>OW443336.2:13465809-23465809 GCA_937001555.2 Hypsopygia costalis | reverse complement strand
ACAAAATGCCTTTGAAGAATTTGTTGCCTCCCGTCCAGCTGATTTCTTTAAGAAGGGCATCAATAAACTGCCACTGCGTTGGCAAAGATGCATTGATTGCATCTTTGCCAACGCAGTGGCAGTTTATTGATGCCCTTGCGCTAAGTGATTACTTCGATTAATATAAATAAAAAATACATGAAAAAAATTGTTTAAATTTTTTGATACAAAACGGCAATTTCATACCTAATATTTTGTTTCACTTTAAATAGATTAATCGTAATTATTAGATATTATATGTATTATTTTCTTATTCATAAGGAATAGAATATTATGCTATTACTTTGAAAGTATTAAAGAACTCCTGGTTCTTCTGTTGACCACTCCATGGTTATTAGCTCCATGGCAAGGGGTCTCTATAAACTGGGTTTTATTTACCGCCACTGAGGCAGATGCTGTGCGTTTATGATATCATTAATTTTTCATCTTTCGTTTGAGTGCTATTTGATTGAACTGTAGTACTTGTTTGTTCACGTTTTGATTGGAAACGTTTATTGTATTAAACAATTTTACATTCACGTAACCGACGAACAAACAATCCAATATTTAGTTAACCCGGTGAAAATTGTGAAAATGAAATATATTTTTATATGGTTTTAAAGTTATTTCAGAAAAATCGGCCGAGTGCGACTCGTGCATCAATAGTTTCATAATAATATATGTAAGTAATAAAAAGAGTTTGGTTTGTAGTGGAGAAACCATAGGGGGAATGCTGGTAAATTTCCTCCAAATGGAAGGGCTATTTTCGATGAACTCGTTCTCTAAAAAGAAGCCCTAGAGAAAATGGACCTAGCAAAGCCCCGACAAAGTGACTAGGAATGAGATCGACTTCATCATAACGGATCAAAGGCGGATGATGAGAGATGAGAGAAGGTACTGAGGGATGTTTCGGTGATTTTTTTTTGATGATTGAGTTTGGTATTTGATGATAATTTGGTGATTGAGTTTGGTAGCGATAGCGACGTACCGGTAGCGTCCACCGACTTGTATGGGGCACCCTTAATATCAGCTATAAACTCGAAAGAGCCCGTATGATGAAGTCAAATCTATCAACTCTTCTTCAAATCCCTTCTAACTTCGAAAAAGTTCCAACTGGAACTTCAAAACCGATTCAGTTCCTTGGTGGAGGTTTCCCCAGTCGGGCAAAAACAAAATACTCAATGCCCTACCTCTCTTTTCGCCAGAGCCTCGTTTGTCGGTCAGCAGGGTGCACGTGCAGATGAGATTGGCATTGGTTCAAAGATGTTGATGAACCATCTGCACGCCAAAGGATCGCATCAATAAGGATTTTTTTCAAGGCAAGAACAGGCGGAAGACGCTTGGAAGAAGCTTGGCTAGGAAGCGAGCCAAAAGAAGTCTTGATCTTGTCAAGACTTCTTTTGGCTCGCTGCGGTATAGAATTGAGAAAGTAAGTTGATTTTCGCTCGCAATATCGCTCGCGCGCCGCTACCCCAGCTGCCAATGCAGCATCTCCTTCCTTTCTGGTGACCCCACTCACTCGCAGGAACACAATAACCCTCAAAGCAATTGTTATTTGGCTGCAGTGAGGCGGAGGTACATTCCCCAGTCGGGTAGCTTACAACACTCCATACAGTCCCTACCTCTCTTTTCGCTAGAACTTCGTTTGTCAGTCAGCAGGGTGCACCGCGTGCAGGTGAAGTTAGCTTTAGTTCAAAGATCTTGATGAACCTCTTACAGCCCAATATTTCTGGACAATTTCCACAGCGCCATCTAGTTCCAAATTAAGCGCAAAACTTGTACTATGGATACTAGACAACTAATAAATGTACTTAAATACATTATATTTGTAAATGCAAAATATACATAGAAAACAACCAGACCAAGACAAACAGACATGTACATGCACTTAAATGTTGTCTTGTGCGGGGATCGAACCCGGGAGCTCGAAGCCAAAATAGCTATTGCTAGCCATTCGAGGCATTCTAGGCTCGTCACATATTATGATTGCTAATCAATACAAAACTAAGTAATATAATAGCGATACAACATAATATAATTACGTCATCCCTGCCCTCATCAGTGTAATCCTGAGACGTAGGCTTACAGTCCAGCCCATTATCTTAAATCCCACGTAAATACCTCAGCTTTAGCGGCCAAAGTACCAAGATTCATTACATGCGTTACTGATCGTGAACACTAATTATTCAAAGTTTCAAGACATGTTAGTTAATGTCTACGTATCGATATATGTTGTGTGCTAATGAAATTTCAAATGAAATGTAATTAATCTGCCAATTACAATCAATAAAAAGTATACGAGACTCGATCTTCTAATTTTTTTTTTCTAAAATCCGCATGGTGCGTATAATTCACTAATCAAGACTCTTTCTTCGCTCAAAAAGTGAGCATTGCAATTCAGCGAGGAAACGCATCAAGTGTTCTTGCCTCCCTGCCGCATGTGACCGATATTTTCGAGGAATAGATTAGTTTTTCTTTTTATTCGTTTTATTTTTAAGTAGTTTTAAGATTCGATTATTTTTATTTACTATAAGTCTTTTAGTTGAACATTGTATTCTATTGGAAAATAAATAGTAATATTTTCTACCTAAATGCATATATTCGTTCACCAGACAGAGCCGACAATGCAGAATCTAAAACTATAAAATTTGCATATTAGGCTCCTTTTTAAAGGAAAAACAATAATTTTGGCAAGGAAGGAGTTACTGCTGGACAGCAGGGGTGACGGCACGCGAGCGATATTTGCATTATTTCATGCTGCGATTTGCTAGCTTTAATACGTATGACTATAGTAACCGCTTCACATCAGATGACTGAATGTTTATCTGCCACCCAACGTAGGATATAAAAATCTAAATTAATAGCGTGTACAACAGGACTTGAAAGTTTATCTAAGGTAAAAAAATACTTTTGACTGAAACTTTTGTACTTAGACTGTAATAAAAATAATGGAACAATTGGCATTTTTCAAAATACTTCAGATTAGGAAGTAGGAGGAGATTATTTGTTTTTTTTTATTTTTGTTAGGTAGTAGGAATAGAAAATATTTCCTTCTCCACCTAATTCTCCCTGCCTGATTTGCCTGCCTGCGGAGAGCTTAAGATACTGGCATCTTGTGGCCCTACCGCCTAATTTTGATTCCAAAAAGTGGTCCTATCCGCTCTTATGCCCCCCACGTTGAGCCCCCCGCGCCCCCCCCCCCCCCCCGCGCAAAAACGCGGCGGAACAATGCCCATTTGTTTTTTGTTTCTACCTGCCCGGCGCCGCGGGTGGTCGGGGCCCCATAAAAACGGTCATTGAGACGCAACTTTGTTATTGAGTGCCTACAAGTGGTGTTTTTTACGTTTACTAAGAACAGCACTATACAATGCCGTCTTTTGTTGTTCAACACTCGACTATAGTGTAGAATTACGATGGTCTAAACATTCTCAAGTGGTGTTTCATAGCCCTACTTGTATTCAAAAAAATACCTTATGAACTAAGGCGATAACGTATAGTTTTTTATTTACAAATACGCTAGGGAGATAAAACCCGATGTTAATAAACAAAAACCTACACTTACCTAAACAAAATAAGTTTTTATAGCACTTGACACCGGCCCGAACATCTGGCGCCGTTAAGGCGAGTCTCTTAAACCCCTTTTTTTATTTTTTTTTCCATTGAGTTTATGATTCTTTGGCCTTAATCCGATAGCTAATATGGCGGAGAAACGAAAAAAACATAAACAAATGGGCCTGAATGTATGACAGATGAGTATTGTTCAATCTGCCCAAAACTGAACGCCAAACTGCAAATGTCGACCGTAGGTCGACACGGGCAATTCAAGCGTTTCAAGGTCGTGACGTCACTGTCGACCGTAGGTCGACACGGGCAATTCAGCGGTTATGTTAACGGTATTAACACACATCTTCAGCTTAGTCAGTAGCTCTAGGGTTTCTACCAGCTAAACTAAACACAATTGCCAACAATCTAAGTAGTAGTTCGATTATCACATTCAAAAACTCCGATGGTAATCGGCTTCAGCTTCAGCGGTAGGATCCCTGGTTGGACCCTGTTTTAGGGCTTTGTCCTCTCGGTCGCTTGCCATAACATTTTTAAAAGAAATCAACCGACTTTAATTAAAATTTAATTCATGGAAGTCAATTAAATATAATGCATATTTAATTTAGTTTAACTCAAAAACTACTAGTCAAATGTTGATCAAAGTTATATAGAACTACTTGAGCAGCACAAGGTTTCGAATAAAAAAAGAATCATCAAAATTGTTGTGTTGTGTGTTGTTGTGGTTTACCTAAAAAGAAAAGTTATTGGTAACGAATATAAAAAAAATACAGTAAAATTGAGAAAGTCCTCCTTTTTTGAAGTTAAAAAGATTAAGGTTAGAAAATGATTAATTTATTTTTGACTATTTGACGTTTAAGTCTTTGTAGCATGCTTACTCTTCGTACAATACGTACAATCGTCTTTCTACTTTTAACAAACTAATGAAAGGTGGTAATGAAAACTTTGCATGATACAAAAAAATCTTATAAGACTGAATTTACAACCGTGTAATTCGGAAATGAGGTTGTAGAGAAGAATTGGAAGAAAATAAAAAACGGTAAAATTTGACTTAAAATAACATAAAATTAAAACAGAATGACAGGAGAAGGAGAATATTGAAAATCTTGTTATTAGTTTACAATCAAAGTTGCTGAAATTAGATGCGAAATTTGGCATGAAAGGTTAACTAAAAATAGGAAAGTTAAAACAGGGTGAAGTTTGTACGATGTAGTGGAAGAGGTAGAGTACAGAAAATACAAGAAAAACTATGGAATTTGTACAAAGGCATCCGAGCATAATATCAAGGATGAAAGTTATAGATTAGAATTAAAACATGTTACAAACTCTATTGTGTGTTTCCTATAACTGCCTTTTACCTGCCTCTAATGTACCAAGACGAAAGCAAGGCTTGGAATTCACTTAGTACCTTGCCATTTACCGTTGAGGCAAGAAAAATTGTAGATAATTATGCAAACGCTTATACGCTTTATAGCAAATTTTTCTGCCGTGATGTTTGCCCATGACCCGTCTACATATAATATGTCACAGATTAAACTAAATATAAATTCCAATAAACACTTAATTTCTAGTGCTTGTTACAATTTGAAACTAGATTCTCGAAATACGTACAAAACCACAATTTAAGCAGTATACATCGGAAGTTGAAACTTATATTTTCAGTACCATATACTCGGAAACTTCATGTGTACTAGCAAATATGTTTCGGTGCTTCGAGGAAATCCGAAGCGACGTTCATTCATTGTTAAAAGTTATACGGAGTGGCTACGAGCAAATTTATGGATGAAAATTTAGTGCATTCAGCGTTGTAAGTTTATTTTTCAGCGTGAATATGATTCCTTTAACTGAAAACACTTAAAATTCGGAAAACTTGTGACAAATCAATAACTTGTTAATAGGTAAAAGGCGCCACACTGCAAATTCACAGCAGTACGTAAAATATACAATGCAATAATTCACAACTATTACAAACCTTATTGGTAGTTCAGTTGGAAGAGCACTCGACCGGTCATCGAGAGGTCGTGGGTTTAAAATCCTACCTAGGCGGGAGGTGAACTTTTCCATTTTTTAAATAATTATAATAAATTTGTGAAAATTGGTTCTTTTTAGCATGATTAAGCTTTTCGTTCGCCGCGAACTAAGATTTTCTTTCGCCGGGTGCCAAACAAGCATACAACTTGCTGTACGTATTTACGAGTAAAGCGATTAACCATAGCCACATAACCTGCAATACAAGGATCGCTCGCGCGCTGACACTCCCGCATCATCTCCCTCCACACATTTTGCGGTAGAACCTTTCCTACCGCAGAAGCTGCACCCAATTATTATCGGATATTTTGATGACGAAAATAAAACTTTATTGGCGACAATTTAGCTTAGCTGGTGGAAATCATAGTGCTCTATCGATTAAACTGAAGGTATTTGACATTAACTTAAACCTAAGATCTATTTTTGCGACCTAAAAATCCGATTGTAATCGGCTTCAGCTTCGGCGGTACTTCACGCACTAGTTACTTCACGCACGCGCAGACACAAAAATCCTCAAGGGTACTGTTAATTAGCTGCGGTCTTCTCTAAGGTGAAGGTACTTCTCCAGTCGGACTCGACATGCCCTAACACTCTTCCGCTAATGAGTAAAAACAACAGGGTAAAGTGCAACAGGTGCAAGTGAGCTTGGCTTTGGCTTTAAAGGCTATAAACGTGGTGGTAGGTGAGGAAGTAATATCCCCCTCTCTTTCTACCGCGCGGCAAAAATGTATGCCTGCTCCTGCTGTTTATTTTTAATGTAGTATTGGCATGTTTGTGTACGATATAAATAATAAATGAATATTGTATTTTACCACATAAATGATAGTACTTTACGAATTGCTTTATTTATCAGTATAAAATAAAGCAATTCGTGCGAAATTATTCCCAAACCATTCCAAAATATTCAAAAATGCACAACGTTAATGTTCAAATTTTACTTCTGGCGGCACTCCGGGAGTGCAACCCGTTTTTTATACAAGATAACAAGCAGGAAAATGTCCCTAACTGCATATTCTCCAGTAACGGATACAACTTGAAAATATGTCCGTAACTTCAGGAGCGATCTCGAGCAGTATATCCGTTCATTGTTGGGCGTCGCACTCGCGCCCAAGTAGCAGTAGAAACTCGCAATTTACAGTAAGTGAGTGTAACTATAAATCCTCGATTTTCTACTCCTATACGAGTAGTTATGTTTACAGTATATGAATCCAGGTCTACGTTTGAATTTACAATAGTTAATTGATTTAGGTGTTACTTTGCGGAAGTCAAATTTACAGGCAATTTGATCTACACTACTTTGCATGCTTCCGCCACCAATTAGTTCATGCAAACTACTACTGTCAACATCTACAGATCGCCTGAGGATGCCTCGCGTAGAGGTGAAACACGTGTCGCAGAGACGACCACGGTAGTCGGGGCGGCCGCTGTCGCATGTTTCTTCTGTTTCAGATGTTGGAGATCCGCTGAAACGACTACAGCAGCTGGAGCAAAGACGACCAAAGCAGTGGCTGCTGCAGCAGTCTCATTAACGGTGGTGGGTGGGTGCCGGCCGGCAATAGTTTGCATGAACTAATTGGTGGCGGAAGCACGCAAGGTAGTGTAGATCAAATTGCCTGTGAATTTACAATTGTTTATTTCGAAACCATTTATACTTATAACTTCATCGTTTTGACTCTTTAAAAATTACTTTTACAATGAAATGAATTAATTAATTTTACAAACCCTTATACTTATCAAGTTAAATATAGAAAAATAAATTATTTTTATCGCGCGCTCGCGCGCTACCACTCCACTGCCATCGCAGCAATTCCTTCCTTTCTGGTTACCTCACTTACTCGCAGGAACACAACAATCCTCAAAGGAATTGTTATTTAGCTGCGATATTCTGTAAGGTGGAAGTACTTCCCCAGTCGAGCAGCTTACAAATACGCTGTACCCTACCTCTCTTTCGCCAGAGCTGGTTTCGCTAGTCCGCAGGGTGCACCACGTGCAAGCGAGGTTGGCTTCGGCTCTAAAGATCGTGGTGAGCTACTTACGGCCCAAATAAATGAAGGACAATACTTCGAACAACATTAACAACTTCAAAAAACTATCTCGTATATATACACGTAAATTTGCTGTCTCTCACATTGCTAAGTGGGGAAGTCATATTCCAAAATCTTTCTACTCCTACTAATTTCTTCTGATTAAATTCGTTGTAAGTTCCAAGCCAGCCGTAGTCTTACCCCCGGGACTGCAATGGACTTCACTGTTCATTGTCTTTTTTGGCGGTCGCCGCTGTTAATCCTGGCTACACAGAAGACACAGTGGGTGGGATGTGTGGCGGGCCCCCGTCCCATAATAAAAAAAACGGACAAGTGCGAGTCGGACTCGCCCACCGAGGGTTCCGTACCGTAGGATCAGGAATCTAACCCCCTATTTTTAAGATTTAATTACAAATGTATAGTTTTGAGATTTATTCTTGTACTTGTAGTCTGTAACGATGTTACTTGCCAAATTTCATAGTTCTAGGTCAACGTGAAGTACCCTATAGGTTTTGATTCCCTTGAGAATGTGTCGAAATATGCGTTTTTTGCTAAATAAACGACCATAACTTTTTTTAACGTAAACTTAGCAATTTGATTTTTTTACAACTTTATGGGATCGTAGACCTGAGTATACAGTTCAAATTTTAGCTTGATACCTTCACGCATCCTCGAGATAAAGGGTCTTGACAGACAGACAGACAGACGGACAACAAAGTGATCTTATAAGGGTTCCGTTTTTCCTTTTGAGGTACGGAACCCTAAAAAAGGAGGGGAGTATACAGGCTGATGATAGTTTAATGTTGAATAAAGATTGGATGTATTTTTAAACGTATTCTTAAAACCTTAAAATCTCAGCACTCGATGGTTAATTAATCCGTATTAAAAGCTAATCTATTTAATACAACATGAAACTACAGAATCCGATTAACAACTTTTAATAGGTATAAGCTAGAATTACAGGTGTTAACATAATGTAACTACGTAGTAATTTACTTAGAATTAAATACATATGTATTTTTTTAATTATTATAACAAAGAAATAAGTCATAATGTTATATATTTAAAGCACTTGTACTATTGCACGTAATTATATTTATTTTTACCGACCAGTTTCACCGGTAACCGCTAATGCATTATCAAAATAAACAGATGGTGTTTTTTTCAACGACCATTTCTTTACCTTGATAATGCCGTAGCGGCGAAACCGATTGGTAAAAAAAAATATAATTACGGGGAACAGTACAAGTGCTTTATTTACATTATGATAGTAATATTCCACGTGCCAAAAATCCACAGTAGCAACTTTATAAGAAATAAATATTTCTTTAAGTGTTGGTTGTGGCAACGTCTGTGGTTGTGGTATCTGATGCTTCATACATAGTGTTCACCAGAGAGAAGTACGACCAAGTAGTGCTTATTACCTGCAATAAAAAAATATAGATTAAAAAAATGGTTATCTGTAAAGTCGGTACGGACGATAATTTTAAGGCGTTCCCACTATGTCGTAACGGTTAATTTATCGTCGGACGACTATCGTTTTTATCTATTCCCATTAAAACGACTGTTTGTCGTCAAATTTTTTAATCTTTTAGCGACTATCGTATCTAGCTCCCATTGGATTGCAACGACATTTTAACGTTTCACTAAAGTCGTTTCGTCGTTTACACATCATTAGCAAGCTACAAATCTACAGTCGATAGATACGATAGATTTGCCGTCACGATTTAGTCGTAACGATTCATATCGTTACGCCGTTTTATATCGTTACGACGATTTATATCGTTACGACGATTTATATCGTTACGACTAAATATCGTTACGACTAAATATCGTTTTACGACTGTCGTGCTAGCCGTTCCCACTGTCATGACAATCTGTCGTCACCGCGAAAAATGTCGTAGACGACAGTAAATCGTGTCGTTCTATATGTGAACACCTCCATATAAATATATAAGCCACGACACTTAAAACTACACGATTATTTGTCGTCACGACAAAGTGGGAACGCGCCCTTACCGTCATAAGAAACATAGGTCGATCGTAAATCTCTATCGCTTGCTCCGCGCTCTCGCATGCGCGCTCGGCTCTGGCGGAACGTGACAATGCGTCATACTTTTTCGTGCGTGCAGCCGGCGTTCATCGATTTATAAGACGTTATCATGATAAAAAAAGCTTTTCAATTAATATTTAACCCTTTTTAGGGTTCCGAACCTCAAAAGGAAAAACGGAACCCTTATAAGATCACTTTGTTGTCCGTCTGTCTCTGTCTGTCTGTCTGTCTGTCTGTCTGTCTGTCTGTCAAGAATTTCTATGTAGAGAATGCGTGGAGGTATCAAGCTGAAATTTGAACTGTATACTCAGGTCTACAGTCCCATGAAGTTAAAAAAAAATCAAATTGCTAAGTTTACGTAGAAAAAAGTTACGGCCGTTTATTCAGCAAAAAACGCATATTTCGACACACTCAAGGGAATCAAAACCTATAGGGTACTTCCCGTTGACCTAGAACTATGAAATTTGGCAAGTAACATCGTTATAGACTACAAGTACAGGAATAAATCTCAAAACTATACATTTGTAAATAGATCTTAAAAAATAGAGGGTCTATATTTTTATAGGGTGTCGAAATTTCAAATTGAAACTACTAGTTCAAATGGGGTATCATATGAAAGTGCTTGATGTACACATTGCAAAATAAATTTTATTTATTTTTTTCGACGCATTATTTCTTATTTATAATGAAAAATATCAAATTTAATAATGATACTACGTACCTACGGAACCCTCGGTGGGCGAGTCCGACTCGCACTTGTCCGGTTTTTTTTAGTAAGTAATTAATTAAAAAAATACTATTACATATATCGAAAAAATGAGGGAAAAGCATCTTCGAAGATAGATTGCGCGTCGATTGAGACCTCTCCGAGTGAAATTGGTTAATAATTGTGCCTTTACGAGCGTGTAAAAAAATATTTTTGACATTGAAAAAAAATAAAAATTCTTTTCGCAAGATTTGTTTTATTCTTAAATTCATTTTCAATGCCTCCGAAGATTGCGGGAACTGCAGGGTCTGTGGATTTTTTATATTTTAAGAGTTTTAAGTTCTTACACAAAAGAGAAAAGGTGGAAAAAATAAAACTGTTTCGTTCCTCAAAACTCCCATCCAAAACAACAAACTTTGAGAAATTCACCTAGACACTACCCTTTTGCGTGTAACGCGATCTCATTACGGTAATGGAGTGTCTCCCAGAGGACGGGATTCGAACTCTGAACGTACATACCTTCGTGAATGTGTTTAGAGTAATCGGTGTGTATTTCATCGATGTCAAACAACACGGCTTCTGCGATCTGCAAAAGGAATTTCATTTCAGAAACTATTTGTAATTTCAAAGATGGTCCTTCTAAATAACCGATAATCCATAGATTAACAATTGGTCGCCGCTCCGCTTCGACTAGATGCCGCACTATCTAAAAACAACAGCTCCGTGAATGCGGCAACTCAATATTGTAGTGTGCGTAAAACAATGTGCAGAGACGCTAGTATGCGTGAAGAATTGTATTGCAACTGATGTGCAGAGATGCTAGTGTGCGTGAAGAATTGTATTGCAACAGGCTCGGGTACGCCGAGTTCGGCGTAGTATTTGTTGCCGCATTTTACAAATGCGCCGCGGCATCTAGTCGAAGCGGAGCGGAGACCAATTGATAATCAAAGCGATAATCTTTACATTACTCTCTTTCTGTATGTGAGTAAAAGAGATGCAATGACGTTGCTGTGTGACGTTTCTATCTATTTTAACTTATCTTCTATTAGATATCCCCACGATGTGTTATATAGGCCCTATGATATCTTTATGACGCCGATATCACGTACGAACATTTGTCGGCGTCATAGACATCAACATAATAATCATCCTATCGTTGGGATACGGGTCTCCCACTATCGAAAGGGTTTAGAGCAGTATTTCCCAATTAGTGGTACGCGTACCCCCGGGGGTACGTGAGATTGCATCAAGGGGTACGCGCAGCAATCACTTAACTAAAATATTAAATCCTTAAAAACAATAATGCAATACATACCAATTGCCAAAAAAATATTCAATTTAATTAAACGATCAGTAGGTAAGTCAAACGTATGCATCGAGGGCTTTAATGTGTCAAAGTCAAAGTCAAAATTCTTTATTCTGTGGGCCCTCGCGGGCACTTAGACATGTCTTTTATAATTAGGTATATTTTTTTATCTACCAGCATTTCGGAATGACCATTGACGAGAAGAAATGCCGAAAGAAACTCTGTCAATATAGGTCTTTTTTTTTTAAATAGCCATACAATATTATCATAATACAATAAAAAGAATGTCAATGTACAATAAAAAAAATGGTATGTCAACCAAAATAAGAGAGAAAATAAAAAATAAAAAATAAGTAAAATAAAATAGTAAAAAAAATAAAAATATAAAAAATCATAGTATAGAGTGTATATACATATTGTATAAAGTCTAAATATGTATATCCACAATACTACTTGTAAAGATAAGACGCCTGTGCTTCACATCCTGTGCCGAGAATTTGCCATACATTTTTATCATTAAGGTAATCGTCGGTCCTGTAGTAAGCCTTTTTGTTGTGTCTTTAGAATGTATTTTGATGATAATAAATATAAAATACACCTGATTTATTTTTTTATTTAACGTTGCGGCAATAAGGGGTACGCAAGTTTAAGGACTTTCTTGAAGTGGTACGTAGAAAAAACTAATTGGGAACCGCTAGTTTAGAGCATACTTCACCACGCTGCTCAACTTAGGGTTGGCGACAGACTTGGCTTAACGATTGTCATCTAATGACAACAGCCGAGACCGATGGCTTTACGTGCCCTCCGACTCACGGAGGAACTCGAAATAAATATCAAACAAACCTACGCCTCCGCTTATCTGAGGCCGGTATCCAGCAGTGGGATAAATAAGGGCTGACGACGACGACGACTGTTGTTTCCTTTAGTTCGTAATGTCTCTTGTTGCAATCCATCAAATATTTTAGTATAATAGTGAGCTATGTAATTTGTATGTTCAAATTTCGGATTGATTGCCTTATCTTGCGCCACCATATTATGTTAGTTGACGAGTTCGGTGGCGTAGCGGTCAATGACGCGGCTTCGACACCAACGCTCGTGGGTTCGATTCCCACACAGGACAAACATTTGTGTGCATGAACATGTCTGTTTCTCTTGGTCTGGGTGTTTTCTATGTATCATAAGTATGTATTTACAAAAAAAAAATGTATTTACGTATGTTTATCAGTTGTATGGTACCCATAACACAAGCTTCGCTTATTTTGAGGCTAGATAGCGCTGTGTAATTTGTATGACAATATTCATTATTATTTATTTATTTATGTATGCTGTATTTCCACTTTGCACATTAAAGACAGCTTAAATATTGATAGCATCAGCGACTATCCTTTATAAAAATAAAAATAAAATTCCTGTAATGAATAAACAACTTGATGTTTATAATTCTCCTATCCTGTATGTATAATAAGTAGGTATTGTATTTACAAAAAAAAATGTATTTACGTATGTTTATCAGTTGTGTAGTACCCATAACACAAGCTTCGCTTACTTTGGGGCTAGATGGCGCTGTGTAATTTGTCTGACAATATGACAATATATTATGTGTTTGTACCTCACAGAATATCGCAGCCAAATAACAATTCCCTTGAGGGTTGTTGTGTTCCTGCGAGTGAGTCAGGTCACCAGAAAGGAAGGCGATGCTGCGTTGGCAGCGGGGATGGCGGCGCGCGAGCAATGTTTTTCCGAGCGTTAATACGGCTACGGTAACCGCTTCACATCAGGCGGGCCGTATGCTTGTCTGCCACCCGACATTAGTGTATATAAAAAAAAGGTTGTCTGGTAGAGATAGCTTCTCCGAGTCCTTACATATTTGTTTATTTATTATTATGTTTTTTGGTGCAATATATTCGTATTCATTCATTCAGTCATATGAGTTTTCATTCATTCAGAGTATCGGTGGGGAATATATAATGTTTAAAGTGCATTACTTTTAGCACAGTATAAGTAATTGCTTTTAGTAAAGATCTCTATGCTATAGCATATATATATAGCTAGATATATCTAGATTACCTTAAAATTATGAAGGATATCGTTTTTTGGTAATTCAAGTCACCGATATACCATTTGGAGCGGTAAACAGCATGTCCGATGTCCTCGCTCTGAAACATTAAAGGTCCCTTTTATATGTATTATATTATTATTTTATATAAGCTCGCGTGTCCAGGTTCGCAACCCAAGGAGGCCTCGCGTGTCCGCCGAACGGTTATGCCCAAAATACGGACGATACAAACAAAAATCGTTATAACTGGCGTAATACTACAGCTATATTGAAATAAAAAATACCTATGGATAGCTTATAATATACAGAATGAGACTACATTGTCACAAATTGCTATAATTGAAGCTAAAGTAAAAAATAAACAAAGTAAAAGTCAAGTATATCAACATTTTGCTCGAAAATTTTTTTTCGAACAAGTTTTTATCAATAAACTTTTCATTTCGAAGCAATCAGACTTATATTGAAATAAACTACACTATTTCAGCTTTAAAATGACATATTAATATCTTTCGTAGGTTTACACAGTGTGGAGAAATAAAATAAATAGTATCAGTACTACTCACCAGTCACGGATTCGTTTCCATACAAAAATCACGACCGAAACCCGGCAGGCGCGCTGACATAAAATGTCATTATTTACACATACCACTATATTTCTGTTAAAAACTATTTTTTATATGTTTACAATACACTATTATTCACTTATCTTGCTTTTAAAACACTAAAATAGCATATTAATTATTGTAAACAAACAAACACAACACCGCCATAGTTCCGTTTTCCGCGCGCGCCCACTTTTCGTGTTCATAAATAAACATGAGTGTTTCGAAACTCATTTAACTAAACACACACACGAAGTACACATCACAACGATTCTTTTGATATATAATAACCGTAGAAAGAAACACTTTAATCACAATAAATAGCTAAAATACCCGTGCCGCCCGCTAACCGTAATGCCGGCGCGCAAAAAACTTGACAATAATAGACAAAACTTTTGGTTTATTAAAAATTTTGTATTGCCAGTGTCACTTTTTAAATTTTTGACGCGTAGTAGACTATATCCATCTTATTCTTAATAAAAGTTTCAAGGTTCTGGATAATGAGAAGTTGGAAAAATAAATTTTTGAAATAGGGTCGGCGCGCTGGGATAGGGGACTATACCCAGATCATGCGGGTCTACTTTTTTCTCGGGATAGACGGGAATCCCAGTACACGCGAGTGGCTAGCTTCTGCCTGCGGCTTAGCACAGCGGGAACACAGTCATCAGCATCATCATCCCTCCTATAGGCCTATCCCAATGCTATCCACCGCTTTCCGCATCCAACTGCTACCAGTAAATTTTTTGAGTTCATCGGTTCATCTAGTAAGGAGACGCCCTACGTATACGCCCCCATACGTGGCCTCCACTCATGGACTCGTCGCCAGCCGATGGCCCAAGTTGATATAGAAAAGTACGAATTGTAGGTAAAGTCGAGAGCTCATGAAGCTTTTCACTTGTAGTACGAGCCTTACATGTGCAGCGATTGTAATATTAACGGTTCTGAGTCCACCGTGTAAGGCTTCACGAGTTCTTGACTGTGCACTAAATAAAACTTATAAATAAATAGAATCTCTGGGGGGGGGGGGGCAGCTGCCCCTCCCTCTCCACTCTAGGACTGTCCTCCCCACTGTCACTTCAGCTTGCAAACTCTAAGAGCTAAGTCGACCACTTTGGTTCTACGTCGAATTTCTTCGTACCGGATTCGATCCCTTAGAGAAATTCCAAGCATTGCTCTCGTCATCGCTCGCTGTGCAAATTTTAATATGTGAACCAGCCCAATGATCAGCGTCGAAGTCTCTACAGTCTACACCATAGGTCGGGTTGGATGTACTGATTGAACACTGTGGTCTTCAAGCATTGGGATATATCTGCGATTAGGATGTGACGATATCATTTACTGACAACAGCTGGTATCGCTTAACGTGTCCTCCGAAACACGGAGGAGCTCGAGATAAATAAACCCATCCATGGACAGTTTACGGTCAATGTTGCTTAACTAGCCTGTTCGATTAGATTCTCATCATCACCATCAGCCTGTATCTACCCACTGCTGGATATAAGTCTTCCCCAATGCTTTCCACCAGATACGATCCTCCGCCTTCCGCATCCAGCTGCTCCCAGCCGCTTTCTTAAGGTCATCGGACCATCTAGTAGGAGGGCGATTAGATTCTATGTCTATCTATTTATAATTATGTTAAATTTCATCTAAGTTTGTTCGACAGTAAAACATTTTATTTTTAAACTAGCTTGCCCCCGCTATGCGCGTGTTCAGTATCCCGTCAGAGCTCATGGTGTCGTTGCGCGTGTCACTCTAATCGAACACGCAAGTTAAGCAACTTCAATCATAGCCTGCACATGGATGGGTTTATTCATCTCGAGTACATTCGTGATTCGTAAGGCACGTTAAGACGTCGGTCCCGGCTGTTGTCATTAGATGACTGTGGTTAAGCCAAGTTCCCACTTCGATTGAGAGGAGATCGAAGCAGTAAGATGAATAAGGTTGACGACATATCTGTATATCTGAAGGAAAAAAGGTCGTTGATCGGAATAACCGCACACCACGGGATACTTAGTAAAGTTTCATTATGATCCGCTTATTAGACCCACGGGAACAGTTCAGTCCCCCGTACTATGGAATCCAATATAAAGCGAGTATCATAATATATTGGTCGTTGTGAACTAGCCATATAAACGAAGTACTGAGAATTCGTATAGTATACAGCCACATAAATATTCTTAGACAAATTACACACTGCTATTTAGTCCCAAACTAAGCAAAGCTTGTACTATGGGTACTAGATAACTGATATTATACATAAATACATTTTTTTTTGTAAATACATAGGTACATATAATATGAAAGGTTGATTCCCTAGAGAATGTCGCATATTTCGATAAGCGTTTTTTGCTGAATAAACGGCCGTATCTTTTATTTACGTAAACTTAGCAGTTTGATTTTTTTACAACTTCATGGGACCGCATACCAGACAGTATACAGTTCAAATTTCAGCTTGATACCTCCACGCATTCTCGACTTAGAGGGTCTTGACAGACAGACAGACAGACAGACAGACGGACAACAATGTGATCTTATAAGGGTTCCGTTTTTCCTTTTGAGGTACGGAATCCTAAAAACGACAATATAATGAATCTGCACTAAAATTACAATGTCCCATACAAAATAATGTATATTCTGGCATTGTACATGCCCTTCAGCTGTATTATTAATGTCTCATTATTGCATACAAGTAAAATAATAACCTTCACCCACGACAAGTTTTTACCTAAATGTTTCTAGCTTCAACCTGCTGGGTAATATATATTATCTCTGCATCACCCTATGGTTGACTGGTAGAGAATGCTTGTATAGCATTAAGTCCGCCTGTGTACAATTTTGTGCATGAAGTTTAAATAAATAAAATAAATAAATAAATAATATCGAAGTTTGACAAAATTGTGAGATATTTGGTTATCTACATGTACTTTTCCCTTAGCGTACCTATATAGTATGAAAAGATTGCTCTCAGCAATAAGGCCGCCTTGTTGCATATATACAAGTCTGTAATAATTTATTGATTCACTGTACTTTTAATTTGTATTATGCAAATAAAGTATATTCTAACTATCTATAGTTAATTGTCTTATATTTTTGGCTCTAAAGGGCTCTAAATTAGCTTTAAAGATTCATCATCATCATCATCAGGTCATTTTAGTCTCCACTGAAGGAGCACGACCCTCTCTCGTCTGTCCCAGACAGAAGGAGGATTTGGCTTACACTCCCCACGCTGGCCAGACGGGTTGGGGAGGCCTGATCGATTTTTTATAATGTATTTCCCTTAGTCGCCTTGTACGACATCCACGGGAAAAGACGGAGTGATTCTATTCTAGTCTGCCGGAAACCACACGACATGGTGACAGTAACAGGAAACTGTCACCACAATCTTTAGAGCCAAAACCAATCTCACCTGTACGTGGTACGCTCTGCCTACTAGCGAAATAGGCTCTGGCAAAAGAGGGATATGGTACAGCATCTTTGTAAGCTGCCCAACTGGGGAAGTACTACGCCGGGTGGCAGACAAGCATACGGCCTGCCTAATGTGAAGCGGTTACCATGGCCATATTAACTCTCGCAACTTGAAATATCGCTCGCGCGCCGCCATCCCCGCTGTCAACGCAGCAAATCCTTCCTTTCTGGTGACCTCACTCACTTGCAGGAACTCAACAGTCTTCTGTGAGGTGGAGGTGCTTCCCCACTCGCGTAGCTTAGAAAGTACTCAATGTCCTCCCTTTCTTAAAATTTATTAATACGAATGAAGTAGGTTTCTCACAAGAACACTCACTATCCATAAACAAGATATTCTTCTAAGGAAGCATTTCAAGTGGTTTTAAAATATGGCAATGAATTACCCGCAGAATGGGACCACTAGGAATCTCTTTGGTACCAGGAATCCGGCGGGAGTTTCTCTCAAACGTAGTAAATTGCATGTCCCGAATAGCTTCCTCTTAAGGTGTATCTTTATTTACACTTAAAACATGCTACCAGTTACTTTTGATACAGTTTATAACAGTATGTTATTGGTATCTTGAATTTTATCTATAAGTTCCGAAGTAAACCAAAGAACACCTTTAGCGTAGACAGAGAAAACTATACATAAATAAATAATTAAATAAACCAGCCCAATGTAGTACAATGTAGTATTCTCTGTCGATAAGGCTGCCTGGAAGAAAACTCTTACCCTTTAATTAGATGCGCAGGGTCTCCGAGACCCCAAGTGATCTAAAATTGAAGTAATTTTTTTAGTTTTTTACACAAGCAAGCTGAACTTTCTGCTACCTTCCTAGCCTTTTCGACCCCTGCCACCCTATTATCCCCCACTCAGCAGTCAGCAGTCGCATATCGCTGTACGGTGGTGTTGGGGTCGCTGCGACCGCGCGCAACTAACAGTTCCAGGCCTTATAGTATCTAACAGTGGCTTACAACCAATAAAACGAGAAAGATGTCACATTTCACCTCGAAATAGTGACAGAAAGACAATAATGAACTGCCAATGTGTGCCAAATTTATCTGTAGTGATCACACCAAGAAAAATTGTGATAATTTGTAGCAAATTATTTAAATAAGATAAAATTTACTATTTTTTACTGTTGTTTAAATATATCTTACATTTTGTTTCTGTGTTATTAAATTCCAATGAGTAATAAGTAAATAAATAATAATTACTGTCGATTAATGATTTTAGTTTTTTTTTTATTTGGTGCCTGCTAGTTTGGGGTAACTGCCGACCCCGCGCGACTAGTGCCGTAAGTTTTTTGGCACGTCTAACTAAAGCCGCCTAACTAAAGTTTCCAGCCGCCTAACTAAACCAGAGACATGCGATACACTATTAACGCAATTTACTTACCCAGAATGAAGATCAATAAGAACAAGTATTTGTAGGTTATGTCTCAGAAAAAAAAAATCTTAACAGAATCACAACAGACCTGTGGAATAGGCCTACGTTTTCCCCAAACACGTTAAAAAAACGCGCTAAGTACACTATCTTATAGGTGGCGTGGTAACGTGTGCATATTATGACGAGTACAACTTTTAAATCGTTATATCTTAGAAACGGGGACTCTTAGAAAAAAGTATTGATATATTTTTTGTACATAATTTTATGATCTACAATTTATGTCCATGGTAATTATATGATAAAACTTACCGTTTAGCTGAAAATCGCGAAAAACCCATTTTTTTACGTTTGACCCCGAGTAACTTTTTTCCGAGTGCCGGAACGATGAGGAATTTTAACATGTAATGCTGCTAACATCTTGGGAACGATGCCACATGGGCCAAACTTTTTACATTTATTTTAGTTTTAGGTTAGTTTTATTTTAGTATTATTTAATTTTAGGTACTTTAGTTTTATAATTGAATTGTACGTATTGTTTATTTGAATAAATACTGTCTTAGTAAAAAAAAAAAAAAAAAAATAACATATTATTTTTAATTATGTTTTGAACAATTTTACTCACTTTCTGCTTGTTGTAAATTTATGTATCTTTGAATGTCTAATTGACCAGACTATAAAGAATAGATAACTAAATACTTACCGCAGATCTGAGTTTCTCGGAGTAAAAACAGATAGTGAATACAATGACCATAACTAAGACAACAATCACAAAATACGTGATTTTGTATATTAGTTCGTCAGCAGCCTGGAAATAAGTAACAGATTTTTGATGTGAATATGTGTTCCATAGAGAGGCAATTCCAAAAAAAACATGTGTATTTTTGAATATTTTGGAATGGTTAGGGAATAGTTTCGCACGAATTGCGTTATTTATCGGTATAAAAGTACTATCATTTATGTGCTAAAATACAATATTCATTTATTACGCTATCGTACATAAACATGTCAATTTATATTACATTATAAAATATTTATGAAAAAAAAAATTTAACCGACTTCAAAAAGTTAATAAGGAACTCACTAAAAAGTTAAAAAATAATCAAACTTACATTTTTAACACAAAAAAATGTTTTAAAATAAAATATTTACATAATAATCGTTATAATAACTAAATAAAATAAACAAAAACCTTATTTAACGTATCTCCTACACGTATTTTATATTCTACTATATACACACAATTTAGCTTAATACCTACCTAAACCTATTTATCTATTCACAATATTAGGGTCGGCAACGCGCGTGTGATGCCCCTGGTGTTACAGGCGTTCATAGGCTGCGGTAGCTGCTTTCCATCAGGCGGGCCGTAAGCTTGTTTGCCACTCTAGTGGTATAAAAAAAATATGTTATTTTAACTACTACCAACTGACCAGTTTGAAGTCTGTGCCGAGCCAACGGATACATCAAACTGTCGGTACGAGCAACAAATTAGTTCTTTTTTGTTCGTAATTTATAATTTGTTCGTAATCTTGTCTTGTGTATATGACACAAAAATATATTATTATTTTTGTATTGTTTGGCCTCGGCACCGACTTCAAACTGATCAGTTGGTAGTAGTTAAAATAATAATTATTGTAAATAGATAAATAGGTTTAGGTAGGTATTAAGCTAAGAATATAAAATACGTGTGGGAGATAATAGGTAGGGGAAAAAGTCTTTTCGCATTATAGTATGTATGAACTTGTAATAAAATCTCTTTGGTTATACCATTTGTATCTAGCAGGTTTTGATATCTTTAAAAAGTTTAAATTTTAAAAAAGATAATTCCAAATTCAAATTAGGTAAATGTGTGATTTTCATTTGTTTTTTTTACTATCAAGATGAGTGAATCTAATGAAGAAATTCGATACATTTTAAAATTTTACTACAAAAAAGGTAAAAATTCAACGCAAGCTGCGAAAAAAATTTGTGACGTTTATGGACCTAGTGCAGTGTCTGTGAGAGTAGCACAAATTTGGTTTAAGCGTTTTCAATCCGGAAATTTTGATGTCAAAGATGCACGTCGCTCTGGTCGCCCTGTTACGGATAAAATGGATGTCATTTCTGAAAAAGTGGAGCAAGATCGGCATATCAGTAGTTACGACGTAGCTGAAGAACTAGGAGTTGACCACATAACAGTTTTGGCGCATAAAAAGGTCGTGGTCAAAGGCCGGCCAGGCTTCACAGACTCTGGCGAAACCCGGGTTAACCCGCAACAAGGTGATGCTGTGTGTATGGTGGGATTGGAAGGGAAGATATTCATTATGAGCTGTTACCGCCAGGCAGGACTATCGATTCTGAACTCTACTGTGAACAACTGATGAGATTAAAGCAAAAAGTTGAGAGAAAGCGGCCGGAATTAATTAATAGAAGGGGTGTGATTTTTCATCATGATAACGCTAGACCTCACACATCTTTAGCCACTCAGCAAAAATTAAGAGAGTTTGACTGGGAGGTGTTAATGCATCCGCCGTATAGTCCTGACCTTGCACCTTCTGATTTCCACCTGTTTCGGTCTCTTAAGAATTCTTTAGGCAATGTCAGGTTAACATCACGAGAAGACTGCCAAAATCACTTGTCGCGGTTTTTTGAACAGAAGTCCCAAAATTTCTATAGTAATGGGATCATGTCTCTACCTACAAGATGACAAAAAGTTATCGAACATAATGGCACCTACATACTTTAGTTAAATGTAAATAAACTTTATTAAAAAATGTTTTGAATTTTCATATAAAATACGAAAAGACTTTTTCCCCAACCTAATACGTTAAATAAGGTTTTTGTTTATTTTATTTAGTTATTATAACGATTATTATGTAAATATTTTATTTTAAAACATTTTTTTGTGTTAAAAATGTAAGTTTGATTATTTTTTAACTTTTTAGTGAGTTCCTTATTAACTTTTTGAAGTCGGTTCAATTTTTTTTTTCAAAAATATTTTATTTACTGTTTTTAGTGCTTATGTTTATAGCTACTCGATAAATTAGACAGTTATTTGTTTAAGTATTACAATGGGTAGGTCAAGTAAATGTGCAGCCAGTATGAGGAAAAATAGGAATAAAGAAACAAGAATTCAAAATAGGAACGATTAGCTAACGTTCCCAAGAATCACTTTTGGCTCGAAATGAAAGGCTATCGCAAATGAAGAAGAGAAAACGAAGTAAAGTGGCGAAGTAAATCGTGAGTACTTAATGTTCGTTTAATGGTAAACAAAGCAGCCTTTAATGGTCATCTCGAGAATGACAACAGTAGTGAAGCTTACCCTAACTTAAAAAATGCTTTACTGCAGATATTCGAGGGTAATGTTGACACTGACGGAATATTAACTTGCAATGCTGTTACAGTTGCAGTACATTGCAGGAATGAATCGGGAGTGGTGTCATATTGGTTGTTCGATTCCCATGCCCGCGGCGCTTGAGAAATCTCATTTCTGACCAAGACCGGTTTATCTGGGTTCAGTATTGTACCCCTATATTTTTATTCACGACCTTCCATCATCAGAACACTTGATTAGCTACTAATAATATATCTAACAGTCTGAATATGCGTACAGTAGTGAAAGAATTATCCTTTAACTCCTAAATAAACCATTAAGAAGTTGACCTTCCATCATCAGCTCAACCACATAAAATTATTACGATCAGGCGTAAATACTGGTGTAGCTTTGAAAAAAACTACAAAAACATTACATGTGCCTATAAAATTTGAGGGTTGCCCTCGATTTTTCTGGGTTCTTTCAGATCATGACATGCTGACTATGGGACCACCTGGGAACCATACCCTTTTGAATAAAAAAATAATTTTCCTAATCGGTTCAGGCGTCTTCGAGTAATCGGGGAACATACATAAAAAATGAAAAAAGATCCCAACGAATTGAGAATCTCCACCTTTTTTTGAACTCGGTTAAAAAATAAACAGCAAGAGCAGGCATACATTTTCGCCGCGCGGTAGAAAGAGAGGGGAAATTACTTTCTCTCCTACGCCGCGCCGGTCCGCGCCGCTCCGTCTTACGAGTTTTCGATCAGGCTTCATTCAACAGGCCACGTGTACTAACTTGAGTTTAACATTTTTTAGCCATCCCAAAAAGTGCACAACGCCGCTAAAGAAGTTTTCACTTCAAAAACGAATGATAAGAAAATCGGGGGATACAGTTTGGTATTGCAGCTACATATCTATCATATCCATCCAAAATTCAATAACACCAATGGATAGATGAAGGATCAAAGAATTTATTACGCTAAATAAGGGCTATGGAACACCGCGTGCGGGGGAGGAAGAAAAGTTGCCATTTTGAGATAATTTTAGTGCATATAACGTATTCACGTAGAACACATAGCCGTGTCCATGACACAGCCACGCCCCATTTTTTTTCATAACCACGCCTGGTACCAAACAAACATGTGATATCGGGTGATGTGATATCATCATGTCATGTAAAGTACCTTAGACTAGCTAAAGGGTAGAAATATTTATATGTTTACCAGTGTTAACAATTAATGAAAATGAAGCATGACTACAGCGAGTCACGTGACTTCCGGCGAGCCGGCAGTGGGGTGAGGCGAGCTGAGAGCGGCCGAGCCATCGTCACTTCACTTGGGCAGCGACATTCGAGCGTGATGGACAGTTCTCTTAGCATTATTCTTGTGCTAGTTAATTATTTAAATCATTAATTACCTCTTATTGATTATAACGGTTTTGTTATACGGATACGTGACCCATTTTTCTTTTTATAAAAACGAATTCCAGTCATGGTTTATAATACCAGTTTATCTTTGTGTTTGTGCACGCTTATGTCAGAAACGGCGTGGCCAATTTGAATGAGGTTTTCACTGATGTATTAAGGCAAGCTTCCCGTAACATTTAGTATCTGTTTGATTTTAATCAGTTCACACAAAAGGTTGCTGTTATTCCTCCACGCCGGCACAGCTAGTATGTGTAATATATTTATATAATCCCACATAATATAAGTGCGTCCTGCCCGCTATGACATACGGTGGAGATACTTGGACGCTGACCGTTGGGCTGGCTCACAGAGTAAAGGTTGTACAGGGAGCGATGGAGAGAGATATGCTTGGAGTTTCTCTAAGGGATCGAATCCGGTACGAAGAAATTCAACGGAGAACCGACAGTGGTGAACCGGAGTGGTCGACATAGCTCTTAGAGTCAGCAAGCTGAAGTAGCAGTGGGCTGGCCACATCTGCCGAGTCAACGATGGAACATAGGGGAGGAAAATCCTACAGTGGAAGTCACGTATGAGGCGACGAAGCGTAGGGCGCCCCTCTCTATGGACCGACGACCTCAAAAAAAGTGGCTGGTAGCGGTTGGATGCGGAAGGTGGAGGATCGCATGTGGTAGAAAGCGTTGACAAGGCCTATATCCAGCTGCGGGTAGATACAAGCTATTAGTGGTGATGAAGATGACATATTATCATTTATTCTAACACAGTCATACGATTAAGTACTTACTATAGCCGCCAGACCAAAAAAACTGATGATAATAGTTGTAAATAAGAAATTGATGAATGTCATCTTATTAAAACACGCATCTAGTTGTTGAGATAATCTGTAAAGAAAAGAAATGCAGGCTGTAATTTATGGAGTGGAGCTTGCGGAACACTTATATACGCCGAAAAGTCACTCTTGGAAATGAACAGACTCCAAAACCACTGAACCGATTTTGATGAAATTTGTCACAATTAAAGAACTCGACATGCTTGAGGTTTGTGTCGAAAAAAAATTGAGATCGATCATGTCCTTGAGGAATGATTAATGATTGGCATAACGACTATCATTATTTGATAGTCGTTATGCCAAGTCAGTGGCCTTTAGGCGGCTTGCAAAACACTAGCCTCCGCCAATCCGCAGTTGAGCGGAGTATGCTATAAACCCCATCGATTTAGTGGAGGCCCATATCCCAGCAGTGGGATGAATAAGGGTTGACGACGACCTATGTATACACTATATGTAAGTCTCAGCCTACTTTTGCTTGTAAATACTGAATGAAGGCAGGTGAAGAAAAAAGAAAAAAAATTGAAATATTGAGAATTATTCTCAGACTGTAAGAGACTCACCACCATCTTTGAGCTAAAACCAACCTCACCTGCACGTGGTGCACCCTGTTGATTGACTAACGCGGCTCTGGCGAAAAGAGAGGTAGGGAATATTGGTATTTTAAGCTGCCTGACTGGAGAAGTATCTCCAGCTCACAGAATACCGCAGCCAAATAACAACTACCTTAAAGGTTGTGTTCCTGCAATTGAATGAGGTCACCTGGAAGGAAGGAGTTGCTGTGTTCGCAGCGGTAGCGCGCGAACGATTCATAATGGAAGCGTTTATGTAATGGTAGACTTAAGCTAAGATAAATAAATAATAAATAAAAATGTCTAGGATAACCGCTTCACATCAGGCAAGCCGTTTGCTTCTTTACCACCCAACGTAATATAAAAAAAAAATAAGTTCACGAAATTCAAATTCAAAATATCTTTATTCCTTGGACTTTATAAAGCACTTAGAAACGTCATACAAATTAAATATAAGAATATGTATAAATCATTACTACTCTAAATCCGCAGAGTTTAGATTCACTTTCATCACACTATCTTGAATGTGAAAGTGAATTAAAGTGCCAGTTCCGGCGACGGGGCTTCTTGAGAAGAACTGGCAAAAAACTCAAGGCCGACTCTTTTAATTGCCAATATCGTTACATTAAATACAAATACAATCATTAACATAACATAACAAGAGCAATTCATTTCCAAATACTTTTATCATTTATGTAATCCGAGATAAAATAGTAAGCCTTTTGACATAGTCTAATTTTGATATATTTCTTAAATTTACCCATGGATAATTTAAACGCGTCGTTTGGAAGTTTATTGTAGAAGCGTATACATTGACCTGGGAACGAGTTAAAGATTTTATAGAGCCTAGTAATATGCATAGCGAGTTTGTTTTTATTTCTTAAATTTAATTGGAGATCACTGTTTTTCCTAAATTTGGTTTGATTTTTATGAACGTAAATAAGATTTTCATAAATATATTGAGAATGTAATGTCATAATATTTATCTCTTTAAATTTATTTCTCAGTGTCTCCCTGGAACTCGTCATATAAATAGCACGGATAGCTCGCTTCTGCAGCACAAAAATTGAGTCTACATCCGCGGCACTACCCCAAAGCAATAAACCATATGACATAATGCTGTGAAAATAGCTAAAATAAACTAAACGCGCAGTGTCAACATCAGTTAGTTGACGTATTTTCCTTACGGCGTAAGCTGCTGAGCTGAGTCTAGCCGATAACGTTTCTATATGTGGGCCCCATTGTAATTTAGAGTCTAATGTTATACCAAGGAAAACAACCTTATTGACCAATTCCAATCTCTCATTGTCCATCACCACACTGGTTTTCACTTGTTTAATAAATTCACTTTCACATTCAAGATAGTGTGATGAAAGTGAATCTAAGCTCTGCGGATTTAGAGTAGTAATGATTTACACATGTTTCTTATATTTAGTTTGTATGACGTTTCTAAGTGCTTTATAAAGTCCAAGGAATAAAGATATTTTGACTTTGACTTTAACATTTTTTTGTAAAAAATCTAACATATTTGGTTTTATTACCATTTAAAAGCAGGTTATTAGCACTAAACCAGTTTACTATTTTTGAAAGAGCATTGTTTACATCGTCAATTTCTGATTGTTGTCTATTTACCTTAAAAACTAAAGAAGTGTCATCTGCAAACAATACTATTTCATGATTATTCTTTACAAGATGAGGTAGATCATTAATATACACGAGAAACAGGAAAGGGCCCAAAATAGAGCCTTGTGGCACCCCCATCGCTACAGCTGATCCATGTGATCGTTTTCCATTAACATCTACTTTCTGAACCCTATCACCCAGATAAGAAGTAAGAAGATCAAGAGCGATGCCTCTTATACCATAGTGGTGTAATTTTCTAACTAGAGTTTCATGCTGCACACAATCAAAAGCCTTAGATAAGTCACAAAACACCCCATAGGCGTCCCGTGACTCCTCCCAAGCCTTATTCATTCATTCACATTCATTCTACATTCTAGTAATTTTACCCCAGCATCACATGTTGACCGTCCACGAGTGAAACCGAATTGTTTAGTGTGCAGCAGATTATTTTCGTTAAAGTATTTAAGTAACTGTGCGAGAATTAGTTTTTCAAAAATTTTACTAAATGTAGGTAGTATTGATATTGGTCTGAAGTTTGTGGAGTCTAATGTACTACCTGATTTAAACAAAGGAATAATTTTGCTCAATTTCATCAAGTCAGGAAACACACCATAATCAATACATCTATTAAATATCACAATTAAAGCGGGAGCAACAATGTCAAATAAAGATTTTATAATATGTACAGAAATGCCCCATAGATCAGCCGTTTTCTTAATATTAAGTGATTTAAATGCGACTTTAAGATCAGACCCATTAACATGACGGAAATGAAAATAGTTATAAAATTCAGGCACATTATCTTTAATTAATGACTCTGCAACAGAGGTGGAAGAGCCCAAAGCACTAGTTAAAGTAACAGGGAAAGCAGAAAAAAAACTTTCAAAAGCATTGGCAACTTCTAAATCTGACTTGGTAACATGACCATTGATACTTAATTTAAACTCTAAAGACTACCTATCCTATAGATTGTATAGATCCCTTGCATGCCAGATTTTTACGACCACTTTGAGAATCTGTGGTTTTCAACAGAATATGAATGAATGAAACATGGTAGATACTTATTATTTAAATAGTTGATTTCGGCCAACTTGACAGTATATTACAAATGTTTTTTAAATTAATATATATACATATAGATTAATTATAGATGGCGCCACATTGCGATTTCAGAGCAGAAAAATATTATAAAAACAGACACTCCATGGAAGCGTATTAGAGAGCAAGCATAGGTATTACAAATAAAAACCGCATCAGAATCAGACTAGTAGTTTTGGTTTTGCACAAACAAATGTTTACTGCAGCGCCCTCTGGTGAGTTGTCACTGTAACACCTATCTAAGAACATGCTTCAATCAAACCCGAACCTATCACTGAAATCCGCATCAAAATCGGACTAGTAGTTTTAGAGATAAATGGCAACATTTGATGCACAAACAAATGTTTATTGCAACGCCCCCTCGTGAGTTGTCATCGTAACACCTACCTAAGATCATGCACCAATCAAACCCGAACCTATAACTGAAATACACATCAAAATCGGACTAGTAGTTTTAGAGATAAATGGCAACATTGGATGCACAAACAAATGTTTATTGCAGCGCCCCCTCGTGAGTTGTCATCGTAACACCTACCTAAGATCATGCACCAATCAAACCCGAACCTATAACTGAAATACACATCAAAATCGGACTAGTAGTTTTAGAGATAAATGGCAACATTGGATGCACAAACAAATGTTTATTGCAGCGCCCCCTGGTGAGTTGTCACCGTAACACCTATCTAAGAACATGCACCAATCAAACCCGAACGCATCACTGAAAACCGCATCAAAATCGGTCTCGTAGTTTTGGAGATAAATGGCAACATTGATTTGCACAAACATCCTAGCAACGCCCCAAACGCATATACCGTCTCCGTTCCGTCGCGGGTAAAAATACAAAAATGCGAATTTTTGTATTTTTATATTTTTCTGCTCACCCTCACAAACCTTTCTGGTAGCTCAGTTGAAAGAGCACTTGACCGGTAATCGAGAGGTTCGTGTATTCAAATCCAACCTAGGCAGAGGAGGTGGATTTTTCCATTTTTTTTTTTAATAGTTGTAATATGATGACGTTAGGTTAGGAACCGCAGCCCGCTCTGTTCAAGCTAACAAGGTTCGTATTAGCATAATTTTGTGTGGTTATTATAAATACGCTTCCATGGAGTGTCTGCAAGCGTTTCTTAATGAGAATCATCCCATGTAGAGCGAGAAATGTGTGTGTTCTGTGCAATTCATTTCTGCAAATGTATTTTTAACCGACTCCAAAAATGGGAGGAGGTTCTCAATTCGGTTTTTTTTTTAATGTTTTTTACTTAATTACTCCTTGATTTACAAACCGATTTGAAAAAAACTTTTTTTAAACCTAAGTAGTTCGGTTCAGCAGTGGAAGTCATGTGCCAGAAATGATTATGATTTTTCAGTCAGTTAACTTACTCAATTAACTTCTGATGCCTCCTGATAAAGACGCCTATATCGTACTCATCGTCCTGAGTGTTGTAGGCTATGATGTCTTGGCCTTTACTTCTACCTTTTTTTGTCGGATCTACTTGGAAAATATCTTCTCGTAGAAGCATGAATTCCGTGCTGAGATGAGCGCATAGAGTTATCATTAGGAAATCACTTCCTAAATATAAATAGGTCACGTCAAGCACTGAAAAAAAAACATTTTATAAACATGGATTTAATAATTTTAACAAAAAAAACCGACTCCATAAATTACTCTACATTTTTTTTTTTATTTGTCCACATACACTTTCATTTTACGTCCACATACATTTTTTATTTTGGGGTGTAAGTGGTTCATCAAGATCTTTGAACCAAAGCCAACTTCACCTGCATGCGGTGCACCCTGCTGACTGACAAACGAAGCTCTGGCGAAAAGAGAGGTAAGGAGCGTAATTGTAAGCTACCCGACTGGGGAATGTACCTCCACCTCACAGAATACCGCAGCCAAATAACGGTTCCCTTGAGGGCTGTTGTGTTCCTGCGAGTGAGTGAGGTCACCAGAAAGGAAGGAGATGCTGCGATGGCAGCGCGGGTGGCAGCGCGCGTTAATATGGCTACGGTAACCGCTTCACAACAAGCGGGCCGTATGCTTGTCTGCCACCGACCCCCCCCCCCCCCCCCCCCCCCCGATTCTCTTTATTTATATTAGTTTTATTTATGTTAAGTCTCTCGTGAAGCTTTATACGTTGGGCTCTGTACCGTTATTATTACAATCGCTGTAGATGTAAGTGACAAGCTTCATGAGCTCTTGACTACCTACAATTCATACTTTTCTCATTCTCCATATCAACTTGCCCCTCCCTGAGCCATCGGCTGGCGACGCCTTAACCTAACCAAAAATCAACTCAAATCTAACCAAAACATGATTTATTACATTGACCAAGTATTGGTAAGACTCGTCAGTGAATATGACGCCAATTTGACTTCGCCCCTATTAGCCATTTTTTCAGTAAATTAAGGAGCTGATCTATTTATTCGGTAACAGACGAATTAAATAATACTAATAGTTTGTTAAGCTGATGATTTATATTTAGAGACAGTTTTGATTAAAATGATGACTAATATATGAATTTCTTTGGGATAGATATTATTATTAGGGTCAGTACCCTAATAATAATATCAAGAAGATTAGTGACACATCTAAACTTAGGTGACAGAAAATATTGTTCCCAATTAAAATTAAAAACCCAACTTTCGGGCGCCAAACATTACGGGCCCTAGGCACGTGCCCAGGTTGCCTAGGCCTTAGTCTGCCCCTGCACACAATGTAAACATTGTTCAATATTTATATATGATATAAACTAAACTAAATGTGTACACATTGAATGTTATTCGCTAGAACTCATCCTAATGATAAGTTTAAAAAAAAAATCTGCATATGCATTAACCCATATTCATCCCACTGCTGGGATTGATATCGAGCTCCATATACATATATCATTATTTTTATATGAGAGGGGGGGGGGGGGGGGCAAACGAGCATGTGGGTCACCTGGTGGAAAGCAATCATCACCGCCCATGGAGATCAGCAACACGAAGGGGTCGCCAATCGGTTGCCGGACTTTTAAGAGAATTAAAGACTCTATTCTTGACGGCTCCCTACTATAACTATTCAATAACATATACTTTTTTGGAGGACCATTTTTTATATCAGAGGGGCCAAACAAGCATGTGGGTTACCTGATGGAAAGCAGTCACCGCCGCCCATGCCAGGAATTTAAGAGAAATTCCTGGCATGGGCGGTGTTCTTGAAGGCTCCCATGTCGTAATTGTTCGGAAATACCGCTGACGGAAATTGACTCCACAATTTCACCTTCTATAAATCCCTCTGTGTATACTTACTGCAAATCATTTGGAATGTATAAACAGCTATATATACCAGCCAATTTTTGACAGGATCAAATGGATAAGCGCATGTAAACGGGTGTGCAAACACAGTGTCCTGGTTTAAAATAAACTTGCTTATTAAACCTGTTATTATAGGAATCAGTAGATAGATATGAGCTGTTACTTTTGGAAATCGGATGAATGCTGCAACAAAAAGGTATCATTAGTAAACGACAAACGCCCCTTTAGAGGTAAAACCGACTAACGTATACTTTTTTTTCAAAATGAGTTAAATATACCAATCGACTCGTCTTTCAATGCTGCGTATTCAGGTAAAACCGATTTTCGTCTACGACGCTTGGTTTAAAAGATAGCTTCGGTGAAAACACATTATTTGCAAGAATTTGCGTTACTTAAAGATAAAGATAAAGATAAAATTTCTTTATTCACGAAAATAAGGTGATACAGATGTCGGATTTACAAGCAGAGTTTCACTTATTCTGCCCGGTTTTGGGCGTGTGAACTAAAATTATCATTATTATTAAAATTAAAATTAATACAGTTTGATTAGCCAACATACATATCATTATTATTGAAATAAATTACAATTTATGTCGCAAGTACTCGTCAATAGAATAATAACATTTATTTAACAGAATGTCATGCAATTTTTTCTTAAATGTCAATAATTTCAGCTCTTTAAGATTGTCAGGAAGATGATTATAAATTTTTATTGACATGCAATATACGTTTCTTTTAAATTGCGTCAGACGTTGTTTGGGTGTAATTAGTCTATTTTTGTGTCGTGTTCTAGAATTTTCAATTTGTCCATGTTTAGTAAAAATACTTAGATTTTTTTTAACAAACACACATAACTCATAAATGTACAGACACGGAAGTGGTAAAATCGAATATTTAGCAAACAGCGGTTTACAGCTGTCTGTTCTTTCGGCATTACTTAATGCTCGTATACATTTTTTCTGGCATGTAAAAGCTCTAGAAATATCGACTGAATTACCCCATAATATTAATCCATATCGTAATACAGATGATACATATCCATGATATGCCATGAGTGCAGCTTGCACTGACGCTATACATCTTACTCTTCCCAACACATAAACAAATCTATCCAATTTGCAACAAAGTGTGTCTATGTGAGCTTTCCAACTGCAGAGGTTATCTACAGTTATGCCCAAGAAAACGGTTGATGCCACCTCTTCGAGTTTATTGTTGTTATATGTAACGTTTAGCGGCACTACAGGTTGATTAATTGTAGTTCTGAAATTAATTATTTTCGTTTTAGTCATGTTAATACTTAAATTATTATTATTTAGCCAATTAATTATATATTTTAAATTGCCATTAATGTCACTTTCATAATCAATGTCATTTCTTTTTTCAATTAAGATTGTAGTATCGTCAGCAAATAATATACATTTATGATTTGTAGCAGATGGTAAATCATTTATATATATAAGAAAAAGAAGCGGTCCCAGAATACTACCCTGAGGTACACCGCTACTATTATGACAGTATTGAGATCTATATACACGTTTGTGATGATCTCTCAGTTTAGTGATTTCCACACATAGTTGGAGCTTTCCATCCACATGTGGGCTGTACCTCGAATGCCGTAATTCCAAAGTTTTTTCAATAAAATATCATGTGACACAAAATCGAAAGCACTTGTCATGTCTAGAAAAATAGCCATTATTGGTATTTTATCGTTTAATTTTTGCGTAATTGCTTTTATAAGATGAAAGCAGGCTAAGCTAGTTGACATGTTTTTCCTGAACCCGAATTGTTCCGGCTTTAAAATGTCATATTTAGCTAAAAATGAATATATTTTATCATATATTGCTCGCTCTATTACTTGTTCATTGAAAAACAACTACAGTATATTATTTTGCATTTTTTTTTCTAAAATTATCTTCCAAAACCGTCTCCCGTGGCTTAATTTATTCTACTTGTAGCAACGGAGTTTTAAGATATTCAACAACATTTCAAACAAAAGAAATCAACTTACTATAACCTATTATAATTTTAACACAATATTATGAAATCGGGTTTTTGCTAAGATATTTTACAAGTTAAATGCCCTTGCTTGCTTTTAGTAGAAAACTTAATACATATTTTGTTTTGTTCCAATACAGGTAAAAAAAGTTATACTATTATAATCTCTTTTACTTCTATCTTCGGAGTGACGCACGCCAAAATCTTTTCAGCTAATACAGATTATCGATACGTAATCTCTTCTCTCACTCGCACAACAGGCGTGAGCGCCGACCATTGAATCGGTCACTTGAGTTTTCGAATCTACACGCCGAAGTGTTTGGCGGACGTGTTTGTCTATTGTTTTTGTATCTTTCTCCAGGTAGATGTTCTTTAAGTGTATATTTTTGTGAATAAGACTTAAGATGAGTTCCAAAGAAGATGAGGAACCATTAAATCATGAAGGTAATATGCTTATGGCGTAATACGGTATGAAATAGATTTTGAGATTAAGTCAAAGCAATTTTAATATTTTATTTACTTTTTTTTTGCGGTTTTGTATTACAGAAACGAAAAATTTATGGCTGAGTGACATACCAGATTGTGACCAATTAATGTCTCAAACCTACGATGTCTTCATAACTCAATCCAATTCAGTGCAGTTACTCTCGAAAGATAATAATAAGGAAGTAGATTCAATGCACAGCGCGATCGAAACCGCAAAAAAGAACTCTGATGTTTTTTGCATGAATGACTGGAAAAACATATTTAAACGGGCAAGATCGAAAAATATTTACAAAAAGGGGGGCAAAAAGTAAAAAAAAAATCCTTACCATGTGAAAGAGTAACGAATATGAAATATGTTAAAGGGGACATTCATAATATTTACTACAATTATGACATGTCTAATAATAGTAGTTTATGAAACTGTTGCATAATAAGGGTTATTAAAATACGAGTGTGAGTTTATAACATGAGCCGAAGGCGAATGTTATAATAGACCACACGAGTATTTTAATACCTAATTATGTGCAGTTTCATACACTACTTTATCTAATCTCATGAAATATATGATAATAGTATTTTAAATACAACCATGAAGTTAATTTAACAGCTATAATTCTTACTTATAAATCCATTTGCAGATCGAGCATGCGTAGTGCGCATGCGCGACGCGCCGCGCGGCGCTGCGTTCACAGATTATGTAGAAAAATTTTGCAAAGTTGTAATGTATTTGCATTGCAACCTGTTTTAAATACCTGTATCCGGGGCTGAAGCTGTATCGAAATGGTAAAAAAGTTATTTTACGATACAGTTGTCCATAAAAGAGCTGTATCGAAAAATAACTTTTTAAATTTATTTTGATAGCTTGTGCGTAAAGACTGTCATTAAGATACTGTGTTTAGTTTTTTAATGTGTAAATTTCAGTATGAGACAGCGTTGCCAGACGTCCCGATTTTGGCGGAACGTCCCGATTTTTAAATCAAAATTTAATGTCCCGCGCGGGACAGGCTCAGTCCCGCTTTTCGGGTATAACTCGACCGTGCGTGCAGCGTGCTGAGAAATCGAAAAAAAAATAATCTACAGCTATCCTGTGAAGAGTTCTTCATTTCTATTAAAGAAAAAAGGTAACTCTAAAAGAAATTAAATCTTCACAGAAATATCATGAATAAGTAATTCTTATAAATACTTAATTATCTCTTATTGTAGGTTGCAATTTGTAACACTCACTCCTCAGAGTACTGTTTGAAACGCCATATTTTTCTAATGAATAAAACTTTCTTGATTTTGATTTCTATTTTTTTTTATTTTTTTATTCAGAAGATGAATCAGACTCAACTATTTAATGATAGGGTAAATCTGATTTAAAATATCATATTTTTATTCAAATACATTTTCTATTACTGTTTTTGCTATCTATTGTAAGGTAAGGTAAACGTAATTTGAACTCAAATAAAAGTATAAATATTTAAAAACTTCTGATTGTATACGTTTTTTTACTATGTCCCGCTTTCGACGAAAGAATCCCGCTTTTTTCACTCAAAAAGTTCCAAAATCCCGACTTGGCAAAAAAAAAATCTGGCAACGCTGGTATGAGATTAGATAAAATAACTTTATGACATTGAATGTTACCGGTGCTCAGACTCATAGCAACACTAACGAAAGCATGATCATTCCTGTACCACTCAATACTCATGGCTACTCTACACGGCACAAAACAATGAGGCAACAGGCGCCTGAAGTGTTACCAATACAGTCCACAAGTACAGAGAACACCTTACCCCGATTGCAACTGCTCTATGATAAATCTTTGCCTATATCGGTGGCGAAGAAAAGAAACCTGCTACTTCTCTGCCAAAAGCAAGTGATACCGGAAGAGTACCACGGCTGGTTTGAGTCTTTATCTAGTGATACCTGTTGTATCGATCGTCTACCAGATGTGAATGTGTCCGAGTCAGATGAAGAAAATGCAGTTGATTAATCGAGAATTTAAGAAATTTTGGAATTAAGTTTTGTCTTACATTTAATTTACCTCCAATATTTTTTTTTCTCATAATGTTTTTATAGGAATCCTTTGTAGTTGTAGAATATGCCATCTGCAACTGGAACTACTTGGATGCTATTTCGGCTTTACGGAGATGAGAGTTTGCGCATATTTTTTCTGCTCTTGAAAAAATTGTACTTAGTTATGAAACATTTTGTACCTATTTTCTTAGGGATTGTCAAGTCAGAAAGTGTTCGTTGAAGCGGTCGGCTCTCGTGGTCGAATGCCTGCTATGTATGAGCATGTAACGCATGAGTATGAGCATGTACATAATCTCATACGCAGCAGCAGGGATTGAAAGCGGTAAAGGTATAAGGGTATGGTACTGGTATAAAATTACGATATCGTTTTGATTTAAAGGTAGAGCCAAAACGGTTGAGAATTGTGGTTACGATACCGGTAAAACAAGAAGAATACCTTTATTTTTTTACGGTACCATTATACCTTTATATTACCAGTACCTTAACCAAAACCATTTCGGTACCGAAAAAATGATGCGACAACGACGCGACGTAGGTAGCATTGGCGTGAGCGCAACTGCGCATGCGGCGGCGACTACCAATGCGGCCGACATTGTGGAAAGAAAACCTTTATTTTATAATTTAGATACCTAAAAAAATAACGATACCGGAATATTACAATACCGAAATTATTAAGATACCTGTACTTTAAGGTATCGAAATTTAAAACCTTTATTTTATAATTTAGATATCTAAAAAATAACGATACCGGAATATTACAATACCGAAATTATTAATATACCTTTACTTTAAGGTATCGATATTTAAAGGTATGACGTCATACCTTTAACCGATATATCCAATTTTTTCCGGTGATTCAATCCCTGCGCAGCAGACATTCGAAAGCCGAGCGCTTGAACGCGAGACAGCTTACTGTCTAGCTAGACTTATTTTTCTGGTTATGAGTAGGTATGGTATGTGTTAACATTAATATCTACAATATAATACTTATCTAAAGTATGTTTTACATATTCGAGACTGTTTGGTAGCGTAATTTAAATGTAACCCTATCAGTTTAACTGCAAATTACTTTTATTGGCAAAAGAGGCTCTAATTTTATAAATAGAAGAGGTTTTATTAATAATTATACTGTTACTGGTCAAATAAAGTAATATTGAACAATTTTGATGTTTTATTAATGAGTTGTAGGCAGAAAAAAACGACAGAACAAACACTGGAATTGGGAAAAATTATGTCTACACAAGACATGCGCTTAACCGTATTTTTTCTAAGATTTTGTTCAGGTAAAACCGACTAACGTTTATAGCTTGTCGTATAAGTCCACTTATTTGTGAGCTGTCTTGACTTTGATCTATAAAACTGTGTAATAAATTAGGAAAAGAAAAAGTTAAAAATACAAACAGAGACGAACTTCTTAGCTTCCATGGATTCACCGTGCGGGTGCCGGGTCCATCGTGTGGCAGAAAGAGAAACCCAAGCAGATCCCGAGACTTGTGACACGGGTGTAGGTTTAAGGGGCCCCTTTCCGACGTACATCAACACTCACCTTCACTACTTGTGTTTCTCTCCCTGCCCTGCCAAATCTGGTATGAACCTGCTAATGCAGCTTTAGATACTCGTTCTAGTATAGAACTTACTGCACTTCTGGACAAGCCAAGGTCTTTCAGCAGGTTATAGAGAGATTTTGCTGGTATACCTCTCGCTCCTACTTCTACAGCGTATAGATTAACTACATAGCCGCTTTTTGTTAATTCGTTTAGGAGGTCATAATATTTGTTTTGTTTTATCGCGTGGTCTTTGGGTATGTTAGTTTCCCACGGTACGGTAAGCTCTACAAGTACTATACGTTTTGTAGCTCTGGAGAAAAGGAAAATGTCCGGTCTGGATGTCGAAACAACCACATCCTCTGGGATTTTATAGTGCTTTTCATACGTGTCCATTAAAATAGTCCAGTCAGGTGCTGCACTGAGGATTGAGTAAGGCTTGTTCTTGGAGTTTGAAGTTGAGCCTCCTTTTATAAAGTTAATTTGTCTTTTGTTTGTCGTTAATCCTTTTTGGGCTCTAGCTATTGAAAGGCTTATGGCTTCACGTATGATTTGAAGTACTCTGTCATGGCGATGTGAGTAATGACCCCTATCAAGGAGCACCTTGCATCCCACCAATAGGTGCCTTGCTGTACATATCGCCTCTCCACAGGTATAGCAACATTTTTCAGAGGCTTTTCCCCACCTAACTAAGTTACTCTGGTCAGGGAGGGTCATTTGAAAGGCATTAAGATAGAATTTTAATAAGGCAGGAGACCAGTCATACAGCAAGGTGCGCCACTTCAGAGCTAACGGGATGCAAAACTCGCCTATGGTTAACCACTCACTTTGCATTTCTAAATTCATAGCGTGCACTTTGTAACTGTCATTTTCGTCTTGTTGTAGAAAGGTTTTTACTATGTCTCGGTCTTCCCTTTTCTTTCTCGCGCCCAACCCAGCTCTATTTGCCTGTGCACCTACCATAAATTGTTTGTGGAATTGAAGTCTAGATTCTAGGTCTGTGGCATTTTTGTCTTTTGGGAGAGATTTAACTAATTCGTCTTGCGACTTTTGCAAAACATGCGTTTTTGTAACTCTCAGGTGTTTATAGAGTTCAGAAGGTTTCTTTAATTTCAGCCCAAAGCTATTTTGATCCCTAAATAGAGTTGAGGGATCAGCCGGATGTGCCAGTCCGAACCATGACTTTAATATCTTTATGACATTAGCATCTAACTTTGCCAAGAGGGTTTTACCGAAGTCATTTACTAGGAAAGGCCAAGTGAGACGGGATGTGAGATAGTTGTCGTATATCCATGCTTTTTTAATATTACTGATAGGCTGTTGGTCTACCTTATTGAGGTCGTTAATGAAATTTTCGACAACTTCCCCCAATGATGGTGTGCGTCCTTTGTAATCTATCTTTCTACCAAGAAATTTGAAAGGCACTGTTTCTGCAATCGTAGCAACTTTTTGGCCGCTTATGGAGAGTTCCGGGTCGTAAGAAGTGTATTTGGTATTTCGTCTACCCAGACATAAACAATAACATTTACTTGGTTTCGCCCTCAATCCCTCCGTCCATGTACAGAACTCATCGACTTCATTTAACAACTCCTGACACTGTTTGGGATTACGTGTAAGTATTGCAAGGTCGTCAGCAAAGGCTAAGATTGACTCAGTGTACTTGTTGTTGATTTTAAAACGGTAGCCCCATTTCCTTTCATATGATGTCAATTTGTCTATTAAAATATTAATAACTATGTTAAATACTATCGGTGATAAGCAGCACCCTTGGAATAGTCCCACACTGTATTGTAGTGGCTTTGTGTATTCCTTGTTTACTGCTATGACGAATTTTAAATGCGAGTAATAAGAGTTAATTATGTTAACAATTAAATCGGGAAAGTTATACCATTTTAGTGCAAATATCATAAGTTCATGCTGCACCGAACCAAATGCGTTTTCTAGGTCTATCCAGCAGACTGATATTTGCCTCTCATGTGTTCTGGCATCTTTCAGACTTTCTGCTAGTAATGTATTGTGTTCCAGGCATCCAGAAATTCCAGGCAAGAAGCCTTTCTGGTGATTGGGCCTGAAATACCTATTGCTGATCATGAATTTTGTCATTTTTGATTGTAATACACTAAAAAAGATTTTTGAGATTGTATTGGTTAGGGCTATCGGTCTGGTGTCTTTTGGATGAGTTACTATATCCTTTTTAGGGATGAGGACAAAAACTGCCTTTCCAAATGCTACTGGGACTTGCTTTCTTGACCAGATCTTACTAAATATATTTAAAATGTGTTTACGAACTGATGGACACTTTTTATTTACTATATACGCTTTATTTCACGAATTGTAGCCATTATTGGTAATTCAAGTAAAACCGACTAACTGCCGTACTTTACGACGATCAACCTCATTTTCTTTTATTTGCTAGTGTATTTTTGGTAATATTATTACATTATGCAATAATTGAATAGTTTATTGTTTATCAGGAACTATTGACACCAAGGAATACCTGAGCCTATACACTATTTATGACATCAAACTTTCAAAACAAGATTACTCAAATTAAGGATTTAGTCAGTTAGTCGGTTTTACTTCTAAAGGGGCGTTAAACCTTTATCGATTTCTTCAAGAAAGAAGTTTTTACAGTGTCGGAAATGCATGATCCATAGTAAACGGTATACACGATCTTTAGAGCCAAGACCCTCAACCTCACCTGCACGTGGTGCACCCTGCTGACTGACTAACGGAGCTCTGGCGAAAAGAGAGGTAGGGCAAATCGTATTTTTTAAGCTGCCCGACTGGGGAAGTACCTCCAACCTCACAGAATACCGCAGCCAAATAACAATTCCCTTTATGATTGTTGTGTTCCTGCAAGTGAGTGAGGTCGCCAGAAAGAAAGAAAGAAGGAGTACAGGCTGGCAAGGGATCGGCGTCCCCTTGGTGTTGCTGTGATCTCCATGGGCAGTGGTGATTGCATTCCATCAGATGACCCACATACTCGTTTGCCTCTCATATATAAAAATCCTTGAGGGTTGTTGGAAGGAGTTGCTACGTTGGCAGTGGAGGTGGCAATATTTCATGTTGCGAGAGGTAGCAATATTAACATATGGCTACACATCAGGCGGGCCGTATGCTTGTCTCCCACCGACGATTTATTAAAAAAAAGTGCACAGACTCTCAGAATATGAATCGATTTTTTGAAGTGAAAACTTCTTTAGCGACGTTGTGCACTTTTTGGGATGGGTAAAAAATGTTAAACTCGCGTCAGGACACGTGGCCTGATAGAAAATTCGTAAGAAGGAGGGAGCGTTGACCGCCGGCGCTGCGTAGAAGAGGAAGTGACATCCCCCTCTCTTTCTACCGCGCGTTGAAAAAGGTATGCCTGCTCCTGCTGTTTATTTTTAATGTAATATAAATTGTCATATTTGTGTACGATAGCGCAATAAATTAATATTGTATTTACCACATTAATGATAGTACCTTTATACTGATAAATAAAGCAATTCGTGCGAAATTATTCCCTAACCATTCCAAAATATTCAAAAATGCACAACACCGGCAGAAGTGAAAATGTTCAAGTTTTCACTAAATAAATAAATTAATAACTTACCGAAACACGCATGATCTAACTGCTTCAGTTCAAAATCCTTCGTCACGCGTTGCTTCTCGCTCATAATATCTGTGCGCCACATCCTACCCATTTGATCGATGATTTTTTCAATCATCTTCTTGTTTGACATAATTATAATCATTTTTAGGAATGCTGAAAATAGATATAAAATTACAAAAGTTAGTAGCATAACATAATAATCTATGTATCATAAGTATCAGTTGTATGTTTATCAGTTTTCTAGTACCCATAACACAAGCTTCGCTTACTTTAGGGCTAGATGGCGCTATGTAATTTGTCTGCGATATTTATTTATTTATTTATAATATATATATACATATTACGACACTCATAGACGTTTACGTTATAGGCACAACGTTTTATAGACGCCTGTCAAATATGAGATTTTTTATATACCACTAAAGTGTCAAATAAGCATACGGCCCGCCTGGTGCAAACCAGTTACCGTAGCCTATATGAATGCCTGTAACACTATGGGCTCCCTTTTCGCCAGAGCCTATTTTGTTTATTATCAGACGTCCATTAAGTTTAATTTAAAAAAAAATCAGTTAGTCAGCAGAATCCACCACGTACAGATCAGTATAGCTTTAGTTCAAAAGTTATGATGCGCTGCTTATATCCTAAATATATTTTAAAAAAATTAAAGGTCTTACATTGTGTATGTATCATGAAAATCGGAAACATATAAGCTTCACTGAACAAATCTCTATCTTCATATAAAACTTTTGCAATGTACGCAAATATCGTTAAATAATTCAGGAAAAGAAGTGGAATTATGTATAAATAACGTCCGTTCCTTTTCATTAACGACAAATGGTCGTTAAAAAATATTAAATTAACGTGATTTAACAGCTTAAAGACTACAATGAAAGGTTTAGAATAATCTATATTATATTTTTCCATAGTATCCGTTTCACTTATAAGCACTGCCACGTTACCAAATGGAGATTAATTTAAAATATTTTTCTTCGTATATATATATTGTTATATAAGTAGTCATTTGTGTGATTATAGCTTATAAGAAACAGAGTTCCGTAGGAAACACACATACACATTTCGCTCATTTGGTGCAATATGGTCACAGCGTACATTTATGTCGTTATTGCACGAAGATCACTTTTATGATTGTTAAACCAAATAAGACTTATTAATTGCAACACCAATAAGATAAGAAAATAATTAGGCACTTCTAAAATGTTATAAACCTATTAAGAATAATCTGAAATTAGAAACAGTATATCAAAATAAATTTAACGTAAAAAAAAATAACGTTCGGAAAATGCATGTTGACTTTAATTATGACGTTGTTGCAGCCAATTTTTGTGGCAGGAAAGCATGACTTTTAAAAACGACGATTTAACAACTTAGGCCGTACCGCCGTAGCTAAAGCCATTGATTTTTGATTGCGAAAATAAAACTTCAGCTTGGATTGGTGGTAATTGTGTTAATCTTAAAAAAAAAGTTTGTCATTAACTTTGACCTAAAGCCTATTATTGGAATCAAAATATTCTTTAGGGCCGCTGGTCCTAAACTTAGTCCTCGAAAATAGGCGCATATCATCGATTTGATTGAGTTCCGAGTCAGGGCCTTCCTGATTTCGATATTTCCGTAGACATCCTTCCGTAGTTGTATAGCAAATAAATTTATGAATACCGGAAGACAGAAGTCAAGTGAGGCTCAACTGCCGTGCACCACGAATTTTAAGTATCTAACACTATTGGGGACCTAAAACATAGAGTTGTTATCCAACATCCAACACATCGATTCCAATAATATGAATAGAAGGTGTTTAGCAGTATAGCCTCCTCAAGTGCAAAATTGGTTTTATAATAGGCAAAGATCCATAAATGAACGCCTGAAAGTATGACGTAACTGACCATGCATACGTCAGCGATTTATTTGGAGGCAGGACGGTTGGATAGGATAATAGGGTGGGAACCTACACTAACACGACTATTTATGTTAGGCGCCTAAAATATCCTCATGTCAGCAATATCCTTTGAAGATAAATTTTAGTACGATAAACCCAGATATTCAAATTTAAATACCGTTGTTTGCCTAGGGCAGTCCATCAATTTTCGGCTACTGAGTATTTACATTGTTAAACGATTTTATTATTAAACGGTTTTATTATTATTAAACGGTTTTATTTAGCTTGCCCTGTTTGTTTATATTTTTGTTTTTTGGGTCAAATCTAGTAATTGAAATTTGGCCCCCTTCCTGTTGACACATTGATTTGAAATTTGGTGATCTGAATTTTGAAAAACCTTTAATTCTGGTGACAATATAATAATAGTAGTATAAGCAACTGTCATAAGAAGGGGTATTAAAACACGAGAGTATTTTATCGCATGAGGCGAAGCCGATTGCGATAATAGGTTGACTCGAGTGTTTTTATACCTAAGTTATATGCAGTTTCATACACTACTTTATCTTCACTCATAGGAAAAAATTAATTTAAACAAGGTAGTAGGTAGGTTCTTTTCTGGCAGGAGACTTTCAGTTAACGCCGTCGATGCCGCGTCTAGAATATCTATCAGTGAAAATCTCGCCGTTACTACTTTCTTCTCCAATCATATTTTAATCACTTACAGGATTTTAATAAACTTTTTTGGAATCCCCAATACAAAAACACGATCGGAAAAAAATGTATGGGAAGCGCGGGAAATTAAGTTCAAACTACTCTTGCGTGCGCCATTTTTTTCACAGTTCGAACTGCGCATGCGTGCGCCTTTTTTTTCATATTCAGCCTAAAACGAATTTTTGATGTTTAATGAATTAATAAAAAAAAGATAGCGGTACTATAATGAGTTTTATGATACAGTTGGCGGTACTATAATGTGTTTTATTTTTAATTTTATGTATATGCGTTTAGAAACTGCGTCTGTATAGAACCGTCTTTGAATTCGTAATTCGAATTTTTCGATTTGAGTGTAGATAAAATAAATTCTGTTTCATTGTAAATCCAAGATGGCTGCCGTTACAAAATGGCGGTTTACAAATTTTATAACGTCTACCTCAACATGGATATCAAATGAAAAGGCTTGACTAGTAGAACACAGTTCACGATGAATATTAAAATCCAAGATAGCCGTCAATAAAATGGCCGGTTATTTTCTCAATTTTCAATATAAGTATCAAATCAATACGAGTTTAAAAGTAAAAAAAAAAGTAATAATGACAAAATTCAAATCTAAACCTAATAGAATGAGAAGTACTATGTAATGAAATTAAAAACTAAACACATGAAAATAAAAATTACCTAAGTAAAAAAATTTTTAATTTAAACAGTTTAATTGAAAATAATGTACTAAAGGCTAAAAAATAATTCGGTAGGTCCCAGGTTCCAGTCATCACACCCGTCTCCCTCATCAATCTAACGCATTGATCAGACAAAATAATAAAATCGTTCGGCCCGTGTTTCCATCCAGTCAACTCAATTTACGCTACGCCGCTACTATAAGTTACTACGCTATTACTATTAGACGTTTACTTATATCTTTGACGTCGTCAACCCTTACTCATCCCACTGCTGGGATACGGGTTTCCCCTCAATTGAAACAGTTTAGAGCATATTCCACCACGCAGGTCAACTGCGGGCTGGCTGAGTTATATCTTTGTGTTGCACAGATTTGTGCTGACATCGGAGATACCTCGCTTATAAAGATACTTATTTTAGATATATTTTAGATTTGTTTGTAGATTCTTTTTTTATATTATTCTTAGATATAATACGGAACTCAGTTTTTTTATTTCTTTTAAAATATAGGCAATTCAACATTTTAGTAAGTTAAAACGCTTACAATAATATCTATACTCTTTACTTCTGACTTCTCTGTAATTTTGTGACATAGAATACACTATCACTTAATACATTATGTATTTAAGCTAGAAACAGGCCTTTGTGAATATCAAAAGAGTTTGTAGCACAAAATTTAATATTTACTTGGTATTATGGTAAAGACAGATTCCCGGAAGCCATTCCGGGACTCTGACAATGAGACTGTGATAACGATACCTCTAAAGATAGCATAGCTCTAACGTTACTTTATACTCAAAGTTCTACTATGTTAGTTTGCTATAACAATTTGCATCGAAAATGCGTATCTTAGTTCAAAGTTAGAGGATTGCTTTAACTGAATTCTGGTACCTACGCATAAAGTTAACTCGCATTACTACGCCGTTTAAATCTACGGTCACCACTAACGAACTATGAACACCCTGTCACTAGGCCAACACTATAAATATTCAATTACTTCGAAATTCACCAACCGCTTTATGATACCCTGGTATTGAGAGAAGTTAAACACCGCGTTAGCATAAAACAAATTAGTACACGGCGCGAATGCGATCACACGTATACATTCACGTTGTGAACAATCGTGTACGAAATCTACTCTTTTTTAGTGTTCCGTACCCAAAGGGTAATACGGACCCTATTACTGAGACTTCGCTGTCCGTCCGTCCCACAGTGGTCCGGATTTTGAATATGGTGGACTTAGAACCCAAGATCAGTATTTCTGGCTGAAAAAAATCATACGGACAATTAAGTGAACGCTCATCAACGTTTGTTCTAGCGGTTTTCATGAAATTGTTTAATTTAGCGAAAAAAAATTATTGAAAAAAGAAATGTATGGAGCAAATCGGAAATTATTCTTTTTCTCAAAACGTTTAAAAGTGTTAGCAATGAAACCTATTGTAAACTATTGTAATACATTTATTTGTTAAATTTACAAGGAAATTTTTTGCTTGTACTTGCAGTCTTGGCGTTTATCCAGGGTTTAAATTAAAATATTTAATTTTAAAAAATAACATGAGATATATATTTTTTTGGCCTGTTAAGTGGTTTCGGGAAAGTAAAATACTAAGAAAACATATTTATAGCATTTAATAACATAATTGTTAAAAATATTCGATGTCCTATAATTTAAAGGACGTACTCTACATAGCGCCCCGAACAATGTTTGTTCTATGATTTTTTATAAGTGATGTAGAGCACCTACGTGCAATAAGTTATGGGACATTTTCATAATATGGGACGTTTTCATTTTAATTTAATTATTAATTTTTAAAAATTACAATTCGGTTCAAGAAAACAAGTAGGTAACATAAAACATATAATAAAATTATATAAGCAAATTTAACATTTCAATCTCAACAAATACAATTAATTATACAATTTACAACTAAATAGTCATTTATTTAACAAAATTACAATAAAATACTAAAAAGTAATATATTCTAAAATCCAACATAATACAGTCAATTACTAATACACGATATATCATATAAATGTTATAACACAAAAATAAAACAATTCTAATTATACATCATTTAACTACATAAACTATTTAACAATAAAATAAATTATAACAATTCAACTAAACAAAATTTAAATTATACAATTAAAAAAGTAACTAAATTAAAAAACTAAAAATAACATACACATTAATATAAATAAAAATTTAAAAAATATTCCAAAGGATCTGGCGCATTTTCTGGAGCTTCTTCATCAACGTCTATTTCTTCTTCTGCTTCAACTTCTATTATTTCGTCTGGTATTAATAACTGCATAGCTTCTGGAAACATTCTTGATGATTTAAAATTGGTGTATTTAGGTTTCAGATGAAATATATAAGGATCTGAAGATATCAAAAAATTGTGCATAATGTCTTCATTATTCTGGATTCTTCCCGTTTTCCTCGTGTGGCGCTCTCTGGTATTTCGGAAGTCCTTATTCCTGGCTTCTCCTGCTTCTTCTGACAAAATTCCGATAGGAAGACAAGAGAAATGTTTGCATATGTCAGCGCCATGTATCAACATTTTGTGTACACTGGGAGGCATATTGTACCAGGGGTAGTGGTGTACAAAGATCTCTGCGGTCCTCTTGCAGTATTCACGGAATCCATCGATATTGACAGCCTTCCCACAAGATAACACTTGCAATATGACTGCCAAGTGTTTTATCAAATCAGCATCAATCTTTGTTATTTGAGCACTTTTTTCGTATTCCCGAAAAAATCTTCTGGCCGTGTTTCCATCATTCGTAGTTCCAAAGCCCTGCTTGACAACATCAATCAAAAGTCCCATTTGTTGTTTGAACTCCGATTGTACCATATCCTTCCTTAACTTCTTAAGGTTCTTGTTGTCCCCTCGTGCACTCCACATTTTGAAATCCAAATTATACGAAATATGTAAAAGACACTCCATGCTTCGAATCCACATATGAAGTGTTGATAATCCATATTGATATACATCTTCTCGTACAGGTCCTGAAAACATTTGTGAAAGATCATACATCTCACTAGGTTTTGCAAGACAAACATTGCACGTAGCTGCAGATGGAGTATCTGTAACAATTGTAGTCACCTTCCCATCAATCATTGTCATGTGCAACTCATGAGTAACTTCCAAGTTTCCGCAACTTGAAATAGTCAAATTTCATATTTCTTGCTCCATTTTCGCTTGTTCTTGCTTAACAAAGTCAGTCGTTTCTTTCGCAAACTGAAATTTAATAGGTAGGTCTGCAATAAGATGTTGAAGATGGGTTTGGATTGCTCCAAATAACAACATTTCCACTCGCTAGCTTCAGAGGAACGAGGCTCGTCATGAACACAGTGGAGTCGTTGAATTCTGCCAGTTCACTTCTTTGCTTGTAGTTACTCTGAGCTGAAGATCCATCGAATCCCCATTTGGAGGTTAGCTTCAAGTTTCCACTGCATATATTTACATCATTACCAACGACTTGCAGGATTCTTCGAGTTGTCACGTCTAAAAGTGCTTGTAGTTTCACTTTCACTGTATCTTCTGATATTTCCATATCTGTGGGATCTGGATAACACCTTTACTTAGCCTCTAACAACTTGTGGTAAGACGGAAACTTCAATTGCTGTGATAATGCAGACCGTAAAGTGAGATACTTCCACTTTGACAGAGCCAATGAAGTAGTTAAGGCCAACGCTTGATCTTCCTGCATAGTCTTCTTCTTTTCGTCTGTTGATAAAAGTGATTCGACAGCTTCAATCTTTTCGGGTTTCTTCATGAGATGATCGATGATGCGAGCAAGACCTTCTTTCCCATTAGACTTTAACTTTGTGACAAAAGCACAAGTCAGTTCCTCTTCCGGATAGTCGAGTAATGTACCCGATCGCCTTTTCTTTTGCTTATTCCCCAAGTCCTCAAATGGCTTCCTTGATGCAATGTCTGTAGAAGTACTCACGTCACTAGTCGCCTTCGAAGTAGATGCAAAGGGTAGAACAGTCTTCTTCTGTAGAACGAGGATCCAAATTCTCGATCCCTTCAAAAACTTCGGTGAGATTTACAGATTCACATTCTGGTCACTTAATTCTTGTTTCTAACCAGTTCATATGCTTCTTCATGAATGTTTTTTGTATCCTATGTGCTTCGACCCATCAACGATTTAAGTTCACAGTGAAAGATCTTGCAAAATTCAATATTTTTTCAGAATCTTCTTGCGCAACTTCTTCAAGCATAACTCAATCCAAAATTGCTTGATGAAGTCGTTTGAGGTCCCCTTTTCGCAGAAACAAGTAAATGTCCAGGTTAGTACCAAATCCAGCCATGATTGAGTAGGTAAATTCTTTACAATTTTCAGGTATGTTGACTCTTCAAGGGTTGAATGTCTAATGACGCGTCAATCGGTGGTCTTCACGCAACCCCAGAGGGTTGGGGAGTCCGTGCCGGGGTTAACCCCTCTACGGAAGTGTCAAATCGCTATACGTGAATACGTATAGGGCGTTGTGTTGTTGAATTTTCACTCAGCTTGGAAGCGCGAACGCACGACTAGCGGTTTGCTAGCGTTTTTGAAGCGTTTTTCTGGCGTCTTTTGTATCTCCGTCTCTTTCTTTCAGGCAGCGCGGTCGACGCTCGCGAGTAATTCGCGTGCGTAGGGTCGTCCATCGGGCGGGCGTGTATGCAGAGGTGCCAGACTGCGTATGTGAGGCAGATCCGACGCATCCGCTCGCTCGAACATGTCCTTTGAGAGGCGTCGTATGAAGTCGTCGATGCTTTCCATACGTAGGTCCCTTTCGATAGTTGTGTTTCTAACGTAGCGCGGGGCTCCGCTAAGTACACGTAGGGAGATTGCTTGCTGTGCTCTAAGCTTCTCAGCCTGTCCTTTGCATAGCAGGGCGTACCATGCTGGCGCGGCGTATGTAAGGCGAGATCGTATGTACGTTTTGTACACACCTAGCTTCACTTTCAATGGCAATCTTGAGGAGAGCACCGGATATAGTTGACACCGCGCTGCTCTAGTGTTCGCAATTATTTTTCTTGTGTGGGCTCGCATAGTGAGGCGTCGGTCTATTACAACTCCTAAATAAGTCGCTGTATTACACCAGGCGATTTCCTCTCCTAGTAGTTTAAGCTGCTTAGGCGGTTTCAAGGCTCGGCTAACAAAAATGGCTTGTGTTTTTTGCACGTTCACCGAGAGTCTCCACTTGTCTAACCACTCGGGAAGAAGATTCAGAGCGCGTTGCATTCGGAACGCCGCAAATCTAGTGTTTCGATGCGTCGATAGATATGCTGCGTCGTCTGCATATAGCGCTAGCGTCGTGTCATCCGACGATGGGATGTCATCGGTGTAACGTGCGTATAATACCGGTGACAAACAACTGCCCTGTGGTACTCCGGCTCTTATAGGCCTAGGAGAAGACATCTCTTGCTGCACGACTACGCGGAAGCGTCTGTTGTTGAGGAAGGAGGCCAGTAATCGCACGATGCGTTTCGGTGCGGTCGACGTAGCTAGCTTGTATAACAGACCTATATGCCAGACTCTGTCGAAGGCTTTTTCCATATCGAGAAATACTGCTATTGTGTTATCCTTCTGGTTCCAGCCCTGGGACATCACGTGCAGTACTCTCAATAATTGGAGAGTCGTAGAGTGTTCCGCTCTAAAGCCATATTGCTCGTCGCGTGGAGTGATGTGCGGTACTAAATAACGTAGTAGTAACCGCTCTAACACTTTTGATAGAGTGGGAAGCAAAGTTATCGGCCGATAGCTTTCCGGTTTCAGTATGTTTTTACCTGTTGACGCGTCAACATGAGCTCCCGTCTGTTTTATTTGATTCATAAGCGCGCAACTAGCAAGGGATTAAAGGAGTGAAAGAGAGAGAGAGAGAGCAATATTTGGGAATGGGGGAGGGGAATATTAGCAGGTAATGCGTCATTCCATCACTAACTGCGCTTTTAGTAGCAACGGTAATAACCAAGAAGTAAAATATCATTATGAAATTAAGTTATATGTATTTTTCAAAATTGATGTTTGTGTGCATATAATAAATTTTTTCTTAGTATTTTACTTTCCCGAAACCACTTAACAGACTAAAACAATATATATTTCATGTTATTTTTTTAAATTAAATATTTTAAGTAAAATCCTGTATAAACGCCAAGACTGCAAGTACAAGCAAAAAATTTCTTTGTAAATTTAACAAATAAATGTAATACAATAGTTTACAATAGGTTTCATTGCTAACACTTTTAAACGTTTTGAGAAAAAGAATAATTTCCGATTTGCTCCATACATTTTTTTTTTCAATAATTTTTTTTCGCTAAATTAAACAATTTCATGAAAACCGCTAGAACAAACGTTGATGAGCGTTCACTTAATTGTCCGTATGATTTTTTTTCAGCCAGAAATACTGATCTTGGGTTTTAAGTCCACCATATTCAAAATCCGGACCACTGTGCGTCCGTCCGTCTGTCACCAGGCTGTATCTCATGAACCGTGATATTTAGACAGTTGAAATTTTCACAGATGATGTATTTCTGTTGCCGCTATATACATATAACAACAAATACTTACTAAAAAACAGAATAAAATAAATATTTAAGGGGGCTCACATACAACAAACGTGATTTTATAGCTCGTTTTTGCTCAATATTGATAAAGGCAACAGGTAGACGCTAGAAATAATTATAGAATATTTAGTTATATATTCACTTTAAAAGTAACTAATTAAATTTAAAAAAATGGGGGGCTCCCATGCAACAAATGTGATTTTTTGTCCTTTTCATAGATAATGGATCCCTTCGTGACGGTGAGTCTGAAGCGTGCTCGAGTCCGATGCGCGACGCGCACTTGGGCGGTTTTTTTATACAACTAAGATGGCATACGACTAGCCTGATGGTAAGCTGTCATCGCATCCTATGGACGCTGGCTACCCCAGAGGCATAACTTACGCGTAGCCGTTCCTGTAAAAACTTCTTCACGGCTTTCTTTAAGAACCCTATGGTTATAGTTTCTTGGGACTAATGTTCGCGATTTTTTTCTATCGAGCATTTACTTTGATGACGTAGTAATTTCTTAATTAATACCTTACATACAAAAATAGGAACGTGATGTCATAACCTTTTGTATGGAGTATCTTTTGTATGGACGAGTTATTCAGGAAAGTTCAAAATAGTGATTTTTAGGTCTAGTCACACCCCGGCCATCTATACTAATGTCGCGTCATTTACTACATAAACAATAACGTCTATGCAGAGTGCGAATGAGCGTAGGTGCGTGCGGTGCCATACAAACTGTTCCAGATTTGTCTCAGAGGGGAGGTGAGGTCGACACGAGAGAGCGGCAGGGAATGGCCATACTAAACATAGTACCTACTATTACTTATACTGTGGTTTAGTTATGATTATCTCGAGTACTTTTTACGCTATGGAAGTAACACTTTCACCTATTTTCACTTATATATTCGTATTGACGTCGCACAAGGCAATTTAGCAATTAATTTATTAACAATAAATTTATGACCATTTGAGTTCATTTCAAGTACCAATTTACCTATTTCCGATCAAGTAATATAAATTTAGATTTGTGCATTTTTTTTATAAGTACTTTAAAAGTAGTTTTTTTTTTATTACTACGTCGGGTGGCAGATAAGCATACAGCACGCCTGATGTGAAGCGGTTACCGTAGCCATATTAACGCTCGCAACATAAAATATCGCTCGCGCGCCGCCACCCCCGCTGTCAACGCAGCATCTCCCTCCTTTCTAGTGGTGGTTTCGTTTCAAGAGACGAACTTCTTAGCTTCCATGGATTCACCGTGCGGGTGCCGGGTCCATCGTGTGGCAGAGAGAGAAACCCAAGCAGATCCCGAGACTTGTGACACGGGTGTAGGTTTAAGGAGCCCCTTTCCGACGTACATCAACACTCACCTTCACTACTTGTGTTTCTCTCCCTGCCCTGCCAAATCTGGTATGAACCTGCTAATGCAGCTTTAGATACTCGTTCTAGTATAGAACTTACTGCACTTCTGGACAAGCCAAGGTCTTTCAGCAGGTTATAGAGAGATTTTGCTGGTATACCTCTCGCTCCTACTTCTACAGCGTATAGATTAACTACATAGCCGCTTTTTGTTAATTCGTTTAGGAGGTCATAATATTTGTTTTGTTTTATCGCGTGGTCTTTGGGTATGTTAGTTTCCCACGGTACGGTAAGCTCTACAAGTACTATACGTTTTGTAGCTCTGGAGAAAAGGAAAATGTCCGGTCTGGATGTCGAAACACACACATCTTCTGGGATTTTATAGTGCTTTTCATACGTGTCCATTAAAATAGTCCAGTCAGGTGCTGCACTGAGGATTGAGTAAGGCTTGTTCTTGGAGTTTGAAGTTGAGCCTCCTTTTATAAAGTTAATTTGTCTTTTGTTTGTCGTTAATCCTTTTTGGGCTCTAGCTATTGAAAGGCTTCACGTATGATTTGAAGTACTCTGTCATGGCGATGTGAGTAATGACTAACGTGACCATACGTCCCGTTTTGAACGGGACTGTCCCTTTTCTCGGTCACCGGTCCCATTGTCCCCAGAGAAAGCGTCGGGACGCAAAATAGTCCCGTTTTCCGAACCGCGCGAAAATTTTAAACTACGAAGCTCGCGAAAATTTGTCTTATATGCTTTTGTAAAATAAAATTAATAATTACTGTCAGAAGAACTGTGCTTTTATAAAGCTGGTGAACTGGTGATTGATTTTTATTTTTCACAACTTGTTTTAATAAAAATAATATGAATAATAATGAATAGTAATTGCATTAAGTTACACTTTTTCTAAATAAAGAAAATTAAGAAGTTGTGTTTATTTTCATTGTTAACCTGCTTACTAGGGTATAATAACTTATGTCCCGTTTTGAGTTCAAAAATAAATGGTCAGTTTAGTAATGACCCCTATCAAGGAGCACCTTGCATCCCACCAATAGGTGCCTTGCTGTACATATCGCCTCTCCACAAGTATAGCAACATTTTTCAGAGGCTTTTCTGCTTTTCCCCACCTAACTAAGTTACTCTAGTCAGGGAGGGTCATTTGAAAGGCATTAAGATAGAATTTTAATAAGGCAGGAGACCAGTCATACAGCAAGGTGCGCCACTTCAGAGCTAACGGGATGCAAAACTCCCCTACTCTTACTCAACTCACTTTGCATTTCTAAATTCATAGCGTGCACTTTGTAACTGTCATTTTCGTCTTGTTGTAGAAAGGTTTTTACTATGTCTCGGTCTTCCCTTTTCTTTCTCGCGCCCATCCCAGTCTATTTGCCTGTGTACCTACCATAAATTGTTTGTGGAATTGAAGTCTAGATTCAAGGTCTGTGGCATTTTTGTCTTTTGGGAGAGATTTAACTAATTCGTCTTGCGACTTTTGCAAAACATGCGTTTTTGTAGCTCTCAGGTGTTTATAGAGTTCAGAAGGTTTCTTTAATTTCAGCCCAAAACTATTGTGATCCCTAAATAGAGTCGAGGGATCAGCCGGATGTGCCAGTCCGAACCATGACTTTAATATCTTTATGACATTAGCATCTAACTTTGCCAAGAGGGTTTTACCGAAGTCATATACTAGGAAGGCCAAGTGAGTCGTGATGTGAGATAGTTGTCGTATATCCATGCTTTTTTAATATTACTGATAGGCTGTTGGTCTACCTTATTGAGGTCGTTAATGAAATTTTCGACAACTTCCCCCAATGATGGTGTGCGTCCTTTGTAATCTATCTTTCTACCAAGAAATTTGAAAGGGACTGTTTCTGCAATCGTAGCAACTTTTTGGCCGCTTATGGAGAGTTCCGGGTCGTAAGAAGTGTATTTGGTATTTCGTCTACCCAGACATAAACAATAACATTTACTTGGTTTCGCCCTCAATCCCTCCGTCCATGTACAGAACTAAAGGAATATTTCTGGAGTGTAATTTGCTAATTCGATTGATATTTATAAATTCCTGTCAGTATAAATTTGTTACAAAATCTCCTAAAAAAAAACCCCGCATGGAACTTAAATTCTAAATTTCTGCAGTAGCGCCGCCATTATGAATCAAGCCGGTAATACAGCGAACTTAGCAGGCTTATGTTGTCAACTTGGCAGACTTGTGTTGTCAACAAGTTTACATATTAATCCACACATCTTCCCATTGGAAGCTGGAACATAGATTCCATACCCAAATTCTACGAGTTTATGTTGTTTGACGAGCTCGGTGGTCGAATGGTTAACAATAGCAACTTTGACTCCGAGGTCGCGGGTTCAATCCCCGCACAAGACAAACATTTGTGTGCATGAATATGTCTGTTTATCTTGGTCTGGGCGTTTTCTATGTACTATATGTATATATTTACAAAAAAAACTGTATTTAAATATTATACCAGTTATCTAGTACCCATAGTACAAGCATTTCACTTAATTTGGGACAAGATGGCGCTGTGTAAATTGTCCAGGAATATTTATCTATTTATAGGGTAGGGTAGGAAGCATAATTGTAAGCTACCCGACTGGAGAATGTACCTCACAGAATACCGCAGCCAAATAACAATTTCCTTGAGGGTTGTTGTGTTCCTGCGAGTGAGTGAGGTCACCAGAAAGGAAGCAGATGCTGCGTTGGCAGCGGGGGTGGTGGCGCGCGTGCGATATTTTATGTTGCGAGCATTAATATGGCTATGGTAAGCGCTTCACATCAGGGAGGCCCTATGCGTGTTTGCCACCCGATGTAGATAAAAAAAAGTCATGACGTTTGACAGGACGACTATGCATCCTTAGAATACAAACATTGGGAACGCACCAAGTAACCACAGCACCAGTTTAAAATACCCCTTTTTTAAGTTAAAACACAGATTCTAATAAGATTCATACATAAATTGGCCATTAGATTAGAGCCTCGTAAACATTATCTCCACTGAAAAAAAGGGTGCAACCGCGGTCAGATATTTCAGGCTCCAGCTGCCAATTCAACCGTCGCTTGGTCGCAGTTTTTATTAAACCCAGTTTTAATTAAAAGATCGTTTGGTATGTTAGCTGTTGTTTTATGTGCCTTATCTTTAAGCTTAGCTACCTAAATGTGTTTCGGGGACATTAAAGTATCTAGTGTATAGTGGCATGCGAATACGTTTAAAGTTGAAATTATATTCAACAAGAACAAATTTTTTTTTTGTATGGAACATTTAATACGGCGGATTACGCCGGCTGGTAGCGTGGTCGCCACGCTCTACATTTTAATACTATCTAATTAGTAACCATGCCACAAATTTTTCAGTTTTTTGAGCTAGTTATAAAGTCTCGGAACTAAAAAGTATGTTCCTCTATCAATGAATTTTATCTAATCTAAAATTTCATATATGATTTTTTCCACAGAGACGGATTAAGTTAAGCAACAAATAAGGTAAAAAATATATATATTTATTTTATATTATTGTACATGTAACTCTTTTAACATCATGTTTATGTAATTTCTTTTGTACAATAAAGACTCACATTCGCATTTTATAAAATGTAGTAGAGTTTGTTTGTTTGTTCTGCTATAACTACTGAAGCGATGGACATAAAATTTTTCAAATATCATATTAGGAGTCCAGAATAAATAATAAGATTACTTTTTATTCTGAACAGCCCGAAGGATGGCCACAAGTTTGCGCGAAAATCGTCATTCACGCGGACAAAGCTGCGGGTGAAGCCAGTAGAGGTGCGGTTAAGTGTTATTTATTTTTAATGTGTTAAAAGTTAAAGCTAAAGAAACAACGTGTTAAGGAAACTGTTAGTTAACATTTTTTTATTTTATTCTATTTGGAAAACCAACAGCTTGTAACTAATTTAGAGACTAATTATTTAACATACAGAGCCACTTAAAGGTTTCCGCTTATAAATATACTATGTTATTGATTCAGACACGTTCGATCTAACTCTTAATTTCGGTGTGTTCCAATTGAATGTAAACTTTCCATACAAAAAGTTAATTTTAACCATACCGACACTATGTTAGAATAAACAAATAACGTAAAATTAACGGAACGTTAAAAATAACAGTATCGTGTCATACGTTATGTTATAACAGTGTTATACGTTTATTTTAATTAACATAATAATTTAGTTGTTATAATTTTTAAGGTGCGCGGCACTTAACAGGCTGCGCGCCAGCCCCAACACCATTCTGTCCATTATGTGATTATAGGGGATAGATTACATAGTCCCTTTATCAAGCACTGGGTGGGCTTACACCTCTATGAAAATAATTTGTATGCACTAACTTAATTTTAAGGAAATAGTTACTAACAAAATTATGGATTCTCTGATGTGATATATTTTTTTTTGTATTTTATTTTAACACCCACCTCTAGAAGCCAGTATAATATAAATGGTAATAATTTTAACAAAAAAGAAACCGAATCCAAACATTACTCTACATTTATGTATGTAGATACAGGCTGATGATGATGATGATGAGGATGAAAAAAATATGGGAACAATCTAAAAGTATGTCTTTCAAATAAAAAAGTTTTTTTCAAATCGGTTTATAAATCACGGAGTAATTAAGTAACAAACATTAGAAAAAAATACAGCCGAATTGAGATCCTCCTCCTTTTTTGGAGTCTGTTAAAAATTGGATGTTTGTTAATTAATCACGACGAAATTCCTAAACCGATTCCTCTGAAATTTGGCACACAGATAATACTAGATAACAATCTTAAATAATCAAAGTAGATAACACAAATACTACAATATCTTACTTATTCCCTCGGAAACGTAATTAAGGAAACGTATAAAAAAAAACATATATAATATTTTTTTTATTTCAATGAAAAAAGAAAATACGAATACTGAAGGTAAGTAGCTAAGTGTATTAAATAATCTTAAGAGTACTTGTTTTAGGTCCCCAATAGTGTTAGATACTTAAAATCCGTGGTGTACGGCAGTTGAACTTCACTTGACTAGCCATCTCTTTAGGCTTTTAATGGCTTATTTAGCATATTGCTGTCTCTCACATTGCTAAGAGGAGAAGTAAAATTATAAAAGCTTCTTACTCCTACTAATTTCTTCTGATTAAATTCGTTGTGAGTTCCAAGGCAGCCGTAGTTACCAGCTGGGACTGCAATGGAGTTCATTGTTCATTGCCTTTTTTGGCGGTCGCCGCTGTTAATCCTGGCTACACAGGAGACACAGTGGTGGAAATGGTGTGGTGGGCCCCCGTCTTGTTAAAAAAAGAGTACTTGTTACCACCGTACTGTAGTATATAGTATGTTGTGTTTTTCTTATACTACGTCGGGTGGCAGACAAGCACACGGCCCGCTTGATGTGAAACGGATACCGTAGCCATATTAACGCTCACAACATGAAATATTGTTCCCACGCCACCACCCCCGCTACCTGCGCAGCAACTCCCTCCTTTCTTTCTTGTGACCTGACTCACACGCAGGAAAACAACAAACCTCAAGGAAATTGTTATTTGGCTGCGGTATCCTGTGGGGTGGAGGTATATCCCCAGTCAGACAGCTTACAAATACGCTGTAACCTAGCTCTCTTTTGCCAGAGCCTCTTTCGCTAGTCGACAGGATGCACCATGTACAAGTGAGGTTGGATTTTAAAGATTGTTGTTAAGACAACTAAACTCATACACGAAGAGGCTACGGCCGATGTTGCTTAACATGTTCGATTAGACCAGCGTTTCCTAACCTTTTCAATGATGTTGCCCTTATGACCAATAAAGGAAACTAATTGAATCGTAGATTAGATTAGATCTTATTAGTTTGAACGAATTTGTCATCTTTTTTTTTTCAGCTTGATTACCCCTACAGTATTCCTATTTACCCCTACAGAAGTCCTATTTTACCCCTGCGGTGATGATTACCCCTAGGTTCGGAACCGAGGGATTTAGACTAACATGCACAACGATGACATCGAGTTTCTCATGACAATTATGAGTTGAATAGTTCAATTTTCAGTTGCTCTCTTATATTGGAACCTTATGCTGTATGAATAGAGTATAAATTCCTTGCTCTGCGGAGTTCGGTTTCAGATATATCGTTGTGTATATTTCAAAGCTACAAGTACGAGTAAGTGGAAGTCGTCTAATACCTTTAATAGGATTGCGCGAATTCAATTTCATCGAGAAAGCTTCGATGTTGAAATATTATGTAAGTAATATCTGTAATAGATTGTTGTTTCTTTGGAATTGTTTCCTTGTTTCTCTTTTTCGTAAATATAAGCCCGTGATACAATGCATGCGTACGCCATACAATGGACTACAACAGTTCTTCTTCATCAGGGTTATCCGGATCTTCAGCTCGGCATCAACCCATAATCATCCCACTGTTGGGATACGAGTCTCCCCTCAATCGAAGGGGTTTTGAGCGTACTCGACCACGCTGCTTAGCTGCGGGTTGATGGAGGCCCGTGTTTTCAAGCTGCTCAAAGCCACTTGGTTTAACGAATGGCGTCTAAAGACAAAAAGTAGGACATCCCTAGACAGGCTACGGTCGACGTTGCTTTACTTGCGTGATCGATTAGACTGACACGCGCAACGACGCCATCGAGCTCTCCTTTATCATCGGCCTTTAATAAATACAGATCACTGTTTATTTTATGCACTTCACGCGAACGAAGTCGCAGACGATCGTTAGAATTGAATAAATCTAAAGGATATATATAGCGATCAAAGCGAAAATAACGTTTCATCCCTCATAAGTATTTGCCACATCGAGTAGGTATTTGTTTTGTCTGAGTGCTCTAATAAATATTCAGTTGAAATATTTTATAACTCGAATATTGATTAAAAGTTGCTTTAGAATTTTTATAAATATGTATTATCTTTTACTAGTGGCCAACCCTAGCTTCGCTTCGATGTAGCTACAACCGGACCACTCCATACAAATGTCGCGTCATTTACTACTACACACACCCCTAAAAGTTTAACCTGATTTACTTTAGAACTGAAATGGTTGCGTAGGTACTGTACAGTTCCAGAGAATATTTCTGCCGCGGACTATCAAATCGTAGAATGAATTCCCTGTCGAGGTGTTCCTAGGACACTATTGTATGGGTTCCCTCGAAATAGACTGCTGTAACTGCTTTCCATCAGGCGGGATACATTGTTGTAATTGTCGTTGAGTTAAAGTATTGAGTTTTTATGTAACAACGAACGACTAGCATCTAATTTACAAGTTGTATTACATAATGAGCCCAGAAGTCGTGCGAATATGTGCACGTGAGGTAATATTTAGCACTTTTGTGACATTTTGTATTTTGTATATAATATTATAAAAATATTGCAAACGTATGTCTGTCGCAGCATTGCCAGATTTATTTTGGATCAAAACGAGATTTTAGACACTTGAGAGGAAAAAAAACGGGACATGTTTTAAAAAAGCGGGACATGTTTTAAAAAAGCGGGACTATTAGGTAGATTTTTTTTATACAATGAATGGGTGTGTGTTGTTGTGTTTTTGGTATGATTGTAAACAATCAAAGGTCAAAAATATTTCAGTTTTTTAAAGTTTATATTGCTTATATTTTTCCAAAGAATCAAATTCTGGTATTCTGTCCATTAATTTCAGTTGTACGAAATTATAATTTTTGGTGGTCACCATTAAAAGAGGGGCATGTACCCCGCGCGGGACGTTACATTTTAGCCTAAAAAAGCTGGACGTCCCAGCAAAACTCGGGACGTCTGGCAACGCTGGTCTGGCTACTGAAGATTTTATTATTTTTACACTATGACCCTTAGCAGACCAGCATACGACTCGCCTGATGTGATGCGGTTACCGTAGCCGTAATGTAAAATATCGCTCCCGCTGCCACCACAGCAACTCCTACCTTCCTAGTGACCTCACTTACTCGCAAGAACACAACCCTCAAGGGAATTGTGATTTGGCTGCGGTATTCTGTGAGGTAATTCCCCTGTCGGGCAACTTAAAATACGCTGCGCCCTACTTCTCTTTTGCCAGAGCATTATATGTCGATGAGCAAGGTGCGCAAGTGCAAGTAATTATTATATAACTTTAATAAATTAATAGTATTTTCATTGTTAAAATTTTATTTTTATTTTTTTTATTTATTTATTTCAAGATTATTAGAAAATTTCGTTATCGGTATATATAAATTAATATTACCTATACCCAAAGTTATGTACCTTTTTCATTTTTTTTTTTATTGTTTTTGATGTGGTTGCTTACCCCATCAAAAACAATAAAATGATGAAGATAACGAAGTTGAAATCCCATTTTAAACAAATTCGTAATATTTGAGTAGAAAATGGCCGAAGCTATGTAATAAATAACCAGCAAATAAAATGGAAGTTTCTCTGTCACTTGAGATTTTATCTTGATAGGCTTTGAAAGCAGATTTGAATTAAAATTTTAGACATTACAGGTATAACAAGAATTTCAAGGTACATTTTAGTGATACTAGCTGCCGCATGCGAATTCTCCCGCATGCATTTTATTAAATAATACATACACCAGACCTGGGGCCCTACCGCTGAAGCTGAAGCCGACTGCAAACGAATATTTTGATTCGCAAAATACGTCTTACGTTTTAGTTATTGACGGACATCTTCTGCTTAGTCAGTAGAGCTCTAGGGTTTCTATCAGCTAAACTAAAGACAAGTACCTTAAATCTAAGCTAAAGTTTAATTTTCGTAAGCAAAAAAACCCGATGGTAAACGGCTTCAGCTTCGGCGGTAGGCCCCCTGGAGCCCTACCGCTGACGCTGAAGCCGATTACTACCAAGTATCTTGATTCGAAAAAGAGGTTTTGTGTTTAAGCTATTGCCAAACACCTTTAACTTATAGTCAGTAGAGCTCCATCGTTCCTACCAGCTAAGCTAAACACAAGTAGCATAAATGTTGAAGTTTGATTTACGCAATCAAAAATTCCGACGGTAATCGGCTTCAGCTTCAGCGGTACAGACCAGACCAGAGCAGAGAGACCTTCAGAATTACTTTATTTTTTCTTTTTTTTTTTTATACTACGTCGGGTGGCAAGCACACGGCCCGCCTGATGTGAAGCGGTTACCGTAGCCATATTAACGCTCGCAACATAAAATATTAAAATATCGCTCGCGCGCCGCCACCCCCGCTGCCAACGCAGCATCTCCTTCCTTTCTGGTGACCTCACTCACTCGCAGGAACACAACAGCCCTCAAGAGAACCGTTATTTGGCTGCGGTATTCTGTGAGGTGGAGGTACATTCCCCAGTCGGGTAGCTTACAATTACGCTCCCTACCTCTCTTTTCGCCAGAGCTTCGTTTGTCAGTCAGCAGGGTGCACCGCGAGCAGGTGAAGATGGCTTTGGTTCAAAGATGTTGATGAACCACTTACACCCCAAAACTACTAAAACAAAAACCAGAGTAGTCCAGTTAGACCTCTATTGTGTGACTGTGTAACCAGGTCCAATTTTAAGAAATAGTATTTCCTTTATGCCCGTACACAAACATACAGACAATTATCTATAAATAATGAGTGCTCAGCAAGCGCCTCAGGGAGGCAACTGGCGATCCCTATGCAGGCAGCTTTCTCGCACAGAGGCTTTCTTTAGGCTTGTGACCCATTTTTTTTTTTTCGATTTGTTATTTAAAGACGTCGCAATAATATAACTATAGGTGAAAGAATTACTCCTATAGCATAAAAACTTCTCGAGATATGATAACTTGAAGATCACAATTTTGGACTATGTCGAAAACGCTCCATAGAAAAGGCTACAATGTTATGACGTCACACCACGCTATTTTATAAGCATTAAATCAGAAATTTGTACGACAGCTATGTTAAATATTGCGTTTATGTAGCTATTGCCGTAACAAAAGTAATAGTATTTTTTATTGTTTCTACAATGGCAATATTTATTTTTTATAATTTCATACTTTTAAAATAGACTTTCCCATCAAACTTTGAGTTTGACTTTACCCTGGTTTTTGTTTTAGTAGTAATTCTGAAGCTGAAGCCGATTACCGTCGGAATTTTTGATTGCGTAAATCAAATTTGACTTTAAATCGGGTTGTCTGTTTATTTTTATAAACCACACTGTAGTGCTACGGTCTATGCCACGTCTATGCGGATGACGTCGCAGGCTAAACTAGTATTAAAATAAAATAAATACCTTTGCAAACATGTTTATTATAATTTGATAATAATAAAGTAAATAACATTATGTACTTAGATCACCTGTCGGGTATTCGAATGTGCAGGTGATAGTTTGAGGATACAGATTTTATTTTTCATACCATCCGGGCGGCAAATAAGCATAGTTTCTTGATATGACGTAATTACCATTACCTATTGTTGTTAACCCTCATTCATGTACTGATGGGTTGCAGATCTGCCCTCAATCTAAGGACCACGCGGCTCAATTGCAGGTTGGCGGAGATCTGTGTTTTTCAAGCCACCTAAAGGCTACTGTCTAGGCGCAAAAACTGTCGTGTAATGACCACAGCCCCCTTACCACCATCTCTTATTGCGATTCAATAACTGGAATGAAGAACTCGCTTATTCATTGGTATAAATAAGCATTCTATCCATATAGTTATATATGGATAGAATATATAGTTATTGAATCGCAATAAGAGATGGTGGTAAGAGGGCAGGTTATTTATATTATATAAATAGTAAGGGGCGCACTAAAAGTTTCCGGAATGAATAAGAAAAATATAAAGGTCAAAAATGAATTATTTTTTTCTCAAAATATTGTCCCTTTGCGTAAATGCACATTTTCATTCGAATAAACCAATTTTGAAAACTTTTGTGCCACTCCTCCGTGGTGACCTCAGAAACGTGTTTTTCATACTCTTCGACAGCCTCTTCTGGTGATGAAAATCGTTGACCGCGTAATTGGTTCTTAATTTTTGGGAACAGAAAAAAGTCACAAGGTGCCAGGTCGGGACTGTATGCAGGATGGCTCATAAATTCTACGTTTTTCACCTTCAAAAATTCGTTTGTCTGTCTGGCCGTGAACATAGAACAAGAACTAGCATTGTCGTGGTGCAAGATGATACGGCGTTTACGGTTATTTTTACGGAGTTCGTTCGTTTCTCAGGTTTGAAAGAGTATACTTCCAGATTGGACCCATATTGTTTTCATCATCATCATCAGCCTGTATCTACATACATAAATGTAGAGTAATGTTAGGAGTCGGTTTTTTTTTGTTAAAATTATTTGTACGAGTATGTATGTTGATAACTATGTACTAAATATTACGTTACATATATTTTGTCACCAATCATAGGTACATAAATATATTGAAAGTACAAATAGTGTAAAATTATACTAAATTGCGCTGCACGACTGATCGATCGCCAGAGGCTTGTCTCGTTTCAAGTTCGTAATAACATGCGTAAACAAGATATACGCAACCAATGTGGTGTAAGTGGCTCACCATCATCGTTGAATCAAAGTCAAACTTACCTGTACGTGGTGTATCTTGCTGATTAACTATCGAGGCTCTTGCAAAAGGTTTAACATAATGTTAGCTACCCGACTGGGCAAGTTTCACCTTTATCTCACAGAAGACAATTTTCTGCTAGTCTAGAGAGTTGTTGTGTTCCTGCGAGTGAATAAGGTTACCGGAAAGGAGTTGCTGCGATGTCAGCGGGAGTGGCAGCCCGTGAATATTGCAATGCTACAGTAATCGCTTCATATCAGGCAGGCAATTATTTGTCACCTGACGTGACGTAATTTGACGTTTTTATTTATTTTTTAATAAAAATATATAAAGATAATTCTTAAGGATAACCTTAAGAATAATTATATGATCATAAGATTCTAAATAACCTAAAAATATATCATGAGTTTTTTTTTTCAAACGACAAGCCTTATACTTTTTAAATATCAAGGATACGCTGTCGAAAGGAAAGCGAAAACTGATATCAACCAGCTACCCTAACTCGTACAGGGTGACAATAGCCCAATAAAAGATAAGAAGCTGTAGAACAATGGGGGGAAAGCAGGAAAACCATAGTAATTTGGGTAGGCCCACCCGGATATGACAATAGACGAAAATTTTGATTGTATGTTCATAGTAGAATTTTGATCGTATGTTCATAGTAGACTACTAAACCCCGAAAAAAATCCTCACTTAAAATTATGAATGTGAATGTGAGTTTGTTTGTGCCGAAACTACTCAACCGATCATCATGAAACTTTGTACACATATTCTCAAAAGTATTAGTAAGGACATAGAATACTTTTTATTTAAATAAAAAAAGTAAACGAGCGCGAAGCCGCGGGTGGAAGTTAGTAATTATATTATCCTGGTTATAGAAACTGTACAATAAGTGTTACTCATAGGAATTGTTTGGGAGTCGGAACTTATTGCACTGGTTTGTCACATTGTATAGAAAATCGGTGCCGGCTAGCTGCGCATTTTGCGCGTTTGCGCAGAACCAATAGGGTCGTATTCCAGGATAGTTTTCTACCTTTAGTTCTAGGTTCTGGCTGAACCCCGGAAATAGCATTCCCAGGAGACTACCGTATGGCGTTCTTCAAGGAAAAGAAAATGATTTTTACAGAATCGGCGACGCGGAAGTGATGCAAGTTACAAGGGTCCATTGCTGTGATGAATGCTTATCAAAAAGCAGGTCCTTTGTACGTGGTATACAGAGAGGAAACAGCCAGACCAAGACAAACAGACACATTTATGTACAGTCCACAAGACATGTAAGTAACCCCTGTAGGAATGCAACGATATATCGATATATTGGCGCCAAAAAATAACCATATCGATATATCGAAGATTCGCCGATATCGAAAAAAACTTAAAATATCGAAACTAAATATAGAAGGAGACGGACCAAAATTGTGTATATAGTTATTAAATCGAGTGAAATGTTGCCGTATCGAACTATCGAAATTATCATTTTCAAATTCAATGGCTAGTACAAAATACAGAGGAAAGAGTTCTAATTTATGTAATGATCAATAATTTTTACTTTAATATCTATATAACAACAAGAATCGGTTACTAAGCCGGGAATAATATTTAGTTAACATTACCTTTGTGAACTGATTGAAGTTACCAATGATTAATAATAACAAATATATATTTTTTTATAAATACATATTATAAATAGAAAACCCTCAGATGAAGACAAAGAGACATGTTTATGAACACAACTATTCCTCGCCCCCCATAGTTAAATACCCATATATCATTGCCAGCCAGTAGAGCAGGCTCGTTAAATTCAAATCAAAGTCAAATTCAATGAAAACATTCTTTCTATCGATTGACCTAACCCCGGGTTCAATTTTAAGTTGTTTTTCACAGACAAGCTCTTTTCCATTCGGTTGTACATAAATAATGTATGCTCACAAGTGCAAGGGCGTTCGATTCGCTAACCGACACATAAGTGGCGTGTCCCCAACGTGACGTATGTCACTTTGGAACAATGTTGGTGGCAATTTGTTGAATTAACTGTTTTGGTAACTGTCTAGGTTAAAATATATTTTTTTATACTACTGAGGTAATAAGCATATAAACCGCCCGATGGTGAAGCAGTTGTAAATAATAATATATAAATAATATATGGACAGCAGCACAACTCCATGAGGAACATTCAAGTATCAAGAACAATAATAACAAATATTTCTGGACAATTTACACAACGCCATCTAGTCCCAAATTAAGCGCAAAGCTTGTACTATGGGTACTAGACAACTGATAAATGTACTTAAATACATTTTTTTGTAAATACATACTTATAATACATAGAAAACACCCAGAACAAAAATTGTGCAATTGTTGAAAATTTGTTTTGTGCGAGGATCGAACCCGCGACCACGGAGTCAAACTAGCCATTGTTAGCCATTCGACCACCGGGCTCCTCGTTATCGCAGCCTATAGACGTTAGCAATACTACAATAACAGACATAACTCATATATTGCTGACTTTTTAAAAACCCTTTTACGCCCTTCGTCTCGGCAGGAGGGAAATGAGGAATCATGGTAATTCATTTAAATTATTTTAATGGCTTTCTTAGGTAGCCCTACAATTAAGTTGACAGATGAGCAACGATCTGTCAACACTTGATTTGATCATAACAAACAAATTGTTCTATACCTTAAAAGAAAAAAAGGAGCCCTTATAGAATGACTTCGTTATACGTCTGTCAAGACCTGAGAGTCTCAAGAACGAGTGGAGGTATCAAGTTGAAACGAACTTCGAATATTTTAGTCTGCAATTTGAAGATATGAAAAAGAAAAATTGCAAATTAGAACAGTAAATTGATACAGTTGTCTATGTGTATAAGTATTTTGATATTAGAAAATGAATCTAAATCTATATTCCCCACTGACCTAGTATGTTTGGCAAAAAAGCAAGATGTCACAGCATAAGCAGAAAAGGGTACAATTCCGCAAAACAATTTCAAATATTATGTACAATTTTCTCACACTAAGCGTATGATTTAATGATTCAAATATATATATTTTTTTATACTACGTCGGGTGGCAGACAAGCATACGGCCCACCTGATGTGAAGCGGTTACCGTAACCGTAATAATGCTCGCAACATAATATATCACTTGCGCGCCGCCACCCCCGCTGCCAACACAGCAACTCCTTCTTTTCTGGTGACCTCACTCACTCGCAGGAACACAACAACCCTCAAGGGAGTTGTTATTTGGCTGCGGTATTCTGTGAGGTGGAGGTACATTCCCCAGTCGGGTAGCTTACAATTCCGCTTCCTACCTCTCTTTTCGCCAGAGCTTCGTTTGTCAGTCAGCAGTGTGCACCAGGTGCAGGTGAAGTTGGCGATGGTTCAAAAATGTTGATAAACCATTTACATCCCAATGTGGACATTTTTAGGGTTCCGAACCTCAAAAGGAAAAACGGAACCCTTATAAGATCACTTTGTTGTCCGTCTGTCTGTCTGTCTGTCTGTCTGTCTGTCTGTCTGTCTGTCTGTCTGTCAAGAATTTCTATGTCGAGAATGCGTGGAGGTATCAAGCTGAAATTTGAACTGTATACTCAGGTCTACGGTCCTATGAAGTTAAAAAAAAATCAAACTGCTAAGTTTACGTAGAAAAAAGTTACGGCCGTTTATTCAGAAAAAAACGCATATTTCGACACACTCAAGGGAATCAAAACCTATAGGGTACTTCCCGTTGACCTAGAACTATGAAATTTGGCAAATAACATCGTTATAGACTACAAGTACAGGAATAAATCTCAAAACTATACATTTGTAAATAGATCTTAAAAAATAGGGGGTCTATATTTTTTATAGGGTGTCGAAATTTCAAATTGAAACTACTAGTTCAAATGGGGTATCATATGAAAGGGCTTGATGTACACATTGCAAAATATATTTTATTTATTTTTTTCGACGCATTATAACTTATTTATAATGAAAAATATCAAATTTAATAATGATACTACGTACCTACGGAACCCTCGGTGGGCGAGTCCGACTCGCACTTGTCCGGTTTTTTTAATAATATCTGACGATGCAGAGTAGAGGTGGACGTTAAAAGTTATAAAACAACAAAATTATTATGTTAATTAAACAAAATGTATAACACTGTTAAATTAAAACTGTTATTTTTAACGTTCTATTAAAAACGATTAATTTTACATTCATTACTGTTATCAACTCAAGTATGAAGGAAAGTTGAAATTAAGAGTTAATTTTAACGTGTCTGAATTAATAACATGTTAATTAACAGTTTCCTTAACATGTTACTTTTTATAGCAGAGTTATTCAGAGTTTGATTACAATATTTTACCCTTGGTGCGCGAGTCGGACTCGTATCTAGTGTTTTTTTTTGTCATTAGGTAATTTTACGGTAAAGAGGTCATAATAGTTAATAGCGTCCTCCAATTAAATTCTACGTCACGGATAAGACGTGGTGTAACGTGAAATGCTGCAGCCATTTTATTGAGTTAATTCTTTTTATTACCCGACTGCGACAGAAGGAGGGTTATGTTTATCGAGAGTATGTATAATTGTTTGGCTCGCTCTGCAGCCTGAAGGGCTGGATGGATTTTAGCTTGAGAGGTGTCGTTAGATTCGTATTTGCTGTGAGAGTGACACTGGGTACGTCAAAATAAAATAAATCAAAATGGCGGCGGTGAACGGAGCAGTCGGGACTCATTCTAGAAATGGAGGCTTAGTGAATTTAGAGCACATGTAGGACTGCTACATGTTTTCTTGTTTTAGGTTTTTCATTTCCAAATTTCGCAGAAAAGCAGTCGGTTTTTATAGTTTTTTTAAATTACCGTTTTTATTTTAATTTAGTTTTATAAAGTTCTACTATCCGTTTAATTTAACTCTTGTTGATTCGTAGAGTATAGAATAGCCACTACGTAAATTCATAAATGTTAAGAAAAAGGAATGCACGTGGGGCACCCTGCTGATTAGTGAAGGAGGCTCTGGCTGGAAGTACCTCCACCTCACAGAATACCGCAGCCAAAAGACGACTCCGAAACTTGAGGGTTGTTGTGTTTCTGCGAGTGAGTAAGATCACCAGGTTGGAAGGAGTTGCTGCGTCGACGCCGAGGGGATGCGATATTTCATGTTGCGAGCATTGTGTTGTCTACGGTAATTGCTTCACATCAGGCGGGCTGTATGTTTATTTGTCACCCGGAGACGGTGTATATAAAAAAAACTACCTATCCCATTGACAAAAATATAAACAACCTTTGCTTTGAATAAAAATGTATAGAGGTGCACTATCCTACACGTGATAGAGTCGATTTATGAGTATAAATTCGTATAATATTTTTATGTTAGATCTCGAGTCAAAAAAAACAGTCAAGATTATTACTCAACTTTAGGAAAATACGGCCCGCCTGATGTGAAGCGGTTACCATAGTCATATTAACGCTCGCAACATAAAATATCTCTCGCGCGCCGCCACACCCACTGCCAACGCAGCATCTCCTTCCTTTCTGGTGACCTCACTCACTCGCAAGAACATAACAACCCTCAAGGGAATTGTTATTTGGCTGTGGTATTCTGTGAGGTGGAGGTACGTTCCCCAGTCGGATAGCTTACAATTACGCTCCCTACCTCTCTTTTCGCCAGAGCTTCGTTTGTCAGGAGGGTGCACCGCGCGCAGGTGAACTTGGCTTTGGTTGAAATATGCTGATGAAACACTCACACCCCAAAAACCTGTTTGACATGTTTGTATAGTAGTGTGTAATGTGCAAATAAATACTTCTTCTTCTTATGAGTTGTTTTCAAAATAAATGTACGTCCCGAAAAATTTTGTAAATAGTGGCGTCAGGAAATGGTAAAAATAAGGCAATGTCAATGTTAGGAAATTGTCAATGTAGAAAAGTGTGGTCAATACAACCATGGTAAAACGTCATTTCCTAACAAAACAATTTACTGACACTTTCGTGACGTACATTTATTTTGAAAACGACCATTAATATTTGTGGCATGAACATGTTTATTATAGTGATGTATTCTTATGATGCTTGTCTATTCGAATCTGTAACATCGATTATTTTTTTTTAGACTATTCAAGTCAATATATTTTCGATACCCTGTTTTCTTTTTTATCTGTATTGAAACCGCATTCGTGTATTTCTACTATTCACAAAGATTGACTAGTAGAGAATGCTTTTAGCGTTAAGTCCGCCTTTTGTACCCATATAATAATTTTGTGGTCAATAAAGTTTAAATAAATAATAACACCCAGAAGGCCAATTCTCGTAATTTTTCTACGAACGCAGATTGAAAGTTGACCGAATCGAGATTGAATTGTGAATTGACTAAAGTTATATACTTGATCTCATTAATTAATTATTATCAATTCTTGTTGTTGGCAAAGTAACATTCTTAGTTTGTTTAATTTCCACTCATATTTTGATATAATCCCGCTTAAATTTGATTTAGAAGTCACATATTTTGTTACGAGAATACCAAATGTGACATTTGTGAGATCGAGACTGGATCGAAACTGAATTTTGACTATATTTTAATTACGAGAATTGCCCCTCAGACCAAAATAAACATATCTGTTTTGATCTGGGTGTTTTATATTCTTATATGTATTTATTATTTATTTATTTATTACACACTGCCATCTAGTCCCAAACTAAGCAAAGCTTGTACTATGGCTACTAAAAATGTATTTAAGTATTTTATCAGTTATCTACTGATAAAATACTTAAATACATTTTTTTACAAATACATACAATACATAGAAAACACCCAGTCCAAGATAAACACACATGTTCATGCACACAAGTATGTACCTCCACCTCACAGAATACCGCAGCCAAATAACAATTCCCTTGAGAATTGTTGTGTTCCTGCGCGTGAGTGAGGTCACCAGAAAGGAAGGAAGGAGATTCTGCGTTGGCAGTAGGGGTGGCGGCGCGCGAGCGATATTTTATGTTGCGAGCGTTAATATGGCTATGGTAACCGCTTTACATCAGGCGGGTTGTATGCTTGCCGACATAGTATAAAAAAAACCCAAGTATTTGCCTTGTGCGGAGATCGAACCCGCGATCTCAGAGTCAAAGTGGCCAAGGCTAGCCATTCGACCACCGAGCGCAAGCACTATGCACGTAGTATAAACGAATGGGCTTTGATTCCTTTGTACTCTATACAGAATACAAGTACTAAAGATGATGCACGTTATGTGTCCCTCAAGATTCACTATCCAGAAAAATTCTAAAATCCTATAGATATAATTTTCTGTTAAGTGGTTCAAGGGGTGTAAGTGGTTCATCACCATCTTTGGACCAAAGCCAACTTCACCTGCACGCGGTGCGCCCTGCTGATTGACAAGCGAAGCTTTGGCGAAAAGAGAGGTAGGGAGCGTAATTGTAAGCTACCCGACTGGGGAATGTACCTCCACCTAACAGAATACCGCAGCCTAATAACAACTCCCTTGAGGCTTGTTGTGTTCCTGCGAGTGAGTGAGGTTACCAGAAAGGAAGGAGATGCTGCGTTGGCAGCGGGGATGGCGGCGCGCGAGCGATATTTTATGTTGCGAGCATTAATATGGCTACGGTAACCGCTTCACATCAGGCGGGCCGTATGCTTGTCTGCCACACGACGTAGTATAAAAAAAAATTTTCATTGTTTTATGTTAAACGCGGCATGACCTCGTGACTGGGCTTTTGGCCAAATGACAAAAACTATGAATTGGCTGCGACAAACTCTGTTTGTTTGATTGTCGCGAGGGCTTGACAAGTCAGTGATATTGTGGGAGTGTCAGTCGTCACTTGTGGGGAGACTGTACTCTGGAATGTAAGTACATGCATTTCTATTTAAAAAATAAAATTGGTACCGGATGGACTTTAATTGCGATTTCAAAATATGATGACTGATAACTAATTAGGTATTTCAAAACGAATTGCTTGTACTTTAGGAATATTTTTAACATTGATTTTCTTTTTTTGTTTTGCGACGTAGATTTTTTTTTTTCAATCTTCGTAATAGGCCTGTGAACAAAGTTCTAAAATTATAAAAACTCTCTATCAGTAACGTAAAATACATAAAACTAGAACGATCTGCGATCTCAAAATTTTAATAACTTATGTCCGACGTGTTTTATGGTCGATCAAAGTCTGGTGGAAAAGTAAATATTACCATTGTAGAAACAATAAAAAATACTATAACTTTTGTTACGGCACTAGCTATATAAACGCAATATTTAACATAGCTGTCGTACAAATTTCTGATTTAATGCATTTTGTATGGAGCGTTTTCGGGATAGTCCAAAATTGTGATCTTCAAGTTATCATATCTCGAGAAGTTTTTATGCTATCGAAGTAATTCTTTCACCTTTAGTTATATTATTGTAACGTCTTTAAATAACAAATCGAAAAAAAAATGGTTCACAGGCCTATTGCTGTGTCATACAGTGTGTGCTCTGCTCAATCCCAAAGAGGATGTGAAACCGGACCAAATAACTGTTATCCCTAAAATATTTTTTTCGTTCCTAAATTAAAATTTTCCTAAATATAAATTATTTTTAAAGATTTTTCCTAAATTATTTTATTGTTATTATCTCACGTAAACGTTTTAAAAATAATTAAAATTTTACCTAAATTAAAATTTAACTTTAAAGAATAATTTGAATTTTCCTAAATTTAAATTATTTATAAACGTTCCTAAATTTAAATTATTTGTAATTTTTTTTTCATTCCTAAAGTAAAATTTTCTTTGATTACTATGGATATTAACGTTTTTTGAGTTAAAAGATTGTTTTGTTTTTTAAAAGCTATCATTGGTGTAACGTTATAAGTTATAATATACCCATAAATTATATTCACATTAGTTGGGTATCCCAACTAATGTGAATATAATTGTGAGAAGCGAAAATACAATACAATACACTTTGATATTTGATAATATTATGATAATAATGTTCCACCAAGTGCCAACAATCAACAGTATCAACTTTACAAAACACTTTATTGTATATACCAATATGAATTTTGCAATGACTATGTAATTTATTTTTGAAGAATGCTTGTGAAACTCAGGTGAGTTTCATTAGAGAATTGAAACAAGGATGATTTAATTCTCTAATTGCCACTCCAGTTACTAACGTAGCTATTCTACAAAGACTTACTTTATATAATGTACACTCCATTCATAGTAACGTGGAACAAAGTGTAAACCACAGGCGAAGTTTACAGTAGACATGGGATGTATCCGTCAAGCTTTTTTCATATAACGTCGAGTATCAAACAAGCATACGGCCCGCCTAATTTCAAACCGTTACCGTAGGCATAGTGTTAGAGGGGATTCCTCTCAGACCCTGCGATGTGTGTATGATTTTTTTTATACTACGTCGGGTGGCAGACAAGCATACGGCCCGCCTGATGTGAAGCGGTTACCGTAGCCATACTAACGCTCGCAATATATATATAAAATATTAAGAGAGGTAGGGAGCGTAATTGTAAGCTACCCGACTGGGGAACGTACCTCCACCTCACAGAATAACAATTCCCTTGAGGGTTGTTGAGTTCCAGGCTACGGTGTCTGCCATTCGACGTAGTGTAACAAAAACGAAGATTGTTTTCCTAGCGGTCGTGGTTGAGGTGAAATTGATTGTTTGAATCGAGTGTTTCCTCGTTTTTTCTCGCCCTATTCTGAATGTAGTATAGGTAACTGTTGGTAACAATTTTTCAACTGTTGATGAAAATATTCTTCGTCAACTCTTATTCATCGCATTGCTGGGATACGGGTCTCCCTTCAAGCGAAGGGGTTTACAGCATACTCCTCCACGCTGCTCAACCGCGGGTTGGCGGTAGCCAGTGTTATCAAGCCGCCTAAACACCACTGACTTGACTTAACGACTGTCATCTGACGACAACAGGCAGAAACATCAGCTTAATATACCCTCCGAAGAACAGAAGAGCTCGTTATAAATAAACCCATCCATGGACAGGCTATGGTCGACGTTGCTTAACTTGCATAGACTGACACACGCAACGACGCCATCGAAACGAACTAGAAAATAGCCATCCCGAAATCTTAACAGCAAACTGATAAGATAATTTTACCGCAGATTAAATTATATAAGGTAAAATTATCTTTAAATAATATACCTACATTACATTTACTAAACCTAGTAACATGTTATTTACCTTATATCTATATAGTTCCAAAGTTTCGTTATAAAATTGACAGTTTGTGAATTTATTATAGCAGTTAATATCGACCACGACATCATCTACGTGAACCACCGAGAAATAAGACTAAAGATAAAAAGTAGTATGTATTAATACAAGAATAAACAGTCTCAACTCCAATTTCACCCGAATCTATTCTGCCATATCACCTTGAAGAAATAACAAACACACAAACTTTCGTACATTCATGATATTAGTGTGGTTACGAGTAATTATTTTGTCTGAACACCTCTTCGTATTGACGTTATTACCACAGTATAAGTAATAGTACTAACGTATTATTATTAATTATTTAGTCGCTGTGTTTGTTACCAAACTCCTTCGAAGCGGCTAGAGCAATTTTTATGAAATTCTGTGTGCATATCTGGTAGGTTCGAGAATCGGCCAGCAAGTATTTTTCATACCCCTAAATGATAAGGGTGACCCACCCCCAAATATTTTAATTTTAATTTTATTATGATTTAGCATTGAAAAATTCATACAGCCCTAAATTTTTACTCTTCTACCGTCAACACCTATTTTTAATAGCAATTTAATAGCAAAACAACGTTTGCCGGATCAGCTTGTAATAAATATAAATAAATCTTTCAGTCATATTTCATCAGAACATCCCTATCGCAAAGTTTTAATCACTTTAAACATTATTAAAATCCTTTTAAAATTAATTCTCACTCGGTAAAGTTGTCACCCAACCAATCATTTTAGCAATATCAAGTGCCATTTAAATTTACCCTCCCTGTTGCAAGAGAGCTAATGAATTAACGTAAATTAATTAAAAGCTTCCGATAACATTATTTAAAAGTTTCAACAAGTTCTGAATATTAACGAGTGAAAAATATGCATGAGAACGCGAAAGTAAAGCTGAGTTTCCATCGTCAGGTATAGAACAAAGTTTGTAGCATTTAAAAAGTGGCCATTGATTTCAGTGTATGCATTCAGTGTTCAGGAATAATTAGTATCGAGTTTTGTACGTTGTGAGCAAATTGCTCTTGATACTTGAATGTTCCTCATGCAGTTGTGCGGCTGTCCATCAATCCGGTTGTTGACGAAAGAATTGACCGCCTGGAGAACATTTGATAATCAGAATTTGCTATTTAGCTGCTCAGCTCCATTTACTGACAAACTGAGTATTCGATTAGTAATGTGTTCACATCTAGAGGTATATTCATGTCCAGCAACGTCTAAAAAGAGATGGAGCAAAAGAAAATACGATTTATATAAAAGTGTAAGATTGTTTTAATTAACGACAAGAGTATAATGACAAAATATAGAATTTAATTTCGTTTGATTGTTTCATTTCACTTCAGCATAACAATGTACCTACTCAATTGGAATAACAAAATACCTCACCATAGCTAAGGCACAGGCAGCACACAATGACATGTAAAGTACAGGGTAGCTTTTACACGAGACGAGCAGAATGCAACAACCACTATATTCGTTCTTTTTTTGTATAAAAAAGAAAGTCGTTGTCACTCTAACTGACGAAAACACATCTTTAAAAGTGGAATCCCATTGAGTACAGTGCAACCACCTGCATAATAAGTTGTCTGGTCGAATTCAAATTGTACGATTAAAATTTCATAGGGCTATTCCTCGGGCTTTTAAAAATTTATTGAATGAGAATTTGAGATCGTATCAATGATTTATAGTTGAACGGTTTAATTCGTTGTCTATTTTCATTCTGCGCATTTATAACTTTGCATTCCAAAGTTTTTAGATTTTACGGCTGATTTAGCGTCTATATAGATAGTCTATGTAGATTGGTGTCTGATCAATAAGTAGCTACGATAGTCACATTTTCGTTGTCCGCGACCTCGGGTGATTAGCTTGAACGACCAGACAAATAGAACCCCTGTTGTATATGAGACGTATGTGTCTCACCACCCTCTTTAGAACCAAAGCCAACCTCATCTGGACAAAATTGGACTATAGCGAAAGAGAGGCAGGCACAGCGTAATTGTAAACTGCCCGACTGGGTAAGTACCTCACAGTATATCACTGCCAAATAACAATTCCCATGAGGGTTGTTGCGTTCCTGCGAGTGAGTGAGGTCAGCAGAAAAGAAGTTGCTGCATTGGCAGCGGGGGTGGTTGCGAGCGTTAATATGGCTACGGTAACCGCTTCACATCAGGCGGGCCGTATGCTTATATACACAGTATAGTATGTATACACAGAATACAAAGGCTCTGCAAAACAGATAAACGTGCCTATATTCCCCCCTTGTAGAACGCATTGCAACATAAGGAATACACAGCGGTACATTTGCATGCGTTGCAATGGCTGATAAATTGGATCGTTGTCTGTATCTATTAAAACCAATAATGTTCGTATTGCAAATCAAATTCATAACTACAAAATATGTTTAAGTATAATACATAAGAAACTATAGCTGAAACTTTCTACTAAACTACCCAAACTTACTTTTTTTTTTTGTTTACGTGTATGTATTTTTACCCGACTACGTCGAAGCAAAAAGGAGGGTTATGATTTTGACCTGTATGTATGTATGTATGTGGCTATGGATGTTCATCTGTTCCCTCATAACTTCTAAAATAGTTATCATAATTAGACAAATGTGGTGTCGTTGGAAGCCTCTTGATCGTCCGCTGGTTATAGGCTACATGACGTCACGTTAAAATTGCTGCAGCGCCCTCTAGGGGACATAAAGTAAAGAAGTATAAAAATATTTTTTCTTGACAGTGTCGTGTGGGGTATCAAATGAAAGAGCTTTGTTAGCACATTTCAAATATATAAATATTATTAGCTGTTGCTCACAGGTTTGCTTGCAATCACCTGATAATTGCAAGAATTTATAAATTCAGGCATCAAATGTAATAAAAACCAAACATGTGTAACAATAACAACATAGGCTGGAAGTACCTCCACGTTATACGTTACACACGAATTCACATAACTCCAAAATAAGTTAAATAAAAATAAAGTTTAAAAAACTAAAACCCGACTACTAAAAACACGCTCTAAAAAGTACGAAACAAGAAAATAGTCTCCGCTGAAATTATTATGTACATACTGTAAAACAATTACCGACTTTTAAGTAAACAACTTACTTACACGTAGTATATTTTAACGTAGTTTTTTATACATCATACTGATAGAGATATGTTTAAAGGTTAGCCGTGGTCGTATGCCACCTACTGTAGCAAAACAGATTCATTTTAATAATGAAATTGGCAAATTGAAATCAAAGTGGCATACGACCACGGCTATCCTTTAAACATATCTCTATCAGTATGATGTATAAAAAACTACGTTAAAATATACTACGTGTAAGTAAGTTGTTTACTTAAAAGTCGGTAATTGTTTTATAGTATGTACATAATAATTTCAGCGGAGACTATTTTCTTGTTTCGTACTTTTTAGAGCGTGTTTTTAGTAGTCGGGTTTTAGTTTTTTAAACTTTATTTTTATTCTATATATGTATGTATGATTATATCTATGATTTGTATGTGTATTGTTTTTTTATTATAATAGTTATTATTAAATTACATATTATATAGTAAAGGAATCAATTTATTACCTATTTAGAATTAACATTTATCTTTCTTGCGAACCCTACCTACTTCATACATTGTTTCGTTACCTCAATGTTGCCTTGAAAAGATTGCTTTCAGCAATACGGCCGCCTTGTTGCACATAAACATTTTGTTAATAAATATAGTTGTAATCTCTGTACTCTGATTGTGCAAATAAAGCATATTCTATCTATCTATCTATCTAAAAGAGCACTTGATTTCAATATTCGGCTTAGTCCCTCTAATACCATAACTGATAATTCTAGGACTATACTTTCGAACCACCACAGAAACTGAAGCCGATTACCGTCGGATTATTTGATTCCAAAATAGGTCTTAGGTTAAAGTTATTGATGAACATCTTCAGCTTAGTCGGCAGAGCCTAGGGTTTCTATTTCTACCAGCTGAGCTAAACATCCCCAACCCGTTTGGCCAGCGTGGGGAGTGTAGGCAAAATCCTCCTTCCTTCTAGGACGGACGAGAGAGGGTCGTGCTCCTGTAGTGGAGACTAAAATGACCTGATAATGATGAGCTAAATAATCACCAACAATTTTAGAACTACTTTAATTATTTGATTGCGAAAATCTAACTCCACCATTAATTTATGCTAATAGTAATAAGCTTAGCAGGTAGGACCGGAGATGCTCTACCGATTAAACTAAAATATGTCTATCACAAACTCATACTGAAGTCCGATTTCAGCAATCAAAAAACGCGATGATTATCGACTTCAGCTTCAGCGGTAGGACCCCAGTTCTCAAAACAGTCCCACTATACCCATTGCTATAATAATTAACGACATTTGAATTAACCCACTATACCCGGTGCCATAATAATTAACGACATTTGAATTAACCCACTATACCCGTTGCCATAATAATTAACGACATTTGAATTAACCCACTATACCCGGTGCCATAATAATTAACGACATTTGAATTAACCCACTATACCCGTTGCCATAATAATTAACGACATTTGAATTAACCCACTATACCCGTTGCCATAATTATTAACGACATTTGAATTAAACTGGGGTCCTACCGCTGAAGCTGAAGTCGATTACCATCGCGTTTTTTGATTGCTGAAATCGGACTTCAGTTTGAGTTTGTGATAGACATATTAGGTTGGGGAAAAAGTCTTTTCGTATTTTATATGAAAATTCAAAACATTTTTTAATAAAGTTTATTTACATTTAACTAAAGTATGTAGGTGCCATTATGTTCGATAACTTTTTGTCATCTTGTAGGTAGAGACATGATCCCATTACTATAGAAATTTTGGGACTTCTGTTCAAAAAACCGCGACAAGTGGTTTTGGCAGTCTTCTCGTGATGTTAACCTGACATTGCCTAAAGAATTCTTAAGAGACCGAAACAGGTGGAAATCAGAAGGTGCAAGGTCAGGACTATACGGCGGATGCATTAACACCTCCCAGTCAAACTCTCTTAATTTTTGCTGAGTGGCTAAAGATGTGTGAGGTTTAGCGTTATCATGATGAAAAATCACACCCCTTCTATTAATTAATTCCGGCCGCTTTCTCTCAACTTTTTGCTTTAATCTCATCAGTTGTTCACAGTAGAGTTCAGAATCGATAGTCCTGCCTGGCGGTAACAGCTCATAATGAATATCTTCCCTTCCAATCCCACCATACACACAGCATCACCTTGTTGCGGGTTAACCCGGGTTTCGCCAGAGTCTCTGAAGCCTGGCCGGTCTTTGACCACGACCTTTTTATGCGCCAAAACTGTTATGTGGTCAATTCCTAGTTCTTCAGCTACGTCGTAACTACTGATATGCCGATCTTGCTCCACTTTTTCAGAAATGGCATCCATTTTATCCGTAACAGGGCGACCAGAGCGACGTGCATCTTTGACATCAAAATTTTCGGATTGAAAACGCTTAAACCAAATTTGTGCTACTCTCACAGACACTGCACTAGGTCCATAATAATCACAAATTTTTTTCGCAGCTTGCGTTGAATTTTTACCTTTTTTGTAGTAAAATTTTAAAATGTATCGAATTTCTTCATTAGATTCACTCATCTTGACAGTAAAAAAAAACAAATGAAAATCACACATTTACCTAATTTAAATTTGGAATTATCTTTTTTAAAATTTAAACTTTTTATAGATATCAAAACCTGCTAGATACAAATGGTATAACCAAAGAGATTTTATTACAAGTTCATACATACTATAATGCGAAAAGACTTTTTCCCCTACCTATTATTTAGTTTAACCGGTAGAGCATCTCCGGCCCTACCTGCTAAGCTTATTACCAAACGGTGAAGTCAGATTTTCGCAATCAAAAAATCCGATCGTAAACGGCTTCAGCTTCGGCGGTAGGGTTAGATTAGGTTCGTCCGTCCCATCTATAGGAAACACTTAAGGCAGGAGTTGGGACCGAGGTGGCCGAGAAAAGAAAAACCGGCCAAGTGCGAGTCGGACTCGCGCATGAAGGGTTCCGTACCATTATCTATAAAAATGGCAAAAAAAAATCACGTTTGTTGTATGGGAGCCCCCCTTAAATATTTGTTTTATTTTTATTTTATTATTTATTTTTAAAGTGAATATATAACTAAATATTATGTGAGTATTTCATACGTCTACCTATTGCCGTTATCAAATGCGACCAAAAACGAGCAAAATATCACGTTTGTTGTATAGGAGCCCCCTTAAATATTTATTTTACTCTATTTTTTAGTATTTGTTGTTATAGAGGTAATAGAAATACATCACCTGTAAAAATTTCAACTGTCTAACTATCACGGTCCATGAGATACAGCCTGGTAACAGACGGACGGACAGAATAGCCTTAGTAATAGGGTTCCTTTGTACCCTTTGGGTACGGAACCCTAAAAATCACAAAATATCGCGGTCGCTGCTCGGAATACAACTTTGTTCCAATCGGAGTGCCTGCCTGGGTTCGTGGGGTACTAATGCGCTTATGTTTATGCATGATCAAGTATCAAATAATTGCATTATCTAATCGAGAACCCTGGTGACCTAGGAGCTGACATGTTTCTAGTATACAGCGAGGAAACGCTGCCAGTATCTTCAGTATAATGCCACAAGGTTTTAAGATAATATCACACCCCGGCCACTCAATACAAATGTCGCGCGTTAATTACTACATAAACGTATGTGCAGTACCTTATAAACTGTTCCTTATTTGTCTCAGAGGGGAGGTGAGGTCAACACGAGAGACCGGCAGGGAGTGGCCATACTCCCTGCCGCATTAGTGATAATAATAATATCTAGTTTTAATTTTTAATTTAGTAATGTATCGTATTATTTGATAAATTGATTAGGTTTGAAGTTTGAGTATTTGTGAACTAAAGTATAAAGATTAGGCTAACGGTAGACGGAAAAACGTGCGCGCGTTTTCGTGAACCCAAGCGCCTACTACTCGAATCCACGCGTCATTTCATCGGTCAGAAATTGACCTGCGACGGAGTTGACTACGCGAATCGACGCGTCATTAGTCAGAAACGTAAAAGTGTGCGAAAGGGCACGAGACGAATTCACGAGAACTCGCGCAATATAAAAATAATGAAAAAAAAATATATAACAGATTTGATAAAAATGTGTAAGACGTGTCTAAGTGCCCAATGACAGAATAAATAATTTCACTTCCGCTTGACAATATGAGAGATAGGAATATTACAAATAAGACATTAAAAATCTCGAAAGAGATGGCTAGTTAAGTAAAGCTCTACTGCCTTGCACCACGGATGATTAAATAAACACTATTAGGGACTTATAACTGTGGGTTGTCACCTAACACATTGATTCCAGCAATATGAATTACGAAATCGCTTATACTCGTGGTAATACGGCGCGCCTGATAGAGCGGTGCCTCCTGGCACAGGTGTTATATCTAAGTATGCAACTAGTTCTGAATAAAACATCATTATTATTATACTCGTATAGATCTTTTTAATCACGGGTCAAGCCCGGTCATTTCATAGGCCTGCATAGGAATATGAATCCAACGCGTAGAGACCCGTAGTTAATAAAATGTTATATATCCGCTGTGACCTGCTCCTGGATATATCAATGTAACGAATTATTATTATTAATTCTCTCTTGACACAACTAAATCGGAATAGTATACAACGTGTAGGTTCATTAACATGCATGGGAACCAAACAAGCGTACCGAGTTTCAGCTCAATAGGAAACTGGAGTGGGTCAAATTTAACTTGGAAGTTTCAATTCCAGACACTGAGGTGAAATTAAGTAACAACATCTTGGCAGAAATTATTCAATGCACACGCATTACTTAAGTTAAGTGCCGCGTGTGTATGCGGCACTATTTATTTCCAGTTTTACTTCAATGCACATACACAGTCCTATTTCTTATTTTGGGGTGTAAGTGGTTCATCAAGATCTTTGAACCAAAGCCAACTTCACCTGCACGTGGTGCACCCTGCTGACTGACAAACGAAGCTCTGGCGAAAAGAGAGATAGGGAGCGTAATTGTAAGCTACCCGACTGGGAAATGTACCTCCACCTCACAGAATACCGCAGCCAAATAAGAATTCCCTTGAGGGTTGTTGTGTTCCTGCGAGTGAGTGAGGTCACCAGAGAGAAATATTTTATGTTGCAAGCGTTGATATGGCTACGGGAACCGCTTCACATCAGGCGGGCCGGTTGCTTGTCTGCCACCCGACGTAGTATAAAAAAAAACAGTCCTATTTCCAATTTTACCATGTGAAGTCGCAAAACGAATTTGTTCCGCATCCGTCACTACGTTTTGTCCAATATCCACAGGAGAATAAACAATAAATGGATACATAGTATTGAATATATCTGGATATCGTTTCCCGGAAAATATCCATTGTGTAATACGTGCAGCGGGTTGTGAGTCACGCTACACGTTACTGAAAACTTTCAGAATAATTCTGGAGAGTGTAATGTTCAGTACAGTTGCGAAGTTTAACACGTTGTTTATTTATAAATAACTAGCGGCCCGCCCCGGCTTCGCACGGATGGACAAAATATTGCAATTTTCTCACGGATCCCTAATTTTTTCGAAATTAAAATATAGCCTATGTTACTCCCTGATAATGTACCTTTCTATTGGTGAAAGAATTTTTGAAATCGGTCCAATAGTTTCGGAGCCCATTCGTTACAAACAAACAAACAGATCTTACCTCTTTATAATATTAGTTTAGATGAAACATTCCTGGACAAATTGCATAGTACCATTTAGTCCCGTACTAAGCAAAGCTTGTACCACAGTATAAGTAATAGTATTAGAAACTTATACTATAAGTAACAGATAACTGATATATTTATCTAAGTACATTTTTACGTGATAAAGTCTTATAAATCGATGAACGTCGGCTGCACCCATGAAAAAGCATGACTTATTGTCACGTTCCGCCTGAGCCGAGCGTGTAAGGGAGAGCGCGGAACAAGCGATAGAGAGGCACGATCGACGTAAGTGTTCAGCTTGTGACGCATCTACCTCTCTTCCACTCCATCGGCCGATGTTTTCTTATGACGTTATCACTTAAATTATCGTCCATAAACCAACTTTACAGACAACCATTTTTATTTTTTTTTATACTACGTCGGGTGGCAGACAAGCATACGACCCGCCTGATGTGAAGCGGTTACCGTAGCCATATTAACGCTGGCAACATAAAATATCGATCCCGCGCCGCCTCCCCCGCTGCCAATGCAGCATCTCCTTCCTTTCTGGTGACCTCACTCACTCGCAGGAACACAACAACCCTCAAGGGAATTGTTATTTGGCTGCGGTATTCTGTGTGGTGGAGGTACATTTCCCAGTCGGGTGGCTTACAATTACGCTCCCTACCTCTCTTTTCGCCAGAGCTACATTTGTCAGTCAGCAGGGTGCACCGCGTGCAGGTGAAGATGGCTTTGGTTCAAAGATGTTGATGAACCACATACACCCCAAAACATTTTTTTAACACATACATAAAACATCTTCATTGTAAGAAACATCAAGTCTTTTCAACACAGCCACAACAAAGTAAATATAAATAAATAAATAAATAAATATTTCTCTGACGATTTACACAGCGCCATCTAGTCACAAATTAAGCGCAAAGCTTGTACTGAGGGTACTAGACTATTGATAAATGTTCTTAAATACGTTTTTTTTGTATATACATACTTATAATACATAGAAAACACCTAGACCAGACAGATACGGGTCTCCCCTTAATGGAAGCGGTTTAAAGCGTACTCTGCCACGCTGCTCATCTACGGGCTTGGCGGAGACAGCTAGTAAATAAAAGAATTGTACAGTACAAATTGATTTCCACGCTACATTCTTTGCTACACCATAAAAACCCATTATTTCAGATATATATAGTAAACATTTACAGCTGTTATCCATATAAATTCAGGCGCCAGCGAGTAACGTCATGGTGCATCTGTTATATATGGTTATGTATGAAGATTAAGGAGAAAATATGAGGGAGCGTGTAAATTGAGGCGGATTTCTTATATTCCAGAAACGTGAGACGGTATTTATATGTTTTTACACGCGGAAGCGGCGTTTAGGAGAAGCTTTTCAGTTAGATAAGGGAAACGGATGTGTATACTTTTGGAGTGACAATGTGTTCGGGTTTCATAACTGTTGAAAGAACCGAATTAATATATTTAGTAAACGTTTGCAGCTGTTTGACCGCATTGACCGCTACGCCACCGACGAGCTCAGTGGCGTAGCGGTCAATGACGCGGCTACGACACCAACGCTCGTGGGTTCGATTCCCACATTGGGCAAACATTTGTGTGCATGAACGTGTCTGTTTGTCTTAGTCTGGGTGTTTTCTATGTATCATAAGTATGTATTTACAAAAAAAAATGTGTTTACGTATGTTTATCAGTTGTCTAGTACCCATAAAACAAGCTTCGCTTACTTTGGGGCTAGATGGCGCTGTGTAATTTGTCTGATAATATTTATTTATTATTATTTATTAATAGTTGTGCCTCTGGCTTCGTCCGTGTATAGTATAGTAGTCGTTGTTACCAGTTATTATGTAGGTCCTTGTTTAGGAACGCAGCAAGTAGTGAGTGAGGTACAAGCTGCGAATTGCCACCAGAGTGCTTCGTGCGAGTTTTTTGTTCGTACGACCTGTCTGATGAAAAGCAGTCACCGCAGCATATAGACGCTTGCGACACCAGAGGCATCAACTCTGAAAGAACCTTTACTCCTTTCTTGAAGAACTCCATATTGTAGTTTCCTGGGAAAACCTTGACAGGGTGTTCATTCCACGACTTGTTTATCTATAACATATCATCATCATCATCATCATTATCAGGACATTTTAGTCTCCACTACAGGAGCACGACCCTCTCTCGTCCGTCCCAGACAGAAGGAGGATTTGGCCTACACTCCCCACGCTGGCCAGACGATGTTTCATAATTTATTTCCCTTAGTCGCCTTGTACGACATCCACGGGAAAAGACGGAGTGCTTCTATTCTAGTCTGCCGGAGCCGGAATCCACACGGCGCTATAACATAAGTAATTGATAATATTTGATACAAAAATGGTAAAGTACAATACATACATAGTGTGAAAGAATATATATATTAGTATACAGAACACGCACGTCAACGGTTTATAAGTATGTTCTTATATAAATTGGTAAGAAAGTTACTATCAGCAATTAAAATAAAACTACGCGCGGGTTTTGCTCACGTTCTAAGCATTAATGTTTGGTCCAGTGTTGCCAATTTAGCGACTTTGTCGCTAAAAGTGACGACCTTTGCTCAAGTCTTAGCTACTAAAAAAAATTTTGTCGCTAAAAATTGTTATGTCTTGTTACAATGATGATAATATAATTATTTAATTAAAAGCTAGATACTGTACGTTATTGCGCCGATACGTATTTTAATTATAATCGAATTACTTATCAATACATTTCTTATTTTTTTTTTTCACCTATCCTAATGTTTCACAGCGACTTTTGATTTTGAGTCTAGGGACTCGAAATTCTAGGAGTTGGCAACACTGGTTTGGTCTCTTTGTATGTGCTACGTACATACGGTACATAGTTAGGGAGTGATTGAGTGAAGCTAGCGGAGCCATATATACTCCTAAAAGTAATTCTTGGAAATGAATAGACTCCAAAACCACCGAACCGATTTTGATGAAACTTGTCACAATTAAAGACCTCGGCATGCTTGAGGTTTGTGTGAAACAAATTGAGATCGATCATGTCGTTGAGGAATGATCATCAAATACATTTTTCATTGAAGTCAATAGAAAACATACACCCAGCGAATCTACTCGATCCACTCAACCTCGATTTTGGCCCCGTGGGCTAGTATCCGGCCTAGTCGTAACCTCAACGCCTCACACACTGGTAAAAACAATCGTCAAAGGCTGCGGCCTTCTTGCTTCTGTGACTTGCTTCTTTTACCGTGCAATCAATGATCATAAAAAAAATGTTTACTAGAAACACAAACACCATCTGATTAACTTGATAATGCCTTAGCGGCGAAACCGGTCGGTAAAAATAAATGTAATTACGTGGAACAGTACAAGAGCGTTATTATGACTGCTTGGTGGAACATTATAATGTTCCACCAAGTGCCAACAATCAACAGTATCAACTTTATCACCAGGGTTTCTTTTGTTCATCAGCAAGATGCAGGTGAAGTTAGCATTTCATCATCATCATCATCATCAGGTCATTTTAGTCTCCACTACAGGAGCACGACCCTCTCTCGTCCGTCCCAGACAGGAGGAGGATTTGGCCTACACTCCCCACGCTGGCCAGACGGGTTGGGGAGGCCTGATCGATGGTTCATAATGTATTTCCCTTAGTCGCCTTTTACGACATCCACGGGAAGAGACGGAGTGATTCTATTCTAGTCTGCCGGAAGCACACGTGCTGTTAGCATTTGCTAAAGGTAAATGTGAGCCATTTACACTCCTATCCATATATAATTTTCCCAAACTGGTCTTTAGCGGTTATCGTTCTTTAGCAGATATGATCACATAATTGCCACCTCAGCATGCTAATCCGCTAAGCTACATATATACAGGATGAAGTACAAATCAGGTGCTGTAAAAGAATGTAACATGTTATAATTATACTACTCCGCGTCCCAGATCTAGCCCATACTCTTGCAATACATGATATATCTCTCGGATCCCTCGCTGCACTCGCAGCTCCTCACGTGACCTCACTCGCAGGAATACAACAATCCTCATTGGTATTGTTACTTCGTTGTAGTCTTCTGAGCGGTGGAGGTACCCAAAAGTTCTGAAGGCGGTCGAAAGCGTACATTAACAAAATTAAAACCAAAAATTTCTAACGGCAGATTTCTTTTTGGGGATTTAATGGAGTACTCATCGAAAAACTCACTTACATCCTCAACTATATGTCTCATTGTCATCAGTAACCTTTATTCATCCCACTGCTGGGATACAGGCCTCACCTTTTTTTTTTTTTTTTATACTACGTTGGGTGGTAGGCAAGCATACGGCGCGCCTGATGTGAAGCGGTTACCGTAGCCATATTAACGCTTGCAACATAAAATATTGCTCGCGCACCACCACCCCCGCTGCCAACGCAGCATCTCCTTCCTTTCTTTCTGGTGACCTCACTCACTCGCAGGAACACAACAATCCTCAAGGGAATGCGGTATTCTGTGAGGTGGAGGTACATTCCCCAGTCGGGTAGCTTACAATTACGCTCCCTACCTCTCTTTTCGCCAGAGCTTCGTTTATCAGTCAGCAGGGTGCAGCACGTGCTGGTGAAGTTGGCTTTGGTTCAAAGATCTTGATGAACCACTTACACCCCAAGTTTCACCTCCATCGTTTAGAGTATTCTTTATCACGCTGCTCAACTGCGGGTTGGCGGAGGCCAGCCTTTTCAAGCCGCCTAGAGAAAGCCTGACTTGGCTTAACGAGTGTCAGTTAATGACAACAGGCGGGACCAACGGCTTAACGTGCCCTCCAAAGTACGGATAGCTTGAGATAAATAAACCAACAACTATAGTCGACGTTGCTTAACTTGCGTGTTCGATTAGACTGATACGCACAACGACGCCATAAACTACTAAATATATCTGTCTAAGTACATATATACAATTTCTTTCATATTAAGTGCGATAAAATCATCAACCTGTACATATTTTGGCGGATTAGCTAAGTCATTAGCAGCCTGTTGAATAGCAGTTCGGTCGTAATAGTGTTGTAGAAGAATGTAGCCTCGTTTGTTAGAAGTCTTCTTATCCATTTCTTTATCGACTTTCACAATAGGACCTTCAAGGTTATTAGGCTAGTCTCAACGAGCTCCACAAATGTTCCTGTAGGCTCCACATAAGAGCTCGCGTCTCCCCGCCTGATCGACTACTCGATTTCCTGCGTGTTTGAATGTTATATGTTATGTATGTTCTTTATTACTGTCATCATCATCATCATCTCAGCCCGTTTGTTTATTGTGCAATAAAATATAATTATATAAATATTCCCGGACAAATTATACAACGCTAGCTAGTCCCAAACTAAGCAAAACTTGTACTAAGAGTACCAAATAATTGATAGAAATACATTCGTAGACAATGACTCTTATTTATCTCACTGCTGGTACACGGGTCTCCACTCAAAGGGGTTTAGAGTAGAGCGTGTTGGAGCACGCTACTCAACTGCGGGTTGACGGATAGAAATATATTACAGATACATAATAACTTTTTTTTTGTAAATAAATACAATGTGCATAATACATAGAAAACCCCCAAAAACAAACAGACATGTTTAAGCACACAAATGTTTGTCTTGTTCGGGAATCGAAGCTGCGATCCTTGTTGACAAAGTACATATTGCTAGCCGTCGGAAAACCTGTCTTTTCAATATTAGGCATATTATTACTCGTATGTTAAATTTGTAATAAACAAAGATATAAATTATTATTATTTTTAGCCGACTCCAAAAAAGGACGAGGTTCTCAATTCGGCTGTATTTTTTTAATGTTTGTTACTTCGACTCTATTTATAAACCGATCTTTTTTTTTTATTTGTAAGAGTATACTTTCAGATTGGTCCCATTTTTTTTTTCATATCATGAAATTCAGATCTGATAGTGGGTTCATGAAGATTTTTTTTACGAACATGAAGACTTTTTAAAATGCTTCTTGCGATTGTAGAGTAATTTTTAAAGTCGGTTTTTTTTTTGTTAAAATTTTATTATCTAATACAAAATCTTTGTAGTTTATTTCTTAATTAATAATTATTTAATCCTAATGTACAGACTTCTAACAGTAGAAGTGCACACAACCTATAAAAAGACACCTAGTTATAGAAGAAGTCGATATTGTCGATACTTCTGCTCTAGAAAATAACCTCCAAATTCTCGACCAAAAGAAATGAGTATCTCAAAGTAAGACACCCATTATGATAACAACGAGTTAATTATGAGGGCTTAAAACCCGGCTAAATTAAGAATGCTGTTAATGACGTATTGTAGCTGCCGGCTTAATAGGCCCCAGCCTGACGTATTGTCAACAAACGAAAATATGGATAAGCGTGGGCTGAGATGATCAGGGTTCTGTGGACGATTAAATTATTATTGTTATATACCTATATATTATGCTTTAATGAATTTTTATAATTTTTAATGAATATTTATATATTATGCTTTAATGATAGTTTGTACACACTATCATTATATCATATATATCTCATTATATTCTATATATCATTATCATAGTACTTACACATATTAGTATTTTTTTTATACCACTAAAGTGGAAAACAAGCATACGGCCCGCCTGATGGAAAGCAGTCACCGTAGCCTATGAACGCCTGTAACACCAGGGGCATCAGACGCGCGTTGCCGACCCTGTAAAAACCTCTTCACACCCTTCTTGAAGAACCGCATGCTGTAGTCTCCTGAGAAAACCTCCACAGGCAGTTCATTCCACAGCTTGACAGTACGCGGGAAAAAACTTCTCTGGAACCGCACAGTACGCGACCACTTAGGCTCTAATGTGTGCGGATGAATTCCCTGCCGATGGCGAGCGGTGCGACTGTAGAAGGAGGCCGTAGGATGTCCGACACAAGCTGTTCGCGGCTCTCCTCCAGCGGGGAATATTTGCGCGGCACGTGTAATAAGTGTCCCCGGCGCTGTCGTCGGCATAGCAATGAATGCTGTCAATAAATAACATATCATTGATATGCATAAGTTTGCTAAACCGCATATGTACCATAGCATATAAACACTTCTTATCTCGCCAGGTGCAGAGTGGGAGAACTATAAGATAAGATGAGGAAAGAGCTGAAAATGCGGAGAACATAGCATGGAAGGATATAAACAAGACAATTAAGTAAAAAAATTAAAAATATCCCACCTTCTAGTCTAGTTAAGCCCTTTCATGTGATACCCATATAAGGGAGTGATAAATTATTGAAGAGTTGTGAAAAAAATATATTTAATTCGCCATGGTGGCGGCAATCTTGGGTTTGTTTTTATCATACTGTATAGCATTCTATTAGTCAAGCCCTTTCATTTGATATCCATATTGATGGGGTTGTGAAAAAGTGTGGAATCCGTTATTTTAGGGCGGCGGCCATCTTAGACCGATTTTCATCACACATAGCTAAGAACACTCCCGACTAATTCACCTTTTAAATAAAAGAAAATCAAAGTAGGTTGATCAGCTCGGGAGCTACGATACCACACACACACGCACGCAAGCACGCATGCCCACCCGCCCGCCGATGCAACTGATCTTACTTATATAAATAATAATAATATAATAATAAATATTGTCAGACAAATTACACAGCGCCATCTAGCCCCAAAGTAAGCGAAAGCTTGTGTTATGGGTACTAGACAACTGATAAACATACGTAAATACATTTTACCATTTTACCTTCATCTATCTGTAATTGAATTGAATCATCTATAAGTGATTGAATTTGGATGAAGATGATAGATATGTAGCTGCTACACCAAATTACACCTTCAAACTTATATGTGGCTAGAGATGAGCAAAATGCCGGGCATTTACGATAAATGCCCAAAAAGGACTCATAAATTCCCTATTTATGCCCAAAACTAGGCATTTATTGGGCATTTACAGGTACTTCCTGGGCACTTATTGTAAATGTCTGGCATTTTGCCCATCTCTATATGTGTCTATTTATATTGGGATAACATAACAAGTCCCAGTGAGACCCGTTGTTACAATAGTGAGAGAAAACTGACAGCGGAATCCTAAAAAATTTAGGTAAACAATATGAACTGTATAGCAACTGCAGTTAATGTGGAAGATAGCTCTGTAGTAGTGGTGTGAGAGTCTTGCGCGCGCAGTGTGTAATGTACGTATCAGTTGTTATTAATAACAAATAGTAATCACAGTATAATGCTCATTTTAAAACTGTTATTCAAAGAGAGTGATAAATGATTGAAACGTTTGTGTGTCTGTTTGTGTGTTGTTATATCAGAAGAATCGCTACGAGTTCAGGCTAAATGAGTAAAGATAAAATAATAGCTGAGAGAAAATATTACTTACTACTTGACGAGCCCGGTGGTCGAATGGCCGAATTAATGGTCAATTTGACTACGAGGTCGCGGGTTCGATCCCCGCACAAGACAAATATTTGTGTGCATGAATATAGACATATTCATGCACACAAATATTTGTTTTGATCTGGGTATTTTCTATGTATCATTATTTTTATAAATACATATTAACAAAAAGAAATATTTAGGTACTTATTTATTGTACATATATCAGTTATCTAGCACCTATGATGATGAAGAGATGCTTTGCTTAGTTTGGGGCTAGATGGCGCTGTGTAATTTGTCCAAGAATATTTATTTATAACTAAAATAAATCATCATGACTGATTTAACATTCATATGGAACCGTCAAAATATCAGGTTTTTTTTTTTAATCTTGTGATTCTAGTATGCATGATACATAGATGTGTTTTGAATACCTAATGTAGGAACAGTGTGAATATGTGGCAGAGATGGATGCACATATTTACACTGTTCCTACATTATGTCATTTGACAGAACTGTCGTTTGGCAGATTGCGCGAAACCAATACGTATTCAATATTCATTGTTAAGAAGACAGGACAACGTCTGGCGGATCAACTAGTTTCTAATAAAACAAAATTGATAATTTTCTCGGTAGAAATTTATATCCATATAAAAAAAACATCCGACGCGCACCATGCGCCACCATAGCGAAATTTATTTATTTAATTTTTTTTATTATTTATTTTGGCCACTTTCCCGAATTGATATCGGAAAACCAAGGTCACTTTACATTACTACTTTTTGATGCTCTACACAAATCCGAAGTCAGAATTTCTAAATTTTGAGTTTCATGGCAACGGACGGACAGACAGAACGACCGGAATATTTTATAAGCTCAATAAATATCGCTGAACATACATATACAGAGTTGTCGACAACAAAGATGGTAATGGTTGGTAATGATGATACGTACAACCCTGTTTGGGTGTAGCAATATAGAGGGGCGGCATTTTTTACAAAACGTTATTATATGAACGTTGTACACAAAAAATATTTATCTGTCACAAGCAACAAGTAACAGTAGCCTGTTGTTAAAACAATCCTAATTAAAATTTATAAAATTTTATAACAATTTGCCCATATGCAAAATACTTTTCGACCAATTTCCACTCATACATGAGACACATTATATATTACATTATATTTAATGTATTATATATATGTGTATATATATATGTATATATATATATATATATATATACATATTAATACCATATTGGTATTTTGAACTGAATGTGAATACTAGTAGGGTTGAGAATAAAACCAAAACTGTATTCTGATCTAAAGCTGGTTTATTTTGTACTAATGTAAAAAGTTATATATGCAGAGTTGAGAGAACAAATATTGTGCGAGGCAATTCTATACCAGCGCCATCTATTGAGAAACATTTGTTACTACCTACATAAACATTTTGTTTGAATTATCGTAAACAATATATATATATATGGTCGAAAAGTATTTTGCAAAGATTTTTGCAAAATTTTGTTAGACATAAATTCTGTCATCGAATAATATATGTAAGGAAAGGAGACCATTCAGCTTCCATATATTATTGGCTTTTTGACAGTCATCATCATCATTATCATGACCCTGTATCTACCCAGTGCTAGATATAGGCATTTCCCAATACTTTCCACCATATGCGAACGTCCGCTTTCCGCATCCATCCGCCACAAGCCACTTTTTAGGGTTCCGAACCTCAAAAGGAAAAACGGAACCCTTATAAGATCACTTTGTTGTCCGTCTGTCTGTCTGTCTGTCTGTCTGTCTGTCTGTCTGTCTGTCTGTCTGTCTGTCTGTCTGTCTGTCTGTCTGTCTGTCTGTCTGTCTGTCTGTCTGTCTGTCTGTCTGTCTGTCTGTCTGTCTGTCTGTCTGTCTGTCTGTCTGTCTGTCTGTCTGTCTGTCTGTCTGTCAAGAATTTCTATGTCGAGAATGCGTGGAGGTATCAAGCTGAAATTTGAACTGTATACTCAGGTCTACGGTCCCATGAAGTTAAAAAAAATTCAAACTGCTAAGTTTACGTAGAAAAAAGTTACGGCCGTTTATTGAGCAAAAAACGCATATTTCGACACACTCAAGGGAATCAAAACCTATAGGGTACTTCCCGTTGACCTAGAACTATGAAATTTGGCAAGTAACATCGTTATAGACTACAAGTACAGGAATAAATCTCAAAACTATACATTTGTAAATAGATCTTAAAAAATAGGGGGTCTATATTTTTTATAGGGTGTCGAAATTTCAAATTGAAACTACTAGTTCAAATGGGGTATCATATGAAAGGGCTTGATGTACACATTGCAAAATATATTTTATTTATTTTTTTCGACGCATTATTTCTTATTTATACTGAAAAATATCAAATTTAATAATGATACTACGTACATACGGAACCCTCGGTGGGCGAGTCCGACTCGCACTTGTCCGGTTTTTTTTGACATTAATACGTCTTTGAAATTGCTAAACCAAACTGTACCCCCGATTTTGTTATCATTAGTTTTTTTGATTTGCCTCCCAATCAAAAAAACTAATGATAACAAAATCGGGGGTACAGTTTGGTGTAGCAGCTACATATATATCATCTTCATCCATTCAATCACATATAGATGATTCAATTCAATCAACAGATAGATGAAGGATCAAAGAATTTATTACGCTAAGTAAGGACTATGGAACATCGCGTGCGGGGGAAGCTATACAAGCTATAGAAGCTATACAAGAAGGGGGAGGGGGAAGCGCTGCCATTTTGAGATAATTTTAGTTGATATAACGTATTCACGTACAACACATCCATGCCACAGCCACATCCCATTTTTTTTAATTTGCCACCCAAACAAAAAATAATAATTATCTCCTTTACACAAGCAACTCGTCTCAATATTGAACGAATGGTATTTAATTCTATAGTGACACATTTTAAGACATTTTTTTTTTAAGAATTAAGGATATAAGAATATAAATGCTTTAGAAGTTATGGCAGTAAATTCCTACCAATTAGTAACGACAGTATTCCCAAATAAATACGACATGGGAGCCTTCAAAAACTGCGTCAATTTTTCCCTTAAAGGGCTGGCAACGGTTCGGCGACCCTATGGTGATTTCTATGGGCGATGTTAATTGCTTTTTTTAGGGTTCCGTACTCAAAGGGTAAAAAGGAACTCTATTACTAAGGCTCCGCTGTCCGTCCGTCCGTCCGTCCGTCTGTCACCTGTCTGTATCTCATGAACCGTGATAGTTAGACAGCTGAAATTTTCACAGATGATGTATTTATGTTGCCGCTATAATAACAAAGACTAAAAAACAGAATAAAATAACTATTTAATTGGGCTCCCATACAACAAACGTGATTTTTTTTTTGCTCGCAATTGATAACGGCAATAGGTAGACGCTTGAAATACTCACATAATATTTATTCATTTTAATTCACTCTAAAAATAAATAATTAAATAAAAATAAAACAAATATTTAAGGTGGCTCCCATACAACAAACATGATTTTTTTGCCGTTTTTATAGATATTTTTTTATAGGTACGGAACCCTTCGTGCGCGAGTCCGACTCGCACTTGGCCGGTTTTTTTATCAGATGACCCACATGCTCGCTTGCCCCCCTATCTAAAAAAACGACATTTATTGGCACTATACTACATTTACTAAATTTTTCACATATAAATATATTATTATATACGCTTATATATTTTCCCATCGGCATACAGCAGCTAAATGTCTCTTAACAATATTCCTCTTAGAACTTTATAACCCAATTTAATGCGGAATGAGTGATTTTTCAGTGCAATTTTTTCATATGCAAACTAACACCAGCACAGTAGCAAAAAATGGTTTATTTAACTGAGATTGTTTTCAATTGTGCTTGACAAATATCTTTTCTGTGGTTTATTACGAAAAGTATAAGTGAAGAAAGTGTCAGGAGAAGTGAGAAATTCGATTGATCAACTTTTTTTTTCTATTTACATTTTGTTTACCAATAGGGCATGTACAATAATAAGATAAAAGGGAATCTGCTTAATCCATTTTTATAGACGTGTACTACTTAAAATGCTGCGAATAAAGCGTGTCCCCAAAAGAGAATATAAATTACTTGTGTCCACTTAGAAACACGCCTTATAAGAAAATTTGTCTTTTTTCAGGTGTTTTTGAAATCAAGAAGAAATTGACGTTTATAATTTGTAACAATTTCGTTTTTATACGTCAGTATGTAAATAAGCATACGGTCCGCCTGATGTGAAGCGGTTACCGTAGCCATAAAAACGATCGCAACATAAAATATCGCTCGTGCGCCGCCACCACTTTCTTCTTGGTGACCACACTCGCAGGAACACAACAACCTTCAAGGGAATTGGCAAGCTCTACAGCCTAAACCGTTTGACAGATTTCAATATAAGAGGGGGGCCAGATCGTGAAAACTGTGAAAAGAGTGTTACGATTTTTCATATTTAACCTATTTAGATATGATTGATATCAATGATAATTTGTATATATTACAATCAAAGACCAAAAATTATTGTATGATTATATTAAACTCTTAAAATCTAATAGTTGTTTTATAATAAAGGTCAACAAACGCACAAAATTGAGAAAAAATGCAAAAACATGCCTTCGTATTTTTCAGATTTAACCCAATAAATCAACACAAATTGATAAAAAGAAACACTTTTTGAACACTGAAGAAACCAATAAATATAACATATACTTTTTTTTTGTACCTTTACAAACAAAGACTTCCTCTTTTAAAGCCCTAAAATCTAGATATGTTTTACGTAAATTCTCCATAGAAAAATGTATGAAAAATGACGCACATTCCGATATTACGAATTAGTACCCAGCGCCGCCACTAATCGCCAGTGTGTTTTTATATGTCAAGGTGACACCACGCGCGTCGGATGCTCCAGCAAAATTACGTGTTGTGAATTTGTGTTTTTTGTGAAAAACTGTAAGTATAACTAATTTACCAATATAATGAATGTATATAAATAGTAAAAAATACAAAGAATGAATTAGATACTTTGTTGAGTAGGTTATTTTATGAACCTTGTAAAATATGTATCAATTCAGGCTTGAAACATGATTTCAACATGCTATAGCCAATATCATAAACGTATCTAGTCGGTAATCGAGGGTTTTTTTCGCAGGACTGATTGAATTTGAATTTGCCAGGGAAAAGAAAGTTTAGTACGCATTATAAAAATATGAAAGCCAAAAGATCTCGGAAAAAATGTAAGTTCCTTCCTACTTATTTATTTATCTGCCTACTTTACTACGTCTTGTCCTAAATACCTACCTAGAAAAAAATTACGAGATTTCTGTGAAAGTGTCATGTAAAAATCCTAGTTTTATTTGTGAGCTTATCCTGTCTAAGTAGTAATAATAATATAATTTATTTTCATTTGAACAGGGTACATTACAAAGCTAATACAATACCTATGTCATATGATTTAGATCGCTTGATTCAGACATATACAATAGCATGTAAATATTGGTTTGTATTATAAGTAATAAAGTCAATTTCTACCTAGTATTCGTTTTCATGTTCATCATTATTGTCTAAATATCAGATTGTGGAAGTAGGTATGTTTCATAACAGAAATAGCACGGGCACGCGGCTTTGTCGACATACTTACCGCCAAAGAGACGCGACGCGCCTAGGGTCTGGTGTTGTACAAAAATTACAAAATAATTATAAAGTGGATAATAATGATGAATAATATTTCCAGTATTGAAAATAAAGAAAACCTTCAGGCCGAGACTCCAAGCAACACTGCTATGCTTAGACTACACACTATAGACGTAAGTTGTTATACGTAATTCTTGTAGACTTATTACATATATAAACAAACTACCTTGGGGTGTAAGTGGTTCATCAAGATCTTTAAACCAAAGCCAAATTCACCTGCATGCGGTACACCCTGCTGACTGACAAACGAAGCTCTGGCGAAAAGAGAGGTAGGGAGCGTAATTGTAAGCTACCCGACTGGGGAATGTACCTCCACCTCACAGAATACCGCAGCCAAATAACGGTTTCCTTGAGGGCTGTTGTCTTCCTGCAAGTGAGTGAGGTCACCAGAAAGGAAGGAGATGCTGCGATGGCAGCGGGGGTGGCGGGGGTGGCGGCGCGCGAGCGATATTTTATGTTGCGAGCGTTAATATGGCTACGATAACCGCTTCACATCAGGCGGGCCGTATGCTTGTCTGCTACCCGACGTAGTATAAAAAAAAAAAATACCTAGTTAGTGATGGACGAAGACAAAATCTCAGTAGGGTGAAGTCTTCTAGTATCGGCCTCCTCCTAATATCGGCCTTTGCGAGAAAATGGAATATAGGGTAAGTGCTCCATTGAATGAACCCTTAAGGGCATTCCAAACTTTGAAAATTACAGCCAGCTACTTATGAGATCCTAACCAAAAAATATTTTATTTTATTATGTTCACAATTTATTCATGATTGATACAGTATACATATTTTAGCAAAAATGCTGATAGTTATTGAGATAATCTGCATTTTATACAAATATGGGGTATATTTGTATAAAATGCAGGTTATCTCAATAACTATCAGCATTGAACACACAAATCACCAGAGAATGAACAAAAAAATCCAGTGAATAAACCTTTTGAAACCCATTGAATGAACTACCACTTTTATATATCAGTTCTATATATAAATTATTATGTAAGAGTTTATTTCGGGTAATTGTTATTGTAAATATATATATTTTTTTATTATATTAAATAGACGATATGATTACTATTATAATTGGGTGTTACTTGATATTTTATAACCTAAAGAGAACTATCTAACATTTTTTTTTTATACCACTAAGGCGGCAAACAAGCATACGGTCCGCCTGATGGAAAGCAGTTACCGCAGCCTATGGACGCCTGTAACACCGGAGGCATCACATGCGCGTTGCCGACCCTGTAAAAACCTCTTCAAGCCCTTTTTGAAGAACCCCATGCTGTAGTCTCCTGGGAAAACCTCAACAGGCAATTCATTCCACAGCTTGATAGTACGTGGAAGAAAACTTCTCTGGAACCGCACAGTACGTGACCATTTCGGTTCTAAAGTGTGAGGATGAATTCCCTGTCGATGGCGAGCGGTGCGACTGTAGAAGGAAGCCGTGGGCATCATGTCAAACAACTCCTCTGAACACACCCCATTGTACAAACGGTAGAACACACAAAGGGACACAAAATCTCTAGGTTCTAAACCGTCTTGTCAGTTTGGGATCGTCAACAATCCTCACAGCACGCCTTTGAATCGAGTCACAGGGTGCAAGCTGGTATCTAGGCGCTCCCGCCCATAGATGGCAACAGTACTCCATATGCGGCCGAACTTGAGCTTTGTATAAGTCTTTGCCGCGGGTTGAAGTAATGTTTCGCCCTGTTGAGCACACCTAGTTTCTTCGATGCCAGCTTGACCTTCCCCTCCAGATGACATCGAAACTGGACGTCGCTGGAGATGTCAACTCCTAGAATACCAATACTATTGGCGATGGTGAGGGGTGTGTTTTCGAAGTGTGGAGCCACAGCAAATGGGGTTTTCTTAGCGGTGAACGCGCAGACTTGTGTCTTAGAGGGGTTAAATCGCACTAAGTTCTGTCGCCCCCAGTCGGACACTCTACTTAGTGTGCTCTCAATTTGCGACACAAGTTGTTCGCGGCTCTCCTCCACCAAAGAACGAGGGATATTTGCGCGGCCCGTGTAATAAGTGTCCCCGGTGCTGTCGTCCGCATAACAATGAATGCTGTCATTATACAACATATCATTAACATGCAGCAGAAACAGCGTCGGGGACAATACAGAACCCTGCGGGACGCCAGCATTGATGTCCTATGTCCTAGGTGGCTCTAATGCTTCTGCTGGACAAGAAGCTAGCAACCCATTCGCATAGCCCCTCGGGCAGACCGTAAGGCTAAGATGCCAAATGCTTAAAACATAATATTAATACTGGATTATTATTATAAAATATTTAATATTATTATTCATCACTTCTATGTTAGATTCTCCTTTCTCTTCTAAACTATTATATTTCTATAATAGAAGATTGGTTCTATATGTCATCATTATTTATTAATTTCTTTTTAGCTTGCATTTTGCTGTCTTTCCATGGTCGTTTTAGCTGAAAGGCACTTCTATGTGGAGATCTTTATTTATTTTATTTAATCAGTTCACTCCGTCTGGTTTTCGTCCTGGGCACAGTACTATTACTGCACTTCTAAAAGTTACTGAAGATATCAGGCTAGGTATGGAGGATAAACTGGTAATAATAAAAGAACACCTCGTTCGAATATTGGTCAAAAAATTGACAACCGTTTATAAAAGTTGTGTACAAAAAATTAGCCAACTGCATTAAGGCTAAGATGCCAAATGCTTAAAACTGTGTGTTCATTGACTAGATTTTCTTCAATTTCGTGATCCAATTATCGAACACCCCTATAATTTATTTATGATAATTAAAATTTATGCAATCTGCTTTTTGTAAGATAAAACAGTTCTTTTTACATCCTACTATCAAATTTTGTTAACACTATCACACTTATAGTGTCTACAAAGTGAATATCAAAACACGAAGTCTCAGCAATGCCCTAAATTCTGCTCCATACAATCAAAAATACGACAGAAAACTTTCATTTTAGGCGGTCGCGATTTTGAAACTATAGGTCACAGGCAAATACCTGTGTGTTCAGTTGACGTAATATAATGTTTCGATTGAGAAAAAAATACTGGCTTGAGTAGAAAAGCTTAGATTTCTTATTATATTGAAAAATGTGTGTTTTGTTCATTCACTGGTGGGTGTTAATTCACTGGAGCACTTACCCTAACTATTAAAATAACCCTAAAATTATAATAGTTTTTATTCAAAAAGCGACTCTATATGCGAATAATCCATATTTTGGTGCGGGTGCTTCAATATTTGAACGTTCAGTTGGCAATAGAGCACGCGCCGGTACCGACTTGTGTCGTTTAGTGGCAGTGGCGAGTCAAATCCCGGTTGCGAGCGCATTGAGTTAGTTAGTATTTAAATGGAATTCTATGGTATTTTATATTGTTTTTTATTGAAGAAAAACCAAGGTTTTTACATTTACTTGTCTTTTTTATGAAATAATCGCAGGGTCGAGGTTAGGGATCTTTATTTATTGATAAATCCCAATATCGGCCACCCGGCCGACATTAGGAAAATGCATGAAAACGCTAAACAACATGTTTAGCTATTTTTTATGTTAACAGGAATATCAATAAGGTTAAAAATGAAACAACAGCTTTTTTTATTAAAATTATTGTCCTGAACCGACTTTACAAACAACCAGTTTTTATTACGTTTATTTATATAAAACGTTCAAGATTTTGATCTAGTGTTATGTGTTTCAAAGATGTATTCTAAGGGAGTTCTTAGCTATGTTTGAAGAAATTTGGCCCATTCTTTTTTAATTATTTTTTATAAAACAAAATAAAGCCATTATCTTTCTTTACAGGAACTAGTTATTGAAAACAGTCAAGAGGGAAAGGTGGATGAAGTGGAAGTTGGGCGTAGAGTAATAGATATTTCTTTTTTTTATAAAGCTCTTCAGGCCATAGGGGACCACGGTCCAATGGATTGTAAGTTAAGTTACCTCAGTATAATAGGTGAAGTAAAAGTTGGTCTGGACTCAAAACTCATCATGAAATGTAGTATGTGTAGTATGAAGTTTACTGTGTGTTTGGTTGAAAAGAAAGAAGATAGCATGGAAGTGAATCATCAAATTGTATCTGGTATCATATCATCTGGTGGGAGCTACTCTCAGTTAAAAACATTAACTGCCGCAGTAACCGTTACCAATCATGTCACCTTCATTATACAATGAAATTAATAATACGGTTTGCGATTGGTGGGAAAAGACAGCAACACATTCCATGGCAGAAGCTGTCAAGGAAGAAGCAGAGTACGCAGTCTATAGGTAGTGTTGATAAAAATGGTACACCATTAATATCTGTTGCTGTTGACGGTTGTTGGAGGAAGAGATCTTATGGTAAGAATTTTTCCGCCTTATCCGGCGCAGCTGCGATAATTGGCATTAAAACTAATAAAGTATTGTTTTTTGGAGTTAAAAATAAATACTGCGTAGTCTGTGCACGAGCCGCAAAGAACAACAGTCAGCCCCCGGAACACCATTGTTTCAAGAATTATTCAGGATCATCTACCGGGATGGAATCGACCATAATAGTTGAGGGGTTTAAACGTTCCATTGTTGATCACGGTGTAATTTATAATAAATTTGTAGCAGACGGCGATTCTAGTACTTATAAAAAAATATTAGATTCGCGTCCGTACGATAATTTAATAGTAGAGAAAATTGAATGCAAAAATCATCTTTTACGAAACTACTGCAATAGCTTGGAGAAACTGTCAAAAGACACTAAGTATCCTTGCGAATTGCGGAAATTCCTAAAAGAAAGGTATTTGCGTTTAAGAACGGGTGTAAAATGCGCGATTAAATATTGGGCGGATCAAAATCAGTCACTCGAAGAAAAAATAAAAAATCTTAGTGAAGATATCCTAAATGGTCCACAACACGTATTTGGTAATCACCAACATTGCAAGGAGTATTTCTGTAGACCTGATACTCGTCGAATAGAACCTGTTGGATTACTTCCAACAATTGTTGGATGCGGATTAATGGACGCGGTAGAAATTTTAAGTAAAAGACTGTCATATCATTCTAGAAGTTTAATTCATAATTGCACAAGTAATATAGTTGAAAGTTTTAACGGAGTAATTGCCAAATTAGTTGGGGGTAAGCGTGTAAATTATTCTTCCCGTGGTTCTTATGCGGGCTGATGCGCAGCTGCTGTTGTGTCTTTTAATACGGGATCGATTCATAGTAAAACTCATGAAGTCATATTTAAATGTAGTCCGATTCCTTTGATCGCGAAAGTGGAAAATTGTAATCGTAGAAACCGTTTAATTGCTAAACCTAAATTAAGATTGAAAAAAAGCCACAACACTGTATCGAAAGACGCTCACTATGGACCAAACTGCGAAAAACCTGATCTGAGTCCAGAATTATATGAGAAAGCCAAGCCATCTTTTTTAGCCGATTTAAAGTTGTCTTGTGCTGAAAGAGAGGAGCTTGAAAGGTCGACCCATTTGCAAAGAAGTAGTGCTGAGTGGATGAGTACAAGGAGAAAATTACTAACCTCATCATCATTCGGGGAAGTTTGTAAAAAACGAGAGAGCACAAGTTGTGCTGCTTTTGTTGGTAAAATCGTTTATGGTAGTAATATCTCCAGTTTGCTTGCTGTACGGTACGGTATCGAAAACGAAGAAACCGAAATTAGACAGTTAGAAAATCAAAAGAATATTCGTATACAAGGTTGCGGTTTGTTCGTCGACGATCAATATGAATTTCTTGGTAATACACCAGATGGCATTTATGCAAACGGTTTAATTGAAATTAAGTGCCCACATTCTTTAGCTGGCATGACTCTTGATGAAGCAATGGCCAAACATACCTTTTGGGCAAGGCTTCCAAGAGTTATGTCATAAATAAAAATCATAACTGGTATTTCCAAATTCAGGGACAGGTACATATTACTAAAAGAAACGTTTGCATGCTTGGCATCTGGTTTGGTGCTACTGTACCTATGAAAGTTTATATTTTAGAAAAGGACGACAAATTTTGGAAGAAGAAAATGGAGATGAAATTAGTTAGGTTTTATTACGATTGCCTACATCCAGAATTAGTTGATCCTCGGCAGTCACGAAGCATGCCCATTCGTGACGCGCCCAGTATCATAGAGGCTATGAAAGAGAGGAAAGAAAGAGCTTTACGTGTTTTGAAAGAGAAGAACGCCTAATGGTTTTGAAAGAGACTGAGGTAACTTAACTATCCAGCCGGTCGATTCACGTAAACACGCCAGTCCAAAAGTCGTTTTAACTTATAAACTTAGAAATCGCCTTTTGGTTTTCTGTTTTAAACGCACTTACTTATCTAGTCTTGGATTGTCATAAATCTTTCAATAGCTCAATTACTATACAATTCCTATACGATTTTGAAGAGTTACCTGGTGTAAAGAATCATCAAAATTGTTTCAAAAATACAGCGAATTGAGAATCTTCTTCTTTTTTTAAGTCGGTTAAAAGGGCTTAATTTGCAAAAAACGAAGTGACATTTTTAAGTCCCTACGCTACGGTTTTTATTACGTGAATCGGGCAGCTGGTACTCATTCTGATAAGTTTTGCAATAGCAATTGATTTTATCATCAAATTAGCAGAAATCAAAATTTGATCAGTAATCGTTAAAATGAAAAAACATTAGAATTTTGAACTCATATTTTGTTATTGTTTACTTACTTTTAATTAGTATATTAATAATTTATAAACTTGTGTTTCATTTATTTTTGTACAACCCTAGCACGCTTTTTAGATGGCGACTCATATTTGTTATTGTTTACTTACTTTTAATTATATGAATCATTTTTATACTTTCGTATACTAGCGTAGCAAAAGTTATTAACTCAAAAATTACAAGCAAAAAAAGTTGACATGGCCGATAATTGGTGCCACCACCCTATTTGAGTTTACGCAATAGGCACATTTCCTTGCGTAGAGATATACACTAGCGAGGAAAGCTCGATGTTATTTCGACCGTACTTCCTACTGAATTTGCAATTATTTTGTTGAATGAATATTTTACGAAATAAGAATAAACTTTGGTAGGAAAATTACAAATAAATACATAGTTGGAATTTTTGGTAAGTAGAATACAAAAAGGTCAGTCCAGACCTGCTCTTGATTGTTTAATATAAATAGAAAAACATAAAAATTGTGTCTCAACTACTCTTATTAATCTAGTAATTAATATTTATTATCATTTTGTAACGAAAAACTAGTCTTAGAATATTTTACACTCGTCGTTTATTTCCAATAATTCAACATTTTTGTTATGCTGTAAATATTCAACTTCAATAACAATTGGAACGTTTGTCGCAAAACATTTTGACAATCGCGCTGTCTTTGGGTCATTCACCCGCCCCGTCGGTTGTTTCAGTAAACAGTAGCGCTGCGGTCGCTCGAAACCGACGTCGCGCCTAGACAATCTGGGCCCTTAATCACGCGAGTGACATAGGCTATATCAAGTATAAAAAAAAACAATATGGCGGCTGTGAGCCGCAAAATTGTCGTTGGAGTAATTTTTTTTCTTCTTCTAAATATATCGATATGGGTATCAAAATAAAGGTCTCGGTGACCTGATTTCAAATATATATTTGATATATTCGTTTTTGCCTGCGGCTTTGATTGTGTGGAATTATATTATTGTTGCGCGTGATTAATAAATATGTTGTAGGTGCAGTCGGGTTTTTATGTTTTTTTTTTAATTAACTTAACTTGTTGTGACTAGTATTCTATTCGGCCCCCGTCCTATTGAAAACCGAACTTTGATTCGTAAATTAAGCCATATTCTAAGAAACAACTTCGCACTCTATAACGCGTCTTAGAAACAATCGAGTTGAAGAGTCTCCTCAAGTACGTCTTATCTCCTCAAGCACTTATATCTCAATGTGCGGCCATTGAATAAAGAGCGATTTTAATTTGTAAGTGCAGTCCTCAACACATTCAGAGCAAATAAAAATATTTTTTTGTATGTTTGTGTTTCTATAACTATCGAACATAAACTAGGAAATGTAAACACAATCTTTAATTTATAAATAAAAATAAATAAATATTCCAGCCCCCTTACCACCATCTCTTATTGCGATTCAATAATTGAATAGATTGCTTATTGATATTAATCAATAAGCGACTCTATGCTCTTTGAAATAGAGTCGTTTATATAGAGGGTATGAATAAGCATTCTATTCAGTTATTGAATCGCAATAAGAGATGGTGGTAAGGGGGCTGGACATATTACACAGCGTCATATAGTCCCAAACCAAGCAAAGCTTGTACTACAGGTAACGGATAATATACTTAAATTCTTGTTTTAAATACATACATATAATAAATAGAAAACACCCAGACCAAGACAAACAGACATGTGCACAGACGCCTATATTTATGTAGTAGTAAACGACGCAACAGTTGTATCGAGTGGCCGGGCTGTGACAATACGAGAGAACATAACGACGGTCATTCGGGTCAAATACACAACCCTCTTTTTTGGTATCGCCGCAGTGAGATGACACAAACACCCTTTTAATTCAAGTGTCGTTGACACCGTTAATAAGAGTGTCCTGTTAGTTCAACATTAATTACTGTTTGCATGACGATCATGTTTAGGATTCCCACGGGAATTTAGTTCAGTAGTTTAAGCATGTCTTCATGTCATACCTAATGATTTTACTACGGTCGTGTCAGTAATCGATCACGCAAGTTAAGCATCGTCGACCATAACTTGTCTACGGATGTGGTCCCAAGCTCCTTTGTACACCAGCCCCCTTACCTCCATCTCTTATTGCGATTCAATAATTGAATAGATTGCTTATTCATACCAATGAATAAGCGACTCTATTCCATTTGAAATAGAGTCGCTTATTCAGTAATTGAATAGATTGCTTATTCATACCAATGAATAAGCGACTCTATTCATTTGAAATAGAGTCGCTTATTCATTGGTATGAATAAGCAATCTATTCAATTATTGAATCGCAATAAGAGATGGAGGTAAGGGGGCAGAGCTATTTAGCTTGAAAACACTGTCATCCGCCAGCCTGCAGTTGTATAACGTGGTGGAGTACGCTCTAAAGCCCTTTGATCGATCGGGGTAGACCCGTATCCCAGCAGTGGGATGGTTTAGTGATGCAAATAGAACTATCATTTTCTAGACAAATAAGTAGCTTGCGCTTGTGACTTCGTACGAGTGTATCCCGGTATCCAAAATCCTTATTTAATTTCTCATAAGGAATCTACGTGCTAAATTTGGAATATCTAGAGCCAGCGGTTTGGGCTGTACCTTGATATGCCAGTCAGTCACTCAATCTGCTTATTCTTTCATGGTTATAGGAGATTAGCTTTTCCCGAGCTATGCAACATTACCTTCGTATTCTTTCACCGCTATCCAGCCGAGATATATTACGATGTTAAAGAGAGGCACAGCATAGCGTATTTTAAGCTGCCCAACTGGGGAAGTACCTCCACCTCACAGAATACCGCAGCAAAATAACAATTTCCTTGTTATGTTGCTGCGTTATTCTGTGAGGTCACCAGTAAGAATAATGGAATATAGCCTGGCAACGGATCGGCGACCCATTGGTGTTGATGATCTCCATGGGCGGTGGTGATTGTTTTCCATCAGGTGACCCACATGCTTGTTTGCCCCCTCTCATATAAAAAAAGCCAAAAAAGGCTGATTAGATCAGCTAACAGTGATAATTTATTTCATACAATTATTAGCATTACAGTTTCCCAAATCCCTAAATAATATCATTATTCATAATAAAAACAAAATAATCATATCAATATAATAAACAAAATAATTGGAAACATATACAAAAATTAATAACATCAGGCTGGTCTTATGTTTATTTGCACCTTGGTATAAAATAGATCTACATTATGCGCGAGATAGAAACGGCTCGTACGTCAAAGCCATGTGCGACGACTACATACTACAAGATGGTAAACATACGATAAATAAAAACATTACTAAAGCCATTTTGCAACAATCTGCTCTCAGTTGGTATAATGAAAATTTGAGTTTATTGTTTTTTCCACCATCATATGCTTTTATATCGAAAAAATTAAAACGTAAGTTACGCCGTTTTACGTTAGGTAAACAAAGTATACATAGTTTTAATGATCAACTTTTCTTGACGAATGATCTAAATGTTGGATAAAAATAGATACATTTCACGTCTGACTATCAAATGCTACTTTCAAAATTGTTATTTTCCTTGAAATAGGCATTAAATAGCGTATTATTTTGTATGAGAGGGGGGCAAACGGGCATGTGGGTATGCTCGTTTGCCCCCCCCCCCCCCCCCCTCACATCTGATGGAAAGCAATCACCACCGCCCATGGAGATCAGCAACGCCAAGGGGTCGCCGATCCGTTGCCAGCCTATTTTTTTTTTTTTTTTTTCTCTTTCATTTACTACTTACTTTCTGGTGACCTCACTCGTAGGAACACAACAACGCTGAAGGGAATTGTTATTTGGCTACAGTATTCTGTGAGGTGGAGGTACTTCCCCAATCGGGCAGCTTAGAAAATACGCTATGCCCTACCGCTCTTTTCGCCAGAGCCAAGTTTATCAGTCAGCAGGGTGCACCACGTGCAGGTGAGGTTGGCTTTGGTTCAAAGATGTTGATGAACCACTTCTACCTGGTGGTAACAGTATTACAAATATGCTCTTCTTACCATGGTAGAAAAACACCAGGTGTGTTCTTCCCGTGGCAAATATATTGCCAAGGCACATAAGTAATGTCACAAGTTTGGTTGTCAAATTCCATACAAAATACAGTTGATGACGTAGATAAGTTCAAATCACGTGACCACTTCTGACAGTAAAGAACATACCTGAATGTCAATTCTCGTAATTATTTGACGATCGCAGATCTCCCAACGGCACTGACTTGGCTTAACGATTACATACTAATGACAACATCCACGACTTAGAATCCAGGAACCAGGATTAAAGAATCGCTTAACCTGTCCCCGAAGGAGCTCAAACTGAATGAGACCGATGTACACGTGCAACGACTAGGGTTGCCCGATGTTCGGTTTTTTACCAAATTGTTCTATTTGCCCAGTGTTCGGTAAAATAAAGATGATTTAAAAAAAAAATTGAAACCGACTTCAGTTGGCGAGCGCAGCTTATTGGTGGAATACCCCGGCAGACGCTGCTGTCCGTCTTCCGGGAGAAAAGTTATCGCGTGACACAAGATTCCTTAGTCGCCTTATACGACATCCAGCGCAGAGCAATGGAGTGGCACAATTTTATTCTGCCTGCTACCATAGGGCAAATTTAAGGGTTTCCCTCGATTTTCTGGGATCCCATCATCAGACCCTGACTTGATGAATATGGAATCACCTCGCAATTATCCTTTGAAATAAAAAAAATGGATTTGACCATACGTGCTTATAAAATTAATGGGTTTCCCTTGATTTCCCCGGCATCCCGTCATCAGATCCTGACTTGGTGAATATGGGACCACCTTGCAATCATACCCTTTCAAATAAAAAAAATAATTATGAAAATCGGTTCACAATTCGCAAAGATATCGAATAACATACATACAAAAAAAATATTCAGTCGATTTGAGAAGCTCCTCCTTTTTTGAAGTCGGTTAAAAAATCAACATTATTATCGAACATTTTAAGTTCACAGCGTATTTCTTTATACTAATTCTTCTTAGCAAACCCCTTTGACAGGCAATGTTTGGGAATTTTGAGAAATTCATCTGGCAACCCTAGCAACGACGCTAAAAAGATAATTCATATTAGAAAATTAGCTGGTGTCTGCGATTTCATCCGCCAATTTTTTACCCTTTTAGTGATTTTTGCTATGTATTTTTAACAGGCGAAATTCAATTAGTTACTTCAAAGGATAACAAATTTGTTCACTGAAATTCGATTTTAATGAAACAAAGCCGTTAGCTGAGCAAAATCTATATATCAATAAAATTTGTTCAGTAATTTTGTAGATATTAGGATGTACTTACAGACAAAAAATATCTCGTCTGTGTTTTGTTCCAGATTTCTTAGTAGTCACTTAATTCTTTCATAAATTAATGAAATGTACAGACACGTAGTTTCTACTGCAATTTTATACAATTAAGGTGACAAACTACCACCCACCTGATGGTAAGCTATCATCTCAGCCTATAGACGCTCGCAACCCTATAAAACCTCTTCATAAAAACCAACCTGGAAAACCTTATTTGCTTTAATATTTAGGTATATATACTTTAGTTTTACGTGTACTGTTTGTTCTAGAAGTCACACCATCAAGATGGTGCTGGAATTCGCAGCGATGAAGTACTTGCCGCTGATGGCGTTTCAGCTGGCGTTAATGGCGCTCTTCTTCGTCTTCGGCGAATATGGACCCAGCGAAGAAGCGAATGTTAAAGGTAAGAATACGACAAAAAAATGTTATTGGGAAAACTGCACGTCGAGTTTGGTCGAGTTACTGCTATGTCGTCATAACGACGATGTAACTCGACGAAGGTCCTAAGCGAGCTTAGCAATGCACTCCACACTGCTATTATTACTGTACTAGCTGACCCGTGCAACTTCGTCTGCGTGTAATGCTGCGGCTACAGTACCGTGATATGCCAATAATTATTGCCATAATTTCAACAACGCCTAGGTGTAACCACGATTTATGGCCATAATTTTACAATGCCAATCAATATGGCAAATGGCGGTAGACAATAGCTCCGGCGGCGGTCTTTTTTCGCACATCAAAGAGAATTACCGCGGTAAATAATGCGTTTGTGGCCACACTACTGTTTGACCAGTGTGCAGCATGAACTCAACGGCGACGCACGTATCGACCGACATGGAGTGGTCAAACGAAAAAAGCTTGAGTTTTGGAATTATTCCAATGCGAACCGTATCTTTTTATGAGCTTTCAGTCGGGTATACCCCGATAAAAATCGCAGTGTACAATGATGATTTGAAGAAGAAAAAAGACCGAAACCATCTAAATAAATATAACAGCTGTAGCCTCAACCTCCATCTTGAAAAATGATATTTTTACCGCCTAATTTATTGACATAACTAGGTAAACTCTAGTGTAACCACACCACTTCACGCAGTAATTTAAACGGTAATTTAATGCCACAATTATGGCGGTAACAGCCCGGTAGACGGTAAGGTAGTGTAGCCGCAGCATTAGAGAGAGGGTTGAGCGTGAAGCGTAGGATTATCATTAAAAAGGTTATAGTGAGCCAATCTTAAAAGATAGACAAACTTTTTAGATACGTTTCCGTCATACAGGTTCAAAATTGACGACACTTATGTCGGACATCTTTTTTTTTTTTTTTTATACTACGTCGGGTAACATAAAATATCGCTCGCGCGCCGCCACCCCCGCTGCCAACGCAGCATCTCCTTCCTTTCTGGTGACCCCACTCACTCGCAGGAACACAACAACCCTCAAGGGAATTGTTATTTGGCTGCGGTATTCTGTAAGGAGGTACATTCCCCAGTCGGGTAGCTAACAATTACGCTCCCTACCTCTCTTTTCGCCAGAGCTTCGTTTGTCAGTCAGCAGGGTGCACCGCGTGCAGGTGAAGTTGGCTTTGGTTCAAAGGTGTTGATGAACCACTTACACCCCAAAATCGCGTAAGTCTTGTCTCCGCGGCAGCGCCACGGACACGGAAGCCACTATGTCTGCAACTAAGTGCAGCAGCGGTGGACACACGTAGACACTTGGTGTATTCACTGAGTGTCTAGAGACTCAGTGTCGTGTATCTTTACCTTTAGAATAGATATTTGGGATGTAAGTGGTTCATTAACATCTTTGAACCAAAGTTAACCTCACCTGCACGTGGTGCACTCTGCTAACTGACAAACGAGGCTCTGATAAAATCAGAGGTAGGGCATATCGTATTTTTTAAGCTGCCTGACTGGGAAAGTACTTCACCTCACAGTATACCGCAGCCAAATAACAATTCCTTTGAGGGTTGTTGTGTTACTGCGAGTGAGTGAAGTCAATGGAAAGAAAGGTAGGAAAGAAAGGCTGGCAACGGATCGGCGTCTCCTTGATGTTACTGATCTCCATAGGCAGTGGTGATTGCTTTCCATCAGGTGACCCACGTGCTCGATCGCTCCCCTCTCCTATAAAAAAAAGATATTACAGCCCCCGTACCACCAACTCTTATTGCGATTCAATAACTGAATAGAATGCTTATTCATACCAATGAATAAGCGACTCTATTTATTAAATAGAGTCGCATATTCATCGACTCTGAGAGTCGCTTTTTCATCGATTCAATAACTGAATAGAATGCTTATTCATACCAATGATATGAATAAGCATTCTATTCAGTTATTGAATCGTAATAAGAGTTGGTGGTAAGGAGGCAGGTTGGCGGAAGCCAATATTTTCAATCCGCCCAAAGACCACTGACTTGGCAGGCTACGATAACTCTTATAACCATCAACGGTTTACGCTTATAACCATCAACAGTGCTGCGCGCATCTCTCGCGATCGGCTCATATGACCGCGAGCTCGGTGGAGCCATTGGAGGTGCAGGGCTAGCTCTTATAATCATGTAGTAAGCATATAACCATGCAGTGGGCGGCGACTGTCCATGTGCGATGATTTCAAACGCTGGAGTTGAATTACTGGCCTTATATTTCTACTGTGTTCAACGGTTACTTTTCTCACATTCAACATTTCTGTTATGGCAACTTGGTGCAATCTTCAGAGCCGTGATCGAATTCCTAACACGTGCAATTCGCCACGATTTGTGGGTACGTGACATTGTCTGATAAACCATTGTAACTTATGCTTCCTGCAAGATTAATTCCATCGATCTTGTTACATTTTGGCAAACGATTTTGATACTTGTTGATATTTTAATAAGATTTTGAAACATCTACATAGATTTAGAGACATCTGAATAGATTAGTAAGTAGATATGAAACCGTTGGTAACTCAAAATTATTTTTTTATTTTTTTTTTAATCTGTTTTAATTTAGGGACTTTTGTCATAATTGACTATGTCAGTCAACTCAAAATTATTGACTTTTAATATCTGGGGTGTAAGTTATTCAACATCTTTGAATCAAAGTGAACCTCATATGCACGTGATGCAACCTGCTAACTGACAAACGAGGCTCAGGCGAAAAGAGAGGTAGGGCAATGTGTATTTTTTTGCTGCCCGACTGGGGAAGTACCTCCACCTCACAGAATACCGCAGCCAAATAACAATTCCCTTGAGGGTTGTTGTGTTCCTGCGAGTGAGTGAGGTCACCAGAAAGAAACGAAGGAGATGCTGCGTTGGCAGCGGGGGTGGCGGCGCGCGAGCAATATTTTATGTTGGAAGCGTTAATATGGCTACGGTAACCGCTTCACATCATGCAGGCCGTATGCTTGCTGTCACCCGACGTAATATAAAAAAAAAAAAGGAAAGAAATTTTTCTTGCGAATTGCAACAGTAAAATGCATAACGACCTACTTAAAAGTTTTCAGTTACGCGTCCCTTCTCACAGACCGACTCAATACAATACAATACAATACGATACAATATCTTTATTTTGCTAAAAATGTGGTACATAATATCGATATTAAAAATGTCAAGAACAACAACTAGTTCCACACATTTTACCAGACACTGGCATGCAAAATTTATAAGTGCTGCATAATAAGAAATAAAATTATTAAATGAATGTCTTGTGGTTATTAAATTTAAAATATTCGTCAATTGTATAAAAACATTGTTTTACTAGCCAGTTTTTTAGATTTATTTTAAAATTACGTAAAGACAGAGACTTGATATCGTCGTTTAGTATATTATATATTCTAACAGCCATTTGGTAACTGTTATTGCTAAATGCCGATGTAGTCATTGGGAGCATATTAAGTCGGTTAGGGTGCCTGAGATTATATTTGTTAATTTCGTGCCGCTTTGTAAATAAAGTTTGATTGTTTTTAACGAAAACACGTGCAGGGGACTGTCAAAATGTTTAATTCCTTAAATAAAGGTCTGCATGATGTTAGTTGATCAACATTACAGATGGCCCTAATGCATTGCACTCGGAGAGGAGAGCAGATTTTGGTGACGTTTAAAACAGAGTTTTAGAACATTGGTATAAGGTTTATTTTTTAAATTCACTTCTTTTGTTATATGAGAATGGCCGAGAGCCGATGAGGATTTTTAAAATAAACCTTATGCCAATGATACAAAACTCTTTTTAAACGCATCCAAAATCTGCTCTCTTCTGAGAGCCGGTTTATTTGAACGGACCCTTAGAGCGGCCAAATACAAAAAACGTTTTACTTTTCTATATATCTCAAGTTAGATCTAGCCGAGTGGACTATTCCGTAAAAACAGTCATATAACTTTCATGCCACAGAGTAATAATAATTACGTGGAATAGCTGCAGATTAGTGCAGTAGCCGAGTTTAGTCAGCTAATACGCCGCTTACTGTCGTTGGAACGTTGCATTGTGGGTGCTTTGGGAATTCCACGCCCGGAATCACAGCGAAGATAATACTGAGATATAGACAACGGCTCTGAATTGTTTTCGTCGAGAGAAATATCAAAACATTTGGTATCTTGCCTCTTACTTGCATAACCTGGCTAATAATAATTAAAGCTAAAATTTTCTGCAATATAGTAATTCTAGCTATTGCCCGAGACTTCGTCCGCGTGAATATCAGTTATCGTGGTAAGAACATAGGAAATCAAGTACTTAACATAACCGTATAATTAAGAAAAAAACTTATGGTGAATAATTTATGTAGGTACCTACTAATTTTATACCTGCGTTCAAATTTGTTTGCAAATAATACATTAATTGCAAACAAATTTGATTATCATAAAAAAAGGTTAGAGTGAGTCAATCTTAAAAGACTTTTCGCGGACTTTTTTTTAGAACTTTTAAAGAGGAACAATTCCATCATACATGATTTTTGCGTAACTTCAACCGTTTACGCAGCGCAAGCAACGAAAGCCCTCAAAAGAAATATTTTTTCCCATGTATCATTGGTGCAACATTTTTCATTGGTGCTCCGCTCCTATTGATGGTAGCGTGATGTTATATAGCCTTTAGACTTCCTTGAAATATAGGCTATCTAACGCTAAAAGAATTTTTCAATTCGGATGACTAGTTCCTGAGATTTGCGCGTTCAACCAAACACACTCTTCAGCTTTATTATATTAGTATAGATTACCAGTTTTGTTAGTCAGTGGGTGCCGGTACGTACTTTGTTAGATGTTTGTTACAATAAAACATGGTACGAGTACAGTAACGTATAATACCGAGTCGCTATGTATTATACCGGTATATACGTATAATTATACAGTAAAATACTGTATAATTTAAAAAAAATGCATAGCAAATGATATACGTGGACCTCGATCAGGAGACTGAAGGCTACTTGTATTTTCTCTCTACATTAGCATAACTGTAGGTACATAACCGAAGGCAAATGCTAATCTATGTATAAATCTACCAGTTAATTAGTTTGACAACATAAGATATACGATAGCTAACGAAATGTACAAGACGAGATCATGTTACGACTCCCACCAATTGCTGTAATCGGTGACAATTAAAATAATGTCTCGTCAAACGTTGCTTGCAATTAATTTACTTGAAATTCTTCATTAATCCTAGTAACTATGACAAGGACAATTTCGTTAGTTTCTTGACAATCTTGTGGTGAAAAATTAATGGCTGTATTATCTATTTGCATAGTTATAATGTTTGTTTAATTGTTTGTAAAGATGACTTATTCATCTTTATGACCTATACTCACGTTGGCGCTTGGCTTCACTCGGCCAACTAGGCGAGCGATACCGAGTGATAACAAGGCAAAGCAAATAGGCTGCCTACATGTTGGCGCTTGCCATCACTCGGCAACGTTCGGCCAACGTGTATAGGCGACTTTAGAGCTTATACCAAATTCGCTTGCACTGCTGATTAGATAATGAAGCTCTGGCGAGAGAAGTAGGGCAACTATATTGGATAAAATCCTGGCGGAGGAACTTCTTTCTTTCCTCGACAAATTACACACTGCCATCTAGTCCCAAACTAAGCAAAGCTTGTACTATGGGTACTAGATAACTGATATAATACTTAAATATTTTTTTTTTGTAAATACATACATATAAAACACCCAGACCAAGGCAAACAGATATGTTCATCCACAAAAATATTTGTCTTGTGCGGGGAACGAAGCCATGACCTCGGTCAAAATGGCCATTGCTAACCATTTGGCCAACGAGCTCGTCCGTATGGAAATTCAACTTCTAAAGCTTGTAAAATATGAGTTAAAAGTTTGAGTCTAAAAACATTTTGTTTTGACTCGAAACAAAGAAACACAATACATGTATTAGCATTTATCAAAATTCGTCAAAATATATAAAAGGTATAAAATATTAAATTATTATAATAAAAGGTATAAATAGGTATAAATAGGTGTCGAAAGTTTCTAACCCTGCCTTAAATTATGAAATATGTATTCCCACTTTTATGAAAATTCATCACATAAGGATATAAAATTAGAGTTCAAAAATTTTCTCTCTATCATCTGAAGTTATAAATATGAAATTTTGGACATGAGGTTTCCATCCGGTGACCCACATGCTCGCTCCCCCCCCCCCCCCCCCCCACTCATATTAAAAAAAACAAACAAAACAGATTCATTTTGCACTTACGTTACATAATAATTTTAGACCGGCCAAAAGTCTCTATGAATAGATACGATCCGGGAAGGTTCTCCAATTATTAAAAGCATGTGAACCGTTAAAAAATCAATGATCCAAACATCGGGATTAGGAAGGTTAGCCCGAGGTTACTCCGGAGGGATTGACCGCCTGCCCAAGGCTAACATTTAACCCTTTGAGGTTCACATGTAAATAACTTTTTTATCAATCACGCCTATTAATCTCCCGAAGGGTTAGAAAAGTTGTTATTCTAGAAAATGTTTTGGGTTTCAACCAATTAATCTCCTTACTTACCAACTTTATTTATATTTATTATTAACTTTCTTTAACCATGTTTTGAAACTATGTTGATTTTGTTGTTAAAATATATATTGTTTGCATTTTAATTTAAGTCACCTAGACTTTTACGATATTGTTGTAAAGTTTATCTGAAGTTAATTTATGTTTAAGATAAAAGGATTTTAGATAGTATGGATTAAATTGTTTATTTTGCTTTAGATAGCACCGTCTCTTACAAATTCCACCCATGCCACCTTCAATTATCGTCTATCACATTACGGCTTTTAAGACATTTTCTACCATGGACGGTGAAATTGTGGAATCAACTTTCTTCAACTGTATTCCCGAACAAATATGACTTTCAGTCTTCAAGAAAATTCTATATAAAGGCTGGCAACGGATCAGTGACCTTTTGGTGTCGCTGATGACCATGGGCTGTGGTGATTGCTTATTCGCAAAACAATAATTTATTATCATTATTAGTTTCCGTTAAATAAATATCTAATACAAATAAAACTCAGTTTAAATTAGAAATTGTGTGTTCTAATTTAAACGGAGTTTTCGAGTATTATTAGATAAGTTTTTTTTTGCCTATATATAAAATAAGGAGTGAAGGGGATTTTTAAAGGGTCAGTAACCCGTGATGCCTCTGGCGTGGCAAGCATCTTTAGGCTACGATGAGTGTCTACTATGACTTTTTTTTATACACATCAGGCGGGCCGTATGCTTGCATACGGCCCGCCTGATGTGAAGCGGTTACCGTAGCCATATTAACGATCGCAACATAAAATATCGCTAGCGCGCACCACACGCAGCATCTCCTTCCTTTCCAGAGACCTCGCTCACTCGCAGGAACACAACAACCCTCAAGGGAACTGTTATTTGGCTGCGGTATTCTGTGAGGTAGAGGTACATTCCGCAGTCGGGTAGCTTACAATTACGCTCCCTACCTCTCTTTTCGCCAGAGCTTCGCTTGTCAGTCAGCAGGGTGCACCGCGTGCAGGTGAAGTTGGCTTTAGTTCAAAAATGTTGATGAACCACTTACACCCCAAAAACACAGAATGTATGCTTGTTGTCCACCTTAGTGGTTAAAACTAGCATATTGTTCACCGAGGACAAAAAGTGACCGGTTACGGGGGTGTAGGTTAGTTCGTCTGCTCATCGCTCGTTTCGAGCTTCGCTCGGCTCGGCTTCCGTTAGTTTCGTTTCCGGAATAGGAAATTCATTCCAAAAAACATGTTAATAATATAACTTTCATACGTACATTTTTCGACCCGCTAAAGCAGGTTAACAATGAATTTTCATATTTTTTTCCTTCCTCCAAATTGTATGGAAGAATTTACGCAACCATAAATTCTTCGCTCGTTTCGAGCTTCGCTCGGCTCGGCTTCCGTTAGTTTCGTTTCCGGAATAGGAAATTCATTCCAAAAAACATGTTAATAATATAACTTACATACGTACATTTTTCCACCCGCTAAAGCAGGTTAACAATGAATTTTCATATTTTTTTCCTTCCTCCAAATTGTATGGAAGAATTTACTGTTGCGAAAATGAGGAAATAAGTACGTTTCCCATGCAATTTAAAGGATGGAAAAAAACTTTTATGAACAAAATACATGTTTTTAAAACAAAATTTTGTTAGAATACTTAAAATAATTAAATGAATCAATATTTCTGAACACTTTATACAGCGGTATCTAGTCCGAAACTAAGCAAAGCTTGTATGTACTATGGGTACTAGATAACTGATGTTTTACTTAAATACATTTTTTTTATATATTTACATATATAACATAGAAAACGCCCAGACCAAAACATACAGACATGTTCATGCACACAAATAATTGTATTGTGCGGGCATCGAATCCGCGACCTCGGAGTCAGAGTGGCCATTGCCAGCAATTCGACCACCGAACTCGTCAAGTTAAAACAATTACTGCGTTTCCCTCATCAAGTCCTTTCATTTGATACTCATTAAATTAAAAATCGCCATCTTGCGGCGGTCGCTATATCGGATTAAAAACGGCGACATTTAAGTAATCATTCGTTGTCTTGAGAACCGAATAAGCGGGCCAAATTTGAGCTCCATCGGACTTTGATTACTGACACCGAGTTATTAAACAGCTTGATAGGCGACGAACGGCTGTATTGCCTCTGCTTTTGGTAAAATGCCGCTCTTGTGTATCAGACCTATAATTATAAACACTTCAGAACCGAGCCACCAAACATTTCCACCAGTGTGCCTCTTGTGTAGCCAGTACAGCGGCGACTATCAATATGAAAATGAACAATGAAGTCCGCAGTAGTTCGGGAGAAAAACTACGACTGCCTTAGAACCCACAACGAATTTATTCATAAGAAATTAGTAAAAGTAGGAGAAAATACATTTTTTGAAGAGGACTAAGCCCACCTCACTGTCCCACCACTAAACTCCTGTGTGACTAGGATCAACAGCAGTGGCCAAAATGAAAGTCCACGGCTCGCCGCCACACGACAAATTTAATAAGAAGAATTAGTAGGAGCAAAAAGCTTTTGGAATAAAAAAAACCGGCTAAGTGCGAGCAAAAAAATCACGTTTGTTGTATGGGAGCCCCCTTCAATATTTATTTTATTCTGTGTTTTAGTATCTGTTGTCATAGCGGCAACAGAAATACATCATCTGTGAAAATTTTAACTGTCTTACTATCACGGTTCATGAGATACAGCCTGGTGACAGACGGACGGACGGACGGACGGACGGACAGCGGAGCCTTAGTAATAGGGTTTCTTTGTACCCCTTGGGTACGGAACCCTAAAAATAAGTTCTACGGGACGGAGGCCCACCACTTCCCACCACTGTGTCTCCTGTATAACCAGGATTAACAGCGGCGACCAACAAAAAAGTAAATGAACAATGAAGTCCATTGCAGTCCCGGGGTAAGACTACGGCTGCCTTGGAACTCGCAACGAATTTAATCAGAAGAAATTAGTAGACGCAAGAAGTTTTTGGAATTTGAGTTCCCCTGTTAGCAATGTGACAGACAGCATTATGGCAAATAAGGCATTAAAAGCTTAAAGAGATGGCTAGTCAATAAAACAAATTGGTTGTCTGTATATCGGACAATAATTTTACATGATAACGTCATAAGAATACATCGGCCGATGGAGTAGAAGAGAGATAGATGTGTCACAAGCCGAACGCTCAGGCCGATCGTGCCTCTCTTTCGCTTGATCCGCGCTCATCACCCACGGTCGGGTCACCCACGGAGGTCCTTGCAGAACCACCGCGGGGGCTCGCTGGTGCTTTATCCTTCGGGCTGAGTGCACTCAGCAGTCGCCCTCCCTCTCACTAGGTTAGTTTTCGCTTTAAAAGCTATTTGGGCTAAAAGTAGGGTTCCTAGATTTAATTTACAAATGTATAGTTTTGAGATTTATTCCTGTACTTGTAGTCTATAACGATGTTACTTGCCAAATTTCATAGTTCTAGGCCAACGGGAAGTACCCTATGAGTTTTGATTCCCTTGAGAATGCATCGAAATATGCGTATTTTGCTGAATAAACGGCTGTATATTTTTTTCACGTAAACTTAGCAGTTTGATTTTTTTATAACATCATAGGACCGCAGACCTGAGTATACAGTTCAAATTTCAGCTTGATACCTCCACGCATTCTCGAGTTAGAGGGTCTTGACAGACAGACAGACAGGCAGACAACAAAGTGATCTTTATAAGGGTTCCGTTTTTCCTTTTGAGGTACGGAACCCTAAAAAATACAAAATCTTTAATACGCTTTCGTATAAACCAGGTATTGCGTATTGCGTAGGGACCGTCTATTTATCCTGTCGAGTTTCGAGAGCCGGGCCACTAAAAATAGCTATTCGGTGACAGAATAACCCATCGGGACAGGATGTCAGTCGTTACGGTGTACTGTGTTAATTTACTGGCGGCGTACGCAAATATATCAATCTATCGCTCGTATTGCGTAATAAATCATTTATACAAAAGAGAACTTTGTATCATAATGTTATAATGAAACACTTGAACTTTGTATTATAACTAGCTGACCCGGCAAACGTTGTTTTTCCATAAAAAATAGAGAAGAACCCATTCTCAGACCTACTGAATATACATAAAATTTCATCAAAATCGGTCAATCGGTTTCGGAGAAGTATGGTAACTAACATTGTGACGCGAGAATTTGTCACATCCCGACCACTTCATACAAATCTCGCGTCGATAACTACTACATAAACAATGACGTCTATGCAAAGCGGATATGAGCATGTGTGCGTGCGGCGCCATACAAACCGTTCCAGGAGCCCTACTGCCGAAGCTGAAGCCGATTCCCATCGATTTTTTGATAGCAAAAAGAGGTGAGGTCGACACGAGAAAGCGGCAGGGATTGGCCGTACTATCATCATCATTATCATCATCAGGTCATTTTAGTCTCCACTACAGGAGTGCGACCTTCTCTCGGCCGTCCCAGACAGAAGGAGGATTTGGCCTACACTCCCCACGCTGGCCAGACGAGTTGGGGAGGCCTGATCGATGTTTGATAATGGATTTCCTTTAGTCGTCTTGTACGACATCCACGGGAAAAGACGGAGTGTTTCTATTCTAGTCTGCCGGAAGCCACACGGCCGTACTATACATGGTACTATTACTTATACGGCCTATTCAAATTTAATTATGCTTTAGTCTTGACGTTGTATAAAATCATACAATTTATTAGTTGCATAAAGTATAGTGTAAAAGAGAAGTATCAGAAAAGAATTCTAAACCCCAAAGGATCACTAGTCCGATGAACGGGTAATCTGTCTTAGAAACCTACATTTATACAAGCTCGGGGGTTTGAGCTGTGGTATAGGTCTGTATCTACGTCTTAGGCAGTTTTCACACAGCCGGAATCCGTCACAGATTTCAGAATTTGAATTTAGTAATAATTGGTTAACGCATGGAGTTGCATTCAAATCACTCAAGTTTCAAAATGCTGACGTCATTATGAATTTTTGAATCTGAATGTAGAAGTCTTTCCATACATTACATATTTGTATGCTCAAAAATTTTATTGTATTTCACTTATCTAGGTCAGTGCCCCACAAAGTGTGTGCCTCGGCACACTGGTGTACCGTGGTCATTAGTTGGTGTGCCTCGGAAAAATAAGGTTATGTCATAAAGCTAAATAGACAGACGGAAGAAAAATTCTTACACAAATAAAAACTGATTTTTCATTAATGGTGTACCACCGAAAATTTTCGTTTTCCTAGATGTACCTTAAACTCAAAAAGTTTGGGGAACACTGATCTAGGTTATGGAAACCTGTCGCACGCGATAAGTTTGTCATGCTTCAATTTTGGTCTTACAACTAGACCTTATATGTACTACTAAAATGAAAATTGTTATATATTTTGTACACCTATTTTATACTGTTTGTGCACCTATAAATAAATAAATTTATAGTAAAGTGAAGTCATACACACCGCGAATCAGTTATTGACATGAATGAATGAATGAACTAAAATTTTTGTATACTTATTTTGTACCGTTTGTACACCTATAAATAAATAAATAAATGTATATTAAAGTAAAGTCATACACACCGCAATTCAGATACTGAATAATAATGGTTTTATTTATTATTACCATTGAGAGCACCTAAACCTCTATTTCATCAATTTAGATATGTGTGTCTTGTGTCATGCAGTAAGGTTCAGTTCGGATTTGTGAGGAGCTGGTGTCTGATATAGGCAAAGGCCTATGGTACAATTTCAGATCACCAGGTACACACTCGACGAGATTACAATTTCGTAAACTTAAATTACAAATATTAAAATAAATAAATAATAATAAACAAATATTCCTAGACAAATTACACACTGCCATCTAGGCCCAGACTAAGCAAAGCTTATACTATGGGTACTAGGTAACTGATATTATAGTTAAATATATTTTTGTAAATACATACATATAATACATAGAAAACACCCTGGCGAAGACAAACAGACATGTTTGCACACAAATATTTATGCGGGAATCGTATCCGTGACCTCGAAGTCAAAGTGGCCATTGCTAACCATTCGACCTCCGAACTCGTCTTGAAAATGAGAAACATGCATTGTTAAAATCTCAATGATTTTGAAATCAATGACGGATTCCCGCTGCAACGAACGATTGGAATTCAGAATTTTTCCCGTATCGTTGGATTCCCTCGGGGGCTTCGTATCCACTCCCTTTGGGCACCAAATTGGTCGAACAAAAATCTAAATAACACAAAAGGAATAGCACCGGGACTTGTCGAGAATGGTCAGCCACGAGATGTGATACTTTATAGGTAGATTTATAGATATTTTTTTAACCACGTTGAAAGCCAAAGCGTCAAGCACGCATACGGCCGCTCAAGAAAACTGTATGTTGTTTCAAGCGATCCACTGTCGTACAACTCGCCATAAATTTAAATGCCATTCATATCGTCTTGATAATAATCAGCGATCTACTACAGTACGTTTCCTAAGACATTTTATACCACGAACGGTGAAACTGTGGACTCAACTTCTCTCGGCGGTATTTTCGAACAATTACGACATGGGAGCCTTCAAGAACATAGTCTTTATTTCCCTTAAAACGCTGCCAACGGATCGGCGACCTCTTGGTGTTGCGCATCTCCATCGGCGGGAGTGATTGCGAGCATGTAGGTGATCAACATGCTCGATTGCTCCGTCTCGTTTTTTTTTTCTTATATTAAAGCGATTACCGTTACCATATAGATATACGCTTGCAATCTTACCACACAAGGAGTATTGCTCGCACGCTAACACCCCTGCTGCTAACGTAGCATCACCTCACGTCTGGTAATATCTGAGGGAATTATTGTGTGAGTGAGTGACGTACTCACTCAGACAATTAGGTAAAACTTACAATAGATATTGCTATTGGCACGCGGTTTTCAGTAATGTACTTTCCCAGTCGGGCTTGACATGCCATACTTCTTTTTCATCAGTGCCTCTTTCGCTAGTAGGTAGGGTGCACCGCGTGCAGAGGAGGTTGGCGTGGTTATAAAGATGGTGAGCCACTTACATCCCAAAACATCGCCAAATTAAATTAGTAATTGGTTTCAATATCCATCTACATGCATACTGAAATTTTGCCCTTTACTATATTCAGCCGCAAGGCTTTCGTGAACATCGAATCCTTTCATCTATTTATAAATAAGTTGGAGGCTACATACGCACAAGACGAGCTTAATTTCGTTATGTTAAATACCTATGATAATAAAAATAAAAATAAAAATTGGGCGACTAAAAAAATTAAAATTAAAATACTTATTAAATGTCAATTAATTGTTAAATTAAACGCGTCAGTCGCGTTCTCGGGAAAACCGACTAGTTTCGATCTCATATCTCACACAGAAATCTGATTACTTGAAATGTAAGCTTGTGTTATGGGTACTAGAAAACTGATAAACATACGTAAATACATTTTTGTTTTTGTGTAAATACATACTTATGATACATAGAAAACAGCCAGATTAAGACGAACATACATGTTCATGCACACAAATATTTGTCTTATGTGGGAATCGAACCCACGAGCCTTGGTGTCGAAGCTGCGTCATTGACCGCTACGCCACCGAGCTCGTCAATTTATTGTGTATACGAGTATGTTCATTACTGTTATTTTTTGAACCGTCTAGTTTTATCTGCTTTTCCCAAAGGCTGACTGATAGAGAATGCTTTAGCATAAAGTCCACCTTATAAACTCTTAATCTATGGTCGGTATTAACCCATAATCATTCCACTGTTGGGATACGGGTCTCTCCTCAATCGAAGGGTTTTAGAGCATACTCCTCCACACTGCTCAACTGCGGATGCGGGGGTTTTCAACTCGCCTAAAGGCCACTGACTTGGCTTAAAGACTGTCATCTAATGACAACAGCCGGGCGCGACGGCTTAACGTGACCTCCGAAGCACGGAGGAGCTCAAGATAAATAAACCCATCCATAGACAGGCTGCGGTTGGCGTTGCTTAACTTGCGTGTTCGATTAGAGCAACACGCGCAACGACGACGTCGAGCTCCGCATTAAATATTCTATGGTCAATAAAGTTTAAGTAAATAAAAAAAATAAACAAACAAACAAATTGTCTTTATTGTGAACAACAGGTTTTACAGATGTTACAAGTTTATATCGATCCATTCTGTGTTCCACCACTTAGGCATACAATAATTATTAACTTTAGCCAAACACTAATCATGCACTATACAGAGTTCTGTCATTCTGATAATCACTAACGCTATAGTAGCATTTATCAACTAACAGAGCATGGAATTTCTTTTTAAAATCAGTAATTTCCTTAATGCCACGTATTTCTTCTGGTATCTTGTTGTAAATACGAGGTATATCAGAAAAGACGCTCTTACTTAATAAAGCCGTTCTCGCAGGCTTGGAAAATATTTTATTTTTGTGTCTGTCACGTGACTTAAAATTAAATAGCTCCATGTTAGTTTTAACGAATAAGGCACATTCAAAAATATATAAACAGGGCAGAGTTAAAAGCTGATATTTTTTAAACAACGGTTTACATGAATCGGTCTGTTTTAAACCATACATGGCTCTGACACAACGCTTTTGTGCTCTAAAAGCAAGGTGTTTGTCGGTAGTGTTACCCCAAAACATTAATCCGTAACGCAATGTAGACGCCACATATCCGTGATATGCCGTCATTAAGGCCGATTCATTCACAATTTTGCTCAAATTGTATAGTGCGTAAGAAAATTTACTTAATTTCGTACAAATTTGTTGGATTTGCGTTTTCCAGTTCAATTTGTTGTCAACGACTAAGCCCAAAAATTTTGTTGTTTCTGTATCATTAATTTTCTTACCTAGATAAATTATATTACCATTATTTGAATTTGCAGATGTGATAATTTGTTTAGTAGTATGGTGTGGTCCACATGATCGAACGCTTTCGTCATATCCATGTATAGGGCTATAGTCGGTTTCCGTTGATCAATATTTACATATACTTTATGCAAAAGATTGTATACTGCCTGGTTTATTGATTTATTTTTCCTGAATCCATATTGTTGGGGAATGAGAACATTATTTAGTTCAAAGAATGAATACATAATTTTGTAAATAACTTTCTCGAATATTTTCGCGAATATAGAAATTTTAGCCACTGGTCTGTAACAATCCATGTTTGTTCTATCTTCTTTTTTAAACAACGGTTTAATAATTAATATTTTAAGCCTATCCGGAAATATACCCTTCTCATTGCTTAAATTAATAATAAAGCTTAATGGCGGTGATATAATATTTGCTACATCCTTAATTACAAAAGTTATTATGTCATCATACCCTGTGCTATTCGTGTTTTTTAATAATTGAATTATTCTGCAAATGTCTTGTGGTACTGTCGGGGTCATAAAAATTGAGTTTAAATTATTACTTATATTACACTTGTTAGATTTATAAGGATTCGCTGTTGTGTTATCTATAAAATAGTCATTGAATGTTTTGGCAATGTCATAAGGGTCAGTAATTATTTTGTCATTTACTTTCAATTTATCAATGCTATCTTTTGGATAATTTACTTTAGTCTTGTTAATTATTTTCCATGTTGCCTTAGTTTTATTATCAGAATTTTTAATGTAATAATCATTTTGTGATTTTTGTGTCAGTTTTATTATAGATTTATAACGTTTAGAATAAGCTTTATATTTAAGTTTGTTTTTTATATTTGGACACTTTCTAAATTCCCACAGTAGTTCTCTTTTACGCTTGCTGCACATTCTGATACCACGAGAGATCCATTTTAGTCTTTTAAAATGATATACTTTCACTTTTAAAATTGGAAAACATAGGTTATATAGAAGCTTAAACCAGTCGTGAAAAATATTAAATGCATCATTTGGGTCTGCCGCATCGTAAACTTCTTGAAAGCTTAGTTGACCCAAATATTTTTTAAATTTCATTCTATTTTCAGCTGAATAGTCACGTCTTTTTATATACCAAAATTTAAGTGAACAGCTTTTTTTAACGGGGCATTTCATCAACTGGGCTGTGTGATCAGAGATCGCAAGTTCTAATAGCTCACCATTGCAACCCCTAATATTATGTGCCATATTATCAATGCAAGTACCACTTATAATGCGAGTAGGTTCCTTGAACTGAAATCGTAAATTGTGACTTGATAGTAAATTATAGAATTCAGCTGAATATTTCGTAGATTTTAAAAGATCTATATTAAAATCACCGCAAAGTATAATTTTTTTCTTAGCTAACATATATTTTTGCAATATTTTGTCTATTCGACTAAAAAATGTGTTATAACATAATGGATTATTATTAGGTATGCGGTATATACAAATAATATAAATTTGGTGAGTGATTAACTCAATGGCAGAACATTCTATTACATTTGAAATAGACAGATTAACAATGTCATTTATTGGCCTATAAATATGGTTGTTCTTTACTAATATGCAAGATCCTCCACGTCTGTTGTTTCTACTAAAGCAAGAGGCTAATTTATAGTTCGGTATAACAAGGCTTTGTACATCATTACTGGTCATATTATGTTCTGTAATACATAGAACGTCTATAGATTTTTTAACAGTGGTTAATTCATCCAAGGATATTGTTAACATCTCTGATTTACCTATTAGACCATTAATATTTTGATGCAAAACATTTATATAATTATATACGAAATAAACTATTACATACATTGCGGTTTTTCAGTTGATCCGATACATTATTATGCAACTCAATATTACTTATCAAATAGGCTAGGTCATTAAAAATTACAAATAGTCCATGTCTGTTAATATTTTCGTAGTCACTTAAGTACATTTGTTTTGAATATGATATATTTAAATTAGAATCCAGAATGTAAGCATATTCGTATGTCAAATTATCATGATACAATAAATTATTAAATATTTCAATTCTCTTATTAAATAAAGTAGCACAATTATGTATTTTAAATGTCGGCACACAAATTATAATATTTGTGTGTTGAATTTGCTGCAGCTTTTCTCTTATAAAAACTACAAGTTCAGAATAATTACAAGTGTGCTGAAAATCACTTGGACCAATACATACAATGCAATAGTCTCTTGAAGTATAATTACAAATTTTTGGCTGTAGTTGATTAAAAAGTTCTTTTATCCCACCGTTAGGTATAAGATAGTGACATAATTTCGCGCTGCCGAGAGTTTCTTGTGCTATTCCTAGCACGCCATTCTTGTTTGCGCTAATTAGACATATCGACGGCAGTATAGTGGTCGTTTCGCTATCTGCATTGCTACACATATTGTGATTTGTAGGATTAATTCTAATATTCGCTTCTGTGTCTGTTATAGTCATAGGGGATGGTGTAATTTTACGACTTTCTTTCTTTCCTGTGGTTTTAGGAGTCATATTTTTTTCTTTTAGTTCTGTAGCCGAGTAGTTATGATTTTTATCCCCGATGCTCTTTCGCGTTTTTTTATTATTAGAATTTTTCGTTGTAGATTTACATATTGATGTTAATTGGTTAATTTTAAGCTCATATCCAGTTATTTGCTTTTTTAGATTATTATTTTCAGATATTAAATTTGCTACCTCATTATCAGCTATTTCGAGCTTCTCTTCTAAGTTTTTTATTTTTAGTTACAAGTTTTCAATTTCATCTTGTGAGTTAGGGCGTAACTTTGACAAACTCCGGTTCAATTTCGCCTTTGGCGTAGATGCGACTGATGAATACTCTGCTTCTGTATCTTCGTCTGTGAGAGTCTCGAATGAGTTTTGTGTCGAAACATTTATTTCGTATTTTTTGCCCGCTATTGTGTCTTGTTCCGTCACAGGACTACTAGTATTTATAGGCTCTTTTACTTTATTTTGAGTTGTTGTTAAGCAAGATTGACATTTATATGCAATTTTGTTTGCCTGTGTCATGTTTTTGAAACGTTGTAAAGTAATATTCGTACATTTAATATGATAATGTTTTCCGCACACTTTGCATAGTAGATACTCCTTTGTAATGCCTTTATTACATTTTATACACTGCGCCATCTTGCGAGGGTATTTGGTATTAATCAATTTTCAAACTATCGTCTTATTAGAATAGGAACAAATTTGTTCAGAAAATTTATTACTCACAAAAAGTCTTTGACTGTATTGGGAATCGAACCACCGACTCTAAGTGTCAATGCGAACACAAAACGATGTTACCACTGAACCAGCGATATATTACATAGATTGGCGAAATTTATGATCTCTTTAATGAATCAACGTCGATTGTGTTGTTTTAACTATCAGTCTCTTACTAAAGGTCAAAGTCCAACTTTTGAAATGGTGTTTGTTGATTCACCATCTATTAACGGATAAAATTGTAGATCATTTAATTATTTCACATTAATGCACTATTTTATTGTTTATACTATTTTTATACTTAATCTTATTTGGTTACGGAAAATTGTTTCTTAATTAGTTACAGTTCGTAATGTCACGATGTATAACACTTTTAACACGCACAGTCACAGTTCACAATAAATTTGTAAATATTTGGGTAAAACTTTGGATAACACTTGTGTAAGATATTTAGGAGTGATAGTTATGTTTTAAATATTTTTTAAAGTCCACTGTTTACAAATTATATTTTTTTACAAATTTCGACACAGAGCAGTTGTTTACTTTACAGCGCCATCTAAAATCAAGGGTGAGTGACCCATTTAATTTAATTAATTAATTTGACTGTTATTTCTCACGTGGGTTTTAATAAATATTAAATGACTGAAACTGGAATTTATTATGGTTATAATATATTAGGTAATATTAGGTATGGTATGTTTTTTTTTTTTGCTTTTATTTCACACCTCGGTCACTCCATACAAATGTCGCGTCGTTTACTACTACATAAACAATGACGTCTGTGCAGAGCGTGAATGAGCGTGTGTGCGTGCGCCGCCATACGAACTGTTCCAGATTTGTCTCAGAGGGGAGGTGAGGTCGACACGAGAGAGCGGCAGTGAGTGGCCATACTGTAAGTACATAGTACTATTACTTATGCTGTGGTCCTAGTTAGTATATTTGCTCGCACAATTTCACTATTTTTTGCTCGGTTTATTTAACGGTGTCTTCCGAAATACTGTTATAAATAATTTTAACAAAAAAAAACCGACTCCAAAATTTACTCTAAATTATGAAAAAAATTACCCCAATGCTTGAAGACTAAAGTCTTCAACCAGTGCGTCCTCCCTGCAATGACTTATGGTGCAGAGACTTGGACACTGACCATCGGACTGGTCCACAGGGTAATGCTCGGGGTTTCTCTGAGAGATCGAATCCGTAACGAAGAAATTCGACCGAAAACCAAAGTTGTCGACATAGCATTAGAGTGGAGGCCGCGCGTAGGACGTAGGACACGAAGCGTTGGGCGCCCTCCTTCTAGATGGTCCGATGACCTTAAGAAAGCGGCTGGATGCGGAAGGCGGAGGATCGTATCTGGTGGAAGGCATTGAGGAAGCCTTACATCTAACAGTCGGTAGATAGGCTGATGATGATGATGATGAAAAAAATATGGGACCAATCTGAAAGTATACTCTTTCAAAAAAAAAGAGTTATTTCAAATCGGTTTATAAATGACGGAGTAATAAAGTAACAAACATAAAAAATACTGTCGAATTGAGAACCTCACTTTTTTGGAGTCGTTTAAAAAGAATACAAAGTTTATATTATTATGAATAAAAGAGTGTAAAACTAAAACGTACCTAAATGCCCACAAGGGCCCAGAGGCAAATAAAGAATTTTCATTACATTTCATTCCCCCATTAAAAGTACCTTAGTTGGCCACTAACTAATGGCCACTGGGACTTTTACCCACGATTTCAGTCAAATGGGTGCCGTTTCGGAGATACAAACAGATAGACAAGCAAAACACAAAAGTTAATTAATACAAAATAAATAATATATATTTTTGGACAAATTACACAGCGCCATCTAGTTTCAAATTAAGCGCAAAGGTACTATGGGTAATAGACAACTGATGTACTTAAATACATGTTTTTTTTAATACATACTTATTATACATAGAAAACACCCAGACCAAGACAACCAGACATGTTCATGCACACAAAATGTTTATATTGTGCGGGGATCGAACCCGCCGCCTCGGAGTCAAAGTGGCCATTGCTAGCCATTCGACCACCAGGCTCGTCACTAATTAGCTAAAATGTATTCCATTTAAAACATTTTTTTATTTTTTCCAAGCAGCAAATGTCAAGGATGACGACGGTAAGCATGTAAAGTATAATAGAGATTAACGTTAAACCATTATTAGTACTGATAACGAACTTAGTTCCAAGTTTGATGCGACCACGCCAATGTGATAAAAGACTGAAGTACATAACTAAGTTGGTTGAAGTTGTCGGCCGCATGTCAGCGTCGGAAGTATATTAAATGTACCACCGGGGAAGTGTATAATAAGAAAAAGTTGTAACAAAATGGACGAATGGAGAGTCTTAGTTAGTATTAGTTAAAGCTGTCATACATTAGCTAACAAGTTAGCGGTGTTGGTCACGTTGCCTAACAATATATCGGTATATGGGTGTGTTGTCAATTAAGTTGTCATTTTGATTGACAATAGTTGGTCTTAGTTAAAGCTGATGGCAGCTTGCAATGTATGGACATTAGCTAACATGTTAGCGGTGTTGGTCACGTTGCCTAATGCTGCGGCTACAGTACCGTGATATGCCAATAATTATTGCCATAATTTCAACAACGCCTAGGTGTAACCACGATTTATGGCCATAATTTTACAATGCCAATCAATATGGCAAATGGCGGTAGACAATAGCTCCGGCGGCGGTCTTTTTTCGCACATCAAAGAGAAGTACCGCGGTAAATAATGCGTTTGTGGCCACACTACTGTTTGACCAGTGTGCAGCATGAACTCAACGGCGACGCACGTATCGACCGACATGGAGTGGTCAAACGAAAAAAGCTTGAGTTTTGGAATTATTCCAATGCGAACCGTATCTTTTTATGAGCTTTCAGTCGGGTATACCCCGATAAAAATCGCAGTGTACAATGATGATTTGAAGAAGAAAAAAGACCGAAACCATCTAAATAAATATAACAGCTGTAGCCTCAACCTCCATCTTGAAAAATGATATTTTTACCGCCTAATTTATTGACATATCTAGGTAAACTCTAGTGTAACCACACCACTTCACGCAGTAATTTAAACGGTAATTTAATGCCACAATTATGGCGGTAACAGCCCGGTAGACGGTAAGGTAGTGTAGCCGCAGCATAACAGTATATCGGTGTATGGGTGTGTTGTCAATTATGTTGACATTTTGATTGACAATAGTTGGTCTTAGTTAAAGCTGATGGTAGCTTGCAATGTATGGTTTTCTTGTGTCCTGTCATTGGAAATGGTCAACCAAACTGATGAATAGTGTGGTACCAAGTAAACTTAATTATTAATAATTGACAATTTATTACAATGGCCGGTCATTATAAATAATGACCAATTTATTACATTGACTGTAACATATATATGCAGAATAAATATCTAACAAAAATTGACCAAAATTGGGCATGGGAATAAATTCAGTACAAATAACACAGCAGAAAATATACTTTGAAGAATAAAACACAAATTAAGTATGGTAAAAATGAACTAAACAGTTTTGTCAGTTAGTAACGCAAGTTGCTAAAGTTAACCAAAGTTGGCCACCACACCACATGTTTGTCAGATTGCACAAAGTTGAGGTGTTACTGACACGCTTGGAACCGCAATATTGGCAAGATATGTAGCTTCATCATGCTTTGTGCTTGGAATATATTCTGTACTAGCGACTCGCCCGGCTTTACATGGGTGTAATAAAATATAGTCTAAGTTACTCGCTGATCGTGTAGCTTTATATAGGTAAAACATTTTTTTAAATCCGTTCAGTAGTTTTTCTATAACAAATAAAAATATATACAATAATACAAATCTTTCATTACAATTTGCCACGAGAATCGCATGCATCTACTAACGGTAGTAGGTGGGTGCCGGCACGCACCTACTGCCGGCCGAGCTCACTAGATACCCATGAAAACATAAAATTAAATATGACACATAGACATATGCTAATTATACACACATACATAATTATACACGAAAACGCAAAGGAAAAGCAGTAAATAAGACAACGATGATTATTGCTTGGATAAATTCTCAAGTAAATAAGCTTGAGATAAAGCAATCCACGTCAATTTCAACATATTGCAATCGGAGATTACAAAGTATCAGTAAACAACATTTATACAAAATCCCATACACATATAAGTTTGCTCAAATCATACTGCGATGAAAGCCACAAAAGAAATTCTCCTCAAACGCAGATATTTCTCGAGGGGAAACCAGTCTAGTCCTCCAATTCTAGTCATTCAATGAAAATGTCTATACTATGATATATAATATATGATATATAATATGATATATAAATTTGGAGTGTCTCTTTGTAATATTAAAATAACTGCTTTTTACTAAATGCATGTGGTGCATGGTGGACACGGTACATATACCAAAATAACACTTTTTACAATTTTTGTCTGTCTGTTTGTTTCGGCTTATCTCTAAAAGGACTGGACCATTTTAGCGGGACTTTCACTCGCATATAGCTGATGTATTAAGGAGTAACTTAGGCTACTTTTATATGTTTTTATTTGTTTCTATTAATATAAATAAGTAATAAAAAATAACTATTCCGCGCGGACGAAATCACGGGCACAGCTAGTGTAAAATAAAAAAACAACCAGCAGAATACTGTGCTTGAAAAGTGTTATTTGTATTATCTTTATTGTATATCATGAGCATAAATATGTATACATAAAAACACTTAAAATATAGATATACAAAGGCGGGCTTATCTCTATAAGAGATCTCTTTGATCCAGCCTTTGAGTGTTGGATATAAACTGTGGAGTGGGGAGGGCCCTCAGATATAAAAATTAGAACACGAGAAATGATAAAGTAGGGAAGAAGTAGCAATAAATACAGCAAGTAAATATAAATAATGCAAAAACAATTACCAATAAAGACTGAGTCTATAATATTTGTTAGATTTCATGAACCAAATTAAAATGTCCCTGTACACCAACCGCTAGATCAATTTTGCGTAGATTTCCACACAATATTGATCTGGCGGGACTCGCAGCCGCTTACGTAAATTGCAAACAATGTCTAAATTATTCATTAATTATACCGAAATAAAAAAAAATGTATCGATGACTCACCAGACAGTTGTTGGTCTCATTTATTCCTCGCCATCTGTTATTAAAAATACGTTAATTCACAAATCGCGTGAACTCAAATGGGTTTTGGTGTCTACGTATATTTAGTTCTTTTTTTCATGATTTTCCTAAAATATTTAAACAGAAGAAGAAAAAAGGCTTCGATTAGACTCCAGCAGATAATTAAAAAAAAAGCATTTAAAAATAAAAAGAGATAAAACATAGTAAAATAGTAGTGGGTGGGTGCCAGCCGGCAGTAATTTGCATGAGCTAATCGGTGGCGGAAGCACGCAAAGTAGTGTAAATCTAATTACCTAAAAAAAGTTATATACGGTGCGTTCTTAAAAGGAAATGCAGTACTTACCGTGTATAATTTGACAGATGCACAAGTCAACACGCAAGACGAGAGACGTCGACCGTAGCCTTTCTATAGTTGGGCTTATTTATCTAGAGCTCGTTAAGAGGTACGTTAAGCCGTCGGTCCCGGCTGTTGTCGTTAGAGTAGTTAAGCCAAGTCAGTGGCCTTTAGGCGGCTTGAAAACGCTGACCGCCGTCAACCCCAGTTGACCAACATGGTGGAGTACAGTCTAAACTCCTTTGGTGAAACCCCTATCCCATCAGTGGGGTGAATAAGGGTTGACGACGCGGTACCTTGTGTGCCCTTAATAACGTGCATTCAATTACCCCATATTTTTAACTGACTTCAAAAAAGGAGCAGGTTCTCAATTCGACTGAATATTTTTTTTGTATGTATGTTATTCGATATCTTTGTGAATTGTGAACCGATTTTCATAATTCTTTTTTTATTTGAATGGGTATGATTGCAAGGTAGTCCCATATTCACCAAGTCAGGATCTGATGATGGGATGCCAGGGAAATCAAGGGAAACCCTTAAATTTTATAAGCACGCATGGTCAAATTATTTTTTTTTATTTGAAAGGGTAATTGCGAGGTAGTTCCATATTCACCAAGTCAGGGTTTGATGATGGGATCCCAGAAAAATCGAGGGAAACCCTTAAATTCGCCCTATGGTAGCCGGCAGAATAAAATTGTGCCACTCCATTGCTTTGCGCTGGATGTCGTACAAGGCGACTAAGGAATCTTGTTTCACGCGATAACTTTTCTCCCGGAAGATGGGCTGCAGCGTCTGCCGGGGTATTCCACCAATAAGCTGCGCTCGCCTGTAAAAAACTGAAGTCGGTTTAAATTTTTTTTTTAAATCAACTTTATTACACAAAACAATCGCTTTTATTTTCCGACTAAGTTGAGCCCGCGACGCGCGAATTCCGGTATCTCGTGAGAAGTTACAAAAATCCATTCTTAACGCCCACCTTATAAGGTCTATCTCATAGGTCGACGTGCCAAAGACGCAACGACGTCATCGAGCTCTAATAGCGATAGACAACGAGCTCAACGCAATGTTAAGCATTGCGTTGAGCTCGTTGTCTATCGTTATTAGAGCTCGATGGCGACCAAGAGATAACACATACAAATACATACCTAACATTCACCGGCCATTGTTATCGATACGAACGAAGCCCAGCTTACTCAGAACAATCATCCCTTATTACGGGGATATATCTCTTTTGATAGGCGCACAAAGTAATTTCATCAGCCAAAGACGTTATTAAAGGGAACGAAATAATAAATGATCGAATTGCTGAATACGACCGATTCGTGTACAATCGTATTAATCCGGCTGGATTATACATCTGGGTAATCCGAATCTGAAATGAATGTTCTGGGAATACGGTAAATCCGATCGAGTCGTGTCTCTATAATGTAAGTAAGGATTGAAAATTATTTTGTTTATGTTGCTCTTGATTTTATGTCTCATTTGCATTATATATAGTTTGTATTGTAGATTCCGATTTTCTTGTGGCTATTGTCTATACACATGAAAGCGAAAAACCACTATTTGATTATTTACGAAATCTCAGAAACTATAACACCTACAATTTTGAAATTTGGCAGGTAGATTCCTTTGTAGGGCGTAGATATCCACTAAGAACGGATTTTACGAAACTCCACCCCTAAGGGGGTAAAACGGGGTTTGGAAGTTTGTATGAAAGTCCTATGTTTTTCAAGTAAGAGACTTGAAATTTAAAATGTATGCTCTATAGATGGTGTGGAGGTGTACTAATAGAAATCAACCCATTTTTGGGATCAAAACGGGGGATGGTAGTTTGTATCAAAGTCCAATGTTATTGAAGTTAAAGTAATTATGGCAGAAGGATTTTAAATGGTATTTAAGTATAAGAATTATTGAAAACAACTACTTACTATTTATAAGTTATAAGGAGGGATTTAGCTTTTTCGAATATAATTAAAAATTATGTGCAAATAACTAACTCCACGCGTACGAAGTCGCGGGCGGCCGCTAGTATATAATCGCCGAATATATAATCAAGAGAATTAATCTAATATCACATCCCGGCCACTCCATACATAAGTCTCTTCGTTGACTACTACAAAAACAATGACGACTGTGCAGCGCAATCATGAGCGTGTGTGCGTGCGGCTCCATACTAGAGTATATTATCACACCCTGGCCACTCCATATAAATGTCACGTCGTTCACTACTACAGAGACAATGTCGTCTGTGTAGAGCGTTAATGAGCGTGTGTGCGTGCGGCGCCATACTAACAGTTCCACATTTGTCTCAGAGGGGAGGTGAGGACGACACGAGAGAGCGGCAGGGAGTGGCCATACTGTACGTAGTACTATTACTTATACTATGATATTATTCTGTGGCCATACAAACCGTTCCAGATTTGTCTCAGAGAGATCATGAGGTCGAAACGCGCGAGTGGCAGTGAATGGAAATACTGTACGTAGTACCATTACTTATACTGTGCTGATATGTAGAAATCAAACTCTGTTTGTTCGTGTTTATGTGCTGCTTTAAGCTGCGTTCATCTTATTGTAATAAAACTTCATCAACAAATTGATTAAACTCTGTAGTGTTACATCCCTAGGTGGAGCCTAGGCATGTATCGCTAACAATTACAAAATGGTAGTTAGTGCGCATCCCCCGCGCTCTTTACTGAGACTGGTGAACCAGGATCTCTGTACAAAAAGCAGGAGATCCTGACTATCGGCTATTGCGTGAACCACAGACATTCATATTGTGTGTTAATATTAATGTCTGTGGCGTGAACTGTCAATGTGGATCCGGCTGTAAAACTAAAATTATGCTGTCTCAGTCTCTATTAATCCTAATTCTCGACTATGCCGATATCTGTTTGTTAGATGTGACAATGGAGCTTCTGAACACACACGTAAAAACGCGCCGATCGCGGCAAACGAGTCGTTCAACACACACAGCAACTGCGAATACTGCACCTTTTTGGGGTGTAAGAGATTCATCAACATCTTAGAACCAAAGCCAACTTCACCTGCACGCGGTGTACCTGACTGACTGACAAACGAAGCTCTGGCGTAAAGAGAGGCAGGGAGCGTAATTGTAAGCTATCCGACTGGGGAATATACCTCCACCTCACAGGATACCGCAGCCAAATAACAACTCCCTTGAGGGTTGTTGTGTTCCTGTGAGTGAGTGAGGTCACCAGAAAGGAAGGAGATTCTGCCGTATGCGTACTGCCACCCGTCGTAGTATAAAAAAAAACCGGTCAAGTGCGAGTCGGACTCGCCCACCGAGGGCGATCCGAAATTTCGACCTCCTATAAAAAATATAGACCCCCTATTTTTTTAAGATTTAATGACAAATGTATAGTTTTGAGATTTATTCTTGTATTTGTAGTCTATAACAATGTTACTTGCCAAATTTCATAGTTCTAGGACAACGGGAATTACTCTATGAGTTTTGATTCCCTTGAGAATGTGTCGAAATATGCGTTTTTTGCTGAATAAACGGTATCAGTATCTTTTTAGGGTTCCGTACCTCAAAAGGAAAAAACGGAACCCTTATAAGATCACTTTGTTGTCCGTCTGTCTGTCTGTCTGTCGGTCTGTCTGTCAAGAATTTCTATGTCGAGAATGCGTGGAGGTATCAAGCTGAAATTTGAACTGTATACTCAGGTCTACGGTCCCATGAAGTTGTAAAAAAAAACAAACTGCTAAGTTTACGTAGAAAAAAGTTACGGCCGTTTATTCAGCAAAAAACGCATATTTCGACACACTCAATCAGAATCAGAATCAGAATCAGAATCAATTTATTTGTTTAAACATAGGTGAAATGTTTACAAGTGTGATGTTGTTTACAATAATGGTACCTCTATGTTTTGCCGTCAAGCATACAAATTTTTAGAAATAAATCGTATCATAATATAGCTAGACAATATATATAGCTGGGCAGATATACAATATTAAAGCAAAGTAAAAATTTCATATTATATTACAGTATGTCAAACTATATATATTATATCTTTGTATTATGTCAATGTATATTATAGTCAAATTAAAACAAAATTTCAATAGTCAACAAAAATTAGCAATAGAAACCAAAATTAAAAGAATTATACATTACTATCATTCAAATAATCGTTAATGGAATAATAACATTTGTCAATAAGCAATGCTGATAATTTAATCTTAAATAATTGTAATTTTAATATAGTTATATCTGTGGGAATTTTATTATAAATTTTTGCAGCCATACCTAAAACACTTTTTTGAAATAAGCTCGTATTGCATTTTTGTGTCATAAGTTTGTTTATGTGCTGTGCACGCGATGGATTTCGTCGCACATCTGATAGTTTCACGAAGAACTCAGGATTAGTTTTAACAAAAATTGCCAATTCATATATATACAATGATGGAAATGTCATTATTTTCATTGTTTTAAAAATGGGGATGCAGCTCTCATCTACCTTAAGGCCAAACATTGCTCTAATGCATCGTTTTTGTGTCTTGAAGATTGTGTCCCGCTCCGTAGAGTTGCCCCAGAATATTATTCCATACCTCAGCACTGACGCCACCAGACTATGATAGGCAGCTAGTAATGCTTGTGGCATAACAATTTTCTGTAACTGGAATAAAGCATATGCTGCTTTATTTAGTTTTTTGCATAATTCTTCTGCTTGCAACTTCCATGTTAATTGGTTATCTATCAGTAAACCCAAAAATTTCGTGTTCTGTGATTCTTCTAATTTTTGTCCAAGATAATTAATGTGTATGTTATGATTTTGAGGTCTTTGGGAAAAATGCATTACTTTTGTCTTACGTAAATTAATTATTAAATTATTCGAATTTAACCATGTTATTATGTCAATGAGAGTATTATTTATGTCATTATTATAATTTTCTAAGTTATTGCATTTTATAACTGCTGTACTGTCGTCAGCAAACAAAATCATGGATTGTTTAGTCACGTTAGGTAAATCGTTTATGTAAATTATGAATAGTAAAGGGCCCAATACGCTTCCCTGTGGTACACCGCATTTGACTATTTCTACTTTGGATTCATATATTATTTCCTGACGTGTTTTTGGACATATTTTCGATATTACAGTATATTGTTTTCTGTTTTCTAAATACGATTTTATCAGATCTAATATATTACCTCTAATTCCGTAGGTATGGAGTTTGTCCAGGAGTATTGTGTGATCTACATGATCAAAGGCCTTCGTCATATCAGTAAATATAGCACATACTGGAGTCCTGGTATCAACAGCCGATGTTACTATATTTATGAAATCAAAAATTGCCATGTTTATATTTTTATTTTTTCTAAAACCTTTTTGTTGATCACAGAGTATATTAAACTTGTCTAAAAATGCACAAATTGCTTGATAAATTTCTTTTTCAAATATTTTTGAAAATATAGGCAACAATGCTATAGGTCTATAACTTTTTACATCATCTTTATCTCCCTTTTTGTATGTTGGCTTTATAATAGTTGTTTTTAGACCATTTGGGTAAGTTCCATCACAAATGCATAAATTTATTATATAACTGAGATGAGGTGCGATAACTTCAGCTACAAATTTTACAACTTTGGTAGAAATGTCATCATAACCGACGCTATTCGTGTTTTTTAATGATTTTATTATTGTTAATACATCTTGTGATGTTGCTGGACCCATAAACATTGTATAATTGTTATTGTTTCTTTGAGTTGCCTTATGAGCCTGTGAGTTAGTTACTCCCTGGTTTATAAAATAATTATTAAAGATATTTGCTATGTCAATAGGGGTTGTAATAATTTTGTCATCATGTTTTAACTTTGTTATAGTTTCTTTAGGATAGGCGCACAAAGTAATTTCATCAGCCAAAGACGTTATTAAAGGGAACGAAATAATAAATGATCGAATTGCTGAATACGACCGATTCGTGTACAATCGTATTAATCCGGCTGGATTATACATCTGGGTAATCCGAATCTGAAATGAATGTTCTGGGAATACGGTAAATCCGATCGAGTCGTGTCTCTATAATGTAAGTAAGGATTGAAAATTATTTTGTTTATGTTGCTCTTGATTTTATGTCTCATTTGCATTATATATAGTTTGTATTGTAGATTCCGATTTTCTTGTGGCTATTGTCTATACACATGAAAGCGAAAAACCACTATTTGATTATTTACGAAATCTCAGAAACTATAACACCTACAATTTTGAAATTTGGCAGGTAGATTCCTTTGTAGGGCGTAGATATCCACTAAGAACGGATTTTACGACACTCCACCCCTAAGGGAGTAAAACGGGGTTTGTATGAAAGTCCTATGGTTTTCAAGTAAGAGACTTGAAATTTAAAATGTATGCTCTATAGATGGTGTGGAGGTGTACTAATAGAAATCAACCCATTTTTGGGATCAAAACGGGGGATGGTAGTTTGTATCAAAGTCCAATGTTATTGAAGTTAAAGTAATTATGGCAGAAGGATTTTAAATGGTATTTAAGTATAAGAATTATTGAAAACAACTACTTACTATTTATAAGTTATAAGGAGGGATTTAGCTTTTTCGAATATAATTAAAAATTATGTGCAAATAACTAACTCCACGCGTACGAAGTCGCGGGCGGCCGCTAGTATATAATCGCCGAATATATAATCAAGAGAATTAATCTAATATCACATCCCGGCCACTCCATACATAAGTCTCTTCGTTGACTACTACAAAAACAATGACGACTGTGCAGCGCAATCATGAGCGTGTGTGCGTGCGGCTCCATACTAGAGTATATTATCACACCCTGGCCACTCCATACAAATGTCACGTCGTTCACTACTACAGAGACAATGTCGTCTGTGTAGAGCGTTAATGAGCGTGTGTGCGTGCGGCGCCATACTAACAGTTCCACATTTGTCTCAGAGGGGAGGTGAGGACGACACGAGAGAGCGGCAGGGAGTGGCCATACTGTACGTAGTACTATTACTTATACTATGATATTATTCTGTGGCCATACAAACCGTTCCAGATTTGTCTCAGAGAGATCATGAGGTCGAAACGCGCGAGTGGCAGTGAATGGAAATACTGTACGTAGTACCATTACTTATACTGTGCTGATATGTAGAAATCAAACTCTGTTTGTTCGTGTTTATGTGCTGCTTTAAGCTGCGTTCATCTTATTGTAATAAAACTTCATCAACAAATTGATTAAACTCTGTAGTGTTACATCCCTAGGTGGAGCCTAGGCATGTATCGCTAACAATTACAAAATGGTAGTTAGTGCGCATCCCCCGCGCTCTTTACTGAGACTGGTGAACCAGGATCTCTGTACAAAAAGCAGGAGATCCTGACTATCGGCTATTGCGTGAACCACAGACATTCATATTGTGTGTTAATATTAATGTCTGTGGCGTGAACTGTCAATGTGGATCCGGCTGTAAAACTAAAATTATGCTGTCTCAGTCTCTATTAATCCTAATTCTCGACTATGCCGATATCTGTTTGTTAGATGTGACAATGGAGCTTCTGAACACACACGTAAAAACGCGCCGATCGCGGCAAACGAGTCGTTCAACACACACAGCAACTGCGAATACTGCACCTTTTTGGGGTGTAAGAGATTCATCAACATCTTAGAACCAAAGCCAACTTCACCTGCACGCGGTGTACCTGACTGACTGACAAACGAAGCTCTGGCGTAAAGAGAGGCAGGGAGCGTAATTGTAAGCTATCCGACTGGGGAATATACCTCCACCTCACAGGATACCGCAGCCAAATAACAACTCCCTTGAGGGTTGTTGTGTTCCTGTGAGTGAGTGAGGTCACCAGAAAGGAAGGAGATTCTGCCGTATGCGTACTGCCACCCGTCGTAGTATAAAAAAAAACCGGTCAAGTGCGAGTCGGACTCGCCCACCGAGGGCGATCCGAAATTTCGACCTCCTATAAAAAATATAGACCCCCTATTTTTTTAAGATTTAATGACAAATGTATAGTTTTGAGATTTATTCTTGTATTTGTAGTCTATAACAATGTTACTTGCCAAATTTCATAGTTCTAGGACAACGGGAATTACTCTATGAGTTTTGATTCCCTTGAGAATGTGTCGAAATATGCGTTTTTTGCTGAATAAACGGTATCAGTATCTTTTTAGGGTTCCGTACCTCAAAAGGAAAAAACGGAACCCTTATAAGATCACTTTGTTGTCCGTCTGTCTGTCTGTCTGTCGGTCTGTCTGTCAAGAATTTCTATGTCGAGAATGCGTGGAGGTATCAAGCTGAAATTTGAACTGTATACTCAGGTCTACGGTCCCATGAAGTTGTAAAAAAAAACAAACTGCTAAGTTTACGTAGAAAAAAGTTACGGCCGTTTATTCAGCAAAAAACGCATATTTCGACACACTCAATCAGAATCAGAATCAGAATCAGAATCAATTTATTTGTTTAAACATAGGTGAAATGTTTACAAGTGTGATGTTGTTTACAATAATGGTACCTCTATGTTTTGCCGTCAAGCATACAAATTTTTAGAAATAAATCGTATCATAATATAGCTAGACAATATATATAGCTGGGCAGATATACAATATTAAAGCAAAGTAAAAATTTCATATTATATTACAGTATGTCAAACTATATATATTATATCTTTGTATTATGTCAATGTATATTATAGTCAAATTAAAACAAAATTTCAATAGTCAACAAAAATTAGCAATAGAAACCAAAATTAAAAGAATTATACATTACTATCATTCAAATAATCGTTAATGGAATAATAACATTTGTCAATAAGCAATGCTGATAATTTAATCTTAAATAATTGTAATTTTAATATAGTTATATCTGTGGGAATTTTATTATAAATTTTTGCAGCCATACCTAAAACACTTTTTTGAAATAAGCTCGTATTGCATTTTTGTGTCATAAGTTTGTTTATGTGCTGTGCACGCGATGGATTTCGTCGCACATCTGATAGTTTCACGAAGAACTCAGGATTAGTTTTAACAAAAATTGCCAATTCATATATATACAATGATGGAAATGTCATTATTTTCATTGTTTTAAAAATGGGGATGCAGCTCTCATCTACCTTAAGGCCAAACATTGCTCTAATGCATCGTTTTTGTGTCTTGAAGATTGTGTCCCGCTCCGTAGAGTTGCCCCAGAATATTATTCCATACCTCAGCACTGACGCCACCAGACTATGATAGGCAGCTAGTAATGCTTTTGGCATAACAATTTTCTGTAACTGGAATAAAGCATATGCTGCTTTATTTAGTTTTTTGCATAATTCTTCTGCTTGCAACTTCCATGTTAATTGGTTATCTATCAGTAAACCCAAAAATTTCGTGTTCTGTGATTCTTCTAATTTTTGTCCAAGATAATTAATGTGTATGTTATGATTTTGAGGTCTTTGGGAAAAATGCATTACTTTTGTCTTACGTAAATTAATTATTAAATTATTCGAATTTAACCATGTTATTATGTCAATGAGAGTATTATTTATGTCATTATTATAATTTTCTAAGTTATTGCATTTTATAACTGCTGTACTGTCGTCAGCAAACAAAATCATGGATTGTTTAGTCACGTTAGGTAAATCGTTTATGTAAATTATGAATAGTAGGTAAATCGTTTATGTAAAATATGAATAGTAGAAACACAAACACCGGTCAGTAAAATTAAATAAAATTACGTGGAACAGTACGATAAATGCTTTATTAAAAACAAAATAATTATTGATTATTTTGACATTGATTGACTACTAAACATCTTTAGATGTTTAGTAGAAACACAAACACCGGTCAGTAAAATTAAATAAAATTACGTGGAACAGTACGATAAATGCTTTATTAAAAACATTATAATAATAATATTCCATCAAGTGCCAACAATCAACAGTATCGACTTTTTAAGAAGAAGAACCACATTTATTGCAACATCACATAATACTGCAACACGTAATTAATACTTTAGACATCATATGAATATTCGTGACAGAGCTCAACATATTGGGCTAAAAGTACGCACGTGTAAATCTCCGAGCGAAAGATATTAATTAATTTCCCGAATACAATTATATTATATTGTCTATTAATAATAAATACACAAATAAAATAATTACATTTATCGAAAATGTCGCTTAGCGTGCGGATAATAAGCAAGGAAATTAATACTAATAAAAAATATCGTAATTAGATCCCGAAGCGTTTCTTTCCATACCATCGTATTATTATTTACGCATCTTTCAGTCGCCGTCGTCAACCCTTATTCATCCCTGTCCCTGCTGGGATACGGGTCTTCCCTCAATCAAAGGAGCTTAAAGCATACTCCACCACGCTGCTCCACTGCGGGTTGGTCAGTGTTTTCAATCCGCCTATCCTTATCTGCCTTGGCTTAACGACAACAGCCGAGACCGACGACATACGTGCCCTCCGAAGCACGGAGCAGCTCGCGGTAAATAAACCCATCGATGGACAGGCCACTGTCGACGCTGCTTCACTTGCGTGATCGATTAGACTGCCACGCGCAACGACGCCGTCGAACTCCTTGTTTCAACATCCTTCAGTCGAAGCGGATCGAATTCTAAATGTCGCTCAGTATAAAAGTAATATTAAAGAAGAAACCTCTTTTGTAATTGCAATCTACGTAGTAGAGTTTGTGAAACAAACTAGTTGACACTTCTTTTAAAAATAAAACCGGCCAAGTGCGAGTCGGACTCGCGCACGAAGGGTTCCGTACCATTATCTATAAAAACGGCAAATAAATCACGTTTGTTGTATGGGAGCCCTCCTTAAATATTTGTTTTATTTTTATTTAATTATTTCTTTTTAAAGTGAATATATAACTAAATATTATGTGAGTATTTCAAACGTCTACATAATGCCGTTATCAATTGTGAGCAAAAACGAGCAAAAATATTATGTTTGTTGTATGGGAGCCCCCTTAAATATTATTTTTTTTTTAATTAAATTTATATTTTTAGTATTTATTTTTATAGCGGCAACAGAAATACATCTAACTATCACGGTTCATGAGATACAGCCTGGTGACAGACGGACGGACGGACGGACAGCGGAGCTTTAGTAATAGGGTTCCTTTTTACCCTTTGGGTACGAAACCCTAAAAAAAGAATGTCGATGATCTGTTTTTTGATACTCACTGTCTTACGTTTATAACATTATATTATTCAACTAAGTTTTACTTGTCTTCATTTTCCACATTACACTGCTGCCTAATCTACAGCCACAGCATAGTAATACAACCAGTACTTTAACTTCATACTAGCGCCCAAATCTGTGTGGGTGCGCCGATTTGGCGCACCAAAACAAAACTTCCTGAGCGGTCGTGTAAATGACGCTTGGCTGTGTGCGTGCGCTGATTTGGGCGCTAGTATGAAGTTAAAGTACTGGTTGTATTACTATGCTGTGCTACAGCCCCAACAAGTACGTCATCTAAATCATATTACAACATCATAAATATTTATAAAATGGAAAAATTCACCCTCCCTCGCCTAGGTGGGATATGAACCCACGACCTCTCGATGACCGGTCGAGTGCTCTTCCAACTGAGCTACCAGGAAGGTTTGCGATGGTGGCGAATTTTTGCATTTTATATTTAACTGCTGTAAAGTCGCAGTGTGGCGCCATCTACCTATTTAGTATTACACTACTAAACAAGGCATAGCAGTCTATCGTTGCAGATGAAATTCGGCTATTTTTTGATAACACCAAACTTATTAAATAATTATTGTTTAAATAGTATATAATAAGTTTGGTGTTATCAAAAAAATAGGCGATATTACGTCATCGTACAAATAGAAGTATTTACAGACACTTCTAATACAAATATTGAGAACAAAAACAATTACTCCGAACAAAAAGTACTAACGATCTATTCCTCATACACACCAACGGAGGGTTCAAACGAGGTGTATAGATTAATTTGTAATTAATTGAATTGAGCGCTACCATCGCAATCCGACATTGATTGATTGTGGCATGGACGGGTCGCGTAAAAAATGAATTGGGATTGTTTGCAAGTTCTAGTTTGTTACACGCCTTTGTACCAATTTCTGTATTAGCTTGTAATTTATCAATCTGCGGTTTATTCGATTCTGTTCTTAATTAAAAGGTAATCGAATTAGTAGAAACATTATCTCGATTAATTCGATTATCGGAATCGAGAATTTATTCCAATATATTCACTATTTATTTCAAAAAGTGGTCAAACTTCTTTTCTGTTGCAACAAATATAAAGTGTTTTATTTTATTACAATCTTTTATTTCCCTGTGTCTGTCATTAAATTGGAGAAGCTGGTCAAATTTAACATGCAAAATTTGATTACAGACAATGGGATGAAACTATATAAAAGCTTGTAAAAAATATTGGAGTCATAAATAAATAAATAAATATTGTCAGACAAATTACACAGCGCCATCTAGTCCCAAAGTAAGCGAAGCTTGTGTTATGGGTACTAAACAACTGATAAACGTACTTAAATACATTTTGTTTTTTGTAAATACATACTTATGATACATAGAAAACACCCAGATCAAGACAAACAGACATGTTCATGCACACAAATGTTCGATTCCCACACAGGACTGTGTGGGAATCAAACCCACGAGCGTTGGTGTCGAAGCCGCGTCATTTATCGCTACGCCACCGAGCTCGTCAAAAGTCATGTCATATTATTGTTAGAATTATGATACTGAGGGTACAACTTATTGATTTACCAGTTACAATTATGGCGGTATGATTTGAGCAGTACCTTAACAATCGTGGTATTACTAACAATCGCTATAACTACGTTGATAGATATTTTTATATTTCATAAATCACTACGTGATTTATGCACATGTTTCAACCATGATTCTTAATGTATTGTTTAAAATAGCTTAGTCGGATTCATTCCTTTTGAGTAACCATAGCAACCGTCTAACTTACTTCATACTAGTGGAAACAGTTTGTATGTTTTAAATATTAATATATTTTGCTAAAATCTTTATTAATTGTAATATGATTTATGCACATGTTTAGATAATGATTTTTCTAAAATAGCTTAAGTTAGATTGATTCGTTTTGAGTTGCCATGGTTACCACCCAACTTGTTTTATACTACTTCAATCAGTTTACAAATGTTTTACATGTTAATATACTTTGCTAAAATCTTTATTATTTATAACATTATTTATAACATAATTTAAACACGTATTCCCACTTGGTTTTCTCTGAATTGTTTATCTAAAATAGTCACTCAAAAAACTTGGTAGTATTCAGTGGTGATGGAGGTAACCCTTTATAAGGCGAGGTTTTTCAAAAGATTAGGATTCTTTTGATTGGAGCGTTGGCCTGAACTACAAGTAAGCATTAGTGACTTATAATGTATATGTACTTAACCATTATCGCCGTAATTTGTTGTATTGATTTGTGCTCATATTAGTGAATTTCAGTTTGTCATATTACTATATTAAATTAAAGCTGTGATTGTGTGTGTTTGTTATTGAAAATCAATAGAAGTTAATAAAAATTGTCAATATATCGATTATAATCTTTTCTTTTTTTGCCGTAAACCTGAGACAGATAATATCAGAAGTAAGGATAACACACGCCACTCGATGATACTTTTAGCAAATTACTGTAAATTTTTTTTCTCTTGCTTTCCCTTTTTCTTTAACGGATATGTACGTACAGAAATTTCTTTTTTCTGTGTTTGTTTTTATTCGCATTTCAGTAAGTCATATGGACATAATGGACAAAAGCAGAGTGTTGAAGACCCCATCACGAAGCCTTTTAGAGGCGCGGTCTTCGAGGAGTCTACGAAGATTTCGTAATAGACGAAGTCGAGCTGTACGAAGTCGGAGTCGTGAGTCGCTTGCAGTCGAGGCAGACTAAGCATGCCTTTTAGCCAATTAGTAGTCCAATTTTCCCTATGAGTTCTGTCAATGCAAACAAAAAAAAAATCAAGGGTAGAACATCTACCTCGTCGCCGTGATTTGCGCAATACTCTCAATCAATTACTTTTACAGTTTATTGACTAAGGAAACTTAGTCGATAAAACTATCTAATCGCAGCCGTTCCAGATGAATTCACAGCCGTTACAGAGTCAATGGCAGCCGTTCCAGAGCCAGCGTCAGCCGTCCGGGACGCTGCGGCAGCCATCCGGGATGCAGCGGCAGCCGTCCCGGGTGCAGTGGCAGCCGTCCCGGGTGCAGTGGCAGCCGTCCGGGGCGCTGCGGCGGCCGTCCGGGTCGCAGCGGCAGCCGTCCGAGTCGCAGCGGCAGCCGTCCCGGGTGCTGTGGCAGCCGTCCGGGGTGTAATGGCAGCCGGGAGGTATGCAGTGGCAGCCGGGAGGGATGGTGTCGCAGCCGGACGCAGCGGTAGCCATCCCGGATGCAGTGGCAGCCGTCCAGGGTGCAGTGGCAGCCGGGAGGAATGCAGTGCCAGCCGGGAGGGATGGTGTGGCAGCCGGACGCAGCGGCAGCCATCCTGGATGCAGTGGCAGCCGTCCAGGGTGCAGTAGCAGCCGTCCGGTATGCAGTGCCAGTGGAGTCCCGGTGGCAACCATTCCCGACACACTTGCAGCCGGTCCAAGGTTGAATCACATCCTAGTTGTACAGGTATTTAAAACTAAAAAATAAACTGAATAATAATAATTTTGAGGCTCTAAAAATCTCTAAAATTGAATTTCGATAAGTATAATATATGAATTCGGCCCATCAATCGATAATCCTGAAATAGAAACTTGGCTTAGTAAGTCAATGAGTGATCTCAGATTTATGGTTGAACTGAACAACAGACTGCTCACTTTGTTTTACCTTGTTCATTTGGTCATGCTAACAAGTGGTATGTCTGAATGACAAGAATATTTAACTTGCGTTTCCCTCGGAATTCAATTCTGGTACTCTGATTAATATTATGACAAAATGATCCTTTTAAAAGCCTGCGATATGACAGACACGAAAGCAGTTGATTTTATACATGGGCCTGACGACAAGACTATTACAGCACAAAACTTCCCAAATCTAACAACGATATAACGTGGTCAGTTTATAAGCGTCGGTCGTAATTTTAAACATATGGTCACAAAATTTCTTCTTTCACTAACTAAATGGAAAAAGTTCAAGAAGTTTAGCACAAAACTCAAAATAATAAGTATGGTAAAAATCCCTTGTTTATATATTTTGATAGTGACTGTATACTTATTAGTAGCAAGGTTCGTAATTATTTGAACCCGCAGGTGAATCTTTTATTGCTCCATTAGGTAAACCTGGCATTAAAAATAGGGTATAATTTCCGCAGACATTGTTTTTCCTGATTAGCTGCACGTTCCTATTATTCGGCAAAATTTTAATAAACTGCATCATATACTGGTTGTTAAATGTTTTAGATCGTGGTATATACCCACAGATAACTCACAATACAGCGTGAAGGTAATGAATAAATATATATTGTATAGCTTAGCCTAGATGTTTCTATTAGTAAAAGTGAAGGACATTGATAATTATATTATCAATAAAAATGTGTAAGATGTGTTTAAATGCCCACAAGGGCCAAAGGTCAGAATAAATTTCATATCATTTAATTGTACCATTCTAAATACCCAATATTTGACTCAAGGAGGTATATATGAAATTATATATTAATAATGGTAAAACGAACATAATAAATTACACCTGAAATTGGACTAAAACCCTTCAAATTCTAAAAACAAATAAACTTATGTGCTTATCTAGGGCAGAACGGGTAACAATCCGCTAATGTAGAAGATGCAATAAAATCTCGCTATCCTGTATGAAAGTGTTACGTGTATTGATAAAACGAGATTCATTACAAATACCAATACAAATTAACCTGGACCTTCTTTCGTCCAAAGAGATAACATTCATATTGATCGATAACCATCGTAAAACTTTTGTTCAAAATCTCTCAGAATTAGGTTGTACCAATTTAACCGAAATAAACATACGATTGACAAAACACCAGTAGTACATACCTTACAGATTAAGTCTTAAGCAGCGCGACACCGGTCAAAATATGGTTAAATCTTATGCTTGTCCCATCTGGCGGACAGTGACTTTATATCGATTACAGTAAGGCTGTTAGAGCACATTATCCACTACCTCGAATTAAGGACTAAATAGACAAATTAAGCGGACGCAAGTACTATCCAAGTCTTAAATTAATTAGTGGTGACATTCGTTTTGCGGAAATAAGACCTGACAAAGCAAAAATTGAGGCAGTAGATAAATTTACTGTACCTAGAAATGTAGATTATGACAATTCTAGCTATCTCTACCGTTCTGTTATCTGATTTGACAGGGAAAAATTATGCATGGAATTGGGATGATGTGGAACTAATGCATTCGATACCTCTTAAAGTTATTAGAGAAGAAAGTTGATAAAGCGCTCTTTGTTAGCCCTAAGCATATTACGAAGTTCCATACGGGGGCTAACAAAACAGGATTCACCGGTATACTCTTACAAAGAGAAAATGGAAAATTCTACGTTAAGATCCATAGCTTTCTTTACTCATGAAGCCACTATAGACGAGCAAAAATGTCATGCATAAGATTTGGAAACATTAGCTGTACTAACTTGATTCCATAGATTTCTAATTTACTTAAGGATGTAAATTTCTATGTAAATTTCTGTGTAATATCTTATGGAGATTTCTATTATATTCATAGGTAAAAATTATATTCGCCTTGTACAGCTACCATGTCTTATTCTTTGCATCACCCTAAGGTAGACTTATATAGCACTAAGTCAGCCTTTGTACATTATTATGCGCATGAAGATTAAATAAATAAATTTCACTTATGTTACGGGTTGTAATACGTGTGACTTTTCATAACCAAATCATTTTTGCAAGAATGACTGTGATAGAGTATATCGCTCTAACTGCAATATGACTGAAGTCTTTGAATTTAGTCTTAATCCTAAAAAAAAAAAAATATAATGGAAATAACGATACCGAAACGTCACGAGTCATAAATATTGCCCAAGAAGATTGGCTAGTTTTCAATTAACAGAATATGCCATATTCGTGAAGTTTTAGAGGACACAAAGTATTCTGACATCATTGAAGAACACGGATTGCTTCAAAATCTATTTAATGAGGAATTAAGATGGGTTGTACTAAAAGGGGCTAAATGGCAGATATGTTGTCAACATGATGATGATATTGGCCATTCTTGAGTGAAAAAAAAAACATTAAAAAAAAGGGGTCTTGCGTGAACGTATAATAAACCGGCGATAAGAAAAATAAAATATCAAATCAAATCAAAATTTCTTTATTCCTTGGACTTTATAAAGCACTTAGAAACGTCATAATATAAGAACATGTATAAATCATTACTAGAATGTGAAAGTGAATTTAAGTGCCAGTTCCGGCGCGGGGCTTCTTGAGAAGAACTGGCAAGAAACTCAAGGCCGACTCTTTTAATTGCCAATATCGGTACATTAAATACAAATACAATCATTAACATAACATAACAAGAGCAATTCATTTCCAAATACTTTAATCATTTATGTAATCTGAGATACCTTTTGACATAGTCTAGTTTGATATATTTCTTAAATTTACCCATGGATAATTTAAACGCATCGTTTGGAAGTTTATTGTAGAAGCGTATACATTGACCTGGGAATAAGTTAGTATCATAAAAAGTTTAATAGAATAATTAATATTAGAAACAAATACGTAATTGAGTAATATATATTCTTGAGGTAATTTATTAGAAGGAGTTGTAGATGGCTTTAAATGGTTTTGTAAGTTAAAACCTGTGCAAAATAACAGTAGAGCGCTCACGGAAGTACTTTTAAATTTTGGATTTCCACTTAGAGTAATTTCCGACAGCTTTATATCTAAAGAAATCTTCTCATGTCAAACATATATTAAATGCAGTAGCATCCCCTAGAGCAAATGGGCAGCTGTAGCGATACAACCGTACAGTATTATACGCTTTATGACAAATTAGGAGAAACTAAATGGGACATAGAATTAGGAAAAATTCAATGGGGCCTAAATAATACTCTAAATAAGGCACCTATTGGGAAAACTCCAGCAGAAGCATTGTTTGGCCAGTCGTTGACGCATAGTAGTGAAAATATATTTCATGAGGTATTCGAAAACACCCGTAGTCAGTGCCAAGACTTAGATACAGTCGGAGCAGAAATAACTAATCACATAATTGAAGATCAAAATAAACAAAAGGTTCACTTTGATAGAATCCTTAAAACTCCAAAATCTTATTCGGAAGGAGATTTAGTAAAAATTAAAAAGCCTAATGATAGGTACGAGGTATCCAATACTGAAGGTTCTAATATGAAAAAAAAAAATATGTAAGAGTTTAGGCAGTTGATCAGATTCAGCCATGGATCTAGATATACATAAATTCAGATAAGCTCAGAAGGCCAATTCTCATATTTTTTCTATGAACGCAGATTGAAAGTTGACCGAATCGAGATTGAATTGTGAATTGACTAAAATGATATACTTTATTACATTAATTATTATCAGTTCTTGATGTTGGCAAAGTAACTTTCTTAGTGTGTTTTACTTTTACTCATATTTCGATATAATCCCGCTTAAATTTAATTTTGAAGTTACATAATGGGATACGAGAATACCAAATGTGACATTTGTGAGATCGAGACTGGATCGAAACTGAATTTTGACTATATTTTAATTAGAATTGATATAACGATAGTAACGATGAAACATAATATCTCTTCACGTGTGTGTGTGTCTAATGAAAGTTCCAGGTATCACTTCAAATGGAAAATGCTGAATATATTGATGATAAAAATGCTGCATATATTGATGATAAAAATGCTGAATATATTGATGATAAAAATGCTGAATATATTGATGATAAAAATGCTGAATATATTGATGATAAAAATGCTGAATATATTGATGATAAAAATGCTGAATATATTGATGATAAAAATGCTGAATATATTGATGATAAAAATGCTGAATATATTGTTGATAAAAATGCTGAATATATTGTTGATAAAAAATGCTGAATATATTGTTGATAAAAATGCTGAATATATTGTTGATAAAAATGCTGAATATATTGTTGATAAAAATGCTGAATATATTGTTGATAAAAATGTTGAGTATATTGTTGATAAAAATGTTGAGTATATTGTTGATAAAAATGTTGAGTATATTGTTGATAAAAATGTTGAGTATATTGTTGATAAAAATGTTGAGTATATTGTTGATAAAAATGTTGAGTATATTGTTGATAAAAATGTTGAGTATATTGTTGATAAAAATGTTGAGTATATTGTTGATAAAAATGTTGAGTATATTGTTGATAAAAATGTTGAGTATATTGTTGATAAAAATGTTGAGTATATTGTTGATAAAAATGTTGAGTATATTGTTGATAAAAATGTTGAGTATATTGTTGATAAAAATGTTGAGTATATTGTTGATAAAAATGTTGAGTATATTGTTGATAAAAATGTTGAGTATATTGTTGATAAAAATGTTGAGTATATTGTTGATAAAAATGTTGAGTATATTGTTGATAAAAATGATATTGTTTGAGGGCAAACTATATTGTCAGAAAGGCCGAATGTTAGAATTATGATACTGAGGGTACAACTTATTGATTTACCAGTTACAATTATGGCGGTATGATTTGAGCAGTACCTTAACAATCGTGGTATTACTAACAATCGCTATAACTACGTTGATAGATATTTTTATATTTCATAAATCACTACGTGATTTATGCACATGTTTCAACCATGATTCTTAATGTATTGTTTAAAATAGCTTAGTCGGATTCATTCCTTTTGAGTAACCATAGCAACCGTCTAACTTACTTCATACTAGTGGAAACAGTTTGTATGTTTTAAATATTAATATATTTTGCTAAAATCTTTATTAATTGTAATATGATTTATGCACATGTTTAGATAATGATTTTTCTAAAATAGCTTAAGTTAGATTGATTCGTTTTGAGTTGCCATGGTTACCACCCAACTTGTTTTATACTACTTCAATCAGTTTACAAATGTTTTACATGTTAATATACTTTGCTAAAATCTTTATTATTTATAACATTATTTATAACATAATTTAAACACGTATTCCCACTTGGTTTTCTCTGAATTGTTTATCTAAAATAGTCACTCAAAAAACTTGGTAGTATTCAGTGGTGATGGAGGTAACCCTTTATAAGGCGAGGTTTTTCAAAAGATTAGGATTCTTTTGATTGGAGCGTTGGCCTGAACTACAAGTAAGCATTAGTGACTTATAATGTATATGTACTTAACCATTATCGCCGTAATTTGTTGTATTGATTTGTGCTCATATTAGTGAATTTCAGTTTGTCATATTACTATATTAAATTAAAGCTGTGATTGTGTGTGTTTGTTATTGAAAATCAATAGAAGTTAATAAAAATTGTCAATATATCGATTATAATCTTTTCTTTTTTTGCCGTAAACCTGAGACAGATAATATTATCGTAATTTTTGTCAATAAGCAAAGTTGATCCCGTCAGTTTAATCTGCAAGCAGTGTAGAAAAAAGGCTTACCTTCAAGTGGCCCGTATGCTTCCTTATTCTGGTCTGGTTCAGTCTCTCGTATGTTTTAACAATTTATACATTTCATAATGACCCAATATTTTTTTATACTACGTCGGGTGGCAGACAAGCATACGGCCCGCCTGAAGTGAAGCGGTTACCGTAGCCAAATTAACGCTCGCAACATAAAATATCGCACGCGCGCCGCCACCCCCGCTGCCAACGCAGCATCTCCTTCCTTTCTGGTGACCTCACTCACTCGCAGGAACACAACAACCCTCAAGAGAATAATGTTATTTGGCTGCGGTATTCTGTGAGGTGGAGGTACATTCCCCAGTCGGGTATCTTACAATTACGCTCCCTACCTCTCTTTTCGCCAGAGCTTCGTTTGTCAGTCAGCAAGGTGCACCGCGTGCAGGTGAAGTTGGCTATAGTTCAAGGATGTAGATGAACTACTTAAACCCCAAGGGTCCGAGTAGTTTAATCGAGTTGTGTAGTTATAGTTAGTAGTTACAGAGATAACATTTTATGCAAATAAACGTATCTTTATCTTTATCTAACAAACTGTTCGATGTCTGTGGTAACTGGTAGTGCGTGCTCGTCAATACGCCGCAATACACATAGTGTACTCGTATGTAGTTAATCCATAGTTATTCGACTTTGAATAATTATATAGTTGTTCGATTAAAAAATGTATTTTATGCGCCTTGCCATTAAAATAATCATAATAATATTATAATAACTTTTTGATGCTAAGGCTAACGTGAAATCCTACAATACAACGTGACATCCTTTTAATAAAGTAGGATATATTTTCGTGGCATATATGATACACCTACGTCAGTCAGAAAGGATAATCCACGCCACGTCTGAAATGGGCGTCAGCGGTCGACGTCGTGAGAAATTTCTTTATGAATAACATAGTAACTTTGAATTGGACGATATATTGTTTATATTTTTTATAAAGATGTGAACATAATTAACGCTCTAGACATACGGACTGCATTTCAACTGCAATTCCACTGCAAATTTGCAATTTGAACGCAGTTAGGTCAACTGTAATGAAATTGCAAACCAACCGCACAGCCCGATTGCTGTCTGTATGCAGCGGGCGTGCAGTTCCAATGACTGCATGCTAACTGCAACCTAGCTGCACGGTCCGTACGTGAGACCGTACGTCGACCGTGCAGCTAGGACAAGGTACCGAACCAGTTAAGCATAGTAGTTGTGCCGTGGGTCCAGAAGACAAATGAAGTTCTATTACGGTCCTAGTGCAGTTGGTCCAACTGCATTAAGACCGCACGTCAACCGTGCAGCTAGCTTGCAGTTAGCATGCAGTCATTGGAACTGCACGCCCACTGCATACCGACTGCAATCGGGCTGTGTGGTTAGTTTGCAGTGTCATTGCAGTCGTACTAACTGCGTTCAAACTGCAAACTTGCAGTGAAATTGCAGTTGAAATGCAGTCCGTCTGTCTAGAGCCTAAGTGTAGAGGAGCTTCATGACGTCGTTACGCGTGTCACGGCCGTAACCTGGCCATGGATGGGTTTATTTATCTCGAGTTCCTCCGTGCTTCGGAAGGCACATTAAGTCGTCGGTCTCGGCTATTGTCGTTAAATAACAGTCGTTAAGCCAAGTCAGTGGCCTTTAGGCGGCTTGAAAACACTGGCCTCCGCCAACCCGCAGTTGAGCAGCGTGGTGGAGTATGCTCTGAACCCTCTTCGATTGAGGGGAGGCCCGTATTCCAGCAGTGGGATGAATAAGGGTTAATGATGAAGACTTAAGTGTAGCCACAGCTCCTAGGCTACAAATGTAGAAGCAATATAATGAACGGTTTATCGACATAGTTGGGATTGTTTTTTATACCACTAAAGTGGTAAACAAGCATACGGCCCGCCTGATGGAAAGCAGTCAGCGTAGCCTATGAACGCCTGTAACACCAGGGGCATCACACGCGCGTTGTCGACCCTGTAAAAACCTCTTCACACCCTACTTGAAGAACCCCTTGCAGTAGTCTTCTGAGAAAACCTCGACAGGCAGTTCATTCCACAGCTTGACAGTACACGGGAGAAAACTTCTCTGGAACCGCACAGTACGCGACCACTTAGACTCTAATGTGTGAGGATGAATTCCCTGCCGATGGCGAGCGGTGCGACTGTAGAAGGAGGCCGTAGGCATCATATCAAACAACTCCTCTGAACACACCCCATTGTACAATCGGTAAAACATACAATGGGACGCAAAATCTCTTCCCAGACTTAAAGGTTCTAAACCGTCTGTTAATTTGGGATCGTCAACAATCCTCGCAGCACGCCTTTGGATAGGTTAGGTTATGCTTGTGATCACCAAAATTCGAACGAGCAAAGCGAGCGAAGCTTTTGGGAAGGGTGTGGGTACCACAACTCTCTTTCTCCAAAACCAAGTCAAGCCTATAATAATATGACGAGCTCGGTGGCGTAGCGGTCAATGACGCGGCTTCGACACCAACGCTCGTGGGTTCGATTCCCACATAGGACAAACATTTGTGTGCATGAACATGTCTGTTTGTCTTAGTCTGGGTGTTTTCTATGTATCATAAGTATGTATTTACAAAAAAAAAATGTATTTACGTATGTTTATCAGTTGTCTAGTACCCATAACACAAGCTTCGCTTACTTTGGGGCTAGATGGCGCTGTGTAATTTGTCTGACAATATTTATTTATTATTATTATCTCTTTTTTAATCTCGGGTCAAGCCCGGTCATTTGATAGGCGTGCGCGGGGATATGGATCCAACGCGTAGAGGCCCCTTTGAGAAGTTTAATGTAATGTTGTACGCCCGCCGTGACCCGCTCCAGGATATGTCAATGGAACGACATACCCATGAGCAGGTCTATTGATTATAATTATTATTATATCATTTATTTCACATTTTACTCTATTTTATTACATTTTTAAATATAATTAAAAAAAAAAATACATTTAAAAATATAAAAAAACATGGGCACCCGCCGGTAGTGGAGCGAAGACCCAAACTACCGGTGGTCAGGGCTCCAGAGTGAGGAATCTCCTCACAATGCGCGCCGTGTCCAGAAGAACCGCCTTCTGCATCTGGTTCTTGACCCAACTGCCTAGCATGAGCCTCTCGAGATGATGGTCGAGGCTCTTAGCTATAAGTCCGTTTACTGACACGACTATCGGAACAATAATCGTTGAGTCCACATGCCACATGTTGGTAACCTCGTGGGCCAAGTCCAAGTACTTAGAAAGTTTCTCTTTCTCGGCCTTAACGAGGTTCTCATCATGGGGAATGGTGACGTCAACGAGAATTGCACGGTTCGCCACCCGGTCTAATACCACTATATCAGGTCTATTTGCGAGAATAGTCCTGTCAGTGATAATAGACCGGTCCCAGTAGAGCGTGACACTACCGTTCTCGAGAACTGGCGCAAGTGCATACCTGTAGTATGGTACTTCAGAGCTCACAAGGCGATATTTAAGAGCAAGTTGCTGGTGTATAATCCTAGCTACTTGATTGTGTCTATGCAAGTACTCGCCGTTAGCAAGATGAGAACAACCGGAAACAATATGCCTGAGTGACTCACCGGGACGGTGGCATGCTCGACATATGTCGACCGTACCGTCCTTCAGGATATATTTCCGGTAGTTATTCGTCTTGATAACTTCGTCCATAATTGCATAGACAAAACCTTCGGTTTCCCCAAAGAGGTCACCGAAACGTAGCCAGGCCACCGACGCGAGCGAGTCTACATCAGGCCCATTAAGAGCCCGGTAGAATCGCCCATGTAGCTCCTTGCTCTTCCATATATCCTTGCGGCCCTGAGTGGTAAGCACAGATGGTTTACGCCAATTCTCGTTTGCCAAGGATAGTGGTGTAAGGCCCTTATCAACTGCTACAACGTCGCGATGCATCCCACTATCACAGTTTAGAAAATATTCCCTGAGATTGCACACCTCACGGTTGTGTAGGTTTTTGGCATTTAAAAAGCCACGACCCCCACACTTCCGTGGGATGTACAATCTCATCACTGATGATCGTGGGTGATGCATGCGATGCGTCGTAAGCAGTTTTCGGACCTTAACATCCAGGGCATCCAGTTCAGCCTGAGTCCACCTTAGTATGCCGAAGGTGTATATCAGCAGGGGCATAACCCAACCGTTGAAGGCCCGAACCTTATTACCACCTGACAACAGACTTTTTAAGACTTTTGTCAGGCGACCAAAGAATCGGTCCATCACCGATTGTTTTATGTCCCCGCCGGCTATACCTAGAGACTCCGACATACCAAGGTATTTGTAGGTTTCGACTTCAGAGAGAGATCTGAGGGACATTGTCTCTGAGAGTTGCAAACTCTCCGAATTTGCAACTCTACCCCGCTGCACATGTATGACCGCACATTTGTCAACACCAAACTCCATACCAATGGCGTTACTGAAAGTTTCGGTTACTTTCAGCAACTCCACAAGGTCTGGTTTGTTTGGTGCAAACAACTTGAGATCATCCATATACAGCAGATGAGAAATGATCTCACCCTCTCTATGAAGTCGAATGCCCAACTTTGAATCCCTTAACAGAGTGCTAAGTGGGTTCAGAGCCAGGCAGAACCATAACGGGCTCAGGCTGTCACCCTGGAAGATACCACGTTGAATCCTTATAGGAGCCACCAATTCAGGAGAAACTCCGCAACCCGGTTGACAAAGGACTGTGGTCCACTGCCCCATGCATGAACCGAGAAAGGAGCATAGAGTTGAATCTATTTTATACAACTCCAGTACCCTTCTCAACCATGAATGAGGCACCGAATCATAGGCCTTTTTGTAGTCAATCCAGGCGGCAGAGAGATTCTTCCTGTTTCGGCGGACCTGTTGGCAAACGGCTATGTCAATGAGAAGAAGCTCTTTAGTACCACGGGACCCAGCCCTACACTTATTCTGAGCAATGTCCAAAATATTATTACACATAATGTGTTTGGTAATTTTAGATGTCAGAATGGATGTAAGGAGCTTGTACAAGGTTGGCAAGCACGTGATGGGTCTATAGTTCTTAGCTTCCGTGGTACTACCATTCTTAAAGAGCAGGAAAGTAATACCAGTAGTCATAAAACTTGGCAGAGATCCAATTTCAAGGGCTTCTTGAAACTGAGTTGCCAAGCGGGCATGCGAGCGACGGAACCACTTAAGCCAAAAGTTGTGCAATCCGTCCGGACCTGGAGCTTTCCAGTTATGTGCCGTTCGGATTGCACAGCTAACGTCCTGGGGGCTAATGATAATAGCCTCCATGTTTCCGATCGACTCACATGCACGCTCGACAACGTCAATCCATGCTCCCTCGGTGTGGTTGATAGGCACCGACCAAATGCTTTGCCAAAACTGCGACACAGCTCCAGCGGTCGGAAGTTGCCTATCAACCACACGGCTAGTAAATCTCTCCCAAGTTCGATATACTTTCCTTTGATCGCATTGGAAAAGCCGATTTTGATGGTACCTATCCACACGCTGCCTGTAACGACGAATACGGTTTGCCCATGCATACACTTTCTGCTTCAGAAAGTCTATGCGCTCTGTGACCCAGTGCATATAATCCTGGGGCCTAATATTGGTCCCAGCAAATGCCTGGTGCACAAAGCGCATAACTCTCGGGCGGTTATTACCCGATCTGAAGCAGATTAGTTTCCCTATGAGGGCTCTAGCCGCGCTGATACGCCGCTCGATTCTCATTTGCCATGCAGGAACATCGACAGCTGGTCGCGAGGCTCGGTCACAATCCGGAAATTTGACTCGAGCCAAGCGACAAGCCGCGATAGCTGCACAGTAGAGTATCGAGTGGGTATCAGCAAGGTCACGGCTAGATTCCAGGTAGGAATCTAGTATGCGGTCTAGAGCCCCCATAAGTGCCATATTTTGTCTATGCACAGGCAAACGTGGTAGACGAGGTCTTTCAGCAATTGGTGTGGATCTGTACGCATAAAGCGCCTCATCCAATGCTCTTCTCAGTTGCTCATCATCCTGGGTTGGATGTACGCTCATGTTCACATATTCATCTGGCACTGGTCCATCCTCCGCATGCGTTGTTGCCGAATGTATGTTATTCGACATCATCGTAGGCGGAGTTTGGCTTACCTCGGTGACTACGTGTACAGGTTGCGTTTCCCGACGAAGTCGCTCAAGCGTAGACTCATCCAGCAAACGGCAACGCTGGATAGCCCTCACTTGATCCGACAAACGCTGAACAGAAACGGTGACAGTCGGTTCAAGCACCTGAAACAGTGGAAGCATACGAACACGATACGCACTGAGATTGATTCCTCCCTCTGTTGCCCTATAGTAGGCGCGCATGACGTTTTCATTTATAGAATTCGTCCACCTCATGCGTCGCACTACACCACCGGTAGCGGGAGCCTGTCGCGGGGCAGAGTGCCCCGAAGACCCCAAGCCGGCCGGTAGCGGGGGCCGTCCTCTTCGTCGCGCAGGTCTCGGCGGCGACGGGGGCGGCGGTGACTCGTCCTCGTCGCTCGACACGTTGGAGGTCGGAGGTGTCGCGTACTGCTCCTCCGACGACGTGGAGCTAGACGAGGCGGGCGGTGGTGGTGGGCGTGCGTTGGACTGTGACGCTTGCTTATACCTTGCTCTCGTTATCATCTTATATTATTGCTCATAATTCATATTTGTATCATTTTTCTTCGTGTATTATGTACTTACTTGACGTATTTGACAATGTCATCGCTCTTTGGTTTTATTTCTTTGTAAATATTCCTTTATAATCATTTATGGCTTCTTAAATTATTATCTGTATATGATTTTGGTTGATTATTATGAATATAAATGTGAACTTTAAGAGAGAATATGAAAAATAACAATTAATATAAAATTTTAACAAAAAAGTTGATTTGGTTTAGACAACGTCATTTTTTTTTTTTTTTTTTTTTTTTATTATTATTATTATGTATCTCTTTTTAATCACGGGTCATGCCCGGTCATTTGTAAGGCGTGCGCGGGGATATGGATCCAACGCGTAGAGGCCCCTTTGAGAAGTTTGATGTAATGTTGTACGCCCGCCGTGACCCGCTCCAGGATATGTCAATGGAACGACATACCCATGAGCAGGTCTCGGCAGGCGTTGAGACTATTGCGAAGTATGATGGAAAATAAATGGGCTATGGAGATGAGATCTGGGTGAACTTAATACCGGGCTATTACAGAAGAGGGACGGACGCCTGCCATAACTGCTTTTATTGCTAGTTATTTGCGGCAGGCGGTGGCTTGCCACTCTCTAGATGGGCCCCCGAAATGCCAGGAAAACGGCCGAGGGCAACACCGGTGTGAGTGACTCAGGGATGTCGAGAGGTGTGCTGCGCTTTCTCCGAAGTTACTCGCGGCGTGATGCCCTTTAACACTTCCACCCCTGGAGCATATAGCTCTAGCGGCTCCTCTCTGGACGGCCAATGAAGGCAAGCCAGAGCTGAGAGTCCTGCGGGCCTTCTTGTGTTTACACTCCGACCGATGAAGACACGCCGGAGACGAAGGCCCTGACCGACTCTCTGGAGACTCGGGTCCGTGGTGTCGCTACTCACACAACAGCTCGCCACACAAGCTGCCCTGCGGACAATTATTATTATTATTATTATTATGATATAAGTAATTTAAGCTAAAGTTTAAAAGTAAAGTTAAAAGTTTAAACTAAAAAATAATATGATGAAATTGTCTGGAAGTCTGTCAAGGTTTTTATGGGAAATCCACTGGAATGAGATTGGAAAAAAAGTTTGAGCCGCAGCAAAGGGTGGGCGGGCCGCTAGTAAAGAAATAAATATAAAAGACAATTTACTACACTAGCATATAAACAAATAATAAAATAATTTGGGGTGTAAGTGGTTCGTCAACATCTTTGAACCAAAGCCAACCTCACCTGCACGCGGTGCACCCTGCTGACAAACAAACGAGGCCCTAGCGAAAAGAGAGGTAGGGCATAGCGTATATTTAAGCTGCCCGACTGGGGAATTACCTCCACCTCACAGAATACCGCAGCCAAATAACAATTTCCTTGAGGGTTGTTGTGTTCCTGCGAGTGAGTGAGGTCACCAGATACAAAGAAATGAAGGAGAATAGGCTGGCAACGGATCGACGACCCCTTGGTGTTGCTGATCTCCATGGACGGTGGTGATTGCTTTCCATCAGGTGACCCACATGCTCGTTTGCTACCCTCTCATATAAAAAAAATTAAGAACATAAACGCACATTACACATAAAAAAATATATTCAGACCATAAGACAAAAAAAATATAATAGGTAGGGGAAAAAGTCTTTTCGCATTATAGTATGTATGAACTTGTAATAAAATCTCTTTGGTTATACCATTTGTATCTAGCAGGTTTTGATATCTATAAAAAGTTTAAATTTTAAAAAAGATAATTCCAAATTCAAATTAGGTAAATGTGTGATTTTCATTTGTTTTTTTTACTGTCAAGATGAGTGAATCTAATGAAGAAATTCGATACATTTTAAAATTTTACTACAAAAAAGGTAAAAATTCAACGCAAGCTGCGAAAAAAATTTGTGATTATTATGGACCTAGTGCAGTGTCTGTGAGAGTAGCACAAATTTGGTTTAAGCGTTTTCAATCCGGAAATTTTGATGTCAAAGATGCACGTCGCTCTGGTCGCCCTGTTACGGATAAAATGGATGCCATTTCTGAAAAAGTGGAGCAAGATCGGCATATCAGTAGTTACGACGTAGCTGAAGAACTAGGAATTGACCACATAATAGTTTTGGCGCATAAAAAGGTCGTGGTCAAAGACCGGCCAGGCTTCAGAGACTCTTGCGAAACCCGGGTTAACCCGCAACAAGGTGATGCTGTGTGTATGGTGGGATTGGAAGGGAAGATATTCATTATGAGCTGTTACCGCCAGGCAGGACTATCGATTCTGAACTCTACTGTGAACAACTGATGAGATTAAAGCAAAAAGTTGAGAGAAAGCGGCCGGAATTAATTAATAGAAGGGGTGTGATTTTTCATCATGATAACGCTAAACCTCACACATCTTTAGCCACTCAGCAAAAATTAAGAGAGTTTGACTGGGAGGTGTTAATGCATCCGCCGTATAGTCCTGACCTTGCACCTTCTGATTTCCACCTGTTTCGGTCTCTTAAGAATTCTTTAGGCAATGTCAGGTTAACATCACGAGAAGACTGCCAAAACCACTTGTCGCGGTTTTTTGAACAGAAGTCCCAAAATTTCTATAGTAATGGGATCATGTCTCTACCTACAAGATGACAAAAAGTTATCGAACATAATGGCACCTACATACTTTAGTTAAATGTAAATAAACTTTATTAAAAAATGTTTTGAATTTTCATATAAAATACGAAAAGACTTTTTCCCCAACCTAATATATTAAAAATTACCAACTGGAGAAATATCTCTTCCACACAGAATACCGTTGCCAAATAACAATTCCCTTGTCAACGAGAAAGAAGTATTTACTGCGTATTGGCGGTAGTGGGTAGCAGCATTATGTCATGTTCCAAGCATTTATATGGCGACGGTAACCGCTTGACATTAGGCGGGCTGTATGTTTTTTTGCCACGCGAAGTAAGCCAAATAACAATTGCCTTGAGGATTGTTATGTTCCTGCGAGCGAGTGAGATCACCAGACAGGAAGAAAATGCTGCGTTGGCAGCAGGGGTGGCGGCGCGCGAGCGATATTTTTTGTTGCGAGCGTTAATATGGCTACAGTAACCGCTTCACATCAAGCGGGCCGTATGCTTGTCTGCTACCAAACGTAGTATAAAAAAACCGGCCAAGTGCGAGTCGGACTCGCGCACTAAGGGTTCCGTACCATTATCTATAAAAACGGCAAATAAAATCATGTTTGTTGTATGTGAGCCCCCTTGAATATTTATTTTATTCTATTTTTTAGTATTTCTTGTTATAGCGGCAACAGAAATACATCATCTGTGAAAATTTCAACGGTCTAACGGTTAACGCTCTATCACGGTTCATGAGATACAGCCTGGTGACAGACGGACGGACGGACGGACGAACAGAGGAGTCTTAGTAATAGGATCCGTTTTACCCTTTGGGTACGAAACCCTAAAAAAAGACGTGGTATAAAACAAATCTGATACAATATTGATAAAACATAAAAATCTTAAACATATACAAATAATGAAGAAATCCACCTGTCTCGAGTTCGGCACAGACTCATCACTCAGCGTGCGGGACCCAACTCACATTTGATAGCTTTATACTAAAAGGCATTCTGTTTTCTTCTCCGTAGAGACACCCATAAATTACCGCAGAGAATTCCTAAATAAATCAGTATAAACCAAATGTTCTAGTAAACCGCAAAACTACAGAAGTAATGATTTGTTTTTTTACACCTCGTCGGGGGGCGAACAGGCGTACGGCCCACCTGATATGAAGCGGTTTCCGTAGCCATATTACCGCTCATGAGAGGGGGGCAAACGAACATGTAGGTCACCTGATGCATGGCAATCACCACTGCCAATGGAGATCAGTAACACCAAGGGGTCGCCGATCCGTTGCCAGTCACCAGAAAGAAAGTAAGGAAGGAGTATACTCCTTCCTTTCTTTCTTTCTGGTGACCTCACTAACACCCAGGAACACAACAACTCTCAAAGAATTGCTATTTGGCTGCGGTATTTTGTGAGGTGGAGTTACTTCCCAACTCGGGTAGTTTACAAATACGCTGTACCCTGACTCTCTTTTGCCAGCGCCTTGATTGTCAGTCAGCAGGGTGTATAGGTGAGGTTGGCTTTGGCTTAAAGGTAGTGGTGAACCGCTTGCACACTGAAATTGTTTACCATTAACTGAAAATTAGTTGAAAACCACTGAATCATTGTTCCTGTGGCCGGCATCCCAAATATGATGAATTGCTGTTATTTCAGCACTAAAATGTTCTTCTCTTATAATCACAGTTCGATCAGAGTTGCGTATAAAAATCTAATTTATCCGAATGGGAAAATAAAAAGAATAAAATTGTGTTAGATGAAACTCCCGAAAATTGGACGTACATCGATGTTTATTTCAATTTTGCTCTCGGGGGCCATTTCGGCGAGGAAGCAATGAATTGCGCAATTTCGTTTGCAATTTTTCATTTGACATCCTAAAACAACAAACAAGAAAATGAAGAATGCTTTTGGAGGTCAAACGTAAATATTATTGGGAACCCATTTTTTGCGTATACAATTCTGTTTCTTGTAATGCAAATTCGGGGATTTATTGGTATAAAATATTTTTTTATAATTTTATTATGTAGTTTCATATCATGGGAAGTCAAATTCCAAAAGCTTATTACTCCTACTAATTTCTTCTGATTAAATTCTATTTCAGCCCCGTGAGTTAGAATCCGGCCTAGTATTATCTCGAGCTCCTCCGTGCTTCGGAGGGCACGTTAAGCTGTCAGTTCTGGCTGTTGCCATTAATAAGCCAAGTCAGTGGGCTTTAGGCGGGTGGCTTTTTGAAGACTGGCCTCCGCCAACCCGCAGTTGTACAGCGTGGTGGAGTATGCTCTAAACCCCTTCGGTTGAGGGGAGTATTATATCCCAACAGCGGGACGATTATGGATTGATGACAGTACTTTATTCCAACCTTCAGTATTCTTGAAACTTAACGCAATGTTCGTAAGTTACAAACATCATTATTTCGCAAAAAAAAAAGTGTAAAAGCGTTTTAGACTTTTGCCCTTATAAAAACTTTCAGACATTTTGTCTAATATTAAAAGTTCTCAAGTTAATCAAAAGCAAAGGTTTTTATGGATAATTGTTGTTGGACGATGAAAGCGAGGAGGTCGATTAAAGAGTCTTTGATCAGCTCCGAATAGTATAATGGAAACACTCCGAAACTTAAGTTGCCTTTCAGTGTAATTGTCGGGTTGAACAATCTTGGACCGTTTTAAGTGAAGTTGCACTGGTCTATGGATGCTAGGAGATTTAATTGTTTCTCTGTTGGTAATCTTGAGCTTTGTGATGTACGAGTATATGCATAGAATAAACGCAATTTGGTAATTCGTCTGATGCAGATGCATACAAGTCTTAGCTAAAGGGTTGAAGTGCCGAAACTCGTGACCTCCCTCGAACCGCCGCCGTGACAACTTTGTCCCATCATATTTTTCACAACGTTCATTAACATAATGTATGAAATTATAAATTAAAACAATATGTAATTTACTTGTAACCGTGTTTATTTATTTCTTTAAATCAAATTACTAACTCTTTTAAAACAAATACGTAATAAATTATGATTATAGTTTTTATTTCTTCTCATAGTCATAGCGTTGCGCCGCTTCCATCGTACACTCTAAGATTGTGTTTATTACACACTAAGATCATGCTTTTAATTGTATTTTCCGTACTTTTTATCGTGCAAATAAAGCATATTCTGTCTATCTATCTATACGCTGCATCATTTTTAGGGTTCCGTACCTCAATAGGAAAAACGGAACCCTTATAAGATCACTTTGTTGTCCGTCTGTCTGTCTGTCTGTCTGTCTGTCTGTCAAGAATTTCTATGTCGAGAATGCGTGGAGGTATCAAGCTGAAATTTGAACTGTATACTCAGGTCTACGGTCCCATGAAGTTGTAAAAAAATCAAACTGCTAAGTTTACGTAAAAAAAAAGTTACGGCCGTTTATTCAGCAAAAAATGCATATTTCGACACATTCTCAAGGGAATCAAAACCTATAGGGTACTTCCCGTTGACCTAGAACTATGAAATTTGGCAAGTAACATCGTTATAGACTACAAGTACAGGAATAAATGTCAAAACTATACATTTGTAAATAGATCTTAAAAAATAGGGGGTCTATAGTTTTTATAGGGTGTCGAAATTTCAAATTGAAACTCCTAGTTCAAATGGGGTGTCATATGAAAGGGCTTGATGTACACATTGGAAAATTTATTTTATTTATTTTTTTCGACGCATTATTTCTTATTTATAATGAAAAATATCAAATTTAATAATGATACTACGTACCTACGGAACCCTCGGTGGGTGAGTCCGACTCGCACTTGTCCGGTTTTTTTAATTGTTGCCAAGCACTTTTACAAGTTTCATCCGCACTGTGGATGAAACTTGTAAAAGTGCTGGGCTTGCTTAGCGTGTGGAGTTGGCTCAACGCGATCTCTAAAAATATATAGGCATCCATACCTACCAGGTATACTACCAGCTTGCAGCAGTGAAACATGTGTTGAGCCTGATGTCGTTTCAAAGCGAGGGTTTGGCAATGTAATCTACCTGCAGACGGCCGGCTGCGACGGTCTCGAACCCCTCGACCTCGTCCTCTTCTTTGACTTGGCATTTGTTATTGGGCTTCAGTCACGACGCTCATCGAACTTGTTGCTTCTGAAATATAAAAATAGAATAAACGAACAACACACAAATACCTACATAAAGAAACAACAAATAAATAGCGCTGTATTTCAATAGAGTAAAATAAAAAATATTTACCTTGAGGTGATTCTCTCTGAATAATGTCATCAGGTTTGTTAGAAGAAGAATTGGAACTATTTTCTAAGTGGTAGTCAACGTCAAAATATTCCAAAGGCTCCCCATCTGATTCGTCATCTAAAATATCATTCAAACTGGACATAATTTCTTGCGGTTTCAATATTCTGCTGACGTTGCCGAGATATAACCATAATACGTGCACATATGTGCTTGTAAAAACAAAATCGTACACTCTTTACGCGAAGTGACGAGGAATTGAATAGATTTATACAATGCTCAACTGTTTAGTGGCCTATCCACCCGCGCAACTAGCCAGACCAATGAATTTAGGTCGAATTATTGCTTTGAATCTTAGCGGGACAAAAACGCCCCGGCGGCAGTTCTAGGTAAAACGTAAATTATAATACTTACTTTCGTTTTTATTAAATAGAAAACACATTAAATTTAATAAGTACAATAAATAATAAAAAGTCAATAGATTTCACGATCTTGAGTAGACAAAATAAAAAGTTAGAAACGATTAAACTTGCGGGTGGAACAAAATTGGAACGCTGCCGCTTCTAGTGTTAATCATTAGCATTATCATCATCATCATCATTATCTGTGGCTAAACATCACTTTCCAGTCTGATATTTTTTTTTATATACTACGTTGGGTGGCAGACAAGCATACGGCCCGCCTGATGTGAAGCGGTTAACGTAGCTATATGAACGCTCGCAACATATTTTATGTATACCCCCGCTGCCATCGCAGCATCTTCTTCGTTTATGTGACTTCACTCACTCGCAGAAACACCCCTCAAGGGAATTGTTATTTGGCTGTGGTATTCTGTGAGGTGGAGGTATATCCCCAGACGGGTTGATCCCATAATAACATAATAGTATATCCACTGAAATGAGATGGGAACGGGAAGATTAAGCCACATCGGACGTTGGGAAGTGGGTCAAATTAAAAAAATATATATTTTATGTTGCGAGCGTTAATATCGCTACTGTAACCGCTTCACATCAGGCGGGCCGTATGCCTGTCTGCCACCCGACGTAGTATACAAAAATAAGTATAGTTGGCCCCATCAGTACTATCTGCAAGCTGCGGCAAAAGACTTACCTACAGGCGGGTCATATGTTCCTTTATCATCTGATTGCTCTAGTCTCTCGTTATGTGTTAAAATTACCATACATAATTATTTGTTAAAATTTAATTAAAAAACATCGGACGCGCAGCATGCGCCACCATAGCGAAATTTATTTATTTTATGTATTTATTTATTTTGGCCACTTTCCCGAATTGATATCGGAAAACCAAGGTTACTTTACATTACTACTTTTTGATGCTCTACACGAATCCGAAGTCAGAATTTCGAAATTTTGAGTTTCATAGCAACGGACGGACAGACATAATTTATTATTATTTAAATAGTTGTCTTGGCCAACTTGCCAGATAAATATTTTTTGAAAAATGGAAAAGTTCACCTGCCCCCCCTAGGTGGGATTTGAACCCACGACCTCTCGATGACCGGTCGAGTGCTCTTCCAACTGAGCTACCACTAGCTGAGCTAGCATCGACCGGTCATCGAGAGGTCGTGGGTTCAAATCCCACCTAGGGGGGGTAGGTGAACTTTTCCATTTTTCAAAAAATATTTATCTGGCAAGTTGGCCAAGACAACTATTTAAATAAATAAATAAAAAAATTATGTCTGAATATTTTTTGAAAAATTGAAAAATTCACCTGCCCCCCAGGTGAATTTTTCAATGTTTCAAAAAATATTCAGACATAATTTTTTTATTTATTTATTTTGGCCACTTTCCCGAATTGATATCGGAAAACCAAAGTCACTTTACATTACTACTTTTTGATGCTCTACACGAATCCGAAGTCAGAATTTCGAAATTTTGAGTTTCGGAGGGACAGACAGAACGACCGGACGATGTTATAAGCTCAATAAATTTCGCTGAAAACTTTTCTCCTTTTCAGGTTTCGAAGGCACACACGTCATGATTTTCATCGGTTTCGGCTTCCTGATGACGTTTCTGAAGAAGTACTGCTACTCCGCTCTTGGTTTCAACTGGTTACTCGGCGCTCTTGTCATTCAATGGGCACTGCTGTGCCAATCATTCTATCACATGACGGACAACACCATCATGATTACGAAAAAGGGATTATTGGGTATGTACAAACATAGTTGGATAAACAGCCTTAGAAATTTGTAAGTAACTCCTTTTAACGAGCTGGTTTTTTAATCTCATCTCGAGAAAGTAAACTCTGAATAATGAAGATTCGAACTTCACATAAAGAAAAGTTACCTTTATTCTTGTAAAGAAACAAAACTACACACAGAAATATACACACACTACACACCCTACGCAAACACCCCACATACGTATTACAATATTAACTTAACTACTGGTGTGGTGGTATTTATTATTATTATCTTATTGTACTTACTAGCATGTGATTGCTATGGAAGAACGGAGTTCCCTAACACATCATCATCAGGTCATTTTAGTCTCCACTACAGAAGCACGACCCTCTCTCGTCCGTCACAGACAGGAGGATTTGGCCTACACTCCCCACGCTGGCCAGACAGGTTGCGGAGGCCTGCCCCCTTTAACCATCTCTTATTGCGATTCAATAACTGAATAAAATGCTTATTCATACCAATGAATAAGCGACTCTATTCCAGGAATAGAGTCGCTTACATACCAATGAATGGTATGAATAAGCATTGAATCGCAATAAGAGATGGTAGTAAGATGGCTGATCGATTTTTATAATGTATTTCCCTTAGTCGCCTTGTACGACATCCACGGGAAAAAACGGAGACCCTAACACAAGTATACAATAAATAAATAAAAAAAATAATATTCCTGGACAAATCCAAACTAAGCAAAACTTGTACTTTGTATGTGTACTAGATAGCTGATATTATGCTTAAACATATATTTTTTGTAAATAAGTACATATATTATACATAGAAAACGCCCAGACCAAGACAAACAGACATGTTCATGCACACAAATATTTGTCTAGTGCGGGGATCGAACTCGCAACCTCGGAGTCAGTGGCCTTTGCTAATCATTCGACCACTGAGCTCGTAAAATGTCTTAAAAGGAATCTCCAACCATACATAGTTTAATTTAAAAAAATACCGAACAAAGATTTTTATATATATAGTTGGAAATTGTTGTTTAGAGTAGGTGTTTTTCATCCAGTCCCCCTACCACCAACTCTTATTGCGATTCAATAACTGAATAGGATGCTTATTCATACCAATGAATAAGCGACTCTATTTCAAATAGGATAGAGTCGCTCATTCATTGGGATGAATAAGCATTCTATTCAGTTATTGAATTGCAATAAGAGTTGGTGGTAAGGGGACAGGTGACATAAAAAAATCCACCCCATATATAAAATAGAGTACCTTGTATAAAATAACGCAAATATTGGAAACAATTTGCTCATTTTTTTTTCCTGTATTCCAATGACCAATTTATTACGATATTCCGCCGAAACTTTTCTTCTAAATGAAAAGAAAACGTTAAAATGTCCAATTTCCTTTTGATGTTAGAGAAGTCATTAGAGAAAACCGACCGTTTATTACATTAGTGGCTTTGTTTTCAGAATATACCTAGTATTAATAACATCGTTGAATGCTCAGACTTTCTTTTTGTTTCGTGTTTTCCTTGATTGATCACAATTAATTTTGCTTTATCATTGAGATACATTATCCTCAGTAGATACGTTTCATCGAATTTGTTATCGGATTTTAACTTTGCTTTTACTGGGAAATCTCTTATTTGAAGTAATCTATTTACTTTGTAAATTTATGATTTATTCATTTGTCGGCAAAATGTGTTAAGCTTTTTTTTAAAAAAAAATAACTTTCGCGTTGCATGATTTAAATGATAATAACCATGGGAATTAACACGATCATGCATGGAAAGTATTTTTACATACCTTAATAAGGCCGCGGTATTCTATGAGGTGGAGCTACATTCCCAGGTCGGGTAGCTTAGAATTACGCTCCCTACCTCTCTTTTCGCCAGAGCTTCGTTTGTCAGTCAGTAGGGTGCACCGCGTGCAGGTGAAGTTGGCTTTGGTTCAAAGATATTGATGAACCACTTACACCCCAAAAATTATTATTGCCTGACGTTTTGACCAGGGGTCCTACCATCGACGCTGAAGCCGATTACCTTCGGATTTTTTGACTAGGAAAATCAAACTTTAACCACAGTATAAGTAATAGTACTACGTACAGTAAGGTCTCTCCCTGCCGCTCTCTCGTACCGACCTCACCCCCCCTGAGATGAATCTGGAACAGTTTGTATGGCGCCGCTCGCACACACGCTCATTTACGCTCTGCACAGATGCAGTTATTTATGTAGTAGTTAACGATGCGACATTTGTATGGAGTGGCCGGGGTGTACTTTAACTTAGATTGGAGGTTGTTTTTTTTCTATACTACGTCGGTGGCAGACAAGCATACGGCCTGATATGAAGCGGCATCCCGTAGGCCTTATTAACGCTCGCAACATAAAATATCACTCGCGCGCCTCCACCCCCGCTACCAACGCAGCATCTCCTTCCTTTATGGTGACCTCACTCACTCGCAGGAACACAATAACCCTATAGGGAGTTGTTATTTGGCTGCGGTATTCTATGAGGTGGAGCTACATTCCCAGGTCGGGTAGCTTAGAATTACGCTCCCTACCTCTCTTTTCGCCAGAGCTTCGTTTGTCAGTCAGTAGGGTGCACCGCGTGCAGGTGAAGTTGGCTTTGGTTCAAAGATATTGATGAACCACTTACACCCCAAAAAAAGGTTAGCTTAGTTGTTAAAAATCATAGAGCTCTGCCTATTAAGCTGAAGATGATTGTCATGACTTAAATCTAAGATCTATATTTGGAAACCTGTCGCACGTGATATGTTTGTCATGCTGTGTGTACTTAAATTTTGGTCTTACAACTAGACCTACTTAAATGTAAATTGTTATATATTTTCATTTAAGTAGGTCTAGTTGTAGTTGTAGTAGTAGTAGGTTTTTTTTTTTTTTTTTTTTACATAAGTCAATCGCAATATGCGCATACTCAGCGGTGTAAACTGCCGCTGAGTATGCGCAGATCGGCTTACTTCAGAAATCGCGCACCCCATAAGGCTGTTTGTACACCTATAAACTAATAAAAACTTCCGCAACCAAAAAATCCAATGGTAATAGGCTCCAGCTTCGGTGGCAGCACAGGACCGCAGGTGGCAACGGTCGTATATTTGGTTGGTTGCGTCAGCCTGTGACCACGGCCGGTGCAACCTGGTCGAAACGTCAGGCAATAATAAAGATATGTAAAAATACCTTTGGCCGTGTGGTTTCCGGCAGACTAGAATAGAATCACTCCATCACTCCATCTCTTCCAGTGGATGTCGTACAAGGCGACTAAGGGAAATACATTATAAAACGTCGATCAGGCCTCCCCAACCCGTCTGGCCAGCGTGAGGAGTGTAGGCCAAATCCTCCTGTCAGTGACGGACGAGAGAGGGTCGTGCTCCTGTAGTGGAGAATAAAATGACCTGATGATGATGAAAAATACCTTACATGATCGCGTTATTTCCCGTAGTTTTATATGTTGAGATTTGACAAATTCTTTCATGATGTGAAAACGTCTACATCGTCTCATAGCCCGCTGAAGAATGTTTTTAAAATTAGTCATTCTTCTAGTCAGTGACCTTTGGACGGCTTGAAAACATTAGCTTCCACTAACCCACAGTTGAGCAACGTCGTAGAGTATACTCTAAACCCCTTCGATAGAGGGGAAACCCGTATCCCAGCAGTGGGATGAATAAGGGTTGACGACGATATAAAAAAACGTTTTAAAACGTTGTATGTAGTCAAATTCTGAAAATCTATGTTGTATACATATTGTCTGCATAAAAAAACAGTGCGTTTGGGCAGTTTAGAAATGTTTGACATATTAGATTCAGGAGGTCTACCGCCGCAGCTGAAGCCGATTGCCATCGGATGTTTTGATTGCAGAAAATAAAAGTTTAGCTTAGATTGGCGGTAATTGTGTTTAGCTTAGCTGGTAACCCTATAGCTCTACCGACTAAGCTCAAGACGTTTGTCATTAACTTAAACTTAAGATCTATTTATGCGATCAAAGAATCCGATTGTAATCGGCTTCAGCTTCGCCTGTAGGGCCCCTGATTTAGGTCCACTTGTACAAATCTTAAGCCGTGTGGTTTCCGGCAGATTAGAATAGAATCACTCCGTTTCTTCCCGTGGATGTCGTATGTACGACATCCACGGGAAGAAACGGAGTGATTCTGAATGTATTTCCCTTAGTCGCCATGTGGCGACTAAGGGAAATACATTATCCAACATCGATCAGGCCTCCCCAACCCGTTTGGCCAGCGTGGGGAGTGTAGGCCAAATCCTCCTTCCTTCTAGGACGGACGAGAGAGGGTCGTGGTCGTGGTCGTGTCGAGTAGTGGAGACTAAAATGACCTGATGATGATGATGATGTACAAATCTTTAAATCTAATAAGCATCCTTTTCATATTTATTTATTTGAATATATCTATGAATGAACCGAATTTAAATCAAGTTTCTGATAATAATTTGGACTCTGTTATGCAGATTAGATCCAACCGACAAACAATGTCAAATTGAGAGATATACATAGCGATAAACTTCAAATCGAGTTTTATATATTGCCAACAGATTCTAACAGTTTGATCACTTAGGCTTCTCAAAATTTTACTGCGTGATATTTTTATTCCTATTAAACTTTAAATAGCTTTAACTTTAAAGCAGTGTTTCTTAACATGTGGTCCGCCGTATTATCTATGAACATTTGTATTAATAAATAATGCCAGCAAGACTTGCAAAAAAGCAGCACATTAACTTATAAAAATGTAATTCGTTTAAATAAATTGTCCTAAATTTATTTGTGTTTTTATTAAGGGGGTCCTTGAAATTGTGCTTGATTTTCTAGGGGTCCGCGGACCGGAAAAGGTTAAGAAACGCTGCTTTAAAGTAACAAAATGTTGGTTTTATTTATTCTGTATAACTATAATCCATTTGGCTGGTTTCTACCGAATTCTAACTTTGTTTATTTACCTTTAGGTATTGAAAATTTGCCATTTTTTTTCACAGAGGCTGACATAATGGCTGCCACAATACTTATATCATTTGGCGCTTTATTAGGTGTTGCCAGTGGGATACAATTGTTGTTTATAGCTATCGTGGAAACAGCTGTAGCCTGCTTGAATTTGTGGCTTGTTACCGACGTTTTTAAGGTTAGTATTGTAATAATTATGCTACTAATGTAATAAGGGCTAGAATCCGGCCTTGTTATGTTATTTATGTATCATCATCATCAGGTCCATTTTAGTCTCCACTACAGGAGCACGACCCTCTCTCATCCGTCCTAGACGGAAGGAGGATTTGGCCTACACTCCCCACGCTGGCCAAACGGGTTGGGGAGGCCTGATCGATATTTGATAATGTATTCCCTTAGTCGCCTTGTACGACATTCACGGGAAGAAACGGAGTGATTCTATTCTAGTCTGCCGGAAACCACACGGTCAATTACTTATGTATATATATGTATAATAAGTAACATAGCTAGGCCGGATTCTAGCCCACGAGGCCGAAATCGAGGGGAGCGAGTAAATTCGCTGAATGTGTGAGAGTAAGTCCTTTGATTTTAATGGAATATGTATTTGATGATCATTCCTCAAGGGCATGATCAATCTCAATTTTTTTGAGTCATCATGTTGAGGTCTTTAATTGTGATAAGTTGCATATAATCGGTTCAATGGTTATGGAGCCTATTCATTTCCAAGAATGACATTTTTGGGGTGTAAGTGGTTCATCAACATTTTTGAACCAAAGCCAACTTCACCTACACGCCGTATACCCTGCTGACTGACAAACGAAACTCTGGCGAAAGGTAGGGAGCGTAATTGTAAGCTACCCGACTGCTGAATGTACCTCCACCTCACAGATTACCGCAGCCAAATAACAATTCCCTTGAGGTTTTTTGTGTTCCAGCGAGTGAGTGAGGTCACCAGAAAGGATGGAGATGCTGCGTTGGCAGCAGGGGTGGCAGCGCGCGAGCGCTATTATTATGTTGAGAGCGTTAATATGGCTACGGTAACCGCTTTACATCAGGCGGACCGTATGCTTGTTTGCCAGCCGACGTAATATAAAAAAAAACTTTTCGGCTTATATAAGCGTTCCGCTCGCTCCACTCAATTGAGTGTATTACTAATTATAATTATAATCTATAACCAGCCCCCTTACCACCACCTCTTATTGCGATTCAATAACTGAATAGAATGCTTATTCATACCAATGAATAAGCGACTCTATTCAATTTGAAGAGAGTCGCTTATTCATTGGTATGAATAAGCATTCTATTCAGTTACCATCACCTCTTATTGCAATTCAATAACTGAATAGAATGCTTATTTATATCAATGAATAAGCGACTCTATTCAATTTGAAATAGAGTCGCTTATTCATTGGTATGAATAAGCATTCTATTCAGTTATTGAATCGCAATAAGAGATGGTGGTAAGGGAGGCAGATATTCCTTGTCATGAAGTCCGTTTGGCTATGATTGTACTAGTGACGTTTACTGATGCGTCCGTCTGAATATGTGCCCTTCAGCCACGTTGGTAACTATATGGTTCATAACCAGCTACGAAAATATGTGTGTGTGAATGCTCTTTACGCACATTGAAATAGTATGCATGTATACGACTGACAACATGACAACAACTATTGCCAAACGGACGTGAAATGGAATATCTAAAACACAATAGTCTATAAATGCTTTTTTTTAAGGACGTCACTATAATATACATAGCTAGTATGTCGAAGACTATAGTTGAAAGAGTTTTCGAGATAATTAGAAAATTACAATTTTGGACTATCCAGAAAACGCTCTATACAAAGGCTACTGAGTAATGAGATATTTTGTATGCATTAAAACAGAAATTTGTACGATCGCTATGTTAAATTACAATTTAGTGTTAAGAAGTTATGCCTGTACATACATGTCGACGATTCATTTTAATTTATGGGTATCGTCTACTTAACATTAAATTTATAAAATATTTTCGTTTCGTAATAAGTTGAAGGTTGTTACAGTTTTCCATTTGATTCAATTACGCAATCTCAAAGTTTACAGACATTATTTTTTAATGTTGCAAATATATTACTGAGAAACTTTGTGTATTAATGGTCAATTAACTCAAACTTTGCCGGCATTGTATTCGCTACATTAAATAAAACCGGCCAAGTGCGAGTCGGACTCGCGCACGAAGGGTTCCGTACCGTCTATAAAAACGACAAAAAAATCCGTATCTATAAAAACGACAAAAAAAATCACGTATGTTGTATAGGAGACCTCCTTAAATATTTGTTTTATTTTTATTTAATTATTTATTTTTAAAGTGAATAACTAACTAAATATTACGTGAGTATTTCAAACGTCTACCTATTGCCGTTATCATTGCGAGCAAAAACGAGCAAAAAATCACGTTTGTTGTATGGGAGCCCCCTTAAATATTTATTTTATTCTATTTTTTAGTATGTATAGCGTCAACAGAAATACATCATCTATGAAAATTTCAACTGTCTAACTATAACGGTTCATGAGATACAGCCTGGTGACAGACGGACGAACGGACGGACGGACGGACAGCGGAGCCTTAGTAATAGGGTTCCTTTTTACCCTTTGGGTACGGAACCCTAAAAATACAGTTTGGAAAACTTCCAGATTTATTCAGTTCTTTACGCTATGTGTCAGATAATAAATTGAATAAATTTAAAAAAAGTTAATTGTTTGAAAAGTATGGCAGCTTATGTAATATTTTTCTTTTCAATTCGTGGCCCGCTCAGGTTTCGCTTGGGTAGAAGAACTAAACACACAAAAGTCGCTTTCCTCGCAGCGTTTACTTTTTTCTTTCCATAAGAACCTTTCCTTTTGGCATTTTTTTGTTAAGCATAACGGAAATATGAAAACAAAAATTAGTCAAATTAGTGGAGCTGGATTTTTGCGCTTAGCAACACAGTTGGCCATTCATAGTTTACATAGATTAAGAGGAATGACAAGCGATGTTTTCTTCATACTATCGTCACAGAATAAATGATAGTACTACGTATATTAATGCCACTCCCTTCCGCTCTCTCGTGTCAACCTCACCTCCCCTCTGAGACAAATCTGGAACAGTTTGTATGGCGCCGCACACACACACACGCTCATTCATGCTCTGCACAGACACAGCATAGTAATACAAACAGTACTTTAACTTCATACTAGCGCCCAAAGCGGCGCACGCAAACAGCCAAGCCTCCTTTACACGACCGCTCAGGAAATTTCGGTGCGCGGCGCACCAAGACCGAACCAAAACCGATTTGGGCGCTAGTATGAAGTTAAAGTACTGGTTGTATTACTATGCTATGGCGCAGACGTCGTTGTTTGTAGTTAGTAAACGACGCGACATTTGTATGAAGTGGTCGGGATGTGCTAACGTATATTATTCAGTGTTATCGACGACACTAAGCTAGAAAGGCTGAATTCTATTTCTGATTTTTTCCATCATACACAAGAACCGGATCATCACGATTCTTTCTAAATATATGTTCAAGCTCATCTACTAAACAATTTGTTCATAAAAAATCATCATCGTTTCTACTATCTGTATATTGCATTATGTATTTTTTTATTTATATATTTGTTGAGTGTAAATTTGTAGATAAAAACACAAACAAAAACACGAATGAATAATAATATAATAATAAAAATAGTGTAAGACGTGTCTAAGTGCCAAATAGGGTTCAGAGGCAAATAAAATTCTTCATTTCATTTGAACAAATATGCGGACCATTCAGTTTTAATCTACGAGAACTATCTAAATTTAATCTACGCACTTCTATAAAGCAAATATAACATATCTGAATAATTCTTATGTATTTTTTTAATTTTGGAGTAGGTAGAAGTTTATTATGTACTAGCCAAGCACCCTGCCCCCCTAGCCAAGTGTAATTCGTAGCGTAACGAACGTTACATAGATCACGTGACATTTGTCAATTCGAACATTATATTATGAACTCCACAGTTCAAATTAGCGATCGCTACGCTTTTCTACTTTGCAAACTGTCATTTGGCTAGCCCTCCTGGGCTTGCTATACGCGAAAGAATTTTAAAAGTGAGGAAGTAGGCAGGGAGGTGAGGTCGTCATGAGAGACCGACAGGGAGTGGCCATATTGTACAGTACAGTATTATACTGTGGTAACACGTTGTGGATAAAATTAGTTATCACACTCACTTACCAACACCACACCCCGGGCACTCTATACAAATGTCGCGTCGTTTTCCACTACATAAACAATGACGTCTCTGCAGAGCGTGAATGAGCGTGTGTGCGTGCGGCGCCATACAAATTGATCCAGATTTGTCTCGGAGGCAAGGTGAGGTCGACACGAGAGAGCGGCAGGGAGTGGCCATACTGTACGTAGTACTATTACTTATACTGTGCCAACACAACAGACCTCCCACTTACACACATTGGTGCTTATTAGTTCCAACCTGATCCATAATTTTACTCGCCTATCTATGGTGAAAGATGTCTGCCTAGCGACTTGATTATTGTATTTATTTGATTTACCTACATGTTATAATTTGGTACAGTGATGTTACCTCTTTGACAATGAGTTTATATTATACTGAAAAAATGTATATAAATAAATGTATAAAATTATTATGATGAACACCGGCTGCACGCACGAAAAAGCATATCTCATTGTCACGTTCCGCCTGAGCCGAGCGTGCAAGCGAGAGCGCGGAACAACCTATAGAAAGGCACGATCGGCCCAAGCCTTCGGCTTGTGACGCATCTATCTCTCTACCACTCTATCAGCCGATGTTTTCTTCTGACGTTATCACGTAAAATTATCGTCCGTAAACCATTTTTTTCACTATATTTACAACTGCTTGTTTGACATTATAAATTCTGAGACAGAATGATAAGTTCGTCAGTTTAGCTAGTTGATACCATAACTGAGTTCTAGCATTTAATTTCAGGCAGCTGATGTTGGTGGCTCAATAGCCATACATACGTTTGGAGCCTATTTTGGACTCGGTGTGAGTTGGGCGATGAAACCCAAGAAAGCAGAAGCTCCGGCCACCAACGGACAAGTGCCAACAGTCAACTTAAACGGACCTACTTACATATCTGATGTTACTGCAATGATTGGTAAGAAAGCTAGTAATTTTTAACGCTTTTATAGCGGATGGAATTCTGAACGATGAAGATTTGTATTAAGTAAAAATGGTTTATAGTAAATAAAAATAAAAAATGACTTCGTGTTTCTTAAGAATACTGGCTTCAGAATAGGATCAGCCTTTTACCACCAACTCTTATAGCGATTCAATAACTGAATAGAAAGCTTATTCATACCAATGAATAAGCGAGTCTATTCCATTTGAAATAATAATAAATAAATAAATATTGTTAGACAAATTACACAGCGCCATCTAGCCCCAAAGTAAGCGAAGCTTGTGTTATGGGTACTAGACAACTGATAAACATACGTAAATACATTTTTTTTTGTAAATACATACTTATGATACATAGAAAACACCCAGACTAAGACAAACAGACATGTTCATGCACACAAATGTTTGTCCTATGTGGGAATCGAACCCACGAGCGTTGGTGTCGAAGCCGCGTCATTGACCGCTACGCCACCGAGCTCGTCGAATAGAGTCACTTATTCATTGGTATGAATAAGCATTCTGTACAGTTATTAAATCGCAATAAGAGATGGTGGTAAGGGGCAGGGGGGCCCTACCGCCGAAGCTGAAGCCGATTACCATTGATTTTTTTTTATTCCAAAAATTGCTCTCAGCTTAAAGTGATTGATAAATATCTTCAGGTTAGCCGGTAGAGCTCTAGGATATCCACCAGCTGAGCTAAATATTATTATGTACCAACAATCTAAGCAGAAGTTTCAGTTTCGTGTTGAAAAAACCCCATGGTAATCGGTTTGACCTGACAACCGGAGCGGCCTAAACACCAACATATTTTTTTTCAGACTAATTACTTTTTTTTAACCGACTTCAAAAAAGGAGGAGGTTCTCAATTCGACTGAATATTTTTTTTGTATGTATGTTATTCGATATCTTTGCGAATTGTTTACCGATTTTCATAATTCTTTTTTTATTTGAAAGGGTATGGTTGCAAGGTGGTCCCATATTCACCAAGTCAGGATCTGATGATGGGATGCCAGGGAAATCAAGGGAAACCCTTAAATTTTATAAGCACGTATGGTCAAATTCATTTTTTTTATTTGAAAGGGTAATTGCGAGGTGGTTCCATATACACCAAGTCAGGGTCTGATGATGGGATCCCAGAAAAATCGAGGGGAACCCTTAAATTTGCCCTATAGTAGCCGGCAGAATAAAATTGTGCCACTCCATTGCTCTGCGCTGGATGTCGTACAAGGCGACTAAGGAATCTTGTGTCACGCGATAACTTTTCTCCCGGGAGACGGGCAGCAGCGTCTGCCGGGGTATTCCACCAATAAGCTGCGCTCGCCAACTGAAGTCGGTTTCAATTTTTTTTTTAATTACCTTTATTATTAATAAATAATTTAAACATTTTCTGTGTGTGTTTTACGTGTTAAAAACACAAAAAAATATTCACTACAAAAAACTTCATTGAAATCAGCAAACAACTAGCTAAAGCATTCATATACTCGCGCAGAAATATGAGCACGTATAATTTTATTATAAATATTATGTTCTGTGACGTCTACACAGTGACTATACAGAGTGCTCGATCTTGTACTTCGCTCTGGGATTCTTTACCTCTGTAATTAGGTTCACCGTGAAGTGAAAGTACTAAAGCTGTTTACGTTTATTCTTCAGGGTTCTTTAGGAGCTTGCGAAATTAACGAAAAATTTAATGTACATTTTTAACTTAAATTATACAAGACCTAGTAGTAAGCAAAGAAATTTCTCGGTAACGTACATTAATGTTTCATCATCATCATCATCAGGTCCATTTTAGTCTCCACTACAGGAGCACGACCCTCTCTCGTCCGTCCTAGACGGAAGGAGTATTTGGCCTACACTCTCCGCGCTGGCCAAACGGGTTGGGGAGGCCTGATCGATATTTGATAATGTATTTCCCTTAGTCGCCCTGTACGACATCCACGGGAAGAAAAGGAGTGATTCTATTCTAATTGGCCGGAAACCAAACGGCCAACATTAATATTTATGTATAAGTAATAAAACAGTTTCAACATTAATTCAGTCCGTGAAATTATAATCAAATAAGTTGTTTTACTTACAACTTAAATATTAATGGCCGCGAGGGATTTAACTTATTAAACGCTTGAATTTACTGAGTGGATAAATCAACCAAGCATACAAAAATTGTTGAAATAATTTCAGTTGATAAACTTAATAAAGTACTATACTTTTAAATATAATCTTGACCTTTAGTGTCATATTCTTTTTGAAGAGAATCCTTATGCTTGATTACGTATTTCGTTTTACCTTTGAATAATAATACTGCGTTGTTGTGTAAGGCTGCGTTCTTCTGTGATAGGAACTTCCTCAGACTTGCGACTTATAACCTACCTACAATCCTTTTTTAACCCATTTAGTGTGCAAGAGTTACGACTTTGGAACACGCTCCCTCTTATACTGAGAAAGGTACAGACTCTTGGGCCATTTAAAAAAGGATTGCACAAATATTTTATATCCTCTAAGTAGGCACCACCTCCTGCGTGTTTGAACCAACAGGTTAGGCAAAGGTTAGGTACATGTTATCACTACCGAATGAGTACATGTATACTCGATTAATTGTAATGTGTATTAGTAATAGATTATGTATTGATTTTTATTGTTTCAGATAGAGTATTTGTTTTATTATTTATATGTTTTAGTTGTATATGGTCTCTAACCGTCGATTACGAAATCCATCCGGTTACTCAAAGGCAACGGTTGACTGGAGGAGATACCTTCACGGAATAAGTCCGCCCTTGCAAATATTTTTTGACGTGACAACGTCTTATAATTCGATGGAGCCGGCTGCACGCACGAAAAAACATGACGTATGCGGCGTTACCTCGCTGTGAGGCGTTTCATTAAAATTTTCTTTTGAAAAATGCAAACATTCCATCAGTATTTTCTTATGACGTTGTCACGTTCAACTATCGTCAGTAAACCGACATTACAGACAACCGATTTTTTTATGTATAGCTTACTCCATTGTATCTTATTGCAATAAAGTTTTATAAACAAATACAATCTACCTCTCTTTTGTTAGAACCTCGTTAGTGAGGTTGGCTTTGGCTTAAAGTTAATGGTCAGCCACTTACTCACTCAAGGCCGTCCTCGTTCCTTATATAACATGAATATTTTTTCAGGATCTATCTTCCTTTGGATCTACTGGCCATCGTTTAACTCAGGACTGACTAACACTCCTGCGGAATACCAGAAAGCTGTTATCAACACTTATTTGTCATTGGCGGCATGTACAGTGAGTTATTTTTATTCTTATCATCTTCCTTACACTGATTAAGAGCACAGCAATACTTACAAATTCGATCCGTTCTCTGACGTATCTAATAATACATTGCTATCGCACTGCGATAGTATTATGGAGCACGGGACGGGGGCCCACCAGACATTCCCACCACTGTGTCTCCTGTGTAGGATTACCAGCGGCGACCGCCAAAAAAGGCAATGAACAATGAAGTCCATTGCAGTCCCGGGGGTAAAACTACGGCTGCCTTGGAACTCACAATGAATTTAATCAGAAGAAATTAGTAGGAGTAGGAAGCTTTTGGAATTTGACTTCCCCTCTTAGCAATGTGAGAGACAGCAATATAGCAAATAAGGCATTAAAAGCCTAAAGAGATGGCTAGTCAAGTGAAGCTCAACTGCCGTGCACCACGGATTTTAAGTTTCTAGGGGACCTAAAATATTGAGTTGTTACCTAACACATCGATTCCAATAATAATATGAATTGCAAAATCGTCTGAACGCTTGGTAATTCTCCGTTGTTGCGTTGGTTGTTCCGTCTGAATAATATACTACCCCGGATGCAACTTGCAATGAATTCAACATGTCATCCCGCTCCCGCCGCCAAAGATCACACTCCCGGAGAACATGATGTGCTGTTTGATCGAATTCAAAATTAGCAGTAGAACATTCGCATAAGGGTGACGGCACTAATTTAAACGAAAAGAGTTTCGCCTTAAAATTGCCATGTCCAGTTAAAAATTGCTCAACGGGGTCGTCGACTTCTAACCACTTTTTCTTTAATCTATCTCTTACCGATTGAAAGAACAGATACAAGTGGCGTCCTTTGGTAGAAGTTACCCACCTTCCCTGCTATTCAGACAGCAATGTTTCAAATACTTCATTAATAGGTTTGAACAGTCTAACTATTTTTTCACGATCACGCGTTTTCAAGAAATCAGGGACCGTATTTTTAGATGTATAGTACATTGAAGCGCGGCGTTGTACTTCTAAGTCTACTGGTATATCACCTGCTAGCACGTGTAGTGCCTCGGAGCTTACGATACTTAATATACGACTTACATAAAAATATCAGAGCAAGGCGCTGGCTTTGAAGAAATTTACGACATGCTGCACCTATAGTAGCCCTATCTGCCCACGCAGAGCGGCTTTGGAGGGCAGGTTAAACTGTCGGTCCCGGCTGTGGTCATTAGATGACAGTCGTTAAGCCAAGTCAGTGGCATTTAGGCGGCTTGAAAACACTGGCCTCCGCCAGCCCGCAGTTGAGCAGCGCGGTGGAATATACTCTAACACCCCTTTGATTGAGGGGAGACCCGTATCCCAGTAGTGGGATGAGTAAGGCTTGTGTCGACTATTAAAATACCGCTTACTTTCAGGTGACATCATTTATCATGTCCTCGGCCGTCAGTAAACATCACGGCAGATTCGACATGGTCCACATCCAGAACTCTACCCTGGCTGGAGGTGTGGCTGTTGGGTCGGTGTGCAACATGGAGATAGGGCCTGGAGGGGCCGTCGCTGTCGGTATAGGTGCTGGTATCATTAGCGTGCTGGGGTACAGGTATTTAACGGTAAGGATTGTGTGATTTTTTTTTTTATACTACGTCGGGTCGTCGTCGCTTCAGATTAGGCGGGCCGTTTGCTTGTATTAACGCCATATTAACGCTCGCAACATAAAATATCGCTCGCGCGCCACCACCCCCCGCTGCCAACGCAGCATCACTTTCCTTTCTAGTGACCTCACTCACTCGCAGGAACACACAACCCTCAAGGGAATTGTTATTTGGCTGCGATATTCTGTGAGGTGGAGGTACTTTCCCCAGTCGGGTAGCTTACAATTACGCTCCCTACCTCTCTTTTCGCCAGAGCTTCGTTTGTCAGCCAGCAGGGTGCACCACGTGCAGGTGAAGTTGGCTTTGGTTCAACGATGTTGATGAACTACTTACACCCTATTATTTGTGTGGCTAGGTAGGTTTTTTTAGCGTAGATTGCTCCGATGACCTCAAAACAAAGGTTGGAAGGCTGCGGAAGGCAGAGGAAATCATTTGGTGTAAAGAGTTTGGAAAAACCTTTATTCAACAATAAGTAAATACAGGCTGAAGATAAATCTTTCCTAATGGTGTATCCACACGTGCCAGGCGGCACGTTCATCGGCCATGCTAGCGGCCGGGCCGCCGGCATTCACGGCTTTACGCGGCACACGTATCAAGCCAGTGCCAAGACAAAGTAAGGCAAATTGCAAGAGGACGGCACTGACGGCGGCAAAGCTGGCGGCATGTGTAGATACACCATAATATGTACAACACCTTACGGCAGCGGTCGGCAACCTTTTGGCAGTCAAGGGCTACAAAATAAACTTTAGTTTATTTTGCCACCTTGTAATAGCGCAAGTACTATCACAAGTGCGGCCCACCTTTAGGCGGGCTACACTCGTGTACTAGATATCCAAGCTCTCGAGAGGCTCGTTAGCTAATCGAATGCACCACGTGAAGGCAAGGATATGGTTCTAAAGATAGTACTGACCCAGGTACACCCTAAGGCAGCGGTCGGCAAATGCGGCCCGCGGCGCGGACGTCTTACTTGCGGCCCATGAATGTTTTGTAAATAAGTTATAAATTTCAAAATAAATGCATGAACGACCCGAGATCGACCGTAGCAGAATATCACGCATTTGTGATATTAATTCTAGATTCTACCCGCGCACCTCCACCGCGCAGGCAGAGCAAAGTGCTTTCTGAAATCTGGAACCACACTATACGGTCGATCTCGGTTCGTTCATGCATTTATTTTGAAATTTATAACTTATTTACAAAACATTCACGGGCCGCAAGTAAGACGTCCGCGGGCCGCATACGCCCCGCGTGCTGCGTGTTGCCGACCGCTGCCTTAGGGTGTACCTGGGTTAGTACTATCTTTAGAGCATATCCTTGCCTTCACGTGGTGCATCCGATTAGTTCACGAGCCTCTAGAGAGCTTGGATACCTAGTACAGGAGTTCGTGTTAATATATAGCTGTTAGTTAGGAGTTGGTGGAGGAGTTTAATGGAGTGAGAAAGACCAAGACTTGATCCATCGCGGATGGGCAATCACGGCCCCTATTATGATCAGTCTAATAAAATATTTTTTTGACAATCTCTATTTTTAACCGACCCCAAAATAGGAGGAAATTCTCAATTCGGCTGTATTTTTTTTTAATGTACAACTTATTTATTTAATTACTTCGTGATTTACCACTTTGAAAAAAACTTTTTTTATTTGAAAGAGTATACTTCTAGATTGGTCCCATTTTTTCATCACCATCAGCCTGTATCTAGATACGTAAATGTAGAGGAATGTTTGAAGTCGGTTTTTTTTTTTTGTTAAAATTATCAAATAATGTAATTACTACTATAAGGTACTACATACTAAATGTAATTACTACTGTAATTACTACTATAAGGTAAGTACTATAAGGGTCTGATATTTTGAGAAACTAATATTTATTTACTTAATGCCCAAAATAAGTGCACACAAGCGGAATTAATGTGATCCAAGTATTCTCTACCAGCCGGTATTCTCTACCTTATTTAATCCCTACTAATATTATAAAGGTGAATGTGAGTTTCTTTGTTACGCTTTCACGTCGAAACTACTCAACCGATAATCACGAAACTTTGTACACATATTTTCAAAGGTATTAGAAAGATACTTTTTTATTTAAAGAAGTAAACCCGGGCGAAGCCGCGGGTAAAAGCTAGTATTACTATAAGAATGAAGACTATCGTTATCTTTACATAGTGGTAAAAATAAAATTAATGTCAGAATAAAAGCAATATAATAATTTTATTCCCAAAAAAACATGCAGTCAAATAAAGATTGTAAAAACAATATCACGAACTTACCTACTCTAATGCAGCACAAATACGCAACAGATTCGAAAACTGAAGAGTTAAATAAAAGTACATTTCATCGCCTCAACTTCAAGAGAAAATGACGTTGGAAAGAGTGAAAATTCATTTATTTTTCATAGTTGTTAAAAGTAATGGATTGAGCTCGAAAAATAGCACAAGCGCTTGGTGCTTTTATTGACTTACGTTTATACTTTTCAGTTTATGTTTATGCAACTATTTTCTTAAATATGAAAATTCTGACTATCTAGTGTCAAAAAAGTAGTTTTAGTTTTTCGGATAGTTGGCATCAGCCCATAATCATACCACTATTGGGATACGGGTCTCCCCTCAATCGAAGGGGTTTAAAGCATACTCCACCACACTGCTCAACTGCAGGTTGGCAGAGGCCAGTGTTTTCAAGCCGGCCAAAGGCCACTTGCTTGGCTTAACGACTGTCGTCTAAAGACAACAACCGGGACCGATAGCTTAACGTGCCCTCCGAAGGACGGAGAAGCTTTTTTTTTTTTATACTACGTCGGTTGGCAGACAAGCATACGGCCGCCTGATGTGAAGCGGTTACCGTAGCCATATTAACGCTCGCAACACAAAATATCACTCGCGCGCCGCCACCCCCGCTGCCATCGAAGCATCTCCTTCCTTTCTGGTGATCTCACTCACTCGCAGGAACACAACAGCCCTCAAGGGAACCGTTATTTGGCTGCGGTATTCTGTGAGGTGGAGGTACATTCCCCAGTCGGGTAGCTTACAATTACGCTCCCTACCTCTCCTTTCGCCAGAGCTTCGTTTGTCAGTCAGCAGGGTGCACCGCGCGCAGGCGAGGCTGGCCCCGGCTCAAAGATGCTGATGAACCACTTACACCCCGAAGATAAATAAACCCATCCATAGGCAGGCTACGTTCGACGTTGCTTAACTTGCGTGATCGATTAGACTGACACGTGCAACGACGTCATCAAGCTCCTCTATTCAGATAGTGTTCAAATCTTAATAGTTAGTAGGAATTGTAGTGACTACTTTAGAATGTATTACTTTCGAAAGAAAGATTACGAGCAACGATTAAGCTCCCTTAATCGTTGCTACCCGTTCCAATCAATCAAACAATCATTTTATTTGCGCAAAATGTAGGTACATAAGATGACATATATTATTTTCCCATATACATTTTGTCTTCTCTGAGACATGCAAATTATATAAAACATAAAATAAAACTTAGTTTACTTAAGAGCCATATTACATTTTGACTGTGATTTTTGCGTAAAATGGCCAATTTTGGCGTTCTGGATCTCGGAAACAAAAATACATTAACAATGTTGACTTATTGAATAGTAAAGAATATAAGGCATAGTACGTAGCGGCCTCGCTTTTTGTAAATTTTGCTTAACTTTTTAAATAAATCCAAAATTGCAGAGAAAGATTTTCATAAAATGCGCGCATTCACTATTTTGAGCTCCTGGATTGTACTACTGTTCCAAACAAATGAAATAAAAAAATAGAATGTTATTTGTTATATAGTCGTATAGTACATAGCGGCCTCGGAATTTTGAAATATCATTGATTTAATATAGAAAAAAAAAACATTCTTTTAACCAAAAAAACTTCGAAAACCGCTTTAAGTAAACTGTTAATTTCTCGAATAAACGATAATATTATTGAGCAAAATTTATACGAGAATAATTGTTACTTCATGATGAATAAACTTTGTAGCATGAATTTATTATCTTATTTCAATAAAAACGATAAATATAACTTCAAAATTACTACAAAAAACGATGCACCGGCGGCCTTCGCGGGTTTAGTACTGCGCGAGAGCTCGTCAGCGTGCAAATGTAATAGGGTTCTTAATAAATCTTAGTACTTATTCTAACAACTCTTCGTCTCTAACTTATGACAGAAATAGTTTTTTAACAAACAGAGTGCTTAGTGCGAGTGATTTGTTCGCGTTAAATCATGTCAATGTAAACAAACTACTACTACTACTAGCTACTAGGGTACTAGCGCGGGGGGTAACTAGCGCGGGGGGTAGTGGTCATTGTATTCACTGTTATAGGTACCATTTTGGATATTAATAAAAAGATATTAAATACTCTGTAAATTAAACATTCTGTAATAGCAATAAACAATGTCACCGTATTTATTGTAAGTGTTAAAATATGTAACTGTGTATAATCAATAATGTTAAAAAATAAAGATTATTATATTATTATTATTACAAACAGACCCAATACAGAAGAACTCTCATGTTTTGAATTTGCAAGACGCGTGTTACATATCAAAATTATGTGGCTTACTTTCTCACATTTTAAAGTGAGCAACCCGGCTAATTTAGATATGTAACACGCGTTTGGTAAATTCACAATACGAAACTTTTGTCTCAATTTGGTAGGCTTGTAAACGTTAACATATTCGAATGTGACTAAAAAACTAGATAATGATTACTAGATAATTACAAAATTAAATGTTTTGTTTCTTCCACAGCCAAAATTAGGTGCGATCGGCATCTTAGACACGTGTGGTGTGAACAATCTCCATGGTATGCCAGGAGTATACTCTGGTCTGCTCTCTGTACTCTTCGCTGGGATTGCTACTCACAAAAAAATTGGAGAGGCTGAATTGTACAACGTTTTTGAAGCTATGGGCGGAGAGGTGAATATTTTTTATGGTGTACAGTTATTATTGGCAATACGTGAGTGATACTCCTATGGTGTTGCAAGCGCCCATGTGTAACGCCGCTTACGTTACGTTGTCAAGCAGGTCGTATGCTTGTTTGTCAACTCAGCCTTAGTTTTTTTTTAATAAAAAAACTGAGATGAGATAGGTCTTAGATTTTTTTTTGATTGAATGAGACCTGAAATTCGTCACTGTTTGCGGACATTGAGGACGGGATCTATGTATGTATGTACCGTAACGCCTAAACTATTCATACGATTTTGATGAAAAAGATGTCAATCGATAGGATATTATGGCCCGGATAACATAGGCTACTTATTTCAGTGTTTTTCCGTAGTCAAGTTACAGATTTTAATTTTTTTTCGCAGAAAACTGCGATATTATGGTTTGCATATTCAATGAACCTGTTTTCTTCGTTCGTTGTGTTATTTTTTTGAACATCAAACCTGACCTAAGGCCATCTCTGCTACAAAAGAAGCGCCATTCGCGTGATAAACAAATTATTTATTCGCTAAAATACCGAATGCGCCTAATATCGCTGACCGTTTCCGTCTGCGACATTCGGCGCTAGTCGATGCTGGCTAGGCACATTGTATAGAAACTCGGCACTACTCCCTGCGCCGATTACCCGCGCAGACCGGGGGCCTTACCGCCGAAGCTGAAGCCGATTACCATCGGAATTCATGATGTTTAGCTCAGCAGGTAGAAACCCTAGAGCTCTACTGACTAAGCTGAAGATGTTTGTCAATAACTTTAACTAAAGACCAATTTTTGGAATGAAAAAAACAGATAGTAATCGGCTTCAGCTTCGGCGGTGGGGCCCCGGTTCCGATAAGCGTTGGTAGATCGGCGCAGGCTACCTGCTTTCTTTTAGAATGCGGCCTAAGTTATTTTATATAATATTTCTCTTTCAGAATGGTAGAACCGCAGCTAACCAAGCTCTATATCAATTTGTAGCATTAGCAGTTACATTGGTAATGTCTTCCGTGACAGGATTTATTACAGGTAAGATATGAATGTTTATAATATCTACTAATATTTTATGCGCAAAAGTAAAAAATGTATTTTTTCCTGGACAAATTACAAACTGTCATCAACAACATGTACAATAACATTACGGACAAATCACACAATGGGACTAATCCCAAACTAATCAAAACTTGTATTATGGGTTCTAAGTAATTGATAAATATACATACACACAAAACTTTTATAACATATAATACATAGAAAACACTCAGACCGAAACAAACACATAATTTTATGGATACAAATATGCGGAGATCGAACCCGCGCCTTCGGAGTCAAAGTGGCTATTATTACTCATTCGACCACTGGGCTGGTCGATGTTCTAAGACAGTTAATTTTTTCATAACCATACAGTGATTGTAGTGCATTGCACTTGCTGTTGTAATATGCCTTCATCTCCCTTTGATAATAAGAAAAGTCAGTGGCTATGTGGGGGCAGAAAGGGAAAACTGAAGTGAAATACTAATAAATTAATTAATTAATAAATATTACAGGACAATTACACACGGGCATCTAGTCCCAAGCTAAGCAAAGCTTGTACTATGGGTACTAGATAACTGATATAATACTTAAATACATTTTTTTTTTGTAAATACTTACATATAATACATAGAAAATACCCAGACCAAGACAAACAGACATGTTCATGCACACAAATGTTTGCCCTGTGTGGGAATCCAACCCACGAGCGTTGGTGTCGAACCCACGACCTCTCGATGACCGGTTCTTTTCTCTTCCAACTGAGCTACCGGGAAGGTCGACCGATTATCGAGAGGTCGTGGGTTCAAATCCCACCTAGGCGAGGAAGGTGAATTTTTCAGTTTTAAAAAATATTTAATTACTTTTAGTCGCCAACTTAGTATTATAGACGAGCTCGGTGGCGTAGCGGTCAATGACGCGGCTTCTTCCATTTAAAAAAATATTGATAACTAGATGACCCGGTGAACTTTGTTTCACCTACATCTATCTACTTAACAAATATATACGATCTAAGATCTGTGTCTCTTTAAGAAGTGCCTACCCTGTGTGCCCGAACTTGGAGGATGTACCATTGCAAGACATTTGTTTCCTAACTTGCCGCTTTCCATAAAATTTGACAATACCAGCTTAAATGACTCTCTTGCAGTTTGCTTGCCATGTCCGAGAATTCCTGACGCGGTCCTTCTACGAAACTTCGCGCATACTGCGCAGCATATTCAACTCCATGAAAGACAACACCTGTACGTGTCGCTCAAGTATTGACGATTTTTTACTAACTTATAAAATGGTCTAATCTTGGATTTATATATTTGTCCTTTCAACTTGACGAAATTTCGGAGTCACAGATGTCACTGGTTACCTCAAGCCACTTAGTCCAAGCTACTGAAATCTCGCAGTCGATTCTATCCGATCGAGATCCCAAGTACTTAAACCGTCCGTGCATTTGATCATATCCATAAGTGCACGGTCGTGGGATCTGTTGTTTTGCAGCCCAAGTCTTTCCCGTATTCGGATTCAGCCCATAGTTCTCAAGTGACCTCTTCCATTAATTCACTCATCGCACCAACTGCCCTCTATCCGCATCCGCCAGTGCAATTATATCAGCATACATGGACACCTACCGGCTAAGCTGAAGACGATGCCCACCGGTGTTTCTGATCACGAAAATCAAACTTCAACTTAGAAGTATGATACTTGTGTTTAGCTTAACTGACAGTAACTCTGGAGCTGTACGGACTAAGCTGAATATGCTTGTCAATAACTTAAACGTAAGACCTATTTTTTAGAGTCTGCTTTTGAGTTCTCTCATGACAAGACGCGTGTTAATTAGTTATAAAAAAATTGAATTGGTCATAACGCAATTTGAGTTCTTGGACCATTAATAATACGGTTGCAATTTGCTGTCATAGCAAAGTTCTATTTCATTCACGCGTGTGCGCATATTGCTCGATCGTGCATCGAGTTTCTCCGGCGTAGCAACTCAATACAGGTGGGAAAAGGACAGCATTGAATATCGCCTATGATCGGGTTACTGTATTGACGATCATCTCATCTACTGCGTGATATTTTTTTAATTAGAACTACCAACCAGAAGAAATTTCACAAGAAAAAAAAAGATATATTTTTTTATTTTTTATAAAATGAGTCTGTATAGAAGTCCTCCAAAGAAAATATCAGGATCATTCACGGATTTAACGAAGCTCCGAGAGGAAGCCCAAAGGAAAAGAAGGCACGATTGTGATCACGAAGATTTTTTCCTCGGTCTTCAGGAAAAACTAATGGCATCTATGAGTTCCTTCCACGAGTCCCAAAAGGAAATGCTGAAATGCAGTATAGATGCCCTGAGAGAAGACCTAAACGGGTTTAAATCACAGATGTGCAACATTCAATTATCTATTCAAAAACTATCCGATGAGCAATCTTCTATTCAAAACGAGGTCGGAGTGCTAAGGATCGCAAACGAGTCTAATACCCGTAAGGTGGAATCATTTGGGAGTGATATCAATCAACTGCAATCTGCCGTAGCAGAGCTATCCGAACAGTCACGAATCAAGGAGCAGCAGGGAAGGATTAATAATCTTGAAATAACTGGAATACCTGTTTCTAAAAGCGAAAACTTGCAGCATATCGTGAACAGTATTGCAAAGAAGATAGGATTTGTTCTGGCGCCTTCAGACATCGATTATATACACCGCGTACGGCGATTTAACACAAAGAATGTTGTGGAGTCCTGTGATGACAGTATGGAGGCAAAAGCCTCCCATGATAACTCATCTATACCGAACATCATCGTAAGATTCACTCGAAGGTTACGTAAGGCCGAAATGTTGGCAGCTGCGCGCGCGCGACGAGGGTTGACAACTGTAGATGCAGGTTTGGACGGGCCGGCGAGACCTATTTTTATAAGTGAGCATTTGACGCCACAAAACAAATTGCTATATCGACAAGTTCGTAAACTAAGTAATGATAAGAATTATAAATACGTTTGGTTATCTGAGTGCAAAATACTGGTGCGAAAAAGTGACAACTCAAAAATCGTACAAGTGTCGAGTGAAGCGGACCTCTGTAAAATTAAATGACTATATCATATTCTTTTTAGCTGTGGTCAAAATCCACCGGTGCTGCCGGAATACGAATATTGTGGTATATTATTACTCTTTACTATTATATTATGTAAGTATACCATTAAAAATAATGTCTGGGTTCCTTTACACTACTTTCTGCTACTAAAAACTGTAAGTATGGTTGGTGGAACAATCTTTTATCACAATATTAAAATATATAATTATACTTTAATATTTAAACATGTATAACATTAATTTATCCGTTTACTATCAAAACGTGAGAGGTTTACGCACTAAATCGCACGAGTTTCTTAAGGGAGTTTTATGCGGTAATTATGACGTAATATGTATAACTGAAACATGGCTTAATGATAGTTTTCATGATTCCGAATATTTTGACAGTAGATATGAGGTTTTTCGATGTGACCGTAGCCCAAAGGTAAGTGGCTGCGTGCGAGGTGGAGGTGTGTTGATAGCGGTGCGCCGCGAGCTGTGTTTTACGAGCCGCGCTGACATGCATGCACCGCCGCCGGCTGAAGAGGTATGGGTATCGATGCCACTGCACATTACTCCCGCAGGCCACGCCCATTCTAGCATTACACCTCGTAGCCTACATATAATATCAACGTATATGCCGCACGGTAACAATCACGAAAATTTATTGACATCTTTTTATGATAGGGTTAGTGAATTTATTATTTCATTCCCTAATGATATTTTCCTTGTACTCGGTGACTTCAATGTCAGCCATGCGTTCTGGTCAATTGATTCAACTACTGATAGTATGGGTATACAAAGTAATAGTGATAACTTAGCGTGTCTCACCTCAGAGTTCATGTCTTTCTCCTCACTTGCTCAATATAATAATCAATTTAACGTAAATGGTAGGCTACTAGATTTAATTTTTTGTAATAATAGTAATTGTGACATAAGTTCATGTGACAACCCCCTAGTGCCAGAAGATGCCCACCATAAGTCATTGGAAATTGATTTAAAAATAAATTTTCCTACTTCATTGAAAATGGCAGGTATCAATAGGAAACAGTTTTATAAAGCGGATTACGAGTCGATAAAGACCGAGCTTAAATCTGTCGATTGGATGACGGTTCTAGGCGAATTGCCAGATGTGGAATCTATGACATCCTATTTTTATAATATTCTTGATAGTCTAATAGATAAATATGTACCAACGTATAACTATAAAAAAAGAAATGCATATCCGCCATGGTATACCGCGCCACTTATAAAATTATCCAAGGAGAAAAATAAATTTCATAAAAAATGGAAACGTTATGGTAACCTGTGGGATTATAATACTTTCAAAATCTTGAGAACCCGTTTTAAAAAAATGGAAAAATATTGTTATAATAAGTTTATAGATCTTTCTGAAGATAACATTAAAACAAATCCTAAATCATTCTGGTCATTTGTAAAATCCAAAACATCGAATAATGATATCCCTGAGAAAATGAAATATCAAGATAAAGTTCTCTCAGGTGGTAGTGAGATATGTGACGCATTCAATCAATATTTCAACTCGGTATTTGTATCTCCTGATCATTCTAATTTTAGCCCTAACACGAGTAGTGATAACTCTCACTCACCCGTGGATATTGGTTCTGTAAACATAGAACAAAAAACAGTACTTAGAGAGTTGAAAAACGTGAACATACATAAGGGTGCAGGCTCTGACGGTATACATCCAATACTCATCTCTAAATGTGCCACAGAGCTAGCGGTGCCGCTCACGATTATCTATCATACTTCTACTGTGACTGGCTTTTTCCCTAGTAAGTGGAAAAAATATTTAGTGACACCTGTGGCAAAAAATAATAAAAGAGATCAGGTCACCGAGTACAGACCAATATCTAAGTTGTGTATCTTAGGCAAAATACTTGAAAAGATCGTAACAGCCCATATTTCTCGTTTGATTCGTAATCATATATCTGAACATCAGCATGGTTTCTATCAACGTCGTAGTGTAGACACCAGCATGGTGACTTTTACTGACCACCTATTGCGCGCTATGGATGATGGTCTACAGGTGGATGTCGTGTATGCCGACTTCTCCAGGGCCTTCGATAAATTGAACCACGACTTACTTATCCAGAAGCTTGGGGTTGCCGGCGTGCATGGCAGCCTTCTTAGATGGGTCAAATCTTATATTAGTAACCGGAGTCAAGCTGTCTGTGTGAAAGGGTACTCCTCGCAGTTTCTACCCGTACCATCCGGGGTACCACAAGGTTCTCATGTCGGTCCCCTTCTTTTCTCTCTTTACATAAATGATATAGGCGATGCTCTTAAGCATAGTCAGTATTTACTATATGCTGACGACACTAAGCTCTTCAGAATTATAAAAAATGTCAGGGACTGTAACAAACTACAAGATGACTTAATTGCATTACGTAATTATTGTTTAAGCAACCAGTTGTTTCTGAACAGTGACAAGTGCCATGTTATAACTTACACGCGCAATAAGAATGTTATCAATTTTGACTATAAATTAAATGATACAAGTCTAAAAAGAGTGTCCTCGATAAGAGACCTGGGTATAATAATGGACTCTGAATTATCTTTCAAACTTCACTACGAAAATATTATAAGTACCGCGTTCCGTAGACTCGGTTTCATACTGAGAATCAGTAAACATTTCAAGAAAACTCTCACTTTTAAAATATTATATTTTTCATTTATCAGATCAACTCTTGACTACTGCAGTGTGGTATGGAGCCCATGTTATAAAGTACATGTAGATAGAATCGAAAAAGTACAACATAAATTTTTAAAATCTCTTAATTATCGCAACAATATACTAAATGAGTCATACAATGATGCCCTGCGTAGGTATGGCTTGTTAAGCCTTTGTAACAGGCGCAAAATGTTTGACTTAGTTTTTCTTTATAAAATCCTTAATAACTTAATTGATTCCCCGTCACTGTTAAGTAGAATCTCCTTCATTACTCGTGTTCGTCTACCCGTGCGTCCCTCACGTAAACTACCTCTTTTTGTCCCTCCGCGGCTACGTAAAAATTACACACGTAATTCATTTATCTATCGTTCCACCAACATGTACAATAAGGAATTCAATGGTATTGATATATTTAATACTTCACTGACCACATTAAAATATGAACTAAAACGTAAATTATGTGTCTAACCTATTTTGTTGATTTTTAGGTAACAATAAAACTTTAAAGAAAACTCAAAATTTATCATAAGCTTAAATCTTATTTTTATTACTGTTCGCCATTATTGTTAACTTTAATTGACCGCATGTTATGAGAAGCAGAACTCAAAAAAAAAAAATGTAATTTATAGAATATATACTGGCACTACTTTAGTTTATAAGTTTAACAATATTTTTCAAGTTTATATGTAACTAATACATGACTGTTTGTTGCCATAAATAAATAAATAAATAAATAAATAAATTTTTGGAATCAAAATATTCGATGGTAATCGGCTTCAGCTTCGGCGGTAAGCCCCCTGGTACATGTGGATCCATGATACTACTTTACAATTCGTCTAATATATAAGAAACCACAAATGTCTAATATGTAAGAATATGCCTAATATGAACAAAAACAGACTAAGACTGATCGCTGGAGGACACCGACGTTAATGGGAATTTTGTCTCTCCTCTCCGACAGAGGTCTAAACTATGGATTTGGAATTTCGGTACATGTCTCGGATGATGTCGATATAAAAACCTGGCAGCTCTTTAGACTTCAGTAAAGAAAGTTCTCGGCAAATAAATTTATGACTAAATGATAAAATATGATTATATTAAAATTACAGGTTTAGGTACTTCAGAAAATAATGAGGATCCGTTTTATTTTGTAATAGGTATCACCTTGGTTAACATGACAGACCTATATAATGTGATGTAGGTTTTACCATATGCAAAGTTATACAACTCTATGTGAATCCACAAACCTCGTTCTGCGTTCAGCCCCCATTTTCTGGTCTATTCGCATTGCTGACACTGGTTACATTTTTTGCAATCATCTTTGTAATTTAGAATCCGAGTGTTTATGAAATTTACAAATTTCTATTATTTATTCTTAAGTACTGAACAAAGCATGATTTACCATAAACAGTCACTACATATTTCAACTCCTTTCTTGATGTCTATTAGTCTTGTGTCATTTCTATGTCACTTCTGAGAAAGTCATATTTGACAACCAACAAATATGACGTCGATTCTATGTGACAATGACACTATTGATAGGTAGGTTCGCGATCTTTGCTGTTATGACATTCGACTATAGTAGGAATACTTTGTATGGGAAATTAAAATTGTTGTTTTCACAATTTTTCACGATTTTTTTTCCAAAATTTCTCACCGTTTAAACCTTCTCTGGGCTAAGACAAACATTTCAAAACCAAAATCAGCTAAATCGGCCTGGCCGTTCTCGAGTTTTAGCGAGACTAACAAAAAGCAATTCATTTTTATATATAAGATATTCTGTCAAGTTGGCCGAAAACAACTATTTAAATAATAATTATAAAAATGATTAAATAATCATCATAATCATCATCAGGTCCATTTTAGTCTCCACTACAGGAGCACAACCCTCTCTCAACCTAGACGGAAGGAGGATTTGGCCTCACTCCCCACGCTGGCCAAACGGGTCGGAGAGGCCTGCCCCCTTACCACCATCTCTTATTGCGATTTAATAACTGAATAGAATGCTTATTAATACTAATGAATAAGCGACTCTATTTCAAATGGAATAGAGTCGCTTATTCATTGGTATGAATAAGCAATCTATTTCAAATGGAATAGAGTCGCTTATTCATTGGTATGAATAAGCAATCTATTCAGTTATTGAATCACAATAAGAGATGGTGGTAAGGGGGCTGATCGATATTTGATAATGTATTTCCCTCAGTTGCCTTGCACGACATCCACGGGAAGAAACGGAGTGATTCTATTCTTGTCTGCCGGAAACCACACGGCTATTAAATAATACCTAACCTAAACTAGTATTCCAGTCGCTCGTTTGGTTATTTTTAGTCGTTCATATTATTATTTTCCAAAATAATATAGCTTGATGAATCAGTATTTGTAAAAATACAAGATAAAATATACCATCTTTGCCTTTATTTACCTCCAACGGACGGTTATTTAAGACTTTAATATTGAAAGCCTGAAATTAAAGTCGGATCAAGATTTTGAACGTCTACAAATTCATTACTTCTAATCTCTATAGGTACTGATAAATTTGTTGGAAACTCGTTTTCAGCTGTTCTATTTTCAGTTTAGAATAGAATCACTCCGTCTCTTCCCGCGGATGTCGTTCAAGGCGACTGAGGGAAATACATTATAATACATCGATCAGGCCTCCCCAACCAGTCTGGCCAGCGTGGGGAGTGTAGGCCAAATCCTCCTTCTGTCTGGCACGGACGAGAGAGGGTCGTGCTCCTGTAGTAGAGACTATAATGACCTGATGATGATGATTTTCAGTTTATACAATGTAGGTACAATCAGATATTTCTTTGGGTTATGGGTTCTAAATTCGGAATTTTAAAAAGGCAAAATAAATTGAAGACTGAAAATTCGAAATTAAAAACTTTGAAACAAGTTCATGCACATGAACCGCAATGTAATTTTGACAATTAAAGATAAATTTGGCGTAAAAAAAAAACGGATAAGTGAACGGCTAGACTGACATCGCTATTTCTTTTTATGTTATATTTGTTATTATCAGGAGAAGGTTCTTATGAAAGAAAAAAATAAGAAAGTTACGGGGAAAATTAGACAATGTAAGAAAACTGAACGACCGTTATTATCTTTTGTAATGTATCTTTATGTCGTTTACAGAGCTGTCAGCCATTTGACAGATTGCAGGGAACCAATGGGGATGTTTGATATTTTTTCTGACATTAGATGTCACTAGGTAGGCGTCGGGTCCAGATTGTCAAAATGTACTGAATTTTTTGACAGTGAAACTTTAAGACGACAAGACAACACAATACGTCAACAAGACATTTCACAAGATGCTATGAATTGACAAATGATTGGACCCTACGCCACAGTACTGCCAAATGATTGGACCCTACGCCACAGTGCTGCCAAATGATTGGACCCTACGCCACAGTGCTGCCAAATGATTGGACCCTACGCCACAGTGCTGCCAAATGATTGGACCCTACGCCACAGTGCTGCCAAATGATTGGACCCTACGCCACAGTGCTGCCAAAAGACCCTCATTCGAATCAACGTCTGTCGGGTCAGCTAGTTAAAAATAAATATAAGAATTATTGTAACATCAAATAAATAATACTTATTAGACGTTGGACAAAATCAAATTTAGCACAACTTCACCCCGCGATGGCGACAGTAATAAATTTAATTGTTCATGAATATCTACCATCATTTTGATCTTATTACGGATCTTCTCAATTGATAATATAAATACAGATCGAAGTGCTTGAAAAGGCATCTTCAGATTGCAATATCGTTGCTTGTAATCCGTACTGAAATGCACTGAGGCATGCAATGGCCTTGCGGTGCATCCCCGTATAGACGTCGCTCTTGAACGCTTAATGAATCTAAAGGATTTAAGGATAAACGTTCTCAGGACATGTTTGCTTTAAACGTCTTACCTACATACGTCTAACTAGTAATGGGTTAGCTGACTCAAGCAGTAATAGATAATTGAATACCGATGATAGGACCTTGATTGGTTTGTGGTGAGAATAAACGCTCAACTATCCTGTTCTGCAATTTTGATTGTGGTTGCTGAACTGTGTTGACCGGATTTCCCGTATAATATCGGCATTATTCAGCTTTGTAATTTACCACTTGGTATTCTTGGTATGGTCTGATAGAGCCAACGCTTAATAAAATCATTCCCAAACTATTTCACACAACGGCAAATTTTTAATAGTAGTTAGTGATAGTATTTGTAGTAGTATGTACACTTTTGAGTACTTACGTTTATAAAAGTTACAAAACATGTGCAAATAATCAAAGTGCGTAAAATCATACGGTTAGATTTCCATTCAATAAAGATTTGAATATATTTTTAGGACCTTAATTCTAATTTAGGGATTCAGTCTCGAATAGTCAAGTTAATCCCATCGTAGTGTATATGTCGCAGCCAATTCGTAGAACCCGCCGCATTACATAACGGCTAACTTAAGGCGGATTGTCTTTAAATAATCTTTTGGTTAGATTTGTGTTGTGATTAATTAGAAATGCGAGGTTCCACAAACTTGGTGGATACCCAAGTGAATTGTCACCAGATAGCTGGCCGCATATATGATAAAAGGGCGATTTGAAATTATGGCTTGGCCATTTTATAAAACAGTTAGCCGTTATGTAATGCGGCGGGTTCTACGAATTGGCTGCGACATAATATAAATTAAACGTATGATATCATGTCAGAACTAGCAGATTATGTGACGAAAAATTATTTGAAAATTTGAAACGGACAACTTACGTATATTAAATTTAATAATTGATTTCGGCCAGTTTGCTAGAATATTATATTTATAAAAATGGAAAAATTCACCTCTCTGTCTAGGTCTAGGCCACCATTACAAACCTTCCCGGTAGCTCGTTAGTTCGTTCAAATCCCACCTTGGCAAGTGAGGTGAATTTTTCCATTTTTAAAAATATTTATAAATTACATAATATTGTTGTAAAAACGCTTATAACTTAGAAATTATAACTAAAACATTAAACCTAATAATAATAACATAAACATTAAACTTAGGCATTAAATCCTCGGATAGCAAACCCTTTTTCTCTCTATCATTCTTGGCACATTTCATCAGGACATATTGGACATAATCAATAACACCTTGCTCGTTTATCGAAGGGCTAAGAGATAGAACTCTGAATTAAATGTCATTTTTATGGCTTGGATAGCTTGCCATTTCAATGAATAGGATAATATCAGAATGGCCGACGAAAGCCACTCGTAATATGTTTTCCTGATCATGCTATAATTGTTGAAACGCCAGACGCCGAGCGTAAATTTCAATAGCGCCGTCCCAAAAATATTCCCTCGTATTTTAATGTTCGCTGGAAAACGGTAAAACGTTTTATTTAGAGAGCATCTGGGTCAATTCCAATAATTAATAGGCAGTAACGGCTTTTGATTAAATATTTCTAAAAACTTTGAATAAATGAACAGTTTCCATCAGTCGAAAATAAAATTCTAAAACAACTTTGATCCCATTATGTCTCTAATGATGCTTCTACCCTTATTATGTTCGTTTAATTAAGTTATGAAATCATTAAATAACTTTTAATTGGTATATTAGTTTTGTAGTGTAAAACAATGGTACTTAATAACGGAACATTTTCCGATGCGGAATTTAATAATTCTTGCTCGAATCAATTTAATATTTGCAATAAATAGTTGTTTGACGTTGATAAATTTGATTAATTTCAAGTACTTTCTTCCAATATTTTGTGCAAAAGTTTATTACATATTACAATCTCATATGCTAATCGATGATTTTTGCAATCTATTTTTCTACTTATATAAGATTTTCGAGTGATCTTGACGAGCCCGGAGGTCGAATGGTTAGCAATAGCTACTTTGGCTCCGAGATCGCGGATTTGATCCCCGCACAAGACAAACATTTGTTTGCATGAACCTGTCTCTTTGACTTGGTCTGGATGTTTTCTATGTAGGCATTATAATACCTACATATACTTATAAGTATGTATTTACAAAAAAATATATTTAAGTACATAAATCAGTTGTAGTACCCATAGTACAAACTTTGCGCTTAATTTGGGACTAGATGGCACTGTGTAAATTGTCCAGAAATATTTAAAATTTATCTTGCGTAAATTAGTCCAGTTAAATATTGAGTGCGCGAATACACCAGTCAACATTTTTTTTTTTTGCGCATGGGTTTTACTTTATATAATTTGATTACTACATATATAAAAAAAAATGTGATTCCAAATAAAAAATAATTTGCTTTTTAAGAACTTAGAGCCCATCAAAGAAAACGTTATGAAGAATTTTGTTGTTTCTTCAGTAAGGAAGATGGACTCTGTTTTTGTCATCACGTGAAAGATTTATTTGAAGAAATTGGTATTCTATGCCATACTCGTACATCTGAATGGCGCCCCGGCGGCCCCGGCTTCGCACGGGTATTTAACAAAAAATTCAAAAATTATCTCTGACTTGCAAGACGATTTTCAGTTTCTGATAAAGATTCTCCATGACGACGTATTTTTGATGCCCTCACTTGGGAACTATTTCTAGAAAGTTGAGATCTTGATCTTTTGGGAATTTTAAAATGTTAAAAAATTATTTGCAAAACAATCTAATTTTTGTTCAAATAAAAAAAAGAAATAATGGGGGAAAATTATAGCAATGTTTACATCAAAAATTAACTGTTGTACAGGAATTACCTATATAAAATGTAATTGAAATATTATAATAACTACTAAGTTACTATATTATTATATATAAGCTTTTTGGATAGATAATATACTCTACAAGTAGATAATAGCTATGGGGTAGAGATGTCCTTGTCTTGTACAGGAGGCCTTTGTGCCATACCTTATCAAAGGCTGTTTGTATGTCCAGAAACACGGCAGAGCAGTATTCTTTTTTTTTTTTCAAAAGAGGATCGTATAGATCGATCGATAAGATTTTTGTAATCATTTTATGTAATCATTTCTTTTTATAAAAAAAAATTAAATAAATTAAATATCCTTTTATGTATTTTTTTTTTCAACATTTTTTTTTTGTTTTTATTTCCACTAAATAGCTATAAGTATGTTTAATCATAAGAAACAATTGGATATTTTCAATAAAACAATGATTAAAATTGTTGTAAAGCATTTGTTCAGTCCATTTACTCGATATCCAAGGGAATGGGGTATAAAAAAAAATGGACCAAGAAACTTCCTGGCAACATTCAGAATCATAATCTACAAGCTTTTCTGAATTCAAAACTGTTTAAAGAATGCGGTCCTCATATTTTGCACACTCAACTCCATACAGCGCCCGCTCTATATAAAGGTATTGAAGCAGTCGTGAATATGAAATAATTTATTTTGATAAGGATTAATACCAAGATACAAATAAAGAGACTTTTTTGCGGCGGCATTTCAATGAAATTTATAAAATAAAAGAACACTTATTGTGACATAACTATAATAGTCGTCGCGAGACTTTTTGTAGAAAATGATGTGTTCGGCAAAGTCGTAGTACCTACATTGTTTTGTTTTATCATCAATAGTTTTCGCAGCGCACGCGGTGTAAGGAATTTTTTAGGTATTTTTTTTACATTATTGGAGTTTTAGTAAGGATTCCTAATCTTTTCTAGCAATAAATATAGCCTATGTTACTCAGGGTGAATGTAACTTTCCAATGGTGAAAGATTTTTTTTAATCGGCACAGTAGTTTTTGAGCTTATTCATTACAAACATACACACAAAAATACAAATCTTTCCTCTCTATAATAGTAGTGTAGATTACGACAGTATTAAAATATGTACTATTAAATGTATAGAATACAAGTGGGAAGTTATCAGACTTCAAGATAGTGTGTTTCACCGTTTAACCACTTCCAGGAGAAGTTGACTTTGTGTTTAAAATTAAGAAAATGATGAGCCTGTGAGCCTCGTACACCCTAAAAAGCATGTTGTAGAGCGTTACATAAACTGTATTCTCATGACACACGTACATATTTTCAGGTCTGCTGTTAAAATTACCTCTGTTCAAGTCGCTCAAGGAGGCTGAGAAATACGACGACGAAGTCAACTGGGAATTACCATAATACTCTTTGTATTTATATATCCCTATTCTGGTAACCACTCTACAACATACAAATGTTTCATCGATGATATTAGCGACCGATTTTTCGTATAAATTGTCAGTACGATAATAGCGCATTTCCGATTCGATACAGGGTGCGAAAAAACATTTACCTATCTATTTAAATATAGAAGGCAAATATAATAACATCTTTTTCCATTGTGCTAATCGTGTCTGTACAATCTAATAAGTCTAAATCTAAGAAGAATCTAAGAAATCGAATTTAATAAACTTCCTACTCCTACAAATTTCCTCTGATTAAATTCCACAACGAATTTCCAATGCAACCGTAGTTTTTCCCCGAGACTGCAGTGGACATTGTTCAATGCCTTTTTGGCGGCCTCCGTTATTTCTGGCTCCACAGGAGACACAGTGGTAGGATGGGAATGTGTGATGGGCATGTTATGCCTCAATAATTTAGTACGTGAAATTTATTTAGGAGGCAGCTTGAACTGGATGCGCGATATCAACTCGCTCGATAAGTCACACAAATGAATCACACAGCGCATTATGTGTGATTGAGGGGCTATATCGGTAGTCGACATAATTCTGTACCATACCACACCAGTGTTAATTACTTGGAAAATAGTACCTACTTAATTAAGACGAATTCCATGCTCGATATCAATCTGACCATTTATACCACAATTGCGACAGCTCTTGTATTTGCTTCCAAGTTAGTCCCATTGTTATAGTTTGACTAAGGGAGTTAATAAAAAAAATGTAACATTTCCATACAATATCTGTTACAGAATAGGGATAAAGCTTCCGTAATTATCGAATTATTTTATTTTGCATTTTGTTTTAGTACGATTTTGGAGAGTTTTTTGCATTTTTAATATATTAAGATTAATGAAATATATTTTTAAAATCGCCATGTTACTTTATGAGAATTTATTGTTTATTAGTATTTAGTACCTAATGTGTGTGTGAATATGACAGTGTTATTATTAGTTCAATACATTGTGGAACGTTGAAGTAATCAAATATTTTTTTAGGAAATAAGGACGACAAAATTAGTCTCGGATTTTAAAATTAATGAAGCAGTTTCTCTAAAATGACATATAAGTCACACACACACACAATCATGCGATTCTGATTGCATACTAACTAATCGCACCAAGAAGCTATAATGTTATAATAAAAACGCGATCAAATATGTAATATCTATATTCTTAGATACACAACTATAACTCAGAGGAGTATTATTGTATAATTTAAACGTATCGTATAATCGTGAGATATTTTTAAAATCTCAAAGTATTTTCACTCACTATAATCTATTAAAATATTTTGAATACGAAATATTGTATACGAATGCGAATGTTATCATAATATTAGGTCTTATAGATATATTCTCAGCTTGCAATGTCTATTGATATTTTGTAAATAAAATAAGCATATTTTAGTTTTAAAGCTCTCTACCAAAGATTCAGAGAAAAATATTTCAAGTATTATTGTATTCTTGATATTTATGTATTGGTATTGTTGCTGAATTATTAAGATCCATGTTGGTATTATAAATATAAATGATGATTTTAAACAGTTTTTTTTATTATTGTTTCGTATCCTCGTATTGATGACATAAACGAGTGCTAAGGTTGACTGGCTGTCAAAATCTTGCAATTTTGTATTGACAATTATAATGTTCCTTTGAAAGATGACCCCTTATTGCACGTTCAAACCGAACCTTAATTTCTCTTGCGGTAGGTATTGTTAAGCCGGCTGATACTGTAATATATAAAGCAATATTCGTCTTTATTTTCCATTAGCCATCCTCTATCTAGATCGCCTTAGTGCCGTGTTATATCTAGACCTTCCACCATCCTTCTGCATGCCTGCAGCGCCCACAAGAGGGTGTTTTTTTAAACTACGTCGGGTGGCAGACAAACATACGGCCCGCCTCATATAAAGCGGTCACCGTAGCTAGTAAATATCGCTCGCGCGCCGCCACCCCCGCTGCCAACGCAGCATCTCCTACCTTTCTGGTGACCTCACTCACTCGTAGGAACACAACAGCTCTCAAGGGAACCGTTATTTGGCTGCGGTATTCTGTAAGGTGGAGGTACATTCCCCAGTCGGGTAGCTTACAATTACGCTCCCCACATCTCATTTCGCCAGAGCTTCGTTTGTCAGTCAGCAGGGTGACCGCGTGCAGGTGAGGTTGGCGTTGTTTCAAAGACGTTAATAAACCACATACACAATCAAATACTGCTTTATAGCAAAGCGTCGTTTAACTTCTATCACCACGTAAGTCATTTTTAGTAACTTTTCAAGAGAGACATAAAACAGATTAGTTTGATATAGAAATGGGCTCCGTGCTGTTACTTTTCCGTAATTTAAATGTTCTTATTGGTCATGTTTTGATTCTGATTGGGCGAAACGACGCGTCTTTCGATTCTTTAGCGAGTGGCATCAAAATGTCAAAACCGCCAAAAAATGACTCACGTGGTGATAGAACTTAAACGACGATAGGTATTTCCCGTGTAAAAGTTATAAAGCTTTCTCAGAATGAAATATGTAAGTATATTAAGCAAGGGACTATCCCAAAAATAACTTAAAATTAGACCCCACAGGCCAATATTTACGGCAACACGAATAAAGTTGTCGAAGTATTTTCATTAACGCCACTGCTCTCGTTTCCTGGCCGAATAACAAAGTTTACATCTATATAAATAAAATTTGTTCGGTCGTTTGTGTAATCTTTTGTTAAAAGCAGATTTCCATGTGACCATTATGGAATGGTAATGTCCTATTCAGTTACCTATGTTACAATTAAGTTTGACTACATTTTAATTACGAGATTTGCCCCTTAGATTTTCATTATAAATATTTTTAAATGGATAAATTCACTTCCCCTCCTAGTTTAAAAAAAAATATAATTAATTTGAAAAAATATTTATAATATTCTGGCACGTTCGCCGAAATCAACTATATTTAAATAATAAGATTAATTATCAGGTCTTCATATCTAGATTATACGAGTATATAACAATCCAAGTGATTGGATATAAAAACCGACCGATATGGTTATAAAAGTGTCACTAATGGAAATGCAAACCAAAAATCTTTTTTCCGATTAATGAGAAAATGACCAGCGAATGATGTTGGTACTGATCTGATATTATACTGACTATCCTTCTGCAAAATATAACGTCTGGTTTTACCCCACTGCGTTAATGTAGAGATAGTGTGGCTGCGCGCTAATGCAGGAAGGAACTAGCGAAGAGGTTGTGGGGTGAATTTCCTGCCTTCCTGCTCTGGAGACTACACCATGTTCTATGAATGACATCGCTGAGACAGCCAGCCGGTGACCACAGCCGGTGCAACCTGGTCGAAACCGGCAACACCGGTATGAGTGACTCAGGAATGTCGAGCCGGGATTTCCTGGCATTTCGGGGGCCCATCTGCGAGTGGCAAGCCACCGCCTGCCGCAAATTGTTGTGTTAGATCTCTTTTTATGTTTTATTCTTCTAGATGTGACATAAGAATTGTCTATTAAATTAATGGTCATTATAATAAATGTCATGAAGTAAAATACTTACATACATTTTATTTATACTAATAAAACATGGTGACAGCGTTTCTTAACTATTAAAATAAATTACAAATCAGACGCAAGATGTCGGAACAAGATTCGATACAAAAACCTGAACCGGCGATAGCCGGACAGCGATTTGCGAACCTATCATGCCCAATATTTTCAGGCAAAGCTGAAAACTGGAATACCTTCAGCAAACGATTCGAATGGTATAGATTGGCATCCGGCATGTCAGAAATGCCTCAGGCAAGACAAGTAAGTACTTTAATGTACATTTTAGGCGAGAACGCCGATAATATTATGTTGTCTTTCAACTTAATGCCACAAGAAAGAATGGATTATAAAAAAGTTTTCGACATGTTTACCAATTATTATACTGCCGCACACAACAAAATTCACGCTCGTGCCAGGTTCAATAAGTTATGTCAGGGGGCAGACGAACGTGTTGATGATTTTATTTCAAAAGTTTATTCAATGATAGAGCCGTGTCAATATGATAAAATTATATCTGGAAAAATATCTGAAGAACTCATACGAGATAGGATAATTGTCGGAATCAAAGATACAACATTATCAAATGAATTACAGTTAGATCCAGAAATAACTTTACAAAAAGTACTCACAAAAGTACGACAGGCCGAAGAGATCACAAGGCAAGAACAGTTTGTACGACCCTCTGAAGAAATAAATTTTGTTAAGAACAAAAATAAGAATAAAAATTACCCTTCTACCAGTAAAAAATATCCAAAAACTTGTGGAAGGTGTGGCAAATCACCTTCACACGCACTTTCAATATGCCCAGCAAAAAATAGTTATTGCATAAAATGCAAAAACAAAGGTCATTGGGCACAAGTGTGCAGATTTAATAAAAATATAAATGAGATAGAAAATTCTGATACGGAAGAACCTAGAATTGATGAATCGAAGTCGGTATATTTGGGAACTATCGATGGAACTAATTGGAAATGCGAACAAATTTCTTCTAAAGACCCATGGAGAGTTAATTTAAAAATACACAACATTAGTATGAATTTCAAAATTGACTCGGGAGCAGATGTCACTGCTATTGGTGAAAAACATTATAATTATATGAATAAACCTAACTTAAATACAACTAATACTAAGCTAAAAGCGGCAGCTCAAAGTGATTTACAAGTTAAAGGTAAATTTACAACAGACATAATTTGGAAAAATAAGATAATTCGATCCGATATCTATGTCATTAAAAATCTAAATGATCCTTTGCTAGGAAAACCAGCTATAGAGGCTTTGGGTTTAGTACGCAGGATAGATACAGTGTCAAAATCAATTAATCTAGAACATAACGATTGTAAACCAAAATATGTAAACCCTAAAGAAGAATTTCCTACCCTTTTTGAAGGATTAGGAAGATTAAAAGGAGAATATAAAATATGCATAAACTCCAAATCAAGACCTTATGCCGTTAACAGTCCTAGACGAATTGCTATACCACTGTATGATCCGCTCAGAAAGGAGTTAGATCTCCTTCAAAAACAAGGCGTCATATTCCCTGTAGAGAAACCAACTGCATATTGCGCTGGTATTGTAGTGCGACCAAAAGACGATGGTACTATAAGACTCTGTGTAGATTTTACAGAGTTAAATAAAAATATTTATAGATCAAGATATCAACTGCCCTCGGTAGATGAATGTTTAGCAAGAATCGGTAGTGCAAAGTACTTCTCTAAATTAGATGCGAACAAAGGATACTTTCAATTGCCATTAGAAGAGGGTTCAAAACTTTTAACTACCTTTATAACACCATTTGGGAGATATGCGTTCAACAGGATGCAATCCATCATAGAAGGAATAGAAGGTGTAGTCTGCTGTCAGGATGACATATTAATTTTTGGTAAAACACTACAGGAACATAATGCACGTCTAAGGTCCGTTTTAAGAAATATGGTTCAAGAAGGAGTTACTTTAAATGAAAAGAAATGTACATTTACAGTAGATAACTGTAATTTCCTGGGCCATATCGTATCAGTAAAAGGTATCAAACCATGTCCTAGAAAAATAGAAGCAATAATTAATACACCTCCTCCCACTGACAATACGACGGTCCGAAGTTTTTTAGGGATGGTGAATTACCATCTTAAATTTCTGCCCAATCTAGCTGTTATAACGAAACCTGTAAGAGATTTATTGAAGTCCGATAATAAAAACCAAGGGAAAGATTTCATATGGACTAAGGAATGCAATGATGCTTTCATTTTAATAAAGCAGAAATTAGCTCAAGGTGTTATGCTAACTTTATTTAATCCTAATAAGAAAATACGCGTTTCAGCTGACGCCAGTTCCTATGGTCTTGGATCAATTATTGAACAATATGAGCCAGAAACGAGTACGTGGAATGCAGTAAGCTATGCGTCATGTAGCTTAATACCATCGGAAAAAAACTATGCTCAAATAGAAAAGGAAGCATTAGCACTTACTTGGGCGTGTGAGAAATTTTCCATGTATTTAATTGGATTACCTAGTTTTGAGTTGAGAACTGACCACCAACCGCTAGTAAAGATACTAGGTGATAAACCAATATATGAATTGACAGCTCGTATGCAGAGATTCAGACTGCGGCTTTCATGTTTTAATTTCAGAATTACATATATAGAAGGAAAAAATTTACATGCAGCTGATTTTCTTTCTAGATCTCCTTTACAAGTTAAACAAGAGTACAGCGATAAAATCGAACTCGAAACAAATTTAGCTATAATAGCTCAGCTTCAAGCATTACCAATGTCTGATTGCCTTCAAGACGAAATACGTACAATTCAAGATAAAAGTGATTTGTGTTACTTACTGAAAGAATATATACAGTATGGATGGCCTCCCAAGAGTAGTTTAAATAATGATATAATTCCCTTTTACTCATATAGAGGCGAACTAGGATGCCAAAATGGCCTCATAATGAAAGGACATAGAGTATATCGACGGTTAAAAGGTACTAGGGCATAAGCGACATTTTGATCGAAAATGAGTTATGAATGCCATCCTACTTAAAATTTTCCATTCTTTCTAATGCGCTTACTCCCATGGCTCTACGATGACTTTTTTGTCGTTTATGCCAAAGCAAAAAACAGCGTTTTCGAAGTATGCCTCGGAGTAACCGACGAAATTCTAGGCCATTTTTGCCCTTAAGGTGCTTGTACCCCTGTAAAAATGGTTTCATTTTTGGTTGATAGTCGGTAACGCGTTTTTACTTTTAACTTGCATAGACATTCCGGGCGCTTACGGCTCTTTACTATTAGCCCCTGTTTTGAAACCTGGAACTAATGCTCCTTTACCTTTCTCATTAAAATTAATAGACGTCGGTTATACCTTACTACTTTTTTTTTGTTTACAATACAGTTGTCGCTTATTCGCAATTACTAAAATTCATTTGTTAATGAACTGCCGGTTATGCCTTACTACTATTTACAAATTAACAATATGGTTGTCGCTTATACGTAATTACTAAAGTCTAAGTTCATATTGAACTGTCGATTATACCTTACTACCAATTACAATATTTCAATACTATTGTCGCTTAATATTCCACTTCCATTTGCTATTTTCATACAACTACGTCGCTTACGATATATTGTATTACTTGGTTGTACTCAATCAGCTATTCAGCAAGTCGCTTGTACCTTAAATCCTCCTGTCTCTTTCGCTCAGTTGTTCTTACCATTTATATGCTGATGATCTCCAAACATTTGTGCAGACAACGACAGAGAATGTGAACAACACTGCAATTGCAAAATTAAATGATAACCCCTGTAATGTCAGTTCTTGGTCTAGAGATTTTGCTATACCTGTAAATCCAGCTAAATGCCAGGCTGTGCATTTAGCTGGATCTACAGGTAAATGCACAGCACACACAATCTAAACGTGCACCCTGTGCCCAAAAAGGGTGACAGATCAGACCCATCGAATTACAGGCCTATCGCTGTTACCTACCTTCTCTCCAAGGTGATGGAGCGCGTCATAAACAACCGGCTCCTAAAATACCTATAAGATCACGATTTAATCAGCGACCATCAATACGGCGTTTGTTATGGTCGCTCGACTGGTGATCTTCTAGTGTATCTTTCACATCGCTGGGCTTCAGCTGTGGAGAGTCAAGGTGATGCATTGGCTGTCAGTCTGGATATGGCGAAGGCGTTCAATCGGATTTGGCACCGTAGTCTTCTTTCGAAGTTGCCTGCATACGGTCTACCAGAGGGTTTATGCGAATGGGTCGCTAGTTTTTTGTCCAACAGAAGCATTAGAGCATTGATGGTAGTTGCTCCGATAGCATGGACATTAATGCTGGCGTCCCGCAAGGCTCTGTATTATCCCCGATGCTGTTTTTGCTGCATATCAATGATATGTTGTCTATTGACAGCATTCATTGCTATGCCGACGACAGCACCGGGGACACTTATTACACGGGCCGCGCTAATATTCCCTGCTCTCTGTTGGAGGAGAGCCGCGAACAACTTGTGTCGGAAATCGAGGGCACACTAAGTAGAGTGTCCGACTGGGGGCGACAGAACTTAGTGCGATTTAACCCCTCTAAGACGCAAGTCTGCGCGTTCACCGCTAAGAAAACCCCATTTGCTGTGGCTCCACACTTCCTGAATACACCCCTTACCATCGCCAAAAGTATTGGGATTCTAGGAGTTGAAATCTCCAGCAACGTCCAGTTTCGTTATCACCTGGAGGGGAAGGTCAAGCTTGCGTCGAAGAAACTAGGTGTGTTCAACAGGGCGAAGCAGTACATCAATCCGCGGCAAAGGCTTCTGCTTTACAAAGCTCAAGTTCGGCTGCATATGGAGTACTGTTGTCATCTATGGGCGGGAGCGCCTAGATACTAGCTTGCACCTTGTGACTCGATTCAGAGGCGTGCTGTGAGGATTGTTGATGATCCCAAACTGACAGACGGTAAGTCTGAGGAGAGATTTTGCGTCCCTTTGTGTGTTCTACCGATTGTACAATGGGGTGTGTTCAGAGGAGTTGTTTGACATGATGCCCACGGCCTCCTTCTACAGTCGCACCGCTCACCATCGACAGGGAATTCATCCTCACACATTGGAGCCTAAGTGGTCGCGTACCGTGCGGTTCCAGATAAGTTTTCTCCCGCGTACGGTCAAGCTGTGGAATGAACTGCCTGTCGAGGTTTTGGCGGGAGACTACAGCATGGGGTTCTTCAAAAAGGGCGTGAAAAGGTTTTTACAGGGTTGGCAACGCACGTGTGATGCCCCTGGTGTTACAGGCGTTCATAGGCTACGGTAACTGCTTCCCATCAGACGGGCCGTATGATTGTCTGTCACTCTAGTGGTATAAAAAAAAAAGAAAAAAAAGGCTATTGTGCTTGGTAGCTCTAGGCAGGTTACCACGATTGATTTCAGCTCTGTGTAGCCTGTTATATTTGAATAAACTGTCATTTCGTACAATAATACTGTCAAAAACCTAGATCTTTATATACGAGTAGATTTCACTCTTAGTTGGACCTCGCAAATAGCTGAGGTGAGTCGTGCGCTCAAATCGGCATTGAGTATTATAAAACCTAGGTCTAAATGTAGTGTTTCCAGATCTAAATGTAGATCTCCTCAATAAGTTGGACCGACTTATCAACAACGCTATCCGTTTTATCTACTGTCTTCGCAAATTTGATCATATCTCTTCGTATCGGTCTCAATTTAAATGGCTTCCTGTTCATCAACGGAGGCAACAGAGATTACTCTGCATACTTCACACTATTCTAATTAGTCCTCTCTCTCCGGAATACTTGAAATGCAAATTTCAATTTGTGACTCTCACATTTTCACGTCAGCTTTACATTCCCCTTTACCATTCTGGCTTCAAGTCTGATTCCTTCACACTGCAAGCTTCACGTCCATGGAACGAGCTGCCTGAATGACTTAGAAGGATCTCAAATAAATTCAATTTTAAAAAGAAAATCAACGCTTATCTTTTGGATGGTTTAACGAAGAACTGAATCATCATCTTCCTATATTATATATCTGTATGTATATTTATGATAGTGATATATTCTTACGTATGTTTATTTTATTTTAACGAGTAATATCGTTTATTCTATTTCTTTCTCTAAGTTGAATAGTCATTACATTATATCTATTTCGTAGACACTGTTCTATTTTTTTTTCATCTGCTTTAGAACCGCATTCGTGTATTTCTGCTAATCCCAAAGGTTGACTGGTAGAGAATGCTTTTAGCGTTAAGTCCGCCTTTTGTACCCTTATGTAATTTTGTGGTCAATAAATTTTAAATAAAAATAAAATCAGTCGCCTTAAATCTTTCGGTAGGTAAACACATATTTCAGTAATATTCTCCTATCATTTATTCTAAGGTTGTTTGGAAGAGATTGCTTTCGCATTGTTCGTTAGATTAAGTTTGAAATAAGTTACTGTAAGTCAATTTTTAATATTCAATAAATAATTTTGTATTTCGATAGATAATGAGTTTATATAATACAGTATAGTGATGGGTAACCCTTTAAATGTACCCAGTTACTTAACTCTTGTTTTAAAAGAGAATCGTGTTGGTTGACATTCTAATATTTTTAAGACCTGACATTTAATCCACGTTACTATTTATTTATTTATTTACTAGCTGTTAACAGCGGCTTCGCCCGCGTGGTCATTATTTTAATGAAACTTGTTTCCTATAGGAATAACATGGATAAAAAGTAGTCTCTCCAGATAGAAAACTATCCCCTGTTAAAAAATCATGTCGGTATTTAGGTTCATTTCGACGTAAGAGAAGGACAAATAATTACAGTTTATTTTTTCCCATGGGATTAAGATGTTTTTCCAGGATAAAAAGTAGCTTATGTCAATCTGCAAACCGTAAACTATCCACATAAAAAAAAATATGTCGGTTCTTAGGTTCTTTTCTACGTAAAAGAAGGACAAATGATTACAAAGTTTATTTTTCCCATGTGATTAAGATGCTTTTCAAGGATAAAAAGTAGCCTATGTCACTCTCCAGACCTTAAACTATCCCCATTAAAAAAATCATGTACTTAGTTTCCTTTTGTCGTGAAAGAAGGACAAATTATTATAAACTTTATTTCTTCCCGTGGGAATAAGATGTTTTTCCGGGATACTCATTATCCCGGAATGCCTATGTCACTCTCCAGACCTTAAACAATCTCAAAAAAAAAAAAACATGTCAATCCGTTTGTTACTTTCGACGTGAAAGAAGGACAAACAACAAGCAAACTTACAAGATTTTCAGAAAACTTACAGCTAGCTTATGTGTATTTTAACATTACAGTGGTATTGATAGTCAATTAAAAGGTTTACATTGCACTCGGAAAAAAATCAACGGTAGTACCAAGTACTTAAATAAACATTACAAAATGATTCTGAAATCAGAGGAAAAACATTTTAGCTAATGATCGCTTCAAATGAGCTCATATTATAGAGATCCACGTCTGCTTATATTGTTGGATGTTCTCGATTTCCTTAAGGTATATAAATCTTGATAAGGTGGAAGTACTACATTACCTTTCTTTAATTCATCTACCAGTGTCGTTAATGTCTAATAACCTCACAATATTATTGCTAAGCTCTGTATCTTAGGCTTTATTAACTTTTGGCGCAATTATGTGAATATTCACTTGTCCTCCTCTACCCAATCAAGTTATGACATAGTCATGTTGTTTATGCCCTATTACTTTTTGGTACGAGGATATCAAATGTAGTTAAGTCTTCTATACTCTTGGTATTTTTAGATGTTTAAGTAACTTATGCTGAATTACCTCACTAGGAAAATAAAATCAATTGATCTAAGCGACATAAAACCACATAAAACAACGTATAATTATATCAATAAAAGTACCCATTTATGCGTTTATATTTTTATTCTACAGCTGTTTTGGTTTTATCAATAAAAGATAATAAATAAAAAAGTTATATCCATTTTTCTGGAATTTCAAACTTTGAACTACTTTCCTGAACAATTTGGTTTTGGTCGCTTATACCCTATAACCTTTTAACCGTCGATATATTCCAAATATATTACAAAAGGAAATGTTGACTAGACTACATCAGGGACACCTCGGTGTAGAAAAGTGTAGACAAAGAGCTCGAGAATCTGTTTGGTGGCCAGGAATTTCTAGTAGAATACGTTTTCTAGTTGAACAATGTCCTGAATGTATAGAACACCGTCAAAATCCGGCTCAGCCTTTGGTTCCTTCAGAAGTGCCCACTTATCCTTGGGAAATCGTAGCGATTGATTTATTTGCAGCGAAAAACAGAGACTATATGGTAGTAATTGACTATTTTTCGCGATTTCCTGAAATATCTACTTTGACTTCTACTTCGGCTGTATCTGTCATTACACACCTGAAGGTAATATTTGCGAGATATGGTATTCCAAAGATTGTGAGAACTGACAATGGTCCGCAGTTTGATTGTCGAGAATTTAAGATTTTTTCTGATCAATGGGGATTTTCGCATGTAACTAGTAGTCCTCATGCACCTTGGAGCAATGGCATGGCAGAAGCTGGGGTGAAAATAGTGAAAAATATCGTCTTAAAATCTACAGATCCTATTTTAGGACTAATGGCCTATAGAAGCACGCCCATTGAGAACGGTTATTCTCCAGCCCACCTGTTATTTGGTAGAAGAATCAGAACAAATGTACCTATTGCCCAAGAATTATTAATACCTGTAACTCCGGATTTAGAACTAATTAAAGAAAAAAAAACGACGACGTCAGGATTACATGAAAGAAACATACAATAACAGACATGGTGCGAGAGACCTTCCAGAATTATTGCCAGGTACAAGAGTTTGGGATACAATTTTACGCACATATGCGTTAGTTGTTAATAAACGACCGGAACCCAGAAGTTACGATCTAATAACAGAAGACAAGTGGTCGAAAATCCGTAGAAATATACGGCATCTAATTTTTGCTGGAAGGAAAGAAGAGGTAAGGACAGAACGCGAGAGACAAACGGATATCCCAACACCTGCGATATCTTTTAACTTTGAAGCAGATACGAATCAAAATACAGTTCAAAGTGATGCAGTTCAAAGTGATGCAACTGCAGGTACCTCTGGTCAATCTTGTCCATCTACATCACCCAGGATGTACTCCCATGTAACCAGATTCGGTCGATTAGTGAAGGCACCAGTCAGATTGAATTTGTAATGCAATTACTATTTTAGTCAGGATTTGTTTATGTTATTTTGTTTTTTTTCTTTCGGAAAGGAAGGATGTTGTGTTAGATCTCTTTTTATGTTTTATTCTTCTAGATGTGACATAAGAATTGTCTATTAAATTAATGGTCATTATAATAAATGTCATGAAGTAAAATACTTACATACATTTTATTTATACTAATAAAACACAAATAACTAGCAATAGAAGCAGTTATGGCAGGCGTCCCTCTTCTATACTAACCCGGTATTTAGTTCACCCAGATCTCAGTCCATAGTCCATTTATTTTCCATCACACTTCGCAATAGTCTCAACGCCTGCCGAGACCTGCTCATGGATATATCGAACGATATATCCATGAGCAGGTCTAGGCATTGATATAACCTGGAACGGGTAACGGCGGGCGTACAACATTACATAAAACATGTCAAAGGGGCTTCTGCGCGTTGGATCTATATCCCCGCGCACGCCTACCAAATGACCGGGCTTGACCCTTGATTTAAGAGAGATACATAATAATAAGTTCACCCAGATCTCATCTCCATAGCCCATTTATTTTCCATCACACTTTGTAATAATGTCAACGCCTGCCGAGACCGGCTCATGGATATATCGTTTCATTGATATATCCTGGAGCGGGTCACGGCGGGCGTACAACATTGCATCACAACTTCTCAAAGGGGCCTCTACGCGTTGGATCCATATCCCCGCGCACGCCTATCAAATGACCGGGTTAAAGCCCGTGAGTTCAAGAGAGATACATAATAATAATAATATTATATATACTCGTATGTATATATATATCTTCTTATATATAAAAATGAATTGCTTTTTTTTAGTCTCGCTAAAACTCCAGAACGGCCAGGCCGATTTAGCTGATTTTGGTTTTGAAATGTTTGTCTTAGCCCAGGGAAGGTTTAAACGGTGAGAAATTTTCGAAAAAATTCAAGAAAGATAGTGAAAACAACAATTTTAATTTCCCATACAAAATGTTCCTACTATAGTCGAATGTCATAACAGCAAAGATGGCGAACCTACCTATCAATAGTGTAATCATAAAGACTCGACGTCATATTTGTTGGTTGTCAAATATGACTTTCTCCGAAAGTGACATAGAAATGACACAATACTAATAGACATCAAGAAAGGAGTTGAAATATGTAGTGACTGTTTATGGTAAATCATACTTTGTACAGTACTTAAGGTGAAGTGAGTCCAGGAAACACGCTTATTGAAAGAATAGTTCTATTAAACTATTTCAATTTGGTTCCTAGAAATGTAACTATGAAATCTTAAGTTCTTTCTGCAGGGCACAAAGCTATTGAAAACACAATTAATAATTTTTGGCTCGATAGAAAAAAATCGCGAACTTACTCTCTAAATTTGCACTAAGTAAAAATTATAACTATTTAATACAATTTTTTTATAAGGAAATTATACCAAAATTTTCATAATTTTAATTACGAGAGCACTATGCTATTACTTTTAAAAATAAAATAATTTAAATAAAATTATTAAAAGAATAACGATTTGCGGTCGCGCACCCTCCCCGATTCTCGATCGCTCTCAACGTCAGTGCTCTAGGAGCTGCGTTCGAGGTAGGACCTGTGCCGCGCGTCCGTTCAACGCGTTGTCAATAAACACGTTGAAATAAACACAGTGTAGGAATATCAGTAAGACAACAAAACAACGATGATGATGATGATACATTTATTTTTTTACTGAGACCCGGTTTTTTTTTCTCATGCTAGATGTTTCTTTGGAAAACTTTATTATAAATCTTTCTTGGAATATCTGTAAACCCACATTGAAATTCGTTCAGTAGCGATTGAGTTTATCGCATACATGTAGGTACGCGATCATCGAAATCGGTTTGGCCGTTTAGGCGTCATAATTTTTATTTTTTATACTTCGTCGGGCCGTAAAAACATACGGCCCGCCTGATGTGAAATGGTTACCGTAGTTATAATAACGCTCGCAACTTAAAATATTGCTCGCGCACCGCCACTCCCGCTACCAACACAGCAACTCCTTCCTTTCTGGTGACCTCACTCACTCGCAGGAACACAACAACTCTCAAGGGAATTGTTATTTGGCTGCGGTATTCTGTGAGGTGGAGGTAAAATCCCCAGTCGGGTAGCTTACAATTACGCTCCCTACCTCCCTTTGCCAGCGCTTCGTTTGTCAGTCAGTAGGGTGTACCGCGTGCAGGTAAAATTGGCTTTGGTTCAAAGATGTTGATGAACCACTTACAGCCCAGATATAGTGATAACCCCAAAGATAGTGGAACAAACAGACATCCATACTTTCGCATTTATAATATTAGTAGGTAGATAGTTAATTGATTCAGGTGTTATTTACAGGCAATTTGATCTACACTACTTTGCGTGCTTCCGCCACCAACGTTTTTGGTGTAGGACACGACTTACGCTTAATATTTTTTTGGTGTAGGAGCTAGGACGTTGGATCATTAATATTTTAGGGTGTAAGTGGTTCATCAACATCTTTAAACCCAAGCCAACTTCACCCGCGCGCTGTGTACCCTGCTGACTGACAAACGAAGCTCTGGCGAAAAGAGAGGTAGGGAGCGTAATTGTAAGCTACCCGACTGGGGAATTACATCCACCTCACAGAATACCGCAGCCAAATAACAATTCTCTCAATCAATCATGAAATCAAATCAATATATTTTTTTGTAAATACATACATACTAACTGTTACCCGTGGCTTCGCCCGCGTGGTCCAGGGAAGCTGCCATTAATTTGTGTATATTTTTTTCTTGTTGTCATTTTTTTACTAGATGGGATAAAAAGTAGCTTATGACACTCTCCAGACCGTAAACTATCCCCGTTAACAAAAATCATGTCGGTACTTAGGTTACTTTCGATGTAAAAGAAGGACAAATGATTACAAAGTTTATTTTTCCCATTGGATTAAGATGTTTTTCCGTGATAAAAAGTAGCTTATGTCACTCTCCAGATCGTAAACTATCCCCATTAAAAAAATCACGTCCGTACTTAGGTTCGTGTTTGACGTGAAAGAAGGACAAATGATTAACTTTATTTTTTCCCGTGGGAATAAAATGTTTTTCCGGGATAAAGAGTAGCCTATGTCACTCTCCAGGCCTTAAACTATATAAAAAAAAAACATGTAAATCCGTTTGTTACTTTTGACGTGAAAGAAGGACAAACAACCTTTTACCTATATTATGCTATAGTGATTTAATCTTAAAAGATAGGCATATGCGCAAATTTACGCAGCGCACGCAACGTAAGCCCTCAAAAGGAATATTTTTTTCCCGTTTTTAGGGTTCCGAACCTCAAAAGGAAAAACGGAACCCTTATAAGATCACTTTGTTGTCCGTCTGTCTGTCTGTCTGTCTGTCTGTCTGTCTGTCTGTCTGTCTGTCTGTCAAGAATTTCTATGTCGAGAATGCGTGGAGGTATCAAGCTGAAATTTGAACTGTATACTCAGGTCTACGGTCCCATGAAGTTAAAAAAAAATCAAACTGCTAAGTTTACGTAGAAAAAAGTTACGGCCGTTTATTCAGCAAAAAACGCATATTTCGACACACTCAAGGGAATCAAAACCTATAGGGTACTTCCCGTTGACCTAGAACTATGAAATTTGGCAAGTAACATCGTTATAGACTACAAGTACAGGAATAAATCTCAAAACTGTACATTTGTAAATAGATCTTAAAAAATAGGGGGTCTATATTTTTATAGGATGTCGAAATTTCAAATTGAAACTACTAGTTCAAATGGGATATCATATGAAAGGGCTTGATGTACACATTGCAAAATATTTTATTTTTATTTTTTTCGACGCATTATTTCTTATTTATAATGATAAATATCAAATTTAATAATGATACTACGTACCTACGGAACCCTCGGTGGGCGAGTCCGACTCGCACTTGTCCGGTTTTTTTTATCGGTGCTCCGCTCCTATTGGTGTTAGCGTGATGTTATATAGCCTATATATAGCCTTCCTTGAAATATAGGCTAACACTAAAATATTTTTTCAATTCGAACAAAGAAACAAACAAACTCTTCAGCTTTATAATATTAGTATAAATAATACATAGAAAACACCCAGACCAAGATAAACAGACATGTTCATGCACACAAATATTTACTCGTATCTTGTACGGGGATCGAACCCACGACCTCGGAATCAAACTGGACATGGTTAGCCATTGGACCACCGGGGTTGTCAAATATAAATACTGTTAATATCAATACCGCTGTATGCTCGGGCATAGTAGCTAGGGACAGACGCGTACGGCACATATCGATTCCTAGAAGGATGAAGAATAGTGTATGCTGGCGCGTGACAGTTAGTTAGTTTAAGTATGTACCTATTTTAGTTTGACCAATAATAAATATAATTGAATATAAAAGAATATTTTTCTTTTTATAAATAGTTTTCTTTTTATTTTGAATTCTTTACTTTTTCATAATATACCAAAACATCACTTGTTTGCATGTTGAATATAATATACTTCATTAATAAAAAAAATGTATTTTTACATGTGGTTTATTTATTTTCATATAATTATATTTCCAGTAAGTACTTTTAACTATTGTATTGACGGGTGTAATACAACACGGGTGTAGATAGTCACTTCGCTATACTGCGGCGTCTCGGCAGCGATCGCGCGCTTGTAAGCGAGTACCCCGCGCCGGCTCCTCTCAAGCCCCGCACCTCACCCCCTCGAAAACGGCCAAGCCCTGGACTCACGTCACCTTAAGAATAAATAATAGAAATTTGTAAATTTCATAAACACTCGGATTGTAAATTACAAAAATGATTGCAAAAAATGTAACCAGTGTCAGCAATGCGAATAGACCAGAAAATGGGGGCTGAACGCAGAACGAGGTTTGTGGATTCACATAGAGTTGTATAACTTTGCATATGGTAAGACCTACATCACATTATATAGATCTGTCATGTTAACCAAGGTGATACCTATTACAAAATAAAACGGATCGTCATCATTTTCTCAAGTACCTAAATCGGTAATTTTAATATAATCATATTTTATCATTTAGTCATAAATTTATTTTGAGGCGAGAACTTTCTTTACTGAAGTCTAAAGGGCTGCCAGGGAGTCTACCGCGCAACGTGAATACGATTACCATTTGGCTAAAATAACACCGTTCGTCCACTAAACGGATATCGTCGCACCGGTGAAACGATGTCCGCCGGTCTTCAATTCCTTTACCAGTGACACGTGTTCGAGGGATCTTTGAATGAATGATATGCTTAGACTTTGACATTTGTAGTTACCGCCGAAAAAACGAATATCAATGGGTGAAGATCCACCGGTAATGAGAACTGTCAGTTGAAACAGTCTACCTTACTGTGGTCGGTTTGAACTGAATATTCGTATTTCTACCAACTTTTGCTAGTTATTACTTATTTTTTGTTTCTATTTGTACAAATATTATGACCTCCTAAACGAATTAACAAAAAGCGGCTATGTAGTTAATCTATACGCTGTAAAAGTAGGAGCGAGAGGTATACCAGCAAAATCTCTCTATAACCTGCTGAAAGACCTTGGCTTGCCCAGAAGTGCAGTAAGTTCTATACTAGAACGAGTATCTAAAGCTGCATTAGCAGATTTATACCAGATTTGGCAGGGCAGGGAGAGAAACACAAGTAGTGAAGGTGAGTGTTGATGTACGTCGGAAAGGGGCCCCTTAAACCTACACCCGTGTCATAAGTCTCGGGATCTACTTGGGGGTTCTCTCTCTGCCACACGATGGACCTGGCACCCGCACGGTGAATCCATGGAAGCTAAGAAGTTCGTCTCTCTTTAAATCCTTCTACTATAGTGTATTGTGTGTGTGGGCAACTAATAAAACCCATGACAGGAAACTGGATACTTGCCAGAACGCTATGGAAAGGAGCATGATGGGAAAAAAGCTATCAGATAGAATCAGGAACTCAACCATAATAGAACAAACGGAAAGAACAAACAACGTTACAGTAATAATAAGAAAACTAAAATGGAAATGGGCAGGCCATACCATTAGAGGTAAAGACAAATGGTCAAAGACAATAATACACTGGTTTACTGGACACGGGAAAAGGAAAAGAGGCAGGCCATTTCGAAGATGGGCCGATGAAATAAGGGTTACAGCAGGTGTAGGCTGGACAACAACGGCAATGGATAGACAAAAATGGAAAAAGTTGGGGGAGGCCTTTGCCTATAAAAGGCAAACAGGCATGGTTATCGATGGAAAAAAACAAGTGGACTTGATACTGCCAATTTAAATGGAAACATGCAACAAATGTGTTGAGGAAGTTATTTTTATTTTTATTTCATGTAATATGTCTGAATAAAGGCTTTTATTATTACTATAGTGTGTTAGTGCAATATTGAACGTTTGTGTCTTGTAATCTGTGTTTTACACGAACTATGGCGTTAGCGGCATTATCTGCTGCAGCGGAAGAGGAACGGCTCAAGAAGCTCGAGACCTTAGAGCGCAGGATGCTACGTGATAGCAGCCAGCCTATGCTCTTGTCAGAGAGCAGTTTTATTGATAATTTTAGGTTATCAAAGTCGCATTTTCTGACTTTGTGCAACGATTTGGCTCCGTTTTTGTCAACGGCCCAACGCTCATCAGCAGTGCACCCAGAAATCAAAGTAGGTTGATTAATCACGAGAGCTATAAAAAACCTGATGGTCGATGGAAAGTAATCACTGTAGCCTACAGTAATACAAAACAGCGAGCTTCTATTTTTTTTTATACTACTTCGGGTGGCAGACAAGCATACGTCCCGCCTGATGTGAAGCGGTTATCGTAGCCATATTAACGATTGCAACATAAAATATTGCTCGCGCGCCGCCACCCACGCTGCCAACTCAGTATCTGCTTCCTTTTTTTCTGGTGACCTCACTCACTCACAGGAACACAACAACCCTCAAGGGAATTGTTATTTGGCTGCGGTATTCTGTGAGGTGGAGGTACATTCCCCAGTCGGGTAGCTTACAATTACGCTCCCTACCTCTCTTTTCGCCAGAGCTTCGTTTGTCAGTCAGCAGGGTGCACCACGTGCAAGTGAAGTTGGCTTTGGTTCGAAGATCTTGATGAACACCCCAAAACGGCACGGTCGCAAACACTATAATTTAAATAACTCAAGGAAAATAAATAGTTCGTTCGTAATAACATACATTTATAAAGAATTAAATCATTTATTTAACAGTAAGTACATATATAAAAACAAGAATGTACGTAAATCACAGAGTTAGTTTTAAACCACAGCATAAGTTATAATAGTACTACAAACAGTATGGCGACCCCACCTCGAGTCGAATGTGGAACTGCGCCGCGTATTACGAAAATTCGTTCGTAGTATATAATCTATCCTCAACTAAACTTAAATGGTAAAATGATTTATTTCTTATTTTTAATCAATACAATTAAACTATTTGTTTTTAAATTATTTTTTTCCAGTTTTAACAACGAATTTTACACATTATATCAATGTAATCGTTGATTTGACAGGTCAACATTTTTGGATTTTTATATTCCATAATTTTTATAGATAACTAATAATAATAATAAAACAATAAAATGTTTTATTTTCTCACTAATCAATACAAACACAATCTGTACATGCAATTAAACAATCAGGTAAATACACCAATGCGACAATAAACATTGGTAGTATCGACTGCGTGAGACTGGAGCCTCTGAACTAGGCATAAGCCTGTATCTCAGCGCACCAGTGCTCACCTCTCGGTCAAGACGGAACAATTTACATACCATACATAAATCACGGAACTTTAAGTATAGACAGGCACTATAAAATATAAGAACATATAGCAGTTTGCAAAACAAATCAAAGGGAAGAAAGAACTGACATTAGATTGTACAATAACCAATTACAAAATGTGTGAAATATTTGTTGTATCAGGGTATGCAGTCTCATAATCACAATCATTCAAAATAAACGTTTAGAGATATTTATTAATACAATATTATCAAAAGTATAACATCTTACGTTACAGCGCAAGGTGCATATGCAGTCAACCCTAAGGCTTCTTCACACACATTTGCACAAATGCAGACGCGGTCTGTTTCTCGTATGGAGTGACCGGGGTGTGTGTGTGTTACAACATACGTTTGCACCCATCTCCGTTTTTATTTCAAAATTAATGTATTTATTAACAATTCGTATTATGCTAAACAACATTCTAAGCTGACGATAACCATACATTTCAGAATGACAATTGTATCTTTTTTATTACGAATATAATACGCTCAATTTACATAAAATAATTAGAGGAATTCCTCTGTCATGTATGCTTATAAAATACTAAAATAAATAAAAAAGGTAAATTGCGATTTATAAACTAAAATAGGTAAACAAACTACTTGGGCACGCTGTCACAGTACTACGTATAGTACGAATCACAAGTTAAAGGATTGGCGAACTTGCGGCCGCGGACTTGCGAAGGCGTTCACCAGTCGCTGCAACATTTGGTTGTTGGCAACAGCAGCATCTGCGAGGTCTTCGGCGGCTACAGCTAGCCGCTCCAGTGTCGAAGCAGTAGCTTGAGCTACCCTGTTGTTCTCTTCGGCTGCTGTTGCTAACCGGTCAATTGCATTCGCCAATCTATTTTCATCCTTCCGGGGCACCAACATTAAAACGGTTGCCTGAAAAAGAAAAGTTAAATTGTATAAACTTTATTGGTGCATCCTGAAACATAACACATACCGTTGTATATTTTTTCATTAGTATTGAAGTAATGATGACATTTGGCCTACCCTCTCCTTCCCCGGTGTATTTTTGAAATAATGTATTGTATGATAATAATATGCCTTGTTACATCAGATAGTCAGTGCTGTCATATTGGTGGTGTTATAGGGAATGAACCAAAGTAGAAATTATTGTCATAAGATTATTAGCACATAAACAAAGACAGGAAGAAAGTAACAAAAACATGCGTAAGCCTTGTTATACCATAACCCTGGCAGTCATTAATAGATGTAACTTGTCAGTATTTTTAGTTTTGACTAGATACATACCTATAGTAGGTACAGACGCTTATAAGAGATACGTATGAACTGCCTAATGACATGGATTAAACCATTTCAATAGGTAGTCCACCTATTGTTTTGTAGGTATACCTACAGTATCAAACACAAATTATTTACTAAGATATCTGTACGTCTGATTCTCGGCTCCTGATTATATATCTCTTTTGTTGACTGTATGTTGTTTACATAATGCAAATTCATAACAAAACATCAGAAAAGTACTTACGTCTCTCCATTTTATGGGGGGTTTGGTGGTTCCAGACCCCACCGCGTTCAGCCTAGCTGCAAGTGACACCCACTTGTCGTTTGGACAAGGGTGCCGCATGCGAGGAAACACGCCCAGTTGCCAGCGCAGGATTCGCGTGCATATAATCCAAGAGCAAACGCTCTTGGGCATTTGATACAACCATAAGCGCTGGCATCTAGAAAAATATAAGTCGACCGTAGTCAGTCACTTGTACACTTCACCTCTTATGTTATTTATTTACAGATAGATGTTTCAAAAAAGCCGTGAAATATCACCTTCTTCAAATAATTTCAAATAAAAATAAGAATTTAAATGGTGGTTATGTAAACAAAGACACACAGTCTAAAAATACTTCGTTTACCACAGATTATAAATTATACCCCACTACATTGTAGTTTTGCGTTTAGTTGTGTTTAATTTGTTTTATTTTTTTTATCAAAGTAATAATCACAATTTAAAATAATAATTTACAGTAAAAATAAAAACTATATTTTCTTAAAAATTATATATTATAAGCATTTCTCAAATTCTAGACAAGCTACAACATTATTACGAAACGCAGGTCTTAAAACTAGATATATCATTCGTTTAAGAACTGTCCGCACTAATACGTCTAGAATTTTGTCTATGGCGATACCCAGTGATTACCACCCAGTTGTCCAACGTTTCCCCGGTACCAATTGGATGAAATTCCATGGGTGGGAATGGACATAAATACCAAGAAATTGAATGAAATTCACTGATTTCCCCGGTAGGCCCCCAGGTTGTTATATCGACATCATCCGAGACATGTACCGAAATTTCAAATCCATAGTTTAGACCTCTGTCGGAGAGGAGAGACAAAATTCCCATTAACGTCGGTGTCCTCCAGCGATCAGTCTTAGTCTGTTTTTGTTCATATTAGGCATATTCTTATAAATTAGACATTTGTGGTTTCATAAATATTAGACGAATTGTCAAGTAGTATCATGGATCCACATGGACCAGGGGGCTTACCGCCGAAGCTGAAGTCGATTACCATCGAATATTTTGATTCCAAAAATAGGTCTTACGTTTAAGTTATTGACAAGCATATTCAGCTTAGTCCGTAGAGCTCCAGAGTTACTGTCAGTTAAGCTAAACACAAGTATCATACTTCTAAGTTGAAGTTTGATTTTCGTGATCAGAAACGCCGATGGGGATCGTCTTCAGCTTAGCCGGTAGGTGTCCATGTATGCTGATATAATTGCACTGGCGGATGCGGATAGAGGGCAGTTGGTGCGATGAGTGAATTAATAGAAGAGGTCACTTGAGAACTATGGGCTGAATCCGAATACGGGAAAGATCGAGTACTTGGGCTGCAAAACAACAGATCCCCAAACGACCGTGCATATAAGGATATGGTCGAATGCACGGACAGTTTAGGTACTTGGGTTCTGTTCTTCGATCATCGGATAGCATCGACTGCGAGATTTCAGTAGCTTGGACTAAGTGGCTTGAGGGAACCAGTGTCATCTGTGACTAGGGATTGCAATCCCGCAAAGCGGGATCCCGCATTCCCGCGGGATCACGATGCTTTAATTACTCTGCGGGATCCCGCACATTCAAAGGGCGGATCCGCGGATCCCGCAAATAAAGAATTTGGCGCTAAAACTAAGTAAATTTTTATTTATTTCCAAAATCCAAAAAAGTACGATGATGAAACCAAAAATACAGACCGTACATATACATTCTTCATGCCAAGAAAAGTTGCAATACTTACGCCAAGAAATAAATAAAATTATAGAAAAAGTCGTAGTTCAAGACGATGAAATATATGCAGATGACGTCTTGGAAAATACACCTATAGCTAGAACATCTGCTACTGATACAAATCCTACTCTAACGCTAAATGAAGAATGAGAAAAAAGCTTCTACAAGAAAAAAAATATTTAAGAAAACACCAGACATTGTTGTCTGGCTTTTTCATTCATTTGACATTCGTGGTATTAGACGAATTGTCAAGTAGTATCATGTATCCACATGGACCAGCTCTGTGCGGTGGGTCGACGGGTGTTCATGTATGCTGATATAATTGCACTGGCGAATGCGGATAGAGTGCAGTTGATGCAATGAGTGAATTAATGGAAGAGGTCACTTGAGAACTATGGGCTGAATCCGAATACGGGAAAGACTTGGGCTGCAAAACAACAGATCCCACGACCGTGCACTTAAGGATATGATCGAATGCACGGACGGTTTAAGTACTTGGGATCTGTTCTTCGATCATCGGATAGAATCGACTGCGAGATTTCAGTAGCTTGGACTAAGTAGCTTGAGGTAACCAGTGACATCTGTGACTCCGAAATTTCGTCAAGTTGAAAGGACAAATATATAAATCCAAGATTAGACCATTTTATAAGTTAGTAAATAATCGTCAATACTTGAGCGACACGTACAGGTGTTGTCTTTCATGGAGTTGAATATGCTGCGCAGTATGCGCGAAGTTTCGTAGAAGGACCGCGTCAGGAATTCTCGGACATGGCAAGCAAACTGCAAGAGAGTCATTTAAGCTGGTATTGTCAAATTTTATGGAAAGCGGCAAGTTAGGAAACAAATGTCTAGGATGCAATGGCACATCCTCCAGGTTCGGGCACACAGGGTAGGCACTTCTTAAGATCTTAGATCGTATATATATGTTAAGTAGATAGATGTAGGTGAAACAAAGTTCACCGGGTCATCTAGTATATATATATATACATATATAGACTTCTCTAAAACTTCTTGCACCCTGTTGCGTCTCGTCTCGGAGAGGAACTAACGTGGGCTCGTAATTGAGAGCGGTGAATAGTGACCATACAGTACGAAAGTACCTGTTCGGCCTATAATAATATCTTTATTTATTTCTCACAAAGTTTGTACAGTAGAACAGTAGGTACATTACAGACATTGCACTGGTAAGACCTTGTGAGCGTCTGGAGTCCGAGCTAGGCTTAAAAACCTGCGTTACAGATCTCCAGACTCTCTCCCGGCTGATGCTTAATATCAAGTAATTTAGGTTACTTTAACGTAGGTGAACATAGAACATACTGCTAGCTATAACGAGCTGACGAGCTCGGTGGCGTAGCGGTCAATGACGTGGCTTCGACACCAATGCTCGTGGGTTCGATTCCCACATAGGACAAACATTTGTGTGCATGAACATGTCTGTTTGTCTTAGTTTGGATGTTTTCTATGTATAGAAAGTATGTATTTACAAAAAAAAAAAAAAAAAATGTATTTACGTATGTTTATTAGTTGTCTAGTACCCATAACACAAGCTTCGCTTACTTTGGGGCTAAATGGCGCTGTGTAATTTCAGTAATTTGTGTGACAATATTTATATTTATGACAATATATAATATTCGTGCATTCAAAAGCAAATAAGTAACACATTGGTGGTATTTCACTGGTAACTTCGACAAAAGAAAATCCGGCCGACGACTATTATATATTCTTTCAGAATTCATTGGCAGCCATTGTATTGTTCACATTGAAATGTACGCGAGTGTACCGCTACTGGCAGTACACGTACGCTTTCAGCACAATGTGTTCCGCTGAAAGAGTTTTTGTCATTTTGGTACTATTCGACGGTATGAGATTAAATAAATTCTACCTATAAAAACTCTTTATTGCAGTCACAAATCAGAAATAAGTGTTTGTATGTATGTATGTATGTAATCTCTTTATTATACCACAAAACAATATAAATAAAAGTAGACAAATAAATTAAACAGTATAAAGTCAGGCTTATCTCTGAAAGAGATCTCTTACAGCCAACCGTAGAGTGTTTGAAAAGATTCATAATAGGCGCAGTTAAATCAAATAGATTAATATAGTAAAGTAGAAATATATATAAAATAATAAAATAAATAACTGTTCCCGAATGTATAAATACACTTACGTATATAAAATAAAGTTCAAAATAATCAATAAAATATGATATATTTATATTTTAGCTCTCGAGCAGTTTCATAAGTCGATACCTATAGGAGTCTACCGAGATTTCACATGATTACTTATAATAAGTCTTGTCTAAGACAATAAAAAACTGAGTACTGATAATGAAATTATCTCACGTTCTCTATCAGTAATATAGTATCAATAAAAAGTTATAAAATAAGCTGGGACTGGCGCCCTACCGCCTAATCTAAAGGTAATTCCCATCGAAATATAGCTCATATGTTTAAGTTATTGACAAACATTTTTAGCTTTAATTATTATTTAAATAGTATACCTATTTCGGCCAACTTGCTAGAATATTATACATATTTTGTATATATATGAAATATGTATAATATTTAAAATATATAATATTATAATAATTAAATGTAAAGCAAGCAAGGGAGTGAGTTCACCAGGTAGAAGTTTTTTTTTTTATACTACGTCGGGTGGCAGACAAGCATACGTCCTACCTGATGTGAAGCGGTTGCCGTAGCCATATTAACGCACGCAACATATAATATCGTTCGAGCCGCCACCCTCCCTGCCTACGCAGCATCTCCTCATCATGACAGCGATATTTCACGATGCGAGCGTTTATATGGCTACGGAAACCGTTTCACATGAGATAATGAGAAGGGCCATATACTGTCATCCGACGTAGTACAAAAAATATACGAGATGAATATTACGTATGCAGCTAAAATAAAATTCTATAGAAATTACCGGGGCGTTAAAAATTGACGGAAATTTGATCTTAATGCGCGAACTATATTACAAAAGTACAAATTTGTTAAAAGGATAAAGGGGTCGGTTTCACAAAACGAGAATCTAATATTTTACAGGTGGGTTGCTACGTAAAAGGAGTTAATATTGGCTGGAATATCCCCAGGGTCGAAGTCACCCTTTATTACGACTTGATTTTCAACAGGAAATTAACTACTCTGTCAATAGTTTCAACAAAGCACATAATGTAATATTATGAGTCGTCAGTGGGTTCTTCTAAAATTCAGATAATATTGAATTTCATTGTATACTAGTTGATGTTTTCGTAATCAGCGATCCGGTAAACCAAAAAAATATTACCCATGACGATTAACAGACTTCTTCACCCCATTTTACCCCTTTAGGGGTTGAATTTTGAAAAATCCTGATACACGTATTTACTCTTTTTTCTATAGAAGTACTCGTGTAAAGTTTCGGATAATATAGTTATACAAGCTTCCATCCGCGGCTTCACCCGCGTTTACTTTTTCTAAATAGGTTTCTACGACGACGAGGACGAGCTCGGTGGTCAAATGGTTAGCAATGGCCACTTTGACTTCGAGGTCGCGGGGTCGATCCCCGCACAAGACAAATATTTGTGTGCATGAACATGTCTGTTTGTCTTGGTTTGGGCATTTTCTATGTATTATATATATGTATTTACAAAAAAAAATGTATTTAAGTATAATAATATGAGTTATCTAGTACCCATAGCTTTGCTTAGTTTGGGACTAGATGGCCGTGTGTAATTTGTCCATGAATATTTATTTATTTATAATAAAAAAATCATATTTATTTCTATGACTTTTTATTACCTTTGAGAACTTGTGTACAAAAACTATGATCGGTTGAGTAGTTTTGGAGTAACAAACAAACACATATTCAGATTTATAATATTAGTAGGATTATTGTGACATCCTTACAATAATCCCTACTAATATTATGAAACTTTGTACACATTTGTATCCCTATTTATAAATCGAAAAAAAAATGTCACGTGTCTTTTTTTCTGTGTATTGTAATTTATCCTATTAGTCCAGTCATTATAGGGAGTTCTCTTCGGAAATCGAGATACAAACTCGTATAAACTTATATTTCGACATCCCAAAACTTACCTCGAAATTCACACATGATAGGATGTCCGCAACTTAAAAAGTCAGACGTCAAAATCGATTTTTTATAAATATCTCGTTTCTTATGGGTTTTACGCTATTTGTATTTCTTATCAATATTGTAGAGATTTTAATTCTCTACAACTTTTGTTTGAAACATTTTATATGTTGTTATTACCTGAGTTATTACACGACTATTCCAATCACAGACCAAGTATATATGGCGCAGCCAATTCGTAGAACCCGCCGCATTACGTAACGGCTAACTTAAGGCGGATTGTCTTTAAATAATCTTTTGGTTAGGTTTGTCTTGTGATAAATTAGAAATGCGAGGTTCCACAAACTTGGTGAATACCCAAGTGAATTGTCACCAGATAGCTGGCCGCATATCTGGTGACAATTCACTAATATGATAAAAGGGCGGTTTGAAATAATAGCTTGGCCATTTTATAAAACAGTTAGCCGTTATGTAATGCGGGGGGTTCTACGAATTGGCTGCGACATATATACAACCCCTTTACCACCAACTCTTATTGCGATTCAATAACTGAATAGAATGCTTATTCATACCAATGAATAAGCGACTCTATCTCAAATTGAATAAAGTCGCTTATTCATTGGTATGAATTAGCATTCTATTCAGTTATTGAATCGCAATAAGAGCTGGTGGTAAGGGGGCAAAACCAAGTATAATAAAACATGGTATGTATGCGTGACAAGCGTGTCAACAGTAAGAGTCTGAACGCTTAACTTAGTATGTATTTCGATCAGTCGCAGCCGTAATAAATCGTGGTACATTGATTTTGTATGATTTAATCTGCTTTATGCTTTTATGACACAATACTATTTTATTATATGGCCGTGTGGTTTCCGGCAGACTAGAATAGAATCACTCCGTCTCTTCCCATGGATGTCGTACAAGGGGACTAAAGGAAATACATTATAAAACATCGATCAGGCCTCCCCAACCCAGACGGGTTGGGGAGGCCTGATCGATGTTTTATAATGTATGTAATGGCCAGACGGCCAGCGTGGAGAGTGTAGGCCAAATCCTCCTTCTGTCTGGGACGGACGAGAGAGAGTCGTGCTCCTGTAGTGGAGACTAAAATGACCTGATGATGATGATCATGACTATTTTATGACACAATACAACCAAATTTAACCAATTACAACACGGATTTTTTTTTTATATGAGAGTGGCAAACGAGCATGTGTTTCACCCGATGGAAAACAACCACCACCGCCCATGAAGATCAGCAACATCAAGGAGTCGCCGATCCGTTGCCAGCCTATACTCCTTCCTTTCTTTGACGAGCTCGGTGGCATAGCGGTCTATGACGAGGCTTCGACACCAACACTCGTGGGTTCGATTCCCACACAGGACAAACATTTGTGTGCATGAACATGTCTGTTTGTCTTGTTCTGGGTGTTTTCTATGTATCATAAGTATGTATTTACAAAAAAAATGTATTTACGTATGTTTATCAGTTGTCTAGTACCCATAACACAAGCTTCGCTTACTTTGGGGCTAGATGGCGCTGTGTAATTTGTCTGACAATATTTATTTATTTATTTCTTTCTTTTTTCTGGTGACCTCACACACAACAACTCTCAAGGGATTTGTTATTTGGCTGCGGTATTCTGTGAGGTGGAGGTCCTACCTCTCTATTCTCCAGAGCCACGTTTATCGATCAGCAGAGTCCACCACGTGCAGGTGAGGTTGACTTTGGTTCAAAGATGTTGATGAACCCCTTACACACTTTTTTATATAATAAAAAAAAAAAATTTTTCCCAACCCTGGCCCAAACACAGTTACATTTTACGTTAACACATACATTACAACTTCTTTGTAGAATAAACAAGTGCTATATTCTGAATCTGCGAGGAATATTTCGCTTCAATTTTTGCTCGAGAACGACACCTGGGCCCGGTAACAAATAGCATATTGCAACGTCTTTGTTTCTACGGGGCATAGAGTTGAAATTCGTATAGCATATGCTAACATTTCTCACTAGCTGTCACTAGCACTGAAATAATGGAATTCAAGGGGAAAATATTATAAGTAACTTTGTTTGTGCTTCGGCAATATCGTTCTAGGAAACGACGCGTCCTATTTTATATAGTCACTGTTCAATAGCATCGGTTACTGAGCACGCATAATGTAGTGCACAAAGCACTATAAAACTTGCTAAATGTATCATCACACCCCGGCCACTCCATACAAATTTCGCGTCGTGAACATAAACAAAGACGTCTGTGCAGAGCGTGTGTGTGTGTGGCGCCATGTAAACTGTTCCAGATTTATCTCAGAGGGGAGGTGAGGACGATACGAGAGAGCGGCAGGGAGTGGCCATAGTAGGTAGTATTACTTATACTGTGATATCATCATCATGATCATTATCAGCCTGTATCTATCCACTGCTGGATATATCCAGGCCTTCCCTAATGCTTTCCATCGTCTGCGATCCTCCGCTTTTCGCATCCAGCCGCTTTTTTGGGTCATTGGTCCATCTAGAGCCTCCCCTAACGCTTTATTGCGACATACGGGACCTCCACTCCAGGACTTTCCTCCTGACCAGGCGAATGTGGCCGGCCCATTATCACTTCTGACTAGGTCGACAACTTTGGTTTTTCGATTCGATCCCTTGAGACAAATTCCGAACATAGCTCTGCCCATAGTTCGCTGTACGACTTTTAACTTGCGATCCAGCCCGACGCCCAATGTTCAAATTCTGCACTGTAGGTCTTGTAAAAGGAGAAGGGGGAGGGGGCTGTCGTCGAAAAGTCATCAGGATTCAATATCGTCAAGGATTTCGAATAAATTTAATTTTAAAACGAAATTCACGCTTACGTCTTGGACAATTTTCTAAAATCTTTGAATCATCATTGTCATGAACTCATGTATCGTCGTCAGCAACCTTTATTCATCCCACTGCTGGGATACAGACCTCCCCTCAATCGAAGGGGTTTAGAGCATACTCCACCATGCTGCTCAACTGGGGGTTGGCGATTGTTTTCAAGCCGCCTAAAGGCCTCTGGCTTCGCTTAATGACTGTCGTCTAATGACTATGCAAATGCATATAAATGCAATATAATTAGCAAATTAGTGAGGAGGTCACTAGGAAGACAGGAAGCCTAATAGTCTATAGGCTAGGATCCTCGCTACTTATCAGGACCATTTACTAGTTTGGCATTTGGCTTAGTAAAAGAAATAGCAATAATTAAGGTAACTATTCCTAGTAAATGTAGGCGTTCTTAATTAGTATTTCTAGCCGAGGCTCACAGATATAATGAAGCTAAATAAAGCAATCAAAAGGTTTTCTTAACAGAATACCTGAACACAAAGTTAATTATCCCAGTGTGATACAGTTACATTTCAGAAGACTGTATCTACAAAAATCGGCGAAAATACCTATCTCAGCATTATATACAAATAACTTATTTTCCACGAAATGCTTCAGCTACGTAAATCGTAGTAGATTTTTTTTTTATTTTTTTTTTCTTATAATATCGTATCTCTCTCTATCGTATCTCCATAAAAACTCATCACTGCCCGTTGAGATCAGCAAACTTCAAGGGGTCACCGATGCGTTGCCCGCCTTTACTCCTTTTTTTCCTTCTGGCGACCTCACTCACTCGCAGGAACACAACAACCCTCAAGGGAATTGTTATTTGGTTGCGGTATTCTGTGAGATGGGGGTACTTCTCGAGTCGGGCAGCTTAAAAAATACGCTATGCCCTACCTCTCTTTTCGCCAGAGCCTCCTTTGTCAGTCAGCAGGGTGCACCACGTGCAGCTGAGGTTAGCTTTGGTTCAAAGATGTTGATGAACCGCTTACATCCCAATTCCGTTCTCTCTCAAGAACCTTTCGATACATACAAATAGAAATGCAAAAATACTTTCTTTTACATATGTACATAAGAATAGATCCGCCTTTAGTAGCTGGACGAAGGTGGTCTTACGAGTATTCTCAGTAGCATTTAAGCAACCAGAATAATGAAATAGTTTTACCATAAATAAATTAAGCAAGACTTCCCAAACGGAAACATTAGAAGTCGAATTTTGTTTTTGCTAAGCCATTCATCTTGGTCGGTGCTGTACTAGATACTCTACATTAAAGATCGGGACATTTCATACCTATTTGCTGTGAACACAGCCATCGTATATTCCGTTTAGGGGACAGAATCGGTTCGCAGGCGTCCTTAGTAATAAATAATACCCAGTAATGACTCGACGGGATCAATACTGGAGATTAGTAATTGATTGCTCGAGCTAATTTGCCATGCGTGCCCGAATTGTTGTATTAGTTGGAGCACAAGTTAGTGTAACGACATGCATTGTTACAAAATACTGTATTAATTAATGATGATGCGCAAAAAAACGGACTCTACACAAACATGACAATTTATATTACATTAAAAATAAACAACAGGAGCATCGCCGCGCGGTAGAAAGAGAGGGGGATATCACTTCCTCTCCTACGCCGCGCCGGCGGTCTACGCTCCCTCCGTATTACGAATACGAATACGTCTTACGAATTTTTCGATCACACCACGTGTCCTGACGCGAGTTTAACATTTTTTACCCATCCAAAAAAGTGCACAACGCCGCTAAAGAAGTTTTCACTTTAAAAGTTGATTATCTGTAGTCTGTAAAGTTATAGGTATCCAGTAAGTATAGGCATTTACTTACCTATCAAATTACGCACGTTCTTTCAGCTTTTTTCCTCCACAGTGTCAATTCCAAAGAAAAATAGGAAATAATGACATAAGATGAATGTGATTAAAAAAAATATAAGACGTATATAGAGCTGAATCATCTCCAACGTTGTTTTAGGTATCAACTCTATAATAAGGTAAGTTACTAATAGTATTTTTGATAAGTTTCTTAACCATGCCAAAGTAAAAAAAAAACTGTTTCAGCTCAGTCAATTTATTATAGAATCTATTGTAATTTTCCACAAAAACACCTTTTTAGGTTTCCGTACCTCAACAGGAAAAACGGAACCCTTATAAGATCACTTTGTTGTCCGTCTGTCTGTCTGTCAAGACCCTCTATGTCGAGAATGCGTGGACGTATCAAGCTGAAATTTGAACTGTATATTCAGGCCCACGGTCTCATGAAGTTGTAAAAAAATCAAACTGCTAAGTTTACGTAAAAAAAAGTTACGGCCGTTTATTCAGCAAAAAACGCATATTTCGACACATTCTCAAGGGAATATATAAACCTATAGGGTACTTCCCGTTGACCTAGAACTATGAAATTTGGCAAGTAACATCGTTATAGACTACAAGTACAAGAATTAATCTCGAAACTATACATTTGTAATTAAATCTTAAATAATAGGGGGTCTATATTTTTTACAGTAGGTCGAAATTTCAAATTGAAGCTACTAGATCAAATGGGGTATCATATGAAAGGGCTTGATGTGCACGTTGCAAAATATATTTTATTTATTTTTTCCGACGCATTATTTCTTATTTATAATGAAAAATATCAAATTTATAACGATCCCACGTACGGAACCCTCGGTGGGCGAGTCCGACTCGCACTTGTCCGGTTTTTTAAACGCGTATGTGGGTCACCTGGTACCACCACCACACAACCACCACCGCCCATGTAAACCAGCAACGCCAAGGGGTTACCGATCCGTTGCCAGCCTATACCCCCCACCCCAGTTGAATGCGTCTATCATTCTTTTTATTGAAAAACCAACTTTACTTGGTAGGTGCCAAACAAACTTACAATTTGATGTGAAGCGGTTATCCTAAAGTGCTTGGTTGCTTACTTCGGAATACGCTGCGGAAGAACCATTACGGTTGACGCGCGTTAAGCTCGGTGAGATGTGGACGAGCTCGTGTGGTCGTATGGTTGGGAATGGCCACTTTGAGTCCGAGTCAAGGCAAATATTTTGTGTGCATGAAAGACATGTTCATGCACACAAATATTTGCCTTGTGTTTGTCTTGATGGTCTTGGTCTGGGTATTTTCTATGTATTATATGTATGTCAATCAATCAATCTCCTGGCTTGTTCCCTATTTGGGGTCAGCCCTCCTGATGCATTTACGCCACTCTTGACGATTTTGTGTCATTTCTGGTGTTAGGCCCATCGTCAGCATGTCATTATGGATGGTTCGTATCCAGGTAGTTGGTGGGCGGCTTCTGCCTCTTTTGCCCTACTTCATTGTTAAGACCCTTCGTATGCATTTTAAGTATATATTTACAAAAAAAAAAAAACATTTATCAGTTATCTAGTACCCATAGTACAAGCTTTGCGCTCAATTTGGGACTAGATGGCGCTGTGTAAATTGTCTAGAAATATTATTTATTTATTAAGCCGTCGGTGGCGGCTGTTGTTATGAGATGATAGTCATTAACCCAAGTCAGTGGCCTTTAGGTGGGTGAAACACTGACCTCCCGCCGCCAACCCGCAGTTTAGCTGCGTGGTGGAGTATGCTCTAAATCTAAACCCCTTCGTTTGACGTGACATCCGTATTCCAGCAGTGGAATACATTACATAGCATGGTCGACACCCTGTATAGGTGAGCGGGACTGGTATTGGCTGCGGCAGTCGTTCATTCGGCGATGCGTAATAATTTTATTCATTGCTACCTTCATCAAGTTTTTTAATTATACTTGTACTTAGATGCACCACTCGTATGATGGTAATAGATTGTAGTAATGTAGTAATGTAGAATACATAACCATAATATTGTGAAGACTTAATAGCCAAATTGCGAATGTGCAACGCCTAGACAAACTTTAACGGTTTTTAGGCGTCAAGAAATAATTGTAATATTCATTTTTATGTTAATTTATAAATAAAAATAAAAAAATAGTGAGAATTGACAACAATGACGCTTTTGATAAACAATAAGTAATTTAGGGTTGTTGATTTGCCTTTTAGAAAATAGACAGTTCAGAATATTCTTAACTGGAATACAACAGCCGCCCTTGCGGATGAGTTTTCTGTTTAACGAAAAAAAAGGGCTTGACACTAGCACTGTGTCCTGTGTCACTAGCGCGTTTGAAGGCCGACTATAGGAGAAGCATAGATTTATGATTTTACTGTATAATTTTCTGTGTACACATACTATGTTTTCATCGGTCGGGTGGCAGACAAGCATACGGCCCGCCTGATGTGAAGCGGTTACCGTAGTCATATTAACGCTAGCAACATAAAATATCGCTCGCGCGCCACCAGCCCCGCTGCCAACGCAGCATCTACTTCCTTTCTGGTAACCTCATTCACTCGCAGGAACACAGCAACCCTCAAGGGAATTGTTATTTGGCTGCGCTATTCTGTGAGGTGGAGGTAGTTATGTATCCTCAAATGTCTACAGTGCAAGTGAATAGTGCAAACTCAGCACTTTAGGGTGACATCATCCTGTATGAACTTTAAGCTAGGCATCTCATTCGTGTAGCGCATCTAAATCTGTGCACGCGTCTCTTGTAATATTAATATACAATAAAATAAGTTTTATTTCAAATTTATTTCTTTTAAAAACTTAGTCCCGAGCTCCCTAAATATAGCTGGCGCAGCCGGGTCGGATTCGAAAATTCGGTGTCCTTCACGCGAATTGTAGGCTCAAAATCGTCTCACTCGAAAGTGTGCAAGTGACCTTTCGAATCTGCCGAACCAAATAAATTTGCTAATTTTCGGGACAGTGAGTGACCTTCATCAGATCTGGAGAAATGGGTGCGGTGACTGGCCGGTGAGTAGAACTTTTCGCCTTCCATTCCTGCCTATTCTATCCTATTCGTTGCAGTAAGGATTAGACTTCTCCTTTTGCGAAACGTAATCTGATTTAAAATAAGCGATATAACTAATATATTAATTAAATATTTCATGTGTTTCTTTTAATAAATAGATACATATATAGAATAGATACTTATATATTTCATGTGCTTTTGAAATATATTATATAGGTAAACGATTAAATATTATAATAGTATATTACTAGTGTGCATTTGCTTACTTTATTGTTATTTAAAATGTCTCAAGCGGCGGAGATAAAAACTAAAACAGAAATAAATTTAATACCAAGGGAATTCGTTAGCATTATTCCCCCTTATGGTGGTGATAAGAGGTTATTAAATTTATTTCTACGAAAATGTGATTATGTAATTGCTAAATATAGAGGGAACGAGGAACAAAATCGCTATTTAATGCAAGTGATTACGAGCCGTCTCACAGACAATGCAGCTGCCGTTATCAGTGAGCGCGAGGACATAGAGACGTGGGCGGAGTTCAGGGAATTACTTATACAGCATTTCGGTGACCCTCGTAGCGAAGAATGTATTGCCATTGAATTAGAATCTTTAAAAATAAAATCGGGCGAATCATTTTTGGACTTTTGTAACCGAATACAGATTGTACGATCTCATTTAATTGCAAAAGTAAATTTAATTACGGATATTAATATGCGGTCTAATAAAATAATTATTTACAATAAAATAGCCTTGAATGTATTTTTATATAATCTGCCAGAAAATATGGTTAGGATAGTGAGATTAAAAGATCCACAAACTCTCGAGTCAGCACTTAGCGTTGTCCTCGAGGAAGTTAATTTCCATGAACAATATATTTTGAAAAATAAAGGCAATAACTTAGATAGGCCAAGACCACAAAATTTGGTGTTGCCATTTAAATCAAATCTACCTACCATTAACGCTACGCCTAATTTTGCACATGGGTTCAGATTACCAAGCCCACAAAATAATTTTAAGTTTGGTATCCCACAAAGTAAACAGGTTAAGCTGACACCGCAAAATAGTCAACTTTTGCCATTTGGGTATCGACCCTCAAATCATACAGCGCAACAATTTAATTATAGGTCGCAACAGCCAGTAGGTTACCGCCCACCACAATTTGGCTATAGACCGTTCGGCTTACAACAGCAACCCGCCATGTCCCCTCAACAATTTGGGCAACAACAGCAATTTAGGCTTCCACAGCAGAATTTCACCCAGAAACCAAATTATACAGCTGATGTTTCTATGCGTACTGCCCCACCAGTAAAACATGGTTTCCAAGTCAATGAGACAGACTTAAATGATATGGAAGACTACGCGTTAAATTACACTCGTCAAGGTTATGAGGTAGATCCATATAATTGTGACTATGTACCTTACTATGTTGAAGACCCCTCTATAAGCACAGTTGGCATTAATTATCCACATCAAGAATCAGCATCCGCGGATTCGGTAGAGCCACACAATACAACATGCGAATCAGATAACACCGATACACAACAGGTAGAAAATTTTTACATAAATGCCTCCCCAATAGTGGACAAATGATAGAATTAAATTGTGACTTAAAATTAAAATTACCTTATATTTATCTACCTGAAATTGACGCTAAATTTATGATAGATACTGGTAGCACGAGATCGTTCGTAAGCCCACAAAAAGCCTATAAATTCTTTCCATCACAAATTTACTACGAGCCTTTTGAGGTTGTTAGCACTCATACAAGGTCATCTCATGACCAAGTCGCTTATATACCTCTACTACCTACCTTTAAGAACAATATCTATCACCGCTTTTATATATATGAAGTAGACGCTCGCTATGATGGTTTGATAGGAAACGACTTATTAACACAGTTGGATTCGGTTATAGACCTTAAACAAAAAGTGCTAAGAACAAAGACAGTAAATATACCTATTGTTCATGCATCATCAGAGCACAGGGTGAAACTACCCCCGCGTTCAGAAACAAGAGTAAAACTCCCTACAGACATGTATTCAGGACATGCCGTTCTTGACTTTAAAGAATTTTGTAAAGGCGTCCGAATGCCAGACGCTATTGTCAATTGTATTCATGGTTATGCTACCACAGTTATCCAAAATTCCTTAGACCAAGAAATGGAATTGACAGTGACTAGCCCTTTTAAAACTTCTGAGTATATCCCAATTTCGAATATAGATAAAGACTCAAAGAACACTAGAGATATTGACTACGATAGGCTTCTAACACAGAATTTAACAAAATTACGACTAGACCACATGAACTCTGAAGAGCACGAATCCATACTTAAACTATGCAAAGAGTACAGGGACATATTTTACTGTGACCAACTGCCCTTAACATTCACAAACCAGGTAAAACATTTCATACGTACCAAAAATGAAGATCCCGTTTACACAAAGCCTTACCGACAACCCCCTGCTCAGGCAGCTGAAATAAAAAGACAGGTAGAAAAACTTTTACAGGATAATGTAGTTGAGGAATCACATTCACCTTGGAGTTCACCTGTACATCTGGTATCAAAGAAACCCGATGCATCTGGTGAGACTAAATACAGAATGGTTATAGACTACAGAAGACTGAACGACATAACTATAGACGACAAATACCCCTTGCCCAACATAACTGACATTTTTGACAAACTAGGGAAGAGTTCATATTTCACTACGCTTGATTTAGCTAGTCATCATCATCATCATCTCAGCCATTGGAAGTCCACTGCTGGACATAGGCCTCCCCTCTAGATCTCCAATAAGACCGGTTGGAAGCGGCTTGCATCCAGCGCGATCCTACGGTCTTAATGAGGTCGTCTGTCCACCTTGTGGGTGGACGTCCTACGCTGCGTTTGCCGGTACGTGGTCTCCACTCGAGCACCTTTCGACCCCATCGGTCATCCGTCCTCCGTGCTATGTGCCCTGCCCACTGCCACTTCAACTTGCTAATCCGCTGGGCTATGTCGGTAACCTTGGTTCTTCTACGGATCTCCTCATTTCTGATTCGATCTCGCAGAGAGACTCCGAGCCGAGCCGAGATTTAGCTAGTGGCTATCACCAAATAGAAGTAAACGAGACAGATAGACAAAAAACAGCGTTCAGTACTGAGTTTGGACACTATCAATTTTTAAGAATGCCATTTGGACTTAAAACTGCACCTGCAACCTTTCAACGTACCATGGACAATGTATTACGTGGACTACAAGGAATACATTGCCTTGTTTATCTAGATGACATAATAATATTTTCAGCAAGTTTAGCAGAACATTTAGAAAAACTTCGAGCCATTTTTCACAGACTCAGACACACTAATTTAAAAGTACAACTGGACAAGTCAGAATTCCTTCGAAAAGACGTACTCTATTTAGGACACACCATAACTAAAGACGGACTTCGACCTAATGACGATAAAATTAAAAGTGTATTAAACTACCCAATTCCAAGAACTACTACTGAAATCAAAAGTTTTCTTGGATTAATTGGTTATTACAGGCGATTTATTAGAGATTTTGCTAAGGTCACCCAACCACTCACGGCATGCCTTAAGAAAAGGAATAAAATTATAATAGACCAAAAGTATATCGATGCTTTTGAAAAGTGTAAAGAACTTCTCATTAGCGCCCCTCTGTTGCAATATCCTGACCCTTCTAAGCCTTATGTACTTACTACAGACGCATCTTCAGTTGCATTAGGTGCTGTTCTATCCCAAGGTCCCATCGGGCAAGACAAGCCAGTAGCCTATGCTAGTCGTACATTAAGCGACACAGAGTCCCGGTACAGTACAATCGAAAGAGAACTACTCGCTATCATATGGGCAGTGAAGCATTTCAGACCGTATTTATACGGACATAAATTTCAGATATATACCGACCACAGACCTCTAGCCTGGCTATATTCCCTTAAGGAGCCGAATAGTAAATTAACCCGTTGGCGTTTAAGACTTCAGGAATTTGACTTTGACATTATATATAAGAAGGGACAACAGAATACTAACGCCGACGCTCTTTCCCGCATAAAACTCAATGCTTTAGGTTCTGACGATGACAGTATGTCTATGAAAGTTAATATTGACAAGAAAGACGAAGAACTTGAGAAACATCTTAAGGAATTAGACGATAGAGTGGAACAACTAGCGAGAGAAGCTAAATCACGAATTGAACCCGACATTATTACTATATCTGACTCATCCACATTGTCGGCGGTTGACTTTAATGAATCTGAATCGGAATTCCCTTTGAGACCCGACTCTAGTTCTACCGAAACAGCTCACTCAGCCCAAGAGCTGGAATCCTATGGTATCCCCATTCTCCATGAAGCCATAGATGCTAAACCCAACCAAATATTGGTCTTTCAGTGGTTCAAAAACGAACTACAGGTGAGGGATCTATCCAGGGACAAACAAAAGATTTTAGAAGTATTTTTGCCTATAAACAATTTCCAATTGATAAAAGAATTTTTAAAACAATATATAAAGCCAAAAATTAAATATTTTATTTATTTCGAAAATGAAACCCATAGACGAGATTTTAGTGCAGTAGTAATAGAATTATTTAAAAAGGGGATGGTAGAGTTTTATGAATGTACTGAAAGAGTTGTATACGTGGAAGATGAAAGAGAGCAGAAGGCAATCATTTTAAAATATCACGAAGGTCCTACGTGTCATCGTGGAATCAAGGAAACCATGGTAAGGATCCGTAGAAATTACCAGTGGGACAACATGTTGACCACTGTATCCGCTGTCATAAATAACTGTGAGGCTTGTCGTAAGATGAAGTATGACAGAAAACCGTTAAAACCAGCTCTCCAACTTACCCAGACTCAAAATGCTCCCTTTCAGGAAGTGTTTATAGACATCTTCTCTATAGAAGGAAAATACTATCTAACACTAGTAGATGCTTTCAGCAAATTAGCTCAGGCTTTCAATATTACAAATCGTTCTACTCCGGAGGTCATACGCGCGTTGATAAAATATTTTTCTTTCTATGGCACCCCTCGTAAAATTTCATGTGATCCAGGAACGGAATTCAATAACGAGTTAATGAGAGAACTTATGGGTATGTATAAAATTGAATTACATATTACTACTCCCAACAACCCTAACTCCACAGGTATAGTCGAGCGCTTTCATTCCACTTTGATAGAGATATACCGATTGGCTAAATACGAACAAAGGTGTACTGACGCAGCTTCAATTATGACTTACTCTATAATGGCATATAACCACACTATACATTCAGCTACAGGACTTACCCCTTTTGAAGTAGTCTTTGGTCATACTGATGCTAACAAAACTTTCGACGTTGATTTCGAAAAAGCGTATATTCAGCAGTTACTAAAAGATCATGCTAAACGTACAAAACATCTATACCAATATATAGTACAAGAAATGTTAACGAAAAAGGAAAACGTTAGAGAAAAGAGAGTAGGAAATGATAAACCTGTATTAAAAGTAGGTGATACAGTATTCGTGAAGGATATTAATATTAGAAAGAGTAAAGACAAGGCTAGGTATAAGAAAGCTAAAGTGAAAGATAGTACTGACAGAAATATTGTACCGGTTCAGATAGGTGCTAGAGAAAGCAAAGTACCAGTTAAAAACGTTAAGCGTCCTCCGCAGGTGGTGTCTGCTCCTGGTCCTCCTACACATGACCCAGGCCCTTCAACTTCAACGCACTGAAGGGAATCCTGGTATTTTACCTGTAAAACTCGGACAGGCATACAAACAAGAGGATAAGTGGACAATTGTGAAGGTGATCGATCTGAGCATAGTACAAGACGAATTAAATTTAAATATTAAAAAATATACAGAATTTGATAAGTTAGTAAATAGTAATAAGCATTACGATTACGAATTTTATGGTCTTAAATTACAGGCTCGAAATTTACAAGATATTACAATAGATAAATTTAAACAACTTGTTCCCTCTAGTAGAGTTAAGAGAGGCTTGATAAACCCACTTGGATCGTTAATAAAACTTGTCACGGGAAATTTAGATCACGAGGATGCGTTAAAATATGACCATTTGATCTCCCAAGTTAGAGACAAACAGGTAAAAACTGATGTGAAAATGGTAATTTTCTCCAAAACGTTAGATATCATTATTAATAGTACTGAGACCTTGCAAAACAATACATTGATATTAGATGAAAGACTTAAGCGCATTGAAAAAAATATTATGAATGCAGCCAAAAAAGAAAATAACTCAATTTATGCTACGTATGTGTTAAGCATGTTTCACCTATTCATTAGTAATTTTCGAACAATATATTTGATATTAAGTGAGATAGAGACAGCCTTGGCGTTAAGTAAAGTCTCGGTACTACATCAGTCATTGATTAACTCCACAGAATTGTTATATACGCTAAAAAACATTGCTAAAAATGATAACTTTGTATATCCTATTAATATAAATAATTTAGTTAAGATAGAGCAGACAATGACTGTAAAGGCTTATGTAAAGGAAAATCAGATCACGTTTATTATGGAAGTCCCTATAACTGACGGTAATGTGTATAATTATTTTAAAGTATACTCTCTCCCTGTTACATCCCAAAGAAACCTTACCTCGGTAATAATCCCAGAATATCCCTACCTATTGGTGGAAAGTTCGAAATACTTGCCAGTAGCCCGGCCCTGTCAGGAGTTAGCAGTCGACCAGTTCCTGTGTAAAGAAGACGATGTCGTACATTATCCCGAACCTACTTGTGTGGAGCAATTGATGAAGTTCCATACTAACCTGACTCTATGTATCGCCCGTACCGTTGAAACTGAAGACATTAAAATCCAGCGTATCGGCCCTGTCGATTGGATACTCTTTTCTCGCAACCCTAACGTCCTAACTGAGAAATGTCGCAACGACGTCATTAAAAAACAGGTACAAGGCACTTACCATCTTACCACAGATGCCAATTGTGAACTCTACCTGAAAGACTTTAAAATAGACCGGCGGCGATCTTCAGCTGCAGACTCACGCTTCAAGGTTACCCCCATCATGACCCTACCAGAGCTGAAGGAAGATAACGTCATCGAGATGAAAAGAATCAAAATAAAAGGCATAAATTTGGATGAACTAAAGGATTTATCACACGTTCTAAAAGGTGCGGCGTCTAATAGTGATACAGATAGTGAAACAGTGATCGTGAACACTCGTAGTATAAGTTTAGGTACCATAGTTCTTTATGTACTCTTAGTTATTTGTACTACTAGTTTCCTTGCATGGAAATGTAATTTTATTACAAGGGTGCAAAATTATTGCGACTCAAAATCGTCCGATAATTTCACACTTGAGGAGGGAGGAGTTATGTATCCTCAAATGTCTACAGTGCAAGTGAATAGTGCAAACTCAGCACTTTAGGGTGACATCATCCTGTATGAACTTTAAGCTAGGCATCTCATTCGTGTAGCGCATCTAAATCTGTGCACGCGTCTCTTGTAATATTAATCTATATATATAAAAGAAAGTCGTGTTTGTTACAACACTTATAACTCGAGAACGGCTGGACCGATTGCCATGGTTTTTGATTTGTTGGATTTGTTTCTGTCCCGAATAGCACAATAACTCTTAAAAACATTGGAAAATTCTCGAAAAAATAAAATAAAAGAAAAAACATTTTCCCATACAAATGAAAGTGTCAGTTGAAAAAGGGATTACGATATTTATTGGTTGTCAAATATCAAAACGTCAAATCGATTGGTGTCACTTTTATGTCGCGAAAGTTGTCTGTGATTTGTTAAGAAAATTTAAAAATGTCAAATCGATAGGGGTGAAAACGCTTTTCCCATGGGGTTCGAGCGCAAGAATCAAATCAGAGTAAACATCAAAAGAAATGACAATTACAAAGCACCAAAATGATAAAACCTATTTCAAAACTAAAAAAAATAAAACAAAACGTTTTTTTAAAAAAAAAATTACAATAAGGAAATCTTTATTTTTATGAAATCTTCAGTTTTTATGGATACGGGTCTTCCCTCAACCGAAGGGGTTTAGAGCGTACTCCAACACGCTGCTCAACTGCGGGTTGGCGGAGGCCAGTGTTTTCGAACCGCCTAAAGGCCACTGACTTCACTTAACGACTGTCATTAAATGATAACAACCGGGACCGACAGCTTAACGTGCCTTCCGAAGCACGGAGGAGCTCAAGATGAGCTAATGATAACAACCGGGACCGACGGCTTAGCGTGCCTTCCGAAGCACGGAGGAGCTCAAGATGAGCTAATGACAACAACCGGGACCGACGGCTTAACGTGCCTTCCGAAGCACGGAGGAGCTCAAGATGAGCTAATGATAACAACCGGGACCGATGGCTTAACGTGCCTTCCGAAGCACGGAGGAGCTCAAGATGAGCTAATGATAGCAACCGGGACCGACAGCTTAACGTGCCTTCCGAAGCACGGAGGAGCTCAAGATGAGCTAATGATAACAACCGGGACCGACGGCTTAACGTGCCTTCCGAAGCACGGAGGAGCTCAAGATGAGCTAATGATAACAACCGGGACCGACGGCTTAACGTGCCTTCCGAAGCACGGAGGAGCTCAAGATGAGCTAATGATAACAACCGGGACCGACGGCTTAACGTGCCTTCCGAAGCACGGAGGAGCTCAAGATGAGCTAATGATAACAACCGGGACCGATGGCTTAACGTGCCTTCCGAAGCACGGAGGAGCTCAAGATGAGCTAATGATAGCAACCGGGACCGACAGCTTAACGTGCCTTCCGAAGCACGGAGGAGCTCAAGATGAGCTAATGATAACAACCGGGACCGACGGCTTAACGTGCCTTCCGAAGCACGGAGGAGCTCAAGATGAGCTAATGATAACAACCGGGACCGACGGCTTAACGTGTCTTTCGAATCACGGAGGAGCTCGAGGTAATATAAACCCATCCGTGTACAGGCTACGGTCGACGTTGCTTAACTTGCGTGTTCAATTAGACTGACACGCGCAATGACGCCATCGAGCTTCTCTATTATTTTCTACTATTCATTGTTTTAATTCCATAAAATCATAAATTTAGTTCAGCTAATATGTACCACGACATTCATTGATTGTTAGGCGGTACGAAGTTCGCCGGGACAGCTAGTATACAATAAAATAAGTTTTATTTCAAATTTATTTCTTTTAAAAACTTAGTCCCGAGCTCCCTAAATATAGCTAGGTACATTCCCCAGTCGGGTAGCTTACAAATACGCTCCCTACCTCTGTTTTCGCTAGAGCTTCGTTTGTCAGTTAGTAGGATGCATCGCGCGCAAGTGAAGTTGGCTTTGGTTCAAAGATGTTGATGAACCACTACACCCCAAAAAGGTTTGGTTCAAAAATATTGGCGCTAATTTCGTCCATACACTCTTGAGATTCCAGCTATAGGTACATTTACTTATAGTTGGATTCTAAGGTGTATTAGGTACGTTAATATCGGTATCGATCCCATTCGCCAACTCGACTCGAGTCATTATCGGGTATTATTTATTAGCGAGGCGCGCAGCGGGTGCCTCTGTCGTTTAAATGGAATATCAGATCGTTCCGTCCGCAGCAAACACAAATGTTCTATTAAGTGCCTGCCTTGGTTCGATTTGGTACGACAAACGATTTGGACCCCGCTAGGGTTGAATTATTTAGTTTGTTCTTTAATTATTCCGTTTGCTTAAGTGCTGTGATGTGAAATGATTAATAGTAAATATCTGCTCCGCTAATAAGATAATGTTGTAATAAGAGTACTGTTTCAATCTGGACTTTATCTTCTATAGCAGTGTTTCTTAACCGTTTTTGTTCGGCGGATCCCTACAAAATGAAACACAATATCAAGGACCCCCTTAATAAAAAAAACGCATATATACATTTAGGACAATTTATTTTAATTCTGAAAAGAAAAATATATTTATAAAAATTTAAAATATTGTATTAATGTGAAAGTTATGCTGCTATTTTGCAAGTCTTGCTGGCATTATTTATAAATTGAAATGTTCATAGATAAGACCGCGGACCCCTTTACACATACTCGTGGACCCCCAGGGGTCCGCAGATCACGAGGTTAAAAAACACTGTACTCTAGAATTCTCAAACTCAATCATATCGTGAATAGTATACACGATATTTGATTAGTTGTAACAACGACGTTGTATGTATAATAGACACGATATTTGATGAGTACTTTATACAGTATACATTGTATACTGTAGGAATTTTCGAAATCTTGTCGTAAGTACGACGACTTGACTAGTCCCGTGGTCGAATGGCTAGTAATGGCCAATTTGACTCCGACGTAGCGGATTCGATCCCCGCACAAGACAAATATTTGTGTGCATGAACATGTTTATTTGTCTTGATCTGTGTGTTTCTTAAGTATTATATGTATGTATTTAACAAATAAAATGTATTTATGTATTATTTCAGTACCTATAGTACAAGCTTTGCTTATTGCTTCAAATAGCTCTATTGTCGTTGTACCGCATTGTCACATGACCAAATGAGTGTGTCAAATTGTAGCTCAATCAGACACTGGAAAGTGTGACAAATTTAACTTGCAATATTACAAATCAAATCAAATCAAAATATCTTTATTCCTTGGACTTTCTAAAGCACTTAGAAACGTCATACAAATGAAATATAAGAACATGTATAAATCATTACTACTCTAAATCCGCAGAGCTTAGATTCACTTTCATCACACTATCTTGAATGTGAAAGTGAATTTAAGTGCCAGTTCCGGCGACGGGGCTTCTTGAGAAGAACTGGCAAGAAACTCAAGGCCGACTCTTTTAATTGCCAATATCGTTACATTAAATACAAATACAATCATTAACATAACATAACATTACAACGCGGTGAACCTAAATAAAAGCTTTTGATAATATAGATAGGCAGCGATTAACTTCTCTCTCTCTCTTCACTCATTTAATAATTTAAATATAACTTTTGAACATTTTCGTAATTTATTCCGATATCATAAATGAAGCCGTGTCCGAGCAAATCTACAGATTGCCTGAAATTTTTAGTAAGCCCTTTAATTTGATACCCATTTCGTAGGGGTTAAAGTGGAAATTATAATTCGCATTTTGTGGCGGCCCCCATATTTGAGTAAAAATAACGGCATTTAAGTAATTATACATTGTCACGGTAACTAAATGAGGCTGCTAAATTTGGGTCTTCAGCCCAATCAGACACTGAAAAGTGTGTCAAATTTAACTTGCAATATTACAAAGCGGTGAACCTAAATAATAGCTTTTGATAATATAGATAGGCAGCGATTAACTTCTCTCTCTTCACTCGTTTAATAATTTAAATATAACTTTTAAACCTTTTTTGTAATTTATTCCGAGATCATAAATGAAGCCGTGTCCGAGCAAATCTACAGATTTACGGGCTCGGTGAGTGGCCACCCTACGGATTAGTATTCGTGGTCCGTCCTGTTCGGGGGAACATGTTTCATCATTATTCATGACAAGGCCTACTTCCGCGACCGACTTTAATTTTTTATGTCTCTTAGCACAGATTTCGCGTCAGCCTTCGCCTTCGCTTCAAAGGGTTTACGGATAGGGATACTAGCTTGCGCCCATGGCTTCCTACGCTCGTTTTCCGTCGGAATTTTATTCAGGTAGCTATTAAGCCTACATCATAATAGCTGCCTGTATGTCAAATTTCAACCCAAACCGTCTAGTGGTTTGGGCAAAGGAGCATGTGGGTCACCTGATGGAAAGCAATCACCAGACCCCTTGGTGTTGTTGATCACCATGGGAGGAGCCGATCCGTTGCCAGCCTATACTCCTTCCTTTCTTTCTTTCTGGTGACCTCACTCACTTACAGGAATTCAACAACCCTCAAGGGGATTGTTTTTTGGCTGCGGTATTCTGTGAGGTGGAGGTACTTCCCCAGTCGGTCAGCTTAAAAAATACGTTATGCCTTACCTCTCCCTTAAACGTACGTTACGTAATACCACTACTTATGTTGTGTAAAGGGCATCCAAAATTAGCATTGATGTAATACAGTGATAATACAGTTTTAGGATCACATTGAAATTAATCACATCTAGAAGAAGAAGAAGCATTTATTGTAACATAACACAACACTATTACATAAATTAAACATCAACTATTACATAAATTGATAAACAAGCTGTTTAGGTAAGAAAGAGAAGGAAACAAAAGAGTGCTGCATTATGCCGCAAATTGGACCCAACTCAGCATTATTCTGTGTTCTGACTATATTTTTTTTATACAACGTCGGTGGCAGACAAGCATACGGCCCGCCTGATGTGAAGCGGTTACCGTAGCCATATTAACGCTCGCAACATTAAAAATATCGCTCGCGTTCCGCCAATGCAGCATCTCCTTCCTTTCTGGTGACCTCACTCACTCGCAGGAACACAACAATGCTCAAGGGAATTGTTATTTGGCTGCGGTATTCTGTGAGGTGGAGGCACATTCCCCAGTCGGGTAGCTTACAATTACGCCCCTTACCTCTCTTTTCGCCAGAGCTTCGTTTGTCAGTCAGCAGGGTGCACCGCGGACAGGTGAAGTTGCCTTTGGTTCATATATGTTGATGAATCACTTACACCCTAATCCTATATCCTATATCAGACCCCAACGCAAATTTTCAGCTGGAACCAAATCTAAGGAAATATTTGTACAAAGTATTCGAATAATGTTCAGTGGACTATTCACTATTGAAACACGAATATGTTGAAGATTCATTCGACTGAAACATAGTGGAGGACAGTTTGAACATATATCATTGAAACTTTGATAAACAACTTTGACCTTCTGAAGTTATGAAAAGGCTCAGAGGAATATATGAAGGCTTTATTTACGGTTCTAGTTAATGATTTGTATGAATGAATCTTACAGAATACTGGCGCACTAGGCACAGACCAATACAGGCGCTTTGCACACGTAGTAACTTTAGCACCTTGATATTTTTGTACACTAATGTGACAAATAAGATTACGATCCGCCTGAAGGAAAGCAGATACTGCAAACTATGGACGCCTGTAATACGAGATGCATCATAAGCGCGTTACTAACTCTGTAAAAACTCTCATTTATTTTAAGCCCTTTTTTAAGAACTCCATGCTGAAGATAACAGGGAAAACTTGTTAATCATTTTGAGCAACTGCGTATACTTAGCTACTCTATTTGCAAGATTCGATAATCCCAAATGTTTCAAAATGCTGCAAATACTAACAAAATGAATTCTAATGGCTCCAACTAGCAACTGACACATTTGCATCAATAGTGGCAAGTTTCTGGTCGCCGTAGCTGGCAACCGAATCGCGCCGAAGAACCTTTATACTCTCTTACCTTGATAACATACGGCCCGCCTGGTGTGAATCAGTAACCTTAGCTTAAATTAAATTTAATTAAATAAAATTATTAATTCTGTCACGGCCGTGTGGTTTCCGGCAGACTAGAATTGAATCACTCCGTCTCTTCCCGTGGATGTCGTACAAGGCGACTAAGGGAAATACATTATGAAACATCGATCAGGCCTCCCCAACCCGTTTGGCCAGCGTGGCGAGTGTAGGCTAAATCCTCCTTCTGTCAGGGACGGACGAGAGAGGGTCGTGCTCCTGTAGTGGAGACTAAAATGACCTGATGATGATGATGATGATGATTCTGTCATTGGGCCCTTGTGGACACTTAGACATGTCTTACACATATTTATTAATAACTAGCTGCCCGCCCTGGCTTCGCACGGGTAGAAAGTGGTATTTTAGTTTCCTTGCAATTTTTTAACCTTTTCTCTCCATAAAAACCAAATAAAAATATGAAAATAAAAATTAGCAGAATTGGTCGAGCCGTTCTCGAGTTTTGAGCTTAGCAATTGTTTTGCCTTCCCGGAACCTCTCCTCTCTCCCGGAGCCTCCCCGGAACATTTGGACTTTATGGTATGGTATTAAAGTTCAAATTGACTTTTCAGTATTAATATAAGAATCGTTTGTATGGGAGTATATAAAACTGTTGTTTTAGAATTTTTCAGGCAATATTTTAAATTTTTTTCTGCGTTAGAACCATCCTCGTACTTCAAGGAATATTCTAAAAAAAGTTCTAAATTAGCGAAATCGGTTCAGCTGTTCTCGAATTTGCGCTTAGCAACACATTCAACGATTCATATTTATATTATAGATATTCTTATTGTTTTGTCATTATTTTTATCTACTATACATATATCTTACCTATGCAGGTAAAGTTGGCTTAGGCTCTAATGATGGCGGAGTGCCCCTTACACCTCAACTTATTACATAAACATTAACGTATGTGCAAAATAATAGACTTGATCTGCTATGTAGTGGACAAGACAAAAAAGAAACACGTTTGTTTGACAATTTAACATAGTAGTAATGAGAATAAATTAAAGTTTAAAAAACACTAGAAAAACACGCTTTTATAAATGCACCTGATCGTGTTCAAAGTCCATTATATTCCATAATGGAATGCCAGTGCCTATCTTCCGGCTTCATCATCAGACCTTGAAACCTAATCGTGGTCAAAGTTCAGTACAAGACTTTTCTAAGAAATTCAAAAACAGCTATGATACGATGTTCCATCATGAAGTTCCAGTTCATATCTTCCGACTCCATCATCAGATCAGTTCGACAGTACCATAGTATTGTATTGTCATCAGAACTACATACAGCTGCCAATTTTCATTACGCTACGATCCTTGGAAGATGGTTAAATTAGTTACCTTAGATTCCATTACATAGTTAGTTACATACAAGTCGACCTAATAAAAGTGTGTTAAAAAGAGCATCAACGAGCTCACATTCATTTTTCTATGTCATCATTTTAGTTATTATGTTAATAGCATTAAATAACACGTTCAAAGCTAAAGGAAAATATAAATAATCACCTCTTCTAGACTGCTGGCTTATTAGCCTTTACTTTTTTTACATATGAGAGGGGTGGCAAACGAGCATGTGGGTCACCTGATGGAAAGCAATCACCACCGCCAATAGAGATCAACACACCAAGAGCTCGCCGATCTCTTGCCAGCCGAGCCGAAGAGTATACTCCTTCCTTTCTTTCTTGTGACCTCACTCACTGAGGTGGAGGTACATCCCAGTCGCGCAGCTTAAAAAATATGCTATGCCCTACCTTTCTATTCGCCAGAGCCTCGTTTGTCAGTCAGTAGGGTGCTCCACGTGCAGGTGAGGTTGGCTTTAGTTTAAAAGATGTTGATGAACCACTTAGACCCCAAATCATATCCATATTATTTATTATCAATATTGAAAAGGCTGCCAACGGATCGGCGACCCCTTAGTGGTGCTGACCTCCATGGGTAGTGGTGATTGCTTTCCACCAGCTAACCCACATGCTGGTTTCCCGCCTCCCCCCCCCCCCCCTCCCATAAAAAAAATATTATCCAACATGTTATAGCTCTAACAATCTACATATTAAAATATTTATTGAACCGTGTAATAACATACATAGTCGAAACATTCGTCTAGTTTGCCAAACTTCGACCTTCCATATACCCCAGTTCCTTCTCTTTGTTTGTACTTTTTTGTTTCAAAACTTTCCCGCATATTACCCCTGAATGACGGCACTAAATAGTCCGACACTATTTAGAAGTCACGTAGGCATTTAAACTGGAAACAACTGGATTGAACTAGATGGGTCCGGAACTGGCCGTTAGTCATATAAAAGCTTATGGTGCGGGCTTAAGTAATTTCAGTTGTCTATAAGTTTTAGGTCGCTGTCCTTCATGAGAAATAATTTACCACTAATATTTAGATAGAGTTGGTACTCTATTGATGTGAAACTTCTAATGCGGTGGGTTAGGCCCACTGTTGGCATGGCGACGCGTTACCATGCGCTGATAACTGTACTTACGATGAAAAACTATCAATGTAATAATGTTGGCAAGCAACAAATCAAATCAAGACTAACTATTGCTTACTGTTAACCTCCTTCTGTATGATTATTATTTGTATTTTTTTTATTTGACAAAACCCACCGACATCTAATCCCAAACTAAGCAAAGCTTTGTACCACGGGTACTAACTACCTGATAAATATCATCATCATCAGGTAAATTTTAGTCTCCACTACAGGAGCACGACCCTCTCTCGTCCGTCCTAGACGGAAGGACGATTTGGCCTACACTCCCCACGCGGGCCAAACGGGTTGGGGAGGCCTGATCGACATTTGATAATGTTTTCCCTTAATCGCCTTGTACGACATTCACGGGAAGAGACGGAGTGATTCTATTCTATTCTGCCAGAAACCACACGGCCAAATATACTTATTTGCAAAATATACATTTTTGTAAGTCCATACATTATAATGCATAGAAAACACGCAGACAGAAATAAACAAACATGTTCATGAAAAGTCGTGGGTTCGATCCCCGACACTGCACAAGACAAACAGTCTTGTAAACCCGCTCGAACCCGGTCTCGGAGTCAATGTAGCTATTGCTATTCAACTAATTAAATACACTAACTAACTAAATACTATATACCTACTCGTATACAGAGTAGCCATTGCTATTCCACCACCATGCTCAACAAATTACTCTATACTCGTGTAACAAATATTTTATGCATGTTTTGCCTATGTTTTACTTAAAGTTCCATCACACGTTGTGCACACTTCTCGACGCATAATCGAGGGAAGCTTTGTATACTCAAACATTTTAAAGTATTTTTAACCGACTCCAAAAAAGGAGGTTCTCAATTCGGCTGTATTTTTAAGCTATTGCATAGCTTTTATCGCGGGCTTCGCGCGGCGACCGAATCAAGAAATTCCGTTACGCAAAAAAAACCTAACTTACTCGTATTTCGCCCGTGAGTATTATAGAGTCAATGGCGCAGTTGTAAATGTGTGACCAATTTGAACTATCGTTTCGTCGTAGAGTTTTTAAAACCCCACGTTCCGTTTTACGTAACAATCGCTTGACACAATAAGTCATGTGCTGTAAATAGAATGATTTATTAAAATGAAAAAAAGTTTCATACGACAATTATTGTTTTATATTTATGCATAAAATTTTAATATGCCTTATCAATTAAAATCGTAGTATGCTAATTATATTTTTTATTTGTATAAATTTGTATTTTTTTTTTAACCCATAACTTTTTCTTTGTTTTATAGATAAATTAGATAGGCTTTTAGATTAGTTTTAGTTTAGTATTTTGTAATTTAGAATACTGTTTATATACCTATAAATGCTAATTAATAAATTATTAATAACAACGATATTTTATCGAAAGTTCTGTTGCGTAAATTGGACTTTATTGACACGGTGCGTAAAATACCGTAAGAGTTTCGGATTAAAATTTTATTTCAAATATAAGTATGTTATTGTCAATTCTATATCAGTTTGGGTTTTGTATGACTACCAAGAAGGTGTCAATGTCTTAATAAAAATACTGCATAAATAAATAAATAATTATAAGTTCATAAAAAATGCTAAGTATGCAATAGCTTTACCGCGGCAGTCCCCGAGTGCCACACGTAATTTTTTAAATAATTGCTCCGTGATTTATAAACCGATTTGAAAAAACTTTTTAATTTGAAAGAGTATACTTCCAGATTGGTCCCATATATTTTTCATCATCATCATCATCATCAGCCTGTACCTACTGTTAGGTTATTTCGGTACTCTGTCATTTATAAACCGATTTGAATAAATTGGTCCTATATTTTTTTCATCATCATCATCAGCCTGTATCTACATACATAAATGTAGGGTAATGTTTGGAGTTGTTTTTTTTTTTTTTGTTAAAATAATATGAGAAGGTATTATGGAGAGGATTTGTAAAATTCTTTAAGGTGAAGTGAGTCCAGAGACCACACTTATTTAAATAACTGTTATAATTAAACTATTTCAAATTGGTTTCTCAAAAATTTAAATATGAAATCTTTAATTTTTTCTGCAGCGTTAACATCTATTGAAAACACAATTAATTATTTTTGGCTCTATAGAAATAAATCGCGAACTTACTCTCTAAATTGCACTAATTAAAAATTATATCTATTTAATACACTCACCTTTTTACATGGAAATTATACCAAAATTTTCAAAATTTTAATTAGGAGAGTTTGACATTTGACATATGCTATATGTACCATGTATATGTAATATAGGACGGTTCAGGGTGTCACACCCCTTCGAACACATATGTGGATTCCTGTAATTGATAGTAATTAGGAATTTAATTTAGTTAAGAGAGGTGAGAAACTGGTGACCTGCAATACAGATTTCTAAAGCCTACTTCAGACACCAGCTTCTCATGACATCAGTTTGCAATAACGAGACAATGTCATGTATGAGTAGATAGTGCAAGTGTAAAAGTGGAACGCGTTGCCGCCATATGTATTTCCTCATACGAGTACATACGAGTACAATATGGGATCCTTCAAGCGAAGCGTGAATAAGCATCTTGTAGGCCAGCATGGCAGCGTCAACTGACAAGACATCAAGGTCTCTTGTCTTGTCTTGGTTGGGGCTCCTCTTATCGCTTACCATCAGGCGAAGCGGATCCAATATGCTGAGCTAATAAAAAAATAATAAAAATGTGCTAATTGGATTGTACTGTATTTTTGTATCTGTTATATTGTGTGTGAAGAAATAAACAAAGTCATCTATTTTTTATCACGGGTCAAGCCCGGTCATTTGATAGGCGTGCGCGGGGATATAGATCCAACCCGTAGAGACCCCTTTGAGAAGTTTGATGTACCTAATGTTGTACGCCCGCCGTGATCTGCTTCAGGATATATCAATGGAACGATATACCCATGAGCAGGTTTCGGCAGGCGTTGAGATTATTACAAAGTGAGATTGAAAATAAATGGGCTATGGAGATGAGATCTGGGTGGACTAAATACCGGGCTATTACAGAAGAGGGACTGCCATAACTGCTCCTATTGCTCGTTATTTGCGGCAGGCGGTGGCTTGCCACTCACTAAGTGGGTCCCCGAAATGCCAGGATTATTATTAATGCGAGCGAAGTCGGGTTGCACTACCTATAATTGTAATAGTGTGTTTGTTCAACGTCAAAGAAGATTAACTTATTTGACGTTGAAAAGAACGAATGAATTGACTAATTTTATACGGATAGTTCAAAGTCTGAAGATTGACATAAGTTATCTACTTTCTATGCCGGAAGAATGTCTTAGTCCCACGGGTTTTTTATTATAATAATGATGAGGCTAACGAGGGATATATTCTAATCTGTATTGTTGATAGCTCACTTTCGTACGTTTTTATGAGGACCTAATTATATTGAACTTGAAGATAAATGAGATAAAAAAAATTGGTTGTCTGTAAAGTCGGTTTACGGATGATGATTTTTACGTGATAACGTTATAAGAAACATAAGCCGATCGTGGCTCTCTATCGCTCGTTCCGCGCTCTCCCTTGCACGCTCGGCTCAGGCGGAACGTGACAATGAGTCCTGCTTTTACGTGCGTGCAGCCCGCATTCATCGATTTATAAGTCTTTATCACTTCAAAAAATTCAAAAACGTATGTTCGTAGAATTCATATTCATTATGTAGTCTAGCTAGCTTAACTATAAATAAATATTTCTGAACAATTAACACAGCGCCATCTAGTCCCAAATTAAGCGCAAAGCTTGTGTTATGGGTACTAGACGATAAATGTACTTAAATATTTTTTTTAAATACATACTTATAACACACATACTTAATGCACACAAATGTTTGTCTCGTGCGGGAATCGAACTCGCGACCTCGGAGTCAAAGTGGCCATTGCTAACCATTCGACCACCGAGCTCGTCAACTATATGATCCATGATCACCTCAGACTCTACGGACGGTTCCACGGATGTGTCAAAGAGGGCATAGAAAATAAATAATATACTAATTAAATCATGTTCCTTAAAAGGGACTACGTTTAAATGACAGTAATGAATTATTAATGAAGACTGAACTTCGCAACGCAATTGTATTTCTAAACCAACTCTGTTACATTGTTTTCAGTCATCAGAATCTATCGATAGTGTAACCATGATTTTTTTTCCTGGACAAAGACAATCTAGTTCCAAACTAAGCAATGCTTGTACTTAGGTAACTGTTATAACTTACACTTACATATAATAAGTACATAGAAAACACCCAGACCAAGACAAACAGACATGTTCATGCACACAAATATTAATAGTCTTGTGCAGGGATCGAACCCGCGACCCCGAAGTCAAAGTGGCCAGTGGCTAATAAAGTGGTATAAATTGATGTACCCTACAATCAAAAAAATTGAGAACTTCAGGTTTTCTGATGGATTGGTTTATCCATAATTAAAAACAAACTTATGTATTCATATGACATAAATTTAAAATAAGCTAGGTTGCTATAGTGTTTGACATAACCAAGTGTGTCACTATAAGTTGTGAACAAAATATAGTCCTAATTATTGAGAGCTAAACTGTGTTTGATAAACTTATCCCTGCTGGTATCCTCCAATAACTATTGATTTTTTATCTCTAATAATACGGAATCCTTTGCCTTGGTGCTTGAATTCGACTCGCTCTTGGCCACTTTTTTTGTGCTAATGACGATGAATGTTTTTTTTTGTTATAACTGATGAGTCCGGTGTTCGAATGTGTAGTAAAACCTTGTTAGTATATTTATATTCTTCTTTATATATTATTAAAAAGAAAAAAAACACCTGTCTTATTTTTAAATGTACTGTTTACGTTAGTTACGATTATAATATATGTTTCTTGAGAATAAACTCCATAATTTCTTATTTTTGCCTAATCAATATTCAACAGAATGGCTAGTAATGGCTACTTTGCCTCCGAAGTCGCGGGTTTGATCCCCGCACAAGCCAACCATTTGTGTGCAGAAACATGTCTATTTGTCTTGGTCTGGGTGTTTTGCTATATAATACATATTATAAGTATGTATTTACAAAAATGTATTAAGTATTATATCAGTTATCTAGTACCCATTAGTACAAGCTTAGCTTAGTTTGGGACTTAGATGGCAGTGTGTAATTTGTCCAGGAATATTTATTTATTTTTTAATCTTTATGTATGTAAAAAAAAAGGAATTATCCCATATTAATCACATGTTTGGTGACCCTACTCCCAAAACTGAGTCCATCGCCGTTGACGAGCGAATGTCAACAATAACTTAGAAAGTTTCTGAATACAAGTACTGCCTCTCTTATCAATTCATTGTTAAATGTTCATCGTATTTATGTTGCAAAATTGAAATTCCGAATTAATATTGTTGTTTTCTTATTGTTGTTCAGATGGATGATAAAGGGGGGACTGCTTTTGTTTCAGAACAAGTTATTGCAGTATTAGAAAATGGATACGTCAGGAAAACATTTTTTTATATCAGAGGGAGCCAAACGAGCTTGTGGGTCGCCTGATGGAAAGAAATCACCACCGCCCATTTTTTTTTCATACTACGTCGGGTGGTAAACAATCATATTTTGACGAGTTCGGTGGCGTAGCGGTCAATGACGCGGCTTCGACACCAACGCTCGTGGGTTCGATTCCCACACAGGACAAACATTTGTGTGCATGAACATGTCTGTTTGTCTTGGTCTGGGTGTTTTCTATGTATCATAAGTATGTATATATACATATTACAGCCATATTAACGCTCACAATATAAAATATCGCTCGCCCACTGCCAACCCCGCTGCCAATGTAGCAACACCTTCCTTCCTGGCGACCTCACTCACCCGCAGGAACACAACAACTCACAAGGGAATTGTTATTTGGCTGCGGTATTCTGTGAGGTGTAGGTACTTCCCCAGTCGAGCAGCTTACGTCTCTTGAGATTTTCTATTGGCTCTTTTTATGATTAAGCGCTTACGGCCAAAAAATTGTGCGACTAATGTGTGAATCTCGTCTTGAAATTAGTTAATAACGTACACTAAACTTCGCTAAAAGATGACCCATATTGTAGTAGAAATCTGTTTAGGTAACGTTTTAGTACTAACGTCAGACAAATTAGACTAGGATTAATATTAACCAACTCCTAGTTTCTCAAGTTATGGCAGCTTGTCATTAACACAGTTTTAGATTAATAATCGTAATTTCTGCTCTCTGTAACTACTGAAAATTTATTATTCCGTTTCAGAGTGTCTATACTTAAATAGCAACCCCTGTTAAATATTAATAAATAATAAATATTCCTGGACAAATTAAACAAGGCCATATGTAGTAAAAAAAAATTATATATACTTACTTAATTTATATTTTTTTTAGTAAAAATACATACATATAGTACATAGAAAACACCCAATCCAAGACAAACAGACATGTTCATGCACACAAATATTTGTCATGTGCGGGGATCGAGCACGCGACCTCGGAGTCAAGGTGGCCATTGTTAACCATTCGACCACCAGGGTCGTCAATCCACTCCACGTTTAACCCACTCGAAAACGTGTATCTATAAAAATAAACAATCTTTCATATAATACTAGCTTCTACCCGCGGATTCGCACGCGTTTTCTTTTTTTTTTAATAAAAAATATTGTACCTATATGATATTTCATGATGATAGGTTGTCGACGGAGAACCAAAGTTGTCGACATAGCCTACAAAATTTGCAAGCTGAAGTGGCAATAGGCCGGTCCTATCTGCCGAATAAGTGATGGCACATGGGGGAGGAGGGTATTAGAGTATAGCCCGCGCGTAGGACGACGAAACGTTGGACGCCCTCCTTCTAAATGGTCCGATGACCTTAAGGAAGCAGCTGGAAGCGACTAGAAGCGGCTGGATGCGGAAGGTGCATTGGGGAAGGATTATATCCAGCAGAGAGGCAGATGATGATTAAAAATTAACTTATTTGTTTGTAATAATACCTCTATTGTACATAACAAAAATTTACAATACAGTAAGTAAAAAGGCGGTATTATACCTCACAGGGATCTCTTCCAGCTAACCTCAGAATATCTGAGAGAATTTCGTGAATACTATTAACTTTATACCATACTTATTACATTGTTGATAAAACAGCTCGTAAATCGTTGACGAGCTCGGTGGCGTAGCGGTCAATGACGCGGCTTCGACACCAACGCTCGTGGGTTCGATTCCCACACAGGACAAACATTTGTGTGCATGCACATGTCTGTTTGTCTTGGTCTGGGTGTTTTCTATGTATCATAAGTATATATTTACAAAAAATAAATGTATTTACGTATGTATATCAGTTGTCTAGTACCCATAACACAAGCTTCGCTTACTTTGGGGCTAGATTGCGCTGTGTAATTTGTCTGACAAAATAAAAAAATCCACTAACACGTGTAATAAAGACACTGAATGAGACCAAAAACGGTCGGCATTACTTACATGTTCCGAATTCCATCGAGTTCCTCACAAGACTTCATCCTAAATGGGTGTTTATTAGTGCAAAATGTAATTCAAATTAATGTAATATTCGCCGCCTGTTTACATAAATGATTTAATGCAAAATGTGCATATTCGATCATCGTCTGAAACGGTTCCTGAGGTACTAATGGCAACACGCCCTCTGACTACTCCGCCTACACGTCTGGGACAACCCTAATGGAAGAATTATATAGAGTTGTTTGTTCTCAAACGAAGGGGTTTAGAGCAGCGTTCCGCAAACTTTTTGAGTTTAAGGTACATATAGGAAAACGAAACGAATTTTTGGAGGTAAACCAAAATGAAAAATCTGTTTTTATTTGTGTAAGAATTTTTCTTCCGTAGATACTAGGTCTATTTTATGCTTTATGAGATACCTTATTTTTTCGAGGCACACCAACTAATCGCCACGGTACACCAGTGTGCCGCGGCACATACTTTGCGGAACACTGATTTAGAGTATACTCCACCACGGTGGTCAACTGCGGATTGACGAAGGCCACTTTTTCAAGCCGCCCAAAGGTCACTGAGAGTTGTTTGTATCTTAGATTAATTAGTTAATCCATTATTGCATTAATATAGAAATACATAAAAACTGTGTAAACGGAAGGTATACGTATTTGTAATAATAATCACTGTAATTTGTCATGTATATTGTAGGTATTTACTTTTATTACCCTTCATAAATTATTTCCTTTACAAACGATTGTCAATTTGCATGCTTTTTATATGTATATTAGCGAAACATGTGTACTTTTTAAGTACACATGTTTACTTTTTAAGTACACATGTTTCGCTAATATATATAAATAAATGCACCTTACACCTTATAATAATGAATAAATTAGTAATTATACTACGTGCTATGCATATAAAGATTTATCTTATCTTATCTTACGAAGGTGAGCTTATCTCTTTAAGTGGTTTCTTCCAGGCAACCCTCGCGTGGGTACAGAAAAAGTTATGCATTACATAACATTTTACAACATAAATTAACATATTTGTTATAACATTTTTATATTACCTATTACGTTTCACATTTATTTTAGTTTTAGGTTAGTTTTATTTAGTTTTAGATAGTTTAGTTTTATAGTTATATTTTATGTATTGTCTGTGGTATTGTTTTATTGATTCAAAGAAGTAAAGAAAGTATATTACTATTGTTAAGAATATTACCTATCGGGTATACTTATAAACTTGAATATAATAAAAATGTCTTCGAAAACTTATTAAACGGAAGACAATTTTTTGAAACTTTTGAATGTAATTTCTTGTCTTCACACGTCATACAGAATCTTTGCAGAAGAAGAAGATTTTGAAAAGCTTTTTTTTTTGGTGTTGAATAATAGCTAGAAATACTTACGACGGCTTATGCGCGTTGTAATTTTATTACATTCGTCCATCAATAATAATCAAAAGATGTATAGACGTCTTAATAATATTACTAATTTTATACCTAATATTACTAAATTCATCTCGCTGCTCTGTCGATCTTATTTCTCTTGGCCTCTTTACGGGATTATCTCTTTATCCAATTATAGGTTTTTTAATCAATAGCTAGCTGTCTTTTCCTACTTGAAGGCCAATTCTCGTAATTATTTTACGTTCGCAGAATAAAAGCTGACATATTTAACAATTCCTTTTTTTTTATAAAAAAAAAAAGGAATTAAATCTTAATTCCAGCTCTATATAGATGTAGAGACACCCATCAAACTCCATCTCCTCTAGATGGCAGACCTAATCTACGGTTAAATTATTAAATAAATTCCTTAGCTATTATGTGCTATTACCATAGACGTTTCGAGCAACAATAAACCAGACAGGCGGTACCAACACGTATTTATTGGGTTTCAGGAGCGGACATAGAGGCGTAACAGAACAACGCTCCAGCAATCAATTTGGCTGGCTGCTTTTTTACCTAAAATATATGGCCGTTTATACAAAGGAATGCTGAATTTCAATGAATACTGGATTTTATTTAAAGTATTGTAATGGCTTAACATTTGAATATTCTAGATTTTTTCGTATTCATTTATTCACATTCGATTATAACTTGTTGTTTATACGCTTCGGTAAAAATTTGAAATACTCATTTTTTTTACGGGACGGGACGGCACACATTCCCACCACTGTGTCTCCTGTGTAGCCAGGATTAATAGCGGCGACCACCAAAAAAGGCAATGAACAGTGAAGTCCATTGTAGTCCCGGGGGTAAGATTACGGCTGCCTTGGAACTCACAACGAATGTAATAAGAAGAAATTAGTAGGAGTAAAAAGTTTTTAGAATTTGACTTCCCCTTTTAGCAATGTGAGAGAAAGCTATCTTGCAAAAATATATTCATATTATGAAACGCTAGCCGTTACCCGCTGCTTCGCCCGCGTGGCCATTATACTAATAAAACATTTTTCCCGTTGAAATAGGATGTCTTTCCGGGACATAAAGTAACTTATGTCACTCTCCAGACCTTTAACTATCACCGTAAAAAATATCATGTCAATCCATCAGATCTTTTCGACGTAACCCAAGTAGAAACAAAAACACGTTTTACATTTATAATATTACTAGCTTCCACCCGCGGCTGCACCCGCGTTTACTTTTTAGGGTTCCGTACCTCAAAAGGAAAAACGGAACCCTTATAAGATCACTTTGTTGTCCGTCTGTCTGTCTGTCTGTCAAGAATTTCTATGTCGAGAATGCGTGGAGGTATCAAGCTGAAATTTGAACGGTATACTCAGGTCTACGGTCCCATGAAGTTGTAAAAAAATCAAACTGCTAAGTTTACGTAGAACAAAGTTACGGCCGTTTATTCAGCAAAAAACGCATATTTCGACACACTCAAGGTAATCAAAACCTATAGGGTACTTCCCGTTGACCTAGAACTATGAAATTTGGAATGTAACATCGTTATAGACTACAAGTACAGGATTAAATCTCAAAACTATACATTTGTAAATAGATCTTAAAAAATAGGGGGCCTATAGTTTTTATAGGGTGTCGATATTTCAAATTGAAACTACTAGTTCAAATGGGGTATCATATGAAAGGGCTTGATGTACACATTGCAAAATATATTTTATTTATTTTTTTCGACGCATTATTTCTTATTTATAATGAAAAATATCAAATTTAATAATGATACTACGTACCTACGGAACCCTCGGTGGGCGAGTCCGACTCGCACTTGTCCGGTTTTTTTTTTAATAAAAAGGATCGTATGTCCTTCGTAATACCTTTGAGAATGTGTGTACAGAGTTTCATGATGATCCGTTGAGTAGTTTCGGCGTGGAAGCGTAACAAGTAAACTCATATTCACATTTATATGATTCTATCTGCACTAAAATAATCAAATCCTGTAAAGATCAAATCAGTCCAATATTGACATTTCTGGTTAATTTATCGCATGAGTCAGGAACTTTTCCAGAAAAATTAAAAATACAAGTTGTCAAGCCTGTATATAAAAAAGGAGATACAACTGAAATGAATAACTATCGTCCTATCACTATGACATCCATATTTTCAAAACTCTTTGAAAAGGCTATGTACGATCAACTAAAGTCATTTCTGGATAAATTTAATATTATTAAAGAGAATCAGTATGGCTTTCAAAAAATGAAGTCAACGACAACAGCAGCATTTAATTTAGTAAAGGACGTGTTGCACAATGTAAATGAAAAGAACTACACAACTGGCCTATTCCTTGATATGTCCAAGGCTTTTGACCGGGTCTCCCATGATCTGCTATTGTCAAAATTGTCACGTTACGGGATTAGAGGGCCTTCATTGAGTTGGTTTAAAAGTTATCTAGAAAATAGATTACAGTGCATTGAAATAAATCGATTAGACTCTAAATACACTGTACAAACCTACAGATCAGACCTCGAACATAATCCCTACGGAGTTCCCCAAGGTAGTGTACTGGGACCACAACTTTTTCTTCTTTATATAAATGACCTACCTGAACCAAGCCATGGTAGAACAATCTTATTTGCAGATGATATCACGATTATAATTTCAACGAATAAAAATGGTTCATTACAACAACATGAAATTGACATTAAGAATAGTTTGACATTTATAACGGAATGGTTGACAACAAATAATTTATTAATTAACTTGGACAAAACAAAATTAATTAATTTCAATAATTTTCAAAATCAATTCATTAATATAAATACAAATGGACATGTGTTACGTAGTATTGCTAGCACAAAATTTTTGGGACTGATTATTGACAGTAAGTTAACATGGAAAGAACATATTGAAAAGGTATGCTCAAAAATAAACAAATTTCCATTTGCATTATATAAACTGACAAAAGTAGCCTGCAAAAATGCTGCAATTACAGCCTACTTTTCATATGTGGAAGCAATAATTAGATACGGACTTCTGATATGGGGTAATGGAGCAAATATAAATAGTATATTACTTGCTCAAAAGAGATGCATACGTAGTATTTCTAACATCCCACCTGATGTTTCATGTAGGCCCTACTTTAGATATTTAAACATTCTGCCTCTTCCATGTTTATACATATTAGAGGTAGGAAAATTTGTAATGCAGAATAAAAATATATTCAGGCATAACAAAGACATAACATCAAGAAGTATAAGATACCCTGGCAAACTTATGCATAATATAATTCCTAAAACTACGCGTTATCAGAAGAATGCTTATTTAATGTGCGTAAAAATTTTTAATAAAATACCGGAAGAAATAAAATGCCTACACTTTGATAAATTTAAAACAACATTGCGCAAGTGGCTTTTGGATCGAACTTTTTATTCGATTAATGAATTTTTAGAATACAAAACATGAGCTAGGTATGTTGGTATTTAAAAAGGGCAAAATCTACTCGTATAAATAACATGTTGTCAATGCATGAGTTAATTTTAGAACAATGAATGATAAAAAAAAAAAAAACATTGTATTTGCATGCTATTATTATTTATAGCTAAGTAGGTATAAGGACATTACTTTGTTTATCCATCAGCATCTACTGCACCAACCCTATTTATGAGCAAATAAAGAAATTTGTATTTGTATTTGTATTTGTATTTGTATAGTATTATACTAGCTTTCACCCGCGGTTTTGCCCGCGTTTATTTTATATAATAAAAGTATCATATGTCCTTCCTTATTATTGTCCTTCATTATTTTGACAATAAATGTGCAAATTTTTATAAATAATTAATATTTATAAAAGGAAGTAGGGATTATCTATCTATTTATATATATAAAACAAAGTCGGGTTTGTTCGAACACTTATAACTCGAGAACCGCAGGACCGATTTTCATGGTCTTTGATTGTTGGATTTCTCTCCGTCCTGAATAGCAGAATAACTATTAAAAACATTGGAAAATTGACGAAAAAATTAAAAACTTGAAAAAACATTTTCCCATACAAATGAAAGTGTCAATTGAAAAAGGATTGCGATATTTATTGGTTGTCAAATATCAAAATGTCAAATCGATTGGTGTCACTTTTATGTCGCGAAAGATGTCTGTGATTCATTGGCGAGAACTTCAAGAACGTCACAAAGAAGAATTGAATTGAATGTCTGTGATTTATTTTGAAAATTAAAAATGTCAAATCGATTGGGGTGAAAACGCTTGGCCCATGGGGTTACAAGAATCAAATCAGAGTAAACATGAAAAGAAATGACAATTATAAATCACCAAAACGATAAAACCGATTTCAAAACTAAAAAATAAAACAAAACGTTTTTTTAATTTTTTTGATTAAACAATAAGGAAATCTTTATTTTTATGAAATCTTCAGTTTTTATGGATACGGGTCTTCCCTCAACCGATAGGGTTCAGAGCATACTCCACCACGCTGCTCAACTGCGGGTTGGCGGAGGCCAGTGTTTTCGAGCCGCCTAAAGGCCACTAACTTGGCTTAACGACTGTCATCTAATGATAACAACCGGGACAGACGGCTTAACGTGCCTTCCGAAGCACGAAAGAGCTCAAGATAATCAAATGATAACAACCGGGACCGACGGCTTAACGTTTCTTTCGAAGCACGGGGGAGCTCGAGGTAATATAAACCCATCCGTGTACAGGCTACGGTCGACGTTGCTTAACTTGCGTGTTCAATTAGACTGACACGCGCAATGACGCCATCTCTATTATTTTCTATTATTCATTGTATTAATTCCATAAAATCATAAATTTAGTTCAGCTAATATGTACCACGACATTCATTGACTGTTAGGCGGTACGAAGTTCGCCGGGGCAGCTAGTATAATATATATTAAATAAATAAATATTTCTGGGCAATTTACACAACGCCAACTAGTCCCCAATTAAACGCAAAGCTTTTACTATGGGTACTAGACTACTGATAAATGTCAACTGATAAGTTTATACCACAAACTAGCATACGGCCCGCCTGATGGCAAGCATTTACCGTAGCCTATGAACGCCTGTAACACCAGAGGCATCACACGCGCGTTACCGACCCTGTATGAATTGTCAATCATTACATATAAAAAATACATCACCGCTTCTCTCCATTTTGCCTCAATGGAATGTTATCCTTATAGTAAATACGATACAGAATTGTACAAATTGGAAATTGTAACCAGTTTCACGCTTCCATGCCTACTTTAATTGACTGTAAATATACACTGGATGGATGCAAGGCACAAACTTAGAATGCAAATCCCAAGCGAGATGCCGCGGACCGACGGCTATTAGCCATAATTCTGCAAAACAGACATTCATACAGCAATTTCACACGTCGGGAGCACTGGAAACAACAATTTCACCTGCAAAGCTATCACGACACTGTTGCATTTAATCATGGCCAGTTACACTAGATCTCCAGAAATTCCTCATTGTCTATTAAAATGTTTGCCATTTAAGAACATTTCAATGGACATGGAAGGTCACCTTTCGTTGGAAGCTACAATTTTGCTCTGCGCACGGTGGGTAGCCAATTAAACAAAGTGCTCAAAGTTGTAATGAGAACTGAGGAATCATTAAAGTAGTTGGATGAATTTCCTATGATATACATAATTGGTTTAAGATCTAATTTTGCGGCAGCGGCCGCTATTGGATTTAAAATAACGGCATTTACGTAATCGTGCGTTGCCACCAAAACCAACGAGTGCGTCTACTGAGATGAATACTGACTAGCAGACATAGAATATAAATATACTATGCCTGCTAGTCTGTAAATATTCGGTACTGTTTCATACTTTGTCGTGCTTCGGAGCGTTTAGCCGTCGGTCCCGGCTGATATCATAAGATGACAGTCGTTAAGCCAAGTCAGTGGCCTTTAGGCGGCTTGGAAACACTGACCTCCACCAAACCGCCGTTGAGAAGCGTGGTGGAGTGGAGTATACTCTAAACCCCTTCAATTGAGGGAAGACCCGTATCCCCGCAGTGGAATGAATAAGTGTTGTCGACGACAGTTGCATACTGTAACTCTGCCAAACACCGCTAACCCGCAGTTGAACAGCGTGATAGAGTACGCTCTAAACCACCTTTGATTGATGAGAGACCCAAATTCCAACAGTGAAATGAATAAGGGTTGAAGGGATGCAGAAACATACCGTAATGTTCATTAGTGAATTTAATTGAACTCAAATTCGGTCCATCCTTCTAGTTCTTTGATTTTTATACTTTTTTTTACTACATCGGATGGTAAACAAGTATACGACCTGCCCGATATGAAGCGTTAACCAATAAACACTTGCAACATAAAAATCGCTAGCGTGCTGCTATCATCGCTGTCACCGCAGCAACTCTCTCTACACGCAGAGATGTTGCATCTCTTTGCGTTCTATATAAATTATACAACGGGGAGTGCTCGGATGAGCTATTTGATTTGATACCTGCCGCTGAGTTCCACTATCGTACAACTCGCCATAAATTAAAATTCCATCCTCATCATTTCGATATTTGGCGATCTACTACAGTACGCTTTTTAAGACATTTTCTACCACGAACTGTGAAGTTGTGGAATCAACTTCCTCCAGCGGTATTCCCAAATAAATACGACATGGGGGCCTTCAAGAACAGAGTCAATATTTCCCATAAAAGGCTGGCAACGGATCGGTGACCCTTTGGTGTTGCTGATTTCTATGGGCGGTGGTGATTGCTTTCCATCAGGTGACCCACATGCTCGCTTGCCCCCCTCTCATATAAAAAAAAACTCCTTCCTCTTTTGCGGCCTCACGCACTCGCAGTACACGTAACAAAACTACTCTTTAGGGAAATTTATTTGGCTGTGGTATTCTGTAAGGTGGACGTACTTCACACTTCACAGAATCGGTTAAAGGTGAAATCCGAGTCGAACTCGCCGAACGAAATGAGTTTTAAAATTCTTTAATCCTACACCTACCTAACCTTCGTTTTGTTCGGTACGTTCGGCGCATTCGACTCGGATAAGTATGCGTTCACCTCAAAAGTGAATGAATTAGAAGAAAGTAGAAAGCGAAACCAACGCGATAAGATTGCCTAATAGATGCCCCAATATTTTACCAGAAAATCGAAGTTCCCTCCAATGAAATAGACTTCCACTTTTTGCCCTCCAATCACTTTCTTAAATCTCTCCCCTAATATTTCCTATTTTACGATCCGTATTAGTAAAAGTTTGGAAAGTTTCAAAACCCTTATCCATTATTTACCGGTCTAATTTCGCGGAACGTATCTCTTGCCCGTGGGCGCACAGCCTGGCCCATAATTTTAAGTTTCTAGGGCATAGGTTCTCAAAGTGAGCGATATCGCCGACTGGGGGCTGCGAAAGCTGCTGAGTTGAGGAAAAAAATTCAGTACAAACTTCCTTACTTATAAAATTAAAACTCCGAAACAAAGTCAAGGCGTTACATTACTTCAAGAATACCTGATTTAAAGAATGCAGATTTTTCTAATCAATCTCTGGTAAATTTGTTGTTTGTTATTTGTTGCAATATAAGAAACCCGATATATACCAGAGATTAGCTTGTTATGTTTCTTTCACATATTTTGATGTTATTTTGAACAAAAATCAATTCAATATAAATGAATGTAAAAGAATAGCTGCTACACAAAACACCACCATGTTGTTTTTTATAAATACATTATTATAGCAAATAGTAATATTAATAAATAATAAAATTAAATAATAATTAGTATGTAATAATAAAGTAATTTATTATTATTTAAATAGTTGTCTTGGCCAACTTGCCAGATAAATATTTTTTTAAAAAATGGATAAATTCACCTGCCCATGGTGGGATTTGAACCCACGACCTCTCGATGACCGGTCGAGTGCTCTTCCAACTGAGTCTAACCAACCGGTCATCGATAGGTCGTGGGTTCCAATCCCACCTAGGGTGCAGGAGATTTATTAAAAAAAAATAAAGTACTGTTCCACGTAATTATTTATTTTTATCCACCGGTTTCTACCGCTAAGGCATTATCAAGGTAAACAAACACCATTTGTTTATTTATTATCAAGGGATAATGTCTTAGCAGCGAAAGTGCTTCATTATAATAATGTTCCACCAAGTGCCAACAATCAACAGTATCAAGTGTATATAAATTAGTCTGTGAGCGTAAATGGTCATGGTCAAAGTAGTCATATTTAGTTTGCTTCCCTGTTTATGTCCGTACTTTTAATACATATATATATATTCGCATTTCAAATCACAGAAAAGACAGTCCTCCCTTTCTGAAATCTTCTTTTGACTAGTTATGAATTTAATTTTGATTGCGATATACTCATGTCACGTATATAAATGCTTTCCGTTCTAAATAAAATTATTTTTTCTGAACAAAATTTACAATATGCAAAAAATCAATATAGCTTATACAATGTTGCCTAGCAGAACTCCTTCGTTCGCATGAGTACTTGAAATATGAGTCAACCGAGACTTAACTCGTCGAACAGCTCAACCAGTTCTATAAAGTTTGACAAGCTATGTCCTAGAGACTCCGTCGTAATAAATAAGTCACTTCACATTCACTTTTTATAGTTTCTTTTATCGCTTTTAAATGAGATTCTCGAGTGAATTCTAATACTATAAAAACGTGTTATTTACTGCCAAGTTAATGTTCAACGCTTAAAATTTCTTAATTAGATAATATCGTATTTTAACTCCAAAATATAAAAAATGTTATAACAATCTTTTCATTCTCTTCAGGGCGAGATAAGCTCACCTTTGTAGTATACCAAATATTGTATTTCAATTATTGTTGTTATGGAATAAAGAATTAAATATTATGTATATATTACAAATTGTAGTAGTAGTAGTAACCTACAGAACTTTTGTTTGAACCAATTGTAATGTATACTTATATGTTGTTAAATTTAATTAATTAAGCGAAAACAAAAAAAAAATGCGGATTTTCAGCTTCAAAATGTCAGACTGATAAAATTTATTTCTTCAAACCTTTTGAGTGACGAAAGGCATTTAAGAGACCATCGATATATTACTTTATGTATGTAGAAAGTAATTCAGGAGGTGGTATATTTCGTGCGCCAGCACCCCACTGCTAACGCAGCATTTGGAGTGCAAGTGGTTCATCAACATCTTTGAACCAAAGCCAACTTCACCTGCACGTGGTGCACCCTGCTGACTGACAAACGAAGCTCTGGCGAAAAAAGAGGTAGGGAGCGTAATTGTAAGCTACCCGACTAGGATATGTACCTCCACCTCACAGAATACCGCAGCCAAATAACAATACCCTTGAGGGTTGTTGTGTTCCTGCGAGTGAGTGAGGTCACCAGAAAGGAAGGAGTTGCTGCGGTGGCAGCGGGGGTGGCGGCGCGCGAGCAATATGTTACGTTGCGAGCGTTAATATGGCTACGGTAACTGCTTCACATCAGGCGGGCCGTATGCTTGTCTGCCACCCGACGGAGTATAAAAAAAAAAGCATCCTCACGTCTGATAACCTGATTTACTCACAGGAATACAACAATTCTCAAGAACATGTTATTTGGCTACGGTGTTCTGTGAGCAGGTACCTAAACTTACGCAGTCGCCTTGAATTTCATTAAAGTACGTGTTAAAATCAATTATTATTGTGTACTGTTTACAGTTTATTACTTTACAGGTATGTAAATACCCTTTATGCATGATCGTATTAATTGCCGTTATTATTTTCATAAAAATAGATATTTTCGAAATATGTACAGAACACGGCCTTTTTACCTATTTCAATCAATTGTCACAAACGTGAGATTCGTCGCCTTGCTTGTGCGAACTAATTGCGAGTTGAGACACAACACAGCACAGACAAGCATGGGGCCCGCCTGATGTGAAGCGGTTACCGTAGCCATATTAACGCTCGCAACATAAAATATCGGTCGAGCGCCTCTCAAGGGAATTGTATTCTGTGAGGTGGAGTTACATTCCCCAGTTCGTTTGTTAGTCAGCAGGGTGCACCGCATGCATGTGAAGTTGGCTTTGGTTCAAAGATGTTGATGAATCACTAACATCGTTCATTTTTGACGCTTAGTGGCATATCTTTATAAGAATAAAAAATATTTTACTATTAAAATTCACTGTCACTCCTTTTGTACAAATTCTCATATGCTGGGGAATATTTCGCCGTAGAAAAGTAATCTAAACTATAATAATGTATTTGTTATAAGCATGGGCATAAGCGGATTAACAAACGAATGCTCTGGGTTTAATTACGGGTAGTTTGCTGAGCAGATCTGCCGAGTCGAGATAAGCCCTGATTTTACGTTTATTTGTCCAGTGTAACGCCAATGGGTTAACTCCGACATCTTTTTTAAATATTTTAGACGCCACATTTGTATGTCATGACGTTCAGTCAAAACTTTCCGGTTATTTTCTGTTTTACGCCACTTGTATCCTAATTTTAGTAATAACTGACGAAGCGTTTTAAGACAACCTTCAAAGCCAATTTTTTCGTTGAACACCGTTCTTAATTTTGCCAACGTTGGAATTTCTTTATGGACGACATGGAAATTTTGTATTGTACTCCGGACTACATCCGCTGTGAAATTATCTATTTCTATCTTATTATCTCGTTTCCTTCTTTTATTCATAGGAGAAGTAAACTTAGAGGAAGTACATGGTAAGTCCTTCTCTTCTTTTAAAATTCATTGGACAGTTGTGACAGAAACGCCTACGGCCTCAGCTGTACGCTGTGTTATATTTCGTAGATGAGACAAATCACAGTTAGGCTCCAAAACCGATTTAGTAAATTCATACTCCTCTTTCAGGAAATGGTAAACGCTAGCTATCATGCTTCGCCCCTAAAATAAAACCAATGGGAATGAATGACTTTCAACTAATTCAACCAAATCCCCGGTCTAGAAGTAAGAAAAGTTTAAGTTTTTTTCTATAATAATGGGTCATGTATATACTGTAACGGGTAACAAGTTAAATACAAAAAAGAAGTATAATACTTACTCCAAAATATTAAAAAAGTGTATATATGAGGCGCAACGCCTAAATAATACAAAATATATTAAAAACTCGCAAAATAAAAGCAAAGCAGCTTGGGAAATAATAAAAAATACGACATGCAAATTATCTAATAATAATATTAATTCAATTAGTTACGATAATAAAATATATTCTGATCCTGATAGTATTAGTGAACTTTTCAATAAACATTTTTTAAATTTAGATCATAATAACAGTTCAAACACGAAGAAGACTAGATCTGCTAATAACAATTTCAATAATAATAGTATCTACTTAACGCCAATAAACCCTGACAATGTTTACAAAGTAATTCATAGACTTAAGAATACAAATTCAACAGGATATGATAATATTAATGTAAAAGTTATAAAAATGTGTGCTAGACAGCTAAGTGTGCCATTAGCTCACATTATTAATCTAACATTTACAGAAGGCAAGTATCCTTCTAGGTTGAAATATACAATAGTTAAGCCCTTGTTTAAGAAAGGAGACAAAAAGTCGATGAATAACTACAGACCAATCTCGTTGACTCCAATACTATCAAAAATTATCGAAAGAATTATGTTTGATAAACTATATGCATTTTTATCGATGTTTGATATATTAAAAGTAGAACAATATGGTTTTAGGAAAAATATGTCAACAATCTTAGCGTGTTATGACTTAATTAAGACTGTAACAAAAAAACTAAATGACAAAGTACCGATAACTGCAATTTTTCTTGATATGACTAAAGCGTTTGACTATGTATCACATGACATTTTATTGAATAAATTATGGCGGTATGGGATACGCGGAACGGCACATACATGGTTTGAAAGCTATTTACGCTTTCGACAACAGTGTGTTGAAATCACAAATTTAAAAGGGCGTAATAAAAAAGTTTATAGGTCTAAATACTGTGTCAACAGTTGTGGAGTGCCACAAGGCAGTATATTAGGACCATTGTTGTTTTTAATATATATAAATGACTTACCAGATGCAATAGATAATAAGTGCATATTATTTGCTGACGATACAACACTTCTAATCGAAAAAAAAGATAATATCGATTATAAAACTGACATGGAAACTACTTTGAACAATACAATTATTTGGCTAAATCAGAATAATTTAAATATAAATATGACTAAAACAAAACTAATACAATTCAAAACTAACAATAACATAAATAATGTGCCTCTGAATATTAAATATAATAATGTAAGTATTGAGGAAATAGAATCCACTGTGTTTCTTGGTATAACTGTGGATAACCTATGTAATTGGAAAAAACATATAAATGTACTTTGCCGTAAACTAGATAGATTTGTCTATGTACTAGGAAGAATTAGATGTGTAGCATCAATCCAAGCTGCCATTATGGCTTATCATGGATATGTGTCATCATTGCTCAGATATGGTGTAATTTTATGGGGTAACTCCGTTGACACAACAAGAGCATTTGTATGTCAAAAGAAATGTATTCGTGCCATATATAATGCTGATATGATGGACAGCTGTAGGCCATTATTTAAAAAATCTAATATATTACCCCTTCCATGTTTATATATCTATGAAATGTGTCTTTTTGTTCAAAAATACCAATATCTGTTTATAAGACATGGTGACTGTGTATCTTCGAGAAGTAGACATAAGAACCGATTAGTTGTTCCTAAACAGAGGCTAGCTTTGTATTCCGACAATGTGCACTGCATGGCAATAAAAATTTTCAATCATCTACCTGACCATTTTAAAACTTTAAGAATGACATTGTTTAAAAAGAAATTATGTGAATGGCTATTGAATAAATGTTATTATACTGTTAAGGAATATTTAAATGACAAATTTATTGAAATGTAATTTTAATTTTAAAATATATAAGCTAATTATTTATTATTAAAATGATGTTAAGAAATAAACTCAAACAAATGTAAGCAAATATTTGCACGCCCCTGCGAGGGTAGAATAAGTTGGACATGTAATTATATAACACCTATAACACCTTATTTTCGCAAATAAAAATTATCTTATCTTATCTTATCTTACTTTTGAACAATTTTTATGATGGAGCAGTTATTCCTATAGGGAGGGGAAAATTATTATTTACGTTAAAAAAAAATTACCTCACCGAGGACGACTTTTCTGCATTTATTGGTTTGCTAACGGTACTTTGTACGGACATCTTGCGTGGACCCAAAAACACTAGTGACTCTGACCGCGTCGCGATCGTGACTAAGGGCCGAAACACATAACCACGTTGCGGCGCCGCGCCGCAATGCAACGCGTCACTGAGCGTTGCGTTGCGGTGCCGCGAAATAAAGCGTTGTACTGCCGTATGTAGGGCAACTATTTTCTTGTGATTTTTGAATGCTGGTGGACGTATGTAAACAAATAGCAAAAAGTGTTACACTTTGTTAACGTTAAATTTTGATTAATCGTTTACGTTTTATTACTTTTTCGACACTATTTGCGGCTAGGTGCACGCCGCAAAATTCTGCTTAGCGGCGCGAATGGCACTGCCGATTTTGGCGGTGCGGTGCCGCAACGTGGTTATGTGTTTTGGCCCTAAGAGCTCCCGAGTTTACGCACACTACCTCAATGTGCACGTGCACGACTAACAACAACCAAGAGCAAACCTTCTTCGTGAAATAGAACATCTATACTACTTACAGTACGGCCACTCCCTGCCACTCTCTCGTATCGACCTCACCTCCCCTCTGAGACAAATCTGGAACAGTTTGTATGGCGCCTCACACAAACACGCTCATTCATGCTCTGCATAGATGCCGTTGTTTATGTAATGGTAAACGACGCGACATTTGTATGGAGTGGCCGGGGTTTGCGTAGACTATAAACCTTGGATACACAAGTGCTTGATATAGCTCATAGGGAGGGATCTAAATTATTTTACATATTTAATAAATATTGCATAAAGGCGGCTACATTGCATTGCGACGTCGCGGAGCTATGCTCGGGGTTTCTCTGAGGAATCGAATCCGGAATGAAAAAATTTGACGGAGTACCAAAGCTGTCGACAAAGCCTTAGAGTTTGCAAGCTGAAGTGTCAATGGGCCGGTCACATCTGCCGAGTAACTGATGGGAGATGGAAGCTATTAGAGGAGGAGCGCTCCTACTAGATGGTCCGATTACCTTAAGAAAGCGGCTGGAAGCGCCTGGATGCGGAAGGCGGAGGATGGTATTTGGTGGAAAGCATTGGAGAAGGCTTATATCCAGCAGTGGATTATTAGTATTTTATTAGTCGAAATAGGTATTATATTTTATTATTTATATTTGCTTTTGTTTGCTTCTTTAGATCAAAACCGCATCTCTGGGACTCCCCAACATCTTTAATAGAGAAACATGCGAGACGCAGAGACGACCGCAGCAGCTGGAGCAGAGACAACCAAAGCAGCCACGGCAGTCTCATGCATCTACTAACAGTAGCAGTAGTAGTGGGTGAGTGCCGGCCAGCGGTAGTTTGCATGAACAAACTGGTGGCGGTAGCACGCATCTTCAGGTTTGGTTCATCAACATTTTTGAACCAAAGTCAACCTCACCTGCACTTGGTACACCCTACTGAGTAACAGAAGAGGCTCTGGCGAAGAGGTAGGGCATAGCGTATTTTTTAAGCTGCCCGACTGGGAAAGTACCTCTACCTCACTGAATACCGCTGCCAAATAACAATGCCCTTGATCTGCCGTGTTCCTGCGAGTGAGTGAAGTCACCAGAAACTTCCTTTCTAGTGACTTCACTCACTTGCTGACTTCACTTGAGTTGCTGCATTGGCAGCGGGGGTGGCAGCGCGAGCGATATTTCATGTTGCGAGTGTAAATATGGCTACGGTAACCGCTTCACATCAGGTGGGCCGTATGCTTTTCTGCCACTCTACGTAGTATAATAAAATATATTTTATCAGAGTAAAACAAAATTGTCAAAACGTCCACTCTTAATGTAGAAAGCACAAAATAAAGGCAGAACCGTCATTTTGTTTATTATTGCTTTCTCTCCCATTACACGAAAGGATAATTCGCTTTAAAATCGTAATTGTTCGCTGAACTGAAAATCTTATTTTAGCACTTCATATAAAAAAAATACTTTATTGACGAATTTCGGTTTCTTTTTTGAAGTGCAAACTTCTTTAGCGGTGTTGTGCACTTTTTGGGATGGGTAAATTTTTTTTTGAAGTTGGCTTTGGTTCAAAGATGTTGATGAACCACTTACACCCCAAAATGTATGCCTGCTCCCGCTGTTTATTTTTAATGTAATATAAATTGTCATGTTTATGTACGATAGCGCAATAAATGAATATTGTTTTTTATCACATAAATGATAGTACTTTTATACTGATAAATAAAGCAATTCGTGCGAAATTATTCCCTAACCATTCCAAAATATTCAAAAATGCACAACGTTAATGTTCAACGTTTTCACAAAAGTTTTCACTTCTGCCGGTACTCCCGGAGTGCAACCCGTTTTTTTTATTTTAAACTATCTTACTGTGCGGTTCCAAGTTTTCTTCCGCGTAGTGTCAAACTATGGAATGAACTGCCTGTCGAGGTTTTCTCAGGAGACTACAGAATGGTCCTTTCAAAAAGGGCGTGGAGAGGTTTTTACAGGGTCAGCAATGCGCGTGTGATGCGCCTGGTATTACAGGTGTTACAGGTGAGTAACAGAAGAGGCTCTGGCGAAAAGAGAGGTAGGGCATAGCGTATTTTTAAGCTGCCCGACTAGGAAAGTACCTCTACCTCACTGAATACCGCAGCCAAATAACAATTCCCTTGAGGGTTGTTGTGTTCCTGCGAGTGAGTGAAGTCACCAGAAAGGAAGGAGATGCTGCGTTGGCAGCGGGGGTGGCGGTGCGCGAGCGATATTTTGTGTTGCGAGAGTTAATATGGCTGCGGTAACCGCTTCACATCAGGCGGGCCGTATGCTTGTCTGCCACCCGACGTAATAAGTATAAAAAAAACTAAATGTCTGTCTATAAGTTGTGAACGAAATATAATTATTGAGAGCTAAAATTCGTTTGATGTAGGTACTTATGTCTGCTAGTATTTCTTCTATAATTGTATCTAATTCACATCAATCTACCCATCCTGAATCCTTATTCATCCCACTGCTGGAATACGGGTCTCCCCTTAATCGAAAGGGTTTAAAGCATACTCCACCCCGATGTTAAACTGCTGGTTGGCGGTTGTGTCTATCCACTGCTGAATATAGGAATGAAATGATCACAATATATTTAAAAATGTATGTCGCTACTCTACGCTACTTCGTAGTACTATTATTTACATAGTAACGCCACTTTGGTTAATACTACGTCGGGTGACAAATAACGACCCGCCTGATGTGAAACGGCTACCATATAAACGCTCGGAACAATCTCAATCTCGATCGCGCGCCGCCACCCCCGCTGCCACCGGAGCAACTCCTTCCTTTCTGGTTACCTCAATCACTCGCAGAAACACAAGAACCCTAAAGAACATTGTTATTATTGTTAAGAGAGCGCGTGGCATGCGGTCATACCGCATCTCTTAACATTATTGTACAAACAAAAGTATATAAATAAATTTCTGGAAAATCAACACAGCGCCATCTAGTTCCAAATTAAGCGCGAAGCTTGTACTATTGGTACTAGACAACTGATGAATGTACTTAAATACATTTTTTTTTGTAAATAAATACATGTAATACATATAAAACACCCAGACCAAGACAAACAGACATGTTCGTGCACACATTTTTTTGTCTCGTGCGAGGATCCAACCCGCGACCTCGGAGTCAATGTAGCCATTGCTAGCCATTCGACCACCGGGCTCTTAAATATACACGTGTCATTAACAATAACTATTTTGGTTAATGGCAGGTGACCAATTATCTATATAAATATGACCAATCTGAGAATAGGATAATAAGTAAGCAATGCTTCACGTATGTTGTGATCAATATTTTATTATCGATACAAAAATGTACACTCTATACAAAATCAATAGGCCACTTTATAGTCCCACTTATGGCAAAGTAACCGGGTATCATTATTTTGTACAACAAAGTTTGTAGACACTCCAAGGAAATAGCTATTTCCTATCTCACAGTCTTTCTTCTTGAGGAAGAAGAAAGATAATACGAGTAACTCGGATCACCAAACCGTATTCCTAAACTGCTACAGTACAGTTTCAGCAAACATTATCATTGGTGTTTCACTTTCGTGGCGATATGTGGACGTCTCATCAACAAGGCATATTTCCATGCCATCATCTACATGTCGTTTCTTCCAAATCCATCCTATAATAGTTGATATAACAAAAAGTAACAAACCAATCATTACACCAATCCCTACAGAATTGTAGTCGTATTCTGAGGTAACTTCCACTGATCTCCAATCGTCGCATGTGCTTTTAGAGGTAAGGGAAATAGAACAAACTCTCACTGCGTACTTATTTGTAATTAAATAATTTATAACCACACTGTGAGTAGCTGGAGAAACACACCAAGATTTTGGTAATATATGCGCTATTTCGGATACTTCTATTATAGGAACGACTTCTACATAATACGCTAAAATAGCTCCATTTGTCAAACTTGGTGGATTCCACGAAACAGATATGTATCCGTACTCATTAGCACTTGCATATGTTATCGTAGGTATATCCGCATAGATCGAATATAATGTTCTTACAACACCTCTGGCAGATCTACTGCAATTTCTTCCAGAACAACCTCGTAAACTGAACCTATAATCCCTAAAGGGCGCTAAGTTCCCAACTTGAAATTCATTCTTTGGTGCAGATATGTTAAGTGATAAACTACGAACAAATGATCCTATGGTTGAATTTAAAGGACTTGCTTCTTCGAAATAATAAGTAGTATCAGATATATCACTCCATAAATCGAAATACTCTTCAACTAAAGCTCCAGCAGTAGAAGACGATAGTACCCCACATAATGACTCACAGCCTTTATCATAATCAGGAGGCGGCCGCATTACTACTGCATGTCTAAAATCATCGGTTTCTTGGAAAAGATTTTCTTTACAATGGTCTCTATTTCCGAGACCTCTGCTCTCAATATCCACGATAGTTACATCAAGTTCGTAACGATCTATGTGCGGTTCATACACTTTATGGTTTACCCATCGTATAACAACAACATCAGAACAGGAAGCAACCAATTCCAGAATGAAAGGTGGTTCGGGTTTACCGACTGGAGTGGTGAAGTTGAATATTTTGCTTCGTGCGATGTATTTGCGAAGTGGCTCATAAGTTTCAACACAAAGTGCGTATGTAGAAGAAGCATGAAGTGAAGTGAGTTCTACGACAGCATACTGCCCAAACTGGGCTGGTACTTCTACCGCGTGCCATTCGGAATCACTGCAGGTCTCTGGCACGTACATTTTGGACCCATCTGGCAGTCGTATGTACAATATGGAATAATGTACGTCGGGTTCGTTGATTGAAGGAAGCATTACTAGAGCAGACGATTCATTTATCACTCTAATTTGAAGACCAACTGAAATGTAGTTACATCCACCACTGTAGCCATTAGTATCTTTGGGCACATCATAATCGGTCGGTTCTATTGGGAACCGTGGCATTAATTTTTCTATTTCGTTAAGACATAACACAGGGTTGCGCAAAATATTCATAGTTCCTCTTTCTACCTGAAGGTGCTTTGTAACATTCGGTGTAAATAATGTTTGGAGATTGGCCATGTCATTGATAACAAGACTGTATTTCCCTTGATATAGTTCTTTACCACCTATATACCGTAGTGAGGGAAGGAAGTCCAGAGAAGTGATGGTGAAGGAACTGTATATTTCTATGTAGTGGGTGACTTTTTGGATTCCCCGCAGATAGTTCCTTAAGTCGTCCATTACGCCTGGAACGTATCGAACGTGTATTTTCAAGTAACCGTCGATGTACACGCAGTTTTGTGATAATTGTATTATGTCTGTCCTCTGTATGAATAGGCTTCCGCAAGTCTGGAATTAACAGAAAATGCCGTTATTATTATTATTATTTTTTAATGAGAAAGGATTACAAACGAGCATGTGGGTCACCTGGTGGAAAGTAATTACCACCGTCCATGGAGCTCATCAGCAACACCAAGGGGTCGCCGATTCGTTACCCGCCTATACTCCGTCCTTTCTTCCTTTCTAGTAATCTCACTCACTCGCAGAAACACAACAATCCTCAAGGAAATTGTTATTTGGCTGCGGTATTCTGTGAGGTGGAAGTACTTTCCCAGTCCTACCTCTCTTTCCAGAACCACGTTTGTCAGTCAGCAGAGTGCACCGCGTGCATGTGTTGGCTTTGGTTCAAAGATGTTGATGAACCTCTTACACCCATAATATTCATGCAGTGTATGTAGCATGATGTTTTCAATTTTCCAAACATACGGTTGAAAGCTGAAAGTATATTACTAAAGTATTGAAAGGTAGGTATCGAAAGGCCTATAAAATCACACGGGATACCAATACGAGCGTAGGAAGTTGCGGGCGCAAGCTAGTTATTTGTAAAGAGAACGGTATCTAACACAATGAAAATCCACGCCTTCATGCATCCTATACATGCTGACACAAACAGTGCGTAGATACAGGCTGATGGTGATGACATTTGAAAGTTGATGGAGTAAGAAAAGCAATGCGGTAAATAAGCTATAGACACGATAAATATAGTTATTATGTACTCCATACAAAGTGCAGAGAAATAAACAATTTCCTAAATGCTTGCTGTGTTCCTGCGAGTGGTAGAAGATCCTGTTATTTTTTTTTTATTGCTAACTAATATACAGCGCGATCGAAAAGAATGGTAAAAAATAGATGGGGCTGTGTCAGAACACACAGCGGTTGGTTGTAAAATGTGTAACTATATCAGTGAACCACTGACATCCCGAAAATTTGTAAAACAATGAAAAATATACAAGATCGAAACGTTTGCCTGCCATTGTCCTTTAGTTTCGTCGCAGTACAAGTGTTCAGTTTTTACTCTTTTTGTTAGCACTATAATAATTCTGAATCTGCATCAACCTATAATCATCCCACTGTTGGGATACGGATCTCCCCTCAATCTAAAGGGGTTTAAAGCATACTCCATCACTCTGCTCAACTGCGGATCGGCGAAAGCCACTGTTTTCATGCCGCCTAAAAGCTTGGCTTAACGACGGCATAACGTGCACTCCGAAGCACGGAGAAGCTCGAAACAAATAAACTCATCCATAAACAGGCTACGGTCGATGTTACTTAACTTGCGTGATCGATTAGACTGACACGCGCATTGCGCAACTACTACAATTAACGCAATATAGACACAACATACCTTATTACAATTAACGCAAGAGACACAAGTGACTGTCCCACCGGTGGTACTTTTGACATAGCCCAAAGGGCAGACGAACACGCATGTGCCATTCCAGGCCCATCCATCCAGGTGCGTGCACTCCTGTGGCGTGATACAGTATTTGTTGACGGGAAGTACTAGTCTGAAATCAAAACAAATATTATTTTTCTGTATTTTTTTTATACTACTTCTGTTGGAAAACAAGCATACGGCCTGCCTCGTTTGTCACCACGTATATGTGGTTGGCTTTGGTGCAAAGATGTTGATCAACCACTCCACCCCATTGAATTTCTATTACATATGTATATATTATGAATCCTCTTTGGCGTTAATTACAATTTGCAAACTACGTAGGCTGAAAATCACAAGGCTACCTCAGTTAAGTTTACGCGGAAAACTCAAGTAATGAGCTATACGATATCTCTACAGATTATTATGTACCTAATCTAAGTATATTTACTAACGTGAAAGTGTGTTTGTTTGTCCTTCTTTCACGACGAAAGGAACTAATGGATTGATATGATTTTGAGTGTGCCATGGAATTGTTTGACCTAATTCCCCCGTCTCCTTTTCACCATCGGACAACCAGACGCACTGAGATGCGCCACCGCTATATGGTTGATATTCCACCTATACGCACTAAGCGCTTTGCTTCTACTTTTATTATGCGTACTGCCAAAGAGTGGAATTCCTTGCCTGAGTCTGTGTTTCCGGAGAAGTAAAACCTGGGAGTCTTCAAATCAAGAGTGAATAGGTATCTTCTAGACAAGCGTGCTCCATCGTAGACCACATCATCGCTTAACACCAGGCGAGATAGTGGTCAAACGCAAGCCTATCTTGAATAAAAAAAAAAAAAAAAAAAAATTTGAGAATAGTTAAGTTTGACGAGCTGGATTGTCGAATGGTTATGGCCAATGGCCACTTTGACTCCGAAGTTGCGGGTTCGATCCCCGCACAAGACAAATATTAGTGTGCATGAACATGTCTGTTTGTCTTGGTCTGGGTGTATATTATATATGTATGTATTTATAAAAAAATATAAATATATTTAAATACAATATTAGTTATCTAGTACCCATAGTACAAGCTTTGCGACTAGTTGGCCATATGTAACTTGCCTAGGAATATTTATTATTACTTGTATCTCTTTTTAATCACGGGTCAAGCCCGGTCATTTGATAGGCGTGCGCGGGGATATAGATCCAACACGTAGAGGCCCCTTTGAGAAGTTTAACCTTTCGCGTGCCGCGGTCCCACGGTGGGTGTAGCGTTGGTACAGCACTTGGTACGGAATTGACAGGTCGCGGCACGCAAGCTCGGCAGGCGTTGAGACTATTGCGAAGTGTGATGGAAAATAAATGGGCTATGGAGATGAGATCTGGGTGAACTTAATACCGGGCTATTTCAGAAGAGGGACGGACGCCTGCCATAACTGCTTTTATTGCCAGTTATTTGCGGCAGGCGGTGGCTTGCCACTCACTAGATGGGTCCCCGAAATGCCAGGAAAACGGCCGGGGGCAACACCGGTGTGAGTGACTCAAGGATGTCGAGAGGTGTGCTGCGCTTTCTCCGAAGTTACTCGCGGCGTGATGCCCTTTAACACTTCCACCCCTGAAGCATATAGCTCTAGCGGCTCCTCTTTGGACGGCCAATGAAGGCAAGCCAGAGCTGAGAGTCCTGCGGGCCTTCTTGTGTTTACACTCCGACCGATGAAGACACGTCGGAGACGAAGGCCCTGACCGACTCTCTGGAGACTCGGGTCCGTGGTGTCGCTACTCACACAACAGCTCGCCACAAGCTGCCCTGCGGACTTATTTATTATTAGTTAAGGTCTGGAGAGTGTCATAGGTTACTTTTTATCAAGGAAAAACATTTTCTTCTCACGGACAAAAAGTATTATTAAAATAATGATCACGCGGTCTAAGCCATAATTGTTTGTTTGTATGCCCTTCTTTCACGTCGATAGGAACTAATGGATTGACATGATTCTTTTACGGGGATAGTTTAAGGTCTGTAGTTAGTTACATAGGCTAGTTTTTAACCTGGAAAAATGTCTTTTTCCCACGAGATTACGAGATTATACAATGGATTGTGTTCGGAAGAGTTATTCGATATGATGCCTACAGCCTCGTCCTACAGTCGCACCGCTCGCCATCGGCAGGAAATTCATTTTCACACACATTGGAGAGCCAAGATGGTCACTTCAACTGTGCTTTTACAGAGAGGTTTTCTTCCACGGACTCCCAGGTTGTGGAATGAATTACCTGCCGAGGTTTTCCCAAGAGACTACAGCATGGAGTTGTTCAGGAATGGCGTGAAGAGGTTTTTATAGGATCGGCAACGCGTAAGTGATACCTGTGGTTTAGCGAGCGTCTATAGGCTGCGATGACTGCTTACCATCTAGCGGGTCGTATGCTTATGTCTGCCACCTTAGTTGTATAAAAAAAGAGGAAAATATAGTTTTATTAAAATAATGACCACGCGGGTGGAGCCGCGGGTAACAGTTTATTAATATTAGGTTGGGGAAAAAGTCTTTTCGTATTTTATATGAAAATTCAAAACATTTTTTAATAAAGTTTATTTACATTTAACTAAAGTATGTAGGTGCCATTATGTTCGATAACTTTTTGTCATCTTGTAGGTAGAGACATGATCCCATTACTATAGAAATTTTGGGACTTCTGTTCAAAAAACCGCGACAAGTGGTTTTGGCAGTCTTCTCGTGATGTTAACCTGACATTGCCTAAAGAATTCTTAAGAGACCGAAACAGGTGGAAATCAGAAGGTGCAAGGTCAGGACTATACGGCGGATGCATTAACACCTCCCAGTCAAACTCTCTTAATTTTTGCTGAGTGGCTAAAGATGTGTGAGGTTTAGCGTTATCGTGATGAAAAATCACACCCCTTCTATTAATTAATTCCGGCCGCTTTCTCTCAACTTTTTGCTTTAATCTCATCAGTTGTTCACAGTAGAGTTCAGAATCGATAGTCCTGCCTGGCGGTAACAGCTCATAATGAATATCTTCCCTTCCAATCCCACCATACACACAGCATCACCTTGTTGCGGGTTAACCCGGGTTTCGCCAGAGTCTCTGAAGCCTGGCCGGTCTTTGACCACGACCTTTTTATGCGCCAAAACTGTTATGTGGTCAATTCCTAGTTCTTCAGCTACGTCGTAACTACTGATATGCCGATCTTGCTCCACTTTTTCAGAAATGGCATCCATTTTATCCGTAACAGGGCGACCAGAGCGACGTGCATCTTTGACATCAAAATTTCCGGATTGAAAACGCTTAAACCAAATTTGTGCTACTCTCACAGACACTGCACTAGGTCCATAATAATCACAAATTTTTTTCGCAGCTTGCGTTGAATTTTTACCTTTTTTGTAGTAAAATTTTAAAATGTATCGAATTTCTTCATTAGATTCACTCATCTTGACAGTAAAAAAAACAAATGAAAATCACACATTTACCTAATTTGAATTTGGAATTATCTTTTTTAAAATTTAAACTTTTTATAGATATCAAAACCTGCTAGATACAAATGGTATAACCAAAGAGATTTTATTACAAGTTCATACATACTATAATGCGAAAAGACTTTTTCCCCTACCTATTATAATTATGAAAACAGCTGAATATACTCGTAATATTCGGCGATATGATATTGTTCAAATTATCTTGCTTAATCCAACATAACTGTACGTAGTACCCGAGCCGGTAACTTAATTATTATCTAAATCTCCCGGTTATAGTTGTTTATTCACCAAAAATAAGGCAGAAATTACATTAAGAGACTAAATTTGATGCTCAAGAAGAATCCGAGAACTCTAAAAGGCACATTAGTGATGTAATCTTTATAGTACATTTGTAAAAAGAAAAGAAAGGAATTGTCTCGTCATAAATTTGGATTCTACGATAAAAGTCAAACAAGCACAAAGTCAAAACCCACATAAAGTCAAACACGTACTAAGTCAATCACACTTATAGTCAAAAGTCAAACACGCACTAAGTCAAAGCCCACATAAAGTCAAACACGTACTAAGTCAAAGCCCACATAAAGTCAAACACCAAACTCGCAAAAAGTCAAACACGTACTAAGTCAAACACACATAAAGTCATACACCAAACTCGCAAAAAGTCAAACACGTACTAAGTCAAAGCCCACATAAAGTCAAACACGTACTAAGTCAAAGCCCACATAAAGTCAAACACCAAACTCGCAAAAAGTCAAACACGTACTAAGTCAAACACACATAAAGTCATACACCAAACTCGCAAAAAGTCAAACACGTACTAAGTCAAACACACATAAAGTCATACACCAAACTCGCAAAAAGTCAAACACGCACTAAGTCAAAGCCCACATAAAGTTAAACACGTACTAAGTCAAAGCCCACATAAAGTCAAACACCAAACTCGCAAAAAGTCAAACACGTACTAAGTCAAACACACATAAAGTCATACACCAAACTCGCAAAAAGTCAAACACGTACTAAGTCAAACACACATAAAGTCAAACACGTACTAAGTCAAAAGTCAAACACCCACTCACTCATATAAAAAATCTTACGTTCCAGCCGGACAGCTTGGTACACATTGGTATTGATATGTGTAATGTCGACACAGGAGGCAATAGCTGGAGTTCACATTCCGGCAGCCGAAGCATTGTTCGTTGCAGTTCATGGCGGCTGGACCTTCTAGATAACGCTGGCATTTCCTGCACAGATGAAGAACTAAATAATAATACCTTTAGAATGTTAGAATGTATAAAACATAATTTTAACAAAAAATGACCGACATTTATGTATGTACATACAGGCTGATGATGATGATGAAAAAAATATGGGACCAATCGGGAAGTATACTCTTTCAAATAAAAAAGTTTTCTCCAAATCAGTTTGTAAATCACAGAGTAAATAAGTAACAAATATTAAAAAAAAATACAGCCGAATTGAGACCGAGGAGGTTCTTAAATCGGCTATATTTTTTTTGGAGTCGGTTAAAAAGTCAAAATAGCTCAGCTCTAAGAGATTGCAGTAGAAGCAAACCCCGTCCACTCCATACATATGTCACGTCTTTTACTAATACCACAGTATAAGTAATAGTACTAACGTACAGTATGGACACTCTCTGCCGCTCTCACTAGTCGACCTCACCTCCCTTATGGAACCGATTTGGAACCGTTCGCAATGGATGCAACAACCTACAAATTGACGTCGCTCGTATTTTATTCTCCATTCAGTTTAAAAGATGGGAGTTAATTGTGCAGTGGATGGATGTTTCAACACATGGAAAGTCAAAAAAAGAAATTTATTCGATCCCTTTGGATGAAATAAAGTACTGATTTTTTGTAAATTACCTAAAAAGCATGCGGCAGCCATAGTTTCATCATAACTAATTCATGTCTGTCAAAGTAGGATAAAAGATACAATTAATACGAGATGAGAAAAGGATAGCATTATTAAATCTAAATTTCTCAAAGAGCAAGTGAGTGCGCAGACGCGGAATTGACATTGTTGTCACTTGAGTTATGGTGGTTTATTGTTAATGTTTACAATTTTCTTATTTACATTTCAATGTCTATTGTGCGTGATGTCATGTGTGGTATTAGTTTTAAATTACGTTTGTTCCATGTGAATATGAAAATGAATAAAATCATTGCGCATGCATTTATATGAATAGTAAAAAGCTACAATTAGTGAGAATGAAATGGTTTGACCATTACAATAAACCGGTGTTCGGAACGCGAACGTTTGATATAGTGGTGATTAGAAAATATAAAATTTTGGGTAAGTTAGCAATTGCAATTATACAAGGCGTTTTGTAAATATTGGCTGAAGTCCGTGTAGTGTATTTACTATGTTTTTTTTCTTCACTACGCCTACCTGATGTGAAGCGGTTACCGTAACCATAGTAACGGTCGCAACATTAAATATTGCTCGCGCGCTGCCAACACAGCAACTCCATCCTCTCTGGTGACCTCACTCACTCGCAGGAACACTGTGAGGTGGTGGTACTTCGTCAGTCGGGCTGCTTAAAAAATACGCTATGTCCTACCTCTCTTTTCGTCAGAGCCTCGTCTGCCAGTCAGCAGGGTGTACCCCGTGCAGGTGAGATTGACTTTGGTTCAAAGATGTTGATGAACCTCTTACACCCCCTTACATGTCCGACTAATAAATTGAATAATGTCAGCCCTAGAGAACGTCACTCAAACATAGGCACGTGTACAGACGTCATTTGGTTACTACATGCAAAAGCGCCATTTTTGTATGGAGTGGCCGGGGTTTGCTAATACATAAGCCATAGATTTGGTCGCCGCTCCACTTCGACTAGATGCCGCACTATCTAAAAACAACAGCTCCGTGAATGCGGCAACTCAATGTTATAGTGTGCCTAAAACAATGTGCAGAGATGCTAGTGTGCGTGAAGAATTGTATTGGAACTAATGTGCAAAGATGCTAGTGTGCGTGAAGAATTGTATTGCAACAGGCTCGGGTACGCCGAGTTCGGCGTAGTATCTGTTGCCGCATTTTACAAGTGCGCCGCGGCATCTAGTCGAAGCGGAGCGGAGACCAATTGATAATCTAAGACATAAGCAATGCCGTCTGTGCAGAGCGCGAATGAGCATGTGTGCGTGCGCGCCATACAATCTGTTCCAGGGGGACTACCAACGACTATGTTAGAATGTTAGAATGATAAGATTGTAATCGAATTGCAAATGTTATTTTTTATACTACGTCGGGTGGTAGACAAACATACGGCCCGTCTGTTATTAGAGGACAGTAAGATCTATTTTGGCGAACAAAAGATCCGATGGTAATCGGCTCTGAGGGGAGGTGAGGTCGATACGAGAGAGCGGCAGAGAGTGGCCTTACTGCACGTTTAATAATACTTTGGTAGAGACCTTAGCATGTAGAGACCTAGGTTTTGTGGAACTTGTGAGACAAATTCTACAGTAGCATTTTGTATGTATAAATGTTCCTCAATATATTGCCATTAGCATGGAAATGAAAGTAACTTAGTATTATTTTTTATTTTATACCACTGAGGTGGCAAATAAGCGTACGATGTAAAATGCGAAACAGTCGGTAAAAATAAATCTAATTAAGTTGAATAGTACAAGTGATTATAGCATATAAAAATACCCCACCTCTCTTTCACCAGAGCCTCATTAACTAGACGGCAGGGTGCGCCACGTGCAGGTGAAGTTAGCTTATACCATAACATAACATAATTCCTAATTAAAAAACTAATTAGGTTCATAGCTCAAGGCATGGTTCAAGGTAACATGGCTTCAGCCAATCGATTGAATTATAAGTAGGTAATCAAAGTCGCAACTGCGGACGTTGGGGTCATTGGTCATTTTTATCTAAGAGGAAACGTTAAGTTATTATTCCTTTCGTAGAGTAAGGTCTATAAGGTAAAATTATAGGTATAAAATTATAGTAATTTCAAATAATAAAATTGTCTAAAACAACTGTGTTAGACATGACAAGCGCATGAATTTTATATAGAGACATCTCCAAACGTTTGGTCGACCCTTTCCGCGACTGAGGGCGGGCCTATTTCTCGCTCAGCGAATAAACATTGCCATCCAGCATGGCAATGCTGCCAGCCGGAGATGCTAGAAGAATATCCACATTACAGACAGGAGACCACAGCCAAATAACTATTTCTAGAAGCCTAGAAGACTATTGTGTTCCTGCAATGAGTGAAGGTTACAAGAAAAGAAGTTGTACTATTCAACTTAATTAGATTTATTTTTACCGACTGTTTCTCTTTCTACATCGTACGCTTGTTTGCCACCCCAGTGGTATAAAATAAAAAAATAATTATTTACTATCCTTTCCATGCGAATGACAATATATTGAGGCACATTTATACATACCAAATGCTGCTGTAGAATTTGTTTCACAAGTTCCACAAAACCTAGGTCTCTACCACAGATTAGTAAACGTACAGTAAGCGAATGGCGGCACTATTATTTTGCTACGTGTCCATAGGCTACGTTAACTACGATACTACAACTGCCGTGTATAGTTTGCATAAACTAAGTGGTGGTGTATAGTTAGCATAAACTAAGCTGAAGGGCGCGATGGAGTATTTGCACGTGACAGTCTAATCGATCACGCAAGTTAAGCAATGTCGACCGTAGCCTGTGGATGGGTTTATTTATCACGAGTTCCTCCATGCTTCAGAGGGCACGTTAAGTCAGTGGCCTTTAGGCGGCTTGAAATCACTGGCCCCCGCCAACCCGCTGTTGAGCAGCGTGGTGGAGTATGCTCTGAACCCCTTCGATTGAGGGGAGGCCCATATCCCAACAGTGGGATTAATAAGGGTTGACGGCGAAGTGGTGGCGAAAGTGCGACAATGTTAGAATGATAAGATTGTAATCGAATTGCAAATGTTATTTTTTATACTACGTCGGGTGGTAGACAAACACACGGCCTGTCTGATGTGAAGCGGTTACCGTAGCCATGTTAACACTGGCAACATAAAATATCGCTTGCACGCCGGCATCCCCGCTGCCAACGCAGCATCTCCTACCTTTCTGGTGACCTCACACACGTGCAGGAACACAATAACTCTCATGGGAATTGTTATTTGGCTGCGGTATTCTGTGAGATGGAGGTACATTCCCCAGTCAGGTACCCTACCTCTCTTTTTGCCAGTGCTTCATTTGTCGCCCAGTAAACCAACCAGGCAAGATGACCTTTACCCTCCCCGCTATCGCGTCCAATAAACCAACCAGGCAGGCACTCAAACAGTTTGGTAGCAGGCAAGACCTCCCCTTTCACCCGCAAGCAGACTACTTCGGCACTCCTAAGTCGAACAACTGGTGGCAATCGACGCTCAGTTTCCCAAGCATCGGGGCTCTACAACCACTCGTTAATTTTCATAATGGGTGCCGGAGCTATAACACGCGCGCCCTTAAAGAGTCGCTCGCTCACTTCCCGCCGCCTTCTACACGATTTGTGTAATTTTTCCCACACATGGGCGCCAGATACTCGTAAGTAGCTACGCAGGCCGTCCTCAGAACAAAAACAACACGATGTTTTGTATTTTTTACAAGTTGCTTGAATTTGAAAATATTTTAAACCAGCGGCCCTACTGCCGAAGCTGAAGTCGATTGCCATAGAACTTTTTAATTCGGAAAATAAGTCATACCTTCAAGTTATTGACAAACATCTTTGGCTAAGTTGATAGTTCCAGGGTATCTACCAGCTAAACTAAACATAAGGGCCATAAATCTAAGCTGAAGTTTGATTTACACAATCCGATGGGAATCTGCTTCAGCTTCGGCGGTATGGCCCCGGATATAGATTTTTTTTTTCTACTACGTCGGGTGACAGACAAGCATACGGCCCGCCTGATGTGAAACAGTTACCATAGCCATATTAACGCTGGCAACATAACATATTGCTCGTGCGCCGCCAACTTCCCTGCCACCGCAGCAACTCCTTCCTTTCTGGTGACCTCACTCACTCGCGGGAACACAACAACCCCCAAGGGAATTGTTAATTGGCTGCGGTGTTCTGTGAGGTGGAGTTATATATCCCAGTCCGGTAGCTTACAATTACGCTCCCTACCTCTCTTTCGCCAGAGCTTTGTTTGTCAGTCAGCAGGATGCACCACGTGCAGGTGAAGTTGGCTTTGGTTCAAAGATGTTGATGAACCACTTGCACCCCAAATACAGAATAATATATACAATAATTGCAATAGATACAGAATAATAATGTAAGCCGAAAAAGAAGCACTGGCCATGTCTGTCGTCTAGTCGTCCGTAATCCGGCTCTGAAATACCCTTTCCTACAATTAACCCTTCTATCAAGAACAATATTAGAGGATTCCATTAAGGATATATCCTTCCGGATATATGGGTTTTACTAGTAGGATTAGATTGGGATTATTAGCCAATCATCGTTAGTAACTTGATCTAGATATTACTGAGCGAGATAGTGCAGTGCCGTTTTGTTTCTAACATATCTACAGTATTCAAATCTAATAAACATTTCCATTCAGCGTGGCAATGCTGCTAGTCTTCTGCATTATCTCTCACTCTTCTTCTGTTTATTTTATACTTTTTACCCGACTACGGCGAAGCAAAAAGGAGGGTTATGATTTTGACCTGTATGTATGTATGTATGTATGTATGTGGCTATGGATGTTCATCTGTTCCCTCATAATTTCTAAAATAGTTATCATAATTAGACAAATGAGGTGTCGTTGGAAGCCTCTTGATTGTCCTCTGGTTATAGGCTACATGATGTCACGTTAAAATTGCTACAGCGCCCTCTAGGGGACATAAAGTAAAGAAGTAAAAAAAAATTTTTTCTTGACGGTGTCGTGTGGGGTATCAAATGAAAGAGCTTTGTTAGCACATTTCAAATATATAAATATTATTAGCTGTTGCTCACAAGTTTGCTTGCAATCACCTGATAATTGCAAGAATTTATAAATTCAGGCATCAAATGTAATAAAAACCAAACATGTGTAACAACAACAACATAGGCTGGTAGTACGAGTACCTCCACGTTACAAGTTACACACGAATTGACATAACTCCAAAATAAGTTAAATAAAAATAAAGTTTAAAAAACTAAAACCCGACTACTAAAAACAGGCTCTAAAAAGTACGAAACAAGAAAATAGTCTCCGCTGAAATTATTATGTACATACTATAAAAGAATTACCGACTTTTAAATAAACAACTTACTTACACGTAGTATATTTTAACGTAGTTTTTTATACTTCATACTGATAGAGATATGTTTAAAGGATAGCCGTGGTCGTATGCCATCACTACTGTATATTGTACCATATACTGTAGCAAAACAGATTAATTGTAATAATGAAATTAAATCAAAGTGGCATACGACCACGGCTATCCTTTAAACATATCTCTATCAGTATGAAGTATAAAAAACTACGTTAAAATATACTACGTGTAAGTAAGTTGTTTATTTAAAAGTCGGTAATTCTTTTATAGTATGTACATAATAATTTCAGCGGAGACTATTTTCTTGTTTCGTACTTTTTAGAGCCTGTTTTTAGTAGTCGGGTTTTAGTTTTTTAAACTTTATTTTTATTAATGATGATATGATACACACGGCGATCTGGAAGAGTTTTTTGACGCAATGTAGATTTTCATTTTAACCTCCGTCGCTAAAACGACGGGGTATTATAAACTTATAAGTTTGACGTCTCTCTCTCTCTCTCTCACTGCGACCTCTCTCAATCGAAGGAGCTTAGAGCATACACCACGCTGCCCAACTGCGGGTTGGTGGAGGCCAGTGATTTCAAGCCACCCAAGGGCCACTGACTTGGCTTAACGATTGTCGTCTAGAGACAACTACCGAGACCGACGGCTTAACATGTGATCCGAAGAACGGAGGAGCTCGAGGTAAATAAACCCATCCATAGACAGGCTACGGTCGATGTTGCTTAACTTGCGTGATCGATTAGACTGACACGCGCACCGATGCCATCGAGCAGTTCTTATTTACCTTATATTCCAGCAGTGATTGGTCTCCAGCTCTCTGGTGCAGGAGCATAACGTGGTACAATGCATGGTACCGTCGGAAGGCTCCAAAACTCTACGAGCTCTGGGCACCAAGATCTTCCAGTTAACAGTGTTGACGAAGCAGGCCTGGGGAACTGACCAGACGATCACGCCACCTCTGTCTATCTTTAACAGATTGTAAAGACCGACCTGGAAAGATAATACCACTCAAATAACTTTTTTAAGACAACAAAACCCCACTAACATTTTTTTTGTTATGAGGGGGGGGGGGAACGAGCATGTGGGTCACCTGATGGAAAGCTATCACCACCGCCCATAGAAATCACCAAGGGGCCTCCGATCCGTTGCCAGCCTATACTACTTCCTTTCAATCTAGTGACCACTCTCACTCGCAGGAACACAACAAGGGAATGGTTATTTGACTGCGGTATGTATCTGGTATGTATCTGTGAGTTAGAGGTACTTCCCCAGTCGGGCAGCTAAAAAAATACGCTATACCATATGTCTCTTTGCCAGAGCCACGTTTGTCAACCAGCAGGGTGCACCACGTGCAGGCGAGGTTGGCTTTGGTTCAAAGATGTTGATAAACCACCTACACCCCGCACACAATACAATTATAACATTTTTTTTGCTATTATCCTCCAATTTATTTCCGCGTGCGCTATATTATAATGTCTCTTACATCATTATTATTATTTAAATAGTTGTCTTGGCCAACTTGCCAGATAAATATTTTTTGAAAAATGGAAAAATTCACTTTCAAGCCGCCTAGAGATGGCCGTGTGGTTTCCGGCTGACTAGAATAGAATCACTCCGTTTCTTCCCGTGGATGTCGTACAAGGCGACTAAGGGAAATACATTATCAAATATCGATCAGGCCTCGCCAACCCGTTTGGCCAGCGTGGGGAGTGTAGGCCAAATCCTCCTTCCGTCTAGGACTGACGAGAGAGAGTCGTGCTCCTGCAGTGGAGACTAAAATGGACCTGATGATGATGGACGGAATGCCACAATTTGAGTCTTTGAAAAAGATATATAAAACTTTTAAAATAAATAAATAAATATTACTGGATAATTTACACGGTGCCATCTAGTCCCAAATTAAGCGTAAAGTTTGTGTTATGGGTACTAGACAACTGATAAATTACCTACTTAAATACATTTTTTTTTTTTTGTAAATACATACCTATAATACATAGAAAATACCCAGACCAAGACAAACAGACATGTTCATGCACACAAATGTTTGTCCTGTGCGGGAATCGAACCCGCGACCTCGGAGTCAAAGTGGAAATTGCTAACCATTCGACCACCGAGCTCGTCACTGGAAAATATTACAAAATAGCATTTGAATAGTTTTATGTATTTCACGTTTTATTTATTGAAACAATTATGATTTTTTCATTGTATATACTCTTGCCAATAATTTTAACAAAAATAAACCGACTCCAAACATTACTCTACATTTATTATATGTATGTAGATAGAGGCTGATGATGATGATGAAAAAAATATGGGACCAAGCTGGAAGTATACCTACTCTTTCAAATAAAAAAAGTTTTTTACCAAACCGGTTTATAAATCACGGAGTTATTTAGTAACAAACATAAAAAAAAATACAGCCGCCTTGAGAACCTCCTTTTTCGGTGTCAGTTAAAAACACTTATGCTATTAGCACACGTCATAGGCAAAGTCATAAGGTCTTTAAAGAGAAATTGAAAGCATTTGTTGAATCTTCGTTTCTTTATGCATTTTTATCAAATTATTATGTTATTATTGATTGACATGGTTATTATTATTGTTATTTTTTTTTCTTTTTTTTTTCTTTTTGACATTTAATTCGTTGATGATTTGATTTTAATTTATAATCATATAATTTCTACTACTAAGTTAATTCAATTCTTATATTATTTATTATGATTTTAAATATCCAGTTAATTAATATTATTAATATCAAACACAATGTAATTTTTTTTTATGATTAAATAAATAAAACACTTTGATTTTCCTTACCTCCTTGAGATCAGCCATGTCAAAAATAATCAAACTAAAGTCATAGAACACTTCGTCACCACGTATTCTGGTTAAGTTTGGGAACAGCTGTCCAATCGACTCTAACCCACTGACACGATAAATTATTATATAACCTGTCACCTGGAAAAGAAAAATAACCATTTCTATGTGTGTGTGGGTTATCGTCAGTGGAAACCAAATGTTTATAATAATCAAAATAATAAATAAATAATAATAAATAAATATTTCTGGAAAATTTACACAGCGCCATTTAGTCCCATATTAAGCGCAAAGCTTGTGTTATGGGTGCTAGACAAGTGATAAATTTAATGTACTTAAATACATTTTTTGTAAATACATACTTAAAATACATAGAAAACACCCAGACCAAGACAAACAGACATGTTCATGCACACAAATGTTTGTCTTGTGCGGGAATACAAACAATACTATTATTGTTTGTATTGAATGTATTTTAATGTACTATTATTGTTATTAAGCATTAAATTGTAATGTCTATAGGCCTTTTTCATAAAGCTTCTTACTTCTACTAATTTCTCCTGATTAAATTCGTTGTGATATCCAATGCATCCGTTTTACCCCCGGGACTGCAATGGACTTCATGGTTCATTGCCTTTTTTGGTGGGAACTTGTGGCATCCCCCCCCCCCCCCCCCCAGTTACCAACACACATGTCAGTTCAAGAATTTGTCCTAGTTAAAGATGATTCCCTCACCTCTCGAAGATTGCCGAAAACAACATCGTGAAAGTCTCGTTTCTTCGCTCGTTCCATCAATTTGACCAGAAGATTTCCCATGACGACCACACACTTGTCCAGCTCTTCCAGGGTTTCCAAGCTATCAATTATCATAGTCTTGCAAATACCGCTTTTTCCTTCAAACTCCTCATGGATTATTCTTTGTGCTACATAGGCGCTGGATGATAGTAGAAATAGCCTGGAAATAAGCATCAGTTTAACATGGAATTCCATTTCAAGGACTGCATTTACTTTAGTAGTATTCAGATTTTTTTTTGAAGTGGAAACTTCTTTAGCGGCGTTATGCACTTTTTGTGACGGCAAGAAAATGTCAAACTCGCGTCAGGTCAGGACACGTGATCTAATCGAAAATTCGTAAGACGGAGGGATAGTAGACCGCCCGCGCGGCGTAGGAGAGGTTATAACACCAGAGGCATCACATGGGCGTTGCCGACCCTGTAAAGAGAAAGACGAGGTATTTAGAAAGTCAGCAGCGGCTAATTCGTTATGAAAGATCGAAAATCGTTTATCCCACCATCCAGCATCAACCCATTCAATCCCGTGAAGATGAAGACAGTATTTTCAATCAGTGTAAATGCTACTAACTTCGCTAAACTCTAAAGCCGGCTCCATAATTCCTATAGGGTCGGCAACGCGCGTGTGATTACCCCTGGTGTTACAGGCGTTCATAGACTACGGTAACTGCTTTCCATCAGGCGGCTCATATGCTTGTTTGCCACTTTAGTGGTATAACAAAATACGCTTGGTGTTTGCCGCGATCATCAAACACACGCCATACTACAGACTATAAATGCCGAACACAAACTCCGCTTCTTGGTGTTTCCTTCAAACCCAGAACGCCTTGTGTTCATTCGCCGATCACATGGAGAACACGAAGCACAAACAGGCAAACACCCATCCACACTTTGGTGTTTGCTGTTGGCCGTTGTTTGCCAAGCATGTGGAGCCGGCTTTATGACAACAGCCGGGACCAACGGCTTAACGTGCCCTCCGATGCACGGAGGAGCTAGTGATTAATAAACCCATCAATGGACAGACTACGGTATACATTGCTTTCCTTGCGTGCTTCCATTACACGGACACTCACAATGACGCCGTTGAGATCCTCTCTAACTACAATAATATAAAAATATTATTCCTATAATTAAATATAAATAAATAAATATATATCTCAGAAACTTATTTGTATACCTTTAAAAAATTACTTGAGTTTAAGAACCGGGAGAGAGCCTGGAGATCTGAAATACAGGCTACATGCCTAGCATGGAATTTAGACTCTCACAAGATCGTTACAAAATAAATTTTAAAATTGTAACTAATGAAACTTTGTGAGAACTGAATAAATTATTATAATATTATAAATAAATATTAACCTAAAATTACCATAATACTGCCGCCCTCATCGCCGCCATGACACTTTGAACTTCTTCGATTTCCCGCCAAATTTCCTATACTTTCTCGCTGTGATTTTTTTCTTGAATATCAATCGACGCACTATCCTCAAGTACGTGTATCTTATACTAGTGGTGGGAAAACACATTGTGTATTTAGAGCACTTCCCATCGCCTTTCTAAGCTAGTCTATAACTTATACAATCATCATTGTCTTGTGGCTTATTAAATATTATACCGCCATTGTGAAAATTTTCTAAACATACTAACGAATACAACCTGAGCAGACGAGGAACTTTTCAACGCGGATTTTTGACGCCATAACGACAATAAACACCGGCTGCACGCACGAAAAAGCATGACTCATTGTCACGTACCGCCTAAGCCGTGCGTGCAAGTGAGAGCGCGAAACAAGCGATAGAGAGGCACGATCGGCCTAAGCGTTCGGCTTGTGACGTATTTATCTCTTCAACTCCATCGACCGGTGTTTTCTAAAGACGTTATCACGTAAATTTATCGTCCGTAAACCGACTTAACAGACAATCAATTTTTTTTTTATTACTCCTCTTGACGCCGTACGTGGCGTGAAATGAAGGAAACCACATCTCCTCTCCGCTCGTCTCCACTTTGATGGACCAGGGTTGCCAGATGCTGGCAACTAGAGACCTCTAGAGTCAATTGCATGATGCATCGAGCAACGCAAATGAGGAACAAAAAATTCCGCGAACAAAATTCTCGTCTGCTCAGTCCTAAATCCATATTTATTTATCTTTAGGATAATTATATTTTCGTAAATAATAATGTTATAGTTCTTTTTTACACGTATATTTTTTTTACACGACTTCAAAACGAGTGTACCCAATGTTTCTGCCGTGTGTATGTGTACGTATGAGTTTATTATTATGTAGAATAATATTTATTACCTCGTATTACATATCGGCTTTTTAGGGGTCCGTATTTGAACAAGAAAGACACCCTGAAAGGATCATTTCGTTGTTCGTCTGTCTGTCGTCTGTTTGTATGACCGTTTATCAATACTATCTCTATCTCAGGAACACATGGATGTATCAAGTTAAAGTTAATAGCAAATACTTAAATCTGCCCTTGGAGTTACTTTCAATTTATGGACCAGGCCAACGCTCAGTGTCCAAGTTTATTTACCGTAGGTCATAGCGAGAAGGTCGCACTGGTTGAAAACTTTATTCTTTAGAGACGGCGGTGTTTCCACTGCGAGGAATCGATGTGCCGAAGTTTCCCGAAAGATGCCCAGCAAGCAGAAGTGGCAATGGACCGTTTATACTGTATATATTAGCATTCACAATCGCAAACAATTCGGGAAATGAAATCAAAACCTACACTTCCGCTCGATCTAGATTCAGGAAACTTGTAAAGTAAGGTCTCACAGCACAAGTAAAGGGAAAAATCCGAAAATTTACAATTTCAATTATCATATGGTGTAGGTGATCTAAAACCTTTTTTACGGCCTCCTGATGGGGAGCAATCTTAGAACCATTATTTCGTATTAAGCATATGATGTTAGTTTTCAAGTTATATGGACAATTTTTTTAACTAACTTCTAATAATACAAATCCTTGGTGCTTGACTTCGACTCGCTCTTGGCCACTTTTTTTGTGCTAATGATGGTGAATATTTTTTGTGATAATTGACGAGCGCGGTGGTCGAATGGCTACTTTGACTCCGAGCTCCACGTTCGATCCCAGCACAAAACAAACATTTGCGTGCATGAACATGTCTCTTTGTCTTGGACTGGGTGTTTTCTATTATTAATACTTTAAAAGTAATTTTTTTTTAAAGAATGAATTATAACTTGAAATAGACATCTCTATTAGATCGCCAGAAACGGAATTGCTACGTTGGCAGGGAAGGTAGCGGCGCGAGCGATATTTCATGTTTCTAATAGGTTCCCTTGCTCTCTAGAATAAGGAATTTAAATCCCTTTCTTAACTAAAATTCATGGAAAAGATACCTAGCAAAAAATCTGTGTTCGGATGGGACTCAAGAGGCGGCAAAATAAATTATCCACAACCAAGTTATAGGGTGTCAAAAATGGCCTGAATTGCTTCGAGAAAAGGATGTTACGGCCGCGCCGTGCCGCTCTTTACTCGACTTGGCGGGAGCACTGCCGTGCCCCCAGATAAATAAATGTTTCTAGACTATTTACACAGCGCCATCTAGTCCCACATTAAGCAAAGCTTGTGCTATGGATACTAGATAACTGCTATTATACTTAAATAGTTTTAGATAGTTAATTGATTGAAGTCAAATTTACAGGCAATTTGATCTATACTACTTTGCATGCTTCCGCCACCAGTCAGTTCATGTAAACTACTGTCCAGCCCCCCTAGCCAAGTGTAATTCGTAGCGTAACAAACGTTAGATAAATCACGTGACATTTGTCAAAATCGAACATTTTAGTATGAGAATTGACAAATGTCACGTGATCTATCTAACGTTCGTTACGCTACGTATTACACTTGGCTAGGGGGGCAGGACCGTTAGATGCATGCGACTGCCGTGGCTGTTTTTGCCATTGCCACTTCAGCTTGCAAACTCTGAAGACTATGTCGACTATTTTGGTTCTCCGTCGCAATTCTTCGTTCCGGATTCGATCCCTCAGAGAAACTCTGAGCATAGTGTCTGTCGCTCGCTTCGCGACTATTAGCCTGTGGACCAGTCCGGTTCGGTCAATTCGATTTGGTCAATGTCCGAGTCTCTGCACCATAGGTCATTGCAGGGACGACGCACTAGTTGTAGACTTTAGTCTTCAAGCATTGGGGTATCTGTGCGGCAAAGATGTGCTGAGGCTTTTTGAATAGATGTGATAAAAAAAAATATTAATTTACAAATAAAAATGGGTACGACAAAATTTCGCGGAGAGTCTACGGTTCCCTTAATAAAAGCAAGGAAAGCATGTACGATAGTTGAATTTCTTCGGTAAATAACTAATGATGTATGTAACTATACTAATCCTTTGAAAGGCCAGACCAAGTTATTCCTAAAAGCTTATATAATACAATTTATTCTTGAACACTTCACCCGAACGGTAATAACAAAACTTATTACTGATAACTCAACAACGTATGCCTAATTAGGAAATAACAACATAAACAACAAATGCACTAGGTAATTAGGTGTTATATAGACGACCTTCCGCTCAGCGCGACGTGAGCAGTTGTACTAAAGTATTGGTGTTCAAATTGATGTAAATTATTTAATTTCTCATGTCTAATAATTTCGGATCACGACCTTATCAGAGTTCCGAATAGAACCTACAGGTTGATATTTTTTTGATGAAGAATGAAGTTATTCATACTTCGTCAAAAAACATTATTTATTCCATAGATTTATTCGGATGTTTTTCAAGTGTACGAGTATGTACGTATGTAGACTTCTTTAGCGCGCTCTACAACCTAAAAGAGGAGCTCGATAGCGTCGTTTCGCGTGTCAGTCTAATCGACAACACTCAAGTTAGGCTACGTAGGCCGCAGCCTGTTTATGGATGGTCATCAGATGACAGTCGTTAAGCCAAGTCAGTGGCCTTAAAGCGGCTTGAAAACACTGGCCTTCGCCAACCTATATAGGTATGCTCTAAACACCTCCGATTGAGGGGAGACCCGTATCCCAACAGTGGGATGAATAAGGGTTGACGACGACGACAGCCTAAAACGTTTGACAGCTTTCGACATATCAGCCCCCTTACCACCAACTCTTATTGCGATTCAATAACTGAATAGAATGCTTTTTCATACCAATGAATAAGCGACTCTATTCAATTTGAAATAATAGACCAATCTATTCAGTTATTGAATCACATTAAGAGTTGGTAGTAAAGGGATTGCTTATTCATACCAATGAATAAGCGACTCTATTTCAAATTGAATAGAGTCGCTTATTCATTGGTATGAATAAGCATTCTATTTAGTTATTGAATCGCAATAAGAGTTGGTAGTAAGGGGATTGCTTATTCATTGGTATGAATAAGCATTCTATTTAGTTATTGAATCGCGATAAGAGTTGGTGGTAAGGGGGCCGGTGTCATTCGATTCGTCTCAGCTGTGAGAGAGGGTATAATATTCTACAAATATACCATCCTTTTCAATCGGGTTTTTTTTTGTTACGGTTAACAATTTCTTGTTTCTAAAAAAGTGTACCTACTTGTTATTCTTGCACAAACGCCTAATCAGAAGATGAATAAGAATTTTTGATTTCGAAAATCGGGCATTGATTTGTACGTGAAACACAACGATACTTGAGGCGAACAACTGTGTTCGCCTCAAGTACTTACACAGACGCCTTATAATGTGCGCAAGTGAGACGGAAAGCACTTTCTATCTCACTTGAACATATTACTCAAAAACCTCAAGCAATCTAATTGCCAAAGTGACAAACCAAGACAGAACAGCTGAAGAGAGGACTGTGAGACAAGGGATGGAGTAAGAAGAAGATGCCTAAACAAAACAATTTTTGGATACTAAAGTGGCAATCAAGAATACGGCCCGCTACGGTTAATTGAAAGCAGCTACCGTAGCCTATGAACTCTTGTAACACTAGGGACAACACGTGGAAGAAAATTTCTCTGGAACTGCACAGTATGCGACCACTTAGCCTCCAATGTGTGAGGATGAATTCCATAACGATGCCGAATGGTGTGACTGTAGAAGGAGGCCGTGTGCATCATGTCAAACTACTCCTCTGAACACACCCCATTGTACAAACGGTAGAACACACAAAAGGAAGCAGTCTGTTCAGACTTAAATTATCACGTCTTAATAAGCTCAAAATACAATTAAAATGAATCAAAACAATTTATACAATTACTAGCTGGCCCGGCGAACTTCGTATCGCCTTTAAATATTTTTACGTTAATTTTTCTGATGAGTTATTAACTATCCTGTCTCTCAAATTTGATCAAACTGCACATACTGTGCACAATTTTATTAAAATCGATCCATACACACATTTTTTTTATATATTAAGATTTAACGTGTGTGTCGATAATATATATACACACACATCGTTCTATAATCAGGACCTTTAGATTAGCAAAATGTAATAATAACGTTGAATATGAATTTCCTGTTTCCTGTTTCCTTTGCTGTTCATTAAAGCTATATAATCTCAAAAATTACTTTTTACTGCCGTCGTAGATGACTGTGAGACGTTATTACACCGAGAACTGCGAACCGCCTGGATCCCAAAGCCATAATATAAATTTCATTCGTTCAGTAAAGCGACATGAAATGAAACACCCTGTGCGAGACCCGTGGGTCAAGTGGGTTTAACGAGCAATATTGCATTTTATACCAGCTCGTATTGAGTGCACGCTGTGCTAGGTACGCTGAGATTTAAGGTTCCGTAGAGATTCGAGAAACGGATTTCGTGTTCTACATTAGCTTTGTTTTTATTATCAGCTATCGAATGTGGTATTAAGGTCGATATTTGACTTTCACATACATTTTCGGTCACACACTAACTATTTAGTGTGTGAACGAAAATGAATGTTTGACAGAAAACGCAAAAGCTGCTAGATCCGGCTTTAGTTTTATTCTAAAAACGAAGCCGAAAATGCAAATGATTGTTTGATGTGATCTGCAACCTTACACTACTACTTTGAAATGAGAATCAGAAGTAGGTATCGGCTGAAAATTCGGATTTTATTGAAACTTTTTTTCGTATCTTCGAGAAAATAAATATCAATATTTCACATTATTTATTTATTTATTTATTTATTTATAATTACATACATAATAAATAATACAATATTATAAGAGAAGAATAACAAAATTATATCGTCATAAGGTTCAAATCAGGATGAGGCAAAGAACCTTCTCATAGCTGATATAAAACAATTTAAAGATGGAGCTCTCCTGATCTCAACAGGCAGTGAGTTCCATAACTTTGCCGCCTTTACCATAAATTAATTTGAGAGCGTGCACGAATTTTAGCTTTGTATAACCAGTAACAAAGTACCCTAAGAAATTATTTAATTATTAATTGTAAGTTATTGTAACATTAAATAATCCTAAATGAAGATAAGTCCACATTGGCCGTGTGGGACCGGAGAGCGGTCCCAGATAGGCATTACGATAGGAACCCAAAAACGGTACGTTATCACTCAAGTGTCTGATTGTTCACACCATTTATTAATTTGTTGTATTTCGACGCTGCCGCCGCGCCCTACCGATTTGCGTATCGTCATAAAATCGCCTATATAAATTATGAAACCCTACAACATCATTCGCAAGCTTCTATAACTATTGAATTTAGCACTTACAGTAAAGTAGCGACATATCGACTCTATTACCCATATTTTCTTACAATAAATTTCTGTACTTTATAATCTAGAACCGCAGTCAGAAGACTGCGGCGGCGGCTTGGACAGGAATATAAGTTGCCATCATAAGGGCTGAAAAACTGTTTTCGTTGGCAATTGCCCTGATAGCATGAGCTGGGCCCTACTACTACCGGCCCGCAAGGCTTCGTGTTATCCACGACGCTATTTCTGCTGGCTAACATTGACATGTCCATTGATGGCATTCTTGCTATGCTGACGATAGTACAAGAAACGTTTATTACCATGGGCCGTACTAATATCCCTTCCTCGCCGTCATATAGAGGAAGGAGTTCATATTGAAAATAATATATTGTGTTTAACACCTAAATCGGTAAGTATACAGGTGTATAATAAAAAAATGTTTCGACCGAAACATTTTTTTATTTTATCAAATTAATTAATAATTATAGTTTATATAATTCTATTAGAGTCGTCTGAGAGATAATTACCTCAAATCCATACAAATAAAATGACAAATATATAGTGAAATTTAATGAAATTAAATAGAAATAGAACAGAATGAAATTAATCGGAACGCAACGAGATGGAATGAAATGAAGTGAAACGAAATGAAATTATTTATTCACGAAATGTCCCTGAAGCCTCGCTGTGAATATTAAAAGAAAACACTCTTTTAAAACGGACTCTAAAGAACTCGTATCCTGGACAAAAAATCATTAAAAAACAAGGTAATTTGTCAAATGTCAAATAGTGACTTACCTTTTCTCTGGTACAGTGTGACCATAACGTGGCACTTTCTTGCCATTTTGGCAGGTTTTTTTACACCTTTTTTTACATTGTGTAGCAGATATTATTTTGGCTACTTTTTGTTAAAGACAGAAATTTTCCATAATATTCAGTCAATTTCGATATCAGCAAAACATCGCAAACACCCATATATAAACGATTTTTTTTATATGTTTTTAGGTCCCTTGAGAGGTTATGCTCAAATTTGCAACCCTCTGATGCTCGAGATATTGCCATAATTGTGACTAATTTTACAGATTTTTTTAAACTACTTTACGGAAACCTTTTTTAGGTATTAAAGCTATCAAAATTTGTATTCGTTTTAACTCGAGTACTCTAGATAGATTAATTGGATTAATTGGATGCGGAGATACTCGTCAAAGATGCGCATTTTTTTCAGAACGAAACATTTGTCGGTGTTGTCATTTTCCAAGACATAGAGAAGGCAATTTGTAGAGAATTAAATTAACTTCATTTGAATTTCAAAGTAGAGTGTATAAACCGTATAGGTTCCTAAATAATAAAAAAAAGTAATATCCGATTTTGGCTGTATATAAAAACATTGCATTGATTAAATTATATTCTCTAAAAATTCTTGATTTATCAGTTTTCTTTAAAAAAAAATTGGTTGCCTGTAAAGTCGGTATACGGGCGAAAGTTTTACGTGACAACGACTTTGAGTGGTAAAATGTTTTCGAGTGGAAGGGACGCATGCCTTTCACTTTTTATGTCTGTCTCTCTCGCTCTTAGAAGGGACACGCGTCCACGACACGCCTACAATGAGAGCGAGTGAAAGGCACGCGCCTTTCACTCGCTCACATTGTAAGCGCATAACGTGACCCAGTTTCTTGAAGTGTCACCCGGCTAACCAATTTATAAGACGTTGTCACGTCAAAATTACCCTGCCTAACAATATTCAATTTTTGAACAAATCTTTATCTTTAACTAGCTGTTTTCTCTTTCTTTTTTCTTTTCTCTCGTTCTCGCAACCAATTGAACCAATAGATCTAGAGTACTTGGGTTTGGCTCAAATTGTGGCAAAGTTAGTTAACTTTATGGAAGTATTATACAGAAGATGCTTCCCATAGATTATTGACGTGATACCGTCTTGTAAATCGATGAACACCGACTGCACGCACGAAAAAGCATGACTCATTGTCACGTTCTGCCTGAGAGGAGTATGCCAGCGAGAGCGCGGAACAAGCGATAGAGAAGCACGATCGGCCTAAGCATGTGGCTTGTGACACATCTGTCTCCCTTCCACTCCATCGGTCGATGTTTTCTTATGACGTTATCATGTAGAATTATCGTTTGTAAACCGACTTTAGAAACAATTTTTGAGAAAATGTCAAAATTTTGTCCCTTTTGAAAACAATTGCCCATCTTTGACTAACTGTAAATGATTTAAAAGAGGTTGGTTACAGCGTCATTTTAAGCTGCCCGACTAGGGAAGTACCGCCACCTTACAGAACAGCGCAGCCAAATATCAATTTACGTTGAGGGCTGTTGTGTTGCTGCGAGGAAGTGAGGTAGGTAACCAGAAAAGAAGGAGTTGCTGTGTTGGCAGTGGGGGTGGCGGCGCGCTTATAACCGCATGACATCAAGCGGGCCGTATATTTGTCTGCCACCAAACGTACTTAAATTAAATGTTAGGTACGATTTGGCATGTTTAGCAGTTTTCTTACCACACCAAAGGCAGTATTCGAGATTTTATAATGTTCACACTCGCCTAGTGCCGTAAACAACGTCAATGTCAACTGTCGAAGAAAAGTCATAACAAACAATATTTTCATTTCATTTTTGTCGCCCAAATTGAGAATTAGTTTATTTCAATTGTAAATAAAAAGTATATTTTATTTATAGACATTTCCTAGAAGACACTTCGTTAAACAATTTGAAGGGTCTCAATTTTAGTACAACATAACCTAAACATTATCATGGGCGATTTGTAAGTAAACATTCCTATATGAAATCAACTAAGTAATTAATTAGTAATACGTTTACTTTGTCAATGGATTGAGTTCGTTAGCCAGCAGTAGCCGGAGTCCCAGCTGTGGTAAATACAAATTTATAACCGAAGTTACAGACTGCCTTTACCGAAAGCGGCTGTTGATAGGGGTAACAGAATGCGGAACGCTCCGTCTAAAAGGTAACACCTGGTAAATAAGACCAGCACCCTACCGCCTTACACTATAGCTATAGATTTTTTTTTTATTATACTACGTCTGGTTGTCACTAGACATTGCTTCACCGCTTCATCGCACATCAGGTATATGCTCTGTCGACAAGCATATACCTGACGTGAAGCAGTTACCATAGTCATATTAATACTCGCAACATGAACTATCGCTTGCGCTCCGCCACACCCGCTGCCAACGGGAACCTACCTTTTTGGTAACCTCACTCACTCACAGGAACTCAAAAACCCTCAAAGCAATTGTTATTTCATAAATTGATTGCAGTATTCTATTAAAGGGGAGGTACTTCCCCAATCAGACAGCTTATAAAATACTCTGCCCTACCTCACTTTTCACCAGAGCTTCGTTTGTCAGCCAGCAAGGTGCACCATGTGCAGGTGTCGACCTCGCCTCCTCTCTGAGACAAATCTAGAACAGTTTGTATGGCGCCGCATGCACACATGCCATTGTTTATGTAGTAGTAAACATTGCGAGTAGTAGTTTGTATGGAGTGGCCAGGGTACATACTCTATTTGGGATAAATATACTTTATATTTGTATAAAAATAAAGTGTATCAAAGCCTTATTTACAATCTCCCACTTATATTTGACGTACACCAGTAGAATAAAATCGGATGAAAGGAGTTCACTGTGGAGCTACAGCATGCTAAGATTTGTAACAATCTAACACTTTTCTATGGATTTAACTCTACCCGTTCTCAATACGCTTAACTTTCCTTCTACTTCTTCAGCTTTAACAGAGACAGTTTTCTTGATAATGAGTTTATAGAGAGGAACAGATATTAATTTAATAATCTGTCCATAAAATTTTTTTTTTTTCGGTATTCAAATCTAAATTTTAATTAAAAGACTAGCTTTCAAACTACAAAAAAATCATTAATGTGTTTCAAAAGCACCCAAAAATTTATAATTGAAACAGAAAACTTTTTTTAATTTTACCATAATAACTATTTGATACAATAATCTTCTCAAAAATATTTGTAACTTTAATGAGGGTTGTAGTCAAGTCAAGATGCAATTTTGTGTAAGGTATATTAAGTGCAATTATTGTTAATAAAAATAAATTTTAACTTTTTTAGTTTAATAAAAAAGAGAAAGATCAATCCATCAAGCCAATTGCCAACAACGAACAAGTTCTGGTCTTCAATTGGAGAAGCCAGTACAACTAGCTCACCATCAACATTCCAAACACCGCATGAGCAGCAAGAAAAGCTGATTGATCTCACTGACGACAATTCCCCACAAGTTGCTGGCTCTTCTCAAGGTGTTATAGAGAAGACAGTCATTAAGGGTAATCTTGGGGCTAAGGGATCACCAAAATGGTCTCCGAAGTGAGTATATTAATACAATACAATATACTTTATTGCAATACAATATGTTTGATTTGATTTGATTTGATTTGATTAAGGTAGGTGGTGCCGCACAGATATTATTAATATTAATAATTCTTTTATACAAGTTAGTTGGTGTGTAAATGACTACAAGCAGTCTAATGGCAATTGCATCTAACAGCCTTCAGCAATCTTTATCAATTTATCAGTCCATCTAGCAGAGACCGCCCTACTATAGTTATTACTTTACTAAGTATTTATTTATATCGAAAGTCACATTACAATTGGTGTCAAACTATAGATTTTTCGAGGCTTATAATTTCCAATCTAACTTCTCTGACAAGACGAATGTATATTTGACGAGCTCGGTGGTCGAACGGTTGGCAATGGCCACTTTGACTCCGAGGTTGTAGGTTCAATTCCCGCACAAGACAAACATTTGTGTGCATGAACATGTCTGTTTGTCTTGGTCTGAATGTTTTCTATGTATTATAAGTATGTATTTACAAAAAAAATGTATTTAAGTACATTTATCAGTTGTCTATTACCCATAACACAAGCTTTCCGCTTAATTTGGGACTAGATGACGCTGTGTAAATTGTCCAGAAACATTTATTTATTTATTTAATCTGATATATCCGTGACAAGACGGTTATTCGCAGTATGGAGCGGACGGTAATGATTTAAAACTTTTAACCCTGGACTACAAAGGAAACCCCGCCCAGACGCCTTTCAATCTCGGACAAATCTGTGGAAACCCGGACAGGTGACACAGGCGTCTAAAAGCTGCAGTATTGCTTTCAATCAGGCAGGCTGTACGCTATTTGGCACCTGATATTTGATCCTACATGGAATCATTTTCCATCCTTATTTTTGTAATACAGATGAACGCACAAATACCCTATTCATCATCATCAGGTCATTTTAGTCTCCACTACAGGAGTACGACCCTCTCTCGTCCGTCCCAGACAGAAGGAGGATTTGGCCTACACTCTCCACGCTGGCCAGACGGGTTGGGGAGGCCTGATCGATGTTTTATAATGTTTTTCCCTTAGTCGCCTTGTACGACATCCACGGGAAGAGACGGAGTGATTCTATTCTAGTCTGCCGGAAACCACACGTCCACCCTATTGAATACCCTATTGAATAATTGCTATCCTTGTTTCCAGTGTTGAGACACCAGAAAAAAAACAAAAAACTAAGGAGGACCAGGACAGTCAGAAAAATGTTGGTGCAGGAAAACCGGCACAGGTTTTTACCAAAGTTTCCGACAAAGGTTTTTATACATATGTATTATTATTTTTATCGCACTTTGTTTGAATAACGTTTTATATTAGGCGACTATTAATATGCGATATCGCATGACTATGTGATATCTCATGAAGCCTGCCTGAAGGAAAATAAGTGTTTATTATATTTTTTATGCATAATTAAATATATTAATTTGACTACACCAATTGGTTAATTAGACTAAGTTGTCGATTTCCCTTTTATTAGCAAGCCATTAGGCATGTTTACAATCGAAGCGTTCGAATATGTCTAAGTTTTTACTTAGACCACCTTAGACATCAAAAGAAGATCAGAGCAGAGCAGTTCCCAGATCGTCATTTCTCTAGGTACTATTTCAAGGTTCTATTTTGGTGAGGACGTTTTTTGGGTATTGATTGTGTATCTTGTTCTAGTATTAATGATCGAAGATGTAGTCAGATTGACATTGTGCCAGATTTGACAACCTTACAAATATCAGTGTCTACACTAAATGACAGGGGCCCACCACTGTGTCTCCTGTGTAGCCAGGATTAACAGCGGCGACCGCCAAAAAAGGCAATGAACAGTGAAGTCCATTGCAGTCCCTGGGTTAAAACTACGGCTGTCTTGGAACTCACAACGAATTTAATCAGAAGAAATTAGTAGTAGTAGTGTGTGTACACTACTCTAAATAAACAACATAAACTATTTTTTTTTATACTACGTCGGGTGGCAGACAAGCATACGGCCCGCCTGATATAAAGCGGTTACCGTAACCATATTAACGCTCGCAACATAAAATATCGCTCGCGCGCCGCCACCCCCGCTGCCAACGCAGCATCTCCTTCCTTTCTGGTGACCTCGCTCACTCGCAGGAACACAACAACCCTCAAGGGAATTGTTATTTGGCTGTGGTATTCCCTAGTCGGGTAGCTTACAATTACGCTCCCTACTTCTCTTTTCGCCAGAGCTTCGTTTGTCGTTCATCAGGGTATACCGCGTGCAGGTGAAGTTGGCTTAGGTTCAAACATGTTGATGAATCACTTACACCCAAAATCAAATATCAAACCCTAAATCAATACACTACAAAAATATCACTGTCAAAGACTATAAACTACATAATCAAAATTTCTCATTAATTCCAACATAGCTTTTTTAATTTTCAGGAGGTCCAGTACCGTTTAAGTCTGCAAAATCAACATCAGAATCGAATGCTTCGCTTATGTACCTTGGTATGTATTGGTATATCTACAAATCTTGGACTTGGTTAAATTGTCATGTCAATAATCTATGATCTACTAGTTGACCCGGCGAACTTCGTAGAGAGAGACGAACTTCTTAGCTTCCATGGATTCACCGTGCGGGTGCCGGGTCCATCGTGTGGCAGAGAGAGAAACCCCAAGTAGATCCCGAGACTTGTGACACGGGTGTAGGTTTAAGGGGCCCCTTTCCGACGTACATCAACACTCACCTTCACTACTTGTGTTTCTCTCCCTGCCCTGCCAAATCTGGTATGAACCTGCTAATGCAGCTTTAGATACTCGTTCTAGTATAGAACTTACTGCACTTCTGGACAAGCCAAGGTCTTTCAGCAGGTTATAGAGAGATTTTGCTGGTATACCTCTCGCTCCTACTTCTACAGCGTATAGATTAACTACATAGCCGCAACGACTTGGTTAAATTGTCATGTCAAAAATCTATGTACTACTAGTTGACCCGGCTGAACTTCGTACCGCCTAACAGTCAATGAATGTCGTATTACTTATTCTTCTTGTTCGTCAAGCCTTATTCATCCAATTGCTAGGATGGGAGTCTGCCTTCAACCGAAATGGTTTTAGATATTAGCTTTTCTAATGTAAATTTATGTCGTTTGTCAGAACTGTCAGCCATTTGACTTTTGCCTTCCCCGAACCTCTCCACTAACACTTGAACTTTATGATATGGTATTAAAGTTCAAATTGACTTTTAAGTATTGGGACGGGGGCCCACCACACATTCCCACCACTGTATCTCCTGTGTAGCCAGGATTAACAGCGGCGACCGCCAAAAAAGGCAATGAACAATGAAGTCCATTGCAGTCCCAGGGGTAAAACTACGGCTGCCTTGGAACTCACAACGAATTTAATCAGAAGAAATTAGAAGGAGTAGGAAGCTTTTGGAATTTGACTTCCCCTCTTAGCAATGTGAGAGACAGCAATATGGCAAATAAGGCATTAAAAGCCTAAAGAGATGGCTAGTCAAGTGAAGCTCAACTGCCGTGCACCACGGATTTTAAGTTTCTAACACTATTAGGGACCTAAAACATTGAGTTGTTACCTAACACATCGATTCCAATAATATGAATTGCAAAATCGTCTGAACGCTTGGTAATTCTCCCTTGTTGCTACCAAATCTGAATAGTATACTACCCCGGATGCAACTTGCAATGAATTCAACATGTCATCCCGCTCCCGCTGCCAAAGATCACACTCCCAGAGAACATGGTGTGCTGTTTGATCGAATTCAGAATTAGCAGTAGAACATTCGCATAAGGGCGACGGCACTAATTTAAACGAAAAGAGTTTAGCTTTAAAATTGCCATGTCCAGTTAAAAATTGCGCAACGGGGTGGTCTACTTCTAACCACTTTTTCTTTAATCTATCTCTTACCGATTGAAAGAACAGATACAAGTGGCGTCCTTTGGTAGAAGTTTCCCACCTTTCCTGCCATTCAGACAGCAATGTTTCAAATACTTCATTAATAGGTTTGAACAGTCTAACTATTTTTTCACGATCACGCGTTTTCAAGAAATCAGGGACCATATTTTTAGATGTATAGTACATTGAAGCGCGGCGTTGTACTTCTAAGTCTACCGGTAACACACCTGCTAGCACGGGTAGTGCCTCGGTGCTTACAGTTCTATACGACTTACATAAAAATATCAGAGCAAGGCGCTGGCTTTGTAGCAATTTACGACGTGCTGCACCTATAGTAGCCCTATCTGCCCACGCAGGTGAACCGTACGTAACACAACCTAAGTATGTGGCGGTATAAATAGTTTTTAACGTTTTGAAAGTTAATCCCCACGTAGAGGTAGAAATTCGTGTTAAGGCATAGAAATTCTTTTTTGCTTTTTCACCTACTTGCTTCATGTGCTCAATATAATTAAAATTTCTGTCCAAAAGCAAACCTAAGTAACAAACCGAACCCCTATTAGCAACAGATACTCCATTAAAATGAAATCGCGGTGAAACCTGTAAATTTCCCTTAAGCAAGAGTTGATATGTTTTATGTGGCGCAAAATCGAGACGATTACGATAACCCCAATCTGAAATTAGGCCTAGGCTAGTGTTGGCTAGTTTCTCTATGCTAGATCTTGAATTAGCATTGATTAATAAGAGACCATCGTCAGCGTAACCAGTTAACGAGCACCCTTCCGGTAAGGGTAGGCTAAAAAAATCATCAAAACCGATATTCCAGAGATACGGTCCCAACACTGAGCCCTGGGGGCAGCCCTGCGTGAGCACCTTTGAAGCAACATAATGGCCAAGTTTTAATTTAGTTGTACCATTCAAAAAGTACGATCGAATGAGAGAGTAGATATTGCTAGGGCAACCTCTCACCTTAAGTTTCAGCAACAACATTGGCCACCAAGCATTATCAAAGGCACCTGAGATATCTAAGAAAATAGCTACAACATACTTGCTCTCCGAGAGTTCAACAACTTTGCGCACTGCGAGCGCAGCATCAACAGTAGACTTGCCAATGGTGAAGCCGTACTGATTTTTATGAAATTGCGGGCCACCGGGCAGCAACCGTGGCACAACCAAGCGCTCAAGCAGCTTACCCAACGACGGTAGCAGAGTAATAGGACGGTAGGACTTCGGATCGTCCGGTGGTTTATCACCGCCTTTTGGTATTATTTTTATAACACCACTTCGCAAAATGCCAGGGAAATGACCTTCTACAATACACCGAGTAAGTATTGTTAAGATAGGTTCAGCGGCTACTTTACAAGCTTCTTTAATCATTCTATTCGAAATCTTATCATCACCGGAGGCTTTATTTGTAGGCAAAGCTTTAACAATAGACATAAATTCATCCATCGACGGTACATTTGATATTGGAGTGGAAGGGCACATATCCGCCGCGCTCCTAACCTCACGATGGTAGTCACTGTCACTATCGGCACAATCATCAGGAATTAACGCATGCAGAATTGTCTCAGCGGTCTCTTCTACACCAAGGGTATGTGAATTATTAAATTTTATATTGGATACGTATGCCTGATCAATACGCCTATTTGCTTTAAATTCGTTATATAGGGGAGACCACGGGCCCTCACTATTTAATCTTTCTACAATACGTTTTAATAAATTACCTTTGGATTTTTCAACAGCAGCGCGATAATGAGATCTAGCAATACGCAAGTCACTTAGAGCTGTTTGATAAATTTCTCCCTCGATGTTACGTCTCTTTAATTTTGAAATCTTACGTCTAGCGGCACGGAAATTCCTACGCAACCTAACAAGGGTATCATTCCACCAATCGCATCGTCTGTTATTAACTATAGGTTTTCGGCCTAATGCAACGTCAGCGCAATACACGAATGTGTCAGACATAATTTCAACACTTTCTGTGACTGTAAGTTCACTACGAGTAAAATCTTTAGCGCGGGAAGCGAAAAGTGAAGCAAAGCTTGCCCAGTCGGCATTCTTAGTTTTATATTGAAAACCTATTAACTGTTGCCGATGTAAGCTTTCAACAACTGGGGAGAATTCACATACGATCAGACGGTGATCACTACAAGAAGCTTCAGGAAGAACGCGCCAGTTTTGTATTCGGACGTCTGCACTAGAAAGTGTGACGTCAATAAAAGACTCGCCCATAGGGCTACTAAAAGTAGGTGGTGCTTCAGGGGTATTGTGAATATGAAGATGCATTTCAGCAATGAACTCTTCAACAGCAGAGCGTCTGTCGGCATCGGTCGCTCTCAACTTGCCGTGCCATAATGGTGATGATGCATTTACGTCTGCCGCTATAATAACCTTATGACCGGTAAGAGCATGCAACACTCTTCGTAGGTGATACAAATGCGAATCCACAGGGTCAGAAAATTGAAAATAACAACTGACTACAAATACTCTCAAATATGGAGATGTTACTTCAGCTACCGCACAGTGAGTGGACATTAGGTGATTGATTGATGTTATAGTAAATCCGCCTCTTGGCGCATATATACCCGCGCGCGACTTGTTATTAAGTTGTATAAATTTACTGTTTAATTGCGATCTTTGGTACTGCTCTTGAACTAAAACAAGGTCGAGCTTATAGTCCGCAACGAGCTTATCTAACTCGGACGTTGCAATTTTGTCGTTGTGTAGATTTAGTTGTGCAATTACGACGTTATCCATAGGTAGTATTTAAAATATTGAACTCTAACCGAGCTGCGTATGTGGGACAAGACTCTGACCCGATCTTGTGGTCAGCAGTCTTTTTTTGACGCCTACAAGCTGCGCATGTAGGTTTGAAGTCTGCTTCAGACTTCTTCAGACATTCCCGTGAGTCGTGTGCTTCGGCGCAATGAGCGCAGGTGGGGTTATTCGCAGAGCAGTATTTACTGACATGCCCATATTGCTGGCATTTTAAGCAACGCACGACTTCTATATCGTCCACGAATCTACATGTGGCAAAATCTATAAAAATCTTATCTTTTGTCGAAATAAGGTGTTTGCGTATTTCCGGGGAGATTTCGACTCCCATCCACTTCCTGCCGTAGGCAGTAGGACGACGACGCACGATTTTTATGTCTTTTAGGTAATCCGAAAATGTAATTTTTAATTCGTCCTTTATATTCTGATTATATAACGCGGCTAAAAATTTTGTGTCGTCCATTGTGTCCGGAATATCTTTTATAATAATACGCGGGCGGCGTCCTTTGGGCTTTTCGAGCTTAAGTCCAACCGATTTAATGCTTTCAATTGACTGCAGCTTTTTAATTTGAGCGTCATTGGAAACGCGTACTACTACACCGGATTTCGCAGTTTTCTTGACCCCTACAATTTGAAAGCCATCATCGGATGGCTTAATGGCTTTCATAAGTGCCTCCTTAGTCGCTTCGGATGTTGTGAATTCCGCCGATCGTTCTTCAGTTGGATAGGCTACGACGCAGGGCACTGGCTCGCGAGTTTGAACCGGCTTAATTTGTTTTGGCAAGCGAAGTTTCAGTTTTTCGGCGTACGACTCGCTAGCCTTAGTTATAGGCGCAACGGGGTTATTTTTTGCATCTAATTTTAGTGCTAATAAATCTCGTTCGACAAGAGCGAGCTTTTTTTCCGAAATAGCGAGGTGTTTTTCCGCCGTGGCTGACTTTATGGCTAGCATAGATATCAGTGAGGTAACTCGTTGGGTCATGCCCATTATTGTCGATTTATTTGCAACGCCAATTCGCGAGGTCTGCCCGATAATTATTTCATTAATTTTTGCCAGACATTCAGAGGATTCGCGAACAAATTCTACATAATCAATATTTGGATCAACAATTTCAGCTGAGGTGCTAAGGCTTAAATTGTGTAAGTTGTCTATATTATCTGTGCTTGCTGACCGCTGTAATCGCTTTTCATCGGGTGATAAATGGCTTGGCGATATATCACCTAATGTTCTCTTAGCATTAGTTGCCGGCGGAGATCGCGGTGTCAAATTACTACGGCCAAAAATTGGTGTCGTGCCACCAGGATCATCGGTATTACTAGACATTTTATTTATGTTACGAGTTAGCAGGAATAAAACTATTACCTATCAAAATAAAATTTTCCCCGATTCAGGGGTAAATTTATAAAGTGACAACACTGAGAGACTTTGTTGTACTAATATTAATACCAATAAAAAACACTAATAGAATAATAAAATATGAAATTATTACGTACCTTTAACGGGCCAAACCTGTTTTACAATTGATGCAGCTGCAGTCAAGAAGCACAAAAATATTTTTTTTTTAGTATACCTACTAGTTTGCGAATAATAATCACTGTATTTACTTATTTACAAATAAAACCTAAATAAGATCGAAATTTAAAGCGAAAATGATAAATTCAGATGAGATCACCAAAATTCACCGAAATGTCCACACACTTTACGAAACAAATTAATAAAATTATTTAATTTGCAATATTAAATCGCACAGACAGTTTAGTTCGACCGTCTCGCAGAAGCGCGGGAGGGGGAAGTTTTAAGTATTGTTACGAATCTTTTGTATGGGAGTATAAAAAAGTGTTTTTTTATACTTATTCAGGCAATTTTTATAATTTTTGTCAGCATAAGAACCATCCTCGTACTTCAAGGAATATTCTAAAAATAGATTTAGCGAATCGGTTCATCTGTTCTCGAGAATTGCGCTTAGCAACACATTCAGCGATTCATTTTTATACTATAGATTCCGAATTTTTTTTCCAGTTGGTAAACCAAGCAAACCACTGCCGGTGGGTAAACCAAAAATGATGGAAGGACGATCAGGCAGAACGTTGACGGACACTGCCACTGGACAACCCCCTGCAAATAATCCTTTACCTCCAATCAGACTGGCAGCTCCAAAGTCATTTAATCCGTTACGTACGTTTTTATCACTACATATTTCTATCACACCCCGGCCACTCCATACAAATGTCGCGTCCGACGCGTCGTTTATTAACATAAACAATGATGTCTGTGCAAAAAGTGAATGAGCGTGTGCGCGTGCGTGCCATACAAACTGTTATAGATTTCAAGTTGATACTGTTAATTGTTGGCACTTGGTGGAACATTATTATCATAATGTTATAATAAAGCACTTGTACTGTTCCACTTAATTACATTTAATTTTACCGACCGGTTTCGCCGCTAATAGAAACATATACCATCTGTTTACCTTGATAATGCCTTAGCGGCGAAACCGGTCGGTAAAATTAAATGTAATTAAGTGGAACAGTACAAGTGTTTTATTATAACATTATGATGTTTTAGATTTGTCTCAGAGGGGAGGTGAGGTCGATACGAAAAAGCGGCAATACTGTACGTATGTAGTACTATTACTTATACTGTGATCTAAGTTAAAACAAATTTTAAAATGTTAAAATGATCTGCCTACGTTCGGCATAATAAGCTATAGGTAATGGGCTATAGTTTTTATATACCTACTCTTACCTAGTCTAAGCGTCACACAGTATGAAAATACGTCATTTATATCTATATTGAACGTAGTACTGTTACTTATACCAAACCCCGGCCACTCCATACAAAAATGTCGCTTTTGCATGTAGTAACCAAATGACGTCTGTACACGTGCCTATGTTTGAGTGACGTTCTCTAGGGCTGACATTATTCAATTATTAATCGAACATGTAAGGGGGTGTAAGTGGTTCATCAACATCTTTGAACCAAAGTCAATCTTACCTGCACGGGGTACACCCTGCTGACTGACAGACGAGGCTCTGACGAAAAGAGAGTTAGGACATAGCGTATTTTTTAAGCAGCCCGACTGACGAAGTACCACCACCTCACAGAATACCGCAGTTAAATAACAATCTCCTTGAGGGTTGTTGTGTTCCTGCGAGTGAGTCAGGTCACCAGAGAGGATGGAGTTGCTGCGTTGGCAGCGAGGATGGCAGCGCACGAGCGATATTTAATGTTGCGACCTTTAATATGGTTACGGTAACCGCTTCACATCAGGTGGGCGTAGTGAAGAAAAAAAAACATAGTAAATACCGTAAACTGACTTTAGCCAATATTTACAAAACGCCTTGTATAATTGCCATTGCTAATTTACCCAAAATTTTATATTTTCTAATCACCACTAAATCAAACGTTCGCCTTCCGAACACCGGTTTATTGTAATGGTCAAACCATTTTCATTCTTACTAATTGTAGCTTTTTACTATTCATATAAATGCATGCGCAATGATTTGATTCATTTTCATATTCACATGGAACAAACGTAATTTAAAACTAATACCACACACGACATCATGCACAATAAACATTGAAATTTAAATAAGAAAATTGTAAACATTAACAATAAACCACCATAACTCAAGTGACAGCAATGTCAATTCCGCGTCTGCGCACTCACTTGCTCTTTGAGACATATAAATCTGCTATAATGCTATCCTATCCTTTTCTCATCTCTTATTAATTGTATCTTGTATCCTACTTTGACAGACATGAATTAGTTATGATGAAACTATGGCTGCCGCATGCTTTTTAGGTAATTTATAAAAAAATCAGTACTTTATTTCATCCAAAGGGATCGAATAAATTTCTTTTTTTGACTTTCCATGTGTTGAGACATCCATCCACTGCACAAGTAACTCCCATCTTTTAAACTGAATGGAGAATAAAATACGAGCGACGTCAATTTGTAGGACGTGGCATCCATTGCGAACGGTTCCAAATCGGTCTCATAGGGGAGGTGAGGTCGACTAGTGAGAGCGGCAGAGAGTGTCCATACTGTACGTTAGTACTATTACTTATACTGTGCTTATACTGTGTTTCTATAGTGTTTTTTTAATCATCATCTCGGACGAGCTCGGTAGTCAGTAGTATGGTTAGCAATGGCCACTTTGACTCCGAGTTCGCGGGTTCGATCCCCGCACATGACAAACATTGGTGTGCACGAACATGTGTGTTTGTCTTAATCTGTGTATCCAGTATTATATGTATTTACAAAAAAAATGTATATGTCAATAATTATAGTATCAGTTATCTAGTACCCATAATACAAGCTTTGCTTAGTTTGGAACTAGATGGCAGTGTGTAATCCAGGAATATAAAAATAAAAACATACATACTACCAAGCAGCGGCCATTAAGTGTGTCCGGGTCTTTATCGCTGTAGAATGTAATAAATATATTTTATCTAATCTCATACTGAAATTTACACATTAAAAAACTGAACACAGTATCATAATGACAGTCTTTACGCACAAGCTATCAAAATAAATTTAAAAAGTTATTTTTCGATACAGCTCTTCTATGGACAACTGTATCGTAAAATAACTTTTTTACCATTTCGATACAGCTTCAGCCCTGGATACAGGTATTTTAAACAGGTTTCAATGCAAATACATTGCAACTATGCAAAATTTTTCTACATAAACTGTGAACGCGGCGCCGCGCGGCGCGTCGCGCATGCGCACTACGCATGCTCGATCTGCAAATGGATTTATAGGTAAGAATTATAGCTGTTAAATTAACTTCATGGTTGTATTTAAAATATTATTATCATATATTTCATGAGATTAGATAAAGTAGTGTATGAAACTGCACATAATTAGGTATTAAAATACTCGTGTGGTCTATTAAAACACTCGCCTTCGGCTCATGTTTTAAACTCACACTCGTATTTTAATAACCCTTATTATGCAACAGTTTCATAAACTACTATTATAAATGTAAGTGAATGTATTTAACTTCTTTTTTTCAGCATTCTACAACCTACCTGCTGGTAAGTACATTATATTTTTTTCAAACTCACACCCTTTGAAAAAAGGTTGTAAGTGGTTCATCAACATCTTTGAACCAAAGCCAACTTCACCTGCACGCGGTTCACCCTGCTGACTGATAAACAAAGATCTGGCGAAGAGAAGTAGAGAGCGTAATTGTAAGCTACCCGACTGGGGAACATACCTCCACCTCACAGAATACCGCAGCCAAATTACAATTCCCTTGAAGGTGGTTCTGTTCCTGCGAGTGAGTGAGGTCACCAGAGAAGACGGAGATGCTGTTTTGGCAGCGGGGGTGGCGGCGCGGGAGAGATGTTATTTTAAGTTGCGAGCGTTAATATGGCTACGGTAACCGCTTCACATCAGGCGGGCCGTATGCCTGTCTGCCACCCGACGTAGTATAAAAAAACCCACTTCCAAACAAGCTCTCGTCCCGTCTGACATAAAGCGGTCATCGTTGGGTATGAACGGTTGTTATGCAAGGAGAATTCAGAACGGAGGAAATTTGTCTGACGTATCATCTTCACGTCTGGTGATCGCACTCATTTGTAGCTACACAATAATCCTCAAGGGTACAAAATAACAATTTATTTAGTCTCCTGTGAAGTGGAGGTACTTCCCCAGTCGCCCTCGACATGCCTCTTTCGCCAGAACCTAGTTTGTCGGCAAGTTACACCACGTGCAGGTGAATATGGTTTTTGCTCCAAAGACGGTGGTAAGCGACTTATATCTCAACAGAGCCATTCTTGAATGGTGAAATTGTGGAATCAACTTCGGCGGTATTTCCAAATAATTACGACATGCCTTCAAGAACAGAAGCTTTCTTTCCGATCTACATGGGTGGTGATAATTTGCCAATCACTTATTGGTTCTTTTATTATTTGAATTCTAAAACCATCTATGGATCTTTTGTGCTCTCCCTAATCCTTCAGTCACTCTCCCCTGACTGTCTGGAGACATGTTCCATGTACTTCAGTATGCCTATTGGGAATAGCCTGTTAGCCTGCTCATTGGGAAGAGCTTGTAGTAGGGACCGGGTATGCAGTTCATACATACATGTCGCTGATTTTTTTGTTATACTACGTCGGGTACATACGGACCGCCTGATGCGGTTACGGTAGCCATATTAACGCTCGCAACATAAAATATCGCTCGCGCGCCGCCACCCCCGCTGCCAACGCAGCATCTCCTTCCTTTCTGGTGACCTCACTCATTCGCAGGAACACAACAACCCTCAAGGGAATTGTTATTTGGCTGCGGTATTCTGTGAGGTGGAGGTACATTCCCCAGTCGGGTAGCTTACAATTACGTCTGCCTAACCTTTCTTGAAATTTGAATTCTAAAATCATCTCTAATTGTCCTACAATCTTATCTTAGAATGGGTCCAGTGCTGCAGCACCGGTGACACGTCGACCCTCATGGACCTTTTGTGCTCTCCCTAATCCTTTAGTCACTCTCCCCTGACTGTCTGGAAACATGTTCCAAAGACTTCATTCAGCACGCCTTTAATTGGGAAGAGCCTGTAGTCCTCCAGGTCCGGGTATGCCTTTCCTAAGATTTCCGTTCATTTACCGGCTAGGGCGTCACATTGACACATCAAGTGTTTCATGGTCTCATTAGACCCTTTGCATGTTAATTATTCTACAAAATATCATGTAATTATAAGAATACTAGCCGCCCCCTTACCACCAACTCTTATTGCGATTCAATAACTGTATAGATTGCTTATTCATACCAATGAATAAGCGACTCTATTCTAGTTGAAATAGAGTCGCTTATTCATTGGTATGAATAAGCATTCTATTCAGTTATTGAATCGCAATAAGAGTTGGTGGTAAGGGGGCTGACCCGCCAAACGTTGTTTTGCCATATAAATTTAGGGGTTGATGGTAGAAGGGTGAAAATTTGAAGTTGTATGGGTCACCCTTATCATTTAGGGGTATGAAAAATAGATGTTGGCCGATTCTCAGACCTACCCGATATGCACACAAAATTTCATAAAAATCGGTCCAGCTGTTTCGGGGGAGTTTGGCAACAAACACCGCGACATGTCAATTTTGCATATTAGGTTTTTAGACACGTATACATGTCATTGAATATCCTGATAATCTAAGGCCATTCGCACACGCGGCGACTCGGGTTTGATACGCATGCCCTACGCGCAAGGGCGGATCCAGCTTCGGCGCCAGGGGGGTCACATAGTTGTGGTCAAGTCACTTCAAGTTATAATTTAATTTCATAATAATAGATACAGGTAAAAAGTTGATATTTTATTAATGTATGTACTGTACTTAATCTATATTGGGACAAAAATATATAAAAAAAACATTAAGTTTTAATTAGTGGTCCATCTAGGTCCTGGACCCGGCACGGGAGGGGGGGGGGGGGGTCATGACCACCTAGACCCTCCCCCTGGATCCGCCCTTGCCTACGCGTCGCTCATGAGTCGCCGCCATAAAATTTCGTTCTAGTCCGCACACGGTGTGACGAGTCGACAACGAGTTTGACGCCAGTCGCATGCGACTTACAACACTGATGGCACGCGTGGATAGTCGCGTGTGCGGACACCAAGCTACTGGAGTAGTATACCAGTATGGGTTGCGTCGCAGTCGCGTATGCGTATCAAACCCGAGTCGCCGCGTGTCCGAATGGCCTAACACTACGGATATTGTAATACTTCGAACCTTCAGCCCCCTTACCACCATCTCTTATTGCGATTCAATAATTGAATAGATTGCTTATTCATGCCAATGAATAAGTGACTCTATCCCGTTTGAAATAGAGTCGCTTATTCATTGGTATGAATAAGCATTCTATTCAGTTATTGAATCGCAATAAGAGATGGTGGTAATGGTGCTGAACCCAAAAGTTGCTGATTTTTATAACGGTGCTGATTATTTTCCATCAGTCCATCATGTTCGTTTGCCCATTATGTTCAGGTATACCGAAGTCAATGCTGATACAGCAACACAAGGAACAAGAGGAACTGATGCGTCAGCAAGAACTACGGCATCAGTTTGAACAACAACAACTGGCATTACAACAGCTTCAAATGGCAGAAGCGAGCAAGTTACAAAGTATACTAATCTATTTTAATTCAGTTTCGAAATGCATAATTCCGCCTCAGTGGCAAGTAAAGATTTTTTTTATACTACGTCGGTTGCCAAACAAGCGTACGGCCCACCTGATGTGAAACGGTTACCGTAGCCATATTAACACTCGCAATATAAAATTTCACTCGCGCGCCGCCACCCCTGCTACCAACACAGCATCTCCTTCCTTTCTGGTCACCGCACTCATTCACAGGAACACGACACACAAGGGAATTGTTATTTGGCTGCGGTAATCTGTGAGGTGGAGGTACATTGCCCAGTCGGATAGCTGACAATTACGCTCTCTTCCTCTCTTTTCGCCAGAGCTTCGTTTGTCAGTCAGCCGGGTGCACCGCATGCAGATACATCCCAAATCGGAACTGAATCTCCAAAAATTGACCCCAGATTATTATTTCAGATATGCAACTTCAATTTCACCAACAAATAACACCAGAACCAAATTGGAATCAGCCATCATTATTGGGACCACACCCAGCGACTGCGACAGATTGGAATCAGCAACAGTCGTTACTGGGGCCCCACCCGATGGACCCGATGTACAGCAAAATGACAGGCATGAACCCAACGCCCCCGACTTATGTTCCACCTACGCCCCAAGTAGCCGACCAGGCTCCGAACCCCAACGCGCCTGTTGATAAGTCAGGTAATCTGTTTATAGCATATACAATCTATACTCATATTATAAAGCTGAACGCTTCAGACCCACCGTACCCCTGGCCGTACCTCTGGTGGTACGGTGGATCTGTAAATATTGTTACGAGCTAGGGTTCTGGATTTGGATGTAAAACGCCAATGACAACTTGCAAGGATTTATTCACGCAGGGTCTGGTCTGCAGGTCTTCACAACACGAAGTTCACACTAAGATTCCAAATCGCAGGTCAAATCGAAGTCCAATAGTATCGCTGAGGTCGTAGGTTATCACTTGTCTCGCAGGTAGATTCGCTCGAAGTTAACTCTTCCGAAGTCCAAACTGAACTGCCTATGCGCCGCGGCGGTCGCTATTTATATCCGCCGGCAAGGGTTCTCGAATGTTCCCGCATGTACATGCATGTACTACCCATCGGTAATTCATCGTAATGTCTCGAGACACATCTCGAACATTTTCATGTCATAGTGTTATGAACCTTATGGCACTAGACATACGGGTCATTATTGCTTGCATCGAAGTATGCGGCGACTATTCTAAAAGGTTCCATTCTAGATCGTTCGAGACAGGACCGCGACACTGCTCCCCTCTTAGAGATGCTCGTCCCGAGCATCTTCATTACTGCCGTGATAAGAAGCTAAGCGGTCAATGTGAACCACTTTTTGTGCACCTCTCGGCTGCCGTTGAATTCGATATGTCACGTCATTCAACCGAGTGACCACTTTGTACGGCCCCTCCCATCTTGTCTGTAACTTCGGAGACTTTCCTTTTCGTCGAGTTACGTTGTGAAGCCATACTAGTGCTCCTTCTTCGAAGCCGTTTGTATTTGCTCGACGGTCGTACCTGGTTTTCATCTTTTCACTCGACTGCAACCCATTTTCCCGAACTATGGCATGAATTTCTCGCATTTTCTCACGTAACTCGGAAATGTAGTCGTGTAGAGTACGTGGGTCATCAGGAGGTCCTCCAGTTAGCAGATCTACTGGTATTCTCAGTTCTCTCCCAAAATTGACACGTGCTGGGGTTACCTTTGTGCTTTCATGTTCAGCAGTTCGGTAGGCCAGGAGAAACGGCGGTATATATTTGTCCCAATCTCTCTGGTGGTTGTCAACGAGTTTCGCCAAATGTCTCTCAAGTGTCTGATTAAATCTCTCTACCATGCCGTCGGATTGAGGATGATATGGGGTGGTCCTAGTCTTATGCATACCCAATATTTTGCAGAGTTCTTGAAATATCTGTGACTCAAAGTTCCTACCTTGGTCGGAGTGTATTTCCAAAGGCACACCAAATCGGCAAACTACTTCTTCAAACAACTTGGATGCAACAGTAGTGGCTTCTTGATTAGGTATGGCGAATACTTCTGGCCACTTAGAGAAGTAATCCATAACTACCATGAAGTACTTATTTCCTGATTCCGTTACAGGGAATGGTCCAGCCACATCAACTGCAATGCGTTCCCATGGCGCACCAACATTATAAAGTTGCAGGTTTCCTCGGCTTCTAGTTGATGGACCTTTCACCGCAGCGCAAGTAGCGCACTTGCGGCACCAATCTTGCACATCCTCTCGACAATGAAGCCAGTAAAACCTTTCCCGGATCTTTGTTAAAGTCCGTTTCACGCCCAAATGTCCACCTGACACGCCATCATGTACTTCACGAAGGACATCTTGTACCTTATCTCTTGGGACAACTATCTGAAGATGGAACTCTCTGCCGTTAGGTTTTTCCCATTTACGGTAAAGTATTCCGTTCTGAAGAATAAAACTGTCCCATTGCGCCCAGTATGCCTTGGTGATAACACTAGTAGGGGCGACTTCGCACCATCTTGGCTTGTCTTCGCCTCGTTTCTTCCATGCGACAATGAGCCGTACATCTTCGTCATCTTCCTGTGCTTCTTTCATCGCCTCATCTTCCCAGGATCTCGATGGGCCCATTCTTGTCAATCTCAATGGCAGTTCCTTTGTATCTTGTTTGGCACAGTGCTTGCAGTCTTCAGGACATGGCCTTCTTGAGAGTGCATCAGCATTTCCATGCGCCTTACCGCTGCGGTGTTCAATCACAAAGTCGTACTCTTGCAGTTGTTCGATCCATCGAGCAACTTGACCTTCTGGATTTTTAAATTGTAACAGCCACTTCAGGGCGGCGTGGTCAGTGCGAAGTGTAAACCGCATGCCAATGAGATATTTGCTGAAGTGCTGTAATGTCTTTACCACAGCCAAGAGCTCCCTTCTTGTCACACAGTAGTTCCTTTCAGATTTCGACAGCGATTTACTAAAATAGGCCATCACCACTTCTCTGTCGTCTTGTTTCTGCGATAACACACCACCGATTGCTGTGTTGCTGGCGTCCGTGTCTACAATGAATTGGCCGCTAGGTTGTGGAAATCCCAAGATTGGAGTCTCGCAAAGACATTTTCTTAGTTTCTGAAAAGAACCCTCGCAGGTCTCATCCCAATGAAATGGCTGCTTGTCTTCAGTTAATCGGTGTAAAGGCTTGGCAATTTCGGAGAATCCCTTAACAAAGCGTCTGTAATACGAGCATAGCCCTAAAAATGCCCGCACTTCTGTCTTATCTTTGGGAGTAGGCCACTTTTGTACTGCTTCGATTTTGTCTGGATCAGTCTGTATGCCTTCGCTGGTAATCACATGGCCGAGATAGTTTACTTTGTTCTTAAACAAACTGCATTTTTTCGGATTTAACTTCAAGTTGGCTCCCTTTATCTTTTTCAAGACCTGCTCTAGGTTCCGTAAGTGGTCTTCAAAATCTCTGCCCATGATTATGACATCATCCAAATAGACAAGGCAAGCGTCTCCAACTAATCCTGCCAGTACACACTCCATAAGTCTTTCGAAAGTAGCCGGCGCGTTGCATAATCCAAAAGGCATGACGTTAAATTGCCATAAACCTTTACCAGTTGAAAAGGCTGTCTTTTCTTTATCCTTCGGATCAATTTCTACTTGCCAGTAGCCGGATTTCAGATCTAACGTCGAGAACCATCTCATACCACTCAATGTGTCCAGTGTATCATCGATTCGTGGTAGTGGATAACTGTCCTTCTTTGTCACATTATTAAGTCGTCTATAGTCCACACAGAACCTTGTGCTACCATCTTTCTTCTTGACCAACACAACTGGAGAACACCATGGACTAGCAGAAGGTTCTATAATTTTGTTTCTTTGCATGTCTTCCAACATGTCTTGAACTTCCTTTTCTTTAGCAATTGGTATACGCCTTGCTCGCTGACGGATAGGTCGCTCATGTCCGGTGTCAATTTTGTGCTGAACTAAAGATGTTCTTCCAGGATTTCCTTCGTCAGAAGAGAAGATTTCTCCAAAACGCAGTAGCAACATCTTGGCCTTCATGCTCTGTGAATAGCTCAGATTACTTTTACAATCTTCAAGCAGTTTAGCGGCTATAATTTCGCTCCTGGTGTTCGACGTACCTGAGCTTGAAGGTGATTGGCAGTTTCTCATCCAAACAGCTTCCTCACATCTTCCAATAACTTCACCTTTGCTTAGTCTAATCTCTCGGTCGCACAAATTCACAACCCTTACTACAGCGGTCATACCTCCACGGAGGAGAGTTCTTGCTGTCAGCACTTTCTTACAGGTTGCACTGCCGGGCGTATCTTCAATCAGCACACATCTATCCGGCTGATTCTTCTGACTCAAAGGCAGTTTCACCTTTACTTGAGCTTGTGCTCGTCCAGGTATTACGATTTTATTCAGGCACGTTACTTTTCCATCGGGACCGCCAAGTATGAAGTTTTCCTCATCACCGCATTTAAAGACACCGTTAGTGACATCGATGTGACAGTTGTGTTTCCTCATGAAGTCTAGGCCCAGAATGCAATCATCCATAATTTCGGCTACGATTACGTCATGAGTATATGACGACTCGCCAACACGTATCGTAACCAACCTTTCCCCTAGGACGGGTATCTGTTGGCCAGAAGCGGAGAGAAGTCTGCATAAACTGGTGTCTTTGCGTCTCCCTACAGCTTTCACTAGATCTGGTCTCACTATTGTTCTAGAAGCTCCTGTATCTAAGGTGATTTTGCAATCTATTTCGTTCACTCTACCGCGTATTAGTAGACTGTTCCCATTCCATGCTTGTGAGATTACGGTTGCTGGGGCTTCCTCCACTCCAGCCAGTACCCGCCCCGCAGTCCTGGCTTTTACTCGTTTCCCTGATTCACGGTAGAGGGCGCAGCATCATGCTTCTTTACCAACTCTTCAAAACGCTGCTCCATTTTGTTTAGAAGTGCATCCAGCCTGTCGTCAGTTTTGGTTGGTTGTCTTTCCTTCTTAGGGCACGTGAACTGCAGATGTCCTCTTTCCCCACATTTGTAGCACATGGGCCCGGAGTTCCTTTTGGACGGCGTCTTGATCTCCTTAACATCCTCCGTAACTTCACGAAGTTTGTACCCTTGCCGGATATCTTGTCGCACAGCTTCAACTTCCAGGGCGTGTGCGAGTGCTTCTTTTAATGAGGCATGGTGGCGAAGCTTCACTGCAGCCCTAATTTCAAGATCCTTGATTCCGTCAACGAAGGCTTGAAGAATGTTGGTGTCCACCATCCTACTATCAGCAGAAGGGTACGCCTTTCGAACCAGCTTTTCGATCTCCAGCGCTCATTGTTGAAGTCCTTCACCTGGGCGCTGGGTCCGGTCCCGTAGCTGGGCACGAAAAACGTGTTCCAAGTGTCGTTCCCCATATCTAGCCTCAAGTGCCTCCAGCAGGTCTTTAAAGTCGCTGCCTGAGGTAGGTAGTGCCTCCAGCACAGACAAGGCCGAACCTCTGAGCGCGACGGTGAGGGCTGTCAGGCTCTGTTCGTCCGTCCACCCATTCGAAGCAGCGACAGTTTGAAACTGCTGGCGGTAGGCGGCCCAAGACGTAGTACCGTCGTAAGGAGGCACCTTCACCTTAGGTCCCTGGATTATGCCGACAGCTCCGCTCGACGTAACTCCAGCAGCTTCTATACGCCGAACTTTCATCTCCAGTCCAGTGAGGGCAGTTTTCACATTTTTCAAGTCGTCCTCTAATTCGGAAACCCGTCCATTCACTATCTCTACATCTTCATGTAGCTTAGCTACCGTATCGCTAAACTTGGTAACGGCAGAAAGAATCCTTTGTTGATCTGCCTTCTGTTCTTCTCGCAGGCCCCTCATCTGCTTGCTTTGTTCTTCTCTTATCCTCGCCTGCTCATCCATCATGCCCTTCATCATTGCCATCAGGCACGACATATCCAAAACCTCCGTTGAAAGTTTCGAAGGTTTAATGTCTCCGGTGGGCGTGGCCAGGTGGGCGTGGCTAGAGGGCGGGGCCTGTTGGTCGGTGGGCGTGGCCTGCTCGGTGGGCGTGTCCCGGTGGGCGGGGCCAGGGGGCGTGGCTTGGCCGGTGGGCGGGGCCTGACCGGTGGGCGGGGCCTGACCGGTGGGCGGGGCCAGTGGGCGTGCCCCTATGGCCGGTGGGCGTGGCCTCAGGGGCAGTAGGCGTGGCCTCCGCAGCACATTGTGCCCTAGTCCTCACGCCAGGAGTATCCTCCCTCGGAGTCAGTGGCATCTCCAAATCCCCAATTCTGACACCAAATGTTACGAGCTAGGGTTCTGGATTTGGATGTAAAACGCCAATGACAACTTGCAAGGATTTATTCACGCAGGGTCTGGTCTGCAGGTCTTCACAACACGAAGTTCACACTAAGATTCCAAATCGCAGGTCAAATCGAAGTCCAATAGTATCGCTGAGGTCGTAGGTTATCACTTGTCTCGCAGGTAGATTCGCTCGAAGTTAACTCTTCCGAAGTCCAAACTGAACTGCCTATGCGCCGCGGCGGTCGCATGTACATGCATGTACTACCCATCGGTAATTCATCGTAATATCTCGAGACACATCTCGAACATTTTCATGTCATAGTGTTATGAACCTTATGGCACTAGACATACGGGTCATTATTGCTTGCATCGAAGTATGCGGCGACTATTCTAAAAGGTTCCATTCTAGATCGTTCGAGACAGGACCGCGACAATATTAAACCATACCACTGAATAAATTACCGTAGTGATGTGCTGATGTACCAGGCAGACAGACAGAAGGGAGTAAAGGGAGTTATTTGTTATAGTGAAATGCTTTCGTGGTGTAGAGTTAATCACAAATTTATTAGTTTGGTTGAACGCGCTTATAATTCTATATAAATAAATATTTCTGGACAATTTACACAGCGCCAATCGGAACAACGGTTCATGAGTTTCAAACATATTATTGCTAAGCCGGATTCTAGCAGTAGATTCGCTGAGTGTATGTTTTCCATTTCAATGGAAAATGTATTTGATGATCGTTCCTCAAGGACATAATCGATCTCAATTTTTTTCGACCCAAAACTCAAGCATATCGACGTCTTTAACGACAAGTTTCATCAAAATCGGTTCATTAGTTTAGGAGCATATTCATTTCCAAGAATGATTTTTCGGCGTATTCAAGCGTCACGCTCGATCCACTTAATAAGCAAAAATATTTTTTTCTAATATAAAATACAATTTATTTGTTTTTTTTTTTCAGAACCTCGCGAAGGTTCCGTATCTCCTGATTTCCAAACAGGACAAAGGCTCAGTGCGTTCAAACGACTTGGGCCGCTAACTCAGCCGGCGAAACCTAAGCTGACCATCAATCTGCTGTTCAACAAGGAACAATCTGTCAGGTAGGTTTATCATTTCAGTTAAACGTCCACTGCTGTCAGTCAAATGACCAGGAGGTCGGTGGAGCCATGGGAAGGTGGTGGGTTTGCTGTCAGTGGGGGCGTAACTACAGGATGGCAGAGCGGGTAAAATGCCACGGGCCCCCGGACCAATGGGACCCCTGGCTCGAGAGCTTAGTACAAAAATAGTATTTTTTTAAAGTTAAACTATAAATATACAATAAAATTTTAATAGTTAGTCCCTTAAAAAAAAATATTTTAATACTCCCTTAACGAATTTCTACAATTTGACATCAACTAAATATAACTTTGATGTAAAAATTATTTATGAATGTGTCATTAAATAACCAGAAATTTCCTTTGACTATCAGAATTACTTAACCGGACTTATAATTTAAAATTAAATTTGCTATTAATCTTGACATTTTGCATGCCTAAAGTGTTGAAAAAGGCAGAACATAGTGGATCGTTTATTCATACCAACAACTATAAATTTTGTACCTATGTTTTTAGCTAAATAAATCATTTGTATTTGAAGTTGAATAGGTAGGTAGTATAAAGATAATGTACATTATCATATTTTTTGGACATAAAAAAGACACTTTTTAGCATCAAATAAATACATTGCAAACCTAACCTAACCTATTCTGCACATCAAAAAATACTTATTGCACATCAAATGCAGGATTTGATGTGCGATCAGATTAATTTGATGTGAAAATCAGGTTTTTTTTGTGGATCAATTTAATATTTTCCAAATAAAATTATAGATTATTAATCAAAGATTTACAAAATACTTCTTTAGCGTTGGTTGCTTATATGATTTATTAGAGAGGGCACCATCCTCTGAGGGCCCATCTGATGTTGATGTAAATTCATCAGATGGGTCACGGGTCCCTGCTGGTACAGTTACGCCACTGACTTGTGCATACGCCTCCCGCTTAGACTTCCACAATGATCGGCTTTGTGCCGTCCATCCATCCATCGGTTCCCTGCGATCTTTGTCAGAACGTCAGTCCATCTAATGGTGGGCCGATCTGCACTGTGATCTCCAGTTCGCGGTCGGCATTGATTGGTTCACAACAATTTATTTTTAATAAAAATAAATTGTCTTTAAATGAATGAATGCGTCTTTAAATTTGCTCCCATACGGGGGCAATCCAAAAATTTTATGATATCAAAATCGGGGGATACAGTTTGACGTTGTAGTTTCGGATCTATGCTCTACATCCAAAATTCAATCACACCACTGGATAGATGAAGGACCAAAGAATTTTAATTTTTAATTTATTTATATTAGAGATAATTTTAGTGTATATAACGTATTCACGTACACACACGGCCATGTCCATGGCACAGCCTCGCCCCATTTTTTTATCCCTTGTTAGTTATGAAATAAAAATTCCATTTCAGAGAGGTTGTAGACAGAACTGGGGAAACTCCAGAGGTAGAACCATACGTGCCGGTGCACCTGCGTCCATGTATAACGACCAGTACTGATGAAACGGTCATGAAGTTCCTGATAAACTGGCCGTGGAAGAAGACCGTCGGTGTGAGGAAAACTGTCACTGCTAAGAAATCCAAGGTCAATTACCTTAATTCATTTAGCAAGGTGTGTAATGTACAGATTACATCACTAGTGTGCATTTGGAGGTAGAACCCGCCAGGCGAGACCTAAACTGAGACGCTAGCCACGCCAAGGTGTCTGTATATGTAGCAAATTAAAAATGACCCACTTCCCAGTGACCGATAGAGCTCCATCTGGGGTAGGCGTTCTCTGGGCTTCTGGAAGTGATCGTGTCTTAAAGCTCCGATACCTGTCATGAATATCAGGTCGCTATCTGGCGCCCAAGTGTGGGTACAATTACACTAGGCGTACAGATTGCGTCGGGAAGTGAGCGAACGACCCTCTTTAGGGAAGCGCGCGTATAGCTCCGGTACCCGGTCTTGCCTGGTTGGCTTACTGGGCAAGAGACTCGCAAAACTGGGATAAAACCGAAAGGTTGGTGCACAGGTGAGCATTTTCTGAAGGCATATATATAGGGTCGCTGTCCGAAAAGGCAGAAATTTGGGTATCAAATGTAAAGGCTAAATGAACGAATCACAACTTAGTAAGTAAACTTTTTATTTCTTTTTAGGTTTTCGTACCCAAAGGGTGAAATGGACCCTATTACTTCGCTGTCTGTCACCAGGCTGTATCTCATGAACCGCGATAGTTAGACAGTTGAAATTTTCACAGATGATGTATTTCTTTTGCCGCTATAAATACTAAAAAATAGAATAAAATTAATATTTAAGGAGGAGGCTCCCATACAACAAACGATTTTTTTGCTCGTTTTTGCTCGCAATTGATAATGGCAATAGTAGACGCTTGAAATTCTCACATAATATTTAGTTAAATAAAAATAAAATAAATATTTAAGGGGGGCTCCCATACAACAAACGTGATTTTTTGCCGTTTTTATAGATAATGGTACGGAACCCTTCGTGCGTGAGTCCGACTCGCACTTGGCCGGTTTTTTTTAATTTGCATGATTTGATTACTAACATCGAGTTTAGTTTCACCTAAACAAAATGTTGTAATAATATATTCGATCATTAATAGTATACTCGTATATACATAGCTTGGTGTTCAACTGCATGTTTTGTGTAGTTAATAATACATATTTTGTTGTTAACGTTGTTATTAGCTTCTATGCTACTGCTCCACCTGCGTTAACGTTAACGTTAGCGTCTATATGCGCTATAATTATTGCACTAAAAATTGCTCGTTAAACTTGTGGCCACATCAAAGGTACTACTCTGCCAAAAGCTATTTCAGGTGAGTTAATGCGCTAACAGCAGCGTTCCAAAATGAAGTAATATCGGCTGCTCTAGTGTACTACATGAGTGTTCTTAATTATTATATGCATCTAGTTAATCAGGAAAAAAATAAAAAACTAAAGATTAAAAGAAGGTACAAGTAAACACATCCGCGCTCAGCGCCTGCGTTGCGCAGAATGAGACAGCGCTAATGTAGCCAAATAGAATTGTTGCGTTATTTACCACGCTAAAACCCTTGGGATGTGTCGAAAAAACCGCCATCCGGGTTATCGTCTAACGGCATTATTAATTCACTAACGGCATTATTAATGCCGTTAGTGAATTAGCACGATAAATGTTGGCCACATCTACGTAGTGCATTAATTATCGCGATAATTATCGCGTTAAGACGCAGGTGGAGCAGAAGCATAAAAGAGGATATTCAACGCGTGTTTCTTTTCCAGTCCGCGATGTTATTGGAACGCGAGCAAATGGAGGCGATTTACGATAAAGACAATATCTATATCCAGATCAGTGTAAGTATTGTTTTGTTTGGTGCTAAATAAGCATATGGGCAGTCTGATCTACGTTGGTTGATTGACTCACATAAAGTATTGGTGTAGAATGAACTTGTCTGTCTTGACTGACTGAATGACTCGTCTGAATAGATCTGTCAGTAATGTCTTGTCAGCTTGCACCTTGTCACTCGATTCAAAGGCGTGCTGTGAGGATTGTTGACGATCCCAAATTGACAGACGGTTTAGAACCTTTAAGTCTGAGAAGAGATTTTGCGTCCCTTTGTGTGTTCTACCGATTGTACAATGTGGTGTGTTCAGAGGAGTTGATTGACATGATGCCCACGGCCTCCTACAGTCGCACCGCTCGCCATCGACAGGGAATTCATCCTCAAACATTAGAGCCTAAATGATCGCGTACTGTGCGCTTCCGGAGAAGTTTTCTCCCGCGCACGGTCAAGCTGTGGAATGAACTGCCTGTCGAGGTTTTCTCAGGAGACTACAGCATGGGGTTCTTCGAGAAGGGTGTGGAGAGGTTTTTACAGGTCGGCAACGCGCGTGTGATGCCCCTGGTGTTACAGGCCTTTATAGACTACGGTAACTGCTTTCCATCAGGTGGGCCGTATGCTTGTTTGCCACTTTAGTGGTATAAAAAAAATAAGAAACAAACAAACCTCTCTTTTGACAGTTTACATTTATGTGCTATATCTTGAAATCCAAGTTTCATGGAGTTATTTGTGTGACGAGACGAACCCGGTGGTCGAATGGCTAGCAATGTTCACTTTGACTCCGAGGTCGCGGGTTCGATCCCTGCACAAGACAAATATTTGTGTGCATGAACATGTCTGTTTGTCTTGGTGTAGGTGTTTTCTATGTATTATAATGAATGTATTTACAGAAAAAAAAACGGGTTGCACTCCGAGAGCGCCGGCAGAAGTGAAAACTTGAACATTAACGTTATGCATTTTTGAATATTTTGGTATGGGTATGGAATAATTTCACACGAATTGCTTTATTTATCAGTATAAAAGTAATATAATTTATGTGGTAAAATACAATATTCATTTTTGTTGCGCTATCGTACACAAACATGACAACTTATATTACATTAATTAAAAATAAAAAGCAGGAGCAGGAATACATTTTCACCGCGCGGTAGAAAGAGAGGGGGATATCACTTCGTCTCCTACGTTTTCACTTCAAAAAGTATTTAAGTACATTTATCAGTTGTCTAATACTCATAGTACAAGCTTATCCCTTAGTTTGGGACTAGATGGCGCTGAGTAAATGGTCTAGAAATATTTATTTAATTTATTTATTTGTATTTTTGTTAAATAAATAAATATTGTCAGACAAATTACACAGCGCCATCCAGCCCCACAGTAAGCGAAGCTTGTGTTATGGGTACTAGACAACTGATAAACATATGTAAATACATTTTTTTTTTAATACATACTTATGATACATAGAAAACACCCAGACCAAGACAAACAGACATGTTCATGCACACAAATGTTTGTCCTGTGTGGAATCGAACCCACGAGTCGAAGCCGCGTCATTGACCGCTACGCCACCGAGCTCGTCAGATATTCATTTATTTGTATTTTTGTTTTTACCTTCAAGGTAAAAGGATACCCCGCCACTTGGAAAAAGGAAGATGTCTTGGACGCTCTCTTGGAACAAGATATCTACTTTATACCCTGTTTTATAGAGGTGAGATTTTATTTTATACTACGTTGGGTGGCAGACAAGCATACGGCCCGCCTGATGTGAAGCGGTTAGGCGTAGCCATATTGACGCCCGCAACATAAAATATCGCTCGCGCGCCGCCACCCCCGCTGCCATCGCAGCATTTCCTTCCTTTCTGGTGACCTCACTCACTCGCAGGAACACAACAACCCCCTCAAGGGATATGTTATTTGGCTGCGGTACTCTGTGCGGTGAAGTTGGCTTTGGTTCAAATAAATTGATGAACCACTTACACCTTAAAAAAAGATTTTGGATTTTTATTTCTTTCATTTTATTTTTTTATTTTTTTGTACGATTTTTCGTAAAATGACTATTTTATATGGGTGTATGCCTGAAAATAAAGACATATTATTGTTTATATTATATCTCTCTTAATTCACGGGTCAAGCCCGGTCATTTAAAAGGCGTGCGCGGGGATATGGATCCAACGCGTAGAGGCCCCTTTGACAAGTTTGATGTAATGTTGTACGCCCGCCGTGACTCGCTCCAGGATATGTCAATGGAACGATATACCCATGAGCAGGTCTCGGCAGGCGTTGAGACTATTGCGAAGTGTGATGGAAAATAAATGGGCTATGGAGATGAGATCTGGGTGAAATGAATACCGGGCTATTACGGACGCCTGCCATAACTGCTTTTATTGCTAGTTATATCCGGCAGGCGGTGGCTTGCCACTCACTAGATGGGCCCCCGAAATGCCAGGAAATCGGCCGGGGAATATAATAATAAATATTATTATTATATTATTATACGCACAATTTAAGTTGGTCAGGCACCAGCAGCGTTGCCAGATGTATTTTAGACTAGCTGACTCGCGCAACTTCGTCTGCGTGTGACAGAACGTTGAGAGTGAATCGGAAGGTTACCATTTGAAAGGTTATAGTGAGCCAATCTTAAAAGATAGACATATGCTGTCACGGACTTTTTTTTACAACTTTTTAAGACGAATAATTCCGTCGTATATAATTGTTGCGTAACTTGAACCGTTTACGCAACGAAAGCTCTCAAAGGGTAATTTATTTTTTCCCATTTTTGCAACATTTTTCATTGGTGCTCCGCTATTGGTACCGTGATGTTATATAGCCTATATATAGCCTTCCTCGAAAAATAGGTTTTCGAACACTGAAATAATTTTTCAATTCAAATAAGTAGTTCGTGAGATTAGCGCGTTCAACTAAACAAACAAACTCTTCAGCTTTATAATATTAGTATAGATAAAAGCGGAACGTAAGGCTTTTGAAAGTAAAATAAAAAGCGGGACATATTTGAAAAAGCGTCCCGCTTTTTTCAAACATTAATTTCAGTTGATGAAGTCCACTACCAAAAGCGGGATATAAGGTGCCCCGCGCGGGACGTTACGCTTTAGCCTAAAAAAGCGGGATGTCCCGCCTAAATAATAAATAATATAATAATAAATATTGTCAGACAAATTACACAGCGCCATCTAGCCCCAAAGTAAGCGAAGCTTGTGTTATAGGTACTTGACAACTGATAAACATCCGTAAATACTTTTTTTTTTTAGTAAATACATACTTATGACACATAGAAAACACCCAGACCAAGACAAACAGACATGTTCATGCACACAAATGTTTGTTCTGTGTGGGCACCGAACCCACGAGCATTGATGTCGAAGCCGCGTCATTGACTGCTACGCCACCGAGCTCGTCACTGAATCGGGACATTTGGCAACGCTGGGCACCATATATTAGAATGGGCTTTTTATTGAAGTGAAAACTTGATTAGGCGCGATGTGCACAAATTTTGTGCGTATTGAGTGAGACACAACGAGAAGCGTATTTTTGTCTGGAATTATGTGTACTGCATACAATACTATCCATTGTAAAATAGCGAAATAAAGAAAGATTATTAATAATAAAAAAAAAATTGCCGTTGCGCCACGCTCACAGTATATTCAGTAATTAAGAACGTAAATAAAATTGGTAATTGGTGACGTTCTGCGAAAGTGACATTTTGCGAACGAAGAATTAAAATCATATATTTAATAATCTGGAATCTGGAACGGGGTAAAAATAAAATATTGTTTTAACCCCATTCCAGAAGGTGGCACTTTCGAACGGGGTAAAAAAGAATATTTAATTTTTCAGTTCCAACCGAAAGAATGCAAATTCCTCGTTATCCGTAGCCGAATGGCTTTGATGAACATCCACAAGCTGGGTTTCACAATCCATAAAGATGACGTTATACTGACGATGGCCATCTCGATCACGGTGATTTCGTTGAACGACATTGACTTTCTACCGAGGTTGGTGCTGAAGAAACGGCTGGCTTTGGCTTACAATGGAGAAGATACCCTCAATTTGCAGTCGTTTACTACTAAAGAAGGTATGTGTTTATTTCGACAGACATGGGTATTCAATAAAATGCCTTAAGGCATTGTATATACTTATTGTAATACAGTAAGTAAACTATATATAGAAAGCTAGGTTAGCTTTGTTAGCTAAAGTTTACTTACTGTATTTAAGGCCTTTTATTTGATACCCATATCATAAGGATTAATGTGGAAATTTTAATTCGCCATTCTCTGCCGGCCGTTCTATTTTCTTTTTCTCAAATGTGGGCGACAAACGATCATGTGGGTCACCTGATGGAAAGCAATCACCACCGCCCATGGAGATCAACAACACCAAGGGGTCGTCGATCCGATGCCAGCCTATCGCCAAAAACAAAGGAAGGAGTTCCTTTGTTTTTAGGGTTCCATACCCAAAGGGTAAAAAGGAACCCTATTACTAAGGCTCCGCTGTCCGTCCGTCCGTCCGTCCATCTGTCACCAGGCTGTATCTCATGTACCGTGATAGTTAGACAGTTAAAATTTTCACAGATGATGTATTTCTGTTGCCGCTATAACAACAAATACTGAAAAGCAGAATAAATTTGTGATTTTTTTGCTCGTTTATGCTCGCAATTGATAATGGCAATAGGTAGACGCTTGAAATTCTCACATAATATTTAGTTATATATTCATTTTAAAGATAAAACATATATTTAAGGGGGGCTCCCATACAACAAATGTGATTTTTTTGCCGTTTTTATAGATAATGGTACGGAACCCTTCGTGCGCGAGTCCGACTCGCACTTGGCCGGTTTTATTTTCTGGTGACCTCACTCCTCCGCAGGAACACAACAACATCAAACTTGAGGGTTCAAGGGAATTGTTATTTGGCTGCGGTATTCTGTGAGGTCGAGGTACTTCTCCAGTCGGGCAGCTTAAAAAACACGCTATTTAGACAATTGTGCATTGTCACGAGAAACAAACGAATGTGCCATATTTCAGCTCAATCGGACAAGAAGTGAGTCAAATTTAACTTGCCAGAATTGATTACAGTCAACGCGGTGAAATGACGTAATGCTTTTAAAACGAACATTTATTTTATACTACGTGTGAACAAGACGAGCTTGGTGGTCGAATGGCTAGCAATAGCTACTGTGACTCCGAGGTCGCGGGTTCGATCCCCGCACAAAGCAAATATTTGTGTGCACTATTTGTCTTGGTGTGGATGTTTTCTATATATTATAAGTATATTTTTTTATAAATACACAAGGAATAATGTATTTAAGTAGGTACATTTATCAATTTTTAATATACAAGTAGAACAAGCTTTGCGCTTAATTTGGGACTAGATGGCGCTGTGCAAATTGTCCAGAAATATTTATATTATTATAAACGCTCGAAACATGTTATTATCGCTTTTGCGCTGCCATCTCCACTGTCAACGCAGCAGCTCCTTCCTTCAATAATAATAATCATCGTCATCATCATCATCATCATCAGGTCATTTTAGTCTCCACTACAGGAGCACGACCCTCTCTCGTCCGTCCCAGACAGTAGGAGGATTTGGCCTACACTCCCCACGCTGGCCAGACGGGTTGGGGAGGCCTGACCGATGTTTTATAATGTATTTCCCTTAGTCGCCTTGTACGACATCCACGGGAAGAGACGGAGTGATTCTATTCTAGTCTGCCGTAAACCACACGTCCAATAATGCAATTCAAATTCAAATGATTTATTTTGCTAAAAACATAGGTACAAAATATAGTTGTTGGTATGAATAAACGATCCATTATGTTCTGCCTTTTTCAACTCTTTAGGCATGCAAAATGTCAAGATTAATAGCAAATTTTATTGAATTAAATAAATTTGCAGCCTTTAATAATGCAATTGTTCAATTTCAGATATAAGCCACTTCATCTACTTCCCCCTGAACTGTCCGGCCAACCAGGGGGAGCTGGTGCAGATGCAAAGTGTAGTTGCCTGGGAACACCTCACTACCCTCGATCTATCACATAACAGATTGACGTAAGTGTCTTGTACCCAACTGAAGGGAACGCTTCGAAGGGCCGGCTGTTGTCAGTACATGAAAAGGTTGTGGGTTCAAATCCCGCCTAGATAGAGGGGGGGGGGGGGGGGGGGGGCAGGTGAATTTTTCAATTTTTCTAAATATTTATAATACTCTGGCAAGTTGGCCAAAACAACTATTTAAATAATAATAAGTACATAACTGTCAATAAGCCAAGCCAGTGGCCTTTCATCATCATCATCAGGTCCATTTTAGTCTCCACTACAAAAGGACGACCCTCTCTCGTCCGTCCTTGACGGAAGGAGGATTTGACCTACACTCCCCACACTGGCGAAACGGGCTGGGGAGGCCTGATCGATGTTTTATAATGTATTTCCTTTAGTCGCCTTGTACGACATCCACGGGAAGAAACGGAGTGATTCTATTCTAGTCTGCCGGAACCCACACGGCCTGTGGCCTTTAGGCGGCTTCAAAACAGTGGCCTTCGATTGAGGGATTCAATGACGCAACTCCTCCTATTGAGGGGAGCCCCGTATCCCAGCAGAGTGGGATGAATATGGGTTGCGTTTGATTGCCATTGACATACCAAAAAAATTTTTTTGTAAGTAGTTCATCAACATCTTTGAACCAAAGCCAACTTCACCTGCACGCGGTGCACCCTGCTGACTGACAAACGAAGCTCTGGCGAAAAGAGAGGTGGGAGCGTAATTGTATGCTACCCGACTGGGGAATGTACCTCCACCTCACAGAATACCGCAGCCAAATAACAATTGCCTTGAGGGTTGTTGTGTTCCTAAGTAAGGTCACTAGAAAGGAAGGACTTGCTGCGTTGGCAGCGGGAGTAGTGGTGCGCAAACGATATATCATGTTGCGAGCGTTAATATGACAACGGTAACTGCTTCACATCAGGCGAGCCGAATGCTTGTCTGCCACCCGAAGTAGTATAAAAAAAAACTTTTGATACAATCAACAACCCTATTCTTAATTTACAGATCAATCGACCGATTTCATCTACACAAAATGACCCCCAAACTGAGACACCTGGACTTGTCTCACAACAGGTTGGAGAAGATCACAGCATTGCTCCGCACTCGCGGCTTGCCGCTCCGCTCCATCAAGTTGGAGGGGAACCCGCTTTGTTATGATTACATCGATCCGGCATATTATGTCAAAGTTGTCCGCCTTATGTATTCCGGGTTAAGAGAAATCGTAAGTAAAATTCATGTTTTGGGTTGTAAGTTGGTTCATCAACATCTTTGAACCAAAGCCAACTTCACCTGCACGCGGTGCACCCTGCTGACTGACAAATGAAGCTCTGGCGAAAAGAAAGGTAGGGAGCGTAATTGTAAGCTACCCGACTGAGGAATGTACCTCCACCTCACAGAATACCGCAGCCAAATAACAGTTCCCTTGAGGGTTGTTGTGTTCCTGTGAGTGAGTGAGGTCACCAGAAAGGAAGGAGATGCGGGGGTGGCGGCGCGCGAGAGATATTTTATTTTGCGAGCGTTAATATGGCTACGATAACCGCTTCACATCAGGCGGGCCGTATGCTTGTCTGTCACCCGACGTAGTATAAAAAATAAATATAGTGGCTCACTACGACCTTTGGAGCCAAAGCCAAACGCACATGGTGTAACATGACGACTAGCGAAAACGTCTCTGTAAAAGAGAGGTACAGTACAGCGTTTTTGTAAGCCGGCGGCCTGGGGAATCACTTCCACATCAGAATACCGCAGCCAAATAGCAATTCCTTTGAGTGTTGTTGTGTTCATACGAGTGAGTGAGATTACAAGCAAAGAAGTACATAGTTGCTGTGTTGGCAGCGGGAGTGGTGGCGCTCGAGTGATATTTCGTGTTGCGACTGTTAATATGGCTGTAGTAACAACCACTTGACGTCAGGCGGGCTGTATGCTGTGTATGCAACGCAGTAAAAAAAACAAATAAGGTCAATGAGATATCAATCACGATGTCATTCTTTGGGTATCGACAAAGTTCTTCTCAATTAGAATTTTTTTATTGACAACACTCGCCATATCCGCTTCCTATTACCAAACCCCGGCCACTCCATATAAAAATCGCGCGTTTGCATGTAGTAAACTAAATCACGTCTGTACACGTGCCTGTGTGTGTGTTACGTTCTCTAGGGCTGAAGTATTCACCTATCCTATATATCCAGTCAATATTCACAAAACGTCTTGTTTAATTGCCATTTCTATTACCCAAAATTTTATATTTTGTAATCACCACTAAATAGAATGTCCGCCTTCCGAACACCGGATCATAGAAAATGGTAAAACATTGTCACTAATTGTAGTTTTTGTAGCATGCGTAATGTAAATCATTTTCACATTCACTTAGAAATAATAGTAGATTATTGCATCGAGCACAAAGTAATTTATTATTGCACCGAGTGCCTGATTTAGAGCCCGAGCGTTAGCGAGGGCTCTAATCTAACAGGCACGAGGGCAACATAAATTACTTAAGGCGAGGTGCATAATCTGCTTTTCTTTCAACTAATACCTATAGGAATAGTAGATAAAAGAAACTCATATCAAACAGTTAAAATAGAAGTTTAATTATTGAAATTAAAAGTTATGTTTGAGCAATTATTAAACGTAAGGTTAAGAGTTTTCTATAACACTGTCGGCTTCATTTAGAATGTTTTCCGGAGTTAATGTGTCGCTAGATGATTCCATTTTAATTCGAAGCCGAAGCACTCAAAATCAGATAGTATCACACTTTTATCGTTTCCAAAAATATTCTCAAGCAAAATTAACAAAGTTCCCGCCAAATCATTTTTTTAAATTTCTTTCATTTTTAACTCAGAGTTAGCAGCAATCATTTTTTAAATTTGGAACAAGTAGGATAGAAACGAATAATACGTACGAAAAAAAAAGTATTGATATCGGCTGGCTGAATAGAGCTAATCCATTGAGATTGGCACCTTTTGGTGCGATTAAAAAAAAGTGTGCAATAATGAAATTTTATACATTTTTATTGCTCTAGAGCATTAAAGACTCGTTTTGTACTGAGTTTTTAGTGTGATTGTGATGAAATTAAAGCACAGTTGGAAGAAAAGTAATTTAAAACGAATACCACAGGTGACATCACACACAAAGAAACAAAAAACAATCGAATAACGTCTTTTTGGCTTTCCATGTCGAGTGTTGAGACATCCGTCAACTGCACAAGTAACTACCATCTTTTATTTTAAACTGAAAGGAGTATAATACGAGCGACGTCAATTCGTACGATGTGGCATCCCTTGCGAACGGTTCCTCATCTGATTCCGAGGTGAGGTGAGGTCGACTAGTGAGAGCGGCAGGGACTGGCCATACTGTACGTAGTACGGCTACCTTGGAACTGACAACGAATTTAATCAGAAGAAATTAGTAGAAGTAGGAAGCTTACCAAACATTCGTAACAATCGTACTTTCCTTACTTAATTGTACTTGTCCTTAAAGTATTTGCGCTTGGTGTAAAATGGCCTTATGTATTCACAGGACGGCGTTGAAATTCAACTGAAGGGTGACTTCCCGAAATTCCACAAGAACTATTGCATCTACGGGGCCCAGCAGATCGTGGACAAATTCTTGGATGTGTTCTTCCCACTTCTGGACTCGTCTCCTGAAGACCGGCTGCTTGTAGAAGATTTATATGACGAGAACGCTCTTATATCTATTTCATACCAGTATACATATTGTAAGGATATTCTTTATTATTATTATTTTTTATACTACGTCGAGTGGCAGACAAGCATACGGCCCACCTGATGTGAAGCGGTTACCGTAGCCATATTAACGCTTGCAACATAAAATATTGCTCGCGCGCCGCCACCCCCGCTGCCAACGCAGCATCTCCTTCCTTTCTTTCTGGTGACCTCACTCACTCGCAGGAACACAACAACCCTCAAGGGAATTGTTATTTGGCTGCGGTATTCTGTGAGGTGGAGGTACATTCCCCAGTCGGGTAGCTTACAATTACGCTCCCTACCTCTCTTTTCGCCAGAGCTTCGTTTGTCAGTCAGCAGGGTGCACCACGTGCAGGTGAAGTTGGCTTTGGTTGAAAGATGTTGATGAACTACTTACACCCCCTTTTCTTTTTTTTACGCGAACATACAAGTTCAGCACGTCGACTGTGGTTTATCTATGGATGGGTTTATTTATTTACAGCTTCGGAAGGCACGTGAAGTAGTTTTCTAGTCAGTAAATGTACATCATCATCATCAGCCTGTATCTACCCACTGCTGGATATAAGTCTTCCTCGATGCTTTCCACCAGATACGATCCTCCGCGTTCCGCATCCAGCCGCTCCCAGCCGCTTTCTTAAGGTCATCGGACAATCTAGTAGGAGGGGCCCCAACACTTCGTCGTCCTACGCGCGGCCTCCACTCTAATACCTCCCTCCATCTGCAATGAAATCTGTCAGTAAATTTTATTAAACTTTTATTTCGGTGCAAATGCATACCGTAACTCGGCCAACTGCTGTTGAACAGGGTGTTGGAGTACGCTTTAAATCCCCTTCAATTGAGGTGAGATCCCTATCCCAGCAATGGGATGAATATGGATTTTATCGTCATCAACCCATAATCATCCCACTGTTAGTATATATCTTCATATAGAATATATCTTGAAATTTGATTAATCTTGAAAACTTGTGTTCCACTAGTTTTATGGTCGATCAGTTCGGTAGGAAAGTCCAATTTAAAAGCAAGAAATTATTTAAAAAAATACTAAGTTTGGACAAACAATAAAAAATACTATAACTTTTGTTACGGCACTAGCTTCATAAACGCAGTATTTAACATAGCTATCGTACAAATTTCTGTTTTAATGTATACAAAATACCTAGGTGTGACGTCATAACTCAGTAGCCTGTTGTATGGAGCGTTTTCGGGAAAGTCCAAAATTGTGATCTTCAAGTTATCATATCTCGAGAATTCTTTATGCTATCGAAGTAACCTATAGTTACATTATAATGACGCCCTTACATAACAAATCGAAAGAAAAAATTGTCGTCTAGCCTATTATGGTAGATAGCATTTAGAAATATGAACATGATTCTTTATAACTTGTAATCATATGGAACCTTCAGTGCACTCGCGCTTATCCGGTCTCTTTTAACCAGAGGTTCCCAACCGGTGGTCCGTGAGAGGTAAATTATGGTCCGTGATACAAACTTTTGGCCGTGTGGTTTCCGGCAGACTAGAATATAATCACTCGGTCTCTTCCCGCGGATGTCGTATAAGGCGACTAAGGGAAATACATCATAAAACATCGATCAGGCCTGCCCAACCCGTCTGGCCAGCGTGGGGAGTGTAGGCCAAATCGTTCTTCTGTCTGGGACGGACGAGAGAGGGTCGTGCTGCTGTAGTGGAGACTGAAATGACCTGATGATGATACAAACTTATAATGAAAGAGATTGAGCACTATTATACGAAACACTTAAATCTCGAGTTATAGAATAATGGATTTATATAACAGTTGGGGATACACGCAATAAAAACCACGTAGTGGTCCGCGAACAAAAAAGTTTGGAAACCACTGCTTTCAACGATGTATTTTTTTTCAGTGATGCGAATATTTCGCTGCAAATCAATCATAAGTCGTTACAAAGATGACGGCGAGAAGGAGTTCCTAGAGGGCGCCACCGCGATGACAAGAATGATCAGCAAATGGCCGCCGCTGAGACATGACCCCTACACGTTTACCGTCGACGTTGTTTATCACAGTGTAAGTAGATACCGACGATCCCAATGGTCAAATGGTTGGTTAGCAATGGTTACTTTGACTCCGAAGTCGCGGGTTCGATTCCCGCATAAGACAAATATTTGTGTGCATGAACATGTCTGTTAGTCTCGATGAACGCCGGATGCACGCACGAAAAAAGACGACTTATTGTCACGTTCTGCCTGAGCCAAGCATGTGAGCGAGAGCGCGGAACAAGCGATAGAGAGGCACGATCGTCCTAAGCGTTTGTTTCGATCTATCTCTCTTCCACTCCATCGGTCGATGTTGTCTTATGACGGTATCACATAAAATTGGACGCTGTTATACAGAATAGATCCAACCTACAAACTATTTATTTTATTATTTTTGGGGTGTAAATGGTTCATCAACATCTTAGAACCAAAGCCAACTTCACCTGCACGCGGTGCACCCTGCTGATTGACAAACGAAGCTCTGGCAAAAAGAGAGGTAGGGAGCATAATTGTAAGTTACCCGACTGGGGAATGTACCTCCACCTCACAGAATACCGCAGCCAAATAACAATTCCCTTGAGGGTTGTTGTGTTCCTGCGAGTGAGTGAGGTCACCAGTAAGGAAGAAGGTGCTGTGTTAGCAGTGGGGATGGTCGCACGCGAACGGTATATTATGTTGCGAGGCTTAATATGGCTACGGTAACCGCTTCACATCAGGGCCGCATGCTTGTCTGCCACCCGACGTAGTATAAATAAAGTTGATTTAAAAAAGAAATGAACAGGGTGCACCACGCACAGGTAAGGTTGGCTTTGGTTCAAAGATGTTGATGCACCAATTGCACCACAAACGTGGTACGCCTGGACCAATACAGACTAAATAAAGTTGATTTAAAAAAAAAATTGAAACTGCTTATTGGTGGAATACCCCGGCAGACGCTGCTGCCCGTCTTCCGGGAGAAAAGTTATCGCGTGACACAAGATTCCTTAGTCGCCTTGTACGACATCCAGCGCAGAGCAATGGAGTGGCACAATTTTATTCTGCCGGCTACCATAGGGCAAATTTAAGGGTTTCCCTCGATTTTTCTGGGATCCCATCATCAGACCCTGACTTGGTGAATATGGAACCACCTCGCAATTACCCTTTTAAATAAAAAAAAATGAATTTGACCATACGTGCTTATAAAATTTAAGGTTTTCCCTTGATTTCCCTGGCATCCAATCATCAGATCCTGACTTGGTGAATATGGGACCACCTTGCAATCATACCCTTTCAAATATAAAAAGAATTATGAAAATCGGTTCACAATTCGCAAAGATATCGAATAACATACATACTAAAAAAATATTCAGTCGAATTGAGAACCTCCTCCTTTTTTGGAGTCGGTTAAAAAAAAACAAAATGTAGGATGGATCTGTTCTGCGTAATAGGGTTCAATTATCGTCCCAAGGGCGTCGCCATGGGGGGGCAGGGAGGGGCAGCTGCCCCCCCTCTAGAGATTCTATTTATTTATAAGTTTTATTTTATTGTACAGTCAAGACCTCATGAAACTTTACACGTTGGACTCTGTGTCTGTACCGTTATTATTACAATCGCTGTAGAAGTAAGGCTCGTACTACAAGTGAAAAGCTTCATGAGCTCTCGACTTTACCTAGGTACAATTCATACTATTCTTATTCTCCATAACAACTTGCCCCCCTCTGGGCCATCGACTGGCGACGACCTTAACCCTCGCGAGCCGCGAGCTATATCAATCGCTGTATCAACGCTGCACCCACCATGGCACCGCGGCACGCGAAAGGTTTACCGACTTTACAGACAACCTTTTTAAGAGAGGTAGGGAGCGTAATTGTAAGCTACCCGACTGGGGAATGTACCTCCACCTCACAGAATACCGCAGCCAAATAACGGTTCCCTTGCGGGCTGTTGTGTTCCTGCGAGTGAGTGAGGTCACCAGAAAGGAAGGAGATGCTGCGTTGGCAGCGGGGGTGGCGGCGCGCGAGCGATATTTTATGTTGCGAGCGTTAATATGGCTATGGTAACCGCTTCACATCAGGCGGGCCGTATGCTTGTCTGCCACCCGACGTAGTATAAAAAAAAAAAAAAAAAAAAAAAAAAAAAAAAAAAAAAAAAAAACAACCAATTTTTATTTAACCAGGATACAACAACAATAGTAACGATCAACGGCATACTGAAGATAACATCGGAGACGCTGGCTGAAGACGAATACCTAATAGCGTTCACTCGCACTGTGACCCTCCGCACGCGCGACGGCATCGAGTACAAGATACGGAATGAACTGTTGTACTGGCATGTGCCCACTGTTGAATATGCCGACACTGCATTCCAGATCAATATGGTAAGTGTTTTTTTTTTATTCTATGGCATATTAGCTTCTATCCGCAGCTTTGCCTCTTATGTTAATAGTTCGTCGTCATAGAAGAAAAGAAAGAAAATTGACGTCACAATATGAGGAAACAATAAATAAATATTTCTGGACAATTCACACAGCGCCATCTAGCCCCAAAGTAAGTGAAGCTTGTGTTATGGGTACTAGACAACTGATAACCATACGTAAATACATTTTTTTTTTGTAAATACATACTTATAATACATATAAAACACCCAGACCAAGAGAAACCGACATGTTCATGCACACCAATGTTTATCTTGTGCGGGAATCGAACCCGCGACCTCGGCGTCAAAGTGGCCATTCCTAGCCATTCGACCACCGAGCTCGTCAATACACAATGACATATAAAATTTTATAAATATAACGTTACGTACATAACTCATTCATGATGCTAAGTTCGACATCGCATGGCTTTAATACTGTGCAATAACACAGCGCCGATATTCTGCGACAGCCAACAGACCCCGACATGGACAACGTCGGACGAGGTATGTAAATTATTGATTTATCCGGGTTTTAAAGTCCCTGCATCCAGGGTGTTTTGCCTGCACGTGGCGCACCCTGCTGACGGATAAACGAGGCTCTGGCGAAAAGAGAGGTAGGGCATAGCATATTTTTTAAGCTGCCCGACTGGGGAAGTACCTGCACCTCACAGAATACCGCAGCCAAATAACAATTCCCTTGAGGGTTGTTGTGTTCCTGCGAGTGAGTGAGGTCACCAGAAAGAAGGAAAGGAAGGAGAATTGGGCTGGCGACGGATCGGCGACCCCTTGGTGTTGCTGAACTCCATGGACGATGGTGATTGCTTTCCATAAGGTGACCCACATGCTCGTTTGCCACCCTCTCATATAAAAAAGGGCCATCAGGCTATCACGTTACACGTATAAATGGGGGAAAGATAAATAAATAAATAAATATTGTCAGACAAATTACACAGCGCCATCTAGTCCCAAATTAAGCGGAAAGTTGTGTTATGGTTAATAGACAACTGATAAATGTACTTAAATACATTTTTTTTGTAAATACATACTTACAATACATAGAAAACACCTAGACCAAGACAAACAGACATGTTCTTGCACACAATTGTTTGTATTGTGCGGGAATCGAACCCGCGACCTCAGAGTCAAAGTGGCCATTGCTAACCATTCGACCACCGAGCTCGTCAAAGAGATAGATGCGCCACAAGCCGAACGCTTTCGCCGATCGTGCCTCTCTATCGTTTGGTACTCTGGCTTGCACGCTCGGCTCAGGCGGAACGTGACAATGAGTCATGCTTTTTTGTACGTGCAGCTGACGTTCATCGATTTATACTACAGTACAGTTAGTTTATTATATAGTAGTTTATAGTAGTAATAGTTTTAAGACGATGTCAAAACTAAAAATATTCTTGTACCAATTACACAGCGCCATCTAGTCTAAAGTTATGCAAAGTTACTCTGGGTACTGGATAACCGACCAACGTGCTTATACTTACATATTAATAAAAGGAAAGAGGGTGTATCAACAGACCCTTGGTGTTAAAGGAGCCATTCGACCACTGGGCTCGTCAAATCATCTTTAGCTCCTCCATGTTTCGAATGGCAAGACATCAGTGACAGTTACGCTAAGTTAGTGCCCTTTAGGTGTTTATAAAACTGTCTGACGCGTACCGGCAGTTCAGCGAGCAGCGTGGTGGACTACGCTCGAGTACATATTTCCTGAAGGGCAATTCTTCTAATATTTCTATAAACGCAGATTGAAAGTTGACGGAATCTACATTGAATTGTGAATTGACTAAACTTGTGTAGTTCCTGAGTGAGTAGTTCAATTGTACCAGTTCACCATACAAGCCGGTTCTTGTCACTCACTCTTTCTTGTCCCATATAGTGCACTGCGTCATTTAGTTCAATCGAGTGACAAAGAGTAAAAAGAAGGGAAATACGTAAAGCGTACGAGCTAGAATGAGAGAGATACGTTGTAATGCCAAAATTGCTAGCGATAGAGAGCGAAAAGGACGGAAGATTCTGAAATTGTTCGAGATAAAACGAGACAAATAGTTTCGTGCGTGGTTGACTGACCGAATTAGAACTCTAAGGCTAAGGACATAAGAACCATAAGCTGTTAGCGAAAATATGCTATAGTAGTAAATATACAAAGCTCATTTTTTATATTAATTATTATTTTAACCACTAAATAATTTCTTTTTACTCAAGGTCAGTCCTAAAGTCCTCCAGCCTGTGAAAAGTTTGAAGGAAAATCAATATTTGTAAAGGAATTTATAAAATATTTAATTAGTTATACTTATTTAATACAAAAATACAATGTCATCAAAATGATGCAATAGAACTGAGAAGAATGTAGAAGGAATCAGTCAATAGAACTACTGAGTCGATTGAATCAAAGATACATTGAACTAAACTGAACTAGTGAGTCAACGAAAGAAAAGAACTACAGAAGTAATTGAAGTAATTAAACTAAATGAACTAGATGAGTGATATAGTTCATTTGCGTCAAAAGAACTGCATCTCTCTTTTCAGTTCATTGAACTGTTTTGCGCAAGTCTAGAATTTTGACTAAAATATTTATTTCATTACATTTGATTTCATTAATTAATTATTATCTACTAGCGACCCGCCCCGGCCTCGCACGGGTGCAATGCTGATACTAAATGTACTACAGAAGGTCTTTGCGCTTTGTCCTATCCAGTCCTTCCTCAGTTATAGGCACACGCCGCCGGCTCCGCGGCCGGTACCGCCACAGCCGTTATGTCCCTGCATTTTAAATGTGTAATATCTTCTAAACTATTCATTTAAATTACATGCTGTGAAGGGCCATATTTACATTGGATAAGGATTAATTCTGTATTGCTTAAAATCGCTTCGTAAATAAGGCATTATTTCTTGTAAAAAGCAAAGGATAAAATAACGGTTATTGTGTGTTACCACTAAGAGATAGACATATACCATCGCGAACTTTTTTGTAGACCATTTTAAGGTGAACAATACTGTACTACATTATTTTGATCTATCTCGTTGGGTTCAGCCAGCGTTTGCAATGAAAGAGCAAAAAAATGTGTTTATTTACGACATCACATTAGAAACCTCTAAATTATCAGTGTTTTTCTACTATGTTATGCATATATTATACATATAAACTTTCCAGTTGAATCACTCTATCTATTAAAAAAAACCGCATCATAATCCGTTGCGTAGTTTCAAAGATTTAAGCATACAAAGGGACATAGGGACAGAGAAAGCGACTTTGTTTTATACTATGTAGTGATTCTTATTGTTGGCAAAGTATCATTTTTAGATTGCTTAATTTTTGGTCGTATTTCGATTTAATCCCACTTAAATTAAACTTTAAGATTACATGATGTGATACGAGAATACCAAAGTTGAGATTTGTGAGATCCAGACTGGGTAGGAACTGAATTTTGACTACACTTTAATTACGAGAATTGCCATCTGAAGGGCAATTCTCTTATTTAAAATATAGTCAAAATTCAGTTCCGACCAAGTCTGGATCTCACAAATGTCAAATTTAAAAAATTTAAACTGCCAAGAGGTGTAAGTGGTTTATCAAACTCCCTCCAAGCCAACTTCACCTGCACGTGGTGCACCCTGCTGACTGTCAAAAGAAGCTCTGGCGAAAAGAGAGGTAGGGAGCGTAATTGTAAGCTACCCGACTGCGGAATGTACCTTCACCTCACAGAATTCAGCAGCCAAATAACAATTCCCTTGAGGGTTGTGTTCCTGCCAGTGAGTGAAGTCACTAGAAAACAAGGAGATGCTGCGTTGGCAGCGGGGGTGGCGGCGCGCAAGTGATATATTATGTTGCGAGCGTTAATACGGTTACGGTAAGCGCTTCACATCAGGCGGGTCGTATGCTTGTCTGCCACCCGACGTAGTATAAAAATAAAATGCCATCTAGTCCCAAACTAAGCAAAGCTTGTACTAAATAACTGATACTAAAATTAATACTTTTTTTATTGTAAATACATACATATACATCTAAAACACGTAGACCAAGACAAACAGACATGTTCATGCACACAATTATTTTAGTCTAAGATCCGGGATTAGAAAAATATACCCTCATCTGTTAATTGGATGAAATAATGTTTTATAGGCTATTTCAATGCCACCATAGGTCTGCTACAATTAATAGTAATTAATTAATTAACAGTCAATTTATTTATAATTTTTTTTATAAATAAATTGACTGTATTATAATTTTTACCTTCACATGTTAATTACATGAATCCAGCAGAAAAAAATAATATTTTATATTATAAACTTGTTGTAGTAGGCAGCCATCTCTATGACATCTATACTTACCTGCAGCCAGGTGAGTACAGGTAGATAAATCTAACTTATTTCCCTCATATGTTAAATAAAAAATTCAAGTGCTTTATTAAATCGCGTCGAATTCTAAACAATAATCCTTGGCTGCCATGTAAAAAGTTGATACTGCCAAAGATAAACAATAAAACTATTAATTGTAGTATGGTGGCAGAAGTTGTTTATATAAATTCATTACATTGAAATCAGCCTATAAAACATTATTTCATCCAATTAACAGATGAGGGTATATTTTTCTAATCCCGGATCTTAGACTATTTGTCTTGTGCAGGGATCGAACCCGCAACCTCGGAGTCAGTAGCCATTGCTAACCATTCGACCACTAAGCTCGTATATTTTTGTTCCATGATCACATTGGACTCTATGTTCAATGGTAGAGTCGATATATATAACGCAAATATATACTATAGTATATACTCGTATACACTAGGCCGGATTGTAGCTCACGGGGCCGAAATCGAGTTGAGTGGAGCGAATAGATTCGCTGAATGTATGTTTTCCATTTATTTAAATGGTAAATGTATTTGATGGTCATTCCTCAAGGAAATAATTGATCTCAATTTTTTTTTTCGATACAAACCTCAAGCATGTCGAGGTCGGTCCAGTCGGTTCAGTGGTTTTGGAGCCTATTCATTTCCAAGAATGACTTTTCGGCGTGTATAAGCGTTTTAGCTCGCTTCACTCAACTATAGTTAGGATTACTTACATAAAAACAAGTATACATAATAAAAGATGACTAAGAAAAATATCTTATTTATTGAGTTTCAAATGTGCAGCAACGTAAAGGGCTTTGGGAGCGTATCTACTGTATGTAGCATATCACTGGTTTACATTTATTCACAAGTACAATACATAATCATTCACATTATTTATGATCTAAAGCCAAATTTTACTACTAAGAAATTCCAATTAGAAATCATAATGGAATATTGCTTAAAGACCTATCTATATTACCAGTGTTTGACCAAAAACAACTTGGCACTGTTTGTTACACACTTAAAATACAAAATGGATAATAAAATCAAAACCTACAGTATAAACCAATATTTAAATGATTCTCACACGGTGTCCATGGATTCCTCATTTGTAGGTTCAGTCTCCATTTCCATATCTTTGTCGTCTGCCCCAGATGCATACTTTATTCTCAGTTTTTCATAATGTATTTGTTCTTTAGATGACACAGATGGCTTACATTTTGCAAGTGCAGCTCGAAAATCTTCAAATGATACAAATATGTCCTCATCTATTGTACCATTCGCAATGTGAAGAGTTAAAGTGTTTGTTGCTGCAGCTTTTACTAAGCCAGCCAAGTCGGCACCAGTGTATCCATCTGTTAGGCCCGCTATCACTTGCATATCAACATCGGGTCCGAGATGAGGCTGTGTACCTCCTTTGGTTAGCTTCTGCAAAATGTCAAATCTATCCTCCCGTGCTGGCATCCCAACATACATTACACGATCCAAACGGCCAGGTCTCAACACTGCAGGGTCTATAATGTCAGGTCTGTTTGATGCAGCCAACACAAATACGCCTTCTCTACTTTCTATACCATCCATCTCTGTCAGCAACTGATTTACTACTCTCGCAGCTCCATTGTGATCTTGATTTGTGCGCCGTGGACATAAAGCATCAAATTCATCAAAGAATATAACACAAGGCGCTGAATTTCGAGCGCGTCTGAAACATGTTCTTACTGCTCGTTCACTTTCTCCTACATACATGTTGAGCAATTCGGGGCCTTTGACAGAAATAAAGTTCACGCCAGCTTCATTTGCTACTGCTTTTGCGAGCAAGGTTTTGCCACAACCAGGCGGTCCACAGAGCAACACACCACTTGGTGAAGCCAAGCCAAGTTTCTTTAATTGTTCAGGATATTTAACTGGAGCCAACACTGCCAATTGTAAATCTTTACGCACTTGATTTAATGATCCAACATCGTCCCATGTCACATCTGGTACAGTGACAATACCTTCTCTGACGGCACATGGTTTTGTAGTTTTGAGTGCTTTCAAGAAGTCATCTTGTCTAATAGCCAATCCATCTAGTTCTTCTGAAGAATATGGCATGGAATCTTCAAGAAGGCTCACTACTTCATCAACTGGGTCAAGTGGTTTAGACTCTGTTTCATTTTGTACGTGATTGGTTTCTACAGTAGGTGGCTTTTCACTAGTTATTTCTTCAGGCTGTGGTTGAGATTCTACATTCTCCGGTTGGGGAGCTTGTGCTTCCGCTTCAGTTGCAGGGGTATCACTTGTTTCCTTTGGTGGTTCCTCGGTTTCCTTTTCTCCGTTAGGAATTGTCTTAGCTTCTTCAACAAGTTTAGCTTTCTCTTCATTTTCTTTTCTTAATTCTTCAGCTCTGATTTCTGCAAAAATTCTCTTCACAGCATATGTGCTTGCTTTATTGACCAGAGCTTGTAAATCAGCCCCAACAAAACCAGGTGTTATTTGAGCAAGTGTATTTAAATCAATATCATCACTTAAAGCTATGTTCTTACATAAAATTGTTAGGATTTCCTTCCTAGCTTTCAAAGTAGGAATACCTAAAGTAATCTCTTGTTCAAGACGTCCAGCTCGTCTCAAAGCAGGGTCTAAGGCATCTGGATTATTTGTTGCTGCAAGTATTAAGACAGAACTAGTGTTATCGCTCAAGCTGTCTAAGCTGGCGAGCAGCTGGGCTACCATTCGCTTCTCCATGTCCTTTTGGGCATGGACTCGATTACCACATACGGCATCTATCTCATCGATAAACAAAATACTGGGAGCTACAGACACGGCCCGTTCAAACAACTCACGAATACGCTCCTCAGATTCCCCAGAAACGCCTCCAACCAACTCTGTGCCTGTTACAGCTATGAGTGGCAATTGCAATTTGCCTGCAATGGCATGTGCTAGCAAGGTTTTTCCCGTTCCTGGGGGCCCATGTAGCAAAGCACCTCTAGGAGCCTTTATACCCAGCTGGCCATATACCTCAGGATGTTTCATATGTAACACAAGGTCACAAATCTGTGTTATTATGTCAGATATTCCTCCAACATCTTCAAAACTAACTTTAACATTCTTTGTAGCATAATCAAATCTCTTTTTGGCCATTGCACTTTTATTTGCATCCGGCTTTCGTTTCTTATCTACATTATGTGTATTTTGCTGTAACTTTGGATTGTCTATAGGCGTGTTATTTATGTTTCTCGGTGGTACATGGGGGGTTATGGTGATTTGATCACTGATTTTTGGCAATTTCGGTGCCGCCGACCCGTCTTCGTCGCTACTAAGTATGTCTATTGGCTCGCCAGATTTGTCTGTCCCACGACGGGGGGCCGCAGGTCGTTTTTTATCCTGCATCTTGTACATAGCGAGGAGTCGGTCATTCAATACGCTTCTGTTTTCGTCTAACAACTCCAAATCGGATTCTTCGTCCGATCCTTCCGATGTAGAGACTCCGTCGAGCCCATAACTCTGCAATACCACTTTGTAGGCACTTTCCACCATTTGGCAGAAGGCAGTATCGCTGCGACTGCCGTATTCACGATAGCGCTCTTTGAGAGAACGCGCCATTTGACTCACATCCACGAAAGTCTTGTCCACATTCTCTGCGAGATAGTTTTTCACTCGCGACACGATCACCGGATCATTCATAGTTTTTTGTCGAGTTTGATGTTTCTTCATTTTTGCAAGCGTGCTTTTATAAAATCTACAAAACAATTTGATTCTCTGCTTCGGAAGTAGCTAGCAAAGAGCAATGTTTGTCGTTTGACAGCGGCGTCGCCGAATCGATGAAATGTTTACAGCAGAAAAAAAATACTAATTCTTATCTATGATACGACTAAAGCAAAATACACACGTGCCGATTCTGTACTCCGAAGTGAAAGTATATAGTCCCGGGCGAAATTTCCACATTCGTTTGATTCCGTCAGCGGATATTATAAATAAAATAAGTTTAACTAATTGACTACATAAATTAATTTACCCAAAAATTCTAGTTTTGTATTGGTTATTTATTTGGTCATTTATCCGATTGCCAATTTATTTAAGTATAAGATAGGTATGGATGCTATAGTATAGGTAGATACAACATTTTGTATGATGTAAGTTCAATTATTATTGTTCAAAAAAATACAAAAACGAGCAATAATTTTAACATTATATTTTTTAAGCGTTCTACCATATTCCAACCCGCACTTGAGCAGCGTAAATAGGTTTAGAGTAGTATGCTCTAAACTCTAAACCCCTTCGATTAAGGGGACACCCGAATCCCAACACTGACATAATTTTGGCTTCTACCATATTAAACATAATTAATTATATTTATTGATTACTATGTGATAATATTGAATTATCGTCATTTTAGTTAATTATAATCTTTCAGTTAAATAAATCCCTAAACCAAATGGAATAACCGTTATTAACCATTAAAAGAAGTCGTTAATAACCATTAGTAAGCACGCGGTTAAAATGGTTAATTATTGCCTTCACATTAGCGTCCGACCGAAACTGGTTTTTACGACCGAAACCGAATTTCGGCAACGGTCTCAGTTTCGGCCGAAACTGAAACCGAAACTTTTACGAAACAATTATCTAACTGTAGATACTTTTCTTATGATTACGTTACGTTACGTTATAATTGCTACTTGGTTATAATTTTTTTTTTTAATACGTCGGGCGGCAGACAAGCTTACGGCCCACCTGACGTGAAGCGGTTACCGTAGCCATATTAACGCTCGAAACATAAAATATCGGGCGCGCCGCCTCCCCCCGCTGCCATCGCAGCATCTCCTTCCTTTCTGGTGACCTCACTCACTCGCAGGAACACCCCTCAAGGAAATTGTTATTTGTCTGTGAGGTGGACATTCCCCAGTCGGGTAGCTTACAATTACGCTCCCTAACTCTCTTTCAGCAGGGTGCACCACGTGCAAGTGAAGGTGGCTTTGTTTCAAAGATGTTGATGAACCTCTTACACCCCAAAGAAAATAAAATTGAACGTTGAAACTCTAAATCTTTAATATTATCACCACTAATGCACTATAGTAAGTACCAAGTACCTAACTATTGTTTGTTTACGTACAGCATTAGCGAATGAGTTAAATTAACCACAAAATATTCAGATAGTTATGTTATGCTTGATTCTACTATAATCTATGCTTTAGTTTGTTATACTAAAGTATTTTTCGATGTTTATTGCCTACTCTTACACAAAATCACAATGAAAAAACTTACCGAATTCAAAACAAATCACACGAAAATTCATAAACAACTAACAAAACGCACACAAAACAAACAACACAAACACACACAAGTCACGACATGATTAGGCACGTGGACGCGGCAAAATGTCTCCGTCGCTTAGATGCTCGGCTTGGATGGAATTTATCGAGCCGAACATGGCCAAGCACAACGCGGGAACTCCCGAATGCAGTTTCGGTTTCGGTCGCAGTTTCGGCAGTTTGCCGCCGAAACCGAAACTCACTTTTTTTGCCGAAACTCGACCGAAACCGAAACCGAACATTCAGTCGGACACTACTTCACATCTTTAACTAGTATTAGAGGTAGGCGTTAAAAGTTATAACGGCTATATTATTACATTAATTAAATTAAACGTATAACACTGTTAAACATACGACAGGATACTGTTATTTTACATTCATTAGGTACTGCCATCAACTCAAGTACGAAAGAAAGTTCATTGATTGTTATTTTATCCAACCTCACTGTTTGTTTATTTTAACATATCGTTAATTCTGTTAAAATTAACTCTTTTGGATGGAAATTTGATAGAAAACGACGAAATTAAGAGTTAATTTTAACGTAAAAACAACATGTTTTAACGCATTGATCATAAATAACATCTAACATCACAATGTGGTGTTAGGTGTTATGTATTTATTATTAATGATTCGATCATAAATAAGGTGCATACTGGTTAGATGTCATCAAACCAGTATATATAGGTATGATCGAAGCTATACACACCCCCAGACACTGACCGGACCCGAAGTGCTGGTGCTTAGAATCGAATTGGACCGATATTAGTCTTGAGTAGTACATGTACTATGTACTAATAGGTGACGGTACTTGACACTGTACTAAAAGAAACGTTACCAAACGCGAACTCTGTTCGGACCTAATCGGACTATTCGTACAGTGTACTATGTTATCCAAGCCCGAAATACTTGTATGTGGTCTGTCCGAGAGACAAAGACTATAGCGTCTTGCATAAAATGTTATCGTAAGAGTAAGCGAGCTAAGAGGTAAGCGCACTGCACTGGTATAAATCGCTTTCAGCGCCGTGTGTTTTATTCATAGAAAATTTTATACAGCGCTGTATAGTGCTTGTAATTACCAAATTTACATTGTTAAATGATTATTATCGGCTACATTTCTGAGTAATAGTAGGTACTAATAGGTTTAACATAATTACATTAAGGTGTACTAGTACATTAATGGGAATGTACTATTTACTACAGTGCGCACTCATAGAGTGTCCGATTAAGCACAAGACTAACCGTTATGACTGTGCCGGCATTTAGCTAGGGATGTACATCGCTCATAAAAACATCAACGTTAGAATATCGATACTAAAAGTATACGTTTTCGGAAACATCAAAAATAACAGACAATAATTTTGACCTAGTAAGAGGGTGCTTTCTTATGTAATCGTAGCCCCAGCTTCTGAAAAGAGCCGTTCGCTATACACCGATAACGTTGCTACCATTGGTAAAGATCATCGCCACTTTATAAAAACCAGAAATCAAGCCAAATCTTGCTGTGCGAGTGTATTTAAGGTGTCTGAGGGAAATCTCCACACGATGACAAAACATTGTTCATAAAAAGCTGTGTATCGTGCGTCGATGCCAAGTTTGTCAGTATCGATATACAATATCGATACACAATAATTTTCGACAGATCGACAAAATAATTTGCAATTTATGTTTTTTTTTCAGGTTCGACCAAAGCGGCTGAGTTTAGATTTACAATCAGCTCCTGACGATGATCTTAAAGAGAAGTTAACAACAATTTTTATGAAAATCACGGAATTGGACAAGAACCCTAGTCAGAGGTATAAATAAGTAATACCAATTAATGTTTTTTTCACTATCGATGCTATTGCAAATTATCAGTAATACATTTTGTACTATCGATATCCCGATTTTCATGGTCAACTACCGATAGTGGAACTATCGACAGTTCGACATTACCTATAGTACAAGAAGCCGGGTCTCATATGTGTTTTTCCAAAACTTCGAATCAAAGAGGCCTGGCTCATATCTTTTATGGCCATGCCTCTTTTTTTTTCGATGTTTTTGAAGAATGTTTTGAAAACATACTAGCTGGAGACATAACGCTTCCTGAGGATCTCCCGTCGTGCTAGTCTCTAGGTTACAACGGATCATATGTTTGTTGTCAAACAAGCATAGTAGACCCGCCTGACGTCCTTTTGATGTCATTCATTCGGAAGGTCAACGGAATTGATAATTTTAATAGTTTAGTAGTGACTGTACGTCATTTGCAAGTTTATTTAGACCTAGCTAAAAGGCAAAATCGCGTGTTCGTAATTGTAAAGTATCAATACTAATATAAATCTTAATACGTCGTAAGGTTGAAAACAATTTTCATTACTACATAACAGGTGCAAGCGATTTCTTTCGCAAATTTTCTATATACTTTTGCAAATGACTGTACCAGTACAAGAGTATGAATGTACCAGTATACTGGGAGTAATCCAATTCATTGGCAATAATTTAAGGGCAACTTCATTGACGTACGATAACGTCAATGGGCAACTTGAAATGTGGCGGAAAAAATCTGTTATATATTTTTTACCTGCTTTAGAACCGCATTCGTGTGTACTTCTGCTATTCCCAAAGGTTAGTCATTCAATCTTTGGGAATATTGGGATTGGGATCCTTTGAGGCAGAAAATGCTTTCAGCGTAAAGCAGAGTTTATACGAAGCCAGTAATGCTGGCGCCAGTCCTGCAGACAAGCCAGCGTTGGCCTGGACCCTGTTGTTTAGATGAGGCCATTCATTCACGGATTTTCCTAAGTGGCGTGATGCGTCTACACGTGTCCGTAACGCTGGCGCGGGGGTCGAGGGGTATGCGGGCGGAGGTCACTGGCTTGAAAAATAGACGGGCGCTCTATTCTCGCCAGCGTTGGCAGCCAGCGCTGGCTTAGCTTGAAAAACTGTTTACACAAGGCAAATACCAAGCCATCGCTGGCTGCCAGTGAGACTGGCAGCCAGCGATGGCCTTGTGTAAACTAGCCTTTAAGTCCGCCTTTTGTACCCTTATGTAATTTTGTCGTCTATAAAGTTTACATAAATATCACATTTTAATTACGTATTTCTTTATTGGCAGGTGTTTAGAAAAGAAGGATTGGAATCTAAGAAACGCTTTGGATTACTTTATACAACTATTGAAATTAGACGATCTGCAGGCTCTAGGGGTTGATGCAAATGTAATGCGTAAATAGCCGACGCTGTTTGTATGTTGTTCTCCCGATTCCGAATTTGCTGTTCGATTAGCAACTTGAATGTTTGATGAAAATGCAATAACCTTGTGGGTCCCTACCGCCAAGTATTATGAGGATTAATAAATTAATAAATATTTCAGGGAAAATTACACATTGCCATCTAGTCCCTAACTAAGCAAAGCTTGTACTATGGGTACTAGATAACTGATATTATATTTAAATACATACATGTAATATAAAAAACGCCCAGACTAACACAAACAGACATGTTCATGCACACAAATATTTGTCTTGTGCGGGGATCGAACCGGCGACTCCGGAGTCAAGGAGCCATTGCTGGCCATTCGACCATCGGGATAGTCAAATTGTCTTATTATTGCAGTGACCTACAGTGCTACAAGGATCTAAATGAACGTGAGTGACATTTGTAGGAGGGCGTTACTGTGACTTTCGGGTTGCCAATTAGGGAAAATCTCCTTACTTCAAGGGAATTTTTACATATCCTAATTAAGACATTTAAAATGCTCAATCTTAGCTGGGCAGAAGTTAATTACTTTAAATTAATTCTGTAATGAACACCATATTATAGTATTTTAATTAAGTTTATTAAATAACGATACGGCCTAGATAAAAAGTTAATTAAAATGATTATAGTCATTTCGTACCTATCTTGGGGTGTAAGGGGTTCATCAACATCTTTGAACCAAGGCAAATCTCACCTGTACGTGGTGCACCCTGCTGACTGACAGACTAGGCTCTGGCGAAAAGAGAGGTAGTGCAAAGCGTATATTTTAAGCTGACCGACTCGGGAAGTAGCTCCTCAAATAAAAAATAAAAATCTAACAACGATCTGTGAAATGAAGGAATGAGGAATATGTGAAATAAAAAACAACATATACAATTTAGCTTTTATTTATATATTACATAGGATACATACATATTTATTAAAATATGGTCATCAATCATTTATCTATTTATTGTTCATTATGAACAATTATTTGGCACGAATGGAACTTATTAGAATCGACAAGGATTTATGAAGAGACACGTCTCATAAAACTCGTGAATCTTTCTTCATAAAACTCCAAGATCAAAATCATCCCTTATGAGTTTATCATTTCTTGTTTTCCTGTTCGTAACAGGTGTAACAATTTTACTGCATGATGCCTTAGCCAATGTGCCTTCTTTGACAATGTTTGATACAGTGTGTAAAGTAACACCTGAAAATAATTTAAATTCATAAATATTTACGTATAACTATAATAAACCAAATAAAACTTTTTACTGTGGAACAAAGTGGGAATTTAAGGTAAACACACATGTCTGGCAACATTTACCTGTAGCAGCAGCGACTCGCTCGTTAACCTTTTCAAAAGGAATTAATGGGCCGTTGTTTTGTTTTTCTTTTACAAAAATCTCTTTCACCTTAAACACAACCTCCCTGGCACCACTTCATATAACTTTCGGCATGATAATCGTACTAAAATAACAAAATATACTTTAAAATCGCACCACAACATTGAACGGTGAAGAACTGTCAAAAATGACGTCTTACAAGATGGCGGCTTTAGTTCCGTTTTCTGCCACGTTCATTTAGATCCTTGTAGCACTGTGCAGATTGAATATTGTTGAACATGTCTCAAATGTCAGATTGACATCAAAACCATAGATTTTTTGGCGGTAACTTCTGAAAAAGAACCAGAATCAGGTTCTAGAACTTCTTATCAGCAAATGACCTAAACACCTACAATAAAGTTTAGTTTGATTAGATTTTATCATGAGCAATGGGCACTTATTTTAAGACAATTTGTAAATATTTTTCAGTATTTAAGTGATCACTGATTCTCCAAAATAAAATGTCTATGAAAAACAGTAGTTTTTTTTTCAAGTACAATTCCTGTTGGCTAAGCCCCTTTGGTTGATAGAATAATGTTTTCTTCAGTTACTTACCACGTATATAGCTCCAACGATGGCACAGATACCACGCAGGCAACCACGGAAATGAAAAGAATGTTGATACTGTTGATTGTTGGCATTTGGTGGAACATTATTATCATAATGTTATAATAAAGCACTTGTACTATTCCACGTTATTATATTTAATATTACCGGTCGGTTTCGCCGCTAAGGCATTATCAGGTAAACAGATGGTGTTTGTTCACAAATCAATGGTGTTGTTTGTTTGTATATAATAACGTGCAATAGTACAAGTGCTTTATTATAACATTATGATAATAATGTTGACTTTTCCTTTGACTAAATTAATACAATTTAAGATATTAAAAAAACCAGGAGGGACGGGAACCTGCCATCTTAACATTCACTATTTTTAATATGAACCCTGTTATGCAGAAGAGATCCAAATAACAAACTATGCCAAATTGAGAATACATAGCGAGAAACTTCAAATCGAGTTTTATGTATTCACTAGCGGCCCGCCCACGCTTCGGCTCAATCTTCCTGTTCCCATTGCTGCAACGCCATCTGTCGGGCTGATTTGTGAATCTAAACCATCCAGGGCGCCACCCAAACGCATACAAAAAAATTCATTCAAATCTGTCCAGCCGTTTAAGAGGAGTTCAGTGACATACACAAGTACTGTAGAATTACATATAATATATGCAATTCTTATGAATATATTATTATTCATAACGGATTCTAGCAGTTTGATGAATGCTTCCAAAAACTTAGCTGCGTGATATTTTTATTCCAATTAAATTTTAACTTAAAAGTAACAAAATGTCGGTTGGATTTATTCTATATAAAAAGGTCCATATATGGAATACAGAACATATGGGACGAAAATACACGCCAAACAATACACACTGTACACAGTTTGTAGATTATAAAAATGAATAGCTAAAGTACTTTATTTAAGAAATTATACATATTTTTTTTTAGTTTTAATTACAACTAAACATAATTGCAAACTTTTACACTATCATTTCAAGATGTTTGGCATATTCGATAGTTTGTTCTGCAAGTTCAGATGATGGCAACACTCCTGAAGCGGCTGCACTGCTTTCTTCAGCGGCATTGAAATGGTAGCAGTTGTCCGCACCAAGGATCCAGTTGCGCTGAAAAAATTTATTAGTCTTACGTACTTTTTTTATATAAAAGGAGGCAATCATCCAGGGGCGCCAACTCCGTGGGTGCTCGCTCGAGCACCCACGAGAAATAAACAGTGGGTGCCGAGCACCCCTGAGAATAGACATAAAGAAACAGATCAGTAATCGCCTCTTAGGGTCGGGCGTTTTACATTACTCGACAACCCGTTTAGCGCAGTGGTTTAGAACGCCGGTTGAGACGCAAGGGTCGCGGGTTCGATTCCCGCACCAACACAAATGTTTGTTGAAGAAACAGATATTTGTGTTAGGTCTGGGTGTTTGTGGGTTTCACACTTCGCCACTTTTTCGAGTCATCAAATGAGCATGAGCACTCATGAGGTTTTCTAAAAGCCGGCGCCACTGCAATCATCTACACATGGGTCATGGGTCACTTGCTGGAAAGTAATCAAATCACCACTGCTCGGAAATCAGGCTCCAAAGACTTGGTTGAAATTTCAGATTATTCCCAATAGGTTTTGTTGTGTGAAAATTAAACCTCAATATTTTGTGTAATATAAAACAGTGTTCCGCAAAGTGTGTGCCGCGGGACACTGGTGTACCGTGGTCATTAGTTGGTGTGCCTCAGAAAAATAAGGTTATCTCTTAAAGCTATTATAGACAGAAGGAAGAAAAATACTTCACAAATTAAAACTGGTTTTTCATTTATGGTGTCATACCACCAAAAATATTCGTTTCCCTAGATGTACCTTAAACACAAAAAGTTTGCGGAACACAGAAAATCTAAGAAAGTATAATATACTTTCTTAGATCTCGTCGAGCTGTAAGCCCGCATACAGCGACGGAATGAAATTCTCAAAAATCTCAAATATTCACATGCATAGTACATATACTGTAATCTTTCAGGTCTCCTTATTATTATATCTTTCTTAGATATAATAATAAGGAGACCTGAAAGATTACAGGTGCATACTGTAGTACATGGAACATTTCTCCAGACATTTCTCCAGGGGAGAATGAGGGAGTGCATAAAAGATTAATTATTGTTGACATGGTGCTGCAGCACTGAACACATCTATACCAATATTATAAAGCTGAAGAGTTTGTTTGGTTGAACGCGCTAATCTCAGGAACTACTCATTTGAATTTAAAAAATCTTTATATATAGATAGCCTATTTTTCGAGGAAGGCAAGGAAGGAGGAGGGTATATAACATCACGCTACCATTAATAGGAGCAGAGCAACAATGAAAAATGTCGCAAAAATGGGAAAAAAATATTCCTTTTGAGAGCTTCCGTTGCGTGCGCTGCGTAAACGGTTCAAGTTACGCAAAAATTATATACGACGGAATTACTCATCTTAAAAAGTTCTAAATAAAAGTCCGTGACAGCATGTGTCTAACTTTTAAGATTGGCTCACTATAACCTTTCAAATGGTAACCTTACGCTTCACTCTGAAAGTTCTGTCACACGCAGACGAAGTTGCGCAACTCAGCTAGTTCTATATATGGTGCATCGAAACTATCTCTTAGTGTGTGAGAGAGTGACTTTTTTTTATTGAGTGGAGCAACCGGAACGCTTTTATAAGCCGAAAAGTCATTCTTAGAAATTAATAGGCTCTACCACTGAACCGATTTTGATGAAACTTGTCACAATTAAAGACCTCGACATGCTTGAGGTTTGGGATGAAAAAAAATTGAGATCAATCATGTTCATGAGGAATGATCATCAAATACATTTTCCATTGAAATCAATGGAAAACATACACTCAGCAATTCTACTCACTCCACTCAACCTCGATTTCGGCCCCGTGGGCTAGAAACTGGCCTAGCATCACTGGTGGTAAGACAAAGATCAGTCCTAGAACTATGACGGAATTATAATAGTATAGTATATATTTCTACTTACTTTCTTGCCATAATCAAGCACAGCTTGTTGTGATGGTAAATTCAGTCGCCTGGCTGCTTCGCTACAATTAATACATAAGTATGCCTTCTCAATACAAGCTGCTATTTCTCCTCTTACTGTGTCCAAGAGAGTATCCATGAAGAATGTATAACTTTCCGCTGGCACATTACCCTGAGAAAATCCAAGATATTTATATAATTTGAATGTGAACGATCATGCGTCGTCTCCCCTAAATCGGTGGGGTTTAGAGCATACTCTACCATGCTACTCAACTGCGGGTTGGTGGAGGCCAGTGTTTTCAAGCCGCCTAAAGGCTACTGACTTGGTTTAACGACTGTCACACCGACCGACGACGCCAGCAGCGACCGACGGGTTAACATTGCGTCCGAAGGACGGAGCTCGAGATAAATACCCTTCCATGGCCAGGCTACGGTCGACGTTGCTTAACTTGCGTATTCGATTAGACAGACACGCACAACGATGCCATTGTACTCCCCATATTCATTTATACTTAAATTGCAAAATTTTAATCGCTATTTTAAAATCATCGCTATAATGTATGTAAAGTGTTTTTAGCAGAAAGTAACATTTGTTTTTTTAGTTTTGAGATGCTGATATTGCATGGGCTGTTTACAAAAAAAAAACTGAAGTAGAATTCACTGTAAAAGCTTATCACTTTACTGTATACCAATTTAAATGTTGCTAAAATACTCCGACAAACCTGATGTTGAAGATTCCATACTTTAAATTATGCTAATTTTCTAAAATAACACAACTAGAGATGGGCAAAATGCCGGGGCATTTACGATAAATGTCAAAAAAGTACTTATAAATGCCCTATTTATGCCCAAAACTAGGCATTTACATGTACTTATTGGGCACTTATCATAAATGCCTGGCATTTGGCACTAAATAAATGCAATTTAATTTATAATCAGTGGTACTGTCATACCCACTGACAAACGTCAATTATAATAAGAATGTGTGTAATTATCGGTCAATTTGATAGTGTTAACCATAGACCAATGAAGCATTGGAATTTAGATAGGTACTTAGTTCAAAATAGAGTTTTAGTTCTCACATTTTCTGCCATATATAAGTAAAAAAATAATGAAAATTGTTACCTTTGCTAAAAATATTTTATTATAGCTGCCCTCCATGAGATACTGTTCCAATGCTAAAGGATGCCTGACATAAGGGTCAGCTCTAATCACATCCACGGGCAGGCGTTCTAACTCAGTATGGAACTCAGCAACTCTGTTCTGAGCCAACAGGAACAATAGATTCAAACCGAGCAGCTGGTACATAAATGCTGATTCTGGTAGGTGATCTCTATAACAACAAATATTTGTCACTAAGATATAAGATATATATACATACATATTAACTTCACAAAATCTGCCCACGCTGATTTATATTACATATGTATCTTTGTTATTTTTTTATACTAGTTGGGTGGCAGATAAGCATATGGCCCACCTGATGTGAAGCGGTTACCGTAGCCACATTAACGCTCGCAACATAAAATATCGCTCGTGCACCGCCACCCCCACTGCCAACGCAGCATCTCCTTCCTTTCTTTCTGGTGACTTCACTCACTCGCAGGAAAACAACAACCCTCAAGGGAATTGTTATTTGGCTGTGGTATTCTGTGAGGTGCAGGTACATTCCCCAGTCAGGTAGCTTGCAATTACGTTCCCTACCTCTGTTTTCGCCAGAGCTTCGTTTGTCAGTCAGCAGGGTGCACCACGTGCAGATTGAAGTTGCCTTTGGTTCATTTGCACCTCTACTTTTTTAATTAACACTAAATTCTATCAATATTAAACAAGTGGAACCTAACTTCTGATTAATATAAAATTGGAAAATATATTAAACTACATTGTGTAATAGTCTATCAGTAATCTACTGTATATGTTTTTGTTGTCTTATTTTCGTGGTCATATATATGCTTTATCTATTGTACAAATTATCTGTATCTTATTTATGTGTTATGCTGTTGATGTCCCGAATAAAGAAAATAAATAAATAAATAGCAAACAAGCATAAGATCATACAGTAACTGTACTCTACTACTACTACTGTACTGTACTATGAACTAGTGATAGCAGCAGAGGTGGCGGCATGCAAGCACAACAACACAAGATTTGCCTGCCACCAGGTGCAAATATAAATATTAAAAACAAAAATATTTAGACACAGTATTTTGTAAGGTAAGGTTTGTAAAATAAGTGGTTTATCAGTTTTGACAAACCATCTTAACGCCTGGCCAAACGAACGTGCTGGCAACGAGGGACGCGATGCAGGTGCATCAGTCGTGTGGTGGCTGACCATTTATGTCGTCGTCGCGTCGTCAAAACTTCTGGTATACAGGTCTCCCATCAATTGAAGGGGTTTAGATCATACTCCACCATGCTGCTCAAGTGCAGGTTTGCAGTGTTTCAAGCTACCTAAAGGCCATTGACTTGGCTTAACGACTGTCATCTAATAACAAAAGCCAGGACCAACGGCTTAATGTGCCCTTCGAAGCACGGCGATTGATATAAATGGCGTAAATACCGACAACAGGACATAGTAGCGCGTTAAGACGCTCCCGCTTCGCCGACGCGTCTTTGGGCCAGGAGGTCAAAGGTTGCTTTTTAACAACCTTACTAGTCTCCAAAAATAATATGATCTTCTATTATTTTTAATAAATAATAGAGGCACAAATCAACCTTCCTAACTTCAAAAGTACAAACAAATAAACTGGAGGTGCATCCTAATGAACTGGCTGCCAAGCTGACAACACGGTGTTATCGGAAGCGACTCTAAAGGAAGGATATCCTGATGATGAGAAATGAGTAGAGGTTCTCACTGGAGGAATCACTCTAAACGTGACAGCAGCCTCCATCACATCTGCTTAAAGCACAAATTATTGCTGATTGCAGATACAACTCAAAAGAAAAAAAAAAAAAAAAGACTAGTTATTGAGCCCACTATATATCCTGAGTTGAACTCCAATTGGTTAATCAACTAAATACTCATACATAAATAAGATAAAAAAAAAATTGCCAGCTATAGACAAAAGTTTTATCTTATATGTACTTCAAAGAAAACTTACTTGTAGTCAAAATAATAGCATTTCAGTTGCGACATGAATCTTTCAAAGGCTTTGATATCTTTAGCGGCCACAGCCCATTGTGCTCCAATCTCAAGAACATCTCGAGCCAAAATCAACTCCTTTTGATTCGCAGCTGTATTGTTACTGGGAAGAAATGTCAACTGGGTTAGGGCTACCTGTGAACAGAAAGTAATCTATTTTATACCACGAACAGTGAAACTGTGGAATCAAATTTCCTTAGCGGAATTTCCGAACAACTACGACATGGGTGCCTTAAAGAACAGAGTTTTCATTTTCCTTAAAAGGCTGGCAACAGATCGGCCACCCCTTGGTGTCACTGGTCTCCATGGGCGGTGGTGATTGCTTTCCACCAGGTGACACACATGCTCGCCCCTTTCAGATAAAAACTGATGATAATAATGGTCAGGATTTTGACATTGAGCTGGAAATACATGTTATTGACAATCTGTGCCTAAAATTTCAGGTCAAGTATAAGAAATTTATGACGTAGTCCACGAAGAGCACCCGTCTGAATAGCACCTATGCGAATAGCACCTAGCCTAGTCCACGAAGGGCACCTATCAATATTTTTGGCAGGTGCTCTTCGTGGATTCAAATTAATTTTTACATTTTTGTCCACGAAGAGCACCTATGACTCAGCAGCCTAGTGCTGGGGTGTATATGTTTTACAGGACGTTACTAAATGAAAAATATCGATAAAAATCGTCGATTATCAAGGTAATCAGATTGTTTTTGTGTTTCTACAAAAACCATGTCAGTAAACGTGGTTATTAGGCAACAAAAAAAAATTATAAACTTATTTTTTCATTTTCTTCAAATATTTCTGACGCTGATAATATGACGTTCACAATTTCTTTTTCTTTTTAGCTCTTTAAGTTTTTCTACTCTATAAAACGAAAATAGCTAGGTATAAATAATTAGGTATAAATAGTGTAATTACACACCAAAAAAATTATTCATTCAAAATTTTGAACGTATTATACCTATACACAAAAAAGGGGCCGTCCATTAATCACGTGAGGCTCCAAAGAGGGGGGAGGGAAAAATCACGAAATATCACCGGGGGGGGGGGGGGGGGGGGGTAGTAGTAAGATATCACGTGTATAGAATTTTACATAGAATTGTAAACTTTATACCTGCATTTAAAAATAATATTCCAAAATTTTTTTGATTATTTGTAGCTTCAAAAATTCACATGATTGGGGGGGGGGGGGGGGGGGGAAGTAAATACTACACGTTCTTGGTTTAATGGTTTCTATTATATATACAATGAAGAATGAATTTATATATACATACATATTAAGAATTTAAACTATATGTGTGTTTGTCGTACCATATATATACACGTCAAGCGAACGCTCGGGCGATCTACATGGTAGGTGGAGTGGGGGGTGTTGGTTGCCGCACTATAAGATACCTGTTTGTCCGTCTGTCTGTCTGTCTGTCAAGACCCTCTAAGTCGAGAATGCGTGAAGGTATCAAGCTGAAATTTGAACTGTATACTCAGGACTGCGGTCCCATGCAGTTGTAAAAAAATCAAACTGCTAAGTTTACGTAAAAAAAAGATACGGTCGTTTATTCAGCAAAAAACGCATATTTCGACACATTCTCAAGGGAATCAAAATTCATAGGGTGCTTCCCGTTGACCTAGAACTATGAAATTTGGCAAGTAACATCGTTATAGACTACAAGTACCTACAAGAATAAATCTCATAACTGTACTGTAATTAAATCTTAAAAAGGGTGGTTTGATTCTTGAACTATTTATAATGATCCTACGTACGGAACCCTCGGTGGGCGAGTCCGCCTCGCACTAGTCGGGTTTTTTTAATTAAATTAATAGCAGAAGTTCTTTAAGTCGGGAGTTTCAAAATTATTTTATCCTTTTTCAACTACGTTTTAACCGTCGTGGATGTTTTCCAATTTTTTAATTTTGTTTTTATTTCAAACTATTTAGAGAGCAAGCATATGTATTACAAATCAAACCGCATCAGAATCAAACTAGTAGTTTTGGTTTTGCACAAACAAATGTTTACTGCAGCGCCCTCTGGTGAGTCGTTACTGTAACACCTATCTAAGAACATGTTCCAATCAAACCCGAACCCATCACTGAAAACCGCATCAAAATCGGACTCGTACTTTTGGAGATAAATGGCAACATTGATTTGCACAAACATCCTAGTACCTCAAACGCATATACTCGTACCGTCTCAGTTCCGTCGTGGGTAAAAATGATAAATAACCACGTTTAATAACATATTTTTTGTAGAAACGCAAAAAAAATCTGTTTACCTTACCTTATTTTATCGATATTTTTCATTTAGTAACGTCCTGTAAAACATATACACCCCAGCACTAGGCTGCTGAGTCGTAGGTGCTCTTCGTGGACAAAAATGTAAAAATTAATTTGAATCCACGAAGAGCACCTGCCAAAAATATTGATAGGTGCCCTTCGTGGACTAGGCTAGGTGCTATTCGCATAGGTGCTATTCAGACGGGTGCTCTTCGTGGACTACGTCAAATTTATTTATTTTATACATCACCTAAGACATTATATGTTACATCTGGATGTGTTACATTGGTCAGAAAGATACTTATGTGTTAAAATTATTCCTATTATTGGAACACAAAAAAGTGGTTGAGGCAGAGAGATGGTAAGCAATTGTTTCAGCCTATACATTTACAATATCAGGCGCATGACTTATACAAGGCATGCATGCCTTGTAAATAGGATTGTAAAAACCCCTTTACGCTTCTTGTAGAACCCAGTATTGTAGTCTGCTGGGAAAACCTTGACAGGAAGTTCATTGCAGAATGTTAATTGATTCGTTCATGGAATTCATTAATTAAAGCAGTTCCTAAAATACATGTTGTTGGTCAGAGGGTTGAAAGTTGGAGTTACGCTTAGGGGCATTTATAATCAACATAAAAATAATAAATAAAATTATATATAATAGACTTTAAAATTTATTTAATGGAATTAGGACTTTTTTGTAGGAATCACAGTTTTTGAGGTAAGTATAAATAAAAAAAAAATTAAGTTTAACAATTTATATCTGAAAAATGGTTACCCCTATGAAAAAAGTTTTGTTGGACCAAAAGCGTTTCTATTTACTCCCTCTACATGATAAAATCTAAAAATCACTCAAAAATTTTTAGTGCCTGATAGCCCATAGCGCCCCTAAGGTTACATACCAAACACTATTTCACAATATTCCATTCCATTTTCAGATTATTATAAAATTACATTATTATAAAATTTATTATAAAAAATAACTAACATAACCTAGAATTCCACTCAATTTCCAAGTCACTCATTTAATATTATTAATTGCATTGAATATTATTCTGTAATTTCTGTACCATACACTACACCTACTTCAAGTTATTTCATTCAATGAAATATATGTAGTTAGGTATTCCCTGGACTTGGAGAGGGGCATTTATTTACAATTTTTAATAATTGTGAATCTCAAATTGTAACCCAATTGAATAGTGCAAGTGGAAGAAGAAAGGGCTTCTATCTAATAGCACCATTCCTTTTGCTAATGACTGCCGCACATCTAGCGCGGTGGAAATTGCAGTCCCCTATAATATGACTAAATGCAAGCACTGACGCTCATGTCCAACCAACTTTTTTGGTATTTCTGTGTGTAACTAACAAACCTTTCTACTTATAACCACGAACAAATGTTCTTCAAATGTATTCAAAACATAATAATAAAAATGTTTAGTAAAAAAGTCTACTTAGTTTCTAAAAGCAGACTTCGCACGGCGGGAGAGATACCGTTAACAAGGAGATACTGCACCCTACAATAACCAATTGTTAATTACTTGAAAAGCCTTCAGAACAGTTCAGGAGAGCAATCTTGGGAAAAAATGATCCTGATATTGTACTCTCATCACAATAATCATTTTTGCCCAGTCATCACAGCATAAACTTACCTTGATTTTGTTTAGAAGCTCGCCACATTTATCTAGTTTGTGAGGTTTCTTAGCCCATTCTGTTTTTAGACTCTGGTATAAGGTGGCAACGTCCTTCACAGAAGACATTTTCGATTAAAATTTATCACAAAAGATAGAATAGAATATAAGCAATACTTTACTTTTCTGTTCTTTTCTGTTTCATTAGAATTCATTCAATTCAATTGACGGATGACGGCAAACAAATATCCAATTCACGATCGTCTTCTTGTTCTTAGTTTCATTTTGGTAACCACTCTTCAGTGAAATTTTATATGTATTTGCCTTTATCTAGTATTTATACATTTGCACTGTGAGAGATCCGATATTAAAGCGTCCTGACGACAACTCATTGAAGCGTGACCTTCAGTCCTCGTTCCTGTGCTAAAATCACGATCAAGCAATTTTAATACTTTTTCCCACGTTTCGTAATTTTTTTAGTATTTCTATGGTGTATGTAGGTAATTCGACCTGCTGTATTGTACCCATATATTTTTAGAGTGCCATGGATCTAGTATAGGAAGAAACAGATTATATGTACCTACCCTAAGAGAGAGATGATATTTTTTTTAAATAATTTTTATTTTATTACCTAGTATTTATTTATCCAGGGGCGTTTTTCTTTTAGATTAGAACTACAGATTAGTTTATAATAAACCTAGTTACAATTTACATGGAACTATAAAACAACTTTAATCAGAACTACCAAACTTGCCAAATTTCAATCAAATCAATTAATGATTTTCGTGTGAAAAAGCACTAAATGTTTCACCAAGATCAAACAATTGTTTAAAAAAATAATGAAAATCAATTATTCTCCAAATTCTTGAACTGCGTAGTCTGTTACCTGAAACAATTATTTTCAACACATATAATAAAATCGTAACTGGCCGCTGCTGTCTGTACATTGAAGATATATAAGAAAAACTAATATAGGGGTGCTTTATGAACGCAATAGAATCCAAAACAATGATTTTTAGAATTTTTGTCTGTTTGTCTGTACGTTTGTGCATGCAAATCCCAGAAACGGCTTAACCTATTTGAATGCGGTTTTTACTAATGCGCTAAGGTTTGCTCAACATAATATTTAGTATTTGTTTCATTTCAATCGCTTCATAAATAAAAAGGTTATATCAATCCAAAAAAATCACATATAAAATGGTACAAAATAACCAATCAGTTGAATTGACTGAAACTTTATGAAGGTTTATGATATCATCGTTAAAGTAAATAATGCAATGAGAGAGATGCCTAAAGGTCGTAGCGCTAACGCCAGTTAAGCAACCCCTGTCGTGGATCCAACTTGGATGGGTGAGCACAATTGGCGCAAAAAATAAAGTCGGGGTACCTTATGCTGCTTAGAAATCTAAGTCCCCCAGAACTTTGCAATGGTACCAGGTTAAAAGTTATTAATTTGCAGCCATATGTCATAGAGGCAGAGGCTTTAACGGGATGTGGAGCAGGAGAGAGTGTTTTCATACCTCGAATTCCTTTGATACCCAATAATTTCCCATTTACTTTCAAACGGGTCCAATTTCCAGTAAGCCTATAATGCAATGCAATGACCATTATGCAAAGCTCAAGGACAAACGCAGAAAGTTGCATGTGCGGATTTAATTGTTAGCTGTTTTAGGCACAGACAGCACAGCTATATGCGGATTTATCGTGCGTGAGCGATCCCAGAAATTTATAAGCTTTGATCATCGACGGTAATATATCTAACTAGCTTTCGCCCGCGGCTTCGCTCGCGTGACATTCGGGGCAAACACGTGTTTACTCATTAATCAATAGAAGTACTCGTGCAAAATTTAGAATAAAATATACTAATCTCGTTGGACCTGGATTTCACCCTCATTAAAGTAAAAATTGAAAAATCTTTATAAGTAATTCGTGTCCACTGCGTTATATTTTCAAATCGATGCCGTAATTAACGTCCAGAAACCCATAGAATCAACACCCATATTGTTATTATGACATTTCAACCCCATTGCATCCCTACAGAGTTGTCACGTCGGCTATGTTGAATTATTAAATACTTGTTTTTTTCGTAATCAGCGTCCCGATATACCATAAAAACCATACCTATGACGATTTTCATAATTTTCACGACATTTTAGACATGTCACGTTACCGCCCTACGGGTCCAATAAATAACAATAATAGGTAATTTCTGCGATAAAAACTATCTTAGGTATGTCCTTTCCCAGGACTCAAGGTATCTCTCAACCAAATTTCATCAAAATCGGTCCAGCGATTTAAGCGTGAAGAGGTAACAGACATTGTGTCGTATTTATAATATTAGTATGGATTGGCGTTCTGAAAACCCGTAAATACGATACATATTTTGATATATAGACATTTCAACCTCATCGCACCTCAATAGAGGATGATGGTTACGTTAGCTACGTTGAATTTTAAAATCGTTGTTTTTTTCGGAATCAGCGTCATGTCATGTCTGCTATGTTGGATTATAAAATACTTGTTGTTTTCGTAATCAGCGACCCGATAAACCATAAAAATAATAACCATGACGTTTTACCGCTTTAGGGGTTGAATTTTATAAAATCTTGAAACATGCGTTTACTTATTTATCTATAGAAGTACTCGTGTTTCGGATAAAATAGTCGAACTAATCTTGTTTCCCTACACTTCATTCTTCATTTCATACAAATTTTGGACCCAGGTTTCACCCCCCTAGGGGATGAATTTTGAAAAATCCTCTCTTAGTGCACCCATATACATCGTAAGGAACCTACGTGCTATATTTGGAATCTCTAGACCCAGCAGTTTGGGCTGTGCATTGATATATAACAGTCACTCACTCAGTTTCTTCTTTTATATATTTCAACCCATCCCCACAGGGGTGGTTTTATATCAGCTTGACTATGTTAGATCATAAAATAGTTGTTGTTTTCATAATCAGCCACCCGATAAACCATAAAAACAATACCCATGACAATTTTCAGACTTATTTGCCCCATTTTACCCCCATAAGGGTTGAATTTTGAAAAATCCTGAAACACGTGTTTATTCATTTCTCTATACAAGTACTCATGTAAAATTTCGGATAAAATAGTCTTGTTTCTCCATACAAAGTTTTGAAAATCCTTTCTTAGTGCACCCCTAGACATCATAAGAACCTACGTGGCAAATTTGGAATCTCTAGAACCAGCGGTTTGGGCTGTGCGTTGATGTGATTTTATACATATCCACATCCATATCCTCATCGATATTCACATCCACATTCTCGCCCACAAGCAAGAAAAAGTCGCGGGCACAGCTAGTTATTAATAAACTAGGAAATGAATATAACAGCTTCAGATTTTCTAGGATTGTGTGCATACTTACAATCCCAGATTCTGTTTCTATTGTCCTCGTATTTATCTCCTCAAATGCTGGTATTGGCAGTTCGAAAATGAAATATATAGAAAATGTTAGCACTCGATTTTAAAATATCAAGGTGGATCAAAATCGAAACGAATATTTAATGCAATACTTCATCTGCTCGGTCGTGGCTTATAATATGTAGTATCAATTATCACAGATACATTCGTTTACACTATAGGCCTCACTCCTTTCGAAGTGCTATTCGGACACACATGATTATAATGACGCATTTTATATTGACTTTGATAAGTACTGTCGGTGTCTAATTGTGTGGATAGCTGCCTGCACGGCTCCCTAGTCTCGTACTCCAGCCAGCTTCGGACCGCTTGGGTTTACTCTACTCTAGTCCTCTCGTAATATCGGTCCGAGCACGCCACTCAATTCAGCTTAGTTCAAATTTTTATACTTGATTAAAGCAAAAAAAATCTTCGACTGAATAATGGTTGCCAAAACGAAACAATGAAGAATGATGTTAAAATGGGAATCAAAGCTGTCAAACAAACTTATTGTCAAAATTTTCACCGAAATTTTTCCAGCGATTTTTCTGAGTTTTTCTTGTCATGATGCATTTATTGATAATTTGTAGAAAATATCACAAGTATGATAATCGGTGTGCGTTCGAGTTGAAATAGAATATGTTCTCTCGCAATGAGTTCAGCTTCAGCGATAGTGTGCCGTGAAATATTTGATGAAAACAGCCAACCATCGGCTGAAGGTACCTGATAATTTTTTTGTTTGCTGATTTATTCATGTATGTAACATACATGTTGAGCAGTAATTTATTTTACATATCTTTACAATTGTCTCGAAAGAAATGAATAGGCATTTTAAACAATATGTACGTTATAATTTTTAATTTCATGCAATATCACGATCTGTCCCCACCTAGGCAGGAGAGATTTCATGTTTTAATTTAGAGTTATAAATGGTATAAAAAGTTGCTTACAATAATGTTCTTAGCATAGCAAATGTTTGGTCAGTGGGTAGCTTTCGGGGCGGGTTGTTGGAGTTGGGGTATACTCTTCGGGGCACTATGAAACGTGCAGAAAACAAAAAAAAAAAAAAAAAGAAATTTTTGTGTTTTTTATGGGGCATGGGACTCATGGGACATGGGATTTTCGATGTTTTTTTTTATTTTTTTATTATCATATTTTTATATGCGCACATCAAAGATCACATCAGATAGATCATTTCTTGTCATATACAACTTTTTCGTACAACGCGCTGTTTTCGAGAAAAATAGACTAATTCGAATTACTTATATTTAATTCGAATAATTTATTAATAATAATTATTTTTTTATGTACTTACATAGTAGCTCTGTAGCCTAAATCATATGATAGATTTTAACATATGTGGTGTCATTTGATTCATCTCAGCTGTGTGTGAGTGATGTATGGTGTAGTGTTTCCATATGTAGTATATGAAAAAAATAAATTGAAAGACAATATCAAAAGAAATAGCTCAAATTTTCAGTTGGGGTTTTTTGTTTTGGTGCATTTTTTCTTGTTTACTTTCTTTTTTTTATTTTATTGATGTTCCAGCAATGACTTCAGTAATGATTTTATATAAATTAAATTTAAAATTATCTCTTTAGCAAATAATGTCTGGTCTAATAATCTGGAGAATGATGCAGCCATGCTATGATTATAATTGTGTGAAAGAGTAGTAATCCATTTTTATAGTATAGTTTATTATTGTTGCATGCACATGAGTGCACAATTTATATGCAACTCTGCTTGTTTGTTTGTCATGGTCTGGGTGTTTTCTACCTATTATATATATTTACAAAATAAACATTATTATTTAAATAATATTTATCTATTATCCATTACCTAAGCTTTGTTTAATTTGGGACTATGTGGTAATATGTCCAGGAATATTTCTTAATTATTACAAGGCCAGCTATTCATTTTTTTAACAACCACAGAAACAAAAAGACCTACACAGAAACATAAAGAACTGTTCTTATACAAGAGCCTTTCTTAAAATGACCAATAATATTGTTTGTTTGTAAAACTTGATTATACAAATAATATAAAATACTATAAAATAATAATTTGTTGTCGGAGGGACGGACAGCGGAGCCTTAGTAATAGGGTTCCTTTTTATTCTTTGGGTACGGAACCCTAAAAAGAAACAAATATCAGATACATAATATAATACATACAGTACTGTAAACTATATACATTAACCAACACTCCAAAGTAGTTCAAGTACAATTTCAGGTCATTAGTCATTTTATTAGTTCATTTATTCCATGAACAAGACATTGTGTCGGAAACTAAAAGGTGTTGGTATTTTTTTATTCAGATCAGGATTTTTCTATTTTATTTTTATACCACTAAAGTGGAAACAAGCATACGGCCTGCCTCATGGAAAGCAGTTGCCTATGAATGTGTTTAACACCTATGGCATCCCATGAGCTTGCTGACCTCTTCATGCCCTTTTTGAAGAATGTTTCATTAACATTTAAAAAAAAATATTTTACTGAAGTCACTTGAACATAAACTTGAAAAAATGTTCCTTGAACTTTTTTTAATATTGAAAAATAAAATATAACTGAAGTGACTCTTTAGCTGCGATTTTAAACACCATCACATCATGTGGTAGTTTATTAATGGCTACTTTTAATTTACTTTATTTTGTACAAAATTTTTTTTTTTTAATGTTTTAATAGTGATTTGCAATTGGTCTCGTCACGACCATAAGCAAATGTGGTGTTATATTATTTCACTTGCAAGACATATCCCTCCATTAAGAGATCAGTCTATTTATTTGAAGGCTAGCCTATTCTGGGCAGCCCAGTTCCATAAAATCGTGGCTCTTTAGTCTTTTATAGGTGGGCATAGTGAGATGGCTAAATATTAATTAAATCTAATGTTAACAAGAGATATAAAATTCACTCTGGTATAAGCTGGCAGCCTTGCATTAAAATACCAAATATACACACCAGTTGCATAATTATATCTCTAAAGCGGACATATTAAATTTTCCTTGCAGAAGTATCTGAGTATGCCCAACAGCTGGGTATCGATCCTGAAAGTGAGAGCCATCTCTTGCCATTGGCTAGAGATGGCCTCATGCAAGCACTGCCTCCACCTTGGAAAGCTTAGTAAGTAAAAATAATATTCCGACTCTCAATATTATTCTCATCTACATCATCTCAGCAAAGGACATCTGCTGTTGAATTATGCATCTCAACTAATTTTATAAATGTGAATGTGAGTTTGTTTGTTGCACTTTCACGCCGAAACTACTCAACAGATCATCATGAAATTTTGTACACATATTTTCAAAGGTAAAGGTACACATGTTTTTAAGCCGCCTAAAGGCCACTGAATGATAACACACGGCGACGATAGTCGTTCACACGTGTGAACGTGTTACGGGAATTGAAGCACAGGGTCCTTCGTACTGGCGATGTATGTGCGTTTTGTTATCGCGGCGTTTGGCATGTAAGCGTTGCATTTACGTTTAACGCTTACGCTGGATAAAATGTAGTGTATAAGCGTTCTATACAAAATCATTGTAGAAAGACAAAAAGTATTTTCTTCCCATATGCTCCCAAGACTATGTCACGAATTCGTTTGTCAAAATCTGTAATTTTCCATACAATATATAGATGATGACATAGGCATTTGCCACTAAACAGTAAAACATATAGAACAAACCATATCACATACTATACAGACACTATTATATACGATATTGGTTGGGCCATTACAAATTACTAAATAGATTAGCGGGCCGCAGGTAAGAAGGACACCAGGATACTTTTTATTTTAAAACAATGGTAACGCGGGCGAAATCGCGGGTGGAAGTTAATATAAAAATAATGTATATTGTCTGCAGTAATATGCCTACAAAAATATATAGAACTCCATCAAATGTGTGTTTAACTGTGAAGAGAGAGCCACATCTTAGAGAAGTAGTTAAATAAATCAATTTTAACTTTGTTATTTAGTTTTGATGAGAAACTTCAAACGCACTACTATTACAATGAAGATACGAAGAAAACTCAGTGGGAGCATCCTTTAGATAATGTTTACAAGGAACTGGTGAAGCGGGCACGTGATGTCTCCATGCATGATGACACTTGCGCATCAGTTCAGGTTAGTAATGACCTGCTATAACATCAAGCATTCAATATATTCTGGCAAAGTAACATATAGTTTGTATTTTATAAATCGATCAACGCTGGCTGCACGCACGAAAAAGCATGACTCATTGTTACGTTCCGCCTGAGGCGAGTGTGCAAGCGAGAGCGCGCAACAAGCGATAGAGAGGCACGATCAACCTAAGCATTCAGCTTGTGACGCATCTCTCTTCCACTCCATCGGCCAATGTTTTCTTATGATGATATCACGTAAAATTATCTAACGGACTTTTCAGACAACCAATTTTTTCAAAGAATCTTCGGTCTTAAAAATTGAATCTCGGGTTTACAAGCATCCTTTACAATAATAGTTCAGTTACTGCACTCCTGATTGGTCTATCCACATCATGTTTACTTTCATATTGAAATATTGCAAGTAGGTTGTAGACTAATTTTGTAAATCATTTTAAAATTTCAGTATGTCAAAATCAGAAAAAAATTGGTTCTCTGTAAAGTAGGTTTACGTACGATAATTTTACGTGATAACGTAATAACAAAACATCGGCTGATGGAATGGAAGATAGATAGATGCGTCACAAACCGCGCTCTCGCTTGCACGCTCGGCTCAGGCGGAACGTGACAATGAGTCATGCTTTTTCGTGCGTGCAGCCGGCGTTCATTGATTTATAAGACGTTATGACGTCAAAAATACATGTTAGTCTTCTACTTTATGAGCTCATGAAAATTTATATTTTGGTATCTTGGCAATGGGTCTAGCAATTTTGATGAAGAATTTAAACTTTTGTTAATGTTTTTTTTTATTTTTATACTACGACAGGTGGCAGACAAGCTTACAGCCTGCCTGATGTGAAGCGGTTACCGTAGCCATATTAACGCTCGCGAAATAAAATATCGCTCGCGCGCCGCCACTCCCGTCGCCAACGCAGCATATCCTTCCTTTCTGGTGATCTCACTCACTCGCAGGAACACAAAAACCCTCAAGGGAATTGTTATTTGGCTACGGTATTCTGTGAGGTGGAGGTACCTTCCCCAGTCGGGTAGATTACAGTTACGCTCCCTACCTCTCTTTTCGCCAGAGCTTCGTTTGTCAGACTGCACCGCGTGCAGGTGAAGTTGGCTTTGGTTCAAAGATGTTGATGAACCACTTACACCCCCTAAGTTTTGTTTCTCTAGTACTATATATATATATATATATATATATATATATATATATATATATATATATATATATATATATATATATATATATATATATATATATATATATATATATATATATATATATATATATATATAGGTGTCTTCATATATCATATAGCTATCTGTTAACAAATTGTCAATATGCCAATTTCCCTACATGACATATTATTATACGACATGTATGTTAGTTGTCTTTTAGGATACGATTTTACACGAAAATAATAATCTTAGACGGCATAGCTCAGTGTCTTGGCATCGCAAAGAAGCACACGACTCCTGTGGTTGCTTTAAAACAAATCATCTGTGTATAGTTTATGTTTGTAGTTTTTGATATTCAAAGTCTCAAATGATTAAACTACAATCCCAGGAACTCCTCACATCAGAAGAAAACACCAAAAACCTTGAACGCATTGAAACAAAGGTGGAAAGCGATGATGATGATCTCTCCACCGACAGCGAAAATCAAACAGACTTAAAAGACAATGCATCTTCAACCTTAGTGCCTGGACTTAAGCGTTTAACACCATTGGGGCGTCCACCGCTCGCGCCTTTAGGAAGACTGGATAAGAAGCTAAGTGATTTACGAATATCGCCTTTAAGGAGAAGTGCTGACAATTCAATTTCGAACAAACCGATGCTGGTGAGGAATACGTCTGATCGTGATATCTTAAGTAGGCCAACGTTTGAGAGGCCTAAAATGTTGTTCAAGCAGCATTCGGAGATTATTGATCTCAAGATGCATGTATTGAATAGCCCTGAGGAGGAGAATTTTAGTCCGTTGCTGTCGGCTGCTAAAGTTGATAAAGGACTTCCTTTGACAGGTAATTATTATTTCTTTACGATGAGGATTTGGAAACAAACAAACGCCATTACTAACATTAGGCGTGGCGCCATCTACCTATTAAGTATTACCACAGAATAAGTAATAGTACTACGTACAGTATGGCCGCTCCCAGCCGCTTCCTCGTATCGACTTCACCTCCTCCACCTCTTGAGATAAATCTGGAACAGTGTGTATGGCGCCGCACGCACACATGCTCATTGTCGCTCTGTACAGACGTCATCACTACATAGTATAAAACAAAGTCGCTTTCTCTGTCCCTATGTCCCTTTGTATGCTTAAATCTTTGAAACTACGCAACGGATTATGATGCGGTTTTTTTTAATAGATAGAGTGATTCAACTGGAAAGTTTATATGTATAATATATGCATAACATAGTAGAAAAACACTGATAATTTAGAGGTTTCTAATGTGATGTCGTAAATAAACACATTTTTTTGCTCTTTCATTGCAAACGCTGGCTGAACCCAACGAGATAGATCAAAATAATGTAGTACAGTATTGTTCACCTTAAAATGGTCTACAAAAAAGTTCGCGATGGTATATGTCTATCTCTTAGTGGTAACACACAATAACCGTTATTTTATCCTTTGCTTTTTACAAGAAATAATGCCTTATTTACGAAGCGATTTTAAGCAATACAGAATTAATCCTTATCCAATTAAGTACCTTAAATACATTGCGCATTTAATATAGATCAATATGGCCCTTCACAGCATGTAATTTAAATGAATAGTTTAGAAGATATTACACATTTAAAATGCAGGGACATAACGGCTGTGGCGGTACCGGCCGCGGAGCCGGCGGCGTGTGCCTATAACTGGGGAAGGACTGGATAGGACAAAGCGCAAAGACCTTCTGTAGTACATTTAGTATCAGCATTGCACTCGTGCGAAGCCGGGGCGGGTCGCTAGTTGTTTATATAATAGTGAACAACGCGACATTTGTATGGAGTGTCCGGGGTGTGGTATTACACTACTAAATAAGGCATTGTAGTCTATCGTCGTCAACCTTTATTCATCCTACTGCTGGGATCTCTCTTCAATCGAAGGGGTTTAGAGCATACATCATCACGCTGCTCAATTGCGGGTTGGTGGAGGTCAGTGTTTTCGAGCCGCTGACTTGGCTTAACGACTGTCATCTAATGACAACAGCTTGGACCGACGGCTAAACGTGCCCTCCGAAGCACGGAGAAGCTCGAGATAAATAAACCCATCTATGGAATGGCTACGGTCGACGTTGCTTAACTTGCGTGTTCGATTAGACTGATAAGCGCATCGACGCCATTGAGCTCCTCTTTCAGCATTCCATTGTTGCAGATGACATTTGGCTATTTTTGATAACATCAAACTTATTAAATAATTATTATTTAAATAGTTGATTCCGGCCAACTTGTGCTATAAATATTTTTAATTTTTTTTTTTTTATATTGCAGACAAGCATACGACCTGCCTGATGTGAAGCGGTTACCGTAGCCATATTAACGCTCGCAACGTAACATATTGCTCGCGCGCTGCCTATGCAGCATCTCCTTCCTTTCTGGTGACCTCACTCACTCGCAGGAACACAACAATCCTCAAGGGAATTGTTATTTGGCTGCTATTCTGTGAGGTGGAGGTACATTCCCCAGTCGGGTAGCTTACAATTACGCTCCCTACCTCTCTTTTCGCCAGAGCTTCGTTTGTCAGTCAGCAGGGTGCACCACGTGCAGGTGAGGTTGGCTTCGTTCAAAGATGTTGATGAACCACTTACGCCCCTAAAATTTGGTTGTCTAAATCTGTCGTTTTCATACAAAATATAGATGATGACATAGGTAAGTCAACTCGCGAAATTTTTCGCTAAAGAACAAACCATTATGTCTTTGTATCATGTATAAATTGAAACAATTTCAGGCAAGGGCAGCATGTTCCTCAGACTGAGTAAGTCGGACCTTCCAAGCCCGGACACTGAGAAATCGTTCCCTCTAGATTCGGTAACAAAAAGTGACCCACCCAAGGGTATACTCAGGGAGAAATGGTCAGACTCCTTGCAGAGGAAGGCGGACAATGTGGCCGGCAAGCAAAGACAGGCGGCGAGCTTCGATGAAGATAGGAAAAGTGTAAGGTGAGGTATAGTCGTACGCGATGTTCCATAGTCCTTACTTAGCGTAATAAATTTATTGATCGTTCATCTATCCATTGCTGTGATTGAATTTTGGATGGAGATGATAGATATGTAGCTGTAACACCAGACTGTTACCCCCGATTTTGTTATCATTTGTTTTTTTTAATTGTCATTTTTTGACGTCACAACGTCATATAATTCGATGAAGCCATGAAAAAAGATGACGTATGCGGCGTTACCTTGCTCTGAGGCGTTCCATGAAAATTTTCTTTGAAAAATGCAAACATTCCATCAGTATTTTCTTATGACGTTGTCACGTTCAACTATCGTCAGTAAACCGACTTTACAGACAACCGATTTTTTTTTATACCACTAAAGTGGAAAACAAGCATATGGCCCGCCTGATGGAAAGCAGTTACCGTAGCCTATGAACGCCTGTAACGCCAGGGGCATCACACGCGCGTTGCCGACCCTAAAAGACAAGCAATTTCAAAGACGTATTCAAGTCAAACCCGTGCCTGCCTCCCCAACCCGTCTGGCCAACGTGGGGAGTGTAGGCCAAATCCTCCTTCTGTCTGGGACGGACGAGAGAGGGTCGTGCTCCTGTAGTGGAGACAAAATTGACCTGATGATGATTCACGTCAAAAAGTAATATTTTACACATTGTTTGTTATTACAGGTTCAAGCTAGAAAACCTTCCAGAACCAACAACAGTTAGTCCAGGATCAAACAGTTCATCAGAGCAGAACGATGGGCAAAGCTCCATAATAAGTGCCACTCCAGCCCCCACACTGCCTTCACCCGTCATCCCTTCATCACCAATCATCACATCACCCCCTGTGCCTTCTATACCCCTGAATGCTGTGAATCCCTCAATACTTTTATCGCCTTTGGTGACACGACCGCCGTTGCCCCCCCGACCTGTGATAGATAGTCCAAGGGAATTGAAGAGCTTTTCTGGATCGGAGAAGGATTCTTTTGGTAAGTACATTTTAAAGATTTTTTTTCATTTTTTTCCACATATACAAAGTGTAACTTCAAGTACGCAAAACCTAAAAATAGTTTGTTCAGAATCATGAGTAGAATCAATTCCATATTTTTCATCCATTTTTAAGTATGTAACTGGTTTTGAAAAATAGTAATTATTATTTTTTATTGCCGTGTCTATTATTAAATTGCGCTCGACAATCAAGTGAGAAAATGTGAAGTAGGTAAACAAACGTAATACCGCCGCGTCCAAAAAGTCTTAAGCGCCGTGCAGAGAGCGGCGCTTACGCGTCATTGACGCGATGCTCGCTCTTTAATATTTGCCTATCGTAACCATTGGCGCGTTTTTTTGATAAGAAAGCGCCACAGAGCTCAGAAACTATTAGAATTATTAGGAAAACAAAAAAGTGTTCATATCTCCAAGAAAAAAAATATTTCGAAATTATTATTAATTAGATATATCAATATATAATAATAAAACTCAGTTGGGGTGTTTGAGGTTTTGCGTACTTGGAGTTACACGTTGTATAACTAAAATTATTATAAACGAGGTTATGGATATGAGTGTTGGTACAGTCAGTAAATTAATCGGTGCAATGCAGTAAAATATAGCAATGTCTCCAGACCAGAGATGTATACTGTAGGTATTATACAGTAAGAATTGTATAATATAGTATTATACCAACATCGATTGTATAATATGTATAGAGGGGGGCAAACGGTCACCTGATGGAAAGCAATCACCACCGCCCATGGAGATCAGCAACACCAAGGGGTCGTCGATACTGTTGCCAGCCTATACTCCTTCCTGTCTTTCCTGTGATCTCACTCACTCGCAGGAACACAATAACCCTTAAGGGAATTGTTATTTGGCTGCGGTATTCTGTGAGGTGGAGGTACCTCTCTTTTTTGCCAGAGCCTTGTTTGTCACACGGATGCACCACGTGCAGGTGAGGTTGGCTTTGGTTCAAAGATGAGTTGAGATGAATAGAGATATAAGATGAAGAGAAGTTGATGAACCACCTACATCCCAAAGTTTAGCGTATACAATGAGCGTAAGTTTTAAAATGATTGTTTTATGTATTAATTTTCTATAAATTACATAATACTAAAATCGTAACATTTTTTAATACTTTCTACAGATAACAAAAATATATCATTGTATCCTAAATTTGTTTGATTAACCTTTCATGTGCCGCAGTCCCATTGTGGGTACTTCTTGGTACTGCGCTTAGTACAGCACTACAATTCACGGCACGCAAGGGGTTAATAGAATTTTGAAAATTTACAGAGAGTGAATCCCGTGAAAGTAGAGGCACGTCGCCCCGTCGCCGCTTGTTGCGCCCTCCAGCGGCGGATTATATAAAACCGGACTTATTTCAGAAGAACTTTCAAAAGATATCAGATTTAGTGAAGCCAGGCGATATAGAGACTACTTCGATAAATTTAGGAGAGCCATCGATGGAAAAAGAAGTTAGACCTCGGTATGTTCATCATCATCATCATCATCAGGTCATTTTAGTCTCCACTACAGGAGCACGACCCTCTCTCGTCCGTCACAGACAGAAGGATTTGGCCTACACTCCCCACGCTGGCCAGACGGGTTGGGGAGGCCTGATCGATGTTTTATAATGTATTTCCCTTAGTCGCTTTGTACGACATCCACGGGAAGAGACGGAGTGATTCTATTCTAGTCTGCCGGAAACCACACGGCCATATTTGATGATCATTCCTCAAGGACATGATCGATCTCAATTTTTTTTCGACACAAACCTCAAGCATGTCGAGGTCTTTAATTGTGACAAGTTTCATCAAAATTGGTTCAGTGTTTATTTCCAATAGTGACTTTTTGTCACATAATATGTGCCAAAAATTATAAGAGTTTATATTATAAGATAATGAGATGAGATATGACGAGATCGGTGGCGTAGCGGTCAATGACGCGGCTTCGACACCAACGCTCGTGGGTTAGATTCCCACATAGGACAAACATTTGTGTGCATGAACATGTCTGTTTGTCTTAGTCTGGGTGTTTTCTATGTATCATAAGTATGTATTTACAAAAAAAAAAAAAATGTAATTTTGAATCAACGTGTCATCTTAACTAAGTAGTAATTTCCCAGGGGACTATAGCAATGAACAAGCTTTTACTGTATCGGCAATCTTCAAGTGATGCCTCTGATATAACAAGCGTTCATTGCTTACAATAACCGCTTAACATCAGGCGGGATAAATAAATATACCAGGACCAATTACACACTGCCATCTAGTCCCAAACTAAGCAAAGTTTGTACTATTGGCACTAGAGAACTGATATTAAACCTAAGTAGTAAATACATTTTTTTGTAAATACGTGTATACGTACATATAATACATAGAAAACACCCAGACCAAGACAAACAGTTGTGTTCATGCGCACAAATATTTGTCTTGTGCGGAGATCGAACCCGCGACCTCGGAGTCAAAGTGGTCATTGCTAGCCATTCAACCACTGGGTTGCTTGTAGTGTCTGTTTGTATAAGCTATAAAATATAAATATATTTATTATTTTGCTCATGTACATTCCTCTTGTAGACTTAATAATCTACTCTAACTTAGTTGTTACAAAAAAGATATAAAGTCAAGATGAAGTCTAATATAAATTAAATCTTCTAGCTCACCAATGATCCCTCAAAAAAACAAAATCTCAATAAACCTCATGGAAAGCATAGAGTCTGAAGCATCAATAGAATCCCCCGAAAGAGAATTCGCAAACTTAGATCTGAACGACTTAGACGAATCGAAAGAAGACGAACACATTCTAGAAAAAGACACTACAGATGTAGATAAAGAAAGTGCAAAAGATACAGAAAACATGGATAATTCAGAAAAAACTGAACAGTCTGCGACAAATTCCAAAGCAACATTATCTAGTCACAACAAACCTCGCTCGATAGATAGTGCTATACCTCAAATTAAAGTTCCTAATTTAGATTTACCAAAAAGTAAATCTATCCAATCAGATTCGGACGATTCAAAGAACACACCAGTTTTAGAATCGAAAACATCAGTTAGCATCGAAATACCTAAAGAGAAACCACAATTTAAATTATCCCCAACGCCTAGCTATGCGTCAGATTTACGATCTCCTAGAGATTTTACTAAACCATGGAACCCATTATCGGCTTTCAAGCCTTTAAATAAAGCTGTTGTTTCTCCTCAAATGAAGTCTTCTGAATCTGCTACAAGTTTAGGGAAGAATTTGGCTAGTCCCAGACTAGATGGCGTAATAATATCCCAAGGGAAGTCTAGTTCTGATAATGTAGTGGTAGTATACCAATTTGAAACTCAAGAAGATATTTTGCCAAAACCGATAAAGTCTCCTATGATTCCTGATATGGGAACAAGAGATATGATTGAGAGAAATAAAGCAGATGAGAGGAGAAGACTAGAGTTAGCGTTGCAGAAAGAGTTAGAGAGTATTAGAATGGAGTGGGCGACTAGAGATAGGAGAATGAAGGCTGAGTTACAAGAAGAGTTGAGGGAAGCAGAAGATAAGTTTCTGACGGAGAAGAGAGTTAGGTTAGCGGAGCAGGCTGATAGGCATCGCGGGGAAATGAATGAGGTAATTAATTATTATTTAACAATTTATAAAATTACTTTGAAGCAAGCAGTTTAGATGTCCAATTTTTTTGTTTATAATGTGGCTTACTACCATATTTAGATCCAAAGTCCAAATGCACGTGGTACATTTTACTGATTACCTAGCGGGGCTTTGGCGAAAGACAAGTAAGTAACAATGAGTCAGTAGGGAAGTCGAGCAATGACGTCTAAGTATTTCTAGACATCCACCTGATGTAATGCGGCTACCGTACTCTTATATAGCCTAAGGTAACCGCATATAATTTCCAAACGAATGTTTTTTTAACTGTAAGAATCAACAAAAAGCCTAATGTATGTTAGGACCAATCCATATCATTCATAATTTTGTCCTACACAAGCAAAGAGCGAAGCAAATCCGTTACTTCGTTTGTATGGAAATTAAAATTGATGGTTGGCCACTTATACCAAAAAGCTCCATTATCAGAAGACTTGAAAAAATTACAAAAAATATTTTTTCCATCAGTCGTTGTCGTCAGGCGAACGGAATCATGAACAAGCGCTGCAAGCAGCTGCAAAAGAACTAGAAGAACGTTTCGTTCGAGAGACTGAAGCTGCTGAGAGAAAACATGCTAATAATATGATGAAGATAAGTGAAGAATACATGGAAAGGTTGGCGCAACAAAGAGAACAGCTGGAGATAGGTAAGTGTCATGTTGGATGGAAAACAAGGTACAGGCCGTCTGATGTGAGGTGGTAAGATTTATTACTTTAGGTAGAATCTCATCAGAAGACGCAGAACCAGGGGCTCTACCGAGGCAGAAGCCGATTACCATTGAATATTTTGATTCGGAAATAGAATTAGTTATTGACAAACATTTTCTGCTCAGTCGGTAGAGCTCCAGTGTTTCTACCAGCTAAGCTAAACACTAGAGATGTGTAAGTACTGCGAGTAATGCATGACGCGTAATATAACTCGACCGCGTACTGTAACAGTACCCAGTATCTGGCAACATATAGCATGACCCTAAACAGTACACAGTACGCAGGACGTCACATGGTCGGACGGCGGCCGCTCGGCGCGGGCACGTTCGAGTACGAGTAATAGTGCGAGCGAGAGTTTTCCGTCTCTGTCACGCCCACGTTTTTTACTGGAATTTTAATATGGAACTGTAATCAACCTTGCATAAGGTTTATATTTCTTTACTTTGCGCTGCCCCTTACGTCGTAAAAAAAAACTTGCGCGCATTCTTTTCTTTAGTCTGTTAGTGCTTTAAATAATTTGAAACTCGAAAAAGAAAAAATCGTTATACATAGTTGATTTTTAAATACGCCAGTAATCATCGTCGTTTTATCAATCATATAGATATAATCATTAGAAGACAGTGCAGCTAACTCATTGTTGACATGTTTTCGTGGTGCGTCTAAAATTATTTAGATTATGAATTAAATCACTGCTGTTTATAGATTATATTTTGTTAATTAATTAGAAAGTATGAACGGAAATCAACTTTGTCAAATACTAAACTTGCGTACATTACAGGGCAGGGCAGTACGTAACGTTCTTCGGCATGTTTAAAATAACCAAAGGTCTATTTATTACATTCAGTACAATACGACATAGGTAATAGAGAGCGTTCGCAACAGTACGCATAGCGCGCCATGTCATGAGTCATGTTCGGAGTATCTATTACATTCAGTACAAAACGACATAAGTAATACAGAACGTTCGCAACAGTACGCATAGCGCGCCATGTCATGAGTCATGTTCGGAGTATCTATTACATTCAGTACAAAACGACATAGGTAATACAGAACGTTCGCAACAGTACGCATAGCGCGCCATGTCATGAGTCATGTTCGGAGTATCTATTACATTCAGTACAAAACGACATAGGTAATACAGAACGTTCGTAACAGTACGCATAGCGCGCTATGTCATGTGTCATGTTCGGAGTACTGCTATAATGCCATATGACGCGGAACGATATGTCATGCCATATGGCAGTACGTTTCAAAGTACTGTTTTGCGCATGTCTACTAAACACGAGTACCGTAAATCTAAGCTGAAGTTTAATATTCGCAATCAAAAAGTCTAAGTTAAAGGATGCGGAAGACGGAGGATCGTATTTGGTGGAAAGCATTGGGGAAGGCTTATATCCAGCAGTGGATAGATACAGGCTGATGTGATGATGATGATGATGAATCAAAAAGTCGGATGGGAAAGGGTAGTTCAGCTTAACCGGTAGGGCCCCAGGTCGGCGTGTTTGCAATGGGGTAATTGTCTCCCTCCCTAACCCTGACGCACAACTAAATCACTATCGAGTTGGATTTATTTATACTTAAGAGATTAATGATTACATGCAGCAGTACCCTAGTATGTGCTGTCCTCACCATACTGTTAGAGTTATAATGTTAATTTAATCTAAAAGTGATAGATAATTTAATCAAATTTAACCTAAAAACGTGATGAGGGCACATGCTCGTGTACTGCTGCATGTAATCATTTATCGTCTTATAGGGAGATATGAAGTATCATCATCATCAGGTCCATTTTAGTCTCCACTACAGAAGCACGACCCTCTTTCGTCCGTCCTAGACGGAAGGAGGATTTGGCCTACACTCCCCACGCTGGCCAAACGGGTTGGGGAGGCCTGATCTATATTTAATAATGTGTTATATGAGTAATATATGAAGTATAATAATCCTAAATTTTTGTTAAATGGGAGGGGGAGGGGGTGGGGAGTCGGGAGGGTCATCATCCCCGCCACACAAATTGACAAATTTATAAATATACAACGAAAAAAAAATCAAGAAATTTTACATGCTTTCGGCACACCCTGGCCTCTCCATACAAGAAAGACAAAACAAACAGACCGCGTCTCTATACCTGCAAATGTGTGTGTAGATTTTGAATGATTGTGATTATGGGACTGCATTAAATCCAGTTATTTAGTTAGTTACCGTGCTGCACTAAATATTTCACACGGGTTGTAATTGGTTATTATACAATCTAATGTCGTGGTTGTCTATTTCAAAAATTCCAAAAACATCGATCATCGTGGGTCGGGCTTCGCCTGTTCACTAGAAATTACTCATAATTTCTGAAGTTCAACTTTTAAAAACATACCTTTGTTCTTGTTTGCAGAAAACGAACGCGCACTATCTGATGTACGGGAACAACTTCAAGCCAGCCTGAATAGAGAACGAGCGCGGATGATTGAAGAACACCGAGCCACGATAGAAACTTTAAGGGAGGAACATACAGCTAGACTCACTGACCTCAAACACGACTACAGAGCCGAGGTAGGTAAACATGTAGCGTCTAGTATGGTCCACCATACTAAAGAGTTTAATAGGCTATTTGACCAACATTTTTTTCGGTTTGATATGTAGGGACGTCTCAATAATATAACCATAGGGTAAAGAATTACTTCGATAGCACAAAAATCTCTCGAGATATATTAATTTAAAAATCTCAATTTTGGACTTTCCCGAAAACGCTCCATACAAAAGGCCACTGAGTTATGACGTCACAGATTTGTATTTTGTATGCATCAAATCAGAAATTTGTACGACAGCTATGTTAAATATTACGTTTATGTAACTAGTATCATAATAAAAGTTATAGTATTTTTTATTGTTTCTCCGATGGAAATATTATTTTTTAATAATTTCATACTTATAAAATGGACTTTCCCGCCAAACTTTGATCGACCCTAAAATAAGTCTGACGGGAGATATTAGAATGAAAATTTACAGATCTTTATAGTTTTTTTTTTTTTTTTTTTTTTTTTTTATACCACCAGTGTGGCAAACAAGCATACGGCCCGCCTGATGGAAAGCAGTTACCGTAGCCTATGAACGCCTGTAACACCAGAGGCATCACACGCGCGTTGCCGACCCTGTAAAAACCTCTTCCCGCCCTTTTTGAAGAACCCCATGCTGTAGTCCCCTGAGAAAACCTCGACAGGCAGTTCATTCCACAGCTTGACAGTACGCGGGAGAAAACTTCTCTGGAACCGCACAGTACGTGACCACTTAGGCTCCAATGTGTGAGGATGAATTCCCTGTCGATGGCGAGCGGTGCGACTGTAGAAGGAGGCCGTTGGCATCATATCAAACAACTCCTCTGAACACACCCCATTGTACAGACGGTAGAACACACAAAGGGACGCAAAATCTCTTCTCAGACTTAACGGTTCTAAACCGTCTGTTAATTTGGGATCATCGACAATCCTCACAGCGCGCCTTTGAATCGAGTCACAAGGTGCAAGCTGGTATCTAGGCGCTCCCGCCCATAGATGGCAACAGTACTCCATATGCGGCCGTACTTGAGCTTTGTAAAGCATAAGTCTCTGCCGCGGATTGAAGTACTGCTTCGCCCTGTTGAGCACACCTAGTTTCTTCGACGCCAGCTTGACCTTCCCCTCCAGGTGACAACGAAACTGGACATCGCTGGACGATATTGTTAAATAATTTATACAATTTTTTAACATTGTCAAATAGCCTATTGTACTATTGACCAAAGTAGGGCCAGTCACATCTGCCTAAATGATGGCAGATGTGGCTGTTTGTGTTTTCCTTTGACAAAACCAGCACGTGAGGCGAAACAAAAAATCGTATCAATCTATCTATCATTTCCTTAAATGATGGTGGCGTAATTTACTCTCACATACAGTCCGCCTGATGTGAAGCGGTTACCGTAGCCATAATAACGCTTGCAACATGAAATAGCGCTATCGCGCCGCTACCCCCGCTGCAAACGTAGCAACTCGCATCCTTTCAGCGTTTGGTTAATTTTTATCGACAGCAGTGCTTTTATTTTCCTATATGTTTTAATTTTACGAAACACCACCCCTAAGGGGGTAAAATGGGGGCTGGAAGTTTGTATAAAAGTCCTATGTTTTTGAAGAAGGAGACTTGAAATTTAAAATGTATGCTTAAAGAGTATAGATGGTAGTATAAGTGACATGTCCTGACTGACTGATTCATCAATGCCGAGGCAAAACTACTGAAGATAGAAACGTACTTTGTAATTGTAGTCCTATAAGAAAATAAGTAAACACGTATTTCACGATTTTTCGATATTCAACCCCTTAATGGGTGAACAGGGGTATGAACAAATTTCATACATCTACGCGTACGAAGTTGCGGGCAAAAGCTAGTTTAGTATAACGTTGATGCAAGGTTGGGAATTTCCGATCTAAACCCTTTATAATTCCGTCCCAGGTGGAACGCCTTCGAACCCAACACGCGTGTCATCTGGAAGAGCTAAGAGCTAGGTTAGCGAGTGAACGGGCAGCAGCTGGCAGACAGCACGATGAGAGGGCCCTGGCTGATAAGTACCGGTGCTTGAAGGAGAAATATGCTAGGCTCAAACATGACGTCAAGGTAAGTTCTTGATTCATTTCATCAATAAATAATAAATAAATATTGCTGGAGAAATTACACAATGCTATCTAGCCGCAAACTAAGCGAAACTTATATTGTGATAACTGATCAATATACTTTTTTTGTAAAAACATACTTAAATCATATAGAAAATATCCAGATATTTTCTATATGTTTTAAGTTGGTCTGGACTTTGGAAAGTTTTGAGAGAAATTCAGAAAATAAAAATTCTAACCAAATTTTACTGAGTGACGATTAAAAATAAATAAATATTGTCAGACAAATAACACAGCGCCATCTAGCCCCAAAGTAAGCGAAGCTTGTGTTATGGGTACTAGACAACTGATAAACATACGTAACATTTTTTTTTTGTAAATACATACTTATTATACATAGAAAACACCCAGACTAAGACAAACAGACACGTTCATGCACACAAATGTTTGTCCTATGTGGGAATCGAACCCACGAGCGTTGGTGTCGAAGCCGCGTCATTGACAGCTACGCCACTGAGCTCGTCAGAAAATACACCCGTTCATTGTTTTCACTTCTGTCGGCACTCCTGGAGTGCCACTGTTTTTAATACGCTTTTATTAGGTCGACTTGTATGTAACTAACTATGTAATGGAATCTAAGGCAACTAATTTACCCATCTTCCAAGGATCGTAGCGTAATGAAAATTGACAGCTGTATGTAGTTCTGATGACAATACAATAATATTGCACTGTCGAACTGATCTGATGATGGAGCCGGAAGATATGAACTGGAACTTCATGATGGAACATCGTATCATAGCTGTTTTTGGATTTCTTAGAAAAGTCTTGTAATTAACTTTGATCACGATTAGGGTTCAAGGCCTGATGATGAAGCCGGAAGATTTTCACTTTTTAGTTTGATATGCTTTAAAGCGAATTTTTTTTAGCTTTTTTTAAACTAAGTATATTTATTTTTTACTCGGTGTTTACAAATTGTTTCATATATACTTGTTACAGATGTCAATCGAGCGACGCAACAAGAGGCGCGAAATGAGTATGACCACTGGTTCTGAAACGGAGAAGTCAAATTCGCACAAAGCTAACAACCAATCGCTTGAAAGGTTAGTTCTGTCATTCATTAGCGTTAATATGGCGCATTAGCGCTGAATTTGGAAAATAAATAGAAATCAAAGATAAAAATAAACAGAACTTGCAATAAACTTTTTGATTTGATTTTTGAACTTGTTTAGTAGTGTAATACTTAATAGCTAGATGGCGCCACACTGCGACTTCACAGCAGTAAAATATAAAATGCAAAAATTCGCCACCATCACAAACCTTCCTAGTAGCTCAGTTGGAAAGAGCATTCGACCGGCAATCGAGAAGTCGTGGGTTCGTATCACAAACAGTATTTGTAAGCTGCCCGACTGGTACGAATGGTGCAAGTACATTCACCTCATAGAATACCGCAGCCCAATGACAATTCATTTGAAGGTTGTTGTCTTCCTGCGAATGAGTGAGGTCACCAGAAAGATATTTCATGTTGCGAGCGTTACTATGGCTACGGTATCTGCTTTACATCAGGCGGGCCGTACGCTTGTCTGCCATCCGACGTGGTATAAAAAAATGTTAAAGGTTACCAGCTCCAAAACTATGGTTCCTGACTTTTTAATAAAGTACTTACATAATGCCTTATTTGACATATTGCTCTCAAGTTGTCAAATTCCAAAAGCCTCCTAATCCTACTGATTTCTTCTGATTAAATTCGTTGTGAGTTACAAGGCAAGCATAGTTTTACTCCCGGTACTGTAGTGGACTTCATTGCCTTTTTGGTCCTGGCTATACAGGAGACACTGGTGTGAATGTGTGGAGGGCTCCCGCCCAGTATCGTCGTCGTCTTTGTTAACCTTTTTACATCCCACTGCTGGGATATGGGTCTCCCCTCAATCGAAGGGGTTTAGAGCGTACTCCACCGCGATGCTCAACTGCGGGTTGACGGAGGCCAGTGTTCTCAAGCCGCTTAAAGGCCACTGACTTGGTTCAACAACTGTCATCTAAAGACAATAGCCGGGGCTGACGGCTTAATGTGCCCTCCGAAGCACGAAGTAGTTCGAATAAATAAACCCATCCATGGACAGGCTACGGCCGACGTTGCTTAACTTGCGTGTACGATTAGACTGAAACTCATGACTCCAACGATCCTCATATATCGTCCCGGTATATGCATAATCACTACATAGTATAAAACAAAGTCGCTTTCTCTGTCCCTATGTCCCCATGTATGCTTAAATCTTTGAAACTACGCAACGGATTATGATGCGGTTTTTTTTAATAGATAGAGTGATTCAACTGGAAAGTTTATATGTATAATATATGCATAACATAGTAGAAAAACACTGATAATTTAGAGGTTTCTAATGTGATGTCGTAAATAAACACATTTTTTTGCTCTTTCATTGCAAACGCTGGCTGAACCCAACGAGATAGATCAAAATAATGTAGTACAGTATTGTTCACCTTAAAATGGTCTACAAAAAAGTTCGCGATGGTATATGTCTATCTCTTAGTGGTAACACACAATAACCGTTATTTTATCCTTTGCTTTTTACAAGAAATAATGCCTTATTTACGAAGCGATTTTAAGCAATACAGAATTAATCCTTATCCAATTAAGTACCTTAAATACATTGCGCATTTAATATAGATCAATATGGCCCTTCACAGCATGTAATTTAAATGAATAGTTTAGAAGATATTACACATTTAAAATGCAGGGACATAACGGCTGTGGCGGTACCGGCCGCGGAGCCGGCGGCGTGTGCCTATAACTGGGGAAGGACTGGATAGGACAAAGCGCAAAGACCTTCTGTAGTACATTTAGTATCAGCATTGCACCCGTGCGAAGCCGGGGCGGGTCGCTAGTGAAGTATATAATAATTTCAGATGCAAAGAGCTGAACGAGACGTCAGTGAGTGCGGCGGTAGAGCCAGAGCCGGCGCGAGTGCGGCTCAACAACAACCCGACCATCAAATATAACGACAACGAGACGTCCTACTCGGAGAGCAACGCGCACAAACCGTACGATAACAATAACGAACCCTGGAAACTTAAGAGGGAGAATGTAAGTATTAGAAATATTTTAAAAATGGAAGCATTATTATATTATTAATATCACAGTATAAGTAATAGTACTAACGTACAGTATGGACTCTCTCTGCCGCTCTCACTAGTCGACCTCACCTCCCCTATGAGACCGATTTGGAACCGTTCGCAATGGATGCCACGTCCTACAAATTGACGTCGCTCGTATTTTATTCTCCATTCAGTTTAAAAGATGGGAGTTACTTGTGCAGTGGATGGATGTCTCAACACATGGAAAATCAAAAACAGTAATTTATTCGATCCCTTTGGATGAAATAAAATACAGATTTTTTTATAAATTACCTAAAAAGCATGCGGCAGCCATAGTTTCATCATAACTAATTCATGTCTGTCAAAGTAGGATACAAGATACAATTAATACGAGATGAGAAAAGGATAGCATTATATGTCTCAAAGAGCAAGTGAGTGCGCAGACGCGGACGTGACATTGCTGTCACTTGAGTTATGGTGGTTTATTGTTATTGTTTACAATTTTCTTATTTACATTTCAATGTTTATTGTGCGTGATCTCATGTGTGGTATTAGTTTTAAATTACGTTTGTTCCATGTGAACATGAAAATGAATCAAATCATTGCGCATGCATTTATATGAATAGTAAAAACCTACAATTAGTAAGAATGAAATGGTTTGACCATTACAATGAACCGGTGTTCGGAAGGCGAACGTTTGATTTAGTGGTGATTAGAAAATATAAAATTTTGGGTAAGTTAGTAATGGCAATTATACAAGGCGTTTTGTAAATATTGGCTGAAGTCAGTGTAGTGTATTTAGTATGTTTTTTTTTTCTTCATTACGCCCACCTGATGTGAAGTGGTTACCGTAACCATATTAACGGTCGCAACATTAAATATCGCTCGCGCGCTGCCATCCTTGCTGCCAACGCAGCAACTCCATCGTCTCTGGTGACCTCACTCACTCGCAGGAACACAACAACCCTCAAGGAAATTTTATTTGACGGCGGTATTCTGTGAGATGGTGGTACTTCGTCAGTCGGGCTGCTTAAAAAATACGCTATGTCGTACCTCTATTTTCATCAGAGCCTCGTTTGTCAGTCAGCAGGGTGTACCCCGTGCAGGTAAGATTGACTTAGGTGCAAAGATGTTGATGAACCACTTACACCCCCGGCTTAGGGCCTTAGGGCTGACATTATTCAATTATTAGTCGGACATATCCGACTAATAATTGAATAATGTCAGCCCTAGAGAACGTCACTCAAACATAGGCACGTGTACAGACGTCATTTGGTTACTACATGCAAAAGCGCCATTTTTGTATGGAGTGGCCGGGGTTTGTTAATATTTTAAAAACAAGGCTTAATTTATATTTATACTAGCTGGCCCGGCGAACTTCGTACCGCCTAATTGTCAATGAATGTCGTGGTATACATATTAGTTGAACAAAATTTATGATGTCTTGAAATTAATATAATGAATAATAGAAAATAATAGAGAAGCACGATGGCGTCCTTGCGCGTGTCAGTCTAATTGTACACGCAAGTTAAGCAACGTGCTCCTGCGTGCTTCGGAAGGTACGTTAATCCGTCGGTCCCGGTTGTTATCATTAGATGGCAGTCGTTAAGCCAAGTGGCCTTTAGGCGGCTTGAAATTACTGGCGTCCGCCAACTCGCAGTTGAGCAGAGTGGTGGAGTATGCTCGAAACATATTCAGCTGAAGGAAGACCCGTATTAGATTATCTCGAGCTACTCCGTGCTTCGGAAGGCACGTAAGACGTCGGTCCCGGTTGTTATCATTAGATTATCTCGAGCTCCTCTGTGCTTCGGAAGGCACGTAAGCCGTCGGTCCCGGTTGTTATCATTAGATTATCTCGAGCTCCTCCGTGCTTCGGAAGGCACGTTAAGCCGTCGGTCCTGGTTGTTATCATTAGATTATCTCGAGCTCCTCCGTGCTTCGGAAGGCACGTTAAGCCGTCGGTCCTGGTTGTTATCATTAGATGGCAGTCGTTAAGCCAAGTGGCCTTTAGGCGGCTTGAAATTACTGGCGTCCGCCAACTCGCAGTTGAGCAGAGTGGTGGAGTATGCTTGAAACATATTCAGTTGAAGGAAGACCCGTATTTAATATTACCCAGCAGTGGGTAAATATTAAGTTCAGTATTTTACTATGTCACAAAATAAAGTACCATGACACTTGACAACCAATTAATATTCATTTTCAAGCATTCATTCATAAACAATTTTCAAAACAACAACGGACAACTTTCGCGACGTAAAAGTTAGACCAATCGATTTGACATTTAATTGAAAATCAATAAATATCCCAATCCGTTTTCAAATTTAATTTTTCGACAATTTTGTCAATGTTTTAATACTTATTATCCTATACCCACATTTCTGAACGCACGCATACATTTGACGTACGCACGTTAACGTCACGTTTGACAGGTCCGACATCCACGAACATTTTGTATGGAAAAATGATTTTTCTTTTATTTTATTTTTTTCGTAAATTTTCCAATGTTTTTAATAGTTATTCTGCTATTCTGGACGGAGACAAATCCAACAAATCAAAAACCATGGCAATCGGTCCAGCCGTTCTCGAATTATAAGTGTTGTAACAAACACGACTTTCTTTTATTTAAATAAGATATATAAATCATCAGGCATCACGCGTGAACGGCTGGACAAATTTCATTAATTCTTTTTTCATTGTGTTTGTATTTGTCAGGAGGTTTTTATAAAAAAAACATTCACTCGCAGGAATGCAATAACCCTCAAGGGAATTGTTATTTGGCTGCGGTATTCTGTGAGATTGAGGTACAGTCGGGCAATTTTTTTATCATCATCATCAGGTCCATTTTAGTCTCCACGACAGGAGCACGACCCTCTCGTCCGTCCTAGACGGAAGAAGGATTTGGCCTACACTCCCCACGCTGGCTAAACGGGTTGGGGACACCTGATCGATATATTTTTTTTTATTTGTATTAATTTATTTTGACATTTTAATTATTATTATCTTTTGCATGCCAATGTTTGGTGCAACACGCTTGCACTTTTATAGTTGTACCACCTTTGTACCGTGTTTGCTTGCAAATAAATGATTTGATTGATTGATTGATTTGATTTGATAATGTATTTCCCTTATTCGCCTTGTACGACATCCACGGGAAGAAACGGAGTGATTCTTTTTTTAATTTTTTTTTATTTATTTTAATAATAATAATTATCTTTATTTAATAAATAAGCATGCATTACAAAATCAAGAATACATTGTGTGTGCACTTAACTGTTGAAAATATTTGACAACTAAATAACAATATTATTCTTAGTTCTTAAGTAGAACCGTTAGAGCGGCACAATAAGCATATACATTTGGACGCTGATGCCATAACTAGGTTGGTACCTGTATTTATAGCACCAGTGCTCTCCAGTAATCATATATAAGTACAAATTAAGTGAGCATGAAGTGTTATTTTGACTGTCTAAGTGAAAGGGTGTGAAGGAGTATACGAAATGCTGCAATTGTAGTGTAAATTCTATTCTAGTCTGCCGGGAACCACACGGCCAGGCCACTGGCTTTTTTATACTACGCCAATTTATCATTTCAGACTGAGCCATCAGCAGATACGTCTCAGGCGTCGGCTGTGAAGCGGCCGCATAGGAGAACAGCCGTCGCGTTCAGGGAACCGCCGAGGAGGAGGCGGGATAGAGAACGGGATACAGGTTTCTTTATTTTTTTTTATACTACGTCGGGTGGCAGGCAAGCATACGGCCCGCCTGATGTGAAGCGGTTACCGCAGCCATATTAACGCTCGCAACATAAAATATCGCTCGCGCGCCGCCACCCCCGCTGCCATCGCATCATCTCCTTCCTTTCTGGTGACCTCACTCACTCGCAGGAACACAACAGCCCTCAAGGGAACCAATATTTGGCTGCGGTATTCTGTGAGGTGGAGGTACATTCCCCAGTCGGATAGCGTACAATTACGCTCCCTACATCTCTTTTCGCCAGAGCTTCGTTTCTCAGTCAGCAGGGTGCACCGCGTGGAGGTGAAGTTGGCTTTGGTTCAAAGATGTTGATGAACCACTTACACCCCAAATATATAGGTATACGCGCATAGCTTCTACCACGGTTTCATCCCTTGTGAACGCAATGTTTTTTTTTATACAACCTCGAGTGGCAACAACTATACGACCCGCCTGTAAAGCAGTTACCGTAGCCATATTAATGCTCACAACATGATATATCAATCGCGCCGCCATTACCGCTGTCGACACAGCAACACGTTCCTTTCTGGTGACCTCACTCGCAGGAATACTACAACTGGGCTGCGGTCTTCTGTGAGGGTGAGGTACTTCCTCAATTAAGGTACAATGACGCTCGCCCTACCTCTCGTTCGCCAGAGCCTTGTTAATCAGTCAGCTGGGTGCACCACGAGTAGGTGAGGTTGGCTGTGGCTCAAAGGTAAGCCATACACACCCCAAAAACAATCCCGCAGCCAAATATTGCTTTTGAAGATTGTTGTGCTCCTGTTAGTGAGTGAGGTATCTTTTTACGAGGTGATGCATTAGCAGTGAGGTTGTCAGTACGCAATGATAAATAAAGCAATGTCTTACGTCACGGGCGGCATATTGAACTCTGAGCGTAACGAAGAATTCTATGGTTAACTCCCGAACGTAGCGAGGGAGTTAAAGTTAACTCCTGAGCGTGGCGAGGGAGTTTACTTTAAAACACTGGCACAAAACAAAACATTTTCCATAGATTATTGTTATGTTACCAGACACTATGACATAATAATGACAATGTTAATAATAATGAATATGATGAATAACGTGATTAATTTCCTTAGGTGCTACCACAGACTGCCAAGATTCTTCAGATGCCACAACAGCGGACGAGAAACCGAAAGAAACTATGAACGGTAATTATTTTAAACTGTGGCAATCAGACGATCTGTAATAATGGTTATTTAGCAGCCAATGCAATCGTCATAGACACGATAAGAAGAAATACTATAAAAAAATGTAAGTGTTTCGTCAACAATTTGGGTGTAAGTAGCTCAACACGATTTTTAAAGCCAAAGACAACATCGCCTACACGTGGTACACCCTGCCGACTAGCGAAAGAGGCCCTAGTAAAAGAGATTCAGGGTACAGCGTATTGCAGTGTTCCCAGAGGTGGAGGCGCTTCCCCAGTCGGGCAGCTTATAGCCCGACTGGGGAAGCGCCTCCACCTCTGAGAACACTGCAGCCAAATAACAATTCCCTTGAGGGTCGTTGCGTTCCTGCCAGTGAGTGAGGTCGCCAGAAAGAAAAGAGATGCTGCGTTGGCAGCAGAGAGGTGGCAGCACGTGTTGGTTTGTTTGTGATTTTCTCAATAACTACTGGTTTGGATGGGATGTTTCGCCGTTAGATTGTATTTTTTGGAGGTATTAATTAGTGTATAAATTTAATATATTATAAGAAACCAGAGCCTTGCATGAAAACAGAGTCAGTGCAATTTTCATTGGTATCGGTTCATTTTTCTTAAAAAAAATTGGTTGTCTTTATAGACGACTTTATAGTCTGTTTACAGAGGATAATTTTACGTGATATTGTCATAATTAACATAGGCCGATCGTGCCTCTTTATCGCTTGTTCCGCGCTCTCGCTTGCACGCTCGTCTCGGGCGGAACGTGACAATGAGTCATGCTTTTTCGTACGTGCAGCCGGCGTTCATTCTGATTTTGATGTTTTATAAGACGTTATCACGTCAAAAAAAACATCAATACATTTATTTTACTACGACGGCGGGCAGACAAGCATACGGCCCGCCTGATGTGAAGCGGTTACCGTAGCCATATTAACGCTCGCAACATAAAATATCGCTCGCCCGCCGCCACCACCGCTGCCAACGCAGCATCTCCTTCATTTCTGGTGACCTCACTCCCTCGCAGGAACACAACAACCCTCAAGGGAATTGTTATTTGGCTGCGGTATTCTGTGAGGTGGAGGTACATTCCCCACTCGGGTAGCTTACAATTACGCTCCCTACCTCTCTTTTCGCCAGAGCTTAGTTTGTCAGTCAGGTCAGTTAGGTCAGGTTGGCTTTGGTTCAAAGATGTTGATGAACCACTTACACCCCAAAAACATGCAAATATCGTCACAATACAAATATCACAAATGTTAAATGTATATAATTAGTTTATTTTTTTTTAGGTCACGGCCGACGAAGATGTTTCACAAGATTAAAATCTGCTTCAACGTCACGCCTCAACTATTCTCCAAAGTATGTATTTGTTAATAATGTTTTATGATAATATGCTACTCGCCGCTCGCGTGGACGTGAGAAAAGAAACAAAATAAGTCTTTAAAATTTGTGGTTTAAGAGGTTCATCAACATCTTTGAACCAAAGTCACCTGCACGTGGTGCCCCTGCTGACTGACAAACCAGGCTCTGATGAAAGAGATGTGGGGCATAGCGTATTTTTAAGCTGTTCGACTGGAAAAGTACCTCCACCTCACAGAATACCGCAGCCAAATAACAATTCCCTTGAGCGTTGGTGTGTTCTTGCGAGTGAGTGACGTCAACAGAAAGAAAGAAACAAAGGAAGGAGTAGAGGCTGTCCTATCCTATCCAGTCATCGTCATATCTTCCACAGTTATAGGCAAAGAGAATGTAACCACTACGTTTTAAGAGACGGATGTGCCATACAAATAGCGTAATTCTAATATGTATGAAATGGAAGCGAAAACAATCAGAATTTGTACCAAATTCGCTTCCGATTCATAGAGTCGTTTTTAGGGTTCCGAACCTCAAAAGGAAAAACGGAACCCTTTTAAGATCACTTTGTTGTCCGTCTGTCTGTCTGTCTGTCTGTCTGTCTGTCTGTCTGTCAAGAATTTCTATGTCGAGAATGCGTGGAGGTATCAAGCTGAAATTTGAACTGTATACTCAGGTCTACGGTCCCATGAAGTTAAAAAAAAATCAAACTGCTAAGTTTACGTAGAAAAAAGTTACGGCCGTTTATTCAGCAAAAAACGCATATTTCGACACACTCAAGGGAATCAAAACCTATAGGGTACTTCCCGTTGACCTAGAACTATGAAATTTGGCATGTAACATCGTTATAGACTACAAGTACAGGAATAAATCTCAAAACTATACATTTGTAAATAGATCTTAAAAAATAGGGGGTCTATATTTTTTATAGGGTGCCGAAATTTCAAATTGAAACTACTAGTTCAAATGGGGTATCATATGAAAGGGCTTGATGTACACATTGCAAAATATATTTTATTTATTTTTTTCGACGCATTATTTCTTATTTATAATGAAAAATATCAAATTTAATAATGATACTACGTATCTACGAGTACGGAACCCTCGGTGGGCGAGTCCGACTCGCACTTGTCCGGTTTTTTTACTTTGAGTTGCGCCAGGCTGGTTATAGGGACGGCGCCATCGATGCCGGCTCCCCGGCCGGTACCGCCTCAACCATTATGTCCCTGCATTTTAAATCTGTAATATCTTCTAAAATATTGATTTAAATTACATTCTGTAAAGGGTCATATTGATCTATATTAAATGACAATGTATTTAATGTACTTAATTGGATAAGGATTAATGCTGTATTGCTTAAAATCTCTTTGTAAATAAAACATTATTTGTGGTAAAAAGTAAAGGATAAAAAACGGTTGTTGTCGGTTATCCCTAAGAGATAGACATATACCATCGCGGACTTTTTTGTAGACCATTTTAAGATGAACAATACTGTACTACATTATTTTAATCTATCTCGTAGGGTTCAGCCAGCGTTTGCAATGTAAGCGCAAAAAAATGTGTTTATTTACGACATCACATTAGAAACTTCTAAAATTATCAGTGTTTCTCTACTATATTATGCATGCATTATACATATAATCCTTCCTGTTGAATCACTCTATATATTAAAAAAAAACCGCATCCAAATCCGTTGTGTAGTTTTAAATAACTAAGCATACATAGCTGGCCGTGTGGTCTCCGGCAGACTAGAATAGAGTCACTCCGTCTCTTCCCGTGGTTGTCGTACAAGGCGACTAAGGGAAATACATTATAAAACATCGATCAGGCCTCCCCAACCCGTCTGGCCAGCGTGGGGAGTGTAGGCCAAATCCTCCTTCTGTCTAGGACGGACGAGAGAGGGTCGTGCTCCTGTAGTGGAGACTAAAATGACCTAATGATGATGATACATAGGGACAGACAGACAGGGAAGCGACTTTGTTTTATACTATGTAGTCATTACGCACTCTTATGCAGCATTTAATTGTATCAGACGCGGCGAGGGATGGTCCAGCCCATTGGAGTCTCTGAGGCAGCAGCTTCGGAAGCTCGACGACCTGGAGGATCAGTTCCCGGACTTGGCGTGCCAGCCTGCCTACAGCCTCAGATACCCTTTTGGTGAAATAGGTACGTAATAAATTGAAGAAGAAGAATAAGAGACGCTGATGCGTTGGAGATGTGGTGCTGGAGACGGATGCTAGGAGTATCATGGACAGAGTTCCGTACAAATGATTACATACTAAAAGAACTCGGCATCAGACAGCGCCTATATATCACAGTATAGTCATACATTCTAACCTTCTTCGACCATATTATGCCGTCGTGGAGATCGACTCCATGGAGCGTCTCGTAGTCCAGGACACCAGACCGCGTAGTAGGTCACCCTCATGAGTGACCTACCACGCAATACAATCATACTTTGACGAGCTCGGTGGTCGAATGGTTAGCAATAAATAATAAATATTGCCAGACAAATTACACAGCGCCATCTAGCCCCAAAGTAAGCGAAGCTTGTGTTATGGGTACTAGACAACTGATAAACATACAAAAATACATTTTTTTTTGTAAATACATACTTATGATACATAGAAAACACCCAGACAAAGAGAAACAGACATGTTCATGCACACAAATGTTTGTCCTATGTGCGAATCGAACCCACGAGCGTTGGTGTCGAAGCCGCATCATTGACCGCTACGCCACCGAGCTCGTCAATGCAATGGCCATGACTCCGAGATAGCGGGTTCGATTCCCGCACAAGACAAACATTTGTGTGCATGAACATGTCTGTTTGTCTCGGTCTGGGTGTTTTCTATGTATTATAAGTATGCATTTACAAAAAAAATATTGAAGACATTTATCAGTTGTCTAGTACCCATAACACAAGCTTTGTGCTTAATTTGGGACTAGATTTATTTATTAAATAAGGAAATGCCGCGTCGGCAGCGGGGGTGGCGGCGCGCAAGTGATATATTATGTTGCGAGCGTTAATACGGTTACGGTAACCGCTTCACATTAGGCGGGCCGTATGCTTGTCTGCCACCCGACGTAGTATAAATATATATATATATATATATATACTTATTCAATACCATCTCATGATGGACAGGCTAGATCAAGGCCACAATTGAGTGCTCGGTTAGCGAGTGCACCAGGAAAGCTGCAGTCCGCGACGAATGGCGCTGTATTATCAAAATGATCACTCATCGTGATTCATAATAATGACCACGACAACTCTGGCAAGAGTATACCGACTATGAAGAATAAATTAAATCTCGGCTTTGAAAAGCAACCTTATGTATTGGTTAGCTATGAAAAGTATCACAGAGGTAACCACGTTTCTCAGCCATGTCAAAGTTTAAGTTGATACTTACAGCCAATTTGCATCTTAAAATATGACAAATTCCCAGAGACATATAAGTTTAATCACATACATATTTCAAAAGCGGCTCATTAAACATAGAACAGAGAGCCTTTGTTTAAACATATCTTTAGATAATTACTGAAAATGACTTTTATTTAATACAAGTCTGTTACTACAAAATGGCGCGGCGAGTCGCGAAGATAACAGACAGTCGTTGTCTATTGAAGTGTACTGCGTAGCCAAAGACACGCGTCGTGTATATATTACGTCACCGCTACCGACGCCTTGCTCTTGTATATTGCTCGTCATAATAGTCGTATCGTCGAAACAATCTGTGAATATGTGTGGGTCGTTCCATCGTCGTTATTGATGTCCATTCATCTTAGTCAGCCAGTCTAACCACACCCGCGCATGCGTGGTATATTCACGCAGGGGTTGACGCCCCTGCAGTTTGGCCCGGGTAAGGGGCGTCTAGCTCGAAACCCGTACGCGCTTCGGCGCATGATCTCACTCACTGACTGACTGACTGATGCCTTGAATTCACGTTCGCTTTGAATTGTCAATGCAGCGCGTAGTCTTATTATTCTTCAAGGTGCAGTAGCCACAGCGGACACGCCAGAGTTAGAGTTCGTTCGCCATCGTGCTCTAGTTGAAAGAGAAGGCATGAGACGAGCTCGGGCGGTCTTAAAGCGGAGAAGAGCCGCTTTGAGAGAAACAAGAGCTTCCTTGTCGCCACATAGAGCGCCCTCTGTGAGTATTTTATGTGATTGGATAGATTCGTAGTTTCCTATTCGTTTAGTTACCGAGTTGGTGTCATTTGATTTTTAGCTGACTTAAAAAGTTATAGCATAGTATAAGTCGTAGTACTAGTAGTAGTACGAAAGTGAACTACCAATATCGCAGATCGGTCTATTTTACGAATGCGTCGATAAATGCGTAGGTATTAAGTAAGCGCTTTGGTGCCAATTTTTACCGCCGTGATGTCCGGCTATGGTCCGTCTACAACGTGTAACTACAAGTACGCAAAACTTAAAAATAGTTTGTTCAGAATCATGAGTAGAATCAATTCCAAATTTTTCATTCATTTTTAAAGTAACTGGTTTTGAAAAATATATTATTATTTTTTAAATTATCGTGTCTATTATTAAATTGCGCTCGACAATCCAGCGAGAAAATGTGAAGTACGTAAACAAACGTAATATAATAAGTACGTAAATAACCGCCGCGTCCAAAAAGTTTTAAGCGCCGTGCAGAGAGCGGCGCTTACGCGTCATTGACGCGATACTTGCTCTTTAATATTAATATTTGCCTATCGTAGCCATTGGCGCGTATTTTTGATAACAAAGCGCCACAGAGCTCATAAACTATTAGAATTATTAGGAAAACAAAAAAGTGTTCATATCTCCGAGATTTTTTTTTTCGATATTATTACTTAATTAGTATTTATATATCAATTTATAATTATATAAAATTCAGTTGGGGTGTTTGAGGTTTTGCGTACTGGGAGTTACACGTTGTATATATATAAAACGTAATAGCCGTAAGTAGCAGTATGACCACTCCCTGCCGCTCTCTCGTGTCGCTCAACTCACCTCCCATCTGAGACAACTCTGGAACAGTCTTTATGACGCCGCACACACGCTCATTTGCGCTCTGCGTCGTCATTGTTTATGTAGTAGTAAACGACGCGACATTTATATGGAGTGGCCGGGGTGTGGTTATAGATTTTCTCAGTTCTTCTGTTTTTTTTGTAGAATACTTATGTCTTCGTTTGTTGTGAATAGATTTATTATTATCAGAGTTACGAATATTTTAATAAGGAATTGATATAAACTATCATATGCGACGAAAACTAGCAATCAACGTTTATAATGTCATAGTTTTTCTGTATATCTATGATATACCTATATAGCTATTATTTATGATTTCTGTCTACGGATTTCGAAATGTTTAATTATACCTATGTATTATTATTTATTTTACAGTTTTTATTTATATCACCCGTGTGGTATAGGGGACCTAAACACTCATAATGTTATAAAATGGGATGGCAGTATGTTATTTAGTAATATCGGAACTTAGGAGAAATTTCTTTTAGACACGGTGTATTTTATTTGTTAGTTAATTCACACGCTACTACCAAATAAGTGTTGACGTCAAAATGCTATATTTCTTACTATGACGTGACGTCAGGAGGAGCGTGAAGCGACAGAACTCGAAGTCGCGTTGCATCGAGCACGAGCATTGCTCGGCGAAAAAGAAATACGTCTACGTCACATCGAGCGAGCATTGCGGCGTTTGGCTGACGCGCATCCGCCTCCTCTTATACAGGTTCTAAACTCGACTTTATTGTTATAGACGCAAGTTCTACTTTTCGTTATCAGTTTCTTCTTCTTTGGAAACTTTCTGTATAATTTCGACTTTTTTTTCTGCAATTAGGCATTTTTATTTGATTAGCTTTTATTCTTTTGGAAAGTCTTATTTAGCGCTCTTTGTTTAGTTATAAATGTTGTTATTCAGCTTTTTTGAAATATTTTTCTTATTGCCTTGACCTTGGTCGTAGTTTTATTTTTATTTTTGTCGTGTCGTTATTCGCTCTTTAGTTATGTCGTGGCATTCTATTTGCTTTCTGTTTCAAAATGGGTATACCAAGCCGACGGGATTCTACCCTTCGATATGTAACTTTTAGTAACTTTTACCTTTTAGTAACTTTTACCATGAAACCAACGTGCGTGTGTTTTTTTCAGTAACTATAAGATCACATTATTTGAAGGGTGTAAGTAGCTCACAGCCAAAACCAACATCGTTTGCACGTGTTGGACCCCGCTGATTACCAAACAAAGCTCTGATGAAAAGGCTTAGGGCATATGATCTTGATGGAGAAGCACTGCCACTTCATAGCATCTCACAGACAAAACACAATATTGTTTTCATCATCATCATCAGCCTGTATCTATCCACTGCTGGATATAAGCCTTCCCCAATGCTTTCCACCAAATACGATCCTCCGCCTTCCGCATCCAGCCGCTTTCTTAAGGTCATCGGACCATCTAGAAGGAGGGCGACCAACGCTATGTCGTTCTACGCGCGGCCTCCACTCTAATACCTTCCTCCCCCATCTGCTATCACTTACTCGGCAGATGTGACCCGCCCATTGCCACTTCAGCTTGCAAACACGAAAAGCTATGTCGACAACTTTAGTTCTCCGTCGAATTTCTTCGTTCCGGATTCGATTCCTCAGAGAAACCCCGAGCAAAGCCCTCTCCATCGCTCGCTGCCTGTGCGACCTTTAGCCTGTGTACCAGTCCGATGGTCAGTGCCCAAGTCTCTGCACCATAGGTCATTGCAGGGAGGACGCACTGGTTGAAGACTAGTCTTCAAGCATTGGGGTATCTGTGCGGTGAAGATGTGCCGAAGCTTTCCAAAAGCTGCCTAGCCCAATCGAATGCGTCTATCGATCTCTTTGTTGAAGTTACCCCGGCCAAGCTGTATGAAATGTCCGAGGTAGACATAGTCTTTAACCACTTCAATCTGTGTATTCTCTACCATAACCGGGCTAGGGATGACAACACAGACTTTCGTCTTGTCGAAATTCATCCCCAGCCCCACGGATCGAGATGCAACATTGAGATCGGTCAACATACGACTGAGATCCTCCAGCAATTCAGCCATTATGATCACGTCGTCGGCAAACCGAAGGTGTGAGATGTACTCGCCATTTACACAGATGCCCCGTTTTTTTCCAGTCCAGCGTTTTAAATACGTCTTCCAGAGCAGCGGTGAATAGTTTCGGGGAAATGACATCCCCTTGACGTACTCCCCGCTGCAGCTGGATAGGCTTGCTGGTCCTGGACGTGGACTGTCATTGTCGCAGAGTTGTATAGCCATCTCAGCACCTCGATATAGCGGTGGTCGACTTGGGATAGCTGTAAGGATTCCAGAACAGACCAAGTTTCGATGGAGTTGAAGGCTTTCTCGTAATCCACAAAAGCCACACAGAGCGGCAAGTTGTACTCTGTGGTTTTCTGCACAATCTGCCGCAATGTATGTATGTGGTCCACGGTACTGTAGCCTTTACAAAACCCTGCCTGTTCCGGTGGCTGCTACTCATCAAACCTTCGAGCGAGACGGTTCATGATAACCCTTGAAAACAGCTTATACACGTGAGTCATGAGTGAGATCGGTCTATAATTCTTCAATAAGGTCATCTTTTTTGAAGAACAAGACGACCAAACTCCTGGTCCACGCGACCAGAGCGGTCCCATTATGAATGACGGAATCAAACAGACGTTGTAGTTCCTTCAGAACCGGAGTTCTTCCAGCTTTCAACATTTCTGTTGTAATTCCGTCCTCACCGGGAGCCTTACCATTTTTCTGCTGTTCAAGGGCTATCCTAATCTCACCCATGCTTATGTCCGGAATATCTTCGGTTTCGAGTCGGGTTAGCGGGGCTCGGCGATCACTTACACGAACATCTAATGTAGGGACAGGTGCATGTGCAGCATAAAGTTTGTCATAGAACCTTTCTACCTCCGCGAAGATCTCTGGCTTAGAGGATACGATTCGACCATCCTCTAGTTTGAGCTTCGACAGATAAGCCCTTTCAGAAGGCCGAGAAAAGACTTTTAGCCCCTTGTTGCAATATTGTTTTAAGATTGTTGAATTCATGTGACATACTATAGCAGAGATACTACTGGCAAGTGTCTTTAAGTTACGGTAACAGCTTTGCATCAGGCTGGCCGTATATTTGGCATAAGACGTGAATAGGTGATTTGTATCGATTTCGGTGCGGCCGGAATTTTGATCCGTAATTCAGTCTCTGAATTCTGAGACAGATTTCGGCTATGTGAGGCTGTTTAGACATTATCTCGCAAACCGCTGCCGCCGCGGCACCGCAGCCCTAGTTTCCCTCGAATTTGTATGAACTCTTACACACAGCGCCGCAGCAGCGACGGTGAGTCTTCATACTGCGATAGATCCACGGCGGCAAAAACTGCCGCAGCGGCATCTATATATTATACGTGAAGCGAAAACTTCGTATCCCTTTTTACGAAAACGCGTTTTTTTTTTGCGCCGACGGGGAGTATGGCCTGATTAATGGTTGGCGCCGCTGTGTGTCAGGAGGCGACGACGAGCGAGGCGTCGTCGGGCAGCGAGGCGGCGGCCGAGGCGGCGGCGGGCGGCGCCGTGCTCCGCTCGCTGCGGGCGCTGCACGCCGACGTCAGGGACATCTGGCGGGCACTCGACGCGCGGAGACCATACACAGGTCTGACACGGTCCAGTAAATAAATTGACGAGCTCAAAGTCAAAGTCAAAATATCTTTATTCCTTGGACTTTATATAGCACTTAGAAACGTCATACAAATTAAATATAAGACATGTATCTAAATCATTACTACTCTAAATCCGCAGAGCATTCACTTTGATCACACTATCTGTGAAAGTGAATTTAAGTGCCAGTTCCGGCGACGGGGCTTCTTGAGAAGAACTGGCAAGAAACTCAAGGCCGACTCGGTGGTCGATACGATGCAGCTGTTTGACGAGCTCGGTGGCGTAGCGGTCGATGACGCGGCTTCGACACCAACGCTCGTGGGTTCGATTCCCACATAGGACTAACATTTGTGTTCATGAACATGCCTGTTTATAGTCTGGGTGTTTTCTATCTATACTAATATTATAAAGCAGAAGATTTTTTTTTGTTTGTTTATTTGAACGCGCTAATGTCAGGAACTACTGGTTCGAATTGAAAAAATGTTTCAGTGTTAGATAGCCTATATTTTAAGGAAGGCTATAGGGTATATAACATCACGCTACCACCTATGGGAGCGGAGCACCAATGAAAAATAGGAAAGAAATATTCCTTTTGAGGGCTTACGTTGCCTGCGCTGCGTAAACGGTAGAAGTTACGCAAAAATCATGTATGATGGAATTGTTCCTATTTAAAAGTTCTAAAAAATATCCTTCTTTTAAGATTTACTCACTATAACCATTTTTTTATGGTAATCAAATATGTTTGCAATTAATGCATTATTTGCAAACAAATTTGAAAGCAGGTATAAAATTAATAGGTACCTACATAAATTATCACCATCAGTTTTTTTTTCTTAATTATACGGTTATGTTAACTACTTGATTTCCCATGGTCTTACCACGATAGCTGATATTCACGCGGACGAAGTCGCGGGCAACAGCTAGTAAATTAATAAATATTCTAGTCTCTGCCCCGTTATTAACTGGAAGATGAGATCTCCTGCGTGATTTATATCCGTTCATATTATTGGCATTTCGGAGATCTGCACAGCTCGCAAACAGTACATCTTATTGAAAATAATAAACAAAATAAATTAATATTTCTGGACAGCGCCATGTAGTCCCAAATTAAGCGCAAAGCTTGTACTATGGGTACTAGACAACTGATAAATGTATTTAAATACATTTTTCTTTTTTGTTAATACATACTTATAATACATAGAAAACCCCCAGGCCAAGAGAAACGGCCATGTTCATGCACACAAATGTTTGTCTTGTGCAAGGATCGAACCTGCGACCTCGGAGTCAAAGTAGCTATTGCTAGCCATTCGACCACCGGGCTCGTCATCCTTGTCCATACTCGTTTTATACTACACTTGCTTCGTAATCTCACGGATTCGTATCGGTTCTGGTTGTTAGTGGCTCACCAGTACTTTTAAAGCCAGAGCCAACCTCACCTGCAGCTGCATCGTACCGACTAACGAAAAGGGCTCTGGCGAAAGAGAGGTAGGGTACAGCATATTTGTGACGTGTGTGACGAGCTCGGTGGCGTAGAGGTCAATGACGCGGCTTCGACACCAACGCTCGTGGGTTCGATTTCCACATAAGCATGTATTTACAAAAAAGAAATGTATTTACGTATGTTTATCAGTTGTCTAGTACCCATAACACAAGCTTCGCTTACTTTGGGGCTAGATGGCGCTGTGTAATTTGTCTGACAATATTTATTTATTTATTTGTAAGCTGCGCGACTGGGGAATTACCTCCACCTCGTAGAATACCGCAGTCAAATAACGATTCTCTTCAGAGTTTGTTGTGTTCCTGCGAGTGAGTGAGGTCACCAGAAAGCAAGGAGTTGCTGCGTTGGCAGCGGCGTTGGGTGCGAGCGTTATTTCATGTTGCTAGCGTTAATATGGCTACCGTAACCGCTTCACTTCAGACGGACCGTATGCTTGTCTGCCCTACGTAGTACAAAAAAAAAGTTTCCATTTCACTTTGTCATCATTTTCATCATATTTTACATCATCATTATCAGGCTTACTATCTACCCGCTGTTGGATATTGACTTTTCTCCACGCTTTCCACCATATGCGTCCATCCGCTGCCTGCCGCTTTTTGACGTCTTCAGTACAGGTGCTAGATAATCTCTACTTACGAGCCCAATCAATAATAGGAGAGAAAGTCGCTCATTATTCCTCTGAATTTCTGGGAGGTAAACTTGTATTGGCCGTGTGGTTTCCGGCAGACTAGAATAGTATCACTCCGTCTCTTCCCGTGGATGTCGTACAAGGCGACTAAGGGAAATGCATTATAAAACATCGATCAGGCCTTCCCAACCCGTCTGGCCAGCGTGGGGAGTGTAGGCCAAATCCTCCTTCTGTTTGGGACGGACGAGAGAGGGTCGTGCTCCTGTAGTGGAGACTAAAATGACCTGATGATGATGATGAACTTGTATGATAATCCATTACTTATGTGAAAATCAGAGAGGTAAAAATATATGAAAATCCATTACTAGCGTGGCGACGGGTGAATGTATATGATGTGTTATAATTTAGAGTTTTTAACGTGATAACGTCTTGTAAATAGATGAACGCCGGCTGCACGCACGAAAAAGCATGACTCATTGTCACGTTCCGCCTGAGCCAAGCGTGCAAGCGAGAGCGCGGAACAAGCGATAGAGATGCACGATCGGCCTATGTTTCTTATGACGTTATCAAGTAAAATTATCGTTCGTAAACCGACTTAACAGACAACCAATTTTTTTTTATTGCAGCCTCTCCGGAAACCAGTTCGTGCAACGCGGCAACTACGTCACAAACCAGAATGACATTATCAGCCGTAAGTGTTACTAGAAATAGTTAGGTTAGTTTGTTTTCTACAAATCCATACAATTATTTGTACCTTCAAATACGTTTACATGGATTTGTAGGTTTAGAGAACTACATGGCGTAATGAACGTAAGTGGCTACGGTAACTGCTTTCCATTAGGCGGGCCGTATGCTTGTTTGCCACTTTAGTAGTATAAAAAAAAAAATTAGGCCATTTAGACCACAGGCGATGTTGACTGTTGCCTATAAATAAATAAATTTTCCTGGACAAATTACACACTGTCATCTAGTCCCAAACTAAGCAAAGCTTTTAGTATGGGTACTATTTTTTTTTCATACTACGTCGGGTGGCAGACAAGCATACGGCCCGCCTGCTGTGAAGCGGTCACCGTAGCCATATTAACGCTCGCAACATAAAATATCGCTCGCGCCGCCTTCCCCGCTGCCATCGCAGCATCTCCTTCCTTTCTGGTGACCTCACTCACTCGCAGGAACACAACAGCCCTCAAGGGAACCGTTATTTAGCTGCGGTATTCTGTGAGGTGGAGGTACATTCCCCAGTCGGGTAGCTTACAATTACGCTCCCTACCTCTCATTTCGCCAGAGCTTCGTTTGTCAGTCAGCGTGCAGGTGAAGTTGACTTTGGTTTAAAGATGTTGATGAACCACTTACACCCCAAACTACTACTACTTACTAGATAACTGATATAATATTTAAATACATTTTTTCTTTGTAAATATTATATACAAATAGAAAACTATATTTCAATTAGTTTAATTAATACTTGTTCTTCCGTCCAATGCCGTATTCTGGATTTTGATGGTATTATTTTAGACAAGTCGCCTGGAAAAGCTGGCTTCTATCAAACCGTAATACTGTGGGAGTTCTAGTACTCATATCGTACAAAATCTATTAAACGATTTGAAAAGTGAATTATTCCGTTCTTTTTTGCATAGCATTGAAAACCGACTTTTATAAATTACTAGCTGGCCCGGCAAACGTTGTTTTGCCATAAAAAAGGAAGGAGATGCTGCGATGGCAGCGGGGGTGGCGGCGCGCGAGCGATATTTTATGTTGCGAGCGTTAATATGGCTCCGTAGCCATATTAACGCTCGCAACATAAAATATCGCCTACCCGCCCGATGTGAAGCGGTTATACATAAAATATATAACCGCTTCACATCAGGCCGGGCCGTATGCTTGTCTGCCACCCGACGTAGTATAAAAAAAAATATAAATAGATTACAGCCTATTCTCAGACCTACTCGATATGCACACAAAATTTCATAAAAATCGGTCAAGCCGTTTCGGAGGAGTTTGGTAAATAACATTGTGAGACACGAGAATTTTATATATTAGATTAGAGAAATTATAAATTGTTGAAGAAGAAACATTATATTTGTATATTTTTCTATGTAGCCTGAAGCAGGGGTCCAAGACATCTCTGACGGTGGTGTAGCCGAGAGGGCCAGAGGTCTCCGCGCCTGGCTGCAAACAACTCCTTGAACACCACCATAATATCATGTTTTGAAATGCTAATATTACAACAGGGTTGTATTAAAAGAAATACGGTATGTGCTTTAAGAGCACACGACTGAAGTGAAAATTTATCTCTCGCTGCCTCCTTGCCGACTTTATCCGAACGAGCGTTGGATACCCGAGCGTGACGCGTTACATACCCGAGAGTGACGCATTCATACCCGAGCGTGATGACTCGGTATCATTCAATAGCCTTTGTGGCTATATACTATAGCATACTATAAAATACTATAGCATGTTATACCATACTATAGCATACCACATAATACTACAGCATACTATAGCATGTTATACCATACTATAGCATGCTAAAGCATACTATAGAATACTATAGCATACTATAAGATACTATAGCATTCTATAAGATACTATAGCATCTTATACCATACTACAGCTTACTATAGCAAACTGTGGTCACAGAACTGTATAATCAAAAGTTTTCATCAAGGTATAATGTTGTGGAAAAGAAGATGGCGATTGTATTAGCATTTCGAAACTTTTAACTTGCGAATTTATCAATGTTTTTGAATCTCGTTAATGTTCATAAATAATAATTAATCATCGGCAAATGTAGTTATTCTTCATATGAGAGTAGGTGACCCGACAGACGTCCTGTACAAACCTTACCCTGAATAACCTTTCAAAGTTTCATTGCGATCGAATTAGCGGTCAACGAATGCATAGAGGACAAACATTCAAACATTCATTTTTAGGGTTCCGTAGTAAATAAGGAATCCTTATAGTTTCGTCATGTCCGTCTATCTGTCTGTCTGTCCGGCTTCCACGGCTTAGCTTACAAACTATTTGTACTAGAAAGTTCAAATTTGGTATGGGTAAACATATTAATGACGCCGACAAAATGGCAAAATAATACGGAGAAAAAAAATATTTTGGGTATAATCCCCTATACGAAATGTTTTTTTTTTCCATAGCTATCCTATGGTGTTGGGTATCGTTAGATAGGTCTTTCAAAAATATTGTGAGTAATTCTACATCATTTTACATGTCAAAAGTTCCATTTGCGAATTATTAATCATTAAAACACCAATTTTTGTTCGAATCAATTGTCCCCCCTCCCCTACCCCAGCAAAAGGTTTGTTTATGGTTATGTAAAAAACTCACGGCAGTAGTATAAATAATGAATTTAAAAGGAAAATTAACACAGCTAAGGAGGCTTTACAAGTTAAGGTCCAACATAAAAAAAATATTTGGAGAAGACAAAATTTAGTACAAATTCCATTGAAAATATGACGGGCATTACGGAACCCTAACTCATGCCCTGACATGCACTGACACGCGCTGACATAAAGATTTGAATTAAATAATTTTCTTAAAATTTTAATTAATAAATGTACCTACAATTTTTTTATTAATATTGTCGTGCGATTATGCTCGAGATAAAAGTGTATAATGAAGTAATTGAATGTTTGTTATATATTTTTATTTCTAACTACACTCAAATAAATCTTAATTAATTTTGACAACTATCATTTGCCGAAGATTATATTTACATTAAGTCATTCGCACAAATATACTTTCCATTTTTTTCTCTAAGAATAACGCAATAATTTTCTTATAGAAATAATTAATAATTATAATTTGAGCTATGCTAGTTAGATATTAGTTGATTGATATATATTGCCTTGTAATGTGCATTTATTTAAAAAAAAATATTATTATGTAAGTAATTGAGTGCATAAATTTTAAATATTTTAATGCTTTATTCAATTCGATAAACTTGCATTATCTGTTATATTAGAATCTCTGGTACTTATTTTTAAAGTACCAAGTACGCAAATTATTTTTAAATAATATTTCTTATTTTTAAAACATTGGAGCTATTTTTCATCTAGTCACAAAATACTTTGTATTGCCCATAAAATACTTATTGAATCTTCTGTCCCGCTTTAACTTGAAAAGACAGTGAAGAGGTATTACATTGCCTTGCTTTAATTAAGGCGATTAATACGCAGAACTAGCGCCACCATTGAATAACATATAGTTCGCAAACGAATATAGAAACAAATGTTATCTAACTTTAAAATTAGAAACGCATTCGTGAATTTCTGCTACTTCCAAAGGTTGACTAAAAGAGAATGCTTTTAGCATTGAATCCACTTTTTGTATCTTGATGTAATTTTGTGGTCAGTAAAGTTTAGATAAACTAGTAAATATATCCAAGCAAAGGCCTATATCCAGCAGCCTATAATCAGGCTCATATTGATGATGACGACTGAAATAAATTAATAAATATTCCTGTACAAATTACACATCCACATCTACATTTATTTTTGTTAATACATACATATAATACATAGATGACACCCAGACTAAGACAAACAGACATGATCATGCACACAAATGTTTGTATTGTGCAGGAATCGGACCTCGCACTTTCGGGCTGGTCTGAAATAAATAAATAAAATTACCGGAAAGATTACTTACTTACTTATCGTCATGCCAGTCTTCATTTGGGGTAACTAAATTACTGAGCTTACATTTGAAAATAAAAACAAGTAAGTGACGTGACGCAAAAAATCGTATCAATCTGTCTCATTTCTTTACATGACGATAGTGTAAGTTAGTCTTTTTCTTGTGTGAATGAGATGAAAACTTAATCTGTCTATAGTTTCATCTGTCTACGTTTACTCTATGGATAGAATGAATGTTGCTAGTATTAATAAATTTAATTCAATTTCTAGTCTTTGGTCGCACTACTCTTCACCCATTCATTGTCGGTATATGTATTCAGAAGTCTCATGCCCGACATACATACTATTTAGCCTAAACGTTGAAGTACAAAACCTAGACGCCAATAGGCTTTGGCATGTGATTAATGATTTTTGGGACGCCGATGGGCGGTATATGTACTGAATGGTTTTAAATCGATTGTGAACAAATTCTTTGTTCAATGGTTGAGCTAGTCACTCTGTATAATCGCCTTATGTTGGACGCACATCTATCCGAGCCGAACGCGTCGAACGAACTGAACGAATCGAATTTTAGAATAGAATTCTTTATATGAAAACTTATGACACCTCGTACACCTATCCGCCCTGAGGCGTCCGAATCGGGAAGGGTAGGTTATATTTATATAGCGGTGTCAAAGGTGTCATAAGACTTCTTTATAACGAATTCTAACTAGGCCGGATAGATTTCAATGGAAAATGTATTCCTCAAGGATATATGATCGATCTCAATTTTTTTCGACACAAACCTCAAGCATGTCGAGGACTTGAATTATGACATCATCATCAGGTCATTTTAGTCTCCACTACAGGAGCACGACGCTCTCTCGTCCGTCCCAGACAGAAGGAGGATTTGGCATACACTCCCCACGCTGGCCACACGGGTTGGGGAGGCCTGATCGATGTTTTATAATGTTTTTTTTTTTTTTTTTTTTTTTTTTTTTTTTTTATGTGAGAGGGGGGCAAACGAGCATGTGGGTCACCTGGTGGAAAGCAATCACCACCGCCCATGGAGACCAGCGACACCAAGGGGTCGCCGATCCGTTGCCAGCCTTTTAAGGAAAATGAAAACTCTGTTCTTGAAGGCACCCATGTCGTAGTTGTTCGGAAATACCGCTGAGGGAAGTTGATTCCACAGTTTCACTGTTCGTGGTATGAAATGTCTTAGGAAACGTACTGTAGTAGATCGCCAATTATCAAGATGATATGGATGGAATTTTAATTTATGGCGAGTTGTACGATAGTGGAATTCAGCGGCAGGTATCAAATCAAACAGCTCATCGGAGCACTCCCCGTGATATAATTTGTATAGAACGCAAAGAGACGCTACATCTCTGCGTGTAGAGAGAGAGTCCAATCGATCCGAGATCATTGGGTCACCGACGATTCGAGCTGCTCTTCGTTGTATGCGGTCAAATGGAGCAAGCAAGTACTGGGGCGCACCGGCCCAGAGATGCGAACAGTACTCCATGTGAGGTCGAACCTGGGCTTTGTATAGTTGAAGGCGGTGTCGGGGTGTAAAATACCGCCTGGCTTTACTAATCACACCAATCTTCCTGGAAGCCAGTTTGGCCTTGCATTCCAAGTGACCGCGAAACTGAACATCACTCGATATGTCGACACCCAAGATGGTAATGCTAGTTCTTACACTAAGGGGAGTACCTTCCAAACTAGGAGCTACGACGAATGGGGACTTTTTAGCGGTAAACGCACAAACCTGTGTCTTGGAGGGATTTAGCTGCACCAAATTCAATCTACCCCAATCCGAGACGTGTCCAAGGGACGTCTCAATCTCAGACACAAGTTTTGTTCGGTACTCATCGACGCAATCCCGAGAAACATTACATTGGCCAGTGTATCTTACGTCCACTGTACTGTCATCCGCATAGCAATGAACATTGTGTATAAGCAGCAAGTCATTGATATGCAGAAGAAACAGCGTGGGGGACAATACACAGCCTTGTGGTACGCCAGCATTCAAGCGTAGTGGGTCCGAGCGTGCTCCGTCAACTACAACTTTGATGCTACGCTCAGATAGAAAACTGGCAATCCATATGCAAAGCTTCTCAGGTAGCCCAAAAGAAGGAAGCTTGGAAAGTAATGCTTTATGCCACACCCGATCAAAAGCTTTTGCTACGTCCAGACTAGCAGCCAATGCCTCGCCCTTGCTTTCCACTGACTCCGCCCAACGGTGAGTCAAGTATACCAGAAGATCACCAGCTGAGCGACCATGGCGGAAACCATATTGGCGATCATTTATCAGCTGGTGATCCTCTAAGTAGGCTACCAGCTGTTTGTTAATGATAGCTTCCATGATTTTGGAAAATATGGAAGTTATCGCAATAGGCCTGTAATTGGACGGATCTGAGCAAGTGCCTTTTTTAGGGATCGGGTGGACTAAAGCCTCCTTCCATGAGCAGGGGACCACGCCAAGTGAGTAGGAGTACCGAAATAGGCGTGTTAAAATCGGAGCCAACTCTGGAGCACATGTTTTTAAAACAATAGGTGGAATGCCATCCGGCCCACTCGACTTATGGATGTCCAGGGAGAAGAGTGCTCTACGGACAGCTCTTTGCGAGAACTTAATGTCTGGCATAGAGCTCTCACACCGTGGGATGGTTGGCGGTGTTGCTCCCTGATCATCGAGAGTCGAGTTAGACGCAAAGAGAAGTCCAAGAAGATCGGCCTTTTCCCTTGCAGTATGGGCCAGTGAGTCATCCACTCGGTGCAATGGTGGAAACGACGACCGACAGAAGTTACCTTGAACAGCCTTGGCGAGCGACCAGAACGCACGAGACCCAGAGGGCAAGCGCACTAATCTCTCGCCAATTTTGCTAACGAATTTGGACTTTGCCCTGGCGATGCAGCCCTTAAAGGATCTAGACGCAGCGTTGTAATTCTTAAAATTACAACGCTGCGTCTAGATATTATAATGTATTTCCCTTAGTCGCCTTGTACGACATCCACGAGAAGAGACGGAGTGATTCTATTCTAGTCTGCCGGAAACCACACGGCCAATTGTGACAAGTTTCATCAAAATTTGTTCAGTGGTTTTGGAGCCCAATTATTATATTAATTTCCAAGAGTGACTTTTCGGCTATTCAAGCGTTCCGCTCGCTCCACTCAAAAGTTCAGCCCCCTTACCACCATCTCTTATTGCGATTCAATAACTGAATAGAATGCTTATTCATACCAATGAATAAGCGACTCTATTTCAATTGGAATAGAGTCGCTTATTAATTGGTATGATTCGCTTATTCATTCAGTTTGTTCGGCGCATTCGGGTCGGATAGATGTGCGTTCACCTTTAAACAAAACATTCCTAGACATAAGATATTCCAAATTTATGTTGTGATAATTAGATAATATTTATATAGTCCTTTTTACAAATCCACTACGATTATAAATGTGTAATGATTGAATTTTCGGCATCGGTGCACAATCGGCCATTGAAAAGTATACATTTGTGTGATAATAATTAAAAATTATATTGGAATTGATGTATCGGTGCCACCACTCGGTGTCAACTTTGTCAGTTGTCGTGTGACTCGTGTGATCCAATTATTCTAGTGTGATTTAATGAATTAATGTTTTAGCCAAATAAATTGTAGATAATTAGATACTTCTCTAGTCAATAATATCACTCATAGTGAACTGTTGGTTAGGCATGAAATGTAAATTTATGACGTCATAAAATGTCACTATCTATCACGATTGACTATCAATCAGTAATTTATAACTACGACTCTGTTTTGCTCATACATTCCATTTACCATGAAATGGCCAATTCTTTACAATAATTTTAAATAAATTATTTTATAATAATGTATTTTAATCAGAGATGAGCAAAATGCTCAACTTTTACTTTTGGAATAAATCCTAATAATCGTCTGTGTATAAATGACCAGTTTTTGAGCATAAATAGGGAATTTATGGGCGCTTATTGAGACTTAATTGAATGTCCCCGGTATTTTGTCCATCAAATTGATACAGCTTTAGAACCGTTTGTTATTTACAAAAAGAAAAAAAATAATTTTATGTCTGTAAAGTCGGTTTACGGACGATAATTTTACGTGATAACGTCATAAGAAAACATCGGCCGATGGAGTTTAAGAGAGATAGATGCGTCACAAGCCGAACGCTTAGGCCGATCGTGCCTCTGTATCGCTTGTTCCGCGCTCTCGCTTGCACGCTCGGTTAAGGCAGAACGTGACATTGAGTCGTGCTTTTTCGTGCGTACAGCCGGCGCGTTCGTCAATTTATAAGACATCACGTCAAAAAGCAATTGTCGATACACATCTCGAGATTCAGTAATCTAGGTTGTCACAAAAATTTAAATGGGAAACATATATATTTACTGGTTACATTTTTTTTAACTATATGATATTTATATTTCGATCTTGATAGATTTTAGCAAAAATACCCTTTTTGTGTATACATAATTTGTATGTAAGTACCATATAAACAATAATTATTTGGCGAGCAATACCGGTGTTGCCATTTATCATGTGAAATTTCAGCTCATTTAAATTATACAGTTTCGAGGCTAATAAATAAGACAAATATTTTACTCACCGGCCTATTTGCGTTGATTTGCAAATACAAAATTAATATTATCGACTTACATTACTATTTTTAAATGTAAATTCAACTTTGTTTTTGCAACAATGCTTGTATACAATTTAATGAAAGATTTTCATAAGAAATTGTTGTTTATATCTTAAATTCCAAACTGAACTTGAACAACTTGAAAAAAATGTTTAAAATATGGTACTATTGTTTTTTTTTTTGTAACTTTTTTATTAGAAAAATATTGCATACTTATTAACAAGTATACCGAAGTTTATGTCCCACTTTTTTGGTTTTCATAAGAAAATCCATAATATAAGAAATTACTTACGTCCAAATAGTTTCATTGCAATTATTTAGTGTTATTGTAAAATCACACGTTCTTGCATTTCTTTCAAAAATCGTCGCACAACATTTTACAACTCTTGGAAAATAATTTGCCACATCGGAATTTTGAAAATAATATTTAAATTATTATCTCGTATCTATTAAAAATACTATATTTAAAATTGTTATAAACTTATGTCGGATTCAATTATTCTCTTATCATTTCCTAAAAAAGTGATATTGTATTAAAAGAGGCAGATGACTTGCGTACTTTTATAATACACGACATTTAGAATAGGCTACATGACTACTTACTTAGTAGCACTTTTGTATGGAGCGTTTTGGCGAAAGTCCAAAATTGTCATTTTTAAATTATCATATATCTCGAGAAGTTTTTTTCTGTTTGATAACAATATAATATAAATATAAGTAGCGGAACAAAGACTATAACTATTTTACCCGCTCTTCATTATAAAGGTATTTTGATTTTGTATTGTATTTTGAGCAATCGAAGTAATTATTTCACCTATAGTTATATTATTGTGACGTTACATAACACATCGACAAAAAACTTATAAGTAGCCTATTGACCCACTACCACTAACAGATACATCCAAAGAACTAATGATGCAGAAAAAGGTGCACCTATATCAAATTACCTCAATTATGATAATTTCACTGCTTCATTTTCTGTGCGCTATTGCGATATCTACCTTTTTTTAATACATATAATATCATTTAATCCGGTGTTGCAAATTAATTTCCATTCTCTTTAAATAATGTTTTCATTAAAATAGAGAGAGAAATTTAAGAAAGAAGATGGATGAATAAAAAATAAAGAAGGAATGAACTAAAAGGAGAGAAAGATTAATTAGAATAGTTAATTGCTATTTACAGTATAATACTACTCAATAGGAAACGATAGATGAAAAGACTCTTAAATTTAAACTACTGTCTATCTGAATAAACCTCTGTAATTCTGTATTCCATGTTACATTAAAAATGTTAAAAACAAATTACTTATTGATAAAAATAAAACGAGCCAAAAATTTTAATATAATGTACAAAAAAAATAATTATTACATTATATGTAGTTACACTATAAGATATGAATGTATAAATTAACGTGATTCTGAAATACTGCGTAACGAGCTTCAAATAAAGTCTAACTTTGAATCATAATACTATAAACATTTAATGCTTAGTCTTACGGAAAAGCTACTTGTCATGTACAAGTCTGACTTGTTCCAAGTACTGAAGTACAAGTACTGAAGTACATGGAACATGTCTTCAGACAGGCAGGGGAGACTGACTAGAGGATTAGGGAGACCACAAAAGATCCATGAGGGTCGACGTGTCACCGGTGCTACAGCACTGGACCCACTCTAAGATGAGATAAATAGGGGAAAGTTAGTTACGCTGTATTGCAGTATCAGCTGTGGTAGAAAAACACCAAGAATGTTACTTCTCGTAGTCGTCAAAATTTGGCATTTTCGCATACATAAAAGACACGTCTTACACATTTTTATTAATAATATTCTTGTTTTTTTGTCATTTTTATTAACTACTAGCATTTTGGCTAGAAACTTGCCAATATTTTTTTAATAATCTTTGCTGTGTTGTATCGACGAATGAGCGCCGGCCCTAAGTCAAGCGACTTGGTCGCTACATCGCAAGCATATGTAGCGCTGTTTTTGTCATAACAATTATATGAACGGGTTCTTACTCAGTGACAAACAATCCAGACGACGACATTACTATTCGCCGTGATTCACTCGTGATGAGGCATTAAAAAAAAAATCGAATACAACAGGCAAATCTGGGCAAACAGTACATGTCCCAAAAGAAAAAAACTTTCTCGTTTTATCAACTTTTAAAATTTCGCGTCGCATTTATGAAAATGACAACGGGAATTAACGCGATCATGCAGCCTGTGTCAGTCAGCCTGTGACCACGGCACATTCCGATGGGAATGGGCTTCAGCTTAGCCGGTACAGCCCCAGGTTGCACCGTCCGTTTCGGATTCGAATCGGATCTTCAGGATTTATCTACGTGGCGCGACCGCGAGCGCTTCATGTTCAACCTTATGAGCGACACGCAGCCGGGTTACGTCAAGGCCGTAATACAGGGTTTTGTAAAAGCAGCGGCGGTCGCTCGTAACGCGTTAGGTAGTACTTTCGATTGTCTCTGCCGCTCAGAGTTAGATATGAGTACAGCTGCAGAATTATTTTGGACCGTATTAGCGCGTATCGAAGGTTGATATTTTATTCCAATTGTGTCGAAAGAGCGTTTTCAGTTTCTGTATATTATTCTGTGATTCAGGTTAGCTTTATGGTACCTGTGTTTAGCTTAACTGATATTGAGATTAACCACGGAGCACTACAGACTAAGTTGAAGATGTCTGTTAATAACTTAAACGTAAGATCCTATTTTTGGAATCAAAATATTCCGTGGTGATTCAGCTTCAGCTTCGGCGGTGGAAACGTCAGGCAATAAAGGTATGTAAATACTCTTATGCATGATCGCGTTAATTCCCGTTGTTATTTTCATTTGTCGTTTTAATTAAGAAACCTAATTGTGGGTTAATTGGTTCAGGTGTTATTTTGCGGAAGTCAAATTTACAGGCAATTTGATCTACACTGCTTTGCGTGCTTCCGCCACCAAACGGTCCTTGTCCTTCCTTGTCCTTTCTGTGTCGGTCCTTGGTGGCGGAAGCACGCAAAGTAGTGTAGATCAAATTGCCTGTAAACTTAATTAGTTAATTAATCATGTGATATCATTTATTTTGGATGACAAATATAAACTATTATGTACATTTAACAAACTCTTTATAGTGTAACTATATGACTACGTTGTCTACAGTCGTTCACAACGATTTCTGCTGAAATAAAACATACAAACAATCAACTATTTAGTTTCATTTAAGTATAAATGTCCTGTTTCACTCAGTGGCGTAGCTTATGCTAGACGTAGGTATAGGGCATGTATCAAAACTTGGTGGTGGGCCCTACAAACACTTCAGGGCTGACGGGGCTCTTCTATCTACTCGAACCGAACATGCTGGGGGCCCTTGTACCTCGGGGGCCCCGAGTCATTGACACGGCTGATACGTCGCTAGCTACGCCCCTGGTTTCACTACTGTCAGATCACCTCAGTAGAACCACAGTTATAGCAGCTGCTAGAAGTTTTGTTGTATCTGAAAATATTGACTAAAATTAGTCTGTAGTCAACAAAAGACATGTAACCTGTGTACACGAGTAAGTGGTTCACCAACATCTTTGAACCAAAGCCAAACTCACCTGCACGTGGTGTACCCTGCTGACAGACAAACGATGCTCTAGCGTATAGAGAGGTAGCGCATAGCATTTTTTAAGCTGCCCGACTGGGGAAGTACCTACCCCTCACAGAATACCGCAGCCAAATAACAATTCCCTTGAGGGTTATTGTGTTCCTATTAGTGAGTGAGGTTACCAGAAAGAAAGGAGGAGTATAGTCTGGAAACGGATCGGCGATCCCTTGGTGTTGCTGATTTCTGTAGGCGTTGGTGATTGCTTTACATCAGGTGACCCACATGCTCGTTTGCCCCCCCTCTCATATAAAAAAATCTGCCCCCTACCAGGACTGCATTTTCTGGACGGATTCATGTTACTTTGACATACTACGAACTTTTCGCCCTCCCCCGCACGCGCTGTTCCATAGTCCTTAGGTACTTAGCGTAATAAATTCTTTCATCCTTCATCTATCTAGTGGTGTGATTGAATTTTGGATGGAGAGAGTAGATTTGTATCTGCAACACTTAATTGTATCCCCCGATTTTGTTATCATTCGTTTTTTGAATTACCTCCCTATGGAAGCAATTTTAAAGACATATTTACGTCAAAAAAAAAAAAAACATACCAAATGTTCCTATAGCTCCACTATACACCTCTGAGTTGTACATTGCCGGTTTTCCATCAATCTGCCGACCGTCTTTGGCCACTTTAGGCGTGCACACTACAGGTAGGGTATCGTCGCTTGGCATGAACGTAGACCATGCATACCACAGCTTCGATGTGGCGTTCCATGACTTGGAACTCCGAAAGTTCGCTGGCACCTGGAGAGAATTATTGTATTTAGGTTGCTGATCAGACAACCTGGAATCAGAAGATTCCAGGTTCGAATCCTGGAAGAGTCGCCATATGTTTTGAAAATTCTTTTGTGGATTGAGATACTTATTGGTTGTCAATTTGTAAGTACTTTTATATTTTTTTTTGTGTATATATTTATTTTATATTCATTGTAGGTATTCATTCTATAAAATCATAAATTTAGTTCAGCTAATAAGTAACACGACATTCATTGACTGTTAGGCGGTACGAAATCCGCCGGGTCAGCTTTTACTTTATAAAGGTATTCACACACCACAGCACGGTTTTACAAACCTCTTTGAGATTGAACCCTGCTGATTGGCAAACGAGGATCTGGTAAAAAATGGGTAGGTATAGCGATATTTAAGAAGAACTTTTCTGGAAAAGTACATCTTATATCGCAGCGCAAAAACAATTCCTTAAAGCAGTGCTGAATTCCTGCCAGTGAGAAGTTCATCAGTTGGTTTTTGAAATTCTCGAGTTGCCAGCTTTCGCCAGCGAGCGAGCGAGTTTCTTTTATCGCAAGCCTATTGGTGTTACAGGCGTTCATAGGCTACGGTAACTGCTTTCCATCAGGCGGGTCGTATGCTTCTTTGCCACTTTAGTGATATAAGCCTATAAAAATATTGTATTGTGCCTTCGTGCGTAGTCACCTAGAATATACCTCACAGGTTTGGAATCCACAGTACCAGGTATACAATATCTCGTATTGAGGGCATACAAAAACGATTTTTACGATACCTCGACTTTAAAGCCTATCAAATATCTGCAGGTTATGTTCACCGTTGTAAGCGTTACCACTTCCTGCCTCGTCAAGTCGAGCTGCGACGTCAAGTGAGCGATATTTGCTATTACCTCAGTATAGCCAACGGATTTATAGATAGTCCTGAATTGTTATCGAAAGTAGGATTACGTTGTAGTGGACCTCGTATGAGACAACGTGTTAGTGTTGTATGAACTACCTAATGTCTGACTAAATAAATGAATACTTAAAGATGAATGACTAAATAACCTCTGCGAGACTAAATAACCTTTTCTCAAAAGACTACAGTATGGGGCTCTTCAAATAACTTTTTCTCAGAAGACTACAGTATGGGGCTCTTCAAAAAGGGCGTGAAGAAAATTTTGTGGGATCAGCAATGCGTGAGTGATAATTACAAGCGTCCATAGACTACGATATTCGTTCATCAGGCGGCTCGCATGCTTATTTGCCACATTAGTGGTAAAAACAATGTACCTACTAACCTTTACTTCAGCGTCACCGACTGTCCACACGAGGTTCGGCGCAGGTAACCCTGATGAAGAGCAATTAAGCACTGGATTGGCCTCAACTGTCGCTCTCGATACTGCCAATTCTGCATCAGTCGGTGCCACTGTGAACCACAAATCACTAATTATTTTATTTGTTCGCGTCATTTAACAGTTGAGCATGTGATTCATTGGTATTACTAGTGGGGTGTTGAGTTCCAGCGAGTGAGTATCTGAGATTCCAGGACGGAAAGAGTTGTTGCGAATGTTGCGAAGGCGGCGCGGGTGACGGGGAGCGAGCGATCGGATATTTTACGATGCAAGCGTCTATAGCTTACGGTTACCGCTTCGCCTTAGGCGGGCCGTAGGATGACTCGATATAATACACGACTGTGTGTTGTACGTGAATACGTTATATGCACTAAAATTATCTCAAATTTGCAGCGCTTCCCCCTCCCCCACATGCCATGTTCCATAGTCCTTACTTAGCGTATTAAATTCTTTGATCCATCATCTATCCAGTGGTGTGTTTGTTTCTTTGTTTGTTTATAAAACTTTATTGTACACATACATAAAACTGTATACTGTGTATACATAAAAAGGTGTGATTGAATTTTGGATGGAGCGAATAGGTAGATACAACACCAAACTGCACCTATCCCTCGATTTTGTTATCATTCGTTTTTTTTTAATTCCCTCCCTATGGAAGCAATTTTAAAGACGTACTTCATCATCATCAGGTCATTTTAGTCTCCACTACAGGAGCGCGACCCTCTATCGTCCGTCACAGACACGAGGATTTGGCCTACACTCCCCACGCTGGCCAGACGGGTTGGGGAGGCGACGTAGTTATTCACGCCAAAAAAAACGCAGGTACTTTCATCATCAAAATATTCTTTAAACACAAATGAAATTTTAAAATTAAAAACTTAACTTTCGGGCCCCAAAAATTACGGGCTCTAGGAACGTGCCTAGGTTGACTAAGCTTTAGTTTGGGGTGTAAGTGGTTCATCAACATCTTTGAACCAAAGCCAACTTCACCTGCAAGCGGTGCATCCTGCTGACTAACAAACGAAGCTCTGGCGAAAAGCGAGGTAGGGAGCGTAATTGTAAGCTACCCGACTGGGGAATGTACCTCCACCTCACAGAATACCGCAGCCAAATAACGGTTCCCTTGAGGGCTGTTGTGTTCCTGCGAGTGAGTGGGGTCACCAGAAAGGAAGGAGATGCTGCGATGGCAGCGGGGGTGGCGGCACGCGAGCGATATTTTATGTTGCGAGCGTTAATATGGCTACGGTTACCGCTTCACATCAGGCGGACCGTATGCTTGTCTGCCACTCGACGTAGTATAAAAAAAAAAAAAAAAAAAAAAAGTCCGCCCCTGCACAAAAACTACGATAACAATTAAAGTGATTGAAATAAGACTTGCCCATCGCTTCAACGACCAGCGTCTTCTCATCAGTCAAGAACCTGGGCCTCTCCCCGGAGACTTCGCAAGTGAAGATGAGGTTGTTTCTCGGCGGCTGGTTTGGTTCCATGGTAAGTACGCATTGCGCTTGGTCTTCTTTACATTCTATATTCATTTGGTAATCTGGCAATGACCAGGTTCGCAAACTTCTGGGTCCATGCGTCTGCAAAAGAAGATAACCGGTAGGTACTAATCTAAGACGTGAAAGAACTGTGGGATAAGCAGTGGCGTAACTAATTTTATACCATCAGGGGCCCGTGGCAAATTCATCAGATGGGCTCTTAGAGAGTAAGTAACCAACACTAAGAAGTATAACTTTGACGAGCTCGGTGGCGTAGCGGTCAATGACGCTTCGACACTAACGCTCGTGGGTTCGATCCCCTCATAGGACAAGCATTTGTGTGCATGAACATGTCTGTTTGTCTTAGTCTGGGTGTTTTCTATGTATTATAAGTATGTATTTACAAAAAAAATGTATTTACGTATGTTTATCAGTTGTCTAGTACCCATAACACAAGCTTCGCTTACTTTTGGGCTAGATGGCGCTGTGTAATTTGTCTGACAATATTTATTATTATTATTTTATAATACTTCTTTAGAGTTGGTTACTTATACATTTTTTGTTTATAATGTCTATAATTTTAATTTCAAGAAATATGATACCATTAAAAATTTTGTATGTTGTATATTTATAGGTAACTTAAAAAAATACTATTTTTGTACTAAGCTCTCGAGCCTGGGGCCCCTTGGTCCGGGGGCACGTGGCATTTTACCCGCTCTGCCATCCTGTAGTTACGTTACTGGGGGTAAGTGAACACATCTATCCGCCAAATAAATGCTGTCGAAAAGAAAATGCAACAAGGGTCATGTTGAATTCGTTGTATGTGGCATCACCGGATGTATACCGATACTAAGTATACCGATACTAAGTTCATACTATTTTGATTTGGTAGCAACAAGGGAGAATTACCAAGCGTTCAACCCGACTTTGTTTTAAATATATATATGTATGGTGGGTGCTGCTGCACTTCCTTGACTGTACATACCTATGTTAAAATGTACCTAGGAACACAATAGGTAATTTTAAACAGCATACATTACATAAATTGGATATTACACTTCATTTATTGTTAATTTCAAATTAATAAAATCATTGAATCCTTTGTTAACTCGCAGGGAAACCGGAGATTACAAATGATCCCGCATATTTGAGTGAACATCGTCGTAATAATTCAAATTAAGTATTACAATGATAAAATTATATTTTGTAATTCACCTAATCGGATTACATTATTCAAATTAATTGTAGGTGAATTATTTTCTACTAGCTCTCATCCGCGGCATCGCCTGTATTTACTTTTTTTTATTAAAAATAAAGTTTACTTTTTTTTATTAAAAAAAAGTAAGGATACTAAAATTATCTTAAAATGGCAGCGCTCCCCCCTCCCCCGCACGCGATGTTCCATAGTCCTTACTTAGCATAATAAATTCTTTGATCCTTCATCTATCCAGCGGTGTGATTAAATTTTGGAGAGATGATAAATTTGTAAATGCAACATCAATCCGTATCCCCGACGTTGTTATCTTTCGTCTTTTTGAATTGCCTCCCTATGGAAGCAAACTTTAAAGAGGTATTATTTAGGGTGTAAGTGGTTAATCAACATCTTTGAACCAAGGCCAACCACCCTGCACCCTGCTGACTGACAAACGAAGCTCTGGCGAAAAGAGAGGTAGGGAGCGTAATTGTAAGCTACCCGACTGGGGAATGTACCTTACAGAATACCGCAGCTAAATAACAATTCCCTTGAGGGTTGTTGTGTTCCTGAGAGTGAGTGAGGTCACCAGAAAGGAAGTAGATGCTGCATTGGCAGCGGGGGTGGCGGCGCGCGAGCGATATTTTATGTTGCGAGTGATAATATGACTACGGTAACTCCTTCACATCAGGCGGGCCGTATGCTTGTCTGCCACCCGACGTAGTATAAAAAAAAATATTCACGTCAAAAATACGTAACCTAGGTGCATTGGACGCAATTCTACTCGATTGGATGACCGTATTATGATGCCTCCTTCCGCAGTCTTTACTCGTATAGGAAGTTATTACCGTGTGTTTGCCGTGACCAGAGATGATGACCTGCTGTTTGAAGCGACAACTACGGAACCACGGTTCATTTGAAGATGCCACTAGTAAATTGATACATCCTATTCATTACCCGATGCGTCGTCTTACCAAAACGTGTAATTTGGAATCTTGTACTGGGTTCAGCAACCTGCGAGCACAGTAACTAATAGTACAGTATAACTACGTACAGTTTGGATACTCCCTGTGACTCCCTTGTAGCTACCTCACCTCTCAGACGAATCTGGAACAACGGGCCTTATGCCTACAGGTAATGCGCTCCTGTGCACCAACCTTGCGGTAACATCACAGGATTATGAGTCTCTCGTCTAGTAAACCAACCAGACGAGAGGACCTTTACCCGCACCGCTTTCGCGCTGTGTAAACCAACCAAGCACTCAAGCAGATTGGTAGCCGGTCTTACCCCCTTTCACCTACAAGGAGGCACTCTTAAATCGAGTATCCTATTAGTTATTTTTAGGGATTTTCAAGAATCCTAGAAAGGATTCTTTTAGTAGATGCTGACGCCTTTATTACCTGTATGTCAAATTTCAATGCGATTCTTTGAGTGTCGAGAGTTCTGTGGTTCAGGAGTCCTGACCATCGTAGCTTTGGGCACACCACAGCCACTCCAATGTTGCGTCTTTTACTACTACAGAAACAATGGCGTCCGGGCAAAGCGTGAAGGAGAGTGCTTGCGGCGTAATACTGTTCCAGATTCGTCTCAGAAGAGAAGTCACCAGAGAAGGGGTTACCACCAACTCTTATTGCGATTTAAATAATTGGTATGAATAAGCGATCTATTCAGTTATTGAATCGCTATAAGCGTTGGTGGTAAGGGGGCAGGTTGATACGAGAGAGCGGCTGAGAGTGGCCACACTGTGCATAAGTTTTGAGGTCACTGAATGAGACGAAACCGTCACGATCGGCTCTGTAACGTTCATTAGGGTAAAGTCGGCAGGGAGGGAGCGAGGTGGAGCGAGACATAAGGTTTTCACTTCTGTTGTGTAGTCAAGCACACACCATCTAATAAATGAATAGGTACTTCCCTTGGTCACGGCATCAGGCGTAAACGGCAGAATCGATCTCGTTAATTCATTTTTTGTTGTATTTGTTATTGTCAGGAGAAGGTTCTTATGAAAGAAACAAAAAGAAAATGACGTGGAAAATTAGAAAATTTAAGAAAACTGTACGACCATATGGTCGTAAGTAAAAAAATATATAAGAAGAGTTAATATTAACTCTTCTTGTATAAAATATATAAGAAGAGTTAATATTAACTCTTTATATATTATATAATTTTATATTTTATGTACCTAGTTTGACAGAACTGTCAGTCATTTGACAGATTGCGCGAAACCAATTTGAATTCAATATTCATTGTGTCGAGACAGCTAGTTGTTTTCTATTTTTAAATTTATTTTGCATCTGTATATTTAAAAATGTAAAAAAATAATAATAAATATACATACGAGTATACAGGTATTTACTTAATTAAGCAAATTTACGTGTATTTACTACTTCCCATAAAATAATGAGTTCAACCTTTTACAATGAAGCCGGAAGGTCGAAATAATGTGGATTGTTTGTAACTTGTCGAATTAATTATCTCTCATTGTGTTTGATGCCGCGGTCGACAGTACTGCGGCGACAAAATATTTGGCAATATTAAAATACTAGCTGTGCCCGCGACTTCGTCCGCGCGGAATAGTTATTTTTTAGGGATCCGTACCTCAAAAGGAAAAACGGAACCCTTATAAGATCACTTTGTTGTCCGTCCGTCTGTCTGTCTGTCTGTCAAGACCCTTTATCTCGAGAATGCGTGTAGGTATCAAGCTGAAATTTGAACTGTATACTCAGGTCTACGGTCCTATGAAGTTGTAAAAAAAAAACAAACTGCTAAGTTTACGTAAAAAAAAGTTACGGCAGTTTATTCAGCAAAAAACGCAGATTTCAACACATTCTCAAGAGAATCAAAACCTATAGGGTACTTCCCGTTGACATAGAACTATGAAATTTGGCAAGTAACATCGTTATAGACTACAAGTACAAGAATAAATCTCAAAACTATACATTTGTGATTAAATCTAAAAAATAGGGGGTCTATATTTTTTTATAGGAGGTCGAAATTTCAAATTGAAGCTACTAGTTCAAATGGGGTATCATATGAAAGGGCTCGATGTGCACATTGCAAAATATATTTTATTTATTTTTTTCGACGTATTATTTCTTATTTATAATGAAAAAAAAAAACAAACTTATAATGATTCTACGTACGGAACCCTCGGTGGGCGAGTCCGACTCGCACTTGGCCGGTTTTTTTTATCATGTATTTACTTTAATAAAAATAAATAAAATTTCTAAAATAAAAGTAGCCTAAGTTACTTACGTACGTACATAATAATATTTGATGTTAACGCGTATATTAGGTTAATTTCATATTTATTCGGGAAAAAAGACTCCATTGTGCAATTACGCACTCAGCGAGGGAAAGAGATAGATAATAAGGATAGCGATACTCATCTCACGGGCGATAGGAATCGTTCTCTGATGCAATTTAGTATGGCTATACCATATGTGTAGTATTTCTAACATATTTTTTATACTTTTATGGATTTTGATTTTGTGATTCTGCGGATGAGTGCAGAAACTAGGAATTGCTGCATTAGCAGGGGCGGAATGCGAGTGATACTTTACGTTGCAAGCGGCTGTCGAATACGTCCCCCGTTGCACATTAAATAAAACTTTAGGACTTTCTCCCGAGGAATATCAAGTTGTCGAATGATCTCCCTGTCAATGTTAAAAGGCGTGAAGGTCTTACAGGGACGGCGCGACGTAGTATAATGTAATATATAATGTAAATGCCCGTGGTGTAGCACACGACCACAGTCTGCAGTAACTGCTTTTCATCAGGCGGACTGTGCGCTTTTTTGCTACCTTAGTTATATACAAAAACAGAAAGACTGTTTGAAATTCTAAGATATATCTCACATTGCTAAAAGAGGAAGTCAAATTCCAAAAACTTCATAGTCCTAATAATTTCTTCTGATAAAATTCCAAGGCAGCCGTAGTCTTACCTTCGGGATTGCAATGGACTTCATCGTTCATTGCAGTTTTTGGTGGTCGCCTCTGGTAATCCTGGCTACATAGGAGACACAGAGGTGGAAATGTGTGGTGCGCCCCCGTCCCGAAATTTGTTAGTTATAAATAAATAAATAAATATTGTCACACAAATTACACAGCGCCATCTAGCCCCAAAGTAAGCGAAGCTTGTGTTATGGGTACTAGACAACTGATAAACATACGTAAATACACTTTTTTTTTTGTAAATACATACATATGATACATAGAAAACACCCAGACCAAGACAAACAGACATGTTCATGCACACAAATGTTTGTCCCGTGTGGGAATCGAACCCACGAGCGTGTAGTTATGGCTGGATTTTAGCCGACGGGGCCGAAATCGAGATTGAGTGGAGCGAGTAGATTCGCTGAGTGTATGTTTTCCATTGATTTCAATGAAAAATGGTATTTGATGATCATTCATTGACACAAACCTCAGGCATGTCGAGGTCTTTAATTGTGTATTTGTCGTATAAAAAAAAAAAAAAATTCTGGACAATTTACACAGCGCCGTCTAGTCCCAAATTAAGCGCAAAGCTTATGGTGGGTACTAGACAACCGATAAATGTACTTAAATACATTTTTTTTTTGTAAATACATACTTATAAAACATAGAAAATACCCAGACCAAGACAAACAGTCATGTTCATGCACACAAATGTTTGTCTTGTGCGGGAATCGGACCCGCGACCTCGGAGTCAAAGTGGCTATTGCTAACCATTCGACCACCAAGTTCGTCAGAAAAAAATACTCACACCTGGCCGATAGTTCATAAACAACTGTGTGTCCTTATTCATAGAGACAGACTGCAGCTTGTCGTTGCCTGAGAAAGTCCAGGAGCAGGTGATCACCCAGCCCAGCTCCGGTTTCCATTCTTGCGTCAATTCCACCGTAGTGCTATTAGCAATTACTGGAAAAAAGAAAAACTGCATTAAACTTGTCATTCTTCACTATTTTTTTTGATACTACGTCGGGTGGCAATAACGACCCGCTTGATATGAAATGTTTACAGTAGCCGTATATACGCTAGCAACAATAAAATTATTGCCAATTTGATATACACTGGCATACTTTGTGTGGTTCCGCCACCAATTAGTTCATGCAAAGTACTACCGGCCTTCACCCACCCACTACCGTTAGTAGATGCATGCGACTACCGTGGCAGCTTTGGTCCTCTCTGCTCCAGCTGCTGCAGTCGTCTCGGCAAATCTCCAACATCTGTATTTATGTACCTGACAGAATACCGCAGCCAAATAACAATTCCCTTGAGAGTTGTTGTGTTACTGCTAGTGAGTGAGGTCACCAGAAAGGAAGGAGATGCTGCGTTGGCAGCGGGGGTGGCGGCGCGCGAGCGATATTTTATGTTGCGAGCGTTAATATGGCTATACGGTAACCGTTTCACATCATGCGGGCCGCATGCTTGTCTGCCACCCGACGTAGTATATAAAAAAAAAAACTGAAACAGAAGAAACATGCGATCGCTGCCGCCCTAACTACCTCTGCGACACGTGCTTCGCCTCTACGCGAGACATCATCAGGTCATCTTTATTAAAATTATTTCGTAATGGATGCGCCCTTTAATTACTACCATGAGTAAATCCTTGGTTTGTACGATATGTAAGGACTTTTTGGCACTTTACTGTCCATTAGTTTTCCATGTGGCCTTTTAAAAAAACGGTTTTTAAGGTATCGCTGTAACTCCAAAAAGCTTGATAAATAGACATTGTTGAATAACGCCTGTGATTGTACGGAGTGACCGAAGTCTGTTTGAGTCTTTACCCTAAGAACATTTGCCTTACCGCTAGGATTGCCATCTTTAAACGCTAGCAACGAGGATAAGATGCGTGCAAACTCTGGATTTTGAATCTTAAAACCCGGACATGTCATCAGTGTTTTTAGTACTAGTACTATTTTTTAATCTGGGATAAGACGGTTATTCGCAGCATGGAGCGGGCGGTAGTGATTTAAAACTTTTTACCCTGGACTACAATTAATACGCCACCCCGACGCTCCCCGAACGGTCTCCAAATTAGGACAAATCCGGGTAAACCCGGACGGATGGCAACTCTATTTACCCCCATAAACAATAAATTCTATAGACACTTACTTATGTTTAAAAACAAATCTGTTACTGAATAGATTGCTTATTCATAATGAATAGTTATTGAATCGCAATAAGAGATGGTGGTAAGGGGGCAGCTTTGTTTTTAAACATAAGTTTGATTTGTTTTTAAAAATAACTGAATAGATTGCTTATTCATAATGAATAAGCAATCTATTCATAATGAATAAGCAATCTATTCAGTTATTGAATCGCAATAAGAGATGGTGGTAAGGGGGCTGAATTGAGTTCATATAAATAAGAGCGTTTATCCCGAGTCCAATTCCGATTATGCTTGTTATGTTTTTATATTTTTAAATTAGACGAATTGCCGAACGACGCTCGGGAGTCGGCGCCATCATCTCTCATTAAATTGTGTTATAACTCGACTATGTAATATGGAAGCATGCCACGCGCCCGTATCTTGCACGAGACTAGAAGTACACAAGGGATATTCGTCCCCCAACATAACGCGCTATACTGAATCTAAACGTTGCATAGTGTCCTGCAACGGCTGTAAACGCGGCTCAGTATTTTACTGCTACGAATATATCGTCTGTCTGTCTAGAAAAAATATTTTGACGTGATAACGTCTTGTAAATCGATGAACGCCGACTGCACGCATGAAAAAGCATGACTTATTGTCACGTTCCGCCTCAGCCTGAGATAAAAAAAACATCGGCCGATGGAGTGGAAGAGCACGCTCTCTTCCACTCCATCGGCCGATGTTTTCAAGATGTTATCACGTAAAATCATCATCTTTATAGAAAGATAATGTTTGTCGAAACATTTTTTTCTTTTTTAATTCGCTTATCTACTTGAACCTAAATAGGAAAGAAGTGTTGACGACGTCCGCTCGGTCGGAGAAAGCAATCGGACCACGTCGCTTCCTCGTCGCACCTGACAGAAACGTTGATGCTGTACTGTGAGAAAGTGGTCGTCTAACTATCCTTAGTTAGACGACCACTTTCTCACAGTACAGCATCAACGTTTCTGTCAGGTTAAAAATTGCGTGTCATATGAGAAGAAGAAGCCCATGCAATCATCGTAGCACCGTACAGCGGTGAGCGGCTGGTATGTCGTGAAACTAGGGCTGCCATTTCTAAACGCTAGCAACCAGGACAAGAAGCGTGAAAACTTCGGATTTTGAATCTTAAAACCCGGACATATAATCAGTGTTTTTTAGTACTAGCACACCCCGGCCACTCCATACAAATGTCGTGTCGTTTACTACTACATAAACAATGACGTCTGTGCAGAGCGCGAATGAGCGCGTGTGCGTGCGGCGCCATATAAACTGTTCCAGATTTTGTTTTAGATGGGAGGTGAGGTCGACACGAGAGAGCGGCAGGGAGAGGCCATACTGTACGTAGTACTATTTTTTATACTGTGGTACTAGTACTATTTTTTATTCTGTGACAAGACGGTTATTCGCAGCATGGAGTGGGCAGTAGTGATTTAAAACTTTTTACCCTGGACTACAAATGAAACCCCGCCCGGACGCTCCCCGGACAACAAACAAATCCGGGGAAACCCGGACGGATGGCAACCCTACGTGAAACACCGTCCTCGTAGACACAGTTCTATGGGTTTAGAGCATTGACTCTACGAAGGTCGAAGACATCGTAATTCTCATTAGAAGCAAGACCACCTTCACATTGAGAGTCAAACGAGATTAGGTTAAGAGAAGAGGTTAGGTTAGGTTCGCAGTCCAATGAGGCACGTGTGCCTCAAGTGTGACTTTACTGGTACGTCCATGAGGCATCATTATCTTCAATTCTTCATGAAGCACATTCATGAAGAATTGAAGATAATGACGTAACTTAATTCGCAAGTTCATGAGCGTTAGGTGTCATTATTACTATGGGGACGTATACAAAGAAGATCGCAACTTGCTTCGGGACTGTGAACCTGTTAAGTGTTCTATGGGTTGAATTGAACAAAGTGAACATTAGTTCTTTAGTGATGAACCAACGCAGCGTCAGTCGACCTTCACAAAGGAGAACTGAGGCCGCAGAGAGTCGTATTTCACAAATTCCAAGGACGACTGCCTAACAACTCGTTAGGCACTAGGCGTTACACTTTGTTGACTCTACGTGTATAATTGTTTTACGTTGATAAAGTATTTTTATTCACACTCTTTAAGGTATTTTATTTATCTATATGCGTGTACAATAATAATAAATATTCCTGGATAAATTACTCACTGCCATCTAGTCCCAAACTAGAGAAAACTTGTATTATGGGTACTAAAGAATTGATTTAATACTTAATATTTTTTTTTATAAATACATACATATAATACATAGATAATATCCAGACCAAGACAAACAGACATATTTATGCACCCAAACATTTGTCTTGTGCGGGGATCGAATTCACGATCTCGGAGCAAAGTGGCCATTGCTAGTCATTCGACCACCGAGCTCGTGACAATAAACCCATTAAAAGTAAAATAAAATAGGTATCATTTTATTGGGTGATTTCACCACGTACCCTATCGATTAATGATCACCATTGTTTTAATTATCTTCGATGGTAAAAAAGCCGTTTTTTACATGTTTATTATATTTTTGAATGAACTGCCTGTTGTGGTTTTCCCAGGAGACTACAGCATGGGGTTCTTCAAGAAGGGCATGTAGAGGTTGCAGGGTCGGCAACGCGCATGTGATGCCTCTGGTGTTACCGGCGTATATAGGCTACGGTTACTGCTTCCCATCAGTGGGACCTTAAGCTTGTATTTCACTTTAATGGTATTAAAAAACAGCGCTTTCAACGAGGTAATCAAAGACCTGGACTAACATGGTGCATTTTTTCCATATGCCAAAAACGGAGTTAAACTGATAAACTGAAAAAAACTACAGGGACAGTTTATAGGCAGTTTAGCTGTCGATCTGAATTTGTTGCTAGTATAACGCTGAATAAACTAGTCCACCGAGCACCAAGCATTCAGGAAGGCACCGTTAATAAATGCGTCAAGCTATACATTATACTCGTCATGAGCTCCCTTAAGTCTTAAGAGGCAAGCTTAATTTGCTCAATTGGCCAGTCGTGCGCTCCTTAATACTTTAATGTAGCATATTTGGGACACTTAGAATGATATCCGTGAATGTGTTTTTAAACACAGAAACGTTTGGATAAAGTGTTGTTTGTGTTTGGAATGGGGACTTACTGAATGAACTAGTGATGGTCTTTTTACTGACTGACGACGACCGGAGGCATGTATTTTTCGAGTGTATTTCTTTTATATGAGAGGGGGGCAAACAAGCATATGGGTCACCTGATGGAAAGTAATCACCACCGCCCATAGACATCAGCAACACTATGGGGTCGCCGATCCGTTGCTAGATGCCGATCCGTTTTAAGGAAAAAATTGACTCCGTTCTTGAAAGCTCCCATGTTGTATTTATTCGGGAATACTTCTGAGTGGTTCCCGGCAGACTAGAATAGAATCACTCCGTCTCTTCCCGTGGATGTCGTACAAGGCGACTAAAGGAAATACATTATAAAACATCGATCAGCCTCCCCAACCCGTCTGGCTAGCGTGGGGAGTGTAGGCCTAATCCTCCTACTGTCTGGGACGGACGAAGAGGGTCGTGCTCCTGTAGTGGAGACTAAAAATGACCTGATGATGATGATGATGACTGCTGAGGGATTCCACAATTTCATATTTCGTGGTAGAAAATGTCTTAAAAGTCGTACTGTGTTATATCGACAATTATCAAAATGACATGGATACATTATCTCATTATATTATATAGAAGAATTGTATCGGACAGGTTATTTTATGTGAGAGGGGGCAAACGAGTATGTGTGTCGCCTGATGGAAAGCAATCACCACCACCCATGGAGATCTGCAACACTAAGGGGTCGCCAATCCGTTGCCAGCCTATACTTCTTCCTTTTTTTCTTTCTAGTGACTTCACTCACTTGCAGCAACCAAACACAACAACCAAACTCGCAGGAATTGTTATTTGGCTGCGGTATTCTGTGAGGTGGAGGTACTTCCACAGTCGGGCAGTTTCAAAAATATGTTATGCTCTACCAGAGTTCGTTTTCGCCAGAGTCTCGTTTATCAGTCAGCAAGGTGCACCACGTGCAGGTGAGTTTGGCTTTGGTTCAAAGATGCTGATGAACTTACACCCCAAGTTACCCTATATGTAGGTTGAAATATAAAAATATAGAGTTTCCTCTTGCCCCTAAATGACCTCATAACAGATCTATTTACAAAACTATACAATTGTGACTGCTATCCTTAATTTGTTACATAGCGTGTTTAGTTAACAAATGTTGTTTTAATGCCCCCATCAAACCATAACTGGGGGCCGTTGACGGCCCACCATAATTGATTTTAATTGGGCATTATTAAACAACTGTCTTACTGCTACATCTCCATCTGTGTGAAAAATATGCATGGGCAACTTATGGGCAAGTTGCCAAAAAAAAAGAAAGTCGGAAGCAATTTTTGACGTAAGTAGGTCTTTGAAATTGCTCCCATAGGGAGGCAATTAAACAAAAAATTGCTGTATCTTCACCTGTGTGAAAAATATGCATGGGCAACTTATGGGCTTAGTAGGTGCCAAAGTTCATTCAAACTATTTAGTCGGAACTGTTTTTTTTTGACGTGAAAATGTAGTTAAAATTGCTTCCATGGGGAGTCAAAAAAAAAAAAGATAACAAAATCTGGGGATACAGTTTGGTGTTGCAACTACAAATCTATCATCTCCATTCAAAATTCAATCACACCACTGGATAGATGAAGGATTAAAGAATTTAACACTCTAAGTATGGAACATCGCGTGCGGGGGAGGTGGAAGCGCTGCCATTTTGAGATAATTTTAGTGGATGTAACGCATTCATGCACCCCATTTTTTGTCGTGCGAAAAATTCTATCTTTGAAATACAGATAGATTTGTTTATGTACCATCCTTGGTAATATACCTAGTACGTAAGAATACAGTCGACTTCAACACCTATTTCTTTTTTGAATTTGGTTAAAAAATCTCAGAATTAGGTACTAATCAAGCTTAGGGGATAGGCGTTCACAATCTCGTTAACGTGGTGTACCTTCTAATTAGCAAACGGCATATCAAGCCTGACCTGGGGAATACCTTCACCTCATCGAAGATCACTGATAAGTGAAAACCACTCGAGAATTGTTGTGTTATTGTGTTCCTGGGAGTGAGATCACCAGACGCGAAGATATGTTATGTATAAGGGATATCAGCTCGTAAGTAATTTAATCGCAAGCCTCAATGGAGGAACCTGAGTGCTGAGTGCTGAGTGCGAGTTTTTTATTCACGTTCGATAATGTCAACGTAAACAAACTGACCAAATAGAGAAGTACTCTCATGTTGTGAATTTACCAGACGCGTGTTACAAATCCAATTTAGCCGGGTTGCTCACTTTAAAATGTGAGCAAGTAAGCAACATAATTTTGATATGTAACACGCGTCTTATAAATTCACAACATGAGAGTTCTTCTCTATTTGGTCGGTTTGTTTACGTTGATATGATCGAACACGAACAAAAAACTCGCAGTAAGCACTCTGAAGTGATTATCCGTTTCGCTTCGATCATTAGTAGTAATGTTCGAAGGTTTTTGGCGATTAAGTTTCGCGCGTAAGTTCGGACTATTTCAGATATGATAATATTGATATTCATAATTGTATCGGGAAAATTAATCGATCTGCTGATGTGTCTACATCAATCATTTTCAATCAACAGGTCCAAATTTATTAAAATAAAAAAATATATATATATCTGGGCGATTTACACAGCGCCATCTAGTCCCAAATTAAGCGCACAGCTTGTGTTATGGGTACTAGACAACTGATAAAATGTACTTAAATACATTTTTTTTGTAAATACATACTTATAATACATAGAAAACACCCAGACCTCGGAGTCAAAGTGGCCATTGCTAACTATTCCACCACCGAGCTCGTCAAATATTGTCTAAATGGAGTAATAAATAAGAAAACTTGACTTTGTGTTCTCTAAGACTATACAATATAATATTATATAGACAAAATGTATTTTAAATTATTAACCGGAACAAAAAACTCGACTGAAACTACTTACAAATATTTTTAAATTTTATCCTTAATTTTTTTTTATTCACGCACGTTATCTAATATATAAATCTCTCGTGTTTGTAATTAAACTCCTCCGAAATGGCTCGACCGATTTTCGTGAAATTTTGTGTGCATATCGGGTAGGTTTGCGAATCGGACAACATATATTTCTCATCCCCCTAAATGTTAAGGGTGGTCCATCCCAAAATTTTATTTTTAATTTTTTAGACAAAATTTTTTGTTATGATTTTTTTATGATACAACATAATAAAAATACATACAACTTCAAATATTCACCCTTCAACCCCTAAATTTATATTGTAAAGCAACGTTTGCCGAGTCAGCTAGGATTATTATATACTTTATGTCACTTTCACAGCTGACACTAATCGAATGACACTCCAAAGAAATATACAACTAAATATAAATATATAACTCATCCGTAGAATAACGTCCGATCTGTATTTCTGGTAGTTCACTTTCGTGGGTTTTTATAGGGAGCTAATGTCAGATCGAACGTTACATGATTGTAAATATTGTTCGAAAAATGTACATATGTCTGTAAAATTCATATTCCTTATCTAGCCTAGCTAGCTTTATTCGTTTTTGTTCCATTATCACTTCGGACTCTGTTCCATAGGTGAGTCGATACATATATCCGAAAAACATAACTCTTCCTTCTTCATCAGTCGGGTAAAAAGTCCAAAAGTTGCGGAGTATGCACCCACGCAAACATACGGGTCGCCTGATGTGAAGCGGTTACCGCAGCCATATTAACGCTCACAACATGATATATAGTTCGCGCGCCGCCACCATCGATGCCAGCCCATCTACTCGTTGCTGTGTTTCTGGTAACCTCACTCAGTCACAGGAAAACAACAACCCTCAAGGGATTGTTATTCTCTGAGGTCTATCTGAGGTGTTCGGTGAGGTGGAGTGTATGTGTGTAGTGTATACCTACCTCACCGAACACCTCAGATAGATCCCCAGTCGGGGGATATATTTGAGGTACTATCTCTCTTTTAAATTCCAACCTACTTTTGGGGTGTAAGTGGTTCATCAACATCTTTCAACCAAAGCCAACTTCACCTGCACGTGGTTCACCCTGCTGACTGACAAACGAAGCTCTGGCGAAAAGAGAGGTAGGGGAGCGTAATTGTAAGCTACCCAACTGGGGAATGCACCTCCACCTCACAGAATACCGCAGCCAAATAACAATTACCTTGAGGTTAGTTGTGTTCCTGCGAGTGACTGAGGTCACCAGAAATGAAGGAGATGTTGCGTTGGCAGCGGGGGTGGTGGCGCGTGAGCGATATTTTATGTTGCGAGCGTTTATCTTTTTTTACATTTTTACAGGGTCGGTAACGTGCACGTGATGCCTTTGGTGTTACAGGCGTCCATAGGCTACGGTAACTGCTTCCATCAGGCGGACCGTATGCTTGTTTGTCACCTTAGTGGTATAAAAAAAAGTTAATATGGCTACTGTAACCGCTTCACATCAGGCGGGCCGTATGCTTGTCTGCCACCCGACGTGGAAAAAAAAAACCTTCTCTTTTATTTTCCACCTGATGTAGGTAGTATAAAAACTAAATGACATGCAAAATTAATCGATCTAACTCACCAAATAGAACAGGTAGCAAAATAATAGATATTTCCCATCTCATGTCCGCTATCATCACAATAACACTATAGTGAAATTTTATAGCACATAAAACGATGTATAACGTTTGTGAAACGTATGTCTGTGTGCCACTGACGTTAAAATGATACTGGATAAGGAGCGGCGCGCGCGCAGTGCTCGAGAGTTCGTTCGACAGATTCATGTGCGATGATTTAAATTGTACTGTGAGTATCCTGTGAGGATACAGCAAATATTCTGATGCTGTATTATTATTTACACAATATTTTACAAAATAATACAATAATGTATGACCATTTTATCCTTTGGATGGACCAACATACACATTATAAGCCAAGTGATTAAGAAATAATATCGGATAAATAAATATATCAGGACAAAAACACAGCCATCTAGTCCCAAACTAAGCAAAGCTTGTGCTATGGGTATTAGATAATTTATACTTTACTTAAATATTTTGTTTTGTAAATATATACATATAGTACATAGAAAACACCCAGACCAAGACAAACAGACATGTTCACGCACACAAATATATGTCTTGTACGGGAATCGAACTCGCGACCTCGGCGTCAAAGTACCCATTGCTAGGTCGAATGTCCACCGGGCTCCTTGTCGGATAAAATTAAATAGATTTTTTTATAAATAGGATAAATGTTTCACGATTAAAATAAACACCTATGTGTTATAAATGTTATGATAGTCAGATAGGAAACCAAAACAAATTACCGACAGACACGCGACACTCAAATCATTTTAAATATTTCATAGAAGATTTACGACTGTGGCTACTAAAGTTTATAATTACACCTACACGTTTTTGCATAAATCAATGAATGGGTTTGAAATTTTGAATTCACCTAGTTTATATAACCAGTTAGATTAATAACGCCCAGAAGGATAGTTTCACTTTTTTCAATACATAGTATTTCAATAGTAAAACCATTGCGATTAACGAACGGTATTAAGTTCACCCAGATCTCATCTCCATAGCCCATTTATTTTCCATCACACTTCGCAGTAGTCTGCTCATGGGTATATCGTTCCATTGACCTATCCTGGAGCGGGTCACGGCGTGCGTACAACATTACATCAAACTTCTGAAAGGGGCCTCTACGCGTTGGATCCATATCGCACGCCTATCAAATGACCGGGCTTGACCCGTGAGTCCAAGAGAAGGCGAATAGGGAGGATGTAGAAAAATTACAGACCAATATCTACTTTGTCGGTAATGTCAAAGACATTGGAGAGGTCGATGCATATCCGCATAATGAAAGTTAAAAAAACTTTGAAGTTGTCATAACTGAACAGAATGGCTTTCAACAAGGTAAGTCTTGTTGATGCTGTTGATTGTTTTAAGTATATATATTGTTGGATAGGTAAGTCTTGTTGGTGCTATTTGATATTAATAACGCACTTGTACTGTTCCATCCACAGATAGGCTACGGTCGACGTCGGACATACTAAACATTACACATAATATCATCATTTAGAATTATATTCCTTGACATATTATAATTGTACATTATTAAAAATTAATATTAATAGAAATTATTACTTAATATTAATTAGTAAACATTTTAACATAATCATTAATTTTTATAATTATTATATATTTTATGGGAATTTATTTTAACATATATTTTTTTTAATTTACTGCATCAATTTATTATTATGGGAAATTAGGACAGATTGTAACATTTAATTACAAAAATAGTCTGACTAACACAATAGTCTTGAATTACCCCGATTTGTTAGGGAACCTTCATTATGTGGTAACACAGATCGGTAAAAGATTACGGAATACCCTTGTAATATTTTTAATTTCAGAAGCTGCATTTTTTGTCAATGATTGATTGACAGAAAATGCAGCGTAGGACACCGTTACTAGAAGGACCAACGATTTCAATCGAAGCTGATGGATGCAAATGGTACAAATCCAATAATTTTCAAAATCTAAAGCCTATGTTATCTTATGGACATCCTGCTGGCTGATATGATAATGCTATTGGTGATGAAAAAGGCATATTCTCCCTACGTAGATTGCTCATCATCATGATTATCATCGAAACTCATTTTAGGTACTTTACAGTATAGCGTTTCAAAGTTTATGACATTATTATTTGAATACGATAACAATGTAGTTATCGTATTCAAATAATAAATATCGTATCGTAAACCTGATACATCTAAAGATAATAATAATTTTTGTTCATTATTTTGGCAACAAACAGTCATATACAGAAAACAGTAAATAAAATTTTTAAACTAATATTAACAAACGACCTAATAGTGCCGAAAATAATACAATAATAATGTAAACACTTTGATTACGTTGTACACATGTAGGTATATATGGAATTTAAAGTGTATATGTCGCAGACAACTGGTTAAAATAGCCGTTCAATCAAACAGCTAGCCCTTTGACTGTACAACGCCATTCAATCACACGGCTATACGTCGTTTAGCCGACTTGTTGACTGCAACGTTCAACACTACAGCTAAACGACGCTTAGCCAACTGGTTAAATGGCAAATTCACTAAGGTGACTATTAGTTTAGTATGTAATTTGAGAGAATAATAATACCTACCTAATAAACAAGCGGAGTTCTGGGACGTCTTCGGCGCTGAGGGAAATGCAGCCCCTTCGCCTTTGCGTAACGAAGGACAGGCACCATGCGAGCCGTAGCGGCGGAGGCTGGCCGCCTGCGAAGGCGAGAGCCTCCGGGCTTACAAAAAACACTCTACACTCACACTACTCTAGTCTACGTGAAGTCGGGTCGGCTAGTTGACGCCATATTGAAAACAAAACGCACCTAGCGCCGCGGTGGTGAGCGTTGAACTAATTGAATTAGACGGCGGCTTTTCAATCAGCTGTAGTGTTGAACGTTTTGAGCGACTCAAATATTCAATTAAAAAGCTAGACGTGTGATTGAATGGCGTTGTTCATTCAAAGGGCTTGCTGTTTGATTGAACGTCTATTTTAACCAGTTGGCTGCGACATATATATTACGATCATTTACATGGTAACCGTCGATTTGTGTTTTTTTTTTACATAGAATACTCATAGTAAAAATTTGTGGGGGTTAGTATATATATATATATATATATATATATACTAACCCCCATATGTATTGTGATATATATATATATATATATATATATATATATATATATATATCACAATACATATGTAGTACATAGTTATAAAACATCTTTATAACTATGTACTACATATGGAATGCAATAAAGATATGAGTATTGAGTTTATTTTTAGGTACTTTAGTTTGTAGTGTAAATTTATTACATGTACATACTTCCATATTATCCATACTAATATTATAAACGATATTTAATATAATATACCTAATCCGCGCACAATAATCGTACGAACGCACATTAATAAAGCAGGTCTAGAATATGATATTCGTTTAAAGTCATTGTTCGAACAAATCCTTTGTAGTGCTACTAACGCATTTCTATTAGACACATTAGTGCTTTTTAGGGTATTTTATTGTGTTTTCATTGGACAATGTGGTCATGTTTAGTTTGTTTAGATGTAGAGTTCTTTTTCATCTAAAATATTTCGACATATTTCGACCTATTGCTGCACAATGAACAAGCAGTTTTAATCTATTAAATCTGTGTATTTTAAATTACATCGATTTTTTTTAATTTAGGCGAGGGGTGCAAACGAGCTTGTGCGTCACCTGATGGAAAGCAATCACGGTGGTGATTGCCCATGGAGATCAGCAACATCAAGGGGTCGCCGATCCGTTGCCAGCCTATACGCCTTCCTTTCTTTCTGGTGATTCACTCACTCGCAGGAACACAACAACCCTCAAGGGAATTGTTATCTGGCTGCGGTATTCTGTGAGGTGCAGGTACTTCTCCAGTCGGGACCTAGAATCATGAAATTTGGCAAGAAGCAATGTCACAAATAAAAGAAAAAATCCGAAATCGTAAATTTGTAGTTATTTCTTTAAAAAAAAATGGTGAATGTAGCTGCAGATCCCACAATTTTGAATGGGACGGTTTTTACGATCTGCACCTCTACCATCTTTCTGTTACTAGCTGTGTTCACGTGCAACCCGCCTAAAACCATTAGAACTTGAGACGCTGAAAGTTTTAAGCAGTAGACAAAATAATGGGCATAAAATTTAAACGTATGGCAATTGTGAAAGTAGACCTTTCACTTTTGCGGAGGCGGTAGACCCTAACGTTAGACTACGACATAGATGTAGAAGAAAACCTAAATAAACAGTCATCGAGTTCAGTGGTATATGAAAACAGAGTAAATTAAGGCACGCTACAAAAGTAATTTAGTCGATCGTCAATATTTAGACTCGCACCGGCTCCCCGGCATTGCTATTGCGTTTTTGATCGAAAACGTAGGTCAAACTATAAGATCTATCTATTGTTATAGTTGTATTTTTGGCTAATTTTCATATATTCTTTCTCTGACATTTTGTATATAGGCCGGCCATAGGTGAACATCGCGGCATTAATAATTGACTACAAAGCGCTTACTCAATACCTACGCATGAATACATGTATTACGAAAGAAAGGAAAAGAACGTGAACACACAAAGAGTAAGAGAGAGAAAGTAGCGCAGGTACGAGATATCAGAATATTGTCAGACAAATTACACAGCGCCATCTAGCCCCAAAGTAAGCGAAGCTTGTGTTATGGGTACTACACAACAGATAAACATACGTAAATACATTTTTTTTTGTAAATACATACTTATTATACATAGAAAACACCCAGACTAAGACAAACAGACATGTTCATGCACACAAATCTTTGTCCTATGTGGGAATCGAACCCACGAGCGTTGGTGTCGAAGCCGCGTCATTGACCACTACGCCACCGAGCTCGTCGACATACAGAAGGAGAGGATATCTGTGTATCTGTTACAAAGAGCAAGGCTGGCTTGGCCGTCTCCAGATGGTAGACGGCACTGCAGTTGGAGTGGAGCCGCCTAATGTTACGTAGCTCAACAGAGAGGATAAGGGGAGGTGCCATAACTTTTTCTCCCGATTGCGGCCTAATTACGAATTACATTTAATGTCATTCAATGGCCACAACGCGCTCGTGACCATGCCATGGCCACTGTTAGGCTCTGCCACTTCAAAACAGCTACTTCACTAGCACCACCCAGGGGTCACGTGCAGGGAAACTAGGGCTTACCCTAGTTTCCACGACCACAGGCTTTAGCCTGTGGTCGTGAGTAGCATCAACCCCTAATAAACGTGACAATTGTCAGGGTGGACCACGTGCATATGGAGTTGGTTTCGGTTTTAACCATAGACACAGACTATAATATAATAATTAGACATACCATGTTTAATTATTATATTATAGTCTGTGTCTAATTATTATTATACATACATATAATAGTTGATTTCGGTCAACTTGCCGGAATTTGTATGAATATTTTTGAAATGGAAAAATTCTGATCACCTAAAATGGAAAATAATGTTTAGTAATGCAGTACTTAATAGGTAGATGGCGCCACACATGAAAGCAGAACAGTAACAAGAAATTGAAAAATTCGTCACCATTACACCTTCCTGGTAGCTGGGAAAGAGCACTCGGCCGGTTATCGAGAGGATGTGACTTCAAGTCTCACCTAGGCGGTAGAGAGGATTTTTTCATTTTAAATAAGTTCTCTGGGATATAACTTTCCATCATATAACATGACTTTCCATCATAAAATATGATGGAAAGTCCCTGAGACTAAACTAAATATCCCAGAGACTAAACTGATGGAATCTTCTCTGATAACTTTAACTTATTGTGATAATTTATTATAACCGTTAACGTAATTTCATTTCATTCAAAACAAATCAAATAAAATCTAGCGCTATAAAAAATATGTTATCAAAATTCATATGCATGGGATGATAGCCAAAGGTTTCATTTCGAAAGGCAAAAGGAAGAAAATAACGTATAGAAAATATCGCCATTCGATTCTAGCTCAAAGAGAATTGAAAATTTTTAAATCGAGTTGATTAGCCATGTGGAAAATTACTAATAGCCATAGATAAAATAGTTAGTAGACCACGAAATGAATTGGGTATTTGACAAAATGTCATAATTGAAAATAAGGGTTTTATGACAAAACTGTAATTACTTCACTATCATCACGTGATAGTGAGCGCCAGGTACAAAATCGGCCTCCTCGAGCGTTAAATTTGAAGGTTTTTACGTAACCTAGCGATGAATATTTATTAGATTTTAAAATTAATGGCCAAATTACCCTGCACAGTTAATGACAATTATTTTAATATATTTTTCATTTAATAAAAGTAAATACAACAGCAATAAAAAGAAAAATAGTTTTAAAATCGACTTATCTTCGTGATTTTTCGTATCGAGCAAAGTAAAGATAATGGAGTAACGAATCAAAAGAATAAGATACATTAGGTACTCAATTATAAGATATTTATTTCAGTACTTCAGTACGAATGATAATCGATTAAATTTGCTTTAAATAATTAAATTACGAACCTACGACTGGTCTTAATTATTGCTACAGATTTCGAATTTATAGGCTAATTATTAACTCATCATAAAATAATACAATTCATCATATAAATGTATTATTTTATGATTCCATGCGTAAGTAAATAAAAATAAATTTTGACAAAGACTTTCAACGAATACCTTGTCTAACGTACATTTATAAGCAGTCTATGTCAACGTTTTGGTGAAGCGCATGAAAGAACAAGTGATATGTATGAGGGTAGATAGAGAGGAAATGACATAGCATATTTAAAAATTACGAAGGTATATTCATAGATGGACCCTTTATACTTAAAAGTTTATAAATAGTAGAAATAAATATATATTTTTTTATACTAACAATTTGTTTTATAAATAATAATAATAATAACTAGCAATAAAAGCAGTTATGGCAGGCGTCCGTCCCTCTTCTGTAATAGCCCGGTATTAAGTTCACCCAGACCTCATCTCCATAGCCCATTTATTTTCCATCACACTTCGCAATAGTCTCAACGCCTGCCGAGACCTGCTCATGGGTATGTCGTTCCATTGACATATCCTGGAGCGGGTCACGGCGGGCGTACAACATTACATCAAACTTCTCAAAGGGGCCTCTACGCGTTGGATCCATATCCCCGCGCATGCCTATCAAATGACCGGGCTTGACCCGTGATTAAAAAGAGATACATAATAAATAATAAAAAAAAAATATATATATCTTTCCATTTGTCGAAATCAACCCATATTCATTCCACTGCTGGAACATGTGTATCCCTCAATCGAAGGTATTTAGATCGTACTTCACCACACTGCTCAACCACCTACGGGTTGGAGGAGATCTGTGCATTTATTATATAAAAAAAATACTTTATTACAAATATTATAGTTTTAGGTTAGTTTTATTTTTATAGTTGAATTGTATGTATGGTTTATAGCATACTAGCGACCCGCCCCGGCTTCGCACGGGTGCAATGCTGATACTAAATGTACTACAGAAGGTCTTTGCGCTTTGTCCTATCCAGTCCTTCCCCAGTTATAGGCACACGCCGCCGGCTCCGCGGCCGGTACCGCCACAGCCGTTATGTCCCTGCATTTTAAATGTGTAATATCTTCTAAACTATTCATTTAAATTACATGCTGTGAAGGGCCATATCGATCTATATTAAATGCGCAATGTATTTAAGGTACTTAATTGGATAAGGATTAATTCTGTATTGCTTAAAATCGCTTCGTAAATTAGGCATTTTTTCTTGTAAAAAGCAAAGGATAAAATAACGGTTATTGTGTGTTACCACTAAGAGATAGACATATACCATCGCGAACTTTTTTGTAGACCATTTTAAGGTGAACAATACTGTACTACATTATTTTGATCTATCTCGTTGGGTTCAGCCAGCGTTTGCAATGAAAGAGCAAAAAAATGTGTTTATTTACGACATCACATTAGAAACCTCTAAATTATCAGTGTTTTTCTACTATGTTATGCATATATTATACATATAAACTTTCCAGTTGAATCACTCTATCTATTAAAAAAAACCGCATCATAATCCGTTGCGTAGTTTCAAAGATTTAAGCATACAAAGGGACATAGGGACAGAGAAAGCGACTTTGTTTTATACTATGTAGTGATAGTGAAGTTTATTTGAATAAAGTGAGTATTACAAATATCTAAAAGTATAGATGCGCTCTATACTATTTATTATTAACTCACTATATTAGGGAAGATATTTTCGGTCAATCAAGCAACGGAGCAAAATGGAGGATTGAGTGAAGACAGCTGACATTTTACCGGCTATTTAGCATTCGGGAGAAAAACGACGGGTTTTTCCTAACAATCTGTTGATTAAAACTTTTCCACTCACTCACAAGTTTCAATTTCGTTCTTGTTGCCTACTAGGGTTCCTTACTCGAAAACATGACAAGGAAAGTCTAAACCTATTAAAAAGTTAAACTAAGTTCTAAACCTATGTAGGCATTCTTACCTTTGTCTATTCTCGATTGGCAATTGAGAGAACAAATGAGACCAAAAATTAAGTGCACTGATGTGTGTACATGTACAAGCACAGTGTTTAGTTTTTAATGAATTTGAAGGGAAATTTATCCAAAAAAATATACATATTTCTTATTATTTTATATGAATTATTGCTGTAAGTTTTCGTCTCTATTTATGTATAATGTTTTTGTATTTTTGAGTATAACGGCCATGTGATGGAAAGCAAACACCACCACCCATGGAGATCAGTCACACCAAGGGGTCGCCGATCCGTTGCCAGCCTTACTACTTCCATTCTTTCTTTCTGGTGACCTCACTCACTCGCAGGAACACAACAATTCGCAATGGAATTTTTATTTGGCTGCGGTATTCTGTGTGGTGGAGGTACTTCCCCAGTTGGGCTGCTTAAAAAACACGCTATGAGCTATCTCTCTTAATAAATACATATCATTCCGTAAAAACATTCTCATTTGGAAGCTTCCTCGCTTCCCTTCCATCGCTGGAAGGACCTGTAGAACCATGGAGCTGGTGACTAGCGGGAGCGAGTGAAGATAGGGAAGCCTGACGTCGTCTGGTGTCGGAGGTCAAGACCCTCTTTGGATCCCTGCGCCAACGTAGTGAAAGTAGAAAGTAAATAAGATATTTATTTTTACTTTAGGATAAATACTTTAAGAACGTTAGACGAGGAATTGATATTCAGTGGATACACGTGTCATATTCATTACAATTTCATGAATAAATTATTAGATAATCATGCTCTTACTCAAATGTAAAACACAAAGTTTCATACATTAAGTAGACATATTGTTCCTTTTCACTGTATTAATATTTAACAAAATATTTCTACATTTCAAAAGATGTTTTCTCACTAGACTACAGCATGGGCTTCTACAAAAAGGTCGTGAAGAGGTTTTTACAGCGTCGGCAGCGTGCTTGTGATGCCCCTGGTTTTACAGGCGTTCATGTGGCTAAGGTAACTGCTCTCTATTAGGCGGGCTGTATGCTTGTTTCCCACTGTAGTGGTATAAAAAAACTGGACGAAATCGATGTCGTCGTTGGGCGTTTCAGTCTAATCGATCACGCAAGTTAAGCAACGTCGACGGTTGCCTGTATATGGATGGGTTTATTTATCTCGAGCTCCTTCGTGCTTCGGAGCGCACGTTAAGCCGTCGGTCCCGGCTGTTATCATTAGATGACAGTCGTTAAGTCGTGGCCTTTGGGCGGCTTGAAAACACTGGCCTCCGCTAAACCGCAGTTGACCAGCGTGGTGGAGTATCTTAACTCCCTTGGATTGAAGGGAGGCCCGTATCCCACTAGTGGGATAATTTTGGGGATGATGCCGATGACTGATGATGATTACATTTTCCATTTCAGTAAGTATAATTCCTGACTTAAATATCTAAGAACGTATTTTTTTTTATTTATTTACATTAATAATAAAATTTAATTTTTTGGAGAACATTTTTAATTACATATTCCATAACAAAGATTCTTTTCTTTAATAATATTAAAATGAATATTCATTGCTTGTTTTTATATGCAACTGTTTTATCTTTAAAAGGCACTTTTTAGTATACTAAAAGACAAATTTGCAACACGGAACCCTGCCTGTCAACTCTCGTATGGCCGATTTCTTTATTTATTTTGATGAGGGAATTCATAATATCAGAGGCAGGCACAAAAGTTTCGCACACGAGCCTATATATCTCTGTCAGTAAAATGTGTTCCGTAGCTCTATTGGAGAAGCAATATCTATTTTTTTATATATAAGAGGGGGAAAAGGTGCATGTGGGTCACCTGCTGGAAAGCAATCCCCACCGCTCATGGAGATCAGCAACACCAAGGGGTCGCCGATCCTTTGCCATCCTTTTAAGGGAAATATAGAATCTGTTCTTGAAGGCTCCCGCGTCGTAATTGTTCGGAAATACCGTTGAGCGAAGTTCATTCCACAGTTTACCTTTCGTGGTATAAACTGTCTTAGAAAACGTACTGTAGTAGCAGTAGTAGAGCGCCAATAATCAAGATGATTTGGATGGAATTTTAATTTAGTCGAGTTGTACGATAGTAGATCTCAGCGGCAGTTATCAAATCAATTCTATTAATGTCAATTATTCTAATGTCAAATTAACCATATAAAAAGCTATATAGATAATTGAAATGAAATGGTATGAATTTAATTGAATTTTATGGATTGAACTGAAGTGGTATTGAATGTTTATGGAGTAGAATAACAACGGTTTTGTGTATATTGTTTTTTTTTTGCTATAAAAGACAGTGTTTTCAGAAGAAAAAAAATATTCATCAATAAAAATAGTTCAGTACCTGATTGGAATGGAAAATAAAACCTAATCTAAATCAAGGCTAAACCTAAGAACGAGCAAAATTTTACTCTTATTCTAGCAATTGTTGCACTATTTAGAATAATTTATCTAGAGTAATCTAAATATTCTAGAGCTGCATAATGCTATAAAATAGTGTAATATTTTGCTCGTACTTAGGTTAGGTTTAACCTATTAAGTATATGTAAATATAAGATTTCAAAGCAGATCAAAATGTTTGTCTCGCACGGTAAGTATCTAAAAATGGGTTTCAAAAGCAACGTAAAGCGGAGTCGTGACATGTTTCATTTGAACGTTTCATATCGCGTTACAGCGAGCGAGCGAAGTAAAAAGTGTATGTGACGTGTAAAATTGCTCGTATAAAGTTGCTTGTACACGCTCAGTGAGTTTGTAACTGCTGAAAGCGCTGAAAGCCGATTACAGCGAACTCACGTAAGAGATACCAAGCGTGTGACATGTTTAGTATACAAGCGTTAAGCTATGTAACTTGCTTGAGTAATAAGTTAGGTAGGGAAATGGAGCATGTTTTTTATATTACATCAGATGGCAGTTTAACAACATGAAATATCACTCTCGCACCGCCACCTACGCTGCCAATGCAGCAAATCCTTCTTTTGATAACCTCACTCACTCGCATGAACACAAAAATCTCAACGAAATTGTTATTTGGGTGCGGTATTCTAACTGGAGAGAGCTGGAGGTACTTCCCAAGTCGAAAAGTTTTTAAATACTCTGTACCATACCTTCCTTTAGCCAGAGCCTCTTTCGTTAGTCGGCAGAGTGCACCACATGCAGGTGAGGTTGACTTTGGTTCTATAGAACGTGGCAAGCCAAGCAAAAATTTGACTAGACAGCTTTTGGAAAGCTTTCTTCTTCTAGCAGATCTTCAGATACTCCAATGTTTGAAAAAAGTCTTCAACTAGTGTATCCTCCCTGCAGACAAATTCTGGTACAGATACTTTGACGCTGACCACCGGGCTGGCCCACAACTAAACGTCGCACAGCGAACTGTGGAGAAGGCTATCCTAGGGGTTTCTAGTTATCGACAAAGCCCAGAGTTAGCAATCTGTAGTGGCAATGGGCCGGCAAATGACGCCTGATTCACACGGGATCCTTAGTACTTACTTAGCGTAATGAATTCTTTGATCCTTCATATATCGATCGAATTTTGGATGATATAACATCTGATAACTGGTAATTTTACATTTAATGAAATAATAATTATTTCATTTTTTTTTTCATATAATATTATGTTTTATTAACAGAAAAAGTTAAAAATTTAATAAATACATCTAAATTAAAACTAATTAAAATGAACTAAAACAAACTAATCTAATAAATCAATGGCCAGCATATGTCCCGTTGCCTCGTTGGATCGCAACACTAATTCTTTGGCGCAAAGTTGAGGCCAGCATTTTGGTCACGAGATGTTTCGACCAGACGCTACGAAAGTTCTTTAAAAAATTTTTTGCCACTCGGCCCTCATGGCCCAACGTTTCCACCCCAAAAGGCTCAAATATATAACCGCTATCGAGACTACTATATTTGCGCCTTTTGAGGCATTCAGCAGATTCAGCCGCCGCGCCAGTTTTATTTTGTGTACTGAGAAGATGAGACTTTAGAATTGAATTGAATTTTAAAATTTAGTAATAAGTTAATTATTAAACGGTAATTTTGGATGATACATATGTTGATGAGTGAGTGAGGTCATCAGAAAGGCGGGATTTGATGGCATAGATTCGAAACTACAACGCCAAACTATCCCCGATTTTGATATCATTAGATTTTTTGAATTTGTCCCCGTATGGTTGTTTAAAGACGTATGTCACGTCAACAAATGACAATGGTTATTATTTTTATGTTTGTTGTTTATACAATACACAACAGGGAAAAGTCAAGTCGAATGATCGAATAGAATAAAGTTTCGTAACCGGAAACATTGAAACTTTTGGCTGAGAATCAGGTCCTCATTGCGGTGTTCAGACGCAGGTGTTGTGTGAAACCAGAGCGGCATCTAATTATTTGTTTATCTTAGGAATTGTAGTAAATTTACCACATAATCTAGTGAGTCAAATAACTAAGGACAAAAATTTATTTTTGAAATGTAAGTATCAGGAAATATTAAATAACAAATAAATATGACGAGCTCGGTGACTGCTCGCTAGCAGTCAATGACGCAGCTTCGACACCAACCACGAGCGTTGGTGTCGAAGCCCTCCCTACCTCTCTTTTCGCCAGGGCTTCGTTTTTCAGTCAGCAGGGTGTACCGCGTGTAGGTGAATCGAACCCACGAGCGTTGGTGTCGAAGCATCTAGGCCACCGAGCTCGTCTTATAGTATTGTAATTATTAAGGTAAGACGATATATATGAATTCGTTACAGTCCAGATGGTATTTCTATTTATTGGAGTGATTTCAAAGGCATTCCACGTCAAAAAATAGTGTGTAGGATCTCTTATTTATTGTGAAGTCTACGCACGGCACTAAAGGCATTGTCACACGCGAACCGTTTGAGCATTTATACAACGCTTCATTGCATATTGCAATTAAATGTCTTGATTTCTTTTTAACCCCCGACGCAAAACGACGGTGTGTTATAAGTTTGACATGTCAATGAGTTAGTGTGTGTGTCTGTCTGTGAATCGTATCTCCCCAACGGATGACCGATTTTGATTTTTTGATGGTGATGTTGGCTTTGGTTCAGATATATTGATGAGCCACATACACCCCTAAACTTGTTTTATTAAAATCGGCTAAATATGGTCGGAGTACCTAATATAAATATTGGGATGTACCTAAGTGGTATACCACGTTATTACCACCCTTGGTACCAACCTCGCCCGCACGTGGTACACCCTGCCGACTGGCGAAAAAAGCTCAGGCAAAAGAAAGGTAGGGTACAGCGTATTTGCAAGCTACCCGACTGGGGAAGTACTTCCACCTCATAGAATACCGCAGCCAAATAATAATTCCCTTGAGGGTTGTTGTGTTTCTGCGAGGGAATGAGGCCTCCAGCCTCCTTACCACCATCTCTTATTGCGATTCAATAACTGAATAGAATGCTTATTCATACCAGTTGCCGCGTTGGTAGTGGGGGTGAGGGGTACGTTATTTGATGATTTTTATTGGTTGATTATTATTGTTTCAGGCATCACAGCTCAACATCCTCTGAGGAATTGTTATTTAAAAACGGAATTCTTTTACGGAAGTACTTACCCTGCCAGGCTATTGAAATGGAGAATATCGCTGTAAATATCTCTTTCGCTATAGCCTCGTGTGCTAATCGGCGAGATGTATAATTTTTAGGTGACGTTGTCTTTGGCTCTAAAGATAATGATTATGTGTCGCTCACAAAACATATAACCTTACACTAGTGTACTTGTAAATGAATTAAGGCGCCTACACACTGAGCGACCCGGTCGCGGCTGCAGCGCAGCGGTCGAGTCGCGACTAGGGAATGCAATCTCGTTGTCGCGAGATCCCGCGCGGGGCGGCGGCAGGGCCTGAGGTAACGATCGGGGGACGAGGTCTCGCTTAGATTCGCTTAGACCTCGTCCTCAGACCTCTACCTCAGGCCCGCCGCCGCCGCCCCGCGGCGAGATCTCGCGAGAACGAGATTGCATTCCCTAGTCGCTACGTAACTGGCCGTAGCGACGATGATGAATTAGTTGTTTTTACAGTGAAATTAGTTACCATACTAAGTATTATATACATACGAGTATATCTAGTCGAATCATTGGTCTGTCATAAATAAATGAGACATTTTGAGTTGAAAATAGCTAGAAAATAACATTTATTGATATTGAACGGAAAAAAGATTCCGCACTATACGGATGTAATATTAGTTATACTGTATCTTCCCGAGAAATTAAGAAGGCTATTAGCAGCACACTCAAAGATGCAATTTATCCTCATTAAAATAATGTCGCCTTTCCATTAATCAACTCTGCTCCATTAGTTCTCGAATCGCGGTTAACGGACGCCTTAAATGTTTTACTCTTTGAGCGGTTTCCGCCTGTCGCAATTGAAAAATTTAAACTTTTATATTTTAATTTAAAAGAACTGTTTGAATTTTTTGTTTGAATTTTCTTCGTTCGTAGTAGTCTGATCAGGATAGCAAACTAAAAATGAATCACATATACACATTTTTTTTTGATATAAGCTTTTATAAATCAACCTTAACCACTTTAAATATAAAGTGCATCATACATGTACCTACTAGTGATGTGCGTTGAAAAGAAAAGGTGGAAAGTGCATTCGACCGGTAATCGAGAGGTTGTGGGTTCGAATCCCACCTAAGCGAGAGACGTGAATTTTTCCATTTTTTTTAAATATTTTTAAAGCAAAAATATAAATATTGTTGTTGAAAAACTTTTCAGTTAATCATCTCACCAAATTTATATGGGACTACCGCTGGTTTATACACTTTCCAACGTCGATAAAAATATCAAAATCGATAGAGAAATAAGAATAACCGAGTAATACGCGAACAAACTACATGTATAAGCGAACTGAGATCTTTTTTATTGAAATTGGTTAAAAATAAATCTTGTTGGTGAACCAACGGTTCACTGATGTCAACACAAGTATAAATGCTAGGTTATATCACAGTATAAATAATAGTACTACGTACAGTATGGCCACTCCCTGCCGCTCTCTCGTATCGACCTCACCTCCCCTCTGAGACAAATTTGGAACAGTTTGTATGGCGCCGCACGCACACACGCTTATTCACGCACTGCACAGACGTCATTGTTTATGTAGTAATAAATGACGCGACATTTGTATGGAGTGGCCGGGGTGTGGTTATATTGTGCCTTACTGCTAAAATTCTTTGGGTATCATTTAAGCTATCGCCAATTTAATTAGTTTTATGTTTCTTAACTAATAGGGTTTGTCCGCAAAATAATAGATTTGTCACCAAAATGTAGTCACCAAACAATATAAAATCGATTCCACAATAAATCACATAAAATCATGGTGATATAGGGTCTAGTACCAAATAAATGTTTTTGTATGTATTATATTGTCAATTTTTCGGGGGCCCACCACACATTCCCACCACTGTATCTCCTGTGTAGCCAGGATTAACAGCGGCGACCGCCAAAAAAGGCAATGAACAATGAAGTCCATTGCAGTCCCAGGGGTAAAACTACGGCTGCCTTGGAACTCACAACGAATTTAATCAGAAGAAATTAGTAGGAGTAGGAAGCTTTTGGAATTTGACTTCCCCTCTTAGCAATGTGAGAGACAGCAATATGGCAAATAAGGCATTAAAAGCCTAAAGAGATGGCTAGTCAAGTGAAGCTCAACTGCCGTGCACCACGGATTTTAAGTTTCTAACACTATTAGGGACCTAAAACATTGAGTTGTTACCTAACACATCGATTCCAATAATATGAATTGCAAAATCGTCTGAACGCTTGGTAATTCTCCCTTGTTGCTACCAAATCTGAATAGTATACTACCCCGGATGCAACTTGCAATGAATTCAACATGTCATCCCGCTCCCGCTGCCAAAGATCACACTCCCAGAGAACATGGTGTGCTGTTTGATCGAATTCAGAATTAGCAGTAGAACATTCGCATAAGGGCGACGGCACTAATTTAAACGAAAAGAGTTTAGCTTTAAAATTGCCATGTCCAGTTAAAAATTGCGCAACGGGGTGGTCGACTTCTAACCACTTTTTCTTTAATCTATCTCTTACCGATTGAAAGAACAGATACAAGTGGCGTCCTTTGGTAGAAGTTTCCCACCTTTCCTGCCATTCAGACAGCAATGTTTCAAATACTTCATTAATAGGTTTGAACAGTCTAACTATTTTTTCACGATCACGCGTTTTCAAGAAATCAGGGACCATATTTTTAGATGTATAGTACATTGAAGCGCGGCGTTGTACTTCTAAGTCTACCGGTAACACACCTGCTAGCACGGGTAGTGCCTCGGTGCTTACAGTTCTATACGACTTACATAAAAATATCAGAGCAAGGCGCTGGCTTTGAAGCAATTTACGACGTGCTGCACCTATAGTAGCCCTATCTGCCCACGCAGGTGAACCGTACGTAACACAACCCAAGTATGTGGCGGTATAAATAGTTTTTAACGTTTTGAAAGTTAATCCCCACGTAGAGGTAGAAATTCGTGTTAAGGCATAGAAATTCTTTTTTGCTTTTTCACCTACTTGCTTCATGTGCTCAATATAATTAAAATTTCTATCCAAAAGCAAACCTAAGTAACAAACCGAACTTCTATTAGCAACAGATACTCCATTAAAATGAAATCGCGGTGAAACCTGTAAATTTCCCTTAAGCAAGAGTTGATATGTTTTATGTGGCGCAAAATCGAGACGATTACGATAACCCCAATCTGAAATTAAGCCTAGGCTAGTGTTGGCTAGTTTCTCTATGCTAGATCTTGAATTAGCATTGATTAATAAGAGACCATCGTCAGCGTAACCAGTTAACGAGCACCCTTCCGGTAAGGGTAGGCTAAAAAAATCATCAAAACCGATATTCCAGAGATACGGTCCCAACACTGAACCCTGGGGGCAGCCCTGCGTGAGCACCTTTGAAGCAACATAATGGCCAAGTTTTAATTTAGTTGTACCATTCAAAAAGTACGATCGAATGAGAGAGTAGATATTGCTAGGGCAACCTCTCGCCTTAAGTTTCAGCAACAACATTGGCCACCAAGCATTATCAAAGGCACCTGAGATATCTAAGAAAATAGCTACAACATACTTGCTCTCCGAGAGTTCAACAACTTTGCGCACTGCGAGCGCAGCATCAACAGTAGACTTGCCAATGGTGAAGCCGTACTGATTTTTATGAAATTGCGGGCCACCGGGCAGCAACCGTGGCACAACCAAGCGCTCAAGCAGCTTACCCAACGACGGTAGCAGAGTAATAGGACGGTAGGACTTCGGATCGTCCGGTGGTTTATCACCGCCTTTTGGTATTATTTTTATAACACCACTTCGCAAAATGCCAGGGAAATGACCTTCTACAATACACCGAGTAAGTATTGTTAAGATAGGTTCAGCGGCTACTTTACAAGCTTCTTTAATCATTCTATTCGAAATCTTATCATCACCGGAGGCTTTATTTGTAGGCAAAGCTTTAACAATAGACATAAATTCATCCATCGACGGTACATTTGATATTGGAGTGGAAGGGCACATATCCGCCGCGCTCCTAACCTCACGATGGTAGTCACTGTCACTATCGGCGCAATCATCAGGAATTAACGCATGCAGAATTGTCTCAGCGGTCTCTTCTACACCAAGGGTATGTGAATTATTAAATTTTATATTGGATACGTATGCCTGATCAATCCGCCTATTTGCTTTAAATTCGTTATATAGGGGAGACCACGGGCCCTCACTATTTAATCTTTCTACAATACGTTTTAATAAATTACCTTTGGATATTTCAACAGCAGCGCGATAATGAGATCTAGCAATACGCAAGTCACTTAGAGCTGTTTGATAAATTTCTCCCTCGATGTTACGTTTCTTTAATTTTGAAATCTTACGTCTAGCGGCACGGAAATTCCTACGCAACCTAACAAGGGTATCATTCCACCAATCGCATCGTCTGTTATTAACTATAGGTTTTCGGCCTAATGCAACGTCAGCGCAATACACGAATGTGTCAGACATAATTTCAACACTTTCTGTGACTGTAAGTTCACTACGAGTAAAATCTTTAGCGCGGGAAGCGAAAAGTGAAGCAAAGCTTGCCCAGTCGGCATTCTTAGTTTTATATTGAAAACCTATTAACTGTTGCCGATGTAAGCTTTCAACAACTGGGGAGAATTCACATACGATCAGACGGTGATCACTACAAGAAGCTTCAGGAAGAACGCGCCAGTTTTGTATTCGGACGTCTGCACTAGAAAGTGTGACGTCAATAAAAGACTCGCCCATAGGGCTACTAAAAGTAGGTGGTGCTTCAGGGGTATTGTGAATATGAAGATGCATTTCAGCAATGAACTCTTCAACAGCAGAGCGTCTGTCGGCATCGGTCGCTCTCAACTTGCCGTGCCATAATGGTGATGATGCATTTACGTCTGCTCCTATAATAACCTTATGACCGGTAAGAGCATGCAACACTCTTCGTAGGTGATACAAATGCGTATCCACAGGGTCAGAAAATTGAAAATAACAACTGACTACAAATACTCTCAAATATGGAGATGTTACTTCAGCTACCGCACAGTGTGTGGACATTAGGTGATTGATTGATGTTATAGTAAATCCGCCTCTTGGCGCATATATACCCGCGCGCGACTTGTTATTAAGTTGTATAAATTTACTGTTTAATTGCGATCTTTGGTACTGCTCTTGAACTAAAACAAGGTCGAGCTTATAGTCCGCAACGAGCTTATCTAACTCGGACGTTGCAATTTTGTCAATTATTAATAATTAAGCTTACTTGGCACCACATCATTCATCCTTTAGGTTGACGGAGCTCCGCTTCGTGGAACTCCTATTTCCGATGACAGGACACAAGAAAACCCTAACCTAACCAAAAATAAACTTAAATCTAACCAAAACATGATTTATTACATTGACCAAGTATTGGTAAAACTCGTCAGTGAATATGACGCTAATTTGACTTCGCCCCTATTAGCCATTTTTTCATTAAACTAAGGAGCTGATCTATTTATTTGGTGACAGATCTATTATTTTGATGATCAAACGAATTAAATGATACTAATAGTTTGTTAAGCTGATGATTTATATTTACAGACAGTTTTGATTAAAATGATGACTAATATATTTCTTGGGGATAGATATTATTATTAGGGTACTGCAATCTAATTAGGTGACATAAAATATTGTTCCCAAATCCTTTATCCTAAGGTTGCCGTGAAAAGATTGCTCTCAGCAATATGGCCGCCTTGTTGTTTATACTCAAGTCCATAATAATTTATTCATTTACTGTACTTTAAATTTGTATTATGAAAATAAAGCATATTTTTTATATACTACTTCTGGTGGCAGACAAGCATACGGCCCGCCTGATGTGAAGCGGTTATCGTAGCCATAGTAACGCTCGCAACATAAAATATAGCTCGCGCGCCGCTAACGCAACATCTCCTTTCTTTCTGGTGACCTCACTCACACGCAGGAACACAATAACACTAACGGAATTGTTATTTCGCTGCGGTATTCTGTGAGGTGGAGGTACATTCCCCAGTAGCTTACAATTACGCTCCCTGCCTCTCTATTCGCCAGAGCTTCTTTTGTCAGTCAGCACTGCGTGCAGGTGAAGTTGGCTTTAGTTCAAAGTTGTTCATGAACCACTGACACCCCAAAAATAATATATTCTATCTATCTATCTAAAAATGGCCACATTAATATCGCATCGTTCGGTATATAAAAACATAACATACTCGTAACCTATGAACATAATAACCCAACTCATTTAAAAATCCTGCTTAGCGGTCCGTAAGTAAAACTGAGACATACTAAAAGCCGTTCTTTTAGCAATAAAACTTTGTTGGAGCCATATCCCGACTTTTAAGCACCGTTACGGCTAAGTGAAGACATTATATGCGTTAAGTTAGCCCATCTACGTCACGGTAGGTGACATTCGGGGAATGCGCAAATGAATTTAACTAGTGGTTAGTTTTTAACTGATACCTTGGAGGCGCTCGATTATGTTATTGTGCGTGCCATGTTTTGACGTGGATATATTTTTAAAATTGCTTCCATAGGTAGGCAATTAAAAACAAACGAATGATAACAAAATCGGGGGTAACAGTTTGGTGTTACAGCTACATATCTATCATCTCCATCCAAAATTCAATCACACCAATGGATTGATGAAAGATCAAAGAATTTATTAAGCTAAGTAAGGATTATGGAACATCGCGTTCGGGGTAGGGGGAAGCGCTGCCATTTTGAGATAATTTTAGTGCATATAACGTACTCACGTACAGCACACGGGCGTGTCCATGACATAGCCATATCCCATTTTTTTTTACTACGCCTTGTGACAAAAATACGGGATTGTTAGGAAGCAGTTAAGTCGAAGTTAAACATTAAATCGCGAGCCGCTGCCATTGCAGCAACTCCTTTTGCTTCCTGCCCCCTTACCACCATCTCTTATTGCGATTCAATAACTGAATAGAATGCTTATTCATACCAATAAATAAGCGATTCTATTTCAACAATAGAGTCTTACCACCACCTGCCAATAAATAAGCGACTCTATTTCAACAATAGAGTCTTACCACATGAATAAACATTCTATTCAGTTATTGAATCGCAATAAGAGTTGGTGGTAAGGGGGCTGCTAACTTCATGAACTCGCAGGAACATAACAACCCTCTGAGTTTACAGGAAATTGTTATTCTGCTGCAGTGATCTGTGAGGTAGACATTCCCTAGTCGGGCAGCTTACCTACCATTTGCCAGAGTTAGTTAACAAGCAGGTTGGACTACGTGACTTACAGTGAATTTGGTACCAAAGCAAACGTAAGTCAAGCAATATCAACCATAGCTTGACTATGGATGAGTTTATTCATTGGTAGCTCCTCCATGTTACGAGTGAAGTCACCGCCCGGCAAATAGCAACGGTGACTATACCGGAGTCAATGGCCACGGTGGCTCCGAGGTCGTGGGTTCGAACCTCGCACAAGATCAATATTTGTGTGCATGTCTGCTTGTCTTGTTCTGGGTGTTTTGTACGTATTATTTGTGTGAGTTTGGAAAAAAATGTAGTTAAGTATAATATCAGTTACCTAGTACCCATAGTACATTGCATAGTTTGTGACTAGATGGCAGTGTGTAAATTGTCCAGCCCCCTTAGCACCATCTCTTATTGCGATTGAATAACTGAATAGAATGCTTATTCATACCATTGAATAAGCGACTCAATTTCAAATGGAATAGAGTCGCTTATTCATTGGTATGAATAAGCATTCTATCCAGTTATTAAATCGCGATTAGAAATGGTGGTAAGGGGGCAGGAATATTTGTGTATTTAACGGTTGCGCCTAATTTCAGTAAGTAACTGTTGCAGATTTGTTTCAGAGGGGAGGTCGACACGAGAGAGCGGCAGGGAGCGGTCATACTGCACGTTATTTTATGTTAGAGTGGGTCCAGTGCTACAGCACCGGTGTCACGTCGACCCTCATGGATTTTTGTGTTCTCCCTAATCCTTTAGTCACTCTCCCATGCCTGTCTGGAAACATGTTCCCTGTACTTCAGTATTATGCTTATTGCTTATTGGGAAGAGCCTGTAGTCCTCCGGGTCTGGGTATGCCTTTCCTAGGATTTCCATTCATTTGCCGGCTAGGGCGTCACATTGACACATCAAGTGTTTCATGGACTCGTTAGACCCTTTGCATGTTATGCACTTTGGGCCATCAACACGTCTCAATTTGTATAGGTGTCCTTGACAGGCATAATGGCTTATCAATGCCCCAAGCATGAGACGCATCCGTTCTCTGTCATGTTCATGTATGTACATGTCTGTACCAATTCATTGTACCTTCGCCAATGGTTTCCTTGAAGTGTAGTATTCCACTCATCTCCTTCCATTCAACCTGATACCTAGACTTCGTCATGCCATTTATAGCCCCAATTACTGTCCCATATGAGAGACCTACAAAGGGTTCAGGTTCCAAAAAGTTTTTGCTTGATCTCAACGCCTGTGTGTCCCGGAATGCAGACCAACTCCAGCCGATTATTTTTGCCCAATTTATTAACGGCATCCATTCCCGCAAGAGCTAGCCTAGATTCCACCCTGTCAGAGCTCAGGGCCATTAAGAGCTGCCTGGCTGTCGTTGAGAATGTAGATGTGTCGATTTGCGACCCTATTATCTAGACTCATTTTTGCACAAGCAGTTATGGCATATATTTCAGTTTAAAATACAGTAGCGTATTGCCCCAGACTCTGACTGTGTTGTGTGTCCTTAGAGAAACTGTCCGCACCTGTACCACAGTATAAGTAATTCCTGTACGTAGCACGTAGTACTATTATTAGTTATACTGGGCTATTATTCCGAGATTAAACTAAATTATGACGATATTCTGAAAGTAAAACCACTGGTTCAAAGTTCCTAGGAACCCGATCAAAGGGACACTCATCCATACGTATCGGGCAACTCCACATGACATAAAAGTAAGTAATCCCTTTGAGAGGACGTTCGTTACGTTTAATGAAGAGATTTATGGATCGTTTTTAAGCTTCGATTGGAATATGGAATCTGGAATAACTGAATATCACGTGACCAATATTTAATCCGGTCATGAAAAAAAAAATGTTTGTCTGTAAAGTCGGTTTACGGACGATAATTTTACGTGATAACGGAATAAGAAACATACGGCGAAGGAGTCAAAGAGAGATAGATGCGTCACAAGCCGAACATTTAGGCCGATCGTGCCACATTTCCATTGCTTGTTCTTCATTCATTTCTATTGCTTGTTCCGCGCTCTTGTTTGTACGCTCGGCTCAGGCGGTACGTGACAATGACTCATGATTTTTCGTGCGTGCAGCCGGTGTTCATTGATTTATAAGAGGTTATCACGTTAAGACTCGTAGAATACCACAGCCAAATACAAATACCCTTGAGGGTTGTTGTGTTCCTGCGAGAGAGTGAGGTTCCCAGTAGGAGTTGCTGCGCTGGCTTGCCAGCGATATTTCATGTTGCGAGCGTTAGTATGGCTACGGTAATCGCTTCACATCAGGTGGGCCGTATTTCACTTTGAAATACAGTAGCATATTGCCCCATACTCTGACTGTGTTGTATGTCGTTACAGAAACTGCCCGCTCCTGTACAGCACATTATTATAACTTTCTATTTGAGGAGTTCGATGGCGTTGTCAGTCTAATTGAACACGTAAGTTAAGCGACGTCGACCGCAGCCTATCTATGGATGGGTTTATTTAGTTCCTCTGTGCTTCGGAGGGCACGTTAAGCCGTCGGTTCCGGGTGTCGTCATTTTTTTTTGTTTAATATATCTTGCGATCAGTCAAATTTTAACTATAAGCAGATGAGGTGTGAGTACAATTAGCGTTCAGAGCGTCGCTCCCAGCGGAACCTGCCCCTTCTTTATTTTTGCCTGGAATTTAAACCATTTACTCATCAAATATATCTCGCCGCTTTTTGAGTCGCCTTATGGTTTCAGGGATGGTGAGTTGTCCCGCTAGTTGGTTTGGGTGCTTGGACAACCTCAACTTGTACTTTACTCCATGGGTTTCTATTTCCTCTCTGATCATTGGTATGTCCAAAATTTCATGGACCACTGGCACTCTTACAAACCAGGGTGCATCCGATATTTGTCTTAAGATATAGTTTTGTGCTCTCTGGATGATCATTATGTTGGAGGCGCTGGCGGAGCCCCACAACTGTAATCCATATGTCCAGATGGGTTTCAGTATCGTCTTATATATGAGCAGTTTATTGTCCATGGATAGTTTTGAATTGCGTCCCAGTAGCCAATAGAGACTTCTGTATTTGAGGTTGATTTCTTCCCGTTTTATTTCAATATGTTTTCTCCAGGTGAGTCTACGGTCCAAGTGCATGCCTAGATATCTTACTGTCTGCTGGTGAGGCAGCTGTGCGCCGTTTAGGTAGACTGGAGAGCAATCTTCTTTTCGGAGAGTAAAGGTAATGTGTACTGATTTGGACACACTGGCAGCAATACGCCACGTAGCTAGCCATTTCTCAACTTCATTCAGGTTGATTTGTAAGACTTGTGAGGCTTTAATAGAGCATTTATTCGAGGCTAGTAAGGCTGTATCGTCAGCGAAAGTTGCAACAGTTACTCCAGGAATTTGAGTGGGTCGTCATTAAATGACAGTCTTTAAGCCAATTCAGTGGCCGCCCTACCTTGAAAACACTGACCTCCGCCAACCCGCAGTTAAGTAGTGTGGTGGGTGTATGTTTTAATCCTCTTCGTATGAGGGGAGACCCATATATTTATATATTTGGGATGTAATTGGTTCATCAACATCTTTGAACCAAAGCCAACTTCACCTGCACGCGGTGCACCCTGCTGGCTAACAAACGAAGCTCTGGCGAAAAGAGAGGTGGGGAGCGTAATTGTAAGCTACCCGACTGGGGAATGTACCTCCACCTCACAGAATACCGCAGCCAAATAACAATTCCCTTGAGGGTCGTTGTGTTCCTGCGAGTGAGTGAGGTCACCAGAAGGGAAGGAGATGCTGCGTTGGCAGCGGGGGTGGCGGCGCGATCGATATTTTATGTTGTGAGCGTTAATATGGCTACGGTAACCGCTTCACATCAGGCGGGCCGTATGCTTGTCAACCACCCGACGTAGTATAAAAAAAAAATATCCCAACAGTGGGATGATCATGGGTTGATGCCGGTGTGTTTGGAGGGACATTAAAATAACTTTCTCCGGCGCTCAACACTACGTTGCCTCATACGCGGATGCAGAAAAAATAATAGGTACCACAGTATAAGTACCACGGTATGATCACTCCCTGCCGCTCTCTCGTGTCGACCCTCACCTCGTCTCTGAGACAAATCTGGAACAGTTTGTAAGGCGCCGCACGCACACACGCTCATTCTCGCTCTGCACAGACGTCATTGTTTATGTAGTAGTAAACGAGGCGATATTTGTATGGAGCGGCCGGGATAAGCTAACACCACGGGCAAAGTTACGTGAATTCGCTAGTTTAAAATAAAACCCAAATCCTATAGAGGAAGGACGCTGGTTAAAACATCTCAGAAACCTGTTAATAAGATAAGACTTTGAAGCGGACCATTACGATTCTTTGACGGATTACCGCTACCACGACTGTACTTCGTCATTATACAGGGGACTGATTTATTTTCATACTAGTTGGTGCCTGCGACTTCGTCCGCGTCAATTTTCGATGTTTTTTTTATGGCTTATGCATTTCGCCGTGTGGTTTTCGGCAGACTAGAATAGAATCCCTCCGTCTCTTCCCGTGGATGTCGTACAAGGCGACTAAGGGAAATACATTATAAAACATCGATCAGGACTCCCCAACCCGTCTGGCCAGCGTGGGGAGTGTAGGCCAAATCCTCCTTCTGTCTGGGACGGACGAGAGAGGGTCATGCTCCTGTAGTGGAGACTAAAATGACCTGATGATGATGATGACATTTCAGGCGAATTTCAATTAGGTATTTTAAAAGCTTGAGGAGCGCGACGGCGTCGTTGCACGTGTCACTATGATCGAACACGCAAGTTAAACAACGGCGACCGCAGCTTGTCTATGGCTAGGTTTATTTATCTCGAGCTCCTCCGTGCTTCGGAGGGCACGTTAAGCTAACGGTCCCGGCTGTTGTCTGTAGATGACAGTCGTTAAGCCAAAGCAGTGCCCTTTAGGCGGCTTGAAAACATTGGCCTCCGCAGTTGAGCAGCGTGGTGAAGTATGCTCTATACCTCTTCAATTGAGAGGAGGCCCGTATATGCTTATTTGTAATTAGTGGCGACCAAAAATTAATTGCATCGTAAATAGTCTATGTAAATGGCAATTTTTTTTGTGTGTGATAATATTAAGTGAGCGATATCGTTAAGCATGACACCTTACAGTTATCAATACGAAATAGGTATGTAAACATTGTAATAATATTCCTATTTGCACTGTATGTACTTGTTTTTTATATTTCTAAGTTTAAGCAAACGAGAAGGAATTCGGATTCTCAAGATACAGGTCAGACCTAGTTTGAGAATCGGGGCCCATTTATACAAGCTAAAAAATTCAGTGTAATGATTAGATTGTAATGTAACATTGTTGTATTAGTGAAATAAATATATAAAGATAGCGAAAAAATATATTGAAAGAAGCAGTGACGTGCAGGTTGGTTGTCATTTTTCTATATCACTAGATTAACGTTAAGATAACGATCAGACACTTATACTTCGAAATGTGATTATAATAACGGAGAAAATTCATATACGGGCATCAGAATCTCCATTCCTCGGAAATGGCGGAGAGAAACGGATTTTACTAAAAGGTAATTTTAAACTTGGTAATATGGAATCACACAAGTAACCCATTTTATTCGCTGTGCCGAAGGTGAAATAGTTTCCTTATGCGGTGAGTCCGAGGAAATCCGTCGCCAATTGAAAAATCTTGGTGGGATGTGAGTGGAAGGCAAGTTGGGAGATATGGCGGTACTGGATGTGGCTGGCATTGTGTAAAAAATAGTTTTCGGTTGATTCAGAACACACACGAATAGTTACATTGTACTCCATCAGGGATTGCGAAATCGATTAAAAATATACTGTTAATCGATAACTCATTATTGATATTTCTATAGCCGTATATACGGGCTTACAACTATAGATTTTTATGGGTATATTAAATCATCATCATCATCATCATCATCAGGTCATTTTAGTCTCCACTACAGGAGCACGACCCTCTCTCATCCGTCCCAGACAGAAGGAGGATTTGGCCTACACTCCCCACGCTGGCCAGGCGGGTTGGGGGTGGGAGGCCTGCTTGATGTTTTATAATGTATTTCCCTTCGTCGGCTTGTACGACATCCACGGGAAGAGACGGGTACTCTGCCGGAAACCACACGGTATAATAAATGTATATGTAAAATACGTTATGTGTATATAGGTAAGTTTATGTAATTTATGTGCCACCCTACTTGCTTTCTATCATTCTCGTTTCCTCTACCTTAAGGTTGCCTGGTAGAAATCGCATCGCGATAAGGCCGCCCTTCGTACTAATTCTTGACATTGTACTTTTTTTGTACTTTTTATTGGTGGAATAACGTGTATCGTATTGTTGTCTGAAAGAGATCGCTTAGCGATAAGATTATAAAGTTTAAAATTATACATATAAAATTTGCCATATTTAACAAGAATAATACTCAAAAAAATAAAGCTTTTATTACTTACACTAAAAAAAAGAGTACTTATTGTGTACGCTCATCAAGACCTGTCATTGGATGGTCGTAACACATAGGTTAATATGTAAATTATAAAATGGCATTTTGTAGCATCAGCTATATTAAAAATATATATATACATATATATATATATATATAAATTATGAAAAAAACATTTTTAATTTAAACGGTTTTATTGAAAGTAATGTATTAAAAGCTAAAAAATAATTCGGTAGGTCCGAGGTTTCAGTCATCATACCCCTCTCCCTCATCAGTCTAAGGCATTGATCAGACAAAATAATAAAATCGTTGGGCGTAGCGTAAACTGAGTTGATTGGATAGAAACACGGGCCCAACGATTTTATTATTTTGTCTGATCAATGCCTTAGACTGATGAGGGAGAGGGGTATGATGACTGAAACCTCGGACCTACCGAATTATTTTTTAGCTTTTAGTACATTACTTTCAATAAAACCGTTTAAATTAAAAATGTTTTTTTCATAATTTTTATTTTCAAGTTTTTTTAGTTCATAGTTCCATTACATAGTACTTCTCATGCAATTAAGATTAGATTTGACTTTTGTCATTTTTTTTTTTACTTTTAAATTTGTCTTGTATTAATTTGATACCCATATTGAAAATTGAGAAAATATGTAACCGCCAACGGGCCATTTTGTTGACGGCCATCTTGGATTTTATTATAATATTCATGAGAGCGACGAGCGACAAGCTGTGTTCTACTAGTCAAGCTCTTTCATTTGATACCCATGTAGTGGTAGTCGTGACAAAATGTGTAAACCACCATTTTGTAGCAGCGGCCATCTTGGATTTTTATTTTTTTTTCATGTGAACTGTATTTTACTAGTCAAGCCCTTTCATTTGATACCCATATTGAGGTAGTCGTGACAAAATTTGTAAACCGCTATTTTGTAGCGGCGGCCATATTAGTTTTTTTTTTTTTTCGTGTGAACTGTGTTCTACTAGTTAAGCCCTTTCATTTGATACCCATATTGAGGTAGTCGAGACAAAATTTGTAAACCGCCATTTTGTAGTGGCGGCCATCTTGGATTTATAATGAAACAGAATTTATTTAATTGTATTGTCACCAGAACTAAAGGTGTGTACCAAATATCAGATCAATCTGTCAACAGGAAGGGGGTCAAATTTCAATTACTAGATTTGACCCAAAAATATAAACAAATAAATAAACAAATAAACAAACAAACAGGTCAAGCTAAATAAAACCGTTTAATAATAAAACAAAGTCGGGTTTGTTCGAACACTTATAACTCGAGAACGGCTACACCGATTTTCATGGTTTTTGATTTGTTGGATTTGTCTCCGCCCCGAATAGCAGAATAACTATTAAAAACATTGGAAAATCTACGAATAAATAAAATAAAAGAAAAAACATCAGTTGAAAAAGGATTGCGATATTTATTGGTTGTCAAATATCAAAATGTCAAATCTTTTGGTGTCACTTTTATTTCGCGAAAGTTGTATGTGATTTGTTTTGAAAATTGAAAAATGTCAAATCGATTGGGGTGAAAATGCTTGGTCCATGGGATTGCAAGAATCAAATCAGAGTAAACATCAAAAGAAATGACAATATGAAATCTTCAGTTTTTATGGATACGGGTCTTCCCTCAACCGAAGGGGTTTAGAGCATACTCCACCACGCTGCTCAACTGCGGGTTGGCGGAGGCCAGTGTTTTCGAGCCGCCTAAAGGCCACTAACTTGACTTAACGACTGTCATATATTGATAACAACCGGGACCGACGGCTTAACGTGTCTTTCGAAGCACGGTGGAGCTCGAAGTAATATAAACACATCCGTGTACAGGCTACAGTCGACGTTGCTTAACTTGCGTGTTCAATTGGACTTACACGCGCAATGACGCCATCTCTGTTATTTTCTATTATTAAAATCATAAATTTAGTTCAGCTAATATGTACCACGACATTCATTGATTGTTAGGCGGTACGAAGTTCGCCGGGGCAGCTAGTGATAGATAAAAACTAAATGAGTGTGTCGGGGCAGCTAGTAATAAATAAAAACTAAATTTCAGCTAAATCGGACACTGGGTAATTATGACAAATTTGACTTGCAAGATTTGATTACAAACACCGAGGTAAAACTAAATAAAAGTTAAAAGGTAAAGTGAGCCACTTCCAGGGAAACATTCCAGTTCAGATATTAGTCTTAAAGCCTCACAGAGGGCTTTGACGTCATACCCAATAGCGCTCCAAATGTTCATAGTCTTTTTACTAGCCTGTGCCGCGTTATTAACTGGAAGATGAGATCTTCTGTGTGATTTATATCACTTCATATTATTAGCATTTCGGAGATCTGCACACAAGGGCAGATCCACCATTGTGGGCACGGTGTCTATGCCTATAATCCTTCGAAAAAAAGAAAATAATCAAATTCAAAAGTCCTTCATAAGTCATGATTGTTAATGAGCAAGTTCATACTCCGACTCATCCTTGGCCGATTTTTTTTATACTGCATCGGGTGGCAGACAAGCACACGGCCCGCCTGATGTGAAGCGGTTACCGTAGCCATATTAACGCTCGCAACATAAAATATCGCTCGGGCGCCGCCACTCTAGCTGCCAATGCAGCATCGACTTCCTTTCTGGTGGCCTCACTCACTCGCAGGAACAACAACCCTCAAGGGAATTGTTATTTGGCTTCGGTATTCTGTGACATGGAGGTACATTCCCCAGTCGGTCAGCTTACAATTACGCTCCCTACCTCTCTTTTCGCCAGAGCTTCGTTTGTAAGTCAGCAGGGTGCACCGCGGGCAGGTGAAGTTGGCTTTGGTTCAAAGATGTTGATGAATCATTTACACCCCATTTTCGGGTGGCTGTGACCACAACTTTTTCTGAGGGATTCTGGATCCGTGCTCAGCTCGCAAACAGTACATCTTGGCTACATGGCCTTCTACTAATAAGACATGGCTTTCAAATTTCAAGAAATGCTAAAAAGCTTCGATGAGTCGAATAAGGGATAGTGAAAAAGGCAAAGGGTGAAATTTCTTGTATTTGATTAAATAAAAAAAGGTTCCGTTTAGGGATGCAAGTTAACGATATATATCGATTGAGTTCGATATCGGTATACTGGCCTGGGTCAACGTTATTGGATAAAATATCGATATTTTTCTTATTGTTATAAAAACATATTTAATTAAATCCAGTAATATTTTAGTTTTAGTTGTATCAAACGTTAATTGATTATGTATTTTCTGATTTGAATCAATCATTCCGTGAATAAAAAAAATGAAATAAGTTGGTATACTTTGATTATTTTTTATTTGTGTATTTCTTAATTTGCACACTTATTTGCCGTCCTAAATTCAACTGTATATACAACCAGTGGAGACCAGTGGGACTGGTTAGAAGATCTGGATTTGCTCTTTTGTTTACCCATGTTGCCCGTTGGAAAAATTTTCTCTATATTTTGTACTGGCCATTGAATTTGAAAATGATAATTTCTGTAGTTCAATATGGAAATTTTCACTCGATTTAATAACTGCTTATATGATCTTGAACGGGCTCTTTCAATTTTTAGTTTCAATAGTTTTAAGTTGTTTTCGATATCCATATATCGATATTGGTAGATTTTCGATATCTATAGATATCGGTTTTTTGATATATCGTAGCATCCCTAGTTACGTTTCTATTAAACGGTTTAATTCGACTTTGATTTCTATCGTTTCCTTAAGAGCTTTCGTGGCAGTATTTATAGGAATAATAAAAATACAATGGTACTGTTTATTTGTCTGTGGATTTCTGTGGGGCGTTAGTTTTTTTGTAACAATTCGGGTAGTAAACAACCACATGTTAATCTGATGTGAAGTGGTTACTGGTTACCAATGACGTCGCCTATAAATGCTTGCACAAGTTGTATCATTTGTTTGGTGTAAGCATCCCTTAAATAACTTGTATTATTATCTATGTCAGATACTAAATAAACACACGATTAGCAATATAAGGAAAAGAAGACATTGCTCGCATGACGGCAACCCCGCTGTTAACGCAACATTTTAAATCATTAAAATATTAATAAAGCAGCATTTTACTCACTCGCAGGACAGAACGATTTTTGATGGTTTAAGTCATTTATTTCTCAAAACAGCCCCCCTAGCCAAGTGTAATTCGTAGCGTAACGAACGTTAGATAGATCACGTGACATTTGTCAAAATCGAACATTTTAGTATGAGAATTGACAAATGTCACGTGATCTATCTAACGTTCGTTACGCTACGAAGTACACTTGGCTATGAGGGCTGGGACCCTAGCGCCGAAGATCAACCCGATAACCATGCGAATTTTTTAATGTGAAATGACACTACCGCCTAAATTGTTGGTAATTATGTTTAACTCAACTGTAAGAAACCCTAGAGCTCTACCGACAAAGCTGAAGATGTTTGTCAATAACTGTAACCTAAGACCAATATTTGAAATAAAAAAAACCGATTGTGATCGGTTTCAGCTTCGGTAGAGCCGCAGATTACTATAATTCACTTCCATTGAGAACCACTGTACAACAATTAATTATGTAATAAAGTAGTAATCAGTCGCATGGAACGAGCAACGAAGTGGAAATAATAACATTACCTGGTTACCTACGTATTACATAGTATTTTCACATGATTAAATAATGGAAAATATAAATTAAATACTAATTTAATTTAAGAAGTCGGGAATTTATTATATAACGAAATATCAGTGATGAGTGCCGACCGCACTCTTAGCAAATAAATACCGAGCGATGTGTATATTACGCGTAGGATTACAGTTCCTATCATAATGGCAATTGATGGCAATCAATTAACAGTCACTTCTGACAATATGGAATTACAGTTTGTTATTGAATAGAGAGGAGAGCGTCTTTTTTATATGAGATGGGGGACAAACGAGCAAGTGGTCACCTGATGGAAGGCAATCACCACCGCCCATGGAGATCAGTAACACCAAGAGGTCGCCGATCCGTTGTCAGCATATACTCCTTCCTTTCTTTCTGGTGATCTCAGTCAATCGCAGGAACACAACAACCCTCAAGGGAATTGTTATTTGGACGGTATTCGGTGAGGCGGAAGTACTTCCCTAAGAGAATGAGTGTTTTTGACGTGACAACGTCTTATAATTCGATGGAGCCGGCTGCACGCACGAAAAAACATGACGTATGCGGCGTTACCTCGCTCTGAGGCGTTCCATTAAAATTTCCGTTCGTTCCACAAAAAATGCAAACATTCCATCAGTATTTTCTTATGACGTTGTCACGTTCAACTATCGTCAGTAAACAGACTTTACAGACAACCGATTTTTTGTCAGTATTATTCTTATTAGAAGACAGGTATGACATACATTTGGGCAAGAGTAATCAATGTTTTGCGATATACAGACAAAAACATATTGGTGTTAAATAATTTAGATGAAAGAGTAGTTTTATAATTAAATTCTGAGTGATTTGTAATTTGTTTCATTTTATTTTTAAAGTTATTGACTTAGCTGTGGTCTTCTGTAAGTTCTTTGAATCTATGAATTATCATTTTATAAACTTTTCATAATATTATGTGTTCAAAATAGGTACTATTTTTTTCATTTATGTCATACAATTTGTATAATCCACTTAATAAAATATCTCGCATGTTTTGGTAGTGAACAAGAACTTCGTCTATTCGAAGTTACGAAGTTTGAAGAACGTAATAATTTCTTATTATTATTTGTCGACATGTGAACATAAGTATTAATAAACACGATACAAATATTAATAGGTATTGCATGACTGGACTACCTATTTGTAAATGTTAGAATATTATTTTAGGGTAAACCTTGAATTGGCGGACAGCTACGATAAGGGCTAGTTCACACGCTTAGGAAAGGGCTGGCAGGTAAGTTAGCTTTGTGGTTAGGCAGATTTTACTCTAAGCATATTTGAAGTATATTAATTTATAGGTGGATTTATCCAAATTAATGTATTAAATAATCAATATAATAATTTTTTTATCCAAATTGAAATGATCCTTTCATAATATATACTAAAATATGTATACTTTCTTGAAAAACGAAGGGAAAATTGAGCAATTTTTTACAAAATGGGCACAATTTCAGAAACGGACTCTTAATATCAGAATACGACCAATTAGAAGCCGAAAAGATAAGAAAGAGAAAAGAAAAGAAGGATGAAACCGCGGCCCCGTAATAATATGTAAAATTATTAGGTTAAAGAAAGTAATGCTAATTCTGTTCTATTGTGTACGCACCTTAATTTCTCAGGGCTACGTTTTATGACCGAAAACTGCTTATATTTTACTTATAATTAGGTAGGTAGTGTGATTTAGGGAATATAAATAAAATATTTATTGTCATAGAAACAGGAGAGTATAATATGTGGTTTTTCAAGAGAGGTTTTTGCAGGCTCGACAACGCGCGAGTAATGCCTCTGGTGTCATAAGCGTTCATAGCCTACGATGATTTTTTTCTATCAAGCGGATCGTACCTACCCTAGTTTGCAACCCTAGTGGTATATAAAAAATATTGTGTAGCTGTGTCATGTACACGTCTGTGTGTTGTATGTGAATATGTTATATGCACTAAAATTATCTCAAAATGGCAGCGCTTCCCTCTAATTTTTATTGACATTATATCGCTCGCGTGCTGCTTCCCATTGCCAACGTAAGAACGTAACACCTCAGGGACTTCTCCGTTTGCAGGCAGGCAACTCAACAACCCTCTAGTAGGTAATTGTTACTTGCTGGATGTTATGTGAGGTAAAGGTAGTTACCGAAAAACAGATGATAATAAACTCATAGATTTAATGATCACGCCGCGGTTTAATCGAAGCGAAGACCTTAGGTCAACGAATTAAGTATTATTTGTTAAGGATAGATACTCGTAGAGTGCACCCCGGCCTGTCTATACAAATGTCGTGTCGGTAAGTAGGTACTACATAAACAATGGCGTCTGTGCAGAGCGTGAATGAGCGTGTGTACGTGCGGCGCCATAGAAACTGTTCCAGATTCGTCTCAGGGGGGATGCGAGATCAACACGAGAGAGCGGCAGGGATGGGCCTTACTGTACGTAGAGTACTACGTACAGTAAGGCCAATCCCTGCCGCTAGTAATAGTATTTATTTATTTTATACTGTGGATAGAGCATGTCGAAACTCATTGTGCAAATACCTCCATTTCATAAAAAAAAACCACAGCCAAATAACCCATGAGGACGCATGAGATAGAGAGAGTTATGTCTCCGAAAGAGAGACGTTATGTCATTGTACTTAAAAAATTCGAACTTTTGGCTGAAAATTCGGATTTTGTAAGTACAAGTTTTTTTATACCACTAAAATAGCAAAAAAGCATATTACCCGTTTGATGGTAAGCAGATACGCTGTCATACCAGGGGCATCACGCACGCGTTACCGACCATTTAAAAACTTCCTCATACCCTTTTTAACCCCCGACGCAAAAAGAGGGGTGTTATAAGTTTGACGTGTCTGTGTGTGTGTGTGTGTGTGTGGGTCTGTCTGTCCGTGGCATCATAGCTCAGGAATGGATGAAGCGATTTCAATTTAGTTTTTTTTGTATTAAAGGTGACTTATGTGCGAGTGTTCTTAGACATGTTTTTGGGGGTTGATGCTACTCACGTCCGCAGGTTTTACCCTAGTTTCCCTGCACGTGACTCCTGGGTGGTGCTAATCGAGTAGCTTTTTTCTAAAGTGGTAGAGCTAAGCTGGAGTCATTTAGTGTCCATGACATGGTCGCGGTCAAGTTATGGAGATTGAGTGACTGCAGCACGTAATTGGGCCGGCTCGTCCGGGGCAGTACCACTCTCTCACAGAAAACCGGCGTGAAGTAGTAGCTTGCTATTGCGTTTCGTGCGGTGAGTGTTGAGACCCGGAGCCCAAACCAAAAACCTCGACTCTGGATATGGCAGTGGCATTAGGAAGAAGAATACCCCAGGAGGGTACCGTCACTGTCGGTGAAGGAGAATCCCTCCCTGAGTCCCACTCTCACTACTCAGGCCGCCCGACGTATTCTGGGGCGGGCACTATGCCGCTCTGTATCTCTGCCGGGAGCAAGTGTAAGAAGAGGACAGCATGTTCCCCTGAGCTCCATATCGAGCTGTGTAACATAAGGGGGCTTCACTCCAACCTGAATGCCGTCCACCAGCACTTTGAGACGGCTAAGCCAGCCTTGCTCTTTTTGACTGAGACACAGATATCCCCACCATCCGACATCTCGTATCTGCGCTACCCAGGGTACAAACTGGAACACAATTTTGTGCCACGAGCCGGTGTGTGCGCGTACGTTAGGGAGGATATCTGTTGTCGACGTCTTGGCAGTCTTGAAGAGAGGGGCCTGTCAATTATGTGGCTGCGCGCAGATTTTGACGACCATATTCGTATCTACGCGTGCCTCTACAGGTCCCACAGCGGTAACGCTGAAACGGAGCGCCTTGTTGAGCACATCCAAACGACGACTGACAGCCTACTCCAGCAAATGCCTTCTGCCGAGATTGTGGTTATGGGTGATTTCAATGCCCACCACGTCGAATGGCTTGGGTCACGCTTTATTGACCATGCTGGAAGATCTTTTCATGACTTTGCCTTGGCATATGGTCTAACGCAGCTGGTCTCTCCACCTACAAGGGTACCGGATGTGGAGAACCATGTGCCATCCCTTTTGGATCTTCTGCTGACCTCCCACCCGGATAACTATCGCGTGTCTGTTGGCGCCCCTCTTGGATCCTCAGATCATTGCCTGATAGGATGTGTGGTGCCACTCATACACCAAAAGTAACCGCGTACAGCAGGTATCCGTCGTGTGTGGCATTTCAGGTCAGCAGATTGGAATGGGCTGCGTGACTTCCTGGCTTCCTATCCTTGGGGACCAGTTTGCTTCTCGCTGGATGATCCCAGTGTCTGTGCAAATGCTGTCGCTGATGTGGTTCTGCAGGGTATGGAACTATTTATTCCCAATTCTGCGGTGCCCATTGGCGGCAAATCTCGACCATGGTTCGGTGGGTCTTGCAGAGCCGCGTCGCGTCAGAAGCAAGATTCCTACCGTGCCTGGTCCAATGCTCGGGCAACAGGAGATCCAAATACCGGCGTACTTAAAAAAAAATACAACTCTGATTCCAGATCGTTGAAGGGTTGTATCGCGAAGGCAAAGTCCAGATTTATTATCGAAATTGGCGAGAGACTAGTGCGTTTGCCCTCTGGGTCTCGTGCGTTCTGGTCGCTCGCCAAAGCCGTTCAAGGTAACTTTTGTCAGTCGTCGTTTCCACCATTGCAGCAGATGGATGACTCACTGGCCCATACTGCAAAGGAAAAAGCCGATATTCTAGGGTTTCTTTTTGCATCTAACTCGACTCTGGATGATCGGGGAGCCACACCACCTACCATCCCTCGGTGTGAGAGCTCTATGTCAGAAGTTAAGTTCAGGCAAAGAGCCGTGCGTAGAGCGCTTTTCTCCCTGGACATCCATAAGTCGAGTGGGCCGGATGGCATTCCATCCGTTGTTTTGAAAATGTGCGCCGCGGAGTTAGCCCCAATTCTAACCCGCCTATTTCGGTACTCGTACTCGCTTGGCGTGGTCCCCAGCTCGTGGAAGGAGGCTTTGGTTCACCCGATCCCTAAAAAAGGTGTTTGCTCAGATCCGTCCAACTACAGGCCCATTGCTATAACATCCTTGTTTTCCAAAATAATGGAAAATATCATCAACCAACAGTTGATGGCATACTTAGAGGATCACCAGCTGATTAATGATCGCCAATATGGATTTCGTCAAGGTCGTTCGGCTGGTGATCTTCTGGTATATTTGACTCACCGTTGGGCGGAGACAGTAGAAAGCAAGGGCGAGGCTTTGGCTGCTAGTCTGGATATCGCAAAAGCCTTTGATCGGGTGTGGCATAAGACACTAAGCTTCCTTCTTTTGGGTTACCCGATAGACTCTGCACATGGATTGCCAGCATTCTCACTGGGCGGATCATTAAAGTTATGATTGACGGTGCACGTTCCGATCCATTACCCCTGAACGCTGGTGTTGTCCCCCACATTGTTTCTTCTGCATATCAATGACTTGCTGCATGTATGCAGCATCCATTGCTATGCAGATGACAGTACCTTGGACGCAAGATACAGTGGTCTATGCAATGTTTCTCGGGATAGCGTCGATGAGTACCGAACAAAACTTGTGTCTGAGATGGAGACGTCTCTTGGACACGTCTCTGATTGGTGTAGACTGAACTTAGTCCAACTGAATCCCTCAAAGACACAAGTTTGTGCGTTTACCGCAAAAAAGTCCCCATTTGTTGTATCTCCCAGATTGGAAGGTACTCCCCTTACTGTTAGCTCCAGCATTGGTATCTTGGGTATTGACATATAGAGCGATGTTCAGTTCCGTGGTCACTTGGAGTGCAAGGCCAAATTGGCCTCTAGGAAAATTGGCATCATCTGTAAAGCCAGACGGTATTTTACACCACAGCATCGCCTTCAACTGTATAAAGCCCAAGTTAGGCCTCATATGGAATACTGTTCACATCTCTGGGCTGGTGCGCCCCCAGTACTTACTTGCTCCATTTGACCGCATACAACGAAGAGTTGTTCGAATCGTCGGTTACCCAATGATTTCTGATCGGCTGGAGTCTCTCTCTACACGCAGAGATGTTGCATCTCTTTGCGTTCTATATAAATTATACAACGGGGAGTGCTCGGATGAGCTATTTGATTTGATACCTGCCGCTGATAAATTAAAATTCCATCCTCATCATCTCGATATTTGGCGATCTACTACAGTACGCTTTTTAAGACATTTTCTACCACGAACTGTGAAATTGTGGAATCAACTTCCTCCAGCGGTATTCCCAAATAAATACGACATGGGGGCCTTCAAGAACAGAGTCAATATTTCCCTTAAAAGGCTGGCAACGGATCGGTGACCCTTTGGTGTTGCTGATTTATATGGGCGGTGGTGATTGCTTTCCATCAGGTGACCCACATGCTCGCTTGCCCCTCTCTCATATATAAAAAAAAAATGAAAATCGGTTGAGCCGTTTAAAAGTTGTGGGGGGTAAAAGTGGGGAAGAATAACCGAATGTCTGCAAACATACTCGAGTGGGATCTCAAATGAAAATGTGCATATTACAAGCCATTTTAAGTTAATCTACATTATAATAAGTATGTTCCTATAAAAAGTATAAAATAAAATATTAAATCAAAAATTAAAAAAAAACCCCGACACTATAACCTATGTTCCCTTTAAAAAGTAAAAAATAATAAAAGAAACTCAATCTTAAAGTACCTAAGTATGTATTAATAATTCTAGAAAAAATACGTCGCGTTGGGGGACCGCTCCAAACCTAATAATTTAATTACAAATAGTCTAACCTAACCAAACTAAGCAACATAGATGAATCTAAAAATTAAAAAATAGAAAACTTTTATAAAAATTACTTCAAAATATTGCGTTCCCCCAACGCGACGTATTTTTTTTAGAATTATTAATACATACTTAGGTACTTTAAGATTGAGTTTCTTTTATTATTTTTTACTTTTTAAAGGGAACATAGGTTATTGTGTCGGGGTTTTTTTTTTAATTTTTGATTTAATATTTTATTTGAAGAAGTGCTGTCCTTACTGTTGATGAAGTATCTTTTCAGAAGCTTTTTGGTGATTAATTAGTCAATCAACAAACAGTATCTCTTAGTCTCAAACAGTAAGTCTACTGTCGTCTGAATATGTATGACTGAATGTAGAGTAATGTAGATATTTCGAATATCGTCTTCACGTCATGACTGAGAGTTTAATTTTCTCATCAATTCAGTCACTCATTAATCAGTCAGTCGTGGTTTGAACAGTACTGGAAGCGCGTGTGTCTGGTGTCACCATCATTGCTGCCACAGTTTTCTTTGGACACGTTTCCTTAAAGATCTTGTAAGGTAGCTACTGGATCTGACTGAAGCTATAACTAATATTCGTTACTGATCTTTAGGGGAGCGCGCCTACAGCTCCGGTACCCGGAGATTGGGGAGTGGTGCTAGGGCCCTGATGCTTGAGGTTACTCAAGCATCGGTCGCCACGAGCTACTCGGCTTAAGAGTGCCCAAGTTGTCTTCTAACAGGCGAAAGGGGAGTAAGACCTGCTACTAATCCGTTTCAGTGCCTGGTTGGTTTACTGGGTGCGATAGCGGGGCGGCTAAAGGTCCTCTTGAGTGGTTGGTTTACTGGGCGTGTGCTGGGCTGTGATATAACGGAAAGGTTGGTGCATAGGGGCGCATTACCTGTAGGCATAGATCGTTGATCCTATAGGCATCGCTTCGTACGTTAGGAGACTATTAGCACTATACAAAAGTCAATTTCACTTACCTGTATTAATTTGGTAATCTTACGTTCAGCACCTCCGTAACTTCACCGCAGTCGTTAACTCAATTGGCTCATAAAAATCACTGCTCACCACTCAATCAGAATTACGCAATGGCGGGTTCCGATTGGCACCCAATAAATACTCTCCCGAACTCCACAATTTAATTTGCCCCGAGTCATATTGGATGTCAATAATAATATTGGTGAATATGATAATGTGAGGATGTGTGGGGAAATATATATTTGAAAATAGAGGCTAGGTTTGGTTGTGTATGTGTATGCGTGAATGAGGAAAAACATCGTAATTATTCGGTAATAAGTATCGTCAGTTTTTTTTAACTACGTCGGGTGCCAGACAAGCATACGACCTGCCTGATGTGAAACGGAACTGTAGCCATTTTGACACTTGCAACAGGAAATAATGCTCGTGTGCTGACACCTCCGCTGACAACGCAGCAACTTTTTCCTTTCTGGTAACTTCACTGTCTCGCAGGAACTCGAAAACCCTCAAGGGAATTGTTATTTGGCTGCGGTATTCAATTAGGTGGAGATACTTCCCCAGCCGGTCAGATTACAAATACGCTGTACTAGCTCTTTTGTCAGACCGTCTTTCGCTAGTCGGTAGCGGGCACTACGTGCAGGCAAGATTGGCTTGAACGCCCCAGAGCCACTCACAGACTAAAATAAATGATTGGAAGAGATCCTTCTCGGGATAAGTCCGCCATTGTATACAGTGTAATTATTTATGTATATTATGTACTTACACCAGAAAGGAAGGAGATGCTGCGATGGTAGCGGGGGTGGCGGCGCGCGAACGATATTTTATATTGCGAGCGTTAATATGGCTACGGTAACCGCTTCACATCAGGCGGGCCGTATGCTCGTCTGCCACCCTTATATTTAATAAAGTTTTACAAACAAATTTAAGAAAATTCTTGGAACACGAGTAATTCGAAGAGAACTTTGACGTCTATCTGACTTAGCTAATCTCATCGCCTGTGGGATCTTTTAAGGAATTAATTTGTTCAATTAAATTAGATGTTACAATTAAATACTCGAAAATATAATTATGGAACAATTTTATTCATCCTGTAATAAATTTATGTTGTTTTATATTCTCTAGAGGAACATCGATATTGATTTTCATATCTTGCCATATATGCATATAAATAACCTTAGCCATTTTTAGCATTTAGACTGTAAATACTAAATTTTAGAGGAATGTTGGTGTATATGAATGCGCGCGCGGCGGCGGCGTGCACTACTCTGTATATTGAACCAGTAATAAAGCAGCTTTCATTCGTAACAGTTGTTTGTCTCTTGTCTCATATACAACAGTGGCGACGATGATAGGTTCTTAATTTTTGATTACATTACATAGCACTATTATTTATTTTGTGTTAATAGCACAAAATATTTAATAGTACTATGTACTGTACTGTGCCTCTCTGTAACGCGTGAATTTTTAATTGTGGCACTAATTTCAGGCTTAAATACATATTACATTGTTTTGGGAATGTGTAAACATTTCTTGTTTACGAAGAGAGATGTTGACTTTTCGTTTGACAGTCTGCTGTTCCGACAGCTGATCTAATTTTGGCTTTTGCAGGATTGAGGACCCTGGAAGCCCGCACTTGTTGATAGTCGGCCCGAAGGTTTTGTTTCTCATTCGTAGATTTAGATATTCGTTAATCATTTTTTTTAAAGGGATATTGGAGTTGCTGAGAGGAATTGACGCGCGAGTTGGATTTTCCCTTGAAAGGAAACCATTTGGGAGATTTTCGTTTACGAATGGAATAATCTAGCCTATTGTTCTAATCTTAATTTTAAAGTAGTTTTGATTTTTCTACTCGTGTTTGTTAGCTGTCGTGCTTTGTGACGGAAGGCAAGATGCCTGGAGAGTTCCATTCGTGAATGGAGTGCGTGATTCGGCTTCCGAATTCAAGTTGTGATGGTCGCTTCTGTTAGTTTCAGTAATATGTGATTTGTTGAAGGTGGTTGCCAAGTTTACGAAAAGACGCGTTGGCGTTGACACTAGACTAACGTATTGTCGGTGGCGGAAGCGTGCGATAGATTTATTGAAATTCTAAAAAATAATAATTTTGATATTGTTAAAAGGAGGTATCTTTAATGTTCTGGAAGATTCCATATACATTGTGGAGTGGGGATTGGTGGCAATGACAAAACGGGTCCGCGCGCTCGGGGCGGCCTTTTTCTGCCGTTGAGAGCACCCTAGTAGAAGTCACCAGACCCGCTGAACGTCGGCAGGACACGTCGAAGACTGTGATTCCGGGCACCCGGTAAGCACGATTCGCAAGCGGTTGGGGCGTCGTCTTCTTGGTATAGTCGTGTTACCGAGGCGTTGTGTTGTTGCAGAATTGGACGTCAGCCCGAAGCGCCTGACGAATCAGCCCGCCCGGGACGGTCCACATAACCTCGTTCGATAGAACCGGTGAGTTGGTATCTGCGCATAGGCGTGGGGCGAGGAACCATTGGCCGTACTGTTAGTGAATTGTGAAAATGGTGAATTTCAGTGGACTACGTCACTCCGGGTTCGACGTGCCTATCCTGTCGCGTTCCCCTTGACGGTGCTCCTCGCGCAACCTGCAGCGCGGGCATCAACGCGCTTTCTGCGGCGCCATTCGGCCGCGCTATTCCCCAGGCCGTGGATTGAACCTCCAGTCGGTATGTAAATTTTGTTAATTGCTTAGGGCAGTGTTAGATTAGGCGCACAAGTGATTCCCTGTGCTAATGGCGGACCTATTGTCCACAGGGAGGTTTTTTAATATACCCTCTTCTTCTTCACTCCGGTCGTGAGACTGACTGCGCAGTGGTGACGTGGCACGCAGCCCGAGCCACTCCGACACTCGGGTCAGCTTGATACAGCGGCCTCAAGGCCGTATCGCTTGAGTACAGCTAAGTGGTGTTACCGATCGAGCAATTTATGTGGACTTTTGCCGTAATAGTGAATTTCTGTACCAAACCATTTATATTATGATCGCAATAGGAATGTAGGCTTTCTGACTCATCGCCCTGAGAAACTAAATTGTAACTTGCTCTGCCGCTGCTTTTAATTACTGTATTTTTGACCTGGCATAAACAGGTCTGGCGCCCATTAGATATTTTGTTAACTGAAAATTGTAAAATTAGCTTTAATATATATGAAATGTGAATTTGTTATGTGGGAGACAACGGAGAGGTTTTGAACCACAGGAATAAACTCTGTCTGGCGATTTGTAACTTTCATTTACTTCCCACCCTCAGATTTGTGTACTAAACTTATACTGAGAGAGCGCTTACCATAAGCGGGTCTCTTACCTTACTGTTACTTATACTTCCATTTCAGATTTCAGTACTATTACTTTACTTATTCTCTCTCTACCTTTATTTTCATTCAACTCTTCAATTTATCTACTTACTTTTCCTTTTTCAACCGACTTCAAATTTATTAAACATTACAGTGGCGCTTAACTGGTAAATCTTATTGCGATCATACCTTAATTTTATGCAATTGTGTATTGGTTTTGTATTGATTTAACATAATATTTATTGTGTTTAACCTGTGTTTAACATTTACTGTGAATTTTTTTTAGGAAATTTTTTTTCATACTGTGTAACTACCTGCGTTTTAGTATAACAGTGTAACTTATTGTAGCAGTGTAACAGTGTACCACTATTTTAGCTTACTTATTTTGAAATTCAGGTGTAACTTATTGCGGCAAATACTATTTTAACTGAAATTTATTTTTTTATAGTGAGAGGGTATATTTTTTTAAATTCAAGTGTACTCAGGGGGAACACATATTTTTGTTTAACTCTTAAGTTTTTTTTAACTTTTAAATTTTAACTCTTTATCAGGGCATACTTCTGTAGAAATTCAAGTGAATTTAATTTATTGAGGGCATATCTGTCTTGAAATTTGTGTGTATTTGTAGCGATCAAATATTTTTTCTGAAATACTTGTTTATCAACGGCATATTTATTGTGAGACTCAAGTGTAACTTGTTGCGATCATAATTTTTTATTATTTACATAAAAGTTAAACTTAAATTTTAATATTTGAAGAATGGCTCGCGATACACTCTTTATATTTCATATTATTAATACAAAGTCGGTTCTGGTGCCGTCGGGTGAATTTATTTTTATATGGCAGAATTCAGTTTCCGTAGTGCAGGAAGTGGTTGTCCTCAGGGGTAATTTTTTAAACAGTGTTGACAGTGAGTGCCGCATGCCAATATTATTACACAACCTATAGTATTGGTATAGAAGTATATGAATATTGTTAGGGTGGATTTTTTTTTCTGAAATTATGAAACAATTGTGTTTTTTTGTTATTTATCTTGAAATTTACATGATAAATTCACTTAAGAAAGTTCACAGTTGGATTTTATCTTGATTAGTTGATGAGTTTGGTAGGGATTTTTTTTGACAAAGCAACATTAGTACAAAATGATATTTTTTAACCGACTCAGAAATAATGGTTCTAAATTTGGTTGTAATTTTTTTATATTTATTACTTCATCACTTCCGGCATTGGTGAACGGATTTGAAGATTTTTTTTTATTTTGAATAGTGTACTTCCAGATTGGTCCCATATTTTTTTATATCATGGAGTTCGGTTCTTATAGTATCTTAAAATTTTTATGTGGTGCTTAAATTTAAAAAGATTTTTTTTTTGATATAATTATGACAACAATATTAGTAGGCATGCGGTTAGGACACCCTTTTGACTTTTGGCTGGGAGATGCTTTTGGCTTGCTGCTGGGGAAGGCTTTTCACTTACATATACTCATTTATGTTGATTTATAGGTGATCTTTGTTGTCACTATTTTGACATAAGTGAAGCGTATGTAAAATATATGTTAGTATTTATTGCAGGAAAAATATATTTTTTTAATGAAGGGTTATTTACAATACTATTAATAATTTTTTTAATGACCAGTAATATTTTTTTTAATTTGACATTCCTTGAGAAAATATATTTTAATTTTGGATGTGCTCACAATTATTAAATATAAATTTTTGAGAATTTTAAATGGACTTACGTAGTTGAGTATGTAGGTGTAGTGGGTGCTTCAGCTTATAATATTTTTTTTGCTATGACAGGGTTTGAACAACCAGGCAGAATTAGTTTGATTAATTTAGTCAACCAATTTTACCGGGACGGATAGATTTGTTTGTTTTTTTTGAAATGATGTTATTGGGTATTTGGTAGCTTGCTATTTTTAATGGTGCATAACTAAAATGTACATTTTATTCCGTGTGTCCATTCAGTACATTCCATTTTATTATCGTCATATAGGCGATTGTATTCTTTCCATTTTTTCAGCGACCAGGTTTTCAACAGGATTTTCTTCGACGGGGTTTTATATATTTTTTTCTTTTAATTGAGTCATCTTATAGATGAAGCAATTGTTTTTAGGGGACGTTAGGAAAACGTTTCTTATTTTTCTTTTTGGTTCCTTGAGAGACTAACCTAGCTTGAGTTGTCATTTGGTAGGCTGGTGTTTATAGGGTTGTCTACTTTGTTTTAAAGACAATTCTTTCTTTTATGTTTTTACCTGTCTATCGGCAACTCCTAGGACTCATTGATCCATAGGGGTATTAGTGGTGCATTTTTCATCACTTTGTGCGGGTGGTTTAGATTCAACAAACCAATTACCCGGACGTGTAGGGAATAATTTTGAGATGGAGAAGATTTGTCCTGGTCGTTGGAATTATTAGGAATGTATTACTGTATGGATTAAGCAAACCAAATACCCGGACGTGTAGAGATTAATTATGGTTAGGAAAAGATTGGTCCTGGTTGTTGGAATATTTTAGGAATGATCACTGGAAGAATTAGGCAAACAAGTCAGTACAAAGGACTTGCACTGACTTGATTTTTTTATATTTTGAGTTTAAATTATTTTAGGTGGAGGGAAGCTTACCATCAGGTGGATTTGGTAGACTGAGCGAGGAAAGTTAAAAGACATGTATATTTATTATTTATATGTTCAGTATATATTAAAATACCAATATTTATTTATTTACATTGAAAAATATTTTATTTATTTTAATTGTCATGATTGCAATAGTACAAGCGGTGCAGGCTACTTATAAAATAAAGCCATAAGCCTTAGTATACAGACTTTAACCTTTTTCATGAATAACTTTAACTCAAGCGAGTGAGTCCTTGTAATTTGTAAACAATGACTCAGGTTATTCCTTCATACTTAATGTGCATCTATATCAGAGCGGTGTCATAACTCATTAAATAAGCCTTAATATTTAGGATACTAGATGAACATTAACTACATTTACAACTTTTTTGGGGTTTTCACTCCTAACTTATTGGTTAATAAGGGGAAGCTTTTAGACTACGAGTTATCTCTAAAATTGAATAGAGTAACTCAATACATCTTAAGTGGGTAAATTATCTAATAAGGAGTTAACATATTTTATAATTTATTCCCATATATACAAACTTATTTATGTCATTTTAATATTTATGGATGCAGGTATGCTGGTGATTAGAGGTAAGAATGATAGAGAGACAGTGTGATTGATTGATTTGATTAAGAGAAAGTATGAAAAGGAAGTTTGTAGTTGTTGTGGATTGGGTAGCGAGTCAGTGTATACTATTTTTTTTTCTTCAGGGGTCTATATGGATAGTCTTGGGGGGGGGGGGGGGGTCTAATTATTTTCATCCGTGTTCCTATATTTCCTATATTTTCTCCTTATTTCTACTTTATCTTATAGCTCACTTTATACACTTTAATTTTATTTTCCTGATTTCTCTAACCATGACACAGACCATGTATGATAGGAGTATGAATTTGGTTCGAGATTATATTATAGTATTATAAAGTATTTATTTCAGACAACAATAGCCCAGTTAATTAGTCTATTTATATTCATCCCATGTCATATATCATATCCGACATACCTACCTTTCTACCAAATCGTCGCATAGTTTTAGTTTTTTATAAAATTCGTAAAGGCAGAGTATTGTTCATTGGTTTTTTCGTTTCATGGATGGCAGTATTGTTTCAGGAGTATACTGCTGGGGACAGCAGGAAATTTGCAGGAGCAAATTTTTCCTGGCTTGGGGGATATTGTAACGCGTGAATTTTTAATTGTGGCACTAATTTCAGGCTTAAATACATATTACATTGTTTTGGGAATGTGTAAACATTTCTTGTTTACGAAGAGAGATGTTGACTTTTCGTTTGACAGTCTGCTGTTCCGACAGCTGATCTAATTTTGGCTTTTGCAGGATTGAGGACCCTGGAAGCCCGCACTTGTTGATAGTCGGCCCGAAGGTTTTGTTTCTCATTCGTAGATTTAGATATTCGTTAATCATTTTTTTTAAAGGGATATTGGAGTTGCTGAGAGGAATTGACGCGCGAGTTGGATTTTCCCTTGAAAGGAAACCATTTGGGAGATTTTCGTTTACGAATGGAATAATCTAGCCTATTGTTCTAATCTTATTTTTCGTTCCATTCGTGAATGGAGTGCGTGATTCGGCTTCCGAATTCAAGTTGTGATGGTCGCTTCTGTTAGTTTCAGTAATATGTGATTTGTTGAAGGTGGTTGCCAAGTTTACGAAAAGACGCGTTGGCGTTGACACTAGACTAACGTATTGTCGGTGGCGGAAGCGTGCGATAGATTTATTGAAATTCTAAAAAATAATAATTTTGATATTGTTAAAAGGAGGTATCTTTAATGTTCTGGAAGATTCCATATACATTGTGGAGTGGGGATTGGTGGCAATGACAAAACGGGTCCGCGCGCTCGGGGCGGCCTTTTTCTGCCGTTGAGAGCACCCTAGTAGAAGTCACCAGACCCGCTGAACGTCGGCAGGACACGTCGAAGACTGTGATTCCGGGCACCCGGTAAGCACGATTCGCAAGCGGTTGGGGCGTCGTCTTCTTGGTATAGTCGTGTTACCGAGGCGTTGTGTTGTTGCAGAATTGGACGTCAGCCCGAAGCGCCTGACGAATCAGCCCGCCCGGGACGGTCCACATAACCTCGTTCGATAGAACCGGTGAGTTGGTATCTGCGCATAGGCGTGGGGCGAGGAACCATTGGCCGTACTGTTAGTGAATTGTGAAAATGGTGAATTTCAGTGGACTACGTCACTCCGGGTTCGACGTGCCTATCCTGTCGCGTTCCCCTTGACGGTGCTCCTCGCGCAACCTGCAGCGCGGGCATCAACGCGCTTTCTGCGGCGCCATTCGGCCGCGCTATTCCCCAGGCCGTGGATTGAACCTCCAGTCGGTATGTAAATTTTGTTAATTGCTTAGGGCAGTGTTAGATTAGGCGCACAAGTGATTCCCTGTGCTAATGGCGGACCTATTGTCCACAGGGAGGTTTTTTAATATACCCTCTTCTTCTTCACTCCGGTCGTGAGACTGACTGCGCAGTGGTGACGTGGCACGCAGCCCGAGCCACTCCGACACTCGGGTCAGCTTGATACAGCGGCCTCAAGGCCGTATCGCTTGAGTACAGCTAAGTGGTGTTACCGATCGAGCAATTTATGTGGACTTTTGCCGTAATAGTGAATTTCTGTACCAAACCATTTATATTATGATCGCAATAGGAATGTAGGCTTTCTGACTCATCGCCCTGAGAAACTAAATTGTAACTTGCTCTGCCGCTGCTTTTAATTACTGTATTTTTGACCTGGCATAAACAGGTCTGGCGCCCATTAGATATTTTGTTAACTGAAAATTGTAAAATTAGCTTTAATATATATGAAATGTGAATTTGTTATGTGGGAGACAACGGAGAGGTTTTGAACCACAGGAATAAACTCTGTCTGGCGATTTGTAACTTTCATTTACTTCCCACCCTCAGATTTGTGTACTAAACTTATACTGAGAGAGCGCTTACCATAAGCGGGTCTCTTACCTTACTGTTACTTATACTTCCATTTCAGATTTCAGTACTATTACTTTACTTATTCTCTCTCTACCTTTATTTTCATTCTACTCTTCAATTTATCTATCAACTTTCCTTTCCAACCAACTTTAATTTTTAAAACATTACAGCCGCTCTCCTGTATTGGTCTCCCCTCTGAGATGAATGCATCTCAGAGGGGAGGTGCGGCGCCGTACAATCTGCCCCCTACCACCAACTCTTATTTATGCAATAAGAGTTGGATGTAGGGGTATTGAATAGATTGTTTATCCATTGGTATGAATAAGCAATCTATTCAGTTATTGAATCGCAATAAGAGTTGGTGGTAAGGGGGCTGTTCCAGATTTTGAACAGTTTGAGTTTGATTTGTATGACGCCGCACGCACACATGATCATTTACGCTCTCCACAAACGTCATTGTTTATGTAGTAGTGTGGTAGTAGTTAACGGTGGTACGATAGATGGTGATCTCTTTTATGAAAATTAACTGAGTTATCATGAAAAGTAACTGTCACTGAAGGGGATATACTCTTTTGCTTGTGCAGATGAAATTTAACTGTACCACCTTAGTAGACGGCGATCTCTTTTAAATGTGTATTTGTATGGTCAGGCAGGCTCCAGGTTTCTTACAAAACTAAGAGAGAAATTAAACGCCTAAGCTGAAGCCCATTTCCATCCATTTTTTTGATAGCGAGAATCAATCTTCAACTTAGATTTATGCTACTTATGATTAGTTTAGCTGATAGTAACCCTGGAGCTCTACCAACTAAGCTGAAGATCGACGGTCCCTACGTATAAAGCGACATGTCAAAAATGGCAATTTTTTATTGCATAAATTGCTATAGAATTGTCCGTAAAAAAAATATTTTCTTTTTTTTAATTGATAAATTAAAAAGTAAGAAATTAACTCATTTGTCCAATATTAATGTTCTTTAATTACTATATCGTAGTATAAGCAGACATGTCTGAAATGACATGTCGCTTTATACGTAGGGACCGTCGACTCGACGGCGTCAAGACCTATTTTTCGAATCAAAATATTCGGTAGTAATCGGCTTCAGCTTCGGCGGTAGGGCTCCGAGGGCAGCTGAGCGAACTTTATATTATTGGAGATGTTTAGGAAAACAGCTTGACAATTTTGAAGGCAGGGATCATCTGGATTTTTCTCAGCAAGTATAAAAAAATTGCTGACTCTCATCTGTAACGATGGGCTGTTAGCCTTGTTTAGCAGTGTAATACTTTATAGTCACATGGCGCGACACTGCGATTTCATAGCAGTCGATAGAAATGGACGAACATATTATTATAAAAATATTTGGAAAGAGCACTCACCTGTTGTCGAGAGGTCGTAGGTTCGTGTCCCAAGACGGGGAGGTGAATTTTTAAATTTTATTATTTAGATAAATCTCGAAAATTGGCCGAAAACTACTATTATATAAAAATAGATTTAATGTCATTTTATCAGATTATTATAAAAAACGTGGCTTCGAAAATACATTTACTGAGTTATATAAACATTTTTAATGAGTCTTCATTATATTTATAGTATCTCATTAGATCTATTACGATACAAAGTCAAAGTCAAAGTCAAAATATCTTTATTCCTTGGACTTTATAAAGCACTTAGAAAAGTTATACAAATTAAATATAAGACATGTATCTAAATCATTACTATCTACTTAAATCCGCAGAGCTTAGATGCACTTTCATCACACTATCTGTGAAAGTGAATTTAAGTGCCAGTTCCGGCGACGGGGCTTCTTGAGAACTGGCAAGAAACTCAAGGCCGACTCTTTTAATTGCCAATATCGGTACATTAAACACAAATACAATCATTAACATAACAAGAGCAATTCATTTCCAAATACTTTTATCATTTATGTAATCTGAGATACAATAGTAAGCCTTTTGACATAGTCTAGTTTTGATAAACCTTTTAAATTTACCCATGGATAATTTAAACGCGTCATTTGGAAGTTTATTGTAGAAGCCTATACATTGACCTGGGAACGAGTTAGAGATTTTATGGAGCCTAGTAATATGCACAGCGAGTTTGTTTTTATTTCTTAAATTTAATTGATGGAGATCACTGTTTTTCCTAAATTTAGTTTGATTTTTATGAACGTAAATAAGATTTTCATAAATATATTGAGAATGTAATGTCATAATATTTATATCTTTAAATTTATTTCTCAGTGTCTCCCTGGGACTCATCATATAAATAGCACGGATAGCTCGCTTCTGGAGCACAAAAATTGAGTCTACATCCGCAGCACTACCCCAAAGCAATAAACCATATGACATAATGCTGTGAAAATAGCTAAAATAAACTAAACGCGCAGTGTCAACATCAGTCAGTTGACGTATTTTCCTTACGGCGTACGCTGCTGAGCTGAGTCTACCTGATAACGTTTCTATATGTGGGCCCCATTGTAATTTAGAGTCTAATGTTATCGTTATGATACGATAACTATCTTGCTCTCTGCGGCCACTTTTTTTTTGCCAAAATCACTTTATTACATTAAAATCACTTTATTAGCTTACTCTTCTTACTCGAAGAGCTCGTTGGCGACGTTAAGCATGTCAGTCAGTTATGTGATCGCGGGCGGTGCGGCGGGAGCGGGACGGTTGTAATAGTTATCGGGAAAGTTCTTGCATCCGTATTTAGTACAATTAAAAGTGCTACAGAGCTCGTTGGCGTCGTTTTGAACACGCAAGTTAAGCAACGTCGACCGTAGACTGTCCGTGGATGGGTTTCTTTATATGTTACACATAGCATGCTAAGTCGTCGGTCCTGGCTGTTGTCATTAGATGAAAGTCGTTAAGCCAGATGAGGCGTCTTGAAAACACTGGTCTACGCCAACTCGCATTTGTATAGCGTGGTGGAGTATGGCCTAAACCCCTTCAAATGAGGGGAGGCCCTATCCAAACAGTGGGATGAATAAGGGTTGATGAGGATAAGAGCTTGTAATGTAATGAACATATTCAATAAATAGTAAGATATGTTTTTAGGGCGATTTTTCACCAGCTTTTATTTAGTTTCACAGCGGAATCTGTAATATTATCTTGCAAGTTAAATTTGACTTTAAACCGCACCCCGGCCACTTCATACAAAAGCCGCGTTGGTAACTACTACATAAACAATGACGTCTGTGCAGAGTGAGAATGATAGTGTGTGCGTGCGGCGCCATACAAACTGTTCGAAATTCGTCTCAGAGGGGAGGTGAGGTCGATACGAGAGAGCGGCAGTGAGCGGGTATTACTTACGCTGTGCCACTACTCAAGTGTCCGATTGAGCTGAAATTTGGCACACTTGTTTTTTTCTCGTGACAATGAATGATTATTGAAATGCCGCCATTTTTTACTCAACATGGTGGGAGTCACAAAATGGCCATTTATAATTTCCTTATTAACTCCTATGATGTGAGTATCAAATTCAAGGTCTTGATAAGCAAAACACATAAAGTAAACATTTTTAATAACTACTAATTTATTTATTTATTTATTTACTTCTATTTCATGCTAGTTCACAGAGTACTTGACTGACTCCAACACACTGGCAAGTCATACAAAAATACAGCTTTAGACTTAACCAATATTAATAATGAATTAAAATACAATTTACAAATAAAAATGTCTCCCGTTAAAAATATATAGATTTCAAAAATTACTAACATTAGTATCAGCACATACATAAGCCAATATGAAGAAATCAGAAACATTCATATAATTAATTTATATGAAAATAATAATTCAATTAATAAAAACAAAATAATAATACAGCAATGTCAAAGTCAATAAACATAAAATAATAATATTCCAATGTCGAAATCTATATATATAAAAGAAAGTCGTGTTTGTTACAACACTTATAACTCGAGAACGGCTGGACCGATTGCCATGGTTTTTGATTTGTTGGATTTGTTTCCGTCCCGAATAGCAGAATAACTCTCAAAAACATTGGAAAATTCTCGAAAAAATAAAATAAAAGAAAAAACATTTTCCCATACAAATGAAAGTGTCAGTTGAAAAAGGGATTAATACGATATTTATTGGTTGTCAAATATCAAAACGTCAAATCGATTGGTGTCACTTTTATGTCGCGAAAGTTGTCTGTGATTTGTTATGAAAATTTAAAAATGTCAAATCGATAGGGGTGAAAACGCTTTTCCCATGGGGTTCGAGCGCAAGAATCAAATCAGAGTAAACATCAAAAGAAATGACAATTACAAATCACCAAAATGATAAAACCTATTTCAAAACTAAAAAAAATAAAACAAAACGTTTTTTTTTTAAAAAAATTAACAATAAGGAAATCTTTATTTTTATGAAATCTTCTGTTTTATGGATATGGGTCTTCCCTCAACCGAAGGGGTTTAGAGCGTACTCCAACACGCTGCTCAACTGCGGGTTGGCGGAGGCCAGTGTTTTCGAACCGCCTAAAGGCCACTGACTTAACTTAACGACTGTCATTAAATGATAACAACCGGGACCGACAGCAAAGAGAATGTAACCACTACGTTTTAAGAGACGGATGTGCCATACAAATAGCGTAAATTCTAAATGTATGAAATGGGAGCGAAAACAATCAGAATTTGTACCAAATTCGCTTCCGATTCATAGAGTCGTTTTTTAACCTTGAGTTGCGCCAGGCTGACCGACAGCTTAACGTGGCTTCCGAAGCACGGAGGAGCTCAAGATGAGCTAATGATAACAACCGGGACCGACGGCTTAACGTGCCTTCCGAAGCACGGAGGAGCTCAAGATGAGCTAATGATAACAACCGGGACCGACGGCTTAACGTGTCTTCCGAAGCACGGAGGAACTCAAGATGAGCTAATGATAACAACCGGGACCGACGGCTTAACGTGCCTTCCGAAGCACGGAGGAGCTCAAGATGAGCTAATGATAACAACCGGGACCGATGGCTAACGTGCCTTCCGAAGCACGGAGGAGCTCAAGATGATTTAATGATAACAACCGGGACCGACGGCTTAACGTGCCTTCCGAAGCACGGAGGAGCTCAAGATGTGCTAATGATAACAACCGGGACCGACGGCTTAACGTGCCTTCCGAAGCACGGAGGAGCTCAAGATGAGCTAATGATAACAACCGGGACTGACGGCTTAACGTGCCTTCCGAAGCACGGAGGAGCTCAAGATGAGCTAATGATAACAACCGGGACCGACGGCTTAACGTGCCTTCCGAAGCACGGAGGAGCTCAAGATGAGCTAATGATAACAACCGGGACCGACGGCTTAACGTGTCTTTCGAATCACGGAGGAGCTCGAGGTAATATAAACCCATCCGTGTACAGGCTACGGTCGACGTTGCTTAACTTGCGTGTTCAATTAGACTGACACGCGCAATGACGCCATCGAGCTTCTCTATTATTTTCTACTATTTATTGTTTTAATTCCATAAAATCATAAATTTAGTTCAGCTAATATGTACCACGACATTCATTGATTGTGTCAAGTTCGCCGGGACAGCTAGTTTTAAATAAATAGAATTAAATAATATCACATCTAATAAAAGTTTGTTTTAAAAAAATGTTTTGTTTATAGAATAAACACACAGTTAACTGAGTATAAAACTGTGTTAGACTAACACCAGCTTTGAATGAATGAATGAATGAATGAATGAATGAATGAATGAATGAATTTTATTTGCTTGAAATGTGGTATACAATGCTCTTAAAATTAATATTCAGAACAATACACACTTCACCAGAAACTGGCGTGCAAAATATAATGTCCTTAATATATTATAATGTCCAAAATATAATGTACTAATTTATTTCTATACAATAATCATGTCCAAGTTCTACTTTACATTTCAAATTGATACAGTCTATAAATATAATAATTAATTGAGTTATAGTCATAAGCTAATTACAATAATGTCAATTTCAACAGAGAATAATAATTATAATTTTTGGTCAAAATATTCCTTTATCGAATAAAAGCATCTTTCAACGAGCCAAATGAATAAATTTCGTTTAAATGTTACAAGTTCTAGACACTTAATGCTATTCGGAAGCTTATTATATATCTTTACACACATCGGGAAGCAACTGCGACTATACATGTCTGTTTTTATATTTCGTGACAAAATAAGTTTGTCCTGATACCTTGAATTAAATGAACTTGTAGCTCCTAATGTTTTAAATAATGAAGTATTTGTTTTGACAAATATGCAAACATGGTAAATATATATGCTAGGAACAGTTAAAATGCGTAATTGTACAAACAAAGGCCTACATGTAGTTCGAGGTGGTACATCACAGATAGCCCGTATACAGCTTTTTTGTGCAATAAGCACCCTGTTAATGTAACATGAGTTCCCCCACAGTATTATACCATACCGAATAACTGAAGACACATAGCCATGATACGCTTGCAATGAGACTGCCTGATTGACGGTTTTATGGAGTCGCCAAAGAACATATACAAATCGATTTATTTTGGAACAAACTTGGTCAATATGATATTTCCATGTGCATTGGTCATCCAAATTGAATCCCAAAAATACCACCTCATTCGACTCAGAAACTGGGTGGTTATTATATGAAACGTCTAAATGCAACTTCCTCGTCATTCTGTTCCCAAATTGCATAATTTTGGTTTTATTTAGGTTAACATTTAAATTGTTTATATGTAGCCATTGTACAACATTTGCCACTGTACTATTTAATTCAATACTATGATCATCTTTACTCATGCTAGATACCAAAATAGAGAGATCATCAGCAAATAGGGTACATTTATGTGTTATAGTAGCAGGGAGATCATTAATATAGATAATAAATAGAAGCGGCCCTAAAACGCTTCCTTGTGGTACTCCAACATTGTTTTTAACAATTTTGGATTGAAATACCTTCTTTTCTTTCTTTTCATTAATCTTCATAATTTGCACACATTGTTGTCTATTGGAAATATAAGTTGTAATCCAATCCAGTGGTGGTCCACGAATCCCGTATAGTTCAATTTTTTTCCTCAGTATTTCATGGCACACAAAGTCAAAAGCTTTTGACATATCAAAAAAAATGCCAGTCGTTATTTTTTTGTCATCTAAACTTTCAGTTATATTTTTGATCAGATTAAATGCAGCACTACTTGTCGATTTATTTTTTTGAAAGCCATGTTGGTCCTTAGAAATTATTTCAAACTTGTCTAGATATTTCTTAAGTCTAATGTGCATAGCTTTTTCAAAAATTTTTGACATGGTGGGAATAAGAGCTATGGGTCGATAATTTTCTATTAGCTCTGTGTCCCCTTTTTTGTGCGACGGCTTGATTATTACATGTTTCAGCTTGTTAGGAAAGTGACCCTGAACGAACGACATGTTAACCAAGTGACTCAATACAGGAGCAATTTCAGGAATACAGAGTTTCAGCAAGAAAGTAGGTATCTCGTCATAGCCCACAGTATGAGTGTTATTTAAGGATTTAATAATCTTGTCAATCTCTAATGGAGTAGTTGGATATAAATACATACTAGATTGCATTGCACTGATATGGTCAAAATTGGCTTGTTTTTTATGTTGACTGTGGTCACGGTTGGTAACATTTATAAAATAGTCATTAAAAATATTTGCTATGTCAATAGGTTTGTCAATATGTTGATTTTTATATGCAATTCTTTTTATGTCAGGTATGTTAGAATTCTGTGTGTCATTTTTTATAACTGTCCAAGAGGCTTTGCATGTATTCTTAGCATTGCGTATGAATGCGGCATTTGTTGACTTTTGTGCACGATTGATGCATTTTTTTAATTCCCTTGAATAGTTTCGGTATATATGTTTGTTTTCCTTAGTAGGCTTCTTATAGTACTGAATCCGTAATTTTCGTTTGTAGATACAAGATTTCTTTATGCCCTTAGTAAGCCATTTAGGTCCCTTGTATGTATTATTAACTTTCCTTTTCACCATAGGGAAACATAGTTCAAAGAACAACAAGAAAGTATCATGAAATGTGTTAAAAGCTGTATTGAAATTCTCATCATTATAGACATCCAACCACGATAAGTTACGTAAGCATTGCCGAAATTTATCTAAGTTTTCCTGATCATAGTCTCTCTTATAGATATACCATGTCTTGGCCGACGTATCTTTATTCTTCACTGAAATCATAAGTATCTGAGCAGTATCATGATCTGAAAGTCCAAGCTTTGGGACTAGAACCTCCGCTGTTGTGATATTACTCATGATTTGATCTAGACATGCATTTAGCCTGGTGGGTTGTTCTACGTGTAATATGAAATTATAGCTTTGTGCTAATCGCAATAGTTCCTTAGAAGTAGTAGTCTCCTTGAGTGTGTCAATATTAAAATCTCCTGTAATTACTATTTTACTTCTGGTTTTTGGTTTCAGTTTGTCAAGAAGTAACTCTAACTTAGTTAAAAACTCAGTTGAATCAGAATTTGGAGTTCTATAAAGACAGATAATAATGCATTTATGTTGTGGTAATGTAATACCACATACTTCGAATATATGATCGGTCTTTAACTCATTCAGTATATCTATGGTTTTAACTTCAATATTATTTCGACATAAGATGCAAACTCCTCCGCGTTTTTGATTTGATCTACAGTAGTCTGAAGCTAATTTAAAGTCAGGTAAATGTAGAGCATTTTGATTTCCTCTCTTAATGAATGTTTCGCTAAAGCAAAGTACATCTATCGGAATAGAATTCTCTTGGAGTTCTTGAATAGCCACTTGTATAAGGTCTTTTTTTGATGAAAATCCGGCAATGTTTTGGTGTAGAATGTTCAATTTTAAAGAGTGTGTTTTAGGCTCGAAAAAATACTTCATCGTCATTTTTTGGAACCTTAGAACTACTTGGATACAGATTTTCATTTAAGTTTTGTGTTTTTGGCACTGTTTTAAAATAATAAGGAATTGTGCCTTTGTTAGCCTTAGCCGGAGAACCTTGTATATTTGCTTTTAGATTCGTATTTTTAAGAGTTTGTTTGCTTTTGAAATAATATGGTATAGTACCTTTCTTAATTTTAAAATTTTCAATGCTGTCGGTAACAGTTGCGGCCTTGGTCGAAGCATTTAACGCCATCCGCGATCCAGCATTACCAACTGAATGTGCATTATTTTTTGATGGTAAATATTTTTTATCATAATCAATACAATCTATCACAAAATTTATTTTTTTACATATTACATTATGATCGTTACGCATTTCTTGTGACATGTCTATAAAACGAGAATTTGGGAATTGTTTACAGAGTAGTTTTAAATTATAATTCAATAGAAATACATTCAAATAATGATTATTTTTTATACTTAAGACAATTACATTATTATTAGAATATTTAGTTAGTATATAAATTAGATTATTGAATATTTCCCTAGGATTTTTATCATGTTCACCAATACTTATAATTAATTTGTCGTTATTTCCAACATGCACAACTTCAGAAGATTTTACAATATGAGCCGATGACGCAAAAGGTTTTGTAGTTGCAGAGATATCATATTGTTCATATTTTGAGTATGCCCTAGTCTCTAATAATTTTGGTGCTAAGCCAACAGTTTGTTTACCACCGAAAATCCAAATTTTTGGTTTGTCATTCTGTTGGTTATTGCTTGCTGTAGCGTGTTTGTTGTTCTTTTTCTTATCTTTCTGTATACTATCCACATTGATAGTTTCTGTAAAATTTTTTGAGATGTTTAGTTGACTTTCTTGTTTAGCCTTTTTTGGTGAGGAGTGATGGTTTGATGATTTATTATGTTCACCTAACGTCTGGCATTTGTCATCCGTATTATTCATGAAGGTGAAGTTTAATGTTCTTCTTTTCAAGCTTCTTCGTTTTTTGTTGCTTATGCTACTAGTTGAGTTCTTTATAGTATCTACCGAAGTACATATTGCAATCAAATGTTTTATCTTTGTTTCACACTTTGTGACCTGCGTTTTCAAAGTCGAATTTTCAGACAGCAAGTCTTCGATTTCACTCTCAGCTGATTGCAGTTTTTGATTCATTTCGTCAATTTTTTCATGTAATTCTTGAATCAAGATATGTGAATTTATAGTATAGTTGGGGCAACTCCTATTTAAAACATTTGAAATGTCCGATTGATTGTCGTCTTCCAAATGCTCATTATCTTCTGATAGTGGGCTAAATGAATTTTCGGTCGAAACGTTTATATGGAACCTTCTTCTTATTGTAATATTGTCACTTTTTGGATTAGTAGACGTGTGGGACAATGGTGTAGAATAATTCTTTTTCTCATGAGTTGCGTTCCAGCATGAATGACATTTCCATTTTATCTTATTGTCAGAACTCATTAAATAGAATCTTTTAGACGTTACACTGGCACAAGGTAGATCATATTTTCCTTTACATTGAGAGCAGCATAAATACTCTCTCGTACCCATTTTATTAGAGCACTTACTGCATACAAATGACATTTTTTTCAAAATAAATAGAATACTAATACTACAAATCAAATCAAATCAAAATAAATCAATCAAAATATCTTTATTCCTAGGACTTTATAAAGCACTTAGACTATACTAATGAAAAGAAAACAGATTAGATAATTAATGTCAAACGTAAAAAAATATTTAAAGCTGAAAAAATATTGTCATATTCAAACAATCTCTGTGCAAGACAATCCCCTCACTAGGTCGTTCAAATAAATCAAATGATAACAATTACACAAAATTATAACAGATTAAATCAATAGTGTCAAACGTGAAAAATATTCAATTAAAAGAAAAACAAATCGTCATATTCAAATAGTCTCTGCGCAAGGCAATTACCTCATTAGGTCTTTCAAAATCAAATAGCAAATAATAATAATTATGAAAAATTGCAGTAGATTATATAACTAATGTCAAACGTAAAAAATATACAATTAAAAGAGAAACAAATCGTCATATTCAAATAGTCTCTGCGCAAGACAATTCCCTCATTCGGTCGTTCAAAATTAACTAGCAAATAATAATAATTATGCAAAATTACAATCGATTAAATAACTAATGTCAAACGTAAAAAAAAAAAAAAAAAAATATTTAATAAAATTAAAATAATATACAAACAAGTTTCTGTGCAAAACAATTCTACCTTATGTCTTTCAAAGTATAAAGCAAATAATACAAAATTATAATATATTAAATAAATAATGTCAAACATAAAGAATATTCAATAAAAAATAAAAATGTCATATTCAACTAAAAGTCTATGCATACGATGATTCACTAGGTCTTGATCAGGGAATCTTGGTTTCGTAGCCAACCAGGAACAATACCAGTCAAGAGGCAATGAGTCAGGGAGTGTCGGAACGGGGCGTCGAAATTTACGTATACGTGCGGTCCATTCAGTCGATGCAAGTGAAGACAGAATGACTCATGGATACGCATGAACGTTTTGAGCGGGTATATTACCATATATGGTGATGTGCTCGTCCTTAGCAGCGGTGATTCATCGCCTTAGATGTTCGATACAAACAAATGAATTTATTTGTTTTAATTTATATTTTCACTGATTTATCACAATCACTATTTTTACTTTTAATGAAGTAAACTTCTATACATCTTGGTTAGTTTCATATTAGAATTATCAATAACAACCAGTTAAAAAATTATAAAACTGGAGCACTTAGATTTATTTGTTTTAATTTATATTTTCACTGATTTATCACAATCACTATTTTTACTTTTAATGAAGTAAACTTCTATACATCTTGGTTAGAGTTCTATATAAGAATTATCAATAACAACCAGTTAAAAAAAAATATTACACTGGAGCGCTTAGAATTACGTCTTTACGAGTAGACGGCGCGCGATGTAGTTTGCGTTAAATTCAAATCGCTTTATGTGAAAATACCTCTTAATTTGTATTTAAATAGTTTTTAAAAGCAAATAATTTACGTAAACCACACCTGAACTGAGTAAATCTCAGTTTCCACAAATTACAAACACGTTGCAATATTTAAAACGCAGGTGCCCGGATTAACAACCGTTCGAATTAATTCCAGGGAAATTTAAATTTTGCGACCGGGTACTTGGTCCTCCGTATTCGATTGTCGAAGACTCACCGTAAGCTCCTTATTCGAGTAAGAAGATTTAACAGATCCCCTTGCCTCGTAACTTTGTAGTATTAAAAATTCAAATCGCATTTTCTACCGGATGACCTGTACGGATTTGTGTTCTTTGAAGTTTTTAATAAACAAACTCAGAGAGATTTGTAAATTGTATGGATTGGTTTTGTAAATTTGAATTTGAATTTGGAAAAGGAATATTTTGCGAGAATTTGACCATCGGTGGTCGAATGGTTAGCAATGGCCACTTTGACTCCGAGTTCGCGGGTTCGATTCCCGCACAAGACAAACATTTGTGTGCGTGAACATGTCTGTTTGTCTTGGTCTGGGTGTTTTCTATGTATTATAAGTATGTATTTACAAAAAAAAATGTATATAAGTACATTTATCAGTTGTCTAGTACCCATAACACAAGCTTTGCGCTTAATTTGGGACTAGATGGCGCTGTGTAAATTGTCCAGAAATATTTTTTTTTTATTTATTATTATTAATGTTATTTTGAAACAAATTTATACACTGTTTTGACACAAATTTAAAAACAATTTTTTTACAAATTTTGAAACAAATTTATACACTGTTTTGACGTGATAACGTCGTTATAAATCTATGAACACCGTCTGCACGCACGAAAAAGCATGACTCATTGTCACGTTCCGCCTGAGCCGAGCATGCAAGCGACTGCGAGAGCGCGGAATAATCTATCTTCCACTCCGTCGGCTGATGTTTTCTTATGACGTTATCACGTAAATTTATCGTCCGTGAACCGACTTTATAGACAACAAATATTTTTTTGTACAACTAAGATGGTAAACAAGCCATACGACCCGCCTGATGGTAAGCAGTCATCGCAACCTATGGACGCTGGCTACACTATAGGCATCACTCACGCGTTGCCGATCCTGTAAAAGCCTCCTCACTTCTTTCTTGAATGAGCGTGTGTGTGTATGTGAGGCGCCTTATAAACTGTTCCAGATTTGTCTCAGAGGGGAGGTGAGGTCGACACGAGAGAGCGGCAGGGAGAGGCCTTACTGTACGTAGTACTATTACTTATTTATACTGTGGTTATACTACACAATGAGTCATCAACATTGTGATTTACTTCTGGCAAACGTAACAGATTTTCAGAATCCCTTTACAATTTCGGGGCACATGCTCCGTGTAGCAATAGATATTCCCTTTGTGGGTGAAACAATGGCGGTGCACGCTCCGAATTTTAAATCTATGCCGACCATTATTGGAACGTGCTTCCTGTTGCATTTAAAGCAAATAACACGTGTTTATGGAATATAATATTGTTAAATACATATACGTGTATTGTATGGGAGATATAAACGTATTTTGCGCATTTAATGTTAAACCCATTGGCATACATTATTTTAGTTTTTAGGGTTCCGAACCTCAAAAGGAAAAACGGAACCCTTATAAGATCACTTTGTTGTCCGTCTGTCTGTCTGTCTGTCTGTCTGTCTGTCTGTCGGTCTGTCTGTCTGTCTGTCTGTCTGTCAAGAATTTCTATTTCGAGAATGCGTGGAGGTATCAAGCTGAAATTTGAACTGTATACTCAGGTATACGGTCCCATGAAGTGAAAAAAAAATCAAACTGCTAAGTTTACATAGAAAAAAGTTACGGCCGTTTATTCAGCAAAAAACGCATATTTCGACACACTCAAGGGAATCAAAACCTATAGGGTACTTCCCGTTGACCTAGAACTATGAAATTTGGCAAATAACATCGTTATAGACTACAAGTACAGGAATAAATCTCAAATCTATACATTTGTAAATAGATCTTAAAAAATAGGGGGTCTATATTTTTTATAGGGTGTCGAAATTTCAAATTGAAACTACTAGTTCAAATGGGGTATCATATGAAAGGGCTTGATGTACACATTGCAAAATATATTTTATTTATTTTTTTCGACGCATTATTTCTTATTTATAATGAAAAATATCAAATTTAATAATGATACTACGTACCTACGGAACCCTCGGTGGGCGAGTCCGACTCGCACTTGGCCGGTTATTTTGAATTGCCTCCCTATGGATGCTTCCATAGGGAGGCAATTCAAAAAAAACCGGACAAGTGCGAGTCGGACTCGCCCACCGAGGGTTCCGTAAGTAGGATCATTAAAAATTTGATATTTTTCATTATAAATAAAAAATAATGTGTCGGAAAAAATAAATAAAATATATTTTGCAATGTGCACCTCGAGCCCTTTCATATGATACCCCATTTGAACTAGTAGCTTCAATTTGAAATTTCGACCTCCTATAAAAAAATATAGACCCCCTATTTTTTAAGATTTAATTACAAATGTATAGTTTTGAGATTTATTCTTGTACTTGTAGTCTATAACGATGTAACTTGCCAAATTTCATAGTTCTAGGTCAACGGAAAGTACCCTATAGGTTTTAATTCCCTTGGGAATGTGTCGAAATCTGCGTTTTTTGCTGAATAGTGCTAACTAACTGCCGTAACTTTTTTTATTGTAAACTTAGCAGTTTGATTTTTTTACAACTTCATGGGACCGTAGACCTGAGTATACAGTTCAAATTTCAGCTTGATACCTCCACGCATTCTCGAGATAAAGGGCCTTGACAGACAGACAGACAGACGGACAACAAAGTGATCTTATAAGGGTTCCGTTTTTCCTTTTGAGGTACGAAACCCTAAAAACAAATGATAACAAAATCGGACGATACAGTTTGGTGTTGCAGCTCATTGCTTACATATCTATTATCTCCATCCAAAATTCAGTCACACCACTGGATAGATGAAGGATCAAAGAATTTATTACACTAAGTAAGAACTATGGTACATCGCGTGCGGGGGAGGGGAAAGCGCTGCCATTTTGAGATAATTTTAGTGCATGCAGTGACAATAATTTATTTGATATAATTTTACTATATGTATATAAAAACTATCTGTAAAAAATGGGGCGGAAATAGGGGTCTTCGAAATAAACTCAAACAAAAACGACAAAAATAGAAAAACAATTATATTAGGTGGCAAACCTGCGAGTGAACCCAAATTACGTTGGAGTATAAACTAAGCGTTAATTATAATAGAGCTACCTAGTTAAACGTAGTAATAAAACTCTTAGCGAAGTATTCACTAGAATTGTGTGGGCGAGCTCCAAGTCGTTAAACAAAATGAATTGTTTAAGAGAAAAGCAATAGACTTTTGAGAAGGTAATTTAAATTAATTAAAAAATAAATTGGAGCCTAACAGGTCGGGCACTTGGTAAATGGTCTCTACGTAGTTTTAAGCATGTAATTGACAGTATGCATACAAATGCAAACCCTCTCCCCGTTAAGGAGTGGAACTGACCAACGTTTACGCTTCACATAATTCAAATCCATTTTTTAAATTATTGAATACAATAATTACGTGTACAAATTTTACAATTGATCTATGATTGTAAATATGTTATAAACTGCGTATATCGCTTGCCGAAAAAGTACAATGTCAATGAAATTTGACAAAGAGGAAACACAATACCGCGTGGTCAAACCTACCGCTACCGCTACCTACCTGGGGGCCTACCGCTTAAGCTGAATAAATAAGTAACTTAACGTTGTTTTATTTTGGGTTACAATAATACTAGCCTAAAGGACTTCTTAAACCACAGTGAAGCATTAAGTCTGAAATGATCTTTATGCTTACCGCACAACAACAGCAAATGTGGTACAACTGCACATCGCGTGAGCGATAGTTGCTACCGTTTCGTTGTTTAAGCTACCGTTTGAAGTGTATGCTACAGAGCGTGTCTTGGCGCTTATGCGTCTATTCTTTTATTTGAGCTACCGAGAAGTAGTTGGTTTCTTTTAATCAACTAAAGCGTCACAAAATGTCATCTTTATTAAAACCATTTGTCTACACTTGAATATGCAATTGTATGTGCATTGCTTCTTACATGAATAGTCATGTGTAAATTATTTGCATAAAAATAAGCTACGTGTTGTTATGGAATGAACATTTTGTATGAAAATTGCATTTATTTCTGTTCGAATTTTTCGTTAAAATTATTAACAGAGAATTTTACATACAGAACAACATTGTCTCAGAACGACATCGCATTATATTATATCAGCGTTAGTTACTTAGTATAGCAGTGTTTTTATTCGGGTGCACGAGCACCCATGAGAAATAAACAATTTGTGCCGAGCACCCCTGAGAATAGACATCAAGAAACAGATCAGTAATCGCCTCTTAGGGATGGGGGTTTTTCATTACCCGACAACCCGTTTAGCGCAGTGGTTTAGAACGCCGGTTGAGACGCAAGGGTCGCGGGTTCGATTCCCGCACCTATACAAATGTTTGTTAAAGAAACAGATATTTGTGTTGGGTCTGGGTGTTTGTGGGTTTCACACTTCGCCACTTTTTCGAGTCATCAAATGAGCTTGAGCACCCATGAGGTTTTCTAAAAGCCGGCGCCACTGATTTCTTGTGTTCTATTCTTTCTATCTGAGGCTGGTAGAGATCTCTTATAGAGATAAGCCCGTCTTTGTACATCAATATTTTAAGTGTTTTTATGTATAAGTATTTATGCTCTGAGCCTTGTGGTTTCCGGCAGACTAGAATAGAATCACTCCATCGCTTCCCATGGATGTCGTACAAGGCGACTAAGGGAAATACATTATAAAACATCGATCAGGCCTCCCCAACCCGTCTGGCCAGCGTGGGGAGTGTAGGCCAAATCCTCCTTCTGTCTGAGACGGACGAGAGAGGGTCGTGCTCCTGTAGTGGAGACTAAAATGACCTGATGATGATGATGATTTATGCTTTATGTACAATAAAGACAATAGAAATAAAGAAAGTTTTAAGTTTGCAATTGCAAACAAATTTTGACTCCCAAAATTTATGTAAAAGAGGGGTGCTTCTACTCGGCCATCGCAGTAAAATCACCCCCATTCGCCTGGACATTTTTAGCCCATCCTGGGTTTTACTCATTTAACCGTAAAATATTTTTTAAAATAATCTATGTACGAGCACCAAAGAGAGGTGCTCGTACACAGAAATGCTGAAAGCATGCGGCTATTTCTAGTCTAAAAACGTAAACGAGTATGTAGATGAGAGTGGTATTTGTATAGGATATCTAAAAAGGGATTTACTCTATAAATTCTTCGCATGTTGCGAACATAAAGTGTATTATGTATAGGCACTCCGGTTATGATTACGTTCAACTTCCGATAGCCTTTAGGAATTTCGTAACATGCCTTTTCGAAATTATTTATTCATACGAAAGTGTTTGACCTTGCCTTTATTCAGCTGTGTACCTTTACAATGAATTCAATATAGATATAATCAGGTGATATTCGCAAGTTAAGCAACGGCGACCGTAGCCTGTCTATGGATGGGTTTATTTATCTGGAGTAGCGTGGTGGAGTACGCTCTAAACCTCTTCGATCGAGGGGACATCCGTATCCCAACAATGGGATATTTATTCATACGAAAATGTTTGACCCTGCCTTTATTCGTACCTTTACAATGAATTCAATAGATATACAAGTTTCAGGTAAGGATGTTCAGGATTGTTGCGTGTGTCAGTGTAATCGAATACGCAAGTTAAGCAATTGCGATCATAACCTGTCTATGGATGGGTTTATTTATCCCGAGATCCTCCGTGCCGTCCACGCTGCGCAACCCGTAGTTGAGCTGCGTGTTGGAGTACGCTCTAAACCTCTTAGGTCGAGGGGACATCCGTATCCCAACAATGGGATATTTATTCATACGAAAATGTTTGTGTTTATTCGTTTTTATCCTTTATTCGGATGTAATATAAATTGTCATGTTTGTGTACGACAGCGCAATAACTGAGTATTGTATTTTACCACATAAATGATAGTACTTTTATACTGATAAATAAAGCAATACGTGCGAAATTATTCCCTAACCATTCCAAAATATTCAAAAATGTACAACGTTAATTTTCAAGTTTTCACTTCTGCTTCAAGTGCAACCCTTGCTTTTAGGGTTCCGTACCTCAAAACGGAAAAAGGGAACCCTTTGTTGTGTATAAGATCACTTTGTTGTCCGTCTGTCTGTCTGTCTGTCAAGACCCTTTATCTCGAGAATGCGTGGAGGTATCAAGCTGAAATTAGAACTGTATACACAGGTCTACGGTCCCATGAAGTTGTAAAAAAATAATACTGCTAACTCTACGTAAAAAAAAGTTACGGCAGTTTATTCAGAAAAAAACGCCGATTTCAACACATTCTTAAGGGAATCAAAACTATGAAATTTGGCAAGTAACATCGTTATAGACTACAAGTACAAGAATAAATCTCAAAACTATACATTTGTAATTAAATCTTAAAAAATAGGAGGTCTATATTTTTTTATAGGTCGAAATTTCAAAAAATTTCGACCTCCTATTATATATTATATATATTGAAGCTACTAGTTCAAATGGGGTATCATATGAAAGGGCTCGATTTTCCGACGCATAATTTTTTATTTATAATGAAAAATATCAAACTTACAATGATCCTACGCACGGAACCCTCGGTGGGCGAGTCCGACTCGCACTTGGCCGGTTTTTTTTATAGTAAAACTAATACACCAACATCTAACTTAGCCGTAGGTAAGTTTGTAACACTCCCTTCAATCGAGACCTGTAATTTGGAGCCTACTCCATCACGCTGCTCCCCAGCGAGTCGGCGAAGCCTTGAGCTTGATACATGTTCATCATTATTAATATTATTCCACGCATGTTGTGTTTGACGGTCGATTTACCTTATTATATTACTTGACTAGACAACGCGTTCCCGCAGCTTTTGCTTGCTTTATAATAAAGATTACATCGACACATATATTTATCGCATTACTTAACTTGTTGAATCTATTAGACTGATACGAACAACTGCAAGGTTTGATTTTAAAATGTTTAAATTATTCGATGTTGATTTTTGAACACAACAATCCTCAAGGGAATTTAGCTGCGGTATTCTGTGAGGTGGAGGTAGTTCTCCTGTCGGCTAGCTTAAAAAATACGCTATGCTCTACATCTCTTTTCGCCAGAGTCTCGTTTGTTAGTCAGCAGGGTGCACCACGTGCAGGTGAGATTGGCTTTGGTTCAAAGATGTCGATGAACCTCTTACACCCCAAACGCATACAAAACACATCGCCTTGACATTTCAATAATAATTAATTAACCCTAAAATTGCAAAGCCGAATTCTGGATTCCCGCTATATGATGATTGATATCTTAAATTAGCCGCAACAGAGTAGGGAACTAGAGACAGTAGGTCAATGCTAATAATACTGACAATGTTCCCACTCTGTGCCGTGAATAATAAATGGTCACGAATGTAGGTCAGTTAAGCCCTCTTTTCGATACTTATTGAAAGAAACATTTTCCCAGGGGATACTGGGAAATAAATAAAAAATGTTCTTAAACAGGTACAGGCAGTAGAGATTAAGGAAATAAGGTAGCATTTTTAACAGTACCTATGGCCGCATAGTCCTCGGTTATTAATCACGCGCGGATTGATAGGGGGGCTTTTTTACCCTTCCGGTTCACAACGTCCACTTCCTAATTAGGTCCACTTCTCATGACGTCCACTACCTAAATAATCCGCTACACGTATCATCCACATCGTGATTGGTCCACTCATAAAACGTCGACTTCCTAAAAACCCAGTTACTGAAACGTCCATCTCAGCAGCAGCAAATTGCAATCCACAGTTGGACATAGATCCCTTTAGAAATGCTCGTTTTGGGAGTAATCATTTTAGAACAGGTGGTCTTAAGAAGGAACTAGACTAATACAGTGGATGATTTAGGAAATTGTTGTTTTAGAAGCGGACCTTTTATAAAATGGTCGTTGTAGGAAGTAGACAAATTAGGAAGTGGTCGTTGTGAACCCTGCCGAATAACAAACTGGGTTCTGATCAAAGAGATGGGTGCAGCTCCCCATTCCGGGGGCTCGCCTTCGCATCTCCGGCTGGCCACCTCCGGTGGCCGCATGAGTGCCTTCTCTTCGTTACGCAAAGGCGAAGGGGCTGCACTTCTCTCAACACCTAAGACGTCGCAGAGCTTGCTTATTAGGTAGGTACCTACATGAAATGACGACGAATCCAGGGTGGCGCGCAGTATTGATAACCCGTAGGCGAGTCGTCCATTAGGTATTTGATACATAGTTGTAACATTCAATATTTAAAAAAAAACATTATATTAATCGTTCGTTAGTGCGATTAACTTTAGTTTAATCAAAATTAGGTAAGTTAAAGAGTAGTTCAGTCGACCAATATGCGTTATAAACATAGGTGAATCGACCGTAGTTATATCGAAAATAGTTATAATGGGATTAGTTATTATAATACGTAACCACAAGAATACTTGATTACGAGGATGGTAGAAAAACAATAGGTATGTTCTGCCTAAAGTGCCCACGTGACCACATTTAGGGAACATACCTTGTGTTTTAGTACCATGAGTTCGAGCAGCCTAACATGGCAAGTACCCCTACATAACAAGAAAAATGCAGTTAAACTACAATATTCTAGAGGATTGTGGTGCTCATGTAAGAGAGTTATTTTTATATGAGCCGGACAAGCGGTAAGAGTAAGAGTAAGTACTCGGTAAGAGTAAAGGTCTTGTTACTCTGCTGATGTTCCAGTCGAAAGATCCTGTAATCCTTGTGATATGAACGTAAGAGTCGTACACGAAGTACTATTTTGTCTTTGGTTGTATAGTATAGATAATTATGGCGGATGAGTATAGTGGAATTGAAAATGTATAGATACAATTAGGCGCTATTTATTTAGCACTCCAGCCTTTCGACTTTGTTTACTGCTTGTCAACATACTATGTTAGTAGGAAGTGTAGCGGATTCGGAATAGGGAACAAATTAGAAACGCCTAATTTATTCGCACCGTGACAGAAATTATGTTCTGTTGAACGCGAACATCATTAGCGTGCAGGTCACCTGCGACGAATTCAGTCCAGGTTTGAATGGGTTAAATTACACTCTTATTGGGTATTAATTAAACAATTTATTTAATTAAACAATTAGATTATTAAATATTTAATGAAACAATTAAATATTTAATTAAATAAATATCAATTATTTCATTAAACAATTAAATATTAATTAAACAAATAAATATTAATTAAACAATTAAAATAAATTTATTCATTAGTACTAAAAGTAGCAGGTATGATGTATGATGACATGGGGTGTAAGTGGTTCATGAAAATCTTTGAACCAAAGCCAACCTCACCTGCACTTGGTGAACCCTGCTGATTGACAAACGAGGCTCTGGCGAAAAGAGACCTAAGAACCGTAATCCCAAACCAAAACTCCATTGCTCCGGAAGTTGTTCGACATCAAAATAAAGAGCTTGATGAAACAATACCCAAAATATACAACATATAGTAAAATGCTCAAACATGAGTCTGACTCTGAAAAAACACATTCATACCTGTTCACCCTCGTAGAGCTGAACATCGAAAAATCGTGAAATACGTACGTACGTTTACTTATTTTCTTTTAGAACTAAAAAATTTACAAAGTTCCAAGCCGAAATGCCCATTTAACATTTTTTCCCCATACAAAGTTTACAACCACTTTTTTATGCCTTAATAAATGGAATTTTAGAACATATTGATATAGAGTTTTATTAAATTATGGTAAAGAGCAATATCAAGAAATTCCAAACAGATCTGACTACAAATAAAAAAGTTAAAATGAATACCGGATAAAATAGGGGAGGATTTCGTTTAGATTTCGATTTCGTGGGATGTAAGTGGTTCATCAACAACTTTGAACCAAAGCCAACTTCACCTGCACGCGGTGCACCCTGCTGACTGACAAACGAAGCTCTGGCGAAAAGAGAGGTAGGGAGCGTAATTGTAAGCTACCCGACTGGTGAATGTACCTCCACCTCACAGAATACCGCAGCCAAATAACGGTTCCCTTGAGGGCTGTTGTGTTCCTGCGAGTGAGTGAGGTCACCAGAAAGGAAGGAGATGCTGCGGTGGCAGCGGGGGTGGCGGCTTGCGAGCGATATTTTATGTTGCGAGCGTTAATATGGCTACGGTAACCGCTTTACATCAGGCGGGCCGTATGCTTGTCTGCCACCCGACGTAGTATAAAAAAAAAAAAAAAAAAAAAAATCATCCCCTTTTACCTCTTTAGATGAAACGAAATCTTATACACAAAACGAAGCCACGGTGCAAATGTCACGTTTCTAGCTTCAGTAGTTTTGCCTCGGCGTTGATGAATCAGTCAGTCAGGACGTGTTTTTTATATAATAGATATGTTTTAGAAATGGAACAAACTTGACTAATTATAAAGCGCGTGATGCTCATGGTGGCTATATGCGTTTATAGCCTGTATGTTATCATGAGTGCTTGCCATCTGATAAAAAAGACAAAGAAAAGGAAGTAAACCAAGATTTACAAGTTTCATCACACATTTTCAGCGATGTTTTCTCAAATTTTAAGAACAATGTTAGGTACATTGTTCTTGAAATTTGAGAAAATATCATGCACAAGAATAATTTCATAGTGAACTATGAAATTGTATGTATACATACAATTTAAAAGTAACCTTGTTGATAAGCTGTACAATGTTTCTTTAGCTACATTGTCAGCCTTTTGTTTTCTTAGTTCAAGTAGCCTAGTCCCCAGCGCATTGTGATTGTTGAGTTAAATCTTTTTATTTTCCCTTTGTTGCAAACTAGTGTGCCATTGCCGAAATGTTGCTTGAATCTAGTTTGCAATTTTGAATATTTCAATTATAAATCTGATGACCAATTCTCGTAATTCTTTTACGATTGCAGAACAGAAGTTGACCGAGTCGAGATTGACTTGTGAATTGACTAAAAATTATATAATTAATTTAGTTAATTAATTATTGTCACGTCTAATTGTTAGCAAAGTAACTTTCTTAGTTTGTGTATATTTCTATTATATTTCGATATAATCCCACTTAAATTAAACTTTGACGGGTCATATTGTGATACGAGAATACCAAATTTGATAATTGTGAGATCGAGACTGAAATGGAATTAAATTTTGATTACATTCTGATTACGAGAATTGCCTTTTCTTTTCTTAACAATGAATAATGAATTCGAATAGAAAAGTTAATTCTTCAGACATCGTTTTTAGTATTTTCTTATCTCATTTACCTTCCGATATTTAGAATCAAATACCGGTCAATCTGACGTTAGCTCCTCATAAGACGAACGAAAGTGAACTACCAACAATGCAGAGCGGACTTTATTTTACGGATGAGTCGATAAATTGAGTAAGCGCTTTTGGTGCCAATTTTTATTGCCATGATGTTCGCCTATGGTCCGTCTATATAGAAAACGTAATAGCCTGATACTATGAATGAGCTAGGAGATATTTAGGTATTTCAATTGCGATGATAAATAAATAAATATTCTTGGACAGGTTACACACGGCGATCCCAGTCCCAAACCACAGTATAAATAATAGTACAGTATGGCCACTCCCTGCCGCTCTCTCGTGTCGAACTCACCTCCCCTCTGAGACAAATCTGGAACAGTTTGTATGGCGCCGCACGCACACATACTCATATCCGCTCTACACGGACGTCATTGTTTATGTTGTAGTAAACGACGCGACATTTGTATGGAGTGGCCGGGGTGTGCCCAAACTAAGAAAAGCTTGTATAACTATTATTATAATAACTATATTATATAATTATAACTGATATTATAATATATAACTGATATCATATTTAAATAAATACATTTTCTTTACAAATACATACATTAATCATACATAGAAAACACCCAGACCAAGATAAACAGATTTGTTCATTCACACATATTTGTCTTTTGAGGGGATCGAACCCGCAACCTCGGAGTCAAAGTGGCCTAATTGTTAAATTGCTAATCATTCGACCACGGAACTCGTCAAATGTATATCTGAAGCGTTGTTTAAGTAATAGCCTACATACTTTTTTTTTATTGATAATAATTACAATCTACAGACCCCACCTTTTATTGACAATCTCCTATTTTTATCTTACAATATTCTTACAATTTATTAATTGCACGTCGCTATTAGTAGCAACTAATTATATTATTGTCTCTTACTGCTTAACCTAAATCGTTCTATTGTTTACTTTGCAACCATGACAGCCACGGCAGACTAGTCCCCTCTGGCAGCACTCGTTCACGAGTTGATGCATGGGGCAGCCATCACCGCATTCAAACATTCCCAATAAAATAGTACTTACCTACTTAAAAAGGTTTTAATTAAATAGTATAAAATTTATTAAACTTATATCCAATATTTTCTAAACTATGTATTCATTTATTATAGACTAGCTGATGCCCGCGACTTCGTTCGCGTGGACTTTATGATTCCGGCGTATCAATACAAATACAAACTAATGTAGATATATAAGAAAATACTTGTTATACGTTAAAAGTCAAAAATTATTATTATTTTTTTATTTAACATTGTAACCATAGTTTTAAAAAAAAATATAATATAAATTAAGGGAGTCTTTGTTTGTTTGTATTATCTTTATTGTTCAGATTACAACGAATGAGTACATGTAAAATAAAGGGATACAAAGGCGGACTTATCCCACACGGGGATCTCTTCCAGTCAACCTTAAGTCTTTCCTTCGGGAGCTAATATGAAATGACCTGAAGCATTACTAACTCTCGAGAAAGCCACGTCGAATTGGCCATGCGAAAAACAACCAGTCCCAAGCTTGACCAGCGAATTTTAGTGATTTCTTTATAGCAATTCATAGCCAAGCAACTGGTCACAGAGAACTGTGTACGTTTAAAATTAAAATGTATTTTTTGGAGAAGAATGGTATACGCGGAATAAATACAGTTTTACCGGCACCACTCCCAGTGAGAATCTCAGCTTCAATTATATTTCGCTGCCAGACATTGATTTTACTTCAGGAAGGACATCTTCCCCAAATTTTAGTAATATTCTTGAAAACTGTTGGGCACGTAAAGTTCTATATACAGCTTCTAGTGCCTTACTGTTGGCCATTTCGCATTCATCTCAAACGATTAGACAGCAGTCCTGAAACACCTTCGCTTTGTCACAGTTTCGTGTCACAGAGCATGTCCGTGTTGATATTGAACATTGTATTTGCGTCCTTCCGCCTAGAAGTAATGTGAGCATCTAAGAAAAACAGTTTCCACTCGTTTCTTAAAACACTTTCTACATAGCGTCCCGCAAATGCACGTATTCTTTCTGATTTGTGCGAATATATACCAATCGTTCCATTTAAATTTTAGCGTACACGTCTATAATAAACTGACTAAATATACCACGTTACCTTTGTAAATAAAATAAAACGATTGCGTCTAACTTGCAGCAGGTAAGAATAAAAGTAGCACCTCGCGGTTTTTTTTTTTGTAATACATTCGATATTTTGTTAATGTTATTTTAAGTAACTTTTTTAGTTCTATTTGCTATTATAGCGTATTATTTGTACTTTTTTTAAACTATAATTTATTGTAAACATGTTGTTTATGCAAATAAATTTAGCTTTGTTCTGCATCAGGTGTTCCAAATCTTGGATTTTTATACCTCAACAGAAAATGCTCATCACGTTGAATAACTTTTGCTAAGGCGTCATTTTTATATTTCTTATAATTTACCTGAACCATTATGGTTCTGCATCAGGTGTTCTAAATCTTAGATTTTTATACCTCAACAAAAAACACTCATCAGATTGAACAACTTTTGCTAAGGCGTCATTTTTATATTTCTTATAGTTTACCTGAACCATTATGGTTCTGCATCAGGTGTTCCAAATCTTGGATTTTTATACCTCAATAGAAAATGCTCATCAGGTTGAATAACTTTTGCTAAGCCGTCATTTTTATATTTCTTATAGTTTACCCGAACCATTATGGTTCTGCATCAGGTGTTCCAAATCTTGGATTTTTATACCTCAACAGAAAATGCTCATCAGGTTGAATAACATTTGCTAAGGCGTTATTTTTATATTTCTTATAGTTTACCTGAACCATTATGGTTCTGCATCAGGTGTTCCAAATCTTGGATTTTTATACCTCAACAGAAAATGCTCATCAGGTTGAATAACTTTTGCTAAGGCGTCATTTTTATATTTCTTATAGTTTACCTGAACCATTATGGTTCTGCATCAGGTGTTCCACTTTCCAAAATCAATTATACCCTATATGTTGCCCAGGCTTAACAGCTATATAACAAAAAAAGTTTCATTCGAATCCGTCCAGTACTTCCAGAGATTAGCGTGTACAAACAGACAAACAGACATACAGACAAACAGACAAACAGACAAACAGACAAACAGACAAACAGACAGACATTTTTTTTTAAATTCTTTCTCTATTACTATATCTCCATCGCCTCCAATTGTTTTTTTGTAAATATATTCAATGTACAGACACATTATTTTTACTGTTTTATTATAAGTATAGATTAAATTTCAATATTTCTCCGATTAATTAAAAAGTTTCAGCAAAGTTACGAAAAATTATATAAATTTATTTCACCGTAACCAATTTCTCAGCTGTTTCGTCAAAATATTTAATCACAGCGAATATTATTTATTACTTGCATAATCGGATTACGGGTGACATTTCGTTTTATAAGCGCGAACTTACGCCGCGGAGACATTAGCGTGCGGTCTCTCTGTGACGAATTTGAAAATCAAATAGTTTATTTGCAAGAATACATTTTGGTTCATCATCACTACATTTATAAATTAAAGTTGGTGATTTTGTATTTGCTCGGACTAATTTTGGGAATTACTCTATGCTTTTTACTTCTTTTTTTGTTTTATACCTACCTAAAAAAAAGCGTGAATGTGAGCAAGTAAGCCACATAATTTTGATATGTAACACGCCTCTTATATGTTCACAACATGAGAGTCCTTCTCTATTTGCTTGGTTTATTTACGTTGACATAATCGAACGCGAACAAAAAACTTGCACTAAGCACTCTGATCTATCAACGCATAGCTAAGATCACTATACAAGTACGATCCTCGCACAAGATTTGTGCGCATGAACATGTCTATTTGTCTTGGTCAGGGTGTTTTTAGGGTTCCGTAGTAAACAAGGAACCCTTATAGTTTCGCCATGTCCGTCTGTCCGTCCGTCCGTCCGTCCGTCCGCGGCCTAGCTCAGAGACGCTTGTTTATGTATAATATGTATGTTTTTACTCGTAAGTATAATATCAGTTATCTAGTACCCATAGTACAATCTTTACTTAGTGTGGGACTAGATGACAGTGTCTAATTCGTCAAAGAATATTTTATTTATTTATTTTTTATTACAGATTCAGTAGGTAGTGTATACCAAACACTACGGTTAAAATTTAGTTTATTTTCCGCTCTAATGTTGCCGAGACGCTTCAAAGGGATTACAGGCCTCAGAAAATACTTTTCTAAAATAAACTTAAGTTCGTACCTGATTATTATATCTGGCAGAAAGAAATGTTGAATGAAAGGCAGTCTCGGATAAAATGAACAGAAGTGGAAAGCTTAATTTTCCGGTTAAAGACACTTTTACGAGGAAAAAAAATCAGTTTCCTATTTCGCCTTTCACACTCCTCGGACCATAGATTTAAGCTGAAAGAGTCAGATTTCAGATTTCCACTGAAACTTATTGTTTACTTAAAGCGCAATTTACAAAAGTAATTATTCGCGACGGACGATGTCTGAAAAAGCTGAAATATTTTTGAAATGAAATTTGACTTGGAATAATTTTGTATTTAAATAAGGTCGAAGTTAAAATGTGAAATAAGATATTTTTGTTCAAGATGATCTAAATAAAAATAATATTTATTATCTGAATGTTGAGCCGCCCATGTCATTGGATCGTTGGATCGGCCGGTCACATCTGCCGAGTAAGTGATGGCGAATGGGGGATGAAGGTATTAGAGTGGAGGCGCGCGTAGGAAGACGAAGTTTTGGGCGCCCTTCTAGATGGTTCGATAACCTTAAGAAAGCGGCTGGAAACGGGCGGATGCAGAAGGCGGAGGATCGTATTTGGAGAAACGCATTGGGGAAGGCCTATATTCAGCAGTGGGTAGACACAAGCTGATGATGATGATTTGAATGTTGTTTCTTGGATACACATACAGTGAAGTATTTTTATCACAAGTTAATATTTTTACTTGGTTTATCATCACGAATAATACAGAGTGCAAAATAGTTAATGCGTTTTGACGATTTTGGTGAAACCCAATTTTCCTAGAATTGAGAACTGAACTTTTTTACAACAAATTTAGACCTTCTCCTTCCTCCAAAGACAACAAATTTAGACCAGTTGACAAAATTAGTTATTTTTCGCTGTGATAAACCTTATCGTCTGGTGACATATATTTTAATTAAATTCAAGAATTGACCGTTTAATAGTCTAGGATAAGAAATAGTTAATATAAGTTTTTAAATTAATTTTAAAACTTTTATAAAATATGCTATATTTTTGACTAATAAATAAAAGTTTGAAAAATTAATCTAATAACTTTCTTTTCTTAAAATTAATCAAATTAAATCAAATCAAATCATAAATAATAGTCCATTGATAAAAAGAACAACGTAATTTAAAAAAAATAAAAATCTCCTAAGGTGGCCAAACTCATCATTCATCATCACTTATGTAAAACTAGCGGCCCGCCGCCCACCTTCTGCTGTAGCTCAATCTTCCCGTTGCCATCTCATTCCTGTGTGATTTCCCATACAAATCTTATTTTAACAATTTCATTTTAATTTTTTCGTATTTTTTACTGATATATTAATAGCTATTCCGCTGTTTGGGATGGAAATAAATCCAACAAATCAAAGATCGAAAAAATCGGTCTATTCTTTTTTTTTAGGTTATAAACGGTGTAACTAAGCCGACTTTGTTATATATATATATAGATAGATAGATATTATAAATATGTAAAATGAGGTAAATTTCTCTATTTCTTAAATATTTATAATATTCCGGCAAGTTAGCCGAAATCAACTATTTAAATAATAAATAAATATTCCGGAACCAATTACTCAATGCCATCTAGTCGCAAACTAAGCAAAGCTTGTACTATTGGTACTAGACAACTGATATAATTTTGTAGATACATACATAATCACTACATAGTATAAAACAAAGTCGCTTTCTCTGTCCCTATGTCCCTATGTATGCTTAAATCTTTGAAACTACGCAACGGATTATGATGCGGTTTTTTTTAATAGATAGAGTGATTCAACTGGAAAGTTTATATGTATAATATATGCATAACATAGTAGAAAAACACTGATAATTTAGAGGTTTCTAATGTGATGTCGTAAATAAACACATTTTTTTGCTCTTTCATTGCAAACGCTGGCTGAACCCAACGAGATAGATCAAAATAATGTAGTACAGTATTGTTCACCTTAAAATGGTCTACAAAAAAGTTCGCGATGGTATATGTCTATCTCTTAGTGGTAACACACAATAACCGTTATTTTATCCTTTGCTTTTTACAAGAAATAATGCCCTATTTACGAAGCGATTTTAAGCAATACAGAATTAATCCTTATCCAATTAAGTACCTTAAATACATTGCGCATTTAATATAGATCAATATGGCCCTTCACAGCATGTAATTTAAATGAATAGTTTAGAAGATATTACACATTTAAAATGCAGGGACATAACGGCTGTGGCGGTACCGGCCGCGGAGCCGGCGGCGTGTGCCTATAACTGGGGAAGGACTGGATAGGACAAAGCGCAAAGACCTTCTGTAGTACATTTAGTATCAGCATTGCACCCGTGCGAAGCCGGGGCGGGTCGCTAGTAATGTATAAAAACACCCAGACCAAAGTAAATAATAAGTATATATATATATATATATATATATATATATATATATATATTTCTAAACTACGACTATAGATATAAATATAAGTACATATAGTTTTAAAATATTCCCAGCTTATATTCGAAACACGGGGAAGTTTACAACCTTGCCTCGAGGAGATGGTGCGATGTAAGCTAACGAGACGATCTCATTATGTTTTGTTCAAGAACCTTTGAACATGTTCAACTTTAGGGTGAACAAGAGCTATTGAGAACGATATTTTCGTTTTTAGCCGCATATATTTTTGAGGTGTGCTTCTGGTACAATCACAAGCAAAATTGAAATATTTTTTTTATTTCTTATTTAAAAACTTTATTGACCACAAGCAAAAGACATTAAAGTCATAAGTATAACACTTAAAGCATTCACTACCAGTCACCCTTTGGGACAACCAGAAATTTACGAATGCGGTTCTGAAGAACTTTTTGTATCAGTATTATTGCTGTAGTGAAGGGAAGTGCTCCGCAATTCAAAAAGTACACAGTACCTACGTAAGATTGCGTGTGTGTTGTTCTATTATAATACTAGCTGTCCCGGCGAACTTCGTACCGCCTAACAGTCAATGAATGTCGTGATGTTTTTTTTTTTTTTTTTTTTTTTTTTTTTTTTTTTGTACTACGTTGGGTGGCAGACAAGCATACGGCCCGCCTGATGTGAAGCGGTTACCGTAGCCATATTAACGCTCGCAACATAAAATATCGCTCGCGCGCCGCCACCCCCGCTGCCATCGCAGCATCTCCTTCCTTTCTGGTGACCTCACTCACTCGCAGGAACACAACCGCCGTCAAGGGAACCGTTATTTGGCTGCGGTATTCTGTGAGGTGGAGGCACATTCCCCAGTCGGGTAGCTTACAATTACGCTCCCTACCTCTCTTTTCTCCAGAGCTTCGTTTGTCAGTCAGCAGGGTGCACCGCGTGCACGTGAAGTTGACTTTGGTTCAAAGATGTTGATGAACCACTTACACCCCCAAAATGATGTTCATATATATATGAACAAAATTTATGATTTCTTGAAATTAATACAATGAATAATAGAAAATAATAGAGAAGCACGATGGCGTGAGGCACGTGTCAGTCTAATTGTACACGCAAGTTAAGCAACGTCAACCGTAGCCTGTTCATGGATGAGTTTATGTTATCTCGAGCTCGTCCGTGCTTCGGAAGGCACGTTAAGCCGTCGGTCCTGGTGTTTATCATTAGATGGCAGTCCTTAAGCCAAGTTAGTGGCCCAACCCGTAGTTGAGCAGCGTGTTGGAGTATGCTCTAAACATCTTCGGTTGAGGGAAGACCCGTATCCCAGCAGTGGGTAAATAATAAGTTCAGTACTTTACAAAGTCACAAAAAAGTACCAATTGACAACAATAAATATTTCAATCCACAAAACAAATCACAGACGACATTCGCGACGTAAAAGTGAGACCAATCGATTTGACATTTACATAACAATCAATAAATATTCCAATCCTTTTTAACTGGCACTATTTGTATGGGAAAAGGTTTTTTCTTTTATTTAATTCTTTCGTCAATTTTTCAATGTTTTTAATACTTTCCCGACCAAGACACGACATTATTTTATATATTATATAGATTTATGGATCTTGATTTAAATCTCTGAACGCACGCATAAATATTTTAGAACCAATAAATCAGCCTGGCGCAACTCAAAGTAAAAAAACGACTCTATGAATCGGAAGCGAATTTGGTACAAATTCTGATTGTTTTCGCTTCCATTTCATACATATTAGAATTACGCTATTTGTATGGCACATCCGTCTCTTAAAACGTAGTGGTTACATTCTCTTTGCAATAAATATTTAAATCCACAAAACTGTTTTCAAAACAAATCACAGCCAACTTTCAAGACGTAAAAATGAGACCAATAGAGTTAACATTTGTTTTTAATCTATGACATTTGTTCTATAATGAGCTTAATGTATATTTCTGAACGCACGCATACATTTGGCGTACGCACGTACGACAACGTCACATTTGACAGCTACGACAACCACGAACATTTTGTATGGGAAAATGTTTTTTCTTTTATTTTATTTTTTCGAGAATTTTCCAATGTTTTTAAGAGTTATTCTGCTATTCGGGACGGAAACAAATCCAACAAATCAAAAACCATGGCAATCGGTCCAGCCGTTCTCGAGTTATAAGTGTTGTAACAAACACGACTTTCTTTTATATATATAGATTTAAGAGATAGAAAAACTGCTTGATTTAGGTAAAGATACGTAACTCAGAGATTTTTCTATCTTTTATAAGGCTTCATGTATCAAGCCATTGAAATTATTCACTCAGTAAAACTTTTATGAAATAATTATTCCTGATCAAGTTACACGGCATAATTCTTGTTTTAAATCTTAAACTTATAAAACGTGTACTTATAGATTCTTCATCATCATCAGCCTGTATCCACCCACTGCTGGATATAGGCCTTCCCAGATACTTTCCATCAAATACGATCCTCAGCCTTCCGCATCCAGCCGCTTCCACAACTATTTACAAGTATTTTTCTAAGTGCGACAGTTGGGGCACCTGTCGGGTGTTCGATTCGGTGGCATAGTAACATACCTGTAGTGTTTGTAACAACATACCGGTAATGTTATATATATTTTATTCGTTTTGTGTATTTTATAATACGATCATTTATATTACTTTAAATACTGAACAAAAATTACCTGCCCATTAATTAGCTGGTTTACTACCTAAACAAGGCACGTCCAGTTTATATTATTCAACCTAATGTTAATGTCAATTTATCACGAAAGTTTTAAAACTACTAATTGAATATTGATATATATATATATTTTTATAGATAGAAATTATACTTGGGTAAATCTATACTTTTATAGTAGTATGTTAGATATTAAATGCCACTAAAACAACAGTTTGTGAGGCGTAAGTAAATAAAATAAACAAAAATGCAGAACGCCTTCAATGTGGTGTTTCGTGTCAATGAGACATTAAGGGTTAACGCGTTTAACTTGCCTTATTTCACTAGGTAAAAACATTAAATGAAAATGTTACTGTAGACGAGAGGGCGTGGACGTAATAAATTCCTTTACGACTGTACAATTCGTCACAAAAGTCACATAATTGTTATAAGGAAATGTAGTATAAAAAAAGTGCATGACCGTTATTTTTTTCTGAAAAGACTTGTGTTCGTGATTTTACCTTACTTTACCGTTAAAGTTCTAGATTCTCCAGTGTATAAAATTTTCATATGTGAAGATATTAATTTCTTCTACCCTGGGTTACCATTTTCCGTTTTAATAAAGTTTTAAGAGGGTTTATGTATACTCTGAAAAAAGAAACTGGTTCACGTAGTTAAGATAGAAAATTACACTCTTTATAAACTTACAAAATTAAAATAAATGGGGTGTATGTGGTTTATCAACATCTTTGGACCAAAGCTAACCTCACTTGCATGTGGTGCACCCTGCTGACTCTGGCGAAAAGTGAGGTATCATAGCGTATTTTTTAAGTTGCCGACTGGGGAAGTTCCACCTCACAGGATACCGCAGCCAAATAACAATTCCCTTGAGGGTTGTTGTGTGCCTGTCACCAGAAAGAAATAATGGATGAATATATGTTGGCAACAGATCGGCGACCCCTTGGCGTTACTGATCTCCGTGGGCGGTGGTGATTGCTTTCCATTATGTGACCCATATGCTCGTTAGACCCCTTTCCATATTAAAAAAAAATATATATTTGTAGCTCATTAAGTCAAAAGTTATATTGTTTTAATTTTGTCATATTCTTATCTGGCTTTGTTTTTTTATATAATGCCGTTTTTAATAACATTGTGCGATATTACAGCAAAGGCTAAGTCGATTTTAGTCATACTATCGTTATTCCTTTTTTTTTTTTTTTTATTATATCGCCATCTAGCCCCAAAGTAAGCGAAGCTTGTGTTATGGGTACTAGACAACTGATAAACATACGTAAATACATTTTTTTTTCTAAATACATACTTATGATACATAGAAAACGCCCAGACTAAGACAAACAGACATGTTCATGCACACAAATGTTTGTCTTATGTGGGAATCGAACCCACGAGCGTTGGTGTCGAAGGCGCGTCATTGACCGCTACGCCACCGAGCTCGTCAAAAGCTTTTAAAAGCTCTTATGTGTGATAACGTCTTATAAATCTATGAATGCCGGCTGCACCCACGAAAAAGCATGACTCATTGTCACGTTCCGCCTGAGTCGAGCGTGCAAGCGAGAGCGCGCAACAAGCGATAGAGAGGCACGATAGGGCCATGTGTTCGGCTTGTGTCGCATCTATCTCTCTTCCACTCCATGGGCCGATGTTTTCGACATTATCACGTAAAATTATCGTCCGTAAACCGACTTTACATACAACCATTTTTTTTTTCAATAGTGGCGCTAGCGTACTACGTAGCTAAACCTTTCTGAGAACCATTTTTAAACCTTCCTATAAACGTAAACAAAGCATGGGCATTTCTAATAATAAAGTTTTTCTTAGAATAATTTTTATTAGGGTTATTAGGCGTTTGAAGCACTCTTATTTTCTAAGAAATATATAATCTTTTATCTTTATATCTACATAATCTTTTCAGAAGCTTGATGGCGTCGTTACGCGTGGTAGTCTAATAGATCACGCAGGTCGAGCTCCTTCGTGCTTCGGAGGGCACGTTAAGCCGTCGTTCCAGGCTGTTATCGTTAGATAACAGTCGTTAAGCTCCTTCAGGCGGCTTATAAACACTGACCTCCACCTACCCGCAGTTGAGCAGCGTGGTGGAGCATGCTCTAAACCCCTTCAGTTGAGGAGAGACCAGTATTCCAGCAGTGAGATGAATAAGGGTATTGACGAATAGAACCTTTTTAATGTATGAGTACCTACGTGGCTTAATAAACAACTCACTTAAATATTTTTTTTGAAAGCAACACGCACTTATATGCGTTTAAGCGTTTTCATCGTGTTTGTAATCAAATCTTGGAAGTAAAAATTTTTAACTTCACAATGTCTGATTTAGTTGAAATTTGGAACATTCGTTTGGTTGCCGCCATCAATATGGCGGTCAGCATGAAATGAAATTTATAATTGTTACATTAATCATGATATGGGTAACAAATGTAAGGTCTCGATGAGCGAAATACTGTAAGGACTTATTTTTATTAGAAAGTATTTACTTTAAAAGCTTGTTAAGAAATCGTTTATTATTTATTTTAATTCATTTGTCAGTATAGTTAGCAGGGTGGAGTCACCTTACGCTGTCAGTCTCGGTGTTGTTCTTTCAGTGATACCTATTCGTTAAGCCACGTTTCTATTTCGGTGGCTTGAAATTACACGTATTGGTATTAAAAGAGCAACCGAAATTGCTATGATTAAAGAGGTTTTTACAAGGTTAGCAATGTGTACGTGATGCCTTTGATATTGCAAGCGTCCATAGGCTGCGGTGACCACGTCCCATTAGGCGAGCCGTGTTCTTGTTTGCCATCTTAGTGGTAAAAGATATTAAAAATGCATGCAATAACTATTTGTGGTGGATTGCCAATAACTGGACGGGAATGTGTCTATAAAGTTACCAAAAGGCAATACTACTGAGTCAAGAAAATTCTTATGACAACTTTGCCTTTCTTCCATCTCTTGACACAAAAGTTATAAGCAATTTATTTATTTAATCTTTATGCACAAATCCGTACTAAGCCGTACGTAATGCAATACAAGCATTCTCCACATTTACAGGTTATTGTGATTATATTAGCAATTTGTAAAGAGTTTTTTTCACGAGTGTACAAATTACCCTTTCCTGCTACCAAGTTTTGAATTTGTATACGAAAACAAGAACTTGTACAGTTTTTTTTAATATACAACAGCGAATTAATGTTAAATGATCGTAAAAAATAATTATTTCTCATTTTCGTTGATTAATAATGCAAGGATAAAACGATTGTGTTTAGTTCTAACGAAATAATAAATTATTTGATAATGGTATTATTTGGTATTGGTATTTATAGTATCTATCTACTTCTGTATAAAAAACACATATTCGGAAGAATACGTACATATCGTATGTGATACAATTGTATACATCAGTATGTAAGTTTTTTATTCCAAATAAACTAATATTGTTCATAGTTTAGAGACACTGCACTTCTGCACCTTGATTGTACATCACTTACGAGTATATATGCTTAATTCCAAGTAACGTTGACAACCCCTATAGTAAAGTACAAGTCATACTATGAGCTATGCTAAGCTAACCAAGTTTAGTTTAGCTCACATAGTACAAATCAAGGTGGGAAAATAGAATTGTAAAAATTTTAATTGACATAGCTCATTTATGGTTCACTGGTTGCAACTTCATGCGCCAGTGCCTCGAGAGCGAGCACGACATCTTTAACTATCTATTTAATTAAGTTTATTTAAATTTATTAAAAAACACACACACACACCGTATGTATTATTTTATTCTGATTTTATTATTTGATATTATTATTGTATTTTTGACATATAATATGATGATGCTATATTGAATTGATTTTGTAATATATTTTTTATGAATTATGTAATCTGTATGGATCTTTGGTCTGCAAATAAATGATAATATTGTTATTTATCTGGTATAGTCAGTATAGTTCTATTAGCGCAGTATAGTTTGATTCAAAACTGCAAGGGTATGGTAATTTCTAAAAAAATTTTCTAAATTCTGTTAGCTGTTCACCCCTCATAAACATAGTACCTACATGAATCCTATATGTTAATTTACAATATATTCCATGTGTATACCTATTATATTAAATTTAAATCTTCTTCTTGCGGTCGTAAACCCATGCAAAAATTACTGACATTCATACATCCACACATACATACAAGGAAGGATATAGAATTAAATATTTGTGCCTAGTTCGCAATCTACAAAATATATAGTTCATTTGTCCTAGCTCAAGGTCTCAATGTGAACATAATTAAGGCATAGTAAGCTACCGTAGCTTAGCATAGCTTGCTGTGTGTCTTGCCCTTAACTCTACGACAAACAGAGACTATGCAAAAAGCGGAGTTAGCACTACAGACAGTTCTATTTCACCGCTCACGACATCTCACAACCATTATTTAAATAACACCGTTGAATAACATTATACAATTTGTATTTGCACACCAGGTAATTGTTTGCGATAGTACTTTATTTATGGCGACTAAAACAATTTTACATTAAGGTTTTTAATTTTTATTTATGTGTTGGTAGTTTAGCTTGCGGATCACGCAAGACGAGATGACGATTTTGAAGGCAGGGATTTGGGTGAGTTATTTAACATAACCGATTTCGACAATTTCAACATCAATTTAGTATGTGATTAGCTCTACTTCGACTTATTTTTTGAAAAATGGAAAAATTCGCCTGCCCCCCCTAGGTGGGATTTGAACCCACGACTTCTCGATGTCCGGTCGAGTGCTCTTCCAAGGTCGTGGGTTCAAATCCCACCTAGGGGGGACAGGCGAATTTTTCCATTTTTCAACAAATATTTATCTGGCAAGTTGGCCAAGACAACTATTTAAATAATAATAATCTACTTCGACTGTTTTTCGGTAGATGGCGCTATGCCAATTATATACAAAATAAAGTTAACTTTGTCTAAAACGAAAAATGTAAAAACCTCGCACTAAGCATGCTGGCTTTTTCTCAACAATTACAAAATAGACGAATGTAATTTATGACTAGCTGATTCGTGTAATTAGCCTTATTTTTGTTTTAACCAAAGGCAAACGAGCATGTGGGTCACCTGATGGAAAGCAATCACCACCGCCCATGGAGATCAGCAACACCAAAGAATCACCGATCCGTTGCCAGCCTTTAAAGGGAATTAAATACTCTATTCTTGAAGGCTCCCATGTCGTAATTGTTCGGAAATACCGCTGAGGGAAGTTGATTCCACAATTTCACCGTTCACGGTATAAAATGCCTTAGGAAACGTACTGTAGTAGATCGCCAATTATCAAGATGATATAGATGGAATTTAAATTTATGGCGAGTTGTACGATAGTGTATTACACGGGCAGGTATCAAATCAAACAGCTCATGCGAGCACTCCCCGTGACATAAATAATTTGTATAGAACGCAAAGAGACGCTACATCTCTGCGTGTAGAGAGAGAGTCCAGTCGATCCGAGATCATTGGGTCCCCGACGATTCGAACTGCTCTTCGTTGTATGCGGTCAAATGAAGTAAGCAAGTATTGGGGCGCACCGGTCCTTATAATTAAACATTAGGTTTATTTCGTCAGTTGTCGTTATAATAAATTTTTATCTGTTATAAAAGAAAAATAATCGCAAATTGGGTTAACTTTTTAAACAGGGTTTTGCATTTTATAGGGCGTATTAGACTAGGGAATTCCCCTAAATTTCTTATATGATTAGGCTTAGGACAGACTTCTAAATAAATAAATATTTCTGGACAATTTACACAACGCCATCTAGTCCCAAACTAAGCAAAGATGGTACTATTAGTTCTAGATAACAACTGATATTATCCTTAAATACATTTTTATACATATAAAACACCCGGACCAAGACAAACAGACATGTTCATGCATCGAAATATTTGTCTTGAGCGGGGATCGAACCCGCGACCTCGGCATTCGACCAGTGAGCTCGTCAATGTAATGTGTCAAAATGATATTAAATTTTTTTTTATATAGAAAAAGTCAGGACCTGGCGCGCGTTTTCGTATGAACTAATAGGTATCTTCAATGTCGAACATTTCAATCATCAATCCATCACCAGTATGGCGGCTAAGATTAGTCTAAAAGCATTGTATACTTAAACTTTCTGCACCGTAAGGCCATTTTGTTCGCCGCTATGTTCAGCCGACCTGTTTCCACGAGACGTACTCGTATCTGCCATTGTTCGACGATATAAAATACTTCCACATTAGAGAATTTAGAGATAACTGCAGTACAAATCCGTAGAGGGTTGTTCCGTAGAGATCTGGCTAGTTCATAGGTTAAGAGTATCACAGCGAGTGTTAACGAGGCTATCTGTTAAGTTTTTTCTATGGGACAAAGATAAATATATATTTATTTGCATAAAATATGAGTAATATACATACAATCGCATGCAAATATGATGAGATTTAAAATAATAATAAATTGTTCTTCATATTTTGCCTTGCCGGCGTACAAATTTTGTGAAAAGGAGCACATAGGCATGTCGCAATAAATATTTCGGATTTCAAATGCTAATAGGTCAATAAGTAACATAACTAATTTACAAATATTTGTCACCGATTTCGAAAAGAGAAAATTATATAGATAGAGCATCAAAGTTGTCCATATAGATAGCAAGCTTGAGCTCGTTGACCTTTGTCGAATTTGCTCTTCTTCTTCATCAAATAACACCGTTCTTCACCGAACTTCACCTTTGGGTGATGGTAGAGAGAGTAGAATCGACTTGAAATTTGCTCTCTTCTTCATTACGACCTTTGGGTGATGGTGGAGTGAGTCGTATCGACTTAGAATTTGCTCTTCTTCTTCATTACGACCTTTGGGTGATGGTAGAGAAAGTAGAATCGACTTGGAATTTGATCATCTTCGTCATTGCGAGCTTTGGATGATGGTAGAGTGAGTAGAATCGACTTGGAAATTGCTCTTCTTCTTCATTACGTCCTTTGGGTGATGGTAGAAATTGTGGAATCGACTTGGAATTTGATCTTCTTCTTCATTATGACCTTTGGGTGATAGTAGAATGAGTAGTATCGACTTGAAATTTGCTCTTCTTCATCATTACGACCTTTGGGTGATAGTAGAATGAGTAGTATCGACTTGAAATTTGCTCTTCTTCATCATTACGACCTTTGGGTGATATTAGAGTGAGTAGAATCGACTTGGAATTTGCTCTTCTTCTTCATTACGACCTTTGGGTGATGGTAGAAATTGTGGAATCGACTTAGAATTTGCTCTTCTTCTTCAATACGACCTTTGGGTGATGGTGGATTGAGTCGTATCAACTTGCAATTTGCTCTTCTTCTTCATTACGACCTTTGAGTGATGGTATAGAGAGTAGAATCGACTTGGAAATTGCTCTTCTTCTTCATTAAACCTTTGGGTGATGGTGGAGTGAGTCGTATCGACTTAGAATTTGTTCTTCTTCTTCATTACGAGCTTTGGGTGATGGTAGAGAATGTGGAATCGACTTGAAATTTGCTCTTCTTCTTCATTACGACTTTTGGGTGATGGTAGAGAGAGTAGAAGCGACTTGGAATTGGATCTTCTTCTTCATTGCGAGCTTTGGGTGATGGTAGAGAGAGTAGAATCGACTTGGAATTTGCTCTTCTTCTTCATTGCGAGCTTTGGGTGATGGTAGAGAAAGTAGAATCGACTTGGAATTGGATCTTCTTCTTCATTGCGAGCTTTAGGTGATGGTAGAGAGAGTAGAATCGACTTGGAATTGGATCTTCTTCTTCATTGCGAGCTTTGGGTGAAGGTAGAGAAAGTAGAATCGACTTGGAATTTGATCTACTTCTTCATTGCGAGCTTTGGGTGATGGTAGAGTTAGTAGAATCGACTTGGAATTTGATCTTCTTCTTCATTGCGAGCTTTGGGTGATGGTAGAGAAAGTAGAATCGACTTGGAATTTGATCTTCTTCTTCATTGCGAGCTTTGGGTGATGGTAGAGAAAGTAGAATCGACTTGGAATTTGATCTTCTTCTTCATTGCGAGCTTTGGGTGATGGTAGAGTGAGTAGAATCGACTTTGAAATTGCTCTTCTTCTTCATTGCGAGCTTTGGGTGATGGTAGAGAGAGTAGAATCGACTTGGAATTGGATCTTCTTCTTCATTGCGAGCTTTAGGTGATGGTAGAGAGAGTAGAATCGACTTGGAATTTGATCTTCTTCTTCATTGCGAGCTTTGGGTGATGGTAGAGTTAGTAGAATCGACTTGGAATTTGATCTTCTTCTTCATTGCGAGCTTTGGGTGATGGTAGAGAAAGTAGAATCGACTTGGAATTGGATCTTCTTCTTCATTGCGAGCTTTGGGTGATGGTAGAGAGAGTAGAATCGACTTGGAATTTGATCTTCTTCTTCATTGCGAGCTTTGGGTGATGGTAGAGAAAGTAGAATCGACTTGGAATTTGATCTTCTTCATTGCGAGCTTTGGGTGATGGTAGAGTGAGTAGAATAGACTTTGAAATTGCTCTTCTTCTTCATTGCGAGCTTTGGGTGATGGTAGAGAGAGTAGAATCGACTTGGAATTGGATCTTCTTCTTCATTGCGAGCTTTGGGTGATGGTAGAGAGAGTAGAATCGACTTGGAATTTGATCTACTTCTTCATTGCGAGCTTTGGGTGATGGTAGAGAGAGTAGAATCGACTTGGAATTGGATCTTCTTCTTCATTGCGAGCTTTGGGTGATGGTAGAGTGAGTAGAATCGACTTGGAATTTGATCTTCTTCTTCATTGCGAGCTTTGGGTGATGGTAGAGAGAGTAGAATCGACTTGGAATTTGATCTTCATCTTCATTGCGAGCTTTGGGTGATGGTAGAGTGAGTAGAATCGACTTTGAAATTGCTCTTCTTCTTCATTACGAGCTTTGGGTGATGGTAGAGAGAGTAGAATCGACTTGGAATTTGATCTTCTTCTTCATTGCGAGCTTTGGGTGATGGTAGAGAGAGTAGAATCGACTTGGAATTGGATCTTCTTCTTCATTGCGAGCTTTGGGTGATGGTAGAGTGAGTAGAATCGACTTGGAAATTGCTCTTCTTCTTCATTACGAGCTTTGGGTGATGGTAGAGAGAGTAGAATCGACTTGGACGACTTGGTTCAAATCGAAAGTATCTAGCGATACTTTATTTTGCAACGTATCAGGCGGGCTGTATTTTTGTCTGCCACTCAATATAATGTAAGCTTTCTATTATTTATTCTGTGCACAAAAATTCATGATGACCATAAAAATCAGGAAAATAATAAATAACTGGGGCATATTATGCGAAATATAAAATACGACTTCCTGCGGCTTATAATCCAGGGAAAGATACAGGTCGGTAGACCACCTCACTGAAGACGCACATCCTGTGGTCTTCAGTCAGATGAAACCAGAAGATGAAGAAGTGGTATTGGTGAGAGCCGCTACCCCTGCTGCCATTTTACTTAACTCCTTTATTCCTAGCAACGCACCTACTCGCATGAACACAAGAAGCAACAGAACCCTCTAGGCCTCTACAAATTGTTATTTGGTTAAGTACGGTTTTCTGTGAGTAATCGGACAGTTTACAAATACGTTATTCCCCACCTCTAGTGCATTATAGCATTTTTCTTCAATTATTTCGCGTTTTTAGTGCTTAATTAAACTGCTTGTTGTGCATATGTTACAACACTTCAGATTAATAACTGAACTATAATTACAAAAGGCAATTGCACACTATTTGCAAGCACGCGATATGGCGACGTTCGCGTGAATGAAACGGCATTGTTTCTAGGGCCTTTAGGTTTTTATTTCTAACGTAACGTTAAAAATAAAAACTTAAAGGTAGTACGGCCAAACTATAGTTGTTTTGCGGTATTTTGCTCTAAGAGTATTGTAATAACGGGATTTGCATAATTATTATTTATGGTGGTTTTTTATACTACGTCGGGTGGAAAACTAGAATAGGGCCCGCCTGATGTGAAGCCATTACCGTAGCTATGTAGCGAAGCCACATTAATATTCTAATAAAATAGATAAGTAAATATGATATAATATAAATATACATTTAAAAACATTTACATATACATAAATACAATACACATTACATTCATACAATCTTAAAACAACAATCGAGTCAGCGATGGCAGATGGGGGAGAAAAGTCCTAGAGTGGAGGCCATGTTTGGGGTGACTAAGCGTAGGGCGCCCCCTCTCTAGATGGATCGACGACCTCAAAAAAGTGGCTGGTAGCGGTTGGATGCGGAAAGCGGAGGAGGATGGTGGAAAGCATTGGGAAAGGCCTATATCCATCAGTGAATACACGCTGATAATAATGATGATGATGAATCTTTAAAGACTTACCTGCAGTCGTAAGCCAGTTGTCGAGCATAGTCGCGTCGTGCAGGAAGATGTTACGGCCGGCGGCGCCTCCTGGCTTTTCGTCGCAAGCGCCAGTGTTGCCAATTTAGCGACTTTGTCGCTAGAAGTGACAACTTTTGCTACAGTCTTAGCGACAAAAAAAAAATTGTCGCTAAAAATTGTTTGTCTTGTTACAATGATGATAATATAATTATTTAATTAAAAGCTAGATATTGTACGTTATTGCGCCGATACGTATTTTAATTATAATCGAATTACTTATCAATACATTTCTTAATTTTTTTTTCACCTATCCTAATGTTTCACAGCGCCATTGACCTCTTGCACCTCTCCCGGACAGTTTTAGCGACTTTCTAGCGACTTTTGATTTTGAGTCTAGCGACTTGAACTTCTAGGAGTTGGCAACACTGGCAAGCGCCGCCTGCCGCCACACTGCCGATGGCTCACGTATCGGACCCACGCTGGTTTGTTCAATATTTGTTGCTATATACTTATGCTTCCCGCTAAAAGGATAGCGCTGTACGCTTCTTTTCTCTTCATGCTTCCGCTATTATTTGTGTATTGTGCCTGTGAATTCTTGCTAATAAATTTCTGTGTTAATGTCGTGTGTATAATATACAAAAATACAAAAAAAAGGGCCTAATAAGTGTTTACTTGTTAATCTATGTTGCCATTGTTTGCACTATTCTAAAAGGGTGTTAAGGTCTAAGTACTTTGTATATGAAAGAGTACCTATTAATAAACTATTGTATAGCTTATGCTGTGTGCGCCTATAATCGACATACACTCGAATTATGTACCCTAGATTAGATATTATAATTATTATTACTAGCTGACCTGGAAAACGTTGTTTTGCCATAAAAAAATAGATAAAACTTATTCTCAGACCTACTGAATATACACATAAAATTTCATCAAAATCGGTGAAGCCGTTTCGGAGGAGTATGGTAACTAACACTATGACACGAGAATTTTATATGTTAGATATAGATAGATAGAAGATAGATATTATTAATGTACTGTTATGCTGTTGAAGCACCTAAATAAATAAATTTGTGGAACCATAAAAATGATTTTTTGAGGTGACAAACAAGCATACGGTTCGTCTGATGGAAAGTAGTTACTGTAACCTATGGACGCCTGTAATATCAGAGGCATCACATGCGCGTTGCCGACCTTATAAAAACCTCTTTACGCCCTTTGTTCAAAACCCCATGATTTAGTCTCATGAGAAAACCTCGACAGGCAGTTCATTCCAAAGCTTGATAGTACGTGGAAGAAAACTTCTCTGGAACCGCACAGTACGTGACCACTTCGGTTCTAATGTGTGAGGATGAATTCTCTGTCGATGGGGAGCTGTGCGACAGTAGAAGGAGGCCGTGGGCATTATGTCAAATAACTCCTCTGAATTGTACAATCGGTAGAATACACAAAGGGGAATGTGCACTTTACAAACAAATAAAAATTGATTTTAAAAATTCTTCTTTATTTCTAAATTCTAACTGAAACTTTTTTTATACCTTCCTTTCTCGGATCAGCGGTTTAGGCCGCTTTATGCTTTAATATGTCAATCAGTATTTTGTTTTTCATATACATATTAAAAATCTGTATTATGCTGCTGCATTCCTAAAGGAGTAAATAAATAAATTATGTGGTTTGTACAAGATTACAGCAAGCCTTACATAGAGCTAATTTTACGTGATAATCTTTTAATGTATGCGCGTGGGTTGCTACGTTAACTCTCATTTGCGAGAGATTTGTCCGTCCGTCCTAATCTTATTATTTTCCTCTTTTTTATCCCTTTAGTACTTAATTAAGTACTTTATATTATTGTTATAGCTGTATAAGGTTTAATATGTGCATTAAGTTAGGTTCACAGATTAAAGTTACTTTTAATACGATATACGAATAAATTTGACGAGCTCGGTGGTCGAATGGTTAGCAATGGCCACTTTGACTCCGAGGTCACGGGTTCGATTCCCGCACTAGACAAACATTTGTGTGCATGAACATGTCTGTTTGTCTTGGTCTGGGTGTTTTCTATGTATTATAAGTATTTATTAAAAAAAAAAAAGTATTTAAGTACATTAATCAGTTGTCTAGTACCCATAACACAAGCTTTGCGCTTAATTTGGGACTAGATGGCGCTGTGTGAATTGTCCAGATATTTATTTATTTATTTAATTATATCAGTGAGTTGATATCTGCGACACAGTTCTATACTACTGTCATCGTTCAATGTTGATATGTATGTATGTTTTTACATACATACAAATCAACATTGGTTTTCCTTTGCTCCAAATAAAGCATTATGTCTCTTGAATTCCCGAGATTGAACCTGGGGCCCTACCGCCGAAGCTGAAGCCGATTACCACCGAATATCTTGATTCGAAAAGTAGGTCTTACGTTGAAGTTATTGCCAAACACATTCAGCTTAGTCGGTAGACCTCCATCGTTTCTACCACTTAAGCTAAATACAAGAAGCATAAATCTAAGTTGTAGTTTGAAATTCGCAATCTAAAAATTCAATGGTAATCGGCTTCAGCATCAGCGGTAGGGTCTCCGCTCCTTGAAAAGGCGTGCGCGGGGATATGGACCAACGCATAGAGGCCCCTTAGAGAAGTTTAATATCATAGTATACACCCACTGTGACCTGAACAATATACCAATGAGCAGGTCTCGGCAGGCATTGTAACTATTGCAAATTGTGTAAAATAATAAATAGGCTATAAGGATGATTGTTTGGCCGTGTGTTTTCCGGCAGACTAGAATAGAATCACTCCGTGTCTTCCCGTGGATGTCGTACAAGGCGACTAAGGGATTTCCCTTACATTACTACTACTACATTATCAAACCTCGATCAGGCCTCCCTAACCCGTCTGGCCAGCGTGGGGAGTATAGGCCAAATCGTCCTTCTGTCTGGGACAGACGAGAGAGGGTCGTGCTCCTGTAGTGGAGACTAAACTGACCAGATTATGATTATGATGATAAGGATGATTTGGGTGTACTATATACTGGGTTATTGCAAAATTGAGACGGACGCCTGCCATAATTACCGCTATTGTTCGTTATTTGCTCACAGCACTCACAGCTTCGCTACGCATCCTTGCATTCATTTCATAGCTTTGCTACCCATTTTAATGCTAGGTACTCTACTACCGAGGTTGTTTTTTTTTTGTTTTTATATACTACGTCGGGTGGCCGACAAGCATACGGTCCGCCTGATGTGAAGTGGTTACGGTAGCCATATTAACGCTCGCGACGTAAAATATCTCTCGCGCGCCGCCACCCCCGTTGCCAACGCAGCATCTTCTTCCTTTTTGGTGACCTCACTCACTCGCAGGATATACATAAACCCTCAAGGGAATTGTTATTTGGCTGCGGTATTCTGTGAGGTGGAGGTACATTCCCCAGTCGGGTAGCTTACAATTACGATCCCTACCTCTCTTTTCGCCAGAGCTTCGTCTGTCAATCAGCAGAGTGCACCGCGTGCAGGTGAAGTTGGCTTTGGTTCAAAGATGTTGATGAACCAGTTACACCCCATAATTGTAATTTTGATCTATTTTTGTCGTACATAAACAAATGCATACGCCACATGTTTATCTCTGAAGTTATTCAATTATTATTTATTTTCTCAAAATGTTTTTATGGGACCATTTGCAAAGAAAATAACGTGAATAAAGACATTACATGTCACGTTAATCCTCCTTTTAGGTACGTTAAGGATAACATGTAAAAAAAACATAACAAGCTTAAGGGATTATATTTAGACTGTTATGAAAGATTATAATCGGAGTTATTTTTGTATAAAAAGTACTCACGAAATAAAAAGGAGTTTAAAGGCTTAGGTGGGTCTGGAAGCTCTCGTTATCTAAGAAAGTCTTTTAACGGGATAAAAACGTTATCTTATAGCAAGCCGCAGATTAAAATAGTGAAGCTTGTTTAAAGCCTGTTAAAGGGTGTACACGAAGCATATATAACACAAAATAAAGTCCAAACAAATGCGCTTTCACCACAGTATAAGTAAATAGTACTACGTACTTTCACTATAAATTTGATTATTAATTAATCCTAATTATATAAAAAAACAAAAAAAAGCAATAAAAGTCTAAGAAATTCTAAGTAGCACGTATTTTTTCATAACACTATGGCGTCAAAGAAGTATACGGCCTGTTTGATGTAAAGTAGACACTGTAACCTATAGACATTTGCGGTAAAAGAAGTATTTGCTGCCTCCTCACGTTTAGTGACATCACGCACGGGCAGCAATACAACGTTACTCAATGGCTTTGTTATTTAGCTGTGGTATTCTGTAAGTACAGTCGGTTTCTTAAGATACCTGACCTCTCTGTCACACAATTATTTTTATACTAGATCGGGTGGCAAACAAGCATACGGCCCGCCCGATGGTAAGCGGTTAGCGTAGCCAATATCCTAGAGAATCGACCGGACATCATTCTCCCTCAGGACATCTTCAGTCGGATTCGATTCCCCTTTCGCCAGAGCCCCAAATGTAATGGAGGCAACGGCCAGCTTATGGTACGACATAAAGTTGACTGAGAAATGTGCAAAATGCCCGGTATTTACTACAAATTCCCTATTTATCATATATTCTTTATTTTTTTTTATTGATATTTATTACAGTCTACAGACCCGGGGTCCCGTACCTTTTATTAACAATGTTCTGTTTTTATCTTATAATATTCTTACAATTAATAAATTGCACGTCGCTATTGTATATATATATTCTTTATTGTATATACCATGGTTACATAAAAAAGTGTAAACAAGGGCGAGCTTATCTCTTTATGTGATTTCGTCCAGCCAGCCTTAACAATCATGAAGAAATATTATTTTGCTGGTAGGTGAAATATGCAAGCATGTATACAGATATGTTATGATTTTATATAAGAACTAGCAGACCCGGCAAACGTTGTTTTGTCATATAAATTTAGGAGTTAATGGTCCTTACTTCCTAGTCGGTACACTGTTGCCAGAGTGGTCGTGGTCATCATTATGAATCACGATGAGTGATCATTTGGATAATTTCAATGCTAAATAATAATAAATAAAATTAAAAAAATTGTCAATGAAATAAAAATAAATATTTAGGAGTGGGTCACCCTTATCATTTAGGGATATGAAAAATAGATGTTGGCCGTTCTCAGACCTACCCGATATGCACACAAAATTTAATAAAAATCGGTCTAGCCGTTTCGGAGGAGTTTGGTAACAAGCACCGTGACACGAGACTTTTATATATTAGATTTTGTTTGTTTGTCTGTTATAACTTTATTGTACATAAAAAATAAAATAACAAAAATAAAATGCAAAATAAAGTAGTACAAAGGCGGACTATTCGTATCATCTGATAGGTAGGTCAGTTACGACTATTAATCGACTTTTACAGTTAGGCAGAGAGATCGAATCTCTTCGTCCTGTTGATCAAAATTTAAATGTTAAGAGGCCTGCCAATTTTAAGACAGAGCCCAATATTAGGATGAGTGTTGTGTCTTCACCACGAACTGAAGCCATTTGTTTAAAGTGCAAAATGTCTGGTGTATTGTTTAAGCGGATTTCCTTTAAATTATCTTTCAGTAAAGTTAAGGTTGTGATCAATTAGAAACAGGAGCCGCTAAGCCTGACTCTATAAACTGGTGATGCGCAATTATATAAACGCGTGAGTGACATGGTTCGTGTAATAGGCGTTCACAGGCTACGATGACTGCTTACCATTACGTTGGTTGTATGCTTGTTTGTCACCCTAGTTGTATATAAAGTCGGATTTTCTTTAACTACTTCACGACGATATGCGGTGCTCCCGCGAACCCAGTGGATCAATGATGCTATTCTTCCGCACAACACCGAATAGAAATCGTTGGTATGCGCTGTTGGGAATATAGTTGATGCACAAATTCACAATTCACCCGACGATAAGTAATGGGTCCGCCTTTTTATAAAACAGCTAGCCGTTATGTGGTGCGATGGATTCTACGTTTTGGCTCTGACATCATGTATATGACGCAGCCAATACGTAAAATCTGCCGCATTGCATATGGCCAGCTGTTATACAAAATGTCGGAGCCATTAATACTCACCTGATGGGCACCGCGAGGGAAACTTTCTAATTAATCACAAAGCAAACCTAATGTGACCGAGCGATAATTTAAAGACAACCCACCTAATCGTTAATTCGTTCATTTATTATGTAAACATATTTCTATCATTTATTATGTATTATATATTTTAATAAAATCTTTAAACATAATAGTACGGAGCCATTTTTAAGACAGCTAGTCGTATGCAATGCGGCGGGTTTCACAGATTAGCTGCGATAGAGATGGGCAAAAAGCTAGGCATTTCCGATAAATGACCAATAAGTATTATAAATGTCCAATAAACGCCTTATGTTTGGGCATAAATAGGGAATTTATATTTGTTTATTAGACATTTATCGTAAATCGATATAATAAATATAAATTTATTTTTGGCCCGGCATTTTGCCCATTTCTAGCTGCGACATATATAACACGACCCATATAAAACGACGTGCACCAATATATAAGTGAATAATAAGAAACTTGTTCCGCTATTACTCTAACCTAATTATAACTTCAACTGAATATAACCGCTAAGAAACTCGACGCTACCGTTAGAGGTCTTCGGTACATTGCAGTTAATTTTCAAACTAATTAATTTTCATACTCCCCTTCAGGTTAGGTAAAATTACTTGTAGTTTCAATTGTATAATTTAAACAATATTTATGTAATGTCTACAATGTATACTAGTCTAGTGAACGCACTGAGGTTAAACGTTAAATATTTAAATAAATAAATAATAAATAAATATTCCAAGAGAAATTACAAACGACTGTCTAGTCCCAAACCACCCCAAACTAAGCAAAGCTTGTACTATGGGTCCTAGATAATTGATATAATACTTAAATGCATTTTTTTTTTGTAAAGACATAGGTACATATAATACCCAGACCAAGACAAACAGACATGTTCATGCACACAAATATTTGTGTTGTGCGGGGATGGAACCCGCGACCTCGGAGTCAAAGTGGCCATGTGGTCTCATTATAAATTTTGCGAATCATTATATTATGTGTGGTTGTTTGCATTGATTAAAATTTTAGCTATTTAAGTTACATAATCTAATAATAATAATCATTTATTTGCCAGAATACACAATATCATGTTATGAGGTCTTATTACAGTACATTGGTAGATGTATTCTGCCTGCATGCAGACGTGCAAATATTAAGTAGTATTTTTGTCACAATATTCTATAAAATCTTTAATACTATAGAAACAGTTAGTCATTAGAATATGTTTTATTTTCAGATTCGTTTTAGTTTAATTTACATTATAATTTAAAATCATGTATTTATGTCTAAAGCAATTTAACAGTTTACGGGATAGAAGGCTGAACTCAAATTTCAGAGGTTGTCACTACGACTTTCCATACAAAAAACCACTACATCAATAGCCGTACTTGTCAAAATAAATAGTATCATACCAAACTACGTCAGTAAGCACGGGCATCATCGCGGGACTGTTATTATAAGTAGCAAAGTTAAGCCGTCAAGAAAGTCAGTATGATCTTTTCCAGTCGGCGCGACACTGACTTGGTGATTTCATGAATTCTTTAGGCAAACTAAGCCGTAGTGTCACTATATCACTCAATTTTTTGTCTTTCTGTGCGATTTAGAAATGTATATAATATTTTAGATCTTAAATTTGACAGTACAAAGAATTGATTAACTTGTAGGTATGAGCATAGCACGGTAAGCACCGTTGTGCATTATACACTATTTTTTGTAGGAACTGTCATGCCCGTACCGTCAAACTACTGTTTTCTCTGAGCACTGGCGTCTGGCACACTCCGTACTGTCCAGTAAGTAATAAAATATAATTACTATATTATTTCTAATTTTCATTATTTTCTTTTGAATTGCGAACCCTGCCCAATCCATGTATAAATTCGTTTCCATTTGGTTTAGGTCTTGAAAAATATGCTCTCAGCAAATAAGGCCGCCTTGTTGATATATACAAGTCTGTAATAATTTACCAATTCTCGGTACTTTAAATTTCTATTTTTTTTATTTGTTCAAATTACCACGTGGGTCACCTGATGGAAAGCAATCACCATTGCCAATGGAGATCAGCAACACCATGGGGTCGCCGATCTGTTGCCAGCTTATACTCCTTTCTTTCTTCATATATTATTATTATACAAATAAAGCATATTCTATTATTATTAGTATTATGCTAATAAATTATGATTTATTAGCATAATACTAATAATAATAGAATATTCTGATATTTTCTATCTATCTATCTACCTAAAAAAATCGATGCTTCACGTAACCCCTTTGTTCACCAATAACATCGAACTAAACTACGTTACTTACAGGGAAGCGAGTTTTCTTGATACAATAACTCCATAATGCAGCATATTTTTATGATAAAGGTAAACGTGGCTCAAACAACGCGAGCATTTTCGACACTATTTCCCTGAGGTATGTGCGTATAATAAAAAGCCTCGCAAATATTAGTTTTGTCTATAGGGGTGTCTTCATTTCACGTTGAGAACCGTTTGTTCGAGTTAATAACTATAATATTGACGAGCTCGGTGGCGTAGCGGTCAATGACGCGGCTTCAACACCAACGCTCGTGGGTTCGATTCCCACACAGGACAAACATTTGTGTGCATGAACATGTCTGTTTGTCTTGGTTTGGGTGTTTTCTATGTAAGTATTTATTACATGTAAGTATATATTTACAAAAAATGTATTTAATTATCAGTTATCTAGTACCCATAGTACAAGCTATGCTAAGTTTAAGGTAGTTTAAGTCTAGATGGTAGTGTATTTGTCCAGGAATATTTATTATTTATTAAAAACTCCGGTCTTCGCAAGTAGTAATGCACCTAGAGGTGCCATTTCTAAATTACAAATCTGCCCCCTTACCACCATCTCTTATTGCGATTCAATAACTGAATAGAATTTTGCAATTCGTATTATTGGAATCGATGTGTTAGGTAACAACTCAATATTTTAGGTCCCTAATAGTGTTAGAAACTTAAAATCCGTGGTGCACGGCAGTTGAGCTTCACTTGACTAGCCATCTCTTTAGGCTTTTAATGCCTTATTTGCCATATTGCTGTCTCTCACATTGCTAAGAGGGGAAGTCAAATTCCAAAAGCTTCCTACTCCTACTAATTTCTTCTGATTAAATTCCTTGTGAGTTCCAAGGCAGCCGTAGTTTTACCCCTGGGACTGCAATGGACTTCATTGTTCATTGCCTTTTTTGGCGGTCGCCGCTGTTAATCCTGGCTACACAGGAGATACAGTGGTGGGAATGTGAAACATATAACAGTAAAAATTAATTTTAAGTGTATCAATGAAAAGTAACTAATACGCAATGAAGAGAATATTTTTAAATTCTTCGTTACAAACTATCTCTCTAAAACAGAGGTTCCCAACCGGTGGTGCGCAAACCAGTAGTCATGAGAGTATGTCATGCCATGAGAGGTAAAATATGGTCCGTGATACAAACTTATAATATAAGAGATTGAGCACTATTATACAAAATACTCAAATCTCGAGTTATAGAATAATGGATTGGAAAAAAAGGTTGGGAACCACTGCTCTAAAGCTTACATGGCTACAATATTGTATTTTAAAATTTTCAGTTATACCATTTCAGTTTTATTATTACCATTTCAGTTATAAGTTAGAGTAGTGTCAGAGATTACTTTCCATTATCACTAACGCGAGTCGATAAAAACGAATGAATTTCTGAGAACACATTTCGAGGCAAATGAATTACAGCTGTGCAAACTGTTTCAGTGTTTCGTAGAAGTGAAAACTAGAAAAAGCTTTGAAAAATAAACTTTTTTCGTTAAAATGCGCCGATATATCATATAGTTCAGTCTTGAAATATTGATTTCAGTTTTAGTAAAGTATATTTTTTTGTTATTAGTAGCTACTGTCCGCGGGTTCGTTTGCGTGAATACAGTTTTCGGATAAAAAAATGTTAAATGAATAGATATATTCCTGGACAAATTACACGCTGCCTTCTAGGTCCAAACTAAACAAATATCATACTATTGTAATGAAAGGTGGTGAGCGGGAGATGATGCAAACGTCAGGTTAGGTTTACATTTGGTTTATTATTCGTTCATGTTACATTGACGATCTTATATATACTCTTAAATGCTATACCTATAAATACATATTAGACACTACACTACACGCCCACCGGGCAAAATAAAAAAAATATATATTATCAGATAAATATATTTTTTTTTGATACAAGATAAAGATTATAAATTACCATTACCTGGGTAACAAAAATAAAGTCTAGAAAATCTGTGCAGGTTGAGTTACAAATGAATATAACATAAAATATCTTTGTTTTTAATCAAAAGATTCCATTTCTCATGGTCAAACAGTGCTATGCCTCTACATTCTATTTTTATATCTGATTGACAAACTTCAATAACTCTACAATATAACATTTATAGTTATCATTCTCGGAAGTCATACACTTACGCATTTCTTATCGCCATCAACTAGTCATCACTAAATTCTCTTAACATCATTTAAAATAATTGAGCATGGTTTGTTCCAGCTCCATGTGTTACTTATACATTTTATCATTTCATAGAGTTAACTCTTTTATTATTTCTTCATTATTTTTATTCTTTTATAAAACACACTTTAATATCATTACAAAAGTATTCCAACATCCTCACGAAGGCATCTCGTGCGCCTCATGATCGGAAAGAAGGTTACATAATTAATGATTTAAGAGAATTAATTTATGTATTCTTGACATATCTGTCACCTTTTATTCTATACAAGTCATTGCCATTCATAAAACACAAATTCAATCCAAACCTTGGAGTTTTATAGGATCCTACAACTCTTGGGTGATCAGTCCAATTGTTTGTAGCAACCATAACAATCTCAGGTTATCACTAATATCTTGTACAATCCTTTTTTCCATCTTTTATCCATTCGTTTTCTTTGTACACAAATTAATACAGACATAATCATTTCGTTCATGGCTTTCACATCTACATAGTTTTTCAATTTTGAAATATTTCAACTTTTTCTTCGCATCTTTCGAAAAAAATCACGCATGCTATAAAATACTACATAATTAAGAAATTGCATCTCGGAAGAACGCTCAAAACTGTCATTATGTGTACAAGCATTGAACATAAATATGGTTGTTTGTAATATTATATAATTCGAAGTTTTTTAAAGCTTCTATACTTTTGAATCTAATGCTATGCGAAAAGGAAAAAAAAAATATCATTAGCGCATAATTCATAATGCAAGAATTTTATAACTTATAATCAAGGTTAACAAATTCATATTCATTTGTTTACTTTGTACTTTGTTCCAATTCCTTTTATAGCGATGCATTCCGCACGTAAGGTACTCGCACTGGAACGTTCCACTGTATCAGCGTTTCTTATTTCAATACCGAGAGAGATGCTCCGGAATCTATAACAACACTATTTTTGGCAACTTGTACATTCCACTGACCTCACTAACACACAAGTTAATATAATAATAATATCTGGCAAATAAAATGTCACTATGATTATAAAAATATTATATAATAAAAAAAAAAAACTAAACTAAAGCAGTTAATTATGTGTTACATACTCTTATTAGTAATATTGTTATACATAATAATATGTTCGACTTTTATTTAAGTCCACATTTCTCTAATCTGAGCTTCATAATTATTACAAAAACATAACTCATGATCGAAATATTGAAATTCTAAATTTATCTTTCCCATAAATATATTAACCGGTAACAACAAGACAATGGTTTAAAAATCGAAAGTGGGCATAGGCATCTTAGCATAAACAAATTTTTCAAATTGCATATTATCTTGCCTATTAGTGTATAATTTTAAACTATTATTTATAGTATTTGTAAGAATTCCATATAAAAACATTTCTTTTTATTCTTCTATCATTTATGGCTGTCATGTTATCTATTTTTGATTAATTACTAAGATTAATGATTACATTATTTATGAATTTTCTTATTCATTATAACATGATTTTAATGTATCAATAAATTGTATGAACATAGAGATAAAATGAAATATACATGATAACAACATAGAATACATAATAATATTATCACTACAAAACGCATACTCTACATAGTCTTAATTAGTTTTTCAGTTCTCACCACACATTGTTTACTTTTCACTCGAACGAATTCACTTAATTAACACTAGCACAGATTTAGCACTGGTTTTTTTTTTACACTTTTGCACTAAATTATTAGTTACATTTCTCCAAAACCATTTCTCGCTTGGCTCGTGGCGGTGAGGCTCCTCGTGATGACACTCAAATACGAGCCTCCGGATTCGGTAGCCAAAATGACCAGATTACATTTTGCAACAATACTGCCTAATGTTCTTTATACTCGAAGACATCTATTGCAATATGAAGACCTCGGCGTTTTTGAACTTTACTTTTTTTTTATAAATCATTTTTGACTCACAGTCCGATTATTAAATTATGCACAATATACACGCGCGTCGCTCCACCGAACACCGTCAGACCGCCTAAGTGGCAAGGGTCGCCATGTAATGAAAGGTGGTGAGCGGGAGATGATGCAAACGTCAGGTTAGGTTTACATTTGGTTTATTATTCGTTCATGTTACATTGACGATCTTATATATACTCTTAAATGCTATACCTATAAATACATATAAGACACTACACTACACTATGGGATAGCTGATATTATGCTTAAATACAGTTTTTTTTGTAAATACATACATATATACATATAATACATACATATATACATATAATACATACATATATACATATAAATACATACATATGACGAGCTCGGTGGTCGAATGGTTAGCAATGGCCACTTTTACTCCGAGGTCGAGGGTTCGATTCTCGCACAAGACAAATATTTGTGTGCATGAACATGTCTGTTTGTCTTGGTCTGGGTGTTTTCTATGTATCATACATATGTATTTACAAAAAAAAATGTATTTAAGTACATTTATCAGTTGTCTAGTACCCATAACACAAGCTTTGCGCTTAATTTGGGACTAGATGGCGCTGTGTAAATTGTCCAGAAATATTTATTTAATTATTTATATAATAATACATAGAAACCAGACAGAAAAAGACAGCCAGACATGTTCCTGCACACAAACATTTGTCTTGTGCGGATACCCTAACCGCAACCTCTGAGTTAAATTGGCCATTGCTAACCATTTGACTATCGGGCTTGTATTTTTATGTTAATAAAAAAAAACAATCTAATAAAAAGATATTATATGTCATGTCATATGTGAAATGGTTTTAAATAAAGGTAGTTTACCTTTCGTATTCCTGCGAGTGAGTGAGCTCACCAGAAAGAAAGGAAGGAGTATAGGCTGGCAACAGATCGGCGACCCCTTGATGGTACTGATCTCTATCTGAGAACCCACGAGCGTTGGTGTCGAAGCCGCGTAGTAAGTAAGTAATTAAAGTAGTAAAAAAGTTTAAGTAGTAAAAAAACGACAGTGGTGATTACTTACTTACTACGCGGCTTCGACACCAACGCTCGTGGGTTCGATTCCCACACAGGACAAACATTTGTGTGCATGAACATGTCTGTTTGTCTTGGTCTGGGTGTTTTGTATGTATCATAAGTATGTATTTACAAAAAAAATATATTTACGTACGTTTATTAGTTGTCTAGTACCCATGCCGTATTACGTATGCCATATGCCGTGTGATTTCCAGCAGACTAGAATAGAATCACTCCGTCTCTTCCCGTGGATGTCGTAGAAGGCGACTAAGGGAAATACATTATCAAATATCGATCAGGCCTCCCCAACCCGTCTGGCCAGCGTGGGGAGTGTAGGCCAAATCCTCCTGATTCTGTCTGGGACGGACGAGAGAGGGTCGTGCTCCTGTAGTGGAGACTAAAATGACCTGATGATGATGATGAGTACCCATTACACAAGCTTCGCTTACTTTGGAGCTGGATGGCGCTGTGTAATTTGTCTGACAATATTTATTATTTATTATTTATCACGGAGGACGGATGACCGATGGGGTCGAAAGGTTCTCGAGTGGAGACCACGTACCGGCAAGCGCAGCGTAGGACGTCCACCCACAAGGTGGACAGACGACCTCATTAAGACCGTAGAATCGCGCTGGATGCAAGCCGCTTCCAACCGGTCTTATTGGAGATCTAGAGGGGAGGCCTATGTCCAGCAGTGGACTTTCAATGGCTGAGATGATGATGATGATTATTTATCAGGTGCCTTTGCCCCCCTCTCTTATATAAAAAAGAGGCTATTCCCCACGGGAAACTTGTAATATTGTATACCCTCTAACGATTCTCTGTTCCATCGTTGGTAAAAATAAAACAAACTTCATGAATATCTAAATACTATTTCCCAAGTAAATGGCATAAAGTATCGGACGATATCTCTCGTCCATAAATTCGCTTTATCGAACGCTGTCGTCAATTTGCGCTTGTCCATCTGAGAGGCTATTTCCATAGAGCCAGTCGGCTACCTACATGTTACGTTAGCATACACATGTTCTCAAACTTTAGGAAAATATTAGGTTGGGGAAAAAGTCTTTTCGTATTCTATATGAAAATTCAAAACATTTTTTAATAAAGTTTATTTACATTTAACTAAAGTATGTAGGTGCCATTACGTTCGATAACCTTTTGCCATCTTGTAGGTAGAGACATGATCCCATTACTATAGAAATTTTGGGACTTCTGTTCAAAAAACCGCGCCAAGTGGTTTTGGCAGTCTTCTCGTGATGTTAACCTGACATTGCCTAAAGAATTCTTAAGAGACCGAAACAGGTGGAAATCAGAAGGTGCAAGGTCAGGACTATACGGCGGATGCATTAACACCTCCCAGTCAAACTCTCTTAATTCTTGCTGAGTGGCTAAAGATGTGTGAGGTCTAGCGTTATCATGATGAAAAATCACACCCCTTCTATTAATTAATTCCGGCCGCTTTCTTTCAACTTTTTGCTTTAATCTCATCAGTTGTTCACAGTAGAGTTCAGAATCGATAGTCCTGCCTGGCGGTAACAGCTCATAATGAATATCTTCCCTTCCAATCCCACCATACACACAGCATCACCTTGTTGCGGGTTAACCCGGGTTTCGCCAGAGTCTGTGAAGCCTGGCCGGCCTTTGACCACGACCTTTTTATGCGCCAAAACAGTTTTGTGGTCAATTCCTAGTTCTTCAGCTACGTCGTAACTACTGATATGCCGATCTTGCTCCACTTTTTCAGAAATGGCATCCATTTTATCCATAACAGGGCGACCAGAGCGACGTGCATCTTTGACATCAAAATTTCTGGATTGAAAACGCTTAAACCAAATTTGTGCTACTCTCACAGACACTGCACTAGGTCCATAAACGTCACAAATTTTTTTCGCAGCTTGCGTTGAATTTTTACCTTTTTTGTAGTAAAATTTTAAAATGTATCGAATTTCTTCATTAGATTCACTCATCTTGACAGTAAAAAAAACAAATGAAAATCACACATTTACCTAATTTGAATTTGGAATTATCTTTTTTAAAATTTAAACTTTTTAAAGATATCAAAACCTGCTAGATACAAATGGTATAACCAAAGAGATTTTATTACAAGTTCATACATACTATAATGCGAAAAGACTTTTTCCCCGACCTATTATTTTGCATAGTTATGCATAGTTATGCAAAATATCCGTACGTCCACCCACAAGGTAGACAGACGACCTCATTAAGACCGTAGGATCGCGCTGGATGCAAGCCGCTTCCAACCGGTCTTATTGGAGATCTAGTGGGGAGGCCTATGTCCAGCAGTGATAAGATAAGATAAGATAAAATTTCTTTATTCACGAAAATAAGGTGGACGGTGGTAAGTAAGTGGACTTTCAATGGCTGAGATGATGATGATGATGATGCAAAATATTTTCCTAAAATGTGAGAAACAAATGTGGAGAGACCCCGTCGCGTATTGCCAGTTGGCAATACGGGACGGGGTCTCTCCACACATTTCCACCACTATGTCTCCTGTGTAGCCAGGCTTAACAACTGCGACTGATATTTTTTATACTACTAAAGTGGCAAACAAGCATACGGGCCGCCTGATGGAAAGCTGTTACCGTAGCCTATGAACGCCTGTAACACAAGGGGCATCACATTAAAGGAGATGCTGCGACGGCAGCGGTGGTGCGCGAGCGATATTTTATGTTGCGAGCTTTAATATGGCTACGGTAACCGCTTCACATGAGGCGGGCCGTATGCTTAGCTGCCACCCGACGTAGTATAAATAATCACAAGCGCGTTGCCGACTCAGTAAAAACCTCATCACGCTCTTTTTGAAGAACCACGAATTGACCAAAATCGCAATGAACAATGAAAACCGCTGTGGTCCCAGGGGTAATTAAGTAAATGCTTTGGAACTTGAATTTAATTATAAGAAATAAGTAGGAGTAGCATTTGAAATTTGACTTCGCTTTTTGGCAATGTGAAAGACAGAAATATGGCAAATAATCCATGAATAGACTAGAAACATGGCTAGTGAAGTGAAGCTCAACTGCTCTGTACCATGAATTTTAAATCCTTTCGTATCGTAAGGACATTTATCTAACACCATTGATGACCTAAAATAGTGAGTTATTGACACATTGATTCCAATAATGTAATGTACTCGTAACATTAATGTGGCTGAAAAAATAATAATTTTCGATACATACCACTATCCCTATTGTAATTACCCATAGAGATAGTGGCAGATGCCACTATCATCATTATTAATTTTGCATAACGAATGATCAGTTATTACTGAATTCAGAAGTCAGAAAATATTTGAAAATATTTGATGTGAAACTGGGACTACATATATCTGCTCAAACAACCGATGGGTTGTTTGAGCAGATATATGTAGAGATACTGTAATTTACCTGTAATCAGGCATACAATAACACATAATATAAATTAATTATGAAATAATTAATCTTATAAGGAACCATAAATTAAATAACATAAAAATATTCATTTAAGATTTTTAAAAAATATAATTAAATTAACATCTTTTGATCTCAAAAAAATAATTTAAATTATAAAATACATTTTTTCTTACATATTTTTTTAATTAGATTTAAATGTAATATTATCATTGATATTCTAAATATCAACAGGGATCTCATTTTGGTCATCATATCGTAGGTAGAGTTTGAGGAACACTGTACTGGAACTATTTCGATGTCCGTTGTATCTCTGCTTCTTTTATAATGTATGATCTGTTATCTGACCGGCAGTTTGGCGGCGAAAGAGTTCGAAATAAGTTATGATAACGAGAGAGAACCTGAATGCTATATGAGCGCTATTTGTAGTTTTTGACTTTAAGTCAAAAAATATTTTTTTTTATCAGTACCACGCTGATTGAACACGTGAACGAAAGTTGTGGAAAGCGACCTGAAAAAAGCCGACATTGACCCAAGGACGAACCAGAATCCCCAGCTCTAGAGAAAAGCGGTTAGGAGAGCCAAGCCGACCCCAACTAAAAAAGAAGGCCAGTAGAAGAAGATCAGTAACATGCTGATTAAAAATAGGTACGTATCTCGTTGGAAAAGCACATGTTTTCAGCAGTGCTCTATACCTAATACTTCTGAAGTAATGTAACAAGATTTTGTATATATCTATATATATAAAAATCAATGCCATTTTTCGTTGTAATTTTATAACTCAAGAACGGGCTCACCTATCCAAACCAAATGTTTAGGCTTTGTTCGGACTATTTAGTAGATGGTTTATGTGAAGTTTGCACAAAATCGGTAGAGCGGTTCTTCATTTATCACATTTTTTGTAACAAATGAATTCAATAAATGGGGGATCATTTGGTTAATGGGGATTGTGCTGTCAAATTGAAACTTTTTTCAGTGTTGACAGTACAAATTATTTCACTTTATACGTAGCGAAGCACGTACCGGGCCGCTAGTTAAATATATATAAGCCACTCGAATGGCCATTTTGACTCCGAGGTCGCATTTCGGAGGAACCTTAGAGTATGTACTACTGTATATATACTCTAAGGGAGGAACATTTGTGTGCATGAACATGTCGTTTGTGTTGGTCTGGGAGTTTTCTATGTAAATTTAAATATATATATATATATATCTATCTTCTATCTATATATATAAAAGAAAGTCGTGTTTGTTACAACACTTATAACTCGAGAACGGCTGGACCGATTGCCATGGTTTTTGATTTGTTGGATTTGTCTCCGTCCAGAATAGCAGAATAACTATTAAAAACATTGGAAAATTTACGAAAAAAATAAAATAAAAGAAAAATCATTTTTCCATACAAAATGTTCGTGGATGTCGGATATGTCAAACGTGACGTTAACGTGCATACGTCAAATGTATGCGTGCGTTCAGAAATGTACATCAAGCTCATTTAATATAGAACAAATTTCGATTAAAAACAAAGGTCAACTCTATTGGTTTCATTTTTACGTCTTGAAAGTTGTCTGTAATTTGTTTTGAAAACAGTTTTGTGGATTGAAATATTTTTGGTTGTCAGTTGGTACTTTTTTTGTGACGTATAATGTACTGAACTTAATATTTACCCACTGCTGGGTTACGGGTCTCCCCTCAACCGAAGAAGTTTAGAGAATGCTCCACCACGCTGCTCAACTGCGGGTTGGCGGAGGCCAGTGATTTCAAACCGCCTAAAGGCCGCTAACTTGACTTAATGACTGTCATCTAATGATAACAACCAGGATCGACGGCTTAAGGTGCCTTCTGAAACACGGAGGAGCTCGAGATAATTTAATGATAACAACCGGGACCGACGGCTTAACGTACCTTACGAAGCACGGAGGAGCTCGAGATAATCTAATGATAACAACCCGGACCGACAGCTTAACGTGCTTTCCGAAGCACGGAGGAGCTCCAGATAAATATAAACTCACCCATGAACAGGCTACGGTTGACGTTGCTTAACTTGCGTGTACAATTATACTGACACGCGCAATGACGCCATCGTGCTTCTCTATTATTTTTTATTATTCATTGTATAAATTTTAAGAAATTATAATTTTTGTTTAGCTAATACTTATACCACAACATTAATTGACTATTAGGCGGTACGAAGTTCGCCGGGCCAGCTATATATATAAAACAAAGTCGGGTTTGTTCGAACACTTATAACTCGAAAACCACAATACCGATTTTCAGGGTTTTTCATTTGTTGGATTTGCCTCGGTCCCGAATAGCAGAATAACTATTAAAAACATTGGAAAATTGACGAAAAAATAAAATAAAAGAAAAAACATTTTCCCATACAAATGAAAGTGTCAATTGAAAAAGGATTGCGATATTTATTGGTTGTCAAATATCAAAATGTCAAATCGAGTGGTGTCACTTTTATGTAGCGAAAGTTGTCTGTGATTTGTTTTTAAAATTTAAAAACGTTAAAACAATTGGGGTGGAAACGCTTGATCCATGTGGTCACAAGAATAAAATCAGAGTAAACATCAAAAGAAATGACAATTACAAATCACCAAAACGATAAAACCGATTTCAAAACAAAACGTTTTTTTTTATTTTTCCAATAAACAACAAGGAAATGATTATTTTTATGAAATCTTCAGTTTTTATGGACACGGGTCTTCCCTCAACCGAAGAGGTTTAGAACATACTCTAACACGCTGCCCAACTGCGGGTTGGCGGAGGCCAGTGTTTTCGAGTCTTGGCCTAGGACTGTCATCTACTGATAACAACCGGGACCGACGGCTTAACGTGCCTTCCGAAGCACGTAGGAGCTCAAGATAATCTAATGATAACAAACGGGACCGACGGCTTAACGTGCCTTCCGAAGCACGTAGGAGCTCAAGATAATCTAATGATAACAACCGGGACCGACGGCTTAACGTGCCTTCCGAAGCACGTAGGAGCTCAAGATAATCTAATGATAACAACCGGGACCGACGGCTTAACGTGCCTTCCGAAGCACGTAGGAGCTCAAGATAATCTAATGATAACAACCGGGACCGACGGCTTAACGTGCCTTCCGAAGCACGTAGGAGCTCAAGATAATCTAATGATAACAACCGGGACCGACGGCTTAACGTGCCTTCCGAAGCACGTAGGAGCTCAAGATAATCTAATGATAACAACCGGGACCGACGGCTTAACGTGCCTTCCGAAGCACGTAGGAGCTCAAGATAATCTAATGATAACAACCGGGACCGACGGCTTAACGTGCCTTCCGAAGCACGTAGGAGCTCAAGATAATCTAATGATAACAACCGGGACCGACGGCTTAACGTGCCTTCCGAAGCACGTAGGAGCTCAAGATAATCTAATGATAACAACCGAGACCGACGGCTTAACGTGTCTTACGAAGCACGGAGGAGCTCGGGGTAATATAAACACATCCGTTTACAGGATACGGTCGACGTTGCTTAACTTGCGTGTATTATTCTTAGATTAATTCCATAAAATCATAAATTTAGTTCAACTAATATGTACCATTACATTCATTAATTATAAGGCGGTACGAAGTTCGCCGGGACAGCTAGTATATATATATATATATATAAGTACATATATCAGTATCTAGTACCCATAGCTTTGCCTAGTTTGGAACTAGATGGCTGTGTTTAATTTGTCCAGTAGTATATTCTGCTCACGTGTACTGCTGTCCTTTTGAGAATCTGTCGTCTTGAGAATCTGTCTTTTTGAGAATCTGTCCTTTTGAGAATCTGTCCTTATGCGAAAAAAGGCAGGAATGTTTATTTACATAGTATCGACTGTGGGTACAACTTCTGTGGTAGACCATAGCTAGTTATTCTAATCATTCATACCAGAAGGCTTGATTAGCATTTTTATAACTAAAATGTGATATTACATTATTATGTATTTTTCTTTTACTACTGTTACTACTACTTACTTGTTATTTTTCTTTTACTACTTGTTATTTTTCTTTTCGAAAATTTGTTGATAAACACATTTGAGATAAGTTGTTTATTTAAACAGCTTATCAACTCAGCAGATAGCTTTAAATAACAGAGTGTTTTTTTTCGATCGAACTGACGATATTTCGAGAAATTGCGTTTACTTACTCCTTTTAATCGTTAGAGAATTTAATGTATTCAAAATTTTTATGTTTCAATATGGCATACTTTTATAGCTCATAGATCGTAAGTGTCGTAGACAATCGAGTAAAGGACAATCGAATAAAAAAGAAAAAAAGATTTTCGAGCAATTAATGTTTAACAAACGACATAAGTATTAAGTGGCTTTGTGACTCGGTCACACTTTTCCTTTTATCATTTTTTCTGTTTTTTAACTTTGTTATGCTTAATCGATAAAATTTAATACAATAAAATACATAAAGCAATATACCTATTTAAAATATTAATAACAAGTAGTGTAAATGTGACGAATTATTTCTAGGTTGAAACATCTTTGTCGGTAAGGTATTCAACAAACTTAGAAATAAGTAATTTTACTCACAATATTCTTATGTGTTTCCTAAACAAATTTTCAGAAAGAGAAAGAACTGTGTAAGGCAATTTATTATACAAACGAATGCAATTTACAACAAAGGCCGTACGTTCTGGCAAACTGATGCATCGGCATACGTAACTTATACTTGTTTCTCAGATTTACAGTATGCAGTTCTCGAATTTTAGGAATGTGTTTACATTTTTATTAGGACTAGTGTTCGCCCAGTAGTCGAAATTCGACCAGAATTAATTTAAGTCACAAGTTCGAACATTATTAATGTTCTATTGTCAAAGACTATACTTCTATAATCACTTCAGTAAGACTACAGACAAATAATATTAAAGACAAACAATATTAATCTATTCTCAATGAGTGTCTTTTGGCAACACTATAGCGTAGGGTCCAATCATTTGTCAATTCATAGCATCTTGTCAAATGTCTTGTTGACGTCTTGTGTTGTTTTGTCGTCTTAAAGTTTCACTGTCAAAAAATTCAGTACATTTTGACAATCTGGACCCGACACCTACCTAGCGACATCTAATGTCAGAAAAAATATCAAACATCGTCAACATTTGACAACAAACTTTAACAATAAACAAAAGAGTATTATATGCGTATGTGTGTCAAATACATGGCAGAGGGTGTATTTTTTTTATTGATTTAATGTATTTTTTTTTGCATAATTAAAAAAATATATATATTAGCATTCTGCTCCCCTACTCTATATAAACTATAAGTGTGCGAAATTTCATACTCCTCGGTCCTCCGTCCGCGCAATTTTCGTAAAAAAGTGTACAAAGTTTTTGCTTCACGTATTATTATATAGATATTATAACGTTTTCATAATTATATAGTAGTTTCATAAGTATTTTGACCTTAATAAATTCGCCATACATAAACACAAAACCCCTAGGGTTTGGATCTTTTATTAATTATTATTGGTATGTAGACGCAGATGCAGCTCCCTGAAAGCAATCCTGGTGGCGCCTAAGATGAGATCAGAGGGTTGTTGTGTTCTTACGAATGAGTAAGGTCACGCTGGTGAGAAGGTGCTGTATTTACTTTTTTTTTTATACTACGTCGGGTGGCAGACAAGCATACGGCCCTCCTGATGTGAAGCGGTTACCGTAGCCTTATTAACGCTTGCAACATAAAATATTTGCGCCGACACCCCCGCTGCCAACGCAGCATCTCCTTCCTTTCTTTCTGGTGACCTCACTCACTCGCAGGAACACAACAATCCTCAAGGGAATTGTTATTTGGCTGGGGTATTCTGTGAGGTGGAGGTACATTCCCCAGTCGGGTATAGCAATTACGCTCCCTACCTCTCTTTTCGCCAGAGCTTCGTTTGTCAGTCAGCAGGGTGCACCACGTGCAGGTGAAGGTGGCTTTGGTTCAAAGATGTTGATGAACCACTTACACCCCAAAGGTACAGGTCGCGTCACGTAAAAAGAACGCTGGCGGCCTTAATTAGGGGATTTATCGGTCTATTTGGTGGTATGATGTGCGATGTACCTACTAATAACTAATATACGAAGCATATTAGCTAAAGGTTAGTTAAAAAATAACACAACAGACCTAGTACTTTTGTATAAGGTTGTGTACGTGCGCAAACACACCCCCGCCGTTTTCTTCCAGCGTTCTTTCTACATGACCTGCGATTCTTGTATTGCAAGCGAAAAGCCAGTACAAGTCGGTTCAGTGAGAAGAAATATGAATTTCGAACATATTTACATATAAAATAATTCACCTGCAAGCAAATATACATATTAATAGGTATACATATGGGCCCTACTATATAGGTCCTTAAACTAATAGGTCAAAATGATAGGTCAAATAAACTAATAGGTCAAATACATATAGGTCAAAGAGAGAACCTCCTTTTTATGCAGTCGGTTGTAAACCACTATCACATTATGAAGCAGCACTACAAAGTACCAGGCTATCATGACATGACGAGTGTATGATTTATTCAGCGGTCGCCAACAGGTGCTGTCGGTGTAGTGTACTGATTCATGCATACCATCCGGTGGGTTGTTCCGGTTCTGCAAACTGATGTATGTGCATAGAAAACAATGGAATGCGTGTTATGCAAATTGTTCGACAGGCAATTTACCAATTATTCATCATTCATCATCATCATTATCAGCCTGAGTCTACCCACTGCTGGGTATTCCATGCTTCTTCGACCATACACCCAGGCTATGATGAGGTTACACTTAAAGTATTACATAATGTAAGAGATAAACGAACGAGAATGTGTGTCGATTGATGGAAAACATACACCACCCATTGAAATCATCAACACCAAGTAGTATCAACAAAATGTGTACCTCTCTATTTGGTCGGGGGGCTGAAATAGCTTCATTATTTTAAATAGCTATAGGAAATAAACATTTACAAACTCACTGTTATTATACAATGCTAGCAATCAACAAAGGAAAACGTAATCATTATTAGTGAAAGTAATATTAAAAGTAATACACGATAAGGCTGAACGACTGAACGTTTCACGTTGCGTGAAGCCGTTTGGGGGGCGACTGGCCCTGTTTGATTTATACGTTTCATTTGTCAATGTAGATGTAGATATGTTAGGGGGAAAGCCCGTTTTATTGGGAGAGTTGATACTGCTTGGGTAATGCCAGTACTGATTGGAAAGGTGAGAATATCAAGGGAATAATGAGAATCTCGGGTGCGACTGAACGCCCCACCCTCGCATACGTTTAAGAGCCAGTTGCAGCTACTTTTGGACGCTCCATGAGAGCTGTATTATAAAGCCAACCAGCTAGTCACTATTACAGTGACTAGCTGGTTGGATTTATAATACAGTTCTCATGGATGCAAAATCGATATAATTGCTTAAACGCAGTTTTCGATATCGCGACCTAACATCATTCATTTAAAAAAAATATTGACTACAAATTATATAAGGGTATAAAAGAAGAGCATTCTTTACCAGCCAACCTTCGGGACAAGCAGAAAATCACGAATCGCGCGCCGCATGTTGGCCTGTGCGCTATTGGTTCGTCAGTCGACCTTTGCTCTCCTGACACTACTCTCGTTCATGAAATACACGTACGTGAGTTAGAAAAAGGCTTTCAGTAGTGCTAAGTATTTTCGGATGATTTGAAACACACGTGGTTGTTCAAGTTTTCAGTTCTGTCGGCACTCCCGGAGTGCCACTGTTTTTTTTTGTTTCATGACATCACCAATGCTAAAAGTAGCATCTGTTAGGGCCCTTTTAATATCACGATTTTATATGAGCTCTACCCGGCTGTAACCTTAATAGTCAACTTTGCCCGGGCTAAGTGCACTTTTACTGACCTCGCCCTTAAAATATATACCATAATACATGCATGTGGCTATTCCGACATTTATATTTCAGAAGAGTAATGTTATACAGAACGCTTATGGGTAAAATGTGTGGAGTAATGGAGAGGTCAACTTTACGAAAAATTGCTTACCATTTTTTTTGTTACGCTCGGTCAGATTGGCGTTTTGTTATACAAAGTAGTTTTATCAATTTGGGTAATGATAGATATAACTGTTTTGAGTTAAATTGTGAAGATAATTACTTCCATGAGCAGGGTGGTCAAATGGTTAAGAATGGTCATTTACTCTGACTCCGAGGTCCCTTCGTTTGGAGGAGGGGGGATGAGGTTTAACTCCGCACAAGACAAATATTTGTATGCATGTACATTCTGTACATGTCTGTTTGTCTTGGTCTGGGTGTTTTCTATCTCTTATATTACATAAAAAAAATGTATTTAAGTATAATATTAGTTATGCATTACTTATAATACAAACTTTGCTTAGTCAGGGCAGTGTGTAATTTCATTCATCCATCCATCCATCATGTCCAGGAAAAATAAGGTTTGATTTTGGTAAAAATTTAAAGTAGGTACTAATTTGGCCGATCGATCTAGATGGAATTTACGATATCTGACAACCTGCAGTTGCGTAGCGTGGTGAAGTACGCTCTAAACCCCTTCGCTTGATGGGAGGCCCGTAGCAGTGGGATGTATATGGGTTGATGTTAATATACGAGCTCGGTGGCGTAGCGGTCAATGACGCGGCTTCGACACCAACGCTCGTGGATTCGATTCCCACATAGGACCATTTGTGTGCATGAACATGTCTGTTCGTCTTAGTCTGGGTGTTTTCTATGTATTATAAGTATGTATTTACAAAAAAAAAATGTATTTACGTATGTTTATCAGTTGTCTAGTACCCATAATACAAGCTTCGCCTACTTTGGGGCTAGATGGCGCTGTGTAATTTGTCTGACAATATTTATTATTTATTATTATTGGAACTTATTATAAGCGAAAAACGAACAAAACTTTTAAATAGCGAGCTACCACCATTTTGTATATTTTAATGATTCGTATAACTATTACGTCAACAGTGGTTTAAGTTTCAAACATACTAGGTATGTCGAATATATAACCTATAATCCCGAATCGGCACAAATGTTGAAATGATTTTAAATAGAGCAAAATGTTTTTTTTTTCATAGCATAGAGCCGAGCCCGCTGGTCGAATGGTTACTTTGTCTCGGAGATCACGATAGATAGATATGCGCGCGATATTCCATATTGCGAGCGTTAATATAGCTATAGGTAGCCGCTTCATATCAGGCGGGCTGTATGCTTGTCTGCCACCAGACGTAATATAAAAAAAAGAAAAATATTCTATTCGCCACACATGATTTTAAAACTAGGTAGGTATTAAATAAAAATTAACCCATAACATGTGCCACCAATATGGTCCCAGCTGAAGCTTGGCCACAGCGCATGTATTCTGCTGGAACCACACAACTGCATGACCGTCCCTTTGAGGTTAAAGAGTCTATGTGCATTAATTTAGGACATAATAAAAATTCAATTTCAATTCAAAAGTATGCATAATAAAGGCCCTTGAAACGAAACCTGCTATGATTCAGCCCTAACCAGCAGTTCCACTAAGTGACGTGTCTTTCGCACATTAACCAACGAGCCCCGCAGCCCGTGTTAACACGCCAACTATATTCAATATAGATTTACTGTGGGCTTACTCATCGTTAGATTCTGCCTGGAAGAGACAAGTCGATATAAATAAATATTTATTAAATCTGGAAAAAATTGTCGATGGACCCGGGGCCCTACCGCTGAAGCTGGAGCCGATTACCATCGGATTTTTTGTATTGCGAAAATCAAACGTTAGCTTAGATTGACGAAAATTATTGTTAGCGTAGCTGATAGGAACCTGTATGGTTCTTATCAGCTACGCTAACATGGCTCTTCCGACTAATAAATAATAAATAAATAAATATTGTCAGACAAATTACACAGCGCCATCTAGCCCCAAAGTAAGCGAAGCTTGTGTTATGGGTACTAGACAACTGATAAACATACGTAAATACATTTTTTTTTGTAAATACATACTTATGATACATAGAAAACACCCAGACAAAAACAAACAGACATGCTCATGCACACAAAAGTTTGTCCTGTGTGGGAGTCGAACCCACGAGCGTTGGTGTCGAAGCCGCGTCATTGACCGCTACGCCACCGAGCTCGTCCTACCACTAAGCTTAAGTTGTTTCTCGTTAACTTAAACATAATATCTTTTTTTCGCGATAAATTTTGATTCCGAAAATTGGTTTCAGGTTAAAGTTATTGACAAATATCTTCGAGCTTAGTCAGTAGAGCTCTAGGGTTACCAGCAAGGGCAGATCCAGCTTTAGCGCCAGGGGGAGGTCACATAATTGTGGTCAAGTCACACTCAAGTTATAATTTAATTTTGATAATAATACTTAGATACAGGTACCTATTTTATTAATGTATGTAAGTACTGTACTTAATCTATACTGAGACAAAAAAATATATAAAAACAATAAGTTTAACAATTTTAATTAGTGGTCCGTCTAGGTCCTGGACCCAGTCCAGGGGGTGGTCATGACCCCCATAACCCTCCCCCTGGATCCGCCTTTGGTTACCAGGTAAGCTAAACATAATTAGCAACAATGTAAGCAGTAGTTTCATTTTCGTATTCAAAAATGCCGATGGTAACCGGCTTCAGCTTCGGCGGTACGGCCCCAGGGCATAAAATAAGATATTTTATACTACACTTGCTTTGTATGACTAGTTTCTATCCTAATAGTTTTAGAGAATGTTGCTCTTTATTCTCTCTCAAATATACGGGACGTAAAGTTGTATGGAATTTAATTACATATCTAAAAAACAGGGACGTAAAAATGTACTAAAATCAATTAGATACCTATCTAGTTTTTGCTTTTTATTTAATGAAACGTGACGCAGGATGAGATAATTACTGAACAACGCCACCTATCATTCAGAAAAAGAACCAATTTCTACATAGATCTGTTTTGGCGCGAGAAAACAAAAAATAATAATTTTATTGTTGTTATTTCAAGAGCGCGATTTGCATTAAATTAAATTTTGTATCCAGTAGATGACGAGTACTGGAGTATTGGGTAGAAAAAAGCAGTTCTACATAGGTATGCTCATAGGCGGTTCTAGTAAAAGTTAATTCTGGAACTTCACAATTTAAAGGAGCAGAGCAGACCGCGTGCCGGGTACATAGAAATAAAAAAGAACTGCCGATTCACTAATGCAGCGGTCATAATTGCCTGTTAGCACAATTTAACGGGTCTAATTGTCCGTAGAACCATTATTGCGGTATTCTTAACGGATATTGAAGTACTCGCCGAAAGGGTTAAGTTTTTAAAAGCACAACTTTGTGGTGTGAGTGGTTTTGTTTAGGCGAGGTTTTGTTGGGAAATTTATTATAGGTATTTATTTCGTGTGTGAGGAGCTCGAAGGCGTCGTTACGCGTGTCAGTCTATTCGAACACGGCAGTTAAGCAACGTCCACCGTAGCCTGTCTATGGATCACCACCATCATCATCATCTCAGCCATTGAAAGTCCAGTGCTGGACATAGGCCTCCCCTCTAGATCTCCAATAAGACCGGTTGGAAGCGACTTGCAACCAGCGCGATACTACGGTCTTAATGAGGTCGTCTGTCCACCTTGTGGGTGGACGTCCTACGCTGCGCTTGCCGGTACGTGGTCTTCACCCGAGAACCTTTCGACCCCATCGGTCATCCGTCCTCCGTGCTATGTGCCCTGCCCACTGCCACTTCAACTTGCTAATCCGCTGGGCTATGTCGGTAACCTTGGTTCTTCTACGGATCTCCTCAATTCTGATTCGATCTCGCAGAGAGACTCCGAGCATAGCCCTCTCCATAGCTCGTAGGGCTACTTTGAGCTTGTTCATAAGGCCCATAGTGAGGGATCACGTTTCGAAGACTTTCGACTTGAGGCACTGCGGTATGTCGGACGAGAATCTGTCTATGGATGGGTTTAGTTATCTCGAGCTTCTCAGGGCACATCAAGCCGTCGGTTTCGGCTATTGTCATTAAATGGTAGTCGTTTAGCCAAGTCAGAAGCCTTTAGGCGGCTTGAAAACACTGGCCTCCGCCAACCTGCAGTTGAGCAGCGTGGTATGCTCTAAACCCCTTCGATAGAGGGGAGACTCGTACCCCAACAACGGTGGGATGAATAAGGCTTGATGCCGCTGCCATATGATGTGTTATTATGCTGTATACACATTATCTCACAAACCGCCGCTGCCGCAGTTTCCCTTAGATTTGTATGAACTCTTAGACATGGGGCCGCAGCAGCAGCGACGGTGAGTCTACATACTGCGATAGATCCACGGCGGCGAAAATTTCTGCCGCTGCGGCTTAATGTGTAAGATCCTTTAAAAAAATGTAACAAAATGTGTACGTACGCCCAGACATATACTAAATCATCATCATCATCAGGTAATTTATTTTAGTCTCCACTACAGGAGCACGACCCTCTCTCGTCCGTCCCAGACAGAAGGAGGATTTGGCCTACACTCCCCACGATGGCCAGACGGGTTGGGAAGGCCTGATCGATGTTTTATAATGTATTTCCCTTAGTCGCCTTGTACGACATCCACGGGAAGTGACGGAGTGATTCTATTCTAGTCTGCCGCAAATCAAACCTCGGCTAAATATACTAAATACGTAACTTCTACTAAATAACTAATATATAAATGTAAAAGTGTGTCTGTCTGTTTGTTACCTTTACACGACTAAATGGCTGAACCAATTTGTGTTCAGTTTCTTTTCTTTCATATATTTAACCGCTGTAGTTTTAGAGAGAAGGGATTTGTTAATTTTCATGTATAAGATATAAAACAAAAGATTATTATCATATGATCTGTATATAAAACCACCGCAAAAAAATACGATAATCCGATAAGAACGTATGACAGATACATTATTTGCATAGATAGAGTCACCAATATATTCGTACATTTCACTACGGAATTGTCCTATGTTTTTCTTCGAATAGACAATATTTCAAATCTGTATTGCATAGAAAACGAATATTTCGTTTAAAGATTGATTGGTTGTCGTTACGAGCGTATTTCTTGGAATGTGGAATCGCTTTCATCTTGTGTAGTAAAGTATGTGAAATGAGAAACTGAAGTGCTTATTTACATTTCAATAACGTGTATTATTAATAATTTAAAGTAGAGCCAATATTGTTACTGACTTATATTTATAGCAAGGTATATAAAAATGAGATATTAAGTCGGTTGTTTACTTTATTAAATAACTTTAAGTTATTGTTTTATTACTTTACTAGCTGTTCTCGCGGCTTTACCTGCATGAGTATCGGCTATCACACCAAATGGTAGTCTGTAGCCTTCCTCAGACCAAATTTCATTCAAAATGGTTCAGCAGTCATGAAAAAGTAATGTTGAGACAGTCAGACACATTTTCGCATTTAATATAATAAATATTATATTAAATGCGAAAATGTGTAATTATATTATGTAATATTGCATACCCGGCAAACGTTGTTTTGTATTATATTAATTATTCGCTATTAAATATAAGGCTTGATGGTAGAAGGGTGAGAATTTGAAGTTGTATGTATTTTTCAATGTTAAATCATAATAAAAAATTTTTTTTTAAAAAAAGTAAATAAAATAAAAAAATAATATTTAGGGATGGGTCACCCTTTAGGACTGCTACATGTTTTCTTGTTTTAGGGGGTTTTCATTTCCAAATTACACAGTAAAGCAGTCGGGTTTTTAAGTTTTTTAAATTACCGTTTTTTTAAGAAAGTTTTTGCTAGCAGTTCGAGCTGCATTGCATTTGAGAGTTACGATAAAGGTTGATAGCAGGGTGGACGTGCGCCATCGGTTTGTGGATCTATATAGAGCTGAACAATTTCCCATCGTATATTGTATAAAATTATCGTAAAATAATCTCTATATTACCTCTATATATATACCGCTTCTTAGCGGTCGGTCATGTTCGGAAATACGTAATAATACTCTCTGGGCGTATAATGTCACGTTCGCAAAATGGCCAATTATTTATTCTGAAATATGTATGCAGTTAAAGCGCGATGTATCCTATGATGTTTTTCAGTCGTTCCTGTACTTTTTATTTCTTCGTAAACCACGTGTTTTTTTACTATTTATACTACGTCGGGTGGCAGACAAGCATACGGCCCGCCTGATGCGAAGCGGTTACCGTAGCCATATTAACGCTCGCAACATAAAATATTGCTCGCGCGCCGCCACCACCGCTGGCAACGCAGCATCTCCTTCTTTTCTGGTGACCTCACTCACTCGCAGGAACACAACAATCCTCAAGGGAATTTTTATTTGGTTGCGTTATTTTGTGAGGTGGAGGTACATTTGGGGTGTAAGTGGTTCATCAAGATCTTTGAACTAAAGCCAACTTCACCTGCACGTGGTGCACCCTGCTGACTGACAAACGAAGCTCTGGCGAAAAGAGAGGTAGGGAGCGTAATTGTAAGCTACCCGACTGGGGAATGTACCTCCACCTCACAGTATACCGCAGCCAAATAACAATTCCCTTGAGGGTTGTTGTGTTCCTGCGAGTGAGTGAGGTTACCAGAAAGAAAGGAAGGAGATGCTGCGTTGGCAGCGGGGGTGGCGGCGCGCGAGCAATATTTTATGTTGCAAGCGTTAATATGGCTACGGTAACCGCTTCACATCAGGCGGGCCGTGCTTATCTGCCACCCGACGTGGTATAAAAAAAAAAAAGTACATTCTCCAGTCGGGTAGCTTACAATTACGCTCCCTACCTCTCTTTTCGCCAGAGCGTCGTTTGTCAGTCAGCACGGTATACCGCGTGTAGATGATGTTGGCTTTGGTTCAAAGATGTAGATGAGTTACATCCCAAAAATAAGTAGGTACGTAGATATAGATTAAGTAAGCGCTTGATTTTTACTTATGGCACCCTGATGTTCGCCTATCGTGCTTAATTTTATAGGATATATAGTCAAAGTTTGACTGGTAGAGAATGCTCTTGGGATTAAGTCCTCCATTTGTACCATTATTTTGTGGAATAAATGAATGTATTTACCAGAAGTTACGCAGACTTAAGGTGGCTACGGAGTATTAAACTGTGTCTAGTCAGGGGCCCGACCGCCGAAGCTGTAACCGATTACCATGGGATTTTATGATTCTTAAAATTGGTCATACGTTAAAGTTATTGACAAACATATTCAGCTTAGTAGGTAGAGACTTTTTGGGTGTAAGTGGTTCTTCAACATCTATGAACCAAAGCCAACTTCACCTGCACGCGGTGCATCCTGCTGACTGACAAACGAAGCTCTGGCGAAAAGAGAGGTAGGGAGCGTAATTGTAAGCTACCCGACTGGGAATGTACCTCCACCTCACAGAATACCGCAGCCAAATAACAATTCCCTTGAGGGTTGTCGTGTTCCTGCGAGTGAGTGAGGTCACCAGAAATGAAGGAGATGCTGCGTTGGCAGCGGGGGTGGCGGCGCGCGGTTACCGTAGCCATATTAACGCTCGCAACATAAAATATCGCTCGCGCGCCGCCACCCCGTGTCAGAGAGCATGTGAAGTTGTTGATCTCGGTTGTCCTTAGATGACAGTCGAGTGGTCCGCCGCCGCCGGAAGCAGCTTGAAAACATTGACCGTCACCCGCAGTTGAGCAGCATGGTCTACTACGCTCTTAACCCCTCAAAAAGGGAAGACCTGTATTCCAGTTGTGGGAAAAGGTGATTTGATGACGATACAATAAAAAAATCTAAAGATACATTTGGGATGAACTACCTGTCAAGGTTTTCTCAGGAGACTATAGCATGGTGTTCTTCAAAAAGAGCGTGAAGAGGTTTTAACAGGGTAGGCAACGCGCATGTAATGCCCCTAGTGTTACAAGCGTTCATAGGCTACGGTAACTACTTTCCATCAGGCGGGTCGTATGCTTGTATTCCACTCTAGTGGTATAAAAAAAAACATTTATGTACTCGTATCTCGCATCGTCTACAATACATGAAAAACCGTAACACTTACAAGTGCGCGTTCAAATAAATTTGTTTTGTGATATGAAACCAATATTTGTATTATGTGAAAGGGTTCCGCATATTTGGGTCATCCATCAACAACTACACCGCTTTGCATATATATTGCGATTTGGGATTCTTAATGAAACATTTTGATAAAACGTCGGCGAAATTTTGGGTAGAACAATCATTTTCGTTATAACAGGTTGAAGTTTTTTGGGTAAAATTTTTGTACTAAGTATTTTTTTTTAAGTTATATCACAGGTTATATGTTTTTAATGTATATTTTCAAATAATGCCGCAAATAACAAGCAGTAGAAGTACAGTTCTGGCAGGCGTCCGTCCCTCTTCTGTAATAGTCCGGTATCTTGGAGTGCAAGTGGTTCATCAACATCTTTGAACCAAAGCCAACTTCACCTGCACGCGCTGCACCCTGCTGACTGACAAACGAAGCTCTAGCGAAAAGAGAGGTAGGGAGCGTAATTGTAAGCTACCCGACTGGGGAATGTACCTCCACCTCACAGAATACCGCAGCAAAATAACAATTCCCTTGAGGCTTGTTGTGTTCCTGCGAGTGAGTGAGGTCACCAGAAAGGAAGGAGATGCTGCTTTGGCAGCGGGGGTGACGGCGCGCGAGCAAATGCTATGTAACTGCTTCACATCAGGCGGGCCGTATGCTTGTCTGGCACCCGACGAAGTATAAAAAAAAAAAAAAAATTTAGTTCACCCAGATCTCATCTCCATAGCGCATTTATTTTCTATCACACTTTGTAATAATCTCAACGCCTGCCGAGACCTGCTCATGGGCATATTGTTCCATTGATATATCCTGCAGCGGGTCACAGCGGGCGTACAACATTACTATTAAACTTCTCAAAGGGGCCTTCACGCGTTGGATCCATATTCCCGCGCACGCCTATAAATATAAATATTCCTGGACAAATTACACATTGCCATCTAGTCCCAAACTAAGCAAAGCTTGTACTATGGGTACTAGATAACTGATACTATACTTAAATATATTTTATTTTATACATAATTACATATAACGCCCAGACCAAGAAAGACACATATATTCACGCACAAAAATGTTTGTCATGTGCGGGGATCGAACGCGCGACCCCGAAGTCAAAGTGGCCAGTCAAAGTGGCCCATTCCGCCACCGAGCGAGTCAAATACCTTAAAGACTTCAGAAGCCCTACACTTATACACCGCTAGTAGGTCCTTTATGTAAGGTCGTACGCCAAATTTCTAGGTCGTAAACAAAGTTGACATTGTAAAATTTTCTCTTGAGCTTCCCTTGAGAATACAATTAAGTATTAAAACTTAGTTATATGTATACTTAAAATGTTTTTGTTTGTTTGCACAAATTAATTCCATATATATTACATATTACTATATTTTGGGGTGTAAGTGGTTCATCAACATCTTTGAACTAAAGCCAACCTCACCTGCACGTGGTGCACCCTGCTGACTGACAAACGAGGCTCTGGCGAAAAGAGAGGTAGGGCATAGCGTATTTTTTAAGCTGCCCGACTGGGGAAGTACCTCACAGAATACCGCAGTCAAATAACAATTCCCTTGATGGTTGTTGTTTTCCTTGGAGTGAGTGACGTCATCAGAAAGAAAGGAAGGAGTATAGGCTGGCAACGGATCGGTGAATGCGAATGAAGTAAAAAAAAAATGTATATATATCTATTACCTAATCATAAACGGCCCAATCGGACACTGGGAAAGGTAAGATTTGTAACCAAATCTTACATTTCCCTGTGTTCGATTGCGGACACCACTATAGAAATAAATAAACACTTGTAAAATGTATGACTTGAATCGAAACTAGCTCGATAGTTGTCGATAGCTTACATAGCCATCACTACAAGCAATACACGTTACGATCAAAAGCAGAAACATGGTTTAGCTCTCTGCTGGGCATATGTTCGGACCTAGATCTTCAAAGATCTATCTACGTTGACATTACCTAAGCACTTACGAATTATTTGACGTTTACTGTACAATTTCTTTGTATTGTCGATTTCTCAGAAGTTCAGTGGCCCTATATAGACAATACTGTATGCTAATTAAAAAAAAGTCTGCCACGAGCGCGTCGGACTCTGATACAAAGGGTTTTTTTTATACTACTTCGGGTGGCAGTCAAGCATACCCGCCTGAGGAGCAATTCTCGTAATTAAAATATAGTCAAAATTCAGTTTCGATCCAGTCTCGATCTCACAAATGTCACATTCGGTATTCTCGTAACACAATATGTAACTTCAAAATTAAATTTAAGCGGGGTTATATCGTAATATGAGTGAAAATTAATCAAACTAAGAATGTTACTTTGCCAACAACAAGAATTGATAAATAATTAAATAATGAAATCTAGTATATAATTTTAGTCAATTCACAATTCAATCTCGATTCGGTCAACTTTCAATCTGCGTTCGTAGAAAAGTTACGAGAATTGGCCTTCTGATGTGAAGCGGTTACCGTAGCCATATTACCGCTCGCAACGTGATAATTATATTGATCGCGCGCCGCCAACGCCGCTGCCAGCGCAGCAAGTCCTTCCTATCTTTTTGGTCCGACTTCACTCTATATCAGAGGGCCAATTCTCGTAAATTTTCTACGATCGCAGATTGAAAGATGACCGAGTTGAGATTGAATTGTGAATTGACTAAAATTATATACTTGATTTCATTTATTAATTATTATCAATTCTTATAGTTGGCAAAATAACATCCTTACTTTTTTTAATTCTCAGTCATATTCCGATATAATCCCACTTAAATTAAACTTTGAAGCTACATAATGTATGTTATACAAATTTGACATTTGTGAGATCGAGACTGGATCGGAACTGAATTTTGACTACTTTTAATTACGAGAATTGCCCCTCTGGAATACAACAACCCTCAAGAGATTGTAATATACACGTTATTTGTAGTTGTACGGTAACATAATAATTAAATGTTTTCCTACAACCTGAAACTGCAACGTCTGCAGATTGGAAGGCGTTTCGTCACCGCTACTTACTTTGTACGTAATTTTAATATATATGGATTATTCTACTTGTGATGGTTATGGAATAAACATCATTTTGGGAGCCTATTTTTTTTATTAAATTTCAACATATTTCATGGCGAAACCCTGCCTGTTATTTAGTAACAATATTCTGTGAGGTAAAGGTACTTCCCCAGTCGGGTACTTTACAAATATATAGTACCCTACTTCTCTTTGCCATAGGCTCTTTCGCTAGTCGGTTTGAATCTTCTCACAGTTCCAAGGGATTGCAGACTCGAGTATTTGATATTAATTTCAACGAAATACTTACACGTTTTCTTGACATCTTGAAGGAAACCTTAAGCGCAGGCCACATGCGAGTGAAACCAGATTCGCTTCGTGTCGTCCAAGATCAAGCGAAGTGAAGCAAGCCTTAAGCGCAGACCACACTGTGAGCAAAATGAGATTCGCTTTGTGTTGCCCAAGTTGAAGCAAAGCGAAACAAACTTTAAGCGCAGGCTACTCTGTGAGTGATACGAGATTCGCTTCGTGTCGTCCTAGTTGAAGCGAAGCGAAGCAAACCTTAAGCACAAGCCACACAAAAGCCAAACGAGGTTTGTTGTTCCGAGGTTAAGGTTGCTTCCTTCCTTCCCTATCCTTATTTATCTTCTTTGTGAGAAAAGAGGCACCTCTTCTCATTATGAGAAACGGAATCCTATAAAAATACGACATACAAAAATATATTAGAATGAACAAACAGAGTCCTTTCATAATAATATGATATCGCCCTCTCATGTAATTCAACTTATCGACGTACTTCTGCTATAAAAATATTATTACACTCACTTTCGTCCGCGACTTTGAACGTGCGTTTTTTCATTTCCTGTGGGAATTCTGACTAATCCAGACTAGGTCTTTGACACATCTTAATGAGAATCTGAGCAAAGTTTTCTAGGTATAGCATTTTTAGGAAATCAGTAGGAGTAGTAAGGTTTTATAATTGGCTTCCTCTCTTGGCAATGACTAGTCAAAGTGGATGGCTAGTCAAGTGAAGCCCAGCTGCCGTACCACGGATTTTAAATATAAATAATAAATATTTCTGGACAATTTACACAGCGACATCTAGTCCCAAATTAAGCCCAAAGCTTGTGTTATGGGTACTAGACAACTGATAAATGTACTTAAATACTTATTTTTTTTGTAAATACATACTTATAATATATAGAAAATACCCAGACCAAGACAAACAGACATGTTCATGCACACAAATGTTTGTCTTGTGCGGGAATCGAACCCGCGACCTCGGCGTCAAAGTGGCCATTGCTAACCATTCGACCACCGAGCTCATCAATATTTAACACTTTTGGTAACTATATTATATATTATACTTTTGGTAGCTAAACTAGTGGCAATATTAAACAGCAATATGGAGTGTAAGTGGCTCACAGCTATATTTAGAGCAAAAGCCAACTTCGCCTGATAGGGTACAGCGTATTTGTAAGATATCCGACTGTGATGTACTCCCTCTCACAAAATACCGCAACCAAATAACAATTCCCTTGGAGGTTGTTGTGTTACTGCGAGTGAGTGAGGTCACAACAAAGAAAGAAAGAAAGGAGTTATAGGCTGGCAACGGATCGGCGACCTCTCGGTGTTGCTCGTATACATGGGCGGTGTGTTTGCTTTCCATCAGGTGACCCACACTCTCATATAAAAAAAAATCTCAAAATACAGCAACCAAATAACAATTCACTTGAAGGTTGTTGCGTTTCTGCGAACGAGTGAGGGCACTAGAAATGAAGGAGCTAATTCGGTGGCTGCGGCTATGGCCTGCTCCCCCGCACTCGATGTTCCATAGTCCTTACTTAGCGTAATAAATTCTTTGATCCTTCGTCTATATAGTGGCGTGATTGAATTTTGAATAGAGATATTAGATATGTAGCTGCAAAACTATATTCCCCGATTTTGTTATCATTCAATATTTTGAATTGTCTCCGTATGAATGGCAAATAAGGATGGCCGTGTGGTTTCCGGCAGACTAAAATAGAATCACTCCGTTTCTTCCCGTGGATGTCGTACAAGGCGACTAAGGGAAATACATTATCAAATATCGATCAGGCCTCTCCAACCCGTTTGGCCAGCGTGGGAGTGCAGGCCAAATCCTCCTTCCGTCTAGGACGGACGAGAGAGGGTCGTGCTCCTGTAGTGGAGACTAAAATGGACCTGATAATGATGAAATAAGGATAGATTGGATGCATAATTTCATATCTTGTTAGACTCTGTTAGTGTAGCCAACTGCAGAGCACAACGTCATTTGAATGCCAATACCTGTATTCCTTCTTATAACGAAGGAAGGCATACTCGTACCTCGTATGTTGAAATAAATACTAGTCTATCTATTCAAACAAGATGAATTTAGTATTCGTTCTCCGTCTCCCAGTAATCAAGATGGCGGTTATCTAAAAACTGATTCCCAGGTATTGGTATTCAAATGACGTTGTGCTCTGCAGTTGGCTAGACTAACAGAGTCTAACAAGATATGAAATTATGCATCCAATCTATCCTTATTTGCCATTACGCTTTTAATGCTTAATATAACTATTGTACAGCGCTGCGTAAAATGCTGATGGACGGGTCGTGGACCGTACATGGTGAATGCATATCAAATACTTTTTTGAAAGAAAAAAATATTAATTGCTATTCGCTATCATGTCTGTTTTATGGGTTCAAATGGATATATATGTATACTTAACAAAACAAAGAGAAATGAAATACAAGTATGTCAACGCATTATGAACAGAAGTATCTTAAACATCAAATTCATCGATAAAATAATAAACAAGAATATAAGGATAAGAACCAAGGTGCGTTCAAGCATGTGCTCAAGATGCGCTCCAGTACTCACACGTTTGAAGTCGAATTGAGCGAGTTATAAGCAATAACAAAAGCCAAATGACGGGCAAAACAAAGTTTTTTTTTATACTACAGATAAGCATACGGCCCGCCTGATGTGAAGAGGTTACCGTAATAATGCTAAAACATAATAATGCTCGTAACAGAAAATATCGCTCGCGCGCCGCCACCCCCACTGCCAACGCAGCATTTCCTTCCTTTCTGGTGACCTCACTCACTCGCAGGAACACAACAACCCTCAATGGAATTGTTATTTGGCTGCGGTATCCTGTGAGGTGGAGGTACATTCCCAAGTCGGGTAGCTTACAATTACGCTCCCTATCTCTCTTTTGGCCAGAGCTTCGTTTGTCAGTCAACAGGGTGCACCGCGTACAGGTGAAGTTGGCTTTTGTTTAAAGATGCTAAATGGTTCAATTTACACTCCAAATCTGTCACGGACAACGGGATGTACGTCGCATCCCGTTGTCCATGACAGATTTGGGGTGTAAGTGGGCGGCAGAGAAAGAAATGGGGACTTGTCGACATTGAATATCGGTAACTTGCCATGAGATGAGTGTCGCTTAAAAAGATGTACAATGACACATATTACTCGTATGTGGCCGGCTAATAGCTACTTCAACTTGCTGATTGTGAGAACTGTGTTAAAAATAAACACGTCAATCATTGACTTGCAGTCGTTAAAGTGGTATAATAATCCCGTCCGACCTACTTTAACACTGAGACTTTACACACCAGAGGGGCAATTCTCGTAATTAAAATGTGGTTAAAATTCAGTACCGATTCAGTCTCGATCACACAAATATCAAATTTGGAATTCTCGTATCACAATATGAATCTTCAAAGTGTCTATACAGCTACATAATTAAAAGTCTTAATTATAGGAAATTTGAATTACACGTAACGTCGCGGACATCCGTAAAATAATTACAAAGTAACTTGCTAAATATTAAACTACGATATGCTTCAAAGACAAATTTAAGTGGAATTATATCGGATTATGACTGAAAATTAAACAAATTAAGAATGTTACTTTGCCTACAATAAGAATTGATGTATAATTAATAATTAATGTATAAAATTAAGTTTATATTTTTTTGTCAATTCAGAATTCAATCTCGATTCGGTCAACTTTCATTCTGCGATCGTAGTCAAAATTGTAAGCTGATGCTACGAAAATATTCGTGCTACGACATTTAGCGCTACGCTACTACGTCATATCGCATCTACAAGCGTAGTCATATGCTACTACGTACTGCCTACTATCTGTTACAATGCATAAGAGCTAGCGAGATTAACTCGTGTCCCACAAAGCTATAATGTAATGTTTTTAAACGATGTTTTATTATCGGTCAATTAAGAAAATACGGTTCTGGTAATCATCTCGTGGTTGCATCATTTTATAAAATTTTTGAAAGTGTCAATATTTCTTTAATCTCTTCCTATTAGGCTGTAATTTATAGTATGTTCAAGGGTAAAAAAAATACAGCCTATTTTGAAAAAGAGGCTAGTAGATGCCTAAGCTGCAACTGATGACTATGGGATTTTTTGATTTCGAAATTCTAACTTCACCTTAAATTTATGCTAATAGTAATAAGCTTAACAGGTAGGAACGGCAGCGCTCTATCGATTAAACTGAAGATGTTTATCACAAATTTACGCTCAAGTCCAATTTTGCAATCAAAAATCTAGATGGGAATTGGCTTTAGCATAACCGATAGGCCCCTGTTCCCACAAATAAAATTGGCACAAAGCTAAAAATAAAAGAATACAGAAAGAAGAAGGAAGGAGCATTGGCAGCGGGAGTGGCGGCGCGATATTTTATGTTATGAGCGTTAATATGGTTACGGTAACCGCTTCAGTCCATATCTTTAAAGTACTCCTATCCAGGCCAGGTGGCTTTCCCCTGGGATACCCTATATACATTACGGATGTTACATTAATAAAAAAAAACATATGTGACGATGACTTTACCGTCTGCGGCCTTGACCGTCTCAAGGATGGCGGCAGTCACAATGACCTGCTTTGTACCCTATTGACCGCGAGTCATTACCGATTTGTAATTACCCGATAGAAGTATATATTTTCAAGTGGCACAGGTAACGTAATATATAATTTCGTTGAGTGAGGTTGGTCATGTTTTAGGTTTTTAACTTTGGGTTTACGCAACCTTGACCGAAGCATGGCAGGTGGCGGCCATTAGGCACGTTGCTTACATATTCTCAACAGCTTGTTTGATGTGATCTGCCAAAATGACACCTATTCGCCTCCTGGAAAATGAAGGTGACGACCATGTTTAAGGATCATAGTTGCGATCACTGCGCTGGATGCTCCCTCTTTAATGCACTCTTTAATTTAATCACAGCTTCGGATCGTCTTGGTAACTTTACTTGCCTTCGGGAACACAACAATCCTTTACCTTGTAAGTCTTATCTGCCTTCGGAAAGAACTACTTCTACTTATACTGTGAAAGAACGTCAAAACCTAAAAACAGAAAGAGACAGCGCTTTATACATGAAGAGTGCAACGACAATTCACACTAGATAATCGGTGAATAGCAATATAAAACGTCGTGGTGTTGTGTTGAACGTGTTTTCATAGATTGATTGATCACCTTCGAATCTCGAGTCCAAAGGTTTCAACATTCTTGGCCGCAGGTTGCTTATGGTCTGAAATTACCACAGGCAAAAATATACGTCTTGACGAAAAAAAATTGCAGTTATCGTAGGTCAGTCTATAATCAAATCAACATCATTTATAAATATTAAATAAAATATACAGCGCCATATAGCCTCAAAGTAATCGAAGCTTGTGTTATGGGTACCAGACAACTGATACACATACGTAAATACATTTTTTTTGTAAATGCATACTTATGATACATAGAAAACACCCAGACTAAGACAAACAGACATGTTCATGCACACAAATGTTTGACCTATGTGGGAATCGAACCCACGAGCGTTGGTGTCGAAGCCGCGTCATTTACCGCTACGCCACCGAGCTCGAAAATAATAACATCTAAAAAACTAAGTTTCTTTCAACATTTTCTCTCGCCAATGGTCGATTTCGAAATGCTGGTATACACAAGAAAATAATATTTATTACTATTAATAAAGAAAAAGTGTAAGACTACAAAGGGCTCAATGGCAGTGTATAGAATTTCATTAATAAGAAATTTTAGTTTCCTTTTTCAACAAATCCACACTCAATTTATTGCGACAATATGGGACTCCCTTCAACTGAAGAGTTTCATCACGGTGCTCAACATAGGGTTAGTTATAGCTGTAGGGTTCAGTACTTAGCTGAGATCGATAGCATATCGAGTCTTCACAATGCACGCATGAGTTCGATGCGATTACATCATTTTATAGTAGTCAGCACACAGTTGACATTGCTTGACACACGTTTTCGATTTTAGGCAGGCACGTGCAATTGCGTTCGCCCCAGCTCCTCAGCTTTAGTGACCTTTTAAGTTTTAATAACCACTGCCTTACGCGGCCTTGACCGTCGCATGCCCGCCGGCAGTAACGATGAGCCACCATTTGCTTTATCGGTCTCGGCTCATTAGCGATTTAGAACATTCTTTTAAATAGTTTCATCGATTTTCTTTCTTTTGTATTTTTTTTATCACCTGATGGAAATCAATCGCCATCGCTCATGGAGATAAGCAACAGCAAGGGGTCGCCGATCCATTACCAGTCTTTCAAGTGAAATATAGACTCTGTTCTTGAAGACGCCCATGTCGTAATTGTCGGTAATACCGCTGAGGGAAGTTGATTCCATAATTTCATAGTTCGTGGTGTAAAATGTCTTAAGAAATGTACTGTGGCAGATTGCCAATTTTTTTTTTTGGGACGGGGGCCCACCACACATTCCCACCACTGTATCTCCTGTGTAGCCAGGATTAACAGCGGCGACCGCCAAAAAAGGCAATGAACAATGAAGTCCATTGCAGTCCCAGGGGTAAAACTACGGCTGCCTTGGAACTCACAACGAATTTAATCAGAAGAATTTAGAAGGAGTAGGAAGCTTTTGGAATTTGACTTCCCCTCTTAGCAATGTGAGAGACAGCAATATGGCAAATAAGGCATTAAAAGCCTAAAGAGATGGCTAGTCAAGTGAAGCTCAACTGCCGTGCACCACGGATTTTAAGTTTCTAACACTATTAGGGACCTAAAACACTGAGTTGTTACCTAACACATCGATTCCAATAATATGAATTGCAAAATCGTCTGAACGCTTGGTAATTCTCCCTTGTTGCTACCAAATCTGAATAGTATACTACCCCGGATGCAACTTGCAATGAATTCAACATGTCATCCCGCTCCCGCTGCCAAAGATCACACTCCCAGAGAACATGGTGTGCTGTTTGATCGAATTCAGAATTAGCAGTAGAACATTCGCATAAGGGCGACGGCACTAATTTAAACGAAAAGAGTTTAGCTTTAAAATTGCCATGTCCAGTTAAAAATTGCGCAACGGGGTGGTCTACTTCTAACCACTTTTTCTTTAATCTATCTCTTACCGATTGAAAGAACAGATACAAGTGGCGTCCTTTGGTAGAAGTTTCCCACCTTTCCTGCCATTCAGACAGCAATGTTTCAAATACTTCATTAATAGGTTTGAACAGTCTAACTATTTTTTCACGATCACGCGTTTTCAAGAAATCAGGGACCATATTTTTAGATGTATAGTACATTGAAGCGCGGCGTTGTACTTCTAAGTCTACCGGTAACACACCTGCTAGCACGGGTAGTGCCTCGGTGCTTACAGTTCTATACGACTTACATAAAAATATCAGAGCAAGGCGCTGGCTTTGAAGCAATTTACGACGTGCTGCACCTATAGTAGCCCTATCTGCCCACGCAGGTGAACCGTACGTAACACAACCTAAGTATGTGGCGGTATAAATAGTTTTTAACGTTTTGAAAGTTAATCCCCACGTAGAGGTAGAAATTAGTGTTAAGGCATAGAAATTCTTTTTTGCTTTTTCACCTACTTGCTTCATGTGCTCAATATAATTAAAATTTCTGTCCAAAAGCAAACCTAAGTAACAAACCGAACCCCTATTAGCAACAGATACTCCATTAAAATGAAATCGCGGTGAAACCTGTAAATTTCCCTTAAGCAAGAGTTGATATGTTTTATGTGGCGCAAAATCGAGACGATTACGATAACCCCAATCTGAAATTAGGCCTAGGCTAGTGTTGGCTAGTTTCTCTATGCTAGATCTTGAATTAGCATTGATTAATAAGAGACCATCGTCAGCGTAACCAGTTAACGAGCACCCTTCCGGTAAGGGTAGGCTAAAAAAATCATCAAAACCGATATTCCAGAGATACGGTCCCAACACTGAACCCTGGGGACAGCCCTGCGTGAGCACCTTTGAAGCAACATAATGGCCAAGTTTTAATTTAGTTGTACCATTCAAAAAGTACGATCGAATGAGAGAGTAGATATTGCTAGGGCAACCTCTCACCTTAAGTTTCAGCAACAACATTGGCCACCAAGCATTATCAAAGGCACCTGAGATATCTAAGAAAATAGCTACAACATACTTGCTCTCCGAGAGTTCAACAACTTTGCGCACTGCGAGCGCAGCATCAACAGTAGACTTGCCAATGGTGAAGCCGTACTGATTTTTATGAAATTGCGGATATAGATTGCCAATTATCAAGATGATATGGTTGGACTTTTAACTTATGGCGTGTTGTACGATAGTGGAACTCAACGGTAGGTATCTAATCAAACAGTACACCCGAGCACTCAGTGGTATAATTTGTATAGAACGCAAAGAGATGCTACGTCTCTACGTGTAGAGAGGGAGTCCAGTCGATCCGAGATCATTGGGTCACCGGCGATTGGAACTGCTCCTCGTTGCATTCGGTCAAATGGAGCAAGCATACTTGGTTGCTGATGGGGTGGACCAGTCCAGAGACCGAGTATTCCAAATGAGGTCGAAACTCGGCCTTATACAGCTGAAGGCGATGTCTGGGTGTCAAATACCGCCTTGGAAACCAGTTTGTGTTGAAAGTCAATGGCCGTGAAACTGAACATAGAATATCTATTATTCGGAATGGAGCAAATCAAAAAATTTTGGGGTGTAAGTGGTTCATCAACATCTTTGAACCAAAGACAACTTCACCTGCACGCGGTGCACCCTGCTGACTGACAAACGAAGCTCTGGCGAAAAGAGAGGTAGGGAGCGTAATAGTAAGCTACCCGACTGGAGAATGTACCTCCACTTCACAGAATACCGCAGCCAAATAACAATTTCCTTCAGGGTTGTTGTGTTCCTGCGAGTGAGTGAGGTCACCAGTAAGGAAGGAGATGCTGCGTTGGCAGCGGGGGTGACAGCGTGCGAGCGATATTTTATGTCGTGAGCGTTAATATGGCTACGGTAACCGCTTCACATCAGGCAGGCCGTATGCTTGTCTGCTACCCGTCGTAGTATAAAAAAAACCAGCAAATCAAAAATGATAAAATTCGATTCACCTGACCTTGAGTTATAAATGATGTAACTCACCCGACTTTGTTATATATAGAAGCATAAATTAGCATATATCAGTACAGAAACGCAAAAATGAGTCCTAAATTTTGACGGGCCCGGTAGTTTAATGGCTAGCAATGGCTACTTTGACTCCGAGGTCGCGGGTTCGATCCCCGCAAAAGACAAACATTTGTGTGCATGAACATGTCTGTTTGTCTTGGTCTGGGTGTTTTCTATGTATTATAAGTATGTATTTACAAAAAAAATGTATTAATTAATTATTAAGCTTTGCGCTTAATTTTGGACTAGATGGCGCTGTGTTAATTGTCCAGAAATATTTATTTATTGTTTATTTATTTATTATCTATTAAATTAATCTAAGTACAAAAATTAATTTACGTAACACTATTTATATATTTAGGTTTAGAATATATAAAAGTAAGTAATGTCACAGAATTTATTCTAAAAAGATATATATTTAGTAGAACAAACCAACTTACTATATCCTCGAGTGCTCACAATCAAACAACAGTCTTGACTTCCCACATCTGCCCTGAAGGCTTTCCTTTGAAATTCAGCGCAATGTCACTTACATGACACTGTTATTTTGAGCTTCCTAATACACTGAGTAATAATAATAACCCTGAATAATAATAATAATGCTGATGATATTTCAGGCACTTCAGGTACGGAAATACGTCATTTATTGTGTTTCTAGTATAATGTGTAATAAATTCTTATTTTTACGTAGATCACAGACCTAACCTGCTTATTACGTAATTATTACGTTAAATGTTTATTACGTGGGGTGTAAGTGGTTCATCAACATCTTTGAATCAAAGCCAACCTCACCCGTATGTGGTGCACTCTGCTGACTGACAAACGAGGCTCTGCCGAAACGAGAGGTAGGGCATAGCATATTTTTTAAGCTGCACGACAAGGGAAGTACCTCCCCCTTATAGAATACCGTAGCCAAGTAACAAGTCCTTTGAGGGTTGTGGTGATCCTGCGAGTGAGTCAGGTCACCAGAAAGAAAGGCAGGAGTATAGGCTGGCGACGGATCGGCGACCCCTTGGTATTGCTGATCTCAATGGGCGGTGATGATTGCTTTCCATCAGGTGACCCACATGCTCGTTTGCGTCCCTGTTATATAAAAAAAACCGGCCAAGTGCGAGTCGGACTCGCCCACCGAGGCTTCCGTACGTAAGATCATTATAAATTTGATATTTTTCATTATAAATAAGAAATAATGCGCCGGAAAAAATAAATAAAATATATTTTGCAATGTGCACATCATATGAACTAGTAGCTTCAATTTGAAATTTCGACCGCTATAAAAAATATAGACCCCCTATTTTTTAAGATTTAATTACAAATGTATAGTTTTGAGATTTATTCCTGTACTTGTAGTCTATAATGATGTTACTTGCCAAATTTAGATAGATAGATAGATAGATAGATAGAACATTTATTATAAAGCACACTACAACACAACAAGATACATTTGACATAATTTGCACACAAAAATACACAATTATACAACGTATGAGAACTTACAGTGATACAGCAGACATAATTATGTATTAATAATATTAATAATAGCCATCAATGCCAACCGCGTCGCAGTGCACAATATAAAAGGAACTCACTCAGCATTCGCCGTGGTGATTAAGCCAGGCGCTGGTATTCTGTGAGACCTTAATGAAAGCAATGTCACGGACGATCATCAACCCTACAGTTAAATACATTATTTAAAATAAAGATCATGGTAGTGAGAGGCATCATTGCGAATATAACCAAATCAATGTAAATATCAACAATTAAAATTCAGCATTTGTAATGTGATAGACAATTACTAGAAGAAGAGCGGGGTAACCACAATGCGGCATGAAGGCACGCGCACTCAGACCGACAACGGCGAGCAAAATACAATTATTCGCCTTTTTGAAACTTTAATAAAAAACTCTTGTAGGAATTCCTAAACGTCTTAACAGTCCTCATATTTCGAAGAGGCGGTGGCAAATCGTTCCAGCATTTAGACGCGGCGAATTTAAAACTCCCTCTGAAAGCAGTCGTACGATGATGGGGTAGTACGAGGCTATAAGAGGAGGCCCGCGTTTCGTACAAATGTGTATCGCGAGACCACATGAGTTTGTCAGCAAGATAAGGGGGGATTTGGTACTTAACTATGTTAAACAGAAGACAAGCCAAGTGCAACTTGGTGCGCAATTTCATCTTCAAAATATTCGCATTACTTAAATATGGAGACACATGAGTACGTGGCGGTATGCTAAAACAAAATCTTGCGCATGCGTTTTGCACCCGCTGTATCAGCTGTTGTGTGCGCACCAAGAGACGAGGACCGTACACTACATCCAAATAGTTGAATTTTGACAATACAAGCGAATCACAGAGCTTTATTCGAGTGTCTGTATTGAGGTATTCTCTCACCTGGTACAAGATCTTAAGTCTGTAAAAACAATTACTGACCGTAGTTCTTACATACTTTTCAAATCGTAATTGTTCATCCATAAGTATGCCCAAGTTACGTGCCTCAGTAACTCTGTTAATTGTTTCCCCTCTAAGCAAGATATTGGGGTTTTGTTGTATGACTCTATTTATTTGAACTACAGAACCAAGAATCATAAACTTGGTTTTATTTCCATTTAAAACAAGTGAGTTCGCTTCTGACCATTCAGCAATATTTTCCAGATCCTCATTTATTAGATCTACTGCCGGTTTCACATCGTAAGGATTACATGGCGTGTAAATTTGAGTATCATCGGCATAAATATGATACTTACAGTGGCGAATTCGTTTAACTACATCTGCACTGTAAATAACAAACAATAGCGGTCCCAGAATAGATCCTTGAGGAACACCTCTTGTTACATCTCTTGACTCAGATCTTACCACATCTCCCTCAGCATTGTGTAGTTCAACTTGTTGAGTTCTATTACTAAAATAACTTTTAAACCAGTTTATAGTATTTAAACTAAAACCGTAAAAATGTAGCTTGGCCAACAAGAGTGCCACATTAATGCAATCAAAAGCCCTAGAAAAATCAAGCAGGACCAACAGAGTAGCTTGTCCAGCATCTTGGAAGTTCAACGCATCATCCACCACGTCGAGTAAGGCCGTTGTAGTACTATGAGCTCTCCTGAAGCCAGATTGTCTAGGTGGTAGTATGTCATTTTTTTCTATGTATCCTCTAAGTTGGTCAGCTACTATCCTCTCCAAAACTTTAGATGCACAAGGGAGTATACTAATTGGTCGTAGTTCATTTACAGTAGAAGGGCACGATGTTTTAGGACTGGGTTTAATGAGTGCATGTTCCCATACATTTGGACATGTGTAGGATTCGATAGACTTATTTACAATTGCTGTTATTGTTGATAGACTAGTGGGTAGACTCATAAGTAGCATGTCCAATGAAATGCCATCTACCCCCACTGCGTTAGATTTAAGTGAGGATATAGCCTTTGCTACCACAGTTTCACTGACCGTACGCAATTCAAAGCATGCAGATGTATTGCAATTATTGGTAAAGTAAGACAGTTGTGATGCACATACAATATTATTTCCGGGGACCTTCATAAAATGATCATTAATCTGCGTGGGATCACTAAATATACTAGCCGATATTTCAGTTTTAGATTTTATCCGGACATTTTCCTTTATTACCTTCCAAAGAACACGCGAGTCTTTATTGTAATTCACATAGTGATTATAATAAGCCTTTTTTTCATTAATAAGTGCAACATTGACTATTTGCTTCAATTCTTTATAGTATTGCATATGACTGACCTCACCACTTTTACGTGCTCTAACATACGCATCGTCACGCTTTTTCATCATTTGTTTGATATTATAAGTAATCCAAGGATACTGGCGGAATTTGACATATGAAGTCTTAAGAGGTGCGTGAAGATCAAAGATAAAAATAATAGCCTTGTTGAAACTTTCCACCATATCATTCACATTTGAGTGCGAAGCTATGTAGGACCAATTTACAGCTTCAAGGTCTTTTCGGAACATCTCGATGTCTATATCCCTGATTGCCCTACGTGTTATTTTAAGAGGCAGTGATTTTATTTCTGATGTGTTTAATTGACACACAATAAAGGCATGATTACTTAGCTCCGGTATATTTTTTACAGTCATTTCCTTCACATTCATATCTGTGCATACAAGGTCAATCAGTGTTTCACTATGCGATGTAAAATGTGTGGGTTCAGTGACGTATTGTATGAGGTTATAACATGACAAGAGTTCAGTGAGCCTTTTAGTATTATTGTCATTGCTATTGAGTAAATTGATATTAAAGTCACCCAACAACAGTACGTTATTACACCAAGCAAGTGCTTCCAAAGTCTCAGACATAGCATCTAGAAACGTGTCGATATGCAGCCACGGGGGCCTATATGCAGTACCTATAGCAATCTTTTTCCTGCCTATCGTAATTCCGAGCCACATTTGCTCGACATTAAGGACTGTTGGATGAGGCAGGATACGAGCTGTAATGCCGCGCCTAATGTAAAAGCCGACACCACCACCGCGTGATCTTACATTTGGTGGGCGCGGTATATGTCTCAACCTGTACCCTGGCACAGCTGGGGCTTTTCCCTCCTCACCTTCCCTCAGCCAAGTCTCATTTACAGCCATAAAATCCACTTTATAATTCTCCATAGCCACCAAGAACTCATCATGGCCAGTGCCTAAAGAACCCGCATTAAGAAGACCAACTTTTAGTTTACTCTTACCCATTTACAAGTATTATTATAAATATACAGATTAGAACAATTTATCAAACAGAGCAATTGATCCCTAGCAGTAGTAATTGACTTAGTTATTAAATCACATCCATACTGTATATCCCAGTTTGCTACTACTTTAAAACCATGGCAATTACACAATGATACTCCACCATTCCCATATTCACTTCGAAACTCATAATCCTCGCCACATAAATCATACGACTCCACGCAAAAATGTGCAAATCCCATAAATAATAAACACCAATATGATATCCATATAACACTCATACTGAATACAGTGACTGCGCTCCGCGGCTGACATCGAAGAATCAATACAACGTAGATATTAGAAATATTACAATAATAAAATACAATAACAAAGAAAAACATAATTATACAAAGAAATCTAATAAAATTATTCCATTGTTCCAGTAGCGCGAACATCATCACATCCAAAAACCCTATTTAAGTCGGCCTCGCACTTTATTTTGAAAGCCGACTCGCCTTGACTCCGTCGGGTATATACTTTGCCGTCCTTCGTCCATACAAACTTCCAATTAAATGTACGAGCTGCTTCACGCGTTCGACTGAACAAGGAGCGGTTCAACCTAGTAAGCCTCTCGTTCACATAAAATCGATTTGGATTCATATCATTACTCAGACCAAAGCCTTCCGTAGTAGCTCCGCGCCGAACACGCGCAGCACGCAGAAGCTGATCACGAGTCGTCCGACGTGCCAGTCGCACAACAATGGGGCGTGGACGAACCGAAGGCTCCCCAGACGTACGAGCGGCACCAACACGAACGCAGCTTACCACCTCTCGTTCATCCAGTGCTATACCAAGCTTGGTAGCACAAGACTGCACCAGATGAGTTACACTTTCCCCGCCCTCCTCAGGAATACCCGAAATCTCCACGTCGTTCAAGAGTAACTCCTGGTCGCGGTCATTAAGGTCTTGTTTGAGTTGTTTAACTGCGGATTCCATAACCTGTGCTACCCTGGCTACCCCCTGGTCATTGCCCGCGCGACCATGTTGCTGCTCAAGTGATTCCACTCTAGCCTCTAGACGCTCGATTCGTTCGTCACAAGACCTAGCAAGCGTCCTCAATTCGACCATTTCCCGGCGAAAAGCCTGCAACTCCTCCCTAGTCTGCCGCATCTCGTCCCGCAATTGTCTCATGTCCGAACTTGTTATACCTAACTCGGCCTCTTGAAACTCTGCAGACGTGTCGAGAACCGGAGTATTATTACTTTCGGATGACGGCAGGTCTTGAGTAGATTGTTTATCATTTGCTGATACACAATTTTTACATTCCGAGCACAACCATGTACGCGGAATCGCAGTATCCTTCGGTATATTTACACATCCTTTATGATTAACCCTCTTACATTTAGAACATGTAACGGCATCCATCGCTGCTAAGTACTTTCCACATGCATTGCACTTGACCATTATTGTAAATCAATCAATAATAAATGCCTATGCCAATTATTGTTTCCGAACAAAATAACAGATGGCGCTAGTGATAATACTTTGCGCTCTGGGTGGAAGTTCTATGCTCTTCACCTAATGTCGTTTTATCCGTTGGTGGGTATAGCACAATTAAATTATATGAAAGTAACTTATTTTAAAATGATTTGTACTTGCATGAAGTCTTAAATTTAGTTATAATGCACTATTCACTACACACTTTGGCTGGATAACACTGGTTGATATACGTTTTATATCTGTGCACAGGAATTATAACTTTTTACTGCAAAAAATTACTTATTTATACTGAATTTAAAATATAAACACGAACAGCTGACAGGGTCAATGACCATCCGTGACGTCCATCAATTTTCATAGTTCTAGGTCAACGGGAAGTACCCTATAGGTTTTGATTCCCTTGAGAATGTGTCGAAATATGCGTTTTTGCTCAATAAACGGCCGTAACTTATTTTTACATACACTTAGCAGTTAGATTTTTTTACAACCTCATGGGACCGTAGACCTGAGTATACAGTTCAAATTTTAGCTTGATACCTCCACGCATTTTCGACTAAGAGGGTCTTGACAGACAGACGGACAACAAAGTGATGTTATAAGGGTTCCGTTTTTCCTTTTGAGGTACGTAACCCTAAAAATTAAGTTCTTATATCCAATCATAGTTAACTACTCCAAAATATGTCATACATAAGAAGAAAGGAATTACTAACTGCATTGATTTAAATGAGGACATAAATGTAATTAAATAAATATTGCAGACAAAATACACACTGACATGTAGTCCCAAACTAAGCAATATTTGTATTATAAATAAATAATAAATATTTCTAGACAATTCACAGAGCGCCATCAAGTCCCAAATTAAGCGCAAAGCTTGTACTATGCGTACAAGACAACAGATAAATGTACTTAAATATTTTTTTTTGTAAATACATACATATAATACATAGAAAATACCCAGACCAATACAAACAGACATGTTCATGCACACAAATGTTTGTCATGTGCGGGGATCGATCCCGCGACCTCGGAGTCTAAGTGGGCATTGCTAACTATTCGATCTCCGAGCTCGTCATGGGTAGTAGATAACAGATACATATAAACGTAAACGGTTCTAGAAAATTCGATGAAAGCAATAATAATAAAACGTATAGGGATTTAAGAAGGCGAAAAATCGATCTTGCTAAATTACAATTTCGAAAAATTGGTTTTCTTCTGAAATAACGCTGAGAAAAGCTCGGCTTGTTTCAATATGACTTCACCTGTAATCAAATATCATAGCTACTCGACAATAAATAGCAATACATGTCAATTTATTACATGATTCTGGGAAAATCCGTTTCTCCTAAAAATAACGAGCAAAGGTCGCCCAGGTACTTATTTAAAATAAATAATATCGTTCGTGTTTATATAGAGGTGTAAGTTGCGTTAACGTCAACATAAAAAGATATAGCGAAATCGGTGCAGCCTGTCATGCGTTATGGCGTGACCAAGGGAAATAGGGATTCGGATTTATTTCATTATCATCAGGTCATTTTTTTAGTCTCCACTACAGGAGCACGACCCTCTCTCGTCCGTCCCAGACAGAAGGAGGATATGGCCTACACTCCCCACGCTGACCAGACGGGTTGGGGAGGCCTGATCGATGTTTGGTAATATAATTCCCTTAGTCGCCTTGTACGACATCCACGGGAAGAGACGGAGTGATTCTATTCTAATCTGCCGGAAACCACACGGCCAACTGCTTTATATACATAGATGATAATTCAAATTGTGGGGTTCATCAGCATCTTTGAACTAAACTGTGTAACTCTAATCTACACAACTTAGACCAAAAATATGTTATTAGATACTAATTGTTACCGGCGCTTTCACAAACGTAAGGTTTAGGCAATAGCTCAGCCCCCTTACCACCAACTCTTATTGCGATTCAATAACTGAATAGAATAAGCGACTATATTCAATTTGAAATAGAGTCGCTTATTCACTGGTATGAATAAGCAATCTATTCAGTTATTATATAAGTAATAGTACTACGTACTGTATGGCCACTCCTTGCCGCTCTCTCGTGTCGATCTCACCTCTTCCCTGAGACGAATCTGGAACAGTTTGTATGGCGCTGCACGCACACACGCTCATTCACGCTCTGCACAGACGCCATTGTTTATGTAGTAGTTAACGACTCGACATTTGTATCGAGTGGCCGGCGTGTGGCCATAGTAAACCAATTTTTAGAAACGACTTTCTAAATGGATATAATGCAATTAACAGTGCTGTCTTGGTGATAGAATATTCAGAGGTACAAAATTAAGTTTGTATTTCACGAGATAAATCTTCATTAAACCTCGCTTATCTATAACGGTTGGAATACTAAATCTTTAACGAAATTCATTTAAATGTTTTATAATATAATTAAGCTTAACGTTCCTAATTTTTTTTTAAACTTTATGTACTTGAGGTGTAGAATGTCCGAAATGTTCAGTCACAAAATGTCTAAATAGCGTAATGTTTGCATCAAAAATTTATAGATATTTGATTTTAGTTTGTTACTTTTTAGGGTTCCGTACCCGAAGGGTAAAAAGGAACCCTATTACTAAGGCTCCGCTGTCCGTCCGTCCGTCCGTCTGTCACCAGGCTGTATCTCATGAACCGTAATAGTTAGACAGTTGAAATTTTCACAGATGATGTATTTCTATTGCCGCTATAACAACAAATACTAAAAACCGGAATAAAATAAATATTTAAGGGGGCTCCCATACAACAAACGTGATTTATTTGCTCGTTTTTGCACGCAATTCATAATGGTAATAGGTAGATGCTTGAAATACTCACATAATATTTAGTTATATATTCACTATAAAAATAAATAATTAAGTTAAAATAAATCAAATATTTAAGGGGGGCTCCCATACAACAAACGTGTTTTTTTTTTGCCGTTTTTATAGATAATGGTACGGAACCCTACGTGCGCAAGTCCGACTCGCACTTGGCCGGTTTTATTCCTTATTTGAATTTTAAGAAAAAATCTGGCGTTTCGAAAGTTCAGAAAGGAATTTTTCAGATACTAATATCCTTCGATTGGCCGGTAGATAAGTGTGTTTTTCTTTTTTTTCATCCAACAGTGCATAATTTGACGATGATGATGCTGATTGCTCGATTGCATCGTTGCGCGTGTCAGTCTAATTACACTAACACGCAAGTTAACCAACGTCGACCGTAGCTTGTCCAAGGATGGGTTTATTAATCTCGAGCTCTTCATTACTTCGGAGGGCACGCAGTTGAGTAGCGTGGTGACTCCACCACGCTACTCAATTACATAGCATACTCATGCTCTAAACCTCTTCGATTTAGGGGAGGACTCCCAACAACTGGAGAATAAGGGTCGATGACGAAGGGCATAATTTATTGTCTAAATTTCACATTAAATATGATTCATTAACATTTGTTTTCTCGAACACACTACAAAATGTATTTAGACAAATTAGAACTCCCGAATCTTTGTAGGAGTCCTCAGTCCGCAACTAAAAATAAAAATCACTATTTCTGATGTGATTTACGTAGTTGCGAATTGAAAAAGATTTTTACTCAAAATCTACATAGTTACTATCTCATACATTTTAAACCGTATTGGAGCTAAATATGCAAATGTGGCGACGTGTCAGAACGGTGATATATTGACAGTACTAATTAAAAAGGACACAAATTAACTTTGTCAGTCAGCGTTACCGGTGACTTCCGTGAATATTGAAAATGTAAGCCGCGCTCACACAGGGGACTTGTTCCCAAAATAGGGCGCTTGTCGACTGATGATTAAATTAGTATTACGTAATAAATTCTTCTGCAATAATTTAGTACCTATGTTGTACTCCAAGGTTTCCATGTTGTAGTCCAAAGATGGTCCGCGGAACCCTGGGGTTCCATGAAAGGCCCCACAAGGGTTTCGCGCCTCGTCCAAAAATTAACAAAACATTCCTCGAAAAAAAATTACAAGTTAGGCAGTATATAATAATTATAGCTGCTAGGGTTCCGCTAGGAAAAATATAATCAATTAGGGTTCCGTGGCAAAAGAAAATGTGAACCTCTCTCTAGATTTCGGGTATTAACTACGATGTTAAGTCAATACCCGAAATCTAGGCGGTCCTAGGTTTGACTAGTTAAATCTAGGGTTCCTCGCTAGCCTCTTCAAACGCAAGAAGAGTCTCGCTCGCTTCGCTCGCTCGGTTTTGTTGTTCAGTTGTTGAGCTTAACCTTTTTTTTGCCTTTGGTGGAAAAATGGCTCATGTATCCCATGCCATCTCGGGGAAAATGGCGTGGGTATGTCGGACTCCTGCTCGGCGGGTAGAGGGCCCTTAATAACCCCTAGCGGACAGACCTATCGACTAAACAACCATCACCGTGTTACTTTGCATTGCCTATGTAGCGGGGTCCAGGAAACGATTTTAATGTCACCTTCGGGAGCCATCACAAGCTTAACCTAACCTAACCTCGACTTGCTTTTAGAGAGGGAGGTGAGGTACCTTAGGTTTAACTAGTCAAACCTAGGAGCGACTAAATTCCGGGTATTGACATCTACATTGCTTGGATCACTGGAAAATTTAATATTTGTTTACACAATTAGATTTAACACTTTTGTTCATTAACTTTTGTTCATTAGCTACGTGTATCTGAATGCTGAGTGCGAGTTTTCTCACCAATGTGACAGCGTTATTTGTTAATAAGCCCGTCGGTTTAGTAGATTAGAAGAAAAATTGTATTCCTGTGACAGACGAATAGATAGACCACGGGGGCTTTTTAAAGGTTCACGTGCGAAATCCTAAAAGTATCACTGACAGAAGCTGGAATAAAATGGCCAAGTTTGAATCGAGCCGGAGTGGCACAGAGTATTCCGCATACTTATAGCAGATGACGTTATTATCCTCACTGCTAGTATAGTCGGTCGGTCGCCATGAGCTACTCGACTTAATAGTGCCCAAATAGCCTGCTTGTAGGGGAACCGGGAGTAAAGCTAAGTTCACATGAGCGCGCAGTACCGAGCGTCGCCGCACGGTTGGTGCGGTCACATGACGGCATATATATATACGGAGCGCGTCGCGTGGTACCGCGCGGTGCCGCGCGCTGCCTTGCGGTCGTGTAAACGATAACCATCGTTTACATTGATGCCGCGACCGCGTGTCAAGCGTTCCGCGCGGTACCGCGCGGCCATCTGAACTTAGCCTAAGGCCTGCTACCATTCTGCTTGAGTGCTCGGTTGGTTTACTAAACAAGAGAGCGGTGCTGGTAAATGTCCTTCGTCTGGTTGGTTTACTAGACGAGAGACTCGCAATCCTGTGAGATAATCCTCTCCCCTGAATATTTAAAATGTAAGTTTCAATATCTTTGTGACTCTTATGAAAGACAGCTTCGATCTGGCAACTCCCTTGCGCTTTCTACCCCGCTCTTTCGTACTGGCTTTATGTCAAACTCTTTCACTTTACAATCTTCACGACTCTGGAATGCGCTACCCGATAGCATCAGAAGAATCGAGAATAAATTTAACTTAAAAAAAAAAGTTCATGCTCACCTCTTGGACAAATTGTCAAAACCATGAATCATCCTCCTATTGATTAAGTATATGTAAGTTTATATTATTTTATATGTATCATATATTTTGTATTTATGTAATGTGTATGTATGTATATTTTCTGTTGTATTGTACAATATTGTTGTTAATTTATTTTGTATGCCGCATTCGTGTATATCTGCACTTCCCCAAGGTTGTCTGGTAGAGAATGCTTTTAGCATTAAGACCGCCTTTGTACCCTTAAATTGTGGTAAATAAAGTTTAAATAAATAAATAAATAACCAGAAGGTTGGTGAACAGGGGCGCATTAGCTGTAGGCATAGTATCCGTTGCTAGTATATAGTTCGGTCGAATTAGAATAAAAAATATAGATAAGGTTACATAAATTGATGAGCTCGGTGGTCGAATGGTTAGCAATGGCCACTTTGACTCCGAGATCGCGGGTTCGATTCCCGCACAAGACTAACTATTGTGTGCATGAAAATGTCTGTTTGTCTTGGTCTGGGTGTTTTCTATGTATTATAACAAAAAAAATGTATTTAAGTACATTTATCAGTTGTCTAGTACCCTTAACACAAGCTTTGCGCTTAATTTGGGACTAGATGGCGCTGTGTGTCCAGAAATATTTATTTATTTATTTAATTTAGCAATGCCAAAAATTTGTAGAGACCTTGGGTTCATAAATAAAAAATAAAAGAATTGGACATTTTTTTTTATAGAAAATTGCATGATTCATAATTTTCTCCTATTTTTATAACAAAAGTAACCGTTTGGCAGGAAATAGCATCAGAAGAATCGAGAATAAATTTAACTTAAAAAAAAAAGTTCATGCTCACCTCTTGGACAAATTGTCAAAACCATGAATCATCCTCCTATTGATTAAGTATATGTAAGTTTATATTATTTTATATGTATCATATATTTTGTATTTATGTAATGTGTATGTATGTATATTTTCTGTTGTATTGTACAATATTGTTGTTAATTTATTTTGTATGCCGCATTCGTGTATATCTGCACTTCCCCAAGGTTGTCTGGTAGAGAATGCTTTTAGCATTAAGACCGCCTTTGTACCCTTAAATTGTGGTAAATAAAGTTTAAATAAATAAATAAATAACCAGAAGGTTGGTGAACAGGGGCGCATTAGCTGTAGGCATAGTATCCGTTGCTAGTATATAGTTCGGTCGAATTAGAATAAAAAATATAGATAAGGTTACATAAATTGATGAGCTCGGTGGTCGAATGGTTAGCAATGGCCACTTTGACTCCGAGATCGCGGGTTCGATTCCCGCACAAGACTAACTATTGTGTGCATGAAAATGTCTGTTTGTCTTGGTCTGGGTGTTTTCTATGTATTATAACAAAAAAAATGTATTTAAGTACATTTATCAGTTGTCTAGTACCCTTAACACAAGCTTTGCGCTTAATTTGGGACTAGATGGCGCTGTGTGTCCAGAAATATTTATTTATTTATTTAATTTAGCAATGCCAAAAATTTGTAGAGACCTTGGGTTCATAAATAAAAAATAAAAGAATTGGACATTTTTTTTTATAGAAAATTGCATGATTCATAATTTTCTCCTATTTTTATAACAAAAGTAACCGTTTGGCAGGAAAATGCAAAAATCAACGATAGGTGTAATAGATCTTGTTCCCGACTGGGGAAGAAACTCCCCCTCACACAAGACAATAACATAGAGGCCCAGGAGGTTAGATCAGGAAGTAAGAGTGGTGGCACGACAGCGATAATTTACAATTTAAGTGTGTATAGACTACGATAAGCGCTTCACATCAGGCGTAAGATTGTCTGCCACATGATACCTTGATACAGTTAAACGCAAGTTTTCTCTACTTCTTTTATTCTCAACGGAACCCTAAAAATATATCTTGCCGTATGCTGATTTTTTGCCAACTCAGCATTTTGCAAAATAAAGTACAGATTTGCGCCAAAAATCACGGCTATTTCACGTACTATCTCACTTTCCCATTTTTTTCAGGTACCCCTTTCGTAACCCAAAACTGACACCCCCAAAATCCGCGTATAAAAAGATAATTGGGGAGGCTCGTATCGGTCCGTCTTTTTGCGATGTCGACGAAGGTCCCAATAAATAAGGCGAATGGCGTTGGCCGAATGCTATCACTTGCACCTGACGATTTTTCAACGAGGCCCCTAAGCTATGTTAGGATGGAAAGAGCTTTTTTTATGGGACGGGGACCCACCACAAATTCCCACCAATGTGTCTCCTGTGTAGCCAGGATTAACAGCAGCGACCACCAAAAAAGGCAATGAACAATGTAGTTCACTACAGTCCCGGGGGTAAGACTGCAACTGCCTCGAAACTAATAACGAATTTAATGAGAAGAAAATAGTAGGAAGCTTTTGGAATTTGAATGGAAAGAGCTTGCTTCATTTTTTTGTACAACTAAGATGGGAAACAAGCATATGTCTCGCCTGATAGTAAGTAGTAGCCTATGGACGTCTGCAATACCAGATCGACCGCATCACATGCGCGTTGCCGACCCTGTAAAAACCTGTTCGCGCCCTTTTTATAAACCCCATGCTGTAGTTTCCTGGGAAAACCTCCATAGGCAATTAATTCCACAGCAGCAGTCGTGTGGTAAACAATTATATTAGCCGCCTGATGTAAGCATCTATTGTTTCCTATGGACATCGGCAAATAGAGACATCGTTCATGCGATCTTGTAAAAACCCCTTCACGCCTTTATTGAAGAAAAGTACCTCATACTGTAATGTCCGGGGAAAATCTAGGTAGGCTGTTCATTCCATAACTAGAAAGTTCGTGAAAGAAATCCTATCTGGAACCACACCGTACGTGATTATTTTGGTTTCAATGCATGAGAATGAATTCCCTGCCTATGTGTGTGTGATTTATACAAACCTATTGCTATCTAACAAACGAGGATCTGGTGATGGAGCATCAAGAGGAAGCGATAATTTATGACGCAAGCGTCCATAGGCTAAAATCGAACGTGTTTGTGTAAAGAAAGAAACCCTAGCTGGGCAATTAGATAATGTAAAATGAAAAGTATAATGAAAGGCGTGAAGAAATTTTCGAGTTGAGGTCGGCGACGTGTGAGAGATCACGGGCACCTCTGGAATTGAGAGCGTCCATAGGCTACGACGAGTGCTTACTATCAGGCTGGCCGTATGCTTTTTTTTCAGCTTAATTGTAGAAAAGAAATCATACATATGTATATAATATATATATATAATATATGCGTTATGTGTTATGTTCTATGACAATTTAGCGTATTGTACCAACTAGTTGTGGCCAATAAAGATTAAAAAAGAAACACTTTTCATACTGGATTTTTTTTATACGAGAGGAGGCAAATGAGCATGTGGGTCAACTGATGGAAAGCAATCACCACCCGCTGATCAGCTGCTGCTCCGTTGCCAGTCTTTTAAGAGAAATAAAGACTCTATTCTTGAAGGTTCCCATGTCGTTATTTATTTAATGGTAATATCTGAATATTGTCCATTAGGTTCTTGTTCATAATTTTATTTCACTGTTTGTAATATAATATTCAATAAAACAATATTCATATAAAAGCTTACATAGAATAAAAGCCGTATAAAGGTGGACTTATCCCTCTAAGGGATCTCTTCCAGTTTGCCTTTAAATTATCTCAATTTAATTCTGTAAATACGTATATCCCGAGGGTGGAATGAGCCTGCAGACGCAGAACAAATTGAATAACATATTAGGTACACTAAGTAGATAATCTTTAAATACAATATAGTTGTTACTAGCAGTTCAAGGTTTTATCAAGGGATCTTTTTAAAGCCGATTTGAAAGAACCCATAGAAGAGGTCATCTTTACATCAGATTTTAAGGAGCTCCTTAGCCGCAAAGATAGAAAAGGATTTGCCGTAAATATCATTGTTATAGAAAGGTCACTGTATATTCATGTTATCGAAAACTTATTGCAATAAGAAACACATTTATTAATATTGGATTAAGTTCGATAACAGTCTGTAATTCTGAGCAGATAGTTTAATAATCGATATATGAATGAATTCTTTTCACGTACAAGATGCCTTTGTGGAGAATATAAAATACACTTATATTATTTAGATCGTCTACGCTAGATTGCAGGGTACAAGTAAAAGTTATTTAAACGTTAGTCTTTTTTTATACTACATTTGCTGTGAAGCGGTTACCGTAGCCATATTAACGCTCGCAATATTAATAATATTGAAATCGATGTGTTAGGTAACAACTCAATGTTTTAGGTCCCCAATAGTGTTAGATGCTGAAAATCAGTAGTGCACGGTAGTTGAGCTTCACTTGACTAGCCATCTCTTTAGGCTTTGGACCTTGAGACCTTGGAACTCACAACGAATTTAATCAGAAGAAATTTGTAGGAATAAGAAGATTTTGGAATTTAACTTGCACATGTAGCAATGTGAGAGACAGTAATATGGCAAATATGACATTCATGTCATATGGCAAATATGACATTCAAATTTCCTACAAATTTCTTCTGATTAAATTCGTTGTGAGTTCCAAGGCAGCCGTAGTCTTATCACCGGGACTGCAATGGACTTCACTGTTCATTCTAGTTTTTGGTTGTCGCCGCTGTTATCCCTGGCTACACCAGAGACAAAGTGGTGGGGAAAAAACATTTATCAGTTATCTGATACCCATAATACAAGCTCTGTTTAGTTTGAAACTAGAAGACGCTGTGTAATCTGGCCAGGAATATTTATTTATTTAAAAAAGGCTATTCCATACTATCATTCTTTAAAGTAGATAGAGGGATGTAATGTGACGATATCGGCAGAGTGTCAAATCTGGTTCCGGACATTTCGTACCCAATCTACTGCCCCCTTGAAAAAGAAAACCTGGCTTCTACGCTCAACCAACACATCATGACCCTTAACACCTTAGTAAATTTAGAACACATAAGCTCATCAAAGGTTGGCACAAAAGTAATAGGTATTGATCGAAGTTTTGCGTTCGTATGGAGAGCATAATACTCGTATTATTTCATGTTGAAAGGATTTTGTGATCAAATCCTGAATATATTTAGAAGTTAGGGGTTGAGCTGATTTATATTTTTGCGTCAGTTTTTTTTACTGAGTACTTAGGGTGCGGTTTCAATACACAATCGGTTTGCAGCTGTTTGTCAAAAATACAAATTAAGCGACGTGAAGCAATAACTCTTACAAATCTGACTGAATGAGCTTTACTATACTAGAATGCTTTACGGGAATCTATTAAGGGATCCCGCAAAATAACAAGGTTCGACTATGCCGTTTTGAGGTATTGAGGGGGAAGCCACGGCGGCGAAAACCGCTATATCTATCATCTCGGTTAGGGTTTTGAGTTTTGACACGCGCAACAACGCTATTATGGTCAAATATAGAACAGGTCTACATTGGTCTAGATATATCATGTTTCCCGTAAATCTCATATTGCTAATTTTATCGAAATCATTAGAGCCATTTGCGAAAATTGTTTTGTCTTTTTTTTCAACAGCGGATGGGAAACAAGCATACAGCCCGCTCGTATTCTTGTTTTCCATAATAGTTAACTCAGGTTTGTGGATGCATGGAGTAATTCCTTAAAATTGTGAATGTAAATATTTGCGTGCTATTATTAAAGAGAATGGATTATCTTTCCTATTAATCTAAAAACCAAAGAAAAACTTATGGGATAAAAAAAAATATATATAAATAAATACAAAACTTACAAATAAAAAATATCCCCAAGATCGTTGTCTTTCGGCAGTGTCCCCAGAACACTGGCAGCATTACCTCGCTGGATAGCTATACTTATTCTCTGAGCAAGGTAATGGCCAGCCTTCTGGTTATAGGACGTGTCAACCAATTTTTTTGAAATATCCCTAAATAATTTGTGGGCTGACGGGCCCCACGGCCCCATGGTCTCTACCCCAAACGGCTCAAATATGTAACTGTTGCTTAAATTACATAAATCTTTCCTATTAAGTATATAATATGGCTAAATAAGCATAAGGAACTTTACTTTTAAAATCCAACCGCATTTATTGTACTCACCTTATTAATTGCAAAGAAATCATTTGTATTTGTAAATATGATGTCAAGTTGAACAAAGTCGTGACGCTATATATTAAAATGTCTATGTCTGAATATATTAAAAGAATTCACGTGTAAAACATCTTACAGAAAAGGTGGAAATATCAACAGGAATAGAGGGAGCATTTCTTAAGAATCTTAGAATAAGTCTAGATGAGAATGCAAGTAAAAAAGTTATTTTTTCATAACAATATCTGGCTCTATTTATAAGAAAACGGTTGTCTGGTTCGCCTTCATTATTTCAAAACGGAACTAAGATGGCGTTACGCCAACCATTAACTGTGCGATTTTTATATTAAAACCGTAAAGTTAAAGTAATGGCAGTCTCCTGCGAATTTCTTGTTATATTTAGGTTTCGTGATAATGTTCAAAATTTCAGGTACAGTGCGACACAAAAGAGTAGAAAAAAATAGGGGCGCCACTTTCTTCGCAAGAACAGTTCTCACATGGCAACCCTTTTGTACGAAAAAAGACAATGTTGCTATTGTTAATAAATTTAGTTCCATTTCTACTCTTTTGTGTTCCACTGTATATAGGATACTAGCTGGCACACTCAACTTCGTACGCGTAATAATTAAAAACGTAATAATTTTATATGTTAGTCGCTTCCACCCGCGGCATCTCCCGCGTTTCCTTTATTTTAGTAAAAAAGTATCCTATATCCTTTCTAATACCTTTGAGAGCATGTGTATAAAGTTTCATTATGATCGGTCGAGTAGTTACGGCGTGAATGCGTAAGAAACAAACGCACATTCACATTTATAATATTAAGGAGGGATCTACAAGGTTTTATTCCTGTTTTATTTTTTTATCAATAGTTTACTAGTGATGTAACGAATATTCGTATTCGCATTCGCATTCGCGAATATTCGCATATTTCTCGACATTCGCATTCGCAAATAAAATTTATGCGAATGTTTTGCGAATATGAACGTCCTATAAAAAATTAAGATTTTCAATTACAAAAAGGTAAATTAAATAGAGAAATAAGTATCGACCTTTTATATATTTATTTCTAAACCTTATCTTCTGTTAGGATTTTTTGTTAACTAAACTATAAACATCAATCGTAAATCAAACAGCAATCGGCCTTCTTCGGATCGGCTCGACAATGCTCGGAAGTAGATGCAAATAATTACAAATGTGTGCGTGTAACTCGCGCGCCAACTAAGCTGCCAAAATAAAGCCATAGACGAATGGCGCCAAATACAAAAGTCAATATTCGTATTCGCATTCGCGAATATCGACGGCAGATATTCGCATTCGCATTCGCATTCGCGAATGTCTAGAAATTGACATTCGTTACATCACTATATTTTACTATTACACGTCATTATTTATTCTGTGCAGTTGCCATGTCTTATCTCTCCATCACCTTAAGGTTGAGTGGTAGAGAATGCCTGTATAGTAAGTTGTGTACATTTATCATTGTGCATGATTAAATAAATACATCTTTCCTTGCGGGTGCTTACGTCATACATAATAGATACATTGTTGGCTCAGCCATAATAGTAAGTCGCTTAGGCCTCAAATAATATATAATGTTATAATAAAACACTTGTACTGTTCCACTTAATTATATTTAATTTTAGCGACCGGTTACAAATATGGTATATGAGTTTGGTAGAAACTCATATACCATCTGTTTACCTTGATAATGCCTTAGCGGCGAAACCGGTCGATAAAATTAAATATAATTAAGTGGAACAGTACAAGTGTTTTATTATAACATTATGATAATAATGTTCCACCAAGTGCAAACAATGAACAGTATCAACTTCAAATAATATACATTTGTTTCATAGTTTCTTTAAAATAAATAAGTATTCTCAAAAGGACTGAATTTCATAATGACAAATCCTCAATAAGACGGCGCCTATTGGCTAGCCACATAAATTGTTACAAAAAAAAAATCATACCTAATTATACCAATTCAATTACTAAAATAGCCAATCTTTATAAACATCAATCTATATCCGACCCAAGTAACCCAAGTTAACCCTCCAGTTACAACGAAATCTCAATACCAGTATTTCACGTCCTTACCCTCGGGCTGACAAATAAAAAACAGATATTCACTGCGTTCCCATTGTGGGCAAAGGGTTCGAGGAGGCATAAACTCGGTAACATTTTCATTGCCTCTCAATAAATGCGGTTTCATGTCAGATCATGCTCTTTGACAACCCTTTCGCAATGTATTAATAATGATTCTGTCAGCCTTTTATGAATTCTATAAGCCTTTGATATTGGTAAGAGCAATCGCTCAATTTGTTATTATTTTATTTGCTTTAAAATCGAGAAGGTTTCTGTATGTCTTTATTCTTCAAACGAATCTATAATTCTATTCTGTCGGAGGTACATTTAAAAGTCGGAGGTACATGTAAAAAAGGCAACGGATCGGCGAGCCCTTGGTGTTGCTGATTTCTATGGGCGGTGGTGATTGCTTGCCATCAGGTGACCCACATGCTCGCTTGCCCCACTCTAATATTTAAAAAAAAAGTCTACTATAAACTATAGACAAATTGATAGATACCATTTCATTCACACAAGAGTAACACGCCATCATCATGTAATAAAATGAGACGGATTGATATGATCTTTTCTTTCACGTTAAGTGCCGGTGTTTTCAAAGGATAGCGTAATAACGTGCGAAACAGTTATATTACAGCGCTTTATAAAATTTCCATATTCTCGATCTCATGTTTGTCACACCAAACCGGCGTTAAAACCTATTATAAGTTTATGGTGCAATATGTCCACGTATATTATATCATTATTTTAAATCATGTCTCTGTTAAAAGAGAATAAACAACATTTGTTTTTTTTGTGTATATTAATAAAAAAAACAAATGACATGCTATAAATATTTTTGAAAAATGGAAAGTTCACCTGCTCCCCCAAAAATAGCAAATAGTTGTTCGCATTTTGTATATAAATAGTTGAACTTTAGCGAAGTCCGAATGAATTGCTGGTACAGCATATAAATTAGTGTCCACTGTTTTGATAACATATTAAACCTGAGTGAGATTAACGCCGAATGTTCTGTAATAAAATGTTTAGAATAAAGTCTAACCTAGAATAAAGAGATAACATTAGAAAGAATAATATAAATTGAAACGTACTGAAGCAATCCATTTCAATTTGTGCTGTCGCTGTGTCGTACCGTGAATGGCAAATTTAAAGTAGATCGTTGGACGAACAACGTTGCACTCTTGATATTCACGAAATAAACTAAAACGTTTTGAGGTCGAATAAAAAGTGAACAGACATGAATGAAGCTTTTTCGCTGTTAAATTCAGTTTATAATTTATTAATAGTCATTTTCTTTTCAAACACCTCTAACGCGTTCATGCAATCGTAGTTTTAGTTGAATAAAGTAGCAGAAAGATTTACGTGAATATTTTAGGGAGAAGTGATGCGCCGGTGTTTGATTAGAGCAGTGGTTCCCAACCTTTTTTTGTTCGCGGACCACTACGAGGTTCTTGTTGGGAGTAGGGTCCCCAAGTGTCATATAAATCCATTATTCTACAACTCGACTTGTTAGTATTTTGTATAATAGTGTTCAATCTCTTTCCTTATAAGTTTGTATCACGGACCATATTTTTACCTCTCATGGACCATTGGTGATCTGCGGACCACCGGTTGGGAACCCCTGGATTAGAGGCACTAATCGATAAGCAGAATCCCCAAATCGATTATGTTTAGTCTGAATACCATAATATATAGATTTATGTTACTGGCAAGACCTCTTCAAACTGAAACCGACAAGTTTCGTTACCTAACCGACAAATTAGAAATCGATTAAGCACAACATAGTGTTTTACGAAAGCCCATTGATATGGTGTTTTTTTCATCTATGATTGGTATTTAGAACGTCAAAATTAAACTCCCGTTGCTCTACTGTATTTATATAGTTTCTTAAAAATATATTTTTAAAGTTACCTCAGTTTCATCTAATGAAAGAAACATATTTGCTGAATGAAGTGACGCGGAGGAATAAATAAATAAATATTTCTGGACGATTTACACTGCGTCATCTAGCCCTAAATTAAGCAAAGCTTGTGTTATGGGTACTAGACAACTTATAAATATACTTAAATATAAAATATATGCCTCCCCAACCCGTCTGGCCAGCGTGGGAAGTATAGGCCAAATCCTCCTTCTGTCTAGGACGGACGAGAGAGGGTCGTGCTCCTGTAGTGGAGACTAAAATGAACTGATGATGATGATGATAAAAAATATAATACATTTTTTTGTAAATACATACTTATAATACATAGAAAACACCCAGACCAAGACAAACAGACATGTTCATGCACACAAATGTTTGTCTTGTGCGGGAATCGAACCCGCGACCTCGGAGTCAAAGTGGCCATTGCTAACCATTCGACCACCGAGCTCGTCAATTTTTAATTATAATTATACATATGAATTTTAATTATATATATGTATTTATTTTACTTATATGTTACGAGTTCGCCCAAAATGCCGATAGCTTAGTTACACGAACGAAACGCTTATAAACCTCCTACAGCCAGTGATTAGTCGCAATGCTAGTAAATATGACTGCGCAATAATTACTTCGTTATTAACGCGATGTTCATGTAATTGAATTTTATCAGGAAATTAGGGGATCAAATTGCAATTGAAAACATAATAACAAAACAGTAATAATCTATCATCATCATCTACTACTACTAGAAAGAATCACTCCGTTTCTTCTCGTGGATGTCGTACAAGGCGACTAAGGGAAATACATTATCAAATATCGATCAGGCCTCCCCAACCCGTTTGGCCAGCATGGGGAGTGTAGGCCAAATCCTCCTTCCGTCTAGCACGGACGAGAGAGGGTCGTGCTCCTGTAGTGGAGACTAAAATGGACCTGATGATGATGAGAGCATACTCCAAAACGCTGTTCAACTGCGGGTTGGCGGAGATCAGTGTTTTCAAGCCGGTTAAAGGCTACTTTCTTCGCTAAACAACTGCCACGCGCAACAACGCCATCGAGCTCCTTACATAGTATGCTATAGACATTCGATAGGAAAGGGTTTTTGAAGAGCCTGATGGTCGAATTTATAGCAATGGTTGCTATGACTCCGAGGTCGCGGGTTCGATCCCCGCACAAGACAAATATTTGTGTGAGTGAACATGTTTGTTTATCTTGGTCTGGGTGTTTTCTAGGTATAATATGTATATATTTGTATATATAGTTATCTAGTACCCATCCCAAACTAAACAAAGCTTGTACTATTACAAGCTTTGTTTAGTTTGAGACTAGATGGTAGTGTGTAATTTGTCCTGGAATATTAATATTATTCCCGGACAGACTTCCTTCTGTCGACAGTTAACTTTTTTTTACTATTGTCCACGCATTTTTTATATTTTTTCTTTATTAAAACTTACTGTGTGCCTTAAGGATATTACGATAAAAAAAATTGCCGAATTGGTCCAGCCGTTGTCAAGTTTTGCGCATAGCAACATTCATTTTTATTTCATCATTTCAACCACAACAAGACCACTGCTGGACAAAGGCCGCCCTCATAGATTTTCACACTAATCGGTTGGAAGCGACCTGCATCCAGCGCGTGCCCGCGACTTGAACGAGGTCGTCCGGGCATCTGGTAGGTGGACGTCCCGTGCTGCGCTTGCCAGTACGCGGTCGCCATTCTAGAACTTTTCTGCCCCAACGGCCATCGGTTCTTTGTGCTATATGCCCCGCCCACTGCCACTTCAGCGAGCTAATCCGCTGGGCTATGTCGATTACCTTCGTTCTCTTGCGGATCTCATCATTTCTGACGCGATCGCGCAGAGAAATACCGAGCATAGCCCTCTCCATAGCCCGTTGAGCGACCTTGAGCCTATATTATCCTATATATAGCCTCATTTTTATTTCTATAGATTTATTTATTTTAAAAATATTCATGGGATACCGAGATACGTGCGAACGAAATCACGGGCTTTTACTCACGAAGTTAGGTATATACTAGGGTTGCCAACATTTCTTCGGCAAAATATAGTATTTTTCAAAGTAAGCTACAAAAAAAAAGAAGTATTTTATGGAAAAACGCATGCCTCATTCAAAAGTTAATGTAAAAGCGCGTTCATTTTGAGAAATAAGGATTTGTTTGTTAGATTTCGGGGTTGAAAATATCTTTTGCGTACCATATATTACTTCAACAGTATATAGTACGCAGACCCGAAATATAAGTACAATACTATATACTTATTATAGTACGGCTGGCAACCCTAGTATATACGGTGAGAGCTCAACTTCAGCTCCAAGTACCCAATCAGCCAGGCCTGTTAACCCACTGAAATTTATGTCCAAGAAAAAATAAGTGAAATGTAGTGCGTATTATTGATGAAAAAGTGGCTCTATAAATCAGGAGAGGGTTATTTCGGAGGTTGCGAGTTGGTCGTGGACCACTATATTCGGGCTACGTGAGCCAATATGTCTGTTTTGTTAGGGCCCCTCATATTGCTTATACGTGCCGGATTAACATCGTTATTTTCCTTGAGTATGCTTTCAAAAGTGTTTAAATTGTACTATAAAGGTTAAAAAGTGGTTTCATAGTTGACTTTTGAAAGACGTTTCACGATCACTAGTAGTTGTTGCCTGTTTGTATCACTGCAACACACGCCGAACATCTGAGCGGGGGACTGGACTTCGGTTTGTTTGTAAGCAGGAGCTCCAACTCCAGTCCAACCGCGAGCCATCATCTAATGACATAGGAATGTCATTTGATGATGGCTCGCGGTTGGACTGGAGTTGTGTTCCAAGTTCTGTTTTATTATTAGTATCTCTTTTCAATCACGGGTCAAGCCCGGTCATTTGATAGGCGTGCGCGGGGATATGGATCCAACGCGTAGAGGCCCCTTTGAGAAGTTTGATGTAATGTTGTATTATTTTTAGTTTCTGTATTTTGTGTGTTTCAGTGTGTAAATAAAAATGTTATGTATCTATCTAGTATTACTACCGCCGTAGCTGAAACCGATTACCAGCCAATATTTCGATTCCACTAATAAGTCTTACATTTTAGTTATTCACAAACCTCTTCAGCTCAGTCGGTAGAGTTCTAGGGTTTGCTACCAGCTAAGATAAATTTAAGTACCATAAATATAAGCTGAAGTTTGATTTTTTTTTTATTCTACGACGGGTGGGAGACAAGCATACGGCCCGCCTGATGTGAAGCGGTTACCATAGCCATATTAACGGTCGCAACATAAATTATCGCTCGCGCGTTGCCACCCCCGCTGCTAACGCAGCATCTTCTTCCTTTCAGGTGACCTCACTCACTCGCAAGAACACAACAACCCTCAAGGGAATTGTTATTTGGCTACGGTATTCTGTGAGGTGGAGGTACATTCCCCAGTCTAGGTAGCTTACAATTACGCTCCCTACCTCTCTTTTCGCCAGAGCTGCGTTTGTCAGTCAGCAGGCTGCACCGTGTGCAGGTGAAGTTGGCTTTGGTTTAAAGATGTTGATAAACCGCTTACACCCCAAACTGACTGACCCCAAACGGACTGGAGTTGTGTTCCAAGTTCTGCTTTATTATTAGGATTATTTTAAGTTTCTGTGTTTCAGTGTGCAAATAAAAATGTTATCTCTCTAGTATTCATCATCAAGGTTTTATATTTCCAGTGTAATATGATTCCGCGTAACCACGAGTAAGGTAGCGCTACGCGGGACCAGCTTATACTGGAAATATAGTTTTAAGATAAGCGGTTCACCACCATGTTTAAACTAAAGCCAACTTTACTTACACCTGGTGCATTCTGTCGTTGAGTAACCGAGGTTCTGGTTACAGGTAGAGAATGTCGAGATCGATTTGCGGAGTACCTCCACCTCACAGGTTACCACAGCCAAATAACAAAATTAATTGTAATTATAATTGGATTGTTCAATTGAGTAGTAAAATTTCGTTCGTTTACGTATTACAGTTAAAAAATACAACCTAGTGATGACCGGATGAACGGCAGCGTAGGGGCTATGGTAACTGTTTATTATCAAGTGGGTAGCATACACTTAGCTATATAAAAATAATTAGAGTATCATTTTCAGAAGCTTTTACGTAACAAACAAACAATGAACAACAAACTGAAAAACCGCAACAGGCGCGCAACTAGCTTTGGCGGTATTTGGCCTGAAAATTGATATAAAGTTGTGTCTCGAACCACGGTAACAGTTCGTTTTCATATTTTCACAGGAAATATAAAATTGAATATTGGTTTCCAATTTCAATGTAACGTAGAGGTACCTTCACGTCTTATATATTTACAGAGTCTACAATGATGCTTCTGGTATTGCGCCTCTGGTATGGCAGGTCGATTGCTTCTTTGCGGTGTTAGTTGTATAAAAGAAACTTTTTTCCGTCTGTCTGTCTGTACGTCTGTCTGTTTGTCTGTCTGTTTGTCTGTCTGTCTGTCTGTCTGTCAAGACCCTGTAAGTCGAGAATGCGTGAAGGTATCAAGCTGAAATTTGAACTGTATACTCAGGTCTACGGTCCCATGAAGTTGTAAAAAAATCAAACTGCTCAGTTTTCGTAAAAAAAAGTTACGGCTGTTTATTCAGCAAAAAACGCATATTTTCTCAAAACCTATAGAGTACTTCCCGTTGACCTAGAACTATGAAATTTGGCAAGTAACATCGTTATAGACTACAAGTACAGGAATAAATCTCAAAACTATACATTTGTAATTAAATCTTAAAAAATAGGGGGTCTATACTTTTTATAGGAGGTCGAAATTTCAAATTGAAGCTACTAGTTCAAATAGGGGTATCATATGAAAGGGCTTGATGTGTAATGCAAAATATATTTTATATATTTTTTCTGACGAATTATTTCTTATTTATAATGAAAAATATCAAATTTATAATGATCCTAAGTACGGAACCCTCGGTGGGCGAGTCCGACTCGCACTTGGCCGGTTTTTTATATTAGCTCAGCATATTGACTCCGCCTCATCTGACGGTAAGCGAAAAGTGTTAGATTTCCCATTTACCGATTATATTTATAGGCTATATTAGCTGTGCCCGCGACTTCGTGCATTTGGTGAGGGTGAGAATGTGGATGTGAATATCGATGTAGATACGTATAAAAATTTCAACAATGCTTACTCTGTACACGGCCAATTGTGGTAACATTTTATATGTGACTAGCTTTAGCCCGCGGCTTCGCTCGCGTGAAATTCGGGGCAAACACGTGCTTACTCATCTCCGTTTCACCCTCTTAGGGGTAAAATTTTAAAAGTCCTTTTAACTAATTTTATATCCACTATGGTATATTTTCAAATCGATGCCATTATCGGAATTGACGTCCCAGAAACCATAGAATCAACACCCATATTGATATTATGACATTTCAACCCCATCGCACCCCCACACGGTGGATTTTGTGTCACGTCGACTACGTTTGATTAGAAAATAGTTGTTATTTTCGTAATCAATGACCCGATAAGCCATAGATACAATACCAATGACGATTTTCAGACTTTTTCACAGCATTTTAGGCATTTCAACCCCATCGCCCCCCAATAGGAGATGATGGTCACGTTAGCCACGTTGAATTTTAAAATCGTTGTTGTTTTCGTAATCAGCTACCCAATAAGCCATAATAACAATACCAATGACATTTTTCAGACTTTTAGGACCCATTTTACACTTTTAGGGGTTGAATTTTGAAAAATCCTGAAACACGTGTTTAGTCAATTATGTAAAATTTAGGATAAAATAGTCAAACTAAACTTGTTTCCCCATACAAACTTTGGACCTCTGTTTCACCCTCTTAGGTGTAAAATTTGAAAAATCCTTTTAAGTACATAAATTTCTTGTCCACTATGTTATATTTTCAAATCGATGCCATTTTCGTAATTGATGTCCCAGAAAACCATGGAATCAACACCCATATTGATATTTTGACATTTCAACCCTATCGCACCCCCACAGGGGGGATTTTATGTCACGCTGACTACGTTTGATTAGAAATAATGATTTTTAAGAAAAAAATAAAAACCGACTTCAGCTGGAAAGCGCAGCTTATTGGTGGAATACCCCGGGACACGCTGCTGCGTCTTCTGGGAGAAAAGTTATTGCGTCACACAAGATTCCTTTGCACGACATCCAGCGCAGAGCAATAGAGTGGCGCAATTCTATTCTGCCGGCAACCACAGGGCAAATTTAAGGGTTTCCATCAATTTTTCTGGGATCCCTTCACCAGACCCTGTCTTGGTGAATATGGGACCACCTCGCAATCATACCCTTTCAAATAAAAAAAAAAGAATTTGACCATACGTGCTTATAAAATTTAAGAGTTTCCCTTGATTTCCCTGGGATCTCTTCATCAGATCTTGACTTGGTAACTATGGGACCACCTTGCAATCATACCCTTTCAAATAAAAAAAATCGGTTGTATGTAAAGTCGGTTTACTGACGATAGTTGAACGTGACAATGTCATAAGAAAATACTGATGGAATGTTTGCATTTTTCAAAAGAAAATTTTAATGGAACGCCTCAGAGCGAGGTATCGCCACATACGTCATGTTTTTTTGTGAGTGCAGCCGGCTCCATCGAAATATAAGACGTTGTCACGTCAAAAAGAATTTTGAAAATCGGTTCACAATTCGCGAAGATATCAAATAACATACATACAAAAATAAATCTGTCGAATTGATAACCTCCTTCTTTTTTGAAGTCGGTTAAATAGTTGTTATTTTCGTAACCAGCGACCCGATAAACCATAAAAACAATACCAATGACGATTTTCAGACTTTGTCACCTCATTTTAGACATTTCCACCCCATCGCACCCCCACAGTGGGGATTTTATGTCACGTTGGCTACGTTTGATTAGAAAATAGTTGTTATTTTCGTAATCAGCGTCCCGTTAAACTATAAAAACAATACCCATGACGATTTTCAGACTTTTTCACCCCATTTCACCCCTTTAGGGGTTAAATATTGAAAAATCCTGAAACACGTGTTTACTCATTTATCTATAAAAGTACTCGTGTAAAGTTTCGGATAAAATAGTCCAACTAATCTCGTTTCCCCATACAAACTTTGAACCCCCGTTTCACCCCCTTAGGGGATGAATTTTGAAAAATCCTTTCTAAGTGTACCTCTAGACGTCATAAGAAACCTACGTGCCAAATTTGGAATATCTAGACCCAGCGGTTTGGGCTGTGCGTTGATATATCAGTCAGTCAGTCAGTCAGGACTTTGAATTTTATATATAATTATAGATTCTTTACATTGATACAACTTTTTTATTTATTTATGAACCGATTGGAATGAAACAAACACTAAATGTTACGTGGAGAAAACCGTAACGCATTAGTGAAAACCGCATTCAAATAGGTTAAGCCGTTTCTGAAATTCGCACAAACGTACAGACAAACAGACAAAAATTCTAAGAATCATTATTTTGAGTTCTATTGCGTTCATAAAGCCCCCCTATAATAGTTTTTCTTATATACCATGTACAGACAGTCGCCAGTTACGATTTTATTATATGTATTGATAACATCACAATACGACCAATAGGAGTGAAGCAACGATGAAAAATAGTACGAAAACGGCTCTGTGTCAACGGTTAAAATTGCACAACAATCGTGTATGACGGAATTATTCTTCGTAAAAAGTTCTAAAAAAAAGTCCGCGACAGGATAATATGTATATCTTTTATGATTGGCCCACTATAACCATTTTAATGATAATCCCATGCTTCACTCTCAACCCTGTCTCTCGCATATACGCAGACGAAGTTGCGCGAGTCAGCTACTATATAATAAAAACTTGACTGCTCACTTCTCCACTGTACAAAATATAAGGTATAAAGTATTCGTAGGACCAGAAAATAAATTGGTACTAATGCTAATTTCCAATTGAATTTCCTTGGAAGTGTATTTGAATAGAATTACGGGTTATTTTCCAATTCATAGTGAATACAGAATTTTCTATTCAGAAGATCGATGTATTTCAGAAACTTATTCTTTTTATACGGATACGGAAAAAATGTGGAGAAACGAAATAAAAAATGTATTTTTTTAACATTTTACTGAAAGAATCCATGGAAGAAAACCTCTCTGGAACCGCTCCAATGTAAAGTATGAATTTGCTGCCCATGGCGAGCTATGCGACTGTAGAAGAAGGCTGTAGGTATCATATCGAACAATTCTTCCAAACACAACCTATTATAAAATCGGTAGGAAACACAAAGGAAGGCAAGTCTCTTCTTGAAATAACTTATGACAAGCAATCATCGCTTATTGCAATAGAGATATCACACATGCGTTTCTGTTCGTGCAAAAACGCTTCGAGCCTTTCCTGAAGAACCCCATGTCTTAGAAGATTCAGTCCGACATTTGCAATAGTTTTTGAGATTGTGACGAAAAAGGAACTCATTTCGTATTTAGTATTTTGCGAAAAGATTCTAGATAGAATTATGAATCGAATCCTCCTCCTTAAGTCGGTCCATCATTGATGAGGACCGCGACTACGATGGAAGCGTTTCAGCAAGTTCTTTCAATTGTTGACAGAAAACCGCTGTCTGATGGAGAGCTTGAGATACGGGCAATTGCTGCTCCTCAGACACCTACACCTTTGGAGTGTAAGTGGTTCATCAAGATCTTTGAAACAAAGCCAACTTCACCTGCACGTGGTGCACCCTGCTGACTAACCAACGAAACTCTGGCGAAAAGAGAGGTAGGGAGCGTAATTGTAAGCTACCCGACAGGGGAATGTACCTCCACCTCACAGAATACCGCAGCCAAATAACAATTCCCTTGTTGTGTTCCTGCGAGTGAGTGAGGTCACCAGAAAGAGAGGAAGGAGATGCTGCGTTGGCAGCGGGGGTGGCGGCGCGCGTGCAAGGCGGGCCGTATACTCATCTGGCATCCGACGTAGTATAAAAAAAAACCTGGTCGGACTATATTGCCATCTACATCGCCAGTTGCTTCTCCAGGTTATCTGTAACCCAGCGCGCTATGTGTCCTCATGTGTATGAGAGGCTGCGTGCTGCGTGTCGAGCTTGAGTTCCTCCAGGAACGAAAGGTTGGTACTTCGAGCCATCCAAATACAAATCGAATAGATCTTGATAATACTTTTCGCCAAAGGCAAACTGGAATTTGCCAGAGTGTGAAATACAGAAAAAGGGTAAAAGGGATTAGGCTATGTCGTTACTAACCTTGTTTCAGGCTCGGTTATACGAACTTTCAGGATCTAAATCTAGTTCCTGTTGCGTCATAGAAAGTCCTCTAGGTAAGATAATGTGTCTCCCGTATATACATTACTCTTTGTTAATATGTGAGTCATTGTTTTACTAAAAGTGATTTATGCCCACGCGACTTCGCCTACGGGTCCGGAAAGGGAACAGGAAAAGGAAGTCGCATAACGTATCTAAGTTCGTTGTGTCGATCCATCTATACAAATTTCACATTATATATAGAAGGGCGTTATATATTGCTACATGAGTACGAATGGTACATGTAGGGTGTAAGTGATTCCTCTACAAAGCTAACTTCACATGCACGTCGTGCATCCTGCTGATTGACAAACGAGGCTCTGGCGAAAAGATTGGTAGGGCACAGCGTATTTTGTAAACTGCTTAACTGCACGGGGAGTTGCCTTCACCTCAAAGAATACGGCACCACAAAATAACAATTTCTTTGACGATTGTTGTGCTCCTGTGAGTGAGTGAGATTACCAAGAAGGAGGGAGTTGCTGCATTGGCAGCAGGTGTGGCGGCGCGTGAGCGATATTTCATGTGACGAGCGTTTATATGGCTGTGGTGATATCTTCACATCAGTCGGGCTGTATGGTTGTTTAACACCAGACGTACATAAAAAAGAAAACCTAGTAGTTGTATAGTACCTACTATGCAACTTTAATAGTAATAAAAATAATTAAGGTAGGTGGTGTTACAGGCGTCCATAAGCTCCGGTAACTGCTTTCCATCAGGCGAGCCGTATGATTTTATTTGATGTTTAACACTTCAGTGGTACAAAAAAAGGTAGATGTCGACTTTTATTATTGATAGGTTTCTTTATAGTGACTTAGTATACCTTTATAGTGACGTAGTATAAAAAAAAAAAACCTCACTCACTCGCAGGAACACAACAACCCTCAAGGAAATTGTTATTTGGTTGCAGTATTCTGTAAGGTGGAGGTACTTCCTAGTCCCTAGTCGGGCAACTTACAATTAATACTCTGTACCCTCTTATGCCAGAGGTGCATCACGTGCAGGCGAGGTTGGCTTTGTCTCTAAACATCTTGATGAGCTACTTACACCATCTAGTTTAATATACTCTTCTATTCCATTTCCTTTCACGCTGAACACATAACGCAATAGGTATGCTCAATACTTGGAAAATGGTGATAATGATGATGATGATGATGAAACTTGTGTACGTCATCCTTATTTTCGTTTTTTTTTCGTTGGTCTCCACTACTGGAGGTTGACTGGATATTCACTCATCGTAAAAAAAAAAACAGCAGCTATGTTCTTGACAGATAAGCCAAGACTAGCTCAAGAATTTGGTTGTCAAAATCTCCATTTTCCATACAAAATACGCCCGATGACGTAGGCAAGTTCAAACCACGTGAGCGCGTCGGTCACTGAAGAACATACCTTGAGTTTTTGTACTACGATTTAATTTATCATGACTTTTACATGAATGGTAGAGGTTAGAGTACTAGAGTTCCGGTGACACATTTTCATCTCAGCTCTAATTGCCCAACTGGGGCCGTACTTTTGCGACATTGTACCGTAGATTACAATACGACTGAATATCGGGTTCTCGGCATGTGAAAGGATAAGCGTATATTTAATACGTTAAATGGAAGAATTTTAAGACAAGCGATGTTTGTATTTTTAGAATAGACTAGACGACAATGATATATAATAGACTTGTAAGCCGCAGCCGAATAACAATTCCCTTGAGGATTGTTGTGTTTTTGCGAGTGAGTGAGGTCACCAGAAAGGAATTGCTGCATTGGCAGTGGGGGTGGCAGCACGCGAGTTATATTTGATGTTGTGAGCGTTCATATGGCTACAGTAACCGCTTTATATCAGGTGCTATCTACCGTATGCTAGTCTGCCACCCGACTTGGTATAAAAAGTGGTATCATCTAAACATACAAATGTTGCAAGTAAACACTTGTAAAAACAGTATTAATCTTTTGTTTATATCAGTCCATAATCTGTAATGTTATCATTAATTAAATACACAGATACTAAATAAACAAACTTCAAGCTTATAAGTAACAGTAATTATGATTCCCGGCATCACACCCCTAATTTGGAACACTCTCGAATGTCGCGTAATTACATATCAAATAGTATCCATCCGCTTCGGATATAATCTGTATTAATTACGTATATACTAGCTAGAGGATGTGCTAAAGGTGCAACTTCGTTCAGCAGAATTCTTAGTGTTGGATACCTACAAAATATTTATTTAGATGCGATTGATGGTTTTGGATATAAACGTTGATTTAAAAATAAAATATAAACCGACTTCAGTTTGCGAGCGCAGGTTATTGGTGGAATACCCCTGGAGACACTGCTGCCCGTCTTCCAGGAGTAAAGTTATTGCGTCACACAAGATTCCTTAGTCGCCTTGTACGACATCCAGCGCAGAGCAATGGAGTGGCGCAATTTTATTTTGCCACACGGCAAATTTAAGGGTTTCCCTCGATTTTTGTGCGATCCCATCATCAGACTCTGACTTGGTGAATATGGGACCACTTCGCAATCATACCCTTTCAAATAAAAAAACAGAATTTGACCATATCTGCTTATAAAATTTAAGGGTTTCCCTTGATTTCCCTGGGATTCCATCATCAGATCCTGACTTGGTGAATATGAGACCACCTTGCAATCAAATAAAAAAAGAATTTTGAAAATCGGTTCATAATTCGCGAAGATTTCAATAACATACATACAAAAAAAAAATCAGTCGAATTGAGAACATCCTCCTTTTTTGAAGTCGGTTAAAAAGTGGTTGTTATTTTTATGCACCTATTTTATTACAATTTTATATATATACAGATATCTATAGCTAAAATAGTAGTAAAAATTGGGATTAAAATACAAGTTTATGTGCAACGTTCATGAATTTCTTCTTCTTCTTGTAGTTTATTCCATTTACTTGGGGTTCTCTTCTGTCTGTCTGTCCAGAGTTATCTGATTTTTGAAGTGAAAACTTCTTTAGCGTCGTTGTGCAGTTTTTAGGATGGGTAAAAAATGTTAAACTCGCTTCAGGACACGTGGCCTGATCGAAAATTCGTAAGACGGAGGGAGCGTATACCGCCGAGAGGAAGTAATATCCCCCTCTTTCTACCGTGCGGCGAAAATGTATGCCTTTTCCTGCTGTTTATTTTTAATGTAGTATAAATTGTCATATTTGTGCACGATAGTACTTTTATACTGATAAATAAAGCAATTCGTGCGAAATTATTCCCTAACCATTCCAAAATATTTAAAAATGCACAATGTTAATGTTCAAGTTTTCACTTCTGCTGGCACTCCCGGAGTACAACTCGTTTTTTTTTTCAAATCCTTGGACACTGTAGACCACTATGTCACTGGACGACGTCCTACTTCTCTCTTGGTATTGGGGAGGGTTAACGCTTTGCACAAAATAAATAATAAATAAATAAATATTTCATGACAATTTACACAGCGCCATCTAGTCCCAAATGAAGCGCTAAGCTTGTGCTATGGGTCCTAGATAACTGATATTATACTTAAATAATTTTTTTTTTGTAAATATACACATATAATACATAGAAAACATCCAGACCAAGACAAACAGACATGTTCGGAATGCCTCGTATGTGTCCATAACATCTCAGTCGCTGTTCTGTGAGTTTATCTGAGATGGCCGCTACTTTGATACCTCTTGATGTGTTCGTTTAGCACTTTATCAAGTCTAGTCTTAAGGCGTATACAGTGGCCAACATTCGAATAATAGGTTATTATAAAACCATTTTTCTCGCTAAATATTAACCCTACTGATCTGAAAAAAATATATAATATTTTGCAAGATATACACAAGAACATGGTTTGATCAGAATTTAAAATTATTTAAGAAACTAGTAGAAAAAAAATATTAAAAACCACTATAATTTTCAACATAAAACCATTTATTTCCTACAATATGTATCGAAATCATCTAAAATTTTGTATACTTTTTCATTATATGTATATACAAACCTTGGTTTATTCAGTTATCGAAAAAAAATATTTTTGACTAATCAAGAAAGATAAATCGATTTCGCGAGGTTCGAATTCCCCTCGCTCGTCTAAAATATCAGTGCGGGACGAGACGTGTTGCTGAACGGACCTACGTTAGGTTGCTTGAGACCCCACCCCCGCACGCCGCTCCATCCCACTGTTCATTGTGCCCTGTCGTCGCATTGTTTTTACCCGACTGCGACAGAAGGAGGGTTATGTTTTTCAAGAGTATGTATGTTTGGCACGCTCTGCAGCATGAATGGCTGGACGGATTTTAGCTTGAGAGGTGTCGTTAGATTCGTATTTGCTGTGTCAAAATAAAAAAAAATCAAAATGGCGGATTTTTGGCACCAAGTTCAAATTCAAAGGCGCGCCACAGTCTGGACTGGACGGCTCAGTGAATTTTAGCTTGAGGGGTGTCATTACATATGTATTTAGTTACTGTGGAGACAAAAAAGCAGTCGGGTTTTTTTAGTTTTTTAAATTATCGATTTTATTTTACGTTTTTAATATATGCAATGTCGTGCAAATACTAAATAAATAAAACTAAAAAACGTAAAATAAAATCGGTAGGTAATTTAAAAAACTAAAAAAACCCGACTGCTTTTTTGTGTAATTTGGAAAAGAAAAACCTCTAAAACAATAAAACATGTAGCAGTCGGGACATGTGCTCTAAATTCACTAAGTCTCCATTTCTAGAATGGGTCCCGACCCGACTGCTACATGTTTTCTTGTTTTAGGGGTATTTCATTTCCAAATTACACAAAAAAGCAGTCGGGTTTTTTAGTTTTTAAACGGTTTTATTTAGCTTGACCTGTTTGTTTATTTATTTGTTTGTTTATATTTTTGGGTCAAATCTAGTAATTGAAATTTGACCCCCTTCCTGTTGACAGATTGATCAGAAATTTGGTACACACCTTTAGTTCTGGTGACAATACAATTAAATAAATTCTGTTTCATTGTAAATCCAAGATGGCCGCCGCCGCTACAAACTGGTGGTTTACAAATTTTGTCACGACTACCTCAATATTGGTATCAAATGAAAGGTCTTGACTAGTAGAACACAGTTCACATGAAAAAAAAACGAAAATCCAAGATGGCCGCCGCTACAAAATGGTGGTTTACACATTTTGTCACGACTATATGGGTATCAAATGAAAGAGCTTGACTAGTAGAACACAGCTCGTCGCTAGTCGCCCTCATGAATATTATAATAAAATACAAGATGGCCGTCAACAAAATGGCCGGTTGGCGGTTACATATTTTCTCAATTTTCATTATGGGTATCAAATTAATACAAGACAAATTTAAAAGTAAAAAAAAAAATGACATAAGTCAAATCTAAACTTAATTGAATGAGAAGCACTATGTAATGAAATTATAAACTAAAAACTTGAAAATAAAAATTATGAAAAAAAAAACATTTTTATTGAAAGTAATGTACTAATAGCTAAAAAATAATTCGGTAGGTCCGAGGTTTCAGTCATCACACCCCTCTCCCTCATCAGTCTAAAGCATTGATCAGACAAAATAATAAAATCGTTGGGCCCGTGTTTCTATCCAATCAACTCAAGTTTACGCTACGCCCAACGATTTTATTATTTTGTCTGATCAATGCCTAGGTATACATTATGAAAAAAATATTTTGTAAAATATTTTATTTCAATTTTAATTGGTACTTACTTATAAATATTTTTTTATAATTAATATAAAATAAAAGAATATTATTTTATTATCGAAATTCGGGTTCTTATTTCACTACCAAAACATTTTAATAAAAATATGTTTTTATAATTTAAAAAAAGAAAACAAATGTTTTCACTACATTATGATGAACCACGCGGTAAATTATTCATGTCCGTTTTTATCTAGCTCTGATCAAATATACCTATATATAAAAAAAACTGCATTTCTTTGCAATAGATAAGAGTCAGCGCAGCGCCAGCGCCAACGGAAATGGGTAGTTTACGTATTGGCCTACAGTACTAGTAGAGTGTTCAGTACAGAATCCTGACACCTTTACAGTCGAAACCCGCATTTTAAAATCTCTCTATAAGAATTTAGCTAGGAGGCTTCTGGATTATCTTTCAAAAATGCCCTAAGAAGAAATAAGAAATAGATTAGATTTTATGAATAAGTATTTATCAGAAAATTACTCCCTGTCGTATGATCAGACAGGGATCAAAACGTTTAGAATAGTCACACGAATGCTAGTCGATAGGTTGTACGTAATACAGATAATGTAGGTTAAGTACTTCTATTTGTCTCTAAGCGACCAGTTCCGCAAAGGTATAAATGTACGAGACAAATTATGACCCAACTGCGCTTTACTATTCATAAAGCGCGCAACGCGATGTTACACTGCGGTGAGGTGCGGGCGGTGCGGGGACCGCGCGCGGGGTACTCGTCAAATGCCCAAGGTCGTTGACGGATGTAATCGCCTTAACAGGCTTACCTGCTGTCTATCACAGCATCTCCATTTCGTTGGTATGGACTTTTTGTTCGTGCTACTTTTTAGGGTTCCGTACCCTGTCACCAGGCTGTATCTCATGAATCGTGATAGCTAGACAGTTGAAATTTTCACAGATGATGTATATCTGTTGCCGCAATAACAAAAAATACTAAAAAAACAGAATAAAATAAATATTTAAGGTGTTTCATACAACAAAGGTGATTTTTGTTCGATATTGATAACGGCAAAAGCTAGACTGAAATATTCACAGAACATTTAGTTATATATTCATTTTATAAATAAATAATTAAAATAAAATAAAACAAATATTTAAGGGGCGGCTCCCATACTACAAACATGATGTTTTTTTTATAGATAATGGTATGGAACACAGAAATAAAAAAGGACTAGAAATAACAAGTGGGCGTTACCCGCGTAGGTCAATATACTCCAATTTGGCATATCTCGATCGTCGCATATGTCAGTCGTCATTTGTCACAGCCGCGGAAACAATCATAGAAAAAAAATATAAAAATGCCTTCTTGTGCCATATTATCGTGTAAGAATAATAGTAGCAAAAATAATGTGTCTAATGGTGGCATTTCATACCATCGGTAAGTAATATTTCTCATTATTTTCATTATTTAATAGAATTTAAGCATATTCAATAAAATGCACAAACGCGAACAAACTAAAGTAACCTTTATGCGTTTAATTTTAAGGTCAAATTTCTAACGCACTCCACGTCTCTTGTTTAGAACATTCTAGCGTTAATCGATTAGTGATGTGACTCATGTATCGTCAGTATTTATTTACTTGATTATTTACTCCCATCACGATATTGAAACAGTATAATTTTTGAATTATGAAAAAATATTATATCATAATTATGAATATAATATAATAAATTGTAAGAAATGTTATAAATTATAAATAAATATAGGCAGGCATAAGAAACCAGCTGTAGCGCGAGGCTTCGCTCGCGTAGCACTTCGTTGTCACATATAAAGTATCCTATATATTAATCCAGACTATTTATATTTGTGCAAAATTTCATCTAGTCTGATCGAGTCACAAAGTTCTAAACATCCTCACAAACTGTCGCATTTATAATTATTAGTGTGAAGTATGATTTCACCTATCATCATCATATATCATCATAATTAATAAGTTTTTTCACAAAAATATTTTTTGGGACAAGCTTGTACGGCAGCTTTTACGTTTATCATGCATTGTCATCCAAACAAACGTGTACTACAAAATTTCAGCTCAATCGGTTGAAAATCTGTCTCAAAATTAAGTTGCACCACCCGAATGCATTCCACCCGAACAAACATTGTTACATACTGACATACATACATTGTAAGTTAAAGAAAAGATTGTAAAAATATTCAATTTTATGGTACCAAAAATTATAATAGGTAGATATTCATTAATCCGGTAGCAGTACTCGGTGATACTTGGTGTTCCTCATTACTACATCACTTCGAAAAGTAGTGATATCGACATTCGTGCAGTACGGTCATTCAAATATCAGCCTTTAGTCAAGGACAGAAGTCATAATATTAACATCAATATTAGTAGCGCCACCTTGCGTCGATTAGCTATACTGTTTAGAATCTGACAGAATAAGAAGTACAGCTATTGCTCACTAGATGCTTATTCGGGATTTAATTGTTTATGAACCGTGTCATAACTGCATAAGGTTGAATTTAAACTAACATATTTTTGTATATATGTCATTTTTTACAGTATTTTTAGACCAATCATAGCACAAACATGCATGTAGTAACACGTTAACATTTTGCTTTACATGTGTGAGTTTGGCGACAAAGGTTTTCTTACTAATAGGTCGTCATACGATTTCTACCTGTTTTTTTATTTCTGTGGTATGGAACCCTTGTTGCGCGAGTCCGACTCGCACTTAGCCGGTTTTTAGGGTTCCGTTTCCCTTTGGGTAAAGGGTAAAAAGGAACCCTATTACTCATTTTCACAGATGATGTATTTCTATTGCCGCTATAGCAACAAATACTAAAAAACAGAATAAATTAAATATTTAAGGGGGCTCCCATACAACAAACGTGATTTTTTTTGCTCGTTTTTGCTCGCAATTGATAACGGCAATAGGTAGACACTTGAAATACTCACATAATATTTAGTTATGTATTCACTTTAAAAATAAATAATAAAATAGAAATAAAACAAACATTTAAGGGGGCTCCCATACAACAAACGTGATTGTTTTTGCCATTTTTGTAGATAATGGTACGGAACCCTTCGTGCGCGAGTCCGACTCGCACTTGGCCGGTTTTTATTGATCATCCAGCACTCAGTATCGTGAAGGGTTTTTGCCGAGCACTACGGACTGGCTAAAATAGTCCAAAGTTTGAACATTTAAATATTTTTCGAAGTAAATAAAAAAGAAACATGACAAAAATATAGAAGATTCTTGAGAACTCGGAGCACGGGGCTCTGAGGGGTCCGACATATGACCCGTATGTTGTAAATTTGTTGTATATTCTATCCGAGGCTTTACGTACTTTGCCCGTAGCATTAAAAAAGGAAAATTTTGTGAAATTAATGTACATTTTTTTTTATATATGAGAGGGTGGCAACGAGCATGTGGGTCACCTGATGGAAGACAATCACCACCGCCCATAGAGATCAGCAACACTAAGGGGTCGCCGATCCGTTGCCAGCCTATCCTCCTTTCTTTCTTTCTGGTGATCTCACTCACTCGCAGGAACACCAGCATCTAAAATTATAAAACTGGGCGACTATTATACTAACTTGGCCACTAAAGATGATATATGAACATAAACCTAATCTAACCTAACCTAGCATTTATTATTTTCTTTAATGAATTTTGAACTATGAAAAATATAGTGTTGGACAACTTGCAACTGCGAGAGCTGCGACGACCGTATCATCTTAGGTTAGATTCTATTAATAGACCGATAGACTGACAGACAATAATATTATTATGATTAATAGCATAGTAGCGACGTGCAATTAATAAATTGTAAGAATATTGTAAGATAAAAATAGAAGAGTGTTAATAAAAGGTACCGATCGCGTATAAAAGCTAGCGGCCCGTCCCGGCTTCGCACGGTTGGATTTAAGTTTTAGTAAGGATCCCTAATCGTTTTTAGCAATAAATATAACCTATGTTACTCAGGGTGAATGTAGCTTTCCAATGGTGAAAAAATTTTTAAAACCGGAACAGTAGTTTTTGAGTTTATTCGTTACAAACATACACACACATACAAAAATACAAATCTTTCCTTTATAATAGTAGTGTAGATAAAATAATAATAATAGACCGATGATAATAAAATACTTTGTTATGATTTCATCACGACGATGTTTCCACGGCAAAATGTTATTTTAATGTTATTTTTCTGACAAGCTGTTCCGACGTTCGGTTTTTATTGTATGGACTCCTGTCTAACATTAGGGAAGGCCTCAGTCCAGCAGTGGATATATATTATTAATATTCTTTGACATTGAGTTTGATCGATATTTTATAATGTATTTCCCTTAGTCGTCTTGTACGACATCCACGGAAAGAGATGGAGTGATTCTATTCTAGTCTGCCGGAAACCACACGGCCGAATCTCGTCTAAGATACAGGCTGATAATTATAAATATTTGTTTTTATTTAATTTAATTATTTATTTTTAACGTGAATATATAACTAAATATTCTGTGAATATTTTAGGCGTCTGCCTGTTGCCGTTATCAATATTGAGCAATAAAAATCACGTTTGTTGTATGGGAGCCCCTTTTAATATTTATTTTATTCTATTTTTTAGTATTTGTTGTTATAGCGGCAACAGAAATACATCATCTGTGAAAATTTCAACTGCCTAACTATCACGGTTCATGAGATGACATGACAGCCTGGCGACAGACGGACGGACGGAGAGCGAAGTCTCAGTAATCCATTTGACCCTTTGAATACGGGACCCTAAAAAATCAATGTCACTATCGAAATCTAGAAACTAAACGAAAATTCCCAAATAAGCGATAGCTACACTCAAAGCGATTGTCGTCTGTTTGGAGCCATAACACTACAAAATATAATTGAAACTTTCTGCCAATATGATTTATGTGACTTTGGAACTCAAAAATAAAGATTAATCTCATAAAATTTTGCCAATTTACTATCGTACGATATAATGACGTATAAAAGTTTAACAGACTGCATTTTAGTTATCTCAAATTTACTAATGATTTTACCAACTAATCAACTAGTATTAGCAAGTTAGCAATATTTTTATCTACAGAGTTTGTAACAACATTGCTAATTTTTATCTATAGACTAATTTGTCGAAGTATGATAAGTAATAAAATAACGTAATACTGAGTGACGAGACTCAATTATTGAACTTTGTGGCTCATCTAGTATTTTAATATCCACACAAAAGTTCGTCGCTTAACACAGTTAAGAGCTCAGTAACCAGTTGTGCCGGTGTCCTCACGGTAAGCGCTCGCTTTCCCACCGAGTATTTGTGACGAATATCGTGTTACTTGGAACTGTGATCGAGTGATTTTCGGGTACAGCATTCTTTTGTTTCCTTTTCATTTTTATCCATTCCAATCAACTTGTGTTCCATTTATGAATTTTTGATTGACTGAAGGTTTGATTCTCGAGTCGCTTTCGGCCAGTTATACTTCGAGTATAGGTAAATGAACTTTTTATTATTGAAGTAATTATTTATTATTTGTGTGTACATTGTATGAATTATTTGTAACTAATATGGCCTCGAATTTAGTGAATTATACTTAAATGAATAATATGTATCAGGTAAAATAACTAATATTTGATGTTCCGGCTTGAAGCTTGAAAGCTAACTGATGTTTTTGGGAATTATTATATGATAATTTTGAGCTACAAATATTTTTTTGTTATTTTTATTTAATTTGTATACTAGGTATTAGAAAAGAAAATATAATTGTCACGTTCCTGTGACTAAGGTCGCCTTTTTAAGGTATTGTATTAACAAAATGGTGCCTTTTAGTGTTAAAAGCACATGCCTTAGTGACTGCTTATAAACAGGAGGGCCTAATGTTATTCGTCACGCGAGTGGTATAAAAATGTATTATTTGAGTTTGTGTATGATGTGTTTAGCTTAGGGCCCATGGAGTTTATGCGTCATAATAATTTGTAAATAACTTTTTAGGGTTGCGTTTTTAGTATCGTACGGCCAGTAATATTAAACAAATACGTATGTTATTTGCATTTATTAAAATATACGTAATGTACGTATCAAATTCAAACATTAGTAAATATGTGAGTCATTTAAAAATTCTTATTTAATTAAAAGTTATTAAGGATTTTACGCGACTGACGAAGAAAGGAGGTTTTTTAAGAGTGTGTTTATATGTGTCGCTAGATGTCTCCTTGATACAAAATAGTGAAAGCAATATCAATCTGCAGCGTTATTCTTTCTGCCAAATTAAGGGTTAAAATATACGTAGGTACATTATTCAAACATTAGTAAATAAAAGTTTTTATGTATTTTACGCGACTGACGAAGAAGGGAGGATTATTTCGCGTGTGTGTATGTGTGTATGTACATTTTTTTTGCACGCTCCTACATCCTAAACCGCTTGACGGATTTCAACAATAGGCTATTTGACTAACATTTTTTTCGGTTTGATATGTAGGGACGTCTCCATAATATAACCATAGGTGAAAGAATTACTTCGATAGCACAAAAATCTCTCGAGATATGTTAATTTGAAAATCACAATTTTTAGACTGCCCCAAAATGCTCCATACGAGTATAAAAGACTACCGAATTATGACGTCACAGGTGTATTTTGTATGTATCAAATCAGAAATTTGTACGATAGCTATGTTAAATATTACGTTTATGTGATTAGTATCATAATAAAAGTTATAGCCTTTTTTATAGCTTCTCCAATGGAAATATTATTTTTTAATAATTTCATACTTTTAAAATGGACTTTCCCGCCAAACTTTGATCGACGCTAAAAAAAGTCTGACTGAAGATATTAAAATGAAAGTTTGCAGATCCTTATAGTTTTGTGTATTTTACGATATTGTTATATAATTTATACAATTTTTAAACATTGGAAAATAGCCTATTATGAGATGTCATTTGATTCGTCTCAGCTGTGAGAGTGACATATCGCCGTTGTCAAACCAAAATCTGCTATGTGCATTTTTTATAATTTTTACATTTCGACAATTGCGACTGGTAAATGAACCAAACCATCGTATGAAAAAACAGCTATGTGTTGAATAGTTGTCACAGTATGTCGTATAGTACATATAAGCACATAGCAGTTTTTTCATACAATAGTTTGGTTCATATACCAGTCGCAATTGTCAAAATGTTAAAATTAAAAAAAATGCACATAGCAGATTTTGGTTTGACAACAACGATATGGTATATTATTTTAATATTTTTAATATGTTTATGTTATCCGAGAAAAAAACATGGAGAACAATATAAAAAAAAAATGACGGTTTTTGTTTCCCTTAATAATTCAATACGTGTATCGTCGTATGAACGTGTGTAATTGGATAATTGTCCATGACATTATTGTTTTACTTTGATCTATGTATCAGCTACATGGCTATATGTACGCAGATACAATAATAATAATGTGTGTATTCTGGACGTCTAGACGACCGACCGCACATTATGTTTTTCGGAAGTTTCTATAAATAATACTTGACAATTATTTGATAACCTCTAATATCTCTTTACGGTTTTAATGCCTTATTTGCCATATTACTGTTTGTCACGCTGCTAAGACAGGAAGTCAAATTCCAAATCTTATAATAAGACACTTGTACTGTTCCACGTAATTATATTTAATTTTACCGACCGGTTTCGCCGCTATGGCATTATCAAGGTAAACAGATGGTATTTGTGTTTCTACAAGACATTTTTATTTTTTTATAATAACGTTTTGTAAACCGGTCGGTAAAATTAAATATAATTACGTGGAACAGTACAAGTGTTTTATTATATCACTGTGATAATAATGTTCCACCAAGTGCCAATCAACAGTATCAACTTCAAAGTCCAAAAGCTTCTTACTCATACTAACTGATTAAATTCGTTGTGAATTCCAAGGTAGCCGTAGTTTTACCCCCGGGACTGCAATGGACTTCATTGTTCATTGCCTTTTTTGGTGGTCCCCGTTATTAATCTTGGGTATACAGGAGACACAGTGGTGGGAATGTGTGGTGGGCTCGCGGCCGGCAAACCTCTAATGTCGTTATTAGCGTTGTATGAAAAGTTACAAAAAAGTCATCTAAATATTTTTTTTTTTACTTTTTCTTTTATGCATCAAATAAAAGACAAAAAATCTGATTATTGATAATATATTTGATAGACAGTTAACCCCAAATATACAAATATTTAGTTTATTTCTTTAAAAATGCGGTTTATACCTCTGAATGTACCCAAATGATTTTCGTTTAAATAATATCTTAATAATGAAAATCACAAATTAAAATAATATATGACATTAAAAAGTATACTAAGGTGACAGCACTGTTACAGAGTGACTGGTAATTATATGTGACCAATATTAAATTCATGAATGTACAGCTAATATCATTGCATTGTAACTAGAGATGGGCAAAACGCCGGGCATTTACGATAAATGCCCAATAAGTATATATAAATGCCCAATTAATGTCATATTTTTGGGCATAAATAGGTAATTTTAATAAATAAAATAATAAATCAATATTTCTGGACAATTTACACAGCGCCATGTAGTCCCAAATTAAGCTCAAAGCTTGTGTTATGGGTATATATATATATATATATATATATATATATATATATATATATATATATATATATATTTGTAAATACATACGAATAATACATAGAAAATACTCAGACCAAGACAAACAGACATGTTCAGGCACACAAATGTTTGTCCTGTGTGGGAATCGAACCCAGGAGCGTTGGTGTCGAAGCCGCGTCATTGACCGCTACGCCACCGAGCTCGTCATTTATATTTACTTATTGGACATTTATCGTAAATACTCGGCATTTTGCCCATCTCTAATTGCAACCTTTCAAATTCGACCCCTGTACAGTACTTATGCCGTAGTTAATAAAAGCTACATTGGTAAAATTAGAGAAACTCGAATGGTGACATTGTGCGTGTCAGTCTAATCGAACACGCAAGTTAAGCAGCGTTGACCGTAGCCTGTCTATGGATGGGTTTATTTATCTCGAGCTGCTCCGTGCGTCGGAGGGTACGTTAATCAGTCAGTCCCGGCTGTTATTAGATGACAGTAGTTAAGCCGAGTCAGTGGCCTTTGGGCGGCTTGAAAACACTGGCCTCCGCCAACCCGCAGTTGAGCTGCGTGGTGAAGTATGCTCTAAACCCTTTCGATTGGAGAAGGGCCGTATCTCAGAAGTCACTACCAAGTATGATCTGCTCATAAGTGTACCATAAAATTACAATAACTTTGCCTACATTAAATAAATAAATAAATATTCCTGGACAAATTACACACGGCCAGCTAGTCCCAAACTATGCAAAGCTTGTACTATGCGTACTAGATAACTGATATAATACTTTAAATACATTTTTTTTTGTAAACACATACATATAATACATAGAAAATACCCAGACAAACAGATATGTTCATGCACACAAATATTTGTCTTGTGCGGGGATCGAACCCGCAACCTCGGAGTCAAAATGGCCATTGCTAACCATTCGACCACCGGGCTCGTACATTGTATCTAACGAGAAGCTGTATCCATTGTTGATATATTAATGGCTGCCTTATAGTACTCCTAAAGTTTTAGGAGTATGTGTATACGTCGGGTGGCAGACAAGCATACGATCCGCCTGATAAGAAGCTGTTCACATGCCGCATAAACGCGCACAAATCGCAACATGAAATATTGCAAATATCCTTCGGCGCTACCTCCGCAGCCAACGCAGCAACTCCTTCCTTACTTACTGGTGACCTCACTTACTTGCAGGAACACAACAACCCTCAAGGGAATTATTATTTGGCTGCGGTCTTTTGTCAGTTGAAGTTACTTACCCAGTCGGGAAGCTTATAAATACGCTGTACCCTATCTCTCTTTTGACAGAGCCTCTTTCGCTAGTCGCAGGCTGAACCACGTACTCGTACATGTAACATTACCATTTTACCCAAGGATCTTTTTCGTATTAAGAGGTAAGTACACTATAATACCATCAAAATGCGGAGTTAAATGAGGAAGAACACTACCGTCTATTTAAATGGGATTACGAGAAGGAGACCCATTCGACAACGCTAGTTAACTTTAATTACATACCGGGTTACTGGTTAGATACGTATCAGGAATTCTGCTTGACAAATGCACTTAATAGAGATCTTAGGTGCAGATTAAAAGGGTAACATTTAGTAGGGTTAAAATTCTATGATAATTTTGTGGTATATTTTGTGTGTATTTTTATTGAGGGATGGTAAAAACAAGAGTGGCCCGGTGGTCGAATGATTCATCATCATCAGGTCATTTTAGTCTCCAATATAGGAGCACGACCTTTTCTCGTCCGTCCCTGATATAAGGAGGATTTGGCCTACACTCCCCACGCTGGCGGGTTGGCTGACGGGTTGGGGAGGCCTGATCGATGTTTTGTAATGTATTTCCTTTAGTCGCCTTGTACGATATCCACGGGAAGAGACGGAGTGATTCTATTCTAGTCTGCCGGAAACCACACGGCTAAATCGGTCGAATGGTTAGCAATTTTTTTTAAACCCCGACGCAAAAACGTCTGAGTGTTATATATGATAGATAAGTCAGTTTCAGCTACCTATTTATCACGGTTCACAAGGTACAGCCTGGTGACAGACGGACGGACGGACAGCTGAGTCTCAGGAATAATAAAGCAACAAAAAATATGGTCCGTTTTACCCTTTGGGTACGGAACCCTAGCGACGTATTTAGGTAATTGTGCATTGTCACGTTAATCAAATGACTGTGCCAAATTCAACTCAAGCAGACATTAGGAAGCGGGTCAAAAACTAGCAAGATTTGATTACATACACTGCGCTAAAACTTAATAAAAGTTTATAATAATTACAACTCAGATTATTACGTAATTAATACCTGTCATTAAAATATACACTGTGTCATTAAAATGTACTACTGAATACTACATTTAATCTACTTACTCATACTACGAAGTAGAGTTGACTGAAAGCGTTAGTACTATTACTTATACTGTGCTGAAAGAGATCTCTTGCAGAGATAAGCACCCTTTATATAGCCGAACAATGTAACAACTTAGTTGCAATTAATGAGTAATAAAGAATTTATGTACTTCCGCATGAGGTCGGCTTTAGGTACGTGAAGCGCCGAGAGCTACTTACTCCTGTGTTTACCGGTTCTTTATCGAAGCCTTTTAACTTACCCGTACATTTTTTATTTTTATACAATGAACATAATTAGACTTTAAGAAATTGGTAAATGCTCTGGAGATATAGAGGTGGGGACAATACAAATTGAATTTATGTATGTTTGGATGAGCTCGGTGGTCGAACGGTTAGCCATGGCTAGTTTGACTCCGAGGTTGGGGGTTCAATCCCGGCACAAGACAAATATTTGCGTGCATGAACATGTCTATTTATCTTGGTCTGGGCGTTTTTTATGTATTATATATATATTTTTTTTTATACTACGACGCAGTGGCAGACAAGCATACGGCTCGCGTGGTGTGAAGCGGATACCGTAGCCATATTAACGCTCGCGACATAAAATATCGCCCGCGCGCCGCCACCCCCGCTCACTCACTCGCAGGAACACAACAACCCTCAAGGGAATTGTTATTTGGCTGCGGTATTCTGTGAGGTGGAGGTACATTCCCCAGTCGGGTAGCTTACAATTACGCTCCCTACCTCTCTTTTCGCCAGAGCTTCGTTTGTCAGTCAGCAGGGTGCACCGCGTGCAGGTGAAGTTGGCTTTGGTTCAAAGATGTTGATGAACCACTTACACCCCAAAAATATGTATGTATTTACAAAAAAATTGAATTTAAGTATTATATCAGTTATCTAGTACCTTTTCAGTTGGGACTGGATGGCCGCGTGTAATGTGTCCAGCATTTATTTATTATTATCTTCAGCTGAATTTTGAATACTTCCATTATTCATCCATCCATGAATACTTCCATATCCATATTAAATATGAAAGTGTGTTGATTGTTTGTCAATTTGTTTGTCCAACTTTTATGTCGAAAGGAATATTCCTTCGCTTGCATGCCATATTAATCCATATGGATTGACATGATTTTCCGCGGATAGTTTAAGGTCTGAAGAGTAACGTACGCTACTTTTTATGCCGCAACAACTTATTAGTCCCATGGAAAAAAAAGGTTTTACTAATATACATTACTTTAAAATAATGACCCTGTGTATATATGTACGTACGTAGTAAGCTGTAACTGTTATTTATTTGTATTTTATTTATATCTTTATGGACCAAAAAATCTCAGTACAATAGGCGGACGGACACTCTAGCTATCGCATAACCATTAGGAGTACAAAACATCACGATTGCGGTTTTTACAATTTTGGGTACAAATGTATTATCTAGGTAGTGAAAATACTAAACACTACAATAAACCCATCTGCTAGGCATAAGGTACACGTAGCATTCATTAATAATTATTTTTGGATACTGCTACCACTTAACATTATTGATTTCGTCTAGTGTCTTAGATTTATAAGGCTCATTATTATTTTATGATCAGCTTTAATTACTCGCTTTTATTGCCTCAATGTGATTTACACTGCTGAAAGTTGTAAGAGTTTGAAACATTGAGAACTGTAATCGAATTAGTAGATTAAATAATAAATAAAATAAACATTTCAGGACAAATTACACACTGCCATCTAGTCCCAAACTAAGTAAAGCTTGTACTATAGATAATGGTACTAGATAATAGTATTATACTTAAATATTACATCTAACGATGAAAAAATGTATTTACATTTTTTTGTACATACATACATTTAATACATAGAAAACACCCAGATCAAGACAAACAGACATGTTCATATATACAAATATTTGTCTTGTACGGGGATCGAACCGCGAATTCGGAGTCAAAGTGGTCATTGCTAACCATTCGACCGCGCCGGGCTCGTTAAATAATAAGTTTGAAAAGTTGACAGCTATAGCGAAAGCAATAATGTTAAGCGGGAATCCCGCAGTACCCTTCATTAATAATCAAACCATAAATTATCCCACTGTTGGGATACGGATATCCCCTCAATCGAAAGGGGTCTAGAGCATACTCCACCACGCTGATCAACTGCGGGTTGGTGGAGGCCAGTGTTTTCAAGCCGCCCAAAGGCCACTGACTTAACTACTGTCGTCTAAAGACAACAATCGCGACCTGTAGTTTAACGTGCCCTCCGAAGCACGGAGGAGCTCGAGATAAATAAACCCATCCGTAGACAGGCTACGGCCGACGTTGCTTAATATGCGTGATCGATTACATCGCTCAACGACGCCATCGAGTTCCTCATTAATGCAATGCATAGACAAGCAGCTGTCAATAATACTTAACATCATCATCATCATCATCAGTTCCATTTTAGTCTCCACTACAGGAGCACGACCCTCTCTCGTCCGTCCTAGACGGAAGGAGGATTTGGCCTACATTCCCCACGCTGGCCAAACGGGTTGGGGAGGCCTGATCGATATTTGATAATGTATTTCCCTTAGTCGCCTTGTACGATATCCACGGGAAGAAACGGAGTGATTCTATTCTAGTCTGCCGGAAACCACACGGCCAAATACTTAACATATGCTTAACATGCACTATCGGGATTACAACGAGCACCGAGGTCATCTATCCTTAACATTTTATATACTTAAAGCTTTTTTTATTTTCTAGATAAAAATGCACTCACTCGGAGATAAACACTCTTCTTTCTTGTTATTTTGTTTGCGTTTTCTCGCAGTAAGTAGTGCCTGGGAATCGGCACTGCGGAGTGTGGATTGCGCGCAATTAGTTTGCGGATCCTGCAAAAGTAGGATTTTCTATCTTTCTTATCACTAACTTTAGTTTTTGTTGCACTTAATATCTTTATTGCACATTGAAACAACATAAAATAGTTATACAGAGGCGAAATTGGGGTATATGTGGCACATCAATATCTTTAGAGCCAAAGCCAACCTCGCCTGTACGTGGTGCACAATGCCTACTAGCGAAAGAGGCTCTGGCATAAGAGAGGTAGGGTTCAGTTTATTTGTAAGCTGCCCGACTGGGGAAGTACCTCCACCTCACGGAATACAGCCCAATAATTCCTTTGAGAGTTGTTGTGTTCCTGCGAGTGAGTGAGGTCACCAGAAAGGAAGAAGGTGGTGCATCAACAGCGGGGGTGGCGGCGCGCGACCGATATTTCATTTTACGAGCGTTTATGTGGCTATGGTAACCGCTTCACATCAAGCGGGCCGTATGCTTGTTTGCCACCTGACGTAGTATAAAATAATATATAATGATAAGATATTGAGGTTAATAAACTTATTAAAAATGACGGAATTATTATTATGTATCTCTTTTTAATCACGAGTCAAGCCCGGTCATTTGATAGGCGTGCGCGGGGATATGGATCCAACGCGTAGAGGCCCCTTTGAGAAGTTTGATGTAATGTTGTACGCCCGCCGTGACCCGCTCCAGGATATGTCAATGGAACGACATACCCATGAGCAGATCTCGGCAGGCGTTGAGACTATTGCGAAGTGTGATGGAAAATAAATGGGCTATGGAGATGAGATCTGGGTGAACTTAATACCGGGCTATTACAGAAGAGGGATGGACGCCTGCCATAACTGTTTTTATTGCTAGTTATTTGCGGCAGGCGGTGGCTTGCCACTCACTAGATGGGCCCCCGAAATGCCAGGAAAACGGCCAGGGGCAACACCGGTGTGAGTGACTCAGGGGTGTCGAGAGGTGTGCTGCGCTTTCTCCGAAGTTACTCGCGGCGTGATGCCCTTTAACACTTCCACCCCTGGAGCATATAGCTCTAGCGGCTCCGCTCTGGACGGCCAATGAAGGCAAGCCAGAGCTGAGAGTCCTGCGGGCCTTCTTGTGTTTACACTCCGACCGATGAAGACACGTCGGAGACGAAGGCCCTGACCGACTCTCTGGAGACTCGGGTCCGTGGTGTCGCTACTCACACAACAGCTCGCCACACAAGCTGCCCTGCGGATTATTATTATTATTATTACTTTATGAAAGAGTGGCAAACGAGCATGTTGGTCACCTGATGTGAAGCAATCACCACCGCCCATGGAGACCAGCAACACCAAGGGGTTGCCGATCCACTGTCACTGTTGCCAGCCTATTCTCCTTCTTTCTGGTGACCTCACTCACCCGCAGGAACACAACAACCCTCAAGGGAATTGTTATTTGGCTTCGGTATTCTGTGAGGCGGAGGTACTTCCCCAGTCGGGCAGAATAAAAAATACTTTATGCCCTAACCTATCTTTTCGCCTGAGCCTCGTTTGTCTCTCAGCAGGGTGAAGTTGGCTTTGGTTTAAAGATGTTGATGAACCACTTACACCCCAAAATTAATTTTGTATCTTAGAATATACATCTGACAAAGTTCTAGCATCTATTCCATTGATTTCTAATCGAATGCTTATCGACAACTCAACTAAAAAAATATGTGCGATAAATTGAAAAAGACTAAACGAGAAGTTTCAAAGCGAGAACATTTTAGTAAGAGCTAATTTTTAAAGCGAAAAATTGTAGCTTTAGTTAACTTTGTTCAAAATTTAACTTTGAATAGCGAAACTGAAGCTGAGAAGTATTGAAAAGTTACTGTGTTATTTAACGGCAAGTTAATAAAAACTAAACAGTATAAGGAGTTTCCGTAATGTAAACTGAAATAATATTCGTTCATTTCTTACAGCCAATGTCTCGAATTAATGAGTTACATTGAGTCACTATCGACAAACTGAATCTTGGAAATCGATTTACTGTGTTATATTTATATTGGACGAGATTATGCCATAAGGATCCAACTCACTTTTTAAGATAATTTATGTACATACGCTTGTATTATTCCATAATGTAAACTGAAATAATATTCGTTCATTTCTTGCAGTCAATGTCTCGAATTAATGAGTTACATTGAGTCACTATCGACAAACTGAATCTTGGAAATCGATTTACTGTGTTTCACATTTTGGGATAATTTATGTATAAATACGCTAATATTATTGTTTTATACTACTTTATATATTATACTATATTTGACGGTGGTCGAATGGTTAGCAATGGTCGCTTTGACTCCGAGGTCGCGGGTTCGATTCCCGCACAAGACAAATATTTGTGAGCATGAACATGTCTGTTTGCCTTGGTCTGGGTGTTTTCTATGTACCTATTATAAGTATGTATTTACAAAAAAAAAAGTATTTAAGTTCATTTAATAGTTGTCTAGTACCCATAACATAAGCTTTGCGCTTAATTTGGGACTAGATGGCGCTGTGTAAATTATCCAGAAATATTTATTTATTTATATATTGGACGAGATTATGCCATAAGGATCCATTCACATTTTGAGATAATTTATGTACGCTATTATTATTATGTAATACTACGTCGGGTAGAAAATAAGCATAAGGACCGCCTGATATGAAGCAGTTACCGTAGCAATATAAACGCTCGCAACATGAAATGTCGCTCGCGATGCCAATGCATCAACTCCTTCCTTCCTGACCTCACTCACCACCATGTTAAACTAGAAGAGTTCGATCTTACAAGTTAAGCAACTTCGGCGCTGTCTGTCTAGGATGGGTTTATTTATCTCGAGCTTCTCCGTGCTTCGGAGGGAACGTAAAGCTGTCGGGCTCGAATGTTGTCAATAGACAACGGTCGTTAAGCCAAATCAAACCAAAAGTGGTCTTTGGGCGACATGAAACGCTGATCTCCGCCAACTCGCAGTTGAGGAGCGTGGAGGAGTACGCTCTACCTTAGACGAGATCATATTTCAGCAGTGGAATGAACATGGGTTGCGGCCGATGCACTTTTTCTAGCAAGTGTATACAATTTATTTCACATATTTGTACACCACATAGCTCATCATCTTCTTGGACCAAACTAACCTCACCTGCTTGTGGTGCACCTTGTTGACTAACAAACGAGAATGTATTATAAACTGCGGACAAGTTCTCTCACCGCACAAAAGACCGCAGCCAAGCAACTATTTCCTAGAAAGGGTTTTATTGTTTTTAGGGTTCCGAACCTCAAAAGGAAAAACGGAACCCTTATAAGATCACTTTGTTGTCCGTCTGTCTGTCTGTCTGTCTGTCTGTCTGTCTGTCTGTCAAGAATTTCTAAGTCGAGAATGCGTGGAGGTATCAAGCTGAAATTTGAACTGTATACTCAGGTCTACGGTCCCATGAAGTTAAAAAAAAATCAAACTGCTAAGTTTACGTAGAAAAAAGTTACGGTCGTTTATTCAGCAAAAAACGCATATTTCGACACACTCAAGGGAATCAAAACCTATAGGGTACTTCCCATTGACCTAGAACTATGAAATTTGGCAAGTAACATCGTTATAGACTACAAGTACAGGAATAAATCTCAAAACTGTACATTTGTAAATAGATCTTAAAAAATAGGGGGTCTATATTTTTATAGGGTGTCGAAATTTCAAATTGAAACTACTAGTTCAAATGGGGTATCATATGAAAGGGCTTGATGTACACATTGCAAAATATATTTTATTTATTTTTTTCGACGCATTATTTCTTATTTCTAATGAAAAATATCAAATTTAATAATGATACTACGTACCTACGGAACCCTCGGTGGGCGAGTCCGACTCGCACTTGTCCGTTTTTTTGTTGTTTGTGTTTCTACCAGTCAATGAGTTTACTACGAATGAAGGAGTTGCTACGTAGGCAGTGGGATGACGTCGTATCATCATTTTTGAAGTGAAAACTTCTTTAGCGGCGTTGTGCACTTTTTGGGTTGGGTAAAAAATGTTATTTTTTTTTTATACTACGTCGGGTGGCAGACTAGCATACGGCCCGCCTGATATGAAGCCGTTACAGTAGCCATATTAACGCTCGCAACATAAAATATCGCTCGCACGCCGCCACCTCCGCTGCCAACGCAGCATCTCCTTCCTTTCTGGTGACCTCACTCACTCGCAGGAACACAACAACCCTTAAGGGAATTGTTATTTGGCTGCGGTATTTTGTGAGGTGTAGGTAAATTCCCCAGTCGGGTAGCTTACAATTACGCTCCCTACCTCTCTTTTCGCCAGAGCTTCGTTTGTCAGTCAGCAGGGTGCACCGCGTGCAGGTGAAGTTGACTTTGGTTCAAAGATGTTGATGAACCACTTACACCCCATGTTAAACTCGCGTCAGGACACGTGACCTGCTCGAAAATTCGTAAGACGGAGTGAGCGTTGACCGCCGGTGCTGCATAGGAGAGGAAGTGATATCCCCCTCTCTTTCTACCGCGCGGTGAAAATGTATGCCTGCTCCTGCTGTTTCTTTTTAATGTAATATACGAGTAAATTGTCATGTTTGTGTATGATAGCGCAATAAAGAATATTGTATTTTACCACATAAATGATAGTACTTTTATACTGATAACTAAAGCAAATCGTGCGAAATTATTCCCTAACCATTGCAAAATATTCAAAAATGCACAACGTTAATGTTAAAGTTTTCACTTCTGCCGGCACTCCCGGAGTGCAACCTGTGCAACGCGTTGTTTTTTTTTTATTATTAAACATAAGAATGAATATTACAATAGTTTCTTGATGCCTAAAAACCGCAAATGTTTGTCTAGGCGTTGCGCATTCGCAATTTAGCTTTTATGTATTTACAATAATGGTTACTGTATTTCGACATTATACATACCTACAACCAATATATTACCATCATACGAGTGGTGATACTTAACAATTGTAAACGGTTCTCAACGTGAAATGAAGAAGACACCTCCATCACAGCATAGTAATACAACCAGTACTTTAACTTCATACAAGCGCCCAAATCGGCGCACGCATACAGCCAAGCGTCATTTACACGACCGCTAAGGACTATTTGGTGCGCGGTGCACCAAAACTTCCTGGGCGGCCGTGTAAATGACGCTTGGCTGTGTGCGTGCGCCGATTTAGGCGCTAGTATGAAGTTAAAGTACAGAGGGGCAATTCTCGTAATTAAAATGTAGTCAAAATTCTGTTTCGATCCAGTCTCGATCTCACAAATGTCACATTTGGTATTGTCGTAACACAATATGTAATTTCAAAATTAAATTTAAGCGGGACTATATCGAAATATGAGTGAAAATTAAACAAACTAAGAATGTTACTTTGCCAACAACAAGAATTGATAATAATTAATTAATGAAATCAAGTTGTATATAATTTTAGTCAATTCACAATTCAATCTCGATTCGGTCAACTTTCAATCTGCGTTCGTAGAAAAATTACGAGAATTGGCCTTCTGGTTGTATTACTATGCTGTGCCTCCATAGAAAAAACTAATATTTGCGAGGCTTTTTATAACACGCTCATACCTTAGGGAAATAGTGTCGAAAATGCTCGCGTTGTTGAGCCACGTTTACCTTTATCATAAAAATATGCTGCATTATGGAGTTATTGTATCAAGAAAATTCGCTTTCCTGTAAGTAACGTAGTTTAGTTCGATGTTATTGGAGAACAAAAGGGCTACGTGAAGCATCGAAATTTTTAGGTAGATAGATAGAATATGATTTATTAGCATAATACTAATAATAATTAAAAATCGTGTTTTTTTATAATAATTAAAAATCGTGGTTTATCAACATCTTTGAACCAAAGCCAACTTCACCTGCTCGTGGTGCACCCTGCTGACTGACAAACGAAGCTCTGGCGAAAAGAGAGGTAGGGAACGTAATTGTAAGCTACCCGACTGGGGAATGTACCTCCACCTCACATAATACCGCAGCCAAATAACAATTGTTGTATTCCTGCGAGTGAGTGAGGTCACCAGAAAAGAAGGAGATGCTGCGTTGGCAGCGGGGGTGGCGGCGCGCAAGTTATATATAATGTTGCGAGCGTTAATACGGTTACGGTAACCGCTTCACATCAGGCGGGCCGTATGCTTGTCTGCCACCCGACGTAGTATAAAAAAAAAAACATACAAGCGTCTATAGGTTTCATATCAAGTGGGCTGGGCAATATGCTTGGTTACCATCCGACGTAGTATAAAAAATCACATTAAATTATATTGTAAAAATTGATATTTTTACTCACTACGTCCAATCTAAACAGTTCGTTCCGTAATTTACCATTTTTATTAACTGGTAATGCAGCCATTAACTTTTATGATACTGAATATAATAAATAACATTATATATACCCAACATAAACACAAATTATGTTGAGTAGAATCATTAGAAGTGTAATTTATGTAAATATTCTAATTGTTGCCCAATTACGTCCCTGTGCCATGTAGGGCGGGGAATGGCTTTTTTTTCGAATTCAAAAGTAATTGGATTTGAATCCAATTACTTAATTGAATTTCTGATTTTGAAATCATAAATTTTTAAAAACATGTTCTGGACATCGCTGTAAGGGTTTACAGCGCTGACAGAAATATTGCTCGCGCGCCGCCTCCTCCGCTGCCAACGCAGCAACTCCTTCCATCGTGATGTCCTCACTCACTCGTAGGAACACAACCCTCAAGGGAATAGTTATTTGCCTGCGGTATTCTGTGAGGTGGAGGTACTTCCCCAGTTGGGCAGCTTAAAATTACGCCGTGCCCTACCTTTCTTTCGCCAGAGCCTCGTTAGTAAATCTGCAGGGTACACCACGTGCAGGTGAGATTGGCTTTGGTACACAGATGGAGGTAGCTCACCAAACGTATACCCCAAATATAATATAGATAACATATAAATTGGCTAAAGCGCATAAAGGGTTTCGTACCTTCGTACCTTACGATGTTTAAGCTGAAGAATAATCCAAAAAAAAAGAAACGATTCTGCAGAACACCATTTAATTAAGAAATTTAATGAATTTTCAAGAGAAGCAATTCTCGCGACAAACAAATAAAGCGTAATATATCTCAAACTCAATGCTTGCTTGGAGTTTCTCTAAGATGCGATCGCATCTGGAACGAAGAAATTCGACGGTAAAACTAAGTGGTTGACATAGTTCCCAGACTCAGCGAGTTGAAGTGGCAGTGCAGTGGGCCACAACTGCCGAGTCAGCGATGGCAGATGGGGGAGGAAAGTCCTAGAGTGGAGGACACGTATGGGTGTCCTCCACTCTAGGTCTAGATGGATTGACGGTCTGAATAATATCTGGTAGTGGTTGGATGCGGTAAGCGCTATCATTCATACTAGCGCCTAAAGCGTTCACCATATGCGATCCTCCGCTTTCCGCATCCATTTATTTTAATTTTATATATTTATCCATTTAAAGCCTTTCCCAATGGAAAGGCATATATCCAGCAGTGGGTAGATACAGAGTACAGACTGATAATAATGATGATATTATCTTAAACTATCGTATTTGGAAATTTATAAATGTATACCACTCGCAAAGACTGTCTGTTGCAACCCTACTTAATGAATCCATTGGCCATGACAAAGCTCCACCCACACTACCACGGCTGGTTCCTGATAAATACACGAAAACATAGACATTAAGTAAAATTGGGTAGATAGGTTATGTAATGCTATGGATATTTATGGAGTACCTACCCGAAATTGTAATCACTAAATTTACAATATAACATACAACATAACAAAATATTAACTTTCTTGTAAAATACACAGGAAACAACATTTAATGCCTTTATTTCGGGTCTTTTATTATTAGTTTGAACACAATATTTATATTAGTAATTCATTTCCTTAGATTTGATATAATGACAATAGTAGGGGATGTCTATAGCAAAAATAAAATTAAGAAAAGCGGTCGTACACAGACATCTATATATATAAAAATCAATGCCACTTTTCGTTGTAATTTTATAACTCAAGAACGGGCTCACCTATCCAAACCAAATGTTTAGGGTTTATTCAGACTATTTAGTAGATGGTTTAGGTGAAGTTTGCACAAAATCGGTAGAGCGGTTCTTTATTTATCACATTTTTTGTAACAAATCTATCTATCTATATATATAAAAATCAATGCCACTTTTCGTTGCAATTTTATAACTCAAAAATGGGCTCACCTATCCAAACCAAATGTTTAGGGTTTATTCGGACTAAGTTGTTTCTAAAAATCGGTAGAGTGGTTCTTCATTTATCACATTTTTTGTAACAAATGAATTCAATAAATGGCGGATCATTTTGTTAATGGGGATTTTGCTGTCAAATTGAAACTTTTTTCAGATGGGGATTGTGCTGTCAAATTGAAACTTTTTTCAGTGTTGACAGTACAAGCATGTTGTTATGTCATTCATTCGGTCATTTCATTTTAGACGTGCTTCGACTTTATGTTGCCTGTTCCAGAGTCGGTACCCCCCAGCCGTTTGTTTATTCATGCTCAAAATGGAAAAATAAAAAAATATTGTTTATCCAAATGTTATGGATTAAGTTTTAAAATAAGCTAGCAATTAATAAAATATTTTTTTGTTTATTAATTTTTTTTAGTATTTCACTTTATACGTAGCGAAGCACGTACCGGGCCGCTAGTATATAATAAATTTTATTTACATATATAATAATTGAAATATAAATTTGTACCTCTCTTATAGTTAGGGACATTATCTTATATAAAATATTAAGTCCGTCACATATATATGTTGTGTAGGATTGTAGATACAAATACAAAATACAAATAGTTTAATTTCAAAATTGTTTTAACAAGGTTATATTAATTACCTATCGTCCATAACATGGGTCGGACCCGTCTCTGGGGCACCAAAAATTAAATTAACTAATTACATAGGTATGTTCGATACTAAGTTGCTATTATTGTATTTTTATATTTATAGTATTATAATTTATACGGTCAATGTATATATATATGATTATTTATAAGAAAATAGACTGCCATAAAGCTTCTAATCGGCTTTATTGTACATAATTTTGTTACTGTTTTGGAAAAATACGAACAATCCTATCTACTTCTTTATTACTTGACATCTTCGTCCGGACCTTATTAGGTCAATACTCATCACGGTATCATTGGCCGGAAAATGAGCCCAATATCCATGATTGGTCGACAACTTAGATATGGAGGATTCTTTTTGTTCACGTCCCCAATTATATCAAGTTCATTGTGCTAATTCTTTAGCTACTTCCTCGTGTGGCATATATTCACACCCCGGCCACTCCATACAAATGTCGCGTCATTTACTACTACATAAACAATGACGTCTGTGCAGAGCGCGAATAAGCGTGTGTATGTGCGGCGCCATAGATACTGTTACAGATTTGTCTCAGAGGGGAGGTGAGGTCGACTCGAGAGAGCGACAGGGAGGCCATACTTTAAGTAGTACTATTACTTATACTGTGATATATTACCCTTCACTCGCTCCGCTTGCCATCGTCAGGAAATTCATTCTCAACAACTGGAACCTAAACGGTTGCATCTGGGCAGTTCGAGAGAGGTTCTAGTTCTAGTTCTAGAGGTTCTAGAGGTCGCACTATCAAGTTAATAAAAAGGTTTTTTTGAAGTGATACCATGTTATAAATCGATGAACGCCGGCTGCACAGCATAGTAATACAACCAGTACTTTGAATGACGCTTGGCTGTGTGCGTGAGCCGATTTGGGCGCTAGTATGAAGTCAAAGTACTGTTGTATTACTATGCTGTGCCGGCTGCATGCACAAGCAGAGAGTGGCCACACTATAGATATGTAAGTACAATTATTACTTATGCTGTGATTTCAGGTCATTGATGGCTTTGTGAAATTAGCCCAGAAATATTTATTATATACACTTGTGTGCAAATTATATAGTATATTCCATAACTTTAACTCTAACACTGCGTAGTCTTGTGAAAACTAAACATTCCAACTTTGCCTATCTAAAAGTTTGTTATAACTAAAAGTATTATAATCTAACTAAATCAATCGAGTTTTGTTGTTAATTTGTATTATAGCGAAGAAAGGTAAAACAAAGTTTTCGCAAGTTTATTTCTATCTAACAAATTATCTTAGTTATTATTAAATACATCGCTAAAACAATACAATTCAATTATTTACCAGTAATAGGTTACACATCTTCATCTATACATAATAATGGATTCTTATAATATTATAAGAAATTAATAAGATTACATAAGAAATTAATGAAAAATACAAGTATAGTAATTAGTAATAAGTAGTAGTAAGTAGTAGTAGTAATAAGTAGTTTTTTTTTTTCTACCTCTGTAAATATTTTATTTGTAAATATTCTGCCCGATTTTAGATCAGTTTTAGTTTAATATAAATTAATTAAGTTTTTGATTATTTTTGTGATAATTGACCACCTATCTTCAGTGAAAGTTTAAATTACTTTTACTACTTTTACTATTTGATTGTCTAAAAGCAGTTCTCCAGTGGGCAAGTAAGTTCATATTAAATTATTCATAACAAAATATGGTGCCAAACTTCTTGTAACCGGCGCACTAATATTGTATATAGATTGTATTCATATTAAAGATAGTATAGTAATATTACTATACTTGTAATTTTCATTAATTTCTTTGATTTGATGAATCCTGCATACTCCCTGCACAAATTCGTTACCCTCAGGTTGCCTTGAAAAGATTGTTACATGTCTGTAATAATTTATTGATTGACTTTCAATTTGAGTAATGCAATGCAATTTGTACAAAAATAAAGCGTATTCTATATATCCGTCTGTCAAAATATCTTTCATATACATATATACTACGATATTTTTGAAATATATAATTTGAACATCACGGCAAAAAAATATAGAACAAATTAATCAATTGATAGAAATTGTATATTTCAGTTCCGAATTTCGTGTTACTTTTAGCCGTCCTGTAGTTTATGTATTATTTAAATTTAGCTATTGATATGGATATTAAATTGTAGCTTTAATCCTAAAGTATCTAAAACAATAAAAAAATCTATATCAATGAACTCGTTTGAGAAATAAATTTAGAAAGCTAAAAAAAATTTGAAAAATTTGACGCTGTTCTGTAGGTGAATTAAATATTTTGTGTAGTTTTTTGGTACAATTTGGGATTAGCCAATAGTTTATTTATATCAGGAGCTATAGAATCTTAATGGCAACAAATTAAAACCATTGTTATTATGTTGAGTTGTTTGTGTTTGAAGTATTCAAATTTTAAAAGAATTCGAAATAAAAAAAAATTAAATGGCTGCCATTTTAACCCTAAGTGCCCTGCGATCCTCACCTGGAAGGTTTTTTCACTTTATCGGTGAAATTGTCTAATTAAATACGCCGATAAATATAGGAAATTGAATGCCTAACACATTGTATGTATATATACATGTATGTATACAATGTGTTAGGCATTCAATTTCCTTAGTTCCAATGAGTTTGATTCGTATACAAATAAATGCAACAAAAAAAGAAAAAAAACCGGACCTAAATTAGTCATAGCCATGACAGGATTTTTTAAGTAACGCATTGGCGATTAAGTTTTTAATGTATAAAATTTGATTTCAAATATTTTTTAACACATAACCGGCTGGATGAGGGTCGGTTTTCTATTTGTACACTCTACTATAGCGCACCCCTTTGTTCTTCACACCACTGTCTGATACATAGTGAGGTGCCGCTACTGCGCCAAATGTGAAGTGACACACCATGATGGGGACCTGCTGTACGTGACAGCAGGTCCCCATCATGGTGTGTCACTTTAGTTTGAACAACATTAAGGTTCTATTGTCAAAGACTATTTCTATAATTAGAATAATATTAAATACAAACAATATTAATCTATTTTCAATTTGACCACCGACTTTATCAATGAACGAAAGAGTATGAGTATATATGTGTGTGTATGTCAAATGAATGGTAGTGTGTGTAATGTGTTTTTTATTAATTTAATGTATATTTTATGCATAATTTTTACATATATTAGCATTCTGCACTCCTTCTCTATATAAACTATAAGTGTGCGAAATTTCATACTCCTTCGTCCGCGCAATTTTCGTAAAATGAGGTACAAAGTTTTTGCTTCACAAATTAATATATAGGTAGATTTCTCTCTGTAGAATGAAAACTACGTTTAAATAATTCTATGTATTCATAAGATTTGCTTGATAAACTGTTAAGTGCTTCTCAAATCCGGGCCTTAAGATGTTTAATTTACCCTGCGAGGTTATCTTAAATGCCCCTTACTTTATCTTAAAACAATGCCGGATAATGGGCTGTTTGTGGATTAGAGATAAACGCCGTATATCTAGTACGTTTACACTTTAATCGAGTATACTTGGTGGTCCAATGTTTGGATAAACATCGCAGTAAAAAACCAGGCAAGCGTACCGACATAGAATAAAAAACCTACCTATGTTGCCGTAGAGAAAGCACTCGGTTTAACGCACTGGAATTTCGACAGCTATGAAATCAAAAACACGCGATAATTAATATTCTTTTAGTGTTGGCAGATGGGGGAGGAAAGTTCTAGTGGAGACCTCGTATGGAGCGAAGCGTCAGGCGATCATGTCGGTACTTAGGTACGCGCTGCCTGATCCACGAACTTCAGTTATAATGAAAACAAAAAATTAGCACATTCTGCTTTTAGAAATATTTTTTCCTCGAAATTAAACCTATGAATATTTCAGTGTACGTCGGCGTCGACTCATTTTGGGGCTGAATTATTAATGTTTGACCATAACGGTAATTACGGAAGAAGAAAATATATATGAATCTTTAATAGTAAAGTTCCCTGTTGCCTCGGCTGGCTGTTTTGAATTGGCAATGACGTTTGATATATCTCTATAAATTACTGACAGTCCGCCCCGACATTGATTAGGTAGACGGAACGGGGGGCCCAACACACATTCATATTCATATTTATTTATTCATGAACAATATACAATTGTGTCTGAAATAATAATAATAATAATCCATCCGCAGGGCAGCTTGTGTGGCGAGCTGTTGTGTGAGTAGCGACACCACGGACCCGAGTCTCCAGAGAGTCGGTCAGGGCCTTCGTATCCGACGTGTCTTCATCGGTCGGAGTGTAAACACAAGAAGGCCCGCAGGACTCTCAGCTCTGGCTTGCCTTCATTGGCCGTCCAGAGAGGAGCCGCTAGAGCTATATGCTCCAGGGGTGGAAGTGTTAAAGGGCATCACGCCGCGAGTAACTTCGGAGAAAGCGCAGCACACCTCTCGACATCCCTGAGTCACTCACACCGGTGTTGCCCCCGGCCGTTTTCATGGCATTTCGGGGGCCCATCTAGTGAGTGGCAAGCCACCGCCTGCCGCGAATAACTAGCAATAAAAGCAGTTATGGCAGGCGTCCGTCCCCCTTCTGTAATAGCCCGGTATTAAGTTCACCCAGATCTCATCTCCATAGCCCATTTATTTTCCATCACACTTCGCAATAGTCTCAACGCCTGCCGAGACCTGCTCATGGGTATATCGTTCCATTGATATATCCTGGAGCGGGTCACGGCGGGCGTACAACATTACATCAAACTTCTCAAAGGGGCCTCTACGTGTTGGATCTATATCCCCGCGTATGCCTATCAAATGACCGGGATTGACCCGTGAATTAAGAGAGATACATAATAATCCTAATTTTACAATAATATGTCTTATATTATAATATATTTATAGAAATTATCAAAATAAATACAAAATTAATACCTATCAATACATATAATAAAACAGTAGGAACCGCGTGTCTGTACATTTGATAAAATTAACAAAAAATGAGTGTGGGCGATAAAAAAAGAGTAACAGAACACAAAAAATATTTTTTTGTCTGTCTGTCTGTCTGTCTGTATGTACTTGCTAATCTTTAAAACTACTGAATAGATTTTTATGCGGTTTTCACTAAAAGATTAAGCTCATCCCTGAGCAACATATAGGCTTTGTTTCATCGAAATCTGATGTCAGATTAAAAAGTTATCGTCATTTAAAGTTTAAAGAAAATTTTTCTTCGTAGAAAATCACTCATCACAAAATCTCAGAAATTACAAGTGCTAGGAATCTCAAATTTTGTATGGGGGTTCCTTTCAGGACGTAGATGCTCACTAAGACGGGAATTTGGAAAATTCAACTCCTAAGGGGGTGAAATGGGGGTCCAAAGTTTGTATGGGGAACCAAGATTAGTTGGACTATTTTATACGATACTTTACACGAGATCTTCTGTAGATAAATGAGTAAACACGTGTTTCAGGATTTTTCAAAATTCAACCCCTAAAGGGGTGGAATGAGTCGGTACCATCCACCCCGGTCGTCCAGCCCCGTTAACGGGGCGGTTGGGAAAATTTGTTTCATCGACCCCGGTAGTGCCGACCTCGTCGTTGAACGGGGTGGCTGGCACTGATTAAGGTTCATCTACCCCGGCGTGGTTTTTAAAGGGGCGGTTGGCACCGATTGAGTAGCATACGTCCCGGTAGTGTTTAAAATAGGGAGATTAAATATTATTTTATATACATAAAATATGAACTGAAAATAAAAAGAAATTTGTATGCAACAATAAATTTTTATTATGGGTATAAAAATATATTTATTTTTTTATAAAGAAACATAGCTTACACATATTACAGGAAGAATGAAATGCAATCCCTCAAGATTTTTTTGAAAATTTGATTTGGGGAATGCCAAGGAGACTGGAAGCTGTTCGTAGATCTCGAGGGGGCAATACTAAATACTGATTAATGCCCACGTTATGGCGTTTACTAAGCAATTAAAAAAAAAAATATTTGAAACTGTTTCCTTCCAATAAAATTTATCTTTTTTTTTAATTTGCTTAATTTTGGCTGTTAGATCGTTTTTTTTTCAACTTACATTTTTAAATTATCGTATAATAAGCAAAATCCAAATAAATAAATTTAATTCTCACAAACATCCATGATATATAGCTTTATACACACAACTTTTTTGTTCCTCTAAATTTGTCCATGAGTGTATATTTAAAAATTCTTCTATAGAAACATAGTTGACTTGATAAAAAGAAACATACCTAGATATAAACCCAATTAAATTATATATAACCCATTGTAATAATAATAATATGTAATTATCACATAATATATATAATTGTTATATAATATATCGTGTTATATAATAATGGGTTTTATATCTACTTATGTTTGTTTTATTCATGTCAGCTATGTTTCTTTATAAAAAAATAAATATATTTTTATACCCATAATAAAAATTTATTGTTGCATAGAAACTTCTTTTTATTTTCTGTTTATATTTTATGTATATAAAATAATACTCTAATCTCCCTATTTTAAACACTACCGGGGCGTATGCTACTCAATCGGTGCCAACCGCCCCTTTAAAAACCACGCCGGGGTAGATGAACCTTGATCAGTGCCAGCCACCCCGTCAAACGACGAGGTCGGCACTACCGGGGTCGATGAAACAAATTTTCCCAACCGCCCCGTTAACGGGGCGGGACGACCGGGGTGGTTGGTACCGACCCGGTGGAATGAGGTGCAAACGTCTGAAAATCGACATGGGTATTGTTTTTATGGTTTATCGGGTCGCTGATTCCGAAAACAACAGCTATTTTATAATCTAACATAACCGACGTGACACAAGAGCACTCCTGTGGGGGTGCGATTGGGTTGAAATGTTACAATATCAATATGGGTGTTGATTCTATGGTTTTCTAAAATGTCAATTACGAAAATGGCATCGATTTGAAAACGTGGACACGAAATTTCCATCTCGGTATAAAAATCCAAGATTTGGAACACCTGATGCAGAACCATATTATTATTATTATTATTTCCAACGGGGACGCCGATTGTCGGGCGGGTGATCAGCCTTTCCTGAGGCCATTTCACCCATTTCCCCTGGTCCTCCCTTTTGGGGGAGGATGTGGGTTTATCCGGCAATCACGGCGTTCCGTCGAACCTACCTGTTTCCTTGCAAAACCTTACGATCTGTTCCACCTTCAGGTCTTCCAGGTCTTCTTTCTCTAACGTGTCCACCCCCATGGTCTCCCATCTTATCCGTGAGTACATGGGGCACTCGGCAAGCAGGTGGAAGCTTGTTTCGTCGTCATCCATGCACTCTGGGCATTTGGGGTTTGTTTTCACGCCTATTAGTGTCAGGTGCCTGTTCAGTCGGCAGTGTCCTGTTAACACTTCTATGACGAGCCTCATGTTGCCTCTGGAGAGTTTCATCAGTTGGCTGGTCCTTTTTTTGTCTAGGCCTTTGATGAAGATCTTCGACTGTCTCATGACTGTCGAGGACTCCCATCTTTGGTTAGTCTCTACTACGGTTCTTCGGCTGATTACTCCCTTTGTTATTTTGTGGGCGATTGGTAGCCTTGGCTCCGGGCCCACCTGGTTTTCGTCAGCCCCTTTCTTGGCCAGTTCATCAGCTATTTCGTTGCCCGTGTTGCCCTCATGTCCGGGTACCCAGGCAATCGTCACATCAGCTGTCTTGGACAGTTTTTCTAATGCATTTTTGCACTCTTTGACCATTGCTGATGTTGTTTCTGTCTTTGCAAGTGCCTTCAGCGCTGCCTGGCTGTCGCTGTATATGGTGACTTTTCCCGTGTTATTCATGGAGCCTACCATTTCTGCGCATATCATGATGGCATAGATTTCTGCTTGGAAGACACTTGCATACTTTCCTAGGGGTATTGACCTATTTGTTTCTGTTCCGTCTTCACATTTTATGTGTACTCCGGAGCCAGAGAGCTTGGTTGTTTCTTTCCTGGAGCCGTCTGTGTAGCAGATGGTACCACTGGTGTCCATCTTCCAGTCTTCTCTCAGTCCTATGTGTATTCTATATTTCTTGTCAAAGATCCTTTCCTTTCTTATCAAATCGTTGTTTGAAAGGATCATTGAGAGCTTTCCTTCGTAGTCTTGGCTGATCTTTGCGTGGCCCTCATCCATGGTGTTTCCAGTCCAGAGACCCGTGCTTCTTAGTTTGAACCATTGTTCAGTGGCTCTCTTTTTTACTTCTAAGTCCAATGGGTTCAGACCCAGTATGATCTCCAGCGCGGCCGTGGGTGTAGTCCTCATCGCGCCGGTGGTTATCAGGGCCGCCAGTCTTTGAACTTTGTCTAGTTCTTGTTTGTTCCTCTGTATGTCGCATGCTTTATGCCACCATACCAGGGCACCGTGTAGGATTCTTGGCATAATTATTGCCTTGTAGATCCATAGTGCTGTGGCTGGTTTCATACCCCAGCTTCTTCCTATTGCTCTTTTGCATTGCATCATGGCTATTTTTGCCTTTGAGCATGTATTACTTATGTGAGTCTTGAAGGTCAGTTTGCTGTCCAGTGTAACTCCCAGATATTTGACTTCCCTTACTACTTCCAGGTCATGGTTATCTAGTCGTACCGGTTCAGTCCGTCCTATTTTCCTTTTCTTAGTAAAAAGAACTAGTTTGGTTTTGTCAGGATTCAGGTTGAGGCCTTTGTTCCTGCACCATTCTAGTGCTACTTTCAGACCTCTGTTCATGATGTTACACATGACACTTAGGACTTTGCCTGTGATCAGAAGCACCCCATCATCAGAGTATACCTGTGTGTATATGTGCATTCTGTTAATCTTGTTAACTAGTTCGTCTATTAGCAGGCACCACAGTAGTGGAGATAAGCATCCTCCTTGTGGGAAGCCTCTTCTTGCTATCACCGTGTGCTTTGTTCCTGCTATCTCTGCCTGTATCAGCCGGTGTTTTAGCATACATTTCACCCATTCTGATATGTCTTTGTCTATGCCTTCACGATTTAGGGTTTCCTCTATCGAGGCCGGGGTTGCTTTGTCGAAAGCGCCCTCAACGTCGAAGAAGCAACCCAGTGCGTATTCTGTGTTACTTATTGATCTCTGCACTCTGTTAACCAAGTTATGGAGTGCTGTCTCAGTCGACTTGCCGTCCATGTATGCGTGTTGGTTGTTGTGGAGTGGAGATCCGCTGCTAGCTATTTGTTCTCTGATTATTCTATCTAAGATCTTCTCTAGGGTCTTGAGTAGAAACGAAGACAGGCTAATACATCGGAAGCTTTTAGCCTCTTGGTACGTCGCCTTGCCTGGTTTCGGTAAGAAGACAGCTCTTATTTCTCTCCACTTCTTTGGGATGTATTTCTTTCTGATGCTGCAGTTATACAGGGTCAGAAGATCATCGCTTATGTACTTGATAGCTATTTGTAGCATTTTCGGGAAGATCTCGTCCGGTCCTGCTGCCTTGTATGGCTGAAATGACCTGACACTCCATAGTAAATGCTCTTTTGTGATTAGTGCCTTTTCCTCCGTGTCCGCTGTGGGATTCGTATCGATTGGCGTTTCGTCACCTTTGTATGCCTCGCATTCTGGAAAGTGTGTCTCCAGCATCACTTCCAGTATCTTTCCCGGGTCCGTTATTAATTCGTCTCCGTTCTTAATGCTTCCTAGTTTGCAGGTGTTCGTTTTAGAGAACATTTTCACTAGTCGCGCTGCGTCAGGATATTTTTCAACTCCTTCGCAGAATGCTTTCCAGCTTTTGTTGTTCTCCCTTCTGCATTCTTTCTTGAATGTGTTTCTTTCTTTCTTGTATGTGAGCCAGCTTTCGGCGTCGCCCTTTTTCTGGGCCGTCCTGAGAGCTTGTCTGGTCTTTTTCCTTTTCTTTTCTAGTGCTTTTGTCCACCAGGGTTGTCCCTTTCCTGGTCTGATCTCCTTAAGTGGACATGCCTTGTGGTATGCCTCCCTCATGGCCTCCTCTAGTCGGTTGGCTTCTCTTTCGATGTCTGTGGTATCTTTTAACGAGTTATGGTCGCCTGGACTCCACTTTTTAATGTGCTGTTCATATATCGTCCAGTCGGTTTTCCTCGCGTTCCTAAATAAGGTTTTCTCGATTTTGGCTCCCAGACTGAAGGTTATTCGTCTGTGATCCGACTTGGAATCTCTTTCGTCTACTTTCCAGTCTGTGATGTGCCGGCTTATATTGTCTGTTGCAATAGTGATATCCAGCACTTCTCTTCTGGCTTCGGTTACGAATGTGGGAGTATTGCCCACATTCAGTATGTCTAAGCCTGTTGCACTGATAAAGTCCAGAAGTAAGTCACCTTTTTTATTGCAGTCCGTGCTGCCCCACACCACGTGGTGGGCGTTGGCGTCACAACCTAGAATAATAGGAATGTTCTTACCTTGGTATTTTCTTATTATTTCTTCCATTTCTAGCGATGGTGGTCTATAGTCTTTATCGCTTGGTAGATACGCGGAGACCAGAATCACCCTCTCTTTTTTGCCTGTGTTGAGCTGTATTGTTGCTGTGGCGCTGGCAAGGTCACTGTAACAATCTGCTTTTATTATTCCTAACGATCTTACCCTACTGCTGGCATATATGCATGCCCTAGGAGTTGACTCACCCGTTTCGTGATAGATGATCTCTCCTCCTAGGGAGCTGAGCCCTGAGATTCGTCCTTTTACGACGTATGGCTCTTGCAGTAGTGCGATATCTATTTTTTCATCTACCACGTGTCTACAGAACTCAATCATGGCATCGCGGCAGTGATGAAGGTTAACTTGAACTATTCTTATTTTTTGTGTGTGTGTTTGTGGTGTGTTTCTGTTTGTGTTCATGTGTTAGTGTGAGTGTGCCTGTGTGTTTGTGAGTGTTTATGATCTCTCCCTATTTACTCGTCGCGTTGTTCCTGGCTCTTCCCCAGCCAAGGCGGTTGCAGTTGTGCAACGCTTGGTGGGGGAGTCAGGTCGCTCCGTGTCGTAGGGAGAGGGTGTGTTGTGCCGTGTTGTTCTGGGCGTGCCTGTCGGTGAGGCGTTTGGCTTCCGGTCGTCCCCCCCTGTGGGGTTTTCGTCCGGTGGCCGGTGCCTGCACTTTCAGGCCCAGAGCTTTTTGTGTTGGGCGCTTGTTGTGTGCTGCTTGGGGTGGAGCTCTGTAGGTACGGCTTGCCTTCGTCAGTCGTGCCTTCCTCTGGGGCTACGGTCGCGTTACTACCGCTTTCTACGAGCTCACTTCCCCGTGTTCTTTTGTGTGGATGTATCGGGCATGTGCACTTTCCGGTGTTTTCTGTTGGTTGTGTTACTTTTCCCATAACCTTGGCATATACCTGTGTGGCTTGGTAGTTGAGCCACACGTGGTCTTTTGCCGCTTCTTCGGGGACTCCCACCACAAGCCGTGCTCCCGATGGCAGGACTTCCTTGCGGATGAGTGTCCACTCTGATATCTTCAGTTCCACCCTGTGGCTGTTCTGTATCCGGATTAGTTCTAGCGGGTCGATACGGCGACCTCCACAGTTGCCCGGGAGCCAGATGGACATCTTGTGAATGTCGAGCTTTCGAGGTCTCAACGGGATGCCGTTCCACTCGCCGAAGTCGCAGCTAAGCAACCATGTCATCGCCTCCTCGGTGCTCGGGCTCACGAGGAAATATCCCTCGGCTACAAGCCCCGAGGCCGCGAATGACAAAGTAGGGCCTGTCGCGCCGTTAAGTGCGGCTTCCTCGATGTGGTCGACCAGCCGTTCCCTGATTGCAGCGGCCATAGCATCGTCCACTTCACCCCCGTCCCCCCTTTGTATTATGACGGAGAGATCGCTTTGACCTGTGGTGGGTCTCCGCGGTCCCTCGTTTTTTGGGGTCGTTTGCTGTTGTTTCGGGCGCTTCGGCGGACGCTGCTGTGTACGCTCTTCAGGGTCTGTGCCCTGCCTCTTTATTTTTACTGCTCTTGGTCCCGCCTCGCTCCTCGGTGTCGTCGTCGCAGTGTAGGTCAACGTACCGGGTGCGGTTTGTTCCAACTTCCTTCGGGTTCTCAGCCTCCTGCGTTTGGATTTGGTGATCCATTCGCCTCCTCCCTGCTGAGAACTCGAGCTTGTTTGAGTATGAGCCTCGCCAATACTCATATGCGTTAGGTCGTCTCCGAGAATCTCCGAGATGGATCTTCCGGGACGTGTCCTTTCGCATGGTGTCTTGGTTGTACTTTCTGTGCTTTCCTTTTTTGTTTTGTTGTTAGGCGCCAATGTGCCCCCCCCAGAATACGAGGAGCAGCCTGGACCACTAGGTGGTCCAGGGAGGGATTCTCCGGCTTGGCCGGTACCCTCCTGGGGTATAACTTCTCTATCATTTGCGCTCATGTTTTTCGGTTCCGGGGTTGCCGGATAGAGGTTGGACTTGGGTAAGGGAGGGAAGGGGGAAGTGCCTTGTTCCTGTGCCTCACTCGTAAAAGCGGCGCACAGGTACAAGGCTTGAGGATGGGGTGGGGAAGGTGGGAATAGAATTATCGGCTAGAGGTTTTTGTTATATCTGTTTCTTAGGGAACCAGACCAATAACAGGCAGCAACCACGTGAAGGGAACTCTCTAGCCTTGCCCTGGGGATCCACACGACTGTTGCGCTCTCCCCCGGAGCCATTAGCCAGACTCAGCATTGGATGGATGCTGAGAATAGGACTTCACCAACTCTGGCGCAATATCCCTTGACTTGGATCCGCCCTGCCCCATGAACCCCATGAACAATATGCAGAACCATAATGGTTCAGCTAAACTATAAGAAATACAAAAATGACGCTTTAGCAAAAGTTGTTAAGCCTGATAAGCATTTTTGTTGAGGTATAAAAATCTAAGATTTAGAACACCTGATGCAGAACCATAATGGTTCAGCTAAACTATAAGGAATATAATAATGACGCCTTAGCAAAAGTTGTTCAGCCTGATGAGCATAGTTTAACAAAATGTTGATTGTATTGTAAAAAAATAACTGCGCAGTGCTACTTTTATTCTTACCTGCTACAAGTTAGACGCAATAGTTTTATTTATTTACGTTATATATATATATATATATATATATATATATATATATATATATATATATATATATATATATATAAATTTATTATATATATATATATATATATATATATATCTTCGTACGCGTGGAGTTATTTATTTGCAAATAATTTTTAATTACATTCGAAAAAGCTAAATAGGTACCTAATGAAAGGAAAAAAATAAAAAAAGTTAAAAACAATCAATATCTAGACGAATTTTTAGAATCAATGAAGTCGACGGATATTATTTTTTAAAACCTCTTTGTAAAACCTAAAGTATTTTTTATTGTTATAATAATAAAACATTCCTCCTTATAATAGTAAATATGTAGTTGTTTTCAATATTTTTTATACTTAAACTAGATGACCCGGGTGAACTTTGTTTCACCTACATCTATCTACTTAATAAATATATAGTTACGATGTAAGATCTGTGTCTCTTTAAGAAGATTAGATCTTCTTGGCACATCCTCCAGGTTCGGGCACACAGGGTAGGCCCTGTGTGCATTCCAATTTGACAATACCAGCTTAAATGACTCTCTTGCAGTTTGCTTGCCATGTCCGAGAATTCCTGACGCGGTCCTTCTACGAAACTTCGCGCATACTGCGCAGCATATTCAACTCCATGAAAGACACCACCTGTACGTGTCGCTCAAGTATTGAGGATTTTTTACTAACTTATAAAATGGTCTAATCTTGGATTTATATATTTGTCCTTTCAACTTGACGAAATTTCGGAGTCACAGATCTCACTGGTTACCTCAAGCCACTTAGTTCAAGCTACTGAAATCTCGCAGTCGATTCTATCGATGTTCGAAGAACAGATCCCAAGTACTTAAACCGTCCGTGCATTCGATCATATCCTTAAGTGCACGGTCGTGGGATCTGTTGTTTTGCAGCCCAAGTCTTTCCCGTATTCGGATTCAGCCCATAGTTCTCAAGTGACCTCTTCCATTAATTCACCCATCGCATCAACTGCACTCTATCCGCATTCGCCAGTGCAATTATATCAGCATACATGAACACCCGTCGACCCACCGCACAGAGCTGGTCCATGTGGATACATAATACTACTTGACAATTCGTCTAATACCACGAATGTCAAATGAATGAAAAAGCCAGACAACAATGTCTGGTTTTTTCTTAAATATTTTTTTTCTTGTAGAAGCTTTTTTCTCATTCTTCTTTTAGCGTTAGAGTAAGATTTTTATCAGTAGCAGATGTTCTAGCTATAGGTAGGTGTATTTTCCAAGACGTCATCTGCATATATTTCATCGTCTTGAACTACGACTTTTTCTATAATTTTATTTATTTCTTGGCGTAAGTATTGCAACTTTTCTTGGTATGAAGAATGTATATGTACGATCTGTATTTTTGGTTTCTTCATCGTATTTTTTTGGATTTTGGAAATAAATAAAAATTTATTTGCGGGATCCGCGGATCCGCCCTTTGAATCTGCGGGATATCCGCGGATCCGCCCTTTGAATGTGCGGGATCCCGCAGATTAATTAAAGCATCGTGATCCCGCGAGAATCCCTAGGCACAGATGACACTGGTTACCTCAATCCACTTAGTCCAAGCTACTGAAATCTCGCAGTCGATGCTATTCGATGATCGAGAACCCAAGTACTTAAGAACCCAAGTACTTAAACTGTCCGTGCATTCAATCATATCCTTATGTGCACGGTCGTTCGGGGATCTGTGGTTTTGCAGCCCAAGTACTCGATCTTTCCCGTGTTCGGATTCAGGCCATAGTTCTCAAGTGACCTCTTCCATTAATTCACTCATCGCACCAACTGCCCTCTATCCGCATCCGCTAGTGCAATTATATCAGCATACATGGACACCTACCGGCTAAGCTGAAGACGATCCCCACCGGTGTTTATGATCACGAAAATCAAACTTCAACTTAGAAGTATGATACTTGTGTTTAGCTTAACTGACAGTAACTCTGGAGCTCTACGGACTAAGCTGAATATGCTTGTCAATAACTTAAACGTAAGACCTATTTTTGGAATCAAAATATTCGATGGTAATCGGCTTCAGCTTCGGCGGTAAGCCCCCTGGTCCATGTGGATCCATGATACTACTTGACAATTCGTCTAATATGTAAGAAACCACAAATGTCTAATATATAAGAATATGCCTAATATGAACAAAAACAGACTAAGACTGATCGCTGGAGGACACCGACGTTAATGGGAATTTTGTCTCTCCTCTCCGACAGAGGTCTAAACTATGTATTTGGAATTTCGGTACATGTCTCGGATGATGTCGATATAAAAACCTGCCAGCCCTTTAGCCTTCAGTAAAGAAAGTTCTCGCCAAATAAATTTATGACTAAATGATAAAATATGATTATATTAAAATTACAGATTTAGGTACTTCAGAAAATAATGAGGATCCGTTTTATTTTGTAATAGGTATCACCTTGGTTAACATGACAGACCTATATAATGTGATGTAGGTCTTACCATATGCAAAGTTATACAACTCTATATGAATCCACAAACCTCGTTCTGCGTTCAGCCCCCATTTTCTGGTCTATTCGCATTGCTGACACTGGTTACATTTTTTGCAATCATTTTTGTAATTTACAATCCGAGTGTTTATGAAATTTACAAATTTCTATTATTTATTAATAAGTATTGTACAAAACATGATTTACCATAAACAGTCACTACATATTTCAACTCCTTTCAATTCAATTCAATTCTTCTAAGGCGATCGTGATGTTCTCTCAACTCCTTTCTTGATGTCTATTATTAGTATTGTGTCATTCCTATGTCACTTCTGAGAAAGTCATATTTGACAACCAACAAATATGACGTCGATTCTTTGTGACAATGACACTATTGATAGGTAGCTTCGCCATCTTTGCTGTTATGACATTCGACTATAGTAGGAACACTTTGTATGGGAAATTAAAATTGTTGTTTTCACTATCTTTCTTGAATTTTTTCCAAAATTTCTCACCGTTTAAACCTTCCCTGGGCTAAGACAAACATTTCAAAATCAAAATCAGCTAAATCGGCCTGGCCGTTTTCGAGTTTTTGCGAGACTAACAAAAAGCAATTCATTTTTATATATAAGATATCATTTAAAATCCTTCTGCCATAATCACTTTAACTTCAATAACATTGGATTTCCATACAAATTTCCAACCCCCGTTTTAACTCCAAAAAGGGGTTGATTACTAAAGATACATTATTAGTACACCTCCAAACCATCTATAGAGCATACATTTTAAATTTCAAGTCTCTTACTACAAAAACATAGGACTTTCATACAAACTTCCAACCCCCGTTTTAACCCCAAAAAGGGGTTGATTTCTAAAGATACATTATTAGTACATACATTTTAAATTTCAAGTTTCTTACTTTAAAAACTTAGAACTTTCATACAAACTACCAACCCCCATTATAACCCCAAAAAGGGGTTGATATCTAAAGATACATTATTAGTACACCTCCATACCATCTATAGAGCATGCATTTTAAATTTCAAGTCTCTTACTTCAAAAACATAGAACTTTCATACAAACTTCCAACCTCCGTTTTAACCCCAAAAGGGGGTTGATTTTTAAAGATACATTATTAGTACACCTCCACTCCATCTATAGAGCATACATTTTAAATTTCAAGTCTATTGCGTCAAAAACATAGAACTTTCATACAAACTTCCAACCCCCGTTTTAATCCCAAAAAGGGGTTGATTTCTAAAGATACATTATTAGTACACCTCCACACCATCTATAGAGCATGCATTTTAAATTTCAAGTCTCTTACTTCAAAAACATAGAACTTTCATACAAACTTCCAACCCCCGTTTTATCCCCAGAAAGGGGTTGATTTCCAAAGATACATTATTAGTACACCTCGACACCATCTATAGAGCATACATTTTAAATTTCAAGTCTCTTACTTCAAAAACGTAGAATTTTCATACAAACTTCCAACCCCCGTTTTAACCCCAAAACGGGGTTGATTTCCAAATATACATTATTAGTACACCTCCACACCATCTATAGAGCATGCATTTTAAATTTCAAGCCATTTACTTCAAAAACATAGAACTTTCATACAAACTTCCAACCCCCGTTTTAACCCCAAAAAGGGATTGATTTCCAAAGATACTTTATTAGTACACCTCCACACCGTCTATAGAGCATACATTTTAAATTTCAAGTCTTTTGCTTCAAAAACATAGGACTTTCATACAAACTTCCAACCCCCATTCTACCCCCTTAGGGGTGGAGTATCGTAAAATCCGTTCTTAGCGGATGTCTACACCCTATAAGGAACCTACCTGCCAAATTTCAAATTTGTAGGTGTTATAGTTTCTTAGATTTCGTGATGAGGAGTCAGTGATTTTCTCTTTTATATATATACTAGCTGCCCGCCCCGGCTTCGCACGGGTAGAAAGTGTTGTTTTCTTTTCCTCGCAATTTTTATGTACTTAAGAACCTCCCTTATACCTTAACGAAAATATTAAAATAAAAATTAGCAGAATTGGTCGAGCCGTTCTCGAGTTTTGCGCTTAGCAACATTCATTTTAATATGGGACCACCTGGAGAGTGTACCCTCTCAAACGAATTATTAAAATTGCTGTACAATTGACGGACAAATCATTGAATTTAAAAAAATACATACAGTTGAACATAGAACCGCCCTACAGGTACAATAAACAACAATAATAGGTAATTTCTGGGACAAAAACTATTCCCATAGTCGCCTTGAACATCCACGGGAAGAGACGGAGTGATTCTATTCTAGTCTGCCGGAAACCACACGGCGGTAAGAAGGAAGAGTGGTATACGCGGAATAAATGCAGTTTCATCGGCACCACTCCCAGTGAGAATCTCAGCTTCAATTATACATATTTCGCTGCTAAACATTGACTTTACTTCAGGAAGGAGATCTTCCCCAAATTTTAATAATATTTTTGAAAACTCTTGGGCACGTAAAGTTCTATCTACAGCTTCTACTGCCTTATTGTTTTTTTTTCGCATTCATCTGAAACGATTAGACAGCAATCCTGAAACATTTTCGCTTTGTCACAGTTTCGTGTCACAAAGCATGTCGGTGTTTCCGTTCTGTATAAATCGAGTATAATATTGAACATTGTATTTGCGTCATTCCGCCTAGAAGTAATATATAGCTGCTATACCTGGTGATGCTGCTGTGAGATATTATTTTGGCGCCTGATTTCAGCGATGATTGCTATCGTCAGGTATGTTTTTCCAGTCCTTCCTGAAGCATCTAAGAAAAACAGTTTCCCCTCGTTGTTTAAAAGACTTTGCATCACAAAATCTTGCTACATAGCGTCCCACAAATGCACGCATTCTTCTGGTTTGTGCGAATATATACCAATCGTTCCATTTCAATTTTAGAGTACACGTCTATAATAAACTGACTAAATAGACCACGTTACATTTGTAAATAAATAAAACGATTGCGTCTAACTTGTAGCAGGTAAGCATAAAAGTAGCACTGCGCGGTTATTTTTTTACAATACAATCAATATTTTGTTAAACTATTGTTTTTTTAAGTAGCCTTTTTAGTTCTATTTGCGTGTTTTTTAGTTATTTTTTTAAACTATAATTTATTGTATACACCATGTTGTTTATGCAAATAAATTTAGCTTTGTTCTGCATCAGGTGTTCCAAATATTGAATTTTTTGCTTGAACTTGAACAACTTTTGCTAAGGCGTCATTTTTATATTTTTTATAGTTTAGCTGAACCATTACGATTTTGCATCACGTGTTCCAAATCTTGGATTTTTATACCTCAACAAATAATACTCATCAGGCTGAACAACTTTTGCTAAGGCGTCATTTTTATATTTCTTATAGTTTAGCTGAACCTTTATGGTTCTGCATCACGTGTTCCAAATCTTGGATTTTTATACCTCAACAAAAAATACTCATCAGGCTGAATAACTTTTGCTAAGGCGTCATTTTTATATTTCTTATAGTTTAGCTGAACCATTATGGTTCTGCATCAGGTGTTCCAAATCTTGGATTTTTATACCTCAACAAAAAGTGCTGATCAAGTTGAACAACTTTTGCTAAGGCGTCAATTTTATATTTCTTATAGTTTACCGGAACCATTATGGACCTGCATCAGGTGTTATAAATCTTGGATTTTTATACCTCAACAAAAAATACTCATCAGGCTGAACAACTTTTGCTAAGGCGTCATTTTTATATTTCTTATAGTTTAGCTGAACCATTATGGATCTGCATCAGGTGTTCCAAATATTGGATTTTTATACCTCAATAAAAAATACTCATCAGGCTGAACAACTTTTGCTAAGGCGTCATTTTTATATTTCTTATAGTTTAGCTGAACCTTTATGGTTCTGCATCAGGGTGTTCCAAATCTTGGATTTTTATACCGAGATGGAAATTTCGTGTCAACGTTTTCAAATTGATGCCATTTTCGTAATTGACGTCTCAGAAAACCATAGAATCAACACCCATATTGATATTATGACATTTCAACCCCATCGCACCCCCACAGGAGTGCTCTTGTGTCACGTCGGTTATGTTAGATTATAAAATACCTGTTGTTTTCGGAATCAGCGACCCGATAAACCATAAAAACAATCCCATAACGATTTTCAGACGTTTGCACCTCATTTCACCCCTTTAGGGGTTGAATTTTGAAAAATCCTGAAACACGTGTTTACTCATTTATCTACAGAAGTGCTCATGTAAAGTTTCGTATAAAATAGTCCAACTAATCTTGGTTCCCCATACAAACTTTGGACCCCCGTTTCACCCCCTTAGGGGTGAATTTTCCAAATTCCCGTCTTAGTGAGCACCTACGTCCTAAAAGGAACCCCCTTGAAAAATTTGACACTCCTAGCACTTGTAGTTTCTGAGATTTCGTGATGAGTGAGTAAGTGATTTACTCTTTTATATATATAGATAGATATATATATAACGTTATATATATAAAGGTAACGTGGTCTGTTTAGTCAGTTATATATAGACGTGTACGCTAAAATTTAAATGGAACGATTGGTATAATAATATATTTGCACAAACACAAATTTGCGGGACGCTATGTAGCAAGATTTTGTGACTCAAAGTCTTCTAAACAACGAGGGGAAACTGTTTTTCTTAGATGTTTCAGGAGGGACTGGAAAAACATATCTGACGAGAGCAATCTCGCTGAAATCAGGCGCCAAAATAATATCACAAAGCAGCATCGCCAGGTATTGCAGCCATAATATTACCTCTAGAAGGAAGGACGCAAATACAATGTTCAATATTCTACTCGATTTATACAGAACGGAAACACCGACATGCTTTGTGACACGAAACTGTGACAAAGCGAAAATGTTTCAGGATTGCTGTCTAATCGTTTCAGATGAATGCGAAATGGCCAAGAATGTGGCTTTATCGAGGATTAGTGACGCTTCAGGTCTTTTCATATTAGCTCCCGAAGGAAAGACTCCCTTCATTTATTTTATATTTTTTTTAAACTATGGTTACTATCTTAAATAAAAATAATAATTTGTTGACTTTTAACGTGTAATACTGCCCCAAATATTTTCTTATGTATCTACTTTAGTTCGTATTTGTGTTAATACGCCGAATCATAAAGTCCACGCGAACGAAGTCGCGGGCATCAGCTAGTATTAAATAAATTAATTTTAACACAAGACGACACCATTGACAATATGTGCAATAACTTTATTTATCTACATAGTTACTAGGGATACTAAAGAAGTCCTCAATTTTTCAATTTATTTCTAAAACATGAGAGGCTGAGATTTTCTCTAAAATCAACTGGCATTCCCAAAATTGTGCCTCCTGTGTAGCCAGGATTAACAGCGGCAACAGAAGTCCATTGCAGTCCCGGAGGTTAAACTACGGGTGCCTTGGAAGTCATAACGAATTTAATCAGAAGAAATTAAAGCTTTTGGAATTTGACTATGCCCAGCTCGTAATACCTGTGTCTTCATTTATTAAAATATTTTCAGCGAAATTTATTGAGCTTATAAAATCGTCCGGTCGTTCTGTCTGTCCGTTGCCATGAAACTCAAAATTTAGAAATTCTGGCTTCTGATTCGTGTAGAGCATCAAAAAGTAGTAATGTAAAGTGACCTTGGTTTTCCGATATCAATTCGGGATTTCGAAAAAAATAAAATTCGCTATGGTGGCGCATGCTGCGCGTCCGATGTTTTTAAATAAATGTAATAGTTCGGACCTCGGACGCCCCCCTCCTTCTAGATGGTCCGATGACCTTAAGAAAGCGGCTGCAAGCGTCTGGATGCGGAAGGCGGAGGATCGTATTTGGTGGAAAGCATTGAGGAAGGCTTATATCCAGCAGTGGATAGATACAGGCTGATGATGATGATGATGATGAATATTTCGGAAGATAACCTTGCATTATTTCATAGTTGATAAACTCAGAAAACTCTGACTGTCTATTTATAGTATAAGGAGAGACATACCCTGGACTCTCCATACAACTGGCGTGCAACATATACCCATTCCATCCATCACAACATAAACAATGACGTATGTTCATATACATCGGGTATACATATACGTCGGGAGGCAGATAAGCATACGACCCGCTTGTTGAGAAGCAGGTACCGTAGCCATATTAATGCTTGCGACATGAAATACACCATACGCCACCCCCGCTGCCAACGCAGCAATTCCTTTTCTTCTGTTGACCTCACACGATTTCAGGAACACAACAACCCTCAACGGAATTGTTACTTGGCTGCGGTATTCTGTGAGGTAGAGGTACTTCCCCAGACGAACAGCTTACAAATACGCTATACCCTCTCATTGCCAGAGCCTTTGCTTATCGGCAGGGTACACCACGTATTTTTGTATAGCTTTAGAGTTTCCTTCTTCCCTATAACTAGGCGGGATTCTTGCCCATGAGGCCCAAAGCGACGTTGAGTGGAGCGAGTAGATTCGCTGAGTGTATGTTTTCCATAGATTTCAATGGAAAATGTATTTGATGATCATTCCTCAAGTAAATGATCGATCTCAATTTCTTTCGACACAAACCTCAAGCATGTCGAGGTCTTTAATTGTGTCAAATTTCATCAAAATCGGGTTTGGAGCCAATTCATTTCCAATAGTGACTTTTCGGCGTAAAAAAGCGTTCGCGAAAATGTATTTGATGATCATTCCTCAAGGAAATGATCGATCTCAATTAATTCGACACAAAGCTCAAGCATGTCGAGGTATTTAATTGTGACAATTTTCATAAAAATCGGGTTTGGAGCCAATTCATTTCCAATAGTGACTTTTCGGCGTAAAAAAGCGTTCGCGAAAATGTATTTGATGATCATTCCTCAAGGAAATGATCGATCTCAATTATTTCGACACAAACCTCAAGCATGTCGAGGTATTTAATTGTGTCAATTTTCATCAAAATCGGGTTTGGTGCCTATTTATTTCCATGAGTTTTTTTCGGTGTAAAAAAGCGTTCCGCTCACACCGCTAGCACAGTATAAGTATTAGTACGTACAGTATGGCCACTCCCTGCCGTTCTCACGTGTCGACCTCACCTCCCCTCTGAGACAAATCAGGAACAGTTTGTATGGCGCCGCACGCACACACACTCATTTACGCTCTGCACAGACGTCATTATTTATGTTGTAGTAAACGATGCGACATTTGTATGGAGTGTCCGAAGTGTGCCGCTAGCTTCACTTAAATATATCTTTCCTCTTTAGTAGACATCGTAGTGTTTTGAATTGGCAATGACGTTTGATATATCTCTATAAATTACCGAGAGTCCGCCCCGACTTTGATTAGGTAGACGGAACGGGGGCCCAACACACATTCCCACAATATTTTTGCTATATAAATGCTTAACTACATCTCACAGGCTCTCAATATACCAACGGAACTTAATTAAGACGACTTACCGTAATGTACTTATCAAGAAGATACCTTGCTCCGCGTCCCATGCGATTTGACAGGGCAGACCCACCCACATCTAGACAAATTGCTCTCACTTCTAAATTTATTAATTGCCAAGTCGCACAGATGCTCCCTTAAGGGATATAGCGCTTGACCGAATTGTGTATTATGCTTCGTATTTTGGATTTAAAATTTGGAAGTCAAATATTGTCGGTCTATATAGGCGTCTCTTCGCAAACATTAGTATGTACTCGTAGCTGTTTCTACTCAATAAAGCGAAAAAGGGCGGCGTCAGAGTCAGGTGTGCTTAGAACAGTATCCTGAAAGTCATTGCGAACAGAATAGACGTCCGGTGTGAAGGTATTGTATTGAACTGCATGTCTCCATCTCCACACATATTAGATATCCAAAATAATAAATAAATAATTTGTATCATTATTAACATAGGATTAAGTTGATTGTATACTAACACTATGGATCTCGGTCTGATAATAAATTATATTATGATATAGCTAGCTAGCTTTACGGACACCGCGGTGGAAGGTGCACTCCATACAAATGTCGCGTCGTTTACTACTATGTAAACAATGGCATCAGTGAAGTATGGAATGAGCGACACGAGAGAGCGGCATGGAATGGCCATATTGTACATAGTACTATTACTTATAGATACTATGGTGAAACTATTTAGTTTCACCATATTTACCGTACATGTTTAATTTCACCATATATATAAAATAAAAGCGTGTAAAAATCATGGCGAGGACTCAGTACCTACGCGACTAACGACTAATATTTAAGTATAGATTACACCCAGCGTAATTATTTCACGAACTAAATATACCCTCATGAATATCATCAACGTAAATCGTATCGCGTGAGGAAAATGGCAGCCAGCTGATTAAGGACAGCTGTGAACTGATTTCCTGATCGATGCCATTGTTCCAAGCTGCCAGACTGACTTGCACGGAACACCATTTCATACAGTGATCGTCCCTAAAGTAAATCTATAATATAAAAATGAATCGCTGAATTCGTTGCTAAGCGCAATTCTCTATGATGGGTGTTTTCTATGTATCATAAGTATGTATTTACAAAAAAAAATGTATTTACGTATGTTTATCAGTTGTCTAGTACCCATAACACAAGCTTCGCTTACTTTGGGGCTAGATGGCGCTGTGTAAATTGTCCAGAAATATTTATTTATTTATTTATTACGCCTGCAATGCTTTTTCAATGACTATCGACACATTTGACCAAAATTACGTTGCGTTTTTTACATACCATTCCTAATCACGCGGAATTTCGCCCGCTGTGTAATTTGTCTGACAATATTTATTATTTATTATTATATTTTATTCTCGAGAATATCTGAACCGATTTCGCTAATTCTTTTTTTAGAATATTCCTTGAAGTTCTTACGCAGAGAAAATAAAAATAAAAATGCCAGAAAAAGTCTAAAAACAACACTTTTCTATACTCCCACATGCAAATAATTCGTAATAATACCACAGCCCCCTTACCACCATCTCTTATTGCGACTCAATAACTGAATAGATTCCTTATTTATACCAATGAATAAGCGACTCTATTTCAAATGCAATAGAGTCGCTTATTCATTGCTATGAATAAGCAATCTATTCAATTATTGAGTCGCAATATGAGATGGTGGTAAGGGGGCTGTATAAATAATAGACCTACGTACAGTATGGCCAGTCCTTGCCGCTCTCTCTTGTCGACCTCTCCTCCCCTCTGAGACAAATCTGGTACAGTCTGTATGGCACCGCACGCACACACGCTCATTCACAAGCTCTGCACAGACGTAATTGTTTATGTAGTAGTAAACGGCGCGACATTTGTATGGAGTGACCGGGGTGTGATAATACTTAAAAGCCAATTTTAACTTTAATACCATACCATAATGGCGATTGACAGAACTGTCAGTCATTTGACAGCGTGCGCGAAACCAATTCGAATTGAATATTCATAGTTAGGAAGACAGGGAAACGTCGGGTCAGCTAGTACGTAGGTATATGTATATTTCAAGACAAAAAAAAAAACAAAATCAAAATATCTTTATTCCTTGGACTTTATAAAGCACTTAGAAACGTCATACAAATTAAATATAAAAACATTAAAGACAGATTTCATATTCTTAATGAGTTCATTTCGATACATATCATATTAAATCTCTTAGATTTCATTATTAAATCTGGTTTTAACATTATTAACGTGTATATAACACCACCATTTTTAGAACTAGAGCCAACCTCGCCTGCACGTGGTGCGTCCTGCCAACTAATAAAAGAGAGATAGGGCATATCGAGCTTGACTGTAGAAGTAGTTCCAGCTTACAAAATACCGTAGCCAAGTAATAATTGAGTATTGTTGTGTTCCTGCGAGTGAGTGAGGTTACCAGATGTGTGCAGATGCTATATTAGCAGAGAAGGTGCGAGCGGTATTGTAAGCGTCTTAAAGTTATGGCTAATTGTCGATGTTTTTCTGTCCAATATGGCGATAGCCACAAAATGGCGATTTATGATTTCCACAGTAACCCCTACAATATGGGTATGAAATGAAAGGGATTGTTGAGCGAAATAGAGCATGTAAACTTTTTTTGTTCTTTTTTTATTAACAACTTATCTACTGTAATCTATAAAGGCTAAGTAATCTATAAAGTTAAAAATGATCTTCTTGTATAAATAAATAAATATTGTCAGACAAATTACACAGCGCCATCTAGCCCCAAAGCCCCAAAGTAAGCGAAGCTTATGTTATGGGTACTAGACAACTGATAAACATACGTAAATACATTTTTAGGGTTCCGAACCTCAAAAGGAAAAACGGAACCCTTATAAGATCACTTTGTTGTCCGTCTGTCTGTCTGTCTGTCAAGAATTTCTATGTCGAGAATGCGTGGAGGTATCAAGCTGAAATTTGAACTGTATACTCAGGTCTATGGTCCCATGAAGTTAAAAAAAAATCAAACTGCTAAGTTTACATAGAAAAAAGTTACGGCCGTTTATTCATCAAAAAACGCATATTTCGACACACTCAAGGGAATCAAAACCTATAGGGTACTTCCCGTTGACCTAGAACTATGAAATTTGGCAAGTAACATCGTTATAGACTACAAGTACAGGAATAAATCTCAAAACTATACATTTGTAAATAGATCTTAAAAAATAGGGGGTCTATATTTTTTATAGGGTGTCGAAATTTCAAATTGAAACTACTAGTTCAAATGGGGTATCATATGAAAGGGCTTGATGTACACATTGCAAAATATATTTTATTTATTTTTTTCGACGCATTATTTCTTATTTATAATGAAAAATATCAAATTTAATAATGATACTACGTACCTACGGAACCCTCGGTGGGCGAGTCCGACTCGCACTTGCCCGGTTTTTTATTAACAACTTATCTACTGTAATCTATAAAGGCTAAGTAATCTATAAAGTTAAAAATGATCTTCTTGTATAAATAAATAAATATTGTCAGACAAATTACACAGCGCCATCTAGCCCCAAAGCCCCAAAGTAAGCGAAGCTTGTGTTATGGGTACTAGACAACTGATAAACATACGTAAATACATTTTTTTTGTAAATACATACTTATGATACATAGAAAACACACAGACCAAGGCAAACAGACATGTTCATGCACACAAATGTTTGTCCTGTGTGGGAATCGAACCCACGAGCGTTGGTGTCGCAGCCGCGTCATTGACCGCTACGCCACCGAGCTCGTCGATATATTCTTATTATTTATGTATCATATCGCGTAGGTAAAAAAATAAAAATGGTTGCAGATACAAAATGTTTGTGAATGGATACAGAGCGCTATTATGAATCAAAAAGTTATTATCCAATACAGCTTTAGAACAAATTTCTATGTAAATTTGGATCGTGACATTTTTAAATTATCATATTTATCTGTAAATAAATGGCGCGATATTACATATACTTATATAATTATGTTTTATAATAAATAAATATTTCTGGACAAATTACACAGCGCCATATTCTAGTGCCAAACCACACCCCGGCCACTCCATTCAAATATCGCGTCGTTTACTACTACGTAAACAATGACGTCTGTGCAGACCGTGAATGAGCGTGTGTGCGTGCGTCGCCATACAAACTGGTCCAGATTTCTCTCAGAGGGGAGGTGAGGTCGACACGAGAGAGCGGCAGGGACTTGCCATACTGTACGTAGTGCTATTATTTATACTGTGGCCAAACTAAGCAATGCTTGTACTATGGGTACTAGATAACTGATAAATGTACTTACTTAAATAATGTTTTTTTGTAAATACATACATATAATATATAGAAAACATCCAGACCAAGGCAAACAGACATGTTCATGCACACAAATGTTTGCAATGTGCGGGGATCGAACCCGCGATCTTGATCATAGACGATCCATAGACTGACTGCGGTCGACGTTGCTTAACTTGTGTGTTCGATTAGATTGACATGTGCAACGACCGTATCAAGGCCGGGTTTTGTTTAATTTAACAATTCTCTTTTTACTTACTGTGAAGTTAAACACAGTAAGTAATAATTATTATTAAGCAAGCGCAGCGTAGGACGTCCACCCACAAGGTGGACAGACGACCTCATGACCGTAGGATCGCGCTGGATGCAAGCCGCTTCCAACAGGTCTTATTGGAGATCTAGAGGGGAGGCCTATGTCCAGCAGTGGACTTTCAATGGCTGAGATGATGATGATGAAGTTAAACATAATAAAATAAAGAAATAAATATTCCCGGACAACAATGCACACAACCGTCTAGTCCCAAACTAAGCTAAGCTTGTACTATGGCTACTAGATAACTGATATTATACTTCTTTTTTATAATAAACATATAATACATAGAATACACCCAGACCAAAACGAACAGACATGTTCATGCACATAAATATCAGTCTTGTGCGGGGATTGAACCCACAACGTCGGAGTCAAAGTGGTCATTGCAACATCGAGGTAGCAAACTTTTTTTTTATTTGTACTAAAAAAAAATACGCTGTTATCCATAAGGTATTTTTTTCTTATAATCAAAAATTTTGGATCATTTATTTACTCAGTTATGTTTAATCACTAAAAAAAGTTAAATTTATTTTTCTATCACCCCATAACCACCATTCAGCTGTCATAATATTATGGGGTGTAAGTAGCTCATCAACATCTTTCGAGCTAAAGCCAACCTCACCTGCACGTGGTGCACCCTGCCGACCAGCTAACGAGGCGATGGCGAAAGAGAGGTAGGACGCAGTGAAAGATCACACTGTGCTTCTCTTTTACTTGTCAGATGGGGGAGGGGCATAGTGTGGTCTTTCGCTCCAGGCTTGGCCAGCATCCGACTGGGGAAGTACCTCCACCTGGCAAAAAACCGCAGCCATAATGGCTATGCCGTGTTCCTGCGAGTTAGCTAGGTCACCAGGGCTATTTTAGAGGAGTTGTTATGCTGACGGCAGAGGGACCAGCGGCTGTCGAACCGCCGCTAGCGGTGTAGGCGCGGCGTGTTGGCGCGGCGGTCAGGGAGACCCGGTGAAACGGCTGTCCGCTGGCCGCCCGCAGGTTAGTAGGGTTCCCGAACCCGGGGATCACCTAATCTCCGCCCCGGGAGGCTGAACCGCCAGCCTGTGTAAAGTCCCTGTTGTAGTAGTCGTGCCGGAGGAGGAGACCGGAGTGGACCCGGCTGCTGCAGCAGGGGGGGACCGGGGGCCCTTCCGCCCGCCGCGCTAGCAAACCGCACTACCTGCACTGTGCTGCGGGGGTAGACACCGCGCTTTTCTTGTCCCTCGCGCCGTCAGTGAAACAACTTCTCTCATAATCCTCTTACCCCCTTTTAATGGCCAGGAACAAAAAAAAGAAGGTTTCTTCAGCGGCGTCCTCATCCACATTCGACGTGGACTTTTGTAATGTCAGAGGACTTCACACAAACATAAATGCAGTTCACCAGCACCTCGAAACTGCAAAGCCGACCCTCCTTTTTTTAACGGAGACGCAAATATCTTGCCCGGCCGATACTTCTTACTTATTATACCCCGGGTACAAACTTGAACATTCTTTTGTACGTCGAGCCGGGGTATGTATGTACGTCCGGGATGATATTTGCTGTCGACGTCTTCACGGCCTTGAAGACAGGGACCTGTCAGTGTTGTGGGTACGCGTGGATCAGGGCGGCCGCACCCGTATCTACGCGTGCCTTTACAGGTCTCATAGCGGTGATGCAGACACAACTCGGTTGATCGAGCACCTGCAATTGGCGACTGACAAAGTCATTGAGAGGTACCCCTCCGCGGAGTTAGTGATTTTGGGAGACTTCAATGCCCACCATGCCGAGTGGCTCAGCTCTCGGTCCACTGACTTCGCGGGGAGGTCTGTTCATGATTTTGCTCTGGCCTATGGTCTCTCACAGCTGGTACATTCTCCAACGAGAATACCAGATATAGAGGACCATACTAGCTCTCTACTGGACCTTCTGCTGACCACACATCCGGATGGGTATACAGTCTCGGTGGATGCGCCTCTTGGCTCGTCGGACCACTGCCTCATCCGGACCCAAGTGCCATGCGCAAGCCCTGACCCACCCCGGTATACCGGATGGCGTCGTATGTGGCACTATAAGTCAGCAGACTGGGATGGACTGCGTGAATTTTACGCATCGTACCCGTGGAGGCGGCTCTGTTTCGGGTCGGAAAATATAGACACCTGTGCATCTGCTGTAGCTGAGACGATTTTGGCCGGGATGGAATTATTTATTCCAAACCGGCGGGTGGCTACTTCAGGTGCTAAGAAGCGGCCGTGGTTTAATCGGTCTTGCAGAGAAGCTAAACTTCGCAAGCAAACTGCATATGAGGCTTGGACCACGGCTCGTATTAATGGAGATCCTGGTGTTTCCGACTTGAAACGGGAGTTCAATGCTGCCTCGAGGTTCAGTAAGAGAGTAATTGCCAGGGCAAAGTTTGAGTTCATCGGCAGGATTGGTGAGCGCCTAGCTAAGCACCCATCTGGGAGCCGTGCTTTTTGGTCGCTTGCCAAGGCTGCCGAGGGCAACTTTTGTCAGTCGTCCTTTCCACCACTCCGAAAACCAGATGGTAGTCTGGCCCACAGTGCTAAAGAGAAAGCCGATCTATTGGGGAATCTCTTTGCCTCAAACTCGACTTTGAACGACGGGGACGCCGCACCGCCTTCCATCCCGCGGTGTGGTAATTTCATGCCGGAAATCTCATTTACTCAACGAGATGTTCGGCGGGCATTGCTATCCCTTGACGTTCATAAGTCGAGTGGGCCAGATGGCATTCCGGCAGTGGTGTTAAAGCTGTGTGCTCCTGAGTTGTGTCCTGTTCTTACGCGCCTTTTTGCGCTCTCTTATTCCACCGGGCAGGTACCGTCGTCGTGGAAGACTGCGAACGTGCACCCTGTGCCCAAAAAGGGTGACAGATCAGACCCATCGAATTACAGGCCTATCGCTGTTACCTCCCTTCTCTCCAAGGTAATGGAGCGCGTCATTAACATCCGGCTCCTGAAATACCTAGAAGAGCACGACTTAATCAGCGACCATCAATACGGCTTTCGCCATGGTCGCTCGACTGGTGATCTTCTAGTGTATCTTACACATCGCTGGGCTTCAGCCGTGGAGAGTCAAGGTGAGGCATTAGCTGTCAGTCTTGATATGGCGAAGGCGTTCGATCGGGTCTGGCACCGTGGTCTTCTTTCGAAGTTGCCTGCATACGGTCTACCAGAGGGTTTATGCGAATGGGTCGCTAGTTTCTTGTCCTGCAGAAGCATTAGAGCCGTTGTGGATGGCAGTTGCTCCGACAGCATGGACATTAATGCTGGCGTCCCGCAAGGCTCGGTGTTGTCCCCGACGCTGTTTTTGCTGCATATCAATGATATGTTGTCCATTGACAGCATTCATTGCTATGCTGACGACAGCACCGGGGATGCTTATTATACGGGCCGCGCTAATATTCCCCGCTCTCTGGTGGAGGAGAGCCGCGAACAGCTTGTGTCGAAGATCGAGAGCACACTGGATAGTGTGTCCGATTGGGGGCGAAAGAACCTGGTTCATTTCAATCCCACTAAGACACAAGTCTGCGCGTTCACCGCTAAGAAAACCCCTTTTGCTGTGGCTCTTCAATTCCTAAACACACCCCTTACCATCGCCAAAAACATTGGGATTCTTGGAGTTGAAATCTCCAGCGACGTCCAGTTTCGTTGTCACCTGGAGGGGAAGGTCAAGCTGGCGTCGAAGAAACTAGGTGTGCTCAACAGGGCGAAGCAGTACTTCACTCCGCGGCAGAGACTTATGCTTTACAAAGCTCAAGTACGGCCGCAAATGGAGTACTGTTGCCATCTATGGGCGGGAGCGCCTAGATACCAGCTTGCACCTTGTGACTCGATTCAAAGGCGCGCTGTGAGGATTGTCGACGATCCCAAACTAACAGACGGTTTAGAACCTTTAAGTCTGAGAAGAGATTTTGCGTCCCTTTGTGTATTCTACCGTCTGTACAATGGGGTGTGTTCAGAGGAGTTGTTTGATATGATGCCAACGGCCTCCTTCTACAGTCGCACCGCTCGCCATCGACAGGGAATTCATCCTCACACATTGGAGCCTAAGTGGTCACGTACCGTGCGGTTCCAGAGAAGTTTTCTCCCGCGTACTGTCAAGCTGTGGAATGAACTGCCTGTCGAGGTTTTCTCAGGGGACTACAGCATGGGGTTCTTCAAAAAGGGCGTGAAGAGGTTTTTACAGGGTCGGCAACGCGCGTGTGATGCCTCTGGTGTTACAGGCGTTCATAGGCTACGGTAACTGCTTTCCATCAGGCGGGCCGTATGCTTGTTTGCCACACTAGTGGTATAAAAAAAAAAAAAAAAAAAAAAAAAAACATTATTTTGTTCCATTACAGTACTTTCCATACTCCAATTTCATTTCGGGGAAACAGTTATTGATATCGCTAGAGTGCTACTTATTGTTGTGGGTCCTTTGTTATTATTTCTAGGTTTATATAACAAGGTAGGAAGTACACATTTACGGCAAAGTGGAAACATTGCTGTTATGTAAATTAACTCGCCTGCACTTGGTGCACCCTGTCGACTAGCGAAAGAGGCTCTGGCGAAGGAAAGGCAGGGTACAGCGTATTTTTTTTTTAATAATATCACACCCCGGACACTCCATACAAATGTCGCGTCGTTTACTACAACATAAATAATGACGTCTGTGCAGAGCGTAAATGAGTGTGTGTGCGTGCGGCGCCATACAAACTGATCCTGATTTGTCTCAGAGGGGAGGTGAGGTCGACACGTGAGCGCGGCAGGGAATGGCCATACTGTACGTAGTACTAATACTAATACTGTGATAATAATAGGTAGGGGAAAAAGTCTTTTCGCATTATTGTATGTATGAACTTGTAATAAAACCTCTTTGGTTATACCATTTGTATCTAGCAGGTTTTGATATCTATAAAAAGTTTAAAATTTAAAAAAGATAATTCCAAATTCAAATTAGGTAAATGTGTGATTTTCATTTGTTTTTTTTACTGTCAAGATGAGTGAATCTAATGAAGAAATTCGACACATTTTAAAATTTTACTACAAAAAAGGTAAAAATTCAACGCAAGCTGCGAAAAAAAATTGTGATTATTATGGACCTAGTGCAGTGTCTGTGAGAGTAGCACAAATTTGGTTTAAGCGTTTTCAATCCGGAAATTTTGATGTTAAAGATGCACGTCGCTCTGGTCGCCCTGTTACGGATAAAATGGATGCCATTTCTGAAAAAGTGGAGCAAGATCGGCATATCAGTAGTTACGACGTAGCTGAAGAACTAGGAATTGATCACATAACAGTTTTGGCGCATAAAAAGGTCGTGGTCAAAGACCGGCCAGGCTTCAGAGACTCTGGCGAAACCCGGGTTAACCCGCAACAAGGTGATGCTGTGTGTATGGTGGGATTGGAAGGGAAGATATTCATTATGAGCTGTTACCGCCAGGCAGGACTATCGATTCTGAACTCTACTGTGAACAACTGATGAGATTAAAGCAAAAAGTTGAGAGAAAGCGGCCGGAATTAATTAATAGAAGGGGTGTGATTTTTCATCATGATAACGCTAAACCTCACACATCTTTAGCCACTCAGCAAAAATTAAGAGAGTCTGACTGGGAGGTGTTAATGCATCCGCCGTATAGTCCTGACCTTGCACCTTCTGATTTCCACCTGTTTCGGTCTCTTAAGAATTCTTTAGGCAATGTCAGGTTAACATCACGAGAAGACTGCCAAAACCACTTGTCGCGGTTTTTTGAACAGAAGTCCCAAAATTTCTATAGTAATGGGATCATGTCTCTACCTACAAGATGGCAAAAAGTTATCGAACATAATGGCACCTACATACTTTAGTTAAATGTAAATAAACTTTATTAAAAAATGTTTTGAATTTTCATATAAAATACGAAAAGACTTTTTCCCCAACCTAATATAATAAGTAAGCTGCCCGACTAGGGGGAAGTACCTCACAGAATACCGGATAAAAAAACCTCATAAAATACAGCAACCAAATAACAATTCCTGTGAGGGTTGTTGTGTTACGCTGAGTGAGTGAGGTCACCAGAAAGGAACTTCCTGCATTGACAGCGAGGGTGGCAGTCCGGGGGCAATATTTCTTGTTGCGAGCATTAATATGGCTACGGTAATTTCTTCCCATCAGGCGAGCCTTAGATATGCCACCCGACTTTCGCTAATCCGCTCCTATAGATTGTACCGTGATACTATATGGCCTATAGCCTTCCTCAATACTAAAAAGTCTATACAATACTGATTTTTTTTTTCAATTTGAATCAATAGTTCTGTGATTAGTGCATTCAATCAAACAAACAAACAACAAGACAAACAAATAAGAAACTCTTCAGATTTATAATATTAGTATAGATTCTATGAGTATTCTTATAAGGTCTTTACCTCCTGTGGAAATCCTGAAGATAATCCCCAACAAACGGAATACAATCTTCGATTCCATTTATATGTATAGATACAGTAATATCAAACCTAAATAAAAAAATTATACTATATTTAATTTTAACAAAAAAAAAACAACTCCAAACATTACTCTACATTTATGTATGTAGATACAGGCTGATGATAATGATGAAAAAAATAAGGGACCAATCTGGAAGTATACTCATTCAAATAAAAAAAAAGGTTTTTTCAAATCGGTTCCTAAATCACGAAGTAATTATGTAACAAACATTAAAAAAAAATACAGCCAAATTGAGAACCTCCCCCTTTTTTGGAATCAGTTAAAAATGGAAAATAAGCGAGTGGGCTGCACTGCAGCTTGCTACGTCAGAGGCATCACTCAAACGTGGGCAAACTTGCAGAAAACCCATTTTCGCCTTTCTTGAAGAACCCTACGCTGCAGTCTCTTGGGGAAACATCGACGAAGAGTTTATTCCACAAACTGAGTGTTCTTAGAAATGGCCGGTGCGGCGGGCACGAGATGTACTTAATGTATTATGCACGGCCGCATGGGAACTATTCTGAAGCATGATAACTACACATTACAAATAAGAAATGGAAGTTCCTTCGGCATTGAATGAATTTACGTTCTTCATATCTCTGAGAAAATTGCTAGCCAGTAAGTGAATTTAGTTTTTAATACTTTTTTTCAAAACGGTTTTAATATATGAAAATAAAAAAAATGTTCAGATTTAAGTTAAATAAATTTCATTTTTTTTTCAATAAAAATCCGTTAAAATTTCTGTAGTAGTTTAGGAGGAGTAGCGAATTGAAAACAGCTTTATTTTTTTTATTACAAAAAAAATCTAATGTACAGTTTAAATATTAAATATCAATGCTTAAAATATATATATTTTTGGAAGTTTGTCGGAGTGTTTAATTCATTAATCGATTAAGTTTGAAGGCCTAAGGCTCGGCTTACAAACTTTATCGATTGATGTATATTAACGCCTTAAGTCAGTAAGCCTGTTGATATCTCCGAATTTCCTCATAATATTTAAGTTAATTGTGCTTACTGATAATTGCGGTTGTCTCGTTTTTTACTTATGTATATAGTATATTACGTATTTAGTATAATATAACGGAATTTCAATAACTTTTATCGACTCTTTACAACGTTTATGCCATAAATATGTCAGTAAACTTAAAACGCACAGTTCGGGGTCATAAATGAGGTAGCACTCACCTTTTTTTAATTTTGAATAAATCATGAATTATTAATAATATTAAATCTCCCTTAAGAGCCAAATTACATTTTGACTGTGATTTTTGCGTAAAATGGCCAATTTTGGCATTCTTGATTTCGGAAACAAAAATACATTAACAATGTTGACTTATTGAATAGTACAGAATCGATTGGCATAGTACGTAGCGGCCTCGCTTTTTCTAAATTTTGCTTAACTTTTTAAATAAACCCAAAATTGCAGAGAAAGATTTTCATAAAATGCGCGCAATCACAATTTTGAGCTCCTGGATTGTACTACTGTTCCAAACAAATGAAATAAAAAAAATTGAATGTTATTTGTTATATAGTCGTATAGTACATAGCGGCCTCGGAATTTTGAAATATCATTGATTTAATATAGAAAAAAAAAAATCTTTTAACCAAAACAACTTCGAAAATCGCTTTAAGTAAACTGTTAATTTCTCGAATAAACGATAATATTATTGAGCAAAATTTATACGAGAATAGTTGTTACTTCATGATGAATAAACTTTGTAGCATGAATTTATTATCTTATTTCAATAAAAATGATAAATATAACTTAAAAATTACTACAAAAAACGATGCACCGGCGGCCTTCGCGGGTTTAGTACTGCGCGAGAGCTCGTCAGCGTGCAAATGTAATAGGGCTCTTAAATATATTTGTAAAGAAAGATTACTTTTTATTTATAAAAATATTAAAATATAATATATATATATATATATACATTCAATTGTCTGTGTTGTGTATATATCGTAGTTAATGCGTATTTTTTGAAAGTAGGTTAGCACCTACTTTTGCACTACTGCACTTATTACTCTTGTGTACATTCTTCAGATAATAAACATATGAAATATATATTCACAAGAGAATATTAAAGGAAAATGAACCAGTCCCAAGAAATTTGAACACATACGGCACAAAAAAGAGGATAAGTTCGTCACGTACGACGCTGTCATAAAATTACGTGCTCCTGTAATATAATAAAGAGACGAAAATGACATTCACGTGATATTTTGACGTGTCATGATAGTAGTACAGTCGATGAAATATTGCAAAAGAGAATAATCTTCGATCAACAATATACATGGGTCATTGTCAAATTTCGCGCAGGTAAACGCGACTAAAAATGAAAACCTTATAAAAAAATAAAAATGCTTTAATGCGACTTTTCTTGTTGTCCACACCTCTTAAAATAAATGAATTTTCGGCTATTATAGTCGGCCGCGATGTTTAACTACTGATTTATGATTTATTTCAGATTTTGTGAGGGAGGATGTAAGAAAAATACAACTCTGTTATCATAACGTTTTAACATTTATTAGGAAATTAAACAATTTAGTCTCAAATATTTTTGCTTTAATGTTAATTATAGTCGTGTATCTTATAAATACATATAAAATCACAAACGTTTTGAAAACTTTAACGATCATTATTTTAAATATCAAACAACTCTGTAACTTTACACATTTTGACTGACATTAAATTCTACCGAAGTACACTCAATATTTATATATTAAGTGCTAAATATAACATTTAAGTGTATAAATGTCTAACAAATCAACGCATTATTATTTTAAATTGTTAAATTAACTAACTTTCCATAAAACTACCTTATTATGTACTTTAATCTCTGGGACAGATAGGTAACAGAGTTGTAACACAGTAACACAGTTGTACTTTTTTAGTAACTTACTTGACTAAATTACAGTGGGTTGGGTTGAGATCATAGTAACATAAACATAAAGTTAAATAATTATAATAAGAAACTTGTCTGGTAATTCCTAGTCTATAGTTAAGTTTATAAACAATGTTATTAAGTTTACTAAAATTACTTATCAATCAATATACTTACAAAACTTTATAAGTTATTTAATAAGAACGGATTATACGAAAACTATCATTTGAAACACAAAATTTCAGTCGAAATTTAAAGAACAGAAGCATATTTCAATTCTGTTACTTTCTTAACAACTCTGTTACTACGCGCAGGTAACAGAATGTGTGGTAACAGAGTAGTAAATTTTACATAATATTATCACGTAAGTTATAAACTATAGTGTAAAATAAACTTTTTCTTTCATGCTTAGACTATTGACTTTGACGACGTACTGCACATAAAATAATTAGGAATAAATTGATTTACTTACGTAAATAGGTACGCAACAGAGTGGATGCATAATAAAAACACGCAGCCTGTTCAGTACCTCGCAGTTGACTGATACCTCCTGTATCACTCACCCTGGTCTAACGCTCAACCATGATTAATGCACACAATGTGTCGAAACTAGTACAAAACTGAAACAGAGCCATCTACGTTCTACGGCGCTATTTACTAAGTAACATTGTATTACAGTTAGTCCACTAGATTCGCGGGACCACATTTAAAAAAATAGTTATTAATTACATTTTGATACTTTCCTTTTTTAAGAAATATTTTATAAATAATAACAATACACTGTTTATAGTAATGATTTATTTAAGGTAGGTTGATATTGCAGAAAATCAAATTATTTGATCTTCACTATAGACGGATACTACCAGGGACACATAGAGTTTGTATGGAAAACCATTCTGTTACCAGAAACGACCACAATGTTACTTTAAAAAAAAAATTACAAATAAAATTAAGTCGTTATTTTATTAAACAAAGTTTACTAATGTGATGCATTTCGTATTTAATATTAAATTTGTAAGAAGTTGAGAAATTAATTACTAATATAAAAATAACACAGTTGAGGGACTAGTTTACCTGCGCGAAATTTGACAATGACCCACATATTGTTGATCGAAGGGTATAATGCAGTAGGACAGGACATAGTAGACGAATAATGCAGTACGACGTTAAGACGTAGCCTAACGATTTTGAAGGTTGTCTACTATTAATAATATAAGCATAGAAGGGGAAGGAAAGATTTTTTCAGCAATTATAAAATATACGCATGTAATTTTAAACTACCTGATACTTCATGTAATGAGCTTCATTTTGCCAGTTGTTCGTTACATGAATTGTTAACTTTTGTATGTGCATCCGCGTTACAAGATACAAATTTCATTGTATGAAACAACTCTTTGGTTTCGATGGCGCAGCCCTACCTAACCTATAAAAATATATTTCTATTTCTTTGCTATTGTCATTTTTGTTTATTTTTATTGTTTCCAAATAATAAAATATTGAGAGTCTGTATTAACATCAATAACATTTCTTATCGACATGTGCCTGTTTGAGTGCCTCGTTTTCGATCGTTTCTATGGACTTGGTGTACTGCTTTATAAGTTTAGTGTTGCAGATGTTATTGTGAATGGGCGTCTGTGCTACACCATACCACAGATGTGCTCGGAACATTAAGCAAATTGTTCATATAAATACAAGGACGAGCTCAGTGGTCGAATGGTTAGCAATGGCTACTTTGACTCCGAGGTCGCGGGTTCGATCCCCGCACAAGACAAACATTTGTGTGCATGAACATGTCTGTTGGTCTTGGTCTGGGCATTTTATAAGTATTATATGTATGTATTTACAAACAAAAAAAATGTATTTAAGTATTATATCAGTTATCTAGTACCCATAGTACAAGCTTTGCTAGTTTGGGATTAGATGGCCGGCCGTGTGGAATTTGTCCAGGAATATTTATTTATTTATTACCTACATGGAATGTGCTTATTACTTTCACGGTTCTAGTATTAATGAACGAAGCCTTTCCGTATTTTTATATACCTTCTCCTGTCTGGGACGGACGAGGGAGGGTCGTGCTCCTGTAGTGGAGACTAAAATGACCTGATGATGATGATGATGATATAACTTAAAATTTTGCTAATAAATGTTTATACCACGTCGGGTACTAAACAAGCATACGGCCAGACTGAAAATATAAAGCGGAAAGCGATTAACGTAGCCTACTGACGTTTACAGAGACGCTGGGACTTCCGCTGATAACGTACCGTTTGTTATTTCGTGGCTGTCTTCTATAAGGAAGTACTTCCCCGGTCGGGCAGCTTATACTGATGGCGAGCGGCCATACCTCTCCTTCATCAGAGCATTGTTAGTCAGTCAGCAAAGTGCACCACGTGCAGGTGAGGTTGGCTTTGCCGCCTAGCGAAAGATGCTTTAGCAAAAGAGAGGTAGGGTACAGCGTATTTGTAAGCTTCTCGACTGGGGAAGTGCCTCCACCTCGCAGAATACCGCAGTCTAACAACCATTCCCTTGAGGGTTGTTATCTTCCTGCGCGTGGGCAAATAAATAAATCAATTTGGTAATATTTCTGGACAATTTACACCGCGCCATTTAGTCCCAAATTAAGCGCAAAGCTTGTACTATGGGTACTAGATAACTGACATTATAATTAAATACATTTTTTTGTAAATACATACATATAATACATAGAAAACACCCAGACCAAGACGAACAGAATGTTCATGCACACAAATATTTGTCTTTTGCGGGAATCGAACCCGCGACCTCGGAGTCAAAGTGGCCATTGCTAACCATTCGACCATCGGGTAAGGTCTTTGAAAAGGAAGGAGTTGCTGTGCATGAGCGATATTTCAAGTTGCGGCGATGGTAACTGCTTCACATCAGGGGGGTATGCTTGTCATCCGACATAGTATAAAAATTGCAGTACTTTTTTTTATACTACTCGTACGTCGGGTGGCAGACAAGCATACAGCCGGCCTGATGTGAAACGGTTACCGCAGCCACATTAATGCTAGCAACATAAAATATCGCTCGCGCCCGCCACCCCTGCTGCCAACGCAGCATCACCTTCCTTTCTGGTGACCTCACTCACTCGCAGGAACACAACAACGTTCAATAGAATTGATTTTTGGCTGCGGTATTCTGTGAGGTGGAGGTACTTCTCTCATTCACCCGACTTAAATTTCGCTGTCTACCTATCTTTAAAGTAAAATTTAATGTACAAACAAACAAGTCTACCTCTGAAAATACAACCCATTCCGATAAAAGTTTGGATGAAAATAAAAATGTATTAGACAGCGGCGGCCCCACTCAAAATACGTTCAGAAAGTCACAATTTTGTCGACATATTAATATGACGACCGGTAAGAGGTTGACACGGTTGACAGCTAAGTCTACTCGACGCTATATTTGTAAAAATAACCTGCCAAGAGCGAATAGAACTCTTATACGAATGGTTCTGTACTACCGTAAAATATTTAATAAAAAGTACATCGAGCTGAAAGTAAAAAAAAAACCATCAAGAGTTGCAAGTAGTTCATCAACAACTTAAACCAAAATGTAATCTACATGTGGTGCACCCTGCTGACTGACAAACGAAGCTCTGGCGAAATGAGAGGTAGGGCATAGCATATTTTTTAAGCTGCCCGATTGGGGTGGTATTCACACAATTCTGCAGCCAAATAACAATTTCCTTGAGGGTTGTTGTAGTTAAGTGAGTGAGGCCACCAGAAGGAAAGAAAGAAAGGAATGAGTATAGGCTGGCAACGGATTAGTGACCCCTTGGTGTTGTTGATATCCATTGGCGGTGTAGATTGCTTTCCATCAGGTGCACCCACATGCTCGTTTGTCTCCTCCCATATATATAAAAAAAAACCCAAACGACGAGCTCGGTGGCGTGGCGGTCAATGACGCGGCTTCGACACCAACGCTCGTGGGTTCGATTCCCACATAGGACAAACATTTGTGTGCATGAACATGTCTGTTTGTCTTAATCTGGGTGTTTTCTATGTATCATAAGTATGTATTTACAAAAAAAAAAAATGTATTTACGTATGTTTATCAGTTGTCTAGTACCCATAACACAAGCTTCGCTTACTTTGGGGCTAGATGGCGCTGTGTAATTTGTCTGAGAATATTTATTTATTTATTTTGTCATCGCCACGTTCAAGTTTTAACTTTGTCTGTCGCTGCGTTGCAGTCCGCTCCTCAACTGCGAATTGGTAGAGTTTTTGTTTATTATTATTTGTTGTTACGGACTTACGACTCATATCATACAATGCACTCTGTATATGACGGTCAAAGTAGGTAATACCACAGGTACCCATGAGTAAAGAATTCCATTACTTTTAACTAATACACACTTTGCGAAAATTTCATCTGTGTCCCAAGTTCAAAAGATACAGTCCTGTTATAGAATGACAGACAGTGAAGCCTTTGTAACAGCTTATTCATTGTTATGAATAAGCATTCTATTCAATTATTGAATCGCAATAAGAGATGGTGGTAAGGGGGCTGGAACCGTTGGCGTCCTTTTGAGAAGGAATCCTAAAATCAAATTTGCAACTGAAAGTTGGGACATTTTGTTCTGTATCAGATCTGTTTCATTTTATTTTTAGATAAAATAATTATATTAAAAATAGTGTTTTCATACTAGCAATTTTTTTTTCAAAGGCGTATTCAACCATGGGAGAGCCAAGGAAAAGTTTGACAATACAAAATATTTTTTTTTAGATTTAATTTTACTATTTCATGGTATCATCATGTTTACCCGCGATAAACACCGAAAGTATTTTCCAATCTTAAAAAAATTGCGACAGCACTTAACGTGGCCTCCGAAGCACAAAGGAGCTCGAGATAAATAAACCCATCCATGGACAGGCTGCGGTCGATGTTGCTTAACTCAAGGGTTCGATTAGACTGATGCTAACCGACGCCATCAGTACTATGTAATTAATTCCTGTAAAAGTTACACACCGCCATCTATTCTCAAACTAATCAATACTTGTACTGTGGCACTGTGGGTATTAGATAACTGAGACATTTGGAAAATTCATACATATGACAGAATTCATACATATAAAATACCCAGGCCCATTCAAATAATGTTTGTCTTGTGCGGAGATCGAACCCGGTAACTAGAAGTGAAAGTCGCCATTGCTAGGCCATTCGACCACACGGATTGTCTAATCTATATATATAAAAAATGCGGCCAAGTGCGAGTCGGACTCGCCCACCGAGGGTTCCGTACGTAGGATCATTATAAATTTGATATTTTTCATTATTAATAAGAAATAATGCGTCGGAAAAAATAAATAAATATATTATTTTGCAATGCGCACATCAAGCCTTTTCATGATACCCCATTTGAACTAGTTAGCTTCAATTTGAAATTTCTACCTCCTATAAAAAATATAGACCCCCTATTTTTTAAGATTTAATTACAAATGTATAGTTTTGAGATTTATTCCTGTACTTGCAGTCTATAACGATGTTACTTGCCAAATTTCATAGTTCTAGGTCAACGGGAAGTAGTAGTAGTAAAGGTTTTGATTCCCTTGAGAATGTCGAAATATGCGTTTTTTGCTGAATAAACAGCCGTAACTTTTTTTACGTAAACTGAGCAGTTTGATTTTTTCACAACTTCATGGGACCGTAGACCTGAGTATACAGTTCAAAATTCAGCTTGATACCTCCACGCATTCTCGACTTAGAGGGTCTTGACAGACAGACAGACGGACAACAAAGTGATCATATAAGGGTTCCGTTTTTCCTTTTGAGGTACGGAACCCTAAAAAGCGAAATACCACTCACTGATTAATCACGAAATCTCAGAAACTATAACACCTACAAACTTGAAATTTGGCAGGTAAGTTCCTTATAGGGTGTAGACATCCGCTAAGAATGGATTTTACTAAACTCCACCCCTAAGGGGGTAAAACGGGGGTTGGAAGTTTGTATGAAAGTCCTATGGTTTTGAAGCAAGAGACTTGAAATTTAACATGTATACTCTATAGATTGTGCGGAGGTATACTAATAGAAATTTCTTTAGAAATCAACCCCTTTTTGGGGTTAAAACGGATGTTGGAAATTTGTATGAAAGTCCTATGTTTTTGAAGTAAGAGATTTGAAATTTAAAACGTATGCTCTATAGATAGTGTACTAATAATGTATCGTATGGCAGAAGGATTTTAAATGATATTTAAGTATAAGAATTATTAAAAACAACTACATACTTACTAATTTAAGGAGAACAACAACAAAAAGTATTTCAGATTTTGCAAAGAGGTTTTTTAAAAATAATATCTGTCGACTTAATTGATTCTAAAAATTCGTCTAGATGTTGATTGATTTTATCTTTCTTTTATTTTTTCCTTTCATTAGGTATTTAGCTTTTTCGTATATAATTAAAAATTATGTGCAAATAACTAACTCCACGCGTACGAAGTCGCGGGCGGCCGCTAGTATCGTGTAATATTAAAATATGTTAAACCCAACCAATAATAAACTGATCCTGGTACCACTTGACTTGCATATTCAAGCTTGACGAAGTCCTCAATCACATAGTCGTCGTCAACCTTTACTCATCCCACTGCTGGGATACGGGTCTCCTCTCAATCGAATGGGTACAGAGTGTACTCTGTACCCATTCGATTGCCCTGTAGGGCAGAGAGGACACACGGAGCTCACACGGAGTCTACACTGCGACAGTTAGACAACCGCTCTGCGAAGGAACCCCTGCTAGGGTGACTTCCAAATTCAAGATTGACGAAGTCCACAATCACATGATCATCGTCAACTCTTACTCAACCCACTGCTAGGTTCAGAGCATGAGTAGAGAGGCCAGTGTTGTCAAGCCGCCTAAAGGCCACACACAAGGCTTAACGACTGTCATCTAAAGACAACAGCCAGGACCAACGGCTTAACTTGCCTAACGAAGTACGAAGGATCTCGAATAGGATAAACCCATCCGTGAACAGGCTACGATCGGAGTTGCTTGACTTGCGTGTTCAATTAGACTGACGCGCAACGACGCCATCGACCTCCTGAACCACTAAATACACATTTAATATATTTTATATTATGAACTATTCAATATAATACAAACTTCAAAGAGTTCGTGTTTTATAAAACGTAATTTAATTACAGTATTTTAAATTGCCGAATTAATGTTCTGACGATTAAATAATTTATTTAATAGCTCACTTTATTACCTATAATATTCAACATACTGTACTTTATTTAATTTTGTACAACATGTCGCCGTTTTACAATTTCCTTTAATGATAAACCATTTTTAAGCCTTATGGTTTTAACATCAGATTCAAAAGTCAAACAACGTCCTATGTACACACCTAATGCTCCCCTGTGCACCAACCTTACGATTATATCACGGGATTCTCTCGCCCAGCCCCCTTACCACCATCTCTTATTGCGTTTCAATAACTGAATGGAATGCTTATTCATACCAATGAATAAGCGACTCTATTTCAAATAGAATAGAGTAGCTTATTCATTGGTATGAATAAGCAATCTATTCAGTTATTGAATCGCAATAAGAGATGGTGGTAAGGGGGGCAGTCAACCAATCAGGCACTCAAGCAGATTGCCGTGGAGCAGGGGCCATGCCGGTTAAGCTGAAACCGTTTACGATTGGATTTTTTGATTGCGAAATTCTAATTTCACCTTAAATTTGTGCCAATAGTAATAAATAATATTATTAAATCTCACGTGAGACATTATGCTAAATTATTTAAATAATTTAAACGGATCACTCACGTCATTTTGTCGGGAAAGCCGACTAGTTTCGATCTCAAAAGGAGACCTTCATCAGGGCGAATGTCCAGACACATCCACCCTTTGTCTCTCGCGCCGGACACGGACGTGTCGGGACATTCGCCATCATATTCATCATAGCAAAAATGATATGTTATAATAAAACAATGTGGTTTTGGGGTGTAAGTGGAGTATCATATTCCTTGGATTGAGTTTCTTGCCAGTTCTCCTCAAGATGCCCCGTCGCCGGAACTGGCACTTAAATTCACTTTCACATTCAAGATAGTGTGATGAAAGTGAATCTAAGCTCTGCGTATTTAGAGTAGTAATGATCTAGACATGTTCTTATATTTAATTTGTATGACGTTTCTAAGTGCTTTATAAAGTCCAAGGAATAAAGATATTTTGATTTTTGATTTGATTTTGATTTTGGAGTCAAAGACAACCTCACCTGCCCGTGGTGCACCCTGCCGACTAGTGAATGAAGCTTTGGCCAAAGGGAGGTAGGGTACAACGTATTTGTAAGCTGCCCTATGTTGTATGTTGCCGCGAGGGAGTTAGGTGACCAGGATGGAAGGAGTAGCGTTGCATTACCAGCAGAAATAACTACGTTAGCAGCTACCTTTTGTTTTTTTTTTTTTTAAATTGAAAAATTCACCTGCTCCTCCTAGGTGGGATTTGAACCCACGACCTCTCGATGACCGGTCGAGTGCTCTTCCAACTGAGCTACGAGGAAGGTTTGTGTTGCTGACGAATTTTCGCATTTTATATTTCTACTGTGTGAGTCACAGTGTGACGTCATCAACCTATTAAGTAATTACACTACTAAAGTAGGCATAGCAGTCCATCGGATGAAATTCAACTATTTTTTGATAACACCAAACTAATTAAATTATTATTATTTAAATAGTTGTCCTGGCCAACTTGCCAGATAAAAACACAAAATATATCTGGCAAGTTGGCCAAGACAACTATTTAAATAATAATAATGTTATCTTTTGCTCTCACGTTGGTGAAACATCATGGAGCAGGTGTAAGTGGCTTTGGCTCTAAAAATGATAATATATTTTTTTTATACTATGTCGGGTGGCAGACAAGCATACGGCCCGCCTGATGTGAAGCGGTTACCGTAGCCATATTAACTCTCGCAACATAAAATATCGCTCGCGCGCCGCCACCCCTGCTGCCAACGCAGCATCTCCTTCATTTCTGGTGACCTCACTCACTCGCAGGAACACAACAACCCTCAAGGGGATTGTTATTTGGCTGCGGTATTCTGTGAGGTAGGAGGTAGGTAGGTAGGTAGTAGGAGGAGGAGGAGGCTGTACATTCCCCAGTCGGGTAGCTTACAATTACGCTCCCTACCTCTCTCTTCGCCAGAGCTTCGTTTGTCAGTCAGAAGGATGCACCGCGTGCATGTGAAGTTGGCTTTGGTTCATAGATGTTGAGGAACCACTTACACCCCAGTAACCCATTAAACTAAGTGTACCCGTTAAATTCTCATTCAATTTGTATAGTTATTACCTACAGTGTGAGCTTTAGACCGCTCCGAGCGTGGCTCATTACTTGCTTAGTATAGACATCAGACAAAAAACCCTGTTTAAATTTGCCCTTCATCATAGTATACAAACCTAAACAGTATGCCACTTTATACCTGATGATCGATTTGATTCATAATAGTGTTTATTATAAAGGCCTAGGCAACATCGCACGGTTCACGGAGCATACTTAGAGGTTAGCTAGAAGCACTACATCACTATACCACGCCTTCTTATGAAGTGGTCAGGGCATGGTTAGGTTTTTTTTTGCGTCCGACGTGCACGCGGTCAGCCTCCGGGTAAGCGACGGGAGGGAGACGGGAAATCCTCTTCGACATCCCAGCAGCTTCTTGCTGCCAGAGCTTTACCAGATTAAAACCGCCTTACCTACACTACTTTTAGCCCGGTTTCCTTTAAAACCAAAAACTGATAGAGAGACAGGAAAGGGAAAGCGAACGCAGAAGACGCTCACCATAGCGAAAAACGCGAGTGCACTACGTGTAACCTGCGGCGGGCTGTCGTGGCTCCACTCACCCGGGGTGGGATCCCGGCACTCTAAATAGTGTGTCTAGTCGGGTGATCCCTACGGTCGGGCAGTCGTTAAGCCAAGTCAGTGGTCTTTAGGCGGCTTGACAACACTGGCCTCTCTACTCATACTCTGAACCTAGCAGTGGCTTGAGTAAGAGTTGACGATGATCATGTGATTGTGGACTTCGTCAATCTTGAATATGCACGTCACCTAGCAGGTGTTCCTTCGCAGAGCGGTTGACTAACTGTCGCAGTGTAGATTCCGTGTGGGCGAATTAAGTTACTGCTTTGTTTAATATATTGTGCTTACGTTTGTAGGCGGGTTACTCATAATAATCAGAACAGGGACTAGCTCGAGGGTAGCACAGTCTTGTTTTACGTAATTATTGCAATTTTACGTACGTTGAATAGCAACATATTTTGTTTAAAAGCGTGTAATTGTGAATAATAATAGAATAAAGTATTACTAAATAAAGTACAACTCCGCAGATGGAAAGCAGTTACCGCAATGTTCACAATCTACGAATGCTTACAATACCAGGACACATCGCTAGCCCGTTTACCACTCCGGTAAAATATTAAATAAATAAATCATTCTGGATCATTTACACAGCGCCATCTAGTACCAAATTAAGCGCAAAGCTTGTACTATGGCTACTAGATAATTGATAAAAAAAAACATATTTTTTTTGTAAATACATAGTTATAATAGGTACATAGAAAACACCCAGATCAAGATAAACAGACATGTTCATGCACACAATTGCTTGTCCTGTGCTGGGATCGTCGAACTTGCAATTTCGGCGTTAAAATAGCTATTGGTAGCCATTCGACCACCGGGCTCGAAAGAACTCAAAATAACTGCACTCCATTTTAAAAAATTCCATCAATGAGAACCCACACTCCCCGTGTGGCAATACTTACCATATACTTCATGTTTGTCCTTTGTTTGTACATGCTGCCCCCTAAGTGGGCTGGTCTTTAACTCAGCGTGGGAGTATACCTGTGCGTTTTTTTTTTATACTACGTCGACCCACCTGATGTGAAGCGGTTACCGTAGCCATATTAACGCTCGCAACATAAAATATCGTTCGCGCGCCGCTACCCCCGCTGCCATCGCAGAATCTCCTTCCTTTCTGGTGACCTCACTCACTCGCAGGAACACAACAGCCCTCAAGAGAACCGTTATTTGGCTGCGGTATTCTGTGAGGTGGAGGTACATTCCCCAGTCGGGTAGCTTACAATTACGCTCCCTACCTCTCTTTTCGCCAGAGCTTCGTTTGTCAGTCAGCAGGGTGCACCGCGTGCAGGTGAAGTTGGCTTTGGTTCAAAGATGTTGCCGAACCACTTACACCCCTAAATACTGTATACTGTATAATCTTTCAAGATGAAATTCAATTCAATTATTTGCATGAAACAAGGTAGTATAGGTGACAATAGGCTTGTATCCCATTTTTTTTTTCGATTTGTTATTTAAAGACGTCACCATAATATAACTAAAGGTGAAATAATTACTTCGATTGCATAAAAACTTCTCGAGATATGATAACTTGAAGATCACAATTTTGGACTATGCCGAAAACGCTCCATACAAAAGGCCACCACGTTATGACGTCACACCGTGATAATCTAAATGCATTAAATCAGAAATTTGTATGACAGCTATGTTAAATATTGCGTTTATGTAGCCGGTGCCGTAACAAAAGTTATAGTATTTTTTATTGTTTCTACAATGGTAATATTTTTTTTTATAATTTCATAACTTTAAAATGGACTTTCCCACCAAACTTTGACCGAACATAAAGCACGTCGGACATAAGTTATTGAAATTTTAAGACCGCAGATCGTTCTAGTTTTATGTATTTTACGTTACTGATAGAGAGTTTTTATAATTTTGTAACATGGGCAACAAGCCCATTTAGTTAATAGTAGTTAAATACATCATTTTCCACTTTTATTAGAATAAGCATGCAACGTAATTAATTGCGGGTTAGTATTAAAATAAAAACATTATCATTAAATTACATTACAGGAGAATATTAGTATAACCATTCTAAACATTATTTAATTGCATAGTAGTTTTTATCATTAAACACATTATCATATACAATTTACATTAAACATATACAATTTTGTCTTGAATTCTTTGGTGGGCAATTTTTTCATGTCATTTATTAAATAGTCTAATACACATGCATAAACAATTTCGACTGTATTTTTCAGTTGCCGGTGTTTTATAGAAAACTAACCTATGAGGGTTGCGTTGACTTCTAGGGTTAATGTCATGAAAGAAGTAGTGAATTCCATTGTTCCCAGTGATTTTCCTTATAGGTGAGCGTACGAACGGTGAACAGCAAAATTGTACAAGTGACTTGCAATTGGCGCATATGTGCAGCGTTAATAATTGCACAGTGTAACCACTGTGAATCCATAAAAGTCTTGTTAAATGACGACCTCGGTGGTCCAATGGCTAACCATGTCCACTTTGACTCTGGGGTCGAGGGTTCCATTCCCGAACAAGACAAATATTTGTGTGCATGAACATGTCTGTTTATCTTGGTCTGGGTGTATATGTTTATTATTTAGAAAAAAATGTATTTAAGTATAATATCAGTTATCTAGTACCCATAGTACAAGCTTTGCTTAGTTTAGGACTACATGGCTGTGTGTAATTTGATCAGGTATTTTTTTTTACTACTTAGGTGTCAAACAAGCATACAGTCCGCCTGATGGAAAGCAGTTACCGTTGCCTATGGACGCCTGCAACACCAGATGCATCACATGCGCGTTGCCGACCCTGTAAAAACCTCTTTACGCCCTGTTTGAAGAATCTTTTTTTTCATTAAAAGTATAATTGTTTATTTATTTTATCATGTTGTCACAGTAAGTAAAAAGAAAATTATTAAATTAAATAAAACTCGAGGTAGATACGGTCGATGCACGTGTCGTCTAATCGAACACGCAAGTTAAGCAACGTCGATCACAGCCCGTCTATGGATCCTCTATGGTCGAGATCACGGATTCGATTCCCGCACAACGCTAACATTTGTTTGCTTAGTTTGTGACTAGATGGCAGTGCTTAATTCGTTCAAGAATATATTCTAGAATGTATTTGTAAAGGAGTCCTATCTATCCTTGGAAAATACATCGGGGAGTTCATTAAAACTGTAAAAAACTTGAATAAATTAAATGATTCAACAACTGTGCAACATGGTAAGCGTAGGCGTGGCTTAACTTAATATATGTTATTAAAAGCGATGTGAAATCGCCACTGTTCCGGTGAAAATGAATACCAACGTCAGTTGCCCGGCCAATTAACTGAATACATTATAACACCATGACTAAGAGACTTTGGTCACGCATATGACAATGTTTAAGCCTGAACTTCTAGTAAAAGTGCATGGAATATTAAAATCCGAGGGGGCAATTCTAGTAATTATAATGTACCTCTTTAATTTTGTACCTAACGTGCCCTTCGAGCTCGATATAAGTAAACCCATCCGTACAGACTACAGTCGATGTTGCTTAAACTTTTTTTTATATAATACGTCGGGTGGCAGACAATGATACGGCCTGCCTGATGTGAAGCGGGTACCGTAGCCATATTAACGCTCGCAACATAAAATCACCCCTGCTGCCAACGCAGCATCTCCCTCGCTTCTGGTGACCTCACTCATTCGCAGGAACACAACAACCCTCAAGGGTATTGTTATTTGGCTGCGGTATTCCGTGAGATGGGGTACTTCCCCAGTCGGGTAGCTTACTTTAATTACGCTCCCTACCTCTCTTTTCGCCAGAGCTTCGTTTGTCATTCAGCAGGTTCAAAGATGTTGGATGAACCGCTAACAAAACTTAACCTGTAATAATAATGTAATAAATAAGACCGCAGGGCAGCTTGTGGCGAGCTGTTGTGTGAGTAGCGACACCACGGACACGAGTCTCCAGAGAGTCGGTCAGGGCCTTCCTCTCCGACGTGTCTTCATCGGTCGGAGTGTAAACACAAGAGGGCCCGCAGGACTCTCAGCTCTGGCTTGCCTTCATTGCCCGTCCAAAGAGGAGCCGCTAGAGCTATATGCTCCAGCGGTGGAAGTATTAAAGGGCATCACGCCGCGACTAACTTCGGCGAAAGCGCAGCACACCTCTCGACATCCCTGAGTCAGTCACACCGGTGTTGTCCCCGGCCGTTTTCTTGGCATTTCGGGGGCCCATCTAGTGAATGGCAAGCCACCGCCTGACGCAAATAAATAGCAATAAAAACAATTATGGCAGGCGTCCGTCCATCTTCTGTAATAGCCCGGTATTTAGTTCACCTAGATCTCATCTCCATAGCCCATTTATTTTCCATCACACTTCGCAATAGTCTCAACGCCTGCCGAGACCTGCTCATGGGTATGTCGTTCTATTGACATATCCTGGAGTGGGTCACGGCGGGCGTACAACATTACATTAAACTACTCAAAGGCGCCTCTACGCGTTGGATCCATATCCCCGCGCACGCCTATTAAATGACCGGGCTTGACCCGTGATTTAAGAGAGATACATAATAAATAAATAAACTTGAGTGTTTTATTAGACTGGCAAACGCAACGGTGCTATGGAGCTCCTCTAATATTTACAATTTACAATGTAATTATGTATTTAAAGAATGTTAAAGGTATGATAAGGCTCCGGCCAATATAAGTCCAATTTATAATCCTAACTGATTCCATGTATTCGCGTATTTACATGCATTTCTTATTTTATTTATTTAAACAGTGTTGCAGATAATTTCAAAGTACAAAAGGCGAACTTAATGCTAATGTTTTATCTGCCAGTTTACCTTAAGGATATTGGTGACAAATAGTGGGTTCATGAGCGCGACTTCTTGCTTTTTTGGCATGATGTTTTTTTGGTCATGTAAGTTTTAGGCGTTTAGTTGTTTAGGTAAAATATCTTTTTGGATGTTGTGCATCCAAGGGAATGTGTATTTTAGGCATTTTGGTATTATGGCAGCATGCTTTTTACATTGATTTTAGGAATTGTGCTTATTAGGCATTTTGCGTTTTAGACATCGCGCTCAAAAAGAAAATAGTGAAAGGGATACAAAGACATTAGTGAGAGAGAAAGATAAAAAATGAGTACTTAAATAATTTCAAGAATATAGATAAACATAATAATATATAATTTATACATCACATAAAATATATATAAACCTCACATGCACGTGTGCACCTTGCTGACTAGCGGAAAAATACTAGTAGACTAGCTCACAGAATACAGAAGCCAAATAACAATTCCCTTGAGGGTTGTTGTATTCCTGCAAGTGAGTGAGGTTACCAGAAAGGAAGAAGTTGCTGCGTTGGCGCGAGCGTTACTACTGACGAATATTACGGTAACCGCTTCCCATCAGGAAGGCCGCATCCTTATTAGGCAACACAGGCAGTATAAAAAATGTATTTTTGTTTGTAATCATCATCAGGGCATTTTAGTCTCCACTACAGGAGCACGACCCCTCTCTCTTCCGTCCCAGACAGAAGGAAGATTTGGCCTACACTCCCCACGCGGGACAGACGGGTTGGGGAGGCCTGATCGATGTGTGATAATGTATTTCCTTTAGTCGCCTTGTACGACATCCATGGGAAAAGACGGAGTGATTCTATTCTAGTCTGCAGGAAATCACACGGCCATTTGTTTGTAATGGATTAACTCTAAAACTACGAAACCGATTTTAAAATTTCGATGAAGAAAACGCAAGTGCAGTAGTTTAAGCCGAAAGATAAAAAAAGAGATCTGAAGTAACTACTTCAGAGAGTAACATAGACTATATTATATTTACACCCGTGCGAAGCCAGGGTCTATCGCTAGTTCAATATAAACAAAGCTACGCGATCTGCAACATTAATATCAAATAACAATAAATGTACATTTCTATTTCAAATCCAATAAGCCCTTTTTGAATGTGTACAATTGAGCTCTTCGAATTGAAGACGTCGAGTTTATTGCCATGAATATTAATGTGGGCCTCGTGAATTGACGTGTACGTGATAAGTGAGATGTAACTTTGTTTTTAACATCATATTCTGTCTGTATCTACCCATTGGATTCACCAATGCTTTCCACCAAATACGCCCCTCCGTGTTCCAATTGTTGTGTTGTAAATTTCTTTAGGGTAATGTTTGCGACAAAAATTCACCTCTCTCATGGGATCCCACCTAGGCGGGAGAGGTGAATTTTTCCATTTTTTAAATATTTATAATATTCTGGCAAGTTGGCCAAAATCTTAATGTTTCCGAGACGGTGCCGTGTTTCAATAAATAATATTTTTCACTCGAATGAAGTTTACAGCCCTCCTAAAGGTGCGATTCGACCTTGGGGCCACACCACAACTACGTCATTGAAGTCCTGATTAAGATACTATTATTTAAAGGTATACATACTATTCTTATGTTCCAGTAATTTATTTTTATAGATAATAAATACCGCAATGTAATAAAATACCAGTAAATGAAATGAAATTGAAATGAGCTTACACATACTCGTCAATACATAACAATGATTCTTATAATACAACTATATGTACTTAAAATTTTCATTAATTTCTTTTGATTTGCGAATCCCTAAGGCTATCCTAAAAAGATTGCACTCAGCAATAAGGCCGCCTTGTTGATATATACAAGTCTGTATTAATTTATTAATTCATTGTACTTTAAATTTGTACTATGCAAATAAAGCATATTCTATCTATATGATTGATTCTATCTCAAGCCCAATTTATGTTAGTAGGTAAGCATATAAAGAAACTCTATTGTATCCAATCGTATTTTAGAACCATAAGGTGATGTACTCTGCTGACTGACAAACGAGGCTCTGGCGTAAAGAGAGGTAGGGCAAAGCCCCAAAAACTTTAAGCTTCCCGACTGGGGAAGTACCTCCACCTCACAGAACACTGCAGCCAAATAATAATTGCCTTGAGGTTTGTTGTGTTCTTGCGAGTGAGTGAGGTCACTAGAAAGAAGAGTCTCCTCCCTTCTTTATAGTAATATTAACATATATTTCATTGGATTTATTAAAAGAGCCTATTGAACTTCTGCATACAATGAACTGTTAAATAGATTTTGTACTTAAATATTTTAACAATCAACACTCAAAAATAAAATGACAAGCGGACATATTCATGGGTACAAAACTTTGTATTGGAAAATCGAACTCAGGACCATTGAAAGCAAACTAGCCATTGATAGTCACATCGTCAGTGTTTTCAATGGAGAGCGAACTTCCACCATCACCAGAAAGAAAGGAAGGAGTATAGGTTGGCAACCGATCGCCGACCCTTTGGTGTTGCTGATCTCCATGGGCGACGGTGATTGCTTTACATCAGTTCCCTCGCTCGTTTGCCTCCCTCTCATGTAAAAAAACAATACTGCTACTTACTCTGTACCACCGAACAAGCCGGTTTCCGAAGAGGCTTCAGTACCATAGACCACATCCACACGCTGCGGCAGGTTATACAGAAGACCGAAGAGTATAACTTGCCTCTTTGCTTAGCGTTTGTGGACTATGAGAAAGCCTTTGATTCGGTCGAGACATGGGCTGTGCTTGAGTCTCTCCAGCGATGCCGTATTAACTATCGGTATATCGAAGTGTTGAAGTGTTTGTATAATAACGCCACTATGTCGGTCCGAGTACAGGAACAGAGCTCGAAGGCGATCCCTTTGAAAAGAGGCGTAAGACAGGGAGACGTGATATCTCCGAAACTGTTTACGGCCACTTTGGAGAACGCCTTCAAGCTTCTGGAATGGAAAGGATTCGGCATCAATGTTAACGGCGAATACATCACTCACCTTCGGTGTGCCGACGATATCGTAGTCATGGCAAATTCGATGGAAGATCTCAGCACGATGCTCGAAGGCCTCAATCAAGTTTCTCAACAAGTGGGTCTTAAAATGAACATGGACAAGACGAAGGTAATGTGTAATGCCCATGTTGTACCCAATCCAATATCTGTTGAGAGCTCGGTTCTTGAAGTTGTTGACTCGTACGTCTACCTAGGACAAGTAGTCTAGTTAGGTAGGTCCAACTTCAAGAAAGAGGTCAGTCGCCGAATCCAACTCGGCTGGGCAGCGTTCGGAAAATTGCGTGATGTCTTCTCGTCCGACATACCGCAGTGCCTCAAGTCGAAAGTCTTCGACCAGTGTGTGTTACCAGTGATGACTTACGGCACTGAAACGTGGTCCCTCACTATGGGCCTTATGAACAAGCTCAAAGTAGCCCAACGAGCTATGGAGAGGGCTATGCTCGGAGTCTCTCTGCGAGATCGAATCAGAAATGAGGAGATCCGTAGAAGAACCAAGGTTACCGACATAGCCCAGCGGATTAGCAAGTTGAAGTGGCAGTGGGCAGGGCACATAGCACGGTGGACGGATGACCGATGGGGTCGAAAGGTTCTCGAGTGGAGACCACGTACCGGCAAGCGCAGCGTAGGACGTCCACCCACAAGGTGGACAGACGACCTCATTAAGACCGTAGGATCGCGCTGGATGCAAGTCGCTTCCAACCGGTCTTATTGGAGATCTAGAGGGGAGGCCTATGTCCAGCAGTGGACTTTCAATGGCTGAGATGATGATGATGATGACTCTGTACCACAACTTTTGAAGCCATTTTCTGTTCTACAAAGTTCACGCACTCACTCAAGATCGATATTATAAAGTATTCAAACAGACTAGACACTGGAACGCAATAACAACGCAAGTCAAAACTAATCGGCAAAGTTTGAGCTGTGTATATTGAACGGGTTCCGTCGATTAAACTCGGTTCTAGAGCCAAGAGAGTTTCTGTCGTCGATACATTATTCCAATTCCAATATTTATTTGCATTCTACAATGTCGTGAAGTTGAAATGCAGCCTGCATTTACATCAAAGACGTGCGAGGATGCGCAGTGTCGAATGCGTTTGTTAATACGATACCTTGACGATTTACAGGCAGAGACTTGGTTTTGTCTCACCATTTACAAAATCATCATCATCAGAGGGGCAATTCTCGTAATTAAAATATAGGCAAAATTCAGTTTCGATCTAATTCGATCCAGTCTCGATCTCATAAATGTCACATTTGGTATTCTCTTATCACAATATGTAACTTCAAAATTAAATTTAAGCGGGATTGTATCGAAATATGAGTGAAAATTAAACAAACTCAACATCTGTAACAGACCACGATTTGGTGCTACTGGGAACTGACACAAAGCCTCCTAATAAAAGTCGCCCCACAAGCATACAAACAATTTTGAACTATGAGGCCATTGAAAAGGAGCTGGAAGATATGGATTGGTGTGAAGTGCTTAATAATTCTTGTCCGTCTGCAGCTGCAAGGGAATTCGAGGGTATTTTGACTCAAATAATTGACAGACATAGCACAGTGAGACAAACCAGCCGCTCTAAACAGCCACTAAAGCCATGGATGACACCTGGCTTAATTAGATGTTCTGTACATAAAGACAAATTACATAATGACTCGAGAAAACATCCACTTGATCCTTTGAGGCTGCATATATATAAACGATACAGAAATTTTTATTATTCACTGATTCGTAAAATAAAAAAGGACTATGACAGAGATGAACTAGAACGAAACAAGAATGCCCCGGACAAACTTTGGAATACTATCAAGCGTATTACTAATTCAAACAAAGTAAAGAACTCAGCATACCAGCTATGCAAATCGGAAGAGTCGTTGAATAATACCAACCGCTTCTTCTGCTCTACTGGTCAACGCCTTGCTGACAGCATCATGAAATGTAATAACAAAACGCAAGAAACTCTGGCTTCCCAAGTCCAGTTTCCTAACCCGCCCGCTGATTCGTTCTTTATGTTTCCTACAACTGAGAGAGAGGTTGACAGTTTGATACTTCAGCTGAAGAATAAAAGTGCGTCTGGGTTAGACGGGTTCTCGCACATTCTTATTAAGGCCATAAGAAAACACATTGTTATCCCCCTTACTCATATCTTCAACCAGAGCTTTGCCACCGGTATCTTTCCTGATATATGGAAGACAGCCACTGTGATTCCGGTATTTCCGAGTATCCTGGGGCCCACGTTGTTTCTTATATATCTCAATGACCTTTCATCTATAAAACTTCAAAACGCAGATGTTATCAATTACGCCGATGATACTGTTGTTATCTTCCACGATCGTTCTTGGGATAGATTGTTACGAACTGCGGAGGATGGTCTTAGGGTTGTTACAAACTGGCTTAATGAAAATCTCCTAACATTAAACACAGCCAAGACTAATCTGGTCTGTTTTCACAAAAATAAGTCTTCCAGCCCTCCTCATAATCTGAAAATTACGGTTCATACCTGCAAATCGAACAATAACCTTTCAATATCGAACTCATGCAACTGTGACAGACTTCAAAGAGTGCCTAGCACTGAATATCTAGGCGTCATTATCGACGAGAAGCTCAACTTCAAAGATCCCATAACTGCAATGTCCTGTAGAACTAGAAAATTCATTTACGTTATGAAACTGTTGCGTGATGTTGCACCCCAGACCCTACTGAGAACCGTTTATGTGACACTATGTCAATCAATCCTTTCTTATTGTGTCCTGACTTGGGGAGGCGCGGCCTCAACAAATTTAATCCTGCTGGAACGCGCTCAACGGGCAGTACTTAAAACAATGCTCAGAAAGCCCGCACGATTCCCAACTACACTTCTCTATAAAGAAACCAGTGTGCTTAGCGTGAGGAGACTATATCTTTCGGCTGTTGTCTTACTGGCGCACAGAGAAGTACGTTCATCGGTAAATTATGAAAAAATATTGACCAATCGTACATTTAGACTCCCAATACCCAAATTAAATACCACATTTGCCCAACGTTTCACCATTTTTAGAAAGCCTTTTATTTATAATAAGATAAATGCACTGTTTCCCCTATACAAGTTAACCTGTCACGAGGCAAAGGTAAAGATCGAAGCTGAATTGCTAGACTGGACCTACCGGTATTCAGAGGATTTTTTGTGTACATTACAGTGATGTTAAATAAATAATTTAATGGGAAAATAATTGAATGGCAATGTTAATTGCATTAATATGTTATAGCAAATGTTTGTACTACTTAATTAATTAATATTTGGCTACCCACGACATTCTTAGTATAAATTGATTTTTCACCTCACTAGCTCGTAAAAGCTCTGTTTATCATTCGAAATCTGCGTGGAAAATCGCACTTTATCCGCTAGCGTGGAAAGTGTTTTTAAAATTCGAATATTTTTATTCAATAAAGGTTTCGTACAATAAATTACATATATATAGAACCTCATTGGTTTCGTAATAGTTTATATTCTCTGCAGCCAGTCCATTGATGATTATTTATTAAAACTGTTTTTCTTGCACCTAACATTTTCCTCGCTTTAGTGAGGTGAAAAGTTGTGTGTTGCGCTCGGCAGCAAAGTTATTTAGCGTCTCGTACCTTTGAAACCCTCGCTACGCTCAGGATTCTATATTTGAACCACTCGCTTCGCTCGTGGCTCAATCCTAGAATCCTTCGCTTGCTCAGGTTTCAATACAAGGTACTCGCGCCAAAAATTAACTTTGCAGCCTTGCATAACAAATAACTATTATTATTCATTGCTTAATTTTTATTGTATTGTTATAATTATTGTTATTTATTATTTCGATTTAATTGTATTGTTATAATTATTATAATTCTATGCAAGTATCGCAACTATTACTTTCGTATGGCAAATGTAATCATTCTAATTCCCACAGTACAGGCTTAGCCTAGTGTGGGTAATTATATTAAATATAACAAAAAAAAAAAAAAAAAAAAAAAAAAAACTAAGAATGTTACTTTGCCAACAACAACAATTGATAATAATTAATTAATTAAATCAAGTATATAATTTTAGTCAATTCACTATTCAATCTCGATTCGGTCAACTTTCAATCTGCGTTCGTAGAAAAATTACGAGAATTGGCCTCCAGGTCATTTTAGTCTCCACTACAGGAGCACGACCTTCTCTCGTCCGTCCCAGACAGAAGGAGTATTTACATAATATACTGATGTAATTTTGAGGTGATAACGTCTTATAAATCGATGAACGTGATGCACGCACGAAAAAGCATGACTCATTGTCACGTTCTGCCTGAGCCGAGCGTGCAACCGAGAGCGCGGCTTCTGACGCACTATCTCTCTTCTACTCTATCGGCCGATGTTTTCTTATGATGTTATCACATAAAATTATCATCCGTAAACCGACTTTACAGACAACCATATTTTTTTCTTTATAATAATGAGCGTCCTGTTGTTAATTGACAAATTCTGTTGTTTTGGAACAATGAGACTCAATTAGGTTCAATGAATTAATAAATGTACCTTTTTATTTAAAGTCATATTAAAAAGATTAATTAGTGTCAATTTATGTAAAGAAAGTGATAGATTTAATGTAATAAAGAGCAATTGTAAAACAAACGTGTTTTATTACAGAGAAATCACCACAGACAAGTGAGGTGCGAACAATGTACTATAATGATAGTGATGTGTCTACATATTAGTGTTGTGCCAATAGGTAAAGAAGGGATTGCATATTTACAAATTCAACAGAAAGGGAGGAGTTGACAGCGGAGGTAGCAGTGCGTGAACGATATTTGATGTTTCGAGTATTAAACAAACTAAGAATGCTACCTATTTTGCTTAAGTTCAAATTGTTAAAATGTAAACCTACGAAATGCTAAATTTGGTACAGAAATAATACTACATTTTTAAAGTTAGAAATGATAAAGTAGTATTTACCTAACAAGATATTATCGTCAGCCTCATAGTTCTTTAAGACAGCCCTCTTACCACCATCTCTTATTGCGATTCAATAATTGAATACCGTAGATTGTTTATTCATACCAATGAATAAGCGACTCTATTTAATTTGAAATAAAGTCGCTTATTCATTGTTATGAATAAGCAATCTATTCAATTGTTGAATCGCAATAAGAGATGGTGGTAAGGGACAGTACTCAGATAATATTGGATAATCTTTACCATGTAAACATATTTTATTCCCACAGGAACGAAGTCCACGTATACGAAGTCGCAGACGACCGCTCCTCTGCTTCTTCTTCTTTTCCTATTCCCACTTTATATGGGGTTGGGTCTTCTAACTCTTTTTCGCCAGGTTTTTATGTCCTGGGTTGTCTGGGACCATACTCGTCCACCACGTTATTGGCGGGCGTAATGGGCGTGTGACCAATGTTCTAAAATTATAAAATCTCTCTATCAGTAACGTAAAATACATAAAAGTAGAACGATCTGCGATCTCAAAATTTTAATAACTTATGTCCGACGTGTTTTATGGTCGATCAAAGTTTGGTGGGAAAGTCCATTTTAAAAGTATGAAATTAAAAAATAATAATATTACCATTGTAGAAACAATAAAGAATACTATAACTTTTGTTACGGCAGTAGCTACATAAACGCAATATTTAACATAGCTGTCGTACAAATTTCTGATTTAATGCATATAAAATAGCGTATCGTGACGTCATAATACTGTATGCCTTTTGTATGGAGCGTTTTCGGGATAGTCCAAAATTATGATCTTCAAGTTATCATATCTCGAGAAGTTTTTAGCCTATTGAAGTAATTCTTTCACCTTTAGTTATATTATTGTGACGTCTTTAAATAACAAATCAAAAAAAAAAAATGTCTACAAATACGATATCACGTCCCGTACCATTACATTTAAACCTCAATTTTTACTCCCGAATATTAATCTACATTTAAATGAACAACTTAATAAAAATGTAAAATTTAAATTGGAATTAAAAAACATTCGTAAAGGGAGATTTTAAAAATTACCGCATCGCACTAGCCTTGCGGCCACTCGAAAATACTTGCAAATTGGAATTTCGCTCACGCGTCCAAACCATCAATATTCATTAACTGGCAACTAATTAAAAAGAATGTGCTTTTATTGTATTAACAAGCAGGTGATAGTGCAGCCGACCCTTTAATTAGTTAAATAGTTTTGAGTATATTCATATAGGGCACGCGATGGGTGTGTTTTTAAAAATGTATAGATGGGGTGTTTATGGCAGCCAACGCTGGCATATGGTTGGTAATCGTTGTGGTAATAGGAACAAATGTTGTAGCAAATGTTGGAACGTAAATCATGGAAAGTGGGCGTAGTGAGACACGTTATTGTGTAATTTCCGTGCGCGTATTACATTTCTTTAAGGCGATGGAAAAGCCAATTCGACTTGAACTGTTTTCAGTTTTGTATACGATTCTCCGCTTACCGCACCCATTAACTTTCAGCCGCTTTTTTTATTTGTTTTGTCACTTTAACAATTTTAATAAAAAAATAAAAATATGTTTTAATTAAAAACTAAACTAAAAATAAAAATAAAACTACATATTATTATCTAAAAAAGGCCGACGTGGCATTGTACCGAAGATGCTGGCAGCGTTTCCTCGTTGTATGGCAATATTAATCCGTTGTGCGAGAAAGCCGCCAGCTCTTCGGTCACCAGTGGCTTCGACCAGGCGCTTGGAGAGCTCATTCATTATTTTTTTATAAATAAATAAATAATAAATAAATGTTTCTGAACAATTTACACAGCGCCATCTAGTCCCAAATTAAGCGCAAAGCTTGTGTTATGGGTACTAGACAACTGATAAATGTACTTAATTTTTTTTTTTTTTTTTATTGTAAATACATACTTATAATACATAGAAAACACCCTGACCAAGACAAACAGACATGTTCATGCACACAAATGTTTGTCTTGTGCGGGAATCGAACCCGCGACCTCGGAGTCAAAGTGGCCATTGCTAACCATTCGACCACCGAGCTCGTCATCGAAATGTTTTAATTATATATTTTTCGCGAGCATCGACGGTCAGACGCGGTCTTTATTGCTTTGCGGTCAAAAAGACTGCCCCGCTCCGCCTTGTGTTTCGCGCCGTAGATGCCAGATGCGGCATTTTAAATTTAACAATTAGCCTAACAAAAATTTATAAACATGCAAGAAATCGATAGTTCAATTCAATAGAAGAATGCATTGCGATCGAACATTAAATTAGTTAGCCGTAAAGTACAAAGAAATCAAGTTGAAATTCCTGGTATTACTACAAACTGCAGTTAATTAATCAACGTCTTGTCTACTCCAAAATCACAGACTTTAACTTAGATCGAACTAAATTTAGATACTTTGAAACTATCTTTAAGATTTATCTAATCTAGAAGTTCGTTATTGGGTCTCGATAACGAATTCGACACATATAGTTTTGCAGATTTAAAATGTGTAATCTTCTACATTTATGCCAAATCTGTGTGATTTGTACCATGTTTATTTTGGGGAAATTTCATTGGTTTTTATTATATTAAGTATTTATTTATATTTTATTATAGGTATTCCAATAATTAATTAAATATTTTTGGACAATTTACATAGAGTCATTTAGTACCAAACTAGGCAAAGCTTATACTATAGGTAACGGATATATGTACTTAAATCTATTTTATTTTTTGTAAATTAATTATAATTAATTAATATTTAATGTAAATTAATTAAAATTGTCGTCATTCCTAACTCATCCCACTGCTGGGATACGGGCCTCCCTTCAATCGAAGGGGTTTAGAGCATGCTCCACCACGCTGTTCAACTGCGGATTGGTGGAGGCCAGTGTTTTCAAGCCGCCTAAAGGCCACTGACTTGGTTTAACGACTGTCATCTAATGACACAGCCGGGACCGACGGCTTAACGTGGCCTCCGAAGCACGGAGGAGGTCGAGATAAATAAACCCATCAATGGACAGGCTACGGTCAACGTTACTTAACTTTCGTGATCGATGACGCTGACACACGCAAAGACGCCATCGAGCTCCTCTATGTGATTTGTTTCATAGGTAATTCATTAATTAAATAATTAATTATTCTTGGACAAATATACACAGCGCAATTTAGTCCCAAACTAAGCAAAGCTTGTACCATGGATACTAGATAATTGATTACGATTTGAGTTTTGTAAGGTCATTCAACAATGTTTTACAAGGGCAAACAAAACATGGATCAATTTATTTATTATATTTCAAATTTAATCGGCAATCAATCATCAGAAAGGATGGAGTTGAGGCGTTGGCAGCGGGTGTGGCGGCGCGCGAGAGATATTTCATGTTGCCAGAGTTAATATGGCTACAGTGGCCGCTTCACATCAGGCCGGCCATATATATAAAATCCACAGCACGAAGTATATGTATCTATGTACATTAACTTTACAATACTTGTACTTCAAATCTGTGCTTGGTGTGGACCAAGCACAGATTTGAAGTAGCCTAGACACACCATGTTCATAAAATAGTTTGAAAATAGAGAGCCTATTTTTGTCGATGTCTACCATAACGTCATGTGTAAACACAATGTAAACAGAACTAACAGAAATGTTAACATTTTTTAATCCCACCGAATGGTGTAAATGCGAATGTATATCAAGCAAACCAATATACTGATAGATTCTTCCATCAGTAGATTAGTTTGTTGTTCCTGGTGCGATAGAACACAATTGCTAAGAGCATAATATTTTTTATTTTTTTATTTACACAACGCCATATAGTCCCAAATTAAACGCAAAGCTTGTGTTATGGGTACTAGACAACTGAGAAATGTACTTAAATACATTTTTTTTTGTAATTATATACTTATAATACATAGAAAACACCCAGACCAAGACAAACAGACATGTTCATGCACATAAATATTTGTCTTGTGCGGGAATCGAACCCGCGACCTCGGAGTCAAAGTGGCCATTGCTAACCATTCGACCACCGAGCTCGTCTATTTTTTTCTAAAATTCATTCTAAAATTAAATCAATTGCACAGTGGTCACTTTCTTTAACATGTCTAGACTTCAAATTCTCGTGGTATTTAGTGTAATTATTAATCTGCGTTCTAACCTATAATTTTGCAGCACCGGAATTTGCTTATTTGGAGTAGCGATATCTATATTTAGTTTAGATTTTATCGCATTAAGCTATTGTGGTTGAAATACTAATTAGGGAAACAATTTTGGTAAAAGCAGCTAAAATGTAAGCGTTGGTGAACCGCTAAACTGAGCCAAACTTAATGGGTTCAAAGAAAATAGACTGTAATGTAGATAATCTAAAAATAACAAGAATAAAATCTGCTGCGATTCGGTAGACGAATGGTTAGCAATGGCCACTTTGACTTCTTGGTTGCGGGTTCGATTCTAGCACAAGACACACAGTTGTGCGCATTAACATGTGTGTTTGTATTGGTCCGGGTATTTTTTATGTATAATTTACAAAAAAAAAAAAACTATATTATTAGTTATTTAGTACAAGCTTTGCTTAGTTTGGGACTAGATGGCAGTGTGTAATGTATACAGGAACGTCTAATATTTATTTATATTAAACATAATCATGGAATATCGATGATCTGAATGGTTCGCGGCATCTAGTCCAATTTGAATGTGCGCACGTGTATGTAGCTTGGTTGCGCATATATGATATTTAAATACAAACGGTATACCCAATAAATTATAATAATAAAATGTTATTATCATTGCATTATTATTATATTTATAGACATTTGTTTGTATATTTATTGCACTACATTATTAATTCATACATTAATATTAACTAGTAGAACAATGTCGTACTTAACGCGATGTTAATAAATAATGCCTACCTAATCATAGCTGAATGTCATACTTATACTATATGCATACAGCATAATACTATATGTTTGTATGTATATTATATAACATCATGCCTGATTAGGGAAGTTCCGCCTTACATTAAACCTGAATAACTATACCTATTCTTGATAACTGTTCTGTTTATGTGAGTGAATGATGCCATCAATCAACCATCATTTACTCCAAGAGTCTGTAAGCTCTGGTACAGCTGCTTCTTTACACCAGGAGAGTCGTCATAAGCTCTTTTGTCATGTTTTTAGGGTTCCGTACCCAAACGGTAAAACGGACTCTATTACTGAGACTCCGCTGTCCATCCGTCCGTCAGTCTGTCACCAGGCTGTATCTCATGAACTGTGATAGTTCATGAGATATAGCCGCTATTACAACAAATACTAAAAAAACAGAATAAAATAAATATTTAAGGGAGCTCCCATACAACAGACGTGATTTTTTTTTGCTCGATATTGATATCGGCAACAGGTAGACGCTTGAAATATTCACAGAATATTTAGTTATATTCACTTTAAAAAAAATTAGGAAATTAAAATAAAACAAAAATATAACGGGAGCTCCCATACAACAAACATGATATTTTGCCGTTTTTATAGATAGTACGGAACCCTTCGTGCGCGTGTCCTACTCGCACTTGGCCGTTCTTTTTTATTACGGCGGATGGGAAACAAACATACGGCTAGCCTGATGTGAAGCGGTTACCGTAACTATATAAACGTTCGCAACATGATATATCAACAAAATAATTCTCAAGAGATTTGTTATTTAGCTACGGTATTCTGAGAGGTAGAGGTACTCAGTTGGGCAGCATAAAATAAGAGCCTGTTGCCAGAGCCTCGTTTGTAAGTCAACAAGGTACACCACATGCAGGTGAGGTTTACGGCTTTGGCTCAAAAATGGTTGTGACCCATTTACCAGCAAACCCATTTACCCAAAGTAAAGCATCTAACGGTAAACTTATCATATATTACTATATACCTACCTTCTTTAAGTATTTACAATATATCTTCCTAAATCTTTGAGTTTAAAATATCTAGACTAAGTAACAAACTTGACTCCCCATGATTAATTTGCCCTCATTAGTCGGCTACCTAATCGCCTGGCCATCATTTAACAAACGCTCGAAACTAACACAACTTAGAAAGTTAAGCAATGTTTTTATTGAACTTTTACAAGAATGAGAAATCTTTTATAACTATTTTGCTATTTTGCATTGTACGAAATATAATAAAATAAAATCACAATATCAAGAAAAAAAACCGGACAAGTGTGAGTCGGACTCGACCACCGAGGGTTTCGTACGTAGAATCATTATAAATTTGATATTTTTAATTATAAATAAGAAATAAAAATAAATAAAATATATTTTGCAATGTGCACATCAAGCCCTTTCATATGATACCCCATTTGAACCAGTAGCTTCAATTTGAAATTTCACCCCCTATAAAAAATATAGACCACCTATTTTTCAAGATTTAATGACAAATGTATAATTTTCAGATTTATTCTTGTATTTGTAGTCTATAACGATGTTACTTGCGAAATTTCATAGTTCTAGGTCAACGGGAAGTACCCTATGGGTTTTGATTCCCTTGAGAATGTGTCGAAATATGCGTTTATTTGCTGAATAAACGGCGGTATCTTTTTTATACGTAAACTTAGCAGTTTATTTTTTTTACAACTTCATGGGACCGTAGAGGTGAGTATACAGTTCAAATTTCAGCTTGATACCTCCACGCATTCTCGAGTTAGAGGGTCCTGACAGACGGACAGACAGACAGACAGACAGACAGACGGACAGACAGACAGACGGACAGACGGACAGACAGACAGACGGACAGACTGACAGACGGACAGACAGACAGACGGACAAACAGACAGACGGACAGACAGACGGACAGACAGACGGACAGACGGACAGACACCACATGCAATCGACATGTTATGACGTTATACTTTTACCTATAATAGAGTAGGTAGGTAATCATAGACAGAGAAAAAAATAGACAAATTGATAGTTTCCTTCGCATTCAGGCGAGAAATATACATAGTAAAGCCATAGTCATGTAAGGTAAAGTAATTTACACGTAAGGTAATGAGGCAGATCGATATGATTTTATGTTTCCCGTTGCGTACCTGCTTTATTAATGGAAAGCGCAACTTAAATGTATCACTATTATATGATATTGATACATAAAATATACGACATTCTTTTTGTTATTCTATATTTTGGTAGTCAAACAAATAGAAGAAAATCTACATAATAATTTATACTTCTAGAATCAAATTACGGCATTCAGATTGTAATTTTATGGTTGTTGGGTAAGGCTATGAAATAGTAAACTTTATTTAAGAAATTCATACAAAGTTTTACAAAATAATGCCCGCATTATTTTAAAGGGAATGCGAAAATATCTAAGAATTCAGTCGATTTAACGCATCGCTGTCTTCTGGCTTCTATACTCAATCCTTTACAAAAACTAGTTTAAGTTTAAATCTCGAATTTTATTTGCCGATTCTTAAGTAGATAAGATATATAAAGTCATCTTTTAGCAAGTGAAAAATTGGAGTGATATATTAAACGTCATCGCGCTGACACAAATGTTCTTCGTTAAACAGAATGATAGTCATTTAGCTCAGGAAATATAGGTTAAAAAGGTAAATTTTTCACCTGCTTTTTAAATCCGCTATCTCGAATAACATTTTCTACAGGCAATTAGCTGCTTAGATTGGCTCCTCGGTGTCAATGACATTTGGTGGAGGACTTATGATAGTTCAGAAGTTTAAAATAAACACTACGTTTCATAGACTCCGGTTCATGGTGGCCGCAAGACATGACAAGAATTTCGTGGATTATATATAGCGCTATCATCAATAAGTGTGGCACATATAATCATAATGCCGCTTGATTGGATAATGCATTCTTTAAAAAAAAAAACCACACGCGATGGTAATTAATACATTGAATCAATCTATATCATTTCCCTACATAATTATGGCGTGCGAGTTACCATTTTTCTTGTGTAAATGCGATGCGGAAACTATCAACTTGTCTATAATTTTTCTCTGTCTATGAAAATATGAACGGCTACCATTTTGAAAAAAAAAATGCGCAATTCCTTTATATACGAGTAACTACAGAATTCTCGCGATGCCATTCGGTCTAATCACGAATCTAATATTTTTTGTTACTTTATTCAAATATAATTATTATTATAAGGTCTTTCTTTTATAATTATTGTACAGTTATTTATATAAGTGTGCTGTCTCTTGGTTTCTATAGTCTATCCTTTACAAAAACAAATTTAATCCAGTCTCGAATTTTTATTTGCCGTTCCTTAACTAGATAAGGTATGGGGCCACTTTTTATCAGGTGAGAAATTGGGGTGACCTATTGAGTGTCATGGTGTTGACACAAATAACGTCTGTACTCCATTAAAACATAGTCTTTTAACAATAAAGGTTAAGAGGGCAAGTTTTTCAAAAGTGAAGCTTTTACAGCGTCATTGCGTGCTCGGACAACGGGGACAACTAATTTAGAATTTATACCGTCAAAGTCACCGTTAAGGCACCTTACTTTTTTATACTACAAGACATACTACAGGCACACCACGGCCATTCCATACAAATTTTATGTCATTAACTATTAAATAAACAATATGCAGAACGTTAATGAACGTCTGTGCATATGGCGCCATACAAACCGTTCCACATTCGTCTCAGAGGGGAGGTGAGTGGTCTAATGTGCCGCGGGGCTGGTTCACAAGCTAAAAGTCGCATAGTGAGCGATGGAGACATTAATAGCGTTTCTCTAAGGCAGTGTTTTTCAAACTTTTTGAATTCGCGACCCCTTTACAGGTTGAAAAATTCTGGCGACCCTCTAGTGCCATAGACAGACAAAGAAATAATTTATAGGACTACGTAAATGTTTTACGTTTACCAACAAGCCCATCCTTCTAATTATAATTGTGTTTTTATTGCAGTTTTGCCTTTTTCTTTCTGCTGGCGACCCTCCGAGTCTGGCTTTGCGACCCCCCCCCCCCCCCCTCCTCCCGGAGTCGCGACCCACAGATTGAAAAACACTGCTCTAAGGAATCGAATCCCGATCAAAGAAATTCGATAGAGAGCAAAGTTGTCGACATAGCTCTTAAAATCAGAACAACCCCCACAATTGTGTGTATAGTGTATACAGGTCGCTCGTTTATCTTTTAGCTACCATAATAAATCAGATCATATGGTAATTTAACACCCCTTCACACGATAGCTCAATAATTGTAGTGTTCTATAGTACTGTTAAAATTGACCACAACTGAACTGGTTTTCCAGTTAATTGCCGACAAAAACCGTCTGGCGAAACGATTCCGACAATGGCTTCATTAGTGTACGCTAGCCGCATTTCAATTCACGTTTTGCTTAATTCCAATCATAATTGGATAATCGTTTGGATTCTAGATAAAGCTGTAAGTTATATAATATTATATATATATATACAATGTACTAACTGTTCCCGCCAATATGTCCTCGTGGAGGATTGGTAAGAATGGTTAAGATTTATGTATGTAAATTGATTAGAAATGTTACGGGAAGCTTCCTACAATACATTAGTGAATACCGCATTCCAATCGGCTAAGTCTTTTCCGAGATTAGTGTGTACAAACGCACATTTGGGGTGTAAGCGGTTCATCAACATCTTTGAACCTAAGTCAACTTCACCTGCACGCGGTGAACCCTGCTGACCGACAAACGAAGCTCTAGCGAAAATAGAGGTAAGCGTAATTGTAAGCTACCCGACTGGGGAATATACCTCCACCTCACAGAATACCTCAGCCAAATAACAATTCCTTTGAGGGTTGTTGTGTTCCTGCGAGTGAGTGAGGTCACCAGAAAGGAAGGAGATGATGCGTTGGCAGCGGGGGTGGCGGCGCGCGAGCGTAATTTTATGTTGCGAGCGTTAATATGGCTACGGTAACAGCTTCACATCAGGCGGGCCGTACACTTATCCGCCACACAACGAAAATCGATAAATAAAAAAAAAATCTAAAAACAATTTTTTTGGCGTCGGGGCCAAAATTTCCGTGGTTGTACTCATATCCACTGGAAATGATATACAATTATGTAGATTTGTACGAAAAGCGAGCTTGTCAAACTCAAACAACAAGAGACTAGCAATACAAGTATACTATGTACTAATAAATTACTGTTGTTATTAGTAGATTTTGTTTATATAGTATCATGTCATAAAAGCAAAAGTGCAAATGAAGCGTTCTCAAAAATAAATCGTAATGCTAAGTCTTAAAATTGTTTGCCAGTTGCTAGAAAACAGTCTCAATGCTGCTTTATCAAAAAGAAGATGACAAAAATGCATAGTCGTTATCATTCTATTAAAATTCTAGATGGCGCTGTAGTTAAAAAGTATAATACAATTGATTTAAAGAAAAAAATATTGATATTTTCTTTAAAAAACATATCTATGAAGTAAGTTCGTACTTTATTGATTCTGTATTCAAGAAATAAAAACACGTCACAATTAAGCCAATTTGCATGTACTCGCGAGATCTCTTACTACGATTTAAGGATGCGAATGACACAAATCAACACGTGGGTATGAGTTCGGACTCTTAATTATGACATGCGCGTCATGCCTATATTCCATGTCTACTATATACTTGGTCTATTACAACGTGTATAGTTTTTTTTTAATAATGAATGTACAGACGTACATTTTTTTATATACTTTTTTTATTGATGACTTACGGCTTCGTTACGATTTAATTATATGTATAGATTAGTACATGGCTATAGGACTACTCATTCGTAGAATATAGTACGATCAGCCCCCTTACCACCATCTCTAATTGCGATTCAACTGGATAGAATGCTTATTCATAGCAATGAGTAAGCGACTCTATTTCAAATTACTCATTGGTATGAATAAGCATTCTATTCAGTTATTGAATCGCAATAAGAGATGGTGGTAAGGGGGCTGTATTGCTGGTAAGTAATTTCATAGCTTTTTATGAGGAACTAATGTCAGATTAAACTTTATTCGATTCTATATATCGGAAGACAAATGAGATAAGAAAATTCTAAAAATCGTACCTATGTAGGTACCTATAATTAATATTCCTAATCTCGTCTATCAATTCAACTCGTTTTGTTCCATGATCACATCAGACTTTGTTCAACGGATGAGTCGAGGAGTTATATAATTGGATCTTTAGAACCAAAGACGGCTTTACGTGTACGTGATGCAATATAATTGCTAATTGCCAGTGTATTGCTCCTTGAGATATTATAGACATAGAAGTAGAACGGTCACTTTTAGAAATACATATATTTCTAAAAGTGACCGTTTGGTTTTTAGGGTTCCGTGCCTAAAGAGTAAAAAGAAACCCTATTACTAAGGCTCCGCTGTCCGTCCGTCCGTCCGTCACCAGGCTGTATCTCATGAACCGTGATAGTTAGACAGTTGAAATTTTCACAGATGATGTATTTCTGTTGCCGCTATAACAACAAATACTAAAAAACAGAATAAAATAATTATTTAAAGGGGCTCCCATACAACAAACGTGATTTTTTGCTCGTTTTCGCTCGCAATTCATAATGGTAATAGTAGACGCTTGAAATACTCACATAATATTTAATTATATATTCACTTTAAAAATAAATAATTAAATAAAAATAAAACAAGTATTTAAGGGGGGCTCCCATACAACAAACTTGATTTTTTTGTCGTTTATATTGATAATGGTACGGAACCTTCGTGCGCGAGTCCGACTCGCAATTGTCCGGTTTTTACCTTAGTCAATATTCATACTAATATTATAAAAACTTAGTTTGTTTGTCTTTATTTTAGGTCGGTCGGCAGGATGGCGGAAATAAACTATTAAAATAATAATTATCTAAAGCTCGTAGTTTGTTACTTTCACCCCTTTTTGTCGTATATTGGAATGTAGAATGTAGTTCAGACGCAGCTGCTAAAACTTGCTGTTATAGAATAAATGCATATCTGCTTTCATTTTAAACCAGCAGTTCCCTGAGTGGTTGTTTGTGACGTTGGCGTGATACATCCGTCGCAAAGTTCCACTTGCATAAAATGCACAAAAAACATGTTTTTCCAACTGGGACGTGACACATTTTAGACACAATGTATGCTGTTTAATGTAAAATTATGTAGAAATATGGCAGGCGCGTTACATAAACCCAAAGGCATTCACAAAACTGTAAAATATTTTTAATCTATCGAGGAATAAAAATGAGAAGCGTTGTTTAAGTCTATAAGGGAGCTTTTGGTTTAAGCCACAAGTAACTGAGGTTAACAGACGTGAGGCGATATTACATAGATATTTACATAATTAACTTTACATTTTTTTATACCATTAAAGTGGAAAACAAGCATACGGCCTGATGGAAAGCAGTAACACCAAGGGCAGAACATGCGAGATGCAGAACATCAGACGGGCCGTATGGTGCATATATAAAAAATGAATAAGGCTGAAGTGGCAGTGGGCAGGCCACATATGCTAGGTAAATATAATATTTACATAGATATACGAGTATAATAAAAAACTTATTAGCGTTGTTTTTGTTACATAGTAAATATGTGAAAAATAATATACATAATAATATATATAGTATGTATATTATATACATGACAGGTTCTTCTTTATTTCGCATGCTTCTTGACATGCAAGCAATATGAGTATACTTCTAATAACTTTGTGTTATATTTAGCTGACTATGGTTGCGTCATAAAAGTATAAAGCACCATTTAAAATCAAATTAACTACCAGGATTTACTAAGTATGTGACTGATATAAATCCATACCACACAATACATACTATGCAATACTAGGAAGATTGCCGTCATTAGTAAACCTAGAAGTTATTTTCACAACAACATCGCCTTCAACTATATAAAGCCCAGGCCTCACTTGGAATACTGTTCAAATCTCTGGGCCGGTGCGCTGCAGTACTTAATTGCTCCATTTGACCGCATACAACGAGCAGTTCGAATCATCTGTTACCCAATGATCTCTGATCGGCTGGACTAGCTACTCTACATATAGAGATCTTGCATCTTCTTGCGTGCTATATAAATTATACTACGGGGAGTGCTCGGATGAGGTATTTGATACCTGCCGCTGAGTTTCACTATTGTACAAGTTACCATAAATTAAAATTTCATCCATATCATGTTGATAATTGGCGATCTACCACAGTACGCTTTTTAAGACAATTTCTACCACTATTAAATTGTGGCATCAACTTCCCTCAGCGGAATACCGCTTGTTGCATAATTGTTAGGAAATATCCTAACAATTACGACATGGGAGGCTTCAAGAACAGACTCTTTATTTCCTTTACAAGGTTGGCAACGGATCGGCGATCCCATGGTGTTGCTAATTTCTGTGGTCGGTGGTGATTACTTTCCATCAGGTGATGCACATGCTCGCTTGCCCCCTCTGATATAAAAAAAATCTGAATTAATTGGTCGGACGCTTACTGTAGACAAGCGCGCCACGCATGCATTCCACGTCTTCTATGTACTTTGTCTATGGTCTATAGCAGTCATACTCAACCTGCGGCCCGTGGGCCGCATGCGGCCCGCCCGGCCTTTGCGGTTGGCCCGCTTAGAGTTACAAATATATTGTGAACCGTCCAATGAATTGTAAAAAGCGTCCAAATGCCCAAATCCTATTAACATTGTTTGGGTCCACGTGCGTGTGCGAATCATCTTTTTCAAAAATGAAATACACAAAGAACATGTTCAGAATATAAACTTACTGATTCTCACCTGGATGATGTTATAAGGTTAGCATGCAGCGACAAGCCAGATCTTGACAAAGTTTTGAAAAAACGTTCACAGTCAACAATCTCATTAAAGCATACATGTATTAGGAGCATTTCGATTAAGTGTTAACAAAGATGTTAACATTATTATTATTAAGTATATACATCGCTAATTTGGAATTATGTTATTTGTTTACCTTGCCCAAATATAATGACTTAGTATATTGACCTAAGCACTATAAAGATGAGATATCAGAACGACCAACCCTACAAAAAGTCTATATATGAAATTGACGAGGTAGCAAAATGACTGGTTATCGAAACGACTACTCCGTGAATCGACCATATCGCAGGTTGACTGGATAGCAATGACTGTACATTCAAGATGAAATTTAGAAACTAGAAACATTTCAAATAAAATTATTGAAAAAATAAAACGCACGTTACTACAACACTTCTTGCATGACAAATTTCCTTCGGAACAATACTTCTTTATAATAATTAACAGTTATTATATTTCAAGTGGACAGTATGTTTCAAGTGGCTATGAATAGAGATTCGAAAGGAATAAGTTTTGTACTGAATTACACCTACATTTTGCGATCTGGTCATATCGCTATCTAACCGTTTTGAGATTTAGATCTTTTGCTACTAAGTCGTTTTGAAATGTGGTCATTATGCTGTTTAGAAATTCTGATATAAAGGCGTTCTGGATACATAGTCTTTCTGAGATGTGAACTATATGTCTACTTGGTCGTTCTGATATCTTGATCTTCTGATAGTAACCCGTTTTAGCCATAGTGTCGCGGGCCACGAACAAAAAATATTTAGGGGTACTAAATAATTTTTGTTCGTGGCCCGCGTCACTATGGCTAAAACGTGTCTGTGGCCCGTATTAAAAAAGGTTGAGTACCACTGGTCTATAGTGTTCTCCGTGGTATAAAAAAAATATTTCTTTTTTCTGTTGAACCATAGATTAGTACTACCATTTGCACAGTAACGCTGACCATGAAACTTGTAGGTTAGTTCCATAAGTAAACAGATTGGAATCAAACTACCTGATTTTTACCGGAGTTAGCGAGGGAGGAGAGTAAATAATATGTTTACATAGGATCTATGTGTTTAGGACCGCCCGTTGTTTCTGATAGGTGCTGTTTTAGGTAAAAATCTGAATCAGGTGCGAATGTACTGTGCATGTTTAAGTTATTTCTGTTGATTCGATTTTCGGGAATAAGGATTGTAAGAAATTAAATGGCTATCTTACTTTGTAATAAGAAGACTGTGTAAGATGAGAATAAATAAAATTTATTATATTTAAGAAAGATAAGGGCAAAATATAGGTAGTTATAGCATCTGATAACAACAATGAAATGTCATAAAAATAGGTCCAGGCGTACCTAAGAAATTGTCTGGCAGTATTCTCATTGGATACGATACATTTTTTTTTATACTACGTCGGGTGGTAGACAAGCGTACGACCCGCCTGATGTGAAGCGGTCACCGTAGCCATATGAACGCTCGCAACATAGAGTATCGCTCGCGCGCCGCCACCCCCGCTACCAACGCAGCATCTCCTTCCTTTCTGGTGACCTCACTCGCTCGCAGGAACACAACAATCCTCAAGGGAATTGTTATTTGGCTGCGGTATTCTGTGAGGTGGAGGTAAATTCCCCAGTCGGGTAGCTTACAATTACGCTCCCTACCTCTCTTTTCGCCAGAGCTTCGTTTGTCAGTCAGAAGGGTGCACCGCGTGCAGGTGAAGTTGGTTTTGGTTCAAAGATGTTGATGAACCACTTACACCCCAAAGACATACATATAAGAAATACATAGACATATTTATTAATATTCTGCTCCTAGATCATTAATATATAGAGTTGTGGAACTAACTTCCCTCAGCCTCAGCTGTATTGCCAAATAAATGCGACACTGGAGAGCCTTCAATAACAGAGTCAATTTTTCCCTTAAAACCTGGAAGCGGTTCGACGTTCCTTTGGTGATGCTGATTTCTATGGTCAGTGGTAAATAATAATAATAAATATTGTCAGACAAACTACACAGCGCCATCTAGCCCCAAAGTAAACGAAGCTTGCACTAAAAAGGTAGTGGATGATAACAGAATCAGATGGGCCATCAGGAGCTTGCAGCCATACAAGTCTCCGGGTCCAGATGGCATCTACCCAATCTTGCTACAGCAAGGAGCTCCCATACTCATACCACACCTATGCAGGTTGTATAGAGCCAGCTTAGCATTTGGATATACGCCAAAAGCGCTGGGCAGCGTAAAGGTGAAATTTATCCCAAAACCGGGTAAGGCCACATATGAGGATACAAAAGCGTATCGACCTATAAGTCTACAATCGTTCGTTCTAAAAGTTTTAGAGAAAATGGTAGACAGATATGTTAGGGATGGACCTTTGAACAGATACCCTTTACACAAGCTACAATGTGCATATCAGTCTGGAAAGTCGACAGACACAGCAGAGCAGAGAAAGCAATCGAAAGCAAGGAGATATGCGTCGGAGCATTCCTTGATATAGAAGGAGCCTTCGATAAAACTACATTCGACTCCATTAACAATGCGGCAGCAGCACATGGTATACCAAATACAATATGTAGATGGATACAAAGCATGCTCAAAGGCAGGATCATTGAGGCTGAGCTTATGGATGATAAAATATACGCCAGCACCACAAAAGGCTGCCCTCAAGGTGGCGTTCTATCACCGACACTGTGGAGTATAGTAGTCAATTCACTTCTTAATGACCTAAACAAGGGACCCACAGTGGCGGTCGTATATGCGGATGATATAGTCATCCTAATAAATGGAAAATTTCCAAATATAGTGACGGATCTTATGAACACGGCCCTAAAGATTGTTGAGAAATGGTGTGTGTCAAACGACCTCTCTATCAATCCAGGGAAAACCACAGTAGTTCCGTTTACAAGGCTAAGGAACCTAGCGGGTCTAAAAACAGTATCATTGTATGCTAAGGAGCTGCAATGGTCTGATGAGGTTAAATACCTTGGAGTGACACTGGATAAGGGACTGAACTGGAATACCCATGTGAACAATGTCCTTCAGAAGGCGTCAAGAGCTTTCAATATGTGCAGGAGCACCTATGGGAGGACGTGGGGATTAAAACCAAACATTCTAAGATGGCTATACATAGCAATGATAAGACCTATAATAACTTATGGCTGCCTAGTTTGGCGGCCGAAAGTCAAACAAATGACAAGTAAGACGTCACTGACGAAACTGCAACGATTAATCTGCTGTGCAGCCACGGGATCATTTCCCACTACACCTACAGCAGCTATGGAAATGGTCCTAGACCTGTTACCATTACATATATTCATTGAGGCGGAGGCTTGCAAAGCCTTATACAGGATCAAAACAACGGGCCTATGGAATCGACATTCCGCTCAGACCAGACATACGCATATGGAGTTTACATTAGAACTCAAAAGTAAGATGGAAATGTGCAGCGACAAGCCTAAAGAGGAAAATAGTCTCATATGGTACACTGATGGCTCCAAAACATTGGAAGGTACAGGAGCGGGCATTTTCTCTAAGGATGTACAACACAGCCAGAGTATGGGGCAGTATGCTACTGTATTTCAAGCTGAAATGTATGCCATAAATGCTTGTGCAAAAATGAATATCGATGCCTTACAGCCGAAAAGGGATAAGCGGCATATTTCAAACTTTACAGGAGAGTGATTTAAAGTTAAAATTTTATGAAAAAAATTCATAAAAACTATAGTTTAGTTCCCGAGAGGCTGGAAATTTGTTTATGTTGTATTTAACATACTATCTATTGAATTACAGTGTTATTTTTTTATAATTCAACTTGCAACCCCTATTTACTGTCGGTAATCCTCAAATGATCTCATTTCACAAACAGGCAAAATGTCGTAAATGAAAATACAAGAATTATTCGCTTCCAGCAAAAATGATATAACTACACCTCATCTTTCATTATAATTGAACTAAAATAGCACAAGTGTGTGATTATTGAAAATAAAATTGAGGAAATATGGTATAACCAGCTATCAAATGAAAATTTACTGAATGCGAAATTGTATTAAGTAGATTTTTTCAATAGGAATAATTTGCATATTAGAATACTCTTTCGATGTGTTTCTTCTTAAAAAATATTTTTTCGTGTAGAAAAGATTTCAGGTTCGCCCTAGGGGTACTAAAATAAAAAAAAAATCAAATCAGTCTTTAATTGACACAGAAATGAATGCCACATACTAAAATGTAATAGGTAATATTTAATAACAATTGTTTGTAATAAACGCTCTTATTACGGTCATAAGTACCCGAGATCAAATCAACTTAGAATTATCACAATTGAAATATCTAGTCGAAATCAATTTTCATTTATCTATCTAAATCTATAAAAGAAGCAACTGACTGACTGACTTATATATCAACGCACAGCCCAAGCCGCTGGGTCTAGAGATTCCAAATTTGGCAAGTAGGTTCCTTATGACGTCTAGGGGTGCACTAAGAAAGGATTTTTCAAAATTCTACCCCTAAGGGGGTGAAACGAGGTTCCAAAGCTTGTATGGGGAAACAAGATTAGTTGGACTATTTTATCCGAAACTTTACATGAGTACTTCTATTGAGAAATGAGTAAATACGTGTTTCAGGATTATTCAAAATTCAACCCCTAAAAGGGTAATATGGTTGTATGAGTCTGAAAATCATCATGGGTATTGTTTTTATGGTTTATCGGGTCGCTGATTACGAAAACAACAACTATTTTATGATGTAACATAGCCGACGTGACATAAAATCACTCCTGTGGGGATGCGATGGGGTCGAAATATGTAAAAGAAGAAACTGAGTGACTGATGATATATATCAACGCACAGCCCAAACTGCTGGGTCTAGAGCTTCCAAATTTGGCACGTAGGTTCCTTATGATGTCTAGGGGTGCACTAAGAAAAGATTTTTCAAAATTCATCCCCTAATGGGGTCCAAAGTTTGTATGGGGAAACAAGATTTGTTGGACTATTTTATCCGAAACTTTACACGAGTACTTCTATAGATAAATTAGTAAACACATGTTTCAGGATTTTTCAAAATTCAACCCCTAAAGCGGTAAAACAGGGTGAAAAAGTCTGAAAATCGTCATGGGTATTGTTTTTATGGTTTATCGGGTCGCTGATTACGAAAACAACAACTATTTTATAATCCAACATAGCCGACATGACTTAAAATCACCCCTGTGGGGTGTACCCCTGTACGGTGGGGTTAAAATGTCATAATTATATTGATATACCCATATTGATGGGTATTGATTCTATGGTTTTCTGGGAAGGCAATTACAAAAATGGCATCGATTTGAAAATATCAACCCCTAAAAGGGTAAAATGGGGGTCAAAAAGTCTGAAAATTGTCATGGGTATTGTATGGTTCTATTGATTAATGAGTAAACATGTGTTTGCCCCGAATGTCACGCGAGCGAAGTCGCGGGCGAAAGCTAGTTAATTATGAAATTGAAGTTTACAACGTTCATTTAAGTATATACAAGTATTCTTAAGATTAGTACACTGTTAATATCACAATTGTTTGTCTCAAGTCTTTGTTTTATTCATAAAATATCTTAAAGTATCAACTATAGGAGTGTAACAAAAATATAACTTGATCTTTACAGAATTATCATAATTGAAAGTTCGTCTTGTTGTCGCTTGGACCCGTAGTTTCAATAAAACGATACCGACAACTGACATTTGAAAATTATTATTGAACAGGTAAACGACAAAGACGTTGAGAATGGACTGGTATAAGGATAACTTTTAGTTCTACCTTTTTATCTAACCGCCGGAATCGTTTAATTATTGGGAGGGAAAAAAAAGGATAAGCGACAAACTAATTCTAAATATTTACAGGGGCTATATGTAATAACCTCCTTTTTGCTTTCTATTTATGAAACGGGAAAAATATACTAAACGCCAAATAAAGTCTCAAAAATGTGGTCTAATTACAATAAACGACCAATATATTTTATAAAGGAACAGGCATAAAATACTAACCCGAATTTAACAAATAATTATTTATAAGCAAAATATCATAAACGTATGTTTCTGAATGTTTGCTTCCAGCAAAAATAGGTTAAGGTTCTAGTGATTGAATATTACAGAGAGCCCAAAAAGCATAAGTTATTTTGTTTTCAAATATTCTTTGATCAACAACCAAAAAAAAAAAAACTTCAAAATTTCTGTCGTTTACAGCGAATAAATTTAGCTCATGACCCTATTATTACTACCGCCTAAGCGACATAAATTGTCACTTAGAAACATGTAACCCAGACCAAACCACGCAGAAAAAAAAGACGATTCTGGCCATATATATAAGTCCATTCTCCAAAAAATGGCGCTTATCCCTTTTCGGCTGTAAGGCATCGATATGGATAATAAGGTTGTTAATCGACACATCTATATTCTCAGGGACAGCCAGGCAGCTCTTATGGCCCTGAGCTCTGACTATGTGGAAAGTAGACTAGCTCTTGCGAGTATAGATGCCCTTAATAAACTGAGCAGAAATAATACGCTGGAGTTGGTCTGGGTTCCTGGACATACGGGTGTTGGGGGCAATGATAAGGCTGATGAACTGGCAAGGGAGGGATCAAGCAGAGATTTTATTGGACCTGAACCCTTCGTAGGTCTCTCGTATGGGACAGTCATTACGGCCATAAATAATATGGCGAAGTCTAGGCATCTGGCTGAATGGAAGAAGATGAGTGGAATAGTTCATTCCAGGGAAACCATCGGCGAAGGCACGATAAACTGGTACAAATATGAACAGAAATATGACCGAAAACGAATACGTCTTATCCTTGGAGCACTAACTGGGCATTATGCCTAAACCTAAACAAGATGAGACTTGTCAATAGCCCAGAATGCAGAACATGTAAGGAATCTTATGAGACCATGAAGCACTTGATGTGTCAATGTGATGCCCTAGCTGCCAAACGAATGGCAATCCTAGGAAAGGCATACCCAGACCTGGAGGACTACAGGCTCTTCTCAATTAAAGATGTACTAAAGTACATGGAATATGTCTCTAGACACTCAGGGGAGAGTTACTAAAGACAAGGGAGTGCACAAAAGATCCGACAGGGTCGACGTGCCACCGGTGCAGGGGTACAGCACTGGACCCATTTCAAGATAAGATAAGAAGCTTGTGTTATGGGTACTAGACAACTGATAAACATACTCGTACGTAAATACATTTTTTTTTGTAAATACAGACTTATGATACATAGATAACACCCAGACCAAGACAAACAGACATGTTGCACACAAATGTTTGTCCTGTGTGATAATCGAACTCACGAGTGTTGGTGTCGAAGCCGCGTCATTGACCGCTACGCCACCGAGCTCGTCAAACGTGTGCTCGTCAAGTAGTGATTGCTTTCCATCAGGTGACCCATACTACATGCCGGTATGCCCCCGTCTCTTAAAAAAAAATGGTTGTCTTAAAAAAAAAATCGGTTTACGAACGAATTTTATTTGTTATTATATATTACGGTATTGTTGTATTTTTTTAATTTTACGTGATAACGTCATAAGAAAAAAACGGCCGATGGAGTGTTAGAGAGATAGGTGCGTCACAAGCCGAACGGTTAGGCTGATCGTGCCTCTATATCGCTTGTTCCGCGTACTTGCTTACATGCTCGGCTCAGGCGGAACGTGACAATGAATCATGCTTTTTCGTGCGTGCAGCCGGCGTTCATCGATTTATAAGAATCGATGAACGCCGGCTGTCGGAAGTCAAAAAGACTCGTGACTCTACCATTAGTAGTCGAGTTACGAGCTAAGCTTTTTTTGATTTGACGCCATCTCTATTATTTATTGTATTAATACCATAATCATAAATTTAGTTCAGCTAATATGTACCACGACATTCATTGACTGTTAGGCGGTACGAAGTTCGCCGGGACAGCTAGTCTTTAAATAGAAGTATTGTTATACGAGTATAACTCCTTAATTAGAGTTTTATTACGTTACTACTATTACTTATACTGTGGTTTTATAACTGTACAAAAGGTTTTTGTGGATTTAATTTCACTCGTATCTTTAATGTTTTTCACGAACTGCCTTTGTGTTTTAGGTAGCTATTTTTAGTTTAAGGACGGCTAAATGATTAAAATTAAAACGCGGTTGGCATTGATGGCTATTGTTAATATTCTTAATACATATGTCTGCTTTATCACTGTAAATTCTCATACGTTGTATAATTGTGTATTTTTGTGTGCAAATTATGTCAAATGTATCTTGTTGTGTTGTAGTGTGCTTTATAATGAATGTTCTATCTATCTATCTATCTATCTAAAACACATGAACTTTATTTTTAGTTGAGCCGGGTGCCAAACAAGCATACGGCCCGCCTGATGTAGGCGGTTATCACAGCCATTTAGATATAGATGCGCTGGCACCCTCACTGCTAACGCAGGATCTGCATCTGGTTAACTCACTCACTCGCAGGAACACAGCAATCCCGCACGAGGTTTTTTGAGAAGGGGGCAAACGAGCATGTGGGTTACCTGATGGAAAGCAATCACCATGGCCCATGGAGATCAGCAATACCAAGAGGTAGCCAATACGTCGCCAGCCTATACTCCTTACTTTCTTTCTTTGTTTCTCACTCATTAGTAGGAACACAACAACCCTCAAGGGAATTGTTATTTGGCTGCGGAATTCTGTGAGGTGGAGGTACTTCTCCTGTCGGGCACCTTAAAAAATACGCTATGCCCTACCTCTCTTTTCGCCAGAGCCTTGTTTATCAAGCAGGGTGCACCACGCACAGGTAAGGTTGGCTTTGGTTCAAAGATGTTGATGCACCACTTGCACCCCAAACGTGGTACGCGTGGACCAATACAGACTAAATAAATAACACGAGTTCGTCATGAAACGCCTGACTGTAATCTACCTTGTTGTTTTAATATTAAAGGTTGCATTTTTTATACTACGTTGACAAGCATACGGCCCACCTGCTTTTTTTTTCCGCTAGTCGGCAGGGTGCACCACGTGTAGGTGAGGTTGACTTTTGCTCTACTTTTAATCCTTATAAAATTATTAAATACTAGAAAACAAAAAAAAAAACTCGAATAACTTTTTATATCCATTTACAATGTAAGGAAATTCTTCTATTATGATTACGGCAAAAGTGTAAGGAGGCTTAAAAATTTTCATATCAAAGTCAACAAAAAAAAATGGGAATACATTTTTTTTACACATTTTTCGCGAATTCTTTTTCGCATATTATTGACATACTATGTACTTTACATTGCCTCCCCAACCCACGCTGGCCAAACGTGACCAGCGTCCCCACGCTGGTCACGTCCTAGACGGAAGGAGGATTTGGCCTACACTCCCCAGTGTAGGCCAAATCCTCCTTCCGTCTAGGACGGACGAGAGAGGGTCGTGGAGACAAAAATGGACGTAATGATGATGATGATCATGTACTTTACATTATAAATATCTATAAATTATTATTTTGCACCTGAGAGCTGTCATACCGGTATTTCCGGTAAATTACTTCTCACCCCACAATTGGATGTTCACTGCATGTAACATTCGATCATCTAACAGGTCTCCACAGCTTGTTAGTCAAAAGGATGTTAACGCCCTCACTGACAGGCGTGCACAATGCACTGGCTTAATTATCAACGGTACATCGATTTAGAGCTGCGCTGGAAACGACATTTTACTGGCTTTTGTCGCCTTTTCTTAGTCAATTTTAAGTGGATACTATTTAACGTAACATCATGTAAATACATTGGTAACCAACCCTAACCTATTTTGCACTTATTGCACATAAAAAACGGAATTTGATGTGCTATCCGATTAATTATTTGATATGCAAATCAGGTTATTTTAGAGGATCAATTTAATATTTTCCATTCTAGGGCCGAAACACATAAGCGCGTCGCGGCGTTGCGGCGCCTCGAAACAAAGCGTTGCCATACATGGCAACCATTTTTTTGTGTTTTTTTATTGTTGTTGAATGTATGTAAGAAAAATAATCAAAAATGTTACATTTCCTTAACGTTAAAGTTTGATTAAACGCTTACTTTATGTTACTTTTTGTACACTATGTGCAGCGCAGTGTACCACTAAATTCTGCGTTGCGGCCGGCGGCACTGCTGATTTTGGTTATGTGTTTCGGCCCTTAATTAAGACCTCGCAATTGTTTTTGTAATCTATATCAATATTTCAGTAACTTTCTAGTTAGATTAACTTACGCAGTAAATTATTCATTAGAATAAAAAGAAAGAAAGAATGGATTGAGTATAGGCTGGCAATGGATCGGCGACCCCTTAGTGTTTCTTATCTCCATGGGCGGTGGTGATTGCTTTCCACCCACATGCTCGTTTTCCCCCTATCATATATAACAATATATAATAGGTAGGGGAAAAAGTCTTTTCGCATTATAGTATGTATGAACTTGTAATAAAATCTCTTTGGTTATACCATTTGTATCTAACAGGTTTTGATATCTTTATAAAGTTTAAATTTTAAAAAAGATAATTCCAAATTCAAATTAGGTAAATGTGTGATTTTCATTTGTTTTTTTTACTGTCAAGATGAGTGAATCTAATGAAGAAATTAGATACATTTTAAAATTTTACTACAAAAAAGGTAAAAATTCAACGCAAGCTGCGAAAAAAATTTGTGACGTTTATGGACCTAGTGCAGTGTCTGTGAGAGTAGCACAAATTTGGTTAAAGCGTTTTCAATCCGGAAATTTTCATGTCAAAGATGCACGTCGCTCTGGTCGCCCTGTTACGGATAAAATGGATGCCATTTCTGAAAAAGTGGAGCAAGATCGGCATATCAGTAGTTACGACGTAGCTGAAAAACTAGGAATTAACCATAAAACAGTTTTGGCGCATAAAAAGGTCGTGGTCAAAGGCCGGCCAGGCTTCACCGACTCTGGCGAAACCCGGGTTAACCCGCAACAAGGTGATGCTGTGTGTATGGTGGGATTGGAAGGGAAGATATTCATTATGAGCTATTACCGCCAGGCAGGACTATCGATTCTGAACTCTACTGTGAACAACTGATGAGATTAAAGGAAAAAGTTGAGAGAAAGCGGCCGGAATTAATTAATAGAAGGGGTGTGATTTTTCATCATGATAACGCTAGACCTCACACATCTTTAGCCACTCAGCAAAAATTAAGAGAGTTTGACTGGGAGGTGTTAATGCATCCGCCGTATAGTCCTGACCTTGCACCTTCTGATTTCCACCTGTTTCGGTCTCTTCAGAATTATTTAGGCAATGTCAGGTTAACATCACGAGAAGACTGCCAAAACCACTTGTCGCGGTTTTTTGAACAGAAGTCCCAAAATTTCTATAGTAATGGGATCATGTCTCTACCTACAAGATGGCAAAAAGTTATCGAACATAATGGCACCTACATACTTTAGTTAAATGTAAATAAACTTTATTAAAAAATGTTTTGAATTTTCATATAAAATACGAAAAGACTTTTTCCCCAACCTAATATATTAATTGTATATTTAATTTGTTTTTATCTATTTGAGGGCTTAGGCCCGACGCCCACTATCGACATGGGTTGGTAGTCCTCTGGGTGCTGAGGTAGCATTATATATTACATATCTTAGGATGCCGAAGCAGCTCTCTTGCAACTTTGGCAGCCGTTGGGTTACTTTAGGAACACTATAAGCTGTGTAAATGGTTACTTCATTTTTGTTGCCAAGCGCATCATACAAACTACGCTGATGTCACATCCAGTCATTCTGTCTCTTCCCATAAACCATGTTTATTATCACAGGGCACATAAATTTTTCGCCCTACTGTTTTGTCTGCCTTATGCCTCTGGAGTCTTAGCCACTTTAATAATAACGCACGAGGTCATTAAACTTTGCTAATTGAAATTTAGTGGCGACCTTTTTGGGAGAGACGCACTCTTAATTATTTTATATGTTTAGTTGTCCCCAATAATTACGGTAATAGAAAGTGATGGTGCATATTTGCTTTTATTTTTAAGTGGATTAAATTACTTTTATAAGTTTAATCTCATTATTTGCTTGACTAGGCTTAGAGTGTTGTTGTGCTACGAGTGAGTAAAGTTAAAAGAAAGGAAGAGTTGCTGCGATGGCAACGGGGGTAGCAGGGGTCGAGAGATATTTATTTATTGCGCCATATATATTGCGCCATAGAGAGTCTATGGCGCAATGTATTAGAGTGTGAAAATTCGAATTCTAATAAAACTTATTTTAATAAAATTTTCTTTCTCGCGTGAAAATAAGATGTTTTTCCCGAAAAGTAGCAAGTCACTCTCCAGACTTCAACTATCTCTATCTAAAAATCATGTCAATACAATAGTTTCTTCAACGTAAAAAGAAAGACAAACAAAAGACACTTTCACATTTTTAATATTATGACTTAAAATAATATAAAAAAAACCGGACAAGTGCGAGTCGGACTCGCCCACCGAGGGTTCCGTAGGTACGTAGTATCATTATTAAATTAGATATTTTTCAATATAAATAAGAAATAATGCGTCGAAAAAAATAAATAATATATATTTTGCAACGTGTACATCAAGCCCTTTCATAAGATACCCCATTTGAACTAGTAGTTTCAATTTGAAATTTCGACACCCTATAAAAAATATAGACCCCCTATTTTTTAAGATCTATTTACAAATGTATAGTTTTGAGATTTATTCCTGTACTTGTAGTCTATAACGATGTTACTTGCCAAATTTCATAATTCTATGTCAACGGGAAGTACCCTATAGGTTTTGATTCCCTTGAGTGTGTCGAAATATGCGTTTTTTACTGAATAAACGGCCGTAACTTTTTTTTACGTAAACTTAGCAGTTTGATTTTTTTTTAACTTCATGGGACCGTAGACCTGAGTATACAGTTCAAATTTCAGCTTGATACCTCCACGCATTCGCGACATAGAAATTCTTGACAGACAGACAGACAGACGGACAACAAAGTGATCTTATAAGGGTTCCGTTTTTCCTTTTAGGTTCGGAACCCTAAAAATGAACATACGAATCCCTAAAAAATAGTGGTGCACCTGTCCCGTTAATGAGGACGCTACTAATGAGCATTTTAATAATAAATATAAAAATAACTCTATAAGTCAATGATGTTATACATGTATATCTATGGATATGCCACTAAGCGTCAAAAACGAACACCCGAAAAGTGAGCCAATTATCTCATCTCGCAATTAGTTCCCAACAAGCAAGCTGACGAATCTGACGTTTGTGACAACAGATTGAAATGGGTAGAAATGTCGTCTTCTATATTTCAAAAATGCATTGTAGAAAGTAATTAAAGCTCTGATCACTTATCATACGAAAGTACACAGTAATAATTGATTTTAACACGTACTACGTAGTATTATTACTTATGCTGTGCACGTACTTTAGTTAATTTCTTATTTGTGCAAAAAAAAAATTGGCGCCATATTATGCTCGGTAAAGAAATGAGATAACAAGTATATTCAATTGCTGACATAATAAGGAAGGTGATCGTCTATATTATCTTATCTACGTAATTAATGATAACTAGCTATCCATACCGTTTTCTGACTCAATTTTCTGACTCAATTTAGTATGTGTATGCCATATCTCGAAATATGAGGAACTTGTGAGGGTAACGTCGACCGTAGCCTGGATGGGTTTATATTATCTCGAGCTCCTCCGTACTTCGGAAGGCACGTTAAGCCGTCGGTCCCGACTGTTGTGATTAGATGACAGTCGTTAGGTTAAGTCAGTGACTTTTTGGGCGGCTTGATAGCACTGGCCTCCGCTAACCCGCACTTAAGCAGCGTGGCGGAGTATGCTCTAAAACCTTTCGATTCGATTGAGGGGAGAGTCGTATCTTAGAAGTAGGATGAATAATGAAGAAGATGCCATATCTATAGAAATATGACAACATTGTAACGAGCATTCCATATTTTCTACAAAAAATGCTAGCACATAATGCTTTGTTCGTTAGCATGCTTTCGTACATTAATAATGAACAGGTGTGTACATCGACACCTTAATTGCACAGGACATAGGGAACAATTCCGCGTGTCACTCATTTTCATTCGCACCTCGTGCCCTCAAGGGTGCTTATTAATTACTAGCTGATGCCCGCGACTTCGTTCGCGTGGACTTTATGATTCCGGCGTATTAACACAAATACGAACTAAAGTAGATACATAAGAAAATATATGGGGCAGTATTACACGTTAAAAGTCAACAAATTATTATTTTTATTTAAGATAGTAACCATAGTTTAAAAAAAATATAAAATAAATGAAGGGAGTCTTTCCTTCGGGAGCTAATAAGAAAAGACCTGAAGCGCTACTAATCCTCGATAAAGCCACATTCTTGGCCATTTCGCATTCATCTGAAACGATTAGACAGCAATCCTGAAACATTTTCGCTTTGTCACAGTTTCGTGTCACAAAGCATGTCGGTGTTTCCGTTCTGTATAAATCGAGTAGAATATTGAACATTGTATTTGCCTCCTTCCGTCTAGAGGTAATATTATGGTTGCAATACCTGGCGATGCTGCTTTGTGATATTATTTTGGCGCCTGATTTCAGCGAGGATTGCTCTCGTCAGATATGTTTTTCCTCGTTGTTTAAAAGACTTTGAGTCACAAAATCTTGCTACATAGCGTCCCGCAAATGCACGCATTCTTCTGGTTTGTGCAAATATATAACAATCGTTCCATTTAAATTTTAGCGTACACGTCTATATAAAACTGACTAAACAGACCACGTTACCTTTATATATATAACGTTATATATATATATATATATATATATATATATATAGATGGTGTGGAGGTGTACTAATAATGTATCTTTGGAAATCAACCCCGTTTTGGGGTTAAAACGGGGGTTGGAAGTTTGTATGAAAATTCTACGTTTTTGAAGTAAGAGACTTGAAATTTAAAATGTATGCTCTATAGATGGTGTCGAGGTGTACTAATAATGTATCTTTGGATATCAACCCCTTTTTGGGGATAAAACGGGGGTTGGAAGTTTGTATGAAAGTTCTATGTTTTTGACGCAAGAGACTTGAAATTTAAAATGCATGCTCTATAGATGGTGTGGAGGTGTACTAATAATGTATCTTTAGAAATCAACCCCTTTTTGGGATTAAAACGGGGGTTGGAAGTTTGTATGAAAGTTCTATGTTTTTGACGCAAGAGACTTGAAATTTAAAATGTATGCTCTATAGATGGAGTGGAGGTGTACTAATAATGTATCTTTGAAAATCAACCCCCTTTTGGGGTTAAAACGGGGGTTGGAAGTTTGTATGAAAGTTCTATGTTTTTGAAGTAAGAGACTTGAAATTTAAAATGCATGCTCTATAGATGGTGTGGAGGTTTACTAATAATGTATCTTTAGATATCAACCCCTTTTTGGGGTTATAATGGGGGTTGGTAGTTTGTATGAAAGTAAGTCTAAGTTTTTAAAGTAAGAAACTTGAAATTTAAAATGTATGTACTAATAATGTATATTTAGAAATCAACCCCTTTTTGGGGTTAAAACGGGGGTTGGAAGTTTGTATGAAAGTCCTATGTTTTTGTAGTAAGGGACTTGAAATTTAAAATGTATGCTCTATAGATGGTTTGGAGGTGTACTAATAATGTATCTTTAGAAATCAACCCCTTTTTGGAGTTAAAACGGGGGTTGGAAATTTGTATGGAAATCCAATGTTATAACAATAAAAAATACTTTAGGTTTTACAAAGAGGTTTTAAAAAATAATATCCGTTGACTTCATTGATTCTAAAAATTCGTCTAGATATTGATTGTTTTTAACTTTTTTTATTTTTTTCCTTTCATTAGGTACCTATTTAGCTTTTTCGAATGTAATTAAAAATTCTTTGCAAATAAATAACTCCACGCGTACGAAGTCGCGGGCGGCCGCTAGTATATAATATATATATATATATATATATTTATTATATATATTTACGTTATATATATAATAAATTTATATATATAACGTAAATAAATGAAACTATTGCGTCTAACTTGTAGCAGGTAAGAATAAAAGTAGCACTGCGCGGTTATTTATTTACAATACAATCAACATTTTGTTAAACTATTTATGCTCATCAGGCTGAACAACTTTTGCTAAGGTATGGCATCAGGTGTTCTTAATCTTGGATTTTTATACCTCAACAAAAAATGCTTATCAGGCTTACCAACTTTTGCTAAAGCGTCATTTTTATATTTCTTATAGTTTAGCTGAACTATTATGGTTCGGAATCAGGTGTTCCACATCTTGGATTTTTATACCGCGATGGAAATTTCGTGTCCACGTATTCAAATCGATGCCATTTTCGTAATTGACATTTCAGAAAACCATAGAATCAACACCCATATTGATATTATGACATTTCAACCCCATCGCACCCCCACAGGAGTGCTCTTGTGTCACGTCGATTATGTTAGATTATAAAATAGCTGTTGTTTTCGGAATCAGCGACCCGATAAACCATAAAAACAATACCCATGTCGATTTTCAGACGTTTGCACCTCATTTCACCCCTTTAGGGGTTGAATTTTGAAAAATCCTGAAACACGTGTTTACTCATTTATCTACAGAAGTTCTCGTGTAAAGTTTCGTATAGAATAGTCCAACTAATCTTGGTTCCCCATACAAACTTTGGACCCCCGTTTCACCCCCTTAGGGGTTGAATTTTCCAAATTCCCGTCTTAGTGAGCATCTACGTCCTGAAAGGAACCCCCATACAAAATTTGAGACTCCTAGCACTTGTAGTTTCTGAGATTTCGTGATGAGTGATTTTCTATAAAGAAAATTTTTCTATAAACTTTAAATGACGATAACTTTTTAATCTGACATCAGATTTCGATGAAACAAAGCCTATATGTTGCTCAGGGATGAGCTTAATCTTTTAGTGAAAACCGCGTAAAAATCTGTTCATTAGTTTTAAAGATTAGCGAGTACATACAGACAGACAGACAGACAGACAGACAGACAAAAAAATCAAAAAAATCTTTTTTGTGTTCTGTTACTCTTTTTTTATCGCCCACACCCATTTTTTGTTAATTTTATCAAATGTACAGACACGCGGTTCCTACTGTTTTATTATATGTATTGATAATTACCTACGATGTCAAACTTTTTGGTAATTAGAAAAATGTTTCGTTTTTTTAAATTATAGTCCATGGTTTAATAACAAATTGTTATTATTATAAATTTTGTTCAAAGCTTCCAATAGGAACTCTAATTAGTATATTAATATTTATGACTAGTGACCCGCCCCGGCTTTACACGTTCGAATAACAGAAAAGTAGGGCTTTTACTACTTTCGTAGCAATTTTTCTTTCCATAGAACAAGCCGAAACGAAAATATGAAAACCAAAATTCGAGTTTTGCGCTTAGCAACACATTTGACGATTAACTTTCAGTTAGGTATACTTACCATAAATTATAATTCCATCCATATCATCTTGATAATTGGCGATCTATCACAGTACGCTTTTTAAGACATTTTTACACTGTAAAATTCTGGAATCAACTTCTCCCAGCTGTATTCCCAAATACGACATGGGATCCTTCAAGTACAGAGTCATTTTTTTCCTTAAAAGCCAGCGTTCTCGGAAAACGGATCGGCGACCCCATGGTGTTGTTGATTGCTATGGGCGGTTGTGATTGCTTTCCATCGGGCGACCTACATGCTTGCTTGTTCCCTATCATATAAATAAATATATAAGAGAGGAGGGTAAACACGCATGTGGGTCATCTGTAAATCAAGGAGTAATTAGGTAACAAACATTAAAAAAATTTCCTCCTCCTTTTTTGGATTCGGTTAAATAGAAAATTATTAAAAGTAACATAATTACCATAGTCTTCAAAACATTAAACAAAATATTTGTTTGTTTGTTTGTTTGTAATATCTTTATTGTACTAACTAAAACAATAATAATATAAAAGTTTACATAGAATAAAAGTACAAAGGCGGACTTATCCCTCTAAGGGATCTCTTCCAGTCAACCTTTAAATATTTGAGAGGATTCAGTAAATATGTATATCCCGAGGGTGGAATGAGACTACAAACGATATTGGAATCGATGTGTTAGGTAACGAAACAACTCAATGTTTTAGGTCACCAATAGTGTTAGATACTTAAAATCCGTGGAGCGCAGCAGTTGAGCAGCACTTGACTAACCATATCTTTAGGCTTCTAATGCCTTTATTCATGCTGTCTCTCACATTGTTGAGAGGGGAAGTCAAATTACAAAATGTTTTTACTCCTACTAAATTCTTCTGATTAAATTCGTTGTGAGTTCCAAGGTAGCCGTAGTCTTACCTCCGGGACTAGAGATACACAGTGGTGGGAATGTGTGGTGGGCTCCCGTCCCGTAGTCTTTTTATAGGGTTCCGTACCCAAAGGGTACAAAGGAACCCTATTACTAAGTCTTCGCAAGTCCGTCCGTCCGTCTGTCACCAGGCTGTATCTCATGAACCGTGATAGTTAGACAGTTGAAATTTTCACAGATGATGTATTTCTATTGCCGCTATAACAACAAATACTAAAAATAGAATAAAATAAATATTTAAGGGGGCTCCCATACAACAAACGTGATTTTTTGCTCGTTTTTGCTCGCAATTGATAACGACAATAGGTAGACGTTTGAAATACTCACATAATATTTAGTTATATATTACCTTTAAAAATAAATAATTAAATAAAAATAAAACAAATATTTTCCCATACAACAAACGTGATTTTTTTGCCGTTTTTATAGATAATGATACGGAACCCTTCGTGCGCGAGTCCGACTCACACTTGGCCAGTTTTTTTATATACTACATCGGGTGGCAGACAAGCATACGGCCCGCCTGATGTGAAGCGGTTGCCGTAGCCATATTATCGCTCGCAACATAAAATATCGCTCGCGCGCCGCCACCCCCGCTGCCAACGCAGCATCTCCTTCCTTTCTGGCGACCTCACTCACTCACAACAACCCTCAAGGGAATTGTTATTTGGCTGCGGTATTCTGTAAGGTAGAGGTACATTCCCCAGTCGGGTAGCTTACAATTACGCTCCCTACCTCTCTTTTCGCCAGAGCTTCGTTTGTCAGTCAGCAGGGTGCACCGCGTGCAGGTGAAGTTGGCTTTGGTTCAAAGATGAACCACTTACACCCCAAAATAGTCTTCAAAACACCCAATAAACTCAGCTCAACATATGATATCAAACTTTATTACCAAAGCGGTAAACCACGGAAGAGCGCGATAATTTTCCTAAAATACAAAATTTTATTTTTCGTTAACTCCTTAGTAGGCAGTAAAGTATCGTATTACAGCCACTTACTTTTTACAACCCGCTAAAAATACCACTGATCTTCAAGTTTTTAATGCCTTAATGAAGCATTAATTAACTTTAATGAAGTAATACTAGGGATGCTGGCGGAACGAAAGGATTGTTAAAGGCAATTTAAACTTTGACATTGAGATAAGATCTTTGTTATGCTCAATGATAATGTTGTCGACCTTTTTATGTCTTTGTTTTATAATACCAGGTGTCAATAAGCATACGGCATGCCTGCTGTGAAGCGGTCACCGTAGAAAGTAAGAAAGAAATGTTTTATTTGACATTACAAAAACTACGAAACAATATGGGTTCATACTAGGGTTTGTTCAGCGTAGGCGTTCGATGAACGTATACGCAGCGCAGATGCCGCGACAACGCGACGCGGCGTTGTGTTAGATAGTCGGTAGGGTGAACCACGTGTAGGTGAGGTTGACTTAGACTCTAAAGATATTTGTGAGTCCCTTATACCCCCTACTTTTTAGAAGTTCAATGCGTTGAGCATTTTTTAGGGTTTCGTAAGTCCGCATGAACGTAACAAAAGAACTATCAATAAAAATAGGATGTTTTTAGCTACTACTTCTAAAACTAAACATTTTGAGTGTTGGTATCATGACGTAAAATTACTTTATTGTCTTGGCAACAAACTGTACATAGAAATTTGCGATATCGGTCGACGAGCTCGGTGGCGTAGCGGTCAATGACGTGGCTTTGACACCAATGCTCGTGGGTTCGATTCCCACATAGGACAAACATTTGTGTGCATGAACATGTCTGTTTGTCTTAGTTTGGGCGTTTTCTATGTATAATAAGTATGTATTTACAAAAAAAAATGTATTTACGTATGTTTATCAGTTGTCTAGTACCCATAACACAAGCTTCGCTTACTTTGGGGCTAGATGGCGCTGTGTAATTTGTGTGACAATATTTATATTTATTTTATTTATATTCATACAAAAAGATAAGACACGATTTGTTTTATTCAAAGTTGCGCCACGTTTGCGAGTACAAGAGCCTTAACAAATTATGTCAACACAAATTACAAATTCAATTAGCATAGCGTTTTGCGCGTCTAACTATTCTCGTAAAAATACGTCTCTGCGGATGTCATGTCATGCCATGTCATATATCATACTCGTGATATGAGAGTAAACAAACACATACGAGTAAATAGTAAAAAGCTTCTAATTAATTTAATGAAGCTAGCGAGCAAGCAGCTGTTAATAAAACAAGAAGTTTAATTGATTTAAAACACTTATTTCCTGTGTGATGATTTTATTGGATACTAACGACCGCCCGTGACTTTGTTCGCGTGAACTTCAGAAAATTATGGGGCTGTACGAAACAGAGTTAGTAACATACAAGTTATTCAGCGCTTCCAGAATAAAGTACTTAAGGGTATTGTAAATGCACCGTGGTACTTCAAAAATTACTATCTCCATCGGGACCTTAAAGTGGAGTCTCTGCTCAATATAGCCAAAAAATGACGCTTAAACCAAATAGCATTTCACCCCTTGACAAGAAAATATTTGTATTGAGTTTCTCAATGTCGCCCACTTGTTAATTTTCTGTATAAAAACATATTTGTCTAGAAACCAAACGACTTTACAACGAAATGGTTTTACGGCAGTAATTATTGCACTAATTGAATCGCAGTTATTTTTTGTCGATGCAAGGTTAGATCTAAACACAGCTGTTTGGTGACAGACGAATTTTTAAACCTAAAATTTAATACGAAAGTCGGTGCATTTCCTGCTGCACCCTTTTACAAACTTGTATTCGGCGTATCAAGATAAAACATGCACCAGAGGAGCAATTCTCGTAATTAAAATGTAATCAAAATTCAGTTTCAATCCAGTCTCGATCTCACAAATGTCAAATTTGATATTCTCGTATCACAATATGAACAATATGAAGTTAATTTAAGTGTGATTATATCGAAATATGACCGAAAATTACACAATCTAAGAATATTATTTTGCTAACAATTAGATTTGACAATAATTAGTTAATTAAATCAAGTATATAAATTCAAATTCAAATTCAAAGTATCTTTATTCCTTGTACTTTATAAAGCACTTAGAAACGTCATACAATAATTTTAATCATCAATATAAAACAACAATAATTTTAATCATCAATATATAATTTTAATCAATTCAAAATTCAAGATTCGGTCAACTTCTGTTGCGCGATTGTAAAATAATTACGAGAATTGGTAATCAGAGTTTTAGGTAGAGCTCTAGAATTACAATGGGGTACTGGACAATGTTCTTTCAAAAATATTGATGAAGCACTTACACCACAAATAGTACTTTGTACGATAACGAAGGCTGAACTGGTATAGTATATGCCTTTTCGCGATGCAACAAACTTGTAACTTTCAACATAAAATACGTGGCGTGTAACGACGTGAATTTATCAATTTAACATGCACGCGCGTGAGGAGAGCAATAAAATATCACGTTGTGAGCTACCTGCTACTTTTATGTCCTTCTGCTAGTTTTATACTTCACTACAATTCCTCTGTGGCTTTTGAGGCGTAAAATTACGTAGTATCTACCCTTAACTCAGAGGGTTTATTTATTTTTATTTATTATCACCATCTTCATGCGCACGTATTCCGATATCCCATGAGAATATAAATAAATAAATATTTCTGGACAATTTATACAGCGCTATCTAGTCTCAAATTAAGCGCAAAGCTTGTACTATGGGTACTAGACAACTGATAAATGTACTTAATGCATTTTTTTTGTAAATACATAGAAAACACCCAGACCAAGACAAACAGACATGTTCATGCACACAACTGTTTGTCTTGTGCGGGGATCGAACCCGCGACCTCGGAGTCAAAGTAGCCATTGCTAGCCATTCGACCACCGGGCTCGACAATTTTAAAAAATCTCAGGAATTTGAAAAAAATCCTGTCTTAACAGATGGTTATATCAAAATAGCTACCAATATGCCCGATTTAAACCAGACCCGTCCAGTGGTTTCAAAAAAGTCAAACACTGACTGATCCATTAAAGCACAGCTTTAATGGATCAGTCAGTGTTTGACTTTTATAGAGATAGAAACTGATATACTTCCGCCCGCGGCTTTGCCCGCATGAATGTCGGTTATCGCGCCAAAATAACAAATCTTTAGTCAGCCCTCGGGAATAGTGTGACAGCTCATTTCTCGGGATAAGGGTTCTACCCTCTGATACCGTACCTGTAAAATTCCACCATTTTTGAATTAACCATTGTCAAATTGTCATACTTGCTTGAAAAAAAAAGTTACATTTCGTAATTGTGATATTAAGCATTCCATTTCGATATTGCTATTTATTACGCGTCTGTGCTGGCTCGGGCAGCCTCGCAACTTTACTTGCTTTCGACGTATGAGTCGCATGGCAACCAGCTCTGATAAAAAGCGCGATAGGCCGATCAAGAAAATATTTGGCCGGACACGTCTCTAAGAACCCAAATATGTTCGGCTAAAGCCGGACACCTGGCAACCCTAGTCAACCATAATTAAATGCACATAACTTACTTTAAATTTTTGAATAAATCACGCATTTATTCTGATACTAAAATTTCTTTAAATTTATTTCTACTCGTAGAGGATGATTAGGGTTACGATATAAATTAATTAATTTTAAATATAGCACTAAAATATAAATATTTCATCCAATTTTAAAGGGTACTATTACTAACTGCAGTCATTTGCAAATGTGCATATATAATTATTTACAAAAGTAATTCGTTACATCTATCAAGTAGTAATAAAAGTGTTTTAAACCTTACGATGTTACATTAAGGTTTATATTACTATTGATAGTTCACAAATGCAAGCATTTAAAGTCTTTTAGCTATAAATGGATTTTTGCAATGGACTGTACACAGTGCTATATAAAAAGAAGGTATCCATTTCCTAGGTAAAAGATGGTTCTATAAGGATTTAACTAAATTTAAATATCTATCTAAAACGATTTTTTTTTTGAAGAAAAGTTCTGAGAGATAGATCTTGAGCAAAACTATATTTTTATCGAAATCATTACAGCCATTTGCGAGATCCATGTGATATATGTATTATAGTAAATAATGTATTATAATATGTAATGGTATTTTAACAGATTGCTTACTTGAAAAACTGATAATATGAAAGCAGTCCAGTTGAAAAAAATCGTTATCATAAAATAATCCAAGTAAATATTGCCCATGACTTTATTATGCATGTTAATAATAAATAAGACAATATATAAATAAAATAAACATTTCCATTTCCTCGAGCAATAACTGAAGTGTCAATTAAGCCCCAGTGATGGCATCCCGCCGCCTGACTTCAATACAATCTAATCTAAAAGTTCGCTAATGTACAACGAAACGAGATATAAAAGAAACAAAACAACTTCCACTTACCGTCCTTTCTCTTTGTTACAGATGGAAGCGTCCAAGTGATAAACATGAACCTGAAATATTTGATTCTGATGATCGCCGCTACTGTCGAAATAAACGTCACTGAGAGCAGACAAAACGATAAAAGAAGATGGAAGACAGAAAAGACTTACTCACACTACCTAAACATATGCGATATCCAAGATCGAGCATCGAAAGTACATTGCTATTGCGAAAATCTAAAACTGAAAACGGCCATTAGGGCTGACTGCTGGGTATTCAATGGTGGAATCGCCGAGGACGATCCATTCTGGTCCAATTTCTACTCGCAACCGAAATTGGAAAAACTCAGTTTCAACGTACGAGCCGACGGTGGACTCACATTCATACCCTCCAAAGTGATCGTTAGACTCGAACGCTTACAATACCTTAACATTCAATACGCAAATATTTACAGTGTGCCTTCGTTTGCGTTCACAAATTCCTCCACTCTAAGAGAAATAACTTTACCTAAGAACAAAATATACAAATTGGAGAAGATGTCGTTCGCTCATCTTATAATGCTGGTAAATATCAGTTTAACAGAAAACTACATATCGGAGTTGAAAACAGACGTATTTTACGTATTGCCAAATTTACAAAGGTTACATCTATCGAAGAACACAATAATGATCATGCACGACGGATGTTTCAAACATTTGAATAACTTAATTAGATTGGATCTCGACAACAATGCGTTGACGGTCGTGATTAAAGAGAACTTCCAGGGCCTGTCAAACCTGATTACATTAGATATGAGGAACAACACATTGAGAATGATTGGAGACTTAGCGTTTGCGGAACTTTGGAGCCTTCAAGAACTTTACCTCGATGGGAACCAAATAGAATTTATTTCTGAGAGAGGTTTTGGTGGATTGTCCTTCCTAAGAAAACTTTCCTTGGCCGACAATAAGTTAGCGACGTTAGATGCCGGTGTGGCGGGGGATATTGTAAAGTTGACTGTTTTGGATTTAAGAAATAATAACTTGGAATCGCTGGGACAGGAGGCCGTGCAGTCTATCTTAGAAAATATGAAGACGAATTATGCTTTAATTTCCCTTGACGGTAAGTTTGGTTTAGAAGTGTTCCATTGGTTATGGTATTTCATGAATATATCCATTTTATAATGTAAGTATATAGTATGTCGTCGTCGTCAAGTCAACCCTTATTTTCCCACTGTTGGGATATGGGTCTCCCCTCATTCGAAGGAGTTTAGAGCACCACCACGCTGCAGAACTGCGGGCTGGTGGACGCCAGTGTTTTCAATCCACCTAAAGGCCACTGATTTAGCTTAACGACTGTCATCTAATGACAACATCCGGTTTAATGGAAATAGATAAATTTTAAATGTTTTGAAGCAAATATTTTTAATTAGGCTAAAATTAGTTCCATATGCATGCTATTTATAATGGTTAAATAGGTTGGTGATTTATTTTACAATAACATTTGTTTAAATAAAGCAGTCGGGATCGACGGCTTAAACGTGCCTTCCGAACGAACGACGAATATGGTGTATTAAAATAATATTTGCTTTTCTAATACGTTATGCTAATTAAAGTTAGATATGCAATAGTCTAATATATTGCAGAGAAAGGCTTTAGATCAGATATTAAATATCATTTTTTATAAAGGACAGATTTTGCTGATTGTGAAAATTTCCTATCAATCTCAATTTGGTTACATAGTAGTTAGGTTTGGTTGAAGTTTGCCGGATACCGCGAAAAGCATTTTCTGCAAATATTGAAAGCTTTTTGGCAGTTTTGCATACCGTGACTGCCAAAACTAATTTTTGCACAAATTTTAATTTTGTATTCGTAGTATAAAAAAGGACTTAAGACCTGAGGGTTTTAAGTGTTTTATTTTCATTCTAAAAGTACAAAATAAAAACTATTATTTATTGACATAATTTAATATTAACTCTAGAAGTTAAACGGAACTTAAATTTAAAAACACATTTTTTACCTAAATACACATTCTAAATGTTTTTAAGTTTCACATTTACAGAGCAAGTAACAATATTTTAGGCGCAAATAATAACATCAAAATACACTAAAGGGCGTTTCACAATAAAAACGTAGAAAATACTGAAACGCCCTTTTTAGGGTTCCGTACCTCAAAAGGAAAAACGGAACCCTTATAAGATCACTTTGTTGTCCGTCCGTCTGTCTGTCTGTCAAGAATTTCTACGTCGAGAATGCGTGGAGGTATCAAGCTGAAATTTGAACTGTATACTCAGGTCTACGGTCCCATGAAGTTGTAAAATAATCAAACTGCTAAGTTTACGTAAAAAAAAGTTACGGCCGTTTATTCAGCAAAAAACGCATATTTCGACACATTCTCAAGGGAATCAAAACCTATAGGGTACCTCCCGTTGACCTAGAACTATGAAATTTGGCAAGTAACATCGTTATAGACTACAAGTACAGGAATAAATCTCAAAACTATACATTTGTAAATAGATTTTAAAAAATAGGGGGTCTATATTTTTTTATAAGGTGTCGAGATTTCAAATTGAAACTACCAGTTCAAATGGGGTATCATATGAAAGGGATTGATGTACACATTGCAAAATATATTTTATTAATTTTTTTCGACGCATTATTTCTTATTTATAATGAAATATATCAAATTTAATATTGATACTACGCACGGAACCCTCAGTGGGCGAGTCCGACTCGCACTTGTCCGGTTTTTTATTTCCTGCGAGTGAATTAGGTCACTAGAAAGAAAGAAATTGTAGCGTTGACAGCGAGGGCGGCGCCGGCAGTGTGCGAGCGATAGTCAATGTGGCTAGCTCTTATATGGCAACTTCACCTGCTCGTGGTGCACCCTGCTGACTGACAAACGAAGCTCTGGCGAAAAGAGAGGTAGGGAGCGTCATTGTAAGCTACCCGACTGGGGAATGTACCTCTACCTCACAGAATACCGCAGCCAAATAACAATTCCCTTGAGGGTTGTTGTGTTCCTGCGAGTGAGTGAGGTCACCAGAAAAGAAGGAGATGCTGCGTTGGCAGCGGGGGTGGCGGCGCGCAAGTGATATATTATGTTGCGAGCGTTAATACGGTTAGGGTAACCGCTTGACATCAGACGGGCCGTATGCTTGTTTGAGGCGACTATCTGATGCGTGGCATCTCGAACATTACAGTAAAAAAAATACATTAGCTCCACTAACCCAGAATGTAATGTAATTTGTAATAGGGATGATGACACCTTAGCAAACTTACTTTTTGTCAGTTGTCAGAACAATTATTTTATATGAAAAATGTACTGAAAAAGAACACAATGACGTCACTTATTTTGCCTAATTAATTAAGTATTTTTATAGACGAGCTCGGTGGTCGAATGGTTAGCAATGGCCATTTTGCCTCCGACGTCGCGAGTTCGATCCTCGCACAAGACAAATATTTGTGTGCATGAACATGTCTGTTTGTCTTGGTCTGGGTGTTTTCTATGTATTATAATGGGTATATTTACAAAAAAAAAAATGTATTTAAGTATTATATCAGTTATCTAGTACCCAGAGTGAATTAGGTCACTAGAAAGAATGCTTAGTTTGGGACTAAATGGCCGTGTGTAGTTTGTCCAGCAGTATTTATTATTTATTTATTATAGTGTAACTTCTCAACAATAATTCCTAATAGGTACCATTAAAAATTTAAACATACCATAATTTATTTTTCATACTATTACTTATATTGTGGTTTCATACAGTCAACATCCCAATAAAATTATACAGTATGTAAGCCAATTGTGTTCGGATTAGTAAAACTTAAAAATAGTTATCTATTATGAAGAAAATAATTTCTTTACACGTTAACGGAAAGAAATAACTAGAAACGAATCAGTTTAGCCACATGCCGCATAGCGTAGTGCGACAGTTTAATAGCCCGTATATTTGGCGGTCGACGGAATGTTATATTTTCCGCAAAACTGTTCTCCGGTGCACTTGCATTGTTGGTGATGATTTAGAAGGCTTTGTTTTGTTAATGCGGTTTTGCGGTTGCATATTCTTGCCAAGACTGTTATTACAATTTGTTTCCAAAGATAATCAACAGGGTATGCTACTGAAAATCGGGGAACTGTGTTACATATATAAATTTGATGTTGCGGTCCCAGTATTGAGCCCTGAGCTATGGGGTCTCAGAAATTAGAGTATTTAGATTTTTGTGGTAAGACTAAATGATTGGTAATATACATTATTGTACGTAATGTAATTTTCATTCTAAAACGCTTGAGCGTATTTGAGCTTTGAGAAAATGAATATGTTCAACATAAATCGCTTTATCTCAATTTATTAATATTTAATACCAATAAATAATAGTAAATAAGCAAACAGCCCGACTAATAGTAAGCAGTTATCACAGCCAATTGATGCCTGTTACAAGCTGGTATCACACTCGTGTTCCCGACCTCGTGAAACCTCTTCACGTCTTCGATCATTAATAACGGTCCTTCACGTCCATTTCATAAAATCTAATGTTATTTGTGTATTGAAAAGTATTTGAAAAAATAATGATTTCGACTTTAAAAAGTTTTAAAGTTACAAATCAATTGTGTCATTGCAGGCACATAAAGACGTAATTTTTTAAAAAACCCTAATTTTAAAGAATGCACTAACGATGTGTTCCATACGATATGAACTAACGCTACTTGTTAATTGGATAAACCTTCTAATAATTAATTATCCTGATTTAATTAATGTATGTATTCTCTTTTGTCTCAGGTAACAAACTAACATGTGACTGTCGTTTGTCCTGGTTACACAAACTCATGAATGAAACGAAAAGCAAACGTATGAAGGCCGCATTAAGTCGTCTGAATTGTATCATGGATGGAAACTTTAAAGCTAATTTAGGTAGTATTAAAATAGAAAAAACAGAGAAACCACAGATTAGTCCAAATGTTCATAAGAAGGACTACGAAGATGCAGATGAAGATTTTGAAGATGAGAAAAATTACGACGACACTATGCAAGATCAAGAGACAAATGTAGATGGATCTAAAATAGAATATCGCAGGAGACTTCTAGAAATACCTATGGAAATGTTACCTTGCCCAAACAGACTTAGTTATGAGGCATCTTATTCTCCACCGACGCAAGATGAAGTGAAATACTACAAGTCTTCAAGTAAAATGAGCTTAGTATCTCTTAATTGTTTAGTATTAACGATTATTGCTAAGATTTTGTAGCGCATTAAGAGGTAAGTTGATTGTATATACATAATGAATAGTTCAGGTATAAGAGTATTATTGGATAAGTACTTTTAAATTAAATAGTTTATGTTTTCGGAGTGTTTTGGGGTATTACGAATAGTAGCTGCAAATGTGTTTTACTTTAACGAAATGGTTGTGGAATGGGTAACAAACGTAAATGAAGCTCGCTACTTGCTCTTGTGGATATTAGTAGAAATAATTAGACTCAAAGATGCAAGTTTGGGAAAGTTAGAAATTTAATTTGACTATGTATAAAGTTTTGCTGGTTTGAAATGGTTGAATGTTAATATTGTTGATTGCTACTCTGTCTACTTATATGTCAGAGAAAAGAAGTTTTCAATTAACAACTATAGTCTGTTTTATTGAATACGAACAGTTTTATTTAAAACATGCTTGAATTAATTTTATATTGTTATTTAAATATCATATACTTGATCACGTAGAATGACGTATACCTATGTTAATAATGTTATTACCATGTCGGGTGGCAATACCAGGTCGCATGATTTGTTGCAATAAAAGGAAAATTGAAACAGGTATGGTGACAAGTCATGAAATTCTGGTGAACTCAAAATCCTCTCACGTCTAGTGATCTCATTAATTAACAGGAACACGATACTCATTATCGTCAATGGTGGTTACAGTCTTATAAAGGGCGTGTACTTCCTCTCTGTCGCCTTTCGTCCTCTTCCTCGAGTTTCCTTTGCTAATCGATACGATGTACCACGTGAAGATGTTAGTTTTGGCTTTAAGGATTATCGTGATCCACTTACGCCCGAAAACAATAATCTACTATATAAAAATAAGTCGGGTTTTCCTTCCTGACGCTATAACTCCAGAACGCACGAACCGATTTCCACGGTTTTGCATTCGTTGGAAAGGTCTCGGGCTCCGTGAAGTTTATAGCAAAGAAAATTCTGGAAAAATTTGAAAAGAAAAGCGGGAAAATCTTTTCTCACATACAGCGCCATCTCTAAGGAAATGGATGGAAACGAAAAGATTGAGCCACAGCGAAGCGTGGTCGGGCCGCTAGTTCACTATATAAGTTGTCATTATAATGAATACAAGTACTTCATTATATTCAGCCCCAACAACGGTTGGCAGATCATTAAAACTCGTTCGGGCCGAATCCGCAACATCACGCATGATTGAGCGTACTGTGCATCATTCAATAATTGCGTTACTGTCCTTTTCAAAAAGTCTACATTAAAAACATTTTATATTCTTTATTCAGATTCAGATTCATTAATCAGGTTTAAATGTGCGTCAGAAATGTACAAAGTGGAGATAATTCTACATGTAGGTAATGCGTAATCTGCGTTGATTACTATCTACGTCTTTGCCCTGTGTGAACACAATACCAGGATAAAAAGAATCAATCCAGAACAAATTCTCTAGGTATGCCAAATTTCATTGAAGTCCGTGTAACCGTTTCCCCGTGAAAAAGTAACAAACATTCATTCACACACAGAAATCAATTGGCCATTGCATCAGCATCTATTCAACCCACTGCTGAGAAATAGATCAATCGAAGGGGTTTAGAGAGTACTCTAGATATTCATCTTGACTTTTATATTATTAGGATAGGTATATTTGTTTTGTACACAGTATGTACAGTAACACTATTACTGTATTCATCACAATATTGCTTCGAAGAAAATATTGCCCCTTAAATAGCTCGTAATTAAAAATAATTTCATTGTTTAATTGTTTAAGTAATATGGACCTAAGCCATTCTTAAGCTTAAAATGTAAATAATATTTAAGGCAGCTCATATATTATCATCTCTGCAGGTGATTAAGCTTGAGCAACAGTGTGTGCTTAAATGGGCTTTCAATAAAAGCTCGCTAATAATAGTGCAAAACTTGAAGACAATTGCTTCCACAAGTTCACATGTAGTAAGTACTGTTGTCATGTTTGAGCGGGAGCATCTGGTTATCAACTAGCACCTTGTGACTCGGTGTGTAGAGCCCGTCTGTATGATGGGCTAGGATAATTGAGCGCAGGTCACATTGCGAGCAAAAGCAAGTTCGCATCGTTGGCGTAGTTTAGCTCTGTAAGCTGGCGAACTCGAAGCTGGCATCTCAACATCTCAAGTTCGGCGACATAGACGAAACGAAGCGAACTCGTTTCACTCTCAATGTGACCTTAACGATTTCCAGCCATATTGAGCTCTAAAGTGTAAGGAGAGATATTGGCTTCCTTTGCGTGTTAAAACGATTTCTTTTTTTGTTTTTATACTACGTCGGGTGGCAGACAAGCATACGGCTCGCCTGATGTAAAGCGGTTACCGTGGCCATATTAACGCTCGCAACATAAAATATCGCTCGCGCGCCGCCACCCCTACTGCCAACGCAGCATCTCCTTCCTTCCTTTCTGGTGACCTCACTCACGCGCAGGAACACAACAATTCTCAAGGGAATTGTTATTTGGCTGAGGTGGAGGTACATTCCCCAGTCGGGTATCTTGCAGTTACGCTCCCTACCTCTCTTTTCGCCAGAGCTTCGTTTGTCAGTCAGGAACCCTCCTGACTGACAAACGAAGCTCTGGCGAAAAGAGTACCGCGTGCAGGTGAAGTTGGCTTTGGTTCAAAGATGTTGATGAACCACTTACACCCCAATATTCCGCTGTATTCCGAGGAGTTATTGGATATGACCACTGCTGAGAAAGAAAGGTTTTCTTGTGTTCACCCCGTACCGTGCAGATGCAATGTGGGAGAACTCCCTACTACATAGAGCGATGACCTAAAAGAAGCTATAGGATGTAGTTGGGTGCATGTGGCTCAGGATCGAGACGTGTGGTTTTCTAGGGAAGAGGCCTATATTCAGTAGTGGACGAATACGGGCCGAGATGATGATGATGATGCTATAATCAACGCGTGGACAATGTGTGAGGATGACGATGATCACTTGCAGTGGTATAATTATAAGATAGAGACGACCGTGTAACATTAAAAAAAATAGTGTGCTTTAGACCAGTGTTTCGCAAAGTGTGTGCCGCGGCACACTGGTGTACCGTGGACATTAGTTGGTGTGCCTCGGAAAATCTCATTTTCATCGGGTTATCACATAAAGCTAAATAGACGGACGGAAGAAAAAATACTTACACAAATAAAAACTGATTTTTCATTTAAGGTGTACCTCCAAAAATTTTCGTTTTCCTAGATGTACCTAAAACACAAAAAGTTTGCGGAACACTGCTTTAGACCACACGACTGAAGTAAAACTTCTTTAGTTCTACTAACTTATATCTCCCTATCTACTTCCATTCGCTGTTTCCGTAACGCTCTCGTTACGCATTCACCAACTTACTTCCCAAGTCAAGAAGTTTTACTTAAAAAAATCAATCACTGTAAATTATCACATTTTTCAGTAAATCATTATAACTATAGAAATAAAAATTTGTTCAAACGTTCCAAAACTATTTTGATGTAACAATTTTATGATCATTTATTTCCATTAGTCGTTATTATATTAGTTTAAGGACTATTTTATTTGATATAGTTTACTTATTCAATACATTTAATAAATTAGGTAGTTTTGTTAAATTAGGTCGATTTTGAATAAAAATAAATGTATATATCTATATATATTAAATAATCTATAGATTAAGAAATTGGGCGAAATAATATGTTATTATTCCGTATCTTGAACACTTTTTTTACTGAGGCTATTAAAAATATAATCAATAATTACATAATATTAAAAAGTCATAAGATATAATTATGCACATTTTATTATTGTCTTGTTTTTATTATTATGCCAACAAAATAATAGGTTAGATATTGTGTCTTTAAATTGAGAGATAAAAATATATATTAGCCATGTTTTATTTGTTAAAAATATATCAACTACCTAAAAAGAATTTCGGATGTTGTCGGTATTGGAATATTCCAATAGCGACAACATCCGAAATTTTTCTATTATTCATATAGAAAAATTTCGGATGTTGTCGCTATTGGAATATTCCAATACCGACAACATCCGAAATTCTTTTTAGGTAATTATATAATTTCAAACCTTCACGCTTGTTTACATTACTATTTTATATACGGGACTTACTGCGATCGATTTTTTGATTTTCATTTTATTGTATTTTTGATATTTCGGCGACGTTGCAGACTGAACAAGCAGTCGTCCCGTGGCCTCTTCTCGTCTCTTATACACAATAGTAAATGTGTGCAATACTTTTATAGTTTTTTAATATATATATATAATAGGTAGGGGAAAAAGTCTTTTCGCATTATTGTATGTATGAACTTGTAATAAAATACTCTTTGGTTATACCATTTGTATCTAGCAGGTTTTGATATCTTTAAAAAGTTTAAATTTTAAAAAAGATAATTCCAAATTCAAATTAGGTAAATGTGTGATTTTCATTTGTTTTTTTTACTGTCAAGATGAGTGAATCTAATGAAGAAATTCGATACATTTTAACATTTTACTACAAAAAAGGTAAATATTCAACGCAAGCTGCGAAAAAAATTTGTGACGTTTATGGACCTAGTGCCTAGTGTAAAATGGATGCCATTTCTGAAAAAGTGGAGCAAGATCGGCATATCAGTAGTTACGACGTAGCTGAAGACCTAGGAATTGACCACATAACAGTTTTGGCGCATAAAAAGGTCGTGGTCAAAGGCCGGCCAGGCTTCACAGACTCTGGCGAAATCCGGGTTAACCCGCAACAAGGTGATGCTGTGTGTATGGTGGGATTGGAAGGGAAGATATTCATTATGAGCTGTTACCGCCAGGCAGGACTATAGATTCTGAACTCTACTGTGAACAACTGATGAGATTAAAGCAAAAAGTTGAGAGAAAGCGGCCGGAATTAATTAATAGAAGGGGTGTGATTTTTCATCATGATAACGCTAGACCTCACACATCTTTAGCCACTCAGCAAAAATTAAGAGAGTTTGACTGGGAGGTGTTAATGCATCCGCCGTATAGTCCTGCCCTTGCACCTTCTGATTTCCACCTGTTTCGGTCTCTTAAGAATTCTTTAGGCAATGTCAGGTTAACATCACGAGAAGACTGCCAAAACCACTTGTCGCGGTTTTTTGAACAGAAGTCCCAAGATTTCTATAGTAATGGGATCATGTCTCTACCTACAAGATGACAAAAAGTTATCGAACATAATGGCACCTACATACTTTAGTTAAATGTAAATAAACTTTATTAAAAAATGTTTTGAATTTTCATATAAAATACGAAAAGACTTTTTCCCCAACCTAATATATATACAGTACAATTTTTTATTGTCTAGTTTGAGCATTCATTGAGCAACTGATATGATGTACGTGGAGTATTGATACAAAAATGTCTGTATACCATTTATTTGTATACCATTTTTATTTTGCCAAAAGACCAAAGAAGATATGTCAAACTATTGTAGATAAGCTACTTTTGTTTTTGTACAAAAAGTAAAACAAGTTATTGGTAACTCTTACGCCTGGCGTTCACGGGTATAGTAAAACTCGGCTAAGTAGGAGTACTTTGCCTAGTTACAATAATGAAATCAGTAGTCAATGTAACGCTATTCTACCGATTTTACTCTACCCCTGTCCAAAAGGCTTTAAAGCGTGAACTTAACTCGCATTTACCTGTTTCAATATCGACTTCTAAGTTGCTTTTACACTAAAAGTTGTTTCTAAATATCGGTAACTGTTGACAAAAGTCTGAACAGTAAGTAGTGGTTAAAACTTCAAAAAATATTAATATACAGGATATTAATATTAAATTTACATTTAATCAAATAGACATATTTCACCCTTGATTTCAAAGACTGTTAGGTAGATAGGTTTCTGAATATTAACGTGACAGTTTAATTTATTCACAAAACATCCCTAATTTACATACCAAAGATTATTATCAATTTCACAAGTTTATTGTTTAGTGGTAGGAGTTTACTAGTTTTCTTTATGCTAATGTATTGTAAATAAGTAATTTACTACTAACTATTCTTTTGGGAGTGTGAAAACAATAAATTGATACTTTTTCAATTAAAGTTGTGGTTTTAGTTGATACTTTAACGACTTAGTTTAAGTATCATTCTTGTTTTTAGAATGTTTTTAATTACACTTTACATTTACATTTTTAATTTCACCATTATCATTGATTTTTATTTATATGTCAATCAAGCATATGACCCGGCTGATGTGGAGCGGTCTACGTCTCTTTTGTCAAAGCGACGAAAGGTCCATAGGTGAAACGTTTTGTAGGCGAAATTTTCATATGTAAGAAATACGTTCTGTCGACGACCAGTCCAACGGATAACCGATTGTCGTAGAATGGTTACAGGGTTTTGAATCCTTACAGGTACTTTTTTTTTTTATATGAGAGGGTAGCAAACGAGCATGTGGGTCACCTGATGGAAAGCAATCACCACCGTCCATGGAGATCAGCAACACCAAGGGGTCGCCGATCCATTGCCAGCCTATTCTCCTTCCTTTCTTTGTTTCTGGTAACCTCACTCACTCGCAGGAACACAACAACCCTCAAGGGAATTGTTATTTGGCTGCGGTATTCTGTGAGGTGGAGGTACTTCCCCAGTCGGGCAGCTTAAATATACGCTATGCCCTACCTCTCTTTTCGCCAGGGCCTCGTTTGTCTGTCAGCAGGGTGCACCGCGTGCAGGTGAGGTTGGCTTTGGTTCAAAGGTGTTGATGAACCACTTACACCCCAAAACTGTACTGTTATTTGGCTGTAATATTCTGTGCGGTGGAAGTACCCCCAGTCGAGCTTGATATGGGTTACCTCACATTTCATTTCGCCAGAGACTAATGCTCATCACATCATCATCAGCCTGTATCTACCCACTGCTGGATATAAGCCTTCCCTAATGACATCCTAAGCAAATACCATACGACACGAAGATGCATTTGGGGGTAAGTAGCTCAACACGATCTTTGGAGCCATAGCATAGCCAACCTATCCTGCAATTGGTACACCCTGCTGATTAATGAAAGAGGCTCTGTCGAAAGAGAGATAGAGCACAGCGTATTTGTAGCTGCCCTTCTGGAGAGGTACCTCCACCTCACAGAATACCGCAGCAAATTGACAAATCCTTTTAGGTTAGTTGTGTGAGAAAGGAATTGCTGCATTGGCAGCGGGAGTGGCGGCGTAATATTTCATATACCTATATATGATTACCGTAGCCATATCAACGATATGCTACGGTTATCATATACAGGCATATAGCAGTGTCTCGCTCTACATATGTCGTATCTATTACTTTAACGACTTAGAAGAAGTCTGATGACCTGTAGAAGATAGAGATGAAGATATGAATGAAGTGTGATGAACTTAAAAGCATACTAAAGCGCTTATTACTATACATTACTCACGCATAGATTGTCTGGATCTTATATGACGAGCTCGGTGGTCGAATGGTTAGCAATGGCCACTTTGACTCCGAGGTCGCGCGTTCGATCCCCAGACAAGGCAAACATTTGTGTACATGGACATGTCTGTTTGGCTTGGTCTGGGCGTTTTCTATGTATTATATGTAAATATTTACAAAAAAAATGTATTTAAGTATTATACCAGTTGTCTAGTACCCATAGTACAAGGTTTTCGCTTAATTTGGGACTAGATGGCGCTGTGTTAGTTGTCTAGGAATATTTATTTATTTATTGGGAGACGTCTCAAACAAAGTTACACATGGCAGACTATCATATCTGTCGACGTCAGCGCAACGACTATTGCTCTACAAAACGCAAATCTGACCGTTTGTGGAAACTGTTCGCATGTCTGGGAAGGGGTCCACAAAATATCTTGTGGATGCCCTTGATTCATTTCAAAGGCATTCGGATTTTCGGATTCTTGACGATCCTAAGCTGGGAGCATCACTTTTGAACTCGTCATCACTTTTGACCCGTTTGAACTCCACAGATAAAAATCCACCATATCACGGCGAATGCTCGGCAGAGCTCTACGACCTAATTTCTACCTTCTCCGTTTAAGTGCCGAAGCTACCGTCCATCTCAGCATGCACATTCTCATGCAATTGAAAACACATACCTGCTATCTCCCACTAAAAGGTTTTACCAATCTTTTCTGTGCCGAACTGCTGATTGTGATAAAAAGGGCGTGAAGAGGTTTTTAGAGGGTCGGCAACGTGCATGTGATGCCTCCGGTGTTACAGGCGTCCATAGGCTGCGGTAACTGCTTTCCATCAGGCGGACCGTATGCTTGTTTGCCACCTTAGTGGTATAAAAAAAAATGGTGGAATAGACTGCACTGAGTTGTATTTTCAGCTTCACATGTGTACGATATTGGGCCTTTCAAATGGAATGTAAAGAGGCACATAGACAGGCATAGTAAACGTGACGAGATGACATGATGAGGTCTGGGGGTTATTTATAGCGGCAGTGTGTTCTTTGACCCTTTCAGCAATGGTTCGCTTCATCTAAACTAATATTATAAGAGGTAAGATTTGTTTGTTTTTTTGTTTGTTTGTTTGTAACGATTGGGCTGCGAAACTACTGGACCGATTTCAAAAATTCTTTCACCAATAGAAAGCTACATTATAAGGGAGTAATATAGGCTATATTTTAATTTCGAAAATATTAGGGATCCGTAAGAAAATTGCAATATTGTAACGCAAGGTAGAGAACAAAAATCTTTCTTGACGTGCGATGTGAAAACTGTTGATGTTATAACAAAACAATGTATTACGGATTTATAGGCCTTAATAAAATCTACAAAAAAATTTGTAAGACTATATATCCAAGACCTATATTTAAGTCACAATAAGAGGTTTTGTGTTCTATTTTTCAATTAATGTTCCAACAAAAACAAAAGTGGGTCAAATTCCTCTCAAGATATTATCATTACAAAAGTGGGTCAAATTCCTCTCAAGATATAAGACCCATAACCAAATATATAGTTTTATCATCAAGGGTATCTATCTAGAAGTAAAATCCTTTTTAATTCATTATAATCGGAAGCAATGTTTAAAAGTAATGACGAGAATTGCACTATTGTATAGGTAAACGCCTAAAGTATTAAAAAATCAAATCATTCTTTGCTGTCGCTGCAAAAACTATTGATGATAGAACAATACTACTGATTTGTAGACATTATTGTAATCTACTAAAAGTTCGTGACACCATATATTCATGTACGTATTCTAAAATTTGATTCGATAGTCGCTGGAAAAAAGAGTTGGTTAAATTGCGTTTAAAAAATATAAAAATAAAACAACAAAAATAAAAACAAAAAAAAAATGTAAAAAAAAAATATGGCTACCCGTGCGAAGCCGGGACGGGCTGCTATAATAATATTATAAAGTGGAAACATTGTATTTTTGTATGTTTGTTACGAAGAAAATCAAAAAACTAATGGACGGATTTCGATAATTCTTTCACCATTAGAATGCTACATTATCCCTGAGTAACATAGGCTATATTTTTTATTAAATTGTCCACCCGTGTGAAGCCGGGACTGGCCGCTAGTTATAAATATAGGCATTCTCAATATATTCTAGTGTATCCTTCCTATAAAATATCTGTGTTTGTTAGACTTATTTATACAAACAATGCTGTGTAATGAGCAAATAAATGTTTTTCATTCTTTCCATCTCCTTTTTTTCCCTTAATTATAAGTAATGATTACAGACAGTAATGATATAAATGCTTGTAATTTCAAAATATCAAGAAGCAATTATTTTTTAGACTCTATCAAAAAATAATTACCTAATAGATACGAAACAAAAAATGTTAAATATTTACCTTCAATTTCTCGACAATTTCTTTTAGAAATATGATTATTCTTTGAATAGGATTTCAATCGGCGCAGCTGGTATGCCGGCACTAAACAAACCGGTCGGTGCCCGAAATGGGTTTCGGTCTGGAGCAAAATAGATCCTTTATAATTTAGCTTAAATAATAAATGGAAATTAGAAATTTTAGCCTTTAGAAATTTACCTAGACAGGTAAGAGTAACAACTATTTAATAGATTATGTAGGTGTTTGAATTAGTTTAAGCTTTAGTAAGAAAGTACTAAAAGCAAAGTGTTAATGTTTTCTTGTATATTAATAATATTGCCAGGAATAATGTTATTTAATTTGAATTTTTCTATGTTACATTAGTTGGCAGACAAGCATACTTCAAGAGTTTGCCGTGGCTTATAAACTAAGGCTGCTCAATTATTTTTGAATGTGAGCCATAATTTCTTGTCAACCACTATAAATAAATACTAGTTTAAAATCACATGTAAACGTCAAAAAGAGCAATCGCGTGTGAAAAGATCGCCGGACGACCAGGGGCCCTACCGCCGAAACTGAAGCCGAATTCCATTTGATTTTTTTAACGCACAAATCAAACTCCAACTTATATTATTGGTAATTTTGTTTAACTTTGCTTGGAATAATCACTTGCAGGAACGCAATAATCATCTAGATCTCTATGAATTGTTATTTGGATGGTGTTACGTAAGGTGAAGGTACTATAACAGTCAGGCAACTTAAAATTATCCTACATCTCTTTTGCCAGAGCTATGTTAGTTAATCAGCAGGTCACACTATGTGTAGGTGAGGCTTTGGCTCGTTAAGGATAGTGAGTATATTACATTCTAATAAAAGTCACTTTATACGATGTAAAAAGCAGCGTATTCACGAGGAGACAAACGTTTTGCGACAGGAGTTATAGGTAACTCCTGTGCGACCTCCTGTGCGATGTCGCACAAATTATAAAGGTAAGAGTTCGTTGCTTGCTTGCTAATAGTGGAATAAAAGTAATGAATGAAGATTTGCAGAAATCTTGTCCTGGTAGAAATCTGGAGCTCTACCGATTGAGCTGAAGATGTTTGTCGTTAACTAAAACGGAACACCTACACCACACCCTGTCGGGGGGCCCTACTGCCAAAGCCGAATCCGATTACCATCGAATGTTTTGATTGGAAAAATAGGTCTTCCGCTTTAGTTAACGACAAACATCTTCAGCTCAATCGGTAGAGCTCCAGATTTCTACCAGCTAAGCTAAACATAGGTACCATAAATTTAAGCTGAAGTTTGATATTTGCTATCAAAAAATCCGATGGTAACCGGCTTCATCTTAGCCGGTAGAGCCTGATAGACTCGTTTTCAGCCTTGATTGTCGATGAGTTTGTCATGTGTCATATTTAAAATACACCTTTACTTGTTGTTACTTTATCTCTAAACCAAATGGAATACCATGGTCGATAAGAAACGAGTTGCACAGAAATAAGGTGCGAAGTCAAGCAACATAAGGCGATGTCGTGCGACATATCAGTTGTCCCAAGTGATCTTAATCCCTTAGTGAATACACGAAAAGGTTTTTCAGGAAACTGCGAAAGATCGTATCAGAACTATCTCAGTCACGTCTCAAGATGAAAGTATTCAATGCATCTCAAATGATTCAAGGTTACTTACTATGCTCAGAACTTATTAGTGAGAGGGATCAGCCCCTCTAGCTAAGTGTAATTCGTAGCGCAACGAACGTTAGATAGATCACGTGACATTTGTCAATTCTCATACTAAAATGTTCGATTTTGACACGTGATCTATCTAATGTTCGTTATGCTACGAATTACACTTGGCTAGGGGGGCAGGAATTCGTTAATTACTAAAACAGCTTCTAAGATCAGCAAACTAAGGTGTCAATACGCAGACCGTCATCTAGTTCTAAAAACCGATGGTTGCTGCGTGTGTTTGATCATGGATCTGGCAGGGCTACCTCAAAAGTTACCTAATTCAACAGCATCAGATTATCCTTCATCCGTGATTCGGTAAAGGTTACACAGTGCTGATGGATCATCATCATTATCATCATCTCGGCCGAAGAGAGCCCACTGCTGAACATTGGATATCGCTGTGGAAGCCTAAGGGCCAGGTCCTTAGACTTTCACAGTGATAGATTTTGTATCGTTTGCATCTGTTGGCTTCCCGCGTTAGCAGATTAACGACTAAAAACCTATGGAAGTAAAATATTTAATCCTATATTCAGATCGTTTTTCTTTTTATTTTTTAACTTTAGATGTCCTTTCTGTTAAAAGGATCATGACGACACAAAAATACTAAGCGAGCAGGTAGCTAATAATCATCTCTAAGTTACAACCAATCTCACCTCATCGCCATCATCATCATTATCATATACATTTCATCATGACGACATGAAGGACCCAAGACAGCATCTGATGATGGTAAAGGTTTGACGAGCTCGGTGGTCAAATGATTAGCAATGGCAACTTTGACTCCGAGGTCGCGGGTTCCCCCCACAAGACAAACATTTGTGTGCATGAACATGTCTGTTTGTCTTGGTCTGGGCGTTTTCTATGTATTATATGTATGTATTTACAAAAAAAAAGATGTATTTAAGTATTATATCCGTTATCTAGTACCCATAGTACAAGCTTTGCTTAGTTTGGGAGTAGATGGCTGTTGAAGGCTTATTTAGTTGTAAAATACATTGCGCTTCTTATATGTAAAGATTTTACTTTGTTTATGTTTATAGTTCCAAAAGTGCATAACAGATGGCGCTGTGTAGTTAATATGCGCAATTAAATGGCGCTATTAAGATTTTTTCTGTTTTTATGACCCTGTGCGGTCAAGTGTGTGTCTTTGTCTACTCTTATTGAAGATAGATCAATATACGGGTTAATTGGCAGCAAGTATTTTATTCACCCGCATCGCCACTCCACTTTTGTACTGGGTTGTACAATGGCCGTGTGTAATTAATTTGCCCAGGAAATTTATTTATTTATTATTTATTTTATTAGTCCATTTGATAATGGCGGAGAAATAATTATTAATGACATTATTATGGCTTCACTTATATCATCTATCGCAGTCGAAGCATTTATTTGGAGATAATTAGCATAAAAGTGATAAGAAGAGGAGAGGAACCAAATTACCTTTGTGTATCTAGCACTTAGTAGTTATATTTTACTAACAGAAATTCGTAATCTTTTGGGATGAATAAGATTGACGACGATCCTATAGGAAAGATATTTTGGAAATTCTCACAGAATATCAGGTAGGAACAAATGAAGTCATGATCGAAAACTAGTTTATAACATACAACTATTATGAAATCTAAGAGATTAATATATAAAAGCTGAAATCAATTTAAACAAAATTACCAACTACAAAACATGGTTAATTCCCACGCCGGCAAGTTTTAATACCTCAGGTACCTGTTTCAAAGTGAATGCCTTCTAAAATACCCGTAATTTACATGTAATGGCCCAGTTGGAATATTCAATGCTGATATTTTAAAATGCAAGGAACCTAGATGTTTAAACTTTTAACTTGATTGGTCAGATCAGGGGCCCGGCTTAGCTGAAGCCGATTCTCATGGAAATTTTAGACTGGGAATATCAAACTTCCGCTTAGATTTATGGTACATGTGTTTAGCTTCTTGTCAACCTTTATTCATCCCACTGTTGGGATACGGGTCCCCTCAAAAGAAGGAGGGGTTCAGAGCATACTTCACCACGCTGCTCAGTTGAGTTGTGGGTTGGCGGAGATCAGTGTTTTCAAGCAGCCTAAAGGCCACAACCTAACTTAACTTAACCTAAACTTGGCTTAACGATTGTCATCTAATGACAACAGCTGGGACCGACGGCTTAACGTGCCCGTCTAAGCACAGAGCAACTCGACATAAATAAACCCATCCATGGACAGGCTACGGTCGAAGTTGCTTAACTTGCGTGATCGATTAGACTGCCACGCACAACGACGCCATCGAGCTCCTCCATCTCGAATCCATATAGCTTAGCTGGTAAACCTTGTAGCTCTACCGACTGAGCTGAAGATGTTTGTCAATGACTAAAACGTAAGACCTATCCTTCGAATCAATATATTCGATGATAAAGTCAAAGTCAAAGTCAAAATTCTTTATTCTGTGGGCCCTCGCGGGCACTTAGGCACGTCTTTTACAATTAGGTAGGTATATTTTTTTTATCTACCAGCATTTCGGAATGACCATTGACGAGAAGAAATGCCGAAAGAAACTCTGTCAATATAATCGGGTTCAGCATCGGCGGTCGGGCCCCAGAAGCCAGTAAGCTGCCTCCTTAAATTTTACTTATGTTTCATGATTGTTTACCTAGCGATGTGAAAAACACCAAAGTAAATAAAAAGATTACAGTATTCTAAACGTTTGCAATATAAGCAATGTCACTCGCGCGCCGTCACCCCGCTGCCAGCGGAGTGACTCCTTTCTTCCAGATTATCTCACTCACTCGCAGAAACGGCATTGTGGTGGAGGTATTCCTCCATCCGGGCCGCTTACAAAAATGCTGTGCCCTAACTCTCTTTTGCCAGAGACTCTTTCGCTATCCGCAGGGCGCACCACTTACAGCTTAAGTTGGCTTTGGCTCTAAAGATCGTAATGAGAATATAATTTAGAAATAAAGATTTAAAAAAATTCAGGTTATTTAAAAGTTCACTTAAATCTCAATTACATAATCTGTTTACTTTGGCAAAATAAAGATTGATTTTTAGATTATTTTTTTTTATACTACGTCGGATGTCAGACAAGCATACGGCCCGCCTGGTGTAAAGCAGTTACCGTAGCCTTATTAACGCTCGCAACATAAAATATTGCTCGCGCGCCGTCACCCCCGCTGCCAACGCAGCATCTCCTTCTTTTCTGGTGACCTCACTCACTCGCAGGAACACAACAACCCTCAAGGGAATTGCTATTTGGCTGCGGTATTCTGTGAGGTGGAGGTACATTCCCCAATCGGGTAGCTTACAATTACGCTCCCTCTCTTAGAAGTATAAGATATGTAGTATCATATTATATATAGCCTTCATTTTTATACGTCTAGGGTGACAACCAAGCTCACGACTTATCTGATGGTGAGCAGGTATAATAAGTAGACATATTACCTCTCCATCGCAACTTTAAACCTGTGAACTGTGTGCACGGTAGTCAATGTCCTGTGTCTAAGTCTCTGCATCATAGGTCATTACAGGGAGAACGCACTGGTTGAAGACTATAGAATTCAAGCATTGGGGTATCTGTGCGGAGAAGACGTGGGTAACGCTTTCCAGAAGCAGCCCAGCCCATCCAATGCGGTCTCTTTGTTAATAGGCTATTTGATCAACATTTTTTTCAGTTTGATATGTACGGACGTCTCAATAACATAACCATAAGTGAAAGAATTACTTCGACAGCACAAAAATCGCTCGAGATATGTTAATTTGAATATCACAATTTTGGACTTTCCAGAAAAAACGCTCCATACAAAAGGCTACTAAATTATGACGTCACAGGTTTGTATTTTGTATGCATCAAATCAGAAATTTGTACGACAACTATGTTAAATATTACGTTTATGTAATTAGTATCATAATAAAAGTTATAGTATTTTTTATTGCTTCTCCAATGGAAATATTATTTTTTAATAATTTCATACTTTTAAAATGGACTTTCCCGCCAAACTTTGATCGACTCTAAGTCGGACATAAGTCGGACGGAAGATATTAGAATGATAGTTTGCAGATCTTTATAGTTTTATGTATTTTACGATATTGTTAAATAAGAATTTATACAATTTTTGAACATTGTCAAATTAATAGCCTATTATGTTTGGAGTGTAAATGGCTCATTACGATCTATGTTGAATGATTGTTGATCAGACCCCAACGTTTTGTTAAAAATATTGACAAAACATAGTGTCTGTACTTGTTAAGTAAAATCTAAAACGCTTGTTTTCCGCAAATGACGTTTCAACAAAAACAGAATTGTATATTTCATCAGCCCTCTTACCACCATCTCTTATTGCGATTCAATAATTGAATAGATTGCTTATTCATTGGTATGAATAAGCATTCTATTCATTTAAAGAAAAGAAGGAGTATAAGCTGGAAACGAATCGGCGACCCCTTGGTGTTGTTGATCTCCAGAGGCGGTGGTGATTGCTTTCCATCAGGTGACCCACATGCACGTTTGCCCCTCTCTCAAAAATCCAGCATTACCATCTTTGTTCAAGATCTATTTGTTAAAAAAAAAATTTCTTTTTGTTCTTCTTTCAAGTTTAGCTACGCTGATAAAGTGCGATCGTGAAACACGTATGGACAGCATCTGAAAAAAAAACGTGGTCAGTTTATGGCCTTAGTAAGCAGCAGTATAAAAATAAATTATTGTTGCATGTTACCCATCTGATAACACAGCTCCATAAAAAGTCTGGCCCTAGAACCAAGGACTTTCTTTGGACTTTTATTTAACCCGTCTAGTGTTTGTACATGTCTAGCTAATCGGTTGTAATGTGGTGGCTGAAGTACCGAATGTATGTATTTAGATCTACTTGACTTTAGATCCTATGTCTCCAAGCTGATGCACAGAGCGTCTACAGTACTTTCCAGACCGCGCGATCTGGAGAAGTACTATGGAGGAAATAAATACCGGGCACATGCGAGTTGGATTCACACACCGAGGGTTCCGACTCTCTCGTCTATCAGCTCGGTAACTCTAAAAAATAAATTGAAAAAATTTCAGGTTTTATTTTACTGATATACATAGCTGGGCATTAACTCGTTAATCGTTAATTAACGAAGTTAACCTTTCGAGTAACGGATTAACTTTTAAGTTAACTTAAAAATATTTTAACGAACTCGTTAACTTTCGTTAAATTTCCTTAAGTCCGTTAATCGTTAATCTAGCAATAATTTGTATATTCACAGCAATAGTTTGCGTCTGTACAATTTTGTATCCAGATCGGGAGAACAAATACTTTTTGAGTGTAAGCTATGCTTATCTAAACAAACAAAATTATAAGCTCGTATATCGAGCCTCAACAATCTCAAACAACACATAAGAAAGTGCATACAATTTGAGGTGGGGTCAAACTGGGGCAAGCAAAATGAGAATAGCTCGTTTCGATAAAAATGATGATAGCGTCGGCACCTGCAGAATCAATAATCAAAGCACCTCAAGCAAAGTACCTCAAGCAAAAGTGGCCCAATGTATAGTATTTTTTTTGATTTCAAACTTTACATGTTGTCGATAGTTGTGGGTCCTGTTAACTTTTAGAACCAACAGTTTTTATCAGAAGATGCATTTTTTATCACGTGTTAACGGATTAACGATTAACGTTAACTTCCGTTAAATTTTCTGAAATGTAACGCTTTAACTTTTAACGAAGTTAACTTTTTCAGTAACGGATTAGCGAATAACGAAGTTAACTATTTGGTTAACGGTGTATGAAAGTTCTATGTTTTTGACGCAAGATACTTGAAATTTAAAATGTATGCTCTATAGATGGTGTGGTGTACTAATAATATATCTTTAGAAATCAACCCCTTTTTGGGGTTAAAACGGGGTTGGAAGTTTGTATGAAAGTTCTATGTTTTTAAAGAAAGAAACTTGAAATTTAAAATGTATGCTCTATAGATGGTGTGGAGGTGTACTAATAATTTATCTTTAGAGATCAACCCCTTTTTGGGGTTAAAACGGGGGTTGGAAATTTGTATCAAAGTTCTATGTTTTTAAAGTAAGAAACTTGAAAATTAAAATGTATGCTCTATAGATGGTGTGGAGGTGTACTAATAATGTATCTTTAGAAATCAACACCTTTTTGGAGTTAAAACGAGGGTTGGAAGTTTGTATGAAAGTTCTATGTTTTTGAAGTAAGAAACTTGAAAATTAAAATGTTTGCTCTATAGATGGTGTGGAGGTGTACTAATAATGTATCTTTAGAAATCAACACCTTTTTGGGGTTAAAACGAGGGTTGGAAGTTTGTACGAAAGTTCTATATTTTTGAAGTAAGAAACTTGAAATTTAAAATGTATAGATAGTGTGGAGGTGTACTAATAATGTATTTTTAGAAATCAACCAATTTTTGGTGTTAAAACGGGGGTTGGAAGTTTTGTATGAAAGTCCTATGTTTTTGAAGTAAGAGACTTGAAATTAAAAATGTATGCTCTATAGATGGTATGGAGGTGTACTAATAAATATATCTTTAGAAATCAACCCCTTTTTGGAGTTAAAACGGGGGTTGGAAATTTGTATGTTATTGAAGTAAAAGTAATTATGGCAGAAGGATTTTAAATGATATTTAACTATAAAAAATATTGAAAACATCTACATACTTACTATTATAAGGAGCGATGTTTTATTATAACAATAAAAAGTACTTTAGGTTTTACAAAGAGGTTTTAAAAAATAATATCCGTCGACGTCATTGATTCTAAAAATTTGTCTAGATATTGATTGTTTTGAACTTTTTTTATTTTTTTCCTTTCATTAGGTATTTAGCTTTTTCGAATGTATTTAAAAAATATTTGCAAATAACTAACTCCACGCGTACGAAGTCGCGGGCGGCCGCTAGTACATCCATATAATACATAGAAAACACCCAGACCAAGACAAACAGACATGTTCATGCACTCAAATATTTATCTTGTGCGGGATACGAACCCGCGACCTCGGAGTCAAAGTGGCCATTGCTAACCATTGGACCACCGAGCTCGTCATTTATGTATATACGAGTATGATCATTATCCACGCACCTTCTATGTGTATGTTACATCATAAAATTTGTAAAACATTCATTAAATTTTCTTAATTATCCATTTAACTGGACATCACTACATCTTCCTGTGTGTACAATATGACGAATGTGGTCGAATGGTTAGCAATGGCCACTTTGACTCCGAGGTCGCGGGTTCGATTCCCGCACAAGACAAACATTTGTGTGCATGAACATGTCTTTTTGTCTTGGTCTGGGTGTTTTCTATGTATTATAAGTATGTATTTAAAAAAAATGTATTTAAGTACATTTATCAGTTGTCTAGTACCCATAACACAAGCTTTGAGCTTAATTCATAACATAATTTATTTATGTATATTCAATAAATACACTATGAGTGCATATGCACTACAGCAACATAAATAAATACACATTCTGAGTACCAAATTTCAATTTTATCGATTCAATAAGATCAGAGGAAACTGGGAGTGACAGACGGAGACACAGATACACGAGTCGGAGGTATGATTCCCAAAAGCATTGTAAAAAATGTTTTTTTTTATCAAGACGACCACCACACATTCCCACCACTGTGTCTCCTGTACAGCCAGGATTAACAGCGGCGGCCACCAAAAATGGAAAGAACAATGAAGTCCATTGCAGTCCCGGGGGTAAAACTACGGCTGCCTTGGAACGCACAACGAATTTAATCAGAAGAAATTAGTAGGAGTAAGAGGCTTTTGATAATCAATCAATCATACTACTTTTATATCAAACCGTAACTAATATACATTCCAGTATAAAATACATCAAAGCTTGTAGCCTGAGTAGGTGTCTCGAACACCTACTTCACGTAAATATATTTGTGGGATTATCCCTGATCTTCAGCAGAGATTTTTAAACATCTGTCAGACGCAACAGACGCGAGAGGTAGAAAATATTTGTTTTGCTCCGGCTATCTCGGGTTTGATGGGCGTAATTACGAATTCCGCTCAGATACATACGTTTTTTAATATATTTTATCTTGTATTACACTTGGCGTTTAATATAAATTGTTAAAAATGAATCAACATGTATATAATTGTATTCCTACAGAAGAGTGACCCTTCTAGTACTGGAGTTTATACACTTAAAAGAAGAATTATTTCCAATCTTTGTTCACAGCTCACAGGACGAAACTCAAAATTATACAGAGACACAGTTGTTAATCTACAAACCTATTCTGAAACCCATATGGACATACGATTTGCAACCCTGGTAAAGTACGTAAAGCGTCCGCCCTAGTATAATTACTTTGACTTTGGGGGAAGTGCATCTAAGTCAAATCTCAACATTATACAACGACAGCAAAATATCATCCAAAGGCACCATAAGGTGTTCCTTGGTTCATCGGAAATTATGAAATTCCTAGCGGACTCAAAGTGATCACAGTGGATGATACATGTCTGATTAGAGAGCACGAAGATATCATAGAAGCACAAAAAGATATGCAACTAAATCTCAACAAGTTATGTGAATGAACACATGAACTGGGCTTAGTAATAAATCAGCAAAAAACTAAAATTGTACACATTAGCTCACCTTGCGGACCGGTGTTGGGTCTATTATTAAAGCTCACTATTACGCGATAACAATAAAAACATTGTATGCTACTGTAGCAACAACGCACAACAACAACTTAGAAGTAGTACCACAACACAAATACATAGGGTTTAAGTAGACACGAAATTTATTTGGGGTCCTCATGTAGATTTAATTTGTCAAAAACTTCGAGCTGCAATGTTTAAACTCAGTATTTCGTGGTCTTTCTCTTTCTCTCCTCCCTCATCCACCAGATACTTACATTGTTTGACCCAGCATATTTCGTCCGTCGTTGTTACTGATATTGCACGGCCAACCATCTCGTTTCAATGTTATCAGTTCCTTACGGAGTTGAGTAGTCGCGTTCCTATTGAATTAAAACTCAGCATTCTGAATTACAAAAATTACCATACACTATTTTAAGTACGATGTTTATCTTATTTATGTATAGCTTGAGTCGGTAAAAACTAAAAAGCTTGTGATATTATGTTAGTATAAACAATAATCTAAAAAAAGAACACCCGACCGATCTGGCGGCGGTTCAACTATTAGAGCCAAATTATCCCAATCGACCAAAGCAATGTGATATTCCATATTAAAACTGCAACATCAATCCTAAGGAGCAGATCTTCTCGAAGGGGAGGATACTCCGTTAATACACACACTTTGTATACAATCAAATCAGAAATCTGTTATGTTACTAACCTATCAAAAAATACGAGTTACATGTATTTACAATAAAAAATACAATGTAACAAAGCTATTTTTTACAAATTCATAACGGGATCAAAGCCGTAGCAAACACAACCGTCCAATTCCGTAGAATTGATAACGTTTTGTTCGGTAACAAGTTACAGTGGGCGAGTTTAATCCCTAACGTTGTTTGCAAATTGGGCAAAGTCACAAAATAAATAAATTCAGGTGGCTCACTTCTATATAGCATTGGATTTGTGATATGTTCTACAGAGCGAAGCAGTGCTTCTGCTTGGTACAAAGAGTTAGAAGTTTGCTATAGATTTTGTACTGCTGCAGCACACACATATACGTATACTACCGAATATTATGTCTAACACTGTATTGTAGGATTTATATATATTAGTATTCTTATTATATCTTACTTGAAAGAGTGTATCTGTAGAATGAAGTAAAATACTCCATTCTAATTTGCAGAGTGCTCGTCAGGTAGCGCGAAGCACTAATACCCTAAGTAGAACTAGAGGAAGAGTAGTAGAAGCTACCTTTCTATAATTGACAATGTTTATGGTTTGCTACCCGCGACTTGAATTGAATTTGTAGTGTCTCAAAACAGCGAAGTCATACTTCTGCGGCAAAGTTTATGCTTTGCTACGCGCGACTTGAATTGAATTTGTGGTGTCATTTAAGACAGCGGAGCCATGCTTCTGCTTGGGCAAATATATACATTACTTTGCAAAATACGAGATGGAGTATTGTTTAAATCTTGGTTGAGAGCCTGGACATCAAGTGGTACCTTATTACTAGATTGAGAAACAAGCTATGAGAATTGTCGATGAACCTACATCATAAAATCTAAGACCTAATTTTCTCTTTTCTGTGTTCTAAGGTTTATACTTACTTGCTTATCATCACGTCTGTCTCCCGTTGGGGTAGACAGAGACTACGGAACGCGAGGTCCATCGATCCAAACATACTTCCCTTGCTTCCTCCATATTCATTATCCTCCTCATGCAGGTCGTCGATTTCGGATACTTTCTAAGGTCTGTATCGAATCTAATATGTTTTTACAACTACGCTACGACCAAAATTCTAATAGCGTAGTAGTATGTCATGAAGCTTATGGTTTGCATTTATCAAGTGGACTTTCTGTTACTCTATGCCCTAACTCAGTTCGCATATTGGTTAGCTATAACGATGATATATTTCACAATATTAACTTTCCCTATTTATGGATAACCCGTTTTTACGAATCCCCAGTAATTGATGAAAAACGTAATGAGAAACAATTTGGAAATATGTACCTATTCAATTTTGTTGACGACACCTACGGCTAAAAAAATATTGTGAACAAAAAAGCTAATTTGGCGTAATATAGGCGAATTTTCTTGTAATGGTAATGTTTGCATTTTTTTTATATTTAGTTTTGTGCATATTTTTTTTGTAGGACCTGTCTTAAAAGGAAAAGATGTTCCTCTAATATAGTATTGTAAAAGTTTGCGACAATGTTTGGATTTTTGCATGTTCTGTTCCTCACAGATTGACGAAAATATTTTTTTTTTATTATTTTTTTATACTACGTCGGGTGGCAGACAAGCATACGGCCTGATATAAAGCGGTTACCGTAGCCATATTAACTCTTGCAACAAAAAATATCGCTCGCGCGCCGCCACCCCCGCTGCCAACTCAGCATCTCCTTCCTTTCTGGTGACCTCACTCACTCGCAGGAACACAACAACCCTCAACGCAATTGTTATTTGGCTGCGGTATTCTAAGAGGTGGAGGTACATTCGGGTAGCTTACAATTACGCTCTCTACCTCTCTTTTCGCCAGTGCTTCGTTTGTCTGTCAGCAGGGTGCACCGCGTGCAGGTGAAGTTGGCTATGGTTCAAACATTTTGATGAACCACTTACATCCCAACACCTGAACCAATATGTTTCTGAATTCGAGGGTACTCTGATTACAGCATTTGTTTGGACTGAGTCATGATAGTCCAACTAACCTAATCAAAGCATAAGCCTATGCGTTCATCGCTAAGAAATCCAATTTGCAGTAGCTCCTCAATCTCAGAATACCACTTATTGTCAAAAGTGCAGGGATTCTTGGCGTCGAGATCTGGGGCCCTATCGCCGAAGCTGAAACTGATTGCCATTGGATTTTTGGAATGCAAATATCAAAGATCAGCATAGATTGGTGGTAATATTATATATCTTAGCTAGTAGAAATCCTGGAGCTCTGACGCGTGAGCTGAAGACGTTTGTCAATAACTAAGACTAAGACGTAAGACCTATTTTTCGAATCAAAATATTTAATGGTCATCGGTTTCAACTTAGCCGTTAGGGCCATTGCAGCAACGACGTCCAGTTCTGAATTCTGCCCCCTTACCACCATCTCTTATTGCGATTCAATAACTGAATAGAATGCTTATTCATACTAATGAAGAAGCGACTCTATTTCAAATTGGATAGACTCGCTTATTCATTGGTATGAATAAGCATTCTATTCAGTTATTGAATCGCAATAACAGTTGGTGGTAAGGGGGCTGTGGTGTTGTTGAAACGTCTAGGTGTAATTAACATAGCGAAGCAGTACTTCAACTGGCGGTTAACACTTCTGCTTAACAAAGAATTAGTGTAACCAGATATGGAATAAGGTTGTCATTTTTTATACTGAGTCGAGTGACAAACAACCATACGGCCCACCTGATGTGAAGCGGTTACCGTATCCCGAACCTACCGCTTCTCGGCGCTTTATTTACAAGAATACCCGACCTTCTAATCTAACCTATATAATTTTCTTAGAATTGAAATCTAGCAAAATCTAATTTTCGTATCAGTAGTAATATTCTGTTTATATTTACCAATAACCTCCTCCTTTTTTGAAGTCGGTTAAAAAATATTACGCAACGAGTATTCTGGTAAATCCGGTAGTAGAACGTTGTCTGATTTCAAAAGCAAATATTATACTGTACGCTTTAATAATCTGTGCCGCCATCGCCTCTGTACAGTTCTCTTTTAATGTAAGTAATTACAATAAAAGAAACATTTACAATAAAAGAGAACTGTACAGAGGCATGTATAATTAATTAACGTCAAAAAAATATTCTAAAACCCTTTCATAGCCAGCATATATTTCACTTAGGCATTAGGCAATTAGAAGAAAGTGACCAGTATTATACTGGGATTTTAATATAATGTAACAAAAACACTGATTGTAATTTGGCTGAATAACGTTACTAAAAAACGTAGCTTTGAAAACTAAATACGAAAGGTTGTTTTCGACAGTAGTCTGCTCGCTTATTCGAGTTATCTTATCCAACAAATTTGGTTAGTCTGGGGCTTAAGATAACCGCACTTATACGTGGTGCAAGTTCCCGTCTAGCAAGACCTTTTATATATATAGGGTATAAGTGGTTTATCAACATCTTTGAACCAAAGCCAATCTCACCTACACATGGTGTACCCTGCTGACTGACAAACGAAGCTCTGGCGAAAAGAGAGGTAGGGAGCATAATTGTAAGCTACCAGACTGGGGAAGTACCTCCACTTCACGGAATACAGCAGCCAAGTAACAATTCCCTTGAGGGTTGTTGTGTTCCTGCGAGTGAGTGAGGTCACAAAGGAAGGAGATGCGGGGGTGGCAGCGGGGGTGGCGGCGCGCGAGCGATATTTTATGTTGCGAGCGTTGATATGACTACGGTAACCGCTTCACATCAGGCGGGCCGTATGCTTGTCTTCCACCCGACGTAGTATAAAAAAAAATCTGACATAATACTATATAGTAATAATAATATATAAAATAGGTATAAATAAATAAATATTTCTGGACAATTTACACAGCGCCATCTGTGTGGTGTGACACGCTTGTTTTTTATGTTTATCATCTATTTCGGTCCACCGTGTTACTGCAACTAAAGACATTTCATTTTGTTTCAAAGTACACCATCATACGATAGAATTCTGCGATCTTCCAATAGTTTGCTCTTCTCTGTTCCTTCACCCCATTTCTTTCGACATTATAGCTATCGATCTATGAAACGCTATCACCGACACTATTAGGCGAGCACTCGTTTAAAAAATATATGAACATTTCTTAGAACTAGAATTGACATTGTTTTGACACAGTTGGATACATTGACTGCATATGTATATATAATATATTATGAATATTCATAAATGAAAGTATTTTTATTTGAAGAATACAGATGTTTTCGAATATTGTATGCTGCACGCCTTGTATAAGCGTTTAATATGTCCCAAAGGCCGTATTTCTGAAAGCAATCTTTTCGAGGTAACCCAATTACTGACAAATAAATAAATGAAAAAACATATACTACATACTACAAAATATATAATAAATAAATAAATATTAAACTATCACAATAGCGCAAATTGCCTAGATATTAATTTTACGGCCTGACCTTCCCCTTCTAAGCCGCTGTTAATTAGAAATCAAGAGTATTGAAATTTACGACTTCGGATAAGGAATGGAGACCACTACAATTTTATGACTATATTTATTTTCTTTCTAGATTTGATTATAGAGTTATGTGTATGTAACATTCGTTTGCTTTCAGCCGCTTTCTTAAGGTCATCGGAACATTTAGAAGGAAGCGTCCAACGCTTCGTCGTCCTACGCGCGGCCTCCTCTCTAATACCTTCAATAATATTAGACCGGATTCTAACCCACGGCGCGGCGCCGAAATCGAAGTTGAGTGGAGCAAGTAGATTCGCTGAGTGTATGTTTTTTATTGATTTCAATGGAAAATGTATTTGATGATCATTCCTCAAGGACATAATCGGTCTCATTATTTTTCAACACAAACCTCAAACTTATCGAGGTCTTTAATTGTGATAAATTTCATCAAAATCGGTTCAGTGGTAGTGTATTCAAATGTTTTTTTTTTTATACTACGTCGGGTGGTAGACAAGCATACGGCCCGCCTGATGTGAAGCGGTTACCGTAACCGTATTAACGCTCGTAACATAATATACCACTTGCGCGCCGCCACCCCCGCTGCCAACGCAGCATTTCCTTCTTTTCTGGTGACCTCACTCACTCGCAGGAACACAACAACCCTCAAGGGAATTGTTATTCGGCTGCGGTATTCTGTGAGTTGGAGGTACATTCTCCAGTCGGGTAGCTTAGAATCACGCTCCCTACCTCTCTTCGCCAGAGCTTCGTTTGTCAGTCAGCAGGGCGCACCACGTGCAAGCGAAGTTGGCTTTGGTTCAAAGATGTTGATAAACGACTTACACCCCAAATATATATATATGCTACAAAACCACTAACCGATTTTGGTAATTCAAAAGTGACTTTTCGGCGCACAAGCGTTACGCTCACTCAGCTCACTCCACCCATTAATAGTTTTTAAATAGTCGTAGGTACATTATTATAGTATATATTTGGGCCGTGTGGTTTCCGGCAGACTAGAATAGAATCACTCCGTCACTTCCCGTGGATGTCGTACAAGGCGACTAAGGGAAATACATTTTAAAACATCGATTAGACCTCCCCAACCCGTCTGGCCAGCGTGGGGAGTGTAGGCCAAATCGTCCTTCTGTCTGGGACGGACGAGAGAGGGTCGTGCTCCTGTATTGGAGACTAAAATGACCTGATGATGATGATACATTATTATAGGAAACGAACGAGTGTACCAACAACATGCTCAATCCATAGATAACACGACAGGCTCAATCGAACGTTGAGAAGTGGGTCAGATTTAATTTGCAAGATCTGTAATCAATTACAGACATCGCGGTAATAGTTTGTTGACTTTTCCCTCATTTGACGTCCAAAAATACTCATGAATAAATGATAGGTCCAACGAAGTATGCCAAAGGTCCGATGGTAAGTACTAAAGCCTACTTAAATAACTGGACTAAATAAGTCTTAACCTTATGTAGCGAAGATCAAGGGAATGAATTTTGAAATATTTATGAAGCAAAATAACATATTAAGATGTACAAGAAACAGCATAATCTATGAGGGTCCTCAAAATGGCGCGAAGTGGTTTTTATCTCCATCTCAAAACTACTCTTAAGAAACAACTTATCATTAGGTGGGTCATATGCTTGTTTGCACCTTACTGGTATACAAATATATTACCTTTGATTTTTAAAGTATACGTAACAGCGTAACTACGTTGCTGCATGACAGCGTACCTACGTTGTCATGCAGCAACTGTAAGGCATCTACACACACATTTGCACGTATACAGAAGTAGTTTGTATGTAGTAGTAGTTTTTTTTGTACTGAGTGGTCAGTATGGTATCAGCATCGATGTGTACTTTCATCCGAACTATGCGGTAAACAATATAACCAACCTGTGATCTAATTTCCGTAATGTTTCAATATACATAACTGAGTGTCAATTATTACGTGAAAAATTCGAATAGTCGTGTGATCGTGTACAACAAACATAATAATATGAATCAAAGGGCTTCTACGTTTAAGTCGCTACCATAATCTTAACGGTTGACCATTACAGGAATTAGACCAGTATCAGTAAGAATACACTTGCCTTTATCCCCCACGCTACCAATACTGTACCTAATTTCTTATGAACAACCTTGCATGATCATAGTACAGTTGGTGATGAGGCGGTACTTCTCTGATGGGTGAAGAGGGAGAGAAGAAGAAAGACCATAGAGAAATAAATAGAGGTTTTACTGTGCCGCCCTGACAGCCCAGGTAGTCATGCTCACTAAAGTGTTCAAACTGGTGGTGGAGGCGTGTGGCGGGTCGCCGCATTCCCAATAAAATGGTTGAATGCGGTGATGCATCTGCATCAACTCGTGAACGGGTGCTGCCAGAGGGGACTGGTCTGTCGTGGCTGTCATGGTTGCAAGGTAAACAATAGGAGGATTTAGGTTAAAGGCAAGGCCAAACCAACGCGTTCAGCTCGCGTCCGCGGTGGCGATTACTGCGCGTGCAAAAGTTGGGCACCCTGTCGCGTTTGTTCAGGCGTTCACCAGGCTGCAAGCTGAAGTCACTTCATTATAATGCTGTCTGATACAGATAGTGAAATTGAAGAAGGTTTACTTCTGTTCCACACCAGAAGGCCAATTCTCGTAATTTTTCTACGATCGCAGATGGAAAGTTGCCCGAATCGAGATTGAATTGTGAATTGACTAAAATTATATACTTGATTTCATTAATTAATTATTATTAATTCTTGTCGTTGGCAAAGTAACATTCTTAGTTTGTTTAATTTTCACTCATATTTCGATATAATTCCGCTTAAATTTAATTTTGAAGTTACATATTCTGTTACGAGAATACCAAATGTGACATTTGTGAGATCGAGACTGAATTTTGACTATATTTTAATTACGAGAATAATTGCCCCTCTGATTCAGATTCTGACCTGATAAAAAGGACGATTTTTTCTATTATTCTTGTAATCAGAATAATAATAAATATTTCTGGACAATTTACACAGCGCCATCTAGTCCAAATTAAGCGCAAAGCTTGTGTTATGGGTACTAGACAACTGATAAATGTACTTAAATACATTTTTTTTTATAAATACATACATAGAAAACACCCAAACCAAGACAAACAGACATGTTCATGCACACAAATATTTGTCTTGTGCGGGAATCGAACCCGCGACCTCGGAGTCAAAGTGGCCATTGCTAACCATTCGACCACCGAGCTCAAATTAAATAAATAAATATAAATACAACACTGGGTATTTGTGTTATTTATAATTTCTTCCGTCTCCACCATATTATTCAAATCTTCTTTGATTTAAAATATGATGGAAATGGAAGAAATTACAGGTTTCCTCAACTAAAATAGCTGCGTGGAGCGTTCTCAATCTACATGCGCGATCTGATCGACACCGCCGTGTGCAGACGCTGCACCGGACGCCGGGGCCAATCAGAGGACACATCGATGTGAACACCTCGCTACAAGTTCGTACACAATAACTGATCGCCACCGCCACCGCGCATGCCACCGCGGACGCAGGCTGAACGCGTTGGTTTGACCTAGCCTTAAGTAGTAATGAACGATATTTAATTATTAGCATAATAGCGACGTACAATTAATAAATTGTAAGATTTTTGTAAGATAAAAATAGAAGATTGTTAATAAAAGGTACGGGCCCCGGGGTCTGTAGATTGTAATTATTATCAATAAAAAAAAATAAAAAGAAATTAGGTGGTACTTACCTGGACCCAGTCCTCCAAACTTTAAAAAACAGTCTACCGCAGTGTACCATATTGGTGCAGCTTCTAATCATCGTATTCGCCAGCAGACGTAATAATTACAAATTTATATACAAATGTTACACATCCCTACGCGTGATTACGTGATACCGGCGAAGACGAACCCTAAAATATATTCTGCAAATAGTTTTGCTTTGGTTACAGAACTTGCCTATATTTTTTTTTTATTTCCCCCTTATTAGAGGAACAAAATACTGTTATACACTATTCTTAAAGACGAGGGCTGCAAACGACGTGCAACGAATATTGTCACAAAGAAACACTTAAGGGGAAGCTCTCACATGATATTGTGATTTTTGAAATGTGTTATTTTTCGTATTTTACTTCAAATAATTATTTTTCTTGAATTTAATAATAATAATAATATTTGTCAGGCAAATTACACATCGCCATCTAGCCCCAAAGTAAGCGAAGCTTGTGTTATGGGTACTAGACAACTGATAAACATACGTAAATACATTTAAAATTAATAGTATAAGATAATAATTATTTTTTATACTGTGCGCAAATATTTATAAGATTATTTATTTGTAAAATATATTCTATAATAACACGTATTGAAAATATATTAATTCTTATAGGAATATCTTCTAGGATTTATTACATTTTGAAAAAGCTTAGGTAAGCGAACGTGATAATTATTTAAAAATAATTAAATGTTTTATAATTAAAGTTAGTTAGTTCGTTGTAATTTTGATCGATGTTTTAACAATAGTGTATTTTTTTTATTAAGTTATTGATTAGTAAACATTATAATTAGGTACCTAAATGATCGGATTTAGAAAAAATAACTAAAAGAAAAACTACTTGCTAGATCTTGTTCAAACCAATTTAATTTCGGGGTGTAAATGGTAAATTAACCTCTTTGAACCAAGGCCAACCTCACCTGCACGTGGTGCACCATGCTGACTGACAACCGTGGCTCTGGCGAAAAAAAAGGTAGGGTATAGCGCATTTTTTAATGCTGCCCGACTGTGGAAATACCTCCACAAATAACAATTCCCTTGAGGGTTGTTGTGTTCCTGCGATTGAGTGAGGTTATAAGGAAAGAAAGAAAGGAAGGAGTATAGGCAACGGTTCGGCGACCCCTTGCTGATGATCTCCAAGGGCGGTAGTGATTGCTTTCCATCAGGTGACCCACATGCTCGTTTGCCCCTTCTCGTAAAAAAAAATAAATAAAAAACAAAACTAAATCGGAGAAATTAATTTAAATAAAAAAGATAAAAACACGTCAAAATGGCGATTGGATGCGCGGAAAAAGTTATCTTCAATAGATAGACCATAAACGAGGTATATAAAATAATAATATATTAAAAAAATTTGTAAAATTATATAGTAATTTTTATAAAAAATAATTAGGTATTCAAAATGCAAATAATCGTCAATACTGTTGATTGTTGGCACTTGGTGGAACATTATTATCATAATGTTATAATAAAACAGTTGTACTGTTCCACGTAATTATATTTAATTTTATCGACCGGTTTCGCCCCTAAGGCATTATCAAGGAAAAAGGATGTTATTTGTTTGTTGAACAAATGCCTATATTACCTATAACTACGTGGAACAGTACAAGTGTTTTTTATAACATTATGCAAATAATCGTACTAATGAAATCGCCTAAGTTGATTTAACAAAATTGACCACCCCTTCAACAAATAAGGCATCGGGAATGAATTCAGTTGCACAGCAGCAATTTGTGGTTGGCGCCGTCAGAGTGGCACTAAATTTACCTGCCTCGTAGCAGCGAGGAAGCAAATCCGGTTGGAAATCTTGATAGTTTTATGTCATTATCTGAGGGGCAATTCTCGTAATTAAAAATAGTCAAAATTCAGTTTCAATTCAGTCTCGATCTCACAAATGTCACATTTGGTGTTCTCGTAACACAATATGTAACTTCAAAATTAAATTTAAGTGGGATTATATCGAAATATGAGTGACAATTTAACAATCTAAGAATGTTACTTTGCCAACAACAAGAATTGATAATAATTAATTAATGAAATCAAGTATATAATTTTAGTCAATTCACAATTCAATCTCGATTCGGTCAACTTTCAATCTGCGATTGTAGAAAAATTACGAGAATTGGCCTTCTGGATTAGATATTATTTACTTAATGTGTAATGAACATTTATATATAAATTAGTTCACCCGGCAGACGTTGTCCTGTCTTCCTAACTATAAATATTGAATTCGAACTGGTTTTGCGCACGCTGTCAAATGACTGACAGTTCTGTCAAACGCTATAAAGTTGCATTAGATAAGTTAATATGGTGGTTCAGTTTTCTTAAATTTTCTAATTTTCCGCCCAACTTCCTTAATGTTTTCTTTCATAAGAACCTTCTCCTGGCAATAATAAACACAACAAAATCAGCGAAATTATTCCATCAGTTTACGTGTGGTACGATGACCAAGGGAAATATAGATTCATTTTTATATAATACACCAAAAAAACATTGTTACATCTGGTATATCGTGTTATTTGTAACAATTACAGTTATGTTTGGTTTAGATTAGTGTTAATTAAAGAATATAGACATTTTAATGAGTAACATATTTAACAAAATTAGATGATAGTCATGTGTCTATTTGATGTATGTCCATGAATATTTATGGTTTGGGGTGTATCAATACAGAAAGATTTTCGTTTATTACTCAAGAATTTCGAGTATTTGTGAGCTGAAACTGCCCCCTTACCACCATCTCTTATTGCGACTCAATAACTGAATAGATTGCTTATTCATACCAATGAACAAGCGACTCTATTTCAAATGGAATAGAGTCGCTTATTCATTGGTATGAATAAGCAATCTACTCAATTATTGAATCGCAATAAGAGATGGTGGTAAGGGGGCTGTGCTCAAACATAATCTGATAGAGAGGGCTATTTGCATACTTTTTCTCATACTATTTATATACATTTACAATGTGTTCATTACGTCTTGTAAATATAATTACAGGAGCATTAGGAGCATTAAAGACACTGTTGGCCGCTCCTAAATTTAGATAATAAGACACTTGTTTTCTTATATATTTTTTTTACTTTTACTTATATAATATAGTATTATGTTATAAAAAACAAATACATTAACTAAACATTGTGTTTTATTTATAATATTTTCCATGTAAACTAGAAACTATTTTACAAGGAAAAATGTAGAACTTATTAACTTTAACAGCTTATCCGCTTCTATAAATACATTCAACTTTCAGTTCCGGAAAACAGTGGCGAGATTAATGGATATAGCAGATTTTCACGGCGGGATTTTATGTACGGCTACCTACAGATTACATAGTGTATAAGCTTATTTGTGTTTTGAGGTAAAATAAAAAAAAGTAGTGAAATATAGGGGTAAAGCGGACGTCGATGGTACATGGCGCACTATAGCCTAACGAGTTCCTGGTAAAAGAGATGATAGATATAGCAAGATTTATACCTACATTTATCTTGTATTTACGCCATATTGGTGTTGCCTACATATTAGTTTGGTGCATCATTACATGACCATGTAATGATGCACCAATAAAAGTCCCATATTTGCAGGTTTCTTTTTGCATGTTTCTATTACTAAGGGTCATTTTAATATAGTAAAAAATAAAGAATAAAGAAACGAAGAATAAGATTTATAAAAGTATTTCTTCAAAGCCACCTAAAACCATTTTGCTCACATTTTAAATCGCATCGTGCTGAGTTATTATTATATTGACAGCGATCGCTTCCCCTTAACGCGAACATATTTAAAGTGTAAAGAATGGCACGCCAGTTAGTCTCGCTAAATTATCTACAGGGTGACGCCAGATGGCACAAACATTAGTTCTGATATTGCCCCGCTGATATTGTAACGTTTAGTATTAATAGCACTCACACTTAGATAAAGGTGGTACAAACAAAAGAAGATATTATGAGCTTTTTAAAGTTAATCTTATTATTAGTGTCTTTTGTATATGAGAGGTGGAAAATGAGCAGTGGTCACCTGATGGAAATTAGTGACCACCGCCCATGGAGATCTAAAGGTTTAAAGTTTATTTTTTTTATTTTCAATAACATGGTACATCGAATTTTCGGCAGGTTCTGGAGTTACCTTTTAAGTATAAAATACTTGTATTAGATAACTATATATATAGATAACTCTGCTCTTCGGTAATTAAGTAGGTATGTATATACGGCTTCGGCTTCACCAAGGGGTCGCCGATCCGTTGCCAGCATATACTCCTTTCTTTCTTTCTTTTTGGTGACTTCCCCCACTCGTAGGACCACAATAACCCTCAAGGAAATTGTTATTTGGCTGTGGTATTCTGTGACGTGGATACGCTGAAAAAATACGCTGTGCCCTATCTCTACGGCTCTATATATACATAGAGCCTCGTTTGTCGGACAGCAGGGTGCACGACGTGCAGGTGAGGTTGGCGTTGATGTTGATAAACCATTTATACCCTAAATTACCGCAGTGATGGACCTGTAAAAATAGCAAACTTCGTTAATCAGTCAGTGGTGCACCCTGCTGACTGACAAACGAAGCTCTGGCGAAGAGAGAGGTAGGGAGCGCGAGCTACCCGACTGGGGAATGTACCTCCACCTCACAGAATACCGCAGCCGAATAACAATTCCCTTGAGGGTTGTTGTGTTCCTGCGAGTGAGTGAGGTCACCAGAAAGAAAGGAAGGAGATGCTGCGTTGGCAGCGGGGGTGGCGGCGCGCGAGCAATATTTTATGTTGCAAGCGTTAATATGGCTACGGTAACCGCTTCACATCAGGCGGGCCGTATGCTTGTCACTTGCCACCCGACGTAGTATATAAAAAAAAAGCAATTCCTAGAGGCCTAGAGGATGAGTGAAGCTCGATAGCTTCACTTTCACATTTCTGATGAAAGGAAGGAGTTGCTGCGATGATGGTGGTTGGTGGCTCGCGCGCCGCGAGCGATGTTTTATACTCCACCTTCTACACAGAGACCACTATAAAATGATACAAAAGGCGGACTTAATGTTATTGCATTCTCTACCAGTCAACCATTACAGTGCAGCCATTTTCGTAAAAAGGGATACAAAGTTTTTTTTGCTTCACGTACATATAGAATACCAGTATGATTACTAATTATTTTTTATTTTTTTTAAATTCGTTTATTTCAGGTCTGTTAACCCATACATGCTTTCAATCAATCAAATATAAATAAAATTAAATACAAATAAAATGAGATACCAAATGAAATGTAATACAAATACAATTAAAATACAAATACAAATAAAATTAAATACAATATTATTACTCATTATTATTTATTTAATAGGCGTTATCATTATGCAATATTGAGGATATTTACAAAAAATGTAATAAATTTATGTCATAATAGAACATTATTATCTTATCACAGCGTGTTTCGTACATCTCATAAACCCCCTAGAGTCTAGTATTCACTGCAGTACTAAATTTACAGCTAGTATGAACTTCAGTAAAGTAGTTTTTCAGGTTATCCCGGCTTATGCAAGTTGTGGAATGGGATCACTACCCAACTTTTCTACGTGAAATGAGGAAAAAAGCCTTCGAGCCTGTAAGTACACTGTAATACGGCTTTGTTGAAGTAAATTTAATGTTTTAGAGGTTTAAATGTATAATAGATAATATATGTATATGTACAATATATACATATAGCTACAGACCGGCGTGCCCATCGTGTTGCGTGCATCGTGATTTCAATGGGTGGTTACCACCACCCATTGAAATCAGCAACATGATTTTTTTTGCATGTTCGTGTGACCAGCTGACGTATAATCCACCACGGTACAGCCAGCTGACTTTTTTATCTTCGATAAATTGCGTTAACTATCATTTAACAAATTTTTAGTCGGGAGGAAATGACTGAAAACAATTTTTTTTAAGTGATTAAGATACTGCCGCTGCCCAACCCACCCACGGAGCGGCAGCTGACGTTTACCACACGGCATAATACAACTCCCTGATGTATTTCACGAGTTATCGCTTGAGAGGAAATGACTGACAAAATATACTATCTGGCTCACGGACTATAATAGCAGAAACTAATACTAACTAGTTCCCGATAGTAGCTTCTCCCCTCGTAAATATAATACCTGAATATAAATAGTTATTTGTGACAATCCACATCATATTATACGAGTATATATACTATACTCGATACCCGAAATCTAGGTGCTAGTTATAACTAAAGCCGAGTCTCCATCGAACAAAAGTTGCCAACTTTTATGTTGTCAACGCGTGTTGGTGACAAAAGTTTCTGGTGGATACGCGCCTGGTACCTCACCTAATTCTCCGAAAGCAAATCGAGCCTCGCTTGCTTTGCTCGCTCGGCATTTGTTGCTCACAAACCTCGACTTGCTTTTGGAGAGGGAGGTGAGATACGTTAGACCTAGGAGCGTCTAGATTTCGGGTATTGACTATAACATCGACATTTGTTGCTCACAAGCTTAACCAAACCTAACCTCGACTTGCTTTTTGAGAGGGAGGTGAGGTACCTTAGGTTTAACTAGTCAAACCTAGGAGTGTATAGATTTCGGGTACGTATTGACTATAATATATATACCACACTTCCAAATTTGCATGCAAGTGGCTCACTATCATTTGCCAATGCCAACCTCATCTATGCCCCTGTCAATAAGCTGACGGAAAAGAGGTATGGCATATCGAGACCGACTGGGCAAATACCTCCACCTTTGTTACGCGTTTCAGTTTAACCGAACACGTAAGTTAAGTTGTCAGTCAGCAGGGTGCACCACGTTTAGGTGAGGTTGGTTTTGGTTCAAAGATGTTGATGAACTACTTACACCCCAAACTGTACTCTTGTTTTTGTTCTTCAGTGTCTTAATTATTCGTCGTAATTTTCTATTTAATTCTACATTTCACCCGATAGAATAACTAGTTATTTTCTAATCTCTACATAATTGGATAATATTTCTAGGGACTACAATACAACGCCATATTTCAATAGTCGTGAGCAATAACTCGTACCTAATTGTGGGTTGGCGTGTGAGATTACGACGTGTACTAACATTTTATAATCGCACAGCGTATAATGCTCACTCGCTGGTTATGCAGCTGTCGTTAAAATATATCCATTAAAATAATTGAGATAAGCTGTCGTTAAAAATACTAACAACAACGACAACTTATTATATTTATTAAAAAAAAAACCGGCCCAGTGCGAGTCGGACTCGCGCACGAAGGGTTCCGTACCATTATCTACAAAAACGGCAAAAAAAAAACACATTTGTTGCATGGGAGCCCCTCTTAAATATTTGTTTTTTTTATTTAATTATTTATTTTTAAAGTGAATATATAACTAAATCTTCTGTGAATATTTCAAGCGCCTACCTGTTGCCGTTACCAATATCGAGCAAAAACGAGCAAAAAAAAAATCATGTTTGTTGTATGGGAGCCCGCTTAAATATTTATTTTATTCTGTTTTTTAGTATTTGTTGTTAAAGCCGCAATAGGAATACATCATCTGTGAAAATTTCAACTGACTATCATGAGATACAGCCTGGTGACAGACGGACGGACGGACAGCGAAGTCTCAGTAATAGGGTCCCGTTTTACCCTTTGGGTACGGAACCCTAACTACCATGTGGTACAAATTTCCACCCGGTAAAATTTGTACCACATACAACTAATACAGGTAGGAATACTTATAAACCTTCACTGGATTTACACAAGTATTTCAGAACTAAAATGAGCTAAACAGCAATTAATTGAAGTGAAAACTTCTTTAGCGGCGTTGTGCACTTTTTGGGATGGGTAATACATATTAAACTCGCATCAGGACATGACTGTGATCTGATCGAAAATTCGTAAGGCGGAGGGAGAGTAGAGCGCCGGCGCGGCGTAGGAGAGGAAGTAATAGAAAATGTATGCCTTCTCCTGCTGCTTATTTTTACTTTAGTACTTTTATACTGATAAATAAAGCAATTCGTACGAAATTATTCCCAAACCATTTCAAAATATTCAGAAATGCACAACGTTAATGTTCAAGTTTTCACTTCTGCCGGTACTCCCGGAGTGCAACCCTATTTTTTATGTACAACATGTTTACGTACAGGACGACGAAGCATTGGACGCCCTCCTTCTAGATGATCCGGTGACCTTAAGAAAGCGGCTGAAAGTGACTGGATGCGGAAGGTGAAGAATCGTATTTGGTGAGAAGTATTGGGGAGCCTGATGGCGTCGTTGAGCGCGTCAGTCTAATACAGTAGTTCCCAACCTTTTTTTGTTCGTGGACCACTACAAGGTTTTTGTTGCGTGTAGGGTCCCCTGTCTGTCATATAAATCTATTATTCTGTAACTCGATATTTCCGTATTTTGTACAATAATGCTCAATCTCTTTCAAAATAAGTTTGTAATACGGACCATAATTCATCTCTCACAGACCACTGGTGGTCCGCGGACGACCGGTTGGAAACCTCTGGTCTAATCGAACACGCAAGTAAAGCAATGTTTAGAATGGATTAGGTATTATTGGTACTGATAGTCCTATGGAAGTCAGCTGATTCCTATATTTGATTCTATGATCAGAATCAAACATAGGAATCAATACTATTATGAACAGGCCTCGGATTTTTTTATACTACTAAAGTGGCAAACAAGCATACGGCCCGCTTGATGGAAAACAGTTACCGTAGCCTATGAAAGCCTGTAACACCAGGGCCACCACACGCGGGTTGCCGACCCTGTAAAAACCTCTTCACATTCTTCTTGAAGAACCCCATGCTGTAGTCGTTCATTCCACCGCTTGCATTCACACAGCAGTATGCGGGAGAAAACTTCTCTGGAACCGCACAGTACGCGACCACTTAGGCTACAATGTGTGAGGATGAATTCCTTGTCGATGGCGAGCAGTGCGACTGTAGAAGGAGGCCGTAGGCATCATGTCAAACAACTCCTCTGAACACACCCCATTGTACAATCGGTAGAACACACAAAGGGAAGCAAAATCGTCGACGGATTACCATTAGTTTCGGAAATACTATCTTCTAACCCGTCACAGAGAATGCCTGCAAATTTGAATCCCTTTTGCCTTAAAAATATCTAGAAACATTTAATTGAATTCAAATTAAGGAAGAACGAGATCCGACCAAAACCGGTTCAGTGCGGTTAGAACTGGTACAAATCGGATACGAGGGTATAACGTAGCAATTTAACTTGAGGCTTGTTTGGCTAGATAACAACTAACGACACTGTTTCTTTGATGGGGCACCTGATGTAATCTTATAAGTTTGGGAGTGCGCGTCGTGACGTGATGGCTTTAAATTAGAAACGGTTTCGGATAGTTCGCCTTTTGAGGGTTAAATACAGAATGTTTTTAAGTATATATCAGTTTAATATCATGTAATATTTATCAGTTTATCTAGTACCCATAGTACACAAAGTAGTAGTTTTTACTTTTAAATTTATCATGTATCAAACGAATGTAACATAATATGCATACCTACTTAATTATCGAAGAGCGGAGTTATCTAACACAAGTATTTTATACTTAAATGGTAACTCCAGAACCTGCCGAAAATTCGATGTACCTTGTTATTGAAATAAACTATTTTTATTTTTATTTATTTATAGTACAAGCTTTTCTTAGTTTGGATGATAGTTGGTGATGTGCCTTTATCTAGGAATATTATTTTGTTTATTTAATCTACTTATGTTTACTTACTACGTCACTAGGGGTCTCGAATCAAAGCCCAAGTTAGCGCAGCGTGCAATGAATAGGGCTATGCTTACTGCAAACATAGTTCTCTCTAAATGGTATTTCGAAGTAAAACCTCTTAACGCACGCTTGGATTGGGGAGTAAGCTGGTGAACGCGTGACGAGAGCGATACTTAAAGTGTGATCGGGCGAGGCGAACGGAAGTTGAGAGGGAGTTATAAATTTGTTTGTTTGTTTGTAATATCTTTATTGCACTAAATAAATACAATAATAATATAAAAGTTTACATAGAATAAAAGCCGTACAAAGGCGGACTTATCCCTCTAAGGGATCTCTTACAGTCAACCTATAAATATTTGAGAGGATTCTATAACTATGTATATCCCGAGGGTGGAATGAGACTACAAACGAAGAACAAGTTAAATTAACATATTAGTTACACTACGTAATTATTTAAATTAAATATATTTGATACAAGCTGGGGCCTTACCACAAGCTCTTAACGCAGGAATGGAACCATCATGGTTGCGAATTTATTAATGAAATTCATTGATAAATACGCAACCATCATAGTTCCATTCCTGCGTTTAGAGCTTGTGGTAAGGCCCCAGTTCAAGGTTTTATCATAGGATCTTTTTAAAGCCGATTTGAAAGAATCCACAGAAGTGGACATCTTTACATCACATGGTAAGGAGTTCCAAAGCTTAGCCGCAAGGATAGAAAAGGATTTGCCGTAAATATGATTATTGTAGAAAGGTATGTCCAAGAAGAGTCGTCCACATGAACGCAAGCGGTTATCGACGTCCCGAAAATGAAATCTCTCTTTCAAGTAACCTGGTGCATGAGGATTGAAAAGAAATGTTACTATGTGGAAATTTCTTCGAATTCTGATTGGATACCATCCAAGTTAGTAGAAATAAAGAAGTTTTACTTCAGTCGTGTGGTCCACGCTCGTTTTTTTATACCACTAGAGTAAACATAATCGTAAATATACAATACACAGTAAAAATAAAACACAGAATAATCAGAACTAATTATTTGAACTAGTCGGAAACCATACCGACGCGCTGTCTTCGCTTGTGGCCTTAAAAATAATTGCACATAATCACAGTATTTCGAATGCAAAACACACATTAAAACATTTGCAACAAACTTGACCATTACACGGAAACATTACAAAGATGCATGGTGACATTTCGTAGCCAACTTAATTGAAGTGAAGAATTTGCTTGCATGTGACCACGGATCACGTGATTTCTTTGTGAGCGATTAGTTTACCGGAAAACTTATTATGACCCGCAATGCAATTTTACTGTGGTTATGCACGCAGCAGTAAAACAGAATTTGATGCAGTAATTATTGAAAAAATTAATAACAACCGCGACAAAAAGACTTGGTCTTCAATCACAGAAAGAAATCCTCTCTGTGAATCATTGTCATTTCAAAGTTACATGATAGAAAGACATAACGGTGTGTTTCTTTAGCGACAAATGTGTATAATTAAATCATTGGATATATTAATTATTATTATTATTCAATCGCATGTATTATTATAAATATTATATTGTAAATTAGAAGCTTTATTATTCATATTTGTATGCTGATTGTTCGCGCAACACGCTAGTTCAATAGAATTTGGTATGAATAACCTGTAACATTATTCGTCTACCGTGTCTTTTTTTTTTTTTTTTTTTTTATACTACGTCGGGTGGCAGACAAGCATACGGCCCGCCTGATGTGAAGCGGTTACCGTAGCCATATGAACGCTTGCAACATAAAATATTGCTCGTGCGCCGCCACCCCCGCTGCCAACGCAGCATCTCCTTCCCTTCTTTCTGGTGACCTCACTCATTCGCAGGAACACAACAATCCTTAAGGGAATTGTTATTTGGCTGCGGTATTCTGTGAGGTGGAGGTACATTCCCCAGTCGGGTAGCTTACAATTACGCTCCCTACCTCTCTTTTCGCCAGAGCTTCGTTTGTCACTCAGCAGGGTGCACCACGTGCAGGTGAAGTTGGCTTTGGTTCAAAGATGTTGATGAACCACTTACACCCCAAATGTCTGCCTGTGAATAAAGATATTTCATGTCATTTCGTTTCATTTCATTTCATGTAGTCACGTGATTTTGACTAGCCTACGCACCTACGTCATCAGCTGTATTTTGTACAGAACTTGACAGATTTTGACAACCAAGTTAATGACGTATTCACAGAATAAGAAATAGTACCAACAGAAGCATCACTTGTCATTAAATAAATAACAATTCTAGGCGTGACGCAATAAATAGCTTTGTAATTTGCACAGCGCCCGCTCAACTCGTCTGTCGACATGGTCCCACCCATTCTGTTCATCCCATTGCCTCTCCAGCTTACAAACTCTGTATGCTATGTCGATAACTTTGGTTCTCTGTTGAATTTCTTAGTTCCGGATTCGATCCCTCAAAGAAACCCCAAGCATAGTCCTCTCCTTCGCTCGCTGCGCGACCTTTTAGCCTGTGAACTAGTGCGATGGTCAATATCCAAGTCCCAGCACCTTAGGTCATTGCAGGTAGGACGCACTGGTTGAAGACTTTGCCGTGCTGAAAATATGACGAAGCTTACCAAAAGCTGTCCAATCCATATTATTCCAGTCTATTGCGCATATTATTCCAGATAATTTTTCACCACGGGCACACGGTTTGTACTCGTATTGTTTGGATACCTGCCACGGTTTTCTTAGGAAACTATAGTTTTGGGGTGTAAGTGGTTTATCAACATCTTTGAACCAACTTCACCTGCACGTGGTACATCCTGCTGACTGACAAACGAAGCTCTGGCGAAAAGAGAAGTAGGGAGCGTAATTGTAAGCTACCCGACTGGGGAATGTACCTCCACCTCACAGAATCCCGCAGCCAAATAACAATTCCCTTGAGGGTTGTTGTGTTCCTGCGAGTGAGTGAGGTCGCCAGGAAAGAAGGAGATGCTGCGTTGGCAGCGGGGGTGGCGGCGCGCGAGCAATATATTATGTTGCGAGCGTTAATACGGTTACGGTAGTGAGTGATGTTTTAGGGTCCAAGTATCTATACGCTCAGCCAATAGATACTTGAGCAAGCATCAGCAGAAGCAGTTACCGTTAGGCTAATAGGCTATACAGCTGGCGAAAATATCAGTTTTTGAAACAGCTAGCTTTGTAAATATCGGAAAAGCTAATGTTTATTTTACAAACCAATCCTAACTGTAGATCTCAAACCCATATAGCTATCGATTTGATACTCTCTGAATAAATTATAGCTTCGTGTATTTACACTGGCTAACCGCCGACTATACATATTATCTATTCACTTACAGAGACATTGTGTGGACGGCAACAACAACTAGGTGGTTTGAGGTCAAATGCTAAATGCCATCAGTCTAGCTTTGATTACAGAAGAGAAATGGCAGCATGGATGTGGCATATTGGTTTTGTTTGTACTACGTAAATGCATATAAAAAAATGTACTGAGTAGATTTACAAAAAAAAAAAAAAAAAAATGTTAGAGCTCATTATCATCATCATCATAAGGGCCAAAGCCAATCTTGCCTACACGTGGTGCATCCTGTTAATAAATAAATGATGCTCTGGTGAAAAGAGAGGTAAGGCACAGCGTATTTGTAAGCTACCCGACTGGGTAAGTACGTCCACCTCACAGAATAAAGCAGTCAAATAACAATTATTTTAAACGTTTTTGTGTTCCTGCGAGTGATTGTGATGACCAGGAAGCTATATTACATGTTATGATATATGGCTTTTTACGTGGCTACGGTAACCACTTTATATCAGGCGGGCCGTATGCTCGTTTGTCACCAGACCTAGTATAAACAAAAAAAAATCTAACGCAATCTGTTTGCCTTGGTAATGCTAAAAGCGAAACCGGCAGTACGGCCCACTTTCTAAGATCGGCGCCCAATTTAATTTCAATGTATGCCAATCATTACATCTATGTAAGTATTATATATTTGGGGTGTAAGTGGTTCATCAATAACTTTGAACCAAAGCCCACCTCACCTTTACGTGGTGCACCCTGCTGACTGACAAACGAGGCTTTGGCGAAAAGAGAGGTAGCGTATATTTTAAGCTGCCCGACTGGGGAAGTACCTCCACCTCACAGAATAATAACAATTCCCTTGAGGGTTGTTGTGTTCTTGCGAGTGAGTGAGGTCACCAGAAATAAAGAAAGAAAGGAGTATAGGCTGGCAACTAATCGGCGAGTTCTTGGTGTTGCTGATCCAATGGACGGTGGTGATTGCTTTCCATCAGGTGACCCACGTGCTCGTTCTCCACCTTCTCATATAAAAAAAACATAGTTACAATAATAAAATGCCATATCACCTATAGGTTTAATCTTCCATTATCATTGCCATTCGAACAACAGTGTCCAAATTCTGAATCATTAATAAGAACGTGGCCCTATTCGATTTAGACCCCTGACGACCGGCCCAGTCCGATGCTAAAGAAATTTTGATGATATTAAAATATCCATTTGCATATCAATCAGCACAAATGGATTTTTTAAACATTTTAGATTAAAATAACAGTTGGTTTAATGGTTAAAATTAAGCATTGTTCTAAGTCTTCATAAATTCATTACTACTATAAATCACAAAAGAAAAAAAAATAACGGAATTTTTATCCGTAAAACAAATGAATAAAAAATCTCGATTTCTGAAAAAGGGACCTTAAAATAATTAACGCCAAATGACACATTGTGATATAATATATATTTTTACGACAGTATCGCAATGCTGTGATACACCAAAGGCCTTATACCCCTGCCACACACTCGTCGAGTGGCGAGGGAAGTAGCGAGGAAAGTAGGCAGAGACGTAGTGTGGCAACGTTACTCGTCATGCCGCCCGTCCTGCTCCTCGTCTTGCCCATCGTTCCCTGTTTTGTCGGTTTTTTTGGGCGCGAGTCAAAGGACCGGCAACGTGAGCGCGAGTGGCCGGCCACAAGCGCCGTGGAAGCATTCCGCATCAAGCGCTCAGGCTCGAAACACGCGTCATTTTTTAAAGCAAAAAAGAAATGTTTGATGACATCTTTTAGACCGTTAGTTCATAAAAAATCTTCGTTTCGCTATACTAAAAATGTATATCGCGCTCGCTGCCACAGCTTCATCGTCCATTGTATAGCAAAGGCAAATGACGAAGTGCGGAGCGTCGTCGTGTCGCGATTAATTGCGCAACGGAGCGTCGCGTCGCGATTAATTGCGCGACGGAGCGTCGCGTCGCGATGAATTGTGCGAGTAGAGCAGTGTGTGTGTAGAGAGAGCAACATCGCGGCAGCACAAGGAGCAAAGCGATGAGCAGCGCGAGAAGCATAGTGTGGCCGGGGTATAAGAGTCGGCGCTTTACGTCACATTACTAGACAAAAAAGTCCGCGAACAAAAGTCCTTCGTCTGCGCGGGCCTTATATGATTTTTTTTTATACTACGTCGCGTGGCAGACAAGTATACTGCCCGCCAGATGTGATGCGGTTACCGTAGCCATATTAACGCACTCAACTAGAAATTTTTCGCCCCCGCTGCCAACACAGAAATACCTTCCTTTCTGTAACGTCATTCACTCGCAGAAACACAACGACTCTCAAAGAAATTGTTATTTGGCTGCGGTATTCTATGATTCTCTGGGAAAGTTGTTCAGCTCCATGATTAGGTCTTAGTCGATAGCTATCCATCAAAATAGCATCTGTATACTAAATATCTATTCACCTTTTAAATAATAAGTACTATGACTAATCACGAAAATGTGGGTATTTTCAGGCATTAAATTGGAAAATCTAGTATAATTACATACATTAAGTTAATGGCCCCTCCGTATCACTAGATCGTATTTAAAAGCAGTGCCACTTTAAACGGGTGGCGGGCATATTCCAACTCAACCAAGTCAACTTCGTGAGAAAAATGCATTTGTTAAAAGATAATATGCTTGTAGTATAAGGCAAAAAAACTGCGTGGCAAAGCAAAAGTATGTATCCAAACATATAAAGAAAAATAATACAATCATAATCTTTGCGAAATGTGTCCTGATAATCAAAGATAACAATATTTTTCAAAATACATTAAGAACTTTTATTGATATAAAATTATGGTTTCGTAGCTATTTATATAATATAGTCTTTATTACCTACAGCGCAAGCAATGTTTATTATATTGTATAATTATGTTACCGTTGATGTCCGAAAATTCATTAAATTGTATATTTATTTTTATTATGATTTGTTCCGCAGATTACGTAGCACGCCCACACCGGCACATCTTGTTCCTTTAGCAAATGAGGGTCTTGCAAAGAGCAGAGCATGATGAAGGTACTTCCCAATGGAAGTACCTCTATCAAATAGCAGGAGGACAACAATCCTCAATGTTATTATTATTTACTGCAGGTAAATAATAATAACATTGAGGATTGTTGTCCTCCTTCAAGTGAACAAGGTCACCAGACGCAAAGACATACCTACTCAGTGCGAATGCACATTCGCCTTGAGCATGTCTTTGCGTCTGGTCAGTCAGTCAGTCCGTGTCAGCGCGCGAGAAATACTCCTTACATTGAAAGCGTCTATAGTTTAGAGTAACTACCTACTTTACTTTAGGCATAAGCTTATCTGGCTCTGTATATATATCTACACTAAACAAATATTTATTTAGATGTATACACTATTGGAGCTAAGAAAAAATGTGAATATAGATTGAGTCTTAGCGAGTTGAATATGTTGCAATGGGACGCACCCAATTTAAAGGCGCTCCATTACCATAATCCCTCCATAGCGATACCATAACACCAGGCTATAAATCAAGATAGATATTTTTATTGTCGCGCTAAAAAATTCACTTGTATGAATAAAACATTTAATTTTCTACTCCGACACTTTATCCCCGTCATTAAAAAGCTTGTGACGATTGTGGAAGAACGCTTTAAAACGTATGATACTTGTGACGATCTATATGCATTTAAATTTGCTCTTGCTCTCCATCGGCCGATGTTTTCTTATGACGTTATCACGTAAAATTATCGTCCATAAACCGACTTTAAAGATAACCAACTTTTTATATGAGAGGGGGGCAAGCCAGCATGTGAGTCACCTGATGGAAAGCAATCACCACCGCCCATGGAAATCAGTAACACCAAACGGTTGCCGTTCCCTCGCCAACCTACACTCCTTCCTTTTTTTCTCAATACTCAATATCTTTATTGCATATAATATGTAGGTACATGTCGATCTTAAAATACATGTTAGTTTAAAGTTATTACATATTATGACCCTATAAGGGTATGGCAACAGTCTGAAGTGTACGGAACGGTTTATTATATGTCATCTAATTTGTCATTTAAAAATTCGTCAAGAGTATAATAACATTTGGCTACTAGTAAGGTCTTTAATTTTTTAATGAAGCTTGCTCCTTGGTCAATATCTTTTATTTTATTTGGCAATTTGTTAAATATTTCGACGGCCATCGAATTAGGGCTAGAACTATGCATAGCAAGATTTGATTTTGGTTTTATTAGCTTGTGTCTGAACTGCTTTCTAACTTTACGTGATCTATTGACTGCTTTTGTAAAGAAGTCGGGATATTTTTTAACAAATTTACATATCTCTAGAATGTATAGGGATGTTACAGACAGTATTTTATATTTAACAAAATAAGGTTTGTGAAAGTTAGGTGTATAGATGTCGGGAGCTTTTATATTAGCGAGGACTCTAATGCATCTTTTTTGGACAGTAAAGAGTTCTCCCACATCCACACTGTTACCCCAGAGTATGATCCCGTATGTTTCTGGTAACCTCACTCACCCGCAGCAACACAACAACACTCAAGGGAATTGTTATTTGGTTGCAATATTCTGTGATGTGGAAGTACTTTCCCAGTCGGGTAGATTCAAAGTACGCTATGCCCTATCTTTCTTTTCGACGGAGCCTTGCTTATCAGCCAACAGAGTGGACCACGTGCAGGTGAGGTTGGCTTTGGTTCAAAGATGTTGAAGAACCACTTACACTCTCCCCAATATATATAGTGTGTCTCTAGAAGTACTGATTCGATTACACAAATGCGTCTTAACAAATACGAATCCAATCAATTTAGAATTATGAATAGAGACTATTTCTTATTCCTTTTTAAATATCAAAGCTCATAAGTGCGTGGTACTGCACTTCACGCAATAATGTTATAATATTTCTAGAGATGGGCCGAATGTGGGCAATACCGAATACGAACTTCGGCCGATCACTCGGTAGATATACAAAATTCGGCAAAAGTTCGGCCGAACTTCGGTTTATTTTCACCGTCTCGAAAGCGACATGTGACTAAGGCTAAGGATAAATTTATTGGCTCGAATATTTTAGTCATCTCCTGGTAGCTAGTTATATTGAGCTGATTTTCTTAGACGCAGCAGACATATACGTACAAAAATCAACAGACCCCGCAGATCCCGCAATCTTCGGAGGCATTGAAAATGAATTTAAGAATAAAACAAATCTTGCGAATAGAATTTTTTTTTTTTCAATGTCAAAAATAATTTGTTTCACGCTCGTAAAGGCACACCTACAGGACACAATTTATTAACCAATTTCACTCGGAGAGGTCTCAATCGACGCGCAATCTATCTTCGAAGATGCGTTTTCCTCATTTTCCCGATATTAGTAATAGTAATTTTTTAATTAATTACTTACTAAAAAAAATTTTTTTCCCGATTTTTTTACAATTTTCAAAATTTCTCAAAAACTATGCAGCCAATTTTCAAAATTCCTTCACTATCGGATCGACAATTAAATTCTGAACCTGGGGACACTTGTTCCATGGCGAAACCTCAATTATCCTCGGAGATATAGCGAAAATAGCTTATTGGCCGAAAAGGATTTGATAGACATTTTCAATGTCAAAACTTTACAGGCTTCTGCCAGATCATGCTGTCTTTGGTGTTTGTACATCATAATTTACCTCTAGTGAATTTGAAATACGAGTACTTACAGATAATAGTAGATTATTGCATCGAGCACAAAGTAATTTATTATTGCACCGAGTGCCTGATTTAGAGCCCGAGCGTTAGCGAGGGCTCTAATCTAACAGGCACGAGGGCAATATAAATTACTTAAGGCGAGGTGCATAATCTGCTTTTCTTTCAACTAATACCTATAGGAATAGTAGATAATAGAAACTTCTATTTTATCAAACAGTTAAAATAGAAGTTTCTATAACACTGTCGGCTTCATTTAGAATGTTTTCCGGAGTTAATGTGTCGCTAGATGATTCCATTTTAATTCGAAGCCGAAGCACTCAAAATCAGATAGTATCACACTTTTATCGTTTCCAAAAATATTGTCAAGCAAAATTAACAAAGTTCCCGCCAAATCACTTTTTTAAATTTCTTTCATTTTTAACTCAGAGTTAGCAGCAATCATTTTTAGGGTTCCGAACCTCAAAAGGAAAAACGGAACCCTTATAAGATCACTTTGTTGTCCGTCTGTCTGTCTGTCTGTCTGTCTGTCTGTCTGTCTGTCTGTCAAGAATTTCTATGTCGAGAATGCGTGGAGGTATCAAGCTGAAATTTGAACTATTTACTCAGGTCTACGGTCCCATGAAGTTAAAAAAAAATCAAACTGCTAAGTTTACGTAGAAAAAAAGTTACGGCCGTTTATTCAGCAAAAAACGCATATTTCGACACACTCAAGGGAATCAAAACCTATAGGGTACTTCCCGTTGACTTAGAACTATGAAATTTGGCAAGTAACATCGTTATAGACTACAAGTACAGGAATAAATCTCAAAACTATACATTTGTAAATAGATCTTAAAAAATAGGGGGTCTATATTTTTTATAGGGTGTCGAAATTTCAAATTGAAACTACTAGTTCAAATGGGGTATCATATGAAAGGGCTTGATGTACACATTGCAAAATATATTTTATTTATTTTTTCGACGCATTATTTCTTATTTAAAATCAAAAATATCAAATTTAATAATGATACTACGTACCTACGGAACCCTCGGTGGGCGAGTCCGACTCGCACTTGTCCGGTTTTTTAAATTTGGAACAAGTAGGATAGAAACGAATAATACGTACGAAAAAAAAGTATTGATATCGGCTGGCTGAATAGAGCTAATCCATTGAGATTGGCACCTTTTGGTGCGATTAAAAAAAACTGTGCTATAATGAAATTTCATACATTTTTATTGCTCTAGAGCATTAAAGATTCGTTTTGTACTGAGTTTTTAGTGTGATTGTGATGAAATTAAAGCATAGTTGGAAGAAAATGGTATTTAATGCACTGTTTCATATTATTTTACACTTTATGTTATTTGTAAAAAAAGTGATTTCTTTAAAACTTTAAGTTACGCACGAGTCGTCTCGTCGTCAACCCTTATTCATCTCACTGCTGGGATATGGGTCTCCCCTCAATCGAATCGGTTTAGAGTATACTCCCCCACGCTACTAAACTGCGGGTTGGCAGAGGTCAGAGTTGTCAAGACGCCTACAGGCCACTGGCTTAACGACTATCATCTAACGATAACAGCCGGGACCCATCGGATCCCCGAAGCACGGGCTAGCTCTAAATAAACCCATCCATGGACAGGCTACGCTCGACGTTGCCTTAACTTGCGTGTTTGTTTAGACTGACACGCATAACGACGCTATCGAGCTCCTCTTTTTCGAGCTCATTACATAATTACTAATAATAGTCAATTTATTAGGCTGTAATATGTAGATAATATGTTATACTAAACTTTGCTCGGTCAATTATGAGATTAAATAACAAAACAGCGCTTAGTCAAATATATGCAACAATATGTTTTGCATATCGTCTGAATGAATTACCCAATTAGCCCAGGATCTAAGTGAGATTAGGGTAGTTACAAACTCCAGGCCCAGACTCATTAATGGTACTAACATAGCTAATATTTTAGATTTAACTTCGTTTTAAGTGGCAGCTGAAATTGAAATCACTTAGCTAAAGGGACGCGCTTAGTGGCAATAGTTTACTAGATCGCTTAGATGTCTCATCCTAGTAATCAACATATTGTATGGCAGGTTATTATATGATTTTTATAGAAATTGAAAACGCCGATGAACTTTTCACCTTTTTATTTTACCACCATCATCATCATCCTCATCAGGTCATTTTAGTCTCCACGACAGGAGCACGACCTCAGTAGAAAGATTTTGCCTACACTCCCCACGCTGGCCTGACGGGTTGGGGAGGCCTGATAGATGTTTTATATAGTATTTCCCTTAGTCGCCTTGTACGACATCCACGGGAAGAGACGGAGTGATTCTATTCTAGTTTGCCGTATATAGTCGTATCAAGAAATACATATTTTAAGTTAGAGCTCCAGCAATAACACTGTAAAAACAGACATTAAATTTAATAATGTTATAATAAAGCACTTGTACTATTCCACATAAAAATGTTTTGTAGAAACACATACACCATCTGTTAGTGAGTGAACTGTATTAGCTAAATAAAACTGGTTAATCTTTGGAATAATGAGTTATAATATAGGTATTAGATGCGTTTACTACAAAGCCGACATTAGAACACAAAAAGTCACAATTTCATATAAAAACATAGACAATAAAAAAGGTAATATAATAATCTTACGGCCAGTCCGTAACACCATCTGTTTACCTTGATAATGCCTGAGCCGCGAAACCGGTCGGTAATATTAAATATAATACCGTGGAACAGTACAAGTGCTTTATTATAACACTAGCTGATGCCCGCGACTTCGTTCGCGTGGACTTTATGATTCCGGCGTATTAACGCAAATACGAACTAAAGTAGATACATAAGAAAATATTTGGGGCAGTATTACACGTTAAAAGTCAACAAATTATTATTTTTATTTAAGATAGTAACCATAGTTTAAAAAAAATATAAAATAAATGAAGGGAGTCTTTCCTTCGGGAGCTAATATGAAAAGACCTGAAGCGTTACTAATCCTCGATAAAGCCACATTCTTGGCCATTTCGCATTCATCTGAAACGATTAGACAGCAATCCTGAAACATTTTTGCTTTGTCACAGTTTCGTGTCACAAAGCATGTCGGTGTTTCCGTTCTGTATAAATCGAGTAGAATATTGAACATTGTATTTGCGACCTTCCGTCTAGAGGTAATATTATGGCTGCAATACCTGGCGATGCTGCTTTGTGATATTATTTTGGCGCCTGATTTCAGCGAGGATTGCTCTCGTCAGATATGTTTTTCCAGTCCCTCCTGAAACATCTAAGAAAAACAGTTTCCTCTCGTTGTTTAAAAGACTTTGAGTCACAAAATCTTGCTACATAGCGTCCCGCAAATGCACGCATTCTTCTGGTTTGTGCAAATATATACCAATCGTTCCATTTAAATTTTAGCGTACACGTCTATATAAAACTGACTAAACAGACCACGTTACCTTTATATATATATCGTTATATATATATCTATATATATAAAAGATAAAATCACTGACTCACTCATCACGAAATCTCAGAAACTATAACACCTACAAACTTGAAATTTGGCAGGTAGGTTCCTTATAGGGTGTAGACATCCGCTAAGAACGGATTTTACGATACTCTACCCCTAAGGGGGTAGAATGGGGGTTGAAAGTTTGTATGAAAGTCCTATGTTTTTGAAGCAAGAGACTTGAAATTTAAAATGTATGCTCTATAGATGGTGTGGAGGTGTACTAATAAAGTATCTTTGGAAATCAATCCCTTTTTGGGGTTAAAACGGGGGTTGGAAGTTTCTATGAAAGTTCTATGTTTTTGAAGTAAATGGCTTGAAATTTAAAATGCATGCTCTATAGATGGTGTGGAGGTGTACTAAGAATGTATCTTTGGAAATCAACCCCGTTTTGGGGTTAAAACGGGGGTTGGAAGTTTGTATGAAAATTCTACGTTTTAGAAGTAAGAGACTTCAAAATTAAAATGTATGCTCTATAGATGGTGTCGAGGTGTACTAATAATGTATCTTTGGAAATCAACCCCCTTTTGGGGTTAAAACGGGGGTTGGAAGTTTGTATGTAAGTTCTATGTTTTTGAAGTAAGAGACTTGAAATTTAAAATGCATGCTCTATAGATGGTATGGAGGTGTACTAATAAAGTATCTTTAGATATCAACCCCTTTTTGGGGTTAAAACGGGGGTTGGAAATTTGTATGGAAATCCAATGTTATTGAAGTTAAAGTGATTATGGAAGAAGGATTTTAAATGATATTTAAGTATAAAAAATATTGAAAACAACTACATACTTACTATTATAAGGAGGAATGTTTTATTATAACAATAAAAAATACTTTAGGTTTTACAAAGAGGTTTTAAAAAATAATATCCGTCGACTTCATTGATTCTAAAAATTCGTCTAGATATTGATTGTTTTTAACTTTTTTTATTTTTTACCTTTCATTAGGTACCTATTTAGCTTTTTCGAATGTAATTAAAAATTCTTTGCAAATAAATAACTCCACGCGTACGAAGTCGCGGGCGGCCGCTAGTATATAATAGGTAGGGGAAAAAGTCTTTTCGCATTATAGTATGTATGAACTTGTAATAAAATCTCTTTGGTTATACCATTTGTATCTAGCAGGTTTTGATATCTTTAAAAAGTTTAAATTTTAAAAAAGATAATTCCAAATTCAAATTAGGTAAATGTGTGATTTTCATTTGTTTTTTTTACTGTCAACATGAGTGAATCTAATGAAGAAATTCGATTCATTTTAAAATTTTACTACAAAAAAGGTAAAAATGCAACGCAAGCTGCGAAAAAAATTTGTGACGTTTATGGACCTAGTGCAGTGTCTGTGAGAGTAGCACAAATTTGGTTTAAGGGTTTTCAATCAAGAAATTTTGATGTGAAAGATGCACGTCGCCCTGGTCGCCCTGTTACGGATAAAATGGATGCCATTTTTGAAAAAGTGGAGCAAGATCGGCATATCAGTAGTTACGACGTAGCTGAAGAATTAGGAATTGACCACAAAACAGTTTTGGCGCATTTGATAAAAGCTAAGTACACTAAAAAGCTCCATATTTGGGTGCCTCACGATCTCACTGAAAGAAACCTAATGAACCGTGTACTCATTTGCGATTCTTTACTACGACGTAATGAAAGCGAACCGTTTTTGAAGAAGCTTATAACTGGTGATGAAAAGTGGATCACGTACGACAAGAACGTGCGAAAAAGGTCGTGGTCAAAGGCCGGTCAGGCTTCACAGACTCTGGCAAAACCCGGGTTAACCCGCAACAAGGTGATGCTGTGTGTATGGTGGGATTGGAAGGGCATTATTCATTATGAGCTGTTATCGCCAGGCAGGACTATCGATTCTGAACTCTACTGTGAATAACTGATGAGATTAAAGCAAAAAGTTGAGAGAAAGCGGCCGGAATTAATTAACAGAAGGGGTGTGATTTTTCATCATGATAACGCTAGACCTCACACATCTTTAGCCACTCAGCAAAAATTAAGAGAGTTTGACTGGGAGGTGTTAATGCATCCGCCGTATAGTCCTGACCTTGCACCTTCTGATTTCCACCTGTTTTGGTCTCTTCAGAATTCTTTAGGCAATGTCAGGTTAACATCACGAGAAGACTGCCAAAACCACTTGTCGTGGTTTTTTGAACAGAAGTCCCAAAATTTCTATAGTAATGGGATCATGTCTCTACCTACAAGATGGCAAAAAGTTATCGAACAAAATGGCACCTACATACTTTAGTTAAATGTAAATAAACTTTATTAAAAAATGTTTTGAATTTTCATATAAAATACGAAAAGACTTTTTCCCCAACCAATAATATATATATATATATATATATATATATATATATATATATATATATACGTCATATATATATATAATAAATTTATATATATATATAACGTAAATAAATAAAACTATTGCGTCTAACTTGTAGCAGGTAAGAATAAAAGTAGCACTGCGCGGTTATTTTTTTACAATACAATCAACATTTTGTTAAACTATTTATGCTCATCAGGCTGAACAACTTTTGCTAAGGCGTCATTATTATATTCCTTATAGTTTAGCTGAACCATTATGGTTCTGCATCAGGTGTTCTAAATCTTTGATTTTTATACCTCAACAAAAAATGCTTAACAGGCTTAACAACTTTTGCTAAAGCGTCATTTTTATATTTCTTATAGTTTAGCTGAACCATTATGGTTCTGCATCAGGTGTTCCAAATCTTGGATTTTTATACCGAGATGGAAATTTCGTGTCCACGTTTTCAAATCGATGCCATTTTCGTAATTGACATTTCAGAAAACCATAGAATCAACACCCATATTGATATTATGACATTTCAACCCCATCGCACCCCCACAGGAGTGCTCTTGTGTCACGTCGATTATGTTAGATTATAAAATAGCTGTTGTTTTCGGAATCAGCGACCCGATAAACCATAAAAACAATACCCATGTCGATTTTCAGACGTTTGCACCTCATTTCACCCCTTTAGGGGTTGAATTTTGAAAAATCCTGAAACACTTGTTTACTCATTTATCTACAGAAGTTCTCGTGTAAAGTTTCGTATAGAATAGTCCAACTAATCTTGGTTCCCCATACAAACTTTGGACCCCCGTTTCACCCCCTTAGGGGATGAATTTTCCAAATTCCCGTCTTAGTGAGCATCTACGTCCTGAAAGGAACCCCCATACAAAATTTGAGACTCCTAGCACTTGTAGTTTCTGAGATTTCGTGATGAATGATTTTCTATAAAGAAAAATTTTCTTTAAACTTTAAATGACGATAACTTTTTAATCTGACATTAGATTTCGATGAAACAAAGCCTATATGTTGCTCAGGGATGAGCTTAATCTTTTAGTGAAAACCGCGTAAAAATCTGTTCATTAGTTTTAAAGATTAGCGAGTACATACAGACAGACAGACAGACAGACAAAAAAATCAAAAAAATCTTTTTTGTGTTCTGTTACTCTTTTTTTATCGCCCACACCCATTTTTTGTTAATTTTATCAAATGTACAGACACGCGGTTCCTACTGTTTTATTATATGTATTGATTTAAAGATTAGCGAGTACATACAGACAGACAGACAGACAGACAAAAAAATCAAAAAAATCTTTTTTGTGTTCTGTTACTCTTTTTTTATCGCCCACACCCATTTTTTGTTAATTTTATCAAATGTACAGACACGCGGTTCCTACTGTTTTATTATATGTATTGATGATGATGTATTGATTGATTATGATTATGAGGATAATGTTCCACCAAGTGCCAACAATCAACTTTATTAAATTAAATGAATTAGTATCGTTTTTGCACGATTTGTGTACAACCATTTAGACAGAGAGAAATATAAAAAAAATCCAAAAATTATTGTTTTATTTCTTCTTCAGTTCGTTCCTAAAAACATCTTTATCTCTTACGTCGAATGGTTGGCCAACAATAGCCTCTTTGACTCTGAGAATGCGGTTTCGATCCCCGCAAAAGACAAACATTAGTGTGTATGAACATATATGTTTATCTTAGTCTGCGCACAGCATAGTAATACAACCAGTAGTTTGACTTGCTACTAGCGCCCAAATCGGCGCACGCACACAGACAAGTAGGTTTGGTGCGCGAAACAACATATTGTTATTTTGTTCGCGCGCCAAATCTACCTGAGCGTTCGTGTAAATGACGCTTGTCTGTGTGCGTTTGCCGATTTGGGCAATAGTATGAAGTCAAACTACTGGTTGTATTACTATGCTGTGGTCTGGGTGTTTTCTATGTATATACGTTTTCTATGTACGAGTATATATTTGTAAATTTTACAAAAAAATGTATTTAAATAATATATCAGTTATGTAATACCCATAGTGTAAGCTTTGCTTAGTTTGGAATTAAATACCGGTGTGTAATTCGTCCAGGAATATATATATACAGTAATATTGTATTTTATGTGCAGGCATCCCCCAGTTACAATTTTATTATAACTGTAGATTATACTTTAATAATGTATTTCCCTTATATTTATTATATATAGTCGCCTTGTATGACATCCGCGGGAGGTAACGGAGTGATTCTTTTCTAGTCTGCCGGAAACCACACGGCCTCCCCAACCCGTTTGTCAGCATGGGGAGTGTAGGCCAAATCCTCCTTCCGTCTGGGACGGACGAGAGAGGGTCGTGCTCCTGTAGTGGAGACTAAAATGGACGTGATGATGATGATGATGATAGATTATACACCATCATTATTCATAGTAATTATAAAGCATCTCAAGGGGAGCAGATTATACGAGAATCACTATCTATGCAATGCAAGGATCGACGCGTTGCCAACATAGCGGAAAAAATACGCGTCTCTAATACTAATTCAATTTTATGGGCGACTGAGCACAGTTAACAAGGAGCTAGCTGCTCATTTAGTGCGTTCGATCTCATGATATTATCGCAAGCCATTTCTATTTTCAACCGCTTTTTTTGTATGTAAACTTACAAGATATTTATTTTCTATTTATAGAATTACTATAAAATCATAGACGAGCCGTGTTTGTCAATTATTTATAACAAAATAAAAACTAAAACCGGTCAAGTGCGAGTCGAACTCGTGCACTAAGGGTTCCGTACCATTATCTATAAAAACGGTAAAAAAAATCATGTCTGAGAAAAATAATTATGAATGGGAGCCCCCTTAAATATTTGTTTTCACACGGAGGAACGACATTCCTCAAAGGAATAGTTATTTGGCTGCGATATTTGTGAGATGAATGTACCTATTTCTACAGTCGGACAGCTTATTAACACGCTATGCATTATCTCGTGCACCATGGGTAGGCGCGGTTGGCTTTGGCTCTAACATTCCAATGTTAGCTATTTACTCCGCAAAAAACTTACCTCTAAAGTATTGTTAAACGTGAAACTATATGGACATGATTGGATGCTTGTGGCTCAATCACTCGTAAACGGCTGAACGGATTTGAACGAAATTTCGTATAAGAATGATCCAATGATGGGATGGTGGCATCACCTAACAACAACAACTCAATATTTTTCCTAGGTAGGTAGGCTAGCGAAGCCGCGGGTAAAATCTAGTTATACTATGAATATTTTACCTCTAGCTGCCTTTGTCTGACTCTTAAAATTATTTTCGTTTTTGCTTACCCTATTTTTCTAAATCTCTTTGACACTACACTACTGTATGCACAGGGTGTCCCATAAATAGTACGACATATTGCGAGGGGTTGTTGCTTGGATCAAGAGCCACAGAAATAATAAAGGTATCAAAATGAAAAAAACGGAAGGTGTATTTTTATTTACAAAAAACAAAAAAAAAAAAGCCTCCGTTCCAGAGAAGCGGTTTTAACTTGTGCAATAAAATGAACATGATTTCGCCGAAGGCAGTGGAGGGTAATATAAAAAAACAAGGACATGATTTTAATTAATTTTCATAAATTTGTCGGGATTTTTATTACTTTTATAATTTAACATAAAATATAAACAATAAATTTCCTTTACGTTCAAATACAAACATGCTCGATATTTTTTGGGTTAATGCAATGTTTACCAAAAAATAATAAGTTCGTCTCTCTTAGTAGGGAAAAGACTTGATCGAGGCATTCGCAACGAGATTTATTAAAATAGAATAAAACATATAAGATACTTTGCACTTTCGCTGCTAGTCTAAATTTGTAACTGGTCCATTGGCCGCGTGTATTTAAAACACATCAGAATATGCCATTAGATATCTCTTTTTAATCACGGGTCAAGCCCGGTCATTTGATAGGCATGCGCGGGGATATGGATCCAACGCGTAGAGGCCCCTTTGAGAAGTTTGATGTAATGTTGTACGCCCGCCGTGACCCGCTCCAGGATATGTCAATGGAACGACATACCCATGAGCAGGTCTCGGCAGGCGTTGAGACTATTGTGAAGTGTGATGGAAAATAAATGAGCTATGGAGATGAGGTCTGGGTGAACTTAATACCGGGCTATTACAGAAGAGGGACGGACGCCTGCCATAACTGCTTTTATATTATTATTATTGTGGTTATATTATAGACATGTGTTATTTTCCGGGAATCGCGTCAAAACTTACGTATTCTGAAATGCGTAAGAGATTATAATTTCAGGCTTGCGAACTTTATGTAATACAAGAACACAACAACCCTCAAGGGTTGTTGTATTCTTGTATTACTACTTGTATTATTGGTTGTTTATAGTATTATATATAAATATATATACATATTCTGGCGTACTGTTTACTTTACGTTAAAAAAGTATTTTTGCATGTAATTCTATATTTCTTTGAGTTGTTCCTTTATCGTGTTAGTTCATTGAAACTACTGTTCACCCAACTACCATTAGTATAAACATACAAATGCCACTGCCATAGCTGCAGCTGATCGTATACTACAGCTACTATAAAGTAATACCTGAACCCATTAACTAAATATTTTTATATTTTGTATTTAGAACATCCTGTATTTTGTATAAAATATGACAGAAATAACCTGTATTTTGTATAAAATATGACAGAAATGAATTGGTTGATTTTAAATTAAAATAGGTTACGTTGAGTTGAGTGTAAATCGATAGATCAATTTAAAATTCAATCTCCATATCAAGTGTTGGTACGGAGTGTAAACAATTGTTTAAATACAGATATTGAAGTGTTGCACATATTTACATTTGTATCATCGACGTATCGTGAAAAAAGGCTTTTTTATTGGAGGCATTTTGATTGGGGTGTAAGTAGTTCATCAACATCTTCGAACCCCACCTGCACGTGGTGCACTTTGCTGATTGACAAACGAGGCTCTGGCGAAAAGAGAGGTAGGGCATAGCGTATTTTTTAAGCTGCCTGACTGGGGAAGTAACTTTACCTCACAGTTGAGGGTTGTTGGTTGTTGTATTCCTGCTTCAGTTTGTTGTTGTTGTATTCAGTCTTTTTTTCTGGTGACCTCACTCACTCAGTGAGGTCACCAGAAAAAAAGAAAGGAAGGTATAGGTTGGCAACGGCTAGAAAACTCCTTGGTGTTGCGGACCTCTACAGGCGGCGATACTCGTTTGTTTTTTATTTTTTATTTTGACGTACCCAGTGTAGAGTGTAGACTCACAGCAAATACGAATCTAACGACACCTCTCAAGCTAAAATCCATCCAGCCGTTCGGGCTGCAGAGCGTGCCAAACAATTATACATACATACATACATACTCTCGAAAAACATAACCCTCCTGTCGCAGTCGGGTAAAAATAGAGTAGTATCACATGTCTTCTACCTTAAAATTAGCGATTCATCTCCGCGTTTCCATTCCTGCGGAGGTAGTCACTTCAGAATCAATATGTATTCCTCGTTCCGGTCGGATGCTATGCCCGCTCGCTGTGAACTCGGCGTTACGGCGAGCTTTGAAAAAGGTTGGGACATTTTTCTCGGCGTACGTGCGTGAACTGAGGCTCTGACGACGCGCTGCCTGATTTTGTGTAGGTTTTTGGTTGTTACACCCTATCGTAACATATTAAGTATGAAGAAAATATTTTTCTTCCTTACTCTGTCATTTTTTTTTACGCACTTGTAGAACCTAATAATATTAGGTTTATTAGGTTCAACAAGTGCGAAATACTCCTTTAATGACTGGGATGTGATCTCTGCCACACAATCATTCTCGACTTCGGTTCTTTTAAAGAGACTCACTTCAACGAATTAGCTATTCTGAGATGTAGATGTAAATTATAAGGATCAGTCTTACCATTTATACCCTCTGCTATATCTCATATGTATGAATAGTGGCAGATATGAAAATGAAGTCAATTATAATCGCGCTAATGGGCATTGACGTTAGCCGCTAGTGTGGCCCCACCATTACAGATGCAATTAATGAAGTTCATAGCAATTTTTTGTTAACTTTACGAAACAGACAGCGAATATAACTAATCGTGGGCCGCGAAGTGAGACCTCGCGATTGTTTTTCAATCATTTTCAACATATCATATCAAAAAGTTTATATATCATAAGAAAAAGATGTGCATTCCTGGTGCGCAGTATCCGGGACAGCCCCAACAACATCCCCAAAATGATTGCAGGCAGAGTAGAGTTCCTTTTTATGTGTAACATAAAAGGGAACTCTACTCTGCTGTAAGTTGCACATACCCGGTAATTAATAATTATAACTTTGGAAATTCACTTTTTCTCCATGTGTGAAATATTTCAAATAAGGCATTAAAAATCTAAAGGGAATACTAGTCAATAGAACCTCAACCGCTCAAACATATCTAATAAACTATGACGCACTACCACAGTTACATTTGGATCACTAGGAATCTAAAATTATGTGTCGTTACTTAACACATTGAAGTAGGTAAATACATTGAGTAACGGATAATTGAATAATGTCAGCCCTAGCGAACATCACTCAAACATAGGTACGTGTACAGACATAATTTGGTTTACTACATGCAAAAGCGCCATTTTTGTATGGAGTGGCCGGGGTTTACGGTGTAAATGGTGAATTTTTAAGGAGTATTTCACACTTGATACGAGCAGGCACCCGTGCGTGCGTGACGCCCGCGTTCTGATAAGACGAATTGAGATGATATCACTGGCTCTGTGATATATGAGAATAATATCGCATGAAGGCATTTAAGTACCCTTCATATTCATATGTGCTTTTATCAAAATTTATTTTCAGGACAAGCTAAAAGTAATAAATCTTAAGACATGTGAAGCCGTTCTATAGTTTAATAACTTTTGTCTTCGAGTACACTTTAAACGTCTTCGGTTGAGGGGATGTCTCGCCTCGTATCCCAGCAGTGGAATGAATATCGTTTGACAGCCATATGCTTTAATAAGTTTTAAATTTTAGCGTTGTATGATTTATGAAGAATAACAACGGGATAAACGCGATCATGCATAAGAGTATTTACATACCTTTATTGCCTGACGTTTCGACCAGCTTGCACCGGCTGTGGTCACAGGCTGACTGATTGTCAGGCAATTATAAAGGTGTGTAAATACCCTTATGTACGATCGTGTTAATTCCCGTTGTTATTTTTCATAAAGGCATATGCTTGTTTGTTTGGTACCTGCCTGGCTCGCGTGCGTACCAAATACAGAGACTACCGCCTTAGCCGAAGCCGATTCCGATCAAATATTTTGATTCCAAAAATAGGCCTTAGGTTGAAGTTAATGACAAACATCTTCAGCTTAGTAGGTACAGCTCCGGGGTTTCTACCAACTAAGCTACAAGAATTTGCTACTAACCTACGCCAAAGTTTCATTTTCGAGATCAATAAAACCGATGGCAATCGGCTTCAGCTTCGGCAGTATGGCCCCAGGGAGCGTATCGCCGAAGCTGAAGCCGATTACCATCGAATATTTTGACTCCAAAAATAGTTCTTAGGTTTAAGTTGTCGACAAATACCTTCAGCTTAGTTGATAGAGCTCTAGGGCGTCTATCAGTTAACTTAAACACAATTGCCACGAATGTAAAATTAAGTTTGATTTTCGCAATTAAAAAATGCAATGGGAGTTGATTTCAGCTTAGGCGGTAGTGTCATATTGGCTGGCTAACTAGTCACTTACACCCAAAATGTTTATGCTAATGACGTAACAGAAATCATGTCAAATGCAAGTGCACTTACAGATAAGTTGTTTTGAATTAGACCCCGACTGCAGCTGTAGTGCAATTCGGAAGTTAAATGGGCGACGTAAGCGCGCGTTTCGTGGGTCGTAAATTTCGATATTTTGTTATTAAAATGTCCCAACTTTAGAATTATGGGTTTTAAAATTGATTCCGAATTGTGTTGTTGGGTTTTTTGGTATAATAACTCAAATAACATTTCGGATTGTTTTTCAGATATTCAAATTGCAAGACTAATTATAAAACGTCATCTAAACAAAGTTTATATATGTCGTAGTCAACTGGTTAAATTAGCCAGTCAATTGGACGCCTAGGCCATTCATTGAATGCCGCTATTCAATTAAATGGCTAGGACGATAGTTGATTGAACTCGAAACACTCAACGTTTAACAACTTGGCGTATTGAAAGTTAGCCCTTTGAAGATGGCTGACCAAGATTCAGCCAAGTGATTCAAATTTGATTCAGTTTTATTCCACTGCGGCGCTAGTAGTCACAAAAACAAATATGGCGTCAACAGTGTAACCCGCCAATGTTATTGTGCCTCCTTGTGTGAAATTTAAAGTGAAATTAAAGTGTGACATTGACAAAATAGTGTTAAACCATGGAGGTGCCAATTAATTCTACGTCATCTGCGAGTTTTCGCGATAAATTTGAGTCTGAACTGACTGAATACGAACAAAAACATCAAGGTTGGTTTACCGTTTTTATTATTGAGTATTATTTAATGTTAAGTCGTTACGAACTTTGTTTCGCGTTATTGTGATAATGACACATAATAATCGAGCGTTATTTCTTTTAGGGTCTCAAAGAAAACCATGGACAGCCGAAAAAGTTTTGGAGGTTATGAACAATATCCGAAAAGCTAGGGTGACCATGAGTTCCAACGAACCTAAGACGTCAATGGATTATTACTGGTTATCAAAATATGATTTAATGGTAATAGCGAATGAAGAGTTTTTAATATTTAAAAGGAAATCTTCAAATGATCCAACGGTGCGTATTATACCTAGAAACGAATATTTTGGCATCCTAGAAGAAGTCCATAAATCTTGCGGTCATGGTGGGCGAGACAAAATGATACATGCAATAAAATCAAGATTTTATATACCTAAAAAAGCAATCGAAATATTCCTTGCTCATTGTCCTACATGCGAAACAAAAAAACACTTTCCCAAAAAAGGTATAGTATCACGGCCAATTGTTTCTCAAGATTTTAATATTAGAGGGCAAGTCGATCTAATGGACTTCCAATCATGTCCTGACGGCGAGTATAAGTGGCTGTTAAATTATCAGGACAATGCTACAAAGTTTATCAGCCTTCGACCGCTGAAAACTAAAAGAGCCCAGGAGGTAGCCAGAGAGCTATTTAAAATTTTCATGATTTTTGGGGCTCCTTACGTATTACAATCCGACAATGGCCGTGAATTTACGGCAAAGATTATCGAAGAATTAACTGCAATGTGGCCTGAGTGCAAAATTGTTCATGGGAGCCCCAGGAGACCACAAACACAAGGTAGTGTCGAGAGAAGCAACCAAGATGTAGAAAATATGTTGAGGTCATGGATGTGTGATAACAACTCAAAAAATTGGGCTCTCGGGTGTCATTATGTGCAATATAAAAAAAATACTTCACTTCATCACATAATTGGGAGATCCCCATACAAAGCATTGTATGGCAGTGATCCTAAGGCCGGCTTAAGTAGTTCAACTATACCTTCTTCAATTCTTGTTAATGTTGACACAGAAGAACAGTTACAAAAACTATTGGAGCAAGAAACTATCCACGAAAACAATCATGTGGAATCAGCTACGAGTATGCATACTATAGAAAAAATTATAAACTCAAATAACGAGAATGAGACACTTCTTAACAGAAATATTTTTGATCAAACTGAATCTGAATGTGATCAGACCACAAACATTCTAATTGAATCTCAACCCTGTTGCTCCAACGACTTAAGCGTTAGACCAGAATATAACAACACTGCATCAGAAGCAGAACCAGTTTGTTTGAAAGAAATACTTAATGAACCTGAAACCATTATAAATGCAGAAACTGGAAAGCAAGAGAATTTAGAGCCTAATTTAACTTGTGTAGTATGTCATAATGCTTGCACAGGTGCGCATACGTGCAGTTCATGTAAAAATTTTGTACATGTTATCTGCGGTTTAGCTGATGAGGAAGACGAAGGATATGGATCGAAAGTACATTGTATTTTATGTAAAACTGAACAAGATATATGACTCCAAAGAAATGAAGCCCTTAAAGGAACAAAACGAGCTGCCGAAAAAATGGTAAATAATACTGCAAAGAAACTACCACCACTCAAAATTGGCGAAGCTGTTATTATTAGCGTACCCAAAGTTGACCGTGGACCCCTGGACACACAGAATATAAGGGGAAAAATTGTAGACTTCCGTAATGGAGTCTACAGAGTAGGAACTGAGGCTGGGATATTAAAAAACTGGTTTCCCCGTAACGAAATTCAGTTTTCCTCTGAAGATTTTAATAATGATATTCCAGATGTACCAATTTCTTTAAGAGAAGCTGTGTCACGGCAATCTTTATTCGGCGGTCAAGGCTTCCAAAAATGCATATGTAAACCAGCGCCAAAACAGTGCCGTACAAACCGATGTGCTTGTTTTAAGAAAAATGTACTATGTGGATCTAAATGCCACAACAGTTTGAGTTGCGTAAATAAATAAGTACTAAGTCCATTTTCTAAATTGTTTTTAGGTGAAGTTCAAAGATTATAAGGGTAATGTGTAAGTATGACGGATTTCATACGGAAATAAGTATATACTAAATTATACTGTACTTTGTAGACGCAAATTAATTGATTTACTATATTTGTATACTTCTAAACACAAATTTATGTAAGTATGCCTAAGTTTCGTGCCATTATTAAACATATTATATAAAAAAAAGTTTAAAGTTCCTATCTAGACTAAAGAATTGTGTGAGTACTAAAATATTTACCAAGTATTGTTATTTTCTCCTTTCCAAATATTTATTTAAAAAATAACATTGTTATTAAGTTAAATTTTTTTAATTACATTCAAGTATTTAATTGTAATAAATAATAAGTATAAAAAGGGTTATTGTGTAATTTAACTGCAGACTGACAGTTTTGATTTGTTATTTTATTTTTTACGATTTCCTTAATAAAACTCTTCTTATATTCATTGTTTTTTTTTAATATACTTTCACATTTATTATCTAAACGTATTTATTTAACAACAATTAATTATTACCAATAACTTAGGGGTAGCACTTCTATAAATTCAGTGATATAAGTAAAAAGTGGTCCTACATAATTTGTTAACTCGTGGTCACCCTAGCCAAACATCATAAATTCAACAATATCCAATGGCTAAACGACGTCCAGCCAACTGGTTAAACGTCACGTTTAACGACTTGGGTAGTTGTACTTTAGCCATTTAATTGAATGGCAGCATTCAATGAATGGCCTAGGCGTCCAATTAGCTGGCTAATTTAACCAGATGGCTACGACATATATAAGACACACTCTAACAATATGGGCGACGCCTTTAAGCCACATTTGCCGAATCAGCGATGGCAGATGGAGGAAAGTCCTGAACGCTGGGTGCCCCCCCCCCCCCCTCTCTTTCCCCCTTCGAATAAAGTAGAGCATAGGCCCGACCGATGACCTCAAAAAAGCGGCTGGAAGCGGATGGATGCGGACACCTCTAGCTCGCATATGGTGGAAAGCATTAAAAAAGGCCTTAAGGGATGATGATTTAAGATTTGTGTTTCGACATCAACCTTTAATTTGTCACCTCAATCAGGTCTTTCCTCAATTGAAGGGATGTAGAGCATACACCACCCCGCTGCTCAACTGCGTGTTGGCAGATGACGTAATGTGTTTATTTAACACAGGATTTGTCTATACAAATTCCGATGAAATGCTTCACTTTGGCATACCCCTTTCACTCCATAGTGAAGGCGGTATGCCAAAGTGAAGCAGCGCGACAGAGTATACTCTGTAATTTCTTTGATTAAAAAGCGATCCACCAATGAATAAATAAATATTAATTAGTGATGTACCAAACAAAAATCATTTTACCGCTATGAAAATCCACTACTCTAAAATTTAATTATATCCCAAAACTGTCTATCTGGCAAATTGTTTAATTATATTACGAGATTTATGTGCCGTTAAGTGTCAACGTCAATATGGTCGCCGACGGGGCGGAAAATAGCGCGCAGTTTATTCACGGCTCGTGCCGACCTGAGGCTTGTAAATTAAAAAAAAATAAAATACTTTTCTAAAACACGCGTGGAAAAAATGTCATTACTTTTGTATATAGAGAATACGCGAAGTATTTGTATTACGTCCATAGAAAAAAAATTTGGTTGTCTCTAAAGTCGGTTTACGGATGATAATTTTACGTGACAGCGTCATAAGAAAACATCGGCCGATGGAGCCTGTGGCCGATCGTGTCTCTCTATCGCTGTTCCGCGCTTTCGCTTGCAAGCTCGGCTCAGGCAGAAAGTGACAATGAGTCATGCTTTTTCGTGCGTGCAGCTGGCGTTCATCGATTTATAAGACGTTAGCACGTCAAAAAATCCATTGCTGATAAGCTTTTTGAATTTGGAATACTGACTATGCAGCCTAGATCGACGAAAGATATACCCAGCGCTCCGGCAATGGATTTCCATACGAAATTGTTTTTTTTTTTTTTTTAAGTGAAACTTCTTTAGCGGCGTTGTGCGCTTTTTCGGATGGGTAAAAATAGTTAAACTTGTGTCAGGACACGTGGCCTGATCAAAAATTCGTAAGACGGAGGGAACGTTGACCGCCGGCACTGCGTAGGAGAGGAAGTGATATCCCCTCTGTTTCTACCGCGCGGCGAAAATGTATGCCTGCTCCTGCTGTTTACTTTTAATGTTATGTAAATTGTCGATAGTACTTTTATAATGATAAATAAAGCAATTCGTGCGAAATTATTCCCTAACCATTCCAAAATATTCAAAAATGCACAACGTAATGTTCAAGTTTTCACTACTGCCGGCACTCCCGGAGTGCTACCCGTTTTTTTTTTATTTTGGAACAGAAATCGCGCCTGTAATGGTGTATAGAAATTCATTGCCGGCATGCTGGGTATTTAGATATTGTTATTGTTGTGGCTTTGTATTGAGGAGCACCATGGTGTCAGTTTTACTCGATCATGCAAGATAAGATTTTAGGGGTGTAAGTGGTCCATCAACATCTTTGAACCAAAGCCAACTTCACCTGCATGCGGCACACCCTGCTGACTGACAAACGAAGCTCTGGCGAAAAGAGAGGTAGGGAGCGTAATTGTAAGCTACCCGGCTGGGGAATGTACCTCCACCTCACAGAATACCGCAGCCAAATAACAATTCCCTTGAGGGTTGTTGTGTTCCTGCGAGTGAGTGAGGTTACCAGAAATGAAAGGAAGGAGAAGCAGCAGGGGTGGTGGCGCGCGAGCGATATTTTATGTTGCGATCGTTTATATGGCTACGGTAACCGCTTCACATCAGTCGGGCCGTATGCTTGTCTGCCACCCGACGTAGTATAAAAAAAAAATGTTTATTTAAAACTTTATTGACCACATTATTTTTAGTACAATAGGCGGACTTGATGCTAAATGTATTATCTACCAGTCGACCTTTGGGAGTGCAGAAATTCACGTACGCGATATCAAGAATAACCTATTAGAAATTACATAATGTAGTACAGTAAAGCAATTTAATAGCAGTTTATGACTCTGTTGCATAATAAGGGTTCTTAAAATACGAGTGTGAGTTTATCACATGAGCCGAACGCGTATGTGATAATAACATCACGTGACAATTTTAAGACCTAATTATGTGCAGTTATCGTAACCGTATTAATGCTCGCAACATAATATATCACTTGCGCGCCGCCACCCCTGCTGCCAACGCAGCATCTCCTTCTTTTCTGGTGACCTTACGCACTCGGAGGAACACAACAACCCTCAAGGGAATTGTTATTTGGCAGCGGTATTATGTGAGGTGGAGGTACATTCCCCAGTCGGGTAGCTTACAATTACGCTCCCTACCTCTCTTTTCGCCAGAGCTTCGTTTGTCAGTCAGCAGGGTGCACCACGTGCAGGTGAAGTTAGCTTTGGTTCAAAGATGTTGATAAACCAGCTACACCCCAAATTATGTGGAATAGTAGTAGTAGTTAAGAGAGGTAGGGCATAGCGTATTTTGTCAGCTACCCGACTAGCAAAGTACCTCACAGAATACCGCAGCCAAATAACAATTCCCTTGAGGGTTGTTGTGTTCCTTCGAGTGAGTAAGGTCACCAGTTGGGTGGGCTGTATATAAAAAGTACAAGTGATTTACTAAATTTAAAAAAGAATGTTTGACGAGCCCGGTGGTCGATTGGTTAGCAACGGCCACTGTGACTCCGAGGTCGCGGGTTCGATCTCCGCACAAGACAAATATTTGTGTGCATGAACATGTCTGTTTATCTTGGTCTGGGTATTTTCTATGTATTATAATGTATGTATTTACAAAAAAAAAAAAATATTTAAGTATTATATCAGTTATCTAGTACCCATAGTACAAGCTTTGCTTAGTTTGGGACTAGATGGCCGTGTGTAACTTAAAAAAAAAATGTTGTTTTTACCTTTAAATAGTTATTGATGCTCATTAAAACTACATTACGTCAATTAATACTAGTACTCAAAGTAATAAAAAATAAAACCACAAAACGAGTGTCGCTCAGTAATTAAGTACAAAATAGATTACCGTCGTAAAATATTCACCTAGGCCGTATTTGTTACGCCAGGACGGCTTATTCTGATAATTATAATACGGCGGCCATTGTCAAACTGCGAAAAAATATTTTCCATACAAAATATTAACTAACTTAACGGCTTAACGACTGTCATCTATTGACAACAACCGCGACCGACGGTTTAACGTGCGCTCCGAAGCACGGAGAAGCTCGAGATACATAAACCAATCCATATATTTCTTTGCAATGCTCAAACTGCTTGACGGTAACATAGTGGCGTCATTCAATTCGTCGATCACGAACGAAAACACGACATGTGCCTGCCTGATGGGCAGCAGGAATGAATGAAAGCGACGAATTCACACGCATTATATCATCTCGTTGCGACCACTATGCCTGCCTAGAAGGTCCCTCTTCACATTCCTTTTGAAGGAACTAATATCGTACACATGTGAAGCAGGAAATACAACTCCGGACAGTCTATTGCACCTGTCAGCGGTTCGGCACAAAAAGATTTGCTGACCTTTTTAGTACGAGGTAGCGCAAAGATGTTTTCAACTGCGGTAGAATGTGCACGCTGAGACGGACTGTAGAAAGCTCTACCGAGCATTCGCCGTGATGTAGACGATAAAAGTGACTCAGTGCAGCGACTTCACTGAGGAGCTACAACGGCAAGTGATGCTAACATCTAAGGATCGTCAATAATCCGGGCTGCACGCTTTTGGAATGAATCTAGGGCTATAACTATATACGCACTCTATCCAGATATGCGCACACTATTCCACACAAGGTCTGATTTGCGTTTTGTAAAGCAATAGTTTTTGTGCGGGTGTGCAAATACTGACGCACCAAGTTCAGAACTCCCAAGTTTAAGGGAAGCGTTCAGAATTACATATTGGGTATAATCCCTGTTATTCAGGTCTACATGTAGGATTCACAAATGATCGCCGATTGGAAGCGAGCGCTAATAATAGTTTAGAAATAGAAAATATATTTATTTCAACTTCACATACACAACGCCGTGTGGTTTCCGACAGACTAGAATAGAATCACTCCGTTTCTTCCCGTGGATGTCGTACAAGGCGACTAAGGGAAATACATTACCAAATATCGATCAGGCCTCCCGAACCCGTTTGGCCATCGTGGGGAGTGTAGGCCAAATCCTCCTTCCGTCTAGGACGGACGAGAGAGGGTCGTACTCCTGTAGTGGAGACTAAAATGGACCTGATGATGATACACAACGCAAAGGTACACTTTGCGTTGTGTATCATCATCAGGTCCATCATCTTTTTTTGGCTAACCCTTAGGGATCATTGCTGGGATCACAGTGTGATTTCAGCCCTGTTTTTCAGTGCAAGCTAAAATAGTTGCGGCCAGGGAAAATGAGTTAATTTTAGTGGTAAACCCTGTGCGTTTACCATGGGTTTTATTAGCATTAAAACTGACGAGATTTAGATCACTCCAGCAATAAGCCACTACATTCAACACGTCATTTAGCCTGACATAGGGAAAATTGGTGGATAGTAAAAAAAGTTATAATTTGCCTTTATGCTGACGCTACATTTCTTTACTGCTGGTGACCTCACTCTAAGTGATGGCAGATGGGGGAGGAAGGTGTTAGAGTGGAGGCCGCGCGTAGGACGACGAAGTGTTGGGCGCCCTCCCTCTAGATCAGGGTTTCCCAACCTTTTTTACATCAAGGCTGCCCGGATCACAAATAATATTTTCATGCCCCCCCCCCCCCCATAATTTTTTCAGTAAGTAAGTGCCTACAATAAAAATCGCATTATTTTAATAACGACATTTATTTTTATGTAATTTGTACAAAAAGAATCACAAAATTAACTTTGACTAAATTAAAACGTTTTTATCAACCAATCTATAACAGTACTAGGGAGTATAGTGACAATACTAGTGAGATACTTGAGCTTGCATTCTCCCTATGGTGTTTACTTCATATTCTACCTACAGTGTTTACGCATTGAAATAATTTTTGCTATTGAAAACACAAACGTTTCAAGCCCCCCTTGACGTCCCTCTACGCCCCACTAGGGGGGCGGGCCCCCCTGGTTGGGAAACCCTGCTCTAGATGGTCCGATGACGAGGATCGTATCTGGTGAAAAGCATTGGGGAAGGCCATTGTATATCCAGCAGTGGGTAGATACAGGCTATGATGGTGACCTCACTCACTTACAGGAATCCAACAATTCTCTCTCAACGATATTGTTATTTGGCTGCAATCTTCTGTGAGGTGGAGTTACTTCCCCAGTCAGGCAGCTTATAAATACATTGTATCTTACCTCTCTTTTGCCAGACCCTCTTTCGCTAGTCGGCAGCGTGTAAAGTGTACACGTGTAGGGGGTAAAGGTGTAGTAAGCCACTTACACCCCAAAAAATCCGTTATTACGCCCATGCAGGCGACGATGCGGCCATAAGCTAGTTTTATGATAAAGTGGGTCCAACACCCTGTTGTATTCAGCTAAGTACTCATTTAATATCTCATCGCATTAGACGAGCTCGGTGGTCGAATGGTTAGCAATGGCCACTTTGACTCCGAGGTCGCGGGTTCGATTCTCGCACTAGACAAACTTTTGTGTGCATGAACATGTCTGTTTGTCATGGTCTGGGTGTTTTCTATGTATTATAAGTATGTATTTACAAAAAAAAAATGTATTTAAGTAGGTACATTTATCAGTTGTCTAGTACCCATATAACAAGCTTTGCGCTTAATTTGGGACTAGATGGCGTTGTGTAAATTGTCCAGAAGTATTTATTTATTAATTTTTTTATCGTACACGTATGTATAAGCAATCTTGTAAAGGGGCACACTTCGATAATATGTGCCGGCGATAAAGTAACTACATTTCGCTCGCCATAGACAGGGAATTGCGGAATAAATTTCCTGTCAAGGTTCTCCAATGGTCCAAGATACTATTGAATGGGATTTTTCAAGCAAGTGATGCCTCTGGTGACGCAATGATTAGGTAGGTTGGTTGCTTGTTTGCGACCCTATTGGTCTAAACACAATTTAATACGCCCATGCAGCCGAATCTGCGGCTATAAGCTAGTTTTATGATAAGTATACAATGCGGTATGTCACGCCCGAAAGGCAATGCATTGCATCCATATATCATTATTCAACAGCCGCACTGACTCCAATATCTCACAAAGCTATTACTGCAATTTTGACATAGTGTACTCCAAACAGCATATATATGATATTGTCAGTGACAAACGGAGCATTGGGTTCTCATACTTTATGCATATATTCATTAAATGTTTCGGAAACTCTGCCAAATGTATATATCATGGACACATCAACATACATGCAATGATATAATAATATGGAAATGCTGTGTGTATACTAGGATACAAGTGATTTCACTCGATTATGTCTAAACCTAAAATTATTACTACATGCCATACCGTATGGGTAAATGGGTTTTAGGTAAATTGCGTCAAAAAACGGCACCAGCGTCGCCTGAAAGTCGGAATATCGCTATCCTTATCATCTCGGAGCATTCATATGCTTGCTTGCAGTCTCTTCCCCTCGCTGAGTGCATAATTGGCCTAATGCCGTCCTTTTTTTCTTGCAAATATATTAAATGAACCTAAAATACGCGTTAACGTATATTTCCGCCAACCGCAGTTGAGCAGTATGGTGCAGTATGCCCTAAACTCACTTCATGGTGACCTCACTCACTCGCAAAAAGACAACAACCCTCGGTGGAGGTACTACCGCTTTCGCTAGTCTCGCTCGTCAGTGAGCAGAGTGCACCACGTACAGACGAGGTTGGCTTTAGCCCAAAATACGTATTATCAAATCGAAAATGAATATTATTTACGCCTATCAATAATTCATGGAACATAATTCTACAAAGTACTTCCAGAATAAGTTTCCCCGACCTGGAGCGTTCTGTTCGGAAATATTTTATCAAGTAGCAATTAATTATGTTACGGGAGAACATAAGTAGCTCATTACGGAGGCGAGCTATGAAAACGCAAGTACCGATCTAATTACTGGTTTATTGGCTGCGGGATTCAAGAGCTATCTTGCAAAATATATTCTTCGCTTTAAATTATTATATTCAGTTTTCTTGAGTTTAGTATAGAACTTTTAATATTATTAAAATTCACGTGAGATATTATACTAAATTAATTAAATAAATTCAACGGGTCACTCACGTCTTTTTGTCGGGAAAGCAGACTAGTTTCGAGGCAGACACACAGACACGTCCACCCGGACACTGTCCGGCGCGAGAGACAAAGGGTGGACGTGTCTGGATATTCGCCCTGATGAAGGTCTCCTTTTGAGACCGAAACTAGTCGGCTTTCTCGACAAAAAGACGTGAGTGACCCGTTGAATTTATTTAATTAATGTAGAACTTTTGTTGTGAGTTTGAGGTAGTATTTTTTACATTACAACCCTCAATGGAATTGTTATTTGGCTGCGGTATTCTGTGAGGTGGAGGTAATTTTCCAGTCGGGCAGCTTAAAAAAATAATAAATTAACTGTTCCTGAGGGATGAAAAAAAGTTTAGCGCGATAACCGACATTCTCTGGGACGAATAAATAAATAAATAAATATTTCTGGACAATTTACACAGCGCCATCTAGTCCCAAATTAAGCGCAATGATTCTGTTATGGGTACTAGACAACTGATAAATGTACCTACTTAAATACATTTTTTTTTGTAAAACGAGTTATAATACATAATAAACACCCAGACCAAGACAAACAGACATGTTCATGCACACAAATGTTTGTCTCGTGCGGCAATCGAACCCGCGACCTCGGAGTCAAAGTGGCCATTCCTAACCATTCGACCACCGAGCTCGTCTAACGAAAGTGAGTTTGTTTCTTTCCTCCACTTTACGCCTTAATTTTTTTTTTTATTTATTTATTTAACATTTACAAGATTCACAAAAACATATTAGGTCATATTAGGTAGGGGAAAAAGTCTTTTCGTATTTTATATGAAAATTCAAAACATTTTTTAATAAAGTTTATTTACATTTAACTAAAGTATGTAGGTGCCATTTTGTTCGATAACTTTTTGCCATCTTGTAGGTAGAGACATGATCCCATTACTATAGAAATTTTGGGACTTTTGTTCAAAAAACCACGACAAGTGGTTTTGGCAGTCTTCTCGTGATGTTAACCTGACATTGCCTAAAGAATTCTGAAGAGACCGAAACAGGTGGAAATCAGAAGGTGCAAGGTCAGGACTCTACGGCGGATGCATTAACACCTCCCAGTCAAACTCTCTTAATTTTTGCTGAGTGGCTAAAGATGTGTGAGGTCTAGCGTTATCATGATGAAAAATCACACCCCTTCTGTTAATTAATTCCGGCCGCTTTCTCTCAACTTTTTGCTTTAATCTCATCAGTTGTTCACAGTAGAGTTCAGAATCGATAGTCCTGCCTGGCGGTAACAGCTCATAATGAATAATGCCCTTCCAATCCCACCATACACACAGCATCACCTTGTTGCGGGTTAACCCGGGTTTTGCCAGAGTCTGTGAAGCCTGACCGGCCTTTGACCACGACCTTTTTCGCACGTTCTTGTCGTACGTGATCCACTTTTCATCACCAGTTATAAGCTTCTTCAAAAACGGTTCGCTTTCATTACGTCGTAGTAAAGAATCGCAAATGAGTACACGGTTCATTAGGTTTCTTTCAATGAGATCGTGAGGCACCCAAATATAGAGCTTTTTAGTGTACCCAGCTTTTTTCAAATGCGCCAAAACTGTTTTGTGGTCAATTCCTAATTCTTCAGCTACGTCGTAACTACTGATATGCCGATCTTGCTCCACTTTTTCAAAAATGGCATCCATTTTATCCGTAACAGGGCGACCAGAGCGACGTGCATCTTTCACATCAAAATTTCCTGATTGAAAACGCTTAAACCAAATTTGTGCTACTCTCACAGACACTGCACTAGGTCCATAAACGACACAAATTTTTTTCACAGCTTGCGTTGCATTTTTACCTTTTTTGTAGTAAAATTTTAAAATGAATCGAATTTCTTCATTAGATTCACTCATCTTGACAGTAAAAAAAACAAATGAAAATCACACATTTAACTAATTTGAATTTGGAATTATCTTTTTTAAAATTTAAACTTTTTAAAGATATCAAAACCTGCCAGATACAAATGGTATAACCAAAGAGATTTTATTACAAGTTCATACATACTATAATGCGAAAAGACTTTTTCCCCTACCTATTACATATAATTAGCATTATAAAACCACTGAGGTTTGTCTAAATGCTAAGTAATTCCACGTCAACTACATTTACTAATACTACTTAAATAATACTAATTAAATTACTAAACCGAGTGCAATGAAATTTTACATAAATCATGTTAGAACTTTTGAATAAATAATAAATAGATAAAATTAGATGTTTCTGAGAAATTGTAACATTACAGACGCCGTCACAATACACCCTGCTGACAGACAAATGAAGCTCTGGCGAAAAGAAAGTTAGGGAGCGTACTTGTAAGGTACCCGACTGGGGAATGTACCTCCACCTCACGGAATACCGCAGCCAAAAACAATTCCCTTGAGGGTTGTTGTGTTCCTGCGAGTGAGTGAGGTCACCAGAAAGGGAGGAGATGCTGCGTTGGCAGCGAGGCCGCGGGGGTTAATATGGCTACGGTAACCATTTGACATCAGGCGGGCCGTTATGCTTGTCTGTCACCCGACGTATTGTAAAAAAAATCATATCCGTCTATAATAAAATGCGCGTATAAAAGCTACCACATGTAATTTTTTTATACCACTAAAGTGACAAACAAGCATACGTCCCGCCTGATGGAAAGCAGTTACCGCAACCTATGAATGCTTGTAACACCAGTAGCATAACACGTGCGTTGCCAATGCGCGTTGTCATTTGTACCGAAGAGACAATCAAGAATACGAGTTAGTTATAAAAACTAATAAAAGTAATAGGTATTAATTATACGTTTCAGCATCAATAGGAAGTTGAAAAAATGACAATGTTGGTTTTATCAGCGTTGAATTTTGGCCGCCATAAACACTGCAGTATACACGTTGTCGTGTCGCCGCCATTATTACATATTATGGTTCGTTCCGAGAGCTATATTCACGTTACGGATCAAAAAGGAGACCGGGGGCAAATAGGGTCCACCGACCGGCCTGTGCGACACGCGGCGCGACACTGCGTAGTTTCGCGCACCCAAAGTGCCTTAGCGGTCGTGTAAATGACGCTTGGCTGTGTGCGTGCGCCGATTTGGGCACTAGTATGAAGTCGAAGTACTGCTTATAAGTGTATTGTGACGCCGTGGGCGGAAGCTAGTACTAAATATACAATATTTTTTTATACTGCTTTGGGGGGCAAACAAGCATACGGCCCGCATGATATAAAGCCATATAAACTCTTCCAATATGAAATAACACTCGCCCACCACCAAGGTAGCATATCCTTCCTGGTGACCTCACTCCCTCGCAAGAATACAACAACCCTCATCATCATCATCAGGTCATTTTAGTCTTCACTACAGGAGCACGACCCTCTCTCGTCCGTCCCAGACAGAAGGAGGATTTGGCCTACACTCCCCACGCTGGCCAAACGTGTTGGGGAGGCAACAACCCTCACAGGGTTGTAAATACGCTGTGCCTTACCTCTTTTTCTCCAATAATAGCGGTGGTGAAGTTTTACTCACGTACCGTAGCAGTATACAATACAGATACTTTTAGATCCGGCTTTAAACTTTTTAAGTAATAATAACGAAAAAATATTAATTACGAGTTTTGCTATAAAATGTATATTTATTATATTTTATTACATATAATATAAAAAAATAATGATAAAAAAATATCAAATTTCATAGAACCAAACGAGTCAATTCAAATTTCCTCATCCCCAAAAAGCTAAAACGTAGCAAAATGTAATGAAAAGTTGTTTTTAACAAAATAAATAAACGGTTATTTTCCTGCAAAGAAATTCTCGTTCGGGAAATTCCCAGGCGGGACGATTATTATGGTCCCAATTCGTGTCAGTGCTATTAAGAATCTAATGGTTCCCTTCATGGGCACAGTACCGACCTAATTCTGTTTCTTTTTGTACATATAATAATAATATGGGGTGTAAGTGGTTCATCAACATCTTTGAACCAAAGCCAACTTCACGGTGCACCCTGCTGACTGACAAACGAAGCTCTTGCAATAAGAGAGGTAAGGGGCATAATTGTAAGCTACCCTTTCAACAACTAACAATTCGCTTGAGGGTTGTTGTGTTCCTGCGAGTGAGTGAGGTCACCAGAAAGAAAGGAGATGCTGCGTTGGCAGCGGGGGTGGCGGCGCATGAGCGATATTTTATGTTGCGAGCTTTAATAAGGCTACGGTAACCTCTTCACATCAGGCGGGCCGTATGCTTGTCTACCACCCGTAGTATAAAAAAAAAAATACCAATAACATTTTGAGGGCCTATCTAGTGAGTGACGAGCCACCACCTGCCGCTAATAACTATCGGTAGCGGTAGTTATGGCAGGAATCCGAAAACCTTATTTGCCTATTTGCTGCCCTTTCTTGTTCTTTATCACGGTTATAAAAACATTAATTTGGAAATTATAAGCCTCGAAAATTTTATTTTTTGCAACCAATTCATATGCAACTTTGGAATTAAATAAATACAATTACGAGTATAAAAACATCAAAATACTTTTACAACAGACATAATTTATTTATTCGAATGTTTGAATAACTTTAGTTTGCGCAAAACGTAGTAGTAGTTTTTCTATAATTCCAGTAGTCCCAAACGACAATTCAATATGCTACACTTTCCTTTTTTCCAAATAACATAATAATTATACACGGGGGTCATGTGAGTGGACTATCTAATAAATTGTACATTATTGGAACCATCTCTTTAGGGCGCTTAGTCAAGTAACAACCGTAGGAATACCTGCCGGAGAGTTGGCTCTAACGTTCTGCGTACTTTCAAGGGACAAAAGACTTGTCAGAAAGGGGATATTAATTAAAAGACAGGGGATACACAAGGTCAGGACTCTACCGCCTTAACTGAAGCCGATTACGATCGAAATTTTTTATTGTGAAAATCTAAGTTCATCTTAAATTTGTGCTCATAGTAATATGCTTAGCATGTAGAGACGGAGACGCTCCACCGATTTAACTGAAAATGTTTATCACAAATTGAAACATAAGTCCGATTTTCGCAATCAAAAAATCCAATGGGAATCGGCTTCAGCTTAGGTGGTAGTACCCCTGAGGATGGCATGCTTAATGCAACCAAATTTTAAGTTAAAATAACTGCATCACGTTAAAATATTTTACACCAAACCATTTGCATCTAAAATTAGCAAATATTTCACTTTGAAACTTGGATTTCTAACCTGCAGTCCAAAAATTACGGCTGCGCTTTCTCGATAAGGCATAGTGCATGACGCTTTTACTGTGCTACTCGGCAATCATGTCACAAAGAAACTATTAAGCTCAGAAAATTATAGAGAGAACATTTTAGCTCAACAATTTAAGGCTCAGAAAATACTAGCTTCATTATAATGAAATTTCCATGGCGTAATGAACGGTTTAATATTAAATACTTTTAATTTAATTGCTCAATATTAATTAAACAGAAGTAATGATGTCACGAAGAGTCCATGCCTCGGAGACATGGACTCTTCGTGAAACCGAGAAGGAGAAAGGAAGAAGGAAGATGTGTTGTAGATGTGGTGACGGTATAAATGATTCTATATTAAAAAGAACTCAGCATCAGACAGCGCCTATCAACCACCGTATTTCGTCGTGGTCGTACGAGACTCCATAGAGCGTCTCGTAGTCCATGGAAAAGTTGAAGGCACCAGACCACGTGGTAATACCAATGAGATGGACGGATCAGATCAAGGTCGTAATTAAGTGCTCGGTTTGCGAATGTACCCTGAAAGCTGCAGTCCACGAGATGAATAGCGCTGAATTACCAAACTCATCACTCATTGTGATTCACAATGATGACCACGACCACTCTGGTAAGAGTGTACCGACTAATAATGATACCATCCAGCATAGATGGTTTCGCTTGCGCTGATTATACAAGATATAGCAATGGTGTATCAAGTCAATAGCTGTTATTTTACATGAAAAATTGACGTGGGATAAAATAAGGATCATCACACTGATATTCAGTCAAATGATCAAATACAACATTTGATTTTGTAGCATTTGAAATATCATTCCCATATATCATTTTATGAGACATGTTTTACTTATTAATTATGCAGTTAAAAAACAACTACAAACCATATTGATAACATAGTGTTTAAAACAAATGAGCCTCAACTAGTTTCATAACAACTTTTAATTTATTTTTGGGGTATGAAAATATTTCTCTTCTTGTTTGTCGTTTGTTTACCCATCAGTTTGCCTAAGGCATCTTGGTAGACGAGAAGTAGTTCTGACAGACTAAAACCATGGCCGCCGCTGTTGGTGTATATCAAATGTACCTACTTTAGTCATAATTGTTTCCAAAGGTTCTTCTTTACAAAGATCCTTAACTAAGTCGGATAATGAAGTAAAAATATAACTTTAAAAAATACGTAACATAATCACTAACACAATGAACATTAATAATAAACGTACAGCTAAGGGCACTTCGGGTTTTGTACCGTTTTATGCCATATCACATCCCTACCACTCCACTGTCTCGTTTACTACTATCACACCCCGGCCACTCCATACAAATGTCGCGCCGGTAACTAGTATATAAGCCATGACGTCTGTGCAGAGTGTGAATGAGCGTGTGTTCGTGCGGCGCCATACAAACAGTTCCAGATCTGTCTCAGAGGGGAGGTGAGGTCGAGAGAGCGGTAGGGAGTGTCCATACTGTACGTAGTACTATTACTTATACTGTGCTACTATAAATAAAGACATCTGTGCAGAGCGTAAATGAGCGTGTGTGCATGCAGCGCTATACAAACTGTTCCAGATTTGTGAGGTCCATTCCAGAGTGAGGTCGACACGAAAGAGCGGCAGGGATGCCCATACTGTATGTAGTACAATTTCTTATACTGTGGCCTTATGTTATACATAAGGGCAACAATCGCATTATGACTATCAAGCATGATATGGACTTAGGTGAAACCTAACCAGTGTGTTACGCTGCGTCGTCGAGATGGATCAACGTATTGTATGCCACACCTGCGTTGCGACATCGCACCCTGTCGCATCGCAGCGAATATTCTGGATTTCAATGTTCGTTAGGCACTAGATTGGAAGAAACGTTTCTAGAAGAGCGACCTAGTTCAAGGAGGAGCTGCGGACTCAACTTAGCTGTCCATGGTCGCATCAGAGCTATCACAGTGCAGCGCATCAGCACAGAATAATATACACTGGCATCAGTCTCCCCCACTACGACTTTCGTCCTTCGATCCGTTGAAAGATCGCATGTGAGGACGCAATGCTTATCGTGAAATGTCAGTAAAAATATATATAAAATAACGTACGCAATGCCTCGCAACCATGTACATATTCTTTGACGCAACGCACTAATGAGCGCTGCACAAATATGCGACGACATAAGTCAAATATCTGGCATATTTCCAACTCGTACCATTTGAAAGATGCGTTTTATTTTGACCTCATAATTGTTCTATTTACTGGAACTAAATAAAACAGAGATGTTCGATGGCGTCGTTGCGCGTGCCAGTCAGAATCGAACACGCAAGTTAAGCAACGTCGACCGTAGTCTATCCATGGATGGGTTTATTTATCTCGAGTTCCTTCGTGTAATGAAGAGCACTAGAAGGTTTTTTTTTAACCTACGTCGGATGGCAGACAAGCATACGGCCCGCCTGATGTGAAGCGGTTACCGTAGCCATATTAACGCTCGCAACATAAAATATCGCTCGCCCGCCGCCAGCCTCGATACCATCGCAGCATCTCCTTCCTTTCTGGTAACCTCACTCACTCGCAGGAACACAACAGCCCTAAGGGAACCGTTATTTGGCTGCGGTATTCTGTGATGTGGAGGTACATTCCCCTGTCGGGTAGCTTACAATTACGCTGCCTACCTCTCTTTTTGCCAGAGCTTCGTTTGTCAGTCAGCAGGGTGCACCGCGTAAAGGTGAAGTTGGCTTTAGTTCAAAGATGTTGATGAACTACTTACACCCCAAAAAGTTATCGGTCCCGACTGATGTCATTAGATTACAGTCGTTAAGCTAAGCGTTTAGGTGGCTTGAAATCACTGACCTTCGCCAATCCGCAGTCGAGCAGTTTAGTGGAGCATGTTCTGATCAGACATAGTAAAGATCAGCGGAGACATGTATCTCAGTAATGGGATAAATATGGGTTGACAAAGAAGAAGAAGAAATGAAATCAACGATTGCAAATTAACTAATAAAATTGTACCATTACTTGCATGCACATATATTTTTTTTTATACTACGTCGGGTGTCGGACAAGCATACGGCCGCCTGATGTGAAGCGGTTACCGTAACCGTATTAACGCTCGCAACATAATATATCACTTGCGCGCCGCCACCCCCGCTGCCAACGCAGCATCTCCTTCCTTTCTGGTGACCTCACTCACTCGCAGGAATACAACAACCCTCAAGGGAATTGTTATTTGGCTGCGGTATTCTGTGAGGTAGAGGTACATTCCCCAGCGGGTAGCTTACAATTACGCTTCCTACCTCTCTTTTCGCCAGAGCTTCGTTGGTCAGTCAGCTGGGTGCACCGCGTGCAGGTGAAGTTGGCTTTGGTTCAAAGATCATGATGAACCACTTACACCCCAAAACCTAACAAACATACCTAATAACTTAAGTCAAATAAATACTCGCACCACGATTGCAAAATAACGAATAAAATTGTACCATTACTTGCATGCACATCACATATGAACTTGGCACGAGCAGCGAAGGTAAACTTCTGATGTTTGCAGCAAAACAATTCATTATACTTGCATCCATATACTCAACTTGTTGTCTAAATTGCTCAACTCGCTTCTCGAAGTTTTTGAGCGTATTTATAGTTGATGTTGAAATTATTTATAGTTGAAGCATGCTGAAATCATCTTTATAATGGATGTTTTGCCGCATAAAGGTCATCTCACTAGAAGGTATACTATTATAACAGTACTCACTGCCGCTTCCTCATATCAACCTCTCCTCCACTTTGTGATGAATCTGGAACAGTTTGTAAGGCGCCGCACGCACACACGCTACATTTTTTTTCTTTTTTTTATACTACGGCGGGTGGCAGACAAGCATACGGCCCGCTGGATGTGAAGCGGTTACCGTAGCCATATTAACGATAGTAACAAGTATTGTTCGCGCGCCGACACCCCCGCTGCCAACGCAGCATCTCCTTCCTTTCTGGTGATCTCACTCACTCGCAGGAACATAACAACCCTCAAGGGAATTGTTATTTGGCTGCGGTATTCTGTGAGGTGGAGGTGACGCATACGGAATTTCTTATATTCTCTTCTACTTCAAGTAAAAAAAAAATAATTTCTAGCTTCAGAGAGTAGTTCTGCATTAGTAAAAAATGTACCGGCATTTTTAACCACATTTTATCTCTCTTACTCTTCTTGGTAAACCCTTATTCATCCCACTGCTGGGATATAGGTGTCCCCTTAATCGAAGGGGTATAGAGCATACTCCACCACGCGCGCTGCTCTCGACTGCAGGTTGGCGGAGGCCAGTGTTTTCAAACCGCCTAAAAGCCACTGACTTGGCTTAACGACTGTCATCTAACGACAACAGCTGGGACCGATGCCGTCCGAAGCATGACCCCTGTATTTACCTCCTAACAATTTAACTATTTTGTTTTATACTAATTAAGGTTTTAAGCTAGCATTCGTTCGTGTGATTTATAGCGGTTATCGTAGCCTACAGACGCTTGCCATGCAACTAAAATTGCTTGTGTGCTCACATCCCGTAGTATGCGTTAGCAACGTCCGGAGACCTCAGTCACTCGCAGGTACATGCAATCTTGAAGGGTATTGCCATGTGGCTGAAGATGTCAGTGAGGTAGTGGTACTTCTCTATTCGGACTCGACATGCTCTACATACCAAAATTGTTTACATAGCTCTCCGAATCAGCTAGCTGAAGTGGCTAAAAAAAGTAGCAGATGGGAGAGGAAAGTCCTAGAGTGAAACCTGTGTGTCGCAGCGAAGCATGCCGCCCTCCCCCGCTAGATGAACTCATGACTTCAGAAAAGCAGCTGGAGGTGGGATGCGGAAAGCGGAGGATCGCATAGGATGGAAAGTAATTAGGGAGGGTCTATATCTAGCAATAGATAGATACAGGCTGATAATGAGGCTGATGCTCTACTTGTCTTTCACCACAGCTATCGTTTGGTGCACCACATGCAGGTAAAGTAAAGTTTTTTTATTTGCTGTACATCAATCTCAAAATGTTTACTTATTTTACAAGTGGTAACGACATGGTAGCTTCAAACTGAACACATTTTTCACTAACTTGTTCGCAAGTTCAATTATTTGTATGTTAATAAACCGCAATACTGAATTAATTTTCGTATGAGAAATTACAAATAGCACCAACTATGTAGACTAGAATATAATTAAAATGCTCGCCAAACTTGCTGAATTTGTAATGTTGCTCGAGTCACCTTCATACAGCTGTGAATCACTTAGGTTGACCATTTGATTTTATTATTTTCGGACATTTTTATTAGGACCTCATCTTGTATAAAATCAGTTTTATGTTATACAATTTGAATTAAATTTTTTACATTGTCTATAAAATTGAAAAAGTGATTTATTCTTGAAAAATCAACAACAAATTAAAAACAAAGGTTTAATAAATTGATATTTATAGCAGTTTATTTGTTAGATATTGTTAAGTAAGTCATCACTACTAAAATTACACTAAAATAACCCTACAAAAATTGAATAACAAAACAAATGTTTATTAGCAACGCCTTCCTGTGACTTGTGATGTGTGTGAGTTTTAAACTTTCTTGTTTACATCGTTTAGTACAGTCATTTGGTTCGAAAAATAGTGGTTACCTGGAAAGTTTTCCGGGAGTTTTGAAAATTGGTAATTTTATAGATTTTCATGTGCTCTTTCCGAATTCCAACTTTGCCACCTCGTATTTTTGCCGTTCGCGCCTATAAATTGTAGAAAATTGTCTCTGGTTTCATTTTGTATAATTGTTTTTATTGTAAAATGAGACGGATAGTGGCGCGAGCGGCAAAAATACGAGGTGGCAAAGTTGAAAATAGGAAAGAGCACATCAACATCTATAAAATTGCTAATTTTCAAAACTCCCAGAAAACTTTCCAGATAAAACTACCAAATGACTGTACTAATTATTGAAAAAATATAAACAATTTTTAAGCAACTTTGGTCATATATCATGGTGACCCTACATTGACTCATCCATTTTAGTCATCATTTGGATCAAGTAAACTAGTTAAAAACTAATAAAGCTCTATCATGATTCTTGAACGGTATAGTTACAGCTAAATCACTGTTCGGTCAAATTTATAAGGCAAGTACAAAAGTTACAAATGAGGGCTGCCGAGATGACGATTACCAATGACGTCAACCGAATTCTAGCCCACGGGACCGAAATCGAGGTTCAGTGGAGCGAGTAGATTCGCTGAGTGTATGTTTTCCATTGAAATGTTCTACGTCGGGCGGCAGACAAGCATTCGCGCGCTGCCACCCCCGCTGCCAACGCAGCATCTCCTTCCTTTCTGGTGACCTTACTCACTCACAGGAACACAACAACTCTCAAGGGAATTGTTATTTGGCTGTGGTATTCTGTGAGGTGGAGGTATATTCCCCAGTCGGGTAGCTTACAATTACGCTCCCTACCTCTCTTTTCGCCAGAGCTTCGTTTGTCAGTCAGCAGGGTGCACCGCGTACAGGTGAAGTTGGCTTTGGTTCAAAGATGTTGATGAACCACTGACACCCCAAAATATAATAATAGTATTTGATATAATAGTATTTGATGATCATTCCTCAAGGACATGATCGATCTCAATGTTTTTTCGACACAAACCTCAAGCATGTTGAGGTCTTCACTCTCCACAACCACTCAATCAAATTAATATTTATCATCACTTTCATTAGCTACCCAGTCACTGCTGGATGTGTCTCCTCCGCAATGCTTTCTCGTCTTTGCGATCCACCGCTTTGCTCAGCTAGCAGCTACTTTAAGGTCTTCAGTTCAGGAGGTCACTTCACCCTTCGTCACATTCTAGACGGTTTCGTGGATTTCATTTAGTATCACTTGTTCGGCAGATATTTTTTTTATACCACTAAAGCATATGGCCCGCCTGATGGAAAGCAGTTACCGTACCCTATAAACGCCTGTAACACCACGGGCATAACACGTGCGTTGCCGACCCTATAAAAACCTCTTCACATCCTTCTTGAAGAACCCCATGCTGATATGGCCGGCCTCTACTACAGTAACTTGGTGATTTTAATAATTTTGGTTCTCTTTCGAAAGGTCAATCCGTTAGATAATCTTTGAATACAGCTTTCTCTATTTTAGCTTAGTGTGTGAAGGAGCTAATTATTACCAAACAAATCTCTTTTAGCCCATTGTTGAGTTTAAGAGTTTATTATTCAAAACTAAAATCTTCAAGCAGTGCGTTCAGTACCCACGGAGGAGGAGTGTGTCTTTAGATCACATAGTGGAGTATCTGTGTGGAAAAGATTTCCAAAACCTGCTCAGCTCAGACCAAAAACAAATAAGAAGTTTGTTGAAAAAGGTTCTTTCACATGAAGATAAGCACACGAAGATTATTAAGTTCCTTCAAAACCGTTCTAGTTGCAAATCATTCCTGAAATAAATTTTTTGCAAGGGTTTTATACATAACGGCCCGCCTACAATTCTATTCGTCTTCTCTTCATCAACCCATAATCATCCCACTGTTGGGATATGGGTCTCCCTTCAATCGAAGGGGTTTAGAGCATACTCCACCACGATGCTCAACTGCGTGTTGGCGGAGCGGCCCACACTTCGCTGTGGCTCAATCTTCCCGTTCCCTTCTCATTCTAGTGGATTTGACATAAAAATGTTGCCCTGACAATTTCATCATATTTTTTTTTTTCGTTAATGTTTCTGATATATGAATACCTAGCTGTTATTCGAGATGGAGACGAATCCAACAAATCAAAGATTAAACAAAAAATCGGTTCAGCTGTTCTCGAGTTATAAATGATGCAACTAATCCTACTTTATATTATATATCAAATATATTATCTCTGTGTATAGATAATGTTTAAAATCTACACGTACACAGCGCCATCTAGTCCCAAATTAAGCACAAAGCTTGTACTATGGGTACTAGACAACTGATAGATGTGCTTAAATACATTTTTTTTGTAAATACATACTGATAATACATAGAAAACACCCAGACCAAGACAAACAGACATGTTTATGCACACAAATGTTTGTCTTCTGCGGGTATTGAACCCGCCACCTCGAAGTCAAAGTAGCCATTGCTAGCCATTCGACCACGGGGTTCGTCAATATAGATAATATTTAAAAATTAGCTAATAAAATAACTCCCGAATAGTCCCGATCTGAACAAGCTTATCCTGTCTAAAATAAGGTTTCCCACTATCTCATAGGGATCCCTCAAAACGGCGTTCTAACTTCAATCCTGTGCTCGTCTCTGCGCGGATCAAACTTTGAGTAATTTCAAACTATAGCATAAGCCGTGCTTAAACGGTTGATTAACGAGGTGATTTACTAAGTTGCAGAGTTCCGCCAACTAGTACCACTCAAATCGGGGCTTTCGTTTTAAAACAAGTTTTTAATTTTCTCTTTACTGCACTAATTGAAAATATTCTTTTGTTTTTTAATCGTCGAAACTTCGCTTGTAAATCAGCTGGTTAAAATGAAAATTTGAATTAAGTGCCAAAAGTTTGGACCGTACTGTTAAGGGTGTAAATGGCTTACCATTATATTCGAATTATTGCGCATCATAATGAAGGTTCCAGCTTGTTTAGAAGAAGTTCACAAAGGTGGGCTTATAATCTAAAACAAATGTCAAGCTGCTTTAGCTTTTTTTATACTTAAATTTAAAGTACGGAACGCCTGATGGAAAGCAGTTACCATAGTCTATGAACGCCTGTAACACCAGAGGCATCACACGCGCGTTGTTTACCCTGTAAAAATCTCTTCACGCCCTTATTGAAGAATACCATGCTGTCCTCTGAAAAAATCTCGACAGGCAGTTCATTCCACAGCTTGACAGTGTGAGGAATTCTCAGTCGATGGCGAGCGGTGTGACTGTAGAAGGAGGCCGTGGGAATCATGTCAAACAACTCCTCTGAACACACCCCATTGTACAATCGGTGGAACCCAAAGGGACGCAAAATCTCTTTTCACTTTTTGCTTCATCTTCAAGCTTTTTGGGGAGTAAACGGCTCATCACAGTCTTTGAGCCAAAGCCAATCTACACTGCACGTGGTGCACCCTGCTGATTTTCTAACGTGGCTGTGACGAAAAAGAGATAGGGCATAGCGTAATTTTAATCTGCCCTTCTGGGGAAGACCTCTAACTGGCAGAATACTACAGCCAAATAACAATTCCCTTGAGAGCCGTTGTGTTCTTGCAAGTGAGTGAGGTTACCAGTTTGGAAGGAGTTGCTGCGTCGGCAGCGACGGTGGCAACGTGGGAGCAGTATTTCATGTTACGAGCGTGTATATGATTGCGGTAACCCGACGTAGTATAAAAAAGTTTCTATACTGTGTCAAACAAGCATGCGGCCTACCTGATGTAAAACGGTTACCGTAGCCATATTAACGCAAAAAACATAAAATATCGCTCGCGTATACTGATGTGTATCAGCAAATGCAGGAACTCCTTCCTTCCTGTCTGGTGACCTCAATCACTCGCAGGAACACAACAGCACTCAAGCAAAAAAGAAAACTGTGTGGTGCATTGTAAGTAGGCAACATGTGCATGAAATTTAAAGTCAAGGAAAATATTAAAACTACACTGAAAAGACTTTCCATCAACCCGCAGTTGAGCAGCGTGGTGGAGTATGCTCTACACCCTTTTGATTGAGGGGAGACAGTGGAATGATAAAATATATATTGTCAGACAAATTACACAGCGCCATCTAGCCCCAAAGTAAGCGAAGCTTGTGTTATGGGTACTAGACAACTGATAAACATACGTAAATACATTTTTTTTTGTAAATACATACTTATGATACATAGAAAACACCCAGACTAAGACAAACAGACATGTTCATGCACACAAATGTTTGTCCTATGTGGGAATCGAACCCGCGAGCGTTGGTGTCGAAGCCACGTCATTGACCGCTACGCCACCGAGCTCGTCTTATATATATTATTCGAGATAAGGGTTGTCGATACTGAAAAGACTAATGTGATTCTATAAATATCTGAATCTTTGTACAGAGTTATAATCTTCTTCGATTCCTCCATTATTTGAAGCTTGTTTTGTTAAAAGTTTTCGTAATTTTGTATTTTATATCCTTCCCTCTTGTACGATTTTTGGCTTTGAGAACTGTGCAGTTCCAGAGAAAACTCCTACGGACTCCCAAGTAGTGGAATGAAGTACTTGCCGAGGTTTTTCCAAGAGACTCCTGCATGATGTTCTTTAAGAAAGGCGTGAAGAGGTTTTTACAGGGTAGGCAACGCGTGAGTGATAGCTCTGATATAGGTTAGGTTGCGATGACTGCTTGTCATCAGGCGGGTCGAATGCTTGTTTGCCATCTTAGTTGTATAAAAAAAATGTGATGAAAGCAAGGAAAAAATAATAAACAATGAAAAAAAATTAAAAAAACTTTGGTCAGTTGGTAATAAAAAATAACTAAACATTTTTTTAGTTTACTTACTTATTGCATGTTTCTTGATACCACATGGGTTAATGTGACAATGGAGAATGTTAACTAATTATGATTATTAGCACTCCATATTCTCTGTCAAAAATAAAAAATACTAGTGAAATAATTACTTCGATATGTCAATTAGTTTCCGATGAAGTAAAACAAGTTGTAACCGTACGGCGCGGGCTGTGTGACGTCATCGTACAACACGCTTAGTCTGGCTCACTCAGTCCGCTCGCGGTCGCGCGCCCGTGCCGTTGAAATTATACCTAAATACTATAATTACAATTAAATAATTAATTAAATACTATAACAATAATAATTAATTAAATTTATTATAAATTTTATTAAAATTAATTTTATTTAATTTTATTATAAATTTATTTTAAATTTTAATTACTATAATAATTAATTAAATACTATAATTAGAATGTCACATCCCTAATACTAAGCGAGCCGTGGCCGTGGCCCGTGCGATGCGTTGTGAAATGACGTCACAAGACTGTTAGCGAAGAAAGTAAAATTTTCTCATAAGATTTCACCAGGATTGGTAAGTAAAAATCTGAATTTTCCACTGGATATTGAGATGTCCACGTACAAATTCGGGTACAAAACTTAGTCTAGTAATAGATTCATCATCATCATCATCATGAGCCTGTATCTACCCACTATTGGGTATAGGCCTTTCCCAAAGCTTTCCACCATATGCGATCCTCCGCTTTCCGCATCCAACCGCTATCAGCCACCTTTTTGAGATCGTCGGTCCATCTTGACTCTAGATAGACTCTAGATCTATTACTAGAGACTATTACTCTAGAGTCTAGGGAGTCTTTAGTAATATACTAGCTTTCGCCCGCGGCTTCGCTCGCGTGAAATTCGATCATTTTATTATTCAAGCCAAGTCTAACACGCAGCGCAACCACCTTTAATTGTACTATATATACAATTATGCAGTTTAGATTTTTTCATACAACATTTTTTTCCTGCTAACTGTCGTTCCCATGGGAATTTTTCAAAATACAGCCATAACTAAAACGTAAATCTATCTTACGTGATTTAGATTTTTACATACAAAAGTTTTTTCCCGCTAACTCCCGTTCCCGTAGGAATTTTGCAATATCCTGTTGCAACTAAGCTTTAAGTTTACTAAGGTACCTGCATGCCAAATTTCAAGCGTCTAACTTAAGCGGTTTAGATTTTTCATACAAAAGGATTTTCCCGCTAATTCCCGTTCCCGTGGGAATTTCGGGAATTCCTTTCTTAGTGCACCTCTACGATACCTAAGCTACGTCCCTTCCAAATTTCAAGTGCCTACGTTTAGCCGTTTAGGCTGTGCGTTGATATGTCAGTCAGTCAGTTTCTCCTTTTATATATTTAGATTACTAGAGACTCTCAAGATTCTAGAGAGTCTACTAGAGACTCTAATAGATCACTAGACTATATTTTGTATGCTTAACTAGAGTTGTATATAAATCTTGAATCAATTGGTTCCACAAGGAAATACCTATTTTAAAACCGCAGGAGAGACCACTAGTAATTATTTCGAGTAAATAAATAAACAGAATATTTTAAAAAAGTTAATGCACACTCGTATGTTCGGTATTTTTAAACGAAACTTTTCGATACTGGCAACACTGTATACTCGTTTTAACAAAGTAAACAATAAACTTTTTTACTGAGTTTATTTTTGCTGCATTTTTAATTGTTACTGTATTTTCTACTTATAGTTTAGTAAAGTTACGGAAAAATGTGGAGTGCACACAAATGTTTGTCTTGTGCGAGGTTCGAACCCGCGATCTCGGAGTCAAAGTGGCTAAAAATTGCTAACCATTCGACCACCGAGCTCGTCAAATAAAATATTAGGTATAAACTTTAAATGGGCCTAATTTTGGAGTGAGTATGTTAAAAGTTATTTGGTGCATGTTTATCTGCGTGTAGAAACCTTTGGTACATAATGTATCTTATTTAAAACGGTGTCATCATCATCATCAGTCTGTATCTACCTACTGAAAAGCCTTCCATCAGATACGATCCTCCGACTTCCGCATCCAGCCGGTTTCTCAAGGTCATCGGACCATCTAGAAGGAGGGCGCCCAACGCTTCGTCGTATCAAAAGAGTGTTCGATGTTTGGAACCCTGTTGAATTTTTCTTTTTTTTTTAGATTGCCATTCTAAGAATAGCAATAATAAAACCAGTAATCAGTGTCAGCTACTCATCTGAATTTACTCTACCCGTGTACAGTGTTAATATATAAATAGTATATATATAGTGTATTTTTATGTACTGTTTTGCCAGGTAGTCCTCATCATCTACATATATTTGTTCCCCAAACTAAGACAGTCGGAGGCTTGTTTGGTACTCGTGTGTCGTCGTACCTATAGAAAAAAATAGATAATGACATAATCACGAGAATGCAACAAATATATGGGTGTTTCTATGTCACGTTGGTATTGTGAAATAGAAATATATTTATTTCAATATCACATAGCAATGAAAAGGTACACAAATACAACATTACATATAATAGGAGATGTGATGTTGAAATTTTGGCCCACCCTCAGGTATCATTGCAGTGCAGGCCAAAAGTGACAATACCTATGCCGATACACGGTAATTCAATAATATGTACAAAAAAAAAAACAAAATAATAACCAAAAGACAGTATATCTTAGAAGCTAAACAATCGTTTACCTACTGAAGCATACTAAAATCAATGCAAATACTGGCAACATTACGCGATAGCAGTACCAACATGACAGACAAATAGAATCAAGCCAATATGTCATCCATATCTCATCATTTCATTGTCAAAATCGTTTCTCATATGAGCATAAACTATTTGGTAATTCTTTCCACCGTTTAACTTTATAATTACAAGGAAGTTACGTGGCACAATGCATACTGCATTGTGCCACATAACTTCCTTGTATATAATGTATCTATACGGCTCGAGTGTATAGTGTTTGCGAAAAGCGAATGAAAATGGACCATTGTGATTGTATTAGTAAACAGTATACGACTTTCATGATGCTACGCAGCCTAATTTGTACCACACTTCCTTTTACCATTCCTTTCAAGATTGACATTTAAAAAAGTAATAAGACCATGATTCGCACGAAATTTCAGTACACAAGATTAGCATAAATCCCAATCAAACATTTCCGAAATCGTCTATCGAACAAAATTAATTCAAAACACGCACTAACGAGGTGTGTGGAATAAACAGTGACAGAGGAACTGCGTGATTAATTAGAGGCCTTATTGTGAACATGTGGTACCACAATGGCGTAGTACACGCCGATTTGTTACCTGTCAAAATGTTTTTCCGTATCATTAAACATTAACGAGGTTAGCGTAAAAAATGGTGCCTCCGTGTCTTCATTCACAGTATTTAATTCAATACGGTTTACTAGAAAATTAGATCAGAGTAAAAGCTTGCTTATAAGGCTAGAATGTCACAAATAGAACTATAGAATTGAAAACAGTCACCTCAGCTTATGGACGTAACACATAATACTGATTATATAAACCCTCATCACGCTCTTTTGGAAGAACTCCATACTGGCAGAACTTTGACAACCATTCTTCATTTCACTGCTTGTTAATACGTTGGAGTAAACTTATATACTTTGTTATAAAGTTCTCATGCACTGTGCGGTTCCAGAGGAACCACTGCGGTGCATGACAACATCGTATCTGATACGTGATAATAAATTCCTTGCCGATGGCGAGTGACTATAGAAAAAGGCTTTGGGAATTACGTCAACTAGGTAATCTGAACAAACCTCAATGTTTAATATTTTGGTAGAACACACAAAGGTTAGCAAAGTTTCTTCTCAGACTTGAAGCTTCTAAACTATTTCAACTAATCCACTCATTCAATCATCATGCATCCATTCCAAGTAAACAACTATCTCACCTCATCTATGAATCGAATCACAAGGTGCTAGCTAATATCTGGGTGTTCTTAATATCTATAGATTACAACAGCACTTCATATAGTGAACGTAATTGTACTTCGTTTGATTCCGAAGTTACCATGTCATGCCTGTTGGTCCGTGGGAGATTTTAATATTTAAGTTCTACTCTTCAGATGTAGTTTGCGAGACCACCTGGCTAGCATTCCCGTATCTGCATCTGGAGATACGTACTCTAGGGTTTAGGCTCCACTATATGGATTTCCTCTCAGACAATTGAAACATTTTTCATGTATATTATTGGTACCTTTAAACCCAGAGTCAAGTACTTTTCAGAGAAGGTGGATAGTTTGTAATCACTACTCTAATATTAATAAAATATTTCTGGATTAACTGCAGCACCGGTACTGGTAAAATTTTGAACATTTTCTTTGTAAGTACATAGTTTATTAATAACAATCAGAAAATACAAGCGGACACATTCATGAATATAGTCCGTACTCTCTACTCCTGGTGTTAAAGTACCCAATGCTATCGTTTTGACAACGTTGAGAGACCGTTCATTGATTATATGTTTATCAGTTTTTAATTTTGGTTCACAAACAAACATTTATACCTACTTCCAACTTTGAGTAATCATATTAACCAAAATCTGTATTTGGGTCCAAACTAATTCTAAACACCTGAAAACTACCTTCAAACTAAAATAAACCCTGAATGAAACATTAGAAGCTATCAATAATTCAAATCAAAACACGAACGACAGCTGTTAACCCTTAGCCCATAATAATTTGTGTGCCTATTGTTAGGGTCCCTTGGACCCACACCCCCTTAGACCCACTTATGAACTTGCCCGATTTGTCCAGTATTAGCTAAATTTAATACTACTTCACTCCGACCCGTCATATGTGACTGGGTTATTGTTAATGTGGCCATGATTTCAGACGTTATACGAACTTTTTCTATATAACATATTATAACTACTACTACACTTGCAACAATACAAGTATTGCTTTCAGCTATTAATATTACTGCGCATCATAAATACACATCGCCAGAGAATTTTGTATGTGATATATTTTCATATATTTCATGAGCATCTAAACGATGTGGATGCGTCTGATGGACAATCGTAGTAGTCGAATTTTTTTTTTTTGGTGATTGGATTTTATGCCTACATTAAAGTTAACCATATACAATACATTAAACAATATATTTATTTATAAATGTTTCTAAATAAAATAATCCTTTATTTCACAATGTTGGATATGAATCTGCGTCAAATTTCTCATACGAGATGTACATATGTTGCCTTTAGAGGCAATAATTGTCACTGAACCTCCAACCAATTATTGCTGGAGCTTATGCGCATCTTTATATATATATATATATATATATATATAAAGATGCGCATAAGATATAGAACATATGTTCCATATCTGTCAATCTTTGTTTGCATTTGTTCAAGTATGTGTCTTTTCTTTAGTTTAAGTAAAATATGTAACAGCAAACCAATAAAAATATTATCTCTCTATCAAACATATTTGTAATAACTTTATTGAGCGTGAAATGGAATTACATAATACGAAAAAATACAATTGTACATAGGCGGAGTAATCCCTACGAGAGATCTCTTCCAGCCAACCTATTTATGAGATGTAATGGGAAAATCGTATACGAGACTAATAACAAAAATCGAATAATTAAGAATGTAACAGATAATTATATTTTTGAAGTTATCTTTTCAAATAATTGGTAAAGGTTGATATTATGTATATAGTATTTTTTTCCTTTCGTATTGCTTTATTTTTTAAATCGTTTTTACAAATACTAAACAGTATTAGCTCAGATCATAAAAGAAAAATGCTCTGTGGGCGTTTCTTTCCGTAACACCTACTTAAATTACAATTATGTTATCAACAGAGGTACATAAATCTATTTTTATTTATAGGTTTTCTGTAATTTGAGTTTTAGCTATCAAATCACTCTTCGCCCACACTCAATTCAATTTATTGTAATGAAAATAATAGATTCACATCGGGCGAGCTGTATGCTTATTTGCCGCATGAAGTAGTAACAAAATTCGCTCCTTAGCTAAAGCGACATATTGGTAACATAATGCCTTTACTTTCTTTTTGTAGTGATGGAAAATTTTCTGACGTTACGTTTATGTCATTTGCTTCACTGTTCTATCTTGGTCTTTAATGTATTTATTACTGGGGAGTAGCAACATATCCCGGCTTTGTACGTGTAACACATACAAAGCCGGGATGTACTTGTGAATTTAATCATCTATTGATGATTAAATTCACAAGTATCATCACACTGGTAGCTTATTTTCGTAAAATGTCATAAATTATATAGGTATAACCATAAAATAATTATATAACGTATTACTTTCCTAGATAATTTCTCTTTCTGTTCGTGAAAAATGTACACTAGTCTATTAGTTGCGCTTTAGAGTTTAGCTTTAACAAATCGGCGCATCATACTTCAATTAATTCGCCATAATTGTGAGTATTCAGTGTACATTTATCACTAACAGCAAGAAAAAAACGGGTTGCACTCCGGGAGTGCCGGCAGATTGTGTTGTGGATTTTTGAATATTTTGGATTGGCTAGGGAATAATTTCGCACGAAGTGGTTTATTTATCAGTATAAAAGTACTACCATTTATGTGGTAAAATATAATATTAATTTATTGCGCTATCGTACACAAACATGACAATTTATATTACATTAAAAATAAACAGCAGGAGCAGGGATACAGTTTCGTCGCAATGTAGAAAGAGAGGGGGATATTACTTTCTCTTCTACGCCGCGCCGGCGGTCTACTCTCCCTACGTCTTACGAATTTTTGATCAGGTCACGTATCTGACGTGAGTTTAACATCTTTTACCCATCCCAAAAAGAGCATAACGCCGCTAAATAAGATTTCATTTCAAAAATATTTAGGAAGGTTATGCATTATGTAATTACTTAATGAATTTACGTGGTTGATGACTATGAACTGTCGCATATTCTTGCATTTTTTTTTATATTCGCAAATAATCGAGTTCAACTATAAAAAAATATAAATATGCAATTAAACATACATTTTTGACGTGACAACGTCTTATAATTCGATGGAGCCGGCACGCACGAAAAAAGATGACGTATGCGGCGTTACCTCGCTCTGAGGCGTTCCATTAACATTTTCTTTTGAAAAATGCAAACATTCCATCAGTATTTTCTTATGACGTTGTCACGTTCAACTATCGCCAGTAAACCGACTTTACAGACAACCGATTTTTTTTCTACATGCACTTTATAAACATTCAAAATTCAAAACACCCATACACTTTCGTATATATAATATTCAAGTTAATAACCATTTAATCCGATTAATATATTATCTCGAAGACATAAACTTTATCCGCAAATGCATTAGGATTTTATCCGCAATATTTGAAAGCCATGGAGATCTCAGTCGGGTCTTAAGCGTGTCGTTAACATGTGTATAAGACTAATTCTACTGTGACCTTTGATTTTATGGCAGAGTAGGAAATTTTGTAGAAAATTTTGTTCTTTTATTTTGTGATAATTTTATGAATAGAGATGATCAAGTAATTTAATCTGTGTAATATACTTTTGAAAAAAAAAGTAGTTAAGTCATAGCATAGCAGAATAAAGAATTTCATTTCGTTTCATTTGTGCCATTACTGTTAAGAATGTTGAAATCAATAATGTTGTAACTTCAACGCTGAAATAGAAATTATTTGTATTCATTCAAGTGAAATAATTGAGTTCGAAAAACAACATGTTTGAAAAAAATATGGACTTAACTATATATTAAAATTTCATTTTCCAATATCTGTTGAGTTGATAGAGAAAAAGAACATGGAAAATTAAAGATAAAATAAATAAATAATAAATGTTCCTGGACAAATTACACACTTCCATCTAGTCCCAAACAAGCAAAGCTTGTACTATGGGTACTAGATAACTGATACTATACTTAAATACATCTTTTTGTAAATACATACATATAATACATATAAAACACCCAGACCAAGACAAACACACATGTTCATGCACACAAATGTTTGTCTTGTGCGGTAATGGAACCCGCGACCTTGGAGTCAAAGTGGCCATTGCTAACCATTCGACCACCGATATGTATATGGGGTGTAAGTGGTTCATCAACATCTTAGAACCAAAGCCAACTTCACCTGCACGCGGTGCACCCTGCTGACTGACAGACGAAGCTCTGGCGAAAAGAGAGGTAGGGAGCGTAAATTGTAAGCTACCCGACTGGGGAAGTACGTCCAACTCACAGAATACCGCAGCCAAATAACAATTCCTTTGAGGGTTGTTGTGTTCCTGCGAGTGAGTGAGGTCACCAGAGAGGAAGGAGATGCTGCGTAGGCAGCGGGGATGACGGCGCGCGAGCGATATTTTAAGTTGCGAGCGTTAATATGGCTACGGTAACCGCTTCACATCAGGCGGGCCGTATGCTTGTCTGTCAGTTCTGTCACCCGACGTAGTATAAAAAAAAACCGAGCTCGTCAAACTTTAAACCTTATAGACTTCTGCAATGATCGATTTGTGCCGTTTGCATCTTCTCTCTGCGGTCTTTATGAGATTCGTCGGTCTATTTATAGGGAATCCTCATTCTAGAATTTTTCTGACTTACGAGTGTTAGTTTTGAAAAGAAAATAAATATTTTTGAAGTGAAAATTTCTTTATCGGCGTTGTGCACTTTTTAGGATGGGTAAAAAAATGTTAAACTCGCGTCAGGACACGTGGCCTGATCGAAAATTCGTAAGACGGAGCGGCGCGGATCGGATGTCGGTGCAGCGTAGGAAAAGAAGAATTTCATGTAATATCCCCCTCTCTTTCTACCGCGATTCGAAAATGTATGCCTGCTCCTGCGGTTTATTTTTAATATAATATAAATTGTCTGCTCTACATAGATACTGTTACGAGCTAGGGTTCTGGATTTGGATGTAAAACGCCAATGACAACTTGCAAGGATTTATTCACGCAGGGTCTGGTCTGCAGGTCTTCACAACACGAAGTCCACACGAAGATTCCAAATCGCAGGTCAAATCGAAGTCCAATAGTATCGCTGAGGTCGTAGGTTATCGCTTGTCTCGCAGGTAGATTCGCTCGAAGTTCTCTCTTCCGAAGTCCAAACTGAACTGCCTATGCGCCGCGGCGGTCGCTATTTATATTCGCCGGCTAGGGTTCTCGAATATTCTCGTATGTACTTCCCTTCGGTAAGTCATCGTAATGTCTCGAGACACATCTTGAACATTTTCATGTCATAGTGTTATGAACCTTATGTCAGTAGACATACGGGTCATTATTGCTTGCAGCGAAGTATGCGGCGACTATTCTAGAAGGTTCCATTCTGGATCGTTCGAGACAGGACCGCGACAATACCCATTTAAGCAATTTTATCCCAATTTTATATTAATATATACTAACCACATTTACCTCAAGTTATTTCATGATACTTTTCTCGAAGCGAAGGACGATAACAATAACTATGATTGTTAAAGCGAAACCATTCAATATGGAACATTCAAATTTGATATTTCGCATATATTGTTCATCATAAAAAGAAAATATAACATGTTTATAGTCGAAATTGCATGAAGGATGGGTAAACATCAAGTTTGTGTTACATTAGAACGGTTCATCCTAACCAAACAGTCAGGTGATATTCTTATTGAGTTAGAATATTGTTTCTAGGTAAGTATATAGGGTTTGCAATAACATACGTGGATATCTTACAAGATACAAAAGCTGATATAACTAAAACGTATCTAGAATAGCTGAAGGATATTTTATATATAGACGGTCCATAGGCGACCATCAAGAAGTAAGAATGAGTTACAAAGCGCATATATACATGCAATACGCAAAGAATGGAAAAGATTGTGAACACCCAGGAAGGCATTTTATCTACAACTTTTCAATAATTGTTTTTATTAGCGTCTTGCCGCGATGGTAAGCGGAGCGGGACTGAATTAATGCCGGGCAATTACCTTGCTTTCTTCTTGCCATATACGCAGGTAGAACGCATCTATAGGTAATAATATCTTGCGAATAGCTAGAGGTTTTGTTTTCTTAGGATTAGTTGGAAAGAAAAAGTTAAGAGGTGTCTTCACTTTCTCGCAGGAACATAACAAGCGTGTAGGTGTGGTCTAAGCCTCTAGGAAGACTTGCCTGCGTGATGACTTCCCTTACTTGCAGAAAGACTATAGTAGGTTGTCAGGAAATTGTTCCTCCTCCTCCTTAAGTCGGTCCCTCACTGATGAGGATCGTGACCACGACGAAAGCGTTGCAGCAATTTCCTCCAATTACTGCGGTCTTCTGCCTGATGGAGAGCGTGAGACATTGGCATTTGCAGTTCTTCTGACACCTGGTCGGACCATCTCTTAGGGCTTCGTCCTCTCGGTCGCTTGCCATCCACATTGCCAGTTATTATGAGCTTCTCTAGGTTATCTGTATCCCGGCGCGCTATGTGTCCGAAGTACTGAAGTATCTTGTGGAGGCACATAGCCGAGAGGCGCTGCTGCGTGTCGAGCCTGAGTTCCTTCAGGACCGAAAGGTTGGTGCGTCGAGCCCTCCAAGGGATGCGAAGCATTCTTCGCCAGCACCACATCTCAAACGCATCGACCCGTTTCCTATCCGCTGCTCTCAAAGTCCAGCTCTCGGAACCATAAAAAAATATAGGAAAGATCAATGTGCGGATAATGTAAATCTTGGTCTTCCTTTTGATGTTTTGATCCCTCCATATTTTGGTGAGCTATGACTCCATAGCGGTTTTGGCCATGCCGATGCGCCGCCGGATTTCCTGCTCACAGCCACCTTTATTGCTTATTACGGACCCAAGATAGTGAAAACTCTGGACCGCTTCATAATCGTTTAACAGATTAGTACGCTGTATCGCACCGAAACGGTCTACAACCATTAGTTTGGTCTTGTTCTTATTAATGCTGAGACCAAATTCCTCGCTGGCTTGTTCCAATCGGTATAGTAGGAAATTGTTACTTGGCAGCAATCTTTTGTTGAGGATGAGAATGAGGTACCGTAATACTATTGTCTTGTTCTGTGGTGGTTCAAAAGTTTAGTCATAACCAATTGTATATTTCAGTTAGCTTTAATATTTTTAAATGTTTTTAACCAACGATCAAAGCCCCCGTTTTTTGTATGGTACTTTTGTTCCCCTAAGTTACCACAAATGACAATAAAAAATATTAAAAAATGCTAAAGTCAAGGCAAATATACACTTGGTTATGATTCCACTTTGATTTTAAAGTGAATAAAAATGTAGACATTTAATAATACCATAATACTGAAGTTATATATTTTTTATTGCCCTGGATAAGAAAAGGTTATTACTTACCTTGAAAGTAGATTTGCTCGAACAGCAAGCAAGCTGCACCAGGCGTAGATGTGGTCAATTTTAACTTATAGACGATAACGACTCACTTACGCCCCATGTGCTGTTTTATGTATAAACGCAGGTGCAAGTACACAGTAAATTTAATAACAGTATGCTAAAACTGCATAGCAGTTTGTCGACATTCGTTAAAATTCTATTTCTATTATTTTAAATTCAAATCTAAATATACACATACTTACGGGCGGTGTGCAAGTGTTCGTTTAATTTAACAGAAAACTTAAAACTTTAAGTTACGAGCCTTTAAAAAACATGACCTAAGTACAGTTTAACCTAAGTAAGGTTTATTATTTATGAATGTATTTGAATTACCTTCGGCGTTACATAAAGCTCGCGTGCAGCTCAGTGCGCGTGCACTTGTCGTAAATTGGTTCGAACCGCCTTAAACTGGTAATATGACACTCGATTTAATTTCACGCAGCGGTAATTAAAATACTTACTATCATTACATAACAATAAAATTCTAACTTACCGATATTTGTACATAGGAGATATTTAAGAAAACATAAAATGAATGAGTTATAGGAGCAATAGAAGCCATATTTATTTATTTTTTCATGTGAAAGACGGCAAACGAACATGTGGGTCACCTGTGGGAAGCAATACCAGTGATAATGGAGATCAACAAAACTAAGGAGTCGCAGATCCGTTGCCAGCCTATATCCTTCCTTCCTTTCTTTCTGGTGAGCTCACTTACTCGCAGGAACACAACAACCCTCAAGGGAATTGTTATTTGGCTGCGGTATTCTGTGAGGTGGACGTACTTCCCCAGTCAGGCAGCTTAAAAAATACACTATGCCGTATGCCTATTTTCCAGAGCCTCGTTTGTCAGTCAGCAGGGTGCACCACGTACAGGTGAGGTTGGCTTTGGTTCAAAGATGTTGACGAACCACTTACACCCCAATTGAATTGCTTCTAGAAATTTGTCTGTCTATCTATATGTTAGAACGCGCATCATCCAAAAGCTTACTTACATACTCCTTTGGCGCAGCGACCCAAAATGATGTTAGTCTGATAAAGGGCTTTTTTTATTTCTATTGCTTCTTTAACGAGGTGAGGTATGAGACGTCGTTAATAAAACTACCATCTACTTGCTGTCTTCACTCGTCCCGTCACCATGGCGTCTGCAACGTCGCCGAAATATCGAGAAAATATAAAAATCGATCGTGGTAAATCCCATATAAAATATAGTGACGTAAATATAGTGATATCTTATTATATTACTACTGCACAAATGTTACTATGCGGTTGATGAATTTTTATGTGAGAAAAATAATGCATGACAATTATTGTATATCGACATATTTTTTAGTGTAAGAATGTTCTATATTCTAGTTTTTCATAATTTTATGTAATGTTTAATTCAGATTGACATAGTTACATATAATTTGAAATGTATTTGTCTTGTACAACTAATGATTTATTTAGCAGTGATTTATACAGTTCAATTACATCATCATCATCATCAGGTCATTTAAGTCTCCACTACATGAGCACGACTCTCTCGTCCGTCCGTAGACAGGAGGATTTGGCCTACACTCCCCACGCTGGCCAGACGGGTTGGGGAGGCCAGACGGGTTTCGTTCAATTACATACTATGATTTTATTATTTGCACACCATTATCGATGGCAGAATAATATGGAACATACTTATTGACAAATTGACAACTGTACAAAAACCTTATTCTGACAAATAAATATTCATTCATATTAATTTATTTTCGAAACAATACAGTATTGTAATGAAAATGAATGATTTCAATTTTAAATAAATAATAAATTAAATTTAAGATTAATATAACAATATGTCAATTATCATTATCATACGAATAATCAATTAGAATTAATAACATTAATAGACTAAATATAACAATAATAACAGCGTCATGTTTGCGATCACCATATTATAAGCTAAAAAAATACTAACGGTCATATATGTCATAACAAATTCTAATACTAATTTAATTAAATCTATTTAATTGACACACAAATTTCAGATTCAAATTCAAAATTCAAATTCAAAATATCTTTATTCCTTGGACTTTATAAAGCACTTAGAAACGTCATACAAATTAAATATAAGAATATGTATAAATCATTACTACTCTAAATCCGCAGAGCTTAGATTCACTTTCATCACACTATCTTGAATGTGAAAGTGAATTTAAGTGCCAGTTCCGGCGACGGGGCTTCTTGAGAAGAACTGGCAAGAAACTCAAGGCCGACTCTTTTAATTGCCAATATCGTTACATTAAATATAAATACAATCATTAACATAACATAACAAGAGCAATTCATTTCCAAATACTTTTATCATTTATGTAATCCGAGATACAATAGTAAGCCTTTTGACATAGTCTAGTTTTGATATATTTCTTAAATTTACCCATGGATAATTTAAACGCGTCGTTTGGAAGTTTATTGTAGACAGAATGGTGGCACAGAATGGTGAAACAATATTGTGTACAAAAATTAATTCATCCAATTCAATAAAATGTTGCTTGACCTGCTAGATTGTACTGGCGAGCAAAATGGCGCTATCAAATCTACTTCTATTGTGTCACTAGAATTATCTCAAACACATCCTCGCCTTTTAAAGACCAATCAGTCATTCGTTTCATCGCTATCGCAGCCATTAATGCATGCAATATCATAGACAATGGGAGTGTTTGTCCGTCCGTCCATAAGATTGATGTATGCGACAGTGGCGCCCCCTGATAATTGGTGTGACAGACATCCGAAGCGATTTCATAAATCAACTTGTCGATTGCGTCTTTCGCTGTGTTGTAAATATCTCATGGGGTGTGGGCTCAATATCAAGATTGCGTCAATATCGTGAGATAAATAAACCTCACCTGCATATGGTGCACCAAGCTTACGAGTAAACGAGGCTTTTTTTTATACTACGACGGGTGGCAGACAAGCATACGGCCCGCCTGATGTGAAGCGGTTACCGTAGCCATATTAACGCTCGCAACATAAAATATCGCTCGCCTGCCGCCACCCCCGCTGCCAACGCAGCATCTCCTTCCTTTCTGGTGACCTCACTCACTCGCAGGAACACAACAACCCTCAAGGGTATTCTGTGAGGTGGAAGTATATTCCCCAGTCGGGTAGCTTACAATTACACTCCCCTACCTTTCTTTTCGCCAGAGCTTCGTTTGTCAGTCAGCAGGGTGCACCACGTGCAGGTGAAGTTGGCTTTGGTTCAAAGATGTTGATGAACCACTTACACCCCAAAAGGCTCTGGCATAAACGGTGTTATAATATCCCGATAATATCCCGACAATTGGTCGTTATGTGTTGAAATTTGGGATGCTGACTGACAAACGAGGCTCTGGCGAAAAGAGAGGAACAGCATAGCGTATTTTTGTTGCGTTCCTGCGAGTGACTGTGGTCACCAGAAAGGAAGGAGATGCTGCGTTGGCAGTAGGGGTGGCGGCGCTCGAGCGAAATTTTATGTAGCGAGCGTTAATATGGCTACGGTAACCGCTTCACATCAGGCGGGCCGTATACTTGTCTGCCACCCGAAGTAGTATAAAAAAAAATAGTTACTTATTTGCTATCTTAGTACCATGAAAAAGAAGAATAGTGTTATGAGTAAAAAATAATGTAGAGACTGAGCATTGTAGACAAATCCCAGGTATGTTCGTTACTCACAAATGTGCTCACGTGATTTGAACTTGCCTACGTCATCTGCTGTATTTTGCGTGACGTCTTTTCAATATTATAGACTATCTGTTACAGGAATAAAATTCCAGCATCACAATATCATATAATATCATAATTAAAAAATATGATCAGTGTATTCATTATAATTAATGTGATGTAAAAATGAAAAAATAAAACTTAATTAAATTTAGTTAATTGATTCAGGTGTTATTTTGCGGAACTCAAATTTACAGGCAATTTGATCTACACTACTTTGCGTGCTTCTGCCACCAATTAGTTCATGCAAATTACTGTCGGCGGCACCCACCCACTACCGTTAGTAGTTGCATGCGACTGCCGTGGCTGCTTTGGTCGTCTCTGCTCCAGCTGCTGTGGTCGTCTCGGCGAATCTCCAACATCTGAAACAGTAGATCAAATTGCCTGTTAATTAAATTTCCTTCAACTAATTATTACAACTAATTAATTGAAATAAAGAGGTAGAATGAAAAATATATTAAAGTGCAGGTTTTTTATATTTGCTATTTTTTGCAATCGTACACCTCGATACGACCCAGAGCGTTCATCATGTCAACGAAACAAACCGACCAAATAGAGAAAAACATTTCATATTGTGAATTTACCAGACACGTGTTACATATCGAAATTACCCAGGTTGCTTACTTCATGTGAGTAAATAAGCCACAAAATTTTGAACTGTAACAGGGGCATTGATATATATATTTAACTCAATGAACAAGGGTGTTATAAATTCACAACATTTTTTTTTATACCACGTCAGGCGGCAGACAAGCACACGGCCCGCCCGATGTGAAGCGGTTACCGTAGCCATATTAACGCTCGCAACAAAAAATGCCATCGCAACAACTCTTGCGTTCCTGGTGACCTCACTCACTCGCAGGAACACAACAACCCTTAAGAGAATTGTTATTTACCTGCGATATTCTGTGAGCTGGAGGTCCTTCCCCAGTCGGGCAGCTTACAAAATACCACAGCATAGTAATACAAACAGTACTTTAACTTCATACTAGCGCCCAAATCGGCGCACGCACACAGCCAAGCGTCATTTACACGACCGCTCAGGAAGTTTTGGTGCGCGGCGCACCAACTGTGCCAGATAGTAATACAACCAGTAAAGTACTGGTTGTATTTTATGCTGTGATAAAATACGCTATGCCCTACCTCTCTTAAAACTTGAAACATGACAGTTCTTCTCTATTTGGTCGTTTTATTTACGATGAAATGATCGAACGCGAACATAAAACTCGCACTAATCTATGCACCCAGAGTGCGGGCAGGCGGCTATGGCGGCGCCATCGTTTATTAAATATATTACTTCTTTCTCTTATGGTGTTTTTCTACCATCATCGGTCCAAGTAGGATCACTCGATTGCTATAATATAATTAACAGTCATCATCATCATCATCATCAGGTCATTTTAGTCTCAACTACAGGAGCACGACCCTCTCTCGTCCGTCCCAGACAGATGGAAGATTTGGCCTACGCTGGCCAAACGGGTTGGGGAGGCCTGATCGATGTTTGATAATGTATTTATAGTCGCCTTGTACGACATCCACGGGAAGAGACGGAGTGATTCTATTCTAGTAATTAACAGTCACTTCGCATAAATTACCTGGTTGAATAAAAACATACTACCTGTAACATATAACACGACAAAGATACATCACATGCCTCGAACAAACGTCCGTCCCAAACGAGACGACACCATGTATTTTCCATGTAACATTTATTACCAACGCTTTTAATCCTATTATACCGTATAATAAACATCATAAAAAAATATGTCCGGCACATTTTTCCAACTTTGCGAAAGAGTGAACCGATTTTGGGCTTTAAATGTAATTAATCAGGGCCACAATAGAGTCTATTGTCCCGCTACACATTTATCATAAGCGGTTTAGAAAAATGACAATGGTCGGTAGGAAGTAATTTATGAATTTCACACATCGCTCCTATGTGACGGTAGGGACTTTTTCGTTGTTTCGCTTTGCTGTTTTAGTACACGTTATGTTCTATGTCAGGATTTATTACTTCGTCCTGCTTGTGATGGGTTATGTTTAGGGTTAGCTTTTGAACGTGGCATCGCAGGGGAAATTTGGGTACTTAAATCATCATCAATTACCCATATATACCTACGTATCTAGTTATCTTTGCCTTCTATATATATACCGGGTGGAAACGGACGAGCGACACAGCGAAAAAACACGGAATGTTCATACCTTATACATTTTTCTCAAAAACTTTGCTATTATTATTAACATTTTTCGAATTATACTTTATCAAATTTTAATACAAAAAAGGTCAATGTTCATCCCTAAAGTAGCTGATTGCGTATAAAAATAATGATAGGCACTTCTGAGATTACTGTGAGAGGTTGGCGCCACTGACTGGTGATACTGCGCTAGTCCGCCCAGCGTTGCTATTTTGTCTGTAATTAATTACATATTTTGTGTGTAATCTAGAACTTTCGTGTGTAACGCATGTGTAGTAAACGTTAAGAGATCTTGCAAATTTCGTATGTTATTGCGTAAAAAGAAACCAAAAACGGACTGTAAACGGTAATATATTTATCTGGATAGTATTTAATTACATGACCTTTGTGATAATCTTTTTGAACCTTACGCGATCTTCATAAGAATTACCATAATTACTATAAATGTACATTTTTGATTGATAGAACTGCACGCTTCTGCATGAGAGATTTCAATCAATCGGCTCACTCTTTTATCTACTTCATAATTAAACATAAGTAGGTCTTTAGATTAGGTGTCGGGGTATGTGTATTATGGTGTGTAATCAGGGAGTTTGGGATTTGATCGCGAGGCAGTGTTAACATTGCATCTGTCATATGTTCCGAAGCGGCGGGATTTTGAAGAGATCAATTCGCCTAATTATTTTTAGATGACACAATGAAAGTTGACTGAATCTATATTGAGTTATGAATCGACTAAAAATTATTTACTAGATTTATTATAAATTCTTTTTGCTCGCAGAATACCCAATAACCAGAATAATATTTTTATTACAGATTTTTTCGTTGTTTTAGTAGACGTTGTGTTCTATGTCTGGATTATTATATCGTCCAGATTGTGATGACTGATGAGATTTTATTTATTTGAACGTGGCTTTGCAGGAGAAATTTGGGTGCTTATATCGCCATCAATTACTAATATAATATATCTATTTTTCGCAATTCTGTGAGACAAAATGAATTGCTAATTTTGGTTATTCTAAAACCGAGGTAGATTTCAAGACATTTGCTTAGTGCCTCAGAAGTACTATGATGTTTATTTTGTACAGTTATACGACTCAAGTCGCGAGCAATTTGAGTGTTTGTATCTACTAATATTTCTTAAGCAAAAACTCGTTTTCATATTAAAAGTTTCATATTATAGGAGAATTTCGGTCTCAAAATTAATACAACGATGTTTTAATAGTAGTAGGCGGGTTTTTGTGTTTAGATCTCGGGCAGTAACTTTTCTTAATGCTATATATTTAATGACTCTATTATACCTTACTCGTCGACAGTAAAAATCTTAGGTATTATGCTGGACCAAACGCTATCATGGAGCCCATAAGTCAATACAATTAGTCGCAATCTTTCACGTCTCTTCATTCAATAAGGCGATTGCAAAATTTTCTGCCCATGTACACCAAGGTAATTTTGGCTCGTTCGCCTCTTCTTTTCCTCCTAGATTATGGCGATGTTGCCTTCCTCGACTTGTCAGAGGAGTTGCTGTACAAATTGAAAAGATTGCAAAATCAATGTATTAAATTTATCTTCGCTGTACGCAAGAACTTTGACATTTCTCACTTTTGCCATTAGCTCAACTGGCGTCTGATTAAACAAACCAAACCATCAAACAAAAATATTTTATTAGTCACACACACATGTTTTTTAAAACCAGGTAAGTACCTATTACAGAAAAACAAAAAAAAAATACGACATATACGTATCATGTGTACCGTTATGGTCTCAGTTCCGCATAGCTGAGGATTAGCTACAGCGCTGGTATTTTGGAACCGCATGGCTGCACGAGCGTTCCTGTGGGGGTAAAGCTAGGTCCCGCAAGTGCACTCCTGAAACACTCACCAAAAACATCGAAACATAGCGCACTATACATTATGAGACATAACCACGCCTACCCGCCCCAATGCTTCCGCTGAATGCCCCAAATAATTAATACCGGCAGGAGACCCTGCCTTAGCTATTGAAGAATAATATATGCGAAATTGGACAAGAGTCTGAAACTGTTGAATCTTTACTAGTTCTTGGAGAACAAGAAGATTCCGCACTACTATTTTCGGCATTTGCATGAAGCCGGGAATAAGATACAGAAACATTACAAAAATCTGAATCTAAAAGCCTCGCATCCAGGGCCGCATTATTAATAATAAAATATAAATAAGCATTAATCCATTACGGAAAAACACAAGGCGTGCTCCTACCCTACTGACAAACGTGGCGCAAGCAGTTACCTGAGCAATACTATGTATCACTCCCGTGTAGTCGATCCTGTAAACTTAAATTTCATGAGCCCTTTTTAAATACAAAGTATTGCATAACCAAGTACCTCTTTAGGTCGGTTACAAAATCTCTACAACCGGTACTGATATCGGAGCACGCTTATTTTAAACAACATAGTATGAACTTACGGGTGGTTGCGGCATTTGCGGTCAACGTCGAAGTTTGAGAACGACAGCCTACGCCGCTAGCGCTTCCCAACCGCACCGAGAAATTTTTACCCATTTTAGTGTAGTTTTCGAGGTGCTAATTGTGTGGTTTCGTACATAATTCCATGCCTTTGAAGTAAAACTGAGAGCTATGTATACGATCTAATTTACTAAAGGGTTACGTTTAGAGGGTTTCTTTTGTAATTCTGTATTGTAATTTTGGAATATTTTAATTCTTTTGGGAAAACGGGCGATCGGATATTTACTTTACCTGCCAATCAACCTCAAATAACTTGCTATTTATTATTTGTCTAAAATTTTATTCTATTAACTTTTAAAACGAACAGGTTCATAAAAATGTAATATCTGTATATATTATAAAACTCAAGTACGTATCTCTGTTTGTAAGTCCATTTATATTTTTGGCCCGAAAATCTATACTTTTATAGGTACATAATGTAATGTCCTTGTGGCCATGTGGTTTCAGGCAGACTAGAATAGAATCACTCCATTTCTTCCCGTGGATGTCGTACAAGGCGTCTAAGGGAAATACATTATCAAATATCGATCAGGCCTCCCCAACCCGTTTAACCAGCGTGGGGAGTGTAGGCCAAATCCTCCTTCCGTCTAGGACGGACGAGAGAGGGTCATGCTCCTGTAGTGGAGACTAAAATGGACCTGATGATGATAGATATATAATGTCAAGAGGTCATAAGTATTTCTTTTTCTTCTATTCCCCTTTAACAGCCGTCATATCTACAGTTATCCCTTTCTTACCATATCATCTGTCACACAACCCAACTAAATAAACAATTAATAATAATTATTAATTATATTATAGCCTATTTTATAATTCTAATTATTCTTTAGAAATTAATTTTAGGATATTTTAATATCAAAATAATTGCGGGTTTTATTCAAAATTTAAAAGCAAAGGCGGGTGTCATTGACTGTACAGGTTGTTCTAAATTATGTTTTATTCGACTTCAGATAAAAATAATCTTTAATAGTATATTTTTGGTAAATGACAAAAAATCTAAGATTTGACGAACTGAATCATTATTATGATAATAATGATAATAATATTATCATACACTCTATCCGATAGGTTATCTGTCTGAGGCCTTCTCAGAAAGTCTTAGATATTATTAAATTTAATGTAAAGTAAAAGATTATTTCCAGATTATTGTTAATTTAATTTTCGTTACAAATTTTACAATTAATAATATTTTTATTTATTTTTTGTATATTTAAATTCTACGTAACCCAAAAATTGTATGTAGCAGAGAATTTACGTAACGCACTAAAGTTTTTTTTTTTTTATTTGTTACATATTGAAATTAACTCCTTAATGTTTGAGATTTTTGCGTTAACGTGGCGAACTAATAATCTCATAACAAAATCCAGACGTGATAACACGTCACGTCAGTACAATCTGTAAAGTATCTATTCTGATAGTTAAACCTTTCGCAAGCCCTTCTGAAACCCATCAGCAAAGTTCTGACCCTGATCAGACTAACCGCAAGGTATCAACACGATCCCTCAAACCCTCAACTGCAAACTTGATAAAACCTTCAGGGAAGCAGTTCATTTTATCGAAACACGAACAATTAGTTTGCAATTCGCGCCTCCGATGTTTTATTGCATGAAAGTTTTAGCCAATTTTTTGAATAGGAAACTGTACTTTATAGCTTTGAAATAGAGTTTAAGTTTGTAATGTTTTTGCAACGTGAAATACCTATCTTTTTTCGTAAATTTTTTATCGCGTGGGATTCGGAAGTGATGCAAAAATAATTGTTTGGTCCCTTTTTTATGTGCGGGCGAATTAAGCCTTTGTTTACAACTGATTTTAGATAGCCGGTTCTTGAAGGTCTTATAAGGTTTCTCTTGAACTCTGCTATCCCATGGGAATTCATGAAAATAGATGCTCATGTGTATATGAGAATTACTCGCTCTACAAATTTAAGTTGAAGCTGACCAGTTAATGAAACATAAAGGTTTTTAATAGGAAGTAGAGTCAATGAAATTTGTTGAAATTCCAATAGACCGCAGCCAAATAAGAATTCCATGGAGGGTTGTTGTGTACCTGCAATAGAGCGAGATCGCTACGAAGCTTCTGAGAATGTGCTCCTGACGAGCTGCGTGGCGTAGCGGTCAATGACGTGGCTTCGACATCAACGCTGGTGGGTTCGTTTCCCAAACAGGACAAATATTTGTGTGCATGAACATGTCTGTTTGTCTTGGTCTGGGTGTTATCATAAGTAAGTATTTACAAAAAAAAAATGTATTTACGTATGTTTATCAGTTGTCTAGTACCCATAACACAAGCTTCGTTTACTTTGGGGCTAGATGGCGATGTGTAATTTGTCTGACAATATTTATTTATTATTATTTATTATATTCTAGTGTATAAAAAAAATGTGTTGTGGAATGCGTCTTTAAAATTGCTTCCATAAAAATAAAACTAATGATAACAAAATCAGAGGATACATTTGGTGTTGCAGCTACATATCTATCATCTCCATCCAAAATTCAATCACACCATACAATTTACGCTAAGTAAGGACTATGGAATATCGCGCGCGGGGGAGCGGGAAGCGCTGCCCTTTTTGAGATAATTTTAGTGCATATAATATATTCACGTACAACACTCTACTATCTCCATGACACAGCCACACCCAATTTTTTGTATTAAATATTAGTATTTAGTATTAAATATATTATAACTAAGTATAAACAAAATTTTTAGTATTTAGTGTTAAATATTATAAGTGTGTAATCTGTTTTTGCCCATGAATACTCTTTGTGCCTTTTTGGCCATGTGGGCTCCGGCAGACTAGAATAGAATCACTCCGTCTCTTCCCGTGGATGTCGTAGAAGGCGACTAAGGGAAATACATTATCAAATATCGATTAGGCCTCCCCAACCCGTCTGGCCAGCGTGGGGAGTGTAGGCAAAATCCTCCTTCCGTCTAGGACGGACGAGAGAGGGTCGTGCTCCTGTAGTGGAGACTAAAATGGACCTGATGATGATGATGATGACTCTTTGTGCCTAATTATTTAAACTTATCTATGTTACAATTGCCATTGAAAGTCCACTGCTGGACATAGGCCTCCCCTCTAGATCTCCAATAAGACCGGTTGGAAGCGGCTTGCATCCAGCGCGATCCCACGGTCTTAATGAGGTCGTCTGTCCACCTTGTGGGTGGACGTCCTACGCTGCGCTTGCCGGTACGTGGTCTCCACTCGAGAACTTTTCGACCCCATCGGTCATCCGTCCTCCGTGCTATGTGCCCTGCCCACTGCCACTTCAACTTGCTAATCCGCTGGGCTACGTCGGTAACCTTGGTTCTTCTACGGATCTCCTCATTTCTGATTCGATCTCGCAGAGAGACTCAGATGTCCAGCAGTGGACTTTCAATGGCTGAGATGATGATGATGATGATGTTACAATAATTATGGGTTGTGACTCACCACTCACACACAACTGTAAGATGGATAAGTTGATATAAATCATCATCATCATCATCATCATCTCCACTACAGGAGCAAGACCCCCTCTCGTCCGTCCTAGACGGAAGGAGGATTTAGCCTACACTCCCCACGCTGGCCAGACGGGTTGGGGTGGCCTGATCGATATTTGATAATGTATTGTATTTCCCTTAGTCGCCTTGTACGACATCCACGGGAAGAAACGGAGTGATTCTATTCTACTCTGCCGGAAACCACACGGCCAACTGATATTATACTTAAATTTATATATATTTTGTAAATACATACATATAACACATAGAAACATAGAAAACACCCAGACGAAGATGAACAGCCATGTTCATGCACACAAATATTTGTTTTATGCGGAAATCTAACCCGCGATCCAGGAGTCAAAGTGGCCATTGCTAACCATTCGACCACCCGGCTCGACAAATCTAAGATATTAAGTTTTGTGAGTAAAACTGTGAAGTCTATGAACGAAGACGGCAATCTGACGTAAACAATAATTGTTTACCAAATACAAACATAAATAAATTATTAGTTCAAATAATGGCCGGCGAACAATAAATTTGTACACTCAGGCAATATTCAGTAAACAACAAATTGGCAATAAATAATAAGTTAATGATTTATATTCAAACACGCTATAGGACATAAGAAAACGGTGTTATTGTGTAAATATTTCATTGGAGACACAAGAGCTTTGCCAATTTATTCGAAAAGTTATGAGCGTGGAGCACATCTATTTTTGCAACTTCGAATCTTCCTCATTCTTTACTGTTCGGTTAACGAAAATACACAGTAAGGTAGCTGACCACTAAACGAATAAATATTACTGGACAATTTACACAGCTCCATGTAGTCTCAAATTAAGCTCATAGCTTGTAGGGTAGACTGGGTACGGTTGAAACGGTGGACGGTTGAAACAAAGTGAATATCTCGTGAATGGTGCGTGATGAGGTGAAGGGTACAAGGGGAGTACGAAGCGGGCGACAAGTCGAAACTTGAATTTTAGTATTGCGTCGCTCTTCGGGCGCTGTGTTTGTCTGTAGGAGGCCCCATTGTGTTTTTTGACGGAAAAGTAAGTATTTTTGTACCTACATTTTTGCAATTATTAAGATTTCGTTTATAGTTAGATGATTGAGAGTTCTGTTACAGTTGAATTGAAGTTTGTACAATATTGTAGTATGATAAGTTTTTATTTTAATTTACTATTATTCTTACTGTGAACCGTTTTATACTAAGATGGGGGGGTGGGGACAGTTGAAACATTATTTGTGGGTACGGTTGAAACAGTTTATTAATTAAACTTTATTGATTTTTAGATGCCAAGAGTACGCCAAAGAAAGACTACGAAAGGTCGAACCGACTTATTAACGTACAAACAAGCCTATGAAGATGTGAAAGCGGGATCTTCGTTAAGAACAGCGGCAGAAAAAAATGGACTGAACCACTGTTCCCTGTTCAGATATATACGTAAACGAGATGCGACTGGTAACGATGAAAATCAAGAAATGGGATATAAGGCCCACAATCGTGTGTTTACCCAGGAACAAGAGCGTGAGTTATCTAAATATTTAATTAGATGTGCAGAAATCTACAATATACACAGACACGCCTGAAAAAGAAGAGATAAGAAGAGAATATGAGATCAGAATGGAACGAACCAAAGCTAAGCAAGTTCAGAAAAGATTAGATGGAAGAAAGACTAAAAGAAATACTACAAACAAGAAAAAACTAACACGCGACAAGAATCATCATCAGAAGAAGAAGAGTGCTACTGTGTTGTTTGTATGTCAGCATATTCAGAAAGCAGACCGAGGGAAAAATGGATACAATGTATAGTATGTAAAATGTGGGCGCATGAAGAGTGCACGAAAGGTAGCCTTACTTATGTTTGCCACAACTGTGACTCCGAATGATCTCGTAACGATTGAAGTAGTTTTGTTTAAAATTTTAATTTTAATTTTCATTGATAAAGTTAATGTCTTTGTTTTGATAGTTTATAATTAAAAGTGTTGATAGTTGAGAAATATAATAGCATGTTTGCTTGGTAACTTTATTTCAAAAATATTATCGCTACCAACATCTGATTATTATTTAGTTTGAGTTGTACTTAATATAAAACTTTGAAGGCTGATTAAAAATAATGTTAGATTATAAATATAGCCAAAGACTTAAATATTTCTTCATAAAAATATTTGTGATAGTCAAATGTGCCATTACCATTCGAAAAATGTTATTAGAAGATTAATAAAACATGATAATTGGTTATATTTTGTATTATTTGCATGTGTTTCAATTGACCCCAGACACTGTTTCAACCGACCCTGGGATGGGGACGGTTCAAACAAATGACTAATTTTTTTTAATTTGATTTTATACAGAAAATACTATACAGTGATCTTAAATAACATTGCCCTGTAGTAGACAGATATAAGGTCTTTTATTTAGTATATTTCCGACATCGCTCGCTTAACAAATCCCGATGCTATACATGATAAATGCTAAAATGTTTCAACCGTACCCAGTCTACCCTACTATGGGTACTAAACAACTGATAATTGTACTTTTGGGTCACTTTGCGGGTGTGCTTTTTTGACTCTTAGTGGTAACGTATCTATAGAAATATAACATCATTGCATTACTAACAAATGACGAACCCGGTAGTCGAATGGTTAGCAATGGCCACTTTGACTCCAAAGTGGCCATCCGCACAAGACAAACATTTGTGTGCATGAACATGTCTGTTTGTTTTGGTCTGGGTGTTTTCTATGTATCATAAGTATGTGTTTACAAAAACAAAATGTATTTACATAATATGTTTATCAGTTATCTAGTACCCATAACACAAGCTTCGCTTACTTTGGGACTAGATGGCGCTGTGTAATTTGTCTGACAATATTTATTTATTTAATTTATATTGATAAAGTATATAAAGTCCAAGGGATCACATATCTCACGAAAGTAAATAATAATATTTGATTTTAGATTATATATACATATTTGATAAACACGCGCTCTGTAAAAAAAGGATATCTCCTTATTATTATTAAGGATATCCTCCTAGCAAGTTTATTAAAGCCCTGAGATTATAAGAATAGGGATAGGCTATCTTCCAGACAACGAACCTAGCTAGCTGATTCTTTTCAATTAGCCGAACAGCTTATCAGCGAAAATAGTATCTTTAAATATAAACAGCTGACTAACGAAGAAAGAGTGAGGGGAAAGTTGATGTACAAATACAATTACCACCTTATTTGCACAAAAATAGAAGCTGATATGGTTACTATTTAAAAATAGCGATATAATTGCGATCTAAAACTAACATAACTACGATCCAAAACTGACTTCATCTGCGGTGCAACCTGCTAATTAACTAAAAAGATTCTCGAAAAATAGATACCCATTTGTACTAGCTACAGCTGATGGTAGAATAAAAGAACCCCCGTGGATTGATGTATTATGCTGCTGGTAAGAAAGGTCACCAAGTGAGGAGTTTCTGCATTAGCAGTGCGGTTACAGCGCGCGAGCAACACTCATTGTAATACAAGTCTTTATATGCTAACCATAATTGTTTTACGGTATCAGTCAGGCCGTATACCTGTTTGGTACGTAACGTGGTAGCAAAAAATCCGACTCCGAATATTTCTATAAAAAAAAAATCTACCAGGAAACTTTTATATAAATTCCAAACTTTACCATAAACAGTAATATAGCGATCTAGCTAAAAAGGCTGCGGAATCGTGACTATAAAAGGGAAAAGGTGGGCAATAATATAAACCTCTCTGAAAAAGGGGCCCGTATAGTCCGTACCCAGCGAAATGAAGTTCCACGTGAACACAAATAAATCAGTTGGCGTGTACGGAATCACGTGCGATCTAACGCAGCTTGTTAACGCTGCGAACTCTGGTAGTTGCCTAATATTTGTTCAGCGGAATAGCGTGCGGCGTTAGAGAAATCGCAAATTGCTGCCATTGTTAGAGACGCACATTGAAAAGAGGTAAAACAAATCTAGGGAGCTTGATTTTTTTTTTGTTTATTGGGACACGGCATGTGACAATCAGCGCCTGACTAATGGGCCGGAGGACATTGGAGTTCAGGAATGGAAACCACGAAATCACACGATCATGTCATCTTGTCGCGTCCACTATGCCGGCCTAGTAGGTGCCTCTTCAGATTCTTTTTGAAGGACCCAATATCATACATATGTGAAGCAGGAATTATTTCGCCGAGCAGTCTTTTCTACCGGTCAGCGGTTTGGCACAGAAAAGATTGACTGAAACTTTAATGCGAGGTAGCGAGAAGATGTGTTAAACTGCGTGAGAATGTACACGCTGAGATGGACGGTAGTACCGGTACGTAAACGGAGAAGAGGGATAAGGTAAAAGAGCTCTACCGAGCATTAGCTGTGTCGAGCAGTCGATAAAAGTGACTCGATACAGCGACTTATCTACGGAGCTCCAACGGCTCAAGTGATGAGCTTAGGATTGATAAGGTAAACCGGTAGACGCTTGATATACCTATATAGAGAAATAGAACATTATGCCAAATGAAATTATATTATTTGTTATTATGTCATATTACGCACTGATATAGCAATACAAGCTAATACTAGTAACTAATAAGTTCATTTTAATAAATTTCCACGTACTATTAAATTTGGAAATTTGAAATCAAAACACGCACATCAGTTTTGCGCACGTTATGTAATACAGACGCGTTATAATCACAGACCTGTATTTACTTTCTGATTGCCAATAAGATTACGAACTATTTTACTTGCCTATAGGTAGTTTGCGACTTAATTAATAAGGAATCAAGAATGTTTGACAACTTACTTAATACTCACATTGCTTGTTTGTATGTTTGTAAGTTCTTTAATGCAATAACAATATGTAATACAATTCTTAAAAGTATAGAGTAATACATAGGCGGACATTTCCCTAATAGAGATCTCTACCTGTCAACCTTTCATTGAAAGGAGCTCAATCAAGGCGAGAAAGCACACGTAGGTACATTTTACTATTAATAGATAACATCAATTTAAATTACAATCCATAACGAAAAGTTCAATACATAGATTTTAGAACAAATATTTATAAACAGTACTAAAACATTTATAATATAATTTAAATAGAAATACTCGTACATCTTATCTTATCTTAGAGTGGGTCCAGTGCTGCAGCACCGGTGACACGTCGACCCTTAGTGGATCTTTTGTGTTCTCCCTAAACCTTTAGTCACTCTCCCTTGACTGTCTGGAGACATGTTCCATGTACTTCAGTATGCCGCTTAATGGAAAGAGACTGTAGTCCTCTAGGTCCGGATATGCCTTTCCTAGGATTTCCATTTGTTTGCCGGTTAGGGCGTCACATTGACACATCAAGTGTTTCATGGTCTCGTTGGACTTTTTGCATATTTTGCACTCTGGGCTATCAACACGCCTCATCTTGTACAGGTGTCCTTGACAGGCATAGTGGCCCGTCAGTGCACCAAGCATGAGACGCATCCGTTTTCTGTCATATTTATGTATATGTCTGTAACAATTCGTTGTACCTTCGCCAATGGTTTCCTTGGAGTGTAACATTCCACTCATCTCCTTCCATTCAGCCTGATGCCTAGATTTCGACAACTCGTACATACAATTTGGGAGAATACAATAAAACATTTATAATATAATAATTAAACAACCAGAATGCTGGCCTATTTCTCGCTCAGCGAATAAGCATTGCCATCCAGCGTGACAATGCTGCTAACCTTTTGGCCACGTTACCCTTTGATGGCGATGCGGAAGAATTTTTTGACGCCATTTATATTATTAGTTGCATTTTATTAATTTTAATTAGTTTTTGTTATTTCCGTTTTGTTTGTATATATAGTTAACCATAATTCGTTTTTATTTTAATTGTATATTTTTAATTATTAGTAAGTTATTTTCATTATGTTAAATTTATACACATCTAATAAAGTTTAAAAATATCTAATTGTTTTAGTGAAAGATACGTAATAATAACAACATGATTGCTTTTTTCTTCTTATTGGAAGACTAATGTTTTGCATTTAAATCAAAAAAAAGTGTGAATCTGACTTTCTAACCTTCAGTTAAGAGAATTATTAGTACACGGTCGCTATTTTGAGTATAGGAAACTTTTTTTTTGGTATTAGATTTGCAATCGGTCGTGAGACCATAAGCGAATTTGTTTTGAGGTAGTATGGCTTGTTTTGGTGGGGTGGCCAGTGACGCCCCTACAAATCTTTTTTTTTTTTTATAATACGTTTTGTGACAATTATGACAAACAAGCACACATCTCGTTTGATGTGAAACGGTGATCGAAATATAAACCACAAAAGATAAATTGGTGTTCATAATTATTACGAGTCGCTTCTTTCGATAATATAAATATTTAGTTTCTATAATCTGTATTTTAATGAGGAACTCAAGATAAATAAACCCATCCATGGACAAGCTACAGACAACGTTCCTTAACTTGCTTGTACGAGTAGACCGACACGCGCGACGATGCCATTGAGCTCTTTTGAAATAAACCAAAAACATATCTCGAACTCTGTGGAATGTAACGTTTGAGTTATTATAATTAAATAATGCTAGCTTCCTACCCCTCTGGTAATTATTAAAGCTTTATGGATAGTAATTTTACTCTGAACAGCCCTTATCCCAAAAGGGTTGGCAAGTATTTTAGTGCCCTCTGACCATAATAAAGATATCGGATTAATTTTGAAGCAGGTCAAAATTTACTGAAGTAAACATGAAATATGTATAAACCTCACAGAATACCGCAGCCAAATAACAATTCCCTTGAGTTCCTGCGAGTGTTCCTGCGAGTGAGTGAGGTCACCAGAAAGAAAGAAAGGAAGGAGATGCTGCGTTGGCAGCGGGGGTGGCGGCGCGCGAGCAATATTTTATGTTGCAAGCGTTAATATGGCTACGGTAACCGCTTCACATCAGGCGGGCCGTATGCTTGTTTCCCACCCGACGTAGTAAAAAAAAAAAAAAAAATATGTGTTCGGTACAATTGATATCGAAAATATACATAAAATGTGGAGTGGAAGTGGCTCACTGCCATGTTTGAGACAAAGCCAACTTCACTTGCACGTGGTGCACCCTGCTGAGTTACAAACGAAGCTCTGGCGAAAGAGAAGAAGAAAGAGTTTGGGGTGTAAGTGGTTCATCAACATCTTTGAACCAAAGCGAACTTCACCTGCACGCGGTGCACCCTGCTGTCGGACAAACGAAGCTCTGGCGAAAAGAGAGGTAGGGAGCGTAATTGTAAGCTATCCGACTGGGGAATGTACCTCCACCTCACAGAATACCGCAGCCAAGTAACAATTCCGTTGAGGGTTGTTGTGTTCCTGCGAGTGAGTGAGGTCACCAGAAAGGAAGGAGATGCTGCGTTGGCAGCGGGGGTGGCGGCGCGCGAGCGATATTTCATGTTGCGAGTGTTAATATGGCTACGGTAACCGCTTCACATCAGGTGGGCCGTATGCTTGTCTGCCACCCGACGTTGTATAAAAAAAAAAGAGAGGCGATTGCATTGGTCGTCAACCCTTATTTATCCCACTGCTGGGATATGGGTCTCCCCTCAATCAAAAGGACTTAGACTTTAGTCCACCACGCTGCCCAACTGCGAGTTGGCGGAGGTCAGTATTTTCAAACCGCCTAACGGCCTGACTGACTGACTGACTAACTTAACCTTGGCTTAACAACTATCATCTAACGACACAGCCGGGACTGACTGCTTAACGTGCCCTCCGAAGCACGCAGGAGCTCAAGATAAATAAACCCATCCATGGACAGGTTACGGTCGACGTTGTTTGACTTGCGCAATATATATTTTAGCTGAACCATTATGGTGCTGCATTAGGTGTTCCACTTTCCAAAATCAATTATACCCTATATGTTGCCCAGGCTTAACAGCTATATAACAAAAAAGTTTCATTCGAATCCGTCCAGTACAGAGATTAGCGTGTACAAACAGACATAGAGACAAACAGAGATACAGACAAACAGAGATACAGACAAACAGAGATACAGACAAACAGACAAACAGACATACAGACAAACAGACATACAGACATACAGACATACAGACATACAGACATACAGACATACAGACATACAGACATACAGACTAACACACATACAGACATACAGACATACAGACATACAGACAGACATTTTTTTTTAATTCTTACTCTATTACTATATCTCCATCGCCTCCAATTGTTTTTTTTGTAAATATATTCAATGTACAGACACATTATTTTTACTGTTTTATTATATGTATATTATATGTACAGACTATGTCGGATGGCAGACAAGCATGCGGCCCGCTGGATATGAAGCGGTGTTCGTAGCCATATTAACGCTCGCAACGCAGCAATTCCTTCCTTTCTGGTGACCTCACCCGCTCGCAGCAACACTGTTTTTAACTAAGTTACTAAAAAAGTGGTTTTGACCGGTTTTGAATTTTGACTGTAACATATTATTATATACACAAAGTACATACAAACATTATTATCACTATTTTATCCCATACATTATAATTCTGAGAAAATTAGCAACGGGAACTTGGACTATAACGTTAAAACTGTTATTAATAATACTAAAACTAGATGGCGCTGTTGAAATATTAAATTGCGCTATGGTTTCGTTTGATCAATAGTACTTTCGCTTAAAATTTGGATAGTTTTCCAACTAGGATTTATAATCCCACGCTTTCTAAAAAAAATTTTTGAATTCGGATGTTTTTCATTCCGATCACAGTAAGAATTCGACGTGAGCGGACCGAGTAGATTCGCTGAGTGTATGTTTTCCATTGATTTCAATTCAATGGAAAATGTATTATTTGATGTTCATTCCTCAAGGACATGACCGATCTCATTTATTTTTTTTGTGTGAGAATAACAGGCACTTATCTGAAATTATAGTTGGAAGGATAAATATTATTTTTCAATTGTACTATAATTATTTGTCAATTTTATAACATCATAAATCTACTCGTAGAAATCATAATTTAGTTAGCTACAAAACTAAAATACTTAATTTATAAATATCTTAAAATTAAATTTAAAATAAAATTAATACAATTACATTAAAAACTAAAATTATAATAAAATACACGGAAAAAAAATATATCATTACCTAATATTAATTGTCCCTACAATTTTCGGGGATTGTGGCCAAAGGCTGGCCGCATTTCCACGCTGTATAGCGATGGAAATATTTTGGCCTAGATATTGGCCAGGCCGTTGGTCACCCAAAGTCATGACCAGCTTCTTGGCAACCTCCTTGAATGATTCTCGTGCCGATGGCCCCCATGGTCCAACGGGGATTAACCATCATTAATTGATTGTCCATCATTTTTCAAATTGAGTTTTTAGTAAATTTATTTTGATGGCTTGTGTGTATAAGACTGACATTAAAATTCCGTGTTTAGATTTTTAATCTCAAAATTTCAGTATGAGAGTGGATAAAAATGTATATGAATATTACGCTCATAAATTTCTGGAAACATCTCACAGTGATTCTTGTAAAGCATTCTGAATTCAAAAAAGCCGTGACCTTAATATAGCGATAAATTTGAATTGTCCCATCGCATTTTATTTCCAGGCAGCAGTCGCACAATAACTTGTTAAACTAAAATAAAGGCCGGCCGTTATGAGCGCGAATGTTTTAAATTCGCGGCGATAACGCTCGCTCGCGCGAACTTGCCGTATAAATTATCGTAGTGGAAAACTTTGAGTTTTACTGCCGGCCTTACATGCGAGATTGTGTAAATCCGCTGTTCGAAGGTTTATTTAAAGTTTTAAAATAAATTATGATCTCTTTGAGTTAATTATGTTACTATTATTTTCATCATCATCATCATATCATTATTTTGACACGTGCACGTGCAGATGAGGTTGACTTTGGCCCTAAAGATCGTGGTGAGGCACTTACACGTGCAGATGAGGTACTTTAGACTGTAAGTTGTTTATCTTACACTGTAAGCGCCTAACTGCGATCTTTAGAGCCAAAGTTAACCTCATCTGCACGTGGTGCAACCTGCTGTCTAACGACAGAGGCTTTGGCAAAAGAGAGTTAGGGTACAGCGTATTAGTAAGCTGGTCGACTGGAAAAGTACCTCCATCTCACAGAACAACGTAGTCAAATAAAAATTCCCTTGAGGATTGTTGTGTTCCTGCGAGTGAGTGAGCTTTCCAGAATGGGAGTGGTTGCGTTCGTAGCGGGGATGGTGGTGCGCGAGTGATATTTTATATTGTGAGCTATATATATGGCTACGGTAAGCGCTTCACATCAAGCGGGCCGTATGTTTATCTGTCACCCGACGTAATATTAAAAAAAAACAGCCTGTGTCTACCCACTGCTGGATATAGCCCTTTTTTAAATAATTTAAACTTATGTAAATATTTGCACACCTGCATGCAGGTTGAATACTACGGTTATACACGTAAGATAATGTATATTTTAACAACTGTACTGTAATACTATGTGACTATGTAAGTATTCTTGCAAATAAATAAATTGAATTGAATTGAATTCCCAATGCTTTCCACCATATGCGATCCTCCGCTTTCCGCATCCAACCGCTACCAGCCACATTTTTGAGGTCGTCGGTCCATCTAAACAGGGGGCGACCCACGCTTCGTCGCCCCCATATGCGGCCTCCTCTCTAGGACCTTCCTCCCCCATCTGCCATCGCTGACTCGGCAAATGAGGCTAGTCCACTGCCACATCAACTTGCTGACTCTGAGAGCTACGAAGAAATTCCACGAAGAAACAAAATGGTCACACTTTGGTTTCCGTGGAATTTCTTCCCTCTTGATTCGATCCGTTAGAGAAACTCCAAGCTTATTAGTCTCTTCGTCGCTCGCTGTTGTACTTTTGATCACCATCATCAGCCTGTATCTACCCACTGCTGGCTAGCCTATTATTTTACTGTTGTTTCGGTATTTTTTCTTGTAAAAATTTTTGATCTCTCCAAAATTTATCTTTCCAAAACTTGGTTAAATTAGTTTATTGAAGTGGTTCTTGGAGTTCTTTGGAGCTAAAATCTGCAGGTGGCCTATCGTTCAGCGAATAAGGTCCTGGTGAAAGAGACGTACGATTTACAGGATAAGAACTTCTAATAACATACTATTTCTGCTCTCCTTAAGGCCTCTCTTAAAATACACAAACAGCGTGGCTGCCTTCCAAAGTCTGCCTATGAATGTCGAAAACATTATGCTATTTTCAAAACCGCGTCATGCGGACAACTTCCTAAATGGATGCTGGTTAGTCGCCGTGAATGTGAGAAGCTACTCTTTCATCCATTCAGTGTTGATAACCGCTATCTAAAAAAGTGTACCAAAATACCAGTACGTATATTATATTAATTTTGTTTAAAGAAATAGCTAAATTAATAATTGCATTAGTCAAGGCACATGTCAAGAAATGCACTAGATCGGAGGTGCGATTTTCATAATTAAAATGTAATCAAAATTCTGTGCCGATCTAGCCTCGATCTCACAAATGGTTTCACAAAATTTGGGATTCTCGTATCACATTATTAAACTTCAATGTTTAATTTAAACGGGATTATATCCGAAATCTAAACAAACTAAGAATATTATTGTGCCAACAATAAGAATTGATAATAATTAACGAATTAAGCATATCATTTTAGTCAATTCACAATTCGATCAACTTTCATTCAGTGAATGTAAAATAATTACGAAAATTGGCTTTCTGGTATTCAAGCTAAGTCGGTAACACTGGCCACATCGCGGCCATTTGCGCTAGATTCATCGTGAATGTGCTAAATATTGTACGACTTCGTGAGGACGTCTTTTTGCAGGCGACGTCCGTTTGGACCCATCGTCAGTGGAACATTAGAATTATTTATTAAGCTGCGAATCAGGGGGCCTACCGCCGAAGCTGAAGCCGATTACCATCGAATTTTTTGATTGCGAAAATCAAAGTTTAACTTAGGTTGGCGGTAATTGTGTTTAGCTTAGCTGGTAGAAACCATAGAGCTCTACCGACTAAGCTGAAGATGTTTATCAATAACTTAAATCTAGATCTATTTCGGTGATAAAAAAAAAACCGATAGTAATCGGCTTCAGCTTCGGCGGTAGGGCCCCTGATTCGCAGCTTAATAAATACTTCTAAAGTAGGCCTGGTTTGGTTTGGCCCTGGGCGCTCTAGCGATATTTGTTGTATTGCAAGCATTGGCCGTGTGGTTTCCGGCAGACTGGAATAGAATCACTACGTCTCTTCCCGTGGATGTCGTACAAGGCGACTAAGGGAAATATATAATAAAACATCGATCAGGCCTTCCCAACCCGTCTGGCCAGCGTGGGGAGTGTAGGCCAAATCCTCCTTCTGTCTGGGACGGACGAGAGAGGGTCGTGCTCCTGTAGTGGAGACTAAAATGACCTGATGATGATGATGAAGCATAGGTAGTTGGTTCATCAGATGAGCAGTATTATTATAGTTTATTACATTAGTATTATTAAACCAAAATACTGCTATTATTTTATTGGATTACATATTAAGAAACTATAATTATTTTAATCAAAAAACCTTACGTCAATTTTAATAATTACATATCTCATAAAATCATACAAAGTTGGTGCTTCACTATCGCATAGTTAATCATGAACTATTAATAATAATTAATTTAATAAGGGCTTGAGCTTACGTGCGAAGGGGTGTCCACTAACGGCAATGACAATTAATCATTATTTTAGCTAGTGATATTTACACACACGAAACGTAATTGTTTCATTCACGCTAATACGATAGTTTCAAAAGATAGTGTTGTGGAGTTCCGTAGTTTTACTAAGATTAATTTATGAGGGCGCGTTAATTTAAATAAGCCACTAGCGGTAACATTGGACTCCGTTTTGTATTTTTTTTATATGACAGGGGGTAAACGAGCATGTGAGTCACCTGATGGAAAGCAATCACCACTGATCATGGAAATCAGCAACATGTAGGGGTCTCTTCTCGTCCTTTATTTCATTCTTTCTGTAATCAGATGTACCTAATCTGTTAATATAAAATTATGTTATGTATGCTTTCGTATAAAAAAAAAAAAAATGAAGTACTACTTATTTGCAAACACATATTTACTTAAGTATGTTTAAAATTAAATCTCTCATTATGTCTAAAAAATGCCATGTCAAACTGCTCCAACAGAATGCGCGCAATGCCTTCAACAGAACAAAATTAAGAAGTACATATTATTATATGTTAACTAGTACCCATGGTTTTACTTTCCAATTAGATACCTTTTGATATACATATTATTTATGCAGAAAAATTCCGACTTATTCGTAGAATATGGTTGATAGTTCACTTCGTCTGTTTTTATGTCGAACTAATGTCATATTTAACCTTATTCGATTCTAATCGTATAGTATAGTCTAATAGAATACCCAAGTTAAGCAACGTCGGCCGCAACCTATCTATGGATGGGTTTATTTATCTCAAGTTCCTTCGTGCTTCGGAAGGCACGTTAAGCCGTCAGTCCAAGCTGTTGTCATTACATGTCAGTCCTTAAGCCAAGTCAGTGGCCTTTAGGCGGCTTGAAAAACTGGCCTTCGCCTACCTGTTACAGTTGAGCAACGTGGTGGAGTATGCTCATAACCCCTTCAATTGAGGGGAGACCCGTATCCCAGCAGTGGGATAAATAAGGGTTGTCGATGACAAGATTTTTTTTTTTAAGATTTTATTATTTTTAATTTCATTAATAATATGTTTTCTTTTTATTTTACAAATATATATTTTATTAATCAATTATTCATTTCTAATGTTATTTGATTTTTCCCAAAATGAATTGAATTGAAAAAATATTTATTCCCATCTATCCAACCCTAATCAATTTTTCAATTTTTATTCACTATAATTCAGTATCCGGTGGTAACTGCATAAATTATTTTCATAAAATTATCCATAAGGTTCGTTACAGGACACGCATTCGAAGAAAATAGTGTAAACGTAAATTATTATTTATTTATTCAAAATCAAATTTGTTTCGTGTTCTATAAAACATTAGTTTATGCAACTAGAGACAAGCTGTTATTTTTTCAGGAAGTTTAATGAATATTCATTTTATGTTAAACTTGTCAACATGTAATACTTGACAAGGGTGTTTGGTAGGTATTACTTAATAATGTTGGGTCTAAAATAGAATATTTTTGGGGAAAAGTGAGTGCTAAGAGAAAGTATATACGACGAAATTAAAGACGAGCTCGGTGGTCGAATGGTTAGCAATGGCCACTTTCACTCCGAGGTCGTGGGTTCGATTCCCGCACAAGACAAACATTTGTGTACATGAACATGTCTGTTTGTCTTGGTCTGGGTGTTTTCTATGTATTATAAGTATGTAATAAAAAATGTATTTAAGTACATTTATTAGTTGTCTAGTACCCATAACATAAGCTTTGCGCTTAATTTGGGACTTGATGGCGCTGTATAAATTGACCAGAAATGTTTATTATTATTTATATACAAAAAATATATATCATTTTTTTTTCATACCACGATGGGAGTTCGAAAAGCGTACCTGAATCAATAAATAATCTTGATCAAATTATACAGTGCCGTCTAGTCGCAAACTAAACAAAACTTGTACTATGGTTGCTTGTACATTTGTATGCTTGTACATTGACGTAGTGTGTAAATCGACACATCAACCCATGATTATCCCACTGTTGAGATACGGGTCTCCCTTCAATCGATGGGGTTTAGAGCGCGCGACCTCGGAGTCAAAGTGGTACTATAGGAATATGTTTAATATTCTTTTGTTCCGGTAACTTCACTCACAGGAACACAACAATCCTCAAGTTGTAGGCGTTGTTCAATTTGTGACTAGATTGATTTGTCTGTACACGTATATATAATGGTGTATAAATGATTGACAGCCGCTATAAAAAAGATCAAAAAATATATAAACAAAATAAAATTTCCGATGTAATAAAAAACATCGGACGCGTAGCATGCGCCACCATAGCGAATTTTTTGTTTTTGTTTTTTTTTTTCGAAATCTCGAATTGATGTCCTAAAACAAAGGTCACTTTACATACTACTTTTTGATGCTTTACACGAATCCGAAGTCAGAATTTCTAAATTTTGAGTTTCATGGCAACGGACAGACAGAACGACCGGACGATTCCATAAGTTCAATGAATTTCGCTGAATATTATTCCTGACTAACTACCACCCGTGGCTTCCGCTACCATACAAATTTGTGATCATCCCTCGGGAACAGCTCATTCGGGATAAAAGAAGATATCCTATTGTTTATATTGTTTAAAAACTAGGATGTTCTAAATTTCTCACGGAACCCCACAATAACACATTCGTGCATGCCTTACCCAATATTTCCCTTAAACAGCTTATTTGCATATTGTCACATGCTATATTTCACGGAAAGTCAGGCGTAAGTGGCGTTACTAATGGCACCATGGAAAAAAGCCTTTTTTTCCAAGTATGGTGTAAATATGTCACATTAATTTCAAGGTAAACTTGGTTTTTTGGGTAAACATAAAAAGAAAAAATAATGTATATTATGAAAGTATTAAACTTTCTTATACATCATCATTATCAGCCTGTATCAACACACTACTAGATGTAGGCCTTTCCCAGTGCTTTCCACCACATGCGATCATCCGCTTTCCGCATCCAACTGCTACCAGCAACTTTTTTAAGGTCGTCGGTCCATCTAGAGTCTCCAATCTAGGACTTTCCTCCCCCATCTGCCATCGTTGACTCGTCAGATGTGGCCAGCCCACAGCTACTTCAACTCGCTCACTCTGAGAGCTATGTCATTATACATATATATTATATACATACGCTGAGTGGGCGCCACATTTGGGAGTGACGAAGTACATTATATAATTACAATTATTTACGAAAATCGTAATGCGTAATAAAAAAGGTAGTTCCATTATTGTACGTACTAAGTTTGGTAACTATAAAAATAGATGTAACAGTGGAATAAATAAATATTATTTCTAATAAATTCACATGAAGCGGCTAACCCGCAGTAGCTAATTTTTGTTTTCAAGTGTAATTTTATAAAGTAAAATTAAGAAATTGCTTATTACCGGCCGAACGGGCCGGGAACCACCTCCGAAGTTAAAAACCGGAATTTCGAGCAAAACTTTGAAACTTTTTAAAAACGAAATTATAATTATAGACTTTTCATTCATTAATTAGTTAAAACGTTTAATTGAAACAATGAAATAAAATATTATTATTTGTTTTTTCGTAGACACTACAAATTATTATTGATTAATAAAATTAGTATTTAATATAATAAATAAGGAATTTTCCTCAAAAATCCGGAATTTACTCCTTAATTTTGGATTTTTTTATACAATTTTTTGATCTGAAACCCTACTCGCAGGCACGTCTTGAACTCATGTCCTCTCGATAAGCGGATGAGAGCTCTTCAAACTGAGAAGCTTGAACCAGTAATGTTTCTGATGGTGATGATTTGATCCATTTTTATTTCAGATGGGGTGTAAGTAGTTCATCAATGTCTTTGAACCAAGGCCAATTTCACTTACCTACACGCAGTGCACTCTGTTGACTGACAAACGAAATCTCTGGCGAAAAGAGAAAGCTACCCGACTGGGGCAAGTAATATATTATATTTTAATAATATATTTTATACCTCACAGTATACTGCAGCCAAATAACATGTCCCTTGAGAGTCCTCACTCACTCACAGGACCACATTCCTGCGAGTGAGTGAGGTCACCAAAAAGGAAGGAAATGCTGCGTTGGCAGCGGGGGTGGCGGCGCGCGAGCGATATTTTATGTTGCGAGCGTTAATATGGATACGGAAACCGCTTCAAATCAGGCGGGCCGTATGCTTGTCTGCCATAGGCTTGTCTGCCATAGGCTTGTAAAAAAAAGTGACTCAGCACGATCTTTAGAGCCGAAGCCAAGTCCACCCACACGTGGTTCAAACTTTCCTGGTAGCTCAGTTGGAAAAAGCACTCGATCGGTAATCGAGAAGTCGTGGATTCAAATCCCACATAGGCACAGTAGGTGAATTTTTAAATTTTATAGTATTTACAAAGCTACATTTTGGCAATTTGTTCGAAATCAAAAATTAATTTGGGGTGTACGTGGTTCATCAACATCTTTAAACCAAAGCCAACTTCACCTGCACGCGGTGCACCCTGCTGCCTGACAAACGAAGCTTTGGCGAAAAGAGAGGTAGGGAGCGTAATTGTAAGCTACCCGACTGGTGAATGTATCTCCACCTCACAGAATACCTCAGCTAAATAACAATTCCCTTGAGAGTTGTTGTGTCCTGCGAGTGAGTGAGGTAACCATAGCCACCAGCGGGGGTGGTAGCGCGCGAGCGCTATTTTGAAGTTGCGAGCGTTAATATGGCTACGGCAACCGCTTCACACCAGGCAGGCCGCTTAACTGCCACCCGACGTAGTATAAAAAAAGATATAATAATAATAACCATATATTGTAATGATTTTAGTAGACTGATACAAGCGCTAATTGAGAATGGACGGCAGCATTATGAATTTATAATATACAAGACAGCCACGTTATTAAGTCCTTAATTATTTATGTGATTATGGAGGAGTGGACCAATAAATAATTTTACATTATTAATGGTTTCATTTATCAAAACTACTCACTGTTTCTATGATAAACTGAGTTCGGTGGTGGAATGGTTAGCAATGGCCACTTTGACTCTGAGGTTGCGCGTTCGATCGCCGCACAAGACAAATATTATTATTTTGTGTGCATGAACGTGTCTGTTTGTCTTTGTTTTCTATGTATTATATGTAAGTATTTACAAAAAAAAATGTATTCATGTTTAAAGAATTTATTCCCATAAAAATATTACAATATTCTCATGCAAGTGACATGAGAACAGAATTATTATAAAAGTACTTAAACTATAAAGCAGTCACCTTAATCAAATATAGATAGATCATTTAAAAATAGGTAGATCCCGCATAACAATTTTTCGAAATTAGTTATATAGATACATATATATAGGAGGAGTGCGTCTCCAGCACTAGCCTGTAACAAGCACAAAAAATATTAAATACACAACAAGATAGAAAGCTACATGTGTGATATATTTCGTTTGTCCCACTTTATTAATCGGAGGTTGAGTGTTTTGAATAATATGATCGCGTAACTGGGTTTTAAAATGGTGTAAGGTATTTGCGGCTTTGATTCGACTATTTTAGTATAATATCAGTTATCGAGTACCCATAGTACAAGCTTTGCTTAGTTTGGGACTAGATGGACTATTATTCCCTCCTTCTTTTATTACCTTTCTATAATAATTACCCAAAAATATCATAACACAAATTACAAGCTGATAACGCCGTAGTAAGCACTTTCACGTAATTAAAACTTTTTTTATTTTAATTTAGTTAGCACTTAAATGGACAGAGAGGCGACAAGTCAAATTGCTTCGTTAATCAACATTTTATGAATAACTAATTTTTGCCTATGGCTTCATAAGCATAATAGGCTATTTGACCAATGTTTTTTTCCGTTTTATATGTAAGGACGTTACAATAATAAAACCACACGTGAAATAATTACTTTGATAGCATAAAAATCTGTCGAAATATGTTAATTTAAAAATTACAATTTTGTACTTTCCCGAAAACGCTCCATACATTTGTATTTTTAACCGACTTCAAAAAAGGAGGAGGTTCTCAATTCGACTGAATTTTTTTTGTATGTATGTTATTTGATATCTTCGCGAATTGTGAACCAATTTTCAAAGTTCTTTTTTTATTTGAAAGGGTATGATTGCAAGATGGTCCCATATTCACCAAGTCAGGATCTGATGATGGGATCCCAGGGAAATCAAGGGAAACTCTTAAATTCTATAAGCACGTATGGTCAAATTCATTTTTTTTATTTGAAAGAGTATGATTGAGATGTGGTCCCATATTCACCAAGTCAGGTCTGGTGAATGGATCCCAGGAAAATCGATGGAAACCCTTAAATTAGCCCTGTTGCCAGCTGAAGTCGGTTTTTATTTTTTCTAAAAAATCATTAAATGCATCAAATCAGAAATTTGTACGACAGCTATGTGAAATATTACGTTTATGTAATTATTATTATAATAAAAGTTATATTATTCTTCATTGCTTCTCCAATGGAAATAATTTTTTTTTAATTATTTCATTCTTTTACAATGGACTTTCCCGCCAAACTTTGATCGACCCTAAAATAAGTCGGACGGAAAATATTAGAATGAAACTTTGCAGATCTTAATATTTTTGTGTATTTTACGATATTGTTAAATAATTTATACAATTTTTGAACATTGTCAAGTAGCCTATTACATTGCCTGGATAAAAAGTTTCAAATATGTTATTACTCGTAGATCTCTAAGGCACACTCTTGAGTCACTTATATCTAAAAATCGTCACATGTATTTTATTATATTAATTTCTATTATAATAGTTTTTTCTATAATACATCGAGTGGCAGACAAGCTTGCCCACCTGAAATTCGCTCGCGCGCCGCCGCCCCCGCTGTCGATGCGGCAACTCCTTCCTTTGATGACCTGACTCACTGGCAGGAACACAACAACGAGGGAGTTGTTATTTGGCTACGGTATGTTGATAGAGCTATGAGCTGGAGGTACTTCCCCAGTCGGGCAGCTTACAGTCTTACGCTGTAGGATACAGCGTATTTGTAAGCTGCCTCTCTTTTGTCAGTGCCGCTTGTGCTTGTCGGCGGGGTGCATCATGTGCATCATAAAAATTATGGTGAGCCACTTCCACTCCCAAATATAATTGCTTTCCAGAATTATTTAAAAACGACGTGAACCCTTATCTGAGGTGAAAACTAATGAGTAAAATAATGTTTTTTTTTTTTAACAGGACGGGGGCCCATCCACATTCCCACCACTGCGTCTCCTGTTCAGCCAGGATTAACAGCGGCGACCACCAAAAAAAGCAATGAACAGTGAAGTTGATTGCAGTCCCGAGGGTAAAACTGCGGCTGCCTTGGAACTCACAACGAATTCAATCAGAAGAAATTACGTAGTAGGAGTAGAAGCTTTTGGAATTTGACTTCCCCACTTAGCAATGTGAGAGACAGCAATATGGTAAATAAGGCATTAAAAGCCTAAAGAGATGACTAGTCAAGTGAAGCTCAACTGCCGTGAATAATGAATATATTAATAAATAAATAAATATTGCAAAACAAATGACACACAGCCAAACTAAGCAAGGCTTGTACTATGGGTACTAGATGACTGATATTATACTTAAATATATTTTTTTGTTTTTTGTAAAGACATACATATTATAGAGAAAACACCCAGTCCAAGACTAACAGACATGTTCATGCACACAAATGTTTGTCTTGTGCGAGGATTGAACCCACGACCTCGGAGTCAAAGTAGCCATTGCTAGCCATTCGACCACCGGGCTCATATCCCCAAATAATGAATATATAATTCCAAAATAATGAATACATACAAATTAAACACCTTTTCCCGTATTAATTTTGATTCAGTTCACTTCATCGGTGACAGTGAGTTGCAAGTTTCAGCGGTACATTTCAGCGGCGGAAATGATTCATTATATTGAACCATGTCGCCTAATTAGGAAACGCTTATACTGAAACATTTTTGATAGCAAATTCGTTTATTTTCATTCAAAATTCTATGAAGTAACAATTTGGTAATATGATAAAGGTTCTATTAAAGAAATTAACACTAAATATACATACATGTGACGAGCTCGGTGGCGTAGCGGTCAATGACGCGGCTTCGACACCAACGCTCGTGGGTTCGATTCCCACATATGACAAACATTTGTGTGCATGAACATGTCTGTTTGTCATAGTCTGGGTGTTTTCTATGTATCATAAGTATGTATTTACAAAAAAAAAATGTATTTACGTATGTTAATCAGTTGTCTAGTACCCATAACACAAGCTTTGCTTACTTTGGGGCTAGATGGCGCTGTGTAATTTGTCTGACAATATTTATTTATTTATATTATTTATTATTTATGTAAAAACTTATAGTTACTTTACGCTACGTAAAAGTAAGTTATCAGCTAACTTAGTTATTGTGTTTGATTTTATTCTATTACCAACTAAAATCTATGATATTTTATAATAGACGGGCTATATGCAAACGTCATGGCAATAAAATTGGCTACAAAGCGCTTATCCAATACCTACGCATTTATACATGCAGTATATAAATATTCCTTGACAAATCACACACGGCTATCTAGTTCCAAACTAAGCAAAGCTTTACTATGGGTACTAGATCATCATCATCATCATCATTAGGTCATTTAAGTCTGCACTACAGGAGCACGACCCTCTCGTCCGTCATAGACAGGAGGATTTGGCCTACACTCCCCACGCTGCGCTGGCCAGACGGGTTGGGGAGGCCTGAGCGATGTTTTATAATGTATTTTTCCTTAGTCGCCTTGTACGACATCCACGGGAAGAGACGGAGTGATTCTATTCTAGTCTGCCGGAGACCACACGGTAAATGGGTACTATATACTCGTAACTGATATTAAATACATTTTTTTTTTGTAAATACATACATCTAATTCATATAAAACACCCAGATCAAGACAAACAGACATATTAACGCACACAAATATTTGTCTTTTCCGGTGATCGAACCCGCGACCCCGGAGTCAAAGTGGACATTGATAGCCATTTGGCCACCGGGGTCGTCAATCCAAAAGTACTAAGAAAGGAAGAGAAAGTGAACACACAAGAAGGAATTTTATCTACAACATTTTAATAATTGTTTTTGATTAACGCTAATGTCTTGCCGCGGCGATAAATAGCGCTGAATGAGTGAATGCCGGGCATTTACCTTGCTATTTTCTTGTCAGGAGGCAGATAAAACGTATCTATAGGTAAAAATATCATAGACAGAAACAAATAAGCACTAATCGAGCTTGGATTGAGGAAGTATCTGCCGTACAATCTCTATCTCCGATAAATAAACTATTATTGGCAGAATTCTTCTCTTTCGTTTTATTCCGGAAACAGAACATCCTCAATATAGACCGTAGTGCCGCTAAGAGCTTATTTATACTACTAGCTGACCGGGCAAACGTTGTGTTACTATTAAATCGCTATTAAGAAATAGGGGTTGACGGTAGAAGGGTGAAAATTTTGGGATGTACCGTATAAGCCCGTATCTTCGCCTGTGTTACCTATCTTCGCCTAATTTCAATTATGTTGAATTTTCCAAAAGATTTATAGCGCAAATGGCGCATAAAAATCCTAAATAGTAAGTAATTTTCGTGTATAGCGACATTTTGTAGAGAAATTGTAGCTAACTTCACTTTACTGGCGACCAATGCATTTCATCCGTGGGATTGTCTTGACGTTTTTTCTTGGCGGTGTTGTAACTTCAGTTTTAAGCAGTGATATATAACAGGTAATGCTGAACTTTTCATTTTATTAAAGATAAAGATAAAGATATATTTATTTGTTAACATGTGTACATGGAAGATGTTCATTAGATGTATACATAGTATCTACATGTTATGCTTTTACAAGCGTACAAAATTTTAAAGATATTACAAAGGTTTTTAGGAATTACATAAATATCAGTGACATGTCAATTAAAATAGTAATAGTAATAAAATTTGTCATAGAAATAATAATATTAATTTAAATTTGTCATAGAAATAATAATATGTCAGGTAAATGCGCTAATGCTATTATAATTATATTGGGTCATTACAATTTGTCAATTAAAAAATCATCTATGTGATAGTAACATTTGTTGATTAGTAAACTTTGTAGATCTTTTTTAAATTTATTTAAGGTTTGATTCCTTATTGCTAATGGTATCTTATTATAAATTACTGGAGCCATGTAAAAGACACTTTTTTGCTTAAGAGTTGTAGTACAAGTGGGCAGAACTATCCTGGTGTTATCTCCTCTACTGCGAGGAGCACAATCCGCAAATCGCGTGAATAAATGAGGATAAGTTTTTGAAAATATTGCAACTTCAAGTATATACATGGATGGCAATGTAAGTATTTTATACTTTTCGAAAAATGGCCTACACGATTCTTTAGGTTTTACTTTGAACATGGCTCGGATGCATCGTTTTTGAGCTTTGAATATTACATCCTTATCAGTGCAGTTTCCCCAGAATATTATGCCATAACGAAGAACCGATACTACTAACCCGTAATATGCAGTAAGGAGAGCATCTGTACTGAGTTTTGGTTCGAGTTTAAATAAAGCATAGGCTGAGGAACTTATTCGACCACTCAGATACTCAACATGCGCTTTCCATTTCAAGCGATCGTCAATATATATCCCAAGAAATTTTATATTCTCGATTTTATTCACTGTTATGCTCTTGTGTTCAACTTTTAAGTCCTTACTGTTTTGTGGCCTTTGACTGAAATGCATTATATGTGTTTTACTAAGATTAATTTTTAGGTTGTTTCTTTCTAACCACAGTATTACTGATTGTAGAGACTCATTAATATCTACTTCATACTTGTTAATATCTTCACACGCAATTGATATCGTGCTGTCATCGGCATATAATGTCATAGGTTTAGAAGTTGTCTTTGGTAAGTCATTTATATATAGTATGAACAAGAGAGGTCCAAGTACGCTGCCTTGAGGCACGCCATAGTTTGGTATTCGTTTTGTTGACGAGAATTTCTCCACTTGTTTAGTTGCTATATTAAGTTTGTCTATTTGAGTGTATTGTCTTCGATTAACCAAATATGATTTTATGAGATTAAGAATATTACCTCTAAATCCATAAGCATGCAGTTTATTTAATAAGATATTATGGTCAACATAATCGAAGGCTTGTGTCATGTCACAGTAAATAGTACATATTGGTTTCTTTCTGTCTACATTTAACATTACATTATATAAAAATTCATAAATTGCTAGATTAGTTGTCATATTTTCTCGAAATCCTTTTTGTTCCTTGCATAATATACCTTTATCCTCAATGTATTTGTAGATTCTTTTATGTATGTATTTTTCAAAAATCTTTGATATTACTGGAACTAAGGCTATTGGTCTATAATTTTCCATTAGTCGCTTATCGTTTTTTTTTATGTGAAGGTTTTATTATTGTGACTTTAAGAGCTTCTAAAAAGTAGCCTGCAAATATGCATAGATTTAAAATGTGACTTAGGTGGCCACATATACTTTCTGCTATATATTTTAAAATTTTAGTAGAGATCTCGTCATATCCTACACTATTTGTGTTTTTTAACGAATTAATAATTTTAAGTATGTCATTTGGTATACTAGGTATCATATAAAATGAGTCCGACCTGCTATCTATCAGTGAATTAGTGTCTTGTCCATAGTTCGGTATAGGTTTGATTTTGTCAATAAAATAGTCATTAAATACATTACTTATTTCTTGAGGATTATAAATTATGTCACTATTGTTATAAATACTACTAATAGGCTCATTCGGTATATTACATTTAGAGTTATTAATAATTTTCCATGTGGCTTTTGATTTATTTGTCGAACATTTTATTGAATGAGTGTTGTGAGCTCTTTGAGTAAGGTTAATGATCTTTTTAAATCGGTTAGAATAATTTTGAAAACGGATCTTATTCTTTGTGGTTGGTTCTAGTCTATAACTCCACAACAGTTGGCGCTTTCTTTTACTACAAAGTTTTTATTGTAATCTATAACTAATTTACTTTCATATGACATTATTATTTTATGCCTAAGTTGTGTCTAGATGTCTTAATTGTTTAAAATATTTTTCAGGGGATGGCGGCAGCTATCTTGTTGCCAAACTTCGCCCATCCCTAGGGTTGTCAATTCCTGTTCTAAGTTTTTTTGTGCCTTCTATGTGATCATCTTTGCAAAAAGGTCTAGTAGTATTGAGTTAAATGTAGAATAATCAGTTAACATTAAAGATTAAAAAAAACATTGGCGTATACCTATATTTTTTTATACAATCAAATTTTAAATTCGCAAAGTCGAAATAAAGTATTTTTAAACCTTGATAGAAAAAAAAACACTTCTACTTGTGACATAGATATACTAATACTTGCAGATGATTCCCAATTAAATAATAGGTATAATCAATTTATACCATGGAATGCCATATTTATTTTAAACTTTACAGAATTGCGAATATTTCGGAAACTAAAGGTCGATCACTAATTCTGTTTTCTTGGACGCCTGCCTATAACTAAAAGCTAATTAATAATTACCAAAAATAATTTCCTATGTCTGGGGCTGACTTGACATAAATGAGACTGATTTAATGTATAAGATAATTGTTGGTTCAAAAATGTAAGACAAACTTTTTTTGCTGTAATTTTTTAAAAAGTAGGTACAAAATTGCAGTCCAAAATATACGATTTTAAATTGAATCATATATTTTTAGACTACAATTTTGTACCTACTTATTGAAAAATATACCTACCTTTTAACTTTTTAAAATAAATAAATAAAAAATAAATAGTTTATGTAACCTTATTTAATTTTTACTCACAAAACAGTTATCCTCCTTTATTTTGCAGTTAGGTAAGATCACATGATTTTTGGCAGCCCTATCAACATTTCATCAAATGTATGAAGCTAACTTCAGACAGTTACCTATCTTCGCCTGCCATAAATTTTTTAACGAAAATACGACCATGTTGTGCTATAAGTAAGGTGCTTATTCACCTGTCTTAAACTACATTATTTAGACTCTTTTAAATCAACAAAATGTTTATTATTGACGTTGCAGCATACCTAGGCAAAGTTAGGGGAAAATATCCATACTTCGCCTACTATATTTGTGACCAAATTGTTGCCACTTAGACAATGAAATTTAGAGCGTCAATAGTATATTCCACTAGCCACAGATACGAAAAATTGTTTTTCATTCATTGTTACTCAAAATACTTTAAAATCTGAAAAATATTTTTAAAAAAGTGTCAAAACCCAGGCGAAGTTAAGGGTTCCGACGGTATGTATTTTTCAAATATAAAATAAAAATAAAAAAAACTTTGTCAATAAACAAACAAAAATAAATTAAGGATGGGTCACCCTTATCATTTAGGGGTATGAAAAATAGAAGTTGGCCGATTCTCAGACCAACCTAACATGCACATAAAATTTCATAAAAATCGGTCCAGCCGTTTCGGAGGAGTTTGGTAACAAACACCGTGACACGAGTATTTTATATATTAGAAGATTAACTTTAACTCATGTACCTGAATGATAAATATAATGTTGTTTGTTATAATAACTATTTGTAATATTAAATATTATTCCAGGACAAATTACACACAGCCATCTATTGCGGGTTTGCGAAGGCCAGTGTTTTCAAGCGCCTAAAGCTTTGCTTAACGACTGTCATCTATTGACAACAGCTTTGTATAAGTGTCAAACCACACTTTGCCGAAATTCCGCGGGCGAAATTCCGCGTGATAAGGAATGGTATGTAAAAAACGCAACGTAATTTTGGTCAAATGTGTCGATAGTCATTGAAAAAGCATTGCAGGCGTAATAAATAAATAAATAAATATTTCTGGACAATTTACACAGCGCCATCTAGTCCCAAATTAAGCACAAAGCTTGTGTTATGGGTACTAGACAACTGATAAAAGTTCTTAAATACATTTTTTTTTTTTCGTAATGTCGCCGAACTTCGGTTAGAGTATATTATTCTGTGCTTCGGTCGCGTATCTTCGGTGTAGTGTGTTTAGACACTTATAAGCTTAGTAGGTAGGGATGGAGGCACTCTACAGGTTAAACTGAAGACGTTTATCACAAATTTAAACAGAAGTCGAATTTTTACAATCAAAAAACCTGATATGAATCGGCTCCAGCTTAGGCGTTAGACCCCCCTGGTGTCTCCTTATCGGTTTGCACAAAACGTCACTCAGTGCATCAAGCTCAACTAAATAATAGCTTTTCGAATTTTATAGGTTACTATAGAAACTCATGAGGAGCTCTTAAGGCATCGTTGCGCGTATCAGTTTAATCGAACACGCAAGTTAAGCAACGTGTACCGTATCCTGTCTATGGATGGGTTATCTCGAGCTCCTCCGTTCTTCGAAGGGGACGTTAAGCCATCGGTCCCGGCTGTTGTCATTAGATGACTGTCGTTAAGCCAAGTCAGTGGCCTTTAGGCGGCTTGAAAATACTGTCCTCCACCAACCCGCAGTTGAGCAGCGTGGTGGAGTATGCTCTAAACCCCCTTCAATTGAGGGGAGGCCCGTATCCCAGCTGCGGTATGAGTAAGAGTTGACGACGATTGAAACTGAACTGAGTTACAATAAATAATATTGACCCATTCTATTAGCGTCACTACGAATTAATAATTATTCGTAGTGACGCTAATAGAAATGACGCTAATAAATAAAGAAAACTACTAAAAGTTTGATACTAAAAGAAAATTAAAAACATTTAGGTAGGTACTTATTAACTGCAAACACGAAACTTGAAGCATCAAACAACACCAGTCTCTGATTTCGCTTTGTTCTAACTTTTTATATTACGAACTTGTTGTTTTAAGAAAATTAAAAAGCAACAACCAATTTTCATAAAGATAATGTCAGTATACGTCGCGGCTATATAGAGTGTAGGTTATGTTACAAAAATAGGGTGACTTAGTTCACGTTTACATATTCGACCTCATTGTTATTATAATTTGCCGTAATTAAGTGCAAAAAGTAGTTATATTTACGAACTTGTTATACAGGGTGACTTTGAAATATGTAGGTAGTTATTTACATGGTCGTTTTGTTACTGCATGGTAACCATAGGTAGAATGTTAATTATGTTATTATGGTATGGTATTTTCGGTATAGGGTTACAAATGATTATTTCTCGCTTATTTAGGAAAATACTTTCACCTTACTGGAGCCTTACCGCCGAAGCTGAAGCTGATTTCCATCGAATATTTTGATCCGAAAAACATATCTTACGTTTAAGTTATTGACAAACATCTTCATTATTCGACGAGCCTGGTGGTCGAATGGCTAGCAATCGCTACTTTGACTCCGAGGTCGCGGGTTCGATCCCCGCACTAGACAAACATTGGTGTACATGAACATGTCTGTTTGTCTTGGTCGGGGTTTTTTATATGTATTACATGTATGTATTTACAAAAAAAAAAATAAGTACATTCATCAGTAATTTCTATGTTTTCTATGTATTATAAGTATTATTCAGTGTTTTCTATGTATTATAAATACGTATTTACAAAAAAAAAATATGTATTTAAGTACATTTATCAGTTGCCTAGTACCCATAATACAAGCATTGCGCTAAATTTGGGACTAGATTGCGCTGTGTAAATTGTCCAGAAATATTTATTTATTTACTTAATTTAGTACCCGTAGTACAAGATTTGCTTAGTTTGGACTAGATGGCCGTGCATAATTTGTCCAGGAATATTTATTATTTTATTTATCTTCAGCTTAGTTGGTAGAGCTCCAGGGATAATAGCAGCTAAGCTAAACAAAAATACAAAATACATAACGTCGCCCCATACGTGGCGTCCACTATAGGACTTTCCTCCTCCATCTGCCAACGCTGACTCGGCAGATGTGGCCAGCCCTCCGCCACTTCAACTGACTCTGAGAGCTATGTCGACCACTTTGGGTCTCCGTCGAGTTTCTTCGTTCCGGATTCGATCCCTTAAAGAAACTCCAAGCATTGCTCTCTCCATCGCTCGCTGTGCAACTTTTTTATTAATACATAATAGTTTCATGTTTATTAGTACATAAAATAAAAATAAATATTGTCAGACAAATTAGACAGCGCCATCTAGCCCCAAAGTAAGCGAAGCTTGTGTTATGGGTACTAGACAACTGATAAACATACGTAAATACATTTTTTTTTTGTAAATACATACTTATGATACATAGGAAGCACCCAGACCAAGACAAACAGACATGTTCATGCACACAAATGTTTGTCCTATGTGGGAATCGAACCCACGAGCGTTGGTGTCGAAGCCGCGTCATTGACCGCTACGCCACCGAGCTCGTCAAAATAAAACATAATAGTTAATCAAATTTTACTAGTAATATACTCATGTATATATGGTACGCTTATGTATAACGCATCCCCCGTTTATACATCTCACAATGTCTTAAAGATAATCTGCAAGACAATGCTTATGCAATAAGTTCGCCTTTTGTGTACAAAATTATATTGTGTGCAAAAAGTTTAAATAAATAAAATCTCGCTGATTTTGTATATTATGGGAATAAGATTGGATATATTACAAAGTTTTAATGTGACCTTTTATTCTACTCGGCATCGAAAACAAACCTCAGTGGTTTATTTCAATGCCTTTATTGTAAACAAATTATATGTATTTTGAAAAAGATAAATAAATAAACGTGTCAACTGGTACTTTTTGTTAGTTTAGCCCTTAATCAAACGGACATTATTTATTAATTAAAATGGAGATTTCGTAAATATGGAAAAAATAAAAAAGAATAAAATGGGGTGGTTCTTAGTAAATACGTTTTATTTTTTACTGTTTATATACTTAATATAACTTTGAAAATCATTCTTATCACCTAGCCAACCCAATATTTGATTTAGGGCCACAAACCATAGCCGAATTATAGCTAAATATCCCTAATATCCCTACTAATATTATAAATGTGAAGGTGAGTTTGTTTGTTGTTACGCTTTCACGCCGAAACTACTCAATCAATTATCACAATACTTTGTACACATGTTCTCAAAGGTGTAAAAAAAAAAATACACGCGGTCGAAGCCGCGGGTGAAAGCTAATAAAGCATAAAAATTAACCTGCAAAGTAAAGCGAGTCTTTATCACAATCAAAGACTCACAATCAACGCTGGCAATAAAAAAGCGCTATAGTAGCGAAGAAGGAGTGATATGACACAGACAGCGAAGTCATTTTTATCCTTTTTCCCCTTTGGAGGTACGGAACGCTAAACAAATGAAACAAGTGGTCAAATGCTAGTCGGCGAACACGACGGGCTCTGAACAGAACCAAAAAAATCGAATGCTGAAAATACTAATAAATCTAATTTGTATTCAGTATCAGCAAAATATTTTTAATTATGCCTCATTTTTTTTTTTGCAGACGCCATCTTAAAATAATATACATCATGTATGTAGCTAAGACGAATCAACGAGAAAAAAAAAAAGAGAATACATACATGCACATTCTCGCCCAAAAACATTGCCCTCCCTTCTGCGGTTGTCAGGTGCCTAATTAGTTACAAAATAAAATTTTACTACAGCTGTTTATGTTGAAATTCAATAAACGCAAAATAGTTGACCTACTCAACGTATCGCAAACGGTAACCACCTTAATTGTATTCTACATTGTTATACCGAGACAATGGCTACGCAGTAAAGAAATTGGTGCACTATACAAGAGGTAAATATGAAAATTGCATGGTTATTAAATCTACTTGAAAATCAAGCCGCAATAACGGAAAAGTAGGTCGTCATCATAGATGTAGAGACGGCTAGATACCGCATGGTTGAGATTAAAACCGAGCGCGTCGTTTTCGAAAACCATCGTTCTTAAATGAAACCAAAAACCAGACTGACTGTCTGATTGATTAACACTCACGGAAACTGCTGATACAAGAAGTATCAACTTTGCATAAACTTTCCTTATATGAAATATAAGGGATTTATAGATAAATAGATAATATACTATGCATTATTTGCATAATACAAATTTAAAGTAGGTACATTGAATCAATAATTTATTACAGACTTGCAACAAGACGCAGAATTCGCAAATCAAAAGAAATTCATTAAAATTAGAAGTACATGTTGCAACCCAAAGGGTTAACATTAATCTTAATTCCCGGCGTCGCCAATAAAAGTTGAGAATATGTATAAAATCTGCACATAAGAAGCCGCTAGTTAGATAAATAATTTATCAGAAATAACAATATATTGATATATGAGACTTATTCCTTAGATATACATCGCTTCATAATTAAAATCGTTTAGAGCAAACTGTGCCTCGCTACTCAATTCCGGATTCGCCAGTGAGAGAAAGAGAGGCCAGTGTTATCAAATCATCTTAACGACTGTCATCTAATGAATAACCAGGTCCTACGGATTTCAAAGATTTAAAAGAAATGCATCATCGGTATGTCAGTATGTTTTACGTTTTTAACATAATATAACATCGAATAATAAATAAATAAACTGGCGGCAATGAAAGCGGGTCGGTAATAAAAACATCAATTTTTGAAATCGTCTTTATTTTTTATTTATGGTTTTAATACAAGCACCAAAAAGAAATAAAATGATTTTACTTCTGCCTATATTTGTAAGGAAATAAACTTTAATTTAGTCTTTGTTTCATATCAAATCAAATCAAATCAAAAATTCTTTATTCCTTGGACTTTATAAAGCACTTAGAAACGTCATACAAATTAAATATAAGAACATGTATAAATCATTACTACTCTAAATCCGCAGAGCTTAGATTCATTTTCATCACACTATCTTGAATGTGAAAGTGAATTTAAGTGCATTATGAAGCTAGCATATCGTAAAGCTAGTTTCATTATTTGGAAGTTATTGACGTTTTTGTTACCGACCCGCTTTCATTGCGGCCCAGTGTATTTCGGGACAATTTACACGGCGCCATTTAGTACCAAATTAAGCGCAAATTTTGTACTATGGGTACTAGACAACCGATAAATGTACTTAAATATAATATATACAAAGGTTTAGCGAAATTAGTGAATCACAATATATATATATAGATATATTGTGATTCACCAATTTCGCTAAACCTTTGGGTTGACGGTTTATCTAGTCTTTTCTAAGTCTGTGGTCACAGTATAGTTTTAAAGGTAGATTAAATTTTGATTGTTGCTAATTGCATGCGGAGGTCAGTACGGCTATCAATAACTTATTGCTAACGAAATGACTATTCTTCGTCGTTTCGTTTACACTACATTGAACTTTACATTTCGTACAAGCTTTTCTTGTAGCTAAACAATGAAGCAAAGAAACTCTGCCTTTACATTATTAACTTTGTAAATTGTTTATCTAAAGGTAACGTCCACGTGGTCGAACGAAATCAACATGATCCAACGCCACTGTTTAATGTCACCATTTTTAAAACCAATCTCGTATGGCTTACAAAGAAGTTTTATTCAAAATATCCAATAAATGAAATGATTCGACTATTTTAAATTATTATAGTCAAGTAAATCCTGAATACTAAGTTTTGAATGTACTTCTCCGCTACATATAATTTATGGCGATTTTTATACCGACATAAAGCAGCATCGCTTGATGGATAAGTTGATATTTAGGATTTAAGGGGACAACTTCTTTGTATTTTATATCTACGTTTTAAGTGTAGTCTTCAAATTTTTAGTATCAGTCCTTTTGTTTTGATCTTTACGTGTTTAAGTGATTCTTTGTCGTCTAAGATTTTATCTTTGTAGATCATTCCTATGAAAGTAGTTCATAAAAAAGTACATTAAAAGTTTTTATATAGCTCGGGTGACTAATCTCAAACAGTACACCAGAGGACGCTGCCTAAGGCCCAATTTACACCGCCGCGGTATGGAATGGAATGGAAGCATCCCTTCAAGACGCGAGAAGGCGCGCGAATTCGCAGGAATGCGAGCGTATTCCATTGCTGTGACTAACCCAACCGACTCCCCATTCGAGCCATTTCCCTCAGATTCAACAGGCAGCGCCGACAGAGCTAGGAAAATTCTCGAGAATGCGTGAGGATTCTCCGGAAGACGCGCGACCTTTTTTGGCTCGTATATATGTTATACAGTTGACATAAAGTTCATTATGCTATGTACAACTTCGTCGTAAAAAATCGCTTCCATTCCATTCCGCGGCGGTGTAAATACAGACTAAGCTGTTTACATAAAAAATCCGAATACCTGCTTACAGGCTGGAGAGAGATCACGGACAATGATCCAATCAAATCAATAAGTGTGGAAACGCCCAGTGAAACTAAACTAAAATTAACTAAAACTAAACTAAACTAAACTGGTACGTGTGAATACAAAGCATACTATCTCCAATCTCCTCATTCATAATTCGATCCTGTAGAAAATACCGATCATAACCCTCTCCATAGAACGTCGAGCGACTCTGACTTTTTCATGAGAGCTAATGTGAAGGAGCTAATCCATAAGTAAAGTAAGAGCTATCCACACATTTATTAAATACTAGTCTTGAGGCACTGGGGGATTTTTGACGAGAAGACGTTGCAGAGCTTCCCGAACGCTGCCCAGCAGAGTTGGAATCGTTGATGAACCTCTTTCCCCAAGTGGTACCTACCTGATCGTCCTAGGTAAATGTACTCATCTACAGCTTTGAGAATAGAGTTTCCAAGAGTGACTGTGGTGGGTGCGACCTGGATGGTAAACATAATTTTCATTTTATCCATGTTCGTTTTAAGAACCAGTTGGGACACCCAGTTGAGGTCATCAAGCGTTTGCCTTAGACCTTCCAGGGATTATGACTTAATCACAATATCGGCGGCAAATCGAAGATGTGTAATGTATTCGCCATTTAAGTTGATGCCGGTTTCTCTCCATTCCAGGAGTGTGAAGGCATCCTCCAGAGTAACAATAACAGTTTCGGAGATATAACGTTTCCCTGCCTTACTCCTCTCTTTATTGATATCGTCTTCATGCAGTACTCCTGTACTCGGACCGACATAATAGCGTTATTATACAAGTACATAAATATTTAAATGTAACCGGCTATCAATACGGCACGTCCGAAGAGTCTCAAGGACCGCCCAAGTTTCGATCAAATCAAAAGCTTTTTCATAGTTCACAAACCCCAAGCATAATGGCTGATTATACTCTTCGGCGTTCTGTACAATTTTCCGCATCATATGTATGTGGGCTATGGTGCTAAAGCCTGTTCGGAAGCCGGCTTGCTCGGGAGGCTGGAAGCCATCGAACTTACGTTCGAGACGGTCCGTGATGACTCTGGAAAACAACTTATAGACGTGACTCAGGTCTGATAGGCCAGTAATTCTTCAACAGGGTCTCGTCACCCTTCTTGAAGATCAGGACAATAACTCCCATGCTCCATATGGCGATTTCTATATAATACATATATAACTTATAGACGTGACGCAGCAGTCTGATAGGCCAGTAATTCTCCAACAGGGTCTCGTCACCTTTCTTGAAGATCAGGACAATAACTCCTATGCTCCATATGGCGTGTTCCCTTCAAGCTAAGTGAAATTAAACAACTTTTTAAAGACCTTAATTACTGGCGTTCAGCCCGCTCAGATGTCCTTCAGTTCAGTTCACTTCAGTTGTAATTACGTCTCGTTTTTAGGGTTCCGTACCTCAAAAGGAAAAACGGAATCCTTATAAGATCACTTTGTTGTCCGTCTGTCTGTCTGTCTGTCTGTCTGTCTGTCCGTCTGTCTGTCAACAAATTCTATGTCGAGAATGCGTGGAGGTATCAAGCTGAAATTTGAACTGTATACTCAGGTCTACGGTCCCATGAAGTTGTAAAAAAATCAAACTGCTAAGTTTACGAAAAAAAAAAGATACGGCTGTTTATTCAGCAAAAAACGACAAATTTCGACACATTCTCAAGGGAATCAAAACCTATAGGGTACTTCCCGTTGACCTAGAACTATGAAATTTGGCAAGTAACATCGTTATAGACTACAAGAACAGGAATAAATCTCAAAACTATACATTTGTAAATAGATCTTAAAAAATAGGGGGTCTATATTTTTTATAGGGTGTCGAAATTTCAAATTGAAACTACTAGTTCAAATGGGGTATCATATGAAAGGGCTTGATGTACACATTGCAAAATATATTTTATTTATTTTTTTCGACGCATTATTTCTGATTTATAATGAAAAATATCAAATTTAATAATGATACTACGTACGGAACCCTCGGTGGGCGAGTCCGGCTCGCACTTGTCCGGTTTTTTTACATATAAGTCCTAATCACACCAAATTTCAGTCGTGTAATTTCTGCATTGTGTGCATAGATATTAAGTAAATAATTCTAAATCGAATGAACAACTTGATGAACGAAACATAAAATATCTAATTTTATATCTTATATCCTTCGATAATCAGTAATATCAAATAGCTAAATGTATAGAATTCACAAGAAAACAAATCAATTGACTCGAAATTTCTTAAGCCGAAGTAATTCCATTTATAAAGAAATAGCAATCGAAGCATTATGAAGCTCCTCGGGAGGAAAATTCGAGGAAGGATTATCTTAGTCTTAAATTCCTAATCTCCTATTGGAAAGTAAAGTATTTTTTTTCTTAGAAAGTAACACGGATATCTTAAGAATTCTGAGAAGTTTATCATCATCAACATTAGCAGCGTGTATATACCTACTGCTCTATTTATATACAGCAGATCAATATTGAGCAAGAGTTATGTCTTCCTCAATGATTTATTAATAATAATAATATACGAAAATGCGTTGGTGAGTGTTAACGAATTTATTGTTGTCACCTTATGCTCCTCCGCATCCTGTCCTTTATTTAGGATATTGGGGTGTAAGTGGTTCATCAACATCTATGAACCAAAGCCAATTTCACCTGCACGCGGTGCACCTTGCTGACTGCCAAACGAAGCTCTGGCGAAAAGAGAGGCGAAAAGCTACTTGACTGGGGAATGTACCTCCACCTTACAGAATAACGCAGCCAAATAACAATTCCCTTGAGGGTTGTTGTGTTCCTGCGATTATGTGAGGTAACCCTCACTCACTCGCAGGACCACATTCCTGCGAGTGAGTGAGTTCACCAGAAAGGAAGGAGATGCTGCGTTGGCAGCGGGGGTGGCGGCGCGCGAGCGTTATTTTACGTTGCGGGCGTTACTATGGCTACGGTAACCGCTTCACATCAGGTGGGCCGTGTGCTTGTCTGCCACCCGGCGTAGTATATAAAAAAATACCGGGGGAGGAGAAAAATGGAAAAATCGATGTACACGATGTTCTTCTGCGATATCAGTCCATTAAAATTATGCGGCAAGTCGCTGTAATATTTAACAATAACAAACAGTTATATAATATAACATTTCTCATTAATATCATCGATAGTATCAAATACAACCGCTATAAACTGAAAGCATAACTCCGTACAAGCAGTCGAGATAACATTGCGGCTCGCGGTAATGGCTGCCTCTGACACAAGATACGAGAATTATGTCACTGACGTTCCGTGCGGTTAAGGTGAGCTTAGAAACGAAGTAACCTAATCTTGTGAGTCTAATGAACAGTGTTTTGATTCTTTGTTTACTTGGATTTCGTATCAAAGACTCATCTCATCCACATGACGAGCTCGGTGGTTGAATTGGTTCTCGGTGGTTGATGGTTAGCAACCACCACTGGCCACTTTGACTCAGAGGTCGCGGGTTCGATTCCCGCACAAAACAAATATTTGTGTGCATGAACATGTCTGTTTGTCTTGGTCTAGGTGTTTTCTATGTATTTATCATCATCAGCCTGTATCTACCCACTGCTGGATATAAGCCTTCCCCAATGCTTTCCACCAGATGCGATACTCCGCCTTCCGCATCCAGCCGCTCCCAGCAGCTTTCTTAAGGTCATCGGACCATCTAGTAGGAGGGCGTCCAACACTTCGTCGTCCTATGCGCGGCCTCCACTCTAATGACTTCCTCCCCCATCTGCCATCAGTTACTCGGCAGATGTGACCGGCCCATTGCCACTTCAGCTTGCAAACTCTGAAGGCTATGTCGACAACTTTGGTTCTCCGTCGAATTTCTTCGTTCCGGATTCAATCCCGCAGAGAAACCCCGAGCATAGACCTCTCCATCGCTCGACTGGCGACATCTGCGCGACCTTTAGCCTGTGGACCAGTCCGATGGTCAGTGTCCAAGTCTCTTCACCATATGTCATTGCAGGGAGGACACACTGGTTGAAGACTTTAATCTGCAAGCACTGGGGTATTTGCGCGGCGAAGAAGTGACGAAGCTTTCCAAAAGCTGCCCAGCCCAGTCGAATACGTCTATCGATCTCTTTGTTGAAATTACCCCGGCCAAGCTGTATGGAATGACCGAGGTAGACATAGTCTTTAACTACTTCAATAGCTGCACTATCTACGATAACCGGGCTAGGGATTACAAAATCGTTCTAAATGACTTTCGTCTTGTCGAAATTTATCCCCAGCCCCACACGTCGAGATGCAGCATTGAGATCGACCAACATACGACCGAGATCCTCCAGCGATTCAGCCATTATGACCACGTCGTCGGCAAACCGAAGGTGTGAGATGTACTCGCCATTCTCACTATATTATTCTCGTAACACAATAAGTAACTTCAAAATTCAATTTAAGCGGGATTGTATCGAAATATGAGTGAAAATTAAACAAACTAAGAATGTTACTTTGCCAACAACAAGAATTGATTAATAAATTAATTAGATTAATTAATGAAATCAAGTATATAATTTTAGTCAATTCAATCTACGCAATTTTAGTCAATTCACAATTCAATCTACGCTAAGTACGTAGCGTAGTCTTACATGGACTTTGAACATAGCGTAGTACTGTGCGGTCGTGTATCTCTTATTCGTTTGTAAATTCACTACTTAGCGTCTATTGGTCTAGTGGTATAGGTATGTAGGCTTCGAATCCCGGGCCGAGTTCAGTCCTGGGTTCCGTACCCAAAGGGTAAAACAGACCCTATTACTGAAACTCCGCTGTCCGCCCGTCCGTCTGTCACCAGGCTGTATCTCATGAACCGTGATAGTTAGACAGTTGAAATTTTCACAGATGATGTATTTCTGTTGCTGCTATAACATAAATACTAAAAAATATAACAACAAATATTAAACAATAGAATAAAATGAATATTTAAGAAAAAATAATTTTTCATACATAAAACGTGTCCTACTCGCATTTGGCAGGTTTTTTTTATTCTATAACCTAAACGTTATTTATTATAATATATTTATTTTTCATTTTATAAAAATGGGTAATTATAATTAGTTTAGATGAGATTTATAATTAGTTTATTGTTTTTCGTGTGTTTTGAATTATTGGCAGTGCAGTGTATGTGAAAGTGCATGTGTTTTTGAATCTAATATTTGAAGTTGTGTTAATACTGTTAATAGGTGCTTATTAAAATGCCACTAATCGCTAGTGTTTATCTGGGTTTGTTGATGTTTTATGCTGGATATAACTATAACGGCAACGAAATAATACGACAATACAGAAACAGATGTCCTCCACTGCTTCTATTTAAAGAGGCTATGACCGTTCCTCAAATAACAGATTATTTAATCCATGTACCTATTGATTTTTATGTCCACCCTCTCAGGGGGGCAAACGAGCATGTTGGAAAGCAATCAGCACCACCCATGGAGATCAGCAATACCAAGTGGTCGCCGATTCGTTGCCAGCCTTATACTCCTTCCTTACTTTCTCTCTGGTGACCTCACTCACTCGCAGGAACACAACAACTCTCAAAAAAAATTGTTATTTGGCTGCGGTATTCTGCGAGATAGAGTACTTCCCCAACTGGGCAGCATAAAAAATACGCTATGCTATCTCTCTTTTCGTCAGAGCCTCGTTTGTCAGTCAGCAGTGTGCACCACGTGTAGGTGAAGTTGGCTTTGGTTCCAAAATGTTGACAAAGTGCTTACACCCCAAATGTCATTCTCGTATATAGATACAGAGTATCCCAACATAATTAACCCACTGTTGGGATACGAGTCTCCCCTCAGTCGAAGAGGTTTAGAGTATATTCAACCACGCTGCTCAACTGCGGCTTGGTGGAGGCCAGTGTTTTCAAACCGACCTAAGGCCACTGACTTGTCTTAACGACTGTTAAGACAAGTCAAGTGTTGTGTTTATGCGAGTCAGTGAGGTCAACATAAAGAAAGGAAGGAGATGCTGTGTTGGCAGCGGGGGTGGCGGCGCGCGAGCAATATTTTATGTTGCAAGCGTTAATATGGCTATGGTAACCGCTTCACATCAGGCGGGCCGTATGATGGTCTGCCACCCGACGTAGTATAAAAAAATAAAAAAGAACTGTTATCTAATGACAAAGCCGGGACCGAACTTGGCCTCCGAAGCACGGAGAAACTTAATATAAATAAACCCATCCATAAACCAGCTACAGTCGACGTTGCTTAACTTGCATGTTCGATTAGACAAACACGCGTAACGACGCCATCGAGCTCCTCAAAATAGTTTATGTGATTTTATTTAGGTACACATAAATAATTGGATATAACTTATTTTCAATTCAATAATTTCTCCACAAAATTCGTATGTTTTAGTTAAACACTTTCAAATATATTTTTTTACACCTAAGATATATTTTTTAATAATTTAAGTTTTAAGCTACATTTTGTTCACAGCATTTGGGTGAATAATGCCTACCTTCTTTAGAGGCAAAACACGTGGTGCATCCCGCCCATTGACAAACAAGGCTATGACGAATGAGAGGTATAGCATTTAAAGTTGGACTGACTGAGAACCTCTAGCAAAGAACCCCATGCTGTAGTCTCCTAAGAAAACCTCGATTTTATCGAAATGTGTATTGAACGAGAGCACAAATGTATTTCTAACCATTGAATTTCGGATTATATAGTGGACTGCAAATGCCGAGAGGGTTAATAGTCGATTGAATTCCGAAAAGTAATACTAAAGCTACTACAAACGTTCATAAGGAATATGTCTCTAGAGAGGAATATGTCAGTGAATACAGGGTCAGGGAACGCAAAACATATCCAGAACGGTCGAGGTGCCACCGATGCTACAGCACTATTCTAAGATAATACAAACGTAAAAGGCAAATGCGCCCTATTCATGATTCAAGCAAATGGCAGGATAAAAAGAAAAACGATATTTTTAATTGGCGCCAGGAAAAACTCTGTCCCCTAAACTAACGGGCTTCCAAACGCGCCTTGAACAAAATCACCCAAATTGGTTCGCTTCTCGCAAATGCAACGTTGCAACGACCTGAAGTGTACTAACTGAATCCTCCTCTTCCAAACTTCGACTTAAACGATGTAAATGTAGAGTCGAATTTCCGTTGTAGTTTTCTATTAAAAGTTAAGGGGAATTTTCGTTGTGCTAGTACTTTGAATCTTGGGATACTTTATGAGCGTACCACGAATAATGTAGTGTACAAAGTAAGCAGTTACCCGAGCTCGTAGTTTGATGAATTTTATAACGATGGATTTTGTTATAGAACCGCACAGTAAGGCGTTTGACGATTTTTAGAATTTTGCATGTTTTTCTATAATGTTAGGTAGGATATCTGTATTTTTGCGGATTGGTAAGTCTCTTAGTAATGCAAAAGTGGTGCGTCTTTGAACAAAAAAAATGTTTCAAATGATTATCAAAAACAGCCGGTTTAGCACTTTTCTACTTTTGAATCGAAACATATTGAGTGCTGGTATAATGACGTAATTGTAGTTTACAACTGAGTAAGCATTTGCACTCGAGCCGCAAGGCGAGACTTCTAAGAGGCCACGAGTGATGTAATTTGAGTTTACCCTCGGGTGATGTATACTACTGTATTTTTTTTTATACTACGTCGGGTGGCAGACAAGCATACGGCCCGCCTGATGTGAAGCGGTTACCGTAAACGTATTAACGCTCGCAACATAATATATCATTTGCGCGCCGCCACCCCCCGCTGCCAACGCAGCATCTCCTTATTTTCTGGTGACCTCACTCACTCGCAGGAACACAACAACCCTCAAGGGAATTGTTATTTGACTGCGGTATTCTGTGAGGTGGAAGTACATTCCCCAGTCGGGTAGCTTACAATTACGCTCCCTACCTCTCTTTTCGCCAGAGCTTCGTTTGTCAGTCAGCAGGGTGCACCACGTGCAGGTGAAGTTGGCTTTGGTTCAAAGATGTTGATATACCACTTACACCTTAAAATAATACACTTTATAATACACTTTCAAAAAGTTTAGAAGAAAACAAATGCCAGCGAGGCTCAACTTGCTTTAGGTTTTACCACAGTATAAGTAATAGTGTTTTACTAGTCAAACCTAGGAGCGCTTAGATTTCGAGTATTGACTACACATAATATATTGATTGTCTGAACTTTGAATCAGTCAAAATCAAATACAAAAATCGGTCGAAACTGTTTTTGACTAAAGACAGTGGTCAAAACCATTTTTGTCTGATTTTTTCTATCAAAAGGGATTTTGGCCGGTTATGAGTTTTGAGTGCTATGAGTTTTGACTGTAACATTATATACAGACAGCGTACAGTTGGTAACTACTTGTAGAACGATGAAAAGTTGTGTTTGTATTTAAATACAATTAAAGTTGCAAAGATTGTTTACTTTACAGGAGTGGAGTATCGGAGAAGGAATTTATCACAAAGAATGAATTTATAGACTAATAGCTTTCTTCAAAAAATACTGCAATTCTTGTACGAAACAATTTATTTTTTATCTAATAGCTAGCTGTTGACCGCGACTTCGTCCGCATGAATATCAGTTACCATAAAAAAAGGTTATAGTTAGTCAATCTTAAAAGATAGACATATGCTGTCGCGGACTTTTTTTAGATCTTTTAAAGAGGAACAATTCCATCATACATGATTTTTGCTTAACCTTCAACCGTTTACGCAGCGCACGCAACGTAAGCCCTCAAAAGGAATATTTTTTTCCCATTTTTCATTAGTGCTCGGCTCCTATAATGCGTATGTATGTATGTATCGTGATGTTATAAAGCCTAGTTATATAGCCTTCCTTGAAATATAGGCTACCTAACACTAAAATATTTTTTCAATTCGAACCAGTAGTTCCTGAGATTAGTGTGTTCAAACAAACAAACTCTTCAGCTTTATAATATTAGTATAGATTAGTATAGATAATAATATTTCATTTTTGCGTTTTTTTTTATACATACATTTTTTTTATTTATATGAGAGGGGGCCAAACAAATGTGTGGTTCACCTGATAGAAAGCAATCACCACCGCCCATGGAGATCAGCAACACCAAGGGGTCGCCAATCCGTTGCCAGCATATACTCCTTCATTTCTTTCTGGTAACCTCACTAACTTGCAGGAACACAACAACCCCCAAGTGAATTGTTATTTGGCTGCGGTATTCTGTGAGGTGGAGGAGGTATTTTCAAAATCGGTCATATACCTCTCTTTTCGCCAGAGACTCGTTTGTCAGTCAGCGGGGTGCACCATGTGGACGTGAGATTGGCTTTGGTTCAAAGATGGTGATGAACCACTTACACCCCAAAAGCTATTTCGACTCCTTCGTTAGATAGGAAGAGACGCGGAGATGACGTGTTTTCATACTTTTTACCCCCGTTACCCCCTACCCCCTAGAGCGAGACTACAGTATAAGTAATAGTACTATATCGTTTGCGTAGGTGGAAAAATTACTAACTACAATTTTGGCCAAATTTACTTTTTGTCATTTCTTGGCTATGGTTCAAAGATATTGATGAACCACTTACACCCCAAAAGTGGTGGTACCCATATGGTAGTCCGACTCACACTTGGCCGGTTTTATTAGGATCTAGACTCAGGACGATAGGCAGCTATATATTTCGATCACCTAATGGATAAAGATATTCAAATAAAACAAAAGTTTCAGAACTGGAGAAATTGAAACATGAGCGTCTTCGATGTTATTTGGTGGGAGGTTTGTTTGAGTTTCAGAAGTTTGAGAAACTTTGGAGTCGTATATACTCGTATCATTTGAAATTTACTGAAAAATGAATTATTTTAAGTTGTTGGAAATACTTTTAAATTAAAATTTTGTTTTTTTGGTTTCTTGTTTATTTTATAATTGAATATCTTTATTCAATAAAGTAAGGTCATCTCTCATTCATAAGTTGTTTATACTACCTCTGGGGAGAAAATGACAAATAAGCATACGGTCCGTCTTATGTAGAGTAATAACCATATCCTATAGACACTTGCTACATAAAACATCGCTTGCGCGCCGTTATCTCCATTGCCAATGGAGCAATTCCTACATTTTTAGCGACCTCACTTACTCGAATGAAACACAATAATCCTTTAGCACAGTATACCTAAGTAATAGTACAATGTACAGTATGGCCACTCCCTGCCGCTCTCTCGTGTCGACCTCACCTCTTCTCTGAGACAAATCTGGAACAGCTAGTATGGCGTCGCACGCACACACGCTTATTCACGCTCTGCACAGACGTCATTGTTGATGTAGTAGATCGCGACGCGATATTTGTATGGAATGGCCAGAGTGTGCCTCTAAGTCACAATTGTTATTTGGTGGTTCGTCTGTGAGGTGAGGTACTTCCCCAGTAAGGTAGCTTTTAATTACGCTATACCCTGCCTTTCTTTTACCAGAGTCTCATTATTTAACAAGATTTTACTTAATTAACATTGGCAAAACAAACACTTATTACATTTACTTACAAATATTCGCATTATATAACGCATATGGTGGAAAGCACTGGGGAAAGCATTTGTCCAGCAGTGGGTAGATGCAGGTTGATGATGATACATATATTTATATGCATGTATGTATATTTACAAAAGATTATTCCAACTAAACTGTTATAATCCCCATCTATCAGAAACGATTGTTGAAACTTAAATATCCGAATTAATCCGTAATATATAGTTTGTTTACAATATCAAACCCGAGCTAAGATACACAGAAACGGACAATACTTCCTTCCGACGTCAAACAATAAAGGGCTACCCAAATGGACTATTACAAGGACGCGTATTTTGTAAATATACACCTACTCGACTGTGTTTAAATGAAACAATAGTACACTAGAAATTCGCGCAGCAGCAATAGAAAAAAAGATTCTTTGGTACCACTAATTTTAGATCTCAACGATAAAATATTAAAGTACACTTTCTTTGATAAAGTTTTTTATGGATTATAATATGTTAATTTGTTTATAGTAGATACCAACCTTTACTTCTCTTTGAAATACGTGAAATTTGTTCAAGTCTTGAAATAAAATTATTCGTACATTATCTGTGCCTAATATATTTAAACAAGGATATTTTTTCTTTCGGTTTCTGAAAGAAAATTTTAAATTGGTTGAGTAGATTTTGAGATTACCTTCTTACTACAAAGATACAACTTTATCTTTCTATAATACAAAAAAAAAATGTCGAAAATAAGATAAAGTAGTCACAATCTGTGAAAAAGCGTTTTTAACGAAACCTAGATGCTTGAAATATGTCATTAACGAGAATCATGATACCATTTCTCAGCAATGAAACATACCTATATACGTAGAGGTTAAAATCACAATATTATTTATTAACGTAATCTGAATTATCGTATTTAAGTAACCATGATCTCTACAGACTTTTTGTATACCTTTATGGTGAAACATGACCGGATTGTCCTTAGCATAAGAACTATATGTATGCCACGCATGTTTTTACAAAATAAATATCTTGTATCTTGTACTCTAAACTTACAATTTTTATTAGTATGTAACTGTTGTGATTACACAAAAATTGTATTATTTTCATTACTATTGAGTAATGAAAGGAATTGTCGTTGTCACAGGATAGTACCTATGTACATTTGTAAATACGCTTCAACGGAGGGGTAGAATTAATTTTGCCCTTTACTATGGGAACGGATGTAGCCTCTAGTTGTCAGTTATTATCCTCTGATTTTAGTGTCTTCAAAACAATAGAGTCCTTTGAAAGCCCTTTCTTGAGTGACAAATGGGAGTAAGGTATACTTCCTTAATCCCATAGGAGTTCTTGTTCGGATATACGCGAGTGACACACTGTTGCCTAAAATGTGAAGTAAAGTTAATGAGCAACTGTTAGTATTCAACGATGTTTATTAAAATGTGTTGTGAACAATTTTATAGGTGAAAACAAAACTACAGGCAAGTGAACCTGTCCAAACTTGTGTACGTCCAGCACCAGTTATTTCTGGCCAACTGCTACCGGGTGGTATTCACCCACTATCGTTAGTAGATCAATGCTACTGCTGTCCCCGCTATACTGCCGTCGTCTGCGTCCCCGTTGCAGCGATCATCCCTGTGCATATCCATAATCTGAAATAAAATACAATACATACAACCATGAGGAGCTCGGTGGCGTCGTTGCGCGTGTTAGTCTAATCGAATACGCAAGTTAAGCAACGTTGACTGTAGCCTATCCATAGATGGGTTTATTTATCTCGAGCTCCTCATTCCTTCGGAGGGCACGTAAATCCGTCGCTCCCATAATCATAATCATAATCATCATTTATTTGCAATGAGTACATTAATACATAATATAGATCTTAAACTATGTAGTCATGTAATCAGCCTGCTTGCAGGCGCACAAATATTAATTAAATCTAAAAACAATTTGATAACACATAAAATAATAGAGTAGTACAGTCTAGGTTTAAGTCAATAGTTATTTTGTCAACGTATCACTTGTCAAAATGGTAAATTAAATTAAAATGTCAGTATTAATATATAGATGTTTACTTAGAGAATGTCCCATTCAATATTTACTGTCCATGAATTCTTTGACTTTTTTTTTTGTATTATAGAAAGATAAAGTTGTATCTTTGTAGTAAGAAGGTAATCTCAAAATCTACTCAACCAATTTAAAATTTTCTTTCAGAAACCGAAAGAAAAAATATCCTTGTTTAAATATATTAGGCACAGATAATGTACGAATAATTTTATTTCAAGACTTGAACAAATTTCACGTATTTCAAAGAGAAGTAAAGGTTGGTATCTACTATAAACAAATTAACATATTATAATCCATAAAAAACTTTATCAAAGAAAGTGTACTTTAATATTTTATCGTTGAGATCTAAAATTAGTGGTACCAAAGAATCTTTTTTTCTATTGCTGCTGCGCGAATTTCTAGTGTACTATTGTTTCATTTAAACACAGTCGAGTAGGTGTATATTTACAAAATACGCGTCCTTGTAATAGTCCATTTGGGTAGCCCTTTATTGTTTGACGTCGGAAGGAAGTATTGTCCGTTGTTATCATTAGATGCCAGTCGTTAAGCCAAGTCAGTGGCATTTAGGCGGCTTGAAAACACTGACCAAACCACAGTTGAGCAGTATGGTGGAATGCTCTAATTTTTGCCCCTTTTGATTGAGGGTAGACCCGTATCCCAGCAGTGGGATGAATAAGAGTTGATGACGATGACGACTAAATTATACAGCCCTCAAGGTAGTAGCTACTGTGGTCTTTTCATGAGAGGAACACTTTTGCGATTTTGTTTTTATTTATTATACTCTGTTGATAAAGTCTCGTTGGTTTGTCATCAGGATATACCATGTATGATATGTGGTCACCACTTTAGTTATATGTGTTATAAGCATCTTGGTTATGTGACCTTCTCTCATTCGTCCCAGACAGAAGAAGGATTTGGCCTACACTCCCCACGCTGGCCAAACGGGTTGGGGAGGCCTGATCGATGTTTGATATTGTATTTCCCTTAGTCGCCTTGCACGACATCCACGGGAAGAGGCGGAGTGATTCTTTTCTAGTCTGCCGGAAACCACACGGCTAATGCTTATGTGTGACAAATTAAAATATTATGCGCTATTGCTTCGTAACTGAAAATGTCTCTACATTCACATAGGGTTGCCACAACTCGGAATGAAAATCGGTAAAATTACTCCTATAAAATACGGTATTTTCGGTAATATTATCATATTTTACGTATTATAATTGTTTTTTTTTTTTGTTTAGGTTTACTTTTTTTAGTTGAGTAGTTAGCTTTAGATCAAAGATGATGGCTTCTGCACCATAATGTACGAGTATTCATATGATCGTGCGCCCAGAGATGTTGGATAGTTTACAAAGCTTCGTGTGTATCTAGAAGTATACGAGTACACAAGAATGCCTTTTATTTCGGGTTACTACGGAAGTATGTAACAAAGTAGATTAACTCGAACAAATTGCGTGGCAAATTATACGGCCATATGTCCACTTATGTAGACCTCACTGAGTACGTTAGTCTACAGAAGCCTAAAAGGCTTTCTGGGTAACCACAGACAAGATGAGTTACTGACGGGGTCTTATAGAATTCCGTCGAGTTCTCGTTAATTTATCTTAATTTGGTTTAAAATTAAACAGATAAGAAAATCAAATAATGAAGTAATTAATTTTGAGGTATAGGAGTTTTTTAAAGGAGTTCGATGACACTACGCGTGCTGTCGAATCGAACAAGTAAGTAAAATCTCTGTAGCCTGTTTCGAAATTATAATTTCGAAAATTTTGAATATGTTTCAGAATAACACATTGGATACTAATTCGTTACCCTAAGGTTGCCTTGAAAAGATTGCTTTCAGCAATTAGGCCGTCTTGTAACATATTATGATGGTTGAATCATACCTTAGTAATAGAACTCAAACGGTGGATGTAAATGGCACAAAATCAAAAGCATTTGATGTAAAAATGGGCGTGCCCCAGGGTTCAATTTTGGGTCCTCTCTTATTCTTGGTATACATCAATGATTTGCCTGATTTGGTAGAAAAAAATGCCAACGTAGTACTGTTTGCCGACGATACCTCACTTATTTTTAAAGTTGCTAGGTATAAAGACAAAATTGATGATGTTAATAATGCTCTTTCTGCAATTTTGAACTGGTTTACTACAAATAATCTCCTTCTTAACTCATACAAAACTAAATGTATTAAATTCACGTTACCCAATGTCAGGCAAGTCCATGCTGATGTAGTCATAAAGGACACCACCCTAGTTTATGACAATGATACTGTTTTTCTTGGTATTACCATTGATTCAAAGTTGCAATGGGGCCCTCATATAACAAAACTAGCTCGCAGACTCAGTTCCGCAGCTTATGCGGTTAGGAGAATAAGACAGATAGCGGACGAGACAACTGCTAGGCTCGTTTATTTTAGTTATTTCCATAGCATTATGTCATATGGCATATTGCTTTGGGGTAAAGCAGCTGACATTGATAAAATTTTTGTATTACAAAAGAGAGCCATTAGATCAATTTACAATTTGGGTTCTAGGGATTCACTCCGTGAGTTATTTAAGGAGATAAACATCCTCACTGTCGCTTCTCAATATATTTATGTAAATATTATGTACGTCCGTAAAAATATTTCGAATTTTACAAAAGTATGTGATATAACTAATGTCAACTTGCGGAACAAAAACAAATTGGTTATTCCAAAACATAGACTGGGGAAGGTCAATAATTCGTTTGTCGTAAATTGCATCCGCTACTACAATAAGTTGCCGGAGTCGGTCCTGATTTTACCCGACACTAAATTCAAACAGCTTATTAAGACCACCTTATGTAAAAAGGCTTACTACTAGTTACTACAGGACCGACGATTACCTTAATGATAAAAATGTATGGCAAATTCTCGGCACAGGATGTGAAGCACAGGCGTCTTATTTTTACAAGTAGTATTGTGGATATACATATTTAGATTTTTATACAATATGTATATACACTCTATACTATGATGTTTTTTTTTTTTTTTTTCCTATTTTATTTTACTTTTAATTTTTTTTTCTCTTATTTTGGTTGAATACCATTTTTTTTTTATTGTATTATGATAATATTGTATTATGTATAATGATAATATTGTATGGCGATTTAAAAAAGACATATATTGACAGAGTTTCTTTCGGCATTTCTTCTCGTCAATGGTCATTCCGAAATGCTGGTAGATAAAAAAATATACCTAATTGTAAAAGACGTGTCTAAGTGCCCGCGAGGGCCCACAGAATAAAGAATTTTTGACTTTGACTTTGACATATAATATATATATAACAATGCGGCGTACAAGTATGTAATAATTTGTTGATTCACCGTACTTTAAATTTTTATTATGCAAATAAAGCATATTCTATCTACCTACGAGTAAGATACTTTTTATCCATATACTGTGTTTACGTGGGGCGCATCTGCGGGCATAAGCTTAGTGTATTAAGATAAATGTTTTGGAAATAGAAAGCAAAAGAGGGCACAGACAATTTAAAACTCAAAACCGAGCAATGCCGTTTTTACCGCTAGAGTTTTTATAAAACCATGTAAGTAACTTTAGTTTACATTAACACGGACTTTAACTAAACCGGATTAGAGCAGCAACAAAACTTGGTGATGCATCGCTATAAAACTAAAAGAAAAGTTTTCGAGACAGCTCAAAAGAGAAACAAGTAAACAACTTTAGCTACTATTTGGGGAACAAATGGCGTCGTTCCAGCGTTCTCAAAAGCGAGAAATGTAGGTGAATCGAGGCAACGCTGAATGTTTTTTAAAAAAAGTATAAAATACTTTATTTGCAATGTTTAAGTTAGATAAGGGCTCGGGATGTAAGTGGCTCACCATGATCTTTAGAGCCAAAGCCAACCTCGTCTGCACTTTGTGCACCTGCCGACTAGTGAAAGAGGCTTGGGGGTGCCAACGTATCCAGCCAGCGCTCCTTGTCCTGCAAGCATTGTAACCACGTTACATCATGTGGGCCTGTTTTTTCTTATCTTAGCTCAGCATAGCGTTCCGCTTCGCCTGATGTTAAGCGACAATACGAGCCCAAATTGCAGCGGCAACTGACTAAAGACTGCCTGGTGCCCATCGTGGTATAAAATAAAATAAAAAAAAAGACGTGTGGCACTCGGGGACTGCCGCGGTAAAGCTATTGCATAGCATTTTGTATCAACTTATGCAATTATAATTTTATTTATTTATTTTATTCATGCAGTATTGCTTTTTCTTTGATATTAATTCAAGTTACACTTTTTGAGCGTGGTGACCGATAAGAAAACAAATTTTTCTATTATTAAATAAATAAAACGAGTTTCGTAGAGTCGTACAATACGTCTAATCGCACGCACACAACGCCGTGTCGAAGACTGCCGAACTGAAACAACATTAGACGATGCACGGCCTTCAAGCCACACCTCCTTGCCCGTCGGAGTGAGGAGCGTGAGGTTTTTTCGTTACGGAATTTGTGGATTCGGTCCCCGCGCCCAAGGCCCGCGATAGAAGCTATGCAATAGCTTAAAATATTTTTTTTTACGAAAAAGAATTTCACGCGAGCGAAGCCGCGGGCAAAAGCTAGTATAATATAAGTTTGACAACATTTGTTTTTTCAATCCACCATATAGCTTTGTTTGAATAAAGTAAAATAGACACTCCTATGTGTATGGACGTTTTGCACCCTCTGGATATTTTGAGATTTGGACATTATGAACCTAAAGGCCTACTAACAATAGCTTTTAAGATCACTGTTACTAACATTTTATAGATGATAATATCTGAAATATATTAATTCGAGTGCTTTGTGGGAGTTTGTTGTTCGCTTCGATCTACACATACATTCGCACGTAGACAGATGCTTTGTGTTGATGTTTTTTATACAGTAGTGTGTCTGGGTTTCGACCGGCGATAATTTAAGGCCCATTCTAAAGGATAATTTAAGGGTAATTCATCCAATTTTATCGACAAAATACCCCCCGTGTGGGGGTCTGACTCTCCCCCTCTTAAAATGACCGCCATCTTATTTTTTTTTTTTTTACTTTTGGTACTGCAGACCAAAAACAATTTTTCTATTGATCTGGAGGTCCTACAGATATAAAAAAAAGATTCGTTTTAAAGGTAATGATATGACCTATGAACTAATACAAACATTTAAAGCAAAATTTTAACTAAAAAGCAAAAAATAAATTGAAGTATTAAAAATTTTCCATAAAATTATCTAAATTTATCAGTTTTTCAAAGTTTTTACAAAAACTAACCCTATTAATGTATTTGCTTTTTGTATTCTGAGAATACATTTTGAGATTACATATCTACAAAACGGTATCAAAATTACTGCTATGGATGTCATACTTTAAGAGTTGTTGTTGTTTGAACAGGACCCTTGCGCGAGCGGTCAATGGTTATTTTGTAGATAAATAAATAAATTGATGTAATGAGCAGGATAGATAGACTTTCTATCCCACTCATTCACCTAACAACAATAGCAAACCTGTCCAATTATTTGATGCCACTGGCCACTAGATGGCACTAGTGGTATTTCTACATCGCGCTATGGTTGTGTGTATAGGATTAGTTAAACCTTAAGGGTAATTTATCGTCACTCGATACGAGATGGCGTTAGTGGCAAAATTGTAACTCGTTATTAAGATTTTCTTTGTTACTCATATACCTGTTGTACGGAATTTTTTTGTTAGTAGTGGTATCACAGAAATAAAAAAGGACTAGAAATAACAAGTGGGCGTTACCCGCGTAGGTCAATATACTCCAATTTGGCATATCTCGATCGTCGCATATCTCAGTCGTCATTTGTCACAGCCGCGGAAACAATCATAGAGAAAAAATATAAAAATGCCTTCTTGTGCCATATTATCGTGTAAGAATAATAGTAGCAAAAATAATGTGTCTAATGGTGGCATTTCATACCATCGGTAAGTAATATTTCTCATTATTTTCATTATTTAATAGAATTTAAGCATATTCAATAAAATGCACAAACGCGAACAAACTAAAGTAACCTTTATGCGTTTAATTTTAAGGTCAAATTTCTAACGCACTCCACGTCTCTTGTTTAGAACATTCTAGCGTTAATCGATTAGTGATGTGACTCATGTATCGTCAGTATTTATTTACTTGATTATTTACTCCCATCACGATATTGAAACAGTATAATTTTTGAATTATGAAAAAATATTATATCATAATTATGAACATAATATAATAAATTGTAAGAAATGTTATAAATTATAAATAAATATAGGCAGGCATAAGAAACCAGCTGTAGCGCGAGGCTTCGCTCGCGTAGCACTTCGTTGTCACATATAAAGTATCCTATATATTAATCCAGACTATCTATATTTGTGCAAAATTTCATCTAGTCTGATCGAGTCACAAAGTTCTAAACATCCTCACAAACTGTCGCATTTATAATTATTAGTGTGAAGTATGATTTCACCTATCATCATCATATATCATCATAATTAATAAGTTTTTTCAAAAAAATATTTTTTGGGGCAAGCTTCTACGGCAGCTTTTACGTTTATCATGCATTGTCATCCAAACAAACGTGTACTACAAAATTTCAGCTCAATCGGTTGAAAATCTGTCTCAAAATTAAGTTGCACCACCCGAATGCATTCCACCCGAACAAACATAGTTAAATACTGACATACATACATTGTAAGTTGAAGAAAAGATTGTAAAAATATTCAATTTTATGGTACCAAAAATTATAATAGGTAGATATTCATTAATCCGGTAGCAGTACTCGGTGATACTTGGTGTTCCTCATTACTACATCACTTCGAAAAGTAGTGATATCGACATTCGTGCAGTACGGTCATTCAAATATCAGCCTTTAGTCAAGGACAGAAGTCATAATATTAAAATCAATATTAGTAGCGCCACCTTGCGTCGATTAGCTATACTGTTTAGAATCTGACAGAATAAGAAGTACAGCTATTGCTCACTAGATGCTTATTCGGGATTTAATTGTTTATGAACCGTGTCATAACTGCATAAGGTTGAATTTAAACTAACATATTTTTGTATATATGTCATTTTTTACAGTATTTTTAGACCAATCATAGCACAAACATGCATGTAGTAACACGTTAACATTTTGCTTTACATGTGTGAGTTTGGCGACAAAGGTTTTCTTACTAATAGGTCGTCATACGATTTCTACGTGTTTTTTTATTTCTGTGAGTGGTATTGAGAAAAACCCAGTTGTAAACCTACATGTGCAATTAAATATCGATGCCTTACGGCCGAAAAGGTATAAGCGGCATATTTCAAACTTTACAGGAGAGTGATTTAAAGTATTTTATAGTTAAAATTTTATGAAAACACACCTTGCTTACCCGTCGGAGTGGGGAGCGTGAGGTTTTTTCGTTACGGAATTTCTGGATTCGGTCCCCGCGCTCAAGGCCCGCGATAGAAGCTATGCAATAGCTTAAAAATCAATCTAACACTTTTTCTTTTAAATTCGTTTCGTAGATGTAGATACAGACTACATAATATTTTTATAGATCATATTACCATGGGGCGTGCAAATATTATATTTTTTTTTTGTAAATTGACAATTTAAAACTTCAATCAATTGTTTTAAGACAATTTTATTGATTCAATTAGATTATATTAATTATAGAAATTTATTAATTAGATTATAGAAATTGATAACAAATTTGAAGGTTAATGTAGAAAGAAGATCACTGTGAGCTTATAACGCAATTAACTATACCTTTAATGATCATCGTGACCGGTTACGTTCAGACATTTCACATCAATAATCGGTACACATAAGGCCAGCTACACCCTGTTCATAGTTATTTGAATATCATCAATAAAAACATAATAAGTAAACTCATCAGAGATATTTATGTGATGTGCTTAATGCTCGTATAATTGTTGTTCTATATTAAAAATACTCGTATAACTATTGTTCTTTAATAATTATACGAAGTAGAATTAATTAGTAATATTGATCAATAAACTGTTCTATTTTTAATCTTATTATCTTAAAATAAGAACAAAATATCTAAATGTCACAGGTGCAATAACTGTGAACGGGTTGTATGCGCTTTTTAACCGACTCCAAAAAAGGAGATTCTCAATTCGGCTGTATTTTTTTTTAATGTGTGTTACTTAATTACTCCGTGATTTATTAACCGCTTTGAAAAAAAACTTTTTTTATTTGAAAGAGTATACTTCCAGATTGGTCTCATATTTTTTTTATCATCATCATCATTAGCCTGTATCTGCATATATACATAAATGCAGAGTAATGTTTGAAGTCGTTTTTTTTTTTGTTAAAATTATTATAGTCACTAAAAATGAGGCAGTAATATGAAGATATACAAGCCCCAATACATATTTCGTCTTCTTCTGTATCTATAAATGGCAGCCGTTACTGACTGACCTCTTAAGACACAACTGTAGAAATTTGACAGGTAGCTATTATGGCGTAGAGGGCATCCGCTGAGATAAACCACTAGACACCAAGATACCTCGCGAGTGCAAGCTACTAAATTTTACTGCGTAATAAAATTAGGTTATGCAAACTACAATTTAATTACAGTTTCCAACTACGCGACTACTGAGTTACTCATTCTACAAATGAAGCCTTATTTATGGTAATGCAGCCGCATGGTTACACAGTCAAGTTATTGTTTTAATTATTTCTCCAATAACTCCTGTTAGAAATTGTTGGTTGGTGGTAAAATAACTGCTAGGTATATATTTATTTATGGCTGTGGGAAAAAAAAAAATACTTACATGCTGCATACACTGGATTAGGGTACCGTTTGTATAGTGATAGATACTGCTAAAATCCGTTGAGTTTCACTTGACTAGCCATCTCTTTAGGCCTTATTTGACATATTGCTGTCTCTCACATTATTAAGAGAGAAAGTCAAATTCCAAAAGCTTTTTACTCCTACTAATTTCTTCTCATTAAATTCGTTGTGAGTTCCAAGGCAGCCGTAGTTTTACTCCGGCACTGCAATGGATTTCATTCTTCGTGGTGATCGCCGCTGTTAATCCTGGCTACACAGAAGACACAGTGGTGGGAATATGTGGTGGGACCCGTCCCGTTATATGAAACAATAATTTGCCGTTATCAGTCTTAGTTTATGTCCAGTGGCTTTGCCCTACAGACAGGCTCCTCGCGAAGTAGTTTTTATAAAAGTGTATAGATTATATAGATATTAATATAAACATGTGCTGGATTTCAAAAGAAAAGAAAAAAGAATGAGGTTGTTACGGTTTTGGTAAAATATTTTGTGAAAGAAAGTTAAAAATGATATTATCAATGAGAGTCCTTCGATGCAACGTACCTCGCTTCACTTAATTTAGTAAGCATGTTACGTAAATAAATAATATAATTGCATTACTTTTAATATAAATTAAGTTTCTTTTCATCTGTAACTGAAAGGTTATACCAAATAAATTTTATCATTGATACGTAGTAATATTACTTACTACTTGCACGCGCGGCTTCATCCGCATTTACTTTTTTTTTTAATAAAAAGTATCCGATGTCCTTCCTCATGACATAAAATCCTTTTTATTTGAGCATATGTGTACAAAGTTTTATGATGATCGGTTGAGTAGTATCAGCGTGAAAGCGTTACAAAGTCACATTCACATCGCTATAAATACTATAATATATACTCGTATGTATATGATTAGTGTCAAAAATGTACCCCCGATAAGTTAAAATATTTATAATATTCTGAAAAGTCGACCAAAATCAACTAGGTATATAAATAAAACACCTACATCAATCGAATCAAAATCAAATCAAAATCTTGTAAACCGACGGAACCCTTCCTTTACTCGCAGTCTCACCACTACATCGATTATTTGCCGGTTATTGCTGACCATAAATTTATATTTACGACTGCTAATGCAGGCTTGTGTGGTCAATAGAAACTGCATCTATTGCGATACTATCTTTTCAAATATATACTGTCCCATATCATGCATATTGTTATGATTTTTTTTAAATGTGTACCTATAATAGGGTTGATTTTACCTGACTCTCTAGCAATTAGCTTGCCATAAAACTCTAAGTACAGAATTGAATGCATAAGGGCATTTTCCCATTTTGACTTAATGACCTAAACAGCAAGATGCCTATGAAGGCATTACATCGAAAAAAGAGGTTGTCTGGGAAGCTATTTGTCCTAAACGTGAGATGCCGATAAAACGTAAATTGTGGAATCAACTTCCCACAACAGTATTTCCAAATAAATACGACATGGGAGCCTTCAAGAACAGAGTCAGTTTTTCCCTTAAAAAGCTGGCAACCTCATGGTGTTGCTGTGGTAATTACTTTCCAATTTGAAATGGAATAAAATTATTTATTTGCACATAATCATTTATAGAAATATAAGACCAGGGCTGAAAATTGTTTGGCAATTGTACATTGCTTTAAAAATATAGGCAAGCAAAATATTTAACACAATGACACTCTATGTTGCTAGGAAATTGGCCTTCAGTGAAATGATGGTACTTCCCACATGTACAGCTGTTGCATAATTTTGAAAATTGCATTCAAAGTTTGTAAAATGACTTCGGAAGTATATTTTTGTAATTTAAGTGAGTGGTTATGCGATGTGCAGCACACTTCTCCGCCGCCTCATCATGCCGCATAGAATTTACATCCCTCATAATTGTATTCTCCCTGAGCAAGCAGTAAGTTTGTGAAATGTCAACTGGCTGATATCGCTAGAGGTAATTATAACTGATGATAAGCTATTAAACGAGCAATTCATGTATATAAATACTAGCGACCTGACCAGTACTGATTGTAGATCAATATATCATGGTAATCTCACTCTAATGATTTCTATAAATTTTACAATATAGCCATGTAAGTTATAATATTGCTGGGGCAAAATACCGCCTGGCTGTATTGAGGACACCAATCTTCCTAGAAGTCAGTTTGGCCTTGCTTTACAAGGGGCCGCGAAACTGAACATAACTTGATATTTCAACACCCAAGATGGCAATTCTAGGACTACCACTAAAGGGAGCAGCTTCCAATCTAGAAGCTACGACAAACGGGGATTTTTTAACGGTAAACGCGAACAAAACTGTGTCTTTGAGGGATTTAGCTGTACCAAATTCAATTTACCTCAATCCGATAACTGTCCGAGGGAGGTCTCAATCTCAGACACAAATTTTGTTCGGTACTCATCGACCCAATCCCGAGAAACATTATCTTGGCCAGTGTATCTTACGTCCACTGTACTGTTATCTGCATAGCAATAAACGTTGTGTAGCGTCAAGTACTGTTAAAATTCTCAATAAAAAGTAGCAAAAATCTTGTATTTGACAGAAAATTGTTTACTTGATGTTTCAATAATTAACTAATGTCAATTCTTATTGCAATCAGATTCTTAGTTTATTTAATTTTCGATCATATTTTGGTGCATGCGTGATTATTAAATCATGCAATAAATAAAGTTGAAGTATTACTTATACTGTGGTTGTATATACGAGAATGCCAAACGTGGTATTTGTGCGATAGAGACATCGGAACTGAATTTAGAGAATTGCCCATCTTTAGTAAATAGTTATTGAGGCGCAAAATAATAATTTATCTTGTAATCACATGCGAACCCTAGTGTGTAGCGATGTGAATAATAATGCTACATTCGCAATACAATGTGATTTTAACTAACAAAACGCATGTAAAACGCTAACTTATACCACAATAGACTGAGAAGCAGTAGTTTGACTCCGCCATATTTTTGAAATGTATACAGCTCGACGGAGGGTTGATACCTACAAAAAGTAAAGCAGACCTGTGTAAATTTTTATTGTATGTGTGTAGTTTTAGGTTTAGGAATGAAATATGTTTCATTCCTAAACCTAAAACTACACACATTATGTTAAGTTAATTATTATTTATTTATTTATTAATTATAAGTTAGTAACAGAAAAAAAATGCGTCTATTACAGCAAGTTCGAAATTTTAATATATAAAAAAAATTCATTCGTATGAAGAGTATAATTAAAAAAAATAATTAAAGTGACGATGTTGGTTTTATTAGCGTTGAATTTAGGTTTAATGTTTAAACATATCGCTTATTATTGTTAAAAGCGGTCGTTATTGCCAATAACTTACGATATAAGTAAATAACAACGAAGTAACAATATTTATTTTTGTATTTATTTATCAATTTTACACAAACAAGTACTAGCCTAATACGAATGTATTCTTCTTAGTCGGTATACTCTTGCCGGTCGTGATCATCATTATGAATCACGATGAGTGATCATTTTGACAATACAGCGCCATTCGTCGCGGACTGCAGTTCTGCTTTCCTGGTGCACTCGCAAACCGAACACTCAATTGCGGCCATGATTTGGTTTGTCCATCTCATCTCATTCCGAAATGCTGGTAGATAAAAAAATATACCTAATTGTAAAAGACGTGTCTAAGTGCCCGCGAGGGCCCACAGAATAAAGAATTTTGACTTTGACTTTTTGACATGGGTTACCTACGAATGTATACTTATGTACTTATTATATTCAAACCTGTGAATTCACTCAGAGGACAAACAAATAAGTTAATGTTTTTTTATGGTTATTTGACATAAAAAAAATATATTTTTTTTTTTTAATAAAAATTAATAAACAGAGAAACGCCTAAATCCATCTGCCGTAGCTCAAAAACCGCTAACACATCTTTGCAATGCCCAACAGGGTTCATATGTATGTAATAATCTGTGTACTGTATAAAACATCCTTATAACTATGTACTACATATGGAATGCAATAAAGATATTGAGTATTGAGCTAGTACTCTTTTGACGTCACCACACGTATCTCTCGGGGACGCATAAACAACTATAACATAAAAAAACCCTGACCTAACCAAAAATCAACTCAAATCAAACCAAAACATGTTTTATTACATTGACCAAGTATCGATCAGTATGAATAATATCTCATTTATTACATTGAGCATAACATATATATTGTATTGAGTTGATGTACATTCGGTTCCCTAAGATAACCGACCAATTTGCCATACTGAGCTGTATGGAAAGGTGATCAGTTAATTCAGGGAATCGACTGTATAAAATAAAAATAAAAATATTTTTTTCGTGCGTGCAGCCCGCGTTCATCGATTTATTAAACGTTATCACGTCAAAAAATGTATGTAAGTGACATATTTGATTAACAATTTTATTACCATTGTAACTTTCACATTTTATAAAAACATCGATCAGAAACACAATGGTTACAGCGCTTTACAGCGTAACAAATTGGATTAAAACGTTGCTGATAAATCCTTTCAGCAAATACTTGTACTTCCGGTTTGCGTCGAAATTGAAAAATTGCTGAAAGATTTTTAAACATTTGCTAACTCGATAGGTAATGCAGTATTTTTCAGAATAGATTTTTTGTTTTTTTTTTGTTTAAGGAGGCAGAAATGGCAGAAAATAACATAGTCCCCAGTCCATTTACCTACCATACAATGGACGTCGGATCTGCGCTCAATTATTTTTTTTATACTACACCGGGTGGTAGACAAGCATACGGCCCGCCTGTAGTGAAGCGGTTACCGTAGCCATATTTACGTTCGCAACACGAAATATCGCTGGCGTGCCTCCACCCCCGCTGTCGTCGCAGCAACTCCTTCCTGCCTGGTGACCTTACTGACTCGCAGGAACATAACAATCTTCATAGGAATTGTTATTTGGCTACGGTATTCTTTGAGATGAAGGAACGACGTCCACAGAGGAGCAGCTTACAAAATACGCTATGCCCTACCTCTCTTTTCGTCAGAGCCTCGTTTGTCAATCAGCAGGGTACCATGTGCAGGTGGCTTTGGTTCAAAGATGTTGATGAACCACTTACACCCCAGATGAGCTTATCTTTACAAGAAATCTCTTCCAGCCTACCTTATTGATAGTACTCGAAACAATATAATTTAGGCGTAATTATCTGAACTATAAATATTGCCCTATTATCCAATTTTATTCATCGGTTGTTGTGTTCCTGCGAGTGAGTGAGGTGACCAGGGGCCTTACCACAAGCTCTAAACGCAGGAATGGAACTATGATGGTTGCGTTTTTATCAATGAATTTCATTCATAAATTCGCAACCATGATGGTTCCATTCCTGCGTTTAGAGCTTGTGGTAAGGCCCCAGAAAGAAAGAAGCGAAGGAGTATAGGCTGACGACGGATCGAACGGATGACACCTAGGTGTTTCTGATCTCTATGGTGGTGATTGCTTTCCATTAGGTGACCCAAATGCTCGTTTGTCCCCCTTTCACATAAAAAAAAACTTTTTATATACGTATTTTATTTTGTGAGCGTTGTCTATGTGTGTGTTCTTGGAGAGCGTATGTACATTTGTATGTCCCTTTACTTCTGTACTATCAGTATGTTATAGTCGCTTGAGGACTACATGTCTGCAAGATTTAATTTTAATGTGATAGTTCTAAGCCGCTTTCAAAAGATTTTTTTATACTCCTAAGCTGGTAAAGAAGCATCCGGTCTGCCCGATGGAAATCAGTTACCGCAGTCTAAAGACGATTTTTGACGAGCTCGGTGGTCGAATGGTTGCAATGGCCACTTTGACTCCGAGGTCGCGGGTTCGATCCCCGCTTATGACAAATATTTGTGTGCATGAACATGTCTGTTTGTCTTGGTCTAGGTATTTTATATGTATTATATGTATGTATTAAAAAAAATGTATTTAAGTATTATATCAGTTGTCTAGTACCTTTAGTACAAGCTTTGCTTAGTTTGGGACTAGATGGCCGTGTGTAATTTGTCCAGGAATATTTATTTATTTATATACGGACGTCTGCAACACCAGGGGCATCAGCATCACACGCGCGTTGTCGACTCGGTAAAAACATTTCACGTCATTTTTGAAGGACCCTGTGTTATAGATAGTCTCTTGGGTAAACCAGTTTTTTTATGGAAAAATATTAAATACAGTCATGACGTAGATCAAGTACGTAATATCAAGAATTGTTTACTTTAAATTATTTAATTAATTAACTTATTTATCGTTAAATGTAAACAAACGTTTAAAAACAATAGGCTATAAAGTAAAAGCAGGGCTTTAGAATTTCAAGAATAAAGCAATTTAGAGCACAAGTTTGCAATTTAATTAAATTAACGAATATTTATTTCAACTATATTCATAGTGAAATGAATGAATTATTGAACGAACGAATATGTGGACGCGATGAAGTAATGGGTGTAAGTGGTTCATCAACATCATTGAACCAAAGCCAACTTCATCTGCACGCGATTGACTGACAAACGAAGCTCTAGCCAAAAGAGAGATAGGGAGCATAATTGTAAGCTACCCGGCTGGGGTATGTACCACCACCTCACAGAATACCGCAGCCAAATAACAATTCCCTTGAGGGTTGTTGTGTTCGCGAGTGAGTGAGGTCACCAGAAAGGAAGAAGATGCTGCGATGGCAGCGGGGGTGGCTGCGCGCGAGCGATATTTTATGTTGCGAGCGTTCATATGGCTACGGTAACCGCTTCACATCAGGCGGGCCGTATGCTTAACTCAATAATAAATTCTAATTTTGAAAAAAAAAAAACGGGTTGCACTTCGGCAGTGCCGGCAGAAGTGAAAACTTGAACATTAACGTTGTGCATTTTAGAACATTTTGGAATGGTTAGGGAATAATTTCGCACGAATTGCTTTATTTATCAGTTTAAAAGTACTATCATTTATGTGGCAAAATACAATATTCATTTATTGCCCTTATTATCATGCCATTTTGTAATATGTTCAGGAATATTTATTTATCATTTGTCGAATAATTAAAAAGCGTTTGTTCTAAAGGTGTAACAAAAGTTTAAAAATGGAATACTTGCAGTAAAAAGTGCAATAACTCAGAAAGAAAATGAAATAGCTTTGAGTTGCGCGCTGCTACGGAAATTCGTATTACCGACGAATTGAGTTCGTGATTCCAATGTTTCTTTAACAGTGATTCCACTGCTACATGTATTTGTTTAGCAATAGTTTGGAGCCACAGTAAACATTAATAGTGAAACGGTATAGGTTACAGGTACTTACGTACGTATTCATTCAACTTTGCATAGCCGTCGTTTATGTAAAGTTGGTTTCCTATGATAACTGACCAGTCCGGCCTCCCCCATACAGTATGGCAAAGTGGTCATAAATAAAGTTGATACTGTTGATTGTTGGCACTTGGTGGAACATTATTATCATAATGTTATAATAGAGCACTTGTACTGTTCCACGTAATTACATTTATTTTTATTTTTACCGACCGGTTTCGCCGATAAGGTATTGTAGAAATAATACGATTATTAGAGATTATAAAGTTACGGTTTATTGAAAAAGTGCAAGTAATTACAATGAGCGACTAGACCGACTTGACATGACATAAGAGCGGAAGCGGAGATAGTAACATAAGATGGCGCCTCGAGCGGGCCAAAGAGAAAAATTAAAAAGTTATTTAAAGGCATAGGCGCTGTTTACATTCTTCCAACATCCTCTCTTAAACATAAGCCCATCTTGGAGGAACAGAAGACCAGTTTTGAGTGCGTCGTGGCCTTCGTTAGAGCATCTGCAACCATCATGTCCGTCTGAACGTAGCGAACGTCAATGGCTCCTCCAAGCACCTTGTCGCGAACGAAATGGTGCCTCACGTCAATGTGCTTCGTCCTGGAATGATAACCATCAGAACCTGAAAGTTTGATAGAACTCTGATTATCACCGTAAATAACCATAGCTTCATTCGTCAAGTGTGGCCAAAAACTTTCTTGAAGTTGCTTAAGCCATAGAGCTTCTTGTACGCAAGACGACAAGGACATATATTCCGCCTCAGTCGTAGAGAGGGCAACTGTAGGCTGCCGTCTCGAATTCCAGCTGATTGCTCCTCCCTGAAACAGGAATGTATAGCCAGTGCAGGAACGTCGATCATCCCCTGAGCTAGCCCAGTCTGCGTCACAATAACCATGAGTCATTGTCTCTTCTGGTGTTTGCTTATATGTCAGTCTATAATCTTGAGTGCCCTTCAAGTAACGCATAACGCGCTTCAGAGCAAGCCAATGCTGCATTTCAGGCTTGCTATTGTATTTGCTTAACATATTAATTACAAAGCTAATATCTGGCCTTGTTACTTGTGAAATGTACAACAGACATCCAATTATCTCCTGATAAGGAATATCAGTTAATGTTTTAGTTTCCTCAGAATTTTCTTTTTCATAAAACTTTGTATTTACATCCATTGGAGTTTTGACCGCCTTACAGTCAGACATACCATATTTTTGTAATACTTCCAGTATATATTTTCTTTGATCTAAATATATCATTCCATTCTTTCTGTCGCGTTCTATATGTATTCCAATGCAGTAACACAAGTCTCCAAGATCTTTCATTTTAAACTTTTTATGTAATTGTGCCTTTACATGACTTTTCATTTCAATATTATTTGTGAATATTAATAAATCGTCCACATAAATAGCCATAAAAATAATATTGCTATCATCTACAATCTTGTAGTATATACAGGGATCTAATTTAGTTTGTGATAAACCCATTTCCTTCAGTGTGGAACCAAGCTTCTTGTTCCACTGCCTGCTTGCTTGTTTTAGCCCATATAGAGATTTCTTGAGTCGACATACTTTTTTACTACTGTCATATAGGGGTGGCTGCTTCATATAAATCTCCTCTTCTATGTCCCCTTGTAGAAAAGCTGATACGGCGTCCATTTGACATATATCTAAATCATATTTTACAGCCAAAGCGAACAAGTATCTCAGAGATGAGAGTCTCACAACAGGTGAAAAAACTTCAGTGTAGTCGATTCCAGGCCTTTGTGAACATCCTTTAATTACTAGACGAGCCTTATATTTTACTGTTTCTCCATTTTCATTTCTCTTTATCTTGTAAACCCATTTGCACGGTATGGCATGTTTATTAGCTGGTAGAGTAGTCACTTCCCAAGTATTGTTTTCAAGTAAGGACTTATACTCTTCATCCATTGCTTCTTTCCATTGCTTCGCATTTGGGCCTGATAATGCTTCTTCAACAGTTATCGGATCTGGAATTGTCATAAAACACATGAAATTATTGCCTCCCATGTTTTTTCTTTGATGTGACCTCAGGGTAATTTTATTTTGTACATATTCATCATCATCATCATCATTGTCATGATAATCATCTGTATCGGGATAATATGTCTCATCATCAGTCTTTTTATTCATTACACAACTGTCAAATGAAGTTTCATTACTTGATGAGCTTTCAGTGTCATCTGTTGTGTCATTTGCTTCTTCAGTCTGATTCTGTGGGTCTAAACAATCAACCTTCGTACTACTTAGAGGAAGTGTAATTAGCTGTGGCACTGATACAGTTTCCGGGGCAATATTTTCCAAAAAGTTGGAATTTTCAATAAATATCACATCTCTACTAATTACAATCTTTTTACTGACTTGATCATAGAGCCTGTATCCCTTTGTATTCTCACAGTATCCCAAAAAAATCACTTCACGCGATTTGCTGTCCCATTTCAGACGATTTTGCTTAGGAACATGTACCATGGCTTTAGAACCAAATATCTTTAAATATGAAAGGTTTGGTTTCTTACCAGTCCATTTTTCATATGGTGTTACCTCTGCCAGAACACGTGATGGGGATCTGTTTATAATGTAGGCTGCAGTGGCGACTGCTTCTGCCCAGAATGATTTTTGCAGTTTTGCTTCAAACAACATGCACTTTGCGCGTTCTACCAGCGTCCGATTCATCCTCTCTGCTACGCCATTCTGCTCGGGCGTGTATGGAGTGCTGGTCTGATGTTTGATGCCGGAAGCTGCCAGAAAATCAGAAAAATCTTTATTACAGTATTCTTTTCCGTTGTCACTTCTTAGGATTTTTATTTTCCTTTCTAATTCATTTTCTACTTCATCTTTAAATTTCTTAAATACCGATTTAATATCCAATTTGTTCTTCAGAAAATAAACATATACTTTACGAGACAAGTCATCTATGAAAGTTATGAAGTACTTCCCTCCACCTACAGATGGAGTCTCCATCGGACCACACAGATCAGTATGAATTATGTCAAGTAATCCATTTGCTCTAGAACCAGAATTTGGAAACGGTAATCGTGTTTGTTTTGCTTCACAACAGGGTATGCAGACAGTACGTACTTCTTTGTCAGAAATAGTAATACCCTCAGTACATAATGGTAACCTCTTTACATCAGCCATATTTAAGTGAGCCATTCTTTTATGCCATGTAGTTAAATCTGCCACAGCATATGCATTTCCACTTACAACATTAAGTTTATACATATTGTCTATTAGCGTTGCCGTTGCAACTAAATTCATATTGACATTGTATATGTTACAACCAGTGTTTGTGAATTCAACTTTACAGCCACTCTTTGTTAATTGACTGACAGACAATAGGTTTGCACTTAATTCAGGAATAAACAGAACATTTCTCACCTGTATTCGATGTTCATCTTTGTTTAATTTGGTTTGAATATTTACTTTACCCATACTCTGCACAGGGATCGCTTCGCTGTTTGCCACCGTTATTCGATGAATCGGAGGTGACTGTTCATCATACATCCAGTCCGAGCGTCTTGTCATGTGCATTGTTGCTCCAGAGTCAATATACCAGTCGTCTTGATTCAGTGCGCTGTAAGCTGAAAAAACTGCTGCAAAAGTATTATGATTAGTTTTCTTTTGTACTTGTACTGTACACTGTTTCTTTAAATGACCATATCTGTTGCAATTATAGCAACGAGGGCCCTTTCCTTTTGGCTTTGTATTGATGTGAGAGGTACTTTTATGTTTAGTAAAAAATACAGAAGTTTCAGACACTTTCACTTCCTGTAAAAGCTTTGTTTTTATGAAATCTGATGATATTTTGATGCCGGAACTTTCCAGACCCATGATCATTGGTTTATAATTATCCGGTAAACCTGCCAGCATGAGTGTTCCCAACCATTCATCTTTTACTTCGAAATCAATGTTCCGCAATTTATGCGCTGTACTCATAATTTTATTCACGTATACTTCGATACTACCACAGTTGTCCAATGAAGTATTGATTAAATCCTTGAGTAAGCCGACTTTTCTCGAAAGCCCAGAGTCTTCGAACGCATTTTGTAAGTTTTTCCAAACTTCTTTTGCAGTCTTTGCATTTTCGACATGCACGTAGTTCATAGGTTCAACCAACAAAATTATCTTCGACTTTGCCTTGACATCTTTTTTTAGGTCGACATTGGTACCAGGTTCAATACAATCCCACAATTCTTCCAATTGTAAATAAGACATTACTGCAAACTTCCAAGTGGAATAATTCTCCCGGCCGGCCAATTTCTCAATTTGTAAGTTCGGCGTGGCCATTGTTCACGAGACCGGTAAAAGTACAAAATGATCAAAATATCGCGAAATACTACTTTCTCACGGTAAATAATTAACTTTTGCTCTAAAAAAGGTATACGGGGCGGCCCATAACCTGTAGAAATAATACGATTATTAGAGATTATAAAGTTACGGTTTATTGAAAAAGTGCAAGTAATTACAATGAGCGACTAGACCGACTTGACATGACATAAGAGCGGAAGCGGAGATAGTAACATAAGATGGCGCCTCGAGCGGGCCAAAGAGAAAAATTAAAAAGTTATTTAAAGGCATAGGCGCTGTTTACATTCTTCCAACAGGTATTATCAAGGTAAACAGATCACAAAAACACAAAAACCATCTGAAATGAGAAAATAAATGTAATTACGTAGAACAGTACAAGTGCTTCATTACATTATGGTCATAAATAGTTTTTATAATTTTTATAATTTTTGTGGTTTCTGTTGTTTCTATAAAGATTTATCATATTATTTTATGTTAAAAATCTTTTATGTGCACACATCTTTTAGTTAGAATTATATTATACGTAAACCAATGATCATATATTAACAATTGGTCGCCGCTCCGCTTCGACTAGATGCCGCACTATCTAAAAACAACAGCTCCGTGAAAGCGGCAACTCAATATTGTAGTGTGTAGTGCGTAAAACAATGTGCAGAGAGAGAGTGTGCGTGAAGAATTGTATTGCAACAGGCTCAGGTACGCCGAGTTCGGCGTAGTATTTGTTGCCGCATTTTACAAGTGCGCCACGGCATCTAGTCGAAGCGGAGCGGAGACCAATTGATAATCTATGCCAATGATGTTATAAATACTATAGATATGCTACAAACAAACGTCAAAGAAGTACACCTGAAAAGTGAGCCAACTGTCTCACCTCACAATTAGTTCGCACACGCAAGCTGACGAAACTGACGTTTGTGATCAGCCTGTATCTACCCAGTGCTGGATATAAGACAATTCATTAAAATAGGTAAAAATGCCGTCTACTGTGTTACGAAAACACACAATTAATGTTGATAAAGTAAATAAAGCCAAAGGGATCACAAATAACACTAAAGTACACAATGATATTTGATGTTGCCGCGTATTTCAGGTTAATTTAATATTTTTGCAAGAAAAAAAGACGCCATTTCATTGCGCCAATTACGTATTCTGCGAAGGAAAGAGACAAAAAGCGGCTATGTAGTTAATCTATACGCTGTAGAAGTAGGAGCGAGAGGTATACTAGCAAAATCTCTCTATAACCTGCTGAAAGACCTTGGCTTGTCCAGAAGTGCAGTAAGTTCTATACCCGCTCTTTTGCCCCCCAAAGTGAGCCCCCCGCGCCCCCCCCCCCCCCCCGCGCAAAAACGCGGCGGAACGATGCCCATTTGTTTGTCGTTTGTTGCCCGGCGCCGCGGGTGCTCGGGGCCCCATAAAAACGGTCATTGAGACGCAACTTTGTTATTGAGTGCCTACAAGTGGTGTTTTTTACGTTTACTAAGAACAGCACTATACAATGCCGTCTTTTGTTGTTCAACACTCGACTATAGTGTAGAATTACGATGGTCTAAACATTCTCAAGTGGTGTTTCATAGCCCTACTTGTATTCAAAAAAATACCTTATGAACTAAGGCGATAACGTATAGTTTTTTATTTAAAAATACGCTAGGGAGATAAAACCCGATGTTAATAAACAAAAACCTACACTTACCTAAACAAAATAAGTTTTTATAGCACTTGACACCGGCCCGAACATCTGGCGCCGTTAAGGCGAGTCACTTAAACCCCTTTTTTTATTTTTTTTTCCATTGAGTTTATGATTCTTTGGCCTTAATCCGATAGCTAATATGGCGGAGAAACGAAAAAAACATAAACAAATGGGCCTGAATGTATGACAGATGAGTATTGTTCAATCTGCCCAAAACTGAACGCCAAACTGCAAATGTCGACCGTAGGTCGACACGGGCATTTCAAGCGTTTCAATGTTAGGTCGTGACGTCACATGTCGACCGTAGGTCGACACGGGCAATTCAGCGGATACTAGAACTAGTATCTAAAGCTGCATTAGCAGGTTCATACCAGATTTGGCTGGGCAGGGAGAGAAACACAAGTAGTGAAGGTGAGTGTTGATGTACGTCGGAAAGGGGCCCCTTAAACCTACACCCGTGTCACAAGTCTCATGATCTGCGTGGGTTTCTCTCTCTGCCACACGATGGATCCGGCACCCGCACGGTGAATCCATGGAAGCTAAGAAGTTCGTCTCGTAAGTATATTAAAGCATCGAGATTATAAAGACAACCGATAGTCATAGATCTCACAGATGGGAACCGTTGTTATCTGACACAATTTCATAAGGGAATGTCATATTTATAGAAAGTATTTATAATATCATTGATGTAAAGAGGAGCTAGATGGCGTCGTTGCGCGTGGCAATCCAATCGATCACGCAAGTCAAGCAACGTCGACAGTGGGTTTATTTATCTCTAGCTCCTCCGTGTTTCGGAGAGCATGTTAAGCCGTTGGTCCCTTGTTGTTGCTAAAGAACATATACCATGTTTTTGTATCATTTTGTACGATTAGTCAACTGTTGGGGTGTAAGTGGTTCATCAACATCTTTGAACCAAAGCTAACTTCACCTGCACGCGGTGCACCCTGCTGACTGACAAACGAAGCTCTGGCGAAAAAAGAGGTAGGGAGCGTAATTGTAAGCTACCCGACTGGGGAATGTACCTCCACCTCACAGAATACCGCAACCAAATAACAATTTCCTTGAGGGTTGTTGTGTTCCTGCGAGTGAGAGAGGTCACCAGAAAGGAAGGAGATGCTGCGTTGGTTGGCAGCGGGGGTGGCGGCGCGCGAGCGATATTTTATGTTGCGAGCGTTAATATGGCTACGGTAACCCCTTCACATCAGGCGGGCCGTATGCTTGTCTACCACCCGACGTCGTATAAAAAAAAAGTCATATTTTAAACAAAAAAAAAAATAATTCAAATTGCTACGTTCATTTAATATATACGAGACGCTACATAGAATACAGATACTCACGATTAAACTTATACCACTCGTCCTTTTTGGTCGGGGGTTAAAAATGTTATGCTAATTACTCATGAGAAAGTATAACGAATTGCAGGTGCAACAAAAAGCAGTTTAGTTTTTCAACTACGCAGTCACAGTTTTATTACACTTTTCTTTAAAACGTAAAGTAATATATGTACATTAAAAAATCACATTTTATAAGCTCAAAAGACCAAAATATTTTAAACTTTTGTGCTTTTATTTTTAGGTCACGAGGAATGTTCAAAATCAAAAAAATCAATATATAAATTTATTCCTTGGACTTTATAAAGCACTTAGAAACGTCATACAAATTAAATTAATAATTTAAGTTCGGCAGAGTTATTCGATCGATAGCCTAATTCAACTACGATACTACTTGTTAAAAATAAAGTTTCTATTTTATCGATAGGTCTACCATAATACGTATTTTATGTTTAGAATAAATTTCCCTCAACAGTGTTCCCGATAAAATAAAATAGAAACAAGATAAATAAAAATAAAAATTACATGCTTTTACATATATTAGAAGAGTTCATAATAAAAGAATTAAAAAGCTTTTTATATTAATTTCTATTTGACATTTTTTTTACCCACTTTCTACCCATGCGAAGTCGGGGCGAGCAGCTAGTTTTAAATAATAAAACCGGTCAAGTGCGAGTCGGACTCGCGCACGAAGGGTTCCTTACCATTATTTATAAAAATGGCAAAAAAATTACGTTTGTTATATGGGAGCCCCCTTAAATATTATTTGTTTTTTTTTATTTAATTATTTATTTTTAAAGTGAATATATAACTAAATATTATGTGAGTATTTCAAACGTCTATCAATTGCGAGCAAAAACGAGCAAAAAAAATCACGTTTGTTGTATGGGATATGGGAGCCCCCTTAAATATTCATTTTATTCTGTTTTTTAGTATAGCGGCAAGAGAAATACATCATCTGTGAAAATTTCAACTGTCTAACTATCACGGTTCATGAGATACAGCCTGGTGACGGACGGACGGACAGCGGAGCCTACTAAGGCTCCGCTGTCCGTCCGTCCGTCCGTCACCATAGGGTTCCTTTTTACCTTTGGGTACGGAACCCTAAAAACAACAACAGACTTCATTCGGATCGATGCACATTATATGGGGTGTAAGTGGTTTATCAACATCTTTGAACCAAAGCCAACTTCACCTGCACGCAGTGCACCCTGCTGACTGACAAACGAAGCTCTGGCGAAAAGAGAGGTAGGGAGCGTAATTGTAAGCTACCCGACTGGAGAATGTACCTCCATCTCACAGAATACCGCAGGCAAATAATAATTCCCTTGAGGGTTGTTGTGTTCCTGCGGGTGACTGAGGTCACGGTGGCTGCGCTCAAGTGATATTTTATGTTGCGAGCTAACGCTGAGTTGGCAGCGGGGGGTGGCGGCGCGCGAGCGATATTTTTTGTTGCAAGCGTTAATATGGCTACGGTAACCGCTTCACATCAGGCGGGCAGTATGCATGTCTGCCACCCGACGTAGTTAAAAAAAAATAAGTTTGTTGTTGATTTTATTCCAAATGAAATTGCTATTGAAAACCAACAAACTGAACAGTCGTCTAGAAACTTTATTTATATATTTATGAAACACTTGAGTGCGATTTTATTGGACATGGCATGGCTTTCATTTGTATAGTAATCGGACTAAAGTATTGCTTGCTAACATTTGGCCCTTTTTACGATTGTCGTAAATACGAATAGGGAGTTTCCTATGTCAATTTAGTAGCTGCTGTCCTTTATTCCTTTTAAAGTAACTGTTTATATGTTTTACACCTTATCTTAAGTCTAGCCGCTGAATTGCCCGTGTCGACCTACGGTCGACAAGTGACGTCACGACCTTGAAACGCTTGAATTGCCCGTGTCGACCTACGGTCGACATTTGCAGTTTGGCGTTCAGTTTTGGGCAGATTGAACAATACTCATCTGTCATACATTCAGGCCCATTTGTTTATGTTTTTTTCGTTTCTCCGCCATATTAGCTATCGGATTAAGGCCAAAGAATCATAAACTCAATGGAAAAAAAAATAAAAAAAGGGGTTTAAGAGACTCGCCTTAACGGCGCCAGATGTTCGGGCCGGTGTCAAGTGCTATAAAAACTTATTTTGTTTAGGTAAGTGTAGGTTTTTGTTTATTAACATCGGGTTTTATCTCCCTAGCGTATTTTTAAATAAAAAACTATACGTTATCGCCTTAGTTCATAAGGTATTTTTTTGAATACAAGTAGGGCTATGAAACACCACTTGAGAATGTTTAGACCATCGTAATTCTACACTATAGTCGAGTGTTGAACAACAAAAGACGGCATTGTATAGTGCTGTTCTTAGTAAACGTAAAAAACACCACTTGTAGGCACTCAATAACAAAGTTTCGTCTCAATGACCGTTTTTATGGGGCCCCGACCACCCGCGGCGCCGGGCAGGTAGGAACAAAAAACAAATGGGCATAGTTCCGCCGCGTTTTTGCGCGGGGGGGGCGCGGGGGGCTCAACGTGGGGGGCAAAAGAGCGGCTAGAACCGTACCCTGGGGTACAAACAAAATTAAATCTATATATATAAAAATCAATGCCACTTTTCGTTGTAATTTTATAACTCAAGAACGGGCTCACCTATCCAAACCAAATGTTTAGGGTTTATTCAGACTTTTTAGTAGATGGTTTAGGTGAAGTTTGCACAAAATCGGTAGAGTGGTTCTTCATTTATCACATTTTTTATAACAAATCTATCTATCTATATATATAAAAATCAATGCCACTTTTCGTTGTAATTTTATAACTCAAGAACGGGCTCACCTATCCAAACCAAATGTTTAGGGTTTATTCAGACTATTTAGTAGATGGTTTAGGTGAAGTTTGCACAAAATCGGTAGAGTGGTTCTTCATTTATCACATTTTTTATAACAAATCTATCTATCTATATATATAAAAATCAATGCCACTTTTCGTTGCAATTTTATAACTCAAGAATGGGCTCACCTATCCAAACCAAATGTTTAGGGTTTATTCGGACTAAGTTGTTTCTAAAAATCGGTAGAGTGGTTCTTCATTTATCACATTTTTTGTAACAAATGAATTCAATAAATGGCGGATCATTTTGTTAATGGGGATTTTGCTGTCAAATTGAAACTTTTTTCAGATGGGGATTGTGCTGTCAAATTGAAACTTTTTTCAGTGTTGACAGTATAAGCATGTTGTTATGTCATTCATTCGGTTATTTCATTTTGGACGTGCTTCGACTTTATGTTGCCTGTTCCAGAGTCAGTACCCCCAGCCGTTTGTTTATTCATGCTCGAAATGGAAAAAAAAAAATATTGTATATCCAAATGTTATGGATTAAGTTTTAAAATAAGCTAGCAATTAATAATTTTTTTTGTTTATTAATTTTTTTTAGTATTTCACTTTATACGTAGCGAAGCACGTACCGGGCCGCTAGTAGCTTTATAAAATTTTCACTGTTAGACGGTTCGTTTCGTACGTCCGTGTATTTACGTGAAGTGGAGGGACCCGCCGATACCTCGATCGGACGGCGGTTCTGCATGTGAGTGGACGTAGTACGTTGCTTGTGGGGTAGTCTAGTACCCCAGGGTACGTTAAACGTAAGTATAATTTTAATATTTTCGTCTTTTTCATGTTTTCAGGTTATTTATTATTTATTGGCATGAATTTGAAACAAGGATGTGTTATAACGTTTTCACTATTTTTTTTTACCTTTTTAGGGTTCCGTACCTCAAAAGGAAAAACGGAACCCTTATAAGATCACTTTGTTGTCCGTCTGTCTGTCTGTCCGTCAGTCTGTCTGTCAAGAATTTCTATGTCGAGAATGCGTGGAGGTATCAAGCTAAAATTTGAACTGTATACTCAGGTCTACGGTCCCATGAAGTTGTAAAAAATTCAAACTGCTAAGTTTACGTAAAAAAAATTACGGTCGTTTATTCAGCAAAAAACGCATATTTCGACACATTCTCAGGGGAATAAAAACCCGGGTACTTCCCGTTGACCTAGAACTATGAAATTTGGCAAGTAACATCGTTATAGACTACAAGTACAGGAATAAATCTCAAAACTATACATTTGTAAATAGATCTTAAAAAATAGGGGGTCTATATTTTTTATAGGGTGTCGAAATTTCAAATTGAAACTACTAGTTCAAGTGGGGTATCATATGAAAGGGCTTGATGTACACATTGCAAAATATATTTTATTTATTTTTTTCGACGCATTATTTCTTATTTATAATGAAAATATCAAATTTAATAATGATACTACGTACGGAACCCTCGGTGGGCGAGTCCGACTCGCACTTGTCCGGTTTTTTTTTCTTTAGATATCTATTTTACACTGTACCCACAGTGTAAAATAGATATCTATTTATTTTTTCAAATAGATATCTATCTATTTAATTTATTATTTTTTATGTCATTATAGAGTTGTTTATGCGCTTCTACCTTTTTTTCAGATGGCGTTTAGACGTAATTTGAATGAAGATCAGATACAGGATATTCTTTTGTTCGCGGAAAATGGAGAAGATCTGCTTCTATGTGAGGCATCTGATGAAGAATATAAAGAAATTTTAGAAGATTTTCGCATTTACGTAACTTTGTCTGATAGTCCAGGCGCTTTAGCAAGGGAAAAAGAAGAACGTCGTCTTGCTTTCCACCGCGCACTACAAACCTAAAGAAGATAAATCTGTGAATTAACCAGAAATAAGTTTTTACAATCTAACAAAAGCCGAGTAGATACATTTGACCAGCTTTGTCACACCTACAGTGTGTCGCGCAAAACTGGATCCTATGCGTCTTCTATGGAATACTAAATATTGTGGGGATCAATTCCATGATACTTTTACATTCGTCAGATGCTGCTAATAAGCAAGTTTTGAAGAATAAGCGCACTTACCTGAAGATTTTTGCGTTTGATCTAATAAAACCCCGCCTTGAAGACAGATTTCAATACCGAACTTTGCCAACGTCCCTACAAAAAAGTATTGCTGATATACTGGGATAAAAACGACCAACGCCTGCTGCAGCTTCTACTAATTCAAAATATGGAAGGTGTTTTTTCTGCGCGAGGTCCACAGACCCCAAATCACGTACGCAACGTGTCACGTGCAAAACTTTAACTTGTACTGATCACTAGATCAAAATATGGCAAAATTGATTGTACTTCCTAATGTGATTTATTTGTGTTCAGTAAGACTGAAATTATTGTTTGAAAGTCTATGTAAGTTGAATTAATAATAAAAAGTTTAACATCTTTATAAAAATGTGTTATTATTGTTGGGGTACACTTGTACCCCAGGGTACCGTTAGTTATATTTTTAAGATGGGTACGGTTCTTGGGTTAAGTACTGAAACAAAGCTTTCATAAGGCCATTTAAAGACAGAAAGAAAAACATTTTAATTGACATTACACATTTTAACTTATAAAAGCAATATAGCATAAATTAGTGCTTATTAAGGTTCCGTACCCAAAGGGTAAAACAGACCCTATTACTGAGACTCCGCTGTCTATCCGCCCGTCCGTCCATCCGTCCGCTCGTCCGTCCATCCGTATGTCCGTCCGTCCATCCGTCCGTTCGTCCGTCCATCCGTACGTCCGTCTGTCCATCCGTCCGTCCGTTCGTCTGTCACCAGGCTGTATCTCATGAACCATGATAGAATGGCTAGCAATGGCTAAATCGAACTTAAATACGAGCCATAAAGGTCGCGCGTCTTCCGGGGCATCCCCGCGCATTCTCCAGAATTGCCCATAATATAGAATAAATTAAAATTTATGACATATAATAAATCATCTAATTTAATGTAACAAATCATATTTGCATGCTGTTATACAATACAGCAAAACATGTTGACCATTAATAAATGAATTCCACCAGACATACACACTTGCAATTTATGTAAGTACGTGTACAATGTAAAACAACACATGTTCTTAGCAAATAAATGTATCTTTATCTTTATCAAATTAACATAATTATCTCGAGAGATTTTTGTGCTATCGAAGTAATTCCTTCATCATCAGGTCATTTTAGTGTCCACTACAGGAGCACGACCCTCTCTCATCCGTCCCAGACAGAAGGAGGATTTGGCCTACACTCTCCACGCTGGCCAGACGGGTTGGGGAGGCCTGATCGATGTTTGCCTGTTTGGTAACGTATTTCCCTTAGTCGCCTTGTACGACATCCACGGGAAGACACGGAGTGATTTTATTCTAGTCTGCCGGAAACCACATGGCGCATTCTTTCACCTATGGGTATATTATTGATATGTCCCAACATATCAAACCGAAAACAATGTTGGTCAAATAGCCTATTTCGTTGCAAAAAGTAGCTTCCTTTCCATTCCGCGGCGGTGTAAATTGAGCCTAAGTTGCAGAAGTGCCAAGTAGTTTTACGTCGATATCTCAGTAATGCAGTAGCATCGGAACAATGAATTTATTGACAAAGTTCGAGTGCATTGTGATCGTGGCAGGACTGTGCTTACACCAACACTGTTACTAATACGCTGGAATTATTGGGGTGTAAGTGGCTCATCACGATCTTTAGAGCCAAAGCCAATCTCGCTTACACGTGGTGGACTTGCGAACGAGATTCTATTCTAAGAGAAGTACACTGCGAGAACAGCGTATTTGTTGAAAGCTGCCCGTCTGGGAAAGTTCTCCGTCTTACAGAATACCGCAGCTAAGTAACATTTTTTTTTTGAGGATTAGTGTGTTCCTGGGAGTGAGTGAGGTCACCAGAAAGAAAGCCTTTATTCCAAGAGGTTTTACTAATAGTTCGATGATCTGACCTGATGATGACTGTTTGGAAAAAAATGTTCCAAACTGTTAGAATGCCTAGTCTAACAATTTGGACATGTTTTATTTTGTTCCTTGTGTCCATGTTTTGTTCTTAAAAGTACTACACGTAAAATGACGAACATACGTAGATACTTAAAGAGGAAACGCATATTTTTGCTAAACAATTATGTATTTTAGGGGGTGCTTGTTTGGCAGCGGGGGTGGTAGCACGCAAGCGATATTTCATGTTGCGAGCGTTAAAATGGTTAGGTTAGGTAACCGCTTCACATCATGCGGGCCGTATGCTTGTTTGCCATCCGACATAGTGACGAGCTCGGTGGCCGTGGCGGTCAAAGACGCGACTTCGACACCAACGCTCGTGGGTTCGATTCCCACATAGGACAAACATTTGTGTGCATGAACATAGCTGTCTATGTTCGTCTTAGTCTGGGTGTTTTCTATGTATCATAAGTATGTATTTACAAAAAAAAATGTATTTACGTATGTTTGTCAGTTGTCAAGTACCCATAACACAAGCTTCGCTTACTTTGGGGCTGGATGGCGCTGTGTAATTTGTCTGACAATATTGACAAATTAGTATACTAAAAACAGACAAAATAAAATATAATGACCGGTGCCATCACTAACGGTGTGACTGCAGCATCGAGTACCATAGACTTAAATAGGGGAGTTTACTTCATGAAGTAATATACTGTAATAGCTGTACGCTTATTGGTTAGAAATTATTGGAACCAGGAGATTACACTTCAAAGGCTGAACAAATTCCCTAATGAATACAGTTCACAATGACCAGACGGGCAATCCTCTTAATTATTGTACATTGCAGAATGGAAGCTCAACAAATCGAAATTGAATTGTGAATTTAGTGAATTCTATAATTGATATCTTTCATTATTTAATGTCTTATTGAAACCAGTATACCATTCTCAGTTTCTTTAATTTTAGGATGTATTTCCATATAATCACACTTTAACTAAACTTTAAAATTTCATATTGTGATAGAGAATACCAAATCTCATATTTGTGAGATTTCGTGTACATTTTAATAAAGAGAATTGCCCACATGATATCGTGACTCGAAAGTCACTCTTCAAAATCTTAATTCATAAAAAAAGAAAACATATAATTATACTTAATTTTTTTTGTCGATAACTTTTTGAAGTGAAAACTTCTTTAGCGGTGTTGTGCACTTTTTGGGATGGGTTAGAAATGGTAAACTCGCATCAGGACACGTGGCCTGATCGAAAATTCGTAAGACGGACCGGCGCGACGTAGGTGAGGAAGTAATATCCCCATCTCTTTCTACCGCGTGGCGAAAATATATGCCTGCTTCTGCTGTTTATTTTTAATGTAATATAAATTGTCATGGTTGTGTACGATAGCGCAATAAATGAATATTGTATTTTATCACATAAATGATAGTACTTTTATACTGATAAATAAAGCAAATCGTTCGAAATTATTCCCAAACCATTCCAAAATACTCAAAAATGCACAACGTTAATGTTCAAGGTTTCACTTCTGTCGGCTCTCCCGGAGTCCAACTCATTTTTACAAAAGAATTATATGCCAAAATACAAGACAACTTATCAGCATAGTTCTCGCCGCAGGTACTGTTATATAACATATGTTAGATTGTTACAAAATTTTAACTCTAAACTTCATCACACATTTGCACATTTCAAATAGCAGGATTTTATATAAATACGTTTTCTAAGTTAAATTTTCTACTCGCAGAATTTAATTAATTAAACGTCAAATTAACTTAGAATCATTTCGAATACTTTATAGTACTGCAGAATAAAAATGCAATTTAAAAATGTCAGAGTATGGTAAGAAGTTAAAATTTGCAATTTCCTTGCGACAGTGGCAGAAACAGCGTCTGGACGAATTAAAATAACGGTCTAAGAAGAAACCCGGGTATTTTTAACTGCAAAAATGACTTCATTGAATACCTAACGGTATTTAATATATTTAATATTTAATACTATGTACTCTACTGTACATAGTATCAAAAATATACATACCCATGTATCAAGACGACTTTGCAAATGAATTTCTATTATATTTACAGTATTTTATTGTGGTTTGCGGAATGAAAAATTCATCTAACTAGAGCAAAATTCTCAGAAACAATCATTCATACCAATGATGTTATTTTTCTAATTATAGAAATGTAACAATTTTTTTTTATCTAAGATGGGGACAAACGAGCATGTGGGTTACCTGGTGGAAAGCGATCATCACCACCCATGAATATCAGCAACACCAAGAGGTCGCCGATCCGTTGCCACACATTATAATACACGTCTATTAACTGTATATATTAGTATAGTTTATTTGTAAAAATGTAAAAGGATCTCAAATAAACGTAAGATACTAAAGCCAACTTCAAACAGAAATTTTCTAAGTTTCAAGTGAGAGCGACGAGAATAACTCAATAACGTTATTACGAGATATCTGTGTCACTCTTGACATTGAAAAATTGAGAGATAAACAAACTTTGGAGCAGAATCTGTAATTTTGATTTATTGTTAGGATTCTAAGGGCCTAAGCAGACGTGCTATAAGAGCATCGATTAGCGTTTTTACCCGACTCCAAAAAAGGAGGAGGTTCTCAATTCGGCTGCTTTTTCTAGGGTTCCGTACCCAAAGGGTAAAAAGGAACCCTATTACTGAGGCTCCGCTGTCCGTCCGTCTGTCACCAGGCTGTATCTCATGAACCGTGATAGTTAGACAGTTGAAATTTTCACAGATGATGTATTTCTGTTGCCGCTATAATAACAAATACTAAAAAATAGAATAAATATAAATAATAAATTAATTAAAAAAAAAACTTTTTTTTTTAATTTATTACTTATTTTTTTTCATTTAATTTGTACTTTTTTTTTATTTAAATTGAAAAAAAAACTTTTTTTATTTGATACAGTAAATTCCAGCAGCCTGTTACCCATTGTTAGGTTTGTTTTTTTATTACTCAAAAATCTTTTTTTATTTGATAGAGTATACTTCCAGATTGGTCTCATATTTTTTTCATCAGCCTGTTTAATGTTTAGGGTCGGCTTTTTTTTTGTTAAAAAAATTGCGATTGCATCTATATGCATTGCATTGTGGGGAATTGCTGCGTTCGGTTGTGATAACCGAAATATGTATTTGAGCGATTATATCAATGCTTTATCACGTTTTTGAGAATTGAAATAATATTTCCATCGCGCGTATCGAGATATGCGTTTTAACGATGTTTATTGTTGATATTGACTGAACTAGGAGCGCTCTGTTAAATGAAATCCGGCGACCCAGAGCCGCCGAACCTAAAGCCGATTACCATCGAATATTTTGATTAAAAAATAGTTCTTACTTTTTAGTTTTTTTTCTATACTATGACGGGTGGCAGGGTGGCAGACAAGCGTACGGACTGACGTAAAATGGTTACCGTAGCTATATTATATTGTCTTATAGATTATAGATTACAAATTATAATGCACTACCGCATTGGGTAAATACCTGTAATGTTAGTGTTATTGTGGATAAATAAATAAATTACCGCTTGCAACATGAAATATTAGTTATTCGCAAACATCTTCAGCTTGCATTCTATTTTTACTGCTGTGAAGTCGCAGTGTGGCGACTACACAGTACTAAATACTACTAATACTAAACGAGGCATAGCAGCCCATAATTGTGGATGAAATTCGGCTAAATAATGGTTCGAATTTCACATAGGCGGGGAGGTGAATTTAAATATTTAAAATATCCTGGGAAGTTCACCAAAATCCATCTATTTAAATAATAATTATCTTCAGCTTACTTGAGAGAGCTCTACTTTATATAAGGTAAGCTTTTTTTTATACTACGTCGGGTGGCAGACAAGCATACGGCCCGCCTGTTGTGAAGCGATTATCGTAGCCATATTAACGCTCGCAAAAAATATCGCCCGCGCGCCGCCACCCTGCTGCCAACGCAGCAACTCCTTCTTTTCTGGTGACCTTCAAGGTTGTTATTGGGCTGCGATATTCTGTGAGGTGTAGGTACATTCGCCAGTCGGGTAGCTTACAATTACGCTCCCTACCTCTCTTTTTGCCAGAGCGTTGTTTGTCAATCAGTAGGGCGCACCTCGTGCAGGTGAAGTTGGCTTTAGTTCAAAGATTTTGATGAACCCCAATAAATATATACACAGTTAAGCTATACACAAGTACTATAAATCTAAGCTGAAGCACACGCCGGCCACTCCATACAAATGTCGCGTCGGTAACTACTACCTGAACAGAGACGTATGTGTAGAGCGTAAACGAGCGTGTGTGCGTGCAGCGCCATACAAACTGTTCCAGATTTGTCTCAGAGGGGAGGTGAGGTCGACACGAGAGAGCGGCAGGGAGTGGCCATACCGTACGTAGTACTATTACTTATACTGTGGCTGAAGTTTGATTTTCGCAATCAAAAAAATCGATGGGAATCCGCCTCAGCCTAGCCGGTGGGTCTCTGTCTATTCGATTGACGACAAAGTAGCGAATACAACCCCCAAATTACTTTGTTTGTTTGTTGTGTTTGTAGTATCTTTATTGTACATAAAGAACATATCATACACATATCACAATAGAATTTCAAGAACATGTACAAAGGCGTGCTTGTCGCTATAATAGATCTCTACCAGCCAACCTTCCTTTCCTTACTTTATTGCGATAATGAGGGTAGAGCAGAGTTACGGTGACTGTCATCTTATAGCTTAGAAAATGACTTCTCGATCTTTTACTCATCTAAGTTAGCAGACTCTGTCATCGGGTACGGAAGAAAATGACAAATTTTAAATAATGCAATATCATTAATGTATTTGACAAAATAAAGTATAGCAAAACATACTAATAGCAAACCCCGGCCACTCCATACAAAAATGGCGCTTTTGCATGTAGTAACCAAATGACGTCTGTACACGTGTCTATGTTGAGTGACGTTCTCTAGGGCTGACATTATTCAATTATTAGTCGGACATGTAAGGGGGTGTAAGTGGTTCATCAACATCTTTGAACCAAAGTCAATCTTACCTGCACGGGGTACACCCTGCTAACTGACAGACGAGGCTCTGACGAAAAGAGAGGTAGGACATAGCGTATTTTTTAAGCAGCCCGACTGACGAAGTACCACCACCTCACAGAATACCGCAGTCAAATAACAATTTCCTTGAGGATTGTTGTGTTCCTGCGAGTGAGTGAGGTCACCAGAGAGGATGGAGTTACTGCGTTGGCAGCGGGGATGGCAGCGCGCGAGCGATATTTAATGTTGCGAGCGTTAATATGGTTACGGTAACCGCTTCACATCAGGTGGCGTAGTGAAGAAAAAAAACCGGACAAGTGCGAGTCGGACTCGCCCACCGAGGGTTCCGTAGGTACGTAGTATCATTATTAAATTTGATATTTTTCATTATAAATAAGAAATAATGCGTCGAAAAAAATTAATAAAATATATTTTGCAATGTTTTGCAAAAAATTCGAAAAAAAAAAAAAAAAAAAATGTGTACATCAAGCCCTTTCATATGATACCCCATTTGAACTAGTAGTTTCAATTTGAAATTTCGACACCCTATAAAAAATATAGACCCCCTATTTTTTAAGATCTATTTACAAATGTATAGTTTTGAGATTTATTCCTATACTTGCAGTATATAACGATGTTACTTGCCAAATTTCATAGTTCTAGGTCAACGGGAAGTACCCTATAGGTTTTGATTCCCTTGAGTGTGTCGAAATACGCGTTTTTTGCTGAATAAACGGCCGTAACTTTTTTCTACGTAAACTTAGCAGTTTGTTTTTTTTTTAACTTCATGGGACCGTAGACCTGAGTATACAGTTCAAATTTCAGCTTGATACCTCCACGCATTCTCGACATAGAAATTCTTGACAGACAGACAGACAGACAGACAGACAGACAGACAGACAGACAGACAGACAGACAGACAGACAGACAGACAGACAGACAGACAGACAGACGGACAACAAAGTGATCTTATAAGGGTTCCGTTTTTTCTTTTGAGGTTCGGAACCCTAAAAAAACATAGTAAATACACTACTCTGACTTCAGCCAATATTTACAAAACGCCTTGTTTAATTGCCATTGCTACCTTACCCAAAATTTTATATTTTCTAATCACCACTAAATCGATTGTTCGCCTTCCGAACACCGGTTCATTGTAATGGTCAAACCATTTCATTCTCACTAATTGTAGCTTTTTACTATTCATATATATGCGTAATGATTTGATTCATTTTCATATTCGCATGGAACAAACGTAATTTAAAACTAATACCTACCACACATGACATCACGCGCAATAAACATTGAAATGTAAATAAGAAAATTGTAAATATTAACAATAAACCACCATAACTCAAGTGACAGCTCATAACCGCGTCTGCGCACTCACTTGCTCTTTGAGACATAAACCTGCTATAACGCTATCCTTTTCTCATCTCGTATTAATTGTATCTTGTATCCTACTTTGACAGACATGAATTAGTTATGATGAAACTATGGCTACCGCATGCTTTTTAGGTAATTTATAAAAAAAATCAGTACTTTATTTCAAAAAGGGATCGAATTGATTTCTTTTTTTGATTTCCATGTGTTGAAACATCCGTCCACTGCACAAGTCACTCCCATCTTTATTTTGCTGAATGAAAAATAAAACACGAGCGACGTCAATTCGCACGTTGTGGCATTCCTTGCGAACGGTTCCAAATCGGTTCCATAGGGGAGGTGAGGTCGCCTAGTGAGAGCGGCAGAAAGTGTCCATACTGTACGTTAGTACTATTACTTATACTGTGCTAATAGAATGTAATGAAATGTCGTTTTTAAATAAATATGCGAGACCATGTAATTTAAGAAAACTTAAAAACGATAATATTAGGTATCTTCTGCCGAAAGTGAATAATGTATATGGCAGTAGAATGTTAAATTATAATAATATAATTTACTCTACTCCTGGAGATATCTTGGTAATTCATTAAGATAGTTTGGAATAATCCAAACTATCTTAATGAATTACCAAGTTATCTCCAGGAGCTGTATGAAAAAGATGTAAAATATAAAAGTAAATTTAAGAAATATTTATTACAAAATGAATGCTTAGAAACGTTATCATTGTGAACAATTTTAGTATCAAAAAAAATTGTGCATGTAGTAAATTGTGTACCTAAATATGAGCTATACCTAAATATAAATATGAGCGGCTTGAGCGATCCGAAATCAGTCTAATGTTTTTTATGGATATATGTTATTGTGTATGTATAATTATGTATAGCTGTATTATATATGTACTATTGTGTAGTATATTTCCGAGTATAATGTATAAATTTAATTACTGTAGTATTTGCAGATTTGCAAAGATAGATCGAAAAACCTGTTTTTGCTAGTTTGTTTGTATATTATTATTCATCTTCTTTTTCAAAAGATTTATATTCTTCTGCTTTCGACTTTTCGACGCCCTCGTCACTCTTTATTCTCTCAACACTTGAAGGTTGGCTTGTAGAGATCTCTTATAGAGAGAAGCCCGCCTTTGTACTTGAAATTCTGCTAGTTATATTGGTATGGAACCCTAAAAACGTACGTTACGATGACGCGGCGAGCCGTGTGTTAAGGAGTTTAGTCATTTATTACGTAATAACTGTAATAAGATTTTTTATACAATGTAGTCCTTATCGAGTTCTCGAATTTGCTGCCTGGATAATTAAGGGCATTCATTCAAGGTAATTTAATTCAATGTTGAACTGTGATATACATTTATTGTAGTAATATATTTCTAGCGACGGTGTCAAGGCCAGGAAGTCGTTAAGGTAGGGTTAGATGGAAAATTAGATTGTAGTCGTGTCGACAAACACTAGACAGTAACAAATGAATGTACTTATTAAATTTAGTAGTGATTTATTATTCAATTAATAATTTTCTCTATTAATATAGTACTAGAAATATTATTTATAAATGGATATTACTTTTGAGACGATAATTAACAAACAACAAAGAAAAAAAGTCAGACACCGTATTTAGCTCAAACAAGCCCTTTCATTTGATACCCATATTGTAGGAGTTAATGTGGCATATCACAATTTTGTTAGATAACGGCCATAATATTAGATTAAAAGTGACGATATTTAGGTAATCGTGCATTGATACAAAAACCTACCAATTTCGTCAAATATTCAATTAGTCGGACTTTTGGGAAGTGAGTTAAATTTAACTCGCAAGATTTGATTAAGACACCTTGGTGAAACTAGATAAAAGCTTTTAAGTTAGTCATTGGTAATAAGGAACATAAGCCGTGTAGTAACAATAAAAATTGGGCACATCGCACATTTTTACTTCTGTATCTCCTGGGTAGCGTCCTCGCAACTTGAAATATCGTTCGCACGTCGACACCCCAGCTACCAACACAACAACTTCTTCCTTCCTGCTGATCTCATATTTTCTCAGGATAAAAAATCCACATCGGTTGACTTTTGATTTTAATAAAATTAAAAAGTTGAACGTATTGAAGAGCTTATGCACTTCGACTAAATAGCTTAGTTGTGAGAAAGTCGCCTCAACTACACTACTAGACTAAACTATTCAGTTGATATGCAAGTTCTGTTTATGCGCATAGCATTAAAATTGCTAAATAAAACATTAATAATAAAGTGTGAAATTTAAAACTTGCCACAAAACCGACCTAGTTAGTGTAAACGCTATAAACCTTGGAGAAACGTATGGGTGTTTGAATATTTTTTTATGTTTTTATTACAAAACCTTTTTACAAACGACCCCGTAAAAATGGGTAAGCATGTACTCGGTTTTATTGCTGGAATCACGCACATTTCTACGCAGTACAGTTAGGAATTTTAAGTGTTAGTTCTGTATTGTAATGAGAAATTAATTTACGTTTTTAATTTGATATATTTATATGTTATTTTTTTATGGTATATTAGCTGTGCCTGCGCCTTTGTTTGCATGTATTCGGATATAACAAGGAAGCTGAAAAAATTAATATATTTTAATTATGCGTTGATCTTCACGTCCGACATACCCCAATGTCTCAAGACGAACGTCTTTGAACAGTGTGTGTTCAATCGATGACTAAAACAAATGGCTGGATGTGCGAGGTGGAAGATTGCATTTGGTGGAAAACATTGGGGAAGGTCTATATACGAGTAGTTTACGAGATGCAAATAAGTATACTGTGGCATTTTTTTACTAGCTCTACTCACGTCTCCACTCGCATGGTCTACCTCTACCTCTGACCAGCCCCCCTAGCCAAGTGTAATTCATAGCGTAACGAACGTTAGATAGATCACGTGACATTTGTCAATTCTCATACTAAAATGTTCGATTTTGACAAATGTCACGTGATCTATCTAATGTTCGTTACGCTACGAATTACACTTGGCTAGGGGGGCTGGCCGGAGAACATAGCGATCAATTATAAAAATCGCATAAATCGAATAATCTGTGCGTGACAAAAGAACGAGTAGAAAGGTCAACGTTTACATTGTTTAATATTTGTATGTGCAGTTATACTCTAAATCATACATGCTCTACTATATTACTGGTCTTTCGTTCCCTTGAGAAATGCGATACAGGTCATAGCCATAGCCATAGTAGAAGAACTACCAGTAAGCCGACGCCTTTGTAGTGTCACAAAATGCCCTTTTCTTTTTGAAAAAATGTACTAAAACACATTAAAATATCATTAAATAATTCAAATTGAAACAAATTTGAATAAAGTACAGTACTTAAAGAGATAACATTTTACTGTTTCATGTACATAAAACAATAAAATGTTATCTCCTAAAGTTACGTATGGAGTGCCTTAGAGTAGACTCTATGGCTTGCTAAGCGCTTGTTCCTCCCTTACCGTATATGCCCCGCACGATTGTTCTGTCTAGAGGTCTCCTTTGGGCGACTGGTAGGAAAAGGAAAGTTGAGCGTTCCCTAGGCTGTGTTATAGATATGTGGGTGTATGTCTATTTGGTACATAATCTGCTTACTCACCAGCTTTCATTAAAGTCGAATTAACGGTTCGAATTCATAATTCAATTATGAATTTCGAACCGTTAACTCGAAACAAATATGTTTCCACGTTAACCTCAATGAATTTACTTTAAATACCATTCGACCGATTCCGATGTTCGACGAACTTAAATATTGTATTTACGCTGCCTACATAAAGATTTTATTATTATCGCAATACAAACCAGGGGCCCTACCGCAGAAGCTAAAGTCGATTACCATCAAATATTTTGATTTAAAAAATATGTGCTACGTTTAAGTTATTGACAAATATCTTCAGCTTAGTTGATAGAGCTCTAGTGTTAGTATTCAGCAAAGCTAAACACAAGCACCGTATATAATAAGATGGAGTTTGATTTTCACCATTAAAAAAATCTGATGGGAATCGGTTTCATAACAGCTAAGATCAGAACCGAACGTAACACATATTTTTTTAATCAAAACATTCGGTGGTATTCATAATTCAGGGTAAAACAATAATTCAGGGGACTGAATACCAATGTAATATAAAGCACTGATTCAGCCGAAAAAAGGACTTTACAAGCAACTTATATTTACATCATCTTTATTGTCAGCCTGTATCTACGCACTGCTGGATGACACAATAATTAAAGTCTTGTTCATTTTTAAAATATAACAAAAATTCACCATCTTTAGAGTCAAAGTCAATTTCAGCTGCACGTGTACTCTTCCATTTAGTACCTACTCGTAAACGAGACTCTGACAAAAGGCGATAAGGTAACAGCAGACGTCGAGTTCGATTGGGGAAGTACCTAGATCGCAGCCAAATAACAATACAAATGAGGATTGTTATGTCCCTGCGAGTGAGAGAAGTCACCAGACGTGCTACATCAACAGCGGGAGTGACAGTGTGAACTCTTATGCTACGGTAATCGCTTTAAAGCTAGATTAATATTCTTTGTGCTACCATATCTACTTCACGTTATGCTTTATAAACTGATGTTTTAATACCACAAGGTGACAAATAAGTATACGACCAGTATGGAAAGCATTCACCGTAAATTATGGATGCCTGTAACACCAGTAAAAACGTATTTACTTCGTATTCTAAGATAATTCTTAGTAATGCTGTAGAGAAAAGTCACGAAAGGCAGTTCATGCGACAGCTTTGTAGTATCTGGGAAAAAACCTTTTTAAACGACACAATATGTTACCACTTTGGTTCTAATGTGTAAAGATGAATTCCTTACCGATGATGCGAGGTGTGACTGAAGAAGGAGGCCTGGTATCATGCCAAGCAATTCGTCTAAACACACCCCATTTTACAATCGATATAACAAACACGGGGCATCTAAAATGATGGTAAGAAGTCATCATAGCTTATAGACACGTACCCTATACCTATAAATAAATAAATATATCTGGACAATTTATATAGCGCCATCTAGTCCCAAATTAAGCGCAAAGCTTGTACTATGGGTACTAGATAACTGATACTTGATATTTGACACTTAAGTACATTTTGTTTTTGTAAATTCATAGGCACATATAATACACAGAAAACACCCAGACCAAGACAAACATACATGTTCATGCACACAAATATTTGTCTTATGCGGGAATCGAACCCGCGACCTCGGAGTCAAAGTGGACATTGCATTCGACCACCGAGCTCGTCTATATCTAACTGCTAATACGCCCCTGTGTGCCAACCTTCCGGTTATATCACAGAATTGCGAGTCTCTCGTCCAGTTAACCAATAGCTCGTATTACCTTTCAAACAATGCAAATTCATATTATATACCACTTGATATGTGGGCCTGAGTTCAGTGAGTTGGGCACGTAACCCAAAACCGGCATACGTACTAAATATTAAAGGAGAATAATTACTTATGTTAAAATACGAATGTGCCCATTTCGAGGGTCATAACAGTAAAAAGCGAAGGGCCAAGGGTGAGGGCATATTCGCAAAGGTCAATAAATTATTCGGCAACAGGTGGCCTTATTTGCCAAGACCCCGGCGTTGGTCGTGCCTTCCCTTTAATTGTAGGGGAGTGATATTAAACTTTTACTTTATTGTGATATGGAAAAAATTAAACTGATTATTTTTTCTTTTCTATAAATAAATAATTAATAAATAAATATTTCTGAACAATTTACACAGCGCCAAATTAAGCGCAAAGATTGTGTTATGGGTACTAGACAACTGATAAATGTACTTATACATTTTTTTTTTTGTAAATACATTCTTATAATACCTACATAGAAAACACCCAGACCAAGACAAACAGACATGTTCATGCACACAAATGTTTGTCTTGTGCGGGAATCGATCCCACGACCTCGGAGTCAAAGTGATCATTGCTAACCATTCGACCACAGAGCTCGTCAAGTTTCTTTGTTCTTTATTTATTGATACAAGTAGTTTATTTGCTATAATACAGAGTTATCTTTGACCCAAAGCCACCTGCATCTTGTTGCTGAAATAACCTGTGCCTGGCAAAAGAGAGGTCGTCGTCGTCAACCCTTACTCATCCCACTGCTGGGATACGGGTCTCCCCTCAATTGAAGAGGTAAGGAAAAGAGAATTAATAAATAATGAATATTCCTGGCCAAATTACACAGCACCCTACAGTCCCAAACTAAGTAAAGCTTATAATATAGGTACTAGATAACTGATATACTGAAATACATTTTTTTTGTAAATATATATATAAAACGCATACAAAATACTTAGACTAACACGAACGGACATGATCATGCATACAAATGTTTATCATGTGCGGGGATCGAATCCGCGACCTCGGAGTCAAAGTGGTCATTGCTAGCTATTAGACCACCGGCCTCGTCATCATTTTTCACAAACGGTCAACCTCACGTAGAAATTAATATTTCATGAAAATAGTTACGAGTTCACATGATGTAACCCATCAACCACACTGAAAAAGAATGTGTAGCTCCCTTATAAATCTACTAGTGAAGTTGGATTACTCATACCCGATCATGCACATACAGAAAAAGGAAATGATTTTTTGCGATGTTTAAGAAATTATATGCGTTCATATTTAGCGTAAATGTCTTAACTGTGTGTGATTTGCTATATGATAAAATATAATGGTTGGCCGTGTGGTTTCCGGCAGACTAGAATAGAATCACTCCGTTTCTTCCTGTGGATGTCGTACAAGGCGACTAAGGGAAATACATTATCAAATATCGATCAGACCTCCCCAACCCGTTTGGCCAGCGTGGGGAGTGTAAGCCAAATCCTCCTTACGTATGGGACGGACGAGAGAGGGTCGTGCTCCTGTAGTGGAGATTAAAATGGACCTGATGATGATAATGTTGAAAATATCAACATTATCATCATCATAAAAAAAAAAATATTTTGACAGTAAACTGATTCTCGCACTAACATTTCTTGCAAATAAATGGTTTTTTTTTTTTTTTTTTTTTTATACTACATCGGGTGGCAGACAAGCATACATACATACCGCCTGATGTGAAGCGGTTACCGTAGCCATATTAACGCTCGCAACATAAAATATCGCTCGCGCGCCGCCACCCCCGCTGCCACCGCAGCATCTCCTTCCTTTCTGGTGGCCTCACTCACTCGCAGGAACACAACAGCCCTCAAGGGAACCGTTATTTGGCTGCGGTATTCTGAGAGGTGGAGGTACAAAACAGAACTGAGTAGTTTTGTAAATTTTATCCATCCATTACTCATATCACGATCAGCGATAGGTCACAATTAAATAATTTGAAAAATACTTATATCACTCTTTCTAAGTTAATAAGTCAAAGAAATCGAAAAAAATCGAAAGATTTAGGGTTTATTACGGTTTTACACTCGCGTCGTAATATGTTAAGTACAACATCTATAAAAGTAGTACAAAAATGCTTTTTATACTCGTAAGTTCTAGCAATTACTACGACTGACGAGCTCGGTGGGCGAATGGTTAGCAATGGCCACTTTGACTCCGAGTTCGCGGGTTCGATCCCCGCACATGACAAACATTTGTGTGCATGAACATGTCTTGGTCTGGGTATTTTCTATGTATTATATATATGTATTTACAATATATATATATATTATACATAAATGTAGAGTTATGTTTAGAGTCGGTTTTTTTTTTGTTAAAATTATTATAGTAACTACAATCACTTTTCACGGGCTATTGTATCGCTTTACAAGCTCTCAATATCCTATCGTATCTATTATAGCACTTAAATCTAGATAAAGTGGGTCATTTTAGGTGGTACAGAAGCTATAGAGAAGTTATCTAGACCTACGGTACTGTAATATCTAAGCAGGTTAAGCATTACCTATTATAGCACTACGGTCACAGCATAGTAATACACCAGTACTTTGACTTCATACTAGCGCCCAAATCAGCGCACGCACACAGCCAAGCGTCATTTACACGACCGCTCAGGAAGTTTTGGTGCGCCGTGTAAATGACGCTTGGCTGTGTGCGTGCGCCGATTTGGGCGCTAGTATGAAGTCAAAGTACTGGTGCGCGGCGCACCAAAACTTCCTGAGCAGTCGTGTAAATGACGCTTGGCTGTGTGTGTGCGCCGATTTGGGGGTTAGTATGAAGTCAAAGTACTGGTTGTATTACTATGCTGTGCTACGGTTGTCTATAGTAAATTTTTACAAGACTTGTGTGTTAGTACAGCCAGGAGACGAACACGCTACGCCGTAGCGAGTAGCGTAACCGTTAGCCGGAAGCGTAGCCGTTAGGGTCCGTTCGCACAGACCGGCTCGGAGAGGAGAGAAGATTTTGGTGGCGTTTAACAGAGTTTTAGGTCATTGGCATAAGGTTTATTTTTTAATTTCACTTCTTTTGTTATATAAGAATAGTCGAGAGCGATGTGGATTTTTAAAGTACACCTTATGACAATGATACAAGACTCTATTTTAAACGCATCCAAAATTTGCTCTCCTCTCCGAGCCGGATTGTTTGAACGGACCCTTAGGCTACGTATAGTAAGCAGTTCTGCTTTGACGCAACACAATAGAACACCGAAAGGTTTGAAATCTCAGTCTGTCAGTGCTCGTGTAACATGTCTTTTTTTCTTGTACGGCCGCTGCGAGACAAACAGATTGTAAGTAGGGGTTTATACTGCCAACCTATACGTAGATCACACTAAAAGTTTTGCGTAACTTAAAAAAACAACATGATAAAACCAAACTATTATGTTTATTGCTTTGCAAAATACTCTCCTTTACATTTTAAACATTTTTTCATGCGATCGAACCATTTTTTAAAACAGCCTCTTCGGACTTGGTAAAAGTGAAACCTCTCATCAAATCTTTGATTTTGGGAAGAATACAGAAATCACAGGGTGCTAGGTCGGGGCTATGTGCAGGATGGGTGACGAGTTGTACTTTTTCGAAAGCTAAAATGACATTGTTTTATTGGCCGTGTGTGAAGAAGCGTTGTCATGATGTAGGAGAACGCGGCTTCTTGGTCGTCTTTCGCGAACTTTTTCTAACACCCTGGGTAAACAAATGGTAGAATTAATTAGATAAATTAAACGGGTCACTCACGTCTTTTTGTCGGGAAAGCCGACTAGTTTCGATCTCAAAAGGAGACCTTCTTCAGGGCGAATGTCCAGACACGTCTACCCTTTGTCTCTCGCGCCGGACACTGCGCACCAATGCGCGCGCCGCACGACTGGAAAGGGTGGTGGGGGGTTGGTGCGTTGATTGGTGGAGCGCTGCCTTCGACGATGACGTAGTGGCAGCCGGTGGATCCAATTCTTCTATCTCTCCGGGCGCGTGATCATCTAGTTCGCTTACCATGTGGTGGTAAAAACTGACAGTATCAGCATTGGCGACTGTATCGTGACTCTCTTTAGAATCAAACTGGAGCACTGGTTTCCAGGCCGTTGGCAATACCCATCCGCTATCACGGTTGAAATTCGGACGTCGACTAATTTCGATAGCTTTGCGGATTTTACGTGGAACAAAGAACTTTTCCTTTGCAACCACCTAATTAATTTAGTATAATGTCTCACGTGAGTTTTAAATGGTAGAATACCACTCGGCATTAACACTCTTTTGATCTGTGGAAGTGGAATTGTGCTGATTGGACCCGTACCTGAGAGAAAAAACGCGATCATTTTTTTTACCAACGTTTCTCGCCTGCCTCACTTTTGTTGGCCTGTTCTCATTTTCAAACACCCATTCACAAGATTGCTGACTTTTTTTCAGGTTCAAAACAATAAATCCACATTTCGTCTCCTGTGACAATGTCATAAACAGCATTAGAATGTCCGTGGTCGTACTTCAGTAGCATCTGTGAGCACCATTCCACGCGAGCCCGCTTCTGCTCCGCTGTCAGTTCATGAGGGATCCAACGACAAGAAAGTTACCGAACTTTTAATTCTTCGTGTAAAATTTTCTGAATTTGGCAAATACCAATCCCCAATAGTCCTCGAATTGTCTCATAGGTAATCCGCGGGTTTTCTTCAATTTGCAGTTGAAGGCTGCCCTTCACGAAATTCGTCATGTAAAGAAACCCGACCTCTCTCAAATTCAGCAAACCATCGCTTCACGGTGCTTAAACAAGATGCTTCTCTCCCAAAAGCATTTTGAAGACGAGCGGCACAGTCTTGCGGAGAGAGAGAACTTTTAAAATCATAAAAAATCATCGCTCTAAAATCTTTTCGACGTAATTCCATTTTCGTGGCTTACGTAGAACTTTGATGTGTGATAAAAAAACTATTGACAAATGACTTCCCGCCAACTTATTTTTATTACTAAGAAGGTTGCAAGTCGTTTCACAAAATATAACATTCGAAATTAAAATAGTTCCGATTAGCTAGAAAACGTTTAATGTGCCCCATGTACAATACCTATACATTTTACTATTGTTTTGTGTTGAAAGGGCGCAGCAACTCTGGACGACGTGAACTGGTGAAATGCCGAAGGAATTTTTCTGAAAAGTATATTATAATAAAAGACTCCAAGCCCACATTATTAGTTTTGGGGTGTAAGTAGTTCATCAACATCTTTGAACCAAAGCCAACTTCACCTGCACGCGGTGCACCCTGCTGACTGACAAACGAAGCTCTGGCAAAAAGAGAGGTAGGGAGCGTAATTGTAAGCTACCCGACTGGGGAATGTACCTCCACCTCACAGAATACCGCAGCCAAATAACGGTTCCCTTGAGGGCTGTTGTGTTCCTGCGAGTGAGTGAGGTCACCAGAAAGGAAGGAGATGCTGCGATGGCAGCGGGGGTGGCGGCACGCGAGCGATATTTTATGTTGCGAGCGTTCATATGGCAACGGTAACCGCTTCACATCAGGCGGGCTGTATGCTTGTCTGCCACCCGACGTAGTATAAAAAAAAAAAAAAAAAAAAAAAATTGTGAGTTACATTGACTTCTCTATAAGTAGACTTCAGTCGTAAAGTTAGGTTTTTTTTTCAGGGTGTAAATTTACGGTCCATCCGACTCATATTGCCCGTCGAAGGTTCCATATTCTTGAAGGCGGCCATGTCGTAATTGTTCGGGAATACCGCTGAAGGTGGTTGATTCTACAGTTTTACCATTCGTGGTATAAAATGTCTTAGGAAACGTACTGTACTAGATGGCCAGTTTACAAGATGATAAACTTTAATTTATGGCGAGTTATACGATAGCGGTGAGATATAAATTACTACTTATGTAATTGCCTTCTTAAAAATGAATGAGAGAATAAACCTCTATTAACTGAAATATCCTATTTACCTTTACTTTATTTCCCTTTCTATTACATAATATTCATTGAAAACATAGCGTCAGCACAGTCTGTCAGAATAAATACTAAATGCGGCCTCTTTTACTGTAATTGAACATTCTACTTGAGTAAACGTAAAAAAGTAAGTCTGTCGAAGTTACTTAAATGAATATTTTTGATTGACTGGAAAGTTTTAATTAAAAATAAATCAACCGAATTTCTTATACCTATTTAAAACAAAACATTTTACTTTTAATACGAATTACAAAATTATTGTTTTTTAACATAGTTGTGACACTTTTCATAGTTGCCAACGTAGGTTGTTCCGAGGACAATACTTATTTGTCATTAAAACTATCATTAGATAAAAGTAAAATAAAAGGAGTAAAACGTTAGAAAATATTAATTATTTAATTGCTTAATTTCTGTTATTTTTTGTACAAAAAATAATTAAACTATTAATCAAAAAGTTCATTTTTATCACACTCGCATCAAAATTATTTTGAGTACCATCCTACCCTTTTCTTTTATTACATTCCATATTCTTAATTTAAATTGAAACTTAAATTAGGTCACAATTTCACTAAATATGGAAATATAAAAATTAATTTAAAATCACCATATTGTTTCAAGGGTCTTTTATTAGCACCACAAGCCGACTAAATAATTATTTAGCGTAGACTTTATTAAAAAACTCGTTGAACTTATTAAAAAGGCATTAAGTTTATCAAACTAATTATAACCGGATACTCGACAAAGGGTTACTTCCTAGGATTTTGTTTTTAAAGAGTACTAATCATTGTTATCTATATAAAATAAAGCTGTAGGGTTATTTTTTTTTGTTTGCACGGCGTTAGCGTAGTTCCATAGAACTTGGATAAAAAGGTTTAATTTTAAAAGTGATTAATCTAAAAAAAGGTTTTACATTTAATAGGGAAATTGACGTAAATGTAATATTTTTTCCCCTTACTATAAAAATTGTCTGGTGGAAATCGAATTAGCAAGGTCGCCCATTGTACTGCCATAAGTATACTTTTCGTTTATGTTAGCCGGAACAAACAGACAGACAAATATCACAGACAGTCAGACAAAATTATTAAAAAAAAAAAAAATTATTGAATACGTATGATAACAAAATCGGGGGATACAGTTTGGTGTTGTAGCTACATATCTATCACTTCCATCCAAAATTCAATTACACATAGTGAAGAATCAAATAATTTATTACGCTAAGTAAGGGCTATGGAACATCGCGTGCGACGGAGTGGGAAGAGCTGTAATTTTGAGATAATTTTAGTGCATATAACGTATTCGCATACAACAAACGTCTGTGTCCATGACATAGCTACACCCCATTTTTTATACGTACCTTTTATACTTACAGTCCATGGATGACCAAGCTTCAAACGACGTTTTTTAAGAGAAAACGAGTTTTCCCAACAACTTTGGGAAAACTCGTCATTCTATAGTCGATTAGCTAGATGCATATTTCGCTATTCGTTAGAGCCGATTGGAAGCTCATCGTGGCATTTAAATTTATAAGGTTGTTTTTAAATCATGTGCAAATATTAATATGGAAGGACGAAGAATAATTAAGAACGTATTTTACGCAGTTAATGATATATTATATTTATAATTTTACATGCCACTTTATAATACAACATTAATTTATTACATTATGAACAAAAATAAAAACTAACATGTTCATGAACTTTTTATTTTATTTGGGTCAACAAAAAACATTACTGAACTAAATGTTAAATAAACGTAAACTAAACTCCAAAAATCAAAACAAAAAGCCAGCTGGAGCTGAGACGTATAGCATGTTCAGAATATATATTTTCTAACGTATTTTTTATTACCAAATGCTTAATCGTACATCGTACTCGCTTTTGCGTTTATTAAATATGATCTTATACATTTACAAGAATAGCTCGTTTAATGGTATAGCTTAAGTACGAACAATTTAACATTTGTTTTGGCATTACAAACAATTCAATTGAAATGTATGAATAAATAAAAAGCATAAGCTAAATGTACAATCTGATAAAAGCTATGTAAAAAAAAGTTGGTAAATAAATAATTCTCATTTTTAATTTGACGAGCTCGGTGGTCGGTTAGCAATGGCCACTTTGACTCCGAAGTCGCGGGTTCGATTCCCGCACAAGACAAATATTTTTGTGCATGAACATGTCTGTTTGTCTTGGTCTGGGTGTTTTCTATGTATTATATGTATGTATTTAAGTATAATCTCAGTTATCTAGTACCCATAGTACAAGCTTTACGCTTAATTTGGGACTAGATGGCGCTGTATAAATTGCCAGAATTATTTATTTTACTTATTTATGTAGATAAATTTCAAATGATGAAATATTTAGTATATTTTTTTGTCCTGAAATACTGATCACGTCTAACTGCATAATGACTTTACAGCCGACAACAGTTAATTACACCCAGCTAATTACAGTTAACCATTCCCCAACATTCATCTGCCTTTTTCATGACAAGAACATAATATATTTATGTGACACGCCTTATCAGTATTCAGTTTAACGATTGTGAGCACGCGAGAAAAATAATTTGAAAACTACAAACAAACGACATGAGTAATCGTCGGTTGTTATATATTTTACAGCTGAATATAATTTTTTATGAGTTTTTGGGCTATAGCGTTGAAAATAACATAGTCATAAACCAACCGAATAAAAATAATTATAATTTCAAATAGGCATTTAAGTTTCGAGTCTCGTTTAGTAGTAGTACGGCTGCGCCAGATGAAAACCTAGCAAGTGCTCAAACCAAAATTTTACACGAGAGCGCTAAAACGTAAATCAAGCTAGCCGTTGAACAATTTTTACATAAACTATTTAATAACGCTTTTATTAATATAAACAATGATTATGTATTAAAATTATTATAATACTTGTGTATTTGCATAATTATCCTTTCTTTCTTTCTTCGACAAGATCTTTGACGAGCTTGGTGGCGTAGCGGTCAATGACGCGGCTTCGACACCAACGCTCGTGGGTTCGATTCCCACACAGGACAAACATTTGTGTGCATGAACATGTCTGTTTGTCTTGGTCTGGGTGTTTTCTATGTATCATATGTATGTATTTACAAAAAAAAAAATGTATTTACGTATGTTTATCAGTTGTCTAGTGCCCATAACACAAGCTTCGCTTACTTTGGGGCTAGATGGCGCTGTGTAATTTGTCTGACAATATTTATTTATTTATTTTATTTATTTATCCTAAAAACCTAGCAAGTCTCAGAGACTTGCTAGGTTTGATATTGGTCAGTGCGACGCGACTTATTAGGTTTGTAAATGGTTCTGGAACGATACATAGTGCACTTACTAGGTTATGAGTTTTCAAAACTCTGGTTATTTGTAAGATTTTCGCGCGGGTGTTTTTTTTAATTTGTAGGGACTTGCTAGTTTATAACGATTCTGCAATAAAAACATTTTTGTCAAAAATGTCCCTTGCTAGGTTTTCATCAGGCGCAGCCGAGTAGTTCGAAGACGAGTAGTGACTGATATTAGATGAATGCGAAATGCCATAGCAGCTTTAGTCTTCTCTAGACATTTCCAACATCTGATAGGTGCAACTGCCGATCCTGGCTACCGTGGAGCTTCCCCTCTAGGCCTTTATATCTCCATTTGCCTTCTCTGACTCTGAGAAGTCCTCAGATTTCAAACATAGTTACATAAACATAGCTCTCAAGCAATGTTAATGGTTCTCCGTTGTATTGCTTCGTTTCGAATTCGATTTATTATAATAATCCTGATATGCTGTTGGAGCACCTAAATAAATAAATACCTAGCATAGCTCTTTAAAAAGGTTGTATTAAGATAAATAAATAAAAAGACGTGTGGCACTCGGGGACTGCCGCGGTAAAGCTTAGCATTATTATTGCATAGCATTTTGTATCAACTTATGCAATTATAATTTTATTTATTTATTTTATTCATGCAGTATTGCTTTTTCTTTGATATTAATTCAAGTTACACTTTTTGAGCGTGGTGACCGATAAGAAAACAAATTTTTCTATTATTAAATAAATAAAACGAGTTTCGTAGAGTCGTACAATACGTCTAATCGCACGCACACAACGCCGTGTCGAAGACTGCCGAACTGAAACGACGTTAGACGATGCACGGCCTTCAAGCTCCTTGCCCGTCGGAGTGGGGAGCGTGAGGTTTTTTCGTTACGGAATTTCTGGATTCGGTCCCCGCGCTCAAGGCCCGCGATAGAAGCTATGCAATAGCTTAATATAATAATAATTGATAATAATAATTGTTTATTTACTACTCACAAGGTCTTACATAATATAGTTATAGTACAAACATATTGCAGATTGTCATAGATGTCGTCCTTGTGAGAGTCTGGAGTCTGAACTAGGCCTAGACCTGCATTACAGAACTCCAGGCTCCCTCCGGTTAGTACATTTAGATATAGTCACACGGTAATAAAATTACAATATGTGAGATGCAGGTACGGGTTAATACAATTTATCATTTTGGTGATTGTTGGTAGGATGAATATGTCTGATAATATGAGTAGTGTGTTGTATGTGAGTGTGTGAAGTGTGTTTATAAAATGTATGAGTTAGATGATACTATAAACAGTATAATATAGTAGTACCTAATAATAATATTTTTGTTATATAGTGATAACAATTTATTAATATATACCTGAACCGTATCCGTTCGGTTTCGTTCCGTTTTGTTCCGTTCGTTTCGTTTCATTCAATTCCTGGACCTGACCTGAAATACATACTTATTATACACAGAAACACCCAGACCAAAACAAACAGACATGCACACAAATATTTGCCTTGTGCGGAGATAGAACCCGCGACCTCTGAGTCAAACAAGCTAAATAATATATAAAGCAAATATAAACAAAACTAAATAACAATCCAAAGGAGTAAATTATATCGTGTCTGATCAAAACCTAAACCATATGAATATGTCAAATAAATAAGCGGTTATTAAATAAATTGGTACAAAGTAGAAATATGCTTCTCTAATTACCTACCTAAAATAATGAACTGTCGTAGTGTCTCTCGGGGCTACATTTCATCCTTTGTTTGGATGTTCGCAAAGTTTTTTATATTAATAACGTTTTATTATAAGTCTGAAGGACTGAGTTGCGAACCGAGTTCATGTTATTATTAGACGTAAGTATCATATTGGGGGGTGTAAGTGATATGATACTTTCTTGAGAGCCAAAATGAACCTTATGGCACACCCTGGGAATTAGAGAAAAATGCTCTGGTAAAAGAGAGGTAGGGCATGTCGAGACTAGGGAAGTACCATCATCCTACAGAATCCTTTTGGGGTGTAAGTGGTTTATCAACATCTTTGAACCAAAGCCAACTTCACCTGCACGCGGTTCACCCTGCTGACTGACAAACAAAGCTCTGGCGAAAAGAGAGGTAGGGAGCGTAATTGTAAGCTACCCGACTGGGGAATGTACTTTCCCCATGGAGGTATCTCCACCTCACAGAATACCGCAGCCAAATAACGGTTCCCTTGAGGGCGGTTGTGTTCCTGCGAGTGAGTGAGGTCACCAGAAAGGAAGGAGATGCTGCGATGGCAGCGGAGGTGGCGGCGCGCGAGCGATATTTTAAGTTGTGAGCGTTAATATTGCTACGGTAACCACTTCACATCAGGCGGGCCATATGCTTGTCTGCCACCCGACGTAGTATAAAAAAAAAACGACGTAGTATAAACAGAAAACCACAGACAAAGGGGTTCAGAACATACTCGATCACACTATTCACACTACTCAATTGCGGGTTGATGGAAGCCAGTGTTATCAATCCGCCCACTGACTTGGTTTAACGACTGTCATCTAATAACAACAGCCGAGAGGGATGGCATAACGCGCACTCTGAAGCACGGATGAGTACGAGATAAATAAACCATCCATAGACAAGCTACGAAAGACGTTGCTTAACTTGTGTGATTAGACTGACACCCACAACGACTCCATCGAGCTCCTATGACTCGCAACTACGCCATCGTAACCACGATAAAAGCTAGAAATAAATAAAAAAAGAGATTTGTGTTTCAGAGGGAAAGTTAAGTTGTAAGTCCTAGCTATTGTCCTTAGATGAAAGGGTAGCTCCTCAGTCGAAGTCTAAATGCCCTAACTTGGGTATGTAGAACGACCACAGCGAATTACATTAACATTGAGTAATTGTTGTGTTCCTACGAGCGAGTTAGGTTACCACACATTAAGAGGTGAGAGGAATGAGGGTTAGCATCTGAGGTGTAAACGCATGAATTCATCCTCTCTCCAAGTAGAGTGCAGTGTTTTGTAAATCAAAGTAACCGCTACCCTGGCTACAAGATGAATTAATAGTTGGATAGGTACGCAATCATACGACATAGGTATACTCCCTTTTCTACTTCAAAGAACAACCCCATGTACGTTTTTCCCCTTAGGGTGAACTTACATAGTCAAACGGCGGCATCAGGTACAAGTATCTTCTTAAAAGGCACAAATTTATTCGCATTAAACGCAATTGTGATACAGTATAGACTAATTAAATAATAAATAAATAAATATTGTCAGACAAATTACACAGCGCCATCTAGCCCCAAAGTAAGCGAAGCTTGTGTTATGGGTACTAGACAACTGATAAACATACGTAAATTTTTTTTTTTTGTAAATACTTATGATACATAGAAAACACCCAAACCAAGACAAACAGACATGTTCATGCACACAAATGTTTGTCCTGTGTGGGAATAGAACCCACGAGCTTTGGTGTCGAAGCCGCGTCATTGACCGCTACGCCACCGAGCTCGTCAAAAATTAAATGATGGTTATTTACAGTTACTGTAGCCACCAAGCATGCGACCTGGGATCCTACCGCCGTGGCTGAAGCCGGTTACTATCGGATTTGCGAACACGAAAATCAAACTTTAGATTGGCGGTAATTGTGTTTAGCTTATCTGGTAGAAACCATAGAGGTCTACCGACTAAGCTAAAAATATTTGTCATTGACTTTAACCTAAGATCTATTTTCGCGATCAAAAATCCTTTGGTAATCGGTTCCAGCTTCGGCGGTAGGGCACCTGGCTGTGGTAAGCAATTATCATTGACCAGCTCGGTGGTCGAATGGTTAGCAATGGCCTCTTTGACTCCGAGGTCGCGGGTTCGGTTCCCGCACAAGACAAACATTTGTGTGCATGACCATGTCTGTTTGTCTTGGTCTGGGTATTTTCTATGGATTATAAGTATGTATTTACAAAAAAAATGTATTTAAGTGCATTTATCAGTTGTCTAGTACCTAATAACACAAGCTTTGTGCTTAATTTGGGACTAGATGGCGCTGTGTAATTGTCCAGAAATATTTATAATGTTTATTATCATGGCTAAATGAGGCTGGTTTCGTCACCAGACGTCTATCTATATCAATATTCTAAAGAGAGATCTTTGGCACAGTATAAGTAATTCTTTGGTTTCATCTATTCATTAATAAAAATATTATAAAGACAGCAGATTTGTATGTTTGAATTTTTGTTTGTAATAAACTCAAAACTTGCTGAACTGAATTAAAAAAAAACCGGACAAGTGCGAGTCGGACTCGCCCACCGAGGGTTCCGTAGGTACGTAGTATCATTATTAAATTTGATATTTTTCATTATAAATAAGAAATCATGCGTCGAAAAAAATAAATAAAATATATTTTGCAATGTGTACATCAAGCCCTTTCATATGATACCCCATTTGAACTAGTAGTTTCAATTTGAAATTTCGACACCTTATAAAAAATATAGACCCCCTATTTTTTAAGATCTATTTACAAATGTATAGTTTTGAGATTTATTCCTGTACTTGTAGTCTATCACGATGTTACTTGCAAAATTTCATAGTTCTAGGTCAACGGGAAGTACCCTATAGGTTTTGATTCCCTTGAGTGTGTCGAAATATGCGTTTTTTGCTGAATAAACAGCCGTAACTTTTTTTTACGTAAACAGAGCAGTTTGATTTTTTTACACCTTCATGGGACCGTATACCTGAGTATACAGTTTAAATTTCAGCTTGATACCTCTACGCATTCTCGACATAGAAATTCTTGACAGACAGACAGACAGACAGACGGACAACAAAGTGATCTTATAAGGGTTCCGTTTTTCCTTTTGAGGTACGGAACCCTAAAAATGGTATACATGTGAATAGCGAAGCGAATTTTGATAACATTTGCAATTACAACAAAGTTATCTGCAATTCAAATACATATTTACTAAAATATCTTTTGGTTTTATTTTTATTAAACATTCTAGAATTTCAGTTTTTAAAATACACCCGTGCATAGTCCCATCTCATCTGATAAGGAGATATTTAGACTTTTTCAGTGTCTGTAATCAAATTCTGCAAGTTAAATTTGACCCACTTTTCAGTGTTTCATTGATTTGAAATTTGGCACACTCGTTCTCGAGTTCTCGTGACAACTATCGATATCAATATGAATATCAATAGCGCTAAAACACATCTCTGACACAAATGCATAAAAAATAAATTTACTCAGATAGATGTTATTAAATTTCAGTTTAATTTGACAGCTTATGTTTGTTCATCTATTCCGCTAATTGTATTTCATTTATGCATGAAACACGCAATAAAATAAATATATCATATATCTATCATCATCAGCCTGTATCTACCCGCTGCTGAATATAAGCGTTCCCCAGTGCTTTCCACCAGATACGATCCGCCTTTCGCATCCAGCTTTCTTAAGGTCATTCAACCATCTAGAAGGATGGCGTCCAACGCGCTCCCTCCACTCTGATACCTTTCACTCCTAATGCCATCACTTACTCGGCAGATATAACAGGCCCATTTCCACTATACATATTTATACCTATTATCTATTCAGTCACATCAATACCTATTATATTTATCATTGAAATACGTATTAGGTATTTGATATTTGGTATTCGTAATGGAGAAACCTCAATATCATCGTGTACAATGGAGCCTAACAATTTTATTGACGTACAAAACGTCACGAGTGAATACATTCATATGATTGATGCCCTTTCTTGCTTGTGATTAAATCTGTCGCTGTGGAATGTTACTATTGAGTCCGTTTTGAAGGACTTTGTATATTGTATGGGTACTTGAATGTAAATCAATCATTTTGATTAATATGCTAAAAGGTAGGAAAGGGTTGAATGTCTTTGCTAAATGTTTGCTTTCGGCTCCTATTCTATTCGGGACAGGTCCGCCACACATTAACACCACTGTATCTTCTGTGTAGCCAGGGTTAAAAGCGACAACCAAGGCAATGAACAATTCACCGCAGTCTTGAGTGTAAAACAACATCTGCCTTGAACCTCACAATAATTTTATTAAGAAGAAATTAATGGAAGTAGTATAATTTGCCTTTCCCTCTTAACGATGCGAGAAACAGCAATATGGCAAATAAGGAGATATTTAGACTTTTTCATTGTCTGTAATCAAATTTTGCAACTTAAATTTGACCCACTTTTCAGTGTTTGATTGATTTGAAATTTTGCACACTCGTTGAGTTCTCGTGACAATTAATGATTACTAATGCCGCCATCTTTTATTCAATATAGCAGCCACGGGAATCTTAACGAACTGGCAACGGATCGACGACCCTTTACTGATTTCGATGAATGGTGGTGATTTTCCATAAGGTGAGCCACATGCTCGCTTGCCCCCACTCATATAAAAAAACAACTCTTGACTCACTCTATATTTGTATAACCCTCAACCTTTTCCTCGTTAATATTGTTTTTCAACACTATTGTGAGCAAAAGCACATATATATTTTTTAGCATTAACAACTTGCATGTGTATATTATGTATATGGGTATAACATAATTGCAATTTCAAAGCGAGTTCTTGTTACATAATCAACAGCATTTTCTTCTCGACAATTCAAAAAATTCTTTATACCTCAAAAGTCCCTGCCATAATTAAAATTTAAACCACCGGAATGGGGCTGCGAAAAAAATACTCACAGATGAAAATTTGTGCCCTGTGCGACCCCACGGAGGCGGCGGAAAGTCGTGATATTTTAATTCTAACCCTAAATTGCTCGCTCGTTTCGACCTAATTGCTCCGTGTAATTTCGCAGCATTATAAGGGTTAATTTAATTTATCTCACAATACACACCGAGTGGTATGATTGTAATTTTTATTTAAGTATTCGCTATGAACTAATTTGGAGCCCACATCAACCAACATCCCGGTATGTTGGTTTATCTTTAATGGTATGGGTTGATAGCGTACTCCACCAAGCTGCTTAACTATGGGTTGGCATAAGCCAGTGTTTTCAAGCCGCCTAAAGGCTTGGTTTAACTGGCAGACGATAGAGGATAATATATGGATTCCCAGAGACGCTATACATATGCGTATATATAGTAAAATGGCCGCCGAGCTGTCATGATTTGACGTTTTTTCGATAGAGATAATATTCGAATACAAGATGGCCACTTGAAATTCCTTTGTTAACCGACTCTAAAAAAGGAGGAGGTTCTCAATTCGGCTGTATTTTTTTAAAATGTTTGTTACTTAATTACTCCGTGATTTATAAACCGATTTGAAAAAAATACTTTTTTTTATTAGAAAGAGTATATTTCCAGATTGGTCCCATATTTTTTTCATCATCATCTCCATCATTAGCAGCCTGTAACCCACTGTTAGGTTTGTTATTTCATTACTCCGTCAGTTATAAATCGATTTGAAAAATACTTTTTTATTTGAAAGAGTATACTTCCATATTGGTCCCATATTTTTTTCATCATCATCATCATCAGCATGGGAGTCGGTTTTTTTTTGTTAAAATTATATATTATTATTTTCCATTATTCGTTACCAGAATCAATCAATCAATTATTATTCAATGGTGATGGAGTGACAAAAATTGTTAATCGATTCAGGTGTTATTTTGCGGAAGTCAAATTTACAGGTAATTTGATCTACACTACTTTGCGGGCTTCCGACACCCATTGGTGGCGGAAGCACGCAAGGTAGTGTAGATCAAATTGCCAGTGACAAAAATCCCTTGCATCATGGAAAACATTAGATGTATAAGGATGTATACCCATAAAGGACAATTCTGAACTTCATAAATGTCAAACTGACATTAAACTCATGGTTCGCGGTGGACTCGCTGATTCGATGACAACATCCGGGACGGATCGATTAACGTACTCTGAGAAGCACAGTGATTAATACCACATTGGTATTTTGAACTGAATGTGAATACTAGTAGGGTTGAGAATAAAACCAAAACTGTATTCTGATCTAAGCTGGTTTATTTGTACTAATGTAAAAAGTTATATATGCAGAGTTGAGAGAACAAATATTGTGCGAGGCAATTCTATACCAGCGCCATCTATTGAGAAACATTTGTTACTACCTACTTAAACATTTTGTTTGAATTATCGTAAACACAGCGGAGATTGAGATACACGCCCTGAGATCGCGTCACTTACTTCAACAAGTAAAATCTTAGTATCATTTGATCCATTTTTTGTAACTATGTAATTTGTTTTTCCCCACTCCATTTTTTAACTTACCGCCAAACTATAAAACAGTTTTTTGGCGAAATACGCTTACACTAAATTTAGTGTAATTTACACTAAATTTTATTTATAATTAACTAGCTGGCCCGGCGAACTTCGTACCGCCTAATTGTCAATGAATGTCGTGGTATACATATTAGTTGAACAAAATTTATGATGTCTTGAAATTAATATAATGAATAATAGAAAATAATAGAGAAGCACGATGGCGTCATTGCGCGTGTCAGTCTAATTGTACACGCAAGTTAAGCAACGTCAACCGTAGCTTGTCCATGGATGAGTTTATATTATCTCGAGCTCCTCCGTGCTTCGGAAGGTACGTTAATCCGTCGGTCCCGGTTGTAATCATTAGATTAACTCGAGGTCCTCCGTGCTTCGGAGGGCACGTTAATCCGTCGGTCCCGGTTGTTATCATTAGATTATCTCGAGCTCCTCCGTGCTTCGGAAGGCACGTAAGACGTCGGTCCCGGTTGTTATCATTAGATTATCTCGAGCTCCTCTGTGCTTCGGAAGGTACGTAAGCCGTCGGTCCCGGTTGTTATCATTAGATTATCTCGAGCTCCTCCGTGCTTCGGAAGGCACGTTAAGCCGTCGGTCCTGGTTGTTATCATTAGATGGCAGTCGTTAAGCCAAGTGGCCTTTAGGCGGCTTGAAATTACTGGCGTCCGCCAACTCGCAGTTGAGCAGCGTGGTGGAGTATGCTCGAAACATATTCAGTTGAAGGAAGACCCGTATTTAATATTACCCAGCAGTGGGTAAATATTAAGTTCAGTATTTTACTATGTCACAAAATAAAGTACCATGACACTTGACAACCAATTAATATTCATTTTCAAGCATTCATTCATAAACAATTTTCAAAACAACAACGGACAACTTTCGCGACGTAAAAGTTAGACCAATCGATTTGACATTTAATTGAAAATCAATAAATATCCCAATCCGTTTTCAAATTTAATTTTTCGACTATTTTGTCAATGTTTTAATACTTATTATCCTATACCCACATTTCTGAACGCACGCATACATTTGACGTACGCACGTTAACGTCACGTTTGACAGGTCCCGACATCCACGAACATTTTGTATGGAAAAATGATTTTTCTTTTATTTTATTTTTTTCGTAAATTTTCCAATGTTTTAAATAGTTATTCTGCTATTCTGGACGGAGACAAATCCAACAAATCAAAAACCATGGCAATCGGGCCAGCCGTTCTCGAGTTATAAGTGTTGTAACAAACACGACTTTCTTTTATATATATAGATTTACCTAAATTTGTGAAAGTAAGTACATATTTTCTCCATTTCACAAATTTACACGATTATTTAACAGTTACGCTATGACAGTATAACCATTCAACCATTATTATCGTATTTACCTCTAGGATACTGCGAACACCTGCAGACGCGACAAATGTTCACAATGTCACAAAGACAAACTGAACTAGAATATACTAGTAGCTTTAAGATGGCGAACCTTGTCCGAAAGAAAATAAAAACCGGACAAGTGCGAGTCGGACTCGCCCACCGAGGGTTCCGTAGGTACGTAGTATCATTATTAAATTTGATATTTTTCATTATAAATAAGAAATAATGCGTCGAAAAAAATAAATAAAATATATTTTGCAATGTGTACATCAAGCCCTTTCATATGATACCCCATTTGAATTAGTAGTTTCAATTTGAAATTTCGACACCCTATAAAAAATATAGACCCCCTATTTTTTAAGATCTATTTACAAATGTATAGTTTTGAGATTTATTCCTGTACTTGTAGTCTATAACGATGTTACTTGCCAAATTTCATAGTTCTACGTCAACGGGAAGTACCCTATAGGTTTTGATTCCCTTGAGTGTGTCGAAATATGCGTTTTTTGCTGAATAAACGGCCGTAACTTTTTTCTACGTAAACTTAGCAGTTTGATTTTTTTTTAACTTCATGGGACCGTAGACCTGAGTATACAGTTCAAATTTCAGCTTGATACCTCCACGCATTCTCGACATAGAAATTCTTGACAGACAGACAGACAGACAGACAGACAGACAGACAGACAGACAGACAGACAGACAGACAGACGGACAACAAAGTGATCTTATAAGGGTTCCGTTTTTCCTTTTGAGGTTCGGAACCCTAAAAATAAGAAAGTTGCACGGAAAATTAGAAACTTTTCAGAAAATTTAACGACTATAATATTATTAATATTTCTAATGTACGTAACCTTATAGCGTTCGAAAAAACTGTCAGTCGTTTCTCTGTTGGCGTGATAGACTACAAATATCGTTTAAAACAGATGCATCGGTCGGAATTATATTGATAAAATAAATAGGAAATAGGGAATCTTTTTTTTTTTTAATAAAGATTCCAGCCTTTCTAATATTCATAGTTAAGACAAAAGACAGCAGGTTATTTAAGAAATAACATTTTAAAATTTATGCAAAGCAGTGTACAAATTATTCTACATAATATTATTAATAAGCTCTAATAGCCTGTGGTATACATCATTCGTTTACCAAATTAGTGAGCAAACTATAGTAACACTCACCACAAAACCAATAACCGATATGATAAAATAACATGATCTGTCTGAAACCGTAACATCGATATTGAAAATCTAAATGTTTGTTTGCATGCAAACCAATATGTGTAGAGTTCAAACAAGCTAGTTTAATTTGAGTGTAGTTGGTGTCCGAATATAGGTCGTTTTACTATGCATCTGTTTGATTGTTAAGTAATCTAGTGTTTCCACAGATCACAAAATAAAAAAAGGTAATTCTCCATATATTTTTATAGTATTGTTAGTATTTGTTAGTCGTTTATACGTCTTTTAGTTTCCCCGTGATGTCTGTTATCAATTCTTGTAAGTAAGGATAATACTCAAAAAACCCAGGGTGAAAAGACACGAGATCTGGCTCAAAATATTAGTTTTAATGTTTTTTAATGTTTGTTACTTCATTACTCCGTCATTATATTTTGGGATATAAGTAGTTCATCAACATCTTTGAACTAAAGCCAACTTCATCTGTACGCGGTGCACCCTGCTGACTGATAAACGAAGCTCTGGCAATGAGAGAGGTAGGGAACGTAATTGTAAGCTGCCCGACTGGGGAATGTGCCTCCACCTCACAGAATACCGCAGCCAAATAACAATTCCCTTGAGGGTTGTAGTGTTCCTGCGAGTGAGTGAGGTCACCAGAAAAGAAAGAGATGCTGCGTTGACAGCGGGGGTGGCGGCGCGTGAGCGATATTTTATGTTGCGAGCGTTAATATGGCTACGGTAACCGCTTCACACATCAGGCGGGCCGTATGCTTGTTTGTCACCCGACGTAGTATAAAAAATAAAAAGTCATTTACAAACCGATTTGAAAAAAACTTTTTTATTTGAAAAAGTATACTTTCAGATTAGTCCCATATTTTTTTCATCACCTGTATCTACCCACTGTCAATGATCATCAAGATACAGGCTGATGATTGACAGTGGGTAGTTACAGGATCTACCCACTGTCAATCATCAGCCTGTATCTTCCCACTGTTAGATATAAACCTTCCCCAATGCCTTCCACCAGATACGATCCTCCGCCAACCAGCCGCTTTCTTAAGGTCATCGGACCATCTAGAAGGAGGGGCGCCCAACCAAGTAAAACCGACTCCAAAGTCGGTTTTTTTTGTTAAAATTATTACTGTTTTTTTTTTAATACTACGTCGGGTGACAGACAAACATACGGCTCGCTTGATGTGAAGCGGTTACCGTAGCCATATTAACGCTCGCAACATAAAATATCGCTCGCGCGCCGCCACCCCCGCTGCCATCGCAGGATCTCCTTCCTTTCTGGTGATATCACTCACTCGCAGGAACACAACAGCCCTCAAGGGAACCGTTATTTGGCTGCTGTATCTGTGAGGTGGAGGTACATTCCCCAGTCGGGTAGCTTACAATTACGCTCTCTAGCGGAAAGAGTTTCGCCAGAGCTTCGTTTGTCAGTCAGCAGGGTGCACCGCGTGCAGGTGAAGTTGGCTTTTGTTCAAAGATTTGTTGATGAACAACTTACACCCCAAATACTGTGACATTACTTTATTGACTTTGCGCCGCAACAATGATCGAAGCTATAACAGACTGTACTTAGAGCACGTACAGTCTTGAGCAACTTGGAATGTAATCTAACTAACAATATTGCATAATCTATCTGACATTTGATTGATATACTCATATAGGCAATTCTGTTATATTATTATGATGATGAATTCAGATAGTTTGTGTTTGTAATATTGAACTGGAAGTAGGAGGTATGGGAAACTGATAAATCGATTAACCTACATTATTATATAACTGAAATTGTGTTCCGTTTTGTATATACGTAAAATATATTTTAAATAACAATTAACAGGAGATTCCTGCATTTAGATGCAAGCTCTACGAGTATTATTTTTAAATAAGTTACTATTAAGAATTTTGTTAAAAGTGATATGAACTCATATGAGATCTATTTATTCTATAAAACTTTCGTATTCTTGGTGAGATTTTTTAAAGGAATCATAATTTCCCATAAATAACTTAAATAGTAAAAAATTTCACCGTCAACCCCTAGTAATCCCACTGCTGGGATACGGGTCTCCCCTCAATCGAAGCGGTTTAGAGCTTACTCCACGCTGCTCAGCTGCGGGTTGGCGGAGGCCAATGTTTTCAAGCCGCCTAAAGGCCACTGACTTGGCTTAACGACTGTCTTCTAATGACAATAGACGGAACCGACGGCTTAACGAGCCCTCCGACGCACGGAAGAGCTCGAGATAAATAAACCCATCCATGGACAGACTACTGTCGACGTTACTTTACTCGGGTGTTCGATTAGACTGACGCGCCCAATGGCGCCATCTAGCTCTCCACTGACGCACCTAACGATGCCATAGTGCTCCAATGAAAGTGAAATGATGGAAATGTATGTGTATACGTTATTGTAAAGTCGGAATATGAGATAGATCGATATCATATCATTTTAATTTGTATAAAGACACTAGAAATAGACAGATACATAAAAATACTCGAGAATAACCCTAGTATAGACTAGGTTATTCTCTAGTATTTTTATGTATATATAAATAATTAGTGGTTAACTAATAGTATGTAGTTAACCACTAATTATATATAGGGTGTAAGTAGTTCATCAACATCTTTGAACTAAAGCCAACCTCACGTGCATGTGGTGCACCCTGCTGACTAACAAACGAGGCTTTGGCGAAAAGAGAGGTAGCTATAATATTGGATAGACGTAGCGTATTTTTAAGCTACTCTACTGGGGAAGTACCTTCGCCAGAAGAGAAGGAAAGAAGGAAAGGAAAGAGAATAGGCTGGCTACGGATCGGCAACCACTCGGTGTTACTGATCTCCATGGGCGGTGGTGATTGCTTTCCATCAGGTGACCCACATGCTCGTTTGTCACCCTCTCATATATATAAATATATATATATATATATATATATATATATATATATATATATATATATATATAATATATATATATATATTCAAGCTCACAAACGAGTTACAGCTCCGTTCTTCAGTGTTCCTGCCTATGAAATAATGCTGGGTGCACATTAAGGACGCTATACCTGTGTTTAGGCAGAATACTCTTTAGATATAACGTTTAGATGTTTTTGATTCGTTATTATCACCGGTCTAACCACAGCCTAATAGGCGAGTGAAGCCATCTCCGCTGTTGAGTAAACCAAGTACTGCCGCAAATAAGATTATAATATTAATACATTCCTAAACATAATATTAAGGTTTTGGGGTGTAAGTGGCTCAGAATGATCTTGTAATATATGTATAATGACTTTAGGTCTCTCTGTCGTCAGAGTACCCTAGTACAGCGTACCTCCACCTCACATAATACTGCAGTCAATTAACAATTCCCTTCAGTGTTGTTAAGTTCTTGCGAGTGAGTGAGGTCACCAGAGAAAAACATTATTGGATTTTTGATTGCGATATTAAAACTTTAACTTAAAATTTGATTTTATTTATATATAATAGAGAGATATAATGGATTTGGATAATAATGATGATGTTGTAAGTGCTAGTATGTCATTTAAGTATGCAAGTACTTTAATGTGTTGGCAAAACACCTTAAAAATATCAAAACGGGAAAACATAATCGAAAAAACCGCTTTATATATTTTTGTCACAAAAAATATATTAGAAATGAGAAACCTGAACGGTAATTGAATAAAAATATTAACGGAAAATATCCCAAATACACGTCATTCGTATGAGATTGGGGTCATCCTTCCTTTCATGCGAAAAGGTAAGGACAACTAATTTCTATTCCATGCGGGAATAAACTCTGAAGATCCCCAATTGATATATTTCAATCTTACGGTATTAAAGTTTATATTAGAACTAATATAATCTAGAAGATTAATAATTGAAAGGCACAGAAAAATAGGCATTTTACAGCCCGCCTGATGTGAAGTGGTTACCGTAGACTGAAGCCTATGCGAACCTTGCAAAATGAAGTGTTGCTCGCATCTTGCAATATAAAGTATTAAATTTAAAATAAAATTGAAATACTAAAATTCCATCCATATCATCGTGATAATTGGCGATCTACTACAGTACGTTTCCTAAGACTTTTTGTACCACGAACGATGAAAATGTGGAATCAACTTCCCTCAGCGGTATTTCCGAAAAGCTACGACATGGGAGCCTTCAAGAATAGAGTCTTTAATTCCCTTAAAATTAAAGACTATGAACTGAAGAAGGGTGGCAACGGATCGGCGAGTCTTTGGTGTTGCTGATCCCCATGGGCGGTGGTGATTGCTTTCCACCAGGTGACCCACAAGCTCGTTTGCCCCCCTCTCATATATAAAAAAAAAAGTACGATGTTTTCTTAAGAATAGATTTGCCCAGAATCGTGTATGTAGGTAGTTACATATTCTACTGTGAACGTAGATATAGACGTAGCTTTCCTTGGCATTTAAGGAAAAAAAATACTAATTTTCCCATGAAGATTCTACATAGACCGAGTTTACGCCCACATCCATATACCACCCCATCTATTTCGTAAAGTTCATCAAAATGGTTAAAGCCACTTGCTATATCTATACTAATATTATTAAGCCGAAGAGTTTGTTTGTTTGGAAGTTCCTATCAACTCTTGCCGAAAAAAGGTGTCGAAATTCGGTTTCGGTCGTAAAAACCAGTTTCGATCAGACTCTAGTTGGAAGCTCCAATCTCAGGAACGACTAGTTACAATTAAAAAACATCTTTTAATTTTGAGAGCTCATTTATCGAGGAAGGCTATAGGTTATATAACATCACGCTACGACCAATAGGATTGGAAAGGAAAATGTTGCAAAAACGGAGACAAATTATATCTTTTGAGAGCTTCTATTGATTGCGTTGCGTAAACGGGTAAAGTTACGCAACTATCATGTACCTATGACGGCATTCTCTTAAAAAGTTATAAAAAAAAAATCCGCGATGGCATAATTATGTCTTTCCTTTAAGATTGGCCCACTATAACTTTTTAATGAGAATCCTACGTATTCTGATACCTCAAACCCAACATTAATTTCGGCCTGGTCCTTATCTGCTGTTTGGAGCGTAATGCGTTAAGGTAAATTATTCCAAAAGTTTAGATTCGTATTGTGTTGACGAGCTCGGTGGTCGAATGGGTAGCAATGACACTTTGACTCCGAGACCGCACAAGACAAATATTTGTATGCCCGAACATGTCTGTTTGTCTTGGTCTGGGTGTTTTCTATGTATATATGTCAGGCATCAGGCAGGCATCAACCAATAATCATACCACATACGTTGGGATACAGGTCTCCCCTCAATCGAAGGAATTTAGAGCATACTCCACTACGCTGCTCAACTGCAGGTTGGCGGAGAAGAGGTTGTATATGAGGATATATGTATGTATTTACAAAAAAAAACGTATGTTAATTTTAATATCAGTTATCTAGTACCCATAGTACAAGCTTTGCTTAGTTTGAGACTAGATGGCAGTGTGTAATTTGTCCAGGAATATTTATTTATTATGTATATAGTGTTGTAATACACTTTTAGCAAACGTAAGTTTATATTTCTTTTCCCTCCAATACGATGTAAATATTTTAAGGGTTAAAATATTTTATCGTACCTACGAGTACAAACAGTGCTGAAAGCATTACGTTGTAGAGACACACGTACTCAGAACGTGCCCTCTTTATAACAAGCTTATTGTTTCTGTAAAGGGGATGAAAAAATACTTAATAATAATGCAGACGGTACTACGAGGGTTTTTGTACGCAAATACTGTCCATAGCCTTTTACTATAATAGGTGTTCGAATTTGATATTACATTTTCGTTGCGTTTTTTGCGTGTTATTTTTTGTATGTTATGGATTTCCTTCAGATGGTTTTACGAATCCAATTGTGATATTATGTACGTTCGTGCTCATGAAAAGAGAGAACAATGTTTTATAGGACATATATATAATAGTAGTTTGTGAAACTGTTGCATAATAAGGGTTCTTAAAATACGAGTAAGAGTTTAATCACATGAGCCAAAAGCCAATGTGATAATAGCATCACACGAGTATTTTAAGACCTAATTACGTGCAGTTTCATGCACTACTTTATCTAATCTCATGAAATAAATGTTAATAATATTTTAAATAATACAATAAAGTTGATTTTTTACTTATACACAGCTTTTTTTCTTACTTATTAATCCATTTGTAGATATCGAGCATTCATGATAATAATGTTTCACCAAGTGCCAACAATCAACAGTATCAACATTATTTATTCATTTAATCTTTATGAACTTAAAATAGTTCTGGAAGCATTATAAATCCACAGTAATTTACAACATAAATATTTATAAAAAAATAATCCATCGTGAACCTCTCCAAGCAACAAAACACAGGTTGGGTCCTGCAATATTAATCGCAGAACATTTAAGGAGGTCCGGATTTTTGTCGACTAAGCCTACAAGGGTCAATTCGAACCCAATTAATTTCATGGCCACCTCCGTACATGCTCCGACAAGACAAGGCTACATAGGGATATGCTACGAAATTTACTCTAACAAGGGTATTTTTTGTTAGGATAAGTTAAATTATTAACTTTATCCAAATTTCTTAAGCAGTATAGCTTATAAATTATGTGCAACTGGCATGTCCATGGCTTTTCTCCGCTTAAATATGATAAAGTATATCCTACAAGTTAATCCTATTCTACATATATGTCAAAGTTCATTCAAATACGTTTAGCCGTATCCGTGGAAGGGTAACAAACTTTTATTATTTAAATAATTGATTTCGCTCAACTAGCCAGAATATTATAAATATTTCAAAAATGGAAAAATTCACGTTCCTCGCCTAGGTGGGATTCGAACCCACGACCTCTCGATTACCGGTCAAGTGCTCTTTCTTTCTTTCTGATGATTCTGATGATGAACGATGGACTGCTATGCTTTGTTTAGTAGTGTAATATTTAATAAATAGATGGCGCCACACTGTGTCATCATAGTAGTAAATATAAGATGCAAAAATTCTCCACCATCTCAACCTTCCTGGTAGCTTCAGTTGGAAAAAGCACTCGAACGGCAATCGAGACATCGTGATTTCGAATCCCATGTAGGCGGGAAGGTGATTCATTCCATTTATAAACATTTTTATTAATAAACTTTGACGGCAACGACGAGCCTTTGGCATCAAAATTGGCAGGTTCGATTCCATCGATGACATATGAACATGTCTATTTGTCTTGATCTCGGCGTTTTCTATGTACTCCGCGATTGTACTTAAAAAAACAATGTTTTTATACATTTTTTTTGGACACTAGTGTCCATAGTACAAGCTTTGCTTAATTTTGGTCGTGATGAGAGTGTGCAAATAGTCCAGGAATATTTAGTTATTTATTCATACATTAACAAACAATTATCAATAATACAATATACAATCACAAACAAATTATCAATGTAATTATATATACGCTTTACATACTTTGTCATCATGTATATACATACTACTATTACTCGTGCAGGTGATAGTCAAGCTCTTTTAATCCGACACTATACCGAAGATAGTCCAGAAATCAGCATGGGTGAGATTAGGATAGTACTTGAACAACTTAATAATCTTAACAAAAAAAACCGACTCCAAAGATTACTCTATTCTACATGTAGATACAGGCTGATGATAATTAAAAAATACGGAACCAACCTGGAAGTATACCCTTTCAAATAAATAAAAGTTTTTTTCAAATCGGTTTATAAATCACGGAGTAATTAAGTGACAAACATTAAAAAAAAATACAGCCGAATTGAGAACCTTTTTTGGGGTCGGTTAAAAATGGCATGGCTCCCGGTGAAGATGGGATTACAACGGAACTATTGAAAGCTGGAGGAACTCCGGTTCTAAAGAAACAACAACATCTGTTTAATTCCTTCATTCGCAACACGACCGCACCAGCCATTTAGATCAAGAGTTTGGTGGTTTTCTTATTCAAAAAGGGTGATAAATCCTTATTGAAGAATTACAGGTCGATCTCGCTCCTGACTCACCTGTATAGAAAACTACAGAGTACAATCTGCCGTTCTGTACCTATATAAAATGCAATTACATTTTCATTTCAATAATTGGATAACCACATTCGAGGTTTATTCCTTTTTGTAAACAATTACAATTTCAACGCTTTAAGTTAATAATTAATCAAACCAAACAAGTGCAATGGACCAACGCTTTTATTATATTTGCATTTAATTTGTGTTTAAAAATACCCAGTGTGTAATAATAAGAGTTTCACATATGCCGATATGTGAAACTCGTAAAGATACCTAGAACACAAAATAAATGACACATAATGGCAAAGTACGTAAAGCGTATATGTAATTACTTTGATGATGGCTTGTGAAGACGGATGTATAAATAAATAAATAAATAAATATTAACTTATTAAGCAAAGCTTATACTATGGACACTATGTAACTGAGAGGCATAAATACATTTTTTTTTTGGAAATGCATCAGCGGAGTACATAGAAAACGCCCACATTAACACAATTAGTACATGTTCATAATATACTCGAACATGTACACAAGTGTTTGTCTTGTGCGGGAATCAAACCTGTAAGGTTTGGTGTCAAAGAAGCCTTTCCTAGCCATTAGAACACCGGACTCGTCGTCGCCATTAAAATTTGTTTCTCTTCCATGGATAACTGCCACTTAAGCTTGCTTACTTTGAGAGCTATGTCAACAACCTTGGTACTCTGTCGAATTTCTTCGTTCCAGATTCGATTCCTTAGATAAACTCCAAACATAGCCTTCTCCATCGCTCACTGTGCTACATTTATCCTGTGAATCAACCCAACGGTCAACGTCCAAGTCTCTGCACCGTAGGTCATGGCGGGGAGGATGCATTGGAAAAGGCTTATATTCAGCAGAGGGTAGATACAGGCTGATAATGATGACGATGATGATGGTATTTTGCACAAATATAACTACTTATCTTTTACAAACACGGCTTGCTTTAGAAAAGGACCTACAGCCTTTAGGTTTAGGTACCCAAAAGCAAGCCCTTTCTCTCTAAAAGCAAGTCGACTCGCTTCATATGCATCTAATTTAATCCAACTATGTGATAAATTTATATTACCATCGGCAAATTATATAACACAATTATGCACAATGGAATTAATTAAGATCTAGCGTTTTCTTTTTTTTGTTTTTGTTATTGTTCATATTTAATATAATAAAGTGATAGTTTCGGGAGCGATTATAATTGTTGCTATATTAAAAAATGTCTGTTATGCTGAAAAGTATTAATTCATATAGATACTCAAAATTCACCCAACCCGCTTCAAAATTGAATAAATAACCAGAAAATTGAAGAAAATTTTAATAACGGCATATTCCGTCAAAACAGTTTGTGCACCTGCATACAGCTAGCCCCGTCAGATAACATCCTGTGAATTATTGGAAGCCGTCCCGCCCGCCAATATGTGGCACGCCCATTTCAATTTCCTGCCAGTTTTCATGGCGGAACTTGGGACGCCTTTCAAATCTTTATTTGGCCATCCTTTGCTATCGATGGTATTTTCGATTTTTAGTGCTATTTGATGATGACGCAACAGCTAGTGATCGGATAATTGGATGTATACATATTGTAAGTTAATTTTTATTAATAGTTAATAGAAATAGATAGCGGTAGGGCGAGCGTAATTGTAAACTGCCCGACTGGGGAAGTACCTCCACCTCACAGAAGGCCGCAACCAAATAAAGATTTCTTTGGGGGCTGTGGTGTTACGGCGAGTGAGTGAGGTTACCAGAAAGGAAGGAGTTGAGCGCGAGCGATATTTGAAATATTCATTTTGTGATTTGCGAGAAACATTTGTATGGCTGCAATAACTGCTTCACATCAGGGGGCCGTGTGCTTGTCCGTCTCCTGACACCTTTTATTAGTATAAAAAAAATAGGTCATCCAATTTTTGTTATGCTGTGATAGGCGACAAATTAATATGCCTCGCCTGAAGTGAAACAATTAAAACCTGAAAATTAACTCTACAACAAACAAATTCTGAACCTTTGACTTTATATAATCCTTAATTTCAAAATCTAAATTTTAAAACCGTATACTGAAATATTTCGCAGACGCTTTAAGCTTAGTTTAATAAGCTTATTTTTTAATTTAACGTAATGCTTTCTAAAGTGCTCGTAAATTGGTTGCCATACAAAGAGAACCTTTTGTTTTCAATAACTAACGAATTCTAGCAAGCGCTCAATTAGTGTCCCGTTTGAAAAACAAAAGAAATTAAAATCGGACTAAAGCTTACGAAGAAAGGCAAGATGCTGTATTAAAAATGAAAATAATATTAACATTCTGACATTCATTTGAAATGTTGTGCGGGAAAATTATGGTTTACTCTTGATGCAGAAAACATACACATTTCGCGTGTAAGTGGTTCATCAACATCATTGAACCAAAGCTAACTTCACCTGCACGCGGTGCACCCTGCTGACTGACAAACGAACCTCTGGCGAAAAGAGAGGTAGGGAGCGTAATAATTGTAAGCTACCCGACTGGAGAATGTACCTCTACCTCACAGAATACCGCAGCCAAATAACAATTGCCTTGAGGGTTGTTGTGTTCTTGCGAGTGAGAGACGTCACCAGAAAGGGAGGAGATGCTGCATTGGCAGCAGGGGTGGTGACGCGCGATCGATATTTTATGTTGCGAGTGTTAATATGGCTACGGTAACCGCTTCACATCAGGCGGGCCGTATGCTTGTCTGCCACCAGACGTAATATAAAAAAAAAAACCCACACACTTGTGGTATCTGATTAAATACCTAAGATGGTTTTACCTAGATACGTTCCATCTGCCTCTCTGTTTTCAAAACAAGAAGAAAGCAAGGTAATTGCCCGACATTCACGTAATCTAGTCCCACGCCACTGACCGTCACGGCAGAGTATAAATAATAGTACTACGTGCAGTACGGCCACTCCCTGCTGCTCTCTCGTTCCCCTTCTGAACACGTGGTCCGACTGGTCCGACCTCATTTCCCCCCCTAAGACGAATCTGGAACAGTTTGCATGACCCCGCACTCACACAAGCTCATTTATGATGTGCACAGATGTCATTGTTTATGTAATTGTTAACGATACTACAGTTGTATGAAGTGGCCGGGATGTAGTCATAGCAAGACATGTGCGCTAATCAAAAACAATTATTGATAAGTTGTAGAAAATGCCCTCCTGTGAGTTTACATTCTTTTCTTTTTTTTTGTATACTGCATATATACATGCGTAGGTATTGAGTAAGCGCTTTGTAGCCAAATTTTATTACCGTGATGTACACATATATCCGGTCTTGGTCAAATTCTTACTGTGTACTGTGCGGTTCCAGAGAAGTTTTCTCCCGCGTACTGTCAAACTGTGGAATGAACTGCCTGTCGAGGTTTTCTCAGGAGACTACAGCATAAGGTCCTTTAAAAAGGGCGTGAAGAGGTTTTTACAGGGTTGGCAACGCGCGTGTGTTACAGGCGTTCATAGCCTACGGTAACTGCTTTCCATCAGGCGGGCCGTATGCTTGTTTGCCACTTTAGTTGTATAAAAAAAAAACATTAAAATCCGGTTCACCCTTTACCCGTGAAAGAAGTAACTTCTATCCTTACACCCATATAATACTCACAAACTTTCACGTTTATACATTGAATTATAATCCAAATGGAAGTCGGGTTTAATACACATTTCGCGAAAAAGTGTCCAGAGTTAAATTGTTAAGGGTACAATTTAAGAGCCCACCAAAATAATTTTTAGACCCTAAGACTAAGTGCCTAGTAAAATATATTAACTTCGTATAAATTAAACCCACTCTGTACCGAGGTGCCTAAAGTATAAAGTTTTAATTTCTAAAACATGTATATGTTACAGTTAGTGTAATAAATTGTTCATTATTTATAATACGTAGGTCACACTAAAAATTTTGCGTAACTTAGAAAAACAACATGTTATAACCAAAGTATTATGTTTATTGCTTTTCAAAATACTCTCCTTTACATTTTAAACATTTTTTCATGCGATCGAACCATTTTTTAAACAGGAGGACCACAGATCTGAAGGCATGTTTTCTACGTGCTGATTGAACGCTATCACTGCCTCTTCGGAGTTGGTAAAAGTGAAACCTCTCATCAAATCTTTGATTTTGGGGAAAATACAGAAATCACAAGGTGCTAGGTCAGGGCTATGTGCAGAATGGGTGACGAGTTGTACTTTTTCGGAAGCTAAAAATGACTTTGTTTTGTTGGCCGTGTGTGAAGAAGCGTTGTCATGATGTAGGAAAACGCGGCTTTTTGGTCGTCTTTCGCGAACTTTTTCTAACACCCTGGGTAAACTAATGGTAGAATATCACTCAGCATTAACACTCTTTTGATCTTCAAGTGAAATTGTGCAGATAGGACCCGTAGCTGAGAAAAAAATCGCGATCATTTTTGTACCAACGTTTCTCGCCTGCCTCACTTTTGTTGGCCTGTTCTCATTTCCAAACACCCATTCACAAGATTGCTGTTTTTTTTCGGGTTCAAAACAATAAATCCACGTTTCGTCTCCTGTGACAATGTCATAAACAGCATTAGAATGTCCGTGGACGTACTTCAGTAGCATCTGTGAGCACCATTCCACGCGAGCCCGCTTCTGCTCCGCTGTCAGTTCATGAGGGATCCAACGACAACAAAGTTTCCGAACTTTTAATTCTTCGTGTAATTTTTTCTGAATTTGGCTCATACCAATCCCCAATAGTCCTTGAATTGTCTCATAGGTAATCTGCGGGTTTGCTTCAATTAGCCGCTTAACAGTAGCCACATTATTTTCGTTGACGGCAGTTGAAGGCCGCCATTCACGAAATTCGTCATGTAAAGAAACCCGACCTCTCTCAAATTCAGCAAACCATCGCCTCACGGTGCTTAAACAAGGTGCTTCTCTCCCAAAAGCATTTTGAAGACGAGCGGCACAGTCTTGCGGAGAGAGAGAACTTTTAAAATCATAAAAAATCATCGTTCTAAAATCTTTTCGACTTAATTCCATTTTCGTTGCGTACGTAGAACTTTGATTAGTGATAAAAAACAATTGACAAATGATTTCCCGCCAATTTTTTTTTTATTACTAAGAAGGTTCCAAGTCGTTTCAAAAAATATAACATTCCAAATTAAAATAGTTCCGATTAGCTAGAAGTGCAAAACTTTTAGTGTGCCCCATGTAGCCAGCCAATGTAATAAATTGTCAATTATTAATAATTAAGTTTCTTGGCACCACATCATTCATCATCTAGGTTGACTGACCTGCGCTTGGCGGAGCTCCTATTTCCGATGACAGGACCCAAGAAAACCCTAACCTAACCAGAAATCAACTCAGAGCTAACCAAAAGATATTTTATTACATTGAAATTATTACATTGAAACAAGTATCGGTGAGTAAAATAATAACGAATTTATTACATTGACCATAACTCTATGTTTTATCTATGTTTTATAATTATATTCTTTTGCTTACCAAAATGGATAAATGCACACAAAATGTTGTTTCACTGAAAAGCCATATTAAATAATTAATACTGAAAATTACAGTTCTAAATAGCTTTATTCTGGACAATTTTACACAGCGCCATCTCTAGTCCTAAGTTAAGCTCAAAGCTTGTGTTATGGGTAGTATACAACTGATAAATGTACTTAAATACATTTTTTTTTCTAAATACATACTTATAATACATAGAAAACACCCAGACCAAGACAAACAGACATGAGACTATTCATGCACACAATGATGTCTTGTGCGGGAATCGAACCCGCGACCTCGGAGTCTAAGTGGCCATTGTTAACCATTCGGCCACCGAGCTTGTCTTAATTTAATAAACATTAAATAATGAGTACTGAAAATTACAGTTCTAAGTAGCTTTATTGTAATCAAATTCTCCAACCTGAATCTAAATTATATTTCGATGTCCACTGGGAGAGTTTCGATGATTTTAAGGAACAGGTTTTAGTGAGTGGGAAGTAACGACACCAATCAACAGTAACGATTAGCTAACCGGTAGATGTCACTGTCCTATATTCATGAAACTGTATATCTGTAAACATTTGCTGGGATTAACAATCAGGTTGAAGTACGTGGAACCACTTCCTGAAGCCAGGAGTGGGTACTTCTGGTTTCAGGAAGTGGTTCAAAACTAACAAAAAAAAAAAAATTGAATCAACAGAGCTTTTTTTAGATTTAGCTGGCCTTAGATCAATTGCCCATTGGTGAGAACAGAAAGAGACGACCTTTCTGTTCTCACCAATGGGCAATTGATAAATCTTAAGTACAACTTAATCTTAATAATTACCTATAAGTATAATATTTTTTTTGAAATGTGTATTTTCGTAAAAAAAAAAATATACAAAAGAAAACAGGACGTTTTGAAGTTCTTGACTAGATTCATCCAAACCATCTAAATGGGTCCTCCCATAGTACCACTTGCTATGCCAGAAATAGCTATCATATGTCCGTGAAGCTTTACAATGTCTTGCCTGAAGCACAGCATAGTAATCTGAAGCGTTGACAAATCTTCCATTAAATATTTTTAAAAAAGCTTTGTTTAGATTACTCTGCGACAACTATGTCTATAGCGTAGAGGAGTTCAGAAAGATTAAATATAATTAAGGAGATTTTAAAATTTATAATTTATTATTATTTATTGTAATATTATAATGTTTAAATCATGTGACTATTGTTTATAATTTTTAATTAATGTTGACAACGAATATTTTTATTTTTTATTTGTATTAATTTATTTTGACATTTTAATTTTTATTATCTTTTTGCACCAAACATTGGCGCATGCCAATGTTTGGTGCACTTTTATACGCTTATATTTAAGATTAAATATAATTAAGGAGATTTTAAATTTTATAATTTATTATTATTTATTGTAATATTATAATGTTTAAATCATGTGACTATTGTTTATAATTTTTAATTAATGTTGACAACGAATATTTTTATTTTTTATTTGTATTAATTTATTTTGACATTTTAATTTTTATTATCTTTTTGCACCAAATATTGGCGCATGCCAATGTTTGGTGCACTTTTATACGCTTGCACTTTTATAGTTATACCACCTTCGTACCTGTTTGCTCGCAAATAAAATGATTTGATTTGATTTGATTTGAAAACATAATTTCATTTTACTTTTGCTTTATTTTATTTGGGTTACGCAATATTATATTTGGTATTAAAAAAAAAATTACTATCGACCGTGACCGTCGCCGTTAAATTACAAAATTTAAAGTAGTGAAATAAAATATTAGTAACATCTATTTAGCGAAAAACATAAAATATTTAACTTAATTAGGCTGGCAAAATATCGGCGATCCCTTGGTATTGCTGGCGATTTCTATGGGCGGTGGAATCACCACCGCCCATAGAAATCGCCAGCAATACCAAGGCATTCCATCAGGTGACCCACATGCTCGTTTGCCCCTTACTCATAATATAAAAAAAAATGATAAAAAATAAAATTCTACTCCGTGGTTCGTGATAACGCCGGTGATTATAGACTCAAATTATATAAACTGATATCACTTTTACTTATAAATAAATAAATATTTCTATACAAATTACACAGCGCCATCTATTCCCCAAATTAAGCGTAAAGCTTGTACTATGGGTACTAGACAACAACATACATATAACACACACAGTCAAAGACAAACAGACATGCTCATGCACACTAATGTTTGTCTTTTGCGGATCGAACCCGCGACCTTAGAGTCAAATTAGCCATTGCTAGTCATTCGACCACCGTTGTCGTCAAATTTCTTACAGTCTTAGAATTACATTAATTTTCTTTCTCTTTGTTGGTATAATAATGAATGCCAAACAGAAATGATCCAATAACGATATATCTTATGCTCGTTATATAGGTCTTCCCGAACGCTTTCTACCAAGTGTGATTCTACCCTTTCTTAATCTATTCACTTCTAGCCTTTTTGAGGTCATCGGACCATTTAGAGAGGGCATCCAACGCTACGTCGCCCTGCGACCTGCGTTGACCAGTGCAAGTCGTAGGACTTTCCTCTCCAGATGTGACCGGCTCACTGCCACTTCAGCTTGCTAACTCTAATAATATTAAATGATTGAAAATTATATTTTACATCGCCACTTATATTAAAAAGTAATTAATTAAAATGTTTGTGACAGCTTGCTCGGTACAACCGCCAAGGAGCGTTTGCGTTTAATTTTTTGAATAATGTATAAGGCCACTTTCGTTGGGGAGTGTAATATTGTGAAATATTCAGTGACACTGTAAACGAACACTCTAAAGTCGTGTTCGGACTGGGGCATGTTTTTCAAGCTCTGTGTGAGCTTTTTTTAAGTTTAATCTTGCTAATGGCGCAAACGGGCAAAAAGTACCATCAATTGGTAATCACAATCTAGTGTTGTTTGAATACATCAACAATTAATTACATTATTGATTTGTTACAAAATTTTGATTATAATATAAATATTTGACGAGCTCGGTAGTCGAATGGTTAGCAATGGCCACTTTGACTCCGAGGTCGCGGGTTCGATTCCCGCACAAGACAAATATTCTGTGTGTATGAACATGTCTGTTTGTCTTGAACTGGGTGTTTTCTATGTTTTATAAGTATGTATTTACAAAAAAAATGTATTTAAGTACATTTATCAGTTGTCTAGTACCCATAGTACAAGCTTTACGCTTAGTTTGGGACTAGATGGCGCTGTGTAAATTGTCCAGAAATATATATTTATTTTATTTAATCTCAAAACAATCAGATCTGCTAAAGCTCGAACGGATGCAAGTAGAAAAATGATAATTATGTATTTTGTAGACTAAAAGTTAGAATTGTGGTATAAAAAGATAAATGCTCAGTAGAGATGAGAAACTCTCAAGGAAACAACGAAAAATAATGAATTAATATAATATCGACGAGCTCGGTTGCGTAGCGGTCAATGACGCGGCTTCGACACCAACGCTCGTGGGTTCGATTCCCACACAGGACAAACATTTGTATGTCTGTTTGTCTTGGTCTGGGTGTTTTCTATGTATCATAAGTATATATTTACAAAAAAATGTATTTACGTTGGTAAGTATGTTTATCAGTTGTCTAGTACCCATAACACAAGCTTCGCTTACTTTGGGGCTAGATTGCGCTGTGTAATTTGTCTGACAATATTTATTTATTTATAATATAATAATTAAATAAAATAATACAGTTTTGCTAGTACATCTATTTATGTAGTTAGCTATTATTTAAAATATGATTAAGGCTAACTTGCCGTCTAAATGTGTTTAAAATGGAAAAATTCACCTCTCCCGACTAGGTGTCATTTGAACCCACGACTTATTGATAATCGATGATTGCTCCTCCAGCTAAACTTCCAGCGTTCTAAGTGGTTATTGCAGTTACTGAATATTATCATCATCACTAACACCTATTGGAAGCTTATCCGTATAGTCCAAGATATAAAAATAATAATTTTATAGTTCAGAACAGCGAAATAAAATTTTGCTTGTACTTTTATCGGATACTTATATGGATAAATGTATATACTTTTATCGAAAGAAAAATAAAAATACTTCTTCTATGTTAGCTGGCTGCTTAAAAAGAGAAAGTTTTTGAAGCGACCAGTTAGTTGACGTGGTGAGAGGCGAAGTGTCACCACGCATATGAATGCGTGTTGACACCTCGCCTCTCACCACGTCGTCACCACTCATTCATATGAGTGGTGATGCTTCGCCTCTCACCTTTCACTTCAGAGTTATGAAGCGTCTGTCACAAACCGATGGGGATATTTTGAATGAATGCTCTTTATTGCACCAACAAAACATTTTTTTTTTTTATACTACGTCGGGTGGCCGACAAGCATACGGCCCGTCTGATGTGAAACTGTTACCGTAGCCATATTAACGCTCACAACATAAAATATTGCTCGCGCACCGCTACCCTCGCTGCCAATGCAGCATCTCCTTCCTTTTTGGTGACCTCACTCACTCGTAACAGAATAACCCTCAAGGGAATTGTTATTTGGCTGCGGTATTCTGTGAGGTGGAGGTACATTACCCAGTCGGGTAGCTTACAATTACGCTCTCTACCTCTCTTTTTGCCAGAGCTTCGTTTGTAAATCAGCAGGATGTACCGCGTGCAGGTGAAGTTGGCTTAGGTTCAAAGATGTTGATGAACCACTTACGCCCCAAAATAAGCAAATACCTAAAAACTTAAAAGTACAATAGGCGGTCTTATCTCTAAATCAATCTTTTCTACACAACCTTAAATAATCCCAGGAGACAAAACAATAACACATGACATGGTAGGTAGCGTAAAACAAGGCAATCAATCTGAAATTTGAACATGCAAATAACATTGACTACTATTATACTAAAATAATTGATGGATTGCAACAAGAGACACTGCGAACTAAAGTTAACAGTACCTTCATAATGTGATTATAACAGAATATACAGTTATGACAGAACCGAAATATTATATTTACTAGCTCGAGAGGTAATGAGATTTAACTAGACTTTTAAAGGAGTATAAAGATTATGGATAGAAGATGGCAAGGTATTCTAGAGATGTGCAATCTGTACCGTGAACGATTCAGTATAGTATTGTGAAGAATGAGATGGTGTTAAGAGACGAAGTGAATGACTACTATGCATGCTATGACCATCGCGTGATCTAACCTCACTGAGATAATTGAAATGTTCTTTCAAATCTTCAATCCCACTAGGGAGTAAAGATTATCGAGTATGAATATGACAGAGAAAGAATATGGCAGTTGACGCAATGTGATAGGAAGCCACTTGAGCTGTACACTACAGGAACTTCTGAAACGAATGTCCGAATATAAACCGAATACAATGATTTTGAAGGCGCTTAAGTTTATTTAATTGGTCTTCAATGATGTCAAGATAACAAGTGTCAGCATAATCAAGAATCGGAAGGAGCAAGGATAGTGCAAGTGAAATTTTGGTTTTGATAGGGAGAAAGTTACGCAAACATCGACGGGAGGCAGTTGCTCCAAACAGCTATCTATACTGTCCAAGAAAAGCTTCTATCAAAGTAAAAATCCAAGACTTCTAACGTAACTCACTATACAGAATATAAATTCAATTAAAAATATTGGTAGAACAGTCGCCCAATCAATTTTCGATACAAGACTGACTATAATAATGACTTGTGTCTTCATAGAGTTACCAATAAGGCCATTATACTCATTCCATACGGACATAATGTAAAAAATCTACATTTACTTGAGCGACAGATTAGGTAATAAGGCATGAGAATATTTTTTTAAGTCATCTGTATAAAGATGGCAGGAGAAGTGAAAGTTAGTTGTAATAGAGTCAATGAATACAGAAGGCAACAAAGGAGATAATACACCACCCTGTGGTATGCCGGCCATAGTAAGACGTCGTGAGGAAAACTTCTCATCGATGCGTTCTCGCTGTCGACGACCATACAGGTAAGAATGAAACCAAGCAATTGCTGTAGAAGATATGTTAAATATAGTTTCTATACAAAATAGTTTGCTAGGTGTTACACTATAGCTTAATTTATTTATAGGCAATTTGATCTACCCTACTTTGCGTCACTAGACATCTTATGTATACCAATATTATAAAGAGATAAGATTATGTTTGTATTTTTACAGGCAATGATCTACACTACTTTGCGTGCTTCCGCTACCAATTAATTCATGCAAATTACTACCGGCCGGCGCCCACCCACTACCGTTAGTAGATGCATGCGACTGCCGTGGCTGCTTTGTTAGTGGATGGGTCGTCGGCCGTCAGTAGTTTTCACGAACTGATTGGGGGCGGAAGCACGCAATGTAGTGTAGATCTACATGCCTGTAAATTTGACTTCCGCAAAATAACACCTGAATCAATGAACTATTTAATTTATTTCTTCATTTATCTACACAACAATTTACTATGCAATACGAGCGATAATATACTATACAACTATAAAAGTAACTGCATACAATATAAAAAAATCGGACATGCAAAATCTATCCAGCAAAATTGTGGGAACACTGCCATTATGTGAACCTTGCTTAACTCATAGTGCACCACTGACAAATATTAACGGAGCATCCCCGAAGACTGTTTTGTTTTTGGTATTTATGCGCCCCCTAGCGCTGGAAAACATAATTTTAGGGATATAGCGTGCATTATTTTTTATTTCGCGATAAAGGATTTCTTACAAGCTCTAGAGAAAGTTATGGATATCGCTTCAGTAGCACATGTTACATTTAAGACTTTAATTTTATGAATGTTGAAACTGAGGACTAAAAATCTAAGATATCATCGACCCGAAAAGCTTGAAATTGTTATTATTTTAAAATTCTAAGTAACATAACTCATTTTGTTAGTAAGTATTCTATTCTAATGTGTTAGTAAATATAAACGACATTAATTTCTGGGAATGTTATAGCAGTGCAGTATATAGAGCAGTCTACCCCTGCCTGCAATCACTTTGAGAATGTCGGTGAGAATGAAATGAGAGCAGATTAAAAAATTATTGTGCTTTAGCACAATATAAATTAATATAACTTATAACGGTGGTATAGCTAATAATAGTAATTATTTGCAGTATGGGCCCTCCATGTTGCTCCCTCGTATCGACCTCACCCCATCTCTAATTCGAATCTGGAACAGACGTCATTATTAATATAATAAGTAACGTGACATTCTAAAGCGGCCATTTTTGACATGTCGCTTTATACTTAGGGACCGTCGATTTGGCGATAAAGGATTTCTTACATGCTATTGAGAAAGTTATGGATATCGCTTCAGTAGCACATGTACATTTAAGAGTTTAATTTTATGAATGTTGAAACAGACGACTAAAAATCTAAGATATCATCGACTCGTAAAGCTTGAAATTGTTATTATTTTTAAATTATCGACCTCACCCCATCTCTAATTCGATTCTGAAACAATCTCATTATTAATGTAATAAGTAACGTGACATTCTAAAGCCGGCAATAGTAATTGTTATATAAGTAACAGGACCACCCTGCTAATTAATTAATTAATAATTACTTACTCAGGTATTCATATCCCTGGCAACAGATGGCGCTGTAAAGTATTTAATAAAATAATGTGTCTACCTAAAACTAAAGCGTTAGACCCGGACTGATTTCTGGACCCAAAAAAACTAGATTTTCATCGAAACTTAATTAGAGCCGTTTGCGAAATCGTCATGGAATATAATATTTATACATAAGGGAATTGATTGTTTATAGGATAGTAAGTAATAGATACGAGTATCAATGTGTAAGAACCCTTATGTCGCATTGCGTGCTTGGTCTAGTACGAGCCTTAACCAGTCTCTGGGGACTATTTCTTGACCATTTCTCTGTGAAAACAACAAGGTGTGGAGTGGTCAACAGTTTGAAATATTCATAAAGAACGTATTAAAAGTATTAAATTACAAACTTTGAATCGAAGCACACAAGAAATAACTCGTAGTTATCTAAATATGTTTAAAATAGAAAAAATCATCTCCCCCGCCTAGGTGGGATTTGAACCCACGACCTCTCGACAACAACGTATATAATATATTACATATATATATAAGTTTATCACAAATCTGATGAAGAAGACTGATTTTTGCAATCAAAAGACCCGACGGGAATCGGCTTTAGCTTAGGCGGTAGGCCCCCAGGGCTTCAAGGCTCACGTAGGCGAGAAGGAGAATTTATCATTTTATTCTATTCTTCGCAGGATGCGGTGGAACAGGCAGAGAACAACATATAACTGACGTCTTTCTGAAGAGCTTCTACTCTTCAGAGAGATGTCAGTTATATTTTGTAATAAAAGCGGGCGGACAGGCGTAACTGTATAGCCGAGTACCACTTTCAAGTAGGACGATGGCGGTGGATGCACCTGGTGAGAATGTCCCATCGTAAATGAAACAGAGATTCACAGTTTCAAAAGAGAAGAGATCGTTTCAAATAAGATATGCAATGCTTAGATGAACGAGATTCCTCATTCCTGAATTTCTACACACATTATAATAATTTATCCGAAGAGGGCATTATTTACAAAATCTAAACCATAACGAGAACGCGTTATGGTTTAGATTTTGTAAATACAGCGCCATCTGTTGCGGATTATCGGAAACTCGTAGTTCTTCTGTTGGCTGTCGGCTATGTATTTGTGGGCGTTATATAATGTGTTTCTCACATATTCTATATTTCTACAGTATGGTTCTGTGCTCGTTGCTCAAAATGGACCATTGTAACTGAATCTATCTATACCAAGAAGTAATAAATATCGGCATATTTGAATAATGACCAGATATGTAAAATAAATGGGCAATGAAACCACAACATAGGGAAGTAGAGCGATTTCCAAAGATGATTACATTTTCAAATTTACTTGGCGTAATTCGTTATAACTTTATTTAGGTAATATTATTTTTCCTATATGTTACGATCTGGAATTTTGTCAAACCGAGTTGAATCGGTTAGACAATTCATGCAAGTCGATTCCAAACCGAATCGACGAAATCGCGATTTGAACCGATTTGAATCGGTTTGATTCGGTTTGAATCGGTTTGAATCGGTTTGAATCGGTTGGAATCGTTTGATGAGGTGACAATGACAAACGAATGAAACTTACGAAATCGATGTTTAATGTGAATCGACGGGATCGGGACGGAGTTATTTATAGCAACGGATTACGGTTTGTCAACAATTCGCAGTTACGCAGAGTGTATACAAGCGAGAAAATGATTATATGAAATGATTTTTTTTTTACACTACGTCGGGTGGCAGACAAGCGTACGGCCCGCCTGATGTGAAGTGGTTACCGTAGCCATATAAACGCAGCATCTCCTTCCTTTCTGGTGACCTCACTCACTCGCAGGAACACAACAACCCTCAATGGAATTGTTATTTGGCTGCGGTATTCTGTGAGATGGAGGTACATACATCAGTCGGTAGCTTACAATTACGCTCCCTACCTCTCTTTTCGCCAGAGCTTCGTTTGTCAGTCAGCAGGGTGCACCGCGTGCAGGTGAAGTTGGCTTTGGTTCAAAGACGTTTATGAACCACTTACACCCCAAAATGGGGTTTAATTGAACCAATGATTGGTAGTTTAGTTCAGTTAAGTACCTACCTCCTACCTAACCTACCTACACACGCGGTCCAGAAAAACAATTACGTATATAGATTAATTATTTATTACCATTGTTACTTGTCTTATATTTTTTTTATAATACGTCTGATGGCAGACAAGTATACGGCCCGGCTGATGTAAAGCGGTTACTTCACTTCGATTCAGTCGGACTTACGGACGGACGAGTGACGACGCGAGCTAACCGTATCCGCTACTCCAGTCGGGCACCGGCTTTTCTGATTGGTGAGACAGCGCGACGGTATAAACTATAATCGACAGGCGCGCGCATGCGCGCAGAGCGTCGCGAGCGAGATGCGTAAGTAAGTTCGACTCGGCCAAATCGGTTTAGTAGGTAGATTAGACTTGCGCAAAACAGTTAACTGAACTGAAAAGTGTGATGCAGTTCTTTTGACGCAAATGAACTATATCACTCATCTAGTTCATTTAGTTCATTTCGTTCAATTACTTCTGTAGTTCTTTTGACTCACTAGTTCAGTTTAGTTCAATGTATCTTTTATTCAATCGACTCAGTAGTTCTATTGACTGATTCCTTCGACATTCTTCTCAGTTCTATTGCATCATTTTGATGACATTGTATTTTTGTATTAAATAAGTATAACTAATTAAATATTTTATAAATTCCCTTACAAATATTGATTTTCCTTCAAACTTTTCACAGGCTTAGGACTGTCAACCTTGAGTAAAAAGAAATTATTTATTGGTTAATATAATAATTAATATCTTTACTACTATAGCATATTTTCGCTAACAGCTTATGGTTCTTATGTCCTTAGCCTTCGAGTTCTAATTCGGTCAGTCAACCACGCACGAAACTATCTGTCTCGGTTTATCTCGAACAATTTCAGAATCTTCCGTCCTTTTCGCTCTCTATCGCTAGCAATTTTGGCATTACAACGTATCTCTCTCATTCTAGCTCGTACGCTTTATGTATTTCCGTTCTTTTTACTCCTTGTCACTCGATTGAACTAAATGACGCAGTGAACTATATGGGACAAGAAAGAGTGAGTGACAAGAACCGGCTTGTATGGTGAACTGGTACAATTGAACTACTCACTCAGGAACTACACAAGTCTAAGGTAGATGCGCTGACGCGCTAATCAACGCAACTCAGTTTATGCTCAAATCTGTTTGAATCGGTTTAAAAAGTCGAGTCGTTACATCGCTTTCGACTCGGCCAAATCGGTTTAGTAGACGCGCTAATCGACGCAACTCGGTTTATGCTCAAATCGGTCTAAAAAGTCGAGTCGTTACATCGCTATTCCCACTCTCGCCATTTTTTTTATACAACGTTTGGTGTCAAACAAGCATACGCCCCTTTAGACGTAAAGCAGTTACCGTATCCTACATATAGTACAGACTACTGGCGATTAAAGAAAGAGGGTGCGAACAATACAGAACGAGTATTGTTTGCACTCTGGCACCTCTACTGCTAAAGCAGCATCTCTGTGATCTCTTCGGGTGACCTCAGTCATATCCGGAGGGTTATGGTGTTCCTGTAAGAGGAATACCACTTATTACCGGTATTCCTATTTAACTGTCTATTCTGTCAGGTGGAGGTACCTCCCCAGTCGATTGAGCCTCTTTTGTTCATTAGCAGGATGCACCAAGTGCGAGTTTGGCTTTGGCCCTAAGTATGCTGATGAAGTACTTATACGTACGTATCCTATTGCGTACTGTATCGCCAATTCTAGTTCTTCTACGTAGTACTACTCCTTACTTCACAGTATATTCCTCGCAAATTTTACGTATTTTCTCGCCATAAGAACCTTTATTATACCTTAACGAAAATATTAAAATAAAAATTTGCAGAATTGGTCGAGCCGTTCTCGAGTATTGCGCTTAGCAACATTCAATTATATGTATATAGCTGTTGCCCGCGGCTTCTCTCGCGTAAAATTCGGGCACTTTAGATTACCCAAGCCAAGTCTAACACGCAACGCAACCACCTTCATATAGCACCATTAATTGTACTAAATATGGATGCAAAAACTTTCCCGATAACTATTATACTCGCCCCGTTCCCGCCGCGCCGCCCGCGCATTGCTCTCTGCATCGCTCGCTGTACAACTTTTAGCCTGTAAACCAGCCCAACGGTCAGCGTCCAAATCTCAGCACTGTAGGTCATAGCGTGGAGGACGCACTGATTGAACACTTTGGCCTTCAAGCATTGGGGTATATCTGCGGTGAGGATGTGCCGAAGCTTCCCAAAAGTTGTCCAGCCCAGTCGAATGCGTCTATCGATGTCTCTGTTGAAATTACTCTGGCCCAGCTGTATGGGCTGTCCAATATAGACATATTCTTTAACCACTTCAATATCTGTATTCTCTACGATAACCCACATAACATAACAAGATAAAAGAACAAGGCATAGGCGGCCTTAGTGTTGAATTTTTTGTAAGAGTTTTGTCTATTTGTCTACAAGCTTTAATTATTATTTTTTGTATATGCGGCCGGGTAGCAGACAAGCATATGGCCCGCCTGATGTGAAGCGGTTACACAAACACACACACACGTCTATAATGTGTGGATGCAGTAGCTTGTTACACAATCAGTATTACTAATTTTATACCAATGGCTTTGTATTGTGTAATTGTTTTATATCATTAATAAATAAAATAAAATAGTAATAATCTAAACGCTTATATACAACAATAACCACTTGACATCAGTCGGGCCGAATTGTGTACGATTTGTTGCCACCCTATGTAGTATAAAAAAATTCAATTCCTCCAATTCTCTTATTTCACCCATTAAAATACTACAAATTGTGGCAAGGCAATAACTGTTCTCATTTCATAAGCTATTTTACCGAGCGCCGGCGTAGAAACTTTTAGTACTGTGAAAATAAAATTTTGTTTAATGTTGTCGCCAACCCCGAAGCAAAATAGCCCATTTGATCCCCGAATAATGGGCCCAGAGCAACAGACGTTACATCAATGTGGTATAAAGATGCTAAGAGCAAGGATCTGTGAAGAAATTTATTGTAATGTAACTTTTAAAAGAAGCAAATATTTTTAATTAGGTTAAAATTTAGTTCCATTTGCATGCTATTTTAAAATGGCTAAATAGTCTGGTGATGTATTTTTTTAATAACATTTGTTTAAATGTTACCCTATTTAGTGCAAATAAATTATTTTGTATTTGCATTTAAGCCATAAATAAGAAAAATGATTTTCAGGTGAGTCAGGCGGAGGGAGGGGAAAAAGAGCAATAATGTGAGGAGAGGCGGAAATAATTATTTTGGTGTGATCATCGTCAATCCTTATTCATCCCACTGCTGGGATACGGGTCTCACCTCAATCGAACGTGTTTAGAGTATACTCCACCACGCTGCTCAACTGCGGGTTGGCGTAGGTCAGTGTTTCCATGCTGCCTAAAGGCCACTGACTTGGCTTAACAACTATCATCTAACGACAACAGCCGAGACCGACAGCATAACGTGTCCTCCGATGCACGGTTCTCGAGATAAATAAACCTATCCATGGTTAGGCTACGATCGACGTTGCTTGACTTGCGTGATTGATTAGAATGCCACGCGCTACGAGGCCATCGTGCTACTTAAGGGTAATAATTAAAAATACAAGGAACATTTTAATGCTAAACGCACTTTAGCGTGTAAGTGTTTAAGCGTTATGTTATCATACATCTCTTCTTACTCGTTGAAACCATTTGTCTGCTTCACACACCGATTATTAGTTTCGAATTTTACATTCTAAATATTTTCCCATATATTCAGTACTCATTCATGAGGACCATTCCATACTTTACAATTGTATGTTACAATTGAATGAAATGATCCTTGTATGAAAGAGTGTACGGGTCATCATAAAGTTGTAGGTTTCAGTTCTATGTTACCGGTCGAAAGCCTTTCCACCATCACAAATCTTCCTGGTAGCTTAACTAGAAATATCACTCGACTAGCTATCGAGAGGTCATGAGTCCTAACAAGGGATTTATCTATTTTAAAAATATATGAAATTATTATTGTAAAAACAAAACTTTCATAGGTAATTAATTAAAAAGTATTTAAAAATAATAACAAAAATTTCATAGCATTGCAAAAATTTATGAACGAAATGCAAATTCTATACTTCATCTCAATCTTAATTAACCCAGATGCCGCATCCAAAAACAAAGCATTCCGAGTTTTAATCTTAGTCACGTCGCAAAGACGCTATTCCGTAAGACTTTATTGCATGAAATACGTATCTAAAGTACGAAACATATTTGAAAATTTCCGCTTTTAACACCCACCATTTGCAATGAGAGCCGACCTACTGTTAATATCTTTATGATATCCGTATATCTATATCATGTCGTTGCTCTTTTTCGTAATGTTTTCTTTGGAATACCTATTCTTTTTATTTATTTTTCTTTCTTTTTTGGTGTTCTGGGTGTTTCAATTTTTGAAACCTTTACAACTGTTTACAATTATTTCTTTATAATTGTTCCTTTTTCTCTCTTTTATCTTATTACTTGTGACCGGCAGTCATAGTATGTTTCGTTTTGGTTTCTATATCAACTGCAATTTGTATTTCTTCTATTACATCTTTGATGACAGTAATGTTTTCTTTACAGAAATAGTACCTGTACAGAAGCGTTACTTAAATAAGGGCATTAAATAAATAGCGTCTCTAGTCGCGACGCAATAAAGAGGTTTTTAAATCGCACAGCGCGGCTTGCCTAAGTCGTTTGTTTACCTATTCTAGCTTTCCTCTTCGTTTGTAAAACTCCGTATTTTTTTTTGTGAAAGTAGATTTAGGTTGCGTAACTAATATCCCTTACTAGTGGCCGCCCGCTACTTTATCCTCGTGGACTTAATATATATTTTTTAACTACTAATGTAGAAAACAGGCGTACTAACCATCTAATGGTAAGCGTTTACCGCAGTTAGTTGTTTATGTCTATACTTATAAAAATAATATTAAAAATATATTATTAGTAAGTTCATTACTACCCATTATACCAATGATAAACGCAACAGATTTTAAGTTACACTACAACGTTACGACAGTGAAAACGTATTGAATTTCATGTAGGTACCTAGTTTTTGCGTGATCTTCTTCAATAATGGGTTGGCGATCATCATGGCGATATTGACTTTGTCCACCGTCGTTCTGAAAAGAGATCTTGTACTCAACCCAAATCACTGCCTAAGGTTTTTCAACCATGAGATCCGGCGTCTTCCTGGTCTTCGGGACCTTGTTTTTTATCTGTATGATGAGCTGTAGAAGACTGTACTTTCCGTTCCGCATTATATAGCCAAGGTATAGCAACTTACGGGCTTTAATTGTGTTTATAACTTCTGCCGTTTTGTTTATTATAGAATCAGAATCAAAATCAAATGTCTACTGTATAAAGAACAACATACCTGTATCAATTTTACAATTTTTTTCTATAAAATATTCTTTTTTAAGAAATGTACTCGGAATGGATTCCCGATGGATTTGCCAAAAAGCATTGCCTCGTTTCAACGGAAAAGGACATTTCTGGTAGAGACATCTTGTACTCGTATCTCGTCACCTTATCAAAATATGAAGAGTAAAATATACATTTTTTTTGGTAAATACAGAACTATTCTAATATGCCGGTGCCATCTCCTCCCAAATTAAGCGCAAAGCTTGTGTTATGGGTACAAGACAACTGATAAATGTATGTACTTAAATACATTTTTTTTTTGTAAATACATACCTACTTATAATACGATATTTTAGACAGCGCCATCTCCTCCCAAATTAAGCGCAAAGCTTGTGTTATGGGTACAAGACAACTGATAAATGTACTTAAATTCATTTTGTTTTTGTAAATACATACCTACTTATAATTTCTATGTATAGAAAATATGGATTAAGGTTTGGTGAAAATTAGCTAAAATTTGACAATTATTGTAGAAGACGGACAAAATCATGCAAATTCGTATATAAATGAATAGAGGTCATCACTCATCATCAGTTATAAATAACACAAGTATTCACAGGCCGCGCCTTCAAAAAATAATATCACTGTTTATCATGAACACCAACATGTTCTTTAATTATTTATAATCATGTCTTTCATCACAGCTTATTTCGAATAGAAAAAGGCTCGAACTTTTGTACAGCACCCGCTCCGAGCAAACTTCTCCCTAATATTAGATGTTCATAAGGTAGAATTTCGTATAACCATTAAAGTCGGATAAAAGTTTGCATAACAGTAAGGCAAGTTTATTATGTCTACCAAGCACATAGTTTCACTTGCTAAGCATACAACTTAGGACTAGTATTAAAGTCTACGAAAGTTTGGGCGTGTTGGTCTATGAAATATCTTTTGTTTTAAATTTTTATTGTAAAATTTTTCCTACTCATGTTGTATGGAGTTACGGCTAGTACCATATATAATTGTATCGGTAATTTTATTTAATTTATATTATTAATTTTTATATATTTTTTTACATTATTTGACATTTAGCACTGGCTACGTTGACACCGTATTTCGCAGATTCGATCTCCGCACAACATAAACATTTCATCATCATTATCATCAGGTGATTTTAGTCTCCACTACAGGAGCACGACCCTTTCTCTTTCGTGTCAGACACAAGGAGGATTTGTTTGGCCTACACTCCCCACGCTGGCCAGACGGGTTGGGGAGGCCTGATCGATGTTTTACAATGTATTTCCCTTAGTCGCCTTGTACGACATCCACGGGAAGAGACGGAGTGATTCTATTTTAGTCTGCCGGAAACCACACGGTTTATGTTTGTTCAATTGGAGGGCTGGGAGGGTGGAGCCTCTATCGGCGGCATGAAGATCACCAACTTACGCTACGCTGATGACACCACACTTGTCGCTGCAAACGAAGTGGAGATGAGTACACTACTGGAACGCATGGAACGAGTGAGTGAGGTGAGCTTGGCCTTACCATTAATAAGTCCAAAACCAAGATCGCACGCTACGGTTGGATCTCAGAGGAACTCTGAATCTCCAATATGTGGACGATTTCGTATAGGTACCTGGGGTCTACGATATGCAATATTGGCTCGTGCGAACTCGACATACGCAGACGAATCGGCATGGCGAAGAGCGCATTGTCCCGCCTAGACAGAATTTGGGGGTGTAAGTGGTTCATCAACATCTTTGAACCAAAGCCAACTTCACCTGCACGCGGTGCACCCTGCTGACTGACAAACGAAGCTCTGGCGAAAAGAGAGGTAGGGAGCGTAATTGTAAGCTACCCGACTGGGGAATGTACCTCCACCTTACAGAATACCGCAGCCAAATAACGGTTCCCTTGAGAGCTGTTGTGTTCCTGCGAGTGAGTGAGGTCACCAGAAAGGAAGGAGATGCTGCGATGGCAGCGGGGGTGGCGGCGCGCGAGCGATATTTTATGTTGCGAGCGTTAATATGGCTACGGTAACCGCTTCACATCAGGCGGGCCGTATGCTTGTCTGCCACCCAACGTAGTATAAAAAAAAAAAAAAAAAATAAAAAAAAATCTGGGAATACAGAGCGATTTCGCGGAAGACGAAAATCGGTCTGGTACGCACACTGGTGTTTTCGATCTTCTTATACAGCGCTGAAACATGGACCCTCAAAAAAGCTGATCGTTTTCGCATTGATGCATTTGAGATGTGGTGCTGGAGGAGAATGTTGAGAATACCGTGGACGGCCCATCGCACCAACGCGTCTGATTTGCAGGTCACCATGAGGCTATCCACCATCTGCCTCCGTAGAATCTTCTATTTCTTTGGTCACATAGCCAGGAAGAAGAACGACAACTTGGAAAAACTCCTAGTGATAGGGAAGATTCAGGGAAAACGACTAAGAGGAAGAAGCCCCATGCGCTGGACCGATCAGATTCGCGACTCTGGTGACACCAACTTGCCTGACGCTATGCGCTGTGCAGAGGACCGTAACAGGTGGAGAGCTTCCGTCCGTAAAAGGATACGTGGAGGTCACGACCCTCAGTAATGAGGATAACGACGCAAGAAGAAGAAGAAGAAGTTTGTTCAATTACGAATCCTCAAATTCTTTGTACACGTTAGTGTTAATCAAGGGACAAGTAAAAAGCTCGCGATTGATCAAGACAAAATCAAAGTGGCCTTTGCTAGCCATTCGACGACTGAGCTCGTCGACATTTCGTCGTCTTATAGTGAAAACCTAGTATGTGGTGTCGGATCAATTTTGTGTTTGAACTAATTGAGCTAGGGCTTTGCGAGGTTTTTCAGGGTGTGAAATAAAAAAAAAACAATATATTTTCACTCAACGGCGATTGATTTGTAACAATGGCAGAAGCGCGGAACAACAGCCGCCAATGTGTTTGAAGTCGCCGCATTTTATAATCCATTGTCTGGATTTTCGATATGAATGTATATCCAATATCCAATATCCATTGAGGTATTGTGCTCATGGTGACTCACGCCATCTGTAAGACGCCTAGGGTTGAAGTTAACTGACAGGAGGTGGAACATTGCGACAATGGCGAGTGTCGGTTTCTTATATGACCCACAGTGGCCACAGGTGGCAAGTTACGGACAATGTTGTAGCGAGTGGACGATACCGGTTACACGTGTGTACTGGTGTGGCTGTGGTTAGAGGCTGTTTACGCCGACCCTTAATTGAATCTGTCAGCAAGACAGTGAAGGCACTAGGCAAGCGTGGCCAGAATGGATACTTAAAAAAAGTGGCAAGAATGGATACTTAAAAAAACTGAATTTGAAATATAGGTCAGCGTGGCCAACAGGGATCGATGGAGGAAGATCACGAGAGCGGCAGCCAGAATCGAAAGAGATCTGCTCATTCACAGAGATTTGCAAAAGGCTGGCAACGGATCAGTGACCCCTTGGTGTTGCTGATTTCTATGGGCGGTGGTGATTGCTTTCCATCAGGTGACTCACATGCTCGCTTGCCCCCCTCTAAGTAGACTAAGAAAATATTATGACTACACACGCCAAGAAAAGATTTTTGAAAATTCTCATGAGTAGGCAAACCAAGCTGGGGCAAAAGATAGTTATTTTTTACGTATGTGTAATATATTGTTTCTGAATTATGATAATGTCACTTTTATATACCCAACGTTACATCCCGCTTTTAAACCATAATTTCTGAAGCTAATCAAGGAAAGTGGTAAAGAATGGATACATAAAAAAACTGAATTTGAAATATAGAATGCTATGATACATGCTTAATTCTCATACGAAAGTCAAATTGTATACGAGTATATATAGTATTCCAATAGCATTTTTGAATATTTATGAGCGATTGGTACAAAATCGGTTCCCGGCCGCATTTATTTAGCGTTAATTATGACGGTTTGCAACTACCCCTCGCGACAGGTATATTTCTTTGATTCAAAATTCCTTTGATTTAAAAATTCATGACGAAGGTCAATCTACAAAGTAATGTTAAATATTTTGATATAGGTATTTTTGTTATTCAGTAAAAGTAAATTTATCTATAAATAAAAATAAAATTACATTTAAAATCGAAAAACGAAAAATTGTACGCAATTTTTTTTATTGAAGAAAATAAACCGAATCCGGCAATGAAATGAAATGAACAAGAACTAAGAAAGATTTCAACTTTAATTATAATACATATTAGCCCTTGCCCGCAGCTTTGCCCGCGTAGAGATCGGTTATCGCGCCAACTTTTAGTCATCCATCACAAAAAAATCCTTAATATCCGGAATAAAAGATATCCCATTATTTATTGTGAACTTCTTCTTCTGTGAATAAGGTGTGTGCAAAATTTCATGACAATCGGCTCAGAAATTCAAGCGTGAGAGCGAAACAAACAAATTCACTATCGCATTAAATTTATAATATGAATAAGAATTTTTTAATGCTTCAGTACGTATCGGTTGGTCTGAAAATCCGATATCACGCACCTACGCCGCTTGTGTATATTATTTTATATACATACAAGGTTTACAATGGTATAGTCAATCTTAGGGCGGTACAAGATATTTGTCAATTTTGTGTTAACTAAATCACATTACAATTTTTTAGGGTTCCGTGGCCAAATGGCAAAAAACGGAACCCTTATAGATTCGTCATATCTGTCTGTCCGTCCGTATGTCCCAGCCACTTTTTTCCGAAACTATAAGAGCTATACTGTTGAAACTTGGTAAGTAGATGTATTCTGTCAGCCGCATTAAGATTTTCACACAAATATAGATAAAAAAAACAATAAATTTTGGGGGTTTTACGTATACCATACGGCCATACGAACTGAAACTCGAAATTTTTTTTTTCGTCAAACTCATACGTGTGGGGTGTAGTTTTTTTTATTTTATTTTACATTTCATTCAATCAACTCAAAAATAAAAATAAAAACATTTAATTTCATAAACATAAACCGTATGCATAAACCGTGAACCATTATTTTCTAATAATAAATCTAGGGAACTACAAGAACTTTTATATTATGTTACTTGCTGCTACGGAACACGAGTGAGTCCGACTCGCACTTGGCCGCTTTTTTGTTATATTAGCTCAGCATAGTGGCTTCACTTCGCCTGATGGTAATAGAAAAGAGGAGCCCAAATTGTAGAGGAAACTAGATAACAGTATTCTTAGTCAGTTTACATTGCCATGCTGGCCCGCAAGGTGTTTCTTCAAGCTTCGTTTAATCTCATGATGTAGAAAGGAGGAAATAAATGTAAATGAGGAAATAATGCAAGGCGTTCCACATTTTATTGGTGCGACAGATATAGGAGTTGCCGAACTTTTTAGTACGCAAAGAGATGTTCTCAACAGTGGAATGACATCGCGTGGTTCTGTGATGGAAGGGAGAATGTGGGATAAATGAAAAACGTTCTTCAGAGCACTAACGATGATAGAGACTATACAATATGTATATACAAAATGTCTGCAAAGTTCCGCCAAGTATCGATAATTACCAGTACAGTTATAATACAGTAATCGTCAATCCTTATTCATACCACTGCAGAGATACGGATCTCCCTACAATCGCAATCGTTACTAGCTAGGTTTCTAGCTTACTCCACTTTCAAACTCAACTGGGGTTGGCGGAGGTTAGTATTTCCAAGCCACCAAGATTCCCAATTAATATAGTAAATATATACCTCATCATCACCAGGTCATTTTAGTCTCCACTATAGGAGCACGACCCTCTCTCGTCCGTCCCGTCAGGAGGATTTGGCCTACGCTCGCGCTAGCCAGATGGGTTGGGGAGGTCTGATCGATGTTTGATAATGTATTTCCCTTAGTCGCCTTGTACCACATCCACGGGAAGAGACGGAGTGATTCTATTCTAGTCTGCCGAAAACCACACGGCCAAATTAATATATACACTTATGTTTTATTTCTAGCATCGTATCCTTTCTAGAACTGCCATACACATAAAGTAAATAACTGTTCCTAATAACACATTTGCACCCACAGAGGCGCAGTAAAATTAACACCTAATAACGTATTCTGTTTGGCCATGGATAATCTCTCTGATCAGTATATCCATCCATTAGTGCGCCTAATAAACTTTTAATATGGTTTCCTAAAAAATATCCTTGTAAACGATTTATATCAAAAACTATTGGCCGGCCGCGACTTTGCTCTCGTCAGCTACAAAAATAAATAAATATTTATTTCTGGACAAATAACATACCGCCGTCTAGTTCTAAAAGGAAAGTCTGTAATATGGGACCTGTAATATGGGAACGAGGCAAAGAGGGGAGTAACCATGCCGATTTTGGGAGACAGTGATATAGAGGCCAGAATATCGTACAAAGATAAACCTCACCCGTCGGATCATATGAGCCTGCAGTTCATATGCCTGGAAGATCAAGAACAAGTAGACCGCCATAACAACCAGGCGGTCCGAATATATACTGACGGAAGCTAACTTAACGACAAGGGGCTGTTATTATTATCGCTTTTTTTGTTTATATTCATATTTAATTCATTTTTGATATATAACATGAAACAAAAATACACTAATAAAATAAAAAAACCGAGTCACCCCGATATCGGGAACAAGGTCCAAATTATCGGTGGTCAAGGTCACAGACACAGAAACTTCCTCACTATACTTGCCGAGCTAAGGAGGACAGCTTTCTGTATCTAATACTTGATGCAGCTCCCCAACGCGAACTTCTTTAGATGGTCGTTGAAGCTCTTGGCGATTAACCCATTGACCGTTACAACTAACGAGACAATCATTTCTGAATCGATGTCCCACATGTCGGTAATCTCATGACCCAAATCAAGATTCTTAGATAATAATTATATCTTTTTCAGCTTTCACAAGATTATTATTACTATTGTTAAAGTTGGAGCCGTATTGTACAGTCTACCAGGAAGAACTGCTGGCATATGTTATGCCACGAGGGAGATCTTGCGCTACCAAAACAAGATCTACGGAATTTACAGCGACTCGCGTTCCTCACTATAGTGTTCAACAAACCAAAATTCCCCTCATCTCTGACTTTACATATAAAGTTTGTAATGATAATATACAATATCTGTTTTTGACAATTCTCGCGATCTGTCAAAATTTACCATTCCAAATTCGAAATGCTTGATTGATTGCCCGATTAGCGAATGGTTGACCATCGGATTGGTTGCTATAGCAACCCGCCGTCCTTTTCATATCAGTTACCATTATAGTAAGACCTCCTTCTTGCTAACGTCTATTGCTAATCTATAACAATTTTCACGGGTCATTGAAAACTGGCCGGAACGAATGATTTGGCAAATTTAATTTTGCGGCTATGTCTCCTCGTGTTATTTGAAGATTTCGAAGTAATGTTATTTTTTCGGGTGCAAATGACTTTGTAGATTATAAGGGAAGTCTACACGTGTGTTGATTGGTTCAGTTGACAGTTAGGAAGATAAACGAGGGTTGTCATTTGTCATTCGCGTCCCCTTAACGCCGGCTCTTGCATTCTCCCTATTAAATGCATATTATAATGAGATATTCGATTGATTGATGATTGTTTTAGTATGAATTTTACTTTATAAGTATCATATTTTTTGTAAAAAAAAAACGAGAAAATTGGTTAATAAAGATTTCCTAGTTACCTTTCCATTATTATTATGAATTACTTAAACAAATACATAAAGCAAAATTGCTGTAGAGATTTAAAAGACAACAAAATAAAAAAAAACATAAAAAATGTGTTCTTACTATGTAGAGCTTCTCTCCTCTGCCAGCCCAAAGATTAATATATTAATATACGGGGGGGGGGGGGGGGGGGGGGGGGTGCCAGCCTATTCAAATTCTGGTATGACATGACTCCGTGTTCATTATATTAACTACTAGCTGGCCCGGCGAACTTCGTATCGCCTTTAAATATTTTTACGTTAATTTTTCCGATTTTTTAATGGTTATTCTACTTTCGGAGCGGAAACAAATCTAAAAAATCAAACATCAATTATTATCAAATCTTTATGATTACACCAGTATAGGCTCAAGATGTCCTATTTCTCTTTCACCAAAGCCCCTTTTGCTAGCCGGTGGGATGCACCATGTGCAAGTGAGGTTGGTTTTGGCACTAAAGGTACTACTGAGCCACACTCAATCCAAAATAATTTTATGTTGAACAGAATCATAAGTGATTTTGTTTTATATTTGAGTTAAAAACTATCCCATATCTCAAGTTGGATAAAACTGCTTACGTGTGCATAATTTGATTTAAACATTGAGATATAAGTTCAATGGATTTAAATCGGTTCAGTAGTTTCGGATTCCATCGTGGCTAAACAACGTGACACGAAATTTTTATATATTAAGATAGGTTAGTCCTTTCATCTTCCCTCAAACGACATACCAATCGAAAAAAACAAAATTATCATCTGTGCTGTTGTTAGATAGAACAGCATGTGGCAAATTTGTATGATTTAGACAATCTCGGTGGTCGAATGGCTAGCAACGGCTACTTTGAATGGGTTCGATCCCCGCACAAGAGAAATATTTGTGTTCATGAACATGTCTGTTTGTCTTGGTCTAGGTGTTAAATTATAACTATTAATTTACAAAAAAATAAAAAATAAGTAGGTACATAATATATCAGTTGTCTAGTACCCATAGTACGAGCTTTGCGCTTAATTTCACTAGATGGCGCTGTGTAAATTGTCCAGAAATATTTATATAAATATACATAAATACAAAGTTATGTAAAGTACATATAAAGTAGATTAAAAAAAATAGACCTTGCAAAAATGAAATAGCATCAATAAAATAACATCAATCACTTATCAATATAAAAGCGAGGAGTATTTTTATCTGTGGATTACATTCCTGTCCCGTTTGAGAGATAACTTTGACGTGACAGTCTTTCACCGCCCTTTTCAGGAAAAATGTACTGAAAATATAAAGTACGCGTCGTAGTAAGATAAAGGTATAGATAGGGTACAATGGTGACAACATAGTCATTAAAGAAAATGAAAGTGATCTATGTACTTTCATACTATAAAAATATATATTTCGCCACTTAATGGTTAGCCGTTTCACAAAATGGAACCGAACTAAATTTCTAAAGTAATGCGAATTGAAAATTGAAATTTAGTCAGATTTACAATGAGGCGGTTCACGTTTAGCCGTATTATAATTTAAGCATTATAATGTTACTAAGATTTAATTTAAGGTTCCGTTTATTCCTCGGCTAAATCGATGGAGTTCCTCAAATGTTGCGTAGATCGACTGAGGTATAGTGCACAGAGCGACCAAGACTTCAAACTAGACACGACCTTCAGCAATGAAGAGTACGACTAAGAAGAAGAAGATCGACTGAGGATGCTTTGCGGAGAAGCAATGCCCGTATTGCAGAGACAATGCAGCAGCAACTTACATATATTGTCTGTTTCAGTTTTTGGAGAGGCGCAGATATGACTGTAGCAGCGGAGCTAACAAGGTGACTATCCAAGACAGTCACTGGCAGTTTTATTGGTGTGTAGATGGCTTCCTGACATCGTTATGGTTTGGAAGCTTCATCAGTACTTGATTACTCTGTCGATTATCAAACGAGGCCCTGGGGAAAGAGATAAAGGGTATATTGCATCAGCAGTACTTGTGGCAGTTGTGGCATACTGCCATTATTAAATAAAACTGTAGCGAAAGCGAGATCTCTAGAGAAACGATCCACTGTCAGTCTTTTTTTATCTTCCAAGTGCTTAAAGAGTGGAATTAATCTGTCTATACAACGAAGGTTACGTGTAAACACGGTACTTATTATTGAACAGGCGGCATCGTCGGCAGCGCGTGAAATTATGCCGACGCGCCATTGTGTTGCACCCTCATTTCTGACGAGCCCGAGTTATAAGAGATAGCGGAAGATATCTAATAAGCGACTGCAATCTGCGAACATAATATGATTACATAATGTTATTATCGTAACCCATATACTACATAACCTACATAGCTACATGTCCACTACTAGCCCTCTCGATCCACGATTGACAGAGAGTAGTTTAATTCAGCGCAACAAGTGAAATTGAGACTAGGAAAGTAACTGACAACTTCGAGTGAGTGATTACTCGTTCAAACACACTCCTATTCTCTATTTAAATGGGAAAGTTGGATGGGAGTATATTTGTTATACTTTCATTCGTAAACAGCTGAACGAATTTGAACGATTGAACGGATTTGAATTATACATAACATGTTACTGATTGATACTTACGATATGATAGCTCGAGGGCGTTGTTGTGCGTGTTAGTCTAATCGATCACGCAAAAGCTAATCAACGTTGATCGTAGTCTATCTCGACCTCTACCGTGCTTCGGAGGGCATATTAAACTGTCGGTCCTCGCTGTTGGTATTAGATGACAGTCGTTAAGCAAATTCATTGACCTTTGGGCGGCTTGAAAACACTGGCCTCCGCCAACCCGCATTATTATGCTAGAGTTCGCTCTGAACCCCTTCTATAGCAAGATATCTGTATCCCAACTGTGGAATTTATATAATCATACAGAGAGCGAATAAACGAAATAAAAATTCATATATATAAATATTTAGCCAATCTTTATTACAATTTCATAGAATAATATAGGATATAATAACATTAGCAATGCATTCGTAGGTATTATATATAATGCCAGCTATAGCTGGCAAGTTGATCTATACTACTTTGCCTACTTCCGCCATCAGTTGGTTCGTACAAATTACTGCCGACCGGTACTCATCCACTAACTAACTGGAGGCGAAAGAACGAAAGGTCAAATTTCCTGTTAATTTAACTTTCGCAAAATAATACTTTTATATTCGAACTACTTTATAGCTGTTGAATTTTTCTTACATAAGTAATATAAATCTATCTATCTATAATATATATAAAATTCTCGTGTCAAAATGTTAGTTACCATATCTCGGAGGAGTATTACTCCTCTGAAACGGCTTGACCGATTTTTATGAAATTTTATATACATATTCAGTAGGTCTGAGAATAGGCTACTATCTATTTTTCATACCCGTAAGTGATAAGGGTTGTCCATCCCTAACAGTTTTTTTTTAATTTTTTGGTAAATTTTTTTTTAATGGTGCATTAAAAAATACATACAACCCTAAATTTTCACCCTTCTACCATCAAACTCTTAATTTATGTGGCAAAACAACGTTTGCCAGGTCAGCTTGTATACTATAATCTATATATATAAAGATCAAAGCCACTTTTCGTTGTAATTTTGTAACTCAAGAACGGGCTCACATATCCAAACCAAATGTTTAGGCTTTTTTAGGACTATTTAGTAGATGGTTTATGTGAAGTTTGCACAAAATCGGTAGGGCGGTTCTTCATTTATCACATTTTTTGTAACAAATGAATTCAATAAATGGCGGATCATTTTGTTAATCGGGATTTTGCTGTCAAATTGAAACTTTTTTCAGATGGGGATTGTGCTGTCAAATTGAAACTTTTTTCAGTGTTGACAGTACAAGTATGTTGTTATGTCATTCATGCGGTCGTTTCATTTTGGACGTGCTTCGACTTTATGTTGCCTGTTCCAGAGTCGGTACCCCCAGCCGTTTGTTTATTCATGCTCAAAATGGAAAAACAAAAAATATTGTTTATCCAAATGTTTTGGATTAAGTTTTAAAACAGCTAGCAATTAATAAAATATTTTTTTGTTTGAATATTTTTTTATTTTTATTATTTCACTTTATACGTAGCGAAGCACGTACCGGGCCGCTAGTAATACTATATACTCGTACTGTACTATAGCGCGTAATGCTAAGCTAGTGAAAGTAGTCAAATCGCTGATCACTTGGGCCACATGCTTCCTATTATGGGGTCTATGGGGACTTTCCGCATACTACCCAGTATTTAGCTGGGATATGATTGCGTTTTAGACAAGTATTTTAATCTGGAATTTTCTCACTGACCGGTAAATTGGGAATTTTATAATGGAATTCTAAAAATAACTCAATTTGCAGTTTGGCATGGAAACCGACACCGGGATCATTGCAATGTAAGAGAAAACAAATAGTTTCGTTTGATGCCTAACGGTAACATTTAAATTTCTGTAGCAAAATGGAATTGTTTGAAGTTTTCATATTATGCATAGTTACATGCAAAAATGCATGAAATTGTGAAAAGAATTTGAAAAAGAAATGGTTTGCGTGTGTCAAGTAGTAATGGGATTGCTGCGTTAAGGTTTATAAATACTTCTAACTATTGATTACAATTCTGATCACCCGATTTTGATGTATAAGCTATATATGGAGTTTTGCACGTAGCCGTACAGTCAATAAATCAGATAAATAACTAGGGTAAAGAATTAGAACATTTAGAATAGTCAAGTACCGGTCCTAGAACAATTAGAATAGCTTGACTATTCTAATCGGTCCGAGAAAAGCTCGCTTTCTTTTTAGGAAAATCGGATTTTCCCAGAATCATGTAAATAAAGTGTAATGTAGTGGAAATCAGTGCAGTCTATTGTCGAGTAGCTAACAGACATTGCTAACAGATGGCGTTATAATTCAAAAACAGCTGGATTGATTATTGCGATCATCTGGGGCCACGTCAGTGCCCCCGCCAAGTCGAGCAAAAAGCGGCACCTTGTACCTCCACCTCACAGAATACCGCAGCCAAATAACAATTCTCTTGAGAGTTGTTGTGTTCCTGCGAGTGCGTGACCACAGTTCACCAGAAAGAAATAAGGGAGATGCTGCGTTGGTAGCGGGGGTGGCGGCGTGCGAGCGATATCTTATGTTGCGAGCATTAATATGGCTACGGTAACCGCCAGGCGGGCCGTATGCTTTTCTGCCACCCGACGTAGTATAAAAAAAAAGTGACTAAAATCTAAAAGTGTTGTTGTAACTCGGATACCAGTTACTGATCACCACGCACACGAAAGTAACTCGTATGTTAAAGTGTTTATACATGGCCCCGACTGCTGTAAAGCCACCGCAGTATGAAGACTCGCCGTCGCTACTGCGGCGCCTTGTGTAAGGGTACATACAAATCAAATGCATACGGCCCGCCTGATTTGAAGCAGTTACCGTAGCCATATTAACGCTCGCAACATAAAATATCGCTCGCGCGCCGCCACCCCCGCTACCAACGCAGCATCTCCTTCCTTTCTGGTGACCTCACTCACTCGCAGGACACGACAACCCTCAAGGGAATTGTTATTTGGCTGCGGTATTCTGTTAGGTGGAGATAAATTCTCCAGTCGGGTAGCTTACAATTATGCTCCCTACTGCTCTTTTCGCCAGTGCTTTGTTTGTTAGTCAGCAGGGTGCACCGTGTGCAGGTGAAGTTGGCTTTGGTTCAAAGATTTTGATGAACCACTTACACCCCGATATATATAAATCGCCTTATCGTCACACAATCCGAGTAGCTCCACTGCAGTAAGTGACTAAGCCTGCTTGCTTGCACTGCGTAATCTCAGCATTGTTTACACTGTGCCTCAGCATAACCACCTGAATATACCATTTAGTCTTCAACGTCTTCGGAAGTCTAGCCTTCATTGTATAAAAGAGCCCTTACATTTCCATAAATAAATAATATATATTTCTGGACGATTTACACAGCGTCATCTAGTCCCAAATTAAGCGCAAAGCCTGTGTTATGCGAACCATTCGACCACCGAGCGCGTCAAAAAATAAATAAACGAACAAACCCTGAAACGAAATCACAAGCTTAATAAAGACAAATTCAATTAAGATTTAATTTAAATACGTTTTTAGTAATTATGCACCCTTAAATCAAACACAGTATTAAAACAAACACCCTTGCACTCCGCCGCATATAATTCCCGGCATTCGATCTACCCTCCAACAATGGGCAATCAATGGCTAAATTAAACAACTGCCTTCATCCATGTTTGCAAAGCGATATGTCTTCTAGAAGTGGCATTGTAATGAAATAGAAAACCGACACTGACGTTAATTCGTTGTACAGGTAGATTTTTGAAGTCCTAAATCGCTAACTCACTGTTGGAGTAGCTCATGACTGGATCAGCAGTGGATGTTTAATACCGTCTATGTAATATTTTTTGTCCACGTCGAATGTTTTTCACATCCTATGCATGTTTCAAATCCGACGTGGAACCGGCTGATGTAAAACGTGTTACCATAGTCTAAAGCTGTAAAGAACATTTTCATATATTTGCTTATTTTTTATACTACTTCGATTGGGAAACAAGCATACAGCCCGGCTAATATGAAGTTCGCAACACGAAATATCGCTAGCGCGCTGCCACACGCTGCCAAAGGATCAACTCCTTTTCTGATGACGTAATTCATTTGCAAAAAAACAATACCGTCAAGGGAATTGATATTTGACTGCAGTATGCTGTGAGGTAGAGGTTCGTCAAAGCTTCGTTAGTCAATCACGAGTATCACGTGCAGATGAAGTTGAGTTTGGCGCAAAGATGATGGTGAGCCATACACCAAATTGTTTACGTATCTTATTTACATATTAGTACTCGATATCATCAAAAAATATCATAACTGTTTACATACACTTTAATGAACCTAAATCAATGTAAAGTGCATTTCTAGTAGCTTCAAATCTCTGTACACACTACAGACCCCTTTGTTTGCGCAGCGTGAAGATGCGCACTGAGTGATCGGCTTATTTCGGCGTAGATAATTATGTGATGCACAAAGAAAGTGTGTGAAATTTGTTTTGTTATATCTACCTACGTATTTTCTTATCATTATTGTGTTAAGGGTGTCTTATAGTCACGCTTTTAAATTAAACCATATTCTTGACGTCGAATTACATAAATGTATTTAAAGCTAGGCCTTCTTAAAGAACCCTATACAGTAATTCTCTTGGAAAAAACACGCCAGGTAATTCATTCCACAACCTGAGAGCTTTTTTTTATACTACTAAGTTGACAAACAAGCGTATGGCCCGTCTGAGGGAAAGCAGGTACTGTAGTACCGTAAGTAACAAACTTTACATAAATGTGTTCAAATACAACAGAAACTCTAGTTTTCATTTCATATCAAACCTAACTCATAACCCACCCACGAGAAGTGTTGATTCAAACTGTACTGTATTGTAATTAACTCGAGCAGTTTACAGCAATTCTATTTATTACCATGTCCGTTTAGCTGGATGCTTGAGTGTAACATTATGATCAAGTAGTCGTAGGTAGTAAGTATGTTCACTAAGGTTTCATATTCATAGAATGCAACCTAGTTTCATTTCCAACATGACTAGCTCGGTGGCGTAGCGGTCAATGACGCGGCTTCGACACCAACGCTCGTGGGTTCGATTCCCACATAGGCCAAACATTTGTGTGCATGAACATGTCTGTTTTTTCTTAGTCTGGGTGTTTTCTATGTATAATATCATAAGTATGTATTTACAAAAAAAAAATATTTACGTATGTTTATCAGTTGTATAGTACCCATAACACAAGCTTCGCTTACTTTGGGGCTACATGGCGCTGTGTAATTTGTCTGACAATATTTATTCATTTATTTTCAAAGGATTTAACCTATATCTATCGTATTTAAGTATTGCTTTAACCTACTATGTTCTACTTATTAACGTATTGATAGATATTTGTTACGGTAATGTAATAAATACTAATCACGAAGAAGCAAGCAGTGGGCATCATATTAAACAACTCCTCTCAACACAATGCATTGTACAATCTGTAGTACACACAAATGCACGTAAATTCTCTTCTCAGACTTAAAGGTTCTAAACTTTGTGTCAGATTAGGACCGTCAACAATCCTTACAGAACGCCTTTGAATTGAGTCATAATTATGATATAGTACAGAGGAGCTTATTATGTGCGTATAGGTGTACCTATAAACCTTCTCTGTCAAATAAATACTCCTTCTAAATAATAATAACTAATATTTTGTGGATGTTAGAACTTAGCGAGTTGAATATTAATTCGGAGAGTTAAAAAGATAGGCTTGACTGCGGAGAAGAAAACAGGATTTTTTTAATCAAAATAACACCTCAATTTAGTTAATTTATTCAGGTGTTATTTTGCGAAAGGAACTTATTTGTCAACTGTTTATCATAAATTTATGTAGAGTAATGGTAATGGTAATAACCATTACCATAGAGACGTACCGACCGATTGAATGCGGTGGAAAGCATTGACGCTTATATCCAGCAGCTGGTAATGATGATGAATGACCATTTATAAATTCCCTTGAGGGTTGTAGTGTCTCTGCGAGTAAATGTGGTCACAATAAAGGAAGAAGTTGCTGCGCTGGCAGCGGGGGTGATAGCGCGCCAGCGACATTTCTTGTTGCGACCATCAATACTTCATACCAGCCCCCCTAGCCAAGTGTAATTCGTAGCGTAACGAACGTTAGATAGATCACGTGACAATTGTCGAAATCGAACATTTTTATGAGAATTGACAAATATCAGGTGATCATCTATCTAACGTTCGTTACGCTACGAATTACACTTGGCTAGGGGGGGGGGGGGGGGGCAGGAATGTTACGGAACTCCGACTCCGTCTCCGTTAAGTCGGAACTTCCGATTATTATTACACCTCCGGTTCCGAATTCGGCTCCGACACTTTTAAATCGGAGGTCGAAGCATAACATAGCGACGGCGGCCTGCGTCGACAGTTACGAACGGATCTCAATGGGTTCGTTACATGTCGTGCGGGGAATCCCCCCGACTCCCGCTACGTGCGCTCTATCGTCAATTATTTTTTCACTTGTTCTTAGTTTGTTAGGCACAGGACACATTCATAGGTTATAGATATTTGTTTTGAATTTTGCGGCCTTCGACTCCGGTTCCGACTCCGATAAATCAAATTTAAAACTCCGACTCCGCCTTCGGTTCCGATAAAATTACCTCCGTTACATCCCTGCTTCATACTAATACTTGGCTAAGGTAACCGCTTCACATAAGGCGGGCTGTATGCTTATCTGCCAACAGACGTAATATAATAAAATAATAATAAAAACAGTCACAATAAAGAAAGAAGTTGCTGCGCTGGCAGCGGGGGTGATAGCGCGCCAGCGATCCGATAAATCAAATTTAAAACTCCGACTCCGCCTTCGGTTCCGATAAAATTACCTCCGTTACATCCCTGCTTCATACTAATACTTGGCTAAGGTAACCGCTTCACATAAGGCGGGCTGTATGCTTATCTGCCAACAGACGTAATATAATAAAATAATAATAAAAACAGGTCAAACGACTGTGTGTAATAAGAATTTATTACTGCAGTGCATTATAAAGATTATATCAATACATGTTAAATAGTTTTGTAAATTTTCTTTAAATCAACATTACACATCTAAGGTTAACGAAACGCTAATCTAAAAGTTCATGTTTTAACAACGACTTGCAGGTTAAGTAACATAATAATAAATTGTTTTAAACTGAAATAGTTTAGATATTGCATGTTGTATAAAAATTTTAATAGTGTTAACGTGTCCTAAGTCGCTGTATTTGACCTTTTGAATGCATACTCGTAAGTCGTAGTTATATGATTAACTATCTGACCCGGCAAACATTGTGTTGTTAATGAATCGCTCTTAAAAATAGGGGTTGACGGTAGAAGGGTGAAAATTTAGGGTTTATAGAATTTTCAATACTAAATCATAATAAATTAAAAAAAAATTGACAATAAATAATAATAAATATTGTCAGACAAATTACACAGCGCCATCTAGCCCCAAAGTAAGCGAAGCTTGTGTTATGGGTACTAGTCAACTGATAAACATACGTAAATACATTTTTTTTTTTTGTAAATACATACTTATGATACATAGAAAACACCCAGACCAAGACAAACAGACATGTTCATGCACACAAATGTTTGTCCTGTGTGGGAATCGAACCCACGAGCGTTGGCGTCGAAGCCGCGTCATTGACCGCTACGCCACCGAGCTCGTCAAATGTCACAATGAAATTTAAAAAAAAAATAGGGATGGGTCACCCTTATCATTTAGGGGTATGAAAAATATATATTGGCCGATTCTCAGACCTACCCGATATGCAGACAAAATTTCATAAAAATCGGTCCAGTCGTTTCGGAGGAGTTTGGTAACAAACACAGCGACACGAGAATTTTATACATTAGAAGATTATATTTTCGGGTGTAAGTGGTTCAACACGATCTTTAGAGTTTTGGGGTGTAAGTGGTTCATCAACATCTTTGAACCAAAGTCAACTTCACCTGCACGCGGAACACCTTGTTGTGTTCCTGTGCGTGAGTGAGGTCACCAGAAAGGAAGGAGATGCTGCGCTGGCAGTAGGGGTGGCGGCGCGCGAGCGTTATTTTATGTTGCGAGCGTTAATATGGCTACGGTAACGCTTTACATCAGGCGGGCCGCATGCTTGTCTGCCACCCGACGTAGTATAAAAAAATAAAATAAAAAATAAAAAAGTCAACGCTAACTTCACCTGGACGTACACCCTGCTTAGCGAAAGAGGCTCTGTCAAAAGAGAGGTATGGAGAGCTCACTATAATATTTTTAATGTTAATAGTATAATATTTTTAATGTTAATAGTATAATATTTTTATGTTACTCTCTCATACGTAAACGTAGTTGCGCGAGTCGGCTACTATACAATAAAACTGCTGAAAGCTGGAGTAACTCCAACTTCAAAGGAAATACGTCAGTAATTCCATCAATCGACTTTTAGAATTGTGTTTTCCTATATCGCAAAGAATTTTCATATAATAACCCGGACAAGTTGAAAATACAAAAGATTCAAACAAAACCAAGTGCATTGTCAGAAGTTGAAATTACCAACATTATCATACACAATACAGACGTGAGACCACAAAGTAACTGTCCACATCCACATAAAGACACAAAGGCTATCATATTGGATATTTTCCAGAAAGTGCGACGGTGAATTTGTTCGAATTCACGATGTACTCGTAAACCGAATTCTCAAAGGAAACTAACATACTTGAGTGAAAGATGCTATGTAAACTATGAACTTGTCTATAACTTTAGATTTTTCTTTGTTTTTTTCTGTATATTATACTTTAATATAAATAAAATTGTATATTATTTTATTATAGCTTGTCAAATAAAATGAATTTCCTTACTAAAATTATTATGAAGCCAAGTACAAAAACAAAGTAAACAAACTAAGGTATTTCGAGCCAACCGCCTTTCTAAAAAAAATATATTTCCTTTAAAAGACTGGCAACGAATCAGCGACCAATCGAACGGCGATCCCTTGGTGTTGCTGATTTCCATGGAAGATAAGGAATGATGATTAGGTGACCCATATGCCCCCTCTCATCGTAATAATTCTCACGGGTAATTATTATTATTTCACGGCGGTATTCGTAAGTGAGGTGTCCTATAAATTTGATATACATAATACAAATAATCGTACACGCCGACAAAGTGACAAATTTACCCTATCTACAGATATCCTTTTTTTTTTTTTTTATACAGCTAATATGGAAAATAGACATACGACTTGCCTAATGGTAAGCTGTCATCGCAGCCTATGGACGCTCGCAATACCATGTATTATAACAGTCATGGGTTGTATTATCCTTCTTGATTGCACTACGAGCAAACTCTATATTTTTAATAAAGTTCACAGTTATCGCAGTTAGATCAAAAACAACAATAACTTAGAACGGGCGACTCTACCAAAGGCTCTTCTACCTGCACTCGGAAGAATTCGTTTTAATATAGAGTACTATTAAATAAGTATGGATCCTTTTAAAACTGGAACGCTGATGTAAAAGTTTACTTTACAATTCTTTAGCATTTTGAAAAATACGAGGACCCACCACACATTCCCACCACTGTCTCCTATGTACTGTGACCACCATCAAGCAAGGCAATGAGCAATGAAGACCACTGCAATCCCGGGGGTACAACTACGGCTGTCTCGGAACTCACAAACAAATTTAATTAGAAGAAATTAGTAGGAGTAAGCAACTTTTCACATTTGACTTCCCATCTTGGTAAATTGAGAGCAATATGACAAATAGAGCTTTAAAATCCTAAAGAGATGCTTGACAAGTGAAGATCACAGTCCTGGAGAAGATGGTGTGATGTTTGAATTGGCTTACAATAATATATGATATAAAAATTATGGTAAATAAACTACTTGTATCCACTAGTTGGATCGCCGCATTGGTAAAGATCAGAGGGAAGCGCTTGATTCAAACGACACATAAGTTAAAAATAATGCAACTTTAATGACAGTTTTACGGTTGAAGTCAAGAAAATACGCTTTATTCAGGGGTATCTGAAAAATTCAATAACTGGTGGTCAGATCTTGTCAGATCAAATTTAAATTGGAGCACATGAGAAGCATGAAAGCTAGTAGCTTTCATATAAAAAAATAATCATCAGTAGCCTGTATCTACCCACTGCTTGCTATAGGCCTTTTCCAATGCTTTCCACCATATGCTATTCTCCGCTTTCCACATCCAACCGTTACCAGGCATTTTTTGAAATCGTCGGTCCATCTTCAGCGAGTGGCGGTCTACGCTTCGTCGCACGATACGTGGCTTCCACTTTAGGAGTTTCCTCCTTCATTTGCCATCGCTAACTCGGCAGATGTAGCCAGCTCACTGCCACTTCAACCCGCTGACTCTGAGAGTCATGTCGACCACTAAGATAAAAATTATAATCGATCGGAATTGGCTTCGGATTATGCGGCAGGGGCCCGGGTCTGATCTTTGGTGAGACTAAACCGCCTAGGTCGACTCCTACTATGAGAAATCGTACGTTTTTTCCCCCAGTGCATTGCTTAACTTCCTCTGAGCACAGAACGTGTTTTCCTATAATTTGGCCTATAAATTAAAGGAAACTATCGACAGAATTGATGTTTTCATAATAGTGTAATTTTGTCCTTTAAAAGGCAAATTGATATTAGCGTCCTTAGTCGTACCATATAGCAACGTTATACGCAGAAATATCAATCATTAACGCATCAGCAAACTAAAACCGTTGAATCAAAAACGTATCTAAGTATGTTAAAGCCATTTATCACGTACAACGCATCTATCCAGTAAATTCCGCTGGTGAGTTATGATCGTGTAATGCACGCTAAATGTTCACGCTTGTTCTTTATGCAAGTTACTCACGCACATACGAGTTATAGACTAAGTTACAGAAGGGACATAGGATTGTAGGTCAGTGTTCTATAAAAAGAACAGGCAGTGTTGTAAATTTAGGGCGTAGATTAGGAGGTAAGAATATTAGTTTACTTTTTAAGGTGACTGCTGGAGAACTATGTTGTTCGCTTGTTTAGCTACTTTTGCTTATCGTAGAGCATTCTTTCCAGTATAAGAAGGACCCGCGTAGCACTATCTATCTTGTGGCTACGCGAGACCATTTTGAAATGGGAACGTATATCTAAGTGCAATTGACTATACTGGCTTCAGCCACACCCCGGCCACTCTATACAAATGTCGCGTCGTTTACTACTACATAAACAATGACGTCTGTGCACAGCTTGAATGAGTGTGTGTGCGTGCGGCGCCATACAAACTGTTCCAGATTTGTCTCAGAGGGGAGGTGAGGTCGACGCGAGAGAGCGGCAGGGAGAGGCCGTACTGTACGTAGTACTATTACTTATACTGTGCTTCAGCTTACAATTTTGTTCGGATTTCGTTATAGGTAGAGAAAAATAAGTCCTTAACCATATGTCAGGCTATCACTTTGCCAAAATTAAAAATATTAGTTCAATGGTTTCGTGCCCCAAATAGTTTAGTATTTACTTATTCGCATGACCACGACCATATTTACCTGCGGTATTGTGGAGGCGGAGATTGGAGATACATCCCTAATCGCATTCGACATACCCTACCTCTTTTACTAGACCTTCGATTGTTAGTCAGCTGGGTGTATTATTAGTATTTTTTTTATTACCTCATATCATAAAATTGCGTAAAACCACATCCCTCCAACGATACACCTCGGGCGGCTGACAGGACGAGAATAGCTGGTGTCCCCAAATAACGTAGTTTTTAGGGTTCCGTACCTTAAAAGGAAAAACGGAACCCTTATAAGATTACTTTGTTGTTCGTCTGTCTGTCTGTCTGTCCGTCTGTCTGTCTGTCCGTCTGTCTGTCTGTCCGTCTGTCTGTCTGTCCGTCTGTCTGTCTGTCTGTCTGTCTGTCAAGAATTTCTATGTCGAGAATGCGTGGAGGTATCAAGCTGAAATTTGAACTGTATACTCAGGTCTACGGTCCCATGAAGTTGTAAAAAAATCAAACTAAAAAAAAGTTACGGCCGTTTATTCAGCAAAAAACGCATATTTCAACACATTCTCAAGGGAATCAAAACCTATAGGGTACTTCCCGTTGACCTAGAACTATGAAATTTGGCAAGTAACATCGTTATAGACTACAAGTACAGGAATAAATCTCAAGACTATACATTTGTAAATAGATCTTAAAAAATAAGGGGTCTATATTTTTTATAGGATGTCGAAATTTCAAATTGAAACTACTAGTTCAAATGGGGTACCATATGAAAGGGCTTGATGTACACATTGCAAAATATATTTTATTTATTTTTGTCGACGCATTATTTCTTATTTATAATGAAAAATATCAAATTTAATAATGATACTACGTACGGAACCCTCGGTGGGCGAGTCCGACTCGCACTTGTCCGGTTTTTTTTATACCACGTCTGGTGGCAGACAAGTATACGGCATGCCTGATATGAAGCGATTACAGTAGGCATACAAACGCTCGCAACATGAAATATCGCTCGCGCTCCACCTCCCCCTCTGCCAATGCAGCAACGCCTTTCTTTCTGGTGACCTCACTCACTCGCAGGAACACAACAACCTTCAAGGGAATTCATATTTGGCTGGGGTATTCTGTGAGGTGGAGGTACTTTGCCAGTCGGGCAACTTACAAATACGCTGTACCCTACGTCTCTTATGCGCTGTACCCTATCTCTCTTATACGCTGTACCCTATCTCTCGTATACGCTGTACCCTATCTCTCTTATACGCTGTACCCTATCTCTCTTATACGCTGTACCCTATCTCTCTTATACGCTGTACCCAACCTCACTTATACGCTGTACCCACCTCTCTTATACGCTGTACCCTACCTCTCCTTAATTAATAGTAGTATAAAATAGACTCTCTTCCCGGCGCGGTCATGTCCCATTCTTCAACATGGCCAAGCCAGCGAAGTCTTTGAGCTTGAACAAAAATCTCTCATAAATAAACCAATGAAATAAAAAACATCATTATATTAGATAGTGATATTGTTACTTACTAAAATAGTTGTCTGATTTTAGACTGAAAATTGACCTTTTAATCTGTTACCAAATATCTTAAAGTGAGCAAATAATCAGAATTCCAGCCGCTTAAGCAATCTTGTCGGTTGAATTATCTTAATTATTTCTAATAAATTATACTGAAATTCTGACATTCAGTTTCAGAGGCTCAGCGTTTCCGTCAATTTATATCAAACTACAAGCGTTAAGTGGATGTTATTTATCAAAATTATTGTTTATTGTCGGGCGTAAATTACAATTACTTATAATAATTAATAGGAGTCAAACCTATTAATAAAGCTTTGCGTAAAATATTTTAAAATGAAAAGTTTAGATCTAGAAATATTCAGATCAGAATTATGAATTACTTCGTCTGTCTATGCCAAACCAAACATCTTAAATTGATACGAGTACTACATTCTGCCACACCCCGGCTACTCCATACAAATGTTGCGTCGTATACTATCACATTAACAAAGATGTCAATGCAGAGCGTGATTGAGCGTGTGTGCGTTCGGCGCTATACAAACTGTTCCAGATTCGTCTAAGAGGAGAGGTGAGGTCGATACCAGAGAGAGGCAGGGAGTGGCCATACTGTACGTAGTATACTGAGCTTCTGCACGCGGCTTCGCACTTCGTGTTGATGTTGTAATATCTTTATTGTATAAACTTAATACATATACACATTGGGAATGTACAAAGGCCGACTTATTCCTATTAGAGACAACCATTAAGTATTGGATAAGAAAACTCACACTTACATAAGAAATATATACATCTATGAAAAGAGGAGATACTTTGGTCAAAAATATCCTGTGTGCATCCCAGATCACAAATTCTATGCGGTTCATTCAAATTAATTCCACCGCTTACCCATGAAAGAACTACAAACATCCGTAAGATATGTCAGCTTCAATGAGGAATTCGTATCGACCGATCGAATCGAATGAAAATCGTATTCGATAAGTTTTGACCTTATCATCAAATTAAAATTTTGGAATAAGCACCCAGATTTCGATACTTTAGTACGAGTCAACTTATAAACCAGCTATTTCTATATGACGCTGATGGCAGTCAGTCAAGTTTACAGATATGATACCTCCAAAAAAAAAAACACTACGCCAACTCAAAACATACACATCCAGATACACACCGCTAATATGAGTTATACATTTACTTAACGGTTTGTATTTGTCGATTTTGTTGTGTCTGTGTGTCTTTTATAAATAGAATTCATGTAGCATAATGTTACTGAAGTAATGAATCGATTTAGATAAAAAAAGAAAACTATCGAAATTTTAGTTGGCGTAGTGTTCCTTGGAGGTATCGAAATACAAATACATACGATATAAATACACCCGACCATCTAGTCCCAAACAAAGCAAAGCTTGTACTATGGGCACAAAATAACTGATATTATACTTATATACATTTCTTTTTTTGTAAATACACACATGAAATACTCTATGTATGTCAACCACCCAGACCAAGACAAACAGACATGTTCATGCACACAAATATATGTCTTGTGCGGGGATCGAACCCGCAACCTCAAAGTGGCCATTGCTAACCGAGCTCGTCGATCGAAATGTGAGTAATATTAAAAAAAGTTATGGGAATAGCTTCACATCAAGCAGGTGGAACGTTTTTTTATCATCCGACGTATAAGAAACTATTCCTGTAGTAACAAATTACCCACCTCATCTCACCCCATCTCGTTTCCAGCGTCTCTCAGAATGCTGTAGGTAAAGCCTATGCGCTATTCAGCCTTCATGATATTGGCGTCTCTATGAAATAACTTACTTCCAATACTCAGTATTCATAACAAAAATGGATTTTTATTACTATTTGCCCGTTGATTTGTTCGAAGGCGTTCACAAAAAAGCCTGAATTACGATTTGGAATTGAACGAAAATATTCGTCACATATATTTTTATTATATTAATTTCGGTTGGCACAATTTATAACCTACTAGCGACCCGCCCCGGCTTCGCACGGGTGCAATGCTGATACTAAATGTACTACAGAAGGTCTTTGCGCTTTGTCCTATCCAGTCCTTCCCCAGTTATAGGCACACGCCGCCGGCTCCGCGGCCGGTACCGCCACAGCCGTTATGTCCCTGCATTTTAAATGTGTAATATCTTCTAAACTATTCATTTAAATTACATGCTGTGAATGGCCATATTGATCTATATTAAATGCGCAATGTATTTAAGGTACTTAATTGGATAAGGATTAATTCTGTATTGCTTAAAATCGCTTCGTAAATAAGGCATTATTTCTTGTAAAAGGCAAAGGATAAAATAACGGTTATTGTGTGTTACCACTAAGAGATAGACATATACCATCGCGAACTTTTTTGTAGACCATTTTATGGTGAACAATACTGTACTACTTTATTTTGATCTATCTCGTTGGGTTCAGCCAGCGTTTGCAATGAAAGAGCAAAAATATGTGTTTATTTACGACATCACATTAGAAACCTCTAAATTATCAGTGTTTTTCTACTATGTTATGCATATATTATACATATAAACTTTCCAGTTGAATCAATCTATCTATTAAAAAAAACCGCATCATAATCCGTTGCGTAGTTTCAAAGATTTAAGCATACAAAGGGACATAAGGACAGAGAAAGCGACTTTGTTTTATACTATGTAGTGATATATCAGCCGGTTGTAAAAAGATGTGTTCAATTTTAGAAAAGTGAGAAAGATAAAGTAAAACTAAATAATATATATTAGAGCGTTGCACGTTCCACAAAAAAGATTTAGTGATACATATTACTGGTTTTAATAAATAATAATATGTTAAAATATTATTTTAAACACTGTTGACGTGGTACACAGAATGTAATTATGCCCAAATGGAACTTTAAGATAATTTTGTAATTATACGAGTACTTCTATAGATAAATGAGTAACCACGTGTTTGCCCCGAATTTCACGCGAGCGAAGCCGCGGGCATAAGCTAGTATGCAATAAAATTTGTAAAATAATATATGAAAGTCATTAATTTAAATAACTTCTAAAACTCCTGTCTTTGGTCGGCTTGAAAATATTAGCCTCCGCCAACACGCAGTTGAGCAGCGTGGTGGAGTACGCTTTAAACCCCTTCGATTGAGAGGAAACCCGTATCCCAACAGTGGGATGATTATGGGTTGTGCAGACTGAACAACTTCTAGTTTTTATACTAAATTCCTTTTTTTAGAGTTCCGTTTTGTTGTCTGTCTGTCAAGACTCACTAACTCGAGAATGCGTAGAGGTATCAAGCTAAAATTTAAACTGTATACTCAGGTCTGTGGTCCCATGAAGTTGTAAAAAAATCAAACTGCAAAGTTTACGTAAAAAAAAGATACGGCCGTTTATTCAGCAAAAAACGCATATTTCGACACATTCTGAAGGGAATCAAAACTCATAAGGTACTTCCCGTTGACATAGAACTATGAAATTTCGCAAGTATTTTATTTATTTATTTAGGAACCCCAACAGATTACACGATTACATTGCCATAACACAGTCCTAGTACTCAGTCTGGCATGTAATCCAGTTACAGGTGAGCACAACATTCATCACAAAAATAATTATAATAATAAAAAAACAAATATTATAAGTAACAGTTAGCAACAGCATGAGGGCTACACCGCCCATGGTAGAACCTTCGATTTCAGTTATAAGAGAGAATCATGGTGAATATTAAGATCACACATTTTATTAATCTTGTTATAGCAAGTAAGAGTTCTTGGTAAGGGCGAATGAGTACCGAGGTTAGTTCGCCTTCGATGTACGAGGTAAGTATTTGTAAGCTTTCTTCGGGAGTTAGGCTTAGGAACAATATAAATAATTTGATCCCGGATATCCGGACAGTCGATCATATCATGGGTCATTTAGATGACCGTGGTTGATATTTCGGTACATGTTTTTCAATAACAGTATTTAGCTCTCTATAAAATATATCCGTCATTTCATCAACACTCCCAGTATTCGAACAGAGAGCACAGAAGTAACATCGTTATAGACTACAAATACAAGAATAGATCTCAATTTTTAATTAAATCATAAAAAATAGGGTGATAGATTCCTAAACTATTTATAACGATCGGAACGTACGTATAAATAGTTCAGGATCGTACGTATAAATAGTTCTACGTACGGAACCCTCGGTGGGCGAGTCTGACTCGCACTTTTCCGATTTTTTTTATACTAAAGTACGCTACTTTTCTTTTCGTCAGAGCCTCATTCGTCAGCGTCGACCACATACAGGTCAGGTTGGCTAAGGTTCAGAGATGTTGGTGGACTACTTACAAGTCAAATTTCTTGAAAAAATTGATTTATTTTACAAGCTTTTATTTTGTATTATCGTGATTTCTGTACAAATGTAGCAAGTAAAATTTGACCCACTTCCTATCGTCGTATTGAGCTGATAATTGAAACACTCGATTTTCAGGACAATATTATAGTGTTATCTAAATGCGGCCATTTGTAATCTAATATGGCGGCCACCACAAAATGCCGATTATAATTAGCACCTTAATCATGATGACTATGACACTATGATCTAGGATTCAAATAAAAGGTGCTGATGAGGGAAGCAGTCGGTATTTTTTTTAGTTCTTTTGTTTAACAATAAACAAATAAATAAGTTTTTTTTTTCTAAATAATTGGCGTTCACGCAGCAGAGCAAGAGTAAAAAGAACCCTCTGAGTTCACCTAATCAAGGTTTTATCAGACATTTATATAACTTTCTTAATACAAGTCCTGAAAACTAGGTTGCTATAACCTCTTTGTCATGCCAAGTAATTATTTCTTTTTACAATTAATATTTATTAATAAAATAAATTGTAACTAACTAGGTACAACAAAACAAAACAAACAAGATATAAAAACTTTAAATTGCTTATATATAAAATAGCCTTGTTATAGATAATATACATAAAAGCAAAAAAGAAAACATTAAAACAAATCAACGAAATATTGTATATTTATTATTTCGCAAATCTATCCTGCGGCCATCAAACCAAACTTCAAAGAGGCGTTGTATCCACCAAAATACGTCGTAAAAATATCACAAAGAATTTGTAAAACCTCAATACAAAGATAATAATAAAGCAATTTTAAATCAACGTAACAAAAACCCAGTAAAAAAATATTTATGAAACAACAAATTATTTGCGTTTGAATGGTTTCAAAAAGCTCCTACAAAAATAACACAATTAATCCACGGGAATTTCATTATTATTATAAGTTTAAAATGAGACGGGCATATTGAAGTTCACAAAGGAATCTCCTCTTCCGACCGAGTGACCTTTTTAGGACGGAATCGGACAAGGTATAAGCGGTAGCGATTTTGAGGGAAAAGAAACAAGACATTTCTGTACATACTTAAAAAAGGGAAAAACCTATGTACAAATCATAACTAAATCGCATCTAAAAATTCCTCTAGCGCTCCCTGTCAAAAGGCATCGTGCACAAAAGGCTGGCAGCATTGCCACGCTGAATGGTCATTTTTTGTGCAGAATAAGAGCCAGCTCTCTGATCACGTGAATTAGATTAGAATAAAATTAAGTTCTTACGAAACAACTCACATAGCGGGCGATCTCACTGTCTCTGGGAAGATAGATTACTGAGCATATCTGTGCTCGAACAGGCTGCCTTCCAGACATTTATGGCATCGGTCAAACACATCACCTTCGCATTAAACCGTGAAGGAGATACTATTTTCCGGATCAATTCTTCAGTGATGTGCAGCAATGACCGGTAGGCAAACATTAGAAATTTTGCGGATGCCGAACCCGCCTAAACAGTACGGGGACACTACCGTCTGAAACCTTTTACCATTAGATTTTTTGATTGCGAAAATCAAACTTCAATATAGATTTATGCTACTTAACTTAGCTGGTAGAAACGATGGAACTCTACCGACTAAGCTGAATGTTTGGCAATAACTTAAACGTAAGACCTATTTTTCGAATCAAGATATTCGGTGGTAATCGGCTTCAGCTTCGGCGGTAGGGCCCCAGGTAATATGGTCTGCATCCAGGCCCGATCATCCAGGTCTAAATTTAAAAGGGATGATAATTTACTTTGTAGAAGCCGATCGTTCCTTTCTAACAGAGCCACATTCTTTCACATATGGCAGGGTCGCCTGACATATGTGAATTTTGAGATGAAAAAAAAACCGGACAAGTGCGAGTCGGACTCGCCCACCGAGGGTTCCGTAGGTACGTAGTATCATTATTAAATTTGATATTTTTCATTATAAATAAGAAATAATGCGTCGAAAAAAATAAATAAAATATATTTTGCAATGTGTACATCAAGCCCTTTCATATGATACCCCATTTGAACTAGTAGTTTTAATTTGAAATTTTGACACCCTATAAAAAATATAGACCCCCTATTTTTTAAGATCTACTTACAAATGTATAGTTTTGAGATTTATTCCTGTACTTGTAGTCTATAACGATGTTACTTGCCAAATTTCATAGTTCTAGGTCAACGGGAAGTACCCTATAGGTTTTGATTCCCTTGAGTGTGTCGAAATATGCGTTTTTTGCTGAATAAACGGCCGTAACTTTTTTCTACGTAAACTTAGCAGTTTGATTTTTTTTTAACTTCATGGGACCGTAGACCTGAGTATACAGTTCAAATTTCAGCTTGATACCTCCACGCATTCTCGATATAGAAATTCTTGACAGACAGACAGACAGACAGACAGACAGACAGACAGACGGACAACAAAGTGATCTTATAAGGGTTCCGTTTTTCCTTTTGAGGTTCGGAACCCTAAAAATAATACCGAATAATAGTGCATACTGTGTGAGTGCAAATTTTTGAGAATTTTTCATAACAAACCTCAATCGCTTGTCTCTTTTGACTTAATTTCTACCTCATGAGGGATTGTAACAATGCATGCCTGTTTTGCACGCGAGTAGTTCCATGGTATTGATCAAGATGATTTATTTACGCACAATGAGATAGAACAGTGTTCTTCAAAGTGTGGGTTGCGACCTCATGGGGGTCCCCGAGCCTCTACAACGGGATCGCAAAATGTCGCCAAGCTTTTTTTTTATATTACATCAAGTGGCAGACAAGCATATGGCCCGCCTGATGTTAGCGGCTACCGTAGCCATATGAACGCTCACAGCATGAAATGTCGATCGCGCATTGCCATCCCCGCTGCCAACACAGCAACTCATTTCTTTCTGGTAAATTCACTTTACCAGAAAGAAATGACTCACAGGAATATAACCACCCTCAAGGGAATGTTATTCGGCTGCAAGAGGAATTTTTAAACCAAGCTATAAGAAAACAAGGTTCAAAAAATATATTTTTAATTAAAAAAATATTAATTTCGGAACGTACTCCATGTCTATTTTAGATAATTCATTACCCGATACTTAACTATGAAAATAAATAATAATGTAATGTAATCTAATAAAATACATACGGAAACTTTGGAAGGTATGGGGTAGCAAAATCTTCTTAATATATAAAAATTTCGTGTCACGTTGTTTGTCCGCGATGGAATCCTAAACTACTGAACCGATTTTAATCAAATTTTGCACAATGTGCGCAGTTCAATCCAACTTGAGAGATAGGATAGTTTATAACACAATTTATCGTCGCATTATTTTTTTATTGCAAATTATTTGTTTAAAGTGTTATAATTCTGTGAGTTCCATATGATTCTAAAAGATGGCGGTATAAGGTAATTTGATTTGATGGATTTGTTTCCGCCCCGAATAGCAAAATAACTATTAAAACAGGAGAATAAACGTACAGATATTTAAAGGCGATACGCAGTTCGTCGGGCCAGCTAGTATTTTTATATACAAAAGGGGTCGCGCCAGGAAAAAGTTTGAATAACACTGAGATAGAGTATGGTTTCAGCATGGGCCACGAACGTATTGAACCGGAGAATAGGGTGAACGGAATCGTCTTATGGTAAAAGGAGTAGGGTAACATGAATTGAAGTTATTGGAGGAGAAAACGTGTTGAAAAATCGTACTTGTGATCTTATATTTAAAATTATATGTTGTTTTTTTTTATTGTTCCTTTAACAATTGCTTATATCAGTACGTTCAAAAGCATATTTGTGCAATAGCAAAACAGCTTTTGTTTTTTTTTATATATGAGAGGGGGGTAAACGAGCATGTGGGTCACCTGATGGAATGCAATCACCACCGCCCATGGAGATCAGTAACACCAAAGGATCGCCGATCCGTTGCCAGCCTTGTAATTAATTGTAAATTTTATTGCCACCTAGTAATTAATTTATTCGTTGTAGAATTCATGTTTATTGTCGCTAGGTGTCGCTAGCACAGCACATAACGTCTTCGTATATTAAAATTAATAATATTATTCAACAAATTATTACCAGTTAATTGTTATCAAAATCTGTGACTAAAGTGACAATAAATGTGTGTTATCGTTTGTGAGTAAAAAAACATTGATTTATGTATCAAAAACTGAAGTGTAAAAATTGATTACGAAAAAGGCAATAGATAGTGACAAACAGTAAACAATTAAATAAAAATATTATAAACTGTGTTTAATGCAAACAAACCGAAATAAAAATAAAGTATTTTGTGACTTCTGAGTGATAATTGATAATGTGTAAATATATATTTTTGTGAAACTGCTACATACCTCCAATGTAAAATATTATAGTAACGTACTTTTGATAGACTAAATTCAAGTAATACATAAATTAGACAGACAATCTTGAAGCGCCAGTGGCAAGTTAGTACAGAGACTAACGTTGACTCGAAACACTCGGGTTCGAGCCCATCGGACGTTAACTTCGATTAATCACTTTTTGTGGCTTAAATTGAGTTTTCCGATAAAATTTGCATATTTTTGGATTTTTATTTTGGAACTTTTTGAACATTGTGTTATTGCACCTTGCTGTAACAATGGAGCCGGAGTGCGACAGGTGCGCTAATAAAATCACTAACATGCAAAAATTAATATGTTCATCTTGCAAGAAACAATTTCATTTGGATTGCACTAGTGTATCATTCGGCCGTTTTCGTATAATGACTGGAGAGAAAAAATCAAATTGGAAATGTAGTGGATGCATAAATAAAACACAACAGAATATTACTTCTACACCTATTGTTACAACAAATTCAAGCTTGTCAACCGTATCAAACGACAACATTACACTCCGAAATAAGAAATTTAAAATCAATATACGCACGGAAAACTCTTTTCATTCACTATCTGAGGACTCTGAGGATGAACTTGAGGGCTACACGCAGGATTCCTCAAGCATATTAAATAGAAGCTGCCCAGAGAAACCATTTACAGACTTTAAAAAGATTAGAGAATTGGAGAATGAAATTGTACTATTAAGGAAAAAATTAGAAATAGCGGACAACGAAATAGGAATTATACTACAAGAAAACTCGGATTTAAAAAGTAAAATAAAAAAACTCACACATATATGTAAATCAACTTCTAGAAAGACAACGACACGCACCAAAGACAAGAGAAGAAGCTTAAATCAAGTTAAGCTGGATTTCTCCCACGCAGCTTATCAAATTAATAAAGAATTACCAAAGGGCCAGAGTACCGAAGAAGTTATCAACTGCAATCTAAGTACAGATCCGAAGATATTAGAACAGACCGACTCAGATCCATTGCTCTGTAATAATAGCCCCCAAAAAATATCAGAGCTTATACAAACTGACCCTGACCGTAAACCTAAAATACATATTTTTGGAGATCAGCAAGTGATTGGCCTATCAACTAAGATGATACAAGCTAGATTTGGAAAATGGAACGACGTCTACCAGATAAGTAGTTTTGTCAAGCCCTATGCTACTTCTTCACAAGTTTTAAGTAATTGCCATAGTTTAACAGACATAACAAAAGATGATATTCTTGTTTTATCTATAGGGTCAAATGACAAAAATCCTTATACAATGGTAACAGAATTATGTGATGTTGTAACTAGATTTAAGGAAAATAAAATACTTGTTTTGAATGTACATTATAATGAATGTCTTAATGTTCATAAATTAAATTACGAATTAGAAATGGTATTGAGAAATTATTCAAATAGTAAATTCTTAAATATTGATTATCCTAAATTGCATGGTATGACATTGCTTAACTTGATGACCATGAAGCTGAATATTGAAATTGACTATCCACGATATATTAAAGAATTTGTAAATAATGTATGTAAGTTACACATGAGTAATTGTACTTCAGTTAAACAGAAAACCGATAAAACTAAATTAAAACTTAAGAAAAAAATTACAGACTATTTTCCCAAAAAACCTAACATTGAACAAAAACTGGTAAAGAAAAAGAGCATCCTTGACTATTTTCCTCGAGTATGTAAAAAGCCCTCGGAGGGAAATACTAATAGTTCTAGTTCTAGTTCTAGTTAGGAAATACTAACAATGGTAATACTATAGAATGCGTGCAGTTTTTTCGAGAATAATAAATTGATTATATTACATCAAAATATAGCAGGAATACTTAGCAAACAGGATATACTATCGGTGACTTTAGCTGAATTGTCAGAAAATTTTAAAGATATAGATGTAATTTGCTTGTCGGAAACATTTATAAAATCTGGTACAGAAAATAATCTACATTTGCGCGATTTTGAGCTCGCCGAGTCGTATTCTCGGAAGAACCAAAAGCGCGGTGGAGTATGTATTTTATGTAGACATCATTTAGAATATAAAAAACTGGACTATTTGAAAGATATGTCAGTAGAAAAGTGCTTTGAGTGTTGTGGCATTGAAATACCCGAACACAAGTGTATTATTATATGCTTGTACAGAATTCCTGATTGTAAAGAATCGAACCCATACGTTTTTTTGGAAAAATTACAAATGTTACTACATAGACATAGATCAAAAATAAAGAAAAAAATTATCATAACTGGAGATCTCAACATTAATACGCTGAAGGAAAGTAACATTAGCGAATATTTTCTACAATTACTCCAAAACTACAACTATCAATCGCATATTACCGAACCGACAAGACAAAATTCTTGTATTGACTTAATTATCAGCAATGTACAAGGTGCTAGTGGTAAGATACACCATTTAGGTCTATCCGATCATAACACAGCACAGACTTTAGAAGTCCCCATCGAGAAATCTAACAGATTGTTGTATTATTTTAGAAAAAAACGAGATTTTAGCACTGAAAATATTCAGAAATTCAATGAATGTTTGAAGAGTTTGGGTTGGTCGGAAGTATATAATGAACCTGAACCCAACAAAGCTTTTAATATATTTCATGACCTTCTTACGTTATTTTACAATCTATGTTTCCCAATACGGAAAATCAAAATAGTAATGAAACGGAAAAATATTTCATGGATAACGAAAGGGATACGTTTAGCTTGCAAAACAAAGCGTTTGCTCAGATTTACGTATTATAAAAAAAGAAATACACAAAATAAAGAGAAGTACCAAAAATATACCTCTGTTCTAAAAAAATGCATGCATACTGCACAAAAAATTAATAATAAAAAATATATAAATAGATCAAATAACATATGCAAAGCATCTTGGAATTTAATAAAATTTAATAGTACCATAAAAAATAAATACATCACACGTATTGTTCACGGAGGGATTAGTATTAGTGAGCCAAGGAAAATAGCTACAGCGTTTAATGACCATTTCATAAATACTACAAATATAAGCACGTGTAAATCACAATCTACGGATGGTATTAACAACATTCAACGCTTAAATGACAGCATATTTTTAGTTCCGACAGACAGCAGTGAAATATGCAAAATAATCACAAATTTGAAAAATACATACGCTGTAGGCTATGACGAATTATCCACAAATATTATTAAATCAGCAAAAAAAAATTTTAGCGCCTGTACTCAGCTACTTAATTAATATATCATTTGTATATGGGGTATTTCCTAGCAAATTGCAAACAACGGTAGTAAGACCTACACACAAGAAAGATAATACGGAAGTTCTAGATAACTATAGGCCTATCGCACTGGTACCGATATTATCTAAAATTGTCGAAAAAGCCATGCATGTTAGAATTACGAATTTTATAAATAAACATAATATATTGGACGAAAGTCAAAATGGGTTCCAGAGAGGAAAATCTACGGCGCTAGCTGCATTTAAACTAATAAATACAATTATAGGGCACGTAGACAAATCGGAGGAGGTAATAGCGGTATTCATAGATATGAGTAAAGCGTTTGATTTTGTATCGCATGAACGGCTCTTATCTAAGTGTGAAAAGTATGGTCTCAGGGGAAATGCACAAAACTGGCTGAAATCGTACTTAAGTAACAGAACGCAGTATGTAGAAATTACGAACCTTGATCCTAACATGAATGAAATATCGTATAAATCGGAAGAGAAAATTAATAACAGAGGTGTACCGCAGGGAAGCATCCTAGGGCCTTTGCTGTTTCTTTTGTATATAAACGACCTCCCAAAAGTCACTAAAAAATCTTGTACGCTATTTGCTGACGACCTTTCTATAGTGATACCAAATTCATTTAATTCCAAATCTAATTATAATAATGACATTAATAGTACTCTATCTGACATTGCCAATTGGTTGAATAAAAATAATTTAAAATTAAATTTAAAGAAAACGACTTATGTACAATTTCATAATCAAAGAAATAATAAGACCACTGATTTATTAGTACAACATGACGGACAACATATTGAGGAAAGCAATGAGGTGCCATTTTTAGGAATCACTTTAGATAATAATTGTACGTGGAAGCCCCATATAAAAAATATATGTAAGAAAATCAACCGATTTTCTTACGCATTATGGCGACTTGGTAATATAACAGACGAAAAAACAGCCTTACTGGCGTATCATGGATATGTGGCGTCAAATTTAAGATATGGTATCGTGTTATGGGGCAATTCTATAAATGTAGAAAGAACTTTTATTGCTCAGAAACAATGTGTACGCGTAATGCGTAAATTATCGCCGATGACCAGTTGTAAACCATTCTTTAAAAAATTGAATTTGTTAACAGTACCGTCTATATACATTTATGAGGTGTGTCATTTTGTAAAGGTTCACATACATCTCTTTAGGCAAAAATGTGATGTAGTCATAAACTATAGAGGCAGATATCCAAATCAACTGGTGCTGCCTAATATAACGACAACTTTATATGATAAGAGTTGTTATCCAATGGCAATACGAATATATAATAAATTGCCAAAAGATATCACAGACCTTCCTTTGAATAGATTTAAAAATAGACTACATCGGTTGCTCTCTGACAAATGCTATTATACGGTTACAGAATACCTGACGGACAAATTACTTTAAATTGCAAAAATGTTATTTTATTAAATGTATCTATATACTGACATTTTCTTATGTTATTAATTTATTTGAAATAATCTTAATGTGACATAATGTATGATTATTGTTAAAATGAATTTGGTTTAATGTATTTGTATTGTTATTACCTATCAATGACGTTATATATATTGTAACAATTTAAAGGCAAAAGTAGTACCTAGTAGTGTAAGGTTAATAATTAATGTATACTCAAATATATATTTGCATGTCTAATTTGACTAAATGTGAAATACTTTAGTATTGATCAGAACACCATCAATGTAATCACTTTTAATGCGAATAAACTCTATTCTATTCTATTCTATTCTATTACTAGTAGTTTGATGCAAGCCATTGTTTTTTTGTATAAACATAAAAATGTTACTTAACCTCCTTAACCGCCAAGTTTCATTAAAATCAGACCTGAGTTTAACGAGTAATCACGGAATATTTATTTACGCCATATCTCAGAAACTGCGAGTTTTCATTTTTTAAATTAAAAATTTCAAGAGTTGTCGTGACACAAACATACAATTTTTTTTTTATCCACCTCGCTCGATTCATACACGCAGTCGAATATAACAGATATGTGCTTAGGCGCGATTAAAACATACAAATTCTACGTATAGTTTTGAAATTTCTACATATTTCATTTCAACAACATAAACTAGTTTTGTATGGAATTGAGACAGCGCCTACTAGTAAGAATGAAGCAAAGCAGAGTCAATTTCATACAAAATTAAATTAATGTTTGTAAATACCAAACAAGTTATAGATCACGCCACAACTTTAGCGCCTATTTAGGCGTAACAAATACAGATTATAAAATATTTATATCGATACAACTGATAATTAGTTTTATAATCTGCAATCAAAAACATTGCTTCCCCTACGATTGTATTCGAGTTTTAAATAATCCCTTTTCGACATCTGTAACAAGTTCGCGATACAATGGTCCATTTCGAGATTAATCTTGCGAGATTCAGATTACATATTCGAGATACGATTGTAATGCCCCGTGAATGTCCCAGATTCGATTTGGAAGGGCACCAATGGCTATTCCTTTTCAACGGTTACGGGCAACTGACATACATTATGGGGTATTTAGGGTACTTTTACCTTAGCCACGGATTTTTTTTATTCCCGTTTCAAGGGTACTAAAATAGGGTCGATTTATTATTAAATGTTTAAGGTATTTGGCTTTAATTTAGTTGTTTTACGTTTATTGGTTTGCTATTATGTATTATATAAAAGTACATAGAGATACAATATCTACCGCGATTGACGCCTTTTTATTACAAGTTTAAATATATGCAGAAAACAATTCTGCACATAGTAATCATCATCATCATTATCATTATCTGCCTGTATTTACCCACTGCTGGATATAGGCCTTTCTTAATGTTTCCACCATATGCAATGCTCCGCTTTCCGCATCCGACTGTTAACAGCCACTTTTTTTGAGGTCGCCGGTCTATCCAGATATATAGCATTTATTTAAGTAATATTAATAAGAGAATATTTCTCAACCCTCATTACACGACTAGAAGCTCCTTAGAATGTTTGTTTCTCTGTCTGTTTGTATGTTTGTACGCACGTCACGCAAAAACTAATGCATGAAGTTGGATAATATAATTTTTGTTACATCGTATAGAACAGGAGTTATTTATATTAGTTGTTTTTTTATGAAGCCCAATTGGACAAGGCGCGAACGTCGATATCAATTATTATAGTATAGTACAGTAAAATTTTTATTGTACAATAAAGAAACTTATAACACAATAAAAAAAATGAGATTTTGTTGAACAATGGCGGACTCGTCCCATTAGGGATTTCTTGATAGGATATTTGAAATTTAAAATTTGGCGATGTCATAGTAAATACTCATTGAAAGAAAAGGAAAAAAATAATACTATTAACAATAATTTGTACGCGAACTGAAGTGGTTTAGAATTTATTTTTGTTATGTAAATGAACACTGTCTAACCATCTGAAAATTCACAATATCAATACATCAAAGTAAACAATAGAGGGCAGTAAACATGCTTTGTCTGTTGGTCACTCGTGGCTATAACGATTTATGGGGATTAGCCACATCGGTCTGCGGGATTATATCTGTCAGACGGAGTATGAGCATCGGGACTGTGCTGTATTTATGGGATTTTGCTCTCGATTATGGGGATTTTGAGTACGTTGTGTAGCGATAACTGTGTTAATGGCTATCGATACGTTAATGGCTATTTTAGGTATCTTGAACGCTATTGTATTGCACTAGTTTTCGCCTGCGAAATGTACGCGCCACATGTATCTCGATAACCTGTGAGAATTTACAAAAATGTTTTCTTAGCGGATGCTAACGCTAATAATATTAATATTGTTTTTCGGGGGCCCACCTAGTAAGTGGCGAGCCACCGCCTGTCGCAAGTAACGATAGATAAACGGTTGTTATGGCAGGCGTCCGTTCCTCTACTGTAATAGACCATTCCTTATTCTACCTAGAACTCATTTCCACAGCCCATGTAATTTCCAACACGTTATGTAATAGTCTCAATACCGAGACCTTCACATTGGTATATTGTACCATTGATATATACCTACATGAGCAGGTCACGTCGGGTATACAACATTAGGTACTTACATAAAACTTTTGAAAGGGGCCTCTACGCGTTGGATCCATATCCCCACACACGCCTATGAAATAACCGGACTTAACTCGTGATTAAAAAGAGATACATAAATAATAGTACAATAGGCGGCTTTATTGCAAATGCAATTTCTTCCAGGCAAACTTGTCATTAAGGAAAAAATATTGATAGACAACTTTAGGTGACACATGAAAAGATAACAGAAGGTCGTAACAAAAACTTAACGCACGTAAGTACACATGATACGGTACAAAAATTAATAAATTGCCTTCCGCTTCCTGATGATAATCGAGAAGAGTAGCCCATAGTGCATCGGCAACAGACAAGGAACCATAATGTTCTGGAAGTCGACATTGCCATTCTGGTCTGAAAGATACTTGCTACATGTTTCGCTTTGCTTGAAGAACGATATTGTGTGAAGAAAAGAAAACACATGTCCCGGCAGTGCTTACATGTACTATTTAATATTACAATGGTACATACAAACAAGAAGTTGCCGGACTTTTTATTACGCGAGGAAATGTTTATAACGGTGAAAGAGTTTACAAGCTTGCACGTGAGGTGCTTGGACGAAAAGGAGAGGGTGGGGTAAGGAAAAATAGTTCTTCAGAGCACTCACCATGAAATAGATGGTAAAATACGCCAAGCGAGAATATGGCAATGTCAACCGATGGGACAATAAGGTCTCTTGTTCGTTGCCAATGCGATTGGGGCTCTTCTTCTTGCTCAAGATCAAGCGAAGTGGAGTAATTATGCTGATGTATTGTAAAAAAAGCAAGCCCATATTATGTCTCTGCGAAGTCGAAGAAATTCAAGCATCTTTTCTTCCTCGTCAACATGCATTGCATTTCTTCGACTTCGCTGAGAGTATTTTACCATCTATTTCATGCTGCAAGTTCTGAAGAATTGTTTTCCCTTACCCCACCCACTCCTTTTTGTCCAAGCACCTCACGTGCAAGCTTGTAAACTCTTTCACAGTTGCACTCACTCTTCGTCGTCAATATGCGGAAATACATAGTAATATCAGCATGTTGACGATGAAGAGGCTAGTAAATTAAATCATATCTCGTAAAACTCTGAATTACCTATGACTAATCTCTTAACATAAGGCTCCGAAGTCGAATATTTTCCAAATCTCTATCCGAACGGAAGCCGTATTAATATTTTTATTAAAGTTCACCCCACACAATATAGTTCCTCATATAATACTAATACAAACATTACTGACAATGAGAGACTATGGGAGAGAAAAAAACGTATAATAATCTCCTTATGAAAGGGAATCAAAAGTATTGCCCCCTTATGTAAAAAAAAAATGCTCATTTTGAACTTTAACTCAACGGCATAACGGGCAACGTAGTAAAATGCGAAAATTACCACATTAACATAATTTCATAACGAAGGGTGAAGAGATTTCTAATATTACACATATTTTGATTTTTTATGGCTTTTTAGGGTCCCGTAGGAGATATTTGGAAAACTAGAATAGATAAAATGTCCATATAAAATGATGGATGATGGCTGAGATAGTAAAGTACTTCACATATTTAAAAACTGTTTCGATAGGCAGCTGCTAAGATATGCAGATACTTCAACCCTTTTTCTTCCCACTGCTGGGATATGGGTCGTCCTTAAATGAAACAGAGTTGGCTTTCATCACGCAGATCAACTGCGTCGCATGTCGTAGCGAACACCTGTTTTGACTTGTCTAATGACTACAGCCGGATCCAATAGCTTAATAAAAATAAACTGTATGTTATGTATGGACAATGGACTGTTAAAGCTTATATTTGGATATTTGTGACTCAATCACGCATAATTGGCGAATGGATTGGGCAAAGCACTGGACACTTTAATTTCATACGCCAAATTTTGTAGTAGGTGCGGAGAAAGCAATGCCAGTTGTATTTTTTTTATACCACTAAGTTGGTAAATAAGCATACCACCCGCCTGTATGGTGGGATGTATGGTGAACACCAAAATTGGCTTGCGAGAACTGCAAAAATGTCTAATAATTCGTAAACTTTAGCGAATTTCACAACAGGAAAATATGGTTCCTTCATAGATTTTTGGTACTAATTAGATCTATGTTTTCGTTTAGATATTTTATGAAATATTCTAAATAGCATTTTAAACAAGAGATATTCTAAAAACCAGCCAGAATTATTCACAAGCTGTAGATTAATATAAAAATTAAAACAAAATAAATGTATTGTGGTAAGAAAAAATTGTTACGTCTGAATCCTTCACTTCGACATTGACGTCCACCTAACCCTTAAATTGTAGGACATATTTTTATTATATACTTTTTTATAGAGTGAAATGCCTACTTTTATTATTCTGTAAGTACAGAACCATTGTACACGATAGGAATCACGCTTAGCCATATTTATCACTATTGAGTATTTCACTAATGTATGGGATAAGTCCCGCCTATAATTATGGTCAGGATTGCACTATGGTGTTTGGTTCCCGTGCTTTTGTGTGGCATTATGTTTAGTACCCTATCGGTGGGTGGACTTGACTCTGCTCATGGTTTTGAGTAGTATTTTTTTTTTTAACTGCTAATGATGTAGTCACTACGTTACTGAGTGAAATAACCTGGCGTAAATACCTTGACAAACAAAGAGACTAACTTAACGCTGGTGGTGAGCCTATTCTAATTTAATATATCATTATGTAATTAATATTCACCAACTCAACATTTACCCGTCATCACTCTACATACACCAACACTCATAATTACCCATCATTTCAGAGAAAGAAATTTCGGAACCGCGACATTTTAAGGAACGACTCATGCAACTAATAGATACGTCCTCTGCGATTTTCTTCAGGTAGAAGCTGAAAATCAGTGGTCTGCTCAATGAGCATACATTTCACTGAGCTTCTTACCTCTTTGTATGACTGCAACACACATGTTCTCCTTCGTGTATCACCATTATAATTAGTTACAACTTATAAACAAACTAAGATTTACCCATAAGTGCTAATAATTGTGTAACTTCTGTATTTAATAATTATTATGTGTAGCAGTTATGACAAATAAATGCTTATCTTATCTTATCTTTAACGAGCCCGGTGGTCGAGAGCGCGGGTGCAGAACATGTCTGTTTGTCTTGTATGTGTTATAATAATATTTTAAATACAACCATAAGTATATATATAGAAGTTAATTTAACAGCTATAAATCTTACTTAGAAATCCATTTGCTGATCATGCGTAGTGTATTTGCATTGCAACCTGTTTAAAATACCCGTATCCAGGGCTGAAGCTGTATCGACATGGTAAAAAAGTTATTTTACGATACAGTTGTCCATAGAAGAGCTGTATCGAAAAATAACTTTTTAAATTTATTTAGATAGCTTGTACGTAAAGACTGTCATTATGATACTGTGTTTAGTTTTTTAATGTGTAAATTTCAGTATGAGATTAGATAAAAATATTTTATTATCTTTTTACGTAATTATACCATCAACCCATCAACTCTGATTTTCCATCTATCCAGCAAAGCCAGGTTAGGATTTTTTTTTAAACTCCAGAAGTAATCCAACTTTTGGAGTTAAACAAAATCCTATCATAATAAGAAGGTGAATGTAGAGCTCGATGACGTCGTTACGCATGTCAGTCTAATCGAACACGCAAGTTAAGTAACATCAGCGTTGCCTTGCCTGTCCATGGATGGGTTTTTTTCGAGTTGCTACGTGCTTCGGAGAGCATCTTACCCCGGCGGTCCCGGCTCGGGTCATTAGATGATAGTTGTGAAGCCACGTCGGTGGCCTTAACGCGGCTTGAAAACTGAACTGCCCCTTACCACCATTTCTTATTGCGATTCAATAACTGAATAGATTGCTTATTCATACCAATGAATCAGCAGCTCTTAATTCAAATGGAATAGAGTCGCTTATTCATTGGTAATGCTTTAAATTGGTCATGCTTTAAACCCCCTTCCATTGAAGGAAGACCCGTATCGCAACAGTGGAATGATTACGAATGTCAAATGCCGAATTCTGCAGTAATGGAAAATTATCTTTATTAAGTACAATTTCTTTCGGTTTCCGTTAATTTTTAGAAACATATGCGTAATCTATGTTCTTTGGCAGAGAAACCCTATTTGCGCTTGTTTCAAACAACAAAAGTTGTATACGAGAAATGTGCATACAAGAAGTTAAGGCCAGATTGCATTTGATTTTCCATCCTACGAGCAAATACTTGATTACTGTCAGAGTTACGGCAAAGAAAAATAACCTAGCATAACAAGATAATTCCCTTGGAAAAAAATGTTTAAATAACGACTTAAGTAGCGTGACAGTCGTTGAAACTAAGTAGTCAATTTCGTAGCGAGCGTGACAAATATAGTTTAAACTTACATTAACTGCTTATTTTCAGATAACTCGTATGCTTGTTTACCGTCTATGTGCCATAAAAAAATACTCACTTGAATTTTTAAACAAACACCGTCACTCGGTGAACTAGACATGTGGACAACGTGACATGTATGCAGTACGATCATTAGTAGAGTTTCCCGAGGGATTCTTTGCGTTGTAGGTGTGACACACCTGGCTCCCTTCACTATGCTGTATTACTTTTTTTTTTATAATTTATTGTATGAACCACAAACAGGTTTACAATACATATTGATTTGTCATAATATTAAATGACAAACGTATTACCCATTACAAACCCAAAGTAATGGTTACAAATTATTTCTAGCACTTATTAATTCTATTCTATTATATTATATTCGAATCTTGCAGTGAATCCCAATTAACGTCAACATTTAGTAACGTATCTTACTACCTGGAAAACTATCAATGAAATTCATAACATCACAGTCTACATAATTGTTGTATTCGTCGATCACTGGGCGGCCACTAGTACCTAGTTAAAATGTCAATGGTTTATTAATATATTTATAATTTTCTGTTTATACAATCCCTTTTCAGCGAAATTCATTGAGCTTATGAAATCGTCCGGTCGTTCTGTCTGTCCGTTGCCATGAAACTCAAAATTTAGAAATTCTGACTTCGGATTCGTGTAGAGCATCAAAAAGTAGTAATGTAAAGTGACCTTGGTTTTCCGAAAAAAGTCGTTCTGTCTGTCCGTCCGTTGCCATGAAACTCAAAATTTCGAAACTTTGACTTCGGATTCGTGTAGAGCATCAAAAAGTAGTAATGTAAAGTGACCTTGGTTTTCCGAAAAAAAGTCGTTCTGTCTGTCCGTCCGTTGTCATGAAACTCAAAATTTCGAAATTTTGACTTCGGATTCGTGTAGAGCATCAAAAAGTAGTACTGTAAATACGGAAATTGGTCGCATTTCATGAATTAAACTTCCGCAAAATAACACCTGAATCAATTAACTATCTAAGAATGTTAATTAATGCCAGGCCTACCTTTTTCACTATTATAGTGGACGCGGCGCGATGACATGAAATGCCTGTGATTTCGTCGCTTCAATTCCTGGAATCCGTCTGACATTTATACAAGTTGAGTCTTTGAAGGGTACTCAGTTCACATACAACCGTTTGGATCGTCGTAACCGTATATCGAGGATTTAATCTCTTGCGTAAAGATTTCCAGAAGACATCAGTGTCTTGAATAGTTTTCCTATAACTACGTAGTACTATTATACTGTGCTATAACTGTCGTGCAGCAAATACATGTATTGTATATCACATGTGAATCGCATAGTTAAAATTCCTTTATTGGCGATATGTTGGCGATATAACAATTTATTTCCCAATGTGACGGATTTTTTTTTAATTATTATTTATTGGGACAGGCTTTGTTGTTTAGCGACTATCGCCCCCAAAGTCAAATGATAAAAACTCATTTTGCCGTGAGCGGACACTCTAAATGTCCAATTTTATCACGTAAAATCTATATAGCATGTAGACCAAAACCAAAAAGTTAAGTTAATTAAACAAATCAAAAAACCCGACTGCACCTACAACAGATTTATTAATCACGCGCAACAATAATATAATTCCAAACAAGCAAAGCCGCAGGCAAAAACTAATATATCAAATACATATATATTTGAAATCAGGTCATCGAGACCTTCATTTTGATACTCATATCGATATATTTAGAAAAAAAAAATTACCCCAACGAGAATTTTGCGGCTCACAGCCGCCATATTGATTTCTTTTATATTTGATATAGCCTATGTCACTCGCGTGATTAAGACGAATCTAACGACACCTCTTATGTTGAAATATGTCAAACGGTTTAGGCTGTAGATCGGGCCAAATAATAAAACGTATGTCTTATTATTATGTATGTATATACATACATACTCGTACATACGCTCGAAAAACATAACCCTCCTTCGGCAGTCGGGTAAAAATACCCTATATTCAGAATACATATTTCAATATTTTGTACTAATTCATCTCAAGTTCCAAGAATGATTTGAATCTCAAAACAAAGCCCATTGTATTTGTTATCAACTATTTAACCTTCTTAAAAATTTATTAAAGAACAAAAGAATTTTCAAGTGCTCTCGAGAAGTTTACAACAACATAACTATCGAGTGAATATTTCAAAGATCGCATTGAAAGAAAAAAAAAACACAATGAACATGTTGTATAGAAAGGTCTTTATAGAAATGACACTAAAGTCAATTGTTTATACACAGGTAAGAAACTTTTTTTTTTTTGTGTTGTGTGTTGTGTGTTGGCGCCATTCAATGGGTGTAGCGAATTTTTCGAAGGGTGCTTTAAACCGTTTCGTTTTCTAGACTATTTTAGGCGGTAGACAAACATACGATTTACCTGATGTGGAGCAGTTACTGAATTTTTCATTTCCTAATTCGGTCATTATCAGCCTGTATCTACTCAGTGTTGGATCTATATACATGGGAGGTCTATACCTCCCCCAAAACTTTTCAATTCAGATGCCTCCAGCCGTTTCTAGATCTAGACGGCAAGTGTGACCATAGACATAATCATGATCAATAGACTCTTTCAATCTAAAGTATAACTATCTACCATCGCAGCAACTTCTTGCATCCTTGTAAACTCAGTGGCTCGCAACGCAACTGCGGTCTTTTTTTAGGGTTCCGTACCTCAAAAGGAAAAACGGAACCCTTATAAGATCACTGTTGTCCGTCTGTCTGACTGTCAAGACCCTCTCAGTCGAAAATGCGTGCAGGTATCAAGCTAAAATTTGAACTGTATACTCAGGTTTGCGGTCCCATTAAGTTGTAAAAAAATCAAACTGCTAAGTTTACGTAAAAAGAAAGATACGGCCGTTTAATCAGCAAAAAACGCATATTTCGACACATTCTCAAGGGAATCAAAACTCATAGGGTACTTCCCGTTGACCTAGAACTATGAAATTTGGCAAGTAACATCGTTATAGACTACAAATATACAAGAATAAATCTCAAAACCCGAACTATTTATAATGATCCTACGTACGGAACCCTCGGTGGGCGAGTCCGACTCGCACTTGTCCGGTTTTTTTTTTTATACTACGTCGGGTTATATTTATATAGCCACATTAATGCTCGCAACATAAAATATCGCTCGCGCGCTGCTACCCCCGCTGCCAACGCAGCATCACCTTCCCTTCTGGTGACCTCACTCACTCGCAGGAACACAACAACCCTCAAGGGAATTGTTATTTAGCTGCGGTATTCTGTGAGGTGGACGTACAATTCCTCAGTCGGGTAGCTTACAATTACGCTCCCTACCTCTCTTTTCGCCAGAGCTTCGTTAATGGTTCAAAGATGTTGATAAACCATTTACACCCCAAATCCCCTGTAGTGCTATTGTCTTCTGTGAGGTGGAGCCTCTCATGCCGGCTTGTAATTAAGTACGTTTTACACTTCATCTCTTATGTGAGAGCCTCATTAGTTATTCGGCAGGGTGTACCACGTATAGGTCCTCACCTATTCAACCTCTTGAATCATGGTGAGTAACTTACACATCAAACATTCTCATTATTAGTAAAAAAAAATGTAGATCAATATGAAGAAATATTTTTATTTTTTTTATATTATAGGATATAGAGGATAACAGTTTTTGACTTATGTAAGTATTTTTTTACAATACTTAATTGACCTTTTCACCGCCATGTCAAATACAAATGTCGCTACTTACACACAAAGCCTAATGAACATACATAGTAAAAATATTTTTGAGTGATTGTATTTATTTAAGCAGTTTAATAGAAAATACTAGGTATATATGAATTACACATGTACTATACTGTACTAAATATCGTGTATAAGTGTATTCATCATCATCGTTATCAGCCTGTACCCAATGCTAGACGTCACGTGTGCCTTTGCCAATGCTTTCCACCATATGCGATCCTCCGCTTTCCGCATCCAATCGCTACCATCCAATTTTTTGATGTCGTCGGTTCATCTAGAGAGGGGGCGTCTTACGCTTCATCGCCTCGTACGTGGCCTCCACTCTAGGACTTTACTCTCATAGATGCCATCGCTGACTCGCCAGATGTGGCCAGCCCACTGAGACTTCAACTTGCTGACTCTGAGACCTATGTCGACCACTTTGGTTCCGTCGAATTTCTTCGTTCCGGTTTTGATCCCTTAGTGAAACTCCAAACATTGCTCTCTCTATCACACGCTGTGCGACCTTTAGTCTGTGAACCAGCCCAATGGTCAGCGTCCAGGTCTCAGCATCGTAGGTTATAGCGGGGAGAATGCACTAATTGAACACTTTGGTCTTCAAGCATTGGGGGTATATCTACGAACATAAATGGGATAGTTTGTATGTTTAGATGTTTGTCACCATCACTCAAAAACGGCTGAACGGATTTAGATGAAATGTGGTACACAGTTAAAACCTGGATTAACAAATACTTTTTATCCTAGTGATGTATATAAAAAGGAGAACCAGCGTGCGGAAACTAGTTCCAAATAAACATAGATTTATGTATGTAGGTACTAAATCTGTATTCCTTATTTGTATGCCAATAAGGTTCTTTTGAAAGATATAAATATTTTTACCAGAATGACTGTTCACAGTAGTTAATGTTGTTCTTCCCGCAAAAGTTGGAAAGTGTTTGAGCAAAGACAGCGAGTAGTTTGAAATAGCTCGAATAACTTTGCGTTTAATCTACGAGACTTGCAAGCAATCTTGTAACAAGAATATTTTTATACAATACGTCGGATGCCAAAGTTTATGACGAGTTACGGTAGTTAGCAAGTTATATTTTTGAAATACCGTTTGCTGTAATATTAATCTTTCGTGTGCCGCGGTTCCATGGTGGGCACAGCGTTGCAGTGGTTGGTACAGAATTGACAGGTGGTGGCACGCGAGGTGTTCGAGGTCATTTTTAAGGTTCCGTGCCTCAAAAGGAAAAACGGAACCCTTATAAGATCACTTTGTTGTCCGTCTGTCTGTCTGCGTGGAGGTATCAAGCTGAAATTTGAACTGTATACTCAGGTCTACGGTCCCATGAAGATGTAATAAAATCAAACTGCTAAGTTTACGTAAAAAAAAGTAACGGCCTTTTATTCAGCAAAAAACGCATATTTCGACATTATCGACACATTCTCAAGGTAATCAAAACTTAAAAAAAGTACTTCCCTTTGACCTAGAACTATAAAATTTGGCAAGTAACATCGTTATAGACTACAAGTATAGGAATAAATCTCAAAATTATACATTTGTGATTAATTCTTAAAAAACAGGGGGTCTATATTTTTTTATAGGAGGTCGAAATTTCAAAATGAAGCTACTAGTTCAAATGAGGTATCATATGGCTTGATGTGCACATTGCAAAATATATTTTATTAATTTTTTCCGACGCATCATTTCTTATTTATAATGAAAAATATCAAATTTACGTACGGAACTCTCAGTGGGCGAGTCCGACTCGCACTGGGCCGGTTTTTTTTTACAAGAAAATTGCTTTTGTTGAAGGAAATAACATAGTTGAAATAATTGCAGGTTTATGCCACTGATTTGCCTTAACGATTGTCATCTAGTAATAACACTCGGGACCATGGAGGACTGCAGACAGGCTACGGTCGACTTTGCTTAACTTGCGTGTTCGATTAGACTGACACGAGCATCGACGCCATGGAGCTGCTCTGCTCAAGAAAAATTGTGAACAGGGCTGATTTCAACCGCTGGATGCCTGCTTAAATTTAACTATTTTATGGCCTCTATTAACTATACATGTAATATACGTATTTAAGTTTGTAAGCTAAATCTACACTACTTTGCATGCTTTCATCATCAGTTAGTTGATGTAAAATACTCCCGGCTGGCACCCATCCACTACCGTTAGTAGATGCATACCTATCACGGCTATGAAGGAAAAGAGAGCCAAAGCGGCTGTGCTGTCTCTTTTCAATAAACTGTATGCATCAACGTTGGGGTGTAAGGAGTTCATCACCATCTTCGAACCAAAGCCGACCTCACCTGCATGGGGTGCACTCTGCTGACTGACAAACGTGGCACTAGTGAAAAGAGAGGTAGGGTATAGCGTATTTTTTAAGTTGCCCGACTGGGAAAATGCCTCCACCTTACAGAATACTGCAGCCAAATACCAATCCCCATTCAAAGGAAGGAATATGGGCTGGCAACGGATTGGCGACCCCTTCGTGTTGCTGATCTCCATTGGGCGATGGTGATTGATTTCCATCAGGTGGCCTACATGCTCGTTTACCCCTCTCTCACATTAAAAAAAAAATCACTCAGGCCGTACGCTTGTTTGCTATTCAGCGAAAAATAAAAATAAAAAGATATGATTAGAATCTCTACGCATGTATTAGTTCATTAGTCACCATAAGCACTTCACTGTAACTAAAAATATGTATGCAAGTAGAAACTTCACAATAGCCCCGTGGGTTCACCCCAACGTCATAAAAACGATGACTCAGAAATATAGGCACCTGCCTCTCTAATGATATTACATATTACCCTTTGTAAATATTCATTTATATTTGATTAAGGCTGCAGGAAATTGATCAAAATTGCATTAAATTTTACTTTCTGCCCCAAAATAATTGATTTATTGAAAGGACTTTGATGGCAAATATCACAAACAATAGGGAAGTGATAAGACAAAGATTGTTAAAAATATATCGTGTCATGTTAACATTGTTTCGTAGCGTTTTATAAAAAACGATAATGTTGTTTTAAAACTGTAAAAATACAAAGTCTTAGCGTGCAAAGTTGCTTTTGCGGTTTGACCTGGAAACTAGTTTGTATATAAATAATACTTTTATAAGCTAAAAAAAACTTTTCAGATTCGACGATATTATAAAAACTGTTTACTCTAGTTATAGAATAGTAATTTATTTGCATAAAATGGTACAGATCATTTTATATTAACTTTATTATGCCTAATGGAAAGCAGTTACCGTAAATTATGTCATTGACTCACATTTTGCACAAACTTTAATGGTGAGCTTTAGTTAATTTAACTATTTATATTTATCACATAAAAATATCCAATTTACTACACGATACATATCAAGTATATTATGTATACTAATAAATACTTGTACATACATATCAAGTGTACTATAGTAATATATAATGTCAAATTTATCAATTATTTAAAAATACATTCAATTCAATAATTTAATCATAATGTCATTTAATATATATCAAAGTATCGTTATCAATTACATATTATATGAAAACTTGGATGAATAAAACTCGTTAATAGAATAAAAACAATTGCCAGCTAGCTGTTAGTCAATTTATTTTTAAACAAGTTAAATGTCAGGTATAGGTTACAAAAATTATGTTAAATTTTCTTTCAGGTTCTACGTATTTTTTTAAGATTACTATTTTACTTTTACGATTTTTGCGAATTCATATCTAACTGAAAATTAAAGAAAGCAAGCGAGTATTAAAACAAAAAATGGTTGAAATGAAATGATGTTCTTACGGTCTATATTATTATAAATATTCATAATCATAAGGATCATATACCAATATATAATAATAACGAGTGCATAGGAATTGCCATCTCTTCAAATCGACAAAATTAACAAAATAATACGATAGATTTAAATTATTTGCTAATGAAAACCAATTCATACAAATACCTACGTAGACTACCCATCCTCTATTTACAATGCGGTTAAATCTATTTCAGACCTCATTCGTCTAGGCATCTAGATTAAAAGAACCCGAAGGGAGCCTAGAACTATAAGTCTTTACCTAGCGCAAACTCTCACAAGGGCTGATTATGTAATCTAAAGCTAAAATATTGTATTTGCAAGAACCATTAATTATGAGAAGTAAATAAGCAATATACTCGTAAAATAACTAATATCTATTTTCAAAAATTTTATTATCTCTTTTTAAAATAACTATAACTAATTTTCTCTCCTCTAAGCTCGACAATATCCCCTCTCTGTCACAGTGCTAAAATATAGTCCCGATTTTTTACATCTGCTAGTATTGTCCAGTAATGGAAATATTTTTATAAGTGTAATATTGAACATAATGGCAGCTTAAATGTCAAATGATTTCTCAGCCTCAAATCAATTGCTGAAACACCATCACACTGTCGGTTGTATAAAATAAAAATCTGCATTTCGATGAAGTCTGAGACATTTGTCAAAAAGCTAGCAATGCTTCGGATTCATAGTAAACTAAAATAAATCATAACCGCAAAGTATCTACTGCCGAATGAGGCATTGCAAGCTAGAGCTATTTCAAGAAAATCTTTAACTGGCGTGTACCATGGATTATTTATTAGATAAATGTTATTATTAGGAACCTAAAATTGTAATTTGTTACCAAACACATTGATTCCAATCTTCTTCTTCTACCTGGCCTTAATCACATTTACTTGGAGTCGGCCCTTCTGGTCAATCTTCGCCAGGACTGTCTGTCCTGGGTCGTCTGGTGTGTTAATTGGGCGTTTTTTAAGTCCCTGTTAATAACGGATATCCATGTGAGGCGGGGTCTACCGCAACTTCTGGGCTGGGTACTCATATCAAGTACTGTTCTTGTCATCTCCCTCTTACCCTTTAGTGTGCCAACGAGTATTCCCTAATCCGCCACCTGGGGACGCGTTCTCTAGGGGTTACAGGCTCCCCTGAGAAAAACACATTGATTCCAATACTTGTTCGAATCTCAAAAGTATTATGTGACACTAGTTTTCGCATGCAACTACGGACTTATATATTCTGTGAGGTGGAGGTACATTCCCCAGTCGGGTAGCTTACAATTACGCTCCCTACCTCTCTTTCCGCCAGAGCTTCGTTTGTCAGTCAGCAGGGTGCACCACGTGCAGGTGAAGTTGGCTTTGGTTCAAAGATCTTGATGAACCACTTACACCCCTAAAATCTCTATCAAATATTAGCCCAATCGGGCTAATGATTTGCAATGTGAGTTGATAGATCAGTAGGTCAATTTTCGAAGTTAAGGTTGCAACCATTGCTGTACTTATTTATCTATCAATTCGAAAATCGTTGACATAATTTACAATGTTGATATGTGTTAGGTAACAAATCGCAATTTTAGGTTCCTAATATAGGTTTGAGATTCGAGCAATTACTGGAATCATCCAATAATTGCTCCAATCTCAAAGATATTATGTGACACTAGTTTTAGCATGCGACTACGGACTTATGTATCCCCTTATACTGTAAGCATTTAAACAAATCTTTTCTCGAAGATTGCCTGCGTCATTGTAGATAGTTTATTACCTCTATTAAAGATTTGCAATGTGAGTTGAGAGATCGGTAGGTCAAATTTCGAAGTTAAAGTTGCAATCAGTGCTGTATTTATTTATTTATCAATTCGAAAAGCGTTGACATAATTTCCAAATATTCTAATAAACGAGCGACCCAGATTGAAACGCCTATCTCAGAATAATTTATTAAGGTTTTCCGTACTGTTTTTCTTCACAACAAAGTCAACATGAAGTTTGTTTTGGAACTTGGTGGTGGGAATCCAATCAATGCCTCGAGCGAAGTGTAAGGGTTTTATATGTTTACGTTTATATGGTGAAACTTATTTCTTTATGTAAAACAATTTAATGTACTTACAGTCTTGTTTAAGTGTAATTTCGTTTGGAATTTCGACTAAATGAGAGAGTAAAAAAGAAAATAAGGGTTTTAATAAATGGTAGTAAAACTAAATATGTTAGATTTTTTACAAAAAATGTTAAACAAGTAAAAACCAGTGTGGTGATGGACAATGAAAGATTGGAATTGGTCAATAAGGTTGTCTTCCTTGGTATAACATTAGACTCTAAATTACAATGGGGCCCACATATAGAAACGTTATCGGGTAGACTCAGCAGCTTACGCCGTAAGGAAAATACGTCAACTGACTGATGTTGACACTGCGCGTTTAGTTTATTTTAGTTATTTACACAGCATTATGTCATATGGTTTATTGCTTTGGGGTAGTGCCGCGGATGTAGACTCAATTTTTGTGCTTCAGAAACGAGCTATCCGTGCTATTTACATGATGAGTCCCAGGGAGACACTGAGAAATAAATTTAAAGAGATAAATATTATGACATTACATTCTCAATATATTTATATATAACATAGGTACTATGTTGGATGACGGCACTTTTCGTATAGCAGCCTGCCTCCGTTTAGGAATTTCTTGCGTCGTTCCGCACCGTTGTCGATGTGGGGAAGATGTCGACCGGCTCGGACACCATGGCCTCTCATGTTGCAGGAGCGCTGGCAGAATCCCACGTCATGGCAGCATTAATGATATTATTCGTCGGGCCCTTTCCACCGCCGGCGTCCCAGCAGTTTTGGAACCAAACGGTCTGGTACGCGACGATGGGAAGAGACCAGACGGTATGTCATTGCTGCCATGGAAGATGGGTAGACCTTTGGTGTGGGACGCAACATGCGTCGACACCCTTGCGCCTTCCCATCTTCCATATACGTCGGGTTCTGCGGGGGCTGCTGCTGCATCAGCGGAGACCCTCAAACGGCGCAAATATTCAAACCTCATCGGTAGTTATGTTTTTGAGCCGTTTGGGGTGGAAACGCTTGGCCCATGGGGTCCGAGCGCAAAAATTTTATTTAGGGACATCTCCAAACGGTTAGTCGACTCTTCCCGCGACCAGAAGGCTGGCCTATTTCTCGCTCAGCGAATAAGCATTGCCATCCAGCGTGGCAATGCTGCTAGCCTTCTGGCCACGTTACCCTTTGATGGCGATGCGGAAGAATTTTTTGATGCTATTTAGATATTATATTTTATTAATTTTAATTAGTTTTTGTTATTTTCGTTTCTTTTTTAGTTTGTATATATAGTTAGTCATATTTAGTATTTATTTTAATTGTATATTTTATTTGAAAATAAATAATTAAATATATTTATGAAAATCTTATTTACGTTCATAAAAATCAAACAAAATTTAGGAAAAACAGTGATCTCCATCAATTAAATTTAAGAAATAAAAACAAACTCGCTGTGCATATTACGAGGCTCCATAAAATCTCTAACTCGTTCCCAGGTCAATCAATGTATACGCTTCTACAATAAACTTCCAAACGACGCGTTTAAATTGGGTAAATTTAAGAAATATATCAAAACTAGACTATGTCAAAAGGCTTACTATTGTATCTCAGATTACATAAATGATAAAAGTATTTGGAAATGAATTGCTCTTGTTATGTTATGTTAATGATTGTATTTGTATTTAATATTGGCAATTAAAAGAGTCGGCCTTGAGTTTCTTGCCAGTTCTTCTCAAGTAGCCCCGTCGCCGGAACTGGCACTTAAATTCACTTTCACATTCAAGATAGTGTGATGAAAGTGAATCTAAGCTCTGCGGATTTAGAGTAGTAATGATTTATACATGTTCTTATATTTAATTTGTATGACGTTTCTAAGTGCTTTATAAAGTCCAAGGAATAAAGAATTTTTTGATTTGATTTGATTTGAATATTCACGTTAATATGTCGCTATCGAACATATTAATGTGATTTACTAAACCACTTATTTTCTTATTTACTCTCTCATATATGGGCTATCAACGAGGTTTCAACAATGATATTGTATATAATGAAAAAAATGCATGTATCTATTGTGATACATGCAGTGTGCGAAAAATGAAATAAAAAAACAGCGTAGGTATATAAATATATTGCCATAGAAACAACCAGCACATGACGCAAAACAAAAAATCGTGTCAATCTGCCTCATTTCTTTATATGATAATGGCGTTAGTTGCTCTTTTTCTTTATGTAAGTATATCATCATCAGGTCTATTTTAGTCTCCACTACAGGAGCACGACCCTCTCTCGTACGTCCTATACGGAAGGAGGATTTGGCCTGGCCTACACTCCCCACGCTGGTCAAACGGGTTGGAGAGGCCTGATCGATATTTGATAATGTATTTCCCTTAGTCGCCTTGTACGGCATCCACGGGAAGAAACGGAGTGATTCTATTCTAGTCTGCCGGAAACCACACGGCCTGTGTAGTTTTCGGCAGACTAGAATGTAGAATAAAGATAAAATAATAACTAATAATTAATTAAGTAATTTTATATGGCAATTTCCTATATTTGATATCAATTGTAGCTTTTAGGTTAGTTGTAATATTTTTTAGTATATTGTAATTGCAAACCACCAATGTATTAAAAGTGTAGTTTTAAATACAATGCTGAAATTATTGAATAAATATATGATTGATATATGATGACCAGTCAGTGCTGTTTAAGAAAGGAGTCCGCGCTTCACGCTGATATCTTAGAGAATACATGATTATAAGACCTAATGTTTCTGTATTAGTCTTCTCATGTTACAATGGAAATAAACTTATTAGTTTGCTAACACGACTAGTTCAATAAGTTTCTCCCCTTCTCTCAATTTTCACACTATAAACGTAGAGAATTGTGTTACGTATTCTCCAAATGAGCCACCGTCGCTTGATTGATTATATCCTAATTAATCCTTATGATAATTCATTGCTGCAGAGATCGCTGAGTCATTGGAGCTCCATAAATTACTCGCGAGAAGCGTTGAGCACATAAGCACGTTGCAACGTTGGGGTTTTACAAAGGGTTTGTGCGAATTCTGAACTAGTAGTCAATTTTTTTTACGAAATCAAATTGAAATGTTTTTTGTTTTTGTTAATTTTGAAGTGAATACCTCTTTAACATTGCTTCTGTAGGGAGGCAATTAAAAAAAAAAAGAATGATAATAAAATCGGGAGATAGAGTTTTGTACTACAGCTACAAATCTATAATTTCTATCCAAAATTCAATCACACCACAGGATAGATGAAGGATCAAAGAATTTATTACGCTAATTAAGGACTATGGAACATCGCGTGCGGGTTAGGTGGACTCGCTGCCATTTTCAGATAATTTTAATGCATATAACGTATTCACGTACAACACACGACCGTGTCCATAACACAGCCACACCCAATTTTTTTTATTGACAACTTTAATCTAAATAATAATTAATAGATTCGTCTAATTATTAAAATTTTTAATTTAATTAATTATAAGAATTGATTTATTTGACTATGGCGGCGGAGCAAAAAAGAGGCTTATCCTCCCTCCTTTATGCTCCGCCGTAGTCGGTTAAAAAACGGTTGAGTATTTACTCAACCATTTTTTACCTTGCTCATTCAAAGAGCTTCCTTCCGAGAACTTGTAAAATTACCACGTTACTGCAGTTTCTCAGGAGTCTATACCATGGCAAAGAGAAATAGCTAAAGCATGGGATTATTCATTATACAGTATTTAATTCCAATCTCAAACATTCAAACTATGTACGGATCATGTACATACTATGATATTTTTTAATTCATGGTTGATATACGATATCATAATCAGGTCATTTTAGTCTCCACTACAGGAGCACGACCCACTCGTCCATCCCAGGCAGAAGGAGGATTTGGCCTACACTCACCACGCTGGCCAGTCGGTTTGGGAAGGCCTGATCGATGTTTTATAATGTATTTCCCTTAGTCGCCTTGTACGACATCCACGGGAAGAGACGGAGTGATTCTATTCTAGTCTGCTGGAAACCACACGGCCAAGTCTGCCAGAAACCATAGGATATATGCAATATATACGATATATGCACCGATAACTGGTACCAAATTTTTCAAGCATCAGATCTATTTAAAAAAGTTGTCACTTTATCGACTGTTATCTAACCACGAAATTTTGATAGACCATAAAGCAAAGATAAAGATAAAGATATATTTATTTGCTTTAAACATGTGATATAGAGAAAATACATGCAGGTGGTGTTACAAAAACTTTTGTCTCAACATGTTTGGCCAGAGTATGGCGTGCAAAATTCATTGACACAATAAAATTGTTGTGAATATAATATGTCAGTATTTAAAACAATATTAATAATACACTAATAATATTCAAAAGTAATTTAAAATTATAAAAGGAAAATGATGTCATGTCTATATAAAATTTATTAGAAGTCAATATTTATCATCCATAAAGTCAGAAATCGCATAATAACATTTATCTAATAACAATTTGGTTAACTTTTGTTTAAATATATTGATTGGCAATTGTCTCATTAATTTTGGCAGTTTGTTATATATTTTTGGTGCCATACAAAATATACTGCTGTGTAAAAGTTTCGTGTTAGATTTTTTAACGCAAATCTTATGATCATCACGTCTGTTGCGCTGAACCTTATCAGACGGTCGTGAAAACAAGTGAGGATTATGTTTGACAAACATGGCTAAGTTGGACATATGTTATTAAAATTTTAAGATCGCAGATCTTTCTAATTTTGTGTATTGATAGTTCTATACTGATAGATATTTTTTGTAATTTCAGCAAGTAGCCTATTGTATTAATGTTAATTCGAGTATATGTATTATTAAGTGCCAGTTTTTAACAGTTATTTTTATTTTACAGTAATCTTTATATATTAATATCCCAACGAATCAGCGCCATATCAGCTGCTGCATAAATATTGGCGGATACCTATTTCGAGGTTTCCATTTTGGAAAGCGCATTAGGCTTATTGCTGAGAGGGAGCAGAACTATTTTCGATGATAGCTATTCAGCGGGTAGATTTTATGGTATCGAACTGACTCATATTGGTATTGCAAAAACGACAAGATCTAAATAATACTCCGCTGATGATAGGAGTTCATCTGTATTTATAAAATTTACAACGCACAGACCATACCGAGAAGGATTGGGTTGAAATTTGTCATAGAGGTACCTAATATGACGTAGGCTAAGGAAAGATTTTAGAAAATTCCATGATGACCGGCCGGATCACTTAGGCGTCCGATAAGGAAGGATTTTGGAAAATTCCATATACGCGATGAGCGGGCCGGATGAATGGCAATGGACCGGTCACATCTGCCCAGTAAGAGATGGCAGATGGGGGAGGAAGGTGGAGGCCCCGCGTAGAACGACGAAGCGTTGGACTCCCTTCTGCTAGATCTGATAACGATAAGACGATGATAAGAAAGGGGCTGGAAGTGGCTGGATGCGAAAGCCGGAGGATCGTATTTGATGGAAATCATTAGAGAAAGTCTATATCCAGCAGTGGGTGATGATGATGACGACACACGGGTACGAAGTTGCGGGCTCAAGTTTGTTTAAAACATTTTGGGTGTAGTTAATACGGAGTTCTTAATTATCCTTGACCCAAAAGTCAACCTTACCTGCTCGTGGAGTTCTGGCAAAAGAAATGAAGCTGCCCTACGGGGAAATACCAAACAGTATTATATAAGGAAATTTATACCTTCGTCTAACAAAATATCGCAGCCAAATAACAATTCCCTTGACGATTGCTGGGTTCCTGCTAGCGAGTGATATCACGAGGAAGGTGTTGCCGCCTCCGCAACGGGGCGGGGGGGGGGGGGGGGCGCAAGCGATTTATTTATATATTTCGTTTTATAGTTTTATATTGCTACCGTAATCGATTCACATCAGGCGAACCGAATGATTGTTTGCCACTCGATATAGTATAAAACATTATGTTTTACAAAAGGATTAATAAACGGAACCAATAATTACAAAATTTGCCGACTATTAATTGGCGACTAAAAATGATTAAATTACACCAAACCTAACCTAGTATTCTAGTCCCTCATTTAGTAATTTTTAGTCGCTCACATTATTATTTTTCTTTACAAAATAATCTTAAAATATTGATAATAATCTTTGGTGAACACAGATTTATCGAGATGGATCAGTGTTCACAAAAGATGGATTAGATGGTTTGATGGTATGATTCATCAATACCTGAGCAGGCAGTCTTTCCCTGATACCTGTTCTTTAGTCTGGTCCAGGTAATTTTTTGCAATAACACTTGCGCCCACTAATATGTACGCGCACATTCCGATATCTCGTCGGCATTTTCAAAAAACCTGTCTTAGTGTATTGCTAGTTGTACCCGCATGCCAAATTTCAACCTACCGCCCTACCGCCTAAGCTGAAGCGGATTCGCATTGAAATTTTTGATTCCAAAAATATGTCTTAAGGTGTGACGTCTTATATCACGTCGGGGTCACCACTGTTGAGTATGTCTCTGTGTCGTCGGTGTTGGTGGAGGTGATGTGGAAGTGATAAAGGAGATTCAACACTTAAGTATTTAGAAGAGTTTAATAGAGTCCAGATAAATACTACCAGATATATACTACCTCTTGCTAGAGCGAAATCGAAAATTAGAGATGAGTTGCTTGACTGGACATATAGTAAAACGGAATTTTTTCTCAGGGGTATATGTTAGAGACAATATTACTGTACTGATAGATATTACGATACTTATGATGTGTAAAGGAGTTCTTGTTCATATTGTGCCATAATCCAAAGTGTAACTCCTATAATAAAGACTGCCCACAAGACAGGCTTAGCCTAGTGTGGGAGTCTTTGGTAGTACTGTTATTGCATGTGTTGTATTATATTATATATATTGTTATATTTTAACCATACTGTATGTAACTCAATATATGTAACACATGTAATCTATTTGGCAATAAACTTTACTTTACTTTACTTTACTTTAAATAGTTACAAATTACAAGTGAAATAGAGCACGAAATGTCCTAACTTTGTGACGGCACTGAGACTACTGCTTGTGCAGTAGTCGGCCACAAAGGTAAAGTTAATGATGAAATCTTCAGCTTAGGCAGTAGAGCTCTAATGTTTCTAACCAGCTAAGCTAAACACAATTATCACCAACTAGCGGCCCGACCACGCTTCGCTGTGGCTCAATCTTTTCGTTTCCATCCATTTCCTTAGAGATGGCGCTGTATGTGAAAAAAGATTTTCCCGCTTTTCTTTTCAAATTTTTCCAGAATTTTCTTTGCTATAAACCTCACGGAGCCCGAGACCTTTCCAACGAATGCAAAACCGTGGAAATCGTTTCGTGCGTTCTGGAGTTATAGCGTCAGGAAGGAAAACCCGACTTATTTTTATATAGTAGATTAAAGCAAAATTTGATATTCGCAATCAAAAAATCTAATGGTAATCGGCTTGAGCTTCGGCGGTAGGGCCGCAGGGGTCCCATCGGATTTTTAAATTGCGCAAAATGGACTTCTATTTAAATTTATGACAAACATCTTCAGTTTAATCGGCACTATTTTAAGGGTGTAAGTGGTTCATCAACACCTTTGAACCAAAGCCAACTTCACCTGCACGCGGTGACTGCTGACTGACTGACAAACGAAGCTCTGGCGAAAAGAGAGGTAGGTAGCGTAATTGTAAGCAACCCAACTGGGGAATGTACCTCAACCTCACAGAATACCGCAGCCAAATAACAATTCCCTTGAGGGTTGTTGTGTTCCTGCGAGTGAGTGAGATCACCAGAAAGGAAGGAGATGCTGCGTTGGCAGCGAGGGTGGCGGCGCGCGAGCGTTATTTAATGTTGCGAGCGTTAATATGACACGGCAACCGCTTCACATCATGCTTTATCAGCGGGCCGTATGCTTGTCTGCCACCCGACGTAGTATAAAAAAAAAGGTGAAGTTAGATTTTCGCAATCAAACAATCCGATCGTAATCGGCTTCAGCTTAGGCGGTACCCCGATACGTCCAGCATTAGTCAGTACCGGTTGGCTTTTATAGATACAAATTTATTGTAAAATACACAAAATTACAACTATCTGCGATTTTATTATCTGTTAATTTATAATGTATGACGTCATAATTTAGTAGCCATTTATAAGGAGCGTTGTTGGAAAATCAACGGGAAAGTCTATGTATCGACGTAATTCTGTTTCCTATAGCAAAATAGCTACACGTGACTTTATACAACAACAAAACATGTGTGACCAGGATGTGAAAATTTTTATTTTCACTGGTAAGGTCTTGGCAATTCTTGAAAATGCCGCGTCCTTTAAGCCATGTCAGTGGCCTTAGGCGGCTTGAAAACACTGGCCTCCGCCAATTAGCAGATCAGCAGCATGGTGGAGTAAGTTCTAAATCCTTCGAATGAGTTAGACAGCAGTAGAATAAATAAGGCTCGACGACGATGAGATATCATCATCATCAGGTCATTTTAGTCTCCACTACAGGAGCACGACCCTCTCTCGTCCGTCCCAGGCAGGAGGATTTGGCCTACACTCCCCACGCTGGCCAAACGGGTTGGGGTCACAAACACTTATTTCAAAGTACATCAGGAAAATAAAAATATAAGTAATATATGGCTTCTTTCACAATATATCGTGTTTCTGAGGAGATGCAATTCCCCCAGATCCAATATATTGAGAACGTCGCGTCGCCGTCATTGAGGTATTGTATGTCCTTATGTCAAAAGTTCATATACATAATATACAGATAAATATATACAAATTTGTGGTATACAAACATATGTATATATATACTAGCTGACCTAACAGACGTTGTCCTGTCTTCATTCGAAGTAGTTTCTCGAAATCTGTCAAATGACTGACAGTTCTGTCGAACGACATAGAGTTACATTAGAACAGTTAATAATGATCGTTACGTTTTTTTTTTTTAATTTGATTAAGAAAAATAAAAAAAAAACTGAACGATCATATTAACTTTTCTAATGTAACTCTACTATTCTCAGCTCAACTAACTCTGTTTTTTTTAATTTGATATATATGTATTGTTTATGTATATTTTAATTTGATATATATGTATTTTGTATGTATAGGTATATGTGTGGCACATTATTGTGATTGCTTTGAAAAAAAAAAACAGCACATGACGCAAATGCGATGGAAACTATCCATTTGGCTATAGTTTTCTCTGTCTATGATCGGACGTAAATTGATTACGTCTAGTCGTTATTATAGCAATATGAGGGTCGTTATTGCCTATATTTAATAAGTTACTAACTGCTGCCCACGCGATTCACGGCATTTATAAAGCTCGTAAAAGCCACCCACGTTTACAATAGAAAATTGTCTAAATACGAACATGGGCAGGCATTAAAACAAAGAGAAATTATTATCAAAAAAATGCTTACGATTCACGATAATATACACTATATAGCCCATGGGGCCGAGATAGGGTTGAGTGGAGCGAGTAGATTCGCTGGGTGTATGTTTTCTATTGATTTCAATGTAAAATGTATTTGGTGATCATTCCTCAAGGACTTGATGGATCTCAATTTTTTTTCGACACAAACTTCAACCATGTCTTTGTGACAAGTTTCATCAAAATCGGTTCAGTGGTTTTGGAATCTGTTCATTTCCAAAAGTACCTCTTCGGCGTATATAATCGTTCCACTCGCTCAGCTTGCTCCACTCAATAACACTTTTCATAGCAAAGTACCATTACACTCTAAAAAGTAGTACCATTACATTCTAAAAACATCACATTTGTAAAAAACCATATTCGCAAAATACTATCATTTTTTTTTTATATATATACTACTACGTCGGGTGGCAGACAAGCATACGGTCCGCCTGATGTGAAGCGGTTACCGTAGCCATATTAACGCTTGCTACAAAATTCTACCACCTGCCTGCGCAAGATTCTCGAGTACTTTGGTCACATTGCCAGGAAACCTGCGGACAATCTCGAGAGACTCATAGTCTCTGGCAAGGTGGAGGGTGAGAGAGAACGAGGCCGCAGCCCGACTCGTTGGTCCGATCAAATTCGAGGTTACCTCACCATGTCAGTCCACGATGCTTTAAGGACTGCCGGAGATCGACATAAATGGCGCAATATCATAAGAGAAAAGGTGCTACCTGGTGGAGGTCACGAACCTCAAATCTGAGGATAACGAAACATGGAGGAGGTTATAATAAAACACTTGTACTGTTCCAATAAATTATATTTAATTTTACCGACCGATTTCGCCGCTAAGGCATTATCTTTTTTGTAGAAACTCATATACATACCATCTGTTTACCTTGATAATGCCTTAGCGGCGAAACCGGTCGGTAAAATTAAATATAATTAAGTGGAATAGTACAAGTGTTTTATTATAACATTATGATAATAATGTTCCACCAAGTGCCAACAATCAACAGTATCAACTTTTGAACGCAAAATACAACATTCTCTAAACAAGGTGTTTTCACTAAAATGAAAATGTGTAAATGTAATTAGGCTATTTTCCAATATTTAAAAATTGTATAAATTATTTAACAATATCGTAAAATACACAAAACTATAAAGATCTGCGAACTTTCATTCTAATATCTTCAGTCAGACTTTTTTAGCGTCGATCAAAGTTTGGCGGGAAAGTCCATTTTAAAAGTATGAAATTATCAAAAAATAATATTTCCATTGGAGAAGCAATAAAAAATGCTATAACTTTAATTATGATACTAATAACATAAACGTAATATTTAACATAGCTGTTGTACAAATTTCTGATTTGATGCATACAAAATACAAACCTGTGACGTCATAATTCGGTAGTCTTTTGTATGGAGCGTTTTGGGGCAGTCTAAAAATTGTGATTTTCAAATTACCATATCTCGAGAGATTTTTGTGCTACCGAAGTAATTCTTTCACCTATGGTTATATTATGGAGACGTCCCTACATATCAAACAGAAAAAAATGTTAGTCAAATAGCCTATTAATTAAAATGTTGTGGAAATTTAATTCATACTTACTCAATCTCAAAAATGTAACATTTAGCATTCTGGTAACACAATTATGATAGATCAATACCGAAATGTGACCGATAAATTAAGAATGGTACTTACCTATTCTCCTCGCCATAAAAAAATATTCACATTAGTTAATTAATGAAACCAAGTGTACAAAAATCAATTTACAGTCAATTGCTAGTTAATTTCATTTCGGCCAATTTTCATTCGGTGCTAAATAATTACAAAAATTGGTCTATAGTAAACATAGAGACTTGGACACTGACCATCGGACTGGCTGGTCCACAGGCTAAAGGCGCAGCGAGCGATAGAGAGGGCTATACTAGGGGTTTCTCTGAGGGATCGAATCCGAAACAAAGAAATTGGACGGAGAACCAAAGCTGTCGACGTAGCCTGCAGAGTTCGCAAGCTGAAATGGCAATCTGTCACATCTGTCAAGTAAATGATGGCAGATGAGGAAGGAAGATATTAGAGTAGAGGCCGCGCGTAGGACGATGAAGCATTGGATGCCCTCCTTCTAGATGATACGATGATCTTAAGAAAGCAGCTGGAAGCGGGAGGAGGAGGATCGTATTTGGTGGAAAGCATTGTGGAAGGCGTCTATCCAGCAGTGTCTATCCAACAGGCTGATGATGATGATGATAAAATATAAAAACAAACTATGTTTAAATTGTGTTGTGTTTTATACTAAAAATTTCATTCGCGACTACTTTATTATTTTTTAATAGCTCAATCAAAAACTTCCCTTTTCGCTGCCTTACTTATAATAATTGTCCATGCTTCTCAACTTCTTTGAAATTTCCTAAAATTTTTCGAAATCATCTCACGTCGTAACCTTTCCAAATTAACGTCACCCTGTCCATTACTTCATAAAGCCCCTATTAATGACTTTGTGGCGTCTACTCCCCACTAGTTCGTAGCTTCCACGCCCCTCGGGGTAGGTCGAGCTCAGTTGTCATCCCGCGCGGCACGCTCCGTACGTGTAAGCTACTTTATTTACGAATTGCAGTTTATTCGAGAACTTTTACGAGTGATTTGAAATCGAGTGATTCGTGCGTGTATAAGTGGAGTTAACCGAATCGAGTCACTGGTATGTACATTATTTGTACTTTATTTGATTATGTCGGCACTTTTAATTAAGCATAGGTTATACTCATGTAGTATTTATATGAATTGTAAAATTGTGTGATATTATGATGGTTATTTTTGCATTCTAATTACTTTAATGTTTTTTTTGTTTTAAAACCGACGCCAACTTAACTACAATAAAATTAAGACAAAAAATTTCATGTTGATTTTTTTTTGTGCAATACTTATCAATTGCTTCGTTCGGACACGTTTTATTTACGTTAATATACATGTACTTGGATTTTTTTTATATTGATAAAGTATTTTTATCCTACTTATTTCAAAAAGATTAATTATATGAATCGTAAAAAGATAAATTACCTACATTATCCATAGGCTATATTTTAATTTTTTAAAAAGACGCTCCTCGAAAGCTCCCATGTCGTAATGTCGGCATTTAAATTACGTACTTTAGATTTTTTTAAATAGGTATTGATAGTTTTAGTTTCCTTTTTTAATGAAATACAGTTTTTAAGTCGGTATTTTTTTATTACTATTTATTAATACTATATTAACTCTATATACTAACGATGCTGCTGGCGAAAAGCCAGACGTATTTTTTCCTGACTAAAAGCGCTTTTACATATATGTATGTAATGATAGTCAAAATTAATATGAATTGGCACACTACACTAGTAGTTTATTAGTTGGTAGATAAGGTAATATTGCTACGTTATCCTATTACATTATATTTGTTATTTATTGGTATATACATCCTTTTCAATATTATATATGGGAAAGTGAGTTTTATTCCACTTTCACGCATTAACTAATATCAAATTAACAAAAATATTAGCAATCGGTCCACCACACATTCCCACCACTGTGTCTCCTGTGTAGCCAGGTTTAACAGTGGCGACCACCAGTAATAATCGTCACGGGTATAGGACTGCGGCTGTCTTGGAACTCACAACGAAGTACTACCTCAAAAGGAAAATCGGAACCCTTATAAGATCACTTTGTTGTCCGTCTGTCTATCGGTCTGTCTGTCAAGACCCTCTATGTTGAGAATGGGTTAAGGTATCAAGCTGAAATTTGAACTGTATACTCAGATCAAACTGCTAAGTTTACCGTTTATTCAGCAAAAAACGCATATTTCGACACATTCTCAAGGGAATCAAAACATATAGGGTACTTCCCGTGGACCTAAAAGTATGAAATTTGGCAAGTAACATCGTTACAGACTACAAGTACAAGAATAAATGTCAAAATTATACATTTGTAATTAAATCTTTAAAAATAGGGGGTTAGATTCCTAAACCCTCGATGGGCGAGTCGGACTCGCACTTGTCCGGTTTTTTTATGGGCGGTGTTGATTACTTTCCATCAGGTGACCCACATGCTCGCTTGGGGTGCAAAGCTACGGTAACTCCTTTCCATCAGGCGGGCCGTATGCTTGTTTGCCTCTCTAATAGTATAATAAAAAAAAGGCTCCCACATAAAAAAATAATAATAAATAGGACACTTAAACCACAATACTTCCACTATACAAAGTAATTGACACAAAGAAATTAACATGCTCACTTAAATATCTCTTTCAATTGTCATAATTAACTCATTCCTCGAGGACGTTAGATACTCTTAAGCAACAATAATAACAATAACGTCTAAGAGCGTTACCATAGAACTTCTAAAATTAATTTCGTGGAAAATTCTTAGATCTTTGTCAAATAATACATTGTAAACGTGGAGAGCGGAGAGAAGCAAATACACAGAATTAGGAGCGTTTCTGCGGTAAAATCTGTAAGCAGATTTAATTATGAAACCTTTATACGCATCATTTTTATTCTTTGTTACGTTCCTTTTTGTTATTTGTCTTTTAAAATGTTTTATTATACCTGTTTAGGTAAATAAGTCGTTGTGTAGTACAAAGCAACCGCATTTTGTAGAGTCAATTTGTCAGTAAGTAATAAATAAGTAAGCCGTTTATTCTATCTACGAGTATATTCAGGGTATATGTAGTTCACGGTCATATTAGAGCCAAAGCCTAAGCCAACTCATATTAGAATCAAAGTCACTTGCACGTGGTGCACCCTGCTAACTAACGAGGTTCAGGCACATAACTCCCTAAACTTTTTTTTCAATCATAGCGTTGTAAAAGTGAAGCGTCGAGAGAATAATTCTTTTTTTATACTACATCGGGTGGTAGATAAGCATAGGGCCTGCTGGATGTGAAGTTACCGTAGCCATATCAACGTTCGCTACATTAAATTTTCGCTCGCACGCAGCCACCCCCACTGTCAACGCAGCAACTTCTTCCTTTCTGGTGACCTCACTCGCCACTGTTCGCCATACGACCACCGGGTTCGTGAAATAAAATTATTCTTAAGTATTGTAGGTAGCTACCATTTTTCCGACCGATCACGGACCGAAAGGCGATTATAGCTTTTCATCACGGTAAAATACGAACTTAAAAGCTGCTGTTGTTATGATTACGAGCCTAAACACACAGTTACTGTTATTATTGATTCGATAATAAAATTCAGAAACGGTGAAACTTTAACTTGTTACACAAATTGTTTTCAACAATAAAAGGTCAAAGGTTATTACTATATTGTGATAATTATTATGATTGCAAAGGGAGGAAACAATAGATGTAGGTCCTCAGAGTGCATAATGCGAGTTTTTTGGTCATATTCAGACGTATTAACGTTTACAAGCCCACCAAATTTTTTTTATACTACGTTGGGTGGCAGACAAGCATTCGGCCCGCCTGATGTGAAGCTAGCCGCTTCACATCAGCGGTTAGAATGAAGCGGTTACCGTAGCCATATTAACGCTCGCAACATTAAATATCGCTCGCGCGACGCCACCCCCGCTGCCAACGCAGCATCTCCTTCCTTTCTGGTTTGATTAATTGAGGAATAGTTTCAAATAGATTGAGTAATAGTTTCATATTGTGAATTTACCGTGTTACATTTTTTTTAATACTACGTGTCTGGTGGCAAAGACAAGCATACGGCCCGCCTGATGTGAAGCGGTTGCCGTAGCCATTTTAACACACGCAACATAAAATATCGCTCGCCACTCACTCGCAGGAACACAACAACTCTCAAGGCAATTGTTATTTGGTTGCGGTATTCTGTGAGGTGGAGGTACATTCCCCAGTCGGGTAGCTTACAATTACGCTCCCTACCTCTCTATCTATTATCCAAATTAGCCGAGTATATTTCCTATTTCGATAACGGCTGCTTACCATTAGATTTTTTATTCGTCATCAACCCTTACTCATCTTACTGCTGGGATAAGGATCTCCCCTCAACTGAAGGGGTTTAGAGCAGAGGCCCCTAACTTGGCTTAACGACTGTCATCTAATTGGCAACAGCCAGGACCGACAGCTTAAACGTGCCCTCCGAAGCACGGAGGTGCTCTAGACAATATCAACTTCCATAGCCTGTCGATCGTAGCCTGACCGTAGCCATCCATGGACAGGCTACGGTCATCATCATCATCATCATCTCAGCCATTGAAAGTCCAATGCTGGACATAGGCCTCCCCTCTAGATCTCCAAAAAGACCGGTTGGAAGCGGCTTGCATCCAGCGCTATCCTACGGCCTTAATGAGGTCGTCTGTCCACCTATGGATACACGTCCTACGGTCGACGTTGCTTAACTTGCGTGTTCGATTCGACTAACTCGCGCAACGCCACCACCGAGCTCCTTAAGGAACTCGAAGAACAAGAAGGAAGGATAAAAGCAAGAAGGATTTAATGACATGATTTTTATTGCTTTATTACTCGTTATTTATTATGTATGTGCAGATTAGGTGTGAAAATGTCAACAGCTATTTATTTACATATATCTCTGAATGACATACAATTTCACAGGTACCAAACCTTGTATTCTCTGCGTTAGTTTTTCCTCGAAAGTAATGCAATCTACTTACTCGTTCCTATCTAGAGCTGACAACCCATAAAGTAGTGAGGCTTTAGTGTTATGTTCCAAACAAATCCTGGCCATTATCGTCTTATCTCTGTCGTCTGTCCCAGTACTCCCAGTGCTTAGGGTTCGATGCAGTGAGATGTTAGATGCTTTAAATAAGATTCAGATTTTAGTTTTACACTTTTAGGGTTTCGTAAAGTTAGGTTACTAGGTCGTGTGCGAAAAATTTTGAAACTAGTCAATGGATTTTCATGCGAACATCACCAATTTTATTGACTTAGTAATACATGAGGATGGTCCAAAATTTTTTGACGTGAAAACTACTTTAGCGACGTTGTGCACTTTTTGGGATGGATAAAAAATGTTAAACTCGCGTCAGGACACGTGACCTGATAGAAAATTCGTAAGACGGAGCCGGCGCCGGCGTAGGAGAGGAAGTAATATCCCCCCTATGCCTGCTCCTGCTGTTTATTTTTAATGTAATATAAATTGTCATGTTTGTATACGATAACGCAATAAATGAATATTGTATTTTACCACATAAATGATAGTACGTTTATACTGATAGATAAAGCAATTCGTGCGAAATTATTCCCTAACCATTCCAAAATGCACAACGTTTTACAACTTCATGGGACCGTAGACCTGAGTATACAGTTCAAATTTCAGCTTGATACCTCCACGCATTCTCGACATAGAAATTCTTGACAGACAGACAGACGGAGAACAAAGTGATCTTATAAGGGTTCCTTTTTCCTTTTGAGGTACGGAACCCTAAAAAAGTAAACTTGGGTGAAGCCGCCGGTGGAAGCTAGTAACAATGTAAAAATATAACTGTTGTGTTCAGTTACGTATTTTTGTTCGAAAAAGTCATTATTTCAGTTTGATAATTTAAAAAAAAATCGGCCAAGTGCGAGTCGGACGCTCTCCGTCTCGCGTCTCGTGCACGAAAGGTTCCGTAACATTATTTATAAAAAAAAACCGGCCAAGTGCGAGTCGGACTCACCCACCGAGGGTTCCGTACGTAAGATCATTATAAATTTGATGTTTTTCATCATAAAAAAGAAATAATGCATCGGAAAAAATTAATAAAATATATTTTGCTATGTGCACATCAAGCCCTTTCATATGATACTCCATTTGAACTAGTAGCTTCAATTTGAAATTTCGACCTCCTATAAAAATATAGACACCCTATTTTTTAAGTTTTAAATACAAATGTATAGTTTTCAGATTTATTCCTGTACTTGTAGTCTATAACGATGTTACATGCCATATTTCATAGTTCTAGGTCAACGGGAAGTACCCTATAGGTTTTGATTCCCTTGAGAATGTCGAAATATGCTTTTTTTGCTGAATAAACGGCCGTAACTTTTTTTTACGTAAACTTAGCAGTTTGATTTTTTTACAACTTCATGGGACCGTAGACCTGAGTATACAGTTCAAATTTCAGCTTGATACCTCCACGCATTCTCGACATAGAAATTCTTGACAGACAGACAGACAGACAGACAGACAGACAGACAGACAGACAGACGGACAGACGGACAACAAAGTGATCTTATAAGGTTCCGTTTTTCCTTTTGAGGTACGGAACCCTAAAAAATGGCAAAAAAAATCACGTTAGTTGTATGCCACCGTTAAATATTTGTTTTATTTTTATTTAATTATTTATTTTTAAAGTGAATATATAACTAAATATTATGTGAGTATTTCAAACGTCTACCTATTGCCGTTATCAATTACGAGCAAAATCGAGCAAAAAATAACGTTTGATGTATGGGAGCCCCCTTAAATATTTATTTTATGCAATTTTTTAGTATTTGTTGTTACAGCGGCAACAGAAATACAGCATCTATGAAAATTTCAACTGTATAACTATCACGGTTCATGAGATACAGCCTGGTGACAGACGGACGGACGGACGGACGGACCGACAGCGGAGCCTTAGTAATAGGGTTCCTTTTTACCCTTTGGGTACGGAACCCTAAAAAAATGGTTTAAAAGCGAGATTTAGGGTATTATACAAGAAACAAAGAAAAAGCTTATTTCTATATCTGAAGAAAAAAGCTTATTTCTATATCGCATAATAGGGTGACCACTATCAAACGCCTCCCTCAATTCCAAACGAATTGTAGCGGTCCGTCTTCAAATGTCCACATTTCTCAGTTCAGACAGCAATTTTACCGGCTTCCCATAAAGTTACATCACAAAGTCCATATCCGGGCTTTGCTCTTCCATATGATTTTGAATCAGTGGATGTCGGAGTGATCATGGTAGAAAGACATCTGAGTGCTGAGTGCGAGTTTTTTATTCACGTTCGACAATGTCAACGTAAACAAACCGACTAAATAGACAAGTACTCTCATGTTGTGATATGACGCGTGTTACATATCAAAATTATATAGCATACCCGCTCACATTTCGAAGTGAGCTTTGACTTAATGTCCTATGTCCCCTGGATGGGGCAGAGGGCCTCCACAGTACGTCGCCATCCCGAGCGGTCTTGAGCTTCGCGCTTTATTTCGCTCCAGGTCATCCCTATCGCCTTCGCTTCTGCAGTGATTGTCCGCCGCCAGGTTTGCTTCGGACGGCCACGTTTCCGCTTTCCTTGAGGATTCGAAGTGAGCAACCCGGCTAAATTGGATTTGTAACACGCGTCTTGCTCACTTCAAAGCCGGAATGCTCACTTCAAAACGTGAGCAAGTAAGTCACATAATTTTGATATGTACTCGTAATACGCGTCTCATAAATTCACAACATAAGAGTTCTTCTCTATTTGGTCAGTTTGTTAACGTTAACATCGAACGCGAACAAAAAACTAGCACTAAGTACTTAGATGACCAATTCTCGTAATTATTTTACGATTGCAGAACAGAAGTTGATCGAATCGAGATTGAATTGTGAATTGTTCAAAATGATTATAATTCATTTCATTCATTCATTATTGTCAATTCTAATTGTTTGCAGAATAACATTCTTAGTTTGTGTAGTTTTCGATTATATTTATTTTCTATATAAACCCACTTAAATTAAACTTTGAAGTGTCATATTGTGATACAAGAATACCAAATTTGACATTTGGAAGTTCGAAATCGGAACTGAATTTTGATTACATTCTACTTACTAGAATTGCCCCTGTGGTGTGTTCTTCCCGTATGTTATCAAGACTACGTCACGAATTCGTCTGTCATAATCTGTCATTTTCCATACAAAGTACTGCTGATGACGCAGGCAAGTGCAAATCAAGTGACCACATTTTTTAGGGTTCCGTACCCAAACGGTAAAACGGACCCTATTACTGAGGCTCCGCTGTCCGTCCGTCCGTCCGTCCGTCTGTCACCAGGCTGTATCTCATGAACCGTGATAGTTAGACAGTTGAAATTTTTACAGATGATGTATTTCTATTGCCGCTATAACAATAAATAAGTACTAAAAACAGAATAAAATAAATATTTAAGGTGGCTCTCATACAACAAACGTGATTCATTTGCTTGTTTTTGCTTGATATTGATAACGGCAATAGGTAGACGCTTGAAATGTTCATATAATATTTAGTTATATACTCACTTTAAAAATAAATAATTAAATGAAAATAAAACAAATATTTAACGGGGGATCCCATACAACAAACGTGGTTTTTTAAGATAATGGTACGGAATCCTTCGTGCTCGCGCACGACTCGAACTTGGCATGTTTTTATTTATTTATAAATAACATAAATTTTGTGAGCATTACAGTTGCCCAACACGCTCAAGAATTGCCAATAATTAACAACTTTAATTAAGACATAACAACAATACATAATAATATTTAAATTTGCTATTAATTCATTCCATGTTAATTTTAATAAAGTCGTAAATTTTGATAGTAAAATGTATATTGTAAAATGTATAAATGTATAATATTTTACAAACTAAAAAGTCCAACCACTATTTATTAACTGCAATAAGTGTATTGCAATAGTCTCGACTAAATAGTTAAGTTACGAAAAAAATATGATTGGCAACTACACTACACAACTCTTAATAGACTATTGAGATGATCTGAAGGGCAATCGTAATTAAAATGTAGTCAAAATTCATTTCCGGTCGCGTTTTCATCTCATAAATGTTAAATTTGGTATCATAATATGTAATTGCAAAGTCTAATTTTAGTGGTATTATAACGAAATCTGATCGAAAATGAAACAAACTAAGAATGTTTCAAAAAATATTTATCTGGCAAGTTGGCCAAGACAACTATTTAAATAATAATAAACTAAGAATGTTGTTTTGCCAACAATTAGAATTGATAATAATTAATTACCGAAATCAAGTATACGTGAATTTACAATATTTTTTTGTAAATTCACAAATCAATCTCAATTAGGTAAACATTCGTTCTGCGATTGTAAATTAATAATTGGGCTCCTGAAAGTTTGTATTTATGCGCCTGGTCCTAGGTACACTTTACATTCTCTACATCTAAATATATGGCTCGGTCATTGTCTCGCGCTATTCCAGGATGTTGGTTATTGGTCTGTCTTGTCGGGCGTTTATCCTATTTATTGGTGGTTTCCATTAACGTGCTGTCGCTCGGACGTCTCCTGTCGGCTTTCCTATACGTTCAGCTTGTATTCAGCTTACATTGTAGCATTAACATGCCCTACGTTAGTGTACAATGCCTTTATAATGCAGGGGTTGTTAGCATTTTTTTTTATATTGCATCTTCCTTTGTAAATTTTTTTTTTTCAGATGCACTTTTAAAAGATACGGTTTCTTTACGGAAAAGTGCGTCTGCTATTAGTTGTCTAGTAGACATCTAAACTATTATAATACATAATAAATATATATATATATATATATATGTATATATATTTACAGCATATTATATTACAGTATATTATATGTGTGTGTGTATATATATGTAAATATATATATATATATATTTACATATATATACACACACACACTGTATGTACTGTATTTCTCGATATCTCAGGATTTAAAATAATATGAAAATATATCGTATCTTAGCAATTCTTTGATACAAAATTGTAATGTAAGCGATATTTATACAAAGTGTGCGTGTTTTTTTATACTACGTCGGATGGGAGACAAGCATACGGCCCGACTGATGTGAAGCGGTTACAGTATCCTAAAACATGAAATGTCGCTCGCGCGCCGTTACTCCCGCTACCAACACAGCAATTCCTTCTAATCTGGTGACGTCACTCACTCGCTGGAACACAACAACCCTCATGAGAATTGTTATTTGACTGCGGTATTCTGTAAAGAGGAGGTACTCATATAAGAACTTTAACATCAGACTAATTTTTTGAACACGGAAAAGGAGTAACTTACATTAAGGCAATTATACTTGTAAAAATAATATATTATATACGTAATTCCACAGTTACTTTTCATATATTATTCTAGCGCACATTCCATGTCATGTCGCTTAATTAAAGTAACTACTAGAACCTTTATTCTTGAGTACATACCTTGTGCCTCATTAATTTTTTTTTATATATTTGTAGGAAAACAAGCGGCTATATAAAGCTTACATTTTTAAAATACAGTCGCAATAACGTTAAAGAATGTGACAATTCATCACATTCTTTAACGTTACATTTTGGGGTGTAAGTGGTTCTTCAACATCTTCGAACCAAAGCCAATTCCACCTGCACGCGGTGCACCCTGCTGACTGACAAACGAAGCTCTGGTGAAAAGAGAGGTAGGGAGCGTAGTTGTAAGCTTCTCGACTGGGGAATGTACCTCCACCTCACAGAATACCGCAACCAAATAAGAATCCCCGTCAGGGTTGTTGTGTTCCTGCGGCACCAGAAAGAAAGGTGATGCTGCAATGGCAGCGGGGGTGGCGGAGCGCGAGTGATACTTTATGTTGCGAGCTTTAATATATATGGCTACGGGAGCCGCTTCACATCAGGCGGGCCGTATGCTTGTCTGCCACCCGACGTGGTATAAAAAAAATGTATAAAACCATTGTTTTATTTACCCTTATATAATTTGTGGTCAATAAAGCTTTTACATAAATAAGTAAATAAATCATCATCATCATCATCTAAGCCTTTCTTCTACCGTGTTGGTATAGGCCTCCTTCAGTCTTCTCCACTCTGATCTATTTTGGGCCACATTTATCCAGTTCGTGCCCACTAACTTCACGATGTCGTCCTTCCATCGCATTTGTGGTCGCCCGACAGAACCATTCCAGAACCGTTCTGCACCACGAGTCCGACTTTCTGGCTATATGTCCAGCCCATTGCCATTTGAGCTTTGCTACGCGGCGTGCGATATCATAGACCAGACTTCTTTTCCGGAGCCACTTGTTGGTTTTCTTATCCCGGAGAGTCACTCCTACCAGTTTTCTTTCCATCGCTCTCTGTGCAACCCCTAGTTTGTGGACAATGGCCTTGGTTGTCACCCATGTCTCAGCACCATACGTAAGAACTGGTAGGACGCATTGGTTAAAAATCCGCGCTTTCTGCTTTTTTGTGATCTTCATGTTAAAAGCAAAACCAAGTTTGGCAAATGCGGCCCAGCCTAAACGGATTCTCCTGTCTATTTCGTTCTCCTGGTTCTCTTTACCCATCTTCAACTCTTGGCCCAGATAGACATATTTGCTGACGGTCTCTAATGGCGTACCACCTACCGTTATAATATAGTTGTTGTCGGTTTCGGTAGTCATTATTTTGGTCTTATCCAAGTTCATCTCTAAACCAACTCTCCGCGAGGAATTATAGAGATCTTGCACCATACCTTGTAGTTCTTGTGGGTCGTTGGCAAAGAGAAATAAATAAAACCACCAAATTCGTAAAAGTTGAATTACAACAGAAATTATAGCGTCACTCACGTTTTCTTACAAATAATAAAAGAAATGTCTAAAAGGGCACGTAAAATTAGAAAAAAGTTACCTTCCCGTACCCTTTGTATAAGCAGAACTCGTCCCAAAAGCAAATACCCCGTACAAAACGCCAAGAGACACAATCTTTACCTAAATTACGAATATTCTGTCCCATCTAATAAATGAAGGGAAAAATACTGCGCGATTTCCATGAGATTTTTTTTAAAATTTTCACCCTGAATGGGTTCTTTGTAGGAGGAAGCTCAACACCAATTAGTGTCAGTCGTTTATTAGTTCCGGAGTCTTGGGGAAGGCAGGGTAGGGACGGGTACAGTGAGGCACATAATATGGGATTATTTTAGGTTTACAATAAATTTTAACGGATATGTCGTTCATTTACTGACTTAAATTGTGTTGTATTTGAAAATAACTAATTTGTTTAGTAAGATGACAAATATAATATTGTGAGATGAATAAAAGATATAATTGTAATAAATATTCCTGGACAAATTAGGTTAGTCATCTAAGTCCCAAACTAAGCAAAGCTTGTACTATCGGTACTAGATAACATTTTTTTTTTCAACTTCGAACACTTTTTTATTTCAAGGATAAATGCTAGTACATCTATTACAACAAAGTACAAACTAAACTAAAGTAATTAAAAATAAACTAATCTTAAACTTACTTAAAAACAAAACTGACAATGACTAGATAACTGATATTATACATAAATATATTTTTCTCCACCAACCCGCAGTTGAACAGCATGGCGGAGTAAGCTCTAAACCAGCAGTAGGATGAATAAAGGCTGATAACAACGACCACATTTTTATTTTTTAAATATGTACATACATAGAAAAAAATAAGTTTCTTCTTGAAAACTACATTATTTTTTAATGTGAAAAACGTTGTCTCCCAAAGCGCTGGCCCTATAAATTCTGTAGTAAGTACGTAATAAAAAAAGGTATGTTTAAGACATTAAACATATATTTATTAGGTGCTTACGGGAAACTTAACGATTTTTTATTTCTCTTTAAAGATTAAACCACCAGGCTTAAACCGGAACTAGAGTATTCATTGAAATATTGTTATCGAAGGAAATTAGATTTTATATTTACTATTGTTTTTCCTGTAACATTTCTTCCATACTAAGTTTATAAATGTGAATGTGTTTGTTTGTCCTTCTTTCACGTCGAAAGGAGAGTGACAAAGGCTTTTATTTTTTAAATCCTTGAAAAAGTCTTAATTCCTACGTACAGAAATGGTATTAAAATAGCGGGTGAAGCAGTTAACGGCTAGTAAATCATACTCTTTCTGGCAATATATCTTTCAGACAATCTTTAAATTCTCGTGGTACACGAGATTATAATTAAAAAACAAAATATTTTATATTAAATTTTTTTATTAGCGTAATATTCATTTACTAGTTCTATATTAGTGTGCCATATTATCTGCAAACTGGCACTTCAGCTTACTGATCCTTTAAGCTATGCCGGTAAGTCAAGTTCTACCAAGGACCACAGGTGTTCCACAGGTACTCAGTCCGATCATAACTCTATGAGACAAGTAACTACATATAGCTAAGATGCTATAAAATATCGCAAAACTTTTCCCTCAAGGATAATCCTCTCGGTTTAGTAGTTCTATGATCATCGCAGAATATTCGTAGTTTTGGAGAAAATAATAAAAAAAATGATGATTAATGATGCTGACTGTACATTTAACTACAAGTAATGGAGAAGATTACGTTTTAAATGCTAAGTGTGCATTGTTTTGCTGTAGTAAAGCGTTGTGTATATCATTAATATTTAAAACTAGTGGCCCGCCCACGGTTTTCTGGGGCTCCATCTTCCCGTTTTGATCTCATTTCTGTGGATTTCCCATACAAACCTTGTTGACAATTACATCTTATTATTTTTATTGTATTTTTTTCTGATATATATGAATAGCTATTCTGCTGTTCGGGATGGAGTCCAATCCAACAAATCAAAGGTCATAAAAATCGGTCCAGCGGTTCTTGAGTTATAAATAGTGTAGCTAACCCGACTTTGTTTAATAAATGCCGGGTATATAAAATAAATTCCTAATATGTACATATAAATGCCCTATGTATGCTCCAAATCTGGGCATTTACTGGGCATTTCTAGGAACTATGATTTTAACGTAAATGCCCGGAATTTAGCCCATCTCTAGTCAGGGACGGTTTTAATATATACATTTACCTACTGAACAGTGGAGACTTGTTTTAATATATTGTGTACGACTCGGAAACTAGACTTTAATTTGTCCAACATTTATTACGGAACTTTCAAGGGGTTTTCTAGTAATCATAATACTAGTTCGCGGTAACTCACGAACCCTGTTTTTGATGAAAATTTCTCATATTATTATATTATTGTTGTATATTACTGTTGAGCATCAAAATAGGTTTAATGTTAGTTTTAAAGCAATTAGCAAGTAGAGGATTATTGTGAGCGCCAGACGTGGACGTGACAGATACACGTTGGCATCTGGGGTACCAGAGTGCGAGCAATATTCCTTATATAAAGATTTTTTTTTAACTGGACAGGGGCCCACCACCATTCCCACCACTGTATCTCCTGTGTAGCCAGGATTAACAGTGGCGACCACCAAAAAAAGGCAATGAACCACGGCTGCCTTGAAATTCGCAACAAATTTAATCAGAAGGAATTAGTAAGAGTAGGAAGCATTGGGAATTCAACTTCCCCTCTCGGCAATGTGCGAGATAGCTATATGGCAATTATGACATTAAAAGCCTAAAGAGTCAAGTGAAGCTCAACTGCCGTGAGCTTCATTTGACTAGCCATCTCTTAAAAATTGTCAGTGGGTGTTCTAAATCACTTGAAACTTTATTCGTTCTTTTCTTTACCACCTAAGCTTAAGATTGCAGAGAGAAAATAAAAGATTTATTATTATTTATGACCGAGTAGCCAATGTGTATAGATATACACATGTTTTTATTTAATTAAAATCAAGCGAGTAGTATTGAAGCACAGAGATAGATATAAGGATTCTTTAATCTCTGTGTATTGAAGTTGCGACAATTTTAGTTTCCGTCTGTTTCAAATATTTTGCACGAGCGCCCCATGCTCAAGTCACGACGTCGACGTAGCACACCTAGATTAAAAATTAAATATCTCGGAAACTTTATGACGTATAAAAAAAAACTGTATTTTTATTAGATTAAACGGTAAGGTAAAAATCAAAAATTAATGGTATTCTTCATTGTAAACGGCTGCAGACTCTACAGCAACCACTTTACATCAGGTGGACCGTAATGTATTGGTACCCGACTTGGCAACAAAAAAATAGTAATGCCAAGTCGAGAACTGAATAAAAAGAACATTTGGTAAAAGAATATAAAATCGCAGATGGTTCATCAACATCTTTGAACCAATGCTAACTTCACCTGCACGCGGTACACACTGCTGACTGACAAACGAAGCTCTGACGAAAAGAGAGGTAGGGAGCGTAATTGTAAGCTACCCAACTGGGGAATGTACCTCCACCTCACAGTATACCGCAGTCAAATAACAGTTCCCTTGATGGTTGTTGTGTTCCTGCGAGTGAGTGAGGTCACCAGAAAGGTAGGAGATGCTGTGGTGGCAGCGGGGGTGGCGGCGCGTGAGCGATATTTTATGTTGCGAGCGTTAATATGGCTACGGTAACCGCTTCACAACAGGCGGGCCGTATGCTTGTATGCCACCCGTCGTAGTATAAAAAAAAAACCTAAAAATTATCACAAAGAAAATGAAATATTTTTCTTGTACAATTTTTTAAATGTAACATTTAACTGCTATTAGTGAAAGCTTTAGTCTAAAAGAGCCGTTATTGGCACTTTGACGGCCATTTTTCAGTTTTTAAATGTTAGGAAATGTGACATTTTGATGTTTTGTTAAATTTGCAATATTTTTTTTATTCAATTCTGGCGTTAGTATTATTAGTTGAAATATTTTAAAAATGAATATTGCGCTTCTGATCTTTAATATACGTATAGTAAAAGAACAGCATAAACGCCTTTAAGTCATAATTTTTGATGTCACTTGCTTTTACGGTCTCCCCAATGTTCATACGACGGACTTACGGATATGAAACTTATCCATTAAATCCGGGTCATTGAAATTTTTTCACAGAAATTTCCTTCAAAATGAAATATATCTTTGGAGCAATCTGGTTTATGAATTCTAGACTTTATGCTGCAGAGATATGTCTCTTTTTTGTGTAATCCGTTATCTTATAAGGTTTATGACTCTCGTTATTAGCAATAATTCTTGTAAATCATGATTGCTATTTCCTGAGGTAGTCAGAAATGAATTTGTCATAATCACTAGCAAATGGTCTTTACTTCATTTGGAGAATTCAGGGTCTCTACTTGCTAAGCTGAAGACTACTACAAACTAGAAAATGGTAAAACAGTGTTTTAGCCTTTTCTAGTTTGTTAAGCCCGTGGGCTTTGATACACTTCGGCTACTCCATACAAAAGACACGTCGTTAACTGTCACATACGCAATGACAAGTGTGCATGCCGTCAAGCGTGTGTGTGCGTGGAGTGAGGGACAAACTGTTCCACATAGGAAAGGTCCGTTGGAGTTCGAGAGAGCATCAGAAAATGTACCGTATATTTATTTCCTACATAATGCTTTGAATAAATTTATTTTCTTTAGCTCCATTGCTAACAAAGCTCTACCTACCGACTGAAAAGCCCATGATATTCAGATATGTAAAAATCTATCTATTCAACTAAAGTTAAGGTTCTGTAGTACAATAACTTTAGGCTAAATGATATTTTTTTCTTTCTATTTGTTATGTAAGGACGTTATTATAATATAATTATAGATGAAAGAATTAAGTAATTCTTTCACCACGATAGCACAAAAATCTCTCGAGATATGCAGATTTTTAATAATTTCATACTTTTAAAATGGACTTTCCCGCCAAACTTTGATCGACGGACGGAAGATATTAGAATGAAAGTTTGCAGGTCTTTATAGTTTACGATATTGTTAAATAATTTATACAATTTTTGAACGTTGTCAAGTAGCCTATTCAAAGAACAGTACAAAGAAAAAGAGTCTCACGATAGATGAATTAATGTTTGAGCTGCTTACCAAATACTAAACAGAAAATCCTGAGGTCCTCGAAGGGACTACATGATCAAGCCAGAACTTCCGATGATAAATTTCAGGTAATGTGGATTGTCTAGGTCTCTTTTTCTTTCTTCGTCCCTTTTCATCTCTCTGTCTCTCTCTCTCTCATTTTCTATCTCTCTTGGTTGATACTCTTCTCCTCATTTTGTGAAGTTTCATCCCAGAAAAGAATAATTAATAAAAAATCCTGGACAAATTACACACCGCCATCTAGTCCCACTACTTTTCTTAAATACTTTTTTTTTTAATACGTATATAATACATAGACCAACAGACATGTTCATGCACACAAATGTTGGTCTTTTACGGAGATCAAACCTACGACCTCGGAGTCAAAGAGGCCATTCGACCACTGGGCTCGTCATAAAGTCTACTTTGTTTGTCTAATCTACGGTTTACGGTACAGCCCCCTTACCACCAACTCTTATTGCGATTCATTATCTGAATAGAATGCTTATTCATACCAATGAATAAGCGACTCTATTCCATTTGAAATAGAGTCGCTTACTCATTGATATGAATAAGCATTCTATTCAGTTATTGAATCGCAATAGGAGTTGGTGATGGGGCAGGAAGGCAGGAGTGTTATATACTCGTAAATGATCCGAAAGTTTTTCTTCCTGACGAACATTGCGCATATTGCATGCGTTTTGAGTTCCTTGCAATAAGTAGCCCCTGTATTCTTTTATGTTTAGCACGGAGATCATTTTTGAAATCCACGAGCAAAGCTACGATTATTAGGTAGTTAAAAAATAAAAACGCTCTGCATAAATAACGGAAAAAATATATAAAGAAATAACAACGTTCAAAAGCCGGAAAGTTATACAAGAAACAATTTATCGATTAATATTATAATGGTGAAAATTCAAAAAGTTATCCAACTCAATGTGAGCAGGAAAGTCGAGACGACTTGTTAAAACTTCCCTCCTTAGAATTATTATACCGAGTATCGACATGTTATACACTGTTATTGGTTCAAATTAGTTCAATTTAATTTGATATCTCGTCGAGAAATAAAAGGGACTGATTGAATAAAGTTTACGATTTCGAGGGTGGGAATTGATGGAGAGATGTCTTTGATAAGACAGATTATCTACAGATAGATTATATAAAGAAAGAAAAGAAGGAGTATAGGCTGGCAACGGATCAGCGACCCCTTGGTGTTGCTGATCTCCATGGGCGGTGGTGATTGCTTTCCACCAGGTGACCCACATGCTCGTTTGCCCCCCACTCATCTAAAAAGTACACATTTTAGACACGTAATAATACGTTTTTCTCCCTTTCGGTTTTGCCTGCATGATAATGTAGTGTATTATATATTTTGCAATGTGCACATCAAGCCCTTTCATTTGATACCCCATTTGAACTAGTAGCTTCAATTTAAAATTTCGACCTCCTATAAAAAAATATAGACCCCCTATTTTTTTAAGATTTTATTACAAATGTATAGTTTTCAGATTTATTCTTGAACTCGATAATTACATTAGTGTAACTATCGGTCATGAGTGTGCTCAGTGGTTACACCGGTGTAACAAATCAGTGTAACCATGGGTCGGAAGGGTGAACTTGTAGTCTATAACGATGTTACTTGCCAGATTTCATAGTTTTAGGTCAACGGGAAGTACCCTATAGGTTTTGATTCCCTTGAGAATCTGTTGCTGACTAAACGTCCGTAACTTTTTTTTACGTAAACTTAGCAGTTTGATTTTTTTACAACATCATGGGACCGTAGACCTGAGTATACAGTTCAAATTTCAGCATGATACCTCCTCGAATTCTCGACATAGAGGGTCTTGACAGACAGACAGACAGACAGACATACAGACAGACGGACAACAAAGTGATCTTATAAAGGTTCCATTTTTCCTTTGGAGGTACGGAACCCTGAAAATTGGCTACAAAGCACTTACTCAATACTTACGCGTGTATACATGTAGTATGCAAAGAAAGGGAAAGAACGTAAAATCCAGGAAGGCATTTTATCTATAACTTTTCAATAATTTAACATCTGCATGTTCGATTAGACACGCGCAACGACGCATAATGAGCCTTGCTTAAAGGCATTTTCTTGCATTAGTAACTGTGATATTATGCGATGTGACACCCGCGTTGATAATACAGTGCTCCCTAGGCTGCTCTAGTAATTTTACACACTTCATGTTTAATTAATTACTGAGATACTACTATAACCTTCGCCTGTACTTTTGAAATTATCTGACCATTTTATGGATCATTTCGGTTTTAGCTTCTATTGTTTCATCAGCTTGTATCTACTTACTGCTGGATATAAGCATTCCACAATGCTTTCCACCAAATACGTTTCCGATTTCCACATCCAGCCGGTTTCTTTTGGTAATCGGATTATCTAGAAGGAGTTCAACGTTTCGTCGTCCTACGCTTCTAGTTGTACTACTCAACTGTCACTAATTATTCGCTTATATTAAACTAGCTTGCGCCTACGACTTCATTCGAGTGTATCCCAGTATCTCGTAGGAATTTTCAAAAATGTTTTCTTAGTGCATACCTCCTACGTCATGATAGCTACTTGTCAAATTTCAGCCCGATCCGTCCGATGATTTGAGCTGTGCGTTGAGTAACAGTCAGTAATTTTAATAAATATTATACCACAACGAAGTTATATGGGGTCGAAAATGGCCTGAATTGCTTGGAGAAAAGGATGGTACGGCCGTGCCGCTTTTTGCTCGACTTGGCGGGGGCACTGCTGTGCCCCCAGATGTGTTAATAATATGAAGACAATTTCCAAGACGATTTTGCAGTTCATATTATAGGAATCTATGTGTTAGGTTAGGTTAGGTTACCCCGATGTCTTAGGTCCCCAATAGTATTAGATACTTAAAATCCGTGGTGGAAGGCAGTTCAGACTCACTTGACTAGCCATCTCTTTAGGCTTTTAATGCCTTATTTGCCATATAGCTGTTTCTCATATTGCTAAAAGAGGAAGTCAAATTACAAAAGCTTCTTACTCCTACTTATTTCTTATTATTAAATTCATTGTGAGTTCCAAGGCAGCCGTAGTCTTAACCCAAGGAGAGCAATGGACTTCATTGTTCATTGTTTATTGCCTTTTTGGTGATCGCCGCTGTTAATCCTGGATACACAAGAGACATAGTAATGGGCCCCGTCCAGTAAAAAAAAAAACCGGACAAGTGCGAGTCGGACTCGCCCACCGACGGTTCCGTACGTAGTATCATGATTAAATTTGATATTTTCCATTTCAGATAAGAAATAATGCGTCGAAAAAAGTAAATAAAATATATTTTGCAATGTGTACAGTCACGAGCAATAATATACACGGTGAAATTAACGTGGTTGTTTTCCCACGGCAGAATGATTTGCCTTTAGTAGTACTATACATACGTAATATTTTTTTTTATTTTAAACAAAAAGAAACAGATTAACAAAAGTGAAAAACGGAACTCGAAAGTAAGCGCGAAACAATAGTAGGACCGCTCGCACCTGACACAGACACGCGAGCGTGGGGGCAACGGCTGGCGCGCCACCGTGCGCGTTCATTAACCTCTCGCACCCAGCTGATTGAATGTTTGCCTACTTAGTTATAAAATGCTATGAAGTACAAAATACTAAAATAATCCAATTTTTCCTTCATACTTTACGGGCTTAGGACCGTCATAAATACTTTACCTCCTTTATTAACCGTATTATGCTATTTACTTTAAACATAAAACTTAAAACCAGCTTTAGAAAGAAAAATATCTGTGTTGAAGCATCGAAATGCCATCACCATAGACAAAAAATATTATTTCGTTCTTTTCTCTCAACACTCTGACTGAGGTAAGAGTAATTATGGTATTTAAAAAATTGGAATCAAATTATTTACCTACAATGATTTTAGTCAACTTACCTGCTCTACTGATAAACGGCAGGATTCGTACGCATTCACAGAACTTAGATACGCTATTATACTTCGCGGTATCGAAGTAATTGTTCAAAGTGTAAACCATTGCGTTCAATACACAGTCGTGCACGTTTTATTTGATTGTATTTTAGTTTTAATAAGGTGTCACTATCACGTCTAATGGTATCAAAATAGTGGCATTATCATTTTGAATTAGCCACTCACAAAAAGCAATTCTGGCCGTTGCGTCACTTATTTTCGTGGAGGGTATGAACTTTACGAAAGTGGTATGGATGCAATTTTTCACTATGTAGAAGTTTCCACACGTAATATTGGCTTACGCCAAAGGTCGTCGCAGCCATGCGCGTACTTCGACGAGGGTCCCGTTCGAAATACTCTGTGATGTCCTCGTCGAGCTCTGGGGCGTAATGGGGTTGACGCGCGCGACGCGTGTCTCGCGTGTAACTCGCACGGAACCGGCGGGTCGACTAACAGACGCTTCCGCTTCGCCGGTGCGACTGCGACTGCGACGCTCGGCACGATCCCGCCGGCGCGGCGGCGTATACAAAGCAGGCGGCGCGCGCATTACAAAAGATGCGCGCGCAGGCAGACGGAGACCTTTCGTTCGGCATCGCGCCGCGACGGCTCGTACTATTGTTTCTCACGCTTTCGAGTTCGGAATATTTTTTTATTTATTTGAAAATAAAGAAACATTTGTATTTTTCAAATTTAACTCTATGAATTGATAGTACTGCTGAAGGCAAATCATCCTTATCCGGGAAAACAACCACGTAAATTTCACCGTGTATATACATTGTCACATTTTCTAAAATATGTTACTTCTACCATTGCAGAAATAAGTGTACGACATTTTTTTCAAAATTACCTAACCATCAAACTGTGTCAAAACTAGGTATACATTGGTTTCACATTGATTTAGACGAAACGAAATCATTAATAACTATTCACTTCCAATGTAATTTTAAAGTATCTGTGACAATTTCTATTCTATGTATACGAATTGTACACATGTAATAGAAATTGCCATGGATACATGAAAATGACATTGGAAGTGTATACCTGCTTTTTACACGACTGCCAAAAAAGGAAATATTTATCTACCTGCACTGTACGACGACAAAAAAAAAAAAACAACCGTAATGCTCGCTTATTTCTTCTGTATATTTTGCAACGTTTTTAACCGATTCCAAAAAAGGAGGAGGTTCTCAATTCGGCTGTAATTTTTTTTAATGTTTGTTACTTAATTACTCCGTGATTTATAAACCGATTTGAAAAAATCTTTTTATATTTGAAAGAGTACACTTCCAGATTGGTCCCATAGTTTTTTCATCATCATGATCATCATCAGCCTGTATCTACATACATAAATGTAGAGTAATGTTTGGAGTCGGTTTTTTTTTGTTATAATTATCACAATATAATTTTAGAGCGGTATACGGAAAAAAACAGTCGACGGGCGAGCCGTTAACACTTGCTGATGGCACTACCTTCTTTACTTTAAACATTGACCTTTATTTTTTTTAAATAAAAGTCAATGTTTAAAGACTTTTATGTAATGACGCAAATTATTGAATTAATGATAAAACATCTAGAACTAAATAATGCCTACCTAAATAAATAATGCTATAAGTACTAGATAAGTGATACTTCCATGCTCAAAGCTGTTAGAAACTGTTAGGTTATAATTGCTTACATAATTTCAAAATTGTACAGTCTACATGTTTTTGAGAATTAGTCAATGGGTACTTTCGAGCTCGAGCTATTTCAAACAGCTATTTTGTAATTGTTTACATAATTTTAAAACTGTACTGTGTACATGTTTTCGAAATTTACTTGGTGGGTACATAAATATGTAACTAAAAGTGAATATTATTCTTTGGTAATCTATTGTTGGCAATAATTTGATAAAATGTGTAGTTTATTTTGACACAATTTAACGTTTACATAATAATTGGGCGCTGCTTAGCATACATATTTTTGCGAATTCTTGTTGCTACATGAATTTGAAATGTCAGGATGTTTCTATGTTATTGCTCGTGACTGTACATCAAGCCCTTTCATATGATACCCCATTTGAACTAGTAGTTTCAATTTGAAATTTCGACACCCTATAAAAAATATAGACCCCCCATTTTTTAAGATCTATTTACTAATGTATAGTTTTGATATTTATTCCGATACTTGTAGTCTATAACGATGTTACTTTTGATTCCCTGCAGAATGTGTCGAAATATGCATTTTTGCTGAATAAACGGCCGTAACTTTTTTTTACGTAAACTTAGCAGTTTGATTTTTTTACAACTTCATGGGACCGTAGACCTGAGTATACAGTTCAAATTTCAGCTTGATACCTCCACGCATTCTCGACATAGAAATTCTTGACAGACAGACAGACAGACCGACAGACAGACAGACAGACCGACAGACAGACAGACAGACGGACAACAAAGTGATCTTATAAGGGTTCCGTTTTTCCTTTTGAGGTACGGAACCCTAAAAAAAATGATGGCACTAATGTACCTCACTAAGTTTTGTCCTGAACTACGTAATCCCCGTACGCCATATTTCGATTAGAGTACATTTGTAGATTTACTTCACATCTAATTTCATCATCATCATCATCATCAGGTAATTTTAGTCTCCACTACAGGAGCACGACCCTCTCTCGTCCATCCTAGACAGAAGGAGGATTTGGCCTACACTCCCCACGCTGGCCAGACGGGTTGGGGAGGCTAATTTATTCTAAACAAAATCTATAACATCAAATTTAAAACAAAACAAACAAATCTCATTACATTTATATTTAAAATAATTCAAATATTGTTGAAACAAGCAATCGAGCTTAGCAATTCAAAATGATAGCCCGAATTACCATTTTTTTTGCAACATTGCCAAAATAATCTCGATTCTCGAACTGATGTAACGCAAAATACTTATTACAGTCGGCTCATTCGACGAAATAAGATTGTGTTAGAAAATTTAAATAGAAAACTTCCTTTTTCGTATGTTTTTGAAATATGGCAACATTAATTGGAACGATTTAGAAGTCAACAAATTATTTGCTGTTTTTGTTACTTTGACAAACCCGGTGGTCGAATGGCTAACCATGTCCACTTTGACTCCGAGGTTGCGGGTTCGATCCCCGCACAAGAGAATTATTTGTGTGTGTATAATAAATGTTGTGCATGAACATGTCAGTTTATCTTGGTCCCCGACCAATTGACCAAAAATATTTTCTATGTATTATATGTTTAAATTTACAAAATTAATGTATTGAAGTATAATAACAGTTATCTAGTAATCATAGTACAAGTTTTGTTTAGTAATTCGTATATAGTGCCCAAAAATATTTCTTACTTTTTGCTAAAAACATAGTTGGTTTATTTGTATCTATAAAAAGCAACTGTTACTGACTGATCTATCCATGCGAGCTCAAATCACTGTACAAATCAGTTGAAATTTACATACAGATATAATAATATATAGCTAGGTACTAGCTGACCCGACAGAGGTTGTCCTACACTTCTTCTTGTTACTTCTGTACAATGAATATTGAACTCGAATTGATTTCGAGCAATCTGTCAAATGACTGACAAATCTGTCAAACGACATAAAATTACATTAGAAAAGTTAATATGCTCGCTTAGTTTTCTTAAATTTTATACTTTTCCACGCAACTTTCGTATTTTTTTTGTTTCATGAGAATCTTCTCCTGGCAATAACAAATACATACAACAAAAAAAGAATTAGCGAAATAGGTCTAGTTCACACATGATGCCGTGACCGAGGGAAATACGTATTTTTTTTTTTTTTATATATATATATATATATATATATATATATATAGCAAGTTTCTTAAAAAATATTCTTCGCAAATTCCGAAATGCTAATAGATATAAAAATTAATAAACATAATAAACATAATTTAGAAAATTGAAAGTAAAACTGAATGTCCACAAGGGCAGAATAAACAATTCTGTTTCAATTAAAATTTTATCTAAAGAGTTTCGCCAACAAAATCGTTATCCAAATCCTTCAAATCATCATAAGCCTGGATGTATAAAGTCAAAACATCCCATCAATCATATCATACCTTACATAAATACTTAGCAACTAATTGGCTTAAGTGAAAACTCCAGCTTTAGGGGGCCATTCCTCAAATTTAACTTGGAGAGTTCCGGAAACTTCAGTTGCAAGTTAAACACAGTTTACATTAATTTTGTAAATGATAAAATATTCTTGCTTTGAAGGCGAGTGAATGCGGCTGATAAGGCCTGTATTATATTAGGGAAGATTTTGTGCAAATGAGCGGGAGGTTGATGTAAGAGCACAGAGCTTCAAATTAATTTGCTCTGGCATTCCATTATGGATTTCGTTTATTATTTACATGTTGTTACAACATGTCTCAAAATCTTATTTATTATTTTAATGGTATGTTACTAATAAATTAAGGAAGAGAACTCTATTACTCTAATAAATTAAGAATGGGGTATAAGTGTTCATCAAGATTTTTGAACCAAAGCCTACATCATCTGTAGTGCACTCTGCTGCTGACAAACGAGGCTCTGGTGAAGAGAGAGGTCGGGCATAGTGTACTTTTTTAAGCTGCCCGACTGGGGATATACCCACCACCTCATAGAATACCGCAGCCATATAACAATTCCCTTAAGGGTTGTTGTGTTCCTGCGAATGAATGAGGTCACCAGAAACGAAGAAGTATATATAGGCTATCAACGCATCGACTTGACACCCCTTGGTGTTGCTGATCTCCATGGGCGGTAATGGTTGCTTGCCATCAGGTGCTCCACATGCTCGTTTGTTCCCCTCTAATATAAAAAAAGAAGTTTTTTTAGTTATTGAACGGATTATATAATGTATATCCCTCTTGTAGTTTTAATTTGTGATGAGATGACAAATATAAAATATTTATTTATGAGAATTATTGGTTTTCTATTAGAAATTCTTATTATTTCATGCTGTCATCTTCGATCGAACCTCTAATACTTGTAAATTCCTCAATAACTCCATATTCAGACATTGGCCAGTTAAAATTTTATTTAATATAGGTTATTTAAAGGGGTCGTCATTGCTCACTCGATTAGAGATTACACAAACTGTAACCAATCGAATACACGCATAAAATAGAGTTGAATATTTGCTAAATTAACCTATGTCTAAATTTGAACAATGTGTCGTTGCAAGCAGGTATGCGATACATCTGGTGTGATATCTCGCCGTGTGAATGCCAACGCTAAGAATGTGTAACCAAGTTACGTAGAGTTACATTCCGGTAACATTGTGGTTTAGGATGGAATGGACTTTATAATCAGCTCAGAAATGGGACGTTATCGGCCCGTCTCAATTTGAGTAGTTTCTTTAACTAGTGGTCGCCCAGTGGTGAAAATTCGACCATAATTAATTTAAATTATTTATTACGGTTATGTTTGACATTCAGTAAGAACATAGACAAATAATTTTTCACCTCACTAGCTCGTAAAAGCTCTGTTTATCATTCGAAATCTGCGTGGAAAATCGCACTTTATCCGCTAGCGTGGAAAGTGTTTTTAAAATTCGAATATTTTTATTCAATAAAGGTTTCGTACAATAAATTACATATATATAGAACCTCATTGGTTTCGTAATAGTTTATATTCTCTGCAGCCAGTCCATTGATGATTATTTATTAAAACTGTTTTTCTTGCACCTAACATTTTCCTCGCTTTAGTGAGGTGAAAAGTTGTGTGTTGCGCTCGGCAGCAAAAGTTATTTAGCGTCTCGTACCTTTGAAACCCTCGCTACGCTCAGGATTCTATATTTGAACCACTCGCTTCGCTCGTGGCTGAATCCTAGAATCCTTCGCTTGCTCAGGTTTCAATACAAGGTACTCGCGCCAAAAATTAACTTTGCAGCCTTGCATAACAAATAACTATTAATCTACCTATTCTCAATTTGACGACAGACTTTAACAATAAACAATCTTGAGTATATACCTATGCGTTTATGTAGTGTGTGTAATGATGTTTTTTATTAATTTAATGTATTTTATATGCATAATTTCAAAATAAAATATTAGTATTCTGTACTGCTTCTCTATATAAAATTTCATACTCCTCTGTCAGCGCAATTTTCGTAAAACGGGGTACAAAATTTTTGCTTCACGTACGTTTAGATAACAAAAGAAAGAAAAGAAATGATCTCGCTGAACACTTTTCTTGTAACATATAAATCACTAAAATACGCATAGATCGTAAATGAAGACTTTTGTGAAGTTTTGACCCCTCTCTATTTAAATTTTCTGATGGATTGTTTACTTGTTTGTAACCGCATAGAAGTTGTCTTAAGTGGCTGGAAGCGGAACGCGGAAGACCACATCTAGAATTAGGGATGGCCTTGAGATATCGATCCAATACATACTGATGAACATAATGATGCGAAGTTTTGTTACAGTTAAAAGTTAAAAAAATGAGACATGAAACGGTAAGAATTACATATTCTTACCGTTTCATATCTCTTTCGCAGCACTTTTAAGAGTTCTAGACACCTTATTTACTTTCGAAAACACAGTTATTACTAATGAATTATCTTATTATTGTCTTCACATTTAAAAAAGAAAGCCGTATTACAAACGCTCCTGCCTGTTATGATTATACGCCCGTTTCCTGTATGTCACTCATGAGTTTCGCTCAATCAGTGCCTTGAAATATATTGTTTCAAACATATTCGAGTGGAGGTTGTGAGTAGTAATAATACGTGTCATCGTTGATCTTGGCTAGTTTAGAGTTCATTGCACGCGTTCATATTGAATATTATGTCTATACATATTATAGTAGTGAAGTATGAGAGTGTCTCCTGTATCAGTGAGGAAAATATTGTTAATAAGTAATTCGAACTCGAGGTGTTTTATTATCATCCCTTCTAAAAGTCCCATAAATAAATAAATATTTCTGGACAATTTACACAGCGCTATCTAGTCCTAAATTAAGCATAAAGCTTGTGTTTTGGGTACTAGACAACTGATAAATGTACCTAAATGCATTTTTTTTTTGTAAACTCATACTTATAATACACAGAAAACACCCAGACCAAGATAAACAGACATGTTCATGCGCACAAATTTGTCACAAGTTTGTCTTGTGCGGGAATCGAACCCGTAACCTCGGAGTCAAAGTGGCCATTGCTAACCATTCGATCTCCAATCTCGTCGAAGCCTTTGGCCATAGCTCTTGTCCATAGCCAACAACATCAATATCAGGTATGTTCATACGCTCAATATTAGTTATTAGGCATTTGGACATACTTACGGTTGCCATTTCTAAACGCTAGCACAGATTACATAATAGTTACTACGCAAACGCTAGTAACCAGGAGAAGGTGTGTGAAAACTCCGGATTTTGAATCTTAAAACCCGGACATGCCATCATCGGGCAAATCAGTGTTTTTTTAGTAGTAGCACTATTTTTTATTCTGTGACAAGGCGCAGCATGGAGCGAGCGGTAGTGATTTAAAACTTCTAACCCTGGGCTACAAATGCAAACCTCGCCCGTACGCTCCCTGGACGCCCTCCAAATTAGGAAAAATCGGAGCAAACCCAGATGGGTGGCAACCCTAGACATCGTTTATAGGACATCCTGACAATGTATCAACATTGTCATGATAACTTACAAAAAATTAAATGTACTTCATATTATTACGATTCGCTTGATACAATAAACTTTTCATTCATTCATATTAATATCTTCAGATTCAATTCGTTATGATTTCTAAGGCAGCCGTAATCAATTCTGAATTCTTCATTGTCACTTTTGGTAGGCTGCACCTGTTAATTCTATCCCCTACTACAAAGAGATAATAGCCCTGTTGAAAAGGAAAGCCGTATATCCCTTTTTGAACAGTTGATGTCATCAAGTTACTTATTTTTACGTACTATCCCAAGCTGCTTTGTTTTGACCGAAAACTGAACCTACTAAGTATATGTATAATACTTTCTTTTCTCTCCTTATTCAATTACCGAAACGAAATTATGTTAGTCAAAATCTTCCATCTAGTAATGTTCCCGTCGACTTTCATACAATTGGAACACAAGTAGGTATATACTTTCGTGTTAATAAACTTACTATACTTATTAAATAATAGTGCTTTTTAAAATAAGTCACAAAGCATTCCGTGAACTTATCTGAAGGTTGAATAGTTAAAATACGACATCTGTAACCGTCACTTTGTTTATCTACCTAGCAATAGCTTGAAGCAATATTCCTTCACCTTTAAGAAACATTTACTGTCGAAATAATAGGGTACAAAACATTTAAGGCATTACTAGATAATCTTCCTAGTGTATTAAAACGTTATATTCAAGGGAAATAGTTAACGATAACGCCAGTAATATTGGACCTCACCAAGCAACAGAAGGGTTAGAAATGGACACGGCCCTTTAATAATATTTATGGTTTACAAATGGGTACTCAACTAAACAAGGCCTAAGTGTTAAGCTGGGAATAGTGGTAGTACGTGTTAATGCGTTAATGGGTAGCAACTTACACGCAACGCTTCACAACCAGGCCGCAAAATTGTGGATAGACGATGAGAGAAAAATGTAACTCAATAAATGTAGGGAATTTATCTATTAGCCCTCTGGGAACAGGAACATGCTACGTATCTCCTTGGGTTACTGTACAAATAGTGAAATAAAAGTACTGTATATACTGAGCCTACTTTGAAAGACAGTTTCCGCTGTTTCTGCGTAGATTGTCATAATAAATTATCCCATGAAAAACATAAATGTTAAATGAGAGCCAATATTATGATTATGATAATTATATGCCTTTGATGTTGACTTCATTGACAAAAGAAGTGAGATCTAAATTGGTGGCAAGTTCAATGGTCAGTCCTGAAATTTATTTATTACAACATAAAATATTTTATGTCAATTTCAAATATCATTTCTTCTTAAACCTTAGTATAATTAATGAATCCTAAGGTCTGACTTGGCTTACTGGTAGAAGAAGCCATCGAACATAGGTACTTAATAATAATTCATATATGAGATCCAGCCGAGTCAGACCTTAGGCTTCAATATATTATCCTAAGTTTTAAGAAGAAATTATATTTTAAGTTGTTATAAAATATTTTATATTGTTATAAATAAATTTCAGAACTGACCGTTAAAGTTGGCACCTATTTAGATTTCACTTCTTTTGTCGTTGATGTCAACAACCAAGGTATAATAATATATCATAATATTGAACTTGAATGTTTTTGATGGGATAGCAACAACATGATCGATACGGCTTGCAGCGGTGTGCACATATTAATGTACTAAACAAACAGATAACTTTTGTGCAGCGATGTGCTCAAAAATTATCTTTCTTTTATCGGGACAGGCGCACCACACATCCCGACCATTATGTCTCCTGGGTAACCAGGTTTAACAGTGGACCAAAATGAACACTGAAGTCCACTGCAGTCCCGGGAATAAAACGACGTTGCATTGGAACTTACAACGAATTTAATCAGAAGAAATCAGTAGGAGTAGGAAGCTTTTGGAATTTGACATCACAACAAAAGTTAACTGTTCGCAGATAAAACAAATATGTTTATTTATAATTGTAATTTAATTTATGATATTATATATGTCAAAATGTAAAATATCAGATGATGTTTCCCGTTTGTTATCTCTCCCATTCTATCACTTCAATCTCATACTCAGAATAGACAAAAGTTCTTTCTAGTACTGCGATGTACTGACAATTAATTTGTAATAGATAATGAAAATTGATATATAATGAGATAATCTGTAGAGTCATCTGCTGTCATCATTTGCAATACCTAAAAAAGGTGCTAAGTTGAACAGCTGTACTTCCTATTATAATATCTGATGTACTTACTCAGTGCCAAAATATAAATTTTAAATCTCGAATCTTGTACTTTTGTGTATCTGTCTACTATCGTCTAGTCAATAGCTTTTGTGATTTGATGAAATATCTCAATAAATCTTCTAATTTCTATACGGTACCAAGGAAGCATGCTATTTGATTACTCCTTTCAAACTTATAATACTAACACTAGCATACCACGAAGTAGAAATTTGTCTATTAAGTCTACGAACGTGACCATTGTCAAATTTGTACACGTATTCTCGGGTAACGCCGCTCACGCCTACAAAGAAAGCAGGTAGAATTCTTGACTCAAAAAAAAATGGACCACCGCAGGTAGCAATGCTAAATATTCACAGGTAGTGGCAAAGATTTCGACAGTTATTTCGAATTTAGTTTAGAAAGTAGGCATGGGTTTCCCCGTTTGTAAAATGGCACTTGAAATATTTGCCGGATTTTTATGTTTATGGCGAACTAGGTTTAATGAAGCCATGTTAGACTGTATTCCTGTATTTTATTAGATACTAGCTGGCCCAGCGAACTTATTCCTATCGCCTTTAAGTATTTTTACGTTTATTTTTCGATGAGTTATAAACTATCCTATCTCTCAAGTTGTGTCAAACTGCACACACTGTGCAAAATTTTATTAAAATCGGTTCAGTAGTTTAGTATTCCATCGCGGACAAACAATGTGACACGAAATTATTTATATATTAAGATTTCGAAAATTATTTCTTGGTAGAGCATGTTCTAAAAAATATATTAAGAAAAATATTTTTGACAATAAATTAAAATCAAAGTTTATTATTTTATACTACTAATACCGTCTATTATAGGCGTTAATTTTATTGTCATTGCAGTGTATGGACACTTGCGACGTCCTGCCCTTTTTGAAAAACTTCATATGAAAAAATTTCGACGGTATGTAGTCTAAATAAATAAAATTTGGTCATACAAATTACACAGCGCCATCTAGCCCCAAAGTAAGCGAAGCTTGTATTATGGGTACTAGACAACTGATAAACATACGTAAATATTTTTTTTTTTGCAAATACATACTTATGATACATAGAAAACACTCAGACCATGACAAACAGACATGTTCATGCACACAAATGTTTGTCCTGTGTGGGAATCGAACCCACGAGCGTTGGTGTCGAAGCCGCGTCATTGACCGCTACGCTACCGAGCTCGTCATAGTCTACTACTAGATCTTTCCTGAGAGTATCTATGTATTTTAGATTGTCGTCTACCTTTATCCATCCCACTGCTTGCTGATATACGAGCCTCTCCACAAGCGAAGGGGTTTAGAGTGTACTTTACCACGCTGCTCAGCTACGGGCTGGCGGAGGCTAGTGTTTTCAAGTCACCTAAAAGCTGACTTGACTTAACGACTGTCATCAAATGACAACAGCCGGGACCGACGGCTTAATGTGCTTTCCGAAGCACGGATGAGCTTTAGATAATATAAACTAGATAATGATCTATGATCGGTTAGAAAATCATTCATTAGTAAACTGCATATGAAAAAAAATCGACGGTACATACATTTACAACTAGATATTTCCTGAGATTATCTATGTATTTTAGATGTTGATTGGCATTGTTAAGAAGCCAAAATATTTTCTAAAAGTATAGCTGTCGTTGACACTGTTGTCAATCTTTCAATTTGATTTTTGAGTAGGTATACATCACAGGGAAATGGATGTCCCGATTATAAATCTACTTTTATTGCATAGTTCGTCTTATTGTATATCCGTTCGGTATATGGTAGGGAATCATGTATAATATTACACCATATAAAGAGGATACCCGGGATCCGGGATATTGATCACAAAATACGACACACGATCTGTTCATTGCTTATTCACTACGAAATACGAGTTGAGGAATACTTGTGAAGTTAACTTTTAAACTTCCTAATTTATTCTTCTGAACATTTTATTTTATTATTCTTTGGAAAATAATAACATGAGCCGCTAAAATACTAAATGAACGAGTGAAATACTTGGCCGTGTGGTTTCCGGCAGACCAGAATAGAATCACTCCGTCTCTTCCCGTGGATGTCGTACAAGGCGACAAAGGGAAATACATTATATTATATCGATCAGGCCTCCCCAACCCGTCTGACCAGCGTGGGGAGTGTAGGCCAAATCCTCCTTCTGTCTGGGACGGACGAGAGAGTGTCGTGCTCTTGTAGTGGAGACTAAAATGTCCTGATGATGATGATGAGTGAAAGTCTAGGTTAAGTTAGGTTTGCTATGTTTATATCATTTTAGTCGCCAAGTGTAAATATCATCCCGTATTACATTTTTCGATACTCGGTTTATTTTTACTATTATTCTTTGACCCATTATAGTGGAACTGTAGCACAATTGGGTTGTAAGTGGTTCATCAATATCATTGAACCAAAGCAAACCTCACCTGCACGTGGTGCACCCTGCTGACTGACAAACGAGGCTCTGACGAAAGGAGAGGTAGGGCATAACGTATTTTTTAAGCTACCCGACTGGGGATGTACCTCCAATTAACAATTCCCTTCAGGGTTGCTGTGTTCCTGCGAGTGAGTGAGGTCATCAGAAAGAAAGAAAGGAGAAGTATAGGCTGGCAACGGATCGGCGACCCCTTAATGTTGCTGATCTTTATAGGCGGTGGTGATTGCTTTTCTATCAGGTGACCCACAGGCTCGTTTGCCCCCTCTCACATATATAAAAAAAAATCGTTGTGAGTTCCAATCTTCGATCACTATGCAAAACTAAATGTTTTACTCCTGAAACTGCAATAAATTTCACTGTTGTCACTTTGATGGATACCGCTATTAATTCTGCTGACGCAAGACAAACAGCAGTGATAAAGAGCAGTTGATGTGCCCCTATAAAAATATGTGCGTTTTACATAATAGACTTACTTGATATACGAACTTCGTACGAAATCTGTCAGCGAAAACTTCAACAGATGTAACACTCACTCGAGTTTCATGATGCTAATCCCCTACCTCGAGGAAAACATTAATCCTTTAAGAACATTGTTGTTCGTGCTCCCGGAGATGAGCTTTTTGCGAAGATTGAAATGTCTTCATACGACTTTATTTCGAAGGTTTTGTGACCTACTTACCAATTTCAATTGATATGCAATCTGTCAAATATACTCGTTCGCGAAAGACAACGGTCTTATTCATAAGGACTTATAGAAGGTTTAATAAGTTGTTAAAAGGAACACGCTACAAAATACAGTTCATAAACGTTCTATAGCGTAATAACGTTACGATTGAGGTTGCTTAACTTGTTTGTTCGTTTGGACCGACACGCGCATCGAGCTCCTCTTTACTGTACATTCTTCTTTCTCCCGTCTTTTCCTATTTCTATTTGGGGTCGGCTCTCCTGACCCTTTTTTTATATACATACATTTTTTTTGTTGTGAATGTAGCATTAACGTTCATAGGTTCATTCTTATCTAATCATAGTTCCCCGTTTGTATGTACTTCAAAGTTCACTATCATGAAAAAGAGGTGAAGTAGAGGTAGAGAGTGTAGTACTATTTCCACTGGGTGGTCTACACTAATCTAAATCTGGGATTGCTAGCATTTTCCCAAAATCTACTAAGATTAAATCCTTAGCTTTGTAAATGAAAAGCCGCCTTTACATTTCACACGTACAACTCATATTACTCCACCGTCACGACCCGCGTGATGGAGATCTCGGCACTGATTTAATACTTTTTGCCCCAAATTATGTGTGAAGTTTGATAATAAAAAGCCTACACTTTTATAAGAATTCCGAGATCTTATTCAGTTCGTTGAACTTGTGATTTACAAAGAATACGTACACGGTTTTGTCAAGGGCGTAAAGAATTCGAAAGTGTACTTAACTAAAACAACGCAAGGGATTTTTTACTTTGGACCGGTTTATTTTTATTTCGGTGTTTTGAATTTCCGTATGCTGCGATAACTGCTTACTATCACGAAGATTTTAGAATAAAGTGTAACCTTAGTAGTATAAAGAATATGTCCATCATCATTATCAATCTGTATCTACCCGCTATTGGATATAGGCTTTCTCTAATGCAATTCATAGTTTGAAGTCCTCGGTCCATCTAGCGAGGAGGTGCTCTACACTTCGTGGCCCCCACGTGGCCTGCACTCTAGGACTTTCCTATCTTCATTCTGCATTCATGTCCATCGGCTCTTTCTCAAAATACTATCAACCACTTTGCAATAAAAATGGCCTGTCCGAAAGACACGTAACTCGTTGAAACTTCAGAAGAACGACAAGTCAGGGGTCTTTGGGCGATATCAGGGATCTTTGGGTGAAAAAAGGCTTTTTGGAAACAGGCAGATAAAGCCACAGCGATGCGTGGGCAGGCCGCTAGTAATTAATAATAACTGCCAGAGCCCCTTTCGCTACTCGGTAGGGTGTACTACGTGCAGGTGAGGTTGGCTTTGGCTCTGCAGTTAGTAATTTTGCAGTGGCTTTACAGTTATTATAGATCCTCAACAGCAATTAAATTGAACAAAATCAAAACCGACTTTATCCAAATTAATCTTACCAAGTGTTTTTTTTATACTACGTCGGGTGGCAGACAAGCATACGGCCCGCCTGATGTGAAGCGGTTGCCGTAGCCATATTAACGCTCGCAACATAAAATAACGCTCACGCGCCGTCACCCCCGCTGCCAATGCAGCATATTCTTCCTTTCTGGTAACCTCACTCACTCGCAGGAACACAACGACCCTCAAGGGAATTGTTACTTGGCTGCGGTATTCTGTGAGGAGGAGGTACATACTCCAGTAGGTTACAATTACGCTCCCTACCTCTTTTTTCGCCAGAGCTTCGTTTGTCAGTGAACAGGGTGCACCGCGTGCAGGTGAAGTTGGCTCAAAGACGTTGATGAACCACTTACACCCCAGAGTGTTTTGCCTAAGCAAACTTTGATTGTGTCAATGACTTTCTAAATCTCTTTTATTATTTTATAAACAAAAAAGGACAGGACCTTTACTTAAAATATGAGGTCCAAGATGTAACTAAATGGCCACAATTTCCATCGGTCCACCTAACATTGGGTCAGTCAACTTACTACGAGAAATCTCTCGGAAAATAATATGCTCGGGTCCAATACTATTTTCTGTAAATATGTTTGTGAGGAAGCCGTCTCCCGATCTAAATCATTTTCCAGGGATTTTGCTTGGATTTAATAATCACTCGTATAATAAATCTTCATTTAAATCTCTTTATGCCAAGTTTTATCTCTACATCACGGTAAGGTTGACTGGTAACTGGTAGAGAATGCTTCTATAGCGTTAAGTCCGTCTCTGTACATTTTACTTCTGCATTAAGTTTAAATAAATGAATAAATATTCTCTTTAGATAGATAGTTAAGGCACCAGGATGAAAGGAGCTGCTGCATTGGAAGCGGGCGTGGCAGGCTCGAACGATATTTCATTTTGTGAGCATTTATATGGCATAAATCAATTCAAACTCTGCTATAGCTAAGGCCACCTTGATTTGCTCAAAATCTAATATATCAAATTCTCGTGTCGCAGTTAAACTCCTCCGAAACGGCTGGACCGATTTTTATGAAATTTTGTGTGCATATCGGGTGCTGAGAATCGGCCAACATCTATTTTTCATACCCCTAAATGGTAAGGGTGTCCCAACCCTAAATATTTTTATTTTATTGACAATTTATTTTATTTTTATTTTATTATGATTTAGCATTGAAAAATACATGTGTACAACTTCAAATTTTCACTCTTCTACCATCAACCCCTAAATTTATATGGCAAGACAGCGCTTGCCGGGTCAGCTAGTGAAATTATATTTTTTACTGATTGACTTTCGCTCGCCGCCCGGACTTATTGATGTAAAACCCGTAGCCCGGATATGCACTATTCAAACCCGGTCAAACCCGGAGGGTGGGCATCTCTACTTACACCTCGTAATATCATAATATAATAAGTTCCTATAAGTTCTTTTAATTATATGTCGAAAAGCTTAACGTACGGATATAAGTAGGTAGTCGTGCGCGCCCCTACAGTCTTTTGAGATACCTGACAAAGGTGACTAAGTTGTAAGTGCGTAAACAAATCTAAGATCATATGTACACTTAGCATGCAATAAAGAATTTTGACTTTGACTATCCACATTGACTATCAACATATGTGTTGTTGAAGTGTTGTAGACGTAGATCCTCCACAAAATCAGTTACCTATCGATACAACTAATTCTGCTACATCTCAATTCTATACACGTAGGTAATACCAAACTTTTGCTGTACCTGCAAAAACTTTACACTGAGAGTGTTACCGAGTTTAGAAGAGTTTTAGGTTTTAGCACACCCCTGCCACTCCATACAAATGTCGCATTGTTTACTACTACATAAACAATGGCGTCTGTGCAGAGCGTGTGTTTTTTTTTGACGCCCGACGCGCGCGTGGGCACCCCCCCAGCCGTGCTTGAGGGAGGCGGAAAATCCTCTTCGACACCCCCTCAGCCTGGTTGCTACCAGACTGACCTTTAAAGGGCGAATCAGGCTTTAACTGACTAAAAACCGCCTGCCTAACTACTTTTAGCCACGATGGCTTTAAAAGCGCAAACGGAACGCTAGAGGAAAAAGAGTAGAGAAGGTATGTAGTCTGTGACGATCTGGCGAGGGTCCCCGAAAGGACCCTACCGCGAGGCGGTTTCCAGGTCGTCGCAGAGTACACATCGCGATCGAAAAGCAGAGCGTGTGTGCGTGCAGCGCCTTATAAACTGTTCCAGATTGTCTCAGAGGGGAGGTGAGGTCGACACGAAAGAGCGGAAGGGACTGGCCATACTGTAATGTAGTGCTATTATTACTTATACTGTGGTTTTAGTATGTCTGTTTTGTTGGGGTGAAAGCACCCTTATCTCACCCCTATCTTTGAGCCAAAGCCAATCTTAGCTGCACGTACTATACCTTCCTAACCAGCTATCAAGGCTCCTGGCGAAAGAGAGGTAGGGCGAGCGTTATTCTAAGCTGCACGAATAGGGTAGTACCTCCATCACACAAAAAACCGCAGTCAAATAACAATTCCTTTGACGGTTGTGTTCTCGCGAGTGACGCTCGAGCGATATTTACAAAAGTGCAAATTGCGATTTACGAGTTTATATGACTGCGGTAACCGCTTCACATCAGATGGGCCGTATGCTTGTTTGCTTGCGATCTTAGTTGTACAAAAAAAAAAGTCGATAACATGAGCTCCTGTCAGTTCACGTTCTTTTCCTTTCTTTGCGCACCACTGCATGTGTAAATGCTTAGGCATCGAGTAACCGTATCGTAGTAAATTTTTACTGCAGTTATGTCCTCCTATGGTCCGTCTATATATAAAATATCATAGTTAAACGAGTCTAGTATCGACTACCTTATTCGGCGTATAAGTTTTAACCGCATTCTATTAGAATGTTGGTGGAACCTATTCAGTACGCGGCGCGGCAAGCTCATTATTAATCTATTGCTAAACTATATATCAAGCTAAGCATCGAGTTCGTATCAAGTTAGTATCAAGGCGCTCTAGAAGGACTAAGGAGACGGCCGGAAGCAGCTGGATGTGGAAAGCGGAGGATCGCATGTATGGTGGAAGGCATTAGTGAAGGTCTATGTCCAGCGGTGGATAGATACAGGTGATGATTATATCAAGCTATCAAAATCTAGCTACATTAGCTCAGCACGCAGTTAGATATGTGCATTATATTTTTTTTATATTCATATGTGCATTATAATTGTTTGTCTTGGTCTGTTTCTATTTTCTATGTATTACCTTATCATCATCATCATCATCAGCCTGTATCTACCTACTGCTGGATATAAGCCTTCCCCAATGCTTTCCACCAGATACGATCCTCCGCCTTCCGCATCCAGCCGCTCCAAGCCGCTCTCTTTAGGTCATCGGACCATCTAGAGGGAGGGCGCCCAACACTTCGTCGTCCTACTCGCGGCCTCCACTCTAATACCTTCCGCCCCCATCTGCCATCACTTACTCGGCAGATGTGACCCGCCCATTGCCACTTCAGCTTGCAAACTCTTAAGGCTGTATGTATTACCTATATGTATGTATTTACAAAAAAAAATGTATTTAAGTACATTTATCAGTTGTCTAGTACCCATAGTACAAGCTTTGCGCTTAATTTGGGACTAGATGGCGCTGTGTAAATTGTCTAGAAATATTTATTTATTTATTATAAAATAACTTCCTCTGAATAAAAATAACAATAACAAAAATGTATCAAAACATAAGGATAAAATTTAAAAGAATTTTTTTTCTCTATTGGATGTCTACCCATATCAAAGGGAGCAATGAGCAGTGTCAGGTGTCAGCGAATTTTTACCCTCTGCAACGCTGACGTGGTTAGGGCAATGTTGAGACTGCACATTTTACTTTTGCCAAATTACTGTGTATTTTTTTTTAACCCTGACCGATATGTTTCCTTTTTCAGTTGACCAGGTCAACGAGGTTTTATTCATTTCACTTCAAATTAGCGGTGGGACGTTTTTTTTTTAATTTAAATGCTATATTTAAGCAAGTAATTGCTCCCATTTTGTATTGCAAACATAAATTTACAAATTGGTATCTTGGAAATGACACAAACGATTCGGTTGAGAATCTGTACTATGATAATCCCTACTTCTTTTAGTTAGTTTGTTACCCTTTCACACCGAAACTACTCAACCGATCATTATGAAACTTTGTACATATTCTCAAAGGTAAATGCGGGTAGAAAATGCGGGCGAAGCCGCGGGTGAAAGCTAGTAAATAAACAAAATAAAATATTCCTGGTCAAAGTACATCCATGCCATCTAATCCCAAACTAAGCAAAGCTTGTATCATGAGTACTGTCTTCAACCCTTATTCATCCTACTGCTGGGATACAGATCTCCCCTCAATCGAAGGGGTTTAGAGCATACTCCACCACGCTGCTCAACTGCGGGTTGGCGGAGGCCAGTGTTTCCAAGCCGCCGAAATAAATAAAAATAAAAACATATTTCTGGACAATTTACACATCGCCATCTAGTCCCAAAGTAAGCGCAAAGCTTGTGCCTAGTACCCATAGTACTAGACAACTGATAAATGTACAATGTAGTTACCTATATTTGTCTTATGCGGGGAGTGAATCCTCAACCTCGAAATCAAACTGACCATTGCTAACCATTGACCACCGATCTTGTCTCGGCAAATCTAAGTCGTGTTTAAATTTATTTCATCATTCGTAAAATTTTCTCGGTAATGTAAGGACTTTACCGAGAATTTTTTTGTGAAAAGGTTCACTATTCAAATCTTAGTTATTAATATTTCCCGTTAAAATATTATAAGAATATCCCACCGAGCCATTTCAAAAGACTTAGAATAGAAATTCTCCAATTGAAAAGTACTGACATTTTCCAAGAACTTACCAAGAATTTACTCTCTGCAATCGCAACCAGACAAGAAGAAACGAACAACAAAAACTTCAATTCCTATAAATCTAACAAAGGACGCAATAAAAGCATACAATGTAACCATAAATGGAGAAAAACTTACAAGTAGTAAACGGAGTAAATATTGTATGCGCAACGGACAAAAGAGACTGAAGAATATCAACGTTACGACGTTTTTATAGAAGTTGAAATTAAATAAAAAATAAAATGAAAACACACTCTAAAACTTTTTTTAAACAAAACAAAGAAATGTGAAGCTAATGTCGATAAACAATTCTTCGCTTTAATTAAAAGAAGCAAAGTTGTCAGCCCTAAAAATTGAATGCCTAATAATCGTTTGGAAGGAACAAAAAGTCCTAATGTCTCCCTGTTTTTGTCTCACTCTAGTTGATTAGTGACCTCATTCGCTGGACAAGGACAGCCGATGTTTTTAATTAAAAGCCATGATGGCTTCGGCACGCCTATGACAATTGTTTTTCTACTTTGCATTGTTTCAATAATAGCCAATCAAAACGCATCTTTCTTTGTATATTTTGTTCTGTATTTTTCTCGACAGTTAGGTTTTAATTAAAAATTTTAGTTCTTTTAATTTTTCAATAACAGATTTAAATGGAGTTTTAAGAGATTTAAAAAGATTGGCTTTCAAATAAATTTCTATTGCTTTTCCTTTAGTTTTAAAAATGTTTCTTTTTTCTCGTTAAATTGTGATTCTGCATATATTTTTAACAACTTCCAATTAATTTAGCTCGGTGTATGTTTCAATCCAATATTACTCAGTTTAGTAATTATAGCTCGGTGTATGTTTCAATCCAATATTACTCAGTTTAATAACATTAAAAAAAACTTGAGAAGCTTGTATAAAACCATCGAGTAAGTGTGCTGATGGAATAGAAGTGAGGTGGCCGCTATCGCTAGTGCTCAAACAAAATACCTGCAGTATTTTTTTTAGTCCTTTTAGGTCTCATTACAAAAAAGATGCATGTTCACCAGAGATATAAAGATGGTGCGATAGCAGCAGGAGTGCCAGCACTCGAGCAATACTACTTGTACCTATTGTCCACTGCCACTTCACCATGCTGATTTTAAGAGATATGTCGACTATATATATCTACGTCGAATTTCTTCGTTCCGAATGCGATACTTTAGTTAGGGAAACACCGAGCATAGCTTTCTACATGTCATCGCTCAACTTTTAACGCATGACCTATTCCGAGAAGGTTAGCATCCAAGCCTCTTTACTGTAGTTCATAGCGGGGAGGACGCACTGATTGATATCATCTATGTAGACGAAAATATCATATTATGTATATACGCTATCATTGAATCACTAGATAATCGAAAAATATTTATTGTTTCTATTTACTGATTAGTTGTAATGATACTAACAACAAAGAGGAAATGTCTATTGAATACTAAATCTATACCAAAATTAAAGTCAAAACATAGTGAAAATAATACCAAAGGTAATTATGATAGTTTCGATAAAAGCCCCTTTTACGAAGCCAAACAGTTCACAGTCACGTACTATACAGTGTGTGCACACATTTAGGGTGGTCGAATTTTTCTTTTTATTGTTCCATCATCCAAATGAAAAAATGGTACCCATAAAGGATCACTATAGAGCAACTGTTAAAGTAGCTAAAAAATTTGCTACGAATCTACTGGACTTATTGAGTTGAAATTTGTAACATTGTATATATTTTTAATAATCTTATTTATGTAATAATTATTATATTTATATAATTAATTAGCCTAGTAAATGGATTTTCATTACATCGTTTACTTTCAGGGGTTAAAATTAAAAAAAAAGGTTTGGTACATGTAAAGTTTGATATAATATCATACAAAAGTGACTGTTGCCCCTGTCCTATAATTTTGTTGCGAAATAATTATACACGTATGTATTTATTTAGTTCTTACGTACATATTATCTATATAAATAAAAATGAATATTGCTAAGCGCAATACTCGAGAACGGCTCGACCAATTATGCAAATTTTTGTTATAATATTTTTGTGAAGATATAAGGAAGGTTCTTATGGAGAGAAAAGGCGTAAAATTTGCGAGGAAAATAAAATACCACTTTCTACCCGTGCGAAGCCGAGCGGGCAGCTAGTGTGTAATAAAGAACTTAATTTAAAAGAATATACATAATTCTCTTTCCTCATATGCGATACGATGGTGTCATATTTTATGCATTTTTTTTAATCACAGTCTCGCTTTTTGCATCAGGCTGTATATTTTTGGACAGATCCAACCCAGTAAGTATACATCGCCCCACAAATTAGCCGGAGTGCCGAGGTCATACGCAGTAGCCGTTACTCTACCAACGTTTTTGGTAATAAAACACGCGCGTTGCCTCCGAAATGTAATTAATTTACATTTAATAGAGTGATTGTGCATAATGGATAGTGAAAAAACTTTACTTTTATGCTTTGACTTTTATGCTTGGCATTGCATTTGAGTGAATTTATTAAAATGGTTTTGGTCTGCAATTAATTGTATGCCCGTGCAATGCAACGCTGTAATTTGAAATTTTTTTAGCATTATTGATTTTGATAAATACATTTTCGTAAAGGGCATTTTTTATAATTGCGTAGGTTCGTAAAGCAAGATAAAAGATAACAAACATAATATTAGATGGAAGAATGCAGCATTTTTTTTAGAAAAAAATAAGACTTTATTTGTATTTTTTTTTTTAAGGCTTATTTAATATTGAATACCGAATAATAGTATACCAAAATTAGGGGTTTTTTTGGTAAATCGATAACTTTTATTTAAAATATTGATCGCCCTAAAATACTATCTACTTGTAAATTCTAATAATGTGATCTATAAAAGCGTTGCGCTTGTCGGTCTAATCGAACACACAAGTTAAGCAACGTCGACCGCAGCTTGTCTATTAGTCGGTTTATTTACCTCGAGCTCCTCTGTGTTTCGGATGGCACGTTAAGCCGTCGGTCCCGGCTGTTGTTATTAGATGACAGCGTTAAGCCAAATCAGTGGATTTAGGGTGGCTTGAAAGCCTTCGTCAACCCGCAGTTGAGCACCGTGCTGGAGTATGGTCTAAATCCCTTCGACTGAGGGATTTCACAAAAGCATAACTTCTTTTTTTACCACTAAGGATACATATATAACTTTAATAATCAAACTGCCAAAACATTATGTTCGTACAATTTAATTAAAATTTATTGAAATATACTCTGTTTATTTCTCGGCAGAAGTTATACGAGTACGCTATAGTAATTACTAAAAGCAATCTCACTTTAATGTTTTTCCATTTGTTTCAGGTTACTGAAAAGGCAAGGGGACATGGAGACCGTCGTCAAATATTTACTCGTTGCTCTGGCACTGACTTCAGTGCAAATATCCTACACTGAGAGTCGGGTAAATGAAAAACGTAGAGATAAAACTGAAAGGAAGCATCACACGACACAAGTCAATATCTGTGAAGCATCGGACAGAGAGTCGAAAGTACATTGCTACTGCGAAAACACTAATGTGAAAACAGCCACTAGAGCCGACTGTTGGGTTTTCAATGGAGGAATTGATGAAAAGGATCCCATTTGGGCAAGTTTCAATTCACAACCACATTTAGAAAAATTAACATTCAACGTAAGATCAGATGGAGCCTTAAGGTTCATTCCACTACAAGTAATCCACCGTCTTAAGAGACTTCAGAGACTATACATCCATTATGCGACACTACCCAAAATTGAAAAGCGTACGTTTTCCAACATGACGACACTGAGAGAACTAACCTTAATGAACAACAAAATAACCGAATTGGACTTCTCCTCGTTCACAAATCTCCCGTCGCTCGTAAACTTGACTATAAAAGTGAATAAAGTGACAGAAATACAGAGAGACATTTTTGTGGATCTGCCTGCGCTCAGATACCTCGATTTGTCGTTTAACAGTATTAATTTGGCGCACGATGGTTGTTTTGAACATCTAACGGTTCTCAGTGATCTGATATTAGAAGGCAATTCAATTACAGTGCTCACTAAAGACACTTTTAGGGGTCTGGCTAATTTGACGAGATTGGACCTACGGACGAACAAGTTGTCGATGATAGGAGACTTTACATTCACTGAATTGTGGAATTTGAATGAGCTGCTTTTAGACAATAATGAATTGAAGTATTTGTCTGAAAGGGCCTTCGATGGTTTGGCCCTATTACAGAAATTGTCAATGACTGGGAATAAATTGAAGTCAATTAATGAAGGCCTCTTAGAAGGCGTTCGAGGGCTTGAGTTATTGGATTTGAGGAACAACGATATTGAAGTGTTTACGTATGAGACAATTAAGCCTATAATTGATAATCTGAAAGTGAAGACGTCCGTACTTTATTTAAGTGGTAAGTAATAATTTACCATGTTTATCTACATTTAATTATTCGTTAGTTTAGCATTGTAATAACTCGGATAAAATTTGAGATAGATAGGATTGCAATAATAAGGATTCATGTGGAACTAGAACGCATTTAATCGAATACGAAAGTTAAGCAACGTCGACCGCAGTCTGGCCATGAATATTTATTTGTCTCGAGCTAGTGTTTCGGAGGGAACGTTAAGCCATTGGTACCGGCTGTCGTAATTAGATGACAGTCGTTAAGCCAAATCAGTGGCATTTAGGCGGCTTGAAAACTCTGGCCCTCGCCAGTAGTTAAACAGCCTGTTGGAGTACGCGCTAACCTCTTCGAATGAGGTGAAACCTATGTCACAGCATTGGAATAAATAAGGCCTGATGACATAAGAAGATTGGAATATTAAAAATTCTTATAATTCACGGCATTTTATAAAAAATGATACATTTATTAGTTTGTGTTATGAAGCAATAGCCACATTGACTCCGAGGTCGCAGGTTCAATTCCCGTATAAGACAAACATTCGTGTGCATGAACATTGAACATATCTGTTTGTGTTGGTCTGGGTGTTTTCTATATTATTATTTGTACGTATTTACATATACCAATTTACTACATAGTTATCATAGTACAATCTTTGCTTAGTTTGGGACTAGATGGCGCAGTGTAATTGCATGCATACCTACAGGTATGCAGTATATTCTACGTATGTGTTATTTCGTAAACTCTGCTCAAAAATAAGTATCTCCGGAAAAATTACACAGCGCCATCTAGAAACTAAGTAGTTTTCAAGTATCTGCTAAAGGCGCAACTTTCCGGGTTTAATATTGTTTATTTGTATTATCTTTATTGTACATAATGAGCATAAATATACATATATACATAAAAACACTTAAAATAAAAGCGGACTTCTCTCTATAAAATATAGTTAAAATACTCTTAATAAAGCCACAGATATTTTTTTTTTGTTTTCAGTTAGTGCATACACAAATAAAAAAGTAAATTAAAAAACAATTTTATAAATAATCTTTTTTGACATTCTGTAATTTAAAGATTTACAGAATACCTGTAGATATTCTGTAAATCTTTAAATTACATATTGGCCCAACTTTATAGATTTTTCTTTTCTTTATTGTTTAAATATTTCGATAAAATAAAAAGCAAAAATTCAATATCTATGTACATACTTGAACCAAATGTAATTATAAATTGTTTTTTTTAATCGTTATAAAATAGTAAATGTGATAGTTTTTCATATACACGGACCAGCTAGAATACCTATTCCAAATATTAAAAATAACACATTGTAGAAACCTAATACGTATATTCCCCATTTATTAGGAAAAATGCATGGTAAATATTTTAGTAAGCCATTTTTTAAACTTATTATAACTGGAAACGTATAGCGTGAAGTAAACATTGTATTTCCCTGAAACAGCATAAAAGCAAAGTTTCTTTTTTGTTACAGAGGGTATAATTTACCCTTAAATTACACTTCACTATATATTCAAGGGTTGCTCATGGGAATATAAATAACTATATTTTGTGCAAACATTACTCCCTACTGGTCTTTAATCCCCTGCTAGGACCCTTTACGCATTAAAGACAATTAATGAGTGTAACAGCTCCCTTCACTAACTCAACAATGCCCTTATAACTCGATTTGGATTGTATGAAAAATGTTTTAGCTAAAAATCAACAAACATCCATTATTATTATAATTTAGTTACTGACTTATGGATAAAGAGCCATTGACGCGTGTTTGAAATCCCCAGTGGTCGTTTAATAATGCTTTTGAAATATATTTAATTCAAGCGAAATATAAAATTGATATTAGGGTTAACTTTTGCTCCAATCTTGACGTGTATATGTGTATTTAAAATTGATTCCATAGGGAGGTAATTCAAAAAAACGTATGATAAGTACATCGGGGGATACAGTTTGGTGTTTCAGATACATATCTATCATCTCCATCCAAAATTCAATCACACCACTGGATAGATGAAGGATCAAAAAGTTGTTTTAAAAAAAAATTGAAACCGACTTCAGTTGGCGAGCGTAGCTTATTGGTGGAATACCCCGGCAGACGCTGCTGCCCGTCTTCCGGGAGAAAAGTTATCGCGTGACACAAGATTCCTTAGTCGCCTTGTACGACATCCAGCGCAGAGCAATGGAGTGGCACAATTCTATTCTGCCGGCTACCATAGGGCAAATTTAAGGGTTTCCCTCGGTTTTTCTGGGATCCCATCATCAGACCATGACTTGGTGAATATGGAACCACCTCGCAATTACCCTTTCAAATAAAAAAAAACCGGACAAGTGCGAGTCGGACTCGCCCACCGAGGGTTCCGTAGGTACGTAGTATCATTATTAAATTTGATATTTTTCATTATAAATAAAAAATAATGCGTCGGAAAAAATAAATAAAATATATTTTGCAATGTGTACATCAAGCCCTTTCATATGATACCCCATTTGAACAAGTAGTTTCAATTTGAAATTTCGACTCCCTATAAAAAATATAGACCCCCTATTTTTTAAGATCTATTTACAAATGTATAGTTTTGAGATTTATTCCTGTACTTGTAGTCTATAACGATGTTACTTGCCAAATTTCATAGTTCTAGGTCAACGGGAAGTACCCTATAGGTTTTGATTCCCTTGAGTGTGTCGAAAAATGCGTTTTTTGCTGAATAAACGGCCGTAACTTTTTTCTACGTAAACTTAGCAGTTTGATTATTTTACAACTTCATGGGACCGTAGACCTGAGTATACAGTTCAAATTTCAGCTTGATACCTCCACGCATTCTCGACATAGAAATTCTTGACAGACAGGCAGACAGACAGACGGACGGACAACAAAGTGATCTTATAAGGGTTCCGTTTTTCCTTTTGAGGTACGGAACCCTAAAAATGAATTTAACCATACATGCGTATAAAATTTAAGGGTTTCCCTTGATTTCCCTGCCATCCCATCATCAGATCCTGACTAGAATGAATATCAAATAAAAAAAGTATTATGAAAATCGGTTGACAATTCGCAAAGATATCGAATAACATACATACAAAAAAAAATATTCAGTCGAATTGAGAACCTCCTCCTTTTTTGAAGTCGGTTAAAAAAATTATTACGTAAGGACTATGGAACATCGCGTGCGGGGGAGGGGGAAGCGCTGCCATTTTGCGATTTAATTTTAGTGCATGTAACGTATTCACGTACAACACACGGCCGTGTCCGTGACACAGCCCCACCCCATTTTTTTATACAATTCAGGGTGTCAACCAAGCATACAACCCGCCTGATCTAAAGTAGTTAACTTTTTGTACCCCGTGCCAAAATTATGTCGTGTCTCCTGCTGTCAAGTAGCTGAAGTTATGATTCTGTGTTAGATATAATCATAGATCTAGAATGTATAGTTGCGGGCATCTATACATTCTAGATCTATGGTTATATGGTTCAGGGACGTTACCAAAATTGAATTGGATATATGTCAGTTTATAGTGTAGTCAGCATTGCAGATTGTGTGCTTTATCGATGAACTATAAAGCCGGGATCTATGGTATCTCGTATTGTGTAATATTATTCATAATTTATTATAATTAATTTAATTACTGCATAAATTTGAGTTGATTTGGTTTCATATTATAAATTACTAGATTCGAACCATGGCTTCACTGCAGCAAAATGGCAGCATCAAAACCGTATTCATGAAAAAAAAAAACCCGGACAAGTGCGAGTCGGACTCGCCCACCTAGGGTTCCGTAGGTACGTAGTATCATTATTAAATTTGATATTTTTCATTATAAATAAGAAATAATGCGTCGAAAAAAAAAAAAAAATATATTTTGCAATGTGTACATCAAGCCCTTTCATATGATACCCCATTTGAACTAGTAGTTTCAATTTGAAATTTCAACACCCTATAAAAAATATAGACCCCCTATTTTTTAAGATCTATTTACAAATGTATAGTTTTAAGATTTATTCCTGTACTTGTAGTCTATAACGATGTTACTTGCCAAATTTCATAGTTCTAGGTCAACGGGAAGTACCCTATAGGTTTTGATTCCCTTGAGTGTGTCGAAATATGCGTTTTTTGCTGAATAAACGGCCGTAACTTTTTTCTACGTAAACTTAGCAGTTTGATTTTTTTTTAACTTCATGGGACCGTAGATCTGAGTATACAGTTCAAATTTCAGCTTGATACCTCCACGCATTCTCGACATAGAAATTCTTGAGTCTTGAGAAATTCAGTCGTTATTTTAATACAACGCCATCTGAAAAACGCCATAAAAAACGTCAATTTGGATTTTGCCACAGTATAAGTAATAATATAACATATAGTATAGCAGATCCCTGCCGCTCTCTCGTATCAACTTTACCTCTGAGACGAATCTGGAATAGTTTGTATGGATCCACACACAGACACGTTTATTAACGCTTTGTATGCAGTGGCTGGGGTGTGACATTGCCAAATGGAGAAGACAAATTTTAATTGTTACAAATTTATTGTCATTAAATTCGTTGTGAATTCCAACTCTCATAAGAGATTGCATGTGACAGTATGAAACAGTATTAGACTGCAATGAACTTCACTGTTCTTTATCATAATTTGTCGTCGGTGTTGTTAATCCTTAATCTTCGATCAATTTTACAATTTCATATTATTGGAATCGATGTGTTAGGTAACAACTAAATGTTTTTAGATTCCCACTAGTGTTGAAATTGGTGCACGACAGTTGAGCTTCACTTGACTAGCCATCTCTTAAGGCTTTTAATACCTTAGTTGCCATATTGCCGTCTCTCATATTGCTCACTAATTTCTTCTGATTAAATTCGTTGTGACTGCAATGGACTTCATAGTTCATTGCCTTTTTTGGTGGTCGCCTCTGTTAATCCTGGCTACACAGGAGACACAGAGGTGGGAATTTGTGGTGGGCCCCAGCCCTATCGCTTCAAATATCCTTAATCTTGCCAAAAACGAAAAGCACAGATGTGGGAATGTTTAGTGAGCTTGTTCCGTTGATAATTCAAAATTTATCATTAATTTAATAGAGAACCCAGTTCTAACAGTTTCATATGAGTATAATAATTAGCTTGATTAGATTTCAACTCCAACTTTCACAACATGCTGTTTGTAGTTCGTAGTATAAATGACTTAATAATTAAGATTCATCTGATGTGAAGTGCCTACCTGTTTAGAGTGCTTGTTGCACTATTTGGTCACGCGATTCCACCCCCGCTGCGATACACGTATGAACTTATAAGAATTGACGAGCTTATTATAAGAAAAAACTGACGAGCTCGGTGGCGTAGCGGTCAATGACGCGGCTTCGACACCAACGCTCGTGGATTCGATTCCCACACAGGACAAACATTTGTGTGCATGAACATGTCTGTTTGTCTTGGTCTGGGTGTTTTCTATGTATCTTAAGTATGTATTTACAAAAATAAAAATGTATTTACGTATGTTTATTAGTTGTCTAGTACCCATACCTAACACAAGCTTCGCTTACTTTGGGGCTAGATGGCGCTGTGTAATTTGTCTGACAATATTTAATTATAAATTAAATATAATTTAGTTTTCTCAAATCGTTGTTCCACAGCTAATAAAGGTTAAATAAATACATAAAGGTTGGTTGGATAAGATCTCTTTTGATAAGCCCGCCTTTGTGAACTAGTTTCATATACTACGTAACCTTTTAATTTGTTGGATGCAATCATAATTATTATACATATAAACACCTAAAGAAAAAAGATACAATATATTTTGTACTCAATTAAAAATATCAATTGCCACATTACAACGGCCGTTTTGGGGGAGACGCCATTATTATGCATGTAATAATAAAGTAATGTGAAACTTTATAATTTTAATTCATTAACTTTATTTATCAGTTATCACTTCATAAACACCTATGTTGCCATACTATATTACAAGTTTTCAATTTTCAAACAATTTTATAGCCGGCTTAGTCATTAATAATTCTCTCTTGTTAAAGGAATCAAGGTCACCACAGGACAGGCATTTCTGCCTAGTGTGGGACCACGCGATAAATCAGAGGCTACATACCTTGGTTTAAAAGATCTCCTATATTATATTTAAGTAATTGTATCATAATTTTACTTTTATTTAAATAAAATATTTTGATTTTGAAATATTTTGATGTCTGTGGCGTCCACTGTTGTACGTGGTTTTACCAATGAATATCTAAATATATATATATATACATATACACATGCTATCAATACATATACACATATCATATATTTCATCTATATATATAAAAATCAATGCCACTTTTCGTTGTAATTTTATAACTCAAGAACGGGCTCACCTATCCAAACCAAATGTTTAGGGTTTATTCGGACTATTTAGTAGATGGTTTAGGTGAAGTTTGCACAAAATCGGTAGAGCAGTTCTTCATTTATCACATTTTTTGTAACAAATCTATCTATCTATATATATAAAAATCAATGCCACTTTTCGTTGCAATTTTATAACTCAAGAATGGGCTCACCTATCCAAACCAAATGTTTAGGGTTTATTCGGACTAAGTTGTTTCTAAAAATCGGTAGAGTGGTTCTTCATTTATCACATTTTTTGTAACAAATTAATTCAATAAATGGCGGATCATTTTGTTAATGGGGATTTTGCTGTCAAATTGAAACTTTTTTCAGATGGGGATTGTGCTGTCAAATTTAAACTTTTTTCAGTGTTGACAGTACAAGCATGTTGTTATGTCATTAATTCGGTCATTTCATTTTGGGCGTGCTTCGACTTTATGTTGCCTGTTCCAGAGTCGGTTGAGAGCAGAGCCGTTTGTTTATTCATGCTCAAAATGGAAAAATAAAAAAATATTGTTTATCCAAATGTTATGGACTAAGTTTTAAAATAAGCTAGCAATTAATAAAATATTTTTTTGTTTATTAAATTTTTTTAGTATTTCACTTTATACGTAGCGAAGCACGTACCGGGCCGCTAGTATATCATATTTTATATGTTCATATTTATTTAAAATCTAAGTAGAAGGCAACATATCAAGTTAGTACTTAGTCTATTTTTTTTTTTTTTTTTTTTTTATACTACGTCGGGTAGCAGACAAGCATACGGCCCGCCTGATCTGAAGCGGTTACCGTATCCATATTAACGCTCGCAACATAAAATATCGCTCGCGCGCCGCCACCCCCGCTGCCATCGCAGCATCTCCTCCCTTTCTGGTGACCTCACTCACTCGCAGGAACACAACAGCCCTCAAGGGAACCGTTATTTGGCTGCGGTATTCTGTGAGGTGGAGGTACGTTCTCCAGTCGGGTAGCTTACAATTACGCTCCCTACCTCTCTTTTCGCCAGAGCTTCGTTTGTCAGTCAGCAGGGTGCACCGCGTGCAGGTGAAGTTGGCTTTGGTTCAAAGATCTTGATGAACCACTTACACCCCAAATTCTAAATACTGAGAATTTAATTACTATAATCACGCAGAGCATTTAAAATAATAGTGTATGTCCTTGAATGAGCAACCTTAGGTTTAGTTACGCAGCAAATTACGTTAATTTTCTTATTACAGGCTTTTAATAGAAGCGACCTTTGTTAAAGAGTACTACGTAGTTAGTTATACTTTACTATGTAATATTTTTATCACTACTTGGAATGAATTGAGTTTTCATTTTTTTATATACCACTAGGGTAACAAAAAGCTTATGACCCGTATAATGCAACGCAGTTATCTAAGGTTTGAACCTTGTTTTTGTCTATGGTGGTATGGTATGGTATCGACTGCGGACGTAAAATGCTACGCACTGCGTCAGCGATACAAAGCGAACGCGAATATGAAGTGATTTTTATGCCGTAATATGACCACGACCGCGCCGCGCGCATTTGGTCACGTAGGACACTTCAATAGATGTCGACTGTTTGTTGTCATCGCTCCGCGTTGCTTCGCATTTGTGTTAAGATCGCCTACAAAAGACGCGGTGTAATAGACTAATATATCGTTTTCATCACGGTCTGAAATGCTTTTCGGCATAATACAAGTATAGTGATAGAAAGCAGGATAATCGTAAGAGATTTATTTATTTTAAACTAGCTTCTACCCTCGGCTTTGCCCGCGTTTACATTGTTTTTAATAAAAGTGTCCTATGTCCTTCCTAATGCCTTTTAGAATATGTGTTCAAAGTTTCATAATGATCTGTTGAGTAGTTTCGGCGTGAATGTGTACCAAAGAAACTCACATTCACATTTATAATATTAAGTAGGAATAGGGATTTTGCATATTTTATGTTGTCTCAACACTTTCTGCAAAATAACTAAATTCGTTAAACACTGCAGATTTAAAATTGTGCATTATTAATGGATACTATTTAACGCATCATCAAATAAATACATTGCTAACCTAACCTAACCTATTTTGCACATCAAATGCAGGATTTGATGTGCGATCAGATTAATTTGATGTGCAAATTCAGGTTTTTTGTGGATCAATTTTAAATTTTCCATTAATAATCCATTGTATTTGTACTCAAATAGTGATCCACTCCAGCTATGCGCATGTGGGATAACATAAATGTATTATAACATTTCATAAGACGTTCTTTAGTTGAAAATGAAAATTCATTAAAATCCGTCGCATGGTTTATGTTAGTGAATATACAGATAGATAGACGCGGGAACGGCTTACTTTTATACTACGAGTATATCTAAGGATGGTATTATATGTATCGTATTTATACTGCACAGAACATATAAACTAACCTTTTTTTTATTTCTGTTACAGGTAATAATCTGAAATGCGACTGCCGACTCTCTTGGATCCAAGCACTCCGAAACGAAACAAAAAGTGAACCACTCCGAGCAGCTTTAGACGATGTAACGTGTGCCCTCGAATCTCAAGAGAAGGTTGAAAATCAACCAAACGCCGTCAATGATTTCAACAACGCTAAAGAAGAAAAAACTGATGAGCTCTTCGAAGTTGTATCAAACAGCGATGTTTTCCAAAGAGATGGTAACGATGATAACACATACGAAGATGCAAATCAAGTCAAATATGAATCCTCACTCGAACCTGTATTTACTAACGAATTGGCAGTGGTTAGTATAGCTCCAGAAACTCTACCCTGTCCAAGAGAACTAGTCCAAAACAGGGAAGACTCTTTGATGCTTTCATCTAAAGACGAAAGTTATTGGCTGCGGAGCTCAAGTTTCAAAGTTCTATCAAATTTAGCTTTAGTATTAAAATTAGTCATAATTAACATGTTGAATTAATTTTAGGGCTTAGACTTATGGGACTTTGTGTGGTTAAGTGAATTTTATACCTACGACTTTTGTACTCAGCTTGCTTTCTAGATTGTAAGAAAAAAGACTGGTTAAGATATTTTATTAAATTATTTGGTGATATTAACCTATAATATCCGGTGTTATTGCTCCTATAGCAATTGTGGAAATTAGTTAGAACGGCTCGGGAAGCTATTAATGCTCCGTAGGCTGCTAACTAATGCAATGAAACAAAATGATATTGCCAATAACATAAGTATTCAACGATATGCGTTTGGCAAATATCCAACTTGTTGAGAAGTTTGATGCGAGTTGAATATTGAAATTTCGAGTATTCAATTTATCATTCATTTGAATACTGTTTACGTAAAAATGGTTATTTCAAAATATAATAATAATAATGTGGTTGTTAAATGGAGAAAGGACACAATTTATATCAAAAACTTTATGAGCAATCACGTCCTTTCTCCGTTATGGAGAAGGTAGTAATCACGTCCTTCTCCTTGTGAGTTTCGAGGTGATTGTGTCCATTCTCCATAAGGCTTATCAATCACATAGTTCGTGTTTTTTGGTATTCTAATGCTACATAATCCTTCAGAAATAAGACGCAAAAATAAAATATCGAGGAGATAAAGAAATTGTACACAAATTGTATTTTACAACCGAAAAAGGAACGCCTTCTATAAATTTCATTATGCAAAATAATATCAAATCTATCTTCCATCATAATTTTTAAAGGAATGTTACCAATGATCCCAATTTGTATAAAATTAAGTTTGACTAAGAGTTGTAAATATAAAGTTGTGAAATTTAGGCTAATATAAGTAAGTACTTATTAATAAAATTTTTAAATTACACAGTGTGTTTCTCCATTAATATTACAAAAAACCATGGCAAGGTAGCAGAATAAGATGATTATTCAAAGTATCCCTTCTATTTAAAAACTCACACATTTTGTAAATAAGGACACTAAAAAAGTAAAGATAATAAACGTTAAAGCCAAGGTTTTCAAGGAGACTACAGTATTGGATCCTTCAAGAAAAGCGTAAAGGCGTTTTTACAGGGTTGGCAAGCGTCCATAGGTTATGATGACTGCTTACCATCATGCAGGTCGTACGCATGTTTGTCATCCTAGTCATATAAAAGAAGTTAATAAAATTCGTTTGGATAATGCGGTAAATGTTTCACTAAATAAATCGGAATTCTGTCAAAAATGGAGTATTGTATTTTTTTCCTCGACGTCCGGTGCTAAACAAACATACGGCCCACTTGATGTAAAAAGGTTACACACCGGCCAATATTGTTTTTTATACTACGTCGCGTAGTAGACATGAATACCGCCCACATAATGTTAACCTAACCATATTAACTATCCCAACACGAAATACCGCTCGTGCACCGCTGCCATACCCGCTGCCAACGCAGCATTTCCTTTCTTTCTTGTCACCTTATTCACTCATAGGAACACTACAACCCTCAACGGAAATATTGTATTTAGCTGCGGTACTCTGTAAAAATGTAAGAAATTCTCCAGATGGACAGCTATTTAATAATATATATATAATTAAACAACAATATACATTGCTATATTATATTTTTATATATTGGCCGTGTGTTTTCCGGCAGACTAGAATAGAATCACTCCGTCTCTTCCTGTGGATGTCGTACAAGGCGACTAAGGAAAATACATTATCAAATATCGATCAGGCCTCCCCAACCCGTCTGGCCAGCGTGGGGAGTGTAGGCCAAATCCTCCTTCCGTCTAGGACGGACGAGAGAGTCGTGCTCCTGTTGTGGAGACTAAAATGGACCTGATGATGATGATGATACATTACTAGCCATTAGACCACCGGGCTCGTCAAAAAAGCTGCCCCTCACAGAATACCGTCGCCAAATAACAATTCCCTTGAGGGTTGTTGTGTTCCTGCGAGTTTATCTTAAATGTCTATTGTCATTCGCGCGATATAAAAATGTGTTAGGGAACGAAACAATTATTAGATTGATCAGATCAATACGCAGTAAATCTATCAACATAGCCAAGTAATTTATTAGAGGACAAAACAGAACGAACCACGCAAACTATTCGGGAGCGATTCAGAAGTTCCCAATAACGAAATTATAACGTAGTTTGGTACATACGGAAACTTGAGGCTGGAAGCTTTACACATGTTGTGGATAACTTGGCGTGTTGGTGTTACGATAAGTTAGTTAATAGGTAAGTAATATTATATGATTTATGTATCTATCCACCAACTCGTAGTTGAGCAGCGTGGTGGAGTATGCTCTAATCCAGGGGTCAACAAATGGCGGACCGCGGTCCGGATCCGGACCGACCTATTTTGTGTGGACCCAGAATATGAGAATCATCATCAGGTAATTTTTTTTTTTGGCGTGTGGTTTCCGGCAGACTAGAATAGAATCACTCCGTCTCTTCCCGTGGATATCGTATAAGGCGACTAAGGGAAATACATTATCAAACATCGAGCAAGCCTCCCCAACCGGTCTGGACAGCGTGGGGAGTGTAGGCCAAATCCTCCATCTGTCTAGGACGGACAAGAGAGGGTCGTGCTCCTGTAGTGGAGACTAAAATGACCTGATGAATATGGGAATATCAGTATAAAAATGTGTATCATTTTTAATAAAAAGTATTCTGATATCTTTTGCTTTTATTTATTCACTAGCGGCTGCCCGCGGTTTCACACTTGTGGTTTCAGTTCCCGTGGGAATATCGGAATAAAAAGTAGCCTATGATTTCTGTGAGCCATATTTCATTCAAACCGATTCAGTAGTTATTATGTGAAAGAGTAACACATACACTTCGCCATTTAGAATATTAGTAGGATTGACATTTCAAATCTTGGTTCATCATCAGGTTCATTTTAGTCTCCACTACAGGAGCACGACCCTCTCTCGTCCGTCCTAGACGGAAGGAGGATTTGACCTACACTCCCCACGCTGGCCAAACGGGTTGGGGAGGCCTGTTCGATATTTGATAATTTCCTTTAGTCGCCTTGTACGACATTCACGGGAAGAAACGAAGTGATTCTATTCTAGTCGCCGGGAACCACACGGCTAATTGGTGACCCCTGCCTAATCCTTCGATTGAAGATAGACCCGGTGCCCTACAGCCGATGCTGAAGCCGAACACAATCGGATTTTTTGAATGTAAAAATGAAACAACTGATTACATTGTTGATAATTATGTTTAGCTCAGCAGATAGAAGCCCTAGAGCTCTACCGACTAAGTGGAAGATGTTTGTCAATAACTTTAACCTAATTTTTGGAATCAAAAAACCCGGTGGTAATCGGTTTCAGCTTCAGTGGTAGGGCCCCCGTATCCGAGCAGTGGGATGAAAGGGATATATTATTATATTTTTAGGGTTCCGAACCTCAAAAGGAAAAACGGAACCCTTATAAGATCACTTTGTTGTCCGTCTGTCTGTCTGTCTGTCTGTCTGTCTGTCTGTCTGTCTGTCAAACATTTCTATGTCGAGAATGCGTGGAGGTATCAAGCTGAAATTTGAACTGTATACACAGGTCTACGGTCCCATGAAGTTAAAAAAAAATCAAACTGCTAAGTTTACGTAGAAAAAAGTTACGGCCGTTTATTCAGCAAAAAACGCATATTTCGACACACTCAAAGGAATCAAAACCTATAGGGTACTTCCCGTTGACCTAGAACTATGAAATTTGGCAAGTAACATCGTTATAGACTACAAGTACAGGAATAAATCTCAAAACTATACATTTGTAACTAGATCTAAAAAAATAGGGGGTCTATATTTTTTATAGGGTGTCGAAATTTCAAATTGAAACTACTAGTTCAAATGGGGTATCATATGAAAGGGCTTGATGTACACATTGCAAAATATATTTTATTTATTTTTTTCGACGCATTATTTCTTATTTATAATGATAAATATCAAATTTAATAATGATACTACGTACCTACGGAACCCTCGGTGGGCGAGTCCGAGTCGCACTTGTCCGGTTTTTTTATACTACGTGTGAAAAACAAATTTCACAAACAATGTAAACGTTCGCAATATGACGTATATCGCACGCAGCTCCCACTACAGCTGCCAACGCAGCAACTCCTTCCTTTTTAGTGACCTCACTCACTCGCAGAGACACTACAACCCTCAAGGTAATTACATTAATTATAAGTTATTTGGCGGTATTCTGTGAGGTGGAGGTAGTTCTCCAGTCTGGTAGGTGTTTTGACGAGCCCGGTTTATACATATGACGATATTCTGTAAACATTTTTTTTAATATGAGGGGAGGGGCAATCGAGCATGTGGACCAATCACCACCGCCGATGAAAATCACCAACACCAAGTGGCCGCCGATCCGTTGTCAGCCTTTTCATAAAATATGAGTGAAAAATAAAATAATAACAGGTATTACATTCATATAATAGGTAGGGGAAAAAGTCTTTTCGCATTTTAGTATGTATGAACTTGTAATAAAATCTCTTTGGTTATACCATTTGTATCTGGCAGGTTTTGATATCTTTAAAAAGTTTAAATTTTAAAAAAGATAATTCCAAATTCAAATTAGGTAAATGTGTGATTTTCATTTGTTTTTTTTACTGTCAAGATGAGTGAATCTAATGAAGAAATTCGATTTATTTTAAAATTTTACTACAAAAAAAGTAAAAATGCAACGCAAGCTGCGAAAAAAATTTGTGACGTTTATGGATCTAGTGCAGTGTCTGTGAGAGTAGCACAAATTTGGTTTAAGCGTTTTCAATCAGGAAATTTTGATGTGAAAGATGCACGTCGCTCTGGTCGCCCTGTTACGGATAAAATGGATGCCATTTTTGAAAAAGTGGAGCAAGATCAGCATATCAGTAGTTACGACGTAGCTGAAGAATTAGGAATTGACCACAAAACAGTTTTGGCGCATTTGAAAAAAGCTGGGTACACTAAAAAGCTCGATATTTGGGTGCCTCACGATCTCACTGAAAGAAACTTAATGAACCGTGTACTCATTTGCGATTCTTTACTACGACGTAATGAAAGCGAATCGTTTTTGAAGAAGCTTATAACTGGTGATGAAAAGTGGATCATGTACGACAAGAACGTGCGAAAAAGGTCGTGGTCAAAGGCCGGTCAGGCTTCACAGACTCTGGCAAAACCCGGGTTAACCCGCAATAAGGTGATGCTGTGTGTATGGTGGGATTGGAAGGGCATTATTCATTATGAGCTGTTACCGCCAGGCAGGACTATCGATTCTGAACTCTACTGTGAACAACTGATGAGATTAAAGCAAAAAGTTGAGAGAAAGCGGCCGGAATTAATTAACAGAAGGGGTGTGATTTTTCATCATGATAACGCTAGACCTCACACATCTTTAGCCACTCAGCAAAAATTAAGAGAGTTTGACTGGAAGGTGTTAATGCATCCGCCGTATAGTACTGACCTTGCACCTTCTGATTTCCACCTGTTTCGGTCTCTTCAGAATTCTTTAGGCAATGTCAGGTTAACATCACGAGAAGACTGCCAAAACCACTTGTCGTGGTTTTTTGAACAGAAGTCCTAAAATTTCTATAGTAATGGGATCATGTCTCTACCTACAAGATGGCAAAAAGTTATCGAACAAAATGGCACCTACATACTTTAGTTAAATGTAAATAAACTTTAGTAAAAAATGTTTTGAATTTTCATATAAAATACGAAAAGACTTTTTCCCCAACCTAATATATATATATCGTTCAAAAATGGGTTTTGTTTGACTGAAAGGGATTTCAATTGCCGCATTGAGTGGCAGGTATTTGCACCTGATCAAGAAAAAAAGCGTGCAAATGAAATTGGTATTAACAATAAAGATATTTTTCTATGTTTTATTGAAAGACCAACATGCATACGGCCCGCTTGATGTGAAGCTGTGACCGTAGCTAATGTGTAGGCTGTAGCCAACTCCCGCTGCGTATATAGCAATGTATTTCTTCTTTCTCGCACTGATCACTCACAGAAATACAACAGTTCTTTAAGGAATTTGTAACTGGTTAACTAATTCTGCGAGGTAAGTAGTATATTCCAGTCAGACACTAATTTCTGTCCGAGGCTTCGCCCGCGTGAATATAACCACGCCAAACTTTTGGTCGACACTCGGAAACAGCTAATTTCTTGAAGACTATTGGTATCTTATTATTTAATTCTGTGCCATGCAAAATTTCATAGCAATCGGTTTTGTAGGAAAGGCGTGAAAGTGGAACAAACCAGTAAATTAACTCTACCCACACACTTTTTCCATTTATAATATTAGTAAAGATTGTACTAGGGTGATCGTAATCGCACACTCTGCTGTTAAAAATGATTTCAAATATTTTCTAAAACGAATACATCTATACTGACGATACTTCTTCACAAGTTCATATGGCGTAAAAAATGAATTTACCCGGATTTGGTTAGAGCCGTTTTTTGACATACATAACTTTGGATATAGTTTCTAAGTCATTTTATCCATCATAGCCATCCAATTTATAAACCTACTAAATAATACATAAATACATGGAGCCGATTGCAGAAGGGTTTATTTTCGTTGGATTCCATTAAATGGGATCTAAAACATTGAACCAGCAAAACGAAAATAAACAATTCCGTAATCGGTCACTTGTTGAATGTTAATGTCCCCCAACCGGTTATTGACAGAGCCTTATTTAAAGGTTGGCCAGGTACCACCGGGTGGCACCACGTACAGACAAAGTATGTTTCCAATAATCTTCTCTAAAAATGAACTTGCAGTGGATCATCGCTGACTGATCACCATTGTTGTTGGGGTAAAAGTCAGTGTCGGATTGGCCATATAGTCGAGGTGTCATTTCATTTGCCAGTCGGGCCCCAGCCTGTGTGGGCCCCTCACGGGTCTGGCTTGCGGGGCTTGCGGCAGCTGTAGGATAGGAGGACCGCACAGGCTATTTCCAAGCTCTCGTGACCTAAATGTAAAACTAGATCAGGTAGTTCGTTCATACAATTAGAGAGAAATGAAATAAAAAAAATCGAAATCCTGAGTAAGCCACCCCCAGAAACTAGTTTCACTCCGTCTCTTCCCGTGGATGTCGTACAAGGCGACTAAGGGAAATACATTATAAAACATCGATCAGGCCTCCCCAAACCGTCTGGCCAGCGTGGGGAGTGTAGGCCAAATCCTCCTTCTGTCAGGTACGGACGAGAGAGGGTCGTGCTCCTGTAGTGGCGACTAAAATGATCTGATGATGATGAGATATCCAACAGCTTATATTTATATATCGAGGGTATTCTGTGAGAACCGGATAAGTGCAATATTTATTAAAAATGAGTTATCTACTTAGGCATACTTATTTTTTTTTTTTCCTTTTTTATCTAGTAAAACCGTATAGCTGCAGAAGCTTTAATTACGATTATTTTCTCGGTGTAAAGCAGTTATCTACCATTTTTTTCTATAAATTTTAAAGCAAAAAGTGATAAGGACTCTTAAAAGACAAAATAAAAAGTTTACTACTGTGACAACGGAATACAACAATTTACTTTGTTTACCAATAAAATCACTTATTAATAATTGTATTTGATATAAACAGGTAAAACAAAATATTGGATGTTATTCGTTTCTCATGGGTAAAACAAACTCAGTTCTTTGTTTTATTATTACTGGCAGAATAGAATAAGTGACTTTGTTTTGCTTTGCATGCTACAAATAATGCCATTTGATCCTCTTCTACAGAGATAAGGCTTACTTAGTCTGTTTCGCTTGCTAACATTTTTGGTGCAAGAAAAAATCAAGAAGCAGCAAATGAGCTAACTTATCGAAGAGTATTTGCTACGGAATACAATTTAAGTTTTTTTTGTGCCGAAGAAAGATCAATGTATAATTTGTACAAATTATGAAAATGTTGATGAAGAGAAAAAAGGAATATTAGAAAAAAAATATAAAGAGCATATTCAAACAAAAAATGATTGTAATGCGGAAAAGGAAAAGGATAAGGAGAGAGCTAACAAAGATCCTAACTTTCTTACATACATTGCGTCAGATTGTGCAGAAACCCACAGAATACAATTTGCCGTTCTGTGTGGCTTTTGTGGTTTACGAGAAATCCTTCGACTCCATCGAAACTTGGTCTGTTCTGGAATCCGTACAGCGGTGCCAAGTTGACCACCGCTATATCGAGGTGCTGAGATGACTGTATAGCGCTACGACAATGACTGACCGCGTCCAGGATCAGCAGTCTAAGTCTATCCAGCTGCGGCGGGGAGTACGTCAAGGGGATGCCATTTTCCCGAAACTATTCACCGCTGCTCTGAAAGACGTATTTAAAACGCTGGACTGGAAAAAACGAGGCATCAGTGTAAATGGCGAGTACATCTCACACATTCGGTTTGCCGACGACGTGGTCATAATCCCGATCCGTGGGGCTGGGGATTAATTTCGACAAGATGAAAGTCATGTACAACGATGTTGTCATCCCTACCCCGGTTATGGTAGAGAATACACATATTGAAGTTAAAGACTATATCTACCTTGGACATTCCATACAGCTTGGCCGGGGTAACTTCAACAAAGAGATCGACAGACGCATTCAATTGGGCTAGGCAGCTTTTGGAAAGCTTCGGCACATCTTCATCGCTCACATACCCCAAACCTGTCAATCCAGCAAAATGACAGGCAATTGTGATTGGTAGTTCTAGGCAGATTGCCAAGATTGATTTCAGTTCTGTGTCGCCTGTTATGTTTGAAAATAGTGTTATATCGTTTAATTGTACTGTTAAAAATCTAGGTCTTCATATGGATTCAACTCTTAGTTGGACCTCACAAATTGCCGAGGTGAGTCGTGCAGTCATATCGGCATTGAGTTTTCTTAATCGGTTTAGGAATTTTCTCCCAATTAGCACTAAGGTCATTCTTGTTAGATCGCTTATTTTCCCTATCATTGATTATGCTGATGTCTGTTATCCAGATCTAAATTTAGATCTTCTCAATAAGTTGGACCGGCTTATCAATAACGCTATACGTTTCATCTTCTGCCTTCGTAAATTTGACCATATCTCTTCATATCGGTCTCAACTTAAGTGGCTCCCTATTCATCAACGGAGGCAACAGAGATTGCTTTGCGTACTTCACACTATTCTCACTAGTCCTACCTCTCCGGAATATTTAAAGTGCAAGTTTCAATTTCTCTGTGACTCTCACAGCCTTCAACTTCGTTCTGACAATACTCGTCAACTTTCCATTCCATTATTCCATTCTGGCTTTATGTCTGATTCCTTCACACTACAAGCTTCACGCCTCTGGAACGCGCTGCCTGAATCGCTTAGAAGTGTTTCAAACAAATTTACGTTTAAAAAGAAAATCCATGCTTACCTTTTAGATGGTTTAATAAACAAATGATCATCATCTTTCTATGTATGTGTATGTATGTTTATTATTTGATATAATACAATATTGTATGTATTTTATATGTAGGTATGTTTACTGTTAATTAGAATTGAATAGAATAGAATATTATTTTAGTTGAATAATTATTACCTCTATTTGTGAGATGTTATTTTCTGTCATTTGCTTAGAACCGCATTCATGAATTTCTGTTTTTCCCGAAGGTTGACTGGTAGAGAATGCTTTTAGCGTTAAGTCCGCCTTTTGTACCCTTATGTAATTTTGTGGTCAATAAAGTTTAAATAAATAAATAAATAAATAAATACCCCAATGCTTGAAGACTAAAGTCTCCAACCAGTGCGTCCTCCCTGTAATGACCCATGGTGCAGAGGCTTGGACACTGACCATCGAGCAGCAAGGTCGCGCAGCGAACGATGGCGAGGGCTATGTTCGGGGTTTCTATGAGGGATCGAATCCGGAACGAAGAAATTCGACGGAGAACTAAAGTTGTCGACATAGCCTTCAAAGTTTGCAAGCTGAAGTAGCAATGGGCGGGTCACATCTGCCGAGTAAGTGATGGCAGATGGGCGAGAAAGGTATTAGAGTGGAGGCCAGGCGTAAGACGACGAAGCGTTGGACGCCCTCCTTCTAGATAGTCCGATGACCTTCAGAAAGCAGCTGGAAGTGGCTGGAGGCGGAAGGCAGAAAGAAAGTATTTGGTGGAAAGCATTGGGGAAGGCTTATATCCAGCAGTGAATAGTTACAGACTGATGATGAGACTTTTAATTTATTTACGATGATGAATTTCCACCCGAGTTTAAAAAAATGTATGAAGAATCATCCGAAAATGCGAAACAAAAAGAAAAGATTTATTAAATTTGTTCAAAAAGAATGTAATACCGGTAGAATTGGAGCCTTGGTATAAAAATCAGAAGACGGTTGGTTAGTGTTTCTTAAAAGGCTGAAGATGAGGATGAGAGGATGTCTTGCGAGGAAACTATTACGTAATTTTCTTTACTCATAGTTTTTCTTGATCAATATTTTTAAGTGCTATTTTATCTACATGATTAAACTGTTTAAACTTAAGAAAGCTTGCAATAAATAAAATAAATATTATTATAACCGACCTATTTGTTTTTTTAATGCAGTAATTCCCAAATAAAACCGGACAAGTGCGAGTCGTACTCGCCCACCAAGGGTTCCGTAGGTACGTAGTATCATTATTAAATTTGATATTTTTCATTATAAATAAGAAATAACGCGTCGAAAAAAATAAATAAAATATATTTTGCAATGTGTACATCAAGCCCTTTCATATGATACCCCATTTGAACTAGTAGTTTCAATTTGAAATTTCGACACCCTATAAAAAATATAGACCCCCTATTTTTTAAGATCTATTTACAAATGTATAGTTTTGAGATTTATTCCTGTACTTGTAGTCTATAACGATGTTACTTGCCAAATTTCATAGTTCTAGGTCAACGGAAAATACCCTATAGGTTTTGATTCCCTTGAGTGTGTCGAAATATGCGTTTTTTGCTGAATAAACGGCCGTAACTTTTTTCTACGTAAACTTAGCAGTTTGATTTTTTTTTTACTTCATGGGACCGTAGACTTGAGTATACAGTTCAAATTTCAGCTTGATACCTCCACGCATTCTCGACATAGAAATTCTTGACAGACAGACAGACAGACAGACAGACAGACAGACAGACAGACAGACAGACAGACAGACAGACAGACAGACAGACAGACAGACAGACAGACAGACAGACAGACAGACAGACGGACAACAAAGTGATCTTATAAGGGTTCCGCTTTTCCTTTTGAGGTTCGGAACCCTAAAAAGATACAGGTAGAAACAGATAACTCAGAAAAAAATATTTTTACCGCCTTAATTAGAGAAATATTTAAATTTATTTTAGCATCAACTTATTTAATACGGTACAGTGAACCTTTCCTTATAAAGTACGTAAAGATTAATGCGTGTTTAAGAGATTTACAGCTTGTTTACGTATTTCAGGTAAAACAAAATAACTGCACTACCTTAGCGCAAACTTTTCCTTTTTTCTTTATATTTAATAACAATAATCATATAAATTACTGAATCAAGTTCTTCTTAGATAACATAACTAACTATAAAAACTGAGATCATGTTGTTAGTATGCTTCACTGTTAACTTATGATCACACAAAACTTAAAATGCTTTTTTCTCAATATCACATTTCTTGCACTTGCAAAATGTGTTTAAAGGTATGTAGTGGGTAATGTACATGTGTATATAAAAACAAAATTAATTTTTTTTTAAAAACCCACGACGGTTAAAACGTAGTTGAAAAAGAATAAAATATTTTTGAAACCCCCGACTTAAAGAATTTATGCTATGAACTTAATAAAAAAACCCAAGAAATTCCGTTGGGGCTGCCATTAAATGAATTAGTTTGTAGTAACTTGTATGCTTATTTATATTTATGTTGAAAGCAACCCCCGACGGATTTTCTTGGGTTTTTTTATTAAGTTCATAGCATAAATTCTTTAAGACGGGGGTTTCAAAAATATTTTATTCTTTTTCAACTACGTTTTAACCGTCGTGGGTTTTTTTCAAAATTTTTATTTTGTTTTTATTTCAAACTTTTTAGAGAGCAAGCATAGGTATTATTTTTTTTTTTTTTTTTTTTTTATACCACTAAAGTGGCAAACAAGCATACGGCCCGCCTGATGGAAAGCAGTTATCGTAGCCTATGAACGCCTGTAACACCAGGGGCATCACACGCGCGTTGCCGACCCTGTAAAAACCTCTTCACGCCCTTTTTGAAGAACCCCATGCTGTAGTCTCCTGAGAAAACCTCGACAGGCAGTTCATTCCACAGCTTGACCGTACGCGGGAGAAAACTTCTCTGGAACCGCACGGTACGCGACCACTTAGGCTCCAATGTGTGAGGATGAATTCCCTGTCGATGGCGAGCGGTGCGACTGTAGAAGGAGGCCGTGGGCATCATGTCAAACAACTCCTCTGAACACACCCCATTGTACAGACGGTAGAACACACAAAGGGACGCAAAATCTCTCCTCAGACTTAAGGGTTCCAAACCGTCTGTCAGTTTGGGATCGTCAACAATCCTCACAGCACGCCTCTGAATCGAGTCACAAGGTGCAAGCTGGTATCTAGGCGCTCCCGCCCACAGATGGCAACAGTACTCCATATGCGGCCGTACTTGAGCTTTGTAGAGCAGAAGCCTTTGCCACGGATTGAAGTACTGCTTGGCCCTATTGAGCACACCTAGTTTCTTCGACGCCAGCTTGACCTTCCCCTCCAGGTGACAACGAAACTGGACGTCGCTGGAGATTTCAACTCCAAGAATCCCAATGTTTTTGGCGATGGTAAGGGGTGTGTTTTGGAATTGAGGAACCACAGCAAAAGGGGTTTTCTTAGCGGTGAACGCGCAGACTTGTGTCTTAGAGGGGTTGAATCGCACTAAGTTCTGTTGCCCCCAATCGGACACTTTACTTAGTGTGCTCTCGATTTCCGACACAAGTCGTTCGCGGCTCTCCTCCACCAGAGAGCGGGGAATATTAGCGCGGCCCGTATAAAATGTGTCCCCGGTGCTGTCATCCGCATAGCAATGAATGCTGTCAATAGATAACATATCATTGATATGCAGCAAAAACAGCGTCGGGGACAATACAGAGCCTTGCGGGACGCCAGCATTAATGTCCATGCTATCGGAGCAACTGCCATCAACAACGGCTCTAATGCTTCTGCTGGACAAGAAGCTAGCGACCCATTCACATAAACCCTCTGGTAGACCGTATACAGGCAACTTCGAAAGAAGACTACGGTGCCAGACCCGATCGAACGCCTTCGCCATATCTAGACTGACAGCCAATGCCTCACCTTGACTCTCCACGGCTGAAGCCCAGCGATGTGTAAGATACACTAGAAGATCACCAGTCGAGCGACCATGACGGAAGCCGTATTGATGGTCGCTGATTAAATCGTGATCTTCTAGGTATTTCAAGAGCCGATTGTTAATGACGCGCTCCATTACCTTGGAGAGAAAGGAGGTAACAGCGATAGGCCTGTAATTCGATGGGTCTGATCTGTCACCCTTTTTGGGCACAGGGTGCACGTTCGCAGTCTTCCACGATGATGGAACTTGCCTGGTGGAATAGGAGAGCGCGAAAAGGCGCGTAAGTACAGGACACAACTCAGGAGCACACAGCTTTAGCACCACTGCCGGAATGCCATCTGGCCCGCTCGACTTGTGAACGTCGAGGGATAATAATGCCCGCCGAACATCTCGTTGAGAAAATGAGATTTCTGGCATGAAATCACCACACCGCGGGATGGAGGGCGGTGCGGCGCCCCCGTCGTTCAAAGTAGAGTTTGAGGCAAAGAGATTCCCCAACAGATCGGCTTTCTCTTTAGCACTGTGGGCCAGACTACCATCCGGTTTTCGAAGTGGTGGAAAGGACGACTGACAAAAATTTCCCTCGGCAGCCTTAGCGAGCGACCAAAACGCACGGCTCCCAGATGGGTGCTTAGCTAGGCGCTCACCAATCCTGCCGATGAACTCGAACTTAGCCCTGGCAATTACTCTCTTACAGAACCTCGAGGCAGCATTAAACTCGCGTTTCAAATCAGAAACATTATGAGCTCCGTTAATACGTGCCGTGGTCCAAGCCTCGTATGCAGGTTGCTTGTGGAGTTTAGCTTCCCTACAAGACCGATTAAACCACGGCCGCTTCTTAGCACCTGAAGTAGCTACCCGCCGGTTTGGAATAAATAATTCCATCCCAGCTAAAATGGCTTCAGCTACAGCAGATGCACAGATGTCCACATGTTCCGACTCGAAACAGAGCTGCCTCCACGGGTACGATGCATAAAATTCACGCAATCCATCCCAGTCTGCTGACTTATAGTGCCACATGCGACGCCAACCGGTAGACCGGGGTGTGACAGGGCTAGCGCATGGCACTTGTGTCCGGATGAGACAGTGGTCCGATGAACCAAGTGGCGCATCCACCGAGACTGTATACCCATCCGGGTGTGTGGTCAGCAGAAGGTCCAGTAGAGAGCTAGTATGGTCCTCAATATCTGGTATTCTCGTTGGAGAATGAACCAGCTGTGAGAAACCGTAGGCCAGAGCAAAATCATGTACAGACCTCCCCGTGAAGTCAGTGGACCGAGAGCTGAGCCACTCGGCATGGTGGGCATTGAAGTCTCCCAAAATCACTAACTCCGCGGAGGGGTACCTCTCGATGACTTTGTCAGTCGCCAATTGCAGGTGCTCGATCAATCGAGTTGTGTCCGTATCACCGCTATGAGACCTGTAGAGGCACGCGTAGATCCGGGTGCGGCCGCCCTGATCCACGCGTACCCACAACACTGACAGATCCCTGTCTTCTAGGCCATGAAGACGTCGACAGCAAATATCATCCCGGACGTACATACATACCCCGGCTCTACGTACAAAAGAATGTTCAAGTTTGTACCCGGGGTATAATAAATAAGATGTATCGGCCGGACAAGATATTTGCGTCTCCGTTAAAAAAAGTAGGGTCGGCTTTGCAGTTTCGAGATGTTGGTGAACTGCATTTATGTTTGAGTGAAGTCCCCTGACGTTACAGAAGTCCACGTCGAACGTGGATGAGGACGCCGCTGGAAAGATCTTCTTTTTTTTCTTTCTGGCCATATGAAAGCGGTTAGAGGTTTATAAATAAGAGGAGTTGTTTCACTGACGGCGCAAGAGACAAAAGCGCGGTGTCTACCCCCGCAGTACAGTGCAGGTTGTGCGGTTTGCTAGCGCGGCGGGCGGAAGGGCCCCCGGTCCCCCCCTGCTGCAGCAGCCGGGTCCACTCCGGTCTCCTCCTCCGGCACGACTACTACAACAGGGACTTTACACAGGCTGGCGGTTCAGCCTCCCGGGGCGGAGATTAGGTGATCCCCGGGTTCGGGAACCCTACTGACCTGCGGGCGGCCAGCGGACAGCCGTTTCACCGGGTCTCCCTGACCGCCGCGCCAACACGCCGCGCCTACACCGCTAACGGCGGTTCGACAGCCGCTGGTCTCACCGCCGTCAGCATAACAACTCCTCTAAAATAGCCCTGGTGACCTAGCTCACTCGCAGGAACACAGCATAGCCATTATGGCTGCGGTTTTTTGCCAGGTGGAGGCACTTCCCCAGTCGGATGCTGGCCAAGCCTGGAGCGAACGACCGCACTGTGCCCCCCTCCCAATTTGACCAGTGAAAGGGGAGCACAGTATGATGTTTCGCTGCGTCCCACCTCTCTTTCGCCATAGCCTCGTTAGCTGGTCGGCAGGGTGCACCACGTGCAGGTGAGGTTGGCTTTAGCTCGGAAGATGTTGATGAGCTACTTACACCCCAAATTACCACAGTATAAGTAATAGTACTAACGTACAGTATGGACACTCTCTGCCGCTCTCACTAGTCGACCTCACCTCCCCTATGGAACCGATTTGGAACCGTTCGCAAGGAATGCCACAACGTGCGAATTGACGTCGCTTGTATTTTATTCTCCATTCAGTTTGAAATAATATGCGAGTATGTAAAAGATGAGAGTTATTTGTGCAGTGGATGGATGTCTCAACACATGGAAAGTAAAAAAAAAAACAATTTGGATGGATGGATGGATGGACGGACGGACGGACGGATTGATGGATGGATGGTTGGATGGATTGATGGATGGATGGATGGATGGATTGATGGATGGATGGATGGATGGATGGATGGATGGATGGATGGATGGATGGGTGGGTGGATGGATGGGTGGATGGGTGGGTGGGTTGATGGATGGATGGATGGGTGAATGGATGGATGGATGGGTGGATGGAAGGATGGATGGGTTAATGGATGGATGGATGGGTGGATGAATGGATGGATGGATGGATGGGTGGATGGATGGGTGGGTGGGCGGATGGGTGGATGGATGGATGGATGGGTTAATGGATGGATGGATGGGTGGATGAATGGATGGATGGATGGATGGATGGGTGGGTGGGTGGATGGGTGGATGGATGGGTGGATGGATGGGTGGATGGGTGGATGTATGGATGGATGGGTGGATGGGTGGATGGATGGGTGGATGGATGGATGGATGGATGGATCGGTGGATGGATGGGTGGATGGATGGATTTACCGCGGCAGTCCCCGAGTGTCACACGTTTTTTTTTCTTCACTACGCCCACCTGATGTGAAGCGGTTACCGTAACCATATTAATGCTCGCAACATTAAATATCGCTCGCGCGCTGCCATCCCCGCTGCCAACGCAGCAACTCCATCCTCTCTGGTGACCTCACTCACTCGCAGGAACACAACAACCCTCAAGGAAATTGTTATTTGACTGCGGTATTCTATGAGGTGGTGGTACTTCGTCAGTCGGGCTGCTTAAAAAATACGCTATGTCCTACCTCTCTTTTCGTCAGAGCCTCGTCTGTCAGTCAGCAGGGTGTACCCCGTGCAGGTAAGATTGACTTTGGTTCAAAGATGTTGATGAACCACTTACACCCCCTTACAGGTCCGACTAATAATTGAATAATGTCAGCCCTAGAGAACGTCACTCACACATAGGCACGTGTACAAACGTCATTTGGTTACTACATGCAAAAGCGCCATTTTTGTATGGAGTGGCCGGGGTTTGGATGAAAACCGCATTAGAATCAGACTACTAGTTTTGCACAAACAAATGTTTCCTGCAGCGCCCTCTGGTGAGTTGTCACTGTAACACCTATCTAAGAACATGCTCAAATCAAACCCGAACTCATCACTGAAATCCGCATCAAAATCGGACTAGTAGTTTTGGAGATAAATGGCAACATTGGTTGCACAAACAAATGTTTACTGCAGTGCCCCCTGGTGAATTGTCACCGTAACACGTATCTAAGAACATGCACCAATCAAATCCGTACCCATCACTGAAAACTGCATTTAAATCAGATTCGTACTTTTGGAGATAAATGGCAACATTGGTTTCACAAACAAATATTTACTGCAGCGCCCCCTGGTGAGTTGTCACCGTAACACCTATCTGAGAACATGTACCAATCAAACCCGAACCCATCACTGAAAACCGCATCAAAATCGGACTTGTAGTTTTGGAGATAATTGGCAACATTGATTTGCACAAACATCCTAGCACCCCAAACGCATGTACCGTCTCCGTTCCGATGCGGGTAAAAATCTTAATAACGGCAACATTTACTTTCTCATTACCAAACGGCTCTATGGTTACCAGGTGAAATCTGTTTTTTTGAAGGAAGTGGAGATCCTGTGTTTTTGTGAATGCATCGATAAAATTGAAAACATAACAAAACCACAGTATAACTATGGCTACTCCATGCCGCTCTCCCGTGTCGACCTCACCTCCCCTCTGAGACGAATCTGGAACAGTTTGTATGGCACCACACGCACAAACGCTCATTCACGCCGTGCACATACGTCATTGTTTATATATCAGTTACCAACGCGACATTTTGTATAAAGTGGCCCGGGTGTGTCAAATCTTAAAAGTAGACACAAGTTCAAACAATAAAAAACAAATTAAACGTGCAAATAAGTCATTCCAAAAACTCATTTTTGTGTGGCAATAGAGAGATTTCCCTTTAGAAGGTGTAATAACGGCAAATGGTACCCATCATGGAGAGACGCATTAACATCCGCTGCGATGGAAATCACGGCATTGCGCTTTACTGAATGTTCTCGATTTCATCTCGACTTGACTACGAAGTAAGGAATTTGTGAGATTATAAAAAAAAGAATGGTAATGAAAATGATAATGAAGCTATCATTATATATTATTTAAATAATTGATTTCGATTTGCCAGAATAATTATAAATATTATAACAATGGAAAAATTCACCTACCCCGCCATATGGCATTTGAACGCCCGACCTCTCGATGACCGGTCGAGTGCTCTTCCAACTGAGCTACCAGGAAGGTTTGTGATAGTGATGAATTAAACTTACGATCCCATGCTAAGTTTTGCCGTCCGTCCGTCAAACGCTCCAAAATCTAAAAATACAAACTAGAGAATTGAAATTTTAAATGTTTTAGTAATAGAGTCACATCATCAGCGAAAAATCCTCGGAAAATTCGGGGTACAATCGCTGGAAAAAACGAATCTTAAATTTAGATTGTTGATCCTCAGGATCAACAATCTCTCAATCATCGATCTAATTTTAAGATGCGGTCAGGATAGGTAGTTTGGAAGCCGGCGCGGCGGTAGAAAAAAGACATGAGAATTAATATCATTGGTCACATGAGAATTAATATCAATGAACATAATTCCTTTCAAATAATTAAATACAGATGTCACTTACATCATTTATATCAATCAATCAAAAAATCAAAAAAATCAAAAAGTTTATTGCAGTTTAAATGGACAGTAATTGTAAATAATGTTGGAGTTCCCTTTTAGGCAAACAAGATGCCTGTATTATATACGTGATAATTTGAGACCGTAGTCGTTATAATGTTGTAAGTATAATTTTATTTCCTTTATTTTATTATTTATTTAATTGTACTGACTTTACCCGTGTTACTTCACGATCAGAATAAAAATATTTTTTATATCTATCTCAACTTGTTTTACTTCTGTACAAACTTTTATTCAAATTCCCGACTCGAATGGTTAGCAATGTCCACTTTGACTCTGGGGTCGCGGGTTCGATCCCCGCACAAAACAAATATTTGTGTGCATGAACATGTCTGTTTGTCTTGGTCCAGACCAAGACAAACAGACATGTTCATGCACACAAAGAAAAACACCCAGGTGTTTTCTATGTATTATGTATATGTTATTTACAAAAAACGAGTGTATTTAAGTATTATATCAGTTACCTATTACCACTGGTACAAGCTTTGCGTACTAGATGGCAGTGTGTACTTTGTCCAAGAATATTTATAAATTACTAGCTGGCCCGGCGACCTTCGCCTTTAAATATTTTTGCGTTAATTTTTCCGATGTTTATATAATATATATAATAAACTATCCTATATCTCAAGTTGGATCAAACTGCACGCCCTGTGCAAATTTTATTAAAATCGGTTCAGTAGTTTAGGATTCCATCGCGGACAAACAACGTGACACGAAATTTTTATATATTAAGATTTATTAAGCAAATCCTAGTTTAAATATTAGTAGAATATTAATAAACTAAAATGATTCGAGATATAATACATATACATTTTCTCAAGTCATTCGATCAAAGATTCTTAGTAGTAGATTATTACTTATACTGTAGTAGCACTCCCCGGCCACTCCATACAAATGTCACGTCGTTTATATAAGCAACAATAGTGTGTGCAGAGCATGTTGAGCGTGTGTGCGTGCGGCGCCATACAAACTGTTTCAGATTTGTCTCAGAGGGGAGGTGAGGTCGATACGAGAGAGCGGCAGGGATCGGCCATACTGTACGTAGTGCTATTACTTATACAGTGGTAGTAGTGAAGTGTTACTTAACTTTAATTCCAGTTAAAAACCCACGGTAGGGGCCAAAAGGTGGCACGAAGGAGCCAAGAAAAGTACTTTTACTTATTACCTTAGAAAATTTGAAAGGTACGAACGCCACATTTTTGTACTTACTATTGTTACTTAAGAAAATCTTAGCATATCTTACGAATTTTTTTCGTCTTTTTTCACAATTTGATCGTCGATTTGTCGGAAAGGGGCCCCTTAAACCTACACCCGTGTCACAAGTCTCGGGATCTGCTTGGGTTTCTCTCTCTGCCACACGATGGACCCGGCACCCGCACGGTGAATCCATGGAAGCTAAGAAGTTCGTCTCATAGAAAAAATGACAGCCCGGAGAGACGGGATGACGCTGGAAAGACAGATGGCTGGTGGAAAAGACATCTGACGGATGGAAAGACATCTGACTGCTGGAAAGACAGTCGAGGGTGACGGCCTAGCGAGCCAAGCCCGGGAATCTTCAATTGCTAAAAGTCCGAAAAAGAAAAATACCCCTGGGACAGTCCGAGAGGGGGGGCGGAAGATCTGTCCACCGGTCGATAATAATGACGACCCTGGCGCGAATACGGATTTGAGATGCCCTGCGTGCGGGAAAACATACAAGAGACGAGCCTGGTACAACAAGCACTTAAAGACACATGATGGTGTTGAAGCACGACAGCCGTCGGTAAGTACTTCGACAAACACTACGGATAGAGTTGACCCTCATAAATCCCAAGGTGAATCATCAAGTGAAAATTACCAGGAGTCCATTGACATCAGGACACGTCTTAGCATCCCCAGTCTAAAAAACTCCACCTGGAAAGTTCATGACCAAAACTTGGCGATCCTTTTAGAACATCCTGGATCAAAACAAGATCTAAACAGCCAAGTAGAAACTCTACAGGATACTATCTATACATACTTCTCTGAGCATTATCCACCACAAACTTATTGCGCTCAAAATAAAGAAAACACATTTAAAATGAAATTGCGGAGGAAGAAAAGAGAGTTAATAAGGAAACTTCGTGTAGCTAAGACCATGGGCGATAACAATCTAAGTCACCAACTGTCCAGGGCTCTAAGATCAATCCTCAAATTAATACAAGGGATATCACTTCAAACCACTAAAAATCGCGATAATTTTAACAGAGCTAAACATGAAGTAGACTTCGATAAAAATCCTTTTCAATACTCGAAAAACATTTTCAGGGAACAAAAGGGAAAGCTTCTCTTGACCAACGCGCAAATTTACGATCACTGTAAAAACACATACGAAGTGCCTAAACGCGGGAACTCATACGTAGATCCAAAAATCCAAAGACCTAATGATCCTCTATTTAGTTTTCAAAGTGACCCACCCAATGAAGAGGAAATAAACTACCATATTAAAAAGAAAAGTTCTAAATCTGCTCCAGGCCCCGATGGCATTCCTTACATAGTGTATAAAAAGTGTCCATCAGTTCGTAAACACATTTTAAATATATTTAGTAAGATCTGGTCAAGAAAGCAAGTCCCAGTAGCATTTGGAAAGGCAGTTTTTGTCCTCATCCCTAAAAAAGATGAAGTAACTCATCCAAAAGACACCAGACCGATAGCCCTAACCAATACAATCTCAAAAATCTTTTTTAGTGTATTACAATCAAAAATGACAAAATTCATGATCAGCAATAGGTATTTCAGGCCCAATCACCAGAAAGGCTTCTTGCCTGGAATTTCTGGATGCCTGGAACACAATACATTACTAGCAGAAAGTCTGAAAGATGCCAGAACACATGAGAGGCAAATATCAGTCTGCTGGATAGACCTAGAAAACGCATTTGGTTCCGTGCAGCATGAACTTATGATATTTGCACTAAAATGGTATAACTTTCCCGATTTAATTGTTAACATAATTAACTCTTATTACTCGCATTTAAAATTCGTCATAGCAGTAAACAAGGAATACACAAAGCCACTACAATACAGTGTGGGACTATTCCAAGGGTGCTGCTTATCACCGATAGTATTTAACATAGTTATTAATATTTTAATAGACAAATTGATATCATATGAAAGGAAATGGGGCTACCGTTTTAAAATCAACAACAAGTACACTGAGTCAATCTTAGCCTTTGCTGACGACCTTGCAATACTTACACGTAATCCCAAACAGTGTCAGGAGTTGTTAAATGAAGTCGATGAGTTCTGTACATGGACGGAGGGATTGAGGGCGAAACCAAGTAAATGTTATTGTTTATGTCTGGGTAGACGAAATACCAAATACACTTCTTACGACCCGGAACTCTCCATAAGCGGCCAAAAAGTTGCTACGATTGCAGAAACAGTGCCTTTCAAATTTCTTGGTAGAAAGATAGATTACAAAGAACGCACACCATCATTGGGGGAAGTTGTCGAAAATTTCATTAACGACCTCAATAAGGTAGACCAACAGCCTATCAGCAATATTAAAAAAGCATGGATATACGACAACTATCTCACATCACGACTCACTTGGCCTTTCCTAGTATATGACTTCGGCAAAACCCTCTTGGCAAAGTTAGATGCTAATGTCATAAAGATATTGAAGTCATGGTTCGGACTGGCACATCCGGCTGATCCCTCGACTCTATTTAGGGATCACAATAGTTTTGGGCTGAAATTACAGAAACCTTCTGAACTCTATAAACACCTGAGAGTTACAAAAACGCATGTTTTGCAAAAGTCGCAAGACGAATTAGTTAAATCTCTCCCAAAAGACAAAAATGCCACAGACCTTGAATCTAGACTTCAATTCCACAAACAATTTATGGTAGGTGCACAGGCAAATAGAGCTGGGTTGGGCGCGAGAAAGAAAAGGGAAGACCGAGACATAGTAAAAACCTTTCTACAACAAGACGAAAATGACAGTTACAAAGTGCACGCTATGAATTTAGAAATGCAAAGTGAGTGGTTAACCATAGGCGAGTTTTGCATCCCGTTAGCTCTGAAGTGGCGCACCTTGCTGTATGACTGGTCTCCTGCCTTATTAAAATTCTATCTTAATGCCTTTCAAATGACCCTCCCTGACCAGAGTAACTTAGTTAGGTGGGGAAAAGCCTCTGAAAAATGTTGCTATACTTGTGGAGAGGCGATATGTACAGCAAGGCACCTATTGGTGGAATGCAAGGTGCTCCTTGATAGGGGTCATTACTCACATCGCCATGACAGAGTACTTCAAATCATACGTGAAGCCATAAGCCTTTCAATAGCTAGAGCCCAAAAAGGATTAACGACAAACAAAAGACAAATTAACTTTATAAAAGGAGGCTCAACTTCAAACTCCAAGAACAAGCCTTACTCAATCCTCAGTGCAGCACCTGACTGGACTATTTTAATGGACACGTATGAAAAGCACTATAAAATCCCAGAAGATGTGTGTGTTTCGACATCCAGACCGGACATTTTCCTTTTCTCCAGAGCTACAAAACGTATAGTACTTGTAGAGCTTACCGTACCGTGGGAAACTAACATACCCAAAGACCACGCGATAAAACAAAACAAATATTATGACCTCCTAAACGAATTAACAAAAAGCGGCTATGTAGTTAATCTATACGCTGTAGAAGTAGGAGCGAGAGGTATACCAGCAAAATCTCTCTATAACCTGCTGAAAGACCTTGGCTTGTCCAGAAGTGCAGTAAGTTCTATACTAGAACGAGTATCTAAAGCTGCATTAGCAGGTTCATACCAGATTTGGCAGGGCAGGGAGAGAAACACAAGTAGTGAAGGTGAGTGTTGATGTACGTCGGAAAGGGGCCCCTTAAACCTACACCCGTGTCACAAGTCTCGGGATCTGCTTGGGTTTCTCTCTCTGCCACACGATGGACCCGGCACCCGCACGGTGAATCCATGGAAGCTAAGAAGTTCGTCTCATAGAAAAAATGACAGCCCGGAGAGACGGGATGACGCTGGAAAGACAGATGGCTGGTGGAAAAGACATCTGACGGATGGAAAGACATCTGACTGCTGGAAAGACAGTCGAGGGTGACGGCCTAGCGAGCCAAGCCCGGGAATCTTCAATTGCTAAAAGTCCGAAAAAGAAAAATACCCCTGGGACAGTCCGAGAGGGGGGGCGGAAGATCTGTCCACCGGTCGATAATAATGACGACCCTGGCGCGAATACGGATTTGAGATGCCCTACGTGCGGGAAAACATACAAGAGACGAGCCTGGTACAACAAGCACTTAAAGACACATGATGGTGTTGAAGCACGACAGCCGTCGGTAAGTACTTCGACAAACACTACGGATAGAGTTGACCCTCATAAATCCCAAGGTGAATCATCAAGTGAAAATTACCAGGAGTCCATTGACATCAGGACACGTCTTAGCATCCCCAGTCTAAAAAACTCCACCTGGAAAGTTCATGACCAAAACTTGGCGATCCTTTTAGAACATCCTGGATCAAAACAAGATCTAAACAGCCAAGTAGAAACTCTACAGGATACTATCTATACATACTTCTCTGAGCATTATCCACCACAAACTTATTGCGCTCAAAATAAAGAAAACACATTTAAAATGAAATTGCGGAGGAAGAAAAGAGAGTTAATAAGGAAACTTCGTGTAGCTAAGACCATGGGCGATAACAATCTAAGTCACCAACTGTCCAGGGCTCTAAGATCAATCCTCAAATTAATACAAGGGATATCACTTCAAACCACTAAAAATCGCGATAATTTTAACAGAGCTAAACATGAAGTAGACTTCGATAAAAATCCTTTTCAATACTCGAAAAACATTTTCAGGGAACAAAAGGGAAAGCTTCTCTTGACCAACGCGCAAATTTACGATCACTGTAAAAACACATACGAAGTGCCTAAACGCGGGAACTCATACGTAGATCCAAAAATCCAAAGACCTAATGATCCTCTATTTAGTTTTCAAAGTGACCCACCCAATGAAGAGGAAATAAACTACCATATTAAAAAGAAAAGTTCTAAATCTGCTCCAGGCCCCGATGGCATTCCTTACATAGTGTATAAAAAGTGTCCATCAGTTCGTAAACACATTTTAAATATATTTAGTAAGATCTGGTCAAGAAAGCAAGTCCCAGTAGCATTTGGAAAGGCAGTTTTTGTCCTCATCCCTAAAAAAGATGAAGTAACTCATCCAAAAGACACCAGACCGATAGCCCTAACCAATACAATCTCAAAAATCTTTTTTAGTGTATTACAATCAAAAATGACAAAATTCCTGATCAGCAATAGGTATTTCAGGCCCAATCACCAGAAAGGCTTCTTGCCTGGAATTTCTGGATGCCTGGAACACAATACATTACTAGCAGAAAGTCTGAAAGATGCCAGAACACATGAGAGGCAAATATCAGTCTGCTGGATAGACCTAGAAAACGCATTTGGTTCCGTGCAGCATGAACTTATGATATTTGCACTAAAATGGTATAACTTTCCCGATTTAATTGTTAACATAATTAACTCTTATTACTCGCATTTAAAATTCGTCATAGCAGTAAACAAGGAATACACAAAGCCACTACAATACAGTGTGGGACTATTCCAAGGGTGCTGCTTATCACCGATAGTATTTAACATAGTTATTAATATTTTAATAGACAAATTGATATCATATGAAAGGAAATGGGGCTACCGTTTTAAAATCAACAACAAGTACACTGAGTCAATCTTAGCCTTTGCTGACGACCTTGCAATACTTACACGTAATCCCAAACAGTGTCAGGAGTTGTTAAATGAAGTCGATGAGTTCTGTACATGGACGGAGGGATTGAGGGCGAAACCAAGTAAATGTTATTGTTTATGTCTGGGTAGACGAAATACCAAATACACTTCTTACGACCCGGAACTCTCCATAAGCGGCCAAAAAGTTGCTACGATTGCAGAAACAGTGCCTTTCAAATTTCTTGGTAGAAAGATAGATTACAAAGGACGCACACCATCATTGGGGGAAGTTGTCGAAAATTTCATTAACGACCTCAATAAGGTAGACCAACAGCCTATCAGCAATATTAAAAAAGCATGGATATACGACAACTATCTCACATCACGACTCACTTGGCCTTTCCTAGTATATGACTTCGGCAAAACCCTCTTGGCAAAGTTAGATGCTAATGTCATAAAGATATTGAAGTCATGGTTCGGACTGGCACATCCGGCTGATCCCTCGACTCTATTTAGGGATCACAATAGTTTTGGGCTGAAATTACAGAAACCTTCTGAACTCTATAAACACCTGAGAGTTACAAAAACGCATGTTTTGCAAAAGTCGCAAGACGAATTAGTTAAATCTCTCCCAAAAGACAAAAATGCCACAGACCTTGAATCTAGACTTCAATTCCACAAACAATTTATGGTAGGTGCACAGGCAAATAGAGCTGGGTTGGGCGCGAGAAAGAAAAGGGAAGACCGAGACATAGTAAAAACCTTTCTACAACAAGACGAAAATGACAGTTACAAAGTGCACGCTATGAATTTAGAAATGCAAAGTGAGTGGTTAACCATAGGCGAGTTTTGCATCCCGTTAGCTCTGAAGTGGCGCACCTTGCTGTATGACTGGTCTCCTGCCTTATTAAAATTCTATCTTAATGCCTTTCAAATGACCCTCCCTGACCAGAGTAACTTAGTTAGGTGGGGAAAAGCCTCTGAAAAATGTTGCTATACTTGTGGAGAGGCGATATGTACAGCAAGGCACCTATTGGTGGGATGCAAGGTGCTCCTTGATAGGGGTCATTACTCACATCGCCATGACAGAGTACTTCAAATCATACGTGAAGCCATAAGCCTTTCAATAGCTAGAGCCCAAAAAGGATTAACGACAAACAAAAGACAAATTAACTTTATAAAAGGAGGCTCAACTTCAAACTCCAAGAACAAGCCTTACTCAATCCTCAGTGCAGCACCTGACTGGACTATTTTAATGGACACGTATGAAAAGCACTATAAAATCCCAGAAGATGTGTGTGTTTCGACATCCAGACCGGACATTTTCCTTTTCTCCAGAGCTACAAAACGTATAGTACTTGTAGAGCTTACCGTACCGTGGGAAACTAACATACCCAAAGACCACGCGATAAAACAAAACAAATATTATGACCTCCTAAACGAATTAACAAAAAGCGGCTATGTAGTTAATCTATACGCTGTAGAAGTAGGAGCGAGAGGTATACCAGCAAAATCTCTCTATAACCTGCTGAAAGACCTTGGCTTGTCCAGAAGTGCAGTAAGTTCTATACTAGAACGAGTATCTAAAGCTGCATTAGCAGGTTCATACCAGATTTGGCAGGGCAGGGAGAGAAACACAAGTAGTGAAGGTGAGTGTTGATGTACGTCGGAAAGGGGCCCCTTAAACCTACACCCGTGTCACAAGTCTCGGGATCTGCTTGGGTTTCTCTCTCTGCCACACGATGGACCCGGCACCCGCACGGTGAATCCATGGAAGCTAAGAAGTTCGTTGGAGAGCTCTTTAGACGGGATGAAAAAACCGGCCAAGTGCGAGTCGGACTCGCGCACGAAGGGTTCCGTACCGTTATCTATAAAAATGGCAAAAAATCACATTTGTTGTATGGTAGCCCCCCTTAAATTTGCTTTATTTTTATTTAATTATTTATTTTCAAAGTGAATATATAGCTAAATATTATATGAGTATTTCAAGCGTCTACCTATTGCCGTTATCAATTGCGAGCAAAAACGAGCAAAAAATCACGTTTGTTGTTTGGGAGCCCCCTTAAATATTTATTTAATTCTGTCTTTTAGTATTTGTTGTATATCTGTTGCCGCTATAAAGAGGTGCCGCTTTATAGCGGCAACAGATATACATCATCTATGAAAATTTCAACTGTCTAACTATCACGGTTCAGGAGATATAGCCTGGTGACAGACAACAGACTGGACGGACGGACGGACAACGGAGCGGAGCGGAGGTTAGTAATAGGGTTTCTTTTTACCCTTTGGGTACGGAACCCTAAAAATTATAAAGTGTGTATCTAGGATCTCTAGACCGCACTGGTTTTATGTCTAGCCTCTGTTTTGTGTAATTGGAGGCCTAATTGTATATTTTTAAAGGTCTATTAATTTTTCGTTCACGAATTTAAAAGAAATGGAAATTTCTGTGTATTTTTCTTAAGAAAGTATTACAAAGGAGCTATGTAGCTAATTGGCGTATGTAGGTTTCACATATGCCAGAAAGATGCGAACAAGCCAAGACGTTTGTAAATTGTATGGTGGCCATCTTGAAAATAGGCTATTTTGAAAAAAAACATACGACGGCTCTGGTAACGGTTTAAAATATGCTGCAACTTTAGAACATAATAATGTTACAGTCAATGTAATAAATTGGTCATTATTTATAATGGCTGGCCAAAGTAATAAATTGTCAATTAATAATAATTAAGCTTACTTGGCATCACATCATTCATCATCTAGGTAGATTGTCGACGATCCCAAACTAACAGACGGTTTAGCACCGTTAGGTCTGAGAAGAGATTTTGCGTCCCTTTGTGTGTTCTACCGTCTGTACAATGGGGTGTGTTCAGAGGAGTTGTTTGATATGATGCCAACGGCCTCCTTCTACAGTCGCACCGCTCGCCATCGACAGGGAATTCATCCTCACACATTGGAGCCTAAGTGGTCACGTACTGTGCGGTTCCAGAGAAGTTTTCTCCCGCGTACTGTCAAGCTGTGGAATGAACTGCCTGTCGAGGTTTTCTCAGGGGACTACAGCATGGGGTTCTTCAAAAAGGGCGTGAAGAGGTTTTTACAGGGTCGGCAACGCGCGTGTGATGCCTCTGGTGTTACAGGCGTTCATAGGCTACGGTAACTGCTTTCCATCAGGCGGGCCGTATGCTTGTTTTCCACACTGGTGGTATAAAAAAAAATCTAGGTTGACGGAGCTCCGCTTGGCGGAGGTCCTATTTCCGGTGACAGGATACAGTAAAACCCTATTCTAACCAAAAATCAACTTAATAACTACTGTAGCGTTAAATAAACGCTACTAGTTGTCGACTTTCGGCGCCGCCTATAATTATCTTTCAATTGTGTGTGATCCGACCTCTAAAGATGTGAAATCTCCATGTTTACTTGCTGGTAGCTTTTAGTGTCAGTTTAGATTTTTTTTGAAAATGAGTTTTGTTCTGTTTGCGTTGTCAAGGCGATCGGTTTGGAATTTTCCGTGAGATATTTTCTTGAATTCGTCGTTGTTGTGGTTATTTTTGTCGAAGTTGTGGTGTTCTTTGTGAAAGAATTGGCCAATAAGCCATTGCTGTCCTGTTTTCTAAGGTGGCTGTGAAATCCAGCCGCTATAATCGTTTAACTTAATTTGGAAGCCAGGTTTACTGGGTAAGTCGAGGGCATTTTCGATGCATTAGGGGTGGGTTTTGAGTTTGCTAGTTACTTTCGTGTGGATGTAGTATTGATAGGATGTGTTTGTTTTTTTTTAGCTAAACCGTACGGGGTAACAGTAGACCTCGTTGCCCGCTGTCTCCCGTCGTTCACGTGGTGGACTCCGCCTGGCAACCTTTCTGACCGTTATACGGAGGGCTGGGGGCGGACGATCGTCTCACCGGTGCTCCTGCACGTCAATTTGTGCGTGTAGCGGTTCCAGGCGGGCCGTCGGTGGCCGGGTTGTCCGTGCTTGTGGCCGGACCGATATCAGAAGAGGAAGGTACACGGGGCTACACTGCGGCCATTGTCCCGTTTTATTTTTATAGTTCCGATATTAGTGTTTTTTTTTATTTAGTTAATGATTTTCCTTTGTTTTTTTAAAGAAGTCTCTTCCTCCCATTTAATTCCGATCCCACTGGTGATCGATTGAATCACCAGTGAAATCTTTTTTTCTAAATTCCAATAACCTCACAGTCGGGCTACCAAGTTTTAGTTGCATTTTTACAAACTGTCTGCTCTCATCCCATCTCACCCATATCCATCAACACCACTCGATCACGCCGTCTTTTATAATTATGCAATCTACCTCTTTAATTTCAAATTTTAATTTTAATTTCTTTTAAAGTTAATTCAAATAATTATTCCCCTTAAATATTTTTTTATTATTTCCAACGTTTTGCGTTATTAATTTTACTTTCTTTAAGTGTATTAGTGTATCTTTTTCGGCAAATTTTAAATAAATAAATTATACGTGTACAAATGAAGTGAAGTTATTTTTCTTCATTCTTTATTCTCATGACACTACGTATCAGTCAGTATCAACAATAACTAATTTCTTACATTGACCATAACATATACATTGTCACAAACTTAAATATTTATAATATTGATAGGATGATCAATTATTATCTTCTATAGTCGATTTATAGAAAACAGATGTTTTCTGGAATTTTATTATTTCTTCCGTAAAAAAGTATTTTACCAAGAATCTTCGACCAATTTCGTCTATCGCTATTGCATATTCGGGACTTACCGCGATTGATGTCTGTATTTTGCCGATATTTCAGCAAAGTTGCAGACGCCATGGTCACCGGAAGACGGGGCACGGGTCGCTGGTATATCGGGAACATACAAGAATCGATAGCGGTTAGTCCCTTATATACAATAGTGATGTAAACAACGTAAAAGTTTAAAATTATACAGTCTCTTCTATTTGACCACAAATTATTATGTAGTTAGATTTTTCTGAAATCTATTAAAATTCATACTTTTGTACATGAGCGAAATTAATACTTTCATAGAAAATGTCTCTGAAATACTAAATTAGCGAACTATTATCCTTAGCAATTATAGTAAATTTCCGACAATTAATAGAGAATTACAAGTTCCGAAGAAATTGCTCCTTCGAATTCGAACCGTCAATTATGCCTTTGGACAGTCATTTTAGCTGCAACTTGAGTGGTTCAAGTTATAATCTTATCCATCAATGTCCAAGTTTTTTTTTATCAGAAACATTTAATGCCGGCCGCATTATATGTTTGACATAACAAAAACTATCCCATAATAATGTTATTAATGTAATAATATTAATAACGTTATGTACCGTGTTTGCTAGCAAATAAATTATTTGTATTTGTAATAAAACCCATGTAATATTTTCATCTAGAAATTTTATAAAAATCAATAACCCAATTAATATGATAGTTGATAAAATAAAATTCCGTCATAAATGTATTAATTTATTTTCAATTAACGTTTCTTCAGAAGAACAATGAATTATTGAACTTTAAAAAACAGAAAAGTATATTCACAATGAAGGCAGATTGAAACTTTACTTACATTTAATTGACCAACGTAATATAGGAGTAAAACTAATCAAATTACATAACGAATACTTTTGTTTTTGTAGTAACTTTATGGTATTTAAATCAAATAACAAACGTAATATACATGAAACATACATACCAGTGTCAAAATGCACAATGACAGATTTATCCCATAAGGGATCATAGATGGAACTATTATGATTCTACTATAACTGATGAACTCGGTGATCGAAAGACTAGCTATGTCCACTTTATATCCCCGCACAAGACAAATATTTGTGTGCTTGTACTTGTCTGTTTGTCTTGGTGTGGATGCAATTACAAAAAAAATAAGTATAATATCAGTGATCTAGTACCATAGTACAAGATTTGTTTAATATGGGAATAAATAGTGCTGTGTAATATGTCCAGAAATATTTATTATATATTTATATAAACTCATATTATTAATATAAAAAAGAGGAAAACTAAGAAATACCTCCTCGTCAAACAGGTTTATTAAATTAATCTTCGTATTCATACACTTTTAAGGTCACAAAGAAATTTTCCATTTCTATTCTTAAGATCATCTATGTCTTTTTCTGCATTTGCAAATTCTTCTGACGTAGGAACGACCTTTGCTAATATGAGTGCTCTATTAGGTTCGTCTTCTGTATACGCAGTACTAGGTACCAACAAATAGTAAATAAAATAGTTCTCATTTACGTATCTAAATACACTATGGTCACTATGAATACCGTTACAAGTACAATTCAAATTTAAAGCTGCATCAACGTCTGATGACTTATCCACTATTATGACTGGTACATCATTATTTGTCTGTCGATCAACGGGTGTAACAAATAATGGTGCCATTCCTAGCTGTGGAACATTTTTTTTGTCACCACAATCACAGGTTTCTTCCGTATGTTTATATATCTGAAGCCATAAGCACACGGGGGCTGACGCGACTGACGTTGGGTACGTTTTTACCGGCAGCCATTTTCCCAAAAACTTTTCAACATTTTGATCTGCATAAACCGTACTTAGAATTGTAATCAACAACAAAACTATCATCATTTTATTTTTCATAGTTGACAGTTTCGATATTTATATTTTATTTATACGATTGCACTATAAATTCACACCGGTTTAAAGTACGCAAAATTTATCTTATTTTTAGTATTTATAGTCTGAAGCAAAACAATTTAATTGGGAACTCACGTGTCATAAAGTAAACACTAAGATATTAATATGTAATCTTGTTTTCATTTACAGTGTGACCTTTGCTCTTTTGATATCTTAGCTCAAGTTTCATTACATGGAAGTTGTTGTAGGTTTTACTTGTTTAAATTTTATTAGTAACAACAGATATAACAATACATAAAATACAACTAAAACATAATTCCCTAAAACTAAATAATACAAAAATAAAAGTAAACTAAAACTAAAATAAATGTAAAAAGTTTGGTCCATGTGGCATCGTTCCCAAGATGCTAACAGCATTACCTCGCTGTATGGCTAAACTATATATATATATATACATACAAATACATATGCATATGAACATATATATATATATTACTAGCGACCCGCCCCGGCTTCGCACGGGTGCAATGCTGATACTAAATGTATGTACTACAGAAGGTCTTTGCGCTTTGTCCTATCCAGTCCTTCCCCAGTTATAGGCACACGCCGCCGGCTCCGCGGCCGGTACCGCCACAGCCGTTATGTCCCTGCATTTTAAATGTGTAATATCTTCTAAACTATTCATTTAAATTACATGCTGTGAAGGGCCATATTGATCTATATTAAATGCGCAATGTATTTAAGGTACTTATTTGGATAAGGATTAATTCTGTATTGCTTAAAATCGCTTCGTAAATAAGGCATTATTTCTTGTAAAAAGCAAAGGATAAAATAACGGTTATTGTGTGTTACCACTAAGAGATAGACATATACCATCGCGAACTTTTTTGTAGACCATTTTAAGGTGAACAATACTGTACTACATTATTTTGATCTATCTCGTTGGGTTCAGCCAGCGTTTGCAATGAAAGAGCAAAAAAATGTGTTTATTTACGACATCACATTAGAAACCTCTAAATTATCAGTGTTTTTCTACTATGTTAAGCATATATTATACATATAAACTTTCCAGTTGAATCACTCTATCTATTAAAAAAAACCGCATCATAATCCGTTCCGTAGTTTCAAAGATTTAAGCATACAAAGGGACATAGGGACAGAGAAAGCGACTTTGTTTTATACTATGTAGTGATCTACATAAATTAATATTATTAATATAAAAAGGGGAAAAAGTAAAGAATACCTCGTTAAACAGATTTATTAAATGAGTCTTTGTATTAAATTATAATATTAGTATAATAACTAAAACTAAATAATACTAAAATAAAAGTAAACTTTTAAGGTCACAAATAAATTTTCCATTTCTATTCTTAAGATCATCGATGCCTTTTTCTTCATTTGCAAATTCTTCTGAAGTAGGAACGTACTTTGCTAATATGAGTGCTTTGTTAGGCTCATCTTCTGTATACGTAGTACCAGGTTCCATCAAATAGTAAATATAATATTTCTCATTTACGTATCTAAATACACTATGTTCACTATTAACACCGTTACAAGTACAATTCAAATGTAAAGCTGCATCAACGTCTGACGACTTGTCTACTATTATAACTGGTATACCATTGATTGTCTCTCGAATTTCGGGTGCAGTAAATAATGGAAGCATTCCTAGCTGTGGAACATTTTTTTTGTCACCACAATCACAGGTTTCTTCCGTAGTTTTATATACCTGAACCCATAAGCACGCTGGCGCGACTGACGTTGGGTACGTTTTTAGCGGCAGCCATTTTCCCAAAAACTTTTCAACATTTTGATCTGCATAAACCGTACTTAGAATTGTAATCAACAACAAAATTTTCATCATTTTATTCTTCATAATTGACAGTTTCGATATTTATATATTATTTATACGATTGCACTATAAATTCACACCGGTTTAAAGTTTCTGTTAATACTCGCAAAATTTATCTTATTTTTAGTATTTATAGTCTGAAGCAAGATAATTTATTGGGATCTCACGTGTCATAAAGTAAACACTAAGATATTAATATGTAATCTTGTTTTCGTTTACAGTATGACCTTTGCTCTTTTGATATCTTAGCTCAAGTTTCATTACATGGGAGTCGTTGTAGGTTTTACTTGTTTAAATTTTATTAGTAACAACAGATATAACAATACATAAAATACAACTAAAACAAAATTTCTAAAACTAAATAATACTAAAATAAAAGTAAACTAAAACTAAAATAAATGTAAAAAGTTTGGTCCATGTGGCATCGTTCCCAAGATGCTAGCAGCATTACCTCGCTGGATGGCTAAACTGATCCTTTGGGCGAGGAATGTGCCAGATCTTGGGTCACCAGTTACGTGGACCAATCTTTTTCCGAATTCTTTTACAAACCTTTTGTGCTGGGACCCCACGGACCAAGGGTTACGACCCCGAATGGAACAAAATGGTTTTACTTATAACATAATAATTTTGGAGTGTAAGTGGTTCATCAACATCTTTGAATCAAAGCCTCGCACGCGGTGGACCCTGCTGACTGACAAACGAAGCTCTGGCGAAAAGAGAGGTAGGGAGCGTAATTGTAAGCTACCCGACTGGGGAATGAACCTCCACCTCACAGAATACCGCAGCCAAATAACAATTCCCTTGAGGGTTGTTGTGTTCCTGCGAGTGAGTGAGGTTACCAGATAGGAAGGAGACAGGAAACGTTTTTATTCTTTTTTAGTAACTTAAATTTAACCACAAACGTTCTAGTATTAATGATCGAAGACACAAACCGATCTGAAATCGTTCACTACTCTTGCTTCGTACCTACATAAATGATTTTTTATACTACGACGGGTGGCAGACAAGCATACGGTCCGCCTGATGTGAAGCGGTTACCTTAGCCTTAGTAACGTTTGCAACATAAAATATCGCTTGCGCGCCGCCACCCCCGCTGCCAACGCAGTAACTTAAATTTAACCACAAACGTTCTAGTATTAATGATCGAAGACACAAACCGATCTGAAATCGTTCACTACTCTTGCTTCGTACCTACATAAATGTTTTTTTTTTATACTAAGTCGGGTGGAAGCCAAGCATACGGCCCGCCTGATGTGAAGCGGTTACTGTAGCCATATTAACGCTCGCAACATAAAATATCGCTCGCGCGCTGCCACCCCCGCTGCCATCGCAGCATCTCCTTCCTTTCTGGGACCTCACTCACTCGCAGGAACACAACAGCCCTCAAGGGAACCGTTATTTGGCTGCGGTATTCTGTGAGGTGGAGGTACATTCCCCAGTCGGGTAGCTTACAATTACGCTCCCTACCTCTCTTAAACCTGACGCTCCGATAACTTCCCATCTTATCTTTTAAATTGGACTTTTATTAAGATGTTGGGATTTTATTAAGATCAGCTAAGTAATTTCAGAGTTTATCGTTGACAAACATTGCAACTCATCCGTAGAACAAAGTACGATGTGATCATGGAACAAAAACGTGTTAAGCTAGCCAGACTGGATAAGGAATTTGAATTCTTCAGACATACGTTTTTAGAATTTTCTTATCTCATTTATCTTTCCGATGTTTAGAATTAACGTTTAATCTGACATTAGCTCACCACAAAAAAATTACACGAAAATGAAGTACCAAAAATATAGATCAGGCTTTATTCTGATGAGTCGAATGCGATTGATTTTTATATTGTAGCGTTTCATTCGATAAAATTTATATTGTAGCGAATAGTTCATGACTTGGACCACTTTGTAAAGGATTAATATATGAAGAGTAACAAAAGGGACAGTTACCGTTGATACAAATGACACAGTAATTATTAGTCAGAATATAGCAGCTTTACTCGAGCAAGTAAATGCATTTGTTATCTTGCGTGGTAAAATTGGAAACGTTTGTAATTTTCCATAAACGCTTTAGTTTATCGTCAGTCATTATGTAATTGTGGGTTGCAGAATTTGGAAATGCTTTAGAATTTATTAGATGGAATGTTGACGTATAGCATATGCATTTGTCTCTAAAAAAACATATGAAATACAATACAATGCAGTATGATGCAATACAATACAATACTATTTATTGCACCAAATAAAAGATTTTACAGAAGTATTAAGACAATAAAAGTACGAAAGGCGGTCTTATCGTTAAGCGATCTCTTCCAGACAACCTTAAGTTAGAGGAAAGGAGAATGATACAAAGCATGTAGGAGGCGTGTAAACTACATACACATACACGTAATATACCTACATATACCATAAAACAATACATACATAATATAATTATAATTTATCTACCATATAAAAATAAGTCGGGTTTTCCTTCCTGACGCTATATCTCCAGAACGCACGAACCGATTTCCACGGTTTTGCATGCGTTGGAAAGGTCTCGGGCTCCGTGAGGTTTATAGCAAAGAAAATTCTGGAAAAATTTGAAAAGAAAAGCGGGAAAATCTTTTTTCACATACAGCGCCATCTCTAAGGAAATGGATGGAAACGAAAAGATTGAGCCACAGCGAAGCGTGGTCGGGCCGCTAGTAGTATATAAAAATATTGCTTAAACTAAACTGCCCCATACAGATAAAGCACAAAATAAAAATAAAAAATGTACTACTACTAATTTTAATATACAGATACTAGCACTACTAATATAGTTATAAGTGAAAATTGTTACTGATATACAAAAAAAAATGTTACACTATAAGTATGATCCATGCTTGAGATAAAGTATTTTTATTTATTTATTTAAATAACATGTAAGACATATACATAATATTACAATATAGCGACAGACGAGAAAATAAGAAAAAGTTACACAGAGACAAGTGAGAGATAGTGAGATTTCACAAGATTTTTAAAACATATATTATTATCCCTACTTCTAAATTCCTAACAGAATATTTTAACATTTTTTCCATTGCCTACTTAAAGAATTTTGAGGTTGGGATCTCATGTACAATAAGTTTATATCTTGACACATTTAGTCTTAGTTATCGTTCATAATAAATAAAACAAGTTTAATAATAAAGTCTACAATACACACTCCAAGAAACTTTCCCCCATTTCGCTATGACAACTGACCACAATACGATAAAGAATAAAATAAATCACCCCTGTCAATACCATACACAAATACTATACCAATGGTCCCACCCCTAAATTTCTTTGTTAGGCAAGCGACAAACTTCCAAATGAACAGTTATGTTAACGACTGAATTTTAAAATTTAAACACAAATTGTATCAATGATTTTTATATCTACTGCTGGAAATTATTAATATCCACAGTTCAATATATATATATTTTTTTATATTAAGGGACTGGTAATGATAGAGGCGCTCTATTTAAAGTAGGATAAATGATTTTTTAAAGTATTACGTCAGGTTGTTCCACAGGCTGAAAGTCGCAGAGCAAGTAATGGATAGAGCTATCTTTTGGATTTCTGTAAGGGATAGAATATACAAATTGTGTATATACGTATTGTAAAGTTGATACTGTTGATTGTTGGCACTTGGTGGAACATTATTATCATAATGTTATAATAAAGCACTTGTACTATTCCACGTTATTATATTTAATATTACCGACCGGTTTCGCCGCTAAGGCATTATCAAACACCATCTGTTTACCTTACTTACTGTTACTGTTGTGCAACACAAACACCATCTGTTTACCTTGATAATGCCTTAGCAGCGAAACCGGTCGGTAATATTAAATATAATAACGTGGAATAGTACAAGTGCTTTATTATAACATTATACGTATTGTATACACATAATTTCGACGATCAAAGACGACAAAATTACAGTCATTGACTTAGATCCCACAGAGTTAATTATTAGCTGAAGTAGCAGTGGACTGGCTCCTCTGCCGTGTCAGTGATAGCAGATGGCAGTGAATTACTCTAGATATACCAAAAACATCAATAAAACGGATAGAAGTGGTTCGATGCGGAAATCGGGGCATCGCATATAGTGAAAAGTATTGCGGAAGCAATGGGTTGATAAAGCCTGAAGCAGTGATTTAACGTATGTTTAATTACAAATTCGAAGAGAACCAACTTAAAGAATTCCTTATAGTGTTTCTTCTTCCCAAGAGTATATATATATAAAAAAAAATATTTCAGATAATTAGAATCCATACATAACCAATTCATAATTTTTAAATATCAGAATGAATTACATTTAGTACAAAGCTCAATGGTATTTTATTCTATAATTCAATTTAATAATCGAATTTAATGTCAAAATTATTTTATGCAATGTCAAGTGTAACTATTTAATTCATGTCAAATAGACTTAAAATACTAAAAAAAATATTGACAACGGCAAAGTTGCAACAGCTTGCGATCATCTATAGTTTGTGCCTGCCCTAACTCCGTTTATAAAGGAGGACTCATGGGGAATGGTACAACTTAATATTAAGACCCATAATGGATACTTAAACAGTATCAAACTATTGTTAACTCGGTGGTGTCAGATTTCTTTTTATTGTAATAAATATAATAAATAAAGTTGTACATATTTCTGTGATTCAGTTAAAACATGACAATAGGACTATTGTTGTTGCTTCTGTCAGAATTATAACTCGGAATTATAGCCCTGTGTGTGAGTCAATGTTGTATTTTCCGTTTTTTTGTTTGGTAATATTGTATTTATTTTTTCGCTTATCGGATTTTTGTTGAAAAATCAAATCGTGTATTTTTTTGGTCGGTACTTAGAGTTAAGGAGTTACTTTATACTGCAACAGTAAAAAGCTCATTCTTAACTCTGAATAAATAGATTGAAGTTTAATAACTTATAATGTTGTAAATTATAATAAAGCACTTGTAGTGTACCACATAAATATATTTATTTTTAGCGACCGGTTTCGCCGCTAAGGCATTATCAAGGTAAACAGATAGTGTTTGTGTTTCTATGAAACATAAAAAAAAAAAAATGTTTTGTGGAAACACAAACACCATCTGCTTACCTTGATAATGCCTAAGCGGCGTTAAATATGCGACTTTTCCTGAATTTATATTTGAAATAAGATTGAATTGAAATCAAATGAAACGAAACGAATCGAAAATGAAATATATCAGTCAGTTACAAAACAGTGAAACAAATTACTTTTTCGTAGCTGGTTATGAACCATATAGTTACCAAAGTGGCTGAAAGGGTGTTTCTTAGTAACTAGTTACAAAACAGTGAAAAAAAATACTGTTTCGTAGCTGGTTATGAACCATATAGTTACCAAAGTGGCTGAAGGGTCTTCAGTTTGTCGAATAAAAACAGAGTGTTAAGTAGTTTTTTTGGCCACATGCGAACTTGTTATCTAACATTTACAAGCCGACCAAATTGAGAAAAACTTTCATTACTATTAATTAAAATATTTTTAATGTATTTGTTATATGAAGTGTCTAGAATAGTTGTTATTGAGTCTTCTTTGATTTTGTGTTTAATTTGTTTACGTTGTTTCTTTTTTGTTGTTTTATTTTATTTTTTTATTGTGCTTGTATGTCCGTGATGTCGCAACTGGTCCTAACTGAAAATCAGTGCCGAGTCTGTTGCAGATTTCGGTCTTTATGCTGAGTTAGGACCATTTTAATATTCTTCTTTTTAATATATTATCTGTTTGTTGTCTTGTTTATATATAATGTGCTGTGTAATGAGTAAATAAATGTTTTTCTTTATTTCTTTCTTTCTTTATATTGTGAATTTTCCAGACGCGTGTTACCTACATATCCAAATTATCCGGGTTGTTCACTTAAAAATGTGAGCAAGTAAGCAACATAATTATGATATACTAGCTTTCGCCCGCGGCTTCGCTCGCGTGACATTCGGGGCAAACACATGTTTACTCATTAATCAATAGAAGTACTCGTGTAAAATTTAGGATAAAATAGTCCAACTAATCTCGTTTTCCCATATAAACCAACTAATCTCATTTTCCCATACAAACTTTGGACCTCCGTTTTACCCTCTTAGAGGTAAAATTTGAAAAATCTTTTTAAGTAATTCGTGTCCACTACGTTATATTTTAAAATCGATGCCATTGTCCTAACTAACGTCCCAGAAAACCATAGAATCGACACCCATATTGATATTATGACATTTCAACCCCATTGCACCGCTACAGAGTTGTCACGTCGGCTATGTTGGATTATTAAATAGTTGTTTTTTTTCGTAATCAGCGACCCGATATACCATAAAACCGACCAAGTGCGAGTCGGACTCGTGCACGAAGGGTTCCGTACCATTATCTTTAAAAACACATTTATTGTATGGGAGCCCCCCTTAAATATTTGTTTTATTTTTATTTAATTATTTATTTTTAAAGTGAATATGTAACTAAATATTATGACTGAGTATTTCAGGCGTTTACCTATTGCCGTTATCAATTGTGAGCAAAAAAAGAACAAATCGATCACGTTTGTTGTATGGGAGCCCCCAAAAATATTTATTTTATTCGGTTTTTTAGTATTTCTTGCAAAAGAAATAAATCATCTGTGAAAATTTTAACTGTCTAACTATCACGGTTTATGATATACAACCTGGTGACAGACGGACGGACGGACGGACAACGGAGCTTTAGTAATAGGGTTCCTTTTTACCCTTAGGGTACGGAACCCTAAAAAACAATACCTATGACGATTTTCAGACTTTTTCAACACTTTTATACATTTCAACGCCATCGCACCGCAATAGGAGATGATGGTCACGTTTTCACCCTACGGGTACAATAAATAACAATAATAGGTAATTTCTGGGATAAAAACTATCTTAGGTAAGTATGTCCTTTCCCAGGACTCAAGGTATCTGTCAACCAAATTTCATCTAAAACGGTCCAGCGATTTAAGCGTGAAGAGGTAACAGACATTCTGTCGCATTTATAATATTAGTATGGATTGGCGTTCCGAAAACCCGTAAAAACGACACATATATCGATATATAGACATTTCAACCTCATCACATCTCAATAGAGGATGATCGTCACGTTAGCCTCGTTGGATTATAAAATAATTGTTGTTTTTGTAATCAGCGACCCGATAAACCATAAAAACAATACATATGACGTTTTTCACCCCATTTTACTCCTTTAGGGGTTGAATTTTGGAAAATCCTGAAACACGTGTTTACTCATTTAAGTATAGAAGTACTCGTGTAAAGTTTCGGATAAAAGAGTCCAACTAATCTTGTTTACCCATACAAACTTTGGACCCCCGTTTCACCCGCTTAGGGGATGAATTTTGAAAAATCCTTTCTTAGTGCACCCCTAGACGTCATTAGGAACCTACTTGCCAAATTTGGAATCTCTAGACCCAGCGGTTTGGGCTGTGCGATGATATATAAGTCAGTCAGTCAGTTTCTTCTTTTATAGATTTAGATTATGGGAATTCTGGGAATAGAGACAGTTTCTCCTGCACCGCTACCTGTTAAAATTTGAGCCTCGATTATATTTTGTTGCAACTGGGTTACTTTTAGCTGAGTTCCATTGCAAAGTTGTGGTCTTAAATTTCGGAGCAGAATAATCGGAATGCCATTTTTTTTCGGATATTGCGACTTCTGACTGAGTCGGCACGCAAAGGCATAAAGACTCATTCATAAAACTATTAAGCTTTCTTATCTTTTGTTTACATTCACAGATGGTCAAATGCTTTGTTTGTACAACGCTCAAAAAAGTACTGTTTTTTTGGTGAGGGCAATTAACTTACCGTTCTTAGGTACCTGCCTAGCATCCAAATGTGCAACAAAAAATAATGACGTAATGACATCTAATTAAACTCGAAAGTAATCTACTTTTAACGAATGAAATAAACAAAACAATCACCCAACTAAAGAAAACAATATTTAATAACTTGTCTACTAAAGTAAGCAAATCGAATTGTAAACAATTTGCAGTGAATAATAATGCATTTGCAAAACAATAATTGTCACGTGTCTGCACGTTTGGGCAAGCACACCTAGGCATATTTTTTCTATGCCGTACTACCATCGTTTTTTACTCATGTGGTACCACGCCGCGTAACGACCCCCGCCCGCTCCCTGCCCCCCGCGCGGCAGCACTCATTGTGTACGGGCGCGGTGCTTGGCAAGTTTCTGACTCAACCATAAAAAATAGACATATGCTGTCGTAGGATATTTTTTGTATAATTTTAAGGAGAACATTTCCGTCATACATAATTTCTGTGTAGCTTTAACCATTAAGGCTGAACATGCGACGGAAGCTTAAGAAATGGAGTAACTTGTCTCGTTTTCCCAACATTTCCCTTCACTGCTCTGCTCCTATTGATCGTAGCGTGATGAAAAGTATACTATAACCTGCCCAGGAGTATGAAGAATAATTGTACCAAGTTTCGTTAAAATCCGTCGAGTAGTTTTTGTTTCTATAACGAACATACAGACAGACAGACAGACAGACAAAAATTTTACTGATTGCATTTTTGGTATCAGTATCGATCACTAATCACCCCCAGATAGTTATTTTGGAAATATATTTCATGTACAGAATTGACCTCTCTACAGATTTATTATAAGTATAGATATAGAAGAAGATAATATTCGTCTTATAAATTCACAAAATGAGAATTATTCTCTATTTGGTCGGTTTATTTACGTTGACATGATGGAACGCGAACAAAAATTTCCCACTAAGCACTCAGTGTGTTTGACGCTTCGCCTTTATATGTTTACCTTGTTCAATTAGATAATTATGAACTGTAATCTTTGTAGAATTTATCGGTCGCCAATGGAGATAAACTTAGGTAACTTTTTTCAAGGTCTATAACCTACTAATAAGTTCAAAATGGCGTTTTTTTTTTACTTGTTTTAATTGTTTTTAAATTACGATGAGGGATCAGTATTTCGTATTTTTATTTTCTGTTTATTTATCAACCCTTATATTCTACTACTGAGATACGGATGTATCCTTAATTGAAAGGGTTTAGAGCATATAACTGCAGATTTTTTTTTTTTACAAATCCAAGGGATTGCATACTTGAATATTATAATATTAGTGTAAATTTTAACTTGATACCTTCACGCGTTCCTGTGAAAAATAATCTTGACATACAGATGATGTGAAGATGGCTCAATCTATTCTGTCTTTCAAGCCTAAATTGCAAACGCTCTGGACTGAACCTTCGGACATGTAAAGCTAAAGATCTGCATTAAACTAGTATTTATTTATGTATTGTATCTTATATATTAATATGTACTGTATTGAATTTTATTTATATATATTATGTATTCTATATTTGTATGTTCCTAACAAAAATATTTGTAAATAGACATTGTGCTTTTTTTTTGCAAAATTTGTAAACTCCTGTGAGCATTCTATGGCTGACTGGAATAGATCCCTGATAGGATAAATCCTCCATTGTACAACATATTTTTTTGCATTGCACCTATTTCTTTTTGTTGTATTGCAATAAAGTTTTTACAAACAAACAAAACACACAGACGAACAACGATTTCCCTTTTTCTTTTGAACGAACCCTTAAAATTGTATATTTAAACGTTGAATCTTATTTATTGGCTATTAGATCTTATTTATGTCTATCTGTAAGCATTCCCACGAATAAATAAATCACTTGTATCGTATCGTATCGTTTGTTTTCAATTAGGAAAATGGTTACCTAATTGAAAACAAAGTTCAAATAGACTTAAAACATTCGAAGGCAGTTACAGCCTACTAATGACATCATTTTCTTCGAATCCGACTTGCAATACACAATTACATTTTCCCAATCTTCATCTAAATCACATTACATAGTCTTTATTTCTATAAAGTTAAAGTGGTTTATGCTTTGACATTTTGGCTTATAAATTTGTTATTCTTTACTCGTATATTCTCTTTCATGTGATCTGTTGAGCCGAAAACGTTTCCGCAACATAATAGGGCAGATAGAATGAGAGAGCGGATATCGTTTGAGTTAACACAACCATGAAGAATTGTTGGGAATCGCTTGATGGGAAATGGGTGAAGAATTTCAATTATAGTGAGAGGTCGATGCAGGCGTTCATCTTTTGATTTCTGATACCTATATGAGTTTTAAAGTTTACTGAATAATCGGTAATCAGATGTAGTGCAATCTCGCTTTTTTTTTTTTTTTTACATGAGTGGTACTTTGTCAATTGTATAACAAACTTAAATATGAGCCAAAAAAGGTCGCGGGTCTTCCGACGAATTCTCGCGCATTCTCGACAATTTCCCTAGCTACTGTCGGCGCTGCCTGTGGAATCCGCGGGAAGTGGCGCGAACGGGGAGTCGGTCTGGTTGGTCACAGCAATCGAATGCGCTTCCATTCCAGCGAATTCGCGCGCCTTCTCGCGCCTTGTCCATTCCATTCCATTTCACGGCGGTGTATATTGATTGAGCCTTATACCCCAATCTTCAATTTTCGTCATTCTATTACGTCATTAGTCATCAATTAGAATCGTCGGTGACCCAATGATCTCTGATCGGCTGGACTCGCTCTCTGCACGTAGAGATGTTACATCTCTTTGCGTTCTTATATAAATTATATCACGGGGAGTGCTCGGATGAGCTATTCGATTTGATACCTGCCGCTCAGTTTCACAATTGTACAACTCGCCATAAATTAAAATTTTATCCATAACATCTTGATAATTGGCGATCACAGTATGATTTTCAAGACATTTTCTACCACGAACTGTGAAATTGTGGAATCAATTTCCCTCAGCAGTATTCCCAAATAAATACGACATGGGAGCATTCAAGAACAGAGTAAATTTTTCCCTCAAAAGGCTGGTAATGGATCGGTGACCCCATGATGTTGCTAATTTCTATGGCCAATCATGATTACTTTCCATCAGGTGACCCACATGCTTCCTTGTCCGTCTCTCATACAAATAAATGGGGTATGGCTGTGTCATGCACATAGCCGTCTGTTGTACGTGAATACGTTATATGCAATCTCAAAAACCAACGCATCCCCCTCCCCCGCACGCGATGTTCAATAGTCCTTACATATAGCGTAATAAATTATTTGATCCTTCATCTATGCAGTGGTGTGACAAAATTTTTAATAGAGATGGTAGATATGTAGCTGCAACACCAAACTGTATCCCCCGATTTTGTTATCATACTTTTTTTTTATTTGCCTGCTTATGGAAACAATTTTGAAGACGTATTCACGTCCTCAATTCGCATATACATTTTAATTCAGAACCGACGCACATTTCATATCATATTCAATGCAATTGAGTATTCGTAAAAGTTTCATGCTTGGCCACAATTTCAATTATTATTATTCATACAAAAATTTATATATTCAGATTCACGTGAAAAACACACGTAGTTTGTGGTGGTTCGAGATATCAAATCAATGTTTTTGATTCATATGCGAGAAATGTTGGATAAATAAAATAAATATTTCGGGATAATTTACACAGCGCCATCCAGTCCCAAATTAAGCGCAAAGCTGGTATAGGTAATGGACAACTGATGAATGTACTTAAATACATTTTTTTTTTGTAAATACATATTTATAATACATCGAAAACACCCAGATCAAGACAAACAGACATGTTCATTCTGACAAATGTTTGTTTTGTCCGGGGATCGAACCCACGACCTCGGAGCTTCGGAGGGTACGTTAAGCCATCGGTCCCGGCTGTTGTCATTAGATGTCACAGTCGTAAGTTAAATCAAATCAAAATATCTTTATTCCTTGGACTTTATAAAGCACTTAGAAACGTCGTACAAATTAAATATAAGAACATGTATCTAAATCATTACTACTCTAAATCCGCAGAGCTTAGATTTAATTTCACATACAAGGTCTTTTCACTTGAATGTGAAAGTGAATTTAAGTGCCAGTTCCGGCGACGACGCTTCTTGAGAAGAACTGGCAAGAAACTCAAGGCCGACTCTTTTAATTGCCAATAGATAGATAGATAGATAGAATATGCTTTATTTGCATAATACAACTTTAAAGTACAGTGAATCAATAAATTAATAACAGACAGTTGACTTGTATATATGCAACAAGGTGGCGCGAACGGGGAGTCGGTCTGGTTGGTCACAGCAATCGAATGCGCTTCCATTCCAGCGAATTCGCGCGCCTTCTCGCGCCTTGTCCATTCCATTCCATTTCACGTTAATATCGTTACATTAAATACAAATACAATCATTAACATAACGTAACAAGAGCAATTCATTTCCAAATACTTTTATCATTTATGTAATCTGAGATAGAATAGTAAGCATTTTGACATAGTCTAGTTTTGATATATTTCTTAAATTTACCCATAGATAATTTAAACGCGTCGTTTGGAAGTTTATTGTAGAAGCGTATACATATATTATATTATTTATTTATATTATGTATTTTGGGGTGTAAGTGGTTCATCAACATCTTTGAACCAAAGCCAACTTCACCTGCACGCGGTGCACCCTGCTGACTGACAAACGAAGCTCTGGCGAAAAGAGAGGTAGGGAGCGTAATTGTAAGCTACCCGACTGGTGAATGTACCTCCACCTCACAGAATACCGCAGCCAAATAACGGTTCCCTTGAGGGCTGTTGTGTTCCTGCGAGTGAGTGAGGTCACCAGAAAGGAAGGAGATGCTGCGGTGGCAGCGGGGGTGGCGGCGTGCGAGCGATATTTTATGTTGTGAGCGTTAATATGGCTACGGTAACCGCTTCACATCAGGCGGGCCGTATGCTTGTCTGCCACCCGACGTAGTATAAAAAAAAAAAAAAAACTGTCCTGGGAACGAGTTAAAGATTTTATGGAGCCTAGTAATATGCACAGCGAGTTTGTTTTTATTTCTTAAATTTAATTGATGGGGATCACTGTTTTTCCTAAATTTAGTTTGATTTTTATGAACGTAAATAAGATTTTCATAAATATATTTAGAATGTAATGTCATAATATTTATCTCTTTAAATTTATTTCTCAGTGTCTCCGTGGGACTCATCATATAAATAGCACGGATAGCTCGCTTCTGGAGAACAAAAATTGAGTCTACATCCGCGGCACAACCTCAAAGCAATAAACCATATGACATAATGCTGTGAAAATAGCTGAAATAAACTAAACGCGCAGTGTCACCATCAGTCAGTTGACGTATTTTCCTTACGGCGTAAGCTGCTGAGCTGAGTTTCTATATGTGGGCCCCATTGTAATTTAGAGTAGTCTAATATTATACCAAGGAAGACAACCTTAATGACCAATTCCAATCTCTCATTGTCCATCACCACACTGGTTTTTACTTGTATACGACGTTGATGAGCTTGGTGGCGTAGTGGTCAATGACGCGGCTTCGACACCAACGCTCGTGGGTTCGATTCCCACATAGGACAAACATTTGTGTGCATGAACATGTCTGTTTGTCTTAGTCTAGGTGTTTTCTATGTATCATAAGTATGTATTTACAAAAAAAAAATGTATTTACGTATGTTTATCAGTTGTCTAGTACCCATAACACAAGCTTCGCTTACTTTGGGGCTCGATGGCGCTGTGTAATTTGTCTGAGAATATTTGTAAAAAAAATCTAGCATATTTGGTTTTACTACCATTTAAAAGCAGGTTGCACCTGCATTGTTTATATCGTCAATTTCTGATTGTTGTCATTTACCTTAAAAACTAAAGAAGTGTCGTCTGCAAACAATACTATTTCATGATTATTCTTTACAAGATGAGGTAGATCATTAATGTACACGAGAAACAGGAAAGGGTCCAAAATAGAGCCTTATGGCACCCCCATCGCTGCAGCTGATCCATGTGATCGCTTCCCATTTTAACATGTACTTTCTGAACCCTATCACCCAGATAAGAAGTAAGAAGATCAAATGAGTGGATTACTTCACTCTAAGGAAACCATCGGCGAAGGCACAGTTAATTGGTACAAACATGTACAGAGATACGACAGAAAACGGATACGTCTCATCCTTGGGGCACTGACTGGGCATTACGCCTGCCGTGGGCACCTACACAAGATGAGACTTATTAATAGCCCAGAATGCAGAACATGCAAGGCACCTTACGAGACCATGTAGCACTTGATGTGTCAATGTGATGCCCTAGCTGGCAAACGAATGGTAATCTTTGGAAAGGCGTACCCAGACCTGGAGGACTTCAGGCTCTTCCCAATTAAAGGCGTACTGAAGTACATGGAACATGTCTTCAGACAGTCAGGGGAGAGTTACTAAAGAATAGGGAGTGCACAAAAGACCCAAGAGGGTCGACGTGCCACCGGTGCTGTGGCGCTGGACCCATTTCAAGATAAGATAAGATAAGAAGATCAAGAGCCATGCCTCTTATACCATAGTGGTGTAATTTTCTGACTAGAATTTCATGCTGCACACAATTAAAAGCATTAGATAAGTCACAAAACACCCCATAAGCGTCCCGTGACTCCTTCCAAGCCTCATATATACATTCTAGTAATTTTACCCCAGCATCACATGTTGACTGTCCACGAGTGAAACCGAATTGTTTAGTGTGCAGAAGATTATTTTCATTAAAGTATTTAAGTAACTGAGCGAGAATTAGTTTTTCAAAAATTTTACTAAATGTAGGTAATATTGATATTGGTCTGATGTTTGTGGGGTCTAATGTATTACCTGATTTAAACAAAGGAATAATTTTGCTCAATTTCATCAAGTCAGGAAACACACCACAATCAATACGTCTATTAAATATCACAATTAAGGCGGGAGCAACAATGTCAAATAAAGATTTTATAATATGTACGGAAATGCCCCATAGATCAGCCGTTTTCTTAATATTAAGTGATTTAAATGTGACATAAGATCAGATCCATTAAAAGTCAAGTCATTAAAGTCAAGTCAAGTGGCCTTTGCGCGGCTCGAAAACACTGGCCTCCGCCAACCCGGCAGTTGAGCATCATGATGAAGTGCATACTTCACCATGCTGCCAGGAAAAAGAAAGGTTGGTCTGAAATCGGACTTGCCAGGTAACATACCTATACAAATTTATATTTCATAAATGAGGGAGGCAAACGAGCATATGAGCCACCTGATGGCAAGCGATCACCACAACTTATAGACATCCCTAACACTAGCTCACTGATCCGTTGCCAGCCTTTTTCGGAAATACAACGTCAATATGGCTACGGTAACCGCTATAAATCAGGCGAGACGTATGCTTGTCTGCTACTCGACTAAGTATGAAATAAGAAATTATTAATTGAAACCAAAAACATGACTGACAATTTTAACATATTTTTTTCCCCCGGTTATCTTTTGCGGGCACCATATTGAAAAAGATAGGTTAGTATTAGAAGACCAAGACATCAGAACGACCAAGTAGACACATAGTTCACGTCTCAGAAAGACTATGTATCCAGAGCGTATTTATCGGCACTCTCACAACTGAGATGAGACGAATAACATCTTATATGTTGGTTTAGACCTTTTTTTACTACGTCGGGTGGCAGACAAGCATACAGCCCACCTGATGTGAAGCGATTACCGTAGACATACAAGGTCGCAACATGAAATATCCCTCACGCGCCGCCACCCCCGCTACCAACGCAGCAACTACTTTCTTTCTTTCTCTCTGGTGACCTCACTCACTCGCAGGAACACAACAACCTTCAAGTTATTTGGCTGCGGTATTCTGTCAGGTGGAGGTACTTCCCCAGTCAGGCAGCTTACAAAATACGCAATACCCTACCTCTCTTTTCGCCAGAGCCTCGTTTGTCAGTCAGCAGGGTGCACCTCGTGCAGGTGAGGTTGGCTTTGGTTCAAAGATATTGATGAACCACTTACACCCCAAAACTTTGTGATGTATATAAATACATACATACGATGGCTCATCAACATTTAACCAAAACATTTTTACAAAGCCAACCTCACCTGCACGTGGTGCATCCCGCTGACTGACAAACGTGGCTCTGGCGAAAAGAGAGGTAGGGCATAGCGTATTTTTAAGCTGCACGACAGGGGAAGTACAGGAAGTGGAGGTACCTCCACCTCATGGAATACAGCAGCCAAATAACAATTCCATTGAGGGTTGTTGTGTTCCTACGAGTGAATGAGGTTACCAGAAAGAAAGAAAGGAGTATATGTTGGTAACAGATCGGCGACAATGGTGATCTTCATGGGCCGTAGTGATAGCTATCCATCAGATGACCCACATGCTCGTTCGCCCGCTTCTCATATAAAAAAACTCGAAAAACATAACCCTCCCTTCTTCGTCAGTCGGATAAAAAAATATAAACTAACAAAAGCAAACCCTCCTATCAGCCATATTGATTTGATTTCACTGGAGTGTAACATTCGCTAAAAGTTACTACAAACGGATTCATAACTCGTTTGTGAAACTTTTATATAGAAGCAGACTGTATAAAAAGTTGAAACATTTTAACTGTTTCCGTTATTGCGTTTTAAGATGAGAAGAAAAAAATTCTTTGTTTGAATGCAATCCCCGTAAAACGTGGACGTGTGTGGCTTGCGGTTTGCGGCGTCTCATATACCGCTGCTTCATCGGGCACCTCTCATATTTCGAAAGTAAGGTGCGGTTTCATTAACTCGACAAAGACAATTAGTTCTTTGTGGTATGTTCCAAATTGGGAAACAGAATACTTATGGGTATTATTATATATTAGGTGTAGTACTATCGGTCTTTCTGTATCACTCACAATCACAACTTTTGTTATTGAAGAAATTCAGAATGAATTTTTTATTCTGATTTTTTTTTCACAAAGTTGCGTATCATAAAATTGCGGTGCAAAATATTCAAAATTATGATGACTTTTTACTATATTTTATATTATGATGCTTTAATTCTAAATAAGGAATAGGTCTACCCTGCAATGAGAATGATGCGTAGCTAAATAGATTCAGTTAGTTTTAAATTTGTAGTTTTGTCCAAATATACTTAAGTTAAAGGTGACTTATGTAAATAGCGTGGTGCGGATACGTGGTATTAAGCAGTATAAAGTTTGATACAGAGTAAAGAGAAACTTCAAAGAGCGTACTTGACTAAACTAGAGTAAAGTCAAGGTAACAAGAAATAAATTTAGTATTTGCAATAGTGGCATTAATGTAATAAATATTGCGTTTTTACTCGTTAACTGCATATATAACTTTCGCTCGCTTCTTCATCCGCGTGAATGTTGTTTATAACGCCAAACTTTTGGCCATCTCTCGGGAACAACTCATTTTTGGGGTAAAAATATCCAATTATTTATTCTGGTATGATATACGCAAAGTTTCATGGCAATCGGCTCAGTAGTTACGGCGTGAAAATGAACAAACAAACTCACTTTCGTATTTATAATAATAGTAATGATTTACATGTAATCGTAAAAATCGATGGCGAGGTCCTAAGTTCGCTTCAAACGACTGGATAAGTAATAAATTTACAATGAAGTTGTATCAAGAACAGACAAAGTAGTTAAGTCCGTAAGCCGCCCTGCGCCATTGCATGGTAGAAAAACACCAGGTATATTCTTTACTGACAGATATACGTAACAAATATGTATGTCACACACAGATATATGGTCACATGATTTAAATTTGACTACGTCAATGGAAATGACACATTTGACAAATAAATTCGTGACGTAACTGTGGCAATAAACCTATCTGTCACGGCAAAATAGTAGTTTATGATACTGTTGCATAATAAGGGTTCTTAAAATACGAGTGTGAGTTTATCACATGAGCCGAAGGTGAATGTGATAATAGACACGATACATCACACGAGTATTTTATGACTTAATTATGTCCAGTTTAATGCATTACTCTATCTAATCTCATGAAATAGATGATAATAATATGTTAAATAAAACCATGAAGTTAATTTAACAGCTTATTTTCTTACTTATAAATCCATTCCCAGCACGCGTGGTGCGCATGCGCGACGTGCCATGGAGCGCCGCGTTCACAGATTATGTAGAAAATTTTTGCAAAGTTGCAATGCATTTGCATTGCAACCTGCTTAATATAGCTGAACCCATGGCTGAAGCTTAAATGGAAAAAAAGTTATTTTTCGATACAATTGTCCATAAAGAGCTGTATCGAAAAGTAACCTTTTAAATTTATTTCGATGGCTTGTGCGTAAAAGACTGATATTAAGATTCTGTATTTAGATTTTTCTCTCTAAATTTCAGTATGAGAGTAGATTAACATATTTGGTGTATTCGTATCATGCGTCAGTGAAACTGTCAACTATTCCGCGTCAACACTCCGCCGCGCGTAAATAATAAACGCGGCTGAAGATTCCCGTTGCTGAGATATCTGTATGAAAGTACACTTTCTATTATGACTGTTTCCCTTGTAGGTACTTGTTTTTGTTGTATAGTTTGTAGCCTTGGAGTTTCGCATATTACTGATAACTTTTCCCGTGGTTTTATATCGTTTTTAAACGCATATCTCAATTGTATTGTGGATTAGTTTGCGATCGCGATTTGGCCGTGCGTATCTGGGTATCTCGTGGGAAATTTCGATAAATATTTCCAAATATTTGTAAGTTACGTCAATGAAAAATTACAAATCTCATACATCCAGTGTTTTGAGCTTTGCGTGGATAGATCGATCAGTAACGGGTGCCTTCTATTTTATATACCACAGAAGATTGAAAGATAGGAGTATTATAAACATTTAACTTACTATCAAATCTGTATATATTATATAAGTAATTAGGTTGTACTAAAAGCTCGTCCCCAGCGTTTATCGGGTCTAAGAGCTATGTGGCCGGCCAATTCAAAGTCAAAGTCAAAGTCAAAATATCTTTATTCCTTGGACTTTATAAAGCACTTAGAAACGTCATACAAATTAAATATAAGACATGTATCTAAATCATTACTATCTACTTAAATCCGCAGAGCTTAGATGCACTTTCATCACACTATCTGTGAAAGTGAATTTAAGTGCCAGTTCCGGCGACGGGGCTTCTTGAGAAGAACTGGCAAGAAACTCAAGGCCGACTCTTTTAATTGCCAATATCGTTACATTAAACACAAATACAATCATTAACATAACAAGAGCAATTCATTTCCAAATACTTTTATCATTGTAATCTGAGATACAATAGTAAGCCTTTTGACATAGTCTAGTTTTGACCCCAAAGCAATAAACCATATGACATAATGCTGTGTCAACATCAGTCAGTTGACGTATTTTCCTTACGGCGTAGGCTGCTGAGCTGAGTCTACCTGATAACGTTTCTATATGTGGGCCCCATTGTAATTTAGAGTCTAATGTTATCCCAAGGAAGACAACCTTATTGACCAATTCCAATCTCTCATTGTCCATCACCACACTGGTTTTTACTTGTTTCACATTTTTTGTAAAAAATCTAACATATTTGGTTTTACTACCATTTAAAAGTAGGTTATTAGCACTAAACCAGTTTACTATTTTTGAAAGAGCATTATTTACATCGTCAATTTCTGATTGTTGTCTATTTACTTTAAAAATTAAAGAAGGGCCCAAAATAGAGCCTTGTGGCACCCCTATCGCTACAGTTGATCCATGTGATCGCTTTCCATTAACATCTACTTTCTGAACCCTATCACTCAGATAAGAAGTAAGAAGATCAAGAGCGATGCCTCTTATACCATAGTGGTGTAGTTTTCTGACTAGAGTTTCATGCTGCACACAATCAAAAGCCTTAGATAAGTCACAAAACACCCCATAGGCGTCCCGCTTTCATTCGATTCAACTTGCTTATCCTTTGAGCTATATCTATTACTTTAGTTCTTCTTCGTATATCCTATATTTGTTGTCATTAGATGACAGTCGTTAAGCCAAGTCAAGTTAGCCTTGGATCGGGTTGAAAAATCTGGCCTCCGCCACTCTACAATTGAGCTCCGTGGTGGAATACGCCCTTAAACCTTTCAATTGCAGGGAGATGCGTATCTAAGCAGTGGGATAAATATAAATTGATATAAAAATAAAAATAAAATTTTATTTTAAATTCACATTTTTAATTTATTGGATATCGGAATTCGCCATTACATCCAAAGATTAAGGCATGAAACCGCTAAAAGCATGGCTTAAAAATCTCAACGAGTCTATTAACTCCCCGTCAATGATCCTCATAAAACTTGGTAACTCACAAATTCCAACATTCTCCAAAGTGCGAACATCGTCACGTCCAATGGGGTGTTTTAAACTCTTTAACTCTTTAAGATGCCTCCCAATTACTTGAATTATTGAACAGGAGAAACTTTTAAACAGGTCTACAAGCAAACTCGTTAAAGATTAAGGTGCAAGCACCTGATGGCTTCACTGAGTTCTATGGAGCGTTCACATTGCCACAATAAGTAGGTCAAGTAGTTAGCATTATAAACAAGAATAAACAAAAACGTTTTTGAAACAAGCCAAGAACTATAAAGTTTATTCTCGCTCATTAAGCCCTTTCATTTGATACTTACATCATATGGGGTAAAAGTGGAAATTATAAGCTATTTTATGGCGGCCATCATACTGAATAAAAATGGCTAGGTTTAGTTAATCAAGTCAAGAGAATCAAAGGAAGTGTGTCAAATTTCGGGTCAATCGAACACTTAAAAGTAATAAAAAATCACTTCAATTTATTAAATACACTGTTCAATAACCGATGGAAACGGATTTCAATGCCCAGGTATCTTTGCCAGGTGGTTACGATATTCAGACATGTAGGATTAACTACGAAGAAGAAGAATAAGTAAGCTTAAAACAGAAAAATATAAAATCACCATAAAAAATACTATTTCTAAATTTCCGAAAAACAGGAATCATGTAAAACATACAAAGCACTTACAAAAGTACATAATTATGTGTGAACACAAAACCCCCACTTTACACAGATATTGTTTACAAAGTTAATGTCAAGTACGACCCAGACATCAAGTATCAAACGCAGCATGATTTAAAATGTATTTTAGGTAGAAACATGAGGAAGGGCCCTCAAAGAAAATTAGCGTCGCCTACCTTCCTCGGGACACCCTTAAAATTTTATTAACGATTAATACTACCCTTTAACTTGTTCCGTAATACAACTACCAGTTAACGGAAACAATTTGACTATGAATTAGACCCTTAATGAAATTAGATAGTTTCGCCGGCCGTTTTCGTTTGCTATTGTCAATTTGGAGAATGTTTTATTAATTGTACTACTAATCTCATACTGTTGAGTTTCTTGTAAATTGTATAATCATTACAAGTATATAATAGTTAATGTGACTAATATTTTTTTTCATTACATTAATATGTGTACTTATTACAGATATATTGTAGGTACATAATAAATCTGTATATTTAAAAATGCTATTTTTCCTGCTCATGTTATCACGCGTGAACACCGATTTCGCTAATTATTTACTCGTGTTTGTTATTGCCAGAAGAAAGTTCTTAAGAAAAAAAAAAGTTACTTGCGCCCAAAATTGGAAAATTTAAGAAAACTAAACGACCATATCGACGAGTCCGGTGTCGAATGGCTAGCAATGGTTACTTTAACTCCGAGGTCGCGGGTCCAATCCCAGCACAAGACAAACATTTGTGTGCATGAACATGTCTGTTTGTCTTTGTCTTATTTACAAAAAAGAAATTAAGTACATTTATCAGTTGTCTAGTACTATATTACAAGCTTTGCCCTTAATTTGGGACTAGACGGCGCTGTGTAAATTGTCTAGAAATATTTATTTAATATATCAACTTTTCTAAAGTAACTTTATGGCGTTTGATAAAACTGTCAGTCATTTGACAGCTTGCGCAAAACTAATTCGAATTCAATATTCATAGTTAGACAGGACAAAATCTGTCGGATCAGCTATTGTGAAATGAAAATATTACGAACTATGATATTTTATATCGGTAATAATAATCTATAAGATTACTGGCAATTGCCAAAATTAGTCCTTTTGCGGATTGCATATTTTAAAAACTATTTAGTACTTTTTGTATTAGTTTTTTATCGAATTAGGCCTTTTCAAAATTCCAAATAAAGTCGGTCGGATGTACGGTTATCCAATGATACTATGTAACTCTTGTTTTATACTACGTCGGGTGGCAAATAAGTAAATGGCCCACTTGATGTGCCGCGGTGAGTATAGCCTTAGACACTTAAAACATAAAATCACCACGCCACCTCCGCTGCCAACACAGCACCTCCTTCTTTCCTTGATCTCTAGAAAATCAATATTTGGCTGTCATCATCATAATCTGTGAAGTGTAGATGAGGATTGGCTTTGGGTCAAAAAATATTAAAAAACCACAAGAAATATTCATATCTAACCAGGGCTGTCAAAAACCATTCTCAATATTTTCCACACCGTTAATTAGAATCAAAATTTACAAACCCCATTCTCCCGTAAAATAAAAAAAAAACGCAAAATAAAAATCCGTAAAATAATATTGTCCATGAGTAAAACTCAATTTGCTCGATTAAATGCTATTTATTCACTCCGTTATAAATATTCAGCAGCTAAGCCGTTGTAGCACCTTCAGTTTTGCATACAAAATGAAAAGCTCATCCGGTATTGAGGGCATTTATAAAATTTTATACGGTTTAAGTATGAAACATGATTTAGAATTCTTAGAAATTTATTGAATTAAAATATGAATAAATTATGTAGTGTATGTAATTATGTATGTATCGGGTACACGTGGTTCACCAACGTCTTTGAACCAAAGCAAACCGCAACTGCTCGTGGGGCACCCTGACAAACAAACGAAACTCTGGCGAAAAGAGGGGAAGAGCACAGCGTAATTTTAAGCTGTCCGACTGGGGAAGTACCTCTACTTCACAGAATACTGAAGCCAAATAACAATGCTCTTAAGGATTGTGTGTTCCTGCGAGTGAGTGAGGTCGCCAGGAAGGAAAGAGAGTTGCTGCGTGGGTAGCTGGGGTGGCCGCGTGCGGATGATATTAAACGCCCACCTCTGATGTCATGCGAGCGGTGACATCAGAGGTGAACGTTAAAGTTATAAGAACTAAATTATTATGTTAATTAAATTAAACGTATACTGTTATTTACTGTTATTTTTAACGTTCTGTTAATTTTCCATTCATTACTGCCATCAATGAGTATGTAGGAAAGTTCTTTGATTGTAATTTTATCCAACCTCACTATTTGTTTCTTTTAACATAGTGTTAATGCGATTAAAATTAACTCTTTTGGATGGAAAGTTAATAGACGAAATTATCAGTAATAGTTTATAATATAATCTAGATCTATACGATTTTTTTTGTTTCCGCACATCGTCATTTGACATTGACACTTTTTTTATGATTTATTTCTTTGAATCAATAAAACAACACATACAATACAACTATAAAACTAAAGTGCCTGAAACTAAATAATACTAAAATAAAACTAACCTAAATCTAAAATAAATGTAAAAAGTTTGACCCATGTGGCATCGTTCCCAAGATGGTAGCAGCATTACCTCGCTGGATGGCTAAACTGATCCTATGGGCGAGGAATCGTACTAAATATATGGTAGATGGAAGCTTCGAATTTTCGGGTAGAACCATTTTGTTTTACAAACTACTAGCTTCTGCCCGTGGCTTCGCCCGCGTGAACGTCGGTTATCGCGCAAAATATTTGATCGGGTTCAGGAACAGTTAATTTATTCAGGATAAAATATATCATATTATTATTCAGAAATTCTAATATACTTATGGAAATTAACTTTCAAAACGTCAAAAAATATTTATACCGGCACATATTTAGGTTGTGTTGCATACGGTTCACCTGCATAGGGCTACTATAGGTGCAGCACGTCGTAAATTGCTTCAAAGCCAGCGCCTTGCTCTGATATTTTTAGGTATATCGTAGAACAGTAAGCACAGGGCACTACCCGTGCAGGTGTGTTATCGGTAAACTTAGAAGTGCAACGCCGCGCTTCAAAGTACTATAACATCTAAAAACATGGTCCCTGGTTTTCTGAAAATGCGTGATCGTGAAAAAACACTTAGATTGTTCAAACCTATTAATGAAGTACTTGAAACATTGCTGTCTGAATGGCATGAAAGGTGGGAAACTTCCACCAAAGGACGTCACTTGTATCTGTTCTTTCAATCGGTAAGAGATAGATTAAAGAAAAAGTGATTAGTAGTCAATCACCCCGTTGCGCAATTTTTAACTGGGCATGGCAATTTTAAGGCTAAATAAACTCTTTTTGTTTAAATTAGTGCCGTCGCCCTTATGTGCATGTTCTACTGCAAATCATGAATTCGATCAAACAGTACACCCTGTTCTCTGGAAGTGTGATCTTTGGCGGCGGGAGCGGGACGACACGTTGAATTCGTTGCATGTCGCATCCGGTGTAGTATTTATACTATTCTGATTTGGTCGCAACAAGGGAGAATTGCCAAGCGTTCAGACAATTTTGCAATTCATATTATTGAAATGTGTTAGGTAAAAACGGTCTCCAATAGTGTTAGATACTTAAAATCCGTGATGCACGGCAGTTGAGCTTCACTTGACTAACCGTCTCTTTAGGCTTTAATGCCTTATTTGCCATATTGCTGTCTGTAACATTGCTAAGAGGAGAAGTCAAATTCCAAAAGCTTCTTACTCCTACTAATTTCTTCTGATTAAATTCGTTGTGAGTTCCAAGTCTGCCGTAATTTAACCCCCGGGACAGCAATGGACTTCACTGTTCATTGCCTTTTTTGGCGGTCGCCGCTGTTAATTCTGGCTACACAGGAGACACAGTGGTGGAAATATGTGGTGGACCCCCGTCCCGAAAAATACGTATGCAAAACTTGATGCTAATCGGTCTAAAGTAAAAGCGTGGTAGCTAACTAACATACAAACTGGCTTACGGTTGGCTGGAAGAGATCTCTTTCAGAGATAAGTCCTTTATACTGTTTAATTTATTTGTCTACTTTTCTTTGTCTACTTTTCTTTGTATTGTTTTCTGGTATAATAAAGATATTACATACATACAACTGGCTTTCGCATTTATAATATTAGTATAGATTATTGATACCAATCGAGGACGGCAAGGTCTATTTCCAGCAGTGGATAGATACAGGCTGATGATCATGACGATGATGTAGAGAATCAAATCCGACAGGATACTTCGACAATTGTGAAATTTGGTAACGAGCATGTCTTAAAGAAAGAATTGGTAATTACATCACAAAGAATTGTAAATGTTAATAGAAATACCTATTGAACATCTACTACTAAAATCAATGTTTATTAATATACCCAATAAAAATAAAGAAAAAGAAAAGAAAACTCGGATTTATACGAGATAAATTTATTTTATACGATAATATAAAATGTAAAATCATTTATGCATATCACATATATAATTTATAAAGTGCCAAATACAAAAGTATTTATTTGAATTCCAATTTATAAAAAAACTTTCTGAACTTGCAAAAAAAGAAAAGCATTTTCTTCGAAATGATGAATATTTCACCCACAGTATTGTGTAATATATATTTCAAATATTTTTTCATCCACGCATAAATTAATTTTATAATGGAAAACAGTTGTTGTAATCACATTACAGCAATAACAAAAATATTAAGAGAAAAAAAAATATGACGACAATGTATGAAGGCGGGCTTATCCCTATTATAGATTTCTTTCAGCCAACCTTTTATATACTTGGTAGGAATTTACTTTTATAACAAATTTATACGGGCAAGTATAATCTGTACAATAAATCATCATCAGCTCCGTTTTAGTCACAGGAGCACGACCCTCTCTCGTCCGTCCTAGACGGAAGGAGGATTTGGCCTACACTCCCCACGCTGGCCAAACGGGTTGGGGAGGCCTGATCGATAATTGATAATGTATTTCCTTTAGTCGCCTTGTACGACATCCACGGGAAGAGACGGAGTGATTCTATTCTAGTCTACCGCAAACCACACGTCCAACACAATAAATAATATGGACAAAACATAGCAGTAAATATAAAATACAGTACAATCTATATATTAATACGTGAAGCAAAAACTTTGTACCCCTATTTACGAAAATTGCGCTAACGGAGTAGTATGAAATTTCGTACACTTATAGTTATTTTTTTAATTATGCATAAAAATACATTAAATCAATTCACCTTGGGGGGACTAAATGATTTTTTTCATTTTTAAAAATATTTATAATATTCTGGCAAGTTGGCCAAGACAACTATTTAAATATTAATAAAAAAACATACACACACCATGTATTTGATATACATACGCTTTTGTTTATTGTTAAAGTCATAATTTCAATTATTTATGATCGAATTTTGACCTGAAAATCTCACGTATAAAACTACTATTGAAATATGCTTACAGCCGTCTGAATTTGATATATTTTAATTGCGTAGGAGATTATTACTGGTCATTTTAATTAGCTTTTGTTAATTAATACACGTAGAAGGCGTGATATTGTAACATGATACATGATCAGAAAAGCGAATTCAATATTGAAAATAAGTTTTATTGTGAGCTTTACTTTTGTTATTTCGTCAATTTATTTAGCTCTTAGATTATTGTATTTTTTCCCCGACTATGGCTATGAGAATTTTACATTTGATCTCTTTGTATGTAAAGTTTGTTTGCCGATATTACGAAATATTCCGAAATATTTTGCTCCTTTGCTGGTCGGGGAGCGAAAGAAAAACATACAATAGACCAGCTGCCTCCCGCGCATGTCTTAGAAGTCGGCAGAGGGAGCTCACATGCGTACGTACCATCCCACTTTCGGCTTTCCCCTGGGGGTTTGGAGGTCAGACAGCAGTTGCTCCTGTAAAAGCCAAACCCGCCACATCAACCATGGAAATTCACAGAACAAGATTGTTTACGTATAGGGCGTCGCCGCAAAACGACGCGCAGGAGTTCCGCCCGACTCCTGTAACAAGTGGACAAGGGCTAGCGCGCCAGAGGCGAACGAGGTTAAAGAAGCGAGCCCATTTTCGTAAAACTAAAGTCCGCTTCGCCACATGGAATATTGGCACTAACTGGGCGCGCTAAAGATTTGGCCGACGTACTTGCTAGGCGGAGGTTAGCCGTGGCGTTCCTGCAGGAGATTCGGAGGAAAGACAGCAGATCCCGGTCTATTGAGAATAGCTACAAGCTAATCTACACAGGTGCACCTGGAGGAGAAAACGGGGTAGCTGTGGTACTCGCCGAGGGGTTCCACGATGGTATTCTAGAGGTGAAACGCTTTAGTGACCGACTTATGAGTGTGGGGGTTATTGTCGAAGGGGTCGTCACCCACTTGATAAGTGCCTACGCACCACAAGCTGGTTGTAGCGACACTGATAGGATGCGTTTTTGGGTTCAACTTGGTGAAGTGCTGAGAGGCATCCCGTTGTCACAGGGCATCGTTTTGGTTGGCTATCTAAACGGTCATGTGGGTGATGAGTATAAGGAGTTTGAACGTGTTCATGGTGGCTTTGGATACGGACGTCGGAACGCAGAAGGAGAAGAGATTCTCCGGACGTGTACGGCTTCGGGACTAGCCATCATGAACACGTTTTTCAAAAAGAAATCCAAACACTTGATCACCTACAAGATATGGGCGGCACGCAACCCAAATCGATTTCCTGATCACCAGGTGACATCACATTAGCCGAGTAGCCAACTGCAAGGTCATACCCGGTGAGAGTCTCACTGCCCAACACCGTCTTCTTGTCATGGACCTCTGTGTCAAATCTACTGACAAGCCAGTTGAGGCCTGCCGTCGTCAAATCAGGTGGTGGTTGCTTGATAAGACTAAGTATAAAGGGGTTCACCTCGGCTGCTAGCGGCAAGTGCGTTGGCACTGAGGAGGATTCAGTACAATAACACTTTGACAAAATTCAGACAGCCATCACTGGTTCATCAAGGGAGGTGCTTGGCGTGTCTAAGGGAAGACGCAAATTTGACAAGGAGACATGATGGTGGAACGACACAGTGCAGAGGGAGATAAGGGTGAAGAAAACCCTCTTTAAAAAGTGACAAGCGACCAGATCTCCTGAAGACCATGAAGCATACAGTACTGCCAAACGTGTAGTTAAGAGAGCCGTAGCCAGAGCCAGACGTGACCACTTACAACCACTGTACGATAAGTTGGAATCGTCTGAGGGGCGAAAGCTCATCTACAAGTTATCACGGTCAAGAGTTAAAGCGGCACAAGATATTTCCAAGTGCCGCTGTATAAAAGGCTCTTGCGGCAACCTGTTGTACAAAGAAAACGCGGTAAAGGAGAGGAGAGATGGCGCTGATACTTCCACGACCTGTTGAACAAGCAACATAAAGAGATGTAGCCACCGGATCTCCCTCCGAACCAAGCACGTACCACCGATAACGCCTGTAGAAATATATAGAGCTCTTCGTTGCATGAGAAACCGGAAAGCTGTTGGATCCGATGGAATCCCTATCGAAGCCTGGAAGGCGATGGGTCCTCGTGGTGTGGACATCTTAACTCACCTTTTTAACCGCGTCCTCTGCACTGGCATTATCCCCAGCCAGTGGAAGCTAAGTATTACTACTCCAGTTTTTAAAGGCAAAGGTTCAGTACAGGAGTGCGGGAATTATCGCGGTATTAAGGTTATGTCTCACACCATGAAATTACTAAAACGTATAGTGGATTCCCGGATCCGGCGGGAGTGCAATGTCTTGGAATGTCAATACGGATTTCACCCTGGTAAAGGGACCATGGACCCTGTTTTTGTCCTAAGAACCTTCGTGGAGAAATACAGAATGAAGAATACGCCTCTGCATTTTTTGTTCTTGGATATGGAGAAGGCCTTCGATTCGGTAGAAGGGGAAGGCCAAAGAAATGCTGGCTTGATGTCGTAGTGGATGACATGCGGGCCAATGGTCTCACACAAAAGGATGCCGAAGACCGGGCGAAGTGGAGGAGAAAAAGTAGGAAAGCGGACCCTGAGCTCCGAAACGCAAGCTTAGAATGCAACCGGGACTTAACGCTTGGATGATGATGATGATGATGATGATTACGAAAACTCTGAAAAAAGCGACTATGCTTAAGGCCATGCAGGTAGCTAAGAAACATCCAAAACTTTCATAAAACATAATATGAACGCAATAATCCCGAATCTGAAACAACTAAACATAAAATACATGACATGACAAATGAAACAAAGAACACCACGTTCCTCCACCTCACAGAATTCCGTAGACAAATAGCAATTCCCTTAAAGGTGTTGTGCTTCTGCGAGTAAGTAAGGTCACCAAGAAGGAAGAAGTCTCTCCATGGACGGGTTTATTTATCTCGAGCTGCTCAGTGCTTCGAAGGGCACGTTAAGCCGTCGGTCCCGGCTGTTGACATTATAAATGATAGTCGATAAACCAGGCCACTGAGCCTTTAGATGGCTTGAAAACCTCCGCCAACCCGCAGTTGCGCAGCGTTGTGGAGTATGCTCTAATCCCCTACAATTGAGGGGAGTCCCATATCCCAGCAGTAGGATGAGTAAGAGTTGCCGACAACACCACTTTTATCGTAATATCAAATCGCAATATACAGATTAGTTTAAAAATCTGAAATTACCTACCATTGCTAAACTGGTTTTAAATTTACCGGTTATGCCAATCATGCTTGATTTATAATGGCTAATCGATTACAATTTATGTTGCAAATACATTACAATTTATGTATATGTTACAGTTAATGTAATAAATTGGTCATTATTCATGACTAGCTGTTACCCGCGGCTTCGCCCGCGTGGTCCAGGGGCGCTGCCATTCATTTGTGTATATTTTTTTCTTGTTGCAATTTTTTTACTTCGTGGGATAAAACGAACCAATATGTACAAATTTTAATCATCATCGTCTGCGGATGAATATATGTATATATTTCGACGTGATAGAAGGACAAATGATTACAAAGTTTATTTTTTATCCCATGGAAATAAGATGTTTTCCGGGATAAAAAGTAGCTTATGTCACACTCCAGACCGTAAACGATCCCCGTTAAAAAAATCATGTCGGTACTTAGGTTCCTTTCGACATGATAGAAGGACAAATGATTACAAAGTTTATTTTTTATCCCATGGAAATAAGATGTTTTCCGGGATAAAAAGTAGCTTATGTCACTCTCCTGACCGTAAACGATCCCCGTTAAAAAAATCATGTCGGTACTTAGGTTCCTTTCGACATGATAGAAGGACAAATGATTACAAAGTTTATTTTTTATCCCATGGAAATAAGATGTTTTCCGGGATAAAAAGTAGCTTATGTCACTCTCCAGACCGTAAACGATCCCCGTTAAAAAAATCATTTCGGTACTTAGGTTCCTTTCGACGTGATAGAAGGACAAATGATTACAAAGTTTATTTTTTATCCCATGGAAATAAGATGTTCTTCCGGGATAAAAAGTAGCTTATGTCACTCTCCAGTCCGTAAACTATCCCCGTTAAAAAAATCATGTCGTTACTTAGGTTCCTTTCGACGTGATAGAAGGACAAATGATTACAAAGTTTATTTTTTATCCCATGGAAATAAGATGTTCTTCCGGGATAAAAAGTAGCTTATGTCACTCTCCAGTCCGTAGACTATCCCCGTTAAAAAAATCATGTCGGTACTTAGGTTCCTTTCGACGTGATAGAAGGACAAATGATTACAAAGTTTATTTTTTATCCCATGGAAATAAGATGTTCTTCCGGGATAAAAAGTAGCTTATGTCACTCTCCAGACTGTAAACTATCCCCGTTAAAAAAATCATGTCGGTACTTAGGTTCCTTTCGACGTGATAGAAGGACAAATGATTATAAACTTTATATTTTCCCGTGGGAATAAGATGTTTTTCCGGGATAAAAAGTAGTCTATGTCACTTTCCAGGTCATAAACTATCTCCAAAAAAAAAAATCATGTCAATCCGTTTGTTACTTTCGACGTGAAAGAAGGACAAACAAACAAACACACTTTCACATTTATAATAATAATATGGAAGTATGGAAGTATGTATTAGTATGGATAGTATGGATGGCTGGCCAATGTAATAAATTGACAATTATTAATAATTAAGCTTACTTGGCACCACATCATTCGTCATCTAGGTTGACGGAGCTCCGCATCGCCGAGTTCCCATTTTCCATTACAGGACACAAGAAAACCTTGACATACTAAAAAACAACTAAAAAATATACTATATACTAAAAAATAAAACTACTATACTACTAAAACATACTAAACTACTTATATATATATATATATATATATATATATATATATATATATATATATATATATATACATATATATATATATATATATACAGATTATTCAGAGCTCTTAACGGCTCATTTTGTAAACGTAATACGTAACGCATAAATTCAGCATATCTGTCCATAATTGTTAAATCTAATCTGATCTCTCTTGAGTCGTAAATTACAGGAATGCAATTATAGCTATAATCTGAATTGGACATATATTACCATAACCTGATTTTGATGGCACCCAACCCTCGTGGTAAGATTTTTGTGGTAAATGCGGACATTCGGTTGAAGTGAATGCGCGTAATATTCCTTCTGTTTTTGAATTTTTTGGCGGTTTTATTTAGGACTTCGTGTAATTCAAATAATAAACAATTATTGTTAATAACTCGTCTGTAAAAGTTAATTACATACACAAGATAATTACATAAACAATACATACACAAGATTTTTAAGTTCCATCCAATTTCGTACATTAGTTTTTACGTGATGATGTTTAGCAATGGCCACTTTGAACTCGAGGTTGCAGAAATCCCCACACAAGACAAACATTTGTGTGCATGAACACGTCTTACTCTGGGAATTTTCCATGTATTATATGTATGTATTAATAAAAATATATATTTGTAAGTTACCTAGTATCCAAGAGACAAGTTTTGCTTAGTTTCGGACTAGATGGCGCTGCGTAATTTGTCTAGCAATATTTATATATTTATTTTGGACTTCAAGAATTATGATTCGAGTATAGTATATATTTGGGGGTGTAAGTGGTTCATCAACATCTTTAAACCAAAGCCAATTTCACCTGCACGCGGTGCACCCTGCTGACTGACAAACAAAGCTCTTGCGAAAAGAGAGGTAGGGAGCGTAATTGTAAGCTACCCGACTGGGGTATGTACCTACACCTCACTGAATACCGCAGCCAAATAACAATTCCCTTGAGGGTTGTTGTATTCCTGCGAGTGAGTGAGGTCACCAGTAAGGAAAGAGATGCTGCGTTGACGGCGAGCGATTTTTTGTGTTGCGAGCGTTAACTTGGCTACGGTAACCGCTTCATATTAGGCAGGCCTAATGCTTGTCTGCCACCCGTCGTAGTATAAAAAATAAATACCTGATTAAGGTTTCACACTTCCTACATTGCAAATGTTTCCCGACAACATAATCAGAAGTCTAACTTCGGAATCAATATACCCAACACGTAGCGACTTCAGCTCTGGAGATAGGTCTCTGTTAATCTATAATAGAAATTCACATAAAATCATTAAACATCTCGATAAAGATCTTTCAATGCATAACAATCTACAAATCCGTTTATAATAGCCATATTTACGTTGTGTCGCATGAATGTGGATGAAACCAATGACTTTGTATATCTCGTATTGTATGCTACCATTTGTAATCCTGTGTACATAGAAGAATGTTTGGTTTTCTAGTTTGCATTTTAGTTTTAATTTCACCCGGGAATACAGGCTTAATGACCAAAAGTGCACAGAATTATGTAAGTAGTACAAGTAAATACATTATACAGTGTTGCCCAGTATAAAGTCTAACCCTGAAAGGGTAGTCACCCTAAAAGGTGAAAGTAGATCAAAAATTATCGACAAAAATATAATATTAATAAAAATATGTTTCCTATTTTTTAATATAAATTTTAATAAAAATCTTAATTCATGAAAAAAAAATAGAAAACATATTTTTATTTTCTTAATAATTTTTTTTTGTCGATATTTTTTTTATCTATTTTCACCCCCTTTCATAGTTAGAACACAGTATAAGTAATAGTACTAACGTAGTTATACTTTATCCCGGGACACACTGTATATAAAATAAGCATGAGCTCGCGTATTCGTGCGCGCGAAACCGGTATCCCGTGGGAGTTTCGAAAAATCCTTTCTTAGCGGATGCCTACGTCATAAGTGCTACCTCTATGCCAAATTTCAACTCAATCAAAAAATTTGGGGTGTAAGTCGTTCATCAACATCTTTGAACCAAAGCCAACTTCACCTGCACGCGGTGCACCCTGCTGACTGACAAACGAAGCTCTGGCGAAAAGAGAGGTAGGGAGCGTAATTGTAAGCTACCCGACTGGGGAATGTACCTCCACCTCACAGAATACCGCAGCCAAATAACAATTCTCTTGAGGGTTGTTGTGTTCCTGCGAGTGAGTGAAACGAAGGAGAACCAGAATGGAAGGAGATGCTGCGTTGGCAGCGGGGGTGGCGGCGCGCGAGCGATAAATTTATGTTGCTAGTGTTAATATGGCTGCGGTAACCGCTTCACATCAGGCGTGTCGTATGCTTGTCTGCCACGCGACGTAGTATAAGAAAAAAAAAATCATCACTGAATCGGCGGATAATTCTTTATTGCACCAAATAAAATACATAAAAATAAAAAACAAATTTATGACCATACAAAAGAACAAATGTACATATGTTACAACTGGTGGGTTGCTCAGTAAAAATATAACGATATTATTAAAGGTCTTTATGTAAAGTATTATGTAGAAATATGTGCATAGCTAGCCACTGCTATTTTTACTGGTCTTGAAAGATGAATAAAATTCATCTTTCTTTTGTTTTAATTAAAGGGGCCTTTCATTATGACGTCAATGAAGTTGGAGTCGTGCCAAGGGCCTAAACGAGTGAACCTGGTGACAATGTCATATCAAATCGTAAAAGAAAATGGCAGCTTTAAAGGAACTTTCAACACAACATATCACAACACATCTAGGATTGATGAGGTTTGTAATATTTCTCTTCTACTTCTTCTTCTTTAGCCTTTCTCTACCACTAGGGTGTAGCACTCCTTCATATTATGCCATTTTCTTCGATTTTGGGCAATTTCAATCCATTTCGTTCCAGTCATTCTCTTGATATCGTCGTACCAACGCATCTGTGGTCTTCCTCGTGGGCGTTTTTCGTCCCACGATCGCCATTCTACCACTGCCTTGCACCACGAGCCTTCCTTTCGGGCGACATGGCCTGCCCACTCCCACTTCAACTTCGCAATCCGTTTAGTTACGTCGCTCACTTTGCTCTGGTCTCTTATCTATTTATTTTGTTTACGGTCTCTCAGTGTCACTCCCACCAATTTTCTCTCAATCGCTCTTTGAACAACCTGAAGTTTGTGGAGAATCTCCTTAGTGAACACCCAGGTTTCCGCCCCATTTGTGAGCACTGGTAGTATGCACTGGTCATGAATACGAGCTTTTTGTTCGGCGCTGATGTTCATTTTGAACGCGAATTCGAGTTTGGAGTAAGCACCCCACGTGAGTCTTATCCTCCTGTCAATTTCGTTTGCTTGATTGTCCTTTACCATCACGATCTCTTGGCCAAAATACACACACTTATCCACTTCTATAACAGTGTCGTTGACGCTGATGTTTGCGGTACCGTCTGGAATGTTACTCATGATCTTGGTTTTATCCAGGTTCATCTCCAGGCCACACTTCTCCGATGCTGCACTTAGTTCCTGTATGCAGGTCCATAGGATTGTTTGAGAATAACGCGATGTCATCCGCAAATCTTAAGTTGTTCAGTCTCTTACCTTCTATATTAATGCCCCGCTCCTTCCAATCCAGAGTTTTAAAGATGTCTTCCAGTACGAGGCTGAATAATTTGAGAGAGAGTGTATCTCCTTGTCTAACTCCTCTTTTGATCAGAATTGGTTTTGTTTCTGGTGGTAGGTTAATTTTTAAAGAAGCATGTTGGTAGATGTTATCTATTAAATTAGTATAGCGGTGATCAATACGGGCATTCTGAAGAGTACTGTCGTACCGTCCAAGTTTCAATACTATCAAAGGCTTTTTTATAATCTATAAAAGCTATCCAAAGTGGTAGTTGGTACTCAGTAGCTTTTTCGATAATGACTCTTGTAGTTAATATGTGGTCTATAATGCTGTAACCACTTCGGAATCCTGCTTGTTCGACTGGTTGATAGTAGTCTAGATTTTTAGTCAAACGAATGGTGATAATTTTTATGAATAGTTTATAGAGCTGCGATAACAGACTAATGGATCGGTAGTTGTTTAGGTCAGTGTCGCGAATCGAACGTCGCTGTTGCTTAGTTACAGAAAATAACTTTGCTGTCACATACTAGAAAATTTATTACGTTACATTTCGATTCTGTCTGAATAAAATATTATTTCAACCGGATCAAGTTCTCTACATTTAGTGGCGACAGTATGGATGGTTTTTAACCTGCAACAATAAAAGGGAACTAAACTATGGATCCATTGAAAAACAAACGTAAACAGCTACGGCGTGAATTTACGCTCGCCGCAGATAGCTACGAAAACGCATGGTGTTCTAAAGATGTTGAACAAATGGAAGACACCTTTTCATTGCTGACGGAAATTGCCGACAAACTACTCCAGGTAGAATCCACCTTGTCAGATAAATGGTGTGAGTTGGAAAATTTTGATGACGAAATGTTTCAAAAAGACCAAGACAAGGCAATGGAGTATCGTCAGCGTTTTATTTCTATAAAAAACCGTCACAATAAATATACCAGTACGACGTTTCAAAGGTATCAAAGCCAGACGTCACTTAAGTCTGCCAAATCTGAGCTCGACATCGAAATCAACAACGTCCCAGTGCGTTCCCAACGTAAGTGGAGACCACGCCTAGAATTGGTGAAGTTCGATGGGAACGTGAAAAATTGGTTGATGTACTGGGGACAACTCAAGGAAATCGATGAAGATAAAGACTTAGACGATATTGATAAGTTCCAGTATTTACTGCAGTCCATGGCACTCGACACAAACGCTAGAAAGTTAGTCGAAACGTACCCCCCTAGTGGTGAAAACTATAAAAAGGCTTTATCAGCACTAAAAGCTCGCTTTGCGAGAGATGACATTTTAATTGAGACCTATGTAAGAGGGTTACTAAATATTGTTTTGATGCAGCAAAAAGGTCAGGTGAGCGACTTACCTCTATTATATGATAATCTACAAACGCATCTACAGGCTCTCGAAACTTTGGGTGTAGCTAAAGACAAGTACGCATCAGTTTTGTTTCCCATGATAGAGTCCGCTCTTCCGGAGGACTTACTACGAACATGGAATAGATGTCGCATATCGTCGGAAATAGAAAATGACCAGCTTACGCAACTGCTAAAGTTTCTCAAAAGAGAGGTAGAGTCAGAGGAAAGAATACAGCTTGCACGTAAAGGTTTTCATGAATATATTTTACCTGGACCTAGTCAACCTACACTTTCTTGCCATACAACCACCGAAATGAAAGCATGTAACATGCCAAAACAGGAAAGGCTAACTACATGCCCACCAGCATGCTTGTGGTGTGACAAGTCCACACACGCTTCATCGGAATGCCATAAAGCTGCCAAAATGACCCTTGAAGAACGCAATAACTACATCAAGATAAAGAAAGCTTGCAACATATGTCTTAAAACAGGTCATCTAGCTAAACGTTGTCGCAGTTCCGTAAAATGTTTATTCTGTAAGAAAAGGCATATGATTCTTTTATGTCCAGATTTAGACAAACAATCTTGTAACAAGCCATCGACAACAACAGAACACAAGTCAGATAATTTATTATGCCAAATGAAATCAACCACATTGCTTCAAACATTAGCTGTCAAACTTGTCAATGGTGACAAAGAAGTGAGTATTCGAATTTTGATTGATACAGGATCACAAAGGTCATATATTAAAAAAGATCTTGCCATAATGATAGGCTTACAATCAACTAAAAAGGAGCTTATAAGCCATTGCCTGTTTGGTGGAGTTGAGACTAATGCGGTAGAATGTCGAGGTTTCGATGTTTGCCTTAAAAGCTTGAACAACGACTTCAAGATGCAGTGTTCGGTGATTGAACAAACAAACATTTGTGGTTTTTTACATAAGGTTAAGTCAAATGTAATAATTGAGCAACTTCGACGCAACGGCATTACACTTACCGATACTAGTGATACACCCGACGAAGTCGGTATTTTAATTGGTGCTGATTGTTCTGGTTTTCTGTTGACAGGTGACTTTCTACAACTGGACAACAACTTGACTGCTATAAGAACTAAAATGGGATGGACGATTCAGGGACCGGTAACTGGAGTATTTAGTTCGGTGGTAAGAACACTTACAACTCTTCACTGCTTAACTAAAATTGACTTATCTGATCTGTGGACATTAGAAGCATTAGGTATTAGAGATCCTAGTGAACAAATTTCTAAAAAAGCCCACGAAAATGAATTATTAGAGGCCTTCAACTCAACCATAAAGGTAAATGAAGAGAATAGGTATGAGGTTCTGAAAGGAATGGCTTTCCCTTAATATTATAGAGGAAGCACCTAACCCTAAAACATACGAAGGCGTGTATATGCCACACCATCCAGTTATCAAAGAAACAAGCCAAACTACAAAGGTAAGGCCAGTGTTTGATGCTTCGGCAAAGGATGCTAATGGTGTATCGTTATATGCATGTCTCGAGAAGGGTGCTAACTTAATAGAACGGATTCCGGAACTGCTTATAGATTTTAGGAAGGAAGGATTCGGAATTACAGCTGACATCGCAAAAGCTTTTTTACAAATTTCTTTGGATCACAAAGATCGTGATCATTTGAAGTTTCTGTGGTGGTCAGACATTAACTCAGATGATATGAGAATTACTACGTTTAGGCATAGGAGAGTAGTTTTTGGCGTAACGTCAAACCCATTTCACCTTACTGCCATAATTTCTTATCATCTATATCATGCTCCAGTACATCTGAAAGAAACAGCAACAAAGCTTAAAAAATCCTTTTACGTTGACAACTGTGTCACCAGCGTGAGCTCTACAAAAGAGGTGCAAACATTTATCACTGAAGCGAAAGAGCTTATGTCAAGTGGTATTTTTGACCTCAGGTGTTGGGTAACAGCTCCAGAGCCTATTAATATAAATATTAAGTTTATCTCAGTTCTTGGAGTCGCCTGGAATAGTAAAGAGGTTAGCATAAGTTGCAATGTTTCATCTAATTTAGATACTGGAAGCAATATCACAAACCGCAGTCTGTTATCAGTCGCTCAAAAAATATTCGACCGTATTAGATTTTGTTCTTCTATACTTTACAGCTATATGTCATAAGCTATATATAGATTGAAATAAAGTACTTTGCTTTTCGTCTATAGTCAAAATTTAATGGAAATTTATACCTCCGGCATCACCCTGGTGGGGAGGGTTCTATGAAAGACTCATCGGTGTCGTGAAACAAATGTTACGGAGAGTTTTAGGTCGAGCCTATCTTATGTTGATGGAATTGCAGACCGTGCCGTGTGACTGCGAAGCGACTATCAACAGCAGAACATTAACGTACATCAGCAATTATCAGGACGATCTTCAACCTTTATAACTCCTTCGATGTTTGTACAACCGGTAGTCGAACAAGCCGTCACTGATTTAGATATCATAGACGGAACTTCATTAAATATTAGAGCGAGATACTGTCAACAGCTACGTGAAAATTTTCGCCAACGTTTCCGCAATGAATACCTCAGCTCTCTTATCCAGCGGTCAAAACAGGCAAAGGAGAGCCATCTGCAGATAGGCGATGTTGTGTTGGTGGAAACCGAAGGCAAGCGCGTGAATTGGCCACTTGGTCTTGTCGTGGAGCTAATGAGCGGCGCCGATGGCCACTGCAGAGTAGCCAAAGTTCGTACTTCGTCGGGCTATAAGATGCGTCCCTTCCAGAGACTCTTTCCTCTAGAAATTCGTTCAGATCAGATAAGCATTGACCAAAAACATAGTGACTCGACTAGCATGGACACCATGACTGCGGACAATGTTAAGGACGCTACACTGACTGAACAAACTGGGGATGCGTGTTTGACTCGTACTGGACGTTTACTGCGCAAACCAACTTACTTAAACGACTATCAGATTTGATTTCACTGTTGACCTTCCGGTCTTTCTTGCCCCGGAGTGTCGCGAATCGAACGTCGCTGTTGCTTAGTTACAGAAAATAACTTTGCTGTCACATACTAGAAAATTTATTACGTTACATTTCGATTCTGTCTGAATAAAATATTATAATCACAGAGAGAATTATTTCAACCGGATCAAGTTCTCTACAGTCAGATTTGTTTCCCTTTTTAAAAAGTAAGATAACTATTGCGCTCTCCCATTTAATCGGTATACTGCAGTCTTTTAAGCATGTGTTGAAAAGCCGAACAAGGTACTGAACGACCACATCTCCACCTTCCTTGACCATTTCTATAATGATAGCATCTTCCTCTGGGGCCTTACCATTTGACATTTTAGACAGGGCAGCTTGTATTTCAGCTTTCGTTATCTAGGGAAAAATATCTTCAGATCCGACATTTATTATCTTGCGGTTTGATGTGTTTTAGGCGGGCTTAGGATTCCTAGAGTTATATAGCAGCTGGTAATACCCTTCCACAACTTTTAGTACTTCGTGTTGTTCAGTTACTAGGTTTAGCGCCTTCATAAACACTTTTGGGCCTCTATGCTTCTTAATGATGTTTTGAACGACTTTTTCGCGATATGCATCGATGTCTCTTTCTAAATGTTGTCGTGCTTTCTTATAAAGTACCTTAAACTCAGACGTATGATGATTTCCTTGTTTGATTTGAGATCTTCTTCCTTAGAGCAATATTTTGGTGTCTTTGTGTAGTTTGTGCTTTCTCCCAGCAATTTCTTTCGATGCAACCTTTTTAGCAGCTGTACTCAGAGAGTTTGTGAGCTATTCAAGAAGTTCATTTACGTCTTTTGTATCGATATTGGTAGCATTTAGTTGTTCCTTTATTTCAGTTTGATACGCACTAATTGCTAAGCTTTCCGGGTTAATTTTGTTTTTTTTTCTTTCTGATCGATGTGTACCTCTCCAGTTTTGTATTGATTTACGTACTACTGCCCTTATGAGTCTGTGATCACTTGCTGTGTTAAAACTATTCAATACTGAGACATCTTTGATTATATATTTCTATTTCATTTTTGAATCTTCCTCCTGGGAAGCACGTCAACTTTCTTTCAAGTCTTTTTTTGAAAAATGAACTCATGTGATATCTTGTGCTATATATCTTGTCTATATCTTGTACTATATCTTGTGCTGTTCTAAAAAGTTAATCAACGTGGCTCCTCTAGCGTTTCGATTTCCATAGCCATAATCGCCCATTATTATTTCCGAATCGTCCTTTTTCACACCAATTTTTGCCAGTTTAATAACTGGCAAATTCACGATACTTCGTGCATGTCGTTTTATGGTTTCTCATACAAGCACTTAAGTCTTCGTAGCCTTGTTCGATTTCTACATCAGGGGTTGTACTGTAGGCGCATAAACCTGGACAACTTTCAGGGTGACTTTTTTGGATATTTTGTTGTAATATTTCATCATCAGCTCATTTTAGTCTCCACTACAGGAGCACAACCCTCTCTCTTCCGTCTCAGACAGAAGGAGGATTTGGCCTACACTACCCACGCTGGCCAGACGGGTTGGGGAGGTCTGATCGATGTTTTATAATGTATTTCCCTTATTCGCCTTATACGACATCCACGGGAAGAGACGGAGTGATTCTATCCATTCTAGTCTGCCGGAAATCACAAGGCAAATTTACTTGATTTAAATTAGGTCACCATTTGGTAGAACTCGCGTTACACAGAGCCGGGAATGGGTTAAGCCCGTGAATGGCTCACTTTACACTGAGCCGGAGTTAGTGGAGTACATGAGTGATTGGTTTTACATGGAGCCTACAATAAGTAGAGCACGTGAAGTATACCGAGCCGGAAATGAGTGAAATATGTCAGTTATCACTTTACATCAAACTGAGAATGAGTTATATACAGGGATTTTCTGCAGTGAATTCTGTCAGCTTCCAGTCGTGGAATAAACTTTACGTCGACCATACCATGTATTTGACACATCATCATCATCATCATCTTCAGGTCATTTTAGTCTCCACTACAGGAGCACGACCCTCTCTCGTCCGTCACAGACAGGAGGATTAGGCCTACACTCCCCACGCTGGCCAGACGGGTTGGGGAGGTCTGATCGATGTTTTATAATGTATTTCCCTTAGTCGCCTTGTACGACATCCACGGGAAGAGACGGAGTGATTCTATCCATTCTAGCCAGCCGGAAATCACAAGGCAAATTTACTTGATTTAAATTAGGTCACTATTTGGTAGAACTCGCGTTACACAGAGCCGGGAATGGGTTAAGCCCGTGAATGGCTCACTTTACACTGAGCCGGAGTTAGTGGAGTACATGAGTGATTCGTTTTACATGGAGCCTACAATAAGTAGAGCACGTGAAGTATACCGAGCCGGAAATGAGTGAAATATGTCAGTTATCACTTTACATCAAACTGAGAATGAGTTATATACAGGGATTTTCTGCAGTTAATTCTGTCAGCTTCCAGTCGTGGAATAAACTTTACGTCGAGGTTTACCTACGGGGCTCTTCGAAAAGACGAAAAGGGTTTTTTACAGGCTCGGTATTTGTGTTCGGTACGGTTGTGCCACACCGCAGCTACTCCATACAAATCGCGTCGCGTCATTTACTACTACATAAACAATGATGTCTGTGCATATAACTGTTCCAGATTTGTCTCAGAGGGGAGGTGAGTTCGACATGAGGGAGTGGCATAAAGTGACCATACTCTACGTAGTTATTTATACTGTGGTTGTTACAATACTTGCGTTGTTGCAGCATCCGTAGGCTGTGAGGAATTTATTGTCTACTAACTGATGCCCGCGACTTCGTTCGCGTGGACTTTATGATACCGGCGTATTAATACAAATACGAACTGATATAGATACATAAGAAGATACTTGTACAGTGTTATACGTTAAAAGTCAATAAATTATTATTATTATTATTACTATTTAACATTGTAACCATAGTTAAGAAAAAAATCTTTATAAAATAAACGAAGGGAGTCTTTCCTTCGGGAGCTAATATGAAGAGCACTGACTGACCTGAAGCATTACTAACCCTCAAGAAACCCACATAAAGTTGGCCATGCGAAAAATAACCAGTCCTAAGTTTGACACCAGCGAATTTTAGCGATTTGTTTATTGTCATAGCAAAACAAGTGGTCAAAGGGAACTGCGTACGTTTAAAATTGAAATGGAAAATTGTTGGATTGTATGTGCGTCCTTCCGCTTAGAAGTAATGTGGCTGCAATACCTGGCGATACTGCTGCGAGATCTCATTTTGGCGCCTGATTTCAGCGAGGATTGCTCTCGTCAGGTATGTTTTTCCAGTCCCTCCTGGAGCATCTAAGAAAAACAGTTTCCCTTCGTTGTTTAAAACACTTTGCACCACCAAATCAAATAAACTCTGAACTTGCTACATAGCATCCCGCAAATGCACGTATTCTTCTGATTTGTGCGAATATTGGGAGGAGTCACAGGACGCCTATGAGGTGTTTTGTGACTTATCTAAGGCTTTTGATTGTGTGCAGCATGAAACTCTAGTCAGAAAATTACACCACTATGGTATCAGAGGCATCGCTCTTGATCTTCTTACTTCATATCTGGGTGATAGGGTTCAGAAAGTAGATGTTAATGGAAATGAAAGTAGCGATGGGCGTGCCACAAGGCTCTATTTTGGGCCCTTTCCTGTTTCTCGTGTACATTAATGATCTACCTCATCTTGTAAAAAATAATCATGAAATAGTATTGTTTGCAGATGACACTTCTTTAGTTTTTAAGGTAAATAGACAACAATCAGAAATTGACGATGTAAACAATGCTCTTTCAAAAATAGTGAACTGGTTTAGTGCTAATAACCTATTTTTAAATGGTAGTAAAACCAAATATGATAGATTTTTTACAAAAAATGTTAAACAAGTAAAAACCAGTGTGGTGATGGACAATGAGAGATTGGAATTGGTCAATAAGGTTGTCTTCCTTGGTATAACATTAGACTCCTTACTCTATTACTATGTGTCCATCGCCTCAAATTGTTTTTATGCAAATATATTCAATGTATATTTATGAGTATATTATGCGTGTGTGTGTCAAATACATTGGCCGTGTGATTTCCAGCAGACTAGAATAGAATCACTCCGTCTCTTCCCCATGGATGTCGTACCAGGCGACTAAGGGAAATACATTATAAAACATCGATCAGGCCTCCCCAACCCATCTGGCCAGCGTGGGGAGTGTAGGCCTAATCCTCCTGTCTGTGACGGACGAGAGAGGGTCGTGCTCCTGTAGTGGAGACTAAAATGACCTGAAGATGATGATGTGTATGAAATACATGGTAGTTTATGTAATGTTTTTTTTTATTGATTTAATCTATTTTTATGCATAATAAAAAAAAATATTAGCATTCTGCACTCCTTCTCTATGATATATATAAACTATGAGTGTGAGAAATTTCATACTCTTCCATCCGCGCAATTTTCGTAAAAAAATGTACAAAGTTTTTGCTTCACGTATTAATATAATGATTCTTATGATTATCAATATATTCAATGGATATATTGTTTATTGACCGACTCCAAGAGGAGGTTCTCAATTCGGCTGGTTTTTTTTTTTAATGTTTGTTACTTAATTACTCCGTGATATATAAATCGATTTGAAAAAAACTTTTTTTATTTGAAAGAGTATACTTCCAGATTGGTCCCACATTTTTTTTATTATCATCACCAGCCTATATCTACCCACTGTTAGGGTTGTTATTTCAATACTCCGTTATTTATAAACCGATTTAAAAAACCTTTTTTTTATTTGAAAGAGTATACTTTCAGATTGGTCCCATATTTTTTTCATCATCATCATCAGCATCAGCCCGTATCTACATACATAAATGTAGAGTAATGTTTGGAATCACTTTTTTTTTGTTTAAATTATATATTCTATTATTTCACAGATAAAAATTGCGGTGTATTCGATAAAAGGAAATGAGAAAAAGCTATTATATAACAATAAATTTACCGATCCGTGCAAGCATTACGCATTTGGAGAAACAATAAAAAAATATTTTCGTGCAACAAACTGTGAAGTGAAAAAGGTCTGTACGAAAAAAGAGAGTACCCTGTATAAAAGTACTGATAACAAAATTAAATTTGTGTCATCACTAAATATCCTTCACTTAGTTGTATATCATCGCTAGATACGTTCTAAAAACTTTGGGTGGTATTATTTTCCGGAGTTCAGAAATATTAAGAAATAAAATGCATTTTTTTTTAAACTGCGTCGGTTACTGAAGCTATATTAACGCACGCAACATAAAATATCGCTAACACGCCGCCACCCCCGCTGCCAACGCAGCATCTCCTTCTTTTCTGGTGACCTCACTCACTCGCAGGAACACAACAATACTCAAAGGAATTGTTATTTGGCTGCGATTTTCTGTGAGGTGGAGGTACATTACCCAGTCGGGCTTACAAATTACGCTCCTTACCTCTCTTAAACCTCTTGTGTTTGACCATAATACAGTATTAGTACTTATAGTAGTACTACGTATTAGTACGTATAGTAGTACCAAATATACATCCAGCGAATTAGCAGTCTTAATGTACTGTGCCTTTAAAGTGTGTACCCTTTTTAGCTTAAATCTGTAACTGTATGGTTAAGTTGGAATGTTGAAGAATAAGAGTGATTATATCCCCGAAGTGACTGCATTTATGCCGAAAATTTGAAGCTCATAGGAGATGACGGTATATGCACTCTACAAAAGCTATGCAATCAGATATGGAGAAAGGGCGAGTGGGTCAGTGACTGGCAGGAATCCATTCTAATACCACTACACAAGAAGGGGTCAACTAAGTCTTGCGAGAACTACAGGACTGTGGCGCTCATATCCCACGCAAGTAAGGTTTTACTGTACGTGATTAACGAACGCCTTAAAGCATTCTTGCAATGGCAGATTCCAGTAGAACAAGCGGGATTTGTTAAAGGGCGAGGAACAAGGGAACAGATTGTGAATGTCAGACAGATCATTGAAAAGTGTCGTGAGTTCAACATTCCAATGCTGATGTGCTTCGTCGACTACTCAAAAGCATTTGATTGTGTTAAGTGGGAATGTTTATGGAGGATTCTGACGGAAATGGGAGTACCAGAGCATCTCGTCATTCTTATCGCAAACCTTAATCAGAATGGAAGCACAGTTGTGAAGGTGAACAATGTCTTGTCGAAGCCCTTCAAGCCCCAAAAAGGCGTTAGACAGGGATGTATCCTATCTCCGATTCTCTTCAACATCTATGGAGAATATATAATGAGACGAGCCTTAGAGGATTGGGAAGGTGGAATATTCGTTGGTGGCAGGAAAATCAGCAACCTGAGATATGCAGATGACACTACCTTGTTCGCATCATCTGAGCAAGAATTGGCTCAGCTCCTTTCTAGAGTGGAGAAAGAGAGTGAATTAGTAGGCCTCACCATTAACAAGACAAAGACCAAGGTGTTAGTGGTAGACAGATCTGGTTCGCTAATTCGCTCCAATGAACTCAGGGACCTAGAATTCGTTGAGCAGTTTATATATCTTGGCTCTCTTCTTACTAACGAGGGTGGCAGTGAGAGGGAAATCGCCAGAAGAATCCAAATGTCCAAGGCAGCAATGACTAAACTCACTAGGATATGGAAAGATCGCAATATATCCCGTAAAACCAAAGTGAGGCTGGTGCGTACGCTGGTGTTCTCAATTTTCTCTTACGGTGCCGAATCCTGGACGATAAGAAAAAAAGAGAGGGAAAAAATTGACTCTTTTGAGATGTGGTGCTGGAGGCGAATGTTGCGAATTCCATGGACTGCACGCCGCACTAATGTGTCCATTCTTGAGGAGCTCCAAATAACCACAAGGCTATCCTCTGTTTGCTTCCAGCGAATACTTAAGTATTTCGGACATGTCGCTCGTAGAAACCCTGACAGCCTTGAGAAGCTTATGGTAGTTGGCAAGGTCGACGGGAAAAGACCACGCGGTCGCTCACCTACCCGTTGGTCAGACCTAGTCAAAACACTAACTGGCCTGCCAATAGCCGAAGCTTTTAAGACCGCCGAGGACAGGAAAACGTGGAGGAGTATAGTGCACAGAGCGACCAAGACTTCAAACTAGACACGACCTTCAGCAATGAAGAATACGACTAAGAAGAAGAGATATCCCCGAAGAGAAATTTTGTGAAAACCTACTGTAAAATCAATGTTTATTTTAGAACTTGGGCAGTATTTTTTTTTCTAAATCTACTTTATATATAAATTTCAACTCAATCAATTATCAAGAAATGGTAAGACGAATCAATAATGTAAGGTTTCAGCATTTTTATACACATACAGAAGCAAAAAAATAAACCGGCCAAGTGCGAGTCGGACTCGCGTATGAAGGGTTCCGTACCAAAACGGCAAAAAAGATCATGTCTGTTGTATGGGAGCCCCCTTTAATTTTTTTTTTTTTTTTTTATACTACGGCGGGTGGCAGACAAGCATACGGCCCGCCTGATGTGAAGCGGTTACCGTAGCCATATTAACGCTCGCAACATAAAATATTGCTCGCGCGCCGCCATCCCCGCTGCCCACGCAGCATCTCCTTCCTTTCTTTCTGGTGACCTCACTCACTCGCAGGAACACAACAACCCTCAAGGGAACCGTTATTTGGCTGCGGTATTCTGTGAGGTGGAGGTACATTCTCCAGTCTGGTAGCTTACAATTACGCTCCCTACCTCTCTTTTCGCCAGAGCTTCGTTTGTCATATAGCAGGGTGCACCACGTGCAGGTGAAGTTGGCTTTGGTTCAAAGATCTTGATGAACCACTTACACCCCAAAAAAAATTAAATATTTGTTTTATTTTAATTTCATTATTTATTTTGAAAGTGAATATATAACTAAATATTCTGTGAATATTTCAGGCCTTTTCATATTTGTTTTTTGTTTCATGTTTGTTGAACGGGTGCCCCCTTAAATATTTATTTTATTCTGTTTTTTAGTATTTGTTGTTACAGCGGCAACAGAAATACATCATCTGTGAAAATTTCAACTGTCTAACTATCACGGTTCATGAGATACAGCCTGGTGACAGACGGACGGACGGACGGACAGCGAAGTCTCAGTAATAGGGTCCCGTTTTACCATTAGGGTACGGAACCCTAAAAAGAAGGGTACAGTGACCAATTTTTTTCGATATTTTTCTTCATTGCTGCCAAAATAAAAGTGGCCAGATATAAAAAATCCGCATCGAAGAGCTTACGTAGGTACTACACCACCATATCCAACTACACCTGCACGTGGTGCACCCTGCTGTGGTGTGTGGTGAATGACAATCGAAGCTCTAGTGATCTCTGGTGGTGAGAAAAGAGAGGCAGGTATTTTGTAAGCTGCCCGACTGGGGAAATACATCCATCTCAAAGAATATTGCAGTCAAATAACAATAACCTTGAGGGTTGTTGTATTCCTACGAATGAGAGGTCACAGGAAGAAATAAGTTGCTGCATTGGCAGCGTTGGTGGCAGTATATTTCATGTCGCGAGTGTATATATAGCTGCGGTACCTGCTTCACATCAGGCGGACTGTATGCTTTTTTGCCACCCTTACACCCCGAAACACTTTTGTATAAATTATATTGTTATTTTCTAGTTCATTTTCTGTACCTCTATATGCACATACGAGTTATATGCAACTCTCATATGCAGAAATATATTCTACAATGTTTAATGACGAGCTCGGTGGCGTAGCGGTCAATGACGCGGCTTCGACACCAACGCTCGTGGGTTCGATTCCTACATAGGACAAACATTTGTGTGCATGAACATGTCTGTTTGTCTTGGTCTGGGTGTTTTCTATGTATCATAAGTATGTATTTGCAAAAAAAAAATGTATTTACGTATGTTTATCAATTGTCTAGTACCCATAACACAAGCTTCGCTTACTTTGGGGCTAGATGGCGCTGTGTAATTTGTCTGACAATATTTATTTATTAGTATTATTATTTATTTAATGTAATTTTCATTACTGTAATATATCTGTGGAACAACCTGTATATAGAAATCCTAACCTTTGTTCCAGGGAACCTACACCTTCGGAATGGATTTGGTGGAAGCTTCAAAAACATTATTATCTGGTTCATTCTTTTATGGGGAGTATTTGTTCAAAATAATGATCCTTAATAAAAAAGCTAATTTAGGTTGCGTGTTAGTATACGACACGTTTTCAAAAAAAGATAATTAATATAATTTATTGATAAAATTTAAGCAAGTAAATAGTGTTACTCACAGGTTTATAATATGTTCATATCATGGACTTATACAATCGTGGCTAGGGGGCCCTAGCGCTGGTGCTGAAGCCGAATACCACCGGGTTTTTTAATTCCTAAAATAGGTCGTATCTTAAAGTTATGAACAAATATCTTCAGCTGAGTAGATAGAGCTCTAGGGTTTCTACCAATTAAGATAAACACAATTACATTTAAAGTCGGTAATAGGCTTCGGCTTGGGCGATAGGGCTCCTGCCCCCTTACCACCATCTCTTATTGCGATTCAATAATTGAATAGATTGCTTATTCATACCAATGAATAATCGACTCTATTCCATTTGAAATGGAGTCGCTTATTCATTGGTACGAATAAGCAATCTATTCTATTATTGAATCGCAATAAGAGATGGTGGTAAGGGGGCATCTAATACCAATGAATAATCGACTCTATTCCATTTGAAATGGAGTCGCTTATTCATTGGTATGAATAAGCAATCTATTCTATTATTGAATCGCAATAAGAGATGGTGGTAAGGGGGCTGATCATAGATCATAGAATCACATCATGATGTGGCCGATCATTTCATGAAATGGAAAATATCAGCTGCCCACATCATGATATGACCAGGGCCGATACCGATAGCAATCGGCTTCAGCTTCGGCGGTAGAGCCCCTGGTCATATCATGATGTGGGCAGCTGATATTTTCCATTTCATGAAATGATCGGCCACATCATGATGTGATTCGATGATCTATGATCAGCTCCCTTACCACCATCTCTTATTGAATAACTGAATAGCATGCTTATTAAGCCATTTACCATCGAATTTTTGAATGCGAAAATGATACTACACTACTGCTTAGATTGATGGTAATTATGTTTAGCTTAGTTGGAAGAAACCCTAGAGGTTTGCAGACTAAGCTGAAAGTATTTGTCAATAACTTTCCCCTACGATCAAATTTTAAAATCAAAACATCCGATGGTTATCGGCTCCAGCTTCGGCCGTAGGGCCTAAAATCAATGAGTAAATCAGCGTTTGACGATGTGAAATGCTAAGCACGGTTACTTCATGGTCAAACATTAGAGATTAGTGTAAAAAAGTTACATTACCCACCGTAAGAGGCGTTAATATAGTTTGTCATCCTCCCATCTCGGAAAGAGTATTTTTGCTCTTCGATATCTGAGTACAAAAGTCGTTTTTATCCGCTAGAGGATAAAGTAAATTTTAATTTAGGACATCGTGTGCACTAAGTTTGTGAATTCAAAACATCATTAAACCTATTTAATTCTACCTTCATGGTACCGAATTTATCATACAACTTTTTTTAATTTGTTAAAAACTCATCCTCGGAACCTCCTTGGTGTACTTTTTTTAATTTGCTTTGCGCGCGCAATTTTCTTTTCACGTTATATTGTTAAAACCTTGGGTTAAAAACAAGAAACTTGAAAACAAGTGAAGAACTTAAAATGAGTGAGTCTTACTTATCATAATGTAGTAGTTAATACCTAAACTGAAACAAAGGTATCTTGTGATTGTAAATGTTTTTTTTGCATTTAGTCATTTCTTCGCTGAGGTGGGATGAAAGTTACGTGTTGCACTCGAGTGCAAAGATTTTTCACCTCGTGCTCTTTTGATTCCTTCGCTAACGCTCAGGATTCTATATATATATACATACGTTGAACGGTTTATCTATCATTGATAGATAAACCTTTCAACGTTGATTGTAGGCTGTTCAATGTTGATCATTGTGTGCCACATTAAAATGGCCTGCCATCACACAAGCTTTGGTTAGTGAAAGATTAAAGTATTTACTGATCATCCTAACAATGACATTGATTCTATATCTTACGCAAATATCTTTGGTCAAAAAATTCGATGATAATCGGCTACATCTTCGGCGGTAGGGCTCCGATCCGTTTGAAATTTGGCATACACATAGCTATTATGACGTAGGTATTCGCTAAGAAAGAAAGCCAAGATTGCTTCGTAAAGATATAATTATCATTGTATATTAGTACAAATTTGTATATTGCCTTTTTTATATTTTAGATTATGTTATGTTACATTTGCCAACCATATTTTTAGAGTTATTAAATAAAAACACCTACAAAACTGTGTGTCTCAGTTAAATACCCAGCTTATTTTAATAAGTTTTTTTATCGTCGAAAAGTTATGTTGAGAAAACAACATTTGGGGTGTAAGTAGCTCATCAACATCTTTCGAGCTAAAGCCAACCTCACCTGCACGTGGTGCACCCTGCCGACCAGCTAACGAGGCGATGGCGAAAGAGAGGTAGGACGCAGTGAAGGATCACACTGTGCTTCTCTTTTACTTGTCAGATGGGGGAGGGGCATAGTGTGGTCTTTCGCTCCAGGCTTGACTAGCATCCGACTGGGGAAGTACCTCCACCTGGCAAAAAACCGCAGCCATAATGGCTATGCCGTGTTCCTGCGAGTTAGCTAGGTCACCAGGGCTGTTTTAGAGGAGTTGCTATGCTGACGGCAGAGGGACCAGCGGCTGTCGAACCGCCGCTAGCGGTGTAGGCGCGGCGTGTTGGCGCGGCGGTCAGGGAGACCCGGTGAAACGGCTGTCCGCTGGCCGCCCGCAGGTTAGTAGGGTTCCCGAACCCGGGGATCACCTAATCTCCGCCCCGGGAGGCTGAACCGCCAACTTGTGAAAAGTCCCTGTTGTAGTAGTCGTGCCGGAGGAGGAGACCGGAGTGGACCCGGCTGCTGCAGCAGAGGAGACCGGGGGCCCTTCCGCCCGCCGCGCTAGCAAACCGCACAACCTGCACTGTGCTGCGGGGGTAGACACCGCGCTTTTCTTGTCCCTCGCGCCGTCAGCGAAACAACTTCTCTCATAATCCTCTTACCCCCTTTTAATGGGGTGTAAGTGGTTTATCAACATCTTTGAACCAAAGCCAACTTCACCTGCTCGTGGTGCACCCTGCTGACTGACAAACGAAGCTCTGGCGAAAAGAGAGGTAGGGAGCGTAATTGTAAGCTACCCGACTGGGGAATGTACCTCCACCTCACAGAATACCGCAGGCAAATAACAATTCCCTTGAGGGTTGTTGTGTTCCTGCGAGTGAGTGAGGTCACCAGAAAAGAAGGAGATGCTGCGTTGGCAGCGGGGGTGGCGGCGCGCAAGTGATATATTATGTTGCGAGCGTTAATACGGTTACGGTAACCGCTTCACATCAGGCGGGCCGTATGCTTGTCTGCTACCCGATGTAGTATAAAAAAAAAAAAAAAAATGCCCAGGAACAAAAAAAAGAAGGTTTCTTCAGCGGCGTCCTCATCCACATTCGACGTGGACTTTTGTAACGTCAGAGGACTTCACACAAACATAAATGCAATTCACCAGCACCTCGAAACTGCAAAGCCGACCCTCCTTTTTTTAACGGAGACGCAAATATCTTGCCCGGCCGATACTTCTTACTTATTATACCCCGGGTACAAACTTGAACATTCTTTTGTATGTCGAGCCGGGGTATGTATGTACGTCCGGGATGATATTTGCTGTCGACGTCTTCACGGCCTTGAAGACAGGGACCTGTCAGTGTTGTGGGTACGCGACTACGCGTGGATCAGGGCGGCCGCACCCGTATCTACGCGTGCCTTTACAGGTCTCATAGCGGTGATGCAGACACAACTCGGTTGATCGAGCACCTGCAATTGGCGACTGACAAAGTCATTGAGAAGTACCCCTCCGCGGAGTTAGTGATTTTAGGAGACTTCAATGCCCACCATGCCGAGTGGCTCAGCTCTCGGTCCACTGACTTCGCGGGGAGGTCTGTTCATGATTTTGCTCTGGCCTATGGTCTCTCACAGCTGGTACATTCTCCAACGAGAATACCAGATATAGAGGACCATACTAGCTCTCTACTGGACCTTCTGCTGACCACACATCCGGATGGGTATACAGTATCGGTGGATGCGCCTCTTGGCTCGTCGGACCACTGCCTCATTCGGACCCAAGTGCCATGTGCAAGCCGTGACCCACCCCGGTATACCGGATGGCGTCGTATGTGGCACTATAAGTCAGCAGACTGGGATGGACTGCGTGAATTTTACGCATCGTACCCGTGGAGGCGGCTTTGTTTCGGGTCGGAAAATATAGACACCTGTGCATCTGCTGTAGCGGAGACGATTTTGGCTGGGATAGAATTATTTATTCCAAACCGGCGGGTGGCTACTTCAGGTGCTAAGAAGCGGCCGTGGTTTAATCGGTCTTGCAGAGAAGCTAAATTTCGCAAGCAAGCTGCATATGAGGCTTGGACCACGGCTCGTATTAATGGAGATCCTGGTGTTTCCGACTTGGAACGGGAGTTCAATGCTGCCTCGAGGTTCAGTAAGAGAGTAATTGCCAGGGCAAAGTTTAAGTTCATCGGCAGGATTGGTGAGCGCCTAGCTAAGCACCCATCTGGGAGCCGTGCTTTTTGGTCGCTTGCTAAGGCTGCCGAGGGCAACTTTTGTCAGTCGTCCTTTCCACCACTCCGAAAACCGGATGGTAGTCTGGCCCACAGTGCAAAGGAGAAAGCCGATCTATTGGGGAATCTCTTTGCCTCAAACTCGACTTTGAACGACGGGAACGCCGCACCGCCTTCCATTCCGCGGTGTGGTAATTCCATGCCGGAAATCTCATTTACTCAACGAGATGTTCGGCGGGCATTTTTTTTTTTTTTTTTTTTTATACCACTAGTGTGGCAAACAAGCATACGGCCCGCCTGATGGAAAGCAGTTACCGTAGCCTATGAACGGGCATTGCTATCCCTTGACGTTCATAAGTCGAGTGGGCCAGATGGCATTCCGGCAGTGGCGTTAAAGCTGTGTGCTCCTGAGTAGTGTCCTGTTCTTATGCGCCTTTTCGCGTTCTCTTATTCCACCGGGCAGGTACCGTCGTCGTGGAAGACTGCGAACGTGCACCCTGTGCCCAAAAAGGGTGACAGATCAGACCCATCGAATTACAGGCCTATCGCTGTTACCTCCCTTCTCTCCAAGGTAATGGAGCGCGTCATTAACAACCGGCTCCTGAAATACCTAGAAGAGCACGACTTAATCAGCGACCATCAATACGGCTTTCGCCATGGTCGCTCGACTGGTGATCTTCTAGTGTATCTTACACATCGCTGGGCTTCAGCCGTGGAGAGTTAAGGTGAGGCATTAGCTGTCAGTCTTGATATGGCGAAGGCGTTCGATCGGGTCTGGCACCGTGGTCTTCTTTCGAAGTTGCCTGCATACGGTCTACCAGAGGGTTTATGCGAATGGGTCGCTAGCTTCTTGTCCTGCAGAAGCATTAGAGCCGTTGTGGATGGCAGTTGCTCCGATAGCATGGACATTAATGCTGGCGTCCCGCAAGGCTCCGTATTGTCCCCGACGCTGTTTTTGCTGCATATCAATGATATGTTGTCCATTGACAGCATTCATTGCTATGCTGACGACAGCACCGGGGATGCTTATTATACGGGCCGCGCTAATATTCCCCGCTCTCTGGTGGAGGAGAGCCGCGAACAGCTTGTGTCAAAGATCGAGAGCACACTGAATAGTGTGTCCGATTGGGGGCGAAAGAACCTGGTTGATTTCAATCCCACTAAGACACAAGTCTGCGCGTTCACCGCTAAGAAAACCCCTTTTGCTGTGGCTCCTCAATTCCTAAACACACCCCTTACCATCACCAAAAACATTGGGATTCTTGGAGTTGAAATCTCCAGCGACGTCCAGTTTCGTTGTCACCTGGAGGGGAAGGTCAAGCTGGCGTCGAAGAAACTAGGTGTGCTCAACAGGGCGAAGCAGTACTTCAATCCGCGGCAGAGACTTATGCTTTACAAAGCTCAAGTACGGCCGCATATGGAGTACTGTTGCCATCTATGGGCGGGAGCGCCTAGATACCAGCTTGCACCTTGTGACTCGATTCAAAGGCGCGCTGTGAGGATTGTCGACGATCCCAAACTAACAGACGGTTTAGAACCGTTAAGTCTGAGAAGAGATTTTGCGTCCCTTTGTGTGTTCTACCGTCTGTACAATGGGGTGTGTTCAGAGGAGTTGTTTGATATGATGCCAACGGCCTCCTTCTACAGTCGCACCGCTCGCCATCGACAGGGAATTCATCCTCACACATTGGAGCCTAAGTGGTCACGTACTGTGCGGTTCCAGAGAAGTTTTCTCCCGCGTACTGTCAAGCTGTGGAATGAACTGCCTGTCGAGGTTTTCTCAGGGGACTACAGCATGGGGTTCTTCAAAAAAGGCGTGAAGAGGTTTTTACAGGGTCGGCAACGCGCGTGTGATGCCTCTGGTGTTACAGGCGTTCATAGGCTACGGTAACTGCTTTCCATCAGGCGGGCCGTATGCTTGTTTGTCACACTGGTGATATAAAAAAATAAAAAAAAATAAAAAAAAAAACAACATTTATCAATTTAAAACATTTCTTTATTCGTCGCTATAACTTTTTTGCCCTTGATATTTCGCATATGGAATAGACATACAAAATGGTATAAATTATAGACTATGATTAAATCTATCATTAAAATAAATCATAATTCATTTATAATGACTTTTAAAGAGTTTGCATAATAAATTACACAGTACACAGACGAATCATTATTATACCAATAGATATTTGTAATCATTGGACATATATAATAGGTTTAGTTGATTTATAATTTGAAACTAAGCAACTACGGTTCAATCATATATATTTGTAATTCTGTGTGTTGGTTGAATATTCATAATGATTACTAATGTATTTTTCGTCTTATTGATTTCTATTTCACTCAGCAATTGTACTGATTTGATGATTAAAGATAATAAACACTATGTAAGTATAAATACTGTAGAAAAAATGTCGGTATTTCGGTATTTACTTACACCAATCTTTAAATCTGAGGGGCAATTCTCTTAAAATTAAAATGTAGTCAAAATTGTCATTTCTGATCTCACAAATGTCAAATTTGGTATTCTCGTATCACAACATAAAATTTTAAAGTTTATACCAAAGTGTGATTATATCGAATTACGACCGAACAATAAATAAACTAAAAATAACATTCTGCTAGCAATAAGAATTGGTAATAATATATTATTGACGAGCTCGGTGGCGTAGCGGTCAATGACGTGGCTTCGACTCCAACGCTCGTGGGTTCGATTCCCACATAGGACAAACATTTGTGTGCATGAACATGTCGTTTGTCTTAGTCTGGGTGTTTTCTATGTATCATAAGTATGTATTTTAAAAAAAAAAACGTATTTACGTATGTTTATCAGTTGTCTAGTACCCATAACACAAGCTTCGCTTACTTTGGGGCTAGATGGCGCTGTGTAATTTGTCTGACAATATTTAATTATTGAAATCAAGTAAATATTTTTTTGTGAATTTGGTCAACTATCGTTCTAGAATCGTAGAAAAATTACGAGAATTGGCATTCTGATTTAAACTCGGTTGATTCATACACAAATGAAAACCCAATCTAGATTTTGAAGATTGATGGAAGTGACCATTCGATTTTTTTATACTTCGACGGGTAACAAACAAGTATACGGTCTGAGTGATGTGAAGCGATTACCGCAGTAGCGGAGTCAGTCAGCAAATTGTGCATCACGTTCAAGTAAGTTTGGCTGTAACTCAAACGAGCTACTCCTTTAATATCCGAAATAATTTGATTTCTGATTCATAATTGTCAAGTGGCAAATTTATAATACGTGGATTATAAATTAGACAACACATACGTTGTGTAAAAAAAATGTTGATAATAAATTATGAAGTAAAATTATTATTTTCCTATGTAATTTTGCTTTTTTATCACGTTATATAAACCTGGGGCCCTACCTAGGGTTGCCAACCATACTGTTAAAAACAGTATTATACTGTTTTCTATGCTTTAATACTGTTGAAAAAAACTTAATTTGACCATAGCACTGTTTATTGTACTGCTCCGCATGCACTAGGCCTTACTATACTGTTTGTTTTGCTACGAAGCTTTTAATATACTGTTTTTCTTGTAAAAAAAAGTTAAAGCAACCCTAGCCCTACCGCCGAAGCTGAAGCCGATTACTATCGTATTTTGTGAATGCGAAAATGAAACTACTGCTTACATAGTTGGTAATTATGTTTAGCTCAGCTGGTAGCAACCCTAGAGCTCTAGCGACTAAGCTGAAGATGTTTGTCAATAACTTTAACCTATGACCAATTTTTGGAATCAAAAAATTCGATTGTAATCGGCTTCAGCTTCGTGCTGCTGCGCTATATTTTGCATTTCTTTTCTTCGTTTTCTTAAAAATATTTTTTTATTATTTACCAAGGGACCTTTCATATTGACGTCATTGAAAGTAGAACCATGCCGTGGACCGAAGCGAGTGGACTTAGTGGAATTGTCTTGTAAAGTCATACAAGTAAATGACAACGCGAAAGGGATTTTCAACGTGACGTTTATGGAACCATCCAAAGTTGATGAGGTATACCTTTGTAACTGTACATAGGTATATGCTTAAATAGTAATAATAAATAAATATTCCTGGACAATTTGTCCACACGCATGCTCAGCCATCTAGCCCCAAACTAAGCAAAGCTTGTAATATGGGTACTAGATAACTAGATAACGGATAAGCTATCACCAATTTAATTAGTTTTGTGTTTCTTAACTAATAGGCTTTGCCCGCAAGATAATAGATTTGTCACCAAACAATATAAAATCGATTCCACAATAAATCACCTAAAATCATGGAGATATAAGGTCTAGTTGGTACCAAATATATGTTTTTGTATGTATTATATTGTCAATTATTAATAATTAAGCTTACTTGGCACCACATCATTCATCATCTAGGTTGACGAAGCTCCGCTTCGCGGAGCTCCTATTTCCGTTGACAGAACACAAGAAAACCCTAACCTAACCAAAAATCAACTCAAATCTAACCAAAACATGATTTATTACATTGACCAAGTATTGGTAAGACTCGTCAGTGAATATGACGCCAATCTGATTTATATATTAGCCATTTTTTCATTAAATTAAGGAGCTGATCTATATATTTGGTGACAGATCTATTATTTTGATGATCAAACGAATTAAATGATACTAATAGTTTGTTAAGTTGATGATTTATATTTAGAGACAGTTTTGATTAAAATGATGACTAATATATTTCTTGGGGATAGATATTATTATTAGGATACTGCAGATTAGTGACACATCTAAACTTAGGTGACAGAAAATATTGTTCCCCTAGATAACTGATATTATACTTAAATACATTTTTTAGAAAACATCCAGACCGATAGGATGGCACGTTAAGCCGTCGGTCTCGGCTGTTGTTATTAGATGACAGTCGTTAAGCTAAGTCAGTGTCCTTTGGGCGGCTTGAAAACTCTGACCTTCGCCAAGCCGCAGTTGAGCAACGTGATGATGAGATTGAGGTATCCCAGCAGTGGGATAATAATAATAATAATCGATTATTTGTCAACCATATATCAGGATGACTAAATATAAATGTACATGGATTGTGATACAAAATGATACCATGGAGGGTTGACACCTGAACAAGGATAATAGGCTAATTGACAACGTTCAAAAATTGTATAAATTATTTAACAATATCGTAAAATACACAAAACTATAAAGATCTGCAAACTTTAATTCTAATATCTTCCGTCCGACTTATTTTAGGGCCGATCAAAGTTTGGCGGGAAAGTCCGTTTTAAAAGTATGAAATTATATAAAAATTATATTTCCATTGGAAAAGCAATAAAAAATACTATACCTTTTATTATGATACTGATTAGGTAAACGTAATATTTAACATAGCTGTCGTACAAGTTTCGGATTTGATGCATACAAAATACAAAACTGTGCTGTCATAGTTCGGCCTTAGCCTTTTGTATGTAGCGTTTTCGGGAAAGTCAAAAATTGTGATTTTCGAATTAACATATCTCGAGAGATTTTTATGCCATTGAAGTAATTCTTTCACCTATGGTTACATTATAATACCGTCCTTACATAACAAATAGAAAGAAAAAAATGTCATCTAGCATATTCCTGTATCTCAGGTTGTCAACGTTCCACCCCACAGAATGGTCTTATGTATAGTATATCCAAAGTTTGTATGGGAAAACGAGATTAGTTGAACTATTTGATCCTAAATTTTACATGAGTACTTCTATTGATTAATGAGTAAACACGTGTTTGCCCCGAATGTCACGCGAACGAAGCCGCGGGCGAAAGCTGTATAAAGCACTATTTTATTAGGATGAATAATGGTTGGCGACGACTATCATAATAGAGGTTCTGACATGACGACCGCGGATCTGAAATTGGTAATAAAGTAAATAAAGATTGTACATTATTAACTCAGATTTTAGGGAGTCAATGAATTCAAATGACACAAAATAAAATCCAATTATTGTGGACCCCATATACCAGCAGTGGGATGAATAAGGATTGACGATGACGATTGTTATTAAACTAAGTTTTTTATACTATGGCTGGCAAATAAGCATATGGCCCGCCTTATCTGAAGCGGTTATCGTAGCCATATTAACGCTCGCAGCATGAAATATCGCTCGCTCACCGCCACCCCCGCTGTCAACGCAGCATCTCCTTCCTTTCTGGTGACCTCACTCACTCGCAGGAACACAGCAACCCTCAAGGGAATTGTTATTTGGCTGCGGTATTCTGTGAGATGGAGGTACATTCTCCAGTCGGGTATCTTACAATTACGCTCCCTACCTGTCTTTTCATCAGAGCTTCGTTCGTCAGTCAGCAGGGTGTACTGCGTGCAGGTAAAGTTGGCTTTGATTCAAATATGTTGATGAACTACACCCCATATGCACCACTCACATACAAATTTACACCACTTACACTTACACAAATATGGATTAGTACTAAATTTTATTTTTTTTAATTTTGTATTTTTCTATAGGTAAAAATTTTGGTGTCCTCAGTGAAGGGAGGTGAGAGGAAAACTATGTACAATTCAAGAGTAGCCGATCCATGCAAACATTATTTTGTTGAACAGATTTTGGAGAATAATCTTCATGCGAAAAATTGTGAAGTCCAAAAGGTTTGTTAACATCTTAATTTGTAGGCTGTTATTCTCACCATCAGCATCTACATACAGATCGCCTCATGATGCCTCGCGTAGAAGCGAAACTCGTGTCGTAGACGATCACGGCAGTCGGGGCGGCAGCAGAGGCACGTTTCTTCTGTTTCAGATGTTGGAGATTCGCCGAGACGACCGCAGCAGCTGTAGCAGAGACGACCAAAGCAGCCACAGCAGTCGCTTGCATCTACTAATGGTAGCGGGTAAAAGTAGTGTAGATCAAATTGCCTGTAAATTTGCCTTTCGCAAAATAACAACTGAATCAATTAACTATCTTAATAATCAGTTAATCTTTTTATATTTGATGTCCAGACATTAAACGTATTTTTAAATACGTTTTTATCTACTACGTTTTTATCTATAACATCTACTTTAATGTAACTTATGTACAAATATAGCAAAGTAAGTATCAATTGTATGGCTGTACGCGGCGACGTAGTTAAAAGTCGTCTTTAAGGTCGTTTGGCGTGCGGCGGTCGGTGGGGCGGTGCCTTCGCACTCTCTCAGCTAGTCCCTCGTGCGTCTGCTTTCTGTGACGCTCAAACAATAATATCAATTTAACACTATAATAATATTTCCAAGTTAGTGAAAACAACATTTTTTTATTACCCCTTCAATGAAGGGGCATAGGCATATTACAGTGCTACAAACTTATCTGACCCGGTGGCCAAATTTAGAACTAAACCCGCCATCTTGGAATGTAGTATTGCCAGGTACAATTAATTTACTTACCGCGTATGCACATTCCATTGAGATGTATTTTTTTAAATACATATTATCTTGTTCTACACATATTTCATTTCTTACAATTAAAAAATCGTCAACGAGTTGTTTCTGTGCAATATTATAACTCTCTAATATTATATAATAGCTATGATCGCGACTTAACGTGATGTATTTTTAAAACTAATCAACAAAAAATAGAAGGCAATTGATATTTAATTGAAACACCACACAACACAATTAATAAGTATATCAATGCTATAATTTTAACAGTGTTTAGATTTCTTTGATTTTTATGGTTCCTCTAAAACAGGCGGCATTTCGTTTAATGGCAACACTTAAGTCGTTCGCACCGCCCCCGCCACCGGGCCAGATAAGTTTGTGGCACTATAGTTGCCAGTAGATGTTTTCACGTACTTTTAATGATTCTGTGAACTGAAACCAAGCATACAATAAGCAATTTATTCATAATTTCATAGTTGTCATGAACTAAGTGATTATGAATTGGCTGCGTATACTTGGTTTCATTCATTAAACTAAGAAAAAAAAACCTCAATTTCATGTAGTTCTCAATTCAAATTGAATTTTGACAGAATCAACATTGAATGTTGATTCTGTCAAAATTCATTCTGCGGTGGAAAATAATTATGACAAATGCTCTTGGTTCCAAGTATTCCCCCGAATAGTACTATATTAACATCATTAAGTCCGTACTTCAGATTATGAAGATGACGATCACTTCCTCTTTATATTTTCATAGAAAGGAGTTTTTAATATTTGTATGGACAATAGATGCAATAACTAAAATTGATGTGTAACATTTTAAATTTGGAGCTGGCGTCATAGCGCGTGTCAGTCTAAGCGAACACGCAAGTTCAGCAACGTCGACTGTAGCCTGTCCATGGTGGGTTAATTTATCTAGAGTTCCTCCGTGCTTCGGAGGGCACGTTAAGAGGTCGGTACCGGCTGTTGTTATTAGATGATAGTCGTTAAGTCAAGTCAGTGGCCTTTAGGCGGCTTGAAAATACTGGCCTCCGCCAACCCGCAGTTAAGCAGCATGGTGGAGTATGCTCTAAACCCCTTCAATTGACGGGAGACCCGTATCCCAACAGTGGGATGAAAAAAGGTTGTCGACGTCGACATTTTGAATATCGCGTTTGCGGGATTTTCGATTAGCGTATTTAAGTTATGTATGATCTACGTATGTACTTTATAATGGGTGGTTAACCGAATATTTATAAAATTACAACTACGTAGTCTTATCTACTTTTCCAGTCGCCCATTTAATATTTTTAGTCAAGACTAATCGAGAATAACCTGGGGTCGAATAAAGATAAATAAAAGATAAATCGTATCTTCGCCAAATAATTAAGAATTCTACCCCAGGTTATTTTTCTTGCAATATAAAATAGCACTCGTACGCCGTCACCTCCCTTGCCAACGCAGCAACTGCTTTCTTTCTGGTGACATTAATTCGCAGTAACACAACAACTCTCATTTCATGTTGCGAGCGCTAATATGGCTGCAGTAACCGCTTCACATCAGGCGGGCCGTATGCTTGTCTAACACACGACGCAGTCTCTCTGACTAGGTAGATGAACCGATGAGACACCAAAATAGCAGCTGAAAGTGGTCGGCTGGACCGCATTTTGATCGGAAGCATTGAGAAAGACTTATATCCAGCAGTCTGTAGACGTAGACACAAGCTTTCTTTTAATTATTATGAGAGGGGGCAAATGAGCATTTGGTTCACCTCATCATCAGGTCATTTTAGTCTCCACTACAGGAGCACGACCCTCTCTCGTCCGTCACAGACAGGAGGATTTGGCCTACACTCCCCACGCTGGCCAGACGGGTTGGGGAGGCTTGATCGATGTTTGATAATGTATTTCCCTTAGTCGCCTTGTACGACATCCATGGGAAGAGACGGAGTGATTCTATTCTAGACTGCCGGAAACCACACGACATCACATTTGGGTCACCTGGTGGAAAGCAATCACCGCCGTCCATTGAGATCAGCAACACCGAGGGGTCGCCGATCCGTTGCCAGCCTTTTAGTGAAATAAAGACTCATGATTGATGATGATGATTTCACTACTTTATCTATATATTTTTTTAAATTATATCTTTATCTTTATTTCAGGGAAATTATGTATTTGAAATTGATTTGACAGAAACAGCAAGAAATTTCTTTGGAGGTTCATTTTTTTATGGTGATTTTATGTTCAAAGTAGTTAGCATGTCCAAAAAAGGCAATCTGGGATGTGTTATGGTTAAAGAAACATTTGTGAAAAAAGAATAACGGTATATTGCAATTGTGGAAGCAATAAAATAACGTTTTTATGTTATAAAATAAATGTTTGGTTTCAACTTGGTAAAATGTGATTTCCATTATGTTATCAAATAATAATAATAATATAGATATATATATATATATAATTTTATCTGTCAATATATAATTTATGTGTTAATACTTATTATTACAAGATAGGGCATAACTTTTTAAATGGATAATCTGAAGTATATCTAATATACAGGGTATATTTTTAAAGGCTGCTCAAATTCAAGAAGACGATGATGTAGATGGTATTAATCACTAATCAATAAAAAACCTAAAAAATAATCAATCATAAACGCGGTATGGCTATCGCAAAGATTTCTTGTTTATCTCCGAGAATCAAGTTTACTATGTAAGTAGTTCAGTTGTCATCGGTTGTCTAGTACCCATAACACACGGTTGTGTTAGTGTACTAGACAACTGATAAACATACGTAAATACATTTTTTTTAAATACATACTTTTGATATATAGAAAACACCCAGACCAAGACAAACAGACATGTTCATGTACACAAATGTTTATCCTGTGTGGGAATCGAACCCACGAGCGTTGCTGTCGAAGCCGCGTCATTGACCGCTACGCCACCGAGCTCGTCTAAAGGTTGTCTGTAAAGTTGGTTTACGGACGATAATTTTATGTGAAAATGTCATAAGAAAACATCGGCCGATAGATTGGAAGACAGATAGATGCGTGACAAGCCGAAGGCTTAGGCCGATCGAGCCTTTCTATCGCTTGTTCCGCGCTCTCGCTTGCACTCTCGACTCAGGCGGAGCGTGACAATGAGTCATGCGTTTTCGTGCGTGCAGCCGACGTCATCGATTTATAAGAGGTTATCAAGTCAAAAACTTTATTGGTACAAAATGTTGAAAAAATTATATATGTATTTATTTATGCAAACATTTTATGTGCGGAGTTTTAATAACGATATAAATCCCAAGCGAGAAAATATTTTGTTAAATAAAGTAAAATAACATCTATGCTCTGATATCTGATACAGCAAATTATTTACTTCTCTGGGAAACAGTTTCGAAAATTATTCTTTTAATAAAAACGCTTTAGTGCCTAAAGTCCACTGACTTGGATTCACGACTGTCGTCTAATGACGAGCACGGTGGTCGAATGGTTAGCAATGGCCACTTGACTTGGAGGTCGCGGGTTCGATTCCCGCACAAGACAAACATATTTTGTGTGCATGAACATGTCTGTTTGTTTTGATCTGTGTGTTTTCTACAGGGATTGAATAACCGAAAAAATTTGGATATATCGGTTAAAGGTATGACGTCATACCTTTAAATTTCGATACCTTAAAGTAAAGGTATCTTAATAATTTCGGTATTGTAATATTCCGGTATCGTTATTTTTTTAGATATCTAAATTATAAAATAAAGGTTTTAAATTTCGATACCTTAAAGTAAAGGTATCTTAATAATTTCGGTATTGTAATATTCCAGTATCGTTATTTTTTTAGGTATCTAAATTATAAAATAAAGGTTTTCTTTCCACAATGTCGGCCGCATTGGTAGGTAAGTACTTGATCGATACCTACGTCGCGTCATTGTCGCATCATTTTTTCGGTACCGAAATGGTTTTGGTTAAGGTACTGGTAATATAAAGGTATAATGGTACCGTAAAAAAATAAAGGTATTCTTCTTGTTTTACCGGTATCGTAACCACAATTCTCAACCGTTTTCGCTCTACCTTTAAATCAAAACGATATCGTAATTTTATACCAGTACCATACCCTACCTATACCGCTTTCAATCCCTGGTTTTCTATGTATTATAAATATGTATTTACAAAAAAAATGTATTTAAGTACATTTATCAGTTGTCTAGTACCCATAACACAAATTTTCAGCTTAATTTGCGACTAGATGGCGCTGTGTAAATTGTCCAGAAATAAAAAAACCGGACAAGTGCGAGTCGGACTCGCCCACCGAGGGTTCCGTACGTAGTAACATTATTAAATTTGATATTTTTCATTATAAATAAGAAATAATGCGTCGAAAAAAAAAAATATATATTTTGCAATGTGTACATCAAGCCCTTTCATATGATACCCCATTTGAACTAGTAGTTTCAATTTGAAATTTCGACACCCTATAAAAAATATAGACCCCCTATTTTTTAAGATCTATTTACAAATGTATAGTTTTGACATTTATTCCTGCACTTGTAGTCTATAACGATGTTACTTGCCAAATTTCATAGTTCTAGGTCAACGGGAAGTACCCTATAGGTTTTGATTCCCTTGAGAATGTGTCGAAATATGCGTTTTTTGCTGAATAAACGGCCGTAACTTTTTTTACGTAAACTTAGCAGTTTGATTTTTTTACAACTTCATGGGACCGTAGACCTGAGTATACAGTTCAAATTTCAGCTTGATTCCTCCACGCATTCTCGACATAGAAATTCTTAACAGACAGACAGACAGACAGACAAACAGACAGACAGACAGACGGACAACAAAGTGATCTTATAAGGGTTCCGTTTTTCCTTTTGAGGTACGGAACCCTAAAAATGATAACAGCCATGACCGACGGGTTAACGTGCCCCCCTATGCTCAACCCATCAATGGACAGGTTACAGTTGACGCCATCGAGGTCCTCTATGTGGTACAGTTGTAGCTAACTGATAATTTGATCGAGCGATGCAGTAAACCTCCACGCCTTGCCTGCGGCTCTCTTAAACTTCGCTTCTTTAAATTTTAATTATAATTTTACTCGATTTATTGCACTTGTATTTGTGCACTTTGATTGATCAAACGGTGTTAACACCGTTCATCAATATAACAAACTCGACAAAAAAAAAACAACTTTGTTATTTTTTTTTTGTCGAGAGTGACATAGATTCCGTGCGTTGGCGGCGCTATTGCGCCAGAAATCTGTCTACTGCTGGATATTGGCTTTCCCTAATGCCTTCATCATAGTCGATCCTCCGCTTTCCCTATCCAGCCGCTTCTGGCCCTTCCCTTGAGTCGGTCGGTCATCGGTTAATCCAGAGGGGACGTCCAACGCTTTGTCATCCCATAACTCGGCAGATATATATACATATATGTAGGTAAATTACGCTATATATAATTTTGAGGAAAACATTTTATTATATATCATAATAAAAAACCAAGGTAACACTAATACATTTATAATTTATACATAAAGCAAAATTATACCTTCTTCTGTTTATGTGTAACTTTGAAATCAAATATACATTAATCTACAATCAAATATTTGTAGCCACGCTGGTACATGTATGTCAATAATATAATTTATTTAAAATGTTTGCAATTATTTATATGATGTTGTTGTACATTCCTTCACTGAATTTTATGGAAATGTCAAAGAACGGTGATAATTACGTAAGTAATTTTGATAATAATTTTGACAAAAAATTATAATAATGTTATGTTAATATGAAACTAATTATTTAACATCAAAAATGAATTTTAATAAAAAATGTTTTTGATGTTAAATAAATAATTTCATATAATGATGATAATGTTTTACTCGTATATGGCTACTCAAATCTGAAGTAAATGAATATTTAATTTTATTTATTTATAACGTCTCAATTCATATCTCTGCTACTGTAAGGCGGTAATATATTTATACATAAACTCAAAGAATATATAATTAAATTTTCAGTACATAATATATAATTATATGTACCGTGCTCACCAACAGCGAAACAAACCCACCACATCTATGGCTCCATCGACCTCGAAGTCATATGAGCCGAATCGCGGAAGATGCGCGCGGTACTTTGCTCTGAGGCTCTTTCGTGCCGCAGGCAAATCTTGACTCCTTACATATTATTTATTTCTTCGTCCTTTGTCCCACATTTTCGCTTACTCCCCCTTCTAGGGCAGAGACACACACAGCAATTCCTTCGCCGTTTTCCTGACGAGCTCTGTCTCCTTCTTTTGCTCATTCGGCGTGGTCCCCAGAGCTCTTGCGCACTTCGCAGGTACGAGCTGACCCGCGTAGGGCTGCGAAGTTTGCCGACGACGACATCGCTGCGCTAAATCCTGTCCAACATACCCTCCCGTATATTCCCATATTTATGACATGACCCCAGTACATGATCCCAGCCCTCCACAGTCATGTGACTGTGGAGGGCTGGGCTCCTCAGCCAGGATTGTACTTCATAGCCTACGTACATGACTCGTAAGGATCTGGGAGGTAGGACAATCTGGCTCGATTCAAATTGCCGAGCCAGCTCGTTCGGGAAAAATCTACAGAGATCATTTCCGTTCGTTTCCCTACCTCGGCGATCTTGCCAGTAGAATCAAATCTGTTTGTGTTGGTTCATGGTGTTGTTCTATGTATTTGCATGTATTTATAAAATATAAAAGATTTATATACTGTTTTTCTAGTACACATAGCTTTGCTTAGGATTAGATGGATCAAGGTGTAATTATTATCCTCGGAGAAAACCTCTACAGGGAGTTCCTTCAGTGGACGAAATCCTATCTGGAACCGGATTCTGCGCGGCCATTTCGACTGCCGATAGCGAGTGGTGCGATTGTAGAATGATGCCGATGGCATCGTATGACCAAAACCTCTGAACACAGCCCATTGTACAATTAAGAGCAGATCATGCTTGACAGTGACAATGACGATTAAAACACTTATTACGTAAAGCACAAGAATGGCACAAAGGTCGAAGTGCCAAAGTTGAAGTGCTGTTAGCAGTGCAAGATATAACTCACAAAGGGGCAATTTATTTTATCAGATTTAAGAGTTTAATACCGTTAATAAGCTTGGGATCGCCAATAATCTTTACAACTCGTCTCTGAAATGAGTCACAAGGTACCAGCTGATATACAGGTGCTCCCGCCCAAGGGTAACAAAAGTACTCTATTTGAAGCCTTTGCTACGAGCTGAAGTCAATACTTCATATTTCGATCTATTCTTCGATATATCAACCCACCATTGTCTTGTGACTAGTTACAAATATTTATTCTATTATCAGACACTGCAGATTATTTACACTGGTCCTGAAAATAGAATAGGTGGCTAGTAAGCTGGTCTGATTTGCGAGCGCGACGCACTGTAATAGTTTTGAAACAAGTGCCCACACGAACCCAGCTAGCAAGTCAGCGCTGGACTAAGTTATCGTACTGTCCATTGGCTAAACCAGGCTTTTGGGTGTAAGTGGTTCATCAACATCTTTGAACTAAAGCCAACCTCGCCTGCACTTGGTGCACCCTCCATTTCACTGAATACCGCAGCCAAATAACACTTCCCTTGAGGGTTGTTGTGTTCCAATGAGTGAGTGAGGTCACCAGAAAGAAAGAAACGAGTATAGGCTGGCAAGGGATTGGCGACCCCTTGGTACTGCTGATCTCCATGGGCGGTGGTGATTGATTTCCATCAGGTAACCCGCATGTTCGTTGGCCGCCCACGGCCAACGAACATGTGGATAACGGGAAAGAAAAACATCAAAAGACGTAGGGAGCCTAGGGAGAAAAAGGTGTGTTACCACTTGTCTATTAATAATGTTATATATATATATGAGGTTAGTGTACTCACTAATTACACTTATTTAATTATACCTGATTATACTTAATTAGCCAATGATAATTATCATTGGCTAATTATACTCACTATACCAACTTCACCATTGATTAACTCATTATTATTATTTAAATAGTTGTCTTGGCCAACTTACCAGAACGTTATAAATATTTTGACAAATGGAAAAATTCACATGCCCCCGCCCTAGTTGGGATTTGAACTCACGTAATAAAAATAGCCGAATTTCATCTGCAACAATGGACTGCTATGCCTTATTTAGTAGTGTAATTACTTAATAGGTTGATGACGCTACAGTGTGACTCACCCAGTAGAATATAAGATGCAAAAATTCATCAGCAACACAAACCTTCCTGGTAGCTCAGTTGGAAGAGCACTCGACCGGTCATCGAGAGGTCGTGGGTTCAAATCCCACCTAGGGGGGGGCAGGTGAATTTTTCAAAAAGATTAACTCATTTCATTACCCATCTAAGTAGAATGACATAAATCGCTTTGGTTTCTCGTCAATTTCGAACTATAAATGTAAAGAGTTATTAACTAGTAACATTGACTGGTTTTCTTTTTTACAGGGACATTACAAAATGACAGAAGTATATTCAGAACAATGCCGCGGACCGAAATCAAGAAATTTAACTACAATGACCTGTGATATCATCGCAAGAGCAGATAGTGTTATAGGCGTTTTCCACTACGATTTCCCTAAACCAGCCAAATTCGAAGAGGTAAATAAATAAACACGCGCCTTTACTCTGACGTTTTTTGTCATGACGCGTCAACAGCATAGTATTTAAGTATGGTCACAACCCTGCAACTCCAAACAAACAAAAGCGTAAATGCGTACGCGTGGTTGAGCAAACGGCGACTTATTTCGTCTAAGGGTGTAATATGTGAGTCCTGTTGATAGATCGGCAGGGAGTCTCCGTATGGTACAGAAGTACAGTCCGCTCCCTAACATAACTGACAACATTGCCGTACAGTTCAATATGTGCTCCACCGGGGAAAGTAATACTTCAGCTAAGTGCAAAGACTTTTATTGTATAAGTTCGAAGTCCGACTTCACATGAAGTATTGTAGTCACTTATGGGCCAGAGCCTCGTTTGTCAGTCAGCAGGGTGCACCACGAAGATGTTGATGAACTTACACTTACACTCCAATTACAGCTGATGCAATCCTCCGCTTTCCGCATTCAGTCGCTTCTATCAGTTTTTTTTGAGGTCTTCGATCCATCTGAGAGGGGACGCATAACATACAATGCGTTTGCGTACTCTGACAGATTTTTTTTTTATACTACATCGGGTTGCAGACAAGCATACGGCCCGCCTGATGTGAAGCGGTTACCGTAGCTATATTAACGCTTGCAACATAAATATTGCTCGCGCGCCGCCACCCCCGCTGCCAACGCAGTATCTCCTTCATTACTTTCTGTAAATACATATTACTGTAAATACAAGCATTTGCACAAAGTTGTAGTGATTTTGCTAAACTCTTAGGCTCAATTTACACCGCTGTGGAATGGAATGGAAGCGATTTTTGCAACGAAATTGTTCATAGCATAAATAACTTTAACGTCAATTGTATAACACATACAGTTACATACGAGCCAAAAAAGGTCGTGCTTCTTTCGGGGAATACTCGCACTTTCACGAAAATTCCCCTACTGTCGATGCTGTCTATGGAATCTGCGCGAAGTGGCGCGAACGGGGAGTCGATCGGATCGGTCACATCACAGCACAGTACAGCACAGTAGAACGAATGAGAATACTCGAGCATTCCAGCGAATTCTCGCGCCTTCTCGCGTCATGAGGCGAAATTGATGCTTCTATTCCATTCTATTTCGCGGCGGTATAAATTGAGAAATTCACAAATCCGGAACAAACATCTTATATTACTTATATTACATGTTATAGGTGAAATTGACAGTTTATAATATGAAGGATGATAAGAAGGTTATGTTGTGGAATTACAAAATTACAGAGCCTTGCAAGCATTTTGTGCTCGGAGTTATATTGAAGACTCAACTTCAGACTGAAAATTGTTTGGTTAAGAAGGTAACTTATAAATTTTGTTAATTGATTCAGAGAGGCAATTCTCGTAATTAAAATATAGTCAAAATTCAGTTTCGATCCAGTCTCGATCTCACAAATGTCACATTTGGTATTCTCGTAACACAATATGTAACTTCAAAATTAAATTTAAGTGGGATTATATCGAAATATGAGTGAAAATTAAACAAATTAAGAATGTTACTTTACCAACAACAAGAATTGATAATAATTAATTAATGAAATCAAGTATATAATTTTAGTCAATTCACAATTCAATCTCGATTCGGTCAACTTTCAATATGCGTCGTTCGCTACGGTATATATAAATTGCAACTTAAAACGTGGGAAGAGGTCGACGTCAACTCTTAGACATCCCACTGCTAGGATACGGGTCTCCCTTCAATCGATGGGGTTTAGAGCATACTCCACCACGCTGCTCAATTGCGAATTGGTGGGGTCCAATGTTTTCAAGCCGCCTAAAGGTGACTTTAACGATTATCATCTAATGACAACAGCCGAGACCGACGGCTTAACATGCCCTCCAAAGCAGCGGAGAAGCTCGATAAATAATCCCATCCATGAACAGACTACGGTCGACGTTGCTTAACTTTCATGTTCGATTAGACAGACACAAGCTATGACGCCATCAAGCTCCTCAAAGGGAAGAGGTATTTTTGTTTAATATGTATAATGTATAAGCGTTAGTACTATTACTTATACTGTGGTATAAGTAAGGAAATGGCAACTGGCAAAGGGCCGTATGCTTGTCTGCTACCCGACGTAGTATAAAAAAAAAACACACCCTATTCGATAGATATGATATTTAAATATTTTTATTTTTTCAGGGAAAGTACAAATTTGAAATAAACATAACAGAAATGACTCGTAAATTCTACGGAGTTTCATTTTTCTATGGAGTTTTCATGTTCAAGGCTGTTGCACTTTCTAAACAAGGAAATGTTGGGTGCATAATATTCCGTCAAACATTTGAAAAAAATTAATAAATACTATTAACTAACAATACTAATACATTATTTCAAGGACCTTGGAATTAGGTGGAACTAAAGTTGATACTGTTGATTGTTGGCACTTGGTGGAACATTATTATCATAATGTTATAATAAAACACTTGTACTATATTTAATTTTACCGACCGGTTTCGCCGCTAAGCCATTATCAAGGTAAACAGATGGTACTGGTGTTCCTACAAAACATTTTTAAACCGTGCAATCAACAACAAAAATTATAATTTTTGTCCTCATTCCCGACGATAAGACGAGCTCGGTGGCGTAGCGGTCGATGACGCGGCTTCGACATCAACGCTCGTGGGTTCGATTCCCACACAGGACAAACATTTGTGTGCATGAACATGTCTGTTTGTCTTGGTTTGGGTGTTTTCTATGTATCATAAGTATGTATTTACAAAAAAAAATGTATTTACGTATGTTTATCAGTTGTCTAGTACCCATAACACAAACTTCGCTTACTTTGGGGCTAGATGGCGCTGTGTAATTTGTCTGACAATATTTATTTATTTATTCCCGTCCCGCCCCGTCCCGTCCCTTTCCATTCTATTCTATTCTATTATACCACATGCGGTGTCAAGCAGAATACAGCGAGCTGTGTAATGCAGTCATCTCCTCTCCGCACATTTCCGCTTTGGTGGAGTAATTAAAAGAAAATATATAAAGATGGTAATCTCAATATACCTAATTTTTTGAACAAAGGTTCATTGGGTGGGCTTTGCAAACAGCTCTAACGCATTTTTTTGCGTGACAAAGCCTTTACTCCAATAGGTTAAGTTTCCCCATAAGAGTATCCCATAAAAGTTGAGTTTCTCATTGATGGAGTCCGGCCCTTGGGGGTATTATGCATAGAACTTGCCCTGTGTTACATTTTCAAGTGATAAGTGATGTAAAATGCTTCATTGTATTTGTGAGTAAAATGGTGTTCTATTACTTTCATTTTTATAATCACTCGCGAACTATGATTCGTATTCAATGGTGGAAACCACGACGAGCCCGGTGGTCGAATGGCTAGCAACTCTGAGGTCGCGGGTTCGATTCCCGCACAAGACAAAGATTTGTGTGCATGAACATATCTGTTTGTCTTGGTCTGGGCGTTTTCTATGTATTAACAAAAAAAAATGTATTTAAGTACATTTATCAGTTATCTAGTACTCACTTATTACAAGCTTTGCGCTTAGTTTGGGACTAGATGATGCTGTGTAAATTGTCTAGAAATATTTATTATTATTACCTAATTGGAACTTTTTGTCTTTTGTATAAATCGTTCCATCCCAAGCAGCACAAACTAGCTGATTAACTTTTATATAATAGCAATTCTGATGACTAAACGCTGTAAAAGATGTAGGGATAAGGTTTGTATAAGCGCTTATACAGGCGATATTCAAGCAATTTGGGCCCATAATAAATCGCTTTAATCTGAATAACATTTTGTTAATAGCTGCATACCAGCTGGATACATAAACAGAAAGGTTGTTTAACTTCTGCATAAAAGCTGATCGACCCTTTAATCAGAATTTAAAGCTCTATTATGCCGATGAAAATATCAAACTCTGATATTCAGACAATATTCATAATTGAGATATTTCTCGTAGTTTTATAAAGAAGTTATGTAATTAAATGTACAAAATCAGCATTTTGTTTCATAAAATTAATTGTTATCACATATATTTTGCGTTAAATTTCCAAGTGTATATGGTGGCATCGCTCTGGAAGAAATTATATATATTGGTAAGTAATTTTTGTTAATATGTTTTGTTGACAATACAATTATTAAAACGCATGCTACTTTACTGTGAGAATAAATAAATATATATAAATATAATAAATAGTTATTTCGTTCTTGATTTCGTTTATTTTTACAAAAAAAATGTGATAGATTATCTAATTTATTAACATGGCGTACCTAGCAATTTTGATTCATACAAAACTTTTTTTTTGGTACTTATAATATTTCATGTTTTTGTTATATTTTTTACAGGTTGATGCTGGAAATACAAGTACAGTTACAGAACATCAAGTCATTGAAGCTCATGGTATTGACGGCGAAGTTTATCAGGTTATAACTCAGGATCATCAACACGAAACAGTACAACAAGCATCCACAGTGAAAGTATATGACAATAATGATCAAATCAAGGTTTCTAACGAATTATTAACTGTTATTACGCAAAATCAGGAAAAAAATATGAAAAAACTAGCAGAAATTTCAGTTCAGCTAGAAGAAATAAATGAAAATAGGAGTGCGGTTGTATGCACACTTGCTCAAGTTGGTGGAACCCAAAATGAAAGATTTGCCATGGAAACCATTAACAATGTCGCAACCTGGAAACATTTGATAATGAATTATCAGACCTTAATATAATTTCAGGAAATCTATGATTAATCACACCCAATAAATCTTTTATAGCCGCTTGAGATATATTTTTATTCACTGCCCAATCTCTGAGGATATTTCGAAAATCTATATTTTTATTAAATTCTGACACGTTTTCTGCTAAACTACTCGAACTTGAATCGGTGTCCTCCAAATGTGAATCGTCATTTTTATCTAATATCTGTGATGTAGATGTAAAATTACGAGATACGGATACGGAACCCTCTTGAACTGGTCGTCTTGTGCTTGGATCCGTATTGTAATTTGCATTAGCTGCCGAACTCGTTTCTGCTTCTGTACTGATATTGTTTTATTTTTAATTTTAGATACTCCCTTAAACACTTTCTTCTTATACCTCCTGTCCTTTTTCTTTTTCTCCATGAATTTGAGTCATTTTTACACGTTTCACTGTTAGACGACATCTTGTCATAATTATAAAATAAGTTTGACATTCTTGCATAAAAACATTGTTTTTCTTCAATAACCAGTTATTAGATACATAAACATCTATTATTCATAATATTTACCACTTTGAGCTATACATAAAAGTATTAGTGCGCTTCTCTCGCTATAAGATTGTCATAAGATCGCAGTCATCTTCATTTATGCAATAGTTAGCTGCTTAAACGCAAAAAGAATAGTAAATATCCATATTCTGAATAAATGAGTACGATTTAACCGGTTGTGCAGCTTAAAGAAACCAAACAATAAACTATTCAAAACCAAGCTGTATAATTGAAATATTTATCAAAGTTGTACAGCACAAAGCTGAATTTTCAGCTGTTATGTAGCTACTAGCTGTCTCAGTCACTTTTATTTGAATATCGTTAACATAACAGTAGCAAATATTATTAGTATTAAGATATAAAAGAAAATACCAATTTTATGCAGAACTTATCAAGCTTTCAGTGTAATTAAAGTTTAAATACTGTATTATTCAAGATAAAGCTATCACGTCAGCTTTTATAAAGATATAATGAAGCCATAAACTGCCAATTGGTGCTTAATTTTGCTATTATCTGGCTTACGTGTTGCTTGGGATGTATAACTATAAGCCGTATACATGTAAACCTTTTATTTAATTTACAGAAGTTTAGTTTACTTGTTTGTAAAATCTTTATTGTACATGTTAATATTTTTATAAACCATTTACATGAATAAATATTTATAGCACAAACGCGGACTTATCCGCGTCCGGTCCGGACCTATAAGGGTATTCCAGACATATCCTTTAAGTATTTGACAGGATTGCAAAATAAGTGAGGGTATAATGAGATTGAAAAAAAAAAAAGTAATTTAAATAAGGTAAAGATATCAGAAAGAGGAAAAATAATACAAACGAAACACATAACATAAGGAAATATATATAATCACTTAGTGTAGAACATTCTTAAAATATTTATTAAGTGCAGATTTGAAAGATCCAGTAGAGACATTTTAACATTAAGACGTAAGGAGTTCCAGAATTTAGCCACATACACTGAAAATCATTAAGCATAGCCGTAGTTTTATTAGGTGAGGGAATATCCCGCAAAAAATTTCCACAAGTAAGCGGTTATCAACTTCACGGAATTAAAAGTTTAGTTTTAGTTTTAGTCTAGCATATCCGTATAATCAGTTCTTCATAGATATGAACTACGATCTTCAGATGAAGAAGAACTACGATCTTCATCTGAAGAACTACGCTCTTCATCTGAAGAACTATGATCTTCAGATGAAGTTCGTAGTGATCTGTTATAGACTCCAGGACAAGGTAATACACAGTAATAAATTAACCGATAAACAGACGATCACATATGAAGCATTGAAAAAGAAGCAAAGTTTTACATAACAATAATTATGGCTACGCAATAGATTCAGGATGCTAATGATGATGATGATGATTTCGAAATACAACATTAGGAATATTTTAAATGACATACGCATCATAATATCATCATTAATTTTAACCTAACAGCACAAATACATTTATAATTTGTACCTTTGTACCTAAATCGTAATAGTAATTTTAACAATTTTGATAATAAAAACACATTAAATTTTAATAAACATCTGTCAAGGTAAAGGTTTGTTCTTAGTGTCATACTCTTAAGCATCATTTAATAATTAATTTACTCTTTAGATAATCACCAAAATCTTTGTTGGCTTTTGCTTCATTGAAAGCTCTTCTTGTTCCTTCCTCAGCCTAGCTACATTAGCTCCACCACGGCTCATTTTTGGTTCTTATTTTTACTTTCGGATATCTTTCTGTCTAGGTCGTCTTTATAGTGACAATTCGATCTGTCACAAATTCTATATTCTTGATCTAGAATTGAACTAATTCTATATTCTTGATATAGAATTGAATTAGTTCTATATTCTTGATATAGAATTGAAGAAAGACAGATCGAATTTTAATCTACAAGTAGGCAAAACAAAGTTTAATCTAGAAGTAGGCATCCCAAGCTCTAATTTAAGCTCGTAGTCAAGTGAAGCTCAACTGCCTTCCACCACGGGTGATTAAATATACATTATTGAGAACCTACAACTGTGAGTTGTCACCTAATACATTGATTCCAGTAACATAGATTACAAAATCGCCTGAAAGCCTTACCAGGCGTTTTAGAATTACCATTCCCTCTTGTTGCCATCAAATCAGAATAGTATACAACCCCGGATACTACGTGTATGGACTTTAACATATCGTCTCGCTCCCAGGGCCAACGCCTGCACTCCCAGAGGACATGATGCACTGTTTGCTCGAATTCATGATTTGCCGTTGAACTCTCAAACCAAGGGGATGGTACAAGTTCGAAAGAAAATAATTTGGCTTTAAAGTTTCCATGCCCGGTTAAAAAATGCGCGATATCAGTATTTCGTCAATAAAATTGAATAGTTTTAGTATTTCTAGTTATAATTTATATACGTGACAGTGATCAATAATTTTCAATGTTTTAAAGGTTAATCCCTTAAATAATATATATTTATAATAATAATCATACTTAATACCAATAATTCATCTAAAATTTGTATGTGCGTCGTATGTTATGTGTATTACTTATTTGAATTGTATTATTTTGATATTAAAAATACATTACACTTACAGCGAACGAGTATATTATAACCATATTATACATGTCAATAACCATCTAGTGGAATAACGCAATGTTTGTAATAATAATTTGTATGATATTCATGAATGTTCCTGAGATGAATTTTATGAAAATTGCTACTAAAAATCCCAATAATTACGTAAGTTTTTTTTAATTTAGTTAAGTAACATCATTTTGACATAAACACGTTTTATAAGTGACTCCACTTATATACCGGGTGGGAAATGACAAACGACATTCCCAACAATATTTTATTTTATTTTATTTTATTTGGAAAACATTACAGTGTAAATAACATGGTTATAAAAACTATATAAATAACAAATAACACAATTAAGATGTTTTCGCATACAAGTAGCTATATATGCTTGTTTGTTTGAATTACATAATTAATGCCTAAATTAATTAAATTTGCCAAATTTGTTAGTTTTTAGGAGTCACATCAAACCAATCCCTAGTCAATTTGTGTTTAAATAATTTTGGATTTGTATTAAAAAGATCCAGTTCGGAATCGTCAACCAATTTATTGAAAGTGTTTGCAGATCGAACGAAGAAAGAATTTTTTCTGTAATTGGTTGCGCTGTGAGGGACACATAGCGCATTAGGATGTCTCAGACTTCTAGTACAAAAACGAAGGTTTATCAGAGGCAATAGGTATGGAGAATCTATTTTAGACTGGGCTATTTTCACAAGTGAACATAAGTCTGCTATAGTTCGCCTCATATAGAGAGGCAGTATGTGATGTTTGCAACACCGCGCCTCATAATCCTTCTCTATGCCTTTACACTTATATTGTAAAAATTGTAAAAATTTACGCTGGATTGTTTCCAACCTATTTACATATATGTTGTATTGTGGATTCCAAATCTGTGATGAATATTCGAGTATACTACGTACATATGAGCAATACAAGATTTTTACGATTTTTACACTAGAAAATTGAGAGCACGATCTGATAATGAAGCCTAGGGCTTTGTTGGCTTTTTTAGCTATGTGATCTATGTGCTTCTCATACGTTAATTTAGAATCATGTACTACACCTAAATCTTGAATCTCATATACTCTAGTGAGGGCTAGTCCTTTGAGAGTATAATTATATCCTATTATGTTTGATTTTCGACTGAAACTAATGCTGTGGCATTTGGAGATATTTAATTCTAATTTATTTAATGTACAATACTGTTCCAATCTATTAAGGTCCTGTTGTAAAAGCTGACAATCAATAGGACTTTCAATTTGCTTAAAAACTTTCATGTCGTCCGCATACATCAAGAACTTCGAATGGATAAAGCAGGAATGAATATCGTTAATGAATAAATTAAACAACAGGGGTCCTAATAAGGATCCTTGAGGAACACCAGAAGGAACTATAATCCATTTAGAAGTGTATCCATTCACTGCAACGGCCTGGGATCTATTCTCTATGTATGAGGTTAACCATCTAAATAAGTTGCAGTGGATTCCTGCGAGGAGAAGCTTCTGCAAAAGTATCCCATGGTCTATGCGGTCGAAACATTTGCTGTAATCAGTGAACACCGCATCGACCTGTCCTCCGGAATCCATGCCAGACGTGGTATACTCCGTAAATGACAGTAAGTTTGATGTGGTAGAGCGGGCTCTTAGAAATCCATGTTGCTCACAAATAAATATACTTGAAAGGGCGTTGCAAACCTGTGTGCGAATAATACTTTCAAATATTTTTGCAAAAAGACACAACTTAGAAATGGGCCTGTAATTTTCCACTACACTTTTGTCACCTTTTTTATGAACAGGTGTAACAAACACAGACTTCCACAACTTAGGCACCAAACCCTCTCTTACCGAGCGACAAAATAAAATTGTAAGTGGTTTTGTCAGACCGTCTGCACATCTTACAATAAATATTGGGGCTATACCATCAGGCCCGGCACCTTTCGTGAGATCTAGAGACTTCAGTAATTTGTGCACAGTCTCGGGATTAATTTCCGCATCACTGATAGTATTTACTAGTGTAAGAGTTATTGTTTTGAAATGTGGTTGAGGTGCTATTGTTGTGACAGGAATTTGAAGAGAGAACCGATCGTCCTTCATATGTTAAGGTAGACGGTAAAGAGTTTGTTCCCTTTTTATTAGACTTAATGAATGACCAAAATGACTTAGGGTTCTCAACTATAGATTCTTCCATATTATTTATATATTGTTTATAACACTCCTGCTCAAGTTTCTTAGCTCTTTTTCGCAATAGTGAGAAAGTTTCGTAATCATGGGTATTACCGTATGTGCGATATTTCTTAAGAAATTTAAATTTTTCCTTGAGAACCTTTTTTAAAGGAGCGTTATACCATGGCGGATAAGTAGAAGAATGTATTAGCTTATGAGGTATATATTTATCTCTTAACTCATATAAGCATTGATAAAAATGTTCAACAGCAGTCTCTAAACTATTATTAGTTAAACACGCTTCCCAATCAATTTCCTTCAAAGACGTGTTCAGTTTATCATAGTCTCCTCTATCATAAAAATATTTCATACGAGGTTTAACGTTAAGAGGATCTGTAACGGCGAAATTCAAAATTAAATTAAGAGACTTATGATGTGCGTCTTCCGGCACCAATGGGTCGTCACACGGGGTAACAGATAATTCTAAGTTCGAGAACACCAAATCAAGCAGTCTATTATTAATATTACGGCACGAGTTAAACTGTGTTAGGCTACATTCTGAAATGGTATCGAAAAAATATATTTGAGTTTCGCCTGTAACTCCGGAACATTGCAGACCGTTACCATCATTATACCAGTTTATATTGCTCATATTAAAATCGCCCATTATAATAAAAATATCATCAGGCTGTGAATTGACAATCGATGATAATTTACTCGTAAAATTGTGTAATTGTGAGTTAAAAGAATGGCCAAGTTTCTCGCTGCAAAGGTATAATGTGCAAAAATGTATTTTTCTTAGTACGCGGTCATTACTTCTATATGTTACTGTTACCCAAACATCCTCTGCCGAAGAATTCCAATCCGGGCGGTCGACTGCTGTTAATTCCCGACGCACGGCCAAAAGCACCCCACCGCCATACTTTTCGTGTGTGTGTAAATAATTACGGCCCCTACGCCACACTATATACCGGTCATCAAAAAGTTCACTGTCATTTATGCCATTAATCAGCCAAGTTTCTGTAAGCGCCACTATGTCATACTGATTTATAAGCAAGTTTCGTTTAAATATATGTGTTTTAGTACGTAGCCCTCGAGTATTTTGATAGTAAATGTTAAGATCAGCCATTGTTACTTATAAAAGCATAATAGCTTAAGCGAGACAGTTGATTATATAAAACAAATGGATAGTCCACAACACAACGATTGTATTCATATAAAATATAAATTAAGTATATTAATATTATAATAAAATAGAATTCTCTTTCAATCAAATTAAAATACATAAAATCAGCACCAGCAAGGCATATACTATCAAAATTCATTAAAATATTGAAATCTTGGCATAATACTAAGCGATAATTTATAAGCACGGTACATGTACAAAAATCACTGCTCAATAGAAATAAATTATTTCTAATGAACAATAGAAAATTGCATTGTACTGCGTCATATGCGCAAGCAATAATAACCCGAACAGTAATAGTAATGTAAGCGTGCGCAGGTAAAAGCTGTATGAATAAGTGCAAACTTACGTGTCTTAATTGGTTGACGAGTCCGTTGCCAGTCAGATAACAAACCGGTAATTGATCGCAAGCGACTCCCAAACTGAAATTTACATATTTGAAAATAAATGTACAAAGTGTTAATTTAACGTAAACTATACAATTTTCAATAGATCTTTTTCGCTTCTTATGTTGAATATAGGTGATGAGTCTGATTTTCTCGCCAAGATTTTGCAATGTTTGACCCATATATACGAGAAATTTTTATCCTTAGCTAGGTTTCTTGCTTTGCTAAGTAGGTTTTTATTAAATGGTGTTAAATGATCGTTTACGTAAATATTTCCATTTTCATTTTCAGTAGATGAAAATCCCAGACTCACCAAGTTCAGCTGCTTACTTTTCCGAGCCAGTGCCACGAACTCCTCCTTTACATACCGGTTGTTGAATGCGACCACAATTGATTTCTCAGCATTAGGGATACGTGTGGGAATACGAGCTATATAATTAATATCTTCCTTTTTATGTGTGAAGTTGCACAAGTTTCCAATCTTCTGTGTGATTTCATACAAGTTTTCGTCTTTCCTTGTGGGTACACCACGAATCTCGACATTGTTAGCTCTAGCCCATTGATCTCTGTCTAATAATTCTCGGTTCAGCCTGTCGATCTCGGTTCTGAGCACTGGTATTTCCTCTGCAGTTTTCTCAACCTCAATAATCCTGCTTTCCAACGTTGTAACTTTATCCGTGAAATTTACAATGAGTCCGTGTGCCATTTCAAGTGACTCCTTGAGATCCACAAGTTCACTCTTGACCGACTTCATATCCTCAACTAATGATGCCAATGGAGTCAGCTGAAACATAATTTTACTGAGCTGTTCCTGCATCCTGTCCAACTGGTTGGGTTGTGGAGAAGAAACAGTTGGTGATGGTGATGGGCTGGCCTTGCATTTGGGGTAGCGCCACGAATTCTTCCTGTCACCCAATTTGAGGTACCCTGCTTCGGTGACACCAGAACATGGGAAATCGTAGTGAAGTTTGCATGCACTACAGATAGTACCCTCGGTGTGTTTCACGCCACAGCTTGCACAGTCGAATATATTGAAAAAAGTTTGAGAAGCACTGGTTTTCGTATTGAAACAAACAAGCGTCTTGTCACTAGCGTAGCCTGGCGGCGACTGATATAGTATTGTATTATTCTTTAGTCGATTGGTAATTGTTACAAACATGCTTATTATATTATATTTCTTCTTCAAAATATATTGTTTTCTCAATTCTGATAACTCTAACACAAGTAACAACAGTACAAGGCAGGATTGGTTTTGATATTTGAGAAATTTCAAAAAAAGTACTAGGATTCCCTGGATGCGGTGGAGGACATCTGTTTTTGTATTGCCGTATTATTTCGTTGCCATTATAGTTGCACTCAGCATACAACATCAACACATCCAGATAAGTACGGACGTTTTGCGGGATTTAATAAGCACCTATTGACACAACTTTAGCAGGTATCACATACACTGCTGCCAATTATTCGAAACACACCAAAAGCACGAAACTAATTTAAAACCCGCGGCATCGGGAAATATGGCAGTGTTGACACTGCATCCCGATCAAATCCCACACGCTGACACGCGTCACTAACTGAATAGACACCATAATAATCATATCCCCTCGACACTTAAGTTATTGAAAACACAGAGCTACTTATATTTAACTGTGAGAGTAGAAAAAAGAAATCCTTACTTAATAAGCAGACAGAAGAATGAACTTGTGTCAATCAAAATATCAAACAAAAGGCGCATTTACAGTGATACTGGTAATTCTTATGCAGACCGCGTAAATTTCATAAATGCTTATCTCAAGTGTCAAAATGTGGATAGTTATTATCCACATAATGCTTTCCGAAGACTGCCACAGGTAAATAATATTACTCGTTTATGGCGCGTTTGCGGATCGTATTCGCGAAATAACGTATGAAATTTGCAAGATCTCTAGTCACTTATAACACAAGGGTTACACACGAGAGTTCAAAATTACACACAAAATGTATAATTAATTACTCACAAAATGGCAACGCTGAGCAGACCTGCGCACAACCACCGCACAGATGACTAAGACGCCACCCTAGTAGATAATCTCAGAAATGCCAGTCGTTGCTTTTATACGCAATTAGCTGGTTTAACGGATACGGGTCCTATGCTTACAGCTAACGCGCCCCCTGCGCACCAACCTTTCGGTTATATCACTAGATTGCGAGTCTCTCGCACAGTAAACTAACCAGGCGAAAGGACCTTTACCTGCACCCGCACCGCCACCGCGCTCGGTAAACCAACCAAGCACTCATGCGGTCATCAGTAGCAGGTCTTTCGCCCCTTTCACTTGCAAGTAGGCATATGTAGAGTAGCTCGTGACGACCGACGCTCGGTTTCCCAAGCATCGGGGCCCTACTACCACTCCCCAATCTTCCTGATGGATACTAGAGCTGTAGGCGCACTCCTCTAAAAAGGTCGCTCCCTCACTTCCGTCGTACTTTGTACACCTAGTGTAATTGTACCCACACTGGGTCGTTAGATAGCTGGCTACCTGATGTCTATGACAGGTACTAGATCTGTAAGGCACGCTCACTTCCCTATGCCCAGAGCCTACCCCAGGCCTACGGTAGGGTGACCGCGCTGACGGAAGCGATCGAGCTTCATCGTGTTTGCTTAGCAGGCAAGTACTCGAGTTGCAATACTGTTAGATTCCGAGTTTTTTTGAGGCTGTTGAGACGAGGCTCTCAATATATTCCCTTTGGTTAAGGTTGCAGTGAATATCCATGCCCAGCATATTCAAGCTCTCTCGCAAATTGAGCGAAGTGCTCTGAAGACTGGAAGTAGATGGATCGGACATGTTTTTGTGGTAAACGCGCACAGTTGGGTTTTCTTAGCATTGAACTCGACCAGATTGCTGGAACCCCATTTACTAATGAGATCCAACACCCGATCCAGTTCAACGACAAGAGTCTTCCGTTTCTCACCGATTTCTGTCCTACTAGCACCAGGCCGACCGAAATATCGCCCATGAACCGTACTGACGTCAGCATAGCAATGAATGCTTCCAAGAGGTAGCATGTCATTGATATGAAGCAGAAAGAGGGTGGGCGATAGAACAGAGCTATGGGGGACGCCCGCATTCACTGGCATGAACCGCGAAGCGCAACCATCTGCAAGGACGCGGATTCTACGCTCATGCAGGAAGCTAGCAATCCAGTCACAAAGCTGAACAGGCAGACCGTAGGCCGGCTTAGAGAGCTTGGAGCTTGGAGAGAAGTGCTTTGTGTCAAACCCGATCAAACGCCTTGGCAATATCCAAGCTATTTGCCGTAGATTCACCATGTTTGTCGATTGCCTCACCCCAGAGGTGCGTCACATACGTTAGAAGATCACCCGTTGATCGTTTCGGTCTAAAACCATGTTGATGGTCATTAATTAGGGAACGATCTTCTAGGTTTCGGATCAGTTGGTTATTATAGGATCCTCTCCATAACCTTGCCGTAACCTCAGTACTGTACTGAGGTTACGGCTATGGGGCGGTAATTAGATGGATTCGAACGGTCGGAACGGTCTCAGAGTCAAAGTAGCCTTTGTTAACCATTGGACCACCGAGCTCGTCGATAATGATGATAAGAGTTGGAGAAGATATACTGTCTACAAATTCTTCCATTTCTTCCGTTCAACCTCATGACCAAATTTCTAATTTGTAACTTCAGTCAAAAATCAACATTTGTTGTTGTACACCCATAAACATTTGTTTACAAATTATCAGAAAAGCAGAAAAAAGGTGTTTTTTATTATTATTATTTTAACGTGAAAACAGTTAAAAAGGCTTCCATAATGAGGTCGCGCCAGAGTTAGTGATGAAACGCTTTTATTGTCGCCATGTACGTCGATATATGTATCTTGTGACTCAAGGTTTGTATCGCCAAGTGTTGTATATACCTATTTTGAAAATAGACAATGTCCTATAGTTGTTAGGATTTCTACGATATCGCGTATTCGTGCGGGGAGGGGGGGTTGAAAAAGGGCCTTGAAAAACACTCCACTCGACCAATGAATTAGTCATAACTCCGCAACGGAGAGGGTTAGACAAGTTAAATAGAAAATAGTAGTAAACTTTACAGTAAAAAAAACTGTGCCAGGTGACAAATTTGTAATTTGTCACATTGTAATACAATTATAATATTTCTTATGGTATTTTTTCTTAAATCCGGTATCCGGACGGATAGTAGGTAAATAAATGCCAGATATGCCGGTTAATAGATAGTTATCCGTTTTATCTCTAGTTTGTATGTATGGATGCAAATTTGTTGTTACGTATCGTTTATCAAATATCTTTCAAAAAAGTACAAAAATGAATCGTCGACGAACATATTTGACGTACACAATATACGATGTTTGTTAGCGGTACGCATATGCAAAATTTTTTACGTATCATGAAACGCAACAAATTTGTGCATAAGTGCGTACGGCTTGGCTAGAGCCTGCGTGGAGTAGCCACTCCACTACACGCAGATGTCGCGTCGTTTATTACTACATAAGCAATGACGTCAGTGCAGAGCGTGAATGAGTGTGTGTGCGTGCGACGCCATACAAACTGTTCCAGATTTGTTTGAGGGGAAGTGAGGTCGACACGAAAGAGTGGCAGGGAGTGGCCATACTGAACGTAGTACAATAGTACTTTCTACGTATTATATGTATGTATTTACAAAAAAAATGTATTTAAGTACATTTATCAGTTGTCTAGTACTCTTAGTACAAAATTTGCGCTTAGTTTGAGACTAGATGACGCTGTGTAAATTGTCTAGAAATATTTATTTATTTACTCCCTGCGTCTGCCACAATTAGAATGAAATTAGCAACCTGCAGTGCCCAGCATGCTACATCCACAGCATCAGTGTAATAATTGTTGTCACTTATCGCATCAGTCGCTAATGCAAAATCAGGTGTTAATGTACGCTAATGTAGGTAACCTAAATTTTAATACGTTTTCTTTTTTTTTTCAGGGACGGTACATAATTACGCAAGTACATATAGAGCAATGTCGTGGACCTAAATCAATTAATCTAACAAAAGTGACCTATGAGCTCACGAATGGAGAAAATAACAGTACCAGAGGCTTTTTCAGCTTTGATGTTCTCACTCTATTTAAATTTGAGGAGGTAATCTGTAAATGAAGAGTTTTTCTCACTGGTGTTATACAGCATTACAATTTTTGCAAGCTCTCCACCTGACACTTACCCTACCCTACCCTACCCTGCCGACTAGCGAAAGAGACTCTGGCAAAAGACAGCTAGGGTACAGCGAGCCCCCTCTACACGTCGACAGATGCGTCTGTAGATATCATCTGCGGATGCGTCCGCTGACATGTAGACGGCGAGAATAGGCTTGTATCCCATTTTTTTTTTCGATTTGTTATTTAAAGACGTCACAATAATATAAATATAGGTAAAATAATTACTTCGATTGCATAAAAACTTCTCGAGATATGTAAACTTGAAGATCACAATTTTGGACTATCCCGAAAACGCTCCATACAAAAGGCCACCACGTTATGACGTCACACAGTGCTATTTTATATGCATTAAATCAGAAATTTGTACGACAGCTATGTTAAATATTGCGTTTATGTAGCCAGTGCCGTAACAAAAGGTATAGTATTTTGTATTGTTTCTACAATGGTAATATTTATTTTTTATAATTTCATACCTTTAAAATGGACTTTCCCACCAAAGTTTGACCGAACATAAAACACGTCGTACATAAGTTATTAAAATTTTAAGATCGCAGATCGTTCTAGTTTTATGTATTTTACGTTACTGATAGAGAGTTTTTATAATTTTGTGACATGGGCAACAAGCCTATTGCTCGTCTGTGGTAGATATTCAATGTCGGCAGATGCATCTGCCACCATTCCGTTTGTTGTCTGTTTTTTGGCACGCATCAAAGAGTTTCAGCGCGAGCGCCCGGCTTCTGTCCACACGTCTGACGACTAGAGTTGAGCGCTTAAACGAAAAGCGCTTAAAAAAGTCTGCTTATCAGCGTAAGCAGATAAGCACGCTTATAAAAATAAGCCTTTTTCGTTTAAATTTTTTACAATGTTGTGTGATAATTTGACAAATTTGATATAGCGCCATCTATAATTGATACACATAATTACTGCCACGTCGCGTCGTGCTGTATTAGCTAGCCATACATGCAATAATAAACCTTACCATCAAAGCGTTTAGGTTTACTATCGATTAACGTTCGTTTCATTTTCGTTTAAACAAATGCGTTTCGTTGAAAAAAGCGTCAGTAATCCTCATTCAATATTGAACCTTATTCGCAGGTGTCTTAGGATTAATGTTGTTTAATTTTCTTTCACTTTAGTTTCAAAAATGATTTTCGTTTAAATAAACAACGCTTACGCTTTTTTAAGCAGTACGCTTTTTGTTGTCAACTGGTAAGCGCGCGTGTGAATGTTTGCGCTAATGCTTTTGCTGTTGTCGTCGGTCGATTAATGCGAATTTTTTTGCTTTGCTGTGTTAAGTATGTTCATGCTTATACGAAACTTTAAATACTTAGAGAAAAGAAATCGGCTGCAAATAGATACTGTCTGTGATCGTTAACCATTGCATTGTCTTAAAGCTGCGACTAAATGTTTAAACGTTTTCCATAAGCGTAGACGCCTCAAGTAGCATCAACGACAAAAAAAGCGTTTAAGTAAAAAGCGCGCTTATTTAAGCGCGCTTTTGATAAAAAGTACAACGTTTAAACGTTTATTAATTTTAAGCCGTTTTTTCCAACTCTACTGACGACGCATCAGTCAGTACGGAGTTACGAATGAGAGTGCACGCGCGAAGTTTTTTTTCGTTAGTATAATAGTTTCGTTAGTTATAAGTTATAAAAAAAATCGACTAAATCAATAATTTCTGTAGTCTGTATCCTACTTGTTTTGTTCTGTTTCTATGTATAACCAGCACCCACCACCTTCTTCTTTACCATTTTTTTTTAATAACTCTAGTACGAACCGAAGTGGTATGGTCTCAAGTAGTAGTTAAAAGTACAAAATAAATAAATAGCTGCGGCAGCTACGGTCTCAACATCCATTTCTTTTTAATGCTGCGTGCGTGCAAGTTGCATCTGTCGAGAATTGACACAGACTGAACGACCTACAGACGTGTGATCGGCTAGTGGTGATACATCTGCTGATGCATCTGTAGAGATATGCAGACGCATCTGTCCACGTGTAGAGGGGGCAGCTACCAAACTATACACGACATCGCAGGCTCCATCTACTTAATAATAAATACTTGTATTCAAAGGCGATCGCTAGTAGATATTTACTTAGTTTTTGTACTTAGCATTTGTAACGTGATAACGTCTTATAAATCGATGAACGCCGGCTGCGCGCACGAAAAAGCATGACTCATTGTCACGTTCCGCCTGCAAGCCGAGCGTGCAAGTGAGAGCGCGAAACAAGTAACTCATCTATCTCTCTTCTACTCCATCGGCCGATATTTTCTTATGACGTTATCACGTATAATTATCGTCCGTAAACCGACGTTATAGACAACCATTTTTTTTTAGATAAAATTGACAGTCTATAATATAGACAACGGCAGAAAAGTTATGTTGTGGAACAACAAAATGTCGGAACCGTGCAAACATATTGTGTTTGGGCTCTTGTTGAGAACGCAATTTAAAACCGAAAATTGTTTAATTAAAAAGGTAACTTTATATTTAAATCTGTTTGCTGATACAGTTACATTAATAAATTCATGTCATTATTGAATGAATTTGCACTTACACTTCATCATCATCAGGTCATTTTAGTCTCCTCTACAGGAGCGACCCTCGCGAGTCCGTCTCGTCAGACAGAAGGAGGATTTGGCCTACACTCCCCACGCTGGCCAGACGGGTTGGAGAGGCTGGTCGATGTTTTATAATGTATTTCCCTTAGTCACCTTGTACGACATCCACGGGAAGAGACGGAGTGATTCCATTCTATTTCCACGTAATTATATTTATTATTTTTAAAGACCGGTTTCTACGCTACGGCATTATCAAGGTAAACAGGGGTGTAAGTGGTTCATCAACATCTTTGAACCAAAGCCAACCTCACCTGCATGTGGTGTACCCTGTTGACTGACAAATGAGGCTCTGGCGGAAAGAGAGGTAGAGCATAGCGTATTTTTTAAGCTGCCCGTCTGGGAAAGTACCTCCACCTCACAGAATACCGCAGCCAAATAACAATTCCCTTGAGGGTTGTTGTGTTCCTGCGAGTGAGTAAGGTGGCCAGAAAGAAAGAAAGGAGTATAGGCTAGCAACGGATAAGCGACCCCTTGGTGTTGCTATGGAGATCACATGAGCGGTGGTGATTGCTTTACATCAGGTGACCCACATGCTCGTTTGCTCCCCTCTCTTATATAAAAAAACCGGACAAGTGCGAGTCGGACTCGCCCACCGAGGATTCCGTACGTAGTATCATTATTAAATTTGATATTTTTCATTATAAATAAGAAATAATGCGTCGAAAAAAATAAATAAAATATATTTTGCAATGTGTATATCAAGCCCTTTCATGATACCCCATTTGAACTAGTAGTTTCAATTTGAAATTTCGACACCCTATAAAAAATATAGACCCCCTATTTTTTAAGATCTATTTACAAATGTATAGTTTTGAGATTTATTCCTGTACTGGTAGTCTATAACGATGTTACTTGCCAAATTTCATAGTTTTAGGTCAACGGGAAGTACCCTATAGGTTTTGATTCCCTTGAGAATGTGTCGAAATATGCATTTTTTGCTGAATAAACGGCCGTAACTTTTTTCTACGTAAACTTAGCAGTTTGATTTTTTTACAACTTCATGGGACCGTAGACCTGAGTATACAGTTCAAATTTCAGCTTGATACCTCCACGCATTCTCGACATAGAAATTCTTGACAGACAGACAGACGGACAACAAAGTGATCTTATAAGGGTTCCGTTTTTCCTTTTGAGGTACGGAACACAGATGGTGTTTGTGTTTCTACCTATACGTGTAGAAACACAAACACCCAGACGGTGTTTATGTTTTTGAACAATATAGGGGAAACTGTACAATGATTGGCACTCTAAGAAAAATCTACCCTAAATTTGTTAATTATAATTTATGTAACATATTTAGACGTAATTTACGACATACAAGGTATTCTTTAATGTATTGTTATTAAAATAAAAACACATTTAGTTCGAAAAGGAAACATTTTTATTAAAAGAAAATAGAAAACATTTAAAAATATCCAAAAGTACAGTCATTGGCACTTACAGCACAATTATTGGCACTAACTTACTAGTAATTGGCACTCATCTTAGTATGTAATTATGGCACATTTTTATTAATTAAAACAGTAAAAAAATATCGAAAAATATATAATACTGGTAGAGTTCTAAACATACTCCTTTACTGACTCGTCATTTAAAAATTTGAACAATTCTAGTTCACTTCGAAAAGTGTCCCACCTATCAGCTACTTTCCGTAAAGGCTTAGGGAAAATAAAATGTTTGGTTTTGTTTGGTTGGATATGGCTTGAGTAAATTGAATATTTTGATTCAATAAATTTTCTTTATTATTCTTACATTCTTGTGAATATTGTGTGTATTGCCAGTATAGCATGACAATAATTATACTAGTTTCGATATTTTATAAAATACGCCAGTGATTGGCATTGGAAATAATATAATAATTGGCACTGCTGCTAACCGTTGCAATGATTGGCACACACGAAAATGTAGTGAATAGCACCACCTAAAGTACAATAATTGGCAGTGCTAACAATTGTGAAGAAAGAAACGAAAAACATTTTTGAACTGTGATATTAATATATTCTAAAATCTAATTTAATTGGCTATAAAAACAAGAAAAAAAAATAAAAAGTAAAATGTAGTGATTGGCACAGGTGCCAAATTATTGCACTTCCATTTAAGCTACTTGACCAATAGTTGGCACACTAATAAATTGAGGTATGTTACCAAAAATAAGGAAAATATAAATGAAAACGGTAACATTACTTAGAATTAATTTCATTAAAATATTTCCCACCTTTTACTAAGTCAAAATCGTAAAAAAACAATGGTTTTTACATACCTCTTCTTTATCGAATCCGTTTAAATTTGCGGGAAAAAACAACATGCCTTACGAGCGTTCTTTTTTTTTAATGCTGTGTTGCCATAATAATCTGGTATAAAAGTCTATTATAAAATTGTTAAAGTGTTGCAATGCTAGATTTTAAAAATAACAGAGTACGTACTGTATTGCCATGACAATTCTTAATATCTCCGGTTAAAGGTTAAAGTGCCAATGACTGTGGGGATGCCAAAGTTAGTACAAGTTACCCTAAATGGTTTATTATAACATAATGATACTCTTACATAAATCACTCGCATCATTATCAAGTCACCCATCAGTAACATCTATACACGCGGCAGCGTGTCAAGCCAAGTTCAAGCAAACGAACTGGCTAGCCAGCGCCGAGTGTAATATTACACGAACCACTTGGTGCCACTTTTGACCCATCTATAACTCAAAACCTCTTTAATGTAAACACATAAAACTACGTGTGTACTACGTGTGTATTTTTTGCCGCGACCGCTCTACTGTTCGCATGTTTAAATGTGATACTGATCACACCTGAATCATTTATTTATTTAATTAATGAAGTTATTATGTTGATTTGATTTTTCGTCGTTATATTCAGTACACATTTGGTAATAAAAATAATACTAAATTGTCAACGCCTTTGCTCTGATGGAAAATATTACCAAGTAAGATAAATCGTCACCTATCGTGCCTGGACCTTGAACTCCCGCCGAATTATAATATAATAGTTATACTATTATATTATAATTCTAGATATCCACAAGGACATCTAGAAACCCAAATTTCATGAAGCTAGCTCAAACGGTTATAAAGATATGAAGGTCAAAAAGTCGTAAATTTTAGCACTGACTGACTGACTGATTTATAGTACCTAAACCTAACCTACTTCCAGATGACGTAGAAGGATGAAATTTGGAATCCAGCTCGGTAATTGTGTGTAAGCGTAGGAAAAAATCTAAAAATAAAAATAAGTTTAAAAATATGGGGGGGTCCCCCATACAATTTTTTTTTAATTGTAGCGTTGGGACCGTTACAACGTTACAAGCAGATATTTGAAACTATCCCAATATGTATTATTATATTTGCTATATAACAGAAATATAAAAATAAAGTTAAGTCAAAAAATAAGTGGTGTCCCCATACAAAAAACTTGTAATACGCGCTAAACAACCGGTCAACGGTGTGGCTTCGGCGGCGCGCGGCACCACATAATTATACACAGAACAGAAGTAAATCTACATAAAAGCGCTCCCGAGCAACACATAAACATAGGCACGGTTAAAATTTAGAGGGTCGGTTGGTTTATACATGCATGGTAGTGATTTTATAGTCCACGGCTCACTAAAATAACAAAGATCAGTGCCCAAGGTTCGTTTCTCTGATTTCTTTTGAAAATAAGAAATAATATTTTAAGGTATAATTTTTTTAGTTCGAACTCTTTGTACCTTAAAAGAAAGTCCATATCGCCCGGACTTGGCTAATTTAAGCATAAACAGGAAGCGTATTAAAAAGGTAGCAGATAGTGAATGAGCAATGCGCGCTATTATCTCTAACATTCAAGAGAATGTAGACAATTGCATATAAAAGAAAACCATGAAGCGGAAAGGCAAGAAAAAACATTAAATCTCAATACCTGCCTAGTTTTCTTTACAAAATGTAATGATATCCCACAAAAAACATAAATGTAAAAAAGGAAAGCCAAGTTCAATACAAAAATTATGCTTGGCTGTGGGCTTCGCTGCAAAAAGAATGGAGATCTAAATGAGTGCCAAGTTCTATGCAAAATCCAAATATGTATTTATAGGAACAAAATAACATTTTGAACAAGTATTAAACTTTATTTCTTTGCTTTATTGGACACCTATAACAATTGCTGTTATTTAAAAAAAATGTGTGATCTTAAAGTAGGTTAGATTTGACTTGGCCAGTTTTTATTACATCGGTCTTTATATATAAAGTTATTCAACATATATATATAAATATATTTGCGGCGAAGCCCACAGCCAAGCATAATTTTTGTATTGAACTTGGCTCTCCTTTTTTTACATTTATGTTTTTTGTGGGATTATTATAACTGATGGCGGCCGCTTTACGCACTTTGCCATCGGTCATGTCCAAAAATATCTATACTTCACAACAATTCATATGACATCGGATTTATTAGCAAGTGTCTTGTTATTTACATTTCTATGGTTCATCAATTAACCTGTATCTATCCAATGCTGGTCATGGGCCTTCCCTAATGTCTTCCATAAGGTACAATCCTGTGCTCTTCGCATGCAGCCGCTTCAGGTCATTCCCTTGAGGTCATCGGTCTATCTACAGGAGAGGTGCCCGACGCTTCGTCGGCCCATAAGGTCTCCACTTTAGGACTTTCCTCCCCCATCTGTCATTACTGACTTGGCAGATTTGGCCGGTCCACTGCCAATTTAGCGTTTCTATGGTTACTACTTATTTATTTTACTATTATTTATTCTATGACGTTACTATCGGCATGACTCAGTCATTACATCTCAGTCAACATAATATCTACACAATATATACAAGATATGATATCGGACAATAACTTTAGTTTAAAATTTAATTATAGTTTTTTATGTAAGCGATGTGTAAACATCTTATTGAAAATAAAGATATATAAAACCACAGCACCAAGTCACACGAACGTTGAAACGAAGCATTCCATGAAGTGCACCTGTCTGAATAGTACCTGCGTAAATATCTTTTATTTAATTTCACGAATGATCTCTATCATCCTCATTTCAGTCGACGGATGTCTACTGTGGAACACAAGCCTCTCTCCTAGACTTCTACAATTATCGCTTTTGTCCCACTAGCATTCATATGCTACCTGCGATCTGGAGTATGCTCTAAAACCCTTCGATTGAGAAGAGGCCCATATTCCAACAGTGGGATGAATAAAGGTTGACAACGACGACGACGACGATTATAATTAGTGTAAATAACTTTCTGCATCAGCTTATTGGGGTGTAAGTGGTTCATCAACATCTGTGTCAACCAAAGCCAACTTCACCTGCACGCGGTGCACCCTGCTGACTGACAAACGAAGCTCTGTCGAAAAGAGAGGTAGGGAGCGTAATTGTAAGCTAACCGATTGGGGAATGTACCTCCACCTCACAGAATACCGCAACCAAATAACAATTCCCTTGAGGATTGTTGTGTTCCTGCGAGTGAGTGAGGTCACCAGAAAGGAAGGAGATGCTGCATTGGCAGTGGGGGTGGCGGCGCGCGAGCGATATTTTTATTTTTGGGAGCGTTAATATGGCTGCGGCAACCGCTTCACATCAGGCGGGCCGTATGCTTGTCTGCCACCCGACGTTGTATAAAAAAAATAAAAAAAGCTCATATGATCGAGGTAATACTAAAAAAAATCTAGACATCCGGATAGTAGAAGTATATGAAACAGTGACGTCTGCATTACAAACTAAATTTATTGATGTTATCTTTTCAGGGAAAATACGATTTTGATGTAAACATACATGATATAACTATGAAATTCTTTACTACTTCGTTTTTCTACGGAGAATACGTTTTCAAAGTTGTCGGACTTTCCAAAACAGGCAATATTGGTTGTTTAATATTTTATGAAACCTTTGTAAAGAAATAAAAAAAAATGTATCAATATATCATTTACAACAACATATTATAAACATGTGTGGCTTATTTTTTGTAATAATTGCATAGATTTAAATTTATTAAAATAATTTGTTATATTATGTGTGTATTTTCTCCCCGCCCTCCCCTGCATCCTCAGTCAGGTGCTATCTTAAACACCACTTCGTAAGCCGAGGGCTGGGGATTAATTTCGAAAAAGTCATGTATAACAAATACGTTATCAGCCCTGTGGTTATTTGAAAACGCGGCAATTGAAGTAGTTGCAAAGACCAAAGTCATCGACCGATGCGTCCTATCACGCATGCTCTACGGTGCAGAAACTTGGACTCTGATCATTGGGCTTGTCCATAAATTTAAAGTTACGCAGCGAGCGATGGTCGGCATTTCTCTACGAGACCGAATCCGGAGTCAGCAGGCTAATGTGGACATCCGGACCAGAAAGGGTACCCGCTCGTCGGTCTGTGGTTGCGGCGTCCTCAAGGAGTCCTTGAAGACGAGTCCTACACATCCCTGGAGCTTGTATCCCTTGGACTTGATGTAGTCGACTGACGCTCGGTCTATCAGTACGATGCATCTCGTGCTGCTCTCATCCGCCTTACATCTCGCTGTGATATTGAAATTTCGAGCAAGGAATACCTGCACTGTGGAATGGTATGGGACAGGGCCACCATAATTTACAATCCATAGTTTTTGGACCACTGGGCTATTGCGAAAAGACCCCTATTGACAGAGCTTACTGCACTGCTGAAGTAAATTTAAAGATCATCCGCATTATTACGTATATCTTCTTATATATAAAAATGAATTGCTGTTTGTTAGTCTCGCTAAAACTCGAGAACGCCTTGCCGATTTAGCTGTGTTTAAACGGTGATAAATTATGGAAAAAATTCAAGAAAGATAGTAAAAACAACAATTTTATTTTCCCATACAAAGTATTCCTACTGCGAATGTCATGGCAACAAAGATGGCTAACCTACCTATCAATAGTGTCATTGTCACAAAGGATCGACATATTTGTTGGTTGTCAAATATTACTTTCTCAGAAGTGACATAGAAATGACACAACACTAATAGACATCAAGAATAGAGTTTAATACTCTGAGTTGAAATATGTAGTGACTGTTTATGATAAATCATACTTTGTACAGTACTTTAGAATAAATAATGGAAATCTGCAAATTTCATAAACTCGCATTGGAAATTACAAAAATGATTGCAACTGTAATCAGCGTCCGCAATGCGAATAGAACCAGACAATGTGGGTTGAACGCAGAACGGGGTTTGGATTTACATAGAGTTGTATAACTTCGCATACGGTAAGACCAAAATCATATTCCAAATACCAAGATTATATTACAAAATAAAACAGATTCCTCATTATTTATTCTAAATTACTTAAATCTGTAATTCACATTTGTCGTTTAGTCACAAATTTATTGGGCTAGAACTTTCTTTACTGAGGTCTAAAGAGCTACCAGGGGCTTTTATCGACATCATCAGAGACATGTACCGAAATTCAAATTCCATAGTTTAGACCTCTGTCGGAGAGACAAAATTCCCATTAACGTCGGAGTCCACCAAGGATCAGTCGTTAATCTGATTTTGTTCATATTAGACATATTCTTATATATTAGACATTCATGATATTAGACGAATTGTCAAGTAGTATCATGGATCCAAATGGACCACCTCTGCGGTGGGTTCATGGGTGTTCATGTATGCTGATGATATTGACTGGCGGATGCGGATAGGGGGCAGTTGTTGCGACGGGTGAATTAATGGAAGAAACCACTTGAGAACTATAGCCTGAATCTGAATGCGGTCAAGATCGAGTACAATAAGAATATGGTCGAATGCACGGGCGGTTTAAATTCTTGGGATCAGTTCTTCGATCATCGGGTAGCATCGACTGCGAGATTTCAGTAGCTTGGACTAAGTGGCTTGAGGTAACCAGTGTCATCTGTGACACCAAAATTCCGCCAAAGTTAAAAGGACAAAGCTATAAATCGATGATTAGACCATTTTATACATTAGTAAAGCATCGTCAATACTTGAGCGACGACACGTGCAGGAGTTGCGTTTCATGGTGTTGAATATGGTGCACAGTATGCGCAAGGTTTCGTGGAAGGACCGCGTCAGAAATTCCCGGATCGGATATAGCTTCATGTCCGTGACATGGCAGGCAAACTGCAAGAGAGTCATTTAAGCTGTTATGGCCATATCCTCCACGTTCGGAAAAACAGGGTAGGCTTAAGAAGAAACACAGATCTTAGATCTTATATATTTATAAGTAGGTGAAACGAAGTTCACCGGGTCATCTAGTCTTCTATATATATAAAAATCAATGCCACTTTTCGTTGTAATTTTATAACTCAAGAACGGGCTCACATATCCAAACCAAATGTTTAGAGTTTATTCGGACTATTTAGTAGATGGTTTAGGTGAAGTTTGCACAAAATCGGTAGAGCGGTTCTTCATTTATCATATTTTTTGTAACAATTGAATTCAATAAATGGCGGATCATTTTGTTAATGGGGATTTTGCTGTTATATCGAAACTTTGTGCTGTCAAATTGAAACTTTTTTCAGTGTTGACAGTACAAGCATGTTATGTCATTCATGCGGTCATTTCATTTTGGACGTGCTTCGACTTTATATTGCCTGTTCCAGAGTCGGTACCCTCCGCCGTTTGTTTATTCATGCTCAAAATGGAAAAACAAAAAATATTGTTTATCTAAATGTTTTGGATTAAGTTTTAATATAGCTAGCAATTAATAAAATATTGTTTTGTTTGAATAAATGAATTTGGTGTTCCAATTTTTTTTTTATTATTTTACTTTATACGTAGCGAAGTACGTACCGGGCCGCTAGTATATTATAATAATGTTCGCCAATACCCTGTCTATCATTTTGATATTAAAAATACATTACACCTATACTGAACGAGCACATCATAGCCAATATACATGTCAGTAATCATCTAGTGGTATTCCACAACACAATGTTTGTAATAATAATTTGTATGATATTCATGCATATTCCTGAGAAGAATTTTATGAAAATTGCTACTAAAAATCCCAATAATTTTGTAAGTTTTTTTTCGTTTTAAGCTATTGCATAGCTTCTATCGCGGGCCTTGAGCGCGGGGACCGAATCCAGAAATTCCGTAACGAAAAAACTTCACGCTCCCCACTCCGACGGGCAAGGAGGTGTGGCTTGAAGGCCGTGCATCGTCTAACGTCGTTTCAGTTCGGCAGTCTTCGACACGGCGTTGTGTGCGTGCGATTAGACGTATTGTACGACTCTACGAAACTCGTTTTATTTATTTAATAATAGAAAAAATTGTTTTCTTATCGGTCACCACGCTCAAAAAGTGTAACTTGAATTAATATCAAAGAAAAAGCAATACTGCATGAATAAAATAAATAAATAAAATTATAATTGCATAAGTTGATACAAAATGCTATGCAATAGCTTTACCGCGGCAGTCCCCGAGTGCCACACATATTTTTTTTAGTTAAGTTACATCATTTTGACATAAACACGTTTTATAAGTGACTACACTTAATATACCAGGTAGGAAATGACAAACGACTTTCCCAACAATATAATGTTGTTTAGTCGATTTGTAATAGTTACAAACACACTTATAAGTTTTCTTCTTCAAAATAATATTGTTTTCTCAATTCTGATAACTCTAAGACAAGTAACAACAGTACGAGGCAGGATTGGTTAGAGACACGGTCATAGCCTCTTAAAATAATTCTAGGATTTGCTAGATGCAGTGGAGGACATCTCTTTCTGTTGCTGAAATATTTAGTTGCCGTTATAGTTGCACTCAGCGTACAACATCAGCACATACAGTTAAGCACGAGCGCGTATTTAGTAAGCACCTATCAACAACATCATCAGGACAACAACTTCATCAGGATCAGGGGCTCTACCCCGAAGCTGACGCCATTACCATCGGATTTTTTTTTATCGCGAAAATAGTTCTTAGGCTTAAACTAACTTAAGTTTAGGTTGAAACAAGCGTTAATGAAAAACATCTACAGGTCAGTAGAGCTCGGTGAGTTCTACTAACCAAGCTACAATTATCGCTAATCTATGTTAAAGTACGTTAGTACTATTACTTATACTGTGGTTAAAGTTTGATTTTCGCAGCCAAAAATCTGATGGTAATCGGCTTCAGCTTCGGCAGTAGGGCCCCTGATTCATGAATATATGCACTTTCACATATACTGCTGCCAATTATTCGAAACAGTCCAAAAGCACGAAACTAATTAAAAAATTAAAAATTCCGCGGCATCGGGAAATATGGAGGTCGTGTTGATACTGCATCGCGATCAAATCCCACACACGTCACTCCCTGAATAGACACCATGATAAACATACCCCCTCGACACCTAAGTTATTAAAAACAAAGACTATAAGAGTAGAAAAAAACCGGACAAGTGCGAGTCGGACTCGCCCACCGAGGGTTCCGTACGTAGTATCAATATTAAATTTGATATTTTTCATTATAAATAAGAAATAATGCGTCGAAAAAAATAAATAAAATATATTTTGCAATGTGTACATCAATCCCTTTCATATGATACCCCATTTGAACTAGTAGTTTCAATTTGAAATTTCGACACCCTATAAAAAATATAGACCCCCTATTTTTTAAGATCTATTTACAAATGTATAGTTTTGAGATTTATTCCTGTACTTGTAGTCTATAACGATGTTACTTGCCAAATTTCATAGTTCTAGGTCAACGGGAAGTACCCTATAGGTTTTGATTCCCTTGAGAATGTCGAAATATGCGTTTTTTGCTGAATAAACGGCCATAACTTTTTTTTACGTAAACTTAGCAGTTTGATTATTTTTCTACTTCATGGGACCGTAGACCTGAGTATACAGTTCAAATTTCAGCTTGATACCTCCACGCATTCTCGATGTAGAAATTCTTGACAGACAGACAGACAGACAGACAGACAGACAGACAGACAGACAGACAGACAGACAGACAGACAGACAGACGGACAACAAAGTGATCTTATAAGGGTTCCGTTTTTCCTTTTGAGGTACGGAACCCTAAAAAGGGGCGAGCAGTTTGAATTCCTTACTTAATAAGCAGACATAAGCGTGAACTTGTGTTGTGGGGTAACTCAACTCTTTTCATTATGCCTAGCTTTCATCACACTTTTCCGTGCGCCAAATTTTAACAAAGTTTTCAACTCCGATAATTGGAACTCCGAAAATGTTCTTCCTTACATTTTACATCCTAACAATCACTATTCCTAACTACTCTGTTTCCGTTGTGTTCATAATTCCGAATCGTTCAACTTCATAATGTCAGTAGTAATAAACATTACTAGTTTTCGCCCGCGGCTTCGCTCGCGTGAAATTCAGGGCAAACACGTGTATACTCATTTATCTATAGAAGTACTCGTATAAAGTTTAGGATAAAATAGTCTCAACTAATCTCGTATCCCCACACAAACTTTGAACCTCCGTTTCACCCTCTTAGAGGAAAAATTAGAAAAGTCCTTATAACTAACTTTGTGTCCACTGTGGTATATTTTCAAATCGATGTCATTTTCGTAATTGACGTCCAGAATACCATAGAATCAACACCCATATTGGTATTTTAACATTTCAACCTCATCGCACCCCCACAGGGGTGATTTTATGACACGTCGGATATGTTGGATAATAAAATAGTTGTTGTTTTCGTAATCAGAGACCCATACCGATAAACCATAGAAACAATAACCATGACGATTTTCAGACTTTGTCACCCCATTATACCCCTTTAGGGGTTGAATTTTGAAAAATCCTGAAACACGTGTTTACTCGTTTATCTATAGAAGTACTCGTGTAAAGTTTCGGATAAAATAGCCCAGTCCAAGTAATCTTGTTTCCCCATACAAATTTTGGACCCCCGTTTCACCCCCTTAGGGGATGAATTTTGAAAAATCCTTTCTTAGTGCACCCTTAGACATAATAAGGAACCTACGTGCCAAATATGGAATCTCTAGACCCAGCGGTTTGGGCTGTGCGTCAGTCAGTTTCTACTTTTATATATTTAGATTTATTTTCCTATATTTTCTCAATATAACGTCTTTTATACTATTATTCTAAGTCATATCTTTTTTTATTTACATCTGTTTTTATCAACAGCGTCGCTTATAAACTCCCTTAGGTTAGAGAGGAGGAATCGACAAGTGGGTTAGGTTGGTTGGTAAACAAGCGCATGAGCCGAGCGAGCGAAGCCAGTGTGCCGCGGTAGCGGCCGGCGAGTGCCAGAAGCGATTTTAGGGCGTTTCTCACGATCATATTTTTAATAATAACATCACTTTATATTTGTCTACAAATCTTCAGTACAAATGATTCTTTTCTTTCTGAAAATTAATACAAATATTATTGAAATTATGCTTAGGGATAAAATCGATATGAAATACAATTGTAGGAGTTTAAAAATTACACTAATTTATATCACTTTACATTTATCTACAAATCTTCACTACAAATGATTCTTTTCTTTCTGAATATGAGTAAATATATTATTGAAATTAGGTTTAGGGATAAAAGCGTTATGAAATACAACTGTAGGAGTTTAAATATAATATTTATTTAAGTTACATTATTCATTACAATTTTCGGAAACATGACCATTAATATGGTGAGTGATCATTCGGATGACAAATCGGTAGGAAGAACAATTTCAGGTAAAGTACTTTAGGTGAGCCAATATGAACCCAACAAAAGAAATGCGTTCGAGCTACTTGCAGAGCTCGTCCAATGGACTCATGCAGACCTCTATTAAAAAAATTGAGGTTATTTACATTGCCGTCTTTGTATGTACTAGAGGCTGGACTATTTGTTATAAAGCATCCAGAAATATTTAAAAAAGCGAAAGATTGCAAAAAACATTTGCCCAGGAATTCAACAAAGTTACAGTTGCCCAACGCAAATTCAACGCTATAGCAAAGAAACTGTTACATGGCAATAATAATTTACAATAAAATTCTTAAAATCATACGGGAACTAAACGTTAATTTGTTTAAAACTAGATTAACGAAATTATTAAAAAAAGTTTTTATTTATTAAGTGACTTTTTACCCTATAGGTAAGCATGACATTATATGAACATTATATGGACATGTACTTATTACATTAATGACATTAATATTAATATTTTTTTGACATATTTATTACTTAATTTAATTTAATATTTTCAATTTAATAATTTAATTCAATAATTTCCTATGTATACCAATTTGTTCGCCATCATAATATGGCAAATTAAGAGAACGAAATAAGATCTGTGTAACCATATTTTACTCAAATAAATTATCTTTATCTTATCGTATCTTTATCTGTATATCATTTATTAAATATTATTCAAAGAAGTACAACATTAGATCATCGACGAATATTTTTGACGAACTCAATGTTCGATATTCGTTAGCGGTACGCATATTATGCAATCAAAGTTGTTACGTATCATCATAGTATAGTATCATGAAACACAACAAAGGATGACGGGCAAAAATGTATAATGTTACGTGCGTACACTACTAGAATGCTGGGCTCATGAGGATGATAAGATCATTCCAATTGCTGCCACTTATTGCATCAGTCGCTAATGCAATGCATCAAGTGTTAATGTACGCTAACGTAACTCAAATTTTCAAATTGAATACGTTTTCTTTATGACGTGATAACGTCTTTTAAATCGATGAATGCCGGCTGCACGCACTAAAAAGCATAACTCATTGTCACGTTCCGCTTGAGCCCAGCGTACAAACGAGAGCGCAGAACAAGCGTTTGGCTCGTGACGCATCTATCTCTCTTCCACTCCATGGCCGACGTTTTCTTATGACGTTATTACGTAAATTTATCGTCCGTAAACTGACTTTACAGACAACCAATTTTTTTTTTACAGGGACCGTACGGAGTAACGAAAATACATATAGAGCCATGTCGTGGACCTAAATCAGTTAATCTAACAAAAGTGACCTACGATCTCACGAATGGAAAAGATAATAATACCAAATGCTTTATCAGCATTGATATTCTCAGTTTATCTAAATTTGAGGAGGTAACTTGTTAAATGAAGACTTTTTCTCACTGGTGTTACACGGCATTACATTTTGCTAGTTTCAACTCTGGCAAAAGAGCGGTACAATGTATTTGTAAGGTACCCAACTGATGATGTACCTTCAGATCACAGAATACCGCAGTCAAAAACAATTCCTTGCAGGGTTGTGGTGTTCCTGGGAGTGATTGAGGTTACCAGAAAAGAAGATGTGGCTGCGTCGGGAGCGGGGGTGGCAATGGCTACGGTTACCGCTTCACATCAGTTTGGACGTATGCTTGTCTGCAATCCGACAAGCATACGACTAAAAAAAGTGTAGGTGTTGTCACCTACACTTTTTTTACGTTGTTTCTACTACTCTTATGCTTGTCGGATTGAAGCATAAGAGTAGTAGAAACAACATAAAAAAGTCAAAGTAAAGTTTTCAATTTTTAAACAGGACTTGATGCCGTATGGTTTCCGGCAGACTAGAATAGAATCACTCCGTCTCGTCCCGTGGATGTCGTACAAGGCGACTAAGGGAAATACATTATAAAACATCGATCAGGCCTCCCCAACCCGTCTGGCCAGTGTGGGGAGTGTAGACCAAATCCTCCTTCTGTATGGGACGGACGAGAGAGGGTCGTGTAGTAGAGACTAAAATGACCTGATGATGATGAAACATGACTTTGACATAGAACTAAACACGACGTCGCAGGGTCCGGCTAGCTAATAATAAATTGCTTATTTCCTAAGTCGTCCGCTAGTAGACATATATTTATATACTTAGTTTTTTTTGTAGGTAAAATTGACAGTCTATACCATAGACACCGGCAGAAAAGTTATGTTGTGGAACAACAAAATGTTGGATCCGTGCAAACATATTGTCTTTGGACTATTGTTGAGAACGCAACTTAAAACTGAAAATTGTTTAATTAAAAAGGTAACTTTAAATTTAAATCTGCTTGCTGATAAAGTTAGATTACTGGCAATTTGATCTACACTACTTTGCGTGCTTCCGCCACCAATTAGTTAATGAATCTACTGCCGGCCGGCACCCACCCACCACCGTTAGTAGTTGCATGCGACTGCCGTGGCTGCTTTCGTCGTCTCTGCTCCAGCTGCTGTGGTCGTCTCGGCGAATCTCCAACATCTCAAACAGAAGATACATGGGACCGCCGCTGCCCCGACTGCCGTGGTCATCTCTGCGACACGTGTTTCGCTTCTACCGAGGCATCCTCAGGCGATCTGTAGATGTTGATGGTTAGAACAACAACCTACAAATGACAAGTCCATCGCATTGCCGGCCCCTCCACTTCCAACACAAAATAAAGGCCGGCAATGCGAGACGACCAGGGCTCTCCTCCATCACCCGACTTACCAAACATAGCGATGTTGGCCTTAGTCGTCCTTTGTGCAAAGAAACTTGTAAATCTAATCAAACACGCAAGTAAGCGAAGTAGGCGGCTTGGAAACAATTGCCTCCGCGAAACACAGATAAGAAGCGTATGCTCTAAATCCTTCGATTGAAGGGAGGCCCGTATCCCAGCAGTGGGATAAGGGTTGTCGACGACGACGATTATAATAAATGTAGGATAATAACATGCTACATGAGTTCAAAAATGATGGAGGTAATTAGAGTATATTATTCTGTGGTAATACAAATTAAATTTATGAATGTTAACTTTTCAGGGAAAATACGATTTTGATATAAACATACAAGATATAAATATGAAATTCTTAGGTCCTTCATTTTTCTATGGAGAGTACATTTTTAAAGTTGTCGGACTTTCTAAAGCAGGAAATATGGTTTGTTTAATATTTTATGAAACATTTGTAAAGAAATGAAAAAAAAAAAAAACAATATATCATTGTGCTTGTAACAACATTATATAAATGCTTAATATAATATAATTTTTTATTTTTATTAAAATAATTTGTTAATCTCCCCGTCATGTCAATCCCTGGCATCCTCCGGGTGCTATCTCAATGCCGCTTCTGAAGCCTGGGGCTGGGGATTAATTTGGAAAAAAGTCATCATTTTTTTTTATACTATGTCGGGTGGCAGGCAAGCATACAGCCCGCCAGATGTGAAGCGGTTACCATAGCCATATTAACGCACGCAACATAAAATATCGCTCGCGTGCCGCCACCCCCGCTGCCATCGCAGCATCTCCTTCCTTTCTGGTGACCTCACTCACTCGCAGGAACACAACAGCCCTCAAGGGAACCGTTATTTGGCTGCGGTATTCTGTGAGGTGGAGGTACATTCCCCAGTCGGGTAGCTTACAATTACGCTCCCTACCTCTCTTTTCGCCGGAGATGATGATGAACCACTTACACCCCTCATAACGGATGCGTTATCGCCAGCCCTGTGGTTGTTGAAAAAACGGCAATTGAAGTAGTTGCAAAGACCAAAGTCTTCAACCGATGCATCCTATCACGCATGCTCTACGGTGCAGAAACTTCGACTCTGATCATTGGCCTGGTCCATAAATTTAAAGTTACGCAGCGAGCGACGGAAAGAGCAATGCTCGGCATTTGTCTACGTGACCGAATCCGGAAAATTAGGGCTGGTTCATAAATTTTAAGTTACGCAGCGAGCAATGGAAAGACCAATTGCTCGGCATTTCTCTACGAGACCGAATCCGGAAAGTTTGGGCTGGTCCATAAATTTAAAGTTATGCAGCGAGCGATGGAAAGAGCAATGCTCGGCATTTCTCTACGAGACCGAATGAGTCAGCAGGCTAATGTGGACGTCCGGACCAGAAAGGGTACCCGCTCGTCGGTCATCTGTGGTTGCGGCGTCCTCAAGGAGTCCTACACCTCCCTGGAGCTTGTATCCCTTGGACTTGATGTAGTCGACTGACGCTCGGTCTATGAGTACGATGCATCTCGTGCTGCTCTCATCCTCCTTACATCTCGGTGTGTTATTGAAATTTCGAGCATGGAATAACTGCACCGTGGAATGGTATGAGACAGGACCACCATAATTTACAATCCATAGTTTTTGGACCACTGGGCTATTGCGAAAAGATCCCTATTGACAGAGCTTACTGCACTGCTGAAGTAAATTTAAAGATCATCCGCATTATTACGTATATATATTATAATAATGTTCGCCAATACTCTGTCTATTTATATAATGTATTTGTTTTATAAAAATATTTTGAATAATAATTATACTTCATAACAATAATTCATCTATAATTTGTATGTCCGTTGTGTATTATTTATTTATAATGTATTATTTTGATATTAAAAATACATTACACCTATAGCACAGTATAAGTAATAGTACTAACGTACCTATACTGAGTCTGAGGTCGAGTACATCATAGCCAATACATATGTCAGTAATCATCTAGTGGAATAACACAATGTTTGTAATAACAATTTGTATGATATTCATGCATATTTCTGAGATGAATTTTATGAAAATTGCTACTAAAAATCCCAATAATTATGTAAGTTTTTTTTTTCGTTTTTAATTAAGAAACATCATTTGACATAAACACGTTTTATAAGTGACTATACTTAATATACCAGGTAGGAAATGACAAACGACTTTCCCAACAATATAATGTTGTATTAATGTTGTTTAGTCGATTTGTAATAGTTACAAACACACTTATAAGTTTTCTTCTTCAAAATATATTGTTTTCTCAATTCTGATAACTCTAAGACAAGTAACAACAGTACGAGGCAGGATTGGTTTGTTATTAGAGACACGGTCATAGCCTCTTAAAATAATTCTAGGATTTGCTAGATGCAGTGGCGGACATCTCTTTCTGTTGCCGAAATATTTAGTTGCCGTTATAGTTGCACTCAGTACAACATCAACACATACAGTTAAGCACGAGCGCGTATTTAGTAAGCACCTACCAACAACATCATCAGGACAACAACTTCATCAGGATCAGGGGCTCTACCGCCGAAGCTGACGCCGATTACCATCGGATTTTTTTTTTTATCACGAAAATAGTTCTTAGGATTAAACTAACTTAACTTTAGGTTAATGCGTAACAAGCGTTAATGACAAACATCTACAGTTTTGTCAGTAGAGCTCGGTGAGTTCTACTAGCCAAGCTACAATTATCGCTAATCTATGCTAAAGTTTGAATTTCTCAGCCACCCTACTGCCGAAGCTATATATGCACTTTCACATACACTGCTGCCAATTATTCGAAACACTCCAAAAGCACGAAACTAATTAAAAATTCTGCGGTATCAGGAAATATGGAGGTCGGAGTGTTGATACTGCATGGGGATCAAATCCCACACACGTCACTCCCGGAATAGACACTATGATAAACATATCCCCTCGACACCTAAGTTATCAAAAACAAATACTATAAGAGTAGAAAAAAGAGCGAGCAGTTTGAATTCCTTACTTAATAAGCAGACAGAAGCGTGAACTTGTGTTGTGGGGTAACTCATCTCTTTTCATTATACCTAGCTTTCATCACACTTTTGTGTGCGCCAATTCCCCCCTTTACCTAAATTTTCAACTCAGATAATTCGAACTCCGAAAATGTTCTTCCTTACATTTTTCATCCTAACAATAACTATTCCTAACTACTCTGTTTCCGTTGTGTTCATAATTCCGAATCGTTCAACTTCGTAATGTCAGTAGTAATATTATTTGTTTTCCTATAGTTTCTCAACTTTTATACTATTATTCTAAGTCATATTTTTTTTTATTTAGATTTGTTTTTATTATCAACAGCGTCGCTTATAAACTCCCTTAGGTTAGAGAAGAGGAAGCGACAGCGAATGAGCCGAGCGAGCGAAGCGAGTGTGCCGCGGTAGCGGCCGGCGAGTACTAGAAGCGGTTTTAGGGCGTTTTTCACATTTATATTTTTAATAATAACATCACTTTACATTTGTCTGCAAATCTTCACTACAAATTTAATGATTCTTTTCTTTCCGAAAATGAATACAAATATTATTGAAATTATGTTTAGGGATAAAATCGATATGAAATACAACTGTAGGAGTTTAAAAATTACATTAATATACATCACTTTACATTTATCTACAAATCTTCACTACAGATGATTCTTTTCTTTCTGAATATGAGTAAATATATTATTAATATAAGGTTTAGGGATAAAAGCGATATGAAATACAAGCAGTCGTTGCGTCAGTGCACTAACGCGTGGACGTACGCATGTTACGCGCGATACGATCGATAGTATAATTTGCAACTATGGTTAAATGTTTCAAATGTACAAAAACCGTTAACAAAAAAAATCCTGGTATACAGTGTTGTAAGTGCAGTAAGTGGGTGCATGGAGATTGTGCAGCTATCACAACAGATCAACTCAATGCTCTGCATACTACGGACTCGGTAGACTGGAAGTGCAAACCTTGCACGGGAAACACTAAGCGCCGAGTGTCGTGCATACTGCCGGATGCTGATGAAGACGACATCACAGACACAGAAACAGCGTCGACACGCAATACGAGCAGTGTATCACAACAAATACTGAATGAAATTCGCCAACAGGTACGTGATGTGCTCTGCGAAGAACTACAAAGATCGCTTCAGTTTTACAACGATAAGATAGATGAATTGGAACATAAAGTAATATCCTACGAAGGTAACATAAAAAACCTTGAAAACAAGTGCCAAGACCTTAGGAATATTAATAAGAACTTAGAGCTGCAGCACGAAGTATTAGCACAAAAAGTAAATCAGTTGGAGCAATCGCAATTGGCTAACTGTATTGAGGTGTGTGGAGTGAAGGAGGAGGAACTGGAAGACGTAAAAGCATTAGCAGAAAGTGTGGGAACTAAAATTGGCCGAAGTCGAACCGAAGTATTGAAAGCATACCGTAAGAAAATTGTCAACAAGGGCACGCCTCAAACGTCTGCACCCATAGTGGTGACACTGGCTGACGGCACTAGAGACCAGTGGATAGATGCGGCTAAAAAAAATGTCGTCACTAACGAGGATCTAGGGACATCAGGACAGAGCAACATCTACATTCGAGAGCGCCTATCATCATCTACCGCCTTTCTTCTTTGGAAAACCAAAAAAGTGTTGAAAGAATCGGAGTGCTTCAAATTTGTGTGGTGTAAACAAGGCATAGTTTTAGCCCGTAAAACAGAAAAAAGCAAGCCAGTGATAATCCGTTCAGTCAAGGACCTCGACAGCCTCGTAGACAAAAAATAATTTTCTTTTATAGTACGTAGGTAGGTGTCCTGTGTCGGTGTACCACGGAACTTACTGACTTTATTTGGTAAGTACTTTAAAACTAATATTGTATGACAGATACGAATGCGAATGATGAATTAATAGAATTAACTTGTAATGATTGGAATAATTTCTCTGAATTAATTCCGTCCTCAAACTCTTCGTTATTTATATTTCATGTAAACATTCGATCAATCACAAAAAAATTTAATCAGCTGGAACACATAGTCACTACCGCTAAAAATATCATACACTTGTTAGTAATAACAGAAGTCAATGTAAAAGACGACTGTTCTTGTTTATTTAATTTACCAGATTATTTTTTACATACAGAACTAAGAAAGAACAGAAAAGGGGGAGGAATTTTGTTATATGTGCATAAGAGTATAAATTTTACTAGACACAGTGTTTACTTGAGTGAATGCGAAGGTATCATTGGTGAAATTTACTGTAAACAAAATCATCAGAAAATAGGATTGTGCGCAGTGTATAGACCTCCGAATACAAATAAAAACAGGTTTGTTGACGAGTTATCACGAGTCGTAACGCAGTATAAGCAAAAAAATAGTTACATTATAATTGGAGATGTTAACATTAACATTAAATTGTCAAACCCTATTGTTACAAGATATGTTAACCTTCTAAGTGAACTGGGCTTTCAGTGTGGGTTAAATCAATACACAAGAGTAGAAAAGTATGGGGATGTCACCACGAAATCATGCATAGATCATATATTTATTCGCAACGCCGGGGAACACAGCGTCTATACCGGTTTGGTCAAGGTCGCTCCCAGTGACCATTGCATAATCGGATGCGCGCTGCCGGGCGCATTTCATACAGATAGCTCACATATTAACAGTGATCAGCTGAGTTTGCGCATAGATAATAAGAAATTAAAAATTGAGCTCGATCGAATTGATTTATTAAAACCATTGCAATACACTAACCCTAACAAGATTGTAGAATATTTACATGAACAATTTAAATCCGCATATGAGAAATGTATGTACAAATATAATTGTAAAAGCAAGAGAAAAAAATGTAAGTGGGCTAACCAGCAATTAGAAAAAATGTGTAAAAAGAGAGATGAACTATATATTATATGGCTAAAAGATGTAAACAATCCTCAAAAAAAAATACTGTATAATAAATATAGGAATAAAACAAATAAATATGTTAAATACTTAAAAACCAAGCAGGTAAATACAGATATTTGTAATAATTTTAAAAATACGAGGAAAATTTGGTCAATAATTAATAATGTAACGGGTAAAATAATTAATAGTATCGATACAATTTTGCAAAAAACATTCAACCTAAACCCCATAATGCTGGCAAATAATTTTGCTCATGAATTTGAGAAAAATATTAAAAATATCGATAACCATTGTCAAATATCTATTTTGGAAAAAGCAACCTATGAATGTACACCGGATAGATCGATGAATTTACGGCGGGCTCGTGTAGATGTAATATTAAAAATAATTAAATCACTTAACGACAACAAAAGCCCGGGATTTGACGAAATACGCGCCAGTGATGTCAAATATCTAGCTAACAGACTTGCACCGGTCATTGCTCACCTGATTAATTGCTGCTTGGATACATCAATATATCCGGACTTACTAAAAATTGGTATAGTAAGGCCAGTTTATAAAAAAGGCGCCCATGCTGATTACAATAATTATCGGCCTATTACTATATTGTCTTGTATCGATAAGATAATAGAACGATACATAGGAAACGAAATTAGTAGTTACCTACAATCCAACCACATAATCAATTGTAATCAGTATGGATTCCAAAAAAAGAAAAGTACAACTCAACTACTTTCCAATTTCACAGATGAGTTAAACGGTTATCTTAACAATAAAATGCACGTGCTCGCCCTGTTCATTGATTTTTCCCGGGCATTTGATGTGCTCGATTATACTATATTGTATGACAAGCTCTCGCGAAGTGGCATACAGGGACCCTTGCTCCGTCTTTTACAAAACTATCATGAGAATCGATTTACAACTGTTAAAATATCAAATGAGTACAGTAACAAGATGTTGACAACAAAAGGCACAGCACAAGGTTCCATTATAGGACCGACAGAGTACTTATTATATGTCAATGATATGTGTAATGTTATCAAAAAGGGTTCCGTATATCAATTCGCCGATGATACATGCTTGTTGGTGGCCCATAAAAATGTCTCTGAAGCTGAAAAAGTACTACAAGAAAATTTTAATTTGATAAGTGAGTGGTCACACGACTTAAAATTAGTTATTAACGCAGCAAAAACAAAAGTAATACACTTACATTCCTCACATAATATATCCAGTGTACAGCCTGCAATAGCTGCTCACAGTCACGACTGTCTTCATGCCGTTGGCGTCTCTGTGAACCGTCAGAGATGCTCCTGCCCAAGTCTAGAGTTTGTTGAGCAACACATGTATGTTGGACTTAAAATTGACAGCCGACTCAACTGGGGCCCCCATAAGGACTACGTGTGCAATAAACTTAGAGCAATCCTTAGTAAATTGGTGATACTAAAACATAGACTACCCTATAACACTCTCAGACTATTATACATGGCACTCGCGGATTCGGTGATCAGCTATGGCTTGAGCAGCTATGGTAGGACATCTAAAACGTGTATTATGGATGTTTATAATCTCCAATTAAGAATTTTGAAAACCATAATACCACTTAATATCAGAAAAAGGTATAAAAATAATGACGCAGCCATATTTAAATATTGTAAGGTGATTAATGTTTTCGATAAAGTGAAACTCCTTGTACTTTCGGAATGTAAACAACCAAGTCAATTAGTGCTAAAATCAAGAGCTATTAATTTAAGAAATTTGAAATCGAACACATATGTGCTGCCTAAATTTATTAACACTTATGGTACACGAACTTCTGAATACCTTATTCCATGTTACCTGAACGAAACTGCACCAGAAATTCAAAACATGTACACAAAAGGTAATATATCTGTTGTCAAAAAATTGCTGAAATCACTGTATGTCAACGACCAGCCGACACTAAGATAAGCCCTGCGAGGCTTGTAAGGTGCGGTGTTATATACAACATATGTATCGTGAAATAATTTTGAATAAATGAATAAATAAATAAAAACTGTACGAGTTTAAATATATTTATTTAAGTTATATTATTAATTACAATTTTCGGAAACATGACCATTAATATGGTGGGTGATCATTCGGATGACAAATCGATAGGAAGAACAATTTCGGGTAAAGAACCTTAGGTGAGGCAATATGGATCCAACAAAAGTAATGCGTTCGAGCTACTTGTAGAGCTCGTCCAAAAGACTCATGCAGACCTCTATTAAAAAAGTTGAGTTTATATACATTGCCGTCTTTGTATGTACTAGAGGCTGGACTATTTGTTATAAAGCATCCAGAAATATTTAAAAAAGCAAAAGAAAGCAAAAAGCATTTGTCCAGGAATCCAACAAAGTTACCGTTGCCCAACACAAATTCAATGCTATCGCAAAGAAACTGTTACTACATGGCAATAAATATTTATTTAAAAAAAAATCCAAAAATCATACGGGAACTAAACTTTAATCTGAAAATTAGATTAATGAAATGGTTGAAAGACGAATGTTTTTATTCATTAAGTGACTTTTTATCCTATAAACATGACATTATATGAAACGTACATGTATTTATTACATTAACGACCTTAATATTAGTATTATTTAATTTAATGTTTTCAATGAAATAATTCAATATTTTCCTATGTATACAAATTTGCTCACCACAATTATAAGGCAAAATATGAGAACTATACTTAACGAAATAAGATCTGTGTAACCATATTTTATTCAAATAAATTATCTTTAACTTATCGTATTTTTATCGTAGGTGTGGACGTAAATTTGTTGTTACGTATCATTTATTAAATATCATTCAAAGAAGTACAAAATTAATCATCGACAAACATTTTTGACGAACATAATGTTCAGTGTTCGTTAGCGGTACGCATATGCAATCAAAGTTGTTACGTATCCTGAAACACAACAAATTTGTGCATACGTGCATACACTACTAGAATCTGGGCTCATGAGGTTGATGAGATCATAACAATTGCTGCCACTTATTGCATCAGTCGCTAATGCAATGCATCAACTGTTAATGTACGCTAACGTAACTCAAATTTTCAAATTGAATACGTTTTCTTTATGACCTGATAACGTCTTTTAAATCGATGAATGCCGGCTGCACGCACTCAAAAGCATAACTCATTGTCACGTTGCGCCTGAGCCCAGCGTACAAACGAGAGCGCGGAACAAGCGTTTGGCTCGTGACGCACCTATCTCTCTTCCACTCCATGGCCGATGTTTTCTTATGACGTTATTACGTAAAATTATCGTCCGTAAACCGACTTTACAGACAACCAATATTTTTTTTACAGGGACCGTACGGAGTAACGAAAATACATATAGAGCCATGTCGTGGACCTAAATCAGTTAATCTAACAAAAGTGACCTATGATCTCACGAATGGAGAAGATAATAATACCAAATGCTTTATCAGCTTTGATATTCTCAGTTTATCTAAATTTGAGGAGGTAACCAGTTAAATAAAGACTTTTTGCACTGGTGTTATACGGCATTATATTTTACTAGTTTCAGCTCTAGCAAAAAAGCGGTACAGTGTATTTGTAAGGTACCCAACTGATGAAGTACCTCCAAATCACAGAATACCGCAGCCAAATAACAATTCCCTTCAGGGTTATGGATTTCCTGGGAGTGATTGAGGTCACCAGAAAGGAAGATGTTGCTGCGTTGGGAGAGGTGGTGGCAGCGCGCGAGCAATATTTCATGTTGAGCGTTAACATGGCTACGGTAACCGCTTCACATCAGTTTGACGTATGCTTGTCTGCAATCCGACAAGCATACGATTAAAAAAAGTGTAGGTGATAAAGTTAGATTGCTATTTGTCTGTATGTACACGCTAATCTCTAAAACTACTGGACAGGATTTATTGTAGTTTTCACAAACGGATTATGCTCAGCTAAGAGCAACATTTTTAGACATTTCGGTATTTTTTCTTTAAAATCAAATCGGAACGAAGAAATATATAGTAATTTAACGTAATCGAAATTCGCATATCTATATATATAAAAGAAAGTCGGGTTTGTTACAACACTTATAACTCGAGAACGGCTGGACCGATTGCCATGGTTTTTGATTTGTTGGATTTGTTTCCGTCCCGAATAGCAGAATAACTCTTAAAAACATTGGAAAATTCTCGAAAAAATAAAATAAAAGAAAAAACATTTTCCCATACAAATGAAAGTGTCAGTTGAAAAAGGGATTACGATATTTATTGGTTGTCAAATATCAAAACGTCAAATCGATTGGTGTCACTTTTATGTCGCGAAAGTTGTCTGTGATTTGTTATGAAAATTTAAAAATGTCAAATCGATAGGGGTGAAAACGCTTTTCCCATGGGGTTCGAGCGCAAGAATCAAATCAGAGTAAACATCAAAAGAAATGACAAATTTCAAAACTAAAAAAAATAAAACAAAACGTTTTTTTTTTTTAAAAATAACAATGAGGAAATCTTTATTTTTATGAAATCTTCAGTTTTTATGGATACGGGTCTTCCCTCAACCGAAGGGGTTTAGAGCGTACTCCAACACGCTGCTCAACTGCGGGTTGGCGGAGGCCAGTGTTTTCGAACCGCCTAAAGGCCACTGACTTAACGACTATCATTAAATGATAACAACCGGGACCGACAGCTTAACGTGCCTTCCGAAGCACGGAGGAGCTCAAGATGAGCTAATGATAACAACCGGGACCGACGGCTTAACGTGCCTTCCGAAGCACGGAGGAGCTCGAGATTAGCTAATGATAACAACCGGGACCGACGGCTTAACGTGCCTTCCGAAGCACGGGGGAGCTCAAGATGAGCTAATGATAACAACCGGGACCGACGGCTTAACGTGCCTTCCGAAGCACGGAGGAGCTCAAGATGAGCTAATGATAACAACTGGGACCGATGGCTTAACGTGCCTTCCGAAGCACGGAGGAGCTCAAGATGAGCTAATGATAACAACCGGGACCGACGGCTTAACGTGCCTTCCGAAGCACGGAGGAGCTCAAGATGAGCTAATGATAACAACCGGGACCGACGGCTTAACGTGTCTTTCGAATCACGGAGGAGCTCGAGGTAATATAAACCCATCCGTGTACAGGCTACGGTCGACGTTGCTTAACTTGCGTGTTCAATTAGACTGACACGCGCAATGACGCCATCGAGCTTCTCTATTATTTTCTACTATTCATTTTTTTAATTCCATAAAATCATAAATTTAGTTCAGCTAATATGTACAACGACATTCATTGATTGTTAGGCGGTACGAAGTTCGCCGGGACAGCTAGTTAAAAATACATAGCAAAAGCCTTAAAATCTGTACCTGTTAATATACCTAGGTACTTAATTATATTAACAAAGCTTATCTGTAGTATATATAATTTCAATTTTTAAACAGGACTTGATACCGTGTGATTTCCGGAAGATTAGAATAGAATCACTCCGTCTCTTCCCGTGGATGTCGTACAAGGCGACTAAGGGAAATACATTATAAAACATCGATCAGGCCTCCCCAACCCATCTGGCCAGCGTGGGGAGTGTGGGCCAAATCCTCCTTCTGTCTGGGACGGACGAGAGAGGGTCGTGCTCCTGTAGTGGAGACTAAAATGACCTGATGATGATGAAACAGGACTTTGCAATACAACTAAAACACGACGTCGCAGGGTCCGGCTAGTTAATAATAAATTGCTTATTTCCTAAGTCATCCGCTAGTAGACATATATTTATATACTTAGCTTTTTTTTTTTAGATAAAATTGACAGTCTATACCATAGACACCGGCAGAAAAGTTATGTTGTGGAACAAGAAAATGTTGGATCCGTGCAAACATATTGTCTTTGGACTATTGTTGAGAACGCAATTTAAAACTGAAAATTGTTTAATTAAAAAGGTAACTTTAAATTTAAATCTGCTTTCTGATAAAGTTAGATTAGTAAATTCATGTCTGTACTGAATGTACCTACACAAAGTTGATACTGTTGATAAAAAAATAATATAATATATATTTTTTTATCGACCGTTTTTGCCGCAGATGCATTATTATCTCTGATGACGATTATGATACAATTGCTTTATTATAACATTATGATACTCTTACATATATCACTCGCATCATGATCAAGTCATCCCATCAGTAACATTATTAAAACTGGTGGCGGACGCTTTACGCACTTTGCCATCAGTTATGTCAAAAAATACCTATGCTTTACATCCTTGACATCGGGTTCATCAGCAAGTGTCTTGTTATTTAGATTTCTATATTTCATCAACATCATCAGCCTGCATCTATCCACTGCTGGACATAAGCCTTCCCTAATATGTGCATTTCTTCACTTTCCGCATCCAACCATCTAGAGCGGAGGTGCTCGATGCTTCGCCGGCCCATACGGGGTCTCCACTCTAGAACTTCATTCCCCATCTGTCATCACTGACTCGGTAGATGTGGCCGGCCCACTGCCACTTCAGCGTTTCTATGGTTACTACTTATTTATTATACTATTATATACTTTGTCTTTTATATAAAACACAGGTTCGTTCGTGCATGGAGTATTGTTGTCATCTCTGGGACGGTTTCGCCAAGTACTTACTTGATGCTCTAGATCGATTGCAACGTCGTGCTATTGTGGGGAACTCGGAGGTTACTCACACGCTTAAGCCCTTACAGCTACGCAGAGATGTTGGTAGTTTAAGTGCCCCTGCCGTATCTATCATGGGGAATGTTCTGAAGAGCTCTTTAATCTGGTCCCTCCTTCTTCATTTCTCCTTATAGCTGAAGTGTACCTGTGTGAATAGTACCTGCTTAAATAGCACTTAATCTATTTCACGAATCATCTTTATCATCCTCATTTCAGCCGACGGATATCCATTGTAGAACACAAGAATATCTCCTAGAAATGCAAAAAAAAAGATTGACTTTTTTTTTGCATTTCAAACTAAATTTATTAATGTTAACCTTTCAGGGAAAATACGATTTTGAAATAAACATACAGGATATAAATATGAAATTCTTAGGTCCTTCATTTTTCTACGGAGAGTACATTTTTAAAGTTGTCGGACTTTCTAAAGCAGGAAATATTGGTTGTTTAATATTTTATGAAACGTTTGTAAAGAAATAAAAAAAATGTATCAATATATCATTGTGCTTGTAACAACATTATATAAATATATGTGCTTATTAAACATTTATTTTTATTAAAATAATTTGTTATTCTCCCCGTCATGTCAATCCCCGGCATCCTCAGTCGGGTGCTATCTCAATGCCGCTGTCATCATAACGGATCGCCAGCCCTGTGGTTGTTGAAAAAACGGCAATTGAAGTAGTTGCAAAGACCAAGGTCTTCAACCGATGCGTCCTATCACGCATGCTCTACGGTATAGAAACTTGCACTTGGACTTGAACTTACCTTTGGGCTGATTCATAAATTGAAAGTTACGCAGCGAGCGATGAAGAGAGCAATCCGGAGTCATCAGGCTAATGTGGCAGTGGGCCGACCACATCTGCCAATTCCGCTTCCGGCCACTTCCGCATTCCCTCAAGGGAACGGTCGGAAGCGGCTGGACGCGGAAAGCGGAGGATCGCATCTTTATGCGATGGAATGCATTAGGGAAGGCCTATGTCCAACAGTGGATACAGGCTGATGATGATAATGATGAATTTATTATTTGAAAATTTGTACCAAATTTAAACACAGCAGCAATCAAACAGAATCCGATTCAGTCGTGTACCAACATTGCAGTGGGATACGAGAGATATTGTAGCGTGAAAAAAAATAAGTGGACATTTTTTTCGTTGTACTTCGGCAATTGAAATAAAAATGTTGAACATATTTATGTAGATAGATATATAGTTTATTCGTATTACAGCAGTTAACCACACATACATTTATAAGCTTATACAATTATATGTAGCATTCAAAACATGCAAAAAAAGGAGAAGAGGAAAAGTAAAAGCAATCCCTGGGCTTCAAAACGCTGTCAACGTGTTTTAGAGTAACTAGAGTGACAAACAAGCACGTGACCTGCCTAATTGTAGGCAATTATCTCAGCTTATGGACGCTAGCTACACTAGAGTGTAGCTAGCGTCCATTTAGGCAGCAATTAGGCAGGTCACGTGCTTGTTTGTCACTCTAGTTCGATTAAACGATTAAACGATATCGATGTCTCTAGACATCGATATCGTTTGTCCTGACCTTGTAAGAATCTATAAATACCTTTCTTGAAGATCATGAGATGAATTGAGAAGATAGGGTGTAAGGGGTTCATTAAAATCTTTAAACCAAAGCCAACCTCATCTGCATGTGGTAGTGCACCATGCTAACGACAAATAAGGCTTTGGCGAAAAGAGAGGTAGGGTTTACCGCTGCCAAATAACAATTCCCTTGAAGGTTGTTGTGTTTCTCAATCGATCAGGAATCTCATCAGGAAGGACGCTGCCAACGCAGCCACTCCTGCGTTGGCAGCGTCAATGGCAGCACGCGAGCAATATTCATGTTGCGAGAGTTTATATGTCTTTGATAACCGCTTTACATCACGCGGACCGTATACTTGTTTGCCACCCGACATAGTATAAAAAATAACCCAATACTGCAGTCTGCTGGAAAAGCTTATATTGCTATTGCTAGCCATTCGACGACCGGGCTCGTCGAATAATAAACGTACATATTTTAAATAGTACCTACTACGAGTATGTATGGGACGGGGGCCCACCACACATTCCCACCACTGTGTCTCCTGTGTAACCAAGATTAACAGCGGCAACCGCCAAAAAAGGCAATGAACAATGAAGTTAATTGCAGTCCTGGGGGTACAACTACGGCTGCCTTGGAACTCACAACGAATTTAATCAGAAGAAATTAGTAGGAGTAGGAAGCTTTTGGAATTTGACTTCCCCTCTTAGCAATGTGAGAGACAGCAATATGACAACTAAGGCATTAAAAGCCTAAAGAGATGGCTAGTCAAGTGAAGCTCAACTGCCGTGCACCACGGATTTTAGGTATCTAACACTATTGGGGACCTAAAACATTGAGTTGTTACCTAACACATCGATTCCAATAATAAGAATTGCAAAACCGTCTGAATGCTAGGTAATTCTCCCTTGTTGCTACGAAATCAGAATAGTATACTACCCCGGATGCGACTTATAATGAATTCAACATGTCATCCCGCTCCCGATGCCAAAGATCACACTCCCAAAGAACATGATGTGCTGTTTGATCGAATTCATAATTTGCAGTAGAACATTCGCATAAGAACGACGGCACTAATTTAAACGAAAAGAGTTTATCCTTAAAATTACCATTCCCTGTCAAAAATTGCGCAACGGGGTGATCTACTTCTAACCACTTTTTCTTTAAGGGCCCAGATTGTCTAGGCGCGACATCGGTTTCGAGCGACCGCAGCGCTACTGTTTACTGAAACAACCGACGGGGCGGGTGAATGACCCAAAGACAGCGCGATTTTCAAAATGTTTTGCGACAAACGTTCCAATTGTTATTGAAGTTGAATATTTACAGCATAACAAAAATGTTGAATTATTGGAAATAAACGACGAGTGTAAAATATTCTAAGACTAGTTTTTCGTTATAAAATGATAATAAATATTAATTACTAGATTAATAAGAGTAGTTGAGACACAATTTTTATGTTTTTCTATTTATATTAAACAATCAAGAGCAGGTCCGGACTGACCTTTTTGTATTCTACTTACCAAAAATTCCAACTATGTATTTATTTGTAATTTTCCTACCAAAGTTTATTCTTATTTCGTAAAATATTCATTCAACAAAATAATTGCAAATTCAGTAGGAAGTACGGTCGAAATAACATCGAGCTTTCCTCGCTAGTGTATATCTCTACGCAAGGAAATGTGCCTATTGCGTAAACTCAAATAGGGTGGTGGCACCAATTATCGGCCATGTCAACTTTTTTTTCAACTTTGTTTGCTTGTAATTTTTGAGTTAATAACTTTTGCTACGCTAGTATACGAAAGTATAAAAATGATTCATATAATTAAAAGTAAGTAAACAATAACTAATATGAGTCGCCATCTAAAAAGCGTGCTAGGGTTGTACAAAAATAAATGAAACACAAGTTTATAAATTATTAATATACTAATTAAAAGTAAGTAAACAATAACAAAATATGAGTTCAAAATTCTAATGTTTTTTCATTTTAACGATTACTGATCAAATTTTGATTTCTGCTAATTTGATGATAAAATCAATTGCTATTGCAAAACTTATCAGAATGAGTACCAGCTGCCCGATTCACGTAATAAAAACCGTAGCGTAGGGACTTAAAAATGTCACTTCGTTTTTTGCAAATTAAGCCCTTTTAACCGACTTAAAAAAGAAGAAGATTCTCAATTCGCTGTATTTTTGAAACAATTTTGATGATTCTTTACACCAGGTAACTCTTCAAAATCGTATAGGAATTGTATAATTAATTGAGCTATTGAAAGATTTATGACAATCCAAGACTAGATAAGTAAGTGCGTTTAAAACAGAAAACCAAAAGGCGATTTCTAAGTTTCTAAGTTAAAACGACTTTTGGACTGGCGTGTTTACGTGAATCGACCGGCTGGATAGTTAAGTTACCTCAGTCTCTTTCAAAACCATTAGGCGTTCTTCTCTTTCAAAACACGTAAAGCTCTTTCTTTCCTCTCTTTCATAGCCTCTATGATACTGGGCGCGTCACGAATGGGCATGCTTCGTGACTGCCGAGGATCAACTAATTCTGGAAGTAGGCAATCGTAATAAAACCTAACTAATTTCATCTCCATTTTCTCCTTCCAAAATTTGTCGTCCTTTTCTAAAATATAAACTTTCATAGGTACAGTAGCACCAAACCAGATGCCAAGCATGCAAACGTTTCTTTTAGTAATATGTACCTGTCCCTGAATTTGGAAATACCAGTTATGATTTTTATTTATGACATAACTCTTGGAAGCCTTGCCCAAAAGGTATGTTTGGCCATTGCTTCATCAAGAGTCATGCCAGCTAAAGAATGTGGGCACTTAATTTCAATTAAATCGTTTGCATAAATGCCATCTGGTGTATTACCAAGAAATTCATATTGATCGTCGACGAACAAACCGCAACCTTGTATACTAATATTCTTTTGAATTTCTAACTGTCTAATTTCGGTTTCTTCGTTTTCGATACCGTACCGTACAGCAAGCAAACTGGAGATATTACTACCATAAACGATTTTACCAACAAAAGCAGCACAACTTGTGCTCTCTCGTTTTTTACAAACTTCCCCGAATGATGATGAGGTTAGTAATTTTCTCCTTGTACTCATCCACTCAGCACTACTTCTTTGCAAATGGGTCGACCTTTCAAGCTCCTCTCTTTCAGCACAAGAAATCGGCTAAAAAAGATGGCTTGGCTTTCTCATATAATTCTGGACTCAGATCAGGTTTTTCGCAGTTTGGTCCATAGTGAGCGTCTTTCGATACAGTGTTGTGGCTTTTTTTCAATCTTAATTTAGGTTTAGAAATTAAACGGTTTCTACGATTACAATTTTCCACTTTCGCGATCAAAGGAATCGGACTACATTTAAATATGACTTCATGAGTTTTACTATGAATCGATCCCGTATTAAAAGACACAACAGCAGCTGCGCATCGGCCCGCATAAGAACCACGGGAAGAATAATTTACACGCTTACCCCCAACTAATTTGGCAATTACTCCGTTAAAACTTTCAACTATATTACTTGTGCAATTATGAATTAAACTTCTAGAATGATATGACAGTCTTTTACTTAAAATTTCTACCCTGTCCATTAATCCGCATCCAACAATTGTTGGAAGTAATCCAACAGGTTCTATTCGACGAGTATCAGGTCTACAGAAATACTCCTTGCAATGTTGGTGATTACCAAATACGTGTTGTGGACCATTTAGGATATCTTCACTAAGATTTTTTATTTTTTCTTCGAGTGACTGATTTTGATCCGCCCAATATTTAATCGCGCATTTTACACCCGTTCTTAAACGCAAATACCTTTCTTTTAGGAATTTCCGCAATTCGCAAGGATACTTAGTGTCTTTTGACAGTTTCTCCAAGCTATTGCAGTAGTTTCGTAAAAGATGATTTTTGCATTCAATTTTCTCTACTATTAAATTATCGTACGGACGCGAATCTAATATTTTTTTATAAGTACTAGAATCGCCGTCTGCTACAAATTTATTATAAATTACACCGTGATCAACAATGGAACGTTTAAACCCCTCAACTATTATGGTCGATTCCATCCCGGTAGATGATCCTGAATAATTCTTGAAACAATGGTGTTCCGGGGGCTGACTGTTGTTCTTTGCGGCTCGTGCACAGACTACGCAGTATTTATTTTTAACTCCAAAAAACAATACTTTATTAGTTTTAATGCCAATTATCGCAGCTGCGCCGGATAAGGCGGAAAAATTCTTACCATAAGATCTCTTCCTCCAACAACCGTCAACAGCAACAGATATTAATGGTGTACCATTTTTATCAACACTACCTATAGACTGCGTACTCTGCTTCTTCCTTGACAGCTTCTGCCATGGAATGTGTTGCTGTCTTTTCCCACCAATCGCAAACCGTATTATTAATTTCATTGTATAATGAAGGTGACATGATTGGTAACGGTCACTGCGGCAGTTAATGTTTTTAACTGAGAGTAGCTCCCACCAGATGATATGATACCAGATACAATTTGATGATTCACTTCCATGCTATCTTCTTTCTTTTCAACCAAACACACAGTAAACTTCATACTACACATACTACATTTCATGATGAGTTTTGAGTCCAGACCAACTTTTACTTCACCTATTATACTGAGGTAACTTAACTTACAATCCATTGGACCGTGGTCCCCTATGGCCTGAAGAGCTTTATAAAAAAAAGAAATATCTATTACTCTACGCCCAACTTCCACTTCATCCACCTTTCCCTCTTGACTGTTTTCAATAACTAGTTCCTGTAAAGAAAGATAATGGCTTTATTTTTTTTTATAAAAAATAATTAAAAAAGAATGGGCCAAATTTCTTCAAACATAGCTAAGAACTCCCTTAGAATACATCTTTGAAACACATAACACTAGATCAAAATCTTGAACGTTTTATATAAATAAACGTAATAAAAACTGGTTGTTTGTAAAGTCGGTTCAGGACAATAATTTTAATAAAAAAAGCTGTTGTTTCATTTTTAACCTTATTAATATTCCTGTTAACATAAAAAATAGCTAAACATGTTGTTTAGCGTTTTCATGCATTTTCCTAATGTCGGCCGGGTGGCCGATATTGGGATTTATCAATAAATAAAGATCCCTAACCTCGACCCTGCGATTATTTCATAAAAAAGTCAAGTAAATGTAAAAACCTTGGTTTTTCTTCAATAAAAAACAATATAAAATACCATAGGTATGTTTAATTCCATTTAAATACTAACTAACTCAATGCGCTCGCAACCGGGATTTGACTCGCCACTGCCACTAAACGACACAAGTCGGTACCGGCGCGTGCTCTATTGCCAACTGAACGTTCAAATATTGAAGCACCCGCACCAAAATATGGATTATTCGCATATAGAGTCGCTTTTTGAATAAAAACTATTATAATTTTAGGGTTATTTTAATAGTTAGGGTAAGTGCTCCAGTGAATTAACACCCACCAGTGAATGAACAAAACACACATTTTTCAATATAATAAGATATCTAAGCTTTTCTACTCAAGCCAGTATTTTTTTCTCAATCGAAACATTATATTACGTCAACTGAACACACAGGTATTTGCCTGTGACCTATAGTTTCAAAATCGCGACCGCCTAAAATGAAAGTATTCTGTCGTATTTTTGATTGTATGGAGCAGAATTTAGGGCATTGCTGAGACTTCGTGTTTTTTATATATTCACTTTGTAGACACTATAAGTGTGATAGTGTTAACAAAATTTGATAGTAGGATGTAAAAAGAACTGTTTTATCTTACAAAAAGCAGATTGCATAAATTTTAATTATCATAAATAAATTATAGGGGTGTTCGATAATTGGATCACGAAATTGAAGAAAATCTAGTCAATGAACACACAGTTTTAAGCATTTGGCATCTTAGCCTTAATGCAGTTGGCTAATTTTTTGTACACAACTTTTATAAACGGTTGTCAATTTTTTGACCAATATTCGAACGAGGTGTTCTTTTATTATTACCAGTTTATCCTCCATACCTAGCCTGATATCTTCAGTAACTTTTAGAAGTGCAGTAATAGTACTGTGCCCAGGACGAAAACCAGACGGAGTGAACTGATTAAATAAAATAAATAAAGATCTCCACATAGAAGTGCCTTTCAGCTAAAACGACCATGGAAAGACAGCAAAATGCAAGCTAAAAAGAAATTAATAAATAATGATGACATATAGAACCAATCTTCTATTATAGAAATATAATAGTTTAGATGAGAAAGGAGAATCTAACATAGAAGTGATGAATAATAATATTAAATATTTTATAATAACAATCCAGTAATAATATTATGTTTTAAGCATTTGGCATCTTAGCCTTACGGTCTGCCCGAGGGGCTATGCGAATGGGTTGCTAGCTTCTTGTCCAGCAGAAGCATTAGAGCCGTTGTAGATGGCAGTTGCTCCGATAGCATGGACATCAATGCTGGCGTCCCGCAGGCTTCTGTATTGTCCCCGACGCTGTTTCTGCTGCATGTTAATGATATGTTGTATAATGACAGCATTCATTGTTATGCGGACGACAGCACCGGGGACACTTATTACACGGGCCGCGCAAATATCCCTCGTTCTTTGGTGGAGGAGAGCCGCGAACAACTTGTGTCGCAAATTGAGAGCACACTAAGTAGAATGTCCGACTGGGGGCGACAGAACTTAGTGCGATTTAACCCCTCTAAGACACAAGTCTGCGCGTTCACCGCTAAGAAAACCCCATTTGCTGTGGCTCCACACTTCGAAAACACACCCCTCACCATCGCCAATAGTATTGGTATTCTAGGAGTTGACATCTCCAGCGACGTCCAGTTTCGATGTCATCTGGAGGGGAAGGTCAAGCTGGCATCGAAGAAACTAGGTGTGCTCAACAGGGCGAAACATTACTTCAACCCGCGGCAAAGACTTATACAAAGCTCAAGTTCGGCCGCATATGGAGTACTGTTGCCATCTATGGGCGGGAGCGCCTAGATACCAGCTTGCACCCTGTGACTCGATTCAAAGGCGTGCTGTGAGGATTGTTGACGATCCCAAACTGACAGACGGTTTAGAACCTTTAAGTCTGAGAAGAGATTTTGCGTCCCTTTGTGTGTTCTACCGTTTGTACAATGGGGTGTGTTCAGAGGAGTTGTTTGACATGATGCCCACGGCTTCCTTCTACAGTCGCACCGCTCGCCATCGACAGGGAATTCATCCTCACACTTTAGAACCGAAATGGTCACGTACTGTGCGGTTCCAGAGAAGTTTTCTTCCACGTACTATCAAGCTGTGGAATGAATTGCCTGTTGAGGTTTTCCCAGGAGACTACAGCATGGGGTTCTTCAAAAAGGGCTTGAAGAGGTTTTTACAGGGTCGGCAACGCGCATGTGATACCTCCGGTGTTACAGGCGTCCATAGGCTGCGGTAACTGCTTTCCATCAGGCGGACCGTATGCTTGTTTGCCACCTTAGTGGTATAAAAAAAAAAATGTTAGATAGTTCTCTTTAGGTTATAAAATATCAAGTAACACGCAATTATAATAGTAATCATATCGTCTATTTAATATAATAAAAAAATATATATATTTACAATAACAATTACCCGAAATAAACTCTTACATAATAATTTATATATAGAACTGATATATAAAAGTGGTAGTTCATTCAATGGGTTTCAAAAGGTTTATTCACTGGATTTTTTTGTTCATTCTCTGGTGATTTGTGTTATGCAGGTTATCTCAATAACTATCAGCATTGAACAATGCTGATAGTTATTGAGATAACCTGCATTTTATACAAATATACCCCATATTTGTATAAAATGCAGATTATCTCAATAACTATCAGCATTTTTGCTAAAATATGTATACTGTATCAATCATGAATAAATTGTGAACATAATAAAATAAAATATTTTTTGGTTAGGATCTCATAAGTAGCTGGCTGTAATTTTCAAAGTTTGGAATGCCCATAAGGGTTCATTCAATGGAGCACTTACCCTATATTCCATTTTCTCGCAAAGGCCGATATTAGGAGGAGGCCGATACTAGAAGACTTCACCCTACTGAGATTTTGTCTTCGTCCATCACTAACTAGGTATTTTTTTTTTATACTACGTCGGGTAGCAGACAAGCATACGGCCCGCCTGATCTGAAGCGGTTACCGTAGCCATATTAACGCTCGCAACATAAAATATCGCTCGCGCGCCGCCACCCCCGCCACCCCCGCTGCCATCGCAGCATCTCCTTCCTTTCTGGTGACCTCACTCACTCGCAGGAAGATAACAGCCCTCAAGGAAACCGTTATTTGGCTGCGGTATTCTGTGACATTCCCCAGTCGGGTAGCTTACAATTACGCTCCCTACCTCTCTTTTCGCCAGAGCTTCGTTTGTCAGTCAGCAGGGTGTACCGCATGCAGGTGAATTTGGCTTTGGTTTAAAGATCTTGATGAACCACTTACACCCCAAGGTAGTTTGTTTATTTATGTAATAAGTCTACAAGAATTACGTATAACAACTTACGTCTATAGTGTGTAGTCTAAGCATAGCAGTGTTGCTTGGAGTCTCGGCCTGAAGGTTTTCTTTATTTTCAATACTGGAAATATTATTCATCATTATTATCCACTTTATAATTATTTTGTAATTTTTGTACAACACCAGACCCTAGGCGCGTCGCGTCTCTTTGGCGGTAAGTATGTCGACAAAGCCGCGTGCCCGTGCTATTTCTGTTATGAAACATACCTACTTCCACAATCTGATATTTAGACAATAATGATGAACATGAAAACGAATACTAGGTAGAAATTGACTTTATTACTTATAATACAAACCAATATTTACATGCTATTGTATATGTCTGAATCAAGCGATCTAAATCATATGACATAGGTATTGTATTAGCTTTGTAATGTACCCTGTTCAAATGAAAATAAATTATATTATTATTACTACTTAGACAGGATAAGCACACAAATAAAACTAGGATTTTTACATGACACTTTCACAGAAATCTCGTAATTTTTTTCTAGGTAGGTATTTAGGACAAGACGTAGTAAAGTAGGCAGATAAATAAATAAGTAGGAAGGAACTTACATTTTTTCCGAGATCTTTTGGCTTTCATATTTTTATAATGCGTACTAAATTTTCTTTTCCCTGGCAAATTCAAATTCAATCAGTCCTGCGAAAAAATCCCTCGATTACCGACTAGATACGTTTATGATATTGGCTATAGCATGTTGAAATCATGTTTCAAGCCTGAATTGATACATATTTACAAGGTTCATAAAATAACCTACTCAACAAAGTATCTAATTCATTCTTTGTATTTTTTACGATTTATATACATTCATTATATTGGTAAATTAGTTATACTTACAGTTTTTCACAAAAAACACAAATTCACAACACGTAATTTTGCTGGAGCATCCGACGCGCGTGGTGTCACCTTGACATATAAAAACACACTGGCGATAAGTGGCGACGCTGGGTACTAATTCGTAATATCGGAATGTGCGTCATTTTTCATACATTTTTCTATGGAGAATTTACGTAAAACATATCTAGATTTTAGGGCTTTAAAAGAGGAAGTCTTTGTTTGTAAAGGTACAAAAAAAAGTATATGTTATATTTATTGGTTTCTTCAGTGTTCAAAAAGTGTTTCTTTTTATCAATTTGTGTTGATTTATTGGGTTAAATCTGAAAAATACGAAGGCATGTTTTTGCATTTTTTCTCAATTTTGTGCGTTTGTTGACCTTTATTATAAAACAACTATTAGATTTTAAGAGTTTAATATAATCATACAATAATTTTTGGTCTTTGATTGTAATATATACAAATTATCATTGATATCAATCATATCTAAATAGGTTAAATATGAAAAATCGTAACACTCTTTTCACAGTTTTCACGATCTACCGATTGAAAAAATAGATACAAGTGGCGTCCTTTGGTAGAAGTATCCCACCTTTCTTGCCATTCAGACATCAATGTTTCAAGTACCTCATTAATTGGTTTGAACAGTCTAAGTATTTTCTCACGATCACGCATTTTCAGAAAATCAGGGACCATATTTTTAGATGTATAGTACATTGAAGCGCGGCGTTGTACTTCTAAGTCTACTGGTGACACACCTGCTAGCTCGGGTAGTGCCTCGGTGCTTACAGTTCTATACGATTTACATAAAAATATCAGAGCAAGGCGCTGGCTTTGAAGTAATTTACGACGTGCTGCACCTATAGTAGCCCTATCAGCCCATGCAGGTGAACCGTACGTAATACAACCTATGTATGTGGCGGTATAAACAATTTTTAACGTTTTGAAAGTCAATCCCGACGTAGAGGTAGAAATTCGTGTTAACGCATAGAAATTCTTTTTTACTTTTTCCCTACTTGCTTCATGTGCTCGATATAGTTAAAATTTCTGTCCAAAAGCAAACCCAAGTAACAAACCGAACTTCTATTTGGAACTGATACTCCATTAAAATGAAATCGCGGTGAAACGTGTAAATTTCCCTTAAGCAAGAGTTGATAATAATATGTTTTATGTGGCGCAAAATCGAGACGATTACGAAAACCCCAATCTGAAATTAAGCCTAGGCTAGCGTTGGCTAGTTTCTCTATGCTAGATCTTGAATTAGCATTGATTAATAAAAGACCATCGTCAGCGTAACCAGTTAACGAGCACCCTACCGGTAAGGGTTGGCTAAAAAAATCATCAAAACCGATATTCCAGAGATACGGTCCCAACACTGAACCCTGGGGGCAGCCCTGCGTGAGCACCTTTGAAGCAACGTAATGGCCAAGTTTTAATTTCGTTGTACCATTCAAAAACTACGATCGAATGAGAGAGTAGATATTGCTAGGGCAACCTCTCGCCTTAAGTTTCAACAGCAACATTGGCCACCAAGCATTATGAAAGGCACCTGAGATGTCTAAGAAAATAGCTACAACATACTTGCTCTCCGAGAACTCAACAACTTTGCGAACTGCGAGCGCAGCATCAACAGTAGACTTGCCAATGGTGAAGCCGTATTGATTTTTATGAAATTGTGGGCCACTGGGCAGCAACCGTGGTACAACTAATCGTTCAAGTAGTTTACCCAACTGACGGTAGCAGAGTAATAGGACGGTAGGACTTCGGATCGTCAGGTGGTTTATCACCACCTTTTGGTATTATTTTTATAACGCCACTTCGCAAAATGCCAGGGAAATGACCTTCTACAATACACCAATTAAGTATTGTTAAGATAGGTTCAGCGGCTACTCTACAAGCTTCTCTAATCATTCTATTCGAAATTTTATCATCACCGGAGGCTTTATTTGTAGGCAAAGCTTTAACAATAGACAGAAACTCATCCATCGACAGTACATTTGATATTAGAGTGGAAAGGCATAGATCCGCCGCGCTCCTAACCTCGCGATGGTAGTCACTGTCACTATTGGCGCAATCATCAGGAATTAATGCATGCAGAATTGTCTCAGCAGTCTCTTCTACACCAAGGGTATACAATACGTTTTAGTAAATTACCTTTGGATTTTTCAACAGCAGCGCGATAATGAGATAGATCTCATTATCGCGCTGCTGTTGAAAAATCTAATGACTTGCGTATTGCTAGAGCAATACGCAAGTCACTAGAGCTGTTTGATAAATTTCTCCCTCGATGTTACGTTTCTTTAATTTTGAAATCTTACGTCTAGCGGCACGGAAATTCCTACGCAACCTAACAAGGGTATCATTCCTCCAATCGCATCGTCTGTTATTATATAAGAGAGTCTTGTAGACCAACATTTATAAAAAAGCATATTCTTACCGTAACCTGTATATACATTTTTGAGCTGTGTCGACTTGTAAGGAAGCGCCCGCATATTTTCGAAAAGATCTGCGATATGTCTAGGCGTTATGTCTCACGCCGTGGTAATGATCTCCGTCAAGCTACACCGCAGCTTGAATTATTTAAAAATGGGCCGTCCTATATGGCTGTCAAACTGTACAACCATTTACCCGAACACGTCAAAGTCCTCCAGGGCAGTGGATATGAGAATACTTTAAAAAAAAATCTCCAAGGTAAAGCATACTATAGCGTTAAAGAGTATTTAGATGACAAATTTTAATGCTGATAAATTTTAATTTTAATTCCAATTGATATAAAATTCAGCTGACATTGATTTTATTATTTTTTTTTTTTTCTTTTAGACATAGATACATTAAGTACATTAAATAATGAGATATTGTTGACATTTTTCGATATATTATTATCATTGACAATTGTTGTATAATATTTAATCAAATTGACATTTAATTTGGCTAGCAATATTTAATTAAATTATTTCATTTATTAAATTTATATTACTAATTTTATGATATTATTATAATGATTATTTCTTATAGACTATCTTGAAATAGCAATGAATGGCTAGAATTATTAATGCGATTATTGTAAGACGAATTAAGTAGTAATAAAATGTATTTCCACTGACATAAAAATAATATAAAATGTAAATACGACAGATGTAAAATCACGAGTGCCTTATTAACCATCTTTTTTACCACTATGTGCATGTACCCCTTGTTATAAATCATTGTGAATAAATGAATATGAATATGAATATTAACTATAGGTTTTCGGCCTAATGTAACGTCAGCGCAGTATACGAATATGTCAGACATAATTTCAACACTTTCTATGACTGTAAGTTCACTACGAGTAAAATCTTTAGCGCGGGAAGCGAAAAGTGAAGCAAAACTTGCCCAGTCGGCATTCTTAGTTTTATATGAAAACCTATTAACTGTTGCGGATGTAAGCTTTCAACAACTAAGGAGAATTCACATACGATCAGACGGTGATCACTACAAGAAGCTTCAGGAAGAACGCGCCAGTTTTGTATTCGGACGTCTGCGCTAGAAAGTGTGACGTCAATATACGAGTATGTATGTTCATAAGCTACGGTAACTGCTCTACTTTTCATACCTAGCGAGACAATAATACACTTCAAGGTTTGAGAAATAATAGATTTATTCAATATTAGCACAAATCTATACCTGAGTATAGAATACATACAATTAGTAATTAAATAAATTAAAAGTGAAAATAGAATTAGTTATCACCTAACAAAGGCACTAAACGCTTTTGTTTGTTCGCGTGGTTTTTTTCTTTTTGTCATGGCTATGGTCGTCGGTAAGTAAGATTTTGCAATCATTTTAAAAGAAAATGTCCCTATTATTACAAATTCTCATACGAATTTTAACGTTCCAAATTCAAACGCAGGGAAATAATGTTGTTCCAAATTCAAGGAGTTTCATACAACATTATTTCCCTCTGTGGGAGGGAGACAGATAATGCTATCCTATACTTTGAGATTACATGCTATGTAATTGGACATTGTCGAGCTGGTGGTATGAAAACTAAATTAAGCATATCATTACAAAACATTTTAAATAAATTGTTATCATCATCATCATCATCATCAGGTCATTTTAGTCTCCACTACAGGAGCACAACCCTCTCTCGTCCGTCCCAGACAGAAGGAGAATTTGGCGTACACTCACACGATTGGGGAGGCCTGATCGATGTTTGGTAATGTATTTCCCACAGTCGCCTTGTACGACATCCACCGGAAGAGACGGATTGATTCTATTCTAGTTTGCCGGAAACCACACGGCCACTTTGTATTATGCCTACAAATTATACGATAAACGACAAATTATATAATACATACGTAAATTTAGATTTTATATAATTTTGATATTAAAAATACATTATACTCGTATGCCTATTTCGAACAAGAACTTACATTGTTGCTATGTACGTCAATAATAACTGAGTGGATTAACACGATGTATATAATATTATTGTTCATAGTACTCGTGAATATTTCTGAGATGTATTTTGTAAAAATGACTACTAATAATCCCAATAATTACGTAAGTCTTTTTTTATTACTTTCCATCCAGTGACCTATATGTTTTTTCTCTTGTTACATTTAATGGCGGTTATATATTTAATGAGAGTGCGCTCGCTCAATTTCCGTTTGAAGTCTCGTGCGACATTGTCAGTGGAGAATGTACCTCCACCTCACAGAATATCGCAGCCAAATAACAATTCCCTTGAGGGTTGTTGTGTTCCTGCGAGTGAGTGAGGTCACCAGAAAGAAAGGAAGGAGATGCTGCATTTGCAGCGGTGGTGGCGGCACGCAAGAAATTATTTATGTTGCAAGCGTTAATATAGCCTCGTTAACCGCTTCACGTCAGGCGGGCCGTATTAGTGGCCAAGTGCACTCATAATACTAATAATAATAAAGAGACGTACAATCATTTGTAAAAAGTCATAAATAGCTTAAAGACTAAAATCGCGTCCTCTTAACTAAAGTTAGATGACTTACAAGCCATCAATAGACAAATAAACCACAATGCAACATCGTAAGGTTTAAAACAATTTTCATTGCTACTTGATAAGTGCCAGTGATTTCTTTCGGAAATTCTATATGCAATTTTGCAAATAACTGTACATGGAAATGTGTTAAATTAACAGTCCGTTGAATAAACAGGTACGTTCAATTATAAACACTTTTTTGTCCTTAAATAAATAATGTAGTGTAAAACGCAATGTTTATTAAGCTATTGCATAGCTTCTATCGCGGGCCTTGAGCGCGGGGACCGAATCCAGAAATTCCGTAACGAAAAAACCTCACGCTCCCCACTCCGACGGGCAAGGACGTGTGGCTTGAAGGCCGTGCATCGTCTAACGTCGTTTCAGTTCGGCAGTCTTCGACACGGCGTTGTGTGCCTGCGATTAGACGTATTGTACGACTCTACGAAACTTGTTTTATTTATTTAATAATAGAAAAATTTGTTTTCTTATCGGTCACCACGCTCAAAAAGAGTAACTTGAATTAATATCAAAGAAAAAGCAATACTGCATGAATAAAATAAATAAATAAAATTATAATTGCATAAGTTGATACAAAATGCTATGCAATAGCTTTACCGCGGCAGTCCCCGAGTGCCACACGTCTTTTTTTATTTTATTTTATTTAAAAACTTTATTGACCACAAATTATTTATAAGGGTTTATAAATAATTTGTGGTCAATAAAGTTTTTAAATAAAATAAAACAAAGGCGGACCAGACCTAACGCTAAAAAAATTCTCTACCAGTCAACCTTCGGGACAAGCAGAAAATAACGAATGCGGTTCTGAAGAAACAAAACAAAAGTACTAAAATATAATACTACTAAAGTATTTATCGAATAGATTTATAATTAATGCAGAAAATAAAATAAACATACATAGCATAATTATATAAATTATATAAACATACATAGAAATACATAAATTCAGCGATAATGATGACGATGATGTTTGTGACGTTACGAGCAAAGGCGGATCCAGCTTTGGCACCAGGAGGGGGAGCGGAGGGTCACATAGTTGTGGTCAAGTCACTTCAAGTTATAATTTAATTATGATAATGTAGGTATTTTATTAATGTATGTAAGTATTGTACATCTATATTGAGACAAAAAAATATATTAAACATTAAGTTTACCAATTTTAATTAGTGGTCCATATAGGTCGTGGACCAGCCCAGGGGAGAGGTGTCATGACACCCATGACTCACCCCCTGGATCCGCCCGTGGTTACGAGACGGAGATATGTTATATTGTTATTATTTGTTACTAATAGCAAATGCATTTTTTTTAAAGGGACCGTATAAAATTACGGAAATAAATTCAGAACAATGCCGTGGACCTAAACCAGTTAATTTAACCAAAGTAACCTCCAATCTTACGAATGAAGAAGATACCATTAAATGCTACTTTACCTTTGATGTTCTCAGTTTATTCAAATTTGAAGAGGTAAATTGAAATTAAGTATTTGTCAGGGTACCAGTGCACACTGCACTGGTACCCTGACAAATAACAATACCTTAATTACATATATTAAAATAACTTTATATCTAGTAACCCAAGTACGCTGGTGGAGCACCCTAAAATTTTCTATATGATAATGATAATTTAAAATCTACCAGTGAAAGTGACAGTCGAGTTTTCATTGATTAGAACCAATAATATGTACAACTATTATATAAGATTTTCTTTAGTTTCACCGTGGTGTCTCTAATCAAATCTTACAAGTTAATTTAGACCCACTTCCCAGATTTGGCACAGTCATTTTGATTTTCATGACAACAGCTTGTTTTCAGGTAAAATTGAACGTTTATATTATAGAGAACGGTAGGAAGGTACATATGTGGAACAAAAAAATTTCGGATCCATGTAAAGATATTATGTATGGATTAATAGTGAGAACGCAATTCAAAACCGAGAATTGTATGATTAAGAAGGTAACAATTTTTTTTTCAAATCTACATACTTGCTACAAGTCGCTAAATGAATAAATTTATTCTGACTGCACAGTGCACATGTATTAGTCTCATCATCGTCAAATCATCCTTTTTAATACGCTTTCATTAGTCTTCCCATTTTCCATCTTTCCATCTTCACCTGTATGTTTGTTTGTATGTTTGTAGCCGACTCGTTGAACTCGATTTTGACCCACTTTAAAGGAACAGATTTAATTTAAACTCTGTACACTTATCAAGATCACGCCGTGTGGTTTCCGGCGTGATCCATAATTTTTGGACCACTGGGCTATTGCGAAAAGATCCCTATTGATAGAGCTTACTGCACTGCTGGCTTGGCCGTGTGGTTTCCGGCAGACTAGAATAGAATCACTCCGTCTCTCCCCGTGGATGTCGTACAAGGCGACTAAGGGAAATATATTATAAAACATCGATCAGGCCTCCCCAACCCGTCTGGCCAGCGTGGGGAGTATAGGCCAAATCCTCCTTCTCTCTGGGACGGACGAGAGAGGGTCGTGCTCCTGTAGTGGAGACTAAATTGACCTGATGATGATGATGACACTTATCCTTTTTTTTATTTGAAAGAGTATACTTCCAGATTGGTCACATATATTTTCATCATCATTATCATCATCAGTCTGTATTGTAGAGTAATGTTTGGAGTCGTTTTTTTTTTGTTAAAATTATTTAATCATTACTGGAGGCTTACCACCTCTATTCAGATCACTCTATTTAGAGTCTGAATAGAGTCGATTATTCATTGGTATAAATAAGCATTCTATTCAGTTATTGAATCGCAATAAGAGTTGGTGGTAAGCCCCCTGTAGTGTAAATGTTTTTTAATGTTCTCTGTTACAGGGAAAATATGAGTTTGAAGTAAACCTATCGGATATGACTACGAAACTACTTGGTCCGTCATTTTTCTACAGAAAGTACATTTTCAAAATTGTCGGACTTTCCAAAAAAGGAAATGTTGCTTGTCAAATTATAAATGCAACATTTGTAAAGAAATAAAATATTTATATTATTATCAGATCATGGTTCTTAAACAATTTAAAAGTTCTTTTTTTTTTATGGGACGGGAGCCCACCACACATTCCCACTAGTGCTTCTCCTGTGTAGCTAGGATTAACAGCGGCGACCACGAAAAAATGCAAAGCACAACGAAGTCCACTGCAGTTCTGGGAGTAAAACTACGGCTGCCTTGGAACTCAACGAATTTAATCAGAAGCTGTCTCTCACATTGCCAAGAGGGTCAAGAAGAAGTCAAATTCCGAAAGCTCCTACTCCTACTAATTTCTTCTGATATAAAATTATGTGTGTTTAGTACAATCATAAATAGATTTAATTTAATAAAATAATTTGTATTTTGAAGACTTTATAAAGCACTTAGAAACGTCATACAAATCTATATTTTTAGCAATTCGTTAGGAAAATATTTTTTTAAAAACAACAGCATCCTAACGATTGATTTAATTACAACAAAATTAAACAATTGGCAAGAGTTTCTACAAAAGTACTCGAAATGAAAATACGCTCTGATGTTCACGCTTCGACGACCAGCAACGGAATGAGAGCCGGCACGTGTTCGCGCCGGCTTTTATACTCTTCTGGCTATCACTTCCAACACGGCCTTTCCTGACAGGAGGCCGTCCTCGGGCTCCCTTGCTTTTCTTCAGCTCTGGTGGGTGGCTTCCAGTACCGGCATGGATAGTCCGGCATCCTGCTGTTCCTCAAACGGAACACCGGGCACAGCGGCTATCGCAGCACTAGGCGGCAACGCGGATAACTGCGTGCCGGAAGTGCTGGGGCTACGGCTCGCTGTCCACAGCAGGCGTACAGCAAGCAGCGGCGAGAGCAGACTCCTTGTCCTCATTGTCTGCACCTTTATAAAAACAACAGACAACGCGTATTTCTACGCAAACGTTCATAGGTCACATAAGTACATAGCAAGTACACCTTAGTTACACAAATACATTGTGCAACATGAAACTATTGAGGAAAGAGGCACGACGTGAAGCGTTTTCTCAATAATTTCATGCAACGATCAACTTGTGCTGAGACAGAGGCACGACGTGAAGCGTATCTCAAACACCAGCTAAGTTAGAGGCACGACGTGAAGCATAACTTAGCAACATAAAAAACACATAAGCACAGAAACTATTGAGGAAAGAGGCACGACGTGAAGCATTTTCTCAATAATTTCATGTGGCAATCAACTTGTGCTGAGACAGAGGCACGACGTGAAGCGTATCTCAAACACCAACTAAGTTAGAGGCACTACGTGAAGCATAACTTAGTTACAGGTCAAAACAGAGGCGCGACGTGAAGCATGTTTTAACCACACTAGGACAGAGGCACGACGTGAAGCTTGCCCATCTCGCTCCCAGCACCATCTGTAGTGCTCGGCAGCGATCCCAGCATTGGCTGGACCTCCCGGCAGCGCTCCCAGTATCAGCTGGAGCATCGACTACAGCGCACAGCATAGGCGCGTAGCAGCACATCTAGCGTCAGTGAGTGCGTCGGCCACATGACGCAGCGCGCTCAACATCTGCCGGAGCACTAGTCACAGCCTGCCGCACAAGCGCACCCAGCATCTGCTGGAGCGCTCGTCACAGGCGCCTCAGAGGCGTGCAGCAGCGCACCCAGCATCAGCTTCAGACGCTGCTTATGGGCCAGCATATTTCAACTAGTCGCAAAGACCGTCTAGCCCAAGCCTGCAATCAATTGAAACAAAACAATCGAATCATCATTGACAACTTGACAAGGTCATTCGTTAACAAATTTTAAGGTTCTGCATCTAAACCTTAGTGGCCTTTGGACGGCGCATACATTAGCAGGGCTCCGACCCAGATAGTCAGTATATGTCATAGAAATGCATATCTTTATGGTCCAAACAAAATCAAAATCTTGAAGGTACACCCCCCAACGGGCTACCCTTGGCAGTTAACCTCTCTTGCGTTAAATAACTTTCAACGCATTGCAGTCAGTACAGTGGAGTGCATCCCCACCGAGTAAGGCCTGAAATGCTGCAATGCTTTCTCTACAGCGAGAGTTTAGAGTTTGTACGAACAGTACTTATTCTCTGCGCCTTGCATTAGCCTACTGAGATAGGCAACTACTCGCTTGCGAGTAACCTCATGACTTTGTAACAATACAGCTCCATAGCCGATGGAACTCGCTTCCATTGGCAAGGAGGGGTCATAAATCGTAAGAACCGGCTTGTTCATCAAGCATTCGTTTACATATTAGCGAGCAGCTTGCTGCTCACTGCCCCAATTGAACTCCACACCCTTTCAGGTTAGGGCAGAAATAGAAACTGTTTTCTGGGCACAGTACGGTATGTACTTGCGAAAATAGCTGGCCAAATCGAGAAATTGGCGAACAGGCTCAACATTTTTGCCTCAGCAGAATCGACCAATGCTTGGATTATACTATCGCTCGGCTGTACCTGACCAAGACTTATAGCGCGTCCTAAAGGAGCGCTTCCTTACATAAAGTCATCATAATCTCATCTACCGTATATCGCGAAACAAGTCACGGCCTTGTGACCAAGTTTTTGGCAGATACCACATGGTTCAGTCTTTATTACAACTATAGACAAAACACTTTTGACCGTTATCGCCACTATTGCCATTGCTTGAATAAGATCTAGGCCCCTTAGCACAATTACATTGCTTATGACCCTATTTACCACTCAGAAAACATTTACCAATGTTAAATCTTCGCTTCCGATTAGAATCATGATCTACTTTTGACTTTTCGACATGATTATTATGCGAAATATTACTAAACTTTTTATTGCATGTATTTGATTTAACGTAAATAGAAAAGAATTCTACTAATTCATTTGACTTTAGTTTTGCATTCGTGGCAGAGGCACGGATTTGTAGATCCGTAATACCCCTTATCACCATAGCCGAAATTAGCTGGTCACTTAACTCTCTAACTATACGTAACTTTAGTAAAGAGCGGCGAGCATAATCAGCATATGTCGGGTAAATACTCCGATAAATATCGGAGCTAGTAGTAAAGTAGTAGAACGCATGACCTCAAAATGTTTGCTACATCTGGCTTCTTAGGGCACAGAAGCTTAAACTCTTTCTTAAAATTGCTCCTACTACGGTCATTTCTGTGCCAGTGAGTTACCCACTCATTAAGCCAATGAGATACAGACACTCATTATCACACCAGTCATTGAAAACTGAACACTTCTACCTCTTCCCACTAATTGTAGGATCAAAAGTCGAAATATAGTAAGCGTGGTTAGATCTCACCATAGTATTGATGGATCGTATAGCATCCATTGTACGATCAGTCGCGCTGGGGACAATCTCAATCCGTAGTAGCACTCACGGAGTACCCCGGCGAAAGCGGAGCTGCAGAGCGCTGACTCGCAGTACCAGCTCTCACTCACTCGCAGCACCCAGACCATCGGCACAGTCTGCCAACGGTGGCTGCAGCGGCGACGACACCAAAGACGCAAGGCCACTCGGCCCACGTAGCCACGGTCGACGCTGTCCTCAATGGTGTCAATTGATCTAGAATTTGTTGCATTCATTGAGTTAATACATTGCTAGAACAGCTACGTCGTCTGCGTTTACGACTAGAACATGAATCACGACGTCTACAACGCAAATCACGATGTCTAGAACGTGAATCACGATATCTTAAGACGAGCATCACGGCTCCTAGAACGAATTCTGGAACGTCTCCCGGAATTACTTTTGGAGTAGCTTCTAGTACGGCTTTCACAATTATTAGCCATCTCCATTGATTTACTTAAAGAGATATACAGCAAAAGTGTAAGCAAAGAACAGTCAACACACTATATCAGATTTGAAATAAAACGGTGAAACCACAAAATATTCACCAACAAGTACATTCCGCTTTTCTAGATTTCGGTAAATAAATTGGAAGGTACATCAAAAATTACAGACATATAACTGTCTCCGTAAACGGATATAACAAACTACAAAAATATTCCATTTGCCAAATTGAAAAGTAGTCTTGTGCTTAATCGGACACTCTTAGGTGCGCACTGTAATAGTACAGTCCGATTAATGTACTAGTACACCTTGATAGTACTATTAGTACCTATTAGTACTCAGAAATGTAGCCGACAATATAATCATTTAACAATGTAAATTTGGTAATTACAAGCACTATATAGCGCTGTATAAGATTTTCTATGAATATAACACACGGCGCTGAAAACGATTTATATCAGTGCAGTGCGCTTACCTCCTATCTCGCTTACTCTTACGATAACATTGCAAGACACTTTATTCTTTGTCTCACGGACAGACCACAGACAGACAAGTGTTTCGGGCTTGGATAACATAGTACACTGTACGAGTGTACGAATAGTCCGATTAGGTCCGAATAAGAGTTCGCGTTTGGTAACGTTTCTTCTAGTACAGTGTCAAGTACCGTCACTTATTAGTACATCGTTCATGTACTACTCAAGACTATTGAAAAGTCAAATTGCTAGTCTTAAATAACACAGTGGGTAGATTTATTTTCGAGACAAAAATTAACCTCATTTCTATTGTGCGTCTCGGATTTTTTGTTTGCCAAAACAATTTTCGATCTTATGCCCAGGCCTGTTACAAAATGAACACAACTCGGATTTCGATGGTAAGTACAAATATAGCCTTTGCGTTAGATAACTCACTAGTACTAGGACTTTTGCAAAAATTCGTTTTAGGATTCTTATTGCAAAAAGCCTGTTTATGTCACATTGCACCACATGTAAAACAACCGTCATCTAAACGACGTTTACCAAAAGAATTACTAGGAGTATGCCTATTTTTTGACATTAAATTATTCTTTGGGGTAGTACGCAACATACTAGATTTTAAAGGCTTTACATATGTAAATAGAAATTCTACCAAGTTATTGGGCAATAGCTTAGCGTTTGTGGCTGATGCACGAATCTGTGGATCAGTGATACCGCGAATCACAATAGCGGAAATCAATTCGTCACTGAGCCCCTGTACTATACGCAGTCGAAGTAACGATCTACGGGCGTAATCGGCGTATGTGGGATAACTATCCGAATTGGTACTCATCACCTCAAATAAAATATTCGCGATATCGGGTGTTTTCGGACACAAAGGTTTGAATTCGTTTTTGAAATTGCTCCACGTACAACTATTTAACCACGTTCAAGCATCACCCTTCAAGCAGTTACCTATCCGTGAAAGGCACTCATAATCACGGTCAACTTCATCGCACCAATCGTTAATATTGTGCAAATTAGGGTCAAAGTTTGATATATAAAAATATTGGTTGGATCTCACCGAGCTGTTGATGGGACGAATAGCATCCACAAGTTGACTCGTGACCCCAAGTGGCATGCTCGCATCGTTGTCGGCCTGCTCGGAGATGGACTCCGCAGCACGGGTAGGCTCTGCGGGCGCCTCGCTCGGCGGCACCGGCGGCAGGGACGCTCGCGCCGCGTGCCAGATGCACGCTGAGACGGCGACTCGCGCCGTGAGCTCGCCGCACGCGGTGGCAGCGACGTGTGTGCCGCTGGCCGGCACGACGACTCGCGCCGTGCACCAGATGCACGCCGAGACGGCGACTCGCGCCGTGAGCTCGCCGCACGCGGTGGCAGCGACGTGTGTGCCGCTGGCCGGCACGACGACTCGCGCCGTGCACCAGATGCACGCCGAGACGGCGACTCGCGCCGTGAGCTCGCCGCACGCGGTGGCAGCGACGTGTGTGCCGCTGGCCGGCACGACGACTCGCGCCGTGCACCAGATGCACGCCGAGACGGCGACTCGCGCCGTGAGCTCGCCGCACGCGGTGGCAGCGACGTGTGTGCCGCTGGCCGGCACGACGACTCGCGCCGTGCACCAGATGCACGCCGAGACGGCGACTCGCGCCGTGAGCTCGCCGCACGCGGTGGCAGCGACGTGTGTGCCGCTGGCCGGCACGACGACTCGCGCCGTGCACCAGATGCACGCCGAGACGGCGACTCGCGCCGTGAGCTCGCCGCACGCGGTGGCAGCGACGTGTGTGCCGCTGGCCGGCACGACGACTCGCGCCGTGCACCAGATGCACGCCGAGACGGCGACTCGCGCCGTGAGCTCGCCGCACGCGGTGGCAGCGACGTGTGTGCCGCTGGCCGGCACGACGACTCGCGCCGTGCACCAGATGCACGCCGAGACGGCGACTCGCGCCGTGAGCTCGCCGCACGCGGTGGCAGCGACGTGTGCCGCTGGCCGGCACGACGACTCGCGCCGCGAGCCCATTGCACGCGGTTGCAGCGACAGCAGCCGCGCGCTGGGCTCACACCGGCATGGCGGTGGCGTGTTCGACACGCTCGGCGAGCGCCGGCGTGCGCGGCAAGGAAGCAGTACGGCCTGCCAACCACCTAGGCCGGCTCCCTGCACGCTCCTCCAACGCTCGCAGTCGGGATCGCATTGCTGCCATCTCCTGCAGCAGTTCGCTGTCTGGAGTGCGATCCCGGCGTCTGGAATCGCGACGCCGAACCTCGTCCTCATGACGAGCTCGACCACGGTCACGGTTCGACATCTATGAAAAACCTGTAGCTGTCAAAGATAGAGCGGTTAGTACAAACACGTGACTTCTATCCAACTTCTGATTTTAGCAATTCGTTAGGAAAATATTTTTTTAAAAACAACAGCATCCTAACGATTGATTTAATTACAACAAAATTAAACAATTGGCAAGAGTTTCTACAAAAGTACTCGAAATGAAAATACGCTCTGATGTTCACGCTTCGACGACCAGCAACGGAATGAGAGCCGGCACGTGTTCGCGCCGGCTTTTATACTCTTCTGGCTATCACTTCCAACAATATATATAAAAGAAAGTCGTGTTTGTTACAACTCTTATAACTCGAGAACGGCTGGACCGATTGCCATGGTTTTTGATTTGTTGGATTTGTTTCCGTCCCGAATAGCAGAATAACTCTTAAAAACATTGGAAAATTCTCGAAAAAATAAAATAAAAGAAAAAACATTTTCCCATACAAATTAAAGTGTCAGTTGAAAAAGAGATTACGATATTTATTGGTTGTCAAATATCAAAACGTCAAATCGATTGGTGTCACTTTTATGTCGCGAAAGTTGTCTGTGATTTGTTATGAAAATTTAAAAATGTCAAATCGATAGGGGTGAAAACGCTTTTCCCATGGGGTTCGAGCGCAAGAATCAAATCAGAGTAAACATCAAAAGAAATGACAATTACAAATCACCAAAATGATAAAACCTATTTCAAAACTAAAAAAAATAAAACAAAACGTTTTTTTTTTTTTTAAATTAACAATAAGGAAATCTTTATTTTTATGAAATCTTCAGTTTTTATGGATACGGGTCTTCCCTCAACCGAAGGGGTTTAGAGCGTACTCCAACACGCTGCTCAACTGCGGGTTGGCGGAGGCCAGTGTTTTCGTACCGCCTAAAGGCCACTGACTTAATTTAACGACTGTCATTAAATGATAACAACCGGGACCGACAGCTTAACGTGCCTTCCGAAGCACGGAGGAGCTCAAGATGAGCTAATGATAACAACCGGGACCGACGGCTTAACGTGCCTTCCGAAGCACGGAGGAGCTCAAGATGAGCTAATGATAACAACCGGGACCGACGGCTTAACGTGCCTTCCGAAGCACGGAGGAGCTCAAGATGAGCTAATGATAACAACCGGAACCGACGGCTCAACGTGCCTTCCGAAGCACGGAGGAGCTCAAGATGAGCTAATGATAACAACCGGGACCGATGGCTTAACGTGCCTTCCGAAGCACGGAGGAGCTCAAGATGAGCTAATGATAACAACCGGGACTGACGGCTTAACGTGCCTTCCGAAGCACGGAGGAGCTCAAGATGAGCTAATGATAACAACCGGGACCGACGGCTTAACGTGTCTTTCGAATCACGGAGGAGCTCGAGGTAATATAAACCCATCCGTGTACAGGCTACGGTCGACTATGCTTAACTTGCGTGTTCAATTAGACTGACACGCGCAATGACGCCATCGAGCTTCTCTATTATTTTCTATTATTCATTGTTTTAATTCCATAAAATCATAAATTTAGTTCAGCTAATATGTACCACGACATTCATTGATTGTTAGGCGGTACGAAGTTCGCCGGGACAGCTAGTTAAATATAAGAACATGTATCGAAATCATTACTACTCTAAATCCGCAGAGCTTAGTTTCACTTTCATCACACTACCTTGAATGTGAAAGTGAATTTAAGTGCCAGTTCCGGCGACGGGGCTTCTTGAGAAGAACTGGCAAGAAACTCAAGGCCGACTCTTTTAATTGCCAATATCGTTACATTAAATACAAATACAATCATTAACATATCATAACAAGAGCAATTCATTTCCAAATACTTTTATCGAATTGTTTTCGCGAAATCTGTGAAATGACGCCCTAAAGTTACATTAGAAAAGTTAATATGGTCGTTCCGTTTTCCACGCAAATGACTTGATTTTTCTTTCATAGGAATCTCCTCCTGACAATAAACAATAACAAAACACGTAAAACCGTCTCACTTAAAAACATTGGCCTCTGCAGACTAGCAGTTGCGCAGCGTGATTGAGCATCCTCTAAAACCTTTGACTGAGGGAAGACCCGTATCCCAGCAGTGGAATGAATTAGAAGTAACTATCTTTCGACATTCGTATGGGCATACCAGAAAATAAAAATTTTGAGTGCTGTACTGGTATAATGACGTAAAAATACTTTATTGTCTTGGTACTGAGCGCAGGAATTTTTGAAAAAATAAACATTTTTTTTTTTTATACTACGTCGAGTGGCAGACAAGCATACGGCCCGCCTGATGTGAAGCGATTACCGCAGCCATATTAACGCTCGCAACATTAAAAATATCGCTCGCGCGCCGCCACCCCCACTGCCAATGCAGCATCTCCTTCCTTTCTGGAGAACCTCACTCACTCGCAGAAACACAACAATCCTCAAGGGAATTGTTATTTGGCTGCGGTATTCTGTTAGGTGGAGGTACATTCCCCAGTCGAATAGCTTACAATTACGCTCCCTACCTCTCTTTTCGCCAGAGCTTCGTTTGTCAGTCAGCAGGGTGCACCGCGTGCAGGTGCAGTTGGCTTTGGTTCACAGATGTTGATGAACCACTTACACCCTTAATTTTATTTAATTATCATCATATATATGTAAAGTACATATATATTTATTGACATTTCTTTCACATAATTAGGGTTTGTTATTTTCGGTATTATTTTGTAATGTTTAATTTAAGTTAGTTGCACTGGCAACACATTCTTTCAAGCTATTAACTACGCTGGTCTGTGATTGACTAAACGATACTTGGTAATTTGTGATTGGTAAATTACTACCAATCAGAATACTTGATTTTTACCGCGGAAATGAGACGAAAAGTAGGAGCGTAAGCGGCTTTTTGAACATTCTTCGTTAGACTGTGGAACTGGAAAGTTATAATAGAAATTAAAAGTAATACATCTTTCTTCAGTGTTTTTTTACTCCACGTTTAATAGCTATGTCGGAGGTATGGTAACTATATTACATGCAAGGCTGTATGACCATCCTTACACATATATATTTATTTACGATATTGTAAAGATATGACTATAAATAGGCTTTTCAATAGCTATGCTCCAACATGTATTTTATCTCAGAGAGTGGGTTCCATTTCGCAATGTTGTTAGGCGTGTGTGCTGCTGTAGTGATACAATACTGGATATACAGGCGCATAGTACATCTACCTAAACTGACTCATTCACTGTAAAATCACTGAGGCTCTGAAATGCACTCCCATTTGAATGTTAGACTAGGGCCATCGTTGGTGTACTGAGAACTTATTGTTAACATACATTTTTTAGGCACTAGCTTCCGCCCACGGTTTCGTCCGCATTTACGAAAAAGTCTTTTCATTTTTCAGGTTAAACCAAAAATTGAAAAGTCTTTTTCGTTATTTGTGAGTGTCATAGCAAATAACGTGGCTTTCTATTGGTGAGAGAATTTACAACATGGGTTCAGTAGATTCAGAAATCCCTACAACAACCTCACAAACTTTATCTCTTTATAATGTTAGTACAGATTAGTATATGAGATAATTGTGTGTGTGACGACTCGCGTATATGACCAACCGCATATGTGAGAAACTGCTTGTGAGACAAATCGCGAAAGTGACCAATAAAAGAAATAAAAACTAAGTTTAGCTATCTAAGACGTAGTCCTATCTTCCTATGAATATTGAATTCGAATTGGTTTCGCGCACAGCCCCCTTACCACTAACTCTTATTGCGATTCAATAACTTCATACCAATAAATAAGCGACTCTATTTCAAATTGAATAGAGTCGCTTATAAGCATTCTATCCAGTTATTGAATCGCAATAAGAGTTGGTGGTAAGGGGGCAGTTCTGTCAAACGCCATAAAGGTACATTAGAAATGTTATTATGATGATTAAATTTTGTAATATACCGCTCTACTTCCTTAATTATTTTTTTTCTTTCATAGGAACCTTCTCCTGACAGTAATAAACACGACAAAAAAAGCGAAATTATTTCATCCGTTTACGCGTGATGCGATGGCCAAGGGAAATAGAGATTCATTTTTATATATATAGATAACGGTAATTATAATCCCTATGTAAATTTCTATTGTAAAATGTTGTCATTAAAAATACATTACACGCTTATTGCAAACGAGTACATTATAATATGTCAATAATCCTGGAGAGGATTAACACTATGTTTGTAATAATGTTATGTATAATATTCATGAATATTCCTGAAATGAATTTTATACAAATTTCGACTAATAATCCCAATAATTATGTAAGTTTTTTTTATTTGTTTATGTGGTATCTTTTAGTATTTAATGGTTGCGGTATCAACAACATCAACCCATAGTCATACCACTGCTGGGATACGGGTCTCCGTTTAATCTAAAAGGTTTAGAACCTACCCCACACTGCTCAACTGTGGCTTGGAAGAGGGCAGTATATTCAAGCCGCTCAAAGTAGAAGTAGTTTTGGATGAGACGGCCGATGTCCGAGCGCGCCCATGCTTTTCTTACAAGATTTTGTGCATTTCAAGGAGAAGTACATAAATATGTATTTAATTAACAGTCGAGTAAATAAACTTAGGTACGTATTTTTTTTATTTTTTTGGGAAGTTTCGGCACATCCTCACCGCAGATATACCCCACTGATTGAGGTTAACTTCAAAAATGTTCAATCAATGCGTAATCCCCGCTATGACCTACGATGTAGAGACTTGGACAGTGACGGTTGGGCTGGTTCACAGGCTAAAAGTCGCACAGCAAGCGATGGAGAGAGCAATACTTGGAGTTTCTCTAAGGGATCGCATCTGGAACGAAGAAATTCAACGGAGAACCAAAGTGGTCGACATAGCTCTCAGAGTCAGCAAGTTGCCGAGTCAGCGATGGCAAATGGGGGAAGAAAGTCCTAGAGTCGCCACGTATGGGGAAACGAGCAGTAGGGCGCCCCCTCTCTAGATGAACCGAGAACTTAAAAAAATGTGTGGTAGCTGTTGGATGCGGGAAGCGGAGGATCGCATATGGAGAAAAGTATTGGGGAAGGCATAGGCCTTATAATATTATATCCAGCAGTTGGTAGATACAGGTTGTTAATGATGATAATGATGATGATTTTATTTTTTTTATTAGTATAAAGTACTACGTCAGGTGGCAGACAAGCATACGGCCCACCTGATATGAAGCGGTTACTGTAGCCATATTAACGCTCGCAACATAAAATATAGCTCGCGCGCCACCACCCCCGCTGCCAACGCAACATCTCCTTCCTTTCTGGTTCTCACTCACTCGCAGGAACATTCCCGAGTCGGGCAACTCACAATTATGCTCCCTACCTCTCTTTTGGCCAGAGCCTCGTTTGTCAGTTAGCAGAGTGCACCGCGTGCAGGTGAGGTTGGCTTTGTTCAAAGAGAGTTAATAAACCACTTGCACCCCAAAAATTTATGAATAGGTACTTTATTTTCCTTAAATAAAGAAATTAGCATAAATCGTAACATTTGTAAAGTTACGAGATAAACGTCATAATACTCGTACAAGAGAAAATACATACAGCAAGATACTAACTTCATTCTATAAATTGTTGACACTTATCGCATCAATTGCTAATGAACGCAGACATAAGCCAAGTGCATTTTCTTGTTTTAACAGGGACTGTATAAAATAACGCAATTACATATAGAACAATGCCGTGGACCTAAATCAATTAATTTAACCAAAATGACCTACGAACTTAGGAATGGAGAAGATAATACGACCAAAAAAAGCTTTTTCAACTTTGATGTATTTAGTTTATCCAAACTTGAACAGGTAAATTGCATATATAACAATAATATAAATAAATAAATATTTCTGGACCATTTACACAGCGCCATCTAGTCCCAAATTAAACGCAAAGTTTGTACTATGGGCTTATACTAGACAACTGATAAATGTACTAAAATACACTTTTCTCTATAGGAATACTTATAATATATATAAATATTCCGCTAATAGTAATAATACGCTAAATTCCCTATGCCTATGAAGCGCACTGCAAAGAAAATGTCGCATGTATTGCGAAGCATAAACTATGACCTAATTTACTATGGATATTCCAATGGAGTTCTATTACAAAGCATATGCTAGAAAGCAGACGACGTAACAGTGAATGGGCAGCATAAAATGCTGTCTCCAAGCAACCAGGCGGTGGTGTTGTCGTTTATGTCAGTAAGAAAGTGACTAAATTACAGTGAAAAATATAAAAAATATTGTTATTTATGTGTATATAGTTGGTAAGGTATTTTGTAATTATTTTCTTTTCCTATTTCTATTTTTCATATGTCAAGCGACAATGTGGTGTGTAGTGGAAGCCTGCTTCCAAGCGATGCGTCTTCAGAGTGCTACATCCGTTGTGATAAGTGCTCCCAACCACGTTTTTTCAAAGGGCAACGGGGTCTTAAAATCCATAATAGTAGAGTACATAAGGATGCTTATTTTGACCCTACTTGTCCTTCTATTGACCACACTTTATTACCCCAATCATCAATCCATATTACAAACCCTTTTGAACACTTTTGCCATACTCTGAGTAAATTTAAAAATAGTGTCCCAATCGTAAAACGAATTCCACGTGGAGCTCGCGTAGCTGTAGCTCAAAAACTAACAAATACCATTAACAAAACTGTAAATGACAATTCAGAAGGAAGTTGGGAGCACTTATTTACCTTCCCCTACAGAGTTCTCCATGTGAATAAGTCTAAAGGAAATACTTCTTTAACATCATCTATAAAACAAAATTGTAATAACCCTGACACGCATCCTTCATTTGTAACTACAACATATACCAAAACCAATAGATTCCGTTTCATAGAGTCAAAAATACGAGACGGAGACATTAAAGGTGCTGCCCGGATTTTGTTCTCGGATGACGCAATCGCACCCGACACTTCTGATACGGTTTCTGCTTTGGAGGAGAAACATCCACTTTCAACTGCTGATTGTTGCCTTCCTCCACCTCCAATTCTCTGTAATTCTGTTTTTGAGACTTTGCCGGACAGTGTCTACAAAGCCGTGTTTTCCTTCAGAAGTGGTAGTGCTGGTGGTTTGGACGGGCTTACCCCACAACATCTCAAAGATTTACTGGGGTGCGGTTGTACAAACACCAGTGACTTGCTTTTGAGGGCAATCACCGCTTTGGTAAACCTGATGCTTTCCGGTAAAGTCAATACTAATATTACCAAAATTTTATATGGCGCCAATTTGTGCGCTCTTAAAAAAAAAGACGGTGGGATAAGGCCCATTGCTGTGGGTATGACTTACCGCCGTCTTACGTCCAAAATTTGTTGCAAAGAAATCACATCCACGCTTAGTGATTACTTTCAACCACGACAACTAGGTTTTGGCACTAAGGGTGGATGTGAAGCAGCCGTGCACTCGTTACGCACTTTTTTAAACCTGCAAGGAGATCAGGTATTGTTGAAAGTGGATGTCAAAAATGCTTTCAACTCGGTTGACAGGGGCGCCTTATTGACACAAATTCAATCGCATTGCCCCACTATATTTCCTTATCTCTGGCAGTGTTACAGTACTGACTCTAATTTAATGTATAAAGATCACCTTTTGTTTTCATCCGTAGGTTGTCAGCAAGGCGACCCTCTCGGTCCTGCAGTTTTTAGCCTCGCCATTCATCCAATAATTAATTCTCTAAATTCGAAATTCAATGTCTGGTATCTTGATGATGGCACCCTGGGAGGCGAAGCTGAGACTGTTTTAAACGATTTAAAACACATTATACAAGAATTTCGGACAATAGGTTTAGATCTAAATTTCAGTAAGTGTGAATTATTTATTATGGAGAACTGCCCAAACAAACAATCAATAATAGAACAATTTAATATTTTAGCTCCAAATATCAAAATTGTAGACAAGTCATCCCTTCGTCTTTTAGGGTCTCCCATATGTGATGAGAGTTTTGCCCCTTTCGTTGAACAAAAAATTCAAAATTTTGGTATTATTAAAGATCGACTTCAAAATATTAATACACATATTGCTTTCTATATCATTCGTTACTGTATTTTTGTTCCAAATTTTACATATGTACTGCGAAGTTCTCATCTGTGGAAACATCCCCATCTGCTTAGTAAACTTGATCTTGTAATAAAAGACACTCTTTCGGCTTTATTTAATATTGATTTTGGAGACAGAATTTGGGACCAGGCCACTCTTCCTATTAGGATGGGTGGTTTAGGTATTCGCAAAATTTCTAGTGTTGCTTTACCAGCATTTCTGTCCTCTGTTCATAGCATTAGTGATTTGTGTAAAAAAATTATGTCTGACACTAATCTCGAAATTAGCTATGCCACAGAGGCCAGAAATGTTTGGTCAAGGCTAAGTCAAAATTCTAAATTTCCTTTTTGCATCTCTTCTCAGAGGCAGTGGGACGAGCCGCTTTGCAGAATCGTGTGGGATAATCTCATTCAAACGTCCGTAGGTTCTGCGGAGCGAGCTCGCCTTTTAGCTGTATCAGAGTGGGAGTCGGGGCTCTGGCTGCAGGCTTTGCCTTCATCTAATGTAGGTAATTTGCTAGACCACACCACATTTCGTTTGGCTACATGCCTCCGTATCGGGGCTCCTTGTGTTGTCCCTCATCGTTGCCCGTGTGGTCACGCCGTCGACCAATTCGGGCACCACGGCCTTTCTTGTCCTAGAAGTGCAGGACGTTTAGCACGTCATGCCGGCCTTAACGATATAATTCGTCGGGCTCTTGTCAGCGTCTCCGCCCCTGCCGTTCTGGAACCGAACGGCTTGGCTCGGGACGATGGCAAGAGACCAGATGGAATGACTTTAGTGCCCTGGAGGTTGGGGCGTGCCTTAGTGTGGGATGCCACTTGTGTTGACACTCTGGCTCCCTCCCATCTCCCGGTCACTGAGTCTAAGGCCGGTATGGCTGCGACATCAGCAGAGTCACTCAAACGGCGCAAATATGCTGGACTGACTAACACTTACATATTTGAGCCGTTTGGGGTAGAGACATTAGGGCCGTGGGGTCCATCAGCCCGCAATCTTTTTAAAGAGATATGCGGGAGGTTGGTCGAGGCTTCATGTGACCAGAGGGCTGGCCATTACCTTGCTCAGAGGATTAGCATTGCTATTCAGCGAGGTAATGCTGCCAGCATTCTTGGTACGTTACCAACGGGCAACGATTTGGGGGAAATTTTTTATTTATAATTTTTGTTTTATTTCTTTTCTTCCTTTTTTTTTCTACCTCTTTGTAAATATTTTATTTGTAAATATAAGTATTATCGCCAATATAATGTAAATTTCGATTTTCGCAATAAAAAAATACTATATATATAAAACATCCAGACCAAGACAAACAGACATAGTCATTCACACAAATATTTGTCTTGTGCGGGGATTGTACCCGCGGAGTCAAACTAGCCATTCGACACCAAGCTATATACAAGTATAGTATATATAAGTAACTATATATAAGTATATCCAAGTAAGTATAGTAAGTAAGTATACAAGTAGTCGTTATACATACTTACTTTTTTGAACTTAAATCAATGATCGCCGGCTGCACTCATGATAAAGCATGACTCATTGTCACGTTCCGCCTGAGCCGAGCGTGCAAGCGAGACCAGCCCCCTTACCACCATCTCTTATTGCGATTCAATAACTGAATAGATTGCTTATTCACACCAATGAATAAGCGATTCTATTTCAAATGCAATAGAGTCGCTTATTCATTGGTATGAATAAGCAATCTATTCAGTTATTGAATCGCAATAAGAGATAGTGGTAAGGGGGAAGCGGTAGAGAGGCACGATCTCCTTAAGCGTTCTGCTTGTCATACATCTATCTCTCTTCCACTCCATCGGCCGATGTTTTCTTACGACGTTATCACGTAAAATTATCGTCCGTAAACCGACTTTACACACAACCAATTTTTTTTTTCAGATAAAATTGACTGTTTATAATGTAGAAAATGGCAAAATGGTTGTGTTGTGGAATAAAAAAATGTTAGATCCATGCAAACATATTGTTATTGGACTGATGTTAAGAATGCAATTCAAAACCGAGAATTGTATGATTCAGAAGGTAAATTATAACTTAATTTTGCTTATACACAAATAATTTTACTATAATAAATTTATGTCAATACTGACACCCTTATAAATAAATAAATAAATATTGTCACACAAATTACACAGCGCCATCTAGCCCCAAAGTAAGCGAAGCTTGTGTTATGGGTACTAGACAACTGATAAACATACGTAAATATACTTTTTTGACGTGACAACGTCTTATAAATTGGTTAGCCGGGTGACACTTCAAGAAACTGGCTCACGTTATGCGCTTACAATGAGAGCGAGTGAAAGGCACGCGTCCCTTCTAAGAGCGAGAGAGACAGACATAAAAAGTGAAAGGCATGCGTCCCTTCCACTCGAAAACATTTTACCACTCAAAGTCGTTGTCACGTAAAACTTTCGCCCGTATACCGACTTTACAGGCAACCAATTTTTTTTGTAAATACATACTTATGATACATAGAAAACACCCAGACCAAGACAAACAGACATGTTCATGCACACAAATGTTTGTCCCGTGTGGGAATCGAACCCACGAGCGTTGGTGTCGAAGCCGCGTCATTGACCGCTACGCCACCGAGCTCGTCATCACACTTAACAAATCACAATCGAATCACCCATTAGTTATGTCAAAAAAAAATACATCACGATCAGCACATCTCAGTCAACGTTACGTCACCGGCACATTAAAACTATGCATTCCATGAAGAACACTTCCGTTTTCAATTCCGTTTGAATGAGCACATGTGGTAATAGCACCTTAGGTATTCCCAGAATCATTTTGTCATCGTTATCATTATCAGCCTTTATTTATCTACTGCTACTGCTTTCTGCTTTCACTCGCTTCTTGCCGTTTCTTGAGGTCGTCGGTCCATCTAGAGCCTTGGTTCCGAACCTAGGGGTAATTACCCCCTCAGGGGTAAAATAGGAATTCTGTAAGGGTAATCAAGCTGATAAAAGATAACAAATTAGTTCAAGCCAATAAAATCTAATTTAATGAGGGGGGTAAAATTAGTTTCTTTTATTGGTCATAGGGGTAACAACATTAAAAAGGTTAGGAAACGCTGATCTAGAGAGGGGGCGTCGCACTCTTCGTCGCCCCATACGCGGTCTCCACTATAGGACCTTCCTCCCCCATCTGCCATCACTGACAAAGCAAATGTCCACCCACTGCCACTTAAACTTACTGTGTAAGCTATGTCAAGAATCTTACTTGACCGTCGAATTTCTTCGTTCCGGATGAGATCCCTTAGAGAAACTCCAAGCATAGCCCTCTCCATCGCTCGCTGTGCGACCCTTAGAATGTGAATGAGTCCAACGGTCAGCGTTCAAGTCTCTGCACCGTAAGTCATAGCGGAGAGGACGCACTGATTAAAAACTATAGTCTTCAAGCATTGAGGTATATCTGCGGTGAGGACGTGCCGAAGCCGTCCAAAAGCTGCCCAGCGCAGTCGAATGCGTCTATCGATCTCTATGTTGAAATTACCCCGACCCAGTTATATAGCCTGTTCGAGGTAGACGATACTGATACTGAGATGATATTCCGCGAATAGCACTTATAAATATTATTGCAGCCGATTTTATAGTCTGATAGATTTTTCCAATAATAGTACCTCAGTAACAGGCAGTGTTTGTTTGTTAATTGTTTCAATCAATAAGAATTCAATATTGTTTTAAATCATAGTAATATTACATAAAATATATCAGTAACACTGCAATCGAGCACACGACCTATGTGATGCTAAGCGGTCATAGTCTTACGGTAAGTATTATATTGCATGCTTTAAGTTAACTTTACACATGAGTGCTCTTCCAACTGAGCTACCAGGAAGGTTTGTGTTGCTGACGAATTTTTGCATCTTATATTCTACTGCGTGAGTCACAGTGTGGCGTCATCAACCTATTAAGTAATTACATCATCATCAATTAGATCATCGAGAGGTCGTGGGTTCAAATCCTACCTAGGGGGGCAGGTGAATTTTTCCATTTCAAAATATTTATAATATTCTGGCAAGTTGGCCAAGACAACTATATAAATAATAATAATTTAATTACTTTGGTGTTATCAAAAAATAGCCGAATTTCATCTGCAACGATGGACTGCTATGCCTTGATTAGAAGTGTAATTGTCTGTTATTTGTTATCTTTTTCAGGGAAAATATGAGTTTGAAGTAAACATACCGGATGTAACCATGAAATTCTTTGGTACTTCATTTTACTATGGAGTGTACATTTTCAAAGTGATTGAATTTTCTAAAACAGGGAATATCGCTCGTTTAATATTAAATGAAACATTTGTAAAGAAATGAAAAATTTTGTATCGGATTATTGTTCTAATAGAATAATTTATTTATTAGATATTTTTTTTATTAAAATAATTCGCATTTTGAAGATCTCGTACCACTTTTAACATTATACTACGTTAATTAAATAAAATACGTTAAGCTAGGTGACCGCTTCCCATTAGGCGGGCCTACTTTTTGCCACCTTAGAGGTACAAAAAAAGCACTCGGTCCCAGCTGTTCTCGTAGCTGCTGTGTAGTCGCCTTTGCGCAATCCTCGGTTAGGCGGCATGATGGAGTACCCATATGGGGTTCGTGTAACGTTCGTTTTATTTTCTCCACAAAAAGAATACAATTACACCACCACTGAACAGAACAAATGAATAATTTACTCTTGACTCATTCTAGTCGATGCCTTACAGCCGAAAAGGGATAAGCGGCATATTTCAAACTTTACAGGAGAGTGATTTAAAGTTAAAATTTTATGAAAAAAATTCTTAAAAACTATAGTTTAGTTCCCGAGAGGCTGGAAATGTGTTTATGTTGTATTTAACATACTATCTATTGAATTACAGTGTTATTTTTTTATAATTCAACTTGCAACCCCTATTTACTGTCGGTAATCCTCAAATGATCTCATTTCACAAACAGGCAAAATGTCGTAAATGAAAATACAAGAATTATTCGCTTCCAGCAAAAATAATATAACTACACCTCATGTTTCGTTATAGTTGAACTAAAATAGCACAAGTGTGAGATTATTGAAAATAAAATTGAGGAAATATGGTATAACCAGCTATCAAATGAAAATTTACTGAATGCAAAATTGTATAAGTGGATTTTTTTATTAGGAATAATTTGCTTATTATGCATTTCGATGTGTTTCTTCTTAAAAAATATTTTTTCGAGTAGAAAAGATTTCAGGTTCGCCCTAGGGGTACTAAAATAGAAAAAAAAAAAAAGAAATATGAATCAAATCAGTCTTTAATTGACACAGAAATGAATGCCACATACTAAAATGTAATAGGTAATACTAAATAACAATTGTTTGTAATAAACGCTCTTATTACCATCATAAGTACCCGAGATCAAATCAACTTAGAATTATCACAATTGAAATATCTAGTCGAAATCAATTTTCATCTAACTATCTAAATCTATAAAAGAAGAAACTGACTGACTGACTTATATGTCAACGCACAGCCCAAACCGCTGGGTCTAGAGATTCCAAATTTGGCAAGTAGGTTCCTTATGACGTCTAGGGGTGCACTAAGAAAGGATTTTTCAAAATTCTACCCCTAAGGGGGTGAAACGAGGTTCCAAAGTTTGTATGGGGAAACAAGATTAGTTGGACTATTTTATCCGAAACTTTACATGAGTACTTCTATTGAGAAGTGTGTAAACACGTGTTTCAGGATTTTTCAAAATTCAACCCCTAAAAGGGGCAAAATGGGTTGTATAGGTCTGGAAATCGTCATGGGTATTGTTTTTATGGTTTATCGGGTTGCTGATTACGAAAACAACAACTATTTTATGATGTAACATAGCCAACGTGACATAAAATCACCCCTGTGGGGATGCGATGGGGTTGAAATATATAAAAGAAGAAACTGAGTGACTGATGATATATGTATATCAACGCACAGCCCAAACTGCTGGGTCTATAGCTTCCAAATTTGGCACGTAGATTCCTTATGATGTCTAGGAGTGCACTAAGAAAAGAGTTTTCAAAATTCATCTCTTATGGGGGTGAAACGGAGGTCCAAAGTTTGTATGGGGAAACAAGATTAGTTGGACTATTTTATCCGAAACTTTACACGAGTACTTCTATAGACAAATTAGTAAACACATGTTTCAGGATTTTTCAAAATTCAGCCCCTAAAGCGGTAAAACAGGGTGAAAAAGTCTGAAAATCGTCATGGGTATTGTTTTTATGGTTTATCGGGTCGCTGATTACGAAAACAACAACTATTTTTTTTTTAATAATAATAATAATAATAATCATTTATTTCTTTAACAATTACATAATATTAAACAAGTGACTGAAGTCTCCTTTTAAGCTTGTTGCCTGTATCAGGAGACTCCACTCTTCCATAGCTTGAATAGGTAGTTGCTACATATAATAACAATAACAAATATTATTCAAAGATTAGCATCGTTTAAATTTTATTCTTATAATGCGGGTGTATGTTAATAATTTTGTACTTATCGTGTTTGGTATAAGAGTGCGTGCACATTTGGGACAATAATATGATGAATGAGAATCAGAGTAAGTACGAATGTATATTGTGTGTTGTGTATGAATCGGGGCATGTTTGTATGTCGGTGTGTGTGTGTGTGTGGTGTGGGTAAGTGTATGATGTAGTATTTGTGTCACAGTTTCATATATGTGTGATTTAATTTTGAATCATTATTTAAAATTCATATTAATATTTAAAATTGTAATATTTAATTCATTAATTTATATATAAAGTTCTATTATTTCATTTATTCATTAAGATTCCAAATTCCATCACTTACATTCATTTTAAGCAATAACTAAATTGCTTAAAATTGTATTATATAATTAATTTGTTATTAGGTATTTAAAATTCTATTATTTAGTTTATACAGCATTGATTAAAAATTTGTGTAAATTAATTTAAAGTTATTATTTAAAATTCTATTATTTAATATATTATTATTTCTTTTTTTTTTTGTGATTCTATCTATTGTTGAGTTTGCAAAAATTTCTCCATCTCATCGTAGTTTAAAGGTTTGATAAAATTTGTAATATTTTTTTTACATTCATGGCATGATTTTGAGTATATTTCTATTTGTTTATTTACTTTATTGTACAGGTAAGCAGAACGGGTATTATATTGCTTCGAAGCAAACGTAGTTTTTACTACTGGCACTTGTACAACAGAATTTTTCCTCCTTCTAGCTCCCCTGGTGTCAGCTATGTAAGGTAAGGATTTATGTGTTTTCAGTATAACATGAATAAGATATAACTTCCTAACCGAAAGTAGATTAGTAAGCCCATAAAGCGCGTCGGTGGAGAATCTCTTTTTTTTAAAGTACATGACTTTTAACAGAGCCCGCTGGGCTCGTTCAATCCCAAGAAATCTCATCTTCGCCGCGCCACCCCAAACGGTTGTTGTATTTGTTATCAGAAGGTTATAAATAAGACTCCAATTGCTTGTGTACGACTGTCGAATAATTTTAATTTAGATTTCTTATATACAATATTTTATAAGGTAAATAGATAATAAGTAGAACGAGTAAATATCCAATCAGCGCCTTGCTCATGTATCAGCGGAAGAAAGAGAGGCTGCATGTTGTTGTTATCGCTGTCTCTGTCGCACGCAGATATAGTCAGTTTCGCTCGCGCCGGTGGGTTAGTCTTGCCGTGTCTACGATGCGTGCGCGCCGTGCCGATGAATGCATATTTTGTCTCCACAGTACCCCCCTTCAAGTGAAACGTACAACACGACGAATGACTCTGCCGGCTCGCGTAGTGTATGTTCTGTCTTGCGCAGGAGCGGTCGTCGGCTGTGTTGCAGTTATAGGGTTTCGAGTTTCGTGTTTCGAGTTTTCGTCTTCGTTCGGCATGTGTGCGGGTTTGAGGCGATCTAACGACACTGTTGCAAGTCGAGTAGGTAGCTTGATCTTGAAAAATTTTTCATGGCGTTCTATGACTTCATAAGGTCCTTCGTATGGTGGTGTAAGTGGCTTTTTGACTGCGTCGACTCGCATGAAGACGTGTGTGCATGTCTTGATGTCTGTAGGGTCGAAAATGGCTCGGCTTGATTTTCTGTTCGGCTTGTTCGGTGTGATCGATGACAACGTTTCTGTGAGGCGTCGTACAAATTCGGCAGGTTCTTCTTTTGACGTTGTAGGTGTGAAGAAGTCACCTGGTAGGCGTAGTGTTGACCCGTAGATGTACTGTGATGGACTTAGATTGTTGTCTCTGTTGATCGCAGCACGTAGTCCCAGTAAAATTGTAGGTAAGTTTTTAGACCAATCTGTGGTATTTCCATAAGCCATTAACGATGTTTTCAGACTGCGGTGCCATCGCTCGATCTGGCCGTTGGACATTGGATGGTAAGCAGTGGTCCTTATGCGCGTTACGCCCAGTCTCTTCATTAACGAGTTGAATAGTTCTGACTCGAATTGGCGTCCTTGGTCGGTGGTAATTCGTAGTGGGCATCCAAAGCGGCTTATCCATCCGTCATATATGGCTCGGGCAACTGTTTCAGCAGTGATGTTTCGTACAGGAATCGCTTCTGGCCACTTCGTGCATCGGTCGATCATTGTCACGATGTACTGGTTTTCTTCTGAAGGCATCATGGGTCCGACAACGTCGACATGCAGATGTTGCAGTCTTGCACTGTCTTGAAATTCGCCCAGTGGTGTCACTGTGTGCCGGTTTATTTTGCAGCGTTGACATTCAATGCAATTTTTTGTCCAAGTTGTGATGTCCTTATTCATGCTTGGCCAAAAATATTTTTCAGTCATTTGTTTTCTTGTGCTTCGTATACCGGGATGACTCAGGCTGTGCAGCGCTTTGAATGCAGCTGCGCGGACTGCGGCAGGTAGGTATGGTCGCGGTGATGACGTAGACATCTCACAGGTGATCGGTCGTGTAAATCCGGGAAGCTGTATGTCGGCAAACTTGAGATTATTTTTCTTTTTCAGTTCTTGAAGCTCGCTGCATACTTGTTGTTCTTGTGATACTGTGTTGTAGTCGATGCTTGAAGAAAGTTCAATCTCGGAAATGCGCGATAACGCATCTGCGACTGTGTTATCTTGTCCACGTACATATCTGATTTCTTTGCAAAATTGGCTGATGAATTGCAGTTGTCTCTCTCTTCTAGGTGTGTCATTCTTGCTTGGTGCTTGAGTTAGTGCATAAGTGAGTGGCTTGTGGTCGGTGTATACAACTGCCGGAGTTCCTTCGATGTATCTTCTAAAATGTTTTATAGCGGTGTATATAGCGAGTAATTCGCGGTCATACACGCTATATCGGCGTTGTGTTTCACTCAGCGTCTTCGAAAAAAATGCAATTGGTTGCCATTGATTCTTGTTTTTTTGTTGTAGGACTCCTCCGATACTGCAGTCAGACGCGTCGCTCATGATAGACAGCTCGGCGCCTGGTATCAGGTGTGACATCAGTGTGGCGTTCTTGATGCTTTCTCGACATTGTATGAATGCTTCTTCTGTGCTCGGTGTCCATTGTATCGGTGTCTTGTCTTTTTTTTTAGTGTTGTGAAGTAGCTTGTTTAACTCGTGCTGTTTATCGGCTTGATGTGGTAGGCAATGTCGGTAAAAATTCAACATGCCAAGGAAACGACGAAGTTCTTCGATGGTTTTCGGCTTTGGATATGATGAAATAGCTTCAATTTTCTCGTCCAGTGGTCGGATGCCTTCTTCTGAAATCTCGTAACCGAGAAAATTGAGTTTCTTTCTTCCAAATTCGCATTTTTCTGTACTGATGCTTATGCCGTACTCGTCTAGTCGCTCGAAGACTTTTTGTAGGTGCTCTCGGTGTGTCTCTTCATCCGGTGAAAATATCAGTAGATCATCGACGTAGCAGAAGGTGAATTCGCTTAGTCCTTGAAGTACTTGGTGCATGAATCGCTGATAGCTTGAGCTGGAATTCCGGAGTCCGAAGGTCATGACCATGAACTCAAAAAGTCCGAATGGTGTAGTCACGGCAGTCTTCTGTATGTCTTCTTTGCTATGCATAGGTATCCAGTAGTATGCTTTTTTGATGTCTATCTTGGAGAAGATCCTTTTGTTGTGCAGTAATAAGGTGAAGTCTTGAATTCTGGGCAGCGGGTAGCGATCTGGTATTGTAACTGCGTTGAGTCGGCGATAATCTCCACATATACGTAGCTGGCCATTTTTCTTCGAAACGACGTGTAGTGGGCTTGCCCATGGGCTGTCTGATGGTCTGCAAATTCCCATTTCAACCATTCGTTCGAATTCTTTCTTCACTTCTTGGTAGCGATTGGGTGCTAGTGGCCTTGGTCTTGCAAATAATGGCGGTCCAGTTGTCTGTAGGCGGTGAGTTACATCGTGCTTCGGTGGTTTCTTCATTGATAGTGGTCGCTGAATATCCGGAAATCTCGCCAAGAGATCGTGGTATGGATGAGCTTGGTTGACGATGTGGACAGCAGGCACTTCGCTGCGGCTGATGGGAGCGTTGACGGATAGCTCCGTGACGTTGTCAATCAGCTTTTCTCTTCGCAGGTCAATCAGCAGGTTGTGATGTCGGAGAAAGTCAGCGCCGAGAATAGATTTCTTGATGTCAGCTACGACGAATGTCCAGGTGAAGGTGCGACGTAAACCAAGATTGAGCTTCAATGTCTTCTCGCCATATGTTTCTATTGTCGTCCCATTTGCTGCATATAACTTGTAGTTTGAAGCTATCTTTTTTCGCTTCGATTTGACGGCCAATACGGAAATTTCAGCGCCGGTGTCGACGAGGAATCGTTCTTGCGAATAGCGGTCGTAAACACATAGGCGGTTGCTTCTGCTGGGAACACCGACGTCCGCCACAGTCGGTGTCGCATCTAGTTTTCCGAATGATATTTTCTTCGGCAGCACGGAGATTCGCATCGTCTTGCTTTGTCTCCAAACTTGAAGTGGTAGCGGCATTCCCAATCAGTGTCTCCGGGCTTCTTTGAACTGCGACTGTTTGAGCGTGAGCGGCTTCTCGAAGGCGGTCGTCGTCGAAATGGTCGGTGGCGCGTACGTAACTCCGAAACTTCAGTACGTAGTTCCGCAATCTCGAATGTGAGCTTTTCAAAAATCTTCAGTAACGTGTTGAGGTCCGTAGGATGTGCTTGTGACGGCGGTGGGCATGACGATACTGCTGCCACTGTGATGGGCTCGGTGCTAAACTCCAGCATGCTGTCTGCCATGGCTGCGAGAGTGTCGAGTGATGCTTCTTTGTTGATGGACAGCGTTGCACGTACGTATGGAGGCATGTGATTTAGCCATTCAATACGTATGCCTTCGTTAGTGATCATGTTGCCACCAAGTTCTCGCATTCTTCGTAGCAGCTGTGACGGTTTTTGGTCTCCCAATTCAAGTCCGCTGATGAGTTTTTGAAAATTCTTGACTTCTGACGTTGCGTATACGGAGAGTAGACGGGCCTTTAAAGCGTCATATTTACCACTAGTTGGTGGATTAAGAAGTATGTCGCTTAAATGACCGAGATCTGTTGTCTGTAGCTGTTGTAATGCGTAGCGGTATTTTTGTTCGTCGCCGGTCTTCAGTGGGTTTACAATTGCTTCAAAATGCGCGAACCAGACGTCAGGTTGTTCCCGCCAAAATGGCAGTAATTTTGAGCCTAACGATATCGCTGCGAGATCGAGTTGCTGTTGAACAGGAACGTCGGTTTTAGTTTCAGTTTTGTCCATTTTCAAGTCGGGTGGTCACCACTGTTGTACGACGACGAACCCACTGTTGTATTTGTTATCAGAAGGTTATAAATAAGACTCCAATTGCTTGTATACGACTGTCGAATAATTTTAATTTAGATTTCTTATATACAATATTTTATAAGGTAAATAGATAATAAGTAGAACGAGTAAATATCCAATCAGCGCCTTGCTCATGTATCAGCGGAAGAAAGAGAGGCTGCATGTTGTTGTTATCGCTGTCTCTGTCGCACGCAGATATAGTCAGTTTCGCTCGCGCCGGTGGGTTAGTCTTGCCGTGTCTACGATGCGTGCGCGCCGTGCCGATGAATGCATATTTTGTCTCCACACGGTAATACAATATATTAGTAGAGATTGCACTAGGGCAACATATGTGTTGTTAAGAATGCTATTTGAGTTATCAAGTTCGTTGACAGATTTTTTGGGAACTATATGCCGCAACGTTTTGAAAACCCATATTAGCTTTCTGACTCTACTAGTTACTAATTCAAGGTGAGGATACCAGGATAACCGATTATCAATGATAACGCCTAGATACTTGGTATTTGAAACCCTATTTATCACTGGGCAGTTACAGCTTTTATCAATTGGGTTACATAAATGTAATCCTATGTTAAAATCATCCTTAGGTTGCATGTTGTTTTTTATGCTGAAGCAGATGTAATTCGTTTTGGAAACGTTCAAGGTAAGGAGGTTCTTATTTAGCCATGCAGCAACTTCAGTCAATCCCTGCTCAGCGCGGGTCTTTACGGCGTTCCAAGATTTATCCGCAAAGACAATTGCTGTGTCATCGGCATACGAGAAGATTTTAGCATTTTTAATTGTCATGTTACAGAGATCGTTTACATATATCAAAAATAAAGTGGGGCCTAAAACGCTTCCTTGCGGTACACCGTATGACACATCAGTGTCTTCGCTAATGTGCTGTTCAATTTTTACTTTTTGCTTCCTTTCTGTTAAGTAATCTTTAAATAATGACATTGGCGTACCTCTAATACCAAATTTTTCTAGTTTGTTGAGAAGGATGGGCACCGAGACACTGTCAAATGCTTTTCTAATATCTAAAAATACTAATACTGCGTCTTCGGTCGATTTTTTACTTCTAAAACCAAATTGAGATTGAGATATTATGTCAAAGTCATTTAAGTATTTTATTAAACGAGCATTAAGTAACTTTTCAATAATTTTGGCAATGACGGGTAACACTGAGATAGGTCTATAATTGCCAATGTCATACTTGTCTCCACTCTTGTACACTGGAGTAATAATTGATCTTTTTAGCGGAGTTGGGAATACGCCTTTACTAAAGCAGATGTTTGCCAAATGTACTATGATAGGAACGACTTCACTACTTACAAATTTTAGATATTTAGTGGAGATGCTGTCCCAGCCTGGAGCACTGTCAGATTTGAGGTTGGTTAGAATTCTGTATACTTCATCACAATCCGTTTCCAGCAATACAAATGACTGGCACTGGGTAGGTAGTTTATCAAGATAATCTGTTTGAACTGTATTTATATTAGTTTGTATTTTTAGAGCAAGCTCCTTTCCTATGTTAGCAAAGTAGTTATTAATTGAATTTACTGCATCAGAGGGGGATGGACCTATGTTAATTAATTCGGAGTTTTGCATTTTAGGTTTATTAGAATATGATATTTGTTTTATATTTTTCCAAAGTAATTTATTATTGTTCATTGATTTACTTAGTAGTTCTGTTTCATATTTTCGTTTTATTTTTTTTATAAGATTGTTACAATAGTTTCTGTAGCGTTTGTATGTTATTAGTAAAATCTCATTATATGGGTCTTTATGGAGTTGCTTTTGAAGTTTATTACGATTACGAATGCAGCGTAGAATGCCGGGAGTAATCCAGGGTTTCAGGATGAGCTTACTTTTAGGGATTATCTTAACGCTCTTAGATTCGTTCATCGCCTCAATTAACTTATCGATTAGACTTTCAACGATTTTGTGGGGATCATCACAAAAAAGTAATTTATCCAAATGTTTCTCTTGCAATAATTTTAGGGCTTTTTCAAAATCTACTGTGGTGGTAGTTTTAGTAGGCAAGTGTTTATTTAATAATTTAGATAAGCATAGCAGAGTAGTCAAATGATCCGTGGTAGTCGTGTTTAAAATAGCAATAGACGTTGATATTTTACCTCCATCAATTTTTAACATGAAGTGATCAAGACAGTTTCTCCCTCTGGTAGGTAAAGTATGTCCGGGAAGTATGCTGTGTTCCGCTAACATACTGAGATAATTCGTTCTATTTTTAAATTCGTATGATTGTTCCTTTTCCTTAGGTTTAATATTAATATTTATGTCCCCTGCAATAATTATATTTTTTTCGGAATTAATCGTGTCTAAATGAGAATTTAAAGAATTAATAAAATTTTCCGCATTATTATTTGATGGTGATCTGTAAATACACAACACCGTATTATTGAAAATGTCGAGCTGAAGACAGGACGCTTGGGCTAGCTTTATTTCTCTCACACTAGATCGTAATGTATTCTTTACATACAAAACCACCCCATCGTTCTGATTCAGATGACAATTTGTTGAATATGAAAGATAGTTATTGATTTGAGGTATTGACTTGTTTAGATTTAATCGGCATTCCGTTAAAATAATTACATCTACATCGAATGTAAAATTAGATAAGGTAACAATAAAATCATCGAAATTACAGTATATGCTTCTAATATTTTGAGCTACAATTGTAAAATCATTTTTATTGATTAGAATATGGCTATCAATGTCTCTACTATCACATTCTATAGTTCGAGCTATTTTAATTTCGTCAATATCGTTTAAAGTATCTAGTGTTTCATTCATATTTATAGAGATTATTAGATTTACGAGTCTTTTCAATATTTATCATAAGCGATTTTTTTAACATTGTGTAATTCAGTAATGGATAGATTGGATATAAATTTGGAGTCTTTACTGATTGTATAACAGATTGAAGTAAGCGAAATACTAATTCAAAATACGTTGATTGGTACTGAGTGAATGAGCTAAGTAAGTGTGTAAGTGTAAATAAACATAAGTATATGTAGTGAATACTGTGGGATTTGTGTGTAGTATAAGTGTGCAGTTTGTTATGGAAAATATTCACCTGTCGTAGGCAAGTAATTCTATCTACATGATGGGAGAATAGTCAATCTTCTAGTAAAAGTTGATGTATCTGCGCTTCGCTCTTTATCAATATAATCGGGGACTCTTCATTTTTCCTCACGTAAACTTTGCCATAGGCAGTCCAGCAAAATTTATAGTTCTTTGATTTTGCAAGGTCCCGAGACAAAAAGTGTAGGCGAGATCCTTTGGCAGTTAGCTGTTCAGACAGGAATATTGGCGTGTCCTCTTGCGTTTTGAATCCAAGGTGTTTAGTACATAGTTTAGTTTTGTGCTTAATGTTGAAAGATTTACCCATTTTTAAAACATCAGTTTTTAACAGAGTTGAGCCAGTCTCCACAACTATTGGGGTATCCTGTTTATTTTCTTTCTTTCCTCTTACTCTATATATATCTTTGATGTCTGATTTGGAGATATTGCAGTCTAAGTTCTGAGAGAGACACATGACCATTTGAATGAGATCATCTTTACTTTCGTTACTTTTTTTAGGCACGTTTTTAATCTCAAAATTAGATTTTCGGCTATTAACTTGCATTTCTTCGACTTTGTTTTCTAAAATAATTGTTTTCTAAAATAATAAAAAGAATTTCAAGATGTTGGATTTGTTTCTTCAACTCTTCATTCTGTGATGCCAAAAACGCTACTGAATTCTCAATGGTCTGGTTGGACCTCTGGATTTCCTTAAGGGTAGAGGAAACTTGCTTGAGCTCATTGACTTGTGGAGCTAAAAGAGATGAAATCATTTTTCCGATTTCTTCCTTCAAGTCATCCAATTGGTAAAAATTTGGGGTTTCCATTTCATCTCTGCTTCTTTTAGTACGTTGTAATATAAAGTTAGGGGGGGTCCTGTTTTTTTCTAACGCACTTAGGTCTGTCTCTGACATAGATTTATCCATATCTGGTTAAAGTTGTAAATGTATTGAAAATTGTGTGCTCACCTTTATAATTGTGACACGTCAAGCAAGTAGGTATCGACAAGCGTAGCGCGTAATTTGTGCCGAGGTAGTTGTATTTTTACTTTGACCAAACAATGTAGTGAGAGATGTGTGCTCACCTTTATAAATTCTGATGCGCCAAACAAGTAAGCGTCCGTACCTCGTATCGTAAATTGTTTGGAGGTAGTTGAATACAGATGCAGCAGCGACCAGTCGGCTGCGCAATGTCAGCGTTGGTCAAAGCGAGCAAAAAATAGCAATTGTCTCACTCACTCTTGAGGTAAGCGGGGGACGGGTATCGCACGCTGCTCTTGATCGCACGTTGAGTCACGTTGAATCTTGAGATGTTAGATGGAATTATACCGGGTTCTATTAATCTAAAATACGTCCACTGCTTAATAGATTTACTACTCAAATTTGTATGTGTTTTAATAATATTTTGTATTAAAAATTTGATAAACGTCCGCTCTCAACTGAGTACAGAGGCGAAGATTTTATAATCCAACATAGCCGACATGACTTAAAATCACCCCTATAGGGAGTACGGTGGGGTTAAAATGTCATAATATATTATATTTTTAAAAATGGAAAAATATATTTATCTGGCAAGTTGGCCAAGACAACTATTTAAAATAATAATAAGTCATAATATATTGATATACCCATATTGATGGGTGTTGATTCTATGGTTTTCTGGGCAGTCAATTACAAAAATGGTCTCGATTTGAAAATATCAACCCCTAAAAGGGTAAAATGGGGTCAAAAAGTCTGAAAATCGTCATGGGTATTGTATGGTTTATCGGGTCGCTGATTACGAAAATAACAACGATTTTAAAATTCAACGTGGCTACCGTGTCCATCATCCTCTATTGAGGTGCGATGAGGTTGAAATGTCTATATATCAATATATGTATAGTATTTACGGGTTTTCGGAACGCCAATCCATACTAATATTATATATAATGCGATAGAATGTCTGTTACCTCTTCACGCTTAAATCTCTGGACCAACTTAGATGAAATTTGGTTGAGAGATACATGGAGTCCTGGGAAAGGACATACCTAAGATAGTTTTTATCCCAAAAATTACCTATTATTGTTATTTATTGTATCCGTATAGCGGTAACGTGACCATCATCTCCTATTGGGGTGCGATGGCGTTGAAATGTTTAAAATGTGGTGAAAAAGTCTGAAAATCGTCATAGGTATTGTTTTTATGGTTTATCGGGTCGCTGATTACGAAAAAAAAACAACTATTTCAACATAGCCGACGTGACAACTCTGTAGGGGTGCAATGGGGTTGAAATGTTATAATATCAATATGGGTGTTGATTCTATGGTTTTCTGGGACGTTAATTACGACAATAGCATCGATATGAAATATAACGTAGTTAACACGAATTACTTAAAAAGATTTTTTAAATTTTACTTCTAAGAGGGTGGAACGGAGGTCCAAAGTTTGTATGGGAAAACGAGATTAGTTGGACTATTTTATCCTAAATTTTACACAAGTATTTCTATTGATTAATGAGTAAACATGTGTTTGCCCCGAATGTCACGCGAGCGAAGCCGCGGGCGAAAGCTAGATAATTATGAAATTGAAATTTACAACGTTCATTTAAGCATAAACAAGTATTCTTAAGATTAGTACACTGTTAAAATCACAATTTTTTGTCTCAAGTCTTTGTTTTATTCATAAAATATTTTAAAGTATCAACTATAGGAGTGTAACAAAAATATAACTTATTCTTTATAGAATTATCATAATTGAAGGTTCGTCTTGTTGTCGCTTGGACCCGTAGTTTCAATAGAACGATACCGACAACTGACATTTGAAAATTGTTATTGAACAGGTAAACGACAAAGACGTTGAGAATGGACTGGTATAAGGATAACTTTTAGTTCTACCTTTTTATCTAACCGCCGGAATCTTTTAATTATCGAGAGGGAAAAAAAGGATAAGCGACAAACTAATTCTAAATATTTACAGGGGCTATATGTAATAACCTCCTTTTTGCTTTCTATTTATGAACCAGGAAAAATATACTAAACGCCAAATAAAGTCTCAAAAATGTGGCCTAACTACAATAAACGACCAATATATTTTATAAAGGAACAGGCATAAAATACTAACCCGAATTTAACAAATAATTATATAAAAGCAAAATAACATAAACGTATGTTTCTCAATGTTTGCTTCCAGCAAAAATAGGTTAACGTTCTAATGATTGAATATTACAGAGAGCCCAAAAAGCATAAGTTATTTGTTTTCAAATATTCTTTGATCAACAACCAAAAAAAAAACTTCAAAATTTCAGTCGTACAGCGAATAAATTTAGCTCATGTCCCTATTATTACTACCGCCTAAGCGACATAAAGTGTCACTTAGAAACATGTAACCCAGACCAAACGACGCAGAAAAAAAAGACGATTCTGGCCATATATATAAGTCCATTCTCCAAAAAATGGCGCTTATCCCTTTTCGGCTGTAAGGCATCGTAGTGGAATCGCAGAAGTGGATGAATTTGACGTAACTAACTTTCGACACATCATGGACAAATGTCGCATGGATTACACGAACAATGTGTGCATGAGGCACCATACGTAATCAATTTCCTGATTCACCTCAAAGGGGAGTTGTGATATATAAATGAAGAAAAAATTACAGATGGTTTAGAACCTTTGAGTCTGAGAAGAGATTTTCCGTCGTCCCTTTGTGTGTTCTACCGATTGTACAATGGGGTGCGTTCAGAGGAGTTATTTCACATGATGCCCACGACCTCCTTCTACTGTCGCGCCAATAACAGCTTCCCATCAGGCGGACCGTATGCTTGTATGTCACCTTAGTGGTATAAAAAAAAGAGATCGATATGAGACAGCGGCATGGCGTGGCCACACTATACGTAGAAGTTACCCTGTGCTTACGGCGTTCGTATACCCATTCGAAGGCCGAAAGCACATTACCAGAATCATCAAACTTGCATTGCCGACCTCGTAAAAGCTCCAAATCTAAACTGGTGGTCGAATTAGACATATAGTAACATACTTGGATACGTAAAATATATATTTAGAAAATCATTTCAGTACCGTGCCGTATAATCGTGATAGTATAGTTTATTTAACAAAATTTCAGTAATATTAAACGCTTTTTTTTTTCTTATTTAGTATTCACAATTGATCTTTTGATATTTTACAATTTTTTATTAAAACCGTGGTGTCTATCACCAAATTTTCAGCGAAATTTATTGAGCTCATAAAATCGTCCGGTCGTTCTGTCTGTCTGTGAAATTTTGAGTTTCACCGGACAAACTCAAAATTTCGAAATTCTGACTTCGGATTCGTGTAGAGCATCAAAAAGTAGTAATGTAAAGTGACCTTGGTTTTCCGATATCAATTCGGAAAAGTGGTCAAAATAAATAAATAAAAAAAAATTAAAAATAGCTATGGTGGCGCATGCTGCGCGTCCGATGTTTTAAGTTAAATTTGACTCATTTTCCGGTATCTGATTGGGGCTAAAATTTGGCATATTTGTTGGATTTCCGTGACAATGTATGTTCACCTAAGTGTCATCATTTTAAATCCAATAGGGAGGAGTCCGTCACAAAATACCCACTTATAATTTTCATATTAACCCCTACGATATACGTAACAAATATAAGGGCTTGAAGAGTCAAATAGGGCTAATTACAATATGGGGAGTTTTTATTTCTTTTTTTGTGAATAACTAAGAAAAGATTGTTTTTTTTTTTAGTTTATTCTTGTTTACTAGTTATCTTGACGTAGGTTGAAAACTAATCCCCATAGTAATTGGACAGAGAAAGAAAAAGCTAACTTAAGCTGACAATGTCTATTCAGTAAATAAATTAGAAAGCTTTTGTTTTATTTCATAAAACATTTTAAGTTAGCAGTGAAATTTAAGCCTTAAGTGCTGGGGGAATTCGATAAAGTCACATTACTATTTATTTTCCAGAACATTATCTCGACTGAAAGAAACATCATGTACACTTTTATGAAATTTAAATTACTCATTTTACATTTCCCCGGAGTAGTAGACGGAGATATATTATTATGATATTAGACAGAACATTACGACCTCAGTGTCACAGCCTCTGTATTAGTACGTTAGTACTATTACTTATACTGTGGTATAAGCTGTTATGTTAGGCCGCAGACTATTTTAAGGTTGTCTGGAAGAGATCGCTTACAGCGATAAGACCATTGCATTGTTTTGCATTGCATTGCTTTGCAATGTATTGTATTGCATTGCACTGCATTGTATTGTGTTTCACTGGCAGATTGCTTTTTTTTATACTACGACGGGTGGCAGACAAGCATACGGTCCGCCTGATGTGAAGCGATTACCGTAGCCATATTAACGCTCGCAACATAAAATGTCGCTCGCGCGCATCACCCCCGCTGCTGACGCACCATCTACTTCCTTTCTGGTGACCTCACTCACTCGCAGGAACACAACAACCCTCAATGGACCCTCAAGGGAATTATTTGGCTGCGGTATTTTGTGAGGCGGTGGTAAATCCCCAGGTAGCTCACAATTACGCTCCCTATCTCTCTTTTCGCCAGAGCTTCGTTTGTCAGTGAGCAGGGTGTACCGCATGCAGGTGAAGTTGGCTTTGGTTGAAAGATGTTGATGAACTACTTACACCCCAAAATTGCATACGTTATAAGGAATAAATTATACCTATTGATTTTACTTTATTTCTATTTCCATTTTGTTAAATTATATAGATACGAAGTCATGGGTCATCATGATCATCATTTCGGCTATAGGACGTTCACTACTGAACATAGGCCTTCCCCATAAACTTCTAGAAAGATTAGTTTTGTGGTGTTTACATTTTATTTATTTATTTATTTATTCTTTATTGCACACAATCCATTACATGATTATATACAAAAGGCGAACATAATGCTAAAGCATTGTCTACCAGTTTACCTTTCGGACATGTATGATTTATTGTAGGAGGGGTGCCTTATTTTAAATAACTTAAACAACATACGCATATACATACATACACATACATATACTTACACACATATATACACATTTACATACATATACACATACATACATATACATATCAAATAGTGCAGATAGCGAGGAGGTAGCCATTGTTCATGACATATCCAGGTAATGCAAATGTCCAGATTTTTAAATGATACGCGAGACTGTGCACGTCTAATGTTGTCGGGGAGGGTGTTCCAGAGTCGTACGGCCGTGACGGCAAAAGAATTTGAATAGAACCCAGTACGGTGAGAAGGGAAGGAGAGAACTAAGCTATTGGAAGAGCGCAGATTCCTATCGTGACTAGAACTTAATAGTTGAAATTGGGACTTAAGATAAGGGGCAGCAGTTGGACTATTTAAAATAGTATAAAGCAAACAAAGGCCATGTAGGTTTCTGCGCTGCCTGATATTTAGCCATTTAAGCTGAGAACGATATTTGGAAATGTGGTCATATTTGCGCAGACAAAATATAAACCTAAGACAGCTGTTTAAAAGTCTGTCCAATTTATTCAGATGATCCTCTGTTAGGTCCAGATAACACACATCAGCATAATCAATGACAGGTAGAATGAGACTTTGAGCCAGCATTATTTTTGTTTTCATGGGAAGAAAATTTTTTAGTTGGTTTAGGTAATGCAAAGAACCATAGACCTTTCGGCTGACCTCAGCAACTTGTGTGTCCCAATTAAGATTAGAGTCAATGTGTAGGCCAAGATTTCTGGCATTAGTAGAGATGGGGATTACATTTCCATTATAGGTTAAAGATTTTAATGAGCCAAAATTTAATTGTCTTACAAGTCGTGTACTACCCACAATGACTGCTTTACATTTGTTTGGATTTACTGTTACGCCATAACTGATAGACCATATACTAATAGATTTGAGATTGAAATTAAGTTTTGTAATAGCTTCATTTATTTCAGAAACATTTGTCTGTATATAAAGCTGCAAGTCATCAGCATAAAAATGGTACGAACATGAAAGAATTCTAGAAAGAGTACTAATAAATATGGAAAATAAATTAGGAGAGAGTACGCCGCCCTGTGGCACGCCGACAGCTACATCTCTCCATTCTGAGCTGGTCTGATCGACACGCACACGCTGTCGACGCCCACGAAGATACGATGAAAACCAATCAGTCACTGAAGACGACACATTATAGTATGACAGAATGGCTAGCAAGATATCTGGATCAACCGTGTTAAATGCGTTGGAAAAATCTATAAGAACTAAAATTGTTACCATTGTGTTTTCCATACCAAGTCGTATATCCTCAGTTACCTTTAGTAAGGTCGTTGTTGTGCTGTGTCCTTGTCTAAAGCCAGATTGAAATGGATCGAAAAGATTAAATTGTTGCATATAATCGGAAAGTTCTAATATTTTGGACAGAAATGGCAAAATGGAAATAGGACGTATATCGTTTAGGAATTTAGGTTGTGATATTTTAGGAATAAGATGTACAAAAGCATTACGCCAATGAGAAGGAAAAATATGCTGGCTTAAACTTGCATTAATTATGTGAGTTATTACTGTTAGTACATATTTTAATATGTAAATGATCATTATTCTGCTTATTTCATCAGAACCTACAGCATTTGAATGTATGGACAATATAACTTTTTTGATGTAGTCTTCAGTGACTGGGGCAAAAACAAATGAGTCAGTATTAAGGTAAGGCAGCAATAGAATCAATGGTTTCAGACTTGTCGTAATCATTAATGGTACCAGCCATAGTGAAATGCTCGTTCAACTCGTCAGGAGTAAAAGGACTGTTGTGGAGTGTATTCTGCACTTTACCTATACCCATAGAATTTAGGAATTTCCAAATATTAGATGAAGATGAGTTTTCTAAATTGTCTATGAAATATTGGCGTTTTGCATTTCTACACATTTGATTACACTGATTCCTTGCAGCCTTATAACTAACCCAGTGTTCCGGTAACCTACGTCTTTTAAATTTTTTATATGCTCTGTCGCGTTTACTCATAGCATTACGTACGCTTTCCGTTATCCAAGGAGCAGGGGGACGCCTCACCTTAACTTTGCGCACCGGTGCATGCGCATCATAAAGCGATGTAATACATTTATTGAAAAGAGAGACCTTATCATCCACTTCTGATGCCCTATAGACCGGCTCCCAGTCTATTTGGGAAGCATCCTTCTGTAATGCCTGTATGTCCATACGCGCAAAACAACGCAGTTCCAATACTTTGGGTTTAACTTTAGGTGCCTTTATTTTGTATGATAAGTAAATAAGGTCATGGTGAGAAAACCCAGGAGCAGGAAGTTGACCAAAGCTAGCTATGCGGCTTTCCGATGAAGTGATCATCAAGTCCAGTAATGAATCATACATTCATAGTTTTCTGTGATTATTTCTTAGATTGTCGGTCGATGTAGTGGGGTCCGCCCTATACTACGTTTTCTGGTTCACAATCGTCATTCCAGAACTTGATAACCCGCGAATATTTGCAGGGATAGTAGTACTCGCATGGCTCGACCCCGACGGGTTAACCCATTCTAGCTAATTCAGTTTTTGAATTAGCTTATTACAGATTTTAAAGTTCAAATGCTAGATGCCGATAGGCGGCTTTGGCTTGTGATTAATAAGTTTTGGGACGCCAATGGGTGGCCTCGGCACAAGGCTAAATGTATGGCGGCATGAGGGTAAAGTTCTTTCATACGGAAGTCGGCAATGGCAATGGGTGAAAGAAGTGTGGTATAGCCAAGAAAATATTAAACATAGCCTAAAGATAACTCCATATAATAATATAGGAGATCGGACTATAAGCTCGATCTTGTTTTAGTTCAGGAGCAGTACCAAAGATCTCAATTAAACAGTAAATTTATACAACTTAATAACAAGTCGCGCGCGGGTATATATGCGCCAAGGGGCGGATTTACTATAACATCAATCAATCACCTAATGTCCACTCACTGTGCGGTAGCTGAGGTAACATCTCCATATTTGAGATTATTTGTAGTCAGTTGTTATTTTCAATTTTCTGACCCTGTGGGTTCGCATTTGTATCATCTACGAAGAGTATTGCATGCTCTTACTGGTCATAAGGTTATTATAGGAGCAGACGTAAATGCATCATCACCATTATGGCACGGCAAGTTGAGAGCGACCGATGCCGACAGACGCTCTGCTGTTGAAGAGTTCATTGCTGAAATGCATCTTCATATTCACAATACCCCTGAAGCACCACCTACTTTTAGTAGCCCAATGGGCGAGTCTTTTATTGACGTCACACTTTCTAGTGCAGACGTCCGAATACAAAACTGGCGCGTTCTTCCTGAAGCTTCTTGTAGTGATCACCGTCTGATTGTGTGTGAGTTCTCCCCAGTTGTTGATAACTTAAATCCGCAACAGTTAATAGATTTTCAATATAAAACTAGGAACGCCGACTGGGCAAGCTTTGCTTCACTTTTCGCTTCCCGCGCCAAAGATTTTACTCGTAGTAAACTTACAGTCACGGAAAGTGTTAAAATTATGTCTGACACATTCGTATATTGCGCTGACGTTGCATTAGGTCGAAAACCTATAGTTAATAACAGACGATGCGACTGGTGGAATGATACCCTTATTAGGTTGCGTAGGCATTTTCGTGCCGCTAGACGTAAAATCTCAAAGTTAAAGAAACGTAACATCGAAGGAGAAATTTATCAAACCGCTCTAAGTGACTTGCGTATTGCTAGATCTCACTATCGCGCTGCTGTTGAAAAATCCAAAGGTAATTTACTAAAACGTATTGTAGAAAGATTAAATAGTGAGGGCCCGTGGTCTCCTCTATATAACGAATTTAAAGCAAATAGGCGGATTGATCAGGCATACGTATCCAATATAAAATTTAATAATTCACATACCCTTGGTGTAGAAGAGACCGCTGAGACAATTCTGCATGCGTTAATTCCTGACGATTGCGCCGATAGTGACAGTGACTACCATCGTGAGGTTAGGAGCGCGGCGGATATGTGCCCTTCCACTCCAATATCAAATGTACCGTCGATGGATGAGTTTATGTCTATTGTTAAAGCTTTGCCTACAAATAAAGCCTCCGGTGATGATAAGATTTCGAATAGAATGATTAAAGAAGCTTGTAAAGTAGCCGCTGAGCCTATCTTAACAATACTTACTCGGTGTATTGTAGAAGGTCATTTCCCTGGCATTTTGCGAAGTGGTGTTATAAAAATAATACCAAAAGGCGGTGATAAACCACCAGACGATCCGAAGTCCTACCGTCGTATTACTCTGCTACCGTCGTTGGGTAAGCTGCTTGAGCGCTTGGTTGTGCCACGGATGCTGCCCGGTGGCCCACAATTTCATAAAAATCAGTACGGCTTCACCATTGGCACGTCCACTGTTGATGCTGCGCTTGCAGTGCGCAAAGTTGTTGAGCTCTCGGAGAGCAAGTATGTTGTAGCTATTTTCTTAGATATCTCAGGTGCCTTTGATAATGCTTGGTGGCCAATGTTGTTGCTGAAACTTAAGGTGAGAGGTTGCCCTAGCAACATCTACTCTCTCATTCGATCGTACTTTTTGAATGGTACAACTAAATTAAAACTTGGCCATTATGTTGCTTCAAAGGTGCTCACGCAGGGCTGCCCCCAGGGTTCAGTGTTGGGACCGTATCTCTGGAATATCGGTTTTGATGATTTTTTTAGCCTACCCTTACCGGAAGGGTGCTCGTTAACTGGTTACGCTGACGATGGTCTCTTATTAATCAATGCTAATTCAAGATCTAGCATAGAGAAACTAGCCAACGCTAGCCTAGGCTTAATTTCAGATTGGGGTTATCGTAATCGTCTCGATTTTGCGCCACATAAAACATATCAACTCTTGCTTAAGGGAAATTTACAGGTTTCACCGCGATTTCATTTTAATGGAGTATCTGTTGCTAATAGAGGTTCGGTTTGTTACTTAGGTTTGCTTTTGGATAGAAATTTTAATTACATTGAGCACATGAAGCAAGTAGGTGAAAAAGCAAAAAAGAATTTCTATGCCTTAACACGAATTTCTACCTCTACGTGGGGATTAACTTTCAAAACGTTAAAAACTATTTATACCGCCACATACTTAGGTTGTGTTACGTACGGTTCACCTGCGTGGGCAGATAGGGCTACTATAGGTGCAGCACGTCGTAAATTGCTTCAAAGCCAGCGCCTTGCTCTGATATTTTTATGTAAGTCGTATAGAACTGTAAGCACCGAGGCACTACCCGTGCTAGCAGGTGTGTTACCGGTAGACTTAGAAGTACAACGCCGCGCTTCAATGTACTATACATCTAAAAATATGGTCCCTGATTTCTTGAAAACGCGTGATCGTGAAAAAATAGTTAGACTGTTCAAACCTTTTAATGAAGTATTTGAAACATTGCTGTCTGAATGGCAGGAAAGGTGGGAAACTTCTACCAAAGGACGCCACTTGTATCTGTTCTTTCAATCGGTAAGAGATAGATTAAAGAAAAAGTGGTTAGAAGTCGACCACCCTGTTGCGCAATTTTTAACTGGACATGGCAATTTTAAAGCTAAACTCTTTTCGTTTAAATTAGTGCCGTCGCCCTTATGCGAATGTTCTACTGCTAATTCTGAATTCGATCAAACAGCACACCATGTTCTCTGGGAGTGTGATCTTTGGCAGCGGAAGCGGGATGACATGTTGAATTCATTGCAAGTTGCATCCGGGGTAGTATACTATTCAGATTTGGTAGCAACAAGGGACAATTACCAAGCGTTCAGGCGATTTTGCAATTCATATTATTGGAATCGATGTGTTAGGTAACAACTCAATGTTTTAGGTCCCTAATAGTGTTAGAAACTTAAAATCCGTGGTGCACGGCAGTTGAGCTTCACTTGACTAGCCATCTCTTTAGGCTTTTAATGCCTTATTTGCCATATTGCTGTCTCTCACATTGCTAAGAGGGGAAGTCAAATTCCAAAAGCTTCCTACTCCTACTAATTTCTTCTGATTAAATTCGTTGTGAGTTCCAAGGCAGCCGTAGTTTTACCCCTGGGACTGCAATGGACTTCATTGTTCATTGCCTTTTTTGGCGGTCGCCGCTGTTAATCCTGGCTACACAGGAGATACAGTGGTGGGAATGTGTGGTGGGCCCCCGTCCCATAGCCTAAAGATACTTCTTTGTATTGGAAGCATCTGCTGGCTATCGTAACTGCTTTACACCAGGCGGCACACAAGGACGTATAAAATAAACTTCATCTTATATTAATATTATAAAGCTGAAGAGTTTGTTTGTTTGTTTGGTTGAACGCGCTAATCTCAGGAACTACTCATTCGAATTGAAAAAATATTTTAGTGTTAGAGAGCCTACTTATCGAGGAAGGCTGTAGGTTATATAACACGCTACCGCTAATAAGAGCGGAGCACCAATGAAAAATGTTGCAAAAATGAGAAAAAATATTCCTTTTGAGAGCTTCCGTTGCGTGCGCTGCGTAAACGGTTCAAGTTACGCAACAATTTTATTATATACGACGGAATTATTGATCTTAGAAAGTTCTAAAAAAGTCCGTGATAGCATATGTCTATCTTTTAAGATTGGCTCACTATAACCTTTCAAATGGTATCCTTACGCTTCACTCTCATCGCTCTGTCACACGCTGACGAAGTTGCGAGAGTCAGCTAATCTATATATATAAAAGAAAGTCGTGTTTGTTACAACACTTATAACTCGAGAACGGCTGGACCGATTGCCATGGTTTTTGATTTGTTGGATTTGTTTCCGTCCCGAATAGCAGAATAACTCTTAAAAACATTGGAAAATTCTCGAAAAAATAAAATAAAAGAAAAATCATTTTCCCATACAAATGAAAGTGTCAGTTGAAAAAGGGATTACGATATTTATTGGTTGTCAAATATCAAAACGTCAAATCGATTGGTGTCACTTTTATGTCGCGAAAGTTGTCTATGATTTGTTATGAAAATTTAAAAATGTCAAATCGATAGGGGTGAAAACGCTTTTCCCATGGGGTTCGAGCGCAAGAATCAAATCAGAGTAAACATCAAAAGAAATGACAATTACAAATCACCAAAATGATAAAACCTATTTCAAAACTAAAAAAAATAAAACAAAACGTTTTTTTTTTTTAAATTAACAATAAGGAAATCTTTATTTTTATGAAATCTTCAGTTTTTATGGATACGGGTCTTCCCTCAACCGAAGGGGTTTAGAGCGTACTCCAACACGCTGCTCAACTGCGGGTTGGCGGAGGCCAGTGTTTTCGAACCGCCTAAAGGCCACTGACTTAACTTAACGACAGTCATTAAATGATAACAACCGGGACCGACAGCTTAACGTGCCTTCCGAAGCACGGAGGAGCTCAAGATGAGCTAATGATAACAACCGGGACCGACGGCTTAACGTGCCTTCCGAAGCACGGAGGAGCTCAAGATGAGCTAATGATAACAACCGGAACCGACGGCTTAACGTGCCTTCCGAAGCACGGAGGAGCTCAAGATGAGCTAATGATAACAACCGGGACCGACGGCTTAACGTGCCTTCCGAAGCACGGAGGAGCTCAAGATGAGCTAATGATAACAACCGGGACCGATGGCTTAACGTGCCTTCCGAAGCACGGAGGAGCTCAAGATGAGCTAATGATAACAACCGGGACCGACGGCTTAACGTGCCTTCCGAAACACGGAGGAGCTCAAGATGAGCAAATGATAACAACCGGGACCGACGGCTTAACGTGTCTTTCGAACCACGGAGGAGCTCGAGGTAATATAAACCCATCCGTGTACAGGCTACGGTCGACGTTGCTTAATTTGCGTGTTCAATTAGACTGACACGCGCAATGACGCCATCGAGCTTCTCTATTATTTTCTACTATTCATTGTTTTAATTCCATAAAATCATAAATTTAGTTCAGCTAATATGTACCACGACATTCATTGATTGTTAGGCGGTACGAAGTTCGCCGGGACAGCTAGTTTATATAATAAAATAATCTATAACTGACTGTTTCCCTGCCATAATTTTTGCCACTATTGTGGAATAAGAAACAACACGGTGTAGGCTTAAGACCCCACGACAGAAGTAAAACCTTCGTACTTGTTCCCTTAGTCGACTCGAGCCGACTTTACCCGATCGAGCGTTACACTATATATCGCTCGTGACGGCTAAATCTCTTTCAATACTCACAAAATAAAGTGTCCAGCATGCCTGAAGAAATTTTTGCTTTAAAAATATAAATGTAAAGGCGCTTGACCTTGTCTCTGAACCTCTACAATTAAAATACTAAGCACTAAGCAGACTTTTTAAAAGTGTTAGATTTGTTAGTTTCGGTATCATTTTGTAATGTTTAATTTAAGTTAGTTGCACTGGCAACACATTCTTTCATGCTAACGACTACGCTGGTCTGCGATTGGCTAATCGATATTTGGTCATTTCTGATTGGTAAATTACTACCTATCAGAATACTTGATTTTTACCGCGAAAATCAGACGAAAAGTTATAAAATATAAATTAAAAGTGATACATCTTTCTTCAGTGTTTTTTCTCCACGTCTAATAGCTGCGTCGGAAGTATAGTATAGTATAGTATTTTGGGGTGTAAGTGGTTCATCAACATCTTTGAACCAAAGCCAACTTCACCTGCACGCGGTGCACCCTGCTGACTGACAAACGAAGCTCTGGCGAAAAGAGAGGTAAGGAGCGTAATTGTAAGCTACCCGACTGGGGAATGTACCTCCACTTCACAGAATACCGCAGCCAAATAACGGTTCCGTTGAGAGCTGTTATGTTCCTGCGAGTGAGTGAGGTCACCAGAAAGGAAGGAGATGCTGCGATAGCAGCGGGGGTGGCGGCGCGCGAGCGATATTTTATGTTGCGAGCGTTAATATGGCTACGGTACCGCTTCAAATCGGGCGGGCCGTATGCTTGTCTGCCACCCGACGTAGTATAAAAAAAAATAGTAACTATATTACATGCATGGCAGAAGGAGCAATCCATACAAAAGTGAAAATATTTTAAAAATACCTACCACATCATTCTCAGTTAAAACCATGCCCCCACAACGACAAATAGCTTTCATATGACATTCATTAAATCCCGCCTCAATTGTGTACACGAATGGAGCTCGTCTGAAAACCCTGAAAACCGTTTTAATTAACACAGCCACTTAAAATAAGCGCAAAATAACAATGACCCTTTTTACATGGAGTGTAGCTCTTGCGAACAAGATTATTATGTGTCTGATTTTAACATGTCTTTATTTGAAATTAAGTTAATACCGCAGCGAAATAAGAATTCTGAGGGTTAGAGGCTAAAGATTCTCGTGTTCCTGCGAGTGAATAAGGTTACCAGGAAGGAAAAAGATACTGTGTTGGCAGCGGGGATGGCAGCGCGAGAGCAATATTTCATGTTGCGAGTTTAAGTTTAAGTCGGGTAGCTTACAATTACGCTCCCTACCTCTCTTTTCATTTGTTTTCGTTTGTCAGTCAGCAGGGTGCACAGCGTGCAGGTGAAGTTGCTTTTGGTTCAAAGATGTTGATAACCACTTACATCCCCAAAACTTACTTACTTACTTGGCTTACTGTAAGCGGTTCACATGAGGCGTGCCGTATAGCTTATCCGACGTGGTAATAAATAAATCCAGAAGTTTATGCTGCCGTATATTCTAAGAACTTTCAGTAAGACCCCGGCCACTCTATACAAATCGTCTTCAGTCTTTGGAGCCTTGGTTTCGGTCTTTTGCTTCTTTAAGGCTTGTATTAAATTGGCGTAGGGCTCGCCTTATATACATAGAGATTTGCCTGTTATGCAGTCTATACACTAACGAATGAGCTGAAGACTGCAGCCACATTTCACGTCTGGCTTGCATGAGAGCCAGATTGTGATGTGAGAGCTTTTGGGAAAGCTCTCGTAGTTTTAGATCAAGGCACGAGATGAACGCAGTGTAGACTAAACTAGACACGACTTTTCCAGTTTTATGTCAAGATTCAATTTACCTCTTAACACTCTCGATCGCTGCCGATTTCACACTATTGATCACAAAGACATCATAAAACGAATGCCCACTGGTAGTAATGATGAAGTCTATCTCGTTTTTTGTTGAACCATCAAGGGTACTCCATTAACTTTCGTTGCTTCATCGAAAGTTTGAAAAGAAAAAAGAGTTTTTTTTTTTTTTTTTTCTAGACAAATTACACAGCGCCATCTAGCCCCATAGTAAGCGAAGCTTGTGTTATGGGTACTAGACAGCTGATAAACATACGTAAATACATTTTTTTTTTGTAAATACATACTTATGATACATAGAAAACACCCAGACCAAGACAAACAGACATATTCATGCACACAAATGTTTGCATGAAAATCCTGTGTGGGAATCGAACCCACGAGCGTTGGTGTCGAAGCCGCGTCATTGACCGCTACGCCACCGAGCTCGTCAGTAAAGTCGTCGTACAGTTCATCGTAAAGAATCCCTCCATAACCATGAAGTCAACCAGCTGTTGTCCCTTATGATTCCGTTACCCGATTCTAAAGAGCTTAACACAAATCTTATCTTTTGGGGTGTAAGTGGTTCATCAACATCTTTGAACCAAAGCCAACTTCACCTGCAAGCGGTGCACCCTGCTGACTAACAAACGAAGCTCTGGCGAAAAGAGAGGTAAGGAGCGTAATTGTAAGCTACCCGACAGGGGAATGTACCTCCACCTCATAGAATACCGCAGCCAAATAACGGTTCCCTTGAGGGCTGTTGTGTTCCTGCGAGTGAGTGAGGTCACCAGAAAGGAAGGAGATGCTGCGATGGCAGCGGGGGATATTTTATATTGCGAGCGTTAATATGGCTACGGTAACCGCTTCACATCAGGCGGGCCGTATGCGTGTCTGCCACTCGACGTAGTATAAAACAAAAAAAAAAAAGTTTAGTTTAGCGTTGAAGTCCTCCATCAGAAGAGTTTAGTGAGTTTCAGAGAAATGTATGGCTCTAGAAATATCCTCATACATAACAACATCATCATAGGGGTGTGCCGAAGTTGGCGCGTAAACCTGTATGGCCTTCAAGGAATACCATTGGTTATTCTAAGTATAAGGTATGCCACCCTCGCCTACACCTTTGTTTATAAATGGCAGCAGTTGTTTCACATAAAAAATCCGATACCGAACTGAGTCTAAATGAGAACGCTAAATCTGAATACAAATGTCCACTATAAACTACAGGAGCACATCATCCATAACCAAATTACACCCAACCCGATACACTAAATCATTGGTACGTTTCAAATTAATTCGCCACTACCTGACTGTAATCCGTATTGCAATCGGCCGCTTTTGTGACCGCCCTCGGGTTAACGATCACTCCGCTACTAAATTATTTAGCTATTGGCTCTAATTTAAAGCCGAATAGTGGGTTAGATGTCAGGTTACACAATACACTTCCTTTAATGAGGGCTTTTATCAACAATAGTTATAGCACATAATAAATATCTAGTAGTTTGTCATGGCTTTTTTTTTTGACATGCTAACGTCTTATAAATCAATGAAAGCCGGCTGCCCGTACGAAAAAGCGTGACAGGCAATTTGATCTACACTACTTTGCGTACTTCCGGCACCAATTAGTGCCGGAAGCACGTACATACACACGATACAAGAAGTGTAGATCTAATTGCCTGTAAATTTGACTTCCGCAAAATAACACCTGAATCAATTAACTATGAAAAATCATGACTTATGTGTCACTTTCTCCCTGAGCCAATCTCCTGAGTGCCTGTCATGCTTTTTCGTGCGGAAGTCAAATTTACAGGCTACTTGATCTATACTACTTTGCGTACTTCCGGCACCAATTAGTGCCGGAATCACGTACATATACACGATACAACAAGTGTAGATCTAATTGCCTGTAAATTTGACTTCCGCAAAATAACACCTGAATCAATTAACTATGAAAAATCATGACTTATTTGTCACTTTCTCCCTGAGCCAATCTCCTGAGTGCCTGTCATGCTTTTTCGTGCGGAAGTCAAATTTGCAGGCTATTTGATCTATACTACTTTGCGTGCTTCCGCCACCAATTGGTCCGGAAGCACGTACATACAAGAAGTGTAGATCAAATTGCCTGTAAATTTGACTTCCGCAAAATAAACACCTGAATCAATTAACTATGAAAAAGCATGACTTATTTACCACTTTCTCACGATCGGCCTAAGCGATCGGCTTGTGACGCATCTATCTCTCTTCCACTCCATCGGCCGATGTTTTCTTATGAAGTTATCACGTAAAATTATCATCCGTAAACCGACTTCACAAACAACCAATTTTTTGCAGTAAAACTTCTTTACGTACCTACGCTTGACTTGGAGAGTAAGCTGGTGAATGCGTGACGAGAGCGTTACGGAAACGGCGAACGGAAGTTGGGAGGGTGATATAATTTAGTGGAGCTAAAGAAGTTTTACTTGAGTAGAGAGGTCTAAAACACACTCGTTTTTTTTTTAACTACAAAGCTCAATGTTATCCACATCTATTATTTTTCAGATTATTAATATTGTATAATCATACATAGTATACATAGTATGATTATTAGCATAATCATTATCATCATCAGGTCATTTTAGTCTCCACTACAGGAGCACGACCCTCTCTCGTCCGTCCCTGACAGAAGGAGCATTTTGCCTACACTCCCCACGCTGACCAGACGGGTTGGGGAGGCCTCATCGATGTTTTATAATTTGTATTTCTCTTAGTCGCCTTGTACGACATCCACGGGAAGATGCGGAGTGATTCTATTCTAGTCTGCCGGAAACCACACGGCCAATTAGTATAATAGCGACGTATAATTAATAAATTGTTAAAAAATTTACATAAAAATAGAAGATTGTTAACAAGAGATATGGACCTTGGATTTTTTTTTATATTTAAAATTTGTTTATAAATTTAAAACGAATCATATCAGAAATACTAATGGGATCTAAGTGGCTCACCATGATCTTAAGAACTAAAGCCAACCTCACCTTTGCGTGGTCCACCCTGCCAACTTGCGACAGAGGTTCTGCCAAAAGAGATGTAGGGTATTTGCGTATTTGTAAAATGCCCGACTGGGTAAGTACCTCCACCTCATAGAATGCTGTAGTCAAATAACAATTCCTTTGATGGTTGTAGTGTTCCTGTGAGTGAAGTCACCAGAAAGGAAGGAGTTGCTCCGTTGGCAGCGGGGGTGCTGCCGCGCGGCCAATATTTTTTATGTTGCGAGCGTTAATATGCCTTCTTCTTCTTTGTCGCTTCACTCTTGCCAGAGTGGTCGTGGTTATCATGATGAGGCAGCAGCTCGCCTCACGACGTCTCGCCACCTCTGCCTGCTGGCCGTCAATCGGGCACATTCGTGTACTGGGGCGCCCACCGCCGCCTTCACTTGATCGGTCCAAAGCATGAGGGATCTGCCCCCGTGGTCTTGTGCCTTCAACCTTGCCCTGCACAACAATAATGTATAATTAATATGCCTACGGTAACCGTATGCTTGTCTACCACCCTTACTACCACGATACTAAGTAAGTAAGGGTGTGAGCATGTAACCTATACTTCTTACATAGTAATCATCTTTATCCTATTGCAATCGCTGTACATCAAACTCGGTACCCTTGTTCGTTATATATATTTTTTTTAAAAACTTCTACTTATTGTATAGTTGATCTACTTATAAACTAACTCTAAACTAACTCCACCTAACTACACTAACAGCGTAGTAAGTGAAAAAGTTTCACCAATTTAGACCACATGACTCCGGCAGCCATGTAATTATACGTAGTTGTAAGGATGCGCGTATTTTGTGAAAATCTAATTAACTAAAATGTAGGGTGTCGCAAAATACCAAAACTTTGTTCCAGGCAGCAAACGTTTACCACATGGCGTAAGGTGAGGAAGACAACGGTTTCACAGATATAAAGTAAGTAGAAGAGAAGAAAGGGTTTTATAATGTAATACCTTGGTGAATATCCTATAAATAATAAATAAATATTCCTGGACAAATTACACTAGGCTATCTAATCCCAAACTAAGCAAAGCTTGTACTACGGGTACTAGATAACTGTTATTACACTTAAATACATACATTATAATACATAGAAAATACCGAGACCAAGACAACTAGACACGTTCATGCACACAAATATTTGTCTTATGCGGGGATCGAACCCGCAACCTTGGAGTCAAAGTTGCCATTGCTAACCATTGGACCACCGAGCTCGTCTATGATAATTTTCAAAAGTTCTCTCTTGGCGGATGCCTGCGTCATAATAGCAGTATGCCAAATTTTAACCCGACCCCCAGTGGTTAGAGATGTGCGTTGATAGGTTTAAAGGTAAGTAAGTACTTGTTAATGTTTATAGATGCAGACTGGCTTGCGCCTGCGACTTCATACGCGCGCATCCCGGTATCCCGTGGAAAATTTCAAAAATCTTTTCTTATCGGATGCCTACGTCATAAAAGCAAACTATGCTAAAGTTCAACTTTAGGGGCTACCGCTTAAGCTGAAGCCGATTTCTTGAAATGTAGATCACATTACTTGTAAAATTTTCAAACTAAACTATTTTTAGGGTTCCGAAACTCAAAAGGAAAAACGGAACCCTTATAAGATCACTTTGTTGTCCGTCTGTCTGTCTGTCTGTCTGTCTGTCTGTCTGTATGTCTGTCTGTCTGTCTGTCTGTCTGTCAAACATTTCTATGTCGAGAATGCGTGGAGGTATCAAGCTGAAATTTGAACTGTATACACAGGTCTACGGTCCCATGAAGTTAAAAAAAAATCAAACTGCTAAGTTTACGTAGAAAAAAGTTACGGCCGTTTATTCAGCAAAAAACGCATATTTCGACACACTCAAAGGAATCAAAACCTATAGGGTACTTCCCGTTGACCTAGAACTATGAAATTTGGCAAGTAACATCGTTATAGACTACAAGTACAGGAATAAATCTCAAAACTATAAATTTGTAAATAGATCTAAAAAATAGGGGGTCTATATTTTTTATAGGGTGTCGAAATTTCAAATTAAAACTACTAGTTCAAATGGGGTATCATATGAAAGGGCTTGATGTACACATTGCAAAATATATTTTATTTATTTTTTTCGACGCATTATTTCTTATTTATAGTGAAAAATATCAAATTTAATAATGATACTACGTACCTACGGAACCCTCGGTGGGCGAGTCCGACTCGCACTTGTCCGGTTTTTTTTAAACCACTAAGGTTGCCAAAAAGCGTATAGCCCGCATAACAGAAAGCAGTTACCATATATATGCAATATAAAAATATGCTATATGCCTTTACTCTATGCAATATTCGTTACCTTCGTGCATAAAACTATCCTTCGAATGCCACGAAGGTACAGAAAACTCCCTTTTTTTTTTATAAATTCCTGCAATGTCTAAGTGGAATGTTTTAAATCAAATACTACAAACACATCTTCAATATATTGTGAAGTTTCGATATTTACGCTGACATTTATTTCCATTGTTTAAATACAATACATAAAAATGTTGTATACGCGGATAACCTTTACTCTTATGATTAAATATAATATACATAACTATTAATATTTTTTATTTAACGTCATGATGAGCCGTACACTTCACTTCTTGTGCTCAACAACAAAGCTTTATTACTACCTACGTAAATTTAAAGTACCCAAAATCGTGTGACCGACACATATTCAGAGAAATTTATTGAGTTTATAAAATCGTCCGGTCGTTCTGTCTGTCCGTCCGGTGAAACTCAAAATTTCGAAATTCTGACTTCGGATTCGTGTAGACCATCAAAAAGTAGTAATGTAAAGTGACCTTGGTTTTCCGATATCAATTCGGGAAAGTGGCCAAAATAAATAAATAAAAAAATTATGTCTGTGCATCCGTTGCTATGAAACTCAAAATTTCGAAATTCTGACTTCGGATTCGTGTATAGCATCAAAAAGTAGTAATGTTAAGTGACCTTGGTTTTCCGATATCAGTTCGGGAAAGTGGCCAAAATAAATAAAATAAATAAATTTCGCTATGGTGGCGCATGCTGCGCGTCCGATGTTTTGTTTTCAGATCAAAATAATGGCAAAAACATTTTTTTACACTAGTGAATGTTAAGTATATTTTATTACGATGATTATTCATACGTTTGAAAAGAGTGGTAGAGCACAGCATATTTTTTAACACGCAACTTAAAAAACTAGGGAAGGACCTTAATATTTTGATAACTTAAATTTTAATTTTAATTTTAAATTGTGTTAAATGAAATTTTTCATCTATTACGACAATTGTTTTTATTATTAATGTATAAAACATCTATTAAGCTACAAATTAATTGCAACAGTAGCTAGACAAATTCTCGGGAATGCGCGAGGATGCCCCGGAAGACGCGCGACCTTTTTTGGCTCATATTTAAGTTTATATGTTATGCAATTGACTTATGGTTCATTATGCCAGGTACAATTTCGTTGCGAAAAGTCGCTCCCATTCAATTCCACGACGGGTTAAATAGAGCCTGTGTGACCATCAAATTTGAGCTTCAATGAGATCTACCCTACTATTTTACCAAAACCTTATAATATCTAAATTTTCAAGTCGAATTCCCCCCAGAATATTGCTAATGATTATTGCAAACCTTTCCAGTAACAACCCATTCGTGTTTTGTCGACAATATAGCTGCGACGTAGGATGGGCACTTTGCTTAAAACAAATTACCAGGCGCGTGTAAAAGGTTCATCTATTTTTATTGCTTACCACCCTCTTAGATACAAGCACACAGTATACAAGACTTGAATACAGAATGAGACATCGACTACAGGAAATAATATTGATGTAGCTGTTTGTAGGGAAATTCGTCCGTTTAAAGCAATGTCTAGAATTAAGCCAGTTTCGTAGATTGGTCGCAAATATGTAAATATTACCGGGTGGAAAATGACGAACGACATTCCCAACAATATGGTGTTAAGGGGTGTAAGTGGCTCACCTCGATCTTTAGAGCCAAAGCTAACCTCACCTACACGTGGTACTCCTTGTCGACTGACAAAAGAGGCAAAACAGATGTAAGGTACAGTGTATTTGTAACCTGCTCAACTAGGCAAGTACCTCCACCTAACAGAATACTGCAGGCTAACAACAATTCCCTTGATGGATATTGTGTTTCTACGAGTGAGTGATGTCAACGGAAAGGCAGGAATTGTCGCTTTGGCAGCGGAGGTGGCCACGCGCAAGCAATATTTCATGTTGCTAGCGTTAAATGGCTACGATAACCGCTTCACATCAGGCGGGCCTTATCCTTGTCTGACACGACGTAGTGTAATAAAAATATATTACCCTTAATTTTCCTCATTAGATCTTAATCTACTTTGTACGAAAACCTCATAATATATAAAGAAAAGATTTTCTGCGTAAAGAGCAAAGTTAACATGTAGTAAGTATGTACGATATTAATATGTAAGCAAATAAATAAATAAATAATATATCTAATGCTTTCGTAGAATTCTATATTAAAGCGGTCCCAATATCACAGTTAGAACTCATTTCGAAACAAAATTTATTCCAACAAAATAATTTATACATAAATCGGGCAAAATATTTTAATTCCATCTCATATTCTAAAAACAATTATTGGTTTTTCAATAAGCTTGAGACATGTAGACTTAAATAATATATTTTTCAGTGTATTCAAAAACTTTGAAATATCTTGATCTTCTCTATTGGAAATTATAAAACAAACGGGTTGCACTCCGGGAGTGCCGGTAGAAGTGAAAACTTGAACATTAACGTTGTGCTTTTTGAATATTTTGGAATGGTTAGTATAAAAGTACTATCATTTATGTGGTAAAATACAATATTCATTTATTGCGCTATCGTACACAAACATGACAGTTTATATTACATTAAAAACAAACAGCAGGAGCAGGCATACATTTTCGCCGCGCGGTAGAAAGAGAGGGGTATATTACTTCCTCTCCTACGCCGCGCCGGCGGTCTACGCTCCCTCCGTCTTACGATTTTTCGATCAGGCCACGTGTCCTGACGAGTGTTTAACATTTTTTACCCATTCTTCTCTTGTAACTGGTTACGAAAGTTTAGTTACCTAAGTGGAAGAAGTCAGCCAAAAACATGCACAACGTCGCTAAAGAAGTTTTCACTTCAAAAATGCACTACAACATCTAATTAAATTATATGTATTGCTTCGTAGGATGACATAATCTTTTGCTCGTTATTTAAAATGTCATTGCTCATTACGGTATATTTAGTTTATTTAAACACTACTGGAAGCAGGATGATTCATGAAATGTTTTTTGAAATAAAATTTTATCTTTTGTTTCTTTTTTGACATTTGAATACTTATTCTTGTGTTCGGGATGGAGAAAAATCCAACAAAACAAGGATCATAAAAATCGGTCTAGCTGTTCTTGAGTTATAAATTGTGTAAATAAGTCAATTTTGTCTTATATAAATATTAGCTTCCACTCGCGTGTATTATTTTTTTTCAATAAAAAGTATACGATGTCCTTCCTAATACCTTTCACAATATCATCTATACAAAGCTTCATGATGATCGGTTGAGTAAATTTCAGCGTGAAAGCGTAACAAACAAACTTATATTTTATAATATTAGTAGGGATATATTATAAAATATAAGTTCTACCTCTGTGTATGTTCTACTTCTTTCTCGTCTATCTTTTTACCTCTATATTAAAGACTTTAACAAGTCCCAGTTCGACCTCATCTACTGGGATACCAAAGAGCACCAGAATACCAGCTTGGTTCTTGTGATTCGACTTAAAAGTGAGTTTTAAGAATCGTTTTAAGCAGAAGCAAATAAAATCTAATAAATATTGAGAAGATATAGCAAAGACACAGAATAAGATAAAAGAATAGAAAAGGAGAAGCAAAAAATCAGCAAAATAAACAAAATAACAGCATGGCGGCAAGATTGAGCGAAAAAGATTAATAAATACATAGATATTTCAGGATAAATTTACACAAACCGCTATCTTGTCCCAAATTAAGCAAATACTATAAAACTGATAAATTTTGTAAATACGCACATGCAATATATTTAAAACACCCAGATCAAGACGAACAGACACGTTCATGTACTCAAATATTTGTCTTGTGCGGATCGAACCCGTGACCTCGGAGTCAAACTAGCCACTAGTAGCTATTCCGCCACCCACACCACACCCATGGAACGGAGAAACCACACACAAGGAAATGGAGAGCAGAAAAATATAAGCAAAAATCTCAAAAGGCATGTGTAGAAAGCCGCAGATCGGAAACCTAGTGAGAAGGTATATAATATTTAGTCCGCAATACGAAATTTCAAACACTCAAATATTCTCATACAACTGCAGCACATACTCGACAGGGCTATCTTTACCTACATGAATTTTGCTCCAAAATATATTGACAGAAATACGATAAACACAAAATATATCCTACAGTATATCAAGAATTCGAAAGTAGAAGAAACCAGGCAGAACCATAATGAAAGTTGCAACTAAATTTGCGGAAAATGTTGTTTCGACAACTACAAAGTATACAGTTCAGCTGAACAATCAATCGTGTAAGACAGTTTTCGATTAGTTGGGTATTTAGCGAATCGTTCAATTTTATTTCGAAAGACACTAATGGCGATTCCTGTTGTAACACGCAGAAAGAATCGCCTTTTATGTCCAAAGACAGCCCCCTAACCACCAACTCTTATTGCGATTTAATAACTGGATAGAATGCTTATTCATACCAATGAATAAGCGACTCTATTCCATTTGAAATATTTCAATTTGAATAGAGTCGCTTATTCATTGGTATGAATAAGCAATCTATTCAGTTATTGAATCGCGAAGTCAGTGCAGAGAGACTGGTTGAAGTGATGTTGAATTATTAATATTATAAATATTAAGACCTGCCCCCTTACCACCAACTCTTATTGCGATTCAATAACTGAATAGATTGCTTATTCATACCAATAAATAAGCGAATGAATATAGTCGCTTATTCATTGGTATGAATAAGCAATCTATTCAGTTATTGAATCGCAATAAGAGTTGGTGGTAAAGGGGCAGGTCTTAATTAAAGACCACATTCAATATCACTTCAACCCGTCTCTCTGCTGATACAATGCTATTCTTTGACTTTACAGTTCGTGAGGACACTAAACCAGTTAGTGACAGAGGTGGGTAGGTATTTATTATTCGTAAATTTAAGCATGATGTTAAAAATAATATCATAATAGTTATCAAGTTCCTACGAGAAATAACTTTATATTGAGAGTCAATGAACCAATTAATGTTTATAGTCTATGTTTTCTACACTCTCATACGTCTTCATTTTCACACCTATCTTCTTGTTCTATAATATTTTACCTTTGTATTTACCCTTGAAAAGAGAGAATTATTTCTTGTTTGTAGTATCTTTAATTTAATTTCAAATGTATCGTTTCGCGGTATATTCATATTACTGGGATACATGTCCTTTTGGAATCGACACATACGATCGATAAGATAAGATATATTTGTTTGCTTTAACCATGTGATATGGTATAATAAACAATTATTTAAACAAGAGATCGAATCGATTGAATAAAACAATTTCTTCGTCAACCATACCACTAATCATCCCACTGCTGGGATATGGGTCTCCCCTCAATTGCGTGTTTGTGAAGGAATACAATTTAGTTACTGTATAATGTATTTATCTTCACAACGATGTATTACCAACATGCACCAATATATCGCTCGCCAAATGGCTCGTGCCCCTTTTACCTTTTCCTACGGGTTTATAACGGTTTTGTTTGAAAATTAAACAATAATACCCCGACGTATAAAGAATCCTTAGGTATGATCTATTGATTATCCTTTTCTGCACAAATCTACTGTGTGTTTTTAATCGACTTTAAGAAATGAAGATTCTAAATATATATATTTTTTGTTTTTAATAATCTTTAGTTCTCACTCGTTTAATTCATTAGTTCGATCATCGAACTATCAAATTTATTATTTAAATGAATGATACTTTATTCACAAATATGGTTAACAATAAGGCGTTATAAATTATATGGTCCTCAGCATATTCCACCAAAATGGCATGTGAATATTTATATAAAAATAAGAAGAACAAAATTATATAGTTAAATAAACATTGTACATTGCAAATTACATATTAAGTAATTATAACATGTCATAATTTTAGAATTTATATCAATCATCGAGATTATTTATCAATCGAGAAACAAAAAGATATAAAATAAATATTAAACAATGCTTGCTTCGTTAATAAAATATATATGTGTACATAATACATTTTATATCTATAGCAAAGTTTAGATCCTTGCTCAGTACGACGAACTAATTAATGGAGCCAGTGAGATCAAAGCTTTTTTAATATACCTCTATGTTATGTGATATCATTATTTTTTATTAGTTTATCTATCCTACTAAAAAATTAACTTTAAAATTAAGGTCGTATGTCTCCCCAGCCTTGGGGAGACACCAGTACTGTAGAAGTCCTGATGTCTCCCCTAGGGGAGCCGTCAGGGGAGACAGGAGTCCGAAGGGTCGTCATCAACCTTTATTCATCCCACTGCTAGGATATGATATACTACTTTTTTTTTTTTTACTTTTGATCTTTGATTAATTTTCAATTTTCTACATCAGTGTACCAGTCCTCTTGTCTAACATGACGTTTTTCATTTATTTTAGATTTCAGACTTTTACTACTAGGTCGTTTTACTTTCATGTCATTAATGCACCATGGTCATTTTGCTAATTTGACCTTCTGATCCGTAGGGCTCTCATGCAGTTAGATTTGTATGGGAACCAAGCGTGCCAAGCGCACATAACCACAGGCAAGCAATATAAGTACTTCTAATAATTCTGTATTGTAATTGGTTGAATTTTATTATATAGCAATGTTTGTATAGTTCGTTGTATAGTTTGATTGTATGGTACAAAAGCATAAAGCAGATTAAAGCATATAAAATCAAATTGACGAGCCCAGTGTCAAAGTCCACTTTGACTCCATGGTCGCGATTTCGATCCTCGCACAAAACAAATATAACTGTATAAAGCCCAAGTTAGGCCTCTTAGGGAATACTGTTCACATCTCTGGGCTGGTGCGCCCCAGTACTTACTTGCGCCATTTGACCGCATACAACGAAGAGCTGTTCGAATCGTCGGTGACCCAATGATTACTGATCGGCTGGAGTCTCTCTCTACACGCAGAGATGTTGCATTTCTTTGCGTTCTATATAAATTATACAACGGGGAATGCTCGGATGAGCTATTTGATTTGATACCTGCCGCTGAGTTCCACTATCGTACAACTCGCCATAAATTAAAATTCCATCCTCACCATCTCGATATTTGGCGATCTACTACAGTACGCTTTTTAAGACATTTTCTACCACGAACTGTGAAGTTGTGGAATCAACTTCCTCCAGCGGTATTCCCAAATAAATACGACATGGGGGGGCCGTATTTATTTGGGAATATTTGGGAATTGAAGGCCTTCAAGAACAGAGTCAATATTTCCCTTAAAAGGCTGGCAACGGATCGGTGACCCTTTGGTGTTGCTGATTTCTATGGGCGGTGGTGATTGCTTTCCATCAGGTGACCCACATGCTCGCTTGCCCCCCTCTCATATATATAAAAAAAAAATTGTGTGCAAGAACATGTTGGTTTGTCTTGGTCTGGTTATTTTCTATGTATTATATATGTAGGTATTTTAGATCAGTTATCGAGTACACATAGTACATGGTTTGCTTAGTTTGGGACCAGAGTGCAGTCTGTAATTCGTCCAAGAATATAAAAAAATACCATTATTTATTTAAACTTTATTTACCACAAATTAAGGGTACATACGCGGTCTTAATGCTAAAAGCACTATCTACCAGACAACCTTTGGGAAGAGCAGATATGCACGAATACGGCATACAAAATAAATTAACAACAATATGGTATAGTACAACAGAAAATATATATACATACACATTACATAAATATAAAATATAATACATATAAAATAATATAAACGTACATATATCTACATATGAATAGGAGGATGATTCATAATTTTGCAAAATTGTCCAAGAGATATGCATGAACTTTATTTTTGAAGTTAAATTTATTCGCGATTCTTCTGATGCTATCGGGTAGCGCATTCCAGAGTCGTGAAGCTTGTAAAGGAGAGGAGTTTGACATAAAGCTAGTACGAAAAAGTGGGGTAGAAAGCGCAAGGGAGTTGTCAGATCGAAGCTGTCTTTCGTGAGAGTCACAAAGATAATGAAACTATTTATTATGTATGTGACTGATAGAAACCATACTAAGTCCGGACGCTTATCAACAGTGACAAGCTTGCCACGCATACATACCACGTCTACGAAATACTTGGACTGTGGTCTTCCTTCACTGGAAGAGCTTTAAAGTATACCACGCAGCTCAATTGCGGGTTAGCGGACGTCAGTGGTTTCAAACCAAAGGCCACTTGGCTTAATGGCTATTCTAGTAACAACAGTTGGGCCCATCCAAATTCATATAAACCCATACATAAATAGGCTACGGTCATTTAGAAACTTAAAATCCGTGGTGCACGGCAGTTGAGCTTTACTTGAGTAGCCATCTCTTTAGGCTTTTCATGCCTTATTTGTCATATTGCTGTCTCTCACATTGCTAAAAAGGGAAGTCAAATTCCAAAAGCTTCCTACTCCTACTAATTTCTTCTGATTAAATTCGTTGTGAGTTCCAAGGCAGCCGTAGTTTTACCCCCGGGACTGCAATGGACTTCATTGTTCATTGCCTTTTTTGGCGGTCGCCGCTGTTAATCCTGGCTACACAGGAGACACAGTGGTGGGAATGTGTGGTGGGCCAATCAAAAAAAAAGGCTATGGTCATCGTTGCTTACTTGCGTGTTCGACTAGAGTTAGACTGGCACGCATGTAGACACGCCGTCGAGTTCGTCCACAGTTTGTCTATACAGGCGTGGAAATTAATTAAAACCGTTTTGTTTTCGCTATTTTAACATGTTAGTAAGTAACAACAATTCGCAATATAAATAAAATCTCAGGTACTATGTTTTTGTTATAAATTGAGTCTAACCCAGCTTAAAATTTTACATATATTAACAAAAAATCAACATAGTGTTTTGTAAGCTCGTCAGTTTCACTGACTTCGTAGGTTTTTAATTTAGGTAGTGAGGTTTTTCTAAAGTATATTTCGGGGTGTATGTGGCTGATCTCTATCTTCAGAGCCAAAGCCAACCTCACCTGTACGTGGTGCACCCTGCTGACTAACGAAAGAGGCTCTGGCAAAAGTTAAGTACAGCGTATTTGTTTGTTGCCCAAATGGGGAAGTACCTTCACGTCATACAATACCGCAGCCAAATAGCAATTCCCTTGATGATTGTTATTTCTGCGAGTGAGTGAGGTCACCAGAAAGGAAAGAGTTGCTGCGTTAGCAGGGGGCTTCGGTGTGATAGCGAATTTCATGTTGCGAACGTCAATATACGATAACCGCTTCACATCAGGCGGGCCGTATCCTTGTCTGCCCCCTGACTTAGTATAAAAAACACAAACGAAAAATTTATTGGGTCGTCTATATTATTATATAAAGTAACTCTACATTTATTTTTTTGAAACATTATTTCAATCCATCACGTGTCTATCATCTATCTATCGATCTATCATCATAATATGTTTCAAATGTCTGAAAAAGTCGAGTTGTATTTTGGCAAAGAAGGCTCAATTTATACTGCCGCAGAATGGAATGGAAGAGTCAATTTCGCCCCATAACACGAGAAGGCGCGCGAATAAATCCTTTTTGCCAACGATGTCTGTCACTGAAAACAAGCATAAACAAAAAAAAAATAATCATGCTTTCGCTAGTTGTTAGTAAAAAAAAGAATATTTTTTTTACTGTGTTTTGGTCATCAAGCCCTTTCTAATTTGATATGCATATAATAGGGGTTTAAAGTTGAAATAGGGGTTAAAACCGCGAATTTTATGGCGGACGTTTTATTGGATTAAAAATAGTGACAATTACGTGATCGGCCATTGTTGTGGGAACAAAACGAGTGTACCAAATTTCACTTCATTTTTTAAATTTTTCTCTGCGTAAGAACTATACTTGTACTTCAAGGAATATTCTAAAAAAAAAATTTGCGAAATCGATTCAGCTGTTCTCGAGAATTGGGCTTAGCAACACTTTAGCGATTCATTTTTATATTATAGATTAGTCGTTAATAAGTTCTACGGAAAGTACGTTCTTTATTTTTTCCTTTAGAACCTTTCTGATTATTAGTCAGTTACGTAAGACATATACCTTAAAGTATACCTAAAAATATCACTTGGAGTCACTATTGCAACTAAGTTGAGAGTGGATTAAAGAATTTTCTTGAAAAACTTTCACCGCAAAGTAAAGAAGTTTGTCTTTCGTCCAATATTTATTCAAAAACTTAAATATAATCTATCAAAGTGGTTTTCTGGTTAAAGTTTTCAAATCTGTAACACGTTACAAAGTTTCCAAACTTTTGCATTACCTTGCGGGCCACGTAGTAGATCCGTGTGTTTTAGTCTGGCATTCAATAAATGAGCTCCCGATGCCGCGTCGCGCTGGGGTCCGATAGAGGAGTTTTGATTGGTTGACATATAAAGATGTGTATTGTATGAATAATTACTATATTCGGGTGTAAGTGGTTAATCAACATCTTGGAACCAAGGCCAACTTCACCAGCAGGCGGGGCACCCTGCTGACTGACAAACGAAGCTCTGGCGAAAAGAGAGGTAGGGAGCGTAATTGTAAGCTACCCGACTGGAGAATGTACCTCCACCTCACAGAATACCGCAGCCAAATTTCAATTCCCTTGAGGGTTGTTGTGTTCCTATGAGTGAGTGAGGTCACCAGAAAGGAAAGAGATGCTAGGTTGGCAGCGAGGGTAGCGGCGCGCGAGCGATACTTTATATTGCATCAGGTGGGCCGTATGCTTGTCTGCCACCCAACGTAGTCTATAATAAAATAAATATATAGTATATATGAATATATAGTACCTATATACGAGTATATACTCGTATATACTATTGTATTTATTTAGACTACGTTTATACAACGTGTATAGGTTTTGCCCGGGTTGCTTACTGATTTCAAAATAAATATTTTCTAAAAATCATCCATCCATACAAAAACATAAAGTAACTAATATCATAGTTAATAATTGATTCAGGTGTTATTTTGCGGAAGTCAAATTTACAGGCAATGGAAGCACGCAAAGTAGTGTAGGTCAAATTGCCTAACTAATATCACATATGTTCATTAATTTGTATCAAAATAAACTGATTGTTTTATTTCAAAACTAGCTGTCCCGGCGAACTTCGTACCGCCTAACAATCAATGAATGTCGTGGTACATATTGGCTGAACTAAATTTATGATTTTATGGAATTAAAACAATGAATAATAGAAAAGAATAGAGAAGCTCGATGGCATCATTGCGCGTGTCAGTTTAATTGAACTCGCAAGTTAAGCAAAAAAGTTTGGGGTGTAAGTGGTTCATCAACACCTTTGAACTAAAGCCAACTTCACCTGCACGCGGTGCACCCTGCTGACTGACAAACGAAGCTCTGGCGAAAAGAGGGGTAGGGAGCGTAATTGTAAGCTACCCGACTGGGGAATGTACCTCCACGTTACAGAATACCGCAGCCAAATAACAATCCCTTGAGGGTTGTTGTGTTCCTGCGAGTGAGTGAGGAGATGCTGCGTCGGCAGCGGGGGTGGCGGCGCGCGAGCGATATTTTATGTTGCGAACGTTAATATGGCTACGGCAACCGCTTCACATCAGGCGGGCCGTATGCTTGTCTGCCACCCGACGTAGTATAAAAAAAAAAAAAAAAAAAAGCAACGTCGACCGTCGTCTGCACACGGATGGGTTTATATTACCTCGAGCTCCTCCGTGATTCGAAAGACGTTATGCTGTCGGTCCCGGTTGTTATCATTAGCTTATCTTGAGCTCCTCCGTGCTTCGGACGGCACGTTAAGCCGTCGGTCCCGGTTGTTATCATTAGATGACAGTCGTTAAGCTATGTTAGTGGCCTTTAGGCGGTTCGAAAACACTGGCCTCCGCCAACCCGCAGTTGAGCAGCGTGTTGGAGTATGCTCTAAACCCCTTCAGTTAAGGGAAGACTCGTATCCATAAAAACTGAAGATTTCATAAAAATCAAGATTTCCTTATCGTTAAATAAAAAAAAATGTTTTGTTTTATTTTTTTAATTTTGAAATAGTTTTTATCGTTTTGGTGATTTGTAATTGTCATTTCTTGCGCTCGGACTCCATGGGCCAATCGTTTTCACCGCTATCGATTTGACATTTTTCAATTTTCAAAACAAATCACAGACAACTTTCGCGACATAAAAGTGACACCAATCGATTTGACGTTTTGATATTTGACAACCAATAAATATCGTAATCCTTTTTCAACTGACACTTCCGTTTGTATGGGAAAATGTTTTTTCTTTTATTCTTTCGTCAATTTTAGTTCGCTATTCCGGACGGAGAGAAATCCAACAAATCAAAAACCATGAAAATCGGTCCTGCGGATCTCGAGTTATAAGTGTTCGAACAAATCCGACTTTGTTTTATATATATATATAGATTAAAGGATCGGAACGCGAGTGTTTTGCCCCTGACATTGCAGATTGCTTTCCATCAGGCGAATATGCTGGTTCGCCAACTTAACGAGCCTTGGACGAGCCCGGTGGTCGAAGCGCTAGCAATGGCCCCGATATCACGGGTTCGATCCCCGCACAAGACAAACATTTGTGTGCATGAACGTGGCTGTTTGTCTTAGTATGGGTGTTTTCTATGTATTACAAGTATTTATTTACAAAAAAAATCTATTTAAGTACATTTATCATGCTAGTACACATAGTACAAGCTTTGAGCTTAATTTGGGACAAGATGGCGCTATGTAATTTGTCCAGGATTATTTATTTATTTAACACTAATAAGAAATAGTGCTCGTAGTAGTATATATATAGTATAAAAAATAAAATAAAAATGTTATTATATTTTTTATGAGAAGGGGCAAACGAGCATTTGGGTCACCTGATAGAAGGCTCCCATGTCGTAATTGTTCGGAAATACCGCTGAGAGAAGTTAATTCCACAATTCCACGGTTCGCGGTATAAAATGTCTTAGGAAACGTACTGTGTTAGGTTGCTGATTATCAAGACGATATGGATGGAATTTATGGCGAGTTGTACGATAGTAGAACTCAGCGGCTGGTTAGCAGTTAGGTTAATACAGCAAAATTGGCGTATCCATTTATTCTCATGCGTTAATTCGAGTCAACCAATTCTGATGAGCCTGCCATAATTCGTTGGACTCTGTACCGTTAATTGGTTGTACCGTTATTATTACAATCACACAAGTGAATACCTTCATGAGCTCTCGACTTTACCTATAATTCATACTTTTCTCATTCTCCATATCAACTCCCCCCCCCCCCCCCCCCCCTTCCCCCTTCTGGGCCATCGGCTGACGACGACCTTGTGTAGTTGATTACAACAAATGACATGTAAAAAGATACCAAAGAGGCTTATAATTTTAATTAGCGCCAGAGGGCAAGCTTCCGCTTCCGAAAATGTTCCCTTTGTTCTGTCGTAGTTCATCGCATTAGTTTGCTGAAAGCCTCCGTTTTCCTCTCACATTATTATTATATTGAACAAGCCGACCATAGGCTACAATATCTGTTTACCATCAAGCGGGTCGTATGCTTCTTTGCCAATTAAGCTGTATAAAAAAGATATGGGTGCTAGATAACTGATAAATATACTTACTTAAACACATTTTTTTTTGTAAATACATACATAAAATACATAGAAAATACCCAGATCAAAACAAACAGACATGTTCGTGAACACAAATATATTTTGTCTTTTGCGGAGATTGAATCCGTGACCTTGAAGTCAAAGTAGCAATTGATAGCCATTCGACCTTCGGGCTCATTAATTATAATTCTATGTTCTTGTATGTATTGAACAATATTCCAATTATATAATTGTAATAGACCAGCTCAGTTGTCGAATGCAGCAATGACTACTTTGATTCCGAGGTCGCGGGTTCGATCCCCGCACAAGACAAATATTTATGTGCATGAACATGTCTTTTTGTCTTATATTATATGTATGTATTTAGAAAAAAAATGTATAGAAGGAAGGAGGAAAAGGTCAAGCTGGCGTCGAAGAAACTAGGTGTGCTCAACAAGGCGAAGCAGTACTTCAACCCGCGGCAACGACTTCTGCTTTATAAAGCGCAAGTACGGCAGCATATGGAGTACTGTTGCCATCTATGGGCGGGAGCGCCTAGATACCAGCTTGCACCTTGTGACACGATTCAAAGGCGTGCTGTGAGGATTGTTGATGATTCCAAACTGACAGACGGTTTAGAACCTTTAAGTCTGAGAAAAGATTTCGCGTCTCTTTGTGTGTTCTACCGATTGTATAATGGGGTGTGTTCAGAGGAGTTTGTGGGCTTCTCCCACTTGTAAGTAATACATATATATAAACATTATTTATCTGTTATACATACTTTTTTATTCTGATACTCCTTTCATTGAAAGCAATGGTCTTTGCCAGTCGACCACGGACTTTGCGTTGCGCGCGCATACTTTTAGTACTGAGTTTTGGTCGACTGTCAACGATCATCCTTCAAAGCTTTCTTGAGTTGTGTTTTGCTGTTATACGAAATTCACTAGATAAAAATTCTATTTTTTATTGCATTTACGTTGTGTTCAGTTCTTTTCGCTTGTCTATTTAACTTCCTAATTTTTCCTTTCTGTTTTTCTTGTTTCTCTTTACTCTTGTGTGTACATAAAAAGCTATTTTTATCTTCCATGCGTTTGTTTCTCCTACTCCTACACACATTACCTATCTGGGACGCTCTGTCCAGGAGCTCCCATACTCCGGGGCTACCCTTGCCCCACAAGTTGTTTGACATGATGCCCACGGCTTCTTTCTACAGTCGCACCGCTCGTCGTCGACAGGGAATTCATTCTCACACATTGGAGCCTAAGTGGTCGCGTACTGTGCGGTTCCAGAGAAGTTTTCTCCCGCGTACTGTCAAACTGTGGAATGAACTGCCTGTTGAGGTTTTTTCAGGAGACTACAGCATGGGGTTCTTCAAAAAGGGCGTGAAGGGGTTTTTACAGGGTCGGCAACGCGCGTGTGATGCCCCTGGTGTTACAGGCGTTCATAGGCTACGGTAACTGCTTTCCATCAGGCGGGCCGTATGCTTGTTTGCCACTTTAGTTGTATAAAAAAAATGTTAAGTATAGTACTCAGTTACCTAGTACCTACCCATAGTACAAGCTTTGCTTAGTTTGGCACCAAATGGCAATGTGTAATTTTTCCAGGAATATTTATTTATTCTACTTAATGTTTAATTGTTGATTCAGAGTCAATGTCTATGGTATAAAAGTGTCTATGATCTTAGTTTTATCAAGTTCCTTCAGTCAAAAATATCAACATTAAAACCAAGATACAATCTACTTCAACCAAAGAAAATTAATAGTTCACTTGAGAATTAACAACACAATAATGAACGTTAGAGTTGGCAAAAGATGGAAACTTATAACTTTTACCAGCGAATAACTTTACGATATTGTAACCTAGCGACCCGCCCCGGCTTCGCACGTTTGCAATGCTGATACTAAATGTACTACAGAAGGTCTTTGTGCTTTGTCCTATCCAGTCCTTCCCCAGTTATAGGCACACGCCGCCGGCTCCGCGGCCGGTACCGCCACAGCCGTTATGTCCCTGCATTTTAAATGTGTAATATCTTCTAAACTATTCATTTAAATTACATGCTGTGAAGGGCCATATTGATCTATATTAAATGCGCAATGTATTTAAGGTACTTAATTGGATGAGGATTAATTCTGTATTGCTTAAAATCGCTTCGTAAATAAGGCATTATTTCTTGTAAAAAGCAAAGGATAAAATAACGGTTATTGTGTGTTACCACTAAGAGATAGACATATACCATCGTGAACTTTTTTGTAGACCATTTTAAGGTGAACAATACTGTACTACATTATTTTTATCTATCTCGTTGGGTTCAGCCAGCGTTTGCAATGAAAGAGCAAAAAAATGTGTTTATTTACGACATCTCATTAGAAACCTCTAAATTATCAGTGTTTTTCTACTATGTTATGCATATATTATACATATAAACTTTCCAGTTGAATCACTCTATCTATTAAAAAAAACCGCATCATAATCCGTTGCGTAGTTTCAAAGATTTAAGCATACAAAGGGACATAGGGACAGAGAAAGCGACTTTGTTTTATACTATGTAGTGATATATTATGAACTTTTTTTCATCTAACTAGCTCTAGGACTAAATCTAACGCCTAATTTAGTTTAATCGTATGAATGAATGATGAAAGGAGAGAATGAGTGAACGAATGAGTGAGTGAGTGAGTGATCGAATGAAAGAACGAATTATGAATGAATGAAATTATTTATTGCATTAAATGTGGTATATAGATGTACGCAGCAGTATATAATCGTTTCACACATTTAGTCAGCGTTACTGACATGCAAGAGAACACAAATTGTTATTAGTGCCATTACAATTAATTTATTTATATGTATATCATTACAGTATCACAGGCGATATGCTAAATAGTCGGACTGGACAGTATAAAACCACCGATTATTTATTGCTATTTGGCAAGTTTTGCATGTACGAAGTTAAGCAAATTCGACCGTAGTCTGTCTAAGGATGATTTTATTTCTCGTCGCCAGTCTCGGCTGTAGTCATTTAGAAGTCGTTAAGCCAAGTCAGTGGCGTTTCTGCCGCTTGTATATGTTACAGTCAGTACCCATCATCTACGCGTTAGGTTTGACTTTTAAAACTAACGGCACTTCCCTCTCCAAAATCAGGTCGAGTCTCGGTAGTTTCGCTCGCTCGGCTTTTATTAATCACAAGCTTAACCTAACCTAACCTCGACTTGCTTTTGGAGAGGCAGCTGAGGTACGTTAGGTTTAACTAGTTACAACTATGAGCGCCTAGATTTCGGGAATTTACTATATTACTAACATTTACACTTTTGTTTTTGCCTTTGAAATCAGAAGTAGAAAGAAAGACCCTTATCCCAGCAGTAGGATGATAGGTTGTTATAAATAATATTCTAAACTAAGCAAAGCTGGTACTATGGGTACTAGATAACTGATATTATACGTAAATACATTTTTTTTTTGTAAATGCATACATAAAAACACCCAGACCAAGACAAATTGACATGTTCATGCACACAAATATTTGTCTTGTGCAGGGTATCAAATCCGCAATCTCGGAGTTAAAGTGGCCATTGCTAACCATTCGACCTCTGGGCTCGTCAGTTATTTAACAAAACTTTTTAAACAAAATAATAATGTCATAAAACAATAAAACGTGTATCGATCAAAAGTAAAGAAATCAAAAACAAAAACAGGAAACACGAAATCAAATTGAGTCCAATACAAATATTTTCACAGCTCCCAAACGGTGGCTGCGACGGGCTTATCAAATAAGTTTAACTCAATAAGTTTCAGTGGGAAATATCCTATGGGAATTTGTAGCAAAACAAACTAGTGGCATGAACAAGTTGAGATTTCTCTTCGCAGATAAATGTTCAACGTTCATCGCAAATAAACTGTAGTTTTAACGCTGCGTCATTGAGTATTGAAATTCAGTTACAGAGTCACAAGTCTCTGAGAATTTATTCATTCATACACTAAGAGAAGGCCAATTCTCCTAATTATTTTACGATCGCAGAATAAAAGTTGACCGAATCGAGATCGAATTATAAATATTTATGGACAATTTACACAGCGCCGTCTAGTCCCAAATTAAGCGCAAAGCTTGTGTTATGGGTTTATTACGACTGATAAATATACTTAAATACATTTTTTTTTGTAGTACATAGAAAATACCCAGACCAAGACAAACAGACATGTTGATGCACACAAATGTTTGTCTTGTGCGGGAATCGAACCCGCGGCCTCGGAGGCAAAGTGGCCATTGTTAACCATTCGACCACCGAGCTCGTCAAATTAATAAATTGACTGAAAAATGTATACTAGATTTAATTCGTTAATTAATATCAATTCTAATTGCGAACAGATTGCTATTCTAAGTTAGTCTAATTTTCGATCATATTACGATAATAAACACGCTATAGTAGGCTTTGAAATGTCGTATTGTGAATATACGAGAATACCAAATGTGACATTTGTGAGATCGAGACTGGATCGCAACTAAATTTTGAATACATTTTAATTACGAGAATTACCCCTCTGGTGTCAACAACTTCGTCCACGTGAAATTTCGACCGTTTCAATGAAAATGCATAGCAATTTTACATATTTTAACAGGCGACTATCAAATTATAAATTATTTTTTATTATAACAACATCTTTTTCTTGTAACACAGATACAATATATTAAAATTAGGGTGCCAACATTTGTATTTCTTCCCATGTAATTGTTCAATTTGAATAATATTTACTCACATTTTTTTTTCAAAATGTTTCAATAAAATCAAATTATAATACATAAAAACTGTTTATGTCCATACAAACCTACTAAAAATAATAATAATCTGTATTATATTAATGTTGTGTAGTCGATTTCTAATAGTTACAAACATACTGTAAGTTAATTGATTAAAGAAGTCAAACTTACAGGCAATTTGATCTACACTACTTTGCGTGCTTCCACCACCAATTAGTTCATGCAAATTACTGCCGGCCGGCATCCATCCACTACCGTTAGTAGTTGCATGCGACTGCCGTGGTTGCTTTGGTCGTCTCTGCTCCAGCTGCTGTGGTCGTCTCGGCGAATCTCCAACATCTGAAACAGAAGATACATGCGACATGTGTTTCGCCTCTACGCGAGGCATCCTCAGGCGATCTGTAGATGTTGATGGTTAGAACAACAACCTACAAAAAAATAGCATGAACTAATTGGTGGTGGAAGCACGCAAAGTAGTGTAGATCTAAATACTGTAAGTTTCCTTGTTCAAAATAAATCATGTCTTACTTCTCACAACCCTAAGCCGAGTAACAACAGTACGAGGTAGAATTGGACTGTTGTTTGAGATACGGTCACGGGCTCTTCAAATTCCAGGATACGCTGGATGCGGTGGGGGACATCTGTTTCTATATTGCCGTATTGTTTCGTTATAGTTGCATTCAGCATACAACATCAACAAATCCAGATAAGCAGGGGCGCTAAGTGATATTTAAATAAGCGCCTATATATACAATTTCGCCAGGATCAGATTGATAAACATATGCACTTTCTATACACCACTTCCAATTATTCGAAACACACAAAAACAACTAACTAATAAAAAATCTCACGGCTTCAATCTTAAATAAAATAAATATGGCGAACGGAGTGTTGACACTATTGTTTATACTACGTGGGATGGCTGTCTGTCATCCCACGTAGCATACGGCCCGTGACGGGCCGTATGCTACGGCCCGTCCTATGTGAAGTACGAGTACCGTAGCCATATTAACTCTTCCATCATAAAATATCGCTCGCACGTCGCCACCCACGCTACCAACACAGCAACTCCGTTTTCTGGTGACCTCACTAACTCGTAGGAACACAACAACCCTCAAAGGAGTTGTTATTTGGCTGCAGTAATTTGTGAGGTGGAAGTACTTCGCCAGTCGGGCAGCTTAAAATTACGCTCCGTCGTCTCATTTCTCTACCTCTTTTTTCGCCAGAGACTCATTTGTCATTCAGCAGGGTTCAACATGTGCAGATGAGGTTGGTTTTGGTTCAAAGATTTTGATAGACCACTTACACTATATTTATTACAACCATATTTACACACATATTCATTACATACTATTTAATAAACTTTACAATTTTTACAATAAAATATTTTGTCGGTATTTATAAAAGCAAAGGTTTAGTTTATTTTTCTACTATAACTACAAAAATATATTTACAATTAACATAATATCGTATTAGTTAATAGATTAAACATAATATTTGATCCTAACACGGAACCTCCCCTTCTGCATCTCTTTTTATTACAAATATTTTACATAGCATTATAAATCATCAAATGAAACACTTTTCAAAAACAGAGAATCCCTTCGGCAATTTCAATTAAATATCAATTTTAACAACCGATCGACAGAAACCCATTTATATCCTGTCCCTCGAAAAGTTTAAGTATTTTGTAACAACCATCGTCTATGATTTCTACAAAATAAAATTTGGACCTTAACAAATTTATGTCAATGTTTTGATTAAGTTGTGATTACGTTTATGAAATATAAATGAAACAAAAAATATAAGTGAAATAAAATACATATATAATTGAGTAAGTTCAACAAAACCATCACCAGAGCACAGAGTCCTACTCCTCCTCCAGAGGCCCTACCGCCGAAGCTGAAGCCGATTACCATCGAATACTTAGATTCCTTCAAACAAACTTCTTCAACTTAGTCTGTAGATATCCAAGGTACCAGCTAAGTTAAACACAAGTCCCATAAATCTAAATTGAAGTTTTATTTTTGCTTTCAAAATATTCAATGGTAATCGGCTTCAGTTTCGGCGATAGCCCCCCCCCCCCCCTGAACTCCTTGCCATTACTCAAAGAATATAAAAAAATATTGCATAGAACTATCAGACATTGCAAGCATTAAATACCAATGACGCAGAAAAGAAATCAAATACACGCGTTTAAATTACATTAACTATAGAACAAAAGATGTTATACTGATTTCTTATTCGAGACCGTTGAGTATCTTTAAGATTAAAGTCTAAATGGTACATTTCGAAATCAAGTTCTTCAAAACAATTGTACAGTAATTATTGTCGTAAATGACGAAATTGTTACTTATCTACCGCAAGTTAGGAGAAATGAGCGAGAATATTAAGAATATATTTTTAAATATATACATACTATATGTCACGGTGTTTATGGTGGCACTCCTGCGAAATGGCTGTACCGATTTTTATGAAATTTTTAACAGATTAAAAAAAAGGAGTAGGTTCTTTGTGCGACTATATGTATTTTTTTAATATGTATGTTCAACGATTACTCCGCCAATTATGAACCGTTTTTATTATTATTTTTCTTTTTTATTTGTCAGAGTATACTCCTGAGATGGTCCTCATTGTGACAGACATGCATTCGGCCCATTTGATGCGAAGCCATATTAACGCTCGCAACATGAAATATCGCTCGCACATCGCCACCCCCGCTGCCAACACAGCTTGTTAAATAGCCTATTCTATTTGACAATGTTCAAAAATTGTATATATTATTAAACAATATCATAAAATACACAAAACTATGCAAACTTTCATTCTAATATCTTCCGTCCGACTTATTTTAGGCTCGATCAAAGTTTGGCGGGAAAGTCCATTTTAAAAGTATAAATAAATAATATTTCCATCGGAGAAGCAATAAAAAATACTGTAACTTTTATTATGATACTAATTACATAAACGTAATATTTAACATAGAAGTCGTACAAATTTCTGATGTGATGCATACAAAATACAAACCTGTGACGTCAAAACTCTGTAGACTTGTCTATGGAGCGTTTTCGGGAAAGTACAAAATTGCGATTTTCAAAATAACATATCTCGAGAGATTTTTGTGCTATCAAAGTAATTCTTTCACCTATGGCTATATTATTGAGACGTCTCAATTCTATAATATCGGTTTAATAACCGAAAAAATGTTAGTCAAATAGCCTATTCCTTCTTTTCTGGTTACCTCACTAATTGAATGATATGTATTTTTAATCCCAAGTAAATTACGAAAATTAGTTCTAAGTTTAGAGGAAAAAATATGTTCAAACTTTTAGAAACGCATATATGACTAGTAAAAGTTATGAAGAAAGTACATACTTCACTTAGCATTGGTCTTAAGCTCTTGATTATAGGCTAAAACGAGATTGTCTTTTGGATCTCTTTTTACTTACGTACGTATTGCACTACTATACTATAATTTATGTTAATTAAAGAATTAATTATGGACTTTTTTTACAATAATCATCGCAGTGTTTTTCATATTTGACATTTTGGCACCTCAGACCATCTAACAGCTAGAACGATAACCCACATGCTATACCCCAGGGATATCACTGCCTTTGCGACAAAAGTCAATTGCAGAAAGTAGAAAAAATAATACGGTCTTAACTGTTCCTTTTCTTGTACGGAGCCTGTTCCTAAAGGGATTGCGTTATCTTTTACATTCTATATGAATTTATAGATACACTAGATAACAAGCTTGGTAGTCGAATGGCTAGCAATGGCAATGGCCACTTTGACTCCGAGGTCGTGGGTTCGATTCTCGCACAAGACAAAAAATTGTGTGCATGAACGTGTTGGTCTGGCTGTCTTCTATATATTATATGTATATATTTACAAAAAAAAAGGTATATAAGTATTATATATCAGTTATCTTGTTACCATAATGCAAGCTTTGCTTGGTTGGGACTAGATGACAGTGTCTAATTTGTCCAGGAATATTTATTTATTTATATCGTAGTTATTTTAAAGGAAAAATATTGTGAATGTATATTGGCTGCGAATAACTGCAATAAAAAATAAATTAATACCTAACAACCTGAAAAGTAACTCTACTCTTCAATCTGTATTTGTCAGTTTGTAAATTGAAAAAAAATACTAATGCGAATTTCAATTCACATAAATGTAAATAGATACCGTTTTATAACATATATGTAGGATGGTCGGACATAAAGAAATGGAATAATATTTTTTGAAGTAGATTTAATTACTTAGTAATTAAACACAATTAATTAATTAGGCAATACACTCCAACACAATAATTAGCAGCCGCAAAGCGCTATGACAACATGTGCATCGGACCAAAGCCGAGGAGAGAATGCCCGTTTTCATTTGTGCGCTACGCCTTTTTAGTCGTGCGTCACCGCCCGACCTCGGGGCACGTGTTGTTTACAAAATGCATGACCATGTGCAACGGAGTCATCGCTCGACCCGGTGCACGTGATATTTACGATATTGCGCCGTCATATCATACATTATAAAAAAAAAGGAAAAATTCTCCTCTCTCGCCTAGGCGGGATTTGATGAACCCACGTAGTGTAACTCAGTTGGAAGAGCTCTCCACCGGTCATCGAGAGGTCGTGGGCAGGGACTCAAAAACACCTTCATAAAGGATACACATTCATAACGGTTACAGATTCAATCTGTTACAGAATTATTCCTGTAACACTTATTGGCGTGTTTTAAACCTGTTTCGCTAGTAACACTTATAAAGTGTAACAGATATAAACGTTTCTGTTACCAATCTGTTATAAAACTGTTTCTACATTTTTCTAGACGTGTGTACCTACGCACCATACTTACCTACCTACGTCCACGTAGGCATTCGACTCGCGGTATTTTTTATTTTTATTTTTATACTACTTCTGGTGGCAGACAAGCATACGGCCCGCCTGATTTGAAGCGGTTACCGTAGCCATATTAACGCTTGCAACATAAAAAATCGCTCGCGCGCCGCCACCCCCGCTGCCAACGCAGCATCTCCTTCCTTTCTCTGGTCACCTCACTCACTCGCAGGAACACAACAACCCTCAAGGGAATTGTTATTTGGCTGCGGTATTCTGTGAGGTGGAGGTACATTCCCCAGTCGGGCAGCTTACAATTATGCTCCCTACCTCTCTTTTCGCCAGAGCTTCGTTTGTCAGTCAGCAGGGTGCACCACGTGCAGGTGAAGTTGGCTTTGGTTCAAAGATGTTAGTGAACCACTTACACCCCAATTTTTTTTTAGTATAACCACAGTATAAGTAATAGTACTAACGTACAGTATGGACACTCTCTGCCGCTCGACTGCCGAATCGACGAAATCGCGGTTTGAACCGACTTGAATCGGTTTGAACCGATTTGAATCGGTTTGATTGCGATGTAACGACTCGACTTTTTAAACCGATTCAAACCGGTTTGAGCATAAACCGAGTTGCGTCGATTAGCGCGTCTACTAAACCGATTTGGCCGAGTCGAAAGCGATGTAACGACTCGACTTTTTAAACCGATTCAAACTGATTTGAGCATAAACCGAGTTGCGTCGATTAGCGCGTCTACTAAACCGATTTGGCCGAGTCGAAAGCGATGTAACGACTCGACTTTTTAAACCGATTCAAACCGATTTGAGCATAAACCGAGTTGCGTCGATTAGCGCGTCTACTAAACCGATTTGGCCGAGTTGAGAGCGATGTAACGACTCGACTTTTTAAACCGATTCAAACCGATTTGAGCATAAACCGAGATGCGTCGATTAGCGCGTCAGCGCGTCTTGCGTCTACTAAACCGATTTGGCTGATTCGAACTTACGCATCTCGCTCGCGTTGCTCTGCGCGCATTCGCCCGTTTGGCCGTTTGACCGTTTGCTTGTTTGCCCGTTTGGCTGTTTGCTCGTTTGGCCGTTTGCCCGTTTGCCCGTTTGGCCGTTTGCTCGTTGGCCGTTTGGCCGTTTGGTCATTTGCCCGTTTGGCCGTTTGCTCGTTTGGCCGTTTGCCCATTTGGCTGTTTGCGCGTTTGCCCGTTTGCTCGTTTGGCCGTTTGCCCGTTTGGCCGTTTGCTCGTTGGCCGTTTGGCCGTTTGCTCGTTTGGTCGTTTGCCCGTTTGGCCGTTTGCTCGTTTGGCCGTTTGCTCTTTTGGCCGTTTGGCTGTTTGCTCGTTTGCTCATTTGGCCGTTTGCCCGTTTGGCCGTTTGCCCGGGGCGTTTGCTCGTTTAGCCGTTTGGCTGTTTGCTCGTTTGCTCATTTGGCCGTTTGCCCGTTTGGCCGATTGGCCGTTTGGCCATTTGCCCGTTTGCTCGTTTACTTGTTGCAAACGGCCAAACGAGCAAACGGGCAAACGACCAAACAGCCAAACGGGTAAACGGCCAAATGAGCAAACAGCCAAACGGCGAAACGGGCAAATGACCAAACGGCCAAACGGCCAACGAGCAAACGGCCAAACGCGCAAACAGCCAAACGGGCAAACGGCCAAACGAGCAAACTATTAATTTATTACTACTATATAATTATGTCAGCTAATGCTATACATATAATAAGGTCAATGAAACAAAAAATTGGTTGCCTGTAAAGTCGGTATACGGGCGAAAGTTTTACGTGACAACGACTTTGAGTGGTAAAATGTTTTCGAGTGGAAGGGACGCATGCCTTTCACTTTTTATGTCTGTCTCTCTCGCTCTTAGAAGGGACGCGTGCCTCTCACTCGCTCTCATTGTGAGCGCATAACGTGAGCCAGTTTCTTGAAGTGTCACCCGGCTAACCAATTTATAAGACGTTGTCACGTCAAAAATATAAAATAATAAATAGAATGTCCGAATTAGAAATGTCATAAAAAGTCTATTTAATATTTCAATAATTAACAAGTAATACAAAAATGATGAATATTTGTCAAAATGGTAATTAAATTTTAATACATTAATCAGAGTTTTTTTTAATTCTTCGATGCTGTATATACTTACATTTTTTTATATATTAAAATGCTATAATACAGAGCCGATGTTGAGGACATCCGCCCTCTTTTTATTTAGGGTTCCGAACCTCAAAAGGAAAAACGGAACCCTTATAAGATCACTTTGTTGTCCGTCTGTCTGTCTGTCTGTCTGTCTGTCTGTCTGTCTGTCTGTCTGTCTGTCTGTCAAACATTTCTATGTCGAGAATGCGTGGAGGTATCAAGCTGAAATTTGAACTGTATACACAGGTCTACGGTCCCATGAAGTTAAAAAAAAATCAAACTGCTAAGTTTACGTAGAAAAAAGTTACGGCCGTTTATTCAGCAAAAAACGCATATTTCGACACACTCAAAGGAATCAAAACCTATAGGGTACTTCCCGTTGACCTAGAACTATGAAATTTGGCAAGTAACATCGTTATAGACTACAAGTACAGGAATAAATCTCAAAACTATACATTTGTAAATAGATCTAAAAAAAATAGGGGGTCTATATTTTTTATAGGGTGTCGAAATTTCAAATTGAAACTACTAGTTCAAATGGGGTATCATATGAAAGGGCTTGATGTACACATTGCAAAATATATTTTATTTATTTTTTTCGACGCATTATTTCTTATTTATAATGAAAAATATCAAATTTAATAATGATACTACGTACCTACGGAACCCTCGGTGGGCGAGTCCGACTCGCACTTGTCCGGTTTTTTTTTTCTTTTATTCATTACCTTCAAGTCAATCAAAATTAACACAAAATTTGGAATTGATGTCTTCTAATAGTTTTTACCGCGCGTTATTGTTCTATGATTACGTAAATAAACCTCCGTTAAAACTCCGCAAAAATTGTACGGAGGCGGAGGCGGAGGCGGAGGCGAAGATACGATTTCATGCGGAGCTTCCTCAGTAACGGAGGCGGAAGCGAAGTTCCGTTACAACCCTATTTAAAACTGTGGCTATACTATACCATAGTAGTGAGAAAGGGAAATCCCCAATGGCCCCTTAGGAGTCGGCGCGGGCGGCATCGGCATCGACAAAGCTGTCCGGGGCACGCGCTGCAGCGCTGTTGCCGTTTGTATCTTGTACTTAACAATACCGCAACGCCGCGTGAGCTGTTGCAATCGGTATAGTTATGCCAATGTAAACCTTATTGGCTGTAACAGTTATTAACACTTATAAACCGGTATTTCGGAAAACAGATTCAAAGTGTAACACTTTCTTTCTGTTTCACTTTAAAAACAGAAATGAAAAACACTGTTCATAACACTCCATTCGGTTACCGTTAAAGTCCCTGGTCGTGGGTTCAAATCTCACCTAGGCGGTGTTTGACGTGAATTTTTCCAATTTTAAAAAGTATTTAAAATATTCTAGCAATTTGGCTATATGAAATATACATCATACACATTTTAATATGCAGTTACGCAATAACTAGATAAGTGAACTTCTTCGCAAACTAACAAAACAGAGAAAAAGCGTACTGTTCGATAATACAATTCGGTATGTTTCCATATTGAAATAAATGAACTGAAACAAGTTTGTTTGGTAAACTTTATTGTCTAAAATATATATTTTGATATACATGTGACAGAATTAATACAACGGCGGAGGTATCCTTGAAGGGATCTCTTCCAGTCAACCACAGAATGATTAAGAGGAATATTGAATAGCATGGGTTTAGTACAATTGTGAGTACTCGTGTAGACTTTAATACTTATGTATACCAATAAAGAAGAGGTAAAGTTTGTGAGTTTGTCTGGATCTACTGATTCGATTTTCGAAATTCTTTTACCAATAGAAAGCCATGTTATTTATTGTGTGTCATATGCTATATATTTACCCCAAAAATGAAAAGTATTTTTTTGTAACCGCGGGCGAAGCCGAGGGCGGAATCTAGTTAATTATATATATGTAGAAATTAATTCTAATAAAATTTGTTGCATGATAAAAAATAATTACAAAATTGTAACAGCTGATAACCTGATAAGTAACTCATACTTCGTAGAAATGATCCGATAGCTAGTAGTACGGGTATAACGATGTTTAACTTGCTACTTTTGAGCTTCCGTCTAAATTATATTAACTATTAGTTCAGCTAACTGGTATAGTTGAACTTCGCTCAACTGTGTAACCGAGTAATTAAATGTTGGAGATGAGAGTAGTTAACATTTAATTTTCGTTGGCTGGTTGGATTTTATTTACTTTAGGGTTAATAAGTCGTCGTCAACTCTTATTCATCCCACTGCTGGGATAAGGGTATCCCCTTAATTGACGGGCTTTAGAGCATACTCCACCAAGCTGCTCAACTGCGGGTTAGCGGAGGCCAGTGATTTCAAGCCACGTAAAGGCCACTGACTTTGCTTAACGACTGTCTTCTATAATGACAACAGCCGGGACCGATGGCTTATCGTGCCCTTCGAAGCACGGAGGAGCTCGAGATAAATAAATCCATCCATGTACAGGCTATAGTCGATATTGCTTAACTTGAGTGTTCGATTAGGACTGATACACGCAACGACGCCGCCGAGCTCCGAGCACCGAAGGTGTAAGTAGCTCTTATTAAATCTTTAAACTAAAGCCAACTTTACCTACACGTGATGCACCCTGCTGACTGACAAACGAAGCACTGACAAAAAGAGATCTGTTTTATAATCAGCCCGTTTGAAGAAGTGCCATCACCTCACGGAATATCTCAGCCAAATAGCAATTGTCTACCAGCGAGTGAGTGAGGTCACCAGGAGAGAAGGAGAGGAAGGACCTTGGCAGCGGAGGTGGCCACGCACGAGCGATACTTTATGTTATGAGCATTTATAAGGTTGCGGTAACCGCTTTACATCAGGCGGGCCAATTGCTTGTATGTCATCTAACGTAGTACGAAAAAGAGGCATTTTTTTATTTTTTTATTTTTTTTATACTACGTCGGGTGGCAGACAAGCGTACGGCCCGCCTGATGTGAAGCGGTTACCGTAGCCATATGAACGCTCGCAACATAAAGTATCGCTCGCGCACCGCCAGTTACCCACCGCCACTCCAGCTGCCAACGCAGCATGTCCTTCCTTTCTGGTGGCCTCACTCACTCGCAGGAACACAACAATCCTCAAGGGAATTGTTATTTAGCTGCGGTATTCTGTGAGGCGGAGGTAAATTCCCCAGTCGGGTAGCTTACAATTACGCTCCCTACCTCTCTTTTCGCCAGAGCATCGTTTGTCAGTCAGCAGGGTGCACCGCGTGCAGGTGAAGTTGGCTTTGGTTCAAAGATGTTGATGAACCACTTACACCCCAAGAGCAAAGGCATTGAATATATCTGCAAATTCGTACAATATTAATAAATTTTACCGTCATCATCATCAGCCAGTATCTACCCACTGCTGGATATAAGCCTTCTCCAATGTTTTCCACCAGATACGATCCTCCGCCTTCCGCATCCAGCCGCTTTCTGGTCATCGGACCATCTAGAACAGTGTTCCGCAAACTTTTTGTGTTTAAGGCGGTACACCATAAATGAATAACCGGTTTTTATTTGAGCAAGTATTTTTCTTCCGTCCGTCTATTTATCTTTATCATCATCATCAGGTCATTTTAGTCTCCACTACAGGAGCACGACCCTCTCTCGTCCGTCCCAGACAGAAGGAGGATTTGGCCTACACTCCCCACGCTGGACAGACGGGAGGCCTGATCGTTGTTTTATAATGTATTTCCCTTAGTCGCCTTGTACGACATCCACGGGAAGAGACGGAGTGATTCTATTCTAGTCTGCCGGAAACCAAACGGCAAATTTAGCTTTATAAGATAACCTTATTTTTCCGAGGCACACCAACTAATGACCACGGTACATAGTGTGCCGCGGAACACTGATCTAGAAGTTCATCCATTTTACAGTAATTAATATTAATATAAACTATATTCATCATCAACATTAGTATTAATTTATAATTAATCAATTCTTCCGCTTCAGTACGCCACGTAGGGCTGCCTCTAAACAACAAACTTTCCGAATGGGTTGTAATTGAAAACAGCCGATAACACAGTTAACTTTCACCCCCCGATGAATGTTGGAGCTGATAACAACCTCGCTCTTCCCAGGGATTTTTGTTTACCCCTTCGAAATCATTTCGTCTGCGTTTATTTATTATTGGAATGTTTTGAGTAACTCATTCTGTACTGAAGACATTTATCGTTAAATGAAAGACAGGCGCTAATAGGGTCACCACTAACAAGAATAAGCAAAAAAAAAAAGGTTTTTTTTTTTTTTTCGATAAGTACAAACTTTTATTTGTTACTTAATGAATAGTAGTTTATTATAGTTATAAAAATTTTACATAATAATCTATACAAACTACTTACCAATAATTAAAAATATACAATTAAATTAAAAACTAAATATGGCTAACTATATATACAAATAAAACGGAAATGACAAAAACTAATTAAAAGTAATAAAATATAATGAACTAAATGGCGTCAAAATATTCTTCCGCATCGCCGTCAAAAGGTAAAGTGGCCAGAAGGCTAGCAGCATTGCCACGCTGGATGGCAATGCTTATTCGCTGAGCGAGAAATAGGCCAGCCCTCTGGTCACGGGAAGAGTCGACCAAACGTTTGGAGATATCTCGAAATAAAATTCTTGCGCTCGGACCCCATGGGCCAAGTGTTTCCACCCCAAACGGCTCAAAAACATAATTACCGATGAGGTTTGAATATTTGCGCCGTTTGAGGGTCTCCGCTGATGCTGCAGCAGCCTTAATTATTTGTTACTTAATTTTTAATAATTATATTATTTTTTTTTTTAAGAAAATAAGAAAGGAAGGAATATACGCTGGCAACGGATCGGCAACCCCTTGGTGTTGCTGATCTCCATGGGCTGTGGTGATTTGTTCTCTCAGCTCCATGGGCTGTGGTTTTCCATCTGGTAACCCAAATGCTCGTTTGCTCGAGCTCCTCGAATATAAAAACAAAAATCAAGCTTTTACATTTGATACCTATATCATACTGCTTAATGTGGAAATCATAAACCGCCATTTTGGCGGTAGCCGCCATATTTTAATAAAAATGTCGATATTTAGGTAGTCATGCATTGTCATGAAAAGCAAACGAGGTACTAAATTTCAGCTCAGTCGCACACAAGTGGGTCAAATTTAACTTGCAAAATTTAATAGCACATACTGCGCCTATACTATAAAAAGTTTTAAAAATCAAATATAGTTCTGAAACTATGTATTATATAAATTAAATTCTTATAAAAATTATTATAAAAATTCTAGAACAACCAGTGATGATATAATTACTATATAATTATGCCACAAACATCAAAAACTTACACTGGAAAGTAAGACAATTGTCTTACCTCGCAATTAGTTCGCACAAGCAAGACGAAACTGACGTTTGTGACGATTGATTGAAATAGGTAAAAGTGACTCTTCTATATTACGAAAATGCACAATTTATATTGATATAGTAACTAAATAACTTGGACGTGTGGTTTCCGGCAGACTAGAATAGAATCACTCCGTTTCTTCCCGTGGATGTCGTACAAGGCGACTAAGGGAAATACATTATCAAATATCGATCAGGCCTCCCCAACCCGTTTGGCCAGCGTAGGGAGTGTAGGCCAAATCCTCCTTCCGTCTAGGACGGACGAGAGAGGATTGTACTTCTGTAGTGGAGACTAAAATGGACCTGATGATGATGATGATAGTAACTAAAGCCCAAGGGATCAAATATCACACACTAAAGTACACAAAAACAATATTTATTTTTAATTTATGTTAAGTATTATAATTAATATATTAATTATTTTTAACGCATTAAATATTTTTGCAAGGTTAATTTCATATTTTTGCAAGAAAAAAAAACGCCACTGCACCTATTACATACTCAACGAGTGAAAGTGATGGAAAATATATTAAAGTGCCGAGATGATAAAAATAACGATAATTAAAGATCTCACAGGTCAGGAACCGTTTTCTGACTTTTTACGGAAATTCGGAAACCCACGAAAAAAAGTTATATTAAAACGATGACTACGCGGGCGAACCCTAAGGAACAGCTTGTAGGTACATAATAAAAATATCGGTATACTTCCTCCATTCAAAACAAATACCATTCAAGAAGAACATTACTATAAAGGAGAAGAGCCACTTACTGGTACTAACTCGATGTCTAACTTTTATTAGAATTCTTAGCAGGCCAATAAGCTCACACTCGACTTGCGTTGGGGAAACTGAAAAGGGAAAAAAAGTCGGTAGACTGATCAAGTGGAAAATTACTCGTAGGCAGTCCTCGCGTATACATACAGTCGTGGAAAGTTGCCAGCAAAGTTTTGCTGAAGACCAGGGTCAAGATTGAAAAGAAACCTAATCAATGGCGATAAAGCATGCTGAACTTGCAGCGGTTCTTAAACTGTGTAGTGTGTAGAGCAATTTCATATTAGGACCATGGGCCTTACCGCCGAAGCTGAAGCGGATTCCCATCGATTTTTTTGACGGCGAAAATCAAACTTCAGCTGGGATTTATGGCACTTGTGTGTAGCTTAGCTGGTAGTAACTCTGAAGCTTTACCGAATAAGCTGAAGATATTTATTATATTTTTCTAATCAAAATATACGATGGTAATCGGCTTCAGTTTCGGCGGTAGGGCCCTATAGGCGAACAGCACGGCAGAAAAATTTTACTACAAATACTTTACTCAATATTAACGCATGTATACACGTAGTACCCATGCTTTGTTGCCATAATGAAGGTAGGTAGAACGTATCTATAGGTAAAACATCTTGGCAAGATTATGTTAATTCGGGTACGAACGTTAAGGGTTTGCCCTTAACGTTCGTACCCGAATTAGCATAATCTTACAAACTATTAGCTCGCGAGATTCCGTTTAATACCATGTAAAAACAAAGTTCTTCAACGAATGAACAAGTATGTATCGCTGTAAGGACAAGGTATCCTTTTCATTCGATTATTACCGCTGCCCATGAGGCGGAAAATGTCCCATTTATAATTGTTGCATGTCTATTGGAACCTGCCAATATATCTTTATGGGAGTTACCGAGCTATAAAAGATTATGACATGCCTTTAGTTATATATTACTATATATGCCTATAAGTATTTAACTCTGTTGTAGAGTTACCTGCAAAAGTCCATGTAAAGACTGAAATCGCGCGCTCGCAATAGGCTAGTAGCCAATGTTCTAATTATAAAAATACATATTTGATAGCCAGACAAAAATGTCGATCCTTTGTGACAGTGACACTATTGATAGTTAGGTTAGCCAATCTTTACTGCCATGCCATAAGGGATAATCAAAATAGTTGTTTTTACATTATCCTAGCAATCATTCCATATTTTCTCAAATTTAAACCTTCCCTGGACTTCCATAAATATTTCAAAACTAAAATTAGGCAAATTTCAAGTTTTTGAGTTTAAGGAGACTAACGAACAGCAATATTTTTTATTTATATAGATAGATTTATCAGTATCGTAAAATACCCAAAACTATAACAACAGACGAGGGCAGCTGGAGGGTCAGAAAGATCGCCGAAATAGAAGACCTAGTGATCAATCCCAATATTATTGGAGAAATTAATGCTCAACTTCTCCGCTGGCTTGGTCATGTCGAACGGATGGGAAGTGATCCGAGTTTTAGGAGAGCATAGTAAAGTTATAGTGGTCGACTTGATGAATGAACGAATGAATGACTTGATGAAAAATGATCATCGCGCGCATTACATATTTTTTTATTTTAAGATACTTGAATTTTAAATTTGTATGTCAATGTAGTTATTGACGATCACTCGTCTACTTTATAACACAGCCACGGTACACAGCCATTGGTACGGGAAGAACAATTCCGGTGTTTTTCTACCAATGGCGACATGCGAAGTGAAACTTCAAGTTCACGCACCCCAGCTAACTTTGTCCCACAGCCAGTTGCATTATAAGTATATTCAAAATTCATATAAGTAAAAAGTACCTGAAACTAAACAAAACAACACGCGAACAATACAAAGTTCTAAAACTATATACAAAGTTAAGTATATAGTTTGACAATATGACATGTGACCGTTTTCACAGAAAAAATTAGGACGAGAAAAGTTTTAATAAAATCCCTACCCACAGGTGAGAACTTACTTTAACTTGTTTATAGAACAAACAGACAGATGTTTACTATTATTATTGTCAACAAAAAACGTAGGAAAAAATAACTACTTTCTTCACAAAAACTGTCGTCTAATTCATTTGTTACATGTAAAAAATAATGTAAGTATTTTTCATTATGATTGAGTTCGTTTTTTTTTATACTAGTAATATGGGAAACTAGCTGATGATTTGCCTAATGGTAAGCAAAAAAGCAAAGCATACCGACGGACTTATGGGCGTTTGCATCACTCATAGGTTATTCACACAGTAAGCACATCTTTACATATTTCTTGAAGGTCCACAAACTGTATTCTCCATGGAAAACCCCAGCCGGCAGGGAGTTCATTCCATAACCTGAGAGTAGGCAGCACCTTACGCTCCTCTGGAACCAGTTTGGCTCGAAAATAATATGTGATAATCTTCAATGACTGTATGTATGAAACGTCCTCCTGTTTCATACATACAGTCATTGAAGTCATCAGAAACATATCAAACAACGCCTTTAGCCCCGCATGTCACTGTAAGAACACACGAATAGAGGTGTAGTTTCTTTTTTATAAACGTTGAACAAAAATCCTCACAACTCGTCAAGAATATCGAAGTGCTCCTGCTCAATGATGACAAGCGTATTCCATGTAGGGTCGTCCTTGTGCTTTTTAAAGCCGAATATCTTGCATACAGCAGAAGCATTCACTCGGTTTTGTTACTTAGATGTGAGCTTGTTTTCATCCGGTGAAATATTGTGGTAAGAATGCGTGGTGAATAATAAACAAAAAAATATTGTTACTGTAAATACCCGCGACAAATGAAGTATTATTTTTAAGCATTTGGCGCAATTGGCGCTATCATTTATTCTGTGATGGCGCGCCTTATGACTACCATAGCCATTAAATGCTTGCATTACCTATGAGTAGCATGGCTCGCGCGTTGGCAACTCGTTTATCATCTCCTCACGGCAGAAGATCTCACTTGCAGTAACATAACAATCTTCGAAGTTTATTTGGCTGCATTCATATGTGAGGTGGAGGCACCTTTCTCATCTAATGTTCCCGTCGAAAAATTTTTACATATATAATTAGGAAAATACAGCAATATAGGGTTTACTGGCATATTATCTAGGATTTTTGATAAAATAACTTACAACCTAAAGGTTAAGTCTATAATTATTTCCGAGTTGTTGAATTTCCTGGCAGATATGTTGTTGAATATACAGCTTTCTTATGTGTCCAAACTTATCAAATTTCCAGTGGCAGTATGCCACTGGAAATTTGTATTCAGTATTATTTGTTTGTTTTATTTTTGTTAGAACATAATTTACTAAGTACATATAGTCCTAATATGCGAGCTTTTTGTATTCATGCTTGTTTAGATTCATAATTGATAAACTGTCTCTTACATTGCTAAGAGGGGTAGTCAAATTCCAAAAGATTCTTACTCCTACTAATTACAACTGATTAAATTCATTATGAGTTTCATGGCCATCGAAGTCTTTCCCACGGGACATCAACGAACTTCACTGTTCTTTGCCTTTTTTGGTGGTCACAGCTGTTAACCCTGGCTACACAGGAGACACAGTGGTGGTAATGTGTGGTGGGCTCGCGTCCCATTTAAAAGTTATAAAGAGTCATGAAGAAGGAAGTTACCGCTTAGCCCTTAGCGTTTATAATATTAAAGTAACAGCACAAAATTATCTATATTATACGAATATCTGTATAAAATATTATTTTAAAACTTCAGAACGTAACATTAACATCCCTCTCCCGATCAACGTACAATTGTTTAATGTAGCGTACTCTCTCGATGTCATAATCGAGAGCAGCCAGCTATGTTCTAAATATACACCTATACTTTGTTATCGAAGCTGAACTTTAATGTCCATACATTGAGGTGGTAAAGGTATTCAGAGATCTATAATAATGGATGATAAATCTTCTGTCTATAAAACGCAAAATTCAAACCACTGGATGAAATGGCATTGAAATTTTCCATACAGGTAGCTATTATGACGTAGACATCCTCTAAGAAAGGTCCTAAAGAAAATATTATAATAAAGCACTTGTATTGTTCCAGGTAATTATATTTATTTTTACCGACCGGTTTCGCCGCTAAGGTATTATCGAGGTAAACAGATTTATGCGGTGTAAGTGATTCATCAACATCTTTGATCCAAAGCCAACTAAACTTGCACGCGGTGCACCCTGCTGACTGACAAACGAAGCTCTGGCGAAAAGAGAGGTAGGGAGCGTAATTGTAAGCTACCCGACTGGGGAATGTACCTCCACCTCACAGAATACCGCAGCCAAATAACAATTCCATTGAGGGTTGTTGTGTTCTTGCAAGTGAATGGGCTCACCAGAATAATAATAATAAATAAATATTGTCAGACAAATTACACAGCGACATCTAGCCCCAAAGTAAGCGAAGCTTGTGTTATAGGTACTAGATAACAGATAAACATACGTAAATACATTTTTTTTTGTAAATACATACTTATGATAGATAGAAAACACCCAGACCAAGACAAACAGACATGTTCATGCACACAAATGTTTGTCCTGTGTGGGAATCGAACCCACGAGCGTTGGTGTCGAAGCCGCGTCATTGACCGCTACGCCACCGAGCTCGTCAAAGAACCAGAAAAGAAGATGTAGCATTGGCAGCGGGGGGTGGCGGCGCGCGAGCGATATTTTATGTTGCGAGCGTTAATATGGCTACGGTAACCGCTTCACATCAGGCGGGCCGTATGCTTGCTGCCACCAGACGTAGTATAAAAAAAAACATCGCACGCGGTGGAGGGGGAATCGCTGCCATTTTGAGATTCACGTACAACACACGGCCATGTCCATGACCCAGCCAAACCCCATTTTTATTTATGTGTATTATTTATTCCGAAATATTCTTGACAAAGGAGTTGCTTGCTACAAAAATACTCCACAAACTTAACAATAGCAACATGTTATGGCAATGGCCGTCAATACAACCAACAATCTACCTATATTTCAGGTCTCCTCTACCCAAAGGTTGCCTGGAAGAGATTGCTAAGCGATAAGGCCGCCCTTTGTACTTATTATTTTAAGTGATTACTGTCATAATTTTTTTTTACTGTTTATGGTGCAATAAAGAGTATTGTATTGTATTGTATTGTACAACAATACAGAAATGATGATTTTAGGGTGTAAGAGGTTCATCAACATCTTTGAACCAAAGCCAACTTCACCTGCACGCGGTGCTGACTGACAAACGAAGCTCTGGCGAAAAGAGAGGTAGGGAGCGTAATTGTAAGCTACCCGACTGGGGAATGTACCTCCACCTCACAGAATACCGCAGCAAAATAACAATTCCCTTGAGGGTTGTTGTGTTCCTGCGCGTGAGTGAGGCCACCAGAAAGGAAGGAGATGCTGCGTGGGCAGCGGAGGTGGCGGCGCGCGAGCGATATTTTATGTTGCGAGCGTTTATATGGCTACGGCAACCGCTTCACATCAGGCGGGCCGTATGCTTGTCTGCCACCCGACGTAGTATAAAAAAAAAAAAGTTGCTTGCTTCAAAAATACTCCACAAACTTAACAATAGCAACATGTTATGGCAATGGCCGTCAATACAACAATACAGAAATGATGACCTGTAATTATATCCAAACTACTATTTGTACAAGAACAGAACTATTTATTGTACTCGTATTATGTACATATTTAATGAATGACGTTGGTATTGTAATAGAATTGACAATCAAGTAATGGATACCACCATAATAGATAACAGAGTTTTGTTACATAATTGTTCATCATTTTGTAATTTAGTATACAATTTAGATGGTATATTACTAATTTACTACTTAAATGTTAAACGTAAATTGGGGTGTAAGTCGTTCACCTATATCTTTGAGCCAAAGCTCTGCTGGTGGACAAACGCTCTGTCGAAACTAGTGAGCACAGCGTATTTTGTAAGCTGCCATATTGGGGAAGTACCTCACGGAATACTGCAGCCAAATAACAATCGAGGGGTGTTATGTTACTTCGAGTACGTGAGGTCACCACGAAGGACTTCTCCATTTTGTTTCTGCCTTGGGAGGGAATGGCGCCGCGTGAGAGATATTTCATATTGTTTATATGGCTGCGGTAACCGATTCAAATCATTTTTTATTACAATTTAGTATTTTGATGATCATTCCTCAATGACATGATCGATCTCAATTTTTCTCGGCTCAAACCTCCAGCATGCCCAGGTTATTAATTGTGATAAGTTTCAACGGTTCAGTGGTTTTAGAGCCTATTCATTTCCAAGAATGACTTTTCGGCGTATAAGCGTTACGCTCACTCCGCTTAATAAGTATGTATCTGTGTACCTTCGATCATATATTCCTCGTAAAGTCTACCTCTACTGAATGGCTGAACCAAATTTGATAAGTGAGTTTGATCTATAAGACTTTCAATACTCAATACTCAATCATTTATTGCAACCTTAATGTATACATAGCTCTTGTCTTACATATAACAGTAACAATTAAGGACCCTGTCGGGCGCTGCAATGGGAGAGGGGCTGATTTCTTGTAATTATTATGTAAATATGTCTATTATCACAGCAATATACCTGTCAATTTATTAAAGTAATTAAATAATTATTAATATATTGTTTATTATATATAGTAAGTATATTAAACTTGTGCTAATAATTATGCTAATAATTTGTGCTAATAAATAAGTAAACTTTGTTTACTTCCCACATCAGTTACTTCATTCAAAGCACGGACACCCTTAGAAGATTCTTGCCACTGCCGCCGCTGTGGCGTTCCTGGCATGCCTGCTTTGGTTGTCTCTGCTCCAGCTGCTGAACTAGTCTTTGCACATTTTTTTATACGGCATCGAGAGGCAAACAAGTATACTGCCTACCTGATGAGAAGAGGTTACCGTAGCCATATAAACGTTCGCAACATAAATTACCTTTGTCTCAAAGATACTAGTGAGGCACTTACATCCTAAAACATTAATCATGACCAGCATGTGAAACAAAAGATACATGCGCTCCCCACAACACTACAGTATTGGTACACCGAAGTATTGGACCGGACAGGAGAGAGACTGACAGGCTGCTCTCCTGTCCGGTCGTCATGTGCCACTCCAACATCTGAAACAGAAAATGTCTTTGACTCATGTTTTACCTCTACTCGAGGCACCTCAGGCGATCCGTAGATGTCAATCATTAGAACAACAACCTAAATGACAAAACAATATTACCTATTTGATACATTATAAGTACCGTAGTATAATAACAATTCCCTTGAGGGTTGTTGTGTTCCTGCGAGTGAGGGAGGTCACCAGAAAGAAACGAAGGAGTATAGGCTGGCAACGGATCGGCGACCCCTTGGTGTTGCTTACCTCCATGGGCGGTGGTGATTGCTTTCCATCTGGTGGGGTACAGGCTCGCGTGCGCCCCTCTCATATGAGAAAAAAAAGTAATGATTAGTAAACAGTAAATTAGAAACCGTATTAGTTGGCCGTGTGGTTTCTGGCAGACTAGAATAGAATCACTCCGGCTCTTCCCGTGGATGTCGTACAAGGCGACTAAGGGATGGGGATGATTTGGGGTGTAAGTGGTTCCTCAATATCTATGAACCAAAGCCAACTTCACCTGCACGCGGTGCACCCTGCTGACTGACAAACGAAGCTCTGGCGAAAAGAGAGGTAGGGAGCGTAATTGTAAGCTACCCGACTGGGGAATGTACCTCCACCTCACAGAATACCGCAGCCAAATAACAATTCCCTTGAGGGTTGTTGTGTTCCTGCGAGTGAGTGAGGTCACCAGAAATGAAGGAGATGCTGCGTTGGCAGCGGGGGTGGCGGCGCGCGAGCGATATTTTATGTTGCGAGCGTTAATATGGCTGCGGTAAACGCTTCACATCAGGCGCGCCGTGTGCTTGTCTGCCACCCGACGTAGTATAAAAAAAAACATCGATCAGGCCTCCCCAACCCGTTTGGCCAGCGAGGGGAGTGTAGGCCAAATCCTCCTTCTGTCTGTGACGGATGAGAGAGGGTCGTGCTCCTGTAGTGGAGACTAAAATGACCTAATGATGATGATTAGTTGTTAGCAAATACTAACTATAAAAGGCGAGTACATTCAGCATACGCATAGTTAAATGTCTATTTGCGATGCAACATTAGTGAAAACGGGCTAAAAAACATTCTCCGAACTGTTATATTGTATTGTATTTGTGCTATCTGCTTTCTGCGTATCTGTGCTTCTATTTGCATTTTTCTATTTCTATTTATTTGTGCCCATCGACTCCAGCATGTCGGGCTTGTGCTAAACTTTTTTGAATATGGACGAATACAAACCCTCCACAACACGCTGTGTTATTAAAAATTCCAGTACCTAGGTAAGTTTAAAGCCTTATTTATTTTGTTGTTTAAGTATGCAGGTATTTTTCATAGATATTACTAGCACATACTAGGCCGGATTACTATTATTAGAGTTATTGTGTTGCTGCAAGTGAGGTTACAAGGAAGTTGCTGCGATGGCAGCCGGGGAGAATGCGCATGAGTGATAGTATATTATATTGAAAACGTTTATATGCTACGGTAACTGATTCATGTCCGGCGGTCGGTATGCTAGCTTGCCACCCGACATAAAGACATTAAAAACTGCCAGCTACGAAATTGTAATTCATACATCCATGTTGTTTTCCACATAACAAGCGAATAGACTTTTCAAGTTAGAAAACAAAACTACTTCGAAGTTATTCACGTCGCCATTAGTATAAACCATTTGCATATGAGCGTTAAATTTAATTATTTATGGAATATGAATTTTATTAACCTACTGTTATTTTATTATAAATATTAAAAACAACTAAAAATTCACCTCCCCGCCTGGGTAGGATTTGAATCCACGACCCCACGATCAATCGAGAGGACGTGGGTTCAATTCCCACCCAGGAGAGGAGATGATTTTTTCCATGTTTAAAAATATTTATAATATTCTGGCAAATGAGCCAAAATCAACAACTTAAATAATAAGTATTTTTGTCAAAAATGCGAATTAAAAACCCAAAAAGCAATTTTGAACTAATCATAACTTTATTACGGAAGTAGTGAATGAAATTTTTGATACCCGTGATACAGGCTAGTGCAGTCGTCATTGTTAAATTATTATCGATATTTATAGGACAATACAATAATCCGCAATTTAATCAGAAATGAGATACCGAACCCCATTGTGTCTTGTGTATTGGGATGTAAGTAAACTAAAGCCAACTTCACCTGCTCGCGGTGCAACCTGCTGACTGACAAACGAAGTTCTGGCGAAAAGAGAGGTAGGGAGCGTAATTGTAAGCTACCCGACTGAGGAATGCACCTCCACTTCACAGTATACCGCAGCCAAATAACAATTCCCTTGAGGGTTGTTGTGTTCCTGTGAGTGGGTGAGGTCATCCAGAAAGGAAGGAGATGCTGAGTTGGCAGCGGGGGTGGCGGCGCGCGAGCGATATTTTATGTTCCGAGCGTTAATATGGTTACGGTAACCACTTCGGGCAGGCCGTATGCTTGTCCGCCACCCGACTGTGTACTGACCGATTCTGTACTGACATTTTTTTTTATTTATACTACTATAAATAAAAAATATGTCAGGAAAAAAATAAGTTGCAAGTGGTTAAAGTACAGAATTACTATGAGAAATGCATCCGTAGTTAACTAGTCCCCACTTCGTAATGAATTTCCGGGTGATCTTCTCACTAATAATAAGAAATAAAGAAGAAAAAAGATAAAATATAATTAATATAAAATAATAAGAAAGAAGAAGAATAAAGAATAAGGTCTAAGTAAGTAATAAAATCAAAAATTTTCATATTATTATATTTTGCGAAGTTATGGACATTTAGAGAGATAATGTTTTCCTAGAATATTCTTCAGATGGTACCTATCTGAAGAATATTCTAGGAAAATATTATCTCTTTAAATGTCCATAACTTCGCAAAATATAATAATATGAATTTTTTTATTAGGTAATTACCGTATTAATAACATATACAACAGTTTAGATTTTAAATTGGAATATGAAATTAGGGTGTACAGTGCTACAAGGATCTAAATGAACGTGAGTGACATTTGTAGGAGGGCGTTACTGTGACTTTCGGGTTGCCAATTAGGGAAAATCTCCTTACTTCAAGGCAATTTTTACATATCCTAATTAAGACATTTAAAATGCTCAATCTTAGCTGGGCAGAAGTTAATTACTTTAAATTAATTCTGTAATGAACACCATATTATAGTATTTTAGTTAAGTTTATTAAATAACGATACGGCCTAGATAAAAAGTTAATTAAAATGATTATAGTCATTTCGTACCTATCTTGGGGTGTAAGGGGTTCATCAACATCTTTGAACCAAGGCAAATCTCACCTGTACGTGGTGCACCCTGCTGACTGACAGACGAGGCTCTGGCGAAAAGAGAGGTAGAGCAAAGCGTATATTTTAAGCTGATCGACTCGGGAAGTACCTCCTCAAATAAAAAATAAAAAATCTAACAACGATCTGTGAAATCAAGGAATGAGGAATATGTGAAATAAAAAAACAACATATAGTACAATTTAGCTTTTATTTATATATTACATAGGATACATACATATTTATTAAAATATGATCATCAATCATTTATCTATTTATTGTTCATTATGAACAATTATTTTGCACGAATGGAACTTATTAGAATCCACAAGGGTTAAGAGACACGTCTTATAAAACTCGTGAATCTTTCTTCATAAAACTCCAAGATCAAAATCATCCATTATGAGTTTATCTTTTCTTGTTTTCCTGTTCTTACCAGGTGTAACAATTTTACTGCATGATGCCTTAGCCAATGTGCCTTCTTTGACAATGTTTGATACAGTGTGTAAAGTAACACCTGAAAATAATTTAAATTCATAAATATTTACGTATAACATAATAAACCAAATAAAACTTTTTACTGTGGAACAAAGTGGGAATTTAAGGTAAACAGACATGTCTGGCAACATTTACCTGTAGCAGCAGCGACTCGCTCGTTAACCTTTTCAAAAGGAATTAATGGGCCGTTGTTTTGTTTTTCTTTTACAAAAATCTCTTTCACCTTAAACAAAACCTCCCTGACACCACTTCATAAAACTTTCGGCATGATAATCGTAATAAATTAACAAAATATACTTTAAAATCGCACCACAACATTCAACTGTGAAGAACTGTCAAAAGTGACGTCTTACAAGATGGCGGCTTTAGTTCCGTTTTCTGCCACGTTCATTTAGATCCTTGTAGCACTGTAAGGACCTCATCAACATCTTTCGAGCTAATGCCAACCTCACCTGTACACCCTGCCGACCAGCTAACGAGGCTATGGCGAAAGAGAAGTAGGACACATCGAAAAATCATACTGTGCTCTACTTTCACGGGTCAAATGAGAGAGGGGCACAGTGAGGTCGTTCGCTCCAGGCTTGGCCAGCATCCGACTGGGGAAGTGCTTCCATCAGGAAAAAAAACCGCAGCCATAATGGCTATTCTGTGTTACTGCGAGTGAGATAGGTCACCAGGGCTTTTTTAGTGGAGTTGTTATGCTGACGGCGGGGAGACCAGCGGCTGTCAAACCGTACAACCTGCATATCGTACTACGGGGGCAGACATTGCGCTTCTTGTTCCTCGCGTCGTCAGTGAAACAACTTCTCTTAATTATAATCCTCCACCCCCTTCTTTTCTTTCTGGCCATTAAGCCAGAAAGAAAAAATGAAGAATTTTCCAGCGGCGTCCTCATCTACGTTCGACGTGAACTTTTGTAACATCAGGGGACTTTACACAAACATGAGTGCAGTTCACCATCACCTTGAAACTGCAAAGCCGACCGTGCTTTTTTTTTCAACGGAGTCGCAAAAGTCTTGTCCAGCCGATACATCTTACTTATTATACTCCGGGTACAAACTTGAACATTATTTTATACGTCAAGCCGGGGTATGTATGTATGATATTTGTTGTCGACGTTTATACGGCCTTGAAGACAGGGACCTGTCAGTGTTGTGGGTACGCGTGGGTCAGAGCGGCCGCACCCGTATCTACGCGTGCCTTTACAGATCTCATAGCGGTGATACAGAAACTCGATTGATCGAGCCTGCAATTGGCGACTGACAAAATCATCGAGAGGTACCCTCCGCAGAGTTAGTCATTTTGGGACACTACAATGCCCACGATGCCGAGTGGCTCAGCTCCCGGTCCACTGACTTCACGGGGAGGTCTGTTCATGATTTTGCTCTGGCCTATGGTTTCTCCCAACTGGTTCATTCTGTTCCCATCCAGATTCCATCCTGATTTTAATCAGGGGGGCTTGTTTGCCACTTTAGTGGTATAAAAAAATATTAATTCCCAATTCGTAATTTTTTTTTTTATTATATTGCACTTACCTATAAATGTGTATAATATGGTCTGCATGGCTGCAATAAAAATCAAATATTGGATTTAAATTTTGAGCAACAGTAATTAACAAATAAATTAAATAAGTACGCCAACGATTGTAAACTAAAATTAAGGTAATAATGTCGAAATTACACTGCCGACAAAATGGTAAATCAGTTTGGTAGAGCTCGTGTTTTTGAATTTTCTGTTACGTTTGTTTGATTAACTTTGACTTGACATTGACTTAGCTTAACGACTGTAATCCAATGATATCCGCAGACTGTTTATTTGACCCAGTACAGTGGGTCAAATAAACAGTCTGGCGCTCTTTACACTGACGTCCATCATAATACATAGGTCACACTAAAAGTTTCCGGAACTGGCCACTTACATAAACAATATTTAAAAAGTAATTACAACATTTGAAAATGGAACACTTTGGCTGTAGAATTCAGTTTGTTTCATCTAACTGTCAATTGTTTTTACATTGTGGCGCCATTAAAAAATTGCGTGTCAACATTAACATGGATTTAATTCGGGAAAATTTTCGTAGTATGATTTTCTACCATTTTAAGTGTAATTTGACAGCTCAACAGAGCATCGCTCGGCTCAATCTGCTTTAAGCACCATGCAAGACGACTATTTATAGCTAGTTTGCAGAATTCACGCGCCGTCGTGTCAATCTCAGTGACGAATCTCGCGATGGTCACCCGTCCACCGATGTGAACAACAAAAACATCGGTGCTGTGCGCCGTATGATTGAAACAGACAGGCATGTGACCTACCATGAGATTCGCGCATCCATAGACATAGGCATGAGTCAAATACAATCAATCCTACACAAACATTTGGGTGTGAAAGCTGTGTGAAAGCTGCGCTCGCGGGGGATCCCACACAATTTGACCGAGGCTCAAAAAACGGACCGCGTCACTTGGTGCAGTTCCATGCTTAACAAGATTCAACGAAGGTGCGTCAAATTTGGTGTGGGACATAGTAACAGGTGACGAAACATGAATTTATTGCGATGATCTCAAAACAAAGCAGCAATCGAGCATATGGGTCTTTCAAGATGATCCGAAACCAACAGCGGCGCGCGTGAAACGTGCATGTTAGCGGATGATTGCTTGATTTAATAAAACTGGACACGTGGCTACTGTTACTTTAGACCTACCGTGATCGTCATACCGTGAATAGTGACTGGTGCACGACCATTTGTTTGCCGAAAATCATTGACGAACTCCGTAAAAATAACCGTAAACGCCGTATCATCTTGCACCACGACAATGCTAGTTCCCACACGGCCAGACAGATAAATGAATTTTTGAAGGTGAAAAATGTAGAACTTATAAGCCATCCTGCATACAGTCGCGACCTGGCACCTTGTGACTTTTGTCTATTCCTAAAAATTAAGAACCAATTACGCGGTCAACGATTTTCATCACCAGAAGAAGCTGTCGAGGAGTACGAAAAACACGTTTCTGAGGTCACCACGGAGGAGTGGCACAAACGTTTTCAAAATTGGTTTAATCGAATGAACTTGTGCATTTACGCAAAGGAAGAATATTTTAAAAAACAATAAATTCATTTTTGACCTATAATAGTATTTTTTTCTTATTCATGTCGGAAACTTTTAGTGCGCCTCACGTAATATGTTATTATAAGTTACTAGCTAATGGCCGTGTGGTTTCCGGCAGACTAGAATAGAATTACTCCATCTCTTCCCGTGGATGTTGTACAAGGCGACTAAGGGAAATACATTATAAAACATCGATCAGGCCTCCCCAACCCTCTGGCCAGCGAGGGGAGTGTAGGCCAAATCCTCCTGTCTGTGACGGACGAGAGAGGGTCGTGCTCCTGTAGTGGAGACTAAAAAAAATGACCTGATGATGAAGTTACTAGCTGACCCGGCAAACGTTGTTTAGCCATATACATTAATCAAAATTTCAAAAAAATTCAAATTCAAAAATTCAAAATATCTTTATTCCTTGGACTTTATAAAGCACTTAGAAACGTCATACAATTTAAATATAAGAATATGTATAAATCATCACTACTCTAAATCCGCAGAGCTTAGATTCACTTTCATCAAACTATCTTGAATGTGAAAGTGAATTTAAGTGCCAGTTCCGGCGACGGGGCTTCTTGAGAAGAACTGGCAAGAAACTCAAGGCCGACTCTTTTAATTGCCAATATCGTTACATTAAATACAAATACAATCATTAACATAACATAACAAGAGCAATTCATTTCCAAATACTTTTATCATTTATGTAATCCGAGATACAATAGTAAGCCTTTTGACATAGTCTAGTTTTGATATATTTCTTAAATTTACCCATGGATAATTTAAACGCGTCGTTTGGAAGTTTATTGTAGAAGCGTATACATTGACCTGGGAACGAGTTAGAGATTTTATGGAGCCTAGTAATATGCATAGCGAGTTTGTTTTTATTTCTTAAATTTAATTGATGGAGATCACTGTTTTTCCTAAATTTGGTTTGATTTTTATGAACGTAAATAAGATTTTCATAAATATATTGAGAATGTAATGTCATAATATTTATCTCTTTAAATTTATTTCTCAGTGTCTCCCTGGGACTCATCTTATAAATAGCACGGATAGCTCGCTTCTGGAGCACAAAAATTGAGTCTACATCCGCGGCACTACCCCAAAGCAATAAACCATATGACATAATGCTGTGAAAATAGCTAAAATAAACTAAACGCGCAGTGTCAACATCAGTTAGTTGACGTATTTTCCTTACGGCGTAAGCTGCTGAGCTGAGTCTAGCTGATAACGTTTCTATATGTGGGCCCCATTGTAATTTAGAGTCTAATGTTATACCAAGGAAAACAACCTTATTGACCAATTCCAATCTCTCATTGTCCATCACCACACTGGTTTTCACTTGTTTAACATTTTTTGTAAAAAATCTAACATATTTGGTTTTATTACCATTTAAAAGCAGGTTATTAGCACTAAACCAGTTTACTATTTTTGAAAGAGCATTGTTTACATCGTCAATTTCTGATTGTTGTCTATTTACCTTAAAAACTAAAGAAGTGTCATCTGCAAACAATACTATTTCATGATTATTCTTTACAAGATGAGGTAGATCATTAATATACACGAGAAACAGGAAAGGGCCCAAAATAGAGCCTTGTGGCACCCCCATCGCTACAGCTGATCCATGTGATCGTTTTCCATTAACATCTACTTTCTGAACCTCTACTCTGAATCATTTAGGGGTATGAAAAATAGATGTTGGCCGATTCTCAGACCTACCCGATATGCACACAAAATTTCATAAAAATCGGTCCAGCCGTTTCGGAGGAGGTTGGTAACAAACACCGTGACACGAGCATTTTATATATTAGAGATAACTTTGTCTTTGTAGTATCGTGAGACCTGTTTTGTTGACCAAGGTTGAAAATACTATCAAGGAAACTTGTCCGATCAAATGTCGCAGACAAGTTTTAAATATGGCAAAATGTTAAATTATCTAAGTGTGTTGTAATTTTACGTGTACACAAATTCGTGTACAATTATTGTGACCATGAGGTGCCACCTATACTTATGGTCATCTAGACATGTATATAAATATGAATGTCTATTTCCCTATGTCATCGCATCACGCGTGAACGGATGGAACAACTTCGCTAATTCATTTTTTGTTTTATTTGTTTTTGTCAAGAGAAGGTTCTTATGAAAAACAAAAAGAAAGTTGAGCGGAATATTAGAAAATTTAAGAAAACTGAATTTACCATTACAATTTAAGAAAACTGAGTCACCATATTAACTTTTCTAATATAACTCCATGGCGTTTGATAGAACTGTCAGCCATTTGACAACGTACGCAAAACCAATTCGAATTAAATATTTATAGTTAGGAAGACTGCCCTGTCTTCCTAACTATGAATATTTAATTCGAATTGGTTTCGTCTGTCGGGTCAGCTAGTATTATATAAACGTTCAGTTAATATATTATATTGCAACTGAACCTTTCTATTTCTTTACTATAATTTAAAGCATCAAGGTTATTCTAGAAATATGATTGTTTTAAAATTGTCCTACCGATTTAGGCTATAAAAGTATAGCGTAGTTTTGATTTCCTCTAGCAAGAGACTATTTAAAAATCTTTGAATACATTTTACTTACAATCTATCTTATCTTATCTTATATCTTATTCTTATATATATATATAAAAGAAAGTCGTGTTTGTTACAACACTTATAACTCGAGAACGGCTGGACCGATTGCCATGGTTTTTGATTTGTTGGATTTGTTTCCGTCCCGAATAGCAGAATAACTCTTAAAAACATTGGAAAATTCTCGAAAAAATAAAATAAAAGAAAAAACATTTTCCCATACAAAATGTTCGTGGTTGTCGTAGCTGTCAAATGTGACGTTGTCGTACGTGCGTACGCCAAATGTATGCGTGCGTTCAGAAATGTATATTAAGCTCATTATAGAGCAAATGTCATAGATTAAAAACAAATGTTAACTCTATTGGTCTCATTTTTACGTATTGAAAGTTGGCTGTGATTTGTTTTGAAAACAGTTTTGTGGATTTAAATATTTATTGCAAAGAGAATGTAACCACTACGTTTTAAGAGACGGATGTGCCATACAAATAGCGTAATTCTAATATGTATGAAATGGAAGCGAAAACATTCAGAATTTGTACCAAATTCGCTTCCGATTCATAGAGTCGTTTTTTTACTTTGAGTTGCGCCAGGCTGATTTATTGGTTCTAAAATATTTATGCGTGCGTTCAGAAATTTAAATCAAGCTCCATAAATCTATATAATATATAAAATAATGTCGTGTCTTGGTCGGGAAAGTATTAAAAACATTGAAAATATGACGAAAGAATTAAATAAAAGAAAAAACGTTTTCCAATACAAATAGTGCCAGTTAAAAAGGATTGGAATATTTATTGATTGTTATGTAAATGTCAAATCGATTGGTCTCACTTTTACGTCGCGAATGTTGTCTGTGATTTGTTTTGTGGATTGAAATATTTATTGTTGTCAATTGGTACTTTTTTTGTGACTTTGTAAAGTACTGAACTTTATTTACCCACTGCTGGGATACGGGTCTTCCCTCAACCGAAGATGTTTAGAGCATACTCCAACACGCTGCTCAACTACGGGTTGGGCCACTAACTTGGCTTAAGGACTGCCATCTAATGATAAACACCAGGACCGACGGCTTAACGTGCCTTCCGAAGCACGGACGAGCTCGAGATAACATAAACTCATCCATGAACAGGCTACGGTTGACGTTGCTTAACTTGCGTGTACAATTAGACTGACACGTGCCTCACGCCATCGTGCTTCTCTATTATTTTCTATTATTCATTGTATTAATTTCAAGAAATCATAAATTTTGTTCATATATATATGTACATCACGACATTCATTGACTGTTAGGCCGTACGAAGTTCGCCGGGACAGCTAGTTAAAGATAAATTGAAGTCTTCTTTCAGTAAAGTTTAATCAATATTATTTAAAGTATTTCTTCTCTAGCTGGCATTGCCATGGAGCGCCCCATGTAATTTATAAAAATAGCTCGCTTAATAGTAATAAATAATAATAATATATGTTACATCAGGCGGATTGACCGTCTTCTTCGAAGCCTAGTGTGGCATACACCCGGGAATCGGCTTCAGCGTCGCACAGTGGGGCAACGGGACTTCAAACCTGGCATTAAATCAAATAACAACTACTTGCTTAAGTTAAGATCAGGAAGTTACTTCAGTTATAAAATGATACTAAAAAATCACAAATATAGTTTTGATGATTTAAACTAATTTCACTTTATCATTAAATGCCTCCTCTGAAGGCTCGTTGCCCCAGTGTGCGTCGGCGGCGGGGCCCCTGGTCGTGCACTGCATCCAAAGACTTGAAACGAGCCCGACTGACTAATTCGACAACCCATGACAAACCTACGGCCCTACCGCCTAAGCTGAAGCCGATTCAGATCGAATATTTTGATTTCAAAAATAGGGCATCGGTTTTAGTTAATGACAAACATTTTCAGCTTAGTTGGTAGAGCTCTAGGGTTTCTACCAATCACCACCAATTTTACCCGAAGTTTGATTTTTGCAACCAAAAAAAATCTGATGATAATCGGCTTCGCCGGTCTGTCTAGAGTATGAAGACACTAAGAGCGGACCCCAAATAATAGGAAGTGGCAAAGAAAAAGAAGATAAGATGTCACATCAGGCGGACTGTATACTTATTTGGCACCGATCGTGTTGTAAAAAACTAATTTAAAGTTAAAAATAAAATTTTGCACAGATAAATTACTATTTAATTTTAGCCGGTTTCCCTAACAACTGATAACATATCTTCACTGCTACATAAATTAGGACCGCGTCAGTCAATAATACAAAAGATACCGCATTCTCAGTGTCAAACGTATTAACGTTTAATACATACGTACGTACTTAGCGCGTGTGTTATAAAGAAATAAAAAAAAATGTATTTAAGCAGATAAAATATACCACGCTGTTATCTTAATTATGAATTTGTGATAAAAGTTTATCATTTATAGACGTATAATATTTATAAGATAAATTATATAATTTTAGGTACATATATATAATGCGATCACTTGGATAATTCTCTTGTGATTAGTTTTAGTATTTTCAAGTAATCAATTGGTAAGTTTTTTTTTTTTTCACACTTAATTCTTGTAATTTTCTTTATTTTTTTTTGGATGTTACAGGCCGGTTCAGGTCTATCGTATTAGCTTTGTCTATATCTTTTGTATATACAAGATTAAAAACACTAACCAACCATAAAAAATAAAGACAGAGTACACTTATGTGGAACACATTTCACGTTATGAATATAATACGAGTGCCGGGTTAAGCCAACTGTACCATTATAACCAAAAACCAACTTAAAATTGTAGCTGAAAATTATATATGTGTAACGAATGTAATTTGTACGAAGAATTTTATAGGACACCGTATTTTTCATTCTCACGAAATTTCTATTAATCTGGTACCAAACATTTTTCTTTCCAGAAAGAAAAAATAATTTTCTTATAAATAGGAAAATAATATTTATAAGGTTGCTATTTTTACATGCTTAGTGATATACTAATATGGTATTTGTAATATTTTACGGTATATGAAAAGTGCTTCAAGATTTGCGTTTAGTATGAAACTTTTGTTTGTTGTTAGACGTATTCATTCATTGTTATTTATTAATTTATATGTTTTATAACTATCCTATAGCTGTGCTTTTAAATAACATTAATGTACAAAATTTGGACTCTTTTATAATTTATTTTTTATTGTTTATATTTGAATTATCTTTGTTTTTCTATTGCTTTAGTGTCATTGAAAGTGAATACATATATTGGTGTCCAATTCGGTTTTCTATTCATTAATTTCTTAAACAGTTCACTGGCATCATTTTCCATTTCAATTAATAAACTAATTATTGTAAGAAAAATCGAGTCAAATTATCACGAACTGCCTGATCCGTACTAATAATTATATAGCTACTAGCTGGCCCGGCGAACTTCGTATCGCCTTTAAATATTTTTACGTTAATTTTTCCAATGAGTTATAAACTATCCTATCTCTCAAGTTGGATCAAACTGCACACACTGTGCGAAATTTTATTAAAATCGGTTCAGTAGTTTAGGATTTCATCGCGGACACGCAGTCAACGCAGTACAAGAACGCTATGTTCACAACACCAGAACCATCACTCACGCCTTTATTGAAAAACCTACTGTTGTAGTCTCTAGAGAAAAAAAAAACGGGTTGCACTCCGGGGGTGCCGGCAGAAGTGAAAACTTTAACATTAATTGAATTTTTGGAATGGTTAGGGAATAACTTCGCACAAATTGCTTTGTTTATCAGTATAAAAGTACTATCATTTATATGGTAAAATACAATATTCATTTATTGCGCTATCGTACTCAAACATGACAATTTATATTACATTAAAAATAAACAGCAGAAGCAGGCATACAAAGGTAGAAAGAGAGGGGGATATCACTTCCTCCATGACGCGAGTTTAACATTTTTTACCCATCCCAAAAAGTGTACAACGCCGCTAAAGAAGTTTTCACTTCAAAAATATTTAAAATATTTTTTTTTATGAAATATTTATTTAATTAAATTTTATCAAATAAATTGTTATTCGAACTTCGACCTTGCTGGGATCATTTTTTGATTTACGACTCAAAGAGCGTTTACAAAAAAACCTAAATGTGTGTAATTGTCGATGACATAATAACTCTCAAGCGCTGGACCGTTCCGGTTTCATATCTTTTTTTAATCACAAACCAGTTTACTCTGATTATGTTTATTTTATATTTACTAATTAAATTATCATTTATGTGAGCATAAAACAGTTTATAAAAATAAATGTAACAGATCGTATCGTATGTTTACTTATATTTTAGAGGAAAGTAAAATATATACTATAATACAATAGGTTACAGCATACTTTAATAACTACAGGGTATTCGACATCTTGTAAGTGAAGCCTACACCCTTATGTGCATACACCCTTGGCATAGTATATATAATAGTACTACGTATAGTAAGGCCACTCCTTTCGCTCACTCGTCGTATCAGCCCCCTTAACACCATCTCTTATTGCGATTCAATAACTGGATAGAATGCTTATTCATACCAATGAATAAGCGACTCTATTCCATTTGAAATAGATCTCACGTAATGCTTATTCATACCAATGAATAAGCGACTCTATTCCATTTGAAATAGAGTCGCTTATTCATTGGTATGAATAAGCATTCTATTCAGTTATTGAATCGCAATAAGAGATGGTGGTAAGGGGGCTTATCTCCTCTCTGAAACGAATCTGGAACAGTTTGTATGGCGCCGCACCCACACACGCTCATTGAGGGTGAGGCCAAACGAGCGTAATTTTGTGAGTTGTGAGTCGCGTAATGCGGTGTGTATTACGCGACTCACAACTCACTGTTTCATATAAATGGCTAACTCATGTTGGGTCGTCGCTGTACATGGCGCTTCGTCGCCCCGTACGTGGTCTCCACTCGAGCACTTTCCTCCCCCATCCGGCATCACTACACTACAAATACAAATCAATACAAATCGCCATAAGCATGTGCTGTATCTAAATGCCATTCTGTTAATGATTTTAATGCCTCAGCGTGTAATATATACTTTGAAGTTTTATTGCTAGAGCAATCTCTCTATATAGGTACGTAGTACTATTACTTATACTGTGATATAAGAGTGAATCTATTAAATATTAATAGTAACGGGTCCATTCAATTTGTTGTATCATACTTCTAGTTCCGCACCTTAATAACTTCTGTCTCCGCTTCTTTTTTCATTATTTATTAATGGTATTACATCTTCTCTCCTATCTTCCTTTCATTTATACGCAGACGATGTCCAAATCTATACAGCTACCCCACTTTCTGATATTTCTAATGCAATAAGGGTTATAAATACTGACTTGGCAACTATTGCTGAATGGTCTGAGCGTTTTGGTCTCCAAATTAACGCCTCCAAATCACAATGTATCGTTATTGGGAGTCCACATTTTATCGCCAAGCTGGGCTCCATGGTTGTTCCCAGGGTGGTTCTCAATAATACTGTTATACCGTTCTCCTCCACGGTAACTAACCTGGGAATAGTTATGGATCAAACGTTGTCCTGGGCTCCTCAGATTAATGAGGTAAGTCGGAAAGTGTTTGCGTCTCTGCATTCATTAAAGCGGTTGCAAAATTTCCTCCCGGTTACTACTAAGGCGATGCTTGCTCGCTCTCTTTTGCTTCCTTTGATTGACTATGGTGATGTTGCTTTCTTGGACTGTACTGAAGAGTTACTGGATAAATTGGACCGGATACTAAATCAATGCATACGGTATGTATTTGGATTTAAAAAATTCGACCACATCTCCATGTTCCGTGAGCAACTTGGATGGTATCCAATCAGAATTCGAAGAAATTTCCACATAGCTTCATTTTTGTATAATGTCCTTTTCAATCCCTCTGCACCTGGTTACTTGAAGAAGAGATTTCATTTTCCGGACGTGGATAGCCGCTTGCGTTCATGTGGACGACTCCTCTTGGACATACCTTTCTACAATAATCATATTTACGGCAAATCCTTTTCTATCCTTGCGGCTAAGCTTTGGAACTCCTTACCATGTGATGTCAAGATGTCCTCTTCTGTGGATTCTTTCAATCGGCTTTAAAAAGATCCTATGATAAAACCTTGAACTGCTAGTATCATATATTGAATTCCAATATTACTTAGTGTACCTAATAGGTTAATTTAAGTTGTTCTTTGTTTGTAGTTTCATTCCACCCTCGGGACATACATATTTACTGAATCCTCTCATATATTTAAAGGTTGACTGGAAGAGATCCCTTAGAGGGATAAGTCCGCCTTTGTACTTTTATTCTATGTAAACTTTTATATTATTATTGTTTTATTTATTGCAATAAAGATAATACAAACAAACAAACTAACAACTTCGTATCAGCATTAACCCATAATCATCCGGCTGTTGTCATATGGTTAGAGCATGCTCCACCACGCTGACCAACTGCGGGTTGGCGGAGGCAAGTGTTTTCAAGTACCGGGACCGTCGACTTAACGTGCCCTCCGAAGCACGGAGGAGCTCGAGATATATTTATATTAACCCATCCAAGGACAGGCAACGGTCGACGTTGCTTAACTTGGGTGATTGATTAGACTGACACGCGTAACGACGCCATCGAGCTTCTCATATCTGTCTGGCTGATAATGTAATAACTTCGTATGAATGAATATTTCTATAGATAGTTTATCAGTTTAATTAATAAACATAATCATTAATTTAATTTTCAGTTAAAAAAATCATGTCTGCAACAAAAATCATAACAAGAACTTTGAGACTAGCGTATCCAAAATACGCAACAAATATATCAAGAAACGTCAGTTTGTGGACAGCCGACAATGTAGTTAAATCGCCTTACAAAGATGTGGAGATACCAAACAAATTATTTTCCGAGCTGATTTGGGAGAATTTGGATAGATGGGCAGATAAGACAGCTGTTGTAAGTATGTCACAAAGTTATTACAAACTTAGATATTAATTGACTCAGTCATCGCTACAGTATAGATATAATAGTGGAACAGATAGTCTCATCGTTTTAACAACATCCAATAAAAAAATTGGTTGTCTGCAAAGTAGGTTTACTAACGATAATTTCACGTGATAACGTCATAAGACAACATCGGCTGATGGAGTGGAAAAGAGATGGATGCGTCACAAGCCGAACGCTTAAACCGATCGTTCCTCTCTATCGCTTGTTCCGGGCTCTCGCTTGCACGCTCGGATCAGGCGAAACGTGACAATGAGTCATACTTTTTCGTGCGTGCAGCCGGAGATCATCGATTTATAAGACGTTAGCACATCAAGTTGTTTAGCAACAGTGCATTTAAATATGGCTAACGACACGATAAGGCCGTTATTAGAAAGTTATTCAAATAATAATTAGACTTCATCTTCATGCTAGTAAAAGTCTAGCTAGTAGAATCTTCTGAAACTAAGTCTAATTCTTCGATCAATACATCATTGATCTTTAATATTATCTGATACGAATTACACGTAAAATAATTTAAGAGCCTTTAACACCGAAACATTTTTAAATATAGTGAAAAAGATAAAATATGTTCTGAAAAATATCATAGATTCAATATTTGAGAACCTTACACGAACGAAACTAAAAACAAAATGTAATGTTTACAACAAAACTCAATAAAACTTTTCTCGCTTTAAAATTTCGTTCTAATTTTTATGTTTATTTTTAGTTTTCAGCGAAAATTCATTTTTAAATTAAATAACACCTGGAAGGTGCTCTAAAACTTTATATTTAAACCAGTTAAATTCTATTCAGCTAAAAATTTTAGTTTAAAGGCCATCTGCTACCCACATTCGTGCAGTTTTATGCCTACGTTATTTGAATTACAGAAATAATTTCAGTTATGCGGAATAACGAAACGTTCGTTTACTTATCATGAACTGTACAAGAAATCTCGTAACTTGGCTGCGAAATTGAGGAATAGACTTAAAGTTCGTGATGGGGATGTCATATGCGTAATGATTCAGAACTCACCTGATTTTCCGTTGGCTGTCCTTGGAGCATTACAAGCTGGAGCTGAAGTGACTACTATTAACCCTGTTTACACCCCACGTAAGTATTGCATCCTTGGTAATAATTGATATTCGCCTATAACAAATTATGATTTTTTTTTTATTTTTTTTATTTATACTACGTCGGGTGGCAGACAAGCATACGGCCCGCCTGATGTGAAGCGGTTACCGTAGCCATATTAACGCTCGTAACATAAAATATCGCTTGCGCGCCGCCACCCCCGCTGCCAACGCAGCATCTCTTTCTCTGGTGACCTCACTCACTCGCAGGAACACAACAACCCTCAAGGGAATTGTTATTTGGCCGCGGTATTCTTTGAGGTGGAGGTACATTCCCCAGTCGGGTAGCTTACAATTATGCTCCCTACCTCTCTTTTCGCCAGAGCTTCGTTTGTCAGTCAGCAGGGTGCACCGCATGCAGGTGAAGTTGGCTTGGGTTCAAAGATGTTGATGAACCACTTACACCCCAAATTTATGAGAAGATTACTTTATTTGTTATTTTAATATAAATATATACATAATCATGACAAACAGGAACAGTGCATATCTCAAGCACGCAAATGAAACCAAACGATAATGTGGTTCTTAATAGATGATGATGAGTGAGTGAGTGAGAGATGATAGACTAGAAATGGATCTTTTTTTTATTATGAGAGAGGGGGCAAACGAGCATGTGGGTCACCTGATGGAAAGTAAACAGGGCGATGGCGCACTTAGAGATCTGCAACACCAAGGGGTCGCTGATCCGTTGCCAGCCTATTCTCCTTCCTTTCTTTCTGGTGACATCACTCACTCGCAGAAACACAACAACCCTTAAGATACTTCCCCAGTCGGGCAGTTTAAAAATACGCTATGCCCTACCTCTCTTTTCGCCAAAGCCTCGTTTGTATTCAGCAGGATCCACCACGTGTAGGTGAGATTGGCTTTGGTTCAAAGATGTTGATGAACCACTTCCACTCCAGTTGATCAGATCAGTCTATAGTCAGAGTAGAAATTACCCTTCTTTTTATTGGGTGTTATTTTAATTTATTTCTTAATATATACTTCTCTTTCTCTTACAGATGAAGTTCAAAGACAGCTGATACTTTCAAAGCCCAAAATAATAGTTGGTATGCCAGAAACGATACCAGTATTAAAAGAAGCAATGAAACTGGTCAAAGTAGAACTACCAATAATTGCATGTAAAGGATATATTAGTAACGATATTCCAGCAAATACAATATCTTTAGAAGAACTTACAAATGATGATAATGTTGACCATAGTGTACTTAAAGAAGTTAATAGGAAACTTGAAGATATTGCTTTTCTGCCATATTCCAGTGGTACTACGGGGTTACCTAAAGGAGTAGAATTAACTAATAAAAATATAGTTGCAAATATGGTTCAACAAAATGTTGATGCGATAAGACATTATGAAGAAACAACAGGTATGTGTAATCCCTATTTAATTTTACAAGATAATGCAGGCAATTTGTATTTAAATCGCCATTATATATGCATGCCCGAAATCACATTATGATAATATTATTTGAAACAACCCAAATTGAAAATGTTTATTAGCAGCCATGATTATGTTCACGTTGGTTCTTAATATCTTAGATATATATGGCCGTGTGTTTTCCGGTAGACTAGAATAGAATCACTCCGTCTCTTCCCGTGGATGTCGTACAAGGCGACTAAGGGAAATACATTATCAAACCTCGATCATGCCTCCCCAACCCGTTTGGCCAGCGTGGGGAGTGTAGGCCAAATCCTCCTTCTGTCTAGGACGGACGAGAGAGGGTCGTGCTCCTGTAGTGGCAACTAAAATGACCTGATGATGATGATGATGATCTTAGATATATGTTTTCTGGTGTATTCCGTTAGGATTTTATTTTGGCCCGATGTTGTATTAAAAAAAATCTCTGTATTAAAAAAAAGTGAAGCCTTTCTAAAAAAATCGTTTGTTTATTAAAATGACATCGCTTTTTTTAATCTTGCATGTTAAATTTCACACGCTTCCCAGTGTACGATAGAACTGAAATTTGGCATACCCGTTTGTTTTTTTTTTGTGATACTACGACGGGTGGCAGACAAGCATACGGCTCGCCTGATGTGAAGCCGTTACCGTAGTCATATTAACGCTTGCAACATAAAATATCGCTCGCGCGCCGCCACCCCCGCTGTCAACGCAGCATCTCCTTCCTTTCTGGTGACCTCACTCACTCGCATGAACACAACTTTTTATTTGGCTGCGGTATTCTGTGAGGTGGAGGTACATTCCCCAGTCGGGTAGCTTACAATTCCGCTTCCTTCCTCTCTTAAAATCTCTCTTTCTTATGGTTCTCGAGACAATGCGCAATTACTGCCATTTTTAATCCAATATGGCGGCCGCCACAAAGTGCGATTTATAACTTCCACTATTTTCCGTTTAATATTCATCCCTATAATATGGGTATCAAATGAAACTGCTTGATTAGCGAAACAGAGTAGGTAAACTTTAGTTTTTTTTTTTTTTTAATTTTATAAACAACTAAAATAAGGATGTTACAAACAAATATTTTTCGTTTATAACAACATGAATTTGAAATAACAAAATGATTAATGTTACATTTCTCTGACAAAATATCTCACAAAGTATATCATAGAATTACATGAAAACTAAATACAGTAGTTGAGCAGAAAAGATCCATGAGGGTCGGCGTGTTACCGGTGCTGCAGCACTGGACCCACTTTAAGATAAGATAAAAACACAGTATCTCATAAAACATTTTTTTTATTAAATAGTTTTCATGTTCTCTTTATTTTATCTGTTTTGTGAATGTGAGTTCTGAATTTTTAGAAGTGTGTAAAACACTTCAAAAATTTTTCACAATCTAAAAGTGTAAAACTAAATAAGTATTAATTAATTAGTTTGCTTCTAATTGGTTTGTCCTCCTATTTAATTCATATGAAAAGTTCTACTATGCACACTGTATGCTTTTTGCTGTATTACTCTTGTTGACTCATTCAGTCAGGCGCCGATTTACTACAGTTTGAAGCTCAATCTACGTTGCTGAATTTGAGTATACACCCAATTTGTTGCTCACAGCGAGTGAGTGAGGAAGAGAATTTGTTCGCGTAATAAGCCTGCAGCCGACGCTATTGTAACTTATACTATATTTTTCATATCACAATATCATTATGAGTTCTTTGTCACACTATAAATGTTCATTTCAAATATGCTCCTCCTTTAGATGAGCAGTTAAATTGAATAACCACAGTATCACTATCAATATCGCCGCATGAATGACGATTTCCGGAATAAATTGATGCACAGTGCACAGCGCGCTTTATGTAGATACATATTGGATATATATGTATATAAATTATGACCTCGCTATCTGTCCGTTTATCACAAACCTCAGCCCGTTTTATTTAGATACATGTGTGACTTTGTTTGTGTGAAAACTTTTATATGTACCAATGTGTAAGAATTGAAGGACCGGAAAATGTGATTTAACCCATCTGGTGCCTGGTGGATTAAATCACATGTCCGGTAAACAATTTTTTTTTTTGTTATTTAGTAGTGAAAATACCCAATAACAGGTCTTAATTTATTTTGAATGTTGTTTTTCAATGATAAGATTATAAATAATAAATCTATACTGTAGTCTAGTCCCAAACTAAGCAAAGCTGGTATTATGGGTACTAGATAACTGATATTATAGTGAAATACATTTATTTTTTGTAAATACATACAATATATAATACATATAAACCACCCAGACCAAGACAAACAGACATGTTCATGCACACAAATATTTGTCTTGTACGGGGATCGAACGCACAATTTCGGAATCAAAGTAACCATTCGACTACCGAGCTCACCTAATAGAATAGTATATTTGTCTCTTTAGATGCAAACTCATTTACAAACTACTAACTGACCCGACTGACGTTGTCTTGTCTAAGAAGACAGAAAAACAACATTCAAAATAAATTCATAGCTAAGATACTACGAATATTAAATTCGAAATGGTTTCGCGCCATCGGTCAAATGACTGACGTTAGAAAAGATAATAACTTTATGGTCGTTCAGATTTCTTAAATTTTCTAATTTTCCGCGCAACTTTCTTATTTTTACTTTCATTCTTTTTTTCCTTCTAGGAGAAGGCTCAGGAAAATAAGAAAGGAAAGTTGCGCGGAAAAGTTAAAAAAAAAAGCAGAAAATTCGTTTTTGCGCTCATTCTCATTTTACACAGTTAACATTGTTGATAGTTAATAGTAATAGTTGCCGGCGCGACTTTCTTATTTTTTCTTTCATTCTTCCTGAGCCTTCTAGGAGAAGGCTAAAAAAATAAGAAAAAATAACAAGCAGAAAATTCTTTTTTTCGCTCATTCACGTTTTACACATATATCATTGTTGATAGTTAATAGTAATAATTGCCGGCGCGATATTTGTATGGAGTGGCCGTGTGTGACTATACTACTTACCAAAAAAAAAATTTTTTTTTGAAGAAAGCAGAAAATACTTTTTTGTTGTATTTGTTATTATTGTAAGGATACAATAATAACAAATACAACAAAAAAGAATAAGCGAAATTGTCCCATCCGTTCACGCTTGATGCGTATTTATCACTTAATTCATTTTTGAGAGCACTATTTCAATCGTAGTATAAATAAGTAAATATATGTGTTATATGTTATAACGACATGGTTTCTAAAGGCGAATCTGAATGCGGGCATAGTCATAAGTTAAAGTTAATCCTGCCCATTTACCTACTGGGTAACCAATGATTGGCTAAAGTATCAAATTAATAACGCTTTCCGCATTCCCACATACACGAGAAGTTGACGCTGATCAATCAAAATTCACTAGATAGGTATATAATTAAAAATCGATATATACTTTGTAATCACGATGTACTTAAAATCCGTGGTGCACGGCAGTTGAGTTTCACTTGACTAGCCATATCTTTAGGCTTTTTTAATGCCTTACTTGTCATATTGCTAAGTGGGGAAGTCAAATTTGAAAAGATTCTCACTCCTACTAATTTCTACTGATTTAATTCCCCGGGACTGCAATGTTCATTGACTTGACTTCACTGATCATTGCCGTTTATGGTAGTCGCGGCTGTTAATCCTGGCTACACAGGAGACACAGTGGTAGGAATGTGTGGTGGGACCCGTATAAAAATATCAAAATACAGATTATGTACGATGTCTAACAAATAACAAAACATTAGAAAAAACAGGGATGTTTTAAAAAGAACGCGCGAAACTTTCTAATAATGCGCGTCTTCAAAATAATGATTTCTTCAACTGCTATTAAACTAAATGCTGTTTTGTAACATTTTATACAATTTAGTGTCGTTTTTTGTTCATCCTTGTTTTCAATTTAAAAGTATTAACGATGCAAATAACTACATATGATTAGGAGTGTAATTGGTTCATCAAATTTTTTGAACCATAACCAATCTCTGCCAAACGAGGCTCTGGTGAAACGAGAGGTAGAACATAACGTACTGTTTTAAGCTGCCCGACTGGGGAAAACTTCACTTCACCTCTCAGAATACCGCAGCCAAATCACAATTCCCTTGAGGGTTGTAGTATTCCTGCAAGTGAGTGAGGTCACCATAAAGAAAGGAAGGAGTATAGGCTGGTAACGGATCGGCAACTCTTTGATGTTACTGATCACCTTGAGCGGTGGTGATCCCCCACTCATAGAGATCATGTCACCGTTTGTCCCCCTCTTAAATATATTAGTGTGTGTCTCATTCATAATTTTATAAAAAAATATAAATGTTTCTGGACAATTTACACAGCGCCATCCGGTCCTAAATTAACACAAAGCTTGGACTATGGCTACTAGACAACTGATAAATGCATTTTTATTGTAAATACATACTTTATTGAAAACACTCAAACCAAGAAAAACAGATATGTTCATGCACCCAAAGGTTTGTGCGGGGATCGAACCCGCGACCTCGGAGTCAAAGTAGCTATTGCTAGCCATTCTACCACCGGGTTCGTCTTGTCTATACTATTTTTGTCGTTACATTCTTTGCTACTTATTTTTCAGGTTCTCATCAGGACGCAACGCTTGCTGTTTTGCCGTTTTATCACATATATGGATTGATAATAGTATTATTTCACAAATTGTCTGTAGGAGTTAAAGTTGTGACGCTGCCTAAATTTCAACCACAAATTTTTACGGACACGCTGAAGGAACAAAGAATTAACACACTATGTGCTGCACCACCTTTAGGTAAATAATAGTCATCATCATAAATATTATCATCAATTTCACTGCTTACATACTTGTGGTCTACGTGGTACAACTATGCTTGGGTTCTAGGTGGTTCGTCAACATCTTTGAACCAAAGCCAACCTCACCTGCACGTGATGTGCTCTACTGACGGATAAACGAGGCTCTGGTGAAAAGGGCATAGCGTAGTTTATAAGCTGCCCGACTGAAGAAGTACCTCCACCTCATAGAATACCGCAGCCAAATAACAAATCCCTTGAGGGTTGTTGTGTTCCTGCGAGTGAATGAGGTCACCAGAAAGAAAGGAAGGAGTATAGGCTGGCAACGGATCGATGACCCCTTGGTGTTGCTGATCTCCATGGGCAGTGGTGATTGAGGTGACCGACATGCTCATTGCCTCCCTAATAGGGGGGCAAACGAGCATGTGTATATAAAAAAAAGTAATGACTATTATTTATTCTGTGCTAATGAACGAAAATCCGTTTCGTAACCCAAAGGTCTCCTATCAAATGTACTGCGCCATGCTTTGTTCAGTTCCCTTAGTTGCCAAATATAAACGAAAGTTTCCAGGTGTATAGAGTAAAGTCCGAAACTTCTAAAATTTGTGCACGTCATTTCGTTATTGGATTATTATCGATACAACGCCAATTAATAATCACATATGTTACATATTTCAATCGTATTAAGTAAACATTCTTACTGATTAACATTGTTATATTGCCAAATAAACATGCTACTCTTTATTCCTCTTTATACCCACTTCATATACACCATTACCCCCTCATCCCTCTCACACAGACTTAAACAAGTCCATAAATAACACTGGGGAAAACATGTCGCTTCTTTTTTGAAGTACAACAACAACAAAGTAAATATACACATACTAGCTGACCCGACAGACGTCCGGTCTTCTTAACAATGAATATTGAATTCGATTTCAATTCAATTTTCTTGTTAATGGCGATCGTGGTGGTCCGGCCAATGACAATGCTTTTTCTTAATGCCAGTATGTAGTCTAAGTATGTGACTTTGCTCAGTAGGTTGAATTCGATTTGTTTCGCGCAATAATTCAAATGACTGACAGTTCTGTCGAATACCATAAACTTATTATTAGCATTAGAAAAGTTAATATGATCGTTCAGGTTTCTTAAATTTTCAAATTTTTCGCGAAACTTTCTTATTTTTTTTTTCATTTAGGTATAAGAACTTTCTCCTAATATAATAATAAAATATAATAATAAAATAACAAACACAACAAAAAATAATTAGCGAAATTGTTCCATCCGTTCACGCGTGATGTGATGACATAGGGAAATAGACATTAATTTATGTATATAGATATGTATGTAAATATTTATCCAGGTACTAAATTTTAAGATTTTTTTGTTGTCGTTAACACACGGTCTGGGAGAAATACTGCCCCCTTACCACCATCTCTTATTGCGATTCAATAATTGAATAGATTGCTTATTGAATCGCAATAAGAGATGGTGGTAAGGGGGCTGATTTATGTAATACAGGCTCATTTGCGCCTAGCACATAGAACAGGGACTTTGTTGTATTTGCGTGTGAAGCTTTTGGAATATAAATAAAGAAATGATTATTATTATGTATCTTTCTTAATTCACGGGTCAAGCGAGGTCATTTGATAGGCGTACGCGGGGATATAGATCCAACACGTAGAGGCCCCTTTGAGTTTGATGCCCGCCGCCGAATGTTATACGCCCGCCGTGACCCGCTCCAGGATATATCAAAGGAACGATGTACCCATGAGTAGGTCTCGGCAGGCGTTGAGATTATTACAAAGTGTGATGGAAAATAAAATGTCTATGGAGATGAGATCTGGGTGAACTAAATACCGGGCTATTACAGAAGAGGGACGGACTAGTATTATTATACTCACCCTAAGAAACTTAGCTTATGCATAAAACTTACTGAGCAAATTTTTATTTCATTTTCTTTTTCCAGTGTTGTTTGTAGGATCCCATCCTGAAATAACAAGGGAACATTTGGCATCTGTCAAATTAATAACATGCGGGGCAGCACCCCTTCCCAAAGTGGATGTCTATCGAGTATTGGACAAAGGAACGGTAGGTATAATTTTCATGTTGGTTTATTGCGGTCTACATACATACAATGTAATAAAAAAACAAATGGAGCAATTCTTCACTGAAACGAATAATACATTTGCGGTGTAAGCGGTTCATCAACATCTTTGAATCGAAGCCAACCTCAGCTGCACGTGGTGCACCACGTGCAAGTGAGGTTGACTTATTTTTTTTTAATACTACGTCGGGTGGCAGACAAGCGTACTGCCCACATGATGTGAAGCGATTACCGTAGCCATATTAACGCTCGCAACATAAAATATCGCTCGTGCGCCGCCACCCTCGCTGCCATCGCAGCATCTCCTTCCTTTCTGGTGACCTCACTCACTCGCAGGAACACAACAGCCCTCAAGGGAACCGTTATTTAGCTGCGGTATTCTGTGAGGTAGAAGTACATTCGCCAGTCGGGTAGCTTACAATTACGCTCCCTACCTCTCTTTTCGCCAGAGCTTCGTTTGTCAGTCAGCAGGGTGCACCGCGTGCAGGTGAAGTTGGCTTTGGTTCAAAGATGTTGATGAATCACTTACACCCCAAACTTTGGTTCACTCCAATCATTCATTTCATAGTGTTGCGTACACGTATGAATATCCTCAGACTTTCTGAATAGGTTGTATTTATAGGACGAGCTCGGTGGCGTAGCGGTCAATGACGCGTCTTCGACACCAACGCTCGTGGGTTCGATTCCCACATAGGACGAACATTTGTGTGCATGAACATGTCTGTTTGTCTTAGTCTGGGTGTTTTCTATGTATCATAAGTATGTATTTACAAAAAAAAATGTATTTACGTATGTTTATCAGTTGTCTAGTACCCATAACACAAGCTTCGCTTACTTTGGGGCTACTTGGCGCTGTGTAATTTGTCTGACAATATTTATTTATGATTTATCTGTTTGCTTATGTCAGTTACATTACGTATACGAATGGTATAAAAAAGTTTTCTTTTATAGCAAAATTTAAATTTCATCCAATTATATGGATTAACCGAGACATCACCATTAGTAACAACAATGCCAAACGGTGGAAAAAAATACATGACAGCCGGTGAAGCCATACCCAACACGGAAATGAAGATTGTGGATTCAGATTTAAATAATCTTGGCCCGAATAAGGTAAATAATTACAAAACTGTAGCAGTACTTTTTAGCTAACTATATAATTAGATTTCCTAATTAAAATTAATAAAATAATAAAACAACTCAGACATCTTGCAAACTCAAACTTCTGCAAAATTAGTACGCTACAGGCAGCCCAATAAAATTATTTATTCTGTCATAGGACCCTTGTGGGCACTTAGACACGTCTTACAAATTTTTATTAATTATATTCTTATTTTTTTGACATTATTTCTACTGGCATTTCGGTCTCATTGACCATTGGTGAAGAAGAAATGCTTGAAAGAAATTAACTTGCCTATATGGATCTTTTTTTTAACATTTACATAATACTACAATTTTAACTTAGTTTGTATATATATTATTATGTATGTTAAATAAAATAATGTCAAATAATTACATGTCATATTGTATAGTTGTACACACAGCGTACTAATGAATTAAAACGTCATTGGGTAGCTACGTCAGCATCCTGAAATATTTTTTATATTGGTCACGAAACGTTTGTCGTTAGTCTGATGTGTTCACAGTCCATACATGACAAGTATCAGATAATAATAATATGTTTTAGATTGGTGAATTATTGATACGAGGCCCACAGGTAATGAAAGGTTACAGAGATAATCTAGAATCAACTAAAAGTACATTTACTGAAGATGGCTGGTTCAAATCTGGAGACCTGGCCTCTATAGATGAAGAAGGATCAGTTACTATAACTGATAGATTCAAAGAGCTAATTAAGGTACATTTTGTTATTTTTTTCTCTTACTGATATTATTAAAGTGAAATTGTGTATATAGGTAGTAAATGATAAATCTATGTTAGTTATCGTTTCTATACTGTTATCTCGGGTACGTAATACGAAGCTCGGGAACAGAAACATACAAAAAGCATAATGGGTAAAAAACTGATTGCTTACTCGAATCGCCATAAGAATTGACATAATAGTTTCGACTCGCCAAAGAAAAGCTAAAAGAAAGACTAAGAAGTCGAATTTGTAAGCAATGAGTTGCAGATTAAGTATTAGAGTGAGACAGAGCAACAATAAGATACAGAGTGGATATATTCACTTCAGTTGTCATATAGATCCTCGGTGTCTGTCTCGTTCTCAAAATATAATTTTAAAAAATGAGCTACCGATATGAGGCGATAAGTTAACCTTTCTGCTAAGGTTGGACAATAGTACCTACTTATTTAAATTAGTACCAAATAAAGTTAAAAATGAAGCAAAATAGATAAAACCTAAAAAATCATAATAACAAAACCCCGCAATTTTGTTTCCATCTGTATGTGTAAATTGAAACTGCGGTCGTTAAAATAATGAGGTGTAATAACATTAATTTCAATAGCTATATATAGTTTGTTTTATAATTTCTAGGTAAAAGGTTTCCAAGTAGCACCTGCAGAGCTCGAAGCTGTTATCCGAGAGCATCCAGATGTCGCAGATGCTGGTGTTATAGGAATTCCTGACGCAAGATCTGGAGAAGTTCCTAAAGCATTCGTTGTGTTAAAATCTGGACGCAAAGTCGAAATAGAAAATATCAAAAGTTTCGTAGCAGAGAGAGTAGCAGAATTTAAAAGAGTGAAAGAAGTAGTATTTCTAGACAGTTTACCAAAGAATCCATCGGGAAAGTTATTGAGAAGAGTTTTGAAAGAGAAAAATTGAATTGCTGACGTTATAGTCTTCAACTATTGTTAAAGTACATTTTAGTGACTGAAATATTTTACACTATGTAATTGTGTTTGTATATTTTATCTAGGTGATGACTAGTATTGGGTACACAAATATGGGATATAGAGTAACGTTACTGTAAACCAGAAAAACGAACCTATAATATTATTATATACGTCTTCATAGAGACCGTCACCTCCTAAAACTAGCAAGACTATATCAAGTCAGACTGTCAGAAAACGTCATAATGTGATAGGCCTTAGTGTAGATAGTGGTTTATTTTGTGTGTATGTTACGGTAGTTATAACATTATTTATAATATATAATAAACGAAAATTATTTATAAAAAATAGACAATGTAAAAAAATGTAATTTCTTAACAATTAAGCTTACTTGGCACCACATCATTCGTCAACTAGATTGACGGAGCTCTGCTTCGCGGGGAGCCTATTTCTGATATCAGGTCACAAGAAAACCTAACCTCACCTTAACAAATCTCCACTCAAATCTAACATGTTTTGTTGAGATTTGAGTTGACCTCATTTTTTTCTAAATGCTAAAAGACTGTGTGTACATATTTCGACAGGCCCCAACGTAAAGCATCGACAGTTATGTTTAGGTCCTTTACAGTATAGCGTTTCAAGTTAAGTTAGATTATGACATTATTATATAAATACGATACGTACATTAACCCAGCTACAACTAATAATAATAACTTAGATTATTTTGTGGATTACGAGAAAGCTTAAGACTCCATCGAAACTTGGTCTGTTCTGGAATCCATACAGCAATGCCAAGTTGACCACCACTAACTATATCGAGATGGCTGTATAGCGCTGCAACAATGACTGTCCGCGTCCAGGACCAGCAGGCTAAGCTTATCCAGCTGTAGCGGGGAGTACGTCATTTCCCCAAAACTATTTACAGCTGTGAAACTTTAAAACCCTGGACTGGCAAAAATGGGGCATCAATGTAAATGGCAAGTACATCTCACACCTTCGGTTTGCCGACGACATGATCGTAATGGCTGAATCGCTGGAGGATCTCGATCGTATGTTGACCGATCTCAATGCTGCATCTGGATCCGGACGGATCTGGGGCTGGGGATGAATTTCGACAAGACAAAAGTCATGTACATACAAGTACGTAGGGATGACAAGATTTTGTCATCCTTAGCCCAGTTATCGTAGAGAATACAGATATTGAAGTGGTTAAAGACTATGTCTACCTCGGGAATTCCATACGACTTGACCGGAGTAATTTCCATAAAGAGATCGATAGACGCATTCGATTTTTGGAAAGCTTCGGCACATCTTCCATCGGATTGTTCCAAACGCTCGCCCAGGTCGCGCAGCGAGCGATATAGAGGGCTATGGTCGGGGTTTCTTTGAGGGATCGAATACGGAACGAAGAAATTCGACGGAAAACCAAAGTTGTCGACATTGCTTTTGCAAGCTGAAGTGGCAATGGCCAGTCACACCTACCGAGTAAATGATGACAGAGGATGAGATGGGGGATACAGAGATGGGGGAGGATGGTATTATTAGAGTGGGGACCGCGTGTGGGACGACTAACCGTTGGATGCCCTCTTTCTAGATGGTCCGATGACTTTAAGGAAGCGGCTTGAAGCGGCTGGATGCGGAAGGCGGAGGATCGTATTTGGTGGAAAGGATACAGGCTGATAATCATGATGAATAAAGTATACTGAAACAAAATATAGTGTAGTACTATTACAAATTTTCTATCTTATTGTATACAATTACATAGAAAATTAGTTTAGTATACAATAAATTAATTGTATACAATAATATAGGAGATTAGTTTTGTATACAAAATTAAATAAAGTCCATTTAGTGGGTGGTATTTAGTATGTTCTAATAACGTAACTCATGTAATAACAATCGAACTTCACAAAATTCTTTTGATATTTGGTTGGATTATTCCCTACATACAATTTACTGGTTAAAAGGCCCTACCAGGGTACCGCAGAATCTGAAGCCGATTATCACCAGGTTTTTTTGATTCCAAAGATTTGTCTTAGGTTAAAATTCTTGAGAAACATCTTCAGCTTAGTCGGTAGAACTCAAAGGTTTCTATTAGCTGAGCTAAACATAATTACCTACAATCTAAAAAGTAGTTTCATTTTCGCATCCAAAAAATCCGATGGTAATCGGTTTCGGCTTCGGCGGTAAGGAATAATGCAACGAAATATAATGAAGGATTTTATAAACATAAGGTAAAAAAAATCTATACATTTATATAACAATAAACTGCTCACTACAATGTCGCCATCTTTTATTGCTGTTTTCACCTGAAAGTCCCAGATTTCAACGAAGCTTTTCTAGAAATAGTCTACAAAAGTATTACACAGGAACTTAAGTGTTAGGTCACGCGCGCCTTTAACAACTAAAGTTGTGCCACGTTCCTGCTACTATGCCACTCGTAAATTCCATGGATTGCGTGATTCCTTTTTAGGGTTCCCTGATTACTGAGTGCATTCTACAAAACATAAAACCATTAACAACACATGTTGTTGATTGTTGGCACTTGGTGGAACATTATTAACGATTTGTTATGAATAAAGCAGTAGTACTGATCCACTTATTTTCTTTTTATTTAACTAGGTATATCTATATATATATAAAAGAAAGTCGTGTTTGTTACAACACTTATAACTCGAGAACGGCTGGACCGATTGCCATGGTTTTTGATTTGTTGGATTTGTTTCCGTCCCGAATAGCAGAATAACTCTTAAAAACATTAGAAAATTCTCGAAAAAATAAAATAAAAGAAAAAACATTTTCCCATACAAATGAAAGTGTCAGTTGAAAAAGGGATTACGATATTTATTGGTTGTCAAATATCAAAACGTCAAATCGATTGGTGTCACTTTTATGTCGCGAAAGTTGTCTGTGATTTGTTATGAAAATTTAAAAATGTCAAATCGATAGGGGTAAAACGCTTTTCCCATGGGGTTCGAGCGCAAGAATCAAATCAGAGTAAACATCAAAAGAAATGACAATTACAAATCACCAAAATGATAAAACCTATTTCAAAACTAAAAAAAATAAAACAAAACTTTTTTTTTTTAAATTTAACAATAAGGAAATCTTTATTTTTATGAAATCTTCAGTTTTTATGGATACGGGTCTTCCCTCAACCGAAGGGGTTTAGAGCGTACTCCAACACGCTGCTCAACTGCGGGTTGGCGGAGGCCAGTGTTTTCGAATCGCCTAAAGGCCACTGACTTAACTTAACGACTGTCATTAAATGATAACAACCGGGACCGACAGCTTAACGTGCCTTCCGAAGCACGGAGGAGCTCAAGATGAGCTAATGATAACAACCGGGACCGACGGCTTAACGTGCCTTCCGAAGCACGGAGGAGCTCAAGATGAGCTAATGATAACAACCGGGACCGACGGCTTAACGTGCCTTCCGAAGCACGGAGGAGCTCAAGATGAGCTAATGATAACAACCGGGACCGACGGCTTAACGTGCCTTCCGAAGCACGGAGGAGCTCAAGATGAGCTAATGATAACAACCGGGACCGATGGCTTAACGTGCCTTCCGAAGCACGGAGGAGCTCAAGATGAGCTAATGATAACAACCGGGACCGACGGCTTAACGTGCCTTCCGAAGCACGGAGGAGCTCAAGATGAGCTAATGATAACAACCGGGACCGACGGCTTAACGTGTCTTTCGAATCACGGAGGAGCTCGAGGTAATATAAACCCATCCGTGTACAGGCTACGGTCGACGTTGCTTAACTTGCATGTTCAATTAGACTGACACGCGCAATGACGCCATCGAGCTTCTCTATTATTTTCTACTATTCATTGTTTAAATTCCATAAAATCATAAATTTAGTTCAGCTAATATGTACCACGACATTCATTGATTGTTAGGCGGTACGAAGTTCGCCGGGACAGCTAGTTCATATATAAGTTTAATAATTTATTATTGTCAATAACACTGCTCAATCAATAAGATTTTTACGGTATTGTCGTGTGTCATTTGAATTGTGTTCTCTTTTTCTGCATTTTTTTTTATACTACGTCGGGTGGCGGACAAGCGTGCGGCCCGCCTGATGTGAAGCGGTTACCGTAGCCATATTAACGCTCGCAACATAAAATATCGCGCGCGCGCCGCCACCCCCGCGGCCAACGCAGCATCTCCTTCTTTTCTGGTGACCTCACTCACTCGCAGGAACACAACAACCATCAAAGGAATTGTTATTTGGCTGCGGTATTCTGTGAAGTAGAGGGACATTCCCCAGTCGGGTAGCTTACAATTACGCTCCCTACCTCTCTTTTCGCCAGAGCTTCGTGTGTCAGTCAGCAGGGTGCACCGCGTGCAGGTGAAGTTAGCTTTGGTTCAAAGATGTTGATGAACCACTTACAACCCAAAAATTTGGTATTGTGGAGAACTGCATGTGCAGATATTAAGAATAATATGTCTGAAAAGTTCCAAACAGCATCAGTATACTTAACTTATCTCAAATTAAAATTAAAACTTATATTATCTCAAATTAAAATTATTATCCATTTTGCACTTACTCGTTACATTTATTAGTAGAATAACAGCAGTACAAAACAAAGCCATTTGTAGATCATTGAAACTGAATTGTGGAAAAAAGTATCATTAGTTCTTTACGCTTACAAATGAAAGTCATCAACCCTTATTCATCCCACTGCTGGGATACGGGCCTCCCCTCAATCGAAGTGGTTTAGAGCATACTCCACCACGGTGCTCAACTGCAGATTGGCGGAGGCCACTGTTTTCAAGCCACCTAAAGGACACTGACTTGGCTTAACGACTGTCATTATTAAATAAAAATAATAAATTATTAAATAACATTAAAATTGTGACAATTGTTGCATTAAATGTATTTACTTAACTTCTTTAAATGTATTTTACAAACCACTTGTTTTTTCAATCAAATATTGTTTTAGAAATTATTGTTAAAAATTTTATGAATAAAAATTGGGTACGGAACCCTAGCTACTGAATATTACTTTGCCAGTCCATAACAAACGATTGCGGTTTCTTCGTTCCGTGAATGAGAGGGATCAAATTCAACTGCAAAGCGTCATTGACGTACATATACTGTTTTTGTTTGATTTTATTTATGGTATCCTTTTTTTATTTGTTGTGATCTCTGCTCTGCCCCCTTACCGATGGTGGTAAGGGGGCAGATGCTTATTCATACCAATGAAGAAGCGACTCTATTCCATTTGAAATAGAGTCGCTTATTCATTGGTATGAAAGCAATCTATTCAGTCATTGAATAGCAATAAGAGATGGTGGTAAGGGGGCTGTTAGTTGTTGTAAGTTCTGTTACCTATTATTTTTGTATTTGTTTTAGTTTTGAAAGGTGAGTTGGAGGAACTCGATGGCGGCGTCAGTCTAATTGAACACGCAAGTTAAGCAAGATCGACCGTAGCCTGTCTCTGGAAGGGTTTATTTATCTCGAGCTCCTCCGTGCTTCGTCGTTGAGCGTGTCAGTCTAACCGAACACGCAAGTTAAGCAACGTCGACTGTAGCCTGTCTCTGGATGGGTTTATATTAACTCGAGCTCCTGAGTGCTTCGGAGAGCCGTCGGTCCCGGCTGTTATTAGATGACAGTCGTTAAGCTAAGTCAGTGGCCTTTAGGCGGCTCGAAACCACTGGCCTCCGCCAACCCGCAGTTGAGCTTGAGTTGGAGTATGTTCTAATTTCCCCTTCAATAGAGGGGAGACCTGTATCCCAGCTGTAAGATAAGTAAGGGTTGACGACGATATACGTTGATACGAGGGAACAAATTACCAGTAGTTCTGCCAACAGAACTACTCAACAGAACAGGTGGGAATTGCTTTCCCATTTGTTCTGTGGACAGAACTAATGGGAAAAAATTACCAGTAGTTCTGCCAACAGAACTACTCAACAGAACAGGTGGGAATAGAGGGATTCGTTTCGTTAAACGTTACTTAATACGAAAATATCTCAAAACTGCGAAAGGCTTACTAATTTATCCACTGGTCTGATAATTGTCACAAAGAAACTCTTGCACATAAAGTTAGCCCGAATTCGTTAAACCCCAAATTACATTGGAACCAGTGAATTCGCGACATCACCATACGAAAATAAGCAGGTTACGAGATCGCCCAGCAAAGAGGAAAACCATTTAAGTCGTACTGTTTTCGCCCAGCTACGTTAAAAGTTTGGCGACATTTACACCGTAGCGAACAAAAAGGTAATAAAATAAAACCGGCCAAGTGCGAGTCGGACTCGCGCACGAAGGGTTACGTACCATTATCTATACAAACGGCAAAAAAATCACGTTTGTTGTATGGAAGTCCCCTTTAAATATTTGTTTTAATTTTATTTAATTATTTATTTTTAAAGTAAATATATAACTAAATATTGTGTGAGTATTTCAAGCGTCTACCTATTACCGTTATCAAATGTGAGCAAAAACGAGCAAAAAAAATTACGTTTGTTGTATGGGAGCCCCCTTAAATATTTATTTTATTCTGTTTTTTAGTATTTGTTGTTATAGCGGTAATAGAAATACATCATCTGTGAAAATTTTAACTGTCTACCTATCACAGTTCATGAGATACAACCTGGTGACAGACGGACGGACGGTCGGACAGCGGAGCCTTAGTAATAGGGTTCCTTTTTACCCTTTGGGTACGGAACCCTAAAAAAGAATAAGGCATGAACATTGCCATGAAATGAGCTGACAAACGAATGCCGCTCTGGCGAATGAGAGTTAGGTCGTGCCAAGCCTGACTGGGGAAATTTCTCCCTCTACTTTACGGAAGACCGTTGCCAAATAAAAATACCCTTGAGGATTATCGTGTTCCTGCGAGTGAGTAAGATTACGAGATGTGACGAAATGCTGCGTCAGCGGCATGGTACCACACAAGCATTACTCTTTGTATTGTAAACGTCTTTATGGTTACGGTAACCGCTTTATATCAGGCGGGCGTATGATTGTTTGGCGTTAGTGTTGTGTAAAGAAAATATAGTGGAGTAGATGAAAGAGATAGACAAGTGAATACAATGTTTATCATATAAATGTGATTATTATTATTAGGGGTGTAAGTGTAGTATATTTTTCGGGGTGTAAGTGGTTCATCAACATCTTTGAACCAAAGCCAACTTCAACTGCACGCGGTGCACCCTGCTGACTGACAAACGAAGCTCTGGCGAAAAGAGAGGAAGGGAGCGTAATTGTAAGCTACCCGACTGGGGAATGTACCTCCACCTCACAGAATACCGCAGCCAAATAACGGTTCCCTTGAGGGCTGTTGTGTTCCTGCGAGTGAGTGAGGTCACCAGAAAGGAAGGAGATGCTGCGATGGCAGCGGGGGTGGCGGCGCGCGAGCGATATTTTATGTTGCGAGCGTTAATATGGCTACGGTAACCGCTTCACATCAGGCGGGCCGTATGTTTGTCTGCCACCCGACGTAGTATAAAAAAAAAAAATAGAAAGACGACTCTTCTTGGACATACTCCAAGAAGAGTCGTCCACATGAATGTAGGCGGTTATCTACGTCCTGAAAAAGAAATCTCTCTCTCAAGTAACCTGGTACAGAAGTATTGAAAAGTATATTATACAAAACATGTTAGTTACTATGTGAAAATTTCTTCGAATTCTAATTGGATACCATCCAAGTTGCTCTCGAAACATGGAGATATGGTCGAATATTTTCAGGCCAAACACATACCGCATTGATTTTATATTCGATCCAATTTATCCAGTAACTCTTCAGTTTTGTCAAACTTGTATAGGCGACCGGTACAGTTGAATAAAACAACTTAAAAAATAATATAATCATAACACAGCCAAGCAAACTGTTTTATAGATATTTATAAACATTATTAAACCACAAGCTCTGCTACTTATACAAAATCCATTGTAATTTATATTTTAATAAAATACGAAATTATATTATCATGTAGGTACCTTTTAAAAGTAATTTGAGTTACTATTTTGAAAGTTAAAATCATTACCGATTTTTTTTATCTGTGTAAATGCATTCCGTTACCAATGTTCGGAATTTTTTTGAATAAGTTTCGCCTAATTTCTGGTTACCACACGGTGTGATTGCGTCGTAACAAATCTCACTTCCAACAATTCTAGGTTAACCCGTCGCCATTTCTGAAAGTATAATGGGAATCTCGGATTAAACTAAAGTTTTAATTAGTTGCAATAGTGAATTGGAAAAGTAAGGGAGTGGTTTTCGGAAACTGTGCCCGTATCTGAAATTCAAATGTCATTTTGATACGTAATTAATCCTTATTAAGCTCGAACGTTTAATGGTTTGAATTCTTTTTCTTTCTTTTATCTTTTTGTCACATTTAAACCAGCATTAGGGAACTCATTTTGGAATAAAAATTAGCTGAAATTAAGTGGATTTCATGAAATGGATTTGACTTATCTAATTTTGTTCTAATTACATTACTGAGTCTTAATAGGTATGATATAAGAAATGCTGCATTTGCCAATTTATATTCCACAAAGGCGACAAAAACTATGCGACCCATTTGATACAGTTCCAAAGACCACATCCCAGGGACTCGGGCAACACCAAACTCTATAAAATTCTCTTCACGCCCTTTTTGAGGAACTCCATAAAACCACATGGCCCATTTGATATAGTTCCAAAGAGCATATCCCATGGAACCGGTCAATAGCAAACACTGTAAAATTATCTTCAAGTTCTTTTTGAACTCCATGCTATATGTCTCCTGGGAAAACCTCGACAGGGAAGTCACTACTTTATAGTTCACTACTTTAATAGCAACAGTATAGTGCGGAGGAAAACTCCGTTCTGGAATCATATCGTACACAACCATTTCCCTTTTTAGGGTTCCGAACCTCAAAAGGAAAAACGGAACCCTTATAAGATCACTTTGTTGTCCGTCTGTCTGTCTGTCTGTCTGTCTGTCTGTCTGTCTGTCTGTCTGTCAAGAATTTATATGTCGAGAATGCGTGGAGGTATCAAGCTGAAATTTGAACTGTATACTCAGGTCTGCGGTCCCATGAAGTTAAAAAAAAATCAAACTGCTAAGTTTACGTAGAAAAAAGTTACGGCCGTTTATTCAGCAAAAAACGCATATTTCGACACACTCAAGGGAATCAAAACCTATAGGGTACTTCCCGTTGACCTAGAACTATGAAATTTGGCAAGTAACATCGTTATAGACTACAAGTACAGGAATAAATCTCAAAACTATACATTTGTAAATAGATCTTAAAAAATAGGGGGTCTATATTTTTATAGGGTGTCGAAATTTCAAATTGAAACTACTAGTTCAAATGGGGTATCATATGAAAGGGCTTGATGTACACATTGCAAAATATATTTTATTTATTTTTTCGACGCATTATTTCTTATTTATAATGAAAAATATCAAATTTAATAATGATACTACGTACCTACGGAACCCTCGGTGGGCGAGTCCGACTCGCACTTGTCCGGTTTTTTATTTTTTACCATGTTGGGTGGCGCGCCATACAAACGTTCGCAACAAGAAATATGTATCGCTCTCGCGGCGCCACCTTAGCTCATCATCAGGTTTGTACAACGTGCAGGTGAGGTTGGCTTGATTTATGATAAATAACCACTTATAGGTACCACAAAATGTATGAGGATGTATTAATGTCGTGCCTGTCTGCCAACGCACCGCTCGTAGCAGGGAAAGCATACGTTTGTAGAAGGATCCCGTTGGCATCATATCACAAAGCTCCTTTGTACACAGCTCATTATATAAACGGTGAAGCCTCACACAAAGGAAGGCAAAATCTTACCTCAGACTAACGGGTTCAATACAAACTGCAAACTTGGAATCGTCAATATAACCTAACAACTCGTATTCATCTCAAGTGATAATCAGCTAGCATCTTGTACCAAGTGGTAAACTGCAATTGACGTACCTATACTGTTTGATTTTATTTATGGTATATTTTTTTTATTTGCTGTGATCTCTGCTAGGTTTTTCTTTTTTTATACTACGTCGGGTGGCAGACAAGCATACGGCCCGCCTGATGTGAAGCGGTTACCGTAGCCATATTAACGCTCGCAACATAAAATATCGCTCGCGCGCCGCCACCCCCGCTGCCAACGCAGCATCCCACTCCTTTCTGGTGACCTCACTCACTCGCAGGAACACAACAACCCTCAAGAGAATTGTTATTTGGCTGCGGTATTCTGTGAGGTGGAGGTACATTCCCCAGTCGGGTAGCTTACAATTACGCTCCCTACCTCTCTTTTCGCCAGAGCTTCGTTTGTCAGTCAGCAGGGTGCACCGCGTGCAGGTGAAGTTAGCTTTGGTTCAAAGATGTTGATGAACCACTGACACCCCTCAATTTCCAGGTTCTGTTAACTATTATTTTTGTATTAGTTTTAGTTTTGAGAGTTCAGTTGGAGGAGCTCGATGGCGTAGTTGAGCGTGTCATTCTAATCGAACACGCAAGTTAGATAACAGCGATCTTAGCCTGTCTATGGATGGGTTTATTTATCTCGAGCTCCTTCTTGCTTCGGAGGACACATTGAGCCGTCATCGGTCCCGGCTGTTGTCATTAGATGACAGTCGTTAAGCCAAGTCAGTGGCCTTAGGGCGGCTTGAAAACACTGGCCTCCGCCAAACCGCATTTGAGCAGCGTGGTGGAGTATGCTCTAAACCCCTTCATTGATTGAGGGGAGACTCGTGGGATGATTACGTGTTGATGCCGAAAATAATGTTTGAACTTTTAGGTTTTCAAGTCTGAAGAAAAAACGAACGATACTTTCTAGCCTATTTTCTCTGAATCTACTGAACTTATTAAGTTGAAATTTGATTTTGTCAAGCTAGCATTTAATTGATAAAGAAATAAATATAAATATTCTTGGACAAATTACACAGCACCATCTTGCCCCAAACTAAGCAAAGCTTGCATATCTGTTTCGGATAGACACTGTTAGCAATCAGACATTTTTTTTATTTTATTTTTATTTTATTTTATTAGGAAGACCAACAGCTTTAAAATATATATAAGTATTTAACATTATAGTTTACAACGGAGCCAATTACAGATCCTCACAATTAGAATTGACATAAGGTATATAAAGTTGAACACTAATAACACGCCAGAGTTACAAAAAAAAATCATCTCTCAGATTAAACATTATTATTACAAACATTAGGAGAATCAATAATAAAATAAAAAAAACCGACCCAAACATTACTCTATATTTGTATATGTAGATACAGGCTGATGATGAAAAAAATATGGGACCTATCTCTTTCAAATACCAAAAGTTTTTTTTCAAATCGATTTATAAATCACGTAGTAATTAAGTAACAACTCCTCCTTTTTTGGAGTCGGTTAAAAAATATAATAGCTTTTATTTTCTTATATTCTGTAGTGCTTCCAATAAATTGTTTGAAATTTACATAAGCTGTCTATAATGATGGCATGAAAGATTCTAAGAAAGGGTTTTACAAAAGTAAGATAGTTTATTTTTTCTGCTATTAATGCACTTCTTTTGTTCTACGTAATTAAATTTATTTTTACTGACCAGTTTCGCCTTAAGGCATTATCAAGGTAAGAAGAAAGTTTGTTTGTGTTTAGGATATTTTTAGAGACCTGCCCCCTTACCACCAACTCTTATTGTGATTCAATAACTGAATAGAATGCTTATTCATACCAATGAATAAGCGACTCTATTCAGTTATTGAATTGCAATAAGAGTTGGTGGTAAGCCCCCTGGATGTCACATACGCTTCGCGTTAGCTCTGCGGATCGATATATACGAATTTAGAACAATGGTAAATAAGCTTCGCGTCAATCCATTTTATTCCCACTGTTGGGATACGGGTCTTCCCTCAATGGAAAGGGTTCACAGAGAAGGTCCCCTCGCCTGCTTGGTTTACTGGGCAAGAGCCTCGCAATCCTGTGATATAACCGAAAGGGCGCCGAGCGCCGCCGGCAACATGCTAAGCGGGCGAACGAGCATATGCGCGCCGACTCGCGACGACCTTAAATACCTTGAATATTAAATTGGATTTGGTGTCACCCTTTTTTTTGGCTACGTCGAAGCTGAAGCGTCCCCTCCGTTCCGTGCGCTTTTTTTGAAGATCCTGCAAGTTCTAGAAAACAAGCGAGAAACACGAGGTTGGTGCACCGGGGCACATAAGCAGTAGGCATAGGGTCCGTTGTATCTACTCACTGCTGGATATAGGTATTTCCTAATATCCTAAAGATTTCCAACATATACGAGTGAAGGATTGTTCCTTCACTTTACACAGCCTATCGCTATCAGTAACTTTTTTTGAGGTTATTGGTGCTTTCGAAAGGATATACGCTTTGTCGCCCTATCGAAACACTTGTGTCTTTTTAAAGAAGTAGCAAAGTGTTTAGTCGACACTTTCTGTGAACAAAAGGCTAGCTTTTATTTATTTAGTTTATTCTCAGAAGCATTCAACGTGACAACTGCTACTTTTCTAAGCTTTCTTTTCGAAGCACTATGTCATTTGACGGTGATTAATTTCTTCGTAGTACTCATTTTCTTTGTTTTACATATAGTTCTTATATAAAATGGTATTTAAATTGTTCTTACATAAAATCTTATTTATTTACCAAATGAAACCTAGTTAAACGTAGGAGCACTTTACATTATTACGATTATACTTAACATTACAAATATTTTTTTTCTTCTAGTACTGATATTAGTATTGGAATGGAAGGGGGATAGGTGGGTAATAGCGTATTTATATGTTGCTCGACTCGAAGTATCTCTACCTCACAGTATACCGCAGCCAAATAACAATACCCTTGGGAGTTTCTGTGTTCCTGCAAATCAGTAAGGTTATCAACAAAGAATACTGCGGAAGGAGTTACTGCGGTTGGCAACGTATGTAGCAGTATACGAGAACAATATATTATATTGCGAAATATTTTATAAGGCTACGAGAACCGCTTCCCATCAGTCGGTCCATATGTTTGTTTGTCAACCGATGTAGTATAAAAATAATGGGTTGTGACTGTGTCCATGTGTGTTATACGTGAATACGTTGTATGCACTAAAATTAATTCAAAATGGCAGCGTTTGTCCCTCCCCCGCACGTGATGTTCCATAACCCTTACTTAGCGTATGTAATAAATTCTTTGATCCTTCATCTATCTAACCAGTGTTGTGATTGAATTTTGGATGGAGATGGTAGATATGTAGCTGTAACACCAAATTTTATCCCCCGATTTTGTTGTTTGGTTGTTTTTTTTTTTAATTACCCTATGGAAACAATTTTACATACGTTTTCAAAATAGTAGAATCCTCATTTCAAGTAGTTTTAACTGTAGTAAAATTTCTGCCCATGCCATATATGAAATGGAGCGACTCTAATAAAAATTTATGCGCGTTTCACGTTACGCCATTTATATGTAAATGTAATGTTTTAATGTATTCATTCAGTTTTATTTAACCACTAGTTTGTTATCGTTGCGTAAACATTTCGTAATTAAATTTTACTGTGTTTGGCTATAAAGATTAATTCTCTGACATTGCATTTTGATAGTTCTCTTTATTGTCAGGGATTTCATAGGGATTTGTCAAGGAAATCACTATATCACTAGGAGCGTGGACTGTCGATTTTTTTTTAATTCATAATAATTACAATCTACAGACCCCCGTACCTTTTATTAACAATCTTCTATTTTTATCTTACAATTTATTAATTGCACGTCGCTGTTGTGCTAATAATTATATTATTGTCTATTACTACTTAACCTAAATCCTGCTATTGTTTACCTTGAAACGCCACGGCAGACCAGTCCCCACTGGCAGCACCCGTTCACGAGTTGATGCATGGGGCAGCCATCACCGCATTCAACCATTTTATTGGGAATGCGGCGACACGCCACACGACACGACCACCAGTTTGAACACTTTAATGAGCATGACTACCTGGGCTGTCAGGGCGGCACAGTAAAATCGCTATCTATTTCCCCATGGTCTTTGTCTTTCTCTCCCCCTTCACCCACCTGATACTGACATTGTTTGACCTAGCATATTCCGTCTGTCGCTGTCACTAATATTGCACGGGCGACCATCTCGTTTATTCTTCTTCTTATTGCATTTTGATAGTTCTCTTTATTTTCAGGGATTTCATAGGGATTTCATAGGGTTTTGTCAGGGAAATCACCATACCACTAGGAGCGTGGACTGACGATATTAAGCCCGCTTAAAATTTTGGGATATAAAAGTTATCTATATTTTTTAAGGAGCTCGATGGCGTCGTTGAGCGCGTTAGTATAATCGAACACGCAAGTTAAGCAACGTCGACCGTAACCTATCCATGGATGAGTCTATTTATCTCGAGCTCCTCCGTGCTTCGGAGGGCACGTTAAGCTGTCGGTTCCGGTTAATTGTCATTAGATGTCAGTCGTTATGTCAAATCAGTGGCCTTTAGCGGGCTTGAAAACACTGGCCTCCGCCAACCAGCAGTTGTGCAGCGTGGTGGGGTATGCTCTAAACTCCTTTTGAGGGGAGACCCTTATCCCAACAGTGGGATGATTATGGCTTGATGCCGATATTTTTTACGGACGAAACCAAATGTTGTGGAAGTTTGAAGGTTTACGTTCAGATGATGATATTTTTAACTGACTACTAAGTAGTAGTAGTAGGCATCTTATACTATTTAGCGGGCTATGCAAATTTGAGATGTAAATGGCTCACCGCAATTAACCTTTCACTGGTGACATGCTTTTTGTGTAACGTATCTGGTGACGAACGGTCTGAGGGGCCGCTGCCGAATCTGGCCTATGGGATAAACATTAGGTATGGTAGCTTACCTCAATCTTTAAAAACAGTAACATGTAAAAGGACAAAATAAAACTTACCATTAAACTACAAATGTAATTTTTAATAAAGAATTTGCGATTACAACGTATGTAGCAACTAAAATAAAAATTAGATGAGATCAATAATCATAAAAAAAAACAAATCAAGTTAAGATATCAATCAATAAAAATAAAATAAAAAAACTTCAATCACAGATAACATTTTACAATACTAGCAATGGTCAAACTTTGGTTAACGTGGCAGGGCCCACCCAACACGCGATGATCCATACTCCTTAATAAGCGTAATAAATTATTTTATCCTTCATCTATCCAATGGTGAGATTGAATTTTGGGTGTGGATGATAGATTTGTAGCTGCAACACCAAACTATGTCTTATTACATATATTTTTGTAATTACCTCCTTATGGAAGCAATTGTAAAGACGTATTCACAAACCACGACTACACTAACACTTTCACTTTGGGGTGTAAGTGGTTCATCAACATCTTTGAACCAAAGCCAACTTCACCTGCACGTGGTGCACCCTGCTGACTGACAAACGAAGCTCTGGCGAAAAGAGAGGTAGGGAGCGTAATTGTAAGCTACCCGACTGGGGTATGTACCTCCACCTCACAGAATACCGCAGCCAAATAACAATTCCCTTGAGGGTTGTTGTGTTCCTGCGAGTAAGGTCACTAGATAAGAAGGAGATGCTGCGTTGGCAGCGAGAGGGTGGCGGCGCGCGAACGATATTTTATATTGCAAGCGTTACTATGGCTGCAGTAACCGTTTCACATCAGGCGACCCGACGTAGTATGAAAAGACTACACTAAATTACTTCCACACTTTTCCGTAATTAGACTGTACTATATTATATTGTGTGTAACTGTATATATTTTGTCTATGTATTATATTGTAAGCCGTATTCGAGTATATCTGCTCTTGGCAAAGGTTGGCTATGAGTTTATTATACAAAATCAAGTTAATGAGGTACCCTAATATCCTTATATGAAACAAAGCGGATTACTGAGACTGCGTCCACATAATGGCAATAAGTCACCCTACAAAGGCTGACCAGAGTCCGCGGGTCCCCACGATCCGCCCTACCAGAAGCTTGGGAACATAATATGCTGCAGTATACACATTTCAAATCGACGCATATGTTTACCTTCCATTAATACTTAGTCATAGGTTTTCATATCAAACCAAAATTTGGGGTGTAAGAGGTTTATCAACATCTTTGAACCAAAGCCAACCTCACCTGCATTTGGTGTATAGCGTATTTTTTAAGCTACCCGACTGGGGACAGAACACCGCAGCCAAATAACAATTCCATAGAGGGTTGTTGTGTTCCTGCGAGTGAGTGAGGTCGCCAGAAAGAAAGAAAGGGAGGAGTATAGGCTAGCAACGGTCGTCGACCCCTTGGTGTTGTTGGTCCCCATGGGCGGTGCTGATTGCTCTCCATCAGGTGACCCCCTTTCAGATCTACTGCGGTCGTCTCGTGCATCTAACGGTAGTGGGTGGATGCCGACCGGCATTAGTTTGCATAAACTAATTGATGGCGGAAGCACGCAAAGTAGTGTAGATCAAATTGCCTATTTACAATATATTCCCTCTGGGAATGTCGTCGGTAAAATGCTTTTAGTGACTGAATTTCGCAAACAGTTCTCGACGAAGGCATTTTTCTTCTTTCTTGCCAACTAGTTGCGATGAAAGAATGTCTTTTCTGAATACACAATCAATCGCGACGTATAAGTTTAATTAGAGTGAGTGCGAATGCATGCTTTTCCACGACAAACTATACTAAATACGGATGTACGCTACTGTTGTTTATATTCTTCATCGACCTAAAGAATGGAATGAGGCACAATAGGAACCCACTATGACTCATTTAGCGATGTGTTTGGTATCTGCTCGTGACTTGATATAAGACTGTGGGTATTTAAATTAATAATAGATTATGGTCCTTTTGTTTTCGATGATGATTAATAAAAAAATATTTATGGGTACTATAGTGTATCGATTATCCTATCTATAAGACCTGCTACCAATCCGCGTGCGTGCTCACTTGGTTTACTGTGCGCAAGAACGGTGCGGGTAAAGGTCCTCTCGTCTGGTTGATTTACTAGACGAGAGACTCGCAATCCTGTGATATAACCGTAATGTTGGTAGGGGCGCATTAGCAGATATGGATAGGTACGTGCCCTATCTATAAAATATAATGAGAAAATATTTTTTTCCTATATTTTTATGGCGCGTCGTCTTCGGTATTGGCTGTTGTCATTAGATCGTTAAGACAAGTCGGTGGCCCTTTAGCTTTCCTTTAGGCGGCTTGAAAATACTGGTCTCTGCCAACTAACAATTCAGCATCGTGGTGGAGTATCTTCTAAAACCCTTCAATTGTGCTGTAAGTCGTTCATCAACATCTTTGAACCCAATAGAGTCAGCAGATGCAATAGCGTCTGCTGACTGACAAACGAGGCTCTCTGAGACAGTGCGTATTTTTAAGCCGCCCGACTAGGGAAGTACCTCCACCTCACAGAAAACCGCAGCCAAATAACAATTCCCTTGAGGATTGTTGTGTTCCTGCGAGTCACCAGAAAGAAAGGAAGAAGTATATAGGATGGCAACGGATCGACGAACCTTTGGTGTTGCTGGTCTCCATGGGCGGTAGCGATTGTTTTTTTCTATCAGGTGACCCACATGCTAATTTGCCCCCATCTCATATAAAAAAAATTGAGGTGAGATCTTAGCAGTAGTGGGATGAGTAAGGATTGACACTACGATATGAGTGATATAGTGACCTATATCACTCACTTTTTTGTGTTTCTATGCGATATAGAAATGTATATATTTTAGATCTTAGATTTGACAGTACATAGATTTACTTGTAATTGATTAACTTGTAGGTAGACAGTAAATCTTGTTCTTTACAATGATAGTATGAGCATAGCACGGTAAGCACCGTTGTGCATTAAACAATATGTTTTGTAGTTACGGCGATGCCCGTACTGTCAAACTACTGTTTTGTCTGAGCACTGGTATCGCCGTTACTGTCCTGTAAAGTGTTACCTATAGATAAATAAAATATAGACACCTAAAACATGGAAAAAAGAAACAATAAATTTTAGAAGCATTTCACGCTAATATACTTAAATGTTAAAACATTCACAATCCATCACATTTTCATTTTTACGAGGAAAAAGCTCCTTAAAAATTTTAACACCAGTTTTACGATCCATTTCCTAATATTGTGAAAATACGATACTGGTACACTGACGGCCAAATAAAATATACGATACAATATACGTCGAGCGTTCGTCCAAATCGCCTCTCCTCCATATCAGTTGCTTATTCAATCGGCCCGATTTCCACTGGCTAGCCAGAATACAGTTCAGTGCATGGCACAATTTACAATTCACTTGCGATTCGGTTCTAGCGGCGCGGCGACGAACAATGGTTGCGCAATTTTGGCTTGCAAGTATGCGTAATTCAATTTTGAACGTTGGAATTTTGTGCAATGATTTATTGAAATTTGAATCATTATGATCTAATTCGAATAGTTGGAATAATAGAAATTGATCATTTGTTAAATATATTTCGCAGCACGGTATAGTATTTTGAATTTTGATATATTTTAGGCGGAAATCACCTGCGCGTATCTAGTCGTTCTTTTTAGTCCATGCTGGGTGCCAAAGAAGCTCACACTTTACATGATATTACCTAGTAACCTACCCTTGTCTACTACACAGACAGTTTCGGTCACGCGATAGCGCCTCCCGCTACTAACACGGCACCTCACTCACGCCCAAAAACACAACAATCATCAAATGTAATTATTGTTTGACTGCGGTTTTTTATCGTAATTCGAAACGTCAGAGAAATACCTCGTTCGTGACACCAAAGACAAAAGTCATTGTCTTGAAATGTTATAATCCACCTGCATATATTCACCAGGTGTATATGATAGAATTGCTACACAACGGAGATACTCCTTGTGTGTTATATTTCTAGACTACACGTCATATACAAATAACTCCTAGCTAGCTATTTAGCTTAGGGTACTAAGCAAGCTTTAAACCACAACCTGACCACTCCATACAAAGTTTGTGCACAGTGTGAATGAGTATATTCGTGCGACGTAAAATTAACGATCACATTTTTTTCTCATAGTGGACAGGTTTAAAGAGATGAGCAAAATGTCAGGCATTTACAATAAATGTCCAAGCATGAAAACTGAGCATTTATTGGGAATTTATATATTATGCATATTAATCAATAAGTAAAATTATCAATCCAAAAACAAATACTTACATCGACATAGATATATGCGACTAACAATAAGTAGGCTAAGTAATATATACGCGTAAGTCAGCTGAATGACTAAGAAGCTTACGAAGTAAATAATCACTTAAAAATCATCAAGAGAACGGCAGATGGTAAATAGTATTGCATGTGGTGATATACAGAAGTACTATTTATTACTTACAGCACACTTACAGTGTGCTTAAAATTAAAAATATACATGAACAGTATCGGTATATAAATATTCATAATAATCCTCAACGATCAAGAACTCTCAGTCCTACAACAATGTATGCACACCATAGTACGTCGCAACACAAAATACTGATTTCTGATATCCCTATAACAAACTAGCTCGGATATTTTGATCTATATTTTATCAAATATGTGTTCGGTTTTCAATGCTCATATTTCAATGTTACACATATATTGATACACCAAAAAGACTTCCCTACCTTAGAGCAAGCTGAAACAGATTCTTCAGCTTAGAGCTGAAATATATTCTTATAGGATTACCATATGATTCTCATCGATTTTTTTGAAGTAGTTTGCATGATATGTGGCGAAAGCAAGCAAAGTAGTGTCGATCAAATTGCCTGACAAACAGACAAACAGCTAGACGCGGAGGAAGATTAATAAATGAATAAATATTTCTGAACAATGTCATAGTGTCATCAAGTCAGGCCTGTGTCACTCCGCCATTCGGCCGAGTTATTTACCTACAAGCCCGACGCTGCCGGCAGCACAATTTAGTCGAGTGTCACTCACGCGCGCTCTCGCCCGCGCTATGCGACGCGATCAAGATGGTTAAACAAAAGCGTTACTGTTCTGCATTCGGATGCACGAACACAAATTTTAAGCAGTGTGTGAGTGCCACGGGCGATCACTCGCACCTGTTAAAAAATGTACGCTAATTGATCTATCGGCGCGCGAGTTCTGCTGACATTATGACTTTAGTAGATTAGATTTAAAATACATACCTACACCAATGTTACAAATACTTTCCGTGTTAAAGATACATCCGAGCTATTATTGGGACAACGTATTCACGTTGTAGTAAATCTGATCTGTAAGTACATACAGTCATGATTCCTGTTAAAACTTACACTAAAATTGTTTGCGCCTACTAGCGCCGTCTATTGTCCAATGAGTGCATCCACCTATTTTCCTACCCACTTTCCACCTATTTTTTATTTCCTTCCTACCTACATGTGGGACGTAAAATCATAACAGCTATATGCTATGCAACGAGCCAGTGCAACGTGTGTGGCCGCCGGACATTGGTGTAGAAAGGAAGTACCGCATTGCAACCCTCGCAGTTACGCGCTGGCAACAAACCAGAGGAACATTTCGCATTTGATTCATAATCCGCTGTTGTGAACGCAAAAGACTAACCCGCATTTCATCGCTTGTGATGATAAAAACATTACTCAGTTGTTGAACTTAGTGTATGTGTAAGTGTTGTACTTTAAGTTAAATGTAAGGTGAAAAAGAAGAGTCGTCCACGTGCACGTTAGCATTGGGCGAACGACAACTCATCGTAGGAGTTGGAGACAAAGAAGAGAAGGAGGTGAGTCCCATGTGTTCCTTTGTTCTCCCTCAATTGTACCATATCGCAACGCACTCGCATAACCTATTAATAAAAAATACAGTCCACTGAAATAATCATTCTACCATAACAGGGTTCACACGTACTAAACCCACTCCCACTGCAGTACGAATAGATTAACCATTAGGTGAACCCCGTTCCCCGCGCCCCCATTTCATGGTCCTAACGAACCGGATTGTTCTGGAGAATTCTAGAATCGCCATCTTTAGTGGTTGATCCGCCATTTGTAAGTTACGATATTGAATCGTATCGCATTCCAATATTTTAGTTATTGAACCGCATTACACGCATTCCAGTATTTTTTCGATATTGAACCGCATCGCATTCCATATTATATTTTTCTCCAATTAGTCGCATTGTTGTTTGAGTGTGCATAAGAATTTCGCCCATATTTAGCAGTTACGATCGCCCGCAGTTTTGATTGTGCATATACCCCCGCTATTCGCACATTTTAGTGTCGTTGATTGTTACATTTCATAGTTACATAGTTAAAAATGCCTAACCCCGCAATCGCAAAGACTGAAATGAACGAAACTGAGTTTCAATTGAATAATTTGTTGTCAAGACGTGAGGCTTATTTCGAGCGAGTTCAAATTATTTACAAAGCATCGCAAAACATAAACGATGAAACCGCCATCGAGTTATTTTTGTCAAAAGTCGAATCGTTGGATTCTATTAGAAATAGTTACCTTGAGACAATAGAATCTATTAACATGTTGCAATCAAAGTTAGATCCTAATTTCAAGCCTAGCCATCAAACATGGTTAGCTTTCGAGGACCTGTACTGCCTTATAAAGAGACAAGTTGTAAAAGTAAATATGACGCGTGAATCTAAGCCTGTCATTGATATTAAGAGCGCTAGACCAAAGTTACCCGCTTTAGAAATTTTGGATTTCTCGGGAGATCCACAGACTTGGCCTTTATTTTACGCTAGTTTTAAGTCCACTATACATGAGAATAACTCGCTTACTGATGCAGAACGATTGCATTATCTCATCAGTAAACTGAAGGGGCCTGCTAAGTCGGTCTTAGCTGGTTTGACCCCGGTCGCTTCTAATTATGGTATTATATATGCCACATTAGTAAATAAATATGAAGATGTACGGTTCCAAGCAACCACGTATTTAGATAACATCTTCAACTTAAAACCTATGTCAAACCCAACCGCAGAGTGTTTGGAAGGATTTGTAGATAAGTTGGCGTCGTCAGTCGCCGCCTTAAAAAACCTTAAGTTAGATAATCTATCGGAATTTATATTCTTGTATCTTGCATTAAAACGACTGGACACAGATATTACACGCGCATTTGAAATGGACTGTCGAGGTATAGACATACCTACATTTGATAGCTTGATTTCATTCTTACGTGATCAGGTTAAAATATTAAACAGAACCCCTATGTTAAAATCGCATCAAAACAAGAATACACAACGCAGTACTGAAAAACCGCAGAAACAAACACTTGTTTCTTATAATGTTACGCAGTCGCAGTCAACCGAGAGTAAGTCGGCTAGTCCATGCAAGATATGTAGTCTATGTAATTCTGCTGCGCATGAACATTTGTTTAGGTGTATCGCTTTCCGCAATCTACCTCCGCAAGATAGATACAATTTTGTTAGGTCACAAAATTATTGTTTTAATTGTTTAAGTAGTCTACACAGAATAAGAAATTGTAATTCTAAGGCATTTTGTAAAATATGCAATAACAAACATCATACTATGTTGCATATTGAGAGGCACACGGAGTCGTCGATGACTCGACCCCGCCCCGCGCGCCCGCTCGCACCGCGCGCACCGTTCGCACCGCACGCGCCGCCCGCTACCTCCCAGGCGTCAACCGACGTCTCGCAGCCTACGGTCGCAACCGCGAATTGTATTACGCTACCCGCTACTCGAAACACAATATTATTGGGTACAGCCCGCGTAGTTGTTTATGATTCTAACGGCAGGGAACAGATATTACGATGTTTATTAGATAGCGGGTCGCAAAGTAATTTTATTACGAATAATGCTAGTGATAGATTAGGTTTAAGAGGAAATCAACGCACCGCGAATATATTAGTTAAGGGCATAGGTGGAAACAAGGCTGTCTCCACATTGTTGAACATAAAAATATATTCTCGCTTTAATAAAAATATTTCGTATAGTTTAGACGCACTAGTTGTTGATAAAATTACAGATAGGTTACCAAGTGTCCATGTCGACAGATCTATGTTGTCAAACTTCGATTCGTTGCCCTTAGCAGACGACACATATTGTACACCGGGAGAGATTGACCTATTGATTGGTGCATCGCTGTTCTCGCATTTATGGCTACCACAAAGGGTAGAAAGTCGCTTAGGCTCGCCGCACGCTTTACAGAGCACCCTAGGTTATGTTGTATTTGGTTTTGCACCTACCGCTTTCGTTGACAACAGCACTATTTCATGTTGTTGTGTTGTCCCGGATTCACTTGATATTGTTTTGAAACGCTTTTGGGAATTAGAGGAGATAGACGCTCCTACCCCTAAAAGTCCCGCTGACAAAGAGTGTGAGAATTTTTATCGTAGCACTACAACCCGCAACCCGCAAGATGGTAGATACACGGTCGCTTTGCCGTTCTCTAGGGATCCCTCCACACTAGGTGATTCTTATAAAACCGCTGAAAAACGTTTTTTGTGTTTGGAGCGTAAGCTCACCGCATCGCCCGCATACAAGTTAGCTTATGATCAAGTCATACTTGATTATATAGATAAGGGGTATCTGTCACCCGCGCCCGCAGATAAGGATAGTTCTTCGCATTCATATGTAATACCGCATCACGGTGTGGTTCGTAGCGACAAGACGACCACAAAATTAAGAATTGTTTTAGACGCTAGCATGAAGACTACGTCATCTATTTCACTAAATGATATTTTGTATAATGGAGAGAATTTGCAAGGGAATTTATTTACTATAATTATCAATTTTCGATTATTTGCTATCGCTCTGTCGGCCGATGTACGGCAAATGTTTTTATGTATTGGAGTTCGTGAAGATGATCGCAGATATCAACGAATATTATATCGCTTCGCACCGACGGAACCCATCGTCACTTATCAGTATAATCGCGTTTGTTTTGGAGTCCGTTCCAGTCCGTTTCATGCATTGAGGACAATCAAACAACTCGCTGAGGATGAAGGCGCCGCATTTCCGAACGCTAAGAAGGTCTTAGAAGTTGGCTTGTACATGGACGATGTAGTTTACTCTGTTAGTTCGGAAGAAGAAGGTACTGCCATTTCCAAGGAATTAATAACGCTCATGAAGACCGCTCAATTCGATCTTGTAAAATGGACAAGTAATTCTCAAAACGTATTAGATGCTCTTCCGGCTTCTCACTGCCTCTCGTCTGACAAGCAATTTGACGAATCGCAAACGCATAAGGTTTTAGGTTTGTGTTGGTCGCCTTCCACTGACTTGTTTTACGTGCAAGTCAAGCTTCCAAACGAATTATGTACAAAACGCAATATACTCTCATGTGTCGCTAGATTTTGGGACTTAATGGGATTTTTGGGACCCGTCATTTTATACGCCAAACTGCTCATCAAGGAGCTGTGGTTATGTAATTGTGATTGGGATGAAACACCGCCAGAATTTATAGTAAAACTTTGGAATCAATATCGCATCGAGTTGCCCTTGCTCAACCAAATTAGCTTACCGCGTTATGTAGATATAACGAAGTGTAGTGACGTCACGATTGTAGGCTTCTCCGACGCCAGTGAAAAGGCGTACGGCGCAGTTGTTTACTTTCATGTCACTAATAACGGAGTGAATAGTATTCACTTGCTGTGCTCGAAATCCAGAGTGTCGCCCGCAAAGGTTGTTTCGTTAGCTAGGCTCGAGTTATGCGCCGCGCTCTTACTAGCTAAACTTATACGCACTGTACATGATACTTGTAGTAATCGCATCGCAATTAAAGATATTTTCGCATTCACAGACTCAACCGTAGCACTTTGTTGGATTCATTCGTCACCTCACCGCTGGGGAACATTTGTCGCAAACCGCATAACGAAGCTTCAGTCATACTTATCCTCGGAGCATTTCTACCATGTATCCGGAACTGACAATCCCGCTGATTGTTTGTCTCGTGGGTTAACGCCCTCTCAAATTGCTGATCATCCGCTGTGGTTCTGTGGCCCGCCGTGGGTCTCTTCGGACCCCAGCGAGTGGCCAATCGCGCCCTTCGACCCCTCCGGAATATCGAAGCCCCCAGAGGAAAAGACGCACGTATTAGTAGTTTCTGAAACTTTAAATAGGCCTATGCTGTTACAGTTGGCAGACCGGTTCTCATCCTGGTCTAAACTGTTGAGATGTGTTGTTTATATGTATCGCTTCCTAAGATTACTTCCGCATCGCTCATACATCTCAGCATCCGATTTACGATTCGCTGAATGTAAGGTTATTAAAGAATTGCAAAGCTTATACTTCTCTAACGAGCTTAAAGCTTTGCAAGCTAACTCGCTTCGCAATCCCGCATTTTTAAAATTGAAACCGTTTATAGATGATGAAATTTTACGTGTTGGTGGTAGGCTACAAAACTCTGACTTGAGCTACCAGCAGCAGCACCCCATCATATTGCCGCGCAGAGACCAAGTAGTGGATTTGCTCGTTGATTATTATCACAAAATTCATTGTCACGCCGGTCCTGATTTATTAATGTCGCTACTTAGAGAAAATTATTGGATATTTTCCGCTCGCAATATAATTCGAAGTAGAATACACAAGTGTAATAAATGCTATAGATTACGCCCGCGACAGCTCTTCCCCGAGATGTCAAATCATCCTGCATGTCGTGTCACGCCTTCCGCCAAAGCTTTTGCTCATGTGGGCTTGGACTTTGCAGGACCTCTGAAGGTCACACCCCGCCGAGGCCGTGGTGTGCACGCCCTTAAGGCTTATATTTGCCTATTTGTGTGCCTCACTACTAGGGCGGTACATATTGAGTTGGCGTCAGACTTAGGTTGTGCTTGCTTCCTATTAGCTTTCAAACGCTTTCTATCGCGTCGCGGCCCTGTATCGCATTTGTATTCCGATAACGGAACCAATTTTATAGGAGCTAAACGTTATTTGGACGAATTGCATAAGTTTTAGTATTGCAACGTTTTAATTCTGAATTCGCGCACTTAGTAGCAGAAAATCGCATAGAATGGCATTTTAATCCACCCGCCGCACCGCATTTTGGGGGAAATTGGGAGTCCAACGTTAAGAGTGTTAAGACTCATTTGTTCAGAGTTGTAGGAGACCAAGTTCTTACGTTTGAGGAGCTTTCTACGGTACTCACACAGGTAGAAGCCGTATTAAACAGTCGACCTCTGTGTCGCACTTTGTCGTCCGATCCTTCGGAACCGCTCGCTTTAACGCCCGCGCATTTCTTGACATTAACGCCATTAAAGTATTTACCTGCACCCACTATTGGTGAAAATGAAGTGGATCTCAATCAAAGACACTCACTAGTAACTAGGTTGGTTCAGTCATTTTGGTCGCGATGGAGAAACTCTTACCTGCACACTCTGACAACTCGACAAAAATGGAACACTCCAACTAATCCCATCTCTGTAGGCACTGTCGTGATTGTTGTCACCGATAACGCACCCCCTCTTCACTGGCCATTAGGTGTTATTGAGGAAGTATATCCCGCCAAGGACGGCATTATTAGAGTAGCCCGCGTTAGAACTTCGGCTGGTTCGTATCTGCGTCCAGCTGTCCGCTTATGTCCACTGCCTAGCCAGTGAATCGCTATTAGTAAACCCGCATTTAGTTTTAGTTTAACATAGTTTACCCGCATAGTTTTTCCCGCATTATTTCGCATTTTATTTTGCATAGTATCGCATTAGTGTTAGTATCCTTCGCATCGCTCATATCGCGATTAGTCTCGCATATGGTTTTTTTTTTGAAGGGATCCTTCAAGTGGGGGGGGATGTTTGCGCCTACTAGCGCCGTCTATTGTCCAATGAGTGCATCCACCTATTTTCCTACCCACTTTCCACCTATTTTTTATTTCCTTCCTACCTACATGTGGGACGTAAAATCATAACAGCTATATGCTATGCAACGAGCCAGTGCAACGTGTGTGGCCGCCGGACATTGGTGTAGAAAGGAAGTACCGCATTGCAACCCTCGCAGTTACGCGCTGGCAACAAACCAGAGGAACATTTCGCATTTGATTCATAATCCGCTGTTGTGAACGCAAAAGACTAACCCGCATTTCATCGCTTGTGATGATAAAAACATTACTCAGTTGTTGAACTTAGTGTATGTGTAAGTGTTGTACTTTAAGTTAAATGTAAGGTGAAAAAGAAGAGTCGTCCACGTGCACGTTAGCATTGGGCGAACGACAACTCATCGTAGGAGTTGGAGACAAAGAAGAGAAGGAGGTGAGTCCCATGTGTTCCTTTGTTCTCCCTCAATTGTACCATATCGCAACGCACTCGCATAACCTATTAATAAAAAATACAGTCCACTGAAATAATCATTCTACCATAACAGGGTTCACACGTACTAAACCCACTCCCACTGCAGTACGAATAGATTAACCATTAGGTGAACCCCGTTCCCCGCGCCCCCAAAAATTATACATTCGATCAGTGTCAACATTATTGTTAAGTACCCACCTATGTACTTACTTAATAATCACAGAGTATGATATAGTAACACAAGTAAGTACAACATAGGAATAAACGTACACATACGTAAACCTACTACAATTTTTGGTAGTTTAAGTATATGTATTTTATTGAAGATTAATAAACAAGCGTATGTATTTATACCTATCTACGCGGCTCGGTCGCGAGCGTTTTGGTTCAACCCTATGAGCGACACGCTGCCGAGTTACTTCAAGGCCGAGACAAACCATTTTGTAAAAGCAGCGGCTGTCGCTCGTAACGCGTTAAATATAGGGGTTACTTTCGATTGTCCTTGCCGCTGAAAGACTCAGGTACGAGTACAGCTGCAGAATTATTTTGGACCGTATTAGCGCGTATCGAAGGTTGATATTTTAATTGTGATTATTCCAATTGTGTCGGAAGTGAAACTTCTGTTAGAGTATATTATTCTGTGATCAAGTCCCAAATTGAGCGCAAGGCTTGTACTATGGGTACTAGACAACAGATAAATGTACTTAAATACATTATTTTTTAGTAAATACATATTACAAAGAAAACACCCAGACCAAGACAAACACACATATTCATGCACACAAATGTTTGTCTTGTGCCGGGATCAAACCCGCGACCTCGGAGTCAAAGTAGCCATTGCTAGCCACTAGACCACCGAGTTCGTCAAATTATGTTTTCTAAAGGTATAGATATATTCTAGGGTTAGAGAAACAGCCTAATTTATGCAGTCGACTTTGTAGAGTAAGTGCAAAATGTTTGCGAGATAAAACTTCTACAGCACTATCGCAACGCAAAAAAAAAACCTTGAGCAAATGTAGTCGTGATTAAAATGCGCACATTACATTGTTGGTGTATGTTAGAACTAAAATTAGCCATGTCTAAGTTCTGGTTAGCATGGATGTATGAATATGTAAATACTGCACAGCGAGACGCTCCTACGTTAACGCTTGAACCAAATGAGGTGCATTCTGAATCTGTTACCATATAAGAACAACGCATACAGAACTAGCAATGATTTAGACATACTTTTTGAAGTAAAACTTCTTTAGGCACGATTGACCTGGGGAGTAAGCTGGTGAATGTGTGACGAGAGCGTTACGGAAACGGCGAAAGGAAGTTGAGAGGGCAATATAAGTTTACTAACTTATATCTCCCTCTCCTATACTGAAGTAAAACTTCTTTAGCTCTACTGAGCTAAAGAAGTTTTACTTCAGTCGTGTGGTCTAAAACACACTCTTTTTTTTAATATATATATATATATATAAATCAATACCACTTTTCGTTGTAATTTTATAACTCAAGAACGGGCTCACCTATCTAAACCTAATGTTTAGGCTTTGTTCGGACTATTTAGTAGATGGTTTATGTGAAGTTTGCACAAAATCGGTAGAGCGGTTATTCATTTATCACATTTTTTGTAACAAATTAATTCAATAAATGGCGGATCATTTTGTTAATGGGGATTTTGCTGTCAAATTGAAACTTTTTTCAGATGGGGATTGTGCTGTCAAATTGAAACTTTTTTCAGTGTTGACAGTACAAATTATTTCACTTTTTATGTAGCGAAGCACGTACCGGGCCGCTAGTATATTATAGAATACAACAAACTTTTAAGCCGCACGACTGGGGAAGTACCTCGACACTCGACAGTACCTCGAAACCAGTACCAGTCAAATTCCAAAAGCTTCCTACTCCTACTAATTTCTTCTGATTAAATTCGTTGTGAGTTCCAAGGCAGCCGTAGTTGTACCCCCGGGACTGCAATGGACTTCACTGTTCATTGCATTTTTATGGCAGTCGCCGCTGTTAATCCTGGCTACACAAGAGACACAGTGGTGGGAACGTGTGGTGGGCCCCCGTCCCATTTAGTACCTCGAGTAGATGGTGGTTGTGTTTCTGCGAGTGAGCGAGGTCACCAAAAAGGAAGGAGTAACTGCGTTGGCGCGATATTTCATGTTGAGAAAATTAATATGGCTACAGCGTGTGGCTGTGTCATGAACACGACCGTGTGTTGCACGTGAATACGTTATATGCACTAAAATTATCTCAAAATGGCAGCGATACTCCTCCCCCGTATGCGATTTTCCATAGTCCTTACTTAGCGTAATAAATTCTTTGATCCTTCATCTATCCAATGATGTGATTGAATTTTGAATGGAGATGATAGATTTGTAGCTGCAACACCAAACTGTATCCCCCGATTTTGTTATCATTCATTTTTTGAATGGCCTCCCCTATGGATGTAATTTTAAAGACGTTTTCACGTCGAAACCTAACAAAGTTCGAATATTTGTATACGTCAGTCCTTACATGACCCGGCGTTGTATAAGCAACTGATACAAAACGGGGGCAAGGAGGTTTGACTTTAGCATCCTTTTGTGTGTTGCTGCGCTTATTAGTTAATCTGATATTTTGATAATGTTTTGTTAAGAATATGTTTTGTTTAACCCATCGAAATACATGCTATTATAAACTCTATTCCAGGTAAGTGAAAAACTCGGGAAAGCCATCTTTTTTAACCGACCCAAAAAAAGGAGCAGGTTCCCAATCGGTTGTATTCTTTTTAGGGTTCCGTACTCGAAGGGTAAAAAGGAACCCTATTACTAAGGCTCCGCTGTCCGTCCGTCCCTCTGTCCATCTGTCACCAGGATGTATCTCATGAACCGTGATAGTTAGACAGTTGAAATTTTCACAGATGATGTATTTCTATTGCCGCTATAACAACAAATACTAAAAAATAGGATAAAATAAATATTTAAGGGGGCTTTTATAAAACAAACGATTTCTTTTTTGCTTGTTTTTGCTAGCAATTGATAACAGCAATAGGTAGACGTTTGAAATACTCACATAACATTTAGTTGTATATTCACTTTAAAAATAAATAATTAAATAAAAATAAAATGAATATTTAAGGGGGGCTTCCATGCAACAAACGTGATTTTTTTTGCCGTTTTTATAGATAATGGTACGGAACCCTTCGTGCGCGAGTCCGACTCGCACTTGGCCGGTTTTTTTTTAATGTTTGTTACTCGATTACTCCGTCATTTATAAACCGATTTATAAAAAACTTTTTTTTATTTGAAAAGAACTACCAGAATTCCCATTTTTAGGGTTCCGAACCTCAAAAGGAAAAACGGAACCCTTATAAGATCACTTTGTTGTCCGTCTGTCTGTCTGTCTGTCTGTCTGTCTGTCTGTCTGTCTGTCTGTCTGTCTGTCTGTCTGTCAAACATTTCTATGTCGAGAATGCGTGGAGGTATCAAGCTGAAATTTGAACTGTATACACAGGTCTACGGTCCCATGAAGTTAAAAAAAAATCAAATTGCTAAGTTTACGTAGAAAAAAGTTACGGCCGTTTATTCAGCAAAAAACGCATATTTCGACACACTCAAAGGAATCAAAACCTATAGGGTACTTCCCGTTGACCTAGAACTATGAAATTTGGCAAGTAACATCGTTATAGACTACAAGTACAGGAATAAATCTCAAAACTATACATTTGTAAATAGATCTAAAAAAAATAGGGGGTCTATATTTTTTATAGGGTGTCGAAATTTCAAATTGAAACTACTAGTTCAAATGGGGTATCATATGAAAGGGCTTGATGTACACATTGCAAAATATATTTTATTTATTTTTTTCGACGCATTATTTCTTATTTATAATGAAAAATATCAAATTTAATAATGATACTACGTACCTACGGAACCCTCGGTGGGCGAGTCCGACTCGCACTTGTCCGGTTTTTTTTTTATATTATTAATTTCAGTTCTGATAGTGTTTTTAATTTTCTAGTGGTGCTTACTATTGAAGAGTAATTTGTGGAGTCAGTTTTTTATATTGTTAAAATTATGTTATACTTCGTCGGGTAGCATACACAACAGTCCGCCTGAAGTGAAGCCATGTAAAAGTTCGCAACATGCTAAATCGCTCGCACGCTGCTACCCCCGCTGTAAGCAACTGCTTCTAACCTGGTAACCTCGCTTACTTTCAGGATCACTACAACGCATAGGGAAGTTGTAATTTGGCTGCGGTATTCTGTTAGGTGGAGGTACTTCCTCAGTCGGACAGCTTACAAATACGCTGTACCCTTCCTATTTTTTTGCTATACTTGTCGGCAGGATGCACCACGTGCCGGTGAGATTGATAGATAGATCGCCAACTATTATTAAGATGATCTTCTTAGACGTGCACTCTTGGTAGAGTGGTCGTCACAACTCGGTCAATTCACGTGCAATCGCTGTTCTTGCGATTCGCCGCCTTGCAGTTCTATGTCTAGCAGAATCAAGATGATAGGGGATAGAATTAAATTGTTTTGTGAGTTGTACGCACGTTGTACGATATCGGAAGGATCGTTCAAATGGAGAAAGCAAGTACTGGAGCGCGCGGTATTTTATATTACCCTGCAAATACACTTACATGGCTCTTGGGAGGTGTATCACAACGTTATATTACGGTTTCCATTTACCCTCAGATCACCTACAAGTTTGTGTGCCTGAATTTATTTTAATATATTGTTTGTATGTCTTTTTAATATGTATTCCGTAACTCAAAAGACTTGTTAATGACCATATAGGATAATTTCGTTTTCAGCCGAACCTGTCTGTCTTTTAAGGTCCTGTTTCTCAGGAATGCGTGACGTTATCAAGTTAAAATTCTAAGAAGTTAAAATTAATATCAAATACCTACTCAGGGACTCTACTGTCAAAGCTGAAGCCGATTACCATCCGATTTTTTAAATGCGAAAATAACACTATAATAATCAATTTTACGGCAAATCCTTTTCTATCATTGCGGCTAAGCTTTGGAACTCCTTACCATCTGATGTAAAGATGTCCTCTTCTGTGGATTCTTTCAAATCGGCTTTAAAAAGATCCTAGGATAAAACCTTGAATTGCTAGTACATACCAACTATATTGTATTTAAATATTACTTAATGTACATATCTAATATGTTAATTTAATTTATTCTGCGTTTGTAGTCTTATTCCGCCCTCGGGATATACATATTTACTGAATCCTCTCAAATATTTAAAGGTTGATTGGAAGAGATCCCTTAAAGGGATAAGTCCGCCTTTGTACGGCTTTTATTTTATGTAAACTTTTATATGATTGTTTTATCGAGTGCAATAAAGATATTACAAACAAACAAACAAACTATTGCTTATATTGATGGTAATTATGTTTAAATCACCTGGAAGAAACCCAAGACCTCTACCGACTAAGCTGAACATGTTTGTCAATAACTTTAACCCAAGACCAATTTTTGACGAGCTCGGTGGCGTAGCGGTCAATGACGCGGCTTCAACACCAACGCTCGTGGGTTCGATTCCCACATAGAACAAACATTTGTGTGCATGAACATGTCTGTTTGTCTTGGTCTGGGTGTTTTCTATGTATCATAAGTATGTATTTACAAAAAAAAAAGTATTTTATTTACGTATGTTTATCAGTTAGTCTAGTACCCATAACACAAGCTTCGCTTACTTTAGGGTTAGATGGCGCTGTGTAATTTGTCTGACAATATTTATTTATTTAGTCGGTAGATCTCTATGGTTGCCATCAGCTGAGCTAAACATAATGACCAACAATCTCAGATGTGTTATCATTTTCGCATTCAATAAATTTTATGGTAATCGGTTTCAGCTTCGGTGGTAGGTCGACGAACGGTTGGACGGCCTATGGAAAGATGCTGTGGAAGCAGACCTATTGCTCGAAGCCGTCACATGGCAAAATATCGCACAGCCCCCTTACCACCATCTTTTATTGCGATTCAATAACTGAATAGAACGCTTATTCATACCAATGAATAAGGTACTCTATTTCAAATGGAATAATAAAATAATGAATAAGCATTCTATTCAATAACTGAATCGAATGCTTATTCATACCAATGAACAAGCGACTCTATTCCATTTGAAATAGAGTCGCTTATTCATTGGTATGAATAAAAATTCTATTCAGTTATTGAATCGCAATAAAAGATGGTGGTAAGGGGGCTGGATAGAGGACTGTGGCGCTCTCTCGTCGAGAGGGTAAGATTCACGTCGTGTCGTTAAACCAGCGTTGTAAATAAATAAGTAAGTGAAATAATCGACGAAATAATTGTTATTAATAACACGTAATTAAGTAATGTAGATTATCATAAGTAATCAAAGACCTCTCAATCATAAGTAATCAAGAGACTCATTGTTTCATATACAAAATGTATGTAGTAAAGACAAGAACAGAGTCAATATTTCCTACATGCTGTTGTTGATTTAGATTTTTTGTTTGTTGATTTAGATTGTTGATTTAGCGGTGGTGATTACTTTCCATCAGGTGACCCATATGGTCGCTTGCCCCCCCCGCCCCCCCCCCCCCCCGTTATGTATATATAAAAAAAGACACGGAACCTTCAGTGCGTTTAGCTGACTAATATTTTATCATATTTTTAATGTTCCTGGTGTAATACAGATACAGAGAAATTTTAGGTGCAAGTAGGTTGGGTTTCTAGTTTTTGTTATTATATATGAAGGGTATAAATAACTATTTAGGTATTTTAAGGTTGCCGTGAACGTGAATGTAATAAAAATCTTAGTAAGCTCGATAAAATAGCATAGAATCTCACAATATTGCCAGAGGCTATCTGGCAATATTGTGAGTTTCGACTCTCATTAGATTTGGCCTTTACTGACCAAATGTTTATTTTTCTTGTGCAAATTTAATTTAGCCAATTAAATTATTTTCTTTCTTCTTATTTCTAGACTAAATTAATAATTATTTCATTTTCATTAACATCTTTGAACCAAAGCCAACTTCACCTGTACGCGGTACACCCTGCTGACTGACAAACGAAGCTCTGGCGAAAAGAGAGGTAGGGAGCGTAATTCTAAATTACCCGAATGGAGAATGTACATCCACCTCACAGAATACCGCAGCCAAATAACAATTCCCTTGAGGATTTTTGTGTTCCTGCGAGTGAGTGAAGTCACCAGTAAGGAAGGAGATGCTGCGTTGGCAGCGGGGGTGGCAGCGCGTGAGCGATATTTTATGTTGCGAGCGTTAATATGGTTACGGTAACCGCTTCACATCAGGCGGGGCGTATGCTTGTCTGTTATGCGTAGTAGTATAAAAAAAAAGTCGTACTAGTCGCACTTTGAACACTCTTTAAGTTTTTTTTAAGAATTTCATGCAGTAGTCTCATGGGAAAACCTTGACACGCAATTCATTGCACAACCTAATAGTACAGGGGACACCTCTCTGAAACCGTACTGATACGGGACCAGTTAGATTTTGGTGTGGGATAATATATCCGCAGCAAATAAGTGCGGTTGTAGAAGGAGGCCGCGGATACGGCGGACATCATTTATTTATTTATAGAAACATTTTATAACATCATTACAGCTACGTCTAGCAAAATCAAGACACCAATGCGATGTAAACAATGCTCTTTCAAAAATAGTAAACTGGTTTAGTGCTAATAACCTGCTTTTAAATGGTAGTAAAACCAAATATGTTAGATTTTTTACAAAAAAATGTTAAACAAGTATAAACCAGTGTGGTGATGGACAATGAGAGATTGGAATTGGTCAATAAGGTTGTCTTCCTCGGTATAACATTAGACTCTAAATTACAATGGGGCCCACATATAGAAACGTTATCGGGTAGACTCAGCTCAGCAGCTTACGCCGTAAGGAAAATACGTCAACTGACTGATGTTGACACTGCGCGTTTAGTTTATTTTAGCTATTTTCACAGCATTATGTCATATGGTTTATTGCTTTGAGGTAGTGCCGCGGATGTAGACTCAATTTTTGAGCTTCAGAAACGAGCTATCCGTGCTATTTATATGATGAGTCCCAGGGACACACTGAGAAATAAATTTAAAGAGATAAATATTATGACATTACATTCTCAATATATTTATGAAAATCTTATTTACGTTCATAAAAATCAAACAAAATTTAAGAAAAACAGTGATCTCCATCAATTAAATTTAAGAAATAAAAACTCAAAACAAACTCGATGTGCATTTTACGAGGCTCCATAAAATCTCTATACAATAAACTTCCCTACGGCGCGTTTAAATTATCCATGGGTAAATTTAAGAAATATATCAACACTAGACTATGTCAAAAGGCTTACTATTGTATCTCAGATTACATAAATGATAAAAGTATTTGGAAATGAATTGCTCTTGTTATGTTATGTTAATGATTGTATTTGTATTTAATGTAACGATATTAGCAGTTAAAAGAGTCGGCCTTGAGTTTCTTGCCAGTTCTTCTCAAGAAGCCCCGTCGCCGGAACTGGCACTTAAATTCACTTTCACATTCAAGATAGTGTGATGAAAGTGAATCTAAGCTCTGCGGATTTAGAGTAGTAATAATTTATACATGTTCTTATATTTAATTTGTATGACGTTTCTAAGTGCTTTATAAAGTCCAAGGAATAAAGAATTTTTGATTTTGATTTTGATGCTACAAGACAATATAATACATTTGAATTAGACCCGCCGTGTGGTTTCCGGCAGACTAGAACAGAATCACTCCGTACCTTCCCGTAGATGTCGTATAAGGCGACTAAGGGAAATACATTATCAAACATCGATCAATCCTCCCCAACCCGCCTGGCCAGCGTAGGGAGTGTAGGCCAAGACCCGCCTGGCCAGAGGGTCGCGCTCCCGTAGTGGAGACTAATATGACCTGATGATGATGATGATGAATTAGATTAATAATAAAATTTGGATAAATTAGTTGCAATGTATAGACATAATAAATACCTACATAATTTCGTACAAGTTCAATATATTTTTGCGTCACTTCCATGATTATTGGCAGGCTAGAGTCGAAAATATCATTACCACTTGCAATATTATTTATAATTCAAATAGCTCGTGACTAGGCGCAATGTAGCGAGTTGGCGGCATGCACCATCATACCCATCAGGCATCTGCAGCTGAAGCTGCATCATGTCAAACAAAAGCTCTGAACATCCATTGTGCCGTCAATAGAACACACAAATGGAGACAAATTCTTTCTTACTTAATGTCTCAAATTCTATCTGTGACCTTTCAGACCATCAACAATCTTCGCAGTTCGTCTCCGAATCGAATCATAAGTCACAAGCCGATATTTAAGTGACAACAATATTCGACGTGAGACCGCACGTGTCCTTTGTAAAGCAGAAGTCTGAAGATTTCATATTCCAGTTTAAATTGCAGCAATTTCGCATACAAGTTCTACGCTACTTAAATTGTGTAAACCTAGTGATATGGAAGAGCGCCAAAGGGATTTGTTGGAACGTTCTTTTGTTTAGACTATTTTCACTTCGGAGCGTCGCTAGCTTCTTTAAAGAAACCTAACAGAATAGCGTGGAAAATGTATTGCAGTTTTCTTTACTTAGGGGCTCAGCGGCTATAGTCGGTGTAATCGATGTAAGTTACTCTACGTTATCGAATACAAGAACCAAAGTCCATTTTTTAATTTCCAAATATGGATTTTGTTTCTTGTAAACGATGTGGGTAAACGAGCATGTGGATCACCTGATGGAGATGGAAAGCAATCACGACTGTCCATGGAGATCAGCAACATCAAGGGGTAGCCGATTCGCTGTCAGCCAATACTCCTTCCTTTTTTCTTTGTGATTACGCATTTCGAGACTTTGGGGTGTAAGAGGATTACTACCATTATTAGAGCCTCAACGTCACGTACTCTGCTGACTAGCTGACGAGGTTCTGGGGCCTTACCACAAGCTCTAAACGCAGGAATGGAACTATGATGGTTGCGTATTTTATCAATGAATTTCATTCATATATTCACAACCATGATGGTTCCATTCCTGCGTTTAGAGCTTGTGGTAAGGCCCCTGGTGAATGAAAGGATTGTTGTATTCCTGTGAATGAGGTCACCAGTCGTAAGGAGATGTTACGATTGTAGTGGAGGTGCAAGTGCGTGAGCTGTACTTAATTCATTGTAAGATGTACAGCATCTGATATCAATCCATTGTAAGCGTCTATGGGCTTCGGTAATCGCTTTTATCTTTCGTATCGTATGCTTGATGATAAATGATTTATTTTTAAATCTCATGACCACAGCTCAAAAGAACTACCTTTTGAGCCTACCCGAAAGGTTGTTCTTATTATGTTATTATTATTTTTTAAAAAGCCATTTTATTGGGATACAGCATCTGATATCAGAAGCATTCGAAATCTGATGGAACACAGAATGAACAGACGAAATCGCATGTCTTTCATGTCATCTCATCCTCGTTTCCAAAAATCGACTCTACTACACATTCCTTTTGAAGAGGGCATAATGTCGTATGCGCGTGACGCTGAAAACACAATGCCGCAATCAGTTTAATTCAACGTTTGGCATAGAAAAAGATTGTCATAACTTCTCGGGCGAAGTAGCAGATTTTCCACTAGATGAGAATGTTTTGTTATACTACGTCAGGTGCAAGACAAGCATACAGTACGCCGCATATGAAGCGGTTACCGTAGCCATCTTCAGTCGTGAAATAACTGTTATCCAGCCAGGGTCGTCGGCAAACTTCACAGCAAACCTTTGAATTGAGTCACAAGGTGCAAGCTGGTAGTCTAGGCGCTCCCGCACATAGATGACTCGAGCTTTGTAAAGCAGAAGTCTTTGCTTCTTGAACTTAAAAGTCTAAACCGCCTGTCAGTTTGAAATCATTAATCATGTTAGCCTCTGAATAAATAATTTATCAGTGGTATAAAAAATAAGTTCTGAACATTAGGGTTTCGCACAATTACTCCGACTGTCTGAACGTCCGTCTGTCACAGACCTCATCTCTTGAACCGTAATACGGAATGCTTCATGTATGTACGAGTCCGACTCGCACTTGACCGGTCTTTATCTCCATCCTGTGTTTACGTGAGGCAAAGGCTCCAGCAGAACTAATCATCAGATCACACGGTTAGCATATATATTTTAGGTATAAAGTAACACAAAACAGGTGAAAAGATTTTGTCTCCTTTGTTTTGTTTAGACTATTTTATTCGGAGTTTCGAGATCCTTCGGGCAGAGCTTAACTTGACAGGGAGATTCTTAGTTTTACGGCGCTGGATAACAAGGTGCACGATCTTTTGATGGAATGCTCTGAATAGCTGGAAGCTGTTGTTTTAAAGCGATTCTCTAGACAGTCGACTTAAATAAAATAATAATAAAAGTGAGAAATAGTTTCAAAGATTTAATTGGGTATTTGACTAACATTTTTTTCTGTTTGATATGTAGGGACGTCTCCATAATATAACCATAGGTGAAAGAATTACTTCGATAGCACAAAAATCTCTCGAGATATGGTAATTTGAAAATCACAATTTTTAGACTGCCCCAAAACGCTCCATACAAAAGACTACTGAATTATGACGTCACAGATCTGTATTTTGTATGCATCAAATCAGAAATTTGTACGACAGCTATGTTAAATATTACGTTTATGTGATTAGTATCATAATAAAAGTTATAGCATTTTTTATTGCTTCTCCAATGGAAATATTATTTTTTAATAATTTCATACTTTTAAAATGGACTTTCCCGCCAAACTTTGATCGACGCTAAAAAAAGTCTGACTGAAGATATTAGAATGAAAGTTTGCAGATCTTTATAGTTTTGTGTATTTTACGATATTGTTAATTTATTTGTACAATTTTTAAACATTGGAAACAACCCAATTTTAAATATATACCCAAATTCGTCATTGCAAGTGTCAGTCTAAAGCGGCCGTAATATAGCGGTGAATGACGTCACTAGAACGTTGTCTATATAATCAAAATGGCGTGGTTTCCTAAAGAGCGGTGTTTGACTCCGTAACGTCAAAAAGCGGTGCATGACGGCCATCTTGTCGGTGGCGAATGGTTTGTGCACGTTTTTTTGATAGCGGTGAAACCATTTTAAAATATTTTTGTACAAAATGTATGCCAACTTCAAGTGGAGCAGCGAGGACGACGAAATTTTTATTGATTTTGTGCGGATTCATGAGATATTATATAATGTAAAGCATAAAGATTACAGACAGACGCAGATGAAGCAAAAATTATGGTGTGAAGAATCCCAATACTAATATTTTCGTCTTCTGATGATTGCTCATCTTTCAAATATACGAAATATACGATATATGGAGTGTAAGTGGTTCATCAAGATCTTATAACCAAAGCCAACTTCACCTGCACGTGGTGCACCCTGCTGATTGACAAACGAAGAAGCTCTGGCGAAAAGAGAGGTAGGGAGCGTAATTGTAAGCTACCCGACTGGAGAATGTACCTCCACCTCACAGAATACCGCAGCCAAATAACAATGCCCTTGAGGATTGTTGTGTTCCTGCGAGTGAGTGAGGTCACCAGAAAGAAAGGAAGTACATGCTGCGTTAGCGGCGGGGGTGGCAGCGCGCGAGCGATATTTTATTTTGCAAGCGTTAATATGGCTACGGTAACCGCTTTACATCAGGCGGGCCGTATGCTTGTCTTCCACCCAACGTAGTATAAAAAAAAATAAAAAAAAAAATACGATTAACGCTATATCAATGTCGTCCATTTGCAACCATTGACATTAACTTTGTGGTTTGTTCTCCGTAATATGACGGCCGTGAAGTCTCGGAACATTCCACAGGTCGTCTTTTTACGGCCATAGTACCTATTGCCAGTCCGCTTTATGACGCCACCGCTTTTGGAGGAAACCAAAGCTTAATCGATCACACAACATAAGCAACGTAGACCATGGCCTGTCTATGGATGGGTTTATTTATCTCCAACACCTTCGTACTTCGAAGGGCACTTTAAGTACCGGTACCGGCTATTATCATTACATGACAGTCGTGAAACCAAGTCAGTGGCATTTGGGCGCCTTAAAAATACTGACTTGGCCCGAAGGCCACTGACTTAGCTTCATCATCAGGTTATTTTAGTCTCTACTACAGGAGCACGACCCTCTCCCGTCCGTCCTAGACGGAAGGAGGATTTGGCCTACACTTCCCACGCTGGCCAGACGGGTTGGGGAGGCTTACTTAGCTTAACAACTGTCAATCTAATGACAACAGCCGGGACCGTTGGCTTAACGTACCGAGCTCGAGATAATATAAACCCGTCCATGGACTGGCTACGATCGACGTTGCTTAACTTGCGTGTTCGATTAGACTGACACGCACAAAGACGCCATCGAGCTCCTCAGTGACCCGTTCAACTTAATCAATTAAATACTAATTGAGTAAAATAAACAAACCCCTAAATCATGAATTGTAGAACAGTTCCACTACTGAATTGATTTTTCCTATCAGCTGTTTAATTTCTGAGCCTCCAACAACCGAAGTTCAAGGGTTAGAACTAAATGTTGCCAGTAACGACCTATTAAGTTTAGATTTGATTAATTTGGCTGTCTCAATTGCTATAACATTTTCATGATAATTGATGTTAGTTATTCAAATTATATTAACGTTCTATCTGAGATCTGTGGCGTGGGATTTGGGTTACATAACGTTGATAGTTCAGTACAATAACTTAGATTAATAGGTAATTATTTATGTCTAAAATAATACTGAGCTCAATATTTGACTGTTATTAACAGTTGTATGTATGTCACTTTATTGTATTCGCGCAAACACCAGTACATATTTTAATATAAGGGATTTACGTTGATTGTTTTGCACTGAGAGGTGAGAACCTGGCGACCTGTAATACAGGCTTCTTTTACTTAGCTATTGTTTCATTGTTTATTTAATTATATTAGTAATTGTATTAAATTATTTTGATTTTATTAAGTATATTGAACGTTATATAAAAATAAAAAGCTACAAAAAAGCCTTGACCACAACAGGGGTGTTCGTTATGTGCGAAGTAAGCCGATCTGCGCACGCTCAGCCGCACTTTACACCGCTGAGTGTGCATATTGTGATTGGCTTCGTGTAAAAAAAATACAGGCTTCTTCAAGCCTACATCAGGCACCAGCTTCTCACACAATAATAATCTGTTAAATGGCTATCTTATTTTGTAATACGAAGACGTTGTGAGAAGAGTATAAACAAATTTATTATTATTATTCTCCAATTTGTGTTTGAATTATATATCTATAGTTCACTTAATATTCTGAGCTGTAATTAGGTTGGAGTGGACACATGTCCACAGTATAAATGATTTACTGTGTAACAGTCACTTAAACAAACAAACATGAAATTATTCGCATTTATAACATAGCTGACACAGGACTTCGTACATTTAACGTACTAAAACAAACACTCTGAATAATATCATTTAAACTCAAGTGTCACTCATGTAGAGTGACCCGCTTAATGAAATTAAATTATATATACTTGCGGGAAAGCGAGTAGTTTCGATGTCAAACGGAGACCTTCATCAGAGGCGATGTCTAAACACATACACTCTCTCGAACACTGTGTACTAAAGTTAATAAAACACTATTAATTTTGACACAAAAATATTTTAACCGAAATTCTTTTTATACTACGTGGTACGTGGTAAACAAGCATAGGGTCCGCCGGATGTGAAGCGGTTGCCATTAATAACCATATTACATTAAATGTTGCTCGCGCGCTGCCACTTCGTCAATGCAGCAACTCTTTCCCTTCTAACCACCTCACACACTCGCAGGAACACAACAAACCTGAAACGAATTATTACTTGAATGTGATATTCAAATTGCGGGAAATACTAGAACTTTCATATTATTGTTTTTAGTACCATCAGGTGACACACATGCTCCCTTCCCCCCCCCCCCCCCCCACATACAAATGTCAATGATTTGGCGTAACATTTCGTAAGTAGACACAATGTCCTCGTAGGTCTAATTTGTAATCAATTTAGTTACCAAACATTTTCAATCACATTGTGTTTTTGGTAAATATTGAATATCTTACTCATTCCTTTGTTAAAATGTTTTATATAATGTTATATAACTTGCAGACGGAAAATTGCATCAAAATGTTCAAAATCCGGAACAATAAAATGTGTGCCGAGACCTAGAAAACTCAACGTACAAGCTGTTAGCTAGTAAATAATATCTTAACTTGAAAACAAAGGACGGGATGTAAGAAGAATAAGCAGAGGTGAAAATGATAGGTGCATGTAAGTTACATTGATTAAGCCTGTGAAATGTCCCATCTTTTGATTGTATGGGTCAATTTTGATAAAATTGTATACAATAATATGTGTGCCTTATTTCGGCACTGCCCAGGTCTCAGATCTTGATTTTAACTAGACAAAAAATTAGTCGTTAATTTGTCGAAATTTGTCGCCCAAAGCAAAAAATTTGTCGGGGTCCCGTTAACTGACCACTCGGGATCTATTGAACTACAAAACATAGCGAACATATGATTTTCCCCAGAATTAGTCGTCAATTTGTCGAATTCAGACACCAAGTATCAGAATTAGTCGACCTCCCGTTAAAAAGTTATAAGTATTTCTTTGTGGCAGTGCCGAAATAAGCCTTATTTCGGCACTGCCCAAAAAAACTACACCACCTAGCGAAAATCTGATTTCACCCAGATGTTGCCTTGAATTTGTCGAAATTTGTCGGATATAAAACACAACTGGTCGATGCGTAATTAAAAAGTTACACGCATTTTAATAATTCTCATAGTAAATATAGTCCGAGATCTTACATCAAAATTATATCATGCACAAAATGCAACAGTCTGACTACAACGCGAATTATTAAAATGCGTGTAACTTTTTAATTACGCGTCGACCAGTTGTGTTTTATATCCGACAAATTTCGACAAATTCAAGGCAACATCTGGGTGAAATCAGATTTTCGCTAGGTGGTGTAGTTTTTTTGGGCAGTGCCGAAATAAGGCTTATTTCGGCACTGCCACAAAGAAATACTTATAACTTTTTAACGGGAGGTCGACTAATTCTGATACTTGGTGTCTGAATTCGACAAATTGACGACTAATTCTGGGGAAAATCATATGTTCGCTATGTTTTGTAGTTTAATAGATCCCGAGTGGGCAGTGCCGAAATAAGCTTATTTCGGCACTGCCACAAAAAAAACCTTATAACTCTTTAACGGGACCCCGACAAATTTTTTGCTTTGGGCGACAAATTTCGACAAATTAACGACAAATTTTTTGTCTAGTTAAAATCAAGATCTGAGACCTGGGCAGTGCCGAAATAAGGCACACCAATAATATATGAGCAACTTATCCATCATGGGTAATTTAGCAGGAAATAGCCCACGTAAAGCGGCCGCCCCCAATAATAATACTTAAATAAATAATAGTACAAAATTTTTATTCAAATAAACTAAAGCTATTTATAAATAATACATATTCGTACAATTCAACTATAAAACTAAAGTAGGTACCTAAAATTAAATAATACTAAATTAAAACTAACCTAAAACTAAAATAAATGTAAAAATAATTAATTTGGTGGCAGGCGTGAGGACAACAATCAGGGAGGCTTTTGGTTTAACTACAACAACAAAAACCTTTAACAACAAAAAACTTTAACTTTAACTTTTACCTTTAACAATAAAAAAAAATTGTGTAACTTAAATCGGCCATTTTCATCTGACAAAAAAAAGAGGAAGATACATAAGCAACATACATTTCTGATTAAATTTCTAAAATAGATTTTGCCGTTTTTAGGGAAAATAGATTTCTATTTTCCTTAAAAACGGCAAGCAAGTTTTGTTTTCTGACATACAAGGAATCATGGTTATTATTATTGATTCATTAGCAGTAATACAATAACTAATAATAGGTTGTAAGAGAGTATCTTAAACTATTTTCATGATCCTTCTGTCTGCAACATCACGAAGTTGTTTCAAAAATCAGTGAGTTCGCGAACTCTTTGCGAAACGGCTTTAATGTGTGTCTCAAACGTTAAGTTTTTGACAATTATTATTCTAAAGTATGTAATAAATTGGCTAGTGCTTATGAAGGATGCAATTGTGTTCCGGAGGAAACTGACGACGCTTGTGTGCACACAAGTGTCAGATTCAAAAGAGAATTAAAATAAGAAAATATTGAGTTCTATCGAAGATTCTGCAAGTTGCAAGCGGAGTTGTATCATCTGCATACGATGAAATTCGACAGATTTTTAATCTGAGGGGCAATTCTCGTAATTAAAATGTAGTCAAAATTAAGTTCCGATCCAGTCTCAATCTCACAAATGTCAAATTTGGTATTCTCGTATCACATTATGTAACTTCAAAGTTTGATTTCAGTGGAATTATATCGAAATATGACCGAATATTAAGCAAATTAAGAATGTTACTTTGTCAACAATAAGAATTGCTTATAATGAATGAATTAAATCAAGTGTATAATTTTAGTTAATTCACAATTCAGTCTCGATTCGGTCAACTTTCAATCTGCGATCGTAGAAAAATTAGGAGAATTGGCCTTCTGATTTTACACAGATCATTAATATAACACAGAAACAAAGCTGGTCCCAATATACTACCTTGTGGCATGCCAAAATCGATCGATAGGTCGTTACAAATAAAATGACTGCTTTTTACACACTAAGTTGTGTTTGTTAAGTAGTCCAACATTAATGAAGGTGGAGTGCCACGATTATTGTCTCTGTTCCAAGTAGATCATGCAGAATCTTTGGAACAATTCATATTCGGCTTGTGGCCACTAACTGCAGGCAAAATACATTTCTACGGAGTAAGAGCAACAATTTTAATTCACTAGCAAGGAAGTTTGATCTTGACCTGTTCACTTCTGAGGGCACAGCGTGGCGCCAGATTCCTAATTTATTTTTATCTATGAAGACCTACGTATAATTGGCACCTACAATTGCATTAACTACGACCTGCTATTGTAGTAATTAATTTGTCTACTTAATGTCTGCTGTTGGTTTTCCAGTAATAAATAAATATTCTTACATCTATGTATCAAACTGTAGTCGTTCACTACTAAACACTCGTAAATCATGTCCCGGCTTGGCGCGCCATTAAAATTGTGTCGAAACGGCACAGACGCTGCGCTGCAATTACTGTCAATCAAGGTGCAGGCTCTGCTTCGAGAAAAATCTACTAGATGCAACTTTTTTTTACTACTTGATTGTGAAACAAATATGAGCATAGCAGCAAGTTTATCACGCAGGGGTTTTTAATGGGAACGCTTGGGTGAATCCATGGAGGTTGCACGTGTTCATATACTGCGTCAATATAATCTTTTCATTAGACGTGCCATATGCTATCTTAGTGCTATACTAATAGATTTTGACGACCCGGTGGTCGAATGGCTAGTAATTTGACTCCGATGTCGTGAGTTCGATCTCCGCACAAGACAAATATATGTGTGCATGAACATGTCTGTTTGTCTTGGTCTGAGTGTTTTCTATATATTATATGAAATGTGCGTATATACAAAAAAAAATACGTATTAGATCAGGTTATCTCGTACCCATAGGACAAAGTTTGTTATGTTTGGGACAAGTTCGCATTATGTAATTTTTAATGTACCTAGTTGTATTAATTTTATTATAAATTTAATGTCAAGATATTTATAAATAATTTTAGTTTTGTAATTTGATTAAGTTTTCTTTAGTTAGATTGTCTTTAATTAATCATATGGTATCACATCTAAATAAATATTTTAAAATCTAAGCCAATTATATATTTGTCCAGGAATATTTATATTTATTTATAATATTCTATTTATTTATTTTCTTATTTTCCTCCTTAGTATATGTCCAAAATAGGGATTCATACAGTCCTTTACTTTTATTTATATGAGAGGGATGCAAACGAGCATGTGGGTCACCACATGGAAAGCAATCACCACCGCCCATGGAGATCAGCAACACCACGTCTCATATAAAAAAACCGGACAAGTGCGAGTCGGACTCGCCCATCGAGGGTTCCGTACGTAGTATCATTATTAAATTTGATATTTTTCATTATAAATAAGAAATAATGCGTCGAAAAAAATAAATTAAATATGTTTTGCAAGGTGTACATCAAGCCCTTTCATATGATACCCCATTTGAACTAGTAGTTTCAATTTGAAATTTCGACACCCTATAAAGAATATAGACCCCCTATTTTTTAAGATCTATTTACAAATGTATAGTTTTGAGATTTATTCCTGTACTTGTAGTCTATAACGATGTTACTTGCCAAATTTCATAGTTCTAGGTCAACGGAAAGTACCCTATAGGTTTTGATTCCCTTGAGAATGTGTCGAAATATGTGTTTTTTGCTGAATAAACGACTGTAACTTTTTTTCCGTAAACTTAGCAGTTTGATTTTTTACAACTTCATGGAACCATAGACCTGAGTATACAGTTCAAATTTCAGCTTGATACCTCCACGCATTCTCGACATAGAAATTCCTGACAGACAGACAGACAGACGGACAACAAAGTGATCTTATAAGGGTTCCGTTTTTCCTTTTGAGGTACGGAACCCTAAAAAGGGCCCAACAGATGAATAACAATTTCATTTCACACCATTTGAATATAAAATATGTTACTATAAAATATGTTACTAGAAAACATAATATGCATATCAAATGAAAGGGCTTGATAAGCTAGACACAGCAAGTAAACTTTTTTTAGTACCTTTTTATGAACAAACAACTAACAAAAGCTTGATATACCTAATTATTTACTCTTAGTCGAATACTAAAGTCTTCAATCAGTGCGTCGTCCCTGCAATGACCTATGGTTCAGAGACTTGAACATTGACCATCGGACTGGTCCAAAAGCTAAAGGTCAAAAAAGCGATGGACAGAGCTATACTCGGGGATTCTCTGAGGGATCGAATCCCGAACGAAAAAAAACGGCGGAGAACCAAAGTTGTCGCATAGCCTTTAGAGTTTGCAAGCTGAAGTGGCAATGGGCAGGTCACATCAGCCCAGTAAATGAAGGCAAATGGGGGAGGAAAGTATTAAAATTAAGAACGCCCTCCTTATACATGCTCCAATGACCTTAAAAAAGCGGCTGGAAGCGGCTGGTTCGTGCATCATAATGGAGAAGACGGAGGATCGTATTTGGTGGAAAGCATGGGGGAAGGCTTATATACAACAGTGGGTATACAGGCTGATGATGATGACTCTTAGTCGATCAAATAGCACTAGTTTTCCTCATACTCATCTCATTTTCTTTGCATTGATTGAGTTGCTTAGGGTTATTGCAAAATAACCCTGTAGCTGCAGCACCTACAACACTATTTGAATCCTGATACAAAATATGTAACCAGAAAACAAATTCGCGAGTGCAACGAAGGTGTTTTCCAATTTCGTAGTGATTGACAGTTTAATTTAGTTCTCGTCGGTTCGCAAAGTTCGGGCTCTGCGATTGAATGATGCATACCATCGGTGGGTCAGGAGATTACAAATTGATGGCTACATTATTAGCTGACAAATCTATTGATCATAGATTCTAATGATGCATCTCTATTTGCGTCAACAGTAAATTAATGTGTTAAGTAATATCACATCACTGCTACTTCACACAAATGTCGAGTCATTAACTATTGCATAAATAATTATGTCTGTGCAGAATTTCAATGAGCGTGTGCACGAGAGACAACAAACAAACTGTTCTACATTCAACTCAGAAGGGAAGTGAGGTAGATTCGAAAGAAACAGAGAGTGGTCATACTATCATCATTATCATTAGCCTGCTGAATATAGGCGGCATACAGGCTTCTCATTGGAAATTTGCAAAGTTGTCGACATAGGCCAATGCCTATGTCGACAACTTTGGATCTCCGAGTTTTATTCGATCCTTAAGAGAAACCCCGAGCAAAGCCCTCTCCATCGCTCGCCGCGCCGATGGTCAATGTTGAAGTCTCTGCACCGTAAGTCATTGCAGGGAGGACGCACTGGTTAAAGACTTTGGTCTTCAAGCATTGGGGTATCAGTGCGTAGAAGGTGTGCTGAAGCTTTCCGAAAGCTGCCTATACTAATATGCAAGTACTATTACTTATACTGTAGCATCATATACATAGATTTGTAGGGAGGCTCATCACTGTCTTTATAGTTAAAACCGTCACCACATCTGCCAACACTAAGAGGATATTTTTATATACAATATATTACATTGGACAAGAGACAAGTATACATACAGTATCGCCTGATGTGAGACAAATGAATATATATATATATATATATATATATATATACTACTCTGTTTAAAAAGTATCGGGAATATGTCAATAAAAAGACCCGCGTAAAAGAGGTCGTTCTAATTTTTTTACTGCATGTTGGTAGCACTGTACTGATTTAGCGCGCAAAATTTGAGCGGGATCTGTCATTTAATTTGTTTTAAACTACACTTTTTGTTGGTCATAGCTTTGAGTCCTCGGCGATTTTTACAATGGAAAATATTGTTGAAAAAAGAGTGTGCCTTAAATTTTGTATTTCGAATGATATTTCATGTGGTGAATCACTAAAAATGTTGCGAAAGACCTACGGCGAATCGTGTATATCGAAAACAAGGGCTTATGAATGGTATAAGGCTTTTAAAGAAGGCCGAGAAGTAGTAGTAGACTTGCCTCGTTCTGGTAGACCTTCAACCGCTACGACCAAAGAAAACATCGACAAAATCAAGAAGCTAGTGCTCGAAAATCCACGTATGAGTCTGAGAGAGTTGGCTAGTGAGGTGAACATATCTTTTAAGTCCGTCCACAATATTCTCATTGACATTTTAGGCATGAAACGCGTCGCCGCTCGACTAGTTCCAACAGAGCTCAATTTTGTTCAAAAAGCGCAGCGAAAGCATGTCGCTGAAGACATGGTTTCCCGAGCTTCTACGGATCCGACCTTTATGAAACGTATAATAACTGGCGACGAGACATGGGTTTATGAGTATGACATGCAAACAAGCCAACAGTCTTCAGAATGGCGTCTCGAAAACGAGCCGAAACCCAAAAACCGCGGCAAAGTCGCTCCAAAATCAAGGTGATGCTGACAGTTTTTTTTGACTACCGTGGTGTGGTTCACTCCGAATACCTTCCAGAGGGAGAAACAGTGAATAAAGAATATTATTTAGGCGTCATGAAGCGTTTGCGTGAGAGTATCCGCCGAAAACGTCCAGATTTGTGGCGACACAACTCATGGATGCTGCACCATGATAATGCACCATCACACACAGCCATTATAGTGAAAGGGTTTTTAGCGAAAAATTCAACAAAAGTTCTCGACCAAGCACCGTATTCACCTGATATGGCTTCGTCTGACTTTTTTTTATTTCCCAAGTTAAAATTACCACTTCGAGGAACACGTTTTGAGTCGATAGAAGCCATAAAAGAAAATTCGCTGAATGAGCTAAAGGCCATACCGCAAATAGCCTATGAAAAATGTATGGAAGACTGGGTGAAGCGGTGGAGATGTTGTATTGCAAGCGATGGGGCCTACTTTGAAGGCGATAAAATAAATTTAGATGAATAATTTGTATTTTTTGTTTTATTGACAAATTCCCGATACTTAGTACACAGAATGTACGAGTATATATACGTATTTATGTGAGAGGGGGGGCAAACGAACATGTGGATCACCTGATGGAAAGCAACGCCAGGAGATCGCCGATCCGTTGTCAGCCTATACTCCTTCCTTTCTTTCTTTCTGGTGACCTCACTCACTTGCAGGAACACAACAACCTTCAAAGGAATTGATTTTTGGCTGCAGTATGCAGTGAGGTGGAGGTACTTCCTAGTCGGGCAGCTTAAAAAACTTACGCTAGGCCCTACCTCTCCTTTCGCCAGAGCTTCGTTTGTCAGACAGCAGGGTGCACCACGTGCGACAAGGTGAGGTTGGTTTTGGTTCAAAGATGTTGATGAACCACTTACACCCCAAAACCACTTACGAATTATCACCAATAAGGTAGCACCGCATCGCAGCAGCTCTTTTCTTCCTTCCTGATTACCAAACTCAATTGCAGGAACTAATGCCTCTAATGCTTGGGCCGCACTCATCGCGATAACATTCGGGCAATAAACTTCGTATTCGATCTACGGCGAATCTTCGCGGCCACATAATGCGCGTTGTAAAGTTTATCGCGATGTACTAACGCAAGAAACAACATGGACGCCACGGTTACTCTGTGCCTATTTTATGGCAGCAAATAATTATTTTTACATTTATGTCATGTAAAAAACAAATTAAAATCAAGAAAAAGGAGAAAAAAATATCGTTACTCCAATCATGTTACACTTCAGCTATATTATACACTGTAATTACATTTAACACGTCCGCTAGGAACGATGGGTGCGACCTGACTGAAGTGTGGCCGCGTAAGCGAAGTTCATCGCGATAAAACCCTTTGATGTGCGAGAGTTTACCGACAGCGGAGCGATGTGCCCGAAGCTTCGCCCGAAGTGTCGAAGTATTCGCGAATATTTGGCTACATACATCGCGATAAACCGAATATTCGCGTTATTGCGATGAGTGCGGCCTAAGCATAAGAAATGTTACTTGGCTGCTTTTTTTTCCTATAGCTAAAAGTTGCCCGGAAGAGATTGCTTACAGCGATAAGGCCGCCCGTTGTACTTTATAATCATTGTTATCCTGTATTTTGGTGCAATAAAGAGTAATGTATTGTATTGTATTGTCTTCAGTAAGATGGAGGTACTGTGCCCTACCTTTTGCCAGAGTCTTGATTATTAATCAGCACAGTGTACCACGTGCAAATGAGGGTGAGAGTAGCCCCGTTTAAACAAAAATAATATTATGATATGAAACAAATATTCTTGGACAAATTACACACTGCCATCTAGTCCCAAACTAAGCAAAGCTTGTACTATAGGTACTAGATAATTGATACTACTTATATGTATTTTTTTTTCTAAATACATATAATACATAGAAAACACCTAGACCAAGAGAAACACACATGTTCATGCACACAAATGTTTGTCATGTGCGGGGATCGAACCCACAACCTCGGAGTCAAAGTGGCCATTCGACCACCGAGCTCGTAAACAAAAAAAAACCAAAACACTTTTTTGTATAGGTATTCTCGTTCCATCGAGATATACTGAACCGTGAAAAATCTATAAAAATTCATAACCCGTGGGTGCGCAGAATTTCTCTATAATAGTTTTTTCGTTTGGAAGTTTTGACAAATGTTATTTGAGTTACTGTGGTTACTTTTTATTATTTATTTTGTTCGAATAGAGAACTAAAACTAACAATTTTTTACCACCGCTGGAAATCGTCGCCGTTGTGGATATAAACTTTAATATTTTTGTTTGTTCAATATTTAATAATTTGTTTTTACAACTATACTATATTAAAACAACAAGGTACTGTTGGCAAACACAATAATTACAGTTTCATGTATTGTTTTCAAGGGTAATAATTTTATACATTAGACTAATTAATTAAATGGAATTTATTTGCCAGTATCTTTTACTAGCGGGTACCCGTAGATTCTTCTGTTCGGAGTCTTCTGAGTTATCGAGAATTCTACTGTTGTCTAGTTCAATTGAAAAAAATACACAATATATAAATGAATATCTCTGGACAAATTACATGGTCATTTAGTCTCGAACTAAGCAAATCTTGTACTATGGTATGGGTAGTAGATAACTGAAAAATATAATTAATAATTGAAAAAATTTTCGACCGGGGACAACACCGATAAGAGTGACTCAAGGGTGTCAAGAGTCTTTCTCCTAAATTACTCGTAGCATTATGCCCTTTAGCACTTCCACCACTGGAGTATGTTCTCGTGGACCATGTTCTCTGGGAGTGCGATCTTTGGCGGCGGGAACGGGATGACATGTTGAATTCATTGCAAGTTGCGTCCGGTGTAGTATACTATTCAGATTTGGTAGCAACAAGGGAGAATTACCAAGCGTTCAGACGATTTTGCAATTCATATTATTGGAATCGATGGGTTAGGTAACAACTCAATGTTTTAGGTCCCCAATAGTGTTAGAAACTTAACATCCGTGGTGCACTGCAGTTGAGCTTCACTTGACTAGCCATCTCTTTAGGCTTTTAATGCCTTATTTACCATATTGCTGACTCTCACATTGTTAAAGGGGAAGTCAAATTCCAAAAGCTTACTACTCCTACTAATTTCTTCTGACTAAATTCGGTGTGAGTTCCAAGGCATCCGTAGTTTTACCCCCGGGACTGCAATGTACTTCATTGTTCATTGCCTTTTTTGGCGGTCGCCACTGTTAATACTGGCTACACAGGAGACACAGTGATGGGAATGTGTGGTGAGCCCCCGTCCCTGGAGTATATAGGTCTAACGATTCCTCTCTGGATGGCCAATGAAGGCAAGCGAGAGCTAAGAGTCGTGTTGGCCTTCTTGGGTTTCTACTCCGACCGATAAAGACCGGCATCTCTTGTCATGAGACGAAGACCCTGTCCGTCTCTTTGGAGATTGCCTGCTGCCCTGCGGGCTACATTATTATTATTCTTATTTTTTTACATTAGATTAGAAGATCCTAGATTCCAGGAACGTTAAATTTGAGGAACAAAACTTTGTCTATGTCTGTGCAAATTTTCATAGAAATTGCTAAAGCCATTTCCAAGTAACCAATTTGATTTTTATACCGGTGTTGCTAATTTAAAATATAAGATATGGATACTTGAACCCGTACAAAATTAGCCCAAACAATTCATGCAATAAACTTTGAAACAAGTGAAAACTATATGACCGGAGTATGGACCCTCGTCAAAATGGCTGACCTCGCATAAAGGTTGCGTTCCGATTTCCGACGCAACTGACTGTAATACCTAATTAAATATAATTATACAAATAATTCGCACCTTGGACGTAGAAGAATATAATATCATTTAACCTGTAACATGACATGTTACTAAACAGTTGTATGTACAACTGTAACATGTAATTAACAATGTAATTAACTGTAACATGTAAGGCTGGTTCATCATCATCATCATCAGGTCATTTTAGTCTCCATTACAGGAGCACGCTCGTTCGTCCGTCCCAGACAAGAGGATTTGGCCTACACTCCCCACCCTAGGCAGACGGGTTGGGGAGGCCTGATCGATGTTTTATAATGTTTACCTTAGTCGCCTTGTACGACATCGACGGGAAGAGACGGAGTGATTCTATTCTAATCTGCCGGAAACCACACGGCCATACAGGCAGGTTACAATAAATAAATAAATATTCCTGGACAAATTACATACGGCCATCTAGTCCCAAACTAAGCAAAGCTTGTCCTATGGATACTATATAATTGATACTATACTTAAATACATTTTTATTTTGTAAATACATACATATAATACATAGTAAATACCCAACCATGACAAACAGACATGAAAAAAATGTATTTTTCGAACCAAAATATTCGATGGTAATCGGCTTCAGCTTCGGCGGTAGGGGCCCTAGTTTGTTACATTGTATGGAAATTTGACATCGGTTACCTAGTCGATTACCCGCATAGACCGATTCCGATAAACGCTGGTAGATCGACGCAGGCTATCCACTTTCTTCCCGTATACCATAAACTATATTTAAATAAGTTAATAAATAATAAGAAATCAATTTTTGTGGTTATAGAACCGCACCCTTCACCCATCTGCAGACTTTCTCTTGGAGTCGGAATTTTGACTACGGGGGCGGCATTGCCAGCATTACGTGTATGAAATTGTATGATTGTATGTATTTTCCTTCGAAATCATGGAAATAAATCATAGACATGCCTATGTCAGAGATAGCAGTTTTATGAAGGTCATGCATCCATAAACCTGCTTCAATCTACCAGATGACGCTTAACTTCAGCCCTAAGGGTCGGTGTACAGTCATACTGAAAAATTTCGTAATGCGGTATGCAATATGTTACCACTTATGGCTATTAGACGACAGGTATTGTGGACGGTAAATAAAAGCAATCTCTTCAATAATGAGCTGTTATTTTACAACAAATAACGAAGGCCAAAAACTAATAATAAAACAAAATACTATATCAAAATAATTGTAAAAAGTACATAGACTATCAAAAGGAGACTGATCCAGTTACCGGCCTCAGACAGGAATTTTCCTCACATGATAGAAATTTTCTCTCAAGCCAACTCATCTAAGATATTTTATAGCCTCTTTAAGTGTCTTAGATAAGTTCATACACTAACGAGCAAATCGTAAGACGAGCTCTTGCTTTACTTTTTATTTTAATTATTCTAATCTGCATGCTTGTAAAGGTTGACGTTGGCTGGTAAGAAGCAGCAAATAGGCTCTATTTAATTATATAAAATAAAACAAATTTATAACAGAAATAACAATGCACAATGACGTTCTATATACAATTCTATAAGTTCTGTGTGTTATAAATAAATATTTGTGGACGAATTACACACTGCCATGTAGTCTTAAACTAAGCAAAGCTTGTACTATGGGTACTAGATAACTGATATTATACTTAAATACATTTTTTTTGTAAATACATACATATAATATATTCACCCAGTACAAGACAAACATTATAATTATATTAATATCTTTATTTTTTGACCCTTTAATTCGGCACGAGTGTACTTAATCGTCGGCGTACATATTCAGGATATGAAACTTCCCATAATACAACTTACCGCTATTTAGTGGCCACTTAATTATTTACGTGAATTGTTGACCTCCGCAAGGCGCACAAATGTGCCCAACTTTAATTATCTCGGGTTTGCCCTCTTTAACGATGCCCAAGCGCGTAATTGCTTACGAAAGTACACTAAACAGAAATACGGGCTTCAAAAATTACCAGTAAATTCTTTTTGTTAAATATCTTTTGTTTTGAAAATAATTATTTCACTGTATTACAGGTAGCATAAGAAAGAAATTATGGTAAAAAATAACAATCTCTATATAAATAAAAAGCAATGTTGCGAAGCGCAAAACTAGAGAACGGCTGGACCAATTCTGCAAATTTTTATTTTAATATTTTCTTTAAGCTATAAGTAAGGTTGTTATGGAGAGAAAAGACGCAAAAATTGCGAGTAAAACAAAACACCACCTTCTACGTGTGCGAAGCCGGGGTGGGCAGCTAGTATTAAATATTTCAAGGCTGGCTCGTTTCTGACATAGGCTTTTTTTCGATGAAAAGAAAGAATTTACACTACCCATTACGAAATCCACGGCGCTACGTATAGTCTAAAGATACCTGGAAGAGAAAGTCAAAGTAGCTTTGAAAAAATACGCTACCACATTTTGGTTCGATAATGAACATATATATAGCCACGTGTAGAGCGACGAAAAGTTAAATGCCGCCCTTTCTAGATAGACCGAGACCTCAGAAAAAAACGAATGTAAATGTATATAGTGGAAAGTATTGGGAAGGCTAATTTCCAGCAGTCGATAAATTAGGCTGAAGATGATAATGATTGTGATGGAGTTTAAGATAAGATAAGATAAGATAAAATTCCTTTATTCACAAAAATAAGGTGATACAGATGTCAGATTTATAAAGTGAGTTTCGCTTATTCTGCCCGATTTTGGGCGTGTGAAAACATAATTATCATTATATTTAAAATTATTATTAAAGTTTATATACATAATATCATTATTATTAAAATTCAGTTTAAGTTGCAATGTCCATTCATTATTATTGAAGTTATTTACAATTTATGTCGCAAGTATTCGTCAATAGAGTAAAAACATTTATTTAATAGAATGTCATGCAATTTTTTCTTAAATGTCGATAATTTGAGCTCTTTTAGATTGTCAGGAAGATGATTGTAAATTTTTATTGACATGCAATATACATTTCTTTTAAACTGCGTTAGACGTTGTTTTGGTGTAATCAGTCTATTTTTATGTCTTGTTCTAGAAGTTTGAATTTCTCCATGTTTAGTAAAAAGATTTAGATTCTTTTTAACAAAAACACATAATTCGTAAATGTACAGACATGGAAGTGGTAAAATCGAACATTTTCTAAACAAAGGTTTACAACTGTCTGTTCGTTCTGCATTACTTAATGCTCGTATACATTTTTTCTGGCACATAAAAGCTCTAGAAATATCGACAGAATTACCCCATAATATTAAACCATATCGCAGTATAGATGATACATATCCATGATATGCCATGAGTGCAGCTTGCACTGAGGCTATACATCTTACTCTTCCCAACACATAAACAAATCTATCCAGTTTGCAACAAAGCGTGTCAATGTGAGCTTTCCAACTACAGAGGTTATCTACAGTTACGCCCAAGAATACGGTTGATTCTACCTCCTCGAGTTTATTATTATTATATGTAACGTTTAGCGGCACTACAGATTGGTTAATTGTAGTCCTAAAATTAATTACTTTCGTTTTAGTCATGTTAATACTTAAATTATTATTATTTAACCAATTAATTATATATTTTAAATTTTCATTAATGTCAGTTTGATAATCAACGTCATTTCTTTTTTCAACTAAGAGTGTAGTATCGTCAGCAAATAATATACATTTATGATTTGTAGCAGACGGTAAATCATTTATGTATATGAGAAATAGGAGCGGTCCCAGGATACTTCCCTGCGGTACGCCGCTTTCGTTAAGACAGTATTGGGATCTATATACATGTTTATGATGACCTCTCAGTTTAGTGATTTCTACACATTGTTGTCGACAGCGAAGGTAGCTTTCCATCCACATGTGAGCTTTACCTCGAATGCCGTAATTCCAAAGCTTTTTCAATAAAATGTCATGAGAGACAAAATCGAAAGCACTGGTCATATCAAGAAAAATAGCCATTATTGGTACCTTATCATTTAATTTTTGTGTAACTGTTTTTATAAGATGAAAGCAGGCTAAGCTAGTTGACATATTTTTCCTGAATCCGAATTGTTCCGGTTTTAATATGTCATATTTAGTTAAAAATGAATATATTTTATCATATATTGCTCGCTCTATTACTTTTGATAACACCGGTGAAAGCGTGATAGGTCTATAATTTTTGATTGTATTTTTATCCCCCTTCTTATATAACGGTTTAACAATAAACCGTTTTAGCCTAGCAGGATATTTTCCTTCCGTAAAGGATAAGTTAATTATATGCGCGAGAGGCCCACTTAGCGATTTAGCGCATATTTTTAACATTTTTACGTTAATATTATCATATCCTGTCGAGTTGGTATTTTTAAGTTTAATTATGATTTTGTAAATGTCATTTTGGTCTACCGGTGTCAAAAATATGCTATTACTATTATGATTGTATAAATTAATGTCAACATATTTAGAGTTATTAGTATTTGTTAAATTGTCGGAATGTAAAAAATGTTTGTTAAATAGTTCACAAATTTTGTCTGGGTCAGTGTAAGTAATATTATTATATTTTATTTCTTTTATTTCATTAGGAATAGGCTTAGAGGATGTATTTTTAATTATTTGCCAGGCTGCCTTACATTTATTTTGAGCTTTTTGTATAATTTTTGTGTTAGAGAGTTGTTGTGCCGCTTTTATACATTTTTTTAAAGTTTTTGAGTATGTCATATACCTCCTTTTCTTGTTTAATTTATTACCCGGCATTAAATGATATCTAAGATATAGATCTCTTTTCTTTATGCAGCTTCTTTTCAAACCTCTAGTCATCCATTTGTTTTTAATTGGCTTTTTACTGACTTTAATTTTGAGGACAGGAAAACATAAGTCATAAAATAGGACAAATGTATCATGTAATTTATTAAATGCACTATCCATATCAGTCTCGTCAAAAACATCTTGAAAGGATAAAGATTCAATGCATTTGCGAAATTTACAAATGTTATCCTGTGACATGTCCCTTCTTTCTTCGTACCAGTACTGTTGAACCGTATGAGTACAATTATTTTTTGTTGAATTGACTTTAAAGGATAGTGTTTGTCCCGTTTCATGATCGGATAAGGCGAGATAATGAATACCCGTTTGAACCTCCGCCATATTGCTTGCAATCAAATCAATACAGGACAGCTTTCTTGTAGGTTTAATTATATGATTACTTATGTTGTGATTGCTTAGTATAGATCTCAATTCATTTGCTGGTTTATTGACTTTAAGCCAGTCTATGTTCCAATCTCCACATAAGACTATTTTTTTGTTACTTCGCCGTGTAATTTTATGTAATAAGTTTTCTAATTTATTAAAAAATATGTCAACATTTGAATTTGGAACTCTATATATACAAATAATTATTAAATTTAATGTCAAAATTTCAATAGCACAAAATTCGAAATTATAAAGTACGGATTCTACTATATTTGATAAGTCAGTACATTCAAGATCTTTCCTTACTAATATGCAAGATCCCCCTCTACGTTCATTTGGCCTTGAGAAACATGCCGCCAGTTTATAATTTTGAAGAGTAAGATTAGTTTCTGTTCCTTTTTTTATAAAAGTCTCAGTTAGACAGATTATATCTATATCTCCTATGTTTTTAATTAAATCGTTTACTGAGATTTCCAGCAAGTCTTTCTTACCTAGCACACCGGCAATATTTTGGTGGAGCAATGTAATATTTATTGAACTAGTCTCGAAAAAGAGTATTTTGTGTTTTTGGTGAGTTTAAGTTTGCAGAGAGATTCTGTTTTGCAAAATAATAAGGTATAGTACCTTTCTTATGTGTATTTAAGTCAGTCTTTATTTGAGAATTACTTTGTTTACATTTTTCTCTCATCAAATTATAGTTTTTGAGGAATAATTTATCATATGCCATATAATTTACCTCAATATTAATCTTATTACATAGATTTTCAATGCGTTGGGCAGAGTATGACTTGGCACTATAAATGTTATATGCACATATATCCATAAACTTACAATTATTGTAACAATTTAAAAATGAACGTATATTTTGATTTAATAGACGACAATTCAAATAAGGATTAGACTGTATACTTATCATAAATACTAAATTATTTTTTAGTTTGTTAAGTGCATTACATAAGTCATTATAAAACAAATAAGAATTTCTGTCATTAGAACCTATACTAAGAATAATAATGTCATTACTATTTAATGATGTCGTCAAGCTGTCAAGATTTTTTAATATTTGGGTGCTCGTAGCATACGGTTTAATAGTGGCCGTAACTTCATATACATCATTCCACTTATTCTGTCTTGATGCCTTTAATTTTATTGCTAGCCCACGTATTTGTTGATCACCTAATATTACGATTCTTGGCTTGGTTGTACTACTAGCGCCATCTCTTGTCTCTTTTGGTAAGTCATTTATAGATTGAATCGTTTGCTTATTGTTATTTTCTAAGTTCGCCTCCATTTGACACCTTTGTAACTCCTGTTTTCATTACGGGGGCCCATTCCCACCGCTGTGTTTCCTGTGTGGGCACACAGGAAACACAGCGGTGGGAATGTGTCCACCACTGTATTTCCTGTGTAGCAACGATTAACAGCGGCGACTACCAAAACAGGTAATGGACAATGAAGTCCATTGCAGTTTCGGGGGTAAAACTACAGCTGTCTTGGAACTCATAACGAATTTAATCAGAAGAAATTAGTAGAAGTACACTCTTAGGAATGTGAGAGACAGCAATATGTCAAATAATGCAATATGGAATATATAGAAGTCTAAAGAGATGGAGTTTTGATGAGATAATTAGTTGCTAATAACAGTGTCACTTTTCATTATTTTCTTATACTTAACATATCAATGACGCTATAGTGACACAAATTTATACCGCAAATGTACCAGTACAGAAACAGATAAATCTTCCCGGCTAAAGTAATTAAACTCAGCAGATCTTTTTTACCCTTAGAGACTTTTAAACAATAAGAAAAGAGATTTTGTTGAGAAAAAATCTTAACACTGTGAAGTTAAATTAATTTCCCAGGACTCAAAGGTTCCTTTATGCACTTTGTAAACTAGAGTAGGCATCAAAACTTTCATCAGATTAATACGATCCAAGAGTTTCAGCGTGAAATTATTTTTAAAAATTCTTTTCAAGGGTAGCTTTAATGTTGGCAACTTTTTCGTTTGGTCTCTACGAGAAAATAAGTTTAGAGGTGGATACTTTTGGAGAGATGAACTGGGATACTTATTTTAAGGAAAAAATATTTTGGTAGAATACATAGTAAAAATGTTACTCTCCGGTTCAAAACTGACAGTTTAATCTGAATGATTGGTTATGGCAATGTACGACGACCGTACTTCATTCAAAAACTACAGGGACTCGACGACTCGAAATAAAAATTCCAGAGACTCCAGACGAACCGTGTATTAAAGTATATACATTAGTCACCACACATTTGCCACACAGGTTTATGCTAGGTTGCTAAGGGGGTATTTAATTACTCACGCTCTGATACTATGTAACTATACAAACCAAACCATAGCGCGTTTCAGAAACTCAATAAAAATAAACAGCGCCATCTCTTATCCCAAACTAGAACTATTATTTCTATGAGTTTGAACATCCCGCCCACCATGGACAGAATGTCCATTACTCCGCCCACCATGACATCTCACAATAATAAAAACAAAACTTAGTGGACTGTATATAAATTATCTCAAAGTTAATGGTGAGTGTATAATAATAATAAAATCTAAAACAAAAACCAAACATAACTTCATAAAATAAAATAACAGAGCATGAGTGTAAATAAAATCTTAAAATAACAATTTCTCGTATAAAAACAATAACAATAACGTTCTTACACTTCTTACTTACTAATAGGCAATATACACAGTTTTGTGACAGGTCTCTTTACGATTGAGCCTTTACATCTAATGCTAACCACACGCGTGATTCCATCCACTCCAGGAAACTTTTCGACAATTACACCTAAAAGCCACTTGCCTGGTGGTAGACCGTCTTCTTTTACTAGAACTACGTCTCCAGTGTTCGGTTCTGGATACTCTGGCCCACCTATAACGATTTAAAAATTGTGCTAGGTATTCTTGTGACCATCTGCGCCAAAAGTCCTGTACCATCCGTTGTGTCAGTTGCCATCTTCTAAGATTACTGACATTAGACTGCTCAAAATTCGTATCAGGCACAAGCACAAGTGGTTCCCCGATAAGGAAGTGACCAGGTGTCAGGGGCGTAGGACCATGCGGGTTACTACTCAACTGTGAAATTGGCCTAGAGTTTAGACAGGCTTCTATTTGAGTAAGCACTGTGCTCAACTCCTCAAACGTGAGTGTCGAGTTGCCGACGACTCTTTTTAAGTGGTACTTGGTCGACTTTATCCCTGCCTCCCAAATACCACCAAAATTGGGGGCATGAGGAGGGATAAAATGCCAGTTTGTACCTTCTAACGCTAGAGCTTTAGCTACTTCAGTAGCAATGCTAGACCTTTCGTCAGCCAACAAAGACTTCAGTTCTCTGGCAGCGCCTACAAAATTCGTGCCATTGTCTCTATAAAGATCTGCACAATGGCCGCGTCTAGCTACAAAGCGTCTAAAGGCAGCTAAAAATCCGTTGGTAAAATTATAGGATGCTTAGTGGATTGATGAATAAGAGCTCTTTCTAAGCGTCCACCGACCCTCAATATTCCAGCGTCATCAAGAAATGGGTTAAGCGGGGTAAGTTTACTCCTTTTGTTTACATTTCCTGTTTTTCTTATGCTTTTTATATCTTCCTTAAATTTCCAATTCTGTACTTCTATTATGCATGTATCTAATGCATTTCTTATTTCTTCACTTGTTAAATACGTTGTACAATTTGACTTCTTTCCCTTCATAAATCTTTTGCAGTAAGCTATAACTCGCACTAATTTGCGTAATGTTGAAAATTTTGTTATAATATTATTCTGCTCATCTTGCTTGTCATTTTCATTGCTTACTCCTACATGACATGTTCTTTTTTCTATTTGTGTCTCGAATGTTTTACCCTTGTCTAATTTAATTTCTTTTTCTTTCAGCCACCCTGGACCAGTGAACCATAAACTAGCGTTCTTCATTTCAGATGGATTGACACCACGAGATGCTACGTCTGCTGGATTGTCTTGCGATTTAATGTGAGACCATTGATCCCTATCCATTGCTGTCAAGATTTCGGAAACCCTGTTAGCTATAAACGTTTTCCATTTTACAGGATGACAACTCAACCAAGCAAGCACCACCGTGGAATCCGTGTACGCGCAGATGTACTCCCTTTTGATTTCTAGGACTTCTGCTACCTCTTGCAATAATTTAGACAGAAGTACAGCTGCACATAGCTCGAGACGAGGAATGCTTATCTGCTTGATTGGTGACACTTTTGTTTTTGCTGTTATTAAATGGACAGAAACATTTTCGTCATCATTTACAACTTTTAAATAGACAACAGCAGCATACGCATCATTGGACGCATCAGCAAATCCGTGGAGTTCTCTTCTAGCATCAGTTCGGTAAGTATTTATCCATCTAGGTATAGTAACATCCTGTAGTTTCATCAGCTCATTACGGTAAGTGGTCCACTCTATCAATAGATTTTCAGGTAACACATCATCCCAGGTTATTCCCGATATCCATAACTTCTGAATGAATATCTTGGCAACTATAATCGCTGGCGCCAACCAACCAAGCGGATCGAACAATTTAGCAATGTCAGATATAACTTTGCGTTTAGTAATAGGTTCATCAATAGGAGGAAGATGCACCGAATATTCGAAAACGTCCGTATCCTGATTCCATTTGAGTCCGAGTATTTTAATTATATTATCAATTTTTAGGTTTAGAGTTTGATCTATTTGATTTTTATTAATTGCTTCCATTAAAGCCTTGCTACTACTTGTCCATTTCTGGAGTTCAAAACCACCTCTCTTCAATAGTTCCTTTAGTTCTGTATAAAGTTTCTTTCCTTCTTCTACGTTTTCGCAGCCTGACAGCAAATCGTCTATATAAAAATCCTTCAATACCTTTTGTGACGTTTCAGGAAAATTCGCCGCTCCATCAATAGCAGTTTGTTGAAGAACTCTGACTGCTAAATAAGGAGCCGATGCAGTGCCGAACGTGACTCTCAATATGCGTAAATGTTTAGGGTCTTTTTCAGACTTTTCACGCCATACTATGCGCTGAAAATCAGCGTCCTTGTCTGACACCTTAATTTGCCTGTACATTTTGATAATGTCAGAGCTGAGGCTGATTGGATAAACACGCCAACACATTATAATATGACGCAAGTCAGGTTGAAGTTTGGGCCCTACCATCAAATCATTATTAAGAGACACTCCGTTAGTTCCAGAACAAGAGGCATCAAAGACGACCCTAAGCTTAGTTGTAGTTTTATCATCTCTCACCACAGCGTGATGAGGTAGGTAAACGGCTGGTGACTGCATTTCGTTTTCAGGAACTATTTCCATGTGACCTAATGCGATATACTCGTCGATCACATCTGCATACTGAATCTTTAATTCAGGCATTTTTAACAATCGCTTTTCTAAATAATCTAACCTTTTCTTGGCAATGCCTAAGGAATTACCATATAGGCATTGTGGATCTGAATCTCGAAAAGGGAGCTTGACAACATACCTACCTTCACTATCTCTTGTTGTCGTGCTTGTAAATAGTTCTTCACATTTTTCTTCTTCCTCTGTCCATCCTTTTCTTTTCTCCAATTTTGGTTCATCTTCTAATTCCCAAAATTTTTGCAATAGTTTATTATCTTCCATTGCATGCATGCATATGACGACAGAGTTGTGATAGTTTTTAATATCTTTACTACCGGAAAGCACCTTTCCAGATAAAATCCATCCCAGCTTCGTATTCTGGGCCACTGGCATATCTGGACCACACCTAATTAATCCTTCCTCAATAATTTGGCTGTATACCTCTGCCCCCAGAAGTATATCAACCTTATTAGGTGTGTTGAATGTTGGATCTGCTAACCTAATTTCCGGCATATTTGACCACCTCTGCACAACAATTTCTTTATCTGGCAGCAATGTGGTAATATTTTTTATTACATGAGCCCTAACCTGTATTACAAAACTAGGATTGGAGAGTGATTGTAATTTAAAACTGACCATATATTTAGAGGTCACTACGGAATCCCGATCACTTCCTAATCCGGACACATAACTCTTGCATAGTTTCTTCTGCAGTCCCAGTAATTGAGCTGCTGACTCCGTCATAAACGAAGCTTGCGATCCTTGGTCTACAAGAGACCTGAGAGTTATGCATGTGCCTGATTTAGATATTACTCCTACCAAAGCCGTTGCAAGCAAAACTTGGCTTTGGGAATTAATGTGGCATGTGGTAATGTGTTTAATCGATTCGTCTTGTTTATCACTGATATTTGATGGCAAAGAACTAACATTACTGACAACTGGTAACACCTTCGAATCATTACTAGTTGAAGTCGACGTAGTTTGAATGTGAAGCAACGAATGGTGCTTCCTATGACAGATTCTACACTTGGATGGTACTCGACATGAATACACAGAATGGTTTGAGCCAAAACAATTAAAGCACAATCTCCTAGACTGAACGAAATCACGACGTGTGTTTGGCTCCTCTTTTACAAATTTCTTACAATTTCCTAACTTGTGAGTATCTGAACAAAATGGACATTTAATTTTATTTGCATCAGCGATATGGAGTGTCTTAGCTTTCACAATATCTTTAGAATACTTCTTATCAAGAAATTCGAGTGATCTAAATCGTTGACATAAAAAATCGGTAAATAGTTTATAAGTAGGCAAAGTTTCCTGAAGATCACTTAATTTGGCTTCCCACATTTTTCTAGACTCTGGATCTAATTTTAAACATAAAATATATGTAACGATCATGTCCCAAGTGTCTGTTTGAAGACCTAAATTCTTTAAAGAGTTAATACACTCGTTGCTGGTATCCAATAACTCCTTGATTGCACTAGATGACTCAGTTGTAATATTTCTTTGACTCATGAATCTTTTTAGTACTGAGTTTGCAATATAGCGTTTATTATTATACCTAGACTCAAGTTGATTCCAGCAAATAGTATAATTATCACCCGTTATAGGAACATGACGTAGAAGTTGTTCCGCTTCTCCTGATAGATGTGATTTTAGGTAGTGTAACTTTTGTACGTTATCAAGTGAGTTGTTAGTATGTATAAGAGAAGTGAACAGATCCCTAAAACTAGCCCATTCAATGTAATTTCCAGAAAAAATTGGTATCGTTATGGTCGGTAACCTTACGCCATGATGTGAATGATCACTTGAATTATTATTCGAAGAATTTGTTACATTAGAAGCAGTTGAAACAATTGGCGTAATTTGAGACAGTTTTTCCTTTAATTCGGACTTATAATCGAAATACAATTCTTCTGTAACTTGGTAAATATCATTTTCAAAATACTTAGTTTTTATCAAATCTTCTTCATCGTAATCACCAATAAGTAAATTATGTTTATGCACAAATAAAGACCACTGAGATTCCAAGGCTTCGAGCCTTGTTTCAATATAAGATGGAGTTAAACGTTCTCTAGGTGATTTTTTAAAGTTAGTTCTAGCGTTTGCAATTGCTTTGTTTGAGTTCATTTGAATTTTAATTAAAGAATCCATTGTGAATAATTTTGTAAATAAAATAATCAAGAACTATATTGAATACCAATTATATTATTCTAACCATTAACTAATAGATGACTCAAACCAAACAATTTCAATAAAGTTTATAAGTAAAAGAGTAGTATAGTGCGTTTAACACAAGGTACAAAAATTTCAAAGTCACTGTTACCAAGTCACAATACAATACTTAAGATATTGCAATAAATTTTCTAAGTCCAAGATCGCACTCGAAAATTTTACAAGTGTTTGAAAACACGCTTTGTACCGCTCCGAAAACCGGCATGGATTCCCCGTAGTTGCACTTTTCTTAAAATTATTCTAAATCTACGAGTTTCCTACAAATTCTTCAAACTATTGCTTCAAAATCCAAAGTTAATTTCTTCTTGTATTTAAGGCTCAATATTGATTAGCACTGATTACTATTAATTGATGAAAGAAAGTACTCACAGTTGTATGTCCAGTATTCACTCACTCACATATCCATAGGTGTATCCATTGATTTGACTCCGGCCTTCGTCCGCTGCATGTGACGTCACACTCCGATGCACTGCATTCACTCTTTCTAAGGTGTAGTCGGTTGTAATGCACTACCCATCCTGGTCCCGACTACGCTCATAGGTACTGAACGTGTATTGCAATGCGAGCAATGGTGTCCGCCCTTGACAACAATCTGTTGCCCGTGGGTGCGAACGAGAGGTCCGAGTCGTTATTAGCCCATCCAAACTATCCAGCTTAGAAGGCCAAATGTACGACGACCGTACTTCATTCAAAAACTACAGGGACTCGCCGACTCGAAATAAAAATTCCAGAGACTCCAGACGAACCGTGTATTAAAGTATATACATTAGTCACCACACATTTGCCACACAGGTTTATGCTAGGTTGCTAAGGGGGTATTTAATTACTCACGCTCTGATACTATGTAACTATACAAACCAAACCATAGCGCGTTTCAGAAACTCAATAAAAATAAACAGCGCCATCTCTTATCCCAAACTAGAACTATTATTTCTATGAGTTTGAACAGCAATGAAAAATCATTTGCGTATTCTGATTGACAGTATACTGAATGACAGCTGGCTAGCCTATCGAATCAGTTATTGTAGATGAGGAAGATAGAAGATGGGCATAAAAAAATTGGTGGACTGTAAAATCATAAGAAAACATTTAGTGGAAGAGGGATAGATAAGCCGAACGCGTAGGCCGATCGTGCCTCTCTATCACTTGTTCCGCGCTCTCCCTCGCATGCTCAGGCGGAACGTGACAATGAGTCATGCTGTTTTGTGCGTGCAGCTGACGTTCATCGATTTATGAGACGTTATCACATCAAAAAAAGCGGTTGTCTCAAAGTATGTAAAGTGCCATGTCTTATTACTTTGGCTGCATCTACTGCCGAATGTTTAGCAACATGGATGGCTAGCGTACGAGCAATACCACTCGAATATTAACGTCTACAGGCTGTGGTAACCGCTTTACATCAGGGCGTTGAATGTTTAAATCTACAAATGAAAAGAGGAGACGAGCTAGTCTCTATCGTGAGTAACCTAGTCTCTATTGTGAGTAAAGGGATGTAAGTGGTTCATCAATATCTTTGAACCAAAGCCAACTTCACCTGCACGCGGTTCACCCTGCTGACTGACAAACGAAGCTCTGGCGAAAAGGGAGGTAGGGAGCGTAATTGTAGGCTGACCAACTGGGGAATGCACCTCCACCTCACAGAATACCGCAGCCAAATAACAATTCTCTTGAGGGTTGTTGTGTTCCTGTGAGTGAGTGAGGTCACCAGAAAGGAAGGAAATACTACGTTGGCAGTGGGGGTGGCGGCGCGCTAGCGATAATTTATGTTGCGAGCGTAATATGGCTACGGTAACCGCTTCACATCAGGCGGGCCGTATGTATATAAAAAAACAAATAAAAAAAATAGACAGCAAAATGGCGTAAACGCCTGATAAATTCTCCTTTGTTGCAACCAATTCGGAATAAACCACCCTAGATGTTTTATGCAAGGAATTTAACATACCGTCCCGGACCCGACACCAACTACCACAATTCCCAAAAACATCATGTGCTGTTTCCTTGAATTCATGATTTCCTAGTAGAACGTTCATATAAAGAAGAGTGCACAAGTTCATTTTTTTTTTTTTTATTATTATTTTTTATTGATTTATATCACAATCTACATACCCGGGGTCCGTACCTTTTATTAACAATGTTCTATTTTTTTATCTTACAATATTCTTACAATATAAATTACACGCCGCTGTTATGCTAATAATTATATTATTGTCTATTACTACTATATGTTATTGTCTATTGCTCCTATTGTTTACCTTGCAACCATGACAGCCAGGGCAGACAGGCGCGGATCCAGCCCTCAAAAAAGGTTGTGGTCACAGTTACTTGAAAACCCGAAATTGTTTTTTTTTTTATTTTATCAAGGCATAGCATTTATTATCATCAGCCTATCTATCTCAATAGACCGTGAAAGTGTGACGTTACAAGTATATTAGGGTTGTGGGCATGCCCACCATGCCCACAACGGTGGATCCGCCCTTGAGGGCAGACCAGTCCCCTCTGGCAGCACCCGTTCACGAGTTGATGCATGGGGCAGCCATCACCGCATTCAACCATTTTATTGGGAATGCGGCGACCCGCCACACGACACCACCACCAGTTTGAACACTTTAGTGAGCATGACTACCTGAGCTGTCAGGGCTGCACAGTACAAGTTCATATTACACACAAGTTCATATTGAAAGAGTTGCAAATAAAAATGATGCAATGAGATGATCGACTTCTTGTTTTTTTGTTTAGTCTATCTTTCATTGATTTAAAGCACCGGTACAAATGGCGTCCTTCTATATAAATCTTCCATATCTCCCGCCATTCAGACAGCAATGTGGTGTTATGGAATCTTAGTGGTTTATCAACATCTTTGAACCAAAGCCAACTTCACCTGCACGTGGTGCACCCTGCTGACTGACAAACGAAGCTCTAGCGAGAAGAGAGGTAGGGAGCGTAATTGTAAGCTACGCGACTGGGGAATGTTCCTCCACCTCACAGAATACCACCACCAGAAAAGGAGATGCTGCGTTGGCAGCGGCGCGCAAGTGATATATTATGTTGCGAGCGTTAATACGATTACGGTAACCGCTTGACATCAGACTACTTTAAAATAAAATATTTAGACTTTTCAATCCCATTGACGTGGTGCTTCACTTCGAACATTTTTTTTATACTGCGTCGGGTGGCAGACAAGCATATGGCCTATGCTTGTCTGCCACCCGACGCAGTATAAAAAAAATGTTCGAAGTGAAGCACCACGTCAATGGGATTGAACAGTCTAAATATTTTATTTTAAAGTATGATCGCAACTTCCAATTCTAACCAAATAAGAGTTATGTTTTTAAATTTATGAATATATCGACGTTATACATCTAATTATACATCTAAGTATACTTGTATAAAACCCCGGCAGTTAGCTACTCTTGTTTAAATCAATGAAACATAATACCCACTCAAATGAAGTACCTTACTTCAGTTAAGTATGCTAAACAATGATGTTATGTAATTTGGTGGTACATTTTTTCATTCAAGATTTGCCATTTGAAGAATAATAAAATGTAATTACGTTGATAACCGCTATATAGATTAACGATATAATAGATAAGTTGATAAGTCGACCGTGTGTTTTCCGGCAGACTAGAATACTCCGTCTCTTCCCGTGGATGTCGTACAAGGCGACTAAGGGAAATACATTATCAAACCTCGATCAGGCCTCCCCAACCCGTTTGGCCAGCGTGGGGAGTGTAAGCCAAATCCTCCTTCTGTCTGGGACGGACGAGAGAGGATCGTGCTCCTGTAGTGGAGACTAAAATGACCTGATTATGATGACGATATGAAGTTGATAACGGTGTTCCTATTTGTCCATACTTATAGGCTTAGTAAGTAAGTGTAAAAAAAACGCGAAATGATTTTTCTGACTGATAAGTGATTTGGGGTGTAAGTGGTTCATCAACATCTTTGAACCAAAGCCAACTTCACCTGCACGCGGTGCACCCTGCTGACTGACAAACGAAGCTCTGGCGAAAAGAGAGGTAGGGAGCGTAATTGTAAGCTACCCGACTGGGGAATGTACCTCCACCTCACAGAATACCGCAGCCAAATAACAATTCCCTTGTGGGTTGAAGTTGAAGGAGATGCTGCGATGGCAGCGGGGGTGGAGGCGCGCGCCTACCAGCTGTCTACCAGAAAGTGACCCATCTCAGCAATACGCGAACGATATTTTATGTTGCGAGCGTCAATATGGCTACGGTAACCGCTTCACATCAGGCGGGCCGTATGCTTGTCTGCCACCCGACGTAGTATAAAAATAATAATAATAAGTGCGAGGTTTTTTTTCGCGTTCGAACATGCCAACGTAAACAAACCGACCAAATAGAGAACTCTCATGTTGTGAATTTATATGACGCGTGTTACATATTAAAATTATGTACCTAGCTTACTTGGTAACATTTTGAAGTGAGCAACCCGGCTAATTTGGATATGTAACACGCGTCTCGTAAATCTACAATATAAATAATAAATTAGTATTGACAGTCAAATTACACAGCGCCATCTAGCCCCAAAGTAACCGAAGCTTGTGTTATGAGTACTAGACAACTGATAAACATACGTAAATACATTTTTTTTTTGTTAATACATACTTATGATACATAGAAAACATCCAGACTAAAACAAACAGACATGATTATGCACACAAATGTTTGTCCTATGTGGGAATCGAACCCACGAGCGTTGGTGTCGAAGCCGCGTCATTGACCGCTACGCCACCGAGCTTTTTCTCAATTTGGTCTTGTTAACACATTCGAATGTGACCAAAAACTTACATTAAGCAGTCTGTGTGTTTCATTTGTTTTTGTATTGTATGATATCTGTATGTTTCATAGTGTGCAAGTAAGGTTTATACTTATCTATCTTATTAATGCTGACTTCTACACAAGTACAATTACAATTTATACTGCCTACGAGGGTTCATTCCCCCTAATTTTTCTACAAAATATTCTTGGCAAAGTTTCGTAAGTGACTGCATGAGAATCACCGGTAACATTTTTAGGGTGCGTTCACATTTAACCGACGAGTGGCTAATTGGGTTGAGGGAACGACTCTCTAGGCAGAAATTATGGGGTGGCTCGCCATTGTGTTCCCCATTTCACGCTTCTCAATGTTATCTCGGATACTCAGTTGAGTCCAAGTAGTTTTCCTCTAGCGCTTTATGAGAACTATTAATAATTCTTTCTGAAATCCTGAGAGTTAGAGCTAATCAAATCAGAGTTCCGACATTCAAGTCCCTATTTGATGTAATTTTATTTTGATTATTTCTTAATCTTAAAAAATACCTATGAATGATTTTGGTTAAACGAAGGGCTAATAAATACGATTTAGTTATTACTAAATATCAATTATTATTATTAGATGCGAAATGTGGATTTAGTTTAAAAAAAAATAAGGATATTTTCAAAAATCTTTTTCATGTTCTAGTTAATAAATATTCTCTAACGCAGCCCGCCTGCGTTTTTGTGCATTTAATAATTATATGTCTTTTTTTTTTATTATAAAATTATTATTATTATATACCATTTCTGCGACTTAGTTGCGAGGGGTTCTATTTCTCCATTTAATATTGTAGAATCCATCTGAAAACTAGCATCATGTTAGATGCAACATAGTAACAATATACCACAATAATTTAAGGGTACACATAAAAATAATATATATAAAAATATAATTATATAATATTATATAAATAAAAATATAATAAAATAACAATACAGTACACAAAAGACTGACTGTCCAGTGACAGCCCGCTATTTTGTATCGTTATTTTCCCGTGGCGTCCCACCAAAGTCCAGTAGATAATATCTTTTTGTCAAATATATTTTTACTACAATATTCATTGAAATTATTCTAAAAGCTGTGGTATACATTAGAAACTATTTTTAACATGAATTTCATAATTTTATTCAGTAAAATTAGAACGAAGTATGAACTGTTACCATAGCAACGAACGGTTTTGCTTAAAAATCAAAGTGAAGATACAAGATCAACAACCAAACAATGTTATAAATCTAAACTAGTTATATTAGAGTTATTTTTATGATGAGATTTACATAAAATACAATCTTACAAGCACTTAAAAACTTAATCTGACATTATATTTATACATTTTAAATTTTATATATTTATAAAAAAAAATGTTATACTTAGTATAAACGCACCTTTACATAAAGCGACAGCCTAAAGCTCGGCACAGGTGTACCGTAAGCCCGGAATTGAAAGTTTCCATCGGATTATGCCATTATTTGTATTATTCTTTGTTGGGAATAAGACGGAAACAGGATATTTGGGATTTTCCTTGATACAGTGGATTTTGTAGTCAATGTTTGAAGATTATGCTGTCAAAATTATTTCTTGGATTTCATTGAATGGCAAATTTGTAGTAAGTATAAAAACAATGCGAAAGTGTGTTTATATGATTTTTTACAAAGATAGTTTCAGGTCTGGGGAGTGACATAGGCTACTTTTATTACGCAAGAAATATTTTAAACACACGGGCAAAAAATAAAATAAAATAATGACCATGGGTAACGTCGTCGACAACCCTTATTCATCCCACTACTAGGATATGGGTCCCCCCTCAATAGAAGGGGTTTAGAGCATACTCCACCACGCTGCTCAACTGCGGATTGCCAGAGGCCAGTGTTTTCATGCCGCCTAAAGACTTGGCTTAACGACTATAATCAATGACAATAGCCGGGACGACGGCTTAAAGTGCTCTCCCAAGCACGGAGGGACTCGAGATAAATAAAGCCATCCATGGCCATGCTACGGTCGACGTTGCTTAACTTGCGTGTTCGATTAGACTGTCACGCCTCACGCACAACGACATCATCGAGCTCCTCTCACTCGCAATGACGCCAACGTAACCATGATAAAAGCTAATAATAAATTAAAAAAATGAGATTTGTGTTACAGAGGGCAAGGTAAGTTGTAAGTTCCAGCTATTCTCCTTAGATGAAAGGGTAGCTCCTCAGTCGAAGTCTAAATGCCCTAACTTGGGTATGTAGAACGACCTCAGTGAAACATTAACATTGAGAAATTGTTGTGTTCCTACGAGCGAGTTAGGTTACCACACATTAAAGGCTAGTTGGCATTAGTTTAGTATTTTAGTCTAAAACACTCACTTCTGCTCAAAAATCGTTCGCACCTTGCTTTACCACAGTTTACAAGTGATCGGTGTTTTGCTAGATGAACAGCCTACAACTTAATAAAATAAATAAACTAATTAAGGTAATCGTAATGGCTCTTTTAGAAGAGGTCGACGAAGAAATTCGTGTGATTAATAAAAAGAATCCATTTTCGTATACGAAAATGGATCGATAGAAGAGATAAACTAAGAGCTACCTAAAAATTGTCTGAAGGAATTAGCATTGGAAGCGAAACGATATTTACTAATTCAGCAGGTTCGAATTTGTTTAGTCAGTGGACCATTGCGCACGGGCGCGTGGTGGGAGCCAGTAATTTAGTAACTAAACGTGTCTGTACAAAGAGAATTTAGTGGAGTAGTTTAGCAAATAATTTAGTCGAGTCGATCCATTTTACTCAATTTTAAACGGGCGAGTCACTAAATTTTCATTGTTCAGACACGTTTAGTTACTAAATTACTGGCTACTAGACTAAAATACTAGCCTAATGCGAACTAGCCTTAAGAGGTGAGAGGAATGAGGGTTAGCATCGGAGGTGTAAGCATTAATTTATATAATGTTTATAATGCCAACAAAAGTAGGAATGTATTAAGAAGCATTACATGGTCTTATGAAGCAGACTAAGGTTTTAAATTGTGTCCTTTTAGCCACACTTTTGTGTCTCATAGTTTACCGTCAGTACCATAACAGACCATGCTTCGGAGGGCACGTTCAGCCGTCGGTCTTGCCTGTTGTCACGTGTTTCAAGATTTTTCAAAATTCAACCCCTAAAGGAGTAAAACAGGGTCAAAAAGTCTGCAAATCGTCAAGGGTTTTGATATATTTTATCCGGTCGCTGATTAGTGATTACGAAAACAACAACGATTTTAAAATTCAACGTGGCTAATGTGGCCATCATCATATTATTATTTATTTAAACTTTGATTTATTCTTTTTAAGCTGATGGAATAAGACTTGTGTGTTGACTGAAGTCTTATCCTAATAGGTTTTTAAATTTGTATTTGGCTTCAATCAGTGCTTATACGATCGCAGGCGGCACGGCGAGAGCGGGACGGGTGTAGTAGTTATCTGGAAAGTTCTTGCATCCGTATTTAGTACAATTAAAACTGCTACATGAAGGTGGTTGCGTTGCGTGTTAAACTTGACTTGAATAATCTAAAATGCCCCAATTTCACGCGAGCGAAGCCGCGGGCACAAGCTAACTCACTAATGTGTAATAAAAGATTGTTATTTGTGTCATCATGCAGCAAATAAGTGTTATTAGGTATCATAAACTACATGTAATATTGAAGCTCCTGAGTTAATATTAGCAAAGAGCTTTTGGCAATTCAGCTTATTTGCCATATAGCTGTCTCTCACATTGCTAAGAGGGGAAGTCGAAATTCAAAAGCTTCTTGCTCCTACAAATTTCTTCTGATTAAATTCATCGTGAGTGCCAAGTGCCAAGGCACGGCAGCTGCCTTAGCACTCACAATACGGGGGTAAGACTACTCTTACCCCTGGGACTGCAATGGATTTCCTTGTTCATTGCTTTTTTTGATGGTGCTGTTAATCCTGGCTACACAGAAGACACAGATATAATGTGTGATGGGCCCCCATCCTGACTTCAGTTACCTACTACAGTAGGTAATCATACATGATGAAGATAAGTTGCACCTCAAAAATATGTAATAATAGTAGATTATATCACAAGGGAGCAAAATGCTAGTTTTATAACGAGTTCGCTTTTGGAATATATATATGCACGCGGAACGAATTCTAAAGTAGACTCCCGAAAAATCACACTTATTTTTTTATCTTCCACTGTTTGCCGCTCGGCTCTGCAACCAATCAATAAATAAATATCTAAATATTTTCCGGCAATTCAAACAGCCATCTAGTCCCAAATTAAGCGCAAAACTTTTACTATAAGTACTCGACAACTAATAAATGTACATAAATACATCTATTTTTGTAAATGCATACTTTTTTTTTTATTTATATTTATTACAGTCTACAGACCCGGGGTCCGTACCTTTTATTAACAATGTTCTATTTTTATCTTATAATATTTTTACAATTAATAAATTGCACATCGCTATTATGCTAAAAGTTATATTATTGTCTTAAGTAGTAATAGACAACAAAAATGTATACTTATAAAACATTGAAAACACCCAGACCAAGACAAACAGACATGTTCATGCACACAAATGTTTGTCTTGTGCGGGGTTCGAACCCGCGATCTCGAATTCAAAGTAGCCATTGCTAGCCATTCGACCACCAGACTCGTCAATCAGTAATTTTATTCATTCGATATTATCCATTCGACCAAACTTTTGGCCGTGTGGTATCCGGCAGACTAGAATAGAATCACTCCGTCTCTTCTCGTGGATGTCGTACAAGGCGACTAAGGGACATACATTATCAAACATCGATCAGGACTCCCCAACCAGTTTAGCCAGCGTAGGGAGTGTAGGCCAAATCCTCCTTCTGTCTGGGACTGACGAGAGAGGGTTGTAGCTCCTGTAGTGGAGACTAAAATGACCTGATGATGACGATGATGATGACCAAACATAAAACAAATATAAAACTCATGTCCTAAGTAAAAATCTAATAGACAAAGACTTATTTTGCTCGCACTTATTGAGGAACAAAGCATTTTTCGAATAGACGTAAAACATTTTCCAATCGCAAATATCCCAATACGATGTATGAATCTCGCAAAAATTACAGAACCCATAATAATCCCATCAAATTCCATATTTATACGTTCGTTAACTCCCGAGTTCGCTGCGTCACGACACGGCTCATTTGGTAGAAAAGGGCCCACGCAAATCCCCCTTTTGGCGTTTCTTTTTTATTTTTTGGCGGCTGTTATATAATCCTTTCGATTGAAAAGACGGTCTGTCTTTTAGGGATTGGTACCTATGAATGTCGAATTTTGTTTTTCATCCTTCGTAAGGGTTTATTGGTGGATTGGGAGAGCGTAGTCGTATGAAATATGAGGATTCTATTTCTTTGATGGCAATATTTGTTCATTTTATAAAGAGTTGGGTCTATTTTCGCTTGATGCGAAAAGTCAAAGCATGGGGTAAAAGTAGTTCATGCATGGGGTGTAAATGGTTCATCAAAATCTTTGAACCAAAGCCAACCTCACCTGCATGTGGTGCACCTTTCTACAAACGAGGCTCTGGCAAAAAGAGTAGTAAGGAGCTAAATAGACTCATCATCATCATCATCATTTCAGCCACAACAAGTCCACTGCTGGACAAAGGCCTCCCTCATAGATTTCCACACTGACCGGTTGGAAGCGATCTGCATCCAGCGCGTGCCCGCGACTTGAACAAGGTCGTCCGACCATCTGGTAGGTGGACGTCCCGTGCTGCGCTTGCCAGTACGCGGTCGCCATTCTAGAACTTTTCTGCCCCAACGGCCATCGGTTCTGCGTGCTATATGTCCCGCCCACTGCCACTTCAGCGAGCTAATCCGCTGGGCTATGTCGATTACCTTCGTTCTCTTGCGGATCTCATCATTTCTGACGCGATCGCGCAGAGAAATACCGAGCATAGCCCTCTCCATAGCCCGTTGAGCGACCTTGAGCCTTCTTATAAGGCCCATAGTGAGGGACTGTGACTGAGGTATTGTGGAAGAGAACACATATCTTAGCTTCCCGAATGCTGCCCATCCGAGTCGGATTCGTCGAAGGACCTCGTCTTCGAAGCTGGAATTTTTTACCTGGATCAGTTGACCCAGGTAAATATACTGGTCAACCGCTTCAAGGACAGAGTTCCCAACCATTATAGATGAAGGCGCGACATGAACATTCGACATAATCTTCGTTTTGTCCATATTCATTTGAAGGCCTACCTGTTGGGACACTCGATTTAGGTCCGCAAGCATAGCACCTAAGTCTTCCAGCGATTCTGCCATGATAACTATATCATCGGCAAATCGAAGATGGGTAATATACTCGCCATTTATGTTAATGCCAAGTCCTTTCCAGTCAAGAAGTTTGAAGGCGTCTTCCATTGCAGTGGTAAACAGTTTCGGAGATATAACGTCTCCCTGCCTTACGCCCCTCTGCAATGGAATAGCCCCCGTTCTTTGCTCTTGTACTCGGACCGACATGGTGGCATTTTGGTACAGGCATCTCAATACTTCGATATACCGATGATATATCTGGTACTGCCGGAGAGACTGTAGCACCGCCCACGTTTCGATCGAATCGAAGGCCTTCTCATAGTCCACAAACGCTAGGCAAAGTGGCCGGTTATACTCCCTGGTCTTCTGTATAACCTGCCGCAACGTATGTATGTGGTCTATGGTACTAAACCCTTTTCGGAAACCAGCTTGTTCGGTAGGCCGAAAGTCATCAAGCCTGTTCGCGAGACGATTCGTGATGACCCTCGAGAATAACTTATAAATGTGGCTCAGAACCGTGATAGGCCTGTAGTTCTTCAACAAGGTGTTATCACCCTTTTTGAAGAACAGTGCCACCACGCCGCCGTGCCACGCCTCTGGCGTTATGCCCTCGAGCAGGACGGCATCAAACAGCCTCTGAAGAACTTTCAGTACCGGCATTCCGCCCGCTCTCAGAAGCTCTGTTGTGATACCGTCCTCGCCCGGCGCCTTGTTGTTTTTAAGCTGTTTGAGGGCCATCCTAATCTCGTACAGGCTGATGTCCGGGATGTCTTCGGTAAAATGTCGGGCTAGTTTGGCTCTTGGATCTTTAGTTGTATTCCAACTAGGCTGAGCGACTGAAGTATACAGCTGTCCGTAAAACCTCTCAATCTCCCTGAGCACCTCAGCCCTAGTCGAAGCCATGCTGCCATCCTCCATCTTCAACTTAGTCAGTCGGCTATGCCCAACAGAAATATCCTTAGCAAACACTTTGCAGCCTTGGTTTCGCTCTATAGTCTCCTTAATACTGTTAGTATTAAAGGAGCGTATATCGTTGCGTAAGGATTTTTGAATGCGTCTGTTAAGCTGCCTATATGCATCTGCGTCGTCAGAGGTCCGTAGCGGCATGGATCGACGTTCAGCCATCAGGTCTGGGTCGAGATCTTTTGAGGCTTTCTTTTAGGGCAGGACCTAATAAATTTAGAAGAACTCGTCCACCGAAGCACAATTCTGAAGGCGATCGAAGCGATTTGATAATTCAAGTTAAAAGATCTCGGGGTTTTGAATGTGGGTGCGAGACGGTCGGAGCGTGGACTTCATTAAACGAGACCTCTCGAGTTTGAGATTAATATTCAGTGTGCCTCTTACAATACGGTGATCGCTGCCGGTTTTGATGCCATTGATCACAAAGACATCATTGAACACTTGCCTCCTCGTCGTCATAATGAAGTCTATCTCATGTTTCGTCTTCGCAGGGCTAAGCCAGGTCCATTTTCTTTGCGGCGGTTTCTTGAAGAAAGAGTTCATCGCAAAGAACTCTTTCTCCATAAACTCCACCAGCTGGTGGTTTCGCTTCCCGTACCCAAATGGCCCCACTCTTATCTCACTATCGCCTCTCTCGCCCCGGCTAGCGTTAAAGTCCCCCATAATAACGGTACAGTAGGTTTTGGAGACTTGCATGGCCTACTTACGTTCTCATACACTGCCTCCACCTCTTCATCTGAGTGTCCCGAAGTCGGCATGTATACCTGTACTACTTTAAGCGAGTACCTTTTGGATACTTTAAGTATCAGGTATATTACCCTGCTCGAGACACTTTCGATGGAAACGATGTTGTTTACGAGGAACCTGTGGACGAGAAAACCGACACCATGCTGGGACTTTTTGTCGCCCTCCCGGTGATAAAGTAGGTTACCAGACTTGAGGGTGGTCGCTCCTTCTCCCTGTCTTCGGACTTCAGACAACCCTTTGTCGCCTTTTACGACATCCACGGGATGAGAGGGAGTGCTCCTATTATACAGCCGGAAGGCACACGGCATAACTGACACTAAATAGACTATTAAGAATAAAACAGCCCACATTGGTATCGATTCAGTCTGAAAGCTAGTGCAAACAAACGCTTTCATTACTACCCACTTAATCAAATATTTGATCAAACTTGGCTTATAATGGCAAAAGTTATTGGTAAAACCGTTTTATATTATTATTGTTAATTAAAATCACAATTTATAAAATATTATTAACCTTTTGTGCAAATATTTGATTTTATTTTTCTATCGTAACGTTTTCATCTTGAAAGAACTTCACATCAAGCAAAGACTTTCGTCGATTGTGCAAATGCGAATGTTTGGACATATCATCCACAATGAAAGCTCATTGGAACGTTTAATGGTTTAACAACAAGGCAGAGTGGAAGGCCAAAGTTCTTGCAGCCGAAGACCCACAAGATGGACAGACTTGATTAAATCATCTACGAAGTGTTCCCTCACTGAATGTACGCACACTGCCTCAAATCTCTATTCGAGGCAGTCTCCTCGACTTCTCTCTAGATGTGGAGGAGTCCCGCAGAAGCCGCAACCAAACTATTGGATAATCCATAACTAACTGCTCGCCCAGGAGCGTACAATTTAGAAGAAGAAGAAGAATATTTTATAAAACATAGTATGTATATTACGTACCTCGATTGCAACCAAATAGTGTTTAGATGTATTCTTGTTTTTTGTCATTCCAAAAACGCATTTGCGACTCTTCACTGCAAGCTCACCCCGGCTGCTCCATACACATGTCGTGCCGGTAACTATCACAAAGGCAATGACGTCTGTGTACAGCGTGACTGAGCATATGTGCGGGGACGCCGTACAAACTGTTTCAGATACGTCTCAGAGAGGAGAGGTCGAAATTAAAGAGCGGCAGAGAGTGTCCATGATGAACGTAAGTTATGACTTATTCTATGCTTCAGACACACCCCGGCCATTCCATACAAATGTAGTATAGTATCGCGATGAAAGTTATGAGAATGGAAGCCGCGCGTGGGACGACAAAGCGTTGGACGTCCTCCTTCTAGATGGCCCGATATCCTCAAGAACGCCACTGGCAACGGCTGGATACGGAAGGCGGAGAATCGTATTTGTAACTGTGTATTATTATTTAGCTGCGGTATACTGTGAGGTGGAGGTACTTACCCAGTCGGACAGCTTAAAAATAAGCTATGCCCTACATTTCTATTCCAGATCCTAGTTTATCAGTCAGCAGGGTGCACCACATGCAAGTGAGGTTGGGTTTGGTTCAAAGATGTTGATGAACTACTTACACCCCGTGTTGGTGATACACTCTAGGTGATTATAGTGTCTATGTTTATGTTCCAAAGTGTGTACGTTAGTAGGAATGTATTAATACTGTTAGTACTGCTAGCTTCATCTCAACCTGTACAAATATTGATCTACCTCGGGGGTTGCAGTTTCAGCCGAATATTGCTTCAGTTGTACTTCCGGATATAGATACCCACAAGTACTTTAAGCAGTATTAGCATTAAGTAGTCTTGAGTTTGCATCTTCCCGTTGACTGATAGACTATTATACTTAGTAGTTAATCGAATCCGGTGTTTTATGAAAATAAAAAATGGGAATTAACGCGATCATGCGTAAGGGTATTTACAATAATAAAGGCATGTAAATACCCTTATGCATGATCGCGTTAATTCCCGTTGTTATTTTCATAAATCATGCAACGCGAAAGTTTAAAAGTTATGATTCAGGTGTTATTTCAAAAGTCAAATTTACAGGCAATTTGATCTACACTAGTTTGCGTGCCAATTTATTATTGATGTTATTGAGATTATTGGTGGCGGATGCACACGCAAAGTAGTGTAGATCAAATTGCCTATTATATTTGTATTTACTGTAACTACAGTCGACACACAACCCTATTTTATTTTGTACTAGAATGCGTCCTCAAATTCGTATCCCAGTATCCCGATATCCCGTGGGAATTTTCAAAATTCCTTAGCGGATGTCATAATAGCTACCTGTATGCCTAATTCTACCCGATCCGTCTATTGGTTTGAACTGTGCGTTGATAGATCAGTCAGTAGTATTGTCTTATATAAATTCAGATAATTAATATTACTTAGTAATTAAGTTTTTTTTTTTTTTATACTACGTCGGGTGGCAGACAAGCATACGGGCCGCCCGATGTGAAGCGGTTACCGTAGCCATATCAACGCTCGCAACACAAAACACCGCTCGCGCGCCGCCACCCCCGCCGCCAACGCAGCATCTCCTTCCTTTCTTTCTGGTGACCTCACTCACTCGCAGGAACACAACAACCCTCAAGGGAATTGTTATTTGGCTGCGGTATTCTGTGAGGTGGAGGTACATTCCCCAGTCGGGTAGCTTACAATTACGCTCCCTACCTCTCTTTTCGCCAGAGCTTCGTTTGTCAGTCAGCAGGGTGCACCACGTGCAGGTGAAGTTGGCTTTGGTTCAGAGATCTTGATGAACCACTTACACCCCAATCAAAGTGGAACAATTACACCCAAACCAAAGTGGAACAGTTCAAGTTATTTTAATTATAGAAAATGTGGACATTTGATTATCATCATAATCGTTATCGTCAGCCTGTATTTAGCCATTGTAAAATATAAGCCTTCCCCAATACTTTTAACCAAATACGATCCACCGCCTTCCGCATCCAGCTGCTACCAGCTGCTTTCTTAAAGTCGTTGGACCATCTAGAAGGAGGGTGTCCAACGCTTCGTCGGCCTACGCGCGGTCTTCACTCTAATACCTTCTTCTCTACTACTGTAGCTGCTTCACATCAGGCGGACAGTATGCTTGTTTTCCACCCGACATAGTATGAGAAAAAAAATGTAGGTATATTTAGTTGTTTAGTTATTTTGTTTAATTAGGATTTATTTGTTGCTACTTTTACTTTCTAAGTTCTAGGACTCTTTTTTTTTAGTTTGTGTGTATTTAACACATTAATTTGTCTCGAAGTAGAGCAAATACGAAAAAACAAAAACGCTATTAAAAGGTACTGAAAAGATGTAATTTGTGACCTCAATAACGCCTACATGAACATAAAAGCAATATGCTGGCAATTGTCGACACATTGTCGTCTCCCTCCCTAAACGTTAGGAGAACGAAATAACATTCTGTTGCTAACAAAAAATGGATATGTTTGATATGAAGTAATATCGCAAGTGCATACAAAAATGCACCCTCACGCACCATTAGCCGTTTCCTATTACAGTGTTATCATCCCTCACGCATCCCTTACCAGTCATTATGGATACGGTGAAAACATACTGGATGTTATTGCGGTCGGTTCCGTTGCAGCTATATTCAATTGAATTCAATGAGGCAACTAGGCCAACATTTTGGGGATATAGATGGCGCTGTGTAATTTGTTTGACAATATTTATTTAGTTTTTAATATAATTGTGATGTAAGTAGCTCACTACAATCTTACACAGCCAAAGCCGACCTCACTTGCACGTGGTGCACCCTGTGATTAGCGAAAGAGGCTCTGGAAAAAGAGAGGTAGGGTACAGAGTGGCGAAGTACCTCGACCTCACAGAATACTGCAGCCAAATAACAATTCCTTTGACGGTAGATATGTTCCTGCGAGGGAGTGAGGTCACCAGAAAGGAAGGGAAAGAGTTGCTGCATTGGTAGCGGGGGTGGCGGCACGCGAGCAATATTTTATTTTACAAGCATTAATATAGGCTATTGTAACCGCTTTAGTTCTGGTGGACCATATGCTTGTCTACCCCCGATGAATAATAAACAAAATATATTTTGTACGTAGGTGTATTTAGTTGTTAACTTATTTTACATCTCTCATATTCGGTAAGTAGGTCCTTATTACCCCCAAATGGGGCTTGTAGGTGACCAATTAGCGCTCTAGGGTAATAATGTAGCTATAAAAGCCCTAGGGCGGTAAGTAATTAAAAAAAAAAACTTTTCTCTTTCAAAAAGTTCTCGTACATCTAACCATCATACTGGCAATAGACATCATGCATTCAGCCCAATGACAAAAGAGGTCGCTTCGCTATTCAGCCTTGTCTTCGTATGAGTATAATAGTCATCAATTTTAAATATCGAACGGCGAAGCTCAATTTACTTCTAGAAAAAAATAAATAAAAAAAAGAGATGAAAAAAGGCGGGAATAGAAACTTTTACTTTTAATATTGTTTGTTTTTGGGATTTTTTTATAATTACGTGCTAATTAGGAAAAAAAAATGAGTTCTGCAAGTGATGAAGATATAAGCTGCACTCCCAATTCAATGAAAATGGAAGCTGAAGCAGCAATTAACAATATTTTGCCTGAAAGTTCTAAAGAGAGATATTTGAAAACTTACGACGAGTTCATGAAGTGGCGAAAATAAAAACTTTAAAATCCCGGTTTTTTTCTACTTACCTCACAATCGAGATGTAAAGCAGAGTAGTTAGCTCGGGTGTAAGCATCAATTGCACCCTCGAACTATAGGCGCCCTCGCTGCGCTCGTGCGCCTAAATATCTCGGGCTGCAATTGATGCCTTACAGCCCTCGGCTACTAATCTACTATTGTTTAATTAGGATTTAGTTTTCGTTTATTTTATAAGTTTGAGGAATTTATATTTTTAGTTTGTGTGTATTTAAATATACATATAATATACCGTTGTTATTTAATTTGATGGAAAACAAGTTAGTATTTAATGTCAATGTGAGTATATTTTTTTTGTTATTTTATATTAGTAGAAACGAAATGAATATAGCTGGAATGGGGCATATGAATACTCGTATGAGGGTCTTAGGGATCAATCAAGAATCAATCCTCAAGACTCACAAAAAAGAATCCTCTTCAGCATTCGGACAAAAATATGTCTGGCATCGCGAGCTAAATTGAAATAAAGCTCCGTATCTTCTCATCAAAAGGATGGAAGGAAATCGTTTATAAATAAACACATTAGTGTGAAAGCCGGATTTGAGGGCATTAACAATGCTTTCTGAGATTCATCGGACATGTTATTGTGAAAATGTTATTAACTTTGAACAAGTATGACACGAGATTGCTTTATTTCAAGAGGATTGTTTAGCAATAGGGCAATAGGGAAAAATATAAGCTATATACACTGGGCCGCAATGAAAGCGCGTCGGTAACAAAAACATCAATTTTTAAAATCGTCTTTATTTTTCATTTATGGTTTTAATACAATCACCAAAAAGAAATAAAAAGATTTTACTTCTGCCTATATTTGTAAGGAAATAAACTTTAATTCAGTATTTATTTCATAAAGCTAGCTAAAATATTTTGGTTATTAATTATTATAAGTTATTGATGTTTTTGTTACCGACCCGCTTTCATTGCGGCCCAGTGTATTTATTACATTCGCATTATATGTTTTTGTAGACCAGATATGTAGTTGTTTTTTTTTTTCAATAGTAGCTAACTACGTAGTATCTGCTATATATTTTTTAAAGAAAATAATAATATGAGCGACTAAAAATTACTAAATGAACGACTGAAATTCTAGGTTAGGTTAGGTTATTAGTCGTTAAGTTAGTATAATAGTCGGCAAGTTTTGTAATTTTTATTGGTTCGGTTTATTACTATCCTTTTTTTCCTCCTCCCCCACCTAGGTGGGACGACCAACGACCTCTCGATTACCGGTCGAGTGCTCTTCAAACTCAGCTACTAGGAAGGTTTGTGATGGTCACGAATTTATCCATTCTATTTACTGCTGCGCAGTGTAGCGCCATCTACCTATTAAGAATTACACTACTATTAACATCAAATATTATTGCGTACTTTAGTGTGATATGTAATCACTTGGGCTTTAGATGTTTGTATGTAAATTCTTTATTACACAAAAATAAAAATATGCTGCAGTATTTGTGAGTAAATTAAGATTCTGTGTTTAGTTTTTTAATCTCTAAATTTTAGTATGAGAGTAGATAAAATATATTTTTATGTACATAATTAAGATATTAAGCATTCTATTTAATACATCTCTGTGCTCGCACGGGCATCGAGCAGTCGCTCGCGGCTTTTCTTCCGTTCGACGTACAGAGGAAGATCGTCAGAGTCACTTATTTTCTGATGAACAAAATGTACAGGATTGAGTAGTGTTAGGGTGCATTATGATCGTATGACTTGGCTCAGGGGCGGACTAAGGCCTATGCAACGTAGGCACGTGCCTAGGGCCTGTAATTTTTGGGGCCCGAAATTTAGGATTTTAATTAGGGTTCCGTAGGCATATGGCAAAAAGCGGAAGCCTTATGGATTCGTCAAGTCTGCCTGTCTGTCTGGCCGTCCGTATATCACAGCCACTTTTTTCCGAAACTATAAGAACTATACTGTTGAAACTTGGTAAGTAGATGTGTTGTATGTGCAATAAAGAATGTGTTCTGTGAACCGCATTATGATTTTCACACAAAAATAGAAAAAAAAACAATAAATTGTGGGGGTTCCCCATACTTAGAACTGAAATTCAATTTCTTTTTTTTTTTCATCAAACCCATACCGTGTCGTGTATCTATGGATAGGTCTTCAAAAATGATATTGAGGTTTCTAATGTATTTTTTTTTACTAAATAGTTTGCGCGAGAGACACTTCCAAAGTGGTAAAATGTGTGCCCCCAATGTAACTTCAAAAATAAGAGAATGATGAAACTTAAAAAAATATAATTATGATGTACAGTACCATCCAAACTTCCACCGAATTTTTTTTTTAATACGTCATAAATCGTAAACCGCAATTTACGCGTGAGGGCAGATGTCCAGCAAATAGTTAGATCTAAATCCCATCATTTAGGTACTTAATTATAATGTTTTAAAAAAATACACTATTATTAAAACATCGATCAAAGTTACAGCGAACTACAAGAACTTTTATATTATGTTACATAATGCTACGGAATGCTTCATGGGCGAGTCCGACTCGCACTTGGCCACTTTTTTTTATTTTGGAAGTGCAAACTTCTTTAGTAGGTTCGAAAATACAATGTTGCCTAGGGCCCGCTTTGGCCTTACTCCGCCACTGAATGGCCAGACATCCACTTTCCCCGTATCAGATAATCAAAGTTACGTACAATCGCAACTCACCTCATTTACATTCTAATAGCTGATTTTTACATACATGTCGCACAATATCGTTAAATATCAGTAATCAATACTCACAGACACTGCCGGTCGGCAGTATTATCTTACAGTCAGGGGCAGCGAGCCTAACAAAAGCCGGACAGGCCTGACGAGAAATGTTTGGCTGGATACGTAAGCCGGACGCCTGGCAACCCTAACTGCGCAACAACCAACATCTAGTGATATAATATTTCAAATGCAGCATAATTTAAAATTAAAGATTAAAATTTATAGGTTGACAAAAAAACTTTTTTATTGAAATAAAAAAAGGATTGCATAAAAGTACCAATTAATCAACTTATGTAGATTAAGAATTAGTTATAATTTGCTGTTACTATATACGTATTGGCCGTGTGGTTTCCGGCAGACTAGAATAGAATCACTCCGTCTCTTCCCGTGGATATCGTACAAGGCGACTAAGGGAAATACATTATAAAACATCGATCGCCTCCCCAACCCGTCTGGCCAGCGTGGGGAGTGTAGGCCAAATCCTCCTTCTGACTGAGACGGACGAGAAAGGGTCGTGCTCCTGTAGTGGAGACTAAAATGACCTGATGATGATATACGTATAGTAAGTTAAAACTATTTATTGAACAGAGAATAATAAAATACCGTAAATACTTAAAATAAACTTAAAATTAAATAGATACATCTAAATTAAAACTAATTAAAATAAACTAGAAGCAAAACTAATCTAGCAAAATTAAATGTTCAATTTTAAAATATAACAAACTAGCTGCCCGCCCCAGCTTCGCACGGGTAGAAAGTGTCGTCTTATTTTCCTCGCAAATTTTACGTATTTTCTCTCCATAATGAACCTTTATTATACCTTAACGAAAATATATAGCTGTTTCCCGCGGCTTCTCTCGCGTAAAATTCGCGCACTTTAAATTACCCAAGCCAAGTCTAACACGCAACGCAACCACCTTCATATAGCACCATTAATTGTACTAAATATGGATGCAAGAACTTTCCCGATAAGTATTACACTCGTCCCGTTCCCGCCGCGTCACCCGCGATCGCATAAGCACTAATAGACGCCATAAACAAATTTAAGTTTATTTCTTTTTTAGTGAATATATTTTTTTTAATTATTTACTATAATAATGTGACATAGTGCCTTCTAGACGAAAATACATTAGTATTAAGAAAACTCAACACTATTGCCTAAGTCCTAACCGTTACTCGTCGGCTCACCAGTGTCACATGATTGATAACTTCCAAATGCAAATTATGTACCTCAATAACATCAGAAAACTCGTTAATTATTGTATCCATGTTCAGGCCCATAAATTACAACCCTTTCTCTAATTCTAATTTGATTAATATGGAACCACCTGAAGAATGTACTATAGCAAACAAATAAGATTATTAAAAATTGCTGTACAATTGACGGAGAAATCATTGAAACTATATTAAAAAAAAAACATACAGTCGAACATAGAACCGCCCTACAGGTACAATAAATAACAATAACATGTAATTTCTGGGACAAAAACTATCTTATGACCTTTCCCAGATTTAAGCGTGAAGAGGTAACAGAGACAGCCAACTCCGTCGTTTTATAATATTAGCACAGTATTAAGAGGGTGATATTAGTATGGATTGGCGTTCCAAAGGTATCAAGTAAAAACGACACATATATTGATATATAGACATTTCAATCCCATCGCACCCCAATAGGGGACTATGGCCACGTTAGCCACGTTGAATTTTAAAATCGTTGTTGTTTTCGTAAGCAGCGACCAAGTAAACCATGAAAATCCAAATTCCCGTCTTAGTTAGCACCTACGTCATAAAAGGAACCCCATGCAAAATTTGAGACTCCTAGCACTTGTAGTTTTTGAAATTTCGTGATGAGTGAGTAAGCGAGTAAGCGAGACAGCGGTTTTCTCTTATAAATATTTAAAAGATAGAAGATACATAGATAGATAGGGCGAAGCGCGGCCTTCGACTGTGCTTCGACGCGCAATATATAGGCATGCGCCGCCGGCCGGGCCAGTAGTACCGCCGCACCGCTAAGACCCTGCATTTTAAATCTGTAATATCTTCGGAAATATTAATTTAAATTATATGCTGTAAAGGGCCATATTGATCTATATTAAATGGACAATGTATTTAAGGTACTTAATTGGATAAGGATTAGTGCTATATTGCTTAAAATCAGTTCGTAAATGAGCTATTTTTTCCCGTAAAATGTAAAGGATAAAAAATGATTGTTGTGGGTTATGCGGACTTTTTTGTTGATCTTTTTATGGTGTACAATAATGTAGTACATTATTTTCATTTATCTCGTGGGGTTTAGACAGCGTTGCAATGTAAGCGCAAAAAAATGTCCTCTCTTTCTACACCTCTAAATTTATCAGTGTTTCTCTACAATATTATACATGTATTATACATTTAAACCTTCCTCTTGAATCACTCTATCTATTAAAAAAAACAGCTTTAAAATCCGTAGGTACCTATATATGCTAAAAAGATTTTAGCATATATAGGTACGGACAGACAGCGACAGCGACTTTGTTTTATAATTATTTAGTGAAGTGTAAAAGTAATGTTCCTTTTGCTTCGTGGTTGTAGGTGGTTGTAGTCTCCTGTACACTCGCGTGCGAAGTAATTGGGTTAAAACTTAATCAGATTTTTATGTAAAGAAAAAACAATTTTAATTATTATACTTAAATGTTTTGTACTCATAACACGCAATCTTGCACTTGATTTATTCGACTTAAGCTCGCAACGAATAGCTGTTTTTTTTATGACCTTATAAATATATTTGTAACTAATACAAGCGGGGTTGTTGAAATAAATTAATAAGAAATTATTTTTCAAACGGCTTTGACGAGCTCGGTATTTAAAACTTCTGTGTTCCAGCATAGTTTCCTGATACGATTTATGTATATTCGCAATCTCCTTTTAATTTTCTATATTTTGATATCCTGCTCCATAGGTTTATTAACGACTTACAATTTAGCGTCACAGATCCGCCATTTTGATATATAAATAAAAAGACATATATCTAAGGAAACTTGAGTTTTTGAGACAAATCTAACGATACTATAACTGTCGCAATCTATCTATCCAGCCGTTTGGAAGATACGAGGCAATAAAGAAATTTACAAACATACATACCAGATACGCGCGAAAAACATAACTCTTCCTTAGCAGTCGGATAAAAAGTGAATAAGTTGAATGAAGTTTCATTTCTTCAGAAAAAGATACGTTACCATTAGACACTGAAACAACTTGAAGTAACTTGGGGTTCATCAACATCTTTGAACCAAAACCAACCTCACCTGCACGTGGTGCACCCTGTTAACTAACAGCCAAGGCTCTAGCTCAAAAAATAGTAGGCCATAGTGTATTTTTAAAGCTGCCTGACTGCGGAAGTACCTCCACCTTACAGAATTCCGCAGCCAAATAATTCCATTGAGGGTTGCTGTGTTCCTGCGAGTGAGTCAGGTCACCAGAAAGAAAGGAAGCAGTATAAGCTGGCAACGAATCGTCCGCTACCTTTGGTGTTGCTGATCTCCATAGGCTGTGGTGATTGTTTTCCATCAGGTGACCCACATGCTCGTTCGTATAAAAAAAAAACCGGACAAGTGCGAGTCGGACTCGCCCACCGAGGGTTCCGTAGGTACGTAATATCATTACTAAATTTGATATTTTTCATTATAAATAAGAAATAATGCGTCGAAAAAAATAAATAAAATATATTTTGCAATGTGTACATCAAGCCCTTTTGATATCATACCACATTTGAACTAGTAGTTTCAATTTGAAATTTCGACACCCTATAAAAAATATAGACCCCCTATTTTTTAAGATCTATTTACAAATGTATAGTTTTGAGATTTATTCCTGTACTTGTAAGACTACAAGTACAGGAATAAATCTCAAAACTATAACGATGTTACTTGCCAAATTTCATAGTTCTAGGTCAACGGGAAATACCCTATAGGTTTTGATTCCCTTGAGTGTGTCGAAATATGCGTTTTTTGCTGAATAAACGGCCGTAACTTTTTTCTACGTAAACTTAGCAGTTTGATTTTTTTTTAACTTCATGGGACCGTAGACCTGAGTATACAGTTCAAATTTCAGCTTGATACCTCCACGCATTCTCGACATAGAAATTCTTGACAGACAGACAGACAGACGGACAACAAAGTGATCTTATAAGGGTTCCGTTTTTCCTTTTGAGGTTCGAAACCCTAAAAATGTGTGAAACCGCGAGGCAGAGCTAGTTAAATTCATAAAGTTACTAAGAATTTCAGGGAAACATCTGAAGCTATAAATACGACTTTATTTAGGGATCAACGCGTTACTTATTTGTTAGAAACATGATTGATAGTGTATGCTTGTACATCAATCAATCGCTTTCACTCCAGTTATCAGAGTGAAGCAGACAGTTGATTAATATAGTGCCATGGGCCTGATGGTGCCCTGGTAGGATTGATATTCCCTTTACGATGTGTTGGTTCGAATCCATAGAGCCTTTGGAGTATTTATGGTAATATACTGGAAAATAATATAAAAGGGCACGTGAAGCCGTCGGTCCCGGCTGTTGTCATAAGATGACAGTCGTTAAGCCAAGTCAGTGGCCTTTAGGCGGCTTGAAAACAATGGTCTCCACCAACGCGCCGTTGAACAGCGTGTTGGAGTATACTCTAAACCCCTTCGATTGAGGGGAGGCCCATATTCCAGCAGTAGGATGAATAAGGGCTGACGACTGACAAATAAAGAAGCTCTTGAAAGGTTTTAATAGAGTATACTCGTAGATCACTGAAAAGGACTTTATATAAAGAATATAATAGAATTCACTAATACTTAATACTTTAAGGTGCGACTCATTAATATAAACAACTTTTACTACGAAAGCAACTTCTAGTAATGACTAAAAAAATCATCGTTGAGAAGTTCAAATTATTTTTTTAATTTTGAAAGTCGCACTAATAGTACGTTAGTACTATTACTTATACTGTGCTAATAGTAAGAGATGTTTGTAATGATGAGTAATTTAGCCGATACGATTATGATTGCCAGTGAAGATAATTTCAAACGGACCTCTTCAAAAGACCTTTTGTGCCCTTTGGAGCACGGAGGAGCTCGAGATACATAATATAAATACATCCATGGGCAGGCTACTGTTGACGTTGCTTAACTTGCGTGTTCAATTAGACTGACACGCGCAAAGACGCAAGCCGTCGAGCTAATTAAAAAAAATATTTTTAATGTAAAAGGCAATCTACACTAACTACGTGAGTTCGCCTCAAGTTACTTCATTGGATTAATGTTCTTTTTCAGATGTTGGAGAGACGCTGCAGATAGTTGCAGCAGCTGAGACAAAGAAGACCACAGCACCCATGGTAGCGGAAGTTGCATGGTGGCTGCCGGTTACCAGTCAACTTTCGCTGTCACGGCTGGGGAAAATATTTTCATTTTACAGACCAAATATTGCAATTCGCTTTTTTTAGTTCCACGAAGAAGAAAACTACTAAGATGGAGTGTAAATAGGTATTTGATTGGAGGTCATCGATTGTTGTACAAGTATAAATAAATAAATATTGTCAGACAAATTACACAGCGCCATCTAGCCCCAAAGTAAGCGAAGCTTGTGTTATGGGTACTAGACAACTGATAAACTACGTAAATACATTTTTTTTAATACATACTTATGATACATAGAAAACACCCAGACTAAGACAAACAGACATGTTCATGCACACAAATGTTTGTCCTATGTGGGAATAGAACCCACGAGCGTTGGTGTCGAAGCAAGCGTCATTGACCGCTGCGCCACCGAGGTCGTCAAATTATATTAAATACTGCCGTTAAATAAATAAATATTCTTGAACAAATTATACACGACCACCAGTCCCGAACTAAGCAAAGGTTGTATGTACTATGGATACAAGATAACTGATATATATTATACTTAAATACATTTTTTTGTAAATACATACACTAATATTTGTCTTCTGCGGGTAACGAACCAGCAACCTCGGAGTCAAAGTGGCCATTGCTAACCATTCGACCACCGAGCTCGTCGATTAAGTCAAAGGATGTAACGTGAAATATTTTTAAAAAGTATTTTAAACTCTTGAAAGCTCTTTAAATAATAAAAAAAAAGCCCGTGTTGACCGCTTTAAAATGAATGGTACAGGCAAATAACAGAGGGGCGATTCTCGTAATTAAAATATAGTCAAAATTCAGTTTCGATACAGTCTCGATCGCACAAATGTCACATTTGGTATTCTCGTAACATAATATGTAACTTCAAAATTAAATTTAAGCGGGATTATATCGAAATATGAGTGAAAATTAAACAAACTAAGAATGTTACTTTGCCAACAACAAGAACTGATAATAATTAATTAATGAAATCAAGTATATAATTTTCGTAGAAAAATTACGAGAATTGGCCTTCAGGGATTGTCAAAATATTTATTTTTTCTATTTTCTATTGGAATTAAATTTTTGTCTATGCTAGTTTAATCCAATCACTATTTTAAAAAAGTAAAAAGAATGGCGCCTAAAAGGTAAAGTAAAAATTACCACATACGCTAATCTCAATGTAAATTGTAATACTTATGAACTTTTAACTGTGTTTTTCTCAAAATCTATTCATTTGGACATTCCCTGTTATTTGCCTGTACCCTTCAAATTAGCTATAAACAAGTGGCACGCGACACGACCCATATAAAAAAATACCCACGCAAGCGAGTCGCCAACATACACAAAAACGACATAAACAACGTAATTTATATGGCATGTATTCTATTAATTAACTGATAACAATTTAATTAAGCATTGCCAATTTTTTATATTACACCATAACAATATCGATTATGAATTTAATTACATAAATTTTACAGCACAAGCGATTTAAATGCATTATATAATCTTAAGCATGAGCACTTATATAATTTTATGTCTATTATGTTGCGTTTCGGGTGTTCTATGTGGAGATTTTTATGTAGGTATGTTTAAAAAGAATGATTTTTTGGTGGTTTCGGATACTGTTTATAAACCAAGAATACCTTACAGGCCAAGTTCTACAAAATATGGAAGACTTCTCAAATGTCCAGTAAGTTATTTTCATTATAATAATAATTCTGGAAAGGATCCTTCTTTTTAATGTATTTTAGCAACAGGAGTTGCTGCTTAGCCACCCCCGCTGCCAACGCAGCAACTCCTGTTGCTGCGTTGGCAGCGGGGGTGGCGGCGCGCGAGCGATATTTCATGTTACACAAACCCACCGTAAATCTGCGGGGCTTTGTCTTGAAATTTTAAAATATTACCGAGCTGGGTAAAGAGGAATCGCACGAGTCCTTCGATCCTCTCACGGATTCATGGATTATGTTCTAAGGGTTGAATGATTTATTAGGTTCACCTGTTAACTTAATAAATGTACATTATTTTTAAATCGACCATAAATTATTATCGCGCGACCGCATTCGTGATTTTGTCTTGAGTAATGTTTTATTTTCCTCGCAATTTTTAACGTCTTTTCTCTCTTTAATAACCTTCCTTAAACCTTAACGACAATATTAAAACAAAAATTAGAAGAATTGGTTGAGCCGATCTCGAGTTTTGCGCTTAACAACATTCATTTTTATTTATATAGATATATCTCTATTGATTTTTAACGGTCTCGTAAATTCTATTTAATATTAATATAGGAATTTTAATTATGAATGCAATTGATTATTTTATTACAAATAAATTAAAAATTATCACTCAGTATTAAAATTGTTTTTGCAAGTTCAATACAGATAACACAATTTCCTTATTATCTGTATTTTCCCCAAAATCAAAGATTCGATAAGAGGTTTCACTTTTACCAACTCCGAAGTGGCAGTGATAGCGTTTAATCAGCACGTAGAAAACATGCCTTCAGATCTGTGGTCCTCCTGTTTTAAAAAATGGTTCGATAGCATGAAAAAATGTTTAAAGTGTAAAGGAGAGTATTTTCAAAAGCAATAAACATGACAAGGCAACCTACAAATGACTGAATGAATGACTACAAATGAACCTACAAATGACAAGTCCATGGACCGCCGCTGCCCTGACTGCCGCCCTCTGCGACACGTGTTTCGCCTCTACGCGAGGCATCCTCAGGCGATCTGTAGATGTTGATGGTTAGAACAACAACCTACAAATGACAACAAGTCCATGGACTTATCAATTGTAGGTTGTTGTTCTAACCATCAACATCTACAGATCGCCTGAGGATGCCTCGCGTAGAGGCGAAACACGTGTCGCTGAGACGACCACGGCAGTCTCGGCAGCGGCGGTCGCATGTATCTTCTGTTTCAGATGTTGGAGATTCGCTGAGACGACCACAGCAGCTGGAGCAGAGACGACCAAAGCAGCCACGGCAGTCGCATGCAACTACTAAAGGTAGTGGGTGGGTGCCGGCCGGCAATAGTTTGCATGAACTAATTGGTGACGGAAGCACGCAAAGTAGAGTAGATCAAATTGCCTGTAAATTTGACTTCCGCAAAATAACACCTGAATCAATTAACTAATTAATAATGTAATGCGAATGAAGTTGTACAAATGCATAAATGTATGCTGCGTGCAGTTATAATGTAATTAGTTAGAGTTGCCATCTCTAAAGGCTAGCAACCAGAAGGCCAATTCTCGTATTTTTTCTACGAACGCAGATTGAAAGTTGACCGAATCGAGATTGAATTGTGAATTGGCTAAAATTATGTACTTGATCTCATTAATTAATTATTATCAATTCTTGTTGTTGGCAAAGTAACATTCTTAGTTTGTTTAATTTTCACTTATGTTTCGATATAATCCCGCTTAAATTTAATTTTGAAGTTACATATCGTGTTACGAGAATACCAAATGTGACATTTGTGAGATCGAGACTGGATCGAAACTGAATTTTGAATATATTTTAATTAAGAGAATTGCACAAGATGCGTGAAAACTCCGGATTTTGAATCTTAAAACCCGGACACGTCATCAGTGTTTTTAGTACTAGTAGTATTTTTTTATTCTGTGACAAGACGGTTATTCGCAGCACGGAGCGGGCGGAAGTTATTTAGACATTGTAACCCTGGACTACAGTGAAAGCCCGCCAGGACGCTCCCCGGACGCCCTCCATACTAGGACAAATCCGGGGGAATCCGGAGGGATGGCAACCCTATAATTAGTACACATGGGTGTATGTAATGACCACTTAGAATAAGTAAATGAATAAATTACATTAAAACTTTTCGTTACGAGGAGCTCTATGGCGTCGTTGCGCGTGGCAGGCTAACTTATCACTCAATTCAAGCGACACGTCGACCGTAGCCTCTCCATGGATGGGTTTATTTATCTCGAGCTCCTTTGTGTTTTGGAGGGCACGTCAAGCCGTCGACCCAGGCGGTTGTCGTTAGAGGACAGTCGTTAAGCCAAGTCGTCTTTAGGCGGTTTGAAATCACTGACCTCCGCCAATCTGCATTTGGGCAGCGTGGTGGAGTACGATCTAAACCCCTTCGATTGAGGGGAGACCCATATCCCACCCGTATGGATTGAATAAAGGTTGACGATGACGCAAATCTTTAGTTATTAAGTTATTCATGTCACATACGAGTACCTTTGTAATCTAACTATTGCAGAATATCACGTCTATAAGGATTCTCCTCCCTTTTAACATAATGAAAATGCAACGTACAATATTGGAATGGTAAAGTTTTCGGCCCCCAAACAAAATCTAGTAAGGCGAAGAAAATTGAACAGATGCTACGGACCTGAGTACCTTTATCGGGTTACATTGCTTCAGAGCCAAGGAGTAGAAAAAAATAAAATGAGTCTGATGAGGTATATACGTACAGTGGAACACAAAAGAGTAGAAAGGGAACTAAATTTATTAACAATAGCAACGTTGTCTTTTTTCATACAAAAGTGCTCAAGGGTTGCCTTGTGAGAACTGTTCTTGCGAAGAAAGTGGCGCCGCTATTTTTGTCCACTCTTTTGTGTCGCACTGTATGTTACAGTCAATACCCGAAATCTAGGCCCATCTAGGTTCGACTTATTTCACCTTCAAACTACTTGTGATTGCAAAAATTGGTCAATTATAGTTTTAACTAAAAGGACTTTGATCAAAACCACTTTTAAATTGACGAGCCCGGTGATCAAATGGTTAACAATGGCCATTTTGACTTTGAGGTCGCGAGTTCGATCCCCGCAAAAGACAAGTATTTGTGTGCATGATAATGTCTGTTTGTCTTGGTCTGGGTATTTTCTATGTACAAAATATATATATTTAAGTGTAATATCGGTAATCTAATACAAGCTTTGCTTAGTTTGGGACTAGCTGGCGCTGTGTAAATTGTCCAGAAATATTTATTTATTTATAAATGACTTATGCATTCAAAAGTATTCACCGCTCGCCGTCGACAGGGAATTCATCCTCACATATTGGAGCCGAAGTGATCGCTTTACTGTACGGTTCCAGAGAAATTTTCTCCAAGTCAAGCTGTGGATTGAAGTTTGAACTGACTGTCGACTTGTCGAGTATTTCTCAGGAGACTACAGCATGAGATTCTTCAAGAAGGGCGTGAAGAGGTTTTTACAGGGTCGGCAACGCGCGTGTTATGGCCCTGATATTACAGGCGTTTATAGGCTACAGGTCGCGCAGTATTTTAAGAGCGCTGACCTTGAATGCGCAGAAGAGCATTTTTAATAGTAAGTGCGTATGCGCGAACCTACCCCCACCACTACGTCCAGCGATCATAAAATACTATACGGTATCTGCTTTCCATCAGGCGGGTCGTGTGCTTGTGTGCCACTTTAGCGGTATAAAAAGAAAATATTTTTGACCGAGGACATCGATTAGGTTAAACTTGCGACCAACAAATACAGAGCTAGCGAGGCGAAAGAGGCTTGACTTGCCTTTGGCGAGGGAGATGAGATACCAAAGTTTAACTAATCAAACTATATGAGCGCCTAGACTGCGGGTATTGCTGTAACATATATAAATAAATCCCGTTAATATTATAAACGTGGAGCATGCACAAAGTAGGTACACAACAATTCTCAGGGGTACGAATATTGGTATTTAGCTGCGGTTTAGATTAAATAAATAAATATTCCTGGACAAATTACACACGGCCATCTAGTCCCAAACTAAGCAAAGCTTGTACTAGGGATAATAGATAACTGATATAATACTTAAATACATTTTTTTTTTGTAAATAAATACATATAATACATAGAAAACGCCCAGACCAAGACAAACAGACATGTTCATGCACACAAATGTTTGTCTTGTGCGGGGATCGAACCCGCGACCTCGGAGTCAAAGTGGCCATTGCTAACCATTCGACTACCGAGCTCGTCAAAAGATTAAGTGAGGTGGATGTATTTCCCATAGACATATAAAGAGAAGAAAACATATCACAACTTGTACGATATAAGGCGTACCCCGTGCTATGAGACAAATAAGCTTTGTTATTTTTCTGTAACTTTAAATAGTTCACTATTATGTTTACGGGACTTACCGCGATGTATTTTTTTATTTTACCGATATTTTGGCACAGTTGCAAGTGCCATCATCAAGTCACGGGACGACTGAAGACAGTGTCCTTATAAGAACTAAGCTACTACTATAATGAAAAAATAAAACCAAACGATGTTTGTCCGCAGCGTGAATGAGTCGATAATGAGATTTTGTGGTGTAAGAGGTTAATCAACATCTTTGAACCAAAGCCCACTTCACCTGTACGCGGTGCACCCTGCTGACTGACGAACGAAGCTCTGGAGAAAAGAGAGGTAGGGAACGTAATTGTAAGCTACCCGTTTAGGGAATATACCTCCACCTCAGAGAATACCGCAGCCAAATAACAATTCCCTTTAGGGATCCTTCGAGTGATGTTCCTGCGAGTGAGTGAGGTCGCCAGAAACGAAAGAGAATCGGCGGTCTAAAACCGGTCTAAAATTGGTCTCAGAGCAAAGCAGAGATCGACTCTGGACATTAGCAACTGTACTAAAATTAAACTTTTCTTACTCCAAAAACCAGAAGTTTTTTCTGATTTTTTATAGTAAAACAGATTTCTTTGGTTTTTGGACTAAGAAAGGTTTCTTCCTATATCCATGTATCACAATCGCTTTCTCTAAATGCTTGGACATTGATTTCCACAAATTGGTTTGGTGAGTGTATTGCGCTGTGAAGAAACCTGACTCTAAGTGAATGAACAGAAAGAATACGATATAAAGTCGCACTTAATATATATAGTGCAACCATTAATGTATACCACAGCGCTTTATTAAAGCTATAGTAAGATTTTGTACTGATTTTAGACGATAAGTCGTAATTTGCAAAAAGAATTTTACTACGGAATTCAAATATACAAAAGACCGAAGCTAAATAACAATTCCTAAAGTCTAAAGGTTTACCGGTCGAATGCTCTTCCAACTGAGCTACCAGGCAGGCGTAGCGTGCTTTTGCATTTTATATTTTACTGCTGTGAAGTCGCAGTGTGGCGCCATCTAGCTATTAAGTATTACACTACTAAACAAATCATAGCAGTCCATCGTCGCAGATGAAATTTGGTTATTTTTTGATAACACCAAACTTATTACAGTATATATCTCTCTTGGGCTCACGGGCCAAGCCCGGTCATTTGATAGGCGTGCGCGGGGATATGGATCCAACGCATAGAGGCCCGTTTGAGAAGTTTGATGTAATGTTGTACGCCCGCCGTGACCCGCTCCAGGATATGTCAATGGAACGACATATCCATGAGCAGGTCTCGGCAGGCGTTGAGATTATTGCAAAGTGTGATAGAAAATAAATGGGCTATGGAGATGAGATCTGGGTGAACTTAATACCGGGTATTACAGAAGAGGGACGGACGCCTGCCATAACAGCTTTTATTCCTAGTTATTTGCAGCAGGCGGTGGCTTGCCACTCACTAGATGGGCCCCCGAAATGCCAGGAAATCGGCCGAGGGCAACACCGGTGTGAGTGACTCAGGGATGTCGAGAGGTGTGCTGCGCTTCCTCCGAAGTTACTCGCGGCGTGATGCCCTTTAACACTTCCACCCCTGAAGCATATGTCTCTAGCGGCTCCTCTCTGGACGGCCAATGAAGGCAAGCCAGAGCTAAGAGTCCAGCGGCCCTTCTTGTGTTTACACTCCGACCGATGAAGACACGTCGGAGACGAAGGCCCTGACCGACTCTCTGTAGACTCGGGTCCGTGGTGTCGCTACTCACACAACAGCTCGCCAGAAGCTGCCCTGGGGACTACTATTATTATTTAAATCCAGCTGGAAGAGCACTCGACCGCTAATTGAATCCCACCTAGGACGGGGAGGTGAATATTGTTTTTTTTTTAATATTTATATTTAATAATCCTCTTATTTAAATAATAATTGTCTAAAAGGTTGTTGTGTTCCTGCGTTCGAATGAGGTTACCGGGAAGGAAGGAGTTGTTACGATGGCAGCTGGGGCGGTGACGTCCGATTGATAGTTTATATTACTCATAGTATTATAAACACAAGGAATGTTCTTTAGCGGCAAATGTGTTCACGTAATTTGAACTTGTCTACGTCATCAGCTATATTTAGTATGGAAAATGACAGATATTGACAACCAAATTCTTGACGTAGTTTTGACAACATGCGAGAAGAACATACTTGGTGTTTCTCTACTATTATATTAGCTACCTATATAACTGCTTACCAACGAGCAGGTCGTATGATTATTTTCTACCTAAAGGGGTGTGCTTCATCATATCTTTGAACCAAACGTCACCTTCACGTGGTGCACAAAAAGTAATTACAATAAAAGTTGATTTATAAAAAAAATTGAAACCGACTTCAGTTGGCGAGCGCAGCTTATTGGTGGAATATCCCGGCAGACGCTGCTGCCCGTCTTCCGGGAGAAAAGTTATCGCGTGACACAAGATTCCATAGTCGCCTTGTACGACATCCAGCGCAGAGCAATGGAGTGGCACAATTTTATTCTCCGGCTACCATAGGGCAAATTTAAGGGTTTCCCTCGATTTTTCTGGGATCCCATCATCAGATCCTGATTTGGTGATTATGGAACCACCTTGCAATCATACCCTTTCAAATAAAAAAAGAATTATGAAAATCGGTTCATAATTCGCAAAGATACCGAATAACATACACAAAAAAAAATATTCAGTCGAATTGAGAATTTTACCACCATTCTTTTTAACCGACGAACGGAGTCGGTTAAAAAGAATGGTAACTTTAAAGTTAATTTTAGTAGGTAGGTATACAAACAAATGCAAATTAAATTGTCTTATGAACTTTAATCCTGTGGTCGAGTCACCAGCAGTATATAAATAAAAACAGGTGTGATGTAATCCGTGACGTCATACAACATGACGTCACGGAATTACACGGCCGTCAGTATAATCCGACACAATCCGGTTATATCCGGCTCCATCCAGTTTGCTCCTTATCTCTACATCTTACGGTCCTTACAAATAAACATTAAATTTATTTTTGTTTACCTGATGGTTTTTACGGTGAATTCTATCCAATAAGCAACTTAATATGTGATAAAATAAATAAATAAAATTTGTTTATTTCATACAACTGAAATCCATATCAATGTTAGTATACTTAGAAGTATGTTAGCAAGTGATTTGAGAATTGTAAAAGAGAATTTTCAATTTAAACTATAAATAATTTTAACAAAAAAAAAACCGGCTCCACAATTTACTCTTCAACCGTAAGCACTTACAAAGTTAAAAACACTATCAGAACTGAATTTTATGATATAAAAAAAATGGGACCAAGTAACTCTTTCAAATAAAAAAAGTTTTTTTCAAAACGGTTTATAAGTGACGGAGTAATAAATAAGTAAATGTAACAAACATAAAAAAAAATACAACCGAATTGAGAACCTCCTCCTTTTTGGAGTCGGTTAAAAAATAGCTAGGGTACTGAGGATGATTATAGAAGCGATTTCCATGATCACCCTCCGCACCAAGGTCCTCCACAGTGGCGACGTGTTGTGTGTTGACGTGTCCGCTATCGTTGCCAGGATGCTGTTGCGACTGTCCCGTAGTCTGCGGATCAGCGATGTGTTTTTTTGACGTGACAACGTCTTATAAATTGGTTAGCCGGGTGACACTTCAAGAAACTGGGTCACGTTATGCGCTTACAATGAGAGCGAGTGAAAGGCGCGTGCCTTTCACTCGCTCTCATTGTAGGCGTGTCGTGGACGCGTGTCCCTTCTAAGAGCGAGAGAGACAGACATAAAAAGTGAAAGGCATGCGTCCCTTCCACTCGAAAACATTTTACCACTCAAAGTCGTTGTCACGTAAAACTTTCGCCCGTATACCGACTTTACAGGCAACCAATATTTTTTTTTTATGAATGACGATTGAAAAGCCATTAGTTTGGTATTCTGCAAACATCACCGATGCACTATAAACACGATGAAGTAATGTTTTCGCATTAATGTTATGGACTCTCTACATGTATTTTTTTAATGGTGATTTTGTTTCTCAAACGAACCATGCGGGAAGAACAAATCATTTGTAAAGTTCGGAATTTTGTTTCGGAACTTTTTTTTTTCTGTAGTGCAGATGAGGTTGGGTTCGGTTCAAAAATATTGATAAACCACTTACAACCTAAAAAAGTAACAACCTGACATTCTTGAAATATCCAAATTTACGCAAAAATAGCACTTCAAAATTAACGAACAAGATACTTTCTAGGATCATAATTTGTTTTTTCTTTTCGTTAAACGAGCGATTCGCCGCCGAATGGCTCGTAATTTCTTTCGAGCAATAAAATTTTTGTTACGCCTATGCTGGTACTTGCCCGCACCTGTCACCTTCATTACCGACATTCGGAAGATTGTCCGTCCCTCTCCCACGTATGTTAATTTTTTTATGATAATGATATTTTTTTACACACTTTATTTACTTTCACCTCGGCGTATGTAATCAAATCTTGTATGTTAAATTTAACCCTTTGGGGGTGTAAGTGGTCCATCAACATCTTTGAACCAAAGCCAACTTCATCTGCACGCGGTGCACCCTGCTGACTGGCAAACGAAGCTCTGGCCAAAAGAGAGGTAGAGAACGTAATTGTAAGCTACCCGGCTGGGGAATGTACCTCCGCCTTACAGAATAGCACAGCCAAATAACAATTCCCTTGATGGTTGTTGTGTTCCTGCGGGTGAGTGAGGTCACCAGAGAGGAAGGAGATGCTGCGTTGGCAGCGATATTTTAAGTTGCGAGCGTTAATATGGTTACGGTAATCGCTTCACATCGTATGCTTCTCTGCCACCCAACGTAGTATAAAAAAAAAAACCATTTCAGTCCAATTAGAGAGATGAAAAATATGACCTTTTGTTCACGACAGCATTGACATCAACTTCTTTTGAGCAAATTTAACGTACTAACGTCTAACTTTTCGATCAAGGGCCCTACCGGCTAAGCTAAAGCCGATTTCCATCGATTTTTTTGATAGCAAAAATCTAACTTGGACTTAGATTTATGGTACTTGTGTTTAGTTTAACTCATAGTAACCCTAGAGCTCTACCGACTAAGCTGACGATGTTTCACAATAACTAAAACGTAAGACCTATTGTTCGAATCAGGACCCCAGCCCCCTTACCACCAACTCTTATTGCGATTCAATAACTGAATATAATGCATATTCAGTTATGGAGCCGCAATAAGAGTTGGTGGTAAGGGGGTAGGACTCTGAATTTCCAACACGTGTCTTGTTGGAAATTCAGAGTCCTACCCCCTTACCACTTGAATTGCATTTGAATAGAATGCTTATTCATACGTATTAATAAGCGACTCTATTCTTATTGGCATAGAGTCGCTTATTAATTGGTATGAATATGCATTCTATTCAGTTATTGAATAGGCAAATATGGCATTTTGAGCAACATTACTTGTATTATTGATTATTTTTTATCTACAAAAACAAGATAAGATAAAGATAAGATCTTATCTTATAGAAACAGAAACGAAAAGAAAATTTCCGAATTGTAATTATAATGTTTTGAACAGCCTTTCAAGCAACAAAAAAACAAAAGACATGATACTAATCTGAACATTTTTTGCCACTTTAATAAGGAGAATACCATTACAAACGATGTTTATTTATCAAAATTATGCGTAAAACATAAAATAAAAATCAGCAATGTTTCTAAAACTGTAATTTAACATCGCAACTCATGTACAAACGGGCCAACCCGTAGTTGAGCAGCGTGAAGGACTATTCTCTAAAACCCTTCGAATTAAAGGGAGATTTGCATCCCAGCACTGGGATGAATACGGGTTAACGACGAAAAACAGACGCCTCTCTAATGCGCTAGCAGCAGAGATACATACCCATGCGCGAACAATACTCCTTGTATTTTAAGCGTCTATACATTAGACATGTAACCCTTTGGCTTGTCTGGCGCAAAATAAAAGAAATATAAATAAATTAATATTCCTGGACGAATTACACACTGCCATCTAGTCTCAAACTAAGCAAAGCTTGTACTGTGACCCGAAGTCAGAGAAGACATTGCTAGCTATTCGACCATCAACATAATAAAATAATTTGACTAGGTATAATCTTATTAAGCTAATAATACAGGCAAATTAATATAATTTGAGAATCTTCAAAACTCAAGAGGAGCCGCAATATTAATCACGCGAGCTCTGAGTTTAATAAATATCCAAGTCAACAAAATTAAATTGTTTGTACATCAGATATTACAAACTCTGCTTACATCAAGTGCCTTCTCGCTGCACCGAAGTACACTTGCTGCCAATGTTATTGTAACACTCATAATAAAAAATCACAATACTGCAATTTCATACTCGCATAATATGAAATGTGCACAATTTCATACTCCGCCGTCCGCGCAATTTTCGTGAAAAGGGATACAAAGTTTTTGCTTTAAGTATAATATAAAGATTCATTCATAGTAAATGCCAACGAACCTATGGAACACTCCAGCTCTATTTAATCTAAAATCCACAATCCCATGTTTGCTTTCAATTATATCTGTGCCCATTTAGTATCTTCATATTGTCGCCAATCTCTACTATCACTTCAATTAATTAGAATAATATTATTAAACGACAGTAAAAATTAATACAATTTTAATTGAGATGTCTCTCAAGATTTTTATGGCATGGAAAAAAATATTGAACAATGAGTAACTTGGTAGAAATAACTGTTCTGCTACCAAGACTCGTGATTTTCATTTCACAAATATATTTCTATGTTTTGCAAAAAAGGATGTGTAAGACTCACCATGATCTTTAGAACCGAAGCCAACTTTACTTGCACATGGTGTCTCCTCTGCCGAAAGAACGAGAGGTAGGGTACAGCGTATTTGTAAGCTGCCCGTGTGGGTAGTACCTCCACCTCACAGAAATGATTGATGTGAGTAGGTGTTGAACTGAAAAAAAGACTAAGCAAATTTTTCACAAGGGCTATGTTTATATTTTCCTATATTCGACGCTCATTCCAACAATACCCTAATCTATTGAGTTGAATAAATGTTCATTGAAAGAAACGACTAAGTCTCAACGATATTGTATTTTTTTTTATACCACTAGAGTGGCAAACAAGCATACGGCCCGCCTGATGGAAAGCTGTTACCGTAGCCTATGAACGCCTGTAACACCAGGGGCATCACACGCGCGTTGCCTACCCTATTGTAGCAATTGAATATTTACGGGAATTGAAACACATAATTAGATTTTTTGACTTAATCGACTTTCATGTGTATGTTTTTTTAACTTAATGCATACTAAAATTTATGTGGAACTGCGGAAACTCATCCTTTCGAATGCAAATGTTGACTACTCTGTACACAAAACAAAAGAATATACATCATATAAAAAAAAACCACGCCGGCTTTCAAGCCCATTTCAAACCTCTTCGTTTAAAAAAAATACAGAATAAACAGAGTGAGTCATATTATATGTCCGCAAGTGTAAGCCAATAAGAGCCGCAGTACAAGAGTACCAATTATTATTTTATTAATTTCTCAAAAACCTGTCAGCATTAAGAGAAGCGTGGTACTATGCGCTCAAGTACTTTCAAGAAATACTTTAGGAGTAATGCTATAAGGAACTTATTAATTTATATTAAGGCCAATTTAGATACAGGCTAGGCAAGTATATTTTAGTACCTTGTCCCCGCAACTTCTGACGTACGTATGCCGGTATCCCGTGGGTTTTTGTAGCACCAAGGTAAACAAGCATAAGGCCTGTTTGATGGAAAACAGTTACCGCAGCCTATTCATGCAACACCAGGGGCATCACTCGCGCGTTGCCGGCCCTGTAAAAACCATGGGGGTCAAAATAAAAGCATTCTTAATTGGCCGTGCTATAATGCATAAAAGCATTGCTATATAGTCTCTCGGGAAAACCTTGAAAGGAAGTTCATTCCTCAACTTAATAGTTAGTTAATAGTGAGTTTTCAAAATCTTTTCATAACTCCTCTGAACACACCCCATTGTACAATCGGTAGAACACACAAAGGGACGCAAAATCTCTTATCAGACTTAAAAGTTCTAACCCGTCTGTCAGTTTGTCTATATGTATATATTTTATGCCCGTACGAAGCCGGGACGGGTTGCTAGCAACTAGTATTTTAATGTACATCTGAATAATTTTTTAGTGATGTTCAGGCATGAACAAGATATTCCAGTAACACAATGTAGAGAAACGAACCGTTTCATTAAGACAATGGGTTTAAATTGCAGTGGTTAGACAGACAGACGGAATGGCGTATGGGTTAAGGTATAGGAACATTAGTTGAAAACCCCGAACAAAAAATCCCTTTCATAGGGTATGTTTGAATATGTATATGTCGCAGCCAATTCGTAAAATCCGCCGCATTACATAACGTCTAGCTGTTTTAAAAAATGGCGGAGTCATTATTTCGACCTCCTTTTTATCATATGATTACACGACCGAATTGTTACCTAATGGTGCATCACCAAGAATACTATAATAATAGAATCAAATAGCTTGGCTATTTCTAATTACGGTTATAATAACATAAACCTATCCAAACCTAACCAAAAGATAATTTAAATGCAATCTGCCTAAAGTTAGCCGTTTTGTAATGTGGCGGTTCTACCAATTAGCTGCGACATATATAATAGTATGCTAGGTATTTGCCTAAACTCACACAATACTGTAGCCAGACAATAAATCTCTGTGGACTATTCTATTATATGTGTTCCTGCGAATAAGTGACGTCACCGGGAAAGAGTTGCTGCGTCGGCAGCAGGACTACCAGCGCGCGAGAGATATTTCCTGTTGCCATCGTTTATATGGCTACGGTAACCGACTGTGGTAACCACTTCACATCAGGCGAGTCGTATGCTTGTTCTCCACCCGACGTAGTATAAAAACTATAGGTAAAACTGTAGATGTTATGGACATTGCTACTGTTATTTACCCTTTTTTTTTTTATACTACGTCGGGTGGCAGACAAGCATACCTGTTGTGAAGAGGTTTCCGTAGCCATATTAACGCTCACAACTTAAATCTCGCTCGCGCACCGCCACCCCGCTGCCAACGGAGCTTCTCCTTCCTTTCTGGTGACCTCACTCACTCGCAGGAACACAACAACCTTCAAGTGAATTGTTATTTGGCTGCGGTATTCTGTGAGGTGGAGATACATTCCCCAGTCGGGTAGCTTACAATTACGCTCCCTACCTCTCTTTTCGCCAGAGCTTCGTTTGTCAGTCAGCAGGGTGCACCGCGTGCAGGTGAAGTTGGCTTTGGTTCAAAGATGTTGATGAACCACTTACACCCCATCCTCACCTCCCGTCAGCTTATCAAAGCCCGCCAGCAATGTGTCCAAAATAGTGTTTTCATAGTGGCGACTGTAAGCGTTTTATGATGTTCACACGTCACCGGCATAATTAGTGTCTAAACCAGGGCTGTCCAAAATGCGAACTACCGCCGAAGCTGAAGACAATTACCATCTGATTTCTAGAATGCATAAATTAAAGTACTGCTTAGATTGTTGATAGTTTGCTGTTGTTTGAAGATGTTTAGCTTAGTTGGTAAAAACCCTAGAGCACTACTTGACTAGACTTACAAAAACTTTAACTTAACATCAATTTTGGAAATTAAAATATTCGATGGGAATCGGCTTCAGCTTAGGCGATACCCAGGGGGCCTACCGCCGAAACTGAACCGATTAGCATAGGATTTTAAGCTATTGCATAGCTTCTATCGCGGGCCTTGAGCGCGGGGACCGAATCCAGAAATTCCGTAACGAAAAAACCTCACGCTCCCCACTCCGACGGGCAAGGAGGTGTGGCTTGAAGGCCGTGCATCGTCTAACGTCTTTTCAGTTCGGCAGTCTTCGACACGGCGTTGTGTGCGTGCGATTAGACGTATTGTACGACTCTACGAAACTCGTTTTATTTATTTAATAATAGAAAAATTTGTTTTCTTATCGGTCACCACGCTCAAAAAGTGTAACTTGAATTAATATCAAAGAAAAAGTAATACTGCATGAATAAAAAAAATAAATAAAATTATAATTGCATAAGTTGATACAAAATGCTATGCAATAGCTTTACCGCGGCAGTCCCCGAGTGTTTGATTGTGAAAATAAATCTTAGGTTTAAGTTAATGACAAAGAACCACGGCTTAGTCAGTAAAGCTCTATAAATTCTACCAGCTTAGCTAGACATACTGTTCACCAATCTAAGCTAATTTGTGATTTTCGCAATCAAAAAATCCGATTACCATCGGCTTCAGTTTCGGCGGTAGGGCCCCAGGTTCGGGACAAATATTTTTTTGGCCCGCGGCGTCTTTGCCCATTAAAATCTTCTAATCTATACTAATATTAAAAAGACCACTGAACCGATCTTAAAAATAATTTTATACCTATAGACAGCTACATGATAATTGAAGAAATTTTGTAATTTATGTATGTAATTAAGATTTTGTAATTTGTACAGGTATGAATGTTAAATTTGTTAAGTTTGATAAAAATATGTATGTTTGCAGTGCCCTATCTGGGTTCATGTTTGGAACAAATGTAACAAACAACAACAAACCATATGTACACCACCTATTGTACACAACATGAGAGCAATAAATAAATACATGACCAGTGAGTAGCACAAGCTATATTTTAATATATCCGTGCGAAGTCGAGACGGATCGCTAGTCGCTTATAAATTGTACCACAAATGCAAGCAGACGAGCAAAACAGAGGCATAGTTAATTCCCGGCCGCGGAAATAACGTGCATTAGTCAACTGCCCGGACTCCTGTAATGAACCTCATATCTAGTCACCAATTACTCAACAGTGAATTATGAGCCTGAGTATACTTTGAACTAGTTTGTAATAGTTTGTTTCAAATATTGTTTAGCATACTTTTTGAGGAGGAGCAACATACTATTCGACCTAGTTCAAAGGATAGCATTAAATATTTTCATGTTTTTAAGAATAGCTCGATGGCGTCGTTGCTCTTGTCACTCTAACCGATCATGTAAGTTCCGTTCCTCACTCACCTTAATCGCAAGAACTCGAAGGAAATTGATTGCGTTCTTCTGTAAGCTAATTTCCATGTCCTACCGCTCTTTCTTCGGAGCTAGTCCAGTACCATCTGCAGGTGAAAGTTGCTTTGGCTCTAAAGATTGTTTTTTAATACCAGTACAGTGGAAAATCAGCATACAGCCCGCCACGCTGCTTACCTGCTGGTTGGCGGCTAGTGTTATCAAGCCGAAAAAAACTGTCATATTATGACAGCAACCGGAACCGACGGCTTGATGTGCCCTCCGAAATATGGAGGAGCTTGAGATAAATAAACCCATCCACGGACCAGTAACGCTTGACGTTGCTTTACCTGCGTGTTCGATTAGAACAACGACACTCGAAATCCGTAGAGGATTCATTAATTTGTGTGAAAAATGACAGTTAAGAAAATTATTCATATTTTAGTATCTACTCTTACTTGTCACAGCAGGTTGCAAATGTAGATAAAGAAACAAAAGTAATAGTTTCAGCGTCCCAACTACGCCGGAGGAGTTTACAGAAAAAAAACGGACGCAAGATAACAATGATTTAATGAATGTGAAAAAGTTTAAACATTCTAGTTTTAATGTTACCCTGGAGTGTGGTGGTGCATATCTCTATTTGTGAAATAAAGCTCGAATAAATATCTTTGTATGTTTGTTTGCACTTAACACAGTTAACACTATTGTATGTATTAAAAAGCAATATTTAAAAAAAAACGGGCGTGCTTTAGACCAGTGTTCCGCAAACTTTTAGTGTTTAAAACCACCATAAACGAAAAATTTGTATTTAATTGTGTAAATATTTTTCTTCCGTTCGTCTATTTAGCTTTATGAGATAACCTTATTTTTTTAACGCACACCAACTACGGACCACGGTATACCAGTGTGCTGTGGCACACAATTTGCGGAACACTGCTTTAGACAACACGACTGAAGTAAAAGTTCTTTATCTTTACTAACTTATATCTCCCTTTCAACTTCCGTTCGCTGTTTCCGTAACGCTCTCGTCACGCATTCACCAGCTTACTCGCTAAGCCAAGCGTGCGTAAAGAAGTTTTACTTAAAAAAAACCCGCTGGCTGGATGTATATTATAGAAATAGAAATATGTTTATTTCAACATCACACATAAACAAAGTACATGTAAGCAACACAAATACAACATTACATTATAATATGAAGTGTGATGCTAGATTTTGGCCCGTCCTCAGGTATCATTGCTGGGATGGGATCACAGAGTGATCTCAGCCCTGTTTTTCAGTTTTGCGGCCTGTTTTTCAGGTTGCTACATAGCTGTTATTAAGATCCATCAGATTTTTTTTTACACAAACCACAAATAATTTTTATTTTTATTTTTATTTTTTAGTTCCTAACACTATTGGATATATGAAAGTGTACCTAGTATTTAAAAAAAGTAGATTTAAAAAAAAATTAAACCGACTTCAGTTGGCGAGCGCAGCTTATTGGTGGCAGACGCTGCTGCCTGTCTTTTCCGGGAGAAAAGTTATTGCGTGACACAAGATTCCTTAGTCGCCTTGTACGACATCCAGCGCAGAGCAATGGAGTGGCGCAATTCTATTCTGCCGGCAACCACAGGGCAAATTTAAGGGTTTCTCTCGATTTTTCTAGGATCCCATCAGCAGACCCTGACTGGGTGAATATGTGACCACATCGCAATTACCCTTTCAAATAAAAAAAAAATATTTGACCATACGTGCTTATAAAAATTCAGGGTTTCCCTTGATTTCCCTGGCATCCCATCATCAAATCCTGACTTGCTGAATATGGGACCACCTTGCAATCATACCCTTCCAAATAAAAAAATAATTAAGAAAATCGGTTCACAATTCGCGAACATATCGATAACATACATACAAAAAAAATATTCATTCGAATTGAGAACCTCCTCCTATTTTGAAGTCGGTTAAAAATAAGGTCCGCTGGTTGGCCGTTTGTTTATTTAATAAATATCGTGTGAAGTATAATCTCATAGAAAATTGATTTTTTGGTTTAGGAAGGTACAAAATGGTTGCTAGCTCTTAGCACTATTAGAAAAATTATATTCTTTTATAAGTAAAATATATAATGATTATATAGGTAAGTAAATAGTATTAAAAATAAATTCGTATTTATTTTCTATTTCCGGTTCGATTGCAGTTGTGTTACAAACAATGATTATAGATGCGTAGACGTGTCAATATTAACAAATTCTGAGATAACACAATAGGCAAGACGACAATGATAAAAAATTATAAAAAATACTTATCAGTGTCATAAAATACACAAAACTAGAACGATCTGCGATCTTGAAATTTTAATAACTTATATCCGACTTGTTCTATGATCGATCAAAGTGTAGTGGGAAAGTCCAATTTCAAAGAATGAAATTATAAAAAAAATATATTAACTTTGGAAAAACAATCAAAAATACTTTTGTTATGGCACTAGCTACATAAACGCAGTATTTCACATAGCTGTCGTACAAATTTCTGTTTTAACGTATACAAAATACATAAGTGTGACGTCATAATTCAGTAGCCTTTTGTATGGAGCGTTTTCGGGAAAGTCCAAAATTGTGATTTTCAAGTTATCATGAAGAAGTAAGAAGTCTCAAGAAGTTTTTATGCTATCGAAGTAATTCTTTCACCTATAGTTATATTATTGTGACGACCTTACAAAACAAATCGAAAGAAAAAATTGTCGTCTAGCCTATTAGTTGTCTAGCCTATTAGTAGGTACCTATGGATTTTGTTATTGTACCACGACGAACACGTTTCTATACCGTGTTCAATTATAGAATTTCCATACAAGTTCCTACATATATTTTTTTATGTGAGAGGGCGGCAAACTACCATATGGGTCTCATGATGGAAAGCAATCACCACCGCCCATGGAGATCAGCAACACCAAGGGGTTGCCAATCCGTTGCCAGCCTATTCTCCTTCCTTTTTAGGGTTCCGTACCCAAAGGATAAAAAGGAACCCTATTACTAAGGCTCCGCTGTCCGTCCGTCCATATACATAGAAACCTAACATCCATACTGATATCATAAGTGTGAAAGTGTGTTTGTTTGACGTTCTTTCACATTGAACGGAACCAATGGATTGTCATGTTTTTTTAAGGTCTGGAGAGAAAGACATTTTACTTTTACTTTTTATTCGACGAGCTCGGTGGCGTAGCGGTCAATGACGCGGCTTCGACACCAACGCTCGTGGGTTCGATTCCCACACAGGACAAACATTTGTGTGCATGAACATGTCTGTTTGTCTTGGTCTGGGTGTTTTCTATGTATCATAAGTATGTATTTACAAAAAAAATGTATTTACGTATGTTTATCAGTTGTCTAGTACCCATAACACAAGCTTCGCTTACTTTGGGGCTAGATGGCGCTGTGTAATTTGTCTGACAATATTTATTTATTTATTTATTTATCCCGAAAAAAACAGCTCATACCCACAGGAATAAAGGTTTTGTTAAAATAATGATCACGCAGGTGAAGTCGCAGGTTTATAATCGTTAATAGGAATAGAATATCATTTATTTGCTAGAACATACAACTATTTAGAAAGATGTTATGTTACAGTCAGGTTACAGTATGTTCACCTTATACAGAGGCATGCAAATTATCCTGTGTACAAATAATATGTAAGTTTAAAGAAGAATTTAAAGAAAAGTAGACAAGAATTGCTAAACAGGGTTTATGTATGACTTATTCCGTTTATCCACCTTATAACAGCTATCATAACATGGATATATAGAAATGCGTGCCCATCTATCTACCCTGATAAGTAAGTTATTATGTGAATTAGATTGTAAACCCCATTCAGGGGGAATAGATTAACACGCGTTCCCGAGTATCCACCTTTTTTTTTTTTTGTATTTAGCTGTTTTAGGGTGAATAAAAAGAATTAGCTTTGTATATGATAAAATACACATTTTTTACATTTGTTGCCAACCACACACACACACGCACACAGTGCTGCCGTTGGTATTTTATTTAGGTTCACAAAGAATTGCTCCGTTTCTGTTCTTAAGATCCTCTATTTCGTTTTCTGTATTCGCCAATTCTTCTGCAGAAGGAACATCTTTCACTACTAATACTGCGGAATTAGTCTCAGTTTCTGTGTACGGTGTTCCAGGTACCAACAGGAAGTAAATGAAGGCTTTTTCATTAATGTACCTGAATACGGCATGGTCACTTTTTTTACCATTACAATAACAATCCAATTGTAAAGCTGCATCGACCTCTGATGCGTTATCCGCTATTATAGCTGGTATATCACTACCATCCGCTGGAATGTTACTAGTAGCAGATACTTTGCTCGTTGAAAAAATTGGCACATTTTTTTTGTCACCACATTCACAAGTACCGGTATCATTTTTTTGGACTTCAAACCATGCGCACGTAGGTAAAGTAGGTATTTTTGGGTACGTCTTCATCGGTACCCATTTTCCTAAAAACTTTTCAACATTTTGATCTGCGTAAACCGTACTAATAATAGTGACCACCAGCAAGAATTTTAACATTTTATATTTTAACATAAATCTCGTATGTTCGATTTATATTTAGGCTCTGACGCACTCGCGCCTGTAAGGTTCCTTTATGACTTAATAAAACTACCATACATATTAGTATTTATAGCTTTGAAATGACTTTGTTTGCATCGCATTTATCACCAATTAAGCAATACTGTTTACATGCGATATGATTATTATTTAGTTGGTAAATGATCTCTGCACTTTTGATAACTCAGGTCATATTTTTCATGTCCGAGAAGCGACTAAATTGTCACTAGCCTTGAAAAAAATTATGTTTAGGAAAACAACTGCGTATCTGTACCTACATTTATATATTAATACGTGATGCAAAAACTTTGTAACTGTTTTATGAAAATTACGCGGACGGAGGAGTATGAAATTTCGCATACTTATAGTTTTTAAAGAGATGCAAATTTTTTTTTAATTATGCATAAAAATACATTAATTAAAAAAAATACACACACTACCATGTATTTGACACACACACGCATATATACTCTTTTGGTTAATATCAAATTCATAATTTAAATTAATTATAATCGATTTTCAACCAATGAACGACCACTAGCAAATGTTAAAAACGTCATCTATATATATAAATAAAAGAGAAAATCACTCACTCACTCATCACGAAATCTCAGAAACTATAACACCTACAAACTTGAGATTTGGCAGGTAGGTTCCTTATAGAGTGTAGACATCCGCTAAGAACGGATTTTACGATACTCCACCCCTAAGGGGGTAGAATGGGGGTTGGAAGTTTGTATGAAAGTCCTATGTTTTTGAAGCAAGAGACTTGAAATTTAAAATGTATGCTCTATATATGGTGTAGAGGTGTACTAATAATGTATCTTTGGAAATCAACCCCTTTTTGGGGTTAAAACGGGGGTTGGAAGTTTGTATGAAAGTTCTACGTTTTTGAAGTAAGAGACTTGAAATTTAAAATGTATGCTCTATAGATGGTGTGGAGGTGTACTAATAATGTATCTTTGGAAATCAACCCCTTTTTGGGGTTAAAACGGGGGTTGGAAGTTTGTATGAAAGTTCTATGTTTTTGAAGTAAGAGACTTGAAATTTAAAATGCATGCTCTATAGATGGTGTGGAGGTGTACTAATAATGTATCTTTAGAAATCAACCCCTTTTCGGGGTTAAAACGGGGGTTGGAAGTTTGTATGAAAGTTCTATGTTTTTGACGCAAGAGACTTGAAATTTAAAATGTATGCTCTATAGATGGTGTGGAAGTGTACTAATAATGTATCTTTAGAAATCAACCCCTTTTTGGAGTTAAAACGGGGGTTGGAAGTTTGTATGAAAGTTCTATGTTTTTAAAGTAAGAAACTTGAAATTTAAAATGTATGCTCTATAGATGGTGTGGAGGTGTACTAATAATTTATCTTTAGAAATCAACCCCTTTTTGGGGTTAAAACGGGGGTTGGAAGTTTGTATGAAAGTTCTATGTTTTTAAAGTAAGAAACTTGAAAGTTAAAATGTATGCTCTATAAATGGTCTGTAGGTGTACTAATAATTTATCTTTAGAAATCAACCCCTTTTTGGGGTTAAACGGGGGTTGGAAATTTGTATGAAAGTTCTATGTTTATGACGCAAGAGACTTGAAATTTAAAATGTATGCTCTATAGATGGTGTGGAGGTGTGCTAATAATGTATCTTTAGAAATCAACCCCTTTTTGGGGTTAAAACGGGGGTTGGAAGTTTGTATGAAAGTTCTATGTTTTTAAAGTAAGAAACTTGAAAGTTAAAATGTATGCTCTATAAATGGTCTGTAGATGTACTAATAATTTATGTTTAGAAATCAAGCCCTTTTTGGGGTTAAACGGGGGTTGGAAATTTGTATGAAAGTTCTATGTTTTTGACGCAAGAGACTTGAAATTTAAAATGTATGCTCTATAGATGGTGTGGAGGTGTGCTAATAATGTATCTTTATAAATCAACCCCTTTTTGGGATTAAAACGGGGGTTGGAAGTTTGTATGAAAGTTCTATGTTTTTAAAGTAAGAAACTTGAAATTTAAAATGTATGCTCTATAGATCGTGTGGAGGTGTACTAATAATGTATCTTTAGAAATCAACCCATTTTTGGTGTTAAAACGGGGGTTGGAGGTTTGTATGAAAGTCAGGTTTTTGAAGTAAGAGACTTGAAATTTAAAATGTATGCTCTATAGATGGTATGGAGGTGTACTAATAATGTATCTTTAGAAATCAACCCCTTTTTAGAGTTAAAATGAGGGTTGGAACTTTGTATGATAATCCAATGTTATTGAAGTTAAAGTAATTATGGCAGAAGGATTTTAAATGATAATTAAATATAAAAAATATTGAAAACAACTACCTACTTACTATTATAAGGAGGGATGTATTATTATAACAATAAAAAGTACTTTAGGTTTTACAAAGAGGTTTTAAAAAATAATATCCGTCGACTTCATTGATTCTAAAAACTCGTCTAGATATTGATTGTTTTTAACTTTTTTATTTTTTTCCTTTCATTAGGTATTTAGCTTTTTCGAATGTAATTAAAAATTATTTGCAAATAACTAACTCCACGCGTACGAAGTCGCGGGCGGCCGCTAGTAATGTTATAATAAAGCACTTGTACTATTCCACGTTATTATATTTAATATTACCGACCGGTTTCGCCGCTAAGGCATTATCAAGGTAAACAGATGGTGTTTGTGTTTCTACAAAACATACAATCAACAGTATCAACTTTATGTTAAAAACGTCTGTTATTAATATATTTTGCTGAATTTTGAGTCAATTTAATTTATTAATTCTTATAGAAAGACCGACATAAAATTAAATTATTGTAACTTACATTGAGTTTTTACTTATTCCTTGCTAAGTACCTACAAGATACCTTCTTAATTCGATCCTGATGACGTTAAAAATATTTTGTATGGAATTGACTTTGCTTTTGTTTTGTGCAATCGCAACCGTATATCTAAAATAAAGTATGTATTTGTTAATAACTGACGTCATGTAATGCCATTGCTGTCCCGGGGGTAAAACCACGGCTCTCTAAATAAAAATATTACATCTCTAAAAATAGAGACATCGCCCCTGCAGAACACGACGTATATGGAAGGTTATTGAAGTACAACTTCTTTAAGCAGGCTTGACTTGGGGAGTAAGCTGGTGAATCCGTGACGAGAGCGTTACGGAAACGGCGAACGGAAGTTGAGAGGGAGATATAAGTTGCTAGAACTAAAGAGGTTTTACTTTAGTCGTGTGGTCTAAAGCACTCTCATTTTTCATTTATATATATTTTTTTTAGTTTACCACTTTATTTATTTTACCACTTTGGAAGGGCCTCTCGCACAAACTATTCAGTTTAGAAAAAAATATAGAAACCTGAATGTCATTTTTGAAGACCTATCCATAGATACATCACACGTGTATGGGTTTGATGAAAAAAAAATTTTTAGTTTCAGTTCTAAGTATGGGGGAACCCCCGAAATTTATCGTTTTTTTTTTTTCTATTTTTGTGTGAAAATCTTAATGCGGTTCACAGAATACATCTACTTACCAAGTTTCAACAATATAGTTGTTATAGTTTCGGAAAAAAGTGACTGTGACATACGGACGGACAGACAGACAGACATGACGAATCCATAAATAAGGGTTCCGTTTTTTGCCATTTGGGTTCGGAACCCTAAAAAGGCGTAAAGGGGTTTTTAAAGGATCGGCTTACGCGTTAGTAATGCCTCTGGTATCGCAAGCGTCCTTAGGCTGCGACGACTGCTTACCATCAGGCCGCTCCTACGATTATTTGTCACTGTAGACGTATATAAAACGACACCAAGTTTTGCAAACAAAATTACGATAATTTTATATGATTTTGCACACAAATAGAGATGTGCACAATTCCTCTAACATTAACATTAAAACTAGAATGTTTAAACTTTTTTACATTCATTAAATCATAGTTATCTTGCGTCTGTTTTTTCTGTAAACTCCTCCGGGCGTAGTTGGGACGCTGAAACTATCCTTTTGTTACTTTTGCTACATTTGCAACCTCCTGTTACAGGCAAGATGAGTTGTTGAAAAAACAAATAAAAACAGATTTTCTTAATACTTTCCTGAGAAAGAATGAAGTTTTTTTTACACTAGGTCGGGTGGAAGACAAGCATACGGCCCGCCTGATGTGAAGCGTTTATCGTAGCTAGTAGTAGTAAGTAGATATATATAGTTACTCGTCAGGTTAGTGTAAAATTATAATTTTCACATATCATTATAGAAGTACCATTACTAGCTAATCATCATCATCATAGTTTGGGACTACATGACAGTGTGTCATTTGATATGGAATATTTCTCTAAGGAAAATCATCATCATCATCATCATCAGGTCCATTTTAGTCTCCACTACAGGAGCACGACCCTCTCTCGTCCGTCCTAGACGGAAGGAGGATTTGGCCCACACTCCCCACGCTGGCCAAACGGGTTGGGGAGGCTTCATCGATGTTTGATAATGCGTATTTCCCTTAGTCGCTTTGTACGACATCCACGGTAAGAAACGGAGTGGTTCTATTATAGTCTGCCGGAAACCACACAGCAAGTGAAATACGTTTTCAAAAATCGATCAGGCCTCCCCAACCCGTCTGGCCAGCGTGGGGAGTGTAGGCCAAATCCTCCTTCCGTCTAGGATGGACGAGAGAGGGTCGTGCTCCTGTAGTGGAGACTAAACTGACCTGATGATGATGATGATGAAGTTAGTCTAGCTTACATCTCACTAATTAAGTCGTCAACCACATCATAATGTCTGTTCTGCATCAACCCACATTCATCCCACTCCTGGGATATGGATAGACAGGCTTCGGCCGACGTTGCTTAACGTATGTGATTGCTTAGCGACGCCATCGAAGTTCTGGATAATTTATGTATTCCGTATTAAATACGGAATACATAAATTATATTATTCGTTTCCTTCTTGTCGCGTATTTTTCTCAGCCCTGGGGCAGGACCACGTGTTCAGAGGGCAAAATTGAATGCGTAAATGAAAGTACTGCTTAAATTATTGCTAATTACGTTTAGTTTAGCTGGTAGAAACCCTAGAGCTCTACTGACTAAGCTGAAGATGTTTGTATTACTTTAACTATATTACTTTAACCTAAGACAAATTTTTGGAAACAAAAAAATGGGGTGTGGCTATGTCATGGACTTGACCGTGTGTTCGAATACGTTATATTCACTACAATTATCTCAAAATGGCAGCGCTTCCCCATCCCCCGCACGCGATTTCATAGTCCTTGCGTAGCGTAATAAATTCTTTGATCCTTCATCTACCCAGTGGTGTGATTAAATTTTGGATGGAGATGATAGATTTGTAGCTGTAACACCAAACTGTATCCCCCGATTTTGTCATCATTCGTTTTTAGGGTTCCGTACCCAAAGGGTAAAAAGGAACCCTATTACTAAGGCTCCTTGTCATTAATGTCCGTCCGTCCGTCCGTCCGTCTGTCCGTCTGTCACCTGGCTGTATCTCATGAACCGTGATAGTTAGAGAGTTGAAATTTTCACAGATGATGTATTTCTGTTGCCGCTATAGCAACAAATACTAAAACTAAAATAAATATTTAAGGGGGCTCCCATACAACAAACCTGATTTTTGCTCGCAATTGATAACGACAATAGCTAGACGTTTGAAATACTCACATAATATTTAGTTATATATTCACTTTAAAAATAAATAATTAAAAAAAATATGACAAATATTTAAGGGGGATACATATATATAAAATACGGAATACATAAATTATTCGTTTCCTTCTTGTCGCGTATTTTTCTCAGCCCTGGGGCAGGACCACGTGTTCAGAGGGCAAAATTGAATGCGTAAATGAAAGTACTGCTTAAATTATTGCTAATTACGTTTAGTTTAGCTGGTAGAAACCCTAGAGCTCTACTGACTAAGCTGAAGATGTTTGTATTACTTTAACTATATTACTTTAACCTAAGACAAATTTTTGGAAACAAAAAAATGGGGAGTGGCTATGTCATGGACTTGACCGTGTGTTCGAATACGTTATATTCACTACAATTATCTCAAAATGGCAGCGCTTCCCCATCCCCCGCACGCGATTTCATAGTCCTTGCGTAGCGTAATAAATTCTTTGATCCTTCATCTACCCAGTGGTGTGATTAAATTTTGGATGGAGATCATAGATTTGTTGCAACAGCAAACTGTATCCCCCGATTTTGTCATCATTCGTTTTTTTGATTTCCCTCCCTATGGAAGCAATTTTAAGGACGCATTCACGTCAAAAATCCGATGGTAATCGGCTTCAGCTTTGGCGGTAGAGCCTCTGTATATACAAAGAGTAATGGTATTCCCTCTGTGGAATATGGTGGGCATTATAAAAGTAAAAACTCGAAGCAAAAATAGCCAGTAACGGGGAACATTAAAAAGAATAGGATAATTTCAGAGGAGGGCCAGTTTCAAGCACGTAATAATCATAAAAAAACGCCTCACTGTTCGAGGGTTTATTGAGCGTTCGCTAAGGCAATGCTTTTTATTGTTTTCTTTACGGCATACAATATGAATAATGGCTTATCTAATGAGAAAAATGTTTTTAGCTCTGTTTTATGAGAACGCTCAGTGGAATACTTTTTTAACTGTTTCACTACTTGTACTTCTACCGCCTAACGACTATAATATTATAGATAAACGATGGGTGCACATCACGGCAATCAAAAAGCAGCTAAAATAAAATTACGTAACTTTTTTGGAAATAGTTTTGATTTTCGTCTGTTCTTTTGCAGTAGTTTGGAAATTGGAGCCCTACTGGCCTCCATATTGTACAGCGCTTACTCAAACTATACCTACGCGTTCACGTGCATAATTTACCATCCACAAGATTGGATTACCGTCCTTAAGAGCGGCTAAATATACACGGTCGATATATTATATAGGCTGGCCGTATGCTTGCTTGGCACCGGATGTGGTATAAAAAAACTCAGTTCTTGTGAAGGGCTAAAGCCCACCCAGTTCTTTCTTGATGAGGCTGCTTTCAAAGATCTACGACCAGTAAGGATGCAGCCTCAAGAATCGCGTAACTGGTTCATCAGTGGTTATTATCTCCAGATGGTCACATCCATACTTTTGTTTTAAAGTGGCAAACAAACATACGATCCACCTGATGGAAAGCAGTTACCATAGCCTATGAATGCCTTATGTGATACTCTGAGAAATTTTCTGGGAATACTTTGAGAATAACTCATCAAATCGCTACCTACATATTTGAATAATAATTAGTATTTCAACATCACATCACAGACGAAAATAATATTACTGTAACCACAGTATTAAGAGTGTCCTGCTTAATGGTCCTGGTAATCTTATGACTGTGCTGTAACTAAGCTTAATAATTATTACTAAGACACGAATAATTATGATAATATAAATTATCTTGTATCAAGCTATAAATACTAAAAAACTGATAGCTTTTAAGTCATCTTTAAACGATACGAAAACATTACAGCAATATTACATATATAAAAATCAATGCCAATTTTCGATGTAATTTTATAACTTAAGAACGGGCTCACCTATCCAAACTAAATGTTTAGGCTTTGTTCGGACTATTTAGTAGATGGTTTATGTGATGTTTGAAAAAAATCGGTAGAGCGGTTCTTCATTTATCACATTTTTTGTAACGAATCTATCTATATATGTATATAAAAATCAATGCCAATTTTCGTTGTAATTTTATAACTCAAGAACGGGCTCACCTATCCAAACCAAATGTTTAGGCTTTGCTCGGACTATTTAGTAGATTTATGTGAAGTTTGCACAAAATCGGTAGAGCGGTTCTTCATTTATCACATTTTTTGTAACAAATGAATTCAATAAATGGCGGATCATTTTGTTAATGGGGATTTTGCTGTCAAATTGAAACTTTTTTCAGATGGGGATTGTGCTGTCAAATTGAAACTTTTTTCAGTGTTGACAGTACAAGCATGTTGTTATGTCATTCATGCGGTCATTTCATTTTGGACGTGCTTCGACTTTATGTTGCCTGTTCCAGAGTCGGTAGAGTCGGTCGCTCCCCAGCCGTTTGTTAATTCATGCTCAAAATGGAAAAACAAAAAATGTTGTTTATCTAAATTTTTTGGATTAAGTATTAAAATAGCTAGCAATTAATAAAATATTTTTGAATTAATGAATTTGATGTTCCAATTTTTTTTTTTAGTACTTCACTTTATACGTAGCGAAGCACGTACAGGGCAGCTAGTAATTGGTATAAAGAATTGCCCGCGGCACAAAGTAGCCTCAGAGCAAATTGCCACGCGCATTCCCCGCGATTCGACTCATATGACCGAATGATTGAATGATGAAAAAAATTGGACTGTTCCGATGAAGAACCTCCTCGTTTTTTTTTTTTTTTTTGAAGTTAGTTAAAAATATAAGTTGCTAGACAAGTGGTGCATATAATAAAAATAATATCAACTACGAAATAAATTGAAACCTGAAAACGTGGAGCAGTGCAGTTCGGTTTAAAACTTCGCAATTTATTTTCAATCGATCCCCGCGTTACCAAAAAGGCGAGCTTGCGGCCAAAAGCTCAAACTATTCATGTGTTTTGTTTGCATTTTCCTGCATGCCCATTTCAGCTTTCAAACGGTGGCGTCGTGCTTTCTGAAAAAAATCAGTGTTGTATGCCGATTGGAAGGAATATATTTTTGTGGCAAAGAGTTGACGCGGTTAGTGATATTGTAAACGTACGATTAAAATATGGGAATAATACTAAATAATAATTATTTAATAAGTTTGTGAACCATTGGGATTTGAACCCACGACCTCTCTCGATTATCGGTCGAATGCTCTGCCTCTTTTTTATTAATAACTAATAGAAATGCCGAACTTCATCTGCAATAATGAACTGCTATGCCTTGTTTAGTAGTGTAATACCACAGTATAAGTAATAGTACTACGTACAGTATGGCCCCTCCCTGCCGGTCTCTCGCATCGACTTCACCTCCCCTCTGAGACAAATCTGGAATAGTTTGTATGGCGCCGCACGCACACATGCACATTCACGCCCTGCACAGATGGCATTGTTTGTGTTCACGTTCGAGTTCACGACGCGATATTAGTATGGAGCTGCCGGGGTGTGGTAATACTTAATAGGTAGATGGCGCCACACTGCGACTTCACAGGAGTAAAATATATAATTTTAACAAAAAAAACCGACTCCAATCATTACTCTACATTAAATTTATGTATGTATAATACAGGCTGATGATGATGATGATGAAAAAAATATGGGGCCAATCTGAAAGTATGTATACTCTTTCAAATAAAACATGTTTTTTTCAAATAAAAAAATACAGCCGAATTGAGAACTTCCTCCTTGGAATCGATTAAAAATGCAAAAAGTCGTTACCACCACAAGCCTTGCCGATAGCTCAGTTGGAAGAGCACTCAACCGGTAATAAATAAATAATAAATAAATAAATATTGTCAGACAAATTACACAGCGCCATCTAGCCCCAAAGTAAGCAAAGCTTGTGTTATGGGTACTAGACAACTGATAAACATACGTAAATACATTTTTTTTTTGTAAATACATACTTATGATACATAGAAAACACCCAGACTATGACAAACAGACATATTCATGCACACAAATGTTTGTTCTATGTGGGAATCGAACCCACGAGCGTTGGTGTCGAAGCCGCATCATTGACCGCTACGCCACCGAGCTCGTCAAGTAATCTACAGGTCTTGAGTTCAAATCCTACCTACATATTTATAAGAACTAAAAAGTTTACTTTTTGTGTTACGGCTAAAGATAGGTGTGAACATAAACTGAACATAAGTATATAATAATAAAGTATACTATCTCTAAACGTAACATGTGACATCTATTAAATAAGAACTTTAATTACAGTCCATGATAGTCTCACTAAAACTTATGATTAAAGATTAGATTATAACATAAAGTTTAATAAGCCTGGCGGATTTGAAGAACAAACGCAAGCTTTCAAATGAAACCGAAATTGAATTACACTTATAATACTTAAAATACACATAAGTGCGTAAATTTATTTACGGTTTGTGTCAGAGATGTATATCACAAACTCTATCGATATTCATAATGACATAGATAGATGTAGATAATAAATTTAAATGACATGGGACTATGCTCTGGTATAATAATATTTTCAATTATTTATTTGAATTGTAGCACATTTATTTTTCTCAAATGTATGTAATTCAAGTGTACATTTTTTTTTAGAAGTCCATTCGGACTGTTGATTGATCTAACCCATTCCATGTATTCCTGCTATCCGAGTTAATGAGGAATCTGAAAGACGATATAAAATTGCATAGGATCGCATACTAATTGAAAGAAACTACCTAATGATCGGTTAAGGTTAAACTGTCATCATAGGGTACATGTACCTTCATATCTTGATGACACTTTAGTGATCATAATTCATAACTAAACGTCGCATACAACAATGGAACATATTTGTTTCAATTCGACATTGTTGAAATCGACAAAAATATAAGAGAGAAATTCGATAGATTATTCAACCCTGTAATTATTTTTACGTTAGGTTTCAAATTTTTCCAAACGTTCAGTTTTGATCGTGGCGATAAGTGCAGGCAAGCTGTCAAAGTATTATCAAAAACGGTACTACGCATATTTATCACGTATCCCTTTCTGCCATACAGTGGCATTTCACTCGCACAGCCATTTGTTTCTCTATTCCGATAGGTATATTAACTATAGGGAACATAAAAATATTTATTTCTGACATGAAATGACACATCAAGGTTAAGTGTTAAGATTTTTATTAATTATCTAGAAATTTTAGTGGCTAGGTAGTTACACAATGAGTTACACTGAATTACACGAGTATCATACATATTAGTAATAACAATGATAAACAATAAATCTATTTATATACTCATTTCATACATTTTTTACACTGTAAAAAACTTATTAAATCTGTGAAAAAATTATGCCTAATGTGGTGGACTATTTACGGGCTATCAGAAGCTTGTGTTATAGTTTGTACATTACTAATTAAATCGTATATAATATTCTGAGAGTAATTTATTTATTATTATTTAGTAATTTATTACTAGAGAATAGAGGGTCAACGTATATACGAGTACTTGAAACGTTGCCATCGTTTCAGTCTTAGAGAAGGACAAAGTTGAATGGTACTAAAATAATGCGGTTTTTTAAAAGCGTACACTAGATGACATGAAGTATCGTAAATTTTGCTATTAAAACAATTATTCAAATTGCTTTGGTAATGATAAAAAAAACAACATACGTAGATGACTAATAAAATCGATTCAATCACTAAAATACAAATGTTCATATAAAATTTCCTTTTCAAATAAGATCTCACCAACAGATGACACTGCATAGCATTTAGAAAACAATAAAAATAAAACGCCTAGGGAAGTTCGATCGCCCAGTACTAAATATAGTTATTCGATTCACATTCGATGCCCGGGCAGCAATCTGGGTAAGGTTTTGTTAAATCTTCTTCTGTAACGTAGCAATTGGGATCGGCATTGCCAACTTTTCCACAACTGTAACATATAAAAATAAAATTTAAAGATTCCAGATATCAAATTGTTTGTATTTTCAAGTAATACTATAGGTATGATTTATCTACATAGTACGACGTACGACCTCCCTACTTTGACCTATGAGTGATATGGACTGGCTAGTTCAGAGGCTAATAGTCACACAGCGAGTGATAGCGAAAGCTATGCTCAGGCATAGGGTTTCTCTTAGGGATCAAATTGAGAATGAGAAAATTCGACGAACAACTAAAATCGTCAAAGATCTGAGAATCAGCAAGCTGAAGTGACGATGAGCCGGCACGGCACATCTGCCGTGTCAATAATGGGATATAACAGAAGAAAGTCCTAAAGAAGAGGCCTCGTAAGGTCCCTTTCAAGGGGTCGATATCGGCATAAAATAAATAATAATAATAATAAATATTGTCAGACAAATTACATAGCGCCATCTAACCCCAAAGTAAGCGAAGCTTGTGTTATGGGAGACGAACTTCTTAGCTTCCATGGATTCACCGTGCGGGTGCCGGGTCCATCGTGTGGCAGAGAGAGAAACCCAAGCAGATCCCGAGACTTGTGACACGGGTGTAGGTTTAAGGGGCCCCTTTCCAACGTACATCAACACTCACCTTCACTACGTGTGTTTCTCTCCCTGCCCAGCCAAATCTGGTATGAACCTGCTAATGCAGCTTTAGATACTCGTTCTAGTATAGAACTTACTGCACTTCTGGACAAGCCAAGGTCTTTCAGCAGGTTATAGAGAGATTTTGCTGGTATACCTCTCGCTCCTACTTCTACAGCGTATAGATTAACTACATAGCCACTTTTTGTTAATTCGTTTAGGAGGTCGTAATATTTGTTTTGTTTTATCGCGTGGTCTTTGGGTATGTTAGTTTCCCACGGTACGGTAAGCTCTACAAGTACTATGCGTTTTGTAGCTCTGGAGAAAAGGAAAATGTCCGGTCTGGATGTCGAAACACCCACATCTTTGGGATTTTATAGTGCTTTTCATACGTGTCCATTAAAATAGTCCAGTCAGGTGCTGCACTGAGGATTGAGTAAGGCTTGTTCTTGGAGTTTGTAGTTGAGCCTCCTTTTATAAAGTTAATTTGTATTTTGTTTGTCGTTAATCCTTTTTGGGCTCTAGCTATTGAAAGGCTTCACGTATGATTTGAAGTACTTTGTCATGGCGATGTGAGTAATGACCCCTATCAAGGAGCACCTTGCATCTAGACAACTGATAAACATACGTAAATACATTTTTTTTCTGTAAATACATACTTATGATACATATAAAACACCCAGACTAAGACAAACAGACATGTATGCATTCAAATGTTTGTCATATGTGGGAATCGAACCCACGAGCATTGGTGTCGTAGCCACCTCATTGACCACTACGCCACCGAGCTCGTCTAATAAAAGCAGCTGTATGGTAAAAAACAACGGGGAAGACAGATAAGAGTGGGTAGATGCAGGTGTATATTAATAAATAACGATATTATTTACTACATCAGCCTTATTGCGCTTGCAATACAGAGTATGAATTGACCATCAATAACTAATTTATCCACTAACTTTACTCATCTCATCCTGTTTCCATTCAATTGAAGGGGTATTTTCAAATGATTAGTCCATATTCAGAAGCCATCGAGCACATACAGAAGCCAATCGCTTTTCAATTATTCAAATAGACAAACTACTGTTATTATGTATGAATTTAGCATAAGTGTGTTTTCAATGACAATGAAATCAACTCAGATTCTCGCCCAATACGTTGTGTTCATATATTTAGTGACAGCAAGTGAGTGAGAACAGAGGGGCAATTCTCGTAATTAAAATGTAGTCATAATTCAGTTCCGATCCAATCTCGATCTCTCAAATATAAAATTTGATATTCTCGTATCACAATATGAAACTTCAAAGTCTCATGTAAGTGGGATTATATCGAAATATAACTGAAAATTACACAAACTGAGAATGTTATATTGCTAACAATTAGATTTGACAATAATTATTGAATAAAATACTGTATATTATTGTTAGTAAATTCACAATTCAATCTCGAGTCTTTCAACTTTTGTTGTGCGATCGTAAAATAATTACGAGGATTGGCTACTTACTGATATTTATATGCAAGACTGGTGTTAGGCAAAGTTCGACCGATACTTTCTGTCTTGCAAACATTTAAAAACTACGGTGATTGCTAGATATCATGTGGGCAGTATGGTTAATACCCGACCTAGAATTATTATTAGAAATAACTCATGGTCTATCAATCAAACCTAAACTAGTTAATACTTACGTAGCGTATTGGATCGTGACTTCACCACAACTGATTCTTACGCAGCGTCCAATTGGAGTCAAGGTGGTACCAAAAGGCACCACATCATTAATATATTTAATATAACACCCTTCTTTGTGAGCTGGAATCAAAAAAGGGAAATTTTAGGGTTCCCCCACACATGATTGGTGTTGCACCTTTATTTGGATGGATACTTGTTGGCTAATCATCGACCAATAATTTACCAACGATCGATCGGTGAGTAATAGACCATAGAAAAGCAGCGCCAGCAAAGCAACGCTCGACGTCGACTGACATCCATCTATGATAGGACATACTCATCCCACTGCTGGGATTTGGGTCACCTCTCAATCAAAGGTTTAGAGCGTACTCCACCACGCTGTTATAATGCGAGATAATAGACACATTATTCCTAAACCAAAGGTCACTGTCAGTCGCTTAATAACAGTCAAAGGGCTCGATGTTAATTATTTAAACTCATTCAAAAACAGGCTACGATCGACGTAGGCAACGAATCCATCGAGCACAAAAACTTTCATGAGATAAAATAATTTGATTAAAGTATTTTAATCTTTAGTATTTTAGCTTCTTACTCCTACCAATTTTTTCTGATTAAATTCGTTGTGAGTTCCAAGGCAGCCGTAGTTTTATCCCCGGGACTGCAATAGACTTCACTGTTCATTGCCTTTTTTGGCAGTCGCCGCTGTTAAATCCTCCTGGCTCCTGGCTACACACGAGATACAGTGGTGGGAATGTGTAGTGGGCCCCCATCTTTAAAGTATTTTATACACGAGTTGTAACTAAATAGTGTGTTAGTACACTACATACAACACGCACTAAGATCACATTGATCGACACTGCCCATCGATCGAGCTGCCAAAAAACCGCACAGTGCGCGACGGAAAGCGCTTTACTCAGGATTTCAGGGAGTACAGTCCTATGTAAGTCCCTCGTTGAACGTTGGTAAAAGAAAAAAAAACACGCCGAAGTGGCTAGCTGCGGAAAAATTAATGAGGAAGATCCAGCAATGGATAAATATTAACAATGATGGTGATGTACTCCAATCACATTTTATTCTGTTCTAATTAAATTCAAAATTTAATCTATTCTATTCTATTCATAAATCTGAGGCCCTACCGTCGAAGCTGAAGCTGATAACCGTCGGATTTTTTTATTACGAAAATCAAAATTTTGCTTAAGTTTGCGTTAATTGTGTTTAACTTAGCTGGTACCGTAGAGCTCTACCGACTAAGCTGAAGATATTTGCCATTAACTTAAGTCTAAAATCTATTTTGGCGACCAAAAAATCCGATGGTAATCGACATCAGCTTCGGCAGTAGGGCCCTAGTTTCAGTATCAGCTTGAAAATAATTGAAAATAATAAATTAATCAACGTTTAAAAAATAGCCGACCTAGTACGTTCCATTCAAAGTAATTACAATAACAACTTACCCAATTCTTGTGGTTTTTCTGGCAAATATTCCCTAGAAATCGCTGCATAGGCCACGCTCACTATAGATATATAAACGAAAATTTTAAACATTATGTATGTAACAATATTTATTTATTAACCGGCGTTAACAGATTCAGCCTTACAGTACGAGTGAACGATTATAATGACGAATTGATATCGCTACGAGCAATCAGTTAACTGCTGATTGTCGCCACTTGGTGTAACTTTGTAAACAATTCGATATTAATAAAATCACTTGTAGTGTTGCGTTTAATTAAGTATGATAATACAAGTGACTTTATTAATTTTAATAATCAATTATAATATTACCAGATGCTGCTATTATATACTTATGTATGTTTTGTTTTTGACGTGACAACGTCTTATAAATTGGTTAGCCGGGTGACACTTCAAGAAACGCGCTCACGTTATGCGCTTACAATGAGAGCGAGTGAGAGGTACGCGTCCCTTCCACTCGGGCATGGTTAGCCCGCCTAAGAGCGAGAGAGACAGACATAAAAAGTGAAAGGCATGCGTCCCTTCCACTCGAAAACATTTTACCACTCAAAGTCGTTGTCACGTAAAACTTTCGCCCGTATACCGACTTTACAGGCAACCAATTTTTTTTTTGTTTATTTATTCTATACTTCATGGTTCATCGTTATTGTATGATGTAACTCGTGCCCAAAATGGCAAACGTATTCTTTTCCTTATAAACAGCTGCAGCAGGCGCCTACTCTGAAATCACTGTATAAGTATTTAAGGTTAAATGTGTAATGTTACAAATAAACATTGTACATTTAACAGTTTATTACAAGATAAAATAGAATTTACAAATTTACAATTGAGATTATAAAAAAAAAGTCACAATTAGACAAAAAGTAGGTCCAGGTGAAATTGGTCCAGAGTGCGTGAATGCCAAAACTGTAACGTTACAAGTGGCTCATCAACATCTTTAGAGCCAATGCCAACCTCCTCTGCATGTGGTGCGCCCTGCCGACTACCTTCTTAGGCACTCATTTATTGACCACGAAATAAGGGCACAAAAGAGGAATTTAATGCTAATAGCTTTCTCTACCAGTCAACCTTTGGGAAAATCAGATTACACAAATTCGGCTTACAATATAATTAAAAAATACGACATATACTTACAAAAAACATTGCTTTACAAACATGTAAAGCAGCGTATATACACCGCTACAAACGCCGACTTCAAATCTCAAATCTCCTCTCTTCACATCTTTTGCTGTCACTCACTTTTAGGAATATGATACTCTTTAAGGCCATTATTATTTCGTTGTGGTATTCTGCTCCGTGCTTCGGAGCGACTGTGGTCATTGGACGACAGTTGTTAAGCCAAGTTAGTGGCGTTTGGGCGGCTTAAAAACACTGGCCTCCGCTAATCCGCAGCGTAGAGGAGTATGCTCTAAACCCATTTGATTGAAGGGGTCTCCCTTCAATCAAACAGTGGAATGATTATGGGATGATGCCGATTCTGCAGGATGGAGATACTTCCATTGCGAATTAAAGTGATCCAGAATCCTAGCGATTTTGTGAGATTTAATTATTCAAACTTTATTGCATATCATAACATAAGGTTACAGAATAAAATAACGATAGAGCAGGCGGACTTAATGCTAAGAGCATTCTTATCAAGTTCATTGCAAGTCCATTCTTGTATGCAAAAACTCGAATGCGGTTCACAAAATAACTGCAATGAATATGCACATAAAAAAATAACGTTTCCTAAGACTTTTTATACCACGAACGATGAAACTGTGGAATCTATTTCCCTACTACTAATACTACTTCAGCGGTATTTCTGACCAATTACGATATAGGAGCCTTCAAGAACAGAGTATTTATTTCCCTTAAAAGGCTGGCAACGAATCGGCGACCTCTTGGTGTTGCTGATCTCTATGGACGGTGATGACTGCTTTCCACCAGGTGACCCACATGCTCATTTGCCCCGCTCTCATATAATAATACATATATGAGACATAGAATAGACATATGCAATAATATTACTATGTAGAGTGTAAACGATGAGATAGAAGGTGGCGAAAATTCCAGAACAGCGAACTAACATCAAAGAGCAGATGCCGTTAAACCGATTGCTCAGGCAGTCGGTGAGGTGGCCACTTTGTTATCATACTAAGAGGAACATATTCCCTCAGAGGTATATTGCTACTCATAGCAAGCATCTAATGACTGATAGGCTTAACCATACGTACCACTTCATATAGAGCCCTATGCCATAGTATAGGTAATAGAGTATGTATAGGTAATAGAGTATAGCCATCCCTGTTGCTCTTTCGTATCGACCTTACCGTCCCTCTGACGAATCTGGAACAGTTAGTATGACACCGCACGCACACACGGTCATTCATGCTCTGCATAGATGTCATTGTTTATGAAGGAGTAGCCGGGGTGAGCCTATATTTATTTGCCACTGCCTTGGAATTTAACAAAAATATACCGCCACAACCAAGGGCGGATCCACCATTGGCATGCCCACAACCCTAACATACTAGTAACGTCACACTTTCACAGTCTATTGAAATCGATATGTTGATGATAATAAACGCTATGTCTTCTTAAGTCCTGATTGTTCATGAGCAAGTTCGTACTCCGACTCGTCCTCAGCCGATTTTCGGGTGGCTGTGACCAAAACCTTTTTTGAGGGCTGGATCCGCGCCTGGCCTTTTAGAGTTAAGGTAAAATTGGCAAGTGAAATAAACAATAAAATATTCTTAATGCTTTTAATTTATTTTATAAAATAATAAAAATCAACAATTTGGTGGCAAGATAGCTTCTAGAGTCAGTTTAATCGCAATGATGATTAAATTCTAACTCATATAAAGGAACTCTATCCAAAAACTTAAAGAGCAACTAAAACATTACAGTACATTATGCTACATAAGTCAATACTACATAAAGGTTTCTTTCCCATAGAAACATAAATTTAATAAATTTTCAAAGCCGAGAAATGCAAAGTGACATATTCATTAGCAGTAGTAAAAATAATAATTTAAATTAAGTCCATATTTACAAATTAAAAAATAATGAGAGCAAAAACTTAATTATTTTAAAACTTAATATTTACCAATCGCAAAATTTCAGACGATTCAACTTTGATTTACCATGATCAAAATATTTAAATAAATTAATTTACAAACTTTCAAATTATACATGATTCAAAAAGTTAAGACAATAAATTAATTTACAAACTTTCAAATTATGCGTGATCAAAAAGTTAAGACTAGTAAAACAGTAAATATTTGAAATAGTGTTGATTGAACTTGAATCACACAAAACACGTGCAATTAAAAGTATAATTGTTTTAACTACACGTGCTTCGCTTTCTTGAAATAACAAAAGGCCAATTCTCGTAACTAAAATGTAGTTAAAATTCAGTTCCTATCGAGTTTCGATCTCACAAATGTCAAATTTGGTATCAAATCACACTAAAATAAATCCAAGTTTAATTTAAGTGGTATTATATCGAAATATGACCGAAAATTAAATAAATTAAGAATGTTACTTTGCCAAAAATAAGAATTGATAATAATTAATGAATCAAATCAAATAAATAATTTTAGTCTATTCACAATTCAATATCGATTCGGTCAACTTTCAATCTACGATCATAGAAAAATTACGAGAATTGAATTGCCTTCTGATTTAATGCTATAATTAAAAACATTCCTTTTAAGCTTTTAAATTCAAGCGTAGGACTTCTATAAATCGTTTGAATTGCTTATTTCATTAATATAAAATCTAAATGAACTATTTCTAAAAATGTCTTTTCTAATTTAACATATTTACTGCCAGTTAGTCTTATAACAATAATTTTGCTACAAATAAATCCAAACACATTTGGTCACCTATGAAAAACTTGTCTGCAAAATGTTTAGAACATTTGGAATACAAGTCGGTGGGCGGATTCATAAACACTTAATCTAAATTAATAATTATTCCTTAATTTTACTTGATTTAAATTACATATCTAATAAAGTCATGGTCTTGTAATAATCTAGAAAATACATTAGAGTAAAACTATATGACAGGAACAGACATAATCAGTCTGCTTACTTTACAAAGATAGTACCTATATGTTTGTTTGATGGTTTGAATATATCGGATCTGTGTTTTTTTTTTTGTAGAACACGTCATCTGCGTTAAAACCTTATGTTTTATTATGTTTTCTAATTGCTTTAACCGATTTTGAAATGTTTGGTATTTTAAAGAATCAACTCGAGTGTCATATGGTATGGTTTTTTAATATTGCATTGTTTTTATAATTCAAATTACATAATTTTCAAGATATTTTTAAATGTACTCAGAATACCACAATAAGATATGTACATAATTTCGTTTATTAAAGAGCTGGAAAATATCTCTTATAAAATCTAGACTGGCTCACAAAGGATTTTATTTTTATCATAGGAAATAATAAATTATTATCAATTTATCTTTTAAAAATTCAAAGTTAAGTATTTAAAAAGTAACAAATTATAAATTAATTAATATATCAAATTATTGTTAATTAAATAATCTCCAGACATATCCTGATCATTCTATTACTTTAAACATAATCTATACTTTACTTTTATAATACGATATCATTGGGCATTTTCGATTTCCTCTAATCTTTAGAATACTAAAGATTGGGTGACAACGCAAAGGTTAAATTTTTACATTAATTTGTGCTAGAAGAACAGCAAAATTAGTACGTATCATATCTCTATACATTGCCAGAACATAGTAAGCATAGAACAGTAGGTACACCTTGATACAAAAGTCCGAATTCAATGCACTTACAGAAATACCCGCCGCTATACAGCAGTGTGACAAAGATTGTCACGCTGCTCTAAGGAAGGTGAAGGCTTCATGACATCTTCAAATGTTCCAAAGAATGTACCGTATTATTATCACACATCGAGATACTGCCTGCCCACGACATTATACAGAATAAATAATAGTACACATAACGTTGATTAGCTTGCATTCACGCTCGAGACAGCGCGTTCACACTTCGAGTAATAGAACCCCAACATTCATCAATACGTTGTAGATAACCTGATTTCATATACAAAAGTATTTACATCTGACGGTGTACTGTAAAATTCTAGGTACTCTTACACTTATACACATATTCCTATGGGAACTACGCTACATAATTATCTGATTCACATTGTACTTCTGGGCAGCAATCTGGATAAGCTTTAGTGAGATCGCCTTCAGTCACGTAGCAGTTAGGGCTACCTGCACCAACGCGACCGCACCTAGAAAAAAAAATAAGTAGTATTAGAATATTATTTGTGTTAACAAGGGTCGTGATGTTAAGCAGTTTTAAAGTGCCAACCTAGGGAGAAAAACGTCCTAGAGGAAAACCTTAGATGAGGTGGAAAGACACCGTGAAGAAGGTGGCAAGAACGAATTGGATACAGGTGGCACAAGGTAGAGACAAATGGCGAAAATTAAAAGAGATCTACACCATCTTGACGACAGATTAAGGCTAAGAAGAAGAAGAATATTATTTGTATTTTGAATTTATATTTTAGTCAGAATTGAAACTAAACACATATAGTTCAATTTCATATTTTACTTTTTAAATCTTTTTGTGGTTGGTTGATCTTCAAATCAAACTTATATTCTATCATTCAAGGTAGATGAATATAAAATCAAATATAATTATGTATCATGACGGTTTGTAATGATTGCTCAATTGGATACTGCAAATAATTCCAAAATTAATTTGCAAAAAACATAACAGACTGGTAAGCTAAGCTTGAAAGATACCCCAATTCATTATATTACATGTCATCGTCAATCCTTATACATCCCACAGCTAGGATATGGGTCTCCTCTACGTCTTTATCGAAAAATGTAATATGAAAGGGTTTAGATCAGTGTTACCGAACCTGGGGGTAAACACCCCCACAGGGGTAAAACGGGGTTTCTGTAAGGGGTAAAGCTGATGAAAGATAACAAATTAGTTCAGCTTCAGACCCATAAGATAAGATTAGGAGGGGGTAAAATCAGTTTCCTATATTGGTCATAGGGGTAACTCAATGGAAAAGGTTAGGAAACACTGGTTTAGATCATACTCCACCACGCTGCTCAACTGCGTGTTGACGGAATGCAGTGTTTTCCAGCCGCTCTAAGGCCAATGATTTTGCTTAACGACTATCATCTACTAACAAATACCGGGACCGACAGCTTAACGTGCTACGAAACATGGAGAAGCTTGTGATTTATAAACCCATCCATGGACAGACTGCGGTTGCTTAACTTGCGTGTACAATTAGACTGACACGCATAACGACGCCATTGAGCTTTTATTATGTATATTACATATAATCTGAGGATTTATTTTAAAACTATAAACTTACGTGGCAAAATCAATAAGGACGTTAGTACAGTGGATCCTCATACATTGTCCGATTGGTGTTATCGTCGTGCCAAAAGGTATTACATCGTTGACTTCTCTAATGTAGCAACCTTCCTTGTGAGCTGGAAAAAGAAAGAGAGAGAATATTAACTATGGATATTAAATTGTAGAGACGCATATCTTTTTGTTACGCTTTTATGTACCTCCTCAATTATTACCATTAAAACAAATGCGAAAAATGTAATATGAAAACAAAAGGCATTTAACATAATTTTATCTCATGCCGAGCTCGGTGGTCGAATGGTTAGCAAAGGCCACTTTGACTCCGAGGTTGCGGGTTCGATCCCCGCACAAGAAAAATATTTGTATGCATGAACATTATCTGTTTGTCTCGGTCTGGGTGTTTCCTATGTATTACATGTATTTGAAATGTATTTAAGTATAATTTCAGTTATCTAGTACCCCTAGTAAAAGCTTTGCTTAGTTTGGGACTAGATCATCATCATCATCAGGTCCATTTTAGTCTCCACTACAGGAGCACGACCCTCTCTCATCCGTCCTAGACGGAAGGAGGATTTGGCCTACACTCCCTACGCTGGCCAAACGGGTTGGGGAAGCCTGATCGATATTTGATAATGTATTTCCCTTAGTCGCCTTGTACGACATCCATGGGAAGAAACGGAGAGATTCTATTCTAAGTTTATTATTTATTCTCTAAGTCTGCCGGAAACCACACGGCCAACTACCAACTGGGACTAGATGGCCGTGTGAATTTTGTGGAATATTTATTTAATATATAGTAAATATACATAATAAATAATGCAACGAAATCATTCATCCACAAAACTGGCAAATATTTCTAAAAATGTGTGGTGTTCGACTATCTGTATTTACCTATATAAAAATGAATCCCTATTTCCCTTGGTCATGGCATTATGCGTGAACGGCTGGAACTATTTCACTAATTCTTTTATTGTTGTATTTATTATTGCCCGGAGAAGGTTTTTATGAAAGAAAAAAATAGGCAAGTTGCATGGTAAATTAGAAAATTTAAGAAAACTAAACGATCTTATTAACTTTTCTAATGTAACTTTATGTCGTTTGACAGAACAGTCATTCATTCGACAGACTGCGCGAAACCAATTCGAATTCAAAATTCATTGTCCAGAAAACAGGACAACGTCTGTTGGATCAGCTAGTATTTAATGCTTTCCGAAATTTTGTAATTTCTTGTAATTATACTGTCTTTTACCAGGAATAAAAGGCCTAAAGTATTTATAACCCCGATTATCAGAAACCTTCGAAATATTAAATAATCACACCGAATGAGCTCATGTAATGTTTACAAATGAGGCCCTTGGCCTCAAAATATCTGACGCCATATAATAATTGAATTGACTGCAGAAAGAATGAAATTTCTTACGGCCATGACGACATCATTGCTGATAATATAAAATCGAGATGTTTTTAATGCTTAAATCAACTTATCCACGTTCAATACAATTTTTTGTACAACAGTTATGTTTTAATATTGGAATTGATTGTAGATTGTATGATAGTATGATTATTAGCATAATAGCGACGTGCAATTAATAAATTATTAGAAAATTTGGACATAAAAATAGAAGATTGTTAACAAAGGGTACCGGACCCCGGCGGTCTGTAGACTGTAAAAAAATATCAATAAAAAAAATGGATTGTGGATTGATTATTATGTTTACAAACATCGATTTTTCTAATTAATAAAAATAAAGTAGTATGAGATTTTTTACAATTTCCGCACTCTTCTTCACATAAAAGCTGTGCCCGCGACTTCGTCCGCGCGGTATAGTTATTTTTTTATTGTTTATTTATATAAATAAAAATAAATTAAATTTCTAAATTAAAAGTCTACATTACTCCTTATTACATCGGCTATCTGCCAGTGAAAGCCTCGTTAAAATCGATCCAGCCGTTTCAGAGAACAACCGAAACAAACAGACAGACAAAAATTGTAAAAACATAAATTGTTATATGTACCGTATATACATCCATATTCATTTAGTAAAAGGCGGTTATTTTAATATTACAAACAGACACTCCAGTTTTATTTATCTGTATAGATTAAGATGGCGGCTCCAGCGTCCATTAAAACAACTATGAAATATGAAATATAAAGCATGCACAAAATAAACATAATATGAGTAAAGGATAGTTATGAAATTGAATACTAGTACCGAAAACAAAATAATAATACGCACAATGTGGACGCCGCATTATTATTCGCGCGAGTTGTAGTCCGTAATCGTTTCATCTCGCTGAACAAGGTTAGGTTAAGGAAACTAAACAGTAATTATATGTAAATAATATGTGTATATTATTTTAAGTGCAATCATGAATTTCACGTGAATGGTTTATGTAGATAACCAGGTCGGCCAATGTTTGTAAAATAACTTTAAACCTTAAAGTAGGTATTATTATCAGGAAATATATATTTTATTTATAATATTAATCAGGCGTTGCCTATTTAGACCAAGGGCCCTACCGCCGAAGCAGAAGCCGATTACCGTCGAATTTTTTAATCGCCAAAATAGATCTTAGCTTTAAGTTAATGAGAAACATCATATTTAAGTCTTCCATAGCAAGTCCATCGACAACAATGTTTATTTTCCATCATTATTTTCTCAGAATCATATATACTCGTAATTTTATATAATTACGACCTTACTTACCGAAAGATTTCGCTTGAAAATTATTTTAAATTGTACACGCTTTCTAGGAAAGTTATATATTATATCATGATGCCATATTAAGTTATTATTTACGTCTTCTTCCATTAAATTAATTTCCAGAATAATATGTATGTATTTTAATTAAATAATTTATAATTCAGCAAACAAAGTTGACTGCGTAATTGATTAAACATTTATTTATTTATGTAAAAGTCTTAATCGATTTCTTTTGACATAATAAATTATTCAAAGCGATATTATAATACAATATAATACAGTTATTAATTATATCCACGAATATAAAATAATACTAAATGTATAATAATAATAAAATATGCAAGCCCAACTTTTGTGTCATTATTATATTGATCGCTGAATTGATTATGAACGCATTGAACAAAATAGATAATACTTCTTGTTTATGTAAAATTGATTATGAACGCATTGAACAAAATACTTCTAATTTATGTAAAATAATCTAAATCGATTTGAATTCGTGAATTATTCAAAGAATTATTATAATGAACATTTTATAAATTGCTTTATAATATAATGTTAATATTCATTATATATTCATTAATAGACTTACGTCAATGCTACTACATAGCTATTAAACATCCTGACATATCATATACAGGTTGGATAATTTAAACCATCTAGTTAATAAAATATCTATTTCAATTCTTTAAAAAAAAAAAAATAATAATAATAATTTAAACCTCAAATATCTCGGCTCGATGGTCGGAGATGAGCTCGGTGGTCAATTGGCGGAAAAGTCCATTTTAAAAGTATGAAATTATTAAAAAATAATATTTCCATTGGAGAAGCAATAAACAATACTATAATTTTTATTATGATACTAATTACATAAACATAATATTTAACATAGCTGTCGTACAAATTTCTGATTTGATGCATACAAAATACAAACTTGTGACGTCATAACTCAGTAGCCTTTTGTAAGGAGCGTTTTCGGGAAAGTCCAAAACTATGATTTTCAAATTAACATATCTCGAGAGATTTTTGTACTATCGAAGTAATTCTTTCACCTATGGTTATTATATTATTGAGATGTTCTTACATATCAAACCGAAAAAAATGATCAAATAGCCTATTGCCTCGTTATTATTACAAGTCAATAATATGGGCGACCTCTTTGCTGCTGATCTCCATGAGAGGTGGTGATTGCTTTCCACCAAGTGACCCACATGCCCGTTTGCAGGGGGGCAGACGGGCATATAAAAAAAATCGGCAGTGACTATTGTGTTACCACCTGTATACAGTGCAGTTTTTAAAAATGTATTTAGATGGGCTCATTACTACAAATTGCTATTTAATTCTTATACTTTTACGTCACAACGCAACGCGTGTGAAGTTAAGGAAACATAACCTGTTATATTAATACGCTAATGTATTTCTTTTTTTAGTTAAGACGGATTATTGGCCAATAAGTGATTGAGTAGGTACTCCTACAGCTTCTATGCATACACATTCTTGTTTTAAGTGCTAATTGAATAATAGATAACTTATATCATTAAAAAATCAAACGGAGTCGCGTATACGTTTGATTTTTAGGGTTCCGTACCCAAAGGGTACAAAGGAACCCTATTACTAAGGCTCCGCTGTCCGTCCGTCTGTCACCAGGCTGTATCTCATGAACTGTTATAGTTAGACAGTTGAAATTTTCACGGATGATGTATTTCTATTGCCACTATAACAACAAATACTAAAAAACAGAATAAAATTAATATTTAAGGGGGCTCCCATACAACAAACGTGATTTTTTTTTGCTCGTTTTTTCTCGCTATTGATAACGGTAATAGGTAGACGCTTGAAATACTCACATAATATTTAGTTTTATATTCACTTTATAAATAAATAATTAAATAAAAATAGAACAAATATTTAAGGGGGGCTCCTAAAAAAATGGGGTGTGGCTGTGTCATGGACACGGCCGTGTGTTGTTGGCCGTGTTCTACCTGAATACAGTATATGCACTAAAATTATCTCAAAATGACAGCGTTTCCCCCACCCCGGCACGCGATTGTCTATAGTCCTTACATAGCGTAATAAATTCTTTGATCCTTCATCTATCCAGTTGTGTGATTGAATTTTGGATAGAGATGGTAGATATGTAACTGCAACACCAATTCCGTTACTTTACTCATGTGACCAAACTGTATCCCCCGATTTTGTTATCATTAACACGTCAAAAAATACAACACGTCGGTTTCATGATCCAAGAAGGTAAGAACACATTATTTTATATGTATATTCAACGACCAGACCCAACTCATATGCTCTTAAAATATTAACTTTACAAAATAAAGATTTAAATATTGACTTGTATTGTTATGAATAATGATCAATTCCTGTCCTATAAATACAAAAAAAATAAACGTACCTAAATGTATTAGAAAAACTTTTCTATCTCGAAAGGTGCAAATGCAAATGGAGGCTTATCTGTGTGTGAGAGAGGGTTGAGTGTGAAGCGTAGGGTTACCATTAAAAAGGTTACAGTGAGCCAATCATTGACATATGCCATCGCGAACTTTTTAAGAAAAACAATTCCGTCGTACGTGATTGTTACGTATCTTTATCCGTTTAGGCAGCGCACGCAACGGAAGCTCTCAAAAGGAATAGTTTTCCCCGTTTTTACAACATGACTCATTGATGTCCTGCTCCTGTTCATCGTAGCGTGATGCTATATATCCTATAAACTCAGTAGTTTCTGAGATTAGCGCGTTCAACCAAACAAACTCTTCAGCTTTGTAATATTAGTATAAATTAAATTATACTTAACTTAAATGATGACTTATGTAGAGCAAAAATGATAAACAACTTAGATCAGGAATATGACAGTTTTATATGGTACCAACCACGTAACTACTGGTGTGGTATTCCTACTTCTCGTTACTACTTGCTGATTAAGTAATTTTCTATAGGAGTTATAAACATTAAACAGCTTTCCATCAAGCGGGTCGTATGCTTGTTTGTCACCTTAGTGGTATTAAAAACAAACTTATAGAAAAGTAATTAAATGTGGTAGCCCCAATGGCAGACTTTAAAGTTCAAAGTTAACATAAAGTAAAAGTAACATTGATTGGATAACTACTATAATATACAAAATTGTATAATATACAAAGTGATATAACTATATGTCTGAAGAAGCTACCTCACGTTACGCCGTGTTAACATTCCTTGCTTATTAGTTGAGGTACTGTCATTAAGTTCGTAGATTAATTCCAAAAAGTTTTGAACAAGGTTAAACTATTTTAATAATCCACTAATAGTTATTTACATAACATTTCTACTCGGATGCTCTCATCTACCCAAATGAAGAGATTGCGTAGCGATAAGGCCGCCTATTGTACTTTAATATGCTACTCTATAACTTGTAATATTTATATTGTTGGTGCAATAAGTAGTATTGTATTGTAAATAATGTATTCACGAGTTAGTTCCTAATGTTTAAAATAAATATGAGAACAACAAGTATAGTTGTTACATATTCTATTTTTATTTTTAGGGTGTAAGTGGTTCATCAACATTTTTGTACCAAAGCCAACTTCACCTGCACGTGGTGCACCCTGCAGACTGACAAACGAGCCTGCCTGCTCGACTGGGAAAGTACCTCCACCTCACAGAATACCTCAGCCAAATAACAATTCCCTTGAGGGTTGGTTTGTTAGAGTGAGGTCACCAAAAAGAAAGGAAGATATATAGGCTGGTAACGGATCGGCGACCCCTTGGTGTTGCTGATCTCCATGGGCCGTGATGATTGCTTTCTTTTATGAGACCCACAATGTTCGTTTGCCACCTCTCATAAAATAATATGTATATATATATATGTATACCATATTATGTGTTTTGTTTCTCTCCTGGCATTAAGGTTGTCTGGAAGAGATTTCTTTTGTTTAATAAATTTTTAATAAATGTGTTTACTGTTGCACTGTTAAATATATTCTTTAAAAATTCTTTTGCGATAAGACTGTACTTTTAGTCTTTACGTATTTGCTTATTTATATATGTTTATTTGGTGCAAGAAAGAGTATTCATTCACTCATTCATTCATGTTACTTATACTGTGCTTAGAGGTATATTTTTATTCAAGGTAGCGCCACTTTTGCGCTACATAAGGTACATGTATATGTAATGTTACGCTTTACTGAAATGCTTTTTGACCTGTTTGCTCGTGCGTACGTGTTTATTAATTTCTTTACTGTTTCATAACTAATAGAAAACAGCAAAGAGATGGAATTAAAACTTGGACTTAAATAGGTACTTAAGTTTCACTTAATAGGTATTTATTTTCGTTGATCACGAACTTGTTCAGTCTTAGACTTAGTTAACTAGATTTAGGATTACTTGGTTTATTTTAATAGATACTTAGATTCCTCTAATCACTTCAACTTGACAACAACTTCGATAAATAAATTAATATTTTTGGGCAGTACAAACTAATTAATCACTTCAACAAGAATTGTAGTATGGCTACTAGAAAACATTTTTTTTTTTATCTTTATCATATACAAACATGGAGGAGGACCGGAGGACGAGAGGAACTCGATGGAGTCGTTGCGCGTGTTAGTCTAATCGAACATGCAAGTTAAGCAACTTCGACCGTAGACTGTCCATAGATGGGTTTATTTATCTCGAGTTCTTCCGAGCTTTGGAGGGCATGTTAAGCCGTCCGGCTGCCGGTTCCGGCTGTTGTCATTAGATGATAGTCGTTAAGGCAAATTTTTACAGGGTGGACAACGCGCATTCCTTTGGTATTACAAGCGACCATAGGCTACGGTAATTTCTATCAAGCCTGCCGTATGCATGTTTTCCACCTTAGCGGTATAAAAAAGCTGCAATTCAGACAACTTGATTACAAAAAATACATTCAACTGCATTTACATAAAAAGACATTGCAACTGATTTATATTTAAAGAAACTTTCTCTGAATCGAAACTAAATGTGAGAGATGTAACATAACTAAGAGAGATCGGGCGTAAAGTCCCACTTCGACAAGCCAACGGGGCTTGAAGTAATTTAATGTGCATTTTATTTGCAAACTGACCCAGAATATTTTTAAATCCCATTTACTGCACATACTTCATCTTGTCGTGCTGTCTCCTAACGAAGGTTGGCGAGCATTAAGACTATTTTGACTTTCGAGACGCTTGACCTAAGTAAGGGTCTTGTACAGAGAAACATAATTTCATGGCTTGAAGTCAAGAGCATGGGCAAGTCTTAGACTTATACTTAATAGATTCGACAATTAGATGTAGTTAAAGAACGAACTGCAATTGGAAGTTTGCAGCCAAAAATGAAGATACACTTTATTCTGACAAAACAATAAACATATCAGTAACATACATCGGGATGACCAATAATATAACCAGCTGTCTACCAGAAAAGGACCCATCTCAGCAATACGCGAGCGATTTCATGTTGCGAGCGTTAATATGGCTACGGTAAACGCTTCACATCAAACAGGGCGTATGCTTGTCTACCACCCGACGTGGTATAAAAAAAACTGCAAAACTGAAAGACTTCATTCTAATGTTGTAGCACCGGAAGTACCCTCCTGGATCTTTGTCTACAAAAGCTACTAAAACTTAAAGCTCACGGAGCTATTTACTCTGTATCATGTTTCTGACCTCAAAATTACAAAGATACTAAATTACAATTTTAGACTTAACCTTTAATGAGTTGTACTTAACTAAATTTGTAAGATAACTTTCAATGTTGAAGTTTGTTTATAGTTAGCTAACCTTGTTATCGTATTATCTTGCAAGTATAAGTCAAGGTGCCTGAGCTTTATCTAAGTACATAAGGTTACAATGTAAATGAGTCGTCATTATGTTCCACATACCCGGATATTAACTTCCCTAACGTGGGATAAGTAATGTACAATTAATGTTCAATAATTATACTTAGTCTACGTAGTACTATTACTTATACTGTGCATAGACTTAGATTATTCGCTACGCTACAGACTGGCTATGTAAAAGAGAAAGAAAAAGTATAATAATATATTTATGTTGGAACGAGATAGAAAACGAAACCATTTTTCTCGCCATAAGAAGCCACGGCCATTTTATTATATATATATGAGAGGGGGCAAACGAGCATATGCCTCACCTGATGGAAAGCAATCACCACCTTCCATAGAGATCAGCAACACCAAGGGGTCGCCGATCCGTTGTCAGCCTATACTCCTTTCTTTCCTTCTGGTAACCTCACTCACTCGCAAGAACACAACAACCCTCAAGGGAAAATTCATTATGTCTTTATAAAAGTTGCCGCTTATTTTTAAATAACTTGTAGGTATTTTTTTAAAACGGAATTTAATTATAATGAAAATTTACGTTTAAACAAAGGTAATTTATCATAGATTTATGTGTCATGTCTAATTATATGTGTTATGTCATTTAATACAAAAAATAAGGAAAAATATTTTTTTTGTTTTACATAAGTATATTTCATAAATTTCATTTCATCCAATGTTACGTAATTATCGCAAAGGTTTTATACATAATTATGCAGCTGTGAAATGTTACTGCATTCAATACAATTAATACTATATTTTATAATCATTCGAACAAACAATAAAGTAATACATAAATAAAGTATAACAAATACATTAATTTCTGTATAAATTTCCCTACATTTCCATCTAAAATTAAGCACGTGTGCTTACATATACAAACACTAGTGCGTTTCATTTTTGGTCTTATTTTGCTTATTTTTTTTGATTATTCAGTGGGAATTTTGAAAATTCTCATTGAATAACCAAATCTGCGGACGAGAGCTAATCTAAAAATAAGTGCGATACTTAAACCATTTTGTTTAAATACATAAAACTTTAATAACTTGGACGACTACTACATAAAACTTTAAAGTTATACTTAATAACTTGGACTGCATGCGTCACATTTCAAACTTACATATATGTAAAAGTAATAAAAATGGCTGGCATTTATTTGGCACAACGTATAAGCATTGCCATTCAGCGTGGCATAGCTGCCAGCCTTCTGGCAAGACGCCACTTGACAGTGACAAGGAATTTTTTAATATGATTTCATTGATTTTTTAACATTGATGAAATCGTTTCAATTTTAATACTGGTAACAAATTAGATAGCAAACTAAATAAATACTTTTTTTTAATATATCTAACTTAACTAGACTTAAATTTTGACTCACCAAATTCTTTGGGTTTTTTAGGTTGATAGTCAATGAATGTAGCAGAAAATACCATGCTCACTGTCGTAAAATATAGGAATATTTTAAACATTGTGACGGGTTTTTGTTTGCAATAATCGTCGTTAAAACTCGCAGTAAGAATCAGTTTCAACTGTCTGAAACCTTTGAGGACAGTTATTTATATTGCAATCGGAAACGTGCGCATTGCATGTTATTATCAGTATCCTGTTCATCATTAAGAACAAAATACGAGTATCTTCATCTGTTTTAACCTATCGGTTGGGGTCACGTAAGCTTTTCTTTTATTTATTTATACAACCAGGGTGGAAAGCAAGCATTACGACCTACCTAGTAAGCAATATTTGCATCCTATGAATGCAACGACATCAGAGGCATCATTCAGGCATTGCGCCTGTAAAACTCCTTTAATTCTTTCTTTGAACCCTATACTGTAGTCTCCTGGGAAAACCTAGGCAGGGTTTCCACAATTTCGAAACTTCTGAGGTCGATGTTGAAAAAAGCTTATTGGGGTGAATGGTCCAGCAAAAGTATCATGAAATCTTATCCGAAGGGAAACGGAGTCATTGTAAAATCTCATGTCAATTGTTTGTTTGTTTGTAATATCTTTATTGTACATAAAATAAAATTGTTTCATAAACTGTATTATTAATAAAAAAAAGTGTTAATTTATATTTATTAACTTACGTTTTTTTATTTATTTTAGCGAATTCCATTATGTCTAAAAATTATAGCCCTTTAACACTATATCTCACAAAGAGAAAAGGAAAGTTTAAAATTAAAAATATATTTTTTATCGCATCTTAGATCCTACAAATGATAGAACACAAGAAATGCACGTCATATCTAAACATGAATATGACGTAATACGCAATAAACATAATTTCCCAGCGTAACTTGAGTCAATGTATCACATAGATTGGGAACAGTACAATGTAATCTCGCTGGTATACCTACGACATGTGCAATGACATCTTATCTTTGACCTATAAGAAATGACATCTTTGACCTATAAGTAATAACATCTTATCTTTGGCCTATTTATTTAAAAGAGGAAACTGATTGATTGACTCATGGAGTAACGCACAGCTTAAGCCACGAGACTGATTGCACTGAAAATAACCTTAATGTACTATCATGACATAGGTATCCGCTAAGAAAGTATTTTTGAAACTTGGTCACTGGATACCGGAATACGCGCATGTGAAGTTGCACTCGAAAACTAGTATCTACGTAATAAATTTTATTAAAAACAAGTCAAATCCTGTATTAAACGAGGAATATTAGTCGCAAGTGGATTTAGGTACAATATTGGGGTTTACGATAGGTCAAGTTTCAAGTCTAGAAAAACTAATTTTCGAGTAAAAAAAAAGCTGAGCAAACTCGCTCAGATACATAATACAGTGAGTATAATTCTTGAGAGTTGTGCAATCACACGCTGTGATAATTTGCAGAAATTAATGAAAATGATAATAATTGAGGTATACAAGTAAACAATTATATACTAAGATAGGTAATAGCTTGACTGTTTATATTAAATAAAATAATAACGAATTTATTAATAATACTCACAGACTTCCTTAGGTTTCTCAGGCAAATAGCCAATAAAGGTAGCAGCACTAGTTAGACCAAAAATAGCAAAAAAGAATACAATTCTCGACATCCTTGTGTTTTATAATCTCCGAACACAGGTCAAAAGTTATCTTTCTCAAATTCAAAGATCGACTGACCGTTGCCTCAGAGAGCAGATGTTTTTATTCAAAACAGGCTACCTACACACCCACGATTATTTTTATATTATGCAAATTAAATTTTTGCTCTGATTAAATTCTGGTTTGTTGTATGACGTGAATGGTATGATAACAGTAATTAAGGTAACCCGATGTGTTATTATATTATAAAGATTATTTTTATATATATATATATTTATATAGGTACGTAGGTACGTTTTTCATTTCATTAAAACGCGGTGACGATTGCAAAAAACAATATTTTGAACTTGTAATAAGATTTTACTTACAATTTTATAATTTTCTAGCTTATGCAAAATGAAATTATTTATTTTGTCATTTATTTATTTTGTCATTGGGCATTATTTATTTTGTATCTTGCGGGCACTTACACACGTCTTATACATTTTAAGCTTAGTTGCTAATATTTTTATCTACTAGTATTTTGGTATTGACTATTGGCGAAGGAGAAGAAGGCGATAAGCTGCTGTTCAAATAAAGTTTTTTTTTTCATATAGGTATTTTCTTTTTATTTTAAAGTCATAGTTTTTACAGTTACAACAATCTGTTAGTAACTAAGCTTATTTTACTTCTACATTGTAAATGTTAAATATTTTAGTGAATGTTTGTAGCATTTATGTCAAATTGATTAATTAGTGTATAACCGGATTTATGTAAATGAATGCTATGGTATCATCTTAATCACTAACAATTAATTAGCTCAACATGGACCTTTTTAATTAATTATTTAAATTATCCTAAAGAAGCTAATATTTTGAACTTATTACAAAAAATATATATTTTTATTTTTATCTTATTTTTTGCCATAATAAATTTTGACACAATCATATAATCTATTAAAAACAGATTCCAGAAAAATATTGTCTTTCAACACATTATAATACAAGGTGTTCTTTCGTATTGCATGAGTAGCGTAATCATTCAGTATAAGGCACATGTTAAAATGTTTGTACCATGAAGGTGGCTAATGAAATGTACGACTGACCTGATGGTAAGCAGTCATCGGATGATTGCAACACCAGGGACATAACATTGTCTACCCCTTGAAAGACCTTGTTGCCTTTTTTAAAGACCTCCTACTGTAGTCTACTGGGAAAATCTCGACAGGGAACTTATTGCACAATTTTAGAGTTCACAACCCCTCAGAGTGCTTAATGCGAGTTTTTTGGTCACTTTTGAACGTATTAACGATTACAAGCCAACCAAATTGAGAAAAAGTTTCATATTATTAATTTACTGGACGCGTGTTACATATCAAAATTAGCCTTAGGGTTGCTCACTTCAAAATGTGAGCCACATAATTTTGACATGTAGCATGTATCTTATACGCTTACTCATCAGTACACAGTAGTAATATAGTATAAGTAATATACCATATTACTACTGTATACTGATAGAGAATAGAAATGACTTTCCTCGAAGTTTCAAAGTTTCACTCAACAAGCATCACACCGAGAACCTCCTTTTGTAATATTCTTTTGTTTTTGTTTTTTGACGTAATAACGTTCTTATAAATCAATGGACGCCGGCTACACGCACGAAAAAGCATGATTTATTGTCACGGTCCGCCTGAGCCGAGCGTGCAAGCGAGAGCGCGGAACAAGCTATAGAGAAGCACGTTCGGCCTAAGCGCTCGTGTGACGTATCTATCTCTCTTCCACTCCATCGGCCGATGTTTTCTTATGATGCTATAACGTAAAACTATCGTCCGTAAACCAACTCTACACACAACCATTTTTCAAGTTAACACACGTCTTTAAATTCAAATCGATGCTTTGAAATGTACGGCCCACATATAGGTATGTCGTAACGATCTTCTTTTTTGTCCCAATTAATATTACAATCCATTAAACTGGTTATTTCTCAGTACTATCTGCACGTGATGATATCATGGTTGCCTGGGGTTCCAAAAATCATATAAATAAATTGAAGGTTTTATATAAAAGCGTTTTTTTATTCCCTGTATAAAATTAAATTTCTGAATTATTAAGAGGACAGATCCAGGACGTTTAGTAAATCCAAGTGCCCTGTAAGTTCTTATACAAAATATAGCAGCTTATTGAACTCAAATTAGGGTTACTACCATTTTTAAATATAAAGACAGTCATTAAAAATGTCCGCCAACCCGCAGTTGAGCAGCGTGGTGGAGTATGCTCTAAACCCCTTCGATTGAGAGGAGACCCGTATCCCAGCAGTGGGATGAATAAGGCTTGACGACGACGAATTAAAATGCTCTGGTAAGAAATTAAGCACAATATTTTTGTAGTGAAAACTTCTTTAGCGACGTTGTATACTTTTTGGGATGGGTAAAAAATGTTAAATTCGCGTCGGGACACGTGACCTGATCGAAAATTCGTAAGTCGGAGGGAGCGTAGAGCGCCGGCGCGGCGTAGAAGAGGAAGTGTTATCCCCATCTCTTTCTATCCCGCAGCGAAAATGTAACGCCTGCTCCTGCTGTTTATTTTTAATGTAATATAAATTGTCGTGTTTGTGTACGATAGCGCAATAAATTAATGTTGCATTTTACCACATAAATGATAGTACTTTAATACTGATAAATAAAGCAATTTGTGCGAAATTAATCCCTAACCATTCCAAAATATTCAAAAATGCACAACGTAAGTTTTCACTTCTGCCGGCACTCCCGGAGTGCAACCCGTCTTTTTTGTTTAAATGTCAAGTTATGGAAAGAACCACAGACATAAAAGCATTGAAATAACTCTCCACCGAGGTTTTCTCAGGAGACTACAGTAAGGTATAGTGTCTACTTCCACTCATATACGAGTATAAATATTAGACATATGAAATAATGTTTATCAGTTCAAAAATTGTTCAGCTAACACAAAATTGTTTTTATTCCAGATGAACTCATCAAATTCTTTCCAATTAATACTCAATCACAGCTTAACTGAGTCATAAATCATTTATCTATCAAGATTTGGAATCACTCATCAAGCGATGATATCATCCCATCGATCACCATAACGAGCGAGATTCCAATTATTTGCATTTTTTTTTTACCTTTTATGGTTGTGATGGCAAATACCCTTTCGTGACCATTGACAATTTAGAGAGATTTGTCGTGGTAAATGTGCGATACACTATCTAGGTTCAGCTAAGAGGAAATCATGCTTGACAGACAATGCGATTGTAAGTCTTATGACATACGGCATAAGAACGGTACAAAGATCGAAGTGTCAAGGTTGAAGTGCTCTATACCTACCTTTTTCCAATAGTTACATTATTCTTACTAATAATCTGGAGGACGATTTGTCTGATATTTTTGTATGTCGGTAACTAACGCAGATGATTTTTAATATTTTCTTGCAAAAGTAAAAATTTTCTTGAATATTCAATAAATTATTTACCTGAACAACGTCGGGTTAGGCAACTAGTATTACACGGATATTACTATCATTTTGCACTCAACACAAACCAGCTCTAACACATTCCGAGCTATAAAACCACTTTTATGTAATAAAACATGTTAAAATACGATAAATAAAAAATATGCTAGATGTATGTAGGCGGCCTTACGAAGGCCGCCGTTTCGGAATTCATGGGATTTACTTGTGATTCATCTTGAATGTAAACAATGTGTCTTTTTATGTTCGTCGACATTAGATCCGTGACAACACATTCCACATATATTTACAAAAATATTTGACACTCTTCATTATGATAAATTACTATGTTGGATACGTAAACACATTTTAAAGTTATGTCTGCCTACGCAGCATCTTCTCGTGATGCTTTGGAACTATTCTATCGGTTGACAAATAAGCATACTCCTCGCCTGATACAAAGCTGTTACTGTAACCTATAGACTCTTACAACACTACAATTAAAACCAAAATTAAAATAAATTAAACTAAAGTGTCACTTAATACTTCATCATTTAATGAATTTAAAAACCGGCCAAGCGCGAGTCGGGCTCGCGCTTGGCTTTCGTACCATTATCTATAAAAACGGCAAAAAATAAAACACGTTTGTTGTATGGGAAAACCTTAAATGTTTGTTTTATTTTAACTTAATTATTTATTTTTAAAGTGAATATTTAACTAAGTATTTTGTGAATAATTCAAGCGTCTATCTGTTGCCGTTATCAATATCGAGCAAAAACGAGCAAAATAATATCACGTTTGTTGTATGGGAGCCCCCTTATATATTTATTTTAATCTGTTTTATTATTTGCTGTTATAGCGGCAACAGAAATATATCATCTGTGAAAATTTCAACTGTCTAACTATCACGGTTCATGCCTGCCTGGTGACTGACGGACGGACAGCGGAGGCTCAGTAATAGGGTCCGTTTTACCGTTTGGGTACGGAACCCTAAAAAAAAGTTATAAGCCTTCCATGCACTCCTACATATTCTATCCTCTGCTTTCCTCATCTAACCGCTACTAGCCACTTTTTGGATGTCGTCAGTCCATCTAGAGAGGGGCCCCCAAACGCTTTGTCACCCCATACGTAGCCTCCGCTCTAGGACTTTTCTCCCCCATCTGCCATCCATGTTGTGGCCAGCCCACCGCCACTTCAACTTGCTTGCTTGCTTTCCACCATATGCGATCCTACGCTTTACTCATCCAGCCGATACCAGCCACTTTTTGAGGTCGTGGGTCCATCTATAGAGGGGGCCCCCTATATAAATACGTATAAGTTATAAATCTTTCTCAAAAGTAATTTTTGGAATCAAAATATTTGATCAGAATTGGCTTCAGCTTAAATGGTAGGGCCAAATGTCACAGCCTCATGATAACGTATGCCGCCATGTTTGGTCCTCGATCCTTTACTGCAGGATCGTAAAGTCACCACCGAAGTCAACACCAGGCCATCCCACGCGCCATAAGGCAATACACCACTACGCCCTCTATATGGCTCATCGCAATGAAGCATCTTGTATTCTTCTCAGGAACCATTAAAGGCAATGATGAGATAATGTCAAAATGAATAGGAGAAATGTCATTACTAGAAGTCAACTAAATACTTATTTATAATCTATAATTCTTCAAATATAACAAAAATATTATTTAGTAATTTACATGCCGTGTGGTTTCCGGCCATGCCGTGTGGTTTCCGGCAGACTAGAATAGAATCACTCCGTTTCTTCCCGTGGATATCGTACAAGGCGACTAAGGGAAATGCATTATCAAATATCGATCAGGCCTCCCCAACCCGTTTGGCCAGCGTGGGGAGTGTAGGCCAAATCCTCCTTCCGTCTAGGACGCACGAGACAGGGTCGTGCTCCTGTAGTGGAGACTAAAATGGACCTGATGATGATGAATAAAATTGTATTTTATGTATCTCTCTTAATTCACGGGTCAGGGCACGGTCATTTGATAGGCGAGGGATATACATGTAGATCCCTGCGCACGCCTTTCAAATGAAAATAGAACGCGTAGAGGCCTGCACGGCATCGGAAGGCGTTGAGGTTATTTCAAAGTGTGATGAAAAATAAATGGGCTATGGAGATGAGATCTGGGTGAACTAAATACCGGGCTATCACAGAAGAGGGACGGACGCCTGCCATAACTGTTTCTATTGCTAGTTATTTGCGGCAGACGGTGGCTTGCCACAAATAATTATGTATTATTTTATGTATTATTATTATAATCTGTATTTAACCACATTCATAGCAAATAAAAATTTTCTTGGTGTAAAAAAAAATTACAAATAGGCGATATCTGGAGATAAATATTAGTGATCTTTACACAAGCAAAAAAACTATTGTACTTTGACTTCCGAAGTCGCGTGTTCAATCTCCGAACAAGGCAAACATTTGTGTGTATGAACATGTATGTTTGACTTGGTCTGGGTGTTATCTTTGTATTACATGTATGTATTTAAAAAAAATGTATTTAAGTATTATATCAGTTTTCTAGTTACCCATTGTACAAGTTTTGCTTAGTTTGGGACTAGATGGCGACGTGTATATTTGTCCAGGAATATTTATTTATTTATTGGAGTTTACGTGGCTCACTGCCATATTTGAGCCAAAGCTAGCCTCACGTGCACGTGGAGCGCCCTGCTGATTGACTGACAAGGCCCTGGCGAAAGAGATTTTAAGCTGCCCGACTGAGGAAGAACTTCCACGTCACAGATTATCGCTGTCATATTACAACTCCCTTGATGTGCGTTGTGTTCCTGTGAGTGGGTAAGGTCATAATATCGCAGTCAATAAGGCGGGGTGTATGTTTGTGTACCACCCGGCTAACTAATACTAGAGTTTCACGTGAGCCGTGAAATAATTCACGGTTCACGCAAGCCTCGTTCATTTTTACTGCATTATGTATTAATGTTAATAAACAAATAAAAAAGTTTTTATTAATAAATAAATACATTACCCAATGAACATTGAGTCTATACGTATTATAAAGTAGTAGAAACTGCTTGGTTTGCATACGAATAACAAGCATACGACCTACCTGATGATAAGCAGTCATCACAGCCTATAAAAACTCGCGATGCCTAAGCAACACTTGAGCAACACGCTCAAGCATTACCCGTGAAAACCCATAATAAATTTACACATTAACACTTTTAATATATTTAGCTATAAATGGGAGTGTGTGATAGACAAGAAATGAGTAACAGAACACAAAAAAAGACTTTTTAATTTTTTAGTCCGAATAAATCTACATTTGTATGTACCTACATCTAATCTCTAAAACTACTTAATAGATTTTTTGCGATTTTCACAAATAGATTATTCTCAGCTAGGAACAACATATAGGCTTGCTATATTGAAATCGGAACTATTTAAATTACCTAAATGATATTCGCCTATTAAAAATACATAGCAAAAATCACTGAATTTCAGGCACTATAGGTAGTAAATAGCGGAATGGTTTTTAACACTGACTGATTAGCTGATTTAGCGACAAACTGTCAATTTTGTACAAGAAAACACTACACCATCATTTTTGAACGAAAATAATGCATATTGCGTTTTAAGTATAATAATATTAACATAAATTATCCGTCACATGTGGGGTCAAGCCCCGTATTTCCCCGTACTTTGATGTATATGAGCCAAAATACTCGGGAATACCCACTGTGAAACAATGCTATCTGAAACAAACATGTTCTTTAATATAATGCGAACAATACCTAAGTTAAATTTATAAATACAATTGTATTTTCCCAAAATTACATTAATATAAAAATAGTAAATACATATTTTTTCTTAAAATGAGAGGGGGGCACACGAGCATGTGGGCCATCTGATGTAAAGCAATCACCACCGCCCATGGAGATCAGCAACACCAAGGGGTCGCCGATCTGTTGCCAGCCTAAATTCCTTCCTTTTTCCTGGTGACCTCACTCACTCGCAAGAATACAACCCTGAAGGAAAATGATATTTAGCTGCGGTATTCTGTTAGGTGGAGTTACTTTCCCAGTCAGGCAGCTTAAAAAATACGCTTTGCCATAACCTCTATTTTCTCCAGAGTCCCGTTTCTCAATCAGCAGGGTGCACCAAGTGCAGGTGGGGGTTAGCTTTGGTTCAAAGATGTCGATGAACCACTTACACCCCAAATATATTTATTGTCTCCTGCTAAATTGTCCCTTGGCACCAAATCCGCCGCTGATTGTTATTTTAAATTTTAGTTACTTGAAGCGCTCAAAATAGTACCTTTTCTTATCATAGTTTTTTCAACAATGGACCCCAGCACCTGACATTTAAATAAAATATAATTGATAGATAAATACTTACATTACAATAACAATATTTGTATTAATACTTCCGCAGGGCAGCTGCAGCGTGGCGAGTGTGCAAGGTACCGACATCACCAGTACCCAAATCTACAGAGATTCGGTCAGAGCATTAGATCCGAACGGGTGGCACTCCGGGAGTGCCGGCAGAAGTGAAAACTTGAACATTAACGTTGTGCATTTTTGAATATTTTGGAATAGTTATAATAATTTCGCACAAATTGATAGATTTATTATATTTATTAGTATAAAAGTACTATCATTTATGTGGTAAAACACAATATTCATTTATGGCGCTATCCTACACACACATGACAATTTATATTATATTAAAAATAAAGAGCAGGAGCAAGCATATATTTTCGCCGCGCGGTAGAAAGAGAGGGGGATATTACTTCCTCTCCTCATTTTGACATACACAGCGCTAGTGTGTACTTTGTTTAGCAATATTGACAATAGTCCTTTTTCAAATGTTTGAGTATAATGAACTTGCTTTAGAAGGGAATGCAGTAAATTATTTTACATCTTTAATAATACAGGATTCAGAAACGACACGAATTTTCCTGATGCGTCAGGAATTTCAGCTCTTTGAGCTACAACGGAACAATGGAAAGTTTAAAACTGTTAGGAATTTTTGGCATTTATAGAGAACTAAAAACTAGAATAAATAAAAATAAATTTATGATACAAGCTCCTTATAGTTGTTAATAAAAAAAAAAGTTTAAATACTCTCTCAGGTATTCGCTCTCAGGTATCAATCACAGGGATTACCTGCACCTGAATACAATATTTGTATTAATATTTCCGCAGGGCAGCTGCAGCGTGGCGAGTGTGCAAGGTACCGATATCACGAGTACCCAATCTACAGAGATCGGTCAGAGCATTAGATCCGAACGGGTGGCACTCCGGGAGTGCCGGCAGAAGTGAAAACTTGAACATTAATGTTGTGCATTTTTGAATGTTTTGGAATGGTTAAGGAATAATTTCGCAGAAATTGCTTGATTTATTGGATTTATTAGTATAAAAGTACTATTATTTATGTGGTAAAATACAATTTCATTTATTGCGCTATCCTACACACACATGACAATTAATATTATATTAAAAATAAAGAGCAGGAGCAGGCATATATTTTCGCCGCGCGGTAGAAAGAGAGGGGGATATTACTTCCTCTCCTCATTTTGACATACACAGCGCTAGTGTGTACTTTGTTTAGCAATATTGACAATAGTCCTTTTTCAAATGTTTGAGTATAATGAACTTGCTCTAAAATGGAATGCAGTAAATTATTTTACATCTTTAATAATACAGGATTCAGAAACGACACAAATTTTCCTGATGCGTCAGGAATTTCAGCTCTTTGAGCTACAACGGAACAATGGAAAGTTTTAAACTGTTAGGAATTTTTGGCATTTATAGAGAACTAAAAACTAGAATAAATAAAAATAAATTTATGATACAAGCTCCATAAAGTTGTTAATAAAAAAAAAAAGTTTAAATACTCTCTCAGGTATTCGCTCTCAGGTATCAATCACAGGGGTCAAAGTGGAATCATTCATTCAAATCATTGTTTTGTGGCGCCCGTCATATTGGACTTTAAGTAGCGACATTTAGGCGACACGGAGACAGTTCTCGCACATTGTCACGAGAACCAATTGAGTGTGCCGAATTGGAAACTGGGAAAGGATCAAATTTGAAGGTCTCTGCATATACCTATGACTTCCAGAAAAATGTCACAAACTTTAACGAAATCACTAATATTATCAGCAGATCAAGTTTTTATTATAGATCTAGTAATCTATTTGTATTATGCATATGCCCTCACTCGCTCCCACACAGGATAATATACTCCATTTATATACCGGATGTATGAGTCTCTGATAATAGCATCTAGTACCTTCTAGACAGATCTACGCGGTCTATCATATTTGAGAAGACAACTTGTTACTTTGACAGATATTATGTATAATGTTTAACTAACTCTGTAATACTCTGTAATAATTTATTGATTCACTGTCCTTCTAATTTGTATTATGCAAATAAAGCATATTCTATCTATCTATCTATCTATCTAACTGAAGTTGCATCATGCTAAATGATTTTAGCAGTTTTTGGTAATATAATGTTCAGTCTAATAGTTATTATATAATGGTTATTTGTATAACGGGACATAGTGGTGCGGGACATTGTGTGGTGGTGGTGGTGACATTCCCACCACTGTGTCTCCAGTGTAGCCAGGATTAACAGCGGCGACTGCCAAAATAGGCAATGAACAGTCCAAAAGACAATGAAGTCCATTGCAGTCCCGGGGGTAAAACTACGGCTGCCTTGGAACTCATAACGAATTTAATCAAAAGAAAAAGAAATTAGTAGGAGTAAGAAGCTTTTGTAATTTGACTTCCCCTCTTAGCAATGTCAGAGATAGCAATATGGCAAATAAAGCATTAAAGCCTGTTTTATTTATATAGGTACCAATTACGCCACGTTTGATTTATATGACCCATAACTTCACATAACATCATTTATTACTTTAACATTAATAAAATCTTTAACCAAATATAGCACAATACTTTCTCAGCCTTTCACATTTTGCAAATTTCGTGTTCCACATTCATATCCTGTCATGTTTCTGAATATAAATTTGACAATGGTTTGACGAGCTCGGTGGTCGAATGGTTAACAATGTCCACTTTGACTCCGAGGTCGCGGGTTCGATTCCCACTCAAGACAAACATTTGTGTGCATGAACATGTCCGTTAGTCTTGGTCTGGGTGTTTTCTATGTATTCTAAGTATGTATTAACAAAAAAAAATGTATTTAAGTACATTTATCAGTTGTCTAGTACCCATAACACAAGCTGTGCGCTTAATTTGGGACTAGAAGGTGCTGTGTAAATTGTCCAGAAATATTTATTTATTTATTTAATGATATTCATTTCAAGATCATCCATATACGGTGAAACCTGGGGCCCTACCGCCGAATCAGAAACCGATTACCATCGGATATTTTGATTGGGAAAATAAGCTTAGATTGGCTTTAGCTTAGATTGGAGGTAATTGTGTTTAGCTTAGATAGTAGAAACCATAGAGCTCTACCGACTAAGTTGAAGGTGTTTGTCATTAACTTAAACTTATCATCTATTTCCGCGACCAAAAAATCCCATGGTTTTATCTTCACTACATAGTATAAAACAAAGTCGCTTTCTCTGTCCCTATGTCCCTATGTATGCTTAAATCTTTGAAACTACGCAACGGATTATGATGCGGTTTTTTTTAATAGATAGAGTGATTCAACTGGAAAGTTTATATGTATAATATATGCATAACATAGTAGAAAAACACTGATAATTTAGAGGTTTCTAATGTGATGTCGTAAATAAACACATTTTTTTGCTCTTTCATTGCAAACGCTGGCTGAACCCAACGACATAGATCAAAATAATGTAGTACAGTATTGTTCACCTTAAAATGGTCTACAAAAAAGTTCGCGATGGTATATGTCTATCTCTTAGTGGTAACACACAATAACCGTTATTTTATCCTTTGCTTTTTACAAGAAATAATGCCTTATTTACGAAGCGATTTTAAGCAATACAGAATTAATCCTTATCCAATTAAGTACCTTAAATACATTGCGCATTTAATATAGATTAATATGGCCCTTCACAGCATGTAATTTAAATGAATAGTTTAGAAGATATTACACATTTAAAATACAGGGACATAACGGCTGTGGCGGTACCGGCCGCGGAGCCGGCGGCGTGTGCCTATAACTGGGGAAGGACTGGATAGGACAAAGCGCAAAGACCTTCTGTAGTACATTTAGTATCAGCATTGCACCCGTGCGAAGCCGGGGCGGGTCGCTAGTAATATATAAAAATTACGTGTCACGTTCTTTGTCCGCGATGGAATCCTAAACTACTGAACCGAATTAAATAAAATTTTGCACAGTGTGTGCAGTTTGATCCAACTTGTGACATAGGATAGTTTATAACTCATCGGAAAAAAATACGTAAAAAAATATTTAAAGGCGATACGAAGTTCGGTGGGCCAGCTAGATAGATATATATCAGTATTATTATAATTTACAAGGGGGGTTTAGTGAGACATTAAGGAACCTGTAAATTTGTCTCACTTAGAGGTATTCCACTTACCAGGTATAAATAAATATCTGTCTCATTTACAGAGGGTTCCATATATAGAGGTCAGAATACAGGTTATTTCAATTATGGAGCTGAGGTATAGGGACGGGGGCCCACCATACATTCCCACCACTGGCTCTCCTGTGTAACCAGGATTAACAACGGCGACCGCCAAAAAAGGCAATGAGCAGTGAAGTCCATTGCATTTCCGGGTGTAAAACTTCGCCTGCGGGGGTAAAGTTGCTTTGGAACTCACAACAAATTTAATCAGAAGAATTTAGTAGAAGTATATATATACATAATAAGTAGGAGGTGGGATATATATATATATATGCTAAATATCGCACATAATAAAACTTTTCTTCGATGTGTTATCATTTAACAAAGCCATGCTGGTAAAACCCACAATCGGATTATCAGGTAGGTTGAAGACCCTTCCAATGTGAGATAAATAACAATGTTATGATGACAGCATAAATTCCATATAAAGATCGTCAGGTTAGCAGCTTTATAGCTACACCTTGATAAGGCTTTGATAACAAAGCGGTATGATTCGAACGCTTTATGACTCGTATATAAATTTCAATGAGGGAGATTGAGTAGAGTCACGGATGCTTTGAGGAATGTGGGTGTAAATCTTGATATGACTACATCGCATTTTGACTAAATAGCTGTCTTACCAGAGATATATATTTATATCAAAATATCTCAACGCACATCTCTGCTCGATGGCGTCATTGCGCGTGTCAGTCTAATCGAACACGCCAGTTAAGCAACGTCGACCGCAGCCTGTCTATGGATGGGTTTATTTATCTCGAGCTCCTCCGTGCTTCGGAGGGCACGTTAAGCCGTCGGTCTCGGATGTTATCATTAGATCGCAGTCGTTAAGCCAAGTCAGTGGCCTTAGGTCGGCTTGAAAACACTGGCCTCCGCCAACCCGCAGTTGAGCAGCGTGGTGGAGTATGCTCTAAACCCCTTCGATTGAGGGGTGACCCGTATCCCAGCAGTGGGATGATTATGGGTTGATGCCGACATCTCTGTCACGCCTCGACCATTCCGTAGAAATGCCGTTTCATTAAAATCCACTACTATTACATACGCAAATGCAGTTTGCGCAAGTCGTGAAAATGTATGTGTGCTTGCTTTGTCAAACAAACTGTTTTATATTCGACTCAGAAGAGAAGTAAGGCCTAGCGAGTGAGGAGGCCTAGCGGAATAGAGGAACAAACGACTGTGCGAGTGAGATGTTACTAGCAGTAACACTGTATCATAATATAGTAATACAACCAGTACTTTAACTTCATACGCTAAGGACGCTTTGGTGCGCGGCGCACCAAAACTTCCTGAGCGGTCGTGTAAATGACGCTTGGCTGTGTGCGTGCGCTGATTTGGTCGCTAGTATGAAGTTAAAGTACTGGTTGTATTACTATATTGTGACTGTATGGTCGAAAGAGATACGTTATAAATATGTGTAAAACCCTTTTGGATCATGGTTTCACAGCAAGACATGCTGTGAAACCATGATCCAAAAGGGTTTTATCGGCATGAACAAAAATGGACATTTGGAAATATTAGAAATCTAATATGAATTAGTGGATAATTTTATGCAATAATGTTCCAGAAATTTGGAGAAGCGTTAAATAATAATAATTGTTTGTTGTACAACATAGCGTAAAAATCAGAAAAAATCAATTTAACAGGTAATAATATATATTCCAACTCGATGCCGCCTAACTTTATGTATATTTTTGCCAATCCGCTAAGAATTTTATGCACTGAGTATGATTATTTCCTTAAAGACGTTTAATTATGTGAGAAGTAAAAGATATACCAGAAAAAATAAGAATTTACGAAAAATTTGTATAATATAAAACAATTTTCATTTTATACTAGAGTTGAATAATCTATCGATATTTTTGTGGATTCTCATTGCCTATCATGATATATATATATATATATATATATATATATATATATATATATATATATATATATATATATATATATATATATATATATATATATATATATATATATATATATATATATATATATAAGTGGCACGATTTATACATACTTAATTCCCCAAGATGACAGTTTAACCCATCATTAGGTAGTTTCTACCTAATGATGTCGATTAGTATGCGATCCTGTGTAATTTTATGACGTCTTTCAGATTAACTGAATAACTCTAATAATAGGAATGGGCTTAGACCAATCAACCGTTCGAATTGGGCTTCTAAGAAATAAAATATACATATGGATCATTTTTAAGAAAAAAAGCAGACCAGGTGCGAGAAGCGAAGCCAATTTGAATGAAATCTGCAAGTCCAATAAATAATTTAAAATATTTTTGGTCTTAATTTTGATTATTCATTCTAGAATTTCAGTTTTTAAATTACACCCGTGCCAAAGTTCTCAAAGTTCGATGTCAGGTATATTATTATTATCATTGTAACTATCGATTTCATTATGAATATCGTAGAACTAAAATTTCCATTCGATGAAGCGGTGCACCCTGCTGAATGACAAACGAAGCTCTGGCGAAAAGAGAGGTAGGGAGCGTAATTGTAAGCTACCCGACTGGGGAATGTACCTCAACCTCACAGAATACCGCAGCCAAATAACAATTCCCTTGAGGGTTGTTGTGTTCCTGCGAGTGAGTGAGGTCACCAGAAAGGAAGGAGATACTGCGTTGGCAGCGGGGGTAGTAGCGCGCGAGCGATATTTTATGTTGCGAGCGTTAATATGGCTATGGTAACCGCTTCACATCAGGCGGGCCGTATGCTTGTCTGCCACCCGTCGTAGTATAAAAATTAAATAAAAAAAAAGATTGCCGGCGACACTTCCAATCGTTTGATGGTCTCGTTAAATCCTTTGCATGTTCTGCAAAGGTGAACAAGAGCAGCCTCCTTACCACAATCTCTTATTGCGATTCAATAACTGAATAGATTGCTTATTCATACCAATGAATAAGCGACTCTATTCGAGTTGAAATAAAGTCGCTTATTCATTGGTATGAATACGCAATCTATTCAGTTATTGAATCGCAATAAGAGATGGTGGTAAGGGGGCAGATAGACACTAGCGCGTCACATTGCCCCGTTGCACGTTCTGCACTCTGGGCTAACAAAAGTTTATCTTTTTTTGACATCTTAACAAATTTGCAAGAAATTCTTTAAATAGACTAACGATCTTTTACCCAATGGTAATACCTATTTAATATTGATGTGACGACAATAGGATCTAGGTGCCTTTAAAACTTATCCGGTTCGAATGTCATATTTTTTTTCTCCTGACTACAACGAATTTATGTCTGCAAAGAATTAGATCCGTAAAGCTCTGACGCAAATGAAAAGTCATATAGATCAGTTTTAATATCATCCCGGACCGGTTTGACTCGTTGAAGACTTGTCTCACGATATTTTACGCTTGTAAACACGCGAGACATTCTTAAGAAAATATTTTTATAGTAATGTTTTGATTTTAAAATCAGTTGTTGCGAACGTCTTAAAATTAATGGCTCTAATACTCACACGTGTATCGTTTTTAGAGTTCTGGATGAAACGTGGAAAAACGGATGATTTAAAAATTCGCTTATCGGGCATACATACCACACATTCCCGCCACTGTGTCTCTTGTCACTCTTGTGTAGCCAGGACACAGAATAATGGCAGGATTAGAAGCGGCGATCACAAAAAGGCAATGAGCATTGAAGTTCACTGCATTCCCGGAGGTAAAACTACGGCTGCCTAGGAACTCACAATGAATTTATCGACAAGAAATTATTAGGAGTAAGAAGCTTTTGGAATCTGATTTCCCCTCTTTGCAATATGATCTACAATAATATGGCAAATAAGGTTACAAACGGCCGTGTGGTTTCCGGCGAACTAGAATAGAATCACTCCGTCTCTTCCCGTGGATGTCGTACAAGGCGACTAAGGAAAATGCATTAACAAACATCGATCAGGGCTCCCCAACCCGTCTGGCCAGCGTGGGGAGTGTAGGCCAAATCCTCCTTCTGTCTGGGACGGATGAAAGAGGGACGTGCTCCTGTAGTGGAGACTAAAATGACCTGATGATGATGAAGGTTACAAAAGTGTAAGTGATGGCTAGAATTCGCTTCATCAATTTGCTGAACACCGTGTTCGTTCGTGTGTTCGACTCTTTTTTTATTTTTTATTTCAGTACATCGTCCAGTGACAAAGAAGCATACGAGCCGAAGTAAAGAACAAGAAGTATTTCTCGCACCGGCTGCTAATGCACCATCTCCTCACTTCCGGTGACTTCACTTGCAGGAACATATGAAACCTCAAAGACATTGTCATTTGGCTGCAGTATTCTGTGAAATGGAAGAACTTCCCCAGTCTTGCCGACGCCTGCTTCTCTTTCGCCAGAACATCGTTTGTTAAACGACATGGTGCACAACGTGTAGATGAGATTTGCTTTGGCTTTAAAAATTGTCACGAACTACTCACCCTGCAAAAAACAAGTCCTGTCAAGTTGCCTGTCATAAGATACAGAAAACAGACAGTAGTGATTTTAAATTAGATACAATGAAATACTTTACTAGCAACCCGTGCGTAGCTTCGCTTGTGTCAAATTTGTACAATTAATATTACGATAACACTATTATACAACTTAAAAAAAATGGAAAATTTGGTTCATTGAAAAAACAAATGTTATTAATTAATTTCCCTGTGGTAATAAATACGGAACACTGTGAGAAACTCGACTCACACTTAAATCCAGGCCGCATTCAGAAAGAAAGTATAAGCACAGTATTACAATTTATGCTTTTAAAACTGTGGTATAAGCTTGCGCCGATCAACCAGCGCTTATCGGCGACGATCGGCGCTTATTGGCGCTGCTTTCACAAATAACCTGAACCTACAGGTTAGGTTCGCTCACATTTTGAAAAAACAATATTTTGAATTTTAATATTTCTAAATTTTATTATGCGTTATGTATTTATTCAAAATGTAAATTACTATTTTTACAATAAATAGGACAAATTTTACGGTAACTAAAGTAACGCTGATTAAAATTAGATTTCTTATAGATTAATTGAAATCATTAAGCTCGCTATTTATTATGCTAATAAATGATAACTTTATACAGAACATTTTATGCCAATCCATTTAAGCGTGACCACAGCATATCCTCAATGATGAGCTAAACAAGCAATTATTAAAATTTTATGCAATAATGATTTCTAAGAAATTCACAAAATATGTATTAAAACGCAAAACAAATCTTAGACCTCTTTTTAATATCACTTAACACAATTTTTACTCGAGGTAAACATGTTTAAAGTCGTAATAAACAACTTTAAACAATATAATATTATATCATATTTGATTTATATAAACGATTAATATTATTGTGTATCAACTTAAATACAAATGACAATAACAAGGCCGTTACACTTAATTTGAATAACTTGCAACAAATACGAAGATCAAAATAGATTAAAATTATTCTATTGTCCACGCTCTAAGATACATTTTCAAAGTTCAATAGTAACAAGTATTAAATATTCATGAATATTGTATTCAAATGCTAATGCGTGCCGTATTTTGATCAAGAATTTCGGATAGCTAATATTTTTAACAATAAATCGTCTGAGGCTCAGAGGAAACTAATAAAACGCTACTAGACTGGCGCCTTCGTATCAGATCATTATGTAAATCTGCCATAATAAGATTACGTGAACGAAAATTATGTTTTTATGCCACATCGTGTACCTAATAAGTGCTGTAAGTATAAGAAGGTGTGTTAGTGGTCATCTTGAGCTATGCTAGTGTCAAAGTGCACTTCGTACACTCTGCTGACTAAGATTTTTTGAGAGCCGTCTAAAATTCGAACGTTCGCGTGGTAAGATCGGACTACTATCTAATTTCAATTCTCTTATTACTAGTATATGGTGCATTATGAGAAAATATCCGGTCTTTCTCTTGCAGTTTAAAAAATGCCCTTTTCTTTTAACACGTCTACGCACATCCTATCACTCCAAGAAACAAACGCGATATGGGCAAAAGGGCACAATGAAATTGAGTCTAACTCAATGTTACCATCATTAGAAAATTTATTTTTATTTCACTTGCTTTGTAATTTCTGCTTTCTATCCTATCAATAGCACAGAAAGTTGTTTATTATTCCCTTCCAATTATCCGATGTAAAGTTGTATGGAATTCCATTACATATTTAAAAAAACAAGGAGTTAAAAATGTTTTATTTACGCCCTGCCCTACGCGCGCGATGTACAACTTTCCGGAGGTGACTACGAGAAGGAGATGGTGAATCCTCACGGTCACGGATACCCGCGTAGCGTAAGGCTACGTCGGTTATGTTCGACTCTTACCGACTAAACACCACCTAGGGACTGCTTTTAGAATTCTTCTTCTTCTTCTTCTTTCTTCTTCTCAGCATTTCTGTGTCCACTGCTGGACATATGCCTCTTGCATGGCTCTCCAAGAAGATCTTGACGCGGCGATTCTCGTCCAGGTCGGCCCTGCCGTCTTTTTTATGTCGTCCGACCATCTGGCAGCTGGTCTGCCTACACTTCTACTTCCTGCACGAGGTCTCCACAGAAGAGTTCTGTACGACCACCTGTCATCGTCTCTTCGGCACACATGGCCGGCCCATTGCCACTTCAGTTGTGCAACTTTTGTGCCTATGTCAGTGACTTTGGTGCGTCGGCGAATGACCACTTTTAGAATTGCAGGGACTTAAAAGCTTCATCTAAGCGATCGCCCCGTGGGGACGGGACGATGCAAGTAAAAATATTCTAAAATCCATTACATCTAGTTTTTACTTTTCAATTTGATGACATACGATGCAGGATGATATCTAAACTGAACAACGCCATCTATATATCAGAAAATTAACCAATTTCTACATTGAACTGTTTTGGCGCGCGAAACAAAAAATAATAATTGTCGTTATTTTAAAGCTCATGATTTGCATTAAATTAAATTTCTTAAATTTAAGTGATGTCTAAGTAGTAAGAATGTGAAATAGGTTAAATATTGATCATCGAGATTGAAAAGTCGAGGTTCATCAATAAAGTCATTCGTAATTTCCATTATTTCCAATTCCATTATATAAATTGATTGTATTATAGTACGATTACAAAGCGTATTAATTGCAGTTTAATAAGTAGTAATTAATTTTATTGTAATGACAGTGATGGTTTGTTCAAATAGGTATACAAATTACTCTCGCAAAAAGCCTAAGACATAGTTGAGAATCCTGGAGAGGCAAGAAATACGATTTTCTAGCTGATCCGATCTCGTTGTCGTCGTCAAACCTCACTGCTGGTTGGTAGAGGCCAGTGTTTTTAAGCCGCCTAAAGGCCATTGAGTTGGCTTAACGACTGTCTCTAATGACAACAGCCGGAATCGACGGCTTAACATGCCGTCCAAAGCATGGAGAAGCTCGAGATATTAAACCTATCCATTTACAGGCTATGGTCGATTTTGCTTAACTTGCGTGTTCGATTATACTGACACGCACAACGTCGCCATCGAGCTCCTCCGATCCTTTCTTAGCCGATTAATATTACTTTACATTAATAAATCCAAAACCATAATTTTATTTAAAAATCATTTATTCCTAACAATATTTCTCCTTAAGTATTCTTCTCAAGATCTTTCCAGAAGGATTCTTTGGTATACCATCAACAAACATAACTTCTTTTATCCTTTTGTACGGGGCTACGCGTTCAGCTACAAACTTCATTATGTCCTCATCCGTAGTATTGGAACCTTCCTTAAGTACTACAAACGCTTTAGGTTTTTCACCAGAATCAGAATCTGGTACACTAGAAACAGCTGCATCAAATACTGCTGGATGTTCTCGAATAACACTTTCAAGTTCTGCTGGTGGCACTTGATATCCTTTCACCTGTAAACAAAAACAACATGGAGGTGAATCACTCACAGAATACTGCAGCCAAATAATAATTCCCTAGAGAGTAAGTTCTGGTAAAAAAGATGCATATAACACATTTGTAAGCTGTCCTACTGGGAAAGTACTTCCACCTCAAAGAATACCGCAGCCAAATAACAATTCCTTTCCTTTCCACCAAAAAGAAAGAAAGGAAGGAGTATAAGCTAGCAACAGATCGGCGACCCCTTGGTGTTACTGATCTCCATGGGCGGTGGTGATGACTTTACATTAGATGGCCCACATGCTCGTTTGCCTTTCTATCAGGTTTGCCCCTATTATATAAAAAAATATCTAATCTACTCACCTTAATAAGCTCTTTTAATCTATCAGTTACAGTAACTAATCCAGATTCATCAATCTTCGCCATGTCTCCACTTCTGTACCAGCGATCTTCCAAGAAAACTTCTTTATTTGCTTCTGGGTTATTTCTGTATCCTCTCATAACGTTTGGTCCTTTAATGACCAGTTCACCCACCTATGAATGCAAAGATACATTTAAATGACAACAATCCTTTACTACACCGTTCTAAATATTAAAAAACATACTATAAGTATATTAAAGAAAAAGTGGTTAGAAGTCGACCCGTTGCGAAATTTTTAACTGGGCATGGCAATTTTAAGGCTAAACTCTTTTTATTTAAATTAGTGCCGTCGCCCTTATGCTAATGTTCTAATACTATTCTGATTTGGTAGCAACAAGAGAGATTTACCAAGCGGTCAGGCGATTTTGCAATTCATATTATTGTAATCGATATGTTAGGTAACAACTCAATGTTTTAGGTCTCCATAAGTGTTAGATACTTAAAATCCTTGGTGCACGGCTTTTAATGTCTTATTTGCCACATTGCTGTCTCTCACATTGCTAAAAGGAAAGTCGAATTTCAAAAACTTCCTACTCATACTAATTTCTTCTGATTCAATTCGTTGTAAGTTCCAAGGCAGCGACAGTCGTACCCCCGGGAACTACAATGGACTTTACTGTTCATTGTCTTTTTTGGTAGTCGCCGCTATTAATCCTGGCTACACAGGAGACACAGTGGTGGGAATGTGTGGCCCAATCCCGTAAAAAAAGTCCCATACTACAATAAAATAAGGTATGTTCTTCCTGAAAGAACGTTAAGGTTTTAACGTTCATATCTTCCTGTAACAAATCAGTCACGTCATTTGAACAGTCTAGTGACTGTGAAGTGTCTAACGCACGTACGCACGTAAGACACTTCATCACATTTTTATTTTCGCCATGTTTTTCATTATCATATCTAATGATCTTATAAATATATATGCCACAAGCGTCAAAAATGTTCACCCAAAAACTGTCTCACTGTGTCTGTCTGTCCATCTGCGGCTTAGAGACTATTGGTACTAGAATGCTGGATTTTGGCATGGGTATACATTTTAATGACGTCCTTTTTGAAGAATCCCATGCTGTTGAATCCCAGCTTGACGGTAAGCGGGAGAAAACTTCTCTGGAACCGCACGGTACGCCGCGACCACTTAGGCTCCCGTGTGAGGTTGAATTCCCTGTCGATGGCGAGTGGTGCGACTGTAGAAGGAGGACGTGGGCATCATATGTATAAAATGGTAAAATATAAATTAAGAAAAACAAAATTTTTTTAGGGTACCTACTTCCTCTACACCTAATGCGGAGATGTTTTTTTTTTTCCTTATTTATCCTATGATGTGGAGTATTCGAAACAACTAAAAAAATTGAGCTTTAAATTGCAAATTTTCGTTCAAGCCAAGTGTTATTATAATATGATACATATGAAATATTTTCATAATAAATCATTGTCTCTGTAACTACATAAAAAAAATATAGTACCTACTGATCTAAAATAATCTTGCCTTGCTCTTTGACCCACACTTTTGTAAACTGACGTTTACAATATACCTACCAATATTTTATTTCATATTTATGCATATGTATGTGAATATTTATATCTGTATATTTCCACTGTACTATTCATTTTAACAATCTGTTTACAATTTTTTTTAATGTTAAATTTAACCCTACTAAATTACTAATATTATAAATATGAATGTAAGTTTGTTTGTCCCGCTTTCACGCCGAAACTACTCAATCGATAATCATGAAACTTTATACTCATATTCACAAAGGTATCTTAACACCTTTGAGGATATGAGTACGGACATTATGATACCTTTTATACTAAAAAAAGGAAACGCGGGAATTATTCCCAGTCGCCCAAAAGACTTAGACTAACTTGCCTAATCCTAACAGGATTGAGCAAGCAATGGACACTCTACGATGGAGCAAGCAATGTACAGCGAAACTGAAGTGGGGGCAAGGACTTCCTTGGGAATTTTTATTCCCATTTGCCTCCGGTGGCAGTCCCCGTGGGGGCGACTGGGAATAATTCAAACGCGGGCGAAACCGCGGGTGTAAACTAGTATATCTGTAAAAGGTAATCACTACTGGCTGATCAATCAACGCACAGCTCAAATCACTCGAAGGTTGAAGTTGAAATTTAGCATACACGTAGATATTAGGGGTGTAAGTAGTTCATCAACATCTTTGAACCAAAGCCAACTTCACCTGCACGCGGTGCACCCCGCTGAATGACAAACGAAGCTCTGACGAAAAGAGAGGTAGGAAGCGTAATTGTAAGCTACCCGACTGGGAAATGTACCTCCAGTTGACAGAGTACCGCAGCCAAATAACAATTCCCTTGAGGGTTGTTGTGTTCCTGCGAGTGAGTGAGATAACCAGAGAGGAAGGAGATGCTGCGTTGGCAGCGGGGGTGGCGGCGAGCGAGCGATATTTTATGCTGAGAGCGTTAATATGGCTACGAGAACCGCTTCACATCAGGCGGGCCGTATGCTTGTCTGCCACCTAACGTAGTATAAAAAAACCGGCCAAGTGCGAGTCGGACTCGCCCACCGAGGGTTTTTTTTCTTTTTCTTGCTTTTCATGACGTGCCCGGTGGTTGTATGGCTAGCATTGGCCACTTTGACTCCGAGGTCGCGAGTTCGATCCCCGCACAAGACAAACATTTGTGTTCATGTTGCACAAGCTTTTGATAAAGTTTGGCATAAAGGTTTAATGTATAAGATCAACAAAATGTTGCCAAAGCAGTATGCTGCAATACTAGAGTCATATATATCTCACCGAATGTTTAGAGTCAGACAAGAAGATGCATACTCTGATCTAAAAGAAATTAAAGCTGGGGTACCTCAAGGAAGTGTCTTAGGTCCGGTCCTGTATCTACTATACACTTGTGATATTCCCAAATTAGAAAATAATACAATTGCGACTTTCGCCGACGACACTGCCATAATGTCTGTTGGGAACACACACAAAGAAGCAGTTGAGAAAACCCAAATTGCAATCACAAAAGTTCACAAATGGACAAAAAAATGGCGAATTAAACTAAATGAGTCAAAATCGGTTCATATTGACTTCACAAACAAAAATCCGCACTACCATCCAGTGTTTTTAAATAATCAACATATCCCGTATGCTAATACAGCCAAATATCTAGGTATGACCCTAGATGCGAAATTACATTGGAAAGCTCACGTCAAGAAGAAACGAGAGGAGTTAGAGATACGATACAAAAACATGAATTGGCTGCTTGGGAGAAACTCTAGCCTGTCGATTCACAATAAATTATTAATATATAAGCAAGTCCTTATGCCAGTTTGGACTTATGGAGTACAGTTATGGGGCTGTACGAAAAAGAGTAATAAACAAATTATTCAGCGCTTCCAGAATAAAGTACTCAGGGGCATTGTAAATGCACCGTGGTACTTCAAAAATGACTATCTCCATCGGGACCTTAAAGTGGAGTTTGTGGACAAAGTGATACAAAAATATGCAGAAGCTCATGAACTTAGACTTCATCACCATGTGAATCCAGAAGTAGTCAAACTTCTCGATAACACAGTTCTAGTGAGAAGACTCAAAAGAACAAAACCTTTTGAGTTAGTGTAGTGATAAGTGAGACAATAATACTGATAGTGCATTAAATACAAACACAACAAGAAAGTGTTTCACCTTAATAGACACTAAGAAAAGTCAATGGACATTATTCTTAGACTATAATATTTAGAAGTTTATGTTAAAGTTAAATTACTTATTAGCCCGTAAGCTAGATCGTAATATTTAAAGCATCATGCTTTTTAGAAAAAAAAAAAAAAAAAAAAAAAAATGAACATATCTGTTTGTCTTGGTCTGGGTTTCTATATATTATATTTTTTAACATTGGCAACCGATTGGTGACCTTTTGTTGTTGCTGATCTCCATGGGCAGTGGTGATTGCTTCCCACCCATGTGGGTCACCTCGTACAAACGAGCATATGCTCGTTTCCCCCCTTTCATATAAACAATACGTATATTTTTACATATTTATACATATATCAGTTATCTAGTACCCGTAGTACAACCTTTAATTAGTTTGGGACTATGGTGTAAGGTACGTTATATTTTTTTTTTTTTTATAATATTTATAAAACTCTGGCAAGTTGGCCAAGACAACTATTCAAAATAATAATGATATGGTTATTTATGTATAGTTATGGTGAAAATAATAATGATAAGTTGCTCTTTTGTAAAAAGAAATTAAAATAACATAATTACATTAACATAATAACAAACTCAGGATCACCCTACTAATCTATTTAATAATCTAATTTCTCCTATTCAATTTAAAGATGGAGGCGCTGCTATATTAGAAGATATTCGGTGCCGTGTAATTTGTCCCTTTTTATATGTAAGACCAAAAAAGTACTCGAATATCATGAAAACTGCTCATCACAAATGCTTTGACAAATTTCCTACTGACAATATGATACCTTTTATACTAAATTATACCATTCGGCATATTTTTATGTGGTAAACAGTTATGATTAGTCAGTGATCTAATCTTAATACTATTTAAGGTCAATATTATCATAAAACCTGATTTATCAAAATTTTCCATAGCGTAAGGGTGTAAAGCCAAAGCCAACTCATTTGCACGTGGTGTACCCTGCTGATTGGCTAATGAGTCTCTGGTTAAAGAGAAGGAAGGCATAGCATATTTTTTAGGCTGCCCGACCGGGAAGTACCTTCACCTTACAGAATACCGCAGCCAAATAACAATTCCCTTAAAGGTTGTTGTGTTCCTGCGAGTGTGTGCGGTCATCAGAAAGAAAGAAGGGAGGAGTATATGCTGGTAACGGATCGACGAGTCCTTGGTGTTGCTGCTCCCTTGCTCCTTGGTGTCCATGGGCGGAGGTGATTGATCACATACTAGTTTTCTCCACCCGCATATATAAAAGAAACAGAGTATGATGACAAAACAAAGCTCAAACCTTCGACTGGAGTTGAAATGTAGCAAACCACCGGTTTGTTGCTAAGAAAGGATTTTTGAACAGTCCAACGGGATACCGGGATATATCCGTACGAAGTCGCAGGTGCAAGCCAGTCAGTCCATGTAGGTATGGGAATCCGGTGACTAAAACACGTGTCTAAACATGTATTTTAGTCACCATTCAGAAGTGTCTAGATTCTCAAATAGGTTAAAGATGCATGTGTGTGACCTTTTATAACTCTAGGGTACATTATAATAAACATTGTAACATCATATTTGCCTCCACGACCACACGAGTAAGAACTTACTTTGTGTAATTTTTTACTCGTGTGTTTCTTAAGCGGGCGCTACATCAAGCTGCAAACATTTGAACATTGTCGACTTTGAACGCTTTGATGTACGCTAAAAATCCGACACCGCTTGACAAAATGCACTTCTTTGCGCACTTGTTTGAACAAAGATTCAAAGTCCTGTGCCACACATAGCCATTTGTACACTTCATTCAAATGTTCAAATATTTGCAGCTTAATGTAGCCCCCGCATTAGGGTAAGATTTTACTCGTGTGGTCTTGGAGTGTTACTCATGGTACATACCTCATTTGGTCCCAAATTATTAAAATTCTGATCGATCACCCTCAACTCGACGTTGGGTATTGCGTACCCACTAGTCTCGTAGGAATTGCAGCCCAAAGGAGACAACGTCACCAAAGGAGCGGCTTCCGTCATGCCATACCCTTGGCCGAAGTGAATGGAACCCTGAAAATTGTGAAGTAATATGATTATAAAATTTTTTGAAGACCAAGGCACAGCATAGTAATACAACCAGTACTTTAACTTCATACTAGCGCCCAAATCGCACAGCTTCGCTCAGCAGGAAGTTTTGGTGCGCGGCGCACCAAAACTTCCTGAGCGGTCGTGTAAATGACGCTTAGCTGATGCGTGCGCCGATTTGGGCGCTAGTATGAAGTTAAAGTACTGGTTGTATTGCTATGCTGTGACCAAGGGCCCTGCGTTTCAGTTGAGGCTGATTCACATCGAATATTTTGATTCCAATAATCGAATCGGGTCGAATGATTAGCAATGTCTATTCTACCTAACTCCGAGGGTCATGTGTTGGGTCGCACTCCACACGAGACAAATATTTGTGTGAATGAACATATTTCTTTGCATGAACATATTTATTTGTCTTGGTCTGGGTGTTTCCTATGTATTATATGTATGTATTTACAAAAAAAAATATTTTAATATATATATATAAGTTGTCTAGTACCTAGAGTAAAAGCTTTGCTAAGTTTGGCACTATATAGCGCTGTGTAATTTGTCCAGGAATATTTATTTATTTTATAAAAATCGTCAGAGGCGTTTACGAAATCATCGTGGCATATACGTATATATATGGCATACAAAAGCAGCTTTACACAATTTAGACCTTCTTGTTTGGCTGAAAATTGTAGCAGATTGTTAGAATCTGCGAGGATACTCCATCTTGCGGCCGATTAAGGCGTTTAGTGTTTCTTGTAACACTGAATTTATAGCCTTCCTCTTGTAAGAGCATTTGTTTCCTTATTACCGGGTATTTTATCCCACTGAACTCTTGAGAATGGCTGCTTATTGCTTATATCATTAGGTACTCCATGATGCTAAAGAAAATTATTTCTTTTATAAATGTTTCGTTTATCTTTTCAGCTATTTTTTGATAAATGTTTGTCACGTATTTCTGTCATATTGTCTGATAATAGAAATGAAGGAATATTATTTATAATAGGTAAATATATCAGTTACTGCATATTATCCTAATATATAAAATCAAACAGATAGAGAATAAAATGCCGCTTTGAGGCTAGAATATGCCTAAAAAAATCTGATGATTTACATTATCGGTTAAATTAGTATATAAGTATTTATTGATGTAGTATATGTCGATATGTTAATATATTATTATGTACGTCTATGTATTTATTTATCAATGTAGTACCAAATAGATTTTGTCATGTATTCAGTTTTATTTATTTTATACTAGCTGTTACCCACGGCTTCGCCCGCGTGGTCCAGGGGAGCAGCCATTGATATGTGTATATTTTTCTTTTGTTGTAAGTAAGCTAATGTCACTCTCCAGACCGGAAACCATCCCCTGTTAAAAAATCATGTTGGTACTTACGTTCCTTTCGACGTGATGGAAGGAAAAATGATTACTAAGTTGATTTTTTTCCATGTGATTAAAATGTTTTTCCGGGATAAAAAGCAACTTATGTCACTCCCCAGACTATAAAATATCCCCGTTAAAAAAAACATGTTGTTACTTAGGTTCCTTTCGACGTAAAAGAAGGAAGCAAATGATTACAAAGTTTATTTTTTACAATGTTATTCCGAGATAAACAGTAGCCTATGTTACTCTCCAGACCGTAAACTATCCTCAAAAAAAAATCATGTCCGTACTTAGTTTCCTATGGACGTGAAAGAAGGACAAATGATTATAAACTTTATTTTTTCCCGTGGGCATAAGAAGTTTTTCCGGGATAAAAAGTAGCCTATGTCACTCTCCAGGCCTTATACTATCTTAAAAAAAAAATCATGTCAATCCGTTTGTTACTTTCGACGTGAAAGAAGGACAAACAAACAAACAAACACACTTTCACATTTATAATATTAATATGGATTTTGCATTTTTATGTTGTCTATCCTTCCAATAATGTATTGTTTCGAGTACAACCATTAGGGTTGGCTGGAAGAGATCTATCCTAGAGATAAGCTCACCTTTGAATTCATCTGTGTAACATCAAATTGTTTTTAAGCTATTGCATAGCTTCTATCGCGGGCCTTGAGCGCGGGGACCGAATCCAGAAATTCCGTAACGAAAAAACCTCACGCTCCCCACTCCGACGGGCAAGGAGGTGTGGCTTGAAGGCCGTGCATCGTCTAACGTCGTTTCAGTTCGGCAGTCTTCGACACGGCGTTGTGTGCGTGCGATTAGACGTATTGTACGACTCTACGAAACTCGTTTTATTTATTTAATAATAGAAAAATTTGTTTTCTTATCGGTCACCACGCTCAAAAAGTGTAACTTGAATTAATATCAAAGAAAAAGCAATACTGCATGAATAAAATAAATAAATAAAATTATAATTGCATAAGTTGATACAAAATGCTATGCAATAGCTTTACCGCGGCAGTCCCCGAGTGCCACACGTCTTTTTTTATTAGTTATGCAATAAAGAATATTGTACTCATACATAAATGCCCCAAAGATAGCTCGTAATGATTAAACCCCTCGATGGGCAGGCTACGGACGACATTATTTAACTTAGACTGAGCGTGATCACTTAGACTGAAACCGCAACGACGCCATCTGACCACTTCATTTGACACATTAAAATTAGTTAATTTACGTAAAAAAATCTTCTCTGCTGACTAATAAACGAAGCTCTTGCGAAAGGAGAGGTAGGGAGCGTAATTGTAAGCTACCCGACTGGAGAATGTACCTCCACCTCACAGAATATCGTAGCCAAATAACAATTCCCTTGAGGTTGTTTCTGCGAGTGAGTGAGGTCACCAGAAAGGAAGATGCTGCGTTGGCGATAAAGGAGTGATATTGTATGTTGCGACCGTTAATATGGCTACGGTAACCGCTTCACATCAGGCGGGTCGTATGCGTGTCTGCCATCCGACGTAGTATAAAAAAAAAATACCTTAGATTTGTCCAGAACTTTATATATATCTGGTGTAGGTAATGGCGCCGCTCCGGAAGTTATTCGACGCACATGTTCCAAGTGCTGTTCAGTAACTTGTGGATTGGACCCGAGGAACAGAACTGAAAAAATTTAGTCAAATTGTAAGGTCACCAGAAAAAAATGAGTTGCCGCGAGGGTGGTGGCACGCAAACGATATATCACGTTGCGAGCGTTAATATGGCTACGGTAATCGCTTCACATCAGGCGGACCGTATGCTCTTCTGCCACCCGATGTAATATAAAAAAGGAAAAATTATATAAAGACACTCTTAAGGCAATTAAAAAAGCGGCTGGATCCGGAAGTCGGATGATCGTATTTGGTAGAAAGCATTAGAGAAGGCCTATATACAGAGGTGGGTAGATACAGGCTGATGCTGGTGACTCTTAAGACCCTTAGTACGGCGATAGTGGTGCCACTGTGAATAAAATAATAAAAATAATCATCATCAATAGCCTGTATCTACCCACTGCTGGATATAAGCCTTCCCCAATGCTTTCCACCAGATACAATCCTTCTTTCCGCATCCAGCCGCTTTCTTAAAGTCATCGGACCATCTAGAAGAAGAGCGTTCAACGCTTTGTCAAATCAAAAGTGTGGCCTAAACTCTAATACCTTCCTCCCCCAACTGCCATCACTTACTCAGCAGATGTGACCGGTCCATTGCCACTTCAGCTTGCAAACTCTAAATAAAATAATATATTTATGCATTTAGGACGTATATCAAAACTCAATTATTACCAACATGGTATTTTTATTGTAGTTTATGAAACTGTTGCATAATAAGGGTTCTTAAAATACGAGTTTATCACATGAGCCGAAGGCGAATGTGATAATAGACCACACGAATATTTTAAGATCTAATTGTGTGCAGTTTCATACACTATTTTATCCAATCTCATGAAATAGATGATAATAATATTTTAAATAAAACCATGAAGTTCATTTAACAGCTTTATTTCTTACATATAAATCTATTTGCAGATGGAGCATGCGTGGTGCGCATGCGCGACGCGCCGCGCTCACAGATTATGTAGAAAAATTTTGCAAAGTCGCGATGCATTTGCATTGCAACCTGTTTAAAATACCTGTATCTTAAACAGGTGTTGCTGAGCGGTGGTGATTGCTTTCCATCAGGCGACCAACATGCTCGTTTACCCTATCCTCAAATAATATATAAAAAAGTATTAGGTACACAAATAAGAGATGATACTGATACTTTATTTAAAATTTATCTATTAGATATATAAATCTTTAAAAATATTAATGTACAAAAAAATTGAACATACCTGATGGCGGTGCAACGAACAGCAAATTAATTTTGTGCTGCAGCATCGCTTTCAAAAATGTCTCAGGTTGAAACCTAGGCAATGTAACAAGTTTGGTCCCCTCCGCTAATTTATGTAACATTAAAATTAAGAAACCGTAGCTATGAAACAACGGTAATATTGCCAAGATCGAGTCTTGATGCGTTTCTGAAAATAAGAATTATATATAGTTTATAATTTCACTTACTAATGTGTAATAATTGGCCGTGTGGTTTCCGGCAGACTAGAATAGAATCACACTGTCTCTTCCCATAAATGTCGTACAAGGTGACTAAGGGAAATACATTATAATACATCGATCCGGCCTCCCCAACCCGTCTGGCCAGCGTGGAGAGTGTAGGCCAAATCCTCCTTCTGTCTGGGACGGATGAGAGAGGGTCGTGCTCCTGTAGTCGAGACTAAAATGACCTGAAGATGATGTGTAAAAATGTATGTATATATTTTTAAAATCAATAATTTGTGTGTTCTATCGATCGTACAATGGGGTCTGTTCAGAGGAGTTGTTTGACATGATGCCCACGGCCTTTTTCTACAGTCGTACCTATCGCCATCGACAGGGAATTCATCCTCACACATTGGAGCCTAAGTAGTCGTGTACTGTGCGGTTCCAGAGAAGTTTTCTCCCGCGTACTGTCAAGCAGTGGAATGAACTACCTATCGAGGTTTTCTCAGGAGACTACAGCCTGGGGTAGTTCAAAAATGGCGTGAAGAGGTTTTTACAGGTCGGCAATGCGCGTGATGCCCCTGGTGTTACAGGCGTTCATAGGCTACGGTAACTGCTTTCCATCAGACGGGCCGTATGCTTGTTTTCCACTTTAGAAGTATAAAAAAAATCATAGTATTTTAAGTTTTTGTACTTATATGCAGCCAAATATTGTGTTTGGAAGTTGTTTTTGTACGAGTACAGTGAGGTTACCGGACGTGAGGAAATGCTTAGGATGTTTAGTTCCGGGCGTCGTGTAAAGAGAAACTTAATTTGTGTACACAATCGGCCAATGATCTAAAATTATAAAAACTATTTAACAATATCGTAAAGTACACAAAACTAGAACGATCTGCGATCTTAAAATTTTAATAACTTATTTTCGACGTGTTATGGTCGATCAAACCTTCGATGGTTGGTGGGAAAGTTAAGAGGTTGAAATTATTTTAAAAATATATTACCGGTAGAAAAACAATAAAAAATATTTTTTTTGTTACAGCACTAGCTACATTTATATATATTGCGTTTCTGTAGCTGGTGACGTATGCTATGTAATATATAAAAATATAGTATTTTTTATTGTTTTTTGCATTTAACATTTAGTGCAGGCGCCACAGGTAGTTGAGTGTGCAAAATATGAGGACCGCATTTTCTAAACAGTTTTGAATTCAGAAAAGCTTGTAGAATATGATTCTGAATGTTGCCAGGAAGTTTCTTGGTCCAATTTTTTTTTATACCCCATTCCCTTGGATATCAAGTAAATGGACTGAACAAATGCTTTACAACAATTTTCATCATTGTTTTATTGAAAATATCCAATTGTTTCTTATGGTTAAAGATACTTATAGCTACTAAGTGGAAATAAAAAAACAAAAAAAAGATTAACAAATATTGCTGAAAAAAAAAAACATAAAAGGAAATTTTTACATAAGTAATCAAAAATTTTTATTTTTATTTGTACAGTTTGTTTTTTTACCCTCGACGAAACGGAGACGGTATATGCGTTATTTGGCAGTTTTATAGGAACTTGTATACTTATTTATATTCATGTTGAAATTTAAAATAGAGATGGCAGCCCCCGACGGATTTTCTTGGATTTTTTATTAAGTTCATAGCATAAATTCTTTAAGTCGGGGGTTTCAAAATTATTTTATCCTTTTTCGACTACGTTTTAACCGTCGTGTGTTTTTTCAAAAATTTTAATTTTGTTTTTGTTTCAAACTTTTTAGAGAGCAAGCGTAGGTATTACAATTGAAAACCGCTTCAGAATCAGACTAGTAGTTTTGGTTTTGCACAAACAAATGTTTACTGCAGCGCCCTCTGGTGAGTTGTCACTGTAACACCTATCTAAGAATATGCACCAATCAAACTCGGACCCATCACTGAAAACCGCATCAAAATCGGTCTCGTAGTTTTGGAGATAAATGGCAACATTGGTTGCACAAACAAATGATTACTGCAGCGCCCTCTGGTGAGTTGTCACCGTAATACCTATTTAAGAACATGCACCAATCAAACTCGAACCCATCACTGAAAACCGCATCAAAATCGGACTCGTAGTTTTGGAGATAAATGGCAACATTGGTTTTACAAACAAATGCTTACTGCAGCGCCCCCTGGTGAGTTGTCACCGTAACACCTATCTAAGAACATGCATCAATCAAACCCGAACCCATCACTGAAAACCGCATCTAAATCGGACTCGTAGTTTTGGAGATAAATGGCAACATTGATTTGCACAAACATCCTTAGCACCCCAAACGCATGTACCGTCTCCGTTCCGCCGCGGGTAAAAATAAAAAAGTATTAAAAAGAAATAATAATAATACTAACAAAACATGCAAATCCTTATTATGCAAAATGTAGATACACATTCTCCTAAAAATGCAAAGTGTATTGCCGGTCCTCACATTTTGCATACTCAACTTCCTTTTGCTTATGCGTTATTGTACATTCAAGTGCATTTTATAAATTACTCCTTTGTTTTCCTTATTATAAAAGTGATTGGCATTTACATTTGATCTTTGATTTATTTTCTATATCAGTGTTTCTGGGAAGTCGGCACTGATCCATGTGGAACTCCTACTATTCTATTATGGAAGTCCGTTCAGTCAGTTCTCCTTCCTCTCTCACCTGAAATATTCGATTTGCGAGACAGGACTCTACAAGTAGATAATAGCTATGGGGTAGAGATGTCCTCGTCTTGCACAAGAGGCCTTTGTGCCACACCCTATCAAAGGCTGTTTGTATGTCCAGAAACACGGCAGAGCAGTATTCTTTTTTTTTTTCAAAAGAGGATCGTATAGGTCGATCGATAAGATTTTTGTAATCATTTTATGTAATCATTTCTTTTTATAAAAAAAATATTACATAAATAATCCTTTTATGTAATATATTTTTTTTCAACATTTTTTTTTTCTTTTTCCACTTAGTAGCTATAAGTATCTTCACTACATAGTATAAAACAAAGTCGCTTTCTCTGTCCCTATGTCCCCATGTATGCTTAAATCTTTGAAACTACGCAACGGATTATGATGCGGTTTTTTTTAATAGATAGAGTGATTCAACTGGAAAGTTTATATGTATAATATATGCATAACATAGTAGAAAAACACTGATAATTTAGAGGTTTCTAATGTGATGTCGTAAATAAACACATTTTTTTGCTCTTTCATTGCAAACGCTGGCTGAACCCAACGAGATAGATCAAAATAATGTAGTACAGTATTGTTCACCTTAAAATGGTCTACAAAAAAGTTCGCGATGGTATATGTCTATCTCTTAGTGGTAACACACAATAACCGTTATTTTATCCTTTGCTTTTTACAAGAAATAATGCCTTATTTACGAAGCGATTTTAAGCAATACAGAATTAATCCTTATCCAATTAAGTACCTTAAATACATTGCGCATTTAATATAGATCAATATGGCCCTTCACAGCATGTAATTTAAATGAATAGTTTAGAAGATATTACACATTTAAAATGCAGGGACATAACGGCTGTGGCGGTACCGGCCGCGGAGCCGGCGGCGTGTGCTTATAACTGGGGAAGGACTGGATAGGACAAAGCGCAAAGACCTTCTGTAGTACATTTAGTATCAGCATTGCACCCGTGCGAAGCCGGGGCGGGTCGCTAGTTAATCATAAGAAACAATTGAAAATTTTCAATAAAACAATGATGAAAATTGTTGTAAAGCATTTGTTCAGTCCATTTACTCGATATCCAAGGGACTGGGGTATAAAAAAAAATTGGACCAAGAAACTTCCTGGCAACATTCAGAATCATATTCTACAAGCTTTTCTGAATTCAAAACTGTTTAGAGAATGCGGTCCTCATATTTTGCACACTCAACTCCATACAGCGCCCGCTCTAATTGCTGCAATACAAGTTTTTGATTTAATGCGTATACAATAGGACGGCGTCATCATAACGTGATGGCCTTTTGCATGGAGCGTATAATTAATGTCAGTATCTAGTACCCATAACACAAGCTTTGCTTAGTTTGGGACTAGATGGCAGTGTGTAATTTATTCAGGAACATTAATTTTAATTTATTTTTCATTATTAAATTTCGGGTAACAGGTCAGGGGGCCCTACCGCCGAAGCTGAAGCCGATTACCAACGAATTCTTTTTTTTTTTTTTTTGCGAAATGCGAATTGCGAAAATCAAGCTTTAACTTAGATTTATGCTACATGTGTTTAGTTTAGTTGGTAGAAACGATGGAGATCTACCGACGAAGCTGAAGAGGTTTGTCAATAACTAATAGGTACATATTTTGCGTATCAAAATATTCGATGGTAATCGGCTTCAGCTTCAGCTTCAGCGGTAGGGTCTCTTTCTGGTAAACATCATTAATGAATTTTCGTTTATTCTTTCAAAATAAACTTTACGTTAAATTCTTAAAGTGGAATTAATAAAATTTTCTTACCTGTTGTATCTACATGTAATTTACATTCAGTATTCTGCTGCTCACAATTTGCAACCATGTTTCTGTGAATCAATTCCACACCTTTAGGTAAGCCTGTTGTTCCACTGGAAAACGGCAATACACATATATCTTCTCCATTTCTTTTAACATCTTTCAAAACATCTAAATCTACGTGTACATCTTCAACTAGTTCTTTATAAGAAATTGTTCCTTGGGGCGCTGTTCCATCTACATCTACAGTTATTATAGGAACTTCTTTCTTCCCCAATTCAAAAGCTTTTTTTATCACTGGAACTAATTCTGGATGTGTAATTATCAATTTTGTTTCGGATAAACTTATTTGTCTCTGTATTTCATCTGAAATTAACATCTGTAAGTTAATGATAGTTAAGGCGACGTTAGTTCCTAAATTTCAGATTTTGAAACTAGATGGGGCAATTCTCGTAATGAAAAGGTAGTCAAAATTTAGTTTCAATCCGGTCTTGATCTCACAAATGTCACATTTGGTATTCTCGTATCGTAATACGATACTTCAACGTTTTATTAAAGTGTAAAGAATCTTATGTCGATCGCAATGAGAATTGATATTAATTAATGTAAGAAATCAAGTATACAATTTTCAGTCAATTCATAATTCCATCTCGATTCGGTCAACTTTCATTCTGCGATGTAAGATTATTAGGAGAATTGGCTTTCAGGTATATTCAATAACAATACGTATTGAACTATTAAAAAAATATATGTTATAATTGAGAATTTAGTCTATCATATTCTACAATTCCTTACATGATTAGTCTTACTGTACTAGGTAGAAAAAAATCGTGAAGTTAGGGTGATTTCGAAACTATTTTGACGAGCTCGGTGGTAGAATGGTTAGCAATGGCCACTTTGACTCCGAGGTCGCGGGTTCGATTCCATGTGCATGAAACAGTATGACACAAACAGTATGTCTGTTTGTCTTGGTATGGGTGTTTACTATGTATTATACGTATGTATGTATACAAAAAAAAATGTATTTAAGTATAGTATCAGTTATCTAGTATCCATAGCACAAGCTTTGCTTAGTTTGGGCCTAGATGACCGTGTGTAATTTGTCCAGGAATATTTACCTATTTATTTATTTCTCCTTTTATTTCTATATCTAGTAGGTAGTAATATTTTACAGCATTTTTTTACTGATGCTAACTATTGTATAATTAAATTGATCTATTTATACTTACGAGCTGTATACAAAGGATTATAAGGGCTTATAACTGATCCGGCAGCTAGTGCTCCAAACGTAACTGTTGGGTATTCTGGCATATTCGTCAACACTATACCAACGGTATCGCCATCTTTAATTTTAAACTTCTTTCTTAGATTTGCTCCAAGAGTTCGCGACTGTTTGTACATCTGCTCATACGTGTAGCTCCTGTTAGTAATTCCACATACCTGTAACGTAATGAATAATCCATGTAATATATTCATTCATACGTGAATATCGAAAATTGTTGTATTATGTGTCTTTAATATCTACACAAGTCTTAATCATCATCATCATCATCAGCCTGTATCTATCCACTGCTGGATATAAGCCTTCCCCAATGTCTTAATACCTACATATAATTAAATTCTGATTTTTGTAGTGTATATGTCGTGGGCTGATCGTTTAATTGGGCCGATCGCGATAAGCCTGGGCAGATCGACATGTGCCGCCATATTTTGATTTGGCTGCCTAATCACCGCCATATCGTTCAAAGCATAACGTTTGACGATTTGGCCGTCCATACTTGGCCAAATCGAGTTTGTAGGGTGTCCATCATACTTACAAGCAAATAAAATCAAGTTTAAGTATATCACTCGATAAAAAGACGTTTAAAAAGTAAATAAAATCAATTCCGGCGCTTCGCCGGCCGCTGCCGCGGCACGCTCGCTACGCTCGCTCGGCTCGCGCTCTGTTGGGGTCACAGTTCTAACCTAACCTAACCCACTTTTCTTGCAGTTCTAATCTAGCCTAAATTATTTTATTTATTTATTTATCCATATCGTCCACCAACTCACTATTATCACCCTATATATATGCAATATTTTCAGTGTATTGGCAATATTTTCAGTTTCTTGTAACGCCGCCATTTTTTCTAGACGTAAACAAACACACAGCTGACACAGTCACATGAACGAAGGAGCGCAACAGCGCCAAAGCGTCAGAAAGTGGAACTACATCACGATGCGCCTAGGCATATCCCGATATGCCCAGCCTTATCTCGATGCGGCCAAGTAACTGAATGGGAAAATCGACAAATAGTCTGCTCTCGTCGATCTGCCCAACTTTACATTGGGTACATCATGAAATAATTGGTCAAATCAGAATATGGCGGCACATGTCGATCTGGCCAGGCTTATCGCGATCGGCCCAATTAAACGATCGGACCACGACATATATAAGCCCGTCACACCACCAGTATTCAAAGTCTCGTCATCATCATAATTTCAATTAAAAAACGGCCACTGCGGAACTTCAATTACCCTATGCTGCGTTTTCTAATCCACTGTTTTATTCAAAATCACCCTAGTAAGCCACTTCATTCAGGACATCATTCAGCTTATAAATTACATACTCCCACTGTGCCTGAACGTCGACTCAGGATCCCGACATTTAACCCTCTCAGATATGCCTCGATGTCGATGTTACCAATTTACAAAGAAATTATCATATTATTATGTAAGTATAGTTATGTGAGATTTTTTTAGCAAAACACTCAGTGGGTCTATGATTTCAATATGATATTTACGGGCTTATAGGTTTGATTTTGTGTTTGATTCCCTTGAGAATGTCATAATATGCGGCAAACGAGGCCATACTCTTTCACTACCTTGTTCACTACATTGATTTTTTGACAGTTGCTTTGAACTGTAAAAGATTGCATGTTGTATTTGATATTCATTTCAACTTTTACCTCCACGCGTTTCTGAGAAAAAAAGGGTCTTGTCAAACAGACAGACAGACGAACAATTTAATGATATACAAGGGTCCCTTTTCTCCTTTTGAACACTCCTCAACTCTCCTTTGGTACAGAACCGTAACAAAAAACAAGAATAGCTCAGTTTTTAATACTACGTCGGGTGGGAGATAAGCATTAATTAATATTATAAAGCAATTAACATCAAGCATAGTTTTAAATAGGCTATTTGACCAACATTTTTTTCGATTTGATATGTAGGGACTTCTCAATAATATAACTAAAGAATTACTTCGACGATTTGTGTCAATAACTTATATATATACATCTTCATAATCATGGAACGTTTTATTTTTTTTTATTTTAGTATAACAAATTTTGAGACATTTGTCACAATAGGCTAGACGACAATTTTTTCTTTCGGTTTGTCATGTAAGGACGTCACAATAATATAACTATAGGTGAAAGAATCACTTCGATAGCATAGAAACTTCTCGAGATATGATAATTTGAAAATCACAATTTTGGACTTTCCTGAAAACGCTCCATTCAAAAGGCTACATAAGTATGACGTCACACTTATGTATTTTGTATACGTTAAAACAGAAATTTGTACGACAGCTATGTGAAATACTGCGTTTATGTAGCTAGTGCCATAACAAAAGTTATAGTATTTTTGATTGTTTTTCCAAAATTAATATTTTTTTTTTATAATTTCATTCTTTTAAATTGGACTTTCCTACTACACTTTGATCGATCATAGAACAAGTCGGACATAAGTTATCAAAATTTCAAGATCACAGATCGTTCTAGTTTTGTATATTTTATGACACTGCTATGTACTTTTTATAATTTTTTATCATTGTCGTCTAGCCTATTCTCGAAGAGAACCCGTAAAGGGTTCCTCATACAAAATTATGTTGGCGGCACCCCTTCATAAAAAACTGTGTATTTTATATTCAAAAGACCTGAACCTATACGAAGGTTGAAGGTGATTAAACATGATTTAATAGATTTCCGTTATATAATCCGTATATTTAAAGATTTGTAAAGATTATTATTATCATTTATTTAAGTCAGCTAAGTAGATGGCTTTGTTGTCTTCCGCGCCCATAATAAAATCATGAATAGTCATGGCATGCCATAGTGTACAAGCTCGTATACTCTCAAGAAAAACATGTGGTTTTGTATTTGTCACGTTATTTCCTATAATACAAATGCCTATTGTTCCATGCCTTTACTATCACGGACAATAAAATTGTAATCAACTTCCCTCAGAGGTGTTCCGAAATGGATACGAGGTGAGACCCTTCAAGAACGAGATCAGAGTCTATAGTTCCTTGAATAGGCTGGTAATGTGGGGTGTAAGAGGTTCATCAACATCTTTGAACCAAAGCCAACCTCACGTATACGTGGCGCGGGCAAAGCCATGGGCGTGGGCGTGGGAATCAAGTTATCTGCGTAGCTGCCCATTATACAAATAAGTTTTACTATGAGGGAAATTGTGAAATCGAGATCGAATGAAATAAAAATAAATAAATATTAAACATAATTATTTTGTGAAGAAGTATATTCAATTGTTTTTTTAGCTGAAAGAAATTTCACGTAAATTGACGATGACGGGGCGATGTGAGTGACCTTTCGCTTTTACATAATTTATATAGTTGCTGCCTGTGACTTCGTACGCTTAACATACTAAAAACTAATAATAAAGGAACACCCGAAAAATGAGATAGTTGTCTCACGTCGCAATTATTATTATAATTGACGAGCTCGGTGGTCGAATGGTTAGCAATGGCCACTTTGACTCTGAGGTCGCGGGTTCGATTCCGGCACAAGTCAAACATTTGTGTGCATGAACATGTCTGTTTGTCTTGGTCTGGGTGTTTTCTATGTAATATAAGTACTTATGTATTTACCAAAAAAATGTATTTGAGTACATTTATCAGTTGTCTAGTACTCATAACTTTGCGCTTAATTTGGGAATAGATGGCGCTGTGTAAATTGTCCAAAAATATTTATTTGTTTATTTATGTATGCATTAAGTATACGTGTATGTTTATACGAATATCAATACAGTGTTCATATTTGTATACTCAAAAATTTTATTGTATTTCACTCGTCTAGGTTATGAAAACCTATCGCACGTAATAAGTCATGCTGTGTATACTTCAATTTTGGTCATAAGGGGCATGTTCCGATGGTCCGTCCATACATTTTTTGATGGGATTATACACGAAACAAAGACACTCTTTGTTTAAAACAAATCATTTTATCACTTTTCTACTATGAAATGTTGTCGCGTCTGACCTTTTTAGGAAATAACTTACATTATTAACTTAGGAAAACAATAATGAAATCCAGGAAAAAATTGAAAATTGTTTAGTAGTGTGAGTGAGTTTCGACAAGCAAAATAAAGCGCCACCTTTATTTTGCTTGTCAAAACAAAACAAACAAATGATTGCGATAGCTTAAATATTTGAACGCTAGATGGCGCACAGGCGATATTTTAATTCTGAAAGTATCATTATTTTGTTAATAAATGTACACTAATTGATTTATTTCCTTTCCTACCTTTCATAAAATAAAAACATTATAATAACATAAAATTGTCGACCCTAAACGGCAAAGTAAACAATTTTATTACTTATTATTTTTATGTGGCAACTTTTTTCGTAGAAAAGTAAGCGACGTTGCCGTCCGTTCATAACCTTGACCTAGATTAAATGCACTACGTTGAAAAGAGGTTGCCGCTCCGCTCTTTTTGATATTGTAATAGAAATACATTTTCCAAGTTACGTTATGTTGCGTTCAGAAACAAACAAATAATTGAGTTACTTATGTACATCAAATAGACGTGTTTTATTGTATAAAATTAAATAACTGAATAAAATCTGATTTATTATTTTCTTTTTCGTCGACCAATATTCTAAAGTATATAAGGTGCTTTTTTTGTATTAGCCAGGAATTTAATGGCAGATAGTATTAAGCCTACTTGTTACGTTAGTGAAGAAATATGGCGTCCCAATATCATTAATAAGCTTTGAAAAAATAAATAACGTAGTCAATGAACTGGTTTCATAGTGCTTAATACATTCCGCGCTATCAGATGAAGTCGATAATAACAATAACAGCTGTACGTAGGTAGCGTCGTCCCAATTGCATATTTCCTTTAAAATGAGTTGTAATCAAAATAGGATAGGTAAAAAAAATGTAATCAAATGTAAAACTGATAGGTAATAATAACATACACTTACAGGAGGGCAGATGATTGTCCTTATCAAGGTCATTGAACTTTTCATCACACTTATTATCACAGGTTTTGAACTGTCAAATTAATATCATAATAAATAAATAATAAATATTGTCAAACAAATTACACAGCGCCATCTAGCCCCAAAGTAAGCGAAGCTTGTGTTATGGGTACTAGACAACTGATAAACATACGTAAATACAGTTTTTTTTTGTAAATACATACTTATGATACATAGAAAATACCAGACCAAGACAAACAGACATGTTCATGCACACAAATGTTTGTCCTATGTGGGAATCAACCCCACGAGCGTTGGTGTCGAAGCCGCGTCATTGACCGCTACGCCACCGAGCTCGTCGAATAATGTATGTGTTTGTTTATGGAAACATCTTAAAAACACTTAGTTACGATGTTAGTTTTCAAAAATAACGCAGTCACATAACATGTTCTACAATAACTTGGCGTGTTAAAAAAAGCTCATTCAAATTATTTACACAAAATCACAATTAGCCACTAATTTATCCACGTCTACATACATGTTTTACCACTTTTTTGCCATGGAATGTCTGCGGAAAAAGTCCACTACCGCTTTCTGTAACTGATCGAGGTCTATCTGTACTGAATTTCGTACAGATATTCTGCGTGCGCATTTACACTCGCGACAAGAAACCATACCATACCATTTCGAGAAATTTGTACATTTCGTAAAACTGCGGCGTATAGGCATGATTAGGTCAACACACGGACGAATCACGGTTAACACTGTTTTCGTTTCCTTGGATCCTTTCTTCCTTCTTTCTCGCGGCGCGAGCGCTGTTGCCGCGCCGCCCGTGCGGGGGCGGGCGGCATGAGATCAAGCGACAGACATCGCTGCGAAGCAGCGGCGTTTACAAAGGGCGGCCCAACGTTTGAGTAAACTTTGACTTTACCGCGGTTATCACCGTATTCGGAAAGCGTTTGGCAACTCGTGACGTAGCCTTTCGGCACGGGTCATACCCGAGCGCATTGACCACGCCGTCTAGACTGCGACACAGAGGGATGGTTCATACAAAGTAAACTAATCTTTTCATGATGCGATTTTATTTCCTAAGAGAAAAAAAATAACACGTGGGGCACAAATTTCATTTGCTATCGAAATCGGCATATGTAATACTACTACCCTTTTCAATCCTGGCAGATAAATCAAAAGCTCCCTGTATATTCCAGGAATGTAAAGATAAGTATTACTGTTATATTTTATTGTTCTTTTTTCTCAGGATGTGTTCCGAGTTCCGAACGCAATCTGGGACAATAAATCTGTATCATCTGTCAATTCTGTCATATTAAATGCGACTGCAATCTAATTACATGGTTATGAATTACTATTCAATTTCTTTCAAATACTGAGTGTTTAGAAGTAACATATTCTTTTGTGTTTAATTTGTTTTTCTTTATTTCATTTAGGTGTATTCAATGTATGTTCCAACCAGCAGAGAAGCGTACACAAACGACACGCTTATTCGGGGCCGCGCAAATCGTTAAAACGAGTTCGAGGTGGATTAAGACAATTTTACAGCAGAAATGTATTTAAACACATAATTATACATTTCTGATAACGCAGTATTTTATATACCTGTATTAATTGGCAATGCTGAATGTAAAAATAACCCATAATATTCTTATCTGTATTTTTTATGTTTACAGGTTTGCAAACGCCGTATTACCACTCCATGTCACAATCATGTAAAGGATGTATTCTATATAAAAAGAATATTTGTACCAAAGACATGCTTTATGGGCAGCAAAATGAGAATGTGGCAAAAAGTATGTTCATGCAACAATATAATAAAAGTGTCAGGCCTTCAGGTCTTTTTATTGATGAAGAATTTGGATGTTTAGCTGGCAGTCCAGATGGCAAGTTTGTCTTTATCAAGCTTCAATTTTATCTATGTATTTGGCAAATGTGGAAAATTATAACTATAGTTATAATCGCAATGCGATTGAGTTTCTTGTACCAAATCTCATAAAGAGCTCCATTTCACTTTTTTATATTTTGTGTAAATTTTTTACAGGTATAATTGAAAATGAAAGAGCTGTTATTGAGATCAAGTGCTTTCCATAATTGGCGAGGAAAAATCAAAGCCTAGAGGCAGCTGCACTAGAAAAGAAATACTTTGCTCTAAAATTGGATAACAATGTTTTAGTTATGATTAAAAATCATGATTATTACTATCAAGTAAGTTGATAATTCTATTGCATGTCAACTTTATAATTATTTCAGTATCTTGTTTTCTCTTACTATAATTAAAATCTATTTCAGGTTCAAGGACAAATGCGTGTCAGCAAAATGGATAAGTGCTACTTCATATGTTTTATTTCAGTCCTTTGACTGTGATAGAAGTTTGTCGAGATAATGAATTTATCAGGAATATGATACCGAAGCTGTTAGACTTTTTTAAAAATTGTATTCTGCCAGAAATAATATTGAGACGTGTTCAAAAAAATGCGAAATGTATAGATTTGAATGGTATGTACCAGTATGAACACAAGGCTTTTACCTTTTATTTTATTTACTTCATAAATTGTATCACGATCTGGCCCAACATTTTGAAGTTATTGGGAAATAATTTTCGTCATAAAATAACAAATATACTAAGTAAACTTATTTTCCTTTGCAGCACCTGTGTAGCAGTGGTTTCAAGACAGAAGACTGAAGGCAGAGGAAGCAATCAACAATTAGAATAATTTATGTTTTAATTGTATTTTTATAGTAGTTTGTTCAGAATCTACGTTATCATTGTATATTACTTTTTATCAAATAAAATAAAAGTTTAAACCTATAAATATAACTTTTATTTCCATAACACAATCGTAGATAACATAATTATGTCGTAGCAGGTGGCGTTCTGTAGTTCTGCCTACCATAATGGAAATATTGAGAATATTCCTACAGAATATTTTGGGGTGTAAGTGGTTCATCAACATCTTTGAACCAAAGCCAACTTCACCTGCACGCGGTGCACCCTGCTGACTGGCAAACGAAGCTCTGGCGAAAAGAGAGGTAGGGAGCGTAATTGTAAGCTACCCGACTTGGGAATGCACCTCCACGTCACAGAATACCGCAACCAAATAACAGATCCCTTGAGGGTTGTTCTCACAGAATACCGCAGCCAAATAACAGATCCCTTGAGGGTTGTTGTGTTCCTGCGAGTGAGTGAGGACACCAGAAATGAAGGTGATGCTGCGTCAGCAGCGGGGGTGGCGGCGCGCGAGCGATATTTTATGTTGCGAGCGTTAATATGGCTACGGTAACCGCTTCACATCAGGCGGGCCGTATGCTTGTCTGCCACCCGACATAGTATAAAAAATAAAATAATTCAGCTCATTTTGGCACGCCATCTAGTTGTCATGAAGGTAAACGTAGTGCTCGCTCACGTCTGTGTGTGTAAACTACACTATATTCAATGACAGATGTTATTATAGGATTATGTGTCGAATTGGGTGAATTTTGAGGCAAGTATATGACCAAGGTCAATAAAGTGTAACGTCCGAGTTCCGCGAAAACTATTCCTACGACTTACAAATGTTCCATTTACACGTAAATCAAAATAATCTAGAAATGTTGACTACAGCGCCATCTAGCGGGAAAACGGCAACGAGCAGACCGTATGTTCCACCTACTAGACCTTATATATTGTTATATTTGTTGTAAGACTGTTTGTACACCTATAAATAAATAAATAAATTAGTTTGCAGTTTTGCACAAGCAAGACGATGAATCATACGTTTATGACAATTGATTGAAATAGGTAAAAATGCCATTTGATTGCTGCAGCACACACATGCATCTTTTGTTTCCTATTGTATAAGTTGTCTCCTTAGTATTTTTTAATTCAATTTTTGTATGTGTGTGACTGTAGTTTGTAATAAACGTATCTATCTAAATGCCGTCTACTCTAGTCATGCATTTTTCATAAGTGCATCTTCTGCATAATTTGTGTATTTTGTGTTGATAAAGCACAAGGAATCACATGTCACACGAAAGTATAATAATAATATTTGATGTAAATTATTTTTGCAAAAAAAAAGGACGCTATTGCGCTGAGCGAGGGAAATAGATAGCAAGTATATTAAAGCGCCAAGATGATAAGGATAGCGATAGTCCGTCTCCCAGGTGAGGAGGGAACATTTTCTGACGGAAATTTAGTATACGCAGAGACGAACTTCTTAGCTTCCATGGATTCACCGTGAGGGTGTCGGGTTCATCGTGTGGCAGAGAGAGAAACCCCAAGTAGATCCCGAGACTTGTGACACGGGTGTAGGTTTAAGGGGCCCCTTTCCGACGTACATCAACACTCACCTTCACTACTTGTATTTCTCTCCCAGCCCAGCCAAATCTGATATGAACCTGCTAATGCAGCTTTAGATACTCGTTCTAGTATAGAACTTACTGCACTTGTGGACAAGCCAAGGTCTTTCAGCAGATTCATCATCATCATCATCATCCAAGCGTTAAGTCCCGGTTGCATCCTAAGCTTGCGCTTCGGAGCCCAGGGTCCGCTTTCTTACTTTTTCTCCTCCACTTCGCCCGGTCTTCGGCATCCTTTTGTGTGAGACCATTGGCCCGCATGTCATCCACTACGACATCAAGCCAGCATCTCTTTGGCCTTCCCCTTCTACCGGGTCCCGGCGGGGGCGGCATAGCTAGACAAATCTTTCAAGAGGTTATAGAGAGATTTTGCTGGTATACCTCTCGCTCCTACTACTACAGCGTATAGATTAACTACATAGCCGCTTTTTGTTAATTCTTTCCATATATAAAAACATTGGCTGTAATTCGTTGTACCTTTTTACTGCTTTCTTGAGAATTAAACTTTACAATATTATAAAATGTATTCTATAAACCTTGTCTTAATCTTTAATATAATAAAGGTAAAATATAAAACAAATACTTTTTTATTATACTATATTATGGCAACTACGCATTAGTTACTATGTCATTACTGCTTTGCACATACATGGACTATACAAGAATGCTAATTTAAAGACCTGAGAATGACCTAATTTGAAGAAGAGTAAAGTTAATCTCGAGACTCGTTTTTAGGGTCCGTCCGTCCGTCTGTCACCAGGCTGTATCTCATAAACCGTGATAGATAGGCAGTTGAATTTTTCACTCATTATGTATTTCTGTTGCCGCTATAACAACAAATACTAAAAAATTGAATGAAATAAATATTTAAGGAGGCTTCCATACAACAAACGTGATTTTTTTTGCAGTTTTGCTCGTTATTTATAACGGCAACAAGTAGACGCTTGAAATATGCACAGAATATTTAGAGATATATTCATTTTAAAAATAAATAATTAAATTAAAATAAATTAAGTATTTAAGGGGGGGCTCCCATACAACAAACGTGATTTTTTCGCCGTTTTTATAGATAATGGTACGGAACCCTTCGTGCACGAGTCCGACTCGCACTTGGCCGGTTTTTATTCATATAAGGCAAGCTTACATTAATATATCACTACAGAATAGGTAATAGTACTGGCGTAGTGCTCGATCTGGCGAGGAGCGCTAGACACGCAAGTTAAGCAACGTAAAGACCGTAGCCTGTCCATGAATGGGTTTATTTATCTTGAGCACCTCCGTGCTTCAGAGGGCACGTTAAGCCGTCGGTCCCGGCTGTTGTCATTCGTTTTCTTCCTTCGCTGGACAAACGCTCGTGTGAAGGAGTTCTAATCCAACGTATCTTCGTTTCCGCTGTAGCCTGCGCTTCAGGCGATTGGCGTCTCGATAAAGTAATGCATCAGCGACGCTATTTATATCCATAAATTTACACAGCGCCATCTAATCCCAAATAGCGCAAAGCTTGTACTATGGGGTCTAGATAACTGATAAAAGTTCTTAAATATATGTTTTTTGGTAAATAGAAACTTATAATATATAGACCAAGAGAAACAGACATGTTTATGCACATAAATATTTGTCTTGTGCGGGGATCGAACCTGCGACCTCGGAGTCAAAGTAGCCATTGCTAGCCATTCGACCACCGGGCTCGTCTGGCCAGCCCCCTTACCACCATCTCTTATTGCGATTCAATAATTGAATAGATTGCTTATTCATACCAATGAATAAGCGACTCTATTCCATTTGAAATAGAGTCGGTGTTGCTTAACTTGCATGATAGAGTGTACTGACACGCGCAAGGACGCTATCGCGCTCCTCGATTCTCATATTAATTGAACGAAAAAGAAGGACAATTAATACTAAACATAAGTAATCTGATGGGTCCTTGAGTAAAACATCGTACATATCATGGTAGAGCATGATAGAGTGTACTGACACGCGCAACGACGCTATCGCGCTCCTCGATTCTCATATTAATTAAACGAAAAAAGAAGGACAATTAATACTAAACATAAGTAATCTGATGGGTCCTTGACTAAAACATCGTACATATCATGGTAGAGCATGATAGAGTGTACTGACACGCGCAACGACGCTATCGCGCTCCTCGATTCTCATATTAATTGAACGAAAAAAGAAGGACAATTAATACTAAACATAAGTAATCTGATGGGTCCTTGATTAAAACATCGTACATATCAGGGTAGATCCTGTAAATTAATTACATATGTAGTAAGTCAATACGTGATTATTATTATTTTACACTAGCTACTTTGACAGGGTTACTGTCAGAAGATCAAGATATCAGAACGACCAAGTAGACATATAGTTCACATCTCAGAAAGACTATGTATCCAGAACGCCTTTATATCAGAATTTCTAAAAAGCATAATGACCACATTTCAAAACGACTTAGTAGCAAAACATCTAAATCTCAAAACGGTTAGATAGCGATATCCTGTTTTCTTAACAATGAATATTGAATTTGAATTGTTTTCGCACTCTGTCAAATAACGGACAGTTCTGTCAAACAACATAAAGTTACATTAGAAAAGTTCAGTGGTCGTTCAGTTTTCTTAAATTTTCTAATTTTCCGTGCAACTTTCTTATTTTTTTTTCTTACATAAGAACCTTCTTCTGGCGATAACAAATACAACATAAAAAGAAATAACGAAATCGGTCTAGCCGTTCACGCGTGATGCCGTGACCAAGGGAAATAGGGACTCATTTTTATATATGCTGACAGGGCAAACGTTGTTTTGCCACATAAATTTAGGGGTTGATGGTAGAAGGATGAAAGTTTGAGGTTGTATGTATTTTTCAATGCTAAATCACAATAAAATAAGAACAAAAAAAATTACAATAAAATAACATATTTAGGGGTAAACTTATCATTTGGGGTATAAAAAATATATGTTGGCCCATTCTCACACCTACCCGATATGCACACAAAATTTCATAAAAATCGGTCCAGCCGTTTGGGAGGAGTTTGGTAACAAACACCGTGACATGATAGAAGATATAGATAGGCAACATTCCTACAATCATCTAAAAACTATTTGACAGATTGTGTAATGTTCATAAAACAGCACGTAATCTTAATTTCTTATTTAGTGAAGGCCGAATATGTTTTTGCGTCGAATATCTCACCGAACCAGCGACGAGTCGCGATATAAACGATTAGATATTTATTCTAGGCATAGAGATAATCTCTATATTCAATGAAATATTCTTGGAATAATTTCGGAATAATCGTGTAAAAATCTTAGAAATTATATGTAGAATTATTCGTTGTTGTTGTTGAATAATAAAGGTTCTCAAACTCTTTTCCGTTGCTTGCCCATGGTCCCCCAAAATGGTCCTAAGGATGGACCATGGGCAAAAGTATTTCTCTAGGCGTTCTACGGAGCAAAGGGATACCATGGACCAGTGATTTGGCTTGTGGTACCTCCGCTAATCGACATATATATAAATACAAATACAATCCATATGGACTATGCATATGGATTGCATATATAAATACATATAAAAAAAATTAAAAAATATGCACTATACATTAATGCATGCTATTACACATTAGTGTATGGAAATAAAAGTTGCTTACTAATTTTTGTCATTGATGAAATGTCTGGGGTATCAGGACCAATAAAAAAATATAATTAATTACAAATTTGTTATGCAGGTGTTCTACAGGCAAATTATTTTGTTCGTGGTCCCCCAAGAAGGATTAGACTGGGGGACCATGTGAAGTCGATGTCTTCTTAAAAGTTTAGTATACGCACACAGAAAGCTATTAGTGTTAAGTCAGCTTTAGTATAAACGATCAAAGAGAGAATGTCACTTGACTCCTTTAAACTTCGAATGAAGAAACATTACGAGTCTGCCTCTGACATAGACTCTTTATTTAGAATATCTACAGTTATGTTTTGTGTATATGTGTTATTTAGTTTTATTTGTGTATAGGTGCTATTTAGTGACGAGCTCGGTGGCGTAGCGGTCAATGACGCGGCTTCGACACCAACGCTCGTGGGTTCGATTCCCACATAGGACAAACATATGTGTGCATGAACATGTCTGTTTGTCTTGGTCTGGGTGTTTTCTATGTATCATAAGTATGTATTTACAAAAAAAAAATGTATTTTCGTATGTTTATCAGTTGTCTAGTACCCATAACACAAACTTCGCTTACTTTGGGGCTGGATGGCGCTGTGTAATTTGTCTGGCAATATTTATTTATTTATTTATTTGTAGATTTTAGATGGTATGGATGTATTGCTCTGAAGCCCAAAAATGACTACTAACTTTCAAGCATTTTATGGTTGATTGGAAGAGTAAGTCCGCCATTGTATACAGTGTAATGATTTTTGTATATTATGTACTTATGTATTAGAAATAATATTTACCGTCGCAGTCTTCAAAGGCCACTTATCCAAAATCCTCCAAACATAATCATGAACAGGCATATCAGGAATGAATACATCTTTAAATGGAGATTTGACGACATTACTATCGGTCCACACATTAAATTTCCTTGCAAAAACACCGCACAATATATTTTTATTACGAAAATTAACACTGAACATTTGTCTATACGTCATTCTTGGAGTGATAATGACCATTAATTGCTAAACTTCACAAGGCGAGTGAGTCTACGGTAAGCCAGTATGTGATAATGAAATACTACGTTATCTTGTACACATGATAATGTTATTGACTGTTTTTTATTGAAACATTTACAACCAAAATGATTTTAACGCAGCGATGTACACTAATTATACGAAATTCACATTATATTTTTATCTTTATTTATTTATTCTATATTTACAGTCATCATGATAAAAAAAATACAATTCAGTATTGTGAATCTTGAAATTATGTAATTTTTATTGGCGTTAATTAAGATTGTATGCCTATACTAGCTACAGGCTGCGGATTTGCTTGCATCTACTTACCGCGGCAGGATAAACAAACCCTAAATGATCTGTGTAAAAAAAAAATTGATTAGCTCTATTGGACTTGGAATAAATATATAAAAAAATATGTTTTCACCTCTCTCGCTCGAAAAGGGTAATTTTGGAGCGCAAAATCGATATTGCTGCGATTTAAAAGAACGAAACTTGGAAAGTTAGTCTTCTTATTTTTAATGTTTTCCCATTAATTTGTTTGTAGTAGGTACGTACCTAAATATACGAATTTTATGATTTTTTTTTTAGGAAAAATGTGTGTATTTTCGACTAAAATATCAAAAGAAATAAAAGAAAAAATATTTAATAAAAATATATTTTTAGATTACAGAAGAATATTATTACATATACTATAATGATAGTTTTATATTTATTGGTCTCAGAAATATTTTTCCCCTACGTATCAGAGTGCTTAGTATGAGTTTTTTGGTCACATTCGAACGTGTTGACGTTTACAAGCCGAACAAATTAAGAAAAAATTTCATATTATGAATTTACCAGACGCGTGGTACTTATCCAATTTAGCCGGGTTATCCAACTTAAAAATGTGAGCAAATAAGCCACATAAATTTGATATGTAACACCCGTCTTATAAATTCACAACATGAGAGTTCCTCTCTATTTGGTCGGCTTGTCAACGTTAACACATTCGAATGTCTCCAAAACTCTCAATCGAACCTGAGTGTCAATTGAATGAATTCTAGTCACATTAATAATGGAATTAGTAAGTACTGGCATATGTATGATAGGTGGTCGACATTAACTGTCCAAATGAATACTTCACAGATTATATATTCTGTATTTTCATTTTCATTATCATTAAATTGACCTTATGACCAAATACACTACAAATGTACATTGTATTATCTGTAATGAATAATTTAGCTCCTTGTGTAGGTATTATACTTGATAATAATATCATACACCTCCGAAACACAAGTCATTGTGTAATCTTATTTATGTTTTTTTTTTTTTTTTTGCGAACTGTCGGCACGAGTTCATTCGCGCGGAATAAAACTGGGGCCTTACCAGTTAGGCTGACGCCGATTGCCATCTCATTATTTGATTGCGAATATTCAGATTAGATTTATGGTACCTGTGATTAGCTTTGCTGGTAGAAATTCTGGAGCTCTACCGACTAAGCTGCAGAAGTCTGTCAATAACTAAAACGTAAGACCTACTTTGCCAATAAAATATTCAATGGTAATCAACTACAGCTTCGGCGATAGGAGCCCCGGATCGCGCACGGTGTTTGATGATTTTCGTTCCATTGCATGAGATTGAATGATTGCTTACCAACAGGCAGGTTTCACTAGGCAATAGTCATTATACAATGCAATATCATATAAAACTTTGTTTAATAATCTGAGGACCTTTAAGAAAAACAAGAGATTTTAAAATGTAACTATGCTTTTTTAGATGCAAGTGTTCATACTGTGCTTACCAGCAGGCCGATCCCATGCTTGTTTTAAAAATGGACAGCTCGATTTTATATTCTTCGGATGCCACCGTCTAGAGGTGGAGTTAAGTGTTATTTTTAATGCGTTAAAAATTAATGCGAAGAAAATAACATGTTAACGAAAGTGGTAATTAACATAACATGTTAGTTATTCAGGTACGTTTAAATTAACTCTTAATTTCGTTTTGTAGTCTTTAACGTCATTAACTTTACATCCAAAATAGATAATTTTAACCGTATTAATGCTATGTATAGTGCGGCTAGATAAAATAACAATCAATGAACTTTTCTTCATATTATATGAGATGATGGCAGTAATGAATGTAAAATTAACAGAACGTTAAAAATAACAGTATCGTGGTATCGTGTCGTATGTTTAACAGTGTTGTACGTTTATTTTAATTAATTTAATAATTTATGTTATTATAACTTTTAATGCTCATCTCTGACTCAGTCAGACACCAGTGTCTGACTGAGTCAGTCAGACACTGGTGTCTGACTGAGTCACACACAGCGTCATGACTGGTATGAGTATGGCATTATGCTGACACGGACGTTTAGTGTCAAATCACACTAACCCGAAATTCCGCGGCCGCAATTCCACCTGATTAAGATTGGTATGTAAAAAACGCAACGTAATTATGGTCAAATGTCTCGATAATCATTGTCGATCAATCATCATCATTGAAAAAGTATTGCAGGCGTAACGACGCCGAACTTCGGTCGCGTATCTTCCGAATAGTGTGTCTAGTCACTTATACTGACATATCACTGTTCATAGATAAATAAAAAAGAGCTGGTCCATTATATTGTATAATTTCATATCTAATCTACTGCATGTATACTTACACTGCTGATATGTTATCGTCGTCGTCATCAACCCTTATTCTTCCCACAGTTGGGATACGGGCCTCCCCTCAAGGGGTTTAGAGCTTACTCCACCACAAACTTTCAGCTTTTATAAATATATCGAAGGTCAGCCCCCTTACTACCAACTATTATTGCGATTCAATAACTGAATAGATTGCTTATACCAATGAATAAGCGACTCTATTAAAATGGAAATAGAGTCGGTTATTCATTGGTATGAACAAGCATTCTATTCATCTCTCATTTCTCATTTTCAGAGTTTTATGCCCTATGTTATATTATTGAATCGCAATAAGAGTTGGTGGTAAGGGGGCTGGCCGTCAATTGAAACTATCAGAGTGCTTAGTGTGAGTTTTTTGGTCACATTCGAATGTGTTAACGTTTACAAGCCGGCGAAATGGAGAGAAACTTTTATATTGTGAATTTACCAGATGCGTGTTACATATACAATTTAGCCGGGTTGCTCACTTCAAAATGTGAGGAAGTAAGCCACATAATTTTGATATGTAACACGCGTCTTATAAATTCACAACATGAGAGTTCTTCTCTATTTGGTCGGTTTCTTTACATTGCCTTTTTTTATTTTTTTTATACTACGTTGGGTGGCAGACAAGCATACGGCCCGCCTAATTTAAAGCGGTTGCCGTAGCCATATTAACGCTCGCAACATAAAATATCGCTCGCGCGCCGCCACGCCCGCTGCCAACTCAGCATCTCCGTCCTTTCTGGTGACCTCACTCACTCGCAGCCAATTATCAATTCCCTTGAGGGTTGGTGTGTTACTAACCCTCAAGGGAATTGATAATTGGCTGCGGTATTCTGTGAGGTGGAGGTACATTACCCAGTCGGGTAGCTTACAATTAGGCTCCCTACCTCTCTTTTCGCCAGAGCTTCGTTTGTCAGTCAGCAGGGTGTACCGCGTGCAGGTGAAGTTGGCTTAGGTTCAAAGATGTTGATGGTCGAAAGCGAAAGCGCTTGGTCGGCATTTGTCTCGTTCTGCGAAAAAGTAATGTCGCAGAAAGAGTCAGCGGAGCGGGTGCGAGAGGACGATATTCTCTCCCATCCGATACGTCGCAAAAGAATGGGGCGGAGACGGCGGGCTGAAGATCGCCTCTTCCCGCCCTAATGAGGGGCTCCGGGCGGCGGGGAGGGGAACCCGCTGTCCAACGAAGTGAGGTCCTTGAGCGGATGGCGTGCCAAGTGTTCCTGGTATGCCACCAGTAGAAGATAAAACCAAGTTATCTTGGTAGAGAAGAGTCCACGAATGTTTCTGCGGCATCCGCCGGCGGGGTAACGGAGGTGTTAACAAAATAGTACCCGGAACCCCGTCCACAGGCGGTTTTTAGTCGGTAGGTCTACCCGGTGGGGTCCTTAGGGGTCCCTTGCACTCCGGGTAGGAGTCCGACATACCCACGTCGTCGTCCCCTAAAGATGTTGATGAACCACTTACACCCAAAGACATGATCGTAGGCAAATATAAATCTCGCACTAAGCATTCTAGCTTTGAGTCATCTCGCTTCTATCTCCCTCACAAAAACCGCATTTACTGATACAATATCCAGTAGAAAACAACTATACGGCCTGCCTGATATGAAGTAATTGCCGTAGAAAAATATACGCCCGCAATATGAAATACAACTCACGCGCCGCCACCTCCTCTCACAACGCAGCAAACCCTTCCTTCCTGTTAACCGTACTCGTGTCAGTCAGGAAAATTGTTATTTGGATGCAGTATTCTGTGAGATAGAGGTACTTCCCCAGTCGGACAGAGTGAAATATTTTACTGTTATTTTCCTACAATCGACAATAAGGAAATGAAATTAACAATAAAAAAAAAAAATGTTTATTAAAAATACCATACCTAGCAATAAATTATACTAGCTATAATAGTATACAAAAATATACTTGCAAGTACATATTATTATGATATTTTACATCAAGTGCAAATATTAATATGGTAGGATAAAGAATTCATAAGAATGTATTTCACGCAGTTTGTAATTTTGTTTGTCACGACACTACGAAACTAATATTCATGAAACCTATAACTTTTTTTTAATTAAAAGAAAGTTTTCCAGCGTATTTTTTTTACTTCTAAATATTTAAGTCGTACTTTCCTTACTTAATTACTTACTCGCCCTTAAAATATTTGCACTTGCTGTAAAATGATCATAAATATAGACGTATTTTTCAGCCTTAAAAAAAAAAAATATTTCATAAATTTTTACACTAATTTGTTTGGAATTATTAAAAACTATTTTGCTACTTACATTCTTTGATGAAATATATAATATAAATCACTTTATTTTTAAATTCGTAACATTTAAAGCTGTTAATATGAATTATCCTCAATTTGTTTCTTATTTTAATTATTTGGTTTTTATATACCTACTCATTACACAAATTTATAAAAATATTTGATATAAAAAATGGGCTTTTTTTATAATATGTGTACTTCGATCATTAATACTAGAACTAGATGTAAGTGGACGATTTACGAAATGGTCCTTTTAGAAGTGGACGTTGTGAACTGGAAGTATAATGACTTACAAAACCTAAGCAAAATAATGTCCGCGGTAGACAGAAGATGGTCCCAACTGAAAATCAGCGTTGGGGTCTGACATAGTCAGACCACGGCATAATGCTGAGTTGGGTCCTATTTGTGGCATTATGCAGCACTATGTCCTTTCTTGTATCTATGTTATATAACTATCTTTTAAAATATGTAATAGTGTTGTGTTATGTTACAAATAAATGTTTCTTCTTCTTCTTCTTGTTTCTTCTTCTTAAGATTACATAAATATTGATTGAATGATCAATAATGAAAGAAACTATAACATGCATTATAAATTCACCATTACGCAGATCTTATGTCATCTAGAACTGTAACGACGTCACATATTACATTTTGCAGCGTCAGGCGCCCGCGTTGTGGCCGACTACTGCACAAGCAGTAGTCTCTGCGCCGTCACAAAGTTAGGACATTTCGTGCTCTATTTCACTTGTAATTTGTAACTATTTATCTGGACTCTAATAAACTCTTCTAACTACTTAAGTGTTGAATCTCATTTATCACTTCCACGTCACCTCCACCAACACAGACGACACAGAGACATCCTCAACATAACCATAAAAACAATTCCCTATGTCATCACATCACGCGTGAACGGATGGAACAATTTCGTTAGTTCTTTTTTTGGTGTATTTGTTATATTAGTCTGTATATTTGTTATATTATTAAAAAAACAGAAAGTTGAGCGTAATATTAGAAAATTTAAGAACACTTAATCGCCATATTAAATTTTCTAATATAACTTTATGGCGTTTGACAGAACTGTCAGTCATTTGACACCGTGCGCGAAACCAATTCAAATACATAAATATTTCTGGACAATTTACACAGCGCCATCTAGTCTCAAATTAAGCACAAAGCTTGTGTTATGGGTACTAGACAACTTATAAATGTACTTAAATACATTTTTTTTGTAAATACATAGAAAATAAAATATATATAAAAAAAACATAGGAAGCGTGGTAACGCCCCTGACAGACGTTGCCCTGTCGGCAACGTCTGTCAGGGGCGTTACCACAAGCTCTAAACGCAGGAATGGAACTATGATGGTTGCGTATTTATCAATGAATTTCATTCATAAATTCGCAAGTATGATGGTTCCATTCCTGCGTTTAGAGCTCGTGGTAAGGCCCCAGGTCAGCTAGTACATATATAAAACCAAGGTTAAGACAAAGACAATCAATTTGAAAATAATGTCAAACGTTCGAATAAGGCCCAAGTAACTAAGCTCCCAGAGTGCTGAGTGCGAGATTTTTATTCACGTTCGATAATGTCAACGTAAACAAACAGACCAAATAGAGAAGTACTCTCATATTGTGAATTTATATGACGCGTGTTACATATCAAAATTATATAGCTTACCCGCTCACATTTCGAAGTGAGCAACCCGGCTAAATTGGATTTGTAACACGCGTCTGGTAAATTCACAACGTGAGAGTACTTCTCTATTTGGTCGATTCGTTTACATTGACATGATCGAAAGTGAATAAAAAACTCGCACTCAGCACTCAGATCGTCATTTGGGAGCGGTTTTGGTGAGAACGTTTTTTGGGTGTCTTGACTGTGTATCTTGTTCTAGTTTTAATTATTGAAGTATAGGTAATAATAATTATCCAAAAAATTGTCCCTAATCCATATACTATAAAATGACAGGTCAGGCATACTTATATTAACAGTATTTTGCTTTCAGGTCTTTCCTTAAAATCTTTCCAGATGCACTTTTTGGTATGCTCTCTAAGATTACAATGTCGTCAATTCTCTTATAAGATGCAACTTTCTCATTAACAAAATCACAGATATCTTTAACAGTAGTATTTTGCCCACTCTTGAGTACAATAAATGCTTTAGGTGCTTCCCCACTTCTGGGATGTGGGACACCTATAACCGCAGCATCGTCAATGGAGGGATGCTCGCGCAGTATACCTTCGAGCTCGGCTGGAGGAACTTGGAATCCTTTCACCTGAAATATTTAATATTTATATATATACCTGGGTGTAATTAGCACAAAAAATCCAGTTGTTACCAAGCCATATTTATGCTCGCGGTATGAAATATCGATCGCGCGCCGCCACCCCCCCTGCCACCATAGCAACTTCTTTCTTTCTGGTGATCTCACTCACTCGCAGGAACACAACAAGAAAATTGTTATTTGGCTGCGGTATTCTGTGAGAGGAGGAACTTCCCCAGTTGGGTAGCTTACAAATACGTAGCCTACCTCTCGTTTGCCAGAGCCTTTTCCCCAGTCCGCATAGTACACCACGTGAAGGCGAGGTTGACTTTGGCTCTAAAGATCGTAATGAGCAAAAACACACACAAAATATACGAATTATGACACATTTTTTTTGCTCTTGTTATGTTATGATTGTATTTGTATTTAATGTAACGATATTGGCAATTAAAAGAGTAGGCCTTGAGTTTCTTGCCAGTTCTTCTCAAGAAACCCCGTCGCCGGAACTGGCACTTAAATTCACTTTCACATTCAAGATAGTGTGATGAAAGTGAATTTAAGCTCTGCGGATTTAGAGTAGTAATGATTTAGATACATGTTCTTATATTTAACTAGCTGCCCGCCCCGGCTTCGCACGGGTAGAAAGTGTTGTTTTCTTTTCCTCGCAATTTTTATGTCCATAAGAACCTTCCTTATACCTTAACGAAAATAATAAAATAAAAATTAGCAGAATTGGAAAATATTAAAATAAAAATTAGCCATTCTCGAGTTTTGCGCTTAGCAACATTCATTTTAATATGGGACCACCTGGAGAGTGTACCCTCTCAAAAGAATAAGAATTATTAAAATTGCTGTACAATTGACGAAGAAATCATTGAATTAAAAAAAATACATACAGTCGAACATAGAACCGCCCTACAGGTACAATAAACAACAATAATAGGTAATTTCTGGGACAAAAACTATTCCCATAGTCGCCTTGTACGACATCCACGGGAAGAACATTGACTTTACTTCAGGAAAGAGATCTTCCCCAAATTTTAATAATATTTTTGAAAACTCTTGGGCACGTAAAGTTCTATCTACAGCTTCTACTGCCTTATTGTTTTTTTTCGTATTCATCTGAAACGATTAGACAGTAATCTTGAAACATTTTCGCTTTGTCACAGTTTCGTGTCACAAAGCATGTCGGTGTTTCCGTTCTGTATAAATCGAGTATAATATTGAACATTGTATTTGCGTCCTTCCGCCTAGAAGTAATATATGGCTGCAATACCTGGCGATGCTGCTGTGAGATATTATTTTGGCGCCTGATTTAAGCGAGGATTGCTCTCGTCAGGTATGTTTTTCCAGTCCCTCCTGAAGCATCTAAGAAAAACAGTTTGCCCTCGTTGTTTAAAAGACTTTGCATCACAAAATCTTGCTACATAGCGTCCCGCAAATGCACGCGTGCTTCTGGTTTGTGCGAATATATACCAATCGTTCCATTTTAATTTTAGCGTACACGTCTATAATAAACTGACTAAATAGACCACGTTACCTTTGTAAATAAATAAAACGATAGCGTCTAACTTGTAGGAGGTAAGAATAAAAGTAGCACTACGCGGTTATTTTTTTACAATAGAATCCATATTTTGTTAAACTATTTATTGTTTTTTTAAGTAGCTTTTTTAGTTATTTTTTTAAACTATAATTTATTGTAAAACGATAAAACCGATTACAGATCACCAAAACGATAAAACCGATTTCAAAACTAAAAAATAAAAACAAAACGTTTTTAAAATTTTTTCATTAAACTATAAGGAAATGTGTATTTTTATGAAATCTTATGGATACAGGTCTTCTCTCAACCGAATGGGTTTAGAACATACTCCACCACGCTGTTCAAGTGTGGGTTGTAGGAGGCCAGTGTTTTCGAGCCGCCTAAAGGCCACTAACTGGGCTTAACGACTGTCATCTAATGATAACAACCGGGACCGACGGCTTAACGTGCCTACCGAAGCACGGAGGAGCTCAAGATAATGTAATGATAACAACCGGGACCGACGGCTTAACGTGTCTTTCGAAGCACGGGGGAGCTCGAGGTGATATAAACTCATCCGTGTACAGGCCACGGTCGACGTTGCTTAACTTGCGTGTTCAAATAGACTGACACGCGAAATGACGCCATTGAGCTTCTCTATTATTTTCTATTATTCATGGTATTAATTCCATAAAATCATAAATTTAGTTCAGCTAATTATGTACCACGACATTAATTGATTGTTAGGCGGTACGAAGTTCGCCGGGACAGCTAGTATAATGAATAATAGAAAATAATAGAGAAGCACGATGGCGTCATTGCGCGTGTCAGTCTAATTGTACACGCAAGTTAAGCAACGTCAACCGTAGCCTGTCCATGGATGAGTTTATATTATCTCGAGCTCCTCCGTGCTTCGGAAGGTACGTTAATCCGTCGGTCCCGGTTGTAATCATTAGATTAACTCGAGGTCCTCCGTGCTTCGGAGGGCACGTTAATCCGTCGGTCCCGGTTGTTATCATTAGATTATCTCGAGCTCCTCCGTGCTTCGGAAGGCACGTAAGACGTCGGTCCCGGTTGTTATCATTAGATTATCTCGAGCTCCTCTGTGCTTCGGAAGGTACGTAAGCCGTCGGTCCCGGTTGTTATCATTAGATTATCTCGAGCTCCTCCGTGCTTCGGAAGGCACGTTAAGCCGTCGGTCCTGGTTGTTATCATTAGATGGCAGTCGTTAAGCCAAGTGGCCTTTAGGCGGCTTGAAATTACTGGCGTCCGCCAACTCGCAGTTGAGCAGCGTGGTGGAGTATGCTCGAAACATATTCAGTTGAAGGAAGACCCGTATTTAATATTACCCAGCAGTGGGTAAATATTACCCAGCAGTGGGTAAATATTAAGTTCAGTATTTTACTATGTCACAAAATAAAGTACCATGACACTTGACAACCAATTAATATTCATTTTCAAGCATTCATTCATAAACAATTTTCAAAACAACAACGGACAACTTTCGCAACGTAAAAGTTAGACCAATCGATTTGACATTTAATTGAAAATCATTAAATATCCCAATCCGTTTTCAAATTTAATTTTTCGACAATTTTGTCAATGTTTTAATACTTATTATCCTATACCCACATTTCTGAACGCACGCATACATTTGACGTACGCACGTTAACGTCACGTTTGACAGGTCCGACATCCACGAACATTTTGTATGGAAAAATGATTTTTCTTTGATTTTATTTTTTTCGTAAATTTTCCAATGTTTTTAATAGTTATTCTGCTATTCTGGACGGAGACAAATCCAACAAATCAAAAACCATGGCAATCGGTCCAGCCGTTCTCGAGTTATAAGTGTTGTAACAAACACGACTTTCTTTTATATATATAATAGATTTGTATGACGTTTCTAAGTGCTTTATAAAGTCCAAGGAATAAAGATATTTTGATTCTGTTTTTTTTTCATATCTCCTAAGCAACTCGCGTAACTGTCTCCGTACAAAATTATGTTGGCATATGCGGTCCTCTTGAGACACGAATCCTGCCTTCATGCACAAATTCGTTACCTTAAGGATGCCTTAAAAAGATTGACCTCAGCAATAATTGTTGCATATAAACATGCAACTGTCTGTTTTATTGATTAACTGTACTTTAAATTTGTTTTATGCAAATAAAGCATAATCTATCTAACTATTTAAGACAAAAAAAAACGAGTTGCACTCCAGGAGTGCTGGCAGAAGTGAAAACTTGAACATTAACGTTGTGCATTTTTGAATATTTTGGAATGGTTAGGGAATAATTTCGCACGAATTGCTTTATTTATCAGTATAAAACTACTATCATTTATGTGGTAAATTACAATATTAATTTATTGCGCTATCGTACAAATACATGACAATTTATATTACATTAAAAATAAACAGCAGGAGCGTACATTTTCGCCGCGCACGCCGCACCGGCGGTCTACTCTACCTCCGTCTTACGAATTTTCGATCAGGTCAAGTGTCCTGACGCGAGTTTCACATTTTTTTTCCCATCCCAAAAAGAGCACAACGCCGCTAAAGACGTTTCACTTCAAAAATACTGAATTATTTACGTTTTTGGACGTGTCTGGGCATTCGCCCTGATGAAGGTCTCCTTTTGAGATCGAAACTAGTCGGCTTTCCCGACAAAAAGACGTGAGTGACCCGTTTAATTTATTTAATTAATTTAGTGTAAGTCTCGCGTGAGTTTTAATAATATTATGAATTATTTACCTTTATTAGCTCCTTTAATCTATCAACGATGGTAACATTACCATCGTCGTCTATGACTGCCAGATCTCCGGTCCTGAACCATCCGTCTACGGTAAAGGACTCTACGTTTGCCTGTGGATTGTCTTTGTACCCTCGCATCACTTGAGGACCACGGATTAGTAGTTCACCAGTCTGTAATAAAAAAATAATGGTTGTCTGTAAAGTAGGTTTACTGACGGTAATTTTACGTGATAACGTCATAAGAAAACAACGACCGATGGAGTGGAAAGGAGATAGATGCGTCGCAAACCGAACGCTAAGGCCGATCGTGCCTGTCTCTCTATCGCTTGTTCCGCGGTCTCGCTTGCACGCTTGGCTCAGACGGAACGTGACAATGAGTTATGCTTTTTCGTGCATGCAGCTGGCGTTCATCGACTGACAAATTCTGATAGATATAAACAAAGCTTAATATAATCAAATTTCTGTACAATCATGAAGTGGCTTTCTCTCTCTCAAATATTTATAAACTAGAATTTGAACTTGAACTTGATAAAACACAGTTTATTCCCGACAAAATCGGGACGCTGGGGGATACCATTAATTTTGAAGACGCTCTGAGTTTGCAGAAAATGACCGATTTCAGGTTGGTCACAATCATTACCATGTTCCAAGTAACAATGGAAAAATACAATAACTACTAAATCAATGCAAATGCAACGTAATAGCAAAAAGAGCTTGGTAATATAATAGTAGTTTATGGAACTGTTGCATAATAAGGGTTATTAAAATACGAGTGTGAGTTTATAACATGAGCCGAAGGCGAATGTTATAATAGACCACACGAGTATTTTAATACCTAATTATGTGCAGTTTCATACACTACTTTATCTAATCTCATGAAATATAATGATAATAATATTTTAAATACAACCATGAAGTTAATTTTTAAGTAAGAATTGAAGCTGTTATTATGCTACAGTTTCATGAACTACTATTTTGCTGCTGCACCACATTAACAGTAATTTACTGTAACAGTAATTTTTATTTATTTATTGAATTAGTAGTTTTTGGATGGCAAATAAAGTTGGAACAGTGTATAACTATGCAGCAAACGAATATAGGACTTTTTACTCTATATGTATTGACTTGTATGACAATTTACTACTACTCTTATGCTCGAGATCTCTATCATAGACTGAAATGAAGATATCTGCAGCAGAACTATAATAACTAACGTAGTTCAAAGGATAAGCAAGCTAAAGTGGCAGTGAGCCGACTACATAGCTCGTAAAACCAACAACTGGCGGGCGCAATGTAGACTCACTGGATGGAGAGACGACCTCAAGAAACTTGTACGGAGCCGATGTATGCAGGTTGGTCAAGATCGGGGCATGTGGCTTCCTAGGGGAGGCCTATGTTCAACAGAGATGAAAATAAGAGTAAAGATAATCTTCATTGATATGAAGATGATCTTTACTTACTATGTCTGATCCTTGTCATGTTTACAATAGTAAAGTGTTGCTTTGATAAAGACGACACGGATTGTATATAGATAATAAATTGACAGTTGATTGACAGCTGTCACTGTCATAGTGATTGATTAGGTGATGGTTATGGCGTCAAGCTGTATCCCTCCTTGCCCCCGATAACAATAGTAATGTACACGCCAAAGGTAATTGCTATTATATTGAGCTGTTTTTTAGGGTTCCGTACCTCAAAAGAAAAAACGGAACCCTTATAAGATAACTTTGTTGACCGTCTGTCTGTCCGTCTGTCTGTCAACACCCTCTATTTCTAGAATGCGTGGAGGTATCAAGCTGAAATTGCAACTGTATACTCAGGTCTACGGTCCCATGAAGTTGTAAAAAAATCAAACTGCTAAGTTTACGTAAAAAAAAAGATACGGCCGTTTGTTCAGCAAAAAACGCAATTTCGACACATTCTCAAGGGAATCAAAACCTATAGCATTATAGGGTACTTCCTGTTGACCTAGAACTATGAAATTTCATGAACTACACATGGATACTGACCTGATTCGGTCCTAAACTCTTCAGGTCACTGTCCACAATCTTGAGCTCTGTATTAGGCACTGGTTGGCCCACTGAATCATAATTTTCTGACCCCACCGGTGCCAAAGCAACGGTCGGCGATGTTTCAGTCAACCCATATCCTTGTCGGAAGTCTATTTTACGCTGGAATAATAAATAATAGAATATATTTTTACCCGACTGTTAAGGAAGAGTATGCCTACGAGCTGTTCGACTTAAGAGACTTAAGAGATTTGGGGTGTAAGTGGTTCATAAACATCTTTGAACCAAAGCCAACTTCACCTGCACGCGGTGCACCCTGCTGACTGACAAACGAAGCTCGGGCGAGGTAAAAAGAGAGGTAGGGAGCGTAATTGTAAGCTACCCGACTGGGGAATGTACCACCACTTCACAGAACACCGCAGCAAAATAACAATTCCCTTGAGGGTTGTTGTGTTCCTGCGAGTGAGTAAGGTGGCCAGAAAGGAAGGAGATGCTGCGTTGGCACCGGGGGGGTGGCGCGCGAGCGATATTTTATGTTGCGAGCGTTAATTTGGCTACGGTAACCGCTTCACATCAGGCGGGCCGTATGCTTGTCTGCCACCCGACGTAGTATAAAAAAAACCTAAGTAGCTTGCTTGTAGGTGAAAGGGGAGTAAAACCTGCTACCAATCCGCTTGCGTGCTCGGTTGGTTTACTGAGCGGAAGAGCGGTGCGGGTAAAGGTCCTCTCGTCTGATTGGTTTACTATTTAAATAGTTAATTTCGCCCAATTTGCCAGAATATTATAAATATTTTGAAAATGGAAAAATGGACGAGCACTCGACCGGTCATCGATAGGTCGTGGGTTCAAATCCCACCTAGGCGGATGAGGTGAATTTTTCTATTTTCAAAATATTTAGGTATAATCACATTTTCAGTTTTATTTCACGATTTGTATAACATTATAATACTGTGCCCCGGTTCTAAAATAAAATGAAGGGAAGACTTTGGGTAGATAGAAGCTGATAATGATGATGATGCTCTGCTCTGGAATTGCTCCCCACCTATGTGCGCCTGGCACCGTCAGTGGATTCATTCAAGGCTCGTCTACTCAAATCCTTAAACGAGTTGTCTTGAGCGATCCGAAATCAGTGTAATGTATTTTATTCATATACTAGCTGGCCCGGCGAACTTCGTACCGCCTAATTGTCAATGAATGTCGTGGTATACATATTAGTTGAACAAAATTTATGATGTCTTGAAATTAATATAATGAATAATAGAAAATAATAGAGAAGCACGATGGCGTCATTGCGCGTGTCAGTCTAATTGTACACGCAAGTTAAGCAACGTCAACCGTAGCCTGTCCATGGATGAGTTTATATTATCTCGAGCTCCTCCGTGCTTCGGAAGGTACGTTAATCCGTCGGTCCCGGTTGTAATCATTAGATTAACTCGAGGTCCTCCGTGCTTCGGAGGGCACGTTAATCCGTCGGTCCCGGTTGTTATCATTAGATTATCTCGAGCTCCTCCGTGCTTCGGAAGGCACGTAAGACGTCGGTCCCGGTTGTTATCATTAGATTATCTCGAGCTCCTCTGTGCTTCGGAAGGCACGTAAGCCGTCGGTCCCGGTTGTTATCATTAGATTATCTCGAGCTCCTCCGTGCTTCGGAAGGCACGTTAAGCCGTCGGTCCTGGTTGTTATCATTAGATGGCAGTCGTTAAGCCAAGTGGCTTTTAGGCGGCTTGAAATTACTGGCGTCCGCCAACTCGCAGTTGAGCAGCGTGGTGGAGTATGCTCGAAACATATTCAGTTGAAGGAAGACCCGTATTTAATATTACCCAGCAGTGGGTAAATATTACCCAGCAGTGGGTAAATATTAAGTTCAGTAACTATGTCACAAAATAAAGTACCATGACACTTGACAACCAATTAATATTCATTTTCAAGCATTCATTCATAAACAATTTTCAAAACAACAACGGACAACTTTCGCGACGTAAAAGTTAGACCAATCGATTTGACATTTAATTGAAAATCAATAAATATCCCAATCCGTTTTCAAATTTAATTTTTCGACAATTTTGTCAATGTTTTAATACTTATTATCCTATACCCACATTTCTGAACGCACGCATACATTTGACGTACGCACGTTAACGTCACGTTTGACAGGTCCGACATCCACGAACATTTTGTATGGAAAAATGATTTTTCTTTTATTTTATTTTTTTCGTAAATTTTCCAATGTTTTTAATAGTTATTATGCTATTCTGGACGGAGACAAATCCAACAAATCAAAAACCATGGCAATCGGTCCAGCCGTTCTCGAGTTATAAGTGTTGTAACAAACACGACTTTCTTTTATATATATAGATATTATTGTGTATGTATATATATTAGGTTGGGGAAAAAGTCTTTTCGTATTTTATATGAAAATTCAAAACATTTTTTAATAAAGTTTATTTACATTTAACTAAAGTATGTAGGTGCCATTTTGTTCGATAACTTTTTGCCATCTTGTAGGTATAGACATGATCCCATTACTATAGAAATTTTGGGACTTCTGTTCAAAAAACCGCGATAAGTGGTTTTGGCAGTCTTCTCGTGATGTTAACCTGACATTACCTAAAGAATGCTGAAGAGACTGAAACAGGTGGAAATCGGAAGGTGCAAGGTCAGGACTATACGGCGGATGCATTAACACCTCCCAGTCAAACTCTCTTAATTTTTGCTGAGTGGCTAAAGATGTGTGAGGTCTAGCGTTATCATGATGAAAAATCACACCCCTTCTGTTAATTAATTCCGGCCGCTTTCTCTCAACTTTTTGCTTTAATCTCATCAGTTGTTCACAGTAGAGTTCAGAATCGATAGTCCTGCCTGGCGGTAATAGCTCATAATGAATACTGACCTTCCAATCCCACCATACACACAGCATCACCTTGTTGCGGGTTAACCCGGGTTTTGCCAGAGTCTGTGAAGCCTGACCGGCCTTTGACCACGACCTTTTTCGCACGTTCTTGTCGTACGTGATCCACTTTTCATCACCAGTTATAAGCTTCTTCAAAAACGGTTCGCTTTCATTACGTCGTAGTGAAGAATCGCAAATGAGTACACGGTTCATTAGGTTTCTTTCAGTGAGATCGTGAGGCACCCAAATATCGAGCCTTTTAGTGTACCCAGCTTTTTTCAAATGCGCCAAAACTGTTTTGTGGTCAATTCCTAATTCTTCAGCTACGTCGTAACTACTGATATGCCGATCTTGCTCCACTTTTTCAAAAATGGCATCCATTTTATCCGTAACAGGGCGACCAGAGCGACGTGCATCTTTCACATCAAAATTTCCTGATTGAAAACGCTTAAACCAAATTTGTGCTACTCTGACAGACACTGCACTAGGTCCATAAACGTCACAAATTTTTTTCGCAGCTTGCGTTGCATTTTTACCTTTTTTGTAGTAAAATTTTTAAAATGTATCGAATTTCTTCATTAGATTCACTCATCTTGACAGTAAAAAAAACAAATGAAAATCACACATTTACCTAATTTGAATTTGGAATTATCTTTTTTTAAATTTAAACTTTTTAAAGATATCAAAACCTTTCAGATACAAATGGTATAACCAAAGAGATTTTATTACAAGTTCATACATACTATAATGCGAAAAGACTTTTTCCCCTACCTAATATATAGCTGTATCTGTATTATATATATACTATTGTGTAGTGTATGTATGAGTATATATGTATAATTATAATTATTGTAGTATTTGCAAATTGCTTTCGACTTTTCGACGCCCTTGCCACTATTAATTCTCTTATCCAACACTTGAAGGTTGGCTGGTAGAGATCTCTCATAGAGATAAGCCCGCCTATGTATTTGAAATTCGGCTAGTTATATGGTGTATAAATATATATGTGTTCTTTATCTATAATAAAGATACTACAAACAAATGATGATGATTGAAAATAAAATCAATAAATATCAACAAATTTCACCTCAACTTTATCCATAAATCTAATAATGTCTGCAGCAGCTGCCGGCGCAGCACCTCCAATAACTGTGGCTATATGTTCATACGCCTTCCGCGATGCAGCGGGGTGGTTAGTCATCGCTAATACTGAAAACATAAATGTAAACTATACCACAGCCCTAGGATTTTTTTTTTATACTACGTCGGGTGGCAGACAAGCATACGGCCCGCCCGATGTGAAGCGGTTACCGTAACCGCATTAACGCTCGCAATATAATATATCACTTGCGCGCCGCCACCCCCGCTGCCAACGCAGCATCTCCTTCTTATCTTTTTTCCCTACTAGGTGTCCTACCGCCTAAGCTGCAGCCGATTACCATCGGATTTTTTGATTGCAAAAATCAAACTCCAGGATAGATTAGTGGCAATTTGTGTTTTACTTAGCTGGCAGAATATTATCTTAGAGTGGGTCCAGTGCTGCAGCACCGGTGACACCTCGACCCTCATGGATCTTTTGTGATCTCCCTAATCCTTTAGTCACTTTCCCCTGCCTGTCTGGAGACATGTTCCATGTACTTCAGTATGCCGCTTACAGGGAAGAGTCTGTAGTCCTCAAGGTCCGGGTATGCCTTTCCTAGGATTTCTATTCGTTTGCCCAATAGGGTTTTATGTGTTTTATGGTAATTATTTGTTTTAACACATTAAGTGTTTTATGGTCTCGTTAGACTCTTTGCATGTTCTGCACTCTGGGCTCTGGGCTCTCAACAAGTCTCATTAAGATAAGATAAGATAGCTGGCAGAAACCCTAAAGGTTTACTGATAAAGCTAAAAATGTTTGTCAATAACTTAAACCTAATACCTATTTTTGGGAATCAAAATACATATTCGATGGGAATCGGCTTCAGCTTCGGTAAGGCCCCTGAACTGTGAACTATACATTTACTTACTGAAATCATTTATAACATCTTTACAACTTACACCAATGCAATGCTACAATATTTTTTACCATTTGAATTAAATCTATATATATAAAAGAAAGTCGTGTTTGTTACAACACTTATAACTCGAGAACGGCTGGACCGATTGCCATGGTTTTTGATTTGTTGGATTTGTTTCCGTCCCGAATAGCAGAATAACTCTTAAAAACATTGGAAAATTCTCGAAAAAATAAAATAAAAGAAAAAACATTTTCCCATACAAATGAAAGTGTCAGTTGAAAAAGGGATTACGATATTTATTGGTTGTCAAATATCTAAACGTCAAATCGATTGGTGTCACTTTTATGTCGCGAAAGTTGTCTGTGATTTGTTATGAAAATTTAAAAATGTCAAATCGATAGGGGTGAAAACGCTTTTCCCATGGGGTTCGAGCGCAAGAATCAAATCAGAGTAAACATCAAAAGAAATGACAATTACAAATCACCATGATAAAACCTATTTCAAAACTAAAAAAAATAAAACAAAACGTTTTTTTTAAAAAAAATTAACATTATGGAAATCTTTATTTTTATGAAATCTTCAGTTTTTATGGATACGGGTCTTCCCTCAACCGAAGGGGTTTAGAGCGTACTCCAACACGCTGCTCAACTGCGGGTTGGCGGAGGCCAGTGTTTTCGAACCGCCTAAAGGCCACTGACTTAACTTAACGACTGTCATTAAATGATATCAACCGAGACCGACAGCTTAACGTGCTTTCCGAAGCACGGAGGAGCTCAAGATGAGCTAATGATAACAACCGGGACCGACGGCTTAACGTGCCTTCCGAAGCACGGAGGAGCTCAAGATGAGCAAAGGATAACAACCGGGACCGACGGCTTAACGTGCCTTCCGAAGCACGGAGGAGCTCAAGATGAGCTAATGATAACAACCGGGACCGACGGCTTAACGTGCCTTCCGAAGCACGGAGGAGCTCAAGATGAACTAATGATAACAACCGGGACCGATGGCTTAACGTGCCTTCCGAAGCACGGAGGAGCTCAAGATGAGCTAATGATAACAACCGGGACCGACGGCTTAACGTGCTTTCCGAAGCACGAAGGAGCTCAAGATGAGCTAATGATAACAACCGGGACCGACGGCTTAACGTGTCTTTCGAATCACGGAGGAGCTCGAGGTAATATAAACCCATCCGTGTACAGGCTACGGTCGACATTGCTTAACTTGCGTGTTCAATTAGACTGACACGCGCAATGACGCCATCGAGCTTCTCTACTATTCATTGTTTTAATTCCATAAAATCATAAATTTGGTTCAGCTAATATGTACCACGACATTCATTGATTGTTAGGCGGTACGAAGTTCGCCGGGACAGCTAGTTAAGAATAAATTTGAATCAATTAACCTATACCAATTATAATAAAACTGAAGAGTTTGTTTGTTTGGTTGAACGCACTAATCTCAGGTACTATCATGCTGTATCCCACAGCCATATTTTTATATAGGCCTTTCCCAATGCTTTCCACCATATGCGATCCTCCACTTTCCGCATTCAACCACTACCAGACACTTTTTTGAGGTCGTCGGTCCTTCTAGAGAGGGGGCGCCCTCCGCTTCGTTGCTCCATACTTTAATAGATTATTATTTATCCATATATCAGAACTATCGTATGATTTGAAATTTCGATTTATCGGTATGGAGCGTTCCAACGTGAGATGGGCCCATTTTGGTTCCAATATGAGAATGAATGCATAGGTATTCATTCTCATATTGATATATAATAGGATCATATTGATATATAGGACCACTCGTGGCCGTGTTGGCCGTGTGTTTTCCGGCAGACTAGAATAGAATCACTCCGTCTCTTCCCGTGGATGGAAATGCATTATAAAACATCGATCAGGCCTCCACAACCCGTTTGGCCAGCGTGGGGAGTGTAGGCCAAATCCTCCTTCTGTACTGGAGACTAAAATGACCTGATGATGAAGGACCGCTCGACCATAGGGTCGAGCGGTCCGACTATAGAAAGAGGGCGTGTATGTATACTTATAGGCGCTGTATGTGTTGGTATAGTTCGAATAGTTGCTACATGTTTCATTTTGATAAGCCGACAAAAGCGGTATTATTTTCTATAACACTCGGGATAACAGGACGATTCTAATAACAAACAAAGCAGCGAATAAATATTCACAAACTCACTTTCACTCTGAAATATTTGCACCTCTGGTACGTAAATGTCATAAAAAAAAGTAAATTAATCATGTGCTACAGAAACTAAAACTACACGGAATTCTATTTATAAGGCTCAGACTTTTAAGGCCCCTAACAAACATTCTTATGATCTACTGTTATTTTTTTTTTAAAGAAGGCCCACATTCCCACCACTGCATCTCCAGTGTAGAGAGGATTAATAGCGGAGGCCACCATGTTTGGTTCACTATTCATTGCCTTTTTAGGCAATGAACATTGAAGTCCACTGCATTCCCGGGGATAAAACTACGGCTGCCTTGGAACTCACAACGAATATAAACAGAAGAAATTAGTAAGTAAGAAGCTTTTGGAATTTGACTTCCCCTCTTAGCAATGTGAATGTGAATAAGGCATTAAAACTGTTATTATTTATCGAGACTTGATTTATTTTGTGTTGAAAGCATTACAAGCATGCTGAATACTTAGTGGAATACACTGAAATACTTTAATTACCATTCATAAGAATCTTTTATATATTAAAGAAATAAAAACTCACTCACAAATAGGAGGTACAATAAACACCACATTCGTTTTGGACTTCTCCAAGGCTTTGATAAATACGTCCGTCTGAAATTTGGCTAAGGTGACCAGTTTTACTCCGACAGCCATCTTATGAAACATGATAACTGAAGCTCCGTATATATGAAAGAACGGAAGACATGCCATGACCACGTCCTGATGAGTTCCTGAAAAGATAGACCATATATTTAACCGTACATAAAGATAGACTTGTAATAAAATTGACACTAGTATAGGTCAACTAGGTAGCTAGATGTAAGGAGTTCTATGACGTCGTTGCGCGTATCAGTCTAATAGTCCAATACGCAAGTCAAGCAACTACGTCCGTAGCCAGTCCCTGGATGGGGTTGTTTATAGCTCGCTTCTCTGTGCTATCAAGGGCACGTTAAGCCGTCGGCTCTGGCTGTTATCAATAGACAACAGTCGTAAAGTCAAGTCAGTGGCCTTTAGGGGGCATGAAACACTAGTCTCCAGAGGCTAGGATCCATATCCCAGCAGTGGTATGAATAATAGTCGAAAACTGTTGATGTGATTTATGAAGATGAAGAAAAAATAGCAGCTTCTTTCTTACTTGCCACAGTTCTTGATGAATGGTTTGTGTGAAAGTTGATAGGGTAAGAAGGGATGAGGTAACTGTAGATATGACGGATGATAAAAATGAATTGAGGAAAAAACATACTGCTCCGACCACAAATAATATCAAATGGACAGCCGAATATATTTCTTTTTTTTTATTTCAGTATCCCTTTACATCATTTGAAACACATTAAAATTTGATCCCAACCTAAGACAATTTGTATGCATGAACAAATCTGTTTGTTGGACTCTAGTACTAGGACCTACCTTTACTTTGAGACTACTTAGATGGGGGAGTGTAATTTATCCTAGAATATTTATTGTTTATTTATTTTACAGAAACTATACAAGTACGGGCTGCTTACTAGTACTACTTTAGATGCTATGATGATTAAAATCCTGCTTTGATAAATATATATTTATTACGATAATTTACACAAGTGATGATGATGATTGCTAATGATAAGTTATGCGTCTGTCGCGATGCGGCACAACACGTGAATTGATTTATAAAATTATATATGAATCATGTAAATGGTTGACGCAGCAATTTGCTGATGCAGCAAATATGTACGGCTGTACCGTACATGTACTTACCAGTAGTTTCGTTGTGCGTACTAATAGCAGGCTCACTAATCTGTTCACTGTGGGCAATGAGGTTCTTATGTGACAATTCCACGCCTTTCGGTAGTCCAGTAGTGCCACTGGAGTAAGGAAGAAAGCAAATGTCATTTACGCTCCTTCTCACTTCTTTTAAACATGATTTATCCACATGTGGGTCTTCTGTCAGTTCATTAAAAACTATTGTTCCTTCAGGCATTGCGTCGCCATTGGTCCTAATAACAATTACTGGAATGTTCATTTTAGCAACTTTCAAGGCATTTTGTACAACAGGTACTGTTTCAGGCATAGTTACTATAACCTTCGCATTGCACATAACAATTTGCCTTTGTACCTCATCTGAAATTATTATATAAATAATTTGTATTACTTGCCTTTTTTGTATAAACATTACCTACTTTGTATAAACATTATTTATTTTGTAAGTATGTGCGCGTTTTTACATTCGTATCTAAAATATATATCAGATTGCATTTAAACTCATATTTATCTTAGATACGAACAGAGCAAACTTTTTTATCTCTTCGTCGTGCTATTCAGAACCATTATTTACCTACTTTATTCTGCTGAAGAGATATTATCTGTAATATGCTCTTAGAACGTCACTCCTATTATTAGCAAAAAATACACGGCAGTCAAAACATTTTGAAAAAATACAATATTTACTATTTAACTGATCCTGAGATTAAACAAAAACTGAAAAGTCCATTTCACATCAGGTGGACTAATGATTTTATCCAATGTGATTTGTGCGACAAAATAAATGGTGTACCTACTTAACATAGCTTTTCCCATAGCAAATTTATCTTTAGATCCGCTATTATCCAAGCATAATATTATAATAACTTACGAGCTGTATAAATAGGATTCAAAGTCGAAATAACACCACCAGCTTCTAATATTCCCAATGTAACTAAAGGAAAGTCCGGTATATTAGGCAACATGACTGCGACGACATCTCCATCCTGAATCTTGAATTTTTTCCGAAGGTTCGCTGCGAATGTGTTGGACAATTTGAATACTTGCTCGTATGTATATCCCCTACCTGTCACAGCACATACCTGGAAATTTTAGACTGTAATTATTATTAGTAAGATTGTCGTCATGTGAACAAGTCTTAATTCGTTACAAATTCCGAGGCAGCCGTAGTTTTCTCCTTAAGGAAATATGAAATCAACTTTGCTGATTTTTGTGATTTTGATATTTCTGACTGTACAAGAAACAGATAATTTATCTGCCTGCTAATCATCATTAATCTGTGACTCAAGCAAGCCGTATGTAATTACTAGTCATTTTATATTCACATTGTTCAGTTCATTCAAGCCGAAGGTTCTTATGCTAACTAATTCTTAGGTTAGAAAGAAATCTTAATCGTTTTAGTCACCCTTAAGAATCTTAGGAGTTTTTTTCGTTAAGGGTTATTTAGGCAATTTAGGGTTCTGATTCTGTCGATGCCGTGGTGCGTCTCATACGTAGTTACAGTACAGCATAGTCTGGCACAGTGTGAAAACTACATAGCAATACGACAAAGTGTTCCGAAGAACCTAGTACAAAAATAATGTGGTACATCAATAAACTCACAATTATATTTTCTTGCATTGTGTCATATTAAATTCTACTATGTGCAGGTAAAAAGGAGGGGTGTTATGAGTTTAACATATATGCCTGTCTATATATTAGTTTATTGCTTGCACTATACACACAGAATTATTAGTAGTCCGTAATAGGCTAGACGACAATGATCAGAAAATATAAAAAAATATTAATCAGTATCGTAATGTATACAAAACTGGAACGATCTGCGATCTTGAAATTTTAAAAGTTATGACCGACTTGTTTTATCGTCGATCAAAGTTTGGTGGGAAAGTCCAATTTAAAAGAATTAAATTATGTAAAAAAAATATTAACTTTGGAAAAACAACCAAAAATACTTACTATAACTTATGTTACGGCACTAGCTACATAAACTCAGTTAGACATAAACTGTTTAACATAGCTGTCGTACAAATTTCTGTTTTAACGTATAGAAAATACCTAAGTGTGACGTCATAATTCAGTAGCCTTTTGTATGGAGCGTTTTCGGGAAAGTCCAAAATTGTGATTTTCAACTTATCATATCTCGAGAAGTTTTTATGCTATCGAAGTAATACTTTCAGTTATATTATAATGACGTCCTTACATAACACATCGAAAGAAAAAATCGTCGTTTAGCCTATTGTCGCCAAGGTGCCTTTTTGCTATTACATTTGTTTCAAGATTTCTAGCCTTCTGGTCTCCACTCAGTGACAAAAGTATCGTCCGGCTTAGTTTCTCTTAACTTACTTAAGGAAATAGTACTCACAGCTGCAGTTCTCTCCGGCCATTTGTCTAGATTCTGCCAAATATAATCATTCACTGTACAGTTGGGTATCTCTACAGGTTTATAGGGAGACTTCACTATTTTCTCCTGAGTCCATCCACTGCTTCTTCTCACACTTCCACTGTACTGTGACCTCCGACATAGCGATTTTAAAGAATTTGTTACGTGGAACAAGCTCTTCGACGTCGACATAGTGCGGCTCTGAAAAACACAATAAATTTATAACTGTTATCAACAGTTGATTGTTACATTATATAACAATGTAGGAGCGATAATGTTGTATAATATTTATAGTAATTTAGATAAAGAATTTCATAATTTCATAAAAGCCTTATTTTATTGTTAACATCATTGAGCGACGTTTCGGAAAATTTACAAATGCCGATAAGAGGCTTAACAAATTTTAATAATGATTGTACAGTCAACAGCATAGCAAGCGTTGACCTTTGGACCGCTCTTATGTCGTCGGATTTGATAAGATTTTTGCAATACAACTGTAATGCGTGATGAGCCGTCAACTATACCTTAATTCGACTCAGAGATTATGTGACTTAAGTGTTCATATTGTACGGAAAAAAAAATATACAAGCTAGAAGCGACTGTAAGCGAAAAACGGAGTGTCGGATATGGTGGAAGAAGGCCTACGGTCTACTTCCAGTAGTGGATTAGATATAGTTAGGTACAGCCTGACAATGGTGATAATAACTGTGACATATTGATATTTTCTGGCACATTTTGGAATAGTTACTGGGGATGAGGAGTTTTACACCACAACATCGCCTTCAAACATATAAAATCCAGGTTAGGCCTCAAATGGAATACTGTTCACATCTCACACGCGACTTACAGCTCCAGTGCCTATCATGGAAATTTGGGACTGGTGGTAGGACCCCGATGGTTGGGAAACCGAGCGTCAATCGCCACGAGCTTTTAAACTTAAGAGTGCTTAAGTAGTCTGCTTGCATGCGAAAGGGGAGTAAGACCTGCTTGCTAACAATCCGCTTGAGTGCCTGGTTGATAAACTGGTTTACTGGGCGAGAGACTCGCAAGCCTATCACAGAGATAACCGTAAGGGTGGTGCACAGGGGAGCATTAGTTGTAAGCATAGGATCGTTGTTCACATCTCTGGGCCGGTGTGCCATAGCACTTACTTGCTCCATTTGACCGCATACAACGAACAGCAGTTCGAGTCGTCGGAGACCCAATGATCTCTGATCGGCTGGACTTGCTCTCTACACTTAGAGATATCTCTTTGCGTATTATATAAATTATATCACGGGGAGTGCTTCGATGAGATATTTGATTTAATACCTCCGCTGAGTTCCACTATCGTACAACTCGCCATGAATGTAAATTCCTTTCATATCATGTATATATCATCATGATAATTGGCGATCTACCACAGTACGATTTTTAAGATATTTCCTACCACGAACTCTGAAATTGTGGAATCAACTTCCCTCAGCAGTATTCCCTAATTTACGACATGGCAGCCTTCAAAAACAAAGTCAATTTTTCCCCTATAAGGCTGGCAACGGATCGGTAACCCCACGGTATTGCTGATTTCTATGAGCGGTGGTTACTTTCCATCAGGTAACCCGTAAACATGATCACGAGGCCCGAAAGACCCGATATGAATTAAAAAGAGTGAAGTAGCTTTCTGAGCTATTTTTGGTAATACGAGTATATAGGCACACCACGAACACACCAAACAATAAAATTGTCGCGTCGGTTACTACTACATAAACAAATTCGTCTGTGCAGAGCACGAATGAGCCTGTGTGCGTGCGGCGCCACACATACTGTTCCAGTTTCGTGTCAGAGGGGAGGTGAGGTCGACCCTAAAGAGCGGCAGGGAGAGCTAGTACTGTAAATAGTACGATTATTTATACTGTGATATAAGTATACCGGTTTAAAGTGTGAATTTTGTTAGTTACCAACCATGGAATATTATATAGAAATTATTCTGTAAATCATCATCATCTTTAAATTAATAAAACCGGCCAAGAGCGAGTCGGACTCACGCACGAAGGATTCCGTACCATTATGTATAAAAAACGGCCAAAAACAATCACGTTTGTTGTATGAGAGCCCCACTTAAATATTTGTTTTATTTTAATTTAATTATTTATTTTCATAGTGAATATATAACTAAATATTCTGCGAATATTTCAAGCGTCTACCTGTTGCCGTTATCAATATCGAACAAAAACGAGCAAAAAAAAATCACGTTTGTTGTATGGGAGCCCTCCTTAAATATTTATTTTATGCTATTTTTAGTATTTGTTGTTATAGCGGCAACAGAAGTACATCATCTGTGAAAATTTCAACTGTCTAATTATCACGCTTCAGGATATACAGCCTGGTGTCAGACGGACGGACGGACGGACAGCGGACTCTCAGTAATAGGGTCCGTTTTACCCTTTAGGTACGGAACCCTAAAAATAGACATTAGATTAGTCAGCACACGCTATAAACGACAATGCACCAGTACGAAGCCGACACTACCAAAGAGAATGTAACCACTACGTTTTAAGAGATGGATGTGCCATACAAATAGCGTAATTCTAATATGTATGAAATGGAAGCGAAAACAATCAGAATTTGTACCAAATTCGCTTCCGATTCATAGAGTCGTTTTTTTACTTTGAGTTGCGCCAGGCTGGACACTACTTAATACTGTGTAAATCTTATTGTAACCTCTATCTACTATGTAGTATAATAATCAGTATTAAAATTCTGCACGAAACCTGTTTGCAAGCAAGTAAACAAACATTAAAGCTTGTACCTACGTAATGCGTACAAGCATATTCAAGGTAACATAATATGTACAACGAACATCTTGAGGCTCGAGGGTGATTCGAGGTGCTCGTCTAACAAATTAAAGGTACCCTACCATCCCTGTACCTTTAAAGTGGCTCACCACGATCTTTAGAACCAACGCCAACCTCGCCTGCACGTGGTGCATCCTACCGACTAGCGAAAGACACTGGCAAAAAAGACCGCGTAGGTACAGCGTAAGCCGTAAGCTGCCCAACTGGGTAAGTGCCTCCATCTCACAGAATACCTCAGCCAAATAACAATTCCCTTGAGAGTTGTTGTGTTCTTGCGAGTGAGAGAGGTCACCAGAAAGAACGGCGTGACGGACGACGCGCGAATTATATGGCTATAGTATCGAATACTTCGAATCAAGCGGGCCGTATGCAAGTTGTCACCCGACGTATAAAAAACGTAGTATAAAAAGGAATTGGTAACAGACTGTAGGTACATGAGAATTTTTTCATCCAAAGCAAGCATGATCTGGCAAATTTTATTTAAGTTGGCAATCTCTTGTATGTGACCGAATAAAGCAATAAATAAATATCTCTCTTTCATTTTTGAGCTTCTAAGATCCACAAATATCTTAGAGAATTATCAATCAAAACCGGTTCTATCCAATCTTATCTATATATATAAAAGAAAGTCGTGTTTGTTACAACACTTATAACTCGAGAACGGCTGGACCGATTGCCATGGTTTTTGATTTGTTGGATTTGTTTCCGTCCCGAATAGCAGAATAACTCTTAAAAACATTGGAAAATTCTCGAAAAAAATAAAATAAAAGAAAAAACATTTTCCCATACAAATGAAAGTGTCAGTTGAAAAAGGGATTACGATATTTATTGGTTGTCAAATATCAAAACGTCAAATCGATTGGTGTCACTTTTCTGTCGCGAAAGTTGTCTGTGATTTGTTATGAAAATTTAAAAATGTCAAATCGATAGGGGTGAAAACGCTTTTCTCATGGGGTTCGAGCGCAAGAATCAAATCAGAGTAAACATCAAAAGAAATGACAATTACAAATCACCAAAATGATAAAACCTATTTCAAAACTAAAAAAAATAAAAAACGTTTTTTTTTTTTAAAATTAACAATACGGAAATCTTTATTTTTATGAAATATTCAGTTTTTATGGATACGGGTCTTCCCTCAACCGAAGGGGTTTAGAGCGTACTCCAACACGCTGCTCAACTGCGGGTTGGCGGAGGCCAGTGTTTTCGAACCGCCTAAAGGCCACTGACTTAACTTAACGACTGTCATTAAATGATAACAACCGGGACCGACAGCTTAACGTGCCTTCCGAAGCACGGAGGAGCTCAAGATGAGCTAATGATAACAACCGGGACCGACGGCTTAACGTGCCTTCCGAAGCACGGAGGAGCTCAAGATGAGCTAATGATAACAACCGGGACCGACGGCTTAACGTGCCTTCATAAACACGGAGGAGCTCAAGATGAGCTAATGATAACAACCGGGACCGACGGCTTAACGTGCCTTCCGAAGCACGGAGGAGCTCAAGATGAGCTAATGATAACAACCGGGACCGACGGCTTAACGTGCCTTCCGAAGCACGGAGAAGCTCAAGATGAGCTAATGATAACAACCGGGACCGACGGCTTAACGTGTCTTTCGAATCACGGAGGAGCTCGAGGTAATATAAACCCATCCGTGTACAGGCTACGGTCGACGTTGCTTAACTTGCGTGTTCAATTAGACTGACACGCGCAATGACGCCATCGAGCTTCTCTATTATTTTCTACTATTCATTGTTTTAATTCCATAAAATCATAAATTTAGTTCAGCTAATATGTACCACGACATTCATTGATTGTTAGGCGGTACGAAGTTCGCCGGGTCAGCTAGTTAGAAATAAATATGAAATACGGAATTTTCAAACAGAAACAAACTTGTCTCATATATCAAGAAAGAGTTTGAAAAACTGTGACCCTTCCTATTGCTGAAATCGGCTAAAATGTATGCTATGTTACCCAGGCCGTATTAACGAATCGATTGACACCTTATTCATCAAAAACCGGCCAAGTGCGAGTCGGACTCGCGCACGAAGGGTTCCGTACCATTATCTATAAAAACTGCAAATAAATCACGTTTGTTGTATGGGAGCCCCCCTTAAATATTTATTTTATTTTTATTTAATTATTTCTTTTTCAAGTGAATATATAATTAAATATTATGTGAGTATTTCAAGCGTCTACCTATTGCTGTTATCAATTGCGATCAAAAACGAGCAAAAAAAATCACGTTTGTTGTATGGGAGCCCCCTTTAATATTTAATTTATTCTATTTTTTTAGTATTTGTTGTTATAGCGGCAACAGAAATACGTCATCTGTGAAAATTTCAACTGTCTAACTATCACGGTTCATGAGATACAGCCTGGTGACAGACGGACGGACGGACGGACGGACAGCGGAGCCTTAGTAATATGGTTCCTTTTTACCCTTTGGGCACGGAACCCTAAAAACAGACGAATAGTTTATACGTCTAGGCTACGGAAAACATACCTATATAAATACACACGTAATAGTCTACTAAAATCATAACTCTTCCTTTTGGCTTCGCCGTAGTCGGATGAAAATAGTTTGTTTTCCATCAATCAGTAGTTTAAATTGCTTTTTTTTTAAATACCGTGAACTAAAAACATCTTTGAGTAAACAGAACAAAGTCTACATTGCTCAAATAAACCGGTCTACTCTCCGCCGCTTTAATCAATTACATTAGTCCAATCCAAACATGGCCCAAACAAACAAACACTGACTACCAATACCTACTATGTAATATAATATCTATAGTATAATTGATACATCAAGCGCACAACAAAATACTAATGCAACAAAGAAGCGAGTTAGTAACAAAAGAGTGTTTAAAAATAGACAGCTAATGAATACACGTACCGTCTTCAAGTTCCTTGTATACGAGTAAACTCGATTGAAATAATCACTTTCAATTATTAGCCTTGAAATGAAACTTAAAAAATAGCCGTGTTTATGTAGGCGTGGTGCCACAGACTAACGAAACGAGGTGCGCCAGTGGCAGACGCGCGTACACTGATAGAGCCACTTACTGTACTACACTACACACGCTGACTGACTGGGTTTCTGGCATGTCATTGAACATTTTTGTAGCAGCGTTTAATAAAGTAATGCATTTGAGTGCACTGAATAAACGAAATAGCATTGCGTTTCACGGTGTTTGGAACGAAGTTTCCTATACGAGTATATGGGGCGTTGCGGAGGGGTACCCTAGCCGGCAAAAAACGTCCATAACGTTAAAAAAAACCGGATGTCTAATGTATAGTATACGCATCGAGCACATACCCCAATTGGGGTATGTGTATAGTATACGTGATGACTGTTATTATTATTGCAATTTGCTTTTTTTTTGTTTTTATTAGTTTTTTATTACTTTTTATAATTTTAATTAGTTTATTTATTAGCTTTTTATTAGTTTATTATTTGTTTTATTTTTTTATCCATAAAAAATGTATACCCGAATAATTATTATCTCCTCGAATAGAACTTGAAATTAATATTTTTATATTAAGGAACTTCGTTCCTATCTGGTGTCCCGCGAACTCGTATTTTATTTTGTTAATAAACAAATTTACGCAAGTATTAGACGAATTAGAGTTAACCTAAAAGCTGACATACATTATAGTCAACAAGTTACCCGTGTCGGCACAGAACAGTGCCGGTCACGTTGTCTAACAATACATCTGTGTATGGATGTGACCGGATGTGTTGTCAATCATGTTGGCAGATATTTTAATTGACAACACGTCCATACACAGCTAAATTGTTAGACAATATGACCAACACGGCTAACATGTTGGTTAATTTATGGCAGCTATAAAGCATAGTATAAATATTCTTCCTTTCTTATTATAAATATAAATAAATATTGTCAGAAAAATTACACAGCGCCATAGAGCCCCAAAGCAAGCGAAGCTTGTGTTATGGCTTAGAGTAAAGTCTCTAGTCCCTGGTTATGGGTACTAGACAACTAATAAACATACGTGAATACATTTTTTTTTTGTAAATACATACTTATGATACATAGAAAACACCCAGACCAAGATAAACAGACATGTTCATGCACACAAATGTTTGTCCTGTGTGGGAATCGAACCCACGAGCGTTGGTGTCGAAGCCGCCGCGCCGCGTCATTGACCACTACGCCACCGAGCTCGTCAATATTATTCTTTCTTAGAAGAATTACACACTGCTATCTAGTCTCAACCTAAACAAAGCTAGTAGGTACTATGGTTACTAGATAACTGATAATATACTTAAATACATTTTTTTTTTGTAAATACATACATACATTTAACATAGAAAACACCCAGGCCAGACAAAAACACATTGTCATGCCCACAAATATTTTTCTTGCGCGGGGATCGAACACGGAGTCATAATAATAGTGCATAAAGTAATATTGTACCTTTCATTTCCAAACAATTTCAAAGCCCGATTTTTCGATTCGTCTTCGAGCAATGTATACCTAATGTGTATTGGATTTGCGTTGTATTCATTAATGACCAACTAAGTAACTATTCTTTATGATCGGAACCAGCTTTCGTTCCTTATCGCTCTCTAGGCTACCTTAGATCTTTACTTACAATGAATGAAGCGTGAATAAAATAATGATTGTACACTAGATTCATATCGTAACTAAGCTAATTTGTGATACTGAGTACAACTTTTTTACGTATTAGTGTGTTAGACTAATTCGCTTTCTTTATTTTTAAAAGGGCCCCAAATTCTTATGTGTCCAATGGCTCCACTATAGTTTAAGACGGCCTTGGGTATTATACTTTCTTTAACTACATCTACACAAGTAAGCAATTGTAATTGAAGTGGATCTATGTCGAAGACGCGTATCACATATTGATGGAGTGTGTTCGAAACGAACCATTCAGAAGACAAGTTTTTGACAATATACTTTTAATCCAGTCAGAAATAGGAGGTTATAACAGTATTCTAGCGACTTCAATGTCGGAGCCAGCAAGGCTACTATATAAATTGGTTAGGTTAAAAACAGGCAGTATTTTTTTTTTATACTACGTCGGGTGGCAGACAAGAATTGTTATTTGGCTGCGGTATTCTGTGAGGTGGAGGTACATTCCCCAGTCGGGAAGCTTACAATTACGCTCCCCACCTCTCTTTTCGCCAGAGCTTCGTTTGTCAGTCAGCAGGGTGCACCACGTGCAGGTGAAGTTGGCTTTAGTTCAAAGATCTTGATGAACCACTTACACCCCTAATAAACTGACTATAACGACGTAGATATAGGTAGTTAATAAACTCCTCATTAACATTTTATGTGAAGAAGTAAACGCCTGCCAAAATTTAATCCGCAATAACATACCAACAAGTATTTTGGCTATTTACTTTTTAAGGCTATGTTTTGATGACAAAAATCGAACTGTCTTCTTAACCTTCTTATTACCTTTCATACCACTGCTAATATCAAATTTGACGCCTTGTTACACCAAATACGCGCAGCACAGAAATAATAAAAGGAAGATAAGTAAAACTGCAAACGATAGTGATTGACATAGTGTGATAGATTCAGATCTGAAGTTGATAAATCTCGTCACTTGTAAAACAAAAAAATATACTTTTTTTTTATACAACCTTCTATTAGCTGTGTAAATAAACAAAAAATAAACGTAAAAGTATACTTTTTATATTTTGCTCATCAAATCCTTTAATTAATCAAGCCATATCGTAGGGTTTAATGTAGAAATTGTTTGTTGTTGTAGTAGAAATGTTTTGTGGCGGCTACCACATTAGATTAAAAGTAGTGACATTTAGGTGTTCGTGCATGTCACCAGAACTAAATAAATCGGTAGTGGGTCAAATTCAATTTCCAAGATTTGACACTAAAACTGAAACTAAGAAATTAGATAAAAGTTTGTAATGCAATGATATTTAAGATCATAACAAAATCATCATTATCATTAGGCATTCATTAGGAAAAATTGAGTTTTTGTTTTAACCCAGTCCACAGAACGTGACACCAAACTAGCATCATAACACACCTGATGTAAAGCGGTTACCGTAGCTATAATAGCCTCTAACAATGGGAGCTTTCAATTGCTTGCGAGCCACGCTTTCCAGACGGCGGCTCCAAGCATTATCACAGATCTGGAGGCAATTCTCCAATCGGGTTCGCTATATCGTCTGTTTCGCGAAGGCTACGAGTTAACTAGCCTGCAGGGTGCAAATGAGGTTGGCTTTGGCTTATGTTTCTAAGTTAGATAGCCAAGGAATTTATAGTATATGATATAGGAATTTATAGTGGTAGACAAACATACGGCCCGCTCGATGTAAAGCAATTATCGTTAACGCTCGCAACATGAAATATCGCACGGCCGCCGCCACCACTGCTGCCTTCGCAGTAACTCTTTCCTTTCTGGTGACCTCACTCACTCGCAGGAACACAACAACCCTCAGGGGAGTTGTTATTTTGCTGTGGTATTCTGTGAGGTGGAGGTACTTCCCCAGTCGGACTGCTTATAAATACGCTGTGCGTTACCTCTCTTTCGCCAGAATCCCTTTCGCTATTTGCCAGAGTGCATCACGTGCAGCTGAAGTTGTCTTTGGATTTAATGATCGTTATGAGCCACATATGTGGTTAGGTTGACATTTGTTTGAATTTATAAATTAACACACCTGTGATAAGGCACTTAAGGAGTTCTATTACGCTCTCAAAAATGATTAAAGAACAATCTTAGAAACATTTTAAGCTTCTTCACACCTAAATTGCAAGCAACGCAGTAAAAGCGCGACTGTATACTACTGTTACCTACTTTAACTACTGTGCCGCGTTGCTACCGCATTGCTAACATTGCTTGCGGCCTAATCTGAATGGGCCCTTACGTTTGTTAGGAAGTATTGCCAAAACTGATGGAGCACTTACTTAACCGACAGTATTGGATCCATAAAATTTTAAAGATATTATAGTACCCCATATTATATTTTTGATAAATCCTTTGCTCACAGCATATGGCCTGATACTACTACAGCTATGTTAATTATTGAAATATCTTTGCTCATTAAATTTAATCAGGCGTATTCAACTCTAAAAATTTTTGTGAGAACTAGGGATAGGTTCGTTGTGATAACTTTATTTACTCGTTTGTCTGTAGGATCACATTGATCATATAATGCTCCATTGCATAGACCACATATTGGCATAGAACATTAGGTGGTCTACTGCCACTAGGCGTGCCTATGAACTGATAGAAGTTTATAGACACGTCTAGTGGCGTTAAGTCTCTCTCTCAGTAGGCTGACGAATAATATTGGGAGAAACGTAATTCGCAAATGTGCCAAAGAATGAATAATCTTTAAAAAATACAACTTCATCGTAACACGCCACAGCACGAAGTAATATCAGAATAGTAATTAAAAATTAACTCTCTTTATTATCAGTCAATAAAAATATTGTACTTGCAATGTTTTAAAATTAATTAAACCCAATTAAATACTTACACAGACGCTAGTAAACGAAAGTGTCTAAATATTATAGGCCAGAATTGGTGCCGTGACCAGGATTATGATTACCTTATTTACATTAAATATTAAAATTAATAGGTTATAATATTTTTTGTACTTGGTGATCACTTATATAATCACGAGTCATTGGGAGATAAGAAACAAATTCTCCCTAGCACCAAATTTGGTATAACTATAGGCCAGAAATTAATCGATTAAAGACCATTTCAATATTATTAAAATGTGATTTGCTGTTTTACTTGCTTACTTACATTATCAGCTGTAATTTGTATGGAAAATTACAAACTTTCATAAACAAACTTGTTATGAAAGTTCGTTTGTTGTTGTTGTTGTAGTTTGTAAAATAGTCTTGTCAATATTTGGAAAGGGGATCATCATCATCGTCATCATCAGCCTGTATCTACTCACTGCTGAATATAGGCCTTCCCAAATGCTTTCCACCATTTGCGATTCTCCTCTTTCAGCATCCAACCGATACCAGCCATATTTTGAGATCGTCGGTCCATCTAGAGAGGGGGCGTCATACGCTTCGTCGCTCCATATACATATGGAGCGACGAAAGCTACAGCCTCTACTCCAAGACTTTCCTTCCCTATCTGACATCGCTGATTCAACAGATGCCAGCCCACTGCCACTTCAGCTTACTAACTCTGAGAGCTAACTCGACCACCTTGGGTTCGTTTAATTAAAGTAATGTTTTGTGATATAATGTATCTAACCATATTTAGATCCAAATTCAAGCTCGCTTGCATGGTATACTTTGTCGACTATCAAACCGGGATCTGACGAATGAGAGGTAGCTTAGAGTATGTCCAACCCGACTCACAGAAGACCACAGCCAAATAACAATGCCCTTGAAGATTGTTATTTTTCTGCGAGTGAAGTGAGAGGTACCAAGCTGAGTAAGGATCTTTACACATTATGCCGCAGCGGCTCTTTTTTGCTGTCGTGGATGTATCGCAGTATGAAGACTCGCCGCCGCTGTTGCGCCGCCGCCGCGCCGTGTGTAAGAGTTCATACAAATCCAAGGAAAACTAGGGCAGCGGTGCGGCGTCGACGGCGGTTTATGAGATAATGTGTAAATAGCCTTAGAGTCGATGCTAGTACACGCACACATAAATGATGTCATTTTGTTTCAAGCTTCCATATACTACGTTTATCAGATGGACTTATATGCTTGTTTGGCACAAGACATAATATAAATATAAAAGAAATTTACATCCGTTTACAGTAAGACAAACATATTTAATATCTTTGTTTTGACTCAAACTCGCAGTGCGATTGTACTATCATCATAATGATAACTTATCATTACACAACTTTATTATTATGACTTTTACATGGATATGTTTATTTACTCTAACACTCCATGAGTATTTACTTGTGGTAGTGTTCGAAGTTCGTTGATCTTTGAACACATAGATATCACATGAGTGTAGACACGTAAAATTAATAATCTTTTTAGCTATAAATTCTTTTGATAATTTCCGTAGCTGATACATTTATCCATGTCACGGAGGCTACTTATCTACGCCGCAGCAGAGGCCGCAGGAGGCTCAAAGCGATTAGTCTATATATCCAAGTGATGTCATTGCTAATTAACTTGCTTGGTTGATGGAATCGTTTGGAAGCCGTTAGCGGCGGGGAGTCGATGTCGTCTTGTGGGGGCTCCATAGTATCGTGAATTCTTAAGGACCTCAATGGGATCATAGAACTCGGTGATATTGTGAGAAGTTTCCGTCAGGGAGCTTGATGTGGTATCGTGAAGAGCTCCCCGTGAAAAACCCCTGTCAACATTTTCCCAGTAGACTATGGGTTTCCTTATAAAGCTTTTACAAACTAACGAGAGTTTCTCCTGGTGTTGCACTCATCCATATACAATTGCGGCTGCCCTAAAGGGGAGCCGTAAGCTTAGTTCCACTGGTTCCACCTTACTGGTATACAAAACATGCACTGATGACCAAAAATAAAACATAGATAAAAAGAATAATTAAATATAATTCATAATAATAACAATTTATTCTTAAACACCAAAATCACATAAGTACCATAATGTAAGTGCATACAATAATATGCCCGTGTATGTTCCCATTCGAATTAATATTTCACTTCCTATTCATTGATGACACTCCGAAGACCTGAATTTTGAGATCATCAAATTTAGAACGAAACAATAATCATTAGGGTGTTTCATTATCAGTGGCGGAGTAAGGCTAAAGCGGGTCCTAGGCAACATTGTATTTCCGAACCTATTAAAGAAGTTTTCACTTCCAAAATATGAATTACCACTACATAGTATAAAACAAAGTCGCTTTCTCTGTCCCTATGTCCCTTTGTATGCTTAAATCTTTGAAACTACGCAACGGATTATGATGCGGTTTTTTTTAATAGATAGAGTGATTCAACTGGAAAGTTTATATGTATAACATATGCATAACATAGTAGAAAAACACTGATAATTTAGAGGTTTCTAATGTGATGTCGTAAATAAACACATTTTTTTGCTCTTTCATTGCAAACGCTGGCTGAACCCAACGAGATAGATCAAAATAATGTAGTACAGTATTGTTCACCTTAAAATGGTCTACAAAAAAGTTCGCGATGGTATATGTCTATCTCTTAGTGGTAACACACAATAACCGTTATTTTATCCTTTGCTTTTTACAAGAAATAATGCCTTATTTACGAAGCGATTTTAAGCAATACAGAATTAATCCTTATCCAATTAAGTACCTTAAATACATTGCGCATTTAATATAGATCAATATGGCCCTTCACAGCATGTAATTTAAATGAATAGTTTAGAAGATATTACACATTTAAAATGCAGGGACATAACGGCTGTGGCGGTACCGGCCGCTGAGCCGGCGGCGTGTGCCTATAACTGGGGAAGGACTGGATAGGACAAAGCGCAAAGACCTTCTGTAGTACATTTAGTATCAGCATTGCACCCGTGCGAAGCCGGGGCGGGTCGCTAGTAAAATATAATTCGGGCTCCAAACGGGCCCTAGGCACGTGCCTACGTTGCCTAGGCCTTAGTCCGCCCCTGCCCCTTTACCACCAACTCTTAATGCGATTCAGTAACTGAATAGAATGCTTATTCATACCAATGAATAAGCGATTCTGTTTCAAATTGAATAGAGTCGCTTATTCATTGGTATAAATAAGCATTCTATTCAGTTATGGAATTGCAATAAGAGTTGGTGGTAAGGGGACTGTTCATAATACAAATTAAATTAAATAACGTAGTAACAATGTAGGATACGCTAACACTGTATACATTGTAGATATATCAGCACGAGAGCGGTTAGGCACAACATTCGAATCCGATCCGAATTCGGACATATTTTAAATCCCTTCACCATCGACAGCAATCCATGGCGCAAGACAAGACAAACCCTCTTACGATTGAGGGTAGACCCATATCCCAGCAGTATAATAATAAACCAATAGTGCTAGATACTTAAATTCTGTGGTGCACGGCAGTTGAGCTTCACTTGACTAGCCATCTCTTTAGTCTTTTAATGCCTTATTTGCCATATTGCTGTCTCTCACATTGCTAAGAGGGGAAGTCTAATTCTATAAGCTTCTTACTCCTACTAATCTCTTCTGATTTAATAGTTGTGAGTTCAATCAATGGACTTCATTGTTCATTGCTTTTTTTTTATGGTCGCCGCTGTTAATCCTGGCTATACAGGAGACACAATGGTGGGAATGTGTGGTGGGCACCCCTGTCCACTTATTACAAGGTGAAGGGCGTATCCCTTCACCTTGCTTACCCGTACGTAACGTACTGTTCTACAATACAATCGCAGTCGATAAGCAATAATTTTAAATACGTTCGAATTCGGATCAGATTCGGAAGCAATGCGTAATCTCTTTTAATGGGGCGTTTTACCACCTTTTGAGCTGGTCGCCGAGCTTCCGTATAGTTTCCTATACCAATAACAATATCAAGTCTTTAATCCTCTTACGTATTAGTAGGTATATATTTTCTATAAACATATTAACAACTAATATAGAAAAAATCATTTAAAATTTAAAATAATATCAAAATTTGCAAAATTGGTCGTCTGTTTCTGTCTTTCTGGCGCATTTCTAATGACAGGTATGTATAAAAAGATTCTAATATACATTTTCTTTTTGAACAACAAACTTCTTTAGGTGCGCAGTGTAAAAATTTTGAGGCTAGTAAGCCGTCACGCTCAGCTCTGTAACGCTCTTTTGGATTCTCCTCCGAAATGGACCCTCCATGCCGATTTTATCGGAAGAATGAATCCCAGAGAGCGAGAGATAAAGTTTTCACTTCTGTCGTGCGGTTGAGCATAATCCCACACCGGTTTTTTTTTTTTTGAAGGATGATATAAGGTTAGGTAGCCTTTTCAGTTGTTGAGCTTTATTAAATTCAGTAGTTTGTTTCTCTTCGGGTAAAAACTTTGTTTCTTTCATGTAGTATATACTTTCTGTTTATACCATTTCACTTTTTTATTTATTCCAAACCGAAATTTTCCGAATCTTCTTCCTGACTTTCTTGTTAATTATTACCTAAGACTAGGCGTACATTTTCTTCAAATCCCTTCTCAGGATCTTTCCACTAGCAGTTTTAGGAATATCATTAACAAAAACTACTTCTTCAATTTTCTTAAATGACGCCACTCTTTCAGCGACGAAATCTTGCAATTCCTCTGAAGATACTTTGGCTTCTTTTTTCAGGATTACAAATGCTTTTGGTGCCTCTCCGTAGAATTCATGAGGTACGCCGATGACTCCCGCATCTTGAACTTTTGGGTGTGAACGAAGAACAGATTCCAACTCAGCCGGTGCTACTTGCAGACCTTTGACCTGCGGTGAAAAAACCTGTCCTAAAAACTATCCTATCATCATCTACATGTGAATGAAACGAATGAATCTTTTTTTGACATTCAACTGTTCCAACTGTCGTTATTCATCCAAACCGGTAGTCACCGTCAGGGATAAACGGCTGTACAGATTTGGATAAAAAACTACAGTTGGAACAGTGGTAAACTGTGTAAGTGGACACACTGATAAAATATAGCCTGGCCCATATACTTTCACTTCGTGTTTTCACGTTGGCGAAATCACGGGCAAATACTAGTTGAGTGATGTTTTGGAATAGTAAGAAGGAGAAATCATGACCTTCTGTGCAGAAACTTGGAATTAGACCATTGGACTGGTACATATGCTGAAAATCGCATAGTGAGCGATGAACAAAGCTATGCTTGGGGTTTCTCTAAGGAACTGAATAAAAAAAATGGATGGAGAAAGTTGCTGATATAGCGTTCAGAGTTTTAGCAAGCTTTTACAATGGGCTGCCCTCATCTGCTGAGTTAGTGATGAAGAGAAAAGTTTTCGAGTGCAAGTCCCGTATGTGACGCTGAATCATGATGACATCAAGGGAAGTAACTGTATGCGGAAAGCGTAGGATCGTATATAGTAGAAGGAATTGGAAAAGGGCTATATCCAGCAGTGGATAGATGCAGGCTGATACTGATGAAGAATAAGACAATATATAGCCGGTTTACATTAAAAATCTTACCTTAATAAGTTCTTTGATTCTATCAGTTATAATCAAGCCAGTGCCAGGCTTATTGACATAACGGGCCAAGTCTCCAGTTTTGAAGAACCCATCTTCTGTTAAACTTTCTTCGGTAGCTTTCTCATTTTTGTAATATCCTTTCATGACCATAGGTCCCTTGATGTATATTTCTCCTGACTGGAAAATAAAATAGATAGGTCAAATAGATCGGTATATTTTTTACGGCCGGACAGTTTTCTGCTTAAGCAGCGCAGCGAGCGGTTACGCACTGCATCCGGTTCGAATTGCCAAACCGCACAGCAGCACCAATGAAATGCCAAAGCGGTGTTTATAAAACGTAGCGTATTATACGTCTACGTTATTAAACTCAGTATCTTAGTCTATATATTGCACTGTAATTTTAAAAGGAAATAACAATTATAGTGGTAAGCAATATAGGTTTGAGGTAAGTGGTTCATCAACAATTTGGAACCAAAGCCAACCTCACCTGCACGTGGTGCACCCTGCTAATTGACAAACGAGGCTCTGACAAAAAGACAGCTAGGGCATAGCGTATTTTTTAAACTACCCGACTAGGGAAATACCTCACAGAATACCGTAGCCAAACAACAATTCCCTTGAGGGGTTGTCGTGTCCCTGCAAGTAAGTGAGGTCCGCAGAAAGAAAGGAAGGAGTATAGGCTGACACCAGATCGGCGACACTTTGGTGTTGCCGATTTCCATGGGCAGTGCTGATTGCTTTCCATCAGGTGTTCCACATGCTCGTTTGCCCCCTCTCATATAAAAAAGTAGGTCAATAAGTCAATAGATAATAATTTATATTAACCTATCTACTGGGCATATCTAGTTTTCACGGTCAACATTTACCTATCAATAATATTATATCCATTGACCGTGAAAATTATGAATGTTATTATTAATCTAAATGTTTATAAATACCAAAGATTTTGTTTCTGTCTGGTTAGCATAATTACACTATTTAAGTTATTGATTAAATTTAATACGATGAAAGAGCCTGAGTAACAAGGTTATATTACAAGTCTATGTGACCTGCCCCCTTATCACCAACTCTTATTGCGATTCAATAACTAAATAGAATGCTTATTCATACCAACGAATAAGCGACTCTATGCAATTTGAAATAGAGTCGCTTATTCATTGGTATGAATAACTGAATAGAATGCTTATTCATACCAATGAATAAGCGACTCTATGCAATTTGAAATAGATTCGCTTATTCATTGGCATGAATAAGCGTTTCTATTCAGTTATTGAATCGCAATAAGAGATGGTGGTAAGGGGGCTCTTTTTCCAATATTAGTCTAAATCTATTTACAAAAAAAAAACCCCTATTTCCCTTGGTCACGGCATCACGCGTGAACGGCTGGACCGATTTCGATATTTCTTTTAATGTTCTATTTATTATTGCCAGGAGACGGTTCTTATAAAATAAAATAAAAATAAGAAAGTTGCGCGTAAAATTACAAAATTTAAGTGTCAAACCACACTAAGCCGAAATTCCGCGGCCGAAATTCCGCGTGATTAGGATTGGTATGTAAAAGACGCAACGTAATTTCAGTCAAATGTGTCGATAATCATTGAAAAAGTATTGCAGGCGTGACACCGAACTTCGGTCGCGTATCTTCGGTATAGTGTGTTTAGACACTAACTTTTCTAATGTAATTTTATGTCGTTTGACTGTACAACTGTCAGTCATTTGACAGATTGTACGAAACCATAGTAAAGTTAATATTCATTGTTAAAAAGACAGGACTTCATCTGTCGGGTCAGCTAGTTATAATTTATAATTTTTAACCACGGGTCAAGCCCGGTCATTTGATAGGCGTGCGCGGGGATATAGATCCAACGCGTAGAGGCCCCTTTGAGAAGTTTAATGTAATGTTGTACGCCCGCCGTGACCCGCTCCAGGATATGTCAATAGAACGACATACCCATGAGCAGGTCTCGGCAGGCGTTGAGACTATTGCGAAGTGTGATGGAAAATAAATGGGTTATGGAGATGAGATCTGGGTGAACTTAATACTGGGCTGTTACAGAAGAGGGACGGACGCCTGCCATAACTGCTTTTATTGCTAGTTATTTGCGGCAGGCGGTGGCTTGTCACTCACTAGATGGATATTTTTATTATTAATAAATATCTTATAAAAATTCCTTGACACTGTAACTCCTAAACTCCTTAGACGATGAGTAATCGCAAAAAAAGGCACATTATAAAAAAATTGTACATACAATAAAATGATGATATTTTATTCAACATTTTTTTTATTGTACATATTTGATTTTCTAAAGGCATAAATGTCTCTAAACAAAACATAATGTTATATGTTTTTCAATAAAATAGTTTATTATTTATTTATTACAAATAAAAGAAGGAATATCTGTCATGTTCCCTTTTTGCATTAAGCAATTCAGATGATATTACCTCACCAGTCGGCATTGGCTTTCCACTCATTGGATCAACGAATTTCATGGATACACCCGCCATTAGGACGCCACACGAGTCGTAATCCACATTTTTAGTTCCTAAAAACGTCGTTGTAGCTATTGAGGTCGTTTCCGTAGCTCCATACCCTTGCATGAATTCTATGCCAGATGTTTTCTGAAAATATAATAAGTAGTTATGTTAAGCTCAAGATTGTTTGAACCGGTATTCTGGTTTGGTAGCGACAACAAAAAAACGATGTGTATTAAGACCACACGATAATAGTGAAAACTTCATCTCTTACTCCCTCCTGCCTAATTTACTCGAACGAGCGTTACAAAGCCGAGCGTGACGCGTTACAGACCCGAGCGAGACGGCTCAGTTTCATTCGTTATGCTGCGGCTACACTACCTTACCGTCTACCGGGCTGTTACCGCAATAATTATGGCATTGAATTACCGTTGAAATTACTGCGTGAAGTGGGGTGGTTACACTAGAGTTTACCTAGATATGTCAATAAATTAGGCGGTAAAAATATCATTTTTCAAGATGGAGGTTGAAGCTGCAGCTGTTATATTTATTTAGATGGTTTCGGTCTCTTTCTTCTTCAAACCATCATTGTACACCGCGATTTTTATCGGGGGATACCCGACCGAAAGCCCATAATAAAAAGATACGGTTCGCATTAGAATAATTCCAAAACTTAAGCTTTTTTCATTTGACCACTCCATGTCGGTCGATACGTGCGTCACCGTTGAGCTCATGCTGCACACTGGACAAACGGTAGTGTGGCCACAAACGCATTAATTATTGCAGTAATTCTCTTTGATGTGCGAAAAAAGACCGCCGCCGGAGCTATTGTCTACCGTCATTTGCCATATTGATTGGCATTGTAAAATTATGGCCATAAATCGTGGTTACACCTAGGCGTTGTTGAAATTATGGCAATAATTATTGGCATATCACGGTACTGTAGCCGCAGCATTAGCCTCAAAATAAAGCAGTCAACGTGCCTGAACAAGTTTTCACATCAACAATAACCAGACCTTTTACCTATTCATCATCGGCTCCTGATAGTTTTAACATCTAAAATACAGTCTTGGACAGTAGATGAGCTTCAACTGACTAGTCAACTCTTTGCATTATTGCTGTTTCTCACATTGGGAACTCAAATTACGTAAGATGGTACTCACAGTTCCTACTCGTACTATTTTTTTCTGAATTTCATTCATTGTGAGTTCTAAGAGAACCGAAGTTCAGTACTGAGATTGCATTGAAATTCACTATACGTTGCCTTTGTAGGCTACAACTAAAAAGGCATCGTATAGTTGTAGCTACTGTTATTTCTGGGCACACAAAAGGCTGTGGCGCGAATGTGTAATAGGTCTGTTTCTGTTATCGCAATAGAAAAACGTAATATTTTTGCCCTCGATTTGCGCTAATACATGATTTGTGGTCCGGAGAGTGATATAGTCGGCATTAAATTCCAGACCGCTATAATAAAGACATCACTGATTAGTTTTGATGGTAGATGGAAGAGTTTAGTCTAGAACAGGGGTTCCCAAAATATGCGCCGCGACGACGACGCCGCGGCCTGGTGCCCCGTAGAAAATAAAGAAGGGGAGGGGGGGGGGGGGGGCGTGTGTCGATCCTCTATATTTTATAATAAAAAAACTCAATTTCATATTGGAGACTGGATAATTTTTGTTCCTATCTAACCTAACATAACTACTATTATTGTAGGTAACTATTTCTTTCGACTGTATCTTATTCAAATAGCTAGCTAGGGTAGGGCACCGCCGTGATAAAATATGTACTAAATTTGTAACTGCGCCGCGGGCTGAAACAGATTGGGAACCTCTGGTCTAAAATAAATCGAAGCGTAGACCTGATGGCTCGATGATATCAAAAAAGCAGTTGGAAGTTACTAGTTACTTCTGAATCTAGATGTAGAAAGCGAAGGAGCGGAAAGGGTGGAAAACAGCGGAAGCTCTATTCCAGCTGTATGTAAATAAAATTATTCATTAGTTTATCATACCCCAGCCACTCCATACAACTGACGCGTCGTTAACTATTACCTGTGCTATTACACAAACAATGACGTCTATGGAGAACGTGAACTTAGGTGTGTGTAGCGCGGAAAAAAATGTTCCAAATTCGACTTAGAGGGGACTTGGTGAAGTCGATTCGATTGAACGGTAGGGAGCACGCTTCCTGACTATTTAAATACTGTGCCCGTATTTTACTTACTTTACTTTTCTCGATAATCGACTCAACATCGGTGGCTGCCAGTGGGGCAGCCCCACACATCACAATTCTAACGTTGCGGAAATGTTCCTCTGTGACATCGGGGTGCTTTCCTAAGAGAATAGCTAGAAAAAAGTATAACAGATTTTTTTATTTATACAATTCTTTTATTCAGCGTAAAAGATAAAACATTAAATCAGATTTTAAGTTACACCTCCAGTATTACAACTGTGTCAACTGCTTTCAATTTTGTGGGATAGTTATTGCATAATGCGCGTACAAAAAATACAGACAGACAAACCTCTTCTATTGTTCTTATACTATTTTTTAAATCTCTTTTATGTACACACATCATCGGCCAGATAGAATATTATTATAGGTATGCATATCAAGACAAAATAAAGTAATTTATGATTCTTAAAATTTACTTGTATGTTTGATTAACTAGAGTATCATCGATAAACTTACCTATTGGTGGCACAACATATAGTAAACTGCAATCTTGGGATTTCAACAAATTGAGGTACAAATTCGCAGAAAATGATGATATAGTAACTAACTTGCATCCTTTAGATAAATGCCCAAACAAGGTTACTATTAATCCATAAATGTGATAAAATGGCAATATACATGGGACGATGTCTTGGAAATCATCTGGAAAGAAGTATGGCATCAATAATGTTTGTCACCAATCACCTACTCCTTTGTTATTTAGCAATAGGATGCTAATTCTACCAAAGATACCGTCAATATATTAGAAATCTCAGCAATAAACATGTTTATAGGCACATTAGTAGATAGTGGTAAAAATGACGTAGATGACGTAGTGTCATACTTGATTTCGAATGACAAAACAACGAATAATAGTACCGCAATGATTCGTCTTGTATATTTACAGCTAAAGTAATAATCATAACGACTATCGTCAAAGCGATTTTTTTTTCATTTCAAAGAATCTGCAATCGGCTCTGTAGCCATAACCAGATTGGTTCCACGATTCTGGAGTTGTAGGTGAAATTTCATTACACCATCTATGTAAGTAGAATATTTCCATCTATATTCTCTAGGCCTATATAATATTTGCCATATTTTTAGATGTTTTACATCTTTCGTGTTTATCCTAGGCCTCTTGCTAGTTCATTGTCGTGTTTGTTTAGTCTTTCCTTGTATTGTATCTCCTGCTGCTTAATCGTCAAAGCGATAAAGCAAATGCATTTGACTGCGTATACAAAGCGACTTTAAAAATCATGACAGCGAAAGTCTTACCGATAGCAGTAAACCTATTTAGGTGTGCCAATAATTAAGTGCACGATTAGAAGAGCAGTAAATCATACGTGTACGTATCCTGTTTTTGTGTGACACATTTATAACTGCATTATTTTTTGATCAAATAGACCGTGTTACCACAGAATAAGTAATAATACTATGTACAGTATGGTCTCTCCCTGCCGCTCTCTCGTATCGACCTCACCTCCCCTCTGAGACAAATCTGGAACAGTTTGTATGGCGCCGCACGCACACACGCTCATTCACGCTCTGTACAGACTTCATTGTTTATGTAAACGACGCGACATTTGTATGGAGTGACCGGGGTGTGGTGTTACTATATAATTATTAATAGCAGTGTGCTTATAATAATAATAAAAAAGTAAAAAATATTAGGAGAGCCGACCCTACCTAAAGTGGGAATAGGCAAAGAGGAAGAAGAAAAAGAAGAAGAAGAAGTGTGCTTCTATTAACATGTGCAGAGTTTTGTCTTGAGTCCAAAACAATAGCACATTAGTGAAATTATATAATACAGTGGACATATTATGATAGATGCATTTAATTGTTTCCACCAGGAAATGTTTTATATTATTATTATGACTTATCATTTAGATTCTAATCTAAGTCATTACTGCCAATACGATGCGGCAATTTCTGATTTGCGGGAAATAGAAAGATATTTAAACACAATACTAATTACTTAATAATAAAAGTAGATAAAATGGACTAAAACTTCTAAAGAAACAACTGACTTTAATAACATATTATTAAAGTCAGTTATTTCTTTAGAAGAAGTTTGAGTGTTATAGAACAATAAAATTGTACAATTTTACATTGATAGTATTTGGTAGTACCTAATGAAATCGGTAAACAGTACCAACCTGACAAGTCGGTCAGTCTGTTAGTAAGTAGTTTAAGTCCTGATACGGATTAATCAAATCCGTTCTTTACATTTTATTTTGCGATCATGTGAAGAATTTAGTCAATACTTTTAAAAATTATTATTTGCTACTAGCAATCCTTTTTGTATTTTTTATTATAATACCACAGAAAAAATATAAACATCATTACTTACTCGTGGCTAGCTTTGGGTAGTTATTGGCTTCGCTTTGCATACTTTCCACAGCTGCTAGTATGTTTTTATTAGTTATAGCTACTCCTTTAGGCAATCCTGTAGTGCCGCTTGAGAATGGTATAATAGCAATATCATCATCTTTCCTTTTAATATTTTCAATAAGTTTGTAGTCAGCTTCTCCATTTTCAGCCAGTTCCGAATATTTAATAGCACCATTTGGGAAAGCTACATCAGGTTTCTCAACTACAATTATCTTGGCGTCATTCTTTGCTGCTCTTAGACCTTTGACTACAATATCATAGCTTTCTGGTACTGTTACCATTAGTTTTGGCTCGGTTATGGAAACTTGGTGAGTTATTTCTACTGTAACAAACAAAAAATAATTATGCATTACAAAAAAAAACAGAAATCTTTATTTTATTTCACAATGGGCTTTACATCTATGTGATAGAATTCCCTTTAAAGCAAATTATACGCCTGTGTTAAGGGCAACGTTATAAATAGATAGGTACACCAAAAATGTACAACCGAAAAGTGAGCCAACTGTCTCACTTTGCTATTTGTTCGCACTGTTCGCACAAGCAAGTCGACGAAATTGACGTTTGTGACAATTGATTGAAATAGTTAAAAATGCCATTTTTGCAATGCAATGCGTGCAATGCGTTTTTACGAAAATGGACAAATTATGTTGATAAAATAAATAAAGCCCAAGGGATCATATGTCACACTAAAGTACACAATAATATTTGATGTCACATGGATGAATATGGCTGTTGACGAAGTTATCTTATTAGTGAAATAAATATTGTAACACTCTAATAATTTATATTAATTATTATTATGTCTATGGTTGGGTTTATTCATCTCCACCATGCCAGTATTTTGAGCAGCTTCGTGTAATACGCTCTAAACCCCGCTCATTGAGGAGAGACCCATATCCCATTTTGTCTGGTACAGACGAGAGAGCTCCTGTAGTGGAGACTAAAATGACCTGATGATGATGATGAAACTACAGAGATAACAGTGTAATTTAATTTAGTCACATTTGAGATAACAACAAACTAGATAAGATACAAGGTTGAACTTTAGACTCTGTTTAATAACATTTTACAGCCATGACATGACGTTGCATTTTAAAAGTAGATCCGCAAGATAAAGTTTGTTTTATGCCCTTGTTAACCCTGAAGAAAAACTTGCCAATAAATAAGGAAAACAAAAACTGGGGCGTGACAACATAACATTTACTCGTATTTATGATACTTTATATTAAAAGAGAGGTAGGACTTAGCGTATTTTGTAAGCTGCCCGACTGAGGAAGTATCTCCACCTCACAGAATACCGTAGCCAAATAGCAATTCCCTTGAGGTACATTCCCCTGTCGGGTAGCTTACAATTACGCTCCCTACCTCTCTTTTCGCCAGAGCTTCGTTTGTCAGTCAGCAGGGTGAACCGCGTGCAGGTGAAGTTGGCTTTGGTTCAAAGATGTTGATGAACCACTTACACCCCAAAACTACTACTGCTACTGCTGCTTAAATTGTTGGTAATTATGTTCAGCTTAGTTGGAAGAAACCCTAGAGTTCTGCCGACTAAGCTGAAGATGTTTGTTAATAACTATAACCTAAGACAAATTTTTGGATTGAAAAGAACCGATGGTAATCGGCTTCAGCTTCGGCGGTAGGGTCCCTGATGACCCACATGCTCGTTTGCCCCCTTCTCACATAAAAAAAAAGTTTATATTTATTTTGATGCTATAGGGGTTTGTAAAAAAAATATTTACACGATACGTTATGGATTTGTGACCTGCAAGTAGTGGTATGTTGAGGAGTTCAATGGCGTCGTTGCGCGTCAGCCTAATCGAATACACCGTAGCCTGTCCATGGATGAGTTTATTTATATCGAGTTCGTGCATGCCTCGGAGGGCACGTTAAGCCTACGGTGGCCGCGATTGTCTGTGACATGCTTTAATCTTCTATTTTTATTTGTATATTTTATTTATATAGATATTGTCAGACAAATTAGACAGCGCCATCTAGCCCCAAAGTAAGCGAAGCTTGTGTTATGGGTACTAGACAACTGATAAACATACGTAAATACATTTTTTTTTTTTGTAAATACACACTTAAGATACATAGAAAACGCCCAGACCAAGACAAACAGACATGTTCATGCACACAAATGTTTGTCCTATGTGGGAATCGAACCCACGAGCGTTGGTGTCGAAGCCGCGTCTTTGACCGCTACGCCACCGAGCTCGTCGATATTATTGCACACAATCCTATGTATTTTATACACAATGCGAATTTAAAATGTTTAACATTCTCTACGCGGATGCAGAGGTGACTCTATCACATTGTGTATACATTACAATGTAATATATTGATCTCTGCACCCTGGTAGACAATGGTAACCATATTATTTTTCGGATTTTGTCACAAAAAAAATATATGAAAAAATTACAAATACGTACATTATATATACTGACGCAATTGATTGCTAAAAATATTCTGTTAAATTATATACACAGCTTCTGAATACAAGTAACATCACGACATAGACATATTTAGCCGTATTAGTTATTTTAATTCCATAATAATAATATTTAGTCGTTTACCAGTAAAAAGACTAAATTGTCGGAATATCGAGGTGAAGGAAAATACAGTTATCGTTATTGGGTCTTTAACACAACTCGTTAATAAAGGATACATTTTAATGTAACATCATATAAATACAATGCTAACCTATTTTGCACATAAAAAAATACTTATTGCACATGAAATGTGTTATCAGATTAATTTCATGTGACAATCAAGTTATTTTTGTGGATATCTTCCGTTTTTAAATTATAAATAAATAAATATTGTCAGACAAATTACAAAGCTGAGCAAATTACACAACGCCATCGAGCCCCCAAAGTTAGCGAAGCTTGTGTTATGGGTACTAGGCACTAGCACAGAATAATATTGGTACTAGACAACTGATAAACATACGTAAATACATTTTTTTTTTGTAAATACATACTTATGATACATAGAAAACATCCAGACTAAGATAAACAGACATGTTCATGCACACAAATTAATGTTTGTCCTATGTGGGAATCGAACCCACGAGCGTTGCTGTCGAAGCCGCGTCATTGACCGCTACGCCACCGAGCTCGTCTTTTATAAATAAAGATTAAGTGATTCCAAATTGAGGAGCTCGATGGCGTCGTTACGCGTGTCAGTCTGCGTGTCATCACGCAAGTTAAGCAACGTCGACCGTAGCCTATCCATGGATGGGTTTATTTACCTAGAGCTCCTCCGTGCTTCGGAGGGCACGTTAATCCGTCGGTTCCGGCTGTTGTCATTAGATGACAGTCGTTAAGCCAAGTCAGTGGCCTTTAGGCGGCTTGAAAATACTGGCCTTCGCCAACCCGCAGTTGAGCAGCGTGGTGGAGTATGCTCTAAATCTCCTTCGATTGAGGGGAGACCCGTATCCCAATAGTGGGATGATTATGAGTTGATGCCGATTCCAAATTTACAAGTTGAAGTTCCCAAAAAGGTTTCTTATTGCTTAATCAGCCTAGGCATAAATGGAACATAACGTTCTTTCATATTTGTAGCTTCGACAGTTCCCGTACTATGTCTTATTCTGTGGATCCGATTCTGCATTGTACCTAGAATTAGTATCGCGAACAAGGCTTTCCTTTATTATTATTATAAATAAATAAATATTGTCAGACAAATTACACATCGCCATCTAGCCCCAAAGTAAGCGAAGCTTGTGTTATGGGTACTAGACAACTGATAAACATACGTAAATACATTTTTTTTTTGTAAATTCATACTTATGATACATAGAAAACACCCAGACCAAGACAAACAGACATGTTCATGCACACAAATGTTTGTCCTATGTGGGAATCGAACCCACGAGCGTTGGTGTCGAAGGCGCGTCATTGACCGCTACGCCACCGAGCTCGTCATTTTATTATGTACTCTTCTCACAAAATTTCTCTTTTTATTGATGAAAAACGAATATGAAAATCCGCGCGTACTTTCTGAAATTAGCCCACGCAAACGAATTAAACGCGACAAAGGACTTTACTTGACTACGACCTGGGGCCCTACCGCAGAAGCTGAAGATTACCATTGGTTTTTTGATTCGAAAATTTGGTCTTAGATTAAAGTTATTGACAAACATCTTCAGCTTAGCCTGTAGAGCTCTAAGGTTTCTAGCAGCTGAGCAAAACATAATAGGCTAGTTGCCCATGTTACAAAATTATAGAAACTCTCTATCAGTAACGTAAAATACATAAAACTAGAACGATCTGCGATCTTAAAATTTTAATAACTTATGTCCGACGTGTTTTATGTTCGGTCAAAGTATGGTGGGAAAGTCCATTTTAAAGGTATGAAATTATAAAAAATAAATATTACCATTGTAGAAACAATAAAAAATACTATAACTTTTGTTACGGCACTGGCTACATAAACGCAATATTTAACATAGCTGTCGTACTAATTTCTGATATCTATATATATAAAAGAAAGTCGTGTTTGTTACAACACTTATAACTCGAGAACGGCTGGACCGATTGCCATGGTTTTTGATTCGTTGGATTTGTTTCCGTCCCGAATAGCAGAATAACTCTTAAAAACATTGGAAAATTCTCGAAAAAATAAAATAAAAGAAAAAACATTTTCCCATACAAAATGTTCGTGGTTGTCAAAGCTGTCAAATGTGACGTTGTCGTACGTGCGTACGCCAAATGTATGCGTGCGTTCAGAAATGTATACTAAGCTCATTATAGAACAAATGTCATCATATCTTTATCTTGATTTGTTTTGAAAACAGTTTTGTGGATTTAAATATTTATTGGTTCTAAAATATTTATGCGTGCGTTCAGAAATTTATATCAAGCTCCATAAATCTATATAATATATAAAATAATGTCGTGTCTTGGTCGGGAATGTATTAAAAACATTGAAAAATTGACGATAGAATTAAATAAAAGAAAAAACGTTTTCCCATACAAATAGTGCCAGTTAAAAAGGATTGGAATATTTATTGATTGTTATGTAAATGTCAAATCGATTGGTCTCACTTTTACGTCGCGAATGTTGTCTGTGATTTATTTTGTGGATTGAAATATTTATTGTTGTCAATTGGTATTTTTTTTGTGACTTTGTAAAGTACTGAACTTATTATTTACCCACTGCTGGGATACGGGTCTTCCCTCAACCGAAGATGTTTAGAACATACTCCAACACGCTGGTCAACTACGGGTTGGGCCACTAACTTGGCTTAAGGACTGCCATCTAATGATAAACACCAGGACCGACGGCTTAACGTGCCTTCCGAAGCACGGACGAGCTCGAGATAACATAAACTCATCCATGAACAGGCTACGGTTGACGTTGCTTAACTTGCGTGTACAATTAGACTGACACGTGCCTCACGCCATCGTGCTTCTCTATTATTTTCTATTATTCATTGTATTCATTTCAAGAAATCATAAATTTTGTTCATATATATATGTACATCACGACATTCATTGACTGTTAGGCGGTACGAAGTTCGCCGGGACAGCTAGTAGTACATATAAAATAGCACGGTGTGACGTCATAACGTGGTGGCCTTTTGTATGGAGCGTTTTCGGGATAGTCCAAAATTGTGATCTTCAAGTTATCATATCTCGAGAAGTTTATATGCAATCGAAGTAATTATTACGCCTATATTTATATTATTGTGACGTCTTTAAATAACAAATCGAAAAAAAAATCTAAGCAGTCGTTTAATTTTGGCACTCTAAAATTCGGATGGTAATCGGCTTCAGCTTCGGGGGTAAGGCCCCAGACCGGTTGGTCTAACGGCTAGCAATCGCTACTAAGCTACTTTGACTCTGAGGTCGCGGGTTCGATCCCCGCACAAGACAAATATTTGTGTGCTGTAACCATTGAGATATAAGTACTGTACTTATATCCCAATGGCTGTAACAGACAAACATTGTGGGTATGTACTATGTATTATATGTGCATAATTACAAAAAAAAATGTATTTAAGGACATTTCCTAGTTATTTAGTACCATTAGTTTTGCTTACTTTGGGACTAGATGACGTTGTGTGGGAATATTTTTTTTATTTTATTGTCATGAATATAAAAGTTTCTTTATCATTAAGGTTAGAATATTACAGCCGAAAATATTATGATGGATATTATCTAGGTATATATAATATTTATTATTTTTATCTATAACTAGCTGCCCCGGCGAACTTCGTACCGCCTAACAATCAATGAATGTCGTGGTACAAATTGGCTGAACTAAATTTATGATTTTATGGAATTAAAACAATGAACAATAGAAAATAATAGAGAAGCTCGATGGCATAATTGCGCATGTCAGTCTAATCGGACACGCAAGTAAAGCAACGTCGATCGAATCCTGTACACGGATGGGTTTATATTACCTCGAGCTCCTCCGTGCTTCGAAAGACACGTTAAGCCGTCGGTCCCGGTTGTTATCATTAGATTATCTTGCGCTCCTCCGTGCTTCGGAAGGCACGTTAACCGTCGGTCCCGGTTGTTATCATTAGATGACAGTCGTTAACCCAAGTTAGTGGCCTTTAGGCGGCTAGGCGCAGTTGAGCAGCGTGTTGGAGTATGCTCTATTCCTCTTCGGTTGAGGGAAGACCCGTATCCATAAAAACTGAAGATTTCATAAAAATAAAGATTATTGTTTAATCAAAAAATAAAAAAAAAAAGTTTTGTTTTATTTTTTTAGTTTTGAAATCGGTTTAATCGTTTTGGTGATTTGTATTTGTCATTTCTTTTGATGTTTACTCTGATTTGATTCTTGCGTTCGAACTCCATGGGCCAAGCGTTTTCACCCCAATCGATTTGACATTTTTCAATTTTCAAAACAAATCAAACAGACAACTTTCGCGACATAAAAGTGACACCAATTGATTTGACATTTTGATATTTGATAACCAATAAGGCAATAAATATCGCAATCCTTTTTCAACTGACACTTTCATTTGTATGGGAAAATGTTTTTCCTTTTATTTTATTCTTTCGTCAATCTTCTAATGTTTTTCATGGTCATTCTGCTATTCGGGACGGAGAGAAATCCAATAAATCATGAAAATCGGTCCTACGGTTCTCGAGTTATAAGTGTTCGGTGATGTACATATATATATAAACAAAATTTATGATTTCTTGAAATTAATACAATGAATAATAGAAAATAATAGAGAAGCACGATGGCGTGAGGCACGTGTCAGTCTAATTGTACACGCAAGTTAAGCAACGTCAACCGTAGCCTGTTCATGGATGAGTTTATGTTATCTCGAGCTCGTCCGTGCTTCGGAAGGCACGTTAAGCCGTCGGTCCTGGTGTTTATCATTAGATGGCAGTCCTTAAGCTAAGTTAGTGGCCCAACCCGTAGTTGAGCAGCGTGTTGGAGTATGCTCTAAACATCTTCGGTTGAGGGAAGACCCGTATCCCAGCAGTGGGTAAATAATAAGTTCAGTACTTTACAAAGTCACAAAAAAAGTACCAATTGACAACAATAAATATTTCAATCCACAAAACAAATCACAGACAACATTCGCGACGTAAAAGTGAGACCAATCGATTTGACATTTACATAACAATCAATAAATATTCCAATCCTTTTTAACTGGCACTATTTGTATGGGAAAACGTTTTTTCTTTTATTTAATTCTTTCGTCAATTTTTCAATGTTTTTAATACTTTCCCGACCAAGACACGACATTATTTTATATATTATATAGATTTATGGAGCTTGATTTAAATTTCTGAACGCACGCATAAATATTTTAGAACCAATAAATCAGCCTGGCGCAACTCAAAGTAAAGAAGCGAATTTGGTACAAATTCTGATTGTTTTCGCTTCCATTTCATACATTAGAATTACGCTATTTGTATGGCACATCCGTCTCTTAAAACGTAGTGGTTACATTCTCTTTGCAATAAATATTTAAATCCACAAAACTGTTTTCAAAACAAATCACAGCCAACTTTCAAGACGTAAAAATGAGACCAATAGAGTTAACATTTGTTTTTAATCTATGACATTTGTTCTATAATGAGCTTAATATACATTTCTGAACGCACGCATACATTTGGCGTACGCACGTACGACAACGTCACATTTGACAGCTACGACAACCACGAACATTTTGTATGGGAAAATGTTTTTTCTTTTATTTTATTTTTTCGAGAATTTTCCAATGTTTTTAAGAGTTATTCTGCTATTCGGGACGGAAACAAATCCAACAAATCAAAAACCACGGCAATCGGTCCAGCCGTTCTCGAGTTATAAGTGTTGTAACAAACACGACTTTCTTTTATATATATAGATGCCTCTAAGTGTAACATTTTAAAAATATTTCAGTAAGATTAGGAAGATAATCCCCTGTATAAAATATTGTTAGTAATTTGACTTGTTTGAATTATTATCAATGATAAGCTTAACTTATTTATAATTCTACAGGAAAATATAAAAATAAAACAAATATAAGCTCATGAAACGAATTTGGTTAAATATAATTTAAAATGAATATATTTTTTATATGAGAGGGGGGGGGGGGGGGGGGGGTAAACAAGCATGGTGGAAAGCAATCACCACCGCCCATGACGATCAGCAACACCAAGGGGTCGTCGATCCGTTGCCAGCCTTTTAAGGGAAATAAATACTCTGTTCTTGAAGGCTCCCATGTCGTAATTGTTTTGAAATACCGCTGAGGGAAGTTGAATCCACAGTTTCACCGCTCGTGGTATAAAATGTCTTAGAAAACGTACTGTAGTAGATCGCCAATTATCAAGATGATATGGATGGAATTTTAATTTATGGCGAGTTGTACGATAGCAGCAGGTATCAAATAGCTCATCTGAGCACTCCCCGTGATATAATTTTTATACGCTACATCTCTATATATTTTACAGACATTCCTTATTACTACAAATAAATATAGAATAGTAATACTCGCAAACCGAGCATTTAAAATTATAAAACTTGCACCAGGATTTCTATATATATTTATCCCATTGTATTAGTATAAAGGAACCCACAGACCGAGGCTAATAAACCGATGTATCCCAATTACTGTATATTTAGTAAACTACTAGTTTACTAAAGACTGAAGGTACCTGCAGGAATGCAGTCTAGTATTGCTGGTTTCCCTGCTAGTACTCCAAGGTAAACTACAAACCTCTCATCAAGAAGCGCGAATTATATTTTAAGAATGTAAAGTTTTGGGTCGTCTTATGGATAAGTGAAAGAATCATTATTAAATATTTATTTTTACTGACTCGTTATAACAGCAGTAATCAGTGACGATTTGAAAGTTGTAACAATTTAAATTAATAATTACTTTAATTTAATTTAATGCAATTTAAAATAATAATTATGTCAACATTCTAATATTTTTTGTATGTATAATCTCTTTATTATACCACAAAACAATACAAAGAAAAGTAGACAAATAAATTAAACAGTATAAAGGCGGGCTTATCCCTGAAAGAGATCTCTTCGAGCCCACCGTACTGTTTGTATTTATCTATAGAATAAATAATAGCCTTTGATTTATAAAAGACATTTTTTAGAATATTTCAATTCATAATCTAATGTGTAAATTGCAAAAAAAAGTATCAAATTTCAAATCAAATTTAAAAGACAACCCGATGACTTATTTTTTTTCTTTTTTTATATTCTTTCGTAATGAATTGATTTACCTGAAAAGCAATTCAAATCCTTGATAAAGAATACCTACTTTATGTAAAAACGCTTATTGTTTACCTGACGACTACATGAATGACCAAAATTTTTTGCAAAACTTCAATGCAGAATGTCAAGCGCAGAGTTCTGTATCGACAAACTTATTGACGCACTACTACGGTACTACCACAGATTACATAATAGTTACTACGGTACTACTTAATATGCGTAATTTGTGTTTCTGAGTTTCACACATAATGTGTATTACTGTGTAGCATCCGTAGTGCTGTGTGTACATTATATACAATATGACATGTAATTATTCGACTTGACATACATAACATTGTAAAATATTAAAATAATGTTTCATTTGGCTACGGTATCCTGTGAGGTGGAGGTACTTCCCCAGTCGGGCAGCTTAAGAAAATGCGCTATGCCCTACCTCTCTTTTCGCCAGACCCTCACAGCAGCAGGATGCACCACGTGCAGGTGAAGTTAGCTTTGGCTCAGAGACGTTAATGAACTACTTACACTCCCAATTACAATTACAGTATTATCTGATTAAAATTTAAATATTTTTAACATTTCTGGACAATTTACAAAGCGCCATCTAGTCCCAAATTAAACGCAAAGCTTGTACTATGGATAATCTAATAGACAACTGATAAATGTACTTAAATACATTTATTTGTAAATATTTACTTATATAATAATTATATATAGAAAACACCCAGACCAAGATATGTTCATGCACTCAAATGATTGTCTTATGCGGGGATCGAATCCACGAACTCGAAGTAACCATTGTCAGCCATTCGACCACCGGGCTCGTTGATTATTTTAAAAATGTATCTGTTACTTACATTCTTTATAAATAGGGTTCATAGTTGTCAGCACACAGCCAGCTTGCATGACGCCGAAGCCTACCACTGGGAACTCAGGGCAGTTCGGCAACATTACGCCTACTACGTCCCCAGGGTTCAGGCCAAACTTCTTTATGAGGGAGGTAGCGAAAGTCGTTGCATACTTATCCAGTTGTTCATAAGTGTATGATTTCTTCGTTTCTGCACTTTCCTGGAATGAAAAAACATAATAATTTTAATTATTTATTACTTTGGGGTGTAAGTAGGTGTAGGTTATAGGGTGTAAGTAGTTCATCGCCATCTTTGAACCAAAGCCAACTTCACCTGCACGTGGTGCACCCCGGTGACTGACAAACCAGGCTTTGGCGAAAACATAAGTATGGCATAGTGTATTTTTTATGCTGCCCGACTGGGAGAGTACCTTCGCCTCACAGAATACTGCAGCCAAATAACAATTCCCTTGAGGGTTGTTGAGTGAGCGAGGTCACCAGGAAAAAAGAAAGGAAGGATTATAAACTTATCAACGGATCGACGACCCCTTGGTGTTGCTGATTTTCTGGGTGACGATGATTGCTTTCCATCAGGTGACCCACATGCTCGTTTGACTCTCTCACATAGAATTTAAAAAAAGATAGATTCAGAGACGAACTACGTGAATCGTTGATATGCTGACAAATGATATTGAGCGTTTAAGTTCAAGGAGAGACTGCCGTGTGTTTTACACAATTTTTAGACCAAAATTATTAGACAATGGGTTGTGTTCAAAGGAGATTTTTTTTATGTACTTCTCATGAAGTTATTCTTCCACTGGTCCCCATCTATACGAAATTCAACCTCTCATATTGGAGTAAAAATAATCGCGTACTGAGCGGATTTCAGCCAGGTAAAAATATAGCTGCAGTCTCCTGTGTGGTGGGGTTACTAAACACAGCTCGATTACGTATGTCTTGTCTTTCTTTCGTTATAGCCTTGATTGCTAATCATCAGGATAACTGAATCAAAGCCAAATTGACATTTTTTTTTAAATGTGATGCTTCTTTTTTTAAGGCCATGGTGCAAGGTGTCCTCAATATAAACCTCCTGTTTTAACGTGAATAAGTCTTTAAAATTGCTTCCATAGGGAGGTAATGTGTGTTCAAAGGAGTTGTTTGACATGTTACCCACGGCCTCCTTCAGCCGCACGGCCTCCTACAGTCGCACCGCTCGCCATCGACAGGGAATTCATCCCCACACATTGGAGCCTAAGTGGTCGTGTACCGTGCGGTTAAAAAAAATTCAAGAAAATGAATGATAACAAAATCGGGGGATACAGTTTGGTGTTGCAGTTGCAGTTGCAAATCTACATCTCCATCCAAAATTCAATCACACCACTGGATAGATGTAATTATGATAGAATTTATTACGCTAAATAAGGACTATGGAACATCGCGTGCGAGGGAGGGGGAAGCGCTGCCATTTTGAGATAATTTTAGTGCATATAACGTATTGACTTACAAGTTACAACACACGGCCGTGTCCATGACACAGTAATAACCCATTTTTTTAGTGTTTTGTTTCCATTATTTAGAAAAATAATTTGCTTAATAGGCAATTATGTTAAAGGACAACGTATATATTTTGTTTTGAAATCTTTGCACGAGATCAATGTCTCAGTCGTCTTACCTTCTTCAAAGGTCAACTGGGAGATTGCGTTCGGAAAAGAGCTTATTAACATAAACATAAGTAGCCTGCCCCCCTAGCCAAGTGTAATTCGTAGCGTAACGAATGTTAGATAGATCACGTGAAATTTGTCAATTCTCATACTGATTGACGGATTGACATGGTTTTTTTTTTTGAGATAGTTTAAGGCTTGGAGAGTGACATAGGCTACTTTTTATCCCGGAAAAACATCTTATTCCCACGGGAAAAAATAAAGTTTATAATCATTTGTCCTTCTTTTACATCGAAAGGAACCTACGTACGGACCAGATTTTTTTAACGGAGATAGTTTACGGTCCGGAGAGTGACATAGCGTCGTTGTCAAACCAAAATCTGCAATGTGCTGAATAGTTGTCACAGTAATCACATAGCAGTTTTTTTCATACGATGGTTTGGTTCATTTACCAGTCGCAATTGTCAAAATGTTAAAATTAAAAAAAATGCACATAGCAGCTTTTGGTTTGACAACGACGATAGGCTACTTTTTATCCCGGAAAAACATATTATTCCCACGGGAAAAAATAAAGTTTATAATCATTTGTCCTTCTTTCACGTCAAAAGGAACCTAAGTACGGACATGATTTTTTAATGGGGATGGTTTTACGATCTGGAGAGTAGGTAAGTTAGGCTAATTTTTATCCTGGAAGAACATCTTAATCCCACGGGAAAAAATAAAGTTTATAATCTTATAACCTTCTTATATATATATATATGGCGGGTTCGATCCCCGCAGACGGCAAACAATTATGTGGTGAACAATGTTTTTGTCTTGAGCGTGGGCGTTCCCTCCATACTAATATCACAGCTAATATTATAAGTGTTAAGGTAAGTAAATTCGTTTGTTTGTTATTGCTTCTCACCTTAACTATGCAGTCGACCATGCACGAAGTAAAAAAATTACAACAAGAAAAAATATACACAAATCAATGGCAGCTCCCCTAGACCACGCGGGCGAAGCCGCGGGTAACAGCTAGTAAATAATATATTTTTTTTATTTTCTGAAATCAACGCGGAATGTCACGGACGGTTGATAGTTGTATCTAAATATTGATTTAATCATATATTTATTCACGTGTTCGATTCAGCCGAATAATCAAGGTCCATAAAGTAATGTTAATATATATTATATACCCATATTCAACCTACTGCTGGAATACGGGTCTCCCCTCAATCAAAGGGTTTAGAGCATACTCCAGCGCGCTGCTTACCTGTATTTTCAAGGCCACTGACCAAACAGCCGAAACCAACGATTTAACGTGCCTTCCGAAACCCGGGGCGGAACGAAGCACACTGATTTTTTTTTAATGTTTGTTTAACGAAAGTTCTTTCAAGAAAATAAATATTTTGCTTTTACTCACGAACCATTGAACAGATTCTACTGAGATAATAAAGGCTGAAGGCCAATTCGCGTAATTTTTCTACGAACGCAGATTGAAAGTTGACCGAATCGAGATTGAATTGTGAATTGACTAAAATTATATACTTGATTTCATTAATTAATTATTATCAATTTTTGTTGTTGGCAGAGTAACATTCTTAGTTTGTTTAATTTTTACTCCGATTTCGATATAATCAAGCTTAAATTTAATTTTGAAGTTACATATTGTGTTACGAGAATACCAAATGTGACATTTGTGTGATCGAGACTGGATCGAAACTGAATTTTGAATAGATATTATATATTATATAAGATAGTAAATGGTCCAGTAGTTATTGAGAAATTTAATTCAATTGAACAAATCGCGAGGTTTCGGAATGGCTAGTGACTTTGACTTGTTAATATTTCGCTAACAAAAGGCTCCTTGACTATCGCTTCGCTAGCACGTGCTAGTACAGCTAGGCAACCATAAATAACTTACTATTCGTCCATGACCTCCTGGTACCTATTAACTAATATTTCGTCTTTTTAAAGGCGTTTCTAAGATTTCGTCGTCATAGAATTTAAATTTAACTTCATGTACAATTTGATGGTAGACAGGTGTCTTGAAGTCAGTGACGTTACTGTATCGAAGCGTGTATTGGAGAACGCCCACTTATCCGAACCGAACCAAACGAATTTTAGAAATCTTTATACGAAAGGAAACCTTGTACCAAGCGTGTATTGGTGAACGCCCACTTATCCGAACCGAACCAAACAAATTTTAGAAATCTTTATACGAAACGAAACCTTGTACAGCTACCCGCGTCGAATTGTCCGAATTCGCGAGCACTATTTTATGTTGCAAGCGTTAATATGGTTACGGTAACTGCTTCACATCAGGCGGGCCGTATGCTTGTCTGCCACCCGACGTAGTATAAAAAAAAATCTGGCGCCCTACCACCGAAGCTGAAGCCGATAACCATCGTATATTTTGTTTAAGACCAATTTTTAGAATGAATAAATTCGATGGTCGAGAATGACGAGAGCTCATTGATGCTGGTTGTTAAGCAATCTCATTTCCCTAAATCGTGCCACCAAGACCGCCTAGCATTTGATGATTTATTCACAACAAACACAACTTGTTTTTCGGCGAACGCACATTATATCTAAGCCGAACGCGCTGAACGAACCGAACTAAACGAATTTTAGAGTTATTAAATGAAATTTTATGAAACCACGCACATTCCCGCCCTTCCAGGGGCCCTACCGCCGAAGCTGAAGCCGATTACCATCGTATATATTGAATCGAAAAGGTCTTACATTTTAGTTATTGATAAACATTTTCATCTAAGTTGGTTTCTACCAGCTAAGACACCACTAATCTAAGGTCAAGTTTTATTTTTGCTAACAAAATATTCGTTGGAAGTCGGCTTCAGCTTCGGTAGGGCTGGTTGGTTGGTTGAGTATTTTTTGAATGCGAAAATGACACTACTGCTTAGATTGCTGGTCATTATGTTTAGCTTAGCTGGGTGCAACCCTAGAGCTCTGTCAACTAAGTTGAAGATGTTTGTCAATAACTTTTACCAAAGACCAATTTTTAGAATGAATAAATTCGATGGTCGAGAATGACGAGAGCTCATTGATGCTGGTTGTTAAGCAATCTCATTTCTCTAAATCGTGCCACCAAGACCGCCTAGCATTTGATGATTTATTCACAACTCGTTCTTAGGCGTACGCACATATATCCAAGCTGAACATTTTATGACGTTTCTAAGTACTTTATAAAGTCCAAGGAATAAAGATATTTTGAATTTTGAATTTCTTGAATTTGAACGCGCTGAACGAACCGAAGTCAACGAATTTTAGAGTTATTTATATGAAATTTTACTAGCTGTGCCCCGCGGTGTTACCCGCGGTTTATTAGGGAAAATAAATTATGTACTGGTGTGAAATAACAACTATTCACATTTTTAGAAGCAAATCCAGGGTGTCAGCTAACTCCATACCAAATTTTATTAAAATCTCTCCAGCCGTTTAGACGTGAAGAAATAACAAACATACACACACACTCACTCACAAACTTTCGCCTTTATAATATTAGTTTTAAGTTTTATGAAACCACGCACACCTTCCCGCCCTTCCAGGGGCCCTACCGCCGAACCTGAAGCCGATTACCATCGTATATTTTGAATCGAAAAGGTCTTACATTTTAGTTATTGATAAACATTTTCATCTAAGTTGGTTTCTACCAGCTAAGACACCACTAATATAAGGCCAAGTTTTATTTTTGCTAACAAAATATTCGTTGGGAGTCGGCTTCAGCCTCGGCGGTAGGGCCCCTGGTTGGTTGGTTGAGTATTCACGTAGAGTTTATAGAGATTACATTATTGCCTATTCACTCATGAATAATATCCGTAGAATTTAATAATATTATTTAAATTCAACACATGTTATTGTCTCGCTGTCACCACCAACGTCAGAGGAGAAAAGAACTTAGGTAGTTTTTGAGCAAAATATATTTTTTACTCATGATCAAGCAAAAATAATATTTTGTAAACATTAGAATACGTCATTTTTCAACAATATGATATGATACGTGCGTAAAAACAAGAAAACAACAAGTTTTTTTCTTGAACCTCAACTTTATTTACTTGATTTGACTTTACGTTCGCGATAAGCTTTGAAAAAGATACATCGTTGCTATTTGAGAATGAAAGACATTTAAAAAAAATAAAGTGTTTATAATTCAAATAACATTCGGTTTTTGAAAGCAAACAAGTAACAAAAACTTTGTTCTTTTTGTAGATCTCTTTTTAATCCACTTGAAAAAAATGGGTTTTCTTTATAACCAGTATGTGTGTGTATGTACGTTCGCAATTTTCCTAAAAACTGCGGGTCTGATTTAGATGAGGTTTCAGTTATTCGATAGCATATTTTTCGAAGAAAGTTTTAGTGTATAAAACATTGTTGTAGCCTTTTTCTCCGTCGGATCTGCCAATGATCGGATCTGAACAATGTTTCAGGTTTTTATAAATAATGTACCAATTTATTACATTGACCGTAACATACATACATACATATTGTAATAAATTGACAATTTTATTATTAATAACTACTTATCACCAACATTATTCATATATGTATAAGGATTGTGACGGAACACAAGAAAACCCTAACCTAACCAAAACTGAACTGAAATCTAACCAAAACACGTGTTTTGGTTAGATTTCAGTATTCATACTGGCCGACCCTTGGGCAATGTAACAAAACGTGTTTTGGTTAGATTTCAGTTCAGTTTTGGTTAAATGGTATGGTCAATGTAATAAAGTAGTTACTTTATTACATTGACCATACCATATATACGTGCATTGTAGGTAGCTATCTAATTAACGCTTTATGTAATTCACTTGAGGTGCTATTAATTCTATTGTTCATTTATTTACGTCGATTTATGGCGTTTCATTAAAGTAGTACCTTAATGTACTATTGATCAATAATTAATGATATCATCAGCCTGTATCTACCCACTGCTGAATACAAGCCTTCCCAATGCTTTCCATCAAAACACGATCCTCCGCTTTCCGCATCCAGGGACTTTCTTAAAGTCATCGGACGATCTGGAAGGAAGGCGTCAAAAGCTTCGTCGTCCTACGCGCGGCCTCCACTCTGATACCTTCCTCCCCCCTCTGCCATCACTTACTCGGCAGATGTGACCGGCCCATTGCCACTTGTATTAAAATTAATGATATAATCTATTTTATACCTACAGCTCAATGAGAAATCAAATCAAGACTTCTAAGATCTTTGAAATCAAACGCATAATATGTACATAATGTCCAAATGTATCAATACGTATGGTACCTACATGAACTTCTAACTATCTCATTCCGTGTTACCTAAATGAAACTATACCACAAATTCAATATACCTATGTACACAAAAAGTTAAATATTCGTATTTAAAAAATTACATAGAACATTGCATGTCAACGACTAGCCGACATTAAGATAAACCCTGCGAGGCTTCTAGGGTGCGGTGTTATGTACGATATACCTAGAAATAATTTTGAATAAATGAATGAAATGAAAATGAAAGGTAGGTAATAGAAGTAAAATGTAATTACAACGTACATTCATTTAATTTTACTTCTATTAGCTACCTTTCATTTTCATTTCATTTATTTATTCAAAATTTCATTTGTATCCAAGAAATTATCAAATTTCTCCTATTGTACAAAAACTACAAAAATATTATATTAAGTAGGTACTACATACTTATTTATGAAATTTATGAACGGGCATTAATGCGATTGATACTTATTCTTTCTTCCGCAAAAACTGAATAGGTATCCTAAATGTTAAGTTAGAGGGTCAATTTCCATACTTTAAATATAGTCAAAATTCAGTTTCCATCCAGTCACCATCTCACGAATGTCAAGTTTGGTATTCTCATTTAACAATATGAAACTTCAAAGTCTAATTTAAGTAGAGTTATGTAGAAATATGACTGAGAATTAAACAAACTGAGAATGTTATTTTGCCAACAAAAAGAATTGATAAAATTAATTAATGGAATCAAACATTATAATTTTTAGTGAATTTACAATTCAATCTCGATTCGGTGAAGTTTAATTATGCGATGAGAAAAAAATATGAGTATTGCCGTTTAGATTAAAGGTAGTGGACTTAAAATATTTTTTTACCTAACCGCATGTATGTCAATAAATATAAGTATAAGTAGGTACTTACGTTTGAAGTAAATTATTTTAGTTAAAAGTTAATTACATAATTGTTTTAGTTATGAATATTATTGATTTCAAACTCACCAATGCAACTAAACTTTTAAAACTCGATCTTTCCTTCCATAAACGTTGTATAACACTCATTTTAGGTATCACAAAATCAGGCAATGACGATTTTAAAACAAAGTCGTCATGTCTCAAAACAGACGTAGTACAAAGTTTCCTTTGCCATTTTATTTTTTTTAATTCACGCACGAATACTCTTCGCGGCAAACCGTGCATTTTACGCGCGCTTTTTGCTATGTTTAAAGAACGACTGACTGAACGTTATTTACCGGTTATACCGATTACATTGCCTCGCTAATTATTCGACGTGATAGTCTTATTAGATAATTTCAGTTCAAACTACTATTGTTTTAATTTATGTTGTTGATAGTGATAACAGGGCGTTAATCTCTAAATATGCTACAACGAAGGTTATAAGGACCGCTGTACATGGCTATGTTGTTGAGTAATAATTATAAGGTCACCCGCACATATATCTTGAGCGTTTGTCCACTACGTCCATAACGACTCCGGCATTTTGACGGACCGACGACCAAGGTTTCGAGACGCTTGCTAATTTTGAGAACTACAAAATCAGCAAGCTGACGTAGCGGTGGGCTGGCCACATCTACCGTATCAGCTACGGCAGATGGGAGAGGATTATCCTAGACTCCGCGTATGATGGGGTCACGAAGCGTTGACTTGACGACTTCATAAAAGTAGTACTGCGGATGATGCTATCAAAACTCGTGACAACGAAGGACCCCTTATATATTTAAAGTGAATAACCACAACATGTGGTGCACCCTGCCGACTAGTGAAAGAGGCTATAGCAAAAGAGAGGCTGCGGGACTGCAGAAATATCGCCACCAGAAGACTTCAGCCAAATAACAATTGACTGTTGTGTTCCTACTTCTATAACGTATAAAGGCAACAGACAAACGGAGATTTATTGCCAGTATGAATATGGATTGTAAAATGTGTTAGTATCAGGCCCAGTGTACGGTGTACCGATGCAAAACCGATTCAACACCGATAAAATCCAGGAAACGAGAGCGTTTTGCAAGCCCTATCTACTAATACTAAGTACCTAAGAAATAAATAATTTATTATTGTGTTCTTTGGACTCTATTATCAAGTAGATAAGTATGATTATGTCAGTTGATACAATATGATTACACTGTATAACAGGTATGCATACCACTTCGGCGTTAAATGCGGCCAAAAATGGGCATAGGTTTGAGATGAGTAACTTCCCTATTAATGCCCCAAAACTAGGCATTTATTGTGCACTTATATGTACCTAGTTACCGTAAACTGCCCGACTGGGGAATGTACCTTCACCTCACAGAGTACCGCAGCCAAATATCAATTCCCTTGAGGGTTGTGTTTCTGCGAGTGATTTGAATGGCCGTGTGGTTTCCGGCAGACTAGAATAGTATCACTCCGTCTCATACCGTGGATGTCGTACAAGGCGACTAAGGGAAATACATTATCAAACATCGATCAGGCCTCCCCAACCCGTCTGGCCAGCGTGGGGAGTGTAGGCGAAATCCTCCTTCCGTCTGGGACGGATGAGAGAGGGTCGTGCTCCTGTAGTGGAGACTAAAATGACCTGATGATGATGATGAGTGATATGAATGTAGAAGAGCTCGATTACGTTGTTGCGCGTGCCAGTCTAATTACGCAAGTTAGGCAACGTAACCGAAACTTATCTATGGATGGGCCTATCGGTGAGCTTTGGACGGCCTGAAAACACTCGCCAACCCGCAGTTGAGCAGTGTGGTGGAATATGTTCTAAACTGCTTGGATTGAAGGGAGATCCGTGGGTTGACCAGGGGCCCTACCGCCGAAGTTGAAGCCGATTACCATCGCAATTTTTGATTGCGAAAATAAAACAGCTGTTTCATCATCATCATCATCTCAGCCATTGAAAGTCCACTGCTGGACATAGGCCTCCCCTCTAGATCTCCAAACAGCTGTTTAGATTCTTGGTAATTATGTTTAGCTCAGTTGATAGAAACCCTAGAGCTCTACCGACTAAGTTGAAGATGTTTATCAAATTGGGTTGTTTCCAATGTTTAAAAATTGTACAAATAAATTAACAATATCGTAAAATACACAAAACTATAAAGTTCTGCAAACTTTCATTCTAATATCTTCAGTCAGACTTTTTTTAGCGTCGATCAAAGTTTGGCGGGAAAGTCCATTTTAAAAGTATGAAATTATTAAAAAATTATATTTCCATTGGAGAAGCAATAAAAAATGCTATAACTTTTATTATGATACTAATCACATAAACGTAATATTTAACATAGCTGTCGTACAAATTTCTGATTTGATGCATACAAAATACAGATCTGTGACGTCATAATTCAGTAGTCTTTTGTATGGAGCGTTTTGGGGCAGTCTAAAAATTGTGATTTTCAAATTACCATATCTCGAGAGATTTTTGTGCTATCGAAGTAATTCTTTCACCTATGGTTATATTATGGAGACGTCCCTACATATCAAACAGAAAAAAATGTTAGTCAAATACCCAATTAAAGTAATTGACGGATATCTTCAACTTAGACGGTACCCCAAGACCAATTTTTGGAAACAAAAAACTTCAGTTTCGGCGGGCCCCTGTACTATAACACCTTAGAAGGTTATGCTTTAATTCCAGTTCACCCTGCTCTGTATATGATCGTTTCAGACTCTCTTTTTCCTGATTTTGGTTCGCCGTGACACCTACAACCTACTTTGAGGGCTGAATCCACGCTTGGTGGTACCTTACCCGGTGCATCTCCTACATATAGGTATACTGGTCCAGCATACCTAGAATCATATTTTTGAATTATCATCATATCAGACTGTATCTACCCACTGCTGGATATAGGCCTTTCCCAATGCTTTTACACCTTAAGGGGGCCATCCATAAATTACGTCACACGTTAAGGGAGAGGGAGGGGGTCGACGAACTGTGACATTGTGTGACAAGGGGTGGGAGGGGTCCTACGTTTCGTGACGTGACATTTCAAAATCTTATAATCTAATATTAAAACACGAACTTTTGAACTATTAATGAAAAACTAAAAAAACATTTGCAACTCTAGATGTACAATTGCAAAAAATGTGACGTCACACTAGGGAGGGGGAGTCTCATAAATGTGACCAGCTGTCACATGGACGGGGAGGGGTCAAAAAATCATTAAATTCGTGTGACGTAATTTATGGATGGCCTCAAGCATCCTACCGCTACCAGCTACTCTTTCTTTTTTAAGTGGTTCTTCTAAATAACTATTTTCTAATATGAAAAGTAAAATTAGAACCCAAACCTTTTTTTGATTGAAAAAATAAGCATTTATCAAAGAAATAAGTACTTGGATAATACGGCGGTTTCAGAAAGTTTTCTCCCGCGTACTGTCAAGCTGTGGAATGAACTGCCTGTCGAGGTTTTCTCAGGAGACTACAGCATGCGGTTCTTCAAAAAGGGCGTGAAGAGGCTTTTACCGGGTCGGCACCGCGTGTTTTATGCCCCTGGTGTTCGTAGGATACGGTAATTGCTTTCCATCAGGCGGTCCGTGTGCTTTTACATTTTAGTGGTATAAAAAAATTTATTCATTACAAGTTTATTGTGATATTTGATATTTAGAAAAAAAAAGGTTTTCAAGTTTCAAGAATAACGTTAGCGAAGTTTTAACCGTGAACTAGATTTGCAATAACCTTAACTCATATGTAAAACATGGCATTTTGCAATAACTACTTGCAATTGCGTTTATATAGGTAATTAATATAATAAGTAACGTTGACGTTACTTTGGCTACAAAATGCGAATTTACGCCTCATTTATACAATAACAGGTGCAGTGAGTTAAATAATTATATGACTTCTGTTTGTACCCGGTCGTTTTTATTTTTTACATACAATCTACTTAATACAAAATCATATTTAAACACCTCCGTCACTATAATGTGTTATTTTTATATTGCTCCATAAAATCACATATATTATTATTTTTCATTCTCTTATGCAAGACAATTAAAACAGTTATTTTTCCAGTTCTTCTGTAATATACTTATTGTGCATGTTAACATTTTTCTAAACCATTAACTTCAATAAATATTTATCGTACAATGGCGGACTTATATCTGTATGAGATAATATAATTAAATTATAACTTTCAAACTTTGGCGTTGCATAATTTATGAAAACTAACAACGGGAATTAACGCAATCATGCATATGGGTATTTACATACCTTTATTACCTGACATTTCGACCAGAAGGCCAATTCTCGTAATTTTTCTACGAAGGCAGATTGAAAGTTGACCGAATCGAGACTGAATTGTGAATTGATTAAAATTATATACTTGATTTCATTAATTATCTTTTATCAATTCTAGTTGTTGGCAAAGTAACATTCTTAGTTTGTTTAATTTTCACTCATATTTCGATATGATCCCGCTTAAATTTAATTTTGAAGTTACATATTGTGTTACGAGAATACCTACCAAATGTGACATTTGTGAGATCGAGACTGGATCGAAACTGGATTTTGACTATATTTTAATTACGAGAATTGCCCCTCAGGGGCCTACGGGCCTACCGTCTAAGCAGAAGCAGATTCCCAACGGATTGTTTGATTGCGAAAATCAAACTTCAGATTACATATATGGTACCTACATGTGTTTAGCTTAGCTAGTAGAAACTCTGGAGCTTTACCGAATAAGCTGAAGGTGTTTGTCAATCATCATCATCAGGTCCATTTTAGTCTCCACTACAGGAGCACGACCCTCTCTCGTCCGTCTTAGACGGAAGGAGGATTTGGCCTACACTCCCCACGCTGGCCAGACGGGTTGGGGAGGCCTGAGCGATATTTGATAATGTATTTCCCTTATCGCCTTGTACGACATCCACGGGAAGAGACGGAGAGATTCTATTCTAGTCTGCCGGAAACCACACGGCCTAGTATTGGTTTATCGATATTAATTTGATATTAAAGTAGGTACCTATTGGCGAGGAGCTCGATGGCGTCGTTACGCGTGTCAGATCGATTACGCAAGTTAAACAATGTCGACCGTAGCCTGTTTATAGATTAGTTTATTTATCTTGAGCTCGTCCGAGCTTCAGCTGGCAGTTTAAGACGTCGGTCCCATGGTCTTCCATGGTCTTCCTTCCTTCCATGGTCTTCCATGGTCGGTCCTGGCTGATGTCATTTCTAAGATGACAGTCGTTACGTCAAGTCAACAAATTTGACGACCTCAGTGGTCGAATGTTTAGCAATAGCCACTTTGACTCCGAGATCGCGGGTTCGATTCCCGCACAAGACAAACGTTTGTGCGCATGAACATGTCTGTTTGTCTTGGTCTGTATTATAAGTATGTATTTACAAAAATATAAAATGTATTTAAGTACATTTATCAGTTGTCTAGTACCCTTAATAACACAAGCTTTGCGCTTAATTTAGGACTAGATGGCGCTGTGTAAATTGTCCAGAAATATTTATTTAAGTATTTAAGTCAGTTGCCTTTGGGGGGCTTGTAAACACTGGCCGGCCCGCAGCAGAGTAGAGCAGTGGAGTACGCTGTAAACCCTTTCTAGTGAGAGGATGGTATCCCAGCAGTGGGAGGAACGTGGGTTGATCTACAATATCGGTCGATAACAAATCACTCGAGGGTTCTTGTGTTCTACCACCACCAGAAAAGAAGTTGCTCCGTTGGCAGCGGGAGTAACTGCGTGCGAGCGACATGTTATAAAAAAATACGCAGCAAACGTTAGCAAGGGGTAGTCATCGAATTCATAATAAAACAAAAAACTATTAAAATTTCCAAAATTTATTTTTTTACACCAATTCATCCCACATTACAATTTTTATTCGAGAAAGAACTTCTAAAAGTATGACTGTCGCATGGATTCCGAGATAACTCTATGTAGAATTATGAGAATAATTTTGATATAACATATGTAGCGAAATTATATACTAAGTATTGCACAAATAATTATGGCTGTCGTCCTTGTACAGCGGCAAGAATTTAGCTAGCGTCACCATGTCCACATCTGTCTCACCATGCACATCTGCCCCCTTACCACCTACTCTTATTGCGATTCAATAACTGAATGGAATGCTTATTCATACCAATGAATAAGCGACTCTATTTCAAATTGCATAGAGTCGCTTATTCATTGGTATGAATAAGCATTCTATTCAGTTATTGAATCGTAATAAATAAGAGTTGGTGGTAACGGGGCTGTTAAGACGAATTTTTACACGCTCTGTCCTTTTCTGTTGCTCAAAAATGTCATGTGCTAAAGCGAGAAACACAGCGCGAGTGCTTCGCAACGACGATGCTGCCGCGTGCGATAGCACTGACGCTGCCTTGCTCGCTCTATCGAATGACGTTCTTGAGTGATAGAAAAGGATAGAGCGTGTAAAAATGCGATCCAAGGCTGGCACCGCTATTGAGAGTAGTCGATCTTTTCAAACGTTATAACGAAATGTACAAGCTAGTTAGACCACCTGAGTTGTAGGGCGAAAAGGTAAAGTTTATTTTACTATTATTAGATACCATCATTAAAAAATGTTTCCATAAATTATTGGATTGAATGCATTTCAAATAAAGATCATCACAGTATTTATTGTAATATTAAACTGATGTTAACTACCAACTTCAGTCAAGACTGCCAGGCCAGGATCGTGCGAGTGAAATAAAAAACAGTGAGTAGTAGTAATGTTGCCCGGTATGGCTTTAGAATAAGATTTATCGTAATTTTGATGTTTTTGACATTATCGTCGACTCTTTCCTGTCAGCACGAAGGTTGACAGCAGACCGTACTTTATATTATTAACGTACCTTTGAGGTGTAATAAAAAATAAAAATGTTCTGATAAAACAATCACATTTCAAGAGGCTCTTATTATTTATCAAACAATAAATTTAATAAAATTCCTGGCAACCATTTAAGACTAGATGAATTTAAATATTAATAAAAAAAATACATTGATTTCATCTTATAACATGCAAATAGTGCGATACAAATAAATTTAATAAAAACCATGAAATATGTTTATAAAATTGGTCCTTAAAATGATTATAAAAATTATTTAAAATTCTAAATAAAACGTAATTAAGTATATAGTTTCATATTCAATAATTTATATTATATAAATTATTTATTATTATATAAACTTAAAAATATTTCTAAATATCACTCTGTGAGATTCTCAAAGAGTAGAACAGAGTTAAGCAAGCATTAAATTAATTAAAAATAGGAAATTATTTATAGTATTAAAATATTGTAAGCTGGTTTATAAAATGAGAAATTTGTAATATCATAAGCCATTTTCTCATAATTAAAACAATAATGATAACAAATCTAAAATTATAAAATCAGAATTACTGTAAAATAAATATTTTAATAATATATTTAATAAAACTATATTACAGTACATCCCGAGTTATAAATTAAAAACAGTATAATGTTTTAGATTTATCTTTTACCGAACGAAGAAGTTTGTTTAGTAGCTAATCCACGAACAACGGTTGGTAAAAACTGATTTAGCATTAGCTGACATATACTTGTAGTACCAATATACTTGTAGCATCGGCGATTTAGCTGCTTTTCGTTGCTAAATGCAGCGATAGCTCGATGCAGCGGCGCTGCTGATCGCGGCAACCGAGAATAAAAAACAGCGACTGAACCATACTCACCGCACACGTTTCAATGCCGATCGAAACTGCTTTTGGACACTCGTTGCGAGCATTAGAAACGCATCAAGTTGCCAAAAACGCGATGCAGCATTGATACAGTCAAAGGCTAATCGCCGATGCTAAAAGTAGGTACCATGTGTGCTATATTACCCTTAAAATAACTATATATTAAACACTCAATGTTGATGTCCAGTACATAAAACGAAATCCATAACTGCGCAAGATAGTAGTTTTATAATTCATTTAAAATTAAAATGCAAGAAACATTATTTAGAAATCTAATGCGTATTCTGTAAAAAAAATACATTTCACGGTTAAATACAACCTATTCTGAAAAGAATTATATTAAGACTTAATTGATTATGCATTTCAAACACGATCATTTAGTTACATAGCGGTATTTCCGAACAATTACGACATGGAAGCCTTCAAGAACAGAGTCTTTATTTCCCTGAAAAGGCTGGCACGGGATCGGCAACCCCTTGGTGTTGCTGATCTCTATGGGAGGTGGTTAGCCGTGTGGTTTCCGGCAGACTAGAATAGAATCACTCCGTCTCTTCCCGTGGATGTTGTACAAGGCGACTAAGGGAAATACATTAAAAACATTGATCAGGCCTCCCCAACACGTCTGGCCAGCGTGGGGAGTGTAGGCCAAATCCTCCTGTCTGTGACGGACGAGAGAGGGTCGTGCTCCTGTAGTGGAGACTAAAATGACCTGATGATGATGATGATGATGATGATGGGAGGTGGTGATTGCTTTCCATCACGTGACCTACCTACATACCCGTTTGCCCCCCCCCTCTCGTATAAAAAAATATGGGAAAAGTTTTTTTTATTACCAGACTCTATTCGCTGCTGTTATAAAGGTCTCCCTCCATAAGATTATAAAAAAATGTGATGTATATAGTATATGACCACATAGTTTATTACATCTCAAAATGCTAAAAGAGCCGTTTTTAGCATGTTTGTCTGTGTTACTTTTAATCCTTTCTACAAAATTTTATTTACTTTTACCTATCACGGTATCTGTAATCAAGTCTTGTAAGCTAAGAAAACCACTTCCCGGTGTCCGATTGAGCTGAAATTTGCCACACTTGTTTGATTTACATAAAAATTCGCGATTACTACCATTACCCCTAAAAGATTGTTTAAAAAAAATACTTTTAGTATATTTAACTTGTTTTTTTTTTTCGAGTATTTAGCGTTTTTATCTGACTTGCGCAACTGAACGCATAGGATGTATCGTGGCAAGTCTCTTTTGGCATATTATCTTCGCACATTAGTCATTTCCAAAATGCCAGTACATATAAGTACATATGTGTCAATCAAAACGCATAACCGGTCAAAACCACTTTTGCAAAAAAAATACTGAAAAAATCAGTTAAAAATAAATTTAATTAGGGGCGTTGATTAAAACTACTTTTGACTGCCACTTATAACAGTTATACACTGCCACTTATACAGTCATAAGTAGTTTTGACCAAAATATTGGTTAATTTAGGTTATGGTTATGTTTAACAAAAGATGAGCAAGCAAAGCGAGCGAGGCTCGTTTTGCTTTTGGTGATATGAGGCCCTTGAGATTTAACTAAGTCAAGGAGCGCCTATACTTCGGGTATTGACTATAACATAATATGTAAATATTCAGAGGGCAATTCTCGTAATTAAAATGTAGTCAAAATTCAATTCCGATCCAGTCTCGATCTCACAAATGTCCCATTTGGTATTCTCGTATCACAATATAAAGTCTAATTTAAATGGGATTATATCGAAATATGAACCAGAATGTTATTTTGCCAACAATAAGAATTGATAATAATTAATTAATGAAATCAAGAATATCATTATTAGTCAATTCACAATTCATTATCGACTCGGTCAACTTTCATTCTGCGATCGTAAAATAATTACGAGCATTGGCCTTCAGAGCTTTAAATCAGAACCAGTTTTAACTAAGAATGTTAGACACAACAACAATTAACTACATGAGTCAGTTAAAAGTAATTTCGAGCCATGTCCTTACTCAAAACTATTTTTGACTGATGTTTACAGTCAAAAATGGTTTTGGCTCGTTGTCAGTAGATAGTTAACATAAAAAAAATCGGCCACAAACACCATCGGCCACCACCAAACCACAGACGGTGCAACCTAGTCGAAACGTCAGGCAATAATAAAGGTATGTATGTATATTTAGATACCTATAAGGGTATTCCCATAGACATGATCACGTTAATTTCGGTTGTTATATTTCATAAAAAAAAACAATTTAATATACGACGCAGTGATATTCTTACATGAAATATGCGTAAAAATTAACTAAGTACAAGCTAAATATATTTTTACTAATAACATAACAATGTAAAACTGGTTATTATTTTCACTTAAATTTATATTGTGAATAAATTGGCAACTTTCGACAAGCCCGACCATCGAGTAAACCGTAGACAGAGAAAGCTATAGACAAATTGATAGATCGAATCATCGAATTCACACTAGAAATAGAGCGACTTACGTATTTTTACACCGATGTTAACAAACTTTAGACAACGTATAATAGTTACCTATCCATACAGCAGGGACCGTTTTCTGGCGCAATTTAATATGGGTATGCCATATCTAACGTCTATAGTAGTGTTTAGCTTCGAATGTCGACAACTTGAGTCCACACAATAGGCTATTTGACTAACATTTTTCTTTTGTTTGATGTGTTTCAATAATATAAATCTCTCCAGATATCATGTTAATTTGAAAATCACAATTTAGGACTTTCCCGAAAACACTCCATAAAAAAGTTATGACGTCACAGGTTTGTATTTTGTATGCATCAAATCAGAATGTCGACAATCGACAATCGACAACTATGTTAAATATTACGTTTATGTAATTAGTATCATAATAAAAGTTAAAGTTTTTTAAATTGCTTCTCTAATGGAAATATTATTATTTAATAATTTCATACTTTTAAAATGGGATTTACGGCCAAACTTTGACCGACTCTTTAGAGTCTAGACTTATTTTAATAAGTCGTTCGGAAGATATTAGTATGAAAGTTTGCGACTTATTTTCTTCTCGTCTTTATAGCTTTGTGTATATTACGATATTGTTAAATAATTTACATAATTTTTGAACATTGTTAAATAGACTATGTGTGCATAAACAGGTATGTTTATTTTGGTCTGAGTTTCTGATATATTTATGATATTTTTTATTAATTAAGAAAATACATAAATTTTTAATTCTGACTTGTGAAATTATTGCCATGTTTTGATAGGAATAAAAGTTATAATACGATGTCGACTCAGTCAGTGTATACTGACGACCTAAGCCTCTTGGCAAGTAAATTTAATTATGACTACATTCAAAATTCATAGTACTAATAAATAGTTATATTTAGGCCTTCCAAGTCACGTTGGAAACCTTGCGTCTACCAACGCGAAAAGAAAAAAATAATTTATATACAATTCGAGAAACAAACGCTTCTACGGTTTACATTCAGTGAATTCAAATATTTATACATATAAATGTATTAATGTATCTGTATAAATATAACGAGTATTTACCTACTATATTAAATAGGTGTACATATTGCTGATAAAATAATAAAAAAATCTAATTTATTTCAAAATTCAACGTTTTTAAAACAATATACGTATAACAAATATTAATTTACAAATAGTTAAAGACAAATTACTTAATTCTTACCGATTGTAAAACTGCCGCAGCGATATAGTAATTATAAAATAAATAATAAAAAAATAATTGACATAAAATTTGTTACAGCCATACAAGAATTTTATTAATGAAACAAGCTCATTACCAATTTGACTGTATCTTATCTTATTCCACATGACCTTACTAAGGATACAAGGCGAATATATAACATAAATATACTCCTTAATAATTTACGAATTAGGAGAATCACCAGGGTTCGATTTCCTCAAGATAATCAAACTAAGATCTACTTTGACAAAGATTTCCAATTCACTACCATCCACCAATCTACTCTTTCACTGAGATTCGCCAAATCTCACTTGAAAAATAGTTTTCAAGTATTGTAACTTTAGATAGAAATATCTTAAATATATTGACTGACATAGTTAAGCTAGATCCATAGATTACTCCCCGAATAGATTCCACTTACAGGAAGGTTTATGGTCAGACGCGCATCAATGAATGAATGAATGATTCATTGACGTAACAAAGGACCCGGATCATCGTATTCAGTTTCGACTTTGGACCCATGAAAATTAACGGAGCTGAAATTATGCTTGATAATCCGTAAACAAATGAGTACACGTTGATGTTTTTTTTTTTATATGTTTACGTACAAATAGCCAATCACATTAGACGGGCCGCTCCCTCACCCTCATACATTCAGTTATGTACACATCTTTCACCCAAAAAGCGATTGAAATTATTTAAATAACCTGTTATAATAACTTGGAGCAATGTAATACGGAAGTTGACCTAATGCAGGCTCTGGACCTTCACTGGGGCTAATTGTATTTTGTTCAAAAGCAAAAATAATGTATTTGTAATAATCCTTGTGAGAAATAAATAATGTTTAATTTTGATTGCCCTTTAGGTAAGTGACTTCGAATTATTAGAAAATATGCACTGCACACATAGTACATATTCTGGTAATAATCTATGGCTAGGTCGTATGATCGTCAATATATCCATTCCATACATCTATCCTACATAGCTTTAAGTAGGTTCAGGATACATTACGATGTTTATTGGGATGATTACACTATAAAAACACTAAAACAAATAGCATAAGATATCTCTAAACATGCAATTTGTCTAGCTTTTTTATAATTAATACAAAGAAAAAAGGTACGTACATATGAAGAGTAGGATGAAACTGTGATGTCATAAGACAAGTTTACTATATTTTCCATACAAAATTGTCCTTTTGACAAAAGATAAAAATAAATAAAAAGTAACTAATTTGATTAAAATGTTATCATTCGGCTCGGTTAAATGTACGTTCACCTTTAGTCATCAAAATGATTCGTTTCACCACCATACTAAACATACGTGTTACATTCTTGCTATATTTTTTACGTACATATTAATGAGAACCCCTAAATATTATTATCAATATATATATATATTATGCATTTTACAACACAAATCACACGCGAATTCAACGTTATTGCCAATTATTATCTTCTATCGTGGCAACATTTTGATCCTAAATCTATTTTATCTATTGCACTATGTTACCGAGATATTAATTTTGAGCGCTGTACAAGTAAATGTTTTTAAAAAGATGGAAACATCATTCAGTCTTTATATTTGTACAAAATGATATCACCCTTTACTATAGCGCAGTCGGGTAACAAGGCACTAATTGTAACTCTCATACGAGTTTGGGACATCTTCCGTATTTAAGATTTTAAGATCAGGTTTTGCAAATATTCGAAAGTTATTCGAGTAATTATTCGAAGATTTGAATATTCATTCCAAGATGTCTTTAATTTTTATATTACTTATAAAAAAATCTACAAACTTCTCTATGACAAATTATTGCCACAAACAATCATATCATGTAAAACATAATTTATGCAAATATTTTCAAGTAGTGATTTAAATATTTTATTTCTATTGATATGAATGTGTGTATAAATATCGAAAATTATAATATATGCCTACTTTAAAAAAGATGCCTCTCTCTACAATCATGCAGTCTGTATGCCATAATGTAAATCAATAAATTTTCAAAGAAGAATACTGACTCGTATAAATTTTTCAAGTAGCCGCACAACAGCTAATATTTGAAAATAGCTCTAAAATAATTAAGTTTATTACAACTAACTTATAAAGACGTATCAGATTCATTCACTGAATGAATGAAAAACAAGTGGCAAAAAAAATATTACATGGTAGAACCAAATTCATTCATTGCATGAATGAAAAACAAAAAATGCGATATATTGTTTCAGTCGTTCAATTAAAAAAATATATCGTTTACAAAACTGAAGCGCTTAACTTAAAAATACGCTTATGCCTTCAATATTTCTATTTCCTAGCGCAGAGTAAAAAACCCTAGGCCTAATAGTATTTAGTTGCGATTTCATATCACTTATCCTTAAAACTAACAATACTTTTGTTTTAGTTCCCGTTTCAAAATCTTCCCAGCGGGACTTTTCGGTATCTCCGGTACTATTTGAGCTATTTTGATCCGTTTGAAACTAGTTACTTGGCCATTTACAAATTCCATTACCTCGTCAATGAGCAGGTTGTGGCCAGGTCTAGGAACTAAGAATGCTTTGGGCGTCTCCCCTGTTATTTCGTCAGGAACTGCAAGTACCGCGCAATCAGCTACTTTTGGGTGCATCCGAATTATTGTTTCTAGTTCTGCTGGGGCTACTTGGTAACCTTTTACCTGAAATAATATAAAAAAAAAATTGAAATCTTTAGACTGCGCATTACCCAACAAGAAGGCCCTCCGGAGAACCTAGGCAAAATGAGCAGCTTGCTTATTTTCAAAGTTGTCTACTTCTGTCACAACGTGATTTCACTGAATTATTACGTTGAAATTCGAATTCATTCACTGTCTAATCTGCTGCCACTATTGGGTAAATTAGGAACTGAATTTAATTTTGTCTCGTTTGTCTTCAAATGGCTATGAACGTTTTACTTACGTAGATAAGATTCAAAATGGTTAGTAATATTTAACCCGCTGCCGTTTTTCCTTCAGTGGGAATTGACCTGTACTCAAGTCAAACCAGATGCCTTAAATATTTAAAAGAGCACACCCTCGCCTATCCATACAAAAAACTACTACATAAATAGACCACGTCTGTATACGTGCAAATGTCTGGTGCAAATGTGTGTGTAATAAAATACCCTTATACATATAAAAATACCCTTAGGGTTGACTGCATCACAAGGTAGGTAACTCGCGTTGTGATCTAAGACGTTACATGGTATATATTGTAGGTAATATTGTAATAATAAATATATTTAAACGTTTATTGTGAATGACTGTGTTTATGAGACTGGATTAAATCGTTACCATGGTACACTAAATGGTCACGCGGGTTGTAATTGGTCATTATACAATCTAATGTCGTGGTCGTCTATTGAAAATACTCGTAAAAATCGCTCGCTCGCTCGCTCTCTACCCGAACTCTATCCAAGCGAGCGCCTGCGAGACGACTGCTCAGTATCATTCACTAACCACAAAATATAGTGCACAACGAGCCTAAAGAAGCTTTCACTTCGCCTCTACGCGAGGCATCCTCAGGCGATCTGTAGATGTTGATGGTTAGAACACCAACCTATAGGTTGTTGTACTAATAGGTGGCGGAAGCACGCAAAGTAGTGTAGATAAAATTGTTTGAAAATAATTGTTACCTTGACAAGTTCCTTGAGCCTATCCGTGATGTACAGATACTTGTCCTCGTCATATTTGCCGATATCACCGGTTTTGTACCAGCCGTCTTCCGTGAAGTCATTCTTCGTCGCATCACTGTTCTTGTAGTACCCGGTCATGAGATTTGGACCACGGAACCAGATCTCACCCTCCTGAAACGACAAATATACATCATAATCATCATCAGGTCATTTTAGTCTCCACTACAAGAGCATACATATAAAAAAAAATACATATAAAACCTTAAACTGACTGACTGATCTTGCTATATCTATGCTAGAGATGAAACAGACAGTTGGTTGGCCGGATATCCAGCCAATCTGAGAGCCGGATAGCCGGATATTCTGCCCCTGGATATCCGGCCCAACATTGCCGATTGGACATTGGCGCATCGTAACGAACGATTTAGTGTAGGTGCCAATATCCGGCCAATCTAGAAGCCGTATAACCGGACATCATGCCCCGGATATCCAGTCGAATATTGCCGATTGGCGCATCGTAACAAACGATTTAGTGTAGGTAGAGCACACGATCCGGTGGACTTTGGTTGGTTTGGGTCCTTTCATTAATGAGGGAAGTTAGCAAGTATTTCATTGATTTGTTGAGTTCATTCACAAACGTGTTCTTGTATGTATATAGTTAGAGATGATTAAAAAAATGTTTTTTATACCATACACTCTCGCAATGTAGTATGTAGTGAAGTATGTTTGTAAGAAAATTATGGTACATTTAGACATCAATGTATCGCTACACGCAACTGAAACCGATTAATATCGAATATTTTGAAAATATATTTTGAATTATTTCGAAAAATAAGTCATGGCATCAACCCATAATCATCCCACTGTTGGGATACGGGTCTCCCCTCAACCGAAGGGGTCTACAGCATACTCCACCACGCTGCTCAACTGCGGGTTGGCAGAGTAAAAATAGGTAATACGTTTAAGTTATTGACAAACATCTTCAGCTTAGTCCGTAGAGCTCAATAGCTAATCTAAACACAAGTACCATATGATGTTATAATAAAGCACTTGTACTATTCCACGTTATTATATTTAATATTACCGACCGGTTTCGCCGCTAAGGCATTATCAAGGTAAACAGATGCTGTTTGTGTTTCTACAGATAATTTAAGTAGAAGTTTGGTTCTCGTTTGACCAATAATCCCATGGTAATCGGCTTCAGCTTAGCCGGTAGGGCATCTGATCGATCTACCAATGGCAATCGTTTATTTTCACACATCTCTAACGCTATTCGTTGTGTAACTGTAGCCCATTTTGTGCGTCAGTTTACTTTGGGGTGTACGTCTTTGGAGCCAAAGCCCACTCGCCTGGACGTGGTACCACAGAATAATATACTCTAACAGAAGATTCACTTCCGACACAATTGGAATAATCACAATTAAAATATCAACTTTCGATATGCGTTAATACGGTCTAAAATAATTCTGCAGCTGTACTCGTACCTGAGTCTTTCAGCGGCAGGGACAATCGAAAGTAACCCCTATATCTAACGCGTTACGAGCGACAGCCGCTGCTTTTACAAAATGGTTTGTCTCGGCCTTGACGTAACTCGGCAGCGTGTCGCTCATAGGGTTGAACCAAAACGGTCGCGACCGAGCCGCGTAGATAGTTATAAATACATACGCTTGTTTATTAATGTTCAATAAAATACATATACTTAAACTACCAAAAATTGTAGTAGGTTTACGTATGTGTACGTTTATTACTCTGTTGTACTTACTTATGTTACTATATCATACTCTGTGATTATTAAGTACATAGGTAGGTACTTAGTAACAATAATGCTAGGTAATGTTGACACTGATAGAATGTATAATTTTAGTGTAAGTTTTAACAGGAATCATGATGACTGTACGTATTTACAGATCAGGTTTACTATTCACGTTGTCCCAATAATAGCTCGGATGTATCTTTAACACGGAAAGTATTTGTAACATTGGTGTAGGTATGTATTTTAAGTCTCTTATCTACTAAAGTCATAATGTCAGCAGAACTCACGCGCCGATAGATCAATTAGCGTATATTTTTTAACAGGTGCGAGTGATCGCCCGTGGCACTCACACACTGCTTAAAATTAAAACTCTTAAAATTTGTGTTCGTTCATCCGAATGCAGAACAGTAACGCTTTTGTTTAACCATCTTGGTCGCGTCGCATAGCGCGTGCGAGAGCGCGCGTGACACTCGACTAAATTGTGCTGCCGGCAGCGTCGGGCTTGTAGGTAAATAACTCGGCCGAATGGCGGAGTGACACAGGCCTGGTGGTACACCATGCCGAATAGCGATAGAGAGTTAGGGTACAGCGTATTTGTAAGCAACCCGACTTAAGATCGCGACTAAACAAATATTCCTTTGAGGGTTGTTGTGTTCCCTCAAGTGGTGGTGCGTGCGATATTTCATGTTGCAATTTGGGAGCGTTTATATGGCTGCGGTAACCGCTTCTCATTAGACGAGACGTATGCTTGTTTGCCAATCGACATAGTATAAAAAAAGTCGATCATATTCAGAAAATCAAAGTAAACCGATGCCTATTATGCATTCTGAAGTACCTACCGTACTTTCTATTCCGGTTTAGGTAAAACATCAGATAAAAACTTATTTATGGATGTTTTTATCTGATGTTTTATCTAAACCGGAACATTTTATAACGATCGAGCAAATAAATAAATATTTCTGGACAATTTACACAACACCATCTAGTCCCAAATTAAGCGCAAAGCTTGTACTATGGGTACTAGACAACTGATAAATGTACTTAAATACACTTTTTTGTAAATACATACTTATAATACATAGAAAACACCCAGACCAAGACAAACATTCATGTTCATGCATACAAATGTCTGTCTTGTGCGGGGATCGAACAAGCGACCTCGGAGTCAAAGCAGCCATTGCTAGCTATTCTTCCACCAGGTTCGTCATATAGTTTCTAGTAAAACGTTACCTTCCCAGGTCCAAGCGCCTCCTTCGTTTCTAGGTCTGCGATCTTGACTTCACTGTTGGAGAAAACGTGTCCAACCGCCGCGTGGTTGGCATCAGTGTTCTTTCCAACGGACAAACCACCGTTGGTCTCCGTCAGCCCGTACCCTTGGCGGAAGATCAAACTTTTCTGAAAAATTAAGGGCAGGTTAATGAAGATGAAAGACCTTGTGAACGTGGCTTTCTTATCAAGCGTTTATTCTTCGCGTAACTTATTGATTCGAGCGACCAGCCCCCTTACCACCAACTCTTACTGCGATTCAATAACTGAATATAATGCTTATTCATACCAATAAATAAGCGACTCTATTTCAACTTGAATACAGTCGCTTATTCATTGGTATGAATAAGCATTCTATTCAGTTATTGAATCGCAGTAAGAGTTGGTGGTAAGGGGGCTGGTCGCTTATATACGTTTAAAAGTCACTCTTGGAATTGAATAGGCTCCAAAACCACTAAACCGATTTTGATGAAATTTATCACAATTAAAGACCTCGAAATGCCTCAGGTTTGTGTCGATAAAACATTGAGATCGATCATGTCCTTGAGGAATGATCATCATATATATTTTCCATTGAAATCAATGCAAATCACAATTTTGGACTTTCCCGAAAACGCTCCATACAAGAGGCGATTTGTATTTATCAAATCAGAAATTTGTACGACAGCTATTGTTAAATATTACATTTATGTAATTAGTATCATAGTAAAAGTATTTTTTATTGCTTCTCCAATGGAAATATTTTCTTTTAATAATTTCATACTTTTAAAATGGACTTTCCCGCGAAACTTTGATCGACCCTAAAATAACGACTTATTTTAGGGTCGATCAAAGTTTCGCGGAAAGTCGGAAGATATTAGAATGAAAAAATTTTGCAGATCGCTATAGTTTTGTGTATTTTACGATATTGTTAAATAATTTATACAATTTTTGAACATTGTCAAATAGCCTATTATATAACCAAATATGGAATTACGTAATTGTAAGAAAGTGTGAACAATGAATACGTAGCCTTGAAAATTTGTATAAAATGTCTGCCTTTTCTGAATGTTTATTGTTATAAAGTAAGAATGGTTCAAGGCGTGTCGAGATGCGTCTCGTGCGAGGTGATGAGAAATTGTAGTACTAGTTGCGACTCTATCATATGTTTCATGCGTCAGTACCTACATTGTCAAGCAATTTGGAGAGATTGCAACATCCGGAACCTCATCTAAACTCATAAAAATGGTTTTTCGCCGTAGTGTCGAAATATAGATTAAAAATTTTTGAAGTGTAAGTGGTTCATCATCACCTTTGAACCAAAGTCAACTTCACCTGCATGCGGTGCTGACTGACAAACGAAGCTCTGGCGAAAAGAGAGGTAGGGAGGGTAATTGTATGCTACCCGACTGGGGAATGTACCTCCACGTCACAGAATACCGCAACCAAATAACAATTCCCTTGAGGGTTGTTGTGTTCCTTCGGGTGAGTGAGGTCACCAGCAAGGAAGGTGATGCTGTGTTGGCAGCTGGGGCGTCGACGCGCGAGCGATATTTTATGTTGCAGGCGTTAATATGGCTACGGTAACCGCTTCACATCAGGCGGACCGTATGCTTGTCAGCCACCCGATGTAGTAGGTATAAAAAAAAATGGCGGCATTTAGATACAACATTCTCACGGGAACCACACGAATGTGCCAAGCAGATCAATCGGACACAGGGAAGAGTGCCAAACAGGTCAATCGGACACAAGGAAGAGTGCCAAACAGGTCAATCGGACACAAGGAAGAGTGCCAACAGGTCAATCGGAAAGAGTACCTAACAAAAAAAGCCAGTGGAAGTGTGCCAAATTTGATTTGCAAGATTTGATTACAGACACCGCGTTGAAACCAAATAAATGCTTATAATATTGAATGCACAGAATGCTTAGTGCTAGTTTTTTGTTCGCGTTCGATCATATCAACGTAAATAAACCGACCAAATAGAGAAGAACTCTCATGTTGTAAATTTATAAGACGCGTGTTACATATCAAAATTATGTGGCTTACTTGCACACATTTTGAATTGAGCAACCCGGCTAATTTGGATATGTAACACGCGTCTGGTAAATTCACAATATCAAAGTGTTTCTCAATTTGGTCGGCTTGTAAACGGTAACACGTTTGAATGCGACTATAAACTTGCACTAAGCACTCAGGTTCAGTCAGGCACTCTTGAATGTGTAAAAATTTACTAAGTATGTATATGTAATAAGTTAGTGAACTACAGGCAATTTGATCTACACTACTTTGCGTGCTTCCGCCACCAAACGCTGATTTTGGTGGCGGAAGCACGCAAAGTAGTACATATCTTTGATCTATACTACTCTTCTTTATACGATCTTTGATATATACGATCTTGTCTGTAAATTCGACTTCCACAAAATAGCACCTGAATCAATTAACTATCTAGTGAACCAAGTTCTAAAATTATAAAAAACTATTTATCAATATCGTAAAATACACAAAACCAGAACGATATGCGGTCAATTTGTCTTGGTCTGGGTGTTTTCTATGTATTATATGTATGCATTTAGAAAAAAAATGTATTTAGGTATAATATAAGTGATCTAGTACCCATAGTACAAGCTTTGCTTAATTTGATGGCGATATGTTATATGTCCAGGAATATTTATTTATTTATATTATTGTGACGTCCTTATTTTTTTTATTATTTTTTTTTATGTGAGAGCAAACGAGCATGTGGGTCACCTGGTGGAAAGCAATCACCACCGCCCATGGAGACCAGCGACACCAAGGGGTCGTCGATCCGTTGCCAGCCTTTTAAGGAAAATGAAAACTCTGTTCTTGAAGGCACCCATGTCGTAGTTGTTCGGAAATACCGCTGAGGGAAGTTGATTCCACAGTTTCACTGTTCGTGGTATGAAATGTCTTAGGAAACGTACTGTAGTAGATCGCCAATTATCAAGATGATATGGATGGAATTTTAATTTATGGCGAGTTGTACGATAGTGGAATTCAGCGGCAGGTATCAAATCAAACAGCTCATCGGAGCACTCAAATAACACCTTACATAACAAATTGAAAAAAAATGGTTCACAAGCCTATTCTTCGCGTGGTTCGGCACGCACTTGGGTTTCTTACATTGTTATCACAAATTTCATTCTTATCATGATAATCCAGTCAAAATAGACATTTGACTTAGCCAAAATTCGCATAGAGCTGAAAATTGGCAGTGACGTTAAATACATCATTATAAATGAAATATCAAAAATCCCCTTCGATCCTACTTCTGCAAAAAATTTTATTCAAGGTCAAAAGTATGAAATTAAGGTTTTTTCCATTTTTCTCGAAAACAGTAAGTATTATCGTAAAAATAGGTCGAACAAAAGTTGTAGATCATACAATTCTCTACAAAAATGGTCCAGTCACTTTTTCTCTTACGACTCACCATTCATAAGATATCGCGGTTTTAATCATTAGAAAATTCATATTTTACATAATAGCACACATTTCCGCACCACCTATGAGGTAATGTACTTGGCGCATTTTTTTTAACGTGGTTTCCACAGTAGGTATACTCCACGATCTATTGTAATGAAGAAAGTTTGATCAGATCTTATCCTATTAATTGAAAGAATAGTAATATTGCTAATGATTAAAGTGGAATAGGTTGTTTTTTTCTACATGTCATCATTATATAAGATAATTGTCTATTCTACGTCAACAATTATTTCTTCGTCTTCATTCTCTTCCTCTTTGCTGAATTTCTGTTCGCTGTTCTAAGAAAAGGGATGCATCAATTGTCTCTTCATTAATATCATAAATATCTTCATCTGTTGTATTTGTTTCAATATTGAAGCAAGTCTGACCCTGACAATTGATGCATACTGGCCAACAAAATAATCCTACTTTTCGACAGCCACAATTCTTACTACAATCCGTCTTGCATTTACAAAAAATAGTATTAAGTAGTTTTTCTGGAGCAGGCGGGAGTAAAGTTTGAATTGGCTCCAAATAATTGTCTGTTAATTTCCAACCCCATTCTTCTGGGTCCAGCATCACCATACTTTAACTTTAATCTTCTTTTAATTGTTTTATTATCTATAGTTGGATTTTTGCCGATATCTTTTAATTCTTGTAATGAAAATTGGCAATCATCATTATTTTCAATGTACTGAAATATTTCCTCCATCGCCAAGTTTACAGAATCATCTTCGGGACGACCGACTTTATATCCCGTAGTAGGCCTCAGAAAGATATTATAACAGTTATTGTGGTACTTAGCTTCAGCAGCAACTAAGTCAAATTCATACTCAATGCGGGCAATAACAGCTTTTGCTGCGTCATCAGAACGAGTCCGAGCTACCTTTAAAATGGAATCTTCAAGTGGAAATACGTTATAAATTTTACGACGAACATTCTGCGCTTTCTTCTTTTCAGCTTCTTCATTTGCTTCATCGCCGCAAAATAAACAATATTTTTTGAAGTTGAAATCTGGCTCACTTACTCGTGCTCTAGTATGAGGTGGACTTATCGTGGATGTACTACCTTGTTCTGTCTCACGCTGTCTTTTAGCTGCAACAATACTACTCTTTCGAGTATACATTTTACGACACTGCACGTGGACTGTCACAGATTGCTTGTCTTTTAAGTATTCAAAAAAATCATCATTTCTTTCAACACTTACATCAATCAAAGTCTTCATTCCACGATCAACAACAACAACTTCACTTTCTTTCAAAGGTTTATCACAAATGAAACAAACTTCTGACATTTTGTTTAAATTATTTAACAGCTCAAATTAAAATTGAAAATATTACCAATATGCACGTCTGTTCACTGCACAGGAATTTTCAAAACTAACAGTATATACTGAGTCATTTCATTTACTTCCTTCAAAAATAAGCAGGTATGCGACCCTTCACACTAGAGATGGGCAGTGGGAACACTCGAACAATGACGTAGCTAGCAGATGTTACTCAAGGTTACCGACGAAGGGAATTAGGGACTGACAGTATAGTCTTATATTTTAAAATCCTCATTTAATTTATACGAGTTTTATTGTGTAAGTAACACAAACGAATACTTTCTTATTTTCATTTATATTGAACGTCCGGTGACGTATACAAGCTGCATTTTAGTGCATATTATGTAAAATATGAATTTTCTAATGATTAAAAACGCGATATCTCATGAATGGTGAGTCGTAAGAGAAAAAGTGACTGGACCATTTTTGTAGAGAATTGTATGATCTACAACTTTTGTTCGACCTATTTTTACGATAATACTTACTGTTTTCGAGAAAAATGGAAAAAACCTTAATTTCATACTTTTGACCTTGAATAAAATTTTTTGCAGAAGTAGGATCGAAGGGGATTTTTGATATTTCATTTATAATGATGTATTTAACGTCACTGCCAATTTTCAGCTCTATGCGAATTTTGGCTAAGTTATGACTTATTTTTGTCTATTTTGACTGGATTATGAAGCAGACCTGCGTTAAGTAACCGGCGTAATCAAGTATTGTGCGTTATTTTATCTAATCTACAAAGGTACTTGATAGTTCAACAAACGATAAATTTATTGCATGCTATCATGATTTATTACTCGAGCCTTCACTAATTAGTAGACGAGAAATACCTTTTTTTTAATATGAGAGGGAGCAAACGAGCATGTGGGTCACCTGTTGGAAAGCAATTACCACCGCCCGTGGAAATCAACAACAACAAATGGTCGCCGATCCGTTGCAAGCCTAGACTCCTTCCTTTCTTTGTTACAAACACCTACATGTTTTGTCCTCCCTACGGTAGGAATTAACCAGGTATTTTTCTTTTCCTACGTCGGTTGGCAGACAAATATACGCTCCGACTGATATGAAGCGGTTATCGTAGCCATATTAACGCTTGCAACATTAAATATAGCTCACGCGCCGCCACCATCACTGCCAGCACAGTAACTCCTTCCTATCTGGTGACCTCACTCACTCGAAAGAACACAACAACCGTCAAGGGAATTCTTATTTGGCTGCGGTATTCTATTAGATAGAAGTGCTTCCCTCTTTTGTCAAAGTTATGTTCTTCCCGTATGTTGCCAAGACTGTCACGAATTTGGTTGTCATTTTCCATACAAAAATAAAACCGTCTAAAAATACAGCTGTATGCTGATGACGTAGCTGATGACGTAGCTGATGACGTAGCTGATGACGTAGCTGATGACGTAGCTGATGACATAGCTGCTGACGTAGGTAAGGTCACATCACGTGGCCACATTTGTAGCTAACGAACATACCTTGTGATTTTGCAACGACACAAATCCGACATTCGGAATTAACCTTTAATCATCCCACTGTTGGAATATACAGGTCTCCACTTAGTCGATGAGGTTTAGAGCATACCACCACGCTGCTCAACCGCGAGTTGGCGGTGCCAATGTTTTCATGCCGCCCAAATGCCACTGACTTGGCTTTACGACTGTAAACAAACCCATCCGTAGACAGGCTACAGTCGACATTGCTTAACTTGCGTGATCGATTAGACTGACACGCGCAACGACGCCATCGAGATCCTCATTGTCTCGCTATAATTCAAGATCTCTATGTTCCGCAGTGGACGTTTATGCTGAAGAATGGGTACATAGTTTGCTTACATTTTTATTGATGACCGCTTCAACATCCTCCGCAGCAAGAGGCGCAGCGCCCGCTATTATAGTCCGTATTGACTTGAGATGAGCTGGGGTCACTGCCGGGTGTCTACCTAGGAACATGGCTGGAAAGAGATGTTAGAAATGAAAAAAAAACACATACAGGATGGAAACAAAAACAGTAAATAAGTAGTCTCCTTCAATTTCAAAACAATATAAGATAATATTATTAAAACTCACGTGAGACATTATACTAAATTAATTAAATAAATTAAACGGGTCACTCACGTCTTTTTGTCGGGAAAGCCGACTAGTTTCGATCTCAAAAGGAGACCTTCTTCAGGGCGAATGTCCAGACACGTCCACCCTTTGTCTCTTGCGCCGGACACTGCGCGCCAATGCGCGCGCCGCACGACTGGAAAGGGTGGTGGGGGGTTGGTGCGTTGATTGGTGGAGCGCTGCCTTCTCCTTTTGAGATCGAAACTAGTCGGCTCTCCCGACAAAAAGACGTGAGTGACCCGTTTAATTTATCTAATTAATTTACAATATAAGATATTGAAAAACCGATTACTTCAATGGAATGGTATCAATAAACTGAGAGCCCTACTCCGAAGAAACGTAAATCGTTTCTTCGGAGTAGGGCTCTCAGTTTATTGATACCATTCCATTGAAGTCTCGTTCATCGGTTTTTCAATATCTTATATTGTAAATTAATTTTTATTTTTTACATATAGTAGTGCTTAGACGCGGCTTTGCGTGGTCACTATTTTAATAACACTCTTTTTCTCCCGTAGGTATAGGATGGTTTTTCCGGAATAAAACTAGCCTATGTTAACGACATTGTCGGTGCAAACCGAACAGTCCTTGGTGAGTGATATACACCAAGGACTGTTCATTTCATAGTGTCTTCACTGCCAGCAAGTTTTCCGTTGCAACGCTGAATGTCTCATTCAACACATAATACATAAATAAATAATAATAATAAACATTTGCGTGCCGCAAATAACTAGCAATAAAAGCAGTTATGGCAGGCGTCCGTCCCTCTTCTTAATAGCCCGGTATTAAGTTCACCCAGATCTCATCTCCATAGCCCATTTATTTTCTATCACACTTTGCAATAATCTCAACGCCTGCAGAGACCTGCTCATGGATATGTCGTTCCATTGACATATTCTGGAGCGGGTCACGGCGGCCGTACAACATTACATCAAACTTCTCAAAGGGGCCTCTATGCGTTGGATCCCCGCGCACGCCTATCAAAGACCGGGCTTGACCCGTGAGTCCAAGAGAGATAAATATTTCTTTATATTTATATATATACTCGTATATATATATATATATATATATATATATATATATATATATATATATATATATATATATATATATATATATATATATATATATATTACATCCATATTTTGTGCTGTGACATAGATTACTTATTATCATACCATCATAAACGTCTAACAATAAAGATTGCGTGTTCACCTGGTAGAATCTTAATGTAGTTTATGTTTTATTTATAAATACGACTATGTAAACGTTTTAGGGGAAGGTCACAGCAATCAACTTTATTAAATCACCTGAAGTATCAGTACAGCCGATATCAAAAGTAACTCAAGAATATCAAATAAAATAATAAAGATATTTCTGGACTATTTACACAGCGCCATCTAGTCCCAAACCACAGTATAAGTAATGATGGTACAGTATAGACGAATCTCTAACAGTTTGTATGGCACACTTACTCTTACTCATTCTCGCTCTGTACGGACGTCATTGTGTAATAGTGAACGACGCTACATTTGTATAGAGTGACCGGGGTGTGCCCAAACTAAGTAAAGCTTGTACTAACGGTACGATACTAATATTATACTTAAATATTTTTTCTTGTACATATACATAGAAATCATTATTATTTAAATAGTTGTCTTGGCCAACTATTTAAATAATAATAATTTAATTAGTTGGGTGTTATCAAAAAATAGTCGAATTTCATCTGCAAACGATCGACTGCAAATGGCTTGTTTAGTAGTATAATTACTTAATAGGTTGATGACGCCACACTGTGACTCACGCAGTACAATATAAGATGCAAAAATTCGTCAGCAACACAAACCCTCCTGGTAGCTCAGTTGGAAGAGCGCTCGTCCGATCATCGAGAGGTTGTGGGTTCAAATCCCACCTGGGGGGGCAGGTGAATTTTTCCATTTTTCAAAATATAATACATAGAAATCACCCAGACCAAGCCAAACAGACATGTTTATGCACACTAATGATTGCCCTAGCTTCGCACGGATGCAATACAATAAAATCTATGTTACTCGCTGTAGCTTTCTATAGGCGAAAGGATTTTTAAAATTGGTTCAGTTGTTTTTTTAGTTTATCCATTACAAACTAAAATAAACTTTACAAAATTGGAGGTGTAAGAGGTTCTTGAGCTCCTCCGGACTTCGGAGGGCACGTTTAACTGTCGTTAAACCCCACTATAATTTAAAAAATATAGCCAAAGTTGAAAAAGTAATTTAATTACAAAAAAATAATGGTCCGGGGAATAATAAGCTTGTATACAATTTTTTTTTATTTGTTATTTAAAGACGTCACAATAATATAAATATAGGTGAAATAATTACTTCGATTGCATAAAAACTTCACGAGATATGATAACTTGAAGATCACAATTTTGGACTATCCCGAAAACGCTCCATACAAAAGGCCACCACGTTATGACGTCACACCTTGGTATTTTATATGCATCAAATCAGAAATTTGTACGACAGCTATGTTAAATATTGCGTTTATGTAGCCAGTGCCGTAACAAAAGTTATAGTATTTTTTATGGTAATATTTATTTTTTATAATTTCATACCTTGAAAATGGACTTTCCCACCAAACTTTGATCGAACATAAAACACGTTGGACATAAGTTATTTAAATTTTAAGATCGCAGATCGTTCTAGTTTTATGTATTTTATGTTACTGAGAGAGTTTTTATAATTTTGTATTCTGCCTAGGAAGGTCCAAATAATAACGAAAAAGTTTTAATACTCACCGATAGGTGGCACCACAAACAAAACATCAGATTTATGAGTGAGCATCGTCTGGAGGTACAATTCTGGCTTGAAGAACGGCAGCGTGACGAGTTTGCAGCCGAGATAGAGCTGGTTCAACATTTGTACGTTGAAGCCAAATATATGGAAGAACGGTATCACTACAGTAAATACAGACTGTTGAGTAGCTGTAATTAAAATAATATTTCATTATCAATCGATATAACATAGTTATAAGCACGACTTAGGTTAGACTTGTATTTTTTATTGTTTTTCCAACGGTAATACTTTTTAAAATAATTTCCAAGGGATGAAATTTTGATCGACCTTATAACATGTCGACCATAAGTTATTAATATTTTAAGATCGCAGATCGTTCTAAATTTGTGTATTTTATATTGTTACTGATAGTTTTTACAGAATGTTTTGATAATTTTAGAACATTTTTTTATACAACGTCGGGTGGCAGACAAGCATACAGCCCGCCTGATGTCAAGCAGTTACCATAGCCATATTAACGCTCGCGCGCTGTCACCCCCGCTGCCAACGCAGCAACTCCTTCCTCTTTCTGATAATCTCACTCACTGGCAGGAACACAACTCTCAAGGGAATTGTTATTTAGCTGCAGTATTCTGTGAGGTGGAGGTACTTACCTACTTACTTACCCAGCTTACAAAATACGCAATGCCCTCTCTTTTCTCCAGAGCCTTGTTTGTCAGTCAGCAGGTGAGGATGGCTTTGGTTCAAAGATGTTGATGAACCACTTATACCCCAATTAGCAACTAACCTATTATCAAGTCGCCACATATATGTGAGTTTAGTAGATATTCAATAAATAATTATACCTGTAGTCTCCAAAACAGCAACAATTTCAGGCATAGAAAACATTTTGTTCGCTACAACGGCACTTTTATGCGTCAACTCTACACCTTTTGGATACCCTGAGGTACCACTTGAGAACGGTATAACCGCGACATCATCAGCACCTCTCTTCACAGACTTCAAACAGTCCAAGTCTATGCTCAGATCTTCGGCAAACTCAGCGAACTTTATGGTACCTTCGGGTAAACCTTCATTGTCTGTTAATATAACTGGGATTTTGTTCGCCATAGAGCTGAGTGCTTTGGATATAGTTGGGTAGAAGTGTTTTGAGGACACTATTGCTTTGCAGTCTATTAATTCTAGTTGTCTTTTTAATTCCTCTGTAAAACAAAAGGTATTATTTAAAATCCAGGTGCCTAGTATTCGTGTTTGGAATCGGGAAGGAATAAAAGCAACGGCAACTAACTAAAGGCTAGACAACAGTGTTCTATTTATGTATGTACCTATAATAATATCAATATTTCACTTAAAAGGCTGGCAACGGATCGGTGACCCTTTGGTGTTGCTGATTTCTATGAACGGTGGTGATTGCTTTCCATCAGGTGACCCACATGCTCGCTTGCCCCCCTATCATATAAAAAAAATTGGGGAATTGGACACTCCACAGGATGCAATGAACTTTTTAAACGTACTTAATTAAGGGTTAAATAAACAAAACACTTTTGTGGTTGATTGTACAACTAATTTAACTCTGTAACTACCGGCGGCGACGCAAGCGTCTACTTACAAGGCTACGTACATTAGTTGGACGATGGACCCAATTATACTATTGTTCATCATCTCGTGCATGTAGCATAGCACATGGAAACACATACTTAGTATTAAAAAGATTGAATGAACGCCAAATACCAGTCTATATGAATATACCCTCATCAATAATGAACGAATTTTATAAACACTTTATTTCGATCTATTTTTATAGGGTGCGTAAAAACATACTGTACTCAATGAGTACGGCGGCCTTAAATGGGTTAACAAAGGTATGTAAATGCCTTATATTCAATATCGCCTTAATTCCCATTATAGCAGTCAAGCATATGACCCGCCACATATGAAACGGTGACCTCAGCCTATAGTATCGTTGACAACCCCTATTCACCTACTGCTGGGATACGGGTCTGCCCTCAATCGAAGGGGTTTAGAGCATACTCCACCACGCAGCTCAACTGCGGGTTGGCGGAGGCCAGAGTTTTCAAGCCGCCTAAAGGCCACAGACTTGACTTAACGACAATCATCTAATGACAACAGCCGGGACCGACAGCTGAACGTGCCCTCCGAAGCACACAGGATGTCGGGATAAATAAACCCATCCATGGACAGGCTACGGTCAACGTTGCTTAACTTGCGTTTTCCATTAGACTGACAAGCGCAACGACGCCATCGAGCTCCTCATATATGCCTATAGTATGAACGCTTATAACATAAATAATCACTCGCACGCCGTCACTTCCGCTGCCATCGCAGCAACACCTCCCTTTTCGTTTTTTTTCTTTTTTTTTATATTCAACGTCGGGTGGCAGACAAGCATACGGCCCGCCTGATGTGAAGCGGTTACCATAGCCATATTAACGCTGGCAACATAAAATATCGCTCGCGCGCCCCCGCTGCTGCCAATGCAGCATCTCCTTCCTTCCTGGTGACCTCACTCACTCGCAGGAACACAAGAACCCTCTAGGGAATTGTTATTCGGCTGCGGTATTCTGTGAGGTGGAGGTACATTCCCCTGTCGGGTAGCTTACAATTACGCTCCCTACCTCTCTTTTCGCCAGAGCTTCGTTTGTCAGTCAGCAGGGTGCACCGCGTGCAGGTGAAGATGGCTTCGGTTCAAAGATGTTGATGAACCACATACACCCCACCTGGTAGTATCCTCATACGCAGCAGAACATCAGCTCTTTAGGCCATTAGGAAATTACCATACCTGCAGTATACGTAGGATTCATTGGGGACACCACACACCCCGCTTGTAAACTCCCCATCACAACACAAGGATACTCTGGCACGTTAGGGAGAATCACAGCTACCTTGTCATCTTCTCTAAGCTTCAGCTTTTTCCGCAAGGAAGCTCCAAAGGTCATCGACAGCTTATGGGTTTGAGCGTAGGTATAACCATGTCCTGTTACTCCGCATACCTGAAATTTAATGCTAGTGACAAACAAAATAAAACTGGCTATCGCAGAATGCATGGCTGATGATGATGCTCGAAAATATTTTGTATAGAAAATATGCTTGATCGGAAGGGGAGATACAGCAGCGAATTAAGGCTAAAGAGGGACCTAGGCAACATTGTAGTTCCGAACCTACTAAAGAAGTTTTCACTTCCAGAATAAAAATTTTGACGAGCTCGGTGGCGTAGCGGTCAATGACGCGACTTCGACACCAACGCTCGTGGGTTCGATTCCCACATAGGACAAACATTCGTGTGCATGCACATGTCTGTTTGTCTTGGTCTGGGTGTTTTATATGTATCATAAGTATATATTTACAAAAAAAATGTAATTACGTATATTTATCAGTTGTCTAGTACCCATAACATAAGCTTCGCTTACTTTGGGGCTAGATGGCGCTGTGTAATTTGTCAAAAAAAAAAACCTAACTTTCGAGCCCCAAACATCACGGGCCCTAGGCACGTGCCTACGTTACCTAGACCTTAGTCCGCCTCTGGGGGGAGATGGACAATCGCATCCAGGGTTATATTATTCTGATTTGGTGCGGAGGCGCGTAGGAACGCAGAAGAGCGTGAGGCTCTATTTACACCGCCGTGGAATGGAATGGCGACTTTTTACGACGAAATTGTACATAGCATAATGAACTTTATGTCAATTGTATAACATATAAACTTAAATACGAGCCAAAAAAGCGTCTTCCGGCGAATCCTCGCGCATTCTCGAGAATTCCCCTAGCTATTGTCGGCGCTGCCTGTGGAATCCGCGGTAAGTGGCGCGAACGGGGAGTCGGTCGGGATGGTCACAGCACAGCAATGGAATACGTTCGCGTTCCAGAGAATTCGCGCGCCTTCTCGCGTCATGAGGCGAAATTGATTCCATTTCATTCCATTCCGCGGCGATGTAAATTGAGCCTGCGCAGCTGCGGAGCGAACGGGAAACCGTAGTGAGGCGCTCTTGGACGGCAGCAAAGACGTAGGCGTACATGTAGCTGCCCCAGAAGGGGGAGTGAGTTTAAATGAGGGACAAAGGACAGAGATAAAGAGTAGCTGCCCCAGAAGGGGGAGTGAGTTTAAATGAGGGACAAAGGACAGAGATAAAGAGTAGCTGCCCCAGAAGGGGGAGTGAGTTTAAATGAGGGACAAACGACAGAGATAAAGAGTAGCTGCCCCAGAAGAGGGAGTGAGTTTAAATGAGGGACAAACGACAGAGATAAAGAATTTGAAGGGAGTTGAGAATTGCCCGCAGCACGAAAGAGTCTCAGAGTAAATCGCGCGCATCTCCCACAACGTCGGTGGAGCCTTGTTGGTTATTTTGTTTTGATGGTAACAAAGGAGTTATCAAGCTTTAAGACGCTTCTGCAGTCCTTATCATTGTGTTGGTAACAACTCACAAGTTTAGGTACCCAATAGTATTACAAATACTTGGTACACGGCTGTTGAGCTTGACTTTACTAACCATCTTTAGATTTTTTACGCCTTATTTGCCATATTGACGTCTCTCGCATTGTCAAGAGGGGAAGTCAATTACAAAGCTTCCTATTACTATTAATTTCTTCCAATTAAGTTCGTTAAGAGTACCAAAGCACTGGCACTAACAAGCAGTGGCCTTTAATGAGGGTCTTTTGGCAGCACTGATGCGTAGTGTCCAATCATTTGTCAATTCATAGCATCTTGTCAAATGTCATGTTGACGTCTTGTGTTGTCTTGTCGTCTTAAAGTTTCACTGTCAAAAAATTCAGTACCTACATTTTAACAATCTGGACCAGACGCCTACCTAGCGACTTCTTATATCTGAAAAAATATCAAACATCCCCATTCTAATAATACATAGAAATACTTTCTAAATATCGAAAAACGAAATTCTTCTAATGATACACAGAAGATACAGTAGGAACGTGTAGTGGTTGGGCATGTCACATTTAAAAGGAAATGCTAAACTGCATAACATTTTTCCGACATTCGGTCGCTCTAAGTACATTGCTACTATTATTAATACAATAATATGACTTTAGTAAATTACAGCCACAATGTTGTAATGAAATCTATATATCATAACGTTGCTTCAACTATACACATTACTCATACAAAATACCAAGTTAATTTGCAAGACAATGTAATGAATATGCAAAAACGTGAATAACTTAAAAGTTCAAATGCCTATTTCTATGCTACAACTCTTACATAAGCAACGACTTAACAATGGCTTTAGGTATGTACAGTCATATTTATTTATTCATGAACAATATACTTGTCTGTTGTTGTGTGTCTGAAATAATAATAATAAATAAGTCCGCAGGGCAGCTTGTGTGGCGAGCTGTTGTGTGAGTAGCGACACCACGAACCCGAGTCTCCAGAGAGTCGGTCAGGGCCTTCGTCTCCGGCGTGTCTTCATCGGTTGGAATGTAAACACAAGAAGGCCCGCAGGACTCTCAGCTCTGGCTTGCCTTCATTGGCCGTCCAGAGAGGAGCCGCTAGAGCTATATGCTCCAGGGGTGGAAGTGTTAAAGGGCATCACGCCGCGAGTAACTTCGGAGAAAGCGCAGCACACCTCTCGACATCCCTGAGTCACTCACACCGGTGTTGCCTCCGGCCGATTTCCTGGCATTTCGGGGGCCCATCTAGTGAGTGGCAAGCCACCGCCTGCCGCAAATAACTAGCAATAAAAGCAGTTATGGCAGGCGTCCGTCCCTCTTCTGTAATAGCCCGGTATTAAGTTCACCCAGACCTCATCTCCAATTTATTTTCCATCACACTTCGCAATAGTCTCAACGCCTGCCGAGACCTGCTCATGGGTATGTCGTTCCATTGACATATCCTGGAGCGGGTCACGGCGGGCGTACAACATTACATCAAACTTCTCAAAGGGGCCTCTACGCGTTGGATCCATATCCCCGCGCATGCCTATCAAATGACCGGGCTTGACCCGTGATTAAAAAGAGATACATAATAATAATAATACAACATTACATCAAACTTCTCAAAGGGGCCTCTACGCGTTGGATCCATATCCCCGCGCACGCCTATTAAATGACCGGGCTTGACCCGTGATTAAAAAGAGATACATAATAATCCTAATTACAATAATATCACCATTATAACAGATAATCTTATGCCACTACGTTATTAATGTCATACATTTTGTATGAAAATGTAGAAGTTTGGGTATAAGTACTTCATCAACATCTTTGAACGAAAGCCAACCTCATCTGCACGTGGTGCACTCTGCTGACTGACAAACGAGGCTCTGGTGAAACGAGAGGTAACCCTACCTCACGTTTCGCCAGAGCGAATTTTTTAAACCTCCCTACTGGGGAAGTGGAGGTACTTCCCCCGTCGGGCAGCTTAAAAATGCGTCACAGAATACCGCAGCCAAATAACAATTCCCTTGAGTTGAGTTGTTCCCTTCGTGTTGTTGATCTCCATGAGCAGCGGTGATTGCTTTCCATCAGGTGACCCACATGCTCGTTTGTACCCCTCTCATATAAAAAAAAAAGTTTCTTACTCAATCACGCAAAAATGGCTCAAAGGTTTTTAATTAATTTGGCACACAAATAATAGACTGGAATAATTATTTCCGATACTTGCAGTCAAAGCCACGAGCCAAAGCTAGTAACTAGGTATTAAGATTATGTCGTTAAAATTTAATTAAAGACAGTGAGAATAAGGATATAAAAAAATTAAAAACAGTATAGGAGGTCCATTCCAACAATCAAGTCGCCGCAATGAAATACCAAAAAAGATTAATAAAGACGTCTATATATTTACTATCAATATGTTTACTACTACTCTTTTCTAGTTGAAGGTCTTAAAACAACCTTAACCTAACCGATAAACTATCTGCTAGATAAACCCGCTCATTTATTCATTGTATAACGAATAGACTACCTAGGCATAGTCTATCTATAAATGTATAATTATATAAATTTAAAATTATATACATTTTCTATATAACATTTATACATAGAATATGCCTAAAATGAATCATTTATACATAGACTATGCCTAGAATTGGGGTGTAAGTGGTTTATCAACATCTTTGAACCAAAGCCAACTTCACCTGCACGCGGTGCACCCTGCTGACAGACAAACGAAGCTCTGGCGAAAAGAGAGGTAGGGAGCGCAGTTGTAAGCTACCCGACTGGGGAATGTACCTCCACTTCACAGAATACCGCAGCCAAATAATGGTTCCCTTGAGGGCTGTTGTGTTCCTGCGAGTGAGTGAGGTCACCAGAAAGGAAGGAGATGCTGCGATGGCAGCGGGGGTGACGGCGCGGGAGCGATATTTTATGTTGCGAGCGTTAATATGGCTACGGTAACCGCTTCACATCAAGCGGGCCGTATGCTTGTCTGCCACCCGACGTAGTATAAAAAAAAAAAGAAAAGAATCCCTATTTCCCTATGTCATCGCACAATGCGTGAACGTATGGAACAATTTCGCTAATACTTTTTTTGGTGTTATTACAAATTACAATCTACAGACCCGGGGTCCATAGGTACCTTTATTAGGAATGTTCTATTTTTATCTTACAATTTATAAATTTCACGTCGCTATTATGCTAATAATTATATTATTGTCTATTACTACTTAAGTAGATTTGTACTTCTGTTTGTAATGAATACTCAAAAACTACTGAACAGATTTTAACAATTATTCTCTTGTAGGAAGCTTACACGATCAACGAGTAACTATATAGACCTTTTTTGCACCCGTGCAAAACCGATACATAGCTTAATTTAGATTGCCTAAGTAAACCCAGTATTTACCGTATTGCAATCAATTATAATACCTTAATTTATTTTTTTTCTTCCACGCCCCCCACTCCCGCTCGCGCTCAATTACTTACAGCAGTCTATACATTGACCGGAATTATATAATTTGTCAGTAACAAAGACACAATTAACATGCTCACTGGGCATTGCAATTATTTCCAGTTGAGTAATTTTCGATATCTATACATTTTTGGAAAAAGAAATCGCAAGATCTCAAATTGAGGCCATAATTATCTATATGGACTTCAAGAACAAGACAATAAAAGTATTTTATGGGCGGTGTACATTATCCCAGTCTAGCGATCGAATCCAGCGTTAGATTGCTGCTGGAAAAATGTAACCCACTGCACTGTATAAGTAGCACAAGCATGTGCTAATTATTTTTCTTTCCCATATATTTATTGCATGACAGATATAAGAGAATTGTAAGCAATATTCTATGCAATACTCGTATCTAGAACATATCTTGCTTGTGTAACGCTCCATATATAATATTATACTTAATGTTATAAAATGTTATAATAAAACACTTGTACTATTCCACTTAATTATATGTAATTTTACCGACCGGTTTCGCCGCTAAGGCATTATCAAGGTAGTTTTAGATAGGAAACTCATATACCATCTGTTTACCGTGATAATGCCTTAGCGGCGAAACCGGTCGGTAAAATTAAATATAATTAAGTGGAATAGTACAAGTGTTTTATTATAACATTTTATAATAATGTTCCACCAAGTGCCAACAATCAACAGTATCATCTTTAATATTATACTACACTAATAATGTGACCTACTGTGTTGGGTTCACAATAATGTATATCGTTTCATTATTATTATTAAATAAATTGAGATTGTGAACTTGTTTGTGGTCAAAATTAATAAATACAAAAAAAATAAACCAGCACATTAAAGGCTGAATTATAATGCGCCGAATCCAGAGAACAAACCCATGTAGTACTGGATTGACGGTCTACTTTTGAATCCAGCGCGGCAACTGGAATCATGTAGACAGCCAGTAATTCATCAGTTAGTAAATTTTTCTCAACTACTTTCCTGACCTCATTGTTAATGTGGTTTTGAAGACGCGACACCTTTCAAGTGACTGGAATCATGTAGACGAAGTGACTGGTATCACTAGACCGGCCTATTCCAGTGCAACGCTACTGGGTTATTGGACTGGAATAATGTAAAACCGAGCAATACACCATTTAAACGACAGTTAACATGTTGTTGCTAAATCAAAACTAGTTTTACGAGGTAAGTATATTTTCTTCAATGGCAGCAATATATACAATAATCTCAATATACAGTGTGTTCCGGGATAAACTGTAACCCTAAACGGGGTGAAGATAGATAAAGAGAGGTAAGGAGCGTAATTGTAAGCTACCCGACTGGGGAATGTACCTCCACCTCACAGAATACCGCAGCCAAATAACAATTCCCTTGAGGGTTGCTGTGTTCCTACGAGTGAGCGAGGTCACCAGAAAAGAAGGAGATGCTGTGTTGGCAGCGTGGGTGGCGGCGCGCAAGTGATATATTATGTTGCGTGCGTTAATACAGTTACGGTGACCGCTTCACATCGGGTGGGCCGTATGCTTGTCTGCCACCCGACGTAGTATAAAAAAAAAAAGATAGTTACCTATAAAAAGTTACGTGATAACTAACATAAGAAAATACAGTCAATATAAGAACATCCTTAAGCTATTATTTTGACAGACACTTCAATTTATATTGTTTAGATAGATATTACGCGGCTGGCCTTATCTGGGAAAGAGGCTGCCGCATTTAAGTGCTAACTAAAATCAAGTTCAAACAAAGTCATTTGTGTATTGTGAAATATATACATTGTTCAAGTTACTCGTATATATGTCGCAGCCAATAGCGTAGAACCCGCCGCATTACATAACGCCTAACTTAAGGCGGATTGTCTTTAAATAATCTTTTGGATAGGTTTGTCTTGTGATTAATTAGAAATGCGAGGTTCCACAAACTTGGTGGATACTCAAGCAAGTGAATTGTCACGAGATAGCTGGCCGCATATCTGGTGACAATTCACTATGATATGATAAATGGCCAGTTTGAAATAATGGCTTGGCCATTTTATAAAACAGTTAGCCGTTATGTAATGCGGCGGGTTCTATGAATTGGCTGCGACATATACACAAGGTTTGGTGCTAGATAATAAACCGCAAATGTTTTGTCCAAAACACAACTGTCAACATTCCTATTGTAAATTTATGTTTTGTGTCAATGTTTCAAAATAAATATTAATCATTTTTTTCTGCGCGTACAAAGTGCGACATAAATGTATTAACTTCTACAGCTTGCGATTTCAGAGGTTTGTGACTACACACAATGTAATACATACATAACAGTAATATACATAGTGTAATATGTTCAAACTTTACTTTAAATGTTTTTTTTATACTACGTCGGGTGGCAAATATACGGCCCGCCTGATGTGAAGCGGTTACCGTAGCCATATTAACGCTTGCAACATAAAATATCGCTCGCGCGCCGCCACCCCCGCTGCCATCGCAGCATCTCCTTCCCTTCTCCCCTCACTCGCAGAAACACAACAACCCTCAAGGGAATTGTTATTTGGCTGCGGTATTCTGTGAGGTGGAGGTACATTCCCCAGTCGGGTAGCTACACTCAATTACGCTCCCTACCTCTCTTTCCGCCAGAGCTCCGTTTGTCAGTCAGCAGGGTGCACCGCTTGCAGGTGAAGTTGGCTTTGGTTCAAATATGTTGATAAACCATTTACACCCCAAATCTTGTCATAATTAGTCTTATTTTAAAATTATTTTCATTTTATTGCTAAGAACAGAGAGCTAAAGCACGAGGGAAAGCAATAGTGTTCGGCGGTAGATACTTACAATTGCAGTTTTATCAGGCCATCTATCCAAGTTCTGCCAGACAAGGTCGCACAGGGTTTCGTTTGTCATCGGAATATCTTTATACAACGAAGGTAGTATGTTCCTCTCCACAGCACTACTCTTCTGTTTTATGGCCACCGATGAGATAAAAGTTTGTTTTTTAATTGCTTGCAGGAATGTACGTCTCAGCGCCATTGCCATGATTCAATTTCTGAAACAGAAAAATATTATGATTTAACAGGTTCACAGTCCCGAAGCAAGTTGCGATCTTCTTTGTATACGTCCCCATAGTAATAATGACACCTAACGCTCATGAACTTGCGAATTAAGTTACGTCATTATCTTAAATTTTTCATGAAGCACATATGCCTCATGGACGTACCAGTAAAGTCACACATGAGGCATATGTGCCTCATTGGACTGCGAACCTGTTAATCCTAAGGGTTAGTTCATTGACTTCTCATGACCTACATAAGAATGCTCCGTCAACCCTCAGTTGAGCAGCGTGGTGGAGTATGCTTTAAAACCTTTCGCTTTATGGGGAGGTCCGTATCCTAGCAGTGGAATGAACAAGGATTGAGGACGACATAAGAATGCCAATTATGGATGGAGCTTTTGTCACTACATATTCCAAATAATAATTCTTAAGGTCTTGTATACGTGGAGAGAGGCCTAAACTTGCTATACAGTCACTTTTTTGCGTGTAAGTTGTAATGCTGAGTCTAAAACTAGTTCTCTCTAGAAGATTTTGTTTAGAGAGTCATCTTAGGCGCGTCGCTCAGCGATAAGTCGAAGCAGCATCGCTCATAGTCGTGGCGCGGTCGAGTTGAAGTGTATAAAATTGTATACGAGTAATTTCACGTCTTTCAAAATTCTCCGATAAACTAATACGCTTATATGCACCTACGCATAAGGCTCTATTTACACAACCGAGGAATGGAATGAAAGCGACTTTTTGCAACGAAATTGTACATAGCATAATGAACTTTATGTCAATTGCATAACATATAAACTTAAATACGATCAGTAGGTAGGGGAATACTCGAGATTGCGCGAGGATTCCCCGGAAGACGCGCGACCTTTTTTTTTGCTCATATTTAAGTTTATATGTTATACAATGGATATAAAGTTCATTATGCTACGAGTATGAACAATTTGGTTGCAAAAAGTCGCTTCCATTCAGCGGTGATGTAAATTGAGCCATAGCATAGCCAATCTGACAAAATGGTGGCGGTGTCGCGGTGGAGGTGGGAAGTCCGCGCAGCGTCTCCACCTCGTACCTGCCGCGTCCGGCGTCAGTGCACGGCGTTGTTAGATGAGCGCACTATCAAAGATTGCTTACGATCTACATTCGGCACGCCACTTTCCGCCCGCGCCTCTACGCCGAATCGACTCTGGCTCGTGTGATCACTCAGACGAGCCTTAGGCACAATATGGCCACTACTACATTTTTTATACCACTAAGGTGGTAAACAAGCATACACCCACCCGATGGTAAGCAATCATTGCAGCCTATGGACACTTCAACACCAGAGGCATCACTCATAAATGTCGTGTGAATGTGTATGTGTGATGTTGAATAATTATATGTAAACAAGATACAAGATATTTTTATTTTTGTTAAAACATGTATAGTGCACGAATACAGGTGTTATATAGTATATTTTGTTCTACATGTTTGGCTGGTTGAGCATACAAAAATCAGAGTAGATAGCAATTAGCAATTCCAAACAAAATTTCAAACAGAATAATATTAGTCTCAATTCAATACAAAATTATGTCGGATAATAATACAAAATGATGTCAAATAATAATAATACAAAATTATGTCAGATAAATATACAAAATTATGTCAGTTTATGATACCGAAATTTTGTCACTTAATAATTCAATATAATATGTCAGTTATTTATACATAATTAATTCTATGACACATTATCATTCATCTAATTTCATTATTTATATTTTGTCGTTCATAAATTGTGTGATAGAATAATAACATTTCTCTGTTAATGTTTTCTTTAATCTCGACTTAAATATATTGATGGGAAGTTCTTTCAAGGACTTTGGTAACTTGTTATATATTTTTGGTCCCATACAAAATATACTATCATACATTAATTTAGTGTTAGATTTCTTGATACATAATCGGTTATTATCCCTCCTATTTCTCTGATTGATATCAGAGAGCCGCGGAAACTGCTTTTGGTTGATTCTAATAAAAAGGCTTACCTCATATATATATATAACGAGGGAACAGTCAGTAAATTATTGTATATGAAAGTACTTTACTTAAACTGTGCCTCGGGGGTCTTAAAGCATCCCAGCTATTTAAGATAATAACGTCGCATCATACTTTAGGGCCCTGGCCAATCCATACAAATGTCGCGTCGTTTCATCATCATCATCAGGTCATTTTAGTCTCCCCTACAGGAGCACGACCCTCTCTCATCCGTCCCAGACAGGAGGATTAAGCCTACACTCCCCACGCTGGCCAGACGGGTTGGGGAGGCCTGATCGATGTTTTATAATGTATTTCCCTTAGTCGCCTTGTACGACATCCACGGGAAGAGACGGAGTGATTCTATTCTAGTCTGCCGGAAACCACACGGCACTGGTCGCGTCGTTTACTACTACATAAACAATGGCGTCTGTGCAAAGCATAAATGAGCGTGCGTTCGTACGGCGCCATAGAAACTGTTCCAGATTCGTCTCAGAGGGGAGGTGAGGTCGACACGAGAGAGCGGCAGGGAGTAGCCATACTGTACATAATACTATTATTTATACTGTGCCTTAGGTATTATACAAACAAGCATAAAACCAGTCTGATGAAAGCAATTGCAGTTATTAATGGAAGCCACATAAAAAAAACACTTGCAGTAGGTACAGTTGCAATAGGTACAGAATTTTAACAAACAACTGTTCAGTTGACTTTTTGACTCCATTTTTCGACAAGTCATTAATTACAATTCATGAAATTCTAATATTCTTTACACAATGTGAAATTATATTTCATTACTTAATTTATTTATTTAATATTGATGTGTGAGTATCAACGTCCATATTATCCCTACTAATATTATAAATGTGAATGTCCGTTTGTTTGTTACGCTTTCACGCGAAAACTACTCAACCTATCATCATGAAACTTTGTACACATATTCTTGTAGGTATCAGAAGTTACATAGGATACTTTTTATTAAAAAAAAAACAATATTTTTTACGAAGAAGAATTTCACACGAGCGAAGCCGCGGGCAAAAGCTAGTATATTATATATGGTGATTTGTATTCTCATCACTAGTTTATTTATTTATATACCTATTCATATATTTTATAATTTCTTTTAGTCATTTTTTTTGTATATTCATTTATAATACATAGAAAACACCCAGACCAAGACAAACAGACATGTTGATGCACACAAATGTTTGTCTTGTGCGGGAATCGAACCCGCGACCTTGGAGTCAAAGTGGTGATTGCTAACCATTCGACCACCGAGCTCGTCAAAGATTATCAAGAAAAATTGGTGGTAAATTAACTTTTATTTTTAATTTACAATTTTAAAAAGAGATTGTAAATTATTATCAATAAAAAAAAGATACAGTTATTAGAACAAATTAATAAGCAAATAAATCTAGGTCCCTCGGGTAGCGTCACTGTTGTTCACAAGTTGAAGCGCAAACTAGACTACTTTACTAGCGAAAGAAATAAATTGTCTAATAGACATCCATAGAGATTTTAAATGTTTTAGTGGAAATTCTACAAAGACTTTTATATGCACTACAGTTAAATCCGAGTTAAACTAACAAAAAAATTATTAATAATGCAAGATTGGATGGGCAGCATCATTGCTTGCATCATGAATGAAATTAAATTAATTATTGAGAGTTGGGGACCGAAGACAAGCACTGGACTGGATTAAAATCTATCTCAATGCAAGAACACAATGTGTCGAAATAAATAAAGTAGGTAATTTCTTTGACAATATGTCCTACAAATTGAAATTCAGAATAAATAATTTTGGCTTATTTCAAAGCAGTATTTAAAGTTCATTATTATTTTAACTTTATATTCATGACCTACTAGATCCTTCGACACATCCTTGCATTTTATTTGCTGATGAGATTATAAATATCAATTACCATTTTTGGCATTATATTATTGTATCAATGTTATCAATAATTATTAGCATACTTGAATTTGCCAATTATTATTATTGGAATTAACATCTACATTATAATTGAGATTTTTTTTTAATTTAGAATAAAAATTACATTATCCATTCCTGATCTTGCATGCCAATTATTAGGGCGGCACGCTTGTACTATTGGTATTTATTACAACTATTAATACAATTAATGTACAGTGTTTGTTATTAAATAAATTACTTGTAAAAATTTGTTGTATCTTCCATTTTTATTTCACAAGTTAGTATGTCTGTAATTAAGTAAACTGTTAATTTGATTTAAATTATTATGAAGGCATATCCACAGCATGCAATAATGCTGCATTATTTTATCATTATATGATTATATTATTTTATCATATAATGATAAAATAACAACAAAGAGAAGAAAGAAAAATAATAGAAAATAATTATACACATGATACAAATCAAAAATAAATATCCATATTATACAATTGTAAATGTTATTGTTTTTTTTTTTATACTTCGTCGGGTGGCAGACAAGCATACGGCCCGCCGATTTGAAGCGGTTACCGTAGCCATATTAATGCTCGCAACATAAAATAACTCTCGCATGCTGCCACCTCGCTGCCAACGCAGCATCTCCTTCCTTTCTGGTGACCTCACTCACTCGCAGGAACACAACAACCCTCAAGGGAATTATTATTTGGCTGCGGTATTCTGTGAGGTGGAGGTACATTCCCCAATCAGAGAAATAATTAATTATTACAAAATTAAGTGTTACTTAATTGTTAAAAAAAATGTGCCATGTTAATTTAAGGGAAGTACCTGCATAGTTCTCTAGCTAGAAAAAATTACTACTATTTTATATAAAAAAAGGCATACCCTTATGAATTAAATATACCTTAAAAATGATTTTTCAGAAATTCAAAATAGTATACTGGCGAGAATTCACTTCAAATAACTACTTAAATAGATACGTAAAAAAAAGCTTAAATACACTTTCAATTTACTTACCAGCCTTTCAGACAAACTCATAAAATTTCTGCATAAAATTTTGCAAAACAATAAGACTGTTTCCGACGACAGGTTCGCGGTAAATCACGATAATCAAGATCAACTGTTATTCGTTTCTTCAACTTTTCGCCTTGAATGATACTATACAATGGAATGGAAATGAATTGGACTTTGTCACCACAAGACCTCAACTGCAGCTTGTTATTAATATGCTAGATTCCGTATGAAAACCGGTTAAAAGATAGCGGCGCCCGCAAATTCTAATCGTTCATTTTATCGAATCGTGAATGTATAACTATGTTAATGAACGCGTATATTCATGTCGATTATAATTCACGTTTTGACCTAGTTTTAGACTTAATAGAAATTGCTAATGATACTAGTACCAGACGTGAGAAATTTTGTATAAGTTTTGTAGTTGTAGGTTTATTTGTATATTACATCCACAGATTAAAACTCACACTCGCCGAACACAGGTAATCTTAAATAATAAGGTGTTTGATTACATACGAACAAACATTATTTAAAATAATATAATATTTAAAAAAAATCGGGGAGTACTTAATATGTAATGTTGTTTTGTTTAAATAAAATTTTCAGTATAAATTCTAAACTAGAGTAGGGATGTCAAAAATAGTCGATTACATTCGATTTTTTTTTAAATAATAATCGATTTTAAAAAGAGATTTTAATATTAAAAACAATCAATGATTTTTATTTTTATTTTACGATGGCATCTTTACTGTGCTGTTAAAACAGTTATTTTTAATCAAACCTACATAGCGTAGAGTCCACTAACAGTAAGTACTACTTTACCGCCATTCGGCTGTTTTATGTCATTCGTTATTTGTTGAAGATTCCAGAAGAAGAAGGTTTCATATCTTTTATTTCAGTTTAATTTTGTTAACTACTACTGCACAGATACCACTGCAGCGCTGGTCTTCCGACAGTACCTAGATCCTATTAAAATGTTGATTAGTACTAAAACTTTAATTTGAGTCGACTTTTTTTTTTATATCTGTCGTTTATTTTTAATTTGACGAGCTCGGTAGTCGAATTGTTATCAATGGCCACTTTGACTACGAGGTCGCGGGTTCGATCCCCGCATAAGGCAAACATTTGTGTGCATGAACATGTCTGTTTGTCTTGGTCTGGGCGTTTCTATGTATTTCAGTATGTGTTTACAAAAAAATAGTAGTTTATGCAACTGTCATTTATGGGGTATTAAAACACTAGACTCTATTCTTCACTAGATTCTATTCTAGTCTGCCGGAAACCACACGGCACTGGTCGCGTCGTTTACTACTACATAAACAATGGCGTCTGTGCAAAGCATAAATGAGCGTGCGTTCGTACGGCGTCATAGAAACTGTTCCAGATTCGTCTCAGAGGGGAGGTGAGGTCGACACGAGAGAGCGGCAGGGAGTAGCCATACTGTACATAATACTATTATTTATACTGTGCCTTAGGTATTATACAAACAAGCATAAAACCAGTCTGATGAAAGCAATTGCAGTTATTAATGGAAGCCACATAAAAAAAACACTTGCAGTAGGTACAGTTGCAATAGGTACAGAATTTTAACAAACAACTGTTCAGTTGACTTTTTGACTCCATTTTTCGACAAGTCATTAATTACAATTCATGAAATTCTAATATTCTTTACACAATGTGAAATTATATTTCATTACTTAATTTATTTATTTAATATTGATGTGTGAGTATCAACGTCCATATTATCCCTACTAATATTATAAATGTGAATGTCCGTTTGTTTGTTACGCTTTCACGCGAAAACTACTCAACCTATCATCATGAAACTTTGTACACATATTCTTGTAGGTATCAGAAGTTACATAGGATACTTTTTATTAAAAAAAAAACAATATTTTTTACGAAGAAGAATTTCACACGAGCGAAGCCGCGGGCAAAAGCTAGTATATTATATATGGTGATTTGTATTCTCATCACTAGTTTATTTATTTATATACCTATTCATATATTTTATAATTTCTTTTAGTCATTTTTTTTGTATATTCATTTATAATACATAGAAAACACCCAGACCAAGACAAACAGACATGTTGATGCACACAAATGTTTGTCTTGTGCGGGAATCGAACCCGCGACCTTGGAGTCAAAGTGGTGATTGCTAACCATTCGACCACCGAGCTCGTCAAAGATTATCAAGAAAAATTGGTGGTAAATTAACTTTTATTTTTAATTTACAATTTTAAAAAAAGATTGTAAATTATTATCAATAAAAAAAAGATACAGTTATTAGAACAAATTAATAAGCAAATAAATCTAGGTCCCTCGGGTAGCGTCACTGTTGTTCACAAGTTGAAGCGCAAACTAGACTACTTTACTAGCGAAAGAAATAAATTGTCTAATAGACATCCATAGAGATTTTAAATGTTTTAGTGGAAATTCTACAAAGACTTTTATATGCACTACAGTTAAATCCGAGTTAAACTAACAAAAAAATTATTAATAATGCAAGATTGGATGGGCAGCATCATTGCTTGCATCATGAATGAAATTAAATTAATTATTGAGAGTTGGGGACCGAAGACAAGCACTGGACTGGATTAAAATCTATCTCAATGCAAGAACACAATGTGTCGAAATAAATAAAGTAGGTAATTTCTTTGACAATATGTCCTACAAATTGAAATTCAGAATAAATAATTTTGGCTTATTTCAAAGCAGTATTTAAAGTTCATTATTATTTTAACTTTATATTCATGACCTACTAGATCCTTCGACACATCCTTGCATTTTATTTGCTGATGAGATTATAAATATCAATTACCATTTTTGGCATTATATTATTGTATCAATGTTATCAATAATTATTAGCATACTTGAATTTGCCAATTATTATTATTGGAATTAACATCGACATTATAATTGAGATTTTTTTTGAATTTAGAATAAAAATTACATTATCCATTCCTGATCTTGCATGCCAATTATTAGGGCGGCACGCTTGTACTATTGGTATTTATTACAACTATTAATACAATTAATGTACAGTGTTTGTTATTAAATAAATTACTTGTAAAAATTTGTTGTATCTTCCATTTTTATTTCACAAGTTAGTATGTCTGTAATTAAGTAAACTGTTAATTTGATTTAAATTATTATGAAGGCATATCCACAGCATGCAATAATGCTGCATTATTTTATCATTATATGATTATATTATTTTATCATATAATGATAAAATAACAACAAAGAGAAGAAAGAAAAATAATAGAAAATAATTATACACATGATACAAATCAAAAATAAATATCCATATTATACAATTGTAAATGTTATTGTTTTTTTTTTATACTTCGTCGGGTGGCAGACAAGCATACGGCCCGCCGATTTGAAGCGGTTACCGTAGCCATATTAATGCTCGCAACATAAAATAACTCTCGCATGCTGCCACCTCGCTGCCAACGCAGCATCTCCTTCCTTTCTGGTGACCTCACTCACTCGCAGGAACACAACAACCCTCAAGGGAATTATTATTTGGCTGCGGTATTCTGTGAGGTGGAGGTACATTCCCCAATCAGAGAAATAATTAATTATTACAAAATTAAGTGTTACTTAATTGTTAAAAAAAATGTGCCATGTTAATTTAAGGGAAGTACCTGCATAGTTCTCTAGCTAGAAAAAATTACTACTATTTTATATAAAAAAAGGCATACCCTTATGAATTAAATATACCTTAAAAATGATTTTTCAGAAATTCAAAATAGTATACTGGCGAGAATTCACTTCAAATAACTACTTAAATAGATACGTAAAAAAAAGCTTAAATACACTTTCAATTTACTTACCAGCCTTTCAGACAAACTCATAAAATTTCTGCATAAAATTTTGCAAAACAATAAGACTGTTTCCGACGACAGGTTCGCGGTAAATCACGATAATCAAGATCAACTGTTATTCGTTTCTTCAACTTTTCGCCTTGAATGATACTATACAATGGAATGGAAATGAATTGGACTTTGTCACCACAAGACCTCAACTGCAGCTTGTTATTAATATGCTAGATTCCGTATGAAAACCGGTTAAAAGATAGCGGCGCCCGCAAATTCTAATCGTTCATTTTATCGAATCGTGAATGTATAACTATGTTAATGAACGCGTATATTCATGTCGATTATAATTCACGTTTTGACCTAGTTTTAGACTTAATAGAAATTGCTAATGATACTAGTACCAGACGTGAGAAATTTTGTATAAGTTTTGTAGTTGTAGGTTTATTTGTATATTACATCCACAGATTAAAACTCACACTCGCCGAACACAGGTAATCTTAAATAATAAGGTGTTTGATTACATACGAACAAACATTATTTAAAATAATATAATATTTAAAAAAAATCGGGGAGTACTTAATATGTAATGTTGTTTTGTTTAAATAAAATTTTCAGTATAAATTCTAAACTAGAGTAGGGATGTCAAAAATAGTCGATTACATTCGATTTTTTTTTAAATAATAATCGATTTTAAAAAGAGATTTTAATATTAAAAACAATCAATGATTTTTATTTTTATTTTACGATGGCATCTTTACTGTGCTGTTAAAACAGTTATTTTTAATCAAACCTACATAGCGTAGAGTCCACTAACAGTAAGTACTACTTTACCGCCATTCGGCTGTTTTATGTCATTCGTTATTTGTTGAAGATTCCAGAAGAAGAAGGTTTCATATCTTTTATTTCAGTTTAATTTTGTTAACTACTACTGCACAGATACCACTACAGCGCTGGTCTTCCGACAGTACCTAGATCCTATTAAAATGTTGATTAGTACTAAAACTTTAATTTGAGTCGACTTTTTTTTTTATATCTGTCGTTTATTTTTAATTTGACGAGCTCGGTAGTCGAATTGTTATCAATGGCCACTTTGACTACGAGGTCGCGGGTTCGATCCCCGCATAAGGCAAACATTTGTGTGCATGAACATGTCTGTTTGTCTTGGTCTGGGCGTTTCTATGTATTTCAGTATGTGTTTACAAAAAAATAGTAGTTTATGCAACTGTCATTTATGGGGTATTAAAACACTAGACTCTATTCTTCACTAGATTCTATTCTAGTCTGCCGGAAACCACACGGCACTGGTCGCGTCGTTTACTACTACATAAACAATGGCGTCTGTGCAAAGCATAAATGAGCGTGCGTTCGTACGGCGCCATAGAAACTGTTCCAGATTCGTCTCAGAGGGGAGGTGAGGTCGACACGAGAGAGCGGCAGGGAGTAGCCATACTGTACATAATACTATTATTTATACTGTGCCTTAGGTATTATACAAACAAGCATAAAACCAGTCTGATGAAAGCAATTGCAGTTATTAATGGAAGCCACATAAAAAAAACACTTGCAGTAGGTACAGTTGCAATAGGTACAGAATTTTAACAAACAACTGTTCAGTTGACTTTTTGACTCCATTTTTCGACAAGTCATTAATTACAATTCATGAAATTCTAATATTCTTTACACAATGTGAAATTATATTTCATTACTTAATTTATTTATTTAATATTGATGTGTGAGTATCAACGTCCATATTATCCCTACTAATATTATAAATGTGAATGTCCGTTTGTTTGTTACGCTTTCACGCGAAAACTACTCAACCTATCATCATGAAACTTTGTACACATATTCGTGTAGGTATCAGAAGTTACATAGGATACTTTTTATTAAAAAAAAAACAATATTTTTTACGAAGAAGAATTTCACACGAGCGAAGCCGCGGGCAAAAGCTAGTATATTATATATGGTGATTTGTATTCTCATCACTAGTTTATTTATTTATATACCTATTCATATATTTTATAATTTCTTTTAGTCATTTTTTTTGTATATTCATTTATAATACATAGAAAACACCCAGACCAAGACAAACAGACATGTTGATGCACACAAATGTTTGTCTTGTGCGGGAATCGAACCCGCGACCTTGGAGTCAAAGTGGTGATTGCTAACCATTCGACCACCGAGCTCGTCAAAGATTATCAAGAAAAATTGGTGGTAAATTAACTTTTATTTTTAATTTACAATTTTAAAAAAAGATTGTAAATTATTATCAATAAAAAAAAGATACAGTTATTAGAACAAATTAATAAGCAAATAAATCTAGGTCCCTCGGGTAGCGTCACTGTTGTTCACAAGTTGAAGCGCAAACTAGACTACTTTACTAGCGAAAGAAATAAATTGTCTAATAGACATCCATAGAGATTTTAAATGTTTTAGTGGAAATTCTACAAAGACTTTTATATGCACTACAGTTAAATCCGAGTTAAACTAACAAAAAAATTATTAATAATGCAAGATTGGATGGGCAGCATCATTGCTTGCATCATGAATGAAATTAAATTAATTATTGAGAGTTGGGGACCGAAGACAAGCACTGGACTGGATTAAAATCTATCTCAATGCAAGAACACAATGTGTCGAAATAAATAAAGTAGGTAATTTCTTTGACAATATGTCCTACAAATTGAAATTCAGAATAAATAATTTTGGCTTATTTCAAAGCAGTATTTAAAGTTCATTATTATTTTAACTTTATATTCATGACCTACTAGATCCTTCGACACATCCTTGCATTTTATTTGCTGATGAGATTATAAATATCAATTACCATTTTTGGCATTATATTATTGTATCAATGTTATCAATAATTATTAGCATACTTGAATTTGCCAATTATTATTATTGGAATTAACATCGACATTATAATTGAGATTTTTTTTGAATTTAGAATAAAAATTACATTATCCATTCCTGATCTTGCATGCCAATTATTAGGGCGGCACGCTTGTACTATTGGTATTTATTACAACTATTAATACAATTAATGTACAGTGTTTGTTATTAAATAAATTACTTGTAAAAATTTGTTGTATCTTCCATTTTTATTTCACAAGTTAGTATGTCTGTAATTAAGTAAACTGTTAATTTGATTTAAATTATTATGAAGGCATATCCACAGCATGCAATAATGCTGCATTATTTTATCATTATATGATTATATTATTTTATCATATAATGATAAAATAACAACAAAGAGAAGAAAGAAAAATAATAGAAAATAATTATACACATGATACAAATCAAAAATAAATATCCATATTATACAATTGTAAATGTTATTGTTTTTTTTTTATACTTCGTCGGGTGGCAGACAAGCATACGGCCCGCCGATTTGAAGCGGTTACCGTAGCCATATTAATGCTCGCAACATAAAATAACTCTCTCATGCTGCCACCTCGCTGCCAACGCAGCATCTCCTTCCTTTCTGGTGACCTCACTCACTCGCAGGAACACAACAACCCTCAAGGGAATTATTATTTGGCTGCGGTATTCTGTGAGGTGGAGGTACATTCCCCAATCAGAGAAATAATTAATTATTACAAAATTAAGTGTTACTTAATTGTTAAAAAAAATGTGCCATGTTAATTTAAGGGAAGTACCTGCATAGTTCTCTAGCTAGAAAAAATTACTACTATTTTATATAAAAAAAGGCATACCCTTATGAATTAAATATACCTTAAAAATGATTTTTCAGAAATTCAAAATAGTATACTGGCGAGAATTCACTTCAAATAACTACTTAAATAGATACGTAAAAAAAAGCTTAAATACACTTTCAATTTACTTACCAGCCTTTCAGACAAACTCTTAAAATTTCTGCATAAAATTTTGCAAAACAATAAGACTGTTTCCGACGACAGGTTCGCGGTAAATCACGATAATCAAGATCAACTGTTATTCGTTTCTTCAACTTTTCGCCTTGAATGATACTATACAATGGAATGGAAATGAATTGGACTTTGTCACCACAAGACCTCAACTGCAGCTTGTTATTAATATGCTAGATTCCGTATGAAAACCGGTTAAAAGATAGCGGCGCTCGCAAATTCTAATCGTTCATTTTATCGAATCGTGAATGTATAACTATGTTAATGAACGCGTATATTCATGTCGATTATAATTCACGTTTTGACCTAGTTTTAGACTTAATAGAAATTGCTAATGATACTAGTACCAGACGTGAGAAATTTTGTATAAGTTTTGTAGTTGTAGGTTTATTTGTATATTACATCCACAGATTAAAACTCACACTCGCCGAACACAGGTAATCTTAAATAATAAGGTGTTTGATTACATACGAACAAACATTATTTAAAATAATATAATATTTAAAAAAAATCGGGGAGTACTTAATATGTAATGTTGTTTTGTTTAAATAAAATTTTCAGTATAAATTCTAAACTAGAGTAGGGATGTCAAAAATAGTCGATTACATTCGATTTTTTTTTAAATAATAATCGATTTTAAAAAGAGATTTTAATATTAAAAACAATCAATGATTTTTATTTTTATTTTACGATGGCATCTTTACTGTGCTGTTAAAACAGTTATTTTTAATCAAACCTACATAGCGTAGAGTCCACTAACAGTAAGTACTACTTTACCGCCATTCGGCTGTTTTATGTCATTCGTTATTTGTTGAAGATTCCAGAAGAAGAAGGTTTCATATCTTTTATTTCAGTTTAATTTTGTTAACTACTACTGCACAGATACCACTGCAGCGCTGGTCTTCCGACAGTACCTAGATCCTATTAAAATGTTGATTAGTACTAAAACTTTAATTTGAGTCGACTTTTTTTTTTATATCTGTCGTTTATTTTTAATTTGACGAGCTCGGTAGTCGAATTGTTATCAATGGCCACTTTGACTACGAGGTCGCGGGTTCGATCCCCGCATAAGGCAAACATTTGTGTGCATGAACATGTCTGTTTGTCTTGGTCTGGGCGTTTCTATGTATTTCAGTAAGTGTTTACAAAAAAATAGTAGTTTATGCAACTGTCATTTATGGGGTATTAAAACACTAGAGCCTGTTTATCGATAGTAGGTTGACTCGAGTGTTTTAATACCTAAGTTATATGCAGTTTCATACACTACTTTATCTTCACTCGAAAAATTTAAATTAAACAAAGTAGGTAGGTTCTTTTCTGGCAGGAGACTTTCAGTTAACGCCGCCGATGCCGCGTCTAGAATATCTGGCGGAGTGAAAATCTCGCCGTCACTACTTTCTTCTCCAATCATATTTTAATCACTTACAGGATTTTAGTAAACTTTTTTGGAATCCCGAATACAAAAACACGATCGGCAAAAAAATATAAGGGAAGCGCGGGAAATTAAGTTCAAACAACTCATGCGTGCGCCATTTTTTTCACAGTTCGAACTACGCATGCGTGCGCCTTTTTTTCATATTCAGCCTAAAACTATAGACTAGTTTAATACGTTAATAACCTGAGCTACGCCGACGATATGGTGCTGCTGGGTCCATCGAGCGGATCAATGCGCAAATTGATAGGTGTCTGTGAGAAATACGCCGAAAGTCATGGCTTAAAATACAATACCAAAAAAAGTGTAATTATGTTTTTCAGACTAGGTAGTAAGATCCCTACAATCCCACCTATTCTGCTAAATGGTTCTCCTCTTAATAGAGAGACTCAGTTCAAATATCTGGGGCATATTGTCAGTGATGATTTATAAGACAATGCGGATATTGAACGCAAACGTAGGGCGCTGGCTGTGCGGGGTAATATGTTGGCTCGCAGATTGGCTCGTTGTTCAACAGAGGTTAAAAGTAATACTATTCAAATCATATTGCCAATCATTCTACACGAGCAGTCTGTGGGTTAACTATACGCAGCGGGCATACAGCGCTCTGCGTGTTCATTATAATAACATTTTTAGGGTGCTGTTGCGGCTGCCGCGCGTCTGTAGCGCATACACTATGTTTGCGATAGCATCTACGGATGATTTTTATGCCATCAGACGCAAAAGGATTGCCTCGTTGTTACACAGAGTGCGCGATAGTAGCAACAGCATTCTGAAAAAAATCCAAAAAACACACCTTCGGTTTGCCGACGATGTGGTCATAATGGCTGAATCGCTGGAGGATCTCAGTCGTATGTTGACCGATCTCAATGTTGCATCTCGATCCGTGGGGCTGGGGATGAATTTCGACAAGGTCATGTACAATGATGTTGTCATCCCTAGCCCGGTTATGGTAGAGAATACACAGATTGAAGTGGTTAAAGACTATGTCTACCTCGGACATTCCATACAGCTTGGCTGGGGTAACTTCAATAAAGAGATCGATAGACGCATTCGATTGGGCTGGGCAGCTTTTGGAAAACTTCGGCACATCTTCACCGCAAAGATACCCCAATGTTTGAAGACTAAAGTCTTCAACCAGTGCGTCCTCCCTGCAATGACCTATGGTGCAGAGACTTGGACACTGACCATCGGACTGGTCCACAGGCTAAAGGTCGCGCAGCGAGCGATGGAGAGGGCTATGCTCGGGGTTTCTCTGAGGGATCGAATCCGAAACGAAGAAATTCGACGGAGAAATAAAGTTGTCGACATAGCCTTTCGAGTTTGCCAGCTGAAGTGGCAATGGACGGGTCACATCTGCCGAGTAAGTGATGGCAGATGGGGGAAGAAGGTATTAGAGTGGAGGCCGCGCGTAGGACGACGAAGCGTTGGACGTTGTAGTTTCCTTCTAGATGGTCCGATGACCTTAAGAAAGCGGCTGGATGCGGAAGGCGGAGGATCGTATTTGGTGGAAGGTATTGGGGAAGGCTTATATCCAGCAGTGGATAGATACAGGCTGATGATGATGAGGAAAAAATCGATTAATATAACAAAATCATTTTTTTTTTTTTTTTGTGGGTAGCTGTGGAACAGAGTAGACACAAAAAAATAGTGCTCCATAAATAAAATCAATTTTAATATTTATTTACAGTTTTAATTCAAAATTTTTATGTAACTTTCATGTTGGTTGTTTGAGTTACCTGCTAGCAGTTGTTTCCTTTCTAATTCTACTTGCAACAATGACATCGGACACATCAGTACAGCAGTCCATCAGTGAGTTGATGCAGCTATTTACTGATAAGATGGAGAACTTTCAGCATGATCTTGAGAAGGCTACATCATCTACGCCAACACCCACAGTCACCTCAATTACTGCTGAGTTCAACACCTTTAAATTGTTCATCACATCCGCATTTAATAATTTGCAACGACAAGTTGAACACTTAGCTCAGCAGCTGGATAGTTTTGAGATGCGTACAAGGCGTAAGATCCTATTGATCCATGGAGTCCCAGAGGATAAAGAAGAAGATGCTTCTGTTACAACCGTCAGGGTGGTCACGGAGAAACTGAAAATACTGGATTTCACTGCAGAAGACATCAAACGTTGCCACCGGATGGGGCGTGCTTCAGGCGACAAACCAAGACCTATTTTAGTGAAGCTCCATGATGTTGCTTTGCGTGGGAAACTTTGGTACACTAAGACAGCTTTGAAAGGTAGCGGTATCACATTATCTGAATTCCTGACAAAGACGCGTCATGACGCTTTTGTGCTTGCACGTCAACGCCTTGGGCAGTCGAAATGTTGGACTATGGACGGATACGTAATCATTGCCGATCAAGATGGTACGAGGCATCGTGTTTGTACTGTTTCCGAGGTGAATCAGCTATTGGAATCATCCTCAATCGCTGTAGCGCCGACAACGGTATCCTCCCCAAGCAGCGATGCTGTTAGGAAGATCCCGAGTGCAGCGGCAACGCGTTCCAAGCGACATGCGAAGAAATGATCCGGTATTTCTATCTTGTATTTATATTCTATGCAAACATTCCACGTATTTCCTTTTAGTTTTGTGCATAGTTCAATGTAGGTATTATTACTTAAAAATTATTGCCAATGTCGGGTAAAGGCACATCAAAAATATTTAGATTCACTGAACGACGAATGATTTAAATTAGAAATTTAAAGTGAATGCAAAGAGAATATTTTTGTTTACGTTCAACTTGAAATTGGCATATCAGTATGAGTATGACAGTCGTGAAAAAGATTCAAGTCTTCTTTTCATTGTTGGCAACCACTCGATTGTTCAAGATTTTTATTTTTTATTTTGTATAATTTTAAAGTTTTTATGTTAACTTATAGCACATATATATTATGTATATATTTAATAATTATTTTTTCGTCATTTTGTTCAAATTGTGCTTTTGCCGACTATGGAACTTTATTTCTGATACTGAAATGGTATTGATGTTTGTATGTCACCCTTTCGTCTGATGATGTTATTTTCTTTTATTATTATTTTGTATTGTATTGTTTATATTTTACATTGAAATGTATTCTGCTGGCGGGTATAGATGGACAAAGAAATCTTATAAGTTTAAGGTTCTTTGGTTTTCTTGCATTTGTTATTTTAGTCATTTACAGTACTTGCGTATATACACAACACATTTTGAGTCGTGCAGATAAATGTCTGATGATGTGGGAGAAAGTTTTTTATCCCTATCTTCATTGAGTGACGAAAGCTTTTTAAGTTTGCCTATACCTCTCGAAGAGACGCTGGATAGCAAATTTGCAGATGTGGCTAAAAATTTTAACGTAATACATATAAATGCGCAGAGTATACCTGCGCATTATAATGACATGTTAACCTCTTTAGCCAACAAAAATATTGACGCCATACTAGTGTCCGAATCTTGGTTAAAGCCGTGCCTGCCTTCTACGTCATATTCATTACCGGGCTATCATCTTATTCGTAATGACCGTACGGGAAAGGGCGGAGGAGGGGTTGCCATATACCTTCGTGCTCACATACCTTATAACATTATTTCCTCTTCTAACGTTTCTGATCCTTCCTATGAAGCTGAATATCTCTTTCTTGAACTTTACCTATCACACTCTAAAGTTCTTCTCGGCGTCTTCTACTCACCATCTCCAACGGTCAACTATTTCTCCACTTTGGAAAACCTTCTAGAAAATCTTGTCCCTTCTTTCAGTCACACCATTATTATGGGTGACTTTAATACATGTCTTATCAAAAATGACTATCGTTCCAGATCTCTTTCTTCTGTTGCTGATTCCTGTAATCTTAATATCCTTCCTCTTCAAGCTACGCACTACTTTCCCAATTGCAAGCCCTCATTACTAGACTTAATTTTAGTATCCTCTCCTCACCTTGTTGCCAAGCATGGTCAATGTACTGCAGACGCTTTCTCCTTTCCCGACCTTATATTCCTTTCGTTTAAACTCCGTCCCCCAAAATCCAAGCCGAAAGTTCTCATGCAGCGTAATTTTGGTGCGATCGATAATGATAAGCTGCGTAAAGACGCCTCTAACTGTGATTGGGCAGCTGTTATTAGCTTAGTTTCGGTTGATGAACAAATCAATTTATTTAATGCCACCCTTAAGCAACTGTACGATCGACATGCTCCAATTCGTCCAGTACGCGTCAAGCATTTGCCTGCTCCTTGGCTTACTGAGGATATCAAAATGTTAATAAGAAAGAAAAATTTTTTTAGAGCCAAATACAAACACGACCCTGAGAAATATCGTGATCGATATATTCGCGCGCGCAACAACTGTAACAGGATGTGTAGAGAAGCTCAACGACGCCACTTTCACGCATCAGTGGAGAATGGAAATCCGGCAAAAGTTTGGAAATTCCTCAAGTCATTGGGTGTTGGTAGAAATAGCCACAATAATTCTAATTATAATAACATTGACATAAATAGTCTTAACAGACATTTCACATCTTCTGTCATATACGATGACAACATTAAAAAAAGTACATTGACACATCTTTCTTCTCTACCCACACCCGACTACCCGTCGTTTTCTTTTAGTCAATTTGCTGACTGTGATGTCAAGAAGAGCGTACAAGCCATCGCTTCAAATGCTGTTGGAACTGATGATATTAGCCGATTCATGATCCTACCCATTCTTGATATCCTTCTTCCCATTATTACCATATTATTAAATAACTCCATTTCATCGTCCACTTTTCCTACAATATGGAAAGACGCTAACATTATTCCATTGCCTAAAAAAAATAATCCCTCTTCTTTTTCCGACTATCGTCCTATTTCTATACTTCCTTTTCTATCGAAAGTTCTTGAACGTCTAGTCCAGCAGCAGTTAAATAAATTCCTTTCCATGAATAAATTACTTAACCCCTTTCAATCTGGCTTTCGCCACGGTCACAGTACGACAACCGCACTCGTCAAAATCACTGATGACATTCGTTTCGGTATGGAGAACTCCAAAGTCACTGTTTTAACGCTCTTAGATTTTAGTAACGCATTTAACACTGTTGATTTTGACGTGCTTTTGAGCTTGTTGCGCTCTCTTGGCATATCTCCAGCGGCAACTGACTGGTTCCCTAGTTACCTGTGTGGGCGGCGGCAACGTATACGGATTGAGGATAACATATCCAATTGGTGTAACACAAAAGCCGGCGTTCCCCAGGGTGGCGTGCTATCTCCTTTATTATTCGCGTTGTTTATCAACACCATCACCTTGCAACTTCGTTCTTCCTACCATCTTTACGCCGACGATCTTCAGATTTACCATCAGGCACATATAGACAATCTTACCGAAGTGATAGATATTGTAAATAATGACTTGACTCTTATATCTGATTGGAGCAAAGCACATGGTCTTGTTGTTAATCCCGTTAAGACTCAAACTATAATCATTGGCAGTCCTCGATTCATCGCCAGAATTGATTGGGATAACCTTACGCCTGTAATTTTTAATGGGGTACACATACCATTCAGTGACCGGGTAAAAAATTTGGGAATTTATTTCGATAACACCTTTTCTTGGATCCCTCAAGTTGCCGAGGTTAGTAGAAGAATGTTTGCTGCGACCTGCTCACTCAGGAGGCTTAGAAATTTCCTGCCAATCGACACCAGAATTGCGCTTGCACAGTCTATAATCCTCCCGATCCTTGATTACGCAGATTCGTGTTATATCGACGTCACGGAGGAGCAACTTTGTAAACTTGAGCGTCTTCAAAATCTCTGTATTCGCTTCATTTATGGGCTTCGTAAGTATGACCATGTTTCTCACTTTCGTTCTCAGCTCAAGTGGCTCCCAATTCGTTTTCGCAGGAAATTGCATATTCTCGGCTTGTTGTACTCTATCCTTTTTAATCCTTCCACGCCTTTATATCTTAAAGATTCCTTCACATATCACTCTGACATCCGAGGCGTTAATCTTCGTAGTGCTCTTCAACTTCGTCTTGTAACTCCCTCTCATTCCACTCAATTCTTTTCCAAATCCTTTTGTGTTCAGGCAGTCCAACTATGGAACTCTCTTCCGCTTGTTATACGACAAGCTCAAACACTTGAGAACTTTAAGAAGCTAGTCAAAGATTATCCTACCTATCAATGGTCTCAGTATAGTCAGTATATATTTTTCCTTGTCCCCCTTCCACGTTATTGTTAAATGTTTTTTTTTTAATAATAAATAATAATAATAATAATAATTTATTTGCACAAAACACGGTGTGAAAGTTGACAAATAATTAGTAGAGCATACATGTTTTGCCAAGTCAGTGGCATGCAAATACATTGTTTGTGATTTTAAATTAGAGGCAAAATATAGTGTACTAAATTATTAAAATAATTATCCATTAGGTCTATTCGATAGAAATACAATGTCAATATTAATATTAGAATAATAGGTTGTAATGTCAAGTAAATAGTATTCATTAACAGCAAATGGCCAATAGCTACAAATAATCATTTCATGTCAAAAAGTCTTGTATAGTGTAATACTCTTTATCTAACAACCATTTATATAATTTTTTTTTTAATACATTATTATTACTACATTTTATGTCATCCGGAATTTTATTATAGATTTTAATAGACATACCTAAACAGCTTTTGGTATATTGACTCATAGTTGGAGTTATGTCAAATACTAGTCTGTTAGGGTTTCTATGATTTGTAGCATATAAAGCACTAGCTTTTTTAAAAAGTTTGCTATTTTCTTTTATAAATACGCCCATGACATATATATAAAGAGATGGAAGGGTTAATAATCCAAGTTCCTTAAATCGTGATCGACACGACACATCTGGTGGAAGACCATACATCGATCTAATGCACTTTTTTTGCGCAATAAAAGCTCTACCGATGTTGGTACCATTGCCCCAAATTAATAAGCCATAGCGCAAGGTAGACTCAACATACGCGTGATAAGCTGTAAGTGCTGTCTTTTTGTCTGTAACATTGCTCACTTGTTTAAGAGCATAAACGAATTTATTTATTTTAGAACATACTTTTTCAATTTGTGATTTCCAGTTCATTTGCTGATCTATCGTTAGTCCTAGAAATTTCGTCTCTTTTACCATGTCAATTGGTACATTGTTGTAATGAATATTCAGATTAAACATTTCATTTTTATAATTATTAAAGTGAATCCAGTTAGTTTTAATTACATTTATTTTTAAATTATTTATGTCAAGCCATTGAATTATGTCACTAATAGTTTTATTTACGTCATCTTCATGGTCTTTAATGGTCATATTTATTTTATTTGTCGCAACAACAACTGATATGTCATCAGCGAAAAGTGTGCATTTATGAGTTGTAATATAAGGCAAATTATTTATATATAAAAGGAATAGAATAGGGCCTAATACGCTCCCCTGTGGAACTCCATATTTATTATGTCTAAAATTAGATGAGTATGTCGTTATTTCGCTATTTTTATCTAATTTTGTAATCACAACACGTTGACATCTGTTATTTAAGTAAGATGCTATCCAATCAAGTGTAGGTCCTCTAATTCCAATTAATTCTAATTTGTTTAAAAGTATTTTATGTGAAACAACATCGAAAGCTTTTGATAAGTCAAAAAATACTGCAGTAGTGAAATTTCTATTATTTATATTTGTTAAAATAGCTGTCATGAGTGCGTATGTAGCAAGTGTTGTAGATTTATGCTTTTGAAATCCGTACTGGTCTTCTGCAATTATTCCAAATTTATTGCAAAATTCCATTAACCTCTTAAGCATACACTTTTCAAAAATTTTTGAAAAGATTGGTATCAACGTTATGGGTCGATAGTTTTTTATATCATCTTTGCTACCTTTCTTGAACAGCGGTTTTACAACTGATAATTTTAGCAGTTCCGGAAAAGAACCTGTAGAAAAAGATAAGTTAATCAAGTGGGTTAAAATGGGTAATAATTCATCGATGCTTGACTTTATTACTTTAGTACAAATTTCATCATACCCTTCTGAATTTGTGTTTTTTAATGACATGACTTCTTTTTTTACTTCAGATTCTGACATGGGTCTTAAAAACATTGAATGTCCTGTATTATTATTATACCTTATTTTTGGATTACTATTATTATTATTAATGTCATGTTTAGTATTGGTTGAATCGATAAAATAATTATTAAATGTCGTCGCTATGTCTATAGGATCTGTCAGTATTGTATTGTCAATTTTTATGTTGGCTACATTATTATCACATGTCATATTACAAATTTCATTTTTGATGATAGACCAAGATGCTTTGCACTTGTTTCTACTTCGATTGATAAATTTTATATTAGCATTTTTTTTTAAATTATATATACATTTCTTGAATACTTTCGAATATTTATTATACTTGTTTTTATTTGCCAACGTTTTTTCTTTATAACATTTATATCTTAATAATCTTTTAGTTTTAGAGCTTACTTTTATGCCTTCACTAATCCAATTCTGCTTGATTCTTTGTGCTGTGTTTATTTTGATTTTTAATTTAGGAAAACACAGTTTATAGAATAAACTTACTAATTCATGAAACATACCAAAAGCCTCATTAAGATTTGTTTCGTAGTATATCTCAGACCATGATAAGCTTCTTATACAATTCCTAAATTTTGTTATGTTTTCTTCGCTATAGTCCCTCTTGAAAATGTAATAAAATGAGGGTTTTAACATTTTGTTTTTGATAGGGATACTAAGCAGTTGAGCAGTTTCATGGTCGGACAAGTGTAGAGGCAATACTGTTGCAGTTGCGTCTTTAATATTGCTCAATATATGATCTATGCAAGATCGTTTTCTGGTAGGCTCGTTTATGTGGATTTTCAGGTCATAAATCTGAGCTAAGTCTTTTAAGTATTCCGTAGCTGTTCCAGATTGCAGCGTATTTATATTGATATCACCAGCTAGGACAATGTTGACATTATTTTTGTATTTTTTAAATATGTCATGCAATAAGCAGTCTAATTTTTTGAGAAACGTGTTGGGATTTGATGAGGGTGTTCTATAGAGGCTGACAATAATTATTTTTTTTGACTGATTTGATAAAATTTCTATTCCACAACATTCAAAAGATTTTTCCACCGCATGTGATTTTATAAATGACAGATTTTTATATAACAATTTTCTTTTGACCAAAATACATGTTCCACCTCTCTGCTTATCTCTACAAAAATTTGATGCCATTTCATAATTATGCAGTTTTACGTAGTTATCAGAACCCGACTTTATAAAAGTTTCCGATAAACATATTATGTCTGGATCATTATTATTTTTTTCCAGTTCGAGTAGTGTCAATTCTAGTAAATCTTTTTTAGATAGAATACTGGCAATATTTTGGTGAAGAATTTTTAAACAAGGTACGGATACTGATACTGATTCTTGTCTAGGCCCGAAAAAAATTATTCTGTTTTAAAATGGGAAAATAGTAGGGTATAGTTCCCTTTTTTGTACAAGTTGGTTTATCAACAACACCGGTAGAGCTACCAGCACTTTTGATTATTTTTTCGTTACAAAAATAATATGGTATTGTACCTTTTTTCCATTTCTTATTTTGAGCTGAACTTGGCTTATTAGACAATATAAGATTTTTGAGGGCTTTGTGGTTACAATATTTACTTTCATAGTCTATGCAGTCAATCTTATAATTAATTTGTTTACACATGTCATTTAAGGAAGTCAAATCACAATTTACAAAATGACAATTATCATATTTGTTACATAGGTTTTTGATGCTATGATTTAACATATTTACATTCATAAATTTATTTTTAAATACATTTAATACTAGAATGGGGCAAGTCAATTTAGATAAAGTATATCGCAGTTCTTTCAATACTGTCCTTGGATTCGTGTCGTTTTCACCAATGCATAGTACTACCTTATCCTGTGTCTGTAACTCTACATCACGGCAACTTTTTAGGATCTCCCAGGTGGGTGCGTATGGTTTTGTATGCACTCTAACATTGTATTTTTCGTATGTACTGCATTCCCTTGAGTGTAATAAAGCCGATGCTATGCCAACGCATTTTTGAGTACCATATACTATAATTTTCCGAGTGTTGTCGTCTTGCTTTTCATAAAGATTGTTTGTTTTTTTGATAACTGATCTGTGTTCCGATCTAAGGTTGAGTTCTAGTTGCATTATTTGTTCCTTAAGTTTCTCAATGTCTTGATTTGCTTTCATTAACTCATTTTGAAGCTTAAAAATTTTGTGTTGCAGGTGTATACATTCTATATTTTTTGTTTCAGGAGTACTAAAGTTATCATTACATAAGGGTGTCTTGTGTGGTGTAATGGTGCCAAGTACACTCTTTTTTTTATGAGAGCTATGTACACTTTTATTTACATGTAAAGGAGAATGACATAAATTTTTTAATGTAATTATTTCTTTCGTCAATTTTGCAATCTGTTTTTTCAAGTCATTGTTTTCTAATATTGTGTTTTCTAGTTCATTTTGTGTACTTAGAAGGTCAGATGTAAGTTGATTAATTTCTTCTTTGTATTCACGTATGGTAGTCTTACTGTTCGTAACGCATTCCAAGCTGTTTGTTTGTTCTGTTATCTGTAAAGTTTAATGTTTATATATCTACCAATGTGTATGTGTGTATGTTTTACGTCTTTCATTATGTCATTACTTTGTTAACTGCGCCACCTACCTCTTAGATGTATTCTTTTTTCCTATACCCAAAGGTTGCCTGGAAGAGATTGCTTATAGCGATAAGGCCGCCCGTTGTACTTTAGAATCATGTTACTACTTTGTTATCCTGTATTTGGTGCAATAAAGAGTAATGTATTGTATTGTATTGTAAATCAATTATTTTGCAAAGAAATAACGATTATTTATTATTCGATTTTTATGTTAAAAAAATAATCGATTTCTATGTAGAATGTCACATCCCTATACTAGAGTAGAATGAATGATGAAAATGAAAGGAAGGAAAGAATATAGGGTGGGAGGCCTGGGATAGGAGGCACTGAGGCCACTGAGTGTGACATAACATCATTCTGACCAAAGTTCTGATCTTTGATTCTGACATTCTTTGAGTACATACAACTGTCAGTTTGTCAATCAAACTGACAGCTGAAGTGTTGCTAGTACAAAAAGCAAAGCATAGGTGGGTTCGTGGAATCTATTATCAACCTGGTGTGAAATCAATTCGTGATTCCGTGACCTTGAGTCAGCTGAGCTGATACACAATTTGATCGTGCAAGGTGTAATTGATGAAATATCCACCGTCCCCGCACATGTGGTAATCTCACGCACTCGCAGGAATACAACAATCATCATTATTATTGCATTTTGGCTCCTGTCTTCTGTAATGTGGAGATACTTCCCCAGTCCAGCTCATTATCCCCTACCTCTCTTTCGCCAGAGCCTGTTTCACTAGTCGGCAGGTAGCATCACATGCAGGTGAGATGGTAGAAGGCAGTGGCGTAACTACAGAGTGGCAGAGCGGGCAAAATGCCACGGGCCCCCAGGCTCGAGAGTTTAGTACAAAAATAGTGTCTTATTTTTAATTATTATAAATAATCAACATACAAAATTTTAATACGTAGGTACATTATGAAAATGAATATATTTCTTGAAAATGAAGTTATACTTATATTATTATTATTAAATATACAAAATGTTTCTTTACAGTTGGTGGTTACTGTGATGATTTATTAAAGGGCCCCATCCCCTGAGGGCCCATCTGATGAATTTGCCACGGGCTCCTGAGAGTATAGTTACGCCACTGGTAGAAGCCACTATACCCTAAAAAACTACATATTTTGGAAACCCTACCAGTACAAATAAAACGCTCGCAAATAAATATACCTATTATTTTCTACACAGCCAGAGCCAAAGATTATTATTGCAGTACAAGCAGATATATTGCGGTCCACACTTCTGCCAGCATGGTTTTTTCGAGGAAAGTGATCAGCCTGGAGAGAATAACATCTGTCCTCCTTGATCTTGAGCATTGTTGTGTTCCAGCGAGTGAGTGTGGTTACCAAAATGTGAGATGTTGCAATAGTAGCGGGGGTGCCAGCGCGCGAGCAATATTAAAATTGCAAATTTTTATAAGGCTACGGCAACGACTCTACATCAGGCAAGTGAACGCCGGATGCCAAACAAGCATACGGCTCTCTGGCAGCCGGCGTTCACCAGGCGTTCACCCCGTTGCGCTATTTTTATCTGGGCATGGCAATTTTAAGGCTTAACTATTGTCGTTTAAACTTGTACCGTCGCCTTTAGGCGAATGTTCTACCGAAAATAAGAATTTGAACAAACAGCACACAGTGTTCTCTGCTAGCACAGTATAAATAATAGTATTCTGCTAAGTAGTGTAATCTTCGGCGATGGGAGTGGTACATGTTAAATTTTCGTTGCATGTCGCATCCGGAGTCGTACCTATACTATTCTGATTTGGTAGCAGCAAGGGAGAATTATCAAGCGTTGGGACAATTTTACAATTCATATTATTGGAATCGATATGTTAGGTAACAAGTCACTGTTCTAGGCTCACAAGCGCTAGATAAATATTTAAAATCTATGGTTTTACGGCTGCTTCACTTGCATAAGTAGCACCTTTAGAATTTTAATGCCTTATTGCTGTTACTCATTGCCAAGACAAGTCAAATTCCAAAAGCTTCCTTCCTAAATTCGTTGATAGTTCCAATTTCATTGTTCAGGAGACACTAGTGGGAATGTATGGTGGACCGCCGTCCCGGTTAAGACCGGATCCAGCCTTTGCTGTCTTTTTAGAATTTTTTCTCAATTAGGAATTTTCCAGGGTTTCTCTCCGGAATATTCCCATCACTAAAGGTAAGCTCTCTTTCTTTATTTCTCTCTCAATGGGTTACTGATAAGACGGATAAGACAGATTTTTTGGTTCTTTGCAGCATTATCCCCTTTGATCCGATGGTTCGTTCGCGTGGTTCAATTTTCATCCATTCTTATTGTCTTCCAGAAATATTACAAATTTGGAATTGTATTTAAAATAATGGAAACAATTTTTAATGACGACTTTCTAGAAATACAAAGGTGCAAAATAAAAAAAAGATTGAAAGACTCTATTTCTATATTTTTTAATTAAACTGGTACAAAAATCAGACCTAAGAAGATAACTATTTGGAATATTAAAAGTTTATCAAAATTACTTGATACATTACCAAATAATTCATCTTTGATTCGAGAGTGCACACGCCATCATACACATGTCACAAACATTTTGTAAATATTGGACTAAGGGCGCTGACACACTATGACATATTCGTAAATAACTGATAAATCGACCCTGTTATGCAGGATAGATCCAACCGAAAAACTATGCCAAATTGAGAGCTATACATAGCTAGACACTACATATCGAGTTTTATATATTCGCAACACATTCTAGCAGATTGATGACATTATTATTATATTAGCAATATACTTCCCAAAACTTATTATGCGTGATATTTTTATTTCTAATAACTTTAAATCGGTTTAACTTAAAAGTAAGAAAATGTCGGTTGGACCAATTCTGCATAACAGCGTCCAAATGTACTTTAATTTTCACGTCATGCTAATAATCGAGATTTTTAACATCTTTTATGTAGCCATAGATTTAGTGGTAATAATCATCAGTACACTTTTTTTTTCAACCACTTGTTTGCCTAGTAGTTAGTAAAATTTCTTTAAATTTAAATTCTTTAATTTAATTCTTTAAAATTTACTTGGGGTTAAAGTGTTAAGGTACTTATTTTTTTAAGTATTTACTATTTCGGTACACATTGCGTACAATTGTTATGTACATTTATAAACAGCAAAAAAGATGATGGGGTTTCTGGGGAGCATGACGTTAATTTTCTGTGTAGATAACCATGCATTTCGAATTTCGAAAGCTTTATGAATACATAGTAGTGCATTTGCGCCCTAACAGGTTTTAATGACGTCCTCATAATCAAGGTCATTATTGTTGCCCAGTTTGTTCTATTGAGTGGGCAAAAAAACTTACAATAATAATTAAAAAGAAAAAATAAACAAAGTATAATAATAATAACCAATTTAAATCTAGTTTGCATTGTTATTGTTTAAAGAATTATGTAAATGCTGCATAATGTAATGTTTATATAATTATTATGGTCTGAAAAAATAAAGCAGCCGGCATTAAAATTGGCACATGCGAGTTTGACTATTCAATATAAACTTCTGCGCATCTCTCGGCAATGAGAATCCGAAAGTCCCCCCCCCCCTTTCATAAAAATAAGTTGGTACCTATGACTCCAGTTCAGGTAGTTTTCTCGTCGTCTGTACGAGTAACTGCATTTGTCTGAACTCTCGCCGCGTTACCTATAAATAAATTACAAAACGTCCGACTTTCCGCCTTTAATTAGTACTTTGCTCAGTATCCAGTTTGTGTTTACTAATGAGTTGTTGTTTTGTTGTGTTCTTTGCTAGAAAAAAGCTATATTTCTCAATGTATACCCGAAATAACCAGTCTAACTACCTTTCCGGTAAAGAGGCGATTACCAAGTATTGATGTGCCAATTTACATGTCAGAAACTGTAAGACTATAATAAAATAAATTATATACAGTGCAACACAAAAGAGTAGCAAATGAACTAAATTCATTAGTTCTACGAACATTTAATTTATCCATATAAAAAAGGGTAGGGCATATTAAAACCATTCACAGAAAATGGCGCCCTAATTTTTATCCACTCTTTTGCATAGCAGTGCAAAACCCGTTCATTATTCTGAAAAAGCTGTGATAAAATATTTTAGTGTATGTATTTCGAACACTACAATAACAAATATAGATGGGTATGCGACTGGTGCTTGGGTTTTAACACAAGCATTTGGTTTAATTAGGGTTGCCATCTGGGTTTCACCGGGTTTGTCCTAGTTTGAAGGGCGTTCGGGGAACATCCGGACGGGGTTTAATTTGTAGTCCAGGGTAAGTTTTACATCACTACCGCCCGCTGCATGCTGCAAATAACCGTCTTGTCACAGAATAAAAATAGTACTAGTACCACACCCCGGCCACTCTATACAAAAGTCGCGTCGTTCAATACTACATAAACAAGACGTCTGTGCAGTGCGCAAATGAGCATGTGTGCGTGCGCCGCCATACAAACTGTTCCACATTTGTCTCAGAGGGGAGGTGAGGTTGACACGAGAGAGCGGCAGGGAGTGGCCATACAGCCCCCTCACCACCATCTCTTATTGCGATTCAATAATCGAATAGATTGTTTATTCATTCCAATGAATAAGCGACTCTATTCCATTTGAAATAGAGTCGCTTATTCATTGGTATGAATAAGCGACTCTACTTCTATTCAGTTATTGAATCGCAATAAGAGATGGTGGTAAGGGGGCTGTTCTATTACTTATACTGTGCTAATACTAAAAATCACTGATGACATGGCCGGGTTTTAAGATTCAAAATCGGGAGTTTTCCCGCAATTTGTCCTGGTTGCTAGCCATTGGAGATGGTAACCCTAGGTTTAACAAATCTCTATAACTGCTTTTGTATTTTATGTTAGCAAACTGACTAGGCGATTGCTTTTTTGGCATAACGTTAGTAATTATAAAATAGTAAAAATTCTAATTTACCGTTGTTACTATTATTTAATACAATATATATTTAATAATAAGCCTTTAAACTCATTTGTTCAAACGTATCTCAAAAAATACGTTTTTTTCAGCAGATATTTCAATTTACGCAATTCAGTTTTGACTAGTAGTTTCTCGAGCGAGTGTTCATAAGCTACTATGACAGCATACCATCTGGAGGGTCTTATGCATGTTTTCCATCTTAAAAACCTGACATCTTAGGTGTATATGGTATACTGACATAAAAAAAAACAAATTTATCCAAAAAACGAACGTCATGTTTTAAGACAAATGCGTTGACAAAACAGTGTTGCTTTATATAATAATTATCAAATATTCATTTATTTTAGTATGTAGTCAAGAGAATCTCACGATTGACACTAGTTGCTTGATTTTCATTCCTATTCTTCTTCGATCTTAATACTCCACAGATTAAAAAAATATATATAGCTTAGTTAATTTTCAGGATTGAACTTTTTCATGCAGACGATATTTTTTTTTGCATAAGTAAGGAGCTCGATGGCGTCGTTGCGCGTGTCAGTCTAATTGAACACGCAAGTTAAGCAACGTCGACCGTAGCCTGTCTATGGATGGGTTTATTTATCTCGAGCTCCTCCGTGCTTTGGAGGGCACGTTAAGCCGTCGGTCCCGGCTGTTGTCATTAGATCACAGTCGTTAAGCCAATTCAGTGGCCTTAGGGCGGCTTGAAAACACTGGGCTCCGCCAACCCGTAGTTAAGCAGCGTGGTGGAGTATGCTCTAAACCCCTTCGATTGAGGGGAGACCCATATCCCAACAGTGGGATGATTATGGGTTGATGCAGATACAAGAAAGTGCAAAGGTTAGATGCTCTTAACTGGAAACTGCACATTACAATGACTAATTTCCATTTTGTATGCAAAATTAACATGCAATGAATATAACAAGTTAAGGAAATAAATATCTTAACTAACAGAATATTTTATTATATACATACGTAAAGGAAAATATCTTAAGGTATTCCCACACTATACCAGCACTGCATCGGGAACACTACAATCCAGCAAATGACTCAAATGAGCACATCGTGAGTAGTATATTGTATTTCACAATGAAATTATTAAACCAATGATGGGAGGGCAGCAAGCTGGCTGCTTCTAGACAACTCGATTTCCTCTCTGCGCGCTATAATGGAGCAGTGTACATGCTTAGAAATATCATGTGTAGGCAAGAGCACCTAACTTCGCGGCTAGCGCGTTGTTAGTGCGCTGGGTGTTAGGATAAGGCCAAACGAGGGTAATTTTGCGAGTTGTGAGTCCCGTAATTAACGTCGGTTTCATACAAAGGGTGGACACACTTTGCGTCGCCACTGTATATTTATATGAAAACGATGTGAATTTTACGCGACTCATACCACCCTTAGCTGTAACTAATATACAACGCTATGCTGTGCTGTTACGATGCCGGAATAGTGTGTAATGACCTTTAAAACGTATTATGATAGTGTATTCCACGTTATAATAGTATTAGATTCTAATATATATGTAGAAAGCTACTTAATATTATTTATCGTGATGCTTATTGGAACATGTTACAATTTATAGTCATTTATTTAAGTTTTTAGGTATTTTAAATTTACTTTTAAGCATTGCAAGAATTTTAAAAAAGCTAATATCTCACAAATATAATTAACAGGTATTGGAAATTAGATATATACATCTATCCAGTCTTTGTCTTGTTATCTCAATTAACATTGCGCCAGATTTTTTTTAACAAAAATTGTATACATTATATGAATTTGGAAGAAATGTACCCATGTATTTGACCGGTATTTCTTGACCCGGTATTGCCTGGTAAAAAAGACTTGAACGTGGAAAAAGTACCACATGTACAGTCAAGTGCAGTACCATCTTACTTTTAGCATTTAATTACCAATATAGTTTAGAATGATACATCGTATTGCATAAAACAAGCAGCATCAAAAACGGTATAGTATTTTCATGTTTATAATTTTACCTGATCAATCAAATACAATATACACATCATTCAATTTATTAACATCAATCAACCGCTGCATATTAGGCGGGCGTGATACTTGTATGCAAGTCGATGTAGTATTAAAAGAATTTTTTTAGTCTTCATAAGACTTTAATTAGAGCAAATACAATTTAATTTTTACTTGATTATGTACATGTAAGTACCGCTACACGTACACTAAGTTTGACACTTGCATTCCGACGCCAACTCCTATTGCGGATAACATAACAGTACAAAAGTCAATGTGTCAACCTTGACGTGATGAAGCTATAGAGCTCAGCTAAGGTAACATGTCACTCGCTCAATATTTTTAGTGAAATGAACTTTAAGAACCTATAAATATAGACTAAAATTGCTGGTCACACAAATGTATGGTCTTTTTTAGGACCATGATATCGTAGTTGTTCTCTACTCGAACACTACTAAGGCCGCTTGTACACGTTAAGAAATTTTAGTGATGCAAACAAAAATATAACAAAAACCGAATGCGACAAATCGCCAAATCGATATACAGTGCAGCATCGATGCAATGGCAGTCATTAATCGCCGATACTAAAAGTAGCATGTCTGCTTGGGCCCTAAATGATTCTTCGTTGGTCAGTTTGGGTAGCAGACAAGCATAGGGCCCGCCTGATGAGAAGCGTTTACCGTACCCATATTAACGCTCGCAATATGAAATATCGCTAACACTGGCGGCGTGTTAGCGATGTTTCATATTGCGACCCCCACGGCCAACGTAGCAACTCCTACCTTTCTGGTGACCTCACTCGCTCGCAGGAAACAACAACCCTCAAGGGAATTGTTATTTGGTTGCGGAATTCTGTGAAGTGGAGGTACATCCCCAGTCGGTTCTAGTGCTGTGTACACAGCTTAAGTGTAGAAACGACACGAATTCTTGCCCGGCGTCATTTCTTAGAGTGTACAAGGGGCCTGAGGTTCAATTTACACATCGGAATGGAATAGAAGCGACTTTTTGCAACGAAATTGTACATAGAATAATGAACTATAAGTCAATTGTATATTATATGAACTTGACATATACGATCAGTAGGTAGGGGAATTCTCGAGAATGCGCGAGGATTCCCCGGAAGACGCGCGACCTTTTTTTAGCTTTTATTTAAGTTTATATGTTATACAATTGACATAAAATTCATTATGCTGGTGGTGTACATTAAGCCTAAAGCTATTTTTGACAATGATTTTTTTATGACATATTTTGCACAGCAGCGCCTCTAGCGGTGACTAGGCTCAAACTTTCATCGACATTAATTTGACTGTTATCTTCGCATTACGCCAAAATGGCTTAATTACCGGCTTTTTAAAATCCTTGTTTATGATATAATAATTGCAACTGAACTTCTTCGTTCATAATCTAGATAATTATTTTTCCAATCGTCCTTGATTTCGTGACGTAACTCCACTGAAAAAGACAGAAAATATATAGGCATTACTTTTCGATATACACTTATTGGCTGGGTATATAAGTATACATATTATATAGGAAGGTATATATAGGAAAAACTTTGAAATTAAAATTTCAACAAATAAAACAGGGTGTTATTGAGTGTACTGTATATCCAAAGAAAAACAGTTTATTACGCTTGTTCGTACACAAATTGCATGTTTTCGTACCACACCCTGGTACGAAAACATGCAATTTGTGTACGATCAAGCGTAATAAACCGATTTTCTTGAGTGTACTGTATATCCAAAGAAAATTGGTTTGTGTGATTGTACACAAATTGCATGTTATCGTATAAGCAATGTGGTGCATAGCGAAGCTCGCTTAGCAACTCGTAGTGGCGTGTGTTTATGTGGTGTGCCTTATTTCGGCACTGCCCAGGTCTCGGATCTTGTCTGGTCTTGGATTTATTAAAATGCGTGTAACTTTTTAATTACGCATCGACCAGTTGTGTTTTATATCCGACAAATTTCGACAAATTCAAGGCATCATCTGGGTGAAATCAGATTTTCGCTAGGTGGTGTAGTTTTTTTGGGCAGTGCCGAAATAAGGCTTATTTTGGCACTGCCACAAAAAAATACTTATAACTTTTTAACGGGAGGTCGACTAATTCTGATACTTGGTGTCTGAATTCGACAAATTGACGACTAATTCTGGGTAAAATCATATCTTCGCTATGTTTTGTAGTTTAATAGATCCCGAGTGGGCAGTGCCGAAATAAGCTTATTTCGGCACTGCCACAAAAAAAAACCTTATAACTCTTTAACGGGAGACCGACAAATTTTTTGCTTTGGGCGACAAATTTCGACAAATTAACGACTAATTTTTTGTCTAGTTAAAATCAAGATCTGAGACCTGGGCAGTGCCGAAATAAGGCACACGTTTATGAGGGAAGATCTATTTCGAACGTTCGTGTAAACTTGATATGAGCCTTTCTCAGCCGTGGCAAAATTAATGTTTTTTTTTTAAAAGCAGATAAAATACATTTTGAACAAAGAAAGAACTTCATAGATGTGGAGGGACGAAAACGTTTATGAAGGTATATGGTACATAAGTATGTATTTGTGTATATATGTATGTGGTATATGTATGTATATAATTATTTAGACATTGTGCTTAACTTCAACTGCCTCGCTAATCTTTCAGTTTCCTATGAGTATTCTATGACTGGAAGAGATCCCTGTTGGGATAAGTCCGCCATTGTACAAAAATGTTATATGCACTGTGTGTAATAATGTTATGTTATTGTACAATAAAGTTTTTACAAACAAACAAACAAACGTTATAGAATCGTATTTAAATTTGAAGAAAAATAAAATGCGTCCCAATTCAACTAAATCTTGCCACGACAGAGAAAGGCCCTTATCACATTATAAATTATTATTTTGATTGACGAGCTCGATGGTCGAATGGTTAGCAATGGCCACTTTGACTCCGAGGTCGCGGATTCGATTCCCGCACAAGACAAACATTTGTGTCCATGAACATGTCTGTTTGTCTTGGTGGTGGGTGTTTTCTATGTATTAAAAAAAATAAAATAAGTACATTTATCAGTTGTCTAGTACCTAGACTAGGGACTAGATGACGCTGTGTAAATTGTCCAGAAATATTTATTTATTTATAGATTATTATTTATAACTTGACATGGGCCTTTCTCTGCCGCTCTCTCGTATCGACTTCACCTCCCCTCTGAGACAAATCTGGAACAGTTTGTATGGCGTCGCACGCACACACGCTCATACGCGTTCTGCATAGACGCCATTGTTTATGTAGTAGTAAACGATGCGTCATTTGTATGGAGTGGTCGGGGTGTGCCCATATACTGTTCCATATTTTACTCTTGTGCGCTCGGCGAAAACGTTCAAATCCTTACCAAAAATTACTGGAGATTCCCGATATCCTCCTCGAAGAGCCTTTTACCACCTTTCAAAACTTTCTCCGAGTTATCGCCGTGTTTTTTCAAATACTCCTCCAGCCTTATCAACCATTGCGCCCAATGTTCTCGCAGCTTATCAGTCGATAGGTGGTATGCATCTGCCTTTGAGCCATCAGTGTAGGCTATGACGAGCAATGCATCGCGAACATTTAAATGTTTGTAGTTCAGGTCGTTGCATACTGCACCGAAGTAAGCGGCGAGTTGTACCGGGTTATCGTATGTGAGTGATATCGATTTGCGTGGCTTGTCCGATTTCTTCCATTCGATTAGTGTCGGCTTCTCTCTGTAATGTAAATGAATACAAATAAATAAATATTCCTGGACAAATTATACACGACCATCTAGTCCCAAAATAAGCAAAGCTTGTACTATGGGTACTAGATAACTGATATAATACTTAAATATATTTCTTTTTTTGTAAATACATATACGAGTATAATACATAGAAAATGCCCAGACCAAGACAAAGACAAAGACTCACACAAATGTTTGTCTTGTGCGGGGATCGAACCCGCGACCTCGGGTTAAAGTGGCCATTGCTAACCATTCAACCACCGAGCTCGTCATAACATCTTTATTGTTGAACATAGGTATTTATAGGTAATAATAATCTATATATATAAAAGAAAGTCGTGTTTGTTACAACACTTATAACTCGAGAACGGCTGGACCGATTGCCATGGTTTTTGATCTGTTGGATTTGTTTCCGTCCCGAATAGCAGAATAACTCTTAAAAATATTGGAAAATTCTCGAAAAAATAAAATAAAAGAAAAAACATTTTCCCATACAAAATGTTCGTGGTTGTCGTAGCTGTCAAATGTGACGTTGTCGTACGTGCGTACGCCAAATGTATGCGTGCGTTCAGAAATGTATATTAAGCTCTTTATAGAACAAATATCATAGATTAAAAACAAATGTTAACTCTATTGGTCTCATTTTTACGTCTTGAAAGTTGGTTGTGATTTGTTTTGAAAACAGTTTTGTGGATTTAAATATTTTTTGGTTCTAAAATATTTATGCGTGCGTTCAGAAATTTAAATCAAGCTCCATAAATCTATATAATATATAAAATAATGTCGTGTCTTGGTCGGGAAAGTATTAAAAACATTGAAAAATTGACGAAAGAATTAAATAAAAGAAAAAACGTTTTCCAATACAAATAGTGCCAGTTAAAAAGGATTGGAATATTTATTGATTGTTATGTAAATGTCAAATTGATTGGTCTCACTTTTACGTCGCGAATGTTGTCTGTGATTTGTTTTGTGGATTGAAATATTTATTGTTGTCAATTGGTACTTTTTTTGTGACTTTGTAAAGTACTGAACTTATTATTTACCCACTGCTGGGATACGGGTCTTCCCTCAACCGAAAATGTTTAGAGCATACTCCAACACGCTGCTCAACTACGAGTTGGGCCACTAACTTGGCTTAAGGACTGCCATCTAATGATAAACACCAGGACCGACGGCTTAACGTGCCTTCCGAAGCACGGACGAGCTCGAGATAACATAAACTCATCCATGAACAGGCTACGGTTGACGTTGCTTAACTTGCGTGTACAATTAGACTGACACGTGCCTCACGCCATCGTGCTTCTCTATTATTTTCTATTATTCATTGTATTAATTTCAAGAAATCATAAATTTTGTTCATGTATATATGTACATCACGACATTCATTGACTGTTAGGCGGTACGAAGTTCGCCGGGACAGCTTAACATGTCTTCCGAAGCACGGAGGAGCTCAAGATAATCTAATGAATCTTAACAACCGAGACCGACGGCTTAACGTATCTTTCGAAGCATGGAGGAGCTCAAAGTAATATAAACCCATCCGTGTACAGGCTACGGTCGACGTTGCTTAACTTGCGTGTTCAATTAGACTGACACGCGCAATGATGCCATCGAGCTTCTCTGTTATGTTTTAATTCCATAAAATCATAAATTTAGTTCAGCTAATATGTACCACGACATTCATTGATTGTTAGGCGGTACGAAGTTCGCCGGGACAGCTAGTAATAATAATAAATCTTTATTTGCACAAGATATGGTATATAGGTGTTACAATTGTGTTGAGTACTCACATCTCGCCAATTAACTTAGCATGCAAATTGTTTACAAAAATATAGTGCCTACAACTTGACCTAAAACAGTGAATCTTTAAATTTTTTTCCCTAGTAGTGCTTGAATACAATAAAATTTTTTTTCATTCAACCATTTATATAGGTTCTTTTTAAATTGTGAACTATTTAACTTTTTGATCTTCTCAGGGATCTTATTATATATGAAAACACACATAACCATGCAGCTTTTCAGATATTTCGCAGATCTAGGTACGTCCCTTAATACCAGTCTATGGGGATCTCTTTGCAATCTAGCATTTCTATCGCATGATTCCATAAATAAGTTTCTGTGCTTAGTGACAAAATTACACGCTTCATATATATATAATGATGGTAATGGTAATAAGCCGAGACGTTTAAATAAAGGTTCGCAGGACTGATCCGGCGGTATACCACATATAGCCCTGATGCATTTTTTTTGTGCAATGAATGCCCTATTGATGTCTGTGCTATTGCCCCATATAATTAATCCATAGCGTAAAATAGATTCCACGTATGCACGATAAGTAGTAATAGCCGTTTCGATATTAGTTGTATTTTTAACTTTATTAAGAGCATAAATGAATTGGTTAATTCTATTGCATAAATGTTCTACGTGTAGTTTCCAACTTAATTCATGGTCTAAGGTTATGCCCAAAAATTTTATATGAGTTGTTTCTTTTATTTTATTAATATTAAGATGAATATTGTATTTTGAATGCTTTGATTTATTAAATTGTATATAATTTGATTTATCTAAATTAATTTTTAAATTATTTATTTCCAGCCATTTAATAATGTTGTCAATTGTATTATTTATGTCATTTTCATGGTCCATTATCGAATATATTTTTTTATTTGATGTCACAATTATTGAAATGTTATCTGCAAATAGAATACATTTATGATTTGTCAGCTTAGTTATGTCATTTATATAAAGTAAGAATAAGATTGGACCCAATACACTTCCTTGCGGGACACCACACTTATTCTCTTTAAAGCCGGAGGCATGTGACATAAGTTCATTTTTGCTTATTTTGTTGACGATCACACATTGTCTTCTGTTGGATAAATATGATGATATCCAACTTAATGCAGGACCTCTTATTCCTAATGATTCAAGCTTCTGCAGTAATCGGTCATGAGAAACGAAATCAAAAGCCTTAGATAGATCGAAAAATAAACCCGTAGTCAGATTATTATTATTAATATTGCTCAAAATAGTGTCCAGAAGAGTAAAGATGGCCAATGTAGTCGATTTGTGTTTTTGAAAGCCAAACTGATTATCGTCTATAATATTAAATTTATTGTAAAATTGTAATATTCTTTTATACATACATTTTTCTAGAACTTTTGATAAAACCGGAATAAGCGTAATTGGACGATAGTTGCTAATGTCATCTTTTTCACCTTTTTTGTATAACGGCTTGACTATATAAGACTTTAATAGATCGGGGAATGTTCCCGTATCGAATGACATATTAACGAGGTGAGTCAGTATAGGAACCAATTCCGCAATACATTCTTTAATTAATTTTGTACTAATACCATCGTATCCTTCGGAAGTAGTATTATTAAGGCTAATAATTTCTTTTTTTACCTCTTCTTCGGTCACAGGAGTTAGGAAGATAGAGTTACATACCACGGAGTTAAATCTTTGTGTATTATTCATTATATTACGTTTATTATTTTGTGTCAAAGTATTAGAATTAGTCATATTAATAAAATAGTCATTAAATGTGGTAGCTATGTCTATAGGATTACTTATAATTTTATTATTTACTTTTATTGCATTTACATAGTCATTATATGTTGAGTTTCCCATCTCATTTTTTATGACTGACCATGCCGCTTTGCATTTATTTTTGCTTTTATTTATAAATTTTATGTTAGCGATCTTTTTTGATCGAAAAATGCACTTTTTTAATATATTCGAATATTTAATGTATTTATTTTGATTTGATGTCGTTTTGTATTTATAATAATTTTGTCTTAGCGATCTTTTGATCTTGCAACTATATTTAAGTCCTTTAGTCATCCAGTTTTGTTTAAATGTTTTGCTGCTATTTATTTTTAATTTGATCATTGGGAAGCAAAGATTATAAAAAAGACAAAGTAATTGGTGAAAATTCTCAAACGCCTTATTAAAGTCTGATTCTGAGTAAATTTCAGACCAAGATAAAGCGCCCAGACACTGTCTAAACTTTGCAATATTTTCATTACAATAATCTTTTTTAGTTATTGTGTATGTTCTGGTTTGGCTATTATTTTGTACTACTGGAAAACTTAACATTTGAGCGGTATCATGGTCAGATAAGTGCAATGGTAGTACGGTAGCAGTAGCGTCTTTAATATTACTTATGATATGATCAATGCAAGACTCCTTTCGTGTAGGAACATTAATGTGTATTTTTAAATTATTATTGTAGCATACATCTTGCAAATAGTTGGTGATTTTCCCTTTCTTTAGGGTATTAATATTAATATCACCAGCCAAAATAACTTTCGTGTTAGATTTGTATTGACGCGACATTTCAAATAAAAATTTGTCCAGTTTATCAAGAAAAATGGTAGGATCTGATGCGGGAGTTCTATAAAGGCATATTACCACGAGTTTGTGTATAGGTATCTCAATACCACAAGCCTCAAATGAATTCTGTACCACATAACTTTTCAATTTGGTTAGTTCCTTATAGAGGATATTCCTTTTAATCAAAATACAGGTCCCTCCTCTTTTCTTGTCTCTACAGAATGAGGTGGCTAGTTCGTAATTGTGAAGGTTCAAGTATTTTTGTCGGTCAATTTTTAAGAATGTTTCAGTGAGGCATATCAAATCGGGATCGTTATCTGCCTCACGTAAGTCATCTAAAGTCAATTCCAATATTTCCTGTTTAGATAAAATTCCTGCGATATTTTGATGCAAGATTTTAAATGTGGTATTAGATGCACGTTTTTCATTTACGAAAAAAATCTTTTTTATTGATTTTTGAGAAATAGTCTTCGATTGTTCTTTTTTGTTTAGATTTACAGCCGTTTGCATCAGGACTATGCGTAGGCACCGATTGCTGCGAGACAAAATAATATGGGATTGTCCCTTTGGGAAAGTTTTTCGTAGTCGTAGTACATGCACTAGATTGTACTATCATTAGATTATTACGCATTACTAGCTTTTTTAACTCTTTGACATTAAGGTATTTGTTTTTGTAATCTATATAATCTATTACATTGTTTAACGAATAACATAGTCTAAATAAATTGCTATAATTACAGTCTACTAGATGACAATTTTTATATTCCATACAAATTGTTTTTATTGTATTATTTAGTTCATGCACATTAATATACATATTTTTTAATACATTAAGGACAATCACATCATTCTTATTAAATATATTCAATAACTTTTTCAATTGGGATGATAATATATTTACATCGTAATCATTTTCACCGACACATATGACTATTTTGTCATGAATGGATGTAATTTTGGTGTTTTGACAATTTTTTATTAAATCACTAGTCAATGAGTACGGTTTCGTCATGGATGTGATGGTATATTTTTCATATGATGTGTTCTCTCTTGAACGTATCAGCGCTGATGATAGCCCGACGCACCGTTGTGTTCCGAAGATATATATTTTCTTGTTTGTATTCTGTAAGTCCGTATAAGAGGATGATTGTATGTCTGCATTATTTGGAAAAGAAGATTGTAAGTTCACATTGGACAATTTCTTTTTTAAGCTGTCAATATGGTTGTTTAAGCTAAGTATCTCCTCATCAGCGTGTTTCAACTGTTGCTCCAGTTCAGTGATCTTTTGTTGTAATAATACAATAGGTTCGGATATTTCGACGTCGTCAGTAATATATTTTGCAGATTTTCTCGGTGGAGTGAAAGTTGCATGAACACAATACCCAACCATTACACCAACTTAATACTTATTAATACTGGCGAAATTTGCGTATATATGTTATATCACTTTTTTTATTTTTAGAAAAGTTATTTTACCCCACCCACATACTGTCAATTGTGATCAGCTGTTTTGAAAAACATTATATTTAACACTATTTTGAGTTCATTTTTTCACATTATATATACACGCACAAAATGTTACCAGTCACTTTAATAACGAAGTGGAGTCACAATGTTATTGTTATAGTTCACAGAGTTCACAGACACAACATATGAAATGCACTACGAGCGCAAAGCAAGTGTTTACTGTCCCGGATTTCTTTAACAGCAGTTTTATAGTTAGATAACACTAGCACTCACAGTTTGCATATTGTACTTCCTAATTTATTTAGTTTTAGTCGCACTGTTATACTTTATATTTTTTAATTCTTGATAATACAGAGACAATGCACTATGGCTGGCAGCGCCATCTACTAATGACACATTACACTTGATCAGTCTCACCATGTCCTGTCCTAGGTTGGATTTACAATAGTTCAAACAAACATATACAACACTAATCTAATATGATATCTGATAGCCTCTCAATAATACGTTTTTTGGCCGTGTGGTTTCCGGCAGACTAGAATAGAATCACTCCGTCTCTTCCCGTGGATGTCGTACAAAGCGACTAAGAGAAATACATTATAAAACATCGATCAAGCCTCCCCAACCCGTCTGGCCAGCGTGGGGAGTGTAGGCCAAATCCTCCTTCCGTCTAGGACGGACGAGAGAGGGTCGTGCTCCTATAGTGGAGACTAAAATAACCTGATGATGATGATGATGATGATGAAACAAACATTATATATTGATGAATGAATGAAATTAAATAAGTAATGAATATTCATGGAACAATTTACACGGCGTTGTAGAGCCGCAAACGAAGCAAAGCTTGTATTATAGGTATTAGATAACTGCTATAGACATATAGAGAATGCAATCGTTCGTCGAGTAGAGAAAGCCGAATGCCATCGTTCGTATGGTTAGTCTACAAGAACTAGGCAATGACGACGCCAGAAGGCCAATTCTCGTAATTTTTCTACGAACGCAGATTGAAAGTTGACCGAATCAAGATTGAATTGTGAATTGACTAAAATTATAATATATACTTGATTTCATTAATTAATTATTATCAATTCTTGTTGTTTGCAAAGTAACGTTCTTAGTTCGTTTCATTTTCACTCATGTTACATATTGTGTTACGAGAATACCAAATGTGACATTTATGAGATCGAGACTAGATCGAAACTGAATTTTGACTATATTTTAATTACGAGAATTGCCCCTCAGAGCACAGCCCAGATTATGATGTTTTCAAACAATATGTCGTCTCGCAAATTTTTGTAAGACGTAAGCAAGATGACATCATATGCTGCCTGAAAGTATCGTAACATGGACCCCATCCCCCACCCCCTTCCCCCCATCTTTACTTCTGCTAGGTAACTATAATTTTCACTATGCCTAATTATGTTGTACCCTTCTTCATTATCTTGACAATCAGGGGTCAAAAGTGTCATAGTAAAAATAAACACGGATTGAGATAATGATTGATGGACATTAGCCGCGGACATTTCTTCCGTAGATAGTAAGTTCAAATACACGTGATAAATATACTAAATATATCCGAGGTATCAACCTATAATCATCCCACCGTTGGGATACGGGTCTGTTTTCAATAGAATTGGCTTAGAACATACTCCACCGTCTCCACCACGCTGCTCAACTGCGGGTTGGCGGACTTAAGACTTCTGAATTTTATATAAGTGGTATATATTTATCTACATCGAAAAGTAAATTGATATAACTAGGTACTAATATTGAATGCTATTCTCGTACAGTCAAGGGTCATCATCATCTGTATCTACCCACTGCTGCTGGATATAATCCTTGCTCCAATGCTTTCTCCATCTCAATCTCTTTCGCTAGTAGGCGCGACCGAATAGAGAAATTCCGTAACGAAAATAAAACCTAACACAATATTACCTTTGGACTCGACCTGGCTTAAGAACTTACATTTCCTTATACAATACAAACTCGTATTTCGCCAGTGAGTATTATCGAGTCAATGGCGCAGTTGTAAATGTATGACCAATTTGAACTATCGTTTCTACGTTCGCCCCTCGATGAGTAATGACCACATTACTCTTTTTGTAACTTTATTTGATGTTGGTGAATGACTAATGACTTCTTTTGAACTTTTTCGCTATTATTATTTTTGACATTCCATTTTGACATCATTATTTTTTTCTTATCGGTCACCACGCTCAAAAAGTGTAACTTGAATTAATATCAAAGAAAAAAAAATACTGCATAAATAAATAAATAATTATAATTGCATAAGTTGATAAAAAATGCTATGCAATAGCTTTACCGCGGCAGTCCCCGAGTGCCACACGTATTTTTTTTTAAATATATACATATAACTGATAGAAAACATTCAGAAGAAGACAAACAGATATGTTCATGCACACAAATATTTGTCTTATGCGCGAATAGATTTCGCGACCTCGGAGTCAAAGTGGCCATTGCTAACCATTCGACTACCGAACTCGTCATCGTCGTTTATTTTCGTGATTAGACTGTGCCGGTGTAGGTCTCGAGTGTTTTATATACAACGTCAGTAGCTTATAGCCATAAAATATCGCTCTAGCGCTTCCACCTCGCGAGTAATCGGCTGAACCGTATTGAATGCAATCTGGCGTATACATAGGCGCGTTCGGTTCCAATTTAGTATCAGAATTGATGAGCTCTAATCTGTAAACGGAAATCCTGCCGAAAAAGATATCTATAGTTAGGGGCCATCCATAAATTACGCCACACGTTAATGGGGAGGGAGGGAGTCGATGAAGTGTGACATTGTGTGACAAGGGGATGGGAGGGGTCCTAAATTACGTGACGTGACATTTCAAAATCTATTATAATAATAAGTGTTACAACGCGAACTTTGAACTATTAACGAAAAACTCAAAAACTTTTGCAACTCTAATGTAAATTTGCAAAATATGTGACGTCACACTAGGGAGGGGGGAATCTCACAAATGTAACCAGGACGGGGGGAGGGGTCAAAAAATCATGACATTCATGACGTAATTTATGGATGGCTCCTAATATAGATATAATTTTCGGCAGGATTTCCGTTTACAGATTAGCGTGGTCTACGTCCATTCCTTGCATTAAGCCTAAACATCTAGGTACGCTACAAGTCACATCTATCTACAGTGTTAAAGTTACGTAACTAAATCTGTATAAAATTTTACAATCTCATAATATTTATCATTCGGTGATGGTGATGTATCGATACACTCATTCATTGCCAAGGTTATCATTATACCTTGAGCTGATTACAAATACGCAAATGAGCAATGTCAGTGACACTATTATCTAATTCTATGACTTGATAGATAAATTCTGTTTGTATACATATCAAGAATGTTTTTCAAGATCAGTATTTATTACAATATTATAAATTTATAACATCTATATTTAAAAATCGAACTACACTATAAAAAGTTATGCGTGATCAATGTGATCATACATTAAAAAAAATAAAAAAATACGCGTCGACTTCAGAACCTCCTCCGTTTTTTCGTCGGTTAAAAAATGAATCCCTATATCCTATATATATTTTTTTTTTAGTATTTTTTTACAACTAATATAAGCTTGAATATTTAATTCTTGTTTTATACCACATGCAAACAAGCATAAAACCCGTCCGATGTGAAGCGCATGTCATAGTCTATAAGCACTTGCAATATAAACTAAAAATGGAGTGTAGTAGCTCGATCTTTAGGAGCCAAAGCCAACCTCGCCAGCACGTAGTGCACCAATCCGACTAGCGAAAGAGGCTATGCCAAAAGAGAGGTAGGGAAAGATAGGGTATTTGTTAGCTGCCCGACCGGGGAAGTACCTCCACCTCAGAATACCGTAGTCAAAAATCAAAAAGCAATCTGATAACCTAACCCACTGGCAGCAACACCTGATGATATGAGGCTGACAATCGCTCTATACCACGTGTAACTTCAAGTACGCAAAACCTAAAAATAGTTTGTTCAGAATCATTATCAAGAATCATCAGAATCATGAGTATAACTGGTTTTGAAAAAATATTTATCTAATCTCATACTGAAATTTACACATTAAAAAACTAAACACTGTATCATAATGACAGTCTTTACGCACAAGCTATCAAAATAAATTTAAAAAGTTATTTTTGGATACAGTTGTCGTATGGACAACTGTATAGAAAAATAACTTTTTTTCCATTTCGATACTGCTTCAGCCCTGGATACAGGTATTTTAAACAGGTTGCAATGCAAATACATTGCAACTTTGCAAAATTTTTCTACATAATCTGTGAACGCGGCGACGCGCGGCGCGTCGCGCATGCGCACTACGCATGCTTGATCTGCAAATGGATTTATAAGTAAGAAATAAAGCTGTTAAATTAACTTCATGGTTGTATTTAAAATATTATTATCATATATTTCATGAGATTAGATAAAGTAGTGTATGAAACTGCACATAATTAGGTATTAAAATACTCGTGTGGTTATAACATTCGCCTTCGGCTCATGTTATAAACTCACTCACAATTTTAATAACCCTTATTATGCAACAGTTTCATAAACTACTATTTTAATTAACGTGTCTATTATTAAATTGCGCTCGACAATCAAGCGAGAAAATGTGAATTAGGTAAACAAACGTAATACCACCGCGTCCAAAAAGACTTAAGCGCCGTGCAAAGCGCGGCGCTTACGCGTATTTGACGCGATGCTCGCTCTTTAATATTAATACTTGCCTATCGTAGCCATTGGCGCGTCTTTTTGATAAGAAAACGCCACAGAGCTCAGAAACTCAGAATTATTAGGAAAACAAAAAAGTGTTCATATGTCCGAGAATTTTTTTTTTTAAATTATTACTTAGATATATCAATTAATAATAATAAAACTCAGTTGGGGTGTTTGAGGTTTTGCGTACTTAGAGTTACACGTTGTATACATCGGCGCTTTCGCATAATTTGCCTCACCTGTATGGAGTCAGATAAAAACGTTAAGTAGTCAATATCAAATACAAACAAATTATCATGTTGAACATTCATATAAAGATAAACATTCCAAACAGATTAAACGTTTATTGCTTTATTGTACCAAATATTTTTCACAAAAGCCTATTAGATAAACAACGAATCTGAAGACGGAATTGGTGGTAGTACACTTCGTGCGTTTTTATGGGGAGCTAATGTCAAAATGAACGTTATTCGATTCTAAATATCGGAAGATAAAATTAATATTTTCTTCCAACTATGCTTTAATTTCATCACAATCACACTAAAAACTCAGTACAAAACGAGTCTTTAATGCTCTAGAGCAATAAAAATGTATGAAATTTCATTATTGCACAGTTTTTTTTAATCGCACCAAAAGGTGCCAATCTCAATGGATTAGCTCTATTCAGCCAGCCGATATCAATACTTTTTTTTTTCGTACGTATTATTCGTTTCTATCCTACTTGATCCAAATTTAAAAAATGATTAACTCTGAGTTAAAAATGAAAGAAATTTAAAAAAGTGATTTGGCGGGAACTTTGTTAATTTTGCTTGACAATATTTTTGGAAACGATAAAAGTGTGATACTATCTGATTTTGAGTGCTTCGGCTTCGAATTAAAATGGAATCATCTAGCGACACATTAACTCCGGAAAACATTCTAAATGAAGCCGACAGTGTTATAGAAACTTCTATTTTAACTGTTTGATATAAGTTTCTTTTATCTACTATTCCTATAGGTATTAGTTGAAAGAAAAGCAGATTATGCACCTCGCCTTAAGTAATTTATGTTGCCCTCGTGCCTGTTAGATTAGAGCCCTCGCTGACGCTCGGGCTCTAAATCAGGCACTCGGTGCAATAATAAATTACTTTGTGCTCGATGCAATAATCTACTATTATTCCTTTTCTCGCCTAGCTATTTAAGTCGTATATGTTCCATATTCCGCCAACTCGCAGTTGAATAGCGTGGTGGAGATTGAGAAGAGGCCCGTATCCCAGCAGTGGGATGAAAATAGGTGGGGTGAAGACGATACGATGTTCCATGATCACATCGGACTCTTTTCTACGGATGAGTCGAAATACGCTGTGCCCTGCTCTACTTTGCCAAACCCTCACTTGTCAGCATGTTGCACTGCGTGCAGATGAGATGGGCTTTGGCTCAAAGATGACTTACACCCCAAAAATTAACGATAAATGAATAACACCCTCACAAACGCAATCAATTAATGTTACAGTCATTGGTCGAATGTCTAGCAATGGCCAGTTTGACCCCGATGTCGCGGGTTCGATCCCCGCACAAGACAAACATTTGTGTGCATGAACATGTCTGTGTCTTGGTCTGGATGTTTTCTATGTATCATATGTATGTATTTACAAACAAAAAACTACTTAAGCATAATATCTGACCTAGTACCTATAGTACAAGCTTTGCTTAGTTTGGGATTAGATTACGCTATGTAACTTGTCCAGAAATATTAATTTATTTAGTAACGGTCAGTAACCAGTCACTGTGTAAAAAATAAAATTGAAAGACTGGTACCCTCATAAGTAACCTTACAAGGTCACCTTAAGTTAAGGTACCCTCATAGGTGACCTTGTAAGGTCACTTACGAGGGTACCACTTGTACCTGGGTGACTGTAATGTATAACCTTGTAAGGTTATACATTACAGTCAACCTCATGCATAATATTTACAAACAAGTATACTCTACACTTCTTTATTATTCTAATTTTCACACAATTTACACATAATACATCCTGCTTCCACGCTAGAAAAATATGTAAACAATATGTTAGTGAGTGATTGGACTATGAAATTGTTTTGATATAATATTCTAAAAATAACATAATATTGTGTAATAATGATGCTCTCACACCGATGTTACATAACATTTTGTAAACATACTAATATTATAAAAGTGAAAGTTTGTGAGATTGGATTTATGGATTTTGGGGCCAAAGCCAACTTCATCTGCACGTGGTGCACCCTGCCGTAGGTAGACAAACACAAAGGTAGGAGTTACTGCATTGGCAGTGGGGTGGCGGCGCGCATACGATATTCCATGTTGCAAGCGTTAATATAGCTCTGATAACCACCTCACACCAGGGGGACCTAGGGTTGCCAGATAGAAATTCGTCAAATCCAGGACAATTCTAGGACAACGGTGTCGAGTCATGGCCATAGTAAAAAGTATCTTGTGTTTTTATTTTATTTTCAAATGATTTATATTTGTATTTAAAAAGGAAAATTCAATTTATTTTCACAGGCAGGCGAGCCGTGTCATTCGTTGTTAGTTTATTTTGTTACCAAACTAGTAGGTTTTCGGAATCCGGGACAATAAGGTCTAATTACTGGACACGGGACAAGACGCAAAATTCCGGGACAATCCCGGATTTCCCGGCCATCTGGCAAGCCTAGGGGGACCGTATGCTTGTCTGCTACCCGACGTGGTATTAAAAAAAATATGTATGTTACTATTTCACAGGTACATGGATGAATGGGTTTCAGTCAAATTTGGATCAAATTCTACTTGAATGTTGAGTATACCGGTCCTGTTATAGTAAGTAACAGTAAAAAAAATTATGGTGTAGTTGGTATATAAACTAGTTTCGAAAGATTTGTTAGTGAAACAGAATCTTCGATCTCTGCTAAAAATTGCCGAAATCAAAAGTATTGGGAAACTGTCAAGCTCACTCAGTTTTTGTATGAATAAATAAATTTAAATAATTTGGGTCTTTCTTTGCCATGGTTTGCCATATTGTTGACTTGAATGGCATACCTATTATATTCTTTAAATATAAAAACACACAATATATTTTACATATATCTTAGAACATCATTTGTGGAGGGAATGAAAATTTCATTGCATGGTGTTAAATTCAAGAAAAATAACATGACACCAAAATCAACAAAATAATGGTATGGCAGAGCAAAATCTCATTTTAGCCTTGCTAGTCCCTACCGCAGAAAAAAAATTCTGTTATTCACACTACAGTTTATATTTCTGGACTGTAATTAATTATGTTTATGGGCTTTCAGCAACCTGAAGTGGCAATGGGCGGGTCACATCTGCCGAGTAAGTGATGGCAGATGGGGGAGGAAGGTATTAGAGTGGAGGCCGCGCGTAGGACGACGAAGTCTTGGGCGCCCTCCCTCTAGATGGCCCGATGACCTAAAGAGAGCGGCTGGAACGGCTAGATGCGAAAGGCGCAGGATCGTATCTGGTGGAAAGCATTGGGGAAGGCTTATATCCAGCAGTGGGTAGATACAGCTGCAGCTGATGATGATGATGATGGCTTTCATGTCCCAAATGTGATTTAAGTATAAGAAATTGTGGCTTGAAAGCAGTAATCAAAGGTGTAGATAAAATCAATATAGTATAATAGTAGTAGATAAAAATAATGAGCCTATGTGTGCAACACCTCTATAGCAACAATGTTAGCAGTAGCCCGCCTGAAGTTAGCTTCTATATAATGAAATGACTACCTAAGAATGTACCATGCAAGTTGACGAGCCTTGTGGTTGAATGGTTAAAATTGACTACTTTGACTCCGAGGTCGCGGGTTTGATTCGCACAAGACAAACATTTGTGTGCTTGAACATGTCTGTTTGTCTTGGTCTGGGTATTTTCTATGTATTATATTTATGTAGTTACAAAAAAAAAATGTATTTACCTATAATATCAGTTATTTAGTACCCATAGTACAAGCTTAGCTTAATTTGGGACTTAGACAGTAATGTGTAATTATAAGCTTCTATATAATGAAATGACTACCTAAGAATGTACCATGCAAGTTGACGAGCCTTGTGGTTGAATGGTTAAAATTGACTACTTTGACTCCGAGTTCGCGGGTTTGATTCGCACAAGACAAACATTTGTGTGCTTGAACATGTCTGTTTGTCTTGGTCTGGGTATTATCTATGTATTATATTTATGTAGTTACAAAAAAAAATGTATTTACCTATAATATCAGTTATTTAGTACCCATAGTACAAGCTTAGCTTAATTTGGGACTTAGACAGTAATGTGTAATTATATTTTTTATAAGCTGTAATAGCCATATATAAAATAAATATAGTATAATAACAATAAACAAAAATAATGAGCCTAGGATGTCAAAGACCTCTATAACAACAGTATAGACTGTAGACCCCCTGTAGACTGAATAACAGAGATAGTGGCTTGTTGACTGTTGTTGTTATGTCTCTTAGGGGCCATCCATAAATTACGTCACACGAATTTCATGATTTTTTGACCCCTCCCCCCGTCCTTGTCACAGCTGGTCACATTTGTGAGACTCCCCCCCACCCTAGTGTGATGTCACATATTTTGCTAATTTACATCTAGAGTTGCAAATGTTTTTGAGTTTTTCGTTAATAGTTCAAAGTTCATGTTAACACTTAGATTATAATAGATTTTGAAATGTCACGTCACAATATTTACGACCCCTCCCACCCCCATGTCACACAATGTCATACTTCATCGACCCCCCTCCCTCCTCCTTAACGTGTGACGTAATTTATGGATGGCCCCTAGGTAGTCATTTGACTACTTAGTCAACAAGCCATTATCTCTGTTATTCAGTGTTGATAAAGTAAACCCAAAATGACATCACGCTTGACCCCCTGGAGTATGGAAGCTATTCCATAATTATAATTAAATGACTACCTAAGAGGCATAAGAACAACAGTCAACAATGCATTATCTCTGCTATTCAGTGTTGATAAAGTAAACCCAAAATGACATCACTCTTATCCTATCACTTTTGTCATTATAATATTAATTTACAGCTTACATAAAATTTTTGATATATTTTTGATAAAAAGTTGTACTCACTCATAATCAGCAATAGCATCAAAAATCCCTCTGTATTTCAGCATTGGATGTACTACATTAGACTCTATTGCCTTTGGTGAAGATATACTTTTGAGTACCTCTGCCACAGACACCCAAACTCCTTCAACCTCCTTTTCAATGCGGAGCTGTGTTTGTGGCTGAGTGAAGTAGTTCTTCAGTGTATTGTGGAATTTAGTGCCAACTGCCATTTGCGCTGTGAAATGGAAAAAAGTGGTATGTAAATATACAAGTGTCACCAGTTTTTGAGCCAAAGCCAGCCTCATTTGAACTTGATGCACTCTGCTGCATAACAAATAAGGCTCTGACAAAAGAGTCATAAGGTAATCATGCAGTTGGAAGCTGTTTATCTAGGGGGTTTTAAGGTGAAGTGCATGGTCATTGTAAAGATAGTATTAAGAATATTGGAAATAAATTAAAAAACTTCTATATACCTAACTATATCCAATGAGGGTTATTGTTAGGGATGTCACCAAAGATATGGTGCATTGACAGTTGACATGCACAAAATATGATGTAGTTAAAAATAGTGGCCCTTGATACAAACTCACTGCTTAGCATAAACACTATTTGATTTATGTACTTTGATTAGAAATCTTTAATAATGTTATGTAGCCATATTATGTTATTTCTAGGGGTTTGTATCTGTTCAGATATGCCAGGCCCATTGTACCCTAATCCAAGAATATTATGAGTTTGTGACAAATAATCTCTATGCGAAATTATTACTTTTGAAATCACTTGAGAACTAGTGATTATTTCTACTTAACAAATGGATCATGGAAAAATTTTATTTGAGATATACAGAAAAAGATGCATAAAGAAAGTACCTTCATAGAAGCGATTGAATTCTTCTAATCCCATTTCGGCAATTCTTTCTTGTTTCCATTTATCTAATGCAGTCTTAGATTCTTCTGTCATTGTCTTATTCAAGATCAATGTGACAGAAGGATACTGTTGGGCAAAATCATTCTGATGCTGCTTGATCTGCAGAATACGGTCTTCACTTGCATATCCAGGCTGCGCTGGAGAACTCCTTGCTGCATTACTAGTCACTACAGTCTTGAAACCCCGAACAGTGATATTATTTAACAAAACTCCAACGAAATTAACACTATTTCTTGTATTCTGCCACATTTTTGTAACTAAATTTATCTTCGGAAGAATAGAATTGTATTTTGAGTATACGCTCAGTACACTAGGCTTTTCAACTGCATTTTTGCAAACACTTTCTAAGAATTTCAATGTATTTTCGTTTGACGAGCTCGCGCCGTTGTTTTGATGTGGTTTATTTTTAGCTGCAACACAGATAACATTTATACAGACGCGTGTATAACATACGGCGCCAGAATATTGTGTCATATGATTTTAATTGGCAACATATAATACTGGTTTGTTCATTACATGCACGTATCTAGTTGTAACAGGAATAAAATTACGCGACAGACAATGTAAACAAACTTACACGTTCCAAATTTGAGATACAATGTTGAAGCAAACACTACGTACACTTTAGCGTCAGTAATCTCCCTAATAAATAAATTTGTCCAACCTTCATAGAAACTACGCATATACTTCCTAGAACTGCGTAGCCTGATTACCTGATTACCTTTAGAAAGTTGTAATTCACGTGCAAGGTTGCCGAAGACTTACAACTTACCTGCCTTTTGCAAGCGCTTTTTCTTTTGCTTGTTGGTCTCCAACAAAGGGCCAAATAAGTGTTTGTTTTCTTTATTGTATAATTTAATTTTTTCCGCTGGTTTCAAGATAGAAGTGGGTTGAACTACTTTATTCCTGATAAATTGCTTATTTTGGCTTGACAATCGGTGACCGAACGCCGATAACGGCCGAAACATTTTGCGTTAGTTCGTATCGTAACACAGACTGTTATTTAAATAATAGATACCTTAATTATGTCCTTTTGTAAACAGAAAATTATTAAATAAATAATTTATTGCAGATATTTTTTGTACTGTATTCTATTTGAAATTTTCTATTTGGTTGGTTTCGTTAATTTCATTCACTCTTCTCTCTGTCGACGAGTCAGACGAGACGAGACGAGAGAGAGAAAAATTACAAATATGACAAGGTAGGTGCAAACCATTCACTCTATCTTTTTCTTCTTGTTTTGTTTCGTTTGGCAATCACTCGGTTAAGATTATCTTTGCCATTAGCAAGATTTGTATAATTTTATCGTCCCGGCTTCAGGAACTAATGATGAAAAATATTATCAGGATTATTGGATCTCTGATAATATTTTTCATCATTCACTCCTCAAGCAAAGTCGATTGTGTAATTTTAACTCTTAAAGGCTACAGCGCTGTTTTTACACCCGCTTCCCTTAATTCGATGCTTATTTTTTAACCTCTGTAGCGCTGTGCTTTCAGATCACATGTTTCACGATTCAGTCAGGAGCTCCTGAACTTGAACACACGGAGAGGTAGGTTGTTGTTTTTTCTTAGGAACAACTCGACAGCGGCGATTTAATTTAATCGCTTCATTAATGATGCACCAGCTGCACAGTGTAATAATAATAGTAATAATGTCTTTAATAATTGGTTAGAAGCCGACACCATACAGTCAGAATTTATTTTCGGAATTCCAAACGCAGCACGTTCACGTCAGTGCTTGGATTCCCGTGAATGTTCAACTGCTAAAATAATCGCAGCGACTCAGTCAGTCGTACTTTGGATACGTTCACGCGATGAAAACCGATTGGTTTTCTTCACGTTCACCATTTCTCAGTACCTCTACTCGATACTCATTTACATAAAGACCATCAAATTCAGTTGTAATGTACAAACATAACCGAAATGGTCTTCCTGAACGATCGTAGATTATACTGGAAGGAAAATAGAGTACATGAAAAATTTTAAATTAATAGTCATCATGTGAAAAAAAAAATAAAAAAAAATAGTGAACATACATTATTAACTAGTAATGAAGATATAAATAATAGATGGTTTGAATATTTTAACGATTTGATGAACGTGGAATTCCCGAGAGAGGAGACTCACGCTTTAGACCCTGTAGAGGGACCGATTCAGGAAATCAGTATACTGGAAGTCGAAGCAGCCGTGGCTAAGATGATAAATGGGAGGGCAGCCGGTCCAGATGAGATTCCAGTGGAGGTGTTGAAACTTCTTGGCAGGGAAGGATTGAGATGGCTCAAGACATTATTCAACATCATACTCAAAGACGAATCAATACCAGAGTCATGGCATATGAGTCATCTCATCCCGTTTTATAAAAATAAAGGAGATGTCACCCAGTGCGGAAATTATAGAGGCATAAAGCTGACGTCGCACACATTAAAGATCTGGGAGCGCGTCTTGAACAAACGCTTACTTCTCCGCACGTCTATTACTCCAAACCAATTTGGGTTCACGCCGTCGAAATCAACCACTGATGCAATACAGGCCATCAGAATACTGATAGAGAAACATCGCCTGAACAAAGAAAACTTACACTTCGTCTTCATCGACCTGGAGAAGGCATTCGACAGGGTGTCTCGATACTTGGTATGGCAGGCTCTACGAGCTCAATTAGTACCAGAGTGCTACATTACTCTGATACAAGACATGTACAACCGCGTGAAAACAAAGGTTAAAAGCCCAGCCGGTATAACCCAGGAATTCGAGGTGCGTGTTGGAGTTCATCAGGGCTCGGCCCTAAGCCCACTCCTCTTTAACCTCGTTATGGACTTCATTACCAAAGACATCCAAGCCCCACTTCCATGGAACCTCTTGTACGCAGACGACGTGGTACTCATCGATAAAATACCCAGTGGACTGCAGTCTTCTCTATCACGTTGGATTAATACACTTGAAAAGTCTGGGCTTCGGGTAAGCAGGACGAAGACCGAATACCTAGAATGTCACTTTCGTGATGACTATCAATGTGGGTCTGCAACAATATACTACCCCGATAAAACATCGGTACCGAGAGTTGAACAGTTCAAATACCTCGCTTCAATTGTCACGCATGATGGTGAAGTAGAAGCAGATGTAAACCACCGAGTCAACGTTGCCTGGCAAAAATGGCGCTCTTTAACCGGAGTACTCTGTGACACGCGAATGCCAGTACCTACAAAAGGCAAGATATACAAAACCGCGGTGCGGCCGGCTATGATTTATGGGGCAGAATGCTGGACAGTGAAAAAGACATATACAGAAATTACATACGACCGAAATGAAGATGATAAGGTGGTCGGGAGGGGTCACGCGGAGGGACAGGATTAGAAACGAATACATCCACGGTAGTTTCAAAGTCGCCCCTATATCCGACAAACTAACCGAAAGCCGTCTGCGGTGGTACGGTCATGTGATGCGCAGAACCGAAGACCATGTAGTCAGGAGGGCACTGCGCCTTCCTGAAACTAAAAGAGGCAGAGGGCGCCCTCCTTTGACACGGTGGACCAGCATGGGTAATCTGACCAAAATTGAAAATTTGCCCGACCCGACAACCCGAGATAGAATAACTTGGCGCAAAAATATTAGGAGAGCCGACCCTACCTAAAGTGGGAATAGGCAAAGAGGAAGAAGAAGTCATCGTGTGAACGCAGTCAACCAACAAGTCGCTATGACAACGTAACCGAAATTACGGGAATTAATTGTACATTTTGTCTTGTATAAGACATGCAAACATAATAGTCTTTTATATAATTACAACCATTTAAAATATTTGTGTCTACTAAAATATTCAATTAATTATGTTCAAATGTCAACAATATCAATTTAATTAATTACAAAATAGCAGATTATGCAATATTAGGTAATAATTAATAATAGCAATATAAATAAAAGAATGTCATTTAAAAAATCATTAACTAAATAATAACATTTTTTAGTCAGAAATAGTGTTAGTTTGTTTTTAAAATTATTTAATGTCAAATCCATAATGTTTTTCGGTAATTTATTAAATATCCTAGGGGCCATTCCCTTAACACTCCCACTAAACATAGTAGTATTGTGCGATATATGCCGAATTTTATCTTTATTACGAATTAAGAAACTCATATTGTTGTAGATTTGATTTTACAAAAATTGACAACTCGTTTATATACACACAAGGAAAAGTGAGAATCTTTAGACTTTTAAAATGAGGCTCGCAAGACTCAGTAGGGTGAAGTCTACAAATTGCCCTAATGCATTTCTTTTGTGCCTTGAACACATTTTCCTTTCCTGTGGAGTTCCCCCAAAATATAACTCCATATCTCAAAGTAGATGCAACGTAGCTATGATAAGCTGTTAGGACTGCTGCTCGATTGACTACTTTGTTTAGCATATAATAATATTAATACGTATGAAAATTGGTTAAGTCTTTTGCAGATATTTTCAATTTGTGATTTCCATGACATATTTTTGTCAATGTACTTATGTATAGTCCAAAAAAATTAACATCTGTCTCCTTGATTGTATTTCCTAAATATTTGATGTCTACATTAATTAAGTTTTTGCGTGGTCTTTGTGTGAATTTCATCGATTTGGTTTTATTTAGATTTATTATAAGGTTATTGCAACCATTGGATTACTTTATTTAAAGTTTCATTGATTTCCCTTTCATTTAAACAATTATTTTTACATGATATATTCTAGAATTATGGATAGATAACTTCTAGAATTATGGTACTGACGTCTGCAAATAGTACCATAGGGTGTTCTGCAGTCTTTGGGAGATCGTTTTTAAATATTAAAAATAGGAGTGGGCCTAATACTTATAATTACCCTAACCTACCTAATAATATAATTACCCTTGTGGGTATTTACTAAAGGGCTTTTTGAGCTGCAGCCCAGGGCCTCGTGTATACAAAGGGCCTCCAGCCCCCATAAAAACAATAGACGAATTTTTGAATAAAAATAAATATATAAAAAAAAAAACTATCTTATGTATCATAACCCTGAGATCAATCAATCAATCAATCCATGCATGTGCGCGTCTATCGATCGGAACGGGATTCCCCATCGCTTGTTTTTGGTCGGTGTATTTTTTCGCGTCTATTACGGGGGACTTCCCTCTGCGCCGCTTAACGCCCAATGTAATTTTGTTTTTTATTCCGCCGCTATGTAATTTTATTTTTTTCTATATACTTAACTACATCATTTTATAATACAGTTTTGTGACAAAATGTCTATTAGGGCCTTTAGGTAGTTTCAGCTCAGGGCCCCACAAATTCACGATCCGCCCATGCTCAGAAATGTATGTTTTTTCATTTTTACTTTTATTACATATTCTTTTGATATGAGTCACTTCACTTGTGTTGTGATCTATTAGTCAATTAATTAAATTAATTAAAATGATAGTGTGTGATGTATTTTCGGAATACTGGTTCAAACTCCGAATTGGAATTTCCAAAATTAAAAAAAAAAGTACAATCATTAATATTCACTGAAATTCGGTCAATGACAGTTCAAGTTAATGTCACTGTCAAATCAGTAATCGAACAGGTGATTTTATATCAAATAGCTTTACGTCTCTGGAATCAATATCTTTTAGAGCTCGTGTCTGTCTGTTATTAATACTTTATCTTATTCCCGGCTTCAGAAATATGCCGAAAATTATCGTCAGGAATCTTCTTCTTCGTCTATTACTTGTAATAAGTCAGCAGTAAAACCTATAGTGCAATTTATAAGCTGTTTCTTCTTGGAATGACTTATAATAAAAGATTATACCAATTTTATGCACTCAAATGATTACTTAAAGAGGGCCGCGCGTTAAGGTTGAATGATTTTTGTTACGTGGGTAAATTAATGTGGATAAGAATACCTACATATTTTATGATACCTACCACATCGGGTAATATAAGCTTACGGCTCGCCTGATGTGAAGAGTTTATCATAACCCTTATCAACCTTTTAATTATAACTATTTAAACGCTAGCAACAGGAAATACTCCTTCTTGTTTACCTCTCTCACTCCCAGGACACAACAAACGGTTATTTAGCTGCGGTATTCTGTAAGGTGGAGGTACTTCCCCAGTCGGGCAGCTTGTTAATACGCTGCCCTATCACAGGTGTGGTTGGCTTTGGTTCCAAAGGTGAATAATGAACTACCTCACATTTATTTCTTTTTGTTATGATTTTTTAATCAAAATCATAATTATTTCTCAATGATATTATATAATTTCCCTATTTCCTACAAAGAACCAAAATATCTCGACTTTTTTGGAAATATTCCTACATAAATATTATGCATTTAAATCGTGGATACAACGTCACTTAAAGGCATAACATCAAACAGTGGCATTTTTGAGTGTATGAACAGGTATGTAAGAACATAAACGGCACATTTGGCACGGGTGTGCCTGCAGATAAGACGGGGAGAGAACTGAGTTTACATTTTGCACCGCTCATTCTGCGGAGCGAATCTGAATTTTAATTAAAACCTGCGTTAAAACTCCATTGTGGCGGTGACGGCGATTCATTTAGTATTTTTTACTTTTAATTTGATGGTTTAAGCTTTAAGAAAATCCATCGCTGTTACAAAATGAAGGGTACAGGCGAAGTACAGTGAATGTTACAATTTTATTTTTTTCTTTATTTTATTGGAAGTAAATCTTTGGTAGTTTAACGTAACTTTTAAAAAAAAGTAAACAGATGGCGCCAAAATGGGGAAGTAAAAGTTACGGTGATTTCACTGTGTTTTTAATTCAATTCCCTGACTTTGCCTGTACCCTTCAAATATAAGCGAAAGACGAGATTGATGCGAAATGTTGCAACGACGTAATCCAGAAACATGAAATAAAATTTATTCCAGAGATGAGACCGCTTAATATTTCAGAGATACTATCGCGTTTAAGCCGATTCAAATTTAATATTTTGATTCCGATTATAGGACTTAGGTTTAAGTTAATGACACACAATTATTTTATCTGTTTTCCAAGGTTGACTGGTTTCACAGTATATGTAATTCTGGTAGAGAACGCTCTTAGGCCTCATTTACGGAGACGGGGCGTCGCGCGTCGCGTGCGGCGTGGCGTCTAGCGGGACGTGGGACGTGGGACGTTTTTTCTGTTCAACAGGCGGTGCGTGCAGCGGCGCGCGTCATCGCACGCGCAAACACAACATATGGCAATATATGATGTTGCGGGACGAGAAGAGTGGCGCGGCCCGCGGCGGCGGGCATCGCTGCGGTGGCGCACGTAGGGCAACACTCGACGAACCGACGTCCGACCAGTTTCTTTTTTTAACATAGAAATTTCTTCTAAAAAAAGGCGATCATATCGTACTCGATTGCGACGGTGACTATGACTGCTTTGTGCGATTTCCAAATTAAGACTGGCAGAAGGTTCCCGCCGCGGGCGCCGATGCGTGCGCCGCAGCGACAGACGCCGCGTGCGACGTGTATTTGTCGTCTGCGGGCTCCGCCACAAAACACACTCCATTTCAAGCAAACGAGTGAAAAATCGCTTCTCCGTAAACGCACTACAACGCCATATATTTGAATTAAGTGCGGGCCTTAGCATTCACTCCGTATTTTGTACCTTTATTCTATCGATCGATCGATGGTCGATAAAGTTTAAATAAAAAGTTTATTTAAAAAAAAAATTAAACCTACTTCAGTTGGCGAGCCCATCCCATCATCAGATCCTGACTTGCTGAATATGGGACCACCTTGCAATTATACCCTTTCAAATAAAAAAAGAATTATGAATTATGAAAATATTTATGAAATGTTCACAATTCGCGAAGAAATCGAATAACATACATACAAAAAAAATATTCAGTCGAATTGAGAACCTCCTCCTTTTTTGATGTCGGTTAAAAATAAAAACATCTTAGGCGGTAGAGTTCCAGGGTTTCTTTCTACATTCAATTGATACGACCAATTATTTCGGCGTTAACACACTAACGCGTTCTTATTTCTTATGCGTTAGCGAAATTATGTCTTGCTTGTTCTTTCTTAATATAATTCGTGTATGTAGTCTTGTCCTCGTTTATTTGCAAAATATAGCATACGAAAGCGTCGGTGTTATGAAATCTGAAGTTATTCGCAATAAAATAATCGGATAACGGCGATGAGGATACCGAGTTTTTTATACATATTGTATTCTTTATTACCTACTTATATAACAACTTTGTGTCTAGATCTCGGGTACCTTGTAGATTTTCCTGATGTTATATTTGACGGCTCTATTATACCTTACTCGTTGACGGTAAAAAATTTAGGAGTTATGCTGGACCAAACGCTATCATGGAGTCCACAAGTCAGTGCAATTAGTCGCAAACTTTTCGCGACTCTTCATTCATTATGACGATTGCAAAATTTTCTGCCCGTAAACACCAAGGTGATGTTGGCACCGACGGAAAATCCATGTCCTCACTTTTCTGTTTAATGTACCTTTTAACCCCTCAGCTCCCTCGTATCTTCGAGAAAGGTTCAGTTTTCGTGATGTAGATGAACGACTGCGTCGCAGTGGTGAGCCGTTGCTAGTTATACCCACCTGCAGCACCAATTTCCTATTTGATTCTTTTGGGGTCCAGGCTGCGCGACTATGGAACTCACTACCTCTAGAGTTACCACTGTCACCATCTATCGACTCCTTCAAAACACGACTTAACAAATTATTTTCCACTCCCACGACTGTCTGAGCAAATCCGACATGAATATGAGCTCAAGTATATTCTTAATGTTTGACCTATGTATAATTTATTTAAATACATGTACCATAATATCCACGTAGGTACAGACGATAATAATATTCTAAATTATGAATTCTTGCGTTTTAGATGCATGTTCAGTCTTATTTATGTTATGTACGTATAATAATTGTGTTTTCTTCGCCGCCAATTCACAGTTTCCTTTCAGGAACTCAAATGTTGACTGGAAGAGATCCCTTATAGGGATAAGTCTGCCCTTGTACACTATGTCTTATCACTACAATCTGTGTTATGTAATATTTAATGCAATGAACATTTTACAAACAAACAAACAAATACAAAATAATTTGATGTTACACAGATGAATACAAAGGTGAGCTTATCTCTACGAGAGATCTCTTCCAGCCAACCTGTTTGAAAGGTCGGTCATAAGCAAGTCAAGTCATGAACATGTCTTTTTAATTAAAAATGATTTATAAGTTAATATTTTGTTAAAATAATTATATACATATTGTTTAGATTAGAACGTAAGATGTTTCTTATAATGTGTTTTAAAAAAGTATAAGAAAATATTTTTTACTATTTATCAAATAAGAATTATATCATATCTTTATTTACTCACTTATCGTATATTATCTTGTAATATAATATCACACCCCTTACAAATCCACTTATGTAAAAAAATAATATTATGAGACATGGAAGCTTTGAGACTTGACTATTTTGCAACTTGAACGTTTTGTGATGTAGATATTTTGCAACACAGAGTTTTCGGGACTTGGATTTTATAAAATTTTTATGTTTTGTAACCATGTGCTTTTTCTGCAACTTAAACGTTATGAGACTAAACCCTTATTGGTTGCCATGTACTCGAAACTACATTACTGGAAGTGTCGACAACGTAAAAATGCAAAATTTAAAACAAATAAAACTGAATACATGGCGAAATAGATTTTATTATTAAATAAATAACCATTCTTTTCGCACATCTAGAAATATGTTACCAGAAACTTTTCCTTAGCTTAGCTGTAAATTGAACAATACGACATAAAGTTTTAGTTTGCATTTATTTCAATAAGCACACTTTCAGAACACAGAACAGAAACTTTCGATATATTTATTTCACTCATCTTCACGAGAAACGTACGTAACTTATCGTATCAATCGAAGGTGTCAATTCTCAAGCCAATTCCACTCGTTATCGAGTTGTCCATATTGAATATCGACATTTGAATAACAAAATAATATAATATAAAGTATACACCTTTGTTACTTGTTATCTACCAAAGCCACGATGTTCTAAACTTTATACTCCTTGAACATTCTAACCTGTGTTAGAGGCATGTACAGAGTAAATTTCAGCTTTTATAAAATAACGAAGTTCTGGCAGTCACGCGCTCTTAGGCCATAGAAGAAGTAGAGTTAGCGATGTAGCCACATATCTTGATGAATTGGAGTTCTACCGCCGAAGCTGAAGCCGATTACCATCGAATATTCAGCTTAGTCGGTAGACCTCCTTGGTTTCTACCAGCCAAGCTAGACACAAGTACCTACCATAAATGTAAGCTGAAGAATGATTTTCGCAAAAAACAAGGATATCCAATGGTAATTGGCTCAGCGTTGGAGGTAGGTTCAGCCCTAGATGGTTGATGGAACTGGAAAACGCGAACTGGAACATGGCAGCGGAGCGTAGGCGAGATGTACATAATATAATGTTCAGTTACGTAGTACTATAATTGTGGTTCAGTAGAAGACGTCCTTTGGCTGAAATGATGAATGATTATGATATGTCACACCTAAATACAAAATAAATTATAAATTCCTTTCGTTTTCCGACTATAGGTATTTACATACCAAAAAACTGAATTATTTATGATAATGTACCAATTAATGAGCTTTCAAAAGTTATAAGGCCCCTTTGTTCGTTACACAAAGGGCAGACTTCCAACATGAACTTCTAATGAAGCCTAAAAATAAAATTAAGTATAAAGTCGCTGCCCAGAAAAAAAAGAAAGCCGGCTTTGAAACATTGCAATCACAATATGAAAGGTGAGAACTGAAAAAGAAATGTCTACCTGTACTTTTTTTCTGAGGTCAAAAAAGGTACTTTATTGTGTCCACACACAACTTTTTTTTCGGCCTCTGCCACAGGCCGTAGTAAACACAAATTAGACAAGGATTTTGGCACTTATATAGGGCGTCCCAAAAAGAAACCACCTGAAGGTTACTTTTAATAATATAAATAGAAAACTTTACTCAAAAATACTTCTTTTTTATTTTTAATTTTAAATAAAATTGCATTCAAAGATTTTAAAAATATATTTTGCCTGAGCCGGGTATCGAAACCTGCACTTATAATTAGAAAGTGAAATCTTTCAGTAAAGTTTCATATCTACGTTATTTAAAGTACTTCCCCTTTAGTTGGCAACGCCCTGAAAAAAATTATGCTTCGACGCCCTGTATAATCCTATCTATAATTCTATTTGACCAATTTAAAATAAGTATGGCTGGAATTTTTTTTTTGTATGTTTGTGTTGATAATTACTGTATAATAATAATAATTACCCGTGATTAAAAAGAATTACTTAGGAAATGTAAACACATGCGCACTTATGGTGCGCCACTAATCGAGGAGGGGGAGAAACTCGAGGTCCCCAGGAGGAGAGTCCTCAGGGGACAACCGTCGGCGGGGTCGCGGAGTTTATGCTATCGCAGTTCCCTTGGCGTCACCTATCGGCGGAGAGAAGGAGATCGTGGGGTTTTAGTCGGTAGGTATAGCTGCCACTGGTCCATGGCAGCAGAGTCAGACATGACCACGCTTATGGGCGGCTATATACTTAACGGATTTCCCCACGTAAAAGATAAAAAAAAGATACAGGTACCATAGGTAAATCTGAGCTGAAGGTTGATTTTCACAATTAAAAAATCCGACGGGAATCGGCTTCAGCTTAGCCAGTAGGGCCCCAGTTTTGAATTCACATAGATATTATGGGCGAGGTGTTCAACGATGCGGCGATCAGTGACCTAGCCGTAACGAAGATCTCCGATTAAAGGTACGCGCACATTGTGTCGGGTCGCAGCGTGTCGGGGCGGAACACAAAAATCCTCTCAAATCGTTTGTATGTATTTTTTATGCAGCGTGTCGGATTTGGAACTGCTGATTTTAGCGCCTGCGATGCGGCCGGGCCCGCCCTGCTGCGCCCTGTCAACGTGTGCTATGGCAAGCGGATTGGTGTATGCGTGTTAACTTTACTATATTTGCGTTTTTTGGTATTTTCGTATTCTTGTCTATTGGTCATTAACTTCTTCTTCTAACAATAGGCAAAAAAAGGAAAGTACTTCGTAAGAGCTGCGGTCAAGACTTTAGGTCAAGGCTAGACGGCTGTTCCAATGAAGACACGTGACTGGGGTTACTCACGTTACGGAAGGTATCATAATTTATTATGTCGTTTTTCATTCTTTATATTTTACTAACAAATAACAATAACACTCCAAAAACGATGAAGACGAGACGAGATAAGTGTGTTTTGGAGAACTCGGTGAAAATACTCGATAGTTTCTCCCACACGACCCCGCAAGCCCTCGAAACTCGAGTGTCTGTAGTGGGTTAGCTATTATATACTAAGTATCTCGAAACTCGTAGAGGGTCTCGTGATCTCATATAAATCTAGCAAAGTGATGTATCTATGCTTAGCAAGGATTTAGGGTGCGGTTCCACTGAAGCGGAGTCAGGCAGAGACGATTATTTATATAAATTTCACACCTGGCAGTACTCTGCTTGTGGTGTGAAACATGGAAACACACAGCTCGTCTCCGGACAGATCCGTCTCAGTAGTACCGCGCTCGAAACTAAATTTGGAAACAATTCTATCTGAATCTAAAATTTGTAGTCGTTGACAATTTTGATTTGGTCGCCAATGTGGTAGGTAGTTAGAGGAGAAAGAGCGCGATGCGTGTACATACAAATAGACCAAGAACGTTTAGAAAGACAGACCGACAAACCTAAATTCTAAAATAATTCTCTTGGCTTATCTTTATTATGTACTCAAATTTATGTACATCGATAAATTTTAATACATGAATAGATTATTATGGCACACAAAATAACAAAGTGGAGACGGATCGCTAGTATAATAATTATGTACAGAAATATTATTCCTGTTTTAACAGATGCTTTAACTACCTACTAAAGCTAACTAAACACAAGTTTATAAACAATTTGGTCTTCTGTAATGGTATACTCTGTGCCGGACTTGGAGAGCACTACAAATACCTACCTTTAAAGATCAATCGATTTGTAAGCTTTTGATGCTTGCATGCCTCGAAGAAAATATTACAAAGTAACATTATACTTTTTTATATCTGAAATATATACTTTTGTAAGTTTGTATTTTTCTATCTACTAATAATATTCTTATAGCGGCTCTGCTCGCGTGGACTATATGCTATATCTCGACCGGAGAGCTAAACCTAAAATAAAAAAAATAAAAAAACAAAAATTGAGCCTTTGTAATTATAGCATAGTCCAGATGCATCATTATTAAAAAAAATAATGGGTTGTACTCCGGGAGTGCCAGCAGAGGTGAAAACTTGAACATTAAAGTTGTGCATTTTTGAATATTTTGGAATGGTTAGGGAATAATTTCGCACGAATTGCTTTAATTATCAGTATAAAAGTACTATCATTTATGTGGTACAATCCAATTCATTTATTGCGCTATCGTACACAAACATGACAATTTATATTACATTAAAAATAAACAGCAGGAGCAGACATACATTTTCGCCGCACGGTAGTAAGAGGAGGGATTACTTCCTCTCCTACGCCGCGCCGGAGGTCTACTCTCCCTCCGTCTTACGAATTTTCGATCAGGCCACATGTCCTGACGCCAGTTTAACTTTTTTTACCCATCCCAAAAAGTGCACAACCCCGCTAAAGAAGTTTTCACTTCAAAAATATTCCCTGTATGTACTCGAATTTCCTACGATTTTATTAATGTACAGATTGACAGAAGATTTCTGGGTACACTTCACACTATACACATACGAGTATATGTTATGACTAGGTCTTAAAACTGATCACATCATGATGTGACTGATCATTTCATGAAATGGTTGTATTTCATAAAATTTAAAATATCATTTGCTCACATCATGATGTGGCCTGGCCAGATCAATAAATAATTAACGTTTGACAATACATAGGTCACACTAAAAGTTTCCGGAACTCAGTAGCGGACTAAGGGTAAAGCAGGCCCTAGGCAATATTTCCGGGTCTACTAAAGAAGCTTTCCCTTCAAAAATAAACATTAAAAATCAAATTTTCGGGCCCTTAAAATTAAGGGCCCTAGGCACGTGCCTAGTTGCTTATGCTTTAGTCCGCCCCTGCCGGAATTGGCCACTTACATAAACAATATACATATATAAAAAGTAATACAACATTTCAAAAAATGTAACTCTTTGGCTGTAGAATGCTGTTTTTAGGGTTCCGAACCTCAAAAGGAAAAACGGAACCCTTATAAGGTCACTTTGTTGTCCGTCTGTCTGTCTGTCAAGAATTTCTATGTTGAGAATGCGTGGAGGTATCAAGCTGAAATTTGAACTGTATACTCAGGTCCCATGAAGTTGTAAAAAAACCAAACTGCTAAGTTTACGTAAAAGAAAGTTACGGCCATTTATTCAGCAAAAAACGCATATTTCGACAAATTCTCAAGGGAATCAAAACCTATATATAGGGTACTTCCCGTTGACCTAGAACTATGAAATTTGGCAAGTAACATCGTTATAGACTACAAGTACAGGAATAAATCTCAAAACTATACATTTGTAAATAGATCTTAAAAAATAGGGGGTCTATATTTTTTATAAGGTGTCGAAATTTCAAATTGAAGCTACTAGTTCAAATATGAAAGGGCTTGATGTACACATTGCAAAATATATTTTATTATTTTTTTTCGTCACATTATTTCTTATTTATAATGAAAAATATCAAATTTAATAATGATACTACGTACGGAACCCTCGGTGGGTGAGTCCGACTCGCACTTGTCCGGTTTTATTCTTATTCATTCCGGAAACTTTTAGTGCGCTCTACGTATAAACAGCTAAACGCACGCAGATATTAATTTCATTCGATAGTAGTATTTGTTCCAAATAATGTTATTATTATAAACTTCAAATCGAATTATGGCGAAAACAAAATTGTTAATCAGAGCAGGTACTGCGATTTTGTTGAAATGTCAAAAATTGTTTTTAGTCCATTTATGAATTTTGCGATATGAAAATTAATTAAAAAAAAAACTATTACGAGGTAGAATTCCCAGCGAATGACTACAGGTATTAAAATCAAAGTAATAGTCAAGTCTGTAAATTACGCTTGGCAAATTTCAAATGTGTAATCCAACACTAAATCCATTTAACAAACTTTAGTCATATACAGCAGTTATAACAATCTGGCTAACTTGCGCAGCTGTTCTAGACCTAAGTTATGCTCTAAACTTAACCTGGTAGACTAGGGTTTCATGCCACTCTTGGTAGTTGTATTATTAATTCAACCTCTTGTTCAAATATTTACGACGAAGATTATAATTTCAGGATCCATCAAAAACGTTATTGTGAAAAGATAGCCAAGTTTCTACAAAAAATATTCAAAGATAAAAGAATTGAAAACCAAAATTGGTGCTCAATTATATGATTCCTGAATTCATACCGTATCTATGTATATACATGTATGTATTTTATTAATTATTGACGTGATAACGTTTTATAAAACGATAAACGCCGGCTGCATGCTCGAAAAAGCATGACTCATTGTCACGTTCCGCCTGAGCCGAGCGTGCAAGCGATAGCGCGGAAAAAGCGATAGAAAGGTACGATCGGCCTAAGCGTTCTGCTTGTGACGCATCTCTCTCTCTTTTACTTCATCGGCCGATGTTTTCTTATGACGTTACTAGCATTTGCCCGCGGCTTCGCTCGCGCGAAATTCGGGGCAAACACGTGTTTACTCATTTATCTATAGTACTCCTGTAAAGTTCAGGATAAAATAGTCCAACTAATCTCGTTTCCCCATACAAACTTTGGACCTCCGTTTCACCCTCTTAGGGGTAAACTCTGAAAAATCCTTGTAATTTCGTGTCCACTATATTATAAAGTTGATTGTTGGCACTTGGTGGAACATTATTATCATAATGTTATAATAAAGTACTTGTGCTGTTCAATGTTATTATATTTAATATTACCGACCGGTTTCGCCGCTAAGGCATTATCACGGTAAACAGATGGTGTATGTGTTTCTACAAAATATTTTTCACTGTATTATATTTTCAAATCGATGAAACGTCCCAGGAAACCATAGAATCAACACCCATATTGATATTATGACATTTCAACCCCATCGCACCTCAATAGGGGATGATGGTCTCGTTAGTCATGCCATTTTCGTAATTGACGTCCCAGAAAATCATAGAATCAATACCCATATTGATAATATAACTATGACGTTTCAACGCCATTGCACTCCCACAGGGGTGATTTTATGTCACGTCGACTATGTTGGATTATAAAATAGTTGTTGTTTTCGCAATCAGCGACGCAATAAACCATAAAAAACAATATCCATGACGATTTTCAGACTTATTCGCCCCATTTTACCCCTTTATGGGTTGAATTTTGAATAAAATAGTCCAACTAATCTTGTTTCCCCATACAAACTTTGGACCCCCGTTTCACTTCCTTAGGGGATGAATTTTGAAAAATCCTTTCTTAGTGCACCTCTAGACATCATAAGGAACCTACGTGCCAAATTTGGAATCTCTAGACCCAGCAGTTTGGGCTGTGCGTTGATATATATCAGTCAGTCACTCAGTTTCATCTTTTATATATTTCAACCCCATCGCATCCCCACAGGGGTGATTTTAGATTTTTATGGTTTATGATTTTTTATGGTCGCTGATTAGTTTTCGTAATCAGCGACCCAATAAACCATATAAACAATATCCATGACGATTTTCAGACTTATATTCGCCCCATTTTACCCCTTTATGGGTCGAATTTTGAAAAATCCTGAAACACGTGTTTACTTATTTCATGTAATGTCGAATATCTGACGACAATTCTCGTAATTATTTTACGATCGCAAAATAAAAGTTGACCGAATCGAAATTGAATGAACTGACGTAAAGTTGGCAATTTTTTTCATTTCTATTTGGAACAGGGTTAAAGCACCCTGTCGTTCAGTCTCCAAACTTGGCTTAGTCACACTACCATGTGGATTTTCATAATGAAAGTTACACTATGGAATCACTGATTAAACATTCTGTGGTTACGTTTTAATGTATAAATGAAACCCGACTGACTGCTGATTCAGAAATTTCACAAACTATAAATCTAATAAATACTAAAATTGGCTGACTGACAAACGAGGCCCTGACGAAAAGAGAGTTAGGGCATAGAGTATTTTGTAAGCTGCTCGACTGGGGAAGTAGCTCGACCTCACAGAATACCGCAGCCAAATAACAATTCCCTTGAGGGTAGTTGTGTTTCTGCGAGTGAGTGAGGTCACCAGAACACCCCCACATATACATATATAAAAAAAATCGATTACTCGCTTTTCTTGTTTTGGGTCATAGCATAAGTCATACTTATAAGATACATACCCAGATTTTAATTACTTTTCATTCCTGTTCTTAATCGTTTTAATTAATTTGCACCCTTTGAAGGAATATAATTACAAACTTAAAAGACAAACGTTATATCTACAAAATAGTAGGTACACTCTTTGGACAAAGTTAACAACAGCCTCAAAGATTTCGAGGCAATCGATGCCTTCTCCTCGCGGAATAAGCGAGTAACTTAAGTTGAAGTATAGATGCAGTCATGCCCTTACTTCGTGTGCCTATATATTTGCAGTTATTAATATAAGTTCACAGCAACGGAAAAGTGAAGATTTGGGAAACAAAGCCGCAATTTCGTACTTGTTGCGGAAAATCTAATAATGCGGACATATAATTGCAGCAAACGCTTTGTTTGAACTGAAAACAAGTTGGATCAGTAAACGAGCTAAGTTAGATTAAGTAATTAAACTACTATATAGCCTAAGTAAGAGAAATTGTAGATTATTTTAATGAGACTATGGGGTAATTATACATGGGAAGAGCATTTAAAGTAATTAAAACTTTAATAATTACACATAAGTCTTTATTGTTTGTCTGCATGCATTATTTATTATCTTATTTTTATTATTATTTATTTTGACAAATTGAATCTTTATATTAATAAATTTAAAACTGCGTAATAATTTTAATGTATTCAAAATGTTATATTGTATACTTTTAATTTTTTGTTTCCCGTTTATATCAGGAATTATATAATTTTTTGTATCTACTTTATTAAATTTAAGTAGTTTGCTGTACATTTTTTACGGGACGGGGGCCCACCACACATTGCCACCGCCACTGTGTCTCCTGTGTAGTCAGGATTAACAGCGGCAACCATCAAAAAAGGCAACGAACAGTGAATCTGTGAAGTCCATTGCAATCCGGGGGACAATCGAGACTACGACTGCCATGGAACTCACAACGAATTTAATCAGAATTTGTTTCTTATGGAATTTGACTTCCCCTCTTAGCGATATGAAAGACAGCAATATGGCAAATAAGGCATTAATAGCCTAAAGAGCTGGCCAGTCAGTTTGGGGTGTAAGTGGTTCATCAACACCTTTGAACCAAAGCCAACTTCACCTGCACGCGGTGCACCCTGCTGACTGACAAACGAAGCTCTGAGCACAATGGCTAATTTCTATGTTTTAACGTAACGTCATGGTTTACTCGTGGTTTACTCCGACATTGACGCATATTGCTTGTTCAGCGACAACCCAGTAGTACTGTTAATTAACACAATATGTTATTTATTAAAGCACGCTCCAATTAACTCTTAATTTCGTTGCGAAGTCTATTAACTTTCCATCCAAAAGAGTTAATTTTAACGTTATTACGGCATCAACCCAAAATCATCCCACTGTTGGGATACGGGTCTCCCTTCAATCGAAAGGGTTTAGAGCATACTCCACCACGCTGCTCAACTGCGGGTTGGCGGAGTTAAGCTTACGTTATTTACGCTATGTTAAAATAAACAAATAGTGAGATTGTATAAAATAATTATCAATAAACTTTCTTTTTACTTGGGTTGATATCAGTAATGAGTGTAAATTTAATTATTAAAATAATAAATTTTTAATAAAACAATAATTTAATAAAACAGAGCGTTAAAAATAATGTATCGTGTCGTATATTTTAACAGTGTTATACTTTAATTTAACAAGTTGTAAGTTAATTTAAAAAATCAAAAACCCGACTGCACCTACAACAGATTTATTAATCACGCGTAACAATAATATAATTCCATACAAGCAAAGCCGCAGGCAAAAACTAATATATATCAAATATATATTTGAAATCAGGTCATCGAGACCTTTATTTTGTTATCCATATCGATATATTTAGAAGAAAAAAAATATTACTGCAACGACAATTTTGCGGCTCACAGCCGCCATATTGATTTTTTTTATATTTGATGTAGCCTATGTCACTCTCACAGCAAATACGAATCTAACGACACCTCTCAAGCTAAAATCCATCCAGCGATTCAGGCTGCAGAGCGTGCCAAACAATTATACATACATACATACATACTCTCGAAAAACATAACCCTCCTTCTGTCGCAGTCGGGTAATTAACATAACAATTTAGTTGTTTGGTCATTTTTTTTTATTTATTTTAGTTTTAGGTTAATTTTATTTTAATATTATTTAGTTTTAGGTCTATATAGTTGTATTTTATGTATTGTTTTACTAGATGTTATAAATAAAATATAATAACAAAAAAAAAAATGTTGTTATAACTTTTAACGTCCACCACTAGATCAGTTAGTATCAGTTGCCTTTTATAGATAGGCACAGAAGATTCACATTTCCATTGTCATAATATACATTGTCTATTGCAAATTAGCAGGAACCAGATGGTGCAGTCGTTATATGCAGTACATGTCCGCATTATGTAAACTTGTTAAGGGGCATCAGCATCGTTGGTTATAATGTAAGCATTTTTAGACATACTGCTTTGTAATTTTTAATTAGGTACTTTAAGAGATTTAACTTTGAGTTGAGGAGCTCAGTGTCAGTGTAATCGAACACACAAGTTAAGCAACGTCGACCGCAGCTTGCCTATGGATAGGTTTATTTATCTCATTTTGGGGTGTAAGTGGTTCATCAACACCCTTGAACCAAAGCCAACTTCACCTGCACGCGGTACACCCTACTGACTGACAAACGAAGCTCTGGCGAAAAGAGAGGTAGGGAGCGTAATTGTAAGCTACCCGACTGGGGAATGTACCTCCACCTTACAGAATACCGCAGCCAAATAAAAATTCCCTTGAGTGTTGTTGTGTTCCTGCGAGTAAGTGAGGTCACCTCTCTCCTCTCTCCTCCTCTTCGGTGAGCACGTTAAGTTGTCGGCCCCGGCTGTTGTCATTAAATGACAGTTATTAAACCAAGTCAGTCTTAGGGCGGCTTGAAAACACTGGCCTCCGTCAACACACAGTTGAGCAGCGTGGTGGAGTATGCTCTAAATCTAAACCCCTTCGATTGACCCTAATTCGGGAGACCCGTATCCCAACAGTGAGATGATTATGGGTTGATGCTAACATTAAATTTTTTTCTACCAACAACAACGTAACAGATAGACCAGAATTTGAGCAGATGGTTCACAATGGCGACTTTGACTCCGAGGTTGCCTGTTCGATCCCCGCACAAGACAAACATTTGTGTGCATGAACACGTCTGTTTGTCTTAGTTTGGGTGTTTTATACGTATTATATGTAAGTATGTATTTACAAATATAAATGTATAAGCAAACTAAGCAAAGCTTGTTGTACAATGGGTACTACATAATATCAATTATGTAGTACCCATTGTACAACAAGCTTTGCTTAGTTTGGGACTAGATGGCGCTATGTAACTTATCCAGGAATATAGAATCACTTTTGTATTAGCAATTATAGTTATTGTAGCAGAAAATTAATAGGTTCCTTCTCTATCTACCTTTGCATGCCAATACCAATTACTTAGAAAATGGGGGCAACTTTAATAAAATCAAGTCAAACAGCCTTCAATGGTGCTTCCCAGCCATTAAGCCCTGATTTATCGCCATTTTGAACATATAGGTTAATTGATAATTGGACTGGAATTCAAGACCCAAATTGAAGATTTCGCACTTAGATTTAACTTTCAATTTAGAGTAATTTGGATATAAATGGTGTCCTAAATTAGGGACAAACGAGTACATGGGGTCAAATAAGTAGGCTATCACCTTTAAGTTGACATTCCTTTTGGCTGCTCCAAATTAAGATGGTCTGAACGTCAGTTACCGTAAATATGTTACATCGTAGAATGAAAGTGGACCGAATCGAAATTGAATTAATGTAGAAATTATAAATCACTATATTGTTGCGGCCGCCATATTGGATTAAAAAGCAGCAGCATTTATTTAATCGAGCATTGTCACGAGGATCAAACGAGTTTGTCAATATCTAGGCCCAACGTAGACTTCTAGTGTATTTCGATTATTATTAATTCGTGCAGAATAGTACCATAGCTTGTTTCGCCCAGCCCACCTAGGGAGGTGACATCAATAGTCGATTTTTCTAGCATAGTGGTGTTCCACTTCCATTAGCAAGTCGGCGATTTTATACATCATTTTTAATTTCCATTCAAGCGAGCAGGAAAGTTTTCTTATCACGTAGAGTTGCAAACCGGTATACTAACAGCATACATTTATTTTATAAATAATGATACCATTTGTGCCTGTAAAGCACTTTCCGGATAAGCAATCTTTCAATATGTTATATATGTAGTTTAGAAATAATCGAGTGATGAGATCACTTATCGTTTCTATTTTTTTTTATACTACGTCGGGTGGCAGACAAGCATACGGCCCGCCTGATGTGCAGCGGTTACCGTAGCCATATTAACGCTCGCAACATAAAATATCGCTCGCGCGCCGCTATCTCCTCTCCTCTATCTCTCCTCCTTTCTGGTGACCTCACTCACTCGCAGGAACACAACAACCCTCAAGGGAATTGTTATTTGGCTGCGGTATTCTGTGAGGTGGTGGTACATTCCCCAGTCGGGTAGCTTACAATGACGCTCCCTACCTCTCTTTAAATATTATGTTGTTATATTTTCTATAACTATACTTATTAAACTACTTAAGTGACAAACAAGCATATTATGTGGATGTGTCCTACATCAGAACCAAGACTCGCGCGTTGTCGATATTTTTTTTTTGTTTATGTATATGGTATAGTTGGGACTACATCAAGCTGTGGAATGAACTGCCTGTCGAGGTTTTCCCAGGAGACTACATCATGGGGTTACAAGGGTCCATACGTAACCGCTTTCTATCAGGCGGGACGTACGTGCCTTAGTGGTATAAAAATATCATTGTCTACAGGTGTATTGTCAGGATACACGGGGTATACGGCGGTCCAAGTAAATCAAAAATAGTTACACAACTTACGTCATACGAGTATAACAACATTTTCAGGACGACGTTGACACTTCCACGTTTTTGGAGTGCTACTGGAATGTTCGCATAAACTCGAACCGAAGACTCTTATGCTGTCATGCGGAAAAAGGTCGCGTCTCTTATGAAAAAGGTGCGGGCAGGTAACAATAGTGTCCTGAAAATAATGGCTGAAGATATAAATGCAACTGTGCTTTCTACTGAGGCATGTCATACTCGTAAGGACGATGACTGAAAGAGAAGGTGACCACTCTGTTATTCGTGGTTCTCAACGGATGCCTTTCAGGTACATGATATATTGACATGATATGTTGTGATGAGAGATTATTTTGACATGGATACTTAATGATAGTCTTCAAGGACACCAATACAAAATGAGACGTGTTGATAGCCCAGAGTGCAGAACATGCAAAGGGTCTAACGAGTCCATGAAACACTTAATGTGTCAATGTGACGCCCTAGCGGGCAAACGAATGGAAATCCTAGGAAAGGCATACCCGGACCTGGAGGATTTAGTCCTCCCTTTAGACTCTTCCCAATAAGCGGCATACTGAAGTACATGGAACATGTCTCCAGACAGTCAGGGGAGAGTGACTAAAGGATTAGGGAGAGCACAAAAGATCCATGAGGGTCGACGTGTCACCGGTGCTTCAGCACTGGACCCACTCTAAGATAAGATAAGATAATTATAGTCTTCAAGATTGTTTTCATAGGGATGCCTCCCTTTCGTCTCAGTTATGGAAGTGATATAGGGTAGGTGCATTGTTTCAATATGGCGAACGCGAAAAAAAAATAGGAATAACTTAAAAAATATTCGTCGCTTTTTTTTCAGTATTTTTAACGCACTTGGATTTTTTAAAATTGCTTCTATAGGGAGGCAATTAAAAAAATACGAATAATAACAAAATCGGGGGTTACAGTTTGGTGTTGCAGCTACAAACCTATCATTTCCATCCAAAACTCAATCACACCACAGGATAGATGAAGGATCAAAGAATTTATTACGCTAAGTAAGGACTATGGATCATCGCGTGCGGAGGAGGGGGAAGCGCTGCCATTTTGAGATAATTTTAGTGCATATAACGTATTCACGTACAACACACGGCCATTTTTATTATTCCTACTTATATATTTTTTACTCTTGTTTATTAACAAATTGATCACTGTTATCCGTAATAAATAAAATAAATAATAATAAATTGGTAATAAATATTCCTAGACAAAATAAACACGGCCATCTAGCCCCAAGTGCCCAAACTATGCAAAGCTTGTAAGTATGAGTAATAAATAACAGACAGACATATAATACATAGAAAACAGCTAGACCAAGACAAACAGATATAGTCATGCATACAACAATTCCTCTTATGCGGGGATCGAACCAGTGACCTCGGAGTCAAGGTGGCCATTGCTAACCATTCGACCACCGAGCTCGTCAATTGAATATTTAGTGTTAGTAGGTATTCAAACTTATTATAATTATACGAACTAGACAACGGAGACAGAGTGACAGCGCTGAGACAGTCAGCCTGTGACCACGGCCGGTGCAACCTGGTCGAAACGTCAGGCAATAATAAAGGTATGTAAAACTACCTTATAGTTACAAAACAGTGAAACAAATTACTGTTTCGTAGCTGGTTATGAACCATATAGTTACCAACGTGGCTGAAGGGGTGTTTCTTAGTAACTAGTTACAAAACAGTGAAAAAAATTACTGTTTCGTAGCTGGTTATGAACCATATAGTTACCAAAGTGGCTGAAGGGAAATATGATCTAATATGATCTCGTTAATTCCCATGGTTATTATAATTTCAATCTTGCAAGGCGAAAGTTTAGAAGTTAAGTAGAAAGTTTAGAAAGTAAGTAGAATACATATTGGGGTGTAAGTGGTTCATCATCATTCAACATCTTTGAACCAAAGCCAACTTCACCTGGCTACATATGGCTTCATATGGCTACGGTAACCGCTTCACATCAGGCGGGCCGTATGCTTGTCTGCCACCCGACGTAGTATAAAAAAAAAGTACTAGCTGACCCGACAGACGTCCAGTCTTATTAACAACTAGCGACCCGCCCCGGCTTCGCACGGGTGCAATGCTGATACTAAATGTACTACAGAAGGTCTTTGCGCTTTGTCCTATCCAGTCCTTCCCCAGTTATAGGCACACGCCGCCGGCTCCGCGGCCGGTACCGCCACAGCCGTTATGTCCTTGCATTTTAAATGTGTAATATCTTCTAAACTATTCATTTAAATTACATGCTGTGAAGGGCCATATTGATCTATATTAAATGCGCAATGTATTTAAGGTACTTAATTGGATAAGGATTAATTCTGTATTGCTTAAAATCGCTTCGTAAATAAGGCATTATTTCTTGTAAAAAGCAAAGGATAAAATAACGGTTATTGTGTGTTACCACTAAGAGATAGACATATACCATCGCGAACTTTTTTGTAGACCATTTTAAGGTGAACAATACTGTACTACATTATTTTGATCTATCTCGTTGGGTTCAGCCAGCGTTTGCAATGAAAGAGCAAAAAAATGTGTTTATTTACGACATCACATTAGAAACCTCTAAATTATCAGTGTTTTTCTACTATGTTATGCATATATTATACATATAAACTTTCCAGTTGAATCACTCTATCTATTAAAAAAAACCGCATCATAATCCGTTGCGTAGTTTCAAAGATTTAAGCATACATGGGGACATAGGGACAGAGAAAGCGACTTTGTTTTATACTATGTAGTGATGAATATTGAATTCGAATTTACATTAGAAAACGAGTTACATTAGAAAAGTTAATATAGTCATTCAGTTTTCTTAAATTTTCTAATTTTCCTCCCAACTTTTTCATTTTTTCTTTCATAAGAACCTTCTCCTGATACTAACAAACACAACAAAAAGAAATAGTGAAATCGGTCCATCCGTTCACGCGTGATGCCGCCGTGACCAAGGGAAATAGGGATTCATTTTTATAAACATACTAGCTGTTACCCGCGACTTCGCCCGCGTAGTCCAGAGGTGCAGGATTATCCGCTGGGTCAATCTAAAGATTGTCTGAAAATTTCGTTGAAATCGGTCCAGCCGTTTCGGAGTCTATTCGGAACATACATACATACTTTCTCTTTTATAGGTATAGATAGATATTAATGTCACTATAATACAAGCTAGTGAAATGTAAACCACATTGTAGAGTTTAGACAGTACTTATATATGCATAATTAACTGCACAGTACGCCAGCTGACCCACATGCACTGGCCCAGTTCAACCCGAGCCATCCGTGTTTTTATTATGTTACATGTGGAGTAAATGCAGGAAGGAATATCGAGATGTGGTAACCGCGGACTAAAATAAGGTGTTTATTATGTTTTCTTCATTAGCCAAGAAATAGCAGTCCCGTTTTGAATTTTGTCGGGTTATTTGAGCAGATGCAAGCAGATGTGAAGATGTGATATTGACCACGGTTGGTCGAATTATATACGGTTGCTGTTCGCATTGGAGCAATCATGTTATAATCTATATACCTATATATATATATAAAACAAAGTCGGGTTTGTTCGAACACCGATTTTCGTGGTTTTTGATTTGTTGGGTTTGTCTTCGTCCCGAATAGCACAATAATTATTAAAAACATTGAAAAAAAAAACATCGGACGCGCAGCATGCGCCACCATAGCGAAATTATTTTTTTTTCAAAATCCCGAATTGATATCGGAAAACCAAGGTCACTTTACTATTACTACTTTTTGATGCTCTACACGAATCCAAAGTCAGAATTTCTAAATTTTGAGTTTCATGGCAACGGACAGACAGAACGACCGGACGATTTTATAAGCTCAATGAATTTCACTGAAAATGCACTTTCCCTTAAAATTAGTGTCAGTTGAAATAGATTTGAGATATTTATTGGTTGTCAAATATTTTAGCGTGCGTTCAGAACTTTATATCAAGCTCCTTAAATATAGTACAAATGACAAATTACTTAATTGAATAATTGATAAAGTACTGATCATAGTATTTAAATTATATTCATTGTATTATTTCCATAAAATCATAAATTTAGTTCAGCTAATAATAAGTAACACGACATTCATTGACTGTTAGGCGGTACGAAATTTGTCGGGTCAGCTAGTTACATTATAACCACAGTAAATAGTTATAATGCGGAGTTAATGTACAATGTACTATGAATGGTGCATGCCGATTGCTACGGACTGGCCATTTACATTACATACGTCCATGTTTGAATATTTAAAAGTGCATAGAAATACAATAGAGTCTAAAAAGTATAGAGTATTATCCATAGAGTAACTTGTAACATATATATAGGTATTATTATATATCAGAGAACTCATCATGTTTATTGGCGCTCGTCGGTGTGTTTTTAGGGTTCCGAACCTCAAAAGGAAAAACGGAACCCTTATAAGATCACTTTGTTGTCCGTCTGTCTGTCTGTCTGTCTGTCTGTCTGTCTGTCTGTCTGTCAAGAATTTCTATGTCGAGAATGCGTGGAGGTATTAAGCTGAAATTTGAACTGTATACTCAGGTCTACGGTCCCATGAAGTTAAAAAAAAATCAAACTGCTAAGTTTACGTAGAAAAAAGTTACGGCCGTTTATTCAGCAAAAAACGCATATTTCGAAACACTCAAGGGAATCAAAACCTATAGGGTACTTCCCGTTGACCTAGAACTATGAAATTTGGCAAGTAACATCGTTATAGACTACAAGTACAGGAATAAATCTTAAAACTATACATTTGTAAATAGATCTTAAAAAATAGGGTGTCTATATTTTTATAGGGTGTCGAAATTTCAAATTGAAACTACTAGTTCAAATGGGGTATCATATGAAAGGGCTTGATGTACACATTGCAAAATATATTTTATTTATTTTTTTCGACGCATTATTTCTTATTTATAATGAAAAATATCAAATTTAATAATGATACTACGTACCTACGGAACCCTCGGTGGGGGAGTCCGACTCGCACTTGTCCGGTTTTTTTTAAAACACAGGGTGGAATTTACCAATGCCACCTGGAGGGAAAGTACTCTTAATACTGTAAATAGAAAAGTTTACTCAAAGAAAACATTCTTTTATTTTTGAAAAGAAAGAAAACTGCATTCAAAGATTTTCGAAAATTCGCTTGCCACACCCGGGATCCGAACCGACTAAAATCAGTAAATATTACACCCTTTACTTTTATTGCATCAATCGTTAGGGTCAACGATAAAGATAAAATTTCTCTAACCAGGCGTAGCAGTAAAAAAACACAGAACCAAATTCATTAAAGCAATCAAAGTAAACTTCTGGAGAACGGCGGCGGTTCTAAGAAGAAATTGAGATGCGCGCACGCGATTTAGTAATAATTACATTGGTATGCAGTAAGGAAGATTATGTCAATCATGTTATGACTATGAGTAGGGTTGCCAATCGTCCGAATTTCCCCGGATTTGTCCTAGTTTGGAGGGTGTCCGGGATCATCCGAGCGGGGTTTCATTTGTAGACCAGGGTTAAAAGTTTTAAAGCACAGCCGCTCGCTTCATTCTTTTTTGGGGTGTAAGTGGTTCATCAACATCTTTGAACCAAAGTCAACTTCACCTGCACGTGGTGCACCCTGCTGACTGACAAACGAAGCTCTGGCGAAAAGAGAGGTAGGGAGCGTAATTGTAAGCTACCCGACTGGGGAATGTACCTCCACCCCACAGAACACCGCAGCCAAATAACAATTCCCTTCAGGATTGTTGTGTTCCTGCGAGTGAGTGAGGTCACCAGAAAGGAAGGAGATATGCTGCGTTGGCAGCGAGGGCGGCGGCGCGCGAGTTCTATTTTATGTTGCGATCGTTAATATGGTTACAGTAACCGCTTCACATCAGGCGGGCCGTATGCTTGTCTGCCACCCCATGAAGTATGAAAAAAAAATACTGCGAATTACCGTCTTGCCACCGATTAAAAAAATAGTACTAGTAGTAAAACACTGATGACATGTCCGGGTTTTAAGATTCAAAATCCGGTGTTTAACCATCGGATTTTTAATTCCGAAAATTGGTCTTTGCTTAAAGTTATTGACAAACATCGTCAGCTTTGTCGGTAGAGCGTTTATTAGTCAGTGGGTTTCTTCCAGTTGAGTTACCAACAATCTAAGCAGTAGTGTCATTTATTAAAAAAACCCATTGTAATCGGCTTCAGCTTCGGCGGTAAGGCCTCTGGTTGCAAGCGTTTAGAGATGGCAACCCTAAACAAGAGCCACAGATTATTCCGTAAATAGATGCCACATTATGTTAACATGTTCTATTACCCCGAGGTCACCGAAGGCAATATGCAAGTAATACGGGCAGTGACCTGATAAATGTGATTATGTTGGCACCTATTAAAGGACGTATCTGTAGGTATCTATTTCAAGATACTTTCTAATTAGCCATTTCATATTATGAACATGCATTTCCGAAATGTATACAATACAATACTCTTTATTTATCCAACAATATAGATATTACAAAGCATATTAAATTGGATTAAATGGAAATAATTGAATTGGATGAAATTAGATTAAATTTAATTGGATTGAATTGAATTAAATTGAATTAGATTAAATTAAATTTAATTAATTTAAATTAAATTATATTAAATTAAATTCAATGTACTAACATAGATTATAAGATTTCATTGTTACTAACATATTATGAACTATTTTTCTGGTCTGAAATAAATATTATTTTATTTATTAAAGTACAGCAGGCGGCCTTATCGCTACGCAATCCAGGCAACTTTTGGGTAGAGGAGAGTATCAGACTAGAAATGAATGTAAGTGGTGTAAGCGGCTGACTACGATATTTAGAGCCAAAGCCAACCTCACTTGCACGTGGTGCACCCAGCCGACCAGCGAAAGAGGCTCTGGCAAAAGAGAGGTAGGGTACAACGTATTTCTAAGCTACCCAACTGGAGAAGTACCTCCACCTCATAGAATACTTACAGAATAATGGTTTGAATTTTCAGTTGGGTTTTTTTGTTATGGTTAAATAATTCTTATTAGTCAATATTTTCTTTTGGTATTTTGTAACAGTCTAGGTTGTTGTTCCATTAATTTATTATGGATATTAACGATTGACGAGCTCGGTGGCGTAGCGGTCAATGACGCGGCTTTGACACCAACGCTCGTGGGTTCGATTCCCACACAGGACAAACATTTGTGTTTGACAAAACACCCAGACCAAGACATGCGGTCTGGGTGTTTTCTATGTATCATAAGTATGTATTTACAAAAAAAATATGTATTTACGTATGTTTATCAGTTATCTAGCACCCATAACACAAGCTTCGCTTACTTTGGGGCTAGATGGCGCTGTGTAATTTGTCTGACAATATTTATTTATTTATTAAGGATGGATCGATTTCATTACCGATTTTCATATGAAAGGTTGTTTAATCGGAATAGTTATTAGCAATGTTTCATGAAAATCGGTTTGTTGGGTCAACTGTCGGACTAAGTGGTTCGTCCGAGGCTCAAATAAACTTATATTAATATTATTTAAATAGTATTTTTCGGCCAATTTGCCACAATATTATATTTAAAAAAATGGAATATTTCCCCTACCGCTCCTAGGCGGGGAATTTCTATTTTTTTTAATATAGTTAAGTTAATAGAGTCGTAAATTAAATGAAACTCTAAAAATGTATTTCGTATACTTATTCGGTACGTAATTAAATTTAACGGGCTTCTCATGTATTTATGTCGGTGAAGCCGACTAGTTTCGACCTCAAACGGGGATCCTCATTAAGGCAAATGTCCAGACGTGTCCACTCTCCCTGTGTCGCGACAAACACTCATCTCAATCACGATTTTTCGATATTGAGGACCTTGTGACTATATTGATGAAGTATAAAATGTTGTGGCAACAAAAGGATGACAGGCAACGGATCGACGACCACATAGTGTTGCTGAGTTCTATGGGCGGTGGTGATTACGTTCCATCAAGTCACCACATGCTCGCTTGCTGCCCCCCCCCCCCCGCTTCATATAAAAAAAAAACGACTACGAGCTGCACTACTACTAGGTTTTAAGGTCGTCTTTGTAATGCTCCGCCATTAAATATTCGGAACGCTCAAACTCTTACTTCCTTTAAAACTCTTGTAAAAGCTTATTACCTTTCACTGAATTCTGATTAATTGTCTGCATATGTTTACTGTATATAATCCTATAGCTTAAGCACCTGTTTTTCTATGTCTTTTGTTCTTACTTCGTTATGGGCATATTCATTAACTTTTATAATGTGTATGTATGTGTGTATGAATATGTGTATGTATATATGTGTATATATGTATGTATATACTTGTGTATGGGTATGTATCTTATATATGTTTATACGTGCATTTATTTATTTTTTTATTAGTGAGACTTTTCTCACAATAGCGTATTATATCAATTACTTTTATTACACTGCGCCACCTACCTTTTTTGCTTTTGTTCATTGTTAATGTAATATATATGGTTGCCTGGAAGAAATCGCATCGCGATAAGGCCGCCCTTTGTACTCTAATTCTGTATACATATGTACTTTTGTTTATATTATATTATTGGTGCAATAAAGTATATTGTATTGTATCACACCTCGGCCACTCCATACAAATGTCACGTCGTTTACTACTACATAAACAATGACGTCTGTGCAGAGCGTGAATGAGCTTGTGTGTGTGCGGCGCCATACAAACTATTCCAGATTTGTCTCAGATGGGAGGTGAGGTCGACACGAAAGCGGCAGGGAGAGGCCATACTGTACGTAGTATTATTATTTATACTGTGATCGTATTGTATTGTTTTATTGAAAACTAATGCAACAAAATGACGACGAGTCTATTTGCTTCTTCGAAAAATATAGGCGTTAACACAATTCACTTTTTTTATATGAGAAGAAGCAAACGAGCACAGGGTCGGACTGGGCCGGAAGGGCCCGGGTGGCTGACAAGCCCGGGGCCCGAGAGTAGATGATGGGAGATGGTATATTATCCTACGGTTGCCGCAAGCCCCGCAAGCCAGGCCCGTGGGGGGCCCGCGCAGGCTGGGGCCCGGCTGGCAAATGCCACCTCGACTATATGGCCAGTCCGACGCTGAAAAGCATGTGTGTCAAATGATGGAAAGCAATCACCACCAAGGGGTCGCCGATCCGTTGCCAGCCTATACTTCTTCCTTTCTTTCTGGTGACCTCACTCACTCGCAGGAACATAACAACCCAAAGGGAATTGTTATTTGGCTAAGGTATTCTGTGAGGTGTTGTTCCCCAGTCGGGTAATTAAACTTTGATATTGTGTAAATAGATACATTGAACAGAATTAAAATATAAACAGTAGATACATGCAATATAAACAAATAATAACAAGCCGTACGCAACACGTGAAAATAGTTTAACTATCAGTTAACAAATAACCCTGTGATACCAGGAATTTACCGACGACACGGTTAAAATTAACCACAGATAGTTTGCGCTGTTACATGATCGTAAAATGTACATCATATTTTCAACGGACAAATAATTTTCTAGCTTGCTGCGTGGAAATAGGTTCTCAGGTATTTTTTACCATTTTTTACCACTAAGGTGGAAAAATAAGCAGACGGAATTCTGATATATAAATATAAAATCCTGATGGAAAGCAGTTACCGCAGTCTATTAACTCCTTTCAATATAATAATACCTTGATAAAGCGAAACCGGTCGGTAAAAATAAATTTAATTACGTGGTACTAGTGATTATCCATATTTTATACATATATATTTTATACAACTAATGTGACAAACTAGCATACAATCTGCCTGATGGTAAGCAGTCATCGCAACCTGTTGACGCTGGTACCACCCGAAGCCGACCCTCAAAAGACCCTTCACACCTTTCTTCAAGAACCCCTTTCTTCAGTATGCTTAGATTTGGACTAGATGGCGCTGTTTAATTCGTCCAGGAATATTGATATAATATATATTAAACAATTTTTATTCAATAACTCAATATCACTAGATATTGAGTTATTGAATAAAAATTGTTTTTTTTTTGCTTCACGTATTAATATATAGATATTTGCATTATACGTACTAACGTATAATGCAAATATCTATATATTAATACGTGAAGCAAAAATGTATCCCTTTTTACGAAATTTGCGCGGACGGAGGGGTATGAAATTTTGCACACTTATAATTTATACAGAGAAAGAGTGCAGAATGCTAATATTTTTTTTGAATTATGCATAAATAATACATTAAATAAAAAAATCATTACACACACTAATATATATTTGATATACACCCGCATATATACTCTTAAGTTTATTGCTAATTTATATAGTTGAATTTCGACCGCTGTGCGACCATTAGTTAATATAATTGCAGGCAATTTGATCTATACTACTTTGCGTGCTTCCGCCACCAATTAGTTCATGCAAACGACTGCCGGCCGGCACCCACCCACTGTATGAACTAATTGGTGGCGGAAGCACAAGAAAAGGAAGGAAATTGCCTGTAAATTTGACTTCCGCAAAATAGCACCTGAATCAATTAACTAGTTAATATAATTACTCAAAAGTATACATACATACATACAGTGTTGTGTTATGTAATTCACAGCCGATCACAGATGTCATCAAGCAGTTAGGGTCTGTTAGAAAGACATTACGAAGGGTCGTTGAGAGATACTTGAATCTAATTGGCATCCAACGGTTCCTCCATTATGCCTACTGTCATACCATTAACTCGGTTTATTAGCTTTTGGAATATGATAAGATTGAACAAGGATATAGTACTATAATTCTTGTCTACACGAGCTCGGTATATATTGGGTGACGAGCTCGGTGGTCGAATGGTTAGCAATGGCCACTTTGACTCCGAGTTCGCGGGTTCGATCCCCGCACAAGATAAATATTTGTATGTGTGTTTATGATATCTATAAATTATTATGATATTATTTAAAGACCTCGATGACCTGTTTACAGGTTGTCGGTACGTGTGAATTCAAAGCAAACTATACTTTATTCCATATACTAATTTTATTATACTGAGAGCTCGAACCTGTAACCAGTTGGTTAATGTAAGCACCCTTTAACACAGTGCCAGAATTCTGAAGTTAGAAATCAAAACGAGTGATAGAATAACTACTACGTCTACGCCTTTCTCAGATTAGTAGCTGAAATCTGCTCGAGTATTTACATAATTGATTTTCCATGTTATTTTGCTGGCATCGCGTGTGTTATGTAATTTGCTAAATTGTTTTGAGTGACGGAAAAGATCTTTTGTGAGATAAACCTTTGCACTTTAATAGAGCCACAAATTTGGTTGTTGCAAGATCTGTTATTGCAGGTATTTTGATCTACACTACTTCGCGTGCTTCCGCCACCTATTAGTTCTTGCAAACTATTGCCGACCGATATGACATTAGCAATTTTTTCATCTTCGCATTCATTAGCAAGTTGAAGTAAGCAACGCGTACTCAAAAAGGGAGCTGACGCAGTTCCATACGTAACTGTGTTCCATTGAAGCACTCTAAGGGGTTGTGACTCGTCATTTCGCCACACGATTAATTGCAAATGACGTTGGGACTCGTCTATGTTTATTTGCCTGTACATTTTTTCTATGTCTCCTGTTACAACATAAATGTTTTGTCTAAATCTTATAAGAATTGAAAACAAGTCATCCTGTATAGTTGGACCTACCAACATGATGTCGTTCAATGATTTATCAGAAGCCTTAAAGGTTGCATTAAACACCACTCTAAGTGTTGTGGTTTCACTATGTTCACGCAAAACTGCGTGATGTGGTATATAGTAACCAAATGTAGGACGAGATACCTCCGTGAGGTGTCCCAGCTGTTCATATTCATGTAAGAAATCGGAGTAATCTAGTTTACGATTCGATTTAGCTAGACGTTTTTCTAAACTGTAAAAAAGCTTTCGGACAACGGGGTATGTTTCCCCAAGTACTTCTTGTGGATCTTCTCGTAACGGAAGTTTGACACAAAATCTACCATTTGGAAGACGTTTATAATTTTGAACAAAGTGAGCTTCGCACTCCTCTTCTTCTTTGGACAATAATTTTGTTGTCTGTGGAAGCTCTTCAACTTCCCAAAATTTAGCAAGAGATTCCTTTATCTCTTGGGAAAAGTTGCATTGAACCTTGGAGCTTGCCTTAGGAGAAATACCAATCAACAAGGTCAACCTACAAATGACAAATCCTTCTTTTATTTTATTTTTTGACGCCTGACGCTTGCGGGCACACTCTTCAGCTGTGCTGGAGGGAGGCGGAAAATCCTCTTCAACACCCCATCAGCCTGGTTGCTAAACTACTTTTAGCCACGACTTTAAAAGCGCAAACAGAACGCTAGAGAAGAAAGAGGGGAGAACGTGCGTAGTCTGCAGCGGGCTGGCGAGGGTTCCCGAGGAGCCCTACCGCGAGGCGGTCTCCAGTTCTTCGCAGAGTACATACACATCGCCATCGGAAGGTGTCAAATCCATCGCCATACCGCCATTTATATAGTGTTTGAAGTGGAGGGGGTAGAGGGAGTAATAGTAAATATATTACGACGAGCTCGGTGGTCGAATGGTTAGCAATGGGCACTTTGACTCCGAGGTCGCGGGTTCGATCCCCGCACGAGACAAATATTTGTGTGCATGAACATGTCTATTTGTCTTGGTCTGGGCGTTTTCTATGTATTATAAGTATGCATTTACAAAAAAAAAATCGGTTGTCTGTAAAGTCGGTTTACTGACGGTAGTTGAACGTGACAACGTCATAAGAAAATACTGATGGAATGTTTGCATTTTTCAAAAGAAAATTTTCATGGAACGCCTCAGAGCGAGGTAACGCCGCATAAGTCATGTTTTTTCGTGCGTGCAGCCGGCTCCATCGAATTATAAGACGTTGTCACGTCACAAAATGTATTCCAGTATAATATCAGTTATTTAGTACCTATAGTACAAGCTTTGTTTAGTTTGGGGCTAGATGGCGCTGTGTAAATTATCCAGAAATATTTATTTATTATATATATTAAGGTTGGGAGAATTAAGAATAGCAAATCTGTAAGTGTTCATACGTAGGTATCCATGTATTTATACCATGTTACTTGTTTAGAGGTCTGCCGACTTGCAAATGAGTCTTAAGCAATAGAATAGAGCACGGTGATTCTTTTCTTGCATGTGAATGTATGGCTAGCCATATATAGTATAGATACAGATAGTTTATATAATATAAGTATATTAAATATATTTTTTAGGTTATTTTATTTGATTCACGTCAATCAAATATATAAGCTCTCATACCACAATCATTCAAGTTAACCTACAAAGCAAATCATTTAATAACAAAATTTTATGTATAGTTTTTTGAACTGATCCAAGCAAAGTGATCCAAGCAAAAAATAAAGCCACACAATAAACCGGGGACTTTAAAAAAGTAACGTCATAAATCTATGTTCGGCCTTTGCGTGTGGTGCAAGATACACGGTTAGTTGGAGGATTTCTATTTGTTCAATAAGAAATTATTGGATGGAACAAAAATGGACTGTGGCTGTGTCACGGACACGGCCGTGTGTTGTACGTGAATACGTGATATGCACTAAAATTATCTCAAAATGGCAGCGATTCTCCCTCCCCCGCACGCGATGTCCCTTAGTCCTTACTTAGCGTAATAGATTCTTTGATCCTTCCTCTATCCAGTGGTGTGATTGAATTTTGGATGAAGATGATAGATTTGTAGCTGCAACATCAAACTGTATCCCCCGAATTTGTTATCATTCGTTTTTAGGGTTCCGTACCCAAAGGGTAAAAAGGAACCCTATTACTAAGGCTCCGCTGTCCGTCCGTCCGTCCGTCCGTCCGTCCGTCCGTCTGTCACCACGCTGTATCTCATGAACCGTGATAGTTAGACAGTTGAAATTTTCACAGATGATGTATTTCTGTTGCCGCTATAAGAACAAATATTAAAAAAATAGAATAAAACAAATATTTAAGGAGGCTCCCATACAACAAACGTGATTGTTTGCTCCTTTTTGCTCGCAATTGATAACGGCAATAAGTAGTCGTTTGAAATACTCACATAATATTAAGTTTTATATTAATATTTAAGGGGGGCTCCCATACAACAAACGTGATTTTTTTGTCGTTTTTATAGATAATTGTACGGAACCCTTCGTGCGCGAGTCCGACTCGCACTTGGCCGGTGATTTTTTTTTAATTACCTCCCTATGGAACCAATGGAAAACGCAAGTGATGACTTAATGTGGGGACAGCTATCACTGCTATTAGAGTTACGCTGGCTGTCCTCTATTGATGACCTATTTGCCTGCGTGTGCCTACTTGTGGTCAGAGGGGCAATTCTCGTAATTAAAATGTAGTCAAAATCCAGTTTCGATTCATCTACATATCACAAATGTCACATTTGGCATTCTTTTATCACATTAAGTCAAAAATGTCAAAGTTTAATTTAAGTGTGATTACTTATATCGAATATGACCGAAAACTTAAAATGGTATTCTGCCAGCAATGAGAAATTATATTAATCAATTATATTTATATTAATTAATTATTGAAATCAAGCAAATTATTTATAGTCAATTCCAAATTCAATCTCGATTCGTTCAATTTTGATTTTGCGATCGTAAAATAATTACGAGAATTGGTCTTCACGCATCTTCTCTTGGTTTCACTAACTACTAACTGACGTTGACCAATTTAAACAGCTTAATTACTGCCAGTGCATCCCTTATAATGCACAAAACACTTACCACCATACATAACATGAAATGCATTATCAGTTATGTGCATAACAGTTTATTACAACTTTAATAGAGACCAAGTCGTTTACTCACGGGGAAACTACCGTACCTGAGAAAAATCGTAAAACATAATTACAGCTGTTCCAATGGAACACATTAGAGGTCCATTATCGTAAATTACTAGACTTCATATTGCACGAATGGGATATCAGACTTGTATCACAAAATATGTCTTTATTACCCGCAACCAATGATCTTATTTTTCTATAGATATGGCCATACTAAATTGTACCAGAAACCGGTTCCTGCTGTTGCATGGATAGCTAGCTATAAATAGTTTCACAGATTATCGCCATCCTTATCATATCAGCGATTAAATAAGTTTGCTATCTCTATTCCACATTGAGCGCGAAATGGCGCCAATTCTCCCTGTAAACATAGAATTAACCGTGTTTAGTGTAGCGAAGAATCCTTAGTCTATGAAATTAACAAAAGTAAGTGTTAAAATCAATTATTATTGTTTACTTCTGTGTGATACACGATCTCTTGGGCTTTAAATACCTTATAAACATATTTTTTTTGGAAATACAGAAGACGACATTTTTAACTTTCAATCAATTCTCATCAATGTCAGATTCGTCGGCTTGCTTGTACGAATTATTAATTGCGAGGTGAGACATTTGGCTTACTACACCACTAAACGTCAAATACGAACACCCGAAGTGTTCGTATTTGACGTTTAGTGGCATATCTATAAAAATATAATGTCATTACCCGCAACACTATATCAGAGAAACGCTCGCAGCGTGCGCCAACCAAGGAAGCTTCACTTTACGACCTCATCGAGGCGACCTGTTTCGGTAAACAGTCGTAAAGCCCTGCAGGGCATACTGCCCCAAATTACGTCATCGAGCTTTTACAACCTTGTTGATGTCTCTTTTAAAGTTTCCAGTTATTGAGTTTGCCTAGTTTAGGGACGACGTTGTTGATTGGTAATTAACGCGGTGTCAGATTCGTTTTCGTAATTAGAGTGCAAATAGAGCAGGTCGAGAGCCCGAGAGGATTTAAGAGATGACTTTTTGAAAATGTTTGCTAGAAAAATAATACTCGCGCGTCCTTAGACTAGGGTGGAACCTTTTTTTATCTTTCTTTAAAGGGGCTTATATCTGTTCCAGAGGGTGGAACCTAGAAAGGATATTTCAATGTTCCAATTTTGGTATGGTATATGGTAATTCAAGTTTATTTTACAATCTTTTAAAAAGTAATCTCTCCTCTGTAGATAGATCTGAACAGTTGGAGTGTAAGTGATTTATCACCATCTTTGAATCAACGCCTACCTCAACTGCACGTGGTGCACAGGACATAGCGTATTTTTTAAGCTCTCGACCAGGGACCTGCGCCTCACAGAATACCGCAGCCAAACAACAATTTCCCTTGAACAGCCAAATTCCCTTAAAGGTTTTTGTGTTCCTGCGAGTGAGTGAGGTCACCAGAATGAAAGGAAGGAGTATAGGCTGGCAACGCATCGGCGACTCCTTGGTGTTGCTGATCTCCACGGGCGGTGGTGATTACTTTCCATCAGGTGACCCACATACTCGTTTGCCCCCATTCATTATATACATATATAAAAAAAGAAAAACTATCTCGGGTTAACTACCTACTGTATTATCGGTTCCCAATCCTTACTAATATTATAAATGCGAAAGTGAGTGTGTATATGTTGGTTGTGCATGCCTTAATTACTGAATTGATTACCATGAAATTTTGCGTCATAATCCCCCCCCCCCCATTTGGTGTATTGCTGCAGCTGGACAATCAATTCATGCAAATTTCATAGGGTCTATCTGCCATATAATGTAGTATCGCTCAGTCATAGGATGACATAGTGGGCTCAAGTACGTTAAAACCTTGAGTAGACCAAACGAGATGGATCCTCTGCCGCGCTTAAATATACAATGGCCTGTGCTCTTAATTTACGATTTGTCTATGGATCATAAAATATGAGTCATAATGTCTGATGACGTCGCTCACTCGAAGGGACACAACAGTCCTCAAGGGTACTGTTATTTAGTGATGTTACGATCTGGAATTTTGTCAAACCGAGTTGAATCGGTTAGACAATTCATGCAAGTCGATTCCAAACCGAATCGACGAAATCGCGATTTGAATCGGTTTGAACCGATTTGAATCGGTTTGATAGCGAAGATCGGTTTAAAAAGTCGAGTCGTTACTCGACTTTTTAAACCGATTAAAAAGTCGAGTCGTTGCTCGACTTTTTGAACCGATTAAAAAGTCGAGTCGTTACTCGACTTTTTAAACCGATTAAAAAGTCGAGTCGTTACTCGATTTTTTAAACCGATTAAAAAGTCGAGTCGTTACTTGACTTTGTAAACCGATTAAAAAGTCGAGTCGTTGCTCGACTTTTTAAATCGATTAAAAAGTCGAGTCGTTACTCGACTTTTTAAACCGATTCCAAACGATTTGAGCATAAACCGAGTTGCGTCGATTAGCGCCTTTACTAAACAGATTTGGCCGAGTCGAAAGCGATGTAACGACTCGACTTTTTAAACCGATTTGAGCATAAACCGAGTTGCGTCGATTAGCGCGTCAGCGCGTCTTGCGTCTACTAAACCGATTTGGCTGAGTCGAACTTACTTACGCATCTCGCTCGCGCCGCTCTGCGCGCATTCGCCCGTTTGGCCGTTTGCTCGTTTGGCCGTTTGACCGTTTGCTTGTTTGGCCGTTTGCCCGTTTGGCCGTTTGCCCGTTTGACCGTTTGGCTGTTTGCTCGTTTGGCCGTTTGCGCGTTTGCCCGTTTGGCCGTTTGCTCGTTGGCCGTTTGGCCGTTTGGTCATTTGCCCGTTTGGCCGTTTGCTCGTTTGCTCGTTTGGCCGTTTGCCCATTTGGCTGTTTGCGCGTTTGCCCGTTTAAACAAACAATTCAGGTAGATACGGCAAACGGCCAAATGAGCAAACTAGCAAACAGCCAAACGGCCAAACGAGCAAACGGCCAAACGGGCAAACGACCAAACGAGCAAACGGCCAAACGGCAAACGAGCAAACGGCCAAACGGCCAAACGGGCAAACGGCCAAACGGGCAAACGCGCAAACAGCCAAATGGGCAAACGGCCAAACGAGCAAACGAGCAAACGGGCAAATGACCAAACGGCCAAACGGCCAACGAGCAAACGGCCAAACGGGCAAACGCGCAAACAGCCAAACGGGCAAACGGCCAAACGAGCAAACAGCCAAACGGGCAAACGGCCAAACGGGCAAACGGCCAAACGGGCAAACGGCCAAACAAGCAAACGGTCAAACGGCCAAACGAGCAAACGGCCAAACGGGCGAATGCGCGCAGAGCGACGCGAGCGAGATGCGTAAGTAAGTTCGACTCAGCCAAATCGGTTTAGTAGACGCAAGACGCGCTGACGCGCTAATCGACGCAACTCGGTTTATGCTCAAATCGGTTTAAAAAGTCGAGTCGTTACATCGCTTTCGACTCGGCCAAATCGATTTAGTAAAGGCGCTAATCGACGCAACTCGGTTTATGCTCAAATCGGTTTGAATCGGTTTAAAAAGTCGAGTAACGACTCGACTTTTTAATCGGTTTAAAAAGTCGAGCAACGACTCGACTTTTTAATCGGTTTACAAAGTCAAGTAACGACTCGACTTTTTAATCGGTTTAAAAAGTCGAGTCGTTACATTGCTTTCGACTCGGCCAAATCGGTTTAGTAGACGCGCTAATCGACTCAACTCGGTTTATGCTCAAATCGGTTTGAATCGGTTTAAAAAGTCGAGTCGTTACATCGCTACTGTTATTTGGCTGAAGTTTTTTAGGTTATTTTACAACCAGGGTAAGCTGAACCGATTACCGCCGAATTTTTGATAGTCAAAATTTAAGTTTAACTTAGATTAATGGTCCTTGTGTTTAGCTTAGCTATAGTAACTCTGGAGTTCTATCGGCTAAGCTGAAGATGATTGTCAATAACTTCAAAGTAAGACCTATTTTTCGAATAAAAATATTCGATGATAAACGGCTTCAGTTTCGGCGATGGGCCTTTGGGTCGACATGTTTTACCTCTTTTTTTATACTACGACGGGTGGCAGACAAGCATACGGCCCGCATGATGTAAAGCGGGTACCGTAGCCATATTAACGCTCGCAACATAAAATATCGCTCGCGCGCCGCCACCCCCGCTGCCAACGCCGTATCTCCTTCCTTTCTGGTGACCTCATTCTCTCGCAGGATCACAATAATACTCAAGGGAATTTTTATTTGGCTGCGGTATTCTGTGAGGTGGAGGTACATTCCCCAGTCGGGTAGCTTACAATTACGCTCTCTACCTCTCTTTTCGCCAGAGCTTCGTTTGTCAATCAGCAGGGTGTACAGCGTGCAGGTGAAGTTGGCTTTGGTTCAAAGATGTTATGAACCACTTACACCCCAAAATTCTATTGCTATTCTCTATTGCCAGAGCACTCGTTTGCTAGCCGCCAGGGTACAACTCGTTCAGGTAGGGTTGACTTTTTCTCAGAAGATGGTAGTAAGCCAGTTTTGAGATGTCGGACTCATCATTTGCTTTTAGCCAAAGCCAACCTCCATTGCACGTCATGCACTCTACTGAGGTTGGCATTAGTTCAAAAATGTTAATGTACTACTTACACATCAAAAGTGGGAAGTGATGACGACACCAACTATTGCAGCGGCAGCAGTCCCAACATATCAGTATCTACTGACGGTAGGTGGGTGCCGACCGGCAGTAGTTCCATGATCTAACTGCTAGCGGAAGCTGCAAAACAGTTTGACAGGTGACGAGCCCGGAGCTATCGAATGGCAAGCCGTGGCAACTTTGCGAACAGCAGAACAAGTCACAGGTTCGATCCCCGCATAATTTTTGTGCATATGCATGTCTGTAAAATGTCATGTCTGAAAACATTTGTGTGCATGAACATGTCTTTTTGTATTGATCTAGATGTTTTCTATGTATTATATAAGTATGTATTTACAAAAAAAATGTATTTAAGTACATTTATCAGTTGTCTAGTACAAACCCATAGTACAAACTTTGCGCTTAATTTTAGACTAAATGGCGCTGTGTAAATTAATACCAGAAATATTTATTTAGTTTAAATTAAATATTCAAACCATTCCATTATCTTTATGAACAATTAAATTTAAATAATTTATTAGTGATATTAAAATCAATTCAAATCGTTAGAAATTAAATCGATATAATTTATTATATGAAAAAAGAATGAGTGGGTGTGGAAACATTTACAATTTGTGTCGATGTAGTGTGTAGTGTTGTCATCTTCGAACATAAGTGTCGCTTATGAATTATTGTGATGGACATTTACGATCTCACTGTTGTGTCGTAATATGGTCCTTAAGACCACTACACACGATACGGAGGAACTCGTATTAGTTACTCATAAAATTGACTACATTTCGCCGCCGAATATCTGTCATCAGCTTGTATCTATCCAATGCTGGACATAGGCCGTCTCTAATGCCTTTCACCACATGCGATCCTTCACGTCCGGCCGTTCGCTTGAGGCCATCATCGATCCATCTAGATGGGGAGCAGCGGGGGGAGGTTCTTCTCGCCGAAGCTTCGTCGTCCCATACGAGGCCTCTACTCTAGGATTTTTCACCCTTATCTCACTGACTCGGCAGATATGGACAGTCCACTGACACATGCCACATCAGCCTGTTGACTCTAAGAGCTATGTCGTCAACTTTGGTTCTCCGTCGAATTTCTTCGTTCCGTATTTGGTCCCATAGAGAAAAGCCAAAACATAGCTTTCTCCATCGCTCACTGGCTTTCAATTTATGGACAAACTCAACGGTCAGAGTACAAGTTTCTGCACCGTAATTCTTGGCGAGGAGGATGCACTGGTTGAAGACTTTGATTTTTAAAAATTCCGAATATCTATAATCGAATGATATTTTTATCGATAAGTAGGTTATCTGTATTATTCTATACTAATAATATAAAACAGAAGATTATGTTTGTTTGGGTGAACGTGCTTAATCTATGGTACTAGTACTAACTAAGTATTGGAGTACCATTTCTTACTCTGTATTGGTTTGAATTGAACATATATTTTAGTGTTGGATAGACTATTTATTGAAGAAGGTATATAACATTTCGCGTGGTCACGCTTCGAGCCGAGCATCAAACAAAAATGTTGTAAAAACGAGGAAACATCCTCACGGGGGAGGCCGCGGTCGGTTGCTAGTATGTCTATACTCTCTAAATTAGTATTATAAAGTGGTGAAGTTTGTGAGGTTGTAGGGGGTAAACTCTCTGGATCCGACCGATTTTGAAAATTCTTTTACCTATAGAAAGCTACGTTATTTGTGGGTGTCATAGGCTATATTAATACGAAATGAAAATAATTCACAATGTAGTGGGCATGGGTTAGCTAGTTATAGGTATACCTATATAATACAACGTCGTTCTTTATGCAATTTTCATAAAAAAACCTCCGTAAATGATGGAGGTTGTAATTTGGCAATTGAAAAAAAAATACAACTTTTTATTAATACACTAGCTGTCCCGGCGAACTTCGTACCGCCTAACAGTCAATGAATGTCATGATTTACAAATATATATGAACAAAATTTATGATTTCTTGAAATTAATACAATGAATAATAGAAAATAATAGAGAAGCACGATGGCGTGAGGCACGTGTCAGTCTAATTGTACACGCAAGTTAAGCAACGTCAACCGTAGCCTGTTCATGGATGAGTTTATGTTATCTCGAGCTCGTCCGTGCTTCGGAAGGCACGTTAAGCCGTCGGTCCTGGTGTTTATCATTAAATGGCAGTCCTTAAGCCAAGTAAGTGGCCCAACCCGTAGTTGGACTATGCTCTAAACATCTTCGGTTGAGGGAAGACCCGTATCCCAGCAGTGGGTAAATAATAAGTTCAGTACTTTACAAAGTCACAAAAAAAGTACCAATTGACAACAATAAATATTTCAATCCACAAAACAAATCACAGACAACATTCGCGACGTAAAAGTGAGACCAATCGATTTGACATTTACATAACAATCAATAAATATTCCAATCCTTTTTAACTGGCACTATTTGTATGGGAAAACGTTTTTTCTTTTATTTAATTCTTTCGTCAATTTTTCAATGTTTTTAATACTTTCCCGACCAAGACACGACATTATTTTCTATATTATATAGATTTATGGAGCTTGATTTCAATTTCTGAACGGACGCATAAATATTTTAGAACCAATAAATTAAAACGTAGTGGTTACATTCTCTTTGCAATAAATATTTTAATCCACAAAACTGTTTTCAAAACAAATCACAGCCAACTTTCAAGACGTAAAAATGAGACCAATAGAGTTAACATTTGTTTTTAATCTATGACATTTGTTCTATAATGAGCTTAATATACATTTCTGAACGCACGCATACATTTGGCGTACGCACGTACGACAACGTCACATTTGACAGCTACGACAACCACGAACATTTTGTATGGGAAAATGTTTTTTCTTTTATTTTATTTTTTCGAGAATTTTCCAATGTTTTTAAGAGTTATTCTGCTATTCGGGACGGAAACAAATCCAACAAATCAAAAACCATGGCAATCGGTCCAGCCGTTCTCGAGTTACAAGTGTTGTAACAAACACGACTTTCTTTTATATATATAAGATTTAATTTTAGCGATACATCCCAACAACATTGAATATATAACCTAAAATACTTTAACGTTGTATTGTATACATTACACAGCATAATTTATCAACTCAAGTACGTTTATGAGCTATATTTTTTTTTTAATGACGGCGCCGCCAGTGCGCTGAATATATGCAAGACTATAGAGAAATGTTAAATTGCATTATCATCAGCCTGTATTTATATATTCCTAAATATATACAGGCTATATCTGTATATATGCCATCATCAGCCTATAGTTATATATATTCCTAAATATATATAGGCTATATATGTATATAAGGGTGTCCCATGACGGGTGGATCAAAGGAAGTAACATGGTAACCTCTTTACCTGTCGATTTAACTCCTATGTATGTTCAGCAATATTGGACGGTTCAAATGTTATTAACAATTTTGTGGAATTTTCAAAAAAGTCGTATTTTATACTAAGTTACAGGCGTAAAAATAAACTATTGCCTAAAGAACTTAATTTTTTTTTGAGATTAACTTTGTATTTATTATAAATAAATAGTTATACAAAAAAGTATACTTTTTTGTAGATGATTTTTCTTTTAAACATAATAAAAAATATGAAATCTATATTTGCTAACTTTAATATCATATATAGGGGTTAAATCGATAGGTAATGACACCATGTAGTGATAATGCCTGCATGCATGTAGTTTTTCGTGATAATGGTGTGATAACCGCATAAAACACGACAGTGTGTAGCAGACTTTATGTGGGAGCGTGGGCAAAGCAGTGTAAATAACAATAGATACTAATAGGCATAAGAAGGCGGATTTGTTTGTTTTTCGACAGATTTGTAATGATTTGAAAAATCATTGATGATTACCGAGTTGATGGAGATTGAGAGCTGTTAGTTGCTTATAAATCGACGTATGTGTGGTTTAAGAGCAAGATCAAACAGTCAATTACACATCAAGTATACAATCCATGTTGACTTTTGGAGCTCCCTCACGTCGACATTCGTGTCTATGGGCTAAGTGGTACTTAGTTAGAACGTTTCGAACTTTCGATGGGATAACGTCTTATAAATCGATGAACGCCGGCTGCACGCACAAAAAAAGCATGACTCATTGTCACGTTCCGCCTGAGCCGAGTGTGCAAGCGAGATTCCATACTCTATCGGCCGATGTTTTCTTACGACGTTATCACGTAAAATTACCGTCCGTAGACCGACGACCAACCGACGTACGAGAACCAATTTTTTTTTATATGGGCCGTCTAAAATGTCTCCACCTTGCCTGATGGAAAGCGCCGGTGTAGACTGAATGTGAAGACCGCTATTACTGCAATCAGCACAGCGCTGGCGGCTCACCCCTTGACGATCTATATAAACATTTCTACACGCTTCGTTTAAGTGACCCTGGTTTATAGGAAGAAACAAACACATATTCTCTCTTCCTATTCGTTTCGAATTGCACACCTTTAAAGTTCGCCAAATTGCCGGACGATTTCTTGTGGAAACGCAAAAACTGTACCCTATGAGGACGGGTTTTCAGACCAGCATGCGTGGTTCTGAGGAATAATGGATAAGGATGCTTTCCAACAATGAATGGCTAACAATGGTTACTTTGACTCCGAGGTCGAGGGTTTGATCTCGCACAAGGCAAACATTTGTGTGCATGAACATGTCTGTGTGTCTTGGTTTGGATGATTTTTATGTATTTAAATTAAAAAAAATGTTTAAATACATTTTTTTGTATATTAATAAGAGGTATCTTAATCAGAGGTATAATGTATGTTAATCAAAGGTACCTGCTAAGATTTTTGAAAATTTCCATGGGATACGCACGGACAAACTCGCGAGTTCAAGCTAGTTAAAATATTATATATACATGTTCAGTTTGTATAACGCGAATCAAACATTCCCACTTCATTTTTAGGGTTCCGTACCTCAAAAGGAAAAACGGAACCCTTATAAGATCACTTTGTTGTCCGTCTGTCTGTCTGTCTGTCTGTCTGTCTGTCTGTCTGTCAAGAATTTCTATGTCGCGAATGCGTGGAGGTATCAAGCTGAAATTTGAAGTGTATACTCAGGTCTACAGTCCCATGAAGTTGTAAAAAAATCAAACTGCTAAGTTTACGTAGAAAAAAGTTACGGCCGTTTATTCAGCAAAAAACGCATATTTCGACACACTCAAGGGAATCAAAACCTATAGGGTACTTCCCGTTGACCTAGAACTATGAAATTTGGCAAGTAACATCGTTATAGACTACAAGTACAGGAATAAATCTCAAAACTATACATTTGTAAATAGATCTTAAAAAAAAGGGGGTCTATATTTTTTATAGGGTGTCGAAATTTCAAATTGAAACTACTAGTCCAAATGGGGTATCATATGAAATGGCTTGATGTACACATTGTAAAATGTATTTTATTTATTTTTTTCGATGCATTATTTCTTATTTATAATGAAAAATATCAAATTTAATAATGATACTACGTACCTACGGAACCCTCGGTGGGCGAGTCCGACTCGCACTTGTCCGGTTTTTTTTCTCATCAATCCATTACGTATCCCCAGCTGCGGAAATATTTCTTCCATTTCTTTAAATAATCTATCACTCATAGCTGTTGAGTCAGAATGAATTTATTTTTGCAAGGATTTTGCTAATTTAAATAAGTGGATTTCTGATTTTAAGATTCAGCTGATTTGTTTGAAGTTCTTTAATAACAATGGTATACAATTCTTAAAAGTACAGAGTAATATATAGGCGGACTTATCCGTAACAGAGATCTCTACCAGTCAAACTTACAGTCATTGAAAGGAGCTGGTTTTAGGTTATTATGAAAATAATTAGTAGCCTATATAACCTACTACTTATACTTACTACTACTTATACTGACGAGCTCGATGGCGTAGCGGTCAATGACGCGGCTTCGACACCAACGTTCGTGGGTTCGATTCCCACACAGGACAAACATTTGTGTACATGAACATGTCTGTTTGTCTTGGTCTGGGTGTTTTCTATGTATCATAAGTACGTATTTACAAAAAAAAAAATGTACTTAAGTATGTTTATCAGTTGACTAGTAGCCATAACACAAGCTTCGCTTACTTTGGGGCTGGATGGCGTTGTATAATTTGTCTGACAATATTTATTATTATTATATAAATATATTTACCGTCAACAAGTCAGCAAGCTACGTCGTTGAAGAAACTCGGTGTGCTCAGCTCGCGGCAAAGACTTGTTTTTCAAAGCACAAGTGCGAACTTAAATAGAGTAATCTAAGGAGATACCTTAAATATTCCTGGGCAAATTACACACGGACATCTAGTCTCAAACTAAGCAAAGCTTGTACTATGCGTACTAGATAACTGATATACTTAAATACATTTTTGTATATACATACATATAATACATATAAAACACCCAGACCAAGACAAACAGACATGTCCATGCACACAAATATTTGTCTTGTGCGGGGATAGAACTCGCAACCTCGGAGTCGAACTGGCCATTGTTAACCATCTGACCACCGAGCCAGTCAATTCAATGTTACCATATGGTGCAACTATTTGAAATGAGTTTGCAGCATAATATGATCCTAACTATGCAAATATTGCAGCCAATCTGTAGTCCCTGAACTTGGATCAACTACTGTATTAGATATTGTGTCTGAACTTCCATCAACTAGATTATTACGTACCGAGGATTGCATAGTATGTGAATATTACTGGATACCGTTCCAACTGAAAAGGTTTATTATCGCTGCTTTGTCTACGACTGTGTATACGGGTATCCAAAATCATACCTCACAGAATACCTCAGCCAAATAACAATTCCCTTGAGAATTGTTGTGTTCCTGCGAGTGGGTGAGGTTACCAGGAAGAAAGAAAGAAATGAGTATAGGCTGGCAACGGATCGGCGACCCCTTGGTGTTGCTGATCCCCATGGGCGGTGGTGATTGCTTTCCATCAGGTGACCCACATGGTCGTTTGCGAAGTGCGAAGGAGGCTTTAGAAAAAGAGAGGTAGGCGTATTTGTAAGCTGCCTGAATGGGGAAGTACTCACCTCCACCTCACAGAATTTTGTAGCCAAATAACAATTCCCTTGTGGGTTGCTATGTTCCTGTGAAAAAGTGAGGTCACCAGAAAAGGAGTAGTTGCTGTGTCGGTAGCGGGGGTGACGGCACGCAAGCTATATTTAGGTAACCGCTTAAGTATTATACTATAAGACAAATAAACCATGATGGCCTCCTCTTAGGTAATTTCATCAGTCACGTATAAGGAAACCGATGCCAAAAACCCCATGCATTTTGAAGAACACCATACTGTAGTCTTTTTATTTAAAGTTTTATTTAAATAAGGGTCCAAAATGCGGACAAAAGGGTGCTAAGAGCATTCTCTAATAGTCAACCTTTGGAAAAAGTAGTTAAAACTCGAATGCGGTTCACAAAATAACAGTAATGAACATACAAAGAATAAATACCTATGAAAACATAAAATTATATATGTATTGATGTACGTCGGAAAGGGGCCCCTTAAACTTACACCCGTATCACAAGTCTCGGGATCTGCTTGGGGTTTCTCTCGCTGCCACACGATGGACCCGGCACCCGCACGGAGAATCCATGGAAGCTAAAAGGTTCGTCTCTGATGCATAGACATATGCTATATACACAATCAGTCTGCTGGGAAATATTCCGTCACACAGTTGAGTAATTATACTGCCTGATAGCAAGAAGTTAATTCCACCGTAGAAAAGGTGCCTTCTAGCCATTTTTGGAAATGTTTTCATGTTGAAAATGTTAGTTTGGTCATCGGGGAGAGATGACCAACAAAGTGTTTCTGAAAGGGTTTCGTTGTCAAAACTTGACGCGTGAACCCTAATTAACCTTTCAAATAGATGCAAGTACACTGAAAAGCAAATGAATAGATAATTAAGGCAAAGCGAGTTCACCGTAACTAGGTTAAATATAATTGCGCTGGGAAATTTTCTGGGCCGCAAACATGAAAATAAGAAGAGGTCAGAGCTATTTTGACTGGTAACTTTTATACAATTGCACCCTAAGGTTGTACCGCTAGCAAAGAGCCCAGGCTGAGTTATATTTTTAACTGACGAAAAAACGGAGCAGGTTCACAATTCGATGCACTACTTTTTATAGAGTAGTCCGATTTTGATAGATCACTAAATTACCTCAAATTTAAAGAAATAAAAATAACCAAATCAAATTAACAATGCAACGTGAAATCTCCAACGATAAACAAAAATATTCCAAAAAATGCGCCAACTCAGAATTACTTAGGTGTATTAGTTTAAGAACTTAGTTAATTAAGGTCATTAAAAACAAAGTTTATTATTTTTGGCTTTTCATTTTTTTCGGCAGTTTAATTTTTTTGTTAAAAAGTTTTTTAAATAATAACTATAAGGAGATGTTTGTTAGGATTCTTGTGGTCTGACGGAAAAAAATATTTGGTTCACATTTCTTTTTGAGATGTACGGTCGTTTGCAAAAGGACATTGGAGATTACAGGTAAGTGGTGGGAAAAATTGCGGATGGGACTGACACGTCAAGATGAACTTTTTTTGTACTATGTCGGGTGGCAGACAAGCTTAAGAAATGCTCCCGCACAACCGCTCCCACTTCCAAGGTAGCAATAGCAACTATTTCCTTCCTAGTGACCTCACTCAAACATTGGAACACAACAACCCTCAAAGGAATTTGTTATTCGGATATTCTGTAAGGTGAATCAGTCGGGCAGGTTATAAATATACTGCACGCTACTTCTTTTGCCTCGCTAGTAGGCAACAGCTTGCACCACTTGCAGGTGACAATCTCACCTGAAAGTTGAGCACTATGTTGCCTCAAATATGATGGTGGACCACATACACCATATAAACTAAATCTACACTACTATTATAAACAGGAAACATTTGTATTTTTGTGTATGTGTATGTTTGTAATCATAAACTCAAAAACTACTGTGCCGATTTAAAAAAAAATTCACCATTGGAAAGCTATATTCATCCTGAGTAACATAGGCTATATTTGTTACGTCGACGACGGCATATGTCTAACTATTATATAACTATATGTCATAATAAGTGTTCTTTTATTTTATAATTTTAATTGAAATGCCGCCGCTAAAAAGTCTCTTTATCTGTATCTTGGTATTAATTCTTATCAAAATAAATTACTTCATATTTACGTCTGCTTCAATACCTTTATATAATTTTTTGAATTATTCAATTCGGACATTCCATTCGAAAGATATCACGTGTTTAAAAATGTAAGTAATTTATATTGATTTCTATCCAAACAGCTTAGTGACTTACTAGTAGTTATTATAATATTTCAATTACGTTTTATATACGTAATTCCTGTAGGTACAACAGTTAATTTTTGATGTAAACATTGCTATAACTTTCCCCATTATTCCTTTTTTTTATTTGAACAAAATTTAGTTTTTTTTTTGCATATTAAAATGCTCAAAAGATCAAGATCTCAACTTTCTAAAAATAGTTCCCAATTGAGGGCATCAAAAATACGTTGACATGGAGAATCTTCATCAGAAACTGAAAATCGTCTTGCAAGTCAGAGAGAAATTTTGAAATTTTTGTTAAATACCCGTGCGAAGCCGGGGCGGGCCGCTAGTAGATAATAAAAAATCTTTTCTTATAGCATAAGTAGCATTCCAGAGAGCTGCAAATGAGTGTCATGACATTCATAACGCCCTTAAAGGCCCTTCATAAAACTAATTGAGTAAATGTGTTTAATTGGACCGTGACACATCTATCTATATTAATAAAAGGCTTTGTCCTCACTGACTGACTGACTGACTGACTAATCAACGCACAGCCCAAACCGCTGGGTCTAGAGATTCCAAATTTGGCAAGTAGATTCCCTATGACGTCTAGGGGTGCACTAAGAAAGGATTTTTCAAAATTCATCCCCTAAGGGGGTGAAACGAGGGTCCAAAATTTGTATGGGGAAACCAGATTAGTTGGACTATTTTATCCGAAACTTTACACGAGTACTTCTATAGATAAATGAGTAAATACGTGTTTCAAGATTTTTCAAAATTCAACCCCAAATGGGGTGAAATAGGGTGAAAAGTCTGAAAATCGACATGGGTATTGTTTTTATGGTTTATCGGGTCGCTGATTACAAAAAGAACAGCTATTTTATAATCCAACATAGCCGACGTGACATAAAATACCGCTAATGGGGTGCGATGGGGTTGAAATGTCATAATATCAATATGGGTGTTGATTCTATGGTTTTCTGGACGTCAATTACGAAAATGGCATCGATTTGAAAATATAACTTATTGGACACGAAATAAGTAATTTCGTATACTTAAAATAAGTAATTTTGTGTCCACCTATGTTATATTTTTCAAATTTTACCCCTAAGAAGGTGAAACGGAGGTCCAAAGTTTGTATGGGGAAACGAGATTAGTTGGACTATTTTATCGTAAAAAAAAAGGAGTAAAATGGGGTCAAAAAGTTTTTTTTTATACTACGTCCGGTGGCGGACAAGCATACGGTCCGCCTGATGTGAAGCAGTTACCGTAGCCATATTAACGCTCCCAACATAAAATATCGCTTGCGCGCCGCCACCCCCGCTGCCAACGCAGCATCTGCTTCCTATCTGCTGACCTCACTCACTCGCAGGAACACAACAACCCTCAAGGGAATTGTAATTGGCTGCGGTATTCTGTGAAGTGGAGGTACATTCACCAGCCGGGTAGCTTACAATTACGCTCCCTACCTCTCTTTTCGCCAGAGCTTCGTTTGTCATTCAGCAGGGTGCACCGCGTGCAGGTGAAGTTGGCTTTGATTCAAAGATGTTGATAAACCACTTACATCCCAAGTCTGAAAATCATCAAGGATATTATTGTCCTTCAAATGAAGCTACATCTGGTGCCGAAAACTAATTAAAAAACCTATTCTAAGTACCGACTTTATGGGGTATACCTACTTAATATAAGAATTTCGGTAGTTTTCAAAGAATGACGTCAAGATTGAATAAATTTATACTTGTGGAAGGTGTGATGATGCCCCATACCATTATAGCTGTGGAAGGTGATGGAGCTGGCCTGTTCCGCTCCATCTCCTACCACTTGCATGGAACGGAGGTGTATCATCAGGAGGTTCGTGCCACCATTGTTCACGTGTTCAATAACTGGAAAGATGAGTTGTTGAGTGAGGACAGTAAGGGAAGCGCTGTAGAGGAATCTCTCTTTATACCACGCATTCTCATTTTTCCATCAGACCACCCCGTTCAATTTAAGAGATTTCAATTTCCCATAAAGGTGTTTCGCTATGACCATTAACAAAGCTCAGGGGCAGTCTCTAAAGGTCGCTGGGGTTGTCTTGATACAGGACTGCTTCTCTCATGATCAGTTGTATGTAGCTTGCTCAAGAGTAAGTTTTTTTTTTTTTTTTATACTACGTCGCGTGGCAAACAAGCATACGGCCCGCCTGATGTGAAGCGATTACCGCCATATTAACGCTCCCAACATAAAATATCGCTCGCGCGCCGCCACCCCCGCTGCCAAAGCAGCATCTCCTTCCTTTCTGGTGACCTCACTCAATCGCAGGAACACAACAACCCTCAAGGGAATTGTTATTTGGCTGTGGTATTCTGTGAGGTGGAGGTACATTCCCCAGTCGGGTAGCTTACAATTACGCTCCCTACCTCTCTTTTCGCCAGAGCTTCGTTTGTCAGTCAGCAGGGTGCACCACGTGCAGGTGAAGTTGGCTTCGGTTCAAAGATGTTGATGAACCACTTACACCAACCAAGTTCTCCTGGAAGCCATGCAATTTTGGCTCCTGGTGCGAATGCCAAAAATATTGTTTACTGGGACGTCTTAACCTAAATGGTGTATGTTTGTAATAATGGTCAATACGAAACAGTCCTTTAAGGGGAAAAAATGAAATATCTGGAATCGAAATAAAAATAGACGCAAATCAGGAGTGTTCCCGTAGCGAAGCACGGGTACTTTGCTAGTTTATCATAATAGAGTAGTTATGATAATTGTTTATTATTCTTATTTATGTATTTATTGGTCAAAGGCTGAGCATGGACAGCAGGACATTCTTATTTATTGTTGAAAATTTTCACCAAATTGCGCCGAGGACATCAATTTGTACGCATTTCGCAGTAACTAGAAATTAATTTTTTTATCACTTGTCTTTGCACTTGTACAGTGACGGCACAGTTTTAAAAGCATGAAAAATAGTAATACTGTGGTGACGGTATCCTAGTTGTTTATTTATTTTCTCACATAATCACACTCAATTTGTTGGCTGGAAGAGGTCTCTAAAAGAGATAAGCCCGCCTTTGTACATAACATTTCCTTATAATATTGTAATTACTGTTTTCTTGGTGTACAATAAATACAACAACAACACACTCAAATGACACACATACCCACAACACACGCATCGTCTCATCATAACACACTCTTATACATATAGACACCACTGCATAATTACACTTTCAAGTCTTTCTTTTCGTTTCACTCTTTGCCTCCCGGCGAATTCTCCTCTCGGCGATTCAGTGATTTTCTACAATCTGGCTGTACGGTTCAAACTGCAAATTTGCAGTGGAATAGGCTATTTTCCAATGTTTAAAAATTGTATAAATTATTTAACAATATCGTAAAATACACAAAACTATAAAGATCTGCAAACTTTCATTCTAATATCTTCAGTCAGACTTTTTTTAGCGTCGATCAAAGTTTGGCGGGAAAGTCCATTTTAAAAGTATGAAATTATTAAAAAATAATATTTCCATTGGAGAAGCAATAAAAAATGCTATAACTTTTATTATGATACTAATCACATAAACGTAATATTTAACATAGCTGTCGTACAAATTTCTGATTTGATGCATACAAAATACAAACCTGTGACGTCATAATTCGGTAGTCTTTTGTATGGAGCGTTTTGAGGCAGTCTAAAAATTGTGATTTTCAAATTACCATATCTCGAGAGATTTTTGTGCTATCGAAGTAATTCTTTCACCTATGGTTATATTATGGAGACGTCCCTACATATCAAACCGCAAAAAATGTTAGTCAAATAGCCTATGAAATACAGTCCGTACTACTAGAGCCTAAGGGCAATAATTGTCGCCTCTAAACCCATCGGTGTTGCTGGAGCACATGCGCACTTTTAAACATGTTCCGTATTTGTCAATCTTTGTTTGAATTTATTCAAGTATCTTTAGTTTTAGTAAAATGTGAAACAGCAACCCAATAAATTTATCGAGCTCGGTGGCGTAGACACCAACGCTCGTGGGTTCGATTCCCACATAGGACAAACATTTGTGTGCATGAACATGTCTGTTTTTCTTAGTCTGGGTGTTTTCTATGTATCATAAATATGTATTTACAAAAAAAAAGAAAGTATTTACGCATGTTTATCAGTTGTCTAGTACCCATAACACAAGCTTCGGTCCAGCCGTTCACGCATAATGCCCTGACCAAGAGAAATAGGGATTCATTTTTATTATATATAAATGAATAAATAAATTAATATTGTCAGACAAATTACACAGCGCCATCAAGCCCCAAAGTAAGCGAAGCTTGTGTTATGGGTACTAGTCAACTGATAAACATGCGTAAATACTTTCTTTTTTTTTGTAAATACATATTTATGATACATAGAAAACACCCAGACTAAGACAAACAGACATGTTCATGCACACAAATGTTTGTCCTATGTGGGAATCGAACCCACGAGCGTTGGTGTCGAAGCCGCGTCATTGACCGCTACGCCACCGAGCTCGTCAAATAATATATAGATATAATAAATAGAAAATATCCAGACTAAGAAAGACTAACATGTTCATGCACACAACCCTTTGGTGCCAAAGTAGTTATTGTTCTATATTCGTTCACGGCGCTCGTCAAAGGCACAAACACCTGAAATGTTAGTAAGCTAGCCTTTTCGTGTGTTACATATTATTTTGAGTGTTCCCCAAATAAAAGATGACACTGAAACTGCCATTGTTTCCATGTGAGTCCTGTCACTTGCACAGAAAGGGCCTCTTAGTGTATGTTTTATCGTAACGTAGCATCCCCTGTTAAGTTTTACTCATGCTGTGAATTGCAGTTTTTTCATATTAGAATAATGGAAGGACCGGGGGGCCCTACCGCCGAAGCTGAAGCCGATTGCCATCTAAAATTTTTAATCGAAAAATAGGTCTTATGTCTTCGTTAATGACAAACATCTCCAACTTAGTCGGTAAAGCTCCGGGGTTTTCATCACTCACGCATTGTCGACCCTGTAAAAACCCCTTTACGGGTTTAATATAGAATCACATATTGTAGTCAAATGAGAAATCCTTGACAGGGAGTTCCTTCCATAACTTGGGAGCCGTTTCTTTACCCCTCCGGAATCGCACAGTAAGCACCTAGTGGGGTGTAAGTGGCTCACCACGGTCTTTAGAGCCAAAGCCAACCTCACCTGCACGTGGTGCACCTTGCCAACTAGCGAAAGAGGCCCTGGTGAAAGAGAGGTAGGGTACAGCGTATTTGTAAGCTGCCTGACTGTGGAAGTACGTCCACCTCACAGAATATCGCAGCCAATTAACAATTCCCTTGAGGGTTGTTGTGTTCCTGCGAGTGAGTGACGTTACCAGAAAGGAAGGAGTTCCTGCGATGGCAGCGGGGGTGGCGGCACGTGAGCGATATTTCAGCTGTGAGTTGGTGGCTAACTACCACTGTTAATAAATATAGAAAAGAATGGATTTTTTAATAAGAAAGAGTATTATTTTTAGCGGTTAATGGCGCGGCTTCGACACCAACGCTCGTGGGTTCGATTCCCACACAGGACAAACATTTGTGTGCATGTCTGGTTCGGTGTTTTCTATGTATCTAAGTATGTATTTACAAAAAAAAAATGTATTTACGTATGTTCATAAGTTGTCTAGTACAACACAAGCTTCGTTTACTTTGGGGCTAGATGGCGCTGTGAAATTTGTCTGACAATATTTATTATAATCCTGAATATAAAGGATATGAGTAAATAAAACCTCTTATAATTGAAAATCTGCCATAGGCCACTCACTTAAGTTCATAACTAACATCAAATGTCAACAGTCGAAACGTACGGCACGGAGGAACTCTACAAAAACACACCCATCCGTGACATGCCAAGGTCTGGGTTGCTTAACTTGTGTGATCGATTAGACTGACGCATGTAACAACGCTGTGCTCTTCAAACTTTCCTTGCGTGTAGATAATTAAATTGTTTCAGTAGAATGGAGAACACACAAATTGTGTGTTCTAAGAAACAGTGGCGGACTAAAGCTTAATGCGGGCCCAAGGCAACATTGTATTTCGGGGCATACTAAAGAAGCTTTCCATTCAAAAATAAAATTAGTTATAAAAATTAAAAACCAAATTTTCGGGCTCCCTAAAATTACGGACTCTAGGCACGTGCCTAAATTGCTTAGGCCTCCAGAATCAGAATCAGAAATCATTTATTCGTTAAATTAGGGTACAAGATGTTACCTTTTGTTTAGTGCTACACAAAATTTTACCTTCATAGGTATACGAAGGAACATTTTAGTAAATTAAATATATATTTTTTAAAATATTTCTGGACAATTTACACAGCGCCATCTAGTCCCAAATTAAGCGCAAAGCTTGTGTTATGGGTACTAGACAACTGATAAATGTACTTAAATACATTTCTTTTGTAATTACATACTTATAATACATAGATAACACCCAGACCACGACAAACAGACATGTTCATGCACTCAAATGTTTGTTTTGTGCGGGGATCTAACCCCCGACCTCGGAGTCAAAGTGGCCATTGCTAACCAATTACGTAAGAAGTTAAGAGGGAAGGTCCCTTATGTAGGGACTGAATGAATTAACCGACTTGGTATTACATGGATCTCACAACTTTTTACGGTAGAAGAACTGAGTTGCGAGACTTGTTTTTTTTACAAGTTATGTTTTTGATGGCATTACTATTCTAATTACCATCAGCCTTAGTCCACCCCTGCACACAATACTACCATTGTATTCCAACAAAACATCGTAAACCGAATATAGGACAAATTCATAAATAAACTCCACGAAAGGGTGACATCATGGTGATTACGGGTATTTAAAGCGAGGCGACCCATTCCTTCACATGTGCGTCCATAATCAGATAACCCTTGAACCAGAAGATTTCATCCGACCCATATGATTGTCACAGTTTTTAATTGTTACATATTAGCTTGTATGCGTAACAAAATATTTTCTGTTTCAATTCGTCTTCGTTCTTGAGAACTACACGTGCTAAAATAAATATAAATGTTCCTGGACAAATTACACACGGCCATCTAGTCCCAAACTAAGCAAAGCTTGTACTATGGGTACTAAGTTTTGGGGTGTAAGTGGTTCATCAACATCTTTGAACCAAAGCCAACTTCACCTGCACGTGGTGCACCCTGCTGACTGACAAACGAAGCTCTGGCGAAAAGAGAGGTAGGGAGCGTAATTGTAAGCTACCCGACTGGGGAATGTACCTCCACCTCACAGAATACCGCAGCCAAATAACAATTCCCTTGAGGGTTGTTGTGTTCCTGCGAGTGAGTGAGGTCACCAGGAAGGAAGGAGATGCTGCGTTGGCAGCGGGGGAGGCGGCGCGCGAGCGATATTTACTGTTGCGAGCGTTAATATGGCTACGGTAGCCGCTTCACATCAGGCGGGCCGTATGCTTGTCTGCCACCCAACGTAGTATAAAAAAAAAAAAAAAAAAAAAACTAGATAACTGATATAATACTTGAATACATTTTGTTTTGTAAATACATACATAATTTTAATACTTAGAAAACACCCAGACCAAGAGAAACAGATATGTTAAGAGGGGGTATAAAGGCAAATTGACAATTTTTGATTAGATGTATACCGTAAAACATAGGCCATTAATTACCCGAAAAAAAAATACAGATATTACAATATACTTAAAAGGGATTGGTCTGACTGAAAACATAAAATATGAATGTTTTATCGATAGAAATAAATCACGAAGTTACGTCTAATTTTCAACTAAACCTAACTTTTCATCAATATGGTTCGTACTAGCGAGCCCATATTTTAATACGTAGTATAAAATTATATTACTAAGCGATTTTACTAGCGATTTTTTTTAAAGATGTATATTTTACGCGCAATTAAAATAAAACGAATTTGGCGCTTACTACGTTCTTATTTGGCTCAGAACGCTCACGTCTGTCGCACCCGACCTACGGCGACAGGCATGTTTTATTTCATCTATCAGTTGTGATCACTCCGTTGAGACGAGAAGACTGTGTTTCTGTGCTCCGGACCGAGAATATACTTCGTTGAAAATATGGCAAACAAAAAAAAAAATTTTTTTATACTACCTCGGGTGGCAGACAAGCATACGGCGTAAGCATAGGCGGTTACCAACACCCCAACTAATAATTGAAATATTGAGAGAAATTGTAAACTAATAAATAATTATTCTTGCAAATAATTAATATTGAATGTGAAATTGATTATTGTTTCGTTGATGAGAAGATTAACCTTGAAATATCGACCCTTGCGCGTCCGCTTTAGAGCTCACAATACAATGCACAAACGGTGGACTAATGTCGGTACGAGTAGTATATGCAAAACAAAACGATACTTTTGACCACTCGAGTGCTGGTGCCCGTATGTAGTCACGATTTTTACAGTAACTTATACAGTACATAATTTAAAAAAGAAAAACGGGTTGCACTCCGGTAGTACAGGCAGAAGCGAAAATATTAACGTTGCGCATTTTTGAATATTTTGGAATGGTTACGGAATGTCTCAAGAATTCCTTTATTTATCAGTATAAAAGTATGGACTATCATTTATGTGGTAAAACACAATATTCATTTATCGCGCTATCGTACACAAACATGACAATTTATATTACACTAGCTGACTCGCGCAACTTCGTCTGCTTGAGCTGCGTCTCTCAACGCTCTGTGCGTTGAGAGTGAAGCGTAAGCTTACCACTTCAAAGGTTATGGTGAGCCAATTATAAAAGATGGACACATTCTATCACGGACTTTTTTTTAGATCTTTTTAAGGTGAATAATTCCGTCGTATATAATTGTTAGACAATAGTGGAGACTAAAATGGACCTGATGATGATGATGATGATATAATTGTTGCGAAACTTAAACTGTTTCAGCAGCTCTCAAAAGGAATATTTTTTCCCATTTTTGCAACATTTTTCATTGGTGCTCCGCTCCTATTGGTGATAGCGTGATGTTATCTGTTATAGACTTATAGCCCACACCTTTCTTCAAAAAATAGGCTATCTAACGCTAAAAGATTTTTTCAATTCGAATAAGTAGTTCCTGAGATTAGCGCGTTCAAACAAACAAACTCTTCAGCTTTATAATACCTCAATATTACCTCTTCTCCTACGCCGCGCCGGCGGCCTACCCTCCCCTCGTCTTACGAATTTTCGATCAGGTCACGTGTCCTGACGCAAGTTTAATATTTTTTACCCATCCCAAGAAGTGCACGACGCTGTTAATGCTACGTACGACCAATGGAGCGATAGAACTCTTACAGTCATATATGTTATTAACGGATCACTCTCTGTTGCGACTTGAGGAGACGTTTTCAGAGTAAAAGTTGTTTACATATAAATTCTTCAACACGTAAATAAAAACCTTTAAGAATATCGTGATTTAAAAATAAAATAATAGAAGTAATTTCAGTAATTATAAATAAATCCAAACTAATATTATAAATGAGAAAGTGTGTTTGTTTGTTTGTCCTTCTTTTACGTCGAAAGTAACAAACGGATTGACATGATTATTTTTTGAGATAGTGACCTGGAGAGTGACATAGGCTACTCTTTATCCCGGAAAAACATCTTATTTCCGCGGGAAAAAATAAAATTTATAATCATTTGTCCTTCCATTACGTCGAAAGGAACCCATGTACCTACATATTTTTTTTAACAGGGATAGGTTACGGCCTGGAGAGTGACATAAGCTACTCTTTATCTCAGAAAAACACCACGTGAAAAAATATTTTTTTTATAAATATTTGTCATTCTTTCACATCAAAAGAAACTTAAGTGCGGACATATTTTTTTAAAATGGGGATAGCTTACGTTCAGGAGAGTAATACAGGCTACTTTTTATCCCGGAAAAATATCTTATTCCCGTGGGAAAAAATAAACTTGGTAATCATTTGTCCCTTTTTTTACGTCGAAAGAAACCTAAATGCCGATATGATTTTTTTAACAGGGATAGTTTACGATCTGGTGAGTGACATAAGCTAATATTTATCCTGGAAAAATATCTTATTTCCATGGGATTTTTTTTACATAAAAATTTGTCCTTTCACGTCAAAAGGAACCGAAGTACGGAATATATTTTTTTTAATGAGGATAGTATACGGTGTGGAGAGTGACGTAGGCTAATTTTCATCCAGGAAAAACATTTTATTCCCACGGAAAAAAATATAGTGTATAATAATTTGTCCTTCTTTCACGTTTACATACATACATACTTACTATGTTTTGTGTTTGATTTTAAATCCTTCGTCGTCAGAGGCCGTGGGTTTGATCCCCGCAGAGGGCAAACATTTATGTGGTGAACAATTTTTATGTCTTGAGTGTGGTCGTTCCATCCATACTAATATTATTAGTGTTAAAGTAAGTAAATTCGTTTGTTTGTTATTTCTTCACGCCTTAACTATGCAGCCGAATATCATTAAAATTCGTACATATTGGTACTTCTTTTTATCCCACGAAGTAAAAAAATTACAACAAGAAAAAATATACACACAATGGCAGTCCCCCTAGACCACGCGGGCGAAGCCGCGGGTAACAGCTACTAAATATATAAATATTTCTGGACAATTTACACAGCGCCATCTAGACCCAAATTAAGCGCAAAGATTGTGGGTTCTAGACAACTGATAAATGTACTTAAATACATTTTTTTTCGTAAGTACATACTTATAATATTTGTATTATATATTATAATATATGTATTTAAGTAGAAAACACCCAGACCAAGACTCTTGTTCTTCACACAAATGCTTGTTTTGTGCGGGAATCGAACCCGCGACCTCGGAGTCAACGTGGCCATTGCAAACCATTCGACCACCGAGCTCGTCAAATTAGGTGCTTATATTATTTTATTGTTCTTTTTTTTTCAGATCAGCTTTTAATTTAAAGAATATTTCGGCAACTAATGACTATGAAAGTTTGGCACATATCAATTCCACTAAAAATCGTACATAATAGATGAACCAACTCGCACTTAGCCAGTATTTATCTGATTATTTTAGGTATACTGTGCAAAAAAACGCAGGGCGGTGCGGGGAGACCTTTTCATTCCGAGCGACGGACGTGTGCGGGACGTATGAAGCGCGCGGGTGAAATCTGATATTTTTCTAGCTTTATGCGCGCTCTCCTCATTTGTAAGTTGTTCTTCTAACCATCAACATCTACAGATCGCCTGAGGATGCCTCGCGTAGAGGCGAAACACATGTCGCAGAGACGACCACGGCAGTCGGGGCGGCAGCAGTTCTACGTTTCTTCTGTTTCAGAAGTTGGAGGTTCGCCGAAACGAACGGAGCAGCTGGAGCAGAGACGACCAACGCAGCCACGGCAGTCGCATACATCTTCTAACGGTATTGGGTGAGTGCCGGCCGGCAGTAATTTACATGAAGTAATTGGTGACGGAAGCACGAAAAGTAGTGAGATCAAATTGCTTGTAAATACATTTACCATAGTATCACAGCGTAATAGTAGTTCAACAACAATCAAATTTGTAATTAACGACAATCCAAAAACAAATAACACTCTCAATTCATATTAATAGTTTGTTGACCTACAAACATAGTAGGACCGTTTATCAATCAAATGTCAAATGATTGCATTGGTGTAATTTATACTGATTACTTTGGGTCAAGCTGTTATGGTGCTCAGGGGACGTCGAAATGGTCGTTCATTGCCTGTAGCGTTATGTACTTTCTTTACGACCGAATGTTAGAGAGTAAATTATGAGTTAAAAGGATAAAATGGTATTTATTACCATCAAATAACTGTTTAACTAACGGCTGCCCGCGACTTATGCCTATAAAGAATATATATTCTTATTAATATATCCCATATTCAAGTATTGGATTTCTGTTCACCTGAGCGAAAATATTAAATGACTGTAATATTATTATGAATAATATTATAATAATGGTCTTTTAATTTTTACAAGCTTTTAGTTAGTTTAATTTCATGCAGTATTTGCAATCACAGTTGCAGTTATTTGCAGTATCCGAGGCGAAATTTGGCATACTCGTATGGTTCCCGTGACAATGCATGATTATATAAATGCCATCATTTTTAATCTAATGACGAGCTCGGTGGCGTAGCGGTCTATGACGCGGCTTCGACACCAACGCTCGTGGGTTCGATTCCCACATAGGACAAAAATTTGTGTGCATGAACATGTCTGTTTGTCTTGGTCTGGGTGTTTTCTTTGTATCATAAGTATGTATTTACATAAAGAATGTATTTACGTATGTATATCAGTTGTCTAATACCCATAACACAAGCTTCGCTTACTTTGGGGCTAGATGGCGCTGTGTAATTTGTCTGACAATATTTGTATTTATTTATAATGGCGCCCGCCACAAAATTGCTATTTATAATTTCCACTTTAACTCGTATGATATGGGTATCAAAGGGCTTGATGTAACACAGTCAGTAAACTTTTTAGGTCCTTTTTTATTAACAAGTAATAAACGCTTATTACAAAAAAACAAATGTTTTGTACACTCTTGTTTATAATCAGAGTTGTCAACACATTGTACCGTCTGTATTTTGTTTTAACTACTTTCTATAACTGATTGGATCGTCTCTATTCCGTTCACTCTTTTAGATTTCAACAATATCTTTTCATTTCAACAATACCCTTGCACAAATGGCGTAGGTGTATTTGTTCCACTTTGCGGGCAATAAAAACGTACTCTCAAATAGACCGCGAGCGGTGCTTCAATTCGGTAGTCTACTGGGAATACCAACCTAAAGATCTTATTCGTATGTTTCTCAACACAGTTACCTACAATTTGAATAATTCAAAAAACGGCCTTCGATATCTAAAAATACAAAGTGCAAATATCGCAACAGTCTCGAAATAAATCGAATGGTTGTGATTCATCAATCCCCCGGAGATAAAAGCAACTCCCACGAACCTAGTGAAATCATGCTTTCTCATAAACCGTTGAACTTTGTAGTATAGGTAAACAGTGTGAAATGGTTCATAAAATTCGACATGTGTGTGAAGAATGACTAAATTACCTACTAGAAAAGCTAATGCCCTCAGTAGTGATGTTCTAGTGATGTCACCTGAATGAATGAACGTATTTGGTTATTTGAAGATTCCGAAACAGACATGTTCCAATGCGTATTTTTTTTGGAAATCTAGCTTCTTGTGATATATCATCTTAGATAACTTTAATAAAAGTACGATCATTGGTTATTATGATATAAATAAATATAAATCATCATCATCATCATCATCTCAGCCATTGAAAGTCCACTGCTGGACATAGGCCTCCCCTCTAGATCTCCAATAAGACCGGTTGGAAGCGGCTTGCATCCAGCGCGATCCCACGGTCTTAATGAGGTCGTCTGTCCACCTTGTGGGTGGACGTCCTACGCTGCGCTTGCCGGTACGTGGTCTCCACTCGAGAACTTTTCGACCCCATCGGTCATCCGTCCTCCGTGCTATGTGCCCTGCCCACTGCCACTTCAACTTGCTAATCCGCTGGGTAACCTTGGTTCTTCTACGGATCTCCTCATTTCTGATTCGATCTCGCAGAGAGACTCCGAGCATAGCCCTCTCCATAGCTCGTTGGGCTACTTTGAGCTTGTTCATAAGGCCCATAGTGAGGGACCACGTTTCAGTGCCGTAAGTCATCGCTGGTAACACACACTGGTCGAAGACTTTCGACTTGAGGCACTGCGGTATGTCGGACGAGAAGACATCACGCAATTTTCCGAACGCTGCCCAGCCGAGTTGGATTCGGCGACTGACCTCTTTCTTGAAGTTGGACCTACCTAACTGGACTACTTGTCCTAGGTAGACGTACGAGTCAACAACTTCAAGAACCGAGCTCTCAACAGATATTGGAGTGGGTACAACATGGGCATTACACACTAACTTCGTCTTGTCCATTTTAAGTTGTTCATTTTAAGACCCACTTGTTGAGAAACTCGATTGAGGCCTTCGAGCATCGTGCTGAGATCTTCCATCTAATTTGCCATGACCACGATATCGTCGGCAAACCGAAGGTGAGTGATGTATTCGCCGTTAACATTGATGCCGAATCCTTTCCATTCCAGGAGCTTGAAGGCGTTCTCCAAAGCGGCCGTAAACAGTTTCGGAGATATCACGTCTCCCTGTCTTACGCCTCTTTTCAAAGGGATCGCCTTCGAGCTCTGTTCCTGTACTCGGACCGACATAGTGGCGTTATTATACAAACACTTCAACACTTCGATATACCGATAGTCAATACGGCATCGCTGGAGAGACTCAAACACAGCCCTTGTCACGACCGAATCAAAGGCTTTCTCATAGTCCACAAACGATAAGCAAAGTGGCAAGTTATAATCTTCGGTCTTCTGTATAACCTGCCGCAGCGTGTGGATGTGGTCTATGGTACTGAAGCCTCTTCGGAAACCGGCTTGTTCGGAAGGCTGGAAGTCATCAAGCCTGCGCTCGAGACGGTTCGTAATGACCCTTGAAAACAGCTTATAAACATGGCTCAGAAGCGAGATGGGTCTATAGTTCTTTAATAAGGTGTTGTCGCCTTTCTTAAAGAACAGCACCACCACGCCTCTGTTCCATGCTTCAGGCGTTATGCCCTCGAGGACGACGGTGTTAAAGAGCTTCTGAAGGACTTTTAGTACCGGTGTTCCACCCGATTTCAGAAGCTCTGATGTGATTCCGTCATCACCCGGCGCCTTGTTGTTTTTAAGCTGATTCAGGGCCATTCTAATCTCGTACAGGCTGTTGTCCGGAATATCCTCGGTGAAGTGTCGGGTCAGCTTGGCTCTTGGGTCTTTGGCCGCGCTGTTAGCAGGCTTGGCAACGGAAGCGTATAACTGTCCATAGAACCTTTCGATCTCCTCCAATACCTCGGCCTTGGTCGACGCTATACTGCCATCTTCTCTCTTCAGCTTGGTCAATTGGCTTTGCCCTATAGACAGATTCCTTGCAAACACTTTGGAGCCTTTGTTCCGCTCTATCGTCTCTTTAATATATTTCCTATTAAAGAGACGTATATCGTGCCGCAAGGATTTCGAGATCTGTCTATTGAGCAGCCTATATGACTGTGCGTCATAGGAAGACTGCAGTCTCAGCGAACGTTGTTCAGCCATGAGGTTTAGAGTGTGATCGGAAAGTTTCTGAGGTCTATTTGAACGGCGGGGTCTAAAGAACTTAGAACCTACCGTTTGGACAGTTTCTACGAGCCTGTTGTTAATCTCGTCCACTGATGCTAAGTTCTCCAGGCAATCAAAGCTATTAGAGAGTTCGAGCTGAAAGTTCTCGGGGTTTTGAATATCGACACGAGTAGGTCGGAGCGTGGACTTCACCAAGCGGGACCTTTCGAGTTTAACGTTAATATTCAATGTGCCTCTTACCATCCTGTGATCGCTACCGGTTTTCACCCTGTGGATCACAGAGACATCATTGAATATTCGCTTCTCGCTGGTCATGATGAAATCGATCTCATTTCTCGTGGAACCATCGGGACTTATCCAGGTCCATTTCCTGTGAGGCGGCTTCTGGAAGAAAGAGTTCATCATGAAGAGTCCCTCTTTCTCCAGAAAGTCGGCCAGCCTCTGTCCCCTAGGGTTCCGTTGTCTATATCCAAATTGCCCCACTCTCAACTCATCATCGCTTTTCTTGCCCAACTTGGCGTTGAAGTCCCCCATAACAACGGTGAAGTGGGTCTTTGTCGTATGTATGGCTCGACTTACGTCCTCATACATAGACTCCACTTCATCATCTGGGCGTGACGAGGTCGGTGCGTATACCTGAATGACCTTCATCGAATATCTCTCAGATATTCTGAGTATTAGGTATACAACCCTGCTCGACACGCTTTCGATGGTAATAACGTTGTTAATAAGGGCCTTGTGGACGAGAAATCCGACACCACCTTGGGACTGTTGGTCACCTTCCCGGTAGAAGAGGAGATTGCCGGATTGTAGGGTTATCGTGTCCTCTCCCTCTCTACGGACTTCGGACAACCCCACAATATCCCATCGCATCCATCTCAACTCTTCCTCCAGCTCAACAATCTTCTCGTCAGTCCTCATCGTGCGTACGTTGTGTGTTACCAGGGCCAGTCGTCTGTTGGGGTGGTAGCCGGGTCTCTGCCGGGGATTCTTAGCACCCCCTGCTCCGTCGTTTCCCTGGCCGCTACCGGAGCCAGGACTAGCGGAGCTGCCGGGGACTGGGGGCCTGGTCCTATTTAGATTTTTCATGAGGGGGGATTTGCCCATAATCGCCACGCTGGGCAGGCGTGGTGGCGATCGCAGAAACGTAACTTCGCAACAGGGATGCTGCTGCCCATCCCTGCCCTGTGCCATTTGAGCTACGTTTGTTTTGGATGGTTATACCGCCATCAGTCGGTTCCGTTGTACCTCAGTCGGTTCTTATGACACCTGGTACTACAGGGAGGTACTATTCTACCTGCCGGTACCCCACGGCCCGAAATAAATATAAATATTTCTGGACAATTTACACAGCACCATCTAGTCACAAATTAAGCGCAAAGCTTGTGTTATGGGTACTATACAACTGATAAATGTACTTAAATACATTTTTTTTTTGTAAATACATACTTATAATACACAGAAAACACCCAGATCAAGACAAGCAGACATGATCATGCACACAAATGTATGTCTTATGCGAATCGAACCAGCGACCTCGGATTCAAAGTGGCCATTGCTAACCATTCGACCACCGAGCTCGTCTATGATCCCACACTAGGCTAGACCTGTATCGTGGGCGTCAATAGTTTCTGTAGTAATTTAAATTACATTTCCCATTTTCGTTTAACAATTGTTCATGAAATCAGAGCTATATATAAAACATCGATCAGGCCTCCCCAACCCGTCTGGCCAGCGTAGGGAGTGTAGGCCAAATCCTCCTTCTGTCTGGGACGGACGAGAGAGGGTCGTGCTCCTGTAGTGGAGATTGAAATGATGATGATGAAGAAACTACTCGATGTAAGTATATTTATTGAGCGGAACGCTTATATATGCCGCAAAGTCATTCTTGGAAATGAATATGCTCCAAAACCATTGAACCGATGTTGATGAAACTTGTCACAATTAAAGACCTCGACATGCTTGAGGTTTGTGTCGAAAAACGACTGAGATGGATCATCCATCGATTTTCCATTGAAATCAATGGAAACATACACTCAGCGAATCTACTCGCTAGAATCCATCCTAGTATTCTTAAGTTAGACCCGTGTAGACCTTAGACCGTAAGAAATCAAACGTCAGAAATTTTTATGTTTCTTTCCAATCTTCATTTTGTAAGTACATTTAGCACTCGACTGGGGAAGTACCTTATCTAGAATACCATAGCAAAGTACCTTGCAGTTAGGAAAGCTTCTAAGGAGGCACTTAGCTAGCAGCGGGGGTAGCGATGCGCCAGCATTATTCCATGTATTACAAGGATTTATTTACTTCTACAGTTGCTTCCACCAACCGGTTGTGGTTGCATGCCACCTTAAGAGGCAGACTATTGTTGTAAATCGTCGCCAACCCTTATTTACCCACTGCTGAAGAAGTTTAGAGTATAGTCCACCACACTGCTCCACTGCGGGTTGGCGGAGGCCAGTGTTTTCAAGCTGCCTAAAGGCCACTGACTTAGCTTAACGACTGTCATCCAATAACAATAGCCGGGACCGACGGCTTAACGAGCCATCCGAAGCACGGAGGAGCTCGAGATAATATAAATCCATCTTTGGACAGGCTACGGTCGACGTTGCTTAACTTGCGTGTTCGATTAAACTGACACGCGCGACGACGCCATCGATCTCCTCATCGTTATTAAATGTTCCCTCAAATTTCGAATCAACAAACCTCTCAATTTTCACGAGAATCAATCGGCAATAACGCCTTTATCCGGCCATTATACGCTCTCACGCTCTCTGAGTGTTCATCCGATTTCGTCGGATGAATCTTATTCGATCCGATCATTCAATTCCAATTACGAGCCTGATATTTCATCAATAAAAGTGGTATTCATATTCGTAAAGGTGAAAATAATTTTCACGCAACAAAAATACTTCGTTAAATATAGCATCCAATTCAAACAATATAATAGGGACATATATACATACTGGGGATGTTGCGGATGCCGATTTTTCACATTCGCGGATGTGAATGCGGATGCGGATTTTTCAAGGCTCACATCAGCGTATCCGGATGTTTACGGTCTTATACATTATATGAATGAAGAATTAAAACAATGGTAAAATGATTATTAATATTTTTATTAATGGAAAATAGTATTAAGTATAATGCTCCTATTATTCCCATTAGTTATTGTCACGTGCTAACGGCATGCGCCATTTGCCGCAACTTGTATTACATTTGCATCCTCATGAACATCCGCATTGATTATTGGAGATACGGATGCGGATGTACATGTTCAAATCTATGCGGAAGCTCCGCATATGCGAATGCTAATGCGAATATTCGCAACAACCCTGCTACATACTACGAGAGCATTAACACTACGAGAGATAACTGCTGTCTGCCTAGTACGTCAGTACAATACTACGGTAATTTTATTCAGTGGTATGCTATGCTCGATTGCATCGTTGCGCATAGCTGTCTAATCGATCACACAACATAAGCAATGTCAACCGTAGCCTGTTAATGGATGGGTTTATTTATCATGAGCTCCTCCGTGCTCCGTCCCAGCTGCCGTTGTTAAATAACATCCTCGACGCAAATGTAACGGAATGCCTGCAGACTAAATTCTTAAATCAGTGCATCAGTTTGAAATTATATTCAATTTGAAATAGAGTTGCTTATTCATTGGTATGAATAGGCATTCTATTCAGTTATTGAATCGCAATAATCATTGGTATGAATAAGCATTCTATTCAGTTATTGAATTGCAATAAGATTTGGTGGTAAGGGGGCAGTACGTCAATCATTGCGTCATGACCTACGGCGCAGAGATTTGGACACTGACCTTCAGATTGATCTACAGACTAAAAGTCGAAAATGTCGATGGAGAGAGCTACACTTGGGGTTCTTCTAGGGGATCGAATTCGGATCGAAGAAATGCGACGAAGAACGGCTGTTGACATAAACATAGCTCCCAGAGTAAGATGAAGTGGCAGTGCGCCGGCTATATCTGCCGTGTCATTGTTGGCAGATGAGGGAGGAAAGTCCTAGAGTGGTGGCCGCTTGTAGGCAACGAAATGTGAGGCGTCTTCCTTTCTAGATGCACCGATGACCTTAAAAACGCAGCAGGATAAGGAAATCAGAGGTCACATCGGGTGGAAAGCATTGGTGAAGGCCTATACACAGGTTGATAATGCGAATGATGATGATGATGATCACATTATGACTTAGAAACTCAACATAAAGATGTACTAAAGCGGGCTTATTCTACAAGAGATCTGGATATATAATTTTAATAAAAAAAAAAAGACTAGAAACTTACTCTACAATCAGCACCACTACAAAGTTAAAAACCCTATCAGATTTATTAATTTTATGATATGAAAAATAAAATGGGACCAATCTGGAAGTACTCTTTCAAATAACTACTCTTTCAATTCCTACTCTTTCAATGTAATTTATATACTCTTTCAAATAAAAAAATATTTTTTCGAATCGGTTTATAAATGACGGAGTGATGAAGTAACAAACATTAAAAAAAAGTACAACCGAATTGAGAACCTCCTCCTTTTTTGGAGTGGGTTAAATATAGAGGTTTGTGTGTCAATGGGCCTCATTAGTAAGAAAAACAATAAAAAATCTAGTAGAGAGGTGGTCAAAAAACGTTAAAAAATATTTTCTTTACTAATATTCCAAAACCATTTATTATAATATTTTTAGTACGAAAAGAAATATTTTGTAAAAGTAATATGCTAACGGGGGCGACTCAACGATATCGAGTTACCGCAGCGCGGGCCAATTTCATACATACAATTTATTTTTCACTTTCCGTCCGCATCGAATCAGCATTATTTGCTCCCAAACGATTTTCTATTTGAATAATTTCTTCATAATGTTCGCGGAATCAGACTCGAGGATTTGGTGTACCATTGACAGGGTTGAGGCGTTTCAATATGCTAATGTGAAGAAATGTTTTTTTTTTATAAATAGTGAGGCAAGAGGTACTTTGGACTCTATGCCAATATTTTTACAAGCGTTTATTTAGTGCGGTGTCAATTTAGCAATATCGCCGGGAATGGCACATCGATAAATACTGTATATCTGTTTATTTGTTATTAAATTTCATTCTTAAAATAATAGTATTATTTTGTAAGCTGAGTATGGTATCTCCTAAAGACTGACAAGTAGAGAATTAATGTTCTTAGAATTTTGTGTCTTTATATTGTGATCAATAAAGTTAATTCATCATCATCAGGTTCATTTTAGTCTCTACTACAGGAGCACGACCCTCTCTCGTCCGTCCTGGACGGAAGGAGGATTTGGCCTACACTCCCCACGCTGGCCAAGAGGGTTGGGGAGGCCTAAATAAAAATAAATGTACTGTTAAGGTAATTTGTCCCAAAACAGAATTGCAAGTCTTTGAGTTTTGACATAGACTCAATTATTTGCAATTTTATTTCATCGAACGAAGAAGTGTTTAGAAATAAGTTAGATTAGAAGCAAATTTATTTGCTTCCATATTTCGACGGCCGCTACGTAGAATATCGAAACTCATTTTAGGTATTTGCAGTATAGCGTTATAAAGTTACATTATGACATTATTATATAAAATATGATGAGTACATTAACTCTGCTAAACATAACATCTATCGGATGATAAGCTGTTTGATTTGATTCCTGCCGCTGAGTTCCACTATCGTACAACTCGCCATAAATTAAAATTCTACTACAGCAGTAGTAGTTTGTTAAGACATTTTGTACCATGAACGGTGAAACTGTGGAATCAACTTCCCTCAGCAGACAGAACAGAGTGTTTATTTCCTTTAAAAGGCTGGCAACGGATCGGCGACCCCTTAGTGTTGCTGATCTCCATCTGCGGTGGTGATTGCTTTCCATCAGGTGACCCACATGCTTATTTGCTCCCCTTTCATATAAAGAAAATCTAAAGATATCAATAATTCAAGCACTTTGAATACGTTATACATATTTACATGTATATATGGAAGTTGGGGTGTAAGTGGTTTATCATCATCTTTGAACCAAAGCCAACTTCACCTGCACGCGGTGCACCCTGCTGACTGACAAACGAAGCTCTGGCGAAAAGAGAGGTAGGGAGCGTAATTGTAAGCTACCCGACTGGGGAATGTACAGAATACAGCAGCCAAATAACAATTCCCTTAAGGGTTGTTGTGTTCCTGCGAGTGAGTGAGGTTACCAGAAAGAAAGGAAGGGGTTGCTACGTTGGCAGCGTTGGTGGCGGCGCGCGAGCGATATTTTATGTTGCGAGCGTTAATATAGCTACGGTAACCGCTTCACTGCGTTAATATAGCTACGGTAACCGCTTCAATGTTTGAAGACCAAAGTCTTCAACCAGTGCGTCCTCCCTGCAATGACCTATGGTGCAGAGACTTGGACACTGACCGTCGGACTGGAGCTAAAGGTCGCGCAGCGAGCGATGGAGAGGGCTATGCTCGGGGTTTCTCTGAGGGATCGAATCCGAAACGAAGAAATTCGACGGAGAACTAAAGTTGTCGACATAGCCTTTCGAGTTTGCAAGCTGAAGTGGCAATGGGCGGGTCACATCTGCCGAGTAAGTGATGGCAGATGGGGGAGGAAGGTATTAGAGTGGAGGCCGCGCGTAGGACGACGAAGCGTTGGACGCCCTCCTTCTAGATGGTCCGATGACCTTAAGAAAACGGCTGGAAGCGGCTGGATGCGGAAGGCGGAGGATCGTATTTGGTGGAAAGCATTGGGGAAGGCTTATATCCAGCAGTGGATAGATACAGGCTGATGATGATGATGAACCGCTTCACATCAGGCGGGCCACCCAACGTAGTATAAAAAAAAGAAGTTTTTTTTTTTTAAATTTAGAGTTTATGTTTCGAAGTGATGTGCGATTTACGTGGATATATTTTTTTATATGAGAGGGGGGCAAACGAGCATGTGGATCACCTGATGGAAAGCAATCACCACCGCCCATGGGGATCAGAAATGTCAAGAGGTCACCGATACGTTGCCAGCCTATATTCCTTTCTTCTTTCCTTTCTGGTGCCTCACTCACTCGCAGGTGCACAACAACCCTCAAGAGAAATGTTATTTAAGGAGACTGAATTCGTAATTAGGCCTACGTTGCCTTAAACGTTTTCCACATGAAAACACAGAACATTACGTTCAAGTAAATGGTTACAAAGGGAGATACGTAATCCTTTACGTTACCTAGTTAACATAAGCTCTCTGTGATGTTAGAGCATGATTAACTAGAGCTCTAACTTGTTAATCTCTTATGACATTTCATAACCCCTCGGTCCAGTTATATACCAGATAAATTACCTTGGCAAACTGATGTCTGGTATAATACGTTTTAGAACTGAACTGAATATTAATTAGTCTAAAGGTTTCCTGAAACTTATCTCACTTATAATTGATGAAGGTAGATTGATAGCGAGATTAGAGAGTATTAATTTTGCACTTTTTTGGAGCAGTCATGCGAACGAGCAATTCACATGACTGGTTTCACATTTATCCATCATACCAATGAATAAGCGACTCTATTCCATTTGAAATAGAGTCGCTTATTCATTGGTATGAATAAGCATTCTATTCAGTTATTGAATCGCAATAAGAGATGGTGGTAAGGGGGCTGTAATGTTATTCGGATTCAGGGACCCCACCGCCGAAGCTGAAACCGATTACGATCGGTTTTTTTGATCGCCAAAATAGATCTTCGGTTTAAGTTAAAGACATCTTCCCCAACCCGTCTGGCCAGCGTGGGGAAACCCATCGCGCCTCTGGAATCTGTGAGTCCCAGCACGGCTTCTCTCAGGGGAAATCGACTGTGACAGCACTAAGGGATATTTTGAGCACGGTTAACATGTCTGTATGTAAGTATGTACAGTTGGTTTTTCTTGACATCTCAGGTGCCTTAGACAATGCTTGGTGGCCCATGATGTTGCTCAAGGCAAAGCGGGGGGGTTGTCCACCTAACATATATCGTATGTTGGTGGACTACTTTACCGGACGCCGAGTGGGCTTGATCGTGGGGGGCCGGGTGTTGTGGAAAGACTCCACCATGGGATGCCCGCAGGGCTCCGTGCTCGGGCCGGCGCTGTGGAACATCCTTATGGATGATCTGCTGCGCCTGCCCTTACCGGGAGGGGTTAGGATGGTTGCATATGCTGATGACGTGACGGTCATTATAGAGGCTAATTCGCGAGCGGCCATCGAATCTACTGCCAGCGCAGTATTAAGCCAGGTTGGCGGCTGGGGTGCCCGAAATAGGCTGAGTTTTTCCCCTACAAAGTCGCAAACTATGACAGTTAGGGGGAAATTTCAGCGGCCCCCGGTAGTAAAGTTTGGTCAGGCCTCTGTAAGGAGCGTCACGTCAGCAACAGTGCTTGGGGTAGAAATAGACTCGGGACTCTTATTTGTGCAGCATGCTACCAGGATTGGGGAACGAGCGGCAGCATGCTTTGGTAAAATGTCTAGGGTCTCTGCATCTTCCTGGGGGGTTAGATTTCCGGCACTCAGGGTACTCTATTTGGGGACGTATGTAGCCACTCTGACATACGCAGCTGCAATATGGTGTCACAGGATAGGAATACACGTCATCAAGAGCATAGTCCTTAGGAGCCAACGGCAGGCATTGATCCTTCTGACCAAGGCATACAGATCCTCCAGTACGGCTGCCTTGCCCGTGCTGGCTGGAGTACTCCCCGCGGACCTGGAGATAAGTCGTGCCGGACGCTTAGAGGAGGCGAGTAGGACCGCGGAGGGTAGAGAGTTGAGCCGGCGCAAGCGCGAGATTTGGGCCACTACGGTGCAAGAGTGGGAGGATAGATGGGCTAGCGAAAACAAGGGGAGGGACTTGCATCGATTTTTCCCGGAGGTGTCTGGCCGGCTCAGGGCAACCTGGGTCGAGCCGGATTATCAGACCTCCCAGATCCTCATCGGTCACGGCATTTTTAGAAAACGGCTGTTCGACCAGGGGTTATATGGGTCTAGTGAGTGCGCCTGTGGAGAAGGAGTAGAGGACAGAGACCACATACTGTGGTCCTGTCCTAGATACGGGGATTTGCGCAGCGAGCTTCTTCGCAGGGTTCAGCGTTGCGAGGAGTTCCCGGGCCCAGTGTATTTCTCGGACCTCGTTTCCACGGAGGCGAACTTTGCAGCCTTGCGGAGGTTCGCCCACGCCTGGCACGCGCGTAGGAGCACCGAGGAACGGCAAGAAAAGTTTGGAGGCGGTGCGCCAACGGACGGCAGCGGAGCTGTCAATGTAATTGTCCCCGCCCCAGAAGGGGGAGAGGGCCAAAATGGGACAAGGACATAGATTAAATAATTTGTAGAGAGTCAAGAATTGCCCGCGGCACAAAAGAGCCTTAGAGCAACGGTGCTGCGCGCATCTCTCGCGATTCGGCTCAAATGACCGTGAGGTCGGAGGAGCCATGGGAGGTGGTGGGTTGGCCAGCGTGGGGAGTGTAGGCCAAATCCCCCTTCCGTCTAGGACGGACGAGAGAGGGTCGTGTTCCTGTAGTAGAGACTAAAATGGACCTGATGATGATCAAATATTTTCAGCTTAGTCAGTAGAGCTCTATTTCTACTAGCTAAGCCGAACGCAATTACCGCCAATCTAAGATAAACTTTAATTTTCGCAATCAAAAAATCCGATGGTAATCGGCTACAGCATCGGCGGTAGACCCCTTGGTTTGTTTGCCATCCGATATGGTATAAAATATATTATTAACAAAAAATAAACCGACTCCAAACATTACTCACTATATATAGACTAATGATGATGATGATGATGAAAAAAATATGGGACCAATCTGGAAGTATACTCTCTCAAATAAAAAAAGTTTTTTTCAAATCGGTTTATAAATCACGGAGTAATTAAGTAACAAACATTAAAAAAAAATACAGCAGAATTGAAAACCTCCTCCTTTTTTGGAGTCGGTTAAAAATAGAAAGGGCAATGTACAAATGACGTAAGACTACGTACAACTACCTAATAAATCTGAAAATAACGCCTATGTGCTCGTAAATTCAAACAAAGCACTTATACAAAAAATATGATATCAGACGCCTAGCCCCGACGTAGCGTAAATTTCGTTCGAAGTTCCCGAGACATTATTTCGTCTCCAATCTGTGAAGCTATTTATGTGAAAACAGTCCTATTTCTATTCGCATAAAGTTCAAGATAAATTGAAATATTGTCACAGAAAGAAGTTTTCCAATTTTTCTTAGCACCTGTTCTCTCAGTCTGATGTTGTTTTCATTTTTTTAATGACAGAAACCTAGGATCAGTTTTCTTCTAAACAATTGATCTAATTATATGTATAAAAAAACACCATTTAGATCAAGAACGGCTGAACCGAATTTTATAATTTTTGTGTTTTTGGAATTGTCTACGTCTGGAATAGGATACATAAAAACATTGGATAATTGAGTGAACTTTGGCACAGGTATGAAAACTATGAACATGCGATTGTCTTATTAATATTCTTTTAAATAACTATTATTTTATTTTCATAGTTATATTTTAGTACAGCAAATTTAAAAATAACAAAATGTACACAGCATCTTGTTTCACTCGGCGCAATGGGCTATCGGTGATGAGCGCAGTCTTATTTTTTTTTATATACCAACCTACTCAACATATTTTCAAGAATTTTCTTGATTTTGGTTTATAAAATAATCGAATTCTCGCTTATAAGTAAATTTAAACATAAGTGGGAAAAATCCCCTCGGCCGACAAGGTGGGATACGAAGCAATGACTTCTCGATTACCGGTCGAATGTTCTTTTCAACTGAGCTGCCAATAAGGTTTGTAGTAGTGGCGACTTTTGCATTTTATAATTACTGCTGTGAAGTCGCATTTCTTCTATACCAGCCAAGTATAGTATTGATGGGTTTGAACAGTAGTTGCAAAAAAATATGCAACTTATAATTTACGATTCAGCGAGGAAACGCAGCCAGTGTTCTTGCCTCCCTGCCGCATGGGGCCGATATTTTTGAGGCATAGTTAAGTTTTTTTTATTAGTTTTATTTTAAAATAATTTTAAGATGTGTTGATTTGTATTATTTTAGTTTCTACTTTGTTATTATATATTGTTCATAAATATAATCTGATATATAAAATTCTCGTATCACAATGTTAGCTACCATACTCCTCCGAAGCGGCTTGACCGATTTTTATGAAATTTTGTGTGCATATCGGGTAGGTCTGAGAATAGGTTGTTATCTATTTTTTATGACAAAACAGCGTTTTCCGTTAAGCTGATTATGTATAATTTGAAAAGAATTAAAAATAAAGGTTCCAAAAGAAGCACCTTCAGAGCTCGTACTTTCGTCACAAGATAGATAGGATGAATTATCAGCAGACAAAAAACACTCATCATCAGAACCAAACATATAAAATAAATATATACCTATATACTTATAATAATGTTAATCTGCTGCACAATATGACAGACTGGGTGCACATAATCTACAATATTCCTGTTATTAGGTTGTCACAGCCGATCTCGGAAAAGGATTCTAATAAAGTTGATTTAAAAAAAAAAAAAAAACCGACTTCAGTTGGCGAGCGCAGCTTATTGGTGGAATACCCCGGCAGACGCTGCTGCCCGTCTTGCGGGAGAAAAGTTATTGCGTGACACAAGATTCCCTAGTCGCCTTGTACGACATCCAGCGCAGAGCAATGGAGTGGCATAATTCTATTCTGCAAGCTACCACAGGGCAAATTTAAGGGTTTCTCTCGATTTTTCTGGGATCCCATCATCAGACCCTGACTTGGTGAATATGGGACCACCTCGCAATTACCCTTTCAAATAAAAAAATAATAATTTGACCATACGTGATTATAAAATTTAAGGGTTTCCCTTGATTTCCCTGGCATCCCATCATCAGATCTTAACTTGGTGAATATTGGACCACCTTGCAATCATACCCTTTTAAATAAAAAAAAGAATTATGAAAATCGGTTCACAATTCGCAAAGATATCGAATAACATACATACAAAAAAATATTCAGTCGAATTGAGAACCTCCTCCTTTTTTGAAGTCGGGTAAAAATACCTCACGATCGAATAAAAATCTCGCTTAAATACATATATGAACTTTGTAGAAAGAACACTTTTGTTTTTGGACAATCGAATAAAAAACTGTCTTTTATTCGCTTTAAATTTGGAGCTTTTTCAGCACGTTCACCTATCAGATCGATGTATGTATATTTAGGGTTGCCTAAGGCGAAATACATTCAATATTCCTTTGAGTATAAAAATGACAAAGTTTTAAATGAAATACGTGAACACATCCCACGGGAGACACGAAAGCCAGCTTATTGTATCGGAAAACCACCTGCGGGCTGTCAGCTAGGATTTCAATGTTTTTCCATAAAAATACACCTTCATTTTCTAGACAATTCTTTAACAAACGAATAACGTTTGTGTTTAAAACACTTTTTAACACATCTCATTTTTTTAGTCTTATGAATCGAAAGGTGTACTTATATATACAATTATTATAAAGAGGAAGACTTGCTACGCGTGACTGACTGCTAAACCCAACGAACTACGAAATTTGGACATTGACCTTCCTTTCTATGTATGCATTAAGAAAGGATTTTGGAAAAGTGAACCCATAGAGATACGTTGAAAGTTTGTACCTACCTATAGAGTCATTCGGATTTGAAATTTTATAATCTTATACTTTAAAAGAATAAAACAGAATAAGCAAAAATATTTTTTTTATAAAGAGGTTTAAGATCTTAAAAAAGAATACTTACTGTGTTTCCTTTATCAAACCATTTAATTTGATATATATTTTTATTGCACTTAAATTATTATAACATACATAGTTACATTTGGCCGTGTGGTTTCCGGCAGACTAGAATAGAATCACTCAGTTTCTTCCCGTGGATGTCGTACAAGGCGACTAAGGGAAATACATTATCAAATATCGATCAGGCCTCCCCAACCCGTTTGGCCAGCTTGGGGAGTGTAGGCCACATGCTCCTTCCGTCTAGGACGGACGAGAGAGGGTCGTGCTCCTGTAGTGAAGACTAAAATGGACCTGATGATGATGATGATGACATAGTTTCATCAAAAGTGTACAAAGGTGAGCTTAGCTCTACAAGAGATCTCTCCCAGCCGACCCTATGCCTATAGGCAGTAAGAGAAATAGTCACTTGACGGATAATTACAATATATGCGTGCTTATTAAAGGGAGATTACTTGCTAGCCATATCATAGAAATTAATGTAAAACTTATAAATCGCCATTTTTGTTTATTCTTCCTTTCTCTACTCTATTTTCTGAATGAAAACTATGTCCTTTCCAACAATAATTATTATTTATTATTATCTTATACTGTTGAGAATGGCGAAGAAACCAAATGCAGAAAACAAATACAAAGTTGTGACAAATTATGTCAAGCAGGAAAGACAAATGTTTAATGTTTTTTGACCAAACACAGACATGTGTGGGCAAATAATATAATCTGCGACATTGAGATAAATAAAGCAATAAATACATTCTCGTTTAAGCAATAATGTGTCATTTTTTTGTGGATAAGATTTACACGAGCGATTACATATATATACGATGGCGAAATAGACGTCTTCAATGTTTATTATAGAAAATCAATATTTGGGGTGTAAGTGGTTCATAAACATCTTTGAACCAAAGCCAACTTCACCTGCATGCGGTGCACCCTGCTGACTGACAAAGAAAGCTCTGGTGAAAAGAGAGGTAAGGAGCGTCATTGTAAACTACCCGACTGGGGAATGCACCTCCACCTCACGGAATACCGCAGCCAAATAACAATTCCATTCAGGGTTGTTGTGTGCGAGTGAGTGAGGCCACCAGAAAGGAAGGAGATGCTCCGTTGGCAGCGGGGGTGGCGGCGCGCGAACGATATTTTATGTTGCGAGCGTTAATATGGCTACGGTAACCGCTTCACATCAGGCGGGTCGTATGCTTGTCTGCTACCCGACGTTGTATAAAAAAAATGCAATATTTTTGTATTACGGCAAGTTGGTCGAAATTATTATTAAACGGTTTTATTTAGCTTGACCTGTTTGTTTGTTAAACGGTTTTATTTAGCTCACCCCGTTTGTTTTATTATTTATTCTTGGGTCAAATTTAGTAATTCAAATTTCACCCTCTTCCTGTCAACCGATTAATTTGAAATTTTGTATACACTTTGGATTTTGGTGACAATACAATTAAATAAATTCTGTTTCATTGTAAATCCAAGATGGCCGCCGCTACAAAATGGCGGTTTACAAATTTTGTCACGACTACCTCAATATGGGTATCAAATGAAAGGGCTTGACTAGTAGAACACAGTTCACGTGAAAAAAAAATGAAAATCCAAGATGGCCGCCGCTACAAAATGGCGGTATACAAATTTTGTCACGACTACCTCAATATGGGTATCAAATGAAAAGGCTTGACTAGAGTTCACATGAAAAAAAATTTAAATCCAAGATGGCTGCCTCTACAAAATGGCGGTTTACAAATTTTGTCACGACTGCCTCAATATGGGTATCAAATGAAAGGGCTTAACTAGTAGAACACAGTTCACGATGAATATTATAAAATCCAAGATGGCCGTCAACAAAATGGCCGGTTGGCGCGGTTACATATCTTCTCAATTTTCAATATGGGTATCATTTGATAACCATTTTTTCAATATGGGTAATCATTTGAATACAAGACAAATTTAAAAGTAAAAAAAAATAATGACAAAAGTCAAATCTAAACTAAAGACAAATTTAAAAGTAAAAAAAATAATGACAAAAGTCAAATCTAAACTTAATAGAACGAAATGTACTATGTAATGAAATTAGAAACTAAAAACTTGAAAATAAAAATTATGTAAAAAAACTTTTAATTTAAACGGTTTTATTGAAAATAGTGTACTAAAAGCTAAAAAATAATTCGGTAGGTCGGAGGTTTCAGTCATCACACCCCTCTCCCTCATCAGTCTAAGGCAATGATCAGACAAAATAATAAAATCGTTGGGCCCGTGTTTCCATCCAGTCAACTCAGTTTACGCTACGCCCAACGATTTTATTATTTTGTCTGATCATTGCCTTAGACTGATGAGGGAGAGGGGTGTGTCGACTGAAACCTCCGACCTACCGAATTATTTTTTAGCTTTTAGTACACTATTTTCAATAAAACCGTTTAAATTAAAAGTTTTTTTACATAATTTTTATTTATTTGTTTATTTATATATTTATTTGTTTATATTTTTGGGTCAAATCTAGTAATTGAAAATTGACCCCCTTCCTGTTGACAGATTGATCTGAAATTTGGTACACACCTTTAGTTCTGGTGACAATACAATTAAATAAATTCTGTTTCATTGTAAATCCAAGATGGCCGCCACTACAAAATGGCGGTTTACAAATTTTGTCACGACTACCTCAATATGGGTATCAAATGAAAGGGCTTAACTAGAAGAACACAGTTCACACGAAAAAAAAAATTTAATCCAAGATGGCCGCCGCTACAAAATGGCGGTTTACAAATTTTGTCACGACTACCTAAATATGGGTATCAAATGAAAGGGCTTGACTAGTAGACATAGTAGTAACACATAAAAAAAAATCCAAGATTGCCGCCGCTACAAAATGGTGGTTTACACATTTTGTCACGACTACCACTACATGGGTATCAAATGAAAGAGCTTGACTAGTACAACACAGCTTGTCGCTCGTCGCTCTCATGAATATTATAATAAAATCCAAGATATCCGTCAACAAAATGGCCGGTTGGCGGTTACATATTTTCTCAATTTTCAATATGAATATCAAATTAATACAAGACAAATTTAAAAGTAAAAAAAAAATGACTAAAGTCAAATTTAATTGAATGAGAAGTACTATGTAATGGAATTATGAACTAAAAAAACTTGAAAATAAAAATTATGAAAAAAACATTTTTAATTTAAACGGTTTTATTGAAAGTAATGTACTAAAAGCTAAAAAATAATTCGGTAGGTCCGAGGTTTCAGTCATCATACCCCTCTCCCTCATCAGTCTAAGGCATTGATCAGACAAAATAATAAAATCGTTGGGCCCGTGTTTCTATCCAATCAACTCAGTTTACGCTACGCCGAATGACACGTTCGAATGGGACCAAAAAACTCCACTAAGCGCACTCTGTCTGAGATGTCAGACAAAACTGCACAGTGCACATAGTTCTGATACTGCCACTGGTTGCCTTCTAGAAATATGTTAAGATTTGTTACTCATTTATATTATGCTATTTATGTTTTGTTGCTATTGCTTCATCCAAAATACGAATTTAATTATGCTAATTTTAGAACTAGATTTAAGGATTATAAATATTTATTTAATAAGAAATACAGAAGGATATATAAAAGCCTTGTCCACGACAGGGGTGTGCGTTATGTATAAGATCTGCGCAGACTCAGCGGCACTCTACAACCACCACATACCACAACTCTACATCGCGATTGGCTACGTTATATATTTAAAAAAGACACTGGCTGCCTGTACGCATGACGACGACGAATTGACTATGACAAAAATTTGAACTTATTGACCGACAGCTATACTGACAAAATAGCATATTAAACCATTCGTACCAACGAAGATGTGGTTGAAATCGACAACAGAGGTATAAGTCGCTCATCAAGATCTTTAAAGCCTAAGTCAACCTCGCCTGCACGTGATGCCGACTAGCGAAAGAGGCTCTGGCATATGAGAGGTTATAGTGTCCTAGAATTGAGGCCACGTATGGGGTGACGAAGCGTAGACGAAGAACGACGAAGAAAGCGGCTGGTAGCGGTTGGTTGCGGAAAGCGGAGGATCGCATATGGTGGAAAGCATTGGGGAAGGCCTATATCCAGCAGTGGGTAGATACCGGCTGATGATAATGATGATGATGATTTATAGTGTAAATTAATCCGTTATTATGGCGCCTGTAACAGAGGTTACTTTTTCGTAGTCAATTTTTATGTTTTATATGTATATACAGTCGGGTTACAGTTTTGACAACCTTTTCTTGACAATTGTTCTTGATTAGCGCTTATGTCTTGACGCGACGGTAAGTGGCGCGGGATTGCGTGAATGCCGGGGAATTTACCTAGCTTTCTTTCTGCCATAATGTAGGCAGGTAGAGTGCATCTGTAGGCACAGTATAAGTAATAGTCGCTCTAGGTAAACATCTCAGACGAAGTATGTTTTTGTTAAATATATTTCTGCATGAAGCATTTGAGTAAACAAGCGGTTCTGTTTGATTTCTGGTTACTATCCTACTGCTGACTTCGAAACAGAGTCAAGGTTAGTGTGAAGACTGATATTGAATATAATTTTAGAATTTCTTTACACAGTAGCTCACCTGTGTGTAATATATTGCTAAATTTTACCTGCATTAACTTGGTATAAGTTAATGCAGGTAAAATTTTATATGAGATATGAGTTAATACAGGTAAAACTTAATGTATAAAATTCTCGTGTAGCGGTGTTTGTTACCTCCTGCAAAGTCCTCGTAAACTCTTCCGAAACGGCTGGAACGATTTTTATGAAATTTTGTGTGCTTATCGGGTAGGTCTGAGAATCGGCTAACATCTATTTTTCATACCTACCCCTAAATGATAAGGGTGATCCATTACTCTAAATATTTTTTTTTTTACTTTTATTCACAATTTTTTTTATATTTATTTTGTTATAATTTAGCATTGAAAAATACATACAACTTCAAATTTTCACGCTTCTACCATCAACCCCTAAATTTATATGACAAAACAACGTTTGCCGGGTAAATAAATATTGTTTATTAATTAAACAATATCTTTATTCATTGAATGTATTTACGTATGTTTATCAGTTGTCTAGTACCCATAAGACAAGCTTCGCTTACTTTGGAGCTATATGGCGCTGTGTAATTTGTCTGACAATATTTATTTATTTATTATTATTTATTTATTGAAGAAACAGCGTTTTTAGTTTCAAAGCGGAATAATATTTTCATATAGAATAAGTATAAGTAGTATTACCTAGTTCAATAATAGATTTGTTTAATTTATAACCATCAAAGATTGTACATAGGTACCTAATATTTTTGTATTATTGACGGTATGGGATGCCCACTGTTGGGATACGTGTCTGTCCTCAATCGAAGGGGTTTAGAGGACACTCCACCACGCTGTTTAACTGCGGGTTTGTGGAGACCAGTGATTTGAAGCGGCCCTAAGGCCACTGACTTGGCTTAACGACTGTCGTCTAAAGACAACAACCGGGGCCGACGGCTTAACGTGCCCCTCTGAAGCACTGAACCGATAGAAGTCCGAAGCTCCGAAGCTCCGTTATATTCCCTATGTAGGCATAGGCAGGTCACAGTTTAATCACATTATGCATATATATTTTTTCAATACTTGAGTACGTGAGGTCTTCAAATTATACCTGGATTGAAAATCAAGGGGCCTACTTCTAAATGAAACTTAAAATATTTTGTAGCATCTATAAGAAAATAAATATCAATATTTTAGACAACAATTTAGGCCATATTGAATGAAATTTCACATCTATCAATGAAATTCGTTTTGAAAAAATCACGAATTCCCGCCCTAAATTCTGGATTTTTTTTATACTACGACAGGTGGCAGAGTAGCATACGGCCCGCCTGATGTGAAGCGGTTACCGTAGCTATATTAACACTCGCAACATAAAATATCGCTCGCGCGGCCGCCACCCCCGTTGCCAAAGCAGCATCTCCCACCTTTCCGGTGACCTCACTCACTGGCAGGAATACAACAACCCTCAAGGGAATTGTTATTTGGTTGCGGTTTCCTGTGAGGTAGAGGTACATTCCCCAGATGGGGTAGCTTACAATTACGCTCCCTACCTCTCTTTTCGCCAGAGGTTCGTTTGTCAGTCAGCAGGGTGCACCGCGTGCAGGTGAAGTTGGCTTTGGTTCTAAGATCTTGATGAACCACTTACAACCCAAACTGTATTTTCCCTTCGGAGTTAGATCGCCTTCAATTCAAAATAGGTCGTCGCCTTAACAGCATTACAGTTATTAGCTCGGGAAGACGTCTAATATGACACATTCTTATTGTGAACATAAATGATCAATGAATTTATCATTATGCCCCATAAATATAATGACACGAACTATTATGCAAGTGACCACATTCTTATCAGGCAGTTGGTTTAATCAGCTCTATTGAATCATCGCTGGCGAGTGCAACTACACTATATGATGTATTTATTACACGCTCAAAGTAATTGTAGCGTTGAAGTACATGGAACTTGTCTCCTAACATTCAGGGGAGAGTGACTTAAGGATTAGGGAGAAAACAAAAGATCTATGAGAGTCGACTTGTCACCGGTGCTGTAGCACTGGAGCATGATGCCCACTTTTTTTATGAGGGGGCAAACGAGCCAGTGGGTTACCTGGTGGAAAGCAATCGACCACCCAGATAATGTCTTTTTGCCTCAGAGATGAAAAAAACAGACTTTAGGTATATTTCGTTCATTTTGCATTTTGATTGCCGTTAACAATTTAGGTATAAGTGTAAAATGTATCATTTTTTATCAATCAGAACGCTTTAAAAATCTAGAACGCCGCTTAAAAAGTATCCGTGACAACCCAGGACACCCCAAAAATCCGTACATGTCTTGGGAAAACTGAACAGTTGGCAACCCTACCTTAAAGTAAGTAAGTAATCACACAAAGCTTACCATAAATCTGTGCCCGTGGTGCTGTCCCTTCCGTGGCACATTTCTTTTGACCGCAGATTATGTTACAACTTGCGGCCCATAAACAAACGCGCGTGCCAATGCACCATAACTTTAGATATAGCATCCTATGATTCATTACTCCCAAACAAGTGTACTACCATATACTAGCCACTTGTACAACAGGAAGAACTCGAGACTACTTCATTCATAGTAGGTATACTTACTTAAAATTTTATGAATGCTCTTAAACGCCGCTTGAAGTTTATAGTCTCTTAAATTTTCGAGATTAGAAAAGGTTATTTTAGACCGTGATGAAGGTGTTGGTATTCAAATTAAATTATATCTGTGGAATGCCGGGCTCGCAAATAGGACGGAATTTCACGGCATGGCAAAATATTTAGCGTCAGTGGGATGGAAAAGATAATTGACTAGACTCCGGTCACTCCATACAATCCTGCTATTACAATACAAATACAATGACGTAAAAGTATTAAGGCAACGCCATACGACGAGACCGATGAGAATGACAAGCCCAGTGGTTGAATGGCTAGCAATGTTCACCTTAGACTCCGGGGTCACGGGTTCGATCCCCGCACAAAACAAATATTTGTATGCATGAGCATGTCTGTTACTCTTGGTTTGGGAGCTTTCTATGTATTATACTTACGTATTTACAAAAAAAAAGTGTATATATGTATAATATCAGTTATATAGTACCCATAGTACAAGCTTCGCTTAGTTTGGAACTAGATGGCGGATCCAGCTTCGGCCCCGGGGGGGGGGGGGGGGGGGGGGGGGTCACGTAGTTTGGTCAAGTCACTTCAAGTTATAATTTAATTTCGATAATAAGAGATACAGGTAAAAAGTAGGTATTTTATTAAAGTATATAAGTACTGTACTTAATCTATATTGAGACAAAAAAAATATATAAAAACATTAAATTTAACAATTTTTATTAGTGGTCCATATTCATATAGGTCGTGGACCCAGCCCAGGGGGGGGGGGGGGGGGGGGGGGTCATGACCCCCTTGACCCTCCCCCTGGATCCGCCCTTGATGGCATTGTATAATTCGTTCAGGAATAAATATAAATGAGAAACTGACTGAAACTCACAGTCCAAACCGCTGGGTTTAGAGATTCATTAGGCATGTAGGTTCCTTATGACGTAGGGGTGCACTAAGAAAGGATTTTTCAAAATTGTAAATCCGCGGGTGAATGCTAGTTTATATGTATATATAAAATAAAATAATTTACAAATTGTTAGTATTACTTGTCTTATACCATGATAAACCCTATTGCTTTTAGAAAATAAGGTCTATGGATAAATTATAGACCTGACTGACTGACTGAAAGATTACCACAACACTACAGAATAAGAAATGGACAATACATGAGTGGCAAGCTTTAACGACGTTTAGTGTTTGTTTCGTTCTAATCGTTGCACAAACAAAAAAGTTCACCGTTCTTACCAAACATCCACGTGGACGGAGTCCCGGGCACAGCTAGTTGTCAATACAAGTAATATTTGTATTTGTAAGTGAAGATCAAACCAGACGACCCGAAGGCCAATTCTCGTAATTATTTTACGAACGCAGAACGAAAGTTGATCGAATCGAGATTGAATTGTGAATTGAGTAAATAATTATGAGAAAATAATTATGTTTGATTTAGTTATTTAATTATTTTCAATTCTTAATGTTGGCAAAAAGTTTGTTTAATTTTCGGTCATATTTCGATATAATCCCACTTAAATTAGACTTTGAAGTTTGATATTCTGATACGAGAATACCAAATTGGACATTTTGTGAGATTGAGACTGGATCGAAACTGTATTTTGACTACATTTTAATTACGAGAATTGCCACTCCGATTTTGATTTACGCAGTATTGTATTGACGATCAGATGTCGAAATAAAACAATTTATACAAAGTATAAATTTATTATGGTCTGACAGAGCTTTTTCAAGATCTCGATACAGACTAGCGCAAGCGAGCCTGTCTATGGCTGTTCATAAATCGAGTCAACACAGCATACTCTTTCTACTAACAACTACTGAAGTGCTAATAATTTTGAAAAATACAACAACCAACGCAATTGATTGTAATTATATCATCATCAGGTCCATTTTAGTCTCCACTACAGGAGCACGACCCTTTCTCGTCCGTCCTAGACGGAAGGAGGATTTGGCCTACACTTCCCACGCTGGCCAAACGGGTTGGGGAGGCCTGATCGATGTTTTACAAAATTAAAAAAGTGTAATTATATAATTTTCTTAACTTACTAGTTTTATTATGATATATAAGCTTAATAACAAATTCTAATTAATATTTCCTAAAATTTAAGTAGTTGTATACTTAAATTTTATGAATCAACAAATAAAATACAAATAATTAAAAAAAAAACAGTAACCGGCCGTATTATTTGAAATACTAGCAAATTAATGTATTGCCAATTTTGTTGTAATATTTGTGCTTGAATTCGGATTTTATAGACAAATAAAATACTAATAATCTATCAAAGATGCTGTACTTACTTTATTAAGTAAAACGACAGTGTATTAATCATGTATTATTATAAAATCTAAGTTTATTATGTAATTCTTACAATTGTAAGCGGCGAAACAAATTACAAAAAACAATAAGCAAAATAACAAATACCCTGACAGTTCTATTTGTAAACTCCATAATGCGGTCAGAGTTCATGTACCTCGAAGGTTTTGTTTATCGGCTTTGTTCATTTACTTTATTCAAAGAGAAAGGGACGAAACAAAAACACAAATGAGTTTTTTAGAAACAATCGAATAAATATATGGAATGGGCCATTACAGTGGAACGTTCATTACGCCTCACATTTGCACTGCAAAAAACATATTACACAGCGCCATCTAGTCCCAAACTAAGCAAAGCTTATACAGTGGGTGTTGGTAACTGATATGATCTACGTAAATACTTTTTTTTTGTAAATACATACGTGTAATAAGTCGAAAACGCTCAGACCAAGACGAACAGGCATGTTCATGCACACAAAATATTTGTCTTGTGCGAGGATCGAATCCGCAACCTCGGAGTCAAAGTGGTCATTGCTAGCCATTCGACCACCGGGCTCGTCTGCGAATGCTCTTATCATCATCATCAGGTCCATTTTAGTCTCCACTACAGGAGCACGACCCTCTCTCGTCCGTCCTAGACGGAAAGCGTTCGTGGCCGTGTGGCCACGAACGCTTTATTAATGGTTAAAGTGTAAAATGTGATCTGCCGTTGACTATTCGGATTGTAGTCTACATCTAGAAAAATATTTTTTTTGGAGGTACACCATAAAATATGTTAAATCAGTTTTTATTTCTGTAAGTACTGTTCTTAAAGGTCCGTCTATGTAGCTTTATGAGATATCCTTATTTTTCCGAGTCACACCAACTAATGACCACGGTACACCAGTGTGCCGCGGCACACACTTTGCGGAACACTGGTCTAACGCCTTCCAGACTCGGAAGCTCCTTCCTTCGTTCGTAATTAGACCTCTATCTCTCTTATGCCAGAGCTTCGTTTGTTAATCAGCAGGATGCAGCACGTACAGGTGAACGTTGGCTTATATTTAAAGCTGATGGTGAGCCACTTACACACCTTCATAAATTGTCACTAATGATTCCTACTACTCCTCCTATTATAGTCCTCCTCCTACTAGTTATGTATTCTCGAATGTATACAAATTTGCACGCCATCAAAATATGGCAAAATATGAGAACTGTAATTAACAAAATAAGATTTGTATAACCATATTTTATGCACATAAATTATCTTTATCTTTAAAGGTACTTAAACCTTTATTAGGAATAGTAGTATTCCTATGTAGGAGCTCGATGGCGTCGTTGCGCGTCAGTCTAATCGAATACGCAAGTTAAGCAACGTCGACCGTAGCCTGTCCATGGATGGATTTATATTATCTCGAGCTCCTCCGTGCTTCGGATGTTAAGCCGTCGGTCCCGGCTGTTTAGGCGGCTTGAAAACACTAGCCTCCGCCAACGTGTAGTTAAGCAGAGTGGTGAATCTCTTAAAACTCCTTCCATTCGATTGAGGGTAGACTGGTGACCTATCAGTGGGATGAATAAAGGAAGAAGTATAAAGGTAAGTAAGGTTCCTTTATAAGGAAGAGAATCCAAAATAACGGTTTAGGTCTTGCATACTGTAGGATACAGTACGTAAACCGCTGAGTAGTGTTGGCTATGGATTCTTGTAAACTCTCATTACATACTAGAATATTCTAATGTCGCGAGCAACGTTTAATCAATCTCATAATTGTATATTTAAAAATCGGACATATAACAGACAATGGTAAATAATAGAACATGGCAACGGTAACCGATTCTCATCAAGCGTGCCATATGCTGGTCTGCTTCCCGACGTAGTACTCGTATATTAAAAATATCGGTATCATTACTTCCTTTTACGTGTTCAAAAGAATATCTTGATTATGAACCTTCGCTTCGCAATACAAAAGGTTTAAAATTTGCTATATTTCACCCATAATTGCATATAAATCGGAGAAAGTCGACCCGAGGGTGAAATTGTGGCTGAGTAATTGTGGCAAAGTACCCAAATCCTTTAACACAATAATCTGCCTGAAATTCGGGAATGTAGGGTTAAATGTTGCTGAAGTATTTTAATAGGAGTGACCTGATACCGACAACTCTTTCAGAGCAATCTAGATTTAAGATAGCATATTCGGCAGGCAAAGTAGGCATACGAGAGGGTCTGCTGGCTAAGCAGAAGCCGTATACCTTTGGGTTTTTGATTGCGAAAATCAAACTTCAACTTAGATTGATGGTACTTGTGTTTAACTTAGCTGGTAGAAAGCCTGGAGCTCAACCGAGTAAGCTGAAGATGTTTGGCCATAACTTAAACTTAAGACTTATTTTTCGAGTTAACATATTCGATGGTAATTATATACATAATATAATAATAATGGCATCGGTAGAGCCCCTGCTTAATAGTTTGAAATGAATAAATGTTTATTCGGTCCTTGTTTAAATACTCGTACATACTTGCTTGCGTCCGCTTTTCGGTTGTCGCGCAAATTTTTGGTAATCCCTTGAAAACAGCTGATTGTTTCAGGATAAAAAGTATCCCATTACTAACTCTGGATTCTAACATGATTTATCAAAAATTTCATAATAATCGTTTCAGTAGTTCAGTCATCACAGCGGAACCAAGAAACAAACTTACTTTCTCATTAAATAATATTCATTCCATTTTCGTTGCGTAGGTACGTAGAACCTGTGGTAGAACCATAGAACTTTGAAGTGTGATAAAAAACAATTGACAAATGATTTCCCGCCAATTTTTTTTTTTATTACTAAGAAGGTATTCGGGGGTTTAAGAAGTTCATCAACATCTTTGAACCAAAGCCAACTTCACCTACACGCGGTGCACCCTGCTGACTGACAAACGAAGCTCTGGCGAAAAGAGAGGTAGGGAGCGTAATTGTAAGCTAGCCGACTGTGGAATGTACCTCCACCTCATAGAATACCGCAGCCAAATAACAATTCTCTTGAGGGTTGTTGTGTTCCTGCGAGTGAGTGAGGTCACCAGAAAAGAAGGAGATGCTGCGTTGGCAGCGGGGATGGCGGCGTGCGAGTGATATTTTATGTTGCGAGCGTCAATATGGAACCGCTTCACATCAAGCAGGCCGTGCTTGTCTGCCACCCAACGTAGTATAAAAAAAGGTTGTAAGTCGTTTCAAAAAATATACCTTCTTATTAGCTAGAAGATTAGCTAGAAGTGCAAGACTTTTAGTGTGCCCCATGTATGTACTACCGAAATGCCAAGAATAATCAGCCAGAGCCTTAGAATTTCGTAACGAAGTAAGGACTAGCTGTTACCCATCGCTTCGCCCATGTGGGCGATATTTTTGTCGTGGAAATAGTATTTTTTTCTGGGATAAAAAGTAGTATATGTTACTCTCTACCTTATACTTAACTATACCTTAAACTACCACCGTAAAAACATGTCAATTCATTTGGTTCCTTTGGATGTGAAAGAAAGACAAACAAACACTTTCATTATCTCACATTCATTTATAATATTAGTATGGATTAGTCATAGAACACGAGAGCTTCCGAGTGAATTTTTTTTTATACTACGTTGGGTGAAGCGGTTACCATATTAACGCTCTCAACATGAAATATCATACCCGCCACCCCCGTTGCCAACGCAGCAACTCCTTCCTTTCTGGCGACCTCACTCACTTGGAGGAACACAACAACCCTCAAGGGAATTGTTATTTCGATGCGGTATTCTGTAAGGCGGAGGTACTTCTCCAGTCGGGCATCTTACAAATACGCTGTGTCCTCTCTTTCGCCAGAGCTTCTTTTGCTAGTCGGCACCAATTGTAGCTGAGGTTGGCTTAGGCTCTAAAGCTTATGGTTTTTTTTTTTTTTTTTAAAAGGACAGTGTAAATTGTCCTTTTAAAAAAAAAAAAAACCTGCGCTATCTAGTCCCAAATTAAGCGCAAAGCTTGTGTTATGGGTACTAGACAACTGATAAATGTACTTGAATACATTTTTTTTGTAAAGACATACTTATAATACATAGAAAACACCAAGACAAACAGACATGTTCATGCACTCAAATGTTTGTCTTGTGCGGGAATCGAATCCGCGAACTCGAAGACAAAGTGGCCATTGCTAACCATTCGACCACCGAGCTTGTCAAATGGTGAGCCACTTACACCACAATTTTTTTGAGTTTATTATTTATATCTTTGCTACTCTAGAATGTACCTTATTGCACCGATATGACAAAGAAAGACAACTTGCAAAAATGAAAAGTACAAAAGGCGGTCTTATCGCTAACAGCAGGGGCGTAGCTACCGCCGTATCCGCAGAAGCAATGATACGAGACCTCCGGGCTACTAGGCCCCCAGCATGTTCAGTTCGAGTAGATAGAAGACCCCCTCAGTCCTGAAGCGTTTGGGTAGAAAGGCCCACCACCAAGTTCATGATACATGGTCCGTCTAGCGTAAGCTTCGCCACTGGCTAAAAGCAATCTCTTCCAGACAACTACTCTTGGGGTGTAAGTGGTTCATCAAAATCTTTGAACCAAAGCCAACTTCACCTGCACGCGGTGCACCCTGCCGACTGACAAACGAAGCATTGGCGAAAAGAGAGGTAAGGAGCGTAATTGTAAGCTACCCGACTGGGGAATGTGCCTTCACCTCACAAAATACCGCAGCCAAATAACAATTCCCTTGAGGTGTTCCTGCGAGTGAGTGAGGTCACCAGAAAGGAAGGGGATGCTGCGTTGGCAGCGGAGGTGGCGGTGCGCGAGCGATATTTCATGTTGCTAGCGTTATATGGCGACGATAACCGCTTCACATCAGGCGGGCCGTATGCTTGTCTGCCACCCGAAGTAGTATAAAAAAAAGGCAACCTTTAGAAGAGATGCATAGATTTATCCCAAGGAAAGAAACCAATTTATTTTCTATTGTAATCTCCACATCCGTACTTACCTTAAAAAGAGCCATGAGATCATACTCAAACACTTTTACCTGACCATATTGATCAATACTGTGTGTCCATTTCGAAATGGGTACAAAATGGTTTTACGAACAAAGCGTTTATACTTTATGCTAACACAGATGATGTGTATGTACATACAGGCCATAGGTACTTTTCACAAAATTGATTAGCAGTCTTTATTAACAGAACTTTAATATGTCATGGTTCTTATGATGAATTGTAACCTTCGGCTCCGGTAGTACTGAACAATCACAAGTTTTTTTTATTCCTGGACAAATTACACACGGCTATCTAGTCCAAAAGTAAGCAAAACTTGTACTATGGGTACTAGATAAATGATACTTAGATATATTTTTTTTTTGTAAATACATACATATAATACATAGTAAACACCCAGACCAAGACAAACAGACATGTTATATATGCGTGTTATATATATATGCACACAAATATTTTTCTTGTGCGGGGTTCGAATCGAACCCGCAACCCCGGAGTCAAAGTGGTTATTTCAACCATTAAAGAGCTCGTCAAGTCTTTACAGGTTAATGAAACCTGACAAGAAATAATAGTGTGTGTCGGCATCAACCCATAATCATCCCACTGTTGGGATACGGGTCTCCCCTCAATCGAAGGGGTTTAGAGCATACTCCACCACGCTGCCCAACTGCGAGTTGGCGAAGGTTAGTGTTTACAAACTGCCCAAAGGCCAAATTCTTTTTCTCGGTATTTCTCTATCTGAGGGTAAAATACATTATAGCGACATATAGTGACGTGAGCAAGCTGAAGTGGCAATGGGCCGGTCACTGTCGAGCTGCTGTCGAGTAAGTCATGGCAGATGGGAGAGGAAGGTATTAGAGTGGAGGTCGCACTAGGTTCGAGATGAATAGATGACCTTAAGCTAAGGCGGCTGGATGCAAAAGGCGTATTTGGTGGGAAGGCTTACATCCAGCAGTGAGTAGATACAGGCTGATGATTATGATGATGAGGGCCTATAGTTACTTTGCTAAGGGTCAGAATCGGAAAACATCCACAAATTCCTCGGCATTCGCTGAAGTTTTATTATGCTAAAGAAGAATCATTCCATACAAATAGGGAATGTATGCCACTAAATATATGGACATGATGACTAACAGTTTAAACCATAAATTATTAATATTGGCAGCAGCGTTGGTGGCCGTTACTTTGTGAATGGCAAGTGACATTATGACATCATTCTGTGAATGGCAATGAAAGAAAACATCAACCTGTGGATATGTTATAGAATATAACATATCCACAGGTTCCGTACGATAGGTTCCGATAGGATCCGTACCCAAAGGGTAAAAAGGAACCCTATTACTAAGACTCCGCTGTCCGTCCGTTCGTCCGTCCGTTCGTCCGTCCGTCCGTCCGTCCGTCCGTCCGTCCGTCCGTCCGTCTGTCACCATGCTGTATCTCATGAACCGTGATAGTTAGACAGTTGAAATTATCACAGATGATGTATTTCTGTTGCCGCTATAACAACAAATACTAAAAGACAGAATAAAATAAATATTTAAAGGGACTCCCATACCACAAACGTGATTTTTAGGGTTCCGTACACAAAGGGTGAAAAGGAACCCTATTACTAAGGCTCCGCTGTCCGTCCGTCCGTCCGTCCGTCTGTCACCAGGCTGTATCTCATGAACGGTAATAGTTAGACAGTTCAAATTTTCACAGATGATGTATTTCTGTTGCCGCTATAACAACAAATACTGAAAAATAGAATAAATTACATATTTAAGAGGGCTCCCATACAACAAACGTGATTTTTTTGCTCGTTTTTGCTCGCAATTGCTGACGGCAATAGGTATACGCTTGAAATACTCACATAATATTTAGTTATAAATTTACTTTAAAGAGAAATAATTAAATGAAAATAAAACAAACATTTAAGGGGGGCTCCCATACAACAAAAGTGATTTATTTGCCATTTTTATAGATAGCAGGTACGGAACCCTTCGTGCGCGAGTCCGACTCGCACTTGGCCGGTTTTTATTGCTCGTTTTTGCTCGCAATTGAAATTGCGAATTTGAAAAACATTTAATAGAAAGACGCTAGAAATACTCACATAATATTTAGTTATATAAATATATAACTTAATATTATGTGAGTATTTCTCACATAATATTTAGTTATATAAATATATAACTAAATATTATGTGAGTATATAATAAATACTTTAAAAATAAATAATAAAATAAAAATAAAACAAATATTTCAGGGGAGCTCCCATACAAAAAACTTGATTTATTTGTTCGTTTTTGCTCGCAATTTATAACGGCAATAGGTAGACGCTTGAAATACTCACATAACATTTAGTTACATATTCACTTTAAAATGAAATAATTAAATAAAAATAAAACAAATATTTAAGGGGGCTCCCATACAACAAACGTGATTTATTTGCCGTTTTTATAGATAATGGTACGGAACTCTTCGTGCGCGAGTTCGACTCTCACTTGGCCGGTTTTTTTGCTTATTGCCGTGTGGTTTCCGGCAGACTAGAATAGAATCACTCCGTCTCTTCCCGTGGATTTCGTACAAGACGACTAAGGGAAATACATTACGAAACATCGATCAGGCCTCCCCAACCCGTCTGGCCAGCGTGGCGAGTGTAGGCCAAACCCTCCTTCTGTCTGGGACGGATGAGAGCACGACCCGTGCTCCTGTAGTGGAGACTAAAAATGACCTGATGATGATGATGATGATACAAATACTAGCTAACCCGACATACGTTGTCGAGTTCGTTGCTCAAATAACTAGCAATGGCCACGTTATATTTCATTTACGTTATTATTTCATTTACTTTTGACATGATAATGTCTTATAAATCGAGGAACGCCGGCTGCACGTACGAAAAAGCATGACTCATTGTTACGTTTCGCCTGAGCCGAGCGTGCAAGCGAGAGCACGGAACAAGCGATAGAGAGGTACGATCGGCCTAAGCGTGCTAAGCGTTTGGCTGGTGACGCATCTATCTCTCTTCCACTCCATCGGCTGATGTTTTCTTATGACGTTATCACGTAAAATTATCGTCCGTAAACTGACTTTACAGAAAACCCTCGACGAAACCAATGACAAAACTACCTCTCTACCTACTTCAGTTCTGTTGGCATTGAAACTCTTGGACCTCATGACCTCTGAGAGCATGACAGTATTTAAAAGTATGTGTTTGAGGTTGAACCTTATAATGCCAGAATTGAGCTGTGGCGATTGTTGATGATCTCAATCATCATCATCATTATCCGCCTGTATATAGGCCTTTCCCAATGCTTTCCACCATATGCGATCCTCCGTTTTCCGCATCCAACCGTTACCAGCCACTTTTTTGAGGTCGTCGGTCAATCTAGATAGGGGGCGCCCTACGTTTCGTCGCCCCATACGTGGCCTCCACTCTAGGACTTTCCTCAATGAAGATTTCAGACTGATAGACGATTTAGAACCATTAAGTCAGAGAAAGGACTGTGCGTCCCAATATGTGTTTTACCGCTTGTACAATGGGGTGTGTTCAGAAGAGTTGTTTGACATGATGCCCACGGCCTCCTTCTGCACTCGCACCGCGCGGCATCGGCAGAGAATAATCCTCATACATTAAAAGCGAAGTGGCCACGTATTGTGCGGTTCCAGAGAGGTATCCTATCGCGCAGTGTCAAGCTGTGTTTCCACAGAATGAACTGCCTGTCGAGGTTTTCCCAGGAAACTACAGCATGGGGTTCTTCAAAAAGGCGCGAAGACGTTTTTACAAGGTATGCAACGCGTATGTTACCCTTGTTGCTTCAGTTGTCCTTAGGCTGCCGTAATTGCTTTCCATCAGGCCGTATGCTTGTTTGCCATTTGTATATAAAAAAGTATTATTCAAATTTTGGTGATGATCTAATATATACCAAAGAATAAGAAATAATCCTCTGTATTATTTATTCTGCCGTGTTGTTACTGTATGAAGAGTGATTACTCATCACGACTTTCAAAATAAACATTGCCGCCGGTTAGTCTGCTATACGTGAACGTTACTTCACACTTTCTAGAAATACATTTCTAGGGAATCGAAATTATTTTAGATATGCGCGCATTATTAGGCAATCAATTTATATGACAGAATACCAGTTTCGATTTGGACTATTATATTTATCTTCAGGATTATCCAGTACACCCATGAAACAAAACAAGTAACAGCATTTAATATCAGAGGAGTAATTCTCGTAATTAATATGTAATCAAAATTCAGTTTCCATCCTGTCTCGATCTCATAACAACCAATCAAGAGAATGGTTATTTGGCTACGCAGCTTAGAGTGCGTTTCATCAAATAGTGCCGTTATGTTGGTACTACGTACTACTATGAAAATCAAAATCAATCGCCTCAATTACCATAGCAATAAAGGTTAGTACCAACTTGACGGCATAGGAACTATTTGATGAAATGCACTCTACAAATACGCTGTGCCATACATCTCCTTTGCCAGAGACTGTTGCGCCAGTCGGCAGCGTGCATTACGTACAGGTGAGGTTAGCATTGGATCTAAAGATCGCGGTGAGCCCGTTATATCCCGAAATTTATATATAAGTTATATATTTTTTTTTATATGACATCTATTGCTTGATGGCGCCGTTGCCCATGTCATTCTAATCAGACACGCCTATGGATGAGTTTATTTATCTCGAGCTCCTCCGTGTTTCGGAGGGCACGTTAAGTCGCCGGTCCCGACTGTTGACATTAGATGACAACAGCCGGGACCGACGACTGATCGTAAAGCCAAGTCAGTGGCATTAGAGCGGCCCTCCGCCAACCCGCATTTGAGCAGCATGGTGGAGTATCATATAAAACACCTTCTATTGAGGTGAATAAAAATATTTATTCATTCACTCATTCATTCATTTACTCACTCATTAATTCATTCAATCATTCACTCATTCTATCATTCACAAATAACACAGGGATTAATTACAACCCATACTGTTTTGTTTAGATATACACTATGCAAATTTCAGTTTCAATCAGAACATACTAATAGGAACCGCTATTGAATCAATGCGCTTTTGGCTGCTTTCATTGAATAGGTTACACTGCAATATCACACAGAGTTGTTAATTTTGTATTATATCGCTTAAAACAAACACATTTGCATTTACAAATTTGGGTAGAGCTATTTTAATTACGTCACTTAAGGGGACGTCAGACGAGTATATTTATACCACTAAGATGGCAATCAAGCTTACGGCCCGCCTGATGGTAAGCAGTTACTGTAGCCTATGGACGCCTGTAACAGAGACATCATTCTGTAAAACACCACCTAGGGGGAGGTGAATTTTTCCATTAAATATATATATGTATATATATTCTGCCAAGTTGTCCGAATAACTAGGCCGTGTGGTTACCGGCAGACTAGAATAGAATCACTCCGTCTCTTCCCGTGGATGTCGTACAAGGCGACTAAGGGAAATACATTATCAAATATCGTTCAGGCCTCCCCAACCCGTCTGGCCAGCGTGGGGAGTGTAGGCCAAACCCTCCTTCTGTCTGGGACGGAAGAGAGAGGGTCGTGCTCCTGTAGTGGAGACTAAAATGACCTGACGATGATGAGGATGATGATGAAGTTGTCCGAAATCAACTATTTAAATAATAATTATACAAAGCTATGTTGGTATGTAGGGTCCCTTTAATAAGAATTAGGCTGAGTAACTTGGGGTTACCATTACCTTATTGAAGATCGCAGCAAAGTAGCTAAAAAATAAATCTATAGTCCACACCAGCCTTACTCAACCCCCTTTTTTTCTTGAGCCACAAACCTCACGATTAGGGTTGCCACCCGTACTTTATAATAAAGTATTGTATTTCTGGTAATTGTACTCTATACTTTATGAGAATAATAAAGTACACGAAAATACTTTATTTCGCATGATTTGATGTCTTTGAGATTTTGAAAAGTTTAGTGGTATGGCGAGTCGAAAGAAACAGGGCATCTCTGAATCTAGTAGAAATGCAAATTGATTGATACAAACCGCAAAAGTAATAAAAAATATGTTTTTAAATATAATAATACAGAAAAATAAATTGTACTTTATTTTTATACTATGTACTTTTTTCTCGCCTATAATAACCAATGTACCTTAATTGCACAAAAAAACAGCGGCAACCCTACTCACAACAGCCATTTCACGCAGGCCGCGAATAATATAGACCAAAATCGTGGATATTCTGGATTATTTTGATTCATTTTTCAACTAGATCAGCCCCCTTACCACCATCTCTTATTGCGATTTAATAATTGAATAGATTGCTTATTCATACCAATGAATAAGCGACTCTAATCTAAGTTGTTGAATCGCAATAAGATATGGTGGTAAGGGGACTGGTCGTAGTAGCTGAAGCTCTGTAATTACAGAGTTATTCTGTGAGCTTCTTAAAATTTAATGGTATATTAATAGTAAATGATGACTTCTATTTATTTATTGGGCCACTCAAAAACGCTCAGTGGGCCACATACGGCCCACGGGTCGCCAGTTGAGTATGATGGTCTACACTACTGACATAAAAACGGTAATTTAAAAAACTAAAAAACCCGACTGCTTTTCTGTGTAATTTGAAAATGAAAAACCCCGAAAACAAGAAAACATGTAGCAGTCGGGACCCTACATGTGCTCTAAATTCACTAAGCCTCCATTTCTAGAATAGGTCCCGACTGCTACATGACATGGAATGTCACTCTCACAGTAAATACATATCTAATGACACCCCTCAAGCTAAAATCCATCGAGCCGTCCAGACTGCGGCGCGCATTTGAATTTGAACTTGGCGCCAAACATCCGCCATTTTATTTTATTTTTATTTTTATGTACCCAGTGTCACTCTCACAGCAAATACGAATGTAACGACACCTCTCAAGATAAAATCCATCCAGCCGTTCAGGCTGCAGAGCGTGCCAACTGTGGTGCCAAACACAGAACATAAAAAACAGGTGCCAAACAATTATACATACATACATACTCTCGAACATAAACAAATAAAAAACATAACCCTCCTTCTGTCGCAGTCGGGTAAAAAACAATAGCCCATTTCGTGGTCATTTATAACCTCGCACAATCTAACCCGTCATAGTTTCATACGTGATACCGTATTCAATCATTTTAAATGGCACTGAAACCTGTTATGATTCGATTTAATATATTATTGCGTGTGTTTTTATTCATTTATGCTGTGAAAATAATATGGTAATAGTTTTTGTTACTTTGTATAACTGTATCCCATGTTTTTAGACGTGAATACGTCTTTCAAATTGCTTCCATAGGGAGGTAATTAAAAAAAACCGGACAAGTGCGAGTCGGATTCGCCCACCGAGGGTTCCGTAGGTACGTAGTATCATTATTAAATTTGATATTTTTCATTATAAATAAGAAATAATGCGTAGAATAAAATAAATAAAATATATTTTGCAATGTGTACATCAAGCCCTTTCATATGATACCCCATTTGAACTAGTAGTTTCAATTTGAAATTTCGACACCCTATAAAAAATATAGACCCCCTATTTTTTAAGATCTATTTACAAATGTATAGTTTTGAGATTTATTCCTGTACTTGTAGTCTATAACGATGTTATTTGCCAAATTTCATAGTTCTAGGTCAACGGGAAGTACCCTATAGGCTTTGATTCCCTTGAGTGTGTCGAAATATGCGTTTTTTGCTGAATAAACGGCCGTAACTTTTTTCTACGTAAACTTAGCAGTTTGATTATTTTACAACTTCATGGGACCGTAGACCTGAGTATACAGTTAAAATTTCAGCTTGATACCTCCACGCATTCTCGACATAGAAATTCTTGACAGACAGACACACAGACAGACAGACAGACAGACAACAAAGTGATCTTATAAGGGTTCCGTTTTTCCTTTTGAGGTACGGAACCCTAAAACGAATGATGACAAAATCGGGCGATACAGTATGGTGTTGAAGCTACATATCTATCATCTTCATCCAAAATTCAATCACACCACTGGATAGATGAAGGATCAAAGAATTTATTACGCTAAGTAAAAGCTGTGGAACATCGCGTACGGGGCAGGCGTAAGTGCTGCCATTTTGAGGCAATTTTAGCAACTATTCCTTCCTTGCTGGTGACCTTACTTACTTGCCACTTATTGTTGGAAGCACGGCAAAGTCAGAGGAAATTTTCCTGAACGAAATTTTAAACAAAATGTTAAATTTCACTACCTTGCTTTCATTTAAGATGCTATGTTATTTAGGAAAAAGTAATCCTTATGATTAACTCTTTCTAAGGTTATAACAAAATACATGACGTGTTTTTTTTCACATTTCACAAGTTCGATTCCCGGTTGAGGCAGGCGAGGCTTCAATATTTAATATACTTTCCCTCCATGTATCGTGGCCGTGGGACTCCCTGTATATATACACGTATATATAACTGTCCACACAACAAAAGTTACAAGTGCAAATAAAAAACTACAATAAAATAAAATGTGATACTTTTGCTGTAAGTCGTAGAAAAGTTGGGTGTCCTGCAGATTTCTGGTGGTGTGGCAGCATCAGATCGAGGTTCATGTTCTTTTTGTCAATAAAAATACATAGAAAAAAGTTGCTGATCTTCTAATACACCTTTGGGTATTAGGGTGGTGTTAGTGAAGCAGGCCGGGATTGATGGCACAATTACAAGTACGATATCAACCCGTAATCATCCCACTGTTGGTATACGGGTCTTCCCTCAATCGGGGATTAGAGCTTACTCCACCAAGAGGCCAGTGTTTTCAAGCCGCCTAAAGGCCACTGACTTGGCTTAACGACTGTTATCTAACAGCCTGGACCGACGTGCCCTGCGAAGCATGGGGGAGCTCGAGATAAATAAACCCATCCATAGACGCGCTACGGTCGACGTTGCTTAACTTGCGTGATCGATTAGACTGCGCCTCGATTACAAGCACAAAATTACAAGTAAATTACAAAGAAAAACCTTACGCATTACCTAAATGAATTTTCAGCAATTTCAAAACATAATAGGCATTCTATTAATATATTAATGTGTCACAAATGTGGTTATAGACCTCATAAAATACGCGAATAGTATGCAATACCGGCGAGGCGATTTCTAATTTCGCATATGACATCATTCAATACAGTCATTGTGGAATTAGACTGCTGGGCGCTATAAAACTCGAAAAGTGAGTCGTGTGCAAGAACATAAGTCATATTTCATGCAAGATGCAGTGTAAGATGTTATGCGTTGCTTTTAATAAAAATGCATTTAAAAAACATTACAAGAAGAAAAAACATTTGTCATTTGTAGGCTGTTGTTTTAACCATCAACATCTATAGATCGCCTGATGATGCCTCGCGTAGAGGAGAAACACGCGTCGCAGAGACGACCACGAAAGTCGGGGCGGCGGCAGTCGCACGTTTCTTCTGTTTCAGATATTGGAGAATCGACGACTACAGCAACTGGAGCAGCTAAAATATCACGTTTTGGAAACTGAAAAATAGCAATTCCCCGATAGGATAAATGGTGAACAGTTTTTATTTTATAGACTAATGAATGACCAATAATTTAAATATGTTATATGTATATATATATATTTTTATACAACGTTGGGTGGCAGACAAGCATACGGCCCGCCTGATGTGAAGCGGTTACCGTAACCGTATTAACGCTCGCAACATAATATTACACTTGCGCGCCGCAATCCCCGCTGCCGACGCAGCATCTCCTTCTTTTCTTGTTTTGCCCGCGTATTATAACAAATTATAATAGGTACACGAGCAAGCCGCTACTACGAAATTTTTATGCTATAATTATTATAGTTTGAAAATGTCTAATGCTTCTGGATTCCTTTGGACACAAATCTTTCGTCGTTATGATATTGATATCGTTTAATATGGTTTATTATGTGTTACCAAATTACATTGTTGTAATTTGATAATGTCGAGTGTATTATTTTATTATGGTTAGATCTCATTGTGTCTTGCAAACTGAACTTAATTTTTATGAACTGTGTAGATTATTCGTATAGACGAATATACGAAATAAGTAGATAGCTACTTCTACTTTTATTTGAACTTGATTTCGTTTATTAGATTGCGTGGCATTAGATTTTTTTATTGTGAATATCAAAAATTTTAATTCATAAATATAATAATTCCAGCTATCTACCGCTGTTCTGATTGCGATCTTTGTCACCACCGCTCGCCGTCTACCTATTAGACCCGACTTTAGATTGACTGTTTTTGGCTTGTTGTTGGTGATCGTAATCGACGGGCTTAGCTGATTAATGTTGATAAGCTGGAGTAACATTGTTCTAGGGAATTTGACTTACACCAAGAAACCTAACATTGAAAGCCACATATGTCCTGGTGCCATGTTCCAGGACCATCAAGCCCTCATCCACATTCGATCTCCCTTGCCAGGGAAGTACGGGAGCTCGGAAGCACAATTGTCAGCCGGGCAATGTGACCCTGATATTTATATTTTTAATAAAAAAATATATCTGTGCCGTTGGTTTTTTCATCTCCTCTCAAGCTAGGTCCGCGACAGCAGTTCTCAGTTTTCTTCGTTATCAACTGATGTTGATTATGCTATCAGGAGCTATCAAAGACAATATTCTGCAAGTATCCAAAAGACTGGCAATAGATTCTTTTGATGTTACTAATGTCCATGGGCTGTGGTGATTGCTTACCCGCAGGTGACTCACACCCATTGGCTAGACATTCGACGTCAATATTATTAAGGTCACTATTATTTTTAAGTTTTAATCACACCAGTGAGTCAGTCTGTGGCAACAATAACACATTGTTTCAGAAAATATATTAAAACAGTCGCTTTGTGCTCACAATGCCTGGTATACATTTTCTACGTAAAGATATGACTTTGTAGATCTCTAGGAACTTTATTTGGAGTATTTTTTTACCATTGACGTATCTCTACGTGTAGTGATTAGCAATGGTTTTAATACCGAATATTATGGATTCGATACCCGCATAAGAAAAATATTAATACCGTTTAACATAACAATTACGCTTGTCTTGGTATGGGTATAGTTAAAGTACTTACGTACAATGACTGTATGCCTACAGCTAATGCACCTTGTGCACCAATTTCACGGTTATATCACACCCCGGCCACTTCATACAAATGTCGCATCGTTTACTACTACATAAAAAATGAATAACTACTACATAAAGTCTGTGCAGAGTGCGAATGAGCGCGTGTGCGTGCGGCGCCATACAAACTGTTCCTGATTTGTCTCAGATGGGAGGTAAGAGGTCGACACGAGAGAGCGGCAGGGAGTGGCCATACTGTACGTGATACTAATACTTATATTGTGGTTATATCACAGGATTGGGAGTCTCTCGCCCATTAAACCAACCAGGCAAGAGGACCTTCACCCGTCCCGCTATCGCGCCCAGTAAACCAACCAGGCACTCAAGCGGATTGGTAGCAGGTTTTACTCCCCTTTTGCCTGCAAGCAGACTACTAAGACATTTTTAAGTTATGAGTAGTTATATATAGGACATTCTCTGCCGCTCTCGCGAGTCGAACTTTTACTTTCCTCGATACCGCACGCATTCACACCTATTCACATTCTTCATCGTCATTTTAGTCTCCACTGCAGGAGCACGACCCTCTCTCGACTGTCCCAGACAGAAGGAGAATTTGGCCCACACTCCCCACGCTGGCCAGATAGGTTGGGGAGGCCTGATCGATGTTTGATAATGTATTTCCCTTAGTCGCCTAGTACGACATCCACGGGAAGAGATGGAGTGATTCTATTCTAGTCTGCCGGAAACCACACGGCTAATTCACATTCTTGCCTAAATGTTATTTGCTTATGTAAGCGTTACCCGCGGTATTAGTATGTAGTGGCCAGGGTCTAGTATTCGATGATTTCTGCTCTTAAGAATAATGCTATGATAATGCTCTTCAAAAACCTTGTGGAGGAAACCATCTACTTATACTTATAAAAGTGATAGTGGTGGCTGATGGGAGACAGTCTTAGGGCTAGTCTTAGGCAAGAAGGCATTATCTATATAAACAAATTGTATCTTAGTCAAAAGGGTTTAAAACTAAGTTCCTGCACAGTCGTTAACACTAAAACCGTGTTCTCATAACGCAATTACCGTTTCATTAAAATATAATTCTATCCCTCTCTACCGCCATATATTAGACGAGGGTGCAAATAGTTTAGATAGCTACCCTTCCAAGATATTCTGACAAAGTTGTTATCCCAAAATTGAGGGTTTGTAGTGAAATATTTATTAAAATATAACAATCGGCTGTGTTATTTTTAACGCCATAAAATTAAATTTATTAAATATAACGTTAATTTTAACGCTAGCTGCCAAGACCTTTGCCTTATTACAGGGTCGGCAACGCGCGTGTGATGCCCCTGGTGATACAGGCGTTCATAGGCTACGGTAACTGCTTTCCATCAGGCGGGCCGTATGCTTGTTTCCACTTTAGTAGTAAAAAAAAGAAATATTTTTTTCTACGGGGAAGTCATTGCACGTGTGCGTTAATCATAAAAGGCATCGCTATTAATAAATTTTGCTCAATTATGAATGTTTTGAACCATAGCTAACCTCATCTGCACCCTGCTCACAAACGAGGCTCTGACGAAAAGAGAGGTGGGGCATAGAGTATTTCATAAGCCGTCCGACTGGGGGTTACTACTTCCACCACGCAGAATACCGCAGCCAAATAACAATTGCTTTGTTGTTATTTTCCTGACACAAGTAGGACCAATAGTTACCTATATTGGGGGTCCAAAGCGAGGTTCATAGGTTCTTAAGATGTTGAATATCAGAATCGTGGTCAACCCTTACTCATCCCACAGCTGGGATACGGGTCTTCACTCAATCGAAGAGTTTTAGAGCATACTCATCTGCGGGTTGGCGGAGGTTTTTTTTTATACTACGGGTGGCAGACAAGCATACGGCCCGCCTGATGTGAAGCGGTTACCGTAACCTTATTAACGCTCGCAACATAATATAACACTTGCGTGCCGGCACCCCCGCTGCCAACGCAGCATCTCCTTCTTTTCTGGTGACCTCACTCACTCGCAGGAACACAACAACCCTCAAGGGAATTGTTATTTGGCTGCGGTAATCTGTGAGGTGGAGGTACATTCCTCAGTCGGGTAGCTTACAATAACGTTCCCTAACTCTCTTTTCGCCAGAGCTTCGTTTGTCAGTCAGCAGGGTGCACCATGTGCAGGTGAAGTTGGCTTTGGTTCAAAAATGTTGATAAACCACTTACACCCCAAAAAAGTCAGTGTTTTCAAACCGCCTAAAGGCCACTGAATTGGTTAATCGACTGTCATCTAACGACAACATTCAGGACCGACGGCTTAACGTGCCCTCCAAAGGGCGGAGGAGCTCGAGATAAATAAACCCATCCAAAGACAGGCTACGGTCCACGTTGCTTGACTTGCGGAACCGATTAAACTGCCACGCGCAACGACGCCATCTAGCTCCTCTAGAATCCTCTAGAATATAAATTACCAAAATTTGCCACATAAACAATTACTATACTACAATTATTATACATATAATACAGAAAACATATGGATTAACCAATTGTTTAATTTTAATTGTAAATGTTAAATCCCCTATTGGGTAAGTGGTCACAATATTAATTATCACGCCCGCATAAATTAACCGTTGTTAATGGCAATTTTACCCAACTAATTGTACGTCAGATTAACTATGACAAGTTATAATACATCTTCCAACCAGAGATGAGTGGAAGAACAATGAATTCAAACCCAAGGAGAAAAATAGCCTCATATGGTATACTGATGGTTCCAAAACTGAAGAAGGTACAGGAGCGGGCATTTTCTCTAAGGACATACAACACAGTCAGAGTATGGGGCAATATGCTACTGTATTTCAAACTGAAATGTATGCCATAACTGCTTGTGCAAAAATGAATCTAGATAATAGGGTCGCAAATCGACACATCTACATTCTCAGCGACAGCCAGGCAGCTCTTATGGCCCTGCGCTCTGACAGGGTGGAATCTAGGCTAGCCCTTGCGGGTATAGATGCCCTTAATAAATTGGGCAAAAATAATCGGCTGGAGTTGGTCTGGGTTCCAGGACACACAGGCGTTGAGGGCAATGAGAAGGCTGATGAGTTGGCAAGGGAGGGATCAAGCAAAAATTTTTTGGGACCTGAACCCTTTGTAGGTCTCTCATATGGGACAGTAATTGGGGCTATAAATGGCAGGGCAAAGTCTAGGCATCAGGCTGAATGGAAGGAAATGAGTGGAATGCTACACTCCAAAGAAACCATTGGCGAAGGTACAATGAATTGGTACAGACCTGTACATAAATATGACAGAAAACGGATGCGTCTCATGCTGGGGGCACTAACGGGCCATTATGCCTGTCAAGGACACCTATACAAAATGAGACGTGTTGATAGCCCAGAGTGCAGAACATGCAAAGGGTCTAACGAGTCCATGAAACACTTGATGTGTAAATGTGACGCCCTAGCCGGCAAACGAATGGAAATACTAGGAAAGGCATACCCGGACCTGGAGGAATACAGACTCTTCCCAATAAGCGGCATACTGAAGTACATGGAACATGTCTCCAGACAGTCAGGGGAGAGTGACTAAAGGATTAGGGAGAGCACAAAAGATCCATGAGGGTCGACGTGTCACCGGTGCTTCAGCACTGGACCCACTCTAAGATAAGATAAGATAACTATGACAAGTTGTGAGAAACATGTACATCTAAGGAAATATTATGTACTAGGCATATGTAATATTATATCTAAGAAACTAAATTAAAAATAAAACTACATATTATCTAAAAAAGGCCCCCGTGGCATTGTACCGAAGATGCTGGCAGCGTTTGCTCGTTGTATGGCAATACTAATGCGTTGTGCGAGAAAGCCGCCAGCTCTTTGGTCACCTGCAGTGGTCTCGACAAGGCGCTTGGAGAGCTCGTTCGTTAATTTAAGCGCATTAGTTTTAGTAATTAGTTGTAGTAGATCGCCAAATATCAAGATGATGTGGATGGAATTTTAATTTTTGGCGAGTTGTACGATAGTGGAACTCAGCGGCAGGTATCAAATCAAATAGCTCATCGGAGCACTCCCCGTGGTATAATTTATATAGAACGCAAAGAGATGCAACATCTCTGCGTGTAGAGAGAGACTACAGCCGATCAGAAATCATTGGGTCACCGACGATCCGAACAGCTCTTCGTTGTATGCAGTCAAATGGAGCAAGTAAGTACTGGGGCGCACCAGCCCAGAGATATGAACAATATTCCATAATTATGAGGCCTAACTTGGGCTTTATACAGTTGAAGGCGATGCTGTGGTGTAAAATACCTTCTGGCTTTATAGATGATGCCAAGTTTCCTAGAAGCCAATTTGGCCTTGCACTCCAAGTGACCACGGAACTGTACATCACTGGATATGTCAACACCCAAGATACCAATGCCGGAGCTAATACTTTCCAATCTAGGAGATACTACAAATGGGGACTTTTTTGCAGTAAACGCACATACTTGTGTCTTTGATGGCTTCAGCTGGACTAAGTTCAGTCTACACCAATCAGAGACGTGTAAAATCATATTGTTAATTTACCGATACGCGTGTTATATTGCGGGATGAGGATAAGTGAGACCAGTTGCTGTTATCTTGATGTATATTAAATCCTAATGAACAGTAATTTACATACAAACTTACATGGTATATCACCATATGCCACATATCCAAATTAGCCGGGTTGCTCAATTAAAAATGTGAGCGAGTAAGCCATAGAATTTGGATATGTAACACGCGTCTGGTATATTCACAATGTGAACTTTTTCTCAATTTGCTTGAAAACCTTGTAAACGGTAACGTTCGAATGTGACCAAAAGTAGTGACTAAATTTCTCATTATTTCTCGTGACAAAATTGCACTGTGACTTACACTAATTATGGGATTAGCTACATACATTGGAGCGCTTACATCATGATATAAATTAAATGAACAGGCTACTTGCAGCCGTGAATCATAGCACAATAAACAACTTTATAACGTCGAGGACCAACGACTCTATGCCGCCATTTGGAATATCTGCAAAAATAAACAATTGAGTAATGATGATATATATATATATATTTCCATATTAAATGGCATTAGAAAACCGTTCCAGCTGTTGCATGGATCATCATTATCATCAGCCTGTATCTACCCACTGCTGGATATAAGCCTTCCTCAATGCTTTCCACCAGATTTGATCCTCTGCCTTCCGCATCCAGCCGCTCCCAGGCGCTTTCTTAAGGTCATCGGATCATCTAGAAGGAGGGCGCCCAACACTTCGTCGTCCTACGCGCTGCCTCCACTCCAATACCTTCCTCCCCATCTGCCATCACTTACTCTGCAGATGTGACCGGCCCATTGCCACTTCAGCTTGCAAACTCTGAAGGCTATGTCGCTTGCAAAATCTGAAGGCTATGTTGCATGGATAGCTAGCTATAAATAGTTACATATACTATAACCATTCTTATCAAATCAGCTAGTTAAAGGAGATCGATTGCGTCGTTGCGCGTGGCAGACTAATCGATCACGCAAGTCAAGCAACTTCGATCGTAGCCTGTTCATGGATGTGTTTATTTATCTCGAATTCCTCTGTGCTCCGGAAGGTACTTTAAGCCTTCGGTCCCGGCTGTTGTTGTTAGATGACAGACGTTAAGCCAAGTCAGTGGCCTTTACGCGGCTTGAAAATACTGATCTACGCCAACCCACAGTTGGGCAGCGTGGTGGAGTACGCTCTAAAGTCTAAACCTCTTCGATTGAGTGGAGACCCGTATCCCAACATTGGAATTAAATAAGGTATGACGTCGGCGACGACGACTGTCTCTTTTCCTCATCCAGCTCAATATGGTGCCAAATTTTCTTGCAAAAACATGAAATTACTTAAATTACGTCTTAATATCAAATATTTTTGTGTACCTTCGTGATATGTGATCTCTTGGGCTTATTTTATCAACACAAAATATGCATTTTTTGAATACAGAAGATTTTTACCTATTTCATTCAATTGGCACAAACGTCAGATTCGTCGGCGTGCTTGTGCAAATAAAATTTATATCGACAGTGGAAACAATAAGAAACATTGACATTGGCGAGAACTTCAAGAACGCCACAAATAAGAATTGAATTGAGATAAGAATCACTTTACGGATGAGCAGTGTTCACCCGTAAAGCCATTAAGTTCACACAAGCAAGCCGACTAATCTGACTTTTATAAATAAAGCATTTTGTTGATTCTCGGAATTGAAATCTCCAGCGACGCCCAGTTTCGATGTTACCTGGAGGAGAAGGTCAAGCTGGCGTCGAAGAAACTAGGTGTGCTCAACAGGGCGAAGCAGTACTTCAACCCGCGGCAACGACTTCTGCTTTATAAAGCGCAAGTACGGCCGCATATGGAGTACTGTTGCCATCTATGGGCGGGAGCGCCTAGATACCAGCTTGCACCTTGTGACTCGATTCAAAGGCGTGCTGTGAGGATTGTTGATGGTTCCAAACTGACAGACGGTTTAGAACCTTTAAGTCTGAGAAGAGATTTCGCGTCTCTTTGTGTGTTGTACCGATTGTATAATGGGGTGTTTTCAGAGGAGTTGTTTGACATGATGCCCACGGCCTCTTTCTACAGTCGCACCGCTCGCCATCGACAGGGAATTCATCCTCACACATTGGAGCCTAAGTGGTCGCGTACTGTGCGGTTCCAGAGAAGTTTTCTCCCGCGCACTGTCAAACTGTGGAATGAACTGCCTGTCGAGGTTTTCTCAGGAAACTACAGCATGGGGTTCTTCAAAAAGGGCGTGAAAAGGTTTTTACAGGGTCGGCAACGCGCGTGTGATGCCACTGGTGTTACAGGCGTTCATAGGCTACGGTAACTGCTTTCCATCAGGCGGGCCGTATGCTTGTTTGCCACTTTAGTTGAATAAAAAAAAAAAAAAAATTTTGTCGTTGCCTTTCGACTAATGTGCTCATTAGCCGTCTAAACTTTGGTTTATGTTCACACTTATCATAAGCCGTAACATAGTAACAAATACTATGTAACTTTTGAACCGATACTTTTATTATTATGTACTAGCGACCCGCCCCGGCTTCGCACGGGTGCAATGCTGATACTAAATGTACTACAGAAGGTCTTTGCGCTTTGTCCTATCCAGTCCTTCCCCAGTTATAGGCACACGCCGCCGGCTCCGCGGCCGGTACCGCCACAGCCGTTATGTCCCTGCATTTTAAATGTGTAATATCTTCTAAACTATTCATTTAAATTACATGCTGTGAAGGGCCATATTGATCTATATTAAATGCGCAATGTATTTAAGGTACTTAATTGGATAAGGATTAATTCTGTATTGCTTAAAATCGCTTCGTAAATAAGGCATTATTTCTTGTAAAAAGCAAAGGATAAAATAACGGTTATTGTGTGTTACCACTAAGAGATAGACATATACCATCGCGAACTTTTTTGTAGACCATTTTAAGGTGAACAATACTGTACTACATTATTTTGATCTATCTCGTTGGGTTCAGCCAGCGTTTGCAATGAAAGAGCAAAAAAATGTGTTTATTTACGACATCACATTAGAAACCTCTAAATTATCAGTGTTTTTCTACTATGTTATGCATATATTATACATATAAACTTTCCAGTTGAATCACTCTATCTATTAAAAAAAACCGCATCATAATCCGTTGCGTAGTTTCAAAGATTTAAGCATACAAAGGGACATAGGGACAGAGAAAGCGACTTTGTTTTATACTATGTAGTGATTAACGTCATCAATTAGAAAAAAAATGGGGTGTGACTGTGTCATAGACACGGCAGTATGTTGTAAGTGACTATGTTATATGCACTAAAATTATGTCAAAATGGCAGCGCTTCCCCCTCCCCCGCATGCAATGTTCAATAGTCCTTACATAGCGTAATAAATTCTTTGATACTTTATCTATTCAGTAGTATGATTGAATTTTGGATGGAGATGATAGATTAGTAGTTGCAACAACAAACTGTATCCCTCGATTTTGTTATCATTCGTTACTTTGATTTGCTATGGAAACAATTTAGACGTATACACGTCAAAACTATCACAAAATGTAGAGTATAGTACGCCCAACTTATCTATTCATTTAGACAAAATAAGAACTAAATCAATTATTACTAAAGTGACAGTTCGAGAATTTATAGTTTCTTCGCCACTAGCGCCACCGGTTACTGAACAGATAAGTTGGGCGCACTATAACTTTGTATTTTGCGTTTCTACTGACATAAACTATGTGATAACGTTTCATATTAGGCGCGTTAAACACTTGTATCCGAATAGCCGTGTGACGAAATCACAGGCAAAACAAAAGATAGTCCAACATAAACAAATCCAACAGACGTTTGTGGCAAGTATAGAAGCACTTTATTAATAAACTTTTTAAACACTCGCCCTTGTTATAAGGTCATTGACATGAGATATAAACATGCATTCATCTCTATCGTCGTTTGAATGCATTATTTTTAGACAATTTGTGTATATGCATTTGAAGTGGGCCGCGGACTGCCGCGCGCGGGTGATACGGACATTTGTATGCTTTTACGCCAGTGTTTTTCAATCTTTTTGAATACGTGACCCATTTACAAGTAAAAAATTCTGGCACCCCCTCTTGTCTTCCCTTTCCTCCTAACTTCAACAATTCACCTGGCTATGAATTTTTAGTGCCATTTGCTTTCGATTTTGTTGACATAAAAATTAAACAGAGAAATAGGCTTTCATTGGAAAAAGATTTGCTTAAATATTTGAGTTGATGAATTATTGAACAATAATAAAGGGTATAGGAAGCTGAAACCGATTACCATCCGATATTTTGACTGCGAAAATAAAACTTTAGTTGAGATTGGCGGTAATTGTCTGTAAGCTACTGATGGTAGAAACCCCAAAGTTCTACCGCCATATATTTCTATTTCGCCATCACGATATCCGATGGGAATCGGCTTCATATTCGGCGGTAGGGCCCCAGGTCTGCTTACGTTTTTTTATTGTAGCATATGACCAACAAACATTTGCGTTTCTTCCCCCGCGACCCCCCGAATTAGGGTTTGGGAATTCCCGACATGTTCAAAGTCCCGGGACACGAGACAGCCTACAGTTAAAGTCCCGGGAATTCCCGGGACTTCGAGACTTTTTGTTTTTTTTTTAGTGGGGCTTTCGTAAAATTATAATTAAGTTAGTTTTTTGTTTAAAATTGTACCTATTAAAAAAAGCCAATTCTTTGTAAAAAATCAACATTTATTATACAGAAAATTAAATGTTTACTTAAAGTTATTAAACGAAAAGTGACCTATTTGAGTAGTTGGGCATCAACAGTTGTTTACTTGTTATCAACAGTTGTTAGCTTAAAACTTATAAGCGAAATTAATATTTACAATTTTATTCTTATTAATAATGTTAATTTATTTGTAAGAATTAAAAATATATTTTGAGTATTATTTATGGGAGTAAATAATTTATAAAATAAGTAATTAATATTTTGGGGCTATACTCTATATTTGAGGTTATTAATTAGACAAATGTAAACGCTGAATTGAATATGTTTAGTAGGTTTTATCATAAAGGAAATGTTTAATATGAGATAATATATAAAAGATTTATGATATTTATAGAGTCAAAAATGCAATTAAGAATAATGTGTCAGTGGACCAAACAGTTGACAAGGGGAAATGGCTAAATATCTTAAACACACCCACCCAATGAAAGTTCAAATGTATTGCAGAGTCAAAAAGTCAATTATCCTAACATCCCTTTTTTTCACTTTTTCCAAAAAATAAATCGGTTTTAATTAATATTCAGCGAAATTCATTGAGCTTATGAAATCGTCCGGTCGTTCTGTCTGTCCGTTGCTATGAAACTCATTATTTCGAAATTCTGACTTTGGATTCGTAATAGAGCATCAAAAAGTAGTAATGTAAGGTGACCTTGGTTTTCCGATATCAATTCGGGATTTCGAAAAAAAAAGTCGTTCTATCTGTCCGTCCATTGCCATGAAACTCAAAATTTCGAAATTCTGACTTCGGATTCGTGTTGAGCATCAAAAAGTAGTAATGTAAAGTGACCTTGGTTTTCCGATATCAATTCGGGATTTCGAAAAAAAAAAATCGCAATGGTGGCGCATGCTGCGCGTCCGATGTTTTAATTTTTGATACGGGTAGCGGGTACTTTAGTATGGTTGTTTACAAAAAACAGTACGAAAAAGATGGATGATGCTAACGCATGCGCATAAAAAAAAATTCTGATGAAAAGGCCCATTAGTTAACCTGTAGTTACTTAGCAGACCACGTAGTTATTCAATAAACTTACAGATGGCGCTATGCTCCTTCAATTATTTGAAAATAAAAATGAATTTCGATAATCTTGTCTCGTCTCGAGTCTCGAGTCTCAAGTCCCGGGACTCGAGACAACTAAAATTAAGAAAAGTCCCGGGACTTCGAGACTCGAGACGTCCCGGGACCCAAACCCTACCCCGAATATAACTTGGCGACCCACCCTGGGTCGCGACCCACAGTTTGAAAATCACTGTTCTATGCATGACATATCGTTTGTTCCTCGAAAGGATCAAGTTTACTTATAAATATCCTTAAAAGAAAGTCTGTTTGAGTGACAACAACGCTCGGCTCAAATCGCTGTTGTATTTGAAGTGTGCCGCGGACTGCCGCATCAGTCAGGTTTTTTTTTATACTACATCTGATAGCTATAGCCTGATGTGAAGCGGTTACCGTAGCGATATTAACGCTCGCAACATAAAATATCGCTCGCGCGCCACCACTCCCGTTGCCAATGCATCATCTCCTTCCTTTCTAGTGACCTCACTCACTTGCAGGACACACCAACCTTCACAGGAATTGTTATTTGGCTGCGGTATTCTGTGAGGTGGAGATATATTCTCCAGTCGGGTAGCTTACAATTACACTCCATAACTCTCTTTTCGCCAGAGCTTCGTTTGCCAGTCAGCAAGGTACACCGCGTGCAGGTGAAGTTGGCTTTGGTTCAAAGATGTTGATGAACCACTTACACCCCAAATATCATGTAATAAATACTATAGATAAATAAATATTCCTGGTAAAATTATACACTGCCATCTAGTCCCAAACTACGCAAAGCTTGTACTATGGGTACTATATAACTGATAGACTGACTATGGTGACAAATGATTGAAATAGATAAAAATACCGTCTTCTGTATTACGAAAATTTATGTTGATAAAGTAAAAAAGCCCAAGGTATCACATATCACACGAAATTAAACAATTTGATGTTATTTAACGCGTAGTTTAGGTTAATTTGATATTTTTGCAAAAAAAAGACACTTTTGCGCCGATTACGCACTCAGCGAAGGAAAGAGATAGCTAGTATATTAAAGCGCCGAGATGATAAGGATAGCGATACTCTCTTACAGGCGACAGGAACCGTTTTCTGAATCATTATATTATGGGTATACCATATATGAGAAGCTCGGTGGCATCGTTACGTGTGTCAGTCTAAACGAACACACAAGTTAACCAACTCCGGCAGTAGCCTCTCCATGGATGAGTTTATTTATCTCGAGCACCTCCGTGCTTCGGAGGGCTCGTTAAGCCGTCGGTCCCAGCTGTTGTCATAGATGACAGGCATTAAGCCAAGTCAATGGCTGTTAGGCTTTTACAACATTGGCTGGCGCAGGCCAGTGCTTTAAAAACCTAATGTTGAGCAGCCTGGTGGAGCATGGAGTAGAGGAAGCCCCAGCAGTGGGGTGAATAAGGGTTGATGAAGATGCCATAGATATAGTACTATTATATTCCAGCGAGTGCATAACGCCACCAGAATATTATATCCTCATCAGAATGTTAGATATTTATGTTGGCCGTGAGAAGGAGTTTGTATCCGATTAGTTACGGTATAGTATTTCAAGTTGTATGTAGATCGCGTATTAACATAACAATGGCATTATACGTGTCTAATGACAGTTAAACATAACTTTACAATGTTTGTTTAAAACGTACTGTTTTACAAATAGGTAATATATTTCCGAACAATTACGATATGGGAGCCTTAAAGAACAGAGTCTTTATTTCCCTTAAAAGGCTGGCAACGGATCGGCGACCTCATGGTGTTGCTGCCCCCTTACCACTTATTCATACCAATGAATAAGCGACTCTATTTCAAATGAAATAGAGTCGCTTATTCATTGGTATGAATAAACATTCTATTATAATATAGTAAGCGACTCTATTTCAAATGGAATAGAGTCGCTTATTCATTGGTATGAATAAGCATTCTATTCAGTTATTGAATCGCAATAAGAGATGGTGGTATTAGGGCTGATCTGCATGGGCGGTGGTGATTGCTTTTTTGACCAAGTGACCCACATGCTCGTATATAATGAGAAATTATTCTATGCTAATGCTGACATATTACCTTCACCATCAATATGATTATTAAAACAGAGAAGTATTAAAATAATAAAATTGATACTGTTGATTGTTGGCACTTGGTGGAACATTATTATCATAATGTTATAATAAAGCACTTGTACTATTCCACGTTATTATATTTAATATTACCGACCGGTTTCGCCGCTAAGGCATTATCAATGTAAACAGATGGTGTTTGTGTTTCTACAAAACATTTTTATAATGTTTGTAGAAACAGAACAAAAAAATGTTTTGTAGAAACACAAACACCATCTGTTTACATTGATAATGCCTTAGCGGCGAAACCGGTCGGTAATATTAAATATAATATCGTGGAATAGTACAAGTGCTTTATTATAACATTATCAAAATAATAATTAAAAACTAAATTAATATCTAATTATAAACTGACCATTGGACTGGTTCACAGACTAGGTTTGTAGCTGCAACACCAAACTGTATATACGAGTATGTATCCCCCGATTTTGTTATCATTCGTTTTTTCAATTACCTCCCTATGGAAGAAATTTTAAAGACCTATTCATGTCAAAATATTGTAGAAGTGTTGATTATTCGTAGTTGAAGTATATAGTCCTGTGATTGCTCAATAAAAATGTTTATTTATTTATTTTTTATTCACACGGGAGGGTGAGATCCTCGTAAAAGACACACTTTGCTCGTAAAATTGACGGCACAGTGTGACTGACGCATAGTAAGCTCTTGACAAATAACGTCTTATTTCTTGGTACCACGTGCATGTAAACATTTTTTCTTTGTTCTGTTTTAACAAATATTATCTCCAATTTGTGAAGAATAGGCGAGACGACAATTTTTTGTTTGATTAAGGACGTCATTATAATATAACTATAGATTAAAGAATTACTTCGATAGAATAAAAACTTCTAAAGATATTATAACTTCAAAATCATAATTTTGGACTTTCCCGAAAACGCTCCATACAGAAGGCTACTGACCAGGCTGACTTCATGTATACAAAATACATAGATGCGAAGTCATCGAGATACAAAATACTTAGATACGAAGTCATCGCATCTAGGTATTTTGTATACATGAAAACAGAAATTTGTAGCTAGTAGGGTAACAAAATTTATATAGTATTTTTTATTGTATTTCCAAAGTTAATATTCTTTTTAATAATTTCATCTTTTTTAATTGGACTTTCCCATTAAACTTTGGTCGACCATAAAACAAGTCGTGGATAAGTTATTAAAATTTTAAGATTGCAGATGGCTCTAATTTTGATATTTAATTACTATATTTTTTCTAGACTATAATTAATAAAAGTGAAAGAAAAGCTTTTGTCTAACTAAAACTATTGATCGGGTATTTCAAAACCTACAGCGTTAAAAAGAAAAGATTATTCTATGGAGACGCGAATGCTAATACTACGTAGTACTATTACTTATACTGTGCTAATATCATTTTAAACTATGTAATAGGTGTTACATTTTTACATGAATATAAATAATTTTACAAATAGGATGCGTTTAATTCCTCTATGTTAGAGGACACACGTAAGACGACGAAGCGTTGGACGCCCTCCTTCTAGATGGTCCGATGACCTAATGAAAGCGGTTGGATGTAGAAAACGGAGGATCGTATTAGGTGGAAAGCATTGGGGATGGCTTATATCCAGCAGTAGGTATATACATGCTGATGATATCGGCGCTTCCGGACACAATAATTGTATCCGGAAGCCATTTTGGTTTTTTGGCAAATGGCTTTTATGACCTTTGTATCCGGAAGAGTCGATATGTTTGAGATACGCTTTGCGAAATTTTCTACGTTGTAATTTTAGAACGATACGGCTATGAATTTGTATTTAGACGTAAATAACAAGAAAGTATTCAACCCTCTACATAAATGGGGTCAAACAAAAAAGTTGTAACCGCAAGTACGTACTCATGCCGACCCCGAGTTTTAGTGCCTCGCTGGCTGCCTAGGGCATAGACATTATAACCGAGGTAATTCATGAAACTGGACCACGATAAGATTTGTCATAGATTTTTTATTTTTGAAGTAAAAAACTTAAGTTTTTTTGAGTACTATTTTAACTACTTGACTTGGGAAAATTACTTTTTTTAAAATAAAAAACTTAAGTTTTTTTAAGTACTAAGTTAAGTTAAGTTTTTTTGAGGAGTAAGCTGGTGAATGCGTGACGAGAGCGTTACGGAAACGGCGATCGGTAGTTGAGAGAAAATTCTTTAGCTCTACTAACTATAGTAGAGCTAAAGAAGTTTTACTTCAGTCGGCTGGTCCAAAGCAGTGTTCCGCAAAGTGTGTGCCGCGGCACACTGGTGTATCGTCATTAATTGGTGTGCCTCGGAAAAATAAGGTTATGTCATAAAGCTAAATAGACGGACAGAAGAAAAATAGTAGCACAAATAAAAACTGATTTTTAATTTATGGTGCATCTCCAAAAATGTTCATTTTCCTAGATGTACCTTAGACACAGAAAGTTTGCGGAACACTGGTCTAAAGCACAATTGTTTTTTATTTTAATAAAACCGACTGGTTTGTAATGTTTATATTTTTTCGAGCTTTCATTTAGTTTCACCGCGGTGACTGTAAATAAATATTGCAAATTAAATTTCACCTACTTTCCAGTGTCCGATTGAGCTGAAACTAAGCATCCTCGTTTGGTTCTCATGTCAATGGATTTGTCATTTCTACAACTCCTATGATATGGGTGTTAAACATTGACTTATACTATAATATAAAAACGAATCACTGAATGTGTTTCTAAGCTCAAATCTGGAGAATAGTTGAACCGATTTCGCTAATTCTTCTTTTAGAATATTCCTTGAAGTATGAGGATGGTTTTTAGGCAGAACAAATTTTAAACTTTTCAACATTTTTCTATACTCCCATACAAACGATCCGTATTAATACATAAAAGGCAATTTGAACTTTAATACCATACCATAAAGTTCTAGTGTTAGTGGAGAGATTTCGTGTAGGCAAAACAATTGAGTGACGTTAGTATCGTATGAATATTGATGTAAATTTTTTTTAACGTTCTTTATTATCTTACTAGTTGACCCGGCGTCCCGAATAGCAGAATAAGTATTAAAAAAACTAAAAAAATAAAGAATCGACTGTTAGGCGGTACAAAGTTCGCCGGGTCAGCTAATGATTTAATAAAGAATGGTGTAACTCCAATCACGATCAAGGGCCGTCGAAACTTAAGCCGATTACCATAGGATTCTTTGAATGCGAAAATTAAACAACTGTTTAGATTGTTGGCAATCACATTTAGCTCGACTGGTAGAAACACCAGAGCTCTACCGACTATGCTGAAAATATTTGTCAATAACTTTAACCTAGGACCTATTATTGGAATCAAAAAATAGGATGGTAATCGACTACGACGGTAAGGCCTCTGATCTAAGGCAAAACCAATTTCCTCTACGATGCCGATTTGCAGACGAGGCGAAAAATAGGTAGAATAACTACAGACCTACGACTTCGCCTGTGGGTAGAATAATAAATCTACGATTTCTTTTACATCCTAGCTATGTGGGTAGAACAAAGCGTTAATTATCGTTGACGCTGAAGCTCGAGTATGGACCTCCGCTTTACACCCTGTGTATAATTTCAGAAAAATAAATCACTACGTTTAACCAAATTGGTATTCACGCGGCTATTATACTACATCATTATTATTAACATAATCAATCTTAATAAAATATAGCACCGTAATGGAGTCAACGTGTTGCTAAATACTTTGGGGCAAAAATTATGAGCAGCGGAATTACCGAAATTGTTGTTAATGGTAATAAAATTACGGACGATTCTGGAACGGCTGTGGTGCCAACTGGTCCATTCAAAATGGCTGTATAATGTGTGTAGCCAGTACAATCCTGTACTTGTTTATGTAAGTAAATAAAGTACAATCCCGTACATTTAAATTATATAAGTAAATTTAGGTTTAAGTTAATGACAAACATCTTTAGCTTAATCGATAGAGCTCTATGGTTTCTACCAGCTAAGCTAAACACAATTACTGCCAGTCTAAGTTAAACTTTGATTTTCGCAATAAAAAAATCTGATGGTAAGCGGCTTCAGCTTCGGCGGTAGGCCCCAGCCCCCCTAGCCAAGTGTAATTCGTAGCGTAACGAACGTTAGATAGATCACGTAACATTTGTCAAAATCGAACATTTTAGTATGAATTGACAAATGTCACGTGATCTATCTAACGTTCGTTACGCTACGAATTACACTTGGCTAGGGGGGCAGGTCCCAAACCGCTACGTTACCGCAGCGACTCAGTCGCTGAAGCACTTTAGACGCGTCCTCACAACGACTTGATTGGGTTTCTTCACGTTCTCCATACACTCGATACGCATTCATACAAGGAATTTTGAAATACGTCTTCCAGAGCAGCGGTAAATAATTTTGGGGAAATGACATCCTATTGACGTACTCCCCGTTGCAGCTGGATAGGCTTAGATTGCTGGTCATGGACGCGAGCAATCATTGTTGCAGCGCTATACAGCCATCCTAATACCTCGATATAGCCGTGATCGACTTGGCATCGCTGTAAGGATATGAGAACAAACCAAGTTTTGATGGAGTCGACGGCTTTTTATATAAAGTTAACATTTTTGAAGATTACTTAAATTAGTCTAGGTAGGTATCTAATTTGCAAAGTTTCAGGAATATTTTCGAAAATTTTCCACGAAAACTTCTTTTCTTACCGAATTATTTCGTAATTTTCACCTCTAGGCATAGCCTAACTAGGGCATGTAATATCGGAATGTTTTCAATTCCGATACTGATTTCCGATATTAGATCTCAATATCGGAATTCCGATATTAATATCGGAATTCCGATATTAATATCGGAATTTCTCAAATGCGTTATACATCAAAAACATACAGTAAAAATAATATTTTAAATCAAATTCTTTAATTTGGTACAAATCTTTAAGGTTTTATTAAGTGTTTGGTTATAAATTAGTAGTTTTTTTCGTAATCAGCGACCCGATAAACCATAAAAACCCATGACGATTTTCAGACTTTGTCACCCCATTTACACATTTCAACCCCATCGCACCCCAATAGGGGATGATGGTCACGTTAGCCACGGTGAATTTCAAAATCAGCGATCCGATAAACCATAAAAACTATACTCATGACATTTTCAGACATTTTGGCCCCCTTTTTACCCTTTTAGGGGTTGAAGTTTGAAAAATCCTGAAATACGTGTTTACTCATTTATCTATAGAAGTACTCGTGAAAAGTTTAGGATAAAATCCAACTAATCTCGTTTCCCCATACAAATTTTGGACCTCCGTTTCACTCTCATTAAGGGGTAAAATTTTAAAAATCCTTTTAAGTAATTTCGTATCGAGCACTATGTTATATTTTCAAATCGAGCCATTTTCGTAATTGACGTCCCAGAAAACCATAGAATTGACACCCATATTGATATTATGATATTTTAACCCCCACAGTGGTGATTTCATGTCACGTCGACTACGTTTGATTATAAAATAATAGTTTAATATAAATAATAAATACCCATGACGATTTTCAGACCTTTTCACCCCATTTTAGACATTGCAACCCCATCACACCCCAATAGAGGATGATTGTCCCATTAACTACGTTGAATTTTAAAATCGTTGTTGTCTTCGTAATCAGCGACTCGATAAACTATAAAAACAATACCCATGACGATTTTCCGACTTTTTCACTCCATTTTACCCCTTTAACCATTTTGGGCCCCTTTTTACCCTTTTAGGAGTTGAATATTGAAAAATCCTGAAACACGTGTTTACTCATTTATCTATAGAAGTACTCGTGTAAAGTTTCGGATAAAATAGTCCAACTAATCTTGTTTCCCTATACAAACTTTGGACCCCCATTTCACCCCTCAGGGGATGAATTTTGAAAAATCCTTTCTTAGTGTACGTCAGAAGGAAATGTGCCAAATTTCGAATCTCTAGACAGCGGTATGGATTGTGCGTTGATATATCAGTCATTCAGTCAGTCAAGAGTTTGAATGTTATATATATAGATAACCGGCCGACGAAAAACACGCTCACTTTCAACACTGGTAGGCAAAACTCATGTAAGGTAAGTGTAGGCCTGCGACAGATAAACTCCTCTTTCACCTCTGTTGTCGTATATTACTTCCCAAAAGATCAAACTTGTTTGACGAAGATACGGTTCTCTTCTTTTCTTTGCACTTTTCCAGTTCCTTCTCAAGTTCTTGTTGCAAGGTTAACTTACTCGTTGTAGCGAGGCGAGCTAATGGTTCATCATCTTCATCGGAAGAAAAAAAGCAGCTGTCGTATATTCCATCTCTATTTCTGTGACGGCGATAGTACTAGTTGGATTTTCTTTATATTTAAGGCGTTTCAACATGTTTACAACAACGTCACATATTGGCTCACTTGTGGGTTTCGGAAATGTATCATCTTTCCGGCGGTGTTGCTTGTGACGCGCTTATTAACTTTATTTAAAAACAAAAAAAAACTAAATTTGTCTGACTTCGATATTACGATATTGGATCACTCAGTATCGGAATTTATAATATCGGAAATCGGTTCCGAGATTCCGATATTACGATATTCCGAGATTCCGAGATTCATGCCCTAAGCCTAACAGCTTCATACAAATACATGTATCTCTTCTTTCTATAAACTTATAACATTATTTTATGCTTCGATACCCAAGACCATCGCGTTCATACCCAGGACCTTTACCGCCTAACTTCTGTCTAACTCTTTCACTATTGCTATCGTTTTCATTGTTATATGCTCAACATTTAATTTTTGTATTCCGCTATCGTACAACTCGCCAAAAATTAAAATTTCATCCACATCATCTTGATATTTGGCGATCTACTACAGTACGCTTTTTAAGACATTTTCTACAACGAACTGTGGAATCAGCGGTATTCCGAAATAAATACGACATACTCGTAGGGGCCTTCAAGAATAGAGTCAATATTTCCCTTAAAAGGCTGGCAACGGATCACCGACCCCTCGGTGTTGCTGATTTCTATGGGCGGTGGTGATTGCTTTCCATCAGGTGACCCACATGCTCGCTTGCCCCCCTCTCATATAAAAAAAATCATTTTGTATATAACTTGGGAACTGGATTTTATATCCTCACACATACTATCAACCTCAAATGTGGGTCACAGGAATGCATATACGGATGAAATTTCTACTTAGCTGGTCGAGGAGATTCTGACAACGTTTGTTGTGACTTACACACCAGTGATCCTTTAAGGGCTTCGTACGTTTTTTCATTTGGACATAAGAAACCCTAAAAATATAATCTAAATTGTCCGCAACTCATTAAGACGCAATCCCGCTCTTATTATATAGGTTTAGTAATAGCCAAGGTCGTTCTTTAAGTATGACATGAAATAATTGAATAAAAACAATAGTTATAAGTGAACCAAAAATCTATGAATACATTTTATCTTAGAACTTGGAAATGAGAAAATAATCTGCTATTTCGTTAGGGGTGACGCTAGAATTAACCTGATAATATAAATATTATTGAAAATGAAAAATTCACCTCCTAGCCTAGGTGGAATTTGAACCCACGACCTCTCGATACCCGATCGAGTGCTCTTTCAACTGAGCTACCTATTTTTTCCTAGTATTCGCACATTTCGGGTTAGTTACACCATTTATAAACTGAATAATGGTGAACAGATTTTTATGTTTTTTGATTTGTTGAATTTGTCTCCGCTCCGAATAACATAATAACTATAAAACATTGGAAAATCAACAAAAAAAAAGTTATCAATCAAACGTACATCGCGCTGCCTGATGGGCATATCAGGCATAACGAAACTATTGGACTGTATTGTTGGTGGTTGCGCACCAAAGTCTTTGATCCGAGAATCGAAGAGGCTGGCCATAAGATGGCTTTCTCCTTCGGCTTATGCGCCGGTGAGCCATCAGCGCATCTTAGCGGAGGCAGCGAATCTTGGCAGACGTTGGCTTGTACGGCTTTCGCTAGTCGCCAGTAGTCACGCGACCCTGTAGGGTGAGTACCCACTCGTGCAACACGCTCAGGGTCCGTTCTAATTGAGTGTGTAAGTGAAAATTATATTATACGTCATAAAATTTAATTTATAAAGTTGCCATTGGTTTAAATTAATACTTATATTGAATCTTATATTTAATTACAATATTAAGTAACAACAAAATACAACTAAACTAAAGCAAATAAAAATAATCTAATCTTAAAATTACTTAAAAATAAAACTAATAAAAAAAAATCTTATTTAAGATGGGTTAGGTTAGGTTACACTCTGTCACTTATAGGTACTATACACACATATCCACTGATATAAACAGTTGAATATTGTAAGACATGGATGTTTCGAGAATTGAACATTCTGCAATTTGCACGTTTTGAGATGTAGGTATTTTGCAACTTGGAGATTTGAGACTTGGATCTTATGAGTCAAGATAGTTTTACAACCACATGTTGGGGTATAAGTCACTTACTACTATTTTTAGAGTCAAAGTCAATGTCATGTGTAGGTATGTGGCGCAACCCGCCGACTAGCGAAAGAGTGCAAAATAGAAGTAGGGTACAGCGTATCTGTAAGCTGCCCGATTGGAGAAGCACCTCCACCTCACAGAATAAACCCAGCCAAATAACAACTCCCTTGGGGGTTATTGCAAGCGCTAATGGGTATTTAATGTTGCTACGTAACCGCTTTGCATAAGGCGCGCCGTATGTTTGTCTGCCATCTGGCGTAGTATAAAAAACAATTGCTAGAGATCTATTAGTGGCAATAAATTTCCATTCTTTGCACACTTTCAGCAATCAACAATAACGTTTATTTCTACAAAAATAAACATAGAGGCAAAAACTACTAGAAATATAAAAGCCAAATAACTAAAGCTTTTTGTTTACCTTTGCCGCGATCTAAAGCTGTTTTCTCTAAACTTTCCACCTGTTAGCGTTTTTATTTGAACGAGTTTATTCTAGATCTAGACTTTATACACATAAAAAAAAATACTGACGTACAACTTCTTTTATGATAATAACCACGGGAATTAACGCGATCGTGCATGGTACTTTACATACCTACCTTTATTATTTCCTGACATTTCGACCAGCCCCCCTAGCCAAGTGTAATTCGTAGCGTAACGAACGTTAGGTAGATCACGTGACATTTGTCAATTCTCATACTAAAATGTTTGATTTTGACAAATGTCACGTGATTTATCGAACTTCGTTACGCTACGAATTACACTTGGCTAGGGGGGCCCCTGGGCCCTACAGCCGAAGCTGAATTTTCTACATAGAGATATTGTATTCTCAGAAATAAGCCATCCCTAAAACTCTCCCATGTAAAGTTCAGCTGAGTCCAGTCCAATTTAAAACAGATTCTTCCACCAAATTTGTTGAATAGTGTAGAACCACAAAAGCTATTTTAAAAGCGCAGATGTTTAAACGCTTTTAATACCTTTAAGCAAACATTTTCGAATGCCATTCTATCCATAATCAAATCTAACTTTATGACCTGAGATTGGAAACCACATAATGATGAACTCATTCTATTATGAGTCTTATTATAGATCTAAATGTCTTGATCGCTCCTGGAGGGAATGTTTATTGAGGAAGGAATGTACCTCATAGATTGTGACCACTAAAGCGATTTTTGGGCGTAGGCGATATTGAAGTAACGGCTTTGATGTGAATACTATTTCATGCAAAAACACGCGCTGCTCCTGGTATTTTCCCTCATTAAAAATTATCTATTGCCTATTTTCTAACATACATAGGAAATTTAAAAGAATTCTTCTATCCCATATGCCTATAAAATACAAATCTCTGTTTAAAAGACTTTCAGCTAATTTTTTTGTGAACAGTGAACACAACCGAAATCCGTAAATTTTGATGACAATTGGTTGTGTGGTTTTTTTTTTAAGAAATAGCTTTACGGCTCTGGTATCAATGTCGTTTTATTCCGTTTTATTCCCGGCTTCAGGGCCATGCCAAAAAATATTGTCAGAAATCTTATTATTTCTCCATTACTTGTAATAGGTCAACAGTAAAACCAATAGTGCAATTTTTCTACTGTTTTGCACGACTTCTTGGAATGATTTGTCAGCCCTGATTCAAACACGTTTAATTAAACATTCTACTAATTTTATGCACTCAACTTCTTACTTGCACCACACCATAATACACTTCTCTATTATGAATCAATGTCATTATACATTAAATTATGGTTAGAGTTAATAATGTCGCTATCAACTTGAAGCTATCAATGCATACAAAACTCATTTCCGCGGCAATGACCGAGTTTAATCTATTATTAGAGTTATTTTATGCATTTAGTGCATTTGTAAAAACGCATGCATTATTATCTGTACATAGTCAACATAATAATTCCACTGACTATAGTACCTCTGTACAAAAGTATGCTTGTGTAGATATATGTTATAAACATACATCGAAATCTAGGCGCCATATTACATTTTGACTGTGATTTTTGCGTAAAATGGCCAATTTTGGCGTTCTTGATCTAGGAAACAAAAATACATTAACAATGTTGACTTATTGAATAGTACAGAATAGCTATTGGCATAGTACATAGCGGCCTCGCTTTTTGTAAATTTTGCTTAACTTTTTAAATAAACCCAAAATTGCAGAGAAAGATTTTCTTAAAATGCGCGCATTCACTATTTTGAATTCCTGGATTTTACTACTGTTCCAAATAAATGAAATAAAAAAAATTGAATGTTATTTGTTATATAGTCGTATAGTCATAGCGGCCTCGGAATTTTGAAATATCATTGATTTAATATAGAAAAAAAACATTCTTTTAACCAAAAAAACTTCGAAAATCGCTTTAAGTAAACTGTTAATTTCTCGAATAAACGATAATATTATTGAGCAAAATTTATACGAGAATAATTGTTACTTCATGATGAATGAACTTTGTAGCATGAATTTATTGTCTTATTTCAATAAAAACGATAAATATAACTTCAAAATTACTACAAAAAGCGATGCACCGGCGGCCTTCGCGGGTTTAGTATACTACGCGAGAGCTCGTCAGCGTGCAAATCTAATAGGGCTCTTAAGTTAGACTAGTTAAACCTCGGTACCTCACCTCCCTCTCCGAAGACAAGTCGAGCCTCGCTCGCTTCACTCGCTCGGCTTTCGTTGGTCACAACATGGCGGCCTAACAACAACTCAACAAACTCCGCAGTTGACCAATCTGGTAGACTACTCTCTTAAACCCTTCGATAAAAGAAAGACCCTTATCCCAGTAGCTAAATGAACATGACTCGATACCGATGGTCTTAATATAATATAGGTCTTAATATAAAGGGACCGTGTGGTTTCTGGCAGACTCGAATAGAATCACTACGCCTCTTCCCGTGGATGTCGTACAAGGCGACTAAGGGAAATACATTATAAAACATCGATCAGGCCTCCCCAACCCGTCTGGCCAGCGTGGGTAGTGTAGGCCAAATCCTCCTTCTGTCTGGGAAGGACGAGAGAGGGTCGTGCTCCTGTAGTGGAGACTAAAATGACCTGATGATGATGATGATGATAATATAAAGTTTATTATAGTCGTCGTCAACCCTTACTCATCCAGTGGGATGAGTAAGGATTGACGACGACTATAATATAAATATAAATAAATATAAATATTGTCAGACAAATTACACAGCGCCATCTAGCCCCAAAGTAAGCGAAGCTTGTGTTATGGGTACTAGACATACGTAAATACATACTTATAATACATAGAAAACACCCTGACCAAGACAAACAGACATGTTCATGCACACAAATGTTTGTCCTGTGTGGGAATCGAACCCACGAGCGTTGGTGTCGAAGCCGCGTCATTGACCGCTACGCCACCGAGCTCGTCAATAAACTTTATATTATCATTATATCAATTGATGGGAGACTTGTATTCCAGCAGTGGCTGGAATACAGGTCTCCCATTAATTGAAGGAGTTTAGAGCATACTCCAACCACGCAGCTCAACTGCGGGTTGGCAGAGGCCAGTATTTTCAAGCAGCCCAAAGGCCACTGACTTAGCTTAACGACTGTCATCTAAAGACAACAACCGGGACCGACGGCTTATCGTACCCCCCGAAGCACGGAGGAGCTCGAGATAAATAAACCCAATACCCATCCATGGACAGGCAGTAGCCTGTTAGACTTAGAGTAGACTGACGATGGTGCTTAACTTGCGTGAGCTCCTCATATTATTATAGTAACGGTTATTGCGGGTTATCCCTAAGAGATAGACATATACCATCGCGGACTTTTTTGTAGACCATTTTAAGGTGAACATTACTGTACTACATTATTTTGATCTATCTCGTAGGGTTTAGCCAGCGTTTGCAATATAAGCGCAAACAAATGTGTTTATTTACGACATCACATTGGAAACCTCGAAAATTATCAGTGTTTCTCTACATTATGCATGTATGATACATATAAACCTTCCATAATAAACACTTTTTTTTAATAGATAGATCTATTAAAAAAAACCGCATCAAAATCCGGTTAGTAGTTTTAAAGAACTAAGCATACATAGGTACGGACAGACAGGGGAAGCGACTGTGTTTTATAATATGTAGTGATTATTATTTTTTCACAATCACTTATCTAATAGAAACATAAAGACGAGATATTGCATCTTACAAGCGAGCTCGTAAAGGTATACGAGGATGTAGTTGTACTGTGTGTTATTAAGCCGGAGTATAGGAATCTCCAAGGGCTATAAAAGATATGTACAACTAAGCCGATTTCTGTTTCACAAGGGATATGATTGGATAATGTAAGTTTTTTGATTTTATTCTACGTCGGATGGCAGACAAGCATACGGTCCGCCTGATGTGAAGCGGTTACCGTAGCCATATTAACGCTCGCAACATGAAATATCGCTCGCAGAAACTCCTTCCTTTCTGTTGACTTCACTCACTCGCAGGAACACAACAACCCTCAAGGGAATTGTTATTTGGCTGCGGTATTCTGTGAGGTGGAGGTACATTCCCCAGTCGGGTAGCTTACAATTACGCTCCCTACCTCTCTTTTCGCCAGAACTTCGTTTGTCAGTCAGCAGGGTGCACCGCGTGCAGGTGAAGTTGGCTTTGGTTCTAAGATGTTAATGAACTACTTACACCCCAAAAGTCAAAGTAAGTCTTGTGAGGATATTTGTTCTATTATATAAATGAATGCTCCATTATTATATATTATTATTTATTTCATATTATTATTTATTGTATATTAGACGAGCTCGGTGGTCGAATGGTTAGCAATGGCCAATTTGACTCCGAGGTCGCGGGTTCGATTCCCGCACAAGATAAACATTCGTGTGCATGAACATGTCTGTTTGTCTTGGTCTGGGTGTTTTCTATATATTATTATGAGCATGTATTTACAAAAAAAAATGTATTTAAGTACATTTATCAGTTGTCTAGTACCCATAACACAAGCTTTGCGCCTAATTTGGGACTAGATGGCTCTGTGTAAATTGTTCAGAAATATTTATTTTTATATTTATTTATTTATTATTATTTATTACACTATTATTACAGGTTTTCCCAATGCAACAGTGTAGGTAGTTAATAATACATATTATTTTCTATACCATAACATAAGTTAAATAAAGTTGCCCTTATGAACTCGGTCAATGAGCAACAGAATACATCCAGGGTATTAGCAACCGCGTTAAGTGTCCTCAGATGTTATTTATTATGTGTCAGTACTTAAATCATAGCGAAGAATCTTATGGTCAGTACAATACTTTGAAAGAATAACTGTATGCGTATACAACGACGATATTAAATTTTTCAAACAACAAATTTCGTTTCGTTTCAACAATATGCGATAGGAGGACATCAGGATTTCTACAGTACTGGTGTCTCCTCAAAACTCCCCATTTGTTGTTTCTAGCGCGATACGGTAAGGAAAATTTATTAATTTAACAAGTAAATTCCAATAATTAAGGTAAAATTGAAATAGGGTTGCCCATATTAACATTATAATAATTTCTTTCTATATGTTTTACAAGCAATAGTCACAGATAGTAGTAATAGTTCCTCCCCAACCCGTCTGGCCAGCGTGGGGAGTGTAGGCCAAGTCCTCCTGTCTGTGACAGACGAGAGAGGGTCGTGCTCCTGTAGTGGAGACTAAAATGACCTCGGAGTCAAACTATTACTTCATCATCATCATCAGATGATGATGAAGTAATAGTTTGACTCCGAGCTCGCGGGTTCGATCCCCGCACAAGACAAAAATTTGTGTGCATGAATATGTCTGTTTGTCTCAGCCTGGGTGTTTTATATATGTATTTACAAAAAAAAAAACTTATTTGAGTATATTGTATAGTATCAGTTGTCTAGTACTCATAGTACAAGCTTTGCGCTTAATTTGGGACAAGATCACAACAAGATGGCGCTGTGTAAATTATCCAGAAATATTTATTTATATATACAATTAATAGTACAAGCTACAGGTACACAATATTCTGCACACAAAGAATTAATTACAGTATTGTTTCACTTCAGTTTTTATCATCGCAGTACACGCCACAGTTCAGTACGTTCAATTTATATTTTCAAGTATCCAAAGTAAGGAACAAAATAATGCAAAACATCAGACGGGAATTAATTAACTTAGATTGACCTAAAACTTCATACAGAACTTGCTTCCCTCTGTGGCTCTGTTCGAGTAGAGTTGAGGCACTTCAGGTATCTATGTTCTTTGCTTGACCAACTGAAACATATACTTAGGTATATGAAAAAACCGGTCAAGTGCGAGTCCGACTCGCGCAACGAGGGATCCGTAAAATGTGCAGCTACATTCACCAATTTAGATTTAGAAGCTTGATTTTTTCACTGCTTTAAGAAATTTTAGACCTGAGTATGTGCTATTAATTTTAACTTGATACATCCACGGACGGATAGACGAACAACGAAGTGATCCTTTAAGGGATCCTTTTTTTTTCCTTTGGGGGTACGAAACCCTAAAAACTATACAATCACAAAGTCAACCTTCTGTGATTTTATTCTATGTAAGTGTTTTTTGTACTACATCGAATGGCAGACAAGCATACGGCCCGACTGATATGAAACGGTTACAGTAGCCACATCAACGCTCGCAACGTGTAATTTCGCTCGCGTGCCAACACACCCGCTGCCAATGCAGCAACTGCTTTCTTTCTGATGGCATTACTACTCACAGGGACACAACAATCCTGAAAGGAATTGTTAATTTGCTGCGGAATTCTGGTGCCCGACCAGCTTACAAATACGCTTACGCTGTGCCCTACATCTCTTATGCCAGAGCCTCTATAGATTACCCGATGACACTAGTTAGCCATGCTGGTAAGTCTTGGCAGCTTGGCTTGACAACACTGCCTGGTTATGCTTCAATTAAAGTTCATCCTCGATTTGACGAGCTCGGTGGTCGAATGGTTAGCAATGGCCACTTTGACTCCGAGTTCGCGGGTTCGATTCCCGCACAAGACAAACATTTGTTTGACAAACATTTGACGAGCTCGGTGGTCGAATGGTTAGCAATAGCCACTTTGACTCCGAGGTCGCGGGTTCGATTCCCGCACAAGACAAACATTTGTGTGCATGAACATGTCTGTTTGTCTTGGTCTGGGTGTTGTTTTCTATGTATTATAAGTATGTATTTACAAAAAAAAAAAGTATTTAAGTACATTTATCAGTTGTCTAGTACCCATAACACAAGCTTTGAGCTTAATTTGGGACTAGATGGCGCTGTGTAAATTGTCCAGAAATATTTATTATTTATTATTATTATTTGTATCTCTTTTTAATCACGGGTCAAGCCCGGTCATTTGATAGGCGTGCGCGGGGATATGGATCCAACGCGTAGAGGCCCCTTTGAGAAGTTTGATGTAATGTTGTACGCCCGCCGTGACCCGCTCCAGGATATGTCAATGGAACGACATACCCATGAGCAGGTCTCGGCAGGCGTTGAGACTATTGCGAAGTGTGATTATTATTATTATTTGTGTGCATGAACATGTCTGCTTGTCTTGGTCTGGGCGTTTTCTATTTATTATAAGTATGTATTTACAAATATATATATATTTAAGTACATTTATCAGTTGTCTAGTACCCATAACACAAGCTTTTCGCTTAGTTTGGGGCTAGATGGCGCTGTGTAAATTATAAAAAAAACCGGACAAGTGCGAGTCGGACTCGCCCACCGAGGGTTCCGTAGGTACGTAGTATCATTATTAAATTTGATATTTTTCATTATAAATAAGAAATAATGCGTCGAAAAAAATAAATAAAATATATTTTCCAACAAGCCCTTTCATATGATACCTCATTTGAACTAGTAGTTTCAATTTGAAATTTCGACACCCTATAAAAAATATAGACCCTCTATTTTTTAAGATCTATTTACAAATATATAGTTTTGAGATTTATTCCTGTACTTGTAGTCTATAACGATGTTACTTGCCAAATTTCATAGTTCTAGGTCAACGGGAAGTACCCTATAGGTTTTGATTCCCTTGAGTGTGTCGAAATATGCATTTTTTGCTGAATAAACGGCCGTAACTTTTTTCTACGTAAACTTAGCAGTTTGATTATTTTACAATTTCATGGGACCGTAGACCTGAGTATACAGTTCAAATTTCAGCTTGATACCTCCACGCATTCTCGGCATAGAAATTCTTGACAGACAGACAGACAGACAGACAGACAGACAGACAGACAGACAGACAGACAGACAGACGGACAACAAAGTGATCTTATAAGGGTTCCGTTTTTCCTTTTGAGGTACGGAACCCTAAAAAAACCTTTATGCAGGCTATACTGGATATATTATAAGCTTTCCCCAACACTTACCACTAATTGAGATCCTCCTCTTTCCCTATATCCAGCCGATTAATCAGTCCGTCTAGGGATTGGCCGTCCCACGCTTCGTCACCCCAAACGCGGCTTCCACACTTGAACTGGGTATACATGTGGTAGGCGTGGTATCAATCTTAGATATTGTCATATCCTGCAATTAACAAAGCTTTCAATGTTAGTACTTACACATTACATTCTCTGAGAACAAAAGCATGGCGTAAAGACCTAGATTTAAGAGTCAAACATATAGACAATCCTATAAATCGAACAAACACTTGGTTCCTCTCCGCGAATTGTTCTAGAAACGTCAATTTAAAGATTTATCTTTCAAACGGGCGAGGAAAATGTGGAGTGTACCGCGAGGTCATTCTATTGCTTGCCATACTATCATTGTGGTAATTTGGGGTTTTCAAAGTATTTAGGCCATTCCTTTAGTTAGAATAAACTCAGCAGTTCTTTCTAAAGAATTGGCGTCAACGCCCAGTAAATAAAATGGTTACTATTGTTTACAGAATTATTGTTGTAACAGTGATATTCTCATCCGCTGCGCGTTGTTTTTCTTTTTTTTTATACTACGTCGAGTGGCAGACAAGCATTCGGCCCGCCTGTTGTGAAACGGTTACCATAGCCATATTAATGCGCGCAACATGATATATCTCCACGCTCGCGCGCCGCCACCCCCGCTGCCAACGCAGCATCTCCCTCCTCTCTAGGTGACCTCACTCACTCGCAGGAACACAAGAACCCTCAAGGGAATTGTTAGTTGTCATCATCAGACCCTGGTTACCATCAGCACTAAAGTGCTCGTCAAGACCAATCAGACGAACCCAAACTCGATAGGGTTGTGTCGTTTAATTAACGAGTCCCTATGGTCATCTTACCCCCTCCATCATCAGACCCTGGTTACCATCTGGCACCAATGTACTCATCAAGACGAACCAAACGAGCCCAAACTCGATGGGGTTGTGTCCTTTTATTACCGAGTTCCTATGGCCATCTTCCCTCTACATCATCAGATCAGGTCCATGTCATGATAATATTGCATTGTCATCCGATTTACTTGCATACAAAATTTCAGCTCAATCGGTAGCCGGGAAGTGGATCAAATTTAAGTTGCAAGATTTGATTACAGACAACGGGACAGGTGAAACTAAATAAATATATATAAAAGCTTGTAATATTTATTTAATACTAGCTGGCCCGGCGAACTTCGTACCGCCTAATTGTCAATGAATGTCGTGGTATACATATTAGTTGAACAAAATTTATGATGTCTTGAAATTAATATACTGAATAATAGAAAATAATAGAGAAGCACGATGGCGTCATTGCACGTGTCAGTCTAATTGTACACGCAAGTTAAGCAACGTCAACCGTAGCCTGTCCATGGATGAGTTTATATTATCTCGAGCTCCTCCGTGCTTCGGAAGATACGTTAATCCGTCGGTCCCGGTTGTAATCATTAGATTAACTCGAGGTCCTCCGTGCTTCGGAGGGCACGTTAATCCGTCGGTCCCGGTTGTTATCATTAGATTATCTCGAGCTCCTCCGTGCTTCGGAAGGCACGTAAGACGTCGGTCCCGGTTGTTATCATTAGATTATCTCGAGCTCCTCTGTGCTTCGGAAGGCACGTAAGACGTCGGTCCCGGTTGTTATCATTAGATTATCTCGAGCTCCTCCGTGCTTCGGAAGGCACGTAAGACGTCTGTCCCGGTTGTTATCATTAGATTATCTCGAGCTCCTCTGTGCTTCGGAAGGCACGTAAGACGTCGGTCCCGGTTGTTATCATTAGATTATCTCGAGCTCCTCCGTGCTTCGGAAGGCACGTAAGACGTCGGTCCCGGTTGTTATCATTAGATTATCTCGAGCTCCTCTGTGCTTCGGAAGGCACGTAAGACGTCGGTCCCGGTTGTTATCATTAGATTATCTCGAGCTCCTCCGTGCTTCGGAAGGCACGTTAATCCGTCGGTCCCGGTTGTTATCATTAGATTATCTCGAGCTCCTCCGTGCTTCGGAAGGCACGTTAAGCCGTCGGTCCTGGTTGTTATCATTAGATGGCAGTCGTTAAGCCAAGTGGCCTTTAGGCGGCTTGCAATTACTGGCGTCCGCCAACTCGCAGTTGAGCAGCGTGGTGGAGTATGCTCGAAACATATTCAGTTGAAGGAAGACCCGTATTTAATATTACCCAGCAGTGGGTAAATATTACCCAGCAGTGGGTAAATATTAAGTTCAGTATTTTACTATGTCACAAAATAAAGTACCATGACACTTGACAACCAATTAATATTCATTTTCAAGCATTCATTCATAAACAATTATCAAAACAACAACAGACAACTTTCGCGACGTAAAAGTTAGACCAATCGATTTGACATTTAATTGAAAATCAATAAATATCCCAATCCGTTTTCAAATTTAATTTTTCGACAATTTTGTCAATGTTTTAATACTTATTATCCTATACCCACATTTCTGAACGCACGCATACATTTGACGTACGCACGTTAACGTCACGTTTGACAGGTCCGACATCCACGAACATTTTGTATGGAAAAATGATTTTTCTTTTATTTAATTTTTTTCGTAAATTTTCCAATGTTTTTAATAGTTATTCTGCTATTCTGGACGGAGACAAATCCAACAAATCAAAAACCATGGCAATCGGTCCAGCCGTTCTCGAGTTATAAGTGTTGTAACAAACACGACTTTCTTTTATATATATAGATTAGCTGACTCGACAGACGTCATCATGAGTGCTTAGTGCGTATTTTTCGCCACATTCGCAATGTTAACGTTTACAAGCCGACCAAATTAAGATAAAATTTCATATTGTGAATTTACCAGACGCGTGTTACATATCCAAATTAGCCGGGTTGCTCACTTCAAAATGTGAGCAAGTAAGCCACACAATTATGATATGTAACACGCGTCTTATAAATGCACAAACACATCTTTGAATCAAAGCCAACTTCACCTTCACGCGGTGCACCCTGCTGCTGACTGACAAAGGAAGCTCTGGCGAAAAGAGAGGTAGTAATTGTAAGCTACCCGACTGGGGAATGTACCTCCACCTCACAGAATACCGCAGCCAAATAACAATTCCCTTGAGGGTTGTTGTGTTCCTGCGAGTGAGTGAGGTCACCAGATAGGAAGGAGATGCTGCGTTGGCAGCGGGTGTGGCGGCGCGCAAGCGATATTTTATGTTGCGAGCGTTAATGTGGCTACGGTAACCGCTTCACATCAGGCGGACTGTATGCTTGTCTGCCACCCGTCGTAGTATAAAAAAAAAGAGAGTTCTTCTCTATTTGGTCGGTTTTTTTGATATGATCGAACTCGAACAAAAAACTCTCACTAAGCACTCTGTCTTAACAATGAATATTGAATTCAAATTAGTTTTGCGCAATCTGTCAAATGACTGACAGTTCTGTTAAACGACATAAAGTTACATTAGAAAAGTTAATATCGTCGTTTAGTTTTCTTAAATTTTCTAATTTTCTTCGCAATTGTCTTATTTTTTTAATACGCTTTTATTAGGTCGACCTGTATGTAATTAAACTACTAATAACTATGTAATTAAATCTATGGCAACTAATTTAACCATCTTCCAAGTATCGTAGCGTAATGAAATTTGTCAGCTGTATGTAGTTCTGATGACAATACAATACTTTGGTACTGTCGAACTGATCTGATGATGGAGCCGGAAGATATGAACTGGAACTTCATGATGGAACATCGTATCATAGCTGTTTTTGTATTTCTTAGAAAAGTCTTGTAATGAACTTTGAGCACGATTAGGTTTCAAGGTCTGATGATGAAGCTGGTAGATAGGCACTGGCTTTCCATGATGGAATATCGTATCATAGTCGTGTTTGCATTTGTGAGAAAGACCACGTAATGGACTTTGAACACGATCAGGTTTCAAGGTTATAACAATAAATAACCAACCTATCGGAACAATGCAACCTCTTGTGCTTTAAAAGCGTGTTTTTTTAGTTTTTTTTTATATTATTTCGGGTGGCAGACAAGCATACGACCTGCCTGATGTGAAGCGGTTACCGTAGCCATATTAACGCTCGCAACATAAAATATCGCTCGCGCGCCGCCACCTCCGCTGCCAACGCAGCATCTCCTTCCTTTCTGGTGACCTCACTCACTCGCAGGAACACAACAACCCTCAAGGGAATTGTTATTTGGCTGCGGTATTCTGTGAGGTGGAGGTACATTCCCCAGTCGGGTAGCTTACAATTACGCTCTCTACCTCTCTTTTCGCCAGAGCTTCGTTTGTCAGTCAGCAGGGTGCACCGCGTGCAGGTGAAGTTGACTTTGGTTCAAAGATGTTGATGAACCACTTACACCCCAAATTAGTTTAGTTTAGTTTTTCTTTTAAACTATATTTATTTCATAACAACCTTCTACTTTCAATAATAAATACAACATAAAAAGAAATCGGGCCAGCCCTTCACGCGTGATGCCTTGACCATGGGTAGGGTTCATTAGTTACGAGGGTACATAAGACCTACATACATAAATATACACACAATATCCCACCTGGGGGGGGGGGGGGGGGCAGGTGATTTTTTCCATTTTTCAAAATTATTTATAATATTCTGGCAAGTTGGCCAAGACAACTATTTAAATAATAATATTAAGATTTTCAAAGAGCGTTTGCATTAACTCTGCAACCGTCTACAAAGCTCAAAAGGAGGGTGTTGTGTTTGACTTGTGTGTATATACAACTCCTTTTGAGCTTTGTAGACGGTTGCAGAGTTAATGTTGTGTTTGACTTGTGTGTATATACACACAAGTCAAACACAACACCCTCCTTTTGAGCTTTATAGACGGTTACAGAGTTAATGCAAATGCCCTTTGAAAATCTTTGATGTGGTATTTTGATTTCCGATAACACAACACAAAGCTCTCTTGGTTCTATGTTTACTTATGACGTTACAAATTCCAGAACTTGTAAGAATAACAATTTTAATACATTGTTCTCAAAGTTTTCTTCATAATTCTTGGTAGTAAACTTCATAAAAACAAAATTTCTTAACTCGTTAAGTTTGACTTCTAATTTTATAAAGTCTGAAACTTGAGTTGTTTCCAAAGCCCTCCAAGATATTTTCTAACAGTAAACAAATATGGAAAATCCATACTAATAATGGAAATGTGAATATATCTGTTTGTCTGTCTGTTTGAAGGTTTAATTATCCGGAGCCTTCAAACAGACAGACAGATAATAAATCTGGAAAAAATTCACCTCTTATAATATTCTGTCTGATCAGTGTTCAATGTCAGTCTATTTTGAGTTTTATAGAGTAACACAATAAAATACACATTCGGTTCCATACAATGTATGATATGACATACCTATGGGCAACCTCCACCCCATTGCAGCGCCCGGATAGGGACCTTGTAAAAGCTAGACGAGATATAAGTGGTGAAACTGAAAAATAAAATCGCCAAAAATACCGCTTAGATATCGTTTTAATACCGCACAGATACCCCAATGTTTGAAGACTAAAGTCTTCAACCATTGCGTCCTCTGTGCAATGACCTATGATGCAGAGACTTACCTATACACTGACCATCGGACTGGTCCACAGGCTTAAAGGTCGCGCAGCGAGCGATGGAGAGGGCTATGCTCCGGGTTTCTCTGAGGGATCGAATCCGGAACGAAGAAATTCGACGGAGAACCAAAGTTGGCTACATAGCCCTTTGCTAGCTGCAGAGCTAGCAGAGTTTGCAAGCTGAAGTGGCAATGGGTCGGTTGCATCTGCCAAGTAAGTGATGGCAGATGGGGGAGGAAGGTAGAGTGGACGCCGCGCTTAGGACGACGAAGCGATGGACGCCCTCCATCTCGATGGTCCGATGACCTCAAGAAAGCGGCTGGAAGCGCCTGGATGCGGAAGGCTCGTATTGCAGTGAGTAGATACAGGCTGGTGATGATGATGATGATGATCGTTTTAATGTTCTTAACAGTTCTCTAGTTCGAGGGAGGGAATGATGCTCGAGCCTCCAGAATTATGGCGGCTTTTCGTATCACTTCGACCCTTACAAGACATTAACTAAAATTTTAACAAAAAAAAAACCGACTTCAATCATTACTGTACATTTATGTATATACAGGTTGATGATGATGATGATGAAAAAAATATGCGATCAATCTTGAAGAAATTGTACTCTTTCAAATAAATAAAGTTTTTTTCAAATCGGTTAATAAATCACGGAGTAATTTTATTAAGGAACAAACATTGAAAAAAAAAACCAGCCGAATTGAGAAACTTCTCCTTTTTTGGAATCGGTTAAAAAGTAGTCAAATGCAATACATTGCAACCATTATAAAATATTGTCTGATATGCTATTATTTAGATAAATATTTGTATAATTATGGTTTATTTAAACAATATCAAATAACCTCAGTTGATACGCTATGAATTCTCAACTATAAAATGTGTTTATATAAGAGTCATGATTTTTATGTCAATTGAATTACCATTAAAATTATCAACATAAATATGTTATACTGAAATAACAGTTTATAAATCGTGTAAAATTTACACAAAGGCTATACCTTAAAAACATTTCCCAATGCATTCCATCATAAAATATGCGATCCTCCGCTTGCCGCATCCAACCGCTACCAGCCCCCTTACCACCAACTCATATTGAGATTCAATAATTGAATAGAATGCTTATTCATACCAATGAATAAGCGACTCTATCCAATTTGAAATAGAGTCGCTTATTCATTGGTATGAATAAGCATTCTATTCAGTTATTGAATCGCAATATGAGATGGTGGTAAGGGGGCAGACACTTTTTTGAGATCGTCGGCCCATCTAGAGAGGGGGCTACGCTACGTCGCTCCACACGTGGCCTCCACTCTAGGACTTTCCTCAAAAATTACTCCTTTCCTCTTTCCTTTTCTCCTTTCCTTTCCTCAAAATTTTATATACGTATAATATTCCCACAGTGAACTACGCAACTTACACCATCTAACACTTGATTGTCACTTTTACATTAATTAAGATCTATGTTTAGGTAAGCTAGTAATAAATAATTGAGTATTGAGTAATACTCAATGAACAAGCTATATCTAGTCAATTATAAGTCTGTGGTCTAGACACCCAACTGGGTTATATGGGCGGACTGGTTCATAACAGGTGAGGTTGTAGGTGTACCTAATGCAAACTAAATGTGTTATAGGCATTGCAGATTTAATAAATAGAACCCTTAAATAAATTTACAGATACTAACTATATTATTTTCATCATCATCATCAGGTCCATTTTAGTCTCCACTACAGGAGCACGACCCTCTCTGGTCCGTCCTAGACGGAAGGAGGAGATGGCCTACACTCCCCACGCTGGCCAAACGGGTTGGGGAGGCCTGATCGATGTTTCATAATGTATTTCCCTTAGTCGCCTTGTACGACATCCACGGGAAGAAACGGAGGGATTCTATTCTAGTCTGCCGGAAACCACACGGCCATATTTTATGATACGAGTATTACGTGGAGATAGATGGCGTCGTTAAGAGTGCCAGATCGAACACTCAAGATAAGCAACGTCGACCGTAGTCTGTCCATGGATGGGTTTATTTATCTCAAGTTCCTACGTGCTTCGGAGGGCACGTTAGTTACGCTTGCTTCTTAGGCGATCAATTTATTATTTTTCTTTTACTAATGTTCGATTTGTTTCCTCTGAATCCAGTTGACTTTGAAGTAGTTTTTGAAGGTTATAAATCGACGGAATCTACATAAAACATCGAAATTGCTAAAGTAAATATCGATATAAGTAAATATACATAATATAGACTTTCTATTTAACAAATAGAATCTTCAAAGTAAGTGTATATATCAATATTTACTTTCGCAATCCAGGGACTTTTTTATTTATATTTAAGTCTTAAAAATACAGAATTTAAAATCACAAATGGAGTAAAATCTATAAGAAACTATTGAAATGTCTCATTTTAAACCTCAGAGATTTACTGTATCCAATATCGGCGCTGGACCAATAGAAATAAAGTTACTAGGGTTTACGTTTTAAATTCCACTGACGTTACAGGTCAGGGAATTGGACCCGACTCGAGAAGTCTTACGTTTCAGACATGACCGAGCATTTGACGGTTATATTTCTCCTTGGTAATAAGTTTTGTGATCATAAAATTTGTTGAACATGGATATTGTGTGAGAATAGACTTTTTATAGCAGAAATATTCGATATTGCTCGGACGTATAACAAAATTTTATTGCTGATCGGTGATCCTAAAGATATAAAACTTAACATCTACTTGTCGAGATCGGTGGTCGAATGGTTAGAAATGGCTACTTTGACTCCGAAGTCTCGGGTTCGATCCCTGCAAAGACAAGCCTTCGTGTTCATGAACATGTCTGTTTGTCTTGGTCTGGGTATTTTCTATGTATTCTTATGTATGTATTATATTTAAATATATATATCAGTTATCTAGTGCCCATAGTGCGAGCTTAGTTTGTGGCTATATGGCAGTGTGTAATTTGTCCAAGAATATTTATTTATTTACTTGTATGTCTGTTTATATTAATTTCACGGGAGAACTACTTAGAGGTATTGTTAATTAACAGTTATTTACATTATTATTTATTATTCTCTGATTATGTTTTCAAGCTCAATATCATAGGAATCGATAGCTGGGTACTTTTATTTCAACGCCGTCTAATAGTACCCCCGAACCGTCTTTAACGCCCTTAGACTATGACTGAGAATAATTGAGACTGTGTAGGAGCGTCTAGACATTGAATATTGACTATATCAATATTCAATGTCTAGACGCTCCTATGTTTGACTTCGCCGTCACTTCACTTGCCTTACTTCCCTCTACAAAAGCAAGTCGAGCCTCGCTTGCTTCGCTCGCTCGGCTTTTGTTCATTATAATCATAACCTAACGTGACCTAACCTAACCATCACCATTGGTGACAACTACTTTTGTTTCCAAAGGTAAGTTAAAACTAGTTTTGACTAAAATCGAAAAAAATACTTTTGACTGACTTTTGCAGTAAAAAATGGTTTGGTCTTATTATGAGTTTTGACAATGACTTCAACATGTATTATATATATATTAACATTATTAACACTCCATTCAGAAATTTATAATATGATCTGTAAGATTATCAATTTCAGTTTCTTATAAAACACAAGTAACATTCTAACAAGACATGAATTTATCAACAAAACTGTAGCATTTAAGTTGAATTGTTTACACTATGCGCTCTATCAATTGATATGTACAAGCATTTTATAATTGTAAGACTATGATCAAAGACGTCAGTAAAATTCAAACAAAATATAAATTCATTAACAAAATTGTTGCGTCTAAGTTAAATAATTAATTTAATTATGCTCACTGTTAATAGATATGTACAAACATTTCGTAATTGTAAGACTGTGATCGAAGATGCGAGTAAAATTCAAACAAAACATGAATTCATCAACAAAACTGTATCATCTAAGTTGAATAATTGAATACATTATGCGCTCTATCAATTGTTATAAACAAACATTTCGTAATCGTCATGTTTATTACACAATTGTCATCTATTAGTCGAATAGGTGTTGTAGTATTTGTTTTCATTGATCCCATTCGGACGCTAACTTCATGCCGGCAAGCTCAGTTCAGTTACTCGCCGCTATCCGCACCGTCGACATCTGCGCGAGGAAGTTCTATGTTTTGATAGACATGACGTGTTTCTGTGGTTGAGTTTTGTGTTTCTATTTCCAATTGTGATGGATTAATTTTTTATGTTGTTATTGAAGAGTTTTGTGAGATCTGCGCGATTTGGAGCGTTTTAACGTAAGTATTTACTTGAAGTAGATTGCAGTAACATAGGAGTTCGTATAAAACTTTAAAAATATTAGTCAGTTATGTTCAAAGAATAGAATATTGGACATGTTGACTTTATCATTTTATCTTTTACATAGAGTAAGTAACGTTGATATGAAAAATTTAAATTTAAACCAAATGAAACCAATTTTTTTATTATGTTTTTTGAGATTTACTGCCTGACAGTTTGACCGGTTATATATTTTGTAATTTTAAGTCTAAAGCTACACAGCTCTAAAAGTAAAATTATGAAAATCTTTTAAAATGAATGATGATTAATTTTAAAAGTTTTTTATAATTTTAAAATTTGAAATGTTGCTGAACTTTTCAAATTCTAAAATTAATTACAACAGAAAATGTACCAAAACTCAAAAAGATGAAGGATTTTGCCTTTAGATCATTTTACTATGCATTGCACACAATTTAAATTAATGCCGTTTTTAAAGCACAAATTCTTTATTAATCTAAGAACTGATGCAGTGTAGCTTTGAGGTTAAGTGCGATGTCACTTCTAATTGTTGAAGAAAAGTTATTTTCGTGTTTTTTTTATTAATTGAGACTTAGTGACATACAATTTATATTTCTATAGTTAAGTTATATTGACTCTATGCTTAGTTACATGAATTGATTCATACAATTTAACGCTCAATGTTTAGGATAATGTATTGCACCGCCATTTCACGTTTCAAGAAAAGGCCGGGTGAACCTGATCCATTCGTACCAAGGCAGTGGCAGCCATGGTATACTAGGTAGTAGGAGGGGTGCCGGTCGGTAGTAGTTAGACTCTGGTAATTAAATTATTTAATATTTTTGCCAATATTTTTTTTTCCAAATTTTTGTTGAAATATCGGTTTTGGGAATATAACATTAATCATATTCAAAGCATTCATGTATTTTGTTTTCTTTTACTGTGTATATAAACAAGTATTTTTCTGGCTATTCTATTTCTTTTACAACACGCCCCACAGCGTAGACTGAAAGAAGTCTTTTAAAAAGAAAAACTCGTCTGAAAAACTGTAACACAAACACGAACTGTATTGTCAAATATTTTATGTGCAATAAATAATGTTGTGTAGTACAGTTGCCAGCCTATATCTATGAATCACATCCGACAATAAGTCCCCGCGTACACTATGCAACCTGTCGCTGCGTCAAGTCTGCGAATACACATAACGACGGTCTGCCAACAAGTTTCACATTTTTGTTAGACTCCGCACACTTGGTTTCGAGGTACAGAGTCGCAACGACAAATGTAGGCGAAGACTACTCTCGCAGAAACTAAACGCACGTTGCACGCTCACACCAGACGACATGATAGTCGCATGCGAGAGGTCAGTGTACGTCGTACTCTGCTGTGAGCGTAAGTCTTCCTATATGGTACGTGTACGTGTGTTTGTAATAAAAATAATCGCTCCCTTTCATGACTTCTATCGTAACTCTGCAACTAGACGTGATTATACTACGTCGGGTGGCAGACAAGCATGCGGCCCGCCTGATGTGAAGCGGTTACCGTGACCGACTGACGTAGTCCGACAACCCCGCAAATTGTGCATCTTATTACTGCAACACGATGTTCAGTTTGCGAGGCGCCTAATCGTATTTAACTATAGATTTACATACAGTGAACAAAGCTCATCGTTACATATAATTAACATAATAATGAGCTTGTTTAATAGAATATATACAAAACATTTAAACATGTCTTTATTTCTCTATTGACAGGTTGTTCAGAATTTTACATTAAGGATGGTAATAGTAAGAATGAATGATGACAAAATAATGGATTGTAGTTTGCTAAAACAAAAAACGCCTTTGACAAAACAACACAGCTTTGTACAAAAAAAAAAAGTTATGTACCGGGTTTCAGCTAGCACTATTTCGTATTATTGTACCTTTTTTCAATGAATTTAATATAAAACCGGGTTTCAATTAGCACTACTTCGTATTATTGTACATTTTTTCAATGAATTAAATATAATACTGTTTGCATTTTTGAGGAGATACTTCGCTGTCAAAACTTTGTTGTTATCCGAGAATTTGTCCGCGTGGTTAACCTTTTTTTTTTTGTTGAAATAATGTTTATTTTTTTCTTTTCATGCATAATAATACTCTAAATATTATACTAAGCACATGTTCATTTAATATACGTAATCGATTGCTAACCAATTGAACTGTTGGGAGCGCATACTGGCGACCAATTCTTGAGAATATTATAAATATTAAAAAAATTGAAAAATACACCTCTCTCGTCTAGGTGGGATTTGAACCCACGGCATCTCGATTAGTGAGTAATCGTTCGTGTACTCCTGCTCTTAGTATGATAGACAAACAAAAAATTTCACATAAATCTGTGGCCCTACCGCCTAAGCTGAAGCCGATTCCCATCGAATGTTTTGATTCCCAAAAATAGGTCGTAAATGTAAGTTATTAACAAACATTTTTAGGTTTATCGGTAAACCTTCAGGGTTTATAAATAATAACCAGCTAAGTTAAACACAATTATCACAAATCTATTCTGGAGTTTGATATTTGGGAATCGTCTTCAGCTTCAGCGGTACCCTGATCATGCAGCAACGTTTTGAATCAACTCAAGCAATTTTGACGAAATTCCTTCCGAAGTTACTTTCTGGATTATTAAGAAGAAGGAAAAAGTAGAAACATTTACGCGATTTATATTTATATTATATTACGCGAGTGTAGTCGAGAGTGGAAGCTAGTAGTAGCAATAAATAGCTTAAATTATTGCACAGGTAATGTCTGTATCGCATTACACATGCGAGATCCGCTCGTGTCAGGCAACGTTACCTGAATTCGCGAAATAAGACTCTATGCGGTCAGAATTCCTTTTTCAAGTGATATTTACTTTGTGATTCCAACTGCTGAATCAACCTATAATATTAGCCTGCGCGGATACGGATCTACCCTTAATCGAAAGGGTTTAGAGCGTACTCCAACACGCTCCTCAACTGCGGGTTGGTGAAAGCTAATGTTTTCAAGCTGCATAAAGGATACTGACTTGAATTAATGATAACAGCCGGGAATGCTCTGATAAACCACACCATGGGTTTTCTTTTATGGAAGGTCTTCCAGATTTTTTTTTATGTATACATCTAAAACTTAATAGTAAGAAATATACATCTGTATTTTTTACTATTAAGTTTAAAGTAGTGATGGTTTCATATGGCGGGTCGCCGCATTCCCAATAAAATAGTTCAATGCGGCAATGGCTGCCCCATGCATCAACTCGTGAACGGCTGCCAGAGGGAACTGATCTGTTGTGGCTTGTGGCAACTATGACAGTTGCAAGGTAAACGATAGGAGGATTTAGATTAAGTAGGGTAACAATAGTATTACAATACATTATTAGCGTAATAGCGACGTGCAATAATTAATTAATTGTACGACAGTTTTGGCGTAAAAATAAAATACATAAACAAAATGTTCGGACCACGGGGTCTGTAGATTGTAATTTATAATAAGATAGATAGATAGAAGATAGATAGAATATGCTTTATTTGCATAATACAAATTAGAAGGACAGTGAATCAATAAATTATTACAGAGTTGTATATATGCAACAAGGCGGCCTTATTGCTGAGAGCAATCTTTTCAAGGCAACCTTAGGGTAACGAATTAGGGTAATAATTACCACACACGGGCGAAGCCGGGGCAGTTCACTAGTATACATATATATAAATAAAATCGAAGTGCATGAGCATCGAGGATCTCGATGGCGTCGTTGAGCGTATCAATGTAATCGAACACCCAAGTTAAGCATCGTCGACCGCAGCCTGTCCATGGATGTGTTTATTCATCTCGAGCATAATATCCGAGACCTCCGAAGCACGAAGGACGTGCTTCGGAGGTCCCGGCTGTTGTCATTAGATGTAGGTATTAATCCAAGTCAGTAGCCTTTAGGCGGTTTGAAAACACTGGCCTCCGCCAACCCGCAGTTGAGCAGCGAGGTGGAGTGCTTACTCTACCACTCTAAACCCCTTCAATTCATCAAAAGGAGAGATCCATATCCCAGCAGGGGGGAAGAAATAGGGTTAACGATGCATGTCTAATTCGATAATATTAATATTGTCTTCTACCACAGTATAAGTGATAGAACTACGTATAGTATAGCCACTCCTTGCCGCTCTCTCGTGTCGATCTCACCTCCCCTCTGAGATAAATCTGGAATAGTTTGTATGGCGGTGCACACACACACTCATTCACGCTCTGCACAGATGTCATTGTTTATGTAGTAGTAATCGACGCGATATTTGTATGGGTGTGCTTCTGCTTAGGTCATACAGTTATTTCTAAGCTACTAAATAATTTCTTTTATACTACAACAATGGTTCCCAACCTTTTTTTACTCGCGGACCACTAAGAGGTTTTTGTTGGGTGTAGAGTCCCTGAGTGTCATATAAATCCATTATTATTATAACTCGAGATTTTAGTATTTTGTATAATAGTTCTCAATCTATTTCATCGGACGGATTTAGGGTGTAAGTGGTTCATCAACATCTGTGAATCAAAGCGAACTTCACGTGCACGCGGTGCACCCTGCTGACTGACAAACGAAGCTCTAGCGAAAAGAGAGGTAGGGAGCGTAGTAAGCTACCCGACTGGGGAATGTACCTCTACCTCACAGAATACCGCAGCCAAATAACAATTCCCTTGACGATTGTTGTGTTCCTGCGAGTGAGTGAGGTCACCAGAAAGGAAGGAGATGCTGCATTGGCAGTGGGGGGTGGCGGCGCAGAGCTATATTTTTAATGTTGCCAGCGTTAATTTGGCTGCGGTAACCGCTTCACATCAGGCGGGCTGTATGCTTGTCTGCCACCCGACGTAGTATAAAAAAAAAAACATAATCTTCCTCTCATGGACCACTGGTGGTCCGCGGACCACCTGTTGGTAACCCCTGTACTACAACAATGACCATCGATAGAATCCATACCGATTAAACAATTATCCGATTAATACTAATGTGTCAGTAATGTTCCGACTCGATTCCATTCAATTCACTCGAGAATGCTGAACTCGATATTAATTATTCCGCATCTCAAGGGTTGAATGCTTGGCTTGGATATGATCCGACTAGTTATGTACGTTGTTGCATCGAGGCTATTGTATTGATTAAGATGCCACTAAAGGCCTATATGTGCTATTAGATCTTCTCTATATCTGCATAGATTTTGGGTTGTAAACTTTCAACCCCCATTTTACCCCCTTAGAACCTACCTGCTAAATTTCAAGTTTGTAGGTGTTATAGTTTCTGAGATTTCATGATTAATCAGTGAGTTGTATTTCGCTTTTATATATATACGAGTAGATAGATATACCTACTATATTAAAAATAATGTTCATTCAAACGAATGCCTACATTTTTAAAGGTCATTTACAGTTCTTCTTCTTAGTCGCTTCACTCTTGCCAGAGTGGTCGTGGTTATCATGATGAGGCAGCAGCTCGCCTCACGACGTCTCGCCACCTCTGCCTGCTGGTCGTCAATCGGGCACATTCGTGTACTGGGGCGCCCACCGCCGCCTTCACCTGATCGGTCCAACGCATGGGGGATCTGCCCCGTGGTCTTGTGCTTTCAATCTTCCCCTGCACAACAAGTCTCTCTATGGAGTCGTTTCCGCAGCGATTAACATGTCCAAAGAACCGCAAAATACGACATTTACAGTTACAAAACGATATTGGCCTAATATTTACAATAATGATTGTAAATGTGCAAATAAAGAATTTCATTTCATTTTATCTTTATCAGCGAACCCTTCCAGAGGGTACCGCCGAAGCTGGAGCCGATTACCATCGCAATTTTTTAATGCGAAAATGAAACGTTTGCTTATATGATTGTTGATAAATTTGTTTAATTCAGCTGGTAGAAACCTTTAAGCTCTACCAACTAAGCTGAAGATATTTGTCAATAACTTAGGATAGAATGATTTATTTGCTTAAATGTTTATTACCCGTGTTATATACCCATATTTGAGCAAATAAATTTGACGAGCTCGGTGGCGTAGCGGTCAATGACGCGCCTTCCACACCAACGCTCGTGGGTTCGATTCCCACATAGGACAAACATTTGTGTGCATGAACATGTCTGTTTGTCTTAGTCTGGGTGTTTTCTATGTATCATAAGTATGTATTTACAAAAAAAAAAATCCAATCAAATTTAAGAAATTAAATTAAAAACTAAATTAATAATAAAAATAAAACTACATATTATCTAAAAAAGGCCCCCGTGGCATTGTACCGAAGATGCTGGCAGCGTTTCCTCGTTGTATGGCAATACTAATGCGTTGTGCGAGAAAGCCGCCAGCTCTTCGGTCACCAGTGGCATAGTATTTATACTATGCCAGTGGTCTCGACCAGGCGCTTGGAGAGCTCATTCATTAATTTAAGCGCATTAGGACCCCACGAACCCAGGGTCTCGACTCCGAAAGGCACAAAAGTGTATTCCGAACCGAGACCGCGATATTTCGAAATTTTTCTTTTCTCGGCCGCGTCCGCCGCAGCGCCTGCCTTCTGTGTAGTTCCCTGGAGATGAGACGGGGCCAGCGTATAAAAAAAAATTGTATTTACGTATGTTTATCAGTTGTCTAGTACCCATAACACAAGCTTCGCTTTCTTTGGGGCTAGATAGCGCTGTGTAATTTGTCTGACAATATTTAAAAAAAAAAAAGGTTTCTATTCTTTATAAGTGTATGTAAGTAATATTAGCTGTTTGATTCATCACATTTGCCAGAAATATTTAGGCATGCAAATATACACAAGTAACTTAAACAAATAATTTGTCAAGTTGAAATTGACATCAATTTCAACAGATATAATAATATTAAAAATTTCAATTTGAAAGTCATAACCAGTCTGGTTATTAGTATCATTTTTGCTAATTACATTAGCAAAAATTAATGTCAATCAGATCGATAACAGTATTGTCACGCTTCGAGTAATTCCCCTATCGACTAAAACATTTTCTCGTGCAACCAATTGGAGTGCTTTTCCAAATTTACACACAGGCTCAGGAGAAGCCTAAAAAACACACATCAAGAGCAAAAATTAAAATGTTTTCTTATAAATGTAATTTCTTTTGTTTCGCAATATTCTTGTTACTTTCTTCTGTAATTATTTTAAAAACCTTCCGAGGGTTGAGCACTGACACCTGTAACACAGGTTAATCCTACAATAGGTGTCAGTTTCGACTTTCGAGTGGGCAACCGAGTAGATATCATAATCTTTATTATGTTCAAAATATTGACGAGCTTGGTGGCGTAGCGGTCAATGACGAGGCTTCGACACCAACGCTCGTGGGTTCGATTCCTACATAGGACAAATATTTGTGTGCATGAACATATCTGTTTGTCTTAGTCTGGGTGTTTTCTATCTATCATAAGTATGTATTTACAAAAAAAAATGTATTTACGTATGTTTATCAGTTGTCTAGTACCCATAACACAAGCTTCGCTTACTTTGGGGCTAGATGGCGCTGTGTAATTTGTCTGACAATATTTATTTATTTATTATTTATTTATTAGACTATGTAATAACCTTTGTGCCTACTTATGTGTAACAATGTGTGTAACAAATAAACAAATAAATAAAAAATAAATAAAATTTGCGTACTGGGAGCTGCTTTATGGAAATTTAACCTGAGACCAATTTTTGGAATTAAAAAACCCGATTGAAATCGGCTTCAGCTTCGGCGATAGGTCCCCTGAATGGTGTAAGTGGTTCATCACCATCTTTGAACCAAAACCAACTTCACCTGCACGCGGTGCACCCTGCTAACTGACAAACGAAGCTCTAGCGAAAAGAGAGGTAGGGAGCGTAATTGTAAGCTACCCGACTGGGGAATGTACCTCCACCTCACAGAATACCGCAGCCAAATAACAATTCCGTTGTGGGTTGTTGTGTTCCCGCGAGTGGGTGAGGTCATCAGAAAGATAGGAGATGCTGCGCAACGGGGGTGGCGGCGCGTGAGCAATATTTTATGTTGTGAGCGTTAATATGGCTATGGTAACCGCTTCACATCAAGCGGGCCATATGCTTGTCTGCCGCCCGACGTAGTATAAAAAAAAGCGACATGACTCAAGGCAGGCAGACACAAAAAGTTTGAATAAACCTTACTCGGTCAGTATGCAGGGACGTTGGTGTCAAGCCAAAAATAACTTCAAGGTTTCCAAACCTGTTGCATAGGATGCACAAAACGCATTAAGAATGTTACGACTCTGAGATAAGAATCGTTTGCTTTGTACTTTATTACACAACTGATTACATAGAGTTGTAACTATTGTGGCTTTGTGTGGAATTTGAATTTAATGTTAATATTTTACTTTATAACAGTTTGTTGTTTTTATTAAATATGTAACTTAACATCACATACTTATCTCTAAAAACTCATACAATTATTTCTAAGAAACTAAATTAAAAACTAAATTAAAAATAAAAATAAAACTACATATTATCTAAAAAAGGCCCCCGTGGCATTGTACCGAAGATGCTGGCAGCGTTTCCTCGTTGTATAGCAATACTAATCCGTTGTGCGAGAAAGCCGCCAGCTCTTCGGTCACCAGTGGCTTCGACCAGGCGCTTGGAGAGCTCATTCATGAATTTAAGCGCATTAGGACCCCACGAACCCAGGGTCTCGACTCCAAAAGGCGTTTAATATAAATATAAATATTTGATATAAACAGTTTGTTTATATCAAATATTTATATATTTGAAGTTGAGAATTTTATAATTCTCGTGTCACAGTGTTAGTTACCATACTCCTCCGAAACGGCTTGACCGATTTTGATGAAATTTTATATTTATATTCAGTAGGTCTGAGAATAGGTTCTTATCTATTTTTATGGCAAAACAGCGTTTGCCGCGTCAGCTAGTTTCTTTATAAAACTTAATTGAATACAAAATAAAATATTGGACTATATACTTGTAATTTTTTTTTCGATTTGTAATGAAAGAATGGTACACTAATATAAATGTCATTGTCAATCCTTATTCAACCCACTGCTGGGATACTTGTCTCCCCTCAATCGAAGCGGTTTATAGCATACTCCACTACGCTGCCTAACTGCGGGTTGCCGGAGGAAATAGATATGTAAGTGAAAGAATTACTTCGGTAACATAAAGGAGAAGAGAAGAGCATGTACACAAAGAAGGACTTATCTCTTATAAGGATCTCTTCCATTCAACCAATGCATTAGATTAACTAGGTATTCATTAGTTAATAAAACCTAATTGTGAAATGGCAGTTATATGTTACACATTTATTTATTTCGAGCTGGGTGTGTAATAACTAATAAGCATACCTACTGGGCAGTATGCTTATTACAGTGGTACGGAACCCTAAAAATCACGTTTCCTGTATGGGAGCTCCCTTAAATATTTATTTTATTCTATTTCTTAGGGTTCCGTACCCAAAGGGTAAAAAGGAACCCTATTACTAAGGCTCCGCTGTGCGTCCGACCGTCCGTCAGTCACCAGACTGTATCTCATAAACCGTGATAGTTAGACAGTTGAAATTTCCACAGATGATATATTTTTGTTGCCGCTATAACAACAAATACTAAAAAACAGAATAAAAGAAATATTTAAAGAGGGCTCCCATACAACAAACGTGATTTTTTTTTGCTTGTTTTTGCTCGCAATTGATAATGGTAATAGGTATACGCTTAAAATACTCACATAATATTTAGTTACATATTCACTTTAAAAATAATTAATGAAATAAAAATAAAACAAATTTATAAAAAGGGCTCCCATACAACAAACGTGATTTTTTTTGCCGTTTTTATAGATAATGGTACGGAACCCTTCGTGCGCGAGTCCGATTCGCACTTGGCCGGTTTTTAGTATATGTTGATTTTTTTTATACCACTAAGGTGGTAAACAAGCATACGGTCCGCCTGATGGAAAGCAGTTACCGTAGCCTATGGACGCCTGTAACACCGGAGGCATCACATGCGCGATGCCGACCCTGTAGAAACCTCTTCACGCCCTTTTTGAAGAACCCCATGCTGTAGTCTCCTGGGAAAACCTCAACAGGCAATTCATTCCCCAGCTTGATAGTATACGTGGAAGAAAACTTCTCTGGAACCGGACAGTACGTGACCACTTCGGTTCTAAAGTGTGAGGATGAATTCTGTCGATGGCGAGCGGTGCGACTGTAGAAGGAGGCCGTGGGCATCATGTCAAACAACTCCTCTGAATACACCCCATTATACAAACGGTAGAACACACAAATGGACGCATAATCTCTTCTCAGACTTTAAACCGTCTGTTAGTTTGGGATCGTCAACAATTCTCACAGCACACCTTTGAACCGAGTCACAAGGTGCAAGCTGGTATCTAGGCGCTCCAGCCCATAGATAGCAACAGTACTCCATATGCGGCCGTACTTGAGCTTTGTAAAGCATAAGTCTTTGCCGCGGATTGAAGTACTGTTTCGCCCTGCTGAGCACACCTAGTTTCTTCGATGCCAGCTTGACCTTCCCCTCCGTTGATATAGCGGCAACAGAAATACATCATCAGCGAAAATTTCAACTGTCTAACTATCACGCTTCATGAGATACAGCTTGGTGACAGACGAACGGACGGACGGACGGACAGCGGAGAGAGTAATAGGGTCCGTTTTTCCCTTTGGGTACGGAACCCTAAAAATAATAAAACTAAGCACAAGCTGCAAAAACTCCACATGTGATTTTACCTTCGCATGCCCTTCAGTGGCGACCTTCCAAATATCCAGTCCACTTTTGAATATCCTTGCCAGTCGCGGCAAACGACCATAAATTACTTGAAGATATGTGGACGGCCCGCCCTCGAACACTTCACGGGTAAAGAGCAATTTGCTGGAAATCTTAGGGGTGTAAGTGGTTCATCAACATCTTTGAACCAAAGCCAACTTCACCTGCACGCGGTGCACCCTGCTGACGGACAAACGAAGCTCTGGCGAAAAGAGAGGTAGGGAGCGTAATTGTGAGCTACCCGAAATGTACCTCCATCTTACAGAATACCCCAGCCAAAAAATAACTCCATTGAGGGTTGTTGTGTTCCTGCGAGTGAGTGAGGTCACCATAAAGGAAGGAGAAGCTGCGTTGGCAGCGGGGGTCGCGGCGCCCGAGCTACATTTTATCTTGCGAGCGTTAATATTTATACAGTAACCGCTTCACATCAGACGGGCCGTATGCTTGTCTGCCACCCGACGTAGTATATATATATAAATGTTGTGGTTGGAAGCTAGTAAACAAACAAATATATTCCCAAAATAGTATTCACTGCATCAATATTCTGCCTAAACATCTATTCTGTAACTGGATAGCCCTTTTAGCCATGTAAATTTAAAAGCAGTAATGCGAGTTGCCAGTAAAAAATAAAATGAACACGCTACTTCCATTAGCTGATAATATGTATATCCTTGGGGAAGTACACATTATTAACTAGGGGAATATAGGATGTCTGGATATGATTAGATTTGCTTGTCAATTACTTGGAGCAGATTGACGGGAATCCAATCACGACCGGCCTATTGATAGACTTATGTGTGCTTATGATGTCTTAGTACATATATGTGCTGGTACATTCGCGACAAAACATTCCATAGAAATGCTGCGTCATTAATTATTACATCCACAAAATAACATAATGTGTAATAGATATTTCTGTGAATTTGTCGTATGTGACTTTGGGGTGTAAGTAGTTCATCATCGTGGTGCACCCTGCTTATAGACAAACGAGGGTCTGGTGAAAAGAGAGGTACGGCATGCTCCGACTGGGGAAGTATCGCCACCTCCAAGTACATTTATCAGTTGTCTAGTACCCATAACACAAGCTTTGCGCTTAATTTGGGACTAGATGGCGCTGTGTAAACTGTCAAGAAATATTTATTTATATTAACATAAATGGGAAAAGTTGTGGTTGGAAGCTAGTAAACAAGTTTTGGAGAGTTCGTCAACATCTTTGAACCAAAGCCAACTTCACCTGCACGCGGTGCACCCTGCTGACTGACAAACGAATCTCTGGCGAAAAGAGAGGTAGGGAGCGTAATTGTAAGCTACCCGACTGGGGAATGTACCTTCACCTCACAAAATACCGCAGCCAAATAATAATTCCCTTGAGGGTTGTTGTGTTCCTGTGAGTAAGTGAGGTCACCAGAAGAGGAATGAGATGCTGCGTTGGCAGCGGGAGTGGCGGCGCACGAACGTATTTTTAATGTTGCGAGCGTTATTATGGCTACGGTAACCGATTCACGATAAAGAAATAAGGAGACGTATCGGGATGGCCAAAGGTGCAATGGCCCAACTGGACAAAGTTTGGGGTAGCCGTGATATTGCGCGTAAGACCAAAGTGAAACTAGTTAACACGCTTGTGTTCTCTATATTTGCTTACGGAACTGAAACGTGGACCCTGAGAATGGCTGATCGTGACCGAATTGACGCTTTTGAGATGTGGTGCTGGAGGAAAATGCTTCATATTCCTTGGACCGCCTTCCGCACCAACGCGTCTATTCTGCGAGAGCTAAATATAAAAACAAGATTATCTACCACCTGCCTCCGCAGAATACTTGAATTTTTCGGTCACATCGCTCGAAAGGATGGTCATAACCTCGAACAACTTATGGCAACTGGCAAGGTTGACCGCAAACGACCAAGAGGCCGCAGCCCGATGAGATGGTCTGACCAGATCCGCACATCTCTGGACTCAAATCTCCACAGTGCACGTTGCGAAAGATCGCAATAGTTGGAGAAAAATTGTTAGAAGGAAGATGTTTCTGCGTGGGAGTCACGACCCTCAGTAATGAGGTATACGACGCGAGGAGGAGGAACCGATTCACATCAGGCGGACCGTATGCTTGTCTGCCACCCGATGTAGTATAAAAAAAAGCATAATACATATTTCCATGTTTGTGATATCTCAAAAACTATTCTCTTTTTATTTTAGTATAATGTTATTCGATAAATTTTACTATGTAGTGTCCTGATAATTATATATTTATATATATATATATATATATATATGTAAGGATACGATCTGTCTGATAGTAAGCAGTATCCATATTTCTGGCTAATATATCGCTGACATTAATGTAAGGTTTCGCGCAAAAGAAGTTAAGTAATGGCTCACATAAATTCCTGCTCAAACTCACCTGGCGCGGATCACATTAATCATTCCTCACTATTTTTAATGAAAACGTAGCCTTTTTCATAATGGTCGAAGACTGTGATACTCGAAAATTTTCTAGGAGAATTTATTACAGTATTTTCAGTCTACTAACTTTAACATAATTGTCGAAATGGAACACTATTATGAAGCTTCATTTGGGCGTCTGTCCATTAATCTGTAACCAAACAAGAAATTATTTTACCGAAAAAAAATACCGACTACGAATTATTTTTTTATTATCCTTAAATTTTTTTCACCGTCGCCATATTAAAATAATATACCCTATGCCTATTCCTATGAGGAGCTCAACTAAGCAACGTTGACCGTAGTCTGTCCATGGATGGGTTTAATTATCTCGAGTTCCTCTGTACTTCGCAGGGCACGTTAATAAGTCGATCCCGGCTGTTGTCAACACGATAGTCGTTAAGTCAAGTCAGTGGCCTTTAGGTGGTAACACACTGACCTCCGCCAACCCTTTCAGCCTGAATCAAAGTAGCCATTGATAGCCATTCGACGACCGAAATTCGATCTATTGACAAGCCCATCAATAGATCGAATTTCGGTCGATTGATTGTGGTAAGGAATGTTACCGAGCGAGGCATTGAACTTGAAACGTTAGCTACGTCCAAATTAATTACTCCACGTCTAAAAGACTTCGCCCACACGGCAGGACGTCTAAGCCATATTTCCTATTTCCCGCTACTGCTATAAAACATTGTTTACATTTGTGATACACGTCCAGATACCATTTTAGACACGTGAGCTTTTAATTTTAGGCGGGTGATGACCTGTTGTTTAGTTCGCACTTCCGCGTATTGTTTTCCGATGAATATGTCTGAAAATTGCTGTATTATAATCCGAAAATACGATAAAGCTAGCGATAAGATAGCTAATGACTCTTAATTACAATTTATTTAAATGCAAACTATGTGATTGGCTAAAGAAATACAATTTTTATAATATTAAAGATTTGACCGAAAATATAAAAAATAGTTCAGAATGTATATGAATATTTGTATGTTTTAAATTTATTATTGACGAATGGTGTATATATATTTAATTGGAGATATATGATTTAGTGACTACATACTTAAATTATTGTCAATGTCAAATGTCATAATCAACATAATTTTGCATGCTAAATTGTATTAGCTAAACATGCGCACATTTCACGATGTACCACCTTTATACCATGTTTTAAGCAATAAATGAATTGCATTATTATTATTGTTAATCGAATCAATCTATATATGTTCGAATACATAATTTGAGAAAGGCTGGACAGATTTTCATGGTTTTTGATTTGTTGGATTTGTCTCCGTCCCGAATAGCATTGGAAAATTGACGAAAAAATAAAATAAAAGAAAAACATTTTCCCATACAAATAGTGTCAGTTGAAAAAGGATTGAGATATATATTGTATGTCAAATATTTATGCGTGCGTTCAGAAATTCATATCAATAGAAAAAATTACTTAATTAAAAAAGAACAAACTGAACGACCATAACATGTATTAACTTTACTAATGCAACATTAAGTCGTTTGACAGAACCATCGACAAATTCATCCATTAGACAAATTGCGCGAAACCAATTAAATATTCATTGTTAAGAAGACAGGACAACGTCTGCCGTGTCAGCTGGTTATTTAATAAACTAGTTTTTTTTTTTTTTTTTTTTATACTACGTCGGGTGGCAGACAAGCATACGGCCCGCCTGATGTGAAGCGGTTGCCGTAGCCATATTAACGCTCGCAACATAAAGTATCGCTCGCGCGCCGCCTCCCCCGCTGCCAACGCAGCATCTCCTTCATTTCTGGTGACCTCACTCACTCGCAGGAACACAACAATCCTCACGGGAATTGTTATTTGGCTGCGGTATTCTGTGAGGTGGAGGTATATTCCCCAGTCGGGTAGCTTACAATTACGCTCCCTACCTCTCTTTTCGCCAGAGCTTCGTTTGTCAGTCAGCAGGGTGCACCGCGTGCAGGTGAAGTTGGCTTTGGTTCAAAGATGTTGATGAACCACTTACACCCCAAATAGTTATTTAGAACAAGTAGTAAATCGGTATAATCGATTGCAGAACACACAAAGGAAGCCTTAAGTTACGCAGTATGTCCGCAGGTGTTTAGAGTGTGCTCAACCACGCTGTTCAACTGCAGGTTGGCGGCAGTCAAGAGGTAAGCCCATCCACGCTACCCAAGATAGGTAGGCTACAGTTTAAGTTGCTTAACTTGCTTTATCCCGTTAGACTAAGAACTCAACAGAGTCATCAAGCTCCGCTTTGTTTTATACCACTAAACCGGAAAACATTCAGTTACCGTAGTCTATGTTCGCCTGTAAAACCAGGGCTATCACACGCGCGTTACCAACCACATAAAAACCTCTTCATGCCCCTTTTGAAGAACCCGATGCTGTAGTCTCCTAAGAAAACCTCGACAGACCTTCTCTAGAATTTTTCTCCTATCTACTACTGTCCTAATCGAAGTAGAGAAAAAAATTAAATACTTCCACCCATGTGGGTGATTGCTTGGCTCCTGTTTCGGAAACATATTATTTATTCATAGTGACTGCATAGAGTGACGTTATCATTGCCTACGTGTCATAAAACATGGTAACTGCATATTGCGTCACTGCGGTGGCTTAACCGCAGATATGTTAGACGGCTAGACACCGCTTGCTCATATTGTGAACTAGCTAAAACACGCAGACGAAGTTTCACGTGACAGAAACAATAAACTTATATATGAAGATGTTGCCTTCCGCGCAAACGATTTTTTTTTACAATTCGTTTACTTACCGTGCTTCTCAGTTACGGAATAAATTACCCTCACATATTCGAGAAAGCCCAGCAGTTTTTTTTCTTTAAGAAGAAACTGAAAGTTCACTATTTATCAAATATATTATAATACGTAATAATTATGTATTGTTTGTATATATGTATATACCCTATATTTTTATATAGTTACAGTGTATGATCTCTAATAGATAATTTTAATTTATTGGCACACGCTATCCGCTTCTTAGAACATATCCACACAGTTAAAGGTTAGCTGGAAGATATCTCTTTTAGAGATAAGCTCGCCTTCTTAAACTACATTAAAATTTAAACACATGTAACATTTTAAATTGTCATGTACAATAAAGAATATATATAAAAAGCGTACCGAGGTAGATCACTAATTATGAAGAAGATTTGGATGGAATTTATATTTGTGACGAGTTGTACCTACGATAGTGGAACTTAGAGGCAGGTATCAAGTCAAGCAGCTCATAAGAGCACTCCCCGTGCTATAATTTATATAGTATGCAAAGAAATGCAATATCTCTACGTGTAGAAAACGAGCCGTCAATAAAATTATTTATTTACAATAAAGTTATATATTTTAATGCTTAAATAAAGTTTTTTTTTAGTCAACCTAATATAATGAAATATTTTTGGGATAAAAAGTATACTATGTATAGTTATAGTATGTGTACGGTTTACCGTACACACACGTATTATCTATACCTACATAGATATTTATAAGTAAATTCTTTCAACATAAATTTAGCATAGCTTGCAATATGCGCCGTATGTGGCTATGTTGCAATTAAGCGGTGAAGACAATTAACTTATTAAATTAGTCTAACACTCGACGGGTTTGGTCATTTAATAACTCTCCTCTGAGTCACCCAACCCTCAGCTCAGCTCAGCATCAGCTCCTAACTTACAGCATAGCTCTATGTAAAGGTCCCCATCAAGGTCCCTTACAGTATGTGTTCCCTATAAACTGATAGGAAAGTAGTTAGCGCGCATTTACTTTGTTTATAGCGTACCAAGTTTGTATATTACAAAAGTTTGTTTGACAGAATTGAACTGGCGGCTTGTGCGGTGTAAAGTCTTCTATACGTATAGTAAGTATGTTGACTAAATGAGCAAAAGTATCATGAAATGAGTTAAAACAATATAATATTTCAGGAAATAAAATTCAAAACAGGATAATGAGATATTCTAAAATATGAATATCAAATATAAAATAGGTACAATATTGAATGAATGAATGAATGAATGAATGATAATGATAATTTATTCACAGAATATGGTTAACAATAAGGCGTTATAAATTGTATGGTCCTTAGCATATTCCACCAAAATGGCATGTGAATATTTATATAAAAAAAAGAAAACAAAGTTATATATTTAAATTAACATTTTACATTGCAAATTAAATATTAAGTACATACTTAAAAACATGTCATGATTTTAGAATTTATAATTGAAAAAGTCATTTATGGAATAAAAACAATTTGTGACCAGGAAATCAAATAAACATTTTTTAAACTTATATAATGTCAAACATTTCAATGAGTCTGGTAGTTTATTATATATTTTAATGCACATACAGTATGAGCTGTTGCTCCTATATTTTAATTTAGTATTAGGGTAAATTAAATTGTATTTACGTCTGTTCGATCTTTTCATTACATCGTCAAGTTTTTCAAATAAGTCTAGGTTACGTTTAACAAAAAGAGCCGTTTCATATATGTACAGAGATGGAACGGTCAGAAGACGGAGTTCTTTGAACAAAGGCACACATGTGTCGCGTCGATCTGCTCCGCATATGGTACGAATACATTTTTTTTGGGCTACAAATGCTCGGTCCGAGTCTACCGAGTTTCCCCAAAGAACTATGCCATATCTAAGTAGCGAACAGACGTAGCCATGGTAAGCCAAAAGAGCCGCTTCTCGAGACACAATTTTTTTGAGCCTCCAAAGAGCAAAGATAAATTTGTTTATTTTTTTGCACAATTCTGATATCTGGTCTTTCCAGTTACAGTTAGAATCCAGAATGATGCCTAAAAATTTGTTTCTTGTAACTTCCTGTATCCTGATATCATTATATTTAATAGTCAGATTGAGAGGTTTAGTTTGATAAGTCAGAAATTGCATGAATTGCGTTTTAGAAAGATTAATTTTTAAATTATTATTATTTAACCAATTTATAATGTCGTTGAGAGCTATATTAATATCATTTTCAAATGTGTCAGTATTTTTATTTTTTATTATTATAGTTGTGTCATCAGCAAATAGCAAACATTGATGTGCTATTGCTTCCGGAAGGTCGTTAATGTATGAATAATTTTGAAACTATTATTAAAGGGGTACTTTTCGGACTAGCGCAACGCCGCCACCGAAGCCTTTAATAAATAATCTCGTAAACTGTTATTCACTTTTAATGGTCATTTTACCTAGATTGCGATGGCCGTGAAAGGATTAAGTTTCTTGTGTAAGCAACAAGTAACTTATGCATAGTCACAACATAATAATAACGTCAACATTACACGTCATAAAACCCGGTAACTGCATATTGCGTCATCATATCCAAATTGAACATAACCCTAATAGTTGATTTATATTCAGAGTAGGTTTTCCGAGTGGCTTCGAATGTTCATGCCTTGAATAATATCTAAAGTTAGTGTGTCCTGTTAACTCTTTGGGGTTAAATCCGTGGTCAATTCATTATAACTATAATTCGGATGAAGTTGCCTTCACCAAAACTCCAATGATTTGGAATATCGCAAACGAATTTATTGTCTTGGAGTTTTTTTTATTGTCTATGATCTAGTGCTGCGGCATTAGTGCTCGATCTTCCTATCCAGAAGGATAATCTATCTAAATCTATCTACTTGTAGTGTCTACTCGTATTCCCTGATTCTGTAGTCACTCTCCTTTCTTTTTAGGGTTCCGAACCTCAAAAGGAAAAACGGAACCCTTATAAGATCACTTTGTTGTCCGTCTGTCTGTCTGTCTGTCAAGAATTTCTATGTCGAGAATGCGTGGAGGCATCAAGCTGAAATTTGAACTGTATACTCAGGTCTACGGTCCCATGAAGTTAAAAAAAAATCAAACTGTTAAGTTTACGTAGAAAAAAGTTACGGCCGTTTATTCAGTAAAAAACGCATATTTCGACACACTCAAGGGAATCAAAACCTATAGGGTACTTCCCGTTGACCTAGAACTATGAAATTTGGCAAGTAACATCGTTATAGACTACAAGTACAGGAATAAATCTCAAAACTATACATTTGTAAATAGATCTTAAAAAATAGGGGGTCTATATTTTTTATAGGGTGTCGAAATTTGAAATTGAAACTGCTAGTTCAAATGGGGTATCATATGAAAGGGCTTGATGTACACATTGCAAAATATATTTTATTTATTTTTTTCGAGGCATTATTTCTTATTTATAATGAAAAATATCAAATTTAATAATGATACTACGTACCTACGGAACCCTCGGTGGGCGAGTCCGACTCGCACTTGTCCGGTTTTTTTTTTATTACATCGGGTGACAAACAGCGATGTTTCATGTTGCGAGCGTTGATATGGCTACGGTAACCGCTTCACATCAGGCGGGCGTACGAGTATGCTTCTCCCCACCCGACATAGTATAAAAAGAAAGATTTTTTTATATATATTTTAGCAATCAATAAATGCAATCGGCATCACCTTAGGGTATTTGTACTACTACGTCGGAACTGCAGTCGTTGACATAAAAACTTTCAGTAATAACATTTCATATACGACTTCTACGAGCATAGGTCCCGTCTTATTTGCAATTCAAACAAACGATTGGATAACTTGCAAACATTGCACGGACATTCTGGTGCAAATGTAACATAAAAAGGATCAATAACAAGAATAAACAAATATCTATATAGGTATATATGCTTTTATTAATTGTACTAAAAAAATGGTTTAATAATTTTACGTGATAACGTCATAAGAAAACACCATCGGTCGATGGAGTGGAAGAGAGATAGACGCGTCACTTGTTCTGCACTCTCGCTTGTACGCTCGGCTCAGGCGGAACGTGACAATGTCATGCTTTTTCTTGCAAGTAGCCGGCGTTCATCAAAAAAAAAATATGATGTGCTTTTATTTGTTGTTATAGAAATAATAACTGAAAAGGGTATTCACTGTGTTTTGCTCATCAAACCCGTTCATTTGATATATCATAGCGATCAAAACGGGAATATTTAATAGGGGTATTGTCACGAGAACAAAACAAGCGACAGCACTCAACAAATTTCGCACGCGCTATTCAGCGCCTGTTACATAATCGGCCCCCGCGAGCGTTAATTTTGAGTTTATACCACACCCCGGCCACTCCATACAAATGTCGCGTCGTGTACTACTACATAAACAATGGCGTCTGTGCAGAGCGTGAATGAGCGTGTGTGCGTGCGGCGCCATACAAACTGTTCCAGATTTGTCTCAGAGGGGAGGTGAGGTCGACACGAAAGAGCGGCAGGGAGTGGCCATACTGTACGTAGTACTATTATTTTTTATACTGTTGGTTTTTACGAAACCGCGCTATATACCGTCGCGATATGACGATGGCGGTAATCAAAAACAATTATTGAAAAGTTGTAGATAAGTGCCTTGCTGTGTGTTCACGTTCTTTTCCTTTCTGTGCGTACTGCATGTATATATGCGTAGGTATTGAGTAAGTGCTTTGTGACCAATTTTACTGCCGTGATGTTCGCCTATAGCCCGTTTACATGTAAAATGTAACAGGGTTGCTGTCTGCATTTTTACGTAATTTTCTGTTATTCGCTTCACTCTTTTTATAGACAAAAAATATAAGGTCATTAATTCTGTTTCACAATGGATTTATTTTATTATTCTGCTTCTATTGTTTTTGAAAAATTTCATATTTGTATTTTATTTTTCGAAACATTTTGTTATGAAAATGCAAATCCTAAATAAACATTTGTTACTTTTTCACATAGCAGTTGCAGCATTCATTGTACCGCTTTAATTTTTTTTTACGATAGCTCATTTAGCTATACTTCACATGAACTCAAATACTGACAGAATATTTCATGAGTAGTCGCATTTTCGAACGATTTTTTTTATACGAGAGGGGGGCAAACGAGCATGTGGGTCACATGATGGAAAGCAATCACCACCGCCCTTGGAGATTGTGACAGCAAGGGGTCGCCGATATGATGCCAGCCTACACACCTTCCTTTCTTTCTTTCTGGTGGTCACCAGAATACTCCACCTCGCAGAATACTGCAGCGAAATACCGCTTCCCTAGCGGTTTGTTGTGTTCCTGCGTAGCGGTGTTTGAGTATTTCGCTGCAGTATTCTGCGAGGTACTTCCCCAGTCGCGCAGCTTTAAAAATACGCTATATACAATATATATATAATACCTTTCTTTTCGCCAGAGCCAGAGTTTCTCAGTCAGTAGGGTGCACCACGTACAGGCGAGGTTGGCTTCCGCTTGAAAGGTCGTAGGGAGTCACATACACCTTAAATTTAATATCAGATTATATGAATGATTCTTATGCGAACATCTATCATATCGACATCTATGCACCTACTTGCCTGATTTAAAGCGCTTACTCGACCCCGACTCGACTATTAAATTGGATAGTGTAATAGCGTGTTGAACATCCAACTTGCTATACACTGTTCTACGCCAACTTTCAAGTTGAGTCGGGGTTGAGTTGGATAATGTAATAAGCACTTAAGCGTGTTACACACGAAGTAGATACGATATATTTAGAGTGAGACACTGCTGCATGCGTGTAAGAGACGGTGATATACTTTCTACTGTCTCATCTATAGGTCTCACCTATAACAGTCATCGTCAACCCTTATTCATCGCACTGCTGGGATATAGGTTCCCCACAATTGAAGAGGTTTAGAGCATACTCTACCACTCTGCTCATCTGCAGGTTGGCACCTATATCAGTGTCTCATTCTAAATATATCCTATCTACTTAGTGTGTCAGTCATGCACAAAGTAGTATACAACCCATATAAAGTAATGACTACCTACTTATCTTTATTCGTCATCATCATCAGGTCATTTTAGTCTCCACTACAGGAGCACAACCCTCTGTCGTCCGTCCCAGACAGAAGGAGGATTTGGCCTACACTCCCCACGCTGGCCAGACGGGTTGGAGAGGCCTAATCGATGTTTTATAATGTATTTCCCTTAGTCGCCTTGTACGACATCCACGGGGGGAGACGGAGTGATTCTATTCTAGTCTACCGGAAACCACACGGCAAATCTTATATATATATCTTTATTCAATACATAGTTATACTAACACTCTCACTCATAGAAAATACTTGACACACACTTAAAATTCAATAGATTAACTCAATATTTGTAAAAGCGATTACAAATTGTAAATATACACAAAATGAGAATATAATTATACTCGTATAATAATTTAATGGTGGGTTTACACGCTAGCATTCAACGCTATATTAAACAAGCACAAGCACGGGCACGAGCGTGTTAACAGGTAGCTCGCGTCCTCGCCTCTACCAGTGATCGTGAATCTGGTGAGAGTGTTGTCTGGTGTGTGTGGGCTGCGTGTCGAGCTGCATGCCGAGCTACGTGGCACGTGTTTAAACGTACCATAAAATTTTATACTTAGGGAGCTAGATAGCGTCGTAACGTATGTCAGTCTAATCGCTCACGCAAGTTAAGCAATGTCGACTGTAGCCCGTCTATGGATGGGTTTATTAATTTCCAGCTTCTTTATGTTTCCGAGGGCACAATAAGTCATCGGCGCCGCCTATAGTCATTCGATTACAGTCATTTAAGCCAAGTCACTGGTCTCCACTGACCGGCAAAGGCGGACCGGTGGCGGCGGCTCCACCAACCCGTAGTTTAGCAGAGTGGTACAGTACGATGATTGAGAAGAGACCAGTGGTATGAATATATATTCATCATCTTCAGGTCATTTTAATCTCCACTACAGGAGCACGATCCTCTCTCATCCGTCCCAGACAGAAGGAGGATTTGGCCTACACTCCCCACGCTGGCCAAACGGGTTGGGGATATAGATTGATGCAATATGAATATAGATTGATGCAATATAGAAAGATGAATATAGATTAATGCATTATAATAAGTTTAGGTACTCATATACCATCTACAATCAACAACTGATCAAAAACTTCACAGAAGTGGCCATTCTGTGCATAACATTCTATGTACGCAAATAATTGTATTTATTCAAAACTTGTTTGCACATCAAACGGAACGTTCGCCGGAGGCTATGTTCTGAAATTGCCTGTAAAACTAAATATTAAATGCAGTTTTGCCTTATCTCAAACGTTCTGATGTTAGCTGTTTTGTTGTTATCGCCTGTTTAGTTAGTAAATTGTTCTCTAGAAAGCATTTAGGAAGTTATTTCACAGTTTATATTGTTATAGTGGGGAGTAAAAATACTTAATGTTAAAGTGTATGGAATCGTTCACAAGAGAGTATTAAGAGAGGTAGGGCAGGGTATTTACAAGTTGCCAGACCGGGGAAGTATATACTTATCTCACAAAACAACACTCATCATCATCATCATCATCAGGTCCATTTTAGTCTCCACTACAGGAGCATGACCCTCTCTCGTCCGTCCTAGACGGAAGGAGGATTTGGCCTACACTTCCCACGCTGGCCAAACGGGTTGGGGAGCCCTAATCGATATTTAATAATGTATTTCCCTTAGTCGCCTTGTACGACACCCACGGGCAGAAACGGAGTGATTTTATTCTAGTCTGCCATAAACCACACGGCCACACAAAATAACACTGTCAAATAACAATTCCCTTGAAGGTTGTTGTGTTCCTGCGAGTGAGTGAGGTCACCAGGAAGGAAGAAGTTGCTCCATTGGCAGTGAAGGTGGCAGCGTGCGTGCGACATTTCATATTGCAAGCGTGTATATGGCTACAGTAACCGCTTTACATCAGGTGGGCCGTATTCTTGTTTGCCACCGGACTTTGTATAAAAAAAAAGATCTAGCCTTAGAAATTTAAACTGTTTAAACTACAAATCTTTAATTGATCTAAACACATGAATACATGAGTAAAAACCGCACATAATGTGGACAACATTATGTGCAGTTTTTACTCATGTATTCATTTATTCATTAAAAGGTAAAAAAATCTACTATGTTAATGCTAACATATAAGCATAATATATCTTTTATATATTGTTTATATACATTTTTTTATTTGTTCGTTTATTATTATGAATCTCTCTTAAATCACGGGTCAAGCCCGGTCATTTGATAGGCGTGCGCGGGGATATGGATCCAACGCGTAGAGGCCCCTTTGAGAAGTTTAATGTAATGTTGTACGCCCGCCGTGACCCGCTCCAGGATATGTCAATGGAATGATATACCCATGAGCAGGTCTCGGCAGGCGTTGAGACTATTGCGAAGTGTGATGTAAAATAAATGGGTTATGGAGATGAGATCTGGGTGAACTAAATACCGGGTTATTACAGAAGAGGGACGGACGCCTGCCATAACTGCTTTTATTGATAGTTATTTGCGGCAGGCGGTGGCTTGCCACTCACTAGACTCCGACACTCCGGTGTGAGTGACTCAGGGATGTCGAGAGGTGTGCTGAGATTTCTCCGAAGTTACTCGCGGCGTGATGCCCTTTAACACTTCCACCCCTGGAGCATATAGCTCTAGCGGCTCCTCTCTGGACGGCCAATGAAGGCAAGCCAAAGCTGAGAGTCCTGCGGGCCTTCTTGTGTTTACACTCCGACCGATGAAGACACGTCGGAGACGAAGGCCCTGACCGACTCTCTGGAGACTCGGGTCCGTGGTGTCGCTACTCACACAACAGCTCGCCACACGCTGCCCTGCGGACTTATTATGATATTATTAACTACTTCGTACAGTTCATTCAGGACTACGTATGAGGAACGAACTGTCGCAAAATCCATTTGAATTTACTGTTTGCGTTAATCTTGAAATTTAGATTAAATTACGCATTAAAAATCTCTCTTATTAACGCAATCAATAAATTCAACTCAATAATCGCATTGTAGTCACATTGTGCGATAGTTCGACTGTCACAGTCCTGAATGTTTGAACACCCTGAATTTCAGAAACTTTCATTATTGAACCGACTCGCCCATTGTCGGTCCCGACTCGTCCGCTTCAATCGTGTAGGGAAATTGAGAATGTTTTTTGGGTCTGACCTCTCATTTGAGAAATCTATTTTCTACATGGAATAAATCATCTAACTGATTGAATAGGGAGAACGACTTTTAATTAAATAAATGAATGAAATAAATAAATATTCCTGGACAAATTACACACGGCTATCCAGTCCCAAACTAAGCAAAGCTTGTACTATGGGTACTAGATAACTGAAGGCCAATTCTCGTAATTTTTCTAATTACTGATTGAAATTTGACCGAATCGAGATTGAATTGACTAAAATTATATACCTGATTTCATTAATTAATTATTATCACTTCATGTTGTTGGCAAAGTAAAATTGTTAGTTTGTTTAATTTTTACTCATATTTCGATATAATCAAGCTTAAATTTAATTTTGAAGTTACATATTGTGTTACGAGAATACCAAATGTGACATTTGTGAGATCGAGACTGGATCGAAACTGAATTTTAACTATATTTTAATTACGAGAATTGCCCCTCAAATATAATATATACATTTGAGGGGCAATTCTCGTAATTAAATATTACTCTTTTATTTTGTAAATACATACATATACCTAATACATAGAAAATACCCAGACCAAGATATTTGTCTTGGTCTGGGTATTTTCATACATGTTCATGCACATAAATTTTTGTCTTGTGCGGGAATCGAACCCGCAACCTCGGAGTCAAAGTGGCCATTGCTAACCATTCGACCACCGGGCTCGTCAAAAATTGATGTTGGTATCTTTACGTGTGTCGGTCCTGGGGCCCTATCGCCGAAGCTGAAGCCGATTACCATCGAATATTTTGATCCCAAAATTAGGTATTAAGTTTTAGGTATTGACAAACATCTTCAGCTTAGTGGGTATAGCTCTAGGGTTTCTACCAGCCAAACACCAATCAATCAATAGGAATGGGCTTCCACTTAGCCAGCAGGGCCCCCGAATGTTGTCATTAGATACAGTCGTTAAGCCAAGATAAGTAAGTCAAGCCTTTAGACGGCTTGAACACTGGCATCCGCCAACCCGCAGTTGAGCAGCAGCGTGGTGAAGTATGCAATAACCCCCAATCAATCAAAAGATTATTTGAGTTCCCAATCAATCAATCAATCAAAAGTTTATTTGCCTTTGTTTGAGGTGAGATCCAAATATAATACTTTAATATTTTTTTTTTGTAAATACATACATGTACCTAATACATAGAAAATACCCCGACCAAGACAAACGTCTTGATTTTCTTAGATGTTCATGCACACAAATTTTTGTCTTGTGCGGGAATCGAACCCGCAACCTCAGAGTCAAAGTGGTCATTGCTAACGTTAGGCAGTTGAGCAGCGTGGTGGAGTATGCAATAACCCCCTTCGTTTGAGGTGAGATCTGTATCTCAGCAATGGGATGAATAAACGGTAAGGATCTACGACGACATCAGCCCCCTTACCACCAACTCTTATTGCGATTCAATAGCAGAATAGAATGCTTATTCATATCAATGAATAAGCGACTCTATTTGAAATGGAATAGATTCGCTTATTCATTGGTATGAACAAGCATTCTAGTCTGCTATTGAATCGCAATAATAGTTGGTGGTAAGGGGGCAGACATTTGAGACACACCCACCACACCAATTTCGGCACTAGTATCGATTACGTCTGTTCATCGCAAAATGGCAGCGCTTCCCCCTCCCCCACACGCGATATTCTATAGTCCGTACTTAGTAATAAATTCTTTGATCCTTCATCTATCCAGTGGTGTGACTAAATTTTGGATGGAGATGATAGATATGAAACGCAACACCAAATTGTATCCCCCGATTTAGTTATCATTCGTTTTTTTGAATTGCCATCCAATGGAAGCAATTTTAAAGTATTCATGTCAAAGTCGGTTTTAGCTGGACATAGGCTATACCAGGGGTCACCAATTAGTTTCATTGCGGGTCCGTTTGTAACAAATATAACTCTATTGCGGTCCGTTTGTTTTATAATAATAACTAGCGACCAAGATTTTAAATGTCAATCCTATTAATATTCTAAATGGGGAAGTTAGTCAGTTTGTTTGTTACTTTTTCACACAAAAACTACAAAACTATTTGAATGAAACTTGGCTCACAGAAAACAGGCTACTTTTTATCCCACGGTAAAACCGCGGGCAGCGGCTAGTGAATAAATAAAAGCAAAAGAAATCAGAATACTTTTTATTATCAATGAGACATTTTGATACTGATATTCTCAGACTATCTAGGTCCACACAAAATAGATCCATTTGGTGACCCCTGGGCTATACAATACGCGTGTGAAGCCGCGGGAAAAGCAAGCAGTAGCTAAAATTGTAACAGAGCTATATGTATTATTACAAAACCACGTGTTTCCTACCCTAATATAAACAGGGAAGACAGTCGGTCTTACACAGGTGTTTACATTGTAAATGTAGTGACACACATTTAAAAAAATACGTTTCAGTGGCAAACCACATGTCGCCCATAAATACGCTTAGTATTAGACTGGTTGTTCATTCAATGATATACTATAACGAGATATTCTTTTTGATTCTCTAGAGAGAGAAATGTGTAAAATCTAGTCATAACATAATATTAGAAAATGCAAATATTATAAATAATACCATTAATTGTACGTTAGCGTTTACTTATATGTTTTGTATTGTATCTAGTACTACCTCTAGCGAGATATTTCCGGAACTCTGATTTCCATACAAAACATTAAAGCTGGAGATTTAGGATATTTTTCAACAAGCTATTGAAGTGACGACATTTTTTTGTACGTTTGTTTTAATCTTGATACAAATATTTAGTCGTCCACCGCAAACTGGGAGCTCACAATTGTTTTTTAAATCAATTATATCTTGAAAAATACCGAACCGGTTACATGTGAATTATATTTCATTAAACTTTATAAAATTGCCATGTTAAAAATCTGTTGTAAAAACTACGGAACCGATTTTGTTCCCCAGCTACCTTAAAAATTGTATTTAAATTTTCTACATACCTACCAAGCATCAAAATTGGACTATTTATTCGAGAATTATCACGTCATAAATATACAAGATATTTTTGCCCGCTTTTTGAAGAATTATTAAGTACTATTTCAAGTTTCAACCTCCTAAATCATCGCTTCGTCTTTTTTATAGCATTTATGTTGTAGTATATAACAATCTTTATTTTTAGTATCTAACAAATTAATTGAAGCGTAGGACGGACTCCCGTACAAAGCTCGTATCTGGGTATTACAATAACATGACATCAGATTTGAAACTGTAGGTGTTAAGCGTAATCTTCATGTACCAATTCACTGATATATATCTAATAAAAATAATATCTCTTTCTAGGGGACTAATATCTTGTTATTAGGGTTCTGTAACACCGTATGAAAAAAACAGATTTAGTTTGAATCTACTAGACTGTTTAAGTGCACTAATTTATCCATATTCATAATAGTTTAGATGTGAAAGTATATTTGTTTTTTGTATGTTATTTCTTCTTTCACGTCGCAAGGAACCAACTGATTAACATATTTTTTGACGTAATGACGTTTTATAAATCGATGAACGTCGGCTGCAAATACGAAAAAGCATGACTCTTTGTCACGTTCCGCCTGAGCCGAGCGTGGAAACAAGAGCGCGGAACAAGCGATAGAGACACGGCTGATGTTTCTTATGACGTTATCACGTAAAATTATCATCCATAAATCAACTTTGCAGACAACCAATTTTTTTACGTGGTGAGTTATATACGCTACTTTTTATCCCGGAAGAACAAATTATTCCCACAGGGAAAGAAATTTTTACCATGCGAACGAAACCGCGGGTAACAGTAATATCTATCTATGGACTCCGGATCATACTTTTTGTTAAATTTAATTTTATTAACAACTAGCTGCGCGCACGGCTTCGCACGGGTAGAAAGTGGTGTTTTTACTTTTAGGTCTTTTCTCTCCATAAGAACTTTCCTTTACCTTAACGAAAGCATGTTAAACAAAAATTAGCAGAATTGATCAAGCCGTTTTGGAGACATGCGCTTAGCTACATTCGTTTTTATTTATATGTATATAAACATACATTTTTTTTATATTACATTGTTTGTATAAATCAACTCATCCGTAGAATAAAATCCGATCAGTAATGTTGATAGTTCGCTTCGTGCGTTTTTACGGGGAGCTAATGTCAGATTAAACATTATTCGATTCTAAATATCGGAAGACAAATGAGATAAAAAATTCTAAAAATGTATGTCTGTAGAATTAATATTACTTATGTTGTCTAGCCAATTAGCTCGTTTTTGCTCCATGATCACATCGGACTCTGTTTTAGGAATGAGTCGAAATCAATTTCTGTGAATTTGAAGTGTAAGTGGTTAATCAACATCTTTAAACCAAAGCTACAACACTTGCACATGGTGCTGCTGACTGACAAACAAGGCACTGGCAAAAAGAGAGGTAGGGCATAGCGTATTTTTTAAGCTGCCCGACTGGGGAAGTATCTCCACCTTACAGAATACCGCAGCCAAATAACAATTCCCTAGCGGTTTGTTGTGTTCCTGCGAGTGAGTGAGGTCACCAGAAAGAAATACAAAATAGGCTGGCAACGGATCTTTCGGATGGTGTTACTGATCTCCATGGGCGGTGGTGATTGCTTTCTCTCAAGTGACCCAAAAGCTCGCCCCCCCCCCCCCAAATAAACGCTAACACAGATATGTAACGTACATACATAAATGTATTTTGAATAGTCACTTTTCATCTAAACCTAGCATTTCAATATTCGGTGATGCATATTTGCTAAGTAGAGAGTTCCGCACAGTTTAGTTGATCTTTTACTGTGCATTTCGAATTGTGCAAATGTCAAACACTGTCAACAAGCATTTTCAAGTGCATTTATTATTCACTACTTGGTGGATGCCACTTTGTCGGAGTGAAATTTTGGCCCTTATAATGTCTTTTGCTAAGCATTTTTCAACAGGGGAATTTCAATTTAAATAAAGAAAACTTTTTTCACTGAGATCAGATTTTAATGAAAGAAAACTAATATGTTCCTATATGCTGGCTGCAAAATTCTGTGCTGATATGTTGCTTTCAGCGAATTTACAAGGAATCATGTTGAATTATATACCTAAACCTTTCTTTTTCATAATATATCCATATCACTTATATCCATAATATTTCCGTCAAATAAATTATTGTTATTATATTAACTATCTTTGAAATAATAGTTTTTAGTTAGTAACAATATTGTTCCACCAAGTGCTATCAATCAACTGTATTAACATTATTTGTATTACTGTATAAAGATTGTTTAGATGTTATAATTAATTTTATGTACTCTCATACTGAAATTTACAAATTAAAAAACTAAACACAGTATCTTAATGACAGTCTTTACGCACAAGCTATCAAAATAAATTTAAAAAGTTATTTTTCGATACAGCTCTACAGTGCCACAAACTAATCTGGCCCGGTGGCGGGGGCGGTACGATCGACTTAAGTGTTGCCATTACACGAAATGCCGCCCGTTTTAGAGGAAACATTAAAATCAAAGAAATTTAAACACTGTTAAAATAATAGCATTGATATAAGATTAATTGTGTTGTGTAGTGTTTCAATTAAATATCAATTGCCTTCTATTTTTTTGTTGATTAGTTTTAAAAATGCACCACGTTAAGTCGCGATCATAGCTATTACATAATATTAGACTTATAATATTGCACAGAAACAACTCGTTGACGGTTTCTTTATTGTATGTATAGAAAATGATATATATGAATTTAAAAAAAGACACCTCAATGGAATGTGTATACGTGGTAAATAAATTAATTGTACCTGGCAATACTAAACATTTCAAGAAGGCGGCTTTAGTTCTAAATTTGGCCACCGGGTCAGATAAGTTTGTGGGACTGTACTATGGACAACTGTATCGTAAAATAAATTTTTTACCATTTCGATACAGCTTCAGCCCTGGATACAGGTATTTTAAACAGGTTGCAATGCAAATACATTGCAACTTTGCAAAATTTTTCTACATAATCTGTGAACGCGGCGCCGCGCGGCGCGTCGCGCAACGCGCACTACGCATGTTCGATCTGCAAATGGATTTATAAGTAAGAATTATAGCTGTTAAATTAACTTCATGGTTGTATTTAAAATATTATTATCATATATTTCATGAGATTAGATAAAGTAGTGTATGAAACTGCACATAATTAGGTATTAAAATACTCGTGTGGTCTATTATAACATTCGCCTTCGGCTCATGTTATAAACTCACACTCGTATTTTAATAACCCTCATTATGCTACAGTTTCATAAACTACTATTAAGATACAATTTAGTTATAAAATACTCAAACTGACATTAAAATACTAATTGTATGTGTCAAAGAGGCCGTGCTCTATACTCATAAAATGAATAATCATTCGTAATTTTTTATAGATAATGTCAGTTACTACTGTATTTTTATTGCTGTCACAATAAAGTGTATACCACGGATATTATGCAACAATTGGTTGCTTTGTATAATTTAATAGCGGCTTTTGACAAGAATATTTATTGGGACTTATCACTCTGTTCATTGTTTCTGCTATTATTCGTCATTTCCGGACTTACTCATTGTGATGTCGACATAACTTTTTTAAAGTGTTGTATTTTAGTAGCTAGCATATTGTTGACGACTAGCGAGAAACGAAAAGAGCTAGAAACTAGTTGGCTAGCTATTACCGAAGCGGTTGTGTGATTAGACTATAATAATAATAATAAATATTTCTGGACGATTTACACAGCGCCATATAGTCCCAAATTAAGCGCAAAGCTTGTGTTATGGGTACTAGATAACTGATAAATGTAAATACATTTTTAAGCTATTGCATAGCTTCTATCGCGGGCCTTGAGCGCGGGGACCGAATCCAGAAATTCCGTAACGAAAAAACCTCACGCTCCCCACTCCGACGGGCATTATATGTAACATAGATGTCGCAACTTTGCTTTACTTCCAGTTGCTTTTGAAATACTTCCCCAGCATACTTTCATAATGATTTAGTTCTAAGAATTTCACATAGATGTCGCGACTTTGCTTTACTTCCAGTTGCTTTTAAATGCTACCACAGCTTGCTTTCATAATGATTTAGTTCTAAGAATTTAACATAGATGTCGCGATTTTGCTTTATTTCCAGAAAATTATAATTTCATAAGTTGATACAAAATGCTATGCAATAGCTTTACCGCGGCAGTCCCCGAGTGCCACACGTCTTTTTTTTTATAAATACATACTTATAATACATAGAAAACACCTAAACCAAGACAAAGTGACATGTTCATGCACACAAATGTTTGTCTTGTGCGGGAATCGAACCCGAGACCTCGGAGTCAAAGTAGACGACCACCCAGCTCGTCAGACTAGTTTAGTTTTTAATGTCTGATACGAGTATAAAGGGCGATGACACTTATTTGCTGGCAAGTGTATTATACAGTAAATCACTGACATAAAGGGATCCAGTGTAATATCACAGTAGAATACCCGCTGAATTGCCCGTGTCGACCTACGGTCGACAAGTGACGTCACGACCTTGAAACGCTTGAATTGCCCGTGTCGACCTACGGTCGACATTTGCAGTTTGGCGTTCAGTTTTGGGCAGATTGAACAATACTCATCTGTCATACATTCAGGCCCATTTGTTTATGTTTTTTTCGTTTCTCCGCCATATTAGCTATCGGATTAAGGCCAAAGAATCATAAACTCAATGGAAAAAAAAATAAAAAAAGGGGTTTAAGTGACTCGCCTTAACGGCGCCAGATGTTCGGGCCGGTGTCAAGTGCTATAAAAACTTATTTTGTTTAGGTAAGTGTAGGTTTTTGTTTATTAACATCGGGTTTTATCTCCCTAGCGTATTTTTAAATAAAAAACTATACGTTATCGCCTTAGTTCATAAGGTATTTTTTTGAATACAAGTAGGGCTATGAAACACCACTTGAGAATGTTTAGACCATCGCAATTCTACACTATAGTCGAGTGTTGAACAACAAAAGACGGCATTGTATAGTGCTGTTCTTAGTAAACGTAAAAAACACCACTTGTAGGCACTCAATAACAAAGTTGCGTCTCAATGACCGTTTTTATGGGGCCCCGACCACCTGCGGCGCCGGGCAGGTAGGAACAAAAAACAAATGGGCATAGTACCGCCGCGTTTTTGCGGGGGGGGGGGGGGGGGGGGCTCAACGTGGGGGGCAAAAGAGCGGATACAGTATAATATACTTGTAACGAGTAGCTATAAGATCATAGGTCGCAGCCGGACTAATCCATAGCATTACCCAAAGCCCGCAGATTCAGCATTAAACCCGATGCATTCTGGTGGTCTGGTCTGCGCTGATAGATTGACCTGCCAGTCAGTTTTACATTTTCTTGACGCTGAAAAAATCTACAAAAGAAAGAGAGAGACAGAGTTCTCGACAGTGTGAATCGAAAGTTAACTGTCTGTTTTATTCTACTCGTATTCATTGCAATCCCACCTAGTTTTTTTTTTAATAACTCCCTTAATAACAATGTTTTATTCGACAGATTAGGAATAAAGTTACTAATATAGGTAATCGTGCCCAGTAACCGTTCTACATCTTTTTTATTTTACGGTACCGGCATATTTGTAATGGCAGAAATATCCGTCATCTAACTTATACTCGTATCTATTGTAACTTAAGCGAGTAGCGGATAGCTATGGTCGATAGCTAGTCGCGTCACTAGATGTTAGTTCCTCGTTGGCGGTGTACACAGGTGCCTTTGAGGTTACTGTCTGTATTTTAACTACGAGTGAATAATAAATATATATGTGTAAGCAATTAAGTGCCGTGTGGTTTCCGGCAGACTAGAATAGAATCACTCCGTCTCTTCCCGTGGATGTCGTACAAGGCGACTAAGGGAACTACATTATAAAACATCGATCAGGCCTCCCCAACCCGTTTGGCCAGCGTGGGGAGTGTAGGCCAAATCCTCCTTCTGTCTAGGACGGACGAGAGAGGGTCGTGCTCCTGTAGCGGAGACTAAAATGTCATGATGATGATGATGAAGCAAATAAGTTGCTGTATATGAAGTTGTGGTGTAAACGAAGAAATTGTTATGTGGCTACGACATTCTGTAAAGTAGTATAAAGGTTTCCCTTAAGATTACAGAACTTCAGCAAATGCGTAAACGGTTTTCTTTTCAGAGTCACATCAAGGTCAAGCTTTTAATATTGTAATCGTCCTGTTAGTGTTTTACTTGCGTAAGTAACTTACTTATATAACTTTACTTGCGTAAGTTGGAAAATTGCAAGTCTATACTTATTTGAGTGTACTTACTGAATCGTCTCACAATTTATCGACGTAGATTAATAAGTTGAGAACTACACCAAATTATAGAAACAATGGCAACAAGGTAGATTTGAACTTTAATTGCGAAATAAAATCTGAAGCTATACCTAAATCGAAGAATTATCTTTTTATACTACGTATTATTATTATATTGCCCGACACTCGGGTGGACAAGCATATGGTCTGCTTGATGTGAAGCGGTTACCATTGTCATATAAGCGAAATAACGTTTATATAGTAAAGAAATAATGAAGCAAGTAACACAATATCGCTACACGGCGATACCTACCATTTTTCTATATTTTTGATAATTGTTTTAGAGCCTAGGAGTCCTTTCGTGGAGCCCGTTTTTTTGCATCATCATCATCAGCCTGTATCTACCCATTGCTGGATATAAGCCTTCCCCAATGCTTTCCACCAGATACGATCTTCCGCCTTCCCCATCCAGCCACTTCCAGCCGCTTTCTTAAGGTCATCGAACCATCTAGAAGGAGGGCGCCCATCGTTTCGGCGTCCTACGCGCGGTCTCCACTCTCTCTCTCTCTACGGCAGATTGGGAGGAAGGTATTAACCTTCCTCTCCATCTGTCATCACTTACTCGGCTGATTTGACCGGCTCATTGTCACTTCAGTTTACAAACTCTGAAGGCTTTGTCGACAACTTTGGTTCTACTTACTTTACATTTGGTTACTTCAGTTTACAAACTCTGAAGGCTTTGTCGACAACTTTGGTTCTACTTACTTTACATTTGGTTACTTCAGTTTACAAACTCTGAAGGCTTTGTCGACAACTTTGGTTCTACGTCGAATTTCTTCGTTCCGGATTCGATCCCGCAGAGAAACCCCAAGTATAGCCCTCTCCATCGCTCGCTGCGCGTCTTGGACCAGTCCGGTGGTCAGAGTCTAAGTCTCTGTACCTTACGCTATACGCTATAGCTAGCATTAATTTAAGTCAAAGTAACGCCATGGCTTTTATTTGGACTTTAATATTTTTTACGTCAATTGCCGTTTATATAACGAGAAGAACAAAAATAACCGCATAAAGTTCCAATCTTTGTCACCTAATGAACTGTCCTAACGTCGGCCAAATCCCTTGTGAAAAATGATCCAACCGCACAAGTTAAGCCTGGCTTACTTGGGAAACTCTTTCCGAATCAAATGATCACTTGCTAATCCTTAGTCTCCCAATGCATCTAATGGTGTAGTAAGAAAGCAATGTTTGGGGTGTAAGTGGTCACGTATCATATGTTAAGCAGTACAGTAAGCCTCTCAGACCAAATCAGACGGAAGGTCACGAGGCCTTTGATTAGGAGGCAGCGTGTGTCTTAGGCCAATGTCTACACAGGAGACAGTACTGTAGATAAGGGGGTGTAGATAAGTGGTTCATCAACATCTTTGAACCAAAATCAACCTCACCTGCACGTGGTGCACCCTGCTGACTGACAAATGAGGCTCTGGCGAAAAGAGAGGTATGGCATAGCGTATTATCTAAGCTGCCCGACTGGTGAAGAAGACTTCACAGAATACTGCAGCTAAATAACAATTCTCTTGAGGGTTGTTGTGTTCCTGCGAGTGAATGAACTCACCAGAAAGAAAGGAAGGAGTATAGGCTGGCAATAGATCGGCGATACCTTGGTGTTGCAGATCTCCATGGGCGGTGGTGATTGCTTTCCATTAGGTGACTCACATACTCGTTTGCCCCCTCTCACATAAAAAAAAAGAAGGAAGGAAGGAGATACGGATATACAAATTTAGTGGACACCGATATTGTATTTTTTAACAATAAAATTGCGAAATGTTTTTGGTTTTCCTTAGTTTTCTCAGGAGACTACGGACTATAGGTTGGTTTAAGAAAGTCGTTAAGGGTTTTTGCATGGTCGGCAACGCGGGGGTGAGTCCACTGGTGTCACAAGCGTTCATATCCTGCGATGAATTTTTCCATCAGACGGGTCGTATGCTTCTTTGCCACCCTAGTGATATAAAAAAACGAGCATGTAGGTCACCTGGTGGAAAGCAATAATCACCGCCCATGAAGACTAAGTAACACCAAGAGGTCGCCTATTCGTTGACAGCTTTTTAAGGGAAATAAAGACTCTGTTCTTGAAGGCTCCCATGTCGTAATTGTTCGGAAATTGTTCCCTATTTGCTCCTCGACGTAGTCTAGAAAAACTTTAATTACACCATGGTTTTACCCCTGAAGAAGGTAGCGTCGGATTTGCGTGTTCATTTCTTATTCAATGTTTATTAATACTGAGATTGGTTAATACTGTCTTAAGACATGGATCTCAGAATCTTGGAGTAAAATTCATCTGGCCGTAATCTACGAGTGTGTTTATTAATAAGAGCGATAATGCTTTGATATGTATACTTACTTACTCCTTTGGGAGAAACAAATAAAGTAAGAGTACAATTCACAAAATAACAGTAATGAACATACACACAATATAAATACATAATATGAAAACATAAAATTACATGCCATACATAGACATGTGCTAATTATATACATACATATTTGGGGTGTAAGTGGTTCTTCAGCATCTTTGAACCAAAGCAAACCTCACCTGCACGTGGTGCAGCTGACTAACCAACGAGTCTCTGGCGAAAAGAAACGTAGGGCATAGCGTATTTTTTAACTGCCCAACTGTGGAACTACCTCCACCTCACAGAATACCGCAGCCAAATAACAATTCCCTTGAGGGTTGTTGTGTTCCTGCGAGTGAGTGAGGTCACCAGAAATGAAATGAAATGAAATTTCTGGTTACCTCACTCACTCGCAGGAACACAACAACCCTCAAAGAAAGGACTCCTTCCTTTCTTTCTTTCTTTGTTATTTGGCTACGATATCTGTGAGGTGGAGGTACTTCGCCAGTCGGGCAGCTCAAAAAATACGCAATGTCCTACCTCTCTTTTCGCCAGAGCCTCGTTGGTTAGTCAGCAGGGTGCACTACGTGCGTATAGGCTGGCAACGGATCGGCGACCCCTTGGTGTTGCTGGTCTCCATGGGCGGTGTTGATTGCTTTCCATCAGGTGACCCGTTCGTTCGTCCCCCTCTCATATATAAAAAAAAAAACATTTATATATTTCTGGGAAAATATTTTCAAGTTAGATGATGCCACTATCAAGCTCGTTTCCGTTACATATTCCGTAAAGTTACATAAAACTCAGTATGACGCTCAGAACGACAGTTTCAGAGTTAACGATAGTTGGATGACTAAATCGTCGTTTGTCGGCGATCTTTCATCCAATTTTATCCATCTTCAGGCGATGCGAGAGTTGAAAGTTACTGTCATAAAGAGCCTTTTCAGTTTAAAGTTAAAGTTCTTTCTTTGTACTTTGTGTTTTTGTTTTGACGAGCTCGGTGGTCGAATAGTTAGCAATGGCCACTTTGACTCCAAGGTCGCGAGTTCGATTCCCGCATAAGACAAATATTTGTGTGCATGAACATGTCTGTTTGTCTTCGTCTGGGTATTTTCTATGTATTATATGTTTAGAAAAAAAAAGTTTAAGTATAATATTAGTTACCTAGTACCCATAGTACAAGCTTTGCTTAGTTTGGGACTAGATGGCAGTGTGTAATTTTATTATTATTTAAATTCCACGCACTCCCTGTCCAGTGCGTGGGGCCAGGTGAATTTTTCCATTTTTCAAAATATTTATAATATTCTGGCAAGTTCGCCAAGACAACTATTAATTAGTTTGGTGTTATTAAAAAATAGCCGAATTTCATCTGCAACGATGGGCTGCTATGCCTTGTTTATTAGTGTAATTACTTAATAAGTTGATGACGCCACACTGTGACTCACGCAGTAGAATATAAGATGAAAAAATTCGTCAGCAACACAAACCTTCCTGGTTCCTCAGTTGGAAGAGCACTCGACCGGTGATCGAGAGGTCGTAGGTTAATATCACACCTAGGGGGCCAGGTGAATTTTTCCATTTTTCAAAATATTTATACTGTGTAATTTGTCCAGGAATATATTTATTTATTTCTGAGGTTCTTTTTAGGACATTTAAAGATTGTGGCTTACCGCACTACCTTTAAAACCAAACCAATCTCAACTGCACGTGTAGAACCTGAGGCCCTATCGCTTAAGCTGAAGTCGATCACGATCGTATTTTTTGATTGCGAAAATCTAACTTCACCTTAACTTAGTGCTAATAGTAATAGGCTTAGCCGGTAGGGACGGAGGCACTCCACCGATTTCAGTGAAGATGTTTATCATATTGAAGATGTTTTTGGGGTGTAAGTAATTCATCAACATATTTGAACCAAAGCCACCTTTACCTGCACGCGGTACACCCAGCTGACTAACAAACGAAGCTCTGGCGAAAAGAGAGGTAGGGAGCGTAATTGTAAGCTACATGACTGGGGAATGTACCTCCACCTCACAGAATACCGCACTCAAATAACAATTCCCTTGAGCGTTGAGTGTTCCTGCGAGTGAGTGAGGTCACCAGAAAGGAAAGTGCTGAGGTGGCAGCGCGCGAACAATATCTTATGTTGCGACCGTTAATATGGCTACGATAACCACTTCACATCAGGCGGACCGTATGCTAGTGTGCCACCCGACATAGTATAAAAAAAAATCGCAAATATAAACAGAAGTCCGATTTTCGCAATCAAAAAACCCGATGGAAATCCGCTCCAGCTTCGGCGGTAGGGTTCCCCTTGACTGGGGAAATAGCTCTACCTCGCAGAAGACTAAAGCCAAATAACAACTTGAGGATTGGTGTGTTCCTGCCAGTGAGTCACCCACCATACGCCAGAAGATACTTTGTTAGCAACGAGGGTTCCAGCGCGTGGCGCAACGATTATAGTCTACAGTAATCACTTTATCAAGTTTCTTCAAACCTAATTTTACCTCCTCCAGCTAACTTCGGAACTGCACGTGTACTCTATGTATTCTACACCAAGAATCTCAATGGCTCTTGGCTGTATATCTGAGCAGTCACATAGTCACAGTTTGTCTAGCCCGGTAGTCTAATGACTAGCAATGGCTACTTGATTCCGAAGTCGCGGGTTCGATCCCCGCACAAGACAAACATTTGTGTGCAAAAGAACATGTCTGTTTGTCTTGGTCTGGGCGTTTTCTATGTATCATAAGTATGTATTTACAAAATGTATTTAAGTATATTTATCAATTGCCTAGTACCCATGGTACAAGCTTTGCGCTTAATTTGGGCTTAGATGGCGCTGTGTGTGTATATGTCCAGAAATATTTATATAGTAAGAAGCATGCCATATGCAGTCGACTTAAGTTGTTCATGCTTGTAGCTTAAGAACACTAAAGTGTCAAACTTATCAAGTACTTAACTGTACGTAGGTGAGTAGAGTAGACTTAATCCCTGGAACCGAGCGTCAACTCGACACGGCAGTTAATCCTCCCTATATTTTAAAAGAACAAATTGGAAGCAAAAATAGGTAAATATAACAACTTCGTATTACGTTATTTACTTAGGTTACTTAACACGTTGAACGCCGAGGGTAAAATTTTGTGTTTTGATTTTTTTTCTACCACTTTTCATGACGTGTCATATCACAATATGTCGATTATAATAACTATGCGTTTTTGTGCGTTTTTAGGTTTTTTTTGGTGTGTTCTGAGAAATATTGGCCTAAGACATGCGTTGCCGCCTAATCAGAGGCCTCGTGTTACCTTAAAGTGGCGGAGATAAGAGCACCCTCTTATCTATATCTAATACTAGCAAACCCGGCGAACTCCGTTTCGCCACCAGATGGCGCTGTATGTGAAAAAAGATTTTCCCGCTTTTCTTTTCAAATTTTTCCAGAATTTTCTTTGCTATAAACCTCACGGAGCCCGAGACCTTTCCAACGAATGCAAAACCGTGGAAATCGGTTCGTGCGTTCTGGAGTTATAGCGTCAGGAAGGAAAACCCGACTTATTTTTATATAGTAGATATAAAATTCTCGTGTCACAATGTTAGTTACTCCTCCGAAACGGCTCGACCGATTTTTATGAAATTTTGTGTGCATATCGGGTAGGTCTGAGAATAGCCCGCTTCATGCTGCGGATAACCACAATCACAGAATAAAAAATAGTATTAGTACAAACACTGATGACATGTCTGGGTTTTTTTTTTTATACTACGTCGGGTGGCAGACAAGCATACGGCCCGCCTGATGTGAAGCGGTTACCGTAGCCATATTAACGCTAGCAACGTAAAATATCGCTCGCGCGCCGCCACCCCCGCTGCCAACGCAGCATCTCCTTCCTTTCTGGTGACCTCACTCACTTGCAGGAACACAACAACCCTCAAGGGAATTGTTATTTGGCTGCGGTATTCTGTGAGGTGGAGGTACATTCCCCGGGTAGCTTACAATTACACACAGTTTGTCAGTCAGGACGGTGCACCGCGTGCAGGTGAAGTTGGCTTTGGTTCAAATATGTTGATGAACCACTTACACCCCAAAAAGATTCAGATATAAGATTCAAAGTCCGGAGTTTTTACGCATCTTTTCCTGGTTGTTAGCGTTTAGTGATGGCAACCCTACTCAAGAACCTCGCAGTAAACACACCTATATTCACTTTATCATCTTCATGCATACGGGTAGTCCACAGACCAAGCAACTCTTGACGAACAAACATACCCTCCGACATTTGGCAACAAAGTACACGGTTTGTTCATTATGCAAGCGTGTGTTCATCTCGTGATAGCCAATTAACCTGGAATATAATGCTGATGGTAAGCAACATTACCTGTTTACTTTACCTTTTATCCACCCCTTGTATGTAGCGTGCGGCGTGCTTATATGTAAAGATATTTCCCAAATATACCCGCGAATATAAATATATGTATTTTGTATCGAAAGTAGAGTGATGATGAGTAGTTTGAGGGCTTTGTTGTGCGTCTAATTCAACACGCAAGTTAAGCAATGAAATGAAATGAAATTATTTATTAGCTCATTTACAGTCGTTATCGTAAATATTAGGCCAATGTCACATAGTTTGGCAACTATATATTGCCTTTAGAATGTAGGCATGCAAAATAATGGATGTCGAATGCCTTTGGATGGATTTATTTATCTTAAGCTTAGGAGGGTATAGTCGGTTCTCTGAGGTAACTGACCATTTTGTCGTACTGACCTGTATGGTGGTGGTAAGGTAGTCAGTTGTCTTAGGAAACCGTCTGTACATCTAGCCATCGGTCGCAGCTACCTACTACGCTTGCCTGACATTTAGTAGGGTGAACATGACTACCGAAATTGCGGACCATGAATTAATACCGCATAGACCTCTATTAAATTCGGCTATTGCATTGTTGCAATTTTCCGCAGTATTTTGTACATACATTTGTATATGATCCGCATAGAAATGATAAGAACAACAGAGCGAAAAGGATCGGCAGTTAACAAAGATGAAAAACAACAGGGAAGATAAAATTAATACCAGTAGTCAAATCCTTCCAATCAGACAACTCGTGACCAACACTGATGCCGCTGGTCTCGCTCACTCAGCCGTCTATTCTTCTGTTTCGTTAGGTATATTAAGTTTATGACCTCTGTGCCTTCTGGGGTCCTACCGCCGAAGCTGAAGCCGATCTGCATCGAATATTTTGATTCCAATAAAAACGGTAATTAAAAAAAATAAAAAACCCGACTGCTTTTCTGTGTAATTTGGAAATGAAAAACCCCTAAAACAAGAAAACATTTAGCAGTCGGGACCCATTCTGGAAATGGAGGCTTAGTGAATTTAGAGCACATGTAGGGTCCCGACTGCTACATGTTTTCTTGTTTTAGCGGTTTTTCATTTCCAAATTACACAGAAAAGCAGTCGGGTTTTATAGTTTTTTAAATTACCGCTTTTTTTTTTTAGTTTTATTTATTTTGACATAAATGCAATGTTACTGTCACAGTAAATACATATCTAATGACACCCCTCAAGCTAAAATCCATCAAGCCGTCCAGACTGCGGCGCGCATTTGCATTTGAACTTGGCGCAATATATCCGCCATTTTGTTTTTTATTTTTTATTTTGACGTACCCAGTGTCACTCTCACAGCAAATACGAATCTAACGACACCTCTCAAGCTAAAATCCATCCAGCCAGTTCAGGCTGCAGAGCGTGCCAAACAATTATACGTACATACATACATACTCTCGAAAAACCCTCCTTCTGTCGCAGTCGGGTAAAAATACGTCTTACGTGTTAGTTATTGACATCTTCAGCTTAGTCGGCCGGGTTTCTACTAGCTAAGATAAACACAAGTACCATAAATCTAAGCTAACACAATTTATATAGGTATAAATGTTAAGGAGATACGTTTTTAGAATTAGATTAGAATAAGACAGTATAACCATAAAGTTTGTGAAATATTTTTACCTTCAATTAATTTTGTATTACAATATTAAAATTGCCACGGAGAAGAGGGGAGCCCCCCTCTAATACAGGTTATTTTAACTTAACAGAGGAGATCCCAAATCATTGTAAACCAAACTTGTAATTACCAATAAACTGAATTTGAATTTGAATTTGAATTTGAAGCTAAAGTTTGATTTTCGCAATCGAAAAATGCTATGGGAATCGGCTTCAGCTACGGCGGTAGGGCCCTGGTCACAGAACTTCCCGTGACCAGAAGGCCGGTCTTTATTGACGAGCTCGGTGGCGTAGCGGTCAATGACGCGGCTTCGACACCAACGCTCGTGGGTTCGATTCCCACATAGGACAAACATTTGTGTGCATGAACATGTCTGTTTGTCTTGGTCTGGGTGTTTTCTATGTATCATAAGTATGTATTTACAAACAAAAATGTATTTATTTACGTATGTTTATCAGTTGTCTAGTACCCATAACATAGCTTCGCTTACTTTGGGGCTAGATAGCGCTGTGTAATTTGTCTGACAATATTTATTATTCTTATATTATTTGGCACAACGTATAAGCATTGCCATTCAGCGTGGCAATGCTGTCATCCTCTTGGGCAAGTTGCCTTTAGAGTCTCAAGTTTAGACAATGATGCGGAGGAATTTTTTGATGCGGTTTAGTTATATTTTTTTCATTCTTTTCATATATATAGTAATATTCATTTTAAGATTAGTTTAATTTTAGTTAATTTAGTTTGTTGTGTAAATTTATATCGTCCTAATAATGTTTATCATAAAATTCTGACACATATGAAATTGAAAAAAATATATATTGTTAATTTTTAGAACATTTTCAAGTAGTCTACTGGTTGTTAACGACTAACGACCTAATGGTTGTTAGGTTGTTAGCTAAATATCATACTAAAGTGTGATGATTACTCATGCTTTAAAAAAATACAAATGCAAACGGAAGTTAATAATTACCTAGGTGTAAATTATTACCAATCTAACGAGATACCTAACAAGATATTTAGCACCCACGTGTTCCCATTTTACAATTAATGAAGAACCGTTAAACGTTAAATTGTGTATAAACAATTTTAATTCACAAGGGAACCGTTCTCGTTAAAGGCTATTTACACTTGCATTTCCGTATTTGGCACTGTTTACAAAGTACAGTACGGATGCTCCGAATACCATGGACGGCCAAACCCACAAATGTATCCCCTTATTATCCTTTCTCAACTCGATATTGAGACCAGATTATCTACCACGTATATGCAACACATACTTTCTTATTTCGGCGACACGATGAGGAGAGGAGACGGCAGCCTGGAAAGGCTTGTTATTGTTGGCAATACCGAAGGCAAGAGAGCCCGTGGCCGTTCACCAACAAGATGGTCTAATCAGGTGAAGGAGGCCGCCTCCTTTACTAAATTTTATCGGGCAGTGAGGGCCACTTCGAACAGGAATCGATGGACACAGATTGTCCGTTCGCGAGGTTCCTGTGACCACGATCCTCAGCAATGAGGGATCGAGTGTGAAGAAGAACAAAGAACAGTCATGAAGTCACGCGATTGACCTCTGGACGCAGGAGAACTTTCAATCAAAATCAAACCATACATTTTTTAATGCTGACACAAAATCTCTTCATAGAACTTAAACGTTTCTCATGACTCGCCTCTGAATCGAATAACAAGGCCTAAGCTGATATCCCGGTGCCCCGGCCCATAGGAAAGAACGGTACTCCATATGAGGTCAAACTTGCGACTTGTACAAACTTGCGACTTGTACAAAACAACATTATGACGTAAACATTAGGCGCTATGGAATTACTTTTGAAAATTCCCCAATATAACGGGACATGCGCGTATGAAGTCGCGGGCTTATCTTGAAATAAGACCAGTGCTGCAGCACCGGTGGCACGTGGACCTGCTTGGATCTTTTGTGCACTTCCTATTCTATAGTAACTCTCCCCTGACTGTCTGAAGATATTTATTTATTTATTTAATCTTCATGCACATACAAAGAATGTACAAAGGCGGACTTAATGCTATACAAGCATTCTCTACCAGCCAACCTTATGGTGATGCAGAGATAAGACATGGTAGATATGTTCCATGTACTTCAGTAGACCTTTAATTGGGAAGAGCCTGTAGTGCTCCAGGCCTGGGTAACTTTTTATTGTGATTACCATTTGTTTGCCAGCTAGGGCATCACAATGACACACAAGTGCTTCATGCTCTTATAAGGTTCCTTGCATGTTCTGCATTCTAGGCTATTGACAGGTTTCATCTTGTATAAGTGTCCATGGCAGACATAAAGCCCTGTCAGTGCCCCAAGGAAGAGACGTATCCGTTTTCTGTCGTATTTATATAGCTGTAATTGGGGTGTAAGTTGTTCATCAATATCTTTGAACCAAAGCCAACTTCAGCTGCACACGGTGCACCTTGCTGACTGACAAACGAAGCTCTGGCGAAAAGAGAGGTAGGGAGCGTAATAGTAAGCTAGCCGGCTGGGGAATGTACCTCCACCTCACAGAATACCGCAGCCAAATAACAATTCCCTTGAGGGTTGTTGTGTTCCTGCGAGTGAGTGAGGTCACCAGAAAGGAAGGAGATGCTGAATTGGCAGCGGGGGCGGCGGCGCGCGAGCGATATTTTATGTTGCGAGCGTTAATATGGCTACGGTAACCGCACCACAACAGGCGTTAATAATTGTTATATACTAAATATATAACATATTATTAACGACACCTTGAACACGTTTGACCTTCTCTCCCAGATGATTGCATCTGCATATAAAAAATTTGAACAGTTGTGTTAAATATTCTTACTAATACATATTTATCAATGATGAAGTCATTATTACGGAGAACGTATGACTTTTAGCGCACAAGTATGAATCACTGCTCACACATCGCTAATTTTATTCCATAGATGTCGTTCTGGTTATATTTAGATAACCTTATTTAACAAAAGACAAATAGCATTTATTAAAGTTTAAATGTCTAATCTCTGCACTACGTATATTTCCGCCCACAAGGTGTCTAAATATATTAGCACAAGATATATTTTATTTGCGGTATTTGATGGCGTCGTTTGTCAGTCTAATTGAACACGTAACCTCCACTGTAGCCTATCTATGGATTGGGGAGTGGTGGTAGTGCCCCGATGCTTGGGAGACCGAGCGTCAGATCGCCACGAGCTACTCGACTTAAGAGTGCTTAAGTAGCCTGATTGCAGGTGAAAGGGTGAAAGGGGAAGGTGAAAGGGGAGTACCCTAAGTAAGGTGAAAGGGTGAAAGGGGAAGGTGAAAGGGGAGTACCCTTTCACCTGCAATCAGGCTACTTAAGCACTCTTAAGTCGAGTAGACCTGCTACCAATCTGCTTTTTTTTTCTTTTTTTTTTTATACTACGAGCTTTCTTTCTTCCCATTAAATTCGTTGTGAATTCCAAGATAGTTTTAGTTTTACTTGGAACAGCAAAGAACTTTTTGGCGGTTGCAGCTGTTAAACTTGGCTACACCGGAGACACAGCGGTGGTAATGAGTGGTGGGTCTGAATGTCACTGGACGAATCAGGCTGTTCCGAATACAGCTTGCGCTCTCCGCTTGCGTGCTCAGTTGGTCTGCTTGCGTGCTCGGTTGGTCCGCTTGCGTGCTCGGTTGGTTTACTGAGCGCAAAAGCGGAGCAGGTAAAGGCTCGTCTAGTTGATTTACTGGACGAGAGACCCGTGATACAACGGGAAGGTTGGCACACGGGGCGCACTAGCTGTTAGGTATAGGGTACGTTGTTCCGAATACTACAGGAATAGGCATAAGCTCACAAAATATTTTTGAAAATTTCTGCGTTATACCGGATTATAATGCACGCGCCAATTCGTGGGCGATAGCTAGTTCTTATAATGTAAATGTAGTTACCGCTGTCTAGACGATTTTGGGCCCACAGGATTTCAAAATTAGTCCAGAGCCCGATCGCAAAAAGTTGGCATTCATCCTTTGTTTGGGGCCCGTGGGACCGCTTTGTCTGGAGTCCCGTATAACGAGGAGCTGTTCATAATCTCGTGAATCTACTGAAAGGATCAATATGAAAGTTTGTAACTGTAAGTTAAACTGTTATCTATACAATAGGAAAGTTGCTTTAATCAGCCCAGCTGGTTTCTTGTGACATCCTATCCTACTAGTACCATTTTCTTACTACTGTAACTGAAATTTTGTAAAGATGTAGGTATGGATTTATGAATGCGTGGATGTATGAATATTTGTTACTCTTTCACGAGAGGCTTTGGGCTTTGGATGTCCTGGATTAAATAAGATACTTTTTACACAAAAGATACTTTTTATCTATGAACGGAGTTATAAGATATATTTAAGGAGAGAGGAGAAACCGCGGCTATAAGCTACCTTGTAATTTCATCAGATGAAAAATAAGTTCAACATGCGTAAGTTGTTTTTATTTTTAATATTTATTCATTATAGTTTTTATTTTTAATAATAGTAACGCCTCGAATTTGCGGTGTTAGTGGTTCATCAACATCTTTGAACCAAAGCTCCGGTCGCTATGCCCTACTTCTCTTTTCACCAGAGCCTCGTATGTCAGTTAGCAGGGTGCACCACGTGCAGTTGAGGTTGACTTTTGTTCAAAGATGGAATATAAGCCACTTACACTCCAATTTTATCACGATGTCGCCTATTTCTTTTCCAACGGAAAGCTCCTCTGTTTTTACAAGAGCGCTGGTTTTTTTATAATGCCTGATGTGAAGCGGTTACCATAGCCATAAAAACGTCAGCAACATGATATATTGCTCGCGCGCCGCCACCCCTGTTGCCACTGCAGCAGCTATTTCCTTCCAGGTGACGTTATTCACTGGTAAGAACACTACAATCCTCAAGGGACTTGTTACTTGGCTGTGGTATTCTGTGAGGTGGTGGCACTTCTCCAGTCACGTGGCTTATAAATAGGCTACCCTACCTTCTTTCACCAGAGCAGGGTGCACCACGTGAAAGTGAAGTTAGCTTTGCTTCAAAGATGGTTTGATGGGTTTCAGAAAGCTTCTCATTACTCTATCCATTTCGATATCAAAATTTAATTTTGATGAAGCTATGTTTAGGAATGTATTAAACAATTTGTTCATCACTCGATGATTTTGTTTACGTTGTCCGCGGGATCGCTCGTGTTGCAACTAAGCGTTATAAAACGTATTAATCGATTTACCACATTGTTAATGCACTTGCCAGTCGCATATAAATTGATTATTAAAATATTTCAGTATGAATACATGTAATTGTGTATTGAACAACAAAAATGTACAAACAATAAGAAGAGACCAAGAACCAGGGACCGAACACACCAGAGGGGCAATTCTCGTAATTAAAATATAGTCAAAATTCAGTTTCGATCCAGTCTCGATCTCACAAATGTCACATTTGGTATTCTCGTAACACAATATGTAACTTCAAAATTAAATTTAAGCGGGATTATATCGAAATATGAGTGAAAATTAAACAAACTAAGAATGTTACGTTGCCAACAACAAGAATTGATAATAATTAATTAAAGAAATCAAGTATATAATTTTAGTCAATTCACAATTCAATCTCGATTCGGTCAACTTTCAATCTGCGTTCGTAGAAAAATTACGAGAATTGGCCTTCAGGAATCGAATGAAATGACATGATCAGATCGAATTTCTGGACCGAGAAATCGGAGTTAGTGACAAATATTATTAGCTCATTTGTTAGAGTCATAGAGAGTAAACAAAACGCAATCATTACTAACGTAACGGCAGTTCAATTTTGAGATTTAAAAAGCGTAAAGAGATTTAATATGTATTTGGCCATCTTGGGAAAACTTTGATCTGAATGGTCTTCTGCTTAGGCTTGGAGAATTAGATTAAATATATCTTAGGATATTAGAATAGTTTATAATGAAAATCTTCGTACGAGTAACTATACAATATACTAAGTAATTTACCATTTGGAAAAAATAACGTACGAACGAACGAAGTGTTATGCTATTTTGACTAACATGAATGATTGAATGAATGAATAAAACATATCTCTTTTAGGTACTGACTGACAAATGCTAATTTATATCACAGTATAAGTAATAAGTACCTACTACGTACTTATAATTATTTAAGAGAACTGTACCAGTCAGAATTTGAAATCCATAAATTGAAAAGATTCTCCATATACTTACTTAACGTGTTGGTGTATTTTAATGGAGGATTGTTCTTTCTTTCTTTTTATATTACACCGGGTGGCAGACAAGCATACGGCCCGCCTGATATGAAGCGGTTACCGTAACCATATTAACGCTCGCAAAATGAAATATCGCTCGTGCGTCACCACCCTTGCTGCCTTGCTGACACAACAACTTTAAGGGTATTCTTATTTCGCTTGCGACATCAAATATCGCTCGCACGCCGCCATCCCTATCCTATCCGCTGCCAGCGCAGTAGGTTCCTTTCTAGTAACCTGACTCACTCGGAGGAACACAATAGTTCTCAAGGGAATTGTTATTTGGTTGTATTCTGTGAGGTGGAGGTACTTCTCCAGTCGGGCAGCTTACAAATACGCTGTACCCTACCTCTCTTTTGCCAGAGCCTCTTTCGCAAGTGTGCAAGTGGCAAGGTGCACCACGTGGTGAGACACTTACGGGGTGGTTAAATTTTTTTTTGATCCGTTGTCACGATTCTAGATTCTCGTTTACCCAATTTTAAATTAGTGCCTATTAATCTTTTATTCGTTGGTGACAGAGAGCAGCATTAAAATATAGCGTTGGTTTCATATGAAAAATACAAATCAAGAAATGTAGAGCATCGCTAACGTTTTCATTATATGTATTGTACTAATGTTATATTTCTTATTATTTTACAGATCCTGTCTGCAAACAAGATGGCGATGTGGAAAATACTCACGATTGCATGCGCTTCATGGGTACTAGCAGAGTCAAAATACCACCACCACAAACGAGAAGCAACAATCTCTATATGCGATACACTAGCCAACAATACCAACAAAATACAGTGTTATTGTACAAGAAATAGTCTAAAGCCAGAACAGATTAAAAACGCAGAATGTTTTCTCACGAAAGAAGTCGTTAACGGTGATGATCCAAGTTGGAACGACTTTAGCATGCTAAAAGATGCCAGCAAAATTACAATCACTAACACAAAAGGAATTCCACTCAAATACATACCAACAAAAGCCATAGAACATACCAAAGCACTAACCAAATTGATTATTAAATATGGAAACATAGAGAGAGTTCAAGCTTTTGCTTTTGCTAATTCGAGTCAACTCTATGAAATAATCGTCAGAGATAACAATATAAAAGTACTAGAAAAACATGCCTTCGCACACCATAAGAACGTGTCGAGTATTAGCCTCGATACAAATGACATAGAAGAAATAAATAGAGATGTATTTGTAGATCTACCGACTCTCCAAAAGCTTTTCTTGACGGGTAACAAAGTAACTACTATACATGATAGAGCATTTGTACATTTGAGGAACTTGAGAGAATTGGAGATTGATAAGAATAAACTATTCAGTTTGAATAGTGAAACATTTTCGGGATTACGCGAACTAACTAGATTAGATCTCAGCAGTAATAGTTTGGAAGTCATAGGCGCTAATACCTTTGTTCACCTTGTCGACCTGCAATCGCTGAATTTGGATGGAAATCAAATTCAAATGTTAGATGAAAAATCATTTAATGGACTTGGAAAACTACAGACACTTTCATTAGCATATAACAAACTGACAGAGATCGATAATGTTAATACTTTTACTGGTCTAAGTAGTTTGAGAACATTACGTCTAAGGGAAAACAAGCTTAATAAATTAAAGCTTGATGTTATAAATCCAATAATGAGCAATTTCTACGGTCCATTCAGCTTCTTGGATTTTGAAGGTAAGATTTTTCTAAGATCCTAGTTTAGCATTCTTATGTTGCAATTTGCTACCAATGCTGGATGTATTTAAAAAAATATCAGTCCTCAAACACATTAACAAAAAGAAAAGCTCAGATTGGTACTTGGTTGTAATTGTCTAAAAAGTAGACATACTTCCACAGTCCAAGAAGACGTCTTTTAAGTAAGAGCAGTTCCTTCCTTACCTCGTCAAAAGTTTTAAAGAGTTATTAGTAAACATTTTTTTTTACTTTTTCAGGTAACCGATTCCCTTGTGACTGCAATCTTGACTGGTTCCTGACAATCAAGAATAACACACAGAACAATATATTGAAGAACAGTTTGTCGAATGTAAAATGCAATCCAAGCGATTCATTGAGAGAGTCGTGGAAAAAAGTTGCCGATACAGATAAGAATGAAGACGAAACGTTCGAAGAAGAACAACCGGCTCAAAATGCAGAGTATGAATATTATGATGAAAGCCAGCTAAATGGAACACTATTTTACACTGACATAAGATTCCTACTAAATTGTACAACCAACACAGCAATCACATCAATTGATGCGTATGGAAGCAATCCAACAGAGAATATTGTTACAACCAAAGCAATATCTAGTCCAATAACTACACCTAAAACTGTACCTTTAACTACTACAAAACCATTTATATCTACGGCGCAACCTAAACCATCTATTAATAATCATGGACTATTAGATTTGTCAGCCGTTGAGACAACCACGCAAGCTACAGAAGCGCCAAAAACAATAACTGATAATTTACGAAAGGTCGAATCCAGTGATAAGAATCAGCATAATGATAGAAAAATGAGTCCTACGACTAGTCGTTTAGCGACAGTTTCGGCTAAACCTATCGATAAAAGCTACGATGAACATGATATGGCATCCGATGAAGCTAAACCTGACAAACTGAAGGCCCACAGGAGTTACCAAGAAGAAGTCAAAGCAACTGAAAACAAAATTAACAGTGCGCAAAGAAATATTGGATGTGTATCAATGCTTACCATAATAATAATGTTAAGTCTAAGATCTTTTTTGTAAGTTTAATAAAGTATTCTAGTTTTTATTAATATAAACAATTAATATAAGTTACTCTCTCACAGTCATTAAAATAAATTGCTTTTAAGACTAGATATTTTTGGTGTACATTATTTCTATTCACAGCAGTTATGAGAGAATTGATTTCCATACCTTTAAATAGGGAATGCTACAATAGTTATTTTCAAACACACTTGTGATTGTACGATACATCGTATTACTTGCTGTAATTGGTATACCTATTATTCTGGTCAACATGTACCTTTTGGGATGAAATTTTTGTATAGTATCCGAAAATTACGATCAAGGTGTCATTCGATTCGAAATACTATGTAGAAAGTTTAAGGAAAAGTCCCAAAAGGGGCCGGTAAAAATTGCAAAAGTTATCAACAATTTTTTTTTAAAATTAGAGGTTGGGTTTTCTTTAATATCTCAAAAACTATCAAAGATATACGAAATTTGAAAAAAAATTCTAGAAGAGAATAACTCCACGAAGTGAAAAAAATCTTAGAGTTTTAGTTTAATAATAATCGGGTTTTTTATGTTAACATTCTATTCAGGAAAATTTGTTAATTAACTAATGCACAACTAATGGAAAAATGGGTTAAATTTTTTTTGCCTGCGGATTATTGTTTATTAATGTATCCTAATAGTACTAGATTTTTTTATTCCTTAATATTCATATTTAATATGTTAAAATCATTTATATTGTTACTGTGTTCGAGTGACGTCGCGCGCAGAAGCCAGACTAACCGTTTTTAGCACTATTTTTAGGGCTCTGTAAAAATTATAAATATTATAGATACGGTTCCTAGAATTATTACTTTCCTGCACTTTTCTGATCTTTCTTCAAATTTCGAATATCTAATAGTTTTTGAGATATTAAAAAAAAACAAACCCCAAATTTTTTTTACATAACTTGTTTATAAATTTTGCAATTTTTATCGACACTTTTTGGGACTCTTCCTTAAACTTTCTACATAGTATTCCGAATCGAGTGACACCTTGATCGTAATTTTCGGAAACTATACAAAAATTTCATCCAAAAAGGTACATGTTGACCAGACTATATGGGGAAGCGGCTTCTGTAGTTTATTTATAGATGAGTAGTAGAGAGGATATAATTATCTCTCTGGCGGTGAACACAGTATCTCCTAGAAAGATCTGGGGCCTTTGCTGAAGTCTCTTTCTAAAGTTCTGAATTTTTCAGACAAATTTCATTCGATTCGGTCTGTAGATGTAGAGTTTTCACCCAGAAAGGCCAAATTTATAGTCTAAACGACGCAATCTATACGAAACAATGATATTTATTTCTTGTAGACGCTACAGAACATGTGATAAATCCGATCTTTCGGCCGAATCTTCGGATTTTCATTTCGGAGTAGGTCTCCAGGTTCTGCCCAGCCCTGGGGTTCTACCAGCTAAGCTTTACAGAATTACCACTAATTTGTCAAATATCATCGGCATCAGAATAATATAGCCACATGTATTCTAATAATAACTTTTAAACTTTCGCGTTGCATGATTTATGAAATATAAGAACGGGAATTAACGCGATCATGCATAAGGGGTATTTACATACCTTCGTTATTGCCTGACCTACCTTTATTTTTCGACCAGGTTGCACCGGCCGTGGTCACAGGCTGACTCTAAACGTCAGAATAAAGGTATGTAAATACCCCTTATGCATGATCGCGTTAATCCCCGTTCTTATATTTCACTTGTATTCTTACTCCTTCTACTTTCATTGGATACAATAAACACAAATTGTTATTTGGCAGCGGCCTTTCTTTTGTAAATTAGTGGTATTACATTCCCAGTAGGGCTACGTCAAATTGAACGTGCCTAAAAATTCAACAACTCCTTCGTTTGAGGGGAGATCTGTATCCCAGCTATGGGATGAGTAAGAGTCGGAGTAAAGGAAGGCACAGACTTGTTAAGACGAACAGGTTGGTAGATAGTACATACTTTATGTTACTTATCTGGGGCCCTACAGCCGAAGCTGATGGGGATTACCATCTAATTTTTTGACTGCGAAAATAAAACTTCAGCTTAGATTTACCGATAATTGTGTTTAGCTTAGTTGATATAAGCCATAAAGCTCTATCGACTAAGCTGAAGGTATTTGTCACTAACTTAAACGTAAGATCTATTTTCGCGATAAAAAAATTCGATGGTAATCGACTTCAGCTACGGCGGTAGGGCCCACCTGAAGGCCAAGTCTCGTAATTACGATCGCAAAATGAAAGTTTGAATTGTGTTTATATACTTAATTTCGTTAATTAATTAAAATCAATTCTTATTGTTGGCAAAATGAAATGCTTAGTTTAATTAATTTTTGGTCATAATATTCTAATTTAATCTGGTAAAATTAGACTCTGAAGTTTCATGTGAATTATGACGTTCAAGTTAATTTTGACTACATTTTAATTACGAGAATTGCCTTATGTACAAATTACTACGTTATTAATTAATTTCTTGTAGTATTATTTATTCTGTAATATACTGACAACTCACCTACTTGCTCATTAGTCAGTGCAAGTTACAAACTAACTTGCTAATTGTATAAAAAAACATGGGAGCCTCGGCGAATTTTGCCTATATTTTTAGTATATTCCTTGAAGTACGAGGATAGTTCTTACGCAAACTATAAGAATGAATCGCTGAATGTGTTGCTAAGCGCAAATCTCGAGAACAGCTGAACCGATTTTGCTAATTTTTTTTTAGTATATTCCTTGAAGTACGAGGATGGGTCTTATGCAAAGAAAAATTAAAAAAATAAACTTTAATACCATACCATAAAGTTTAAGTGTTAGTGTTAGAACCTCTCTAGGTTCCGGGAAGACAAAACAATTGAGTGACGTTTCCCAACGTCACGTTAGTTTAATGATATTTTTTTACATCGTCGAAATAATCAATTACTACGTATTAAGGCGATACGAAGTTCGACGGGCCAGCTAGTTTTATTATAAAAACGTCACACTAATATGCTATTACTATAAAAATAAGATTAGTAAAGTTATAAGGTTTTATTTCTCTTTTGCTCCTACTACTTATCAACTTTTTTTTATAAGAATTATCCGATTAGCGCCACCTCGTGCTTACATTGTTATACAAAGAGGTTGTGACGAGCAAAACTTTTTACTACTCGTATATTTTGTCGCTAGTATTACATATGAACCCTAGATGGCGCTTAGTTTAAAAATACCAGAAAGGCGTACTAGATGTCTCTATTACGTCGTAGAGATAAATTCGTTTAAAACTTAAGTTCAGATTTTGTTTTGTACCTGACTGTGTTGAAGCCACAGACATTCAATTTCTGAATATCTGTGGTTGATGCACATTTTTTTTAATAGGTACTACATCGGGTGACAAACAAGCATACGACGCGCCTGAAGCGGCTACCGTAGCCATATTAACGCTCGCTACATGAAGTATCGCTCGCACACCACCCCCGCTGCCGTTGCTTCCTTCCCGGTGACCTCACTCACTCGCAACAACCTTCAAGTGTTATTTGGCTGCGGTATTATGTGAAGTGGATGTACTTTCCCAGTCGAGTAGCTTATAATTACGCTGCCCTACAGTTACGCCCCGGCCAGATGAAAAATCTAAACTATTTTGTATATGTCGGCGGCCGATCGTATAATCCGGCAGACCATCTTCAATGTCTTGATGTTTTTATAACTTTTCTTTTCATAAAAGTCATTGTTATAAGTTATAACTTTTAAGATACATTTTTATAACTTTTAAGAACGCTTTACAAATATCTGTATGTCACAAAAAAATGCAACAGTTAGACGCTTGAAATATTCACAGAATATTTAGTTATATATTCACATTAAAAATGAATAAAAAAATTTGGCCGTGTGGTTTACGGCAGACTAGAATAGAAACACTCCGTCTCTTCCCGTGGATGTCGTACAAGACGACTAAGAGAAATACATTACCAAACATCGATCAGGCCTCCCCAACCCGTCTGGCCAGCGTAGGGAGTGTAGGCCAAATCCTCCTTCTGTCTGGGACGGACGAGAGGCTCGTGATCCTGTAGTGGAGACTAAAATGACCTGGTGATGATGAATTAAATTAAAAGAAAACAAATATTTAATCGGGGCTCCCACAACATATTCCCCGAGTATTGAGTTATATTATTCACTTTAAAAATAAAATAAATTAAAATAAAATAAATATATAGGTAAGGTAATACAACTGATATGATTTTTTTTGGCCGTTTTTATAGATAATGGTACGGATCCCTTCGTGCGCGAGTCCCACTCGCACTTGGCAGGTTTTTTTAATGCGCAATAAAGAATATATAACGTGCTAATAATAATAATCTTAGCTGTACAATTTTATGCATGTTGCGTTTGTTGTACATTTAAAATAAAATGGCATATGTATGCCTTTCTATGAACGCGATGGCGTCGCTGCGCGTGTCAATCTATTCGATCATGCAAGTTCAGCAACATCGGTAGCCTGTCTATGTATGGGTTTATAAATCTCGAGCCCCACTGTGCTTCGGAGGGCACGTTAAGCCGTCGGTCCCGGTTATTGTCATTAGACGACAGTCGTTAAGACAAGGCAGTGGGTCTTTGGGCGGCTTGAAAACACTGGCCTCCGTCAAGCCGCAGTTGAGCAGCGTGGTGGAGTATGCTCTGAACCCCTTCGATTGAGGGGAGACTCGTATCCTAATAATGAGATGATTATGGGTTGTTGCCGGAAATGTATGTCTTTAAGGTAGACCTAAAAATAAATAAATACAACAGACATTCTAAATTTGATGGAGTTAGTAGAGTTTTTATATACATCAGTTTCTTTATTTAACATAAATCCACCATTTTTTTAAACCAAAAACAGACCAATAGTTATACAAATTTAATTAAAAATCTACTAATGGGGTGTTATTTTGCGGAAGTTCTTACAGGCAATTTAATTTTAACCACCTTGTTGCATGCACTACTTGGTACAGAGACGACCGCTACAGCTGGAGCAGGGACGTCGAAAGCAGTTGCATGTATCTACTAATGGTAGTGGGAGAGTGCCGGCTGGCAGTACTTGGCATAAATTGGTACTAGAAAAGTAGTGTAAATCAAATTGCAATACTGAAAAAACTTTGTTTGTATAATGTTGTAAACAAAATGTCATATTATTTTCTTATCTATTATATATATTGAAATATATATATATATATATATATATATATATATATATATATATAAAATTGAATGTTGCTAATGTAAAACTCGAGAACGGTTCGATCAATTCTGCAATATTTTTTTTAAGGTTCCGTACCCAAAGGGTAAAACGGACCCTATTACTAAGGCTCCGCTGTCCGTCCGTCCGTCTGTCACCAGGCTGTATCTCATGAACCGTGATAGTTAGACAGTTGAAATTTTCACAGATGATGTATTTCTGTTGCCGCTATAACAACAAATACTAAAAAATAGAATAAAATAAATATTTAAGGGGCTCCCATACAACAAACGTGATTTTTTTGCTCGTTTTTGCTCGCAATTGATACCGGCAATAGGTAGACGCTTGAACTATTCACATAATATATAGTTATATATTCACTTTAAAAATAAATAATTAAATTAAAATAAAACAAATATTTAAGGGGAGCTCCCATACAACAAATGTGATTTTTTTTGCCGGTTTTTTAAAGATAATAGTACGAATAGTACGGAACCCTTCATGCGCCAGTCCGACTCGCACTTGGCCGGTTTTTGTTTTTAATATTTTCGTTAAGGTATAAGGAAGGTTATCGTGGAGAGAAAATAAGTAAAAATTGCGAGGAAAATAAAACACCGCCATCTACCCGTGCGAAGCCGGGGCGGGCAGCTAGTTTTGAAATAAAAATCACAACTGAATAAGTCTCATGTTCAAACATTACTACATAGCTCCTATAACTAGCGAGTCAGCATAAAAATCGCCCGGACTTAGTAAAATATTTCTAGAAATTTGATCCTGATACCGACTCTATATCAAGTTGATACCGAGTTGATATTGAATTTGATAGCTACTATATATATACATATATACCGAATGCTATAAATTCTCTCTGTTCTTTCGCATTTGTAAGGGTCCATCTGTCATTTGAAAAAAGCTTTTTTTATTTTTGTAACAGTATATATACTTCCAGATTGGTCCCATATTTTTTCATATCATAAAATTCAGTTCTGAAAGTGGGGTTCATGAAGATATTATTAACATTTTTGTACTGCTTGCGATTGTAGAGTAATTTTAGTGCTTTTTTTTTGTTAAAATTCTATGTAAAATGGAGGAAATCAAACGCCAATTAACCATTTTGATAATATTTGACCGTTTAAAAAATATTTGACGAATAACATTATTTTTTGTAAGTCAAAATTTGCCAAAATTAGACATAATTACCTACTGAGCCTCTGCCTATTAGAAGTTAATTACTACTGGACTTTTTGTAAGTAATTAAATTATCTCGGTAAAGCGTTCCACTCATTCAATTAAGTGAGGAGTCTTATCTACACTTGAGGAATATTTAAAAAACGTAAATTAAAAATAAATTTTGATTAAAAAAGAAACAGGTTTTGAGAATATTAAAATGAAAACAACAAAAAACAAAATGCTAATGGAAAATTGTTTATTATATTTTTTTTGGGAGAGATAGACAGCTCTCTAGTCAGCAAGTTAAAGTGACCGTGGACTGGTCCCATCTGTCGGGTCGGCGACGAAAGATGTGGTAGGAAAGTCCTTGGGGCCCCGTAAGTGTTGGCTTATTCTTAACACGCTTTATTAGCTTTACTTGTAACTAACTATGTATGTAAGAAAATCTTGGAATCTTAATTTGACCCACTTCCCGGTCTCCGATTAGGATGAAATTTTGCACACGCTCTGAGTTCTGATGACAATACAATAATATTATGGTACTGTCGAACTGATCTGATTATGGAGCCGGAAGATATGAACTGAAACTTCATGATGGAACATCGTATCATAGCTGTTTTTGAATTTCTTAGAAAAATCTTGTAATTAACTTTGACCACGATTAGGTTTCAAGGTCTGATGATGAAGCCGGAAGATAGGCACTGGCATTCCATGATGGAATATCGTATCATAGTCGTGTTTGCACTTCTGAGAAAGGCCACGTAATGGACTTTGAACACGATCAGGTTTCAAGGTTATAACAAACCTATCGGATCGATACAACCTCACCTGCACGTGGTGCACCAGAAAGAAAGCAAGGAAGGAGTATAGGCTGGCAATGGATCGGCGACCTCTTGGGCGCTTTCATAGCACATCAAACTAAAAAGTGAAAAATAATTATATTTAAAAAAAAACTAAAAAAACACGTTTTTAAGGCACATCAAACTAAAAAGTGAAAAATAATTCTTAATACAAGCTGAAAATAATAATGAGTAAAAAATACTAGCATTATTGTGAAAAAAGCGTGGGGCGCTTTGTGCCATGCTTTTTTAAATTTATATTTAATTTATATTTTTAAGTTTATTTAGCCAGGTCAACCTGTTTGTTTATTTATTTGTTTGTTTATATTTTTGGGTCAAATCTAGTAATTGAAATTTGGCCCCCTTCCTGTTGACAGATTGATCTGAAATTTGGTACACACCTTTAGTTCTGGTGACAATTAGTGTCCGACCGAAACTGGTTTTTACGACCGAAACCGAAACCGAAACCGAATTTCGGCAACAGTCTCAGTTTCGGCCGAAACCGAAACCGAAACCGAAACTTTTACGAAACAGTTATCTAACTTACACCCCACCCACTTACACTCCTAATTATAAGAAAAGTACCTACACTTTTCTTATAATTGGGGGTGTAAGTGGTTCATCAACATCTCTGAATCAAAGCCAACTTCACCTACACGCGGTGCACCCTGCTAACTGACAAACGAAGCTATGGCGAAAAGAGAGGTAGGGAGCGTAATTGTAAGCTACCCGACTGGAGAATTACCTCCACCTCACAAAATACCGCAGCCAAAAAAAATCCCTTGAAGGTTGTTGTGTTCCTGCGAGTGAGTGAGGTCACCAGAAAGGGAGGAGATGCTCCGTCTGCAGCGGTGGTGGCAGCGCGCGAGCGATATTTTATGTTGCGATCGTTAATATGGCTACGGTAACCGCTTCACATCAGGCGGGCCGTATGCTTGTCTGCTACCCGACGTATTATAAAAAAAAAAATTATACGTTATGTTACGTTATATTTGCTAGATACTTGGTTATAATTATGAAATTGAACGTTGAAACTCTAAATCTTTAATATTATCACCACTAATGCACTATAGTAAGTACCAAGTACCTAACTATTGTTTGTTTACTTATAGCATTACCGAGTGAGTTAAATTAACCACAAAATATTCAGATAGTTATGTTAGACTTGATTCTACTATAATTTAAACATTCGTTTGTTATACTAAATTATTATGTTTACTACCTACCCTTAATACAATATGACATGACTAGCTGTTGCCCGCGACTTCGTCCGCGTGAATATCAGTTATCGTGGTAAAACCATAGGAAAGGTAAGGAATAAGGTAAGGAAATCAAGTACTTAACATAACCGTATATGTAAGAAAAAATACTTATGGTGAATAATTTATGTAGGTACCTACTAATTTTATACCTGCTTTCAAATTTATTTTAAATTTTATTCATAATTAAGTACTTGTGATTACTGTTTATTAACATATTTTTTGGATTACTCCATCGCAAATATTGCATTAATTGGAAACAGATTTGATTACCATAAAAAAAGGTTATAGTGAGTCAATCTTAAGAGATAGACATATGCTGTCGCAGACTTCGTTTAGAACTTTTAAAGAGGAACAATTCCATCATACATGATTTTTGGGTAACTTCAACTGTTTACGCAGCGCACGCAAGGAAAGCCCTCAAAAGACAATTTTTCCCCATTTCTTATGGTGCAACATTTTTCATTGATACTCCGCTCCTATTGGTGGTAGCGTGATGTTATGTAGCCTTCCTTGAAATATAGGCTATCTAACACCAAAATATTATTTCGTTAATATTAAAGCTGAAGAGTGTGTTTGGTTGAACGCGCTAATCTCAGGAACTACTCATCCGAATTGAAAAAATATTTTAGTGTTAGATAGCCTATATTTCAAGGAAGGCTATAGGATACATAACATCACGCTACCACCAATAGGAGCGGAGCACCAATGAAAAATTGGCAAAAAATATTCGTTTTGAGGGCTTACGTTGCGTGCGCTGCGTAAACGGTAGAAGTTACGAAAAAATCATGTATGATGGAATTGTTCCTCTTTAAAGTTCTAAAAAAAAGTCCGCGACAGCATATGTCTATCTTTTAAGATTAATTCACTATAACCTTGTTTTACTTACTTTCTCCTATTGTTTACCATAAAAAAAGGTTAGCTTTCGCCCGCGGCTTCGCTCTCGCGTGAAATTCGGGGCAAACACGTGTTTACACATTTATCTATTTTATCTATAGAAGTACTCGTGTAAGTTTAGGATAAAACAGTCCAACTAATCTCGTTTCCCCAATGAAAACTTTGGAGCTCCGTTTCACCCTCTTAGAGGTTAAATTTAAGAAATACTTTTAAGTAGTTTCGTGTCCACTATGTTATATTTCCAAATCGATGCCATTTACGTTTATATTGATATTATGACATTTCAATCCCATCGCACCACAGGCGTAAATTTATGTCACGTACGTTTTTTCGTTGTCTTTATGGTTATCGGTGACGAGACCATGACGATTTTCAGATTTCAAAAAAAAAAAGCTCGCGACAGCATATATCTGTCTTTTAAAATTAACTCACTATAACCTTTTTTTACTTACTTTCTCCTATTGATCACCATAAAAAAAGATTATAGTGAGTCTATCTTAAAAGATAGACATATGCTGTCGCGGACTTTTTTTTAGAACTTTTCAAAAGGAACAATTCCATCATACATGATTTTTGCGTAACTTTAACCGTTTACGCAGCGATCGCAACATAAGCCCTCAAAAGTAATATTGTTTCCACATTTTTCAATGGTGCTCCGCTCCTATTGGTCGTAGCGTGATGTTATGTAGCCTTCCTTGAAGTATAGGCTATCTAACACTCAAAGAATTTTTCAATTCGAACCAGTAGTTCCTGAGATTAGCGCGTTCAAACAAACAAACAAACTCTTCAGCTTTATAATATTAGTACAGATAAAACTTACCGAATTCAAAACAAATCACACGAAAACTCACAAACAACAAACAAAACGCACTGCAAACGCAAACTAGTCACGACATGATTAGGCACGTGGACGCGGCAAAATGTCTTCGTCGCTTGGATGGAATTTACTGCGCCGAACATGACCGAGCACAGCGCGGGAACTCCCGAATGAAGTTTCGGTTTCGGTCGTAGTTTCGGCAGGTTTGGCGCCGAAACCGAAACTCGTTATTTTTGCCGAAACTCGACCGAAACCGAATATTCGGTCGGACACTAGTGACAATAAATAAATAAATATTGTCAGACAAATTACGCAGCGCCATCTAGCCCCAAAGTAAGCGAAGCTTGTGTTATGGGCACTTATGGGTACTAGACAACTGATAAACATACGTAAATACATTTTTTTTTGTAAATACATACTTATAAATATAAAATATTGTCAGACAAATTACACAGCGCCATCTAGCCCCAAAGTAAGCGAAGCTTGTGTTATGGGTACTAGACAACTGATAAACATACGTAAATACATTTTTTTTGTAAATACATACTTATTATACATAGAAAACACCCAGACCAAGACAAACAGACATGTTCATGCACACAAATGTTTGTCCTGTGTGGGAATCGAACCCACGAGCGTTGGTGTCGAAGCCGCGTCATTGATCGCTACGCCACCGAGCTCGTCGACAATACAATAAAATAAATTCTGTTTCATTGTAAATTCAAGATGGCCGCCGCAACAAAATGGCGGTTTACAAATTTTGTCACGACTACCTCAATATGAGTATCAAATGAAAGGGCTTGACTAGTAGAACACAGCTCGTCGCTCGTTGCTCTCATGAATATTATAATAAAATCCAAGATGGCCGTCAACAAAATGGCCGGTTGGCGGTTGCATATTTTCTCAATTTTCAATATGGGTTTGAATTTTCTCAATTTTCAGTATGGATTTTTTTTCGTGTGAACTGTGTTCTACTAGTTAAGCCCTTTCATTTGATACCCATATTGAGGTAGTCGTGACAAAATTTGTAATCCGCCATTTTGTAGCGGCGGCCATCTTGGATTTACAATGAAACAGAATTTATACAAGACAATTAATACAAGACAAATTTAAAAGTAAAAAAAAAATGACAAAAGTCAAATCTAAACTTAATTGAATGAGATGTAATGAAATTATGAACTAAAAACTTGAAAATAAAAATTATGAAAAAAACATTTTTAATTTAAACGGTTTTATTGAAAGTAATGTACCTACCTACTAAAAGCTAAAAAATAATTCGGTAGGTCCGAGCTTTCAGTCATCACATCCCTCTCCCTAATTCGGTAGGTAAGCTAACGGGCTTGGATCCAACGCGTAGAGGCCCCTTTGAGAAGTTTGTTGTATTATTGTACGTCCGCCGTGACCCGCTCTAGAATATATCATAATATAGATAGGTATATTATTATTATTATAATTTATTCAAGCAGAAAGGAGGAAATTAAGCCTTGTCAAACATCTAAAATTACGTCGAATGGCTGCCATTCTTTTTTAAAGTGATAATCCGCATAAAAAAAGAAAAATTTAGTTTATTTATGATGTATAATTAATTTTATTTTATATGTATTTAATTCGTCGTCAACCCTTACTTATCCCACTGCTGGGATACAGGATACCCCTTTGAAGGGGTTTAGAGCATACTCCGTCACACTGCTCAACTGCGGGTTGGCGGAGACCAGTGTTTTCAAGCCGCCCAAAGGCCACTGACTTAGCTTAACGACTGTCGTCTAATGATAACAGCCGGGACGACGGCTCAACGTGCCCTCTGAACCACAGAGGATCTCGAGATAGTATAAACCCATCCATGGACAGGCTACGGTCGACGTTGCTTAACTTGCATGTTCGATTAGACTGTCACACGCAACGACGCTATCGAGCATGTAATTTTATCTAATTTTATGTTAATTGAAGTAAAACTTCTTACGCACGTTTGTCTTGAGGAGTAAGCTGGTGAATGCGTGACGAGAGCGTTACGGAAACGGCGAACGGAAGTTGAGAGGGAGATATAAGTTAATGTCCAACCACACTAAGCTGAAATTTCGCGGCCGAAATTTCGCGTGGTTAGAATTAGTATGTAAAAAACACAACGTAATTTTAGTCAAATGTGTCGATAGTAATTGAAAAAAGCATTGCAGGCGTAATGACGCCGAACTTCGGCTGCGTATATTCGGTCTAGTGTGTTTAGACACTTAGTAGAGCTAAAGAAGTTTTTCTTCAATCGTGTGGTGTAAAGTACACTCGTTTTTTTTAAGTTGTATTTACTGTAGGTTTTTTATTATATGTTTTTTATTATTGTTAAATAAATAAACAAAAAAAAAACGGGTTGCACTCCGGGAGTTGCTGCAGAAATGAAAACTTGAACATTAACGTTGTGCATTTTTTAATATTTTGGAATGGTTAGGGAATAATTTCGCACGAATTGTTTTATTTATCAGTATAGAAGTACTATCATTTACGTGGTAAAATACAATATTAATTTATTGCGCTATCGTACACAAACATGACAATTTATATTACATTAAAAATAAACAGCAGGAGCAGGCATACATTTTCGCCGCGCGGTAGAAAGAGAGGGGATATTACTTCCTCTCCAACGCCGCGCCGGCGGTCTACTCTCTTACGAATTTTCGATCAGGTCACGTATCCTGACGCGAGTTTAACATTTTTTATCCATTCCAAAAAGTGCACAACGCCGATAAAGAAGTTTTCACTTAAAAAAAAAGAAAAGAAAATTACGACATTAATTATGGCCGAGAGACACTAAAGACTGACACAAATTATTTTTCATTCTTTTCATCTTACTTGTCCCGGAATAGGCATCAGTTATACGCAGACCAATATAATCCTCTAAGGAGCTTAGGCAGCGTTGCACGACCCTATTTGCTAGCCTGAATGTGCGATTGCCCCCTCAAGCCCGATATCCGGAATCGCTATACGATGGCATGGGAACCCCTTTAGGCAAGGATAGATGATTTACATGGAAATACATAATTCTAACACCATGATACGATTAAGTATACTTGAATGAAAGATTTTGGGTGGCAATCAAGCACACGCCCGATCTGGTATAATACGTCTAAGTAAGTATGCATAAACGTCCACGTAAGTATACATAAACGCTTAGTGTTAACACACACTATGCCGAAGGTACGCGACCGAAGTTCGGCATGAATTCGCCTGCAATGCTGTTCGAATTAATGACGACATACTCATATAATGCCGAAATTACGTTGCGTTATAGCGTACAACCTAACTTCGGTCGGGCGTAAGTTCAGCGGCAACTTATCCTGTAAAGCACACATTATATGCTATTGAAGTTCGGTTCAATTGCCGACGAAGAAGACGCCACGACAGCGCTCGAGACACTGAATACACACACAAAGTTGCGCAACTGAATTACTGAAGATGAATTTTTGTGAGATGTGAGACGCGTAATTCGCGTCGGTTTCATAGAATACATTTATATGAAGTCGGCGTTAATTACGCGACTCACAAGCAGGGATTGAAAACCGGTACAAATTTGGGTTCCGGTTCCTCATTTCGGTTTGTAAAAAGGTTCCTCTTTTCGGTACGGTTCCGGTTTCGGTTCCGGTTGGGTTCCGGTTCCACCGGAACCGGTTCTGAATAAAGGTTCTAATATACCGGTACCGAATTAAAGGTTCCTTAAGAAGGAGGGATACGTTCGACCGTGTCTGGCATATTTCTTCGTTCTTACAGCTGACAGTTAGCCTTCGATCAGGGATCGAATCAGGGATCAGGGCTACCCGACTGAGGAATAATAGTAGATTATTGCATCGAGCACAAAGTAATTTATTATTGCACCGAGTGCCTGATTTAGAGCCCGAGCGCTAGCGAGGGCTCTAATCTAACAGGCACGAGGGCAATATAAATTACTTAAGGCGAGGTGCATAATCTGCTTTTCTTTCAACTAATACCTATAGGAATAGTAGATAAAAGAAACTCATATCAAACAGTTAAAATAGAAGTTTCTATAACACTGTCGGCTTCATTTAGAATGTTTTCCGGAGTTAATGTGTCGCTAGATGATTCCATTTTAATTCGAAGCCGAAGCACTCAAAATCAGATAGTATCACACTTTTATCGTTTCCAAAAATATTGTCAAGCAAAATTAACAAAGTTCCCGCCAAATCACTTTTTTAAATTTCTTTCATTTTTAACTCAGAGTTAGTAGCAATCATTTTTTAAATTTGGAACAAGTAGGGTAGAAACGAATAATACGTAGGAAAAAAAAAGTATTGATATCGGCTGGCTGAATAGAGCTAATCCATTGAGATTGGCACCTTTTGGTGCGATTAAAAAAAACTGTGCAATAATGAAATTTCATACATTTTTATTGCTCTAGAGCATTAAAGACTCGTTTTGTACTGAGTTTTTAGTGTGATTGTGATGAAATTAAAGCATAGTTGGAAGAAAATAAATATATATATATCTGGACAATTTACACAGCGCCATCTAGTCCCAAATTAAGCGCAAAGCTTGTGTACTAGACAACTGAAAATGTACTTGAATACATATTTACAATACATAGAAAACACCCAGACCAAGACATGTTCATGCACACAAATGTTTGTCTTGTGCGGGAATCGAACCCGCGACCTCGGAGTCAAAGTGGCCATTGCTAACCATTCGACCACCGAACTCGTCGAATATACCTCCACCTCACAGAATACCGCAGCCAAATAACAATTCCCCTGAGGGTTGTTATTTTCCTGCGAGTGAGTGAGGTAATCAGAAAGGAAGGAGATGATGCGATGGTAGCGGGTGTGGCCGCGCCAGCGATGTTTTTCTCTAACCTACACTCTTTCACATCAATATTCATTCATTCACACTCATGACATGAGTCGAGTAGTTGTAAAGTTTATAACTATAATTTGTAACTAATTACTATACCTACCTGAATTGAATAGGTACGGCATTTTTTTATTAAAATATTTAATAAAAATAATAATATTTATTAAATATTTTAATTAAAAAGTGTTGACGCGACGCGTGTGTGGTCGGCAATGTGCCAAAATGATTACGTCGTGACGGCGTAACGCGCCGTGTGTACGTGATCTATGTCTAATTCAAGTTCGGACAGGATTTAAAGAGGAACCTGTAAAATAAAGGTTTCGGTCCAGGTTCTACATTTAGGTTTCGGTTCCGGTTCGGGTTCTGGTATCAGAACCCCTAAGTACCGGTTCTTTACCGGTATCTTACAAACCTTTTCGATCCCTGCTCACAAGTCACAAAATTACGCTCGTTTGGCCTCACCCTTAAGGTGTGTCATATCAGCCGTGTACGTCGAAACGTAAAATCTGCCGCGGAACTTCGGTAGCGTACCTTCGGCATAGTGTAAGGGTGAAGCCAAACGGTTTATTATTTATTAACACTGGTTTCATACAAATGAACAGTGATGACGTAAAATGTATTCGTCATTTGTATGAAACAAACGCTAATTATGCGACTCACAACTCACAAAATTACGCTCCTTTGGCCTTATCCTATTAGAATACTTGAATTTTTCAATCACATCGCTAGAAAGGATGGTCATAACGTCGAACAGCTTATAGCAACTGGCAAGGTTAACGGCAAACGACCAAGAGGCCGCAGCCCGATGAGATAGTCTGACCAGATCCGCACATCTCTGGACTCAAAACTCCACAGTGCCCTCCATGTTGTGAAAGATCGCAATAGTTGGAGACAAATTGTTAAAAGGAAGATGTTTCTGCGTGGGAGACACGACCCTCAGTAATGAGGTGTACGACGCGAAGAGGAGGCGTCACCCTAAAGGTACTTGCTACGTTTGGTACAATCAGAACTCATAATAGTTTTTTTTTGGTTCCTGATCCTAAGCCTAACTGACTTGTTTGGCATCAACCCATAATCATCACACTGTTAGGCCTCTTGTACACGCTAAGAAAAGTCGTCGGGCCTATGCAAGAAATCGTGTCCTTTCTACACACGAACTGTGTACACTGCTTCCGCGCTGACCAAGAAAAAAATCTTGTCTGCGCTAGACATTATGCGTGACGTTTTGCTGCGCATCTTTCGTGCCTAGATCCGACAAAATTCTTGTTCACACTACACGGTGAAATTTCAAGCCGCCCAAGGCCACTGACTTTGACTTAACGACTGTTATCTTGTGACAACAACCGAGACCGACAGCATCACGTGCCCTCCGAAGCACGGCGAAGCTCGAGATACATAAACCCATCCATGGACAGTTTACGGTTGATGTTGCTTAACTTGCGTGATCGATTAGACTGACACGCGCAACGACGCAATCGAGCTCTTCCGAGCGTTAATATTGCTACGGTAACCGCTTCACATCAGGCGTGCCGTAAGCATGTCTGCCACCCGATGCAGAATAAAAAAAAAGATTTTTATGGTCGAACCAGTCGATTGATGCCATAAAACTGTAGCGTGTTGTTTCCTAATTTTAGCCGGTTCTATTTTCGTTCTAAGTTCCTTTAATCATTAACTATTACTTCGTACTATTCTACCCCGAATAATAATATTATTTGCTACGAATAAATATCTAATTGAACACCAACAAGGGTTATTTACGATCGCCCAGCGAGAAACATGTTTATTTCTAGCGATATTTATGACGACTATACAAAATGCGGGCCTCACGCGATGCCTATATCGTAAGGGAAATTGAAAACCATCGAATAACATTAGGGATTTGAGCGACTGTCATAAAATATATCCAGAAACGCGCAAAATGGCTGCACTAAATAAAATGTTTTGGCACGAAGCGGATATCGGATAGAATTTATTTATTTTATTAATATAGGCCTGTTTTGCTACGCGCTTTTTCGACACGAGTACTGATTAAGTAATGTGTAACGAATAACATTGTAGGACAGAGTATGCTTTCTTTTTCATGACGAAATAAAAAAAATACAAGACGAAGTTTGCATGCACACGCGTTATTTCTCGCTCAGAGTCCTTAGGGTACGTTCGCACAGACCGGCTGGGAGAGGAGAGCAGATTTTGGTGGCGTTTAAAACAGAGTTTTAGCTCATTGATATTAGGTCTATTTTTTAAATTCACTTCTTTTGTTACATGAGAATGGTCAAGAGCCGATGCGGATTTTTAAAGTAAACCTTATGCCAATGACACAAAACTCTATTTTAAACGCGTCCAGAATCTGCTCTTCTCTCCGAGCCGGTTTGGTTTGAACGGACCCTTAGTGTGAGTTTTTTGTTCGCGTTCGATCATGCCAACGTAAACAAACTGACCAAATAAAGAAGAACTCTCATGTTGTGAATTTATATATTGTTATTATTTATATATGGAATGATCGTCAAATACATTTTCCATTGAAGTCAATTGTAAACATACACTCAGCGAATCTCAGCGAATATATTCGCTTCTCTCAACCTCGATTTCGGCCCCGTGGGCTAGAGTCCGGCCTAGGAATAGTCGTAATAATAACTTGCTGAAATATAATACTTAATAGTTAGATGGAGCCACACAGCGATTTTACAGCATTAAATAGAAATTCAAAAATTCGTTACCATAATAAAAGTTCCTAGTAGCTCAGTTGGAAAGACCACTGGACCCGTAATCGAGAGGTCGCGGGTTCAAGTCCCACCTAGCTGGGTAGCTTTTTCCATTTTAAAAATATCTATAATCTTAACTCTGTTTCCGAGTTACGACTTTGTTTTTGAATGCGCCATTCAAAAACAAAGTCGTAACTAAGAAAGTCTTATTTCACAACTTTATATCGTGCTGGTTAATTATTTCACAAAACTTGAAAAATCTGTTTTCAAAAATATTCATAGAGAAAGTTAAAAAAAAACATCTATAGCAGGTAATAATATAGACTAAGTTTAGCTATAACACCCTAAAACAATATTAAATAGAGGGTTAAAACATATGCGTTTTTTTGGGCGTTTAAAAAGTCAGTAGTAGAATTAGTGTCAACCACACTTAGCAGAAATTCCGCAGCGGAAATTCCGCGTGATTAAGATTGCTATGTAAAAAACGCAACGTAATTTTGGCCAAATGTGTCGATAGTCATTGAAAAAGTATTGCAGACGTAATGACGCCGAACTTCGGTCGCGTATCTTCGGTATAGTGTGTTTAGACACTTAGGGTCCTTTCAAACCAAACCGGCTCGGAAAGGAGAGCAGATTCTGGACCCGTTTAAAATAGAGTTTTGTGTCATTGGCATAAGGTTTACTTTAAAAATCCGCATTGGCTCTCGACCATTCTCATATAACAAAAGAAGTGAATTTAAAAAATAAAACTTATGCCAATGACCCAAAACTCTATTTTAAACGCGTCCAGAATCTGCTCTCCTCTCCGAGCCGCCGGTCTGTGTGAACGGACCCTTAGTGTGCATAGTGCAAGTTTTTTGGTCACATTCGAACGTGTTAACGTTTACAAACCGACCAAATTGAAAAAAAGTTTCAAATGTTGAATTCACCAGACGCGTGTTACATATCCAAATTAGCCGGGTTGCTCGCTACAAAATGTGAGCAAGTTAGCCTCATAATTTTGATATGTAACACGAGTCTTATAAGTTCACAACATGAGAGTTTTTCTCTATTTGGTCGGCTTGTTTCGCGAACATAAAAGTCGTACTAAGCACTCTGGGTTCATCGAAGATATTAACATTATATTGCTATGAATGTCTTAGTATTTAATACATGTATCTCAATCAAATCAATGCTATGTAAAAGTAGAGAACAAAAAAAGTTAAAACGCTAAATTGTTTAATTGAGATTTTTTTTTTAAATTCTGTATCAAGAAACCTAATTAGAAGTGTTCAAATAAGAGAATATATATTATAATGTTTGGGAATATCGTTTATTTAAAATATTCAATACAAGTTATTACGAGCGAGCAATCAGATCATTTACGGATGTGTTCATATAAAGCGTACAAACAGCCATTTCGCTGTTCTTCTCTATTATTATTAGAAAGTCGCGCGCGTGCGCCTATCAGGCGACAGCGGAAAATCAGTATTTTTTGCACAATGTGCAAAACGTCACACTGAGCCGTGGCCATTTGCTTGCTGCAGCACACACCATGTCACGCACATAAAAAAAATTAATAATTTTGGGGTGTAAGTGGTTCATCGACATATTTGAACCAAAGCCAACTTCACCTGCACGCGGTGCACCCTGCTGACTGACAAACGAAGCTCTGGCGAAAAGAGAGGTAGGGAGCGTAATTGTAAGCTACCCGACTGGAGAATGTACCTCCACCTCACAGAATACCGCAGCCAAATAACGGTTCCCTTGAGGGCTGTTCTGTTCCTGCGAGTGAAGGAGGAGAGGTCACCTGGAAGGAAGGAGATGCTGCGATGGTAGCGGGGGTGGCGGCGCGTGAGCGATATTTTATATTGCGAGCGTTAATATGGCTACGGTAACCGCTTCACATCAGGCGGGCCGTATGCTTGTCTGCCACCCGACGTAGTATAAAAAAAAAATAACAAGGAGAGAACTTATACATTAGAAAGCAGAACGCAGAATAAAAGCTGCCATACATTAACCAACATGATAGCCGTGTCGGTCACGTTGTCTAACAATATATCTGTGTTAGGGATGTGTTGTCAATCATGTTGGCTGATATTTTAATTGACAACATGTCCATACACAGCTAAATTGTTAGATAACATGATGGTTAATGTATGGCAGATTTCATTTTGCGTTCTGCTTTCTAATGTATAAGTTCTCTCCTTCTTAATTTTTTTTTTGTATGTGTGTGACGGCCGTGTGGTTTCCGGCAGACTAGAATAGAATCACTCCGTTTCTTCCCGTGGATGTCGTACAAAGCGACTAAGGGAACGTCTTTGGATGTGTTGTCAATAATGTTGGAAGATATATTAATTGACAACACGTCCATACACAGCTAAATTGTTAGACAACATGATGGTTAATGTATGGCAGATTTTATATTGCGTTTTGCTTCTTAATGTATAAGTTCTCTCGTTGTTATTTTTTAATTTATTTTTTTGTATGTGTGTGACTGTAGTTTATAATATACGTATCTATCTGTCTGTCTACTTTATGACACTATCAAGAATAGGCTATTTTCCAATGTTTAAAAATTGTATAAATTATTTAACAATATCGTAAAATACACAGAACTATAAAGGTCTGCAAACTTTCATTCTAATATCTTCAGTCGAACTTTTTTTTAGCGTCGATCAAAGTTTGGCGGGAAAGTCCATTTTAAAAGTATGAAATTATTTAAAAAAAAAAATTCCATTGGAGAAGCAATAAAAAATGCTATAACTTTTATTATGATACTAATCACATAAACGTAATATTTAACATAGCTGTCGTACAAATTTCTGATTTGATGCATACAAAATACAAACCTGTGACGTCATAATTTGGTAGTCTTTTGTATGGAGCGTTTTGAGGCAGTCTAAAAATTGTGATTTTCAAATTAACATATCTCGAGAGATTTTTTTGCTATCGAAGTAATTCTTTCACCTATGGTTATATTATGGAGACGTCCCTACATATCAAACCGAAAAAAATGTTAGTCAAATAGCCTATACAACGAATATATTTTATTTCTTTATATAATTCATAAATTGTAACACATACATGGAGTACGTGTTACAATTTTTCTGAAGTCTGAAGACGGTTTGTCGTAGTAAATGTATCTGTTATATATTCTATAGCCGTTGTCTCACCGTTGTCATAACGACTCCTCCGTAAACAAAGTCCGATCTGTATTGTTGGTTGTTCACTTTCGTACGTTTTTATGGTGAGAGAATGTCAGATTGAATGTTTTTTGATTCTAAATATCGGTAGACATATGAGGTAAGAAAAAAGATGTATGTCTAAAGAATTATTCCTTATCTAGTCTAGCATTCTATGATCACATCGGACTCTGTTCTACGGATGAGTCGATAAGGAGTTAGTAGATACGGTGCAAATTATATTAATTCATCTTCTTGTTTTTAACATAGATCACTCTCACGTCATGTCTAAAGTACAGGATGTTGTAATCACGTGATACAAAGGCCCTACCGCCTAAGCTCAAGCCGATTACCGTCGAGCATTTTTATTCGAAAAATTGGACTTACGTTTAAGTTATTGACAAACAACTACAGCTTAGTAGATAGAGCTTCAAGGTCGCTATCAGCTAAGCTAAACATATGAACCATAAATCTAAGCTAAAGTATGATTTTCGCAATCAAAATATCCGGTGGGAATCGGCTTCAACTTAGCCCATAGTTTACAATTTATAAAAAATTAAGCTTCAATTGAAATTTCGCAAATAAAATTATTCCGTTCATGACATGGTACAGTTTTCAGGTACAATGGATCGTCCCATCGATGAAGAGCGCCACATTCGTTATTTTCATTATCATTATTGTAGAAAGTATCGAAAACTTTATGAAGTGGTTGATCTGAAAAGTTAGAAAAATATGGTTTAATTTTTAGATATATAAAGTGCTTTCCAGGGCTATGCCACCTAGAGGGGAAATCTATATATAAAATCTATATATAAATAAAATTATATATAAATTTTCATATTTTCTTCTTCTTTTCTAATTTCTTTTTTTTATCAAATAGCTTTACGGCTCTATAAAATTGTGTGTATTTTTATTTTTTATTATTATTATTATTTTATATGAGAGGAACGGCGAACGAGCATGTGGGTCACCTGGTGGAAAGCAATCACCACCGCCCATGGAGATCAGCAGCACCAAGGGGTCGCCGATCCGTTACCAGCCTTTTAAGGGAAATATAGACTCTGTTCTTTAAGCCTCCCATGTCATAATTGTTCGGCAATGCCGCTGAGAGAAGTTGATTCCATACTTACACCGCTCGTGGTACAAAGTGGAAACATAGTGTAGTAGATAACTAATTATCAAGATGGATGGATAGATATAATAATGTCTTACGTTTTATAGTATAATAGTTGTTCCATGGCTGCCTTTTCCGAAAACCAACGTGATAGACTACTTGGCGGTTCTGAATCATATTTCTTATAATTTCAGCCTCCATATCATTTTCAAGAACTGCTAAGATGCCGCCTTCCATAATACATGTGTATAATGCATCATGCCATGTTTGAGCGTGGTTATTCACTTTGTAACATTTTTTCGTGTCTTTGTAATATTTGTATCCTGAAAAGGGGTAAAACGTTATTAGCCTTAGTAATTACAAAAATTGTTAGCCACGGAGTAAATATTACCGCTTTTTTCATGAAACCATTTTGAATGCAAGCCTCCTTTCAATACAAACCTCCTTGGTGAAAATCATTGACTGGCTATAAATGTTTTTTTTTTAAACTATATTTATAAATTATCTGTCGTTCTTGTTTTGTTTGCAACAATGGACATCTCGCGGGAAGCTTTTCGTGATATGATTTACTAATAACGCGATATCTATATATATAAAAGAAAGTCGTGTTTGTTACAACACTTATAACTCGAGAACGGCTGGACCGATTGCCATGGTTTTTGATTTGTTGGATTTGTCTCCGTCCAGAATAGCAGAATAACTATTAAAAACATTGGAAAATTTACGAAAAAAATAAAATAAAAGAAAAATCATTTTTCCATACAAAATGTTCGTGGATGTCGGACCTGTCAAACGTGACGTTAACGTGCGTACGTCAAATGTATGCGTGCGTTCAGAAATGTGGGTATAGGATAATAAGTATTAAAACATTGACAAAATTGTCGAAAAATTAAATTTGAAAACGGATTGGGATATTTATTGATTTTCAATTAAATGTCAAATCGATTGGTCTAACTTTTACGTCGCGAAAGTTGTCCGTTGTTGTTTTGAAAATTGTTTATGAATGAATGCTTGAAAATGAATATTAATTGGTTGTCAAGTGTCATGGTACCTACTTTATTTTGTGACATAGTAAAATACTGAACTTAATATTTACCCACTGCAGGGTAATATTTACCCACTGCTGGGTGATATTAAATACGGGTCTTCCTTCAACTGAATATGTTTCGAGCATACTCCACCACGCTGCTCAACTGCGAGTTGGCGGACGCCAGTAATTTCAAGCCGCCTAAAGGCCACTTGGCTTAACGACTGCCATCTAATGATAACAACCAGGACCGACGGCTTAACGTGCCTTCCGAAGCACGGAGGAGCTCGAGATAATCTAATGATAACAACCGGGACCGACGGCTTACGTGCCTTCCGAAGCACAGAGGAGCTCGAGATAATCTAATGATAACAACCGGGACCGACGTCTTACGTGCCTTCCGAAGCACGGAGGAGCTCGAGATAATCTAATTATAAAAACCGGGACCGACGGATTAACGTGCCCTCCGAAGCACGGAGGACCTCGAGTTAATCTAATGATTACAACCGGGACCGACGGATTAACGTACCTTCCGAAGCACGGAGGAGCTCGAGATAATATAAACTCATCCATGGACAGGCTACGGTTGACGTTGCTTAACTTGCGTGTACAATTAGACTGACACGCGCAATGACGCCATCGTGCTTCTCTATTATTTTCTATTATTCATTATATTAATTTCAAGACATCATAAATTTTGTTCAACTAATATGTATACCACGACATTCATTGACAATTAGGCGGTACGAAGTTCGCCGGGCCAGCTAGTGATATGATAAACGCGAGTTAACCTTCAAGGAATCCCATGAAAATTTACAAGCTGCCTTTGGGTACTCTGCTCCTGGGTTAGCAACGGTCACTTATTGGTTTCGTGAATTTAAACGTGGTCGAGAGAACCTAAACGATGACCGCCGACCAGGCCGACCAACAACTGCAGTAACTCATGAAAACGTCATCAGCGTGGAGTAGCTATTGCGGGAAAATAGAAATATTACACATAGGGACATTCAGGATGAATTGAAGATTGGATCACAGGCAGTTTCCACTATCCTACATGAACAGCTTAAAGTCAGGAAGGTTGCTTCGCGGTGGATACCTCATTCCCTCACAGAAGAGCAAAAATACCGTCGTGTTGATTGGTGCAAATTTATGCTGAAAAAGTTCGAAGGAGGAATTTCACAAAACGTATCCTACATCATGACAACTGATGAATCTTGGATCTATAGCTACGATCCTCTTACAAAGCAGCAATCCATACAATGGTGTTTGAGGAGGACCAGTTGCCCACAAAACTTGTTCGCGGTCGGAGCGTTAATAAAAAAATGATATACTTTTTTTTTTCGACGTAGTGGACCAGTAGCAGTAATTCCGCTAGAAGACCGTAGAACAGTTACTAGTGAATGGTATTCCAAAGTTTGTCTACCTCAAGCTTTTGGAGAGTTGAGAAGTGAGCGCCCAAGGAGCGGCGCCCGTGGCATTCTTTTTCACCAAGATAACGCGCCCGCTCACACAGCTGCTAGAACCATCGACTTTTTGTCAACTGCGGGAGTACAAATGTTACCTCATCCTCCGTACCGCCCAGATTTAGCTCCGTGCGATTTATTTTTATTTCCCACAGTAAAAAAAATGCTTCAGTAAAAAAAACGACGCCGTCGAAGAATTTCGTCGGTTATTTTTCGACCTCCAACAAGATGCGTTTTTCAAATGTTTTGAGGGCTGGTTTGCTCGAATGCATAAGTGCATAGGAGTATTTTGAAAAACTGTAAATAAACTTTTTTAATATTTTAACTATTTTTCATTTCACTAAAAACTTTTGGAACAGCCCTCGTAAGTAACTCTATCTTACAAATTGGATAGTGTCTATTGTTGATCCATAGTTAATGTTAACAAGTGTAAATAAATATATATATATACCACCCCCGAATCACAATAGAAGTAATTAATAATAAATATTCCAAGAGAAGTTACACACTGCCATCTAGCCTCAAACTAAGGAAAGCTAGTACACTATGGGTACTAAATACCTGATGTTATACTTAAATACATTTTTTTTGAATACATAGAAAACACCCATGCCTAGACAAACAAGCATGTTCATGCACACAAATGTTTGCCTTGTGTGGAGATGGAACCCGCGTCCTCGGAGCCCTGCGTCCTTGTGCTCGTTGAATGTCACGTTGAACGCGAACGTGTAAACCCACCATAACAATCCCCGTTATTGATGGTTACTTACCATTGTCTATGGTAGGACAAGTGATAGGTTCTACTTTCTTGCAGACAAAAGGTTTAGGAGTGAAATCTTCATCGGCACAAGTGCTAACCTTTATAGTTCCTGTTTCTATGTTCATAGTGGCACATAAATTTCGATCTAGAAGTTGTTGGTCATTTTCTATAGGAAATGGAGTTGTACGACCTACAAATAAAAATTAAACTTTTGGGAGAATAGTCTTTAGTGTTCATTAAAACTAGGTCGAGAAATTTAAGAAACATTTCATATATTAACAAGTATCTTCACTTGTATCTGTTGTTATAATTAGTAAGGCATATATTAAATAAAAAGTGGTTACAAGTTATCACCCCGTTGCGTAAGTTTTAACTGGGCATGGCAATTTTAAGGCTCAAATCTTCTCGTTTAAATTAGTGCCGTTGCCCTTAGGCGAATGTTCTACTCCAAATCATGAATTCGTCCAAACGGCATACCATGTTCTCTGGGAGTGTAATCTTGGGCGGTGGAAGCGGGTCGACATGTTAAATTCCTTGCATGTCATATCCCAGGTAGTGTACTATCACAGTATAGGTAATGATACTATTCTGATTTGGGAGCAGCAAGGGAGAATTACCAAGCGTTTGGACGATTTTGCAAATGGTGACAACTCAATGTCAACAACAGTCAACATAATAGTGTTTGATATTTAAAATCCGTGGTGAATGGCAGTTGAGCTTCACTTCAATAGCCATCTCTTTAGGCTTTTAGTACCTTATTTGCCATATTGTTGTCTCTCACGTTACAAAGAGAAGCTAAGTCAAATTCCATAAGCTTCCTACGCTTACTAATTTCTTCTGATTAAATTCGTTGTCAGTTCCAAGGCAGCCGTAGTCTTACACCCGGGACTGCAATGGCCTTCATTGTTCATTGCTATTTCGATGGTCGCCCCCGGTGTTAATCCTGGCCACAGGAGTCACAGTAGTGGGTGTGGAGGTACCCCATCCCGCTGTACATTTCTTGAGTGAGATAATAGTCGATAAATGGTCATTTTCTCGCCGATGCTGCGACGGTAGGATTAAAGCCTTAGGATGGTTGATTATGATCATTAATTATCGTTCTACAGGCTGTCATTGGAGTGACAGATACAGGTGGTATAAGGATGGTTAATAATCCTATTCCTATTCCTATTTGAAATTTAATCTGGGGCCCTATCTATCTGAAACCAATTACCGTCGAATATTATGATTCGAAGAATATGTCTTACTTTTAAGTTATTGACACACATCTTCAGATTAGTTGGTAGCGCTTCAGGGTTATTACCTGCTAAGTTATACACAAGTACCATAAATCTAAGTTGAAGTTTGATTTTCGCTATCAAAAAATCCGATAGAAATCGGCTTCAGCTTCGCCGGTAGCCCCCCTGAGAATGATCCAACCAAATTATTCTTTTAAAATTTTCAATCAAATCTCAACCTATAAAGAAATAAGTAATCAACAATACAAAATTGACTCGTTTGCCAAAATCATCATCATCATTATTAGCCTGATGCTACTAATTGTATGAAAACGTAAAACAGTCAACCAAGGCCGATAGTAGGCATCTCGCTACAAAATCGCTGCATCTGTCCACTTCTGTACATAGGTCATAATGTTTTCACCATATGAGATCATCCGATTTTCGCATCCAGACGCTTCAATTATTTACAATTATTAAAAAAAAATCCGCAAAAAAGTTGCGTATATCAATAATAAAAAGAAAACGTTACCGTCAATCGTTAAAAACTCATCAATTCCATCGTTTTGGATTCCTACATAAATTTCAGTAGTATTAAGTTGTATTGACATCATGTCTGTCAAATTCTTCACCACTGTCCATTCATTAAGGCTTTTCGGATAGAAGAGTTCAGAGTCTTCTTTGTCGCAGGCATACGCGGCAAAGTCCCAAGAGGAACCACTTGAATCCCAATGGAGTTTGTAAAATGAATCGAATTCTTCAAAGTAGGTATAGTCCTTGCGATAGAACTGAACGTGGCGGGACGCTACTGCACTTACTCCTGGAAAGATTTAATGCACTTCACTATACATATGTCAAAGATTTAGTAGGTATAACTATAAAAAGTATAAGACAAGCTCCTTCTATCTTCCATGTAATATAGTTACTATGCTTAGACTAGTATTAGATGTGAAAAAAAGACTGACGAATAATGTAGGTATCACTTTTATTTTTTTCTAATAACCTTCATGTACAACAGTCGCAAACAAAAATTTAAAAAGGCCGCTTATGGTAGCAACACCGAGACTGTAGAGTCTCGGTCTGATTTTCGCGGTAAAAATCAAGTGCTATGATTGGTTGTTGTACACCAATTACAAATGACTGAATACTATCTTGTGATTGGTTAGCTAATGACAAACCAGTGCAGTAAAAAGCTTAAAAGAATGAGTTGCCAGTGCAAATAATTTAAATTAAACATTAGAAAATGATACCAAAACTAACGAACCCTAACAAAAGTCATTATGCAAAACATAGAATATCTTATATATAACTTATTTACTGAGAACTCTGTGTACCAATTTGCCGATGATACATGCCGGTTAGTTGCACATAAAGATATAAATGAAGCTGTAAGCATAATGCAACGAAATCTTAACTTATTATGTAAGTGGATACAGGACGTTCGGTCGGTAATAAATGTAAATAAAATAAAATGAATATCCGTAGCCCACAGTTAAATACCAACACTAAACCGCGCGTCGTAGCCTATACACATGACTGTATGCATTAGGCGGCATCAACCCATAATCATCTCACTATTGACTTTTCTTAACGACTGTCGTCTAAAGACAACAACCGGGACTGACGGCTTAATGTGCCCTCCGAAACACGGAGGAACTCGAGATAAATAAACCCATGCATAGACAAACTAACGGTCGATGTTACTTAACAACGAGAGGAGACCAGTATCCCAGCAGTGGGATGAATAAAGGTTGTCGACGACGACGACTAAACCAATTCCAATGCCCCATAATTTTATAAATAAATAGATGTTTCTGAACACAGCGCCATCTAGTCCCAAATTAAACACAAAGCTTGTGTTATGGGTACTATACAACTTATAAATATACTTAAATACTTTTTTTTGTAAATACATACTTATAATACATAGAAAACACCCAGAACAAGACAAACTGACATGTTCATGCACACAAATGTTTGTCTTGCCCGGGAATCGAACCCGCGACCTCGGAGTGGCCATTTCTAACCATTGGACCACCGAGCTCGTTGATAGAATAGAATAGAATAGAATAGAATATAATTTATTTGTATAACATAGGTGTTCGGATACAGCAGGTGTTTTGATAATACAGATAGTCTCACTATGCTATTGCCGTGTAGGCATACAAATATTTTGTGTGTATAGAAAACTAGTTCAGTTGATATGACTACTCATGCGTAGAACAGCGTCCGATGTGTTCATGGAACAAAAACGTGTTAGCTAGCTAGACTAGATACGGAATGTGAATTCATCAGACATACAATACAATTTAAATTTATAAAAAAAAAAAACAGTTCTTGCTTACACATACCAATGAATAAGCGACTCTATTCCATTTGAAATAGAGTCGCTTACTCATTGGTATGAATAAGCATTCTATTCAGTTATTGAATTGCAATAAGAGATGGTGGTAAGTGGGCAGGACGTTTTGAAGTTCTTGACTAGATATCCAAACCATTTAGTTGGGTGCTCCCATAGTACCACTTGCTATGCCAGAAATAGCTATCATATGTCCGTGAAGCTTTAAAATATCTTGCCTGAAGCGTTGACAAATGTTCCATTAAATGTTTTTAGAAAAGCTTTGTTTAGATTACTCTGCGACAACTGTGTCTATAGCGTAGAGGAGTTCAAAAAGATTAAATATAATTAAGGGCATTTTGTAACTTATTATTTGTTATTAATTGTAATATTACAATGTTTAAATCATGTGACTATTGTTTACATTTTTTAATTAATGTTGACAACAAATATTTTTTTCTTTTTTTTTTGTAATAATTTATTTTGACATTTTAATTTTTATTATCTTTTGCATGCCAATGTTTGGTGCAACACGCTTGCACTTTTATAGTTGTACCACCTTTGTACCGTGTTTGCTCGCAAATAAAATGATTTGATTTGATACGTTTTTAGAATTTTCAATAATACAAATCGGACTTTATTCTATGGAAGAATCGATGAATTGTATATACATGATCTAGTTATTTAAAAAGTTTCATATAAATTAGACAATCATTATTTTACGTTAACCCGAATATCTTCAAAACTACTAAAACAATTTCATTGCCCAACGAACTTAAAAATTGTAGTTGCGTTTCTTATATATCTACCAAATTTCATCAAAATGCGATAACTCGTGAACCCACGAGTTATCGCAACGCAAACATACAAAAAATTTTTTTTCGCCACAGCATTTATTTTACTTCGCTCACTTGGTCAGTAACTTAGTGATTTATCTATTAACGTAAAGCTCTGCCGCGTCTACTTGTGTATGTATCTATGTAGAAGCTTTAAATTCAACAATAATTGAATGGACTGATTAACCAATGGACAGAATTAGTCATGAGGAAGGTTAAGATATATCGACGGTCCCTACATATAAAGCGACATGTCATTTCAGACATGTCTGCTTATACTACGATATAGTAATTAAAGAATATTATTATTGGACAAATGAGTTAATTTCTTACTTTTTGATTATATACAATCAATAAAATAAAAAAGAAAATGTTTTTTAAGGGCAATCTATAGCAATTTATGCAATAAAAAAAAAATGCCATTTTTGACATGTCGCTTTATACGTAGGGACCGTCGATATATTCACTAAGTTTTTGCATGAATTAGTTGAAGTTTGACTATTGTTGTTGAAAATATCAGAAAAAAACAGGCCGACTAGTACCTATCATTACCTCTGCCTCACAGAACATTGCAATCAAATAACAATGCTCTTGGGGATTGTTGTTTCTGCGAGTGAGTGTGACAAGGTTAGTAAATAGACTAATAAAGGGTCGAGTACAAAATATACGAGTATATTCAAATATTTTTTTATTAACATTAAAAATCCCTACATTTTTTTTTAAAACTATGTTTGCAAAATTAAATCTAATTAAAATATAACGTTTATGTTATTAAAAAAAATGTATTACAGACATAGACAATACGGATTATTAAAAAAAAAACACCCATAATGGCAAGTTTTTTTCAAGTATTTCTTCTCCTATAGTCAATATCAAAATGTTAGTAGTTAAAAAAAAATACAAAAAATTAAATAATAATTACAGAATAAATAATTTAATTTCAACCAGGAAGGAAGGAGGTGCTGCATTGGCAGCAGAGAGAACGGGCGAGCGAAATTTCATTTTGCGAGCGTCGTGGCTACGGAATCCGCTTCATATCAGGCGGGTCGTAGCAGGTTTGTGACCAGTAGTATAAAAAAAAAATACTCACCAAAGAAAATTATGAATAACTTAAGCACCATTTTGCATGTGTATGTAACACAAGTAATTAGAAGAGAGTGACGGAATGGCTGCAACTGCAACTTAAATATCTGCTGCATATACAATTTACGGGTAAGAACCTAATATACAGTATGTTCTCGTTTTAATGGAGAAATGAACATATTTCAATAAATCAAAACTGTTATTAAAATACGAGTATGAATAATGATTTGTGAACATTTTGTTTGTTCACATTTTTAAATATTAAATATTAGATTATGTAATCTTACTAATAATATTACTAATTGTGATAGCGCGAATCTTAAAAGAAAAAAAAAAAAACATTTGATTGATTGTAAACGGTTTGAATTTTTTAATAATATCACCAATATAATATAATATTTTAGCGTCAGTAGCACGATAGTGATACCTTTGGTGTTGCAATCATCCATACGCTTCCATCACTAGTGGTGTATAAAAAAACCAATAGATATGATTAATATTATGGTGTCTATTATCGGTGCAGTTTTATTTGGATGTCTATGTATGACAATACGTTACGATACAGTGTTATACGTGGAAAAAACCTCCATACCAGAGTAAAAACCTCGCTGGTTTTCGCGGTACATAGATCTTTGAAATTGCTTATATCTCTCATAAAGTACAACACTACCAGTTGCTCGAGATTGGTTGCAACCTATGTTGTATCGTTGTTAATTTATTTGACGTGATAACGTCTTATAAATCGATGAACGAAAAAGCATGACTTATTGTCACGTTCCGCTTGAGCCGAGCATGCAAAAAAGACCTCGGAACAAGCGATAGATAGGCACGATCGGCCTATGTTTCTTATTGACGTTATCATATAAAATTATTATCCGTAAACCGACTTTACAGACAGCCAATTTTTTTTTTACTAAGCACGTTGTACTTTAACTGCCATTGAAATAATTATGTGCCAACGTGATTGGTGATGTAAGCACAGAGTGACCAACACAAAGATGTTAAAAACAGTTTTGTGTTGGTGTGAGGAAGACCCTTATTAATTCCATAGAAAGGTCTGTCAGATACTTCATATAATAGAGGTCAATGTCAATATTTGTGCCTAAATTTCAACTGTGTATTTTAAGAGCGACGTTTTCGTCGTCAAATATGTATGTCTATATGAAGTGCAATACTAGACTTTATTCTTTTATAGTGTTACCATACATCCTTCATAATGGGGAGCAGACATCATACGCTGTGCATCTGTGGAATATCTGACGAATAACTCCTGCGTTGAAATAAAATGAAATTAAAATACCCTTTATTCACTTCTGGGCCTTTGTGGGTACTTTGACACATCATGCACTTTTATATATATATATATATATATATATATATATATATATATATATATCTTCTTATCCTTTGTCATTTTTTTAACTACTATTAGCCATGGACAACTCAATTAATTTAGGTAAGCTGTAGATCAGATCGCGGCACACATACTTGAGCCGGAACTGTGAGATGGCTCACAGATCAGTTCAATACCTACGAGTACAACACGCGCGTAGCATAGCGAAGTGACAAGGTAATACCTCATATGGCTCAACGGCTCATGGGCGGTTGGATTTAGCGGCTAATTTAGGTTAAAGTTAATGACACACATCTTCAGCTTTATTTTTAGAGCTCTGGGGATTTTGCCGGCTAAGCTATACACAATTACTACCAATCTAAGCTAAAGTTTGAATTTTGCAATCAAAGAAACCGATGGCAATCGGCTTCAGCTTCGGCGGTAGGTCCCCAGATCTAAGTTATATACCTCTATTATTATCATTCCGTTGCCCACCCTCGCCACGATTCTGTAAATAAGTCGTACCAATTGACCTTTGGCTTTTTAATTGGCTGTGTAGAATAGACCTCCTTCTTCGATAGGATATTTATAATTTGCCAAGAAGCCATTTGTAGCCATAGAATTCGATTATAGTTATTCATGTCTAAGTAAATATTCCTGGACAAATTACACGCTCATATCTAGCTCCAAACTAAACAAAGCTTGTATTATGGGTCATCATCATCATCATCAGGTCCATTTTAGTCTCCACCACAAGACCACGACCCTCTCTCCGCCCTAGACGGAAGGAGGATTTGGCCTACACTCCCCACGCTGGCCAAACTCAAATAATGTATTTCCTTTAGTCGCCTTGTACGACATCCACGGGAAGAAACGGAGTGATTCTATTCTAGTCTGCCGGAAACCACACGGCCAATTATGGGTACTAGATAACTAATATTATACTTGAATGCATTTTTTTGTAGATACATACGTGCGGAGATCGAGCCCATGACCTCGGTGTCCATTCGACCACCGCACCGGGATCGTCAAACGAAAAAGTTTTAGTTAAAAATTATAACATTCTGTATATAACTTTAAGTCATAGGTTGCTTGCGATATTGATAACCTAATTAAAAATAACAAACTGTTGTGTTATGTTCTGAGTAGACATTATTATCACTATAATAAATTAATTATGTGTACTTATTAATTACATTGCTTACAAAAGCATATTGTAAAGATGACAATGAACCACAAAATGTGGTTGATAGATTATATTTGTAGATCCGGGGTAAATAAATGAATATTCTTTTTTTTTTATATGAGAGTGGGGCAAACGAGCATGTGGGTCACCTCATGGAAAGCAATCACCACCGCCTATGGAGATCAGGAACACCAATGGGTCGCTGATCCGGTGCCAGCCTATTCTTCCTTTCTTTCTTTCTCTTCCTTTCTTTTCTTTGACGACCTCGGTGGTCGAATGGTTAGCAATGGCCACTTTGACTCCGAGGTCGCGGGTTCGATTCCCGCACAAGACAAACATTTGTGTGCATGAACATGTCTGTTTGTCTTGGTCTGGGCGTTTTCTATGTATTATTATGTATATACTTACAAAAAAAATGTATTTAAGTATAATATCAGTTATCTAGTACCCACAGTACAAGCTTTTCGCTTAATTTGGGACTAGATAGCGCTGCGTAAATTGTCCAGGAATATTTATTATTATTTATTAATTATTTCCGGTGACCTCACTCACTCGCAGGAACACAACAACTCTCAAGGGAATTATTATTCGGCTGCGGTATTATGTGTATGATTGTCTGTCATCATATCCCATGAGGCGATATTTCAAACTATTCAAGTTTTTTTAAATAAAACAAACCTATACACAAAATCATGCTATTTGATGTGCAATTCACGAAAAGTTTGAATATCACGCCATCAGGGCGCGATTATGGGGATATTGAAGTTGAAAAAAAAATCAAATAAATTCACATCTGCTACAGGGTGTTGCCGTTAAATGAATAAGGTAATTTAGGAAGGGACTGGCCAAGAATGTAGTGATACTAGAAACGACTCTTTACCTCTTTGGACGAGGAGCTGAGAAGCCGCCTAAGCTGGAGACGATTCAGCCAGGATATTCTAGTAGACTACCTAAGGTCTATAATTTGTAATACTGGTTCGTGCGAAATAGAAGTGAGTAGATAATAATAAGTGAATAGAATAACAAATTCCTTGAGGTTTGTTGTGTTCATGCGAGTGAGTGAGGTCAACAGAAAGAAATAAATGAAGGAGTATAGGCTGGCAATTTTCCAGACAGGCGGGGGAGAGTGACTAAAGGATTAGGAAAGAACACAAAAGATCCATGAGGGTCGACGTCTCACCGGTACTGCAGCACTGGACCCACTTTAAGATAAGATAAGATAAAATAGGCTGGCAACGGATCGGCGGACCCTTGGTGTTGCTGATCTCCATGGGCTGTGGTGATTACTTTCCATCAGGTGACTCACATGCTCGTTTGTCCCTCTCATATAAAAAAGAAGATGCGTGGGGATGGCAAAGAATGCAATGTATCAGCTGTAGAACATCTAGACGGACAGAAGTACCCATGCCACCACAAAGATCGGGCTCGTACTGATACTGATTCCCGCAATCTTCGAACGTAACTATGGGAGACTTGGATATTGAAGGCGGCAACGGGTTTATCGGGTAGGCGAGTCGCTGGGTGGATGTACAAACGATCTTACTAATAGAGAAATCAATACTGAATACAATTGACTCACTATGCATTCAAGCTTAAGTCAAGTCAATTACTATGTAACTTCATAAAATTATACTTTTTCTAATTTATTTCGACTTTTACTTTTGAAACACACTCGTCGTTCGTCTTACACTTTCCACTCATGAATATTAAAATTTGACCAAGTGATTAAAATGCGAAATTTAAATTTGCTAAAGATTCTTTTGGGAAATGAAACTAGCGCAATAAGTTTTTTGGGAAGTAAAATTCATCAGTTGTCTAGTACTACCCATAGCACAGATTACATAATAGTTACTACGTAACAGATACTTCAGTCAGTAGAAAATTTCCAAAACCTACTGCTATAATAGCCTACTCCGTCGCGTCAGCAACCGCTGCATGCTAAAATGTGCCTAAATGCTCAAACGTACAGTTGTGATTGCTTCGCACCGCGCGATCCCACAGCAATCGCAGGGCCTGAATTTGATCCGCAAACGGCCCGAGACCGCTTCGGCCGGGCGGTAGGTATAGCGCGCAAGTTCATGGACTGACGGAGGCCTGCCCATAGTACAAGCTTTGCGCTTAATTTGAGTTTGGGACTAGATGGCGCTGAGTAAATTATCCAGAAATATTTATTTATCATGTAATTATCGGCAGGAAAGATGAAATTGCATCATTTACACTTCGAAAATTTGCAAAGGCAGAATTTGATGTTACAGTATGTCTTATCTAGCAAATGCATATTCTGAGTAATTTTATAAAGGCGGTTTATTGAACCGACATCTGGTGTCGTTAGCATAGGTAATATTCCTTTGTCGATCACATTTAGCTCAAAATGAACCTTTTTGTATGTAAATTCCCAAATAAATGTAACAAGTTTCGCTATGTGTAAATTTCCTGAAATACTCAAGGGAAAAGGTTCTTTGGAGATCCTTTTCTACGGCAATTGCTACGGTCTTAAATTATCTTGCTTTTACTTGATGAATTTGTAAGGTTTTTACATAAAATCTGGGGTGTAAGGGGTTCATCAACATCTTTGAACCAAAGCCAACTTCACCGGCACGCGGTGCACCCTGCTAACTGACAAACGAAGCTCTGGCGAAAAGAGAGGTAGGGAGCGTAATTGTAAGCTACCCGACTGGGGAATGTACCTCCACCTCACAGAATACCGCAGCCAAATAACAATTCCCTTGAGGGTTGTTGTGTTCCTGCGAGTGAGTGAGGTCACCAGAAAGGAAGGAGATGCTGCGTTGGCAGCGGGGGTGGCGGCACGCGAGCGATATTTTATGTTACGAGCGTTAATATGGCTACGGCAACCGCTTCACATCAGGCGGGCCGTATCTGTCTGTCAAGAATTTCTATGTCGAGAATGCGTGGAGGTATCAAGCTGAAATTTGAACTGTATACTCAGGTCTACGGTCCCATGAAGCTAAAAAAAAATCAAACTGGTAAGTTTACGTAGAAAAAAGTTACGGACGTTTATTCAGCAAAAAACGCATATTTCGACACACTCAAAGGAATCAAAACCTATAGGGTACTTCCCGTTGACCTAGAACTATGAAATTTGGCAAGTAACATCGTTATAGACTACAAGTACAGGAATAAATCTGAAAACTATACATTTGTAAATAGATCTTAAAAAATAGGGGGTCTATATTTTATATAGGGTGTCGATATTTCAAATTGAAACTACTAGTTCAAATGGGGTATCATATGAAAGGGCTTGATGTACACATTGCAAAATATATTTTATTTATTTTTTTCGACTCATTATTTCTTATTTATAATGAAAAATATCAAATTTAATAATGATACTACGTACCTACGGAACCCTCGGTGGGCGAGTCAGACTCGCACTTGTCCGGTTTTTTTTATACTACGTCGGGTGGCAGACAAGCATACGGCGCGCCTGATGTGAAGCGGTTACCGTAACCGTATCAACGCTCGCAACATAATATATCACTTCCACGTACCGGCAAGCGCAGCGTAGGACGTCCACCCACAAGGTGGACAGACGACCTCATTAAGACCGTGGGATCGCGCTGGATGTAAGCCGCTTCCAACAGGTCTTATTGGAGATCTAGAGGGGAGGCCTATGTCCAGCAGTGGACTTTCAATGGCTGAGATGATGATGACATGTACATATAATTATGAATGAAATTAAAATAAATGTAAAACTATTAAAAACTGTTGTAAGTAGCTCATTACAATCTTAAGAGCCAAAGCTAAGCTCGCCTGCACTTGGTGCAGCCTGCTGACTAGCGAAGAAGTCTTTGGCGAAAGAGAAGTAGGGTACAGCGTTTTTGTATATTGCTTTGAGATTTATTGTGTTCTTGCGAGTGAGTGAGGTTACCAGAAAGGAAGAAGTTGCTGCAAACATGACTACGGTAACCGCTTAACATCAGGCGGTCCGAAAGATTGACTGTCACTCGACGTAGTTTAATAAACCTGTATTTCTTAGGCAGGATAGCCATGGCACAAACAGTGTTCCTGCACTGAATTGCTATTTCCTAGCTCCTGCGTGGGAACACCTCAGGCGTGATTGTGGTGAACAACTTATTCCCCAAAATATTTTAAATGTTTTTTTTAATTTTATTTCCAGAATTTAAAAATCTAGATCACACCACATTTTTCAGCAAGCTGGAGAATCTTTAGACGACGCAAATGTCATGTTAACGCTAATTTAATATTCGCTCCAGAAAATGTAATAAGTCGTAGAAAAGCACTAGAGGAGATATCAACAGGTCACCTAAGAGTCTGAAATTACCACCCTGAGATTTTTCTTAAGGGGGATTACATGCTAACTTGCACCACGATAAAATATTAAGCATTTTACAATATTTATATATATATATATATATATATATATATATATATATATATATATATATATATATATATTCGGCAACGCGCGTGTGATGCCTCTGGTGTTACAGGCGTTCATAGGCTACGGTAATTGCTTTCCATCAGGCAGGCCGTATGCTTGTTTGTCACACTGGTGGTATAAAAAAATATACATATATATATGACTAGCTCGGTGGTCGAATGGTAAGCAATGGCCACTTTGACTTCGAGGTTGCAGTATGTATGTTTGTCTTGGTCTGGGTGTTTTCTGTGTGTATTATAATGTATGTATTTACAAAAAAAATGTATTTAAGTATAATATCATTTTATCTAGTAGGTACCCATAGTATAAGCTTTGCTTAGTTTGGGATTAGATGGCCGCATGTAATTTGTCCAGGAATATTTATTTATTTATTAGACGTTATAAATGTAACAAAGGGATGGTACAAAGTAATTGTACTTAAATTATTCAATATACCTATTTATTTTTATATTTAGTATTTATATTTAGTATTCAATATAATTATTTAAGTACAATGTCTTTGGGAATGTTAAAAACGTACATTATATTCAGCGAAATTCATTGAACTTATGAAATCGTCCGGTCGTTCTGTCTGTCCGTTGCCATGATACTCAAAATTTACAAATTCTGACTTAGGATTCGTGTAGAGCATCAAAAAGTAGCAATGTAAAGTGACCTTGGTTTTCCGAAAAAAAGTCGTTCTGTCTGTCCGTCCGTTGCCATGAAACTCAAAATTTCGAAATTCTGACTTCGGATTCGTTGTAGAGCATCAAAAAGTAGTAATGTATAGTGACCTCATCATTATCAGCCTGTATCTACCCACTGTTGGATATAGGCCTTTCCCAATGCTTTCCACCATATGCGATCCTCCGCTTTCCGCATCCAACCGCTACCAGCCACTTTTTTGAGATCGTCGGTCCATCTAGAGAGGGGGCGCCCTATGCTTCGTCGTTCCATACGTGGCCTCCACTCTAGGACTTTCCTCCCCCATCTGCCATCGCTGACTCGGCAGATGTGGTGGAAAGTGACCTCGGTTTTCCGATATCAATTAGGGATCTCAAAAAAAAAATTCGCTATGGTGGCGCATGCTACGCGTCCGATGTTTTAAAATTGGATGAGTGAAAATAATAACTTCATCAAAATTACTATAAAGCTAACGGTTTGCGCTTATGGGGGAGACCTTATCTGCCATCAACTTCGTGTGTCGTCGTCAACCCTTATACACCCTACTGCTGGGATACGGGTCTCTTCTCAATTGAAGGGGTTTAGAGTATACTCCAGGCTGCTCAACTGCGGGTTGGCGGAGGTCATTGATTTTAAGCCGCTTAAAGGCCACTGACTTGGCTTAACGGCTGGCATCTAACGACAACAGCCATGGACCGACCGCTTGACGTGCCGTGCCACGTGACGTGTTCGAAGGCTCTATGTATAGCCGGTCGCAATTCATTGCACTATGTAATTGGCCCTCTAAAAAGAGATACAAGAAAGACTTCTTATACCTCAGCTTATGCAAAGCGAAAGGTAAGCGTTATTTTACTATAATCATATTAACGTTCGTAACATAAAATATTTCTCGCGCGCCGCCACACACGCTGCCAACGCAGCATCTCCTTCCTTTCAATAAACATTGTGCAATAGCATTATTCTCAACGTATATGTCTATGACCAAGAATAGCCGACAAATCAAGATGAGCTCTGTAGTCAAACGGCTAGTAACGGCGACTTTGATTCCGAAGATCGGGGTTTCTATTCCAGACAACATGTAATTTTCTTGGTCTGTCTATTTTCTTCGAATCACTAGTAGTGATAGTGATCTAACACCCATAGTTTTATTTAAATAGCACTAGATGGCGCTCTACCCAAGATCTTAATTATTTATTTATTCAGAGCACAAAATCCCATCATCATAGTCTTGGCCTTAAAATATACTATCACAATTAGGATAGTGGCACTAATCCGGTAATACCACCGTCCTTTGTAAGCTGCCGGCGGCCTTTCGGACAAATTATCTGTTTGCGTGAAGCCACCCTAATTTACCTCCACGTCGGTAGATTGCGTATTAACGACAAATGGACCTAGGATTGTCTTAATGAAGACGTTTGGACATACGGACATTGCCAAAATCCATATATATTTAGAAAAGAGCTCGGGGAAAAGAAATGGGTTATGCCGATTATCATAATTAGTCCACATTGGCATTACCTGTCCGAAATAAATGATTATTATTATTTACTTGTAGGCACATACTAGATAATTATTACTTAATAATTATTTAATAAGTTTGGTGTTATCAAAAAAATGTCGAGTTTCATCTGTAACGATGCCTTGTTTAGTAGTACTTCACAGGTAGATGGCGCCACACTGTGACTTCACAGCAGTAAATATATAATGCAAAAGCCGCCTCCATCACAAATCTTCCTGGTAGCTCTTTTGGAAGAGCACTGGACCTATAATCGAGAGGTCGTGGGTTCAAATCCCACCAAGGAGAGGAGATGAAATTTTCCATTTTTAAAATATTTTAATTTTTACATACTAGATAACTAATCGAACACGCAAGTTAAGCAACGTCGGTCATAGCTTGTCCATGGATGTGTTTAATTACCGCGAGTTACTCCTGTTGTAATTAGACGACAGTCGTTAAGCCAAACCAGTGGCCTTAATGCGGGTTGAAAACACTGGCCTCCACCAACCCGCAGTTGAGCAGCATGGTGGAGTATGACCCTTCGATTGAGGAGAGACTCGTATCCAGCAGTGGGGTGAATAAGTGTTGACGTGACGACGTCGACATACTAGATAAATATATACAATCGTATCTAGCCCATACTTACACACTTCCATATTTCCATAAATATAACAAAATGGTCATTAAATTAAGTTGATTAGGGATCCTCAGACAAATTTTTTTTGTCGGTTAAAAAGATCAATTTTAGCATTAAGAACGGAAGATGATCAAGCTTTGTTCGTATAGGGATTCCGAGGATATGATAAAAAGGACTGTATATTAAAAAATAAAAAATTACACCAAAATATTGTCAAGTGACGGCTTGGCTAACAGCGGTATACTTTACGAGGGTGTAAGCAAAAGTGGTGTGTCGGTAAAAATCTAGAAATGTAAGTAAATAAAAGTGAGAGTGTGTTATGTATTTACTCAGTGAGGACTTCGCCACACAGTCCTCGAAATGTTAAAATCTATGTATAAAAAATGTATAAAAAACTCAGGGTCGTTTAGACCAAGCAACTGGACTGCCAGCGTTGCGCTAATCGCAGTGATGGCGGTCCTCAGATAAGTCTTCACTTGTGCTTCAGGCAAGGTCTTGACCGACCACATTAAAAAAAAAGTGTTGTGGATGGCGACAAATGCATGTCCGAAGTGAATGTTAAAATAATGGGTTTAATCGCAAGTATTTTTGCAAAATAATACATAAATAGTTTTATTTTACATATAATAATCTACAAGATAAGGAAGGAACAAGATAAAGAAGGAAATGCTGCGTTGGCAGTGGGGGTGGCGGCGCGCAAGTGATATATAATGTTGCGAGCGTTAATACGGTTACGGTAACCGCTTCACATCAGGCGGGCCGTATACTTGTCTGCCACCCGACGTAGTATATATAAAAAAAAAGATAAAATCCTACCAGCAGCGTCCTGCCAGCAGCGCTGCCATATTGTCTTACTGAGATATGCAAATGCATTATTTTTCTTTTTAATCCACTCGCTTTCACTACCTTATAGGCTTTACTTTTAGTACACTTAAAACTCATCCATTTCCTCGCTAAGCCTTTGCTAAGAATTTACTCTGACTTGTGCACTTAAGAGAAATATTAAGAAAAAAGCTAAACCCAACACAATGGTACCGAGAGAGCTCGGACGGAAGAGAGGCCATAACGACATAAGAAATTACTTAAGAATCCACACTTTTATCTTCAAAAAAAGTATAGACAGTGTTGTCACTTAATATCAAAAATAAACACGACTTTCAACCTTAACACTTAGCTTTAAGAGTTGCAAGTATTTGATATTTTTTCTAGAAAAATATGAGAGAAAATAAACTTCTTTTACGGTATCATTAATTTTCATATCGCCACACATTTAAACATGTAGGTAGGCCTCTAAAAAGAAATACGTATTTCGTGAAAATACGTATTTCTACATTCGACAGCATAATTGTTTATTCGACAGCATAATATTAATTATTTAAAAAAATCTTCTGACTTTACAAGCGTTTATAGTCTACCATAATGCGGCCTGCGAGCATAAATTCTACCTTAAACTTATGCATTTTTTAAATTAAATACCTATGGAATATCATTTCAAAAAATTAATCTTAATATTTAAAAATGTATCGCTGTATCGCACCCAAACGTGAAGAAAATATTGGCAGACCACAGAAATATTTGTCCCATTGAATAGGTTAGTACCTATTCAATGGGACAAATATTTCTGTGGTCTATTCGTCGGTATTACTTTAATACCGATAATCAATAAATCTTCATATTTAAAAATGTATCGCTGTATCGCATCCAAACGTGAAGCAAATATTGGCAGACCACAGAAATATTTGTCTCATTGAAAAGGTACTATCGGCATTAAAGTGTACTGCCAAACTCATTTCTTTGTATTCTACATTTACACAATCTATAGTATCAAGTATTGTGAAAAAAAAATGCAGCCATGACTTCCGCTACTTACAGCAGAGGATCATTTGATTTTAGATTCAATGTATGCGCGTCGCCTGCACATGACCTCACTCACTCCCAGGAATACAACTACCGGCAAAAGAATTGTTATTTGGCTTCGGTATTCTGTGAGGTGGAGGTACTTCTCCAGTAGGGCAGGTTAGAAAATACGCTATGCTCTACCTTTCTATTCACCAGAGATTCGGTTGTCAGTCAGTAGGGTGCATCACTTGCAGGTGAGCTTGGCTATGGTACAAAAATGTTGGTGAACCACTCACACCTAAAAATTATACAAAACGTTTAGAGCAATTACTTAAACCACAACGGTAGAGCATACACATTCCTGTGCAATGCTTATTATAGGATAATAATTAATAACTTTCAGAGCTTTTTTCAGAACTGAATCACAAAGCCAAAACAAGTAACAGTAGGACTTAATCGAGACTCATTAGATCTACATTATTCTACATATGAGTGACTTCAGTACTGAACAGTCCTGAATCTCATCACTCATCTCTACGATTTCGTGGATGGAAAGAAGGGTATATTGAAATTGTTTGCCTTCTGCCGCGTCTCTGTCATCGCTCATCGCGTGCTTTTTACTTGGAATTAAATATTATTTAAACCACTTTTGTCGTCAAATGTACTCTAAACAAGCTCTCGGTAGTACCTACTCGTCAAGCGCGCCTATATACTTACTATACAGGGTGCTGCGATTTGCAAGTCGGAACAGCCTCAGCATAGCTTTGAATATTTTGCTATTGGTGATTTGACTTTAAAATACGATGCAACGCTTATCAAACAGGCTTGGTTTTGTTGAGGTTTGGCGTTTATATCGCTTATTTGATGAATGGAATTCTCTTTAGCCCGCTAGCATCACAATTCTTTGTAAGTAAATTTGGAGTAATTATTATTTCTATAAAGTGGATTTCGGTCGACTTGCCAGAATGTTATACCTAAATGTTTAAAAAATAGAAAAATTCGCCTCCCCAGCTAGGTGAGATTTGAACCCACGACCTTTCGATTACCTTGTTTAGTAGTGTAACACTTAATATAATAGATAGATGGCGCCACATTTTGGGGTGTAAGTGGTTCATCAACATCTTTGAACCAAAGCCAACTTCACCTGCACATGGTGCACCCTGCTGACTGACAAACGAAGCTCTGGCGAAAAGAGAGGTAGGGAGCGTAATTGTAAGCTATCCGACTGGGGATTGTACCTCCACCTCACAGAATACCACAGCCAAATAACGGTTCCCTTGAGGGCTGTTGTGTTCCTGCGAGTGAGTGAGGTCACCAGAAAGGAAGGAGATGCTGCGATAGCAGCGGGGGTGGCGGCGCGCGAGCGATATTTTATGTTGCGAGTGTTCATATAGCTACGGTAACCGCTTCACATCAGGCGGGCCGTATGCTTGTCTGCCACCCGACGTAGTATATAAAAAAAAAAAAAAAACTTTGTGAATTCACAGCAGTACATATAAATGCAAAAATAATTCGGTACCATCCTGGTAGTTCAGTTGGAAAGAGGACTCGACCGGGAATCGAGAGGTCGTGGATTCAAATCCCAACTAGAACTTTTCCATTTTTAAAATATTATTTGTTTGTTAGTTCGTAAAACTTTATTGTTTAATAGCACAAATAAAAAAATACATATAGAAATAGGCAACTTCAATTAAACAATGCCGACTTATAGGGATATTTTCCAGTCAATCATGAAAGGATACATAAAATTAATTGGTCTGGTGCATTTCGTACTATATACCCCAATACTTGAAGACCATAATGTTCAATCAGTGCGTCCTCTCCGCTATAACCTACGGTGCAGAGACTTGGACGCTAACCGTTAGGCTGGTTCACAGACTAAAAGTCACACAGCGAGCGATGGAGAGAGCAATGCTTGGAGTTTCTCTAAGGGATCGAATCCGGAACGAAGAAACGCTGGAGAACCAAAGTGGTCGACATAGCTCTCAGAGTCAGCGAGTTGAAGTGGAGTGGCCACATCTGCCGAGTCAACGATGGCAGATGGGCGAGAAAAGTCCTAGGGTGGAGGCCACGTATGGGCCAACGAAGCGTAGGGCGCCCTTTCTCTAAATGGACCGACGATCTCAAAAAGGTGACTGGTAGCGGTTGGTTGCGGAAAGAGGCGGATCGCATATGGTGGCATTGGGAAAGGCCATTACTACTTTTTGAAGTAGTAATGTAAAGTGACCTTGGTTTTTCGATATCAATTCGGGATTTCGAAAGAAAAGTCGTTCTGTCTGTCCGTGCCATGAAAATTAAAATTTCGAAATTCTGACTTCGGATTTGTGTAGAGCATCAAAAAGTAGTAATATAAAGTGACCTTGGTTTTCCGATATCAATTCGAGATTTCGAAAAAAAAAAATCTCTATGGTGGCGCATGCTGCGCGGCCGATGTGTTATGCATAATTTAAATAAAGTTGATTAAAAAAAAAATAGAAACCGACTTCAGTTGGCGAGCGCAGCTTATTGGTGGAATACCCCGGCAGACGCTGCTGCCCGTCTTCCGGGAGAAAAGTTATCGCGTTACACAAGATTCCTTAGTCGCCTTGTACGACATCCAGCGCAGAGCAATGGAGTGGCACAATTTTATTCTGCCGGCTACCATAAGGAAAATTTAAGGGTTTCCCTCGATTTTTCTGGGATCCCATCATCAGACCCTGACTTGGTGAATATGGAAACACCTTGCAATTACCCTTTCAAATAAAAAAAATGAATTTGACCATACGTGCTTATAAAATTTAAAGGTTTCCCTTGATTTCCTTGGCATCCCATCATCAGATCCTGACTTGGTGAATATGGGACCACCTTGCAATCATACCCTTTCAAATAAAAGAATTATGAAAATCGGTTCACAATTCGCAAAGATATCGAATAACATACATACAAAAAAAAAAAATCAGTCGAATTGAGAACCTCCTCCATTTTTGAAATAGGTTAAAAAATATTAGCATTTTGCACTCCTTCTCTATATAAACTATAAGTGTGCGAAATTTCATACTCCTCCGTTCGCGCAGTTTTCGTAAAAAGGGTACAAAGTTTTTGCTTCACGTATTAATATAATAATAAATCTATAGAAATCTAACATCATTGCACAGAAAATAACAGACGGAAGGATACGCTGCATTAGCAGCTTGTACTGCAAGCATATACATGCATACTTAGAGGCGGTGGCATTTTACATTAGGGTGGGTTTATTCGTTTTTGGCACCCGCTGTTGTATAAAAAATATACAAAAATAATTTAAATAAATCCAAGTTAAAGATAAGAATAATTATTTTAACAGTAATTTTACAATAAGTAAAACCTTAATGCTATAGCAACATGGCGATTTGCAACGCAAAACAGTCGCAGCCAGCAAACGCGAACCGAATACTAAGACTTACTGTACATTGATTGCTTAGTTTTATAGACTCTACTATGACTATGAAATAAATTCAGAATAATTAGTAATTCAGTTTTTCATATTTCATACCTCGTTGGATGGTAAGCAATGGAATAAAAAGGCCTTAAATAAAATAAAAAGAGGAAACACTTCCTCACTTTTTATATATTAAAAATATTAGTCTATATTAAAAATATTTTTGTTTTTTAATTTGATAGAGCATTAAAGCGTGTTTTTTTTAACTATATTATACATATCTAATGTGAGTGTCCATGAGTCTATTCCATAAAAAATAAATTATTATAACAATTGTACTTGATTGTTTCAATCGACTATTATTTCTTTGAATCAACCAAAAATCATATCCGTGACGTTTATCCATCCCAATTAGAGATAAAAATGATGTTTAAATAGGCAATATAATAGAACTAACCACCACTTGTAGCTTTCTCCGCGTGAGTATATTACAGGGATGAAAACTATCATATTATTATGAATTATCTGTTCGCCAAACTACGTTCAAATTAGTTCATTCAATTTTAAGTTAATGAGTAAGAAACATAAAAATACTGATAGTTTATAATATTAAAGGTATCTTATACTTTGGTTCTGAGGCAGCAAGTAAAGTAAAAAAGAAACACGTGTATTTATAACACTAATTATACTGATATATCTACATACGGTACGTACACACTCAAAGATCCACGCTTCCTCCCAATTTCATTCCATAAAATCCTGAGATAAAACCCATCGTGAAAGATCAAAGAGGGTCTTAACTGTCTAAAAGACTTAGAACTCTATGTAAGTGGATTAAGAATTTGACTTTAAAATTAAGGAGATAAGCTTAGTACTGCTTACTTCGAGTTGAGCATTGATTTTCAATAAGAAGTCCGCAGGCTGTTATTTTTGCCAATGGACAAAGGTCTCTCGGGAATAACTTAGTATGATTATCACTGAAACTGCTTAGCATATAATAATCAGCCTGTATCTAGCCACTGCTGGATATAGGTTTTTCCAAATGCTTTCTACCATATGCGAATGTTGTTGTTATCATTTATTGACAGTCGTTAAACTAAGGCAATAGTAATACCTTTAGGCGGCTTAAAGGGACGAGGGCCCACCACACATTCCCACCACTATGTCTCCTGTGTAGCCAGGAATAACTGCGGCGACCGCCAAAATGGCAATGAACAATGAAGTCCAGTTGCAGTCCCGGGGGTAAAACTACGGCTGCCTGAAGAAATTAGCAGGAGTAGGAAGCTTTTGGAATTTGACTTCCCCTCTTAGCAATGTGAGAGACAGCAATATGACAAATAAGGCATTAAAAGCCTAAAGAGATGGTTAGTCAAGTGAAGCTCAACTGCCGTGCACCACGGATTTTAAGTTTCTAACACTATTGGGGACCTAAAACATTGAGTTGTTACCTAACACATCGATTCCAATAATATGAATTGCAAAATCGTCTGAACTGAACGCTTGGTAATTCTGCTACCAAATCTGAATAGTATACTATCCCGGATGCAACTTGCAATGAATTCAACATGTCATCCCGCTCCCGCCGCCAAAGTTCACACTCCCAGAGAACATGGTGTGCTGTTTGACCGAATTCAGAAATAGCAGTAGAACATTCGCATAAGGGCGACGGCACTAATTTAAACGAAAAGAGTTTAGCCTTAAAATTGCCATGTCCAGTTAAAAGATTTAGGCGGCTTGAAAACACTGGCCTCCGTTAACCCGCAGTTGAGCAGTGTAGTGGAGTATTCTAAACACCTTCGATTGAGGTGAGGCCCATATCCCAGCAGTGGGATGAATAAGGGTTGGACGAACGAGACGACGACGATGGAGGGAGCTCCTGCTACCAATTACCAATCTGCTTGAGTGCTTGGTTGGTTTACCGAGCACGAGAGCGGTGCGGGTAAAGGTCCTCTCGTCTGGTTGGTTTACTAGACGAGAGACTAGCAATCCTGTGATATAATCGGAAGGTTGCACAGGGGCGCATTAGCTGTAGGCATCGGGTACGTTCATCATCATGTTACAGCATAAGTAATAGTACTTAGGTAGTCATGTATATAAGTTTGTAATGCATAAACAGAATAAAGTCTACTTTCCAACTACAATTTCATTATTTTCATTTGGCAACAGTTGCAAAGTAACAGATCAAGTCAAAGCAAAGTTCGCAGTTAACCCCAAATAAACGAGGTCCAATAACGTCGCAACAAAAGAATCACGAAGCACTCCCCATTACCCTCAGTAAAAAACCTAAATAAATGACCCCTATACATTGAGAACCAATCTATTAAAACCGGTTAAACGGGTTAGAAACTCGAAAAGTACTATTTAGTGTCTGAGAGACCCATTCAATAGATCCGAGTAAGTGGACTGTTACTTCTCCGGTAATATCCGGTTCTAGCCGGAAAAAACTGGATAAAAGCGGATTAAAAAGGTTACATTAATAGCTCAGCAGTGAAAAGTGATGCAATTACGGGAAATTGATTCTTCCCTTTGTTCTTTATACCTTTTGACGGATTGATCGACGCAAATTTTTGTTTTTCTCGACGGCTACGAGCTTCTTCGTTATTCTCGTGTTTCTTTCCTTTGATGGAATAAGTGCTTGAACTTTTTTTAAAGTAATAAATTAAGAAATTATTAATCAATTTCGAAAGCATCGTGATCTTGATTTTGTAAATGAGAGATTTTGAGAGATATGTGTATGTATGGGTCTATTAGATAGATAGATAACATTTATTGGGTCGCTAAATAAGTATAAAATCATTATCACTAAATAAGTCTAGAGACACATATACTTATTTAGTTATAATGACAAACTAATATACCTCATTTAGTTGTTATAATGACAATACATGATGACTGAATTGAACGTTGATGAAACTTGATACAGAACCTATGACTGAAGTTTGATGAATTTTCATAACTCTCATATTCTTAAATTTATAAATGCCTATATCAAAAACGGATAAAGAATCTATAACATTTCATGATTAAATTCTATAGGTTCCTAATATTAGACAGGTTTTTAATAAAATATATATTTTGGACTCGGCTGTGTGTTCTACGTGAATAAGTTATATGCACTAAAATTATCTCAAAATAGCAGCGATTCCCCCTCCCTCGCACGCGATGTTCCATAGTCCTTACTTAGCGTAATAAATTCTTTGTTCCTTGTGTGATTGAATTTTGGATGGAAATGTTAGATTTGTAGCTGCAACACCAAATTCTATCCCCCGAATTTGTTACCATTAGTTTTTTTAATTGCATTTATATGGAAGCAATTTTAAAGACGTTGAATACGTCTTTAAAATTGCTTTTAAACTGTTTATTTAAATCACAGAGATATAAACATTAGTAATACTCTGTGATTTAAGTTGAATTTGATAAGTGGTAATTCACACGCATAGAATTATATTTGTCCTCTCACGCGATATGACACTGATCAGTGCGTGTGAATGTCACCTATCTTACAAGGCTCCACAATTTTCGTTTTAGTAAACTTCAGGTAAGGCTTCAGATTTTATGACGAGACGAAGATTGGTACAAAGGAAAAAGTAAACATGAGAACACCTTGAATGAACTCAAAAATGATTATTTCATGCTAAGGTGCGAGTCGGACTCGCGCACCAAGGGTTCCGTACTATAAAAACGACAAAAAAAATCACGTTTGTTGTATGGGAGCCCCCTTAAATTTTTATTTTATTCTGTTTCTTAGTATTTGTTATTATAGCGGCAATAGAAATACATCATCTGTGAAAATTTCAACTGTCTAACTATCACGGTTCATGAGATACAGCCTGGTGACAGACGGACGGACGGACGGACAGCCGAGTTTCAGTAATAGGGTCCGTTTTATCCTTTGGGTACGGAAACCCTAAAAAAACATGCAGTCGATTTGAAAAAAAAAAAATTGAAGCTGGCAAAAAAATCCTAACAGACCTATTTTAAGTATTGCATTAATTACCAAAGCTTTCTATAGCAATAAGACCAGATAAAATCTACAACGAACCTACAAAAGAGCCATTACATTATGCAAAAGGAAAATTGAAACATCGAAAGTGTCTAAAACGAAAGCCAAATAGCTCATCACCTTTTGATTTCCGAAATTAGTTAGCGAGCAAAAACGATTTTAAACATCAAAGAAAGTTCTTATCTACATTCTCCGCACGTACATGGCCGCGTGAATTTTGCCTATCTTGTATTATAAGAGCCTACTGTCGATATTTGATCTCATCGAATAAACAATCGGAATAAAATGTATCGAAGTGCTTTGTTTGTTGTCGATGTAGCTTATTTAAATGTTATGCTTGTAGATTGAGTTGGTAATATTTGCAAGCATTTGATTTCGTTCAATTAGTGTTTCTTTTTTGTTAAATAGAAAACCTTACTATACTCGACAGCGGACTAAGTAGGCAGGAAGTTTTTAGATGTAAGATGTCTTGAAGATTATAATTCTAATATAAATAATATGGAGTTTCATTATACGTACTTTACAATGATTGTCATAAATCTTTTATTATTCAAATTGTAAAAAAAAATATCACGTCATTTGACACTTTTTAAGTGTTGTGACCAATAACACTTAAAAAGTGTTATTGGCCAGCTGAATAACATAGGTGTGTGACATATAAATGGTTTACATTGAAATATTGGATAAAATTAAGTAGCCTTAACTAACTGAGATGAAAACTATGTAATTTTTTTTTTCATAAAGTAAACGTAGATTTAAAAACATGCGATAAGGCCTTAGAATATAATTATGTGCGTGTAGATTTCAGCTATCTTATCAGGCTTCGAAAATTGGGCATATTTCAAATCTTTATTGTTTATATTATGAGGTCTGCTATAGGGCTCGATACTTCGTTTTTTATGACGAAAACAAATGAATATCGACCCTATCGGTGCGAACCCATTTTAGGTTCCTCATTTTGATTTCGGGTTCCGTAAGATAGTTGCAAAAACGAAAATAAATGATTTATATTATTACTTCTAATAGTAAAACTAATCTTAAAATATTAATTCTAATTAAAACGGACATTGAATTAATTGGGAATGTGCATCATATCAAACATGCAGCAAACATATTTGGCATAATATGGATAAGCACGCTATGACGCTACATAACGCGAAGACTGTTATATAAATCTTGTAATTCGACATTCAAAGGTTATATCCATGTGAATAGAATAGAATAAATATTTATTTGCATAAAACATGGTAGGTACATTTTAGGTCGTATGTTGTAATTGGTGCATATGTTACCGTTCTAACAATGTACAAACATTTCGTCGTCATACAATAATGACATTATGTCAACTAAAATAATTAAAATTAATCAAATTTTAATAGTATTTTTGCCAATTCTAGATATACAAATTAAATAACAATTCGTTCTATGTGACTGTCACGGCAGTATTTTATAAATTCATTTATGTAGTAAAAGCAGCTGTTGTCAATCAAAATTTTGAGAATTATTCTTTTGTGAGTAGTGCATTAGACAAGTTTGCTACACAAAACGAAAACTGTGGAGATAAGTTTGTAAACCCACTATAACTTAAATATTATGACTGGGCGTACAAACGAGGAACACCTAATATAGTCGTTGAAGAATGAATAAAACGAGAACAAAACGAACGAAACGAAACGAAAAAATAAAACGAAACGATATTTTATCTACAGCTTCGATTACAGCTTCCAATATCTCAAATTATTCTAGTTTATATAAAAAATTGTAATAAAAATAATACTAAATGAAATAATGTGTAAGAATAAATAATGAGTTTATAAAATAGAAAGGTAAGTCAGTATTTTTTATATTTACTATTTAAATGTGAAGATTTGTTATATATACTATATACTGGCATTGTCATTAATTATTATTGAAATAGTTGAATTCAGAGGACTTGCCAGAATATTATAAATATTTTAAAAATTAAAAAATTCACCTCCCCTGCCTAGGTGTGATCCACTGGTGGGAGGAGAATTTTTAAAATATTTTTAATATCCTGGCAAGTTCTCCGAAAGGTGATTTTTTTCAATTTTTAAAACATTTTTAATATGGCATTGTCATTGTTTATATTTGAAATATGTATATATTCATTACATGGATTAAAAATAATACTTGTGTATAATAACATAGTATTATGTTATTATACACAAGTATTACTTTAATCTATGTTTGATTTAGGGGTTTTATCCTAATGTATATGGCAACTCCATCGTATCTTATTTTATATTATTACTTACAGGAGATTGCAACATATATATGACAATGAAATAAAAATAAATTATTCAAGTATTAATGTTAGTCGGTAAATTAGATTAAGAATACATTTTGAGAAGTGTTCATCGATATAAACTTTTAGGTAAAATCCTAAAAGATTAACAACATATACGGAACCGTACAGTTCTCTGCAACATTATTTCTCTCGCCTTCTTTACGTGACCAGAGAACAGGTGTTGGTTCCGTAAAACTTTTACATCCAAATCCATACATATTTCAAATTGAGCCTCATTGCCCGTGCTTTACAATAACCTTTGCTTTTTTGGGACAATTTCGTGACTAGATTCAATATCCGCCTAAGTACGGTCAACAATGCAGTGGCCTCAAAGCTGGCTGCACAGTGTATTATAGTTTTATATTTATACTACGTCGGGTGGCAGACAAGCATACGGCCCGTCTGATGTAAAGCGGTTAACATATATGTATATATATATATATATATATATATCAAGCTATAACAATAATTTCTACGACAGACGAAACAATACTACATACAGATTAATATTTTCTGTGTTTTAAAAATATTTTTTCACGATACACACTTAATCGTAATCCGAGGACGCAGGTTCGATCCCCGCATAGGAAAGACATTAGCGTACATGAATATGTCTGTTTGTGTTGATCTGGGTGTTTTCTGTCTAATATAAAAAAAACCGGGCAAGTGCGAGTCGGACTCGTCCACCGAGGGTTCTGTAAGTAGTATCATTATTAAATTTGATATTTTTCATTATAAATAAGGAATAATGCGTCGAAAAAAATAAATAAAATATATTTTGCAATGTGTACATCAAGCCCTTTCATATATATATGTCGAAATTTCAAATTGAAAATACTAGTTCAATGGGGTACATTTGAACTATATAATAATATAATAATGTACTTAAATATTTTATTTCTTTTTTTTTTATTTATCTTTTTTTATGGTTCCTTACCTAAAAAGGAAAAACGGAACCCTTATAAGATCACTTTGTTGTCCGTCTGTCTGTCTGTCTGTCTGTCTGTCTTTCTGTCAAGATTCAAGAATTTCTATGTCGACAATGCGTGGAGGTATCAAGCTGAAATTTGAACTGTATACTCAGGTCTACGGTCCCATGAAGTTGTAAAAAAATCAAACTGCTAAGTTTACGTAAAAAAAAAATTGGTTGCCTGTAAAGTCGGTATACGGGCGAAAGTTTTACGTGACAACGACTTTGAGTGGTAAAATGTTTTCGAGTGGAAGGGACGCATGCCTTTCACTTTTTATGTCTGTCTCTCTCGCTCTTAGAAGGGACGCGTGCCTTTCACTCGCTCTCATTGTAAGCGCATAACGTGAGCCAGTTTCTTGAAGTGTCACCCGGCTAACCAATTTATAAGACGTTGTCACGTCAAAAAAAGTTACGGCCGTTTATTCAGCAAAAAACGCATATTTCGACACATTCTCAAGGGAATCAAAACCTATAGGGAGTACCCTATAGGTTTTGATTCCCTTGAGAATACGGGACGGGAAGTATCCCGTTGACCTAGAACTATGAAATTTGGCAAGTAACATCGTTATAGACTACAAGTACAGGAATAAATCTCAAAACTATACATTTGTAATTAAATCTTAAAAAAATAGGGGGTCTATATTTTTTAAAAGGTCAACATTTCAAATTGAAGCTACTAGTTCAAATGGGGTATCATATGAAAGGGCTTCATGTGCACATTGCAAAATATATTTTATTTATTTTTTCCGACGCATCATTTCTTATTTATAATGAAAAATATCAACTTTATAATGATCCTACGTACGGAACCCTCGGTGGGCGAGTCCAACGCGCACTTGGCCGGTTTTTTATATTATTAGTCAGTCGCGCGCGTGCGCCCATCAGGCGATATGTGTGTTTGACTGTAGTTTGTAATAAACGTATCTATCTATATATCTATCTGTGGGGTCAGCTAGTTTCATATAAAACAAAATTTAATTAATTTACAAAGAATGACATGTGAGCGACCCGTAGGTCATCTGTTTAGTAATCTGAACCGAGAGGCGACATAATTCACGGAATACACGTCAATGTTGCCCACGTTAATGAATTCACTGCACGTAGCACCACGTTTAGGGTTAAATGTGTACCGGAAACGATTTCATACTAGCCATAATAAAATAAACAAATATGACTTGTTACTCGCTGCGGATTTGGTCGAGACTTGGGAACGTATTTTTTTGTGAGAAGTGAGAGGGGGGCAAACGAGCATGTGGGTCACCTGGTGGAAAGCAATCACCACCGCCCATGGAGACCAGCGACACCAAGGGATAGCCGATCCGTTGCCAGAAAATTTGTTTTGTAAGGAACAGCAAATTTGTTTCTTTTCGTGATTTCTTAATGCAAAATCGTGAAAAAGCAGGTATATATGGCAACATGAATGTAGATAATTTAATTCTCATTGTGGAATAGCGAAAAGACGCAAATCGGTTGTTCGGTTATTTCATAAAAAAAATATCAGGGGGGCAATTCTCGTAACTGAAATGTAGTCAAAATTCAGTTTTGTTTCTGTCTCGATATCACAAATATCAAATTTGGTATTCTTATATCACATTAACAAACTTCAACGTTTAAGTGGAATTATATTAAAGTACTAGATAACTGAGTACACATATCAGTATAAACATTTTTTTTATAAATACATACATAGATAACACCCAGACACCCTGTATTGTGCCTACACTAACAGTCATGTTGCACACAAATGTTTCTCTTGTGCGGGAACGGAACCCGCGACCTCGGAGTCAAAGTGGCCATTGCTAGCCATTCGACCACCGAGCTCGTCATTGATTGAAGGATGATTTGATTTGAGTCTGAGGGTTTTCGTTTTGGAGACGGCCACGATCCACGGCCACATCTCAAAATGGCAGCGCTTCCCCTCCCCTGCACGAGATGTTCCATAGTCCTTACTTAGCGTAATATTTTTTTTGATACATCAGCTATCCAATGCACGGTGGTAACGCGCTCTTCTGCTGCTAATTGCTGTTGAAATGCATGCCAATGTGCGTAACTATGCAATTTTATGACAAATCAAGGTTCATTAAAACAAAATAACTAAATTGTAATAAATTAATAATTGTTTTGATAGAATAGACTAAGAAATGTCGCTAAAAACCGTTAGGCTTTGGTAAGAAAATACCTCCTTATTGAATCAATACTTATTTAATTAGAAATCGCGAAACAGCAATAGAACTCACATTATAAATGATTAACGATTAAACCATAAATTAAATTATGTAAACATTCAGCCATAGGCTGCGCAAAGAAAAAGTACGCTGCGATCCTTTCTGCTCGAAGCTTCAGCAAAGAGTGCCGAGCCGGTTGCCGCGTCGTCCCGCCATCGCGTGGCGTTCGGCCCCACCACTCCTCCTGACGGAAGCAGCCGACACCCATCCGAGTCAAATCAATGACTTTTACATTTGAAACCGATGTTGCCAACACGGCCCTCCTGCATCGTGCATGTCCTCAGGCACGTCACGAAAATAAGGCGCAAACACAGCTAACTGAAACGTGCATAACAAAAAATAGTTTAGTTCGGTCCATCATGATCATTATTTGTAATGTTCATCGAGCATTATTTCACATTTACTTCCAAGGTACCTTTAGGCTTAGGATGCCTTGGATGTACTGTTACTTCATGCTTGTTACTGAACCACTCAACTCGGGATAATTGCCTTTAAGCTTAGGCAACTCCCGTGATTCGAACTATTACCCAGCAGTGCCTGTTACAGTTCAATCCTTTAGTCTTAGGCATTGACTGTGTCAGCTCACTGCTTTTAATCGGGAAAATAACTACCTCGATCTTGCGGAGCAATCCAGTAATCACATTCAGCAACTTTTAATATTCTATTTAAATAATGTGCTGCAAATTAATATTAATTATTTCAATATCTAGAGTCTCTAGTAAGTACTACTATTTTAATGCCATTAAATTGAACAAAAGTAAATAACTAAAACAGCTATTATGTGTAGGTTTACCTTGCCAACACGCTTAAAAAGGAGAAAAATAATGCATTGTGTATGTATTTATTCATCAATGGTCCAACCGTCTATTTTAATCCATGGTTTAATATTTTCGGCAGCGGCAACCCCATTATAGGCTCTGTTACTCCTCTCGCTTCCTCTCAGATCTTGGACTTGGTATCTGTCTCGTTCAAGACACTTTGTTATTTGAAATGGCCCTTTAAATGTAGGGAGTAATTTTTTGCTTCGGCCATCGTTTGTTTGACACTGGATTTTAATGAGAACCAGGTCACCGACCTTATATTTTCTCGCTTTGATGCGGTGGCTATCAAATCTTTCTTTCTGGCAGTTAGCGTCGACCATTATATTATTGTGCACACATTTGCGTAACTCGGTCACGTCTATAGTATGTTCGTCATCATACTCAAGCTCAGGCCCTAAACTATCGCTATTAGTGCGCAGTCTGTATCCGAGGAAAACCTCACTAGGGACGGCTTTGATCGTTTTATGATAAGTACTATTTATTGCCTGTTGTAAGAGGATAATGCACATATCCCAACAGTCTTCGTCTAAATCCGCGCTCATAGTTTTCATAGCATCTAGAATAGTCTTATTAAATCGTTCAACCTGCCCGTTTGAACGGGGCATGCCTGTGGCTATGGTGTGTAAACGAATATTTTTTTGTAAGCAATATTCCTTAAATATTTTTGAAGTAAAACCTGAACCTGAGTCTGTAATCAATCTACGAGGATTACCAAAGACCTTAAATATACGGTCGAGTTCGTGAATGATATTATTAGAGTCAGTGTTACCTACTGGTGCAATAAATACGAATTTAGTAAACGCATCAACCGCTACCAACAAGAACTTATTGCCAGTTCGTGTTTCAACGAAAGGACCAAGGTGGTCCAAATGTAATGTGTGAAAAGGCTGTGCATGTTTTGGAATCGGATATAATTCGCCTTCTTTTGGGCCACCTTTGACTTTGTAATAAACACAATTCAAGCAGTTTTTTATGTACTTTTTGACTGTATTACGCATACGGGAAAACCAATACCGACTAGCGATTCTTTCGACCGTTTTATCTACAGAAAAATGCCCGAGGTCGTCGTGGTTGCATTTTATGATCTGCCAAATACATTGTTTTGGCACTACCCAACGGCGACCCCTGCGCGTTCGTCTGTATACTTTGTTGCCTAGAAGTTCATAGGTACTAAATAAATCTTTATTTTTATGTGCTTTACCGGTTTGCAAAATTTCTCTAATCTTTACTAAAGAAGCATCTTGTAACTGTACTGACAGTAACCAGTCTGCCTCTGTAATTGACATAATTATTTCGGCCTCAGATTTTTCTCCCGAGTGTAGTGGATTTCTACTCAGGGCATCTACATGTTGCATCCGAGAGCCTTCTCTATGTACAATATCAAATGCAAATTCCTGAGTAGATAGAACCCATCTGGCAATCCTTGGTATTATATCTTTTTTTGTTAGGGCATAACGCACTGCATTACAATCGGTTACTACACGAAAATTTGATCCTAACAAGTAGTGCCTAAATTTTTCTAACGATTGTACAATAGCCAAGAGTTCGAGCTCAAAAGAATGATACTTTTTTTCATCCTCTGTAGTTTGACGACTATAATAATGAATAGGTTTCTCACCGTCTGGAGTAACTTGCATTAAAATACCGGCTATTCCGTCTCTGCATGCGTCCGTGTAAAGAACAGATTCCCTGTCAGGATCAAATATAGCTAACACACTTTCAGATGTTAGAGACTCCTTTAGAGTCAAATAGGCATCTTGTTGTTTTGGGCCCCAGTCCCATGTGCTATCTTTCTTTAGTAGCTTAGTCAAAGGGCTACCGAGCACAGCGCAGTTCTTAATGAACTTACGGAAATAACTAATAAGCCCGAGAAATTGACGTAGTTGATGAACAGTCCTCGGGATTGGAAAATCTTTTACGGCTTTTATTTTATTATCGCAAGGTTTCAAACCTTCGCGGTTTATTCGATACCCTAGAAATTCTATGTCTGTCTTAAGAAAATGACATTTTTTTAGATTCAATGTCAAACCATTTTCTTTAAATATTTGCAGTAAATTTTCAAGTAGTTCTAAATTTTCTCCAGCTGTCTCACTAATTATCAAAATGTCATCTAGATACAAGATAATTTTACCGAACCGTAGGTTTCCTATGACTTTATTCATTATTTGTTGGAAGCAGGACGGTGCATTAACAAGACCGAATGGGAGTCTAAGGAATTCATAATGGCCATCTTCCGTGATGAATGCAGTTTTGTGAATTGACTCTGATGACATTTTAATTTGGTAGTATCCGCTTTTTAAATCTAGACTCGTGAAAAACTTACAACCCCGAAGCCTATCAATTAAATCCTCGATGCGAGGCATGGGATACTTATCTTTTACTGTGACTTTATTTAAAGCACGGTAATCGATACATAGCCTCTTTTCTCCGTTCTTTTTATTTACAAGCAAAGCTGGACTAGCATACTTAGAGTTACTTTCTCTAATTATACCATTCTCTAAGAGCTCGTTGACCATATCCCTGACTATCTGTCTATCAGAGTTGGATGTTCTATATGGTCTGAACTGAACTGGTTTGTTATCATTTAAGTTTATAGCCATTTCGTGCCCATTAATTTTCCCTAGTTGATTAATACTAGAAGCTATGCAATGATGATACTTAGTGAACAGGGTCTGTAACTCCTCTTGGTGGGAATCTGAATCAAATTGGTAAACAGACTCGTTTACATTTTTGCAAAAAATATCAGTATATTGAAACGTAAGGGTGTCACCTATACGTACATACATCAGATCAGACCGTTCAGTCACATTACGCCCTAATAGAATATCATTTCCCGATAGTTCCTCTAGTATATACAACTCAACGTCTTTTAAATCTACTGAGTCTAGCTTTATGTTTACACGAATCATTTCTTTCACTACTTTTCGGCTATCTGTAGAAAAACCTTGCAATATTACAGGGGACTTTAACGGAATTGTTTGAACTTTCATTTCTTTTGCTAGGTTGTGCGATATAATTGAACAGCTACTACCAGTGTCTATAAAAGCATCATAGTCTAACCCGTTTATGTACACTTTTTTGCAAAATTTATCTCTCGAATTTGTATTTGTTACAAATTTAGTTTCTTGTTTATCTTTACTTTCAAGTTTCGCATTTTTTTTTATTAAAACAAGAGGATTCCGAATGACCTCTTTTGCCACAATATTCACATTTAACTGAACACTGAACTCGTTTATGATTACCACCACAGTTATAGCATACTATCGGTTTACGACCCTGTGTTTGAACAGTACTATTTTGGCTGTCACTTGAAGGAATACTAGTTGTTATTGGCGACTGAGAGGTTGAACTATGAATTTGAGGTACTATTTTTATACTGCTATCTCTAGTACTAGCACTACTTGAATTTTGTTTAACGGTTTTTGATTTATAAATTCTACTATGCAAAAACCCTGCTAAGCTATCGCAAGATTTAAAACTACAAGCTTCTACAGATGCAGTTATGTTGCTGTCACCAATATTCCCTAAAATTATCGACATAATGTCATGTTCTGTAAAATTTAGACGCAAATTATCAATTTTAGCTTTCTGTTCAAAGAAAAAATCGTACAGGGATTGATTCTCGACAGGTCTTCTATCAATGATTTCTTTTAATAGATCATACATATTCCTAGTTACGGTAAATGTATTGGAAATTTTATCTTTCCAATCTTTCCAGACCCAAGTTGTCCACGAATGATCGCTACGCAATAAGGACTCATACCACACTTTAGCAGAACCTTTGAGCTTATTTAGAGCCTGATAACGAATCACACTATCTGACCATGTAAACGTTGATGCATACGATTCAATTATATTTAGCCACGACACAATATTATCGCTTAAAGGGTCAAAATCAGGTATCATATTGTATAATGTAATACTATTGGTTGTACTTACATTTTCAGTACCGTTATGTGATACCTTACTCTTTTTCCGAGCCTGGGGTGCCGGCGGCGTCCTCAAACCGCTGCTGCTTGTAGATGAACTGCTAGTTGATCGAGCGCGCTTTTTTCTTTGTCTCCGCTTATTTTTATGCTTACTTTTATTGCCCATGGTTTTATTTTAGGTTTGGGCAGGTAAAAAAAAATACTCCACTTCTGATGATAGAATAGACTAAGAAATGTCGCTAAAAACCGTTAGGCTTTGGTAAGAAAATACCTCCTTATTGAATCAATACTTATTTAATTAGAAATCGCGAAACAGCAATAGAACTCACATTATAAATGATTAACGATTAAACCATAAATTAAATTATGTAAACATTCAGCCATAGGCTGCGCAAAGAAAAAGTACGCTGCGATCCTTTCTGCTCGAAGCTTCAGCAAAGAGTGCCGAGCCGGTTGCCGCGTCGTCCCGCCATCGCGTGGCGTTCGGCCCCACCACTCCTCCTGACGGAAGCAGCCGACACCCATCCGAGTCAAATCAATGACTTTTACATTTGAAACCGATGTTGCCAACAGTTTATTGAATAACAATACGGCTAATTCTTATTTGTACGTTTTTATAAGTAATAACAAAATTGCAACGAATTGTTTAATTCGTTTGGAAAATAACAATAAAGAAAAAAATTTAATTTCCCACTAATTAATTAATTAATTAAAGACATATTAAACAAAATAATTACATTTAATTTGATTCTTAGATATATTACTTAATTAAAATATATATTAAACTAAAACTAATCTAAAGGCCTATCTAATTTATCTATAACAAAGAAAAAGTTGTGGGATAAAAAATAAATATATAAATAAATACAAATTTACTTACAAATAAAAAATATCCCCAAGATCGTTGTCTTTCGGCAGTGTCCCCAGAACACTGGCAGCATTACCTCGCTGAATTAAAATTACCTAACTCAAAATGTGTGTCTTAGTATTTAAAAAGATAATAAATTCAACACCTCTTCTGGTAGAACAGACTTCTTCTTTCGCGGCAACTTCCTTAAACTAGAAATGTACTGATCAGAGTTTAGAAGAAGTCTGTGTAAAAGATCGGTATCTGTGACCACTCGAGACATTTTTCTTGTATTGTCACGTTTAAATTGCTTAACAAATTTATTCATTCAATTTCATTCATTCATCATCTGACACTTGCGCCAGGGTTTGAAAAACTGGACGACGACTGTCAGCATCACTTTGTATTGTTCTTAATAGACAACCAAGTATCTAATACCAGTATTATTTTAAAAGAACACTTCAAAGTTGTATCTGAAACAAAAAAAAATGTTGAGTGCAAATTCAAGAATAATAGATATCTCGTCAAAAAAAAAAAAAAAAAAATGGGCCTATAATCGCAACTCATCGCACCTAACTTTTTTTTAATGACATGAAGATACGTTAACGAACATTTGGATATAAAAATCATGCTTGGCTTATGAAGACAACATAGTCAAAAGTTTCAATATACTCGTAGTAAAATTATAAAAAAGAAAAAGGTAATGCAATTGCTTCGGCGTAGCACCGTATTTTGAAATAATATACGTGAGCGTATATTATTATTAACAATATATTATCAACAATAATAAAAAATATATTAAATACTTAATACATACCTTCAACTAGGATATCCATTGTGAAACACTGACCACAATCACTTGAAACTCGAAAAAACACGCGTCACGAGTTAGGGCGATCAGCACTAAACTTATAATTACGCTAATTAAGACAACCAATGCGATGTGTTTACTTTCGATGCATAAAACTAAATGTTGCAAATAACTAATTACAATTTCTTTTGTACCCTCAAGTAGTATGACTAATGATGAGTAATTCGGTAAGGTATCATAGCTAAATTCAAGCATCATGATTAGAGTCGTCGATTAGATACTACGGTAATACCGTGCAGTGGTGTGATTGATTTTTGGATGGAGATGATGTACGAGTATATATGTAGCTGCATCCCCCGATATTGTTATTATTAGTTTTTGAATTGCCTCCCTAAGCAATTTTAAAGACGTATTGACGTCAAAACCCTTAAACCGATATAGATATTTTTGTACTTACGTCTTGTTTACGCATAGATAATAAATAGCAGACGGTATTCGATACAGCGTTGGCTTAAAACGGATGAACGGAATTAGCGGATGTGGTTTACATGCTCACGCATTACCAACAGATAACCCACGCAATCCGGATGATATCCGGACGATCTTTTAACCACGTACAACGCTTCTATAGATCGGTTACGTGATTATGAATTCCGGAGCGTTGCAAATTTAAAACGTGTTTTGCAAATTGGTTCATTGATAATTTTGTTTTATGGACCGTATTATAATCGAGCATATTTTTTTTATGTGTGAGGGATGGGAGGGGGGCAAATGACCATGTGGGTCACCTGATGGAAAGCAATCATCACCGCACATGGAGATCAGCAACACCAAGGGGTCGCCGATCCGTTGCCAGCTTATACTACTTTCTGGTGTCCTCACTCACTCGCAGGCAACAAAATTCAAGGGAATTGTTATTTGGCTGCAGTAGCTTAAAAAATGCACTATGCTCTATCTCTCTTTTCGCCATAGTCTCGTTTGTCAGACAGGGTGCATTACGTGCAGGTGAGGTTGGCTTTGGTTCAAAGATGTTGATAAACCACTTACACTCTATTCTATATGGGTAGCGCATTCTTACATCGCCTGACTGGGCAAGACCCTCAACCTCACTGAATATTCTTTTTTCTTATTCTTTTCAGCATTATGTTTATGTCCATTGTTGGGCATATCCTCTTTAAGTGCTCTCCATTCCACACACAGTGCACCGATTTTAGTCCAAGTCGGTCCTGCAGGTTTTTTATGTTGTCTGATCATCTAGACTGGTGTTCTGTTTCTCCATGGAGTTTCCCTGTTCTGGGACTTTCAAAAATTTTTTTCGAAAAAATAGAAACTTCGTAAAAACATTCTCAATTTTTCTCTTCGTATTCCAAAAAATGTACATACTACACTGCGAGTGAGTGAAGACACTAAAATTAAAGAAAGAAAGGAAGGAGTATAAGCTGGCAACGGATCGGCGAGCCGTTGGTGTGGCTGATCTCCATGGGCGGTGACGATTGCTTTCCACCAGGTGACCCAACAGGTGATTACGGGTGTAAGTGGTTCATCAACATCTTTGAACCAATGCCAACTTCACCTGCACGCGGTGCACCCTGCTGACTGACAAATGAAGCTCTAGCGAAAAGAGAGGTATGGAGCGTAATTGTAAGCTACCCGACTGGGGAATGTACCTCCACCTCACAAAATACCGCAGCCAAATAATAATTCCATTGAGGGTTGTTGTGTTCCTGTGAGTGAGTGAGGTCACCAGAAAGGAAGGAGATGCTGCGTTGGCAGCGGGGGTGGCGGCGCGAGAGCTAAATTTTATGTTGCGAGCGTTAATATGGCTACGGGAACCGCTTCACATCAGGCGGGCCGTATGCTTGTCTGCCACCCGACGTAGTATAAAAAAAAATAAAAACAAAAAACCCAACCGCTCTTTCGCCAGTACGTCATTTATCAGCCACCTTCACGTGGTGCACCGTCTTGATCAGTCAATTATTTATCAGCACATAGCTGGCTTTGGCACAACCATGGTAATTTGTATTATGTAAATGTAAGGCAGACCCGTGAGCAGACGTAGCTAATAACGTATTCAACATTGCGTACCCATTGGAAATTACCTCTACTAAATCGTCTTTAAACAATATCCTTCAATACGTAGCCGTCCTCAATAGCAGCAATACCCAAGTCCCGTGGGCTTACCTTCGATTTACCTAACACTTCACAGCAGTAAATTATTAACTGACGGCGGGGCCGACCGACACGTCAAGCACAGTCTGATATAATTTAGGGTATTCGATATGTCAGCGAATTCCAAGTTGGATTCAAAGGTATTTTCAACCATTTGCGTATTGAATAATCCTTGGAAATTTATTGAAAAGTGGCATATTTGTGTAGAAAAAAAACGGGTTGTAGTCACGTATGTCTCTTACCTACGCAGGACGGTATCACTATCGTATCGTTCGTTAGTATGAGTACGGTAACTGCTTCTCATCAAGCGGGCCGTATATAAAATATATATATATATATATATATATATATATATATATATATATATATATATATATATATATATATATATATATATATTTTATACTTCGTCGGGTACCAGACAAGCATACGCCCCGGCTGATGTGAAGCGGTTACCGTAGCCGTATTAATGCTCGCAACATAAAATACAGCTCGCGCGTCGCCACCCCCGCTGCCAACGCAGCATCTCCTTCCTTTCTGGTGATCCCACTCACTCGTAGGAACACAACAACCCTCAAGGGAATTGTTATTTGGCTGCGGTATTCTGTGAGGTGGTGGTACATTCCCCAGTCGGGTAGCTTACAATTATGCTCCCTACTTCTCTTAAAATAGAAAAAAAACTTTTTTGTTTGGGAGAGGCAAAGATTCTTCTTAGATATAAAGGTTCATTACCGTCCGTGAGGTTGAAATGATCTACAATCCTCAGAGCTCGTCTCTGAATCTTATCACAAGGTGCAAGCTAGGCGGGAGCACCCAAACACAGGGGATATTTGGGTGCTCCGCCCAAATAGTATTCCATGTGAGGTCGCACTTGGACTTTGTGAAGCCTTTGCCGCGAGCTGAAATACTACCTTGATCTATTGAGAACACCCAGTTTTTCCAATGCCAACTTGGCCTTCTCAGGAGACTTCGGAACTGGATATCGCTGGAGATATCGATGCCTAGAATCCCTACACTCTTCGCGAAAGTAAGTGGTATGTTCGGGAATTGTTGAGCTTCAGCAAATGGGGGTTTCTAGCGGTTAGACCTGTGTTTTGGTGGGGTTTAATTGTACCAAATTAAGTGTGAGTTTTTATGCTAAACAAGGACACAAGACAAACATTTGTTGTGAAACAGCCATTGCTAGACAGTCGACCGCCACGACCCTTGAAATTTAGTTATTGTAAATTTAATAAAATTTAATTAGGGGTATATGAAAATTTTTGTAAATTATAATAGTAAAAAGTCATTATGCGTTTTATTAGCAAATCTTATTATTTCTTTTGATGAGATTTCATAAAGACTTTAGAAAAATATTTTAAGTTCCATCTTAAAATACCTAGCCGTGGCTCACGACGATGGTTTGTTGATCGTTTGTTGAGATGAGAATATTATTTTACTTACAAGGTTTATACAAATATCATCAGTGTCTGCTTGTATAACTGTAGGCCTTCCCAAACGTTTACCACCACTTTTTTATATGAGAGGATCAGGTGACCTGATGGACAGTAATCACCACCGCCCATGGAGATCAGCGTCACCAAGGGGTCGTCGATCCGTTGCCAGCCTATACTCCTTCCTTACTTTCCTACAATGCAAACAGCTTTCCTCATTCAGCCACATCCAGTCGCTTTTTGAAGTCATCGGTTCATTTAGAAAGGGGCGAGGGTCCAACGTTAGTCTCCCCAAACATGGCCTCCTTATCTTGATACGATAACTTATTAATACGTTGTACCTTACCCCTACCTCTCTTTCGCCAGAACCACGTTAGTTGAACAGCAAGGTACATCACGCACAGGATTTTTTAGCTTTGGCTCATAGATAATAGTGAGCCTCTTACACCCCTAGCACAGTATAATTACTACGTACAGTATGTCCACTCCCTGCCGCTCTCTTGTGTCGACCTCACCTCCCCTGTGAGACAAATCTGGAACAGTTTGTATAGCGCGGAACACACACACGCTCATTCACACTCTGCACAGACGTCATTGTTTATGTAGTAGTAAACGAGGCGACATTTGTACGGAGTGGCCGAGGTGTCCCCGTTGTATAACAATAAATACATTTGGACCCAAAGACGATTATAGCGTCGCCGGATTCAAAACACAACTTTTGCATCGCCGCATTTATTTTAATGTTACACAAATCGCGGTTTATTCGCTCCCTTCGAGGGAATTCTTGGGGTTTAAGAGATTCTACTAAGAAATTTGTTTCAAAAGGCGGACGGGCTTAAGGGGTATTATTGAGTGTCGTTTGAATACTGAAATAAGTGACGAGTCATAGTATTCAGAGCCGAAGGATCCTTGCTGACACCGCATAAAATTAGTAAATATTAGCTTTTACTGCGACTTCGTCCATTAGAATTATTATATATAATTATCATATACACTATTGTAATAAGAAGTATTCTTTCCATACATCCATACAAACATTATAAATGTGATAATTTTAACAAAAAAAAAATCGACTCCAAATTTTACTCTACATTTCTGTGTAGATACAGGCTGATGATGATGATGATGATGAAAAAATATGAGACCAATCTAGAAGTAAACTCTTTCAAATAAAAAAGTTTTTTTCAAATCGGTTTATAAATGACGGAATAATGAAATAGCAAACCTAACAGTGGGTAGATACAGGCTGATGATGATGATGATGAAAAATATGGGACCAATCTGGAAGTATACTCTATCAAATAAAAAAAGTTTTTTTTAAATCGGTTCATAAATCACGGAGTTATTAAGTAACAAACATTAAAAAAAATACAGCCGAATTGAGAACCTCCTCGTTTTTTGGAGTCGGTTAAAAATGCGTTTGTCTGTCTGTTTCTTACCAGTTTACAACTAAATGAATGAAATTTTGCATGCACATAGATTGTATCCGGGGAAAGGATATGGGCTACCTTTTGGTGCGATAACCGACATTCATGCAAGCGAAGTCGCGGGCACAGCCAGTACGTTACTAAACAAGGAAGTCTTGTATAAGATCGTGTCAAAGGCTCTAACGATTTCGATTTAATTTAGAAGATTATAGAAGTTTATTGGGGCGACAAATTGTTTTATCTAGATCTCAATTGGTCTAAGGAATTTTAATTTCTGCTAAACAACTGAACTGAACAACTGAACTGAAGGGAATAATTAGACGCAAATTTATATTTATAGTACACTAGCGGCCCGTCCCGGCTTCGCACGGGTGGACATACGATTTTTTTTTATATTTATACCTTTTATTTAGCAATAAGTATAGCCTATGTTACTCAGGGTGAGGGTTTCCAATGGTGACAAATTTTTTGAAATCGGCACAGTAGTTTTTAAGTTTATTAATTACAAACATACACACACACACAATAATACAAATCTCTTTATAATAGTAGTGTAGATAGGTATATAAAATGAGCTTAAATTCATCATCATCATCAGCATCAGGCTGTATCTACCAACAGCATTGGGTAGATACTCCTTCTAGATTGAAAGCTATGGGGAAGGCTTATATCCAGCCTCCCCATAGCTTTCCACCAAACACGATCCTTCGCCTTTCGTATCCAGCCGCTTTCAGCCGCTTTCTTAAGGCCATCGGACCATCGAAAGAGGGCGTATCTACATACAGCCTGATGATGATGATGATGAATCGGACCATCTAGAAGGAGGGCGTCCAACGCTTCGTCGTCCTACGCGCGACTTTCATTCTAAAACCTTCCTCTCCCATCTACCATCACTTACTCGACAGGTGTGACAAGGACATTGCCACTTCAGCTTGCAAACTCTGAAGGCTATGTGAACTGTTGTTCTCCGTCGATTTTTTCGTTCCGGATTCGAACCCTCAAAAAATGCCGAGTATAGCCCTCTCCATTGCTCGCTACGCGACCTTAAGCCAGCCCGATGGTCAGTGTCCAAGTCTGTTCACCAAAGGTCATTGCAGGAAGGTCGCACTGGTTGAAGACATTAGTCTTCACCAGTCGGGTGTATCTCTGCGGCGAAGACGTGCCAAAAGCTGCCCAACCTTATTAGGTTACCTTATTAAGAGATTGATAGACGCATTCTATTGAATGCGTCTATCAATCTCTTTGTTGAACTTACCCCGGCCAAACTGCATAGAATGCTTCTATTGTTCTAAAGGAATAGTAAGTTTAAAGCTGAGTCGACCATTAAACAGTGTCTTGAATTAAGCGCTTTAAGTAGCTGCACCCGCTTTGTATAAGGCGAGGCGTAATGCTTGTTTGTTAATTAAGTGGTGGCTTTTGTAGCTCCTTTATTGGTCTAGATGCGACTTAGAATAGAACAAAACAATTGTATCGAGTGCCAAATATACGTTTCGCCTTATGTAAAGTGGATACCGTAGACAATAAAATAAATAAATATTGTCAGACAAATTACACAGCGCCATCTAGCCCCAAAGTAAGCGGAGCTTGTGTTATGGGTACTAGACAACTGATAAACATTCGTAAATACATTTTGTTTTGTAAATACATACTTATGATAGGTACATAGAAAACACCCAGCCCAAGACAAACAGACATGTTCATGCACACAAATGTTTGTCCTGTGTGGGAATCGAAACCACGAGCGTTGGTGTCGAAGCCGCGTCATTGACCGCTACGCCACCGAGCTCGTTAATATACGTCAGCTTGCAGTACGGGAGTACAGAGTGCTGAATGCGAGTTTTGTAATCACGTTCGTTAATGACAACGTAAACAAACTGACCAAATAGAGAAGTACTCTCATGTTGTGAATTTATCAGACGCGTATTACATATCCAAATTACCCGGGTTGCTCACTTCGAAATGTGAGCGAGTAAGCTATATAATTTTGATATGTAACACGCGTCATATAAATTCACAAAGTGAGCACACGCGCACACACATTATACATTCTGGAATGCTGTGTTTTTGTAAAAACTCATTCAAATCTATTTGAGCGTAGAGATGCTCAAATAAATCAAAGGTCAACTCGATATCTTGATAAATTATTATTGCCCAATATGCGAACCCATTATTATAGTAGAAATTGTTATCCTAATTGTATACGAATATATAATAAATTACCTAACTCATTAAAAGATTTATGAATAAAACAATTCAAAATGAAATTATTTAAATGGGTTAAGTACTAAATGTTTTTATTCCGTCAAAGAGTTCCTTGACTCTAAAATTGGAAAAAAAATTATGACATTGTTGAACATCATTTATTTAGATATATATTTTTCTTATGCATTAATTAATTTGACATCTGAACTAATATGACATATTTTTATAATCAATTATTATTCAATGTTTTATATTACTATTTTATATTTTGCATGCCATTTATTGGCTAAATGTTCAGGAACATTATTTTAAATTGAAGTCAAGACCACTTGTTGTACCACATTTAAAGCAAATAAATCATTCATTCAAATATACAGAAAACAAAAAATGAAAATTGTATTTGCGTCCCTTTTGCTCTTATAAAAACCCTATTTGGGTCTCTTTTTATTCTAAGTCTTTATTTGGGTCTTATAAAAACCCTTTATAATAATTTTCTTAAATATTTTCTATTAGCTGCCCCGGCAGACGTTGTCTTGTCTAAGAAGACAGGACAACGTCAGTCGGGTCAGCTAGTAGTAGTAGATGTTAGATACAATGAGTATTGTCGTTCACGCGTGAACGGCTGCACCGATTTCGGTATTTCTTATAAGTTTTCTAATTTTCCACGCAAGTTTCTTATGTTTTTGTTCCATAAGGACCTTCTCCTGTCAATAATAAATACAACGTAAAAAGAAATACCGAAATCGGTCCAGCCGCTCACGCATGATGCCGTAACCAAGTGAAATAGGGATTAATTTTTATATATATAGAGATATATTTTCTAGGAATTGTATAGTATTACTTGATTTTTACACTTTTCCAATAAAATATACACAAACATTGAAATGTGAGACCGTAATAAGTAATCGTAGTTTGTTGCGATTGCTTTGTATAATACAAAGTGTATAACTTTCGTGTTCAATAAATTATACAAAGAAACAAAATGTAAAAAGCAATAGTGATAAAATAATATTAAATAGCTAATAACTACCTAAAATAATTTATTGATAAAATCAGTCTTAGATCTTAGCAATGTAAAATATCACATTCATTAGTATTATAAGTGGTATATTTCCAAAGATAACCCCTCAACCTTCATCATCGTTGGGATCATTGCTTCGCGTATTAAAAAGTTTGGCAACTCCTATCTATGTCGCACCATTCAAAATTGGAACGCGTTGCCGGCATATATATCCCCATTCATACAATTCAAGCGAAGCGTGAAGAAGCATCTTGTAGCCGTTGCCGATGCGATTGGGGCTCCTATTTTCGTTTACCATTAGGCGAGGCGGATATGTTGAGCTAATATAAAAAAAGTCAATCAACCACATCGAGTCAACAATACCAAGCCGAACGTTTAGGCTGATCGTGCCTCTCTATCGCTTGTTCCCTACTCTCGCTTGCACGCTCCGCTCAGGCGGAACGTGACAATGAGTCATGCTTTTTCATGCGTGCAGTCGGCGTTCATCAATTTATAAGACGTTATCACGCTAAAAAATCTTTGATTTTATCAAGCTTAGTCTAAATATTAATTTCAAATATACATTTGTAAAAGAACAAATTATGTTGACATCAAGTTAACAAACACGATTTCAACACAAATTAATTTAAATTCAAACGAAGTAAATAAAAATAAATTTTCACTTTAATCAATTTGAATTCGTAATGTGATTGACGGGTTACACAATTTACCCATACAATTTTATTTTGTACTTTGAAAATCAATGTTGTTCGGTGTACTGAAAAAGGCCTCGGGCCTTTTGAAATGGTGTGATTTGTGAGGGCCAGAACGGTATACATTACAGGAGGGTTGAAATTAATTGGAACTACTTTGTGGAAAGGCTTTTGTGGTTTTCCGATAGTGGCACGCCATTAAATAATTTGTTGAAAACTGTTTTTAGTACTTTTTACAGCTGCGTTATCTATGAATTAGCTTTTCCCTACCTAATGAAAAATCTGTTTTTTTTTTGTAAGAATTTTTCTTCCGCCGGTGTCTTTAGCTTTATGATAATAACCTTATTTTTCGAGGCACACCAACAGAAGGCCAATTCTCGTAATTTTTCTACGAACGCAGATTGAAAGTTGACCGAATCGAGATTGAATTGTGAATTGACTAAAATTATATACTTGATTTCATTAATTAATTATTATCAAATCTTGTTGTTGGCAAAGTAACATTCTTAATTTGTTTAATTTTCACTCATATTTCCAAATAATCCCGCTTAAATTTAATTTTGAAGTTACATATTGTGTTACGTGAATACCAAATGTGACATTTGTGAGATCGAGACTGGATCGAAACTGAATTTTGACTATATTTTAATTACGAGAATTTCCCCTCTGATGACCACGGTACACCAGTGTGCCGCAGCACGGCGGCACACACTTTGCGGAACACTGCCATAGACAAACCTAAGCTTCTGGGACCCTACCTCTGAAGCCGATTACCATGGAAAATTTTGGTTCGAAAAATAGGTCTTACGTTTTAGTTATTACTAAGCTAAACACAGGTACATTAAGACAAATTTTAAGTTTGATATTCGCAATCAGAAAATCCCATGGGAATCGGCTTCAGCTTAGCCGGTAGCACAGAACATAAAAAACTACCCCGGATCGTTGATATGTCCACAGAAAAGGAAAAAAATAAATAAATCCCACTACGGAAAAATCATTAAGGTAAAAATCCACTCCTACTTTTGTTGTTTAAGTTTGTTTAATTGGAGCCTATGTACCACACGATAACGAATCGATTGACAACCTTATTCATCAAAATCAGATGAATAGTCTACGCGTCTCGGAGAACATACGTATATACTAACTATATACGTAGTGCGTACTAAGTATATACGTACATAATAGGGGTTGTAAGTGGCTCACCATGATCTTTAGAGCCAAAGCCAACCTCACCTGCACGGTGGTGAGGTAGGGTACAGCGTATTTGAAAGCTGCCCGTCTGGAGAACTACTTCCACCTCACCGAACACCGCAGAAAAATAACAATTTCCTAGAGGGTTGTCGTGTTCCCGCCGACACCAGAAAGGAAGGAGTTGCTGCGTTGGCAGTGGAGAAGGCGGCGCTCGAGGGTTATTTTATTTTGCGAGTGTTTATATAGCTACGGTAACCGCTTCACATCAGGCGAGCCGTATGCTCGTCTGCCACACCACGTAGTATATATAAAGTATGTATAAAGGATGTAGTCCCTTTTGGCATCGCCGTAGTAGAGTAAAAAAAACATAATAATATAGACATAGAGTTTAACAACACAAATACAGCAAACTTTAAAAACCAGAATCGAACCCGCGACGGAGTCAAAGTGGCCATTGCTAACCATTTACCGACCGACCACCGAGTCATCATAATTTATAGTATGGACAAATATATCATTACACATCTACATACGAAACAGCTATTAGACTCGCGTTAATTTATGCAGTAGAATATTAATTTTAAGAAACAGAAAACTTCCAAATTCCGTACAAATAAATGGACAGAAAATGTTTTAATGGGCAAGTGACGTCATTTTTTTATATGAGAGAGGGGCAAACGAACATGTGGTAACCCTGGTGGAAAGTAATCACCACCGCCCATGGAGATCAGCGACACCAAGGGGTCGCCGATCCGTTACCAGCCTTATAAGGGAAATGAAAACTCTGCACTTTAAGGCACCCATGTCATAGTTGTTCGGAAATACCGCTGAGGGAAGTTGATTCCACAGTTTCACTGCTCGTGGTATAAAGTTAAACTTTGCTTGATCAAGTAAGAAACTGTCACATTGTAGGTACTTCTAGGACTTCTTAGGACAATCTGACAGAAAAACGACTAATGTTGTTAATATGTAATGTAATATCACAGTAATATGTAATGTTAGGAACGGTCTATATTAAACACCAATATAATGACAAGTAATTGCTTATTCGTATCTTGAAATTACAAAATAATATCTTTTTTGTTTTCAATATTCATCTAAATATTAATTACGGGAGTATTCATGAGAGAGTAATAAATTCAACATTGGTATTCAAAAGAGAATTTCAGCGACAAACTTTTAGAAACATACACCTTAGGGAATTACGTTTCAGCCGTGCAAATAGTACTACTACTGCGGAAAATCACCAACGGTCGAGATTTTGAGAATCAATAAATATTTCTGGACAATTTACACAGCGCCATCTAGTCCCAAATTAAGCGCACAGACAACAGAGAAATGTACTTAAATATATTTTTTTTTGTAAATACATACTTATAATACATAGAAAACACCCAGACCAAGACAAACAGTCATGTTCATGCACACAAATGTTTGTCTTGTGCGGGAATCAACCAGATGCAGTATGTGTTTTTGGGGCTGTTTTTTTGTCGGGATTGGGGCCCACCACACATTCCCACTACTGTGTCTTCTATGTAGCCAGGATTAACAGCAGCGACCGCCAAAGAAGGCAATAAACAGTGAAGTCCATCGCAGGTCCCGGGAGTCCAAAACTACGACTGCCATAAAATTCACAACTCCTACGAATTTCTTCAAATTTTTTGGGGCTTATTGGAAACCGTGTTTTCTATAAGACGCGAGGACAGCGGGGCCCAACCTATAATCGCTCTAAAAGGAATATTTTTTTGCATGGTAACACAGTATTTCCTTCCTTTCTGGTGACCTCACGCACTCGCAGGAACACCACAATCTTCAAGGGAATTGTTATTACCCTGTATATACCCTGGGTACAGCGAATTTGCAAGCTGCCCGACTGTGAAAGTAAAAAAAGCGGGCATGTAAGAGCATGTTTATTAGACTGAGTTTTTTATACAATGTATAAGTGTTTTTGGCATGAGCGTACATAATCAAAAATTCTAAAATACGGCAATGCTGTAAAATATAACATAGAAAACATGAAACTTTGAAATCATAATTTTTGGCGTCAACCGTCAAAAGATACAGGCTGATGATGATGATGATGAAAAATATGGGACCAATCTGGAAGTATACTCTATCAAATAAAAAAAGTTTTTTTTAAATCGGTTCATAAATCACGGAGTTATTAAGTAACAAACATTAAAAAAAATACAGCCGAATTGAGAACCTCCTCGTTTTTTGGAGTCGGTTAAAAATGCGTTTGTCTGTCTGTTTCTTACCAGTTTACAACTAAATGAATGAAATTTTGCATGCACATAGATTGTATCCGGGGAAAGGATATGGGCTACCTTTTGGTGCGATAACCGACATTCATGCAAGCGAAGTCGCGGGCACAGCCAGTACGTTACTAAACAAGGAAGTCTTGTATAAGATCGTGTCAAAGGCTCTAACGATTTCGATTTAATTTAGAAGATTATAGAAGTTTATTGGGGCGACAAATTGTTTTATCTAGATCTCAATTGGTCTAAGGAATTTTAATTTCTGCTAAACAACTGAACTGAACAACTGAACTGAAGGGAATAATTAGACGCAAATTTATATTTATAGTACACTAGCGGCCCGTCCCGGCTTCGCACGGGTGGACATACGATTTTTTTTTATATTTATACCTTTTATTTAGCAATAAGTATAGCCTATGTTACTCAGGGTGAGGGTTTCCAATGGTGACAAATTTTTTGAAATCGGCACAGTAGTTTTTAAGTTTATTAATTACAAACATACACACACACACAATAATACAAATCTCTTTATAATAGTAGTGTAGATAGGTATATAAAATGAGCTTAAATTCATCATCATCATCAGCATCAGGCTGTATCTACCAACAGCATTGGGTAGATACTCCTTCTAGATTGAAAGCTATGGGGAAGGCTTATATCCAGCCTCCCCATAGCTTTCCACCAAACACGATCCTTCGCCTTTCGTATCCAGCCGCTTTCAGCCGCTTTCTTAAGGCCATCGGACCATCGAAAGAGGGCGTATCTACATACAGCCTGATGATGATGATGATGAATCGGACCATCTAGAAGGAGGGCGTCCAACGCTTCGTCGTCCTACGCGCGACTTTCATTCTAAAACCTTCCTCTCCCATCTACCATCACTTACTCGACAGGTGTGACAAGGACATTGCCACTTCAGCTTGCAAACTCTGAAGGCTATGTGAACTGTTGTTCTCCGTCGATTTTTTCGTTCCGGATTCGAACCCTCAAAAAATGCCGAGTATAGCCCTCTCCATTGCTCGCTACGCGACCTTAAGCCAGTGGACCAGCCCGATGGTCAGTGTCCAAGTCTGTTCACCAAAGGTCATTGCAGGAAGGTCGCACTGGTTGAAGACATTAGTCTTCACCAGTCGGGTGTATCTCTGCGGCGAAGACGTGCCAAAAGCTGCCCAACCTTATTAGGTTACCTTATTAAGAGATTGATAGACGCATTCTATTGAATGCGTCTATCAATCTCTTTGTTGAACTTACCCCGGCCAAACTGCATAGAATGCTTCTATTGTTCTAAAGGAATAGTAAGTTTAAAGCTGAGTCGACCATTAAACAGTGTCTTGAATTAAGCGCTTTAAGTAGCTGCACCCGCTTTGTATAAGGCGAGGCGTAATGCTTGTTTGTTAATTAAGTGGTGGCTTTTGTAGCTCCTTTATTGGTCTAGATGCGACTTAGAATAGAACAAAACAATTGTATCGAGTGCCAAATATACGTTTCGCCTTATGTAAAGTGGATACCGTAGACAATAAAATAAATAAATATTGTCAGACAAATTACACAGCGCCATCTAGCCCCAAAGTAAGCGGAGCTTGTGTTATGGGTACTAGACAACTGATAAACATTCGTAAATACATTTTGTTTTGTAAATACATACTTATGATAGGTACATAGAAAACACCCAGCCCAAGACAAACAGACATGTTCATGCACACAAATGTTTGTCCTGTGTGGGAATCGAAACCACGAGCGTTGGTGTCGAAGCCGCGTCATTGACCGCTACGCCACCGAGCTCGTTAATATACGTCAGCTTGCAGTACGGGAGTACAGAGTGCTGAATGCGAGTTTTGTAATCACGTTCGTTAATGACAACGTAAACAAACTGACCAAATAGAGAAGTACTCTCATGTTGTGAATTTATCAGACGCGTATTACATATCCAAATTACCCGGGTTGCTCACTTCGAAATGTGAGCGAGTAAGCTATATAATTTTGATATGTAACACGCGTCATATAAATTCACAAAGTGAGAGTACCTATCTATTTGGTCGGTTTGTTTACGTTCCCATTATCGAACGCGTACAAAAAACTCGCACTAGGCACTCAGCTTGTATAATGGCATCGATACTGCTCATGCAACATCTTCTTACGTCTGAATACGTCACTCAGTATCATGGATTTTATTTCAGTTTAGTCTTCTTGTGGTGTTAATATGTACTTCGCCAACTCACATTTTACAGAGTACGCTGCTCAACTCAGAAGCAGACTTGTATCCCAACAGTGGGATGGATGTCTGTTGACGATTGCTTCATCCAAAATACGAATTTAATTATGCTAATTTTAGAACTACATTTAAGGATTATAAATAGTTATTTAATAAGAAATACGGAAGGATATATAAAAGCCATGTCCACGACAGGATGATGATGAAGGGGTGTGCGTTATGTACGAAGTAAGCCGCTCTGCGCAAACTCAGCAGCACTCTACACCGCTGAGTGTGCGCATATCGCGATTGGCTTCGTTAACAATAATAAAAAAAAAAGAATGTCTGTTGACGTAGAGGTGGGACGTCTCTTGTCGGGCTCAACGTGCCTTACCTCGCTTTCGTCATCCTTGCTAATTACCAGGCAATTCTCATAATTCATATATTGTCAATTTTTTTATTTATTTATTATTTTTTATTTTTTTTATACTACGTCGGGTGGCAGACAAGCATACGGCCCGCCTGATGTGAAGCGGTTACCGTAGCCATATTAACGCTCGCAACATAAAATATCGCTCGCGCGCCGCCACCCCCGCTGCCACCGCAGCATCTCCTTCCTTTCTGGTGACCTAACTCACTCGCAGGAACACAGCAGCCCTCAAGGGAACTGTTACTTGGCTGCGGTATTCTGTGAGGTTGAGGTACATTCACCAGTCGGGTAGCTTACAATTACGCTCCCTACCACTCTTTTCGCCAGAGCTTCGTTTGTCAGTCAGCAGGGTGCACCGCGTGCAGGTGAAGTTGGCTTTGGTTCAAAGATGTTGATGAACCACTTACACCCCAAAATTCAGCTACGATCTCTCTCTCTCTCTCGATTTTACAGATATCTTTGGTATTTTACAGATATCTTTGAAGATTCATATTGTATCACAATATGAATCTTCAAAGTTTAACTTAAGTGGGATTATATCAAATTATGACTTTTTTTTGTATGAGATGGCGCAGTGGGGACAAACGAGCATGTGGCTCACCTGATGGAAGGCAAACACGTCAGAAGTCAACTTTTTAGGAATTACCATTGATAATCAGTGTGAATGGAAACAGCATATCAAGAAAGTATGCAAAAAAATAAACAGGTTTGCTTATGCACTATGGAGGTTGTCAACACAAATAAATCAAAAGAGTGCGTTAATGGCCTATCATGGCTATGTTGCGTCAAATATAAAATACGGAATACTAATATGGGGTAACTCTGTAGACATAAATAGAGTATTTATATCACAACAGCAGTGTATACGGGCCATATGCAATGTACCACCGATGACATCATGTGTTTCACTATTTAAGAAATTGAATATTTTGACTGTCCCATCATTATACATTCTGGAATGCTGTGTTTTTGTAAAAACTCATTCAAATCTATTTGAGCGTAGAGATGCTCAAATAAATCAAAGGTCAACTCGATATCTTGATAAATTATTATTGCCCAATATGCGAACCCATTATTATAGTAGAAATTGTTATCCTAATTGTATACGAATATATAATAAATTACCTAACTCATTAAAAGATTTATGAATAAAACAATTCAAAATGAAATTATTTAAATGGGTTAAGTACTAAATGTTTTTATTCCGTCAAAGAGTTCCTTGACTCTAAAATTGGAAAAAAAATTATGACATTGTTGAACATCATTTATTTAGATATATATTTTTCTTATGCATTAATTAATTTGACATCTGAACTAATATGACATATTTTTATAATCAATTATTATTCAATGTTTTATATTACTATTTTATATTTTGCATGCCATTTATTGGCTAAATGTTCAGGAACATTATTTTAAATTGAAGTCAAGACCACTTGTTGTACCACATTTAAAGCAAATAAATCATTCATTCAAATATACAGAAAACAAAAAATGAAAATTGTATTTGCGTCCCTTTTGCTCTTATAAAAACCCTATTTGGGTCTCTTTTTATTCTAAGTCTTTATTTGGGTCTTATAAAAACCCTTTATAATAATTTTCTTAAATATTTTCTATTAGCTGCCCCGGCAGACGTTGTCTTGTCTAAGAAGACAGGACAACGTCAGTCGGGTCAGCTAGTAGTAGTAGATGTTAGATACAATGAGTATTGTCGTTCACGCGTGAACGGCTGCACCGATTTCGGTATTTCTTATAAGTTTTCTAATTTTCCACGCAAGTTTCTTATGTTTTTGTTCCATAAGGACCTTCTCCTGTCAATAATAAATACAACGTAAAAAGAAATACCGAAATCGGTCCAGCCGCTCACGCATGATGCCGTAACCAAGTGAAATAGGGATTAATTTTTATATATATAGAGATATATTTTCTAGGAATTGTATAGTATTACTTGATTTTTACACTTTTCCAATAAAATATACACAAACATTGAAATGTGAGACCGTAATAAGTAATCGTAGTTTGTTGCGATTGCTTTGTATAATACAAAGTGTATAACTTTCGTGTTCAATAAATTATACAAAGAAACAAAATGTAAAAAGCAATAGTGATAAAATAATATTAAATAGCTAATAACTACCTAAAATAATTTATTGATAAAATCAGTCTTAGATCTTAGCAATGTAAAATATCACATTCATTAGTATTATAAGTGGTATATTTCCAAAGATAACCCCTCAACCTTCATCATCGTTGGGATCATTGCTTCGCGTATTAAAAAGTTTGGCAACTCCTATCTATGTCGCACCATTCAAAATTGGAACGCGTTGCCGGCATATATATCCCCATTCATACAATTCAAGCGAAGCGTGAAGAAGCATCTTGTAGCCGTTGCCGATGCGATTGGGGCTCCTATTTTCGTTTACCATTAGGCGAGGCGGATATGTTGAGCTAATATAAAAAAAGTCAATCAACCACATCGAGTCAACAATACCAAGCCGAACGTTTAGGCTGATCGTGCCTCTCTATCGCTTGTTCCCTACTCTCGCTTGCACGCTCCGCTCAGGCGGAACGTGACAATGAGTCATGCTTTTTCATGCGTGCAGTCGGCGTTCATCAATTTATAAGACGTTATCACGCTAAAAAATCTTTGATTTTATCAAGCTTAGTCTAAATATTAATTTCAAATATACATTTGTAAAAGAACAAATTATGTTGACATCAAGTTAACAAACACGATTTCAACACAAATTAATTTAAATTCAAACGAAGTAAATAAAAATAAATTTTCACTTTAATCAATTTGAATTCGTAATGTGATTGACGGGTTACACAATTTACCCATACAATTTTATTTTGTACTTTGAAAATCAATGTTGTTCGGTGTACTGAAAAAGGCCTCGGGCCTTTTGAAATGGTGTGATTTGTGAGGGCCAGAACGGTATACATTACAGGAGGGTTGAAATTAATTGGAACTACTTTGTGGAAAGGCTTTTGTGGTTTTCCGATAGTGGCACGCCATTAAATAATTTGTTGAAAACTGTTTTTAGTACTTTTTACAGCTGCGTTATCTATGAATTAGCTTTTCCCTACCTAATGAAAAATCTGTTTTTTTTTTGTAAGAATTTTTCTTCCGCCGGTGTCTTTAGCTTTATGATAATAACCTTATTTTTCGAGGCACACCAACAGAAGGCCAATTCTCGTAATTTTTCTACGAACGCAGATTGAAAGTTGACCGAATCGAGATTGAATTGTGAATTGACTAAAATTATATACTTGATTTCATTAATTAATTATTATCAAATCTTGTTGTTGGCAAAGTAACATTCTTAATTTGTTTAATTTTCACTCATATTTCCAAATAATCCCGCTTAAATTTAATTTTGAAGTTACATATTGTGTTACGTGAATACCAAATGTGACATTTGTGAGATCGAGACTGGATCGAAACTGAATTTTGACTATATTTTAATTACGAGAATTTCCCCTCTGATGACCACGGTACACCAGTGTGCCGCAGCACGGCGGCACACACTTTGCGGAACACTGCCATAGACAAACCTAAGCTTCTGGGACCCTACCTCTGAAGCCGATTACCATGGAAAATTTTGGTTCGAAAAATAGGTCTTACGTTTTAGTTATTACTAAGCTAAACACAGGTACATTAAGACAAATTTTAAGTTTGATATTCGCAATCAGAAAATCCCATGGGAATCGGCTTCAGCTTAGCCGGTAGCACAGAACATAAAAAACTACCCCGGATCGTTGATATGTCCACAGAAAAGGAAAAAAATAAATAAATCCCACTACGGAAAAATCATTAAGGTAAAAATCCACTCCTACTTTTGTTGTTTAAGTTTGTTTAATTGGAGCCTATGTACCACACGATAACGAATCGATTGACAACCTTATTCATCAAAATCAGATGAATAGTCTACGCGTCTCGGAGAACATACGTATATACTAACTATATACGTAGTGCGTACTAAGTATATACGTACATAATAGGGGTTGTAAGTGGCTCACCATGATCTTTAGAGCCAAAGCCAACCTCACCTGCACGGTGGTGAGGTAGGGTACAGCGTATTTGAAAGCTGCCCGTCTGGAGAACTACTTCCACCTCACCGAACACCGCAGAAAAATAACAATTTCCTAGAGGGTTGTCGTGTTCCCGCCGACACCAGAAAGGAAGGAGTTGCTGCGTTGGCAGTGGAGAAGGCGGCGCTCGAGGGTTATTTTATTTTGCGAGTGTTTATATAGCTACGGTAACCGCTTCACATCAGGCGAGCCGTATGCTCGTCTGCCACACCACGTAGTATATATAAAGTATGTATAAAGGATGTAGTCCCTTTTGGCATCGCCGTAGTAGAGTAAAAAAAACATAATAATATAGACATAGAGTTTAACAACACAAATACAGCAAACTTTAAAAACCAGAATCGAACCCGCGACGGAGTCAAAGTGGCCATTGCTAACCATTTACCGACCGACCACCGAGTCATCATAATTTATAGTATGGACAAATATATCATTACACATCTACATACGAAACAGCTATTAGACTCGCGTTAATTTATGCAGTAGAATATTAATTTTAAGAAACAGAAAACTTCCAAATTCCGTACAAATAAATGGACAGAAAATGTTTTAATGGGCAAGTGACGTCATTTTTTTATATGAGAGAGGGGCAAACGAACATGTGGTAACCCTGGTGGAAAGTAATCACCACCGCCCATGGAGATCAGCGACACCAAGGGGTCGCCGATCCGTTACCAGCCTTATAAGGGAAATGAAAACTCTGCACTTTAAGGCACCCATGTCATAGTTGTTCGGAAATACCGCTGAGGGAAGTTGATTCCACAGTTTCACTGCTCGTGGTATAAAGTTAAACTTTGCTTGATCAAGTAAGAAACTGTCACATTGTAGGTACTTCTAGGACTTCTTAGGACAATCTGACAGAAAAACGACTAATGTTGTTAATATGTAATGTAATATCACAGTAATATGTAATGTTAGGAACGGTCTATATTAAACACCAATATAATGACAAGTAATTGCTTATTCGTATCTTGAAATTACAAAATAATATCTTTTTTGTTTTCAATATTCATCTAAATATTAATTACGGGAGTATTCATGAGAGAGTAATAAATTCAACATTGGTATTCAAAAGAGAATTTCAGCGACAAACTTTTAGAAACATACACCTTAGGGAATTACGTTTCAGCCGTGCAAATAGTACTACTACTGCGGAAAATCACCAACGGTCGAGATTTTGAGAATCAATAAATATTTCTGGACAATTTACACAGCGCCATCTAGTCCCAAATTAAGCGCACAGACAACAGAGAAATGTACTTAAATATATTTTTTTTTGTAAATACATACTTATAATACATAGAAAACACCCAGACCAAGACAAACAGTCATGTTCATGCACACAAATGTTTGTCTTGTGCGGGAATCAACCAGATGCAGTATGTGTTTTTGGGGCTGTTTTTTTGTCGGGATTGGGGCCCACCACACATTCCCACTACTGTGTCTTCTATGTAGCCAGGATTAACAGCAGCGACCGCCAAAGAAGGCAATAAACAGTGAAGTCCATCGCAGGTCCCGGGAGTCCAAAACTACGACTGCCATAAAATTCACAACTCCTACGAATTTCTTCAAATTTTTTGGGGCTTATTGGAAACCGTGTTTTCTATAAGACGCGAGGACAGCGGGGCCCAACCTATAATCGCTCTAAAAGGAATATTTTTTTGCATGGTAACACAGTATTTCCTTCCTTTCTGGTGACCTCACGCACTCGCAGGAACACCACAATCTTCAAGGGAATTGTTATTACCCTGTATATACCCTGGGTACAGCGAATTTGCAAGCTGCCCGACTGTGAAAGTAAAAAAAGCGGGCATGTAAGAGCATGTTTATTAGACTGAGTTTTTTATACAATGTATAAGTGTTTTTGGCATGAGCGTACATAATCAAAAATTCTAAAATACGGCAATGCTGTAAAATATAACATAGAAAACATGAAACTTTGAAATCATAATTTTTGGCGTCAACCGTCAAAAGTGGGACATGTGTTGTCCCGTACGGGACATAACACGTTAGCCTAAAGAAGCGGGATGTCCCGCCAAAATCGAGGCGACGTTATTGTAGACGAAACAATGCTTGCTTTTTGGAGAGTTCATATGAAGATTCTGTGTTCCTGTCCGCCTGTTTTTGTGATGAAAAAGAATACTTACAATTTTGTAATATTTGTTTCATGTAGGCAATACATATTGGTTGGGGAAAAAGTCTTTTCGTATTTTATATGAAAATTCAAAACATTTTTTAATAAAGTTTATTTACATTTAACTAAAGTATGTAGGTGCCATTTTGTTCGATAACTTTTTGCCATCTTGTAGGTAGAGACATGATCCCATTACTATAGAAATTTTGGGACTTCTGTTCAAAAAACCACGACAAGTGGTTTTGGCAGTCTTCTCGTGATGTTAACCTGACATTGCCTAAAGAATTCTGAAGAGACCGAAACAGGTGGAAATCAGAAGGTGCAAGGTCAGGACTATACGGCGGATGCATTAACACCTCCCAGTCAAACTCTCTTAATTTTTGCTGAGTGGCTAAAGATGTGTGAGGTCTAGCGTTATCATGATGAAAAATCACACCCCTTCTGTTAATTAATTCCGGCCGCTTTCTCTCAACTTTTTGCTTTAATCTCATCAGTTGTTCACAGTAGAGTTCAGAATCGATAGTCCTGCCTGGCGGTAACAGCTCATAATGAATAATGACCTTCCAATCCCAACATACACACAGCATCACCTTGTTGCGGGTTAACCCGGGTTTTGCCAGAGTCTGTGAAGCCTGACCGGCCTTTGATCACGACCTTTTTCGCACGTTCTTGTCATACGTGATCCACTTTTCATCACCAGTTATAAGCTTCTTCAAAAACGGTTCGCTTTCATTACGTCGTAGTAAAGAATCGCAAATGAGTACACGGTTCATTAGGTTTTTTTCAGTGAGATCGTGAGGCACCCAAATATCGAGCTTTTTAGTGTACCCAGCTTTTTCAAATGCGCCAAAACTGTTTTGTGGTCAATTCCTAATTCTTCAGCTACGTCGTAACTACTGATATGCCGATCTTGCTCCACTTTTTCAAAAATGGCATCCATTTTATCCGTAACAGGGCGACCAGAGCGACGTGCATCTTTCACATCAAAATTTCCTGATTGAAAACGCTTAAACCAAATTTGTGCTACTCTCACAGACACTGCACTAGGTCCATAAACGTCACAAATTTTTTTCGCAGCTTGCGTTGAATTTTTACCTTTTTTGCAGTAAAATTTTAAAATGTATCGAATTTCTTCATTAGATTCACTCATCTTGACAGTAAAAAAAACAAATGAAAATCACACATTTACCTAATTTGAATTTCGAATTATCTTTTTTAAAATTTAAACTTTTTAAAGATATCAAAACCTGCTAGATACAAATGGTATAACCAAAGAGATTTTATTACAAGTTCATACATACTATAATGCGAAAAGACTTTTTCCCCGACCTATTATAATTATCGTCGTAGTTCAAACCCTATTCACCCCACTGACGAAGGGCCTCAATCGAATCAATGGAAGGGGAAGAGCATACTCCACCACGCTGCTTATCTGCGGTTTGGTGGAGGTCAGTGTTTTCAAGCCGCCTAAAAGCCACTGACTTGGCTTAACGACTATCATCTAATGACAACAGCCGGGACCGATGGTTTAACGTGGCTTCGAAGTAGAAGATAAAAACCGTCCATGGACAGACTACTGTTGACGTAGCTTAACTTGCGTGTTCTATTAAACTGACACGCGCAATGACACCATCGAGCTCCTACACAATATCACTATATATAACTAATACATACATATTATAACGAAATAAATTTGGTTAAACTGCACAGAAACGCTAAATTTAAGCTCCAACTGGAAACCAAGCGTCAGTTTTGCCTAATTCCTTTCTGTGGTAGGCCTAATGCGTATTGTCAGCGGTTAAGTTATTTAGGAAACCACTTTAAGTTTCTTGTTTCTAGATTTTAGTGGTTTGATTTGCGTCAGTATATTTCTCTCTGCGTTCTTCGGCTTATTTTTAGACACGGAAATGTTAAGCGGTTCAGACTAGATATGGACAAAATGTCGGTGCATCATCATCATCAGCCTGTATCTACCCACTGTCGGGCATTTATGATAAATTCTCGACTACATATAATTTCCCTATTTGTGTCCAAAATGTGTAATTTATTGGGTACATGCACTTATTGGAAATTGCGTAAATGCTAGACATTTTGTCTATCTCTAGTCGAGGCTGGTATCAGGTTAATTTGTTAGCAATAAAGTAATTATTAAATATACTTAACCTGATCTTTTTAAATACTTAATTTAAAATGAATAGTAAACAAACATTGTTAAAAACAAGCATTTATATCAATGCTATCAAAAGAAGTAAACGTCAACACATTTAGAATGGGATATTTATCTATTTAATATTATGCACAAATAATAATGTATAAAGCGGACTTAACTTACATTCTTCTACTGGCCATTTAAACGCCCAAATAAACGTAGGAATTTTTAACCCTCTAAAATAGTTTTAGTGCGTTATGGCTAAACTAGCGTTTGTAGTACTTTATTACTACAGATGCTTCCTATCTTTCTCTATTATATACGAGATATTATAGTAGATTATGACATTCGAAAAAAAGATTTTTATCGTTTTTAGTATTAAAGTTTAAAGTTTTGTGAATATATATGTATAACATAATGGCTTCAAAAAGGTATGTTTCATGTTTCGAGCTAAAATTCAACGATACTTGTTATTTTACTTACACATTAATAAATAATTAGAAAATAATACTTTAGAATTGAAGTTTCTTATCAATTTGGAAGACCTACATCATCATCGTTCTACATCAGGCGGGGTCGTATGCTTATTTAGCACCCCGCGTGGTGTAAAAATAAAGATAAAGAAGGTTTGCCTAAGTGTGCTGATAAGATGTGGGTCAGTCTAAACATTATGGCCGTTTAAACGCCCAATAGGAGAATCAACGTTTGCATTATTCTTTTTCGATAATTTATGTCGTTTACCGACATAGCCAAACGTTTACGTAAAGTTTTCATGTGTAAAGAGTTCATCACCATCTTTAGAGCCTAAACCAGTCTCACATGTACGTGGTGCATCCTGCAGACTATCGAATGTGGCTCTGGCGAAAGAAGTAGAGCATTTCGAGCCCGGGTAATTCCACTTCATAGATGGCCGCATATAATAACTGCTAATAACAATATACTCGACGATACTTCCTTACTCCTGCGAGACATTAAAATTACCATATATAAGAAAAGACAATGTTAGCAGAAGGGGTGCCAGTGCGCCTGCAATATGTAAACGTATAGACTACGGTAATGGCTCTACATTAGGTGTAAAAATAAAGATAAGGAAGGTACTTTCTCTTGCCTAAGTGTACAGTTGTGGATCAAGGTACAAGAGAACCACTACTACACCCCGGCCACTCCATACAAATGCCGCGTCGTTCACTATTACATAAATAATGACATCTGTACAGAGCGAGAATGAGCGTGTGTGCGTGCGGCGCCATACAAACTGTTCCAGATTTGTCTTAGAGGGGAGGTGAGGTCGGCACGAGAGAGCGGCAGGGATTGTCCATACTGTACGTAGTACTATTACTTATACTGTGCCACTACATAATATAGTGCAAGACTTTTTTCAAAGCTAAGCTGACGAGTATGTTCAAACTGATCAACCCAGCATTATGAGATGATATAGGTAATGGAAATTATAATATAGTACTAGCTGGCCCGGCGAACGTCGTATCGCCCTTAAATATTTTCACGTAATTATTTCTGACGAGTTATAAACTATCCTATCTCTCAAGTTGGATCAAACTGCACCCACTCTGCAAAATTTTATTAAAATCGGTCCAGTAGTTTAGGATTCCATCGCGGAGAAACAACGTGACACGCAATTTTTATATATTAAGGAGATAGAACTGTGGAGGGTGGGTTGCGTCCGACACAGAAAATCTATTCCGGAAAATCTCGATTTGAATAGGTACTTAGGAACAAATACATTTATTTGGCATTATGTCTGCCGATTCTGTACAATCTTTAGAAAATATGTACAGGACCAGACAGTAAGTCTGAACTTTTACAGTCACTAGTTTTATGGAGATTTTCAATAAAACAAGTTTGTTAGAGTTCACAACTCTACCTAGAGTTATAGTTTGAGAAGTTTAAAAAGTTTTAATTACAATTGGGTTGTTTCCAATGTTTAAAAATTGTACAAATAAATTAACAATATCGTAAAATACACAAAACTATAAAGATCTGCAAACTTTCATTCTAATATCTTCAGTCAGACTTTTTTTAGCGTCGATCAAAGTTTGGCGGGAAAGTCCATTTTAAAAGTATGAAATTATTAAAAAATAATATTTCCATTGGAGAAGCAATAAAATATGCTATAACTTTTATTATGATACTAATCACATAAACGTAATATTTAACATAGCTGTCGTACAAATTTCTGATTTGATGCATACAAAATACAGATCTGTGACGTCATAATTCAGTAGTCTTTTGTATGGAGCGTTTTGGGGCAGTCTAAAAATTGTGATTTTCAAATTACCATATCTCGAGAGATTTTTGTGCTATCGAAGTAATTCTTTCACCTATGGTTATATTATGGAGACGTCCCTACATATCAAACAGAAAAAAATGTTAGTCAAATACCCAATTGTGAATCTACCAACCTTATAAAATACCGCGGACAAGTAATAACACCTTAGGGCTGTTGTGCACAGTAACTATTAAGTAACCCGTACTATTGTGTTCCTGCAACTTTACCAAGAAGTTTCTGAAGAGTTTGTTTGTTTATACAACTTTATTGTAGTAAGATTTGGAGCGTAAGTAAGTAGCTCAACACCGTGTTTAATAGGTTTGCAGTCCAATGAGGCACATGTGCCTCGTGGGTGACTTCACTGGTACGTCCATGAGGCATATGTGCTTCATAGCCAGTGATGTAGATTATATTAACTTCATCAGCGTTAAGTGTCATTATTACTATGTGGACGTATACAAAGAAGATCGCAACTTGCTTCGGGACTGTGAACCTGTTAAAGTAAAAGCGCGATTTACCTGCGCGAAGTGCAAACCCAATAGCAAAAACTGATCTACTAGATCTGGCAATAGAAAGGAAGTGCATATCGAGAACGACTAGGAAGTGCAGTATCTCCAACTTATAGAAGACCTGAGTCAAACTCTTGAGGATTGTTGTGTTCCTGCGAGTGTGTGAGGTCTAGACTAGATATAAGTAGATGCTGCGTCAGCATAACAACGACGAAACGTCTTTTAGCGGTCGAGCTATAAGAGTTTTATGAAACGTGAATTGATGAGCCGGGTGGTCGAAAGGTTAGCAATGGTCACTTTGACTCCGAGGTCGCGGGTTCGATCCCCGCACATGACAAATATTTGTGTGCATGTCTGTTTGTCATGGTCTGGGTGTTTTCTATGTATTATATATATTTATTTACATAAAAAATATATTTATGTACATATATTAATTGTTTACCATACCCATAATACAAGCTTTACTTAGTTTGATATTAGATGGCGCTGTGTAATATATCATGGAATATTTATTATTATTAAATCATTTATTCCTTTCGTATTTCTTATTTATTACATTTTTTAATATAAATAATACAAAAAAAAAACTTAAAAATATAAAAAAAGGGACACCCATCGGTAACGGGGCGAAGACCCAAACTACTTATTATTATTATTGTTTATGAATATGAAACTAATAGTCAGCTTATTGCGAGGATTTTAGTTAATAAAAGTTTCAAACGTATTTTAGGGACATTTATGAATAAATATAATGGGACGGGGGACCACCACATCTTCCTACCACTGGGTCTCCTGTGTAGCCAGGATTAACAGCGGCAACAGACAAAAAGGATTGCCTTTTTGTCTGTTGCTGTTCATTGGAACAGTGTGAAGTCCATTGCAGTCCCGTGGGCAAAACTACAGCTGTCTTGGAACTCACAACGAATTTAATCAGAAGAAATTATCTAGTAGGAGTAAGAAGCTTTTGGAATTTGACTTCCCCTCTTAGCAATGCTAGAGACAACACCATGGCAATTTAATGATTTTTTTTATACTACATCGGGTGGCAAACATGCATACGGCCCGCCTGATGTGAAACGGTTCGCATATCCATATTAACGCTCGCAACATTAAATATCGCTCGCGTGCCGCCACCCTCGCTGCCGACGCAGCTTCTCCTTTCTGGTGACCTCACTCACTCGCAGAAACATAACAACCCTTAAGGGAATTGTTATTTGGTTACGGTATTCTGTGAAGTGGAAGTACATTCCCCAGTCAGGTAGCTTATAATTACGCTCCGTATCTCTCTTTTCGCCAGAGCTTCGTTTCTCAGTCAGCAAGGTGCAACGCGTGCAGGTGAACTACTTATACCCCAGAATAAGTATGTAAATAATAAATAATAAAAAAATATTGTCAGACAAATTACTCAGCGCCATCTAGCCCCAAAGTAAGCGAAGCTTGTGTTATGGGTACTAGACAACTGATAAACATGCGTAAATACATTTTTTTTTTGTAAATACATACTTATGATACATAGAAAACACCCAGACTAAGACAAATAGACATGTTCATGCACAAAATGTTTGTCCTATGTGGGAATCGAACCCACGAGCGTTGGTGTCGAAGCCGCGTCATTGACCGCTACGCCACCAAACTCGTCCTAGATGTTTAGATAGAATATATAGAACCTAAATGTTTAGATAAAACATATATACTTGTATCCAGACACTCATGTAAATAAAAATTTCTCTACTCTTCTTCTTATTCAGATTCGCGGCAACATTATGACTTCAACAAGTTTTTACATTATGATATCTGAGACTCTCCTGACAAAACTTTACATATACTCATTTTTTTGTTCACCTTTAATGGTGCATGGAAGCCTTTCCTTAAAAGTTAGTAAAAGTTATCTACTTAAAAGTAAGGTGTTCAGGAGTAAAGATGTGTCGAGTTTAACATTAAATATTTACTTAGTAACTTGAAAATTAGGGTTTTTTTTACCGAGTCCCAAGATCACTTTTCGTTTTCAACACGCAAGATCACATTTAGTTTCAGCAAGGTGGTCGAATGGCTAGCAATGTCAACTTGGCATTCGAGGTCGCTGGTTCGTTTCCCGCACAAGACAAACATTTGTGTGCATGAACATGTCTGTTTGTATTGGTCTGGGTGTTTTCTACGTATTATAATTATTCACTTATGTAATTAAAAAAATGTCTTTGAGTACAATATCAGTTATCTAGTACCCATAGTGCAAGCTTTGCTTAGTTTTGGTCTAAATGTAATTTTTCCATGGATATTTATTTGTTTATTATGTATAAAAATATAGATATATGAGCTTGATAATTTAAAATAGATTAACAAAGAATATTTATTCCATGGCACCGATACTATGTAGCACCAAATTTACATCGCAAAGTAACCCAGCGATTTTAAAACAGATTGCAAACAAATTAACAAAGTGCATCAATAAACCTCGCTATATCGAACAACAAATGCATAAAACGTACCGGAATCGTTTTATTTACGTCCAAATTCAATACAAATTTTACGACATTCTTGAATCCGGGAAAATTACAAGGTACTTCGATTTCTTCCGTGGAAGGGGCCATTTCAATCTGCTTTACGACATTCCGGGAGCCCCGCCAATACCAATGAAGTAAGCCTTTATGAATAACATATAGTCTTTTAGAATGCAATTTTTTCGTAAGTGGCTTTTTAAAGGTTACTTAAGGGTTGTCAGATTGCACAAATTCCCTTTTTTTAAAGGGACGGGAGTCCACCAATATAGCACAGGGTAACAAACAGGACTAACAGCGGCGATCGCCAAAAAAGGCAATGAACAGTGAAGTCCATTGCAGTCCCGAGGGTAAAACTGTGGGTGCCTTGGAACTCACAATGAATTTAATCAAACAATTTCCCTTTACATATTTTTTTAATAGAACTAAGGTGCCAAACATATGGTTTAGCTGATGGAATATAACCACCGCATTCTATGGAGCACACGCTACCTAAGGGCATCATTCCAGGGTTTTAATAATAGGTACTTTGTTTTATTCCCCATCGAACTATTGTCCCGCGAGCTATTTGTAAAATTGGATTATAGGAAAAAAGGCAATGAACAATGAAGTCCGTTGCAGTCCCGGAGATAAAACTACGGCTGCCTTAGAACTCACAGCGAATTTATAGACAGAAGATATTACTAGTAAGAAATGTTATGGATATGAAATTTCGGAATCGGATACAGATAGATACGGATTTAAATATATATATATATATATATATATATATATATATATATATATATATATATATATATATATATATATAAATATTTGAATTTTGGATATCCGATAGTTTCGGTTTCGGTTACGGAGCTCCATAACATCCCTACTATTAAGTAAACGGTGGTACAATCAGCGAACTCTTCCCTTTTCTTCAAAATATCTATTTATAGTTTAATGTCGAGATAACAATAATTTTGAAGGCACAAAATGGGTTATTATAAAAGGTTAGAAGTGTTAGGGCCGCTTCCAAGAAAGGGATCGTTTAGGTAGGTACTATATAATAGTGGAGCGTGCACAGTTTTCCTTATTGTTTCTTGCCCCTGACATTTAACGAGGTGAGCCATAGACACGGCCAGATCGTGTGATTCATCATTAATAGTCACACTCAGCCAGCGTTGAGATAAAGATTTTCATTGGATGTTTGAGTATTTACGGATGCCATTGGGCCCGTATATGCGGGAATCGTTTTCATTAATTGACAGTCGCTTGAGGGAAGTTTCCTCATTATCGTGTCGACTGTGTTATTGAACAATGAAATTGAGCCTTTCTGTTGGTTGCATTTATCAAAATAAACAATAGTAGGGATATTCATTGAAATGAAGGCAGTTGGCCGTGTGATTTCCGGCAGACTAGAATAGAATCACTTCGTCTCTTCCCGTGGATGTTGTACAAATCGACTTAAGGAAATACATTATAAAACATCGATCAGGCCTCCCTAACCCGTCTGGCGGGCGTGGGGAGTGTGGGACAAATCCTCCTCCTGTCTGGGACGGACAAGAGAGGGTCGTGCTCCTGTAGTCGAGACTAAAATGACCTGATGATTAAGGCAGTTAGGTACGAGTATTTCGCATAGTTAGATCAAGTTTTTAATACTTTTTGACGAGAAACGTCTTTAAAATTATTCCATTACATACGGGTAAACTGGACTGTAACGAATTGGTCTATGTCATCAAACCTTAAGACATAGAAACAGCAATCGTATGTCATTATTTTGTGTATATAGTCAGATCGCTGCTAAGACCTTATGTTTGCATCGGGGCCGGGCGGGGTGACGGGGAGGGGCATTGCGTAGAATAACGGAAACAACACTAAAAGCGACTCGCTGATATAGACGTTTCAGATTAACCAACGGCCGTGTGCATGAACACAGCCCCAGCCGATTTTTTATGTATGATTCTGTTATGTATGTAGATACAATCTACATATATGTTATGTATGTAGATTGCACGGCAATGAACAGATGACATTCTTTCAACACAGTGTGAGATAAAAACATTGGTAAAGATCGCAGTGAGCTGACAAATCCAAACACAACAAATCCTATGAAATTAGATGTCAGAGACAACCTACGTGCAGCAGTGGATGTTAGATTATTACTAGGTACACATTTGTGTGCCATTTCTGGCGATGTATGTCAATGGACTAAATTATCATAATCATCTTTATGTGTTACTACACTTCTTACAAATAAAATGAGTTTATTTTTAGGGTTCCGTACCTCAAAAGGAAAAACGGAATCCTTATAAGATCACTTTGTTATCCGTCTGTCTGTCTGTCTGTCTGTCAAGAATTTCTATGTCGAGAATGCGTGGAGGTATCAAGCTGAAATTTGAACTGTATACTCAGGTCTACGGTCCCATGAAGTTGTAAAAAAATCAAACTGCTAAGTTTACGTAGAAAAAAGTTACGGCCGTTTATTCAGCAAAAAACGCATATTTCGACACACTCAAGGGAATCAAAACCTATAGGGTACTTAATTTGGCAAGTAACATCGTTATAGACTACAAGTACAGGAATAAATCTCAAAACTATACATTTGTAAATAGATCTTAAAAAATAGGTGGTCTAATTCAATTAATGATGAATGGTTTATATTTTTTATAGGGTGTCGAAATTTCAAATTGAAACTACTAGTTCAAATGGAGTATCATATGAAAGGGCTTGATGTACACATTGCAAAATATATTTTATTCGACGCATTATTTCTTATTTATAATGAAAAATATCAAATTTAATAATGATACTACGTACCTACGGAACTCTCGGTGGCCGAGTCCGACTCGCACTTGTCCGTTTTTTTTTATTGATTGCAGTGAGTCTACGAAGCGTTTTAGCTTCTGCCATCTACGTACTGTTGGATATAGACCTTCTCTAATGTTTTGCATCATTCGCGATACTTCGCTTTCCGCATCCAGCCGCTGTCCAGATCCTTCTTGAAGATATCGGCCATCGGATTGCTAATCGGCTCATCGCACCATACGTAGTCTCCACTCTTTACTCCCTCATCAGCCAATCTCCTCAATCAACTCTGTAAGTGGCCGAATATATATATATAATGTCACTTCAGCTTGATCCTAGAGCAGTTTTCAATTGACATTCCTCGTTCAGGATACGGTCTTAGAGAAACCTGAAACATAACCAACTCTATCACTGTGTCACATACATAATTCGTATATCTATATACCTACTAATACGTGAAGCAAAAACTTTGTACCCCTTTTTAGGAAATTTGCGCGGACGGAGGAGTATGAAATTTCGCACACTTATAGTTTATTATAGAGGAGTGCAGAATGCTCATAATTTTTTTTTATTGTGCATAAAAAATACATAAAATTAATAAAAAATCATTACACATACTACCATGTATTTGATACACACAGGCATATATATATAATCTTTTGTTTATTGTTAAAGTCATAATTTAAATTAATTATGTTCAAATTTCCATCACTGGGCGACCACTAGTATAAAGAGATGAAAAATCGGCTTAAAATTTGTCAACCGTGTTGGAAGTTGTTGGGCACAGTGCGCGAGTAATTAGCACGATTCCAATTAATGATGAATGAAAACAAAGATCTGAAGCAAATTGAACTGGAACAATATGAAATACTGTGTTTACAGTGATCTTGAAACTGGGTCAGAGAGAACCAATATTGTCTGATATTCGATTTCACAGGACCTATACAGGATTCCCAAAGCCGTGATCTCAAATACATAGATATTTCTTGTCTGTATCTATAGATTTATAAATGTTTACATATATATATAATTGGATTGTCTGACTGTTATTTTCAGATAAGTTTTAATTATAAGATTAATTGTATACCAATAAAGGACGAATAACTACAAAAGCAAGAAAATTTAAAACAAAATAACCAAGCAAAACCGGGCCGAGTCGCTAGATTCTAATAAATTGTCTCTCTATTTAAAGGAATTAACTCACGTTCGTTTCTTTTTCTTTATTGTTTTCTTGTAGGTATACAGTATAACTTCGGTAACACCACTGCAGTGCACCGCATTCACTGTGAAGCGATGCGGCGCCGTACCGTGGCACGTTGATGAATCGCAGTGTTTATTATTTGTTTGTTCTAATTCTGTTGTAGTAGTCTACTCAACATGGCGTTATTTTTCTCATGACAAATATATATACGATAGCGATAGATAAGTCACAATTATTATATGATTCACAATGTTAGTTTTACACTTCGATCAACAATATACAACTAGATAACGGGTCGGCGCAAAAATACGTCTCGGTGAATTAGAGCTCACTTGAAATGTGAGCTCTTATTTTGTTTAGTTCGCTCGAAACACAGCCAATGTAAACACGTCACAATGCCGCAATGTGTATTCAAAAGTTGCAAAAATAATGCCCGAAAAAATAATTTAACGGCCGGAGTGTCTTACTTTCGATAAGTACATGTACAATAAGTTATATTTTATGCTTTAATCTAACAAATAATAACAAATTTTGTTAAAAATTACGGATTCAAATGTTTGGCAAACGTTGGTGCAAAATTTTGTCTAACAGAACAGTAGAGCTCGCAAGGCAATAACGGTAAAAAATACTTTATTTGTAGGAAATTAAGGTTCATTGCACACTAAATGTTGTTTATCTTAGTCTTTTCATTTTTAAGTGACAGGAGTAATTTATGGCTTTGCTCGTTTTTTGTAACGAATGATTATATGATGATATTTTGAAGATTTGCTACTTTATTGCTAGGTGTCATGGTTGTAATTAGGTTGACCTTAGAACTGTTTTACAACTTTTGTCTCAACTCGTTAGTAAACAAATGCAGCTGTATAAGTATATATCCAAGCGGACAGCATTTAGCTTTGATTTTGTACGTGACCCTACAAAATCTATCTAGTTGTATATTGTTGATCGAAGGTTTTACACAGAGAAAAACAGTTTTTTTTATACATATATTACAAGGGGGCCAACAAGCATGTAGGTCACCTGATGGAAAGTAATCACCACCGCCAATGGGGATCAGAAACACCAAAGGGTCGCCGATCCGTTGTCAGCCTATAACTACTTCCTTTCATTCTTTTCGGTGACCTCACTCATTCACCGATACACATGTTGTCACGATTACCTGGTTGGCGATCTAACGATGAACGGAGACGTACGTATTGCTTATACATGATATTAATACAACTTTCCTAAAGTAGGTCATTGAGCTAATCTGCTGGAGACAAAACTGTGTGTTGACTTGTTGAGGCAGATTACATTCCCGAGACAGACCTAAAAGCCGCAAAGTTGTCGGTATAGCTAATTTTAGCCTAAAATATTTACACATTACTTGGGTAATAACTGAAATTGAATCAAGCTACTAAATACTAAATAGAAAATAGATTGTGAGATGAATAAACGGTTTAATTAATTTGTTTTACAAAAACATCATCAGGGAAAGGTCATAGAAAAAGACAGAGTCAGTAGTCGTCAGCAAGACACGCATGTGCATAGGCTGCGGTATATACTTAACAGCAATCAGGTAGTATGTTTGTCACGCTAGTGGTATATAAAAAAAATCATCATCGAAACTTTTCATTTTTAGGGTTCCGTACCTCAAAAGTAAAAACGGAACCCTTATAAGATCACTTTGTTGTCCGTCTGTCTGTCTGTCTGTCTGTCTGTCTGTCTGTCTGTCTGTCTGTCTGTCTGTCAAGAATTTCTATGTCGAGAATGCGTGGAGGTATCAAGCTGAAATTTGAACTGTATACTCAGGTCTACGGTCCCATGAAGTTGTAAAAAAATCAAACTGTTAAGTTTACGTAGAAAAAAGTTACGGACGTTTATTCAGCAAAAAACGCATATTTCGACACACACAAGGGAATCAAAACCTATAGGGTACTTCCCGTTGACCTAGAACTATGAAATTTGGCAAGTAACATCGTTATAGACTACAAGTACAGGAATAAATCTCAAAACTATACATTTGTAAATAGATCTTAAAAAATAGGGGGTCTATATTTTTTTAGGGTGTCGAAATTTCAAATTGAAACTACTAGTTCAAATGGGGTATCTATATGAAAGGGCTTGATGTACACATTGCAAAATATATTTTATTTATTTTTTCCGACGCATTATTTCTTATTTATAATGAAAAATATCAAATTTAATAATGATACTACGTACCTACGGAACCCTCGGTGGGCGAGTCCGACTCGCACTTGTCCGGTTTTTTTTTATATAAGAGAGGGGAGGGGAACGAGCATGTGGGTTACCTGGTGGAAAGCAATCACCACCGCCCATGGATATCACCAACACCATACGGGTGATTTGTTAATTAATAAAGAAATTGTTACACGCTGTTACGTCGAGCGCAATTTGAAAAATGGTATTTTTAGGGTTCCGTACCTCAAAAGGAAAAACGGAACCCTTATAAAATCACTTTGTTGTCCGTCTGTATGTCTGTCTGTCTGTCAAGACCCTCTATGTCGAGAATGCGTGGAGGTATCAAGCTGAAATTTGAACTGTACACTCAGGTCAACGGTCCAATTAAGTTATAAAAATTCAAACTGCTAAGTTTACGTAAAAAAAGTTACGGCCGTTTATTCAGCAAAAAACGCATATTTCGACACATTCTCAAGGGAATCAAAACCTATAGGGTACTTTCCCGTTGACCTAGAACTATGAAATTTGGCAAGTAACATCGTTATAGACTACAAGTACAAGAATAAATCTCCAAACTATATATTTGTAATTAAATCTTAAAAAATAGGGGGTCTATATTTTTTATAGGAGGTCGAAATTTCAAATGGAAGCTACTAGTTCAAATGGGGTATCATATGAAAGGGCTTGATGTGCACATTGAAAAATATATTTTATTTATTTTTTCCGACGCATCATTTCTTATTTATAATGAAAAATATCAAAATTATAATGATTCTACGTACCCTGTACCCGTACTACGGAACCCTGGGTGGGCGAGTCCGACTCGCACTTGGCCGGTTTTTTTTTGTTACTAATCTACAAAAGGTGTAAAATATAAGTTTATGATTCCGAACTTCCTTGTAAAGTGTGTTACATACAAATCTTAGCAAGTTGGGCACAAACATTAAAAACCTTATTGAAGGCACAAAACCACGTGGCAGATCCCCCATGTGTTGGACCGACCAGGTGAAGGCGGCGGTGGGTGCCCCGGTACACGAATGTACCCGATTGACGACCAGCAGCCAGAGGTAGCGAGACTTCGTGAGGCGAGTCCTGTCTGCTTCCTCATCATGATAACCACGACCACTCTGGCCAGAGTGAAGCGACAAAGAAGAAGAATGGAGTATATTGGTACCATGGAATTGGGTGTAAGTTGTTCATCAACTTCTTTGAACCAAAGCCAACTTCACCAGCACACGGTGCACCCTGCTGACTGATAAACGAAGCTCTGGCCAAAAGAGAGGTAGGGAGCTTAATCGTAAGCTACCCGACTGGAAATGTACCTCCACCTCATAGAATACCGCAACCATATATCAATTCCCTTAAGGGTTGTTGTGTTCCTGTGAGTGAGTGAGGTCAACAGAAAGGAAGGAGATGCTGCGTTGGCAGCGGGGGTGGCGGCGCGCGAGCGATATTTTATGTTGCGAGCGTTAATATCGCTACGGTAACCGCTTCACATCAGGCGGGCCGTATGCTTGTTTGCCACCCGACGTAGTATAAAAAAAAAACCATTCTCAAATTACGAAAAAATGAGCTGTTGTTACATTTTAGCTCTATTATCTGTCGAACATGCTGTAAACATTGAATTTATCAAATTTGGCAACACCAAAGTAATGTAAATGTAGGTTGGTATTATAATTACGCAGCGTAGCATTCAACAAACAACCGCATTTTAAGGGGGTGAGAGATGCCCTTCAGCAAATTCTTAATTGGAGGAGAAAATTATTCTAAAACACGGCCGAACCGCTGTGTAATATTTTATGTAGAGGTTTTTTACGTTACTTATTTTTTGGCACTGTCATTCATTTAATTTAATTTGATCAGGTGACTGACATGCTCGTTTAAAAAAAAACATCATTATCAACCTGTTATCCATCCATCCAAACACCATTATCAACCCACTGCTGGATATCGGCCTTTTCAAATGCTTTATTCATTTGATTTAATTTGATCAGACTTACGTTATATACATTATGTTTTGTAACTTCATCAGTTGAATTATAAACTTATATACATTAAGTTTTGTAGACGCCTGTCAGGCGGGGCGTGCGAAAGACCCCACTTGTCGGGTTATTTCATTATTTGTTATAAATATCCTGTCTTTCTTTATTACTCTATAATTCTTTGGACTTTTATTTTTATAATATATTTTATAATGCATTATTTCTAATATTTGAATTCAAAAATTAAAATACATAACATACAGGCTTTTTCTTGTACGTGTATACCGTATTATACCGGTAGTATATATAAAATCTAACATAACGTAGTATAAAAAAATATATATATTCTCCATGTAATGTTTGCCATATCGAGTTGCAAATACAACTCTACATGGCAAACATGAGATAGAGAATATGTTAGATTTTATATAGCGCTGTCATATAACTGTTTAGAAATTTACTTTTCTAAATAGTTATATGAGCGAGAGCACTCCTACGAGAAACTCTAATGAAAGAGTGAACGAGGAATCTGGAGTGTAAGTGGCTCACCATCATCTTTAAGCCAAAGCCATCCCGCATCTGCACGTCGGCTCCCTGCTGAGTGACTAACGAGGCTATGGTAAAATACAGGTAGGGTACAGCTTTATTATAAGCTACCCGACTGGTGAAGTTTCTCTACCTCACAGAAGACCGCAGCCGAATTACAATTTCTAGAACCCGATAGGGTTGGTGTTCCTGCAAGTGAGCGTAATTACCAGTAAGAAAGGATTTACTGACGATAGTAGCGGGGGTGGCAGCCCGCGAGCGAAATTTCATATATAGCTATGTTGGCCGCTTCACATCTGGCAGGCCGTTGATTACAACCCGTCGTAGTATAAAAAGAAAATATACAGTCACCATTATATAGTTATATATATAATCTAGTACTTATTTATTCCATGTGTATAATATTTATATTGAAAATTGTGAGAAAAGGTATCAAACATCCACAAATTCATTTATCCATTCTCTCGCACTTTTACATTTAAAATATAAGTATTATAAATATATTATAATAGACAAAATGATAAAGAAAAATAAAATGACGGCCCTGTGGCCGCGGGTTCCTCAACATCGACTTTACAACAAGCATTAATTGTGCAAAATCAGTGACTTTTAAATACTTTTTTATGACAAGACAATGATGAGAATTATAACTTCATCAACTTTATTTAGAAATAACTTTTGTTTTTGATAATTGAAGTCTATTACAAAGACTTGGACACTGATCATTGCGCTGGTCTAGAGAGGGCTATGTTCGGGATTTCTCTTAGGGCTCGAATCCGTAACGAAGAAATTCGATGCAGAATCAATGTTGTTGACGTAGCCTACAGAGTTTGGAAGTTGAAGTGGCCCCTATGGCCTGCCACATCTGTCGAGGGAAGATAGTTGGTGGATGAATGTATTTGTACCCGTCGATTAAGCGTTGGACACTCTCCTTCTCTTCTAGACTAGATGGTCCGATAACCGCAATAAAACGGTTGAAAGCGGCTGGATGCGTAAGTAGGTGGATCGTATTTGGTGGAAAGCATTTGAAAAGGCCGATATCCAGCAGTGGGTAGATACAGGTTGATAATGATGATTTTTTTTAAACGAGCATGTCGGTCACCTGATGGAAAGCAATCGCAGCCGCCCATGGAGATCAGGAACACCAAGGGGTCTCCGATCTGTTGCCAGTTAATGCTCCTTCCTTTCTTCCCTAAGACCTCACTCACTCGCAGGAAAACAACAACCCTCAAGAGAATTGTTATTTGACTGCGGTATTTTGTGAGGTGGAGGTACTTCCGCAGTAGGGCATCTTAAAAAATACTCTATTCCCGAACTCTCTTTTCGCCAGACCTTCGTCTGTCAGTCAGCAGGGTGCACCACGTGCAGGTGAGGTTGGCTTTGACTCAAAGGGGTTGATGAACCGCGTACACCCCACTTTACAGTATTAGTAAAAATTACTCATTTTAAATACATCACATACAACATATTTCTGATTTATATCATGAACAGCGAAACTGAAATGAAAATCCGCTGAATAATTACAGCACCGCACGCTTGCAAACAAGCTGGATGAATGTTCACAAACATTCACGTGACATTACTATCCAAACGCAACGCTTGTTTAATAGTCCGAAACTGTACACACTGAATTTATAGAATAGAATAAAAACAGGGAGAAAAAAAAGAGGACCTCGATGGCGTCGTTGCACGTGTCAGATTAATCGAACACGCAAGTTAAGCAACGTCGACCACAACCTGTCTATGGATGGGATTATTTATCTCGAGCTCCTCGTGCTTCGGAGGGTACATTAAGCTGTATGTCCCGGCTGTTGTCAATAGATGACAGTCGTTAAGCCAAGTCAGTGGGCTTAGAGCGGCTTGAAAACACTGGCCTTCGCCAACTCGTAGTTGAGCAGCGTGATGGAGTATGTTCAAAACCCATTGGATTGAGGGGAGATCCGTATCCCAACATTGAGATGATTGTGGGTTGATGACGTGATGAGAAAAAAATACGTTCTCATAAAAACAGTAACAAAAAATAATGTTCTGGAATCAACGTGTTCAAAATGTATTGTAATAATTTTAACAAAAAAAACCGACTCCAAACATTACTCTACATTTCTGTATGATGATGATGATGATGAAAAAAATATGGGACCAATCTGGAAGTATACTTTTTCAAATAAAAAAAAAATCTACTCGGTTTATAAATGACGGAGTAATGAAATAACAAACCTAACAGTGGGTACATACAGGCTGATGACGATGATGAAAAATATGGGACCAATCTGGAAGTATACTCATTCAAATAAAAAAAGTATTTTTCAAATCGGTTTAAAAATCAAGGAGTAATTAATTGAGAATTGAGAACCTCCTCCTTTTTTGGAGTCGGTTAAAAAGCAAAACCGATTTGCCTTTTATTTAGGCGAAACTTTGTTATTTAAAGTTTGCATGCGAACAGTTTGTAGGCAAAATCGAACCTCAGACTCTCTCAGAAATAGTGTTTGGAAGTTGAAGTTTGTGGTACATCACTACGGTTTTGGGTATGTGTAAATACGTCGATATCGCCCGGGGCTATATTTGAACAGTGGTTCTCAATCTTGGGGATATTATTAATAGTATCGGTAGAATATAGGATAGTAGGGTTGTTTATCTATGAAAGCTAAGCCGAGATGATACAACTGAGGTATAATGTTAAGACGATTACCGCCATTACTGAATTAAATAACATACCCAATGTTTCAAATAAACACAGAGAACGCCTTAGCAAAAACGTTATGATCTGAGTGCTTTGTGCGAGTTCCTTTGGTCACATGCGAACGTGTTAACGTTTACAAGTCGACCAAATTGAGAAAAAGTTTCTAATTGTGAATTTACCAGACGCGTGTTACATATCTAAATTAGCCGGGTTTCTCACTTCAAAATGTGAGCAAGTAAGCCACATAATTTTGGAATGTAATGTGCGTGTTATAAATTCACAACATGATATTTCTTGTCCACGATATAATGTAAATATCTTTTAATTTACTGAATATATCACATATGGGGCACCCTGTTATATCCCCCATCGTTGTCCTTGTGTACCGTCGTCGACCGGCTGGGGCATCACGGCCTCTCATGCAGAAGAAGCGCTGGACGTATGTCCCGTCACGCCGGCCTTAATGACATAATTCGACGGGCTCTTGTCAGCGTCTGCATTCCAGCCATTTTAGAACCTAATGGTTTGGTTCGAGACGATGGCAAGAGACCTGATGGAATGACTCTGTTGCCTTGGAGGCTGGGACGTGCCTTGGTGTGGGACGTTACATGCGTCGATACCCTGGCCTCGTCCCACCTCACGGCTACAGGGTCTAAGGCCGGTGCCGCAGCGGCTTCTGCAGAATGCCTCAAACGCCGCAAATATAGTAATTTAAGCAACAGTTACATATTTGAGCCGTTTGGGGTAGAGACCATGGGGCCGTGGGGCCCGTCAGCCCACAAATTAATTAGGAATATTTCAAAAAAATTGGTCGACACGTCCTATAACCAGAAGGCTGGCCATTACCTTGCTCAGAGAATAAGTATAGCTATCCAGCGAGGTAATGCTGCCAGTGTTCTGGGGACACTGCCGAAAGACAACGATCTTGGGGATATTTTTTATTTGTAAGTTTTGTATTTATTTATATATTTTTTTTTATCCCATAAGTTTTTCTTTGGTTTTTAGATTAATTAGATAGGTTTTTAGATTAGTTTTAGTTTAATGTGTTTTTATTTTAATAATGTTATAAATACACAAATAACTAAATTATAAACTATAGTACACAGGCAATGAAAATATTAGATAATTTTAAGCCTCATTTACTGAATAAAGCATTTGTATTTGTATTTGTATTTGTTTGGTCCGTTTGTTCACGTTGACATGATCGAATGCGAATAAAAAACTCACACTAAGCGCTCAGCCATTTTTGAAAACTTTTACCTGAGATTTTTTTTAACTATTTAATTTTAAATGTTACACAAATGTGGTAAAAATAAAATTCATTGTAAAAATATGTCAATAATGACTAGCTTAATTTTAACTCTACTGTCAAATGGGCTTGACAACATGTAGAATGTTTCACATTACACAGCGAAGTGCTAAGCAGTGAACTTCGATTCCCGCACAAGACCTGGTTTTTTTATACTACTTTGGCTGGAAAGTAAGCATACGACCCGCCTGATGTGAAGCGGTTACCGCAGCCATATAAACGCTCGTAATATGAAATATACTCACGCACTACCACTCCCACTATCAAGTCTGGAGCATGCTCTAAACCCCTTCAAGTGAAGGAAGAATTGTATCCCAGTAAAGGTATGAATAAGAATTGACGACGAAGCCTAGTCTGGTCTTTGCGCTGAAAACGGAGTGGAGTACGCTTTAAACGCAACACTATATAAGCAGTATAAAATACGACTTGAATTAATATATAGGATCCTTTTTATTCCGAAGATATCCATGTTAGGCGAAGCCGCGGGCAGAAACGAATCAGAAATAGTTTGAAAATCACTGTCTAAAAAGATAATCTGTACGAGCCCCCAAACTTTTCCAAATCAAAACATAGGGTTGTCCCTCATTCACATTAGAACACAAAGTTTTTGGAACCCCCTATTATTTTACAGAACTAATATCAATGAATCTACATATTAGTTGTAGGAACACGATAAATTGAGTGGATATGTTAAGTAAATAAAATATTACTCCGATAACCAAACTAAATTAAAATGTGTTTAATCACATTTCGTCAAAATGTTTCAAACATGAAATTGTTTTCATTTCATTTATTGTATTGCATTCCATAGCATACAAATTTCATGCTACTATTTCGTATTAAACGATTTATTTAGGTACGTCAATTAAAAAAAAATGTGAATTTGTGTTGATAGACTATGAATAACGTAATATAGTTCCTTTTACATTAATGTTGTCTAGAAGAGCCAATTCAGCGATAAGACCGCCTTTTGTTCTTTTTAACTTATTAATATATTTTATGTTTATAATACCACTTGGGTGGTAAATAAGCGTATAACCTGTCTGAAAAAACAGCAGCATTACAGCCTAGTCACGTTTGGGACACCTGAGATATTAATCAAGCGCGGACAGTGCGTGGGACCTAGGAACCCAACCCTAGTAAAACCTATTTACGCCTTTCTTGAAAAAGAAGTCTTCTAGGAAACCCTTGGCAGGGAGTTCATTCCACAATCTGTAAGCTTACTAACGTCTCTAGAAACGCACAAAACATGCTCATTTTGGTTTCAATTTGTAAGGTAATTTCTCGCCTATGGCAAGTATTTGGGGTGTAAGTGGTTCATCAACATCTTTGAATCAAAGCCAACCTCACCTGCACGTGGTGCACCCTGCTGACAGACAAACGAGGCCCTGGCGAAATGAGACCTCCACCTCAAAGAATACCGCAGCCAAATAGCAATTCCCTTGAGGGTTGTTGTGTTCCTGCGAGTGAGTGAGGTCACCAAATTCGCTAACATTTTATAATACACAGACAAGTATTATCGATATATCAGTAATACTTGTCTCTGGATCTATTTGAATATTTTTTCTGTGACACGTCCCAAGTTTCGATCGAGTTCGAAGAACGTTTGAAATTTTGACAGAAATTCACGATTAGATAAGGAAGAGAGTTAAATCCGATTGAAAAGTTTCCTTTTGCTGCTCCCGTGGAAAGATTAGGCCCAATCTTTCCGAGTTTTAAGTGAGTGCCAGAGACTCGGCCGATATTCGGGGAAATGCTTTTATGGGTGGTACGGAAAGTATGTTTTTATGTTCCTGGGATGCTTCGTTTTTGACTTGAACATTTACAGCTTTTTAAATATTATTTGGGCGAAAACTTTACAACAACGAAACAGAAAATGTACTTTGTACACTGATTCTTATTTAAACTTGTTTGGAAATGCCTGATATCGAACAAAATTCACTTAATAATAATACTTTTTATTAACAGTACTTTTTGTCTGTTGTACAATTATGTACAACAGACAAAAATATATTTCTGTCTGTTGAACCACTCTCCTTTGCGTAACTGTATTATGTATACTGCCTGTACTGTATAATTTATATGCAATAAAGAACAAAGAACCACTTACACTTTTGGGATGTAAGAGGTTCATCAAGATCTTTGAACCAAAGCCAACTTCACCTGCACGCGGTGCATCCTGCTGACTGACAAAAGAAGCTCTGACGAAAAGAGAGGTAGGGAGCGTAATTGTAAGCTACCCGACTGGGGAATGTACCTCCACCTCACAGAATACCGCAGCCAAATAAAAATTCCCTTGAAGATTATTGTGTTCCTGCGAGTGATTGAGGGCACCAGAAAGAAAGGAAGGAGATGCTGCGTTGGTAGCGGGGGTGGCGGCGCGCGAGCGATATTTTATGTTGCGAGCGTTAATATGGCTACGGTAACCGCTTCACATCAGGCGGGCCGTATGCTTGCCTGCCACTCGACGTAATATAAAAAAAAATATAAAGTTTATATAATTGCTACAGGCAAACCACACATGCCCACCGATGTGTTTCCTGTGTAGCCATGATTAACAACAACAACCGTTGAAAATGAATAATGAAGTCCATTGCTGTCCCAGGGATAAAACAACGGCTGCTTTGGAAATCACAACGAATTTAATCAGTAGTAGTTCCTACTCACTACTACTAATTTCTACTGATTAAATTCTTAGTAGTAGGAACTCCTACCTAATTTCAACAGATTAAATTCTTTATGATTTGCAATTTAATCAGTATCAGATTAAATTCGTTGTGATTTCCAAAGCTTCGGAGTTTGGCTTCACCCTTGGCAATGCGAGAGACAGCAATATGACAAATATGGCATTACAAGTCTTAAAAGAGGTGGTTAATCAAGTAATGTTTAACTACATTAAACCACGGATGATTAAATATACGCTTTTGCAATGTTATTCTTTACATGATTTAGGGTGTAAGTGGCGCACCGCGATCTTTAGAACTTAGCCTTTATTTTACCTGCACGTGATACACCCTGCCGTCTAGCGAGAGAGGCTCTGGCGAAGGAGAGGTATTTGTAAGCTGCCCGACTGGGGAAGTACCTCCACCTAATATAATACCGCAGCCAAATAACAATTCCCTTGAGGGTTATTGTGTGTAGGAACATAATAACCCTCAAGGGAATTGTTATTTGAGATATGTTATATGAGATATTTGAGATTGAGTGATGTCATCAGAAAGTACGGAGTTGCTGCTTTGATAGCGAAGGTGACGGTGTGTGAACGTTATTTCACGTTTCAAGCGTTAATATGGGTACGGTAATCGTTTCATATCAGGCGGGCCGTATGCTTGTCTGTCATCCAACGTAGTATAAAAAAAATATAAACGGAAAAATAGCCTGGACAGTGTCAACGGTACATTTTTATTATATATCCATATGTTTGAATTATTGGCTGAGTTTGACTTCGGTCAAATTAGTTCGAACGTTTGAATGGTGCTCGAGCTACAAGAGGTAAGATATTTTTTTTGGTAAACCCTGGCTTGTCATTCCAATTACCCTAATAGTTAAGTATAGGTATAATACTTATACTGTAATGTATGTATGGTATAATATAGGTATGGTCATGCTGTCATAAAAAATCACTAAGTACGCTATGTTATAGGGATAACAGTCTCAATTCTTGAGGTTAAAAAAAATATCCTTAGGTCCGATTAGGTTAAAAGTAGAGTACACAATATTGTAATTTAATTCACAAATAATGAAAAGAACCTCCTTTTTGATGTAGGTCTTGACAGTACAATAAAAAAGAATAAGTTAGTTTCTCTAAAATTTCCATTTTGATGTGTACAAATAATGCAAATTTTGTTTTGTATACATGTTTGCTCATCGCAAAGTAAATACATTTAATGTCAGGTGCGAGCATTGTGTTTGATGTCATCATAATAATATTTTGCGTAATAATTGCATTATTTTAGGCAAATCATAGACTTACAAAAGGAAGTTGTTAACGCCACATACTCACGTGGTAACGCTGCCGGAGATGAAAAGGTTGAATGAAAATTTCTCATTCAACGTTTCAAGATTTCCACCTTTCCACCTTTTGTTTGTCTTTCTCGTTGAGAAAGACTGAATGATCTGATTAAATATCTACTGAGGAGTTCGATGGCATTGTTGGACGAGTTCGATGGCATCGTTGCGCGTGTCAGTCAAATCGATCACGTAAGTTAAGCAACATCGATCGTAGACTGTTCATGGCTGGGTTTATTAATCTCGAGTTTCCCAGTGCTTTCCGAAGCACGACGCTTAATGTGTCCCACCTGTTGTTATCAGATGACAGTCGTCAAGTCAGTGGCTTTTGGGCGGCTTGAAAACACTGGCCTCCGCCAGCCCGCAGTTGCGCTGCGTGGTGGAGTATACCCTAACTACCCCTTCGATGGGGGAAAACCCGTATCCAAACAGTGGGATGGGTTCATGCCGAAATATCTATTACATTTATTTTCAGGCGTAATTTGTTACTAGTAAATTAGACTTTTTGTTATTTGTTACTAGTAAATTGGCCGTGTGGTTTCCAGCAGACTAGAATAGAATCAATTTGTCTATTCCCGTGGATGTCGTACAAGGCAACTAAGGGAAATACATTATAAAACATCGATCAGGGCTCCTCAACCCGTCTGGCCAGCCGAGGGAGTGTAGGCCAAATCCTCCTGTCTGTGACGGACGAGAGAGGGTCGTGCTCCTGTAGTGGAAACTAAATGACCTGATGATGGAAATATCTACTGAGAAGTTCGATAGCATCTTTGGAGGAGCTCGATGCCATCGTTGCGTGTGTCTAATCGATCAAGCAAGTTAAGCAATGTGAATCGTAGCCTGTCCATAGATGGGTTTATTAATCTCGAACATGTTGTATGCCCTTCAATTGAGGGAAGACCCGTATCCAATAATTTTTTTATAGTAAATTAGAGTGCTCTAAGGCTATGCCACCAGAGATACTTTAAATTATTATTTTTTTCTCTAAAAGATGAAGGCGATGATAACTCTTTTATATGTAAGTAAGTACTAACTAAACTAAATATTTTTTTTTAAAACGACTGCCTCATCTCATAAAATGCAAAAAAAAAAATCAACACTCTGTTTGTTGTGATGAACCGATTTCCTTGTTTTGTGCTATTGATAGAGTTATGAGAATCAAGTCTCTAAAAAAATGGGATATGGCTGTGCATGAATACGTTATATGCACAGAGTTCTTTGTAATATACTGAGTTATATATGCACTAAATTTATCTCAAAATGGCAGCCCTTCCCTCCCCGCACGCGATGTTCCGTACTCCTTACTTAGCGTAATAAATTCTTTGATCGTTCAATTATCCAGTGTTGTGATTGAATTTTTCATGGAGATGATAGATTTGTAGCTGCAACACCAAACTGTATCCCCCGATTTTATTATCAATCGTTTTTTTAATTGCCTCCCTATGGAAGCATCTCTACTATATCATCTACCTCGTATTCAACTCGTGATATAAAATTGTTGGACTGCGATTATGGTCGCAGTCGCGCTCCCGTATTGCGCTTAAGCAGTATATTTGTGAATTGTTTTTACATACTTACCTAAGTAAATACACAAATAATTTTATACCAAAATATTAAATCTATTTATATTGAAATAACGGAATTTAGTAACTCCACTCAATACGCAATTATGATTATATCTAAATGTATTGAACGTAGCTCTTCCCCCAGTCGTAATGTTTATGTATAGTGAAATTTACAAAATAAATATTCGTCAATTCACTGACGTCGGCGTTTGCCTTTGTTGAGGGTTGGAGAATGGGAGCCTTGATTAGTTTTAAGTAATAAGCTGAAGCGTTTACAATTATTACATGGTAAACGAAGCGAGTCCAACTGGAAAAGTAACTTCAGCTCACATAATTGTAATTGTATGTATTTTGAGTGCATTACATATTATTTTTCAACCATAAAGTTAAGTCGGTTTTTAGGATGTTAATCGTATATTGATGTTGTTTACGAAATTCGTTCGCAAAACATGAGACGCGTTTCGCGCCGTTAGAAACGTAAATTACTTACAGCGTTGGCCGTGTTGGTCTTGATTTCCCTGGTATCTTGACGATAAGGGGCGGCTCTGTCTTCTTTCTTCAGGGCTGGTACTCCAAACCCACACAATACTCAACGACCAACCGCTGTCTTTAACAGTTTAACATAATACAACCACGGATTAACCGATCACAATTCCGCACAATTAGATTAATTAAGTCAACCGACTCTCAAGTGCGTAGCACATCAAAACAAAACACAATCAAACACTGCACATTCTCACGGAAGGCAAAACATTTTCAAACGGCGAACGGCGCCGGCGAGCAATGGCCGACGTCCTACTACGCTCGCGTCAACTGTGACAACGCTGCGCACGCATCCGAGCGCGATCTCTGACCGCAAGCTTAAGCAGACTCGCTTAACAACACAATCAAACGTTTCTACGACGGCGGTGGCAAACAATCCTAGCCTACACGCGGCCACACCGTCGGCAACAAAACATATGACCCGGCGCGACCTTATCACGGCTCGAACTATTATGAACTGGCGCTTCGCCCGCCGGAAATTCCGGCCAGAGCGAATGAACCCATCAGATCAGGTGGACCGTATGCTTGTCTGCCCCCCGACGTAGTATATAACAAAAAAAAAAATACACGAAATCCTAAAATGATTTAAAATTCAGCATTTTCCACCTTATCGTCGCTGTCGATTATGAATTAGACCATAGCTTGTGGCAAGCCTTGAGCCCTCCGTACCCCGCGACATTTCTCGACAATACCCGACTCGGTTGAGGAAATATTTTATCTTTCTTCATAAAGGAAGGCAACAATGGAGCTATGTATTTTGGAAATAAATGTCAAGCCATCACTCAGCGTTCGGTGGAGTACATTTTGGCCATTTTGTTATTAGTGAAGTTTTAATAATTATTTGCGAAATCCGTTACGAAGTTGAATGGATTTTAATTAACTTCAGTTGTTGCTTGATTTATTACATACAACTGGTGACGGAGTTGAATATTTTTGTTATTGCGAAAACGATAAATAAATACCGATTATTTTGAAATAACAAAAATTGATCTTGTTGCCCCATCGGCCGTCCGATCTTCGCGCTATGTTGCCCGGATTTTGTCACTACAACATGCTAATCCTCTCGGCTATGTCAGTGACCTTAGTTCGTCTATAGATCTCCTCATTCTTAAAGCTGATTAACGGACAATAATTTTACGTGATAACGTCATAAGAAACATAGGCCGATCGTGCCTCTCTATCGCTTGTTTCGCGCTCTCGCTTACACGCTCGTCTTAGACGGAACGTGACAATGAGTCATGCTTTTTCGTGCGTGCAGCCGGCGTTCATCGATTTATAAGACGTTATCACGTGAAAAAAAAACAAGGAATATTTAGAGCTTGTCCTTTATTACCATCGTTATATTATATTGATGTTTAAGTATACTACAAATTGATAAGAAGTACTGGTTCATCATTCATCATCATCATTTAAGCTTATTGCTGTCCACTGCTGAACAGAGGCCACCTCAATTAATTTTCAGCATGACCAGTCCACCTGTATCCAACGACTCACCGCAATCTCACGCAGGTCGTCAGTCCATTTCGTATGCGGCCGTCCCGCGTTGCGCTTGCCTGTACGTGGACTCAATTTCAGGATTTTGCCCCATCGGCCATCCGATCTTCGAGCTTTGTCACCCGCCTATTGCCACTTCAACTTGCTAATCCTCTCGGCTATATCAGTGACCTTAGTTCGTCTACAGATCAATCAATCAATTCAAAATCAATCTCCTCATTCTTAATTCGATCTCGCAGAGTAATACCGAGCATAGCGCTCTCTACAGCACGTTGAGCGACTCTGAGTTTTTTTATGAAACGTATTGTGAAAGACCACGTCTCTAATCTATAAGTCATCACTGGTAACACACATTTATTACAAACTTTAGTCTTCAGGCACTGGGAGATTTTTGACTGTATAAAAAATATTACACTTATAATAACTTTAACTTTAACTTAATTATTAATAAAGAACTACTGGATGTGGTTGGTTTATGCGTCCCCTACCGGTACGTGTGGCGTCGTCGTCGACCACGGTCAACAAATCGCCGTTGGCTAGGGCGCTGCGCACTCTCAATAAGTTAGCTGAGGACATTGACTTATTTGTTTGTCCTCTGAGTGAATTCACAAGGTTGGCACTGTTTGTGGTATGTTATACAGTAATATAGTATATTTGCATATTGTAATAAGTACTTACACATTCGTATTAGGCTAGAACCTGTAATGATTGTGTAAAATTGGTTGAAATAAATAACAACTTACCACTGGTATTTACTCCATAACTCTATTACGCTGTGAATTACCACATAGATTCGATATATCTACTCTAAAAGTAATGTCAAAATTTATATTACCACGTAAGTTCCTTTTTAATCAATTATTTTCCAATCCTTTTTAATGGTCCTTCATAATCTTAATATATAAAAATTTCTGGTCACGTTGTTTGTACGCGATGTAATCCTAAACTACTTAACCGATTTTAATAAAATTTTGCACAGTGTGTGCAGTTTGATCCAATTTGAGAGATAGGATAGTTTGTTACTCATCGAAAAAATTAACGTAAAGTATTTAAAGGCGATACGAAGTTCGCCGGGCCAGCTAGTATCTAATATATAAACAATCTAAGAATATATAATCTTCATAATATATAACCAAGGTAGTGCAGTAGAACTATTTGCGTCGACCCATTCTCGGGGGCGATCGCTTCCGATGAAGATTTAAAAGTCTCGCGGCTAAAAGCATCCTCCTAGATGGTATTTAGTCAGTAAGAGTCTGACATGACCAACGTAGCTTTATGCTACCGAGGTATCCATAAGGATTCACCACCTTCTTCCCGTAGTATTCTCCGGAAGGTGTTTTTTTTTACGCTCGACGCGTCAATAATAAAAGTAGAACTACCATTACTTATTCCTTGGTGGCGCCTGGAGTTGGGTTAGTCTCATGAAATTTCGGAGTTCCCCAGACTGACCCATCTAGATGTGCCATGTTTTGTAAAAATATAAAATGAAATGACTACTAAATATATTATTATTATTATTTAATTTTATTTTCTATTTTTGACATTTTGAGATTGACAAATTTATTATTTTTATTTATCTTAAAGTTATTAGTTATTTCATAATAATTATTATTTTTATTTGACATCATTATAAATTTAAAAGTATTTCGGTAAAATTTATTTTTGTATCTATTTATGTCCATGGTATTTTATGTAATGTAATGCAATGATCCCTTGTTGATCGAAATAAATGACATTTATTTATTTATTTATTAAAAAAAAGTTCCGTTTTACTAACCGGCTCATCAAAACCCTGCTCAAACCCTTGGATCTAAAAACTATTCTTTCTAAACAAAGTTGAATTCTAATTTGCTTTAACGAAAGACTATTTACTACGCAAGAAATATAATTAATTTACCACAGAAATGTCTTCTGACGTGATAACGTCTTATAAATAGATGAACGCCGACTGCAGGCACAAAAAAGCATAACTCATTGTCACGCTCCGCCTGAGCCGAGCTTGCAAGCGAGATCACGGAATAAGCGATAGAGAGGCACGATCAGCTTAAGCATTCAGCCTGTCTTCCACTCCATAGACGAGCTCGAGATATGACGAGCTCGGTGGCGTAGCGGTCAATGACGCGGCTTCGACACCAACGCTCGTGGGTTCGATTCCCACACAGGACAAACATTTGTGTGCATGAACATGTATGTTTGTCTTGGTCTGGGTGTTTTCTATGTATCATAAGTATGTATTTACAAAAAAAAATGTATTTACGTATGTTGTCAGTTGTCTAGTACTCATAACACAAGCTTCGCTTACTTTGGGCCTAGATGGCGCTGTGTAATTTGTCTGAGAATATTTATAAAATATTTATAGGCAGATAGATGTTTTCTTATGACGTTATCGCGTAAAATTATCATCCGTAAACCGACTTTATAGAGAACCATTTTTTTTATTAATTTGGCTTGCTGTTACCACAACATTTATTTATACATATTTTGGAATCAATCTCGAATTGTCGATATAAATTGACCAAATCAAACAACACTCCATCGGGATTCTGAATTGATTCCACAGCCACAGGTGCGGTTTTATCGATACCGGAATAAAGTTTCAACTAATACAAATTGCAGGCTTTATTGTGTTAACTAGGGAAATGGGTTTGAAATACGAGTATTTACAAAATTGTTACATATTCAGTTATTTAGTGTAAGCCACATTTTATGATCGAGTAAGCATTATGCAGTACTAGTTTCTACCCACTGTTTTGCTCCGCGTGAACATAATACCGTTGGCCGTGTGGTTTCCGGCAGACTAGAATAGAATCACTCCGTCTCTTCCCGTGGATGTCGTACAAGGCGACTAAGGAAAATACGTCAAACATCGATCAGGCCTCCCCAACCCGTCTGGCCAGCGTGGGAGTTTAGGCCAAATCCTCCTGTCTGGGACGGACGAGAGAGGGTCGTGCTTCTGTAGTAGAGACTAAAATGATCTGATGATGAACATAATACCAGGAAATAAAACCGGCCTACTGCGAGAGGTACTCGCGCGCGAAGGGTTCCATACCATTATCTATAAAAACGGCAAATAATTCACGTTTGTTGTATGAGAGCCCCCCTTAAATATTTGTTACATTTTTATTTAATTAGTTATTTTTAAACTGAATATATAACTAAATATTATGTCAGTATTTCAAGCGTCTACCTATTGCCGTTATCAATTGTGAGCAAAAACGAGCAAAAAAATTCCGTTTGTTGTATGGGAGCTACCTTAAATATTTATTTTATTCTATTTTTTAGTATTTGTTATTATAGCGGCAACAGAAATACATAATCGGTCCGTCCGTCCGTCTTACCCTTTGGGAAGACGGACCCTTCGTACCCAAAGGGTAAGACGGACGGACGGACGAACAAAGGAGTCTCAGTAATAGGTAAAACGGATGTTTTACCCTTTGGGTACAGAACCCTAAATAGGGTTAAAATACATCAAAGTGCCGGTTAAAAACATAACTAAAATAAAATGACAAAAATTTAAATATGTTAGGTACATATGTAAATTTTTGTCATTTTATTATTGTTGACACTGGTGATCGTTGACACTTCGTGGAACGTTGTATGCCTTTTTTAGGGTTCCGAACCTCAAAAGGAAAAACGGAACCCTTATAAGATCACTTTGTTGTCCGTCTGTCTGTCTGTCTGTCTGTCTGTCTGTCTGTCTGTCTGTCTGTCTGTCTGTCTGTCTGTCTGTCTGTCTGTCTGTCTGTCTGTCTGTCTGTCTGTCAAGAATTTCTATGTCGAGAATGCGTGGAGGTATCAAGCTGAAATTTGAACTGTATACTCAGGTCTACGGTCCCATGAAGTTAAAAAAAAATCAAACTGCTAAGTTTACGTAGAAAAAAGTTACGGCCGTTTATTCAGCAAAAAACACATATTTCGACATTCTCAAGGGAATCAAAACCTATAAGGTACTTCCCGTTGACCTAGAACTATGAAATTTGGCAAGTAACATCGTTATAGACTACAAGTACAGGAATAAATCTCAAAACTATACATTTGTAAATAGATCTTAAAAAATAGGGGGTCTATATTTTTTATAGGGTGTCGAAATTTCAAATTGAAACTACTAGTTCAAATGGGGTATCATATGAAAGGGATTGATGTACACATTGCAAAATATATTTTATTTATTTTTTTCGACGCATTATTCCTTATTTATAATGAAAAATATCAAATTTAATATTGATACTACGTACGGAACCCTCGGTGGGCGAGTCCGACTCGCACTTGTCCGGTTTTTTTATTAGTAAAACCACTTGTACTGTTCCACTTAATTTATTTATTTTCCCGGTCGGTTTCGCCTTGCGGCATTGTCAAGGTAAATAAACAGATGTTTTGGTTTTCTCAAAACATTTATTTACAACATTATGGTAGATACCGTACAATCTATGATAGACAATTATTTATTAAAATAAAAAAAGTTAAAGAAGTTTGTCAATAATCTAAACCTAAGATCTATTTTCGCAATCAAAAAATCCACTGGTAATCGGCTTCAACTTCGGCTGGGGCTTTGCCGGCTAAGCTGAAATCGATTACCATCGAATATTTTAGACGAGCTCGGTGGCGTAGCGGTCAATGACGCGGCTTCGACACCAACGCTCGTGGGTTCGATTCCCACATAGGACAAACATTTGTGTGCATGAACATGTCTGTATGTCTTAGTCTGGGTGTTTTCTATGTATCTTATGTATGTATTTACAAAAAAATAATATTTATGTATGTGTTATAGTACACTATACTATGATAATTGCAAGCAAGCGCCAACCCTCGCTGCATAGTAACACATTGCGACATCGCCGCGTGACCATTTCCAGCGATGCGCGCCCGCCACGTGTGCTGACAACGCATCACGCCACTTCGCCGGCCGCGCACCGTTTTGCAAGCCAAGCTTTTTCATTGTTAATATAGAATCCGGTAATTGTGAACATTCTCGATCTAACATCGATCTAGTATTAACATATTTACTTTGTAATTCTTTATAATTAAAGTAGTTTATAAAAATCATTTTGGTTTTTTTTGGGTCCTTCGGCAAGGACTTACATATTTGGCGCAGTCTAGGTCGGGAGGATACTCGAGGCGTCTCGAGCCGGATTTGGTATTTCTCGCATCGAATACCGTACCGTCTAAAATCGCTACCGCCGTCGCGAGCGATCGCGTCTACGAGACTCCCATAAGAAGAACCTGAAGTCCCGGTCGGAGGAAAAGTCAAGACATCGACCCCAGAGGTACCAAAATGCTATTCATGTGAGTACACTTAAATCATTTCTGTGTTGCTTTCATTTTTCCCTAGTAGATAATTTTAGTAGTCATAATTTTTCACCCTAAGCAAACCACCCCTAGAGGGCCTGCTCGTAATAGAGAAGCCCGTAGGCTCAATTTAGATTCTAATAGGAACATTAGTATAGATTCAAATAGTTCAGTCGAGGACTCTCCTAATTCAATTCTTATCGAGAGGACTATAATGGCTGAAGTAGAAGGAATTTTTAAGGCCTTACGCCTCGTCCCGGAATTTGACGGGAACCCTCATATTTTACCCCGATTTATTAACTTGTGTGACCAAATTGTACGGGAATTTGAAGGTACCGAGCTAACCAGACTCTGTTTAGTAAACGGTATCCTTAATAAGATTACTGGACCCGCCGCACGTATTATAAACTCTAACGGACTTACTGAGAATTGGGATTGCATTAAAACGGCCTTAATTAATAATTTCTCTGATCAAAGAGATGAGACCGCCCTTTACAACGATCTCATGTTGGCAACGCAAGGGAACAGTTCACCCCAAGAATTTTATGACAAATGTGTTAACTTATTCAGCACTATCATGACCTACGTAACGCTTCATGAGACCATAGCCACGACTATCGAAGCAAAGCGTATATTATATAGAAAACTAACTATGCAAGCATTTGTTCGCGGGTTGAAAGAGCCCCTTGGCTCTCGCGTAAGATGTATGCGTCCTGATAGTGTTGAAAAGGCCCTTCAGTTTGTGCAAGATGAGTTGAATGTGCTATATCTGCAAAATCGTAGCGACTCAAACGTAGATAAGAAGCCTCAGTTGCCTAAACCTATGCCTATCACTCCGGTAATGATGCCGACAATGAGACCATTTAACTTCCCTGCACAAGCTCCTCATGTTTCTAGCTGGCAAGCTCAACAGCAGCCACCAAAATTCAATGCTCCTTTTAATCAGCCCATTTCACATAGACCGGCACTAGTTGGCCCTATGCCATCGCGCACGCAACAAATGTTCCGAGCGCCACCTCCTAACTATAATATACAACAGAATAGGTTCCAAATGCCGACTAGGAACGAGCCCCACTACACAGGGCCCAAACCCATGAGTGGCGTAAGCCACTACGTCGCTAGGGACCGGCCGCAACATGGTCAGATAACTGGCCATGACTGGCGTAAGCAGGGGAACCCTCCGCCATCTAACTATTTCAAAACCAGAGAGATGAACGTAAACGAGTGTGCTAGCTATAATGATTTTTATTATCCACAGTACAATATGCCTTTATATTATAACGACCCTAATGACTATTACTATACTGATATGGTAGAAGACTATCACTCGGAGGAGCCTTATTACGAAGGTGAGTCCAGACACGAGGCATTGGAAGACGTTCCAATCTCGAACCAGCATCCGGTGCCCTCTGCTAGCTCGACCGATGATCAGGATTTTCCGAAGCGCGGGAAATTCGACAGCTTAAAATAGAATTGAATATACAATCTCAGCGGCAGCTTCCGTTTATTCAAATCTCTAACCCACCGCTGAGATTATTAGTCGACACCGGTGCCAACCAATCGTTTCTTAGCCCAGAAGCCGTAGGTAAATTCTATAGCAACGTACCCTTGCTATACGACCCATTCGAAGTAACTAACGTACATGCGACCACGCGTAGTAACCATTCAATCTTGGTGCCATGTTTCCCTGAGTTCCAGGAACAGGACCATATTAAGTTATTCGTCTATAAATTCCATAATTACTTTGACGGCCTCATAGGACTCGATCTATTAGAAAAATGGGAAGCTAAAATCGACCTTAAAGATAAGGCGCTTATTACCCGCAATGCCATTAACCCTATAGCTATGTACAACTCGCGAAATATAAATTTATACGAAGACGTTATACCCGCCAATGCGACGAAATTAGTCAGGCTCCCTATTAACCTACACGACGGTGACGCGTTTATTAACAAGCAGACCGTAAGTAACTGCGTAATTAACGAATGTCTGACGTCAGTTAAAAATAACCGCGGTTATCTCGAAATTACGAACCCCACGCCGTATGACATAATATTCTCTATGGACCGTGCCCTATGTGCCGAAGCTTATAATATGGAGAGTAAGCCCATCGAGGCCTTACCCTTGCGTACTCGGGAAGTACTATCGCGGCTACGTACAGACCACCTCAATCCGGAGGAGCGTGCTAACCTAGAAGCACTATGTGGTAAATACGCCGACGTATTTTACCTAGACAGAGAGCCACTAGCTTTTACGAATAAAATCAAACACCGAATTAAGACTACTGACGAAATACCGGTGTACACCAAAAGCTACCGGTATCCTTACATACATAGGGATGAAGTTAGAGACCAGATAGGCAAAATGTTATCCCAAGGTATAATTAGACCATCCGAGTCTGCCTGGAGTTCACCTATCTGAATAGTCCCAAAGAAAGCAGACGCGTCAGGCAAGACTAAATGGCGTCTAGTCGTAGATTTTCGTAAAATTAACGACAAAACATACGACGACAAATACCCCATACCTAACATTAACGACGTTCTCGATAAACTCGGTAATTGTCAATATTTTTCAACCCTCGACCTTGCGAGTGGGTTCTATCAGGTAGAAATGGACCCCGCGGACATCCCTAAGACCGCCTTCAATGTGGAGCATGGGCATTACGAGTTCCTACGTATGCCCATGGGATTAAAAAATTCTCCATCCACCTTCCAGCGCGTGATGGACAATGTCCTAAAAGACCTTCAGAACACTGTCTGTCTGGTGTACCTAGATGACATCATTGTCTTCAGCACATCGCTCCAAGAGCACATGCTGAATCTAGAAAAGGTCTTTTCAAAGTTGCGTGAGTCCAATTTTAAAATCCAACTCGATAAATCCGAGTTCCTCAAATTAGAAACCGCTTACTTAGGCCACGTCATCGCAAAAGACGGTATAAAACCGAACCCTGATAAAATACAAGCTATCGAAAAATATCCACTACCCAAAACTCCGAAAGAGATCAAGCAGTTCCTCGGACTATTAGGGTATTACCGGAAATTTATCCCGGACTTCGCTCGAGTCACGAAGCCCTTTACTCAGTGTCTTAAGAAGGGTAGAAAGGTCATAGTTAACTCCGAATATATAAATTGTTTTGAGAAATGTAAGCAGCTCTTAACTAATGACCCGATTCTGACCTATCCTGACTTCACAAAGGACTTTGTGCTTACTACCGATGCTTCCAACGTAGCACTAGGTGCTATACTATCGCAGGGGCCCATTGGTACAGACAAACCGATCTGCTATGCATCACGTACTCTCAATGAGAGCGAGATAAACTATAGTACGATCGAAAAGGAATTGCTTGCGATAGTTTGGGCCACCAAGTACTTTAGGCCTTACCTATTCGGTCGAAAGTTTAAGATCGTTACAGACCATAAGCCACTACAGTGGGTTATGAATCTAAAAGAGCCTAACTCTCGACTTACTAGATGGAAGCTCAAGCTGTCCGAGTATGACTTCACTGTCGTCTATAAAAAAGGACTATCTAATACTAACGCCGACGCGCTTTCCCGGGTGGAAATACACAACGAGGAAACCGACTCATTAGCGGTTAATGCCTCAGAACGCCCACCATCGTTAGCTAACTCTTCCACGGCTACCGCGCACACGAGCCAGGAGAACCCCATATTAGAAGTCCCCATAGTCGATGAGCCATTAAATAAATACCATAGACAGATATGTATAACAGTAGTTGGCGATATAAAAAAACGCCCCACAGCATCCAAGCCTTTCGATACCCATACAAGGACCGCTGTCCAAGTATCTCAAACGAATCTTGAGGACGATGTCATAGCAGTAATTAAAGAATACGTTAACCCTAAAGTAAAAACAGCCCTTCTAATAAATCCACCCTTATCTATGTACGATGTTATACCCATTATACAAGATAAATTTAAAAGCTCGTCAATGAACTTAGTACTATCCAAATTTGAAGTAGAAAACATAAAGGACTATTTAAAACAGCAGGACATAATAAGGGAATATCACGAAGGTAAAACGAACCACCGCGGGATAAACGAATGTTATCTGGCTCTTTCCCGACGTTATTATTGGCCAAAAATGAGGGAACATATAACAAAGTTTATTAACGACTGCTCTATCTGTGGTCAAGCCAAATACGACCGTAAGCCAATTAACCAAAAATTCAATATTGTACCTCCTGCTACGAAACCCTTCGAGATCGTGCACACAGACCTATTAACCATACAAAGTGAGAAGTACTTAACTATCGTAGATGTGTTCTCAAAATACGCACAAGCGTATCACGTCCGCGATGGTACAGCCATCAGCATCCTTCAAGCCCTCTTAAGATTTTGCACTCATCATGGGCTACCTATAACTATAGTTTCAGATAATGGTACAGAGTTCAATAATCAATTATTTAACGAGTTTATAACATTACATAAGATCAATCATCATAGGGTATTAGCTCACTCACCGAATGATAACGGTATTGTAGAGAGGTTCCACTCTACGCTATTAGAGCACCTGCGTATTCTCAAATTACGGCATAAAGGCGAAGATGTAGGTAACCTCATTCAATATGCGATACTAGCATATAATAGCTCCGTCCATAGTTTTACGAAGTGTAGGCCTTATGACATTATGACTGGGCATTTCGACCCACGTGACCCATTTGACGTAGATCTGAGTAAACATCTAATGCAGCAGTACATACAGAATCATAGAGATCAGATGAGATTAGTATACGACAAGATAAATGAATCCAGTCTCGCTACTCGTACTAATATCATAGAGAATCGTAACAAAGATCGGGAACCGGAAGTCGAGTATCAACCCCATCAGCGCGTATTCGTCAAAAATCCTTTTGCTTCCCGACAGAAATTAGCACCTAGATATAGTAAAGATACGGTCTTAGCAGATTTGCCCATCCATATATACACATCGCGTAAACGTGGGCCCGTTGCCAAAAATCGTCTAAAGCGAGTCCCTAAAAGTGCCCAATTGTTACAGGGTGCTACTGGTCCTGATTGTTCCTATGATAACATCCCAGGAAATGAATCAGGAGATAACACTTGAGAGTCTGGACGAAGGACCCGGACTACTACCGTTCCGACTTGGCTCAACGAGGCTTATCACCCATTTTCATACGTTCCTGCAATTCATAGATCTTCGAGATATCGACGAGAATATCCAGTTGATACAAAATCAACTAATAGATTATAAGCGTAGGTTAAGCAATGATACTTATCTTTTATATGAAACTCAATTTGAGTACTTATCTAGTAAGTTAGTAGTTATATCAAACCACTTAGATACTTTAAAGCCACCCCGTGTAAAGAGAGGACTCATAGATGGATTAGGTTCAATAATCAAGAGCATAACCGGTAATTTAGATCAAGCAGATGCTGTAAGGTACAATGATGCAATCAAAATTCTCCAGAATAATAATGACGCGATTACTCAAGAATTTAATAATCATGTAAGTCTCAGTAAGGAGTGGATGGTCCAGCATTCTAATATTATAAGTAAGTTAGTAGAGAATCAATCTAAGATTAACGATACTCTGCAGTTCATTTTGGATAACCGGACTTCTAGTTTAGCTAAGTTCGCTAAAGTTTCCCAACACTTAACTATTATTACCGAAAATGTAGACGAAGTTTTAAGTGAACTAATCAGGATAGAAAACATGTTAGCTTTTATCCATGCTTCTAGCTCCCATCACTCTATGATAAGCGTTCAGATTCTTAGTCAAATGATTCAAACGCTAGTTAAAGTCTATGGTAAAAATAAAGTACTCGAGCTAGAACCTAGGGAATACTATGATCTAATTAAACCAGGCTATTACTATTCAGGATACCAGATAGTAATTATTTTTAAGTTACCCCTATTCACTAGCGATAGTTACGATCTATACAAATTGTCAGTAGCCCCTAACAAGTATAAGCAGGCCCTTATCCCTCCTTATCCTATGATAGCAACCAACAGGAATGGCTACGTGTATATAGAGGCAGAATGCCCGAAGTATAATAACTGGTACCTCTGTGAAGAGAAGATGGATCACCAACTACGCCATGCTCCGGACTGTATGCAGAATCTCATCATGGACCAACATCTGGATAATACCTGTAAAATAGCCACCGTCTCGCTATCTACCGCAGCTATGGAACAACTGGATGAGAAACACTATGTAATATCTTTCCCCAATGCAACGAAGGTGCACACCGTTTGCGGAAAAGAGGATTACAACATACTGAAGGGTAGTTATCTCGCGACCATCCCTGCAAACTGCCATCTTTATACATATGAATTTACATTAACTAATTCATATGACAGAGTGGAAGGAAGGCCTCTGAAGATAAAGAATCTCTTCTTCAACGCGGAAACTGCATCTAAGGACATAATCCACGTGAATCTGAACTCCATAGATCTTCGCAAATTACGAGAAGCTCATAATCAAATCATGCAGCAGCCTCATCTAAGACTAGAAGATATACCTTCGGCTTATATTTATCACACGACGATACCGCTATACATAATTCTACTAAGTATTTTGGGATTTGTTGCATTCATTATCCTAAAACGCTACAAGATATTTAAACGCAAGTCAAACGACGTGCTCCAGAAGGACAATAGAATATATTCTGAACCCGAGAATCTCCAGAACCAGGCGCAGCAGCATCCAGGATTATTTTCTCAACTGAAGTCTCAAAAATAATCGCTGATCTGAGGGGGGAGGTGTTATAGTACACTATACTATGATAATTGCAAGCAAGCGCCAACCCTCGCTGCATAGTAACACATTGCGACATCGCCGCGTGACCATTTCCAGCGATGCGCGCCCGCCACGTGTGCTGACAACGCATCACGCCACTTCGCCGGCCGCGCACCGTTTTGCAAGCCAAGCTTTTTCATTGTTAATATAGAATCCGGTAATTGTGAACATTCTCGATCTAACATCGATCTAGTATTAACATATTTACTTTGTAATTCTTTATAATTAAAGTAGTTTATAAAAATCATTTTGGTTTTTTTTGGGTCCTTCGGCAAGGACTTACATATTTTATGTTTATCAGTTGTTTAGTACCCATAACACAAGCTTCGCTTACTTTGGGGCTAGATGGCGCTGTGTAATTTATCTGACAATATTTATTTATTTATTTTGACAGTGAAAATTAAACTTCAAATTAGATTTGTGGTGTTTGTTTGTTTAGCTTAGCGAGTAGTAACCCTGGAACTCTACCGACTAAGCTGAAGATGTTTGTCAATAACTTAAAAGACATATTTTTCAAATCAAAATAATATCAAAAAAATATTCGTTTTTTTTTTTTTTATTACTACGTCGGGTGGCAGACAAGCACCGCCGCCGCCACCCCCGCTGCCACCCCCGCTGCCACCCCCGCTGCCATCACAGCATCTCCTTCCTTTCTGGTGACCTCACTCACTCGCAGGAACACAACAGCCCTCAAGGGAATCGTTATTTGGCTGCGGTATTCTGTGAGGTGGAGGTACATTCCCCAGTCGGGTAGCTTACAATTACGCTCCCTACCTCTCTTTTCGCCAGAGCTTCGTTTGTCAGTCAGCAGGTGCAGGTGAAGTTGGCTTTGGTTCAAAGATGTTGATGAACCACTTACACCCCAAAACCCGGCTTCAGCTTCGGCGGTGGTTCAAAGCGTGTACATGTACATCAAAATTCATTGGCGATATACAACCCTTCCCGGTCCATTTTGGAAATTTACTGATAAGTCAATTCCTGCCCATTAGTGCACAAATTATTGAAAATTCATGGCACTTCTGCTTAATTATGTAACAATCCGAATTTACTGTTCAGAACCGTAGTGGAAAATGCTATCTATTTCAGTAAACGTATATCGATACTTGTAATCTCAATTGACGTAAAGCACAAAATCCAACTTTTCAGGAGAGCCAAAATAAGTTTTTTTTTTTAGATTAAAATTAATTACGCTTGTGTTTTTAAAGTTATAAACAAGTGATGTAGACAACATTTACCTAAAATCTTGAGGTGCAGACGATGAAAAGGTTAGTTTTTAGTCTAGTTTGTTATTTTAGAAAATAGATGTGCCTAACATCTAAGAAAATTCAGTAAAATGTTCTTTACGTCCATTTTTATTATAAGGCTCAGATTCATTTTGGGAGTAAAGCACGATTGAAAAAATATTATTCTCTAAGCCGTAAAAATAAATGTTTAAAAGTGTGAATATGCAGATGTAAAGCTAATTTTAAAATATATATAATCTTATTTTTTGAATTAAAGGACTAACTTTATTTTTTGATTAGGCGGTGTAGCATACATTGCCTTCAAGTAATTTTAAATAACTTGTGTTATCAAGGGACTTAAAATTTATTACTAACAAATAAAATAATAATCTAAGTAATAAATCGGCGCTTTTTATTTTAAAATAACTTAAAGATTCTAGAATAAGCAATCATCAGCACCTTAAGAAATTCTTACGCAGCAACTTAAGAAATATGAATGTTGTTAATAATTTATCGATTTTTTTAAATAAAAGTTTAGTTTTCTCCAAAATTTCTCAATTTACCGCCAACATATGTATGACATAAGTAAAAAATATAATATTTTCTTTAAAAAGAGGTTTAATTTATTTCTAAACTCCTTCATTTCACGTTGCTATGCTGTTTTGAAAATTTATTTTTTTCGGCCATTCAGCGAAATAAGCTCTAAAAACTCACAAAACGTTGAGTGAGGTGGCGTGGCGATGTGAGTGTGAGTGAGTGCCCAAGTGTGGTCTGGGGGATAGTTTAATGTATTTTTGTTTACAGTAGATTCCGTATAGTGAAATTTACTACAGGTACATTTCTTGCCTGAGAGGGAGTGGAAATAAAACCAGCTAAATTAACTTTCTTCAAACTTACGTATATTATCAGTATAATTTACATCAAACTGATCTGCACTTTTACTTTAAAAAGCAATAGGTATTAATCTTCTTCGATGTCTATTTCGTTTACGTTCACGCAACTCTGGCATCTACAATTTTTGCACATAGTAGTACATCTTAAATCGGCTTTCGCGCATCCACATCGCCTACCACAGCCTTGTTTGCAAACACACGTTATTAATTTTAATATAGAGGCTGGTGCTGGCGGCTCTGTATTTAAAACCGGAGTTAGGCAATTCATAGTTTTTTTTTTTCAAGTCCATCTCCCGGTGATAAAAAGTCACTCCTCCAACTTTGCACCTGATGAAAGGTTCGCCGAGAGTGATAGCGAGCAGCAGCCGATGTAGGCGGCAATTTTGCCAAAATAACAGCATTCTTAGCATGTCCCACTAATTTGTTGAAGCAAACATATCTACGAGTATGATGGTTCAAATCCAGACCTTCGGGTCGAGCTTTGTAAGGCGCAAGAATTATGCATTCGCCAGCCTTTTCGATGTCTTCAGAGGATGAATTTGGATTGTTGTAAACGGTGGGAATGTAGTGCAAGAGGGTCTGTTGTTAAACCATTGTACTGTCTGCATCTACCATTTCCGTAGAAAGCTGACGTAGTAGTAGTTACCTTCGGGGGTTAATGCAATTAGTAAGACCAGCAAGTCAATAGCTTGTCAAACTACACTGACTTGCTTGTATCGGTCACATTCTTCAATGGTAGTTGTAACAGGAGCAAATCAGCATCATCTTTGGCAAGACGTGTTTGTATGCCATTCCTGTTGAGGTTTTCAACGGGTTGCGAAAAAAATTTTTCTTTATACGAGTATTGGAGAGAAATTCGGCCTGGGGTTCTACTAGAGCTGTGTCTTAGGTGAAAGCAATTTCCCGTATCTTGCGCTGTATACTCGTAAGTCGTCTTTGTCGTTCTATACTCTTCGTACTTAGATCAGAGTAGCCATCGAATTCTATAACAACTAGTTGGCCGTAATTGTTGTGAATGAAAGAAATGTATGCATCGTATGCATCCGAGAAAGTGCCTTCTTTCAGCCATACCACCCGATGGAGAAGGTAGAAACGTAAAAGCATATCCGCTGTATCGATTGTTTGTTCAGGAACTTTGTTGAATAAAGCATACAAAGCTGATTTCTTCGATTTCCGCATCAGTGAATTCTCCTCAAATAATTATGATGGAACTGTCGAAAGCTCGTGCACAAAACAAGCCTGTAGATCATCAGGGGAGTGCACAGTACAGAGTGTTCGTTGAAAATATTTAGTTATATCCACTTGTACTGTGTCATTATCCAACTTTTTAGAAGCTGTTGTCGAAGATAGTGCCTTTATCAAATTTGCACTCTTGAGCTTCAGAATTCCGAATTTATTGCCTTCGATAACAGTTTTGTTTATTGATTCTTCGCTAATTAAATTAGCATCACAACAATTTATATTGTCCTTAATCTTTTCTTTTTTGAATCTTTGAATCCACTGTACAAACTTTAGTATCGTTTTCGTCCTTTTGGTCCTGGTGTCTCTCAAGTCTACGTGTTGGCTGGTGTTGGCTGATCTTATGCCATACAATTCTTCAACTGCTTCACATACATAGTGCGATAGTGGTAGCCCCGCAATCCATTCATGAGGACACTTTCCGTGAAACCTCTTTCGTGTGTAATGCCGCCAACACTCTTCATTTTCTTCATTAGTGTTTGTTCTATGGTCATGTCTGGACATACCCCGCATCAATGCTTTAGATCTTCGAATGGTGAAAAATCCGTTTTTAGAGAACTTCAAGAACTCTTCCACCATTATAGTGTACCTAATTGAAGCCTTTTACGCTTCAATTAGGTACAATATCGACATTAAAAGGGTATTTATGTCCTCAAAATTTATGCAAGGTCTATTATAGTAATGGAAGTAAAGCACATAATTTTAAAAAGTGTGCTTTGTATAGGGCGTAAATCACATTTTTTTAAATTATGTTTACAGATATGATTAACAGACTTTGACTTAAAGCACATTTAGCATTATTTATAGTAAATGGTTGGGATGTTAAACACAATATGAGATTTTGACGTTCTTTACGTTAAGCATTAATTTATGAATGTCACATACCACCTAAAGTTTTACAATTTGACAGTGAAAACGTTCTTTAAGTTACATTTTCAATGTGTCTAAAATCGATATTAATGGCCGTATAGCCACGTCGATTAGACAGAAAAAAAGAGAAAAAAAAACTAAGTAAGATGGCATTCATAGCTCATTTTGGCCAAAATGTGCTTTACGTCAATTGAGATTACAAGTATCGATATGCAGTAGTACATAACTTTTATATCACGTGAAATAAACGTAACATGCACGTGTTAATTAAATATTTTATATTAATATTAACGACTCGCTTTTACTTCGCTCGTGTAAGATTTTCGCCGTTTTTACATATTATGGGGTGTAAGTGGTTCATCAACTCTTTGAACCAAAGCCTGCCTGCACGCGGTGCACCCTGCTGACTGACAAAATAAGCTCTGATGAAAAGAGAGGTAGGGAGCGTAATCGTACACTACCCGACTGGGGAATGTACCTCCACCTCACAGAATACCGCACCCAAATAACAATTCACTTGAGGGTTGTTGTGTTCCTGCGAGTGAGTGAGGTCGCCAGAATGAAAGGAGATGCTGCGCTGGCAGCGGGGGAGGCGGCGCACGAGCGATGTCTTATGTTGCGAGCGTTAATATGGCTGCGGTAACCGTTTCACATCAGACGGGTATGCTTGTCTGCTACCCAACATAGTATCTAAAAAAAAATAGTGATGCTCCGCTCTTTTCAGTTGTAGCGTGACGTTATATAACCTTCCTCGATAAATAAGCTATCCAACACTAAAATATTTTTTTTAATTCGAACAAGCAGTACCTGAGATAAACTTATTCAAACAATCAGGCACACTCTTCAGATAATCTGACAAGTCGGATTTCTATCAGGTGCCGTGGGTCAGCTAACGTGGGTCACCTGGTAGAAGGCAATCACTATTACATCACATCATTGAGATATCGCCCATAGAGATAAACAACACCAAGGGGTCGCCGATCCGTTGCCAGCCTATACTCCTTCCTTCCTTTCCTTTTGGTAACCTTACTCACTCGCAGGAATAAAAATCCTCAAGGGAATTGTTATTTGGCTGCGGTATTCTACGACGCGGAGGTACTTCCCTAATCGGGTAGCTTACAAGATACGCTATGCCATACCTGTCTTTTCGCCAGCACCTCGTTTGTGGGGTTGGCTTGGTTCACTTACACCCCGAACTTCTTACAGCATTCTCTTTGTTTTCTGGATCGAGATGTTTTATGAAACATACGTACTGTTATAGTATTAAAACCATGATGCTGTGTAACTGGCCAATATGCGCTAGAGATAAATTCATTCATATTTATGTGCCTGGCTTTGTTTAGTTGGAATTGTTGGAATACGAGTGATAGGCCATTGTTAACCTCCTCTTCATAAACTCACGCATATTCAAGTGCAAATTTCGTTTCATATTTGTTTATATGAAATGTTGTTTATATAAAATAAATGTAATCTAACAGTATGTCTCGATGATGGAAAGGGAAAATAAACCTATGAGTGAGGATTATGATACTGGTGATGTTGGCACTTGGTGGAACGTTTTCAACATTTTGATATAATATTAGGGTGTAACCACGTGTAACTATAGAAAACGGTCACGAACTCGCCGAAATACCTTGATTATGCTGTAAAAACGAAACCGGTAGGTAGATAAAAATAAATTTAATTAAGTGGAATAGTACAATAGGGTAAGGTAACTACTTTTCATCAGGCGGGACGTATGCTTGTTTGTCACTTTAGTAGTATAAAAAATGATTTTAATATATCAAAATGAGTGAAGATGACTGCGTTGTTCGTATCGTACGTATATACGACGTACGTTTATATAGACGGACCCATAGGCGAACATCGCGACAGTAAAAAATTGGCAGAAAATGTTGTGGATTACAAATTATATTTATTACATAGAATACTTTTTATCTATGTACTATGATCACGCGGGACGTAGCCGCGGGTAGAATCTAGTACACAATTAATTGCACGTATAACTGTTATTTAAATTTAGACATTTCGACAGGCAATAAGTGCTCATACCCAGTAGTCTGATAAATAATCAACGGAGTCATTTTCCCCTTTTCAAAGGAACACAAAAGCCAACGTTGATTTTAGAACCCCGAATCTAAATTGGGCAATTAGAATCCTTTGTCATTTAATTGTTTGTTTGTCATAAACAAGTCCTTCGTCGACTGCGAGATCATAAATAACTGGGTAATGCTGAGTTCACAAGGCCGTTTGGAAACTTAAATGATATTACGTACCATTCTCTTATTTATTTTCTTAGTAATTTTTTCTTTCACATTAAATAAGTAAATTGGCCGTGTGGTTTCCGGCAGACTAGAATAGAATTACTCCGTCTCTTCCCGTGAACGATCAGGCCTCCCCAACCTGTCTGGCCAGCATGGGGAGTGTAGGCCAAATCCTCCTTCTGTCTGGGACGGACGAGAGAGGGTCATCATCATCAGGTCATTTTAGTCTCCACTACAGGAGCACGACCCTCTCTCATCCGTCCCAGACAGAAGGAGGATTTGGCCTACACTCCCCACGCTGGCCAGACGGGTTGAGGAGGTCTGATCGATGTTTGATAATGTATTTCCCTTAGTCGCCTTGTACGACATTCACGGGAAGAGAGGGAGTGATTCTATTCTAGTCTGCCGGAAACCACACGGCCAATATTACTATATTGGCCATACATAGGTGAATAAATATAAATTATTATTATTCGTCTCTTCCTTGGTAAAACGGGCAATGCTTCAGAGCTGTTATCGAAGTAATATGACGAGCTCGGTGGTCGAATGACTTAGCAATGGCCACTTTGACTCCGAGGTCGCTGGTTCGATCCCCGCTCATGACAAACTAATACTATACTTAATTACCAAAAAATGTATTTAAGTATAGTATTAGTTATCTAGTACCCATTGTACAAGCTTTGTTTAGTTTGGGACTAGATGGCGCTGTGTAAATTGTCCAGAAATATCTATTTTATTTATTTTATTACGTACCATTCGTCTCTCCTCTAAAAAAACTGGTAATGCTTCATAGCTGTAATAAAAGCAATATTAGATTTTACATAATATAATATTTTCCGTTATATTACTGATATTTGATGTATCCTTTGGTAACTCAAGTGATATATCCCTATCTTAATCTTCAGGAAAAAAGCTGGTAATACTTCAAAGCTACATAATATATGTAATATTAGAGTCTACATATTATTTTCTATTATATTATGTTTTTGAATGAATACGTCATAATTTGCTTCCATAGGGAGGTAATAAAAAAAAGAATGATAACTAAATCGCGACTACAGTTTGGTGTTGCATCTACATTGTCTATCATCTCCATCCAAAATTATATCACACTACTAGATAGACGAAGGATCAAAGAATTTATTAGGCTAAGTAAGGACTATTAAACATCGGGTGCGGGTAGGGGGAACCGCTGCCATTTTGAGATAATTTTAGTGCACATAACGTATTCACGTACAACACGCGGCCGTGTCCATGACACAGCTACATCCCATTTTTATTACTAATATTTGATGTATCGCTTCCAATTCTGAATCATTTCCTGCACTCAAAGGTTGACTGTAAGAATCTCTAAAAATAAAAATAAAATCAAAATATCTTTATTCATTGGACTTTATAAAGCACTAAGGAACGACATACAAATTAAATATAAGAACATGTATCTAAATCGTTACTACTCTAAATACGCAGAGTTTAGGTTCACTTTCATCACACTATCTTGAATGTGAAAGCGAATTTAAGTGCCAGTTCCGGCGACGGGGCTCTACAGAGATATTTCGTCTGTGTACAATCATTTGCAAAAATGCATACAGATTTTGTGACAAAAATCGCTTGCACCTGTCATGTAGTAATGAAAACTGAGGTTGCGTTAAGGTTTATAATACTTTTCATAGCTAACAAGTGTTAACACGCGACTTTAGTCTTTAAGCAATCTAAATTTTAATGTTACAGTAAAATTACACTTAATTAGGAATGGAAATGATGACTTCCGTTGTATCACTACACTTTCACGTGGGGATTAACATTTTGTATGAGTCCCCCTTCATCATAATTCTCCTGACGTGTCTGTTGTTCGTCTTTATGTGCACTTCTTCAGCGTCGTCCAGCACGACGTTCATATACTCGTCAAAGCCCTCAATGTATCATTTCTTTCAAGGCGTAAATGTTTGTACTAGTACAACCAAATATGAACGCGGGTTCTATTTTGTAAAAACCTGAAGATAAGATTGCTGGGTCGGACCATCACCTTCTGGGTTTTCGGTGGACCTTTGTGAGACATTTTACTAAGGACTAAGGACTTTTTGAAATGACTGTACATTATTCTTTTATATCTTAACACCAAATGCTATTTAGTCCAGACACAATTAAACTGTGTACTCTAAGCAAACAAATGCGAGTCTGGCTCATACATCTATAGTCCACCCGCGACCCCTAAGGAATCAAACTTTATCTCTGATCGGACGTGACGTATTCCTCTCCAGACTCCAATTGCACAATGTATTAATAGTACTATTTAGTGCTATGTTATCGACGATAAAATTCCATTCCTCAGAGGTCGCACGTAGGTTGTACAAAATGCTTAGTGCTAATAATTAATACTGACAGTTTTTCTCAATTTGGTCGGTTCGTCTAAGTACCTAGACATGATCGAATGCGAACAAAGAACAAAAAACTAAGCACTCTGGTCCTTATAAATTATGAAAGAACCAAACATTGCTCTATAGACCCAAAAAAAAAAGTAAACTAGCTTTTAAGGTTAATAGAAAAAGAACTAAAAAGTTTGCTTACTATGTTTCGTTTATCACACTAATTCATTTGAGACCTATAGCGACAATAGAAATAAGTCCCAGTGCTCGAATGGGTAGCAGTGACCACTTTGACTCCGAGGTCGCGGGTTCGAGCCCCGCTCAAAACAAATATTTGTGTGCATGAACATGTCTGTTTGTCTTGGTCTGGGTATTTTCTATGTATTATATGTATGTATTTACAAAAAAAAATGTTATCTAGTACCCATATATAAGCTTTGCATAGTTTAGCACTAGATGGAGGTGTGTAATTTGTCTAGGAATATTTATTTATTATACATAGGATTTATAGAGTTTATATTGGATAGTATAAATCATAATTTCGTAACGTATTCGGCCTAGAGAAGTACAGTAGTATTTGCGTTCTGGGAGATATTTTTGTGACTTCATTTAAACATGTACCTATGTATTATATCGATTCTGAACTACACTGCAAAGCCTAAGGCTTTGCAGTGTAGTTTATTCCATTATTTTGCATGCCTACATTCTAAAGGCAATTTACAGTTGCCAAACTATGTGACATTGGCCTAATATTTACAATAACGACTGTAAATGAGCAAATAAAGAATTTCATAACGGTCGCCATATTGGATTGAAAATGGTGGCATTTAGGTAATTCTATATTGTCACTTAACTTCAGTTCAATCGTACTTTGAGAAGTGGGTCAAAATTTAACTTGCGACACCGACACGACGCGGTGAAATTAAATATGAGCTTTTAAAAATAAGTCGAATTGAAAGACAAACTTTGTAGTCGAAAAACATGAAAGTCTTCAACTGCAAGTGTAATTAGTATTCCGCCAACAAAAAAAAATGTCTGAAAAGTCGGTTTTCGGACGATAATTTTACGTGATAACATCATAAGAAAACATCCGCCGATGCATTGGAAGAGAGATAGATGCGTTACAAGCCGAACGCTTAGGCCGATCGTGCCTCTCTATCTCTTGCTCCGCACTGTCGCTTGCACGCTCGGCTCAGGCAGAACGTGACAAAGAGACATGTTTTTTCGTGCGTGCAGCCGGCGTTCATCGATTTATGAGACGTTACCACGTCAAAAATAATAAGTGGGGGTAAGTGTTCGGGGTGTAAGTGGTTTATCAACATCTTTGAACCAAAGCCAACTTCACCTGCACGCGGTGCACCCTGCTCACTGACAAACAAAGCTCTAGCGAAAAGAGAGGTAGGGAGCGTAATTGTAAGCTGCCCGACTGGGGAATGTACCTTCACCTCACAGAATACCGCAGCCAAATAACAATTCCCTTGAGGGTTGTTCTCTTCCTGAGAATCAGTGAGGTCACCAGAGAGGAAGGAGATGCTGCTTTGGCAGCGGGGCCGGAGTGGCGGCGCGCGATGGCTACGGTAACCGCTTCACATCCGGCGGGCCGTATTTTTGTCTGCCAACCGACGTAATATAAAAAAAGTTTTCTTGCAATCTGTAATAACTTGGTCAATGTAGCAGTATTGTGTGAACATGGCGTTTTGTAAACATGGGGAGAAACAGGTAAACTTTCACCGTAAATAATGCTGACTTGGTAAATTAGCTGTTGTTGTATTTATTTTACCTTTATTGTTCTGGAAACGCAGATCGCAATGTATTCTGTGAAGGATTGAAATATAGAAACTTTGAATTGACTCTAGAACTTTCTGGTGAAACTTCAAATAGAGTGGTTGATTGACCTAGCGAACGAGGTCTTGAAATCAAGTTGGCACGACTTTTATTGTTTGCTACAATTACTAAATTTTATTATAATATATATACTCGTACATATAATGTAAAGAACCGTATTGGCAGCGGGGTGGCAACCGCGAGCGGTATTTCATGTTTCTAGCGTTAATTTGGCTACGGTAAACGCTTTAGATTAGGAGGGCCGTAGACTTGTCTGCCACTCCATGTGGTATAAAAAAACTTCCTTTTTTCGCAAGCTTATGACATGACTAGAAGGACACATTGAATAAACAGACGGGTCTTCAGTGTCTGTGAGACGTTGACCAAACGCTCCCCAATTTAGCTATATAGGTACGTCTGTTGATTTCGGACTCTAACGTATCTCTCTCGAGCTTAATAAATATATATACTAGCGACCCGCCCCGGCTTCGCACGGGTGCAATGCTGATACTAAATTCCCTACAGATGGTCTTTGCGCATTGGCCTATCCAGTTCTTCTACAGTTATTGGAACGTGCGCGGCGCCGCGCCCGCGCGGCCGCGGCGGCTCCCCGGCCGGTATCGCCTCAACCATTATGTCCCTGCATTTTAAATCTGTAATATCTTCGAAAATATTAATTTAAATTACATGCTGTAAAGTGCCATATTGATCTATATTAAGTGCACAATGTATTTAAGGTACTTAATTGGTTAAGGATTAATACTGTATTGCTCAAAATCGCTTCGTAAATAAGCCATTATTTCTATCACTTAAATTCACTTTCACATTCAAGATAGTGTGATGAAAGTGAATCTAAGCTCTGCGGATTTAGAGTAGTAATGATTTATAGATGTTTTTATATTTAATTTGTATGACGTTTCTAAGTGCTTCACTACATAGTATAAAACAAAGTCGCTTTCTCTGTCCCTATGTCCCCATGTATGCTTAAATCTTTGAAACTACGCAACGGATTATTTTACCACTAAAGTGATAAAGATCTTGATTATGATTTTTTTACCACTAAAGTGCAAACAAGCATACGGCCCGCCTGATGGAAAGCAGTTACCGTCGCCTATGAACGCCTATAACACCATGCGCAGCACACGCGCGTTCCCGACCCTGTAAAAACCTCTTCACGTCCTTTTTGAAGATCCTCATGCTGTAGTCTCCTGAGGAAACCTCGCCCGGCATCGCGGCAGTTCATTCCACAGAGATTCCACCTAGTAAATAAGTGCAATAAATTGTTAGGTATTAGACTATTACTTATACTGTGGTATTAGGTAAATTAAATATTCAATAATTAGCTATGTTTAATGAACCTTATCTGTATGTGTAGTAAGCTCTTAATTAATATTAATGCATGTATTTGTTAAGAGGGGTAATGCTGATCACAAGCGCTGTCTTTGGATAAAAATTGTAGCTCGTAAACGGAATTACGATAATTCATGGTTTTAATTCAAATTCATAAAGGCAGTATAATATAATAATATATAAGTTTATATAGTAGTAGTAGTAGTATAATTTATTATAATCATACCCCTTTTTGGTCGCTTAAGGGGAAAATGTATCCAACTTCGAAATTGAAAGTGTTAGCCATGGTTAGCAAGGCTAACAGCGTTCGTACTATTGCTACAGAGATGTCTCTTGGCATACCGCACAGTTAGTTTTGCGTTCGCCAGTAGAAATGTATTTTAACAATTTCACCTGCACGTAATGCACCTTACCAACTAACGAAAGAGGACTTGGCGAGAGAGAGGCGCCGCATATTTGTAAGCGTCGCGACTGGGGAAGTACCTCCACCGCACAGAATACCGCAGCCAAGTAACAATACCCTTGAGGGTTGTTGGGTAAGTGAGGTACTAGAAAGAAAGGAGTTACTGCGTGGGGTGATGGCGCGCGAGCGATGTTTTCATGTTGCGAGCCTTAATTTGGCCAGGTTAAGCACTTCACATCACTGGATGGTCTGCCACCCGACGAAGTATTAAAAAAATATAGCTCCTAAACATAATATCGCTAGCATATCATAACATTTCCTCTTAATGGCCTAAAGCGTTAAGTTTTAAAGCTCATTTCCAATTATGGGTCATCTGAGCACATTATTAGTTAATTGGAAATTTGGGAGATTAAAAACAATTTAATAGGGATTGTATTTGTAATAATATGAACAGTGTTGGTACTCGTGATTGTTAGCACTTGGCGGTACTTTATAGATATTTTGTATGAATGAAATCATTTGTACTGTGCACTTATTTTTTTTTTACCGACCGGTTTGGCCTTATGGCATTATCAAGGTAAATAACTAAATGTTCTCGTTTCAAAATATTCTACCAAAATGTTTTGATATAAGGCGAAACCGGTCGGTGAAAATAAAATTAAATAAAACAATATTAGTGATTTCTTTCATTAAAAAAATATATTAATATTCAAATAAGGAGCTCGATGGCGGCGTACGGCGTCAGTCTAATCTAACGCGCAAGTTAAGCAAGGTCGGCCGTAGCCTCTCCATGGATGGGTTTATTTATCTCGAGCTCCTCCGTGCTTCGGAGGGCACGTTAAACCGTCGATCCCGGCTGTTGTCATTAGATGATAGTTGTTAAGCCATGTCATTAGCCTTTAGGCGGCTTGAGAACACTGGCCTCCGCCAACCCGCAGTTGAGCAGCGTGTTAGACTCTCTTCCGATTGAGGGGAGACCTGTATTCTAGCAGTGGGATGGATGAATAAGCGTTGGTTACGGATCAAATGAGAGTAAGATACAAAGTTAAGTCCGACTGGAGAAGTCGAGCCTACCAAAATAAACACCCCAAGAACACACTAAGAATACCAAAACCAAATAAACACCATTGAGGATTGGTTTGTTCCTGGAGTTTACCAGAAAGACATGACCAGATCTGAGCAAATGCTGAGTTTGCAATCGATTAAAGGCTACGGAAACTGATTCAGGATACTACGGCAACTGATACATCAGGACCACTGTTACGTACCCGATAGTGTATTTGTAACATTATTAAATAAAATAATAGATGTGAAACAGCGACGCTATTTTGTGAATGTAAAAAACCGGCCAAGTGCGAGTCGGACTCGCGCATGAAGGGTTCCGTACCATTACCTATGAAAACGGCAAAAAAATTACGTTTGTTGTATGGGAACCCCCCTTAAATATTTGTTTTATTTTTATTTAATTATTTATTTTTAAAGCGAATATAAAACTAAATACTATGTGAGTATTTCAAGCGTCTACCTATTGCCGTTATCAATTGCGAGCAAAAACGAGCAAAAAAATCACGTTTGTTGTATGGGAGCCCCCTTGAATATTTATTTTATTCTGTTTTTTAGTATTTGTTGTTATAGCGGCAGCAGAAATACATCATCTGTCAAAATTTCAACTGTCTAGCTATCACGGTTCATGAGATACAGCCTGGTGACAGACAGACGGACGGACAGACAGCGGAGCCTTAGTAATAGGGTACCTTTTTACCCTTTGGGTACGGAACCCTAAAAACGATATATATATATATATATATATATTGATACGATATATATATATATATATAGATATATATTAAGAAAAATATATGTCGAATTTAGAAAATAGGTAGCGCTGTCAGTGGAAATAGTTTAAAACGAGGTCGGGTTCGGATAAATGGGAAAACAAGGTTAAATTCAGCGCACCACTGGTTAGTTGTATTCTTAGTCACTGGATTGGACGTTACCATAGACAACCGAGGTAAACCGGTTCCAACCCTATCTGGAATAAAGTTAATAAACTAATCGTATTGAACCACTCATCCTAAGTGATCAATGTTTCATATCAAAACTAGAAAAAAATCACAATAGGTATGTTGTTCACAAATGTGGGGCAGTTTTTTTTTACTAAATGTTCACTAGGAACCGAGGTCACCTAGAAGGAAGGAGTTCCAGCAATGGCTTCGGGTGTCGCGGCGCGCAAGCGATATTTCATGGTACGAGGCTGCCACCCGGAGTAGTAATAAAAAAAACCGGACAAGTGCGAGTCGGACTCGCCCACCGAGGGTTCCGTAGGTACGTAGTATCATTATTAAATTTGATATTTTTCATTATAAATAAATAAAATATATTTTGCAATGTGTACATCAAGCCCTTTCATATGATACCCCATTTGAACTAATAGTTTCAATTTGAAATTTCGACACCCTATAAAAAATATAGACCCCCTATTTTTTAAGATCTATTTACAAATGTATAGTTTTGAGATTTATTCCTGTACTTGTAGTCTATAACGATGTTACTTGCCAAATTTCATAGTTCTATGTCAACGGGAAGTACCCTATAGGTTTTGATTCCCTTGAGTGTGTCGAAATATGCGTTTTTTGCTGAATAAACGGCCGTAACTTTTTTCTACGTAAACTTAGCAGTTTGATTTTTTTTTAACTTCATGGGACCGTAGACCTGAGTATACAGTTCAAATTTCAGCTTGATACCTCCACGCATTCTCGACATATAAATTCCTGACAGACAGACAGACAGACAGACAGACAGACAGACGGACAACAAAGTGATCTTATAAGGGTTCCGTTTTTCCTTTTGAGGTTCGGAACCCTAAAAATGTGATATAACAGGCACGTCACGCAGACGAAGCCGCTTGGATAGCTACTATTTAAATAATTACAAAATTTTAAATAAACCTACTTCATAGGATTACGTCAAAATAAATTGAAACGAAAACTTTGTGAAATAATAAAGTCTTAGCCCGGGGCTTTCTGTAGACATGACAACCTTAAAATTATGGTAATGAGGAAACTGGGAACATGAGCGTGCGGGAAGTTTTGCTATAAATTAATAATTTTGTGAAGTAACCAACTACATCGGTTTGGAAACAAACAATGTTAGGAATTACGTCTCCAATAGGTAATTAGTTACAATCGATTAAGTTGCTTTATTTATGACGCGGAAGTCTGCTTTCAGCGGGGTTTTACATACACATTATGTAAAACGTATCTTTTGTAAAAAAATTAAACTGAAACATACACTAAAGGTTTACATATCTTGCTATGTTGAATTCGTTCCATGTCGCATCCGGGTTAGTATACTATTCTGATTTTTGGAAGCAACAAGGGAGAATTACCAAGCGTTCAGACGATTTGCAATTCATATTATTGGAATTGATGTTACCTATAACAACTCAATGTTTTCGGTCCTCAATAGTGTTAAATACTTCAAAATTCGTGGTGCACGGCAGTTGAGCTTCACTTGGCAAGCCATCTCTATAGGTTTTTAATGCCTCAGGGTGAGGCCAAACAAGCGTAATTTTGTGAGTTTTGAGTCGTGTAATTAACGCCGGTTTCATATAAATGTACAGTGACGAGGTAAAATGAGTTTGTCATTTGTATGAAAACGACGCGAATTACTCGACTCACAACTCGTAAAATTACGCTCGATAGGCCTCACCCTTATTTGCCATATTGCTGTCTGTCACATTGCTAAGAGAGAAAGTCAAATTCCAAAAGCTACTTACTCCTACTATGTAATTTCCTCTGATTAACTTTGTTGTGAGTTTTAAGGCAGCCGTAGTTTTACCTGAGGGACTTCAATGGACTTCATCGTTCATTGCCTTTTTTGTGGTCGCCGCTGTTAATCCCGGCTAGACAGGAGACACAGTGACGGGAATATGTGGTGAGTATATCTTGATACGAGTATGTAGTATTGACTATAGTGTTTGTCCGTTATTGTTTTTACACTATATATTTAACAAAAATATATAATGTTTTAGACATAAGTTATCCGTGTAAAAATGGTGGTAGACCTAGTAAGTAAATAAAAATACAAGCGTCTATATGATCATAATAACCACTATATATGCGGCGGGCCATATGCTTGTTTGGCATGTGACGTTGTATAAAATAAAACACAGGAATAAGCCCGTGCAAGCGCGTTCGGCTAATTGGAGCACGCATCGAAGCGTGTAAGTGCGTATGCCGAAACAAAATATACTCGAAAATAGAAAAATAACGTTAGTCTGAAAGCGCTCAAGTTTTTTTAAGTAACAAACAGGCGGGCCGTATAAGGGATATGGGCCGTTAGCTATCCGAGTAGTGGTATAATGATTAAAACTTAAAAATATGGTCGAAATCTTTCACTAAAAGTAACTCAGTACAGAATCTAGTCGTATAGGGCTGTCAGCCTCTATTTGAAGGAAGTCTCTTATTTCAAACTTTTTTGAATAGCTTTTTTTTGAGTCCTTTGTGTCGACGGAGTAAAATTTTAGACTTAATGCAATGCGGGAGCCGTTATTTTTTACTGCTTACTCGGCTGGTTTTATAAGTTCGTCGACAACCCTAGTTGGTGTGTCTTTAGGGATATATTGCAGTAACTTCGAAACTATCTAGTTCGTATTGTTCAAGTGTTTCCTGTCAAAGACAAAAACTTTATTTTAATTTTTAGGTCTCAAATCGAGTTACGAAAAACCACTAATTGTATATTTTTTTTAACAAAAAAGATGGGCAAACGAGATTTTCAGTCACCTGATGGTAAGTAATCCACATAGCTATACTAAAAAGCCACTGATTCGTTGCCACTCTTTTTAAGGAAATATATACAAGGTCTTCTCTGGTAGACTCCCAAGTCGTATTTGTTGTAAGCTCTATTGAGGGAAGTTGACTCCGCAACTTCGCTGTACGTAGTAGAAAATGCCTTCATTTCTGCTGTAGTAGATCGCTAATAATTATCAAAGTGGTATGAATGGAATTTGAATTCTTGACGTGTATAACGATAATATAATCAAAAAGCTCTTTCGAGCACTCTCTTTAGTGCAATTTATATAGTACACGAAGTAAGGCAACATCTCTACATATATGTTATAGTCAATACCCGAAATCTGGCATTCCTCAGTTTGACTAGAGTACTCTAGTCAAACTGAGATTCAGATTGACAGATCAAGATGAGATTTCAGATTTCAGATTTGAGATTTCGGGTTCCCGAAATCTGAAATCTGAAATCTGAAACCCGAAATCTGGCATTCCTCAGTTTGACTAGTTACTACCCATACGATGCAAACCAGGGGCCCTACGGCCGATGCTGAAGCCGATTACCATCAAATATTGTGATTCGAAAAATAGCTCTTAATTATAAGTTATTGACAAACTTCTTCAGGTTAGTCGGTAGAGCTCCAGGTCTACTACCAGCTAAGCTAAACACAATTACCACGAATCTGGGGCCCTAACGCCGAAGCTGAAGCAGATTACTTTTTGAATGCGAATATGAAACAATTGCTTATATTGTTGGTACTTATGTTTAGCTTAGCTTATAGAAATGTTTGTCAGTATCTTTAACCTAAGACCATTTTAGGATGCCGTACCTCAAAAGGAAAAATGGAACCCTTATAAGATCACTTTGTCCGTCTGTCTGTCTGTCAAGACCCTCTAACTCGAGAATCCGTGGAGGTATCAAGCTGAAATTTGAACTGGATACTCAGGTCTGCGGTCTCATGAAGTTGTGAAAAAATCAAACTGCTAAGTTTACGTAAATAAAGATACGGCCGTTTATTCAGCAAAAAACGCATATTTCGACACATTCTCAAGGGAATCAAAACTCATAGGGTACTTCCCGTTGACCTAGAACTATGAAATTTGGCAAGTAACATCGTTATAGACTACAAGTACAGGAATAAATCTCAAAACTATACATTTGTCATTAAATCTTAAAAAATAGGGGGTTAGATTTGTGAACTATTTATAATGATCCTACGTACGGAACCCTAGGTGGGCGAGTCCGACTCGCACTTGTCCGGTTTTTTTGGAATCAGAAATCCCGGTGGTTATCGGCTTCAGCTTCGGCGGTAGGTCCCCTTATTGAATTGAAGTTGGATTTTTGCAATTAAAATATCCTATGGGAATCGGCTTCAACATCGTCGGTAGGGCCCAAAGCAGACAGCAGAGAGTGCTGCCAGTCAATGGGCAATTGTAATTGTAACTCCCAATTTTTTATACCATGTCTGGTACTACACAATGCAGCTCTTCTGATGAAAACCGGTTAACTTGGCCTAAATAGATGCTTTTAATACAAGGCGTATACCTCACGCGCTGCCATCTCTGCTGCTAACACCACCCAGCATCTTTTCGCGTTTGATAACCTCACTTATTTGCAGGTACACATGAATCCTTGCAAGTATTCTTATTTGGGTTTAGTCTTGGTGAGGTGTATACGTCCCCTTCATCATCATCAGCCTGTATCTACCCACTGTTGGATATAGGCCTTTCCCAATGCTTTCCACCATATGCAATCCTCCGCTTTCCGCATCCAACCGCTATAAGCCACTTTTTTGAGATCGTCGGTCCATCTAGAGAGGGGGCGCCCTACGCTTCGTCGCCTCATACACTCTAGGACTTGTCCCCAATCTGCCATCGCTGACTCTGCAGATGTGGCAAGCCCACCGCCACTTCAACTCGCTGACTCCTCAGAGTCGGTCGTATAGTGGTCCAAAGTGGTCGACGTCTCAAGCTATTTTGACCACTTTGGACCACTATACGACCGACCCCTTAAATACAGTAAATCGACGTAAAGCAAGTTAATATATTTTTTTAATAAAGTTATGGCCAGCGAAAAACGGGTACACTCATTAGTGATTTTAACAAGCGCAAGCGTACCGGGTGTAATATCTCGGAACTCTACATTTTTTTAATAGATTTAATTCCATTTCCCTTAATTAATACAAAAGAAGTTAGGTTAATTAGTCCCTGTATTTTATGGCAAATAAGCCAACGCAGGGCCAGAACCCGCCAAGTTAAATTGGCAGGCTTGCAAACTGACTGAGCGAAAGCTGGGAAAACCAGCAACATTGACACAAATAATTTCTAGAAGGAATATCGAAAAAAAAAATTCGGTTGTCTGTAAAGTCGGTTTACTGACGACAGTTGAACGTGAGAACGTCATAAGAAAATACTGCTGGAATGTTTGCATTTTTCAAAAGAAAATTTTAATGGAACGCCTCAGAGCGAGGTAACGCCGCATGAGTTATGTTTTTTCGTGCGTGCAGCCGGCTCCATCGAATTATAAGACATTGTCACGTCAAAAAAAATTCCGCTCGCTTTGGCCTCAGAATTTCTTTATTAGTTACTATTGTCAATAAACAACTAAGTTTCTCACTAAACAACCAGCAAAATAGAACTTCTTTTCTTCCTTGGTAACTAGTAATCGTTATATAGTGTAACTATTATGAAATAAAAAAATGTTGAAATTGGATTTCTCGTTTAATTCTATGTTGACAATTAGGTGATAATTAAGAAAAAAAACGGCCAACCAAAAGGCTAAAATAAACATGATGATTGTACCATGCCGTGGAGTTAAACTTAACTGTGTTTGGGAGGGAATTACCTTCAGTGTCTGACCCTTTATGTAATTGGTTAACAATTTTCTTTAAGGAAAAATCCTATACAATTATACGAGGAAATATTAAAAATATATGTAAATATTAGCGATCGCTCGCAATTTGGTCCGCGTGAACTTTCATCCGTTATTTCAACCCTTCAGGCGCTTATGCCTTATTCATTCTACTGTTGGGATACGGCTCTCCCTCCAAACAAAGGGGTTTAGAGCATACTCCACCAAGCTGCTCAACTGCGGGTTGGCGGTTTAGGCGATGAAGAAGACTCTATCTTTCAAGTTGGATAAAACTATATGAATTGCAAAATTTCATTATGATGGGTTAAGTAGTTTCGATATAATATTATTATTATATGATTTTTAATAATTATTATTAATTGTCCCTCTTCTGCAATAGTCAAGTATTAACGCCACCCAAATCATCCTCATAGCTCATTTATTATTTAACACACTTTGCAATAGTTCCAATGCCTGCCGAGACCTGCTCAAAGGTAAAATTGTTCCATTGATATATCCCGGAGCAGGTCATGGTGGGCGTATATGACATTAAACTTCTCTAAGGGGCCTCTACGTGTTGGATCCATATCTCCGCGCTCGCCTTTCAAATGACCGGCCTTGACTCGTGTCGAGAGATATAATAATTATATCATGACGACCTCCATGTTGCGCCATCTCTTTAATTGTAATGTAGATAATGATAGCCACTTGGACGATAGAGACTTGGATGGACGAGCTCGGTGGTCGAATGGCTAGCAAAAGCCACTTTGACTCTGAGGTCGCGGGTTCAATTCCCGAACAATACAAACAAAGCTTTTGTGAGCATGAACGTAGTTGTTTGTGTTGGTCTGGGTGTTTTCTATTTATGTATTTACAAAAAAAGTAATATGTACATATATCAGTTATCTGGTTCCCAAAGTACAAGCTTTGCTTAGTTTGAGACTAGATGGCGGTGTGTAATTTGTCCAGGTCCAATTACGCCATGTGGTTTCCGGCAGACTAGAATAGAATCACTCCGTCTCTTCCCGTGGATGTCGTACAAGGCGACTAAGTGACATCTATAATAATAAAAGGCTTTGTCCTCACTGACTCACTAATCAACGCACAGCCTAAACCGCTGGGTCTAGAGATTCCAAATTTGGCAAGTAGGTTCCTTATGACGTCTAGGGGTGCACTAAGAAAGGATTTTTCAAAATTCATCCCCTAAGAGGGTGAAACGGGGGTCCAAAGTTTGTATGGGGAAACAAGATTAGTTGGACTATTTTATCCGAAACTTTACACGAGTACTTCTATAGATAAATGGGTAAAGACGTGTTTCAGGATTTTTTCAAAATTCAACCCCTAAAGGGGTCAAAATTAAATGGAGTGAAAAAGTCTGAAAATCGTCATGCGTATTGTTTTTATGGTTTATCGGGTCGCTAATTACGAAAACAACAACTATTTTATAATCCAACATAGCCGACGTGACATAAAATCACCCCTATGGGAGTGCAATGGGGTCGTAATGTCATAATATCAATATGGGTGTTAATTCTATGGTTTTCTGGGACGTCAATTACGAAAATGGCATCGCTTTGAAAATATATCATAGTAGACACAAAATTATTTAAAAGGATTTTTCAAATTTTACCCCTAAGAGGGTGAAACGGAGGTCCAAAGTTTGTGTAAGGAAACGAGATTAGTTGGACTATTTTATACTAAACTTTACACGAGTACTTCTATAGACAAATGAGTAAACGAGTAAACACGTGTTTTAGGATTTTTCAAAATTCAACCCGAAAAAGGAGTAAAATTAAAAAAATCAGATCAGAGTTGTTGAGTGAAGACGGTAAGGGATGCGGTCTTGAGGAATGTCTCTTTATACCCCGCATTCCCATTATTGCATCAGACCACCCCGTTCAATTTGAAAGACTTCAATTGACCATAAAGGTGTTTTGCTATGACCATTAACCAAGCTCAGGGGCAGTCTCTAAAGGTCGCTGGGGTTGACTTGAGACAGGACTGCTTCTCTCATGATCAGTTATATGTAGTTTCATCATCATCATCATCATCAGGTCATTTTAGTCTCCACTACAGGAGCACGACCCTCTCTCGTCCGTCCGACGGAAGGAGGATTTGGCCTACACTCCCCACGCTGGCCAGGCGGGTTGGGGAGGCCTATATATAGTTTGCTCACGATATATGTAGTTTGCTCACGAGTAAGTTCTCCTGGAAGCCTTGCAATTTTGGCTCCTGGTGCATATGCCTAAAATATTGTTTACCGGGACGTCGTAACCTAAATGGTGTATGTTTGTAATAATGGTCAATGCGTTTCGCATTCTTCCTTTATGGGGGAAAAATGAAATATCTGGAATCTTAATAAAAATAGACGCAAGTCAGGAGTGTTCCCGTAGCGAAGCACGGGTACTTTGCTAGTACATTATAAAACATCGACCAGGCCTCCCTAACCCGTCTGGCCAGCGTGGGGAGTGTAGGCCAAATCCTCCTTCTGTCTGACGAGACGGACTCGAGAGTGTCGTGCGCCTGTAGTGGAGACTAAAATGACCTGATGATGAATTTGTCCAGGGATATTTATTTATTTATTTGACAATAGATGAGATGACTCACACCTATTATTAGAACGGATAACTTTCTTCCAAAAAACGCCGAGGAAAGCTCGGTATTTATTATTTTACGAAATCGTGGCATATCTAGTAGCAAAATGTAACTTGTAGCAATATTTTTAGAGCCCACAGCGTTTTTTAATTGTACCCAATTAACCTTATTTTTGCCCTTAGCTTCGGGAAGCCAATTACATTAGACTTCGGCAGAAATGTAACGGGGGGTGAAAAAGAAAAACAATAACGAACATTTTTATCTAAACAATGTTTTATGAGGTTTATTAATTACTAATTTGGATTACGCTGTTGTGTTTTTTAAAATATAATTTAGTTTAATTATGTTGTAATTACGAGTAAATTAGAATATTTTATGGCAAAAATCTTTAAGCTACTTTATAAAAATTATCCAAGTCGAGCTGCTAACTAAATATAGCTACATTCAAGTTCTATTTTGCTAGAATCTTGTTTTGTTGAGTATTCGAAGTGCATTAAGCCCAAGATAAGTAGTGTTTGGTACTATAAATAATAAAGAAATGAAAGCTTACGGAAAATGCTGCATTAACTGCAGGACATAAATACACACTACTACTTGTGTTCCAAGCCTACAAAGGGCATTGAAAGGTATGTTAAATGTACGGGGGGCTTTTACAGGGTATATAACGCTTACCATCATGTCTGACGACAGGTCACCTTAGTGGTATAAAAAATATATAATATAATCATGGGGTGTAAGTGGTTCATCAAGATCTTTGAACCAAAGCCAACTTCACCTGCACGTGGTGCACCCTGCTGACTGACAAACGAAGCTCTGGCGAAAAGAGAGGTGGGGAGCGTAATTGTAAGCTACCCGACTGGAGAATGTACCTCCACCTCACAGAATACCGCAGCCAAATAACAATTCCCTTGAGGGTTGTTGTGTTCCTGCGAGTGAGTGAGGTCACCAGAAAGAAAGGAAGGAGATGCTGCGTTGGTAGCGGGGGTGGCGGCGCGCGAGCAATATTTCATGTTGCGAGCGTTAATATGGCTACGGTAACCGCTTCAGTCGTAGTATAAAAAAAAAAAATATGTACCTAAAAAGGTGTAAGACCAGCCTAATATAAAGAGTTTATCGTCCTTCCCCCCGGACCGCCGAAAGGTGTAGACATATAATAGTGACCATATAAATTGTTTAATTAAAGTATAAATTCAATTATTCAAAATTAAATATTCGGAATTATTATTAAATTTCGGACTGCAAATATTCGGAGTGCATAAGTCGTGAGGAACCCTTCGTCTACAACAAACAATCTGCAATAACTCCGCAGTGGTTCTGCTGCCCTGGTACAACATAGTGACATTGAAGGTATTGTGAGCCTTTGTTTACAAAATAACGGGTCGACGCGACAATTAACCTAGCCGACTTCGACTCCCGCCCATCATTGGTGCCCGCGCTCGCGCAGTGCTTTCAAACACCGCCTCATAGTTTCGTCATTGGCCATCACCATATTCGGTACACTCGCGTAGAAAAGTGTTTGTACAGAGGTCAATGTTATTTTGATATTTTTATAATAACATGGAAAAATCAACATCAGAGTCACATTTAAACACTATTGAGACCCCTGGGTCAGATGGAAATTTAAACACTCAATGGTCCAGTCAGACAAATATAAACACAACACCACCAAATTACATACCCCAACGTGCAAAACGACCAAGGGAAGATGAAATATATACAGGCTGCCTTGACAATTTCAAGGAAGAAATAAAATGCATGATTCGAACTATGTTCACTGAACAAGAAACAGAAATTAAAAAAATTTGTCCTACTCTTATACAGATTAATAAGACAAACACTGATATACAGACCACTCTGTCCTTTCTTGCTGAACAAAATAACGAATTAAGAAAGAGAATAGACAAATTAGAAAGTGAAACCAAAAGAGATAAGGAGTATATTACTATTTTAGAAGACAAGGTGGAAGATCTAAAGCGGGAAAATCAAAAGAATAATTTTGAAATAAAAAACGTACCTATACTCGGAAAGAAAGAGACCAAAGAAGATCTTGTTAACATGGTTGTAACACTGTCTAAAAATATTAACTGTAATATTGAAGAGAAAGACATTGGTGATATATATAGAGTACGCAGTAAAAAGGAAGGAAGTACAAATGGCCCTATAATAGTTCAGGTATCGACTACACTCTTGAAATCGAGATTTTTACAGGCCTGTAAGACATTTAACATAAAGAACAGTGAGAAGCTCCGTGCCAAACACCTCGGATGTAAAACCAAAGAGGACACTCCTGTCTTTACTTCTGAGCAACTTACCGCTAACGGAGCTCGCCTGTACTACCTTGCTAGGGATCTGGCTAAATCGAAAGCATACAAGTTCTGCTGGACCTCCTATGGCAGGGTCTATATAAGGAGAAAGGAGGAGTCACCAATCATCATGATAAAAAGAGAATCACAAGTACAGAAACTGATGCAAGAAGCATGACTAGTTTTTTCTATATGGTTGAGTGTATGGGCCACACTTTGCTGGTTCTATAGACTTGTACTCATCTCATGTTTAATTTTCTTTAAAGTTATATGTAAACTAGAAAGCTTTTTGTACACAACAGTACTAACATCACACACCGCACTCATCATCATTTATACTAACAAAACAAAATTACATCTACACACACAAACAAAAGCACTTAACACATACATTATAAAAAACAATTCATATAATAAATACAAAATAAGCGTATTTTACAAAATTGAATATATACATCACTTAAATTTACACTACTTAAATTCACACAGGGATATTTCAAATGCTCATGAATATCGAGTATATCATGGAATGACCGTAATAATTTTTATTAGATTTTATTTATGGATAATACGTTAGCAACAGTAACTGAAATAGACGACACAGAAATCGCCCAAGCTGGCACATGCCAAATTGAGGATTTCATTATTGATCATAATACGGATCTCTTAATAGTCTCTCAAAATATTCGAAGTATTTACAGTAACTTCGACGACCTTCAACTTACTCTATCAAACTTTAACTCTGGGATTGACTTACTGATCTTGACTGAATGTAGACTTGACTCAAGCAAGCCCATACCCTAAATGAACAATTACTTATCCTTCTTCACTACTAATCATATAAATAAATGTGATGGAGTTGTCGTTTACGTAAAAAAGTCACATAAAGTTCAAGTTAAAGAAATATATTTGACACATGCATCGTGCTTGCAGGTTGATTTAAATGGACTTGCTATATTGGGGATATATAGGTCACCTTCCAATAGCAATGCAGAACAATTTATCAATTCTCTTGACGATCACCTTAATAAAATAAAATCTATAAAAAATATAATAATTTCTGGAGATATTAACATAAATATTATCGATAGGCCTACTGCACCAAATTATGAGCGTTCTAATAGACTCAATTATTTAAACATGTTGGCGTGGCTTACTGCCTGGTCATGCGTTGCCAACAAGAAATAATAATTGCCTTGACCATATTATTTTAAAACTGGAAAATAGCAAAAAGACGGCTTCAATTAATGTTTTAAATACTTCGATCACTGATCACTGTATGGTCTGTCTATGCTTATCGAATATAGCTAATATAAAAAACTACTCAAATGCTAAGACCTATGTAGACATTGAGAAAGCTGTTTCTTGTCTCGAAAAATATAATCTATCAGATTTACTTACTTAAAATGACCCAAATCTACTGACAGATCATCTTATTCATAGGCTTGGACGGATCATCCAAGATCATACGACAATAAAAGTAACTTCTTCTAAAAACCGCATAATTAAGCCCTGGATTACTCCTGGAATCTTGCAGTGTATCAGAAACAGAAATAACATGCAGAAAAAATTGTGTGCTGACCCAGATAATGACATTTTAAAGATAACTTACAGAAGGTATAGAAATCACTGTACAAATTTAATCAAAAAACAGAAACGTAGTTACGATAGAGAACAGCTAAGAAAATATAAAAATAACCCTAAACAATTATGGAAATTAATTAATGACATAACTCATCGATACGCTAAAAAAACTGACAATTCCGATTTGCTTAGTGATAAAAAGACTCCTAAAGAATCGGTATGCTCTGTCAATGAGTACTTTTCTAACATTGGGAAGGCATTGGCCGAGGACATTATTGCTAGGGGTCTTTCAGAACAATATTCTACCACGTGCGAACCATTGAACTCACAGATCTCTTCTTTTGTAATGTTGGAAACCGATCCCATCGAAGTGTATTTAATACTGATGGGACTTAAATCGGACAGTGCAGCAGGCTGGGATGGTATACCAACAAAATTTTTAAAATGTTCTAGTAGAATAATCATCCCAATTATTACACATTTGGCTAATCTCTGTCTCCAACAAGGCATATTCCCGGATGCACTTAAAATTGCTATAATTACACCTGTGTATAAGGGTGGTGACAGAGACGAGGTCACTAATTATAGACCCATTTCGGTATTACCTGTAATATCTAAAATACTAGAAAAAATAATAAACATAAGATTAACAAATTTTCTAAATAAGTATAATATACTATCAAGATCCCAATACGGGTTTAGACAAGGTCACTCCACTGAAGATGCGGTAAGCTCATTAACGTCCCTCATTGTTAACAATGTTGATAAAAATAAAAAGTGTCTAGCTGTTTTCCTTGACCTCAAAAAGGCATTTGACACCGTCTCTGTCCCCACCCTTCTAAACAGATTGGAGTGCACAGGTATAAGAGGAACTCCTCTAGACCTATTGAAGAGCTACATGAGTAATCGTAGACAACGTGTGAGGATAGGAACGCATGTCAGTGGATTTGCTAATATTAATTTTGGCGTTCCACAGGGCAGCGTGCTGGGGCCGACGTTGTTCCTAATTTATATTAACCCTTTGTGCAAAATGAATATCTTGGACGGGCACATTTATTCCTATGCTGACGATACCGCTGTAGTGTTTACGGGTCCGGACTGGGAATCAGTACGGATACTTGCTGAGGAAGGGCTTGCCAGGATAGGTAACTGGTTAAATTGTAACTTCCTAACGCTAAATACATCAAAAACCAATTTCATTTGTTTTTCAAAATACAAGATAACACAACCAAAGCCAGACTACAAAATTAAAATTCATACATGTAATAATTTAAAAAACACCCATTGTCTTTGTGAAGTTATAACCAGGGTAAGCAGTGTGAAATATCTTGGAGTGATGGTGGACCAACGCCTGTCCTGGCACGCGCACATTGATTTGGTAATGTCAAGAGTTAGAAAACTCATATGGGTGTTTAAGAACTTGAGACAGACACACACGCACACACGCACACACGCACACACGCACACACACACACACACATGCACACACACACACACACACACACGTACGTTGAAGCTTCTATTTGTTTAGTTTTAATGTTCTTTTTTTTTTATTTTTCATCTTTTATTTTATTTTATATTTTTATTTTTAATATTGTCACTTTCTTATATTAACTCTGGAAGAGCGGTCACTCCTAACACAAGCACTTGTTCTGCTTAAAAGGAGTACCCAAACAATTGTAAAGACAGTGTAATTGGCAATAATAAAATATTTTCATTTTCAAATATTTTCATTTTCATTTCATCGTAATCTAAAAACGCTTGTAACGCAAGAAGTATTATGCTTTTATGTCCCGCTGCTAATGCAGCATTTTGCATAAACTGCGAGTGAGTGAGGTCACGAGAAAGAAAGAAAGGGGTATAGGGTGGCAACGGATGTGCGACGTCTTGGTGTTGGTGATCTCCATGGGCGGTGGTAATTGTTTTTCATCAGGTGGCCCACATGTTCATTTGCCCCCCCTCTCATTTAAAAAAAAAAAACTTTCTTTTCTTGATTACCCTTAGAATCAAATTCAATTTCACCTGCGCCTGATGTATCCCGAATGCTGACAAACAAAGTTCACTACATTATATGTATTAAAATTTCAAGGTTGTTAGATCACTGTTGTAAATACGGGACTTACCGCGATCGATTTTTTTTATTTTCCCGATATTTCGGCGACGTTGCCGACGCCATGGTAACGGGATGACCATTGACTCATCCTGTGTCCAGGACGTCTGCAACGTTTCTCACAAGTTCTACCAAAATATTTTAGGTGTAGCGATCACTATGCAGCTCGTCTTGGCCAAATTTCCTTCTTCTTACAAAAAACCGCAGCCAAGTATTACTCTCTGGAAGAAAGGATTTGCCCACCAGACGTTTCCACTGTTGTGTCTCCTATGTAGCCACTATTAACAATGGCAATGATAACAAAGCAATGAAGTTTATTGCAATCTCTAGGATCAATACAAATATCACTCACAACTGATTTTATCTGAAGAACTTGTAAAGACATGCAAGCTTTGCAATCGTTGCCAGAGATTGAGGTTATCCAGTGTATTATCAGTACAGCAACGCGAGCAAACAAAGCAAGGCAACTAAGAGTGATAATCCATGTACTGCCTATAAGCCATGATAACTGTTTCACATAAGCCTTTACCGCTTACACATTACACATTACACGTTACACATTAGCCATACCGCTTCAGCCGAGGCCGATCAAAATTGAATTTTTTGATTGCGAAAATCTAGCCTCACCTTAAATTAGTGCTAACAGTAATAAGCTGAGCCGGTGCTTTGCCGATTAAACTGACGATGTTTATCATAAATTTAAACAAAAAAATAATCTCGATAGGTATCTGCTTCAGCTTAGGTGATAGGCCCCCAGGACTTTGTGAATATTCCCCCATGTATAAAAAACCGGACAAGTGCGAGTCGGACTCGCCCACCGAGGGTTCCGTAGGTACGTAGTATCATTATTAAATTTGATATTTTTCATTATAAATCGTCGAAAAAAATAAATAAAATATATTTTGCAATGTGTACATCAAGCCCTTTCATATGATACCCCATTTGAACTTGTAGTTTCAATTTGAAATTTCGACACCCTATAAAAAATATAGACCCCCTATTTTTTAAGATCTATTTACAAATGTATAGTTTTGAGATTTATTCCTGTACTTGTAGTCTATAACGATGTTACTTGCCAAATTTCATAGTTCTAGGTCAACGGGAAGTACCCTATAGGTTTTGATACCCTTGAGTGTGTCGAAATATGCGTTTTTTGCTGAATAAACGGCCGTAACTTTTTGCTACGTAAACTTAGCAGTTTGATTTTTTTTTAACTTCATGGGACCGTAGACCTGAGTATACAGTTCAAATTTCAGCTTGATACCTCCACGCATTCTCGACATAGAAATTCTTGACAGACAGACAGACAGACAGACAGACAGACAGACAGACAGACAGACAGACAGACAGACAGACGGACAACAAAGTGATCTTATAAGGGTTCCGTTTTTCCTTTTGAGGTTCGGAACCCTAAAAAGGAACTGAAAAGTTAAATTTAATTTTCTTACTTCGCTAACTCGATCGGTATTTTTCTCGCACGCCAGGAAATAGCTGACCGCAGTTTGAGTCCGATGACGTGCACACCCGTAATTGGTTCCTTTCAAGACCCAGCCAGCGGTCTAGTGCTAGACAGTTTCGCAATTAGCACATGTTATCATATCGTGCAAAAACTTTTCCAGTTTATTAAAATTGAAGAAAATTCAAATGCTAAGAATGGGGCCCAATTTTTATAAATTGCTCTAAACATTACCCATTTATAGAGGTATTTAAGACGTGTCATCAACCACATTAATATTTTTTTCTATGTTAGCATTGACTGACTCAAAACTATTTAAAAAATGGGGTGTAGCTTTAAAAATACTTTATATGCACTAAAATTACCTCAAAATAGCAGCGCTTCTCCCTCCTCCGTACGCGGTGTACCATAGTTCTTACTTAGCGTAATAAATTCCTTGATCCTTTATCTATCCAGTGGTGTGATTGAAGTTTGGATGGAGATGATAGATATGTAGCTGCAACACTAAACTGTATCCCCCGATTTTGTTATCATTTTTTTTTTTGAAATGCCTCTCTATGGAAGCAATTTTAAAGACGTATTTACGTCAATAGTTTATCAGTATTTTGCCGTACGTGATCATTCATTGACCAACCAAATGACCGTGAATTCGTAAGTAATAAAAAAAATGTTCGAAAGCATGATCGTATTTACGTTCCAGGCGAATACATTAGTTTGGTTTTGAACTCCAGCTCAACATGAGCTTAGAACTGAAAATGTTTTAGAATCTAAGAAATTGTAGTCAAATTTATACAAAAAAATATGTTTGTCAGCCGAATCTCATAGTAAAAATGTCGCAACTGTAAATTTACAGCTGGCCAGCAAAAAATGTTGTTATAAAACATGCAATAATACATGTGGCATGTTAATAAATAATTTTTTTAAGGTGTAAATTTCAATAATAAAAATATTGTTTTGGTTAATTACTATGGAGAAACTCGAGACAAATAAACCCATCCATAGACAGGCTACTGTCGAAGTTGCTTAACTTGCGTGATCGATTAGTAGACGCCATCGAGCTCCTCCTATATCATGTATACCTTGTATTAGTAGGTAATAAATAATACACAAGACGTGTAAACCCTTGTAATTAGAGGTGACAGCTCGCCAGCAACGACTAATTATAATTTCAAAATCAATCAATTTAATAACCAAATCGTACATCATAAGACGAGGGTAAGTTCGGACAGATTTCTCAATCCAGTTGGGAAATCAAGCGTTTTCAACCGCGAACCTTCAGCACTAATTCAAGCCAGTCCGCATTACCGGCGTATTTCACGTAATAGTCTAATTTAACTTGGTATGTACAGTCGCGGTCGAAAGTTGGACTGCGATTTCGTGTTTCAGGTATAATAAGACTTTCAACTTTAGGTACAAAGTGACAACTATATGGCAAAAGCCTTAAATAAGAAAAAAAAATCTATAAAAGGCAGCCTTCATATAATATGTCATATCAACTATATATAGTTAAAAAAAAAACTAAAAAGCACGCTATAATGATCAATTGAACTAAAAAATTAAAAATTATTTTTAATATAGGCAGAAAATATAAATTAATAAAAAAGTTAAAGTATTATTGTAAAAAAATCATAGTGCTCGATAAATCAAAAAAAGCGGCCAAGAGCGAGTCGGACTCGCCCATGAAGGGTTCTGTAGCAGCAAGCAATCAATCAACTCAAATATAAAAATACTAGCTGTTGCCCGCGACTTCGTCCGCGTGAATATCAGTTATCGTGGTAAGACTACAGGAAATCAAGTACTTAACATAACCGTATATTTAAGAAAAAAACTTATGGTGAATAATTAATGTAGATACCTACAAATTTTATACCTGCTTTCAAATATGTTTGCAAATAATGCATTAAATGCAAACAAATTTGATTACCTTAAAAAAAGGTTATAGTGGGTCAATTTATCAAAAGATACACATATGCTGCCACTGACTTTTTTAGAACTTTTAAAGAGCAACAATTCCATCATACATAACTTATGCGTAACTTCAACTGTTTACGCAGCGCAAGCAACGAAAGCCCTCAAGACATATTTTTTCCCATTTTTCATTGGTGCTCCGCTCCTATTGGTGGTAGCGTGATGTTATATATCCTATAGCCTTCCTTGAGATATAGGCTATATAATATAACTAATTATATAGCCTATATCTCAAGTAATAATATATTAGCGCGTTCAACCAAACACACTCTTCAGCTTTATAATAGTAGTATAGATAGTATAGCTTAATTATATATATATATATATATATATATATATATATATATTATAAGTATAGATTACGTTATCTCCTAAGATGTTGATTGAAATCGAGTGCTGTCAAGGACAAGTTTTTTTAATAAGGACATTTTTTTTTTAATGTATTATATTAAAAAATATTTTTAATTTTTTAGTTCGATTGATCATTAAAGTGTGTTTTTTTTGTATTTTTTAACTAGGTATATTTATTTTCTACTGTTTAGTTAGATGTGATATGTGACAAAATTAATTAATCCTGGCGATTCTTACTATGATAATTAAATAAAGTTATCAAATTATTGTATTGTCATCGGTCCTTGATAAGTATACAAAATTTAAATTAAATCTGACCTTACAAAGTGGGTCAAAATCTAGTTCAATGACGTCGGTTACAAACTGACAAACCGACAAGCAAACATACCAATGAAGTTAATAAAAGCGTGTTAAAAAAGGACTCCAATAGACTGGACTTGCTCTCTACACGTAGAGAGGTTGCTACTCTTTGCGTTCCATCACAGTTTAAGTAATAGTACTACTGGTTCTATATACATTATACCAAGGGGAGTGCTCTGATGAGCTATTTGATTTGATACGCTGAATTCCTCTATCATACAACTACCCATAAATTAAAATTCCATCCATATCATCTTAATTATACTTCTATCAATTGATAAAAAACGTAAGTAAGTAATTGACTATGTAAAAGCATTTGAAGTATTAATTTGACGTGATAGTGTCTTATAAATCGATGAACGCCGGCTGCACGCACGAAAAAGCATGACTCATTGTCACGTTCCGGCTAAGCCGAACGTGCAAGCGAGAACGCGGAACCACCGATAGAGAGGCACGATCGGCCTATGTTTCTTATGACGTTATCACGTACAAGTAAAATTATCCTCCGTAAACGGACTTTACAGACAACCAATTTTTAGGGTTCCGTACCTCAAAAGGAAAAACGGAACCCTTATAAGATCACTTTGTTGTCCGTCTGTCTGTCTGTCTGTCAAGAATTTCTATGTCGAGAATGCGTGGAGGTATCAAGCTGAAATTTGAACTGTATACTCAGGTCTACGGTCCCATGAAGTTGTAAAAAAATCAAACTGCTAAGTTTACGTAGAAAAAAGTTACGACCGTTTATTCAGAAAAATACGCATATTTCGACACACTCAAGGGAATCAAAACCTATAGGGTACTTCCCGTTGACCTAGAACTATGAAATTTGGCAAGTAACATCGTTATAGACTACAAGTACAGAAATAAATCTCAAAACTATACATTTGTAAATAGATCTTAAAAAATAGGGGATCTATATTTTTTATAGGGTGTCGAAATTTCAAATTGAAACTACTAGTTCAAATGGGGTATCATATGAAAGGGCTTGATGTACACATAGCAAAATATATTTTATTTATTTTTTTCGACGCATTATTTCTTATTTATAATGAAAAATATCAAATTTAATAATGATACTACATACCTACGGAACCCTCGGTGGGCGAGTCCGACTCGCACTTGTCCGGTTTTTTAAATTGTTCTACGGCTATAAGAACTGAAATCGATTATAAATTAATTTTACCATTTATCAAAGCAAATGTGTTTTGTTTCGTCGAATCGAATTGGGAATTTCTTTACTACACCCATTATTAAATATTTAGTCCCAACCCTCATCAATAAAATAAAACATTATATAATAATTAAGGTTCATTAGCTATAGTAATCTTTAATCCTCACTTAACTTTCTCATTGGTTACTATCAGAGTTATCACTTAGTTACCGAAAATGAACTTTTTTCGAAATGGCAACTATTGGCATTAACCAAACTCTAAAGTTACACGTACCCAACTTCTTGCATATATTGTTTTGGCTGCATAATTTGATCTAATTTGGTTGCATAGGTCGATTTATCCAACGACGATGCCTTTTGGGTACTTTTGTGATGATTCAACTATTCAGTATCGATCGATCGATCGATAGATCGAATCTTTCATTTAGGTTTTGACATTTGTAGCTTATTAAGATATAGTAAAAAAAAGTCAATTAAATAGTCAGGTATATGTGATAATATAAATCAAATACATACAATATAGGTAGCAATGAAGATTATTGACTAGGTTAAGTAGTTTAAAATTGATAAGTAACATGGTTAAGTAGACGTAAAGTAGAAGTAAGACGAAGACCATGTAGTGAAAATCGCATTAAGCTTGCCAGAACAAAGAGAGGTAAAGGCCGCCCGCCATCGACCTGGTGGTCAAACATCGAAAGAGACCTTAAGAAAGCTCAGTTGCCAAAACCGACAACCCAGGACAGACAACCTGGCGCCGTAGAGTGAGGAGACCCGACCCCAGATAACGGGAACAGGGACGGAAGAAGGAGAAGGAGAAGAACTAGGTTAAGTAGTTTAAAATTGATTAGTAATAAACGGAACATCTAAAAATATAAAACTGCTCGACTATTATTAGTATAATGGTAACTAGAGATGGTATAAATGTCGCAGCCAACTGGTTAAAATAGCCGTTCAATCAAACAGCTAGCCCTTTGACTGAACAACGCCATTCAATCAAACGTCTAGCTTTTTAATTGAATATTTGAGTCGCTTAAAACGTTCAACACTACAGCTGATTCAAAAGCCGCCGTCTAATTGAATTAGTTCAGCGCTCACCACCGCGGCGCTAGGTGCGTTTTGTTTTCAATATGGCGTCAACTAGCCGGTGTACGTTACGGAGAGAAAGTAGTAAATACATAAACTAGGGGCGCAGCCCCCAATTCCGGGGGGCTCGGGGGGCGAAGGCCCCCGCCATATAAGATAAATATTGCCAACCCCGACTTCACGTAGACTTGTCGGATCGATACTAGAGTGTTTTTTGCAAGCCCGGAGGCGCTGAGGGAGTGCAGCCCCCGCCCTTCGTTACGCAAAGGCGAAGGGGCTGCACTTCCCTCACCGCCGGAGACGTCCCAGAACTCCGCTTGCTTATTAGGTAGGTATTATTATTCTCTCAAATTACATACTAAACTAATGGTCATCTTAGTTAATTTGCCATTTAACCAGTTGGCTAAGCGTCGTCTAGCTGTAGTGTTGAACGTTGCAGTCAACAAGTCGGCTAAACGACGTATAGCCGTGTGATTGAATGGCGTTGTTCAGTCAAAGGGCTAGTTGTTTGATTGAACGGCTATTTTAACCAGTTGTCTGCGACATAAACATACCAAAGTAACCTAACCAGGGCCCCTACCGTCGAAGCTGAAGCAGATTACTATCGGATTTTTTTCATAGCGAAAATCAAACTTCAGCTTTGAATTATGGTACTTGTGTTTAGCATAGCTGGTAGAAACCCGCGAGCTCTGCCGACCAAGCTGAAGATGTTTGTGAATAACTAAAACGTAAGATCTATTTTTCGAATCAAAATATTCCATGGTAATCGGCTTCAGCTTTGGCGGTACGGCTCTTAGTATTTCTGTCGTTAATTTACTAATTAGTAACGATGTTATTATTTTCCGTTTAAAATTAATTTCAAAATATTACTTAATAGAGAAATGAAATGTTTAAATATGAAAAATTAATAGGAATAGGTGGAGGTTAAATGGAAATAATGACTTTGAATGAGCTTTTAAGTTTTATTAGATTTTTTTTTAGATACTAGGTGACCTTATATAATATTCTCTACTATTTTATCTACACGTCACTGCCTACACATTATTTATAAAATATTGTTATTATACGATCGATTAATCATCAATTTATAAGTCATTTACAAAATGAATGTATATCGGAAAAACATTAGGCACCCGTGTAAATGTTCCCGTTTTAACAACAATTTAATTTGGATTTATTCCCTTGACGGTACACGTAACATAAGCCTATCCAAAATTGTTCAATGTATAATGACAGTGTCCAATCTGATAAGGGTCAACCCCGGGCCAATCTGAAAGGAATTTCAGTTAATATGACCGTTATTTCGAATAGCGACCCCTTCTTGGACAGGGTAATCTTACTAATCACATGTGGAGGGATTCCATTCACGTTTCCTTGCCAATGCGTCTTTGATTGCAGACCTTTTGCTTTCAATAAGTAAGTGAGGGAGGAATGGATGTAGTAAAAGGCGATTAAACCGGTTCACTATGTGATTTATAGTGAGTAATAAACGAATGAACGTATGGGAGAGGTTTAAGTTTATATACGGTTGAGTAGTTATTGTAATACGCGGCGTTTGCAATACAAACTCGGATGTTAATTGCCGAACTTTTCATAGTACTATTGGTTCTTGATTGGGCCATAAAAGGTCTTATTGTTGGACCAAGTCGTTTGTGTCCCGAAATAGTTAATAATTTTAATAAGTTCTCGTTCCGATAACTTAATTAATTAAATTAAACTAGTCGCCCATGTAGGTATATTGATGAGCCAGGTGGTAGACTGGCTACTTTGACTCCGAGGTAACGGGTTCGATTTCCGCGCAATGCTTCCTATGTATTATTATAATACATGTGCATTACAAAAAATATATACATCAATCAATAGGTATACTTATCAGTTACCTTAATAGGTAACCAAAACCACATAGTTTGCTTAATTTGGGACTAGATGGCGGGGTATAATGTGTTCTAGGATATTTATTTGTCTGGAAGGTCCCTCGAAGGTCTCGATTTGAGATCGAATTTAATAGCCGACAAAAATACCTACTCGAGCGACGCGTTTAATTTGTTAATTAATTTATTTTAAAGTCTCCTGTGAGTTTTAATAATATTATTCTCATCCTGACTTTGCCGCCTAATTATCATTTCGACGAGCTTACAGGAACCTGGAAATGCCTCTAAATAGTGTTATGTTATATGGAATGTGTTCAGCAAATTACCTACTAAATCTAATTAAATAGCACTATCTTCCTTTGTAGGAATTAATAAACTAGCTTATACGTAACAAACTTTATGTAAAGCTACTAAATTACTGATTGAACAAATTTTGGGCGTTATGGACGCTAAAAACTTGTTTCACACTACGCTGTTGGTACGATGACTGTAGGGTGTAAGTAGCCACGATCTTAGAACCAAAGCATACCTCACCTGCACGTGGTGCATCCAACCGACTAGCAAAAGAGGCTCTGGCAAAAGAGAGGTAGGACACAGCGTATTTGTTTGTAAGTTGCCCGACCGAGAAAGTACCTCCACCTCACATAATATCGCAGCCAAATAACAATTCCCTTGAGGGTTGTAGTGTTCCTGCGAGTGAATGAGGTTACCAGGAAGGAAGGAGTTATTAGTAGTTATTCTAGCCTTGTGTGTGATTTATTTTTATAAAATACTGTCCGTTTTGAAACTATACGCTCTGCTATCATTAACATTATCCTTTGTAAACAATAGGTGTTAATAAATCTCAAATGAATATTAATTTATGAATGCACTCAATCACAATTGGCTTTTAATTTCTATAAAATCTGTACATACAATAAAATCATAACTGAAATGTTTGTACGCACATCACGTAACTGCCGCTTCCTGAATTGAAAACATGTTTACTGAAAAGTTTGAACCTTTAGTCGCGGTAACATTAAGTTATTTAAGTCTTTATTTGTTTTATTATTAGGTCACCAGGATGGAAGAAGTTGGTGCGTTGGCAGCGGGGGTGGCAGCGCTCGAGCGATATAATATCATGTTGCGAGATTTTATATGGCTTCGGTAATCGCTTCAAACGTAATTGATTATGAGGAATTGGTTCTAATATAGTTGCTTTGGTCACATAAATTAAACATACAACGCGAAAATAGCTCGAACTTGTTCCGAGCAAATTTTAAACACGAGCTTTTTAAAACTTCCAATATTCTACAATAAGTTAAACCGCAAAATACTCAATCTAGCTAGTTACTGATCAAACATTTGCCGGTTATATCGTGGTGCGTATAGTGACCACTTCATTCAATTTTTAATTCATGTATTTTCCGAATACCCATCAACAATTTATATTTCAACAGCCAATGTTTTCTCTGAAAACATTGACTCACAGGTTATGGAATGAATTACCTACTGAGGATTTCCCTTGAGTCTCTTGAGACTACAGCGTACTACTGTGGTACTACTACAGGGGTCTTCAAGAAAGGCGTGAAGAGGTTTTTACAGGCTCGGCAACGCGTGAGTGACATTTGGTGTAGCGAGCTACGGTGGCTGCATACCATCAGGCAGGTCGTATGCTTGTTTTCCACCTTAGTTGTATAAAAATGGAAAGCAAAATATAGTCTATATTTTTTTAAAGTAATCGGATCAGCAAGACAAGGTTTCAAATACCGGTCACTTGTTTATTTCTAAAAAATGTAAGACTTTCTTTGTTATCATTATTGGTACCACGATACATTAAAGATAAGAGTTCATGATGAAATTCAGTTCAAAGGACAACAGAAACTGAAATATAACGTTACCGCAAAAAACGAAAATTATTTTTCTTTTAATTATCCTCTACTCCATAGTTTCTCAAACTTATTTCATTTACCGGGTGGTAAATCTCGATCTCGAACAAAAAAAAATCTAAGGCTCTTACTGCTTATTCTTGGAATTTCGGTAGTACATATAGTAAGTGGCGACCCACCGCCTGTCGTACATAATGGTCTACATAGTTGCGGCAGGCATCCATTCCTTTTCTGCGATAGCCAAGTCTCCATAGATCTTATTCTGTAGCCCATTCAATATCCAACACATTTGATTTTGTGAGAGGGGGCAAAAGAGCATGTGAGTCACCTGATGGAAATCAATCTCCACCGCCCATGAACATCAGCAACACTAAGTAGTCGCCGCGATCCGTTGCCAGCCCTTCAGTTTCAGCAGTTCAGTATACCCCTTCTTTTCTTTCTAATGGGTATATTGTTCGAGTACGAGTTATAAGTGTTCAAACAGACTTTGTTTAATATATATAGTTCTACTTTGTTTAATATATATAGATTATTGAATAAATAACACGTCATGGAACATCGCGATGGAATGATTGTCAGGTGGTGTCTTAAATGGCGTAGTCCAATAGTACGCCAATAGCAACGGATTTACATGACCAATTCCCTATCGAGCGAAAGCTTGTGAATTTTGTTTGGGTGTGTGCTAATCATCCCACCTACACAGGGGCAACCCTGCCTCCCTGTAGTCTCCTGGTTCATCCATCGTGATCCATCCTTTGTAGATATATACTTGATTATCTTGCCACATACTTTTTGCCTTCTTTTAAACAAGCTATCGCATAACAGGACCGGTTTTTTATTTAATAATTAAAATAAAATGAAAATGCTTTATTTCAAACATGGCTCATACAGTGTTAGTACCTAACATTTTTTTTTGTATAATATATTAGTAACAATTTTCACTTATAACTATATAAGTAGTGTTAGTAGATACTAAAGATTGAGAACATATAGATAGATGTTAAAATGTAATATATTTTTATTTTTATATTCTTTTTTAAACTTTCAAACAAGTGTGCATTGCAGACCACGTTGAGAAGGACTGTGCTACTCACATGTCTCCCGGTTAATAAGTGTTCCTAACAAACGAACAAACAAAGGTGCTATAAAAACAAAAGCGGGAATTCTCACAAAGGATGTCACAAGCATTCCACTTTTCCAACAACTTTATGTTTTCATCCTTTCGAGTTTTTATTATCGTGACTTTAGAGATTAATTTCGTACATTATTGTATTAATATTTCTATTGTTTTTCTACATAATAAAGATCACAGCGTATTTTTTTGTTAATTTTATTTGGGGTAAGTGTTGGAAGTGAGCCGTATAATAAAGTAACCGACCAGAGAGTACACCTACCTTTAGAGAGATTGAGACTGAAATTTATAAAATGCATGTACTTATTATTCTTATTTATCGTTACCATATAAGTACATAAATAACGGCGTATAAAGTATACAGTTCAATAATAAGGAGATGTTCTTATGGTCTTGGCTCTTCTTGACTTTTAAACTAATTAACACACACAGATTTGGCAAAATACATTTTTCCTTCAAGTTAAAAAAGGAAAAAGAAAACAGTGACAATGCACAATTAGTTAACTTTAGAGTACACGCTCGGCCTACTATACTATAACTACTTACTATAGTATACCACGGTAACATTTTTGATCACAACTTAACAGTTTCTAATGTTAGAGCGGTGTGGTTCCAGGAAAGCCCACTGGATTAAAATTGTTAACAAGTCAGTACCACATGTGACTTTCTATATGTACTCGTACATAATCATATTTCTGTGGTTTGGTTACTATACTCGTAGTAGTTCGCGCGTGCATTGATGTACCAGATTTAGCTAAGCCATCTTTATTGAGTCGCTTATTTATGAGATTATTTGTTTATATTTACTTCTAACATATAACACACATTTTATAATAATAATACATTTTATAATCTAATACATATTCGTTCATTTAACATAGTTTACATTTCTTTCATTTAACATAGTGCGGAGGTGTACTAATAATGTATCTTTAGAAATCCACCCTTTTTTGGGGTTAAAACGGGGGTTGGAAGTTTGTATCAAAGTTCTATGTTTTTAAAGTAAGAAACTTGAAATTTAAAATGTATGCTCTATAGATGACGTGGAGGTGTACTAATAACTTATCTTTAGAAATCAACCCCTTTTTGGGGTTAAAACGGGGGTTGGAAATTTGTATGAAAGTTCTATGTTTTTGACGCAAGAGACTTGAAATTTAAAATGTATGCTCTATAGATGGTGTGGAGGTGTACTAATAATGTATCTTTGGAAATCAACCCCTTTTTGGGGTTAAAACGGGGGTTCGAAGTTTGTATGAAAGTTCTATGTTTTCGAAGTAAGAGACTTGAATTTTAAAATGTATGCTCTATAGATGGTGTGGAGGTATACTAATAATGTATCTTTAGATATCAACCCCTTTTTGGGGTTAAAATGGGGGCTGGAAGTTTGTATGAAAGTTCTATGTTTTTAAAGTAAGAAACTTGAAATTTAAAATGTATGCTCTATAGATGGTATGGAGGTGTACTAATAATGTATCTTTAGAAATCAACCCCTTTTTGGAGTTAAAACGGGGTTTGGAAATTTGTATGAAAGTCCAATGTTATTGAAGTTAAAATAATTATGACCGAAGGATTTTAAATGATATTTAAGTATAAAAAATATTGAAAACAACTACATACTTACTATTATAAGGAGGGATGTTTTATTATAACAATAAAAAGTACTTTAGGTTTTACAAAGAATTTGTAAAAAATAATCCGTCGACTTCATTGATTTAAATTCGTCTAGATATTGATTGTTTTTAACTTTTTTTTTTTTTTTTCCTTTCATTAAGTATTTAGCTTTTTCGAATGTAATTAAAAATTATTTGCAAATAACTAACTCCACGCGTACGAAGTCGCGGGCGGCCGCTAGTGTATATACATAAGTGTAATTCATTAGTGTATGACCACTCTACCAAAAACGGAAAATAATGTACAAAATTCCAAAGTACAAATGGAGTTTGACACCAATCATGAGTAGAATCAATTCCATAATTTTTATCCATTTTTAAAGTAACTGGTTTTGAAAAATAATAATAATAATTTTTAATTGCCGTGTCTATTATTAAATTGCGCTCGACAATCAAGCGAGAAAATGTGAAGTAGGTAAACAAACGTAATACCGCCACGTCCAAAAAGTCTTAAACGCCGTGCAGAAAGCGGCGCTTACGCGTCATTGACGCGATGCTCTTTAATATTAATAATTGTCTATCATAGCCATTGGCACGTCTTTTTGATAAGAAAGCGCCACAGAGCTCAGAAACTATTAGAATTATTAGGAAAACAAAAAAGTGTTCATATCTCCGAGAAAAATATTTTTTTTAAATTATTACTTAGATATATCAATTTCTAATAATAAAACTCAGCTGGGGTGTTTGAGGTTTTGCGTACTTGGAGTTACACGGTGTATATTGAAAGTTGGAATAAAACGTGATCAACAGGTACGTTTTGTTAGACTGCAGAGATCGCACAGCCAAGACTGGAAATTGCGTCTCGCGTGGATTTTTCCACTTCGCAATTCATCACACGAGCTCTGGCTCAAGGTTATTACTTCTTACCTGTACGTACGTGGTAATAAAAATACGTGAGTGACCCGATTTATTAACTAATTTAATTTAATTCAAATAGAAGTGCAGTGTGCCGTGAGCATCTCCCGCGATTCGGCTCAAATGACCAGGAGGTCGATGGAGCCATGGGAGGTGGTGGGTGTACGTACGTGGTCCTTTATTACATAAAAAATAGTTGTCTATAAAGTAGGTTTACGGACGATAGTTTTACATGATAAGATCATAAGAAAACATCGGCAGAGTGAAAGATGCGTCACAAGCCGCGATCTCGCTTGAACGCTCGGATCAGGCGGAACGTGACAATGAGTCATGCTTTTTCGTGCGTTCATCGATTTATAAGACGATATCACACGAAAATCAATTTGACACGAGAGGTTATAGTTTTGATTTAGTACCCTTCTCGATACATAAACTAGAACTCTACTATTTAGGTACTATAGAAGCTAGTAAAACAATTATAATAAAAAGTTTAGTAAATATTAGGTTGGGGAAAAAGTTTTTTCGTATTTTATATGAAAATTCAAAACATTTTTTAATAAAGTTTATTTACATTTAACTAAAGTATGTAGGTGCCATTATGTTCGATAACTTTTTGTCATCTTGTAGGTAGAGACATGATCCCATTACTATAGAAATTTTGGGACTTCTGTTCAAAAAACCGCGACAAGTGGTTTTGGCAGTCTTCTCGTGATGTTAACCTGACATTGCCTAAAGAATTCTTAAGAGACCGAAACAGGTGGAAATCAGAAGGTGCAAGGTCAGGACTATACGGCGGATGCATTAACACCTCCCAGTCAAACTCTCTTAATTTTTGCTGAGTGGCTAAAGATGTGTGAGGTCTGGCGTTATCATGATGAAAAATCACACTCCTTCTATTAATTAATTCCGGCCGCTTTCTCTCTACTTTTTGCTTTAATCTCATCAGTTGTTCACAGTAGAGTTCAGAATCGATAGTCCTACCTGGCGGTAACAGCTCATAATGAATATCTTCCCTTCCAATCCCACCATACACACAGCATCACCTTGTTGCGGGTTAACCCGGGTTTCGCCAGAGGCTGTGAAGCCTGGCCGGCCTTTGACCACGACCTTTTTATGCGCCAAAACTGTTATGTGGTCAATTCCTAGTTCTTCAGCTACGTCGTAACTACTGATATGCCGATCTTGCTCCACTTTTTCAGAAATGGCATCCATTTTATCCGTAACAGGGCGACCAGAGCGACGTGCATCTTTGACATCAAAATTTCCGGATTGAAAACGCTTAAACCAAATTTGTGCTACTCTCACAGACACTGCACTAGGTCCATAAACGTCACAAATTTTTTTCGCAGCTTGCGTTGAATTTTTACCTTTTTTGTAGTAAAATTTTAAAATGTATCGAATTTCTTCATTAGATTCACTCATCTTGACAGTAAAAAAAACAAATGAAAATCACACATTTACCTAATTTGAATTTGGAATTATCTTTTTTAAAATTTAAACTTTTTAAAGATATCAAAACCTGCTAGATACAAATGGTATAACCAAAGAGATTTTAATACAAGTTCATACATACTATAATGCGAAAAGACTTTTTCCCCTACCTATTACATAAATATTCACCATGATAGTAATTTGATGGATCGGCGACCGCTTGGAGTTGCTGAGTCCTATGGGCGGTGGTGATTACTTTCCATCAGGCGACTCACTTACTCGTTTGCCCCCCCCCCCCCCCCCCCCTCAAATAAAAAAAATAATCAATGTATTTTGTATTAAATTTAGCTCTTACCTTTTCATACTGAGAATGTTAACGAAGTTCTAAGAAATGAAAATGTTTCAATAAAATGTTATTTCAGGATGTTTGCTTTCAGTTTATTTACGATATTACAGTAAACAGCCTTCAGGTATTTCCTAAGAAAACTTTTGTAGGCGTACTTGTACAAGTGTTTACTTATCCCTGAAACAAAAAAAGAGTTAATCTGTTTTAGTTTGTGTAAATAAATAAATACATAAATATTGTTAGACGAATTATACAGCGCCATCTAGCCCAAAGTAAGCGAAGCTTGTGTTAAGTACTAGACAACTGATAAACATACGTAAATATTTTTATTTTTATTTTGTAAATACACATAAAACATATCAACGCTTTTGGATACAAATTTTAATTATATTCTACTAATTTCTTCTGATTAAATTCGTTGTGAGTTCCAAGGCAGCCGTAGTTTTACCCCCGGGACTGCAATGGACTTCATTGTTCATTGCCTTTTTTGGCGGTCGCCGCTGTTAATCCTGGCTACACAAGAGCTACAGTGGTGGGAATGTGTGGTGAGCCCCCGTCCCTATTAAAAAAGAATACAGTGTTTGACTTAATTCTGGACGTTTTGTTAGTAGTAGAAGAACATTGGAAGAAATTATAATTATTGCAATACACTAATATCATTTATTTTGTGGTCTAAGTGGTTCATTAGCATCTTTGGACCAAATCCAACGTCACCTGCACCCTGCTGACTGACAATCGAGGCTCTGGCGAAAAGAGAGATAGGGCTTCGTGTATTTTGTATGCTACCCGACTGGGGATATACCGCCACCTCACAGAATACCATAGCCAAATACCGGGTTGTTGGGTATCTGCGAATGAGTGTGGTCACCACGAATGAAGCAGTTGATTCGTTTCAGGTGTTGGGGGTGGGCCACACAGGTAAAAAAATATCGGTTGTTTCGAAAAAAAAATACGTGAGTGACCCGATTTATTAACTAATTTATTATGTTGTGTCATGTGAGTTTTAATCATTTGAATGTTTTAATAATTACTTAATCTTCATACACAAAAACTAATGTAGTCAGGTGAACAGCATTCTGTTTACACAAATCAATCTTAGGATGATGCACAGGTAAGACATGGTAGGTACACAAAATGATTATTATACAGGATGTATTTTTAGTTGCGTGGAAAATTAGAAAATTTAAGAAAACTGAACTACCTTATTAAATTTTCTAACGTCGTTTGACAGGTTGCGCGAAACCAATTCGATTATTTTTAAGAAGACAGGACAACGTCTAGTGAGATAATTATATTTTTTGTGTATCTATAAAAGGTAACCATTACTGACTGATCTATCAAAGAACAGCTCAAATCACTGGACGGGTCGGATTGAAATTTAGCATACAAATTTCTATTATGACGTAGGCATCTGCAATTTTTTTTTTTTTAAACTCCCTCAGTCAGGATGCCGGGACATATGCGTACGAAGTCTCGGGCGCAATCTACTTAAGAGCCATATTACATTTTGACTGTGATTTTTGCGTAAAATGGCCAATTTTGGCGTTCTTGATCTCGGAAACAAAAATACATTAACAATGTTGACTTATTGAATAGTACAGAATAGCTATTGGCATAGTACATAGCGGCCTCGCTTTTTGTAAATTTTGCTTAACTTTTTAAATAAACCGAAAATTGCAGAGAAAGATTTTCATAAAATGCGCGCATTCACTATTTTGAGATGGATTGTACTACTGTTCCAAGCAAATGAAATAAAAAAAATAGAATGTTATTTGTTATATAGTCGTATAGTACATAGCAGCCTCGGAATTTTGAAATATCATTGATTTAATATAGAAAAAAAACATTCTTTTAACCAAAAAAACTTCGAAAATCGCTTTAAGTAAACTGTTAATATCTCGAATAAACGATAATATTATTGAGCAAAATTTATACGAGAATAATTGTTACATGATGAATAAACTTTGTAGCATGAATTTATTATCTTATTTCAATAAAAACGATAAATATAACTTCAAAATTACTACAAAAAACGATGCACTGGCGGCCGTCGCGGGTTTAGTACTGCGCGAGAGCTCGTCAGCGTGCAAATGTAATAGGGCTCTTAAGTCATAAAATAGATATGAACATTAACAGAATACTCGTGCTAAATAAAGAGGAGCTCTATGACGTCGTTGCCCGTGTCAGTCTAATCGAGCACCCAAGTTAAGCATCGTCGATCGTAGCCTGTCCTTGGATGGGTTTATATTATCTCGAGCTCCTCCGTGCTTTGGAGGGCATGTTAAACCGTTTGGTACCGGCTGTTGTGATTAGATGACAGTCATTAAGCAAAGTCAGTGACCTTTAGGCAGCTTGAAAACACTGGCCTCCGCCAACCCGCAGTTGAGCAGCCTGGTGGAGTATGCTCTAAAACCCCTCCGATTGAGGGGAGACCCATATTCAAACAGTGGTATGAATAAGGGTTGACGAAGAAGAAGACGCATGAAATGTTACCACTAGTAATATTACTAATTTGATTTTACCATCCCTACAGTATTTAAACGAAAATATGTAATGAATCCCAGTGATTGAAAGCCACTGCGCTATTTAAACTTGAACTGCACAAAATACCATACCAAATTGACCCTGATAAATTAAATTGCTAAACTTAAGGGAACAACGTTGATGAATACATCCATCTTGTGAACAAAACTGATAGAACCATGGATAATATATAAAATGGAGGCGCTGTTTAATAACGATTCTATGGTAACAATTCTATAATCAGTCTAAAAGTGAGGTTAAGTGTTATTTATTTCTAAAGAGTTAAAAGTTAATGTTAAAAAATAACACGTTAAGGGAACTGTTAACTATCATAACACGTTATTTATTCAGACACGTTCAAACTATCTCTAAATGTCATTGTGTTGTCTATTAACCGTATTAACGCTATTATAAACAAAAAAAATAAAATTAACAGAACGTTAGAAATAACAGTATCATCGTGATATCTTTTAACAATGTTATACGTTTAATTTAATTAACATAATAATTTAGTTGTTATAAATTTTAACGCCTGCTCCTAGTACAGTCGTGCTGCTTTACGCCGTCGCCCAGTTGGGTGACGACGTAACGTAAATAAGGTTTGGTTTATTTTCATCGAAATTATAACAGTTCCTTTTCATACGGTCGTCATATATTTTTTTATTCAGTCTGTGATCTCTAGATAACGATATCACAAAAATAATCAGAAAATATTATGTGACAAAGCAATTACATACAACGTACTACATTTTTCTTCGATTTTCGAACGGCTTTTGAATATCCGTAGTACAAAATAACATATACGAAATTAGAATGGATCGGCAAATACATACCTATTTAGTTTTTATAAATATTCAACATCTCTTTCAAAATTTTTATAATTTTCATTACATTGAAAAACATTGAATTGCTCCTTCTATTTTAAATACTCTCAGATCAATAGGAAACCAAGTGGATCGGTCAAGAGAGCTTTAGATACAAATCCAGATCTGAATGTGCATGATTGTATTTTATTCAGGCTTGTTTCTATTCAGTACGAAATGCAATTGGAATTTGTATAAAGATTTTCTAGAAAAATTCTTATTTAGTTTGGTCTGCTTCATTTCATTCTTTACTCTGTTTCATATATATTATATTTATTTTATTTACATCTATGCCTATCCATATGAACTATTTCAGGATTTTGTCGTATGGCAACAAAAGTAATAAAAAACTATGTGTAACAATTTTGGAAATAAATGGCTAAAAAATTATGCTTTTGTTTTTCATTGGTTACGGATTTTATGAATAACTTCTACCCACGGTTTTACATATAAGTAGAGGTCGCCCGCGACTTGCACTTCATAAAATAAATATTTTTTTATGAACTAGTTCGGCCCGTGACTTCACACGCGCGTATCCCGGTACCCCGTAGGGATGTTAAGAAATGTGAAAGTGGAACAAACAAACAAACTCACTTCTCCATTTATAATATTATTAAGGTTATAATTTTAGGGCATAAGTTAAAATATAAACTATATTTACTATTTAAATATAACATAAAACAGAATAATACAAAACTGTACACAAACACATTAAAATTTTCATGTTACACCTATTCGCAATACCAGTTTCATAATTATTATAATACTAGCGACCCGCCCCGGCTTCGCACGGGTGCAATGCTGATACTAAATGTACTACAGAAGGTCTTTGCGCTTTGTCCTATCCAGTCCTTCCCCAGTTATAGGCACACGCCGCCGGCTCCGCGGCCGGTACCGCCACAGCCGTTATGTCCCTGCATTTTAAATGTGTAATATCTTCTAAACTATTCATTTAAATTACATGCTGTGAAGGGCCATATTGATCTATATTAAATGCGCAATGTATTTAAGGTACTTAATTGGATAAGGATTAATTCTGTATTGCTTAAAATCGCTTCGTAAATAAGGCATTATTTCTTGTAAAAAGCAAAGGATAAAATAACGGTTATTGTGTGTTACCACTAAGAGATAGACATATACCATCGCGAACTTTTTTGTAGACCATTTTAAGGTGAACAATACTGTACTACATTATTTTGATCTATCTCGTTGGGTTCAGCCAGCGTTTGCAATGAAAGAGCAAAAAAATGTGTTTATTTACGACATCACATTAGAAACCTCTAAATTATCAGTGTTTTTCTACTATGTTATGCATATATTATACATATAAACTTTCCAGTTGAATCACTCTATCTATTAAAAAAAACCGCATCATAATCCGTTGCGTAGTTTCAAAGATTCAAGCATACAAAGGGACATAGGGACAGAGAAAGCGACTTTGTTTTATACTATGTAGTGAAGTCGGGTGGTAGACAAGCATACGGCCTGCCTGATATTGCGTATTGAAGCGGATAGAATATAATAAAATACACTTTATTGCACCAATATGACACAAATACATACCTACAAGAAATTTGCAAAATAAAAACTACAAAAGGCGGTCTTATGGTTAAAAGTAATCTCTTCCAGACAACCTTTAGAAGAGAAACAATCATAAGATTAGGTAGGTGGCACATCATTATTTGTTACAAAGTTATACTATTGTATATATAGGTACTATAGCCTACATACGCTTGCATTATAAAATATTGCTCACGAACCATCGCAGTGACTCCTTCAATTCATTCGTAACTAGCTATTTCTAGCGATTTTGTACGCGTAGAAAATAAATCTTTTCCACCAGAGTCGTAGATTTTCACTGTGCCAAATTTCATCCAGAACTATTCAGCAGTTCGGGCGTGAGCGCAAAAAACATCCACCCATCCAATTTTTCGCATTTATATTTGTAGTAAGAACTTAGATTAGTAAATTATCGCCAGTGATATATGTAACTCTTCATCACCATCTTCATATTAGACGAGAGTACGCCATGAGCCCCAGACCAAATTTAAACAATGTAAGGGCAGACAAAGCGAGTGGAGTGAGCCCTCGAGTGTCGAGCCTCCCTTTGTCCCCGCACTGCTGGTGATGTTTCTTTTGTGATTGGTGCAAATTATGAGCGAAGTATATTAAAAACAAGTAACAATATTTGTACAATACTCTACGAAAATAGATGTGACAAGAGCTAGTAGAGCTTCACTGTCAAGTGAGTCTCAAGTGTTAACCATTTATTTAGGCTTTTAATTCCTCAATTGCCATATTGCTGCATTTTGCATTTTTAAGAGGGAAAGTCAAATTCCAAAAGCTTCATAATGCTACTAATTTCTTGTAATTAAATTCGTTATGAGTTCCGAGGCAGACATATTTTCGCCCCCAAGATTGTACTTTCATTGTTCATTGCTTTTTTGGTGGTCGCCGCTGGTAATCCTGGCTACCGAGGAGACACAGTGATGTTAATGTGTAACTCAAACAGTATACTCAGAGAGTATCTTTCTACTATTTTGAAGAAAGTTCTTTTTTCTCGTACATTTGTACGAGAGAAAAGAACTTTCTTCAAAATAGTACCCTCTCGCTCAATCAGCATTCATCAGTAACAATAATTTATTTACATCATTGTTAACCTGATTTAGCGAGAGGGTTTAGAAAATTTTAAAGGGATAATAATTGTTTCGTCGGCTGGAAAAAACTAAGTCATTGTCAACTATCCATAATTCTGGTATTACTGTCATCTCTTGAAACTTGATCCACGGCCTGTTTCATCGAAACAGGAAGCCGTATCTCTTAAAACAACCACATAAGATTGCTTTTGTCCCCCGACCATAGCACCCCAGGCATCGCTAAAATATTCTTTTAATTCATTTCTGTAACCTCAAAGCCCTTTGACGTCTTCCAATTTCTAACTAGGTATTTAGTGTCTTATAATACCTATTATAAATTACCTTATAAAAAAACTATTGAAGAATAAAATAAACTATTGATGAATAAAGAAAAAAAAAACCCTTGTATGGTCCCTAATGAAGTTAATTTGTATTTTTACGAAATTAATATAATATTGTAAAAGTTGAAATGTCGGGCTGGAAGCAATGACATTTACGACCTGCCCCCTTACCACCATCTCTTATTGTGATTCAATAACTGAATAGAATGCTTATTCATACCAATGAATAAGCGACTCTACACCATTTGAAATAGAGTCGCTTATTCATTGGTATGAATAAGCATTCTATCCAGTTATTGAATCGCAATAAAAGATGGTGGTAAGGGGGCTGAGTTTAGAATAAAATTGTTATACCATCAAACAATACAATTTCTTTTTTTCGTTCACCAATCGAGTGCAAAGAGCAAAGAGCAAAGGCAATCCAATGGTATTAAATTCATATGTTATTTACCTCTTTACTAGACAAGGATTTTACGGATGGAATATTACATTAATTTGTCAAATTTATCAAATCTTTTTTTGGATTTTCATCATCATCTTCATATTTAGCATACACGAAAAAGAGCACGTTGATCCACAAAGTAAATAATACAACATGGGAGACTTCAAGAACAGCCCCCTTACCACCATCTCTTATTGCGATTCAATAACTGAATAGAATGCTTATTCATACCAATGAATAAGCGACTCTATTTTCGGCGGTAATTGTGAAACAATAAACACTTAGCTCTTTAATATAAAATATATTTAAAATACTTAAACATAACTTACATAGTTGTAGCTTTATAATACTGTGATTGTTAGATATCCACAACATACACTAGTGTTATCTACAGTATATTTATGTCCTGAGTGGAGTTTTTGATGCACTGTCCTGTCGGCCACTTTTAACACATTCACCACAATAAATATCACTGCAATGGCAACCTACGATGAGATTCTGGAGACACAAAGGGCCCTGGAGAGCACTCTGTTGAAGAAGATGAGCGACTTTGAAGCCAGCCTGCAGGCCTCTGCACCTCGTCCTATTATTATCTATTATCACCATACTGCGTCAACAAATCACTAGTCTCTCTAGAGCTATTGATGCTATAGAAATGCGGCATCGCAGGAAATATCTTATTGTCACAGGCATCTCAGAAGATATAAGGGACGACCTGCACGGGTATACAGTTGATCTCCTCCGAGACACATTAGAGTTGAATATATCCCCAGAGAAACTCACTGCTTGCCATCGTCTGGGCAAACCTACAGAGGGGAGATGCAGACCAGTGTTGGTGCGTTTTGCTGAGATGTCTTTGAGGGCTGCCATCTGGAGTAAAAAGACTGCCTTCAAGGGAACTCCGCACACAGTCTTTGAGTTCCTTACTCGTCAGAGGCAATCTGTTTTCATACAAGCACGTAAGAGGTTTGGCATGCGGAGGTGCTGGACAATGGAGGGAAACGTCTTGGTGAAGCTTAAGGATGGTACTAGACAGCGATTATTCTCTGTTAGTGACCTCTCTGTACTCGCGGCATCAGAAGATGAGCCTCAGCCAGCTGCGCCGGGCTCTCCGGCACAAGAAGAAGCTGCTCCAGAGTCAAGTCCCCGTCGCGTCAAGCCGAAGCAGGCCAGGGCAAGGAAATAATTGTATCGAATTTATTAGGTACGCAGTTCCATGATTTTTTTTTTTACTCTTTGATTCTGTAATTTTGTTTCTTTTTTGCCTTCTAAATAACTCTTGATATACCTACTTGCATTTATTACTAAGTACCTTCTAACCGTGATAACATTTACATATTTTTTCCCTGTCAATAATTATTTCTAGTTTCACTTCGTATTCGTGTGTCAACAAAATACAACTAAAATCTTAATATGTCACTGTACAGTCAATGTCAACTGTTTGACATTCGAAATGAGTGAATTTTTATTTTTACTTTTTTTATTTTTTATTTTTCTGTTTTCTTGCCCTGGAATCTTGCTTATTTCACAAAGATTGTTTTGTTATTGTAAAATGTATGTATCGTCAACCGGCAGGACACGCAGGTATAATTAGTTTATTGTTTAAATATTTATATATATTTGTTATTTATTTATTTGTATTCAATATATTATAGTGTAATGTCAGATAATGATTCATTCCATTCTGCTCTAAACTTCAGCGTTTCTTCGACGGCTAGCATTGATACTTTCGACGAACCGCTGACACTAGGTAATTTACTTGAACAAACTATCACTGACGCACCTCATTCCTTCAATGTATGCCATCTGAATGCTCAAAGCATACCCTCACACTATACCGACCTTCTTGACACCTTTTCTTCGAATTCTTTTCATTCTATCCTAATTTCTGAAAGCTGGCTGAAGCCATGCCTCTCATCTTTATCTTATGCTCTTCCAGGGTATGTTTTGATTCGAAACGATCGTACTGGCAAAGGCGGTGGGGGTGTATCAATATACCTGCGTAGTGACATACCTTATAAAATTCTGTCCTCTTCTCCGTCACTATATTCTGCTTCTGCAGAATACATTTTCCTTGAAGTATCCATCAAGGGTACTAAGTGTGTTCTTGGAGTCGTTTATTGTCCGCCTACTATAGACTATTTCTCTCATCTTGAATCTATCTTAGAGCCCTTTTCCTCGGACTACAGACATCACATAATTATGGGTGATTTTAATACCGATCTCCTGAATTCTACACAGTCTCTCAAATTTCTAAATATTGTCAAGTCAGTCAATCTGTCTATTCTGCCTTCTGAGCCTACTCATCACAATACTACTTCTCCTGATACATGGCTTGACTTAATTTTAACCTCTGTCCCTGACCATGTAATTAAACATGGCCAATTAGACGCCCCTGCATTCTCAAAACATGACCTTATCTTTCTCCAATACAAACTCCGACCACCTAAACCTAAACCGACTTTAATCTGGATACGTAATTATGCGCGATTAGACCGCACTAAACTAAAGGAAGACGTTAATAAAACTGACTTCTCTGTAGTTTACACAGCGCCGACGGTTAATGAGAAAGTTTTTCACCTTAATAATATTATTATTAAACTTTTTGATTCTCATGCACCGCTTAAAGCTATTAAAGTAAACCGGCCTCCAGCACCTTGGATTACCACAGCTGTCCGCATAGCTATGTCTAGGCGTGATCGGGCTTTTCGAAATCATAAACGTGACAGGTCTGATGCGAATTGGAATTTATATAAACTGGCACGTAATCGATGTAATCAGATGGTAAGGTCAGCAAAACGGCAATATTTCCATGAAAACATTCTTAATTCTAGTTCAGCGAACATATGGAAGTTTCTTAATTCACTTGGTGTTGGCAAATGTGCCGCCCAATCTCATGTTCCCTCTTTCACTCCTGACGATTTTAATAATCACTTTTCTGTTACTCCTTCTCTTGACCCTGCCACTAAATCTACAACTCTTTCATATAATAGGTCGGGGAAAAAGTCTTTTCGCATTATAGTATGTATGAACTTGTAATAAAAACTCTTTGGCTATACCATTTGTATCTGAAAGGTTTTGTTATCTTTAAAAAGTTTAAATTTTAAAAAAGATAATTCCAAATTCAAATTAGGTAAATGTGTGATTTTCATTTGTTTTTTTTTACTGTCAAGATGAGTGAATCTAATGAAGAAATTCGATACATTTTAAAATTTTACTACAAAAAAGGTAAAAATGCAACGCAAGCTGCGAAAAAATTTGTGACGTTTATGGACCTAGTGCAGTGTCTGTGAGAGTCGCACAAATTTGGTTTAGGCGTTTTCAATCCGGAAATTTTGATGTCAAAGATGCACGTCGCTCTGGTCGCCCTGTTACGGATAAAATGGTTGCCATTTTTGAAAAAGTGGAGCAAGATCGGCATATCAGTAGTTACGACGTAGCTGAAGAACTAGGAATTGACCACAAAACAGTTTTGGCGCATAAAAAGGTCGTGGTCAAAGGCCGGTCAGGCTTCACAGACTCTGGCGAAACCCGGGTTAACCCGCAACAAGGTGATGCTGTGTGTATGGTGGGATTGGAAGGACATTATTTATTATGAGCTGTTACCGCCAGGCAGGACTATCGATTCTGAACTCTACTAAGAACAACTGATGAGATTAAAGCAAAAAGTTGAGAGAAAGCGGCCGGAATTAATTAACAGAAGGGGTGTGATTTTTCATCATGATAACGCTAGATCTCACACATCTTTAGCCACTCAGCAAAAATTAAGAGAGTTTGACTAGGAGGTGTTAATGCATCCGCCGTATAGTCCTGACCTTGTACCTTCTAATTTCCACCTGTTTCGGTCTCTTCAGAATTCTTTAGGCAATGTCAGGTTAACATCACGAGAAGACTGCCAAAACACTTATCGCGGTTTTTTGAACAGAAGTCCCAAAATTTCTATAGTAATGGGATCATGTCTATACCTACAAGATGGCAAAAAGTTATCGAACAAAATGGCACCTACATACTTTAGTTAAATGTAAATAAACTTTATCAGAAAATGTTTTGAATTTTCATATAAAATACGAAAAGACTTTTTCCCCAACCTAATATATCTTCCATGGCTTCCCCTCATTTAACATCATTTTCTTTTTCTCCAGTGACAATTGATGAGATACGTAAAATCATTTTGTCCATTAAATCAAAAGCAGTTGGTTCTGATGATGTGAGCAGAGAAATGATTATATGTATCATTGAACAAATTCTCCCAGTCATTGCTCATATCATCAATTACTCCTTTTTGGTAGGTAGTACCCTAGTTTTTTGGCAAAAAGCTTTTATTATTCCTGTTCCCAAAATCTCTGTGCCTTTGCAATTGAACAACTACAGGCCTATTTCAATTTTGCCATTTCTCTCTAAAGTCTTAGAGGCTGCAGCGCACAAACAAGTGTCTTCCTTTATCTTCTCTCATGGCCTGCTTACTCCATTTCAGTCTGGTTTCCGACCTGGACACAGTACCACTACTGCACTTCTCAAGGTCACAGAAGATATCAGAGCAGGCATGGAGAATAAGTTGGTCACCATTCTCGTTCTCATTGACTTTTCCAATGCTTTCAACATGGTAGATCACGATATTCTTCTTGCCATTTTAGAACGTCTCAATTTCTCATCAATTGTATTGGATTGGTTTTCGTCATATCTTCACGGTCGTCAGCAAGCAGTACGTGTAGGTCACGAGTTGTCTGACTGGAAGGATTTAACCACTGGTGTTCCGCAGGGGGGAATATTATCTCCTTTACTGTTTTCCATCTTTATCAACTACCTATCCTTTTCGCTCTGTTGCCCTTACCATTTTTATGCGGATGATCTACAAATATATGTACAAAGCACCGTGGAAAATTTTAACAATGCAATAGCTGAATTAAATAAAGATCTCTGCAGTATTAGTTCATGGTCCGCAAACTTCGGTATACATGTTAACCCCGCTAAATGTCAGGCGATTGTCGTGGGTAGTTCTCGACAGATTGCCAAAATGGATTTAAAATCTGTATCTTCCATTGTATTTGAAAACTCCATTATACCTTTTGGACACTGTTAAAAACCTTGGCCTGCATATAGACGCTACTTTGAGTTGGACAGCACAAGTTGTTGAGGTAAGCCGTGCAGTCATGTCTACTTTACGATCCCTTAATCGGTTTAGGAATTTTCTCCCCATTACTACTAAGGTCACTCTTGTCAAATCCCTTATTTTTCCTATCATTGATTATGCCGATGTCTGTTATCCAGATCTAAATGAAGATCTTCTTAACAAACTGGACCGACTTGTTAATAACGCTATCCGTTTCATATTCTGTCTTCGTAAATTTGATCATGTCTCTACATATCGGTCTCAGCTTAAATGGCTCCCCATTCGTCAACGCAGACAACAACGGTTGCTCTGTACTCTTCACTCTATCCTTACTAGTCCCCTTTCTCCTGAATACTTGAAAAGTAAGTTTCAGTATCTATGTGATTCTCATGACCGTCAACTTCGATCTGATAATTCTCTTTCACTCACTACCCCGCTTTATCGCTCAGGTTTTATGTCTGATTTCTTTACATTACAGGCATCACGACTTTGGAACGCACTACCTATCCCATTAAGAAAAATACCAAATAAATTTAATTTCAAAAAGAAAGTTTATGCTAACCTCTTAAACAGCTTAATTCAGCCGTGAGTTGTCGGGCATGTTTATATATGTTTATATTATGTATGTATATATATGTGTATGTATGTATATATATATGGATATGTATGTATGGATGTAGTGTATGTATGTATATATAAGTATAAATATAGTTTATGAGTTTATAGTCACTATTTATGGTTTTGTTATATATTTTTAAACCGCATTCGTGGATGTCTGCACTTCCCGAAGGTTGACTGGTAGAGAATGCTTTTAGCATTAAGTCCGCCTTTTGTACCATTGGTCTTATTGTGGTCAATAAAGAGTTTAAATAAATAAATAAATAAATGAATAAGCGACTCTATTTCAAATAAATAAAGTCGCTTATTCATTGGTATTCAGTTATTGAATCGCAATAAGAGGTGGTGGTAAGGGGGCAGAGTCCTTATTTCCTTTAAAATACTATCAACGGATCAACGACCCTTGGTAAAAATCAAGTATAATCTGCTATTTGACTCTATAAATCCGTAGTGCAGTCCATAATGTGGACTCCTTTTTTAACCGACTTCAAAAAAGGAGGAGGTTCTCAATTCGACTGAATATTTTTTTGTATGTATGTTCTACGCGAATTGTGAACCGATTTTCATAATTCTTTTTTTATTTGAAATGGTATGATTGTCCATATGCACCAAGTCAGGATCTGATGATGGGATGCCAGAGAAATCAAGGGAAACCCTTAAATTTTATAAGCACATATGGTCAAATTCAATTTTTTTCAGGGGCTGATGATGGGATCCCAGAAAAATTGAGGGAAACCCTTAATTTTGCCCTGTGGTTTCCAGCAGAATAGAATTGCGCCACTCCATTGCTCTGCGCTGGATGTCATACAAGGCGACTAAGGAATTCTGTGTGACGCAATAACTTTTCTCCCGGAAGACGGGCAGCAGCGTCCACCAATAAGCTGCGCTCGCCAACAGAAGTCGGTTTATTTTTTTTTTAAATCAACTTTATTAATAACTATATGCAGTATGATAAATAAGGTGGATGACAATTTAGTTTAATTTCAACTTATTTATGTGATTAAGTAACATGGTAGAAATCTGTATCTCTGAAAGGCAACCGATTGTACAATGGGGTGTGTTCAGAGAAATTATTTGACATGATGCCCACTACCTCCTTCTACAGTCGCACCGCTCGCCATCGACAGGGAATTCATCCTCACACATTAGAACCGAAGTGTGCGGTTCCAAAGACGTTTTCTTCCATGTACTATCAAGCTGTGTAATGAGCTGTCTGTTGAGGTTTTCACAGGAGACTAAAGCATGAGGTTCTTAAAAAAAACGTGAAGAGGTTTTTACATGGTCGGCAACGCGCATGTGATGTTTCTGGTATTACAGGCGTCCATAGGCCTCGGTAAGTGCTATGGACCAGGCCGTATGCTTGTTTACTTACTACCTTGGTAAAAAAACCGTTACTGAATGATCTATCAAATCAACGCTCAAACCATTGGACGGCGTGGGTTGAAATTTGTCATAATTATGTACATGTATTATATTGTATATAATATAGTAGCTATGACGACGTAGGCATCATCTAAAAAAGGATTTTTCAACATATTCACGGGATACCGGTATACACGCGGACAAAGTCGCAGGCGCAGTTTAGTCTTTAATAATACTCGTAGTGACTGAAGTCTTGTTAGAGAACAGTTTGCTCCATGCTCCAATTACTTTCTAAATTGGAACTATGTCGTTTGCTTTGATTCCGGGAAGCTTACCTTTGTTGTGAAATTATCTATACCTTTATTGAGTTGGAACAGATTCTGCGGGGCCATTTCCTATTGTCAAATTGTATTATTAAAGATCTATTCAATATGATATTAAAGAACCCGAATACCTGCTTACTGGCCGGTACGTATGAATACAAATTATGAATTGTTGATACTAGTGATTGTTGTCGCTGGAACTTTGTAGATATTTTTATTAGTAAATTCACTTGTACTGTTTATTGTTTAATTATAAATTAATTTATTTTACCAACCGGTATATCTACTATATTGATGTACTGTTATTGTTTTCCCAAAATAATATTATAGGTACCGTGTAATCTATGACAGATATTTTTTTTTTAATAATTATCTGTCATGGATAACACGGTATCTACCATTCGACCACCGAGCTTGTCAGTTTATACAGTTTAGTCATAGTATTGCAATACAATACGTTGTGAGATGTACTCGTCATTCACACTGAAGCCCCGGCGATCACATGCATGAACACCTAATGTAGGGATAAGGGCATGTGCAGCTTAAAGTTTCCATAGAATCTCTCCACCTCCACGAAGATCTTTGAAGACACGATTCAATCATTATCCAGCTGGAGTGTCGACAGGTAGACCGTTTCAGAATCAGAAGGCCGAGAAAAGGCTATTAGCCCTTTCTTGAGCGCTATGACGTCTTCAATTCGTTTAGCATTGAAGACGTGATAGTCCCGCCGTATCAGCCTTCTGATCTGCTTATTTAAAACAGCATTTTATCTCGAAGCTCTAACATAATATGACTCTCGTCGCTTCCGCATAAGAGCCTGAGTCTCTCTAGAGAGCTTAGCCTCTCGAAATTTATGTTACCGTCTAAAATGTCTAGTTCTATCTGATGTCTCGTCCGGGTCCGCAGTGGTTTCCAACGATCTGAATCAGTTTTGAAGTTCCAATTGGAACTTTTCCGAAGTTTGAGTGATTTGAGGAAGAGTTGGACGTGGATTCCACTTCAACATGCAGGTTCTTTCCAGATTATAGTTGATGTTTAAGGTGCTTCGTACTAGTCGGTAGTCGCTACCGGTATCAGACCTGTTAATCACAGAGACATCTCGAAATATTATCCATTATGATGAAGTCGATCTCATTCCTAGTCATTTTGTCGGGGCTTTGCCAGAAAGATCTCCTCTGGAGCTTCTTTTTAAAGAACGAGTTCATCAAAAATAGCCAATATATTTAGAGGAAATTCATCAGCACTTGCCCACTGTGGTTCCAGGACCCCCACCTAAACCCACCGACTACCAATTCATCGCATTCTTGATGAGAGCAATATGAACGAAGAACCCGACACCCCCCTAGGAGAGCTGGTCTCTAACACGATAACTAAAGAGGTTGCCCGATTAGAGTATCACGGTATCCTCTCACTTTCGTCGGATTTCCAAATCAACCCTGAATCTGGCATTCGACCCCCCTTAATTCTACTTCCAACTCTCTCACATCATCGCCACGCCTCAGTGTCCACGTTTTAATAGCAAACATTAACTATAAATTATAACGGAGAACCAAAGTTGTCGCCATAGCTCTTAAAAGAAGTAAGATGAAGTTCCAGTGGGCCGATCTCATCTGCAGAAACAGCGCCTGCACATAGAAGACGACTGTTATGGAGTGGAGCCGCATACGAGTATGAGGCGACAAAGTATTGAGCGACTTCTTCTAGATCTACTGATGACTAAAGTCTGACAAAAAAAAGCAGCCGAAAGCAGCATGATTGGAAAAGGGAAGAATCACAAAGTATGGTGGAAAGCATAATAGATTATCCAGCAGTGGGTAGAATTTGTGGGATACATGTTTGGGGTATAAGTGGTTTCAACATCTTTGAACCAAAGCCAACTACATCTGCATGCTGTGCACCATACTGACTAACAAACGAAGCTCTGGCGAAAAGAGGGGTAGGGAGCTTAATTGTAAGCTACCCGACTGGGGAATGTACCTCCACCTCACAGAATATCGCAGCCAAATAACAATTCCCTTGAGGATTGTTGTGTTCCTGCGAGTGAAACCAGAAAAGAAGGAGATGCTGCGTCGGCAGCGGGGGTGGCGGCGCGCAAGTGATATATTATGTTGCGAGCGTTAATATGGCTACAGTAACCGCTTCACATCAGGTGGTATGCTTGTCTGCCACCCGACGTAGTATTAAAAAAAAGCAGGCTGATAATGACGTTCATGATGATGATAATAATAATTAAAAAATATATATTAGTTGCTATTTAGTTTTTAGTAATTAGCTTGATTACTTAGCTATTACGAATATTATACAAACCCATATAGTAAGTACAGGGTGTAAAGTTGGATAATAACAAACAATTAGGTAATCACACACATCTGTATGCAAATCGAAGGGCGTACAAACACGATCGAACTAAGTAATTGGATTAATGTATTGTCACTGTAGTAATAGTAGAAACAATCTTGGAAGTTTACGTGAAATAATATGGATAAATAAATTTACCAGCCATTTTTGACGTAAATACGTCTTTAAAATTGCTTTCATAGGGAGGCAATTAAAAAAAACAGGTTGCTTCCGGGAGTGCCGGCAGAAGTGAAAACTTGAATATTAACGTTGTGCATTTTTGAATATTTTGGAATGGTTAGGGAACAATTTCGCACGAATTGCTTTATTTATCAGTATAAAATTACTATCATTTATGTGGTAAAATACAATATTCATTTATTGCGCTATCGCACACAAACATGACAATTTATATTACATTAAAAATAAACAGCAGGAGCTTTCGCTATATTAGCTATATTATTTCGCTATATAGTTTTCGCTAATATACATTTTCGCTGCGCGGTATTCTACCGCGCCAGCGAAAATGTATATAGGCGTAGAAGAGGAAGTAATATCCTCCCTCTCTTTCTAGAGAGGGAGGATATTACTTCCTCTTCTACGCCGCGCCGGCGGTCTACTTTCCCTCCGTCTTACGAATTTTCGATCAGGTCACGTGTCCAGATGCGAGATTAACATTTATACCCATCCCAAAAAGTGCACAACGCCGCTAAAAAAGGTTTCACTTCAAAAAACGAATGATAATAAAATCAGGGGATACATTTTGATGTTGCAGCTACATATCTATCATCTCCTTTCAAAATTCCATCACACCACACTGGATAGATGAAGGATCAAAGAATTTATTACGCTAAGTAAGGACTATGCAACATTGCGTGCGGGGGAGGGAGAAGTGCTGCCATTTTGAGATAATTTTAGTGCATATAACATATTCACGTAGAACACGCGGCCGTGTCCATTACACAGCCACCGCGCATTTTTTTTAGTCGCAGGTGAGGTTGGCTTTGGTTCTGCTTCACATGATGATGCCTACATACCAATATCAATAATTACCTAACACTTTTAGGCAAATTGATCTATGGCGTTTGGCGTGCTTCGACTATCATTAAGTTCTTTTTTAAATCCTTTTTTTAATACAGCAAGAGGGCTAAACAATCCTGCCCGTTTATTTGGGTGTCTTCTGTTAGGTGGAGGTACTTACGGAGCTTGATACCTTGCCAGAAGGTTTTTTTTTTATACTACGTTGGGTGGGAGACAAGCATACGGCCCGCCTGATGTGGAGCGGTTACCGTAGCCATATTAACGCTCGCAACATAAAATATCACTCGCGCGCCGTCACCCCCGCTGCCAACGCAGCATCTCCTTCGTTTCTGGTGACCTCACTCAGTCGCAGGAACACAACAACCCTCAAGTGAACCCTCAAGTGTTATTTGGCTGCGGTTTTTTGTATGGTGGAGGAACATTCCCCAGTCGGGTAGCATATAATTACGCTCCGTACCTCTCCTTTCGCCAGACCTTCGTTTGTCAGTCAGCAGGGTATACCGCGTGTAACTTCAACTAAGTTGGCTTAGGTTCAAACATGTTGATAAACCACTTACACCCCAAAAGGTCATTTGATTTTTGGCAGGGAGAACCACGCATAAGGATGGCTATGCCTCAAAATATGAAAGATGAAGGTTAGCCACTCTTCAATTCATGTAATCGGGGAGCGCAGCCGGGATAATATCAGTACCAATTTTATTCATCTTTTGTGTCACTTGATTGACATGTGCATAAGTACAGTTACCTACATCTACAGCTCTTCCGTGCACCGACTTTTTGGTCATATTACAGGTAAGCCTACCCTCACCGGTCTCATATTGAGTAAACTCAACCAGTTGATGTGGGATTAATTTCCGATCCATGATTAATTTTCTTCAAGGCAAGAAGAGCATAATGAAAAAACTGCTGGTCTCACTATATTCTTATATATTTCCACATTTATATACACAGTACGCAAAGAAAGGAAAAGAATGTACATGAACATAGGAAAGCATTTCATCTGCAACATTTCAATAATTGTTTTTCATTAGCGCTAATGTCTTGCCCTTTCCGCGGCGGTAAATAGCATGGGACTAAATTAATGTAGGGAAATTACCTTGCTTTCTTCATGCCACAATGGAGATAGGTAGGACGCATCTATAGGTAAAAAACATCTTAGGTTTCAACAAACAAGGTTACAAAATTGAACTGTTTGGCGCGAACTTGGTGAGTGCGGTAGTGCTTCTAAACAAATTATCATAATTTAATGTATAACTATTTTAACTCATAATAGAGATAGTATAATATGCTGCAAGTAATCATTTGAGTGCATAAAATTAGTAGAATCTTTGATTAAAAGTGTTTGAATCGGGGCTGACGAGTCGTTCCAAGACACCAGTCGTACAAAACAGCAGAAAAATTGCACTATCGTTTTTACTGTCGATAAGTAATGGAGGAACAACAAGATTCCTGACTATATTTTTCGGCATGTCCCTGAAGCCGGAAATGAGATAACGAAATAATACGGTCTCTAAAGGACATTGATTCCAGAACCGTATACCCATTTAATAGATAAATAAAATAAAGGTTACAAAATTGTTTTATTATGTGAATTGATTTTAGTGGATGTAAAATTAAATAAAACTTCTTCTCTGAGAAGTATATCACGAGAAGTATATTTATCTAGGTCAGGAAATAAGAATGGGGAAGGACAACCAGGTTAACGAGGCTGATAGACGCATCCGTCTTATGTGGGCTGCCTACTCAAAATTAGACTTTGCCTTTAAAATGAAAATAACAGCAGAATAAAAGGCTAGGTTATTCAATCAGTGTATCCTACCAGTTTTAATATATGGAGCGGAAACTTAAGTCCTGACCAAGGATACATAAGATACAGTCAGTCATAACATACAGTCGCTCAGAAGAAACTAGAACGAAAGCTCATGGGGGTTACACCGAGAGACAGTAAAACGAACGCCTGGCTCAGGAAACATAGGAAACTCGCAGATGGCATCGATCGAGTGGCTAGTCTCAAGCGGGAGTGGGCAAGTCATATAGCCCGAAGCAAAGGTCGTGGTGCAAAACGATCTAGGAGTGGAGGCCCCGGGGAAGGGGGGGGGGGGGGGGGGGAAACGGCCCAGAGGAAGACCACAGATGAGGTAGAAGGACGACGTCAAAAAAGTAGCAGGACCAAATTGAAAGGAAATGGAAAAACCTGAAGGAGGCATACACCAGACTGTTAGTAGAAAACGGCTGAAGAGATAAAGAATAAGAAAATTAAAACATTTCCTTAAATTATATCATTCTCAATTTCATAACCGCTCTTTAAATATATCTTAAAATGTATTTATCTTCAGATGCATCGAGTCTGTAAGATTTCCACCGTAAAGCAATGCATTTAAGATCGGCCAATCAGTTCACAGGCCAGTGAGCAAATGGCTTTAAAAGCTAAGCTGTTGTGCGCGACTCGGAAAGTCATTTATCACTGAAACGAGTTGTTCAAAATAACTTAACATAATATACTCAATCTTTTTATAAAACATACTTTGAGAAAATATTGAGTTTATTATGTTTTATAACGACGTTTCTGTTCGAAAGCGTATTGTTACATACTGACATAATGTAATTATGGAATTAATAGTGAAAGGCGCTCGTTGCGCGTGTCAGTCTAATCAAACACTCAAGTTAAGGAACGTCGACCGCAACCTGTCCAAGGATGCTGATGTTAAGCGAGAAGAGGGGCTTAAATCGCATCTTCTTTGAGGTTCGGTTCTTAAAGAGTGACACTCTTGTTTTGTCATAACTATGGCAATACAAGAGTGTCGACCGCGCGTTGCTAGACGCTAATAATGCTCTAGGAGCTACCTACCTCTCAACTCGTGTAAAATCACTGCCTACAAGCTAAGGAGGTTCTGGCGAAAGAAAGATACTGCCGGGAGAAAGACCTTTACCTTCAAAGAAGACAGCAGTTAAACAACAACATGCTTGCAGATAATATTTTTCTTACAAGTGAGTTAAGTCATCAAAGGTAAGGAGATACTGCGGTAGCATCGGGCGTGCCAGCGTCTGAGTAATAATATTGGAGGTGTCTACAGGTTACCGTAACCATACATCAGGCGAGTCGTATGCTTGTATAGTACCCGGCGTATTGTAAAGAAACCTCTCTTTCACCAGAGCCTTCTTTCCATCTAGTTAAATGCAATCATGCAAATAATACTAATCAAAAACTGTATTAAAATATAATGAAAACTAAATAGTAATCTAAAAAGCTGGATGCCCTAGACAAGGTGCCCATAACAGGCAGCATTCCCGCGCTGAATTAGCTAGCGATTGAGCTACTTGAGGCTTGAGGAGCTGGTGTGCACCCTGACCCCACAGACCGAGGGTCTCGACATCACCTTTTCTGTTATATAATTCATTTATCTACTTGTTCATTATATACATGAAATATTATGAAAATACATATTCGGAAGATGTGCGTGTAAAAGTACTCCTGAAAAATATTCCTGCTAATCTTTTAGACAGTTAAAAACCTTTTTTCGTATTGCATATACCTATCCATTAGGCTTATCCTTGCCGGGCATACTGATGCACGGAAATATCTGTAGTGTGATTTACAATTTCAAACAAAATCGTATTCGTCGTCAATCCTTAATCATCCCACTGCTGGGATACTGGTCTCCCCTCAACTGATGGGGTTTAGAGCATACTCCAACACGCTGCTCAACTGCGGGTTGGCGGAGGCAAGTGTTTTCAAGCCGCTCAAAAGCGGCCTAAAGCCTAATCCCCTAATACAACTATGCCGTCGACGAATTAACGTGGATCTGTAGCAGTTCTCGAAATCTTCGAAACACGGCCTCTTATAGCCAGAAATCTTAGATTGGAAACATCGGCTGAGATGTTTGCTAGCCATCAGGCGAGTTGTATTTTTGTTTGCCAGTTCTACTGCAGTTACCAATTCAGTGTTGTTTTGTACAAGCTAATATTTAGTTACACCGCAGTATGTGTAGAGCGTCTGGAGTCAACCCACAATGCTAGCTTCAAGGCGTTCGTTGTGGGGATCCCTACGAGTGTGCTGCCTACTTTAATGGAGGAAGACAACTGGCCAAAAGGAGAAGTATATCGACGCTTCGGCGAGAGGCCCCAATCTACATTACTGAAGTGACTGTTTTAGTTATATATACATACGAGTATTTATTGTTATACTCGTACTTTACATTACATTGGCTGAAATTCATGAATAAAAAAAATAATATAGATAATCTTGTATGAACAAAAACCAAACGTGTATTCTAAATTTCAACTCAATCGGACACTGGCATGTGGGTTAAATTTAACTTGAAAGATTTGGTTATAGACACAGCGGAGAAATTAAATAAAAGCTTGCAAAAAATATTTTAATTTGAATACAAAACACAAGCGCCCGTGCCCGCAAGCATACAGACACGCACACGCAAACACACACGCATACACAAGCCCACACGCGCGCACACGCGCACACGCACACACGCACACGCACACACACACATACACACCATTTAACTCCCCCTCCCTTTCCTACACAAAGAAGATTATGTAAATATCCTATGTTTTGTAATAAACATTGTTACAATGGTATGTTATGGAATTTATTACTCACTTTTGTATTTAAATTGTATTCGAAGGAAAGCGTTGATATCTGCGACACAGTTCTATATAGTCCTACTACTGCTGATGCCATCGGTCAATTTGTAGAATTGCATATATTAACTTTGTTTAATTTATATTTTATTGTATGTGACATTTTTTAAATACTATTACTTTATTTAGAAATAAAGTAATAGTAATAAAGAAACGAGGTTCAAACTTTAATTTCTCAATAATATTATTAAAACTCACGTGAGACATTATACTAAATTAATTAGATAAATTAAACGGGTCACTCACGTCTTTTTCTCACCGGACACTGTGCCGGTGTGTCCGGCGCGAGAGACAAAGGGTGGACGTGTCTGGACATTCGCCCTGAAGAAGGTCTCCTTTTGAGATCGAAACTAGTCGGCTTTCCCGACAAAAAGACGTGAGTGACCCGTTTCATTTATCTAATTAATTTAATTTCTCAGTAACCTATTTAATCTAGTTTATTCTCACGACAACTAAGTACATTAATATCTGGGCACTAAGCCCAGGTACACAGTGAGACCTCCTCATTTCAGCACCAAGGATTAACAACGTATTTTTCCGACGACCTCGCTGGATTCATTTTGAAACGTAACACCGGGATTACGTTTGCGATCCGATTTTAAATGTAAATATTTTAAGCTTTACGTAAGTACGTCTTAATTGAAAAGCTGACAATAAATAGTTCCTACGTTATTAAAATGTGTCATTTTAAATAAATAAATAAATATTCCTGGACAAATTGCACATGGCCATCTAGACCCAAACTAAGCAAAGTTTGTACTATGGGTACTAAATACCTGATATTATACTTAAATAAATCTTTTAAATCATCATCATCAGGCCATTTAGTCTCCACTACAGGAGCACGACCCTCTCTCGTCCGTCACAGACAGGAGGATTTGGCCTACACTCCCCACGGTGGCCAGACGGGTTGGGGAGGCCTGATCGATGTGATCGATGATTATAATGTATTTCCCTTAGTTGCCTTGTACGACATCCACGGGAAAAGACAGAGTGATTCTATTCTAGTTTGCCGGAAACCATACGGCCACAAGGGAATATTATAAATATTTAAAAAAATGGAAATATCACCTCTCCTGCCTAGGTAGGACTTGAACTCACTGTCTCTCGATTACGGGCGAGTGCTCTTTCCAGCTGAGCTACCAGAGTGCTTAGTGCGAGCTACCTATTTAGTCACATGCAAACGTGGTAACGTTTACAAGTTTTTGGGGTGTAAGTGGTTCATCAACACCTTTGTACCAAAGCCAACTTCACCTGCACGCGGTGTACCCTGCTGACTGACAAACGAAGCTCTGGCGAAAAGAGAGGTAGGGAGCGTGATTGTAAGCTACCCGACTGGGGAATGTACCTCCACCTCACAGAATACCGCAGCCAAATAACAATTCCCTTGAGGTTGTGTTCGTGCGAGTGAGTGAGGTTACCAGAAAGAAAAGAGATGCTGTGTTGGCAGCGGGGGTGGCGGCGCGCGAGCGATATTTCATGTTGCGAGCGGTAATATGGCAACGGTAACCGCTTCACATCAGGCAGGCCGTATGCTTGTTTACCACCCGAAGTAGTATAAAAAAAAAAGTCGACCAAATTGAGAAAAGGTTTCATATTGTGAACTTACCAGGCTCGAGTTACATGTTGGAATAAAGGACATATCCAAATTAGCCGGGTTACTCACTTCAAAAGTAAGCCACAAAATTTTGATATACGTAACACGCGTCTTACAAATTCACAAGATTTGCGTTCTTCTCTATATGATCACAGGTGACTAGCGCGGTGGAGTATGCTCTAAACTCCTTCGATTGAGTGGAGACCCATATCCCAGCAGTGGGATTACTAAGGGTAGACGATGAAGAAAGTCTTTCAGACATTATTATTCCAAATTCCTCTGATCAATTTCGTTATGAGATTCAAGGAAACATTTATAAATTAGTATGTGCATGCGTGCTTGGCAGAACTCGGTCAGTGCTGGAAACTATGTTATATACTATTTATATTGGCCGTGTGGTTTCCGGCAGACTAGAATAGAATCACTCCGTCTCTTTCCGTGGATGTCGTACAAGGAGGCTAAGGGATATACATTACCAAACATCGATCAGGCCTTCCCAACCCGTCTGGCCACCGTGGGGAATGTTGGCCAAATCCTCCATCTGTCTAGGACGGACGAGAGAGCGTCGTGCTCCTGTAGTAGATACTAAAATTACCTGATGATGATGATAATACTATTACTCTAAGGACTTGTATACTATCAGTATATATATCTCGTCGTCGTCAACTCTTATTTATCCCACTGCTGGGATAAGGGTCTCCCTCAATTGGAGGGGTTTAGAGCGTACTCCACCACGCTGCTCAAATGCGGGTTGACGGGACTTAACGTCTGTCATATAATGACAACAGGCGGGACCGACGGCTTAACGTGCCGCCCGAAGCACGGATATTTATACGAATTCGTAATGCAAGTTAAAAACTCACGTAATGCTATTATGAACTATAGTAATCAAATTGATCGATTAATCAGCAAATTCTCGAGGATACGTAAACCGTCGTAAATATGCGTATACCAACATGTTCAATGGCGTTTCAGTTATAAACGAATAAAAGGTACATATTTTTCCATCATATGTTGCTTAATTCCGATATGACGAAAAATTAAGAATATTAGGAGGGAACTTGAGATTCCTTCAAAAAAAGTACGTATTTCTTCATATTGTGTATTTATTCAGGTTTAGAATTCCAGTTGAAGTTTAAGTAAGCAATAAATCAATGGAATCGTCTTTCGATATCGGAATTAAGTTACGCCGAAACTCAACCGGAAAAAATAATTTCGTCCCGGTACTGAAGACATAGAAATTAAATCACGATAAAAAATACAATTTAATATTTACCTACCCGTATCACAAATAGTTACTACGAATTATATATTTTTTTTCTATTGCATTTAAACAAAGCATTTAAGAAATTCGACGGAGAACCAAAGTTGTTGACATAGCCTTCAGAGTTTGTAAGCTGAAGTGGCAATGGGCCGGTCACATCTGCCGAGTAAGTGATGGCAGATGGGGGAGGAAGGTATTAGAGTGGAGGCTGCGCGTAGGACGACAAAGTGTTGGGCGCCCTCCTTCTAGATGGTCCGATGACCTTAAGAAAGCGGCTGGGAGCGGCTGGATGCGGAAGGCCCTCCGCCTTCCGCATCCATCTGGTGGAAGTATCTGGTGGAAGGCATTGAGGAAGGCTTATATCCAGCAGTGGGTAGATATAGGCTGATGATGATACGTATTGCTTACGTACGATTTGCTTACGTAATATAACTGTAAGATTTAAAGACGTCAGTAGTTTATATAAACTTAAAAGGCTTTATTAATTTTATAAAATATAACTTTATATATTTGTCTACATTAGGTTCGTTGCCCTAGTCCTGTCGTCGATTGTCCTTTTTTAGTCTTTTTCTTTTCAGTCTTGTCAGTCCTGCCCCCCTAGCCAAGTGTAATTCGTAGCGCAACGAACGTTAGATCACGTGACATTTGTCAATTCTCATACTAAAATGTTCGATTTTGACAAATGTCACGTGATTTATCTAACGTTCGTTACGCTACGAATTACACTTGGCTAGGGGGGCAGCTTAGTTCTTTGTCGGTAGCCATTGCGAGGCTGCCCACTAAAGAGTACGCAACAATATCGATTAAGTAATATATGTTCGAATCGTCGGTGACCCAATGATCTCAGGGACCTTACCGCCGAAGCGGAAACCGATTACCATCGGAGACTTAGACAAAATCTACTTGTATCTTTACATAGCTTTGCTGGTAGAAACTATGGAGCTCTACCGACTAAGCTGAAGACGTTTGGCAATAATTTAAATGTAATACCTATTATTCGAATCAAATTATTCGGTGGTAATCGGCTTTAGCTTCGGCGGTAGGGCCTCAGATTGACTAGACATTCTCTCTCAATACGTAGAGATGTAGCGTCTCTTTGCGTTCTGTACAATTATATCACGGGGAGTGCTCGGATGAGCTGTTTGATTTGATAACTGCTGCTGAGTTCCACTATCGTACAACTCGCTATAAATTAAAATTCCATCCATGTCACCTTGATACTTGGCGATCTACAGCAGTACGTTTTCTAAGACATTTTATACAACGAACGATGAAACTGAAAAATCACATTCCCTCGGCGGTATTACGGAACTATTACAGTATGGGAGCTTTCTAAAAAAGAGAAATTTACAAATACAAATGCTTTATTCAGTAAATTAAAAGATATTTACATTATATCGTGGCCGGGGTCTCCTTTTAAGTATATAATACCTGTGTTAGAAGACCCCGCTCTTCCTTAGTAGAACAATTTATCTAAAAAAAAGAAATTTATTTCCCTAAAATGGCTGGCAACTACATAGTGTTGCTGATCTCCATGGGCGATGGTGGTTGTTTTCCACCACCTGACCCACAGCATGCTCTTTTGCCACTTCTCATATAAGTAAAAAAACTTGCCTGTGTCATCAGCTGTATTTCGTTCGGAATTTGACAACCAAAATTATTAGTTAATTGATTCAGGTGTTATTTTGCGCAAGTCAAATTTACCGGCAATTTGAACTACACTACTTTGCGTGCTTCCGCCACCAATTAGTTCATGCAAACTACTGCCAGCCGGCACCCATCCACTACCGTTAGTAGGTGTATGCGACTGCCGTGGTCTGCTTTGGTCGTCTCTGCTCCAGCTGCTGCGGTCGTCTCGGCGTACCTTCAACATCTGAAACAAAAGAAACATGCGACTGCTGCCGCCCCGACTGTCGTGGTCGTCTCTGCGACATGTGTTTCGCCTCTACGCGAGGCATCCTCAAGCAATCTGTAGATGTTGATGGTTAGAACAACAACCTACAAAAACCAAAATTGTCGTTGTTGTTGTTGACAAAGTCTTGGCAATATATCGGCCACAGGAAAAACCAAGCGAAAAATCTTAGGTTTGTAGAAAGCACATATTAAGTGTTTTCGTACCATTAGCATTACGATAATTAAAATTTGATGCCGAGTTCATAAATTTATATTCAATATTATGGCTTTTAAAACACTATGTATTGTTTAAATGTTGTTATGACACACGATCGCACATTATTTTGTTAATAGTCGCTACATGACTGTTATGGCGACTCGTGCAATTAAGTACCTTATTTAAATTTTTATGGCGAGGTCGCACTTTCACGAGCACATTCACGTGAATTATAAAGTTACATTCATTTGTTTTACTATGTACATATTGTTTACGACTTTATGTTAGTTTTACTTGTAGACAATAAACACGCGTGATTAATTAAATAATTTGGATAGGTATATAAATTAAAATAGATGGAAATGCCTTATTACAAAAAACGTGTGATTGTTTGTTTGTAATATGTTTATTGAACATAAAAATAACGATTGATACATTAGCCTATTGATCACATTAGCTATTAAATTGCTGTGTAAATTGTCCAGAAATATTTATTTATTTATTATATAAAATAAATAAATAAATATTTCTGAACAATTTACACAGCGCCATCTAATCCTAAATTAAGCACAAAGCTTAATTTAGGATTAGATGGCCATTATGGGGACTAGACAACTGATAAACATACGTAAATACATTTTTTTTTGTAAATACATACTTATGATACAAAGAAAACAGCCAGACTAAGACAAACAGACATGTTCATGCACACAAATGTTTGTCTTATGTGGGAATCGAACCCACGAGCGTTGGTGTCGAAGCCGCGTCATTGACCGCTACGCCACCGAGCTCGTCGAATATGAAGGGTACAATAAATAAATAATGAAAAAGTAAACAGATGGCGCCAAAAAGGCAAAGTAAATGTTACTACATACGCTTATCTCAACGTAAATTGTAATACTTCTGAACTTTTAACTGTGATTTTCCCAAAATCACTTAAACACAAAAAAAAAATCACATTAACCCCTATAATATGGGTATCAAATGAAAGAGTTTGCTGAACGAATCATAGTAATCAAACTAAAAGGTTTGTTTACTATGTTTGTTTACTTTGTTCTTTTTAGGGTTCCGTACACAAAGGGTAAAACGGACCCTATTACTGAGACTCCGCTGTCCGTCTGTCACCAGGCTGTATCTCATGAACCGTGATAGTTACACAGTTGAAATTTTCACAGACGATACATCGTCTGTAAAATATATAACCGTTGCTGCTATAACAACAAATACTAAAAAACAGAATAAAATAAATATTTAAGGGAACTCCCATACAACAAACGTGATTTTTTGGTCGTTTGTAGGGTTCCATACCCAAAGGGTAAAACGAACCCTATTACTGAGACTCCGCTATCGGTCAGTCCGTCCGTCTGTCACCAGGCTGTATCTCATGTACCGTGATAGTTAGACAATTGAAGTTTTCGCAGATGATGTATTTCTATTGCCGCTATAACAACAAATACTAAAAAACAGAATAAAATAAATATTTAAGGGGGCTCCCATACAACAAACGTGATCTTTTTGCTCGTTTTTGCTTGATATTGTTAACGGCAATAGGTAGACGCCTGAAATATTCATAGAAAACAGAAAGTTATATATTGACTATAAAAGTTTTTATAGATAATGGTACGGAACCCTTCGTGCGCGAGTCCGACTCGCACTTTGCCGGTTTTTCTTACCAACTAATAAAAAAAAAGTTTTTTTTTTTCAATATTCACAACAGACTATTAATAAAAAGATTTTTGTATTGTTGCTATCTTTATCGTGCTACAGAAAAGAACTAGTTATTGAATGTAATTTTTTTAATGATATGCTACAACTCTATTATCAAATACCCACAAACGCTAAATGAAGGTTAATTCCCACGTACTATCAAACGAAATGACTGGATACCAATTGAACTTATTATCTATGTAATAAGTGAGAATTAGATAATAATTACTACTTACTAAGTACGTATCCATATGGCAGTGTACCTTGATATTTACGGCTGGATATACAAATAGAAATATCACTATTGTTGAAATGAAATTTCATAGAATGAAATTTGTGTGTTGTACCATGGATACACATACTTACGGCCCGAATAATTGCGATTATGACTTTTGATCTTAACTAACCCATCACGGTGCTGAGGGAAAACAAATTAATACGGTAAAATAATTAAATGAAGTGGACCAGTACTAGTGATTTTTAGGGTTCCGTACCCAAATGGTAAAAGGAACCCTATCTGTCCGTCCATGCGTCTCTGTCCGTCTGTCACCAGGCTGTATCTCATGAACCATGATAGTTAGAATGTTGAAATTTTCACAGACGATACCTCGTCTGTGAAATATATAATCGTTGCCGCTATAACAACAAATCTTAAAAAATAGAATAAAATAAATATTTAAGGGGGCTCCCATACAACGAACGTGATTTTCTTGCTCGTTTTTGCTTGCATTTGATAACGGCAATAGGTAGACACTTGAAATACTCAAATAATATTTAGTTATGGATTCACTTTAAAAATAAATAATTAAATAAAAATAAAACAAATATTTAAGGGGGCTCCAACAAACAACAAACGTCATTTTTTTTTTTGCCGTTTTTATAGATAATGGTACGGAACCCTTCGTGCGCGAGTCCGACTCGCACTTGGCCGTTTTTAATAAAATATGCTTATAAAGATGCGCAGCAAATAAAACGGGTTGGAGTGTAACCCGGGAGTGCCGGCAGAAGTGAAAACTTGAACATTAACGTTGTGCATTTTTGAATATTTTGGAATAGTTAGGGAATAATTTCCCATGTATTGCTCTATTTATCAGTATAAAAGTACTATAATTTATGTGGTAAAATACAATAGTCATTTATTGCGCTATCGTACACAAACATGACAATTTATATTACATTAAAAATAAACAGCAGGAGCAGGCATACATTTTCGCCGCAATAGTGGCATAGTATGCTGCAAAACAAAAATAATACCAAGTTAATTCAAACACGCGCATCTAAATTAAATTATTCACTAATTAAGAAAACTCCGCGTTTTAAAAATGTAAAGTTGCAAGGTATTTTATAAAATCGAGTAAACAGTTCACATTGCCTCGGTGCGGTGGCTGGTGGAAAAATTTCTCACTTAATTATTTTTTTGCTGGCGTTACAACAAAATTAAAATAAACCCACCGGCTTGTTCCTACGTGCTGACAAAAATGTGTTATTTTTTTTTTGACCGTGTCGTGTACCCTTGATGTTATATACAGGCTGTTAAATATAAAAATATTAGAAATGTATGGATCACATATTGCATATGACAGAAAGAGAGAGAGAGATATTACAAATAGGTGTCGTATTGCCAACACGGCAGCTCAATTTTCGCATTTATCTATAGAGCAATAAAGGTGAATTGTATTGATAGGAAATCTTACCTTTCTACTTCAGTACGGATTGTGTGACAATGAAATACGGAATGTGTTAATACCATGAACGAATTTACTTTCTTTTAATTGAGCCTCGCCTCAATCGAAAGAGTTTAGAGCATACTCCACGACGCAGCTCAACTACGGGTTAGTGGAGTCATCGTTTACGTTATTATAATCTTTACTTAATTATGTAGTAAATTTTATGGTAGGTGCACAGGCAAATAGAGCTGGGTTGGGCGCGAGAAAGAAAAGGGAAGACCGAGACATAGTAAAAACCTTTCTACAACAAGACGAAAATGACAGTTACAAAGTGCACGCTATGAATTTAGAAATGCAAAGTGAGTGGTTAACCATAGGCGAGTTTTGCATCCCGTTAGCTCTGAAGTGGCGCACCTTGCTGTATGACTGGTCTCCTGCCTTATTAAAATTCTATCTTAATGCCTTTCAAATGACCCTCCCTGACCAGAGTAACTTAGTTAGGTGGGGAAAAGCCTCTGAAAAATGTTGCTATACTTGTGGAGAGGCGATATGTACAGCAAGGCACCTATTGGTGGGATGCAAGGTGCTCCTAGATAGGGGTCATTACTCACATCGCCATGACAGAGTACTTCAAATCATACGTGAAGCCTTTCAATAGCTAAAGCCCAAAAAGGATTAACGACAAACAAAAGACAAATTAACTTTATAAAAGGAGGCTCAACTTCAAACTCCAAGAACAAGCCTTACAAGACTGGACTATTTTAATGGACACGTATGAAAAGCACTATAAAATCCCAGAAGATGTGTGTGTTTCGACATCCAGACCGGACATTTTCCTTTTCTCCAGAGCTACAAAACGTATAGTACTTGTAGAGCTTACCGTACCGTGGGAAACTAACATACCCAAAGACCACGCGATAAAACAAAACAAATATTATGACCTCCTAAACGAATTAACAAAAAGCGGCTATGTAGTTAATCTATACGCTGTAGAAGTAGGAGCGAGAGGTATACCAGCAAAATCTCTCTATAACCTGCTGAAAGACCTTGGCTTGTCCAGAAGTGCAGTAAGTTCTATACTAGAACGAGTATCTAAAGCTGCATTAGCAGGTTCATACCAGATTTGGCAGGGCAGGGAGAGAAACACAAGTAGTGAAGGTGAGTGTTGATGTACGTCGGAAAGGGGCCCCTTAAACCTACACCCGTGTCACAAGTCTCGGGATCTGCTTGGGTTTCTCTCTCTGCCACACGATGGACCCGGCACCCGCACGGTGAATCCATGGAAGCTAAGAAGTTCGTCTCTTATAAAGTTGAAGTGTTTGTTGGTTTGGTTGGTTGAACGCGCTAATCTCAGGAATTACTAGATCGAATTGAAAAAAAATATTTTATTGTTGGATAACCTATTTGTTAGTGAAGGCTATATAACATCATGCTACGATTATTAGGAGGGGAACACTAATGAAAATATTGCAAAAACTGGGGAAAGTCATTCCTATTGAGCTGCCATTGCGTGCGCTGCATAAATAGTGTAAGTTATGTAACAATCATGTACGACGGAATTCTTTCTTTTAAAAAGTTCTAATAAAAAGTTTACACCAGCATATGTCCATCTTTTAAGATTTACTATAATCTTTTTAATGGTAATACTACGCGTCACTCTCATCGGTTACCAATGATTAAGAAAATACTATATACGTACACATATTTTACTAGCTGTTACCCGCAACTGTCTGTTAGCTGTCGGCCGCGTCATGGGTTCTGAGTTTTTGTGCAGAACATTTTTCTAAAATAATTTAGATTAAGTTACTTTATATAATATCAGCTATCCGTCAATCAAATACCCATTAGAATAGGTCCAGCCGTATCTAGATGATTATCGAGAAAAAACATACAGACAGACAAAGAAATGCATTGTTTTTGTCTGTCTAGATGTAATATATATAAATACCCCACATAACATAGTGGAATAATTCGACTGCCAGGGGTTGATTCCGCCAAGTATGAAATTCTGAAAAAAAAAATCATATTTATTTATTTAGTCACAACAATAGATGTACAGATTTATGAAAATCTTACTTACGTTCATAAAAATCAAACTAAATTTGGGAAAAACAGTGATCTCCATCAATTAAATATAAGAAATAAAAACAAACTCGCTGTGCATATTACTAGGCTCCATAAAATCTCTAACTCGTTCCCAAGTCAATGTATACGCTTCTACAATAAACTTCCAAATGACGCGTTTAAATTATCCATGGGTAAATTTAAGATATATATCAAAACTAGACTATGTCAAAAGGCTTACTATTGTATCTCAGATTACATAAATGATAAAAGTATTTGAAAATGGATTGCTCTTGTTATGTTATGTTAATATTGGCAATTAAAAGAGTCGGCCTTGAGTTTCTTGCCAGTTCTTCTCAAGAAGCCCCGTCGCCAGAACTGGCACATAAATTCACTTTCACATTCAAGATAGTGTGATGAAAGTGAATCTAACCTCTGCGGATTTAGAGTAGTAATGATTTAGATACATGTTCTTATATTTAATTTGTAAGACGTTTCTAAGTGCTTTATAAAGTCCAAGGAATAAAGATATTTTGATTTGATTTGATTTACGGAAATTAGACAATATGTACGCAAGTAGTGTACGAGACAAAAAGTTCTCTGGTATATCCATTCATATGCATCTAATAAAAAGCTGTTGATAAGACATTACAGACACTTCTATTTTATTTATTCACTAACTGACCCGACAGACGTCCTGTCTTCTTAACAATGAATATTGAATTCGAATTGGTTTTGCGCAATCTGTCAACTGACTGATAGTTCAGCCAAACGCCATAAACTTATATTAAAAAGTCAATATGGTCTTAAATTTACTTATTTTTTTTAATTTTCCGCGCAATTTTCTTTTTTTTTTCTTTTGTAAGAATTTTCTCCTGACAATAACAAGCAGAACAAAAAGAACTATCAAAATCGATCCAGCCGTTCACGCGTGTTGCAGTGAACAAGAGAACTAGGGATTTATTTTTATATATATAGATATAGTTAAGAAACAGTAGCAGATAAATAAGAAAGAGAGATTTAAAGGAAGATATTATGTAAAGAGTTGGCGGTTTGTCCAATCACTTTAGGGAGCATACTGTATAAATAAACATACGCTAATGCTTACATTATGTAAGGAAATGCGTTTAAACATCAACTTATAGATACTAGAAGCGGTATTTATGTAAAAAAAAATGTAATCGTCCTACTGTTTGGACACTGATCCTTCCCTCAATCGAAGGACTTTAGAGCGTACTCCACCACGATGCTCAACTGCTGGTTGGCGCAGGCCAATGATTTCAAGCCATCCAAAGGCCAATGACTTGACTTAACGACTGTTATCTAATGACAACAACGACCCTATACCTACAGTTAATGCTCTCCATGGCACCAACCTTACGGTTATATCACAGGGTTGCGAGTCTTTCACCCAAGAAATCAACCAGGCAAGAAGACTTTGCCAGCCCCGCTACGGCGCCCAGTAAACCACGCCTTCTTCCTAGTCGGTACACTCTTGCCAGAGTGGTCGTGGTCATCATTGTGAATCACGATGAGTGATCATTTTGACAATACAGCGCCATTCATCACGGACTGCAGCTTTCGTGGTGCACTCGTAAACTGAATACTCAGTTGCGACCTTAATCTGGTCCGTCGATCTCATGGGTGAACTACCACGTGGTCTAGTGCCTTCAACTTTACCTAAGGACTACGAGATGTTCCACGGAGTCATCACCACGACGAGATATATGGCCGAAGAAGGTTAGAATGCGTGACTAAACTGTGGTAGATAGGCGCTGTCTGATGCCGAGTTCTTTTAGTATAGAATTATTAGTACGGAACTCTGTCCATTATACTCCTAGCATCCGTCTCCAGCACCACATCTCCAACGCATCAACTTTCCTTCTCTCAGTATCACGAAGAGTTCATGTCTCCGAGGCATAGAGGAAAATGGTGAATATTAGGTAATAAACGAGTCTGGTTTTCGTGGCATTGGTAATGTAAAGCACGCACTCGAGCGGATTGGTAGCAGGTCTTACTCCCCTTTCGCAAACAAACTACCTGGATAAGTCGAGTAGCTCGTGGCGACCGATGCATCTAATGACAACAGATCAGTTCCGAACGAGCTCGAGATAAATATAATAACCCATCCATAGAGAGGCTACGGACGACGTTGCTTAATTTATGTACCTAATCCATTAGACTGGCATGCGCAATGAAGCTATTGAGCTCCTGAAGAATTTTGTTCATGTGATAAAATGCAGCATAAAAGCGCAGGGCCTTCGGCCGGGCCAGGAGAATCGTTTCACTTCGATTCGATCACGCCCAACTTGAAACGAGGGAGGTATGGTGAGCTGTCATATAAAAACTATATAATAATAAATAAATATTTCTGGACAATTTACACAGCGCCATTTAGTTCCAAATTATGCACAAAGCTTGTGTTATGGGTACTAGACAACTGATAAATGTACTTAAATACATTTTTTTTTTGTAAATACATACTTATCATAGAAGACACCCAGATCAAGACAAACAGACATGTTCATGCACACAAATGTTTTTCTTGTGCGGGATCGAACCCGCGACCTTGAAGTCAAAGTGGCCATTGCTAACCATTCGACCAACGAGCTCGTCAAATCATTAGTATGTTTCTATTTCATAAACAAATAAAAAAGAAACTTATGTAAACCCAAATTCATTAATAATTTTGTATAAAACTGGATAAAGCGAACTATTTATTAACGGCGTGTTCTTAATATACACCGGTGGTGCGGCGCAGCGTTAATTAATGTATGGTCCATTTCACTAGTGATATATTTAGCGCTAAAGGAACGATTTTCAACTTTTAAACTAGTAAAACCAGTTGTTAAAAATTAAACAGATGACTTGTATTAAGTAGCAATTTGAAATGGTGACTAATTTATATGTTTACTGTTAGATCTTTTTATTACAACAGTCCATCTAAAGGGTCTAATCATCTAAATCTCCACTCTCAGAAGTGGCCAGTCCACTGCCACTTCAGCCTGCTCAACACTTTGAGCTAGTTCACATTAGGTCGCACCGACAGTTTTACCGGTAGTCGGCTGTCGGGTCTTGCTGTTCGCACTACAAGCTGCCGATCCGACCTAATGAGAGCGACACCATGTCGTTACCGTAGATTTTACCGTTGCCTGGCTCGTCACAAAGCAGTTGCTAGTGACTTTCATGTGCAATGGACGACAACGACACGTTCTGGTTATGATGTGGTATCTAAATAAGAAACGGGCCACAAGAAAAAGAACATAGTGGGTGCACCCAATTATTTCCGAGCGAAATGAAGTTGGAACATTTCAAACGTCAATTCAAAATTTTAAAAGTCAATTTCGTCTTTACTTTACAATGTCTATTCGTTCTTTTGATGATCTAATTGTAAAAGTGAAATGAACATGAGAAATGAATGCGCGAGTGTGTGGGTGGCGGCCGGACGGGATTTCCCGCTCCGACCCCAGGAATGTGAACGGCGCAATACGAAGCAGTATGCCAATATTATATCCGATCCGACCGAAAATCGTGGCCGATCGTCCGATAAATGTTTCGTCGACGACAGTTTTATCGGGACGACCTAATGTGAAACAGCGCTATTTAAATACACATGCTAATTATGCATCCGATACATGTGTCGTTCCAGTAAAACTGTCGGTTCTACCTATTGTGAACTAGCTCTTTGTTTTCAACGACAAATTTGGTTCTCCGTCGAATTTATTTGTTCCGGTTTTTATTATTAACCGAGTCAGGACATATTTTTGTTAGCTTGTAGAAAGATATTCTTGTTAAATGTAGAAGGATAAAAAGCGAAGGGTCACTCACGCACGCACTGATTAAACACGAAATCTCGAAAACTACTTGCCCTATGAAGTTGAAATTTTGCATGTAGGTAGCTTGTAGGTAGGAGACAGCTAAAATGCATGTTGAAACATGATCGTATTAAAGGATCATACGTTTATAATTATGAAATTCCTAGATAATTACAACTAGAGATATAAAGATGATTTAATAAGGTTTAAAATTCATAAATAATATATTAATTGTATATATATTAGGGTATAAATATTTGTTTTTGTGTTATTATTTTAATAAAATAATGAACTTAATATGTAATTTATATTTATTGTACTACTACTTCCATAAAATTATAAATTTAGTTCAGCTAAAAAGTAACGCGACATTTTTTGACTGTTAGGAGGTACGAAGTTCGCCGGGTCAGCTAGTGAAAAATAAATAAAAGCGGTAATAAACATTATCCGACATACATAGACTAAAAACGACGAAATATAATTTGGTATTGGCGGTTAGACTCATAAGGAGCATTCGCTAAAAGGGAAAGAAATGAAAGTAAAAGTTTTACTTTTACTTTTTTTTATATGAGTTTTTATAGTCAAGTCTATTATCTTATCTTTGAACTTTGCAGTCACATCGATTGAGAAATGTGTTTTGACATTCATATAGTCTGTAAGCATATGTTAATAAATTTTATAAAAATCTCGCACTTGGGCAAGATGAGGGTGAAAGTTTGTTGAAAATCCTCACGAGTTAACGGGATATGCCCAGGCTAATAATATAACTACTATGTGTTTTTATCACAGCAAAAACTTTTTATTATATTCTTCGCTTCGCACGGGTACAGCTATTGTATATATTGGTGGCTCTCAATCGTCATGACGTTTCCCCCATCTTCAAAAACATCGTCATATTCTATCTAACAATATTACACAAATTGCAAAAATAATCTTATCCTACTCCAGAATCTCTATATTTATTCATGTAAGCTGAATGAAAATCCATTCAGCAATTTTTAATTTTATTACGTTCAGTAGACTGACGGGCGGGGGTTTGTTTTTCAGTATAAAGCCATGTATGTATGTTTGGATTTTCATGTGAATAAATTTAATGATAAATTTAAATGACTCACCGTTTAATACATTAGTGTCATGGTTCTTGGAACACCGACCGTTCTTTAAGCTGTGGTAGTATTGGAAGATCGACAACAACCTCATTATAGAATTTATTATATGAAAATCATATTTTACTAATAATATGTTATGTGAATCAAATGTAATGCTAATACGTTGTTTGATGAAAACAACATGTTTTGCTAATATCTCTTTTTGCAAATAAAGAATACGAGATTTTGTTTGAATGATAGCAACGACGGTGAGTAACGCAGTTTATTATTAAAAAAAAATTAGACCTGGTATGAATAGATTATTTTATTTGACATTTCTGTAAGAATGAAGTATCTACTATTATCTGTAAAACCAAAACCAACCTCACCTATAAGTGGAAGACTACCATCCTCTCCCGATTAACGAGGCTGTGGTATAAGAGAGGTACGGTATGTTGATTTGAATTTATACTTTCATGTTTAGAGTAATTATCGCAAGCAATTATTTATATTTTTTATAGTTTCTGTCCGCGACGTAACTTGCATAGCACTTGGGACCGTACTCTATGAATTTCTTTATGGTTTAAGCCATTTGAATACATACTCTTGTTTTTCACTTGCGGATTTTGCTTCAATTTGAAACAGAATGCTTGCCGACAATCTGCTACATGGCGGGTGCTGCGTACCTATGTCAACACAAGTTGTAACGATGCTTACCGAAAACCTGTTACAGTCACGTAGCGGGTGTAGTAGCTGGTAGCTGCGTAGTTATTGCCATGTTGTCATTTCAAGTTAAAGGATGCTGCTCACCGCCAACCAGTTACAGTCACGTAGCGGGTGTAGTAGATTGTAGCTGCGCAGTTATTGTCATGTCGTCGATTTCAGTTGAAACAGATGGTTCACCCACAAACTGTTCCTGTTGCGTAGCGGCTGTAGTAGATTATAGCTACGCAGCTATTATACCTATGTCAACACAAGTTGTAACGATGCTTACCGAAAACCTGTTACAGTCACGTAGCGGGTGTAGTAGCTGGTAGCTGCGTAGTTATTGCCATGTTGTCATTTCAAGTTGAAGCAAACCGCCCACCGACAACTTGTTACAGTCGCGTAGCGGGTGTAGTAGATTGTAGCTGCGTAGTTATTGCCATGTCGTCATTTTCAGTTGAAACAGACGGCTTACCCACAAACTGTTCCCGTTGCGTAGCGGGTGTAGTAGATTATAACTGCGTAGCTATTGCTATGTTATCATTTCAAGTTGAAACAAACCGCGCACCTACAACCTGCTACAGTCGCGTAGCGGGTTTAGTAGCTTGTAGTTGCGTAACTATTGGCATATCGTTGATTCTATTTGAAACAGACGGCTCACTGAAAACTTGTTACAGTCGCGTAGCGGGTGTAGTTTGTAGCTGCGTAGCTATTGCCATGTTGTCATTTCAAGTTGAAACAGACCGCCCACCGACAACCTGTTACAGTCGCGTAGCGCTTGTAGTAGCTTGTAGCTGCGTAGCTATTGCTTATTGTCATTTTAAGTTAAAGGATACTGCTCACCGACAACCAGTTACAGTCACGTAGCGGGTGTAGTAGATTGTAGCTGCGCAGTTATTGCCATGTCGTCGATTTCAGTTGAAACAGATGGTTCACCCACAAACTGATCCTGTTGCGTGGCGGCTGTAGTAGATTATAGCTACGCAGCTGTTGCCATGTTGTCATTTCAAGTTGAAACAAACCGCGCACCTACAACCTGCTACAGTCGCATAGCGGGTTTAGTAGCTTGTAGCTGCGTAGCTATTGGCATATCGTTGATTCTATTTGAAACAGACGGCTCACTGAAAACTTGTTGCAGTCGCGTAGCGCGTGTAGTTTGTAGCTGCGTAGCTATTGCCATGTTGCCATTTTAAGTTGAAACAGACCGCCCACCTACAACCTGTTACAGTCGCGTAGCGCGAGTAGTAGCTTGTAGCTTGTAGCCGCGTAGCTATTGCTTATTGTAATTTCAAATTAAAGGATACTGCTCACCGACAACCAGTTACAGTCACGTAGCGGGTGTAGTAGATTGTAGCTGCGCAGTTATTGCCATGTCGTCGATTTCAGTTGAAACAGATGGTTCACCCACAAACTGTTCCTGTTGCGTGGCGGCTGTAGTAGATTATAGCTACACAGCTATTGCCATGTTGTCATTTCAAGTTGAAGCAAACCGCCCACCGAAAACCTGCTACTGTCGACATATCGAGTGATGTTCAGTTTCGCGGTCACTTGGAATGCAAGGCCAAACTGGCTTCCAGGAAGATTGGTGTGATTAGTAAAGCCAGGCGGTATTTTACACCCCGACACCGCCTTCAACTATACAAAGCCCAGGTTCGACCTCACATGGAGTACTGTTCGCACCTCTGGGCCGGTGCACCCCAGTACTTGCTTGCTCCATTTGACCGCATACAACGAAGAGCAGCTCGAATCGTCGGTGACCCAATGATCTCGGATCGATTGGACTCTCTCTCTACACGCAGAGATGTAGCGTCTCTTTGCGTTCTATACAAATTATATCACGGGGAGTGCTCCGATGAGCTGTTTGATTTGATACCTGCCGCTGAATTCCACTATCGTACAACTCGCCATAAATTAAAATTCCATCCATATCATCTTGATAATTGGCGATCTACTACAGTACGTTTCCTAAGACATTTCATACCACGAACAGTGAAACTGTGGAATCAACTTCCCTCAGCGGTATTTCCGAACAACTACGACATGGGTGCCTTCAAGAACAGAGTTTTCATTTTCCTTAAAAGGCTGGCAACGGATCGGCGACCCCTTGGTGTCGCTGGTCTCCATGGGCGGTGGTGATTGCTTTCCACCAGGTGACCCACATGCTCGTTTGCCCCCATCTCACATAAAAAAAAAAAAAAAAAAAAAAAAGTCGCGTAGCGGGTGTAGTAGCTTGTAGCTGCGTAGCTATTGCCATATTGTCATTTCAAGTTGAAACAGACCGCCCACCAACAACCTGTTACAGTCGCGTAGCGAGTGTAGTAGCTTGTAGCCATTGCTTTGTCATCGTTTCAATTTGAAATAGACCGCTCATCGACAATTTGCTACAGACGCGTAGCGAGTACGCCGTCATTTTTATTTGAATCAAAATACTTAACGGCAAACTGCGATATCCGCGTAGTAAGTGTAGTATATCGCCGTCTACTTTGTAGATCACTTTTCACAAATTTCCTACATCTTATAACAACCGAAATTATCGAACTAAATGAACACATCCAGTATTCTAATTTTAACTCTTTGCCAACAACCAATCCTCGGAATACGGAGTGTCGGAAATTAAATTAGAATAAACATAATTAAACAGTTGGCCCCATTCGCTTCGACTTCCAAAATTGCCGTATTTAGGGATTAAACGGCACCCCAATGTTAATAATTCGGGATTTAAAAAAGTATTGTGCTTTTCTTGTGCTGACGTTTTTTGTAATTAATTCATTAGCATAGAAACGATTTGGATTTTGGAGTTAAAAGCAAAAAGGTCTGCGTTATGATAAACAGTTGTTGTGATTTTTACGTTTCTTTGCTTTTTATTTTGTTATTGTAAAAATACATAATAATATTTTTTTATTCTAAGTATAGGAAATTATGCCTAAATACATGGGTTCATATTATTATATACCTTAATGTCTAGACTAACAAAGAGTGTGCGTGTGCATTGAGTGAGCACCCGCTAAACCAAATAATGTTTATCAATTAGTAAAAGGTCTAAAATAATTATACAACCAATAATGTAATTTGTAAAACGATTAAAACAAAAATAAATAGTTCTCCCAGAATGTCGCATCTCTGTATAAGTTTACAAGTTTTTGTAAAAACTCTCTAAAGTGAGGGTCTTTAATTTTAAATTCTCAGGAGCCGTGATTAAAAATTTACAGATGTTTTTTTCTAGTCACTCAATCCATAAGCTATTATAAATATGAACTAAACTATAAAAGCACATTTAATCATACTTCTTGATTAAGTAAATTTTAATCAGAATTGTGTAACACATAATAGCCACTATTACTGTAAGTTCTTACTCAAGAACTTTTTTTACAAGTGATCATTCAAACCACACATTTTCGAAAAGTAATAAACATTAGTATCTTTAGAAAACATCTCTAGTAAATATTGAAGAAAAAGTGACTATTTCAAATTTAAGTAAATAATCCTTTTTTGAAGTCGGATAATAAAAACATTTGCATTTATTATTTATTTTAGGAAATAAACATAATTCATTGTTGGTATGTACCTCAACAAAATAGTATGTCCAGACGTTATTAATTCACATGCGATGCATCTAGCGGCCAGTTGGCGTACTAACTACATTATTTAAGGAAGAGATCATTACCAATGATGACATTAATATCAGTCATTATTACCATCAATTTAAAATTTAAACGTTATAGTATAGTAAAATTTTTATTGTACAATAAAAACATAAACATACAATTTACAAAAATTAAAAAAAGAACAGATTTTATCGTTCAATGGCGCGGACTTATTCAATTTGGGATTTCTTCATCATTCAGTCAGGAATGTTATTACATTGTTTTCGGTAATTAAAAATGCAGGCGCGTATCCAGGATTTCGTTCAAAGAGGGGTAATTTGTACCGGCATCACGGCTGTTCATTATGCCAAGTCAGTGCCGACAACAACTCATAGATGACCAGCGTGATGGAGTATGGTCTAAACCTTTTCGATTGAGGGTAAACTCATACAAATAAATACTAAAAGAAATTCTATTACATAAATAATATTATTTTTATAAACATGAAAATTACTATCATTACTGTGCACTGTTTGCAACTAATAACCGTTCCTTAAAAGTACAGACTACTATAAAATTGCAACTTTAATTTTTTTTAAGACCTTTCGTTAATTGTTATTGTAATTAACCATAAATTACAATACGAGTTGTTAGGGTGTAGTGGCTTACTACGATCTTTAGAGCCAAAGTCAACCTCGCCTGCACGTGGTGCACCCTGCGGATTAGCGAAAAAGAGGCTCTGGCAAAAGAGAGCTACAGCGTACTTGTAGGCTCACATCTTTAGTCGCCATAAGAATATAATAGTCGCCCAGTTATACAAGTTTAGCTGCTCAGTTCATTACTAGCCATAAATAAAGTAGGCAGCCGACCAACTTGAAGTGAATAATTGAAAGCAAGAAATAATTTACAATCATGATGAGTTTTTCACAAGACTTTTTCAAAATGGACAAACTTTGTATAGTTTGAATGGTTAAGGGGACGCAGGTTACTAAGACAATTTTTGTTTGTTTGTTTGTAATTACAAAAATATACAATTACAAAAATTAAAAAAAAAACTTGGGATTTCTTCATCATTCAGTCAGGAAGGAAATTTTTAGGGGAAAGTGAGGCGAGACATCTGTGTAGATTGCAAAAGTATGTCATTTACCAAAAAAATAATAAGAATTAATAAAAAGCTTTCTATGGTTCCGTAGATAATATTGTTGAACACACCTATTTCGCTTCATCCCACATTAAAACATAACGTATGTTTAATTTACAAAACGCGTGTTTACTACCTAATTTTTGGCTATTTGACGATTTTTTTTATTTGTAGTATTTTATAGTAGGGTGCTCCGCGTGTAGGTGAAGTTGGCTTTGGTTCAAAGATGTTGATGAACCACTTACACCCCAGAATATGGGTTGACGACGGCATAAAACTACGAAACTGCTACGTTATAAATAACTGGAGAGTGCTAGCACGTATCGGTCGTTTATTGCCAGCGTCTATAGGCTACAGTAACCGCTTTGCATCAGGCCGTAAGCTTGTTTAACACCCGACGTGGTATAAAAATCTAAACTTTTTTACTACACAGCTACAATACTTTCGTATTAACTTGACAATTGAGCTTTGTTTTCAAGATTGTACTTAGATTTATTTCATTGTTACTTAGTTTAATGTTTGTATCTTTTAAGACGAACGATAAAACTTTACTTCTACTGTATATTTTAGTTTAGTATTTTTTAATTAAAATTCGTCGCAACCCATCTTAATCCCACTGCTAGTATATGGCTCTCCCCTTAATTGAAGAGGTTTAGAGCATACTCCACACGCTGCTCAACTGCGGGTCGGCGGAGGAAAGTATTTTCAAGCCGCCTAAAGGCCACTGCTTTGGCTTAACGATTGTCATCTATAATGACAATAGCCGAAACCGAGGGCTTAATGTGCCCTCCGAAGCATCCTCCGTGCGTAAGCTCGAGATAAATAAACCCATCCATGGACAAGCTACGATCGACGTTGCTTAACTTGCGTGTTCGGTTAGACTGACACACGATATTATCGAGCTCCTCAATATTCATTAAAATATTCTTTGTTTATTTATATGGCTTGGGTAAAAGTTAAATTATACTGTTTCATATCGACAAAAAATTTAACCATTTCGAATAAAATCAAAATTATTTCATGGTTTAATTACAAAACACATGGACATTCTATTTCGTTCTAAACAAATAAATAAAATACTACTAATTATTATTTACTGTTTATAATAATTTCAGCCAAGTCAGTGGCCTTTAGGCGGCTTGAAAACTCTAGCCTCTGCCAACCGGCACTTGTGCGGAATGGTAGAGTACGCTCAATGCCCCTTCAATTGAGGGGAGACCCATATCTCAGCAGTGGGATGAATATGGATTGACGACGACGACATAAATTACGAAACATTAATAGAACCTTATTAATGATCGAAGAATAGAACTTATTACATCTACAGATAAGTATAACGAAGTTATAGGGAGTCGAAAATGGCCTGAATTGCTTCGAGAAAAGGATGGTATGGCCGTGCCGCTTTTTGCTCGACTTGGCGGGGGCACTGCCGTGCCCCCAGATACAAAGAAGTGTTCTCCCGCATTGCATGTCGAGAGTTTGTCGCTAGACTACAGCATGAAGTTCTTCAAAAAGGACGTGAAGAGGTTTTTACAGGATCTGCAACGTGCGTGTGATGCCCCTGGTGATATAGGCGTTCATGATCTACGGTAACTGCTTGCCATCAGGCGGGCCGTATGCTTATTTGCCATTTTGTGGTATAAAATCTCTGTATTGTTATTTAGGTTAATAGTAAGTAAAACTCTACAGCAAAAAGCTAACGACATACGCGTAGCACGAAAAAAACTTCGAATTTATACAGAAAGAAATGAATTACTCGTAGGGATACGTATACGCTTTATATTGAAGGATTTAAAGGATCATGGACTGATGATGATGGACGCGGTTTTAGAGGAAAGGATTTATTATACGCAATAAAAAAATAATCGTATCGCTTAACAAAAGAATCCTCTATCCTCAATTTACGACTGTACAAAACTCTACTTACGCTTCCATATCGCGTTTTGATTGGTAGAAATTTGTTATAGGCTTTCTTAAAGCGGTAGTGTAAGGCAGTCATTACGATTTTATCGGTGGAGCGTTGCGCATGTATAAAGCTACTGAGTAAGTGCAACAGATAATTTTCGAGGAACCCTAAATTCAGTGGCTGCTGAGCTCCCGTTGTGTGTGGACGTGTACCGTTGTGAAAGTCGTTTCGAAGTTAGAACGATTTTCGAATTGAGAACTCTTTGTGATTTAAAAGGACTTTTAACGTGCCACATTTAGTTTATGGTCTGAATAAGGTCGTTTATCAGGTAAGCGACGTTTTTTATTATTATAATTTATGGTTTTCACTTTCACACGGTATTTTTTGTAATGACAATTTTTAAGGTTGAAGTAATGTAGGGTATTAGCATATTAACCGTTAATTTTCTTCATGCTTCGTTTTACATTATAGAACTGTCTAAGTAGCGTGTGAAATTGTGTCGCGTAAGTAGTAATTTGTTACATAAAGTGTATTATTAACTTAATAAGTCGAAATTAGATTTTATTACCTACGTCTTTTGGTGGAAAGTTGACAAACTTCAGAACGTAATAATAATTGTATAAAACTTAAACCTAATGATATTAATTTATCATTTTTTTTATTTTATGAAGTGTGGTTTAAACATAGGATAAAGGCATGATGTTGTCATATCTTCACATATAATTACGTAAATTCTAAAAAAGAAGAGCTGCGCCTGTAAATTATTTTTGAAAAGAGCAAACATTTGAGTACCCTATTTCTTATATGTCTATTTCTTTTATCAAATCGAAACCATAAATATATGGAGTACCTATTATATTCCACACTGGTATTCCCTTTAATATTTTAAAGGCTTATTTTTAAACAAAATAACCATAAACTATATAAATAAAAATGAATGTTGCTATGAGTTCGGCAATTTGTTTTTTTTTTTCTGAAGGCACACGGAAAGTTTCAATAAAGAGTAAATATAAAAATTGCGTGGACAATACTAAAAAAAAACTTTAGACAGAACGAAGTCGGACAGATTTCGTTCTGTCTAAAGTTTTTTAGGGCAGCTAGTAAGAAATAGAAACTAGTAGAGTACGTTTATATAAAACACACAAGTGGATTTTCGTCTTAAAATCTAACTAATAAATAACATTCTTCAACTTGATATAACTTAAAAATATTTAAATTTTACCTTACCATGCGTCATACACTGGCCATTCCATACAAAAAACTACAAATAAATAGACCTCGTTAGTATACGTGCTTTTGTGTGTGTAGATGCCTTAGGGTTGACTGCAGAGCAAAGTATGTACTTCGTGCTGTGACGATATGATCAACGTTTATATTAATTGTAAAATTCTTTGTGTAATATATAATGTAAAGCAAATAGTTCAATGGTAATGATTAAATAATTAGAAATAAATCATCTTACCATTAAAAATAAATGTCCAATTGAGAATAGATTATGTACTATGAAGCGAGCTTTTGAAATACGTGCCGCCGCGTGGCAGCCCTTGCGATCGGTTTCACGTTCAACTCAGAGGGAAGGTGAGGTCGCCTTGTGAGAGCGGCAGGGAGTGGCCATACTATACATAGGACTATTATACGGTACTGGCTGAAATAATAATTAAAATATTGTTTCTTTTTTACATAACATTCGATATTGGATGAATTTTATTAAACAAAGCTATTGGTTTTATAATAAAGTGTCAAGGGATTTGTAGATACTCTAGCTACCGAGATCTAGAGACCTTTAAAGATTAAGATATCGGTTTTCTTTACTTTATCGACACTCTCTCAGGGCAGCTTAGCTTTTGTTTGCTTATCAATTTTACGATAAAAAATGAGATTATAAGAATTAACTCCTGTCTCCTGTGTTGCTGTTTTTATGCTTAAAAGTAGGGCACGCGATGTAGGTCACCTGATGGTAAACAATCGCCCCTACCCAGGAGCCATAAATGGGTTGCTAGTCTCTTGCATGTGAACTTTTTTTGATGAAATATATATAAAGTTGATGTTCTTAAAGATTTTGATGTAATTAAATCACTTGTACTATTCCATTTAATTCCAATTAAAAAAATAACTTAAATAATTTACATAATTAATTATACAGCAATATCAATGTATTTAGATACTAGTATACCTACTATCTAAATATATTTAATACTTGATCAAGATATTTATATGGTTTTCTTTCGAAATATGCAATAAATAAAATTCGAAACACCGCGTGGTAGCCCTTGCGATCGGTTCCACATCTCTACCTAACCTACCTACCTACCTAAATACCTTGATAATGCTGTAAAAGTGAAACCGGTCGGTAAAAATTCATATAAATTAAGTGGAAAAGTACAAGTGGTTGTATTATATCAAAATATTGAAAAAGTTCCACCAAGTGCCAACAATCATCAGTATCGACATTGTTCTTAAAGGTTTCTATGTGGTATTTGGCAGCGTTCTTTTGAATCTAGAGACAGTTTTCCAATGGAAATGCTCCGAATTGGGGGGTACGTAAAAGTGGGTTTCCACTGAAGTGGAGTAGGGCGGAGAAGAGCTGTGTTCATTCATTTCACACCTCGCTGTACTCCGTTTGAGGTGTGCAATGAAATGAAATTTCATCTCCGACCACCAGCTCTGTTTCAATGAGACTTCATTGAAACTACGGTAAGGATTAGGGTTCATTTAAGTATACATAGGAGGTCGGGCCACTAAAGTTTTGTTGGTTAGTGAACAAGGTTCTTATGAATTTTCTTTGATTGGAGCATTACCAGTAGACAAAATTAAGTAACCGGTAACCGAGTCATCATCATCAGGTAATTTTAGTCTCCACTACAAGAACACGACCCTCTCTCGTCCGTCCCAGACAGAAGCAGGATTTGGCCTAAACTCCCCACGCTAGCCAGACGAGTTGGGGAGGCCTGATCGATGTTTTATAATGTATTTCCCTTAGTCGCCTTGTACGACATCCACGGGAAGAGACGGAGTGATTCTATTCTAGTCTGCCGGAAACCACACGGCCAAAAAATCGGTAACCGAGTATGCCCTACAAATTGTATTGTATTTGTCGTCGTCTACTCTTCTTCATGCCACTGCTGGGATACGGGGCTCCCCTTATTTGCCTTCAAATAAATTAATAAATTGGGGTATTAGAGCATACTCTACCACGCTGCTCAAATGGGGGTCGGTGGATTGTATTTCTATATTACAGTAAAGTACATAGCTGCCTTGTCGACTCGAAGTAGTTTGTAAGTTTTCAAAAACTTCACCTGCACGTGGTGGTTGCCATTAAGCAAAGTTAAAGAGGCATGTCGGACCCGACTTGGGAAATACTTACATCTTACAGAACACTGTACTCAAATAATAAAACCGTTGAGGATTGTTTGGGAACTTGCGAGTGAGTGAGATCGCCAGACAGGCTCTTGCAAGCGCTTAGCCATACACTGTCTGTTCTTGAAAACTAGCGAGGAACACAGATTGTATAGCAATTGTCTATATTGCCTCCATTCTTTCTCCTTTGTGGTAACCTCATTCACCAGTCGGGCAGCTTACAAATAAGCTCTATCTGAGCCTCAAGATAGAGCTCGTCTCTTTCGCTAGTCAGCAAAGTGCACTACGTGCAGGCCAGGTTGGCTTTGATGGTAAAGAATGTGGTGAGCCACTTACACACATTTTTTTTTTTTTTTTTACGAAGTTAATCGCAATATGCGCACACTCAGCGATGTAAAGTGCCGCTAAGTGTGCGCAGATCGGCTTACTTCGTACACTTACACACATAGTAGTAATTGCTTTACAGCAGGGAGGGATATTTTTTTTTTTTTTTTTTTTATATGAGAGGGTAGCAAACGAGCATGTGGGTCACCTGATGGAAAGCAATCACCACCGCCCATGGAGATCAGCAATACCAAGGGGTCGCCGATCCGTTGCCAGCCTGTTCTCCTTCCTTTCTTTGTTTCTGGTGACCTCACTCACTCGCAGGAACACAACAACCCTCAAAGGAATTGTTATTTGACTGCGGTATTCTGTGAGGTGGAGGTACTTCCCCAGTCGGGCAGCTTAAATATACGCTATGCCCGAGCTTAAATATGCGCTTAAATATACGAATACCACTCTTTTCGCCAGGGCCTCGTTTGTCTGTCAGCGGGGTGCACCGCGTGCAGGTGAGGTTGGCTTTGGTTCAAAGATGCTGATGAACCACTTACACCCCATATATTATTTGACAGGGGGGCCATTGGCAAAGAATCTATATATTAATACGTAAAGCAATAACTTTGTACCTACCAATTTTTGCGCGGACGGAGGAGTATGAAATTTCGCACACTTTTTTATATAGAGAAAAAGTGCAGATTGCTAATATTTTTTTCAAATTATGCATAAAAAATACGTTATATCAATAATATTACAAATGTGTGTAATACATTATATAAAATATATTACACACACTACAATGTATTTGACACACACACGCATATATACTCTTTTGTTAATTTTTATAGACTACGAGTATTACTTATACTGTGGTTATAGTCATAATTTAAATTATCTATGGTTGGATTTCGAACACTGGGCGACCACTAGTATAATTATATACACTACGCAACCCTAGGGCCCTACTGCCTAAGCTGAAGCAGTTTCTCAACGAATATTTTGCTTCCAAAAATTGGTTTTAGGTTAAAGTTATTCAAAGTCAAAGTCTAAGTCAAAATTCTTTATTCTGTGGGCCCTCGCGGGCACTTAGACACGTCTTTTACAATTAGGTATAGTTTTTTATCTACCAGCATTTCGGAATGACCATTGACGAGAAGAAATGCCGAAAGAAACTCTGTCAATATAGGTCTTTTTTAAATAGCCATACAATATTATCATTGTACATAATACAATAAAAAAAATGGTATTCAACCAAAATAAGAGAAAAAATAAAAATTAAAGTAAAATATAATAGTAAAAAAAAATTAAAATATAAAAAATCATAGTATAGAGTGTATATACATATTGTATAAAAGTCTAAATATGTATGTCCACAATACTACTTGTAAAGATAAGACGCCTGTGCTTCACATCCTGTGCCGAGAATTTGCCATACATTTTGACGTGACAACGTCTTATAAATTGGTTAGCCGGGTGACACTTCAAGAAACTGGCTCACGTTATGCGCTTACAATGAGAGCGAGTGAAAGGCACGCGTCCCTTCTAAGAGCGAGAGAGACAGACATAAAAAGTGAAAGGCATGCGTCCCTTCCACTCGAAAACATTATAACACTCAAAGTCGTTGTCACGTAAAACTTTCGCCCGTATACCGACTTTACAGGCAACCAATTTTTTATCATTGACAAACATCTTCAGTTGAGTCAGTAGAGCTCTAGGGATTTTACCAGCTGAGCTAAACATAAATTATCAACAATCTAAGCAGTAGTGTGATTTTGGCATAAATCCGATGGTAATCGGCTTCAGCTTCAGCGGTAGGGCCTCAGCGTCGCCGTAAAAAAAGCAAATGTACTTTAAAAATACAGCATTAGTTGTAACTGTAATCACAGTAGACTTACCGCTGGGCTGAAAAAAGTAGGTAAATCTGGAAGTATCCTTTACATGAAAGGGGTTGGGAAATAACCTAAAGAAATAACCTTTTCGTACCCAAGTCAGCTATAGATTTAAGCAAGTCATGACTAAACAGGGGTATGTAAAAAAAAATATTTTTACATATTGAAATAATTTAATTTCTAGAAGAAAGGAGAATATATATGACGAGCTCGGTGGTCGTATGGTTAGCAATGGCCACTTTGACTCCGAAGTTGCGGGTTCGATCCCCGCACAAGACAAGTATTTGTGTGCATGAACATGTCTGTTTGTCTTGGTCTGGGTATTTTCTATGTATTATAAGTATGTATTTACAAAACAAGTGTGTATTTAAGTATTATATCAGCTATCTAGTGCCCATAGTACAAGCTTTGCTAAGTTTGGGACTGGATGGCCGTGTGTAATTTGTGCAGGAATATTTATTTATATTATATATATATTTTTATATATTATAAGGTGATGTGTACAAAGCGGGCTTATCTCTTTTAAAGATTTCTTCTAGCCAACCTTTAAGTGTTTGGTAGGAACATAATACAAGAAACATGAGCGGGTGTTGGTATCAGGATCCGCCACTCTAAGGTCGGAGGTGTACACTCGATTTATAGTCTGTGCCATATACTCCTTGGTAAATAATGCGCTATAAGATCCTTGTTGCCTGAGGTCATAAAGCGCGCGATTTCCTTAACCATTTTTTTATATGAGCGGAGGCAAACGAGCATGTGGGTCACCTGATGGAAAGCAATCACCAGGGGTTGCCGATTCGTTACCAGCCTAAAATCAAAAAAAAATCAAAATCAAAAAATTCTTTATTCCTTGGACTTTATAAAGCACTTAGAAACGTCTATACTAAACTATACTTGTTCCGTTCTTTCTGACGACCTCACTCACTCGCAGGAATACAACAACCTTCAAGGGAATTGTTATTTTGCTACAATATTCTGTGAGGTGGAGGTACTTCCTCTAATACGCGATGCCCTACCTTTCTTTTCGCAAGAGCCTCATTTGTCAGTCAACAGGGTCACCATGTGCAGGTGAGGCTGACTTTGCTTCATATCTATTGATGAACCACTTATATACCCCAAATTTATTTATGTACTTAACAATATAGGAGTTTATGAGAGCGACAGATCAATAGCTACGTCGAAATCTGAGAAAATTAGTTTGCCCAAAAAAAAACATTAAAAAAAATCTCGATCGCTCAGGTTATGTGACTAGAAATGAGAGTCGGGACCTCCATTTCTGAATTCATTCAGCTCATTTCCCATCGTACTCACTCGCTGTGTACTCGGATAAGAAAGGCCACATTAGGTTGGAAAGATATTACGCGCGATCTCATTTACATTTACCAGCTCCATCTAATAGATTGAAAGCAATGTTACTGGAAATCGAATTATAAAAGTAACTTGTTACGGTCTCATTTGCTATATCAAGGGAATGTCATCAAGTACGAGCGAGTCTACTTTAAAAAAAAATGTACTCCGGGAGTGCCGGCAGTAGTGAAAACTTGGACATTAACGTTGTTAGATTTGTTTAATTTGGGACTAGATGGCAGTGTGTTATTTGTCCAGGAATATTAAAAAAATATTACTAAAATCTCTTAAATCAGTATTATTTTAACCTCACATATAAATTTCGTGTGCGTATTTGGGATGTAAGTGGCTCACCACGATCTTTAGAACCATAGCCAACCTCACCTGCACGTAATGCACCCTGTCGGAGCCTCTGACAAAACAGAAATAGGGTACGGCGTATTTGTAAGCTGTCTGACCAAGGAAGTACCTCACAGAATACAGCAAACAAATAACAATTCCCTTAAGGCTTGTCGTGTTCCTGTGAGTGAGTAAGGTCACCAGAAAGAAAGGAATTGTGGTGGCGCGCGAGTGATATTTCATGTTTCGAGCGTCAATATGGCTACGGTAACCGCTTCACATCAGGCGGGCCCTATACCTGGCTGCCACCAGACGTAGTATCAAAAAAGTGATCAATGTGAGGTTAAAATTGACTATGACCTAACTTTTGATAGCTAACAATATTGCTTTTATGTCAAAATGCGTGACTTGGTATAAAATACGAGAAGGATACTGCTGTTTATGAACGTAGATGGAGGAAAATAGTTTCTTAGAGTAATATAAAACAGAGGGGTAGTGTATTTTATGTCTATGTATATGCACATAGGGTTGTCCCTTTTTCACGTGTATTTTTTTATATACTACGTCGGGTGGCGAACAAGCATACGACCCGCCTGATGTGAAGCCATTGCCGTAGTCATACGCCACCCCCGCTGCCAATGCAGCATCTCCTTCCTTTCCGGTGACCTCACTCACTCGCAGGAACACAACAACCCTCAAGGGAATTGTTATTTCGCTGCGGTATTCTGTGATGTGGAGGTACATTCCCCAGTCGGGTAGCTTACAATTACGCTCCCTACCTCTCTTTGCGCTAGAGCTTCGTTTGTCAGTGAGCGGGGTGCACCGCGTGCAGGTGAAGTTGGCTTTGGTTCAAAGATGTTGATGAACCCCATCGTGTGTAGCAGGGAATAGACAATTCATTCGTTTATTACTATTGCAGCAATAAAACAATATTGTTTAGGACCGTCATAGTACATACCCTGATTGGAGGAATATATTAGGTTGGGGAAAAAGTCTTTTCGTATTTTATATGAAAATTCAAAACATTTTTTAATAAAGTTTATTTACATTTAACTAAAGTATGTAGGTGCCATTATGTTCGATAACTTTTTGTCATCTTGTAGGTAGAGACATGATCCCATTACTATAGAAATTTTGGGACTTCTGTTCAAAAAACCGCGACAAGTGGTTTTGGCAGTCTTCTCGTGATGTTAACCTGACATTGCCTAAAGAATTCTTAAGAGACCGAAACAGGTGGAAATCAGAAGGTGCAAGGTCAGGACTATACGGCGGATGCATTAACAAATCCCAGTCAAACTCTCTTAATTTTTGCTGAGTGGCTAAAGATGTGTGAGGTTTAGCGTTATCATGATGAAAAATCACACCCCTTCTATTAATTAATTCCGGCCGCTTTCTCTCAACTTTTTGCTTTAATCTCATCAGTTGTTCACAGTAGAGTTCAGAATCGATAGTCCTGCCTGGCGGTAACAGCTCATAATGAATATCTTCCCTTCCAATCCCACCATACACACAGCATCACCTTGTTGCGGGTTAACCCGGGTTTCGCCAGAGTCTCTGAAGCCTGGCCGGTCTTTGACCACGACCTTTTTATGCGCCAAAACTGTTATGTGGTCAATTCCTAGTTCTTCAGCTACGTCGTAACTACTGATATGCCGATCTTGCTCCACTTTTTCAGAAATGGCATCCATTTTATCCGTAACAGGGCGACCAGAGCGACGTGCATCTTTGACATCAAAATTTCCGGATTGAAAACGCTTAAACCAAATTTGTGCTACTCTCACAGACACTGCACTAGGTCCATAATAATCACAAATTTTTTTCGCAGCTTGCGTTGAATTTTTACCTTTTTTGTAGTAAAATTTTAATATGTATCGAATTTCTTCATTAGATTCACTCATCTTGACAGTAAAAAAAACAAATGAAAATCACACATTTACCTAATTTGAATTTGGAATTATCTTTTTTAAAATTAAAACTTTTTATAGATATCAAAACCTGCTAGATACAAATGGTATAACCAAAGAGATTTTATTACAAGTTCATACATACTATAATGCGAAAAGACTTTTTCCCCTACCTATTATTTCACAGAAGAATCCGTCATGATAATGTCCCGGCATATACGTGAGGTCGTCAAGAACTGTTACTTATGGCTCTATTTACACCGCCGCATAATGGAATGCAAACGTCAATTTCGCTAAGAGCATACGCTCTAAACCCCTTCGGTTGAGGTTAGACCCGTATCCATAAAAACTGAAGATTTCATAAAAATAAAGATTTCATTATTTTATCGTTTTGGGTATTTAATAATTGTCATTTCTTTTGATGTTTACCCCCCCAATCGATTTGACATTTTTCAATTTTCAAAACAAAGCACAGACAACTTTCGCGACATAAAAGTGACACCAATCGATTTGACATTTTGATATTTGACAACCAATAAATATCGCAATCCTTTTTCAAATGACACTTTCGTTTGTTTGGGAAAATATTTTTACTTTTATTTTATTTTTTCGTCAATTTTCCAATGTTTTTAATAGCTATTCTGCTATTCGGAACGGAGACAAATCCAACAAAACAATAACCATGAAAATCGGTCCTGCGGTTCTCGATTTATAAGTGTTCGAACAAACCCGACTTTGTTTTATATATATAAGATAGAAGATAGATTATTGAATATCAACTTTTTCTAAAGGTATATAAATAAAATATATAAACCAGTGATTTCGACGTACTGTTATTTTTTGTTTGCCATATAAAATACAAAATCCTGAATACACAGGGCGGTTTGAAATGAAAATACAGTTCTTGTTGAAATTACGTTTTTCGTATAAAATTTTTCAGTTTTATCAAAGCAATGTTTATTTATATTTCAATAAATATAAATAAAATGTGCTTTAATAAAACTGTAAAATTTTCAAAAATAACGTAGTCATCATACTTTACAATTTCCGCCCATAAATATAAGTATAAAAATAATATTATTTTATATAAAAAAATTGTCACATTTTTATTAAATTTCATTAATTCTGCGTTGAGTTAATGGGTAAGTGGTACTTAGAGGTTCAATAAATTAAACTTATAAATCTAATAAGAGTTATAAATTATTATATTTAAGAATCAATCAAAGCATATCTGAGGTACTATAATTATTGCCATCAATCAGCTAAACAAATAATATTTTTTCTTCATTTTTCGTACCACTTCTTTGGCATTTTACCTTTTTGACGTTTTCGTGCAAATGATAAAACTAACAACCGCAGCATAATTTTAGGAAATTAAAATACTTATAACTGTTTAGTTGATTTTAAGCGTAGGCTACACTGCAAGAAAAGAAAAGAACGAAATAAATTGATTTTATTGAACATCAATTGACGAGGAGCTCATTGGTGTCGTTACGCGTGCCAGTCTAATCGATCACACAAGTTAAGCGTCGACCGTAGCCTGTCCATGGATGGGTTTATTTATCTTGAGCTCCTCCGTGCTTCGGAGGACACGTTAATAAGCCAAGTCAGTGGTCTTTGGGCGCCTTGAAAACACTGGCCCCTGTCAACCCGCAGTTGAGCAGCGTGGTGGTGTATGCTCTAAACCCGATTCGATTGAGGAGAGACCCGTATCCCAACAGTGGGATGATTATGGGTTGATTCCGAACATCACTTATACTAGGTATTTAAAATACACAGATACTCTACATATGTGTACTTTATCATTTCAAGTGAGACATGTGGCAGACATATACGAGTACTTACACAATACACGCAAAATGATAGCTAAACATTATATACCTACAAAATTGAGAACTAAATTTCACATGTAAACCAACACAAATAAGGAATGTCAACATGGCCATCACTCAGCAAAAGCTTTGCTTTGCTTTTTATTATGCTATTTGACAATGTTCAAAAATTGTATTAATTATTTAACAATATCGTAAAATACACAAAACTAGATCTGCAAACTTTCATTCTAGTAATTTCCGTCCGACTTATTTTACGGTTGATCAAAGTTTGACGGGAAAGTCCATTTTAAAAGTATGAAATTATTAAAAAATAATATTTCCATTGGAGAAGCAATAAGAAATACTTTTATTATGATACTAATTACATAAATGTAATATTTAACATAGGTGTCGTACAAATTTCTGATTTGATGCATACAAAATACAAACGTGTGACGTCATAACTCAGTAGCCTTTTGTATGAAGCGTTTTCGGGAAAGTCCAAAATTGTGATTTTCAAATCTCATATCTCCATATCTCCAGAGAATTTTGTGCTATCGAAGTAATTGTTTCACCTATGGTTATATTATTGAGACATCCCTACATATCAAACCGAAAAAAATGTTGGTCAAATAGCCTGTTAGAAAACAAAGTATTAAACAATGCTGATTTTCTATGACAGTCTGATGAGTTCCGACACTTGGTTCGCTTCGCTTCGTCGCTTAACTTAAGACGAAAGAGAGAACGTCGGGTTTGTCAAGGCACAAGTTTTCATAGGTATCGTAGTTTAGCTCTGTTATAGAGTAACGTCAGGTTCGCTATCTCAGTGAGCTACAGTAGCTCTCTGGTGCGTAATAGAATTTAGTCGAACACAGTACTTCACAGTCAAATTTCGATGAACCCGTTGGTCGAATGGCTAGCAATGGCTCCTTTGACTCCGGGGTCGCGGGTTCGATCCCCGCACAAGACAAATATTTGTGTGCATGAACATGTCTGTTTGTCCTGGTCTGGGTGTTTTCTATGTATTAGAAGTATGTATTTACATAAAAAAAGTATTTAAGTACATTCATCAGATGTCTAGTACCCATATTACAAGCTTTGCGCTTAATTTGGGACTAGATGGTGCTGTGTAAATTGTTCAGAAATATTTATTTATTATTCTTTATTTCATTTCATATCTTATTTTATTATATTTTTAAATATATCCATATAAAAACACATTTAAAAATATAAAAAAAACAGGGGCACCCGCCGGTAGCAGAGTGAAGACCCAAACTACCAGTGGTCAGGACTCCAGAGTGAGGAACCTTCTCACGATATGGGCCGTGAGAGAGAACCGCCTTTTATTATATTGACATTTATTTATTTTTAATATCTTATTTCATACATTTTTTAATATATAATATAAAAAAAAATATACATTAAAAAATATAAAAAATAGAATCCCTCCCGATAGCGGGAACAAGGTCCAAACTATCGGTGGTCAAGGTCACAGAGACAGAAACCTCCTCACAATACGTGCCGTGCTGAGGAGGACAGCTTTCTGTATCTGACCCTTGATCCAGCTTCCCAACGCGAGCTTCTTGAGATGTTGGTCGAAGCTCTTGGCGATTAAACCATTAACCGTCACAACTATCGGAACAATCACTGTTGAATCGACGTCCCACATGGCGGTAATCTCATGAGCTAAATCAAGATAATTAGATAATTTATCTTTTTCAGCTTTCACGAGATTAACGTCATGTGGGATAGCGACATCAACAATGACTGCTTGGCGCGTTGATCGATCTATTATCACGATGTCAGGTTTATTGGCTACAATAGTCCTGTCAGTGATAATAGATCGATCCCAGTATAATGTGGCATGGTCATTTTCGAGAACTGCTTCCGGCATATACCTGTAGTACGGTACCTCGGTAATCACAAGACCATATCTCAAGGCAAGCTGCTGATGAATAATCCTGGCTACTTGGTTATGTCTGTGCAAGTACTCGCCGTTAGCAAGATAAGAACAACCGGAAATTACATGTCTGAGGGATTCCCCAGGCAGATGACACGCCCGACAGATATCGAGCGTGCCATCTTTCATGATATATTTCCGGTAGTTATCCGTCTTGATAACTTCGTCCATAATTCCACAGACAAACCCTTCGGTTTCCCCAAAGAGGTCCCCGAAACGCAGCCAGGTTACGGATGCAACGTGATCTACATCGGGCCCATGTAGAGCCCGGTAGAACCGTCCATGCAGCTCTTTGCCTTGCCATATGGTCATGCGATCATCAATACTTAATACTACTGGTTTACGCCAGTTCTCGTTAGCCAAAGACAAAGGGGTTAATCCACGATCGATACCCACCACATCCTTATGCATTTCCACGTCAGCATGTAGGAAATATTCCCTGAGGCTGCATATCTCCCGTTTATGTAGAGTCTTAGCATTTAAAAAGCCTCGACCACCACATTTTCGAGAGATATACAACCTCATTACCGACGATCGTGGATGATGCATACGGTAAGTGGTTAATATCGTTCGGACTTTCCGGTCAACGGCGTCAAGCTCAGTTTGAGTCCATTTGAGTATGCCAAAGGAATATATCAAGACCGGCATGACCCAACCATTGTAAGCACGCACCCTATTGCCCCCTGATAGAAGACTATTAAGTACTTTTTTCAGGCGGCCAAAGAAACGTTCTTTCAATGATTGCTTCATGTCGGTCTCAGTAATTCCCAAATTTTCAGACATACCCAAGTACCTATAGGTTTCAGTTTCCGAAAGGGATTTCAAGTGTATAGTATCTGAGAGTTCCAAGTCCCTCAGATACTAATATCTTTCCCTTCTTCACATGTATGACCGCACATTTGTCTATACCAAATTCCATTTTAATAGATTTACTAAAGTGTTCAGTTACCTTTTATTATTATATTATTATATTTATTATTATTATTACTATTGAGTACAAGTGAAATAGAAAGTGCTTTCCATCTCATTTGCGCACATTACAAGGCGTCTGAAATACAACATGTGAGTTCTGTGTTAGCCTCAACTCTCGTTGTGTTACCTATCTACTCTCATTCATATATAAGCAATATGAGCGAAACGAGGCAAACCTCGCTTCGTTCGCAGTGTGACGTGCGCTTTACGTATAAGATAAGCAAAGATTTTTCATTTTAAAGATATCTCTTGTAGTATTTTTAAAAGTATATATTTCCAAGGCAGGCACGAAATAAATAAATCAAGGCTTTCGGGAGGCTTGACAACACAGATCTCTGCCAATTTGCTATAAATAAACGGGAAAATACTAACAAGCTGATATCTAAAGAGAAAAGATATACAAAACTAAAAGATATTCGTTTTTTCACAATCAATTAGAGTAACGACAGATTTTACAATTTTTTATTCTTAGATGTTTTTACGTATAGATGCGTTCTATTTGTCTCCATTGTGGCATGAAGATAGAAAGGTAATTGTCCGACATTTACTCAGTCACGCGCCACTTACTTCGCGGTAATATGTTAACGCTAATCAAAAACAATATTACTAGGAATCTGTGGAGTCAACTCCCCTCAGCGGTATACACGAACAATTGAGCCGCGAAAGGTTGGCAATGGATCGGCGACCCCTTGGTATTGATGATTTCTATGGGCGGTGGAGAAATCTCAGGCCTCCGCTAACCCGCAGTTAAGCGGTATGGTAAGGCATGTTCTAAACTTCCGATTGGGGGTTACCAATATTTCGGCACAGGGATGACTAAAGGTTGACGATGACGACAAAAGCTATATATTAATCTTAGTTTTATATTAAAATGTCATCAAAAAACAACGTTTACATTTTGGCGTGAAACGCCAAAGTAGTAAAAACGTAGGGCCCCTGCCCCCTTACCACCAACTCTTATTGCGATTCAATAACGAATAACGAACGCGACTATAGTTCAACTTGAATAGAGTCGCTTTTTCATTGGTATGAATAAGCATTCTATTCAGTTATTGAATCGCAATAAGACTTGGTGGTAAGGGGGCAGGTCAATAAACTGGACTGTAAGGAATTGGGCTATATCGTCTTACCTTAAGAATTACAAAACTATAAGTTATAGAAACATAAATCGCATAATATTTCTCGTATATCGCTCGCTGGTAATATCTTAACTTTGCCTTAAGAGCCGAGTGGGGCCGCGGGGCAGAGGCATTGCGTAGAATAATGGAAACCGGCGCTGTCGCTTGATTTGTATGCAGTATAACGGTATATAACTCACTACTCACACGTGATAGCGCGGTATAGACGTTTCACGTTAACCAGTGGTCATGTGCACCGACTCAGCCCCACCCGGTTTTTTTACATTATATAAGATTTGGCAAAAATTTGGTTGAACTGTGCCTTGATGCGGCAACCGCTCCATCTTAGTTAGACTGCGATTAATTTGAAATATTACTAGTATTTTTTACTAAACTCACTATTTTTACTCACCTCATGAAAGAAGCTCTGGCGAAAGAGAGGTAAGGTACAGCGTATTTGTAAGCTGCCCGATTGGGGAAGTACTTCCACCTAACTAAGTACCGCAATTTCTGCGACTGAGTGAGGTTACCAGAAAGGAAGAAGTTGCTGCATTGACAGCGGGGGTGACGGCACGCGAACGATAGTTCATGTTGCGAACATTAATATGGCCACGGTAACCGCTTCAGTCAGGCTGTATGCTTATCGGCCACCCGACGCAGTATAAAAAGAAGTATGTTCTGTATTTGTAATGTGTATATATCGGTTTCATAATAGGTAGATTTATAGATAAAATTATCTTGATTTCAATATATTGAATTTTTCATTGTTAAAATATAACATAGACAGACAGAATGTAGCATAGCATATTCTCGTAGACATCAAACATTCATTACAACGCGATGTGTTGCATATTGCTACGATGCGGAACGGATGAGACGCGTAGCCATCCAGCGTAGAACCTTGAACGTGAGCTTAGGAAAATCTTCTACATTTTACTGGATCTACAAAACAAGCACATCCCTTATGTATATGATAAGTATCAAATTTTCAATTTAAACAACTTTTACCGAGAAGATTCACAGTTTATGTTGAAAAAACGTCACGTAATTGTCCCTAACATTTGTAATAAGTCATTTTTATTTGCTTCACCTGTATGTTTGCTTATTTGTCAGTTTGTAACCGACTTATTTAAACCTGATTTTTACCCAATTTGAACGGTCAGATTTAATGTCACTTTGTATACTTACCAAGGACCGGTGACAATACAATAATTAGTTAAGTTTGTTTAATTATTCTGCTTAGAATTAAATAATTTCCTCACATCACATCGAACTAAAAAGTGGATAATAAAATATAGTTATAAATAACTAAAAACGAAAAATATTTTATAATGTAGGCAGAAAATATAAATGAACGAAAAAGATTAGTATTATTGAGAAAATAGCGTGGGGCGCTTTGTGCCATATTTTTCATTTATCGAGCATCCCACGCTTTTTTCATAATATTGCAAATCTTTTTCGTTATTTATTTTCTAATGTCTAAAGAAAGGCGATTAATTAACACAATTATAAAAGTTGATTATAGAAAGATATAATTATTTTAAGATTTATAAATAAAAAATAAAAGAAAAGAAATGAATATTTTTTTGTTTAATATACCTAATATTGTTTTCATATTCTGAATTTTTCTTTCACGTTCGATGCGAATGCGAATGCAAATATCATAAATCATGCGAATATTGGCGAATGTGAATATTCGTTACATCACTAGTTCCGAGTGTTTAATTAACAATAATTGTATCTTGTATTTCTTATGTCAGTTAATTTATTTTGTTCAATTGAATCATTTAGGTACCTGCATGAAACGTGTTATAGGTGACAACGTAGAAAATAGTACTTATGTATGTAAAAACAATTGTCTTACCTAATCTGTCCCATACATTTAAATCATAGTCCACGTACCACTTGATTTTACTTTACAAGTTTTATAATATAAAGTAAATGAATGTAGATTTTTTTTATATTTACAGGTGATTTATTTTAGATTTTTTTGATTAACACTAATAAAGGTAAAACGGAACCCTAAAAATCACACCCACTCTACGAGAAATGGTATTGGACGGATGTCGATTAATAAATGATCCGCCACCCTTTGGGAAGTAGGACATGTAATGATATAATCGTGTATCAAATTAGTACACAACATTTCAACAGTCATAACTATGAAAATCGTATACATTTTTTTAATCATTTATTCCTTTTTTAAAAACCTACATTTTAAATTATACTGATCTACCAATCTACCTGTGCAATAATTTGGCAAATAAATGTATTTATTTTTAACAACACAATATTAGGTGTGTAGGTGTCCCATATGTATGATTCTACATCCAAGTCTACGAGCATGATATGTCAATGTACCCCATGCAAGTGCCACGGTAGCCAAAAGTCACCAAAACAACATAAATGTTACCAGAGGGTACCAGTTAGAGAACTGGTATATATTTTTAACTATATTTATATATATTTTTTATGATTATTTTCTTTTACTTAAATTTAAATGTTACAACTTTTTATTGTAGCAACATATAAAATATTACTAACTATATACTTTTTTTTATTAATAATCATTTATTTGCTTGAATAAAAATAAAAATAAAACATTATGACATAAATTTCCACTACAGATTAAATTCATTAAAAATAAATTAATCTTAATATTATGAATATTGTGATATATATGAAAAGAAAAAAATATATATAACTAAACGGCGTCAAAAAGTTCCTCCGCATCATTATCTAAAGGCATCGTGCCCAGAAGGCTGGTAGCATTGCCACACTGAATGGCAATGCTTATACGTTTTGCCAAATAAAGGCCGGCCTTATCGTCACGGGAAGTATCTTTTTATTTAAAACTTTATTTAAATTAATTGTCATTTATTATTACTAGCTGAGCCGCGCAAGCTTCGTCTGAGTGAAAGAGAGAGACTTGAGAGTGAAGCATTTGATTATCATTAAAAAAGGTTATAGTGCCCCATTCAAGATAGATATGTTATCGCGGTCTTTTTTTTAGACCTTTTTTAGAGGAACAATTTCTTTTTACATGATTGTAAGCCAGCAATATGTTAAAAATTACATCAAATTATATGAAATGAATATTATAACATATATTACACACCTCTTGCACCGTCGATTGGCTCTCGTAACTGCTTTCTATCAGGCAGGCTGTATACTTGTCAGTGCATCATTAGTATAAAATTAATACCGTAGTATAACCATCATCATCATCAGGTCATTTTAGTCTCCACTACAGGAGCACGACCCTCTCGTCCGTCCCAGACAGAAGAAGAATTTGGCCTACACTCCCCGCGCTGGCCAGACGGGTTGGGGAGGCCTAATAGATGTTTTTTAATGTATTTCCCTTAGTCGCCTTGTACGACATCCACGGGAAGAGACGGAGTGATTCTATTCTAGTCTGCCGGAAACCACACGTAACCATCATATATATCGCCTTTTATGTAGTAAAAATCAATACAGACACAGTGACATTACAAACCAGCACACACATTGTATTGACTCGGACAGTTCTCATAGACAATAGTGGCCATACAGTGATGGTATCTTCCTAATCAAGACTTGTAGAATAGTCGCGAATACAATTTCTTTGTATGCAGATGTTGAACCTAGGATCCTTTAAAGCAGTGTTTTCCAATCTATATCTAAATAATAATCTAGATAATCTAATCAATCGACCCCCAGGGGGGTCGCGAAGCCGGTCTCGGGGGGTCGCCAGCAAAAAAGAAAATCCAACAGCTTCTTTTTAATGCTTGGTTGTGAGATGATGCAAAAGCTTTCACTCTCACGTGATAATAAATCGCTACAAATTCCAGATTGAGGTTTATTATTTTTGACTGTAAATCCGTATTAGGTATACCCGTATATAAGCAACTGTCATCGTAATGTCTATTTTTTTTCAGATTCGATTCATCATGACACTCGTATCAGTTGCTGAAGACTGCAGTCTTTTGAGAAACATATCCATTTTGCAAATGCGTGGAGCTAGCAAAGAAACAAAATAATCATGTCCGTACTCATAAGTGACCAGGGTATCATCAGTGATCAGAGAGTTGAAACCAAAGAACATTGCGGGTGGCGCGGGGCGCTTGGTCTCGCCGCAATTTTGTCAACTTACATCGTGCTTATTTTCCAAACTCTCGCGGCTTATTAAAAAAGAAACCATTTACGTACCCTTATAAATTATTTATTTGGCACAAGGGGGTCGCCAGAATTTTTCAACATGTAAAGGGGTCGCGAACTCAAAAAGATTGAAAAAACACTGCAAACCTGTTACACCAAACACATAACATTATTGTTATATAATAATAAAATTAAAATTCCTGGACGTGTTACCCACTGCCATCTTGTCCCAAACTAAGTTAAGCTTGTACTACGGGTAATAAGATAACTGATTCTATACTTAACATATGCATTTTTTATTGTAAACACATACCATATAATACATAGAAAAAACCCAGACCAAGACAAACACACATGTCCATGCACACGAAATGTTTGTCATGTGCGGGGATCGAACCCGCGACCTCGGAGTCAAAGTGGCCATTGCTAGCCATTCGACCACCGAGCTAGTCAATTAATATACACTCTGTATTTCTTTTAACTCGCCTTTATTAATTAGGTTAACGTGTAGATACGTGTAGATATACGGTAGATGCTCAAGGGAAGTGTTATTTGGCTGCGGTATTCTGTGAGGTAGAGATACTTCCACAGTCTGGCAGCTTACAATACAGCAAGTAGCAACAATAAGGGAGAAATACCAAGCGTTCAGACGATTTTGCAATTCGTATTATTGGATTCGATGTGTTAGGTAACACCAACATAGTGTTAGATACTTAAAATCCCTGCACGGCAGTTGAGCTTCACTTGACTGGCTATCTCTTTAGGCTATTAATGCCTTATTTGCCATATTGCTGTCTCTCTCATTGCTAAGAGGGGAAGTCAAATCCATAATCTTCTTACTGCTACTAATTTCTTCTGATTAAATTCGTTGTGAGTTCCAAGGCAGCCGTAGTTTTACCTCTGGGACTGCAATGGACTTCACTGTTCATTACGGTCACTGTTCATAGCGATCGTCGCTGTTAATCCTGACTACACAGGAGACACAGTGGTGGGAAAGTGTGGTGGACCCCCGTCCCGTTTAGTCATCAGGGTGCACCACATGCAAGTAAGATTAGCTTTAGCTCTAAAGATCGTGGTGAGCCAAATACATAATAATATATAATATACAAACAAATAATACATACAGCCAAAGCCAACAGCGTTAAAATTTAGTAAAAAAACACCTTTGAATAAAAAAAGAGTTGAGTATTGTAAGAATACACAGGCACTGGATAAATAATTTTCTTTATTCAGGCGAATCTTTTGATCCGATGCCATGCAAGATTCAGTTCCCACGTGATAGTGCAAATAGAAACAAAGCCTTCATACATATTTATTTATGTACATAGAAAATTCTAGCTTCGCAAATTTTATCCCCGAGGAACTGGTTATATGTTCAATGTTTATGTTTACTAAGGCTCTCGTTACACGTGAGTGAGGCAGTGTGCGTGTTGGAGTAGAAAGTTGATGCAAAGCAGCTACTCGCATTGTATGACTGCTCATGTTGTTACGTGCGAGTACCGGACAGTAGCATGCTTTTGAGTTATTAGAATTAAATTTTTTTGGGGTGTAAGTGGTTCATCAACATCTTTGAACCAAAGTCAACTTCACCTGCACGCGGTGCACCCTGCTGACTGACAAACGAAGCTCTGGCGAAAAGAGAGGTAGGGAGCATAATTGTAAGCTACCCGACTGGGGAATGTACCTCCACCTCACAGAATACCGCAGCCAAATAACAGATCCCTTGAGGGTTGTTGTGTTCCTGCGAGTGAGTGAGGACAACAGAAATGAAGGTGATGCTGCGTCAGCAGCGGGGGTGGCGGCGCGCGAGCGATATTTTATGTTGCGAGCGTTAATATGGCTACGGTAACCGCTTCACATCAGGCGGGCCGTATGCTTGTCTGCCACCCGACATAGTATAAAAAAAAAATATCCCTCTTCCTTGGCAAACCGAGCGTCGGTCGCTCGACTCTAGAATATCCGAAAGCTTGCTTGCAGGTGAATGGGGAATAAGGCTTGCTACCAAACTATTTGAGCGCCTAGCTAGTTTACTGGGCGCAAGGACGGGTAGGGTACAGCTTTTCTTGCCTGGTTGGATTATTGGGCGAGAGACTCGCATTTGTGTGATATGCCGTAATATCGGTGCATCAGGTCGCATTAGCTGTAAGTAGGAATGTGGTCCTTAACCCCTCTTCCTCACTAATCCACATAACAGTTTAAGGAAGGGGATAGAATAGCGAGAAGTGTAGAGGGGAAGTAAGAAAAAAGAGGGGGGTTTCTTCTTCTCCCTGTGAGACCTACTGATTTTATAGTAGACATACACTGCCCGTGCTGTAGTTTTCCGCATGACAGTAGTTCAATTCTCTTCTACTGGTACACATGGCATAAACTGAAACTAATTACTGTATTGTATACTATTCGGGATAACAGTCTGGAAGAAGAAGGCCGTGTTTTATGACAATGCATGGCGTTAATCATGACGCTCGAATCCTCTATGAAATTGGTTCATGTTCGCGCAACTCCGTCTGCCCCCAGGCGTCCGTGTACCGCTAATTGGGAAACACTATATTAAGCTACCAAATTAAGCCATACCAAATGAAAAGTCCGTATTAATTGATACGCATCAAATGAAATTTGTATCGGGAAAATTACGAATTTTCGCCTGAGACTTCATATTTTTATTCCAAACTAGATTCTACCCTTCGTGTGGACATAGTACCTGAATAAAAAGTATCTTATCTGTCAAACCAGAGAATATACATGTCCAATTGATTCTAATCTATTTAGTCGTTTATACGTGAAATAATAACAAACAGGTATACAAATTACATAAATAAATATTCCTGTATGCCATCATAGTCTCAAACTAAACAAAGCTTGTCGTATGGGTATGCGTATTCATATAATGCGTACTCATATAAATATGATTTTTTTTTGTAAATACATACATATCGTACATCTTTCGCCAACACGCAGCTGAGCAGCGGGGTGGAGTATGCTCTAATTCTAATTCTTCGTTTGAGGCGAGGCCCGTATCCCAGCAGGGGGATGAATATGGACTGACGATGATAGATATATATAAATTGGGGTTAAAACTACTCATATTCGCTAGCTTGTTTTCCTGCACCTGATTCCCGGGTGTTGCTATTCTATTTTGGGGTGTAAGTGGTTCATCAACATCTTTGAACCAAAGCCAACTTCCCCTGCACGCGGTTCACCGAAGTGATCCGGAGCCCAATCCAAAACCCCCAACCCCTAGCAGCGGTAATATAAAGCAGATCATTGCTCAAGTCCCACGACGTACTCTAAGATGGGTGCAACAGAGTCCATATATCGCCTAAAAGTCTGGTAACGGATATTTTTTTACGCACCACGCGCGCCAATGTCGCCATGGACAACCTTCCGGAGGTAACTACGGGAAGGAGGTGGTGAATCCTCATGGATACCAACGTAGCAACTGCTTTTAGCCTTGCGAGGCCTTAAAAGCTTCATCTAAGCGATCGCCTCGTAGAGAACAGGCAACGCAAATGCCGCTCACGTATGAGCGTACTATAAGTGAAAATGGCAGCCTCATGAAGTAGGGTGAGCAATATGAGACGTAGGGGACTAGAGGTAGTCGACTGCGACTACCTGGACTTGACGACCCGCGTATATATACGCTAGGCGTGGCGGAAGTGGTCCCTCGCCCATAGCGTCGCACTTAAAAAGGTCTCGTGCGACGCTTCCTTGGGGACATCTTAAGAACCTAACGCCGTGAACTAAATGACCCTAGAGAATATCCTTACCGAAGCATTACACATGTTATATATAAGTGAAATCTGCTTGGAAAGAAAAAGGCTCGCTGATGCTGCTTCGCCCATGTCTAGATTAGTCCACTTTTTATACTACGCCGAGTGACAGACAAGCATACGGCCCGCCTGATATGAAGCGGTTACCGTAGCCATTAACGCTCGCAACATGAATTATCGCTCGCGAGCCGTCACTTTGCCATTAATGAAACTCCTTCTTTCCTGGTGACCTCACTCACGCAGGAAACAACAATCCTCGATGGAATTGTTATTTGGCTGCGGTATTCTATGAGCTGGAGGTACTTCCTCTGTCGGGCAGCATACAAAATACGCTATGCCCTGCCATTCTTAAAACTTTACGCCACTGCCCATTGGTATTGCTGATTTTTATGGGCGCTGCTGATTTCTTTCTATCAGGTGCCCCATAAGCTCGTTCACCCTTCTTTGATAAAAAAAAAATGAAACCAATATATCCTGAAACAGTTTCCCATGTCATATACAATGTTAATAGGAGGTAAAGAAACAGAAAAATATTTATAAGAGTTGTAATAGGCCCTTTATCTTTACATAAACAAAATGAATTCCTTATATTTTTTGTAGACATAGGACGTGTAATTATAAGTAAATATTTGCCCAATTTGCTATTCAATTAAGTAATTACATTTGCATTGTCGTACCATTTGAATATATTTGATGTTTACTCACGAAATTGTTTCCCACCAAAAAGTATATATCAAAATACTACTCCAAGGTTTTGCTAGGAACAGGATCTCATTTGTGAACGAAATGAGATTTTGTTATTCAATTTTTAACGTTTATGAGAATTTATTTTAAGGGTACTCCACACACAGGAAGTTTGTTTCTTTATTGTCCAAATTACATAATGAATAAGTACATGAAAAATAAAGCGATACAAAGGTGGACGATAAGTCCACCTTTGTGTGATAACCACATGGGGATCTCTTCCAGTCAACTTTAGAGTTGGAAGTTTTACTTCATTTTGAAGATATAAGACTGGTCTTGTCTGTAGAGTAAATAAATCAATAAGTATTCCTGGACTAATTCATCATCATCATCATCATCAGGTCCATTTTAGTCTCCACTACAGGAGCACGACCCTCTCTCGTCCGTCTTACACGGAAGGAGGATTTGGTCTACACTCCCCACGCTGGCCAAACGGGTTGGGGAGGCCTGATCGATATTTAAAGAGATTATACTTAAAGAGATATTTTATTGAAAATACATAAGTATAAGACATAGGAAATACTCAGAAGAGAAAAACTGACAAGTTCATGCACACAAATGTTTGTCGTGTGGGTAGAACCCGTGGCCTCGGAGAAAATAAGCCATTGGTCGCCATTCGGTCACCGGGCTAGTCAAATAATATTTTTATTCACGACTGACGTAGGGTTTTTAACCGACTCCGAAAAAGGGGAAGGTTCTCAATTCGGTTGTATTTTCACGAAACTGTTCAAGAGGACTCTGTAGGAGCTAACTACAGCCGCCTCTGAATAAAAATTCTAATTTCATGAATGATTATAAAAATGAAAAGTATAGAACACTATTATTGACACTAGGACCTTGAATTATTTATTTATATCTCTTATCCAAAATTACAGCCCAATCCAGTAGTTGGAGAAAGTAAGAGAGAAGTATTTTGTAAGCTGCCCGACTGGAGAAATACCTCCACATCACAGAATACCGCAGCCAAATAACAATTCCCTTGAGGGTTGTTATATTTCTCCGAGTGAATGAGGTTACCAGAAAGGAACGACTTGCTGCGCTGGCAGCAGTGGTGGCGGCGCGCGAGCGATATTTCATATTGTGAGCGTTCTATGGCTTCGGTAACCGCTTCACATCAGGTGGCCCGTTTGCTTGTCAGACTCAAGACAAACTATTTCATATGTTAAGAAATACTAGATGCCTGTGTTCTAAAATTATAAAGAATATTTATTAATTTCGTAAAATACACAAAACTAGAACGATCTGCAATCTTAAAATTTAATAACTTAGATCTAACTTGTTTTATCGATGAACTTTTGGTGGAAAAATCCATTTTAAATGGATGAAATTATTTAAGAAAAAATTACTTTGGAAAAACAATAAAAAAATACCATAACTTTTATTACGGTATTAGCTACATAATCGCAATATTTAATACAGCTGCCTTACAAGTTTCTGTTTTAATGCATACAAAATACCTAGGTGTGATATAACTTAGTAGCGTTTTGTATGCAGCGTTTTGCGGGATAGTCTAAAATTGTGATTTTCAAGTTGTCATATCTTGAAATGTCATTTCACCTATAGTTATAGTATAGTGACGTCATTGAATAACAAATGTCATCTAGAATAATTGTAGTTTCGAGGCATCTCGTAAATCATGATTTTTTCATCCTGTCGTATCCAACTCTAGCGGAATACACGAGCTTCTCAAAGCTCGTGTATTCCGCTAGAGTTGTTAATACCATTACTTATTGAATCTGAAGCAAGCCTTATACTTTACTAACACGAAATTAATCACTCAAGGTAGATTTCGTGTAGACACAGGACGTATAACGTTGAGTAAATATTAATTCAATCCACTGTTCAATTTTGTAATAATATTTATCATGTACCATTCAAATACATTTCGTATTTACTCATGAAATTGTTCTATTTGAAAGTTTTTTTCGAAAAGTACAATTTCATGACTATGTTTTGTGTCAAAAAAAGACAATTTGGTAGGTATGTAATTATATTTAATAAAAATAAGGTAATGTAGGAATATTATGATTTCATTTAGCGAGTTTACAAACGATTATGCTTGCTAATAATAATGTGAACAATTTATATATAGATGGGCCCGAGGCAAACACGCGGCAGTAAAATTTGTGTACAAAGCGCTTACTTAAAACCTACGCTTACTATTGACACGCTCGCCACGCATATATACCCTGTCTACTACATACTGCCCCCTTACCACCATCTCCTATTGCGATTCAATAATTGAATAGATTGCTTATTCATACCAATGAATAAGCGACTCTATTCCATTTGAAATAGAGTCGCTTATTCATTGGTATGAATAAGCATTCTATTCAGTTATTGAATCGCAATAAGAGATGGTGGTAAGGGGGCTGGCCTCCGAGAACTCGCAGTTGAGTAGTATGAGGCTTAGAGCATGCTTTAAACCCCGTATCCCAGCGATTGGATGAATATCGATTGAAGCAGAAAATAAATGCATATACATAAAATTTAAGATTTCTGTTTTGTTTGTTACAGGTAATCTACAGAATGGTTAATCTAATTTTAACAAGATCTCCTCAGAATACAGGAGTATAAAAGTACTCGTTTATCCCTAGTACAGAATAAGTACTATCGAAGAATTGCGTTCGGACAAGCAAAGTCAAAGTCAAAGTCAAAGTCAAAATTCTTTATTCTGTGGGCCCTCGCGGGCACTTAGACACGTCTTTTACAATTAGGTATATTTTTTATCTACCAGCTACCAGCACCAGCAGAAGCGGTAATCAAAATGGCAACTTGAGTTTATATTCCGCTGAACACTGTTACCTTTAAATCGGTTTACCTGTCCATACGATACTTTTTGTCCCAGAAATATATAAGGTTCCTGAATATAATAAAAAAAATAAATCAATTGAAACTTTTGGGACGTAAGTGGCATTTTTAGAGCCTGAGCCAATTTCACCTGTACGTAGTCTTCGATTACAGCTCACGAGATTTGGGCGAAAAAGAGGTAGGGCATGGTTGAGCTCGACTGGGGAAGCACCTCCATCTCATAGAAGACTGCAACCAAATAACAATACCTTTGCCCTGCCGTGTTTAGTAGTGTACTTAATAGGTAGATTGTGACTCACACAATAAATTATAAAATGCAAAAAATCGTCGCCAACACAAACCTGGTAGCTCAGTTGGAATAGGCACTCGACCGGTCATCAAGAGGTCGTGGGTTCAAATCCCACCTAGGCGGGGAGGTGAAAATTCTCCATTTTTTTTTTCATATTTATAATATTCTGGCAAATTGACCGAAACAACTATTTAAAATAATAATAACAATACCCTTGAGGATTGTTGTATTCCCAGCGAGTGAGACATGAAATGAAATGAATTATAAAAAATAATAAATAAATATTTCAGGACAAATTACACACGGCCATCTAGTTCCAAACTAAGCAAACCTTGTACTATGGGTACTAGATAACTGATATAATACTTAATTTTTTTTTTTAAATACATACACATAATACATAGAAAATACCCAGACCAACACAAACAGACATGTTCATGCACACAAACGTTTGTCTTGTGCGGGGATCGAACTCGCGACCTCGGAGTTAAAGTGGCCATTGCTAACCATTCGACCACCGGGCTCGTCAATGAAATGAAATGTCGTTTATTTGCTAGGATACATAGTACAACATGATATAATTTTTTATAGTTAGTTCAGCATGTTCCGCCGTTATTACAAAAGGCATGCAAAAGCTTAATTCTTACAAAAATATTTAATGATTCTTAAAATATTTAATGATTCCCAATTGAGCACATATTATTTAATTCACAGATTATTATGCTATAATATTACGAAAATAATAATTACAAATAGTTATGTCAACAAATACATTGAAATAAAATAATATTTATGTCCATAAATTAAATATTAATTAAGTATGTCGATTTTGATATTAATTGTCATTAAAAAAAAATTCTTTAATGACATAAAAACATTTCTCTGATAACCATTTAGTCAATTTTGATTTAAAACGCTTATTCACTAGTATTTTAATATCTACAGGTAATTTATTAAATATTCACATCACACCAAACGTTAGAAAAAGGGTACATTTGTAACTTAGTAGAGGGCGTACTATCACGCAATCAAACTCCTTGTATTTTAACCGTCTATAGGCCTCAGTAACCGCTTTACATCAGGAAGGCTGTATGCTTTTTTGGTACCCAGCGTGTTATATGAAAAACATAACGGAAGCAATGTCGCAGGTAACAACAAGTATCACATAAATCCGCAGCGAATAACTTGTGCAAAGGTGCTGTGTTCGCATCAGAAGTCTGTTTGCAAGTGACAAAATCGTTAAAAGATTTATAGTCGAGTCGAGTGGGTTGAAGTAGTGGTTGTGAAAGTACTTCGCACGCCTTGATTTACTGACCTATAAAGGTGATAGCGAAAAATTCTGAAGTCTGTGGCAAAAGTTTGTAGAGAGTATTTAGTAATTCATAGATATAGGATAGTAAATATTAGCAATCGACGGGCGAAAGTGAGAGCAGAAATGAAGAATACATTTTAGCTTAGTTTTAGACGAAAATGGAGGGAAATTAACGTATTTATTTTAACATGAGTTCGTACGACTTTAGAGTATAAATTGAATTGAACACAAAAAGTATCTTCATTTATTTATGCGTAACACTTTTATGTTCAGTACTGACTTACACTACTTAACTTAAATATTTAACAAATAAACCTACTCCATACATTACTCTACATTTATGTATGTAGACACAGGCTGATAATGATGATGATAAAAACATATGGGACCAATAAGTATACTCAATATAAAATACAAATAAAAAAAGTTTTTTTTTTCAAATCGGTTTATAAATCACGTAGTAATTAAGTATTAAAAAAGACATTAAAAAAAACAGCCGAATTGAGAACATCCTCCTTTTTTGGAGTCGGTTAAGTACTTACAATGCGTAACATGTGAAACACCTAAAATAAATAAAAATATATCCTCAACACTAAGTAATAATAACAAACAATATCAGACAAATACCACCAAAGATAGTTTCCAGTTGCTTACCATTAACTTCCCACTAAAAAAATATATTTTGGCGGTATGGCTGTCTGCTGGTACATTAGAGAATCCGGCGCAGAATGCCGCGGACAAACACATCTATTTTGTACACGGAAGAGTAGATATTTTTTTTATGCTACGTTGGGTGGCAGACAAGCATACGGCCCGCCTGATGTGAAGTGGTTACCGAAGCCATATAAAATTATTAACTCGCAGAAACACAACAACTCTCAAAGGATATGTTATTTGGCTGCGGTATTCTGTGAGGTGGTGGTACATTCCCCAGAAAGGTAGCTTATAATTACGCTCCCTACCTCTCTTTTCGCCAGAGCTTCGTTTGTCAGTCAGCAGGGTGCACCGCGTGCAGGTGAAGTTGGCTTTGGTTAAAAGATGTTGATGAACCACTTACACCCCTAAAGATAATTATTAGATATTGTTTGACAATCGCAATACGATTGTAACTTTTGTTACGTACGGCATAAGAACGTTACAAATGTCGCTTATCAAGGCAGAAGTACTCTTGGCTGTACTATATATATAGACTCGTCGGACCGATATCGGTCACAAATTCCGTTTTATAGTACATATAATCTAGCTAAATCGCCGCACCCCTGCAAAAAGCCGGATGACGGAACCCGATCTCTAAACGTCGGGATAAACAGTCCATACGAGTATATAGACCGCTACATAAGTCGCTACATAAGAGTCTGTCAAAATGCCGGAGCCGTGCCGGACGTAGAGAAAAGGCGACAATATGTCACATTCTGTCTCATACACTACTTAGCTTGTTACATAATCTGTAACTCAACTTCTTACTCCTTACATTTCTTATCGCAAGTAGCTTGTTTAAAAATGAAACAGTAAAGGCAGAAGCTATAAAAAATCCGGCCAAGTGCGACTCGGACTCGCGCACGAAGGGTTCCGTACCATTATCTATAAGAACGGCAAAAAAATCACGTTTGTTGTATGGGAGCCCCCTTTAAATAGGTATTTTTTTTTTTTTATTATTTATTTTTAAAGTGAATATATAACTAAATATTATGTGAGTATTCCAAGCGTCTACCTATTACCGCTATCAATTGCGAGCAAAAATGAGCAACAAAATCACGTTTATTGTATGGGAGCCCCCTTAAATATTTATTTTATTCTGTTTTTTTAGTATTTGTTGTTATTGCGGCAACAGAAATACATCATCTGTGAAAATTTCAACTGTCTAACTATCACGGTTCATGAGATACAGTCTGGTGACAGACGGACTGACGGACGGACAGACGGACGTACGGATAGCGGAGCCTTAGTAATAGGGTTCCTTTTTACCCTTTGGGTACGGAACCCTAAAAAGTACATGTATTTTCGTAAATTCTTCAACACGTAGGGGTTGTAAAATTAAATTTTTAAAATAGACGATACGCGCAGGTGTGCCCGTGTTTAATTCTGTACCCCATTCGCTGGGGAGGTTTCAAAGCTGTCGATAACAGGATTAGAGGAAATCGCTCCACGATTTTATTGGTTCAAGGTGTTACATCGAGTTAGATTGTAGTAGTTTAATCGTAGTTTGCTTTTACTTTGTGAATGCTTTTACTAAATGAATGAAAAGTGTGATGGTTTGTGTGCTATATACTATATTATGCTGCTTATATGTAGGTGTGAAAGCATTTCTTTGATAAAATATTCTTTTAACCTTAGCTCAACGGTTTCACTAATAAACAAGTATAAAATAAAAAATATTCCTGGACAAATTACACACTGCCATCTAGTCCCAAACCAAGCAAAGCTTGTACTATGGGTACTAGATAAGTATACTTAAATACATTTTTTTTTTGTAAATACATACATATAATATATAGAAAACACCTAGACCAAGACAAACACACATGTTCATGCACACAAATGTTTGTCATGTGCAGGGTTCGAACCCGCGACCTCGTAATCAAGATGGCCATTGCTAGCCATTGGCAACGCCAAGGTTCCGTTATTTTCCTTCTCGTTACTTATTTACTTGATACCTATACTTGATTGTTATAATTTTCTTGTAAATATAAATACACTTAGATGTATGATTCTTATATGAGAAGACTTAAGAAAAAGAAAATAAGGTTACCTTAACTTTTATGTATTTTTAATAAATCAATGCTTCCGTTCAAATAATAATCATTCATCTCACGCGAAACGTAAAAATATGGCACCAAATATTGTGTGACAGACAACTCTGGAAACATAAAAACTTCGGTCACGACTCAACCATAATTCTTATAATACATAAGACGTATACGTCTACCTATCTACAGGTGACTAGGGAGGTATTCACGAAGATTTTTTTATGGGTCACTAAGATTTCAAAGAAGCGTATGATATTCTTCGATAGTAAATTCGAGTAGCTTATTACCGCTTACAGGTCAGCCTCTTTTTACAAATGATTCTGACATGAATACGTCTTTAAAATTGCTTCCGAGGCAATTAATTTGACAAGCATGGTGGCGTAGCAGCCAATGACGCGGCTTCGACACCAACGCTCGTGGGTTCGATTCCCACACAGGACCAACATTTGCATGAACATGTCTGTTTGTCTTGGTCTGGGTGTTTTCTATGTATCATAAGTATATATTTACAAAAAAAATGTATTTACGTATGTTTATCAGTTGTCTAGTACCCATAACACAAGCTTCGCTTACTTTGGGGCTAGATGGCGCTGTGTAATTTGTCTGACAATATTAATAATTAAAAAAACGAATGATAACAATATCGGGGGATACAGTTTGGTGTTGCAGCTACAATCTCTACAATCTCCATCTAAAATTGAATCACACCACTGGATAGATGAAGGATCAAAGAATTTATTACGCTAAGTAAAGACCACGAAACATCGCGTGCGGTGGGAGGGCGAAGCGCTGCCATTTTTAGATAATTTTAGTGCATATAACGTATTGACGTAGGACACACGGCCGTATGGTTTCCGGCAGACTAGAATAGAATCACTCCGTCTATTCCCGTGGATGTCGTACAAGGCGACTAAGGGAAATACATTATAAAACATCGATCAGGCCTTCCCAACCCGTCTGGCCAGCGTGGGGAGTGTAGGCCGAATCCTCCTGAGGTCTGTGACGGACGAGAGAGGGTCGTGCTCCTGCAGTGGAGACTAAAATGACCTGATGATGATGATGATGATGACACGGCCGTATCCATGACACAGCCGCACCCCATTTTTTTGCTAACATATTAAAATATTTTTGATAACAATAAACGTTCTGAACTGACTTCAGTGCAGCCTTCGGGAGTGGCGAGCAGAACAAACTTTTTTTTCGGATGGTAGTGTCTCACCATGGTTTATAGAGCCAAAGCCAACTTCAACTGTACGTGGCATCGTGTCGACTAGCGAAAGAGGCTTTGGCATTCGCCGCACAGATACCCCAATGCTTGAAGACTAAAGTCTTCAACCAGTGCATCCTCCCTGCAATGACCTATGGTGCAGAGACTTGGACACTTATTATCGGATTGGACAACAGGGTCACGTAGCGAGCGATGGAGAGGGCTATGCTCAGTGTTTTTCTGAGGGATCGAATCCGGGAAACAGGCCACTCATATCTGCCGAGTAAGTGATGGTAGATGGGGAGAAATTATAAAGGTATTAGGTAGTAGAGTAGAGGCCGCACGTAGGATGACGAAGCGTTGAATGCTTTCTAGATGGTGCAATGACCTTAAGAAAGCGGCGGGATACGAAACGCGGAGCATTGTATTTGGTGGAAAGCATTTTGGAAGGCATGAGCCTTCCCCAATGCTTTCCACCAAATACGCTGCTGGATATAAATAAATCCAGCAGTAGGTAGATACAGGCTGATGTTGATGATGTATTAAGGTATCATTAATTCAATTTCTGCTAGTACTGCAATTATCAATATGTATTTTCATAAAACAAACAAATAAGAGGTAACTAATCGAAAAGTTTACCCAAAATGGGATTCTAATAGCACAACAAATTTCTATAAATTCACTCGCCCGAGACGTCAGAGTAAACACTATCTGGATTATCGACACCGGGTGTGCTTAATGCCTGTATAGATTAAGGAGAGCAAAATTATGAACAGCCTTTTACTTTGGAGTACGTAAGCATCTTAGAGAGAAGCCCCTAAAAGGACGCTTTAATTCGTATATTGGTGTACGCCCCTGTTTTGTTTTATTTACTTTAACTTTTTTGAAGCTCGATGACGTCATTGAGCGTGTTGGTCTAATCGAACACGCAAGTTAAGCAACGGCAACCGTAACCTCTCTGTCGTGTCCCGTGCTTCGGAGGGCACATTAAGCCGTCGGTACCAGCTGTTATCGTTGGATGACAGTCGTTATGCCAAGCCAGTGGCCTTTAGGCGGTTTGAAAACACTGGCTTCCGCTAACCCGCAGTTATGTAGCGTGGTGGAGTATGTTCTAAACCCTTTCGATTGAGGGTAGACCCGTATCCCAGTGGTAGGATGAATAAGAGTTGACAAGAAGAAGAACCGTAGTCTGTCCATTAGGGATTACAATGCTGTATCTGCAATCCAGCAATCCAGCCGGATCCAGTACATTCTTGTGCTTGCTCTTCTGAAACTCTAACACCATAGGAGAAGCCTATTATCATCGCGATTTTTCTCTGCGAAAATCAAACTTCAGCTTAGTTTTGTAGTAGTAGTGTTTAGATAGATAGATAAGAATATGCTTTGTTTCCACTATACAAACTATAGAAACAATTTCGTCGGAAAATATATACTTAGTTTAGCTTAGCTGGTAGAAACTCTAGACCTGTGCCGAGTAAGCTTAAAATTTCTGTCTACAATTTAAATCTAAGACACATTTGTGGAATCAGAATATTCGGTCGGAATCGGCTTAGGCGATTGGACAATGTATAAAGAACCAGCTTTTGCCCGCGGCTTCGCTCGCGTGAAGTTCGGGCATTTTACATTATCCAAGCCAAGTATAACACGCAACGCAACCACCTTCATGTAGCACCTTTAATTATACTAAATATGAAGGTTCAAAAAACAAGTCTGATTTATGCTACGTTTGTCAAAATTTTTGCCTAAAATGATAATTATTGATGTGACAACGTCTTATAAATCATTGAACGCCGGCATGCACGACAAAGCATGACTCATTGTCACGTTCCGCCAGAGCCGAGCCTGGAAGCGAGAGCGCGGTAAAGCGATAGAGAGGCACGATCAGCCTAGGCGTTCGTCTTGCGACGCATCTATATCTCTTCCACTCCATCGATCGATATTTTAACCAACTCCAAAAAAGGAGGAGGTTCTCAATTCGGCTGTATTTTTTTTTAAATGTTTGTTCTTCATTACTCCGCCATTTATAAACCGATTTAAAAAAAAATATTTGAAAGAGTATACTTCTAGATTCGTCCTATATTTTTTTCATCATCATCATCACCATCAGCCTGTACTTCCCAATGTTAGATATAAGCCTTCCTCAATGCTTTCCACCAGATACGATCCTCAGCCTTCCGCATCCATGAAGACTTTAGTCTGCAAGCATTGGAATTTTTTTATAATGTAGAGCTGATTATGGAGTCGGTTTTTTTTTGTTAAAATTATCTTATCACGTAAAATTATCGTCCGTAAATCGACTTTGCAGACAACCAATTTTTTTTACAACACTGAAGTCTGCAAAACGTGCAAAAAAGCTAAGAAAAATTATTAGTTTTCACTTAAGTACTCGCATAGACGTTCTGATGACATATCAAAAAGTTTCTTCATAGACCTCTGCCAACTACATACGTTTATGAAGATAAATTGAAAAAAGTTTTTCGCTGAAAATAGTTCAAGTTCAGTAGTTGGCAGTTGAAAGCTCGTTATATACTCAACATTCGCTTCTATGTAAGTATCAAAAAGTTTTTATGTAATGTAGTCATATTTATTTCTTTTGAAGATTTTTGGGTGTAAATGGCTCTCCACCATCTTTGAGCTAAATCCAACCTCACCTGTACGTGATGCACCATGCTGATTTACTAACGAAGCACTGGCGAAAGAGAGGTAGGGTATAGCGTAATTTTAAGCTGTCCGATTGGGGAAGTACCTCCAGCTGACAGAGTATTCCCTTGAGATGCTGCGTTCGAAGCGGGAGTGGTGGCTTGGAGAGCAATATTTCATGTTGCGAGCGTTGATATGGCTACGGTAACCGCTTCATATCAGGCGGGCCTTATGCTTGTCGGCCATCCGACGTAGTATAAAAAAAACCTTATATCAGTTCAATGTACCAATATTGACAGTGTACTTGGTAATTGGAAGGATGTTTGCATAATTTATTATGCCGGGCCACTAAATAAAAGCAGCAGAGTTCTATTAAATTTTAGTATTATTTTACCTGACAGTCTATTAACTTAAATAAGTTTATGTTCTAACTTTCGTTCTTATCAAAGATTCCTTTCAATAATATTTATTGTTTTGAGTACAATCGTTAAAGTTGGTGGAACTGGACTTAAAATTACCAAGGAAGTTTCTATTTGAAGAAAGGTTTTCTGAAAACAATATAGGAAGTATAAATATATTTTTTTTTTACTTTATAATCAAAGAATTCATGAAATTGTGTATATCCTAAACTAAGAAAGTTTTAATATCATTCAATAAGTAGTCAATTTGTTTTCATTATATTCTCCTCTCCATTCATGAAATACTCTCAGATATTCTAAGGTTGGATCTCTTCCAGATACCTGTGTGGAATAAGTCCGCCTTTGTGCAATAAAGATATTACAAACAAAAAAATAAATAATTTCACGTCCATTTTAAAAATCGTACGTTTTAGTATTATTAGATGTAGGAGTATTAGTTTTAGGATTATTAGAAGTAGTCTGGGGTGTACGTGGTTCATCAACACCTTTGAACCAAAGACAACTTCACCTGCACGCGGTGCACCCTGCTGACGGACAAACGAAGCTCTGGCGAAAAGAGAGGTAGGGAGCGTAATTGTAAGCTACCCGACTGGAGAATGTACCTCCACCTTACAGAATACCGCAGCCAAATAACAATTCCCTTGAGGGTTGTTGTGTTCCTGCGAGTGAGTGAGGTCACCAGAAAGGAAGGAGATGCTGCGTTGGTAGCGGAGGTGGCGGCGCGTGAGCGATATTTTATGTTGCGAGCGTTAATATGGCTACGGCAACCGCTTCACATCAGGCGGACCGTATGCTTGCCTGCCACCCGACGTAGTATAAAAAAAAAAAAAGGTAGTTTACATGAGGCTGATTGGCCTGGCCACCTGCGCGCGCCAACCCGCATTTAAACAGCGTGGTTGAGTATGCTCTAAACCTCTTCGATTGAGGGGAGACCCCGATCGATTGAGACACACGTGGCGAAAATATTTTACCGTGGTACACTAGAGCGAAACATTTTTGAAGCGATATCCACGGATTAGAATGACACCGCAGCTACTATGGTGAAAATTTTATAAATAGCATAATATTATTTTGGGCTGCAAGTACTACGATCACTACACTACGATCTTTGAGTCAAAGCCAACCTCACGTGCACGTGGTACACCCTATCGACTAACGAGGCTCTAGCGAAAGAGACGTAGAGCAGAGTAATTGTAAGCTGCCCGACTGGGGAAATATTTCACCTCGCAGAAAACCGCAGCAATTCCCTTGAGGTTTGTTGTGTTACATTGAGTGAGGGAGTGGCAGCCAGAGTGGCGGCGCTAGCAATATTTCATGTTGTGAGCGTTTAAATGGCTACGGTAACCGCTTCAAACCAGGCGGGTCATATGCTTGTCTGCTATCCAACGTAGTATAAACATAAATAGTTTGATACTAAGAGGTGAAATATACCTATTTGTAAACTTTCGCATTGCATGATTTATGAAAATTACGACGTGAATTAATGCGATCATGCATAAGGAGATACATACATACCTTTATTATTGCCTGGTGTTTCGTCCAGAGGTGCAATTCTCGTAATTAAAATATAGTCAAAATTCAGTTTCGATCCAGTCTCGAACTCACAAATGTCACATTTGGTATTCTCGTAAAACAATATGTAACTTCAAAATTAAATTTAAGCGGGATTATATCGAAATATGAGTGAAAATTAAACAAACTAAGAATGTTACTTTGTCAACGACAACAATTGATAATAATAATTAATGAAATCAACAAACAAACAAACAAGTATATAATTTTAGTCAATTCACAATTCAATCTCGATTCGGGTAACTTTCAATCTGCAGAGTAGAAAAATTGCTTCGTAGAAAAATTACGAGAATTAGCCTTCAGGTTGCATCGACCGTGGTCCCAGGCTGACTCAGAGTGGTGGACAACTTATAAGGTGTTTCATTCATTTTAATCTGTTGAAAAATGACTTTTCACATTTAATAACGATTTAATTTAGTTAAAAACGGACGATATCTCATAGGTACATACTACATAGCACCCAAAATTTTACTTTTCTTTTTTGTTGTTTATAATGAAACTTTTACTTTCTGTGTTTTATTTCAACTTTTTAGTTTCAAACTATAATAATTATTCTGTTATAAATAAATTTTTCACCATTATGTTTATCGCTGCTGTGTCATTAAAAATAGGATGTCGCTACAATAATGTTTCGCTCCAGTGTACCACGGTAAAATATTTTCACCACAACGTGTGTCGCTAATGCGTCTTTCAAAATTACGCACCGGACCCATTGAAAAACGCGCGTAGTATACAGAACATGGCTATTCCTTGCCGCTTTCACATATCGATCTCACTTTCCTTGTGAGAAGAATCTGGAATAGTTTGTATGGCGCCGTATTTCGAGATAATCGTGATTTTGTGTTTTTATTCACAGTTTTTGTCACATAATTTATACATGAAAGACAATATACTGTCGGCAATTTGTATGTTTTGGATCAATTTGTCCTTTATTTACTACTTCGGCATCAACCCATAATCATCCCACTGTTGGGATATTGGACTATCCTTAATCGAAGAGGTTTAGAGCATACTCCACCACGCTGCTCAACTGCGGGTTGGTGGAGGCTTTACGACTGCGGTTGGAGGGAGGAGTTATTTATTACTTATTGGAACTAAATTCTCTCTTAAACTCTCTGTCTCTCTCTCTCTCTCTCTCTCCCATTCGCGCTCTGCACTATACTACACTGACGTCATTATAAATATTATATTATTAATTTATGAAAAATGGAAAAAATCACCTGGCCGCCTCTAGGTGGACTGGCGTCATTTTTTATACCACTAAAGTCGCAAACATGGCCCGCTTGGTGAACAGCCGTTATCGTAGACTATGAACGCCTTTAACACCGGGAGCATCACACGCGCGTTGCCGACTCTGTAAAAACCCCTTTATGTCATTTTTGACGTTATAGTCTCCTGAGAAAATTTCGACAGTCAGTTCATTCCACAGCTTGACAGAGAAAACCTCTGGAAACTCACAGTACGCGACCACTTAGGCTTCAATGTGTGAGGACGAATTCCCTGTCGATGGTGACCGGTTATTGCTCCTATAATAGTTAAAGACGCCCCATTGGAGTGCCCAGGGTGACCTTAATGAAAATCGCAGGAGCTGAGAAGCAACAGAGGTGACAAAGCGGGTGCGATAGCACACTACGATGAAACCTTTCATATGGGAAGGATATTTATGTAAAAGCAAAAGGGCAGATGGTCTTATTACCAAAAAGGAGACGAGTCCTTGTGTTACTTGCATTTGTAGGTTACGGTAACGCGGAGTAAATAATAAATAAAAAAACGAATGTGCACACGACTGAAGTAAAACTTCTTTAGCTCTATTAACTTATATCTCCTTCTCAACTTCCATTCGCCGTTTCCGTAACGCTCTCGTCACGCATTTACCAGCTTACTCCCCGAGTCAAGCGTGCGTAAAGAGGTTTTACTTCAAAAAACAAATAAATATTCCTGGACAAATGACACACTGCCATCCAGCCCCAAATCAAGCAAAAATTGTACTATGGGTACTAGATGCCTGATATTATAATTAAGTATTTTTTTTTAATACAATAAATAATAAATAAATAAATATTGTCAGACAAATTACACAGCGCCATCTAGCCCCAAAGTAAGCGAAGCTTGTGTTATGGGTACTAGACAACTGATAAACATTCGTAAATACACTTGTTTTTGTAAATACATACTTATATACATAGAAAACACCCAGACTAAGACAATAAGACATGTTCATGCACACAAAAGTTTATCCTATGTGGAAATCGAACCCACGAGCGTTGGTGTCGAAGCCGCGTCATTGACCGCTACGCCACCGAGCTCGTCAACATTCACATAATACATAGAAAACACCCAGTCTAAGACATACATATATGCTCATGTACACAAATATTTGTCTTGTGCGGGGATCGAACCCACGACCTCGGAGTTAAAGTGGCTATTACTAGCCATTCGACCACCGAGCTCGTCAACAACGTCAAGTCATAGCTAGTTTCATAGACAAAAAAAAACACACCCAAATACATAAGACCTGTTTTCCTATTTTTAGATATGCCATGTTGTAAAATGCTTTTCATTATATCTACATCTTAATATTCTAGAATTACATACTAGTATTTATTCAGTATATGCGTTGTATACTTTCAATTTAAACTTTACAAATTCATAGCCCGCTCAAATTTGACAAAGGCAAACGAAATAAAACCCTTCTGCCCCATTGAGTCAATAGGCTTAGTGAAAGCCTGTTCAATCATGAGCGAACACGTCGAAGTCACTTTTGACACTAAGGACGACAGTTACCGTTTTTGGTGAAATGACCCAAACTTCGTATATTTTGAAGGAATATTTTTTGTAGATAACGCAAATTTGCTTAGAAGGTTTTTTCTATAACATGTGTTTATACTTCGAGTGGCAGAGAAGCATACGGCACGCCTGATGTGAAGCGGTTACCGTAGCCATAATAACGCTGACAACGTGAGATATCGCTCACACGCTGCCACCCCTACTACCATCGTAGCAATTCGTTCTTTCTAGTGACCTCACTCACTGACAGGAACATTACAACCCTTAAGAGAATGGTTATTTGGCTGCGGTATTCTGTGAGGTGGAGGTACTTCCCCAGTCAGGCAGCTTAGACATACGCTGTACCCTATCTATCTTTTGCCAGAGCCTCTTTCGCTAGTCAGCAGGGATGCACCACGTGCAAATCATGTTCTGCTGAAAAACATGTCACATGTTCACAGAGCTTCATGATCAGTTTAGTAGTTTTTGAAATATATTGAGGAGCATGATAGCGTCGTTGCACGTGACAGTCTAATTGAACACGCAAGTTAAGCAACGTCGATTGCAGCCTGTCCATGGATGGGTTTATTTATCTCGACTTAAGCCGTCGATCCCAGCTGCTGTATCTCGACTTAAGCCGTCGATCCCAGCTGCTGTGCTGTCATTAGATGACAATCGATACGCCAAGCCTTTAGGCAGCTTGAAAATACTGGCCTCCGCCAACCCGCATTTGAGCAGCATGGTGGAGTATGCTCTAAGCCTCTTCGATTGAGGGGAGACCCATACCCCAGCAGTGAATAAGGGTTGTCAACGACGAAAAATAAAAATGAACGACTAGTCATTTAGAAAATGAAACAGAGTCAATTTAAACCTTTCTGTAGCACTGAAAATATTATTTTTCCTTGGAGCTTTTCATCTGATATTCCAGCATCGTTATCTTTCAAAAATATAAAATTTTCACAGACAAAATAAAAGCTTCTCCATTTACCAGTCAGTAGGCTTAGTGGGAGCTTGCTCAATCACTAGCGAACATGCCCCTCACTCCTGTTTATTCATAGAGAGCTTAAAAGGACTCTGGAGGCGTGAATCTACGATGATGGTTATAGGAGAAAAAGCTCCGAAGTTCTAACTTTGAATATCTACTGCGCCACAATATTAGATTTTCTTTTGTTTTTTTCTTTTACTGTTATTTGTTTTTTTTTCTGTCTGGCATTTAACAGCTCTTTGTCTGTTGGATTCATAAATTTTCTTAATTGGCTAGTAAAGAATATATTGCCTGTTTAAGGACTTAAAGCTCAAGCTACACCGCGAGATAAGCTATGCTAGTCACTAACTATGCGAAATAAGCTACATTTGGATTCATAACGATTCAAATTTTGGGCTGTAAGTGGTATATCAACAAGTTTGAACCAAAGCCAACGACTGACAAACGACACTCTTCGTATATTGAGAAGAAATATTTTTTGTAGGTAAAGCAAATTTGATTAGAAGATTTTTTCTATAGAATATGGTTTTTTCGTCGGGTGACAGACAAGCATACGACTCGCCTGATGAAAAGCGGTTACTGTAGCCATAAACGCTCGCAAACAAAATGTTGTTCGAGCGCCGCCACCCCTGCTGCCAACACAGCAAGTCCTTCCTTTTTAGTGGCCTCACTCACTCGCAGGATCACAACAACTGTTCTATGTTTGAATTGTTATTTGGCTGGGGTAAGCTGCGAAGTGGAAGTACTTCTCCATGCAGGCTACTTACAATGAAGGTGTGTGTCCTACCTCTCTTTTGCGAAAGTCTCTTTTGCTACGAGTAGTCGGAAAGTAAATACAATGTGAACTGAAAAAGAGAATAGGAGACCATTTTAAAACTGAAAGTTAGCGTGAAATTCGTTGTATCCCGACATTAATCTTGCACTTCTGTAATTCCTCGCTTCCCTGTAATAAATCAACTAAGTGTAAATTAACGTCGACCTCTTTTAACAGTCTTTTGTTACAATAATTTTATGTTGAGATAACATTCGAAAATACACTTTTAAGTTGGAAAGTTTGAAAAATAATAAATAGTACGTGACGGAGCTTTATTTATTTACTTAAACTTTACTACAAAATCACGGTATAAAAGGCTGCCTTAATGCTTTGGGGTAAAAGACATGTTTGAACCAAAGTTAACCTCACCTGCATGTGGTGCACCCTGCTGACTGAGAAACGAGGCTCTGGCAAAAAGAGAGATAGGGCATAGCGTATTTTGTAAGCTGTCCGACTGGGGAAGTACCTCCACTTCTTGCAAGTGAGTGAGGTCACCAGAAAAAAAGAAAAGAAGGAGTATAGGCTGGCTACGCATCGGCGATCCTTTGATGTTGTTGATCTCCATGGGCGGTGGTGATTGATTTCCATCTTTTACCCACATGCTCGTTTGCCCTTCTTTCATATAAAAAAAAGAAATAAATGGTTTTAGATTAGAAATTTTGATAAATAATTAATAGTACTCGTCTCGACCGAGCTTTATTTATTTAAACTTTACCACAAAATAAGGGTTTAAAAGGCTGCCTTAATGCTAAGAGCAATATCTACCAGCTAACCTTTGGGATAATCACATATCACTTCGTGTAAAGGCGGCGTACAAAATTTCTACCTATTTCTACCTATCAAAATTCCATCCATATCATCTTGATAATTGGCGATCTACTACAGTACGTTTCCTAAGACATTTTATACCACGAACAGTGAAACTGTGGAATCAACTTCCCTCAGCGGTATTTTCGAACAACTACGACATGGGTGCCTTCAAGAACAGAGTTTTCATTTTCCTTATAAGGCTGGCAACGGATCGGCGACCCTTTGGTGTCGCTGGTCTCCATGGGCGGTGGTGATTGCTTTCCACCAGGTGACCCACATGCTTGTTTGCCCCCCTCTCACATAAAAAAAAATCATTTTTACCAATTTTAAACAGTTGTCACAAACGTCAGTTTCGTCGGCTTGCTTGTGCGAACTAATTTCGAGGTGAGACAGTTGGCTCACTTTTCGGGTGTACGTTTTTGATGCATGTGAAATTTCTATAGTATCTATCATCATTCTGGAAGACTTATATCTCAGCATCTAAACTAAAGTTATTTTCTCATGCTCTGTCTTATACTAAATACTGTGTATACATTACAATGTGAATGTGACCTTTCTTTTGTTACAAATGTTTCGAATCTGTGGAATACCCTAGAGTCAATTCAAAGTACAGACACAGGAAAGGACTCTGCCGGAAAGGTTTGTAATAATTTCATGTTGCGTGGGATTGTTTTGTGTGAAATTTCCTAGCCTGAAATCTTTTTAACCAACTTCTAATAGGTGCTTAAGAGATTATTTCAGAAAATAGACGCTTATTTCTACTGAATCACTGGTTTACTTATAATATTATACCAACGGGAATATATATCTGGGGTGTATAGTGGATCACCACGATCTTTATAGCCAAAGCTAACCTTACCTGCACGTGGTGCACCCAGCCATCTAGCGAAAGAGGCTCTGCCAAAAGTGATATAGCGTTCAGCGTATTTGTAAGCTGCCTGACTGGGGAAGTACCTCTACCTGACAGAAGTCCTCAGCGAAATAACAATCCCCTTGTGTTTTTTTCCCCAGAGTACTATTAATCATTATTAATTATTTATGATACTGTGAACTACCTAATTATGCACAATTAAATAAACAAAATTAAGTAAATGTATAAACAATATACACACTTTATTACAATCAGTAATATCAATGGCTGGAAGAAATCTCTTGCAGAGATCAGCTCACCTTTGTGCAGCCATGTTTAACCTAATTTATTATATTTGATGTGCATTATTAAGAATTATTATTATAAAAGTTTATCCAAATACTGAATGGTAGAACATTATGTCAAATTAAATCTGTCTTTTATACAAAGAACAGCTGCTGACCGTTCAGTTTGAGAGGGTTTCGCGTAGCACGTGCTACGAATGGCTACGCAGGGCCATTTTTTTATGCTATGCCGGGTAGCAGACAAGCATACGGCCCGCATGATGTGAAACCGTTAGGCGCTGCCCACTCTCTCCGCGCAGCGCGACGGTGCGCGGGAAAACGTTTTTTGACCCGAAATATTTCAGAAGGCCAATTCTCGTAATTTTTCTACGAACGCAGATTGAAAGTTGACCGAATCGAGATTGAATTGTGAATTGACTAAAATTATATACTTGATTTAATTAATTATTATCAATTCTTGTTGTAGGCAAAGTAACATTCTTAGTTTGTTAAATTTTCACTCATATTTTGATTCAATCCCGCTTAAATTTAATTTTGAAGTTACGTTTATGAGATCGAGACTGGATCAAAACTGGATCGAAACTGAATTTTGACTATATTTTAATTACGAGAATTGCCCCTCTGTTTGTATAGAAACACGCGCGTTACCGCACAGTGACAATGCGTACTCACTGCGCCGGAGCTCGCGAAAGTCATAGTCGCGTAGCGCGGTGCAGTGTGGGCAGCGTTCTACTGTAGCCATATTAACGCTTGCAAGATGAATGACATCTACAATAAATAGACTCTATAGACTATATCCCACCCAACATTGTTGTTTGTAGTTTAAATTTATTTCTTAATGTATTTTGTATACAACAATACACTCGTTACTTTAAGTTTGAAAGTGTTGTGGTGTATATAGATCGTGTGTAATGGCTCCAAACTTATCTCATTAGTTCTTTGATGACCCTACACTTACAGTATACTTACAAAGTTTCAATTGTGTTTTAAGCACAGGCCACACTGCGAGCGAAACGTGTCGCTTCGTTTCGCTCATTTCGTCTAAGGCTATTTACACCGCCACGGAATGAAATGGAAGCGACTTTTTGCAACGAAATTGTACACAGCATAGTGAACTTTATGTCACTTGTATGACATTTAAACTTAAATAAAAGCAACAAGGTCGCTCGTCTTCCGTCGAATCCTCGCACATTCTCGAGAATTTCTAGCTACTGTCGACGCTGCCTGTGAAATCAGCGAGAAGTGGCGTGAACGTGGAGTCGGTCGGGTTGGTCACAGCAATGGAATACGTGAGAATACTTAAGCATTCCAGTGAATTTCCCCGCCTTCTCGCGTCATGAGGGGAAATTGACGCTTCCATTCCATACCATTCCATTCCGCGGCGGTGTAAATTACGCCTAACTATTAACAAGAGAGATATCATCAGGTTCGTCAGCTCAGGGAGCAGGGATGCGAACAGCTTATCATGCATGAGTGAAGCTAACCTCGTTCTGCTTGTGGTGTGGCCTGCGCCTTATGTTTGTATATCCCGGGAAACGACCGCCTAATACCATCGCATATACTAAGTATTGCTATCGCTTTTGACAAGCTTTATTATTCGATTGTAAGTTACCGTCTTAAATTCTTATAGCTTTAATGTCTTTAAAATTTTAAACAATAAATGTTGGTAGCCAAATCGTTTCGCAAAATAATAAGCATTTATTATGAAAAGCTATAGCATTAGTGTTAGGAAGTCGAGATGCCGATGGTTAAGATACCAACAAAGCCTAAATTAACGACAAATTTCACAGCTTGTTTCCTGTGTATAAGGCAAAAGTAAGTAATAAAAATGAAACAAAACATATTTTTTTCTTAAAAACACTTAGATATTTTTCAATTATTAATACTATCCAAATTAACCTTTTAAAATTAAAAGAAATATTGAGGGCAAATATAAAGCAAAAAATGACATTATTATTTATAAAAATTTCTTGTACAATCGGGCTTAATGCTATTTCCTACCAGTCGACCTTAGGATGATGCAGATATAAGACATGGCAGGTGCACAAGGAGAGTATAATAAATGAAAAATGAAATTTAAATGGACACGGTCGTGTACGTACGTGAATACGTTATGTGCACTAAAATTATCTCAAAATTGCAGCGCTTTTCCCTCCCCCTCACGCGATGTTTCATACTCTTAACTTAACGTAATAAATTCTTTGATTCCATCTATCCAGTGGTGTGATTGAATTTTGGATGGAGATGATAGATTTGTAACTGCAATACCAAACTGTATCCCCCGATTTTGTTATCATACGTTTTTTTTTATTTGCTTCCATATGGAAGCAGTCGAGGAATCTGACACCGCCCTGGGAGAGCTGGTGTCCTTCGCGGTAGTAGAAGAGATTGCCAGATTCAAGGATCACGGTATCCTCCCCCTGTCGTCGGATTTCCGACAGTCCCAGAATCTGACATTTAATGGACCTCAATTCTACTTCCAGCTCTCCCACATCCTCATCGCGCCGCAAGGTCCGGGTATTGAAAGTGCCTATGGTCAATTTGTTGTGGTGGCCTACCGACCGGGGATTCTTCGCACCCCCCGCCCTGCCGTTACCGAGACCGCCACCTTGGCCCGGGATAGCAGGGCTGCCGGGTACTGGGGGCCAAACATTATTGGTGTAACTCATAGAGAAGTTATGCCCTTAAGTCGCCACGCTGGGCAGGCGGGTTGGCGACTGTCGCCAGAGCCTCGTTTGGCAGTCAGCAGGGCGTACCACGTGCAGGTGAGGTTGGCTTTGGCTGAAAGATGGTAGTGAGCCACTTACACCCCAGCCTGTGAGCATGCATTTAAATTTTGTCACATTACCCCAGATGACATTATTCGAACATTCAAACGTTTAAATATTAAGAAATCTGAGGATCTCTGGGGAATGTCCACTCAAATTGTTCTTCCTATTTTGGATACTGTTGCTGCTCACCTGGCTATAGTTTTTAATGAAAGTATAGAGAGTGGTATTTTCCCAGACTTAATGAAACTTGGCAAACTTATACCTTTATTTAAATCAGGAGATAATCGTGAGCCTGGGAATTACAGACCAATCTCTATTCTGCCAGTATTGAGTAAAGTGTTTGAAAAGATCATGTCAAATCAGCTGCTCGCACATCTTAATAAGTTCCACATTCTACATAAGAAGCAATACGGGTTCACCGCCGGAATGTCCACTACAGACGCAGGAATCGCGCTCGTGAAATACATATTTGAGGCTTGGGAGACGTCTCAGGACGCTATCGGTGTGTTTTGCGACCTCTCCAAAGCATTTGATTGTGTTGATCATCAGACACTGCTGCTCAAATTAAATCATTATGGTATTAAAGAGAAGGCTCTGCAAATGGTAGAATCATACCTTAGTAATAGAACTCAAACGGTGGATGTAAATGGCACAAAATCAAATGCATTTGATGTAAAAATGGGCGTGCCCCAGGGTTCAATTTTGGGTCCTCTCTTATTCTTGGTATACATCAATGATATGCCTGATTTGGTAGAAAAATTTGCCAACGTAGTACTGTTTGCCGACGATACCTCACTTATTTTTAAAGTTGCTAGGTATAAAGACAAAATTGATGATGTTAATAATGCTCTCTCTGCAATTTTGAACTGGTTTACTACAAATAATCTCCTTCTTAACTCATACAAAACTAAATGTATTAAATTCACGTTACCCAATGTCAGGCAAGTCCATGCTGATGTAGTCATAAAGGATAACACCCTAGTTTATGACAATGATACTGTTTTTCTTGGTATTACCATTGATTCAAAGTTGCAATGGGGCCCTCATATAACGAAACTAGCTCGCAGACTCAGTTCCGCAGCTTATGCGGTTAGGAGAATAAGACAGATAGCGGACGAGACAACTGCTAGGCTCGTTTATTTTAGTTATTTCCATAGCATTATGTCATATGGCATATTGCTTTGGGGTAAAGCAGCTGACATTGATAAAATTTTTGTATTACAAAAGAGAGCTATTAGATCAATTTACAATTTGGGTTCTAGGGATTCACTCCGTGAGTTATTTAAGGAGATAAACATCCTCACTGTCGCTTCTCAATATATTTATGTAAATATTATGTACGTCCGTAAAAATATTTCGAATTTTACAAAAGTATGTGATATAACTAATGTCAACTTGTGGAACAAAAACAAATTGGTTATTCCAAAACATAGACTGGGGAAGGTCAATAATTCGTTTGTCGTAAATTGCATCCGCTACTACAATAAGTTGCCGGAATCGGTCCTGATTTTACCCGACACTAAATTCAAACAGCTTATTAAAACCACCTTATGTAAAAAGGCTTACTACAGGACCGACGATTACCTTAATGATAAAAATGTATGGCAAATTCTCGGCACAGGATGTGAAGCACAGGCGTCTTATCTTTACAAGTAGTATTGTGGATATACATATTTAGACTTTATACAATATGTATATACACTCTATACTATGATTTTTTATATTTTTATTTTTTTTACTATTTTATTTTATTTATTTTTTTATTTTTTATTTTCTCTCTTATTTTGGTTGACATACCATTTTTTTTATTGTACATTGACATTCTTTTTATTGTATTATGATAATATTGTATGGCTATTTAAAAAAAAAAGACCTATATTGACAGAGTTTCTTTCGGCATTTCTTCTCGTCAATGGTCATTCCGAAATGCTGGTAGATAAAAAAATATACCTAATTGTAAAAGACGTGTCTAAGTGCCCGCGAGGGCCCACAGAATAAAGAATTTTGACTTTGACTTTGACTTTGACTTTGACCCTTGCTGACTGACAAACGAGGCTCTGGTGAAAAGAGAGGGAGAGATAGGGCATAGCGTATCTTTTTAAGCTGCCAAACTGGGAAATTACCTCCATCCCACAGAATACCGCAGCCAAATAACAGTTTCCTTGAGGCTTGTTGGGATCCTGCGAGTGAGTGAGGTCACCAGAAAGAAAGGAAGGACACCCCTTGGTGACGCTGATCGCCTTGGGCGGTAATGATTGCTTTCCATCAGGTGACCCACATGCTCGTTTTCCCCCCTCTCATATAAAAAAAAGTATTAAACAAACTACCATTATTGTTCATCAAGGTGAGAAAATCAAATCGCCCACAAAGTTAATTTTGGTCCTAGAACAACTCTATTTTCTTTATTAAACGTTGAACAAGTACTATGACTGTCGAAATATTAAAAGATTAGTTCAAAGCGTCCCAAAATTACGCCGAGAACAGTCCTCGACTATTTTATGACGCAAATTAGTTCCCGCCTCACAAAATGAGTTTCGTTTTATACTTGAATATTCTGTCCGGGGCTATTTTGAAACAACTTCAATGGCCACGGGGCGTTTTTATGCTTCAATTCTGCCGGGGTTTTTTAAATTACACAAATGGATACGAGTATGTAAGGTTTAGGGAAGAAAATTTAAAGACTTAAAAATGTTAATAACAAACGTTATGGTTTAAAAATTTTGCTTTTTGATTGTAGATAATTACGTAAATTCAACGATATTCAGATAATTTATTTAATACATTTTCTAATTTTTAAGACGTTTTCTACCACGAACTGTGAAGTTGTGAAATCAACTTCCCTCAGCAGTATTCCCAAACAAATACGACATGGGGGCCTTCAAGAACAGAGTCAATATTTCCCTTAAAAGGCTGGCAACGGATCGGTGGCCCCTTGGTGTTGCTGATTCTATGGGCGGTGGTGATTGCTTTCCATCAGGTAACCCACATGCTCGCTTGCCTCCCTCGCACATAAAAAAAATTAGAGTCGACTAGCTTCTGTCCGCGGCTTTGTCCGCATGAACACAGTACATGGATAAAATATATCCTATATGTTAATCCAGAACATATTCTATATTATTATAAATTATTCTGGCAACTTAGCCGAAACCAACTATTTAAATAATAAATATACTATATTATATTATAACCATTTTTTTAATATGTATGCAAAATTTCATCTAAATCTGTTTAGCCGTTTGCCTGTGAAGAGAACATACATCCTTACAAACTTTACAGTCATTTACATTATTAGTAGAAATTAGGATTTTTGTTTCATATCAAGAACCCATTAGTACTACCGTTTTTTAAAACCCAACTTTGGATGTCTGACAGTTACATAACCATATATGAAGTGTGTAGACTTCCACTAACACTAACCTAACGTTAAGTAGTGCTATGACTTATACTGTGCTTCTACTTAGCATCTTTTTCAAGTATTGCAACTGATTAAACATTAGAACTTAACGTATAGTATGGCCACTACCTGCCGCTCTCTCGTGTCAACCTCGCTTCCCCTCTGAAACAAATCTGGAACAGGGGGTCCTACCGCTGCGCCGAAGCTGCGAAAATGAAAATACTGCTTACATTGTTGGTAATTATGTTTAGCTTAGCTAGAAGAAACCCTAGAGCTCTACCGACTAAGCTGAAGATGTCTATTAGTAACTTTAACATAAGACTAATTTTTGGAATCAAAAAAACTGATGGTAATCGGCTTCGATGGTAAACATCAAAATGTTTACCTTTTCCTATTTTGTGGTACTAAACACGTTACGTTGCCCATAGCCGTGACACAGATTACATGCCGTGAGTTGAAAAGATTTACTTGATTACTATGTTTGCGTCTATAATACATTATATGTAGTACCAGAACCTTTCACCAAGCGCACGGTAGTTTTATAAAATCAGATCTACATAAAATAGTGGATATGAATGCAAATATAACACCTTTCCAGTCTGATATTCTCCTGTACCTAAAGGTTGCTTGGAAGACATTTCTTAGAGATTGGACCGCCTGTTATACTTTAGTATGCTACTCTGTCCTTTGAATTATTTATATTGTTGGTACAATAAATAGTATTGCATTGCATTGTATTGTATAATAGCAATTATATATTAGCAACGTCAAAATAGACTTAAAATTACGAATTTCACTTTCCCCGCGATCACAAAAGGGACAAATTGACCTTAAACTTAACGAGTTTAAAATCAAAGTAATATAAAAAAAAATCGATTTATATTAATTCATAATGAAGCGAGTTACGCAGTGTTTCCAAGAATACCATGTACTTTCAGTTTATTTTTAGTTCAGTTCACTTATAATTAATAAGTATTGTGTTTCGTAATCATACCAGTAACAGGTTTATTGACGTTTATTCTTAAATTATACCCAATTTTTTGAGATTGATTTAAGTATTAAACGTATTGCAATGTTCTTTTGCATATTATCAACAATATTTAAGTATTAACGTTTGTTAACGTTTAAAGGAAACGTTTGTTTCCTAAGACATTTTATACCACGAACGGTAAAACTGTGGAACTATCTTCCCTCAGCGGTATTTCCGAACAATTACGACATGGGAACTTTCAAGAACAGAGTTTTATTTCCCTTAAACGGCTTGCAACGGATCGGCGACCCCTTGGTGTTGCTGATCTCCATAGGCGGTGATGATTGCTTCCCATCAGGTGACCCGCATGCTCGTTTACCTGTCTCTCTGTTACCTATTATATTATTCTCCAAATAGTACATAGTACCCGACTGTGGGGAGTGTAACAGCTGGAACTACGGGCCCGACTGTTTGGATCAGGGTACTTCGGGGACTGGCTGACAAATCGATATTCCATGTTGCGAGCATTAATATGGCTATGGTAATCACTTCACATCCGGTGGATATACTTACTTGTCTGTCACCCGAGGTAGTGTAAAAAATATATACAACTTACGTCACGTGCCTTACAGCCAGGGTTGCCAAATTTTCCAACCGCCATAACCGGACACCAAATTTAATCTGATCCTATTTGGTCAAAATCGAAAAAAAGACACGTTAAGTATCAATGAAAGAGTATTATTAGGAAAAATGCAAATATATCAACTTAACAGGTAGGTAAAAACAAACGCGTGTGAAAATTATTTTTTCTTAAAATTGTACTTGCTCTAGGTTTTATCATTTTTGATTTTTAAAAGTCGCGTTCATAATTTTATCTGACCGGACAAATTGCATCTGGTCGGTAGTTAGCGACCTGACACCAACAATTCTTTATAAAACATAACAGTCCGGTCGAAAACCGGACGGTTGGGAGCCCTGCTTACAGCAGTAGTTTACGATATTTTTAACATCGATATTTTCAAGAAATAACGTTCCGGGATTATTTTGTGTACCTATTATTGCTATATTCCGCTTACGACCTGATGTATAATAAACACAGCTCATCTCTGCCTAACTTGACTTCACATACACAGGTCGGAAACTATTGAGTCAATTTCGATGCCCAACGAAATTTTCTACCAAAACCTACCAAAGAACATCTGATGATAATCACGTAATAAATATACATAGAAATATATAAAAAAAATCGATTGTCTGTAAAGTCGGTTTAACCGTTGAACGTGACAACGTCATAAGAAAATACTGATGGAATGTTTGCATTTTTCAAAAGAAAATTTTAATGGAACGCCTCAGAGCGAGGTAACGCCGCATACGTCATGTTTTTCCGTGCGTGCAGCCGGCTCCATCGAATTATAAGACGTTTGTCACGTCAAAAATATTTCTCGTTTGGAAAAATACAAATTTTATAGTCATCGAAATAAACTGAAAGTCAAGTGAAGATAGTACGGTGGCCTAAGCGTAATGCAGGAAAACGCCGGCAAGCGGCACCAAGCCTCTTAGGACAGCTTAAGTGCGCCCCTAGATATTCTTGTATATCTGCTATGTAAATTTCCCGCCCGAATTGTATTAAATATTAACGCACTGAGCCGGCGTGCTCGAAGAGGTCTCATGGACTGAGGAACCATCGCTAAATTCTGAACTAATAAAAAGATTGGACTAACTTTGGCATTGGGGTGTAAGTCGCTCACTACTATCTTAACAGCTAAAGCCAACCTCATCTAGGTACACGTGGTGCACCCTGTCGACTAACGAAATAAAATTGCAGCGAGGGTAGCGGTGCACGAGCGAAATAATATGTTGCGAGCGTTAATATGCCTATGGTAACTGCTTCACATCAGGCGGGCCGTATGCTTGTCTACCACCCGACGTAGTATAAAAAAAAAAGCCCCGGCCAAACAGAGGTAAGGTACAGCGTTATAAACTGCCCGACTGGGGAAGTATCTCCACCTCACAGAATATCGTACCCAAATAACAATTCTCTTGAGGATTGTTGTGTTTCGGCGAGTGAGTAAGGTCACCAGAATAGTAGGAGCCGAACGCTTAGGCCGATAGTGCATCTCTATCGCTTGTTCTGCGCTTTCGGTTGCACGCTCAGCTCAGGCGAAACGTGACAATGAGTCATGCTTTTTCGTGCAGCCGGCGACCATCGATTTATAAGACGTTATCACGTTAAAAGCTAAATGTGAAGTTATTGCAAAAAAAAAACTGCATTCAATATTACATATCAACAATATAAACTTACATTTTTATAGACTACTGAACCTAAAAGCTTTATAAGTTGAGATTTTTTCGTCTTTTTAATATCTTACCCCGCCGCCACACTATGCTCATCGCGCTGCTCATCGCCTTGCTCCTCGCGCTGCCGCGATGTTTCCCTCACTGCCCACACATTGCTCTACTCGCGCAATTATTCGCGACGCTCCGCACTTGGACATTCGCCTTTACTATACAATGGACGTTGAAGCTGCGGCAGCGTCCGCGATATGCATTTTTATTATAGCGAAACGAAGCTTTTTTTTTATGGATTAACGGTCTAAAAGATGCCATCAAACATTTCTTTTTTGCTACCAGCTCTTATAGGGAAATGTTCATGACAGACATGATTTTAAAAAAATGATTTAAAAAATAGGACGCGTGTTACGCGCCCGAGCGCTCGATGCGGAATGCGTCCGAGGCGATTGTGTAGCCGCGCTCACTTGCCGGCCCTTTGACTCGCGCCCAAAAAACCGACAAAACAGGGAATGATGGGCAAGACGAAGAGCAAGACGAGCGGCATGACGAGTAACGTGGCCACACTACGTTCCTGCCTACTTCCCTCGCTACTTCCCTCGCCACTCGACGAGTGTATGGCAGGGCTATTATAAACATAGTGGCATTGAAATTATAAAGTTATTACTGTGGAATACATTACCGTTAATGTGGAATATAATAATATAAGAACAATCAAACGGCAGTGCATCACTTGAGAATAGTTGGACCAATTTTTTAATTTTATTTTTAATTTGGATTTTTTTTTAATGTTCATTGCGTTAATCGTAAAGTCCCAAATAAAGTGTTCATGGACATAAAAATTACAAAACCCATATTTACAATATTTTTGTTTTTTGAGCTTTTTATTGGGCTAGTTTAGACTATTTTTGACAAGGTAAAAATATTACAGTAATACCTTAGACTAACCCTGTCGAGATGTTAAGAATTCAAGCAAGGTTCGCATTGCAGTTTTGGTCAGTGTTTCCTGTGGTAGGCTTTAACTTACCACTTTATTGGAAGGTCTTCAAGGCCTGTTCATTTATTTAAAGAAAATTGGTTTCTCAACTTATTTCTTGGCTTCGTATGATAGGCAGAAATAATTTAATACATGGAAAATGGAATGGAACTTCGATTCGGAGTATACAATTTTAGAATTTCGAATGTTAATCCTTAAACAATAAATAAATAAATATTCCTGGACAAATTACACAGCGCCATCTAGTCCCAAAGCTTGTACAATGGGTACTAGATAACTGACATATGTACTTGAATACATTTTTTTTTGTAATTACATACATATAATACATAGAAAACACCCAGACCAAAACAAACAAAAATGTTCATGCACACAAATGTTTGTCTTGTGCGAGTTGCGAACCCGCAACCTCGGAGTCAAAGTGGCCATTGCTAGCCATTCGACCACCGGGCTCGACGATCTGAATCTTTTCTGTATATCTTTTTATAGTCCTTTTTTCTGAGATTTATTTATTTATTCAATAAAATATTGATCACAAAATTGTTAAAAAGTTATCGAATACATTCACGTAATAATGGATGATGATTTCGTTTTTTTTTTTAAAGCTTAATTATATACCTATTTATTTATTATATTTACCTTACTTAACAGGAAAAAAAATGCAAATAAAATAAATATTACTTTAATATTGTTCTTACATAACAAAAAGTTGTATTTTATATACATACGGGTTACATGAACTCCTCTAAATTTCCTGTATTAACTAGTCTGCACACACTTTAGATAGATTTTTTTTCTGAGCGGAAAACCAAGAGCAGTGCGTGTGTTCGCATGAAATGATAGGTATCAGGTATTCATCATCATCATTCATCATTTTTTTTTTTTTTTTTTTTTTTTTTTTTTATACTACGTCGGGTGGCAGACAAGCATACGGCCCGCCTTATGTGAAGCGGTTGCCGTAGCCATATTAACGCTAGCAACATAAAATATCGCTCGCGCGCCGCCACCTCCGCTGCCAACGCAGCATCTCCTTCCTTTCTGGTGACCTCACTCACTCGCAGGAACACAACAACCCTCAAGGGAATTGTTATTTGGCTGCGGTATTCTGTGAGGTGGAGGTACATTCCCCAGTCGGGTAGCTTACAATTACGCTCCCTACCTCTCTTAGTTCATCGTCATCTTTCATCGTCATCTATTTTGTCGTCCGCCCGTTGTCAACCCTTATTAATCCCATTGACAGGTCTCTCCTTAATTGATAGGGTTCAGAGTATACTCCACCACCCTGCTTAACGACTGTCATCTAATACTAATAGTCGGGAGCGACTGCTTAACGTGCCCTCCGGAGCACGAAAGAACTCGAGATAACTAAACCCATTCATAGACAGGCTATATGGTCAATGCTGCTTAACTTGCATGTTTGATTAGACTGACACGCGCAATGACGTAATCGAGTTCGTCTCATCTATGCGTCACTTAATAAATCTGCACGATATTTCAAAACACACTCAGCGTGCCTGGTGCGAGTTTTTTTGTTCGCATTCGATCATGTCAACGTAAACAAACCGACCAAATAGGGAAGAACTGTCATGTTGTGAATTTATAAGACGCGTGTTACATATAAAAAAAAAAAATAGTGCGTGGAGTCCCTCCGCGTGGAAGAAGTGAAACTCCATGGTAGCGTTAGTAGTTAGTAGTCATGGTAGTCTACACACTTTAGATAGATTTTTTTTCTGAGCGGAAAACCAAGAGCAGTGCGTGTGTTCGCATGAAAGGTATCAGGTATATATGTTGCGTTTAAACGCAACCTTTGGAAGTCGCATTATGCTACGGCCACACTACCGTGATATGCCAATAATTATTGGCATAACATCAACAACGCCTAGGTGTAACTACGATTTATGGAGATAATTTTACAATGCCAATCAATATGGCAAATGGCGGTAGACAGTAGCTCCGGCGGCGGTCTTTTTTCACACATCAAAGAGAATTACCGCAGTAATACACAGTATAAGTAAAAATATATAAAATTGCTCACATATTCATCGTTAATTTTAATAATTTCAACAGAAATTCTCTTAATATGAAATAAAGTTCAATTCTGCATAAAATTTTTCAGTCAATTAAATATAGTTGCTACAAATGAAGCTGTCGATAATTTCTGAATTGATTGAATTATTTTGACGAAATATTGTCTGCCTAGGATGTTTTACCTATAGATGCATTCTACCTGCATCCATTTGGGGTGTAAGTGGTTTATTAACATCTTTGGGTCAAGCCAAACTGCCTGCACGTGTTTCATCCTGCTGACTGACATAGCGTATTTTTAAGTACCTCCATCTCACAGAATACCGTAGCCTAATGTTGTTGTGTTCCTGCGAGTGAGTGAGGACTCCAAAAAGAAAGGAAAGAGTATAAGTAGGCTGGCAACGAATCGACGACACCTTAGTGTTACTGATCACCATGGGCGGTGGTGACTGCTTTCTATCTTGTCTGCCTAAGATGTTTCACCTATAGATGCATTTACCTGCATCCATCCTGATAAGTATAAAACAAGTTAACTGCCCGGTCGCGCGAAACTGAGTAAATACTAAGTCTCGCGCGCCTTGCCGTCGCGGTAACATATTACTGTTGTAATAAACAGTTATTGAAAAATTGTACATGAAATAAATGCCTTCCTAAGTTTTGTTTTCTTTTTAAAGTTCGTCTTCTACGCCTTTTTAAGCATTGACATTATTTTCCTCACTGTGTATATATGCGTAGGTATTGAGTAAGCGCTTTGTAAATAAGTTTTACTGCCGTGATGGTGGCCTAAGGCCCGTCTATATATTTCAGCAGCATCAACTCATAATTATCCCACTGTTGGGATACGGATCTCTTCTCAATCGAAGGAGTTTAGAGCATACTCCACCACGCCGTCGTCAACCCGCAATTGAGCAGCGCGCAGGAGCCGTCTATATATAAAATGTCATAATTATCTACAGGTTTTATCACCATGATTATGAGTTGAGATTATGATATATTAATCATCAGTACAAAATATTATAACATTTTAAACTATGTTGGTTTGGTTGCTTAGTTGCAAAACGAAATAATAATCATCTATTCACATTTTTGTTTAAAAATATTTATATACTAGCTGATACCCGCGACTTTTGTTCGCGTGGACTTTATGATTCCGGCGTATTAATACAAATACGAACTAATGTAGATATATAAGAAAATACTTGTTACACGTTAAAAGTCAATAAGTTATTTTTTTATTTTTATTTAACATTGTAACCATAGTTTTAAAAAAATATAAAATTAATTAAGGGAGTCTTCGTTTGTTTGTATTAACTTTATTGTTCAGATTACAACGAATGAGTACATGTAAAATAAAGCGATACAAAGGCGGACTTATCCCACACGGGGATCTCTTCCAGTCAACCTTAAGTCTTTCCTTCGGGAGCTAATATGAAATGACCTGAAGCATTACTAACTCTCGAGTAAGCCACGTAAAGTTGGCCATGCGAAAAACAACCAGTCCTAAGCTTGACCAGCGAATTTTAGTGATTTCTTTATTATCATAGCCAAGCAACTGGTCACAGAGAACTGTGTACGTTTAAAATTAAAATGTATTTTTTTGGAGAAGATTTTTCTGTATTTATTCCGCGTATACCATATACGCGGAATAAATACAGTTTCACCGGCACCACTCCCAGTGAGAATCTCAGTTTCAATTATATTTCGCTGCCAGACATTGACTTTACTTCAGGAAAGAGATCTTCCCCAAATTTTAATAATATTCTTGAAAACTGTTGGGCACGTAACGTTCTATATACAGCTTCTAGTGCCTCACTGTTGGCAATTTCGCATTCTAGTGCCTTACTGTTGGCCATTTCGCATTCTAGTGCCTTACTGTTGGCCATTTCGCATTCTAGTGCCTTACTGTTGGCCATTTCGCATTCATCTCAAACGATTAGACAGCAGTCCTGAAACACCTTCGGTTTGTCACAGTTTCGTGTCACAGAGCATGTCCGTGTTTCAGTTCTGTTTAAATCGAGTAGGATTTGAACATTGTATTTGCGTTTTCCTCCTAGAAGTAATGTGAGCATCTAAGAAAAACATTTTCCACTCGTTGCTTAAAACACTTTCTACATAGCGTTCCGCAAATGCACGTATTCTTTCTGGTTTGTGCGAATATATACCAATCGTTCCATTTAAATTTTAGCGTACACGTCTATAATAAACTGACTAAATATACCACGTTACCTTTGTAAATAAAATAAAACGATTGCGTCTAACTTGTAGCAGGTAAGAATAAAAGTAGCACCACGCGGTTTTTTTTTTACAATACATTCGATATTTTGTTAATGTTATTTTAAGTAACTTTTTTAGTTCTATTTGCTATTATAGCGTGTTATTTTTACTTTTTTTAAACTATAATTTATTGTAAACACATGTTGTTTATGCAAATAAATTTAACTTTGTTCTGCATCAGGTGTTCCAAATGTTGGATTTTTATACCTCAACAAAAAATGCTCATCCCGCTGAACAACTTTTGCTAAGGCGTCATTTTTATTTTTCTTATAGTTTACCTGAACCATTATGGTTTTGCATCAGGTGTTCCAAATCTTGGATTTTTATACCTCAACAGAAAATGCTCATCAGGTTGAATAACTTTTGCTAAGGCGTCATTTTTATATTTCTTATAATTTACCTGAACCATTATGGTTCTGCATCAGGTGTTCCACTTTCCAAAATCAATTATACCCTATATGTTGCCCAGGCTTAACAGCTATATAACAAAAAAAGTTTCATTCGAATCCGTCCAGTACTTCCAGAGATTAGCGTGTACAAACAGACAAACAGACATACAGACAAACAGACAAACAGACAGACATACAGACAAACAGACAAACAGACAGACATTTTTTTTTAAATTCTTACTCTATTACTATATCTCCATCGCCTCCAATTGTTTTTTTGTAAATATATTCAATGTACAGACACATTATTTTTACTGTTTTATTATATGTATAGATTAGTCGTTACCAAAACTTGCTTTTTTAACAAAAAGTTAACTTGATACATGAAATATTTGACATTTTTTTAGCTTTATACACCAAATATTTTTAGTAAAATATTTCTATATACCTACAGTACATCAGAAAATATAAAAGCTCCCATGTGATTCATCAACGGACCGCTGAAACCGCTGGGCCTGAAACTTGAATATTTTCATGTATTTTCCTCACCGAAAAATACAGTAAAGGAATTCCTGAATTTGAATTTCTATAGTGACCCTGTAAATGGTTATGTGCTTTATTTTTGAAGTTCGAATTAAAATCCTCGCTTTTATGAATATTATGTAAATATATGGTTTTATTTTCTTTACTTTTTTACATCACATTGTAACTGCTCTTAGAAGCTAGTTTTTTGGTATATAACTCTTATCTGTAATGCTAACTAAATGTGTGTAATTATATACTGCAATCTACATCTATATACCATATTTAATGCAATAAATTCATTCATTCTGTGTATACAATATCATCAATCAAAAACACATTAAATAGAACAAAAGCCGGGTAACAAACTGAATGCTATATATGATTATTAAAACGACTAATATATATCCAAGGTAGAGGTGTGAATTTTAAAATAAATACTTTAGATTAACTACTGACATCCGCTGCGTATCGAACGTTAACTATTAAACCTTCAAGAACAGTCTTTAATTCTCTTAAAAGGCTGGCAACGGATCGGCGATCCCTGGGTATTGCTGATCTCCATGAACGGTGGTGACTGCTTTCCACCAGGTGACCCACATGCTCGTCCCGTCTCCCCCCCTCCCTCATATAAAAACTCAACTTCCGTTCGCCGCTTCCGTAACGCTCTCGTCATCAGGTTACTCCCCAAGTTAAGCGTGCATAAAGAAGGTTTACTTAAAAAAAAAAGGGTGAAATATCTATATATTTCCTATATATTTTACTCGGTAAGTACTTACTAAACAATATGCCATGAGAGGTTATACGGCTATATATGAATCCATAAACCTAAGGCTGGGTTCACACGGCATTGTCCTGCACGTTTTTTTGCAGTAGGCGCACGTTTTATTTGCGTTTAATCTGTGTAGCCTGTCACTGACACATTTGCTGTGCTGCTCGCACTATTGTAACTAAATAGGTCGTGGGTTCGATTCCCACATAAAACAAATATTTGTGTGCATGAACAGGTCTGTTTGTCTTGGGCTGGGTGTTTTTTTTATCTATTATAGGTATGTATTTACAAATGTATTTAAGTACCTATAATATCAGTTATCTAGTACCCATAGTACAAGCTTTGCTTAGTTTGGGACTAGATGGGCGTGTGTAATTTGTCCAGGAATATTTATTTGTTTATTATTTATTGCTGTTCTTAAAAATGACATACACTTTTATACGTTTCTGACAACGTTGAAATTTCGTATGTTTTGAAGATCTAATTACTTTTGCCTGTCGTTTTTGTAGTTCATTTATTATTACGCGTGTTCATGATTTTCCTTGTATTTTTTTCATTTATAAGTATTATTTTTATTTTCTATATTTGGTTTCGTATGTATTCCTGCCATGGCACTTTCTGTCAAATATGGCTTCACATGCATTTAAGTCGTCTGCGATTCTTTACAGAAAGAGGTTGTGGCTCTTCTTGTCCAATTGATCCATAAAGGTCACAAAAAGCACCAACTAGTCATCAAGATCTACGTGTAGGGTTCGTTGTGTCCATGCGGCCTAAATAAATACTTGCTTTTAAAAAAAGCTTACTAAACTTATTATTTTAAATAGTTGTCTTGGCCAACTTGCCAGAATATTATAATAAGTTTGGTGTTATCAAAAAATAGCCGAATTTTATCTGCAACGATGGACTGCTATGCCTTGTTTAGTAGTGTAATTACTTAATAGGTAGATGGCGCCACACTGTGACTCACGCAGTAAAATATAGAATGCAAAATATCGTCACCAACACAAACCTTCCTAGTAGCTCAGTTGGAAGAGGACTCGACCGGTCATCGAGAGGTCGTGGGTTCAAATCTCATCTAGGCGGGAAAGGTGAAATTTTCCATTTTTTGGAATATTTATAATACAGCTTACTAAACTGATCTTGATATAACTTTGGAGGTACTTATAAATTTATAGTTCTTTCTTATTTCCATTCTGTATTAACATAACATTGAGACGAGTAATAATTACAATGATTTAAAATCACATAAACAATTCAGAAAGCGGCTGTAAATAATCCAATAACACAGCTGTCGGGAAGTATCGCGAGGCTCCCTTAATTTTAATTAAGTTCAAGTAATGCAATAGGTATAATGAAACCCGTAAACAAACAATTTCGTACTCGGAATACAAATTCCGTGCTAGGAATTTTAGTTGCCTTGTCAATTTGCTATTGTGATTAAATTACTAGAGATTTTCATCCAAGTTGAAACACGTGTTGTATGGCTGTAGCCATACAAAACATCAACCTGCATTAGATCAAACTGACGGTTCTCTCTAAATTGATATTTGGCGATCTACTACAGTAAGTTTCCTAAGACATTTTATACCAGGAACGGTGAAACTGTGGAATCAACGTCCCTTAGCGGTATTTCCGAACAATTACGTCATATGAATAAACATAAAAATAATGTTTTTTATAGAAAAAATAAAAACCGACTTCAGCTGGCAACAGAGCAAATTTAAGGGTTTCCATCATTTTTTCTGGGATCCCCTCACCTGACCCTGACTTGGTGAATATGGGACCACCTCGCAATCATACCCTTTCAAATAAAAAAAAAGAACTTGACCATACGTCCTTATAAAATTTAAGAGTTTCCCTTGATTTCCCTGGGATCCCATCATCAGATCCTGACTTGGTGAATATGGGACCACCTTGCAATCATACCTTTTCAAATAAAAAAAGAATTTTGAAAATCGGTTCACAATTCGCGAAGAAATCAAATAACATACATACAAAAAAACAGTCGAATTGAGAACCTCCTCCTTTTTTGAAGTCGGTTAAAAAATAGTCCAAATCAATAATCCGAGAGTATTTCTACGATTGTAAAAAATCATATAAACCTTCACAAAAAGTCTAAAAATAATAATTCATTTTTAGGGTTTCGTACCTCAAAAGGAAAAACGGAACCCTTATAAGATCACTTTGTTGTCCGTCTGTCTGTCTGTCTGTCTGTCAAGAATTTCTATGTCCAGAATGCGTGGAGGTATCAAGCTGAAATTTGAACTGTATACTCAGGTCTACGGTCCCATGAAGTTGTAAAAAAAACAAACTGCTAAGTTTACGTAGAAAAAAGTTACGGCCGTTTATTCAGCAAAAAACGCATATTTCGACACACTCAAGGGAATCAAAACCTATAGGGTACTTCCTGTTGATCTAGAACTATGAAATTTGGCAAGTAACATCGTTATAGACTACAAGTACAGGAATAAATCTCAAAACATTTGTAAATAAATCTTAAAAAATAGGGGGTCTATATTTTTTATAGGGTGTCGAAATTTTAAATTGAAACTACTAGTTCAAATGCGGTATCATATGAAAGGGCTTGATGTACACATTGCAAAATATATTTTATTTATTTTTTTTCGACGCATTATTTCTTATTTATAATGAAAAATATCAAATTTAATAATGATACTACGTACCTACGGAACCCTCGGTGGGCGAGTTCGACTCGCACTTGTCCGGTTTTTTTTTTAATGATCCATTACGATGTTCCGTATTCATTGAGACTAGTTCAATAAGTCTGAACACGACACCTCTTTGCAGTAAGTTTTCGAGAAGTCGGATATCCTGCAGAGTCCAGTTGTTTGTTTGCTTTGGAGGTTTGTTAATAACATCTAGGGAGATATCATATTTATTTTTTGTTTTAACGTATAATAAAAATAATACAACACCAAACACAACAAACTATTGGAACTAACGCAAACATATTAGTAACGTTACAGACACTACAGGTTCTAATGAATAAACATGACACGTGTACAGACAGAGATATAAGAAAGGAAGGAGTTGCGATCGTTAATATGACTAGGGTAACCGCTTGACATCAGGCTGGCCGTGTGTTTTTCTGCCACCCAATGTAGTATAAAAAAATGTAAGTTTTATAGTCTTTAAATTTTGTTCCAAAAGTCTAGGAACAAAGTCTTTAGAATAAAGGTACAAATCATCAGGTGGATAACATATTTATTTTGGTCAAAATGAAATGAAAATCTTTATACTGTTATGGCCCTTACGCAGTAACGGAGTAAGGCTAAAGCGGAGCCGAGGCAACATTGTATTTCCGGGCCTACTAAAGAAGTTTTCACTTAAAAAATAAAAAATGAAAATCCAATTTTTGGGGCCCCAAAAATTACGGACCCTAGGCACGTGCCTAGGTTGCCTAGGGCTTAGTCCGCCCCTGCCCTTATGAACACTTCTTATAAATAAACAGATTTTATTGTGGCAATTTTGCTACATCGGGCGATGGGGTACTATACTGACCGAAATCGTTACAAAAAATAAAGACATTTTTGCCCTGGTGTGAATGACAAACTTTTAATTTATTTTGGGAAAATGATAATACGCAAGATACGCGAACATACAAGTTAAGCAACGTCGACCATAGCATGTCCATAGATGGGCTTGATGATCTCAAGTTACGACAATAATATAACTATTAGCACAATAGCGACGTGCAATTTATTAATTGTAAGAATATTATAAGATAAAAAAAAAAACAGAACATTGTTAATAAAAGCTACGGACCCCGGGTCTGTAGACTGTAATAAATATCAATAAAAAAAAATAAAAAAAAAAAAATATCAAGTTACACTAGCCCATCGTTCTCTGCTGTAGCCATTCATACCATTGACTTCCATCCTGCATTGCATCAAACTGACGGTGCTCTCTAAGTTGATAATTGGCGATCTACTACAGTACGTTTCCTAAGATATTTTATACCACGAACGGTGAAACAGTCCAGCCAACTTCCCTCAGCGGCATTTCCGACATGGGAACCTTCAAGAACAGAGTCTATATTTCCCTTAAAAGGCTGACAACGGATCGGCAACCCCTTGGTGTTGCTGATCTCCACGGGCGGTGGTGATTGCTTTCCACCAGGTGACCCACATGTTCGTATGCCCTCCTCTTATATAATAAAAAAATCCGTTCGATTGAGAAGAGCTCCGTAACTTAGCAATTGAATAAATATGGATTTAACGAATGACACTTAAAATGGCATACAATTTCATCCAACAATAACTCAATGGCAAATGTTCATATGAGGCACACGTGTGGTTTCCATTGGGAAATATGTACATAAACTTCTGCTGTACCTACTTATAAGTAAACACGAACTGAAACCGAATGAAATCGGAAATATTTGTTTGCTGATAAATTCCATATCGTGGTAACGAATATGAAACTACATACATACACTTTGTACCTACTTCAATATCATACGCGAAATACGAAAAACATAAGCTACATTTCGACCTAGTTTTTAAACGAAACGAACAGACATTCTGGGTTCCATATGGATCCGGGGATCCAATCGTACTCACACTATTGATGTACCTATTTGAATCCGAAAAAATGTTTGTTGAATATGCAGGGTTGGAAAAAGTGCGTGGTTGGAACGAAGTGCTCTAAATATTGATGACAACAACTTCGAGGGAATGAAAACATTTCTTTCTTTTTTTAAATAAGTACATGTGTTTTAAGATGTCAGAAATGCTGCTTGTTTCGATCGAGACAGGCCCTCTATACATTCCCGCCTCCGTGTCACCTGTCCAGGTCCTGTACCGGCTAAGCTGAAACCGATTCCCACCGGTTTTTTTGATCGCGAAAATCAAACTTCAGCTAAGATTTATGGTACTTATATTTAGTTTATCTCGTAAAAATGCTGGAGCTCTACAGACTAAGCTGAAGATGTTTGACAATAACAAAACGTAAGATGTATTTTTAGCAACAAAATATTTGATGGTAATCGGCTTAGCTTCGGCGGTAGGGCCCCAGAATGAACAGAGGCGATCAAATTGACAGGCAATGAAAAATTTTCACTGTCACGTCATTGACAGGCAATGAAAAATTTTCAAAAGTTCACTGGTCACTAAATCATATACTAGATTATAACGCCTATATCTTTGTATTATCGATCAGTAGACTTAAAAACAAATAAATAGATGGATAGATAGAATATACGTTATATGCATAATACAAATTTAATGTACAGTGAATAAACGAATTATTAGAGACTTGCATACATGCAACAAGGCGGCCTTGATGCTGAGAGCAATATTTTCAAGGCAACCTTAGGGTAATGAATTTGTGAATTCATCATTCGTGGTATAAGCAACTACCACTGCCTAATGAGACCAGCAACACCAAGGGGTCTGCCGTTCCTTTCTTTCCTTTTACACATAAATATTTTTCTTGCATAAAGTATTCGCAATAGCTGCATACAATGTTTAAGATTTGTAAAAAATCTTATAACGAGTAAGGGCCGCGCGGCCCACAAAATGCCAGTTAAGGGTTAAAAACTTTGAAATGAATAGGTATACGTACTCATTTCAAAGGAGTATTTCATAAGACTTTAGGCTTTGGACAGTTTTTGATTCCCGAAATTCGCCAAAGATTAAAGGCAAAAGCTGCGCCGATGGGAGCACTGCTCTTAAGTGTTAATGATTAAATGAGCGGTGATTGAAGTGACTTTCAGAATCAATTCTAGGCATTTTAGCTCAAATACCAACCATGTACACGAATTATTTGCCAGTTAGATAGGTAGCGACATATAATTGACATAATACAGTTTAACTTGATCGTATCTGCTTAGTTGTGACTCACTAAATACGTCTTAATCGATCATTATTGGTAAAACAAATTGAATTCTCTAACACCCTTAAATGTATATCCGGGAAAAGCTGTTCGGAAACGAATACATTTGTATAAAAAGTCAGAGTGATTGATCTATCGACACGCAGCTGAAACTGGGTTATTTGATGTAAACTATGTAATAGAGCAACGGTTTCGGGGAAAGGGTCTATGCGACCGATAAACGCAGTGAAAAGCGATCGCCTCTTTAGATCAACGACTTTGTCAACTTTGTAAAATACAGAGATATGCGGAATCTATTAAACTTGCGACATATTAACAGGTTTCAGTTGATTCTATCTATGTATTATAAATATGTATTTACAAAATAAATGTATTTAAGTACATTTATCAGTTGTCTAGTGCCCATAACACAAGCTTTACGCTTGATTTGGGACTAGATGGCGCTGTGTAAATTGTCCAGAAATATTTATTTATTTATTTATTCCTACTATCACCAATAACCCTAGGATGATATTTTTATTAATTTGCTCAATGTTTATTGTGTTCTTCTACTATAATATTGTGTTATTTATTATATATATGTACATATATTATATAATTAACAAATTCCTTATATTCCATAAATGTTTAGTACTCCACTTGCCTATTCATGGAATAAGCATACGGCTCGCCTGATGTGAAGCGGTTACTATTGCTATATAAACGCTCGCAACATGAAATATCCCAAAAACCCTCAGGGCAATTGTTATTTGGCTGTGGTATTCTGTGATGGAGGTGGAGGTAGTTTGCCAGTCAGGCAGCAAAAAATACGCAGTGCCCTATCTTTCTTTCACCCGGCCTCGTTAGTAAATCAGCAGGGTGCACCACGTGCAGGTGAAGTTAGCTTTAGTTCAAAGATGGTTGTGACCCGCTTACACCTCAATATGAATCCGTACTAATATTAGTAGGGATTCATTATAAATGTGATGTGAATTTATTTGTTACGCTTTCACACCGAAACTACTCAACAGATCACCAAGAAAATTTGTACACATATTTTCAAAGGTATTAGGAAGGACATAGGATATTTTCATTAAAAAAAAGTAAACGCTCGCAAAGTCGCGGGTTAATAAATTGCTAATAAATTTATAATACAAAATACATAAAGTAGCATTTAATTGAGTTTAATTATGAGTGAGAGTTTAACTATGATTTAATTGAGCGGGTGTTTAACTATTAATATTGTCAGTTTATTTACCGTCAGATGAAATAATGGTTACAAATATTCCATCACCAAGTTAAAAAGTCACCAGGGTGACTACGTTATCTTTCCAAAAAAATTCGTTTATCCAAAAAAATGTGTACCGTCTTAAAGTATTTTCCCATGAAGAAAATGTGAATCGCTTCGGATAAATGTATTCAGTTCCCAAAGTAACGCACAAGCAATCTGTTACCAGCTTTATCATAACATCATATATTTTATGTGACCCGTCAGATTAATACAACTCTAACGGCATCTCATTACTCAAATCGTTGGAAACGTTTAGGCTGCAAATGGTATACCGAAAATGTACAGGGTAAATTGGGCCAAGTTTGTCTTTACATGTAGATTTAAATTAAATTATGAATATTGGTAAAGCATATTATATAATGTAGGTATAAATGTAACACGTATAAAATTACATTGATGGTTTCAGTAAAGCAAAGTTACGCAGTAAGAAACGCAGTAAGTACTCCATTTCTTCCCGTGGATGTCGTACAAGGCGACTAAGGGAAATACATTATCAAATATCGTTCAGGCCTCCCCAACCCGTTTGGCCAAGTGTGGGGAGTGTAGGCCAAATCCTCCTTCCGTCTAGGATGGACGAGAGAGGGTCGTGCTCCTGTAGTGGAGACTAAAATGGACCTGATGATGATGCTCTCTAATGCGAAGAATGAGCCAGCCCTTTTGTCCCCGACAGCGACATAAACTTCCAACCCATAATCTGTATGACTGATTTAAGATTGTATAATTATAAAACTGCCATATAGATTATTGATAAAGTATTAGAATAATAAACCTAACCTAAATGTTTAACTGTTATTATATTTCCATTGACTTTTAATTTATTTTTCTTTATACAGTCCGAAGTTAATTCAGTTACTTGGCCAACTCACTTCCGTGCCTACTTTTAATGTACACAACATTACTAAACGCAAACAGAACATCCATAAATTACTGTTGTTTATTCACTGAATTTCATTTCAGTTGATGTTTGTCTTCAAACAATCCGATAGTTAGACCGATCATTTCAATTTAAATCAAAAATTTAAACAAACTGAGGCAACTTTGTTCATTCCACGTCCGGGAACTAAAAGCGATAATTATGACAATTACAGCGCCAAAGTTAACATTTGGAGGCTTTGATGTTCTGAACGCTTTACATGGTATAAATGGTATAATATATGATATTACTCTAGGAATGTTGTTTAAACTTTCCTCCTCCTTGTTTCGTTTTCCTCAATGCTGAGGGTCGTGACCTCTCCGGAGAACCGCACAGCGACGCACAACGCTTCGCCATCTACTTCTGTTTTTAGCGGCGTGAATGGCACCGCTCACCGTCGTGTCCAGAGTGGTACGGATCTGGTCAGTCCAACGCATCGGACTACGGCCACGGGGTCTTTTGCCCTCGATTTTCCCGGTGACTACGAGTTTCTCAAGGCAGTCTCCTTCTCTCCTGGCGATGTGTCCGAAATACTCCAGTATTCTTTGCAGACATATGGTAGTTAGCCTTGTTTTCACTCGTAGTTCCTTCAGTATCGAGACGTTGGTGCGTCGCGCCGTCCAAGGAATGCGCAGCATTCGTCTCCAAACCCACATCTCAAAGGCATCTATTCGGCTCCGGTCGGCGGCCTTTAAAGTCCAAGTCTCACATGCGTAAAGGAAGATTGGGAATACCAGTGATCGTACGAGCCCAATCTTTGTGGTGACACGGATGTTTCTGTCCCTCCATATGTTCTGCAACTGAGACATGGCACTCTTTGCCATCCCGATGCGTCTACGCACCTCTGATTCGCACGATCCGTTATTGCAAATTGTGGAGCCCAGGTAATTAATGCTTTGAACGGTGTCAAGTGTCAGAGTGCCTCTGGGTTGTAATTTGCCTGAGCGATCCACCACCATCGCCTTTGTTTTGGACCTGTTCACAGAGAGCCCCATGCCGTTGCTGACATGTTCAAGTCTCTTTAGCAGCTCAGTCATTTCAGCCTCGCTCGCTGCCACGAGTGTCGTGTCGTCGGCGTAGCGCAGATTGGTGAGTTTCACCCCGCCGATGCTCACTCCACCATCCCAGCCTTCCAAGGTTTGACGAATGATGTGCTCCCCGTAGACATTGAACAATATAGGAGACAATATGCAGCCCTGTCGTACCCCTTTTTCAAATTTAAAGGGTTTCGAAGTAATGGTGTCGACCCTAACTATACCCTTGCTGTATCGATACAGGGACTGCAATAGTGCAACAAGATGTCTTGGTACTCCCATATCACACAGCACTCTCCACATACAGTTCCAATCGACGCAGTCGAACGCCTTACTGTAGTCGACAAAACACATGACGATTGGAGTGTCGAATTCGTAGCCTTTTTCCACAATTTGCCTGATGTTTAGAATTTGCTCCCGCGTCCCTCTCCCTTTAACAAAACCTGCCTGCTCTTGTGGTATTTGCCAATCCAGGTAGTGACGGATGCGACTGTTAATAATATGAAGCAGGACTTTGCTGGCATGAGAAATCAGGGCAAGTGTGCGGTAGTTATTGCAGACCCTCGTAGATCCCTTTTTGTTTAAACTTTACTAGAACATAATAATTTACATCGTAGATTTATATGTATATGTCGCAGCCAATTCGTAAAATCCGCCGCATTACATAACATCTAGCTGTTTTAAAAAATGGCAGAGCCATTATTTCAACTCGCCTAATGATTACACGACCGCATTGTTACCTGATGGTGCATCATCAAGGATACTATAATAATAAAATTAAATAGCTTTGCTATTTTTAATCAGAACACAAATCTATCCAAACCTATCCAAAAGCTCGTCTGATGTGAAGCGCTGTTCATGCACACAAATGTGCATGAACAATGAAACTAAATACTCACTCACTCCATCACAAATTGAAATATAAAAAAGCAAAGTATACATTTATTACCAAATTGACTATGAATATTTCATTTGATAATAACACAAATATATCGATTACTGCGTACATAACTACTGGGTAATATACAAAATAGAACAAACACGTAGTGAATATAAATTAATGAATCTATTGGGGTATCGATTCGGAATTGGAGACGCAATTGTTATTATGGATGTGGCGTGTGTTAAAAGTGGTTTGATTTGTACGTTGATCGATCAGTCAATCAGTCGGTAAAATGATTACATGAATTCTTTATCTTTCATAACTTTATAGTGATATATACGTAAAAAAACAATGTGCAACACATTATGTATAGGATTATTCCTCGGAAGGTTCTCTTCCAGCCAACAGCTACTTTTCTACAGAGAGAACTAAATTTCTCTTAATTTACTCATATAAACATAAGATTTTTATTTACTTAGGTATGTTTTTTTCTCCATCATCAGTTTAAGCATGTACCCATCTACCCACGACATGCGATTTTCCGCTATCCGCATCCCACTGGCTCCAGCCTTTTATATGAGGCTATAGTTTCAGATCATTTAATTTGCGTATATTGCTACCCACAGAATAAATAATAAATGGAACTTACTTACTAGTATACGAACACACTGCCGCTCTCTCGAGCCTACCTCACGTCCCGCCTGATTCGAATCTGGGGCCCTACCGCCGAAGCTGAAGCCGATTACCACCGATTATTTGGATTCGAGAAATAGTACGTAAGACGTTAAAGTTATTGACCAACACCTTAAGTTTAGTCGGTAGAGCTTCATCGTTTCTACCAGCTAAACTAAAGACAAGTAGCAAAAATCTAAGTTGAAATTTGATTTTCGCAATCAAAACATCTGATAGTAATCGGCTTCAGCGTCGGCGGTAGGGCGCCTGGTCTTAAGTTAAAGTTATTGACAAAACATAATTACTAACATTTTAAGCAGTAATTCCATTTTCGTATTCAAAAAATCCGATGATAATTCCGCTTCTGCTTTGGCGGTAGGGCCGCTATAAGAGTTTGTTCCATATCGCGCGCACACACGCTCACACTCACACTCTGCACAAACGTAATTTTTTATGTACCTAATAGTCCAGATATTGCAAAGAATATTTTTTACACTTTTCTTACATCATATTGTTATATTTGTAAGGTAATTTTTTTTTATTTTGTTAATATTTTGTGAAAGTTATTTTCACCTGTTATTGAATTACATACTGGGCCCAGATTTGTACAAAATATATTGAATGTACTCGTAATCATGTAACCTGTTGGTGTACTTTAATAAATAAATAAATAATTTATTGTAGTTGATATGGGTAAATATATTATTATTTAACGACTTTATTATGGTTTGGCACAAATAAAGTTTCTTATTCCTAAATACGATAAAAAGAGAAAGTATCTCTTTGAACGGAGACCTGGAAACACTTTCGTTCAATTCAACCTTTTTTGACGTCAGTCTTAATGCTCACTGCCGATTTTTTTATACGACACGTGACTATAAAAGTAACATAAAAAAGATGATATCCATGTAGTCGCAGCTTTATATCCATCCCACATCCGCCTCGCCTCTCAGATATTTTTGATGATAATGAAATTTTCCTTACCTAACCCTTCCTGGAACGTAGGCGAAATTGTATTAGGAAGATCGTTCATTATGTTAGTGGCAGAATTAACGAAAGTATCCTGTAGCCGGAACAAATATGTTAATGTATACGCTATTTGTTTTCCTCATATATATTAGAAAGAAAAATAATACGAATTTACGATCCCGTTTTATCTAGTATGGTTGTAGGTTTGTTGTGAACACTAGCAGTAAGTTCATTTTTAAAAGAATGTTTAAGTTTATTTATTTGAGAATTTGTCCAAGCCATAATAAATAAATAAATATTTTCAGACAAATTACACAGCGCCATCCAGCCCCAAAGTAAGCGAAGCTTGTGTTATGGGTACTAGACAACTGATAAACATACGTAAATACATTTTTTTTTGTAAATACCTACTTATGATACACGCCACCGAGCTCGTCAAGTAATATCATAATCATCATTATCCTATTGTTTCTCCTTTGCGTTTCCGTGTATAGTTATATATATACGAGTACGTATAATTATATATTTATGTACATAATTTTCTGCTTTCATAGTTTATTTTCATAGTTTACTATATTATGTCATTACTGTTATTTTATAAACCGTATTCGAGTATTATCCGCTTTTCCCAAAGGTTGACTGGTGGAGTACCTTTGTACCCTTATTTTATGGTCAATAAAGTTTAAATAAATAAAAAAAATTAAAAAAAAATGAATTGTAAGTATCTTACTAAATATAATCTTAGCGCCAACTTCATATGTGCGTGCATACCTTGGTGATTAGTTAATAAGGCTTTGGCGATAGACAGGGCACAGAGATAATCCGACTGGAGACGTATCTATACTTCATAAAAGACCGCAGCCAAACGACGGTTCTGTTGAAGATTTGTTCTGTTCTGCGAATAAGTGAGATTACCATGATTCTAGTTAATTAAACCTGGAAAGTCTAGAAAAAGAAATAAATATAAAAGGATATCTTTTTCCGCGGTAAAAAGTAGTCTATGTTACTTTCCAGATCGTAAAATATCTCTTTAGAAAAGATGTCAATCCATTGGTTCCTTTGGACGTGAAAGGACAAACAAACACACTTTCACATATAACATTATTATGGATATGGACGTCATAAGCATCTATAGGCTTCGGTACCTCTACATGAGTTTGTATGCATGTTTTCTATCCGAGATAGGATTGCTATCTCTAAACGCTAGCAACCAGCCCCCTTACCACCATCTCTTATTGCGATTCAATAATTGAATAGATTGCTTATTCATATCAATGCCTAAGCGACTCTATTCTATTTGAAATAGAGTCGCTTATTCATTGGTATGAATAAGCATTCTATTCAGTTATTTAATCGCAATAGGAGATGGTGGTAAGGGGGCAGGACAAGACGCGTAAAAACTCCGAATTTTGAGTCTTAAAACCCGGACATGTCTTCAGTGTTTTTAGTACTAGTACTATTTTTTCATTCAGTGACAAGACGGTTATTTGCAGCATGGAGCGGTAGTGATTTAAAACTAATAACACTGGACTACAAATGAAACCCCTCCCCGGACGCCCTCCAAATTAGGACATATCCGAGGAAACCCTAATCCGAGACATGGTACAAGAATTTATGTTTTATGTCGTCGTCGTCAACCCTTCTTCATCCCTGCTGGGATACGGGGCTCCCCTCAATCGAAGGGATTTAGAGCATACTTCATCATGCTGGTCAACTGCGAGTTTGATGAGGTTAGTGTTTTCAAGCCGCCTAGAAGCTGACTTCGTTTAATGACTGTCATTTAATAACAACAGCCGGGACCGACAGCTTAAAGTGCTCCCTGAAGCACCGACTTTATATAGTACTAATAGAGGTTTTATCAATCGATAGCCCACATGTTTGATCCAACCTATTGACCAACTACTAACTTCTTTAAAAACTATATCAATCCAACATGTATACGTTTGCTATTTCCAGAATGCAATAAACGTCTGCGGCTTTCGAACTCCGGCGCCTTCTCCTGAAGAGTGACGAGTTCCACTGGACCACAACATACGAGAACTGTAAGTTAATTCACTACATTTCTGTACTCTATCTATAGTTGTTACCAATTATAGCGAAGACCGAAAAGTTTGCGATTGATTGACGAGTGTAACTTGAAAGTCTACTTAGTAACAAGCGATCACAGTTTCTGTCTTAGTCTCTATGTAGGAGTTTTATCATCATCGTAAGGAATTTTACTATTCTATACACTGACCTCAGATTTCGCTACTAGATATTATATGATCCTATTCCTAACTATCCTAGTTTGTATGTTTGGATTATAATATGCTTAAAGTAACCATAAGTCCCGTTTTGAACGGGACTGTCCCTTTTCTCGGTCACCTGTGCCGTTGTCCCCAAACAAAGCGCCGGGACGCAAGTCCCGTTTTCTGAAACAGCCCGAAAATGAAATTACGAAGCTCGTGAAAATTTGTTTTATATACCTAATTTAATTATTACTATCAACTTTGAACTTTGCTTTATTTAATAAAGCTGGTAAACTTGTGAATGATTTTTATTTTTCACAACTTATTACAATTAAAATAATTAGAATTACATAATATAATTATAATAATCGTGAATACTAATAAAGAAAATTAAGAAGTTGTGTTTATTTTCATTATTAACCTGCTAACTGGGTTATAAAAACTTATTTTCCGTTTTGAGCTTTCGCTATGTTAATGGATACTTACTGAATTTTAACTTAAAATATTAGAAGGAGTAATTTTTGCATTTCCATTTATCCAGCCGCATTGTGGCGCCATCTGCATATTAAGTATCATACCACAACTGTATAAATATGTAAATAAAAATCGAAGAATACGCCATCAGTAAATCTTCGTAGTACCTCAATAGGACGAGCACTCCACGGGTAATAGAATGGACGTGGGCTTAAGCTCACGTCAATTCTGTTACCGGGTGACTTAAGTCCCACCTACTTCGGAAGTTAACAAACATTTAGATAAAATACGAGTATATCTATAATAGTTAAGTATTTAATATGCAAATCCATATCATCCATAATTTTGGATGTACACTCCCAAAGAACGAAGTAATTACGTCTCTATGTTTGCAAGGAAATGTTCTGAATGGAGAAGCGTTAAGGCGTCAGAGCTTATGAAATAAACTTATATTATCACGCATTTATATAACATTAATAAGGAATGATTAATATTACATAGCAGTTTTTTTATATACTACATCGGGTGGCAGACAAGCATACGGCCCGCCTGATGTGAAGCGATTGCCGTAGACATATTAACGTTCGCAACATAAAAATATCGCTCGCGCGCCGCCAACCCCGCTGCCAACGCAGCATCTCCTTCCTTTCTGGTGACCTCACTCACTCGCAGGAACACAACAACCCTCAAGCTTCGTTTCTTAGTCAGCAGGGTGCACAGCAGGTAAAGTTGGCTTTGTTTCAAAGATGTTGATGAACCACTTACACCCCAAAATATTAATATAAATGCTTACTTCGATTTTGATTGTAGGACGAGATTTATGATAATACCCATCTAAATTAGTTTCCATGTAAGTTCGCTGAGACTAGAATTATCAAGTTTATTTGACCTGTTTTGTTGCCACTAATACCCACAGAGTACACAAAACTGATTGAACTTTGTGTAATCAAAACTATTCAGCTGACTTACTAACTTCGTTGTCAATTCGAAATACAGTATAACTAATCTACAGTTTGATATAATATAATCACTTATACCAAAGATGTAGGTTAATAAAGGTTGGCAAATGACAAAACGAAATGAGACTAAAAATGAAGTGCGAAGTAAAAATGTGAGCTAGTGTGTGTATACACACACTAGTGTGTATACATACACTTACCACGATGGTACAAAAATAATGCTTAGTGAAGCTCGGTCTGCCAAGTCCGTTTTAAGAATAAGAAGATTATGCAGCATAAAAAAATATTCGTCTTTAAATAAAAATCTCGTATTACGGTGTTTGTCGAACTACCTGCAAAACAAATCGACCGATTTTTTTTAAATGGTATATTTGGTAAGTATGAGAATAGGTCGTAAAGTATTTTTCATACCGCTGGGTGATTAGGGGTCTGTATCTGAAGAGTACAGCACGTGCAGGTGAGGTTAGTTTTAACTCAAATTAAATTAAACATTCCTGGACAAATTACATTAGTCCCAAACTAAGCAAAGCTTGTATAATGGATACTAGATAGCTGATATTATACTTAAGCACATTTTTTTTGTAAATGTAAAGACAAATATGCATGTTCCTGCACACAAATATTTGTCATGTGCGGGGTTCGAACCCGCAACCTTGGGGTCAAAGTGGGCATTGCTAACCATTCGACCGCCAAGCTCGTCAACGCTGACGGTGAACCATTTATTATACCTCAATTATAATTTAAATATCGTATGTAAAAAACATCATTGTTTAATACCTTGTATTTTACAAAACAGAAATCCCGTAATTAAATTCCACTACAAATTTGTATTAGAACAGAGTGAACTGACTGTTTCCGCTACACTATGGTCGAGAGAACGTGCGAACCGAAGGCCGTGACGTGAACGAGTAACATGTTTAGCTGGCCGTCGACGCAGTGAATAATGGATAAACGCTCCGTGCTGAGCACTGATGGAAGCTACAGTTTACGAGCTCGGAGCCTCCAATCCAACAGCCATGTTTACGCCCGCTCTAAACCTATTCTACTGGTTGGTTGTACTCTGTAATGTATTTATCTGTAAGTGTTATAGTCGTTTTATATCACTGCGGCTGAAATTGCGGACAATTTCATTCATAACAGATTGCTTAGTAAGTTAAGATGTTGGATCATTTACGAGTATACTGATAAGAACTTAATGTGTTGATTTTTGAAGTGAAATCTTCTTTAGCGGCTTTGTGCACTTTTTGGCATGGGTAAAACATGTTAAACTCGCGTCAGGACAGGTAGCCTGATAGAAATTGTAAGACGGAGGGAGCGTTGACAGTCGGCGCTGCGTAGGAGAGGACGTGATACCCCCCTCTCCTTCTACCGCGCGGCGAAAATGTATGCCTGCTTCTGCTGTTTATTTTTAATCTAATATAAATTGTCATTGTTGTGTATAAGTTTATCCTTATACACTATGAGGGTAGGTGAACCCGATTCAGAGAAAGTATGCATTATACGAGTATATATACTACTTATGTATAATTCCTCTGATTCGGGTTCACCTGCCCTCATAGTCAGAATATGGTACAGTTTGGTTGACATCGTATGCATACTCGCTTGCACAGACCTTATTTATTTTTGTAATAAAGTTAGGGTCACAATTTAGTTTTATCTCTATACATTAGGTAAGTTGTGATAATTTATAAGGAGTGGCCAGGGTGTAGCTACGGCTTAGTTATGTACTTAATATTATTAGTCTCCTTGTTTTGGTAGTAAAGTAAATATCCGTTATTTTACTAACCTTTCCACAGCACAGGTTAGCTGGAAGAAATCTCTTTAAGAGATAAGCTCGCCTTTGCATAACTATATGTATACTACCTGTACTATATAATTTATAATGCAATAAAGAATAAATATATAGATTATATAATCTAAATTCTCGTGTCACAATGTTAGTTACCATACTCCTCCGAAACGGCTTGAACGATGAAATTATATATACATATTCAGTAGATCTGAGAGGCATTAAAAATACATACAACCCTAAATATTCACCATTCTATTACTAACCTCTATTTTTAATAGCGATTTAATAATAAAACAACGTTTGCCGGGACAGCATAGTATATTAATAAACAAAACATTAATAAAGGAGGAGAAATGGTAACGAAAAATATTCCAGCTAGATTCCATTTTCGTTTCTCTTTGATGTATTATTTTTATTGAGTCTGACGGCCGCCGAAGGTCAATGCTAGGGTTATTACATTGGTAACAAGAAGTTAGTCGAAGCGAACCTTTGGTACATAAAATTCTTGGCGAACAAAAGTTTTACAAAGCCATTCAAACCAGGCAAAACTCCTAGCGTGAAGGAATTACTACTTTGAAATATAAGTCTTTGAATATTATTTTAATATACTAAACTTAACTTAGGCCGTGTGGTTTCCGGCAGACTAGAATAGAATCACTCCGTCTCTTCCCGTGGATGTCGTACAAGGCGACTAAGGGAAATACATTATAAAACATCGATCAGATCTGTGATCAAATGTATTTAAGTACATTTATCAGTTGTCTAGTACCCATAACACAAGCTTAGCGCTTAATTTGGGACTAGATGGCGCTGTGTAAATTGTCCAGAAATATTTATTTATTTATTATTATTATTTATCTCCCCAACCCGTCTGGCCAGCGTGATGTGTGTAGGAAAATTCCTCCTTCTGTCTAGGACGGACGCGAGAGGGTCGTGCTCCTGTAGTGGAGACTAAAATGACTTGATGATGATTACTAAACTTAACTTAACTGAGGAGCTCAATGGTATCGTTGCGCGTGTCGGTCTAATCAAACACGCAAGTAAAGCAACGTCGACTGTAACCTGTCTATGGATGGGTTTATTTATCTCGACTTCCTCCGTGCTTCGGAGGGCAAGCCGTCGGTCGCGGCTGTTGTCATTAGATGACAAACGTTAAGCTAAATCAGTCTTAGGGCGGCTTGAAAACACTGGCTTCCGCCAACCCGCAGTCGAGCAGCGTGGTGTAGTATGCTCTAAACCCCTTCGATTGAGGGGAGGCCGTATCCAACAGAGGAATGATTATGGGTTGATGTTGATGCCGATGTCGATATTAAACAAGCTTGGGCCTGCGACTTTGTACGCGAATATCCCGGTATTCCGTGAAAATGTTCAAAAAATATTTCTTAGTGCGCCGTAGACCTTTTGAACCTACGTGCCAAATGAAGTAATTTTTTTGGGCCTTTTTTTAAAGTTCCAGGCAACAAAAAAATAGTAGGTACATATGGTTAGAACTAACTACGTGGAGTAATAGTTAGTATGGCACCAAAACGCTTACTCTACGACCTGATAATGAAGTTCGACAAATCACTATTTTACACAAGAATTGGTATATATTTAAAAATTAATATTATTTCTTTAAGCATAAGCTTAAGGCAGCCGGCGGCTAAAAAAAAATGTCCCATGATTCATAAACCTTAAATTAAAAAATAATATTTCAATGGTTCCATATAGATAATTATTCAATACATTTATTTCGCAAAATCGCATAATGAATTATACACTAATTTACAAATCGCGTGGTTACAACTGGATTTTTGGTGCTGTATATAGAAAGCTAAAATTTATAAAAGTCAACTGTACAACGCACAGCCCCCTTACCACCATCTCTTATTGCGATTCAATAACTGAATAGATCGCTTATTATACCAATGAATACGCGACTCTATTTCATTTGAAATAGAGTCGCTCAAACTATTGGACGGATCGGATTGAAATCTAGTATATAGGTAGCTTTTGTTACGTAACGTAGGCATCCGCTAAAAAGGACTTTCGGAAATTCCTTTGAGATGCCGAGATACACGCCTACGAATTACGGGCGCAGGTTAGACTTTTTCAAATTCACACAGTTTACGTTATACAAATTATATTTCAACTAGAGCTATAATAAAACTTACAATTTTTTTTTTATATTTACTACGACGGGTGGCAGACAAGCATACGGCTCGCCTGATGTGAAGCGGTTACCGTAGCCATATTAACGCTCGCAACATAAAATCGCTCGCGCGCCGCCACCCCCGCTGCCAACGCAGCATTTCTTTCCTTTCTGGTGACCTCACTCACTCGCAGGAACACAACAACCCTCAAGGGAATTGTTATTTGGCTGCGGTATTCTGTGAGGTGGAGGTACATTCCCCAGTCGGGTAGCTTACAATTACGCTCCCTACATCTCTTTTCGTTCAGTCAGCAGGGTGCACCGCGTGCAGGTGAAGTTGACTTTAGTTCAAAGATGTTGATGAAGCACTCACACCCCTAAAATTAATACAAAATTACATATAAATAAATGAACAAAGAGAAAAATTATATACAAATTAAAATTAAGTTGCGTCCAATTTTTCATTTCAATCAATTCCTGTACCTTTATAGAAATCTCATAATTTAGTTAAAAGCTGTCACATGTAGTGTATGTCACATTTTTTTTTTTATACTACGTCGGGTGGCAGACAAGCATACAGCCCGCCTGATGTGAAGCGGTTACCGTAGCCATATTAACGCTTGCAACATAAAATATTGCTGCCAACGCATGCTGCGTTGGCAGCGGGGGTGGCGGCGGGGTCCTTCCTTTCTTTCTGGTGACCTCACTCACTCGCAGGAACACAACAATCCTCAAGGGAATTATTATTTGGCTGCGGTATTCTGTGAGGTGGAGGTACATTCCCCAGTCGGGTAGCTTACAATTACCCTCCCTACCTCTCTTTTGAATCACATATAGATTAATCAAAAAATAAGACACAGCAAATTATGTATTATTATATGTATATTAAAAAAGGGCACTACTAAGCGTCGTAAATAGATACCTACTGGTTTTACGGTCCCTTTAACCATTTTAAAAGGGCAATGCATATATATATTAAATTCAACAATAGTGGAAATTTTTTTACTTTGCTTCCAGTATCTATCCCCTTACATTAGATTATGTATACATTTATTTTAGCTGGGAGCGAACGAGCGTGTGGTTCACCTGCTGAAAACAGTCACCACCGTCCGTAAAAATCGGTAATTCCAAGGGGTCGCCGATCCATTGCTAACTTTTTAAGTGAAATATAGATTCTGTTCTTGAAGGTTTCCGTATGGTGATTTCCTTCAGATGAATTAAGTATACCCGGGGATTCGTATTATATTACTTACATTTGTCTATCAAAAAAAATATGGAATCTCAACAATCTATACTAAAATTGGGATATCTAGATCATAAAATACCTAATAATAGTAAATAACTTCCAGATATAAAAAAACCGGACAAGTGCGAGTCGGACTCGCCCACCGAGGGTTCCGTACGTAGTATCAATATTAAATTTGATATTTTTCATTATAAATAAGAAATAATGCGTCGAAAAAAATAAATAATATATATTTTGCAATGTGTACATTCAATCCCTTTCGTATGATACCCCATTTGAACTAGTAGTTTCAATTTGAAATTTCGACACCCTATAAAAAATATAGACCACCTATTTTTTAAGATCTATTTACAAATGTATAGTTTTGAGATTTATTCCTGTACTTGTAGTCTATAACGATGTTACTTGCCAAATTTCATAGTTCTAGGTCAACGGGAAGTACCCTATAGGTTTTGATTCCCTTGAGTGTGTCGAAATATGCGTTTTTTGCTGAATAAACGGCCGTAACTTTTTTCTACGTAAACTTAGCAGTTTGATTTTTTTACAACTTCATGGGACCGTAGACCTAAGTATATAGTTCAAATTTCAGCTTGATACCTCCACGCATTCTCGACATAGAAATTCTTGACAGACAGATGACAGACAGACAGACAGACAGACAGACAGACAGACAGACAGACAGACGGACAACAAAGTGATCTTATAAGGGTTCCGTTTTTCCTTTTGAGGTACGGAACCCTAAAAATGAAACTGTGTTTAGTAAATACGTAAAATTAATAAAAGAGCCACTTCTTGAGAAAACTTATTATACTATCAAGGAATACCTCGAAGATAAAACGCTACAGATGTCTGCATCCCTCTTATCCATATTGCTATGCCTGAAAAAGTACATGTGTATGTGCTGTGTAATATTATGTAACCAGTATGTAACCAGTAACACATGTAATGCAATTATTGAATAAATAAATAAATAAAATAAAATACACAATCAGAAAATAAATCTTTGATGTAATAACTTTTAAACTTTCGCGTTGCATGATTGAAATTATATTTATACCCGGGAATTAACGCGATCATGCATGTAAGGTCCGTTAATTCCCGTGGTTATTATAATTTAAATCTTTGATGATCATAATCATAATCATCATTTATTTGCAATGAGTACATTAATAGAAAAGAAAGAAAGGAAGGAGATGCTGCGTTGGCAGCGGGGGTGGCGGCGCGCGAGCAATATTTTATGTTGCGAGAGTTAATATGGCTACGGTAACCGCTTCACATCAGGCGGGCCGTATGCTTGTCTGCCACCCGTCGTAGTATAAAAATAAAATAAAAATACTTAATATAGGTCTTAAACTATGTAGTCAATGTAATCAGCCTGCTTGCAGGCGCACAAATATTTAAATCTAAAAACAATTTGATAACACACAGTACAGTCTAGGTTTAAGTCAAAAGTTATTTTGTCAACGTATCACTTGTCAAAATGGTAAATTAAATTATTTTTTTTGATATATTGATTGATTAATTTGATGATTGTCTATTTCAGTTTTTTTTTCAAAGTGTGGCTCTTGACCTCATAGGGTCCTCCTAACGTCTACAAGGGTCTTACGGAAGGTCTCGAAGCTTTAAAAAGAGCGTTCAAAAATATTTTTTTATTAAGAAAATGTTCATATCGAAACGTAATCGATGGCTATGTTATTATTTATTACATTAACCAATATCTAACTATGAAAATAAATACAAATGGATTTGATATTTGTAGTTTAATACATACAGGTTAGGAATCTTGGAGGATAAACAGTCGCAAAAGATTTCTACAGTAACGAGGTCGCGTCATGGAAAAGTTTGAATAATAAACTTGCGCAAAACAGTTCACTGAACTGAAAAGAGTGATGCAGTTCTTTTGACGCAAATGAACTATATCACTCATCTAGTTCATTTAGTTCAATTACTTCATTTAGTTCAATTACTTCTGTAGTTCTTTTGACTCACTTAGTTCGTTTAGTTCAATGTATCTTTGATTCAATCGACTCAGTAGTTCTATTGACTGATTCCTTCTACATTCTTCTCAGTTTTAATGCATAATTTTGATGACATTGTATTTTTGTATTAAATAAGTATAACTAATTAAATATTTTATAAATTCCCTTACAAATATTGATTTTCCTTCAAACTTTTTAACTTAGGACTGTCAATCTTGAGTAAAAAGAAATTACTTAGTGGTTAAAATAATAATTAATATAAAAATTGAGCCTATTTTCGCTAACAGCTTATGGTTCTTATGTCCTTAGCCTTCGAGTTCTAATTCGGTCAGTCAACCACGCACGAAACTATCTGTCCCGTTTTATCTCGAACAATTTGAGAATCTTCCGTCCTTTTCGCTCTCTATCGCTAGCAATTTTGGCATTACAGCGTATCTCTCTCATTCTAGCTCGTATGCTTTATGTATTTCCGTTCTTTTTACTCTATGTCACTCGATTGAACTAAATGACGCAGTGAACTATAAGGGACAAGAAAGAGTAAGTGACAAGAACCGGCTGGTATGGTGAACTGGTACAATTGAACTACTCACTCAGGAACTACACAAGTCTTGAATAATACTGGTCTATTTTATGATCTAGATCAGTGTTTTTCAATCTGTAGCTCGCGACCCTCAGGCGGGTCTTGAAGCCAGACTCGGGGGTCTTACATCGTGCCTATTTTCAAAACTCTCGCGGCTCATTAAAAGAAACCATTTACGTAGTCTTTTAAATTATTTATTTGTCTGTCTATGGCACAAGTGATCGCCAGAATTTTTCAACCTGTAAAGGGGGTGAGAAATCAAAAAGTTTCAAAAACACTGATCTAGATATCCCAATTTAAATGTGGGATACTTTACGCCGTACTTGGCACAATTCCAATAGCAGTTGGTTAAGACATCAGATCCAGCATAATTGCTGCTCAATGGAGTTGAAATTGAGTCATAAAATATATTTGTATGATAGGTAAAGAGGAAAAGGGGGTTTTTACAGGGTCGGCAACGCGTGAGCGAGACATCTTTGGTATCGCAAACGGCCATAGGCTGCGATGACTGCTTACCATCAGGCAGGACGCTTATTTGTCATCCTAGTGCTACGGCGCAACGACCCAAAGTGGATCTTGGCCTCCGACATTAGACGACGCCATGCCTTTCGATCCTGGGACAACTCTCGCCAATAGGGAATATGCATAAATTTTTAATTGGCCTCATATATTTTTTTCTAGATTCTTTATTGTCTTTAAATTATACTTAAAAGGTTTTTTTTGTTAGTTATTACTTAAACCAAGGAAAAAAAAAGTGAAAATTATGCTACGAAAATTCAAACTTCCAAAACGCGTCATCATTGGTCAAAATGAAATGTGACGTCATTGGTCATGTCGACAATCATGTCATTTGATTTACCGCGTCGATATAATATTGAATTGTGTTACTGTGTTAATAGCATTTGCGAGAAAAATTGTTTGAAACTGTATTCCGGTGTGGATTACTTGTAAATAATATGAATAATATGTGTACCTAATCAATGTAGGACGATAACAGATACTGGTATTGTGAAAGCGCAATCAGATATAATGTACCGAAAATAGATGAATTTATGATGTCGCCATATTTTGCATCAACTTTGGGGTGTAAGTGGTTCATAAACATCTTTGAACCGAAATCAACCTCACCTGCACGTGGTGCACCCTGCTAACTGACAGACGAGGCTCTGTGAGCGCGCGCGCGAGTACGCGCGCTCACAGACATGCTACGGTAACCGCTTCACATCAGGTGGGCCGTATGCTTGATATGCGATTTTACGAGCGCAAAGATCAAAGGAGTGAAAGTTACAAGGTGAATTATTATGTTATATGGTATATTTTAGGCCATAACATAGATTTTTATTAAATGTTTATATAATACTTACTTACAAAAAACATACATAACCTATGAATAACCATTTATGATAATGCTATTAAAAATGTTCCTAAACTCCTAATTTACGTCTATATCATTATAATTTAAATGTAATATGTATTATATTATTGAAGCTCACTCAATTATGATATCTATACATACTTTTAAACTCATATACATAATCCTTTCTCATCATCTTCGTACTTTCGTATCGCGTGGAATACGAAAAAAAAACTTTATTAGGCATACTAATAATAGTGTTTTTGCACTTCGGTACCATACAATACTTGTATGAAGGTTTTTCAACTTCTTCCATGATTTGTACAGCAATTAATAATAGAAAAACTGAAAATAAGTTTAAAGTAATTAACAGTACTGACATATTACGTGACCAATGACGTCATCAAAAGCGCGCGCTAAAAGGTGGCGTTTGAACTGGTCAAATTTATTCAATTTTTTAAATTGCATTTTGAAAAATAATTTGACTATTTTCCAGGCTATATAATTTTTTTTCTATGTAATAAAGATGTAAATTATTAATTTAAGAAATAAAAAAAAAATCATGCATATTCCCTATTGCTAACTCCAAGGTTCCGCAGGTCCTTCAGCACCTCGTCACTCCAGCGGTACCTCGGACGTCCAATCGGTCGTTTTGTCATCCTAGTCATAAAAAAAAAAGTAGAACGAACTGTCATTGTTATTTTCCTGACTGTTTTTAGGGTTCCGAACCTCAAAAGGAAAAACGGAACCCTTATAAGATCACTTTGTTGTCCGTCTGTCTGTCTGTCTGTCAAGAATTTCTATGTCGAGAATGCGTGGAGGTATCAAGTTGAAATTTGAACTGTATACTCAGGTCTACGGTCCCATGAAGTTAAAAAAAAATCAAACTGCTATGTTTACGTAGAAAAAAGTTACGGCCGTTTATTCAGCAAAAAACGCATATTCCGACACACTCAAGGGAATCAAAACCTATAGGGTACTTCCCGTTGACCTAGAACTATGAAATTTGGCAAGTAACATCGTTATAGACTACAAGTACAGGAATAAATCTCAAAACTATACATTTGTAAATAGATCTTAAAAAATAGGGGGTCTATATTTTTTATAGGGTGTCGAAATTTCAAATTGAAACTACTAGTTCAAATGGGGTATCATATGAAAGGGCTTGATGTACACATTGCAAAATATATTTTATTTATTTTTTTCGACGCATTATTTCTTATTTATAATGAAAAATATGAAATTTAATAATGATACTACGTACCTACGGAACCCTCGGTGGGCGAGTCCGACTCGCACTTGTCCGGTTTTTTTTTGTTTCAAATCTTACAATGGTTGGTCTTATATTGTGGTAGTCAATTTCATTTTAACTGCTTTTTGAACTTTCTCCGCTATTTCATGTAAACTATTGCCAGCTACCCTACTACCTATTAGTAGACGTGCAGATAACGCTGCAACGGCTGCTGGAATTTGCTTGGAGAATAGTGTCCAGCATCATTAATTAAAGAAAATGTGAAATGTACACAACAATATTATACGATACAATACAATGCAATACAATACAATACAATACAATATACTTTATTGCACTCACACAAAATTTACAAAGAAGTACTCGTACATGTACAGAATGTACTTACATACAACCTCGGATTTTCTACGATTTTATTCAGTTAAGACCAACAATCGTTGAGCTCCCTTCCGCATGTATTAAGTACCGGTGTGATACTATCTATACTGTAATTGCAGCAGGCCTAAATAATTTGGTTTCTCGGAACACTGTATCTCTAAATCATAAGATGGATGTTTCATTAAAACACTGTAACATTAATTACAGTGCTATGCTATTTTAAAGCTTAATCATAAATTTAATAGTGTTTCAGTTATACCAAAATCTACGCATATTTATGAAATATCTATGAAAGACATTTATTGGGAGTTTTTTTTTTATACTACGTCGGGTGGTAGACTAGCATACGGCCCGCCTGAAGTGAAGCGGTTATCGTAACCATATCAACGCTCGCAACATAAAATATCGCTCGCGCGCGCCACTCCCGCTGCCAACGCAGCATCTCCTTCCTTTCTGGTGACCTCACTCACTCGCAGGGATACAACAGCCCTCAAGGAAATTGTTATTTGGCTGCGGTATTCTGTGAGGTGGAGGTACATTCCCCAGTCGGGTAGCTTACAATTTACGCTCCCTACCTCTCTTTTCGCCAGAGCTTCGTTTGTTAGTGAGCAGGGTCCACCGCGTGCAGGTGAAGTTGACTTTGGTTCAAAGATGTTGATGAACTATTACACCCCAAAAGTATAAAATTGGTAGAAAAAAGCAATATGACTTTGAAACCAAAACACTGTATCTGGAGTTACAGCATATTGAATCTACACAGCAGTTGTGTGATCTATAAAACTGACACGCCCATCATCGAGCTTCTCTAATAATAAGAGAGATAAGCCGCAAATAACTAGTAATAAGTTTTATGTTTCAGTTATGGCAGGTGTCCGTCCCTCTTCTGTAATAGCCCGGTATTAAGTTCCCCAGATCTCATCTCCATAGCCCATTTGTTTTCCATCACACTTCGCAATAGTCTCAACGCCTGCCAAGACCTGCTCATGGGTATGTTGTTCCATTGACATATCCTGGAGCGGGTCACGGCCGGCGTACAACATTACATCAAACTTCTCAAAGGGGCCTCTACGCGTTGGATCCATATCCCCGCGCACGCCTATCAAATGACCGGGTTTAAGCCCGTGAGTGCAAGAGAGGGATAAATATAATAAAGGTTATAAAGTGTATTAAAGTTATTTTCAGTAAATCTAATATTTAATAAATGCCTGGTATTTCTAAAGGCGGTCTATCTAGTTTCAAAATTGTTATTTATTTTAGTTTTTTTTTTTTCACTAAATTCTATTTATTAAACATAATTTCATTTATTTCAATAACGCGAGTATGGCTCTTTTAGATGTTCATGCACTCTATGGTATTTTTCACATTTCACGGTATCTTGTACATAAACATCCAAAATTAACCACAATATAAATTTTCAATGTTTATTATATACTGAACTAAGTCTCTTTTCTAAGTTTTTTTTGGGGTTTTAGTGGTTTATCAATATCTTTGAACTAAAGCCAACTGCACCGACGTGCTGACTGACAAATGAAGCTCTGGCGAAAAGGAAGGTAGGGAGCGTAATTGTAAGCTACCTGACTGGGGAATGTACCTCCACCTCACAGAATACCGCAGCCAAATCACAATTCCCTTGAGGGCTGTTGTGTTCCTGCAAGTGGGTGAGGTCACCAGAAAGGAAGGAGATGCGGCGTTGCCAGTGGGGGTGGCGGCGCAGCGGTCGATATTTTATGTTGCGACGTTAATATGGCTACGGTAACCGGTTCACATCAGACGGACCGTATTCTTGTCTGCCGCCCGGCGTAGTATAAAAAAGTCTCTAGTGATACAAATATATTTTTTTCGATGATTGTAAAGTGAAATGTTCATATCACAAGGGAAATAAATAATCCGATTATTTCAGTCGATAATATCTGTTACATAATTCCATGGAATTAATGTAAAATTGTTAACGTGATTGTCAGATTCAATTGAATAGTACATGAGTAAGAATGGTGTACTTATATGTTGTTAAAGAGGTTTTAAAATGCTTTAAAAGCAAGCAGTTTAACACTTACACAATGCTCCCCCAGGAGATGTTTAACATAATGTATTCTTCGTTGCATCCATGCACTCCCTGATAATATACGTATTTCTTTGCAAGCAGAAGATGTAATCTAAATCGCGTGTTAAAGCAATATGGTGCGAACTTTTTACTTTAAAAAAAGCATATTCCAATGTCTTTTTATGTTTTTTTTCTAATAAAATGGTATACAACCTACCCAGCCTATGGGCGCTTGCAAGAACAGAGACATCACTCACTCGTTGCTGACTAGATGAAAACCCCTTCACGCCTTTCTTGAAGAACCCCGTACGGCAAACTCTTCCTGGAAAATCCTCGGCATGGGGTTCATTCCACAACTTGAGAGTTCGTGGAAGAACACCTCTATGGATCTTTACGGAGCGCGACTATCTTGGCTTCAATGTGTAAATCTGAATTCCCTGAAGATGGTGAGCGGTGCGATTGTAAAAAGAGGTTGTAGACAACATATCGGACAACTTCTTCAAACAAAACCTATTGTATAATCGGTAGAACACATAAAGGGAGGCAGAGTCTCCCATTAACCCCAGAATACAAGATTTTTTTTTTGTACAAAACCGAACATGATGCAACTGGTTTAAAACTGGGAACCTACTCCAAAGTGAAATTTCGTAGTTTCGTTTTAAAAATCCTTACTAATATTATAAATGCGAAAGTAACTCTGTCTGTTTGTCTGTCTGTCTGTCTGTCTGTCCTGCTTTCACGGCAAAACTACTGAACCGATTTAAATGAAATTTGGTACACAGATAGTTTAGAGCCTGAGGAAGGACATAGGCTACTTTTTAATGCAAAAAAAGGGTTGTAAGGGGTTAAAAGGGGGGGTGAAAGGTTGTATGGAAGTATCGTTATTTTTAGAGCTAGAAGCTTGAAATTTATTTTTTAGGCTGTTGATTCGATATAAATAAATATGACATTCAAAGTTTGTAAAAGTTTTAACCACACGGGGGTAAAATAACAATAGGGAATAGGGGATGAAAGTTTGTATGGAAATATGTAAGGTATAAGTGAATGTTTTATAAGTTTGCCTTACTAATATTATAAATGCGAAAGTAACTCTGTCTGTCTGTCCTGCTTTCACGGCAAAACTACTGAACCGATTTAAATGAAATTTGGTACACAGATAGTTTAGAGCCTGAGGAAGGACATAGGCTACTTTTTAATGCAAAAAAAGGGTTGTAAGGGGTTAAAAGGGGGGGTGAAAGGTTGTATGGAAGTATCGTTATTTTTAGAGCTAGAAGCTTGAAATTTATTTTTTAGGCTGTTGATTCGATATAAATAAATATGACATTCAAAGTTTGTAAAAGTTTTAACCACACGGGGGTAAAATAACAATAGGGAATAGGGGATGAAAGTTTGTATGGAAATATGTAAGGTATAAGTGAATGTTTTATAAGTTTGCGACAAGAGACAAAATATTAGTGCTATCCTGATGTAGATAACATTTACGCAGTCATTACAAAATGAGAAACTGAAATTAACGCGAGTAAAAAACTTGCCAAGCATCGCGCCGTACTAAAGATGGGCAAAATGCCGGGCATTTACAATAAATGTCCAAAAAATAGTTATAAATTCTCTATTTATGCCCAAAACTAGGCATTTATTGGGCATTAACATGTACTTACTGGACACTTATTGTAAATGCCAGGCATTTTGCCTATCTCAACGCCGTACACCACCCGTACACATTGAAAGGCAGCTTTCAATGTGTACGGGGGTCAAGGAGCGGGCCGGGGGTCGTTACGCGGCGTGGTACCACATGAGTAAAAAACGGTGGTACGGCACAGAAAAAATATGCCCAAGTGGGCTTGCCCAAACGTGCAGACACGTGACAATTATTATTTTTTCCGCTACAAATGCATTATTATTCACTGCACATTGTTTACAATTCGATTTGCTTAGTAGATAAGTTATTAAATATTTTTTTCTTTAGTTGGGTCATTGTTTTATTTATTTCATTCGTTAAAAGTAGATTACTTTCGAGTTTAATTAGATGTTATTACGTCATTTTTTTTTGTTGCACATTTGTATGCTAGGCAGGTACCTAAGAACGGTAAGTTAATTGCCCTCACCAAATAAACAGTACTTTTTTGAGCATTGTACAAACAAAGCATTTGACCATCTGTGAATGTAAACAAAAGATAAAAAAGCTTAATAGTTTTATGAATGAGTCTTTATGCCTTTGCATGCCGACTCAGTCAGAAGTCGCAATATCCGAAAGGGATTTCTAGGAATCGGTTACAAATGGTTCATAAAAACAAGTTCTTAAGTACAAGTGTAAAAAGTTATACTTAGTATAGAGATTTTGTTTATTTGAGTTAATAAAATTAGTTAAATTTAATTCATTTGGGTTTATAATATTTTTTTAAATAGGTTTTTATACAATTAAATAAAATACTTAAATAAGTTATTATCATAATAAGAAGTTTTGTTTTCTGTGTTTACGGTTAAAAGCAAAATAAAGTGTAAATAGTTATAGGGGTATAGCGCACTCGGTTCTAAAACTACCATTGAACTTAGCTGATGAGGACATGCCGGTATGTAACATTAGCAAAAGCAGTGAGCGCGGAAGAAATTTGCAGCAGTGTAAGCTGTTGGTTGGGATGAATGTACAATGTTCCACAAAAGAGCTATATAAGCACTAGATGGCACACTGCAACTCATATAAGTATTAATACGTATGTGTCTTATTTGTAAAATAATTAGCCGAAATATTTAAAAATGATGCCCAAAGACACTATTCCACGCGGACGAAGTCGCGGGCACAGCTAGTACATTATAAAGTGTCTTTGAAAAAAAAATGTATTGTTTCATATTTATCGTGTTATTTAGACAATAAATTAGGCCCTGCTCGATGAACAATCTACATCCATTAGCCTAATCGAATAAAATCGTATTAAAAAAATTCTGAACTTTCGCCCGAACTTGGCATTTTCACTTTATAGTAGGTCCGCTGGTTTGAAATGTACTTCTGAATCTGATAAGTTTTTTTTATATATACCAATAAAGTCGCAAACAAGTTTACGGCCCGCCTGATGGAAAGCAGCTACCGCAGTCGATGAAGTCGCATTGAAACCGACTTGTGATGATAACGCGTCGTGAGTTTCACATTATGATTTTACATTATTTTTACAAAATGAGTGAACAAGGGAACTAAAATTTGTTTTTCTATTTCTTGCAACTCTTTAGCATCAACAAACATCCAGCAATTAATATAATTCTTAATGTTAGGGTGTTTTTTTTGCGCGTCATTCTTTATCGAAGATACATATAATAATATTCTCATCACTTGAACTAGACACAATAAACCCTTAAAGGAAATTGGAATTATTGTGAGAGAATTTCATTGCGCCAGTTTCATCGTATGTGGATCTTAGTTTCAAACTTTAGTTTCAAATGAGTTTCGTTGCAGGTGCGTATAATCGTGTGTTCTGGACCTTAGCCTTAAGGTTCGATTCCATATCTAGGGTATGTAGGCTGATTTCCATCAGGCCGTTTACTTGTTTTTCACCTTAGTGGTATTAAAAAAAAATCCAAAATTGTCATAAGTTTAATTGAATGTATTATTGTGAAGATCCATTAGATATTGGTCATTCTATAATGGCATAATGTTATAATAAAACACTTGTACTGTTCCACTGTAATTATATTTAATTTTACCGACCGGTTTCGCCGCTAAGGCATTGTCAAGGTATTTAGAATAGAATACTTTATTGCACCAATATCACAATATTCACAATACATACAAGAAACTTACAAAATTGAAAGTACGAAAGGCGGTCTTATCGCTAAAAGCAATCTCTTCATTATTATTTGTGTGTGAATACCATCTGTTTACTTTGATAATGCCTAAGCGGTGAAACCGGTCGGTAAAATTAAATATAATTACGTGGAACAGTCCATGTTCCACCAAGTGCCAACAATCAACAGTATCAAATTCTATAATGGCTGTAACTATTTTGCTGCGACATATATCCGACCACCTCTGCCCATATATATCCCACGGCTGTGATACGGGGCTTCATTTGAATTGAACGTGGTTTAGAGCCTACTCCACTACGCTACACAAATGCGGGTTAGCGGAGACCAGTGTATGCAAGCCACCCAACGACTGTCATTTAAATATAACAGCCTAATGTGCCATCCATAGTATAAAAGAGCTCAGGATAATTAAACTCAATCAATCAATCTTTGAACATTTGGGGTGTAAGTGTTTCATCAACATCTTTGAACCAAAGCCAACTTCACCTGCACGCGGTGACCCTGCTGACTGACAAACGAAGCTCCGGCGAAAAGAGAGGTAGGGAGCGTAATTGTAAGCTACCCGACTGGGGAATGTACCTCCACCTCACAGAATACCGCAGCCAAATAACGGTTCCCTTGAGGGCTGTTGTGTTCATGCGAGTGAGTGAGGTCACCAGAAAGGAAGGAGATGCTGCGATGGCAGCGGGGGTGGCGGCGCGCGAGCGATATTTTATGTTGCGAGCATTAATATGGCTACGGTAACCGCTTCACATCAGGCGGGCCGTATGCTTGTCTGCCATCCGACGATAAAAAAAAAACTCATCCATAGACGTGCAGGCTACTGTCAACATTTCTTAACCTGTGTCCGATTACTGACGTGTGCACCGTCGCCATGGTGCACATCACAGCAACGGAACTTCTTAGATCTCAATAGAATTTGGGCCATATTGTATTGTAATAGAGTTTAGTTTTACAACTTAGTATGTACCTATTTTTGAGCTGACAATTTTGCTGCCTTTATTTTTTGTCCAACGGGTTTATTCGTGCATACGATTGCGCGTCGAATTACTTCCATTCGTCCATTTATTGGCTGATAACTGTGGCATGCTCATTACTTCTCAGAATCCTTTTAATAGTAAAAACACAATTTATTTATATATTAGTGTAGGCCAAATCCTCCTGTCTGTGACGGACGAGAGAGGGTCGTGCTCCTGTAGTGGAGACTAAAAATGACCTGATGATGATGATTAATATATTTATTAATATTTACTCGATATTATTGTAAGCAGAATCACGAAAAACACGTCACCCGTTTCCTACTATTCATGGAAATAGGCATAGGTAGATAGCATTTTTTTTTCGTCATTCAGAGTTTCTCCTATAGTACTTACATCCGTACTTACATACTCTTGCTGACCTGGTAGTGTCTATGGTTGATTGTAAGAGTTACCTCATGGGATAAGTCATTTTCCATTTTTTTTACCATAACATTTTTGACTTGCTTGATTTGTATAATAAAGATTTTATAATACAATACTTTGTAATACCTCCACCACACAGAATACCGCAGCCAAATAACAATTCCCTTGAGAGTAAAAAAATGGCTTAGAATAAGATCTGCCCCCTTACCACCATCTCTTATTGCAATTTAATAACTGAATAGATTGCTTATTCATACCAATGAATAAGCGACTCTATTTCAAATGCAATAGAGTCGCTTATTCATTGGTATGAATAAGCAATCTCTTCAATTATTGAATCGCATTAAGAGATGGTGGTAAGGGGGCTGTTGTAGGCAGAGGGGTAGGTACAAGCAGTTTCCTTTAATGTTCATATGTGTAACAACATTGAAAATATTAGGAAACGCTGCTATAAATCCAGCATTTTTTTCATCTTTTCTGTTGAAGTGGAAGCCCTATTGCATAATACATATCAGCCTTAGCTATACGAAGATATTTACATAATGCATCTAGCACCCTTTCATCCCTTCCCTGGGTGGTAGAGTGGAAGATTGTTTGAAACTTACGACTATCGATCGAGTTTTCTAGTTCCTAGATAAAGGACATCTAGACTGTTTACAATGCGTGTTTAATGCATGCATTGCGCCGATTAACGGTGCTGCTTCCTCTTCGATATAAACATAATACGACTATAATAGTGAAACGCAATTATTTTTACTTTTTTATTTTAGTTTTTATTTTGTATACCTACTCGTAATAGTAATCAAGGTTGAAAGCAAACTAGGTAGTAGTTTTTACTTTTAATATTAACAAGAATCGAAAGGAAGAATGTAATATGCATACTTAATTATCGAAGAGCGTAGTTATCTAACACAAGTATTTTATACTTAAATGGTAAAAAACTCCAGAACCTACCGAAAATTTGATGTACCTTGTTATTGAAATGAACTATTTTATTATAATTTTTTATTTTTATATAATTACCGATATAATTGACGAGCCCGGTGGTTGAATGTCTAGCAATGGCTACTTTGACTCCGATGTCGCGGGTTCGATCCCGGCACAAGACAAATATTTGTGTGCATGAGCATCTGTTTATCTTGGTCTGGGTGTTTCCTATGTATTATATGTATATATTTACAATAAATATTTATATTTAAGTAAATTTATCAGTTGTCTAGTACCCATAGTACAAACCTTGCGCTTAATTTGGGACTAGATGGCGCTATGTAAATTTTCAAGAAATATTTATATTTATAATACATAGCGAGTACATAGAGCAAACTTTAACTTTTGATGAATTTTTTACCACGACGTTGAGCCAATCTCATCTGCAAATGGTACACCCTGCCATTTAGCAAACAAGGCTCTGGCGAAAGAGAGACAGGACATGTCGAGCCCGATTGAGGAAGTATCTCTACCTCACAGAATAGTACCGCTAAATAACTATGCCACACTATGCTCTACAAAATTCTTGTGTTCTGTATGGATGGGGTAATCGTTTTACATCAGGCAGGCCGTACGCTTGTTTGGTATCCGGTATTTTACCTATAAAAATAATATGTACGTTCAATAAACTGTTGCTGTTCAAATAGATTTTAGTAATAGATAGAAGTAAAAACCGGGGCGGTAATGGCGTTTCACAAACTGCCTCCTACCTCTTCATACCTCCTTGATATATTGAGAGAATTTAGTTATTGAGTTCTACTCCTATTGTAAGGATAGTAAAAGTCAAAGCAAGTGTTTTTTTAATACCACTAAAGTGGGACCACAAGCTACGACCCGCTTGATGGAAAGCAAGTACCGTAGCCTATGAACGCTTGTAACACCAGGGGCATCACACGCGCGTTGCCGACCCTGTAAAAACCTCTTCACGCCCTTTTTGAAGAACCAAATGCTGTAGTCTCCTGAGGAAACCTCGACAGGCAGTTCATTACACAGCTTGACAAAAAAATACGGTACAGGAGCTCACCACACAATCCCACCACTGTGTCACAGTATTATTTTAAAACTGTGACTGTATCTCCTGACACATACACATACACACACATACACAATCACAAATTCTGTCACAAAGCAAGTGTAGTAAAGTAACAATATTATCTCCAGTCTTTTATGTTTCTTCATACATAATATCTGATAAAATATTTTGAACATAAAGTCTACAGCCGATTGACATTCAATTCACATAAAGCTGATCGCATATTAGCCATAAATCACATCTGTTCCGTCGTGAATTTCGTAACGAGCTCCGCGCGTGTATTTTGTAAAGGTGAAATAATATTGTGTAGGTCACACTGTTTTTGGCGTGCGATGGATCCTAGGTAATCTTGTAAATGTGAAATGTATTCGTGTATCTTTATTTCATGCTAAAAGGTAGAAGCGGATTGGTATTTTTTGCAAGGAAATAGTTAGAGAACGGAACAATGATATATGTGATAGTTTATAGAATAATTTACAAGTTTCGTCATCATCAGCCCGTATCTACCCACTGCTGGATATATGCCTTCCCCAAACCTTTCCACCAAAATACGAGCCTCCGCCTTCCGCAACCAGGCGCTTCCAGCCGTTTTCTTAAGGTCATCGGACCATCTCGAAGGAACAAGGTCGGTCCAACGCTTCGTCGTTCTATGCGCGGCCTCCACTCTAATACCTTCCTCTACCATCTGCCAAACTTATAAGGTTACGTGTGCATAAATATACTTCACGTAAACAAAAGGTTACGTTGAAATATGTATAAGAACGGGAATTAACGCGATCATGCATTTAGAGTGCCTGACGTGTAGAGTCAGCCTGTGACCACGGCCGGTGCAACCTGGTCGAAACGTCAGGCAATAATAAAGGTATGTAAATACCCTTATGCATGATCGCGTTAATTCCCGTTCTTATATTTCATAAATCATGCAACGCGAAAGTTTAAAAGTTATTAAAAGGTTACTTAATCTGAAATCTATGCTAGTTAGGTTGTGGGCTATTAACTTGTAACTTAATATCCCACCTACCCCTTATATAGTAAACATACGGACGTATATATACTCGCAACCCCAGAAGTATTACTCACGTATTGGTATTGGTAACCCGCAATTTGAATTTTCGTGCCATGCTTTATGTATTGTCTAGATTAGGATAAATAGTTTTTACCAGCTAGAGTTCCCTAACATACATGAAAAAATATTAAAAAACTTACACTGCTTCCAATAGTTCGAATCTCAGATATTATAAGATGAATGTGTGTTTTGAAGCAAGTAATAGAACGTAGCTCAGCAACTGCAGCGTTTTGGGGTGCCTATTGCAGATTTTGCAACAAATATTGATTTTCAGATAATCATTATCTTACCAGACAATGCAAACTTCGACTGGTAAATTTGTCTATTATTTAAAAAAAAACTGTGTGTGTTGAAGCCAGTAATAGAACATAGCTCAGCAACTGCAGCATTTTAGGGTACCTATTGCAGATTGTGCAAACAACATTGATTTTCAGTCACAATCGTTATCTTACCAGACGATGCAAACTTCGTCTGGTAAGATGTTCTATTATTTTTATATAAAAAAATCTCAAAACAAACTATTATTATACTTTCTGTTAGTGTTACTTTTCTATAATGTTTATAATATTACTAGCTGGCCCGACGAACTCCGTGCCGCCATAGTTCTAATTTTCGTGAATATTTTCAAAATTCCTGAAAGACTGACTTGTCTGACTTTCAGGAATTTGGAAATGTGAATGTAAAAAATGAAATTACTGACGGCTGGCTGAACAACTGAACATCAGTAGGTCAACGTTTTATTAACATACCAAAAATATGAACCTATTATCCAAAACTGAAGATCTCTTACAGTCTTCTGTCTAATTCAGTTACTTTTAATATTATGAGATATAAAAAATATGTTGTTTTTTTTTTAAATTTTCTTTTTTACAAATCTTGTCCTGACAATAACAAAGAAAAAACAAGAATTATACAATTTGGTGCAGTCGTTCGAAAGGGTATGCCCGTGCTTACATTTCGACGATTCATTTTTATTTAGATATTACTCATAAATATTTTTGTTACAAAAATACCTATATAAAAAAAATCTAACAAAATATTACACCTTCGTTCCAGAAACGATTGGTATTCTGTTCACATAAAGCTGGTCGCATATTAGACATAAATCACATCTGTTCGGTGAATTATGCCACGAGTCGCGCGTGTGCATTCCCCCGTATAGTTGTAAAGGTGAGATAGTAACGGGTATGTTAAAACTTTGTACATTATTCATGGAATTTGTAAGTAAAAGTAACTTCATGCTGATGATCACTTCTGTCTCCGTGGTATTATGGCAAGAAATCGATAGAGCTACACCAAACTGTGTTCGGTTCCGAGATATTATTTGCACCTTCGTTTGTTAACTTCAAATGTATCGGCAGAGATTTTTTTTAATTCTTACCAAAAATGTTTTAAACTAAAATTCCATTCATATCATCTTGATAATTAGCGATCTACTACAGTACATTTCCTAAGACATTTTATACCACTAACGGTGAAACTGTGGAATCAACTTCCCTCAGCGGTATTTCCGAACAATTACGACATGGGAGCCTTCAAGAACAGAGTCTATATTTCCCTTAAAAGGCAGCAAACGTATCGGCGATGCCTTGTTGTCGCTGTGGGCGGTGGTGATTAGTGAGACGGTAGTGAGGGAGATTGGTGAGTGGCTTTCCACCAGGTGATCCACATGCTCGTTTGTTTTTTTTTTATTCCTCTCTATAAAAAAATGGGGCCTCTATATAAAAAAATGTGGAATTACAGTATAGTTAATAATACTCATACATTTTCCTTTCCCTGCCGCTTTCTTGTATCGACCTCACGTCCTTTCTCAGACGAATCTGGAACAGTTTGTATGGCGCCGCACGCACATACGCTCATTTACGTTCTCCACAGACGTCATTGTATGGAGTGACCGGAGTATAAGTGACTCACTGTCATCTTTAGCTTAAAAACGAAACTCTACTCTGCTCGTGGAGTACCGTGCTGACAGACAAACGAAAGTTTGAATTCGAATTCGATTGGAGAAATACCTCCATCTCACAGAATACCACAGCAAAATAACAATTCGTTTATTTTATTCCTACGAGTGAGTGAGGTCACCATGAAAGAAGAAGTTGCTGCGTTGACAGCGGGGGTGGTGGCGCGAGAGCGAATATGGCTACGGTAACCGCATCACATCAGGCTGACTGTATGCTTGTCCGCCACCCAAAAGTTTAAAAAAATCATAACAAATACAAAAGTTGTTTTTAACCGAATCCAAAAAAGAAGGAGATTCGGCTGCATGTTTTTTTTTAATGTTTGTTACTTAATTACTCCGTGATTTATAAACCTATTTATTTATATACTTTCAGATGGGTCCCATATTTTTTTCAACATCATCATCATCATCAGCCTGTATCTACATACATAAATGTAGAGTAATGTATGGAGTCGGTTTTTTTTGTTAAAATTATTGATCGCCATAGTTCTATAAAGAAATCTACTTTGAGTAATACAAATGGTCGTTATGTATTAAAACTACTGATTGACTACCTATTTATTCATGTACCGTGCCTTATTGTTCAGTATCGATTTATGGATTCTATTAACAGAAAAGTTTTTCTACAAACTGTTAAAAGCAAACGACTTGTGTAACATAAAAGTTCTTTTATTACTAATAAAGCTGATACTGTTGATTGTTGGCACTTGGTGGAAAATTCTTATCATAATGTTATAATGAAGCACTTGTACTATTCCACGTTACAATTACATTTATTTTTGCCGACCGGTTTTGCCGCTAAGGCATTATCAAGGTAAGCAGATGGTGTTTGTGTTAGTAATAGAGTAGAAACACAAACACCATCTGTCGAGGTTTTTTCAGGAGACTATTTAGCATAGGGTTCTTCAAAAAAAGTGTAGAAGAAGCTTTTACAGAGTCGGCAACGCGCGAGTGATATATTTTTTTTTATACCACTAGAGTGGCAAACAAGCTTACGGCCCGCCTGATGGAAAGCAGTTACCGTAGCCTATGAACGCCTGTAATACCAGGGGCATCACAAGCGCGTTGCCGACCCTGTAAAAACCTCTTCACGCCCTTTTTGAAGAACCCATGCTGTAGTCTCCTGAGAAAACCTCGACAGGCAGTTCATTCCACAGCTTGACCGTACGCGGGAGAAAACTTCTCTGGAACCGCACGGTACGCGACCACTTAGGCATTTAGGCTCCATTTATTATTATTATTATATACGTTAGGCATCATGTCAAACACCCTTGGTGTTGTAAACGTCTATAGGCTTCAGTGACCGCTAACCATCAGACTGGCTATATACTTTATATTCTACCTTAGTGTTATAAAAACAAATAGAAGTTAAAATAGCATGTGTTAGGTACTTATAAAATTAATACAATGAAGTAGTGTACTGGTAATTAGGTGTTTCAAATTTCCTGTGAAAGCAAAGTTTGGCTTTTAATAATATACATAGGGTTTCAATAAAGGGTCCTTTAGTCTAATATATTTGCGTTGAATAGAGAGTACGCTCGTGTTGAAGAGTAGTTTGTTATGTAATAATTAAAGACTGATTCATGCTGGACGGGATTTAGGGCAAAATAAGTTCTGGAAAGTTCGTGGGGAGTACGTGTAACCCTCTGGTAAATGAGGAAATAGAACATAATTTTTGTATACGACATATTTAATGGACAACCGCTAACATAGCTTAGCTTACATAGCGTATATGCTGATAAATAATGGTTCATCTTTATAGGTGCATTTGCGCTTAAGCTTTACAGAAAATGGCGCCCTGCTGTTGCACTTCTTGTAGGTTAAGTGGTATTTTTTTTTGTAATCGTACAATTTTTTGGGATGTAAGTGGCTCACCACGACCTTTAAAGCCAAAACCAACTTGGCCTGTACGTGATGCACCGTGATGACTAGCGAAAGAGGCTCTGACATAAGAGAGGGCACAGTATATTTGTAAGCTGCCCGACTGGAGAAGTATCTCCACCTCACAGAATGCCGTAACCAAATAACAATTCTCTTCTTGCAACTGAGTGAGGTCACCAGAAAGGAAGGAATTGCTGTGTTGGCGGCGGGGATGGCGGAGTTCGAGCGGTTTTCATGTTGCGAGCGTTAATATGGCTACTGTAATCGCTGGACATCAGGCGTGCCGTATGCTTGTCTACCATCCGACATAGTATAAAAAATCACCTTTTGTAGCAAATTTATTATATGATTGTATTCGCAAAAAAGTATAAATAATTGATTCAGCTGTTTTTTTTTTCAATCAAGATCCCAGAGCCGCCAGACGTCACTTATTTTCTGATGAAAAAAATGGGCATGATTGAGTAGTGTTAGGGTGTACTATGATCGTACTACCTTGGCCAGATAGCCATTCTTCAAGTATCAGGTAATCAAGGTACGTAAAAACACTACTCACGGTGCATCCTGATGACGGACAAACGAAGCTCTGGCGAAAAGAAAGATAGGGGGCGTAATTGTAAGCTCACAGAATACCGCAGCCAAATAACAATTCCCTTGAGGGTTGTTGTGTTCCTGCGAGTGAGTGAGGTCACCAGAAAGGAAGGATGCTGCGTTGGCTGCGGTGGTAGCCGCACGCGAGAGATATTTTGTTGCGAGCGTTAATATGACTACGTTAACCGCTTCACATCAGGCGGCCCGTATGTTTATCTAAATTCTGATAGCTATAATACTACTCAATCATGCACATTTTATCCATCAGAAATTCTTCTATAAATAATAGCGTGATATTTGTATTATATTTTCGTCCAGTATAAATCAAGCATTATATAATGTAAAGATAATTATAAACAGCTGGCGGTTTAACTGAGCTGTTATTATGGTTTTCAATATTGAATTAAGGGTTGTGTTCAGTTAGAACTTTAATCCTTTATTACGTAAACTAGCTTTGCATGTGCCTTTTGGTCATGTATATTATACATTGTATTACTGTAATACAATGTATAATAATATGTTTTATCCATTCCGTTTGATTTACGAAAAAAAAAAAATTATCTTTCTTTATTTCAAATTCAAAAATAGGTATAATACATATTACAAAACACTTAACTTGCGCTAAATCTAATTATTTTACTATGTACTTATTTTCTTCAATTATTACTTGTCTGACTAACAATTTATCCAATTAGCTATTTAAGTAAAGGTAATTTACATAATAAGCACGGTCAACAAACTACGTAAGTGACTGGAAATAACCGGTAATAAAAATAAAAAAAATATTGTTATGGCGCATTGTAAATATATATTAGACAAAAAACTATAGGTGAACTTACGATTACAAAAAAAGTCTTCTGGTTACAAATCTAATTGGAAAATAAGTTGATTTTTTTATACAATCCAGATAGGCAAACAAGCATACGATAAGCAAACAAGCATACGACCTGTATGGTGGTAAACTGTCATCGCAAACTTTAAACGCTTGCGATATAACTCATGCGTTGTCGACCCTGTGAAATCCTCTTCGCGCCTTTCTTGAAGAACTCCAGGCTGTAGTCTCTTGGGAAAACCTCGGCAGGTAATTCATTTCACAACCTGAGTGTCCATGGAAGAACTCCTCTGTGCAACCGCACAGTTCTCGACCGTCTTGGCTCCAATATGTGATTTGATACACGTGTCATCTTCTGTCTGTACCGACAATAAATTCTAAGATTTTATTTATACTAAGTCGGATGGTAGACAACCATACGGTCAGCCTGATAGAAAGCAGTTACCGTACCCTAAGAACGCATGCAAAAAGAACCATCTCTATAAATCCAATCAACCAATACAACCATACATTCAGGGCGGTGATGGGGCTGAGGCGCTGCTGCAGTGCATCCGGTATTTTCACAGAAGCACGTATCAACAACTTTCACACACTACTCCGCAAGAGGTGCGCGTCGGCACTTGGCAGATTGAGGGCCAAGCCCAACACCATTCTGTCCACTATAGAGGGTAGGCTGGACAGTCGCTTTGTTAAGCACTGGGTGGGCTTACACCTAAATAAAAATTATGTGTATGCACTAACCGAACATTAGTTAAGGTATTTTTTTACTAACAAAATATGGATTATCGGGTATGAAATAAATATATTTTATTTTTCATTATTTATAAATGAGTTTGGCTTGGCACTAAAAAAGTTATGCCACTCCAAGTGGATTTGCTAATTCTATTACTTCGGTTTATAATACTCCCAGGAATTTCATATCACTGGAAATAAATGTTTACAACCCAATTTCTTCGACACCAAGACCAACAGCCATAAACCGAAATGTTACTTGTATATAGATAAAATGTACTTCGCTCATATCGCTTCAATCATATCATACTATAACAGCACTCGGCTCAAAGTTTAATCTTAACATGATTGCTTTTTATTTATGTCATAAGTGTTTAATATTTGTCCACACAGATGTCGCTACTGGCGAAAATTAATTAAAATGAACCTACCTACTGAAATATTTTTTTAACCCTCAACCCAGAAATTGCGCTTCGAGTCCATTACGTATGACAAATAAACATTCGTTTCTCATTTCCATATTTTGTATGAGACTGTTTTCTTTTCGGGTAATAGGTAGAACGAAATGTTACTTTTATCATCGGAGTAAATAATATGAAAATTTGTATTACGTATAAGTATTTATATATTTTTATTTTATTCTTTAGATATACTCTACTTATGTAACAACAATCTGTTTATAATTACCATGTAAAAACGCGACGTAAATAATAAATACATATATATATTCCTGAACAAATAACACAGCGCCATCTAGTCCCAAACTAAGCAAAGCTTGTACAATGGGTATTAGATAACTGATGAATTACTTAAATACTTTTTTTTTGTAAATATATACATACAATACATAGATAACATCAATCAATCAGACATGTTCATGGACATAAATGTTTGTCTCGCGATCTCGGAGTCAAAGTGGCCATTGCTAACCATTCGACCACCGAGCTCGTCAAACATATGCGAGATACCATTGTTCGGTGTCTTTTTGCTCCCAAATTTTGCTGAACGAATGCAGAACGTGCTCCCTTACATCGTATCATACCGTATTTTAATAGTTAATTCACTGCAATAGATATATTCGCTTTGTCATCATCAGTGTTTAAAAAACGTATTCATCATCAGGTCATTTTAGTCTCCACTACAGGAGCACGACCCTCTCTCGTCCGTCTCAGACAGAAGGAGGATTTGGCCTACACTCCCCACGCTGGCCAGACGGGTTGGGGAGGCCTGATCGATGTTTTATAATGTATTTCCCTTAGTCGCCTTGTACGACATCCACGGGAAGAGACAAAGTGATTCTATCCTAGTCTGCCGGAAACCACACGGCCAAAAAACATATTATTGAGAGGCTAACAGATATCATATTAGATTAGTGTTGTAATGTTTACACATCTATTTTTATACGCCTATGTGTTTGCAATGTGTGGGCTTATTTTAAGAAAATTTAATTTGTGGATAAAGTGGTTAGTTGTACAATGATCATCATCAGGTCATTTTAGTCTCCGATACAGGAGCACGATCCTCTCTCGCCCGTCCCTTACAGAAGGAGGATATGGCCAACACTCCCGACGCCGGCCAGACGGGTTGGGGAGGTTACACAAAAGGTTGTACAATGATAAAAATTGTTAATTCTAGAAAATAAGTAAACCCGATTGTACAATTGTTTATTATCCTGAATAAATAAAATAAAAAATAAAATAGTCAGGTGTAAGCAAAGGAAACTATGATATAAAGTCTGAAAATTTCGTCGTCTAATAGGCCCTACAATCAGCCTGTGGCGCGCTACCGTTATACGCGGTTCGGATCCTAGTAGCTACAGCATTTTTTAACATAATATTAATAACGGTACAAACATGGAGTATTTTTTTTTTTTTTTTTTTTTTTATATACTACGTCGGGTGGCAGACAAGCATACGGCCCGCCTGATGTGAAGCGGTTACCGTAGCCATATTAACGCTCGCAACATAAAATATCGCTCGCGCGCCGCCACCCCCGCTGCCATCGCAGCATCTCCTTCCTTTCTGGTGACCTCACTCACTCGCAGGAACACAACGGCCCTCAAGGGAACCGTTATTTGGCTGCGGTATTCTGTGAGGTGGAGGTACATTCCCCAGTCGGGTAGCTTACAATTACGCTCCCTACCTCTCTTTATATAAGAGTATAAATATTGTTGATATGTTATAGTTATACAGTGTAGGCAAGATGATTGCGGCTCGTAGTGGTCGTCGAGCAAGTAACTAATACCTAGGCTATTTTAGCCCTGGGCGGAAAAAGGTTGAATATGGCTTCTTTAGACATTAACCCTCACTGGTGGGCTCAGATGATCTGTGTTTTCTTTCAACGCGGTGATATTTTCGATGTTTCATATCCATCAGGCGTCCCATGACAGAAGTTTCTGTTTTTTTTTTTGATTCCACATATTCTATTTTCGGCCATGATCCTTATTCTTACGTAACAAAAGTTGTGTCAGTAACAATTGGATAAGGAAAACCGATCTTGTGATAGATCGCGGTCAGTATGTACAGCCCTGATCTGGGTAAGGATTTAACTAATCTCCCGATAATCTCCGTCATATGTAAGACTAGAGAGTAAGCGAGACCTTTGAAGTCCTTTTACGTTAGCAAGGGCATTTAATGTACAATAAGACATAATAAAACATAATATTCTAAGCTGTGACTGGGGAATGTACCTCCACCTCACATAATACCGCAGCCAAATAATAATTCCATTGAGGGTTGTTGTGTTACTGCGAGTGAGTGAAGTCACAAAAAAGGAAGGAGATGCTGCGTTAGCAGCAGGGGTGGCGGTGCGCGAGCGATATTTTATGTTGCAAGCGAATTATCGCTCTTCCTGCCTTATGTTAAGCGATCGCCGTAGCCATATTAATGGCTACGGCGATCGCTTAACATAAGGCAGGTCGTATGCTTGTCTGTCAGCCGACGTAATAAAAAAAAAACGTTTATCGGACGTTAGATTTGATTTCTTTCTTTGTGTGTTCGTAAGAGATTACTCCTACGCAAATTTCTTGCGATGACAAATTGGATACCTACTTTTTACTTACTGCTGCGACGCAACGACCCAAAGTGGATCTTGGCCTCCAACACCAGATGACGCCACGCCTTTCGATCCTGGGTCAACTCTCGCCAATTGACAATTCTGAGGTTCCGCAGGTCCTTCAGCACCTCGTCACTCCAGCGGTACCTTGGCCGCCCAATCGGTTGGCTACCAATTGGTCGTCGAGCAAGTAACAAATTGGATAATGAACAATAAGTTAGTAAATAAAGTAGTTTAAATAAAAAACATAAATCAACTCCACTGAAGTCAGAGCCTTTTCTTAAGTTTGTTATTCAAAGTTACTTCAATAAGGTTTAACTTATAACATTTATCTCTATAAGAGATCAGAGTCTGCCAGCCAACCTTCAAGTATTTATTCGAAAATACCGTTATTACCCATTTATTGTCGATATTCACGTTACACAATTTAATAAACCACATACAATATGGAACCAAAACTAAGTTTGGCTAACCTTTGACGTCATATGCGCTATATCTAACGAGATTTGCTCTAAAAGCAAAGAGCAGCGTGGTGGGGCCTCAAGCGGAATAACTTATCGAGAACTTTGTCATAGTCTAACGTAGCTGTTAATATCGATACTTGTATGAAACTAATACCTAAATTCTAGTCTATTCTAGTAACTAAAGACGATTGCAAAATATTTTTACTACCTCAGCCGAGAAACTTCGTTTCGGTATATTTGAAGTAATACTTCTTTACGCTCGCTTGACTTGTGAAGTAAGATGCTGAATGCACGATGAGAGCGTTACTAAAAGTGTGATTGGGCAAGGAGAACGGAAGTTGAGAGGGAGATATAAGTAGAAGTTTTACTTCAGTCGTGAGGTCTAAAGCACATTCGTTCTTTTTTTTTTCGTGATTTTTTTCGATATACCTAAAATACTTGTTTTACTATTTAAGCTCGACTCGAACGACAGTCAATGATTTGTCAATTTAATTAGAAATCTCTCATAGTCTCAATCTTTAATCACTTACTCACTTAATATTGGACCATGTTATGCAAAATAGATCCAGACGAAAAGGTCTCCCTTCAATTGAAGGGATTTAGAGCTTACTCCACCTCGCTGCTCAACTGCGGGTTGGCGGAGGCCAGTGTTTTCAAGCCGCCTAAGGGCCACTGACTTGACTTAACGACTGTCATCTAACGACAACAGCCGAGGTCGACGGCTTATCGTGCCCTCCGAAGCACCGAGGAGCTCTAGATAAATAAATCCATCTATAGACAGGCTACGGTAGTCGTTGCTTAACTTGTGCGTTCGAATAAACTAACACGAGCAACGACATAACCGAGCTCCTCCTAAATTATTTAAATCATTATATTTATAATATTATATAAATATAAATATAAATAAATACTGTCAGACAAATTACACAGCGCCATCTAGCCCCAAAGTAAGCGAAGCTTGTGTTATGAGTACTAGACAACTGATAAACATACGTAAATACATTTTTTTTTGTAAATACATACTTATGATACATAGAAAACACCCAGACCAAGACAAACAGACATGTTCATGCACACAAATGTTTGTCCTGTGTGGGAATCGAACCCACGAGCGTCGGTGTCGAAGCGGCGTCATTGACCGCTACGCCACCGAGCTCGACCGATAATAAATCGGTAAGGTAAGTTCCCAGCTCTAGATCTCGATTACAATTTAATACTCAATTGATTGATTGAGGTGTTGTTTGCGGATGTAAAGGTCAAATGCAAATTGATGCAAATTCATTCAACATCAATTACCATTAACTGTCACGCCCTTAAGAGTAGTCTGCAATACAGTAGCCCTATTGGATTGCTTTTAGTGACAAGAGTATTTAATTAATTCATGTTGAAGTACAGAGGAGTTGTTTGATGTGATGCTAACGGCTTCCTTCCATAATTGCATCACTCGCCATTGGTAGAGAATTCATCTTCACACTTTAGAACCGAAATCGTCGGGTATAGTTCGATGGGTATAGTGCAGTTTTACCTCAAACGGGATTTCTGCCATGTTCTGTTTAATCGAGGAATGAATTCGCTGCCTGAGTTTTCCTAGGAGTATTTTGACGTGACAACGTCTTATAAATTGGTTAGCCGGGTGACACTTCAAGAAACGCGCTCACGTTATGCGCTCACAATGAGAGCGAGTGAGAGGCACGCGTCCCTTTCACTCGGGCATGGTTAGCCCGCCTAAGAGCGAGAGAGACAGACATAAAAAGTGAAAGGCATGCGTCCCTTCCACTCGAAAACATTTTACCACTCAAAGTCGTTGTCACGTAAAACTTTCGCCCGTATACCGACTTTACAGGCAACCAATTTTATTTTTTATATATGAGAGGGAGGCAAACGAGGGTCATCTGATGGAAAGCAATCTCCACCACCCATGGAGATCAGCAACACCATCCGTTCGATCGATAAACACGATCCATTGCCAGTCTCTCTTTCCTTTCTTTCTGGTGACCTCACTCGCACAACCATCAAGGGAATTGTTATTTGGCTGCGGTACCTTTTCAGTCAGTCAGTCAGCAGGGTGCACCACGTGCAAGTGAGGTTGGCTTTGGTTCAAAGAATTAATTTGTTTATTTATTTATTTGGTCATAGAATGAGGTTCTTGAAAAAGGGTATAAAGTCATTTTTACTGGGCCGTCAACCTGCGAGTGATGTGCCGGATGTTACACGCGTCGATAAGCTGCGGCATCTGGTTTACATAAAGCGCGCAATATCCTTGTTTCTTAGTGATATGAAGAATAAGTATATATGCAAACGAGCTTTGTTTGGCGTTTATTGCTGAATGTAAACTTTTTCGCGGCACCCCTATATAGGTATTGTGAATTTCATCGAAGTTGTACCGTTTGCGAGATCATCGTAGCATATATTACAAAGATTCTCGTTTACAAGCACTCGATTTAAAGGCCTGCGCAGACTCACGACTTTAGTTCGCGGACTTTGTGTTCGCCAAAATAGATCGCTTACAATCTCTTATAGGAGCATTATTTTAATCTTACAAATTAATTTTGTACTATGACATCTATGATAGTACGTGGGAAACTGAAAACCTAACTCGTTTGAATAAAATATTTTTATTAAATCTTTCAAAAGAAATATTCAGATTCCAGATTCTATACGAAGTTTCGTGCGTTTGAATCAATTTTCGTAGGACTTTTATTAGCCTGCCGCAGACGTGTCTTCTATGTCCTTTTCGAACGCTGTTAGTGCATCTTCCGGCGACGAAAACTGTGTCCCATTCAGATGATTTTTTTTTACGGAATTAAATGAAGTTACAGGATGCCAGACCATAACTGAAGAAGGATGGCCCAAGACTTTGACCGATGTGGCGTCCAGGGCGCCGCTCCTTTTGAGCGCTGAGTCGCATTGTCATGGTGAAACATTAGCCCGGTGTTCAATCCCTTCTTGCTCATTACAGTAAAAACATTTAACATGCATTTCATAATATACTATTCAGCATTGATGCTGCTTTGGTATCGTTATATAATTGATATTAGACACCCCAACAAAGTGAAGAAACTAGCAATCAACATTTTCGCAGTGTTTGTTTGTTTGTAAATCTTTATTGCAATATAACAGTAATACATACAATTATACGTAATATTAACCACTAGTACAATGGCGGACTTATCCCATCAGGGATCTCTTCCAGTCAACCACGGAATACAGGAGACAGAGTTTTCTCGGGGCAGGTAAATTTCGCACAATTTAAAATAAATAATGAAATGAAATAAACAATGAAAACATACCTTAATACACATACTTAAATTATATACACACACACATATACACATAAATACACACAAATACATATGCTCATAAACATAATATAAGTGCTTTTCAATTGCTTCATTTTAGTATGCCTGGTTTATTTTTTCGTGTAGCAAGGTTTAGACAATTCATTCGTTTGAACATCTCTATTGTAATAATAAAATAATATTGTTTAGGAACGTCATAGTACAAGGTCCCTCGTGTGCGTTGTTCGATGCAGTCATAACCGATCTAATTTAGTCGATAGAAAAGTCCGTGAACAAAAATCGCTCGTCTGTAGTCCTTTAATGTTCGAATGATGAATGTAGTTATTTACTCCTAAATTTTATATGTGGTAGTGTAATATTCTAGTCACAGCTTTAGCACCAGTGCCTCTCGACTCCGTTATTTATTATCTACTGACTTACTACGTAGAACAAGACTTTAAAAAAAGACTCTAATTTCCTATTTTAATTCCCTAACTAAGGAATGAATTTCCAAAAAAAACTAAAATATTAGTAAGGTACCTTCATGTAAAATTTCATAATCTTAGTCTCAACAGTTTCAGCAGTGCATTGATTGATCAGTCAGTCAGTCGGTTTTCTCTTATAATGAAGTGGTAATATTTCCATTGACTTGTGCCTACTTCTCTTCCTTTTTCATTATAAAACATCTTGTTCACTAATTATCATATTGTGCTAATTAGTGAAGCAGTAATTGACGACGCACGACGAAGCACGAATTGAAGAACACTTGATTTCGCTCGCGACTTCCTACGCATTCCATGTGTTTTTTGAAGTGAAAACTTCTTTAGCGGCGTTGTTTAGCGGCTTTTTGGAATGGGTAAAAATGTTAAACTCAAGATATGGATATATTGAGATTTGGATGTTTTGAGATTTGGTAATTTTAGGAATTGGAAATTTTGAAAGCGTTGGAAATTTTGAGAATTGGAAATTCTGAGCTGAAACGGAACGCGCGATCTAATCGAAAATTCGTAAGACGGAGCGGCGCGGACCGGCGCGGCGTTTGAGAGGAAGTAATATCCCCCTCTCTTTCTACCACGCGGCAAAAATGTATGCCTGCTCCTGCTGTTTATTTTTAATGTCTAGTATAAATTGTCATGCTTGTGTAAGATAGCGCAATAAATGAATATTGTATTTTACTACATAAATGATAGTACTAAAAAAAACCGTTTTCAGAAATTTTTCTTTTATTTAAATCTTGACAATAACGAACACAAAAAAAAAGAATTATTTAGTCCAGCCATTCGGAAATTATACCCGTACATTTATTTTGGCGATTCGTTTCTGTACATAATATGTCAAAGGAGGAATACGTTTGATCCATGTGAATATTTGTTAATTCCTATTTGTTAATTGTTTGAACAAGAAATTAATACTCAACCAAAGGATTATCATTATCATTATCATTACATTACTTTTTACACGTATTGCACCAAAATAGTAAAGTTTTAACAATAATGAACATAATGTATTTATTCCGTTTATATAGTTACAAATTAGCTGTCATACAGATTTCATGCATATAAAATAGAGTCAACCTTTTTTTTATATAAAATACACACAAATACATATGCTCATAAACATAATATAAGAGCTTTTCAATTGCTTCATTTTAGTATGCCTGGTTTATTTTTTTGTGTAGCAAGGTTTAGACAATTCATTCGTTTGAACATCTCTATTAAAATAATGAAATAATATTGTTTAGGAACGTCATAGTACAAGGTCCCTCGTGTGCGTTGTTCGATGCAGTCATAACCAATCTATTTTGGTCGATAGAAAAGTCCGTGGACAAAAATCGCTCGTCTGTAGTCCTCTAAAGTTCGAATGATGAATGTAGTTATCTATTCCTAAATTTTATATGTGGTAATTAATCTTCGGAGATTGTGGTCAAAAGGTTTCCACGCTGTATAGCGTTGGAAATATTATGGCCTAGATATTGGCCAGCCCTTTGGTCACCCGAAGTCAAGACCAGCTTCTTGGCAACCTCCTTGTATAATTCTCGTGCCGATGGTCCTAACGATCCCAACGTTTCTACACCGAACGCCTTAAATATATAGGAAGTTCTGTTTGAGTGTGGGAAGACTCAGTTCTGAGTACTTCCCACACTTAAGGCGTTCGGCACCGCGTGCAGCTGAACTAGCCTCAAAGCTGGTTGGTTCCCTGGAGATGAGAAGCTGCTAATGTGTCAACACATGTTACATCCCATACCAGAGGTCTTCCCATCGTCCAAGGTACCAAAGTCATTCTAATATGAGTTAAAATATAAGGTACAAAAGGCGCGGCCTTATCGTTTAGCGATCTGTTCCAATCAACCTTTGGGTAAATTCCCATTTATATAACTTATTCTTCGTTTTTAGGGTTCCGTACCTCAAAAGGAAAAACGGAACCCTTATAAGATCACTTTGTTGTCCATCTATCTGTCTGTCTGTTTGTCTGTCTGTCTGTTTGTCTGTCTGTCTGTTTGTCTGTCTGTCTGTCTGTCAAGACCCTCTATGTCGAGAATGCGTGGAGGTATCAAGCTGAAATTTGAACTGTTTACTCCGGTCTACGGTCCCACGAAGTTGTATAAAAATCAAACTGCAAAGTTTACGTAAAAAAAGTTACGGCCGTTTATTGAGCAAAAAACGCATATTTCGACACATTCTCAAGGGAATCAAAACCTATAGGGTACTTCCCGTTGACCTAGAACTATAAAATTTGGCAATTAAAATCATTATAGACTACAAGTACAAGAATAAATCTCAAAACTATACATTTGTAATTAAATCTTAAAGGGGAGGGGGGGACCGACTCGCACTTGGCCGGTTTTTTATTTTATAAATCAAATAATTCGTTCGTTATTTTATATAGCTTTCGTATAAAATATTCATGGCAAACTGAGCAACAAGATTTTTAGTTCTATGTCTGGCTTTTGCGATCGAAACTAAATAATTTTCAATAGTTCTCTAAAATTTATTCCGTATTTCTATTCTTGGTAGGTAGGAAATGGACGAAAATTGTTCGTGCCAATATTAATTATGACGGAATTACTTAGACCCCTTCAACTATTTTTAGATGGTTCAACTTTAATAATTCAATCTGAAAGACATTAGCAAGTAGAATAGATGATACTGAAGCGTGTATCTAAATTATGATGTTTTGGTATAAAAATATTATTTATCAATGTGAAGTTCTTCTAATCACGTGCTATTTTCCCGATTGTCATAAAAAAGAGGCCAAGTGCGAGTCGGACTCACCCATGAAGGGTTCCGTAGCAGCAAGTAACATAATTTATGGTTTACAATTTATGACGTTTAAAAAAAAACCACTTACCAGATCTCCTTCAAACCAATTTTTGGTGGAAGTTTGCATGGTAATGTATATCATATTTTTTTTTTTAGTTTTATCATTCTCTTATTTTAGAAGTTACACGGGGGGGGGGGGGGGGGGATGAATACACACATTTCACCACTTTGGAAGTGTCTCTCGCGCAAACTATTCAGTTTAGAAAAAAATGATATTAGAAACCTCAATATCATTTTTTGTTTTTCTTATAGTTTCGGAAAAAAGTATTCATTTCAAAAAAATATTAATGAACTGAAAAAAAAAGTTACTATTCAATCGATGATCATTAATTATCATTAATCTAATATAATTACAATAATTTATATAAATTTATGAATATTAAAACGTTCTCGTCTTCCGTTTAGATTTTGCCATGCCCGGGTCTATGGTGTTCGTACATCACAGACCCGGGCATGAAGTTCTTTAGACTATATAGGTACTCGTGTATATAGTCTAAATAACTTCATAACATTGTAGAATTCAAATAAATAATTTAAATTGGATTAGATGTTATCCGATCATTTCTTAATCAAAAGATAAATTTAAAATACTGCCTAAAACAATTATAATCCTCTAGGCTAAAATTAAATCCAATTTCATGAGTCTTCTAATTATATATTCTCCGTAACAAGGCGTAGAGAATAGTCATTAAACATTCGTTAGATGTTCGTGCGGTTAGCGTAGCGTAGACGTACGATAAATTATTTATTCGATATGAATTTTATCTACTCTCATACTGAAATTTAGAGATTAAAAAACTAAGCACAGAATCTTAATGTCAGTTTTTTACGCACAAGCCATCAAAATAAATTTAAAAAGTTACTTTTCGATACAGCTCTTTATGGACAACTATATCGAAAAATAACTTTTTTCCATTTCTATCTGTATAGATACAAATTTCTTCAGCCCTAGGTTCAGCTATATTAAGGAGGTTGCAATGGAAATGCATTGCAACTTTGCAAAAATTTACTACATATTCTGTGAACACGGCGCCGCGCGGTGCGTCGCGCATGCGCATTGTCGATCTGCAAATGGATTTATAAGTAAAAAATAAAACTGTTAAATTAAGTTCCCGGTTTTATTTTAAATATTATTATCATCTATTTCATGAGATTAGGTTACTCGTGTGATTCTATTATCACATTCGCCTTCGGCTCATGTGATAAGCTCACACTTGTATTTTAAGAACCCTTATTATGCAACAGTTTCAAACTACTATACCGAAAATTTCCCAGCTCAAGTCGTGAATTGGAGACAATATTTTGGCAAACTACTCACGTTTTCGATATAGTGCCCACTGGCTTTTAATGCGCGACGGGTAATGAACCATTTTAGCCAATCTTTGTGGCTCTATTGATGGTTATCTCTCAGCAAAATATATTAGGTATCGGAGGTTCTATTTGGGGTTAATAACAATGGAATGTTATGTACAATATTCCTATTAATTGTGTTAGTAGGGGCTTTACAGCCTATTGCTTTGTTTGTATTGTTGCTTTCACATTTACTATAGTCATAACTTTTGATTTTAGATGCATATTATTTTATTAATCGCTTGACTTGCATGCTTTAATTGTCCCGCGATCAGGCTTGTACCTAAGAGTGTTCTTAAAATTACTGTTTACCTTGCTTTTATCTATAGCGTTTGCAGAATTGATAATTATTATTGAATTAAAGGGCGAATACAATACAATACAAAACTCTTCTTTTTTTTTTTTTATACTACGTCTGGTGGAAGACAAGCATACGGCCCGCCTGATGTGAAGCGGTTGCCGTAGCCATATTAACGCTCGCAACATAAAATATCGCTCGCGCGCCGCCACCGCCGCTGCCAACGCAGCATCTCCTTCCTTTCTGGTGACCTCACTCACTCGCAGGAACACAACAACCCTCAAGGGAATTGTTATTTGGCTGCGGTATTCTGTAAGGTGGAGGTACATTCCCCAGTCGGGTAGCTTACAATTACGCTCCCTACCTCTCTTAAAAAAAATTATTGCACCAAAAATACAGTAAAGTTTTAACAATAAACACTTAAAAAAGAAATTTAGTACAAAAGGCGGCCTTATCGCTTTGCGATCGCTTCCAGACAACCTTAGGGTAGAGGAGACCTGAAATATAGGTAGATGGCGCAGCAACTATATACCTACACAATTATACAATACAAACATACATAAACATATACACACATTATCCTTAGGATAATGCCTTAGCGGCGAAACCGGTCGGTAATATTAAATATAATAACGTGGAATAGTACAAGTGCTTTATTATAACATTATGATATATAAATAAAGATGTTAAATAGAGATAAGTGACATATTAATTTTAACAAGATTTTTAAAAGTGACAATAGATTGCGCGTTACGGATAGTTAACGGCAGAGCATTCCAAAGCCTTATCGACTGCACAGTGAATGATTTTGTATAATATTGAGAAGAGTGAGATGGTATTACAAGACGAAGGGAAATGGTGCTGCGCATAGCACGCTCCTGGACATCGCTGTGAAACAAGAATCGCTCATTTAAATAATCAGGAGTAGCAGGATTGAAAAGAGTAGAGTAAAGAAGAGAAAGGATGTTTAGATTACGGCGAAGTCGACTATGAAGCCATTTGAGCCGAGAACAAAATTCAGAGACGTGGTCATATTTACGTAATCTGAATATGAACCGAATACAATGGTTTTGAAGGCGCTCAAGTTTATTTAAATGCTCCTCTGTGAGATTAAGATAACAGGAGTCAGCGTAATCAAGAATGGGGAGGAGCAAGTATTGTGCAAGAGCAATTTTGGTATCAATGGGTAAAAAATTTTGCAATCTTCTATGGGAGGCAATGGAAGCAAAAAACTTCCTACTGACATTACCACTTTGAGCTGCCCAAAATAAGGTCTTATCAACGACCACTCCAAGACTCACGGTGTCGGAGTATGAAATATGAATACCATTAAAGAACCGGTTGCAAGTTAGGCCAATCAATTTTAGATACAAGGTAAGGGCTACCTATTATGATCGCCTGTGTCTTAGTTGGATTTACTATAAGACCGTGAGACTCACTCCACTGAGATATAAGAGCAAGATCAGCATTAATAATAGAAATGGCATCAGTAATTTGTGCTAAAGGACCACGCGTATAGATTTGTAAATCGTCTGCATACAGATGGTAGGAAGAGCGAAGATTTGAAGTGATAGAATTAATAAATAAAGCAAATAAAAGAGAACGCCACCTTGCGGAACCCCAGCAGCGATCGCATACCATGAAGAATATGAATCCTCAATGCTGACGCCCGTGCAAATATGAATGGAACCAATCAATTACCGTTAGAGATGATGATGGAGGATGTAGCGAATGGCTAGAATACTGTACAATTATACATAATTTTTTCTGGACAATTTACACAGCCAGTAATTTATCCAGTCCCAAATTAAACGCAAAATGTATACTATGAGTACTAGACAATTGATAAATCTACTTAAATACATAGAAAACACCCAGACCAAGACAAACGGACATGTTCAAGGACACAAATGTTTGTCTTGTGCGGGGATCTAGCGAAAACCACGGTAATTAACGCGATCATGCATAAGGGTATTACATTTTTTTTTTTATACTACGTCGGGTGGCCGGCAACCATACGGCCCACCTAATGTGAAGCGATTACCGTAGCCATATTAACGCTCGCAACATAAAATATATCTCGCGCGCCGCCACCCCCGCTGCCAACAGCATCTCCTTCCTTTCTGGTGACCTCACTCACTCGCAGGAATACAAAAACCCTCAAGGGAATTGTTATTTGGCTGTGGTATTCTGTGAGGTGGGGGTAGGTATTCACCAGTCGGGTAGCTTACAATTACACTCCCTACCTCTCTTTTCGCCAGAGCTTCGTTTGTCAGTCAGCAGGGTGCACCGCGTGCAGGTGAAGTTGGCTTTGGTTGGTAAGATGTTGATGAACCACTTACACCCCAAGATACATATCTTTATGATGCTTCACCTTCAGCCTGATGTTTCAACCAGGTTGCACCGGCCGTATGTAAATACCCTTATGCATGATCGTGTTAATTCCCGCGGTTATTTTCATAAATAATGCAAGATGAGAATTTAAAAGTTATTACCTCTATGCCAAATTTAAAGTACCCCACGATTTCTGATAAGAATTGAATTGATGAATGAACGAAATTTCTGGTCATTTTCAAAGTGAAAAGATATTAAAAACGTGATATTGATCCGCGTTGAGCCGAAGAAGAAAGCTGTCAGACGGTGTTTCTCGCGAAGGCTTCGTTTTTGCTTGTTTTCCGATAACTTCGATATAAATTACTCTCTGTCTTGCGCTACTGATAACTGTGTACTGCCAACTGAAGCTGAAAAATAAAAAGATTTCAAGAAAAATAGCTATTTACAAAAGATTGATAGACTCGTGTATAAAAGGCGACTACGGATTGACTAAACAGTCATTTGTGTGTCACTGTGATGGCGTCGTTACACGTGTCTCGCAAGTTAAGCAACATCGACCTTAGCCTGCCCATGGATGGATTTATTTACCTCGACCTGGAGTTGTCATTAAATGTCCTTAAACCAAGTCAGTGGCCTTTAGGCGCCTTGAAAACACTTTTTTTTTTTTTTTTTTTTTATACTACGTCGGGTGGCAGACAAGCATACGGCCCGCCTGATGTAAAGCGGTTACCGTAGCCATATTAACGCTCGCAACATAAAATATCGCTCGCACGCCGCCACCCCCGCTGCCACCGCAGCATCTCCTTCCTTTCTGGTGACCTCACTCACTCGCAGGAACACAGCCCTCAAGGGAACCGTTATTTGGCTGCGGTATTCTGTGAGGTGGAGGTACATTCACCAGTCGGGTAGCTTACAATTACGCTCCCTACCTCTCTTTTCGCCTGAGCTTCGTTTGTCAGTCAGCAGGGTGCACCGCGTGCAGGGGAAGTTGGCTTTGGTTCAAAGATGTTGATGAACCACTTACACCCCAAAACACTAGCCTACGATAACCATAGATATACAATAGCAGTTGAGCAGCGCGGTGGAGTATATTCTAAATCCCTTCGATTGAGGGGAGGCCCGTATCCTAGCAGTGGGATGAATAAGGGTTGACAATGAAACTTTCATTAGCATGGCTGACTGAAGTGTCTGTTTGTAACGTCCAAATAATAGCATATTAATACTACGTTTTATTTTTGGAATCCATGTGTTAGATAACAACTCAATGTTTTAGGTCCCCAATAGTATTAGATACTTAAAAACCGTGGTGCACGGAAGTTGAGCTTCACTTGACTAGCCATCTCTTTAGGCTTTTAATGCCTTATTTGCCATATTGCTGTCTCTCACATTGCTAAGAGGGGAAGTCAAATTCCAAAAGGTTCCTACTCCTACTAATTTCTTCTGATTAAATTCGTTGTGAGTTCCAAGGCAGCCGTAGTTTTACCCCTGGGACTGCAATAGACTTCACTGTTCATTGCCTTTTTTGGCGGTCGCCGCTGTTAATCCTGGCTACACAGGAGACACAGTGGTGGGAATGTGTGGTGGGCCCCCGTCTCTTGACGGGGGCCCACCACACTCCTCTTCTTCACAACAACACACACTGCTTACGCTGGCTTTAGTACTTCTTTTAAAAAGAAAAACCGATACTATTGGACAGATGCTCCGCTTCAAACGCGCGTATACGCGCTTCATGCGCACGCTTGTATCATTAATGCAAACGCAACAATCAGCGTCTACGGCGCCGAAGACGCGCGTTTCTAATACGCGTGTCATCTGCGCGTTAAAAATACGCCGTGACTAGCCATCTCTTTAGGCTTTTAATGCCACATTTGCCATATTGCTGTCTCTCACATTGCTAAGAAGGCAAGTCGAATTCCAAAAGCTTCTTACTCCTACTAATTTCTTCTGATTAAATTTGTTATGAGTCCAAGGTAGCCGTAGCTTGCCCCCGGGACTGCAATGGACTTCATTGTGCATTGCCTTTTTTTGTGGTCGCCGCTGTTGATCCTGGCTATACAGGAGGCACAGTGGTGGGAACGTGTGGACCCCCGTCCCACTCCTGTAAGTATTTTAAGTAATGTGGCTGTGATTATCCCAATATATTGAAATAAAAATAAAAATATCTTCTTTTTTAAACATCCTGTTCTTTGCTCGAAGTTTAAAGTAGTGTGAAGAACAAATTAAAGGATCAGTGATGCCCATGTTGCTGTATGCATTTATCGGCATTGGCTACTTTTTAGGGTTCCGTATCCAAAGGGTAAAAAGGAACCCTATTACTAAGGCTCTGCTGTCCGTCCGTCCGTCCGTCCGTCCGTCTGTCACCAGGCTGTATCCCATGAACCGTGATAGTTAGGCAGTTGAAATTTTCACAGATGATGTATTTCTGTTGCCGCTATAACAACAAATACTAAAAAATAGAAAAAATAAATATTTTAGGAGGCTACCATACAACAAACATGATTTTTTGCTCGTTTTTGCTAGCAATTGATAACGGCAATAGGTAGACGTTTGAAATACTTAAATAATATTTAGTTATATATTCACTTTAAAAATAAATAATTAAATAAAACAAATATTTAAGGGGGCTCCAATACAACAAACGTGATTTTTTTGCCGTTTTTATAGATAATGGTACGGAACCCTTCGTGCGCGAGTCCGACTCGCACTTGGCCGGTTTTTATATTTGTTTATAATATTGTAAAAGCATAATATCGACGGCGAAGTGCCAATACCTCCTATCTAACATTTTTCGAGAAATTGACTTTCTTTATGCCATTCACTTTAAAATCTATTTCTATTTTATATTTCAAATATATTTATATTTCATTGAAACTTTTGCTTTCCATATTTGTATATTCACCATACAAATTAATTTATTATTTTTAAAGTTTTCAGGAAACTAAACGTTTTTTTTACTTTCTGTGAAATTTTGTCTGTGTTAGTTAGAAGATATTGGCACTTCGCCGTCGATATAGCAACTGATAACTAACAACTTGGAGGAACTTATGCCGTTATAAGAAGCTTCTAATAACTCCTCGCGTGCCGCTGTCTCATACTACTTTGGTACGGCGCTTGGTACAGCGCTAAATTCCGTGGCATGCGAATGGTTAAAGACCAAAGTATTACCACAGAATACGTAATAGCAGCATATTACGACGATAATCCAGAAATATAATCCCCAAAATATACAAGCGATTCATCATTATAAGTACTATTAATCTGCAACCAAGTAAAACATGCGGCCTTTACTTCAGCCGACACATCAAAAAGGCCAACTAATCCTATCGCATTATTTAACGGCAAATAAAAACCGCATTCTAGGCCTCTGACGGAGGACATTTTGGCCTTCGCCATTCATTTGTTATAAACCGCAAAGGGATCGATGTTTCCGCATGACCCAACTTTCATGCACGTGTACGTTATGTCACAAAGGCGTCTCTACTAGGATTTTAATTTAACGGAAGTTTGATCGTACGGTGCGCTTCCACCGACTAGATAATACTTGAAAACTGCTCGTCGCTGGTCGCATAGGTTTTTTATTTGGAACTTTTAGGCTGCATGTTAATGCTACAAAATAGGGTATAAAATTGAAATCGCTATTGAAAAATAAAATACAAATTCATGTATGAATAATACAAAATTAGTACTCACTAACTTGCTTGTTGAGTAGCTCGAAGGCGTCGTTACGCGTGGTAGTCTAATCGATCACGCAAGTCAAGCAAATCAACCCTAGCCTGTACATGGATGGATTTTATTTACCTCCAGCTCCTCTGTGCTTCCGAGGGCACGTTAAACCGTCGGTCCCGGATGTTGTCGTTAAATGACAGTCGTTTAGGCGGCTTGAAACACCGATCTCCGCCAACCCGCTGTTGAGCAGCGTGGTGGAGTATGCTCTAGACCCCTTCGATTAAGGGGAGACACGTATCCCAGCAGTGGGATGAATAAGGGTTGACGACAAACTGCTTGTTTGGTTGCGTGTTATTGTCAAAAACTGATGAATTTCAAATAGGTATCATTATTCTATATATATATTTTAAAAATAATATCATATAATAATATAATAATAAAAATCTATGTACTTACTACTAACATTATAATTATAATAAATTCTTACATAAATAGAAACGATAAGAACAGAATAAGGGTTTAAATATACATATATTAATGCTGTAAAGTGTTTGTTTTATTACTTTTAGTACAAATGAAACTGTTAATTTATTTTATTTATATAATTTTAGTTACATGTTTATTTTATTTTTTTTATACTACGTCGGGTGGCAGACAAGCATACGGCCCGCCTGATGTGAAGCGGTTACCGTAAGCGTATTAACGCTCGCAACATAATATATCACTTGCGCGCCGCCACCCCCGCTGCCAACGCAGCATCTCCTTCCTTTCTGGTGACCTCACTCACTCGCAGGAACACAACAACCCTCAAGGGAATTGTTATTTGGCTGCGGTATTCTGTGAGGTGGAGGTACATTCCCCAGTCGGGTAGCTTACAATTACGCTCCCTACCTCTCTTTTCGCCAGAGCTTCGTTTGTCAGTCAGCAGGGTGCACCACGAGCAGGTGAAGTTGGCTTTGGTTCAAAGATGTTGATAAACCACTTACACCCCTACATATGTTTAACATAAATTCAAGTTTTGTGACTGTTGTTTAGCTCCAACTTTATCGATTATTTACTGCAAATTAGAGGTAATAAAGCTAATTAACAGAAGTTGTAAACACTTTCCACATAAACAAGCTTCTTACATCCTCAATAATTACAGATGGCAATCTAATAGACATTGATTCTATTAAACAACCCTCGCTTTGAAATATTTAAGAGAGAACTCGCTCAAATTGGACTTGTGGAACTCTCAAGTAAATTAGCACACAGCGCGGCTGTCAAATGGAAGAGATTTAACTAGACAAACTGAGCCAATGTACAAAGTTGAATGTAAAGAAAATACGCGAACGCGCTAAAAGTTCTAAAGTGAGGCATTTGGTGTTTGAGTACACATGTACAGACAGTACTCGTATGTTTAAGTAGTACTATACTTGAATATACTGTAACTGTGTTTTGGGGTGTAAGTGGTTTATCAACATCTTTGAACCAAAGCCAACTTCACCTGCACGTGGTGCACCCTGCTGACTGACAAACGAAGCTCTGGCGAAAAGAGAGGAAGGGAGCGTAATTGTAAGCTACCCGACTGGGGAATGTACCTCCACCTCACAGAATACCACAGCCAAATAACAATTCCCTTGTGGGTTGTTGTGTTCCTGCGAGTGAGTGAGGTCACCAGAAAGGAAGGAGATGCTGCGTTGGCATCGGGGGTGACGGCGCACAAGTGATATATTATGTTGCGAGCGTTAATACGGTTACGGTAACTGCTTCACATCAGGCGGGCCGTATGCTTGTCTGCCACCCGACGTAGTATAAAAAAAAACCTAATGTTTTCTGTATACGAATCTATGTATATGATTTGCGATAAATTATCATCATCATCAGCCTGTATCTACCCACTGATGGATACGATGGATATAAGCCTTCCCAATGCTTTCCACCAAACAAGATCAACGCCTTCTGCATCCAGCCGTTTCCAGCCGCTTGCTTATGGTCATCGTCATCGTTACAATATAGTAGAATGGCTTCCAACGCTTCGTCGTCCTATGCACGGACTCCACTTGAATACCTTCCTCTCACATCTGCCATCACGTACTTGGCAAATGTGACAGGCTATTTCGACAACTTAGTTTCTCATATACGAGTATATAGATTAATTAGCAGGGAAAATACATATGTATGTGACATCGTAGGTTCAGTTAGTCAGTTGTCAGTATTGCCCAAAGAAGTATCGGAAAAGTAAAAACCTACAAATCACTCGCTAAAGCTAAAATCTTAGAAACTATAAATCCAACAAACACAAACCTTAGCCAGTAAGTTGCTTTACAGGCTGATAAGAAATTAGGTACGACGAGTTTTGCAACGCCACTTCTAAATTAGTGAAATTGGTGTAGAATTATTACATAAAGTATTAAAAGTACCTACTATATAATATTTAAGTTAAAATCGGTATTTAGGGCGATATAGTATTTTAATAGTAGAATATCTTTTATCTTTTCAAAAACAACCCTTAATAAACGATTAAATTTCGTACAGGGATTTTTTTCGTTTCCGGATAGTTGCATAAAAAATAAACAAATAAAAGGAGAGGGGATAACGCTAAGTGTCTAAACAAAAGAGCAAATATAGAAATCAGTTCAGCTATTCTGAAGTAATGAATTACTGAAAGGGGGCAAAAGGGCTTCTCTTTGCAGTTGGGCACAAAACTTGAACATAAATAAGAGAGATTAGGTAGATTTAAGTGTAAAAGTGAGATGTTAAGGTGATTGATTATAGTAGATTGTTAATTGATTCACGTTCACCTGTTCAAAGATCAAATTACCTGAAAGTGTAATGTAGAACCTATTGTCTGATCTTAGTAGCTTGCTCATACTTAGACATTTATGAATACCAAACGGAAGGAACTTTCATTAAACAAATATTTTTGGTTTAGATGCAAATGAATTTCTTTCTTTTTTTTTTTTTATACTACGTCGGGTGGCAGACAAGCACACGGCGCGCCTGATGTGAAGCGTTTACCGCAGCCATATTAACGCTCGCAACATAAAATATCGCTCGCGCGCCGCCACCCCCGCTGCCAACGCAGCATCTCCTTCATTTCTGGTGACCTCACTCACTCGCAGGAACACAACAACCCTCAAGGGAATTGTTATTTGGCTGCGGTATTCTGTGAGGTGGAGGTACATTCCCCAGTCGGGTAGCTTACAATTACGCTCCCTACCTCTCTTTTCGCCAGAGCTTCGTTTGTCAGTCAGCAGGGTGCACCGCGTGCAGGTGAAGTTGGCTTTGGTTCATAGATATTGAGGAACCACTTACACCCCAAATTTAATATAAATAAATGAATTGTTATCGAAAATTAACAAATTTAAAAATATTAAAAAAAATGTAAAAATGGCTAAAGGGATTTGGATGAAATTTGGCACGTAAATAGTTTAAAACCTAGATTAAAACAATACAGGATACTTCTCAAGCGAGCAAAGTCGTAGGCAGAATCTACAACTAGATATATTTTTAATAAACCTGACAGGTCAAAGGTATCATATTTCCCACTTGGGAAAATAACGGGTAGGTATTTTTTTTCGTGTCCATTTATTTTATTTAGTGATGTCTAGAATACAAAATTAGGCAGTACTTATTACTTGACTCCATCCATTTACTCAGGCCCGATTTAAGGATAACGAAGTAGGTAACTTGAGCTGTGACGTAAAACGTTATACTTTAGTGATATTTTAATATTAAATATATTTAAATGTTTATTTTGAATGATTGTGATTATGAGACTGCATTAAAACCAGTTACGTCACTGTGCTACACTAAACGTTTCACGCGGGTTCTAATTGGATATTATACAATCAAATCTCGTAGTAATTTATTGAAAATGAATATCAATATTCAACTTCCAAAAACATTGAACTGTCGAATCAAATGTTGAATCAATGATTATGTATGTTAAATATAAGAAATAAATAATTTTATTATTGAAATGTTCAGTTGAGAATAGATTATATGTATATTACGAACGAACTTTAGTAATATCACAGTATAAGTAATAGTACTACGTAGTAATATGCGCGCCGCGTGGCAGCCCTACGATCGGTTCCGCATTCTACTCAGAGGGGAGGTGAGATCGCCTTCTGAGAGCGGCAGGGAGTGGCCATACTGTAGTACTATTTGCCGAGCTCGGTGATCGAATGGTTAGCAATGTCCACGGTGACTCCGAGGTCGCGTGCTCGATTCCCGCACAAGACATACATTTGTGTGCATGAACATGCCTGTTTGTATTGGTCTGGGTGTTTTCTATGCATTATAAGTATGTATGTACAAAAAAAAAGTATTTAAGTACATTTATCAGTTGTCTAGTACTCATAAAACAAGCTTTGCGCTTAATTTGGGACTAGATGGCGCTGTGTAAATTGTCCAAAAATATTTATTTATTTATTAGTTATACTGTAGTACAATGAAATCCACCGCAATAAAACTAGAGCTGCCTAGAAATACATAATATATTTAATTATTAGTAGAAACAGGAATCCCGAAAATTAAATTCCCTCTAGGACAGCGGTTGTCAAAGTATAGTTTAATAGTACCCCGGGTATTAGTACAACATAGTAGTCAATCTAATATCAGTTACAACTCAAAGTTATAGCTACATTAAAGGAGATAAAATGAGTGACCGTTCAGAGGCAATTACCTCAAGTTTCTCTGTAATTCAGAGGCGCATTAAGCTGTGTAGGTCGTTAAGCTAAGTCAGAGATCTCCGAGTGGATTGAAAACTTGGCTGAAACGCAAGGTTTATGTACTATTCTTGTCTATAGTGCCCCTTCTGCATTATTTCTATACTAGCAAATTACCCTCTGTTTGGGTTTGACATATTTTTTTTCGTCTGATTTTTTTATACTACCTCGAGTAGTGTAGTGATTAGCGGTAGACAAGCATACGACCCGCCTGACGAAAAGGGGAACCTTAGCCATATATATGCTGGCAAATCGCAACATTGTCTACCGGGTGACCTCACTCAATCGCAGGAACACAACAACCCTCAAGGGAATAGTTATTTGGCTGCGGTATTCTGTGAGGCGGAGGTTCATCTCACTTTTGCCAGAGTCCAGAGTCCTTTCCCTAATCGGCAGGGTGCACTACGTGAAGGTGAGGTTGGCTCGAAAGTTCGTGGTGAGCTACTTACACCCTAAATTTGTTTTTTTTTTCTTTTTTTGTCTTGTATTTGTTTTTTATTTTTAACAATCAAAATATCCGCACAGATTTTGACATGGCGAGCGGCGCGTGAGATTTTTATTTACATTATATATGTTTATTATGTATCTCTATTTAATCACGGGTCAAGCCCGGTCATTTGATAGGCATGCGCGGGGATATGGATCCAACGCGTAGAGGCCCCTTTGAGAAGTTTGATGTAATGTTGTATTATTATATTATATTATATATTTTATTATATTATTGTATGCTTTTTTTTTACTTGTGCTGGAGGGAGGCGGAAAATCCTCTTCGACACCCCCTCAGCTTGGTTGCTACCAGACTGACCTTTGAAGGGCGAATCAGGCTTTAACTGACTAAAAACCACCTGCCTAACTACTTTTAGCCACAATGGCTTTTAAAAGCGCAAACGGAACGCTTATTTTATGTCTTTTGTTTCCAAATATACCTATTTTTAAGTTTTTTTCCAGAACAGTCAGTTTCTGGAACATAAATAAACTATGCCAGTTGTTTAATTATTTTGATAATTATTTTATACTCGTATTTACGTCCAAAATTGCGTAAATATTAGCAACTACCCTGGCCTGTCCATAATTTTGGACGTAACCATCAAAGAGCGAAGTTATTCCCTTTCTAGATTTTCATGTAAATGTAACCAAACGGATCACCCAATTGTGCTCATAAATACAAAAGCAATAGTCTCAACTCGATTCTATTAAAAGGGAAATCGTGGTGCACCCCGTGGATAAGCTAATTAGGTTCTGACAGCTGCTTCAGAACAGGCAGGTCTTTATATTGTCTCATGAGTGGTAAAAAACTACGTCTCGACGCAGAATGTTCAAAACACAGAAAGCATTCAAAACGCAAAATATTCGAAACGCAGTCAATATTTTATGAGTTTGTTCATACTCCACCGCGTTGCTCTACTGCGGGTTGGCAGAGGCCAGTAATTTCAAGCCGCCCAAAAGCCTCTGTAAGGGTGTTTTCACTTACGTTGATTAGTGACTTGTTTGCTTGCTGTGGAGTACAGAAAGGAAAGATCACCAAAAGTTGAAGTTAATATAATTAGGTGATTACAAACAAGTCAGATACTGGCAATTCCTTTCTCTAATGTGTATTGTCCGATGTAATGATAGCACTCACCGATATTATAAAATAAATATGTGTGGTGTAAACCGTACAGCCTCTTATCTGAATCGGTTTAACGACTGTCATCTAATGACAATAGGCGGGACCGACGATTTCCCGGGCCGGGCCGGGACGGACTCAGAAGCACGGGGGACCTGGAGATCAATAAACCCATCACCTCGAGATCAATAAACCCACCCATAGACAGGCTACGGTCGATGTTGCTTAACTTACGTGTTCGATTAGACTGACACGCGCAACGACGATGCTATTCTGTATTCACAGCCAAAAATGTTGATAAAGCACTTAAAGTACCTAACTGTACTCATAAATACAGAAGCACGAGTCGCAACTCGTTTCCAATACATGGGAACTCATGGTGCACCCCGTGGAGAAGCAAACTAAGTTTCAATAGCTGCTTCAGATCGGGCAGATCTTAACATTTGTCTTATACCTGGTGAAAAATTGAGTGTGGCTGTGTCATGGATACGGCCGTGTGTTGTACGTTATATCATCATCATCATCAGGTCATTTTAGTCTCCACTACAGGAGCACGACCCTCTCTCGTCCTTCTCAGACAGAAGGAGGATTTGGCCTACACTCCCCACGCTGGCCAGACGAGTTGGGGAGGCCTTATCGATGTTTTATAATGTATTTCCCTTAGTCGCCTTGTATGGCATCCACGGGAAGAGACGGAGTGATTCTATTCTAGTCTGCCGGAAACCACACGGCGAACGTTATATGCATTAAAATTATCTCAAATTGGGAGCGCTTCCCCCTCCCCCGCACGCGATGTTCCCTAATCCTTACTTAGCATAATAAATTCTTTGATCCTTTATCTATCCAGTGGTTAGATTGAATTTTGGATGGAGAAGATAAATTTGTAGCTGCAACACCAAACTGTATCCCCCGATTTTGTCATCATTCGTTTTTTTGAATTGGCTCCCGATGGAAGCAATTTTCAAGACGTACGTACTGACGTATTCACGTCAAAAGCTTCAGTACGTTGTAGAATGTTCACTACGTAAGGGGCCGTCCATTAATCACGTGTGGCTCGAAAGAGGGGGAGGGGTTCGGCAAAAATCACGAAACATCACAAGGGGGGAGGGGGGGTGTAGTAAGATATCACGTGTATTTATTTTTTTAAGTGCTTTCCATCAGGCGGACCGTATGCTTGTTTGTCACCTTAGTGGTGTAACAAAAATCCTTATTAATATTCTGAAAATTTTAAGTTTCTTTGTATATTTACAAAAATACACGTGATTTGAGGGGGGGGGGGGGGTTAGCCTTACACCTCACCAAGTATCACCAAGGGGGTGAAGGGGTGTTAAATTGCAAAAATAAACCTCACGTGATTAATGGACGGCCCCTAAGGTGTTTGAAACGCAAAATGTTCGAAACGCACCAAATCTTACGACCTTGTTCAAGAGCATACCGTAAATCGAACATACGTAAAACAGTATTTTATACATGGCAGCAAACTGCGTGTTCACAGCCAATAATGTTGATAAAGCACTTAACGTACCCAATTGTACTCATAAATACAAAGGCACGAGTCGCAACTCGATTCTAATCTCATAACGATACATTCAGAACTTTGCCCGTAATTGCCATTCGATATGAAAACACGGTTCCATGATGGGGGAATAATGCGTGGAAACTGTATTGAAAACTTTTAATACATACCAAGTCGAATCTACGAGTATGTTATAAGTAAGGTAGATTGTCTCGGTCATTGTTTCTCAACTTTCGTTTCGTGATCTTGATGAACGTAATTCCTCATATTTATTACATATATCTGAAAGTGTTTTAGAACAGATGTATGGATGTTTGTACTTTATAGTGGAAAAAACGGCTAAACGGATTTTTAGGAAATTTGAGATATACATATTTATATACGGAATATATTATATAACTCCCGGACAAAACTAGGTATTTATAAAAGAAGTTGATTATTTAAAAAATCCGGTCAAGCGAGTTATGTAATGTGTGTATGTAATTTAGATTATTAAATTGTTTCAAATATTAAAGCTCCACACGAAAAATTTTAAAGGACATGTTGATACAATTTATAAACTCCATCGTATCGTATTTAGTTCATCACAGTGTTATCGAACATTCAAAAAAATATACTGAACAAGTATAAACTAAAAAGACCTTTTTTAACCAAGCTTTTTATTTCGTAATAATAATAAATGAATAATAACAATAACTTTATTTCATTAATAAGAAAAAAAATATTAAAAAGTAAAGTAACAAAAGTTTATAATAATCAGGCGCTAATATGGAAATCATAAAACACCATTTTGTGACAGCCACCATATTGAATTAAAATCGTACATTGTCACGAGATAGAAACGACTGTGCCAAATTAAGGCTCAGCCTCTGGGAAGAGGGTCAAATTTAACTTGCAAGTTTTGATTACAGACACCGCGGTGAAACTAAATAAAAGCTTGTAAAAATCAATAACGAGATTGTTTGCCACAAAACGATAACAGGTCAATCAATCAATCAATCAAATCAAAAAATTCTTTATTCCTTGGACTTTATAAAGCACTTAGAAACGTCATACAAATTAAATATAAGAACATGTGTAAATCATTACTACTCTAAATCCGCAGAGCTTAGATTCACTTTCATCACACTATCTTGAATGTGAAAATGAATTTAAGTCAGATATTAAGTGACTGATCTATTTTCAGTGGTACATAGAAAGACGTCACTACATTATTTACCGTTTCAGCGCTAGCCTGAAAGCTAGAGCTCTGTCCGACTGTCAACATTTGCAGTGCTTCCGGTGTCCGCTAGGGATTGCAGAGACACAGTGGACAAAATTAACGTCGACTTATTCTAGAAAATAAATTTTGTCGCTGGCATTAATATTGTATTATTAAAGTATATTCATCTTTTCGGGTAAAAGATCTTGACGCAATCCTAAGCAAACTAAAAATAGGGCCGTAAAGTGGCTCACTAAATTAACATCATGCGCACGTGGTGTACCCTGCTAATTTACTAACGGGGCTCTGGCGAAAGACAGGTAGGCCATAGTGTTATTTTTGCTGCCCGATTGGGAAGTACTTCCACCTCACAGAATATCGTAGCCAAATAACAATTCAACAGGATAAAAAGAGTTGCTGCGTTGGCAGCGGTCTAGCAGCACGCGAGCAATATTGCTGGCGTATATATAGCTATTAGCCATGTGGTTTCCGGCAGACTAGAATAGAATCACTCCGTTTCTTCCCGTGGATGTCGTACAAGGCGACTAAGGGAAATACATTATCAAATATCGATTTGGCCTCCCCAAACTGTTTGGCCAGCGTGGGGAGTGTAGGCCAAATCTTCCTTCCGTATAGTACGGATGAGAGAGGGTCGTGCGCCTGTAGCGGAGACCAAAATAGATCTGATGATGATGATGATATGGCTACGGTAACCGTTTCAGATAAGGCGGGCCGTATACTTGTTTGCCACTCGATGTAATATAAAAAATACTCTATGCACTTCCAAAGAGTTTTTCTCCCGCGTGGAAGGCATGCCTATACTTCGCGGGAACACGTGTCCTTTTGTGATAGGTCTTTAGATGAAATGGATCTCATAATTAGTGTCATCGATGATGACACATGATCATCAGAATTATTGGCTAGTGAAAAAATCCTATAGTACAGTAAGCAACTTTTTAGGGTTCCGTACCCAAAGGGTAAAAAGGAACACTATTACTAAGGCTCCACTGTCCGTCCGTCCGTCCGTCTGTCACCAGGCTGTATCTCAAGAACCGTGATAGTTAGACAATTGAAATTGTGACAGATGATGTATTTCTGTTGCCGCTATAACAACAAGTACTAAAAAACAAAATAAAGTAAATATTTAAGGGGGCTCCCATACAACAAACGTGATTTTTTGCTCATTTTTGTTCGCAATTGATAACAGCAATAGGTAGACGCTTGAAATACTCACATAATATTTAGTTATATATACACTTTAAAAATAAATAATTAAATAAATATAAAACAAATATTTAAGGGGGGCTCTCATACAACAAACGTGATTTTTTTTGCCGTTTTTGTAGACAATGGTACGGAATGGTCCCTTCATGTGCGAGGTCGACTCACACTTGGCCGGTTTTTTTACTATAAAAGTCAGCATCAACCCATAATCATCCCACTATTGGGATACGGGTCTCCCCTCAATCGAAAGGGTTTATAACTCCACCACGCTGCTTAACTGCGGGTTGGAGTGGAGGTCAATGTTTTCAAGCCACCCTAAGGCCACTTACTGACTTAGCTTAACGACTGGTATCTTATAATAACAGACGTGCTAAGCGTGCCACGTAAATAACTAAAAAGCCACGTAGAAAGACACATTATTTGTGAGTGTCATAGCCTATATTTATTCTAAAAATAAAAAGACTTCGTAAAAATATTTACCGTCCCAAGAAGTGGGCTAACTAACTGACTCGTCAGTTAGTTTCATATAAAGACCAAATTGAAAAATGAACTCCCTGCCTGATTTTTCCAGCAGACTTTAGCGTCATCATCATCATCATTATCAGCCTGTATCTACCCACTGTTGGATATAGGCCTTTCCCAATGCTTTCCACCATATGCAATCCTCCGCTTTCCGCATCGAACCGCTACCAGCCACTTTTTTGAGATCGTCGGTCCATCTAGGGAGGGGGCGCTCTACGCTTCGCCGTCCCATACGTGGCCTCCACTCTAGGACTTTCCTCCCCCATCTACCATCGCTGACACGGCAGATATGGCCAGCCCACCGCGACTTCAACTCGCTGACTCCGCTTTCCGCATCCAACCGCTACCAGCCACTTTTTTGAGATTGTCGGTCCATCTAGGGAGGGGGCGCTCTACGCTTCAACATCCCATACGTGGCCTCCACTCTAGGACTTTCCTCCCCCATCTACCATCGCTGACTCGGCAGATATGGCCAGCCCACCGCCACTTCAACTCGCTGACTCTGAGAGCTATGTCGACCACTTTGGTTTGGTTCCGGATTCGATCCCTTAGAGAAACTCCAAGCATTAAGACTTTAGCATAGGGTTTATCAAAAAGGAAGCTGAAGTGATTGTTAATAACTGTCCATAGGGTGCGGTATAGACGGTTGTTGTCACTAGATGACGGTCGATAAGTAAGGTCTTTGGGGCGGTATGATAACACTGGCCTGCACAAACCCGCAGTTGAGCAGCGTGGTCACAGAATGCACTAGCGTGGTGGAGTATGCCCTTTGAATGCTGGGAGACCCGTATGCCAGCAGAGGATTAAATATGGATTGACGTAGAAAGAATAACAACTGACTTCACCAACTTTCATCATAAAAACAGAAGCAAGGAAACAGTTTACATCTGGTATTTGGAACATATGAAAAAAATATTCAATTATTCTATAAAATTGTTCACGCATAAGCGACAGAATGGATTTGGATAAAATTTGGCGCACATGTAGAATTAGCTCTGGATTAATGCACTGTGTGCTTTTTATCTCTGTTATGCAGACGAAACTATAGCAGTATTGTCCAATAAAGTTTAAAGCCGTACTTATAGTGTAGTTTACTAGTAAATAATTCCATGGTTAATAATATTTAGAGGTGTAAGTGAACTACGATCTTTAGAGCTACAGCCAACCTCACCTGCCCTTGATGCACCCTACCGACTAGTGATAGAGGCTCTGGCAAAAGGAGGAACCTCCACCTCACAGAATACCGCAGCCCAATAACAATCCCTTGAGGATTATTGTATTTCTAGGACTGAGTGAGTTAAAGAAGGAGTTGCTGCGCTGGCAGCGGTGGTGGCGATGTGCCAACAATGTGTCATGTAGCGAGCGGTTACCGCTTCTCATCAGGTGAGCCGTATGATTGTCTGCCTCACGAAGTAGTATAAAAAAGGCGTATGCTTGGAGTTTCCTAGGCGTATACCTAGGCGTATACCTTCATTATTATTTTGGTTTTAAGCCTCTTGGAGACGGCCAGAGGAAAATCGGGAGAGTAAAATTACATTGACCACTGGTTTCGTTGTAATTATTCTTAGAAGAAGAAGTAGTAAAACATTTATTTGCACATTCATCATCAGGTCATTTTATTCTCCACTACAGGAGCACGACCCTCTTTCATCCGTCCCAGACAGAAGGAGGATTTGGCCTACACTCCCCACGCTGGCCAGACGGGTTGGGGAGGCCTGATCGATGTTTTATAATGTATTTCCCTTAGTCGCCTTGTACGACATCCACGGGAAGAGACAAAGTGATTATATTCTAGTCTGCCGGAAATCACACGGCCACATTACACAGCACTATTTATATAAACAACAACACATATAACAAACAAGTCAAACAGACACAAATATTATTTAAGAAAAAAATTAAAGTACTGTGCAATGTCGCAAAATGGTCCCAACTCGGCATAAAACCAAAATCTGTAACAGACTCGGCACTGTTTTTCAGTTAGAACCAGTTGCAGCATCACGGACATACATGCACAAATAAAACCGGTCAAGTGCGAGTCGGACTCGCGCAGAATGAGTTCCGTACCATTATCTATAAAAACGGCAAAATCACGTTTTTTGTATGAGAGCCCCCCTTAAATGTTTGTTTTATTTTAATTAATTTATTTATTTTTAAAGTGAATACATAACTAAATATTCTGTGAATATTTCAAGCGTCTACCTGTTGCCGTTATCAATATCGAGCAAAAAAATCACGTTTGTTGTATGGGATGCTCCCTTAAATATTTATTTTATTCTATTTTTTAGTATTTGTTGTTATAGCGGCAATAGAAATACATCATCTGTGAAAATTTCAACTGTCTAACTAACACGGTTCATGAGATACAGCCTGGTGACAGATGGACGCACGGACGGACACGTACCCTATACCTAACAGCTAATGCGCCCCGTGTGCCAACCTTCCGGTTATATCACGGGGGATGCGAGTCTCTCGTCCAGTAAATCAACCAGACGAGAGGACCTTTTCCTGCACCGCTTTTTGCGCTCGGTAAACCAACCGAGCACGCAAGCGTAGCAGTAGCAGGTCTTACTCCGCTTTCACCTGCATGCAGGCTACTTACGTACTCTTAAGTCGAGTAGCTCGTGGCGACCGACGCTCGGAGAACCCAAGCATCGGGGCCCTACTACCACTCCCCATTCTCCATGATGGGTAGCCGGAGCTGTATGGCACGCTCACATCCCGGCGCACAAGTACAAGTACAAGCGCGCCTAGTGTTTCTGTACCCACACTGGGGCGCCGGATAGCCGGCTCCCTGATTTCCTTGACAGGTACCGGAGCTGTATAAGGCACGCTCACTTCCCGACGTCCTTCAAAGAAGAAACGCCTACCCCGAGCCTACGGTAGGGTGGCCGGGGTGACGGAAGCGATCGCCCGTCAACCTCCTTGCTCAGCAGGCAAGTACCCGAGCCGCGGCGTCAGCTGGTAAGCCGACGACCGCTATAAGGGCCGCTCCAAGCCCCGTTGAGAACCACTGTGGCGGCCCTTCGCCTTAGGCCAGTGATAACCAACTCGCTACGCGCGAGGCCGAGCGCCCGGCCGACAATATGGCCAGGCAGACGAACATGCCCGACCTCTGTAGCTAAACCACATGCGCGTGAGTGTTTACACGCACATAAAGCCACCTCGAATCCGAACCCATGACTGGCAAATTGGGCTGCCGCCAGTCCCCGAGGTACCCTGATCCAAACAGGGGGACCCGTAGTTCCCCCTGCGAACTCTCCACAGTCGGGTACTCCGTGGAGAGCACGGACGGACAGCGAAACCTCAGTAATAGGGTTTTACCCTTTGGGTACGGAACCCTAAAAACAACATAAACTTAGCGTGCATAAACTTAGGTAGCGCCGCAATGTACGGTACACAACAATGTAATGTACGAGTAGGAACTCGCCCGAACTCTACCCGTGTATGACAAATTTAAGGATTAAAATTAATATTAAAATTTTATAGCTGCAGCAATATTTAATTATTTTATCTTTGCCTTCTAACGCAACCTCACCGCCCCCACCTAAAAAGGTTAAGGTTTGCCGCAAACCGCAAGAACTTACTGAATCTAAAAATTTCATGCTGAAATATTGAGTTATTCTGAGAGATATTAGAAACCGTGATATTTCGAGACCTGACAGACACGTCTGGCTGATTTATTTTTTAAAAGCGAATTCGTATGTGTGGTTTGTTCAAACGGCCAGACATCATGAACCTTATACAGCGCTGAGGGCAGGATTTAATGAACAGAGCGAAGTTAAATTTAGCTAAAATAAAAATTTCCAATAAATGAAAATTGAAAAAAGCGGCTAGATGAAATTGGATGAGAAAAGAACGGAGAATGGCATTTAGTGGAAAGCATTAAGGAAAGCATAGCCGAAACCCAGCAGTGGTCGCGCACTGTGCGGTTCCAGAGAAGTTTTCTCCCACGTACTATCAAGCTGTGAAACGAAGTACAGCATGTGGTTCTTCAAAAAAGGCATGAAGTGCCCCTGCCCCTACGGTAACTGCTTTCCATCAGGCGGGCCGTATGCTTGTTTGAGTTTGTACCTTAATGGTATAAAAATAATATTGTAAAAAAGACATTTTTTTATTTAAATGCTAGAGTGATTCGTTCGTTGTTCAATGCTTGTTTACCACCTTTATCATATATATATAGGTTTCATTTCATCACTGAAAAATAAAAACATGTTACATTTCGCCACTGAGAAATAACAACATATCTCATTGCGCCACTGTGATATAAAAACATGCCTCATTTTGCCACTGACAAACAAAAACATGTCATATTTCGCAATTGGTATATAAAAATATGTCTTTTTTCGTCACTGGGAATTTAATTGTCTCCTTTACAACAAATGATAATGTATCATTTCGTCACTGGGAATTAAAATATGTCTCGTTTCGTCACTGAAAATTAAAAACATATATCATTTTGATACTGGGAAACAAAAATATGTCTCATTTTGCCATTGGTAAATAAAAATATGTCTCATTTCGTCACTGGGAATTAAAACATGTCTCGTTTCGTCACTGTAAATTAAAATATGTCTCATTTTGTCACTGGGGAAACGGTTATGTAATAAAGTTTACAATTTACCCAAGGCTTAGCAACTAACGCAACTGCCGGGACCGGCTTAAGGTGCTCTCCCAATACCCTGAACCCTGAGGAAACTCGAGATAATTGCCTCTAAACGGTCTCTGAAGGACTCCCCGCGCTCACTTACGGTCCGATGCTGCATGCAAATAGAATTAGGGTGCACTGCTACCAGCGTATACTACACTTAGAATATATTACATACGGGGCTTTTGTTACGTAAGATGTTCTGGCCACTTTACGAAGCACAAGTGACTAGTGCACTCAGGTTAAAATGAAAATTGGCGATATATTTTAATCCCCTTATGAAGTGAATTTTATATAAATATCGTTAATAACGAACCCTTCCTTAATAACTAAACCATAGTGCGATACTATAGCGCCATCTAGTGATGAGTTAGGTAAAATATAAATATAACATTTTTAGATATTTCTTGGCTGGGCGCTGGTCAAAAGTTAATCAGTTACTCCTCGACATCCCCGTTTTTATGAACAATAATTCCACCAAGTCTCAAAATCGTAGGTCAATCGGTTTCCAAAAAGAGGGTTTTTTTCAACCCCTATTTTCAACCTCAGCGCGCCTACGTTGTATAGAGAACATATATCCAAAGTTTCAGATTTCTAGCTTCAATGGTCTGGGCTGTGCGTTGATTAGTGAGTCAGTCAATCAATGAGGACAAAGTTTTTTATTATTATAGATTATTTATTATTAGTACTCGTGTTAAGTCGAGGAAAAAATAGTCCAACTAATCTCGTTTCCATACCTTCGATCAAGTATATTCCATACATAAACTTTGGACCTCCGTTTCACCCTCTTAGGTGTAAAATTTTAAAAATCCTTTTAAGTAATTTCGTGTCCACTATGTTATATTTTTAAATCGATGCCATTTTCGTAATTGACGTCCCAGAAAACCATAGAATCAACGCCCATATTCATATTATGACATTTCAACCCCATCGCACCCCCCTAGAGGTGATTTTATGTCACGTAGGCTATGTTGGATTATAATAAAGTTGTTGTTTTCGTAATCAGCGACCCGATAAACCATGAAAACAATATCCATGTCGATTTTCAGACTTTTTCACTCCATTTTACCCCTTTAGGGGTTGAATTTTCAAAAATCCTGAAACACGTCTTTACTCATTTATCTATAGAAGTACTCGTGTAAAGTTTCGGATAAAATAGTCCAAATAATCTTGTTTCCCCATACAAACTTTGGACCCCCGTTTCACCCCCTTAGGGGATGAATTTTGAAAAATCCTTTCTTAGTGCACCCCTAGACGTCATAAGGAACCTACATGCCAAATTTGTAATCTCTAGACCCAGCGGTTTGGGCTGTGCGTTGTCTGTGTCAGTGAGGACAAAGCCTTTTATTAATATAGATTTTACATTTTTCGTGTAAGAGATATTTAATGACTGCTTGGGCAGATTCTGTGAACTCTGGCAGTGTTAGTAGTGAAGTTTAAGTGAACTACTTTTGAAAATTCAAGTATATTAAAATAAACAAAAAAAAATGTGAATTACGCGTGATGATATTCTTTCTTACTGGCTAGTAATATTTTGCGAACTTTGGTATTGAAAATTGATTAATTGTAAATTTCCTGAGGATATTTTCCGGCATGTCCCTGAAGCCAAGAAAATTATGGAGAAATAATACAAAAATCTAACATTAAAGGACTGAATTCAGGGACGTAAAATCATTATCATTATTCAAACTCATTTTGTCAAAAAAATTAAGAGTAAAAAGGGTTAACAATGAAAACTCATACAAAACATTTTCACAACAAGTTTATAAAAAACGTACTTCCTTTCTCATTTTCGATTTCCTTTCTTCCTGAAAGAATTTTTTGATTAGGTGTGGGTGTAGAACTCCTACGTGGCAATTTTATGTGTTATCTACGAAAATACATAAAATTGCCACGTAGGAGTTCTACTCCTGTATATGTATTTAATATTCCCACCAAATGAAAACATAATAATGAGGATAACCGTTTCAGAATCAAAAATTATACTGTTACGTCAATAAAAAAAACCCTCAGAATGACAACATAGCGTATGACAGGACATAAAAATATCCAAACTAATTCCTTTTCTTCATAATAATTATATTTCTGTCCTCATAATATTATTATAAAACAAACCGTAAGAAGACTATGAATTGAATAGAATAGCTAATTAGACTCGACGTTGACGAAGTGTCTACGTTGGATTGCTCTTCTCTCCATGACAAATTTAATGAGGTACATTTTTTACAGCCGAGAAAATAAAATAAGGCTACCTTAAGTTTACAACAGTGTAATATATTATTTTGTACGCTTGTTTTAAGTTTGAAACAGCTACAAAATTGATAAATCATTGGGTATTTTATGATTAGGAGTTGAAATAAAATTTGCGGAAAACGGTCGTTTTTAAATATATTTCAAATGGACGACCTTTAATGTCATATCAAAAAATTCATACACATGTAAATGTTTGTAAATGATTATTGTAAATAAATAATTATTATTATTATTATGAAGGCGTGAGTGATCCTCCATCACGGCAATCCATAATAAGGATGTGAGTATGCGGGCGAGGAATTTATAAATTAATAGCTGGCCCGGCGAACTTCGTATCGCCTTTAAATATTTTTACGTTAATTTTTCCAATGAGTCAAAAACTATCCTATCTCTCAAGTTGGATCAAACTACACACACTGTGCAAAATTTTATTAAAATCGGTTTAGTAGTTTAGGATTCCATCGCGGACAAACAACGTGATAAGGATTTTTTATGTATAAAGAAGATACATAAAAAATCTTCTTTCGACAGTTCAAATGTCGATAATGGAAAGAGGTAGACAGAAAATTATTAAAAATCTTCATTTATTGAAAAAACTCAATTAAGGCACTGATTTAATCATTGTAATATTGCGAACAAATTCCATTAATTAACAAACTCAGAAACAATCAGATGGTATAAATCCAAAGCCAGCACGTAACGTAAAACAACAAATCATATCATTCTGTCTCGTTTCCTTACATATTACGATGTCGTGATTTTCTTGTGTGAATGCGTAAACTATCAATTTGTCTATAGTTTTCTCTGTCTATAACAGGTAAGAAGACATAACTAACCATAAATTTAATACGTTTTCTGTCGTGGTCAACTCACACACCAACCCACTCCTGGGATATGGGTCTCCCCTCAATCAAATGGGGTTAGAGCGTACTCCACCACGCTGCTCAAGTGCTGATTGGCGGAGGCTAGTATTTTCAAGCCTAAAGGCCACTAACTTTGCTTAATGACTGCTATCTAACGACAACAGCCGGGACCGACGGACGACTTAACGTGTCGTCCGAAGTACGAAGGAGCTCGATATAAATAAACCCATCCATGGACAAGCTACGGTCGGCATTGCTTAGCTTGCGTGATCGATTAGACTGACACGCGCAGTCACGCCACCGCGTTCCTCAACTACGTAGTTTACGTTTTCTGTTTCAATAAAAAATTATATTCTTAATTTCTTTTTAGGGATCCGAACCTCAAAAGGAAAAACGGAACCCTTATAAGATCACTTTGTTGTCCGTCTGTCTGTCTGTCTATCTGTCTGTCTGTCTGTCTGTCTGTCAAGAATTTCTATGTCGAGAATGCGTGGAGGTATCAAGCTGAAATTTGAACTGTATACTCAGGTCTACGGTCCCATGAAGTTAAAAAAAAATCAAACTGCTAAGTTTATGTAGAAAAAAGTTACGGCCGTTTATTCAGCAAAAAACGCATATTTCGACACACTCAAGGGAATCAAAACCTATAGGGTACTTCCCGTTGACCTAGAACTATGAAATTTGGCAAGTAACATCGTTATAGACTACAAGTACAGGAATAAATCTCAAAACTATACATTTGTAAATAGATCTTAAAAAATAGGGGGTCTATATTTTTTACAGGGTGTCGAAATTTCAAATTGAAACTACTAGTTCAAATGGGGTATCATATGAAAGGGCTTGATGTACACATTGCAAAATATATTTTATTTATTTTTTTCGACGCATTATTTCTTATTTATAATGAAAAATATCAAATTTAATAATGATACTACGTACCTACGGAACCCTCGGTGGGCGAGTCCGACTCGCACTTGTCCGGTTTTTTTAATTTGCTTTTCGCATGATAGAAGCCCACATAACGACATTAATTCAAATAATGAAAAAGAAAAATCAACTCCAATTGAAAGCAAAATATAGAAAACCTTTATATTTTTAATCAATTTTATTTTAAGAGGGTTGAAATATCAGAAGCTTTTATATCTTTAAATATATGCATAAACTTCAGTATTTTAATCTCTTCTAGTATTAAAAATACAACAGTTACGTATTAGCATGTTTGTGTTAAAATTTTAACATTCTACAAAATATAGATGAAAAAGAAGCATTAGTGGTGCCACAAAAAAGTATTTAAATAGTAAATACGCGTTTTCTGAGCTGTAGCGTCCTTCCAAAGATAACAAAATATATTATTTATCTACACTTATGTCTTAACAAAAACTTACAACGATTTTCGTTTTCCTTTACTCGAACTCTTACATCTTACTGAAGTAGAAATACGCGAAAAATTTGATTTTTCGTAATTTCCTCGGTAAGTTTTGTTTCTTTTACAATCAGCAGCAGTTCAAATGTCGATAATGGAAAATTATGAAATTGTCTCTATTTGTTTTATTATAACGGCAACCAGAAACGTTGTTGCGAAGACGGGCGTCAATTTATCAAATGGTATTAATTTAATAATCGATGTAATCTCGTAAAGTAGCATGTAAAAAAAATTGTGAAACACATTCCTATGAATTCTTCATTCTACCGTTTTAACCTTTCGCGTGCCGCAGTCCCATGGTGGGTTACAGCGTTGGTGCAACGCTTATAGAATTGATAGGTTACGCGAAGGGTTAATATTTGCACTAGATGTAAAATCCTTATCCTTACTAATATTATAAATGCGAAAGTAACTCTGTCTGTCTGTCTGTCTGTCTGTCTGTCTGTCTGTCCTGCTTTCACGGCAAAACTACTGAACCGATTTAAATGAAATTTGGTACACAGATAGTTTAGAGCCTGAGGAAGGACATAGGCTACTTTTTAATGCAAAAAAAGGGTTGTAAGGGGTTAAAAGGGGGGGGTGAAAGGTTGTATGGAAGTATCGTCATTTTTAGAGCTAGAAGCTTGAAACTTATTTTTTAGGCTGTTGATTCGATATAAATAAATATGACATTCAAAGTTTGTAAATGTTTTACCCACACGGGGGTAAAATAACAATAGGGAATAGGGGATGAAAGTTTGTATGGAAATAAGTAAGGTATAAGTGAATGTTTTATAAGTTTGCGACAAGAGACAAAATATTAGTGCTATCCTGATATAGATAACATTTACGCAGTCATTACAAAATGAGAAACTGAAATTAACGCGAGTAAAAAACTTGCCAAGCATCGCGCCGTACTAGAGATGGGCAAAATGCCGGGCATTTACAATAAATGTCCAAAAAATAGTTATAAATTCCCTATTTATGCCCAAAACTAGGCATTTATTGGGCATTTACAGGTACTTACTGGGCACTTATTGTAAATGCCAGGCATTTTGCCTATCTCAACGCCGTACACCACCCGTACACATTGAAAGCTGCCGCGCGGGGGTCAGGGAGTGGGCCGGGGGTCGTTACGCGGCGTGGTACCACATGAGTAAAAAACGGTGGTACGGCACAGAAAAAATATGCCCAAGTGGGCTTTCCCAAACGTGCAGACACATGACAATTATTATTTTTTCCGCTACAAATGCATTATTATTCACTGCACATTGTTTACAATTCGATTTGCTTACTTTAGTAGATAAGTTATTAAATATTTTTTTCTTTAGTTGGGTCATTGTTTTATTTATTTCATTCGTTAAAAGTAGATTACTTTCGAGTTTAATTAGATGTTATTACGTCATTTTTTTTTTGTTGCACATTTGTATGCTATTCAGGTACCTAAGAACGGTAAGTTAATTGCCCTCACCAAATAAACAGTACTTTTTTGAGCATTGTACAAACAAAGCATTTGACCATCTGTGAATGTAAACAAAAGATAAGAAAGCTTAATAGTTTTATGAATGAGTCTTTATGCCTTTGCATGCCGACTCAGTCAGAAGTCGCAATATCCGAAAGGGATTTCTAGGAATCGGTTACAAATGGTTCATAAAAACAAGTTCTTAAGTACAAGTGTAAAAAGTTATACTTAGTATAGAGATTTTGTTTATTTGGGTCAATAAAATTAGTTAAGATACATGAAAAATACTCGCTGGTATGCGCGATACGAGCGACGCGATCTATTCGCAATTTGTAAGCTGCCCGACTGGGGATGTACCTCCATCTCACAGAATACCGCAGCCAAATAACAATTCCCTTCAAGGTTATTATCTTCCTGCGAGTGAGAGAGGTCACCAGGAAGGAATGAGTTGCTACGTTAGTAGCGGGGGTCGCGGCGCTCGAGCGGTATTTCATGTTGAAAGCGATAATATGGCTACAGTAACCGTTTCACTTTGGGCGGTCTTGTCTGCCACCCGACGTAGTATAAAAAAAGATCCTTAATGTGTGTTTGTGAAGTAATGTGATTTTAAATATTAGTCCCGTATACTCTCATGCAGTTTTACATTTATGATTTGGTCTATGGTATATGGTAATTAAATTTAATTCATTTGGGTTTATAATATTTTTTTAAATAGGTTTTTATACAATTAAATAAAATACTTAAATAAGTTATTTTCTTATTAAGAAGTTTTGTTTTCTGTGTTTACGGTGAAAAGCAAAATAAAGTGTAAATAGTTATAGGGGTATAGCGCACTCGGTTCTAAAACTACCATTGAACTTAGCTGATGAGGACATGCCGGTATGTAACATTAGCAAAAGCAGTGAGCGCGGAAGAAAGTTGCAGCAGTGTAAGCTGTTGGTTGGGATGAATGTACAATGTTCCACAAAAGAGCTATATAAGCACTAGATGGCACACTGCAACTCATGTGTCTTATTTGTAAAATAATTAGCCGAAATATTTAAAAATGCTGCCCAAAGACACTATTCCACGCGGACGAAGTCGCGGGCACAGCTAGTGATCTTATATGTCGTATGTAGATTATAAATTGCTTTCTCTAGACCGGTGATCTCAAGAAGACTCGAGGTGCTCTGAAGGACATTAAGAAAGATCTTTATTCAACAGTGAATACAAGAATTTTCCTAATTTGTTTTTATATAATAATATTATTCATCTTCTTCTTGAAAAGATTTATATTACTTTCTCCTTTTGTTTCTCATAATTGCTTTCGACTTTTCGACGCCCTTGCCCTTATTCATTCTCTTATCCAACACTTGCTGGTAGAGATTTCTTTTAGAGATAAACCTGTCTTTGTACATGTTCTTAAAATTCTGTTAGTTATATTGTATATGAATATACATATATGTTCTTTATATACAATAAAGATACAACAAACAAACAAACAAGCTGAATATGATTATGGTAGGATAAAATATTTAACAGGCGTCTATTAAACGTTGATATAACACTGTTAAATACCGCCTATTTTTATTATCTACTCTGTGTTACCAGAGAATATAAATGAAGTTGAAAAAGCTACTCTGCTACAATCTAAAACAAAACAAAAGTCAAAACTTTCCCCGGTTAAAAATGCAGTTTCAACAATGCAAAATCAAACTTTTAATCCGCTCGGCAAACTTTGACCAGTGAAAAAAGTTTAAATCCGTGGAGCTAACACTAAAATAAATGTCTTCTGTGTCACTAGAATAATACTTATCATAGATTATGTTAATTAGGTTAAAAGTGTTATATCTAATTAGGTGACAATTACATTAGCGTTTCGTGACTTGTCGCGGTCGGTGTGAAAAAGTTACATTAAGGTTGCGTTCATTTCATTACGTTTAGGTATTTAAGTGACAGAATTTTTGCTGCATTATTTTATTATCATTTTCTTGGTCTAATATTATTATTATTTACATTGTTAACATCACCATCATCATCATCATCAGCCTGTATCTACCCACTGCTGGATATAAGCCTTCCCCAATGCTTTCCACCAGATACGATCCTTCCTTCCGCATCCGGCTGCTTCCAGCCGCTTTCTTAAGGTCATCGGACCATCTAGAAGGAGGGCGCCCAACACTTCGTCGTCCGACGCGCGGCCTCCACTCTAATACATTCCTACTCCATCTGCTATCACTTATTCGGCAGATGTGACCGGCACATTGCCCTTCAGCTCGTAAACTCTGAAGGCGGCTGGATGTGGAAGGCAGAGGATCGTATTTGGTGGAAAGCATTAGGGAAGGCTTATATCCAGCAGGGGCATACAGGTTATACGTAGTTTAGGAGTATATGGGACTCATCAACACCTTAAGAGTCATGGCCAACCTCACCTGCACCGGGTGCACCCTGCCGAATAGAACTGCTCTCTGGCGATAGTCGCCAACCAGCCTGCCCAGCGCTGCGACTATTGGGCATTACTGTCTAATGAGTTACAACCTCAATATATGGCCAACAGTACCCGACTCCTGCTATTCCGGTTCAAGGAGGCAGTTTTGGTTACCGATGGCTTCAAGAAAGACTGGAAGTGTGTGGATGCTGCAAGCGGAGGATCGCATATGGCGGAAAGCATTAGGGAAGGCCTGTATCCAGCAATGGATAGATAACGACTGATTATGATGATGATGAGCTTAGGAGAGCGTAACGCGATGGCGTCGTTACACGTGCCAGTCTAAGGAGGAGCTCGTTGGCGTCGTGGTACGTGTTATACTAATTGATTACGCAAGTTAAGCAACATCAACCGGTGCCTGTCCACTCGGGAGTCCAAAAATATATTATTTAAAACCTAATATTTAATCCCGATCGACCCTACGTTGTATGAGAAATAGTAACCCATAATAATCTTCATTATTAGATCTGAGACTTGGTACAAAATGTAATGAGGTGAAAATGAAAAGAAAAAGGAATATAGTAAATTGTGATCTTTTTCCGGAATATGTGAGCTCCATTTCACCCGCTCTACATTGTAATTGCCATCTATTCCTATCAGGGGACACAATTTCCACTAGGCTACCTCCCGTATTCACTTTTATTTTTTATTAAGAGGGATCTAAAACGAACCTATGTTTTGTCATTTTGTTCATTGTGTCTGTCCCTACGTAACCAACAAGAGAAGTAGTTTTCATTTCCTTATCTAAGATGCTGGTTAAAATTATTCTCTCAGATTCATTCGTATGTGGATGAAAGGTAGAGAGACAGAGAGTCAAGGTTTAAAAGCGGACTCAGAAACGCACCGACGACGTGACTCTCACTTTTACTGTGTCTTGGGGAAAGCTGGTGTCCGCTTCCGGGATCCTATAGCAATGAAACTTTTTTGTAAAGTCTACACCGTTCCTATAATTTCACCATACACAACAGTGAATCTCTTCCCATCACGTACAGAAAATTCTACTACAATAATCCACAAGAGGGCAAGTTAAGTCAGCTAAAACGAAAATATAGTTTATGAATATCTACGAGTCCATTGTCATGGGGCTAAAATCATCGAAATATTTTTTTTTTTTAGGAAAATTATAAAATGATGCAAGATTTTCATGAACTGGACATATTTTTTTCAGTCTCAATATTTTATTATTCAGAAGCTACAAAAATAAATAAATGTGACAATCGTAAATAAATATAAAAATGATTATGTTTATTTTTATCGAGTTAGGTACGGCTGCGTCGTCGAAACCAAAGAGTTGTGTAAAAAAATAATTTTATCATAAATTTGTATTAAAGTGTACAATTTATATAAAGTATATAAATTATAAAAAACAGTTTAAACTTGACAGGTTACCTCGAGGTTCCCCATAAAAGGAAACAATCCAAATTTTCTTCGTAATAAACACGAATAAACAAATAAAAAAATATTAACAATATGTTGTCAAATAAAGTTGATTTAAAAAAAAATTGAAACCGACTTCCGTTGGCGAGCGCAGCTTATTGGTGGAATAACCCGGCAGACGCTGCTGCCCGTCTTCCGGGAGAAATGTTATCGCGTGACACAAGATTCCTTAGTCGCCTTGTACGACATCCAGCGCAGAGCAATGGAGTGGCACAATTTTATTCTGCCGGCTACCATAGGGCAAATTTAAGGGTTTCCCCTCGATTTTTCTGGGATCCCATCATCAGACCCTGACTTGGTGAATATGGAACCACCTCGCAATTACCCTTTCAAATAAATGAGTATTTGACCATACGTGCTTATAAAATTTAAGGGTTTCCCTTGATTTCCCTGGCATCCCATCATCAGATCCTGACTTGGTGAATATGGTACCACCTTGCAATCATACCCTTGAAAGGGTATGATTGCAAGGTGGTACCATATTCATTTATTTGAAAATAAAAAAAGAATTATGAAAATCGGTTCAAAAATTCGCAAAGATATCGAATAACATACATACAAAAAAAAAATTCAGTCGAATTGAGAACCTCCTCCTTTTTTGAAGTCGGTTGAAAAGAGAAGTGAAGTTTTAGAAGCATTAAAAAGGGTATTTTTTTAGTCAATGAATATTTCTCCTTTCATACTATCACACATACATTTCACATTCACAAAAGTGTATTAAAGTTATCAATGAATATTTCTCCTTTCATACTATCACACATACATTTCACATTCACAAAAGTGTATTAAAGTTAGTTTGAAATTGATTAACTGAAATGAATTTCTGATAAATCGAACTTTAATAAAAAGATGTTAAAAATAAATAATAGTCTAAACTATAATTAATCACCCGCAAAATAAAAATAAAAACAGCAGGTGTAAGTGGTTCATCAACACCTTTGAACCAAAGCTAACTTCACCTGCACGCGGTGCACTGCTGACTGACAAACGAAGCTCTGGCGAAAAGAGAGGTAGGGAGCGTAATTGTAAGCTACCCGACTGGGGAATGTACCTCCACCTTACAGAATACCGCAGCCAAATAACAATTCCCTTGAGGGTTGTTGTGTTCCTGCGAGTGAGTGAGGTCACCAGAAAGGAAGGAGATGCTGCGTCGGCAGCGGGGGTGGCGGCGCGCCAGCGATATTTTATGTTGCGAGCGTTAATATGGCTACGGCAACCGCTTCACATCAGGCGGGCCGTATGCTTGTCTGCCACCCGACGTAGTATAGTATAAAAAAAAGCAGACTAGTTTATATTCTTTCAAATTATAATTGATCTAATTATAATTTTTATATTAGATTGTTCAAATGTTTAAGGTGGTATTTTTATTTTTACTTATATATAAAATCAATTTGTTTAATTTGTACTGAAATATACAAATTTATTTGTACTTAATTAATTCGTAATTAGTGCTTAATTTATATTTGATTTTTATAATTAGTACTTTATTTATACTTTGTTTTGTTAGTACAAAACAATTTCACAATTGAGTTCCTGCTAATTTAGTAATTAGCAGGAACTCAATTGTGAAATTGTTATGTTTTTAATTAGTACTGAGTTAGTACTTAATTTGTTTTTGAATTATATTTTATTAGATCTACATTTAAATGTCCAGTTTATTTTTAGTCGTATTTAAATTTGAACGTGAAGAGCATACATTTGTATTAAAGTGTACAATTTATATAAAGTAATAAATTATAAAAATCAATTAAAACTTGATGGCTGTTATCTCAAGGTTCCCTATAGAAGGAATCAAACCAACAATTCACATTTTTTTCACCGTCTAATTAGTTTTACAAAGTTAGTTTTCTGCCATGACATCCATCAGATGGTGTTCTATACTTCTATATTCTCATGGACAATTTACCGGCATTAGAAATGTTTCTAATACAATAATAATATGATAATGTTATCATTTATTACAATTAAATCTATTGTTAAGGCGAATCAGATAAATGTGAAATAAAACCTGCGTACGTAGCGTACGTACGTGCGTAGTTGGATTGGATAAGAAACTCGTTAGTATATGAGGCCCCAAACAAAAAAAAAGGAAAACTATACTAATTTATTATATTTTTATAGAATAGTTTCATAAACATTATAAACTTCATAGAATAAATTCAAAAATATATAAAAAAAACTGTTAATTATCAGTTTTTTTTTTAATATGAAATTGATGCTCCAATTATTCGTCATCCTGTTGCTTTTCAAAATCAGAACTGAAGACAGGTCATCGTGTAAACAGAATTTTATTCATCTTGAATTTTTAATGTGTAAAAATAATATTTCGTGTATTTAATAATCTTTCGTCAAATTTATTTCACTTTATCTCAGTGATTTATCTTCATTTTACTTTAATTAAATATTGAACGAAAATTCACTATATTTTTTTACTTGACGTCCCACCACTGGCAAATTATTTTCCTCTTTTCCTTGTATTTTTTTTTTTTAAACTACGTCAAATTTCAATTACGATCTTTTTTTTCCGAAAGACTTTTCACTATCATATATCAAAATATCTCTTTATAAATCTAGGCCCACACTAGTGTATGGGGTGTAGTGGTTCATCAATGTCTTTGAAGCATAGCCAACCTCTCCTGCAAGTAGTGCACCCTGCTGACTTACAAATGAGGCTCTGGCGAAAAGAGAGGAAGGGCATAGCGTATTTTTTAAGCTGCCCGACTGGGAAAGCACCTCCTTGGTTGTTGTGTTCCTGCGAGTGAGTGAGGTCACCAGAAAGAAAGAAAGACAGGTGTATATGCTGGCAAGGGATCGGCGACCCCTTGGTATTGCTGATCTCCATAGGCGGTGGTGATTGCTTCCCATCAGGTGACCCACATACTCCTTTGCCCTCTAATAAGTGTATTTTTATGCAGAGAAAAGTATATGACAGGGAGTTTGGTTCATTACAATATCATTCTCAGATTGTTTCCTTTTCAGTCATATTTCGATAAAATCACACTTTTTTGAACTTTTGAAGCGTCGTAGTGTGATACGAGAATATTAAACCTGTTGTTTTGTAATCGAAACTTCATTGTAGCTGTACTTTGGCTAAATTTTATTTACGAGAGTTGCACGTCAGAAAAACTGGGTGTGGATTTTACTTGCTACAAATTGTTGAAAACCTTTTTTAAGTATTTAGTATATTTTAGGTATATGACCTAACTGAAAAATTTAATTAGAATTGAGGACGAGCTCGGTGGTAGAATGGTTAGCAATGGCCACTTTGACTCTGAGGTCGCGGGTTCGATCCCCGCACAAGACAAATATTTGTGTGCATGAACATGTCTGTTTGTCTTGGTCTCGGTGTTTTCTATGTATTATATGAAAGTATTTACATAAAAAAAAATATTTAAGTATTATATCAGTTATCTAGTACCCATAGTACAAGCTTTGCTTAGTTTGGGACTAGATGGCCGCGTGTAATTTGTCTGAAATGAATAAATATTCCTATAATAAATAAATATATAAATAAATATTGTCAGACAAATTACACAGCGCCATCTAGTCCCAAAGTAAGCGAAGCTTGTGTTATGGGTACTAGACAACTGATAAACATACGTAAATACATTTTTTTTTTTGTAAATACATACTTATGATACATAGAAAACACCCAGACTAAGACAAACAGACATGTTCATGCACACAAATGTTTGTCCTATGTGGGAATGGAACCCACGAGCGTTGGTGTCGAAGTCATTGGCCATTGACCGCTACGCCACCGAGCTCGTCAGTATTATAAGTTAAATAATTATTTAAGCTACAAGACTTATCACCTTATATTGTTGTCTGTACGGCTGGTATGCTCACGGCCACTTTTAAGAGAGAGGGAGACAGATATATTTTTTCCACTAAATAATTTTTTTTTTTTTTAATTCTTTGTCATGACTAATTTGGGGTGTAAATGGCCAACTTCAACTGCACGCGGTACACCCTGCTGACTGACAAACGAAGCTCTGACGAAAAGAGAGGTAGGGAGCTTGTAAGCTACTCGACTGAGGAATGTACCTCCACCTCACAGAATACCGCAGCCAAATAACAATTCCCTTGAGGGTTGTTGGGTTTCTGCGTGTGAGTGTGGTCACCAGAAAGGAAGGAGATGCTGCGTTGGCAGCGGGGGTGGCGGCGCGCAAACGATATTTTTAGTTGCGAGCGTTAATATGACTACGGATACCGCTCCACATCGAACGGGCCGTATGCTTGTCTGTCACCCGACGTAGTACAAAAAAAATATATAACATCTATAAAATCCGTACATATGAGTATTATAATATGTATAATATTGGCCACGAAATACCTACTACTTCGGAATACCTTTGAGATTGGCGAGAATTGTATTATGCCTACGGTGTTTATGTAACAATCTGATCATTATCCAACGGTCTCCGAGTTAGGGAGGTTAATGAATTTCAGGACCCCACGTTTCCGTGCCAATACTCTTTTACGACCTCTCAAAGTAGTATCGTTCTCATAGTAAACGGTTCTAACTTTGGGTCGAGTTTGCAAAGGCATTAACGTAACTTTTCTATTGTTTCAGATATTTGGGCACAAGAAAGCAATGGAACAGATAACCAAGTACCTGATTATTATCGCATCTATAATGACAGTAAAGCTCACAGTTACCGAAAGCAAAAATGAAACAAAGCTAAAAACCGATAGAGGGCATTACCCTTTGCCAGTATTCATTAACGTATGCGATATAATGGATAGACGATCAAAAATACATTGTTATTGCGATAGCAATAAGCCAAAGACAGCTGTAACTGCAGAATGTTGGGTTTTCGGTGGTGGATTAACAGAAGGCGACAGTATTTGGCCTAGTTTTTCATCACAATCTGAAATACAACATCTTATGTTTAATGCACGAACAGACGACGCATTAACATTCATTCCCGCTAAAGCAATAGTTAGACTTGACAAATTAACGCAAGTATCAATACAATTTGGTACTATCAATAGAATTCCACCTTACGCCTTCACAAATTCGTCTTCTTTAAGACAAATAATATTAAAATCTAATAAGATCACTACTCTGGAAAGGCATTCTTTCGCACAAATGATGATGTTGTCCAACTTAAGTTTGGAAGAAAATTTAATATCTGAACTTAAAAGAGAGGTATTTTTTAATTTACCAAATCTGCACGTTCTGTATCTATCGAGTAACAGTTTAAATTTGATACATGAAGGTTGTTTTAAGCATTTAAATAATTTAGTGGAACTAAGACTAGATAATAATTGCATATCAGTTATAACAAGAGAAATGTTTGAAGGCTTAGAGAATCTATCTAAATTAAATTTGAGGAATAACAAGTTGACTATGATAGGCAATTTGGCCTTCAGTGAGTCTTGGGGTTTGAAGGAATTGCTACTCGACAATAACGCAATAGAGTTCATATCAGAAAGGGCGTTCGGAGGTCTCAGCCAGTTGAGGAAACTTACTTTATCTGGTAACAAGCTGACAACGTTTTATGAAGACATACTTGAAGATATAAGAAGTCTCGTAGTTTTAGATCTGAGTAACAATCTATTGCAAACGATGTCGTACGAGACTATCCGGCCAGTCGTGGAGAATGATAAGTCTGTTTCTGCGGTAGTTTATTTGGAGGGTGAGTTGGAAACTTTTCTGTTTTATTTATGGCTTTAATACTATTACGGGGAATATATAAGGGTTTAACGTCTCGTATGTTTTTATCGGGGGCCGTCCAATTGAAGTATAGTCAGCAAAGAAGATAAGTAATCGGAAGATTAGGAATATATAATGTTTTCATGAGTTTCTTTTTTATATATGATTTATATATTGTATTAATATCTGCATAACTATATATAGTTACACATTATACATAGTTATCCATATATTAATACACAAACATTAATTCATAAATGATTTTATAAAATCCATTATTATAATTCAAGAACTGCTTACTTATCTTCTTTGCTGATTGTACTTAATCGTTTTGTTTGCATTTACTTCTACTTATTTAGTCAACATTTTATTATTATTAAAAAAAACACAATCACAAACCAGTAGTAAAAATATATGATAACGTTATACAGAACAGTGCTCCAAAAAGGTCAGATAAAAAAGGACTACTTTTATTTTTATTTTTTTTTATTACAAGTCCCTATTTTTGTTGGAGACCGTTTATGGTCAGTAATAGTGCAGGTATGGTCGATTTTGAGTCAAAGATGACATTGAGTCAAATATCCTCCTACCTCAAACGAAAAAAAAAACTAAAGTTAAGTAGCAAACAGTGCATTTCAGAGTGCTTAGTGTGAGTTTTGTTGGTCCCATTTGAACGTGTTAACGTTTACAAGCCTACCAAATTGAGAAAAAGTTTCATATTGTGAATTTACCAGACGCGCGTTACATATCCAAATTAGCCGAGTTGCTCACTTCAAAATGTGACCAAGTAAGCCACATAATTTTGATGTGTGACAGGCGTCTTATAAATTCACAATATAAGAGTTGTTCTCTATTCGGTCAGTTTGTTTCAGGTAACATGATCGAACGTGAACAAAAAACTCGCACTCAGTAAAAAAAGCTACTACACACAATCAAAACCCTGACACAACATTTAAACAGTAACAATAGAGCCGTAACAACGAACATTTCAGGAAATATGATTATCATAAAATATGCATGAGGATACTTACTTACTCAGCATAATAATTTATTACATATGAAAAGCCTTTCAGATAGGCAATGATTTATTGAAACGGAGGTCGAAAATCACTATTGCTATAAATTCTGATACCGCTGGTGAATTTGAAGTGAATCATAAGTTATAATAACGTGTAGCAATATATTTGCTTAATGTTCTACTTCTATGTATTTTCGTGTTCGATAAAAGAGATTTCACAGGGAAAAAGTGCTGTTGATACTTTACGAAAAACTATAATAACCAAATAAAAATCTAGTATGTTGTAATGGTGCTTTTCAAGTTATTTATTTATTATTATTTGAAAGTCTTACGACAAATATTATTGTTTTTTTATTATCTTAAAAACGAGTATTATAACTTAATTATAATTTAAAATATAAAAAAATAGGAATTGAAACAGAGAACTAGTAGATATGTAATGATACGAAAGTAGATTATGAACGAATATAATGTAATTAGGTAGAAATATTTCACAAGTGTAAAGAAAAAAGTAAACACACGATTCAAGAATAAAGACAAAGACAAAGTAAACAAAATTGGTTTCTATGGAAATAGTTATTAAAAAAAACACTAAATTCAAAATATGTTAAAAATATATAAAATATAAAAGAGGTCGCAACAGTAATGATGATATATTTTTTTATATACTATGCTGTTCCAGAGAGGTTTTCTCCCACGTACTATCGAGCTGTTGAATAAACCTGTCGAAATTTTCCCAAGACACTTTGTCCTTATGTTTGTTTGCCGCCGTAGTAGAATAAACAAATAAATGCAACATAAGTAACATTAATAAATAAAATATGAAGTCTCCACCTATGTCAAATTCTATAAGCTTCCTATTCCTACTAATTTCATCTGATATAACGAATTAACCTTTGTGAGTTCCAAGGAAGCCGTAGTTTTACCCTCGGGACTGCAGTGGATTTCATTGTTCATTGCCTTTTTTGATGGTCGCCGCTGTTAATCCTGGCTACACAGGAGACACAGTGGTGGAAAAGTTCGATTCATTAGTTACTGTTGTATAATTATATAATAACAGGTTTTTTTTTTCCAAAACCTACTTCAGGCGCCAGCCTCTCACTTAAAATGGCATAGCATTTAAGGAAACGAAATGTTTAGAAATTTAAGTTTAATTAATAAGCCTTCTATTGTGGGAGGAAATAAAGATTTATTATTATTCTTGAAAAAAAATCTTTAAAAAAAATATTTATTTAATTAAATAATGTAATAAGTTAGCTACTACATTATACAGACTGTAATGTATGTTCAAAGAAGAAAAGTAAAATATTTAAGATGGTAACCTAGCAGAGTCCCAGAGTGACACAAATAAATAATAATAATAATAAAATCTAGCATACAGTAAAAGCTAGTGTTGGGCAAAACTATTGGCAAAATGACGCTTAACAGACGTAGGGCTGCGCTGGTGCAAAACAGTTCAATATCCGTAGAGACGTTAGTGACTAAGTTGATTTCTCATAGGTTAAACGAGATCAATACTGGTGCGTTCCGTGGGCTCTCCAGTTACACATAGACGTCCAGCATTACACGCTGTGTTCAACGGAATTGTTGAATCACCCAGTCTTCGTGAATGAGTAGATGTCGCATTACATTTGAATTGCATTGTGGTTATGTAGAATATAAGTATTCTACCATTAGATATTTTATTCATCCATTAGATATTCGATCAGTTTTTTTTTTTATATGAAGGCCAAGCCTATTGTTAGACTTCGTGATAAAAATGAAATATGCTCATTTTACCAAACCATTTCTATCTGACATTAGATAGGATTTATTTCAACTGAAATAACAACCTACTCATTTAAAAAAAATATTTTAATTGTTGTTAGAAGGTAACTCATCATCATCATCAGTCTGTATCTACCCACTGTTGGATATAGGCCTTTCCCAATGCTTTCCACCATATGCGATCCTCCGCTTCCCGCATCCAACCGTTACCAGCCACTTTTTTGAGATCCTCGGTCCATCTAGAGAGAGGGCGCCGTACGCTTCGTCGCTCGTTCTCGTTCGAAGCTTCCCAAAAGCTGTCCAGCCCAGTCGAATGCGTCTATCGATCTCTTTGTTCAAATTAAAATTGAAAGTAGGTAACTACCTACAAAAAATTACATTTTTTTTAAAAAAAATCAATTAGAATGTAGTATTCGGTTATTAAACAAATATCTGGTTAAGTGCTGTTATAAAATATAATCTTATAACATCGATATCGATTCAACGGAGCGTAATAATTAGATTATACATCAAGTATCGTCGATAATTTCCTTAGTAAATTTAAACAACAATTATTGGGAACTTGAGCAACATATTTCTAGGTCTTGAAATTACCTATATTCTATTTTATTATCATTAAACGCTTATTTATATAACAAACTAACTAATTCATACAACATCGTCGTATATACATATATTTTTTTACATTTATTTTTACACTAGGGGCGTGCGTACACGTTGTTGCTGAAATAGTGACATTATAAAAACTTGTTGAAGTCTTTTTTGAACAATCCATTGCAATCTTTAAGGAGAATCTACAACGGAACAGTTCTCGGCGGAAAATTCTGCTTGAAAGAAGAAAAGTGAATTTTATAATTTGAATGCGGCACATTCAAACAGAAGCCGATTAAATTAAAACACTACAATATGAATATCTATATTTATGTATGTAGATACAGGCTGATGATGATGATGATGAAAAAATTTAGGACCAGTCTGGATGTATACTCTTTCAAATAAAAAAGTACTTTTTCAAATCGGTTTATAAATCGCGGAGTAATTAAGTAACAAACATTAAAGAAAATACATCCGAATTGAGAACCTCCTCCTTTTTTGGAGTTGGTTAAAAAACGAGCGAATCGCAACTAAGAAATATTACATGAAAATCTAACAGCCTCAGTAATCCCAATCTTCTCGATAAAATTAGTTGCAAACGAGGCCAATAGAAAGGCATTATCTCTAGCATATTTGATACGTCCGAATATTGGGCTCACAATGGGTATAATCCTTTTATTTCTTACGTTTCATAGCTATCGAGCACGTAAATCAGTCGCCTCTGGAGGCCCGAATCGTACCTATATTTCGCAAAGGGACCCGATAAATTTGCCCTTCTACATCGCGGAATAGCTTTTATTTGCAAAAATTCTTGTTTGTTTATTAGGTGTTTTATAGGGCCATTGTTGTTTTGGGAACAGTTCGCTTTTGATTATTCATGGCCATACTTTCCTTATTGTGGTTGTGAGGTATAACGAGAAATAAAAAAAACTGTGAATGAATGGCTTATTGACTGAAATGAATACCAAATGAAATAAACTTTACAGAATTATTCCGCCCATTGTCACCACCAACCTAGAATGTCTAGTTTTTTATTTTGTATATTTTGTATAGGTGTCCTATTAAACATTATTTTCAATGATACAAACAAACTTATTTATAATACGTTGAAGTAGAAATAATCTTTTTTTTTATCTTACGTCGGGTGGCAGACAAGCATACAGTGATGATGATAGACAAGCGTACCTGATGTGAAGCGGTTACCGTAGCCATATTACCGCTCGCAACATAAAATATCGCTCGCGCGCTGTCGCCCCCGCTGCCGATGCAACATCTCCTTCATTTGTTTCTTTCTGGTGACCTCACTCACTCGCAGGAACACAACAACCCTCAAAGGAATTTTTATCTGGCTGCGGTATTCTGTGAGGTGGAGGTACTTCCCCAGTCAGGTAGCTTACAATTACGCTCCCTACCTCTCTTTTCGCCAGAGCTTCATTTGTCAGTCAGCATGGTACACTGCGTGCAGGTGAAGTTGGCTTTGGTTCAAATATGTTGATACATACATACACACACCCCATAATCTAGGCTAACTTCTGTACTCTTTAATTAGATTGGTGTCTCAATCAAAACAATAACGGCTTAATTAACAAACTCAAAGCAAACACCGGGCTATACCAAGTAATTACTATTCAGGTCCAGACAAATTACATCAATCATATCAATATAATAACTTAATTTCCGTACTCCAATTTTGGGAATTAAATCGAGAAACCTTCGTTGCTGCCTAACTAACCGTGTAAGTAGAGACGAAATGCTACGTCAGCAAATGCTTGCTAAGAAACCGTATTATATGAAGGGGAACTGGTATAGCCAAATAACATTATGAGCTAACAAAATACCTGGATTATTTACTGTGTTGATTATCAAGTCAGATAGGTAAATAAGTATTAACTAAATACTAGATTCACCCGCGTGTTGTGTCGGTTAAAGCGTTATTTTTTGGTCACAATCTCGTGCATGTATTTGCTCATATAACGGTCGCGACAAGAAACATAGCTCGCGCGTCATCACCCCCGCTGCCAACGCAGCAACTCCTTCTGGCGACTTCACTCACTCGCAGGGAATTACCCTGAAGGGAATTGTTATTCTGCTATGGTATATTGTAAGGTGGAGGTAATTCCCCATTTCGGCAGATAACAAATACGCTGTACCCAATCGCCGTTCGACCGACTTCACTGTTCATTGCCTTTTTTGGCAGTCGCCGCTGTTAATCCTGGCTACACAGGATACACAGTGATGGGAATGTGTGGTGGTCCCTCGTCCCGTACCCTACCTCGCTTTTGCCAGAGCCCCCTTTCGGTAGTCGGCAGAGTGTACGAGTATCAAGTGCAGATGACGTTGGCTTTGGTTCATGTTGGCAGTGTTGCTAATTGACGGTAATTCAAATAAGATAATTGTTGTATAACATGTTTCTCAGTAGTTTCTTGGCGATCTATCTACCGTCTATTTAATCTGTGACTTTGGTCGGTTAAGTTAATTTCATAATCATGTAATATGCATACGTCAATCCATCACAAATTGACGGGGAAACGGTTGTAAATTAACATCCATATTATATTAAATGGAATGAACTGACTTACACTGTCTTTAGCCCATAATAACACTTGTACATAATAATATGTCCTGTCAAAATAACGAAACCTGTCAAATAGCGAAAAAGTCAGCAAGTTTTTTATATATATCGAATAATATATAGGACCTATGTATTTTAAATATTTTATATGGAACAACAATTTTACGAGTACAAAGGTCCTACGTAATAGTTAATGTTGTTCATAGTAAATAATACTACAATCTCTAATATTCGTTAATAGTTTTGAAACTAAATTCATCACACAATTTGATCGAAATTTTCAAACGGTTTGGAAGCAATTTAAAATTAGTAAGTATACCTTCGTACCGTTGAAAAAAAAACCTATTTTACTTTTATACAAATGAGCTAAAATAAAAACAGAATCGTAAAGTGCTAGGAAAATGTAGTTAACAAATAAATTGGACATTCGATAAATCGTAAACACTTTTAGAATTTGGGCAGACCATTATCACGTCCATTTTTATTCCTGTCTCTTCCTGACCTGAACAAGGAAAGGATATTAAGCTAACTTTTCAGTGTACAGTTTGAAAATAAAGACTATGCCAACTCGAAAGCGTCGTTTCGATCTGGAATAAGGATTCAGCACGTGCCAAGTTGGGGTAAGACCCATTTTTCTTAGTTCTAACCAAACTATCTGTTCACTGCAGGTTGCGACGTTGGCAAGTTTCATATAATTTTGCTACGATAGTAGAATGCAAATAACTGTCTCACAAGAAACTGCGACATTAGACGTGTTGTTGAAACTACCTACCTATGTTCTTTAAGGATCATTTTTTATTACCTACAGTTATACATAATGATAGATTACGAACTATTTTGAGTCGTGACGTGCTCGGTGGTCGAATGGTTAGCAATGGCCGCTTTGACTCCGATCATCTCCTTGAGCATGTCTGTTTGTCCACCCAGACCAAGAGGTCTGGGTGTTTTCTATGTAGTATAAGTATGCATTTATAAAAAAAATGTATTTAAATACATTTATCCGTTGTCTAGTATCCATAACACAAACTTTGCGCTTAATTTAGGACTAGATGGCACTGTGTAAATTGTGCAGAAATATATATTTATTTATTTATTCGGTATCAGGCAATTCTTAATCGCATTAGGAGAATGTCCGGAATCCGAATGCATATAAAAAGTTTATAATTTATAGTATAGTTTAGAATATTGCCAATGTTCATAAACGTTTCTCAAGTTAAACGTTAGTAGTTAGTCTTAGGCCTGGATTAAACCCCCATGTACATCATGAAAATAAAATTACATACGTCGTCAATCTATATTAGACCCACTGCTGTATGCCCTCAATTGAAGAATTTTGAGCGTTTTCGCTTACCACGCTGCTCACCTGCGAATTGGCGGAAGCCAGTGAAGCTATATGGCTTACCGACCGGACTTGGCTTAACGATTGTAATCTAATGACAGCGGTCATGGTCGACAACTTAACGTTGCCACGGCAGCAAGGAGGAACTTGAGATAAATAAACTCATCCACAGACTTATTTATTATTATGTATCTCTTTTTAATCACGGGTCAAGCACGGTCATTTGATAGGCGTGCGCGGGGATATGAATCCAACGTGTAGAGACCCCTTTGAGAAGTTTGATGTAATGTTGTACGCCCGCAGTGACCCGCTCCAGGATATGTCAATGGAACGACATACCCGTGAGCAGGTCTCGGCAGGCGTTGAGACTATTACGAAGTGTGATGGAAAAGAAATGGGCTATGGAAATGAGATCTGGGTGAACTTAATACCGGGCTATTACAGAAGAGGGACAGACGATTTTATTATTCATTATTATATACTGTAATGATATACTTTTACAGCGAGAAATATTTGTATGGAATTTCTCGCAATTTTAAGTAACATTCATGTTAGTCGTATTAAAAGGAGAGTTGATAGGCGAAATTAGATTATTGAAAGGCGTGAAGTATACTACATAACTGGACACAGAACCGTCACAAAACAATATATATAGTATGCAGTTGTATATCTAATTAATGTATATTTTTAAATATGTTTTATTTTGACCTTTGCGACCCTACTCTGAAACTTTATCAATGTCCCAAAGATAAACAATATTTTAGCATTAAGTTTGCCTTTTATATAAAATACGTATATGTATTGTGTGCAAAAAGATTACATAAATAAAAAAACAATGACTACGATCCACGCTGCATAACTTACGTATTTAACTGGACTGATACATGGAACGACGCCAAAACTCCGCATTATTTAATAGAATTACATTAAATTCTTCTTAAAATCGTCATCAACAACAACAACAACAAAGGATAAATACATGTACTTATGACGAACAGCAAAGTTGAATGTATAATAAATTCCCTCTCATACCTACTACTAATACTAATAATTCCCCTGAGCTAAAATAAATACCAATTTCCTTTTAAACTTCCCATAACACTGAAGGGTATAATCGTGACCGGCGCACATTACTGTGATCACGTGTACTTAATTCAGATTATGTAACTTAATTCAGCAAATAAATTTTAAGTGCCCATTGTGGAGCGACTCGAAGTAGGCTTGTAAGGGCTAATTTACAAAAAGCCACCAGCGACGCGAGTCATTCACATAAGTGGCGGCATTTTGTTACTCTACACACCTAACTTGCTGTTTCATTTCAGGTAACCCACTCAACTGTAATTGCCGCCTGTCCTGGGTATATGTACTTCGGAACGAGACCAAGTATACTAACTTGAGGAACGCCCTTGACAAAATATCATGTGTCACGGACGCTTCTACGGACAGACACTCCAGTCAAGAAGATACGGAAATTGATAACGAAAATGTACTCGCTGACGATAGTTACGATTACTATGACAAAAATGAAGATTACAATAATAGCAAAGTTAAAAGTAAGGCAAAGAAATTAATTGACACGCCGCTAGAATCTCTACCTTGTCCAAAGGACGTTATGCAATCTATGGAAGAAACTTACGGACATCCTGTCCAAAACGAAATTAGGTTAAAAGCATTTTCTGCTGTTGGTAAGATTGTTCCCAATTTAATTATAATTACGATATTGGCTGAAATGTTGTTTTAAGTTTTGGAAAAGAACAAAGATATTTGTGATATTAGATGTTAATATTAAATGTATTCTTTACTACATATTTCTCGAGATCTGATAGTGACTAACTTCAAAGTATATATTTTTTTAATGTGACATAATCTTTTACCCTGAATAGGTGTCAGTTTGTTAGTAGTTCTTTACACTACTTCGAGTCAAAACAACCATAAGATATATGAGGTGGCTCATACGAAGCAGTTACAATAACGAATAGACGCTTTCATTATCTTAAGACACATATGGCACGGCTCACTCGTCGCTATCCCTCCTATAATCTCGGCTCGGCATCAACCCATAATCATCCCACTGTTGGGATACGGATCTCCCCTCAATCGAAGGGGTTTAGAGCATACTGCTAAACTGCGGGTTGGTGGATGTCAGTGTTTTCAAGTCGCCCAAAGCCCACTTACTTGGCTTAATGACTGATGTCTAAGGACAACAGCCGGGACCGACAGCTTAACGTGCCCTCCGAAGCACGGAGGAGCTCGAGATAAATTAACCCGTCTATAGACAGGCTACGGTTGACGTTGCTTAACTTGCGTGATCGATTAGATTGACACGCGCAACGATGCCACCGAGCTCCTCGCTATAATATTAATATCTTAGTTGCAGAGACTCTTTTTTTTTTATTTGGTTGTAACTTCCTGTAAAGAAGATATATTTAATGAACATAATGCTATCAGTTCTCATGAAGTATAACTTAATTGCCATTTTAAAACGAACTGTAAATGTTAATGTTACATTTTGGTAAGTTAAATATATGATATTTTGGTAAGTTAAGTACTTAAGGTGTTACTATAACATGTTACTATAACTGTTAACTTTTAAAATTTTGCATATTTGTTCAAAGTTACACATTTCAAATAGCGTTTATAATTTTCACACGTTAAATGTATTGTACATAAAATAATAACTTAAATTTTTAGAACAATATCTAGACAGACTTAGATTTTTTTATATGTAGATATTAATTTGCTTTTCCTTACATAAATAAAATATACGTACCTAGAAATCAATTTACGAGGGAAGTCATTCTTAACTAAAAGCATGGGTATTTCTGAAGAATAAAAAAAGGTTTTTACTGACACTAGTCGTTTTGTTATAGAAAAAAACGACGTGTTCTTGACCACGAACGGATATGATATCTTCATCTCCTATCAATTTATTAACTGTTTTAAGTTGCACTGTATCTTATCTTATCTTAGAGTGGGTCCAGTGCTGAAGCACCGGTGACACCTGGAACCTCATGGACCTTTAATCACTCTCCCCTGACTGTCTGGAGACATGTTCCATGTACTTCAGTATGCCGCTTATTGGGAAGAGTCTGTAGTCCTCCAAATCCGGGTATGCCTTTCCTAGGATTTCCATTCGTTTGCCGGCTAGGGCGTCACATTGACACATCAAGTGTTTCATGGACTCGTTAGAAGTTGCCCTGTAACTACAATATGGAACCTGGAGCCCGACCGCCGAAGCTGAAGCCGTTTACCATTGGTTTTATTTTATTCCAAAAATTGGTCTCAGGTTAAAGTTATTGACATCTTCAGCTTAGTTAGTAGAGCTTTAGGGTTTAGGGCTACCAGCTAAGCTAAACCAACAATCTATTGTTGAAAACCTTTTTTAAGTATTTGTGAGATATGGTATATGACCTAACTGAAAAATTAAATTGAAATAGAATTGAGGACGAGCTCGGTGGTCGAATGGTTAGCAATGGCCACTTTGACTCTGAGTTCGCGGGTTCCATCCCCGCATAAGACAAACATTTGTGTGCATGAACATGTCTGTTTGTCTTGGTCTGGACGTTTCTATGATATTTACAAAAAAAAATGTATTTAAGTACATTTATCAGTTGTCTAGTACCCATAACATAAGCTTTGCGTTTAATTTGGGACTAGATAGCTCTGTGTAAATTGTCCAGAAATATTTATTTATTTATTTTCGCATCTGAAAATTCCGATGGTAATCTGTTTCAGCTTCGGCGGTACCCTGGACTTTTTACTTTTGTTTCATCACAATATGTTGTTTAAATATAGTACATATTGTAATAATAACTGTGAATATTACCATTCTAAAATATACACGAGTTTCTGTTAAAAAGGCCTTGTGTATAATGGAAATAGGTAGCTGGGTCAGACATATTGTTTGCTTTGGTGGGAATAGAAACAACACTCTGGTCATAGTAAATTCAGTAAGTACATAAATCAATATGTGATCACCTTCAAAGCAATTTCGTATTTATTGACATGTGGTACTAAGTACTTATTGAAAAACAATAAGAGAATCAACTACTTGAACCAACATTTCAAACTATTGAATACTATATGGTTTTAAAGACATTTGATGTGTTAATACATTAAAAATATAAAAAAAAAACCGTTTGCAATATAGAACACACCACATACGGAACATTTTTGTGCTGGTCTCTTTATATAGTCTTTGTTTTAAAAGTTAATAGTAATATGTATCTTACCTTGAAATGGGTCCAGCGCTGCAGCACCGGTTGCACGTCGACGACGACGTCGGTAAGTTTTATAATGAGTTTAGAAGAAAAAAGACTTTCAATACGTCAAATTTGGCGTCAAAAATACTCGCTATTTTCATTTTTATTGCTCAAAAAATCGTTTCAGCCATTCAATAAGTAAGAGGAAATAGAAATTAAACACATAACCGACCTCTTGAGCTTACCCGCAGTGCGATTAAAAATAGGTATATTTATTCTAGCGAAATAATAATAAGTAGGAATGTTCTTGTTTATGTTTATTTCACATTCAAAGCAGGCGCTTCCTTCTGTATAATTTCAGCGACAATTTGTTCTGAAATCATTGGACTTGCTTCGCATTTTATTACCTACTAACTGTTGACCGTGGTTTCGCTCGCAATAAATTAGATTTTCTTCACCTATTTTTAGGGATAAACACTCATTTATTTATAACTATAAATATTCATTTATTTATTCATATGCAAAGTAGATGTTAATGATTGTGGCATTTGGTGGAACGTTATCAACATTTATTATTAATGATCTACTTGTACTATTCAGCATAAGTAAATTAACTCTTAGGGCCCAATCAGACAAGTTAGTTTTAATACGGGTGCTAAACTGAAGCTAGATGCAGCCACCGAACACTCCGCATCGCACACGTAAACACACAAGATCTCGGCAAACGAATTGCTAAACACAGTGTCTGAATACTACAGACACGTTTGAATGCCCGTCGCAACTACTTTTGGACGTACGTGCGAGCTTTGTTATCAATGCAACAAGTCGCCAAAACGCGAGCTTCTGCTAACGCGACCGAACGCAGCAAGTCACAAAAATGCAACATCTATGAAATTGCAAGAACGTTAATCGTCAATGCTAATAGTAGCATCTTGGTGACTCAATATGGTCCCCAAGCGGCCAATAGAAATCGATGGAGAAGGATCGCGAGAGCAGCGACTACAATAGAGCCTGGATAGTGATACTTCATGACCACGGGGGTGTAAGTGGTTCATCAACACCTTTGAACCAAAGCCAACTTCACCTGCACGCGGTGCACCCTGCTGACTGACAAACGAAGCTCTGGCGAAAAGAGAGGTAGGGAGCGTAATTGTAAGCTACCCGACTGGGGAAAGTACCTCCACCTTACAGAATACCGCAGCCAAATAACAATTCCCTTGAGGGTTGTTGTGTTCCTGCGAGTGAGTGAGGTCACCAGAAAGGAAGGAGATGCTGCGTTGGCAGCGGGGGTGGCGGCGCGCGAGCGATATTTTATGTTGCGAGCGTTAATATGGCTACGGCAACCGCTTCACATCAGGCGGGCCGTATGCTTGTCTGCCACCCGACGTAGTATAAAAAAAAAAAAAAAAATAACGACCACTCTACAAAGAGTGACCGCCTAAGTAAAAGAAGAAAAGTAGCATGTCTGCTTCGACCCTTATAAAAAAATATCATATTGTTTTTTCTTAAATAGCTCCTATGTACGTCCATAGGCCGATTGCATATTAAATGCATAATTTCTTAAACGGACGAGTGTAAGAAAATGGATGACAAAAAATGAATAAACCATTTTAATACAAAATGAAAGAAATAATAGAAAAATGGCGGCCTATTTTTCTTGTTTGTCATTTTAGCTACAATAAAGGGTGCCATATCAAATAACAAATGAGTGGGAAAAGTTTCGGTGCGGCCTTCAGGAGAACAAACAAGTTACCCTTAGGGGAATACATGCAGGTATTTCCTGACCAGGAATATAAAAAGTGAAAAAGTACCCACATTTCTCATTCATGGTTTCTCGGATGTGTTGTGAGGACGGGTCGTGTATTTTTTTCATTTTGCCAGCCAAAGGAGTTATTAGGATTGTTTTATACTGGTAATCTGCTCGTAATGATCTCGAATCTTGAAGTAGAAATAAATCATAATAATCATGATCATTCGCTTGTTTTTTTCGCATTGCTTGTGGTAGGCGTAGTATACCTTTTTTCCATACATTTTTATCAGCAGTCATCTCTACAGTTATGTAACCCTTTCTTACCCACATCTTTTTTCACACAATCCATTCGTCTTTTTCGATATTTCCGATAGTTCCCATTTATCCTATGGAACATGACGTCATAGGACACAATTTGTCATTTTTCTTATTTTGTACTATAGAACATGAAATACTTTTATTCCTCCAATTGTTCTATGAAACAAGGAAAATAAGATATATAGTAACGCATTTCATCGCCAGGTCTCCTGAGATTTTTCACAAAATAAATTGAATAAAATATAGAGATACTTGCAAACAGAGCCTTGCTTATGTCATACCCATATCAATATTCAACTTAACTTGTTTCATGCTACGAAGCATACTTACTGTATAATTTGACTTCTTTGCGGCCGTTGAGTATTGTGCCCATGGGATCCGATATGCGATCTTGTAATATATTTTTTTTCAGCATATTGTGATTTGTTTAAAAAACAGAATAACGAAATTAAACTACGACAAAAATAATTATAACATAGGGCAACCCGAAATATAAAACTCTTTTGAAAAATGCAGACCATTTTGACTAGACTACACCTCTGAAATATTGAACGTGTCAAAGACTTGCCTTCACTAGTAAACTAAAACCTAGGAAAGACGTACCCGGATCTGTAAGCGAGGATAAGCGAGACGTCTTAAAGTACAATACTATGTAAAGTTTTCAACCAGTGTGTAAAGAGAGCAGATGGGCGCAAACGGCACAAAGTCGTTCATTGTAGAAGCCTAAGGAAGAAGCCCTTTGTTCGGAATTGGACGTACTTCAGTTGAAATTATGGTAATGAAGTACATGGAATAGACACTCCAATAGAAAGGGAAGACTGTGTAAAGGATCAAGGAGTGCGCAACATATCCAAGATGGTATGGAATATATATTATGCCCTGTTGCATATAGATGACAAACTTACGTGGAATACACGTCAAAACAGTAAGGGGAGAGTGGTTAAAGGAATCAATGAATCAATCAATTTATTTGCATAAATATAGGTTACATTTGGTGTTAATTTTATACATTGTGTGATCGCTATATTTTAACCGTTAGAGGTGTGCAAATTTATCATTTTAAACTCGTAGATTACACTAAACATTTTATAATATATTTACAAATTATCGATACGAAATGATTAAATTACAAATGTTATTAGATTTTACGAGTATTACAAATAATTACAATATTATCAAATATTACATGATATCGAATATACGTCAACTATCATATTAAAATTAATTATTTACATTACATGTGTCATGATCTTATCATTTAAAAATTCATCTATGGAATAATGGCCTTTTCAATTAATAGTTTTTTTAAATTATATTTAAAGGTACGTATGCACTCAATTTCCTTTAGGAAACTTGGCACTTTATTATAAATTTTTATTTGCATGCAGAATATACTATTACTGAACAAGGTAGTTCTACAATTTGCTAATTTTAGTATATTTCTGTGCCGTTTACTGTTAAGAGAACCAAAGTTATTGATATCTTTTTTTACCAGTAACGCAGCTTCGTATATATACAGCGAAGGGAGTATTAAGATCTTGAGTTTTTGGAAGCAAGGTTTACAAGAATCGGTTTGCTTCATACTGCACATCGATCGGATGCATTTCTTTTGAGCCTTAAAGGCATGCTCGTTGTCGGTTGAGTTTGCCCAGAATACTACACCATATTTGAGTATGGATCCTACGTAAGCATGGTAGGCGCTTATGGAATGTGTAATATATCTAAGAGGCATGCTGCCAGTGTTGCAGCACTGGATCCATCTTACGTTATCACACCATTTTAAACGCTAAAATCATTAAAAATAAATAATTTCATAAAATGACCAGAATATAGTCATTACCGTTTCCATTAAAGACGTAGCTTAATTAATTATGCGAAAGTCGAATGATCTCAACGAAGCCTACTTCAAAATTGTTTCTTCACTAATTAAGAAAATGAATGCAATGATCAAAATTCAGGAAATATAATTATGTTACTTCATTAAGAGCTCATGAATTGAATTGTGTGATGATAAATGTATAAAGTTGATTTGTGAATAATTTTGATTGCTGATTTCTGATTATTTTCATTGTTAATTTGGTATGCGAAAAAATCAGTAGCATCATCTACTGATCATTCTGTTTTATCAGACTACTGCAAAGCTTAAGGAAGGGTTATGTTTTAACACTGTAAATGTAACAATAGTAAATTATTTGTGTATTTTTGGGTGGAATGGCCGTATTAACAATCGGAGTATACAAAATTAATAGATTAAAATATCATCCTCCTTAATGTGAAAAGGCCAGAAAACTGGAAAAGAAATAATTAAATAGGGACTTCTAGCATTTCAAAAGACTTGCCGTACTCAATGAAATTAAATTACGCAGTAACTAAATTGTACCATGTCTTGTAATTAATTAATGTAATGTTTTATAAGTGTCCTCTTGGTTAGCATGGGCCAAGTAGTCATAAAATTTGACCCATAGAATACCTAATAATGACATGATGTCATTTATAACAGGCTCGTGCCCGCGACGTTGACCGCGTAAAACTTTAACTATTTTATTGACTTTTCTTATGCATTTTTAACAGGCAAAATTAAATTATTTTAAACGACAATAACTTTTTTCACTGACATTTCTGAATGTTGTTTGAATATGAGCGTAATTTATTTGTGAAAAGCACAAACAAATCTGTTCAGTAGTTTTGGAGATTAGTCTTTTTTGTGTTCTGTTCCTCTTTTCATCACCGACACTCATTTTTGATAAATTTATTAATTAATTAATTTATCAAAAATGAGTTTTGATAAATTAATCTAATAATTTGATATCACGTTAGCATAATTATGCTAACGTGATTCTCCTCCTTTAATATAATATAATAGAAGATAATATTATAACAAATTCATTATTTATTTTTTATCAAAACAAATGTACTCTATGGTAGTTAAATGACTTACAAATTATAATTTTAGTAGTCATTGTAATCTTCAAATGCATAAATAAGTTTAAACTTTAATAACATTGCAATATTCGAAGTAGAAGCTGAAAGGTATATTTACGCTTAAACGACGACGAAGTTACCAACTACGACAAAGAAGCAGATGCATTTCTCATAACCAACGGTAGAATTAAAAATAAGGGAAACTAAGAAATTACAGTATGATACTTTGCGCATTGCAATTTCACTAAAAGCTCCTTACAATAATTAAAATTCACGTTGGGAACGTTAAAGGTGGTGAATACACACTTATAATGCCAATATAACACTTAGATAACTAAGTATATGGACCACATTTTATTACGACAGTCTTCAGTCGGGCGTCCAAATTGGTCCCAAGATCGAATGCTCGGATATCAGACATACATTACAGTTAGGTATAACTCCTAAGCAAAACTGTTAGATTCTTGACCTTGTAAGTCGTTTTCTTTTGCTAATATGTTCGACGCCGGTAATAATTAGAACTCAGGTTTATATCGTCAAAGATAGTGGTGCACATCCATTTATAATGCCAATGCAGCACTTTATGCTGAACTAAGGAACACATTTTATTGTAAAGTTAACTTTTTAAGTAGACCTCCACATAGGTCTCCAGGCCGAATGATCAGATATCAGAGATTTAAGTCACGGTTATAACTTTTGAATCTTATCAAGAGTTAGGACCGTATAATTAGGTATTGACTTTTGTTTTGCATTTTGTATTTAAACAAAATTAATTTATGTTATCGTTTTATGTACAATGCCTAGTTACTTGTCATTTGTAGAGGAAAAAAAAATACAGCATTTGAAAGTTCTTTGTTGTTTTAACGGCACTGTCACAAAAAGTTTTATATAAAAATAGAAGCGAACATTGACTGCATTCAATACATTTTGTAGTCCACATTCAATCGAACTTACATTACAATATTAACAAATACGTGAATTTCTCAAAATGTTTAACCTTTCCATTTTTGTCTTTTTTCTAAACATTCTACATACACTCGTTCAATTAAATTGTCTTTGTTTTTCTGTCGATTGCCAGTCTTTACTATTCTACATCTATGTTCTTGAGTCGGACCTCCAATTGGACCCGAGACTCGAATTTGTGCGATAAATCACATAATAACTCTCGACCAGATAGAACCGTTAGATTACTTTCGTAGATCGTTTTTTCACGTACACTCAAACATCTCGTCACAAATGCTATCCTTTAAATTAAAACATGTGAAAATTTGTAAGATTTGATGTAACTCTTTCACGGATTAATAACTGGATAGATTTGGATGAAATTTACCATACATCCAAATATTATTTATATATGATGCGAGATTTATACATATATGTAAATCTGGCGTTACAGCATTTGTAGTCGCACAACTCCTATAAAAAAAATGGTTGTCTGTAACGGTCGTTTACGGACGATAATTTTACGTGATAACGTCATAAAAAACAACGGCCGATGGAGTGGAAGAGAGCACAGTTGCGTGCGCCCTCGCTGCACGCTCGGCTCAGGCGGAACGAAACAATGAGTCATGCTTTTTCGTTCATGCAGCCGGCGTTCCTCGATTTTTAAGACGTTATCACTTCAAAATGATGTGGGTTAACAAATAGTATTTTTTTTGATGGTCGTAGCCACAGGCTTGTGCTAGTAGAAGGATTTCATTTCGCTAAAAATAACTTCGCAGAATACACGTAAATGGACGTCTTACGAACAACACTTTGACCTCATTATCGCTATCATTAAGTAACTAGGTCAAACTCGGATCTAGTACGTATTTACACAGAAGTTAATCTTGTGACATTCTTTACAAGATTTTTATGATACCACTGGGGTGAAAAACAAGCGTCCTGCTTATTGTTTAGTAGTAGTCGTAGCCAATAAAAATGGTGACCATGTAAAAACCTTTTTTTTTCTTGAAGAACTTGAAGTCTTATGTAAAATTTGTCATATCTAGAGATGGATTAAATGTATTAGGCATTTATATGTACATATTGGGAATTTATCTTAAATATCCGACATATTGCCCATCTCTAGTTATACCAAATAAAAATTTACTGTGCTACCTGACAATGTAATCAGAAAAAGAATAATGCGAAACAAATAATACAAGATTTATAACGTTTTAAATTGTATAAATATTAAAAATGTAGAATTATAACTGCGTACCTTCTGTGTAACAAGTGCATAATTGTCGAAAAATTGGTAACTTAAAAATAAAATGTTGTCGTCGCTCGTGATACCTTGTCACCTCGCCCTCGACCCCCGGGGCCCTACCGCCGAAGCTGAAGCCGATTGCCATCGGTTTTTTTTATTGCGAAAATAGATCTTAACTTCAATTCAAGTTAATGTCACACACCTTCCACTTAGTCGGTAGATCTCTATAGTTTTTACCAGCTAAGCTAAACAAAATTACCACCAATCTAATATAAGCTAAAGTTTGATGTTCCCAATAAAAGTATCCGATGGTAAGTGGCTTCAGCTTCGGCGGTAGGGCCCCTGGTCAACCCATATTCAGCCCACTGCTGGGATACGGGTCTCACCTCAATTGTACTCCACCACGCTGCTCAACTGCGGGTTGGCAGAGGCCATTGATTTCAAGCTACCCAAAGGCCACTGACTAACTTTCACAAGGTCACGTTACGTTATCAAATTGGGCTTCCCAAATATATGATCAAGATTTTTTTTTTATTACATTTATTACCTACAATAAGTAATATAATAATGTAAATAGAATAAAGTGGAGAACGCTGCCTGCGTTGTCTGGACGGATTGTTAAGCTGATTCTTCGAGACGACGAATGAGCCGGCGTTCTACTTATTCTACTTACACTGTTATAGATTATGTTTATGTTTTATTTTCTATTGTACATACTGTATTTATAAATAAATAGATCTCATATATCAATAATATAAATTATTATTATTAGGTTGTGTATAGTCTTCAACTCTGTTGTAATAAATATCTATTTCTACCCGTGTTTGTGTGTTTTATTTATAATACCTATTCGTATTTTTGCGATTGCTTATATACCTTGTCGTTATATAGGCTATTAGATACTAAATCGCTTCTTATGTTATCCAACTCAACTCCGACTCAACTTGAAAATTGGTATGAAATTGAATATTGTAATGATGTGTTGAACGCATGTTGAAGCGTGTTAGATACACGCTATGACGGTATGAGTTGGATATAATATATGTAGGACCATATGGTCCTATATATAATATTCAATCTACTCCTACATAGTAGCAGGTAAAACACAAGTATCAACAACTAGTACTTTTCTACTATTACGTATTATTTCGCACCTCGAGAAAGTAGAGACTTAATCCATAATTTTGAAATTCCAAGTTTAAGTTATTGAATGACCTTGGATACCGTTGAGATGGTCATCCAAAACTCTTCTCGACATTTCAAAATTTTGTTTTCAGTCTCTAATTCTAAAAATAGAATTTGTGGAACAGAACTTACAACTATTTGTTAAAAAATACGCCATATCATCCTCACCGCGATATACCTCAACGCTGTAAGACTAAAGTCTTCAATCAGTGCGTCCTCCCCGGTATAACCTACGATGCAGAGACTTGTATGCTGACCATCAGGCTGGTTCACAGACTAAACGTCGCACAGCGAGCGATGGAGAGAGCTAAGCTTAGAGTTCCTCTAAGGGATCGAATCCGGAACGATGAACATATTATCCACAAGATTAAAAACAATTATAACAGACAGAAACTCGAACGACACAAACAACAATCTGATAAATTATGGCAGACAATAAAAGAAACTCAAATAAGACTAAGGTTTCTTCTCTTCCACTGTGTCAGATAAAATAGTAAGAGCAATATTTTAATGTAATTTTAAGAACTTGACTTTATGAATTTAATATTTAGTATTTTTTTTTGACATATATAATTGTAATTGAATAATTATCAAGTGTTTGCATATCTTATTTAAGACTAAATATATAAGGGTCGATTTCTGTACATCGTCGATTGTTGTACCTACATTTCTAGCAAATAAATAATTATGATTATAAGAGAACAAAACTAAATCGTTAGACTATGTGAATTGGGTATTCTCCTCGACTGGGCAGCGAGTTGCAAATAATATACTCAATCGTAACAAAGTTTCTCAATCATGTCATCCAAACACGTTACAGCCGAAGTGGGTATGTATTGTGCTGTTCCAGAGAGGTTTTCTCCCTAGCTGTGAAATGAACTGCCTGTCGAAGTTTTTACTGGCTCGGCAACGGCCATATCATGCCTGGTGTTGCAGGCGTCGATAGGCTACGGAAACTGCTTTCCATCAGGCGAGCCGTATACTTATTTACCAACTTAGTAGTATGTAAAAATCTACATACGTGCTATGGAAATTATTATTGTATTTTATACACATTGAGAACTGACAGAAACAAACCATGCACTTTACGACAGAAGTCGATGCTATGAGGACACTACGGCTAAACAAAGCTGCAGAGTACCCGCAGCGCTCATATTAAGTAGATGGTAAACATGGTATACTGCGGTAAGCCGACCAGCATTTCTCCATTCTATAAGCACATAGCAAATATTTGCCCTAGATTAACCACAAGTCACCGTAAACTGACGCCGTAATTAAAGCTGGCTTTCTCTCTTCAAAATCATGTTATTCTAGATTTTTCATACCATGCTAGATGCCATACAAGCATATGGGGCGTAAATAGCTCACCACGATCTTTAAAGTTGCAACAACTCCTTCATTTCTGGTGAACTTACGTACTGAACAGTTTGCTGGACCAATTTCCTTCAAGCCTTACGACATACAGCTTCATTAAAGGCCCTTGGAATGCTGCACTGCGTTTCCCTCATGACGTCAGTCCACCTGGTAGGGGACTTTGGTAACTTTACTCACAGGAGCACAAAATACTCTAGGTCACAATAATATTATTAAAACTCACGTGAGACATTATACTAAATTAATTAAATAAATTAAACGGGTCACTCACGTCTTTTTGTCGGGAAAGCCGACTAGTTTCGATCTCAAAAGGAGACCTTCATCAGGGCGGACACTCGGCACAGTGTCCGACGCGAGAGACAAAAGGTGGACGTGTATGGACATTCGCCCTGATGAAGGTCTCCTTTTGAGATCGAAACTAGTCGGCTTTCCCGACAAAAAGACGTGAGTGACCCGTTTAATTTATTTAATTAATTTACTCTAGGTCACTTGGATATTTTTATTAAGTCTCTTAAATCGTATCGTTATAATCGTAAAGGTCTCCTTTACTCCTGCGTTACTTCCGTAGTCGGGTAGGGTATCTCACACAAACTCTACGACAAAGGGATCAACAGCAACAGGGGACAACTGATGCATTGAGTAGCACTTGAACAGACAGCCAGGTGGTCGAATGGCTAACAATGATCAGTCAGTGTGTAAAAAAAATATATTTCTTTTACTCTGAATATTTTCTTATAGCTTTCAAAATCAGCAAGCTGAAGCGGCATCTACTGGCCGCGAGTGGAGCGATGAAGCATTGTTGATCGATGGATCTTGATGAATCGATGGCCCTAAAATAAGCGGCTGAGAGCTGTGGATGCGGAAAGCAAAGGTTTGTATTAGGTGTGTAATACGGCATAATGAGAAAACATCAGTGGAGAAAAAATTGATTTGGTTTGATTTGATTTTAATCATTTTCGAATTTGTGTCCTAAACGAAGGTATTATGTCACAAATTGGAAATTTTAATCTACATATTCTGTCTTTCAATTGTCATTCAAGATTTGCATATATTGTTTTACTCTAATATGTTGAAAGATGCAGCCAGTATGTAGATGCAGGCTGATAATGAGCACGATGACAAATGATGAATATGTTCTTATACAACGCACCGAAAAGTATATAAATATGTTAATAAGTAAGTATCAAGTGAAAAACTTTGCGTTTAAAACTGAGTGGCACTCTATGTGGCACTCTGAAATTTGGTCAGGAGTATTTATTTATCTAAGGCAGAGGTTCCCAATTTTATTTTTGCCACGGAACCCTAATTGATTATACTTTTCCTAGCGGAACCCTAACAGCTGTAATGATTATATAGGAAATAACTAGTCTACTCTAGTTTTTTTTGACGAATGTTTTGTTAATTTTTGGACGTATCACGGAACCCTTGTTAACACAAAACCCCAGGATTCCGCGAACCACCTTTCGGGAAACCTTGATCTAAGAACCCATAACACTCAGACACCAAACTTATTAATGAGATTCAGAAGTGAAAACACGAACCCTTAAATAAAAAGTGATTCCTAAACACAAATCCATAATATTTTCACGCCTACTTACAATCGCTCTATTTTATGAAAAAGTATTGTAGTAGTATTTACATTCGCAAAATCGGTGGTCTTCGAGTGACTAAAAATGGCTATATTTATGCCAAGGGGCGTGGGTTCAATTCCCGCAAGCAAACAATGATAAAATTTGTCTTTGTTTGTCTGTTTGTCTGTTTGTCCGTACGTTTGTGCACGATAATCTCAGAAACGGCTTAACCTATTTGAATACGGTTTTCAATAATGCGTTAAGGTTTGCTCAACTTAACATTTAGTGTTTGTTTCATTTCAATCGGTTCATAAATAAAAAAGTTATATCAATCTAAAGAATCACATATAAAATGGTACAAAATAACCAATCAATTGAATTGACTGAAACTTTTCAGTTGAATTAACTGAAACTTTATGAAGGTATTATGTTATCATCGTTAAAGTAAATAATACAATGAGAGAGATGCTTAGAGGTCGTAGCGCTAACGCAAGTTAAGCAACCCCTGTCGTGGTTCCAACTAGGATGGGTGACCACAATTGGCACAAAAAATCAATACATATAATAAAATCGTAACTGGCCGCTGTCTGTACATTGAAGATATATAAAAAAAAACTAATATAGGGGGGCTTTATGAACGCAATAGAACCCAAAACAATGATTTTTAGAATTTTTGTCTGTTTGTCTGTTTGTCCGTACGTTTGTGCACGCTATTCTCAGAAACGGCTTAACCTATTTGAATACGGTTTTCACAAATGCGTTAAGGTTTGCTCAACTTAACATTTAGTGTTTGTTTCATTTCAATCGGTTCATAAATATAAAAGTTATATCAATCTAAAGAATCACATATAAAATGGTACAAAATAACCAATCAATTGAATTGACTGAAACTTTTCAGTTGAATTAACTGAAACTTTATGAAGGTATTATGTTATCATCGTTAAAGTAAATAATACAATGAGAGAGATGCTTAGAGGTCGTAGCGCTAACGCAAGTTAAGCAACCCCTGTCGTGGTTCCAACTAGGATGGGGGACCACAATTGGGTATTTGACTAACATTTTTTTCTGTTTGATATGTAGGGACGTCTCCATAATATAACCATAGGTGAAAGAATTACTTCGATAGCACAAAAATCTCTCGAGATATGGTAATTTGAAAATCACAATTTTTAGACTGCCCCAAAACGCTCCATACAAAAGACTACTGAATTATGACGTCACAGATCTGTATTTTGTATGCATCAAATCAGAAATTTGTACGACAGCTATGTTAAATATTACGTTTATGTGATTAGTATCATAATAAAAATTATAGCATTTTTTATTGCTTCTCCAATGGAAATATAATTTTTTAATAATTTCATACTTTTAAAATGGACTTTCCCGCCAAACTTTGATCGACGCTAAAAAAAGTCTGACTGAAGATATTAGAATGAAAGTTTGCAGATCTTTATAGTTTTGTGTATTTTACGATATTGTTAATTTATTTGTACAATTTTTAAACATTGGAAACAACCCAATTGGCACAAAAAATATATCAATTGGCTTAGTAATAACTCTGTGTGCAGAAATGGAAGACATAAGAAAATCTATTACAGGGGGGCTTTATGAACGCAATAGAAGCCAAATCAATGATTTTTAGAATTTTTGTCTGTTTGTCTGTTTTGCGAAAGAGCTATTTTAACTCCGCGTAATGACCAAGTGGCGGCAATAAATTCTGAAATTTTAAATTATGTTCCGGGGATAGTGTAGAGTGTGTCTCTATTAACAGGGTAATGGAAGACGCAGAATCTACGAACTATCCGATAGAATTTTTAGAATCCCTGAATGCCCCTGGAGTGCCGGCACATAAGATAAATTTAAAAGTCGGGGTACCTATAAAGCTGCTTAGAAATCTAAATCCAACAAAACTTTGCAATGGTACCAGGTTAAAAGTTGTTAATTTGCAGCAAAATGTCATAGAGGCAGAGATTTTAACGGGATGTGGAGCAGGTGAGAGTGTTTTCATACCTCGAATACCTTGATACCCAATAATTTTCCATTTACTTTCAAACGGGTCCAATTTCCAGTAAGCCTATGCTATGCAATGACTATTAACAAAGCTCAAGGACAAACGCTGAAAGTTGCGGGTGTGGATTTAACTGTTAGCTGTTTTTCGCATGGTCAGCTTTATGTGGCATTATCGCGCGTGAGCGATCCCAGAAACTTATATATTTTGATCCCCGACGGTAATACTTCTAATGTCGTGTACAGAGAAGCATTGCTGCAATTTTTATACATATCCACATCCGTATCCACATCGATATTCAAATCCACATTCTCACCCATAACCAAGCGGACGAAGTCGCGGGCACAGCTAGTCTCTAAATATAAATAAATCCATACAAAGCTAAGCGTTCAGAGCTTACTGCAGACACGCTCAACACGAATTCGTGAATCGTGTTAAGTATATATAATATACACTTGGCCTGTGTGTTCTACCTACCTCTCTTTTGATACAGCCGAGGTTAGAGGGCAGAGTGCACCACGTGCAGGTAAGGCAGGGTTTGGCTAAAGATGGTAGTGAATTATTTACACTGCATCTAAACATTTTCTAACGTTAACACCTTTTTCATCTTTTAGGTACAGGCAGTAAATGATGATGATTTATTTGATATTTCTTTTATTTGTTCGTTTGTAATATCTTTATTGTACACCAAATAACAGATAGACAATGTTGAAAATTGTGTATTAAAGTACACAATTATTATTTCTTTTTGATTGTAAAAGTAAAAATATTTGTGTATTAAAATACACAATTATTATCTTTTTGATTGTACAAAGAAGTACAAAGGCGGGCTTATCTCTATAAGAGATCTCTACCAGCCAACCTTCGAGCGTTGGATACTATAATTTCAAGTGGCGAGGGAGGGCATTGGAAGATAAGATATTAGAAATAAAAACTTAGATAAGAAGAAGCAATGGAGAAAAAAATTGATAATCGTTACAACACTATGTAACCAAATAATACTACTATAACTAATAATTACTAAACTTACATACAAATGTAACAACATTTTATCTTAAGGTTGTTGTGTTCCTGCACGTGAGTGAGTTCATCTGTAAGGAGGCTGGTAACGGATCGGCGACCCCTTGGTGTTGCTGATCGCCATGGGCGGTGGTAATTGCTTTCCGTCAGGTGAACCACATGATCGTTCGCCTCATCGAAAAAAATCATATATCTTATTCAACATTTTGCTATTTTACTAAAGATAGGCTCTTTAAAGCACATAATAAAAAACAACCCTTCACAAAATTACAACGGCTGTCCTGAAATTCATGTAGGCAGCCAGTGTAATTCCATTTTTTCTTTGTCCTTTGTACGAGAGCACGAAATTAAACATAACAAAAGCGAAAAAAATTCGTTCATATTCATCCCAGTACATTTGATAGTTTCGCTGAAAGGCTTGAAATAAACTTCAAAGGGAGAGAAATATGTGTCGTGTCTCCTATTTGGGTTATATTAAAAGTTTCTTTTGATCGAAATATGCTGTTTGGAGGTGTAAGGAAATTGGACAGAGGAGATTTAATATGCTGGTTATATTTCTTTGACCTTTTTATTGGGGTTCCTTGGAAAATCACAGATGAATTTTTTATGCAAAATTCGGCACTCTAAATAATCCAAGTGAAGTGATTTTAATACTTAATATATGATTTTTTGTTGTTAATGTTTACAAATTAAAAGAACAAAATTGAAAAGGCTGTAAGCTGGATGTTACTCATGAGAGATATGCTACTGTACAATGGATATAAATTATTAAAAAAAAATAACACACAAATCAATATAAAAAAGCAATTGTCCGCCGTTCACTTTGATCCAATTTTATGGATAAGTGAGGTAGATGATATATTTTTTTATTATATAGTGCGCGACATTTTATAGTTAATCCGCTTTAATTCATTACTTACCTACCTACTTACATCCAACGAAGTAATGATATAGAAAAATATGGGCCTATATCAAATTATGATATCAATAGTTATCTTACCGGTGCTTAATACTAGCAATTTCCTTTCTATGCGATTTTTTTTTCAACCGCAATAGTCGGGATTTTTTCTTGTTTCGATTATAAGTATTTCTTTTTTTATATTTTTCCGACAGATGTTTGTATATCATGAAGAGACAGCGATAGTTTGAAATTTTGAAACTTCGGGTGCGTGGGGGCTTTTTTGGGGCGCTGTAGGAGAAATTTTAATTTTAAAAATTGAATTGCTTTATAGGTTACTTTCACTGCCTCATTTTTTGCACGCTGGTGATTTAAACATTATCATTTAACAAATCATAGTATATAAGGAAAAATCGACAACATGAACATAATTTAAGGAGCCATTGTTATATCGAAAATCAGGTAATTTAGTAAAATAAAAATAAATAAAAATAAAAAGAAAGAAAGGAAGGAGATGCTGCGTAGGCAACTGGGGTGGCGGCGCGCGAGCAATATTTTATGTTGCGTGCATTAATATGACTTCGGTAACCGCTTCACATCAGGCGGGCCGCATACTTGTCGGCCACCTGACGTAGTTAAAAAAAACCAAGCCAAGTGTTACTACACTAATATGAAAGCTGTATAAAGAAATTAATGCACGGAAAATAATGAATTTATGGACGGGTTATGTGATGTGATTAGATAGCATTAATTTATAAGTACGGAACCGTAGATAAACATGTTCACCATTATCTTGGCGAGATTTTATTTATTGTGGAAAAGACCGGAGCCCTTATTGACCTACATAAAAATGAGATTCACAAATGGTGAATGAAATAATTCTGGACTCAGGGGTTTTAATAATTTTCCCTCCGAGACTTAATGTCTTGCCCTCTTTTTAATCTTTATTCACAAAAATGGGTTATGTTGAAATAAGTAAAAGGTTGCTATTGAATATTTAACACGATTTTTAAGACCGTTTATGCTACACATTAGCGCGGCATCTGAAAAGTCAACTGACGCAATGAGAGTTTAATAATAATTCAGTTATATAAAAACCAACTAAGAAGCAGACGCAATTTTGTTAAAATCTTAAAATTAATGACTTAATTTTATGTTACGTATGACATATTCTGGGGTGCTCCAAAGTTCACCTAAATTTTCAACTCCGATAATTGGAACTTCCAAAAATGTTCTCCCTTACATTTTTCATCCTTATTGATTTATGTAGTATTTTTTTTTATTATCAACAGCGTCGCTCATAAACCCGCTTAGCTTAGCGAGGAGCGAAGCGACGAGCGGGTTTGGTAGACATAAACACATCTCACGAACCGATTGAGAGAAGCGAGCGTGACTTTAGGGCGTTTCTCACATTAATATACAATTAATGTGAGAAACGCCCTAAACTTCACTTTTGGGGTGTAAGTGGTTCATCAACACCTTTGAACAAAAGCCAACTTTACCTGCACGCGGTGCACCCTGCTGACTGACAAAAGAAGCTCTGGCGAAAAGAGAGGTAGGGACCGTAATTGTAAGCTACCCGACTGGGGAATGTACCTCCACCTTACAGAATACCGCAGCGAAATAACAATTCCCTTGAGGGTTGTTGTTCCTGCGAGTGAGTGAGGTCACCAGAAAGGAAGGATATGCTGCGTTGGCAGCGGGGGTGGCGGCGCGCGAGCTATATTTTATGTTGCGAGCGTTAATATGGCTACAGCAACCGCTTCACATCAGGCGGGCCGTATGCTTGTCTGCCACCCGACGTAGGTAGTATAAAAAGAAAAAAAAACATTATACATCATTTTAAGTTTGTTTATAAATCTTCACTACAAATTCTTTTCTTTCTGAATATAAGTAAATAAATTATTGAAATTATGTGTTAAGGGATAAAGCGTTATGAAATGCAATTATTGGATCGGAAACATGACTGTTATGAACATCGTCGGGAGTTCTAGAAATTTTGTGAATGAAAACTTTAGGAAGAAAAATTTTAGGAAGAGTGATCATTAGGATAACAAATCGGTAGGAAGAACAATTTCCGGTAAAGAACTCTATGCACAATAAGTTACCACCCCTACAGTCTAAAGTTTCATAAATCTGCATTTTAAACTGAAAGATTACAAAAAATTACTTATTTATATTTATAAGTTAGGACCCCAACGCGATTTAAACTTAAGTATGTCAACAAAAAAATCTACGAAATTTACTATTCTTCTTAATATCCTCACCCTCTAAATGACCACTCAGTGCCCTAAATATGACAGAACCCCTGGTAACAGAACCTAACAAATCCATTTTATAGCCGACCCAAAACTCTAATCTCACTGATGTTTTGATAAAAAAATCTGAACCTTCGCGGTATCCAAATTGCCTAGAATGCTGCCAAATTGGATGAGTTCCAAAATCAAGTCGCAACTTTGCATTTATCTGATACAGTAAATTGGCAGGATTATTGTTTAGTTATATAACACTTGCAGCGATGATTGCATATTGTTATTGAAATTCATGCTTGCCAAAACTTTGTTGGAATTCAATAGTCGCGGTTGGAATTGTTTTAGCGAGCTGACTACGAATGAACGTACGATATGTTTTAATTGGATTTAAGTTTTATAGATTTTTAAATTACTTTTTCTAGTTGAGAAATGCGTTATGCGAAAACATATATTTGCTCGTTAAGCCGGCTCAAACATGTATAAACATATGTTTCTACGAGTACAAATATTTTTGAAGAGATTTACTCTTAGCAAAGAGCGGAGCCAGACACGTTTCGCAAATATTTTTGGATCAGATTTTGCAAAAGGTGACCTTTACAAATACTGTTAAACAGCAAACTAACTCTTTGCAAATAGTGTGGAAATCTAAATATTTTTGTAGTGAAAACAAAACTTCTTTAGGCGATTTGTACAAATTCTGTGGGTAGTGAATGAGACTGAGCAGTAAGCGTAACGCAGTTCTGGCTCGTTCTAGTAAATCAACAGGGAGGGAGCGAGACCGAGCGAGAACTGCAGTTTTCACTTCTGCCCTGTGGTCAGTACGTTATTTTGGTTTGCTTCGTTTAACATACGCAAAGAAACTGACATAATCATATGAAGGCAAATACGATATATTTGCGCCTACTGTGTAATACTTGTACAAAATAGCTTTTATAAGTAGCTTGTGTATCTTTATACATTTCTGGGATACAGTGCCTCCTAAAATCATAGCAGAAACAGAAACAGTTCCATACAGTTTTATAGAATGTGTATCGAAGTTTTATACATCTAACACACAAGGACCATCACTCGCGCATCTTAACTAACTATCTTCATGTAATGTCCCTAAAATATTATATATAATCCCGTGGTAGAAGACTAACGTAACAAGTAGGCTTAATACTATCTCCAATTAAAATCCTGGCTAATAAGAAAAAAAACCGGACAAGTGCGAGTCGGACTCGCCCACCGAGGGTTCCGTAGGAACGTAGTATCATTATTAAATTTGATATTTTTCATTATAAATAAGAGATAATGCGTCGAAAAAAATAAATAAAATATATTTTGCAATGTGTACATCAAGCCCTTTCATATGATACCCCATTTGAACTAGTAGTTTCAATTTGAAATTTCGACACCCTATAAAAAATATAGAACCCCTATTTTTTAAGATCTATTTACAAATGTATAGTTTTGAGATTTATTCCTGTACTTGTAGTCTATAACGATGTTACTTGCCAAATTTCATAGTTCTAGGTCTACGGCAAGTACCCTATAGGTTTTGATTCCCTTGAGAGTGTCGAAATATGCGTTTTTTGCTGAATAAACGGCCGTAACTTTTTTCTACGTAAACTTAGCAGTTTGATTATTTTACAACTTCATGGGACCGTAGACCTGAGTATACAGTTCAAATTTCAGCTTGATACCTCCACGCATTCTCGACATAGAAATTCTTGACAGACAGACAGACAGAAAGACAGACAGACAGACAGACAGACAGACAGACAGACAGACAGACGGACAACAAAGTGATCTTATAAGGGTTCCGTTTTTCCTTTTGAGGTACGGAACCCTAAAAAGCACCTTATATAGTCCCAAAAGAGATCGTGGTAGAAGACTAAGGGAAAGGCTCATATGTGAACATCCTTGGGCTGCAATGTTGATGATGAATGATAATTTTACACCATCATCATCAGCCTGTACCTACCCACAGCTGGGTATAGGCGTTCCGCAATACTTTCCACCAAATACGATCCTACACCTTCCGCATCCTACAGCTCCTAACCACTTTCTTGAGGTCATCGGAGTTTACAAGCTGAAGTGGCAATGAGTCGGAAACATCTGCCATGTCAGTGATGGTAGATGGGGGAGGAAAGTACTAGAGTGGAGGTCGCGCCTGCCGACGCCCTCGTTCTAGGTGGTGCGATGATCTCAAGAAAGATAATTTTATATAATAAAGACAAAATTAAATATACTTTGTAGGATTAGTCTTGTAGGATTTAAAGACACTCGTCCATCGTTTGTACCAACTTATTTAATTTCATAGCTTAATTATATTGTGAAATATATATATTTATCTATTTACAGGTTCATTCACCCTTTCAGTCCAGTCGTCGATTGTCCTTTTTTCTCCTCATTTTCTTTTCAGCCCAGCCCCCTTACCACCAACTCTTATTGCTATTCAATAACTGAATAGAATGCTTAATCATACCCATTGGTATAACTGAATATTAAGTTGAAATAGAGTCGCTTATTCATTAATAAACGACTCTATTTCAACTTAATATTCAGTTATTGAATCACAATAAGAGTTGGTGGTAAGGGGACTGGTTAGTTCTTTATTAGTGGCCAGGTGCGAGGCTGCAGACTGAAGAGTCCTCAACACTCTATTAAAACTCGCTACATTAACAATTTATCAAAACACAAAGTTAAATTAGTAAATTGCCTACAGTCAGACGTTTCAAATTAATATTAAAAATTTAATGTTACATTCTAATTAATTAGTTTAATATGATTAGTAAATTAGGTAATTATAATGAGTATGCGATTTTGAAATCACACGCGTTCTAATGTATTTGTGGGCATCGTCGTCAACGCTTATTCATCCCACTGTTGGGATATGGTCGAATCTCAAATCAATTCCCACCTACTCCATCATGCTGCTTAAGTGCGTGTTGGCGAAGGCCATTGTTATCAAGTCACCTAAAGACCACTGACTCGGTTTAACGTCATTTAATGAAAACAGACGGGTCGAGAGATGGGATTCTACCCGGTAAATTCCCAAAGCGGGAAAAACGGAGTATTTACTCGGGTAAATATATATTTACCCGACATTAGACGATAAATATATATTTTACGTCTGTTTTACCCGCTTTAGGAACATACGTTTTGTGCATGGTGGATTATATTAAACTTTTACTGAGAAATCGTTACACATTTTGTTAACTTCCTTCCTAGTAACCTCGCTCATTAGCAGAAACACAATAGTCCTCAAGGGAATTCATAATTGACTGCCGTATTCTCCCAGGTACTTCCCCAATTGAGCTTCGTCAGTCATAGGGTACACTACGTGCAGGTGAAGTTGGCCTTGACTCAAATGTGATGTTGAACAACTTACGCCCTAACTATTATTCTGTCGAAAGATGAAGTTTTGCCGTATATTGTGTAATCAGTACAGTTAGTTAGGCGGTTTGAGGACATAAAGTTTTTCTTTGAATGGTCGAAATTCATTCTATTGATATGACAATGAAGACTTAGCTTTTAACTTAGCCAGAAGTTTGAGTAGTAAAAGACTTACCTACAAAACTTCCAGTCTATCATACATAGTTTCACTGAGGAAAAACTATAAATCTCATAGATTTACGATAATTACATGGCCCAGACACATTCTTACTGAAACAATTCGGAAATTTCAAAGCACTAAAATAGTTCGTAAACCGTTTCAAGAACTTTTATTGACGCTTCAAGCTCCGGCGACTGTGTAGTGTTGATTCGATAACTAAGGAATGGATGGTGGTTCAATATTTATAGTATATTGCATAAGGTTCTATTTCTACTTTGTTTCTCTCAATTTGAACAGGAATTTAACGTTTACCGCCTCACTTCCGTCTGGCACCCGGCCAAAGCTTAATCCCAGGTTTTGGCGATAAAAAACAGAAGCACGAGTGGGATTATGGACCTTCACACAAGAAATTACAGTCGGAAAAAGTAAAATATTACTTTTACTGTAATATTATATAATCAGTTCTCTTTTTTATTTAAGTTTTAGACGTGTCTTGTTAGCGTAACTTATGGAATACTAGAATCTGTTTTAGGGTTGGACCTCATCTGTCCACATCACTGAATCACATCTTTTCAAATGCTCTGTCTTTTTCTATGTGCTTTGCATCGCCGATGCTACTGTATGCGAACGCGGCAAAAAAATATAACCAGAAGTAGCTAGGCTGAAATCAAGTTGTTTAGTAATTAGACGATATTTATTAATTAAAGCCGGAGCGGCGGCAGTCGCATGTTTCTTAAAACATGCGACTCCCGCCGCTCCGGCTTTGAAACATAAGTGTTTCAACTGTTGAAGAGTCCGAGAGAAAACCGCACTAGCGCAAAGACGACCAAAGCAGCTACGGCAGTAGCATGCATCTACTAATGGTAGTGGGTGGGTACCGGCCGGCAGTGGTTTATATGAACTAACTGGTGACGGAAGCACGCAAAGTAGTGTAGGTCAAATTGCCCGTAAATGTCTTCCTATGTATTCACGTTCTGTTCTCTTCAATGCATTGTTATTAAGGACTTTGTAGAAACATTTTACTGTCATATATAGACCCAAATACGAACGAGTATTTAAACTTTGGAAAGTATTTGATTGGCTTAATTATTGAATGCAAGTAAGATGTTTTATCACAAAAAACTGAAAAGAAACAATTTCGTTATATTTAAAAAATGCCGTCCTCAAACAAGTCATTATTTATATATTAGGCTTATCTGTACTATTCTTATACATAGTGGTTCAGTGCATTTTTTTGCATCACCAATATGATTTGTTTAGGTATCTTAAATCTTCTTCTAAATTTGTTTGATATATCATTGGCTGAATGAAAGTACGGCTTACCAATCAGGAGAATCAATATATACGTACACAAATATTAAAAAATAAGCTTTTTATATGCCATGTTATTATTATTTTTTTCTTGATACTAGAAAGAGAGAGCTATTTTAATTATATTGAAACTTTTAGCAATTGTAGACAACGGAAGTGAAGTTAAGTTGGTTCAACAAATTACCTTGTGTGAGCTTGGGTTCAAACGATTATCATACGAGTAGCTCGTGCCTGAACTGAGCCGTAAAGGGTAAGTTAGTATACGGGTAACTCTGCCTAAAGGCGACAGTAGGTACTTCAAATAGGATCAAACTTATGTCTCATACAGTAGAATTCTGCACATATTTAATATTATTTAAAATATATTTCAGTTTTCTTCCAACTTTGTAATCCATACACGATCATGGACGTTAGCAGTAAACGCAAATTATAGTACTTTTTATAAAAAGGTACTGTTTGCGCTTCGCCACGAAGAAGTGGTGTTGGGTGGATAATAAAAACCGGCCAAGTGCGAGTCGGGCTCGCGCACGAAGGGTTCCGTACCATTATCTATAAAAACGGCAAAAAATCACCTTTCAGTCCAGTCGTCGATTGTCCTTTTTTCTCCTCATTTTCTTTTCAGCCCAGCCCCCTTACCACCAACTCTTATTGCTATTCAATAACTGAATAGAATGCTTAATCATACCCATTGGTATAACTGAATATTAAGTTGAAATAGAGTCGCTTATTCATTAATAAACGACTCTATTTCAACTTAATATTCAGTTATTGAATCACAATAAGAGTTGGTGGTAAGGGGACTGGTTAGTTCTTTATTAGTGGCCAGGTGCGAGGCTGCAGACTGAAGAGTCCTCAACACTCTATTAAAACTCGCTACATTAACAATTTATCAAAACACAAAGTTAAATTAGTAAATTGCCTACAGTCAGACGTTTCAAATTAATATTAAAAATTTAATGTTACATTCTAATTAATTAGTTTAATATGATTAGTAAATTAGGTAATTATAATGAGTATGCGATTTTGAAATCACACGCGTTCTAATGTATTTGTGGGCATCGTCGTCAACGCTTATTCATCCCACTGTTGGGATATGGTCGAATCTCAAATCAATTCCCACCTACTCCATCATGCTGCTTAAGTGCGTGTTGGCGAAGGCCATTGTTATCAAGTCACCTAAAGACCACTGACTCGGTTTAACGTCATTTAATGAAAACAGACGGGTCGAGAGATGGGATTCTACCCGGTAAATTCCCAAAGCGGGAAAAACGGAGTATTTACTCGGGTAAATATATATTTACCCGACATTAGATGATAAATATATATTTTACGTCTGTTTTAGGGTTGGACCTCATCTGTCCACATCACTGAATCACATCTTTTCAAATGCTCTGTCTTTTTCTATGTGCTTTGCATCGCCGATGCTACTGTATGCGAACGCGGCAAAAAAATATAACCAGAAGTAGCTAGGCTGAAATCAAGTTGTTTAGTAATTAGACGATATTTATTAATTAAAGCCGGAGCGGCGGCAGTCGCATGTTTCTTAAAACATGCGACTCCCGCCGCTCCGGCTTTGAAACATAAGTGTTTCAACTGTTGAAGAGTCCGAGAGAAAACCGCACTAGCGCAAAGACGACCAAAGCAGCTACGGCAGTAGCATGCATCTACTAATGGTAGTGGGTGGGTACCGGCCGGCAGTGGTTTATATGAACTAACTGGTGACGGAAGCACGCAAAGTAGTGTAGGTCAAATTGCCCGTAAATGTCTTCCTATGTATTCACGTTCTGTTCTCTTCAATGCATTGTTATTAAGGACTTTGTAGAAACATTTTACTGTCATATATAGACCCAAATACGAACGAGTATTTAAACTTTGGAAAGTATTTGATTGGCTTAATTATTGAATGCAAGTAAGATGTTTTATCACAAAAAACTGAAAAGAAACAATTTCGTTATATTTAAAAAATGCCGTCCTCAAACAAGTCATTATTTATATATTAGGCTTATCTGTACTATTCTTATACATAGTGGTTCAGTGCATTTTTTTGCATCACCAATATGATTTGTTTAGGTATCTTAAATCTTCTTCTAAATTTGTTTGATATATCATTGGCTGAATGAAAGTACGGCTTACCAATCAGGAGAATCAATATATACGTACACAAATATTAAAAAATAAGCTTTTTATATGCTATGTTATTATTATTTTTTTCTTGATACTAGAAAGAGAGAGCTATTTTAATTATATTGAAACTTTTAGCAATTGTAGACAACGGAAGTGAAGTTAAGTTGGTTCAACAAATTACCTTGTGTGAGCTTGGGTTCAAACGATTATCATACGAGTAGCTCGTGCCTGAACTGAGCCGTAAAGGGTAAGTTAGTATACGGGTAACTCTGCCTAAAGGCGACAGTAGGTACTTCAAATAGGATCAAACTTATGTCTCATACAGTAGAATTCTGCACATATTTAATATTATTTAAAATATATTTCAGTTTTCTTCCAACTTTGTAATCCATACACGATCATGGACGTTAGCAGTAAACGCAAATTATAGTACTTTTTATAAAAAGGTACTGTTTGCGCTTCGCCACGAAGAAGTGGTGTTGGGTGGATAATAAAAACCGGCCAAGTGCGAGTCGGGCTCGCGCACGAAGGGTTCCGTACCATTATCTATAAAAACGGCAAAAAATCACGTTTGTAGTATGGGAGCCCCCTTTAAATATTTGTTTAATTTCAATTTATTTTTAAAGTGAATATATAACTAAATATTATATGAGTATTTCAAGCGTCTCCCTATTGCCGTTATCAATTGCAAGCAAAAACGAGCAAAAAAAATCACGTTTGTTGTATGGGAGTCCTCTTAAATATTTTATTCTGTGTTTTAGTATTTGTTGTTATAGCAATAGAAATACACCATCTGTGAAAATTTCAACTGTCTAACTATCACGGTTTATGAGATACAGCCTGGTGACAGACGGACGGACGGACAGCGGAGCCTCAGTAATAGGGTCCCGTTTTACCCTTTGGGTACGCAACCCTAAAAATGATTCTTTAGTACTATTACTTATAATTATTGAAAAAGGTACAGCCGTTAGCAACTTACGTTTTTGCACAAGCGATTTTGCGTGTCATCGGAAACGGATATAGCGAGTGTTGAGTTTTGTCACGTATAAAAATTTATAATCGAGAAGAACTTTGTCGATCCCCAAATAGGTACAATATTATGTAATAAAATAAGTTAAATATCATAGAGATAGATATAAATTGTTTTATTTGCTTACTTGTATATATGCCACAAGGTAGCCTTATTTTTGAGAGAAATCTTTTCAAGGCAACCTTAGGGTAACCAATTGGCGCATGGATCCGAATTTGTGAAATATTAGTCAAATAATAAGAATATTCTGTGAGGTAGAAGTACTTCCACGTAACACGGGCAAATACCTACCTCTCTTTATTTATTCAGCAGTGTGCATCATACAGGTGTGGCTAGTTCATAAACGATGATGAATCATTTACATTTACCCTGGAGGGTTATCATGTAATTTTGGGATGTAAGTGGTTCTTCAACATCTTTGAACCAAAGTCAACCTCATCTGCGCGAGGTGCACCTTGCTGACTGACAAACGAGGCTCGGGCGAAAAGAGAGGTAGGGCATAGCGTATTTTTTAAGCTGCCCGATTGGGGAAGTACCTTCACCTCACAGAATACCGCAGCCAAATAAGAATTCCCTTGAAGCTTGTTGTATTCCTGCAAGCCTGGCAACGGATCGGCGAGCCCTTGGTGTTGCTGATCTTCATGAGTGGTTTTGATTGCCTTCCAACAGGTGACCCACATGCTCGTTTGTCCCCCTCTCAAATAAAAAAAATACGTTTACAGATTATAAGACGGAAAATCTGTACGTCACTGAACAGATTTCTACGCAAACACTTCTTCTTCTTAGTCGTTTTCTCATACCTGAGGGTCATGTCTGACAGGAATGATCGATTTCTGTTTGACAATGACTTCCCTCCATCTGTCGGCCTGTCACACGTCGCAGACATGTCGCAGTGCTTTAATGCCGTAATACAAACATTTATATGCATGTTTATGTGTCCTCCATGTATCTTATTCAACGAGAACATTGACCGTTACTTGTTACAGTACTTACAGTTGCACTGCAAAAATTACATCTAACCTGATGACATAAGATAGGTCCAATTGTCAAAGAGTAACGATTGACCTGCTGTTGACTGTACATAAACATTATATGCCACAACCATCTTGCAAACAGTTCAAATGATTTCATGTATGCATACACGTTAACATAAATTAATAGTCAAATGTATGTCAATATCTGAATCTAGGCGCTCCTAGATTTACTTAGTCAAAACCTCAGGTTCTGGTAATGTCGTCCGGCTACTCCAGGAATTTCAGTTGAGTTAGATTAGGATTTTGAATACTAAAAGTTTTGGATCTGCAACTCCACTTACAATAAAATATTAGGTTGGGGAAAAAGTCTTTTCGTATTTTATATGAAAATTCAAAACATTTTTTAATAAAGTTTATTTACATTTAACTAAAGTATGTAGGTGCCATTATGTTCGATAACTTTTTGCCATCTTGTAGGTAGAGACATGATCCCATTACTATAGAAATTTTGGGACTTCTGTTCAAAAAACCGCGACAAGTGGTTTTGGCAGTCTTCTCGTGATGTTAACCTGACATTGCCTAAAGAATTCTTAAGAGACCGAAACAGGTGGAAATCAGAAGGTGCAAGGTCAGGACTATACGGCGGATGCATTAACACCTTCCAGTCAAACTCTCTTAATTTTTGCTGAGTGGCTAAAGATGTGTGAGGTCTAGCGTTATCATGGTGAAAAATCACACCCCTTCTATTAATTAATTCCGGCCGCTTTCTCTCAACTTTTTGCTTTAATCTCATCAGTTGTTCACAGTAGAGTTCAGAATCGATAGTCCTGCCTGGCGGTAACAGCTCATAATGAATATCTTCCCTTCCAATCCCACCATACACACAGCATCACCTTGTTGCGGGTTAACCCGGGTTTCGCCAGAGTCTGTGAAGCCTGGCCGGCCTTTGACCACGACCTTTTTATGCGCCAAAACTGTTTTGTGGTCAATTCCTAGTTCTTCAGCTACGTCGTAACTACTGATATGCCGATCTTGCTCCACTTTTTCAGAAATGGCATCCATTTTATCCGTACCAGGGCGACCAGAGCGACGTGCATCTTTGACATTAAAATTTCCGGATTGAAAACGCTTAAACCAAATTTGTGCTACTCTCACAGACACTGCACTAGGTCCATAAACGTCACAAATTTTTTTCGCAGCTTGCGTTGAATTTTTACCTTTTTTGTAGTAAAATTTTAAAATGTATCGAATTTCTTCATTAGATTCACTCATCTTGACAGTAAAAAAAACAAATGAAAATCACACATTTACCTAATTTGAATTTGGAATTATCTTTTTTAAAATTTAAACTTTTTAAAGATATCAAAACCTGCTAGATACAAATGGTATAACCAAAGAGATTTTATTACAAGTTCATACATACTATAATGCGAAAAGACTTTTTCCCCTACCTATTAATAAAAAAAGACTATTATGGAATTCTTCTGTGCCTTATGTATGTGAGTAGGGGAGCGCTCAAGTATTACGTAACGCAATTGCGTTACGTAATACGTGTTCAAACAACGCGTTACGTAACATTGTATTTTTATTGAAATAAAAAATTACGAAATTAAAATTACTTAAACTGGCAACCTTTTTCGTTTAGGGTTTCGGGGGGTCTCATGCTGACTCTCCAGCGCAACTGCCAAAAAAATGTCAACAAATTTTACGACTTTCCGGTACTGTTTTCGCAACATAACTTGTGATTTAAAGATAATAATGTTCACTTGTAGTTTAAAGATAATAGTGCAGTTACGTAACGTCAGGGAGAGGGGGGGGGGGGGGTTACAGAAAAACGTTACGGCGCGTTACATAGTCCCCCCGTAACGCGCCGTAACGTTTTTCTGGAGGGAGGGTCAAAAATCTCTAAAAATTGCGTTACGTAATACTTGAACGCTCCCTAACGGGTTAAGTATCAACAAGAGCCGCTCAGTCGGCCACCACTTTGGTGGTCACACGCTTAAGCTTGAAATCGGTCTTCGAAGAAAATCGTCCTACCCCACATAATAAGCGAGCTTGAGGACCACTTCTATATGTAAGTTTCCCACCTATGATCCATATACCTGAATGCTGACAGTCGAACGAGAATATTCTACGGAGAACCAAATCGACATAGGTGGCCCTGACGGCTATATTGACAACTTTGAGGGAGGAATATTTTAGAGTTTCCACGTATGGAACGACGAAGCGTTGGACGCCCTGCAAATATTATCAGAGCCACTGTTATCACATGTCAATATTGATATCATGAACAGAGAAAGAAAATTCACTGCAGTTCATCCAGACGAGATGCTCCTGATCCTGCAATGAAGTGTAATGAGAGCAAAACCTAACAAATAAAGTAAATATGAAAACTTAAAGTTTTCTTACTTAATATCTCCCTGCTTCTTCGAACGGTCTCATTTCTTAAGAAAAACTTCACAGAGATACAAACATAAATTCCTAATTAAAATATTTGAAGTGTGGTCCAAACGTAAAACTATTGTTATCTGACCAAAAAAATAACACCAAGGTAAGTTTGGTTGAGACATTATGATCATCATCATCATCGTAACAGCCCCTATTGATAAGCGAAACACTGCTGATGATAAGCGAGCTATGGCTCTTAAAAAAGGTTGTGAATCACCTACACTCTCAAAATTCTTCGTCCAAGCTAACTTTGATCGTGTTAACGCGGCTTCAGTAATAATACTCGTAAAATTTTACAGCGCCAATAACAATAGTAAAAAAAGGCACGCCATTTTCTTCGTAAGAACTGATTTAACCCTTGAACGATTTTGTGACAGAATAACTATCTTTTTTGTATAGAAACATAGCCAGACTCGGTTTGGTACAACAAGACCTAACTTGGCCTCCTTGGCTCAATATCAACGTGGCCCCCATTAGTTATCGGATTGTGGATCAAAGTACTATAGAAAAATAATGGTATTTTTGGACCTCCATTAGCGGATCGAATTGGCCTATAAAATTAATAGAGTCTTTGAATCTTTGATTTTCCGACTGAGTGTATTACATGTGCTGATATATTTTGTAGCAACCGTACGCACAGGCGTATTCTTGATGGGCTTTATTCTGACGTGCTCGTCCTGAGATAGGCCTCTGTGGCAGAGAGGGGCGTACGAGGGGAACTAGAGCACGCGGGAAGGGTCCACGACTTGCAGGGTGGAATAAACACGTTGGAGGGGCTCACCGGAATGCCAGGATGAAGTTTACAGAATGGGTAGCATTTGGGAGACCTCGATCAGGTTTAATATATAAAGAAATGTGTACTAGTAGAAGGGTGTTCAAGTCTCGTCTGAAATGGTGCCAAAATAACCAAGATCAGATAAAAATGGATGCCCTTGCTGGTAAGCATACCGAAGGTGACTTTCGCGGTTTTTGGAAAGCTACAAATAAGGCGAACATAAGACCTGGTATTCCGGTGAGTGTGGACGGGGTGAGTGGCCACAAGGACATTGCTGATATATTTAGAATATGCTGGCTCGCAGGTTTGCGCGTTACTCCGCAGAGGTGAAGGTGATGCTGTTTCGTGCATACTGCACCTCGTTGTATACGTGCAGCTTGTGGGCCGTATATTCGCAGCGGAGCTACAACGCCCTTCGTGTACAATTTAATAATGCGTTCAGGGCGATGATGGGACTGCCCCGCTTGTGCAGCGCCTCAGGCATGTTCGCCATGGCGCGTACTGATTGCTTTCATGCGACCATACGTAAGAGGTGCGCGTCAATGGTGCGCAGAGTATGGGCCAGTTCCAACGTCGTCCTCGCGATGATAGCAGATAGGTTTGATTGTCCCTTTATCCGCCACTGCTGTGACAGACATGTCGGTTACAGTGGCGGTTAGAGGTATGATCACCGATTAAATAAATAATAATGAGTAATACTATTGTATTTAATTTAATTTGTATTTGTATTACATTTCATTTGGTATCTCATTTTATTTGTATTTGATTTTATTTATATTTATATCGACGGTGGAAAGGCAAAACAAAATAAGCGACATTTGGTCAATTGTTCAGTAGAGCTGTTTAAAGATTTTAAAATTGAAAAAATCATCATAACTTTTTTATTTATTGGAGGATATTTTTAATTTTTTGCGTGCAGATTAAACTTGATATTACCTATATACAGTATATAAAATAAAGCTATTTTAATCTATATTTTAAGAGATAGTGTCGTTTCATTTAAATGACTTTTCAAGTGAATAGGGAAAAATACTTTATACGGCATCTAAGAAAAATGGTTAATGGGGTAAATTAATTTATGCGCCGTTTTTTATACAAGTTTGACGGGAAAAATCTATGAAAAATCAAAGTAAAATTTAAACAAATAGGGATAAACAATTTATAACACTTTAACGAAAAAATTACGAATAGGAAAAAAGTATTATAAACTATGTATCCTTATTAGTATACATTGGCAAAACACTTTATCGATCACAAGCAATGTTAAAATGTTATTGTTTTGCCATAGTCGGGGCTGGGATTTGATTGATCTGGTTACTTTTCTAATTTGAAAATGTTTTCATTCATATAAAATTGTATTGTAATAGGTCGTGTACGATCATATACAAGACCGATTACAATACAATATTATATCTCTTTCCTTTCATCATCGTTAAAATTTTTATGATGAAATTTTAACGATAAAAGGCAAGAGATTGTTAAGTTTTCATAATTTCAGCTTATGCATGTCAACTAGTCATGGATAAAGGTCTCTCACAAAGATATCCACACTGAACGATCAGCTGAACCTCTGAGTATATTGGTGTCTGGCGATCAACAGTCCATTCTGAAAGCCTCCTTTGTTTTATTATACCATTAAAGTAGCAAACAAGCATACGACCCGCCTAATGGAAAGCAGTTACCGTAGCCTATGAACGCCTGTAACATCTGGGGCATTATATGTGCGTCGCCGATCCAGTAAAAACCTTCTCACGCCCTTTTTTAAGATTCCCATGCTGTAGTCTCCTTAGAAAACCTCGACAAACAGTTCATTCCACAGCTTAACAGTACGCGGGATAAAACTTTTTTGGAACTCCACAGTTCACGACCACTTAGGCTCAAATGTGTGAGGATGAGACTTCATCCTGTCGATGGCGAGCGGTGCGACTATAGCATAATGTCAAACAACTCTGAAGACACCTCGTTGTATTGTACAATCGGTAGAACACACAAAGGGACGCAAAATCTCTTCACAGACTTAAAGATTCTAGACCGTCTGTCAGTTTGGTATCGTCAACAAACCTCACAGCACGCCTTTCAATTGAGTCATGTTGAGCACACCTAGTTTCTTCGACGACAGCTTTACCTTCTCCTTCAACTCCGAGAATCCCAATATTTTTGGCGATGGTAAGGAGTGTGTTCTGGAATTGAGAAGCCACACCAAAGGAAGTTTTCTTAGCGGTGAACACGCAGACATGTGTCTAAGTAGGGCCGAATTGAACGAAATTCTGTCGCCCCCAATCGAACACATTTTTCAATATGCTCTCGATTTCTTTTGTTGACTTGTGTTACAAGTTGTTCGCGGCTCTCCTCTACCAGAGAGCGGGCAATATTAGCTCGATCCGTGTAATAAGTGTCCCCAGTGATGTCGTCGGCATAGCAATGAATGCTGTCAATAGATAACGTATCATTGATATGCAGCAAAATCAGCGTCGGGGACAATACAAAGCCATGCGGAACACCAGCAATAATGTCTATGCCATCGTAGCAACTGCTTTCCACAATGGCTCTAATATGCTTGTGCTGGACAAGGAAGCTAGCGACCCATTCGCATAAACCCTCAGGTAGACCGTATGCAGGCAACTTCGAAAGAAGACTACGATGCCATACCCGATCGAATGCCTTCGTTATATCCAGGCTATCAGCCAATGTCTCACCTTGACTCTCCATGGCTAAAGCCCAACAATGTGTAAGATACACTACACCAGTCGAGCGACCATGACGAAAGCCGTAGTGATGGTCGCTGATCAAGTCGTGCTCTTCTAGGCAATTCAGGAGCCGGTTGTTAATCAAGCGCTCCAATACCTTGGAGAAAAGGGAGATAGCAGCGATAGGACTGTAATTCGATGGGTCTGATCTGTCACCCTTTTTGGGCACTGGGTGCACGTTCGCAGTCTTACACAATGAAGGATCTTGCCTGGTAGAATAAGAGAGAGCAACAAGGCGCGTAAGAACAGGACACAATTCAGCAGTACACTGCTTTAGCACCACAGCCGGAATGCCATCTGGCCCACTCGACTTCTAAACGTAGAGGAATAGCAATGCCCGCTGAACATCTCGTTGAGTAAACGATATTTTCGGCATTGAATTAGCCACATTAGGAAATAGCACACCGCGGGATGGAAGGTGGTGAAGCGTCTCTGTCGTTCAAAATCGATTTTGAGGCAAAGAGTTTCCCCAGCAGATCGGCTTTCTCCTTAGCACTGTGGGCCAGACTACCATCCTGTATTCGGAGTGTTAGAAAGAAACAGTTTCCTTCGGCACCCTTAGCAAGCGACCAAAAAAAACAACCAGATGGGTGCTTAGCTAGGCGCTCACCAATCCTGATGATGCACTCAAATTTCGCCCTGGCAATTACTTTCTTACTGAACCTCGAGGCAGCATTGGAGTTATTTATTCCCAACAGTGCCGTGGTTTAATCGGTCATGTGGGGAAGCAAGCTGCATACGAGGCTTGGACTACGGCTCGTATTAATGGAGATCCTGGTGTTTCTGTCTTGAATCGCAAACTAAAAATGTCATTATGCCAACAATAACAATTGATTAATGAAAGCAAGTATACAATTTCAAGTCAATTCACAATTCAATCTGGATTCTTTCAACTTTCGTTCCTCGATCGTAAAATAATTATGGAGATCCTGGTGTTTCTGTCTTGAAACGCAAGTTTCAAGACAGAAACACGAGGATCTCCATTAATACGAGCCGTAGTCCAAGCCTTGTATGCAGCTTGCTTCCCCACATGACCGATTAAACCACGGCACTGTTGGGAATAAATAACTCCATTCGAGCCAAAACCCACTCAATCTCTATTCTTAATAGGTAATGAAGAGCCTCTTATGCGGCAATTCAAATTAAGTATATTAACAAAATCGGGGGATACAGTTAGTGTTGCAGTTATAAATCTATCATTTCCATCCAAAATTCAGTCACACCACTGGATAGATGAAGGCTCAAAGAATTTATTACGGTAAGTTACCATTATGGAACATCGCATCCGGAAATCACTTGATTGAGCAGTCACGTGCACGCAACTGTCAAGTTATCGTTGCACCAGTTGCAACGATTACTTGACAGTTGTGTGACCTTATTGATGTGAAACGCCAATTTGATCACACGATATTTATCAACCATTTCAAAAACACACATGTGAAGCGCCTAGTCGTAAAAAATCATGTAAGGAAAAACAATTGACTCACCAAAATAAAATATATTACAGTTAGCGAAAGTAACTGATAAGACGTTTACAATTAAAAATATGACAGGAAAAACAACTGAATCGCCACTAGTTGTGTTTTTCTTGCAAGGAACAATAAGTTATGCGACACGTCTTCTTATATGTTAGTAGGGAAAAAGTAATAAAAAGCCAAAGGTAAAAAATACACAGACGGGTAAAATGAATTATGTGCCATCGTCGTAAAAAAGTTAGTTAAGTCAATAAATTAAAACACGCCGATGGTATTTTTAGATCCATCATACGACAATGTTAATAATATATGTCATAAAATTGTCGTTTGAAGGGAGTGAAATTTTAAAATGGCCCTGTTTTTCCATTAAATGAAACGCCAAAAAGTACCTCCAAATAGACTGTAACCCAGACAGATCGATAGAGAATCAAAAATCCTATCGAACTGCATATAAAACTCAATTTCGGTCAAAATGGCGTTTCATTTGTTTTGCCTTTCCACCGTCGATATATATTTGATTGATTGAAAGCATGTATGGGGTTAACCTGGCCTGAAATAAACGAATTTTAATTTAATTTTAATTTTTAATTTAATTATAGTAATATCTTAAGTTGCCAACACACAAGTTACCCTTGTCTATGTGTCAAAATCTATTACGTATAACATTTTCATTGTGCTCTAATAATTAAATAAAACTGCAATTCAAGTCATATCTCTTGTTTTACTTATATTCTATCACTACCAAACCTATTTGTTGTCCAATGAATCTAAATATCCTATTTACGTTTACCACAAATTTAACTAACTTGATTTAAATCGGGGCAGCGGTTTGAGAACGCATGCACGTTCGTGTTTCGAGAACCACAAAACATACATACAATGTATAAAAGATATTTTTTCGTCCCAGCTCAGTTTATCATTAAATTTAGTTTCTACACTTTTAGATCGCTATATAGAAACCTACAATTTTATTAAAACCACAGCGCTATAGCTGTATGTATATATATTTTCAGCGAAATTTATTGATCTTATAAAATCGTCCGGTTGTTCTGTCTGTCCGTCCGGTCGTTCTGTCTGTCCGTCCATTGCCATGAAACTCAAAATTTCGAAATCATAAAAGTAGTAATGTAAAGTGACCTTAGTTTTCCGATATCAATTCGGGAAAGTGGCCAAAATAAATGAATAAATAAAATAAATAAATTTCGCTATGGTGGCGCATGCTGCGCGTCTAATGTTTTTTCTTTTTTTGGTCCCATAACAATATTTTCTCATTAACATTATATTGGTTCGAAATAAAATAACGATTCAGATCTAGGTCAGTTCCAATCCAAACAAACTTTTGTTAGATAAGTCGGATCGTTTGCCTATGCAACAAAAGGGATCTTGGGAAGTTTTAAAAGCTTATTCTGAAATCAGAGATTTGGGTTAGGCGTTGGTTGGTTGTATTTATTGGTGTGTATTAAGTACCTACTGATTACAAAATAGTATGTAATTAGCCAATTTATAGAACCGCCGCACTACATAACGACTAACTAGCTGTTTTAAAAATGGCTTCTTTTAGCGACACACTCATTAGTACATAAATTTGTATGATAGTATCATTTGTTTGTTATAAGTTGGCAACATTTTTATGTTACAAACTGGCAACTCCGTTTTGTGTTAAAAATAGATTTGTTCTCATCTGTTCTGCTCTTTACGGCGCTACACGTTGCCGTTTTGTAAAAAGTTTTCAAAAAAAGTGGTGGAATGAATGAAAATGCAAATCGTTCATTCCACACACACAGACTAAACTCTGCACTGCGACGACGACTCCGCGAGCATCGGCGTACAACATTTACAGAGCCACATTACAAAACAGCTAGCCGTTATGTAATGCGGCAGATATACAAATTGGCTGCGAATTCTACATTGTTACATTATATCCACTTCTTTTCATCTATACTAACTAAATAAGTAGGCATATAAAGAGGATACTAAGGGATTTAAATTAGCAATAATAGGATAACAAACCTGACTGAATTGTTTTAGATATCACAGCCTTTTTTGATTTTTGATATAAATAAATCCATCCATAGACAGGCTACGGGCGACATTGCTGAACTTGCATAATGGCATGCGCAACCATGCAATCAAGCTCCTCAACAGATACAATTATTACAACAATACAATATATTTTAAGCTAGACGCGCTGTCTCTTACACGCATATAGCAGTGTTTCACTCTAAAATATATCGTATTTGCATAATGTGTGATTTTGTATGGGTATACAAAATTTATATGGGTATACCACCTTGTTCAAAGTGCCAAGTTGGCAGTGGACAACCAAGCCTCAACCTCTCCTAGATTAGCAGTTACTACTAATATAGGAGAGGTTGAGGTTATAGAGATAGCTAATATGCCTACTACATCGAATGCTGCCTTCTAACCTTGGAGAAGTTGACTCGCAATCAACGTATTAAACTTGATAGGTACATTTTAACTTCTCCCTTTTCATCTTTACTCTTTGATTGGATTCAAAATTGCAAAAAATAATACATTGTGTATTGACGCATTCATATCCAAATCAACATATTGAAAGCGAATGTTTCATTCAAGTTTATTCAGTGAAGATATTTCTGAAGGTTCACAACGACAGATATTGAATTTTGAAACAGGAAAAATGAATTTTGGTGTAAGTGAAAAGTTCACAATTTTTTGAAAATATCTGCATCAACCCATATTCAAGCTTTGGGTCTCCCTTTAAGTGAAATGCTTTAGAGCGTACACCACTATGCTGCTCAACTGCGGGTTGGTCAGTGTTGTTAGCTACCCATAGTCCACTGATTTGGATTAACGAATGTCATCTAATGATTAGATTAAGTAGTATTAGACATTAGTATGTTTATTAGCATAATAGCGATGTGTAATTAACAAATTGTTAGATTTTTGTGACATAAAAGTATAAGATTGTTAACAAAAGGTACAGACCCCGGGGTCTGTATAATGTAATTATTATCAATAAAAAAATAGAAAAAAAAATGTCTCTGGAATCTAATGATAACAGCCGGGATCGACGACTTTACTTGCCCTCCGAAGCGCGATATAAATAAATCTATCCATAGGCAAGCTACGGCCGACGTTGCTGAACTTGCATTATGACTTGCACAACGATGCAATCAAGCACCTCAATAGATACAATATTTATTTTGAGACAGACACTGCTATAGGTGAGACAAGAGAAGCTAATTCACTGTCTCTTACCCGCATATAGCAGTATCTCATGCTAAAATCTACAGTATCTGCATAATGTGTGATATGCTTAACGGGTGCGAACGCGCTAGCTTTATGCAATATAAGCTTCGATTGTTGGTTATAAAAAAAAAATATGGATACGGACGATAGTAGTATACACATAAATCGCTTTTCTTTTCACCTTAGACCACAACCCACGGAAGTGAGTTGGTGCGGGCTGACGGCTTTTTCAAAAAAATCTCATAACTTAATTTCCTTTCAAGTATTTCTGAGTTTCTTCTCGTAACGAAATACGTGAAGATTATTTACGTGTACGAAGTCCGTGGTGACGTAGGTGTAAAATATTCTTAAGTTCACTTGATACAAATAACTTAAGTCAAGGAGTATCACGGTTAACACCTCTGATGAGTTAAGCCTTTCGAATTGTTGATGTAATAAATATAGGATCACTAGGGCAAGAGGAGCTCGCTAGCGTCGTTACTCGTATCAGTCTAATCGAACACGCAAGTTAAGCAACGTTGACCGTGGTCTGTCCATGGATGGGTTTATTTATCGCGAGCTCCTCCATACTTCGGAGGGCACGTTAAGCCGTCAGTCCTGGCTGTTGTCATTAGATGACGATCGTTAAGCCAAGTCAGTGGCAGCTAAGAGGAGTGTATGGAGTATGCTCTAAACCAGTTTTCCCGCAAACTTTTTGTGTTTAAGATACATCTAAGAATACGAAAATTTTGGAGTTACGCCATAAAGGAAAAATCAGTCTTTATTTGAGTAAAAATTTTTCTTTCGTCCATCTATTTAGCTTTATGAGAAAACCTTATTTTTCCGAGGCACACCAACTAATGACCACGGTACACCAGTGTGGGGCGGCATACACTTTCCCGAACACTGCTATACTAACCCGTTCGATTGAAGGGAGATAGACCCGTATTCCTATTATTATTATATTAGAATGAATAAGGGTATGACGACGAAGAGCAAGGTCAAATCTTATCAAGAAATCAATAAATAGTAACATATCTGTAGGTTGTAGACAAGCATAAAGACTGCCGGATGCAAAACGGTAACCGTAGCCTGTAGGTACTTGAACAATAATAATCCTGATAGCCTCAGAAGAATCACGACTAAATTTAATTTAAAAAAAAGTTGGTACGTACCTCTTGGACAATTTGCCAACACTATGAATCATCCTCATATTCATTATGTATATGTATGTATATAATTTTATATATATTATACATTTTGTTATTTATGTAATGTGTATGTATGTATATTTTCTGTTGTACTATATAATATCGTTGTTAATTCATTGTTGTATGCCGCATTCGTGCATATCTGCTCTTCCCGAAGGTTGTCCGGTAGAGAATGCTATTAGCATTAAGACCGCCTATGTACCCTTAAATTGTTGTAAATAAAGTTTTAAATAAATAAATAATAAAGTATCACACGTGCATCGCCATGGTCATTGCCATCGCAGTACCATATTTCCTATCAATAACTCGCATTCAGTCAGACAGCTTTTGTACTCTACCTCTCTTTTGCCTCTTTAATCAGCAGAGGTTGGCTTTGACTCAAAGACTGTGATGAACTAAAATAACATGAAAGAAAAAGGTGACCAATACCACACCATGGCCACTCCATACAATTGTCGCATCTGTAACTACTATATAAACAATGACGTCTGTGCATAGCGTGAATGAGCGTGTGTGCGTGCGGCGCCATACAAACTGTTCCAGATTCATCTCAGAGGGGGAGGTATGGACGATACTAGAATGGCCATGCTGTAGTCAGATAATAATGATGGAAAAGATTGAGGGGAAAAGACATCTCGGGATAAAAAAGAAGTCGTGGCTCCTAAATATCAGAGAATGGACTGGTATTGCCGGCGTAAAAGAACTGTTTCTTCTGGCGAAAAAGATAAGGAGATATATGCGGAGCTAACGGCCAGCCTCCAGTACCACTACTGGAGGCTGGCCGTTAGCTCCGCAGAGGCAGCGCAAAAAGAAGAAATGTTTGTTTTTTGAAGTATACGTGGACGAAGTCGCAAGCGATCGCTAGTAAAAAATAAAATATCGTTAACAATAAAATAATTATCAAAGCATCTTTCGCTACATCATTTTCTCACAAAAAACAATGCACTTAAATTTTAAATCTATTTTCACTGATAGCTTCATTATGATTAACTTGGAGAGTTGTTGAAGAGAAAAGTTTTAGTTCAGAGAATAAAACTTAAGTTGGCTCTTCTTCTAAGGAATTGCACCTTGTCTTAATAAAGGCGCTATTGTAAAACCACTTTAAGTATTTTATGGAGGCAACTTCTTTACTTTGCCATTTAATGGACTTTCGTACCTGTATAGATAGCCATGATTAATTATCGTCGTTCTTAATTCTCTTATAAGAATTTAATTAACTGCATAATTTACTAAAACGATGAATTGGATGATAACAAAGTAAAATACGAACTTATTTTTCTGGAGCGCCCAAGTTAAATACTTGAGTTTGGGGTGTAAGTGGTTCATCAACACCTTTGAACCAAAGCCAAGTTCACCTGCACGCGGTGCACCCTGCTGACTGACAAACGAAGCTCTGGCGAAAAGAGAGGTAGGGAGCGTAATTGTAAGCAACCCGACTGGGGAATGTACCTCTACCTCACAGAATACCGCAGCCAAATAACAATTTTCCTTGAGGGTTGTTCTGTTCCTGCGAGTGAGTGAAGTCACCAGAAAGGAAGGAGATGCTGCGTTGGCAGTGGGGGCGGCGCGCGAGCGATATTTTATGTTGCTAGCGTTAATATGGCTACGTCAACCGCTTCACATCGGGCGGGCCGTATGGTTGTCTGCCACCCGACGTAGTATATAAAAAAAAAGTTGAGTTTAAACCATACGTTGAATTTTGAGGTGTAAATGGCTCATCAAGATCTATAAACCAAAGCCAGCTCTAAACACCTTCTATTGAAGGAACCCATATCCCAACAATGGGATGATTATGGGTCTGATGCCAGATTACTTACATCTGTAACTTTAAACACATATTTACTTTTCAATACTTACTTTAAGAAGTTATAATTTAAGTAGTCATTGTGACTAAATATTTTTAGATAACTTACACTTGGGCGACTTAACATGTACTTAAGTAAGCATAATTGTTTGAAATCCGTCGAGCTGTGCAACTGACGTGCAAGATTGATAGGCTCCTTCCACAGATGTATAGACTCTGGAAGCAGCACCATAATAATGTTCCCTTCAGGCTGTGCTTTAGGTGTATGAATTTTGGAATAAAAATATGTAGTAGTTTTAGTTGTAAAAACATTAAAAAAAATAAAAGCCGACTATATGTGCCAAGTGACAGTAGATGGGGAAAGAAAGGTATTAAAGAGGAGGCTCACGATTGGAGATGGTCCGATGACCTGAAGAAACCGGCTGGAAGCGGATGGATGCGGAAGATTATGGATCATATTTGATAGAAAGCATTGAGGAAGACTATATCCAGTAGGTAAATATAGGCCTCCCCAACCCGTTTGGCCAGCGTGGGGAGTGTAGGCCAAATCTCCTTCCGACTAGGACGAACGAGAGAGGGTCGTGCTCCTGTAGTGGAGACTAAAATGGACCTGATGATGATGATGATGATGAAATATAGGCTGATGATAAAATTTAATACTCTTAGGCAAATTACACACTGCCATCTAGTCCCAAACTGAGCAAAGCTTGTACATAGATTTTAGACAACTGATATAATAATATATAAAACTACATATATTTTTTTTTATAAATACATACTTACAATACCACCCAGACCAAAAGGAATAAATATGTTTATGTGCACAAATGTCTGTCTTGTACGGAGATCGAACCTTTGACCCTCGTTGTCGAAATAGTTCATTTCACAACATGTGAAGTTATGTGGTCAGAACATATTCATCCTAGGGATAACCCATATATAAGGGACGGGTCGATATTGAAATTTATATTATAACTAGCGGCTCGCCCACGCTTCGCTGTGGCTCAATCTTCCCATTCCCATCTTATTCCGTAGGATTTCCCAAACAAACCTTATTTGACAATTTTATTAAATTTATTTTCGTTTATTTTTCCGATATTTAAATAGCTATTCTGCTGCTGTTCGAAATTGAGACGAAGTCAACAATTCAAAGATCATAAAAATCGGTCCAGCAGTTCTAAAGTTATAAATGATGAAAATAACGCGACAATGTTATATAGATCCTCATGACTCTTAAGCTAAATAACAATAGCCTAGAGTCAAGGGACTTTTCATTAGGTTGAGGTGAAGGTACGTCTCCAGTTGATCTCAAAATACCCCCTATTTCTTTCAGAGCCCGTTAGCAAGTGAGCAAAATGCGCCAAGTGCAAATAAGGTTAGCTCAGGTTCTAATGATAGTGAACTACTTACACCAAATCAAATCAAATCATTTTATTTGGGAGCATACACGGTACAAAGGTGGTACAAAATATTAAAAGTCCAAGCGTGTTGAACCAAACATTGGCATGCAAATGATAATTACATTTTAAATGTCAGAATATATTAATACATTCAATTCATTAATTCATATTAATAACTCAAGTTTAAAAATATTTTCAAAGCATATAATATTTTCAAAGAGCTATCACGTAGATATGAATCAGCATCTGAGATTGCAAAAGAAATATCTGAACATACGAGTTCGAAAACGTATTATTTAATTTCCTCATTTCCATTCGAAGAATTCATTCCATTAAACTTTCTTGGAAAGTTATTTTCGGTCTTTTTCTCATCATCTTCTAGCTTCCTACTAAATTGATTTTTATAAATAAAACAGGCTGGCAAATAACAAAGCAAAGTTTTCAAATTTCATAAACTAGGTCAGAGACCTAGAATTTCAAAGTACTCGTAGGTGTTTCTTCATTCGGGATGTATAAGTTTTGAATAATTATTTTATTATAGACGTATTCTTATTACCTGTATAGCAACATACTTATAATAATAAATATGTAAATATTTCTGGACATTACACACCGCCGCATATGATACTAGACAATTGATAAATGTTTTTAAATACATAGAAATGGCCGTGTGGTTTCCGGCAGACTAGAATAGAATCACTCCGTCTCTTCCCGTGGATGTCGTACAAGGCGACTAAATGAAATACATTATAAAACATCGATCAGGCCTCCCCAACCCGTCTGTCCAGCGTGGGGAGTGTAGGCCAAATCCTCCTGTCGCAATATGCGCACACTCAGCGGTGTAAAGTGCCGCCGAGTGTGCGCAGATCGGCTTACTTCATACATAACGCACACCTCTGACAACGTCTTATAATTCGATGGAGCCTATATGCTATGGAGACAATGGAGGATGCACGCACGAAAAAACATGACTCATGCGGCGTTACCTCGCTCCGAGGCGTTCCATTAAAATTTTCTTATAAAAAATGCAAACATTCCATCAGTATTTTCTTATGACGTTGTCACGTTCAACTATCGTCAGTAAACCGACTTTATAGACAACCGATTTTTGTAGCTTTTCTTTATTGTTATGTATACAACGTTCAATATAATAAAATCAAAATAATCTAATACAATTTTTAACATAATTAAATAAACAAAGAAGCAATAGCTAAGTAAAATTAATAACATTATGGTGCAATAGCATAAATAAATTTTCTTATAAAATAAAATTATACATATTATGCTGTCCACTTTTTGGACGCCGACGAATTGGATAAGATAAGATAAGATAATTTATTTGCGAAAATAAGGTACAACAAAGATGTTACACAAATTACATGTCCAACTTATTCTACCCTCGCAGGGGCGTGCAAATGTTTCGGTCAACTTATTATAAATAATATTAAATTTATTTATATTAAAAAAAAACTGAAAATTACTTGCATTTCATTACAATAAATTAATTCACAAAAATCCAATACATAATATAATTAATAATTTCATTTTATATCAATAAATCGGTCATTCAAATACTCACTTATAGTATAATAACATTTGTTTAAAGCCATTCATGTATTTTTTTTCTAAATAATGTCAGTCTTAAGTTTTTAAAATTGTCTGGTAAATGATTAAAAATTTGGAGGTGATGGCTTGGTCAAACTTACAATCTAATTATTATTGTCAATCTATCCACAGCTGTCCTCAGCAGACACTTAACCTAATAACCCCATCTAGCCACCGCGATCATGGCGCCTATCGAGAGATATAGACGACCAAGTCAACATTGGTCCCAGGTGGGGCCATTTTGCCTGTTCCGCCTGATGACAACCGCGGCTAGATTGACACAGTAGTCAATAAATTTATTTCTACGTTTTCCAGCCATCACCTCGTTCACGTTCGTTTCAGTGACCCGCATTCCCAAACGCTGCTCTATCTCTGTTGGGACACTGAAACAAAATGTGCTGCACTGTCTGACCCTCCAAATCCTCCTGTCTGGGAAGGACGAGAGAGGGTCGTGCTCCAGTAATGGAGACAAAAATGACCTGATGATGATGAATACATAGAAAACACCCAGGTCAAGACAAACAGACATGCTCAAGCACACAAATGTTTGTCTTGTGCCGGGATCGAACCCGCGACCTCGGCGGGCTTGTCCCGATAATTAAATATTAAAGGTTATTAAATTTAAAAAAATAAAGGGTAAATTAATTAAAGGTTCGATGTACAAAGAATCAATCAGTACAACAAACTTAAAAAATTGAAGAATCCCACATATATTCAGACTCGTACAAAATTTAACTATCCTCTTTGATCATCTGCAGAACCTTGTTGGGTATCCTATATCAAAGGCTTACTCTATGAATCGTAGACAGAGAAAGCTATAGACAGTTTAAGACTGGCAACTTACGCCATCATTGTGTATGGAAATGAAACAGATTGCTACGATTTTATGTTTCACGTCACGTGCACCGTTGTCTCTATGGAAAGCAAAATAATTTGCTAAACAGTTATATGACAGCGCTATATCAAATCTGACATATTTTTTATCTTATATTTGCCACGCTTGACAGGCGCCTAAAAAAACCTAGTGTATTATATATCAATGCTATGAACCCATTATTAGGTTCCTTGACGAAGCTAAATTCTCTTTGCAAATGTAAGATTACTGTCAAAACCACGTCTTTTGAAAGTTTGTTTGTGGTTCTCAACATGTTAGTCCTGCTTACCTTCTCTCTGAAGATAAGCAATTCAACATATTTTGTTTGTAATATCTTTATTGTTCAGATTTACATGATACATAGGTACATGAAAAATAGAGCGGTACAAAAGTGAATTTATCCCAAAAGGGATACTTCTAGTCAATTAGTAACAAGTGGACATTACAGATTGCCAAGTAAAAACAACAAGTACGTAATGAGAGATACGAATTCAGGAATTAAAGAATTGAATAAATATATTTTATATAAATATGTAGAACTACACAGTACACAAGTGATGAAGATAGCTAATAAATTCAAATCATTCAAGAATCTTTTTAGTCCTGATTTGAAGAATATAACGTAGCAGCCATCCGACCATCAACTGGCAGAGCGTTCCACATTTTTGTCGCCCTTACTACAGTAATCCATATACATATGGATGTGTATGGAGGAATGTGTTGGTATTTTGAGTGCGTGCGTATATCCAAAATCCGAGTCCCCGAATAGCAAGGACGACGTTACGGAATCAAAACCGAATGAGGGGATGGGAGATTAAACAGAACATTAAAAAGCAGAGTTAATATATGGAATTCTCTCCGAAGCCCAATAGGAAGCAAACCAAGCTGCTTTCGAAATCGTGAGATGTCATATTTTAGTAAGCCGAAGACAATCTTATGCACAAATTTTGTAACCGCGATGTATTAGACGCGGACGCGGCGTATTTGTATGCAGTGGTTGAGGTCCGTGTTATGGACTCATAACTTTGTCCTACTTAGTATCAGCTCAAAATTGCCGGGGAACGCTTTAATTAGACGAGTGAATAATTAAATACCATTTCATTTGTACATTTTAATAAACGAAGGATTTCATTTAACATGTCAGAGAACTGTTACAATAATAACAAGTGGTTTTAGATAACTGAAAAATAAACTGGAATATTCAATATAAATCAATCCACACAACGATATTATTTTACATCTATCTATAACCATATACACCATATGACGAGCTCGGTGGTCGAATGGATAGCAATAGCCACTTTGACTCCGAGGTCGCGGGTTCGATTCCCGCACAAGACAAACATTTGTGTCCATGAACATGCCTGTTTATCTTGGTCTGGGTGTTTTCTATGTACTATAAGTATGTATTTACAAAAAAAAAAAATATTTAAGTACATTTATTAGTTGTGTAGTACCCATAACACAAGCTTTGCGCTTAATTTGGGACTAGATGGCATTGTGTAAATTGTCCAGAAATATTTATTTATTTATATAAATGAAAAAAATATTTGTATGATTTGATTGATGTATATGTTATGGTCAATGTAATAAAATTGTTATTATTGATTGATACTGACTAATACTTGGTTAATATGATAAATCATGGTTAGATTTGAGTTGATTTTTGGTTAGTTAGGTTAGGGTTTTCTTGTGTCCTGTCAACGGAAATAAGCTGGTGCAAGTAAGCTTAATTATTAATCATTCGCAATTTATTACTGTAACATATACATTGCAAAGAAATCGAATTCAAAATATTATTACTAAAAAACATGAACCTTTAGTCAGAGTAATATTTAATATCTGTTTCATCAGCAACCACTCACAGAATCAATATATATGTCGTCGGCAAGTCCTATATGGCTTTGTCAGTATCTAAACACTTTCTGTCAGTAACTAAAATCTTCTTCTCTAAACTGCTTCGTCATTTTGTACAATGTCAAAAAGAGTCGCTCGCCTTAAGATCGTTTAGCATTCGACTGAGATCCTCCAGTGATTCACATTTTCCTACAATGAGCAATGATCGGTAATTATTTGTAATTATAGAAATAAGAATATAGAGTTAATAACGACCAATATAAATTACATTGCCCGTAACACATATACAATTATATTTTATTTTTAGCCACCCTAAAACTCCGGTTTGGCACACTCGTTGAAAAGCTGTACGCATCTTCATTTTTGCCTTCGGCAAATCACTAAACAGCGAGCGTTTAGAAAGTGACGACGTCGTTGATAATCAATCACACTAATTATACGATTTCTTGCCAACCACGTATATGTTAATTTGCTAGAGACGTGATTCCATTCGAAGTCGTAAACACAACTAGCAAAAAATTTAAAAGAAAAACAAATATTTAAAGAAAATGTTAGTAATACTGATGGCATGGAAAATTTCCCGTAAAGGTCTATTGAATTCTTACATATAAAATCATATTTAGCCAGCCAAGTTTGAGAAGCAGTGATTTACATTGAAGTTGGCACTAACTCGCCGCGCACCCAGTTCCGGATATCCGGTCCATTATTGAATCTGACTTCAGAGACGAGAGAAACTTCCACTTGTTTCGATCTCATCTTGTTTTATAATGGTATAACATAATTAACCCGATATTCTTTGAGAATATATTTTATTATCATTATCATAGTCAGCGTGTACGAGTATCTATCCACTTCGAGACCTACCCCTATGCTTTCCACCTTCTGCGATCTTCCACTTTCTGCATTCAATTGCTACCAGTCAGTTTTTTCAGTTAGTCATTCCACCTAGAGACGTGACGTCCTACGCATCGTGGTCTCCACTCTAGGAATTTTCTTCCCCATCTACCATCGCTGATTCAGCAGATGTGGCCAGCCTATTGCCACTTAAGCTTGCTGACTCTGAGCAGGTATATCGACCATTTTGGTTCCCCTAGAATGTCTTCGTTCCAGATTCGATCCCTTATAGAAACCCCAAGCATAGCTCTCTCCATTGCTTGCTGTGCGTCTTTTAGTCTGTAAACCAGCCCAACAGACGGACGCGGACGGTCATATTTTTTTACACTACATTATGATTTGTTTAAAAAAAAACAATACTAATTTCCATTACTATTATTGTTTTTAACGATGCGTTTGACGTATTCACTCAAACGTTTCAACGTAGACAATATTTACTTCTCCTCACCTTGTATGTCCTAGACGAATACAATAAGTAAATAATGTGTACATACGCTCGAAATGATAAACAAATAGATATGTAGCCGAATGTCAATCAATCGGTTTTATGTCGTGTACTATTAAACACACAAATGTTGACATTTGCTGAGATCAAACCCGTGTTCACACGGGGTGCCAACTTATGTTCGTAGTAATTGAATCAAAATAGAAACACGTCCTATACAATGGAGCAATTTAGACATTTCAACAAAATTGACATTTTCACCAGTGATGAAATACATGGAAATTTTCATCGATTTTCATTCCACATTTTTTATTTATCGTTATTATATTTCACGCATAATTGAAAGTTGCACAGTTAGCGATAGGGAGAGCTACATATACTCGACATTTGCCTAACGGACCGGGACCGGATCCGGTATGAAGAAAGGAAATTCGACGGAGACCCAAAAAGGGAAAAAGAGAATCTTAGCTTTCGACACTAAGAGATACTACCTGTTTCGAATGTCTGTAGAGCATTCCCTTGTATAGAGTCTCAATTTTCTTAATCATAGGACCAGATCCTAATCTGCTCAATTTATAAATAGTATACTATTAAAAATATTCAATCAAAATAAAAACTAAATATTGCTAACTACAAACAAATAAAAGGCAAATAACAAAAACTAATTAAAATTAATAAAATGTATGATCTTATTTATTTTCCTTCCCTTACCTTAATCCTTCCAGCAAATAGTATTATGTTTCCGTGGTCGCACGGCACCCACTCGGCGAGTTTACTGAGCTTACTAAATTAATCTTCGTACAAATCGGGACAATGGGAGACTATTAGCAACATAATATAAACACTTCCTCGCGAACTTTCTACTTATAGATTTATTTTAATGGACACTCATTACTTGTTATATAAATATTCGATTCGATTCAATATTTATACAATTCGATAATGTTGTGTATATATTCAATAATACATCTTATTGGTTTCGCAACAAACTAGATATTATGAGAGAGCTTACTCTGCTTAGGGCCAAAAATATATAATAAGTTGCCAAGCTCAATAAAAAAATCTGACATGCCTGAATTTAAAACCAAATTGATTTCATTTTTGATTAATAAATGTTTTTACTCATTAAAAGGTTATCTATTCGACAAGATGATAACAAATTAAATGTTCTAGACATAATATAGTACCTTTACTTGACATAATTGTATTGTTTTTTTAGAATTCTATTTTGACTAGTTATAAACTCTTGAAAAATTATTACCTCAAATTTTATATATAAATTGACATTTATTATATCTGAATTGAAATTTATTGTATTTAAATTGACAATTATTATAATATCTAAATTGACGTTTATTTTCTAATTAATTATATTTAAATTTCGATTGAAAATTTGTATGCCTGTTTGGCAAAATGTGGCGTTCTGTATAAAATATGCGATGTAACATCTGTATTTAACCCATATTTACAAATAAATATATTGATTGATTGATTGATTGATATGCAAGCTACGTCTGTTCTTGCGCATGGCTCTAGCAGCCTGAGAAATGGGACTCGAATCACATCTGCATGCTTAGTGAGAGTTTTTTTACTAATTCGTTTTTGACAAAGTTTACTTCATTTTGTATTATATTGACATAGTGCCATCTACCGACAAACAGTCGAAAAAGAGCTAATCTTATATTAACCTTCAAGCGGTCACGCGACGTCGAATCCACAGCATTCAACACATTTTCGCTGATAATAATAACAATAATTCTCATTGAATGCATATCATGCTCCAAGTAGCTTGTCATAGTTTCACTACCTATTAAATAAACAGTTTACACTTCCTCCCCGTGCCCCATTTACCATACGGAGCGTAATTTTTGTAGCCCCGGCGCAGGCGTCGAAACGACACCGCGCGCCAGTCGTCGAAAAGGTTACGCGCAACGCTGAACGCGAATTTTTTTTTTTTGGAAAATCATAATTATGATATTGTCAAATTAAACATTCTATTTATAAAAATGAGTTGTCAACGACCGATAATATCGAGTGCTTTAATGGAAGAAGTACTACGAGATGATAAAGAGAGTGAATCGGAACTCAGTGACCAAGGGTTAGAAACTTTCGACAACATCAACACAAAGGAGGCAATCGAAGACCCAATGCACGTCATGTCACAGAAATATTTATAGAAGGCGCACTACCTTCATTTGCAATGAATTTTATCTTGATGAAGACACCGAAGAAGAAAGCTAGACCTAAGATGATCTTTATTTTAATTATTTGGTCTCATGAAGCTAACTGATTTTATAATTTCGATTTTTTTGTAATTAGTCACTAGATATTTATTCACAAAAAAAAAAATGTTACTAATTACAAAATAATCAATAATATTGATTAATAAGTGTTTTATTTCTCTGATATATCCCATAGGTCTTTTAGGTTACGCGCGACCGCTTCCGTTACAAATGAGCGCGCGCCCGCTTCAAGGCTAACTGAAGTTAACGTTGTCGAAATCGATTAAGCCTCCTGAGTGCTTAGTGCGAGTATTTTGGTCACATTCAAATGTGTTAACGTTTACAAGTCGACCAAATTGAGAAAAAGTTTCATATTGTGTATTACCAGACGGGTGTTACATATCCAAATTAGCCAGGTTGCTTACTTCAAAATGTGGGCAAGTAAGATACATTTACGTTATTCTGTATACTTACCTATCATAATGTAGTAATTAACCCGGCGCAAATGACGTGAAAATAATTACTAGGACAATGACGCCGGGTTTTTTTTTATTTTTTATATACTACGTCGGGTGGCTGACAAGCATACGGTCCACCTGATGTGAAGCGGTTACCGTAGCCATATTAACGCTCGCAACATAAAATATCGCTCGCGCGCCGCCACCCCCGCTGCCAACGCAGTATCTCCTTCCTTTCTGGTGACCTCACTCACTCGCAGGAACACAACAACCCTCAAGGGAATTGTTATTTGACTGCGGTATTATGTAAGGTGGAGGTACATTCCCCAGTCGGGTAGCTTACAATTACGCTCTCTACCTCTCTTTTTGCCAGAGCTTCGTTTGTCAGTCAGCAGGGTGCACCGCGTGCAGGTGAAGTTGGCTTTGGTTCAAAGATGTTGATGAACCACTGACACCCCATAATAACATGCGGGTCATATTGACCCGCATCAAGTCAAGCAAGTCATCTTAATTTTATTTACTGCCTATTAAAAAGGATTCTTTGCTCAGGTAGTAAAATTAAAATAATAACAATAAGTTCTAGAAATTAAACTTTAATTATTTTTTTCAATAAGGCATGCAAAGTCATCTTTGAAAATGTAACATGTCAAAATTTTTATGTTTTGGTATTCCTAAGAATAATAGGAATCCATAATCTTATGTACTAATAGAGAGATCAAATGAGCTTTATAATATGAAAATAAAAACAAATTAATCTTCTATGTCATCATTCAGGCCCCCGGAACTGCTGCAATTATTGCAATATGGAATCAAATGGTCGTATATCTTACAACGCATGCGGAGTCGCACTGAACGTATAAATGGAGCTGGTAGAGGGGGGGGGGGGGGGGTCTGTATGTCTAGCTATACAAACATCCTAACCATACGACCGACACAAAAATAAGATATATCAGTTTAAAATTACCTCAGGTCAATATGATCCAGCGTCATTGTCGCAGGGTTAATACCTAAACTGAAATAAAAGTATCTTGTGATTGTAAATGTTTTTTTTTGTCATTTCCTCGCTGGTGTGGAATGAAAAGTTACGTGCTGCACTCGACTGCAAAGATTTTTCACCTCGTGCTCTTTTGATTCCCTCGCTAACGATAGTTAAAGTTGTAGATAAAATGCCTTCCAGTGTGTTCACGTTCTTTTGTTTCCGTTGCGTACTGTTTGTATAAATAAACTTATACTATCATATAACTTGTCATAATGAGTACTATTTATTATCTATTGTTGTTATGCAATTACGTTTTCAGGGTTCCGTACCCAGAGGGTAAAAAGGAACCCTATTACTAAGGCTCCGCTATCCGTCCGTCCGTCCGTCCGTCTGTCACCAGGCTGTATCTCATGAACCGCGACAGTTAGACAGTTGAAATTTTCACAGATGATGTATTTCTTTTGCCGCTATAACAACAAATACTAAAAAATAGAATAAAATTAATAATAGGTAGGGGAAAAAGTCTTTTCGCATTATAGTATGTATGAACTTATAATAAAATCTATTTGGCTATACCATTTGTATCTGGCAGGTTTTGATATCTTTAAAAAGTTTAAATTTTAAAAAAGATAATTCCAAATTCAAATTAGGTAAATGTGTGATTTTCATTTGTTTTTTTTACTGTCAAGATGAGTGAATCTAATGAAGAAATTCGATACATTTTAAAATTTTACTACAAAAAAGGTAAAAATTCAACGCAAGCTGCGAAAAAAATTTGTGACGTTTATGGACCTAGTGCAGTGTCTGTGAGAGTAGCACAAATTTGGTTTAAGCGTTTTAATTCCGGAAATTTTGATGTCAAAGATGCACGTCGCTCTGGTCGCCCTGTTACGGATAAAATGGATGCCATTTCTGAAAAAGTGGAGCAAGATCGGCATATCAGTAGTTACGACGTAGCTGAAGAACTAGGAATTGACCACAAAACAGTTTTGTCGCATAAAAAGGTCGTGGTCAAAGGCCGGCCAGGCTTCTCAGACTCTGGCGAAACCCGGGTTAACCCGCAACAAGGTGATGCTGTGTATATGGTGGGATTAGAAGGGAAGATATTCATTATGAGCTGTTACCGCCAGGCAGGACTATCGATTCTGTACTCTACTGTGAACAACTGATGAGATTAAAGCAAAAAGTTGAGAGAAAGCGGCCGGAATTAATTAATAGAAGGGGTGTGATTTTTCATCATGATAACGCTAGACCTCACACATCTTTAGCCACTCAGCAAAAATTAAGAGAGTTTGACTGGGAGGTGTTAATGCATCCGCCGTATAGTCCTGACCTTGCACCTTCTGATTTCCACCTGTTTCGGTCTCTTCAGAATTCTTTAGGCAATGTCAGGTTAACATCACGAGTAGACTACCAAAACCACTTGTCGCGGTTTTTTGAACAGAAGTCCCAAAATTTCTATAGTAATGGGATCATGTCTCTACCTACAAGATGGCAAAAAGTTATCGAACAAAATGGCACCTACATACTTTAGTTAAATGTAAATAAACTTTATTAAAAAATGTTTTGAATTTTCATATAAAATACGAAAAGACTTTTTCCCCAACCTAATATTTAAGGGGGCTCCCATACAACAAACGTAATTTTTTTGCTCGCAATTGATAACGGCAATAGGTAGACGCTTGAAATACTCACATAATATTTAGTTATATATTCACTTTAAAAAGAAATAATTAAATAAAAATAAAACAAATATTTAAGGGGGCTCCCATAAAACAAACGTGATTCTTTTGCCGTTCTTCTAGATCATGGTACCCTTCGAGCGCGAGTCCGACTCGCACTTGGCCGGTTTTATTCAATGATACCTCATTTGTCACGTTGTAGCCTTTCCACATTAATCATTGTTTTCTAAGCCACATCTGTGAGTACCATCTTATCATACAAGATTCTTAGTCATAGTACCATGTATGATGTAATGTCTTACGTATTAATACTATAAGTACTACTTGCGTTTAGCTAAGCTGTTCCGGAAACTTGGAGAGAAGCTAATGTGCAACCGGGCCCAAAAATGGGAGACCGTTCGGATCCATCAAATTATCTCAGTACTGTGCAAGATCATGGAGTGGATCCTCAATAAACAACTGATCCGCTACCTAGAAGATCGTTCCCTAATTAATGACCGTCAATATGGTTTTAGACTGAAACGATCAACGGGTGATCTTCTAGCGTATGTGACGCACCTCTGGGGTGAGGCAATCGATAAACATGGTGAATCTATGGCAATCAGCCTAGATATTGCCAAGGCGTTTGATCGGGTTTGGCACAAAGCACTTCTCTCCAAACTTCCGGCATACGGTCTGCCTGTCCAGCTTTGTGACTGGATTGCTAGCTTCCTGCATGAGCGTAGAAACCGCGTCCTTGCAGATGGTTGCGCTTCGTGGTTCATGCCAGTGAATGCTGGCGTCCCCCAGGGCTCCGTTCTATCGCCCACCCTCTTTCTGCTTCATATCAATGCCATGCTACCTCTAGGAAACATTCATTGCTATGCTGACGACAGTACGATTCATAGGCGATATTTCGGTCGACCCGGTGCTGGTAGAACAGAAATTAGTGAGAAACGGGAGACTCTTGTCGTTGAACTGGATCGGGTGTTGGATCTCATTAGTAAATGGGGTTCCAGCAGTCTGGTCGGGTTCAATGCTAAGAAAACCCAAGTGTGCGTGTTTACCACAAAAACATCTCCATTCCTTCCTACCCCCAGCCTTCAGAGCACTTCGCTTAATTTACGATCAAACAGCAAAAAAAAAATCTTCTCTTGTAACTGGTTATGAAAGTTTAGTTACCTAAGTGGAAGAAGGGAAGGGATTTTAGTTACCGTACCCTAGTGTAGCCTAAGATATAACGAACCACCCGGCGGCCCGTTTCCCACTAAACTAGAATTATTTAAATGATGTCTTAGTCTTCGACCAATGAAGACAGTACCGTTCTGTCAGGCATCTCGTGGTTACGTCATCATCCCTTAAAGTTTTAAAAAGTTGACAAAAAAAATAAACCTACTCCCATAAGGCTCCTATTTTAACATGTTGTAATTTACGTATTTATTTGTGTAATGGGCTTTCCCCAATGCTTTCTACCATATGCGATCCTCCGCCTTCCGCACTTCCAAGCGCTACTACTAAGCCACTTTTTTGAGGTCGTCGATCCATCTATGGAGGGAGCGCCCTATGCTTCGTCACCTCAAACGTGGCCTCCACTCTAGGACTTTCCTCCCCCATCTGCCATCGCTGATTTAGGACTGCTACTTCAACTTACTGACTCTGAGAGCTATGTCGATCACTTTGGCGAATTTCTTCCTTTTTTTAAAGCCGAAATCAGATGTTTGGATGTTCATCGCCATGTAGAAAACAAAAATTTATTAATTGAAATGGCCTCATACACGACACCATGCAATAAACCAATAGCAAACGGACGCCCTACGGAGTGACCGAAAATTTGGTCGACTAAGACACTGATTTGGTTTAACGATGTTGAAGCAGTTCGGAAAAATAGATTAGAGAGAATATCAGAACTCAATGGAAGAAATCACGGAAAGCATAATGTTCTAGCAGGCTTTTCAACCAGTGTGATTCAAAAGATGCTTATCGTGATGATGATATATTTGATTAAAAGAAATTAGTCAAATTCCAAAAGCTTCCTACTCCTACTAATTTCTTTTGATTAAATTCGTTATGAGTTCCAAGGCAGTCGTAGTTTTACCCCCGGGACTGCAATGGACTTCACTGTTCATTGCCTTTTTTGGCGGTCGCCTCTGTTAATCCTGGCTACACAGGAGACACAATGGTGGGAATGTGTGTTGGGCCTCCGTCCCGTAAAAAATATATATGAAAGGTAAGCAAATCTGTTTAGACGAACCTGCGTCCAAGTGCTTGTTTTATTATTTACAATAGCCCGGTGGCACATATAAGTTATAAAACACTGCAAAATTACCTATTAGTCATACTTTAATAAGTAGTCGTTTGTTTCATCTAGTGTATAGAAACGTTCAGTCTTGGTTTGACAATTGTTCAGGTAAAGAAACGTGTTATTTTGTTAAGAATACTAGTGCATATATATTACTATTGCTAAGTATATTTCTAAGAAGTAATTGTTTTTGTTGTTAAGGTTTTATTAGTGGGCAGAATTTATTAAGAGTTAATTGAAAACTGTCATATCTATCAAACCCAAATTTTCGTGGAATAAATATGCATTATGTTTAAAACATAAGCAGGTATGTATGTGTACTTTTCCCAACATTGGCATTGTAGCCGTTATCTTTAGCAGCACGTATCACCTGTGAATAAATTGGGGACAGCAAAATTTAAATAAATTCCATTATTACTGAACTACTTACTTAAAGGAAACAGAACAGTACTTTTACATAGTGTGTTATAATGTTGCGTACCTACTAAACAACTCATTGCGCTGATAATTTTAATTACGTGACCAAATTTGCACTAATGAACAGCATAGTAAAATTGCATAGTTATTGTAACGTGGATACCAATTGGAGCATTATTGTGAAGTAGAAGATGCCAATATTACATTATTTTGTATCAGCTCCTTGATATCAGTATTACCACATCTCTTCATAATATTTAATCGGTATGTAGTAATAATTATATTTTTTTTCCTTTTCCCTTGGGAGTTGCTCATGCACGGTGGTGATTGCTTTCCATCAGGTAACCCACATGCTTGTTTGCTGCCCTCTCGTATAAAAAAATATAATGTTTTCATGTACAATATAATTATTTGTAATTTTAATCACAAATATTCTGCGTAAAACTAATAGTTTTTATCTTTATTTGTGTAAGTTGGTAAACATTGTTTAACTTCCTTGACATACTCATGTCTCATCACTTAATATGTATTAGATTAAGATGTTCTTTCATATGAATTTACAGATTATTAAATGTTAAGTATATGTGCACGCGACTTCGCCCACATTCCTCATAATTTCATTTCCAGCTTCCTCTACCACTCCAATCGCTTCATTTTAACCGACTCCAAAAAAGGAGGAGGTTCTCAATTCGGCTGTATTTTTTTAAATGATTGCTACTTAATTACTCCGTGATTCCCATATTTTTTCATCGTCATCATCAGCCTGTATCTACATACACACATATAGAGTAATGTATGGAGTCGGTTTTTTTTTGTTAAAATTATTAACTTCCTATCTTATCTTTTCCTAGTTCCAGTTTCTTTTCCAGCTTTATTATGTTCATTTTAGAATTAATGAAACTGTCCAGTTAAAATATTACACGTTAAATATCAAAAGCTGTCTAAACGAGTATTTAATTTACCTATTTGCTTTGTAAAATTCAAAGCCCGATGAAACAATGGTAATGTCTAACCTTTGTTTAATCGGTCTATGCAATATTTCCTTCATTTGATATTTGACCGTAATTTGATTTAAATCATGTCTACGTTACACACGAAATTTATTGTCCAAATTTCAATTAAATAACTTTACGTTAACGAGAAAGTGCTGTCCAAGTTAAGAAAGTTAGATATTTATTGAGGTCAATCATTAAGAACGAAAGATAATATTGTGGAGTACATGTAATAAGTGATACTTGCGTAGATACTAGGTTGCGCCCGCGACGTCGCGTTTGCGTATCCCTGTGTCCCGTGAAAATTAAAAAAATATATATCCTACGTCATATTCTATATACCAAATTTCAACCTAATCCGTCCTGTGGTTTGTGATGTGCCTTTATACAAAAGATAAATAAGGAATAGATTGGGACACTTTGTATGGTTACGATAATTTCAAAAAACATATCGAAGAAAAAAAACATCTTGAAGTATATAAGAGTAATGAAGAAGTTTAAGTTTAAAATGTAATTATATAAGAAGTAATTGAAATTAATGTAACGAAAGATACTAGACAAAACAACAAACATGAATGGAGCCAAAGATTTGAATAAAGTGAAAATATTTTGGTTACGTTAAATTAGTCAGTCAGTCCGTCAGTCAGGATATGTTATTTTATATTAAGAAGATTATAAAGAAGTGTTTGTTTGTCGTGTTATCTTATATGTAAACATAGAAGTGTTACCTAGAGATAAATGTTAGCACAATGTATAATTAAAAGTAGTTATAAAGATTCTAAGACCGATTCGAATATAACCAGTGAAATGTTAATGAATTAATATTATTTTAATCCATTTTTTAACGTATTTTTAGATGTGTTCGTGAATATATATAAAAAGTAGTATTATTGTGATAACATGAGCACAGACGAAAAAGAACAGGCTGAAAAGGACTATAATCCTTTTGAACATCGACAGATTGCGAAACCTAATTCGTAAGTAAATCATTCTGTTAATCCATACTGACTTACTTAATCATACTTTTGTATTTTATTGTCAGGCAATTCTTTAGTTATATTTTCAAAAACGTCTAAAATAAATGAAAATGTGTCCAAGATGTCGAAAAGTTTACAATAAAATAATAGCAATACCATGAGAACCGATTCGATAAATTGGTTTTAGTCTGGCATATAATAAAACTTGTTTGTTATTAATAATAAACAATAAATAAAAAAATACTCGCACATTTATTGGATTTTCACAATGTTAAAACTCAGTCATTAAACTAACATCGATGCAATTTAGGCACACAAAAAACATAAAACTAATGACCTTCAGGGGTGTTACAGTCAACAGTTTATAAAGTCAATTTACTTTTATTTAGGCTATTAGTACGTGAACGAACAAATACATTGAAAAAGATAGCCCATTGTCATAAGCTAGTATTAATATAACAACAAAGTTATAGGTGGTAGAAAATGGCCTGAAGTGCTTCGAGAAAAGGATGGTACGGCCGTGCCGCTTTTTGCTCGACTTGGTGGGGGCATTGCCGTGCCCCCAGATTCAGCGATTATTTGTTTGTTATTTATTGCAGCAATTTAAAATTATACAGCTATATCAAAAGACAATCGTCTGCGATAAACAGTCAGGGATAATTAATAACAGTCTGGATTTTTGAGTTTTTACGTTGATTAGTTTTCAAAAAAATGTACCTATAATTAAGATTCCATAGCGAATCGAGTTACTTAAACACATTTGATTCCCAACAGTTGCGCAAATACCATGAAACAGCAAGTGTACAGATCTACCAACCAATTTTGCGCTTGTTCTTTCACTTATTCTAATTCAACCAAATCAACTTCTTCGCGATTATTATTTTAATAGTGAATTTCGGCCAGCTTGTCGAAATGAATATAAATGTTTTTTTTTAATGGATAAATTCACCTCACCCTCTATGTGTTACTTGAACCCCCGATAAGCTCTTCTCATGCTTGATGGTCGATTCGGGAGCTGCTTAACTATTTTATGATATATGTATCAATGTCTATTTTTAGAAAGTGTTTTAATTTATACTGAATAGCCTTCTTCTTTTTAATTCTATGGTTCAACAGGCACAGGTTTGGAGCACGTAAATTGTGATTACTAACAAGTACGTTAAACTATGTTTTATTTTCATGTTTCAGTGATATTAGATCTTTAGCAAATCTTGTAAAGGCATCACTTGGATCTGGGTTACTTGCAGTACCTTTAGCATTCTCAAACTCAGGATGGGGTGTCGGTATTGTTGGTACAGCGATCATAGCTTTTATATGTGGACACTGCGCACATATATTTGTAAGCATTTATTCTGATTAATTATCTTCTTAGCTATTATATATATATATTGTTGGATGTACATATGTTCTTAGCTATTTTATATCATATTGGTTCTTAGTAGAATAGCAAAATGCTTGATTACGGAGCAGAGCAGACTTGCATACTGACTTTCGGAGTGGTTCACGAGTTAAAAGTCGCACAGCGAGCTATGCTCAGAATTTATCTTAAGCATCGAATCCGGAAGGAGGAAACCAGTCGAAAAACCAAAGCTGTCGAAATAGCTCTCAAAATCAGCAAGCTGAAATGGCAGTGAGCCGGTCACTTCTGCCGAGTCAACGATGGCAGATGAGAGAGGAAAGAGCTCAAGCCCTGCATGGAGCAATGAAGCGTTGAATGCCCCGTTCTAGATGGTCATAGATGGATAGACCTCAAGAAAGCTGAAAGCGTAAGCGTTTGTATGGACCCCGTCCCCAGCGTCCAACGTCAGCGTTTCAAATCATCATACTTTTTTCTAAATACTTCGGCCCTATGCTGCAATTTTTTAACTGTATTCGTATATAGGTAATTTAATGTAAAATTTCATTTTGTATTACAGGTAGAAATATCTCAGGAATGCTGTCGCGTGGAAAAGAAACCTTTGCTTAGTTACGCAGAGACTTGTAAAGCTGCATTTAAGAATGGACCTAAGGTTGCTAGGAAGCTCGCAGACGCAGCGTGGTATGATAATAATGTCTCAAAATATATCTGCATCTGAATCAACCCATAATCATCCCACTCCTGGGATACAGGATTCCCCTCAATCGAAGAGGTTTAGAGCGTACTCTCTCACGCTGCACAACTACGGATTGGTGGAATATATACACAGAACTACAGACCTAAATTGTATACAAACGAATTATTTATCATGCAAATAATAAAAATAGTTTTTTTTTTTGTGACAGGCAGCTTATAAATACGCTGTGCCATAACTCTTTTTTGCCTTTTTTAGGGTTCCGTAGTAGACACATATTAACTATGCTGACATGGCATAGTTAATATGTCGACACATATTAACTATGCTGACAAAGTGGTAGAACAAAAATTTTGAAAAATATTTTTTTTCGGGGTACCTACCTCCCCTACACGTAAAATGGGGATGAATTTTTTTTTCTACACCTACCCCATGGTGTGGAGTGTCGTTGGATAGGTCTTATTCTTAAAAGTAAAACTGTCATGGCTAAGTAGACTTTACAAGTTACTGAATAATAGCCGACGAACTTTTAAAATTATTGCAAGACGAATAGAATTGTGTAGTCTGGTAATACCAGAGGCCAGATGGCGCTGGTACCGATACACGCCGTTCGCTATTGAACCTTACGACGTAGAGATAAGGTCCAAAAACAATGAAGTTGAAATGGTACATACCGCTCACGACCTAATAAGTTTTTAGGAACATTGGGACATTACTTTCAAGGATATTCTTAAACTGTTTATAGATAATGGTACGGATCCCTTCGTGCGCGAGTCCGACTCACACTTGGCCGGTTTTGCTTATTACTTATACTGATAACCACGGCAAGGTGAGGTTTTAGCTCAAAGATGATCATGGACCACTACACTCACCAACTAGATACTAGTGAGTGTTTATTTCACTTGAAAGGCTGGCAACGGAAGGCTCCTCATTAATAAAAAGCAAAGAGTATGGTTTACACTATAATAATACTCACGTATTCTCGGACACACATCCATACCTATACGTAGACGAGCTCGGTGGCGTAGCGGTCAATGACGCGGCTTCGACACCAATGCTCGTGGGTTCGATTCCCACATAGGACAAACATTTGTGTGCATGAACATGTCTGTTTGTCTTAGTCTGGGTGTTTTCTATGTATCATAAGTACGTATTTACAAAAAAAATGTATTTACGTATGTTTATCAGTTGTCCAGTACCCATAACACAAGCTTCGCTTACTTTGGGGCTAGATGGCGCTGTGTAATTTGTCTGACAATATTTATTATATTTATACCAATATTATAAATGCGAAAGGGTGTCTGTCTGTATGTTAAATAAAAGTTTAAACAACTAAACGGCTGAACTATATTGAATGAAATTTAACATGGACACAGATTATATCTTCAGGAAGGATATAGGCTACTTATTTACGCGAAATATCTGACATTCATGCGGGCAAAACGGAGTTTAAACTTAAACACTCAATCTTGTCTGAGTCTAATTTTTTATAAGTATTTTATCAATTACCAATTTAACATATTTATCTAATTTAACCTTCATGTCTGTCATGTCTTCATGTTCTGTTTTCAGCATTTTTGCAGAATTCTCAATGCTTTTCACATACCTTGGAGTATGTTGCATATTTACAGTGCTCATAGCGGACTCTATCAAACAGGTAGGAAGCTTGTACGATTATTTTTAGCTATATAGACTGATATTATAACATACATGAGTTTAGTAACTTTCTTTCTCTTATTTTCAATTAACTCGTTTAATTGGAATAAAAAATCGAGAAATATTAGCACTTCTTTTCCTGATTTGTTATATTAATAAGATAAAGCATTTTTTGAAGAATTCTATACTGTCTATCATTATTTTTTTAATAATACATAATCGTAAATTGATATCGATTTTAATACCAATGGCAAATCCTACACCATCAAAATCAGGGGCCCTACCGCCGAAGTTGAAGCCGATTACCATTGAATATTTTAATTCCAAAAATAGATCTTACGTTTTAATTATTGACTAACATTTTTAGGTCATTCGGTAGATAGTGTTGTACCAAAAATCTAAGCTGGAGTATGATATTCGCAATCATAAAATCTGATGGTAATCGGCTTCAGTTTAGTCGGTAGGGCCTTGTTCAGCGAGAAAACTTGTAAAATTTAACATATTTTTTATTTATTTATTTAAATATTTTATAGAGATTGATTGATATTATATATAAGGGTGCAATAGGCGGGCTTAACGCTAAAAGCATTCTCTACTTGTCAACCTTCGGGACAAGCAGAAAATCACGGATGCTGTTGTGAAGAAGCAAAACATAGACTTAGACCTCCAGAATGATCGGTTTTATGTCATTTTCACATATTATATTTATGAATTCTTTACGACCAACCTAATAAGAGTCAAGGGTTGATGCGAATCTGTGTTAAAACTTTCAAAGATAAATCAAACTTCTCATCTTTGTTTCAGCTCCTCGACACTTACATGCCATCTTTTATTCTATCTGTGGAATATTACTGTCTAATTTTATTATTTCCGCTTTGCCTGCTAGTCCAAATCAGGCACTTAAAATTCCTGGCTCCTATCTCGCTACTCGCTAACATTCTACTTATAGCTACATACGTAATATGTCTATACTATATTTGTAAGGACGGATTTACAGTGTCTGATAAAAGAGTTGTTGGACATATATCCAGATTACCCGCTTTCCTATCGTAAGTACAGAGTTTTAAGATTTTCTTGTCTTTTGTTTTATTGCTTTAATTAAATTTCTTTGACTCTAATTTAAGTTTTACTTCTGACAAACATTTAGTTACACTCATTTGCAAAAACAAAGGGACAGATTTTTTTACAATGATTTATATTTTTTTCTGATGGATTCTACTTCTAGTATATAGTTTTAATTTTATAACATCACTATATTGTACCAATGCTTGAAGACTAAAATCTTAAACCAGTGCCTCCTCCATGCCCTGTAGTACAGGGACTTGGACGCTGACCGTCGGGTTAGTTCACAAGCTAAAGTGTTGTTTTTTTTAGGACTTTACTAAATTTCTAAAACTTTAGTTTGAAGGTGAGCTCGGTGGTCGAATGGTTAGCAATTGCCACTTTGAGAGCGAAGTTACGGGTTCGATCCCGCACAAGAAAAATATATATGTGCATGAACAAGTCTGTTTGTCTTGGTCTGGGCGTTTTTTATGTATTATATGCATGCCACAAACAAACATTGACAAAAAAAATGTATTTAAGTATTATATCTAGTACCCATAGTACAAACTTTGCTTAGTTTGATTACTAGATAAGATGGCAGTGTGTAATTTGATAAGGAATATTTATTTAATGATTAATAAAGTTTTCTGATGATTTCAAGTATATATAGCTTTCATTTTATTACATTACTATATATGTTTCACCTTACCACACAGATGTACCAATGCTTGAAGACTAAAAATCTTAAACCAGTGCCTCCTCTATGTCATGTAGTACAGAGACTTGGACTATGACCGTCGGGTTAGTTCACAAGCTAAAGTGTTGTTTTTAGGACACCACTAACTTACTAAAACTTTAGTTTAAGGACAATCATAAGGTTCTATTATTTGCATCTAAACCGTGAGTTGAGCGAAAACATGCGACAGGTCCCCATCCGGAAGTATTGAGGGAGGAGGTCGTCATGAGGCGATCACTCACCTTCACTTGTGACTTTAGTTCGATCGCTCAGTCTGCGTAACGAAGAAGACAAATCAGTTATTGCTAAAAGGCTTTTATATTTTTCAGAACAATAATCTTTGCAATGGAAGGCATAGGTGTAGTGATGCCGATAGCAAATGCAATGAAACATCCTCAACATTTTCTGGGTTGCCCTGGAATCCTGTCTATAGCAATATTTTTGGTCGCTGTATTGTATGGAAGTTTAGGTTTACTTGGTTATTTCAAGTATGGCGATGTGCTCAGAGGAACAATTACTTTAAACCTACCTATTGACGACTGGTAAGCACATTTTTTCCTATTTTTTTGTTATTCTACGCCGAGCACCGAACAAGCATACGCTCTGCCTGATATCAAGCGCTTACTGCGGCCTATAGATGCATGTAATACATATGCTCGAGTGCTGAAGAAGGGTAATATTTTTCGAGAGTATGTATGTAAGTATTTATGTTTTAATTCTTTGCACCGCAGTGTAATTCTTTAGACATATTTCAACATATGAGATGTCATTAAATTCGTCTCAATTGTAGGAGTGAGATAACGTAAAACTAAATAGTTTTTTTTGTTTAATAATTTAAATACACATATAAGTTGAAGGGTCTATAGAAAAATTAAACGTTTAACACTATTAAAACAAACTACTCGTACTTGATACTGTTATTTTTATGTTCTGTTAAAAATATTTAATTTTATATTAATTACTGCTATCAGCTCAAATATGAAGGAAAGTTAATTGATGTTTATTTTGTCGAACCTCACTATTCTATATTTCACATAGCTATATCTATTTTTAACATAGCATTAATACGCTTAAAATTAACTATTTCCAATGGAAAGTTAATAGACAAAACAACGATATTAAGTCTTAATTTAAAAGTGCCTGAATAAATAACACGTTATGTTAATTAACTGTTTCGATGTTATTTTTTTAGCATTAACTATTAACTATTTAAAAATAAATAACACTTAACCCCACCTCCAATGGTAACCATTTCACGTTAAGAGGACCATACGGTCCATACGGTCCTCTCAGACAAATGAATTAAATATATTAATATAATGTATTATAAAACAAATCTGTACGTTTCAGGCCCGCGATCTGTGCTAAAAGTTTCATAGCACTGTCTATTTTCTGCACTTATCCTCTGCACTTTTTCGTCGTCATCGATACAATTACGAGACGAGTGGAACCAAAAATTAACGACAAATACAAATCAACCTTTCAAGTGCTCATCAGAATAGCTGTTGTTTGGTTCTGTGGTAAGTTAAAAAAAAAACAAAAGTTTTGCGTCTGCGTTGCGTCAGATTTTATAAAAAGATGTATCGAAGCAACTTTGCGTCGCAACATATGTACTGGTCACACACATAACCCTTTCGGCTTCACTATTGGTAACAAGGCATCAACTTTGTTACCGGGTTTATAACGCGATGAATTAAAAAATATATTTTCGTATAATAAAAGTATAAGACCAGAAAGAATTACATTAGAATTAAAGATAACAATGACATTTTTACAAAAAAAAAAAATATATATTTTAACATTAAAAAAAAACATTAGTTTTTGTTTTTTTAATTGTATAAAATTTTCTCGATTGTGTAACAAAATTTTCCATCCTTTGACCATGTTAAATAACGAATTTACTTGATATTGCCAAACAATATCGAATAAGAAAAAAAACACAGTCACTCACTATGTCTCGGAAGAATATTTAAAAGCCTATGAGGATTACGTAATTTGAAATAATGTAAACAGGAGCGAAAACCTTTTTGGAGGACGTATGACTTATTTTCGAGACTAAGCCAAATGTAAACTTTTTACAACTTACAATACAAATTTATCATTCAAATCTACAGTCAGCCAGCACCAGCGGTTATATTAAATATATAAATCGAGATCTATTAAGAGTTAATAGCATCTGAAGACTGTCTGAAGGACACAAAACAAAAAAATGTAATTGTTTTTCAACAACTTTTTTGTGGCTACTATTTAGAATGCGAGTCCCGACGACTTTTACGGGATAAAAATTAGTACCTATCTATCTTTTAGCAATTATTGTGTAACTATGGACTGTAAAAGTATAAATTTATTATATTTTGTTTTGTTACAGTCGCGAAAACCAACTTTAAAAAAAGTAACGACACGATTATATCGAAAAACATTTAAGTCAGTAATAATTATGGTAATACATTTACTGAATATAATACATTATTGTAGGTACCTACATATGCAGCAATACATATAGGATATTCTTTCGCTACTCTCCTATATTCTTCTTCTATTTTCTCATAGAAGGAAATTAAAAGTAGAGAATGCCGCTTGGGCGTTCGGAGTATTATATGGCATTTTTCCTTAGACCATGTACATAGAGTAAATAAATCGTCCCTGACCATGTACCTACTTTGATCTTACTCTTTCGCCCGACGTAGTGTGCGTTGCAGTTGAGACTGCAACACTGATTATCTCCACTTTGATTGATTTTATCAACGGTCTCCCCTCTATATAGGAGGTGTTTAGAGCATACTCCAACAACTTGCTCAACTGCGGGTCGGCAGAAACCAGTGTTTTCAAGCCACTTAAAATCCACAGTTTTGGCTAAACAACTATCATCTAATAACAACAGCCGGGACCGTCAGCTTAACGTGCATCCGAAGCACGGAAGAACTCGAGATAAATAAATCCAGGGACAGGTTGCGGTGACGTTTCTATATTAGGCCACCACCATTTTCTAATACGCATTCTTGTACGAAGGTTCGCTACAGCTTGATCACATTTATCCACCCCACCCATGTGCTTATAATTAGGTTGCTCTCAGTGAAGGTTGAGGGATTGCAACTTTTGCCTTCTTTTCATTGGACCAGCGCGTTGCCGATGTCAACTCCCAGTTTTCAAATTTAGTTGCCACTGTGACTGCGTTATTATCGTTACAGCGACAGACAAACACATCCTGTGACATCCGTTATTCGCTATAGCCACGTTCTTCTCGCTTGAACTGGTTGACATCTTTTATTGAACAGTTTTCAACACTATTGGCCTTTATTGTGCCAGTCGTGTAGGGCTCCTTATCTTCGTCGTCGCTTTCCTTACTAGATAATGAAGGCGACAGTAATGGTTCATACGCATTAGATGATAGGATTTTTGATGAAGCATCATATCTCGTTAGTCGTAAACGTTGTAACTCACATCTACTTTGAAGCAAGTTGCGGCACAAGTGCTTTAGGTTAGCACCATGAAGCATTACTGTCCTCATCCGTAGCATGTCCACTCAGGTCAATAGGTGGTTCAACATAAATAAGATTTTCTCCAGTCTCACTATCATCTTCGTATTTCAAAGCAGATAAAATTTCATGCACCTTCAAGTTATAAAAAGCAACAAGAAAACCACGCCTTAGTGCCCGCCATGCATAAGGTCCGATATATCGGACGGGATCCAAATCTCACTCATAACATGCAAAGCAGCGATATTCATAAGAAAAAGAAGTATTATTTACGTAGCTAGATAATAGTTGAATAAACAGAACAAGTTTTATTTATTCCATCTATAAAAAAAATACAAGAAAATTAAAATAATGCTTACCACTTTCTCATAATACTCCGACTTTGCTCCGCCATTAAGAAAAAATGACAAGCTTTTTTTATTTCAATATTCATGCGATGTTGCCAAATACAAAAATACATATGTATTTAACTTATTAATTAGTTTTATTTTGCAATGGTCAATTAGTTTTTTTTCAATTAGTTAGTTTTTAATTGCGTCCTCGCAGGTACACAACAACCCTCAAGGGAATTGTTATTTGGCTGCGGTATTCTGTGAGGTGGAGGTACTTCCCCAGTCGGGCAGCTTAAAATATACGATATGCCCTACCTCTCTTATCGCCAGGGCCTCGTCTGTCAGTCAGCAGGGTGCACCACGTGCAGGTGAGGTTGACTTTGGCTCAAAGATGTTGATGAACCACTTACACCCCAAAACTCATACTGCTTTAGTGCGCAAAAATATATACTATTTAATATAGTAATTGACTGTAATACACGAAGCTGGCGAATTACATTAAAATAGTAATTACAATTAGTGCCTTCTCCCCTAGGTGAATAAACTAGTTAAGTACTTTATTTATATATATATAAAGAAAGTCATTCATTACAGTCATTGAAATCCGATTATAAATAATTCTTTTGCTTAATTATAAAACTAGCGACCTGAAGCTGTAGTCAAGCTGTGTGTGTGTGCTGAAGTGTCTGAAGCTGACGAGCTCGGGGTCGAATGGCTCGCAATGGCCACTTTGACTCCGAAGTCGCGGGTTCGATCCCCGCTTAAGACAAACATTCGTGTGCATGAACATGTCTGTTTGTCTTGGTCTGGGCGTTTTCTATGTATTAATTGTATATATTTACAAAAATAAAATGCATATAAGTATTATACCAGTTATCTAGCACCCATAGCTAGCAACAAACTTTTCGCTTAATTTGGGACTAGATGGCGCTGTGTAAATTGTCCAGGAATATTTATTTATTATTTAATAATATCAAACGTAAATAATAAATAATTATATAAAAATTCTCAAACATTAACTGTTTGAGAATTTTTATATAATTATTTATTATTATAGCGTTATAATATTAGTATAGCTGAAATAATACGATGACTCTCTTGTAATTAGTTGTGATCAAATCTATTCTATTTGGCCGTGTGGTTTCCGGCAGACTAGAATAGAATCACTCCGACTCTTCCCGTGGATGTCGTACAAGGCGACTAAGGGAAATACATTATAAAACATTGATCAGGCCTCCCCAACCCGTCTGGCCAGCGTGGGGAGTGTAGGCCAAATCCTCCTTCTGTCTGGGACGGACGAGAGAGGGTCGTGCTCCTGTAGTGGAGACTAAAATGGACGAATGGATGGATGCTTTGCGTAGTTTGGGATTAGATGGACGTGTGTAATTTGTCCAGTAATATTTAGGAATACTAATATTCAGGAATATTTATTACTTATACTGTACACTGTGACAGGCTACTGTCGATGTTGTTTAACTTGCATGATCGATTTAACTGACATGCGCAAGGACACCATCGAGTTTCTTTCTTCTACATTCAAAACGTTTTAATCTTGCAGGTGGCATTGGCATCGCTCTACCAATGTTGGAACAAATCATCAATATTGTCGGTGCACTTTTCTACTCCATCCTTGGCCTCATCATCCCTGGCGTCATCCACAGCGTCTTCAAGTGGAATGATCTTGGAAGATACAACTGGGTTTTATGGAAAAACGGTCTGATAGTTCTATTTGGAATGATTAGTTTAGTTTCTGGATGTGCCGTTACTGTTATAGACATTATTGACCAATTGCATCATAAAACCGCGTAACGTTGTTATTAGACAATTTTTTTTTCGGCTTCAAAATAGGTAGTTTATTAAATGAAATACAAAGTTAGGTTAGGCTTTCTCATTATTATAAATGTTTTTCATTAATAAAAGTAAACTGTACCCACCTTTTTTTTTACTTCCGTTGTACCTTCTGATTTATATGATTTTTGGGTGGCAAAAAAACATACGACCCGCCTGATGTGAAGCGGTTACCGTCAAATATCCGTCGTATAAATTTATTTATTTACTATTTAGTCTAATATTTCACTGGTGCGATTATTCCTTAATAGGTTACTGATAGATATAACTTTACCACCCAGGATTTTGTTGTTTTTTTTTATTATTGTTATTTTTTATTATATTTCATCAGTGCTCTAACCATAATCAAGAAGTGGCGATTTAATGTCATTGGAAACTTAGTCAGTCCAACTTATCCATCGCATTCGATTGTAACGAAAGAGTCCCTACACTGCATTATCAAAGTCTTCCTGCGAATGAGTGAGGTGTAGGGACTTATTATTATTTAAATAGTTGTCTTGGCTAACTGGCCAAAATATTAGAAATATTTTTAAAAATGGAAAATTCACCTCCTCCTCACACACACGATTTGAACCCACGACCTCTCGATGACCGGTCGAGTGCTCTTCCAAAAAAGTGTAGGGACTTATCTGGCACCCTGACAATAGAGTTTTATTCGCAAAATTTGCTTTCGACTAATGGTGAATATGCCGAGACTTCATATTCGCCATTAGTCGAAAGCAAATTTCGATTCCCTCCAGTCAGGACTATGAAAATCGAGTCTCACTCGCTCTTGGACTTGAATCCGCGATGAGTCGAATCCGAAGAGCGATTCTGTTTAGTCAGGTCTGTGACATTCGAATCTCCATCGCTCTCAGCCTGGAATGAAATTGCGCAAAGTACATGTATACTAACTTTGCGCAATCTGATTCCAGACTGATAGAGTCTATAAACCCGGGGCTGTCTCAGGACGCAGAGATTATTTAGAATCAATTTCGAAATTAGAAAAACGAATTAGAGAATCGGGAGGGAGGGAGAATTCTCTAACCGAATGCTTGTTTGGCACCTGAAATGGTATAAACAAAAATAATAATTATAATCAAAACCAAAAAATATTTTATGGCAATGCTTAAAGTTGATGTAATAATAAGTGTTTTAATTCAGTCAGACAAGTGAATATTAATTAACCCTCCGACCAAGAAACGATGCTATTTTCAGCTCTATCACTAGCACTTAATAATAATATAATATAATTTCTTTATTCAAGTAACCATGACTCAATATATTAGTAAAATCTTAGTCTACATGTTAGTTATATTAGCATCATAATTAATTAATTGATTGTTGAACCAATCTCACCGTTGCACCAGTCCATGAGAAATGTAACAACAGCGAGACAAATACGTGCAGTCATATCGACCAGCAATCATGGCCAGGATGCTGTTGCCGCTGGCCCGCACCCTGCGCACCAGGGATGCACACCTTTTACGCATCGTTGTATAAAAGCAATCGACACGCGCATAAATCGCACTTAATCAACATGAATATATTTGTTGCAGCCAACTAGCTTAATTAGCCGTTTCATTAACAGCCTAGCCTTTTTACTAAACCGTTACACCAATGGCTCTAATGTTATTGCGGCTATAAATTGAACGACTAATTAAGCTAGTTTAGTTACTTAGCTGGGACATGTCTATAACTGGTTTCTTGAAATTATTATAATGAATTCAGACACGACACCTAAGCTCTAAGTTACCGAGGAATTGGGTGAAGATTTCTGATGATCAGATCAAGATTGCCATTTTTTTTTTGCCAATTTCAAATCGATCAGACTTGTTAACTTTGTGAATTCTAATGACGCTGCATTATCATAACAAATATCCCATGTTCATTTTCGAATCGATCAGAAATTTGAAATTTGCTCTTATCCCGTAGTAACATAGAAAAGAGCTGACAAACTTAAAAAGCTGAATAGATTTTAGAAAAGACTTAGTCGCTTTCTGGTCGGAGGTGAGACAAGTGCTTTATTCTTTTTAAATTTGTATATAATCTTCCACCTACGCGGACACCAATTAAGAATTATAACGAAGGATGAAAGCAAATAAACAAGCTTACATGAAATTGTACTCTGTCACTTAATAATGTTTGCAAAAAAAATTATAAAAGAAAGAAAATAAATTGAGCAAATGAGTAAGGAAACAAGCCTGCGATGTCTTGTCATGCAAATACATGGTCCTATTTTTAACTGCTGAGCGAACACGAGGATGTATTTTAAGTATAAGCGAGTAATTAATAATAACATTACGATTACATTACTATGATATGGTGAGCAACTCACAGGTCCGACTCGGAATTGAAAAAAAAACTATTTCCCTATTCTAATGCTCTAGAGTCTAGAGCATTAGAATATGGAAATAGCGCTAGGGCCACTGGTCTAGAGTCTAGACCAGTGGCCCTAGCGTTATTGACAAATATTGTCGATAGATTTTCACGATTTCTACCAGCTAAGCTAAACACAATTGTCACTAATCTAGCCTGAAATTTTATTTTCGCAATCAAAAATCCCATGGGAATCGGCCACAGCTTAAGCGGTAGGGCCCCTGGACTGAGCGGAATATCCATCTCTTAGTCAAAATAAGTAGACACAGTTGTGGAAACGTGTGGTGAACCATGGCTCTACTACGTAAGTACTATTGTTTTTATTTTTGCTATTGCTTCAGTTTAGGTACTATATACTACATTGGTTACAGCTTTAGATATCTTATTCCATCTTTATATATATTTTATCTTCAAGATAATCATCATAATCATCAGGTCATTTTAGGCTCCACTACAAGAGCACGACCCTCTCTCGTCCGTCCCAGACAGAAGGAGGATTTAGCTTATACTCCTCACGCTGGCCAGACGGGTTGGGAAGCCCTGATCGTTGTTTTATAATGTATTTCCCTTAATCGCCTTACGAAATCTACGGGAAGAGACGGAGTGATTCTATTCTAGTCTGCCGAAAACCACACGGCAAACCTTCAAGATAATAAAGGCATTTAACTAAAGATATTCATGAAAAATCAACACATTATTATCTCGTCTCAAATTGTAGTAACGTATTTTTTTGTACATATCGATTTGTATCATAATGAACAATCGATTTGTAAGCCCATATCTACTTTGAAAAGACGAAAGATGTGTTCATAAAACACCTCTAAAAAAGATATGGCAAGCAAAGTCATAAAAAATCGCCGATTTCACGGATTTTCGAATTTCGATGTTCGGCAAAGCGTGAACGAGTGAACGAGTGAAAAGTTATGACAAAAGAGATTTGCCTTCCTTGATCCGCCTTTGTACAAGGCTAATTCATTGGACGCTTATTTTATCAAAAGGTTTTTTGCTCGATAGAACTATTTTAATTGAACGCTGGGAAAATTACTTAGAGCATTTGAGATTTAGTTATGTAAAACACACTTACAAAAACACCATAAATTTCCTGCATTAATTAATATTTATGTCGCGTTAAAATATCGAAAAGGTATTGTGCATTTTTTTCTTTTTGATATTTGCAGTGTGCGTGCATTCTCAAAGACTTTCAAAGCGGTAATGTATACAACTTTGTAACTCTTTGAGATTAAACGCGCTTAACAAATTCTCATTTAAAAAAATATATACGTATATATCGAATACTTTTTGCTATGAATATATATTGAACTGATGAACAATAAGATTCGTTTAAAATAAGCCATTACAAGTTAATATTTTATATTAAATTTTTGCTTTTTGTATACTACAAAAAAACATGCAGCTCACCTGGTGAGAATCGGTTATTGCAGTTATATAAACGGAGGTAATAAAACGCTCGCGGCCATTACGCCCGTCGCCAACGCAGCCACTCCTTCATTTCTGGTGACCTCACTCACTCGCAGCAACAAAACAACCCTCAAAGGATTTGTTATTTGGCTGCTGTATTCTGAGTAGTACTGCTCCAGTCAGGCAGTTTACGCTATGCCCTAATTCATATTATTGGAATCGATGTCATCATCATCATTAGGTCATTCCAGTCTCCACTACAGGAGCAAGACCCGAGGAATCGATGTGTTAGATAACAACTCAATGTTTTAGGTCCCCAATAGTGTTAGATACTTAAAATCCATGATGCACGGCAGTTGATCTTCACTTGACTAGCTATCTCTTTAGGGTTTTAATGCCTTATTTGCCACATTGCTGTCTCTCACTTTGCTAAGAGGGGAAGTCAAATTCCAAAAGCTCCTTACACCTACTATTTTTTTCTGATTAAATTTGTTTTGAGATCCAAGGCAGTTGTAGTTTTACTCCCAGGATTTCGCAGTTCATTGCCATTTTTGGCGGTCGCCGCTGTTAATCCTGGCTACACAGGAGATACTACTGCGAACGCTGGTGGAGCTGGTGGAGGTGGGAATGTGTGCTGGGCCCGTCCCGATGTATGTATGTAAGTATCTATTTAGAGCGAGACACTGCTGTACAATCTGTCTGCATCACTATGTGTTAAAATTCGTGATCGATGAAATATTGCGATGTGCCAAGGTGCTCGTCGATTCTAAACTCGCAAGTATTTTACATAGTTACCTACGCAAGACTATAAGACGTAGGAATCAATATCAAGGCAATGTTAACACAGTGTCGTTTCAAGGTTAATAATAATACCATAGGGTTGTCGACTTGCCTTGTGTATTTTTAAATGCTAGTAATTAACCGGTTTGAAAATTATAAAACTGAGCGTCTATCATAATGACTTGGCGACTAAAGATGATATAAATCATACCAAACCTATTTTAAATTATGAATATAATGTTCCACCAAGTGCCAACAATCAACAGTATCAACTTTATACCAAACCTAACCTAATATTTCAGTCAACCGTTTAGTAATTTGAATCGCTCTTTTTTATTTTTTTTTAAATATTTTGAATTTATTTATTGGGCTAGCAAAACAAATTACAATAATTTTCTAACACAATACTTTTAGACATAAAAATTATACAGTTTTGGTCTAGATTATACTTCTAAATATATTGACACTTAATTACAATTAAATTAACAGTATTTGAAATGAAATTATTTATTCTGTCTTTGGGCCCCTGTGGGCTCTTAAACACGTTTTAATCATTTTTATTAATAATATTCATATTATTATGTTTGTTTATTGACTTATTTTTTATTTACTAGCATTTCGGTATTGACCGTTCATTGGCGACGAAGAAATGATTGAAAGAAACTTGTCATTATGGGTCTTTTTTTTAATAATCAGCAAATTAGAATTCGTAAGGTCATAGTAGAACAACACAAGGTATGTTCTTTAACGACAAAATTTGTCGTAAACTCAAATCACCTGACCATATTTAATATGGTGATGTGAACTTGCCTACGTCACTAGCTGTATCTTGTAAGGAAAAAGACAAATTTGGCATATCTGTAGAAATATAACATCGTTGCATTTACCCCATCAAAACGTTAATTTTCATTTTCTATTCAATTTCGCACAATTTTAGCAACCCTAACAATGATACCAATCTCAGAACAACTCATCACGCCACCAAGGTATGAATGGAAGCGCGACATTAAACGAACAATACACGTCGTTAGTATTCAAATATATATTAAAATCTATAAATAACTCCTAAACTGTGCTATTGATAATATCATGAATTAATGGTATATTACGGAGAAGCTCGATATCATCGTCGTCTGTATTAATATAAGCAATTACGTAAGCTAAGCAACGACGACCGTAGCCTGAGGGGTTTTTTTTTAACCACTAAAGTGACAAACAAGCGTTTCCATACGGCCCGCCGGATGGAAAGCATTTACCGTAGCCTATGAACGCCTGTAACACCAGGGGCATCACACGCGCGTTGCCGGCCCAGTAAAAACCTCTCCACGGCCTTTTTCAAGAACCATGCTGTAGTCTCCTGAGAATACCTCGACAGGCAGTGCATTCCGCAGCTTTATAGTAGGTACGCGGGAGAATACTTCTCTGGAACCGCACAGTACGCGACCACTTAGGCTTCAATGTGTTCGGATGAATTCCCTGTCGATGGCGAACGGTGCGACAGTAGAAGGAGGTCGTGGGCATCATGTCAAAAAACTCCTCTGAATACACCCCAATTTACATTGTGTATACCTTAAACTCTTTCGTGCTTCGTAGAGAACAGTCCTTTGGTTCATGAACAGTTGTTGTAAGTTGTCTTTAATGTACAAAAGTAACAGAACACAAATTTGTACAGAGACGGACTTATCCCCTAGAGGGATCTCTTCCAGCCAACCTTTGAGCATCTGAGATGACATAGTTAACAAATAGGTAGGTGGAGTACATATATGTTGGCATATATACGCCCGGGTAACATGACATACTTCACGCACGGATAACATGACAGCCTAGTCCTCTACATATGTAGAAATAGAAACAAATAATAGTTGTTAAGCAAAGTCTGAGGCTTTTGGGCGATTTAACACTGGCCTCTGCTAACCCGTAGCTGAACAGTGTGGTGGAATACGTTCCCTTGGAAGTCAGACCTGAATCCCTTTTTTCGGCGGTAGTAAGGAAAAAAGTAAAGAGTGCTCTCTCATAAATATAATATTTTAATAATAATTTAAATTACTTACAGCACTTCTTTTTGTAATATTCTGTAAATACAACACAAATACATCACTATCTAGTGTTATCTGCACTGAATATATGACCTAAGTGTATTTTTACTGCATTGTCCTGTCGGTGCTTTCACTTCACTCACTTTGAACTGTAAACAAGACTATGGCGAGCTACACTGACGTTTTGGAGACGCAACATGCTTTGGAAGCCACCCTGCTACAGAAGATGAGCGCCTTTGAAGCCCAATTGAAGGCCTCTACTCCACAGCCAAATATCTCCGTTGCGCGCTTGCAGGATGAATTCTCGGAGTTCAAGTCATTAGTGGGGTCTGTATTATCTTTATTGCGACAACAGATAGCAGGGATTGCTAAGGCTGTTGATAATATAGAGATGAGACATCGTCGAAAGTATTTGCTTGTAGCTGGCATCCCTGAAGATATTTCAGATCTACATAAGTTCACCGCTGGCCTCTTTCATGACAAAATGGATCTGGATGTATCGGTGGAGCAGCTCACGGTTTGCCATCGCCTCGGTCGGCCGTTAGAAGGAAAATGTCGTCCTGTATTGGTGAGATTTGCTGACCTGGCGTTGCGATCGTCCGTGTGGAGCAGAAAGACGGCATTTAAAGGTACACCACTCACAATCTCCGAGTTCCTCACTCGTCAGCGGCAAACACTTTTCATTCAGGCACGTAAGCGGTTTGGTATGGGAAGGTGTTGGACCATGGATGGTAATGTTGTCATCAAGATGAAGGACGGTTCAAAGCAGCGTCTATATAATGAGAGCGAGCTTTCTGCGATCGCTGCGACAGAAGACGAATCGCAGCCACTTGAGCCAGGGTCCTCGGAGTCAACAGCTCCTGCAGAACTAGCCGCTAAGTCAAAAAGGTCAGCCAGATCGAGAAAGTAATTATATTTCAGTTTAACGTATATTTGCATCGTCATTTCCTTAATTATCGATAATAATAGTTCTTTGTTACATAACTATAATCAGAGGGTCACAGTATTTTCTTGTATTTACTTGTACCACCAACATTTTTAATTGAATACCCTTTTTTGTTTGTAATATAATTTGTTTTTGTTCAATGTAATGTTCAATAATTCTATTTGTATGACGGCTGATGACATAAGCACAGCAAACAAATGTCACTATCAAATGTCTTGTCTTCTATTTTTTGCTGTTGGCAACTAGGCAAGTTGTTGGAAATGAACGAATGCTTTTTTTTTATTTTATTTTCTTATTGTAAATGGTTCTGGCTATCTTTAGAGTGGCACATTGTTAAATGTTACAGTTTATTTTTTATTTGTCTTTTTAAAATTTTAATATGTTTTTCTGTTTTTTTGAATTTGTAATGATTTCAGTTAACCGGCAGGACTTGCAGGTCGCGTATTTACTTGTATATTGTTATTATATTCGGATATTTATTTATTATATTTATATTTTTGTTATATATTATTTATATATTGTTATGTCTGATGATGATTCGTTCCATTCTGCCTTGAACTTAAGCTTCTCTTCAGGAGATGGCACGGGGTCGTTAAATGAACCAGAAACGTTAGGCACCCTTCTTGAGACTGCTTTAGTTGACACTCCCTACTGCTTCAACGCCTGCCACCTTAACGCTCAAAGTATACCCGCTCACTACACTGATCTTCTTGAAACTTTCTCTTCAACCTCTTTTCATGCTGTTCTCGTGTCGGAAAGCTGGCTTAAGCCATGCCTATCTTCTCTTTCTTACTCTCTTCCTGGATATATTTTGATCCGTAATGATCGTACTGGTAAAGGCGGTGGAGGTGTTGCTGTTTATTTACGTAGTGACATACCTTACACAATATTGACCTCGTCCCCGTCACTTTATTCAGGTTCTGCAGAGTATCTCTTTCTTGAAATCTCTATTAAGGGGACTAAAGCAGTTCTTGGAGTCGTATACTGTCCACCCTCCATTGATTACTTTTCTCACTTTGAATCCATCTTAGAGCCACTCTGTTCGGACTACAGGCATCACATAATCATGGGTGATTTCAATACCGATCTCTTAAGCAATACTGTGCATTCTCTTAAACTGTTGAATATTATTAAGTCAGTCAATCTCTCTATTCTGCCTCTAGAGCCTACTCATCATAACCTTATTTCAAGTGACACTTGGCTTGACTTAATTATTACTTCTTCTCTTGAACTTGTCACAAAACATGGTCAATTTTCTGCTCCTGGCTTCTCTAAACATGACCTTATCTTTCTCCAGTATAAATTGAGACCGCCGAAACTTAAACCCACAATCGTGTGGATGCGGAGTTACGTGCGAATAGATCACACAAAATTAAAGGAAGACGCATCTAAGTTAGATTTTTCCTCGGTTTTTGCAGCGTCGACAGTACATGAGAAAGTCTCACAACTTAATAACAAATTGCTCAAACTGTTTGATGCTCATGCTCCATTAAAAGCGGTTAAAGTTAAGAGGCCTCCTGCACCCTGGATTACTAGGGATGTTCGCTTGGCCATGACAAAGCGTGATCGCGCGTTTCGAATCTTCAAGCATGACAGGTCTGACGAAAATTGGAATTTATACAAAACTGCGCGTAATAGTTGTAACCACATGGTAAGAGCAGCTAAACGGCAATATTTCCATATAAATGTCGTTAATACTTCTTCAGCCAATATATGGAAGTTTCTGCACTCCCTAGGTATGGGTAAATGTCCTTCTCAACCGCAAGTTACTTTTTCTCCTAATGACTTCAATAATTACTTCGTAACTTCTCCGTCTTTTGACCCTTTACTTAAATCAGCTACTATTGCTAAAATATCTTCCATGGCTCATCCTGACACCGAATCTTTTGCTTTTTCTCCAGTATCAATGGATGAAATACGTAAAATAATCATGTCAATCAAGTCAAAGGCAGTTGGCTGCGACGATGTGAGTAGGGATATGATTATTTGCATTTTAGACTTAATTCTACCTATCATTACTCATATTGTTAATTTCTCATTTTTAGAAGGTGATTTTCCTATTTTATGGCTAAAAGCTTTTGTTATCCCTGTTCCTAAAATTCCCACTCCTACCCAGCTGAAAAATTACAGACCTATCTCAATTTTACCCTTCCTTTCGAAAATCTTAGAAGCAGCTGCTCATAAACAAGTATCTTCCTTTGTCTTCTCTAACGCTCTGCTCACCCCTCATCAGTCTGGCTTTCGCTCAGGGCACAGCACTACTACTGCTCTTCTCAAAGTTACAGAAGATATTAGGTTGGGTATGGAGGAGAAAATGGTCACCATAGTCGTTCTTATTGATTTCTCAAACGCATTTAATATGGTTGACCATGACATTCTACTTGCCATCCTTAAAAATCTGAACTTCTCATCTATCGCGTTGGATTGGTTTTCCTCATATCTGCGTGGTCGCCAGCAAGCAGTGCGTCTGGGTCGTGAATTTTCTGCCTGGAAAGATCTGTCTTCGGGCGTGCCGCAGGGCGGGATCCTGTCGCCTTTAATGTTCTCTTTATTTATTAATTTCCTTTCCTTGTCGTTGTGCTGTTCTTACCATTTCTATGCGGATGACCTGCAGATTTATGTACAAACTACTGCAGACGATGTAAACATGGCAATTACTCAGCTAAATTGTGATTTGTACAGAATTAGCAATTGGTCTAAAGACTTTGGCATTTCTGTGAATCCTGCTAAATGCCAAGCTATTGTTGTGGGCAGTTATAAGCAAGTCGCAAAAGTGGATACCAGTTCTGTCTTACCTGTCATGTTTGAAAACTGTGTGATTCCTTTTAGTCATAGTGTGAAGAACCTTGGGCTACACGTTGATTCCACATTGAGTTGGACTACACAAATCGCAGAGGTAAGTCGTGCGGTCATATCCTCTTTGCGATATCTTAATCGGTTTCGGAATTTTCTCCCCATTAATATTAAGGTCACTCTTGTCACATCTCTCATATTCCCAATCATTGATTATGCTGATGTCTGCTATCCTGATCTAAATGAAGATCTTCTTAATAAGCTGGACCGGCTTATCAACAATGCTATTCGTTTTGTCTTCTGTCTTCGTAAATTTGATCATGTCTCTTCCTACCGGTCACAGCTCAAATGGCTTCCCATTCGTCAGCGCAGACAAAAGAGGTTGCTCTGTTCACTTCACACTATTCTTAATAATCCTCTCTCCCCTGAATATTTAAAATGCAAGTTTCAATATCTCTGTGACTCTCATGAAAGACAGCTTCGATCTGCCAACTCTCTTGCGCTCTCTACCCCACTTTTTCGTACTGGCTTTATGTCAAACTCCTTCACCTTACAAGCTTCACGACTCTGGAATGCACTACCTGATAGCCTCAGAAAAATCGTGAATAAATTTAATTTTAAAAAAAAAGTTCATGCGTACCTCTTGGACAATTTGCCAAAACTATGAATCATCCTCATATTCATATGTATATGTACGTATATAATTTTATATATATTATATATTTTGTTATTTATGTAATGTGTATGTATGTATATTTTCTGTTGTACTATATAATATCGTTGTTAATTTATTTTAGTATGCCGCATTCGTGTATATCTGCTCTTCCCGAAGGTTGTCTGGTAGAGAATGCTATTAGCATTAAGACCGCCTATGTACCCTTAAATTGTGGTAAATAAAGTTTTAAATAAATAAATAAATAAATCCCAGCAGTGGAATGAATAAATAGGTTGATACAGAAATGGTATCGATAATACGAAGAAGTATATAGACGTTAGCTTTGAAATTGACGGGCAAGACTTGGTTAACGCGTGCCGCTATTGATTTTTATCGAGTAACACTTCAATCTCAAAAGGATCGTTATCAGTTGTCGAGATACATAAAAGATAGTCGAGATATATAAAAGAATTATGTTTATGCAGCAGAAAATTTAATTTTAATATTAAGGACACCACACTCGTGTATGCTGGGCGTGTGGGCTGGGCAGCTTTTGGAAAGCTTTGGCACATCTTCGCCGCACAGGTACCCCAATGCTTGAAGATTAAAGTCTTCAACCAGTGCGTCCTCCCTGTAATGATATATTGTGCAGAGACTTGGACACTGATCATAGGACTGCTCCATAGGCTAAACGTCGCGCAGCGAGCAATGGAGAGGGTTATCTGCTCGGGGTTTCTCTGAGGGATCGAATCCGGAACGAAGAAATTCAAGGGAGAACCAAAGTTGTCGACATAGCCTTCAGAGTTTGCAAGCTGAAGTAGCAATGGCATGGCAATGAAATGGCCGGTCACATCTGCCGAGTAAGTGATGGCAGATGGGGGAGGAAGGTATTAGAATGGAGGCCGCGTCTAACGATGAAGCATTGGACGCCCTCCTTCTAGATGGTTCGATAACCTTAAGAAAGCGGCTGGAAGCGGCCGGATGCGGAAGGCGGAGGATTGTATCTAGTGGAAAGCATTGGGGAAGGCTTATATCCAACAGTGGGTAGGTATAGGCTAATGATGATTTCCCAATCAGTACTCCGTGAATCCCCAGCGGTGCACAAGAACTGAATTAAGGTCCGATACAAACTTATTATAGTGAAAGAGATCGAGTAATATTATGCCTAATACTATAATCTCGCCCTTTAAAATAATGGATTTACATGACAGTTGGGGTCGCAAATAATAACCTCGTCGTAGTTCCCGGACAAGAAAAGGTTGAAAACAACTAGTATACTGTCTTTTGACATGATACAAGTGAGTTTGTTTGTTTGTTGTTGGAAAGTATACTAACTCCTCTGGTGTAGAGTTTGTCTGATGAATCTTCAATGGAGATGAACCTCTGTATGAATATGTATGCTGGTATTATGAGAAAATTATCATTCGTATTTTTTAAAGTATTTATGCAGATATAAATAGGTTCTTTTTTCTTTTCGTTTTTTTTTTTTTTGGCGTGATGATAACGTTTTATAATTCGATGAACGCCGGTTACGTGCCATGACTCATTGTCACTGTCATTGTCATTGTCAGGCGGAGGCCTGAGCCGAGCGTGCAAGAGAGAGCGCGGAACAAACGATAGAGTGGCACGATCGGCCTAGCCGTTCTGCTTGTGATGCATCTATCTCTCTTCCACTCCATCGTCCAATGTTTTCTTATGTCATTATCACGTAAAGTTATCGTCCGTAAACCGACTTTACAGACAACCAATTATTTTTCATCTTCGGTTTACCTATTCTATCAAGGCTTCATATTTATTATTATAACTTCATATTTATATTATTATTATAACTCAGTTCAGACAATATACTAAATTAAATAATTACTTAACGGTTCACTCACAAATTTCGTCGTAAATACAAACTAATTTCGCTCTCAAACTAGTTAGTCTTTCCTAAAATACATGAATAAGTTAATTAACTAATTATTTACCAAATTTATTAAAGCTCCATTATGTTTCATAATTTTAAATTAACATCGATGTAACTTTGACTTATTTTGCTGAAACCGTCCTCTATGTAATCTACATATGGCAGTCAAACAACGTAATGCTGAAATATCCACCAAATAATTAAATTTTACAAGTCGACAATGACAATTTAAGACAATGCAAGGTTTGATCTTGTTATAAGGGTGTAAGTGTTTTCTCATCTTTGAACCATGTGCTGCACGTGGTGCAGCTTGCTGACTGACAAACGAGGCTCTGGCGAAAAGAGAGGTAGGGCATAGCGTAGTTTTTAAGCTGCGTGACTGGGGAAGTATCTCCACCTCACGGAATACCTCAGCCAAATAACAATCTCCTTGAGGGTTGTTGTGTTTCTGCAAGTGAGTACGGTCACCAGAAAGGAAGGAAGGAGCTGGCAACGGATCGGCGACCCCTTAGTGCTGCTGATCTCCATGGGCTATGGTAATTGCTTTTCATCAGGTGGCCCACGTGCTCATTTTCCAAATCGAATTTATACCTAGCTCTGAATTTGATTATGGTCTAATAAAAACAATTAAAGCAGGTATTGATTGATTGACGAGCTCGGTGGCGTAGCAGTCAATGACGCGGCTTCGACACCAACGCTCGTGGGTTCGATTCCCACATAGGACAAACATTTGTGTGCATGAACATGTCTGTTTGTCTTGGTCTGGATGTTTTCTATGTGTCATAAGTATGTATTTACAAAAAAAATGTATTTACGTATGAATATCAGTTGTCTAGTACCCATAACACAAGCTTCGCTTACTTTGGGGCTAGATGGCACTGTGTAATTTGTCTGACAATATTTATTATTTATTATTGAAGTGAGTAAATTTACCTTTACCGATGTTATAGAACGCTTTGTTAAAATGTGGAGTATCGGGAATGAGGCGCAAGTGTACGTTGTGGTCTTCTAAATGTCAAATGTCACTGTTTGTGAGTGGGCTACTCATTGAAACGGTTTATTTCTATTTGTAGTAAATATTGTGAATATTTGCAATGACTTAGATTAATTATGGCAAATATAAATTACGAGTCAACGAATTTTTGATTGCTTTGAGACAGTTTTAGCCTTTGCAATCTTATGTCCTCTTTTGTTTTCGAACAAAACGGGACACTGCGGCATGCTTGATATTTTTGCGGTACGGTTGTTAAGGTATGGATATGATCTAAATGTAAACTATATTTCATTTCATATTTAACTAATTTTAACAGCTATGCTTCAGGACCTCGCTCAATAGTGAAAAGGACGGGAAGCCATCTCTTTCTACACGCATGTGGTATCTCTTTGCGTTCTAAATAAATTATACCACGGGGAGTGCTCGGATGAGCTATTTGATTTGATACCTGCCGCTGATATCGTACAACTCGCCATAAATTAAAATTCCATCCACATCATCTTGATATTTGGCGATCTACTACAGTACGCTTTTTAAGACATTTTCTACCACGAACTGTGAAGTTGATTTCTATGGGTGGTGGTGATTGCTTTCCATCTGGTGAGCTCCGGAGCCTTGTGCTTCGGAGGGCACGTTAAGCCGTCGGTCCCGGCTGTTGTCATTAGATGACAGTCGTTAAGCAAAGTCAGTGGCCTTCGGGCGGCTTGAAAATCCTGCTGACGTCCGCCAACCCGCAGTTGAACAGCGTGGTGAAGAATGCTCTAAATCCCCTTCAATTTGGGAGGGGAGGCCCGTATTCCAGCAGTGGTGGTTAAAATATTTACGATAAAGTAATAAATTTAATGTTTGTTTTTACTAAATACAAAGCTAAGAAAATATACATGATTTTAATGTTATGATCTCTATAGTTTGAGCGTGACGTGTATAATTTCGATACAATCTACAACACACCACATTATAGCCACCAAATGCTATTGAATACTTATCTATTAGTTTATGGGTGAAAACTTTGGAGCGGAACGTGTGTGTGTGGATACAACAAAATGGAGTTTTCGTGTTATTCAAAATACCATTAGAAGTATAATTACCATAATAACCACAATATGTGTAACTATAATTGCTTCAGAAACTTCGATTCGAAGGAATTTTACTGAGTATTGCATGACATCTGTCTTTTCTTTTTATTTAACAGTGACCTAGAATGTCGATATTTTTCTAAAAAATCTTACATTAAAATTTGACATAAAAGCTTTTATATATAGAAAACCGTCAAGCCATATTTTTCGCTTGAATTAGAACAAGATGCCTGAGAAAGAGCGTAGTCTAGTATATCTCGGTAAAGTTTTTTATACATATGGGATGTACCTACTTATGAAACACTAGCTTACGCCCGTGACTTCATAGGTGCATATTTCGGTGTTCCATGGGTATTTTCAAAAATCCTTACTTAGAACATACCTACGTTATTTATAATAGCTACCTATATGCTAAAGTATACAATTTTTTGAGCCCACTAAAATCGTGCGTATAATTCAACCCATTGTACATAAAGAAATTTGGTCAGAATGGTATTGCCACTTACCAATAGCAAGTTGGAAACGAATGATTACCGATTAATCATTAGGTTCAACAATCACTTGAAATTAAATTAATAAATAAATATTCCTGGACAAATTACACACGGCCATCTAGTCCCAAACTAAGCAAAGCTTGTACTATGGGTACTAGTTAACTGATACATTTTTTTTTCTAAATACATACATAAAATACATAGAAAATACCCAGACCAAGACAAACAGACATGTTCACAGATGTTTGTCTTGTGCGGGGATCGAACCCGCGACCTCGGAGTCATAGTGGCCATTGCTAACCATTCGACCGTCGAGCCAAATAAATGGCCTAACTGTTTTATTGAATGTCTAAACAGCATTCAGGCCGCTTGTTGATTAGCGCCATTTAGTAAAACGGCTAGGCTGTTAATAGAAAATATGATTCTTATGCCAACTGCCCCCTTACCACCAACTCTTATTACGATTCAATAACTGACTAGAATGCTTATTCATTGGTATGAATAAGCATTCTAGTCAGTTATTGAATCGCAATATGAGATGGTGGTAAGGGGGCTGCTCCAAATAAGGTTCTCGTAGCTATTTGAGCACGTGTGCTTATTATATGTATTAGTTTATGTCTTGACTTATCTCGCTATATGTAAATAATAATAATCATTTTGTAATCAATAAAAATCTATATTTAAATAATAATAAGAAATTTATTTCAGATGAATAAAAATCTTTATCTATTTAGTAGAAATATTAAACTAAAATATTTCTACTTAATATTAAAATATAATTTTATCCTACAGGCCCAAGGCATATAGTTACTTGTTCTATGATATTGTCATCAATCATCATATTAACATTAAAATATTTTTTCCCCGTGAATTTGGCAGCTAACTACCCTATACAGTTTTTTATGAATTTCGTTGGTTTGGTTTATAAAAGTGATAACAATCGATTAATCATTTTCAAATTTAAACTCTATTAAAATTTATAAAGTATTTTTTCCTACTTATTCAAAAAACATATTTGATAATGTCTAAAAGTTTTATCCAAATCAGAACGTTCTTAAATTTATTTTGTATTCTTTTTGTTCAGAAAATTTTAATTTTATTTTCCATTTATTATTTTGGATGTTCTAGGACCTCCCCATCTGCCATCGTTGACTCGGCGTATCTGGCTAGCTCAATGGCACTTCAGCTTTATGACTCTGAGAGCTATGTATGTAGTCTATAAAACAAATAAAAATAATCAAAATATTTATAATATACTGGCAAGTTGGCCAATACAACTATTTAAATAATAATAATTTAATTAGTTTGGTGTTATCAAAAAATAGCCGAATTTCATCTGCAACGATGGACTGCTATGCCTTGTTTAGTAGTGTAATTACTTAATTGGTTGATGGCGCCACACTGTGACTCACACAGTAGAATATAAGATGCAAAAATTCGTCACCAACACAAACCTTCCTGGTAGCTCAGTTGGAAGAGCACTCGACCGGTCATCGAGAGGTCGTGAGTTCAAATCCCACTTAGGGGGGCAGGTGAATTTTTCAAAATATTTATTTATAATATTCTGGCAAGTTGGCCAAGACAACTATTTAAATAATAATAAAAAATAAACAAGTTACGTTACTCTAAGAATATTTATTCGTATTTTGAAAAATACGAATAAATATTCTGCGATACGAATAAATATTCCGATTAAAACCGGGTTATTCCAGTTTTTCAAATTAAATTCCGAAAATAAAACGGGATTTAAAAAGCCTTTTGGGCTTTTGCATGGCCCTACTACGCAAGACACCGTATTAGTGATTCTTAAGCCGTGCTCGAGAGCAATTCAAAATAAATATAGCTACAATATTCTGAGAAGACATTTCGCAGAATAACAAAAGTAGGTTCTGTTTTCATTTGTTTCATCCTGTGTGAAACCCGAGAGACTAGATTGACCCACTTTCGTACTAGGTAAATTAAACATTTCCCAGCCGAATAAAAAGGTATTTAATTTCATTCTAACAATGTTCTCGTTACTTGATACTATATTTGGAAACAACCTAATAAGATTCGGCTGCGTTCGTTAAATTTTTATCGTCATTCAGGAGTGTGGGTCACTTGATGGAAAGCCCATGGAGATCAGTAACACCAAGGGGTCGCCGATAGGTTGCCAGCCTATACTCCTTCTTTTCTTTCTTGTGACCTCATTCACTCTAGTCAGGTCAGGTCACGCCGGAGACGCCGTAGAATTTAACCGCAGTATATTTTTCTCCGCCAACCCGCAGTTGAGCAGCGTGATGGATTATGCTCTAAACCCCTTCGATTGAGTGGGGACCCGTATCGTAACAGTGGGATGAATAAGGGTTGACGATGACGACGGTTATATTTTCTGGTACATCTTCAGAACATTAAATTTATAATCACACGTCTACCGCTCCAGTTTTTTTTTTTATAAAATAGCAAAACATTAATGGAAACAGTTATTTTGTATCTATATCTGGATATGAAATATTCTTGAATAATATACATTTGTAACTAATTAATGAATTTACTGGATACTAGTGAATTAATGAACTTCCAGTTCAAATACGTTTATTGTTTGAACATGAACAAAGCGTTGTTATACAAATATACAATGGATATTGTATCAAAAATTATTTGGCATATTATTAGGTAAATTTATCTAGTAAATGTCAAATAATTCTATTAGATAAAATGTTAATTATATTAATAATAATTAGTACAGTTAGTAACGACACCACGGGTACCGAATCTCCAGAGAGCCGGTCAAGGCCTTCGTCTCCGGCGTGATTTCGTCGGTCGGAGTGGAGAATCCAAGAAGGCCCGCAGGTCTGTTTATCTCTGGCTTGCCTTGTGAGTGCTTGGATGAGCTGTTTGATTTGATGCCTGCCGCTGAGTTCCACTATCGTACGAGTTCTACGAAATATCATAAATTAAAATAAAGTACCATACATATCATCTTAATAATTAGCGATCTACTACACTACATTTTCTAAGAGATTTTATACCATGAACGGAGAAACTGTGGAATCACTTCCCTCAGCGGTATTTCTGAACAATTACGACATGGGGCCTTTCAATAACAGAATATTTACCCCTTGGTGTTGCTGATCTCCATGGGCGGTGGTAATTGCTATCCGCCAGGTGACCCCCATGCTCGTTTGCCCTTTTTTTTTTTTTTTATACTACGTCGGGTGGCAGACAAGCATACGGCCCGCCTGATGTGAAGAGGTTACCGTAGCCATATTAAAGCTTGCAACATAAAATATTGCTCGCGCGCCGCCACCCCCGCTGCCGACGCAGCATCTCCTTCCTTTCTTTCTGGTGACCTCACTCACTCGCAGGAACACAACAACCCTCAAGGGAACCGTTATTTGGCTGCGGTATTCTGTGAGGTGGAGGTACATTCCCCAGTCGGGTAGCTTACAATTACGCCCCCTACCTCTCTTTTCGCCAGAGCTTCGTTTGTCAGTCAGCAGGGTGCACCACTTGCGGGTGAAGTTGGCTTTGGTTCAAAGATCTTGATGAACCTCTTACACCCCAAAAACCACTTAATCCCTCCTCTCATATAAAAAAAACATCTCTCAACATTCCTGAGTCACTCACACCGCCTGCTACAAATAACGATTGGTAGTGGTAATTATGGCAGGCGTCTGTCTCTCTTCAATTTCTCCCCAACCCGTCTGGCCAGCGTGGGGAGTGTAGGCCAAATCCTCCTTCTGTCTGGGATGGAAGAGAGAGGGTCGTGCTCCTGTAGTGGAGACTGAAATGACCTGATGTCTCTCTTCTGTAATAGGCTAGTTGATTCATATCTCATCATCAGGTCATTTTAGTATCCACTACAGGAGCACGACCCTCTCTCATCCGTCCCAGACAGAAGGAGGATTTGGCCTACGGGCGAAACGGGTTGGGGAGGCCTGATCGATGTTTGATAATGTATTTCCCTTAGTCGCCTTGTACGACATCCACGGGAAGAGACGGAGTGATTCTATTCTAGTCTGCCGGAAACCACACGGCTAGATTCCAGAGTGGGGGTGTCCCGCTCTCCACGGTAAGTTGCAGGTAAATGCAACACAGAACTTACTTGTTTGAGACTAAATAACATAACTTGTGAAAAACTGTGCTGTCCTTCACAAATAGTTCCAAATTCTTCTAAACTTTAATGCTCATTCATATCTCATTTCCAGTGATCGGCGTTAGTAGGGCCATTTGGGGTCAATGGACTTGAATGTTGATGTTAATATGGATATGACCACGGGATTCCGGGATTACGTTTAGTCTAGTTTAGTAGTATATTATATTTTTCCAGTTGTCGCTGTATCGTTAAGTGTGTAATACGTGAAAATTCGAATATATAGAAATTAGAAAAAGAAATTCTCCAGACCAACAATTAAGATAAACAATAAAATAAAAATTAAGTTAAGTTAAATTATAGCATGGTAAAGCATATAAATAGGTACGTAAAATACAAACAGTACTTAAATAATTCAAAGTTAAATAAAATTCTTTAATGAATATGCCGGGAATTGGGAGGCATATCCATATTCATACATCATCATCATCATCATCAGCCTGTATCTACCCACTGCTGGATATAAGCCTTCCCCAATGCTTTCCACCAGATACGATCCTCCGCCTTCCGCATCCAGCCGCTCCCAGCCGCTTTCTTAAGGTCATCGGACCATCTAGTAGGAGGGCGTCCAACACTTCGTCGTCCTATGCGCGGCCTCCACTCTAATAACTTCCTCCCCCATCTGCCATCACTTACTCGGCAGATGTGACCGGCCCATTGCCACTTCAGCTTGCAAACTCTGAAGGCTATGTCGACCACTTTAGTTCTCCGTCGAATTTCTTCATTTCGGATTCGATCCCGCAGAGAAACCCCGAGCATAGCCTTCTCCATCGCTCGCTGCGCGACCTTTAGCCTGTGGACCAGTCCGATGGTCAGTGTCCAAGTCTCTGCACCATATGTCATTGCAGGGAGGACGCACTGGTTGAAGACTTTAGTCTTCAAGCATTGGGGTATCTGTGCGGCGAAGATGTGCCGAAGCTTTCCAAAAGCTGCCCAGCCCAGTCGAATGCGTCTTTCGATCTCTTTGTTGAAATTACCCCGGCCAAGCTGTATGGAATGTCCGAGGTAGACATAGTCTTTAACTACTTCAATAGCTGCATTCTCTACGATAACCGGGCTAGGGATGACAAAATCGTTGTACATGACTTTCGTCTTGTCGAAATTCATCCCCAGCCCCACACGTCGAGATGCAGCATTGAGATCGACCAACATACGACCGAGATCCTCCAGCGATTCAGCCATTATGACCACGTCGTCGGCAAACCGAAGGTGTGAGATGTACTCGCCATTCACGCTGACGCTCCGTTTTTTCCAGTCCAGCGTCTTAAATACGTCTTCCAGAGCAGCGGTGAATAGTTTCGGGGAAATGACATCTCCTTGACGTACTCCCCGCTGCAGCTGGATAGGCTTAGACTGCTGGTCCTGGACTCGGACTGTCATTGTCGCAGCGCTATACAACCATCTCAGCACCTCGATATAGCGGTGGTCAACTTGGCACCGCTGTAAGGATTCTAGAACAGACCAAGTTTCGATGGAGTCGAAGGCTTTTTCGTAATCCATAAAAGCCACACAGAACGGCAAATTGTACTCTGTGGTTTTCTGCACAATCTGCCGCAATGTATATATGTGGTCCACGGTACTATAGCCTTTACGAAACCCAGCCTGTTCCGGTGGCTGGTAGTCATCAAGCCTTCGGGCGAGACGATTCGTGATAACCCTTGAAAACAGCTTGTACATGTGGGTCAGGAGTGAGATCGGTCTATAATTCTTCAATAAGGTTTTGTCACCTTTTTTGAAGAACAAGACGACCAAACTCCTGGTCCACGCGACTGGTGCGGTCCCATTGTGAATGACGGAATCAAACAGACGTTGTAGTTCCTTTAGAACCGGAGTTCCTCCAGCTTTCAACATTTCTGTTGTAATTCCGTCCTCACCGGGAGCCTTACCATTTTTCAGCTGTTCAAGGGCTATCCTAATCTCACCCAGGCTGATGTCTGGAATATCCTCGGTTTCGTGTCGGGTTAGCGGGGCTCGGCGATCACTTACACGAGCAGCTGGTGTAGGGACAGGTGCATGTGCAGCATAGAGTTCGCCGTAAAATCTCTCCACCTCCGCGAAGATCTCTGGCTTAGAAGACACGACTCGACCATCCTCTAGTTTGAGCTTCGACAGATACGCTCTTTCAGAAGGCCGAGAAAAGACTTTCAGCCCTTTGTTGCGCGCTATCACGTCTTCAACTCGTTTAGCATTGAAGACGCGATAGTCCCGCCGTATCAGCCTTCTGATCCGCTTATTTAAAGCTGCATATTCTGTCGAAGCCCTAACAGACGCTGTCGCCTCTCGTCTCTTCTGCATAAGAGCCAGAGCTTCGCTAGAGAGCTTGGCCTCTCGAGCTCTATGCTGCCGCCCAAAGTGTTTAGTGCCGACTTCGTATAGTGTTGCCCCTATTCTCTCTGATGCCTCGTCCATGTCCGCAGTGGTTTCCAACGAGTTGAATCGGTTTTGAAGTTCCAGTTGGAACTTTTCCGAAGCTTGAGTGATTTGAGGAAGAGTTGGACGTAGATTCGACTTTATCATACGGGCTCTTTCGAGTTTATAGCTGATATTTAGGGTGCCTCGTACAAGTCGGTGGTCGCTACCGGTACCAAACCTATTAACCACCGAGACATCCCTAAATATCCGCCTTTTATCCGTTATGATAAAGTCGATCTCATTCCTAGTCACTTTGTCGGGGCTTTGCCAGGTCCATTTCCTCTGGGGCTTCTTTTTAAAGAACGAGTTCATCAAAAAGAGCCCCTCCATTTGGAGGAAATTTACCTGCATTTGCCCCCTGTGGTTCCTCGACCCCAAACCAAACCCTCCAACGACCGATTCATCGCATTCTTGTACTCCCACCTTGGCATTGAAGTCCCCGACAACAACTGTGAAGTGGGTCTTGGTGGTATTATGTATGGCCTTTGAAATGTCTTCATACATGGCCTCGACCTCTTCATCCTGGTGTGTCGTCGTTGGAGCATATACCTGTACTACTTTCAAAGAGTATCTCTTCGTCAGTTTTAGCACAAGATATGCTACCCTCGACGACACACTGGATACCTCCACTACGTTGTTGACGAGAGCTTTATGGACGAGGAACCCGACACCGCCCTGGGAGAGCTGGTCTCCTTCACGGTAGTGGAAGAGGTTGCCAGATTCGAGTATCACGGTATCCTCTCCCTCTCGTCGGATTTCCGACAGGCCCAGAATCTGGCATTTGACTGACCTCAGTTCTACTTCCAGCTCTCCTACATCCTCGTCGCGCCTCAGTGTCCTTGTATTAAATGTGCCAATAGTCAGTTGTTGGTGGTGGCCTGCCAACCGGAGATTGTTCGCACCCCCCGCCCTGCCGGAACCGATACCGCCACCTTGGCACGGGATAGCAGGGCTGCCGGGTACTGGGGGCCATATATTTCGGTTTATGTGCATTGGTGAGTAATGCCCTTAAGTCGCCACGCTGGGCAGGTGGGTTGGCGACTGTCGCCAGAGCCTCGTCCGTTTATCGGCAGGGTGCACCGCGTGCAGGTGAGGTTGGCTTTGGCTCCGAAGATGGTACTGAGCCACTTACACCCCATATTCATACAACGGTCACAAATCCCGCGTAATGGCACCACCAACGCCGATCACTGCTCATCTCCCATCAATTGGTCATTGTCGCGTCATTATAAAGACAGCTCAACACCTCGATGTAGCGGTTATCTACTTGACATCACTGGAGGGAATCTAGAACAGACCAAGTTTCGATTGAGTCGAAGGCTTTTTCGTAATCGACAAAAGCCTTGCAGAACGACAAATTGTACTCTGTGGTTTTCTGCACAGTCTGCCGCAATGTACTCGTATGTGGTCTACTGTGTTGTATCCTTAACGAAACCCAGCCTGCTCCGGTGGCTGGTTGCCATTGAGCCTTCGAGCGAAACGATTCGAAATGACCCCCGAAAACAGTTTAGAGAACAGTGTATAGTTTTTTAACAAAGTTTTGTCCTCCATTCAGACGGCGCGCCGTTGAATTTTGACGGCGGGGCGTCGGCGGCGCGAAGAAATTGGCGGCTGCAGCGGCGCAACGGCAGCTGGTTCCGTTCCTTTAAGGATGTCGATCCATTGGTTCTTTTCGACAAGAAAGAATTATAAAAAACACACTTCACATTTTATAATATAAGTATGGATTTTTAAAATGGAAGATAAAATAATTTTATAAATAGGTATTTATTTAAATACCGGCAAGTTGGCAGAAATCAATTATTAATACGAAGATTAAGATTTTGTTAACTCAATTTGTGAACAATATCTGAAATCAATAGATTGCACTACATTTATTTACATGGAGCTTGGACATACGAGTATTATAAGGGTATGATTTTATCAATTACCTAATAAATGCATTTTCAGTGACCTAATAAATTATATTTGTTCCTTTAATAGTAGATCTATCACCTAAATTTACTCACCAAATAATATAAAAAGGCTTACCTAAATATCAATTAATAATTACTTGAAAATAATATCAATCATCAAATAATCATAGTGGGATTTCAAAAAATGAATTTGTAACCAAAACAGAAATACCAAACAATATGAAAATGTTTACCTTAAAATTAATTCATCATCTAGGTTGACGGAACTCCGCTTCGCGGAGCTCCTATTACCGATAACAGGACACAAGAAAACCCTAACCTAACCAAAAATCAACCTAAATCTAACCAAAACATTATTTATTACATTGACCAAGTATTGGTAAGACTCGTCAGTGAATATGACGCCAATTTGACTCCGCCCATATTAGCCATTTCTTCATCAAAAATAATAGATCTCAGATTAGGGTACTGCAGATTAGTGACGCATGTAAACTTAGGTGACAGAAAATATTGTTCCGTATTATAATATTCAATTCATATAATTTCATTTGCTATAATTTTAAATACATTACTGGCCTGCAATCGCTTGCAATGACGAACCCGCTGGGCGAATGGCTAGCAATGGCTGGCTACTTTGACTCCGAGGTCGCGGGGTCGATCCCTGCACTAAACAGATATTTGTGTGCATGAACATGTTTGTTTGTCTCGGTCTAGGTGATTTCTATGTATGTATGTATCTACAAAAAAGAATATGAAAGTAATTAATTATAAACCCATAGTATAAAGTTATACTATGGGTACTATATAACTGATAACAGATATATAGTACCCATAGTATTATATTTAAAATAGGTATTTTTTGATGGCTTTCTCGGACTACCGAGCTATGCTAGACGTGTCTAAGTGCCTACAAAGGCCCAGTGGATTTTTTTTTACTACGTCCGGTAGCAATATCTTTATCCTGGTCGTCTACGTGAAGGTCAGACTGTGATGAATGCTTGGTTAACTCTGATTGAATAGTTGTTAGTGTTTGTTCCATTTTATTTGGTTTTTTAGCATAAACTATAGTTTCACTTGACTGTATAGTATTCGCACTCAAATCAAATTATACCGTATTACTTAGGCAGCAAGATTCAAATTCGAATCTAATATATTTTATTTAAAAACAGTCTGACAAGAACAGCGCCTTTATGAAAACATAAGACTTACGAAATAATCCTAAATAGTTTTACGTCATAAATGAATACCTAAGAATGAAGCCCTTGTGGCATGGTTTGCCATTTTTATCTATTTACTAAAATCTATAAATTATAATATTACTTTATAAAGTTAAAGAGTTTGTTGCTTAGATCGAAGCGCTGATATCAGGAAATATTAGTTTGAACTGAACAATTCCTTTAGTGTTACATAGCACATTTATTCAGGAAGGCTTATAGGCTACATAACATCACATTACAATCAATAAGTGCAGTCTCTGTTACGCAGACAAAATTGCGCAGGTCAGCTAATCCTTACTTATCCTTACTTATTTACTTATTTTACTTATTACTTATATTACTTATATTTACTTTTTACTTATATTACTTATTTACTTATTACTTATTACTTATTTACTTATTTACTTATTTACTTATTTACTTTTACTTATTTACTTATTACTTATATTACTTATTACTTATATTACTTATTTACTTATTTACTTATATACTTATAATATTATAAATGCGAAAGTAACTCTGTCTGTCTGTCTGTCTGTCTGTCTGTCCTGCTTTCACGGCAAAACTACTGAACCGATTTAAATGAAATTTGGTACACAGATAGTTTAGAGCCTGAGGAAGGACATAGGCTACTTTTTAATGCAAAAAAAGGGTTGTAAGGGGTTAAAAGAGGGGGTGAAAGGTTGTATGGAAGTATCGTTATTTTTAGAGCTAGAAGCTTGAAACTTATTTTTTAGGCTGTTGATTCGATATAAATAAATATGACATTCAAAGTTTGCAAAAGTTTTACCCACACGGGGGTAAAATAACAATAGGGAATAGGGGATGAAAGTTTGTATGGAAATATGCAAGGTTTATGTGAATGTTTTATAAGTTTGCGACAAGAGACAAAATATTAGTGCTATCCTGATGTAGATAACTTTTACGCAGTCATTACAAAATGAGAAACTGAAATTAACGCGAGTAAAAAACTTGCCAAGCATCGCGCCGTACTAGAGATGGGCAAAATGCCGGGCATTTACAATAAATGCCCAAAAAATAGTTATAAATTCCCTATTTATGCCCAAAACTAGGCATACCGCAGCCAAATAACGGTTCCCTTGAGGGCTGTTGTGTTCCTGCGAGTGAGTGAGGTCACCAGAAAGGAAGGAGATGCTGCGGTGGCAGCGGGGGTGGCGGCGCGCGAGCGATAGTTTATGTTTTATATAAAAAAAAAAAAAAAAAAAGTAGCGGGCAGCGTTTGGATGCGGAAAGCGGAGGATCACTGGTGATAAGCATTGGGAAAGGCCTATATCTATATAGTGGGTAGATACAGGCTGATAATGATGATGACTTTAATAAGCTATTTGCAACAAACACTGCAAATAACTCATATAAGTATTAATACGTAAGTGTCTTATTTGTAAAATAATTAGCCGAAATATTTAAAAATGCTGCCCAAAGACACTATTCTACGCGGACGAAGTCGCGGGCACAGCTAGTATTAGATATGTTAGAATAGTGCATCCGCTTATTCTTCGTTCTTTTTTATTATCACACCATCTGGAAGATCAATTCACTTAATGTTGAACTAATTTGCGCTGAAACATCTGCCTGACTTTGAGCTTTAAGTTTAATTGCTGCAGTGATCAGTTTCACCTCCCTACTTTGCCAAGTTCATTTCATCCTTTAAACGTCTTCCTACTTTAAAAAAAATGCAAATAAAACTAGCTTTTAAAAAAATGCAAATAGTTTTTAAATTACAAGTGATCAAAAACGGCATGCAATAGAATAGTGCAGTAGACATAAATTATCGATTTATATTAATTGTGGTACTATTCATTTTTGGCATATAGCTACAGTCATGTAGGAACATGATTACCTGAAATTTGCAACCGAATTGGAAGTTCGGAATATGGGGAAAACGGATAAAATGTTCGATTCTTTAATAATTCCGAAACCAAAATTGTGGTACTTGTTGCGACTTTACCATATCATTCGAAGGCGTCCGAATTCAGTACCTACATTCTTAAGTAATTTGGAGAGGAATCATGTTCATACATGACTGTAACGATATATCAAAAATTATTAGTAACACAATGATTGTAAATTGATGCCTTATTTTTTGCTTATTCATTATTATGTTGTATAAACCCTGTAATTTAAAGCTACCAATATTGTAGGCCAGTGGGCATCCCTTACCTGAACAGGGCCTACCGCCGAAGCCGAAGCCGATTACCATGGATTTTTTGAATCGCGAATATAGATCTTAGATTTAAGTTAATGACAAACAACTTCAACTTAATCGGCAGAACTCTATGGTTTCTACGAGCTAAGCTAAACACAACTACCGCCAATCTCGACGAGCTCGGTTGTCGAAAGGTTAGCAATGTCCACTTTGACTCCGAGGTCGCGAGTTCTATTCCCGCACAAGAAAACATTTGTGTGCATGAACATGTCTGTTTGTCTTGGTCTGAATGTTTTCTATGTATTATATGTATGTATTTACAAAAAAAATGTATTTAAGTACATTTATCAGTTATCTAGTACCCATAACACAAGCTTTGCACTTAATTTGGGACCAGATGGCGCTGTGTAAATTGTCCAAAAAAAAAAATCTAAGCTAAAGTTTGATTTTCGCAATCAAACAATCCGGTGAAAATCGGCTTTAACTTCGGCGGTAGGTCCCCTGGGCCCCTACTGGCTAAGCTGAAACTCACCGGATTCCTATCGGATTTTTTAACAGTGAAAATCAAACTTCAGCTTAGATTTACGGTGCTTGTATTTAGCCACACCCCGGCCACTCCATACACAATTCGCGTCATTTACTACTACATAAACAATGACGTCCGTGCAGAGCGCGAATGAGCGTGTGTGCGTGCGGCGCCATACAAACTGTTCCAGTTTTGTCTCAGAGGGGAGGTGAGGTCGACACGAGAGAGCGGCAGGGAGAGGTCATACTGTACGTAGTACTATTACACTGGTATTTAGCTTAGCTGATAGTAACCCTGGACCTTTACCAAGTAAGCTGAAGATATTTGTCAATAACTTAAACGCAAGACCTATTTTTCGAATCAAAATATTCGATGGTATTCGGCTTCTGCTTCGGCGGTAGAGCACCTGAGAATGTTAATGAGATTTAAGACAAAACTATGTGTGTATATAAATTTGGGATGTAAGTGGTTCATCAACATCTTTCAACCAACGCCAACCTTACCTGCACGTGGTGCACATTGCTGACTGACAAACGAGGCTCTGAAGAAAAGAGTGCCCTGCCTGGCATAGCGTATTTATAAAGCAGTCCGACTGGGGTAGTACCTCCACCTCACAGAATATCGCAGCTAAATAACAATTCCCTTGAGGATTGTTGTGTTCCTGCGTGTGAGTGATGTCACCAGAAAGAAAGGAAGGAGTATAGGCAGGCAACGGATCGGCGACCCCGGTGTTGCTAATCTCCATGGGCTTTCCATCAGGAGACCCACATGCTCGTTTGCCCCCTCACATAAAAAAAAAAAATATCCTGCTCATTATTTTGCAGGAAAAGTGTAGAAAATGCATTTACAATCCCAACAGCTTAATACCATATAACTTAAGTCCTAAGAAAACACTTAAGGCTGTTTAAATATCTTATTTGTCTGTCTCATAATAGGGGTATAAAATATTGTTTATTTACCATTTATATTTTATTATTTTAACTTCTGCGAAACATCAACGCCGATTTTACGATTACCATAATTTTGCTTGCATCGCGGTAGGAAGCGCCCATTCTTGCTTTACAAATGGGGGAATTAAGTAGATAGACGTTTTATTGGGCGCGGATGTTTGGGTGAAAATTTCCTGGGGTTTTTGTGAACTTTTGTTGGACGGTGATCGCTAGAACCTTTTATCCCGGTAATGACGTGACGCTTTGTTCGTACCGCCCAATTATCTGCCAGGGCACTTGGAGTGCCCCAAAGGACAGTGGAGTGACAGATGGACAGGAAAAATGCGGGATTACAAAACAGATATAGGCCGGAAAAGAAATTAAATAAATCTCTCTAAAGAATTAATACAATGGTATTTAACATATAACTTAGATTTTGTTTTTTGTCAAATACGCCGTATTTTATATTCACAAATTTATTAGAATTGTATTTATTTGCTATCAAGGGCTAGAATTATAATAAGAGTAGCTCCCATCTTAAATTTAATTGTTAATAAAACACGCATATATTGAGATATAAAAAAATCCATAATAGTACCTACATTATGGTATAAGTGTGTAATGTTGGTGATTACCGCTGAGGCGCCATTGAGACCCGAGCCTTTAGGCGAGGGTCTTAAGAGAGCCGAGGACGGTAATCATCAATACACACGTGTATCATACGACGGTTTTCAACACACTTGGGAAGAAAAGAATACTATAAAACGAGTTGTGAAAATATTTTCTCAATGGCGGGAAAATATAATCAGGTTTTCCTATGCATCTACCATGGCGATCGGCCATAGACTAAAAGAATGAGGTATCTTTTTTCGTTTTTCGCGGATAGCGTTTTAGCCACGTACAAAATGAGGAATTTAAAGTTTTCTTTATTACAAAGAAAACAAAAGTCATATTTGAGTAAAAGTTTTATTTATTAAACACATACAAGTTGAAATTTTCAGAGAACTTAGTATTTCAATAGATATATTATTTAAATACGAAGGTGCATGAAATGAGCAAGCAATAGGCCTGTGAACCATTTTTTTTTTCGATTTGTTATTTAAAGACGTTACAATAATATAACTAAAGGTGAAAGAATTACTTCGATAGCATAAAAACTTCTCGAGATATGATAACTTGAAGATCACAATTTTGGACTATCTCGAAAACGCTCCATACAAAATGCATACAGTATTATGACGTCACGATACGCTGTTTTAAATAACAGCGTATCGTGACGTCATAATACTGTATGCATTTTGTATATCTATCATCATATATCTATTGAAATACTAAGTTCTCTGAAAATTTCAACTTGTATGTGTTTAATAAATAAAACTTTCACTCAAATATGACTTTTGTTTTCTTTGTAATAAAGAAAACTTTAAATTCCTCATTTTGTACGTGGCTAAAACGCTATCCGCGAAAAACGAAAAAAGATACCTCATTCTTTTAGTCTATGGCCGATCGCCATCGCATCGCATTAAATCAGAAATTTGTACGACAGCTATGTTAAATATTGCGTTTATGTAGCTAGTGCCGTAACGAAAGTTATAGTATTTTTTATTGTTTCTACAATGGTAATATTTATTTTTTATAATTTCATACTTTTAAAATGGACTTTTCCACCAAACTTTGATCGACCATAAAACACGTCGGACATAAGTTATTAAAATTTTGAGATCGCAGATCGTTCTAGTTTTATGTATTTTACGTTACTGATAGAGAGTTTTTATAATTTTAGAACTTTGTTCACAGGCCTATTGGTACATTTTTTTTTTTATATTATTAGGAAGGCCAACAGTTGTTACATTTAATGTGTTAAATAAATAGCTGAGATTTACATTCTAGAAAGCCAATCGAAGGTATCCGCCAATAGAATTTTTTACCTAATAAAAATTAACAAAAAAACTAAAAATAAACCAATTATTTGACACACGATCTTTTTTTATCGAAACTTTTTTAAGAACAAAGCAACTCAACCAATAAAAAAAACTTTATATCTCACTTGTGAATAATAGCAAGGAAAAAGTCACAGTTTGATTATAGGTGTCATTATGTGCCTAATTGCGGTGAAATTAGAGCCACTTTATGACCAGCCACTATAATTCTCTATAAATTATTTTTCAACACACTTGTGTTTTGAAAAATAATTTATAGAGAATTATTAGCGCAACAAGATTAATTAAAGAAATTTATCGTAATATAATGGTAGGTATATTCTTGATATATTATTGGTATGTTCTTCAAAAAGGGCGTGAAGAGGTTTTTACAGGGTCGGCAACGCGCGTGTGATGCCCCTGGTGTTACAGGCGTTCATAGGCTACGGTAACTGCTTTCCATCAGGCGGGCCGTATGCTTGTTTGTCACTTTAGTGGTATAAAAAATATATATATTCAAAGTTAAAGTAGGTAGGTGTTACTGCACTTATGACCACAGACTGTGTCTATATTGAAGACTAGCTGTGTCCGCGGCTTCGTCCGCTTGGTTGTGGGTGAGAATTTGTGGTCACCCATATTAGTTGGAACCACGACAGGGGTGTTTAACTTGTGTTAATGCTACGACCTCTAGGCATGTCACTGTCGCATTGTATTATTTACTTTGATGATGAATAACATAATACCTTCATAAAGTTTCAGTCAATTCAACTAATCGGTTATTTTATAGCATTTTATATGTGATTCTTTAGATTTATGAAGTTTACTTTTTTACTTTTTTATTTATGAAGCGATTGAAATGAACGCTAAATGTTACGTGGCAAACCGTAACGCATTAGTGAAAACCACATTCAAATAGGTTAAGCCGTTTCTAAGATTAGCGTGCACAAACGTACAGACAAACAGACGTACAGACAAACAGATATACAGACAAACAGACAATAATTCTAATAATCATTGTTTTGGGTTCAGTTGCGTTCATAAAGCCCCCAATAATAGTTTTTCTTATTTACCTTCCATGTACAGACAGCGCCGTTACGATTTTATTATATGTATCGATATATATAAATAGATTTATTGTATTTGTCTATTTGTTCAGGCATTACCTACGCAAAAACGACTAGAGTGCTTTTGATGATTTATTAAAAAATTAAAGCCATTTGTAACGATTTTCGACTATTCACAAAATTCACTTTTATATGAAATATGAACCCACTTCCATGAAAATTTCACTTATTTACTCCTCTATTATTCTATAGCTCTGGTTACGTACAGTCCAGTGTCAACAAGTACAGCAAAGTCCCTGTAAAATCTTCCCAGAAAAATATGTAGTCAAATAGCGAAAACCCCTTATCTAGATTAGATTAGTAGTTTTCAAGAAACTCTCGAGCTTACATACAGAGAATCTTTTTTTAAGTCAATTACAAAATGGGACGATTTTTTTTATAAACTCTTATTGATATCATTTGATAGAGTTCGTGAAGCAATTCAGGATCAGCCCCCTTACCACGAACTCTTATTGCGATTCAATAACTAAATAGATTGCTTATTCATACCAATGAATAAGCGACTCTATGCAAGTTGAAATTTTGTCGCTTATTCATTGGTATGAATAAGCATTCTATTCAGTTATTGTATCGCAATAATAGTTGGTGGTAAGGGGGCAGTGATCAGTTTTTCAATTTCTTATATAATTTACAAATAATCGAATGAGATCTGTTTTCGTTTCCACCCTGTATATTATTCAAGAGTTCCTCGTTTTGATATATGTATATATAAAGGCTCAGTTTCACTGCCGGTCGAGATCTCAGTCGATACATAGCATGCGGGGATCCAACGCAAACGGGATAACGACTAATGAAATAACATGGTACATAGCTAGGTCGATATAATATACGGATAAAGTATATTATAGCAAGCGCAAGCGTATCCTTTGCTCCGTGATGTATTATATATATATATATATATATATATATATATATATATATATATGCATAAAATAGAAACTATCTCGCACCCCACTACCCCATACGAACTCTATCGACTTGTGTTTGTGTGTATGAAAACGTTTCCCGAATGTGGGTCTTCCGGCCCGCATAAATAGAAAATCCCCGTATGCGGACCAGCCATCATACGGCCACTATCGACCAATGAAAATGAGCCTTTATACCTAGTTAACACTAGTTATAAAGTTCCAGATATTACATACATATATTAGTTTTATTTGTTCTGTTACCAAACAAATATTCAAGTAATATCCACAGTCCGAGTTAATACGTAACATCCAAGTTTAGTTAGTATTCAAAATACACAAACTTCAATCATAAATTATAAAGGAACTAAATACCAAGTATTTATGTCTGAAATAACACCTATTCTCAATATTTATTTCATCTAAAATTTAGGGTTTCATCTATGAGGCAAGTATTTCTCATTGCCGCTATGTCAAAGACAAGTGAAATGTAGATGTTCCACTTTGAAAGTGGATAATAATTCTATTATATAATATATAATTCTAGGCAAGATTCGAGAGAAACATGACAAATCATGTTTCTCTCGAATCTTGCCTAGAATTATGTGTTTGACGAGTAAGTATCTTACGGTATTTTGTTTTTATAAAAGAGAACAAACGAGCAAGTTGACCCTGGTGAAAAGCAATCCCCACCGCCCATAGAGTTCAGCAACACGACCAAAGGGTCGCCGATCTGTTGCCAGCCTTTTATGGGAAATATAGACTCTTTTCTTGAAGGCTTCCTTGTCGTAATTGTTCGGAAATACCGCTGATGGAAGTTGATTCCACAGTTTTACTGTTCGTGGTATAAAATTTCTTAGGAAACGTAGGTACTATATAATATGTAGATCGTCGAGAAAACGGACTATTTTACATCACAAACGGAGATCTTCATCAGGCGGAATGTGCAAACGCGCAATTACTATCTCTCTTTCATGACTCTAAGTGTTCGTTAGTACAGGCAAACAAGTTTTCCTAAATTGTGATATTAGTAGGATAGTCATATTCTGTATGAAAGTATTTTTTATGCTACTAAGGTGGAAAATAAGCATACCTACCTGGTGGTTAGCAGTTATCGTAGCATATTGATTGTAACATTATTTCGCTCCTTCATACCTTTTTAGGGTTCCATACCTTTAAAGGAAAAAAATGCAACCCTTATAGAATCACTTCGTTGTCCGACCAGACGGTCGGACGGTCGGTTCCTAAGAAAAATCGTCATGACAGACGTCTGTCTGTCAAGAACGCGTGGAGGTATCAAGTTGAAATTAATATCACATACTCAGGTCTGCAAACTTTTAAAGCAATGAAAAAATTAAGCTTCCCGTCAAATTTTATTATAGACTAGCAAAGTACCCGTGCTTCGCTACGGGAACACTCATATTTAATTTTTTCCCCATAATGGACTGTTTCGCATTGACCATTATTACAAACATACACCATTTAGGTTAGGACGTCCCGGAAAACAATATTTTTGGCATTCGCATAAATTGCAAGGGTTCCAGGAGAACTTACTCGTGAGCAAGCTACATACATCTGATCACGAGAGAAGCAGTCCTGTCTCAAATTAACCCCAGCAACCTTTAGAGACTGCCCCTGAGCTTTGTTAATAGTCATAACGAAACACATTTATGGGAAATTGATGTCTCTTAAATTGAAAGGGGTGGTCTGATGGAATAATGGGAATGCGGGGTATAAAGAGAGATTCCTTAAGAGCGCAACACTACTGTCCTCACTCAACAACTGTAACTCATCGTTCCAGTTGTTTAATACGTGAACAATGGTGGCACGTACCTCCTGATGATACACCTCCGTTCAATGCAAGTGGTAGGAGATGGAGCGGAACAGGCCAGATCCATCACCTTCCACAGCTATAATGGTATGTGGCATCATCACACCTTCCACAAGTATAAATTTAGTCAATCTTGACGACATTGTTTGAAAAATACCGAAATTCTGATATTAAGTAGGCATACCCCATAAAGTCGGTAGGTAGGTACTTAGAATAGGTTTTTCAATTATTTTTGGGCACCAGATGGAGCTTCATTTGAAGGACGCAGTTTTTAAGATCGCGATGGCCAACCTACGGGGGTGACTACGGGGATTAGGTGAGCGATGAACCGTCATGGATAACCCCATGGTTTGAAATAGTCTCGTATATACCCTTAATAACGAAACCGTAGCACACTGTACAAATGCTAGGTATAGCGCCATTTAGTGATGAGGTAATTAAAATATAAATATAATACTTTTAGACATTTCTTGGCTGGGTGCTGGTCAAAAGTTAAATAGTTACCCTTAAACATCCCCTTTTTTTCATTTTCAAATCCATGTCTTTTTTTGTTTGTTATATTTTCAAATCGATATCATTTTCGTAATTGACGTCCCAGAAAACCATAGAATCAACATCTATTTGGATATTATGACATTTCAACCCCATCGCAGCCCTAAAGGTGTGATTTTATGTCATGTTGGGTACGTTGGATTATAAAAGAGTTGTTATTTTCATAATCAGCGACCCGATAAACCATAAAAACAATACCCATGACGATTTTCAGACCTTTTCGCCCCTTTAGGGGTGAATTTTGAAAAATTCTTTCAAGTAACTTCATGCCCACTATGTTATATTTTCAAATCGATGCCATTTTCGTAATTGACGTCCCAGAAAACCATAGATACAACACCCATATTGATATTAGGACATTTCAACTCCATCGCACCCTCATAAGGGTGATTTTATGTCACGTCGGCTATGTTGGATTATAAAATAGTTGTTGTTTTCGTAATCAGCGACCCGAAAAACCATAAAAACCATACCCATGACGATTTTCATACTTTTTCAACCCATTTTACCCCTTCAGGGGGTGAATTTTGAAAAATCCTGAAACACGTATTTACTCATTTATATATAGAAGTACTCGTGTAAAGTTTCGGATAAAATAGTCCAACTAATCTTGTTTCCCCATACAAACTTTGGACCCCCGTTGCACCCCCTTACGGGATGAATTTTGAAAAATCCTTTCTTAGTGTACCCCTAGACGTCATAAGGAACCTACTTGCCAAATTTGGAATCTCTAGACCCAGCGGTTTGGGCTGTGCGTTGATTAGTGAGTCAGTCAGTCAGTCAGTCAGTGAGGACAAAGCCTTTTATTATTATAGATTTTGACCACGGCTATCCTTTAAACATATCTCTATCAGTATGATGTATAAAAAACTACGTTAAAATATACTACGTCTATGTAAGTTGCTTATTTAAAAGGCGGTAATTGTTTTATAGTATGTACATTTCGGCGGGAGTTCAAGATCCACGCACGATAGGTGACGATTTATCTTACTCGGTAATATTTTCCATCAGAGCAAAGGCGTTGACAATTTAGTATTATTTTTATTACCAAATGTGTACTGAATAAATATAACGAAGAAAAATCAAATCAACATAATAACTTCATTAATTAAATAAATCAATGATTCAGGTGTGATCAGTATCACATTTAAACATGCGAACAGTAGAGCGGTCGCGGCAAGAATGAATCGAGAACGCCGCGCGTTGCCTTATAAAGCCGCTTCGGCCGCCCTCCCCACTCGCACATCGCCTGATGGATCGGTCGATAAACAACTCGTCATGCGCACGTGCTGAGGCGATCTGACGTCACTCAATAACACGTGGCGCCGACACGGCCATTCTGCTCATCAGGCGCCCTCGACCTGATAAAAATAGTTGTCACAGCGGCAACTTATTCACTTAATACCAAACGAGTTCAATATAACTCCTATGACATAGAGTGGGAGGCCCCTGTCCTCGACCAGTCTACCTCAAAATTGCTAGTCAGATAGGGAGGCCCCTGTCCTCCGACCTATCATGCCAAACAACAAAATTCTGGGAGGCCCCTGTCCTCAACCAGTCTAACTCAAAACTGCTTGTCAGATAGGGAAGCCCCTGTCCTCCGACCTATCAGATCAAACAGCTAAGTTCTGGGAGGCCCCTGTCCTCAACCAGACTAACTCAAAATTGCTTGTCAGATAGGGAGGCCCCTGTCCTCGACCTATCACCAACCATAAAATCATTTTGAAGCATACAAACCTATTAATATTATAATCATAGCAAAACAGTCACACCTCCATCGCGCAGTATTGTATGTCGCGCTCGGGTTGCTTGTACATGCTGCATCAGCGAGTTTCCCGGGAATCAGTCCCACTGCTACATCTACACGTCTTACCGCCGACACGTTTCCTACAGTACAGTTTTTACCTGGATTCGGTGCTAATCTGAGTTGATCATGGGCTACCTTGTTGGTCTTCCTCTGCCAGTTATTTTCTTAACTTGGTACCGGTCACCTGGCAGTACTTTCTAAACTTCGCAAGCATCGGGACGCTTCAAATCTAGACCGACCTGACTTCTCGGACTCACCTTGAACAAAGCGATGTCGCCCTTGTTGAACCGACCTACTGTGGCCTTGGATTCCAAAAAAAAAATCAAAAAAGTGAGGCACGCTCACTCGACAGCCCTGAAGTCATAATGTTACAAGAACGACCACCATCTGCGAATTCATAGCAGGAGCCCGTGCTCGCGGGCCGACGTCTTGAAGGCATTGCAGTCAGTCACCACAACAAAATGATCTCCCATACAAGTACTGTCCGAAGTGTTTTAATAGCACGAACCACGGCAAGCGTTTCGAGCCTGTAAAAACAACAGAAACCCCCAGGCCCTGCAGTTAGCCGGCTCATGCAGGCCACCGCATGTTGCTCGCCCTGGTCAATCTGCACCAGAACAGCTCTCAAACGCGTACCACTTACGCTTGCATGGAGTTTCGTTTGCAGCCCCTCCTGAAAAATATCGAGCATCGCCTGCGTCGACAGACACCGAACGATGTCAAGTCGAGCGCCGTCACAACGCAAGCCGGTCTCCATTCGAATGATGCGCTTACTTAGCCAAACTACACAATGGAATCATGTGCTCCGTAAAAGATGGTATGAATCGCTGGAAACAGCCAACCAATCAGCAGAACCCTGTCTGCTTTGCACCGCAAGGTACCGGCGATTCCTCCAAAGCCTCAAACCCACACGTCCATTCGGCTTGACGGTACTATCAGAAATTAGACCATCAAGATTAGTGGTGGGTCGTCGACGATTTTACAGTCGACGCAACGAGACGTCAACGAGGAACTATTTTAAAAAAACAGAAAACAGTGTAATTTTCGACTAGTTTACGTCGTAATCGATAAGACTATTTCTTCACATAAGCGATTGGTATGCGTAAACGAATGAAAATCTCGTTTGTCAAGTCACTAGACGAGACGAGATGATCGCGACGCGACGCAACGTACTCATCAACCAGTCGAAGAATAAACTAATTTATCTGTGAACTGTAAACCAATTTAATCGTATACGCACAAAAAACACAAAAACAGTTTAACAAAACGGTTCGTTTATTCAACGCCCATCTCTAATCAAGATACTCGATGGAATCCCTGAAGAAGGAGCACTCGCTCCAGGCCACCAAAACCCGGTCGAGCTTCTAAGTAAAGTAAATCTAATAAAAATCTAAGTAAAATAAAAAAGTAAGCCCCCGGAAACCGTCCCACACTTCATCAAGACACTGTCCACGTACACGAGGATATCATCCAGGAGTGGTTGAAGTGCTGCCATCGCTGCCCGTCGAATGAAATCGGCGCACACACTGTCCTCGCCATTCCTTGCCCTCACCAGCAACACGAGACTCGCGAATTCCGAAGCACATGGCATCACGTACGATGCCATTGTTCACAAGTTTCAATGATGGACCTCAACCTCCGGCGCTCCACGGGCGCCACCCGGTATGATCCATGCGAAACAAGCACGAAAAACCTCGGGTCTCTCAACCGGATATCCATCGTTCAAGTCAAAACCCCAGTTTTTGGTGCACCGGTCACAAAGATTCCCTGTATTCAATAAATAAGGCCCTCAACTCACTCCGCTCCGACTCCCTCAAATGCCAAAGTGTCCAAAATGCCGAAGATGTCCCCATCGGACGATGACGATCGTCATCGCCAACATGGTCTGCTCTCTCACAAGGCTTGTGCCGCTACTCGCAACCACTACAAACAGGCCAGGCACCCCTACCAGATCCGATCCAATGAGGACATCGCAAGGCACCTCACAATTCTCTACAACGCGACTTTCACATGAACATCATTAATCCCCCAATCTTTTGAGCAAAAGAGTGTGTCTTCACGCCCACCCAAGGAACGGCTAACCGAACGTTCCATCGGTGAGCGGTTCGCGCTGCTGTCAAACAACGCAGTGTATCTGCCGCTGCCAACCCTGACAGGCATCAGTGTGGACATATCCCGGTAGTTCGACTGGCTTTGTGGTCGAGTCCCCAGACGCAAATAAAGGCCTCGGATCACCCTCATTACCTTTGTTTTGTGGACAGTTAAACCGAATGTGACCATTCCTTCAACGCCTACAACAGACCGCGACATCTCCACTCGCTGTTAACCTCAATCGCCTCGCTGGAGGTTCACCCAAACGGGGCTCTCGCGATCTTATTGCTGCTGTTACCGATATTAAGTCAGGCATTGTGGAACACCCGTCTGACAACAGCCACAGGCGCGACTACTCGTTGTCTATGCAGCCCATGACAGCATTGCCGAGAAAAAAAAATCATTAGTAGTAGTGTTCGCTTGCAGTTGTCGTGTCAATGAATGTGTGTTGCATCGGAAATAGTCCGTTCAGATTGAGCTTCCGTCAGGATCCCAAAACGCGGGAGCGTTGTGGATATCCCTACTTCTGATTTCGGCGGGAGTTCAAGATCCACGCACGATAGGTGACGATTTATCTTACTCGGTAATATTTTCCATCAGAGCAAAGGCGTTGACAATTTAGTATTCTAGCTCTTTCATTTGATACCCCACACGACACCGTCAAGAAAAAATATTTTTTTACTTCTTTACTTTATGTCACCTAGAGGGCGCTGTAGCAATTTTAACGTGACGTCATGTAGCGTATAACCAGCGGACGATCAAGAGGCTTCCAACGACACCTCATTTGTCTAATTATGATAACTAGTTTAGAAGTTATGAGGGAACAGATGAACATCCATAGCCACATACATACATACAGGTCAAAATCATACCCCTCCTTTTTGCTTCGCCGTAGTCGGGTAAAAACCTATAGGATATTTCCCGGTGACCTCGAATCATGAAACTTAGCAATAAGCAACAAGTAAAGGAAAAAATCACAATAAGAAATGTTTTTTGGTGAATGTAGCTGCACATTCTTGTCCAGCAGAAGCATTAGAGCCGTTGTTGATGGTAGTTGCTCCGATAGCACGGACATTAACGCTGGCGTCCCGCAAGGCTCTGTATTATTCCTGACGCTGTTTTTGCTGCATGTCAATGATATGTTATCTATTGACAGCATTCATTGCTATGCCGGCGACAGCACCGGGGACACTTATTACATGGGCCGCGCTTATATTCCTCGCTCTCTGGTGGAGGAGAGCCACGAACAACTTGTGTCGGAAATCGAGGGCACACTAAGTAGAGTGTCCGACTGGGGGCGACAGAACTTAGTGCGATTTAACCCCTCTAAGACACAAGTCTGCGCATTCACCGCTAAGAAAACCCCATTTGCTGTGGCTCCACACTTCCAAAATACACCTCTTACCATCACCAAAAGTATTGGGATTCTAGTAGTTGAAATCTCCAGCGACGTCCAGTTTCGTTGTCACCTGGAGAGGAAGGTCAAGCTGGTATCGAAGAAACTAGGTGTGCTCAACAGGGCGAAGCAGTACTTCAATCCGCGGCAAAGGCTTCTGCTTTACAAAGCTCAAGTACGGCCGTATATGGAGTACTGATGTCATCTATGGGCGGGAGTACTGATGTCATCTATGGGCGGGAGCACCTAGATACCAGCTGGCACCTTGTGACTCGATTCAGAGGCGTGCTGTGAGGATTGTCGACGATCCCAAACTGACAGGCGGTTTAGAACCTTTAAGTCTGAGGAGAGATTTTGCGTCCCTTTGTGTGTTCTACCGATTGTACAATGGGCTGTGTTCAAAGGAGTTGGTTGACATGATGCCCACGGCCTCCTTCTACAGTCGCACCGCTCGCCATCGACAGGGAATTCATCCTCACACATTGGAGCCGAAGTGGTCGCGTACCGTGCGGTTCCAGAGAAGTTCCCTCCCGCGTACGGTCAAGCTGTGGAATGAACTGCCTGTCGAGGTTTTCTCAGGAGACTACAGCATGGGGTTCTTCAAAAAGGGCGTGAAGAGGTTTTTACAGGGTCAGCAACGCGCGTGTGATGTCCCTGGTGTTACAGGCGTTCATAGGCTACGGTAACTGCTTTCCATCAGACGGGCCGTATGCTTGTTTACCACTCTAGTGGTATAAAAAAAAAACATTTTACAGGACCCTCGTTGCGCGAGTCCGACTCGCACTTGACCCGCTTTTTTATAAGAACCCTATGCTATGTAGTCTCCTATGAAAACCTCGGCAGTCACTATATTCCATCTTTTATCTTTATAACCGACGATAAAAAAAACACGGTGTAGGTAACACCGTCTTCGTGGAACGTCTGTAAATATTAGTATTTAATTAATCTATGACGACAACGCTCTAAATTAATATTTTGGAAAGTCGATAATACACGTAACGTATCCGAGACGTTGCCTGAAGCGATGAAAGGAAGTATTTGTACTTGTTTATTTTCCTAATATGTTTTCCTTTATGAAAAGGCCGATTGATGTTTTGTACGCGATCTTACCGACAAATATATGGAAATTGGTTTCGTAATAACGCCATATAACCGTGTGATTGCTTGTACTTTGGGGCTTTTATACTATACAAAGTAAGTACCTAAAGATGTGGGTGTTATTAAAATATGGAGACATGATTATGTATGTTATATATTATTTTGAATAGTCTCGTCGTCAACCCTTTTCATCCTACTGCTGAGATACGGGTCTCCCCCTCAATCGAAGTGGTTTCGAGCATGCTCTACCATGCTGCTGGCTAGGTTGGCAACTAGGTAGGTCTAGACGCCACTGACTTGGCTTAACTTTTTTTTAAATATACTGTTTATTTAAAACATAAAAGATTTTTAATATTGATATGATCGCTTTATGATTTTGTTAGTTTAGCTAATTACGTAATAACTTAAAACAGAAGGTCCCATAAGTAGGGACTGAATAAATTAACCGACTTGGTATTACATGGATCTCATAAATTTTTACGGTAGAAGATCTGAGTTGCGAGACTTGGTTTTTTACAAGTTCTGTTTTTGATGGCATATCATATGTTTTTGAAGCTAGTGCTCCTTTTTTCCTTTCCGTTACTTCTTGAGCTTCGGCTATAGTTTTTCTCAAAGTCCACTCCCTGTCTCTATGGTTTTTTTTCACGGAGGCTTTTAATTTTTAGGGTCGCATTCGTCAAACGTCAGTTAATGTAAATCCTTATGTGAAATCGTCATCTTTCACTTACTATAAATACTGTCAATGTACCGAACAGAAAATTATAACATGAAGCTAGAGAATTAACTTGAACTAATGTACGGCATTCGCAGCCGCACTCAAAGTTTTTTAAATTAATAAATTACTGAACCCATTAATTTTCTATAGATGCGGAAAGCGAAGGATCGCATACGGTGGAAAGCATTGGGAAAGGCTTATAACCAGCAGTGGATAGTTAGAGGCTGATAATGATGATGATGAAGTTAATTTTGAACATGATTATATATAGGTACCCATCTACACCTATTATTTCGTTATATTATAAATACAAGGTACAGATTCATTCACTGCAAATGTAACTTTGTAATCCTATACATTTATATAGGAATACAAAGTTATTTATGCAGTTGTTGTATCTAGAAAACAGGACCGAAATTGCAAAATATTTTAGTTTTTTCTTGATTTATATACTAAACACTAATTGTATTTTAAATTTAAAGCTTCTATGTCTGCTAGAAGTGCCTTAGAATTTTGATGATCGGTCAGTCAGTGAGTGGGTGACAAAATTAAGAAATTTTGCCTAGTTATAATTCTTAAACTATTATAATAGGTAGGGGAAAAAGTCTTTTCGCATTATAGTATGTATGAACTTGTAATAAAATCTCTTTGGTTATACCATTTGTATCTAGCAGGTTTTGATATCTATAAAAAGTTTAAATTTTAAAAAAGATAATTCCAAATTCAAATTAGGTAAATGTGTGATTTTCATTTGTTTTTTTTACTGTCAAGATGAGTGAATCTAATGAAGAAATTCGATACATTTTAAAATTTTACTACAAAAAAGGTAAAAATTCAACGCAAGCTGCGAAAAAAATTTGTGATTATTATGGACCTAGTGCAGTGTCTGTGAGAGTAGCACAAATTTGGTTTAAGCATTTTCAATCCGGAAATTTTGATGTCAAAGATGCACGTCGCTCTGGTCGCCCTGTTACGGATAAAATGGATGCCATTTCTGAAAAAGTGGAGCAAGATCAGCATATCAGTAGTTACGACGTAGCTGAAGAACTAGGAATTGACCACATAACAGTTTTGGCGCATAAAAAGGTCGTGGTCAAAGACCGGCCAGGCTTCAGAGACTCTGGCGAAACCCGGGTTAACCCGCAACAAGGTGATGCTGTGTGTATGGTGGGATTGGAAGGGAAGATATTCATTATGAGCTGTTACCGCCAGGCAGGACTATCGATTCTGAACTCTACTGTGAACAACTGATGAGATTAAAGCAAAAAGTTGAGAGAAAGCGGCCGGAATTAATTAATAGAAGGGGTGTGATTTTTCATCATGATAACGCTAAACCTCACACATCTTTAGCCACTCAGCAAAAATTAAGAGAGTTTGACTGGGAGGTGTTAATGCATCCGCCGTATAGTCCTGACCTTGCACCTTCTGATTTCCACCTGTTTCGGTCTCTTAAGAATTCTTTAGGCAATGTCAGGTTAACATCACGAGAAGACTGCCAAAACCACTTGTCGCGGTTTTTTGAACAGAAGTCCCAAAATTTCTATAGTAATGGGATCATGTCTCTACCTACAAGATGACAAAAAGTTATCGAACATAATGGCACCTACATACTTTAGTTAAATGTAAATAAACTTTATTAAAAAATGTTTTGAATTTTCATATAAAATACGAAAAGACTTTTTCCCCAACCTAATATTATCATCCATAGTATGTTAGTAACAGTGATCTTAAAAGCTATTGTTAGTAGATAGACACATTTATTATACCAGGCCGAATTCTATCGGCCTGGTATAATAAATGTGTGTGTGTTTCGGCCTCGTGGGCCGAATTCTTTCGGCCCACGAGGCCGAAATCGAGGTTGAGTGGAGCGATTAGATCCGCTGAGTGCATGATTTCCATTGATTTCAATGTATTTGATGATCATTCCTCAAAGACATGATCGATCTCATTTTTTTAGACACAAAGCATGTCCAGGTCTTTAATTGTGACAAGTACATCAAAATCGGTCCAGTGGTTTTAGAGCCTATTCATTTCTAAAACTGACTTTTCGGCTTCGATCACTAATTATTAATGATCGAAGCTTTTCGGCGTATTTATGCGTTCCGCTCGCTCTAGTCATTTATATTTGCCGTCCACTGTCTAATAATAATAATAATAATGTGACAGTCAACACAAGATGCAACTGTGTTAGGCCCCCTTACCGCCAACTCTTATTTTTTTTTTTGTAGTACGGTGGGGGGGCAGACAAGCATACGGCCCGCCTGATGTGAAGCGGTTGCCGTAGCCATATTAACGCTGGCAACATAAAATATCGCTCGCGCGGCGCCACCCACGCTGCTAACGCAGCATCTCCTCCCTTTCTGGTGACCTCACTCACTCGCAGGAACACAACAATCCTCAAGGGAATTGTTATTTGGCTGCGGTATTCTGTGAGGTGGAGGTACATTCCCCAGTCCGGTAGCTTACAATTACGCTCCCTATCTCTCTTTTCGCCAGAGCTTCGTTTGTCAGTCAGCAGGGTGCACCGCGTGCAGGTGAAGTTGGCTTTGGTTCAAAGATGTTGAAGAACCACTTACACCCCAAATTTCTTATTATTATATAATTATTGCGATTCAATAACTGAATAGATTGCTTATTCATACCAATGAATAAGCGACTCTATTGAATTTGAAATAGAGTCGCTTATTCATTGGTATGGATAAGCAATCTATTCAGTTACTGAATCGCAATAAGAGTTAGTGGTAAAGGGCAGGACTAGTGCTCTCTCGCATCAGTTACAGTGGTGACGTCGTAACGTTTACACAGGATCGCATGAAAGGTATCTGAACGTGCGTAAGTCAACATTTGATATTATAAATTATACAGAAGTTGAAGTACATAAAATATTGAATTAAATTAATTATGTATTTAAAAATATTTTTCTAATCTTACGTACGAGTACATACCCTAAAACCAATGGATTTTCCTCCGAACCCACGCAAGTAAGTCCCTTAACTTGGGTAAATCAAATAGAATCAATGTCAGGAGTGCGGAGGGATCCTCAAAAATACCAACCTAAAGGAAAATATTTTATTTTCGCCTGGATATTGAAGTGGCATCTCGAATCTGGACATGACTTCCCATTAAGGTTAAAAGGTATAATGATAATTGAGTTTTAAGAACTTACTTAAGCCGGCTTACACACCGAACCACAGATTACATAATAGTTACTACGTAACAGATACTTCACTCAGTAGAAAATTTCCAATACCTACTGCTATAATAGCCTACTCCGTCGCGTCAGCAACCGCTGCATGCTAAAATGTGCCTAAATGCTGAAGCGTACAGTTGTGATTGCTTCGCACCGCGTGATCCCACAGCAATCGCAGGGCCCGAATTTGGTCCGCAAACGGCCCGAGACCGCTCGGCCGGGCGGTAGGTAATTATAGCGCGCAAGTACATAGAGTGACGGAAGCCTGACCGAACTAGCACCAATGTAGAAAAAATCAAACGCAGGGTCCAATAAAGTAAATAATAAATAAATATTCCTGGATACAGTACACATCGTCATCCAATCCCAAATCACACCCCGACACTTCATACAAATGTCGCGTCGTTAACTATTACCCTATTACATAAACAATGCTGCAGTCTGTGCAGAGCGTGAATGAGAGAGCGCAAGGGAGTGTCCGTACTATCATCATCAGCCTGTATCTATCTACTGCTGGATATAAGCCTCCTGCTCCTTAGTCGTTCACTCTTGACAGAGTGGTCGTGGTTTCATAATGATCTCTGCAGCTCTCGCGATACGCCTCCACTTGTTGCGGTCTTCAGCATTACGGGAACATTGGACTATAGTATTTTGTGTGGCAGCCTATATACAGTCTGTCAAACGCGTAGGAGATCGACCTCTGGACCACTTGTCCTCTACTTGCCCCTGGACAATGAGTCGTTCTGTGGAGTTCTGGTTCCGAACAATGTATCTGAAGTATTTGAGGATTCGTAGTTGAACAGTCGACGATAATCTATCCTTAATTTTAAGCTCTTCCAAGATCGAGATATTGGTTCGAAACGCAGTCCAAGGGATTCGTAGAAGTTGACGCCAGCACCACATTTCTAGTGTGTCGATTTTGCGTCGGTCTTTCAAGCGAACCGTCCACGTTTCTGCTCCATATAGAAATATGGGGAAGACTAAGCTACTCATCAGGTGGACTTTCGTGGCTTTGGTGATGTTGCTGTTGCTCCAGACTCTTTTTAGCTTATCCACGGCAGACCTGCTAATAGCACATCTCCTTTGAATCTCTTCCTCACATCCTCCAGTGTTCGTTCTTTTATTGATGTCGAGTTCGGATATAAGCCTTCTTTCCACCAAGTACGATCCTCCGCTTTTCGCATCCAGCCGCTTTCTTAAGGTCATCGGACCATCTAGAAGGAGGGCGACCAATGCTTCGTCGTCCTACGCGCAGCCTCCATTCTAATATCTTCCTCCCCCATCTGCCATCACTTACTCGTCAGATGTGACCCGCCCATTACCACTTCAGCTTGCAAACTCTGAAGGCTATGTCGACAACTTTAGTTCTCCGTCGAATTCGACGAAGAAATTTCTTCGTTCCGGATTCGATCCCGCAGAGATACCCCGAGCATAGCCCTCTCCATCGCTCGCTGTGCGACCTTTAGCCTGTGGACCAGTCCGATGGTCAGTGTCCTAGTGTCACGGACATATTCTTCTCAGTCGGACACTCTTGGCAGAGTGGTCGTGATCATGAGCAGGTCACTACGAATGGCGGCTCCTGTTATATTTCTCCATTTGCTTCTGTTGGAGGCATTGTGGGAGCATTCGGACATGGAGGATTTTGTGAGAGACTTAATTAAATCTCCTCCATCTGCTTGGAGAGCGGCCACGGGGTCTCTTGCCTTCCACCTTGCCTTGGACTACAAGACGCTCCATAGAATTTTCTTTTCGGGTAATATGCCCGAAGAACTTCAGTATACGTATTTGCACAGTCGACGATAACCTTTCTTAATATGAAGTTCCTTTAAGATCGATGCATTGGTTCTGCGAGCATTGAGTAGGCGTCTCCAGCACCAAATCTCCAGGGCATCGATTTTTCTCCTGTCCTCAAGCCTCAGGGCACTCAAGTCTCAGCCTCAATCTCACCATATACCATATATCATAGGTCATTGCAGGGAGGACGCACTGCTTGAAGATGTGCTGTTCTTGAACGGTGAAGATGTGCCGAAGCTTTCCAAAAGCTGCCCAGCCCAATCGAATGCGTCTATCGATCTCTTTGTTGAAGTTACCCGGCCAAGCTGTATGGAGGATATCGAGTTAGACATAGTCTTTAACCACTTAAATAGGTGTATCTTCTCTATCATAACCGGGCTAGGGATACTATACGTAAGGCCGTATACGTAGTAATATTATTTACACCCATTTAAATTGTGTTGAACATATTTTTTCCTTTCGAAATTAAATTGAAATAATTTAAATGAGAATTGTCTTGTTAGTTCGGGGAATTCATAATTTTATAATTTATACTTTAGGGTAGAGCCGCGCTTGATAGCATGTCCAGCTTTGGGTGAAAGTAAATTACTAAAAACACACCTATTAAATTTTTTTTTTTTAATATATCTCTGCCGATAATCGGTAATGGTGGTTTTCTTATACTTACGAGTATATCCTACTGTTTTCAAACAAGTGCCGCTTTCTACTTTCGAAAACGTAAAATTCCGCTTTGATCTAAAATAAATCTGACAACGTTGACTTTATCAGAAACCAATAAAGTACTTTTACGTAACTTAACATTTGAAAAGTTTCTAGCTTTTATAAAGCAAAAGCGCTAAAAGGCCGTTTCTGGGATCTTTAAGAACTAAATTACAAATTTAATATAATTTTGCGTTTAAGTTGACTATTTAATTTGCGGCGATCAATCTTTTATGTAGTTTCACCGTGGTGTCTGTTATTTAATCAAATCTTGCTAGTTAAATTTGACAACAACTCAATCAAGCACACATAGGTACCTAGCCCCAATAGCTTGATTGTTACTCACGGCTTCTAGTAGTGCCTTCATTTAGATTTCTGTGGAGTGATCTATCAACGCATGGCATAGCTCAGCCACGAATATCGGGATAAGCGCGTACAAAGTCACAGGCGCAAGCTTGTATAATGTAACTCTACTTGGTAGTGGGGTAAAAAGAACAAATAGTTACAAAATTTTTTTATTCCTTGGACTTTATATAGCACTTAGAAACGTCATACAAATTAAATATAAGAACATGTATAAATCATTACTACTCTAAATCCGCAAAAACGCGTCGTTTGGAAGTTAATTGTAGAAGCGTATACATTGACCTGGGAATGAGTTAGAGATTTTATGGAGCCTAGTAATATGCACAGCGAGTTTGTTTTTATTTCTTAAATTTATTTGATGGAGATCACTGTTTTTCCTAAATTTGGTTTGATTTTTATGAACGTAAATAAGATTTTCATAAATATATTGAGAATATAATGTCATAATATTTATCTCTTTAAATTTATTTCTCAGTGTCTCCCGGGGACTCATCATATAAATAGCACGGATAGCTCGTTTCTGGAGCACAAAAATTGAGTCTACATCCGCGGCTCTACCCCAAAGCAATAAACAATATGACATAATGTTGTGAAAATAGCTAAAATAAACTAAACGCGCAGTGTCAACATCAGTCAGTTGACGTATTTTCCTTACGGCGTAAGCTGCTGAACAAAAACCATTATACAAGTAGAAGCAATTAGAAAATCTATAAAAGACTGCGTAGGTATATAAAATTAGAAGCTATTAGTCGATAGTACAATTTGTATGTAAAGCTCAATGATCTTTTATCAATTAGGAAGTTGTTCCCTAAACATAAGTTTGTAATGATAGGTAATTTCCATAAAGTTTGGAGTGATTAAAATTTCACATTGTTTAATACCAATTAATCGTTTCGTGAACATCGTATCTTGAACAAAGGTAAACATTTAAAGTTAGCGATCAGTAGCCATCACTTAGCTCTGCCGAGTAAGTGATGGCAGTTGAGGGAGGAAGGTATTAGAGTGGAGGCCGCGCGTAGGACGACGAAGTGTTGGGCGCCCTCATTCTACATGGTCCGATGACCTAAAGAAAGCTACTGGATGCGGAAGGCGGAGGGTCGCAGCTGGTGGAAAACATTGGGAAAGGCTTATATCCAGCAGTGGGTAGATACAGGCTGATGATGATCAGTAGCATTTGGGAACTTGAATGGCAAATTTTCTTTTATATCAGCTCAATAAAGTTGCTCCGATTCGTCTGATAGTAAGCGAAAAGAGAACGTGAAATAAGGACATACAAACCAACACACTTCAATCAGGACGGTGGCTCACCACACATTTCACTGTTTCGCCTGTTTAGCCAGGATTAACTGCGGCAAAGGCAATGAACAACGAAGTCCACTGCAGTCCCAGGGGTAAAACTGCCTTGGAACTCACAATGAATTTAATCAGAAGAAATTTGTAGGAAGAAGCTTTTGGTAAGCTAAAAGAGGAGCTCATATTGCAATGGCAACTGACAAAAAATTGAGAACAATGTTCTGTCAGTTGATACGTTTTCACACTTTATTTGAAGGATGCCATATAGAAGGAAGGAGGAAACACATACCGACAAGGCGTTCGACAGAGGTAGAAGTTGCTTAACTTTTTAATGTGTTTTTAGTATACGGAGAGATGTTCTCTGTTAGAAACCCAACAAAGAGTTTTTACATTATACATAACTAGCTGTCCCGGCGAACTTCGTACCGCCTAACAATCAATGAATGTCGTGGTACATATTAGCTGAACTAAATTAATGATTTTATGGAATTAAAACAATGAATACTAGAAAATAATAGAGAAGCTCGTTGGCGTCATTGCGCGTGTCAGTCTAAATGAACACGCAAGTTAAGCAACGTCGACCGTAGCCTGTACACGGATGGGTTTATATTACCTCGAGCTCCTCCGTGATTCGAAAGACACGTTAAGCCGTCGGTCCCGGTTGTTATCATTAGCTCATCTTGAGCTCCTCCGTGCTTCGGAAGGCACGTTAAGCCGTCGGTCCCAGTTGTTATCATTAGCTCATCTTGAGTTCCTCCGTGCTTCGGAAGGCACGTTAAGCCGTCGGTCCCGGTTGTTATCATTAGCTCATCTTGAGCTCCTCCGTGCTTCAGAAGGCACGTTAAGCCGTCGGTCCCGGTTGTTATCATTTAATGACAGTCGTTAAGTTAAGTCAGTGGCCTTTAGGCGGTTCGAAAACACTGGCCTCCGCCAACCCGCAGTTGAGCAGCGTGTTGGAGTACGCTCTAAACCCCTTCGGTTGAGGGAAGACCCGTATCCATAAAAACTGAAGATTTCATAAAAATAAAGATTTCCTTATTGTTAATTTTTTTTTTAAAAAACGTTTTGTTTTATTTTTTTAGTTTTGAAATAGGTTTTATCATTTTGGTGATTTGTAATTGTCATTTCTTTTGATGTTTACTCTGATTTGATTCTTGCGCTCGAACCCCATGGGAAAAGCGTTTTCACCCCTATCGATTTGACATTTTTAAATTTTCATAACAAATCACAGACAACTTTCGCGACATAAAAGTGACACCAATCGATTTGACGTTTTGATATTTGACAACCAATAAATATCGTAATCCCTTTTTCAACTGACACTTTCATTTGTATGGGAAAATGTTTTTTCTTTTATTTTATTTTTTCGAGAATTTTCCAATGTTTTTAAGAGTTATTCTGCTATTCGGGACGGAAACAAATCCAACAAATCAAAAACCATGGCAATCGGTCCAGCCGTTCTCGAGTTATAAGTGTTGTAACAAACACGACTTTCTTTTATATATATAGATTTACCTACTTATATATATCGACGCTAGAAAACGTATTTGCTGTAAGTAGCTAAAATGGCGTAAGTAGACTGAAAACACAGTTAGAATCAGATTTTTTTTCTGCGTCTAATGGTCTAAGTCTCATGCCGCTACGATGAAAAAAAATCTACTTACGTCGTAACAATTTTGAAAAATTTACTAGTTCAAATTGCTGTTAGTCTCCTAAAAAAGGGTATTTTTGATACTATTCTACTTACATTATAAGTACAGTTTGTATTTATGCACTTGATATTACTTACAGCATTCTCGTAGAATGAAAATATGGCGATAATATTACTTACAGCATTCTTTCGGTTTGTAATTTAAGTTAGCCGTGGGTTACAGCACTGTTCTATTACCGCCCAAAAAATAGTTTACTTGTTACTTCATTTTCGGCAGTTATGAATACATAGAAAATAAGAGACAATACATTTTTTAAGGCAGGGAGTGATAATTTATCGAGCATATAAAGCTTTGTTTTGAGTCATTTTACTAACAACGCCAGTAGTAACGCCATCGCGTTTTAACCCGCGGTTCCCTTTGACCCCTACTTACTGCAACTTCGCGGGTGGTGCACGCGCCCATTTGAAGCGCAAGCGCCGTGGTGAAATGTTGTGTCGTGTTGAACGAAATACTTTTGCTGATATTTAGTACGCAAAACGTATTCAAGGTATGTGTCATTTATCTATAATTATACTTATTTTGTAAGGTCTGTTTTCCAATTATTAATTATAGTTAATTATTAAGTTCGGATGTTTATTACTTGTGTAAGGAGTCCCATACAACGTTTTCCGGGGACCAAGTCAAGGGTATGCGCCTTGCTGACACACCAATTCCCATCGAGCCAACGTAGTAGGTGACTGTAATTAATTCCTCTATCAGGAGAGACTTATACAGTGGACGACTATAGGTTGTTATGGTGGTGGTTTAATACATATTCTTTCACTATGCAAAAACGTTCGCTCAAATTCAACCCAAATTAAGAAATAAATGATACCTTATAGGTACTCTAGCAGTGCTTGCAGCCTTTTGCTATTATAATCTGGCGGCCAGAGCGTTCGGCAGATAATTCGGATATCACGGCATTGTATCCCAGGGGAGACTTATTTCGTGTGTCATGTTTGTATGTAAGTATAAAGTAACTGCCATAATGGTCGATTATATTAATCAGTAAGTATGTACCATTACTTTTTATCTGTCATTCATTGATCATCGTAACAACAATATTACGAAAGTTATTTGTCGCTTAGGTAGGTTTAGTAAGTAATTATCGTAGAAGCAATGGGTAACTACAATTATCTACACTTTAATGTTGTTTGTTTGTAAGTATATTATGTATGTTAGTTAGGTATGTTTATAGGTTTGTAGGAGGTACCCTCTGAAAGTAGTCGCTACTGGTCCGATCATTTCCATGAGAAATTCCACTAAATTGCGAGTGAATCTGCGAGGCCGAAAGCTAAATAGGAAGTCAAATAAAATAAATTATTTAGCAATCTTTTGTTTTTTTTTAGATGTCGAAACGTATACAATGGATGGCTGATCTTAAACCATATGAAGAAACAGAAGAATCTAAACAACCGAAGAAAAAATCTAAAATAAAAATCTTGAGCTAAAAAGTTTACGTTCGTGGATTAAGTAAACAAAATACTAACTCAACTACGACTGATGATGTGGAATTTGTATCTACACAAAATGACAATTATGCATCCTTCTCGACAACACCTCATCCCGGCAAACACGATAGAAACGAATTGACTCCAACGTTTCGTAATCCGGATACATACATTACAGAAACAAATAAAGTATGTACTCAAGAAAATTACACCATGTAAACCTAGTTTCTGTGAACAGATGTTAACCCAGACTGCCGTTAATAAGAACTACTTCAGAGAAGATTTATATTCCCATTATGACAACTTTAATCTTGATCAGTGTCAAGTACTACCTGAAAAATCTTCAATCTATGTTACCGTGTCCATTGATCCTTTATCAGACTTAGAAACACAGGACATAGTTCCACCATCCATCGAAAGTCAAGTTACGAAAGATCCACAAAGCCCATCCCTTGTTTCTGAAACAAACACCATTTTCTGCAAGGATCTAGTTGAGTATACGTCACCTGTTCCAGAAATAAGCAACGGTCTGCACACAGATCCCGCTGCAAGCGTGGCACGAAGCAGGACACCTGTTCTTGAAGCAAGCACCGGTCTTCGTCAGGGCCGAACTTCTGGCGTCCCACGAAACACGTCGCCTGTTCCAGGAACAAACACTGGTCTCCGCGAAGATTGTGCTGCAAGCGTCTCGCAAAGCCCGCCATCTGTTCTTGAAGCAAGCACTGGGAGTCGAGCTTCAAACGTCCCACCTAACACGTCGCCTGTTCCTGGAACAAGCACCGGATTTCGCAAAGATTGTGCTACAAGAGACTCGCAAAGCCCGCCATCTGTTCTTGAAGCAAGCACCGGTCTTCGTGAGGGCCGAACTTCAAGCGTCTCTCGAAACACGTCGCCTGTTCCAGGAATAAGCACTGGTCTTCGCGAAGATCACGCTGCGAGCGTCCCACGTGGTCTTGAATCAAGCACCAGTCTTTGTGAGGGCCAAGCTTCAAGCATCTCCCGAAACACGTCTGTTGTTCCAGGTACAAGCATCGGTCTTCGCGAAGATTGTGCTGCAAGCGTCTCGCAAAGCCCGCCATCAGTTCTTAAAGCTAGCATTGTTCTTCGTTGGAGTCGAGCTTCAAGCGTCCCACGAAGTACAACTGCTGTTCTAGCAACAAGCACCGTTGTCCGCTAAGGTCGTGTTGCACGCGTCCCACGAAGCACATTACTCGTTTCAGGAACAAGCAACATTCTCCGCAAAGGTCGAGCTGCAAGCGTCCCACTATGCACGTCATCTGTTCCAGGAAATAATACCGGTCTCCGCGAAGAACCAGCTGTATATGTCGAACAAACCAAACCTCCTGTGCCAGGAACAACCACCGGTCTCCGCGAAGATCGCGCCGCATGTGTCTCCCGAATCATGTCTCCTGTTCCAGGAACAAGCACCTGTCTCAGCGGATGGCAAGCTGTGAGTGTCACAAGTTTTTCACACAGTCTTCTCCTAGTTTAAGTAAAACCACTAAAAAACAGAAAAGGAATAAGTTCCCGAGACAATGCAAAAAACAGCTAGATTTTAATAAAGCTTTTTTTTTATTTTCTTATCGGATAATGAAAAACTATTAAATGAAGCATTTCCATCAGATGAGTCAGGAAGTTGGAGTGAACAGGACACATTAAGTGAGTCAGACGAAGACAATAGCCAACAGAAAGTTGTTAAGAAGAAGCCTAAGAAGGGAAAGAACAGGTTGAAATAAGCAACCTGTTCTTTTCCTTCAAACAATACTGGACAGGTTGAAATAAGCAGCATAAATATTGAAAAAAGCAAAACAAAATCCCATATTAAAAAAGAAAACTATATTAATAGACAAAAAGGAAAAAGCTATTTTAACGGAAAAGGAAACCTTATTGCAGCAAAACAAATGAAACCTAACCATTGTATTGGAGAAAAGGGAAGGAATGGCTGAGGTGAGATTCCTGAAGAACGTCGACAGGCTTTATTCCAATATTTTTGGAATCTTCAAAACCAGCAACGACGCAAAGACTGGATTGCACAAATAACTGTTAAAAAACCTGTAAAAAAAGAGTAGAGATTATGTGATGTTATGTCATATCTCTTAAATTATTATACAAGGTATTAAGGAAAGCACAGACCCTCATTGATAGTAAAACACGTGTAATTCATAGTATTAAAAAAAGTTTTTAAATTTTATGGACAAAGACATCTCAATGGTTTTTTGCATCGTTTTCCTAACACCTTTTAGCCTATTTCATTTTGTTTTATTACGTTAAAACCCATAATACTTACCTATGTTACATTTGGATCTAATGTTCAATGTTCATCCTAGAGTTAGTATTAATTGAATGTCCCTAGAGCGCAAGCCGCAATTTTAAAGTAATAAAATAAAGAAATATAGAAATATATTAACTTACAGCATATTATTTGTGTTATATATTCAACCTTTTCTTAATTTAAAACAATTTCTTTAGTATCAGAAATTTATTAGTTAGCCTTACATCTCTTTAATATTACATAATCGATTAAATATTCCAATTACAGCATTTTATTTATCTGGAAATATATGAAACTGAGCTACCGTCATAGAAACCAATAAACTACTTACGACGTTTTTCAGGTCTTTAAATGAAAAGTCAATTGCTGTAAGTAGTGAAAACCCTACTTCTCATAACTTTAGGAAAAATATTTTAATTGCTATTAGTAAATATTATTTTAACAATACTATGTCCAAAAAATTATCTTTCTGCCACTGAAAATAAAGATGTTATGAATTTTTTTCGAATTTAAAAAAAGTTTTTTAGCTCTCCTGAAAAGTTGGATTTTGGTTACTTACAGCAAATACGTTTTCTTGCGTCGATATATTTGACAATACTACGCCATTGTCGCCTGTCTACGACCATTCATTGAGGTGATAATATCATTGTATACGCTGCGAATCTATCTATATATATATAAAAGCGAAATACCACTCACTGATTAATCACGAAATCTCAGAAACTATAACACTTTTTTGTAGTACTTGTTATTTCTAACAATTCTTCTGAACATAATGTTCATATATCTCTAACGGTTTAGACTACATAAGACTATGTAGTCTAACCTAAGTTAGAGATATATGAAATGTTCAGAAGAATTGTTAGAAATAAAAAGAAAGCGCAAACAGAGGTATTTTTTCGCTGACTTGCTTGACTATTATCATCACTGCTCAACCCCTATTTAGCGTAATGAAATATAACCTATAACCATTCCGAAGAACTAAGCTATCGATTGGTGAAGGTTTAATTAAAATCACCTACCGCTGCCTACGTTAGAGAAAGGGAAGCAAGACAGACTGGGCACCGTTACTTTCGTTAGCGTGGCATAACCAAGCGCTTTACCCTCCCATAAGAAGTTATCACTTCAAAAAAAACGTTACACACGCTACCATATATTTATTATATATTTGACACACACACGCACATATACTCTTTTGTTTATTGTTAAAGTCATAATTTTAATTAATTATGGTCGAATTTCGATCACTAGGCGATCACTAGTATGCGGGCCGTACGTTTGTCTGCCACCCGACGCAGTATAAAAAAAAAACAAAATTAATAATTTAGCAAAATTAATAATTTACTTGTAAGCTTCAACATACATACAAACCAAACATCTCAACTTAATTTGCCATAACCGCTGACATGCTATGACTACGACTCTCTTCAAACGTCAAATGTTATTTAACAAACATATTACTTATTACCTGACATGCTGTTATGCACCTTATAATATTGGATATAAAGAATATTTTGAAGGAATTTCGTTTTGAGAGTCGTGTAGGTAAAGTGGTTGACTTACTAAGAATATTAGGGATACCAAAATTCATAATTGGAAAAGGATATTCTCTAAAATCTAATATGGCTAAAAATTAATTATAGATTTACCTGCGAATCTATAATTAATTATTAGTCTGAGTTATTTAACAGTTAGATACTTTATATTGTATATGCTAACATAACCACTTCATATCAGGCGGGAAATACCTAAGATTGTCTGTCAACCAACGCAGTATGGTACCAACGCAGTAAAAATGTTTTCTAATTGCAGTGACACTCATACGAATTTGTCATTAAAATTGAAATAATATCCATCAAAATTAATTCAGCCATTCAGTATTTATAATGGAACATAGAATCGGGCATACATATTAAACATGCATACATATAGGGCCAACACGTTCTTAAGTATTTTTTATACTACTGAGGCCCTTACCAAGCATACGATCTACCTGATAGTAAGCAGATATCGCAACCAAAGAACCACCCACGCGTTGTCAGCCCTGTATAAAGCGCTTTACGCTTTTCTTGAAGAACCCCACACTGTAATTCAAATTAAAACATACTATTCTAAATTAAAACATTAACAATCCAACGATTTTTTCATTCAATCTCAATAAATATTCATTCAATATCATAGATATCGTTGTCCAAATAAACCATCTCTGATATTACTAATATTTTTAACGTAAATATTTTTTTATTTCCATTTCAACAATTTCGCGAGACTAATATTGCATGAATAAAAATTATATCTAATTGACGTTATTGGAAAACCGTTCAGTTTCTTTTTTATTTCAAAGAACAAACTAGTACCTAATATTTACCGGCCGACTGAACTTTATGTATGATGGAGTAGGCAAGCCTTGAAGATTATTTTTACTGCTTCACTAAATAAATGAAACTTGAGATATTAAAGCTACTTATTGATTGAACTCTACGAAATATAATGTCTAACAGGCATTGCATAGAAAGTCACGGGTTGTCCGTGACTTTCTATGCAATTTTAACTGGCAAATTTCAATTACCTATAATGACTATAACATTTTTTACCGAGATGAGATTTCAATAAAACATTTTTTTTTTGTGTGCTAATCTGTGTAAATTCGAAAATCTGTGAAAAACTGTGTAAATTTTGTAAATTCGAAAAACCTATCGGGCTAAGTCTGTAATCTTATGTATATATCATTATACAAATACTTTTGTTATTTGTATTATCACGTCGCAATTATAAAACCGACGGGGAAAAGTGAAATGTGACAACCCTGGTGCAAGGACGCATGCATGTATAGACGAAAGTGGCATTTTACGAATCGTCGAAGGCGTCAACCTACTGGTAGTTCTTGTACTATACTATGATAATAGTAAGGATTCCCATGGAATTAATAATATGTTCTGGTACCAATTCAATATGTTATTAACTAAACAGAAAACCTCGCCATAAATTAAAATTCCATCTATATCATCTTGATAATTGGCGATCTACCACAGCACGTTTCCTAAGACATTTTATACCACGAACGGTTAAACTGTGGAATCAACATGGGAGCCTTCAAGAACAGATTCTTTATTTCCCTGACCCCTTGGTGTTGCTAACCTCTATGGGAGGCGGTGAATGCTTTCACCAGTTTTTGCTCGTTTTGGTTGTTTACCCCCCCCCCCCCCCTTCCTCTCATATAAAAAATAAAAATAAAAGCAATTCCATAGACTAATACGAATAGTTTCTTACAATTGCCAATTATTATTTATTGCTGAAATGAGTGAGTGAGTAGTCAGAAATTTTAGCTATTTTCGCGTCACGCCGACGGTCAATCTTTGGAGAATACACTTCGTTCGCGTAAATACGTGATCCAGACCTTCTCCGGAGACCTGCCTACGCATCAATTTCTGTATACATCTTGAGAAATTATATTAACATAGTTTTCAAAGGATGTCCATGAAATATGAATAAAGCATTAGATCTTAATAAAATAATTCGTCCGTTTACGTACTTCAAATACAAATACTAAATAATTTATAAATGTAAAAGTATATACAGCATATTTTCTTTAGGTATTGGTTATTATTTTAACTTACTAAGTATTACCATAGTAAAAATAGAGTGTATTACTACACATAAAACGAATAAAATTATCAGCTTTCATGCTTAACTGGTCAAAGCTTTTGCCCGAGAGCTCTGCTAGAAAGTATTTTCCGAAACATTTTTTTTTACAAATTAATAAATTTATAAGTGATTCATAAATTATAGAGATTAACCCTAAAACTACAAAGACATGACATATGATATTATAGAATATAGGCGAACATCACGGCAGTAAAATTTGGCTACGAAGCGCTTACTCAGCACTTACGCATGCAGTGTGCAGTGAAAGGAAAAGAATGTAAACACAGAAAATAATTTTATGTACAACGTATTGTCTCGACAGGAAATGGCGCGGACGGGAATGAGTGAATGTCAGGTAACCGTGCTTTCATCTTGCCACGATGGAGTCAGATAGAATGCATCTATAGGTGAAAACATCTTAGCTACAAAGACACAATTTTACCTCTAATTTAGCAGAGATAACGGAAAGCCTGCTAATATAGCATAGCGTGCTATTTCGTTATTTAGGTATGCTATTGCAGTATAGCATGCTGTTTAGGAGTATACCCTCAAAAAGTGGACGGTAATATCATAGGCTAGAGAACGCTCAGATCTCATTTCCCTATATTATATCATGCATGGGCCCGCCAATTGAAAAGCGACTAGGATAAACTAGCGTAGTTAATTCAAAAGCACAACTCAAATCCGTACAAACAGGGCGTTATTGATGCCTAATCCTTCAAATCGCATTGTCTACGTTGTGACGACAGAAACAGCGTCAATTATTTGCTGCGAAATTCATCCAATCCATTTGTTGACAGAGATACAAATAAGAATTTTACCGAATAAATTAATAAGAACTAGCTTAAGTAAGACTTAGTAGGGATACTAAATCCGGCGGAGGGCCCACATAAATTTGACGATTTAATGATCAAGTAAAAATATATTAAAATAAAACTGTTTTATTTTTAGTTTATTGCATATTTATTTTTATGAGTATACTCCCAGAGTGATCACATGTAATTGAGGGTTAGAAAATTCAATTTGTGAAATAGAAGCTTATAATATATAAACCAGTTTCATTGTTTTCGGGCGCTCGTTTGCTTTATTGGTTTTACGGGGTCAATTGCGGGAAAGTTAATTATTTTTGTTTAAACATTTTTATTGGTTAATGACAAACATTTTATTACGACTGTTATGGCATCGTGTAAAACTCGTAAAGTCTCAGAACAAATTTCACATTGTGGGTTTTACTTCGTGATTAGAATTCGATCACCCCGTTGCGCAATTTTTTAACTGGGCATGGCAATTTTAAGGCTAAACTCTTTTTGTTTAAACTAGTGCTGTCGCCTGTATGTGAATGTTCTACTGCAAATCAAGAATACGATCAAACAGTACACCATGTTCTCTGGGAGGATGATCTTAAGCGACGGTAGTTGGACGACATGATGAATTCCTTGCATCCAGGGTAGTATGCTGTTCTGATTTGGTAGCAACAAGTGAAAATTACTAAGCGTTCAGACGATTTTGCAATTCATATTATTGGAATCGATGTGTTAAGTAACAAACTCACGGATTTACGTCCCAATAGTGATAGATATTCAAAATCCGTGGTGCACGGCAGTTGAAATTCATTTGACTAGTTTTCTCATTAGGCATTTAATGCCTTCTTTGTCATATATCTGTCTCTCACATTCCTACTAATTTCCTCTGATTAAATTCGTTGTGAGTTCCAAGTCAGCGGTAGTTTTGCCCTCGGGACTGCAGTGGACTTCATTGTTCATTGCCATTTTTAGTGGGCGCCGCTTTTTAACCTGTATAATATATAATTATCTGGCTACACAGCAGATACAGTGGTGGGAATGTGTGGTGGGCTCCAGACTCTAAAAAAAAGACTTCTTCTTGGTCATGTCTATCATGACATGACTAATGTTCGAAATTCTCGCGTCATCACTCGTCCGCGAGTGAACTAGTTTGATTGGAATTGAATGACAACTCACTCATTTTTGACCGCGCGAAATTCGTGCGGTCTCGCTGGCATTTCCGGCCGGCAAAGACGACAGTCTATGGTTGTTGGAGTCGTGTGGAGGCCGCGCCGAGTGTCGCGCGCAGGCTCATATTTATTTTGTTGCAGACGGCGTGGCCACGTATAGGCGGGAATTGTTTGCCACAGCCGTCGTAGAAACGTGTTTGATTGTGTTGTTAAGCGAGTTTTTTTTTTTTTTTTTTATATACTACGTCGGATAGCAGACAAGCATACGGCCCGCCTGATGTGAAGCGGTTACCGTAGCTATATTAACGCTCGCAACATTAAAAGTATCGGTCGCGCGCCGCTACCCCCGCTGCCAACGCAGCATCTCTTTCCTTTCTGGTGACCTCACTTACTCGCAGGAACACAACAACTCTCAAGGGAATTGTTATTTGGCTGCGGTATTCTGTGAGGTGGAGGTACATTCCCCAGTCGGGTGGCTTACAGTTACGCTCCCTACCTCTCTTTTCGCCAGAGCTTCGTTTGTCAGTCAGCAGGGTGCACCGCGTGCAGGTGAAGTTGGCTTTGATTCATAGATGTTGAGGAACCACTTACACCCCAAAAGTTGTTTGATTTGAGTTTGCTTGATTCTGCGGTTAGAGGTCGCACGGAGGGCGAACGCAGCGATGTCACGGTTGACGCGAGCGTAGTATGTATCGTCGGCCATTGCTTGCCGGCGTGGTTCACCGTTTGAAATTGTTTTGCCTTCAGTGGGAATGTGCAGTGTTTGATTGTATCTTGTTTTGATGTGCGTCAATTGAGAGTTGGTTGACTTAATTAATCTAATTATGAGGAATTGTAATCTGTTAAACCGTGGTTGTAATGTGTTAAACTGTTAAAGACAGCGGTTATGGTCGTTTGAGTGTTATTGTTGGTGGTGGATTGGAAGCTCTGAAGAATAGAAGACGGGGGCGCCCCCTACCGTCAAGATACCAGGGAAATCAAGACCACCACGGCCAACGCTGTAAGTTTTTTCATGTAATAATAACGGCGCGATAACGCGTCTAGTGTTTGCGAACGGATTTCATAAACAACTGATGATCGTCCTTTGTCAGATTTCACAGAGGACAAACTATCTCTATCTTGCAAAAAGAGTGTTACACTGTAATTAATAGAAAGATACAAGAAAAAAAACAACGGGTTGCACTCCGGGAGTGCCGGTAGAAGTAAAAACATTTTGTGTCTTACTGAAACGACATAAGAATTATAATAGAATGATGAAGTACGTAGTGCCACCTGTTAGGGAATAGTAAAACCACGCAAAACTTTGTAGCACCTAGATATCTAGTTGAATGGCGAAACTATTTCAATTACTTAAATATAATATTCAAAGCAATCTCAATCGTATCGTCTTTGCTTAAAGTTGAATTTTGTAGTCTAGCAGCTTTGTCTTACGAATTTTCGATCAGGTCACGTGCCCTGACGCGAGTTTTAGATTTTTTACCCATCTATCATCTAAAGAAGTTTTCACTTCAAAACACCTTAAAAAATCGAAGGAATGCGTAATATTCACAAATCTATCGGAGAATCGGATATCGGAGAATCGCATCGCAGTTTTGTGATTTCGCCCTTATAATGAACGGTATATATAAAACATAGGTATATTAAACAAAGTAGAGACGTATAAGCCATGTTTAGCTCTTTAGATACCTACATGAATTAGAACATGACATTATACTTATATAACACTATTAAGGGATGACGATGACATATGGTCACCCTATACGCGGGTAGGTATAATATAATGTTAACTTTGAGGAATTTATGTGACAAGCGTCGTAACGGGTGGTGTTACGAATTAATTACTGCGTTCGCAGGCCGCGGTTAATTAAGCAGGTAATGGGAGCTGCGAATAGGCCGCTCCATGTTTGTTGTGATTTTTTATTAGCCCAATTTAGGGATGTCATACTTTGTGGAGTCAAGTTTCATCGTATTAAAGCAACTGTAGCATATGACGAGAAAATCGTACAATGCTTTTTTTTCGTTTAATACGTTGATAAAAGTATTTTTTGAGTGTAAAGGCCTTTCAAACGAATATATGAGTCACCTGATGGAAAGCAATCACCACCGCCCATGGAGATCAGCAACACCATGGGCTCTCTTCCTGGTGACCTTACTCACTTGCAGGATCACAGCCCTCAGGAGGATTGTTATTTGGCTTCGATATTCTGTGAGGTAGAGGTATTTCCACAGTTGGACAGCTTAACAAATACGGTATGCCTCTCTTTTCGCCAGAGCTTCTTTTGTCAGTTAGCAGGGTGCATCACGTGCATGTGAGACTGGCTTTGGTTCAAAGATGTTGATGAACGACTTACACCGCAAGTCTGTGCCATTATAAATATATACATATAATAGACGGGCCATAGGCGAACTTCACGAAAGTAAAAATTGGTTACAAAGCGCTTAATTTATACCATGTAGGTATATATGCAGTACGAAAATAAAGAAAAAGAACGTGAACACACAGGAAGGCATTTTATCTATAATTTATGAATAATTGTTTTTTGCATTAGCAATAACGTCTTGCCGCGACGGTAAGTGGCACGGAATTGAGTGAATGACGGGCAATTACCTTGATATCTTCTTACCGCAATGGAAAAATATGATGTTTTAACTATCGATAGCTTCTCCTGCCTCATGCCCATGTTAGAGGCGGATTTTTCAAATTCTATTTTATACTATATACGTCGGGTGGCAGACAAGCATACGGCTTGCCTGATGTGAATACCGTAGCCATATGAACGCTCGCGACATGAAATATCGATCACGCGCCGTCACGTGCTGCCAACGCAGCAATTCCTTCCTTTCTCGTGACCTCACTCAATCGCAGGACCACAACAACCTTCGAAGGAATTTTTATTTCGCTCTGGTATACCGTGAGGTAGAGTTACTTCCCCAGACGAGCAGTTTACAAATGTGGTGTACCCTACCTCTCTTTTGCCAGAACCTCTTTCACTAGTCGGCAGTGTGCACCACTTGCAGCTGAGGTTGGCTTTGGCTCTAAAGATCGCGATGAGCCTTTTACACTCTAAACTGCATGTTGGCATTGAATTTATATTATGATTGCAAGCTAATTCACTTATACTTACACAGACTTTGAAGTTACTCGATTCACCTGCTTAGATGAATGATTGATCAGAAGATCAATTCAATTCTCATAACAGAATGAAAGTCGACGGAATTGAGATTGAATTATGAAATGACCTGCGGAATTATCGGAAAATTGGTTTCATTCATTACTTAATGTCAATTCTTATTACGAGTAGAATCATTTCTTCTTTTGATATATTCACACAGTTAAACGTGACATTTTGTATTGCAACTTTTTGAATATGACTATTTGCGTTTGGTCCAGCTAAATCCCTCAAAATTTTTCCCGAGATTATGGCCAAAATTCATTATTTCTAGTAACTGAATATGTGTACAAAGTTTCATGATGATCCATTGAGTAGTTTTGGCGTGAAAGTGTAACAAACAAACTCACGTTCACATTTATAATATTAAGTAGGGATAGGGATTTTCATTTGATCCCCGAGCATTAGTACCTTGGTTGTTAATATATCAAGTAATACTTAGTGTCGCGGCTACTTGCAGTGCAAATCTGTTTAGAGCCATATTGGCCTCTAGGAAGGTTGGAGTTATCAGTAAAGCCATGCTTTATTTTACACTCGGCATCACCTTCAACTATATATGACCCAAGTTCGACCTCACATGAAAATTTCATGGTGTGAATACTATTTAATAGTATTTGGGCTGGTGCCCCATATATGCTTGCTCCATTTGTATAGGTACAATGAAGAGTAGTACGTATCGTGGTTGACTCATTGATCTCCAAACGGCTGGAGTGAGACTCTTTTCATGCAGAAATGTATAACATTAAAAAAGACGAAACATTTCTGTAAATTATTACTGTTTGAATTTATACGTGTCGCTGAGTTCCACTACGGTACAACATACCATATATTAAAATTCCATTGCATATTCTTCTTCTTCTCTTGATAATTGGCGATTTGTCACAGTTCGTTTCGAGATTTTATGCCGCTTATGGGACAATTTGGGGTGTAAGTGGTTCATCAAGATCTTTTAACCAAAGACAACTTCACCTGCACGTGGTGCATCCTGCTGACTGACAAACGAAGCTCTGGCTAAAAGAGAGGTAGGGAGCGTGTAAGCTACCCGACTGGGGAATGTACCTCCACCTAACAGAATACCGCAGCCAAATAACAATTCCCTTGGGGGTTGTCGTGTTCCTGCGAGTGAGTGAGGTCACCAGAAAGTAAGGAAGGAGATGCTGCGTTGGCAGGGGGGTGGCGGCGCGCGAGCAATATTTTATGTTGCAAGCGTTAATATTGCTACGGTAACCGCTTCACATCAGGCGGGCCGTATGCTTGTCTGCCACCCGACGTAGTATTAAAAAAAATTGACGAATCAACTTACGTACTTCCGCACGTAGTACTTACACTGTGCCTCAGCCGTGTTTCGAAATAAATGCGATATGATAAATATAAAAGTCTTGAAAAATGTTTTCCTTGTCTCTAGGCGACATGTTGATAGGCATAGACTAGAAAATAGGTGCTTTTACTTGCTGACATTTGTTTATTGGTTGATTTATGGATGGCAAAATACTATTTGCGTTGAAAATTGTAACTGTGTGACACGATGAAAACAATTTTATTATGTACCTAGTAGGTACCTATCTGAAAAGAAACGTTTGGTATTTACGTCAATTTCTAAGGAGAATGAAACGTACCTGATTCACGTTTAAATATAATTATATAATTGGAGTGGCGTCACGGCTTTAAAACGTTTAACGTATACCATGGAGAAAAATATCAAAAAAAAATAATCCGAAAGAAAGTTTATGCAAACGTGCTTAAGAGCCATATTACATTTTGACTGTGATTTTTGCGTAAAATGTCCAATTTTGGCGTTCTTGATCTCGGAAACAAAAATACATTAACAATGTTAACTTATTGAATAGTATAGAATAGCTATTGGCATAGTACATAGCGGCCTCGCTTTTTGTAAATTTTGATCAACTTTTTAAATAAACCCAAAATTGCAGAGAAAGATTTTCATAAAATGCGCGAATTCACTATTTTGAGCTCCTGGATTGTACTACTGTTCAACAAACTGTTGTTGTTTGAACAAATTACGAAGAGTAATGAAAGCTATCACTATCAGCGTCCCACTGCTTCGTCGTGAGCGTGGGACATGAATGGAAACACAGCCCCCTTACCACCAATGGTTATTGCGATTCAATGCTTATTCATTGGTATGGATAAGCAATCTATTCACTTATTGAATCGCAATTAGAGTTGTTGGTAAGCCCCCTGGGGTTCGATAAAACAATCCTGCTTGTATTGTAGTAACTAGAATGTTGATATATTGTATATGGTTTTGGATACGCTGTTTCTTAAATTTTGGTCAGTAGGTGTTTAATTTTAGTACGTAAAACCTTTTTTTTTTATTATTAAATTGGGCATGGGACCTAGCAGTGGGACGCTGTTAGTGATGACTGCCACTACTCTTTAGGAATTTTAACATTATTTCACATCGCAAATCCAAACCGCAAATATGTCGTTTTCGGCAATTTCTAGGCACCGTACACGAAGAACCGGACCTAATTTAGGTAAAAATATAATTTTAGTGGGTTATTACACTTTTACGTCAAATTAATTTATTAAATTAAAAGGATTACTTACGTACTTCGATAGAAACGTGCGAATAATTGAGGTACGAAAAATCGTAGTTACGATAAACGATCGTTTGTGCGATTATTGGAAATACGAAAGAAAGGTAAACGGTGCAGCAACACATTACTTCTTCGACGAGTTCGTTAGTGTGAAAGATAGTTCTTTTAAGTTTTGTTAAGTAATGTGTCGCTACACAGTATACCGCACTACCTTCTTCGACGAACGCTAGTGGGAAAGAACTTCATATCTTTCGTACTAGCGTTCGTCGAAGAAGTAATCCCACCAAAAACATTTTCATGTAAAAATGTTGCCAAGACGAGTCTGCATAGCTTACCATGTGAAAAAGTCGAAGAAGTAATGTGTCGCTGCACAGTTTATCGCACTACCTTTCTTTCATACCTTCTATAATCGCAGAAGCAATCTGTCAACTAGCAGTTTATCGTAGCAACAATATGTCGAACCACAATACATACTTCGCACGTTTGTATTTCGCAGTTCAGTTACGCTCTCGTATTTTTGTCAGGAAAGCCGATTTAACTTATCAATTTCATTAAAACTTACAAATTTATTGCAATGTCTCTCGTGTGTTTTAATAATATCTCTTTGTAATCACGGGTCAAGCCCGGTCATTTGATAGGCGTGCGCGGGGATATAGATCCAACGCGTAGAGGCCCCTTTGAGAAGTTTAATGTAATGTTATACGCCCGCCGTGGCCCGCTCCAGGATATGTCAATAGAACGACATACCCATGAGTAGGTCTCGGCAAGCGTTGAGACTATTGCGAAGTGTGATGCAAAATAAATGGGCTATGGAGATGAGATCTGGGTGAACTAAATACCGGGCTATTACAGAAGAGGGACGGACTCCTGCCATAACTGTTTTTTTACGATACGAGTATTCTAGGGTCGTAAAACTAGTACGTGCTAAAAATATACTGTATTTATAATTATTCATAAACTTTCACATTAAAATTATTGTAATTGTAATGTGAATGTTGGTGAAATCAGATATTTGTGACTCAATCACGCGTAAACCGCTGAACTTATTTAGTGGAAATTAGATACGCAGTTCGAAAACAATTGGACTCTGTTATGCAGAATAGTTTCAACTGAGAAATTATGCCAAATTGAGAGATTATACATAACGAGAAACTTCAGACACTTTTTTCGAATTTTTCTGTTATACTTGAACTTGGCTTGACACGATACCGCATGTCTAGACTCTCACCAGATTCTAGCAGTTTGATGGGATATGGCTTCCTAAAGCTTTTATTGCTATTAAACTTTAAATCATCATCATCATCACCAGGTCCATTTTAGTCTCCACTACAGGAGCACGACCCTCTCTCGTCCGTACTAGACGGAAGGAGGATTTGGCCTACACTCCCCACGCTGGCCAAACGGGTTGGGGAGGCCTGATCGATATTTGATAATGTATTTCCCTTAGTCGCCTTGTATGACATCCACGGGAAGAGACGGAGTGATTCTATTCTAGTCCGCCGGAAACCACACGGCCACTATTCTGCAAAACAGGGTCCAATTCTGGATTAACATATATGATACTTTGTTACACCGGTAGTACGTTTTTGCGAAGAGAAACCGCGGGCAGAAACTAGATAATAATGTCCATGTTTTACACACCAAATCTAAGAGAATTATGGGAATCTATTATTTTTATATACAAGTAATATGTACTCATTAATAATACTGTCGCCGTAACGCAAAACGGCAGTATTGCCTCAAAACAGTCACTGAAATTATGAACTTTCTCCACTTGGAGAAAGGCTGTAACTACTTAGGTCTCATTGATGAAGTTATGCTCTTTCTCCGATTAACGGCAAAATAATTACATAGGGTTTACAAAAGCGGTTAATATAACATATAATGGAATTCCAGAATATAACGAATACGACACATATATTGCTATCCATTCATTCCTGAAGTTATTAGCCGAGAACTGAAACTAAATTCCATGGGCATTCAGAAGCAGTCAGTCACACGTTTCTCGTAATACATAATACCTAGGATTTATTGAATAGTTAAATAAAATTAATATAAGAATTATTTTAAAATAGAAAAATCTTTTTTTTTTCTTTAACAACTTTATGTGTCATTAATTAATAAAAAAAACCGGCCAAGTGCGAGTCGGACTACCGCACGAAGGGTTCCGTACCATTATCTATAACAATCACGTTTTTTGTATGGGAGCCCCCTAAAATATTAATTTTATTCTATTTTTTAGTATTTGTTGTTATAGCAGCAACAGAAATACATTGAAAATTTCAACTGTCTACCTATCAGGGTTCATGAGATACAGCCTGGCGACAGACGGACGGACAGCGGAGCCTTAGTAATAGCACGTAATAGGGTCCTCCTTCTTACTCTTTGGGTACGGAACCCTAAAAAAGATTACGGACTGTCACGCCCTGGCCAATCCATACAAAAAAACTACAACATACACAGACCTCGTGTGTCTATGAACAAATTTGTGTGTTAGTTAGTTGCCTTAGAGCTTTTTCACATTATCCGATCCGACATCAGTGCAGGACGACGACAGCCCATATCTGACAGCCGACACCATGTGCTGTTTTCACATATTTCCGACAAAATCGTTTCAATACTGCCATTTGTTCGATAGCTTAGTGCGGGCAGGTCATAATGGCAGACCATAATAGAAAACTTTATTTGCTATATCTATTATATTTGAGACGCAAAAAAGGAACTATCCACAGACAGTACTGTATGAAAATGATTTTAGAATGCTCCCTTTGAATATCGAGCTTCGACAATGGGATGTCATTGTCGAAGCTCGATATTCAGAGGGAGCATTCTAAAATCATTTTAGCAAGCTACAAAACGCACCTACAAAGTTTTTTAAATACTTTCAACTACCCAATATACATTTTAAGTGCCCCGATATCGTATCGGCGCCCGATACCGATATCGGATAGGAAAATCTGGAAACGCAAGAGCGTTTCCAGGTTGCCTGCATAACAAAGTAGGTACATTGCGTTGCGCTGTGACGTAAGACGTTATGCTTTAAGTATTGTAGGTATATATTGTAATAATAAATAATTTTAAACGTTTATTTTGAATGATTGTGATTAGACTGGAAAAATCAGTTACGTTATCGTGGTACACTAAATGCTTCACGCGAGTTATAATTGTAATGACAATATAATGTAGTCATCTATTGAAAATGTGGAATAATTATCAACGTTCAACTTCCAAAAATTCCAAAAACGTTAAAATGTAAAATAACCATTTAAACGATACTATATGAAAAAATCTTTGTTAATAGGAAAAACAATATTTTCTAAAAAAAAACAGTTAAATAGTAATGATTACACAATCTACTCTACAACAATATAAAACAAAGTCGGGTTTGTTCGAACACTTATAACTCGAGAACGGCTGAAGCGATTTTCATGGATTTTCATTTGTTGGATTTGTCTCCGTCCCGAATAGCAGAATAACTATTAAAAACATTGTAAAATTGACGAAAAAAAAAATGATAAAAAAATCGGTTGTCTGTAAAGTCGGTTTACTGACGATAGTTGAACGTGACAACGTCATAAGAAAATACTGATGGAATGTTTGCATTTTTCAAAAGAAAATTTTAATGGAACGCCTCAGAGCGAGGTAACGCCGCATCAGTTATGTTTTCTCGTGCGTGCAGCCGGCTCCATCGAATTATAAGACGTTGTCACGTCAAAAACATTTTCCCATACAAATATGTAGTGTTAGTTGAAAAATTATTGACATATTTATTGGTTGTCAAATATAAAATGTCAAATCGATTGGTCTCTCTTTTCCGTTGCGAAAGTTGTCTGTGATTTGTTTTAAAATTTGAAAAATGTCAAATTGATTGAGGTGGAAACGCTTGGCCCATGGGGTCCGAGCGCTAGAATCAAATCAGAGTAAAAATCAAATTAAATAACAACTACACATCACCAAAACGATAAAACAGGTTTCAACAATAAAACAAAATGTTTTTTTTTTGATCATACAGTAAGGAAAACTTTATTTTTATGAAATATTCCGTTTTTATGGATACGGGTCTTCCCTCAACCGAAAGGGTTTAGACCATACTTCACCATGCTTAACTGCGGGTTGACAGAGGCTAGTGTATTCAAGCCGCCTAAAAGCCACTAACTTGGCTTAATGACTGTCATCATGCCGGGATCCAGTGTATTCAAGCCGCCTAAAAGCCACTAACATGGCTTAATGACTGTCATCTAATGATAACAACCGGGATCGACGGCTTAACGTGCCTTCCGAAGCACAGAGGAGCTTGAGATAATCTAATATTAACAACCGGGACCGCCGGCTTAACGTGCCTTCCGAAGCATGGAGGAGCTCGAGATAATATAAACCCATCCATAGACAGGCTACGGTCGTCGTTGTTTAACTGCCGTGTTCAATTAAGACTTACACGCGCATTGACGCCATCGAGCTTCTCTATTATTTTCTATTATTCATTGTATTACTTCCTTAAAATCATAAATTTAGTTCAGCTAATATATACCACGACATTCATTGACTGTTAGGCGGTACGAAGGTCGCCGGGTCAGCTAGTAAGAAATAAATCATTTCACTATTTAAAAGTTCATATTATGCGAATAGATTTTATACTACGAAGAAACTTTCGTAATAAGGGGCGCCGTGTGGCAGCCCTTGCGTTCGGTTCTACATTCGAGTCACATGGGAGATGAGATGAGATCGCCTAATGAGAGCGGCAGAGAGTGACCATACTGTTCGTAGTACTATTACTTATACTGTGGTTTCGCTCATCAAGCATTTTACTTATACTGTGGTACCGTGTTTCGCTCATCAAGCATGGCACCCATATCGTATGCGTTTAAGTGGAGATTATAAATTGCCGTTTTGTGTCAGCCGCCATATTTGTATAAAAATGGCGCCAATTAGGTAATAATGCATGCGCCAGATACAAATGTGTATGCCAAACTTCAGCTTAATCGAACGCTGGGAAGTACCTAGGTAGAATTTAACTTGCAAGATTGATTACAGACACTGTGGTGAAACTAAATAATAGTAAAAACTATCATATTTTATGCAAAAATATTAACTTACTAGCAGTCGCCTGCGACTTTGTACTCGTGCATTAAAGTTTTATCCGCTTTTTCAAATCAATATGGTATGAATTAGTTAAACAATACTTTCCGTATCTCTCAAGTTGAAGTCAAATTCCAAAAGCTTCTTACCCCTACTAATTTCTGATTAAATTCGTTGTGAGTTCCAAGACAGCCGTAGTTTTACCCCCGGGACTGCAATGGACTTCACTGTTCATTTCCTTTGATTGCGGTGGTCGCCGCTGTTAATCCTGGCTACACAGGAGACACAGTGGTGGGAATGTGTGGTGGGCCCCCGTCTCGTATCTCTCAAATTGAACATTACACATAAAATGTGCAAATTTTTATTAAATTCGGTTAAGTAGTTTTAGATGTCAACCTCCAGCTTTTATTTAAATAGATAAAATCTAGTGAGACGCCAATAGTTTCTCAGAATAATATTCCTCGAAACGAGAAATCCGATCAAATGAAAGTAATTTTAAATTACTTCTCCATTCAACACAACACTTAGCCTGTAGAAATACAAAACGAGAAGTACAAACGTACTAAGGCTTTGTTCTTGTGAATATTTTTTGTATATTCTTTGCTATCATTATTTGAATAAAAACGGTAATTTAAAAAACTAAAAAACCCGACTGCTTTTCTGTGTAATTTGGAAATGAAAAACCCCTAAAACAAGAAAACATGTAGCAGTCGGGACCCATTCTAGAAATGGAGGCTTAGTGAATTTAGAGCACATGTAGGGTTCCGACTGCTACATGTTTTCTTGTTTTAGGGGTTACACAGAAAAGCAGTCGGGTTTTTTAGTTTTACATATTACCGTTTTTATTTTATGTTTTTTAGTTTTATTTATTTTGATACTAGCTGCCCCGGCGAACTTCGTACCGCCTAACAATCAATGAATGTCGTGGTACAAATTGGCTGAACAAAATTTATGATTTTATGGAATTAAAACAATGAATAATAGAAAATAATAGAGAAGCTCGATGGCATAATTGCGCATGTCAGTCTAATCGGACACGCAAGTAAAGCAACGTCGATCGAATCCTGTACACGGATGGGTTTATATTACCACGAGATCCTCCGTGCTTCGAAAGACACGTTAAGCCGTCGGTCCCGGTTGTTATCATTAGATTATCTTGCGCTCCTCCGTGCTTCGGAAGGCACGTTAACCGTCGGTCCCGGTTGTTATCATTAGATAACAGTTGTTAACCCAAGTTAGTGGCCTTTAGGCGGCTCGAAAACACTGGCCTCCGCAGTTGAGCAGCGTGTTGGAGTATGCTCTATTCCTCTTCGGTTGAGGGAAGACCCATATCCATAAAAACTGAAGATTTCATAAAAATAAAGATTATTGTTTAATCAAAAAATTAAAAAAAAAAGTTTTGTTTTATTTTTTAGTTTTGAAATCGGTTTAATCGTTTTGGTGATTTGTAATTGTCATTTCTTTTGATGTTTACTCTGATTTGATTCTTGCGTTCGAACTCCATGGGCCAAGCGTTTTCACCCCAATCGATTTGACATTTTTCAATTTTCAAAACAAATCAAACAGACAACTTTCGCGACATAAAAGTGACACCAATTGATTTGACATTTTGATATTTGACAACCAATAAGGCAATAAATATCGCAATCCTTTTTCAACTGACACTTTCATTTGTATGGGAAAACGTTTTTTCTTTTATTTAATTCTTTCGTCAATTTTTCAATGTTTTTAATACTTTCCCGACCAAGACACGACATTATTTTATATATTATATAGATTTATGGAGCTTGATTTAAATTTCTGAACGCACGCATAAATATTTTAGAACCATTAAATTAAAACGTAGTGGTTACATTCTCTTTGCAATAAATATTTAAATCCACAAAACTGTTTTCAAAACAAATCACAGCCAACTTTCAAGTAAAAATGAGACCAATAGAGTTAACATTTGTTTTTAATCTATGACATTCGTTCTATAATGAGCTTAATATACATTTCTGAACGCACGCATACATTTGGCGTACGCACGTACCAAAGAGAATGTAACCACTACGTTTTAAGAGACGGATGTGCCATACAAATAGCGTAATTCTAATATGTATGAAATGGAAGCGAAAACAATCAGAATTTGTACCAAATTCGCTTCCGATTCATAGAGTCGTTTTTTTACTTTGAGCTGCGCCAGGCTGGCACGTACGACAACGTCACATTTGACAGCTACGACAACCACGAACATTTTGTATGGGAAAATATTTTTTCTTTTATTTTATTTTTTCGAGAATTTTGCAATGTTTTTAAGAGTTATTCTGCTATTCGGGACTGAAACAAATCCAACAAATCAAAAACCATGGCAATCGGTCCAGCCGTTCTCGAGTTATAAGTGTTGTAACAAACACGACTTTCATTTATATATATAGATATAGATATGCAATGTCACTCTCACAGTAAATACATATCTAATGACACCCCTCAAGCTAAAATCCATCGAGCCGTTCAGACTGCGGCGTGCATTTGCATTTGAACTAGGCGCCAAAAATCCGCCATTTTGTTTTTTTTTTTATTTTGACGTACCCCAGTGTCATTCTCACAGCAAATACGAATGTAACAACACCTCGCAAGCTCAAATCCATCTAGCCGTTCAGGCTGCAGAGCGTGCCAAACAATACATACACACATACTCTCGAAAAACATAACCCTCCTTCTGTCGCAGTCGGGTAAAAATAATACCCTGCGAGACATCTATTTCCAAATTACGTATTCGACGTAGATAAAATTGTGTACGTACTCGTATGTTGTTATGTCGTGCAAAAAGTATTTTAACCTTTCCCAGTAACCTTACCAAGTACCTTACTGGGTAGTTAGATATTTTACTACTTAAAACAAGTGGTCTAAGTAGTAAATTATATAACTTCCCAAAATATATTTAGAAACTCCTAACTCTTTTTATCCCTACTCCTAAAGTCATAAACCTAAACGATTTTTTAAATAAACTGTTTAAAAACATTGTTTCAAAAACCTAATTAAAGCCTTTTACAACATTTATGAAGCTTAAAGCATTTCCGAGCTCTTGATTGCAGAGCTTAGTTTCACCACTTGCCTGTGCAAGTCTCGCATTCTTAGATAAATTCAGTGTTGCTACCTCCAAACACTGAATAATTTAGCCATTGCGGGAAATGGTGCCTGTAACTTAGTTCTCATTACCCACTCATATAGAATGGATAGTACTTTATAAGTACATGCTACATTGTACCTTAAGTTTAAGTACAATATAAGTATGCCGCTCTCTCATATCGGCCTCACCTCACCTCTGAGACTAATCTGGCACACTCTGAGACTACCTAAACTAAATCTACCTATGTACAATATTCTTTTTTTTTAATGTATATTATTTTAAGCCTAAAAAAAGTTTTCCCAAAAAAAGTTGGCGATCTGACATCGTAGACTACATTTTTACGAGTAGCGGACTGTGTACGAGTATAAAGCAAAGTTTCGTAAAAAAAATAACATCGATTTGCTTTGCTATAATCAAAGAAATATGGGAAGAAATACTTTTAAAAATATCTTTGACAATATCTTGCTTCTTTTGAAGCAAGATATTGTCAAAGATATTTAAAATGTAATAAAATATACATTTTAAATGTAATAAAATATATCACTATCTTTGGAGTGGGCTATTCATAATTCTATCTAAAACTGTACCGAGTTGGTGTAAAATCAGATAGCAATATTCAGCGTCTAAAATATACGTTCTGTATCAACGATGTTATAAACACCATAGATATGGCATACCCATACTAAATTGCGTCAGAAACGGTTCCTGGCTGGGAGATCTACGACTATGGCTATCCTTATCATCTCGGCGGCGCTTCAATATACTTGATGTCTCTTTCCCTCGCTGAATACGTAATCGGCGCAATGGCGCCTCTTTTATCTTGCAAAAATATGAAATTAACCTAAAATACGCGTTAACGTCAAATATTATTGTGTACTTTAGTATGATATGTGATCCCTGGGTTGGGATTTAGGTATTTACTTCATCAACAGAAATTGTGCATTTTTGTAATACAGAAGACGGTACATATTTTTAACAATTTCAATAAATATTATAAATATTTGAAAAATTGAAAAATTCACCTCTCAGGTGGGATTTGAACACACACCCTCTCGAGTGCTCTTCCAAATAAGCTACCAGGAAGGTTTGTTTTTTGACGAATTTTTGCGTTTTAAATTTTACTGCTGTGAGTCACAGTGAGGCGTCATTTACCTATTAAGTATTACATTTAAATATTTTTAAAATGTACCTCCCTAGCCTAGGTGGGATTTTAACCCACGACCTCTCGATGACCGGTCGAGTGCTCTTCCAACTCCAACAAACCAGGAAGATTTGTGTTGGTGACGAATTTTTGCATTTTATATTTCAATAAATTGTCACAAATGTCAGTTATGTCGGCTTGCTTGTGCGAAATAATTGCGACGTCAGACTTCACTTTTCGAGTGTACGTATTGAACGCTTGTGCCATATCTATACAATTTATAACATCATTGTTCTTTATATATACTCGTAGACATAAATATCTGGCCAATTAGAACTGGCCATGTACGCCGAGATCTGTTATCCAATATTATTCAAAATCAGATCTATCTAAAATAAAGGCGGAAGGAGAATTTATTAAACCAAGCCGTGATTTCATATCTGAAACATTGGAGGTTTCTAAGTTAGTATTTTGACAGCGAGTCCATTAACCTGAATACGAGATCTGGAAAGTTTATGTTTACCACGTCTAACAGTAGTCGTATAAATGGACTGTTGTTTATTTAGTCTAATTTGAGTAAGCAAATCGAATCATCAATGCTACATAATAAGTTATTTTATATTATATCAAACCCCGGCCACTCCATACGAATGTCGCATCGTTTACTACTACATAAACAATGACGTCTGTGCAGAGCGTGAATGAGCGTGTGTGCGTGCGGCACTATACAATCTGTTCCAGATCCGTCTCAGAGGGGAAGTGAGGTCGGTACGAGAGAGCGGCAGGGAGCGGCTATATTGTACGTAGTACATACATATACAATAGTATAATTACAATATAAGTAACAACTTATACTGTGATTATACTGTTATTATCTTTGAAGATACCGAATGAAATAAGAAAAACCGGCCAAATGCGTTTCAAGCCACGCTCAGTGTTAGTGTTCCGTAGTTACCAGTCACATTTATTTCTTCTCAATCATTACAGCGCGGTTTAAACGTGAAGAGGTAACAAACTGACTGACAGACACACTTTCGCATTTATAGTATTCATCGATCAAAAGGGTTTAGTTAGAGCATACTCCACTACACTGCTCAACTGCGGGTTGGCGGAGGTTATTGTTTTCAAGCCGCCTAAAGGCCACTGACTTGGCTTAACTGTCATCTACTATTCATTATTCATAAAGCTATTTTAACATATAAATAAATATTCTTCAGTGTGTGTAAAAATAGATTTGGGAGAAAGTTATCGGCACCTCCGGGGTCCAATCACATACGTCGTAGTCACCCTCCGCTGATTGTGGAACTTAAATCGAATGCCCTGAAAACTCACTGAAGGGAAGAGCTATAAAAATTTCCGCCTTCAACTCGCTAACTTTCTCTTTTAGTTTATACCTAAATAATTTGCTTCACTGAGAGTGATTTTATGTTCTGAATTGTTTACTTTTTCCCGAGGGGGAGAAGAGTGGTCTAAGGGTAGACGTTTATTTATTCCGTTAAGAACTTCCGTACCTACATCTTCATTGTAGTTAAGTACGCATAAAATAATGTTTTATCGTTATTTTACATTTTTTGCAGATTTCTCACTACGCAAGTTAGTTTGGTATTGTTGTTACCAGATAGTTAATTGATTCAGGTGTTATTTTGAGGAAGTCGAAATTACAGGCAATTTGATCTACACTACTTTGCGTGCTTCCGCCACCAATTAGTTCATGCAAATTACTGCCGGCCGGTTACATCCCGTTAGTAGTTGCATGCGACTGCCCTGGCGGCTTTGGTCGTCTCTGCTCGAGCTGCTGTGGTCGTCTCGGCGAATCTCCAACATCTGAAACAGAAAAAACAGGCGACTGCAGCCGCCACGACTGCCGTGGTCGTCTCTGCGACATATGTTTCGCCTCTGCGCTAGGCATCCTCAGGCGATCTGTAGACGTCGATCGTTAGAACAACAAACTACAAATGACAAATCTATCGCATTATCGGCCTTTATATAGTGTTTGAAGTGGAGGGGGTAGAGGGGGACCCCCACTACCTCCAAACTATACCCAAATTGCCTGATTATTGATACTGTTTATTGTTAGTACTATGGGTTAGATAATGTGGTATACATCATATATTCTTAATTTCCATTTACAATTTTATAGTGTAATTGGTTCATTACCATCTTTGAGCCAAAGCCAACTTAGCCTACACGTGGTGTACCTTGCTGACTAATAAACGAGGCCCTCATCGCGCCAAAACGTAGCCTATGTCCGTTCTCGTGATATAATTTATGTCCATATCAAATTTCATTGAAATCGTTTCAGTCTCTTGCGTAGATCATACGATGCGGTTAAAAACAAACAGAGACAAACACTTCCACATTTAAACATCGGACGCGCAGCATGCGCCACCATAGCAAAATTTATTTATTTCGGCCACTTTCCCGAATTGATATCGGAAAACCAAGGTCACTTTACAATACTACTTTTTGATGCTTTACACGACTCCGAAGTCAGAATTTCGAAATTTTGAGTTTCATGGCAACGGACGGACAGACAGAACGACCGGACGATTTTATAAGCTCAATAAATTTCGCTGAATATTATTATAAATTATTTGTGGAGTGTTGACGAGCTCGGTGGCGTAGCGGTCAATGACGCGGCTTCGACACCAACGCTCGTGGGTTGGATTCCCACATAAGACAAACATCTGTGTGCATGAACATGTCTGTTTGTCTTAGTCTGGGTGTTTTCTATGAATCATATGTATTTACAAAAAAAAAATGTATTTACGTATGTTTATCAGTTGTCTAGTACCCATAACACAACCTTCGCTTACTTTGGGGCTGGATGGCGCTGTGAATTTGACTGACAATAAATATATATATATATATATATATATATATATATATATATATATATATATACTCCACAAATATCGACTACAACGACTCTTGACTACTTATTCGTAGTGAAGACTATGTGATACGTTTATTGTTCCAACTGTCATCTACCTGAGTAAATACGTGCAACAAGACATCAAGACATGAACTCAATCAAGATAGGATTAAATTACAAAACCCTCCAACGTGACTGAGTAAATGTGAGTAATATAGAATTCATTTCACGTTTCTCTTTTTTTTTTTTAATAGCTGTAGCCCAAGAACAATTTGACTGGTATGATGCAGACCAGTAAATAACGAGGGCCTTGTTGTTTAGATTCCTGTAGTATAGACACTCCACGCCACACTGTCTCTGAGCTTACGTCTCTGTAAAACCGTGTCCACACGTTTGCCAAATTGCAACTGCCAACGCAGTATCTCCTTCCTTTCTGGTGACCTCACTCATTCGCAGAAACACAACAACCCTGAAGAGAATTGTTATTTGGCTGCGGTATTCTGTAAGGTGGAGGTACATTCCCCAGTCGGGTAACTTACAATTACGCTCCCTACTTCTCTTTTCGCCAGAGCTTCGTTTGTCAGTCAGCAGGATGCACCGCGTGCAGGTGAAGTTGGCTTTGGTGTTGAAAGAAGCAAAGATGTTGATGAACCACTTATACCCCTTAGAATATGACCGCGATTGGCATATAGGATACTTTTTACCAATACTGTGTCTACGCGAGGCGAAGCCGCGAGCAAAAACGAGTACTAAATAATAACTTCCAATGAGTTCTGATTGTTATTTGCCTACGAGAATACAGGGATTCTTCACACAACTGTCAGGTAACAGGACTGTTTTGCTGAAGTTGCTGCCAGTGCCACATACTGTTTATTTGCTAGTAAACTGGCATAATAAGTTAAACAGTAGCATGCAGTTAGCTTGACTTTATTACGATAATATTAATGTCGATTAATAAAAATGATTCTCTATTTTGTCCATATGCCATTATTATATGTATACTGAGTAGAAAATAGTAGATTATTGCATCGAGCACAAAGTAATTTATTATTGCACCGAGTGCCTGATTTAGAGCCCGAGCGTTAGCGAGGGCTCTAATCTAACAGGCACGAGGGCAATATAAATTACTTAAGGCGAGGTGCATAATCTGCTTTTCTTTCAACTAATCTATAGGAATAGTAGATAAAAGAAACTCATATCAAACAGTTAAAATAGAAGTTTCTATAACACTGTCGGCTTCATTTAGAATGTTTTCCGGAGTTAATGTGTCGCTAGATGATTCCATTTTAATTCGAAGCCGAAGCACTCAAAATCAGATAGTATCACACTTTTATCGTTTCCAAAAATATTGTCAAGCAAAATTAACAAAGTTCCCGCCAAATCACTTTTTAAAATTTCTTTCATTTTTAACTTAGAGTTAGCAGCAATCATTTTTTAAATTTGGAACAAGTAGGATAGAAACGAATAATACGTACGAAAAAAAAAGTATTGATATCGGCTGGCTGAATAGAGCTAATCCATTGAGATTGGCACCTTTTGGTGCGATTAAAAAAAACTGTGCAATAATGAAATTTCATACATTTTTATTGCTCTAGAGCATTAAAGACTCGTTTTGTACTGAGTTTTTAGTGTGATTGTGATGAAATTAAAGCATAGTTGGAAGAAAAAGTGTTTTCTTCCAACTATGCTTTAATTTCATCACAATCATACTAAAAACTCAGCACAAAACGAGTCTTTAATGCTCTAGAGCAATAAAGACTCGTACCCGGCGTACTAGTCGGCAATCCTTATTCATCGCACTGCTGAGATCCCCCTCAATCGATGGGGTTTAGAGCATACTCCACTACATCATCTAATGACAAAACCGGATAATAGCCGGAACCGCCGGCGCTTAACGTGCCCTCCGAAGCACGAAGGAGATACAGATAAATAAACCTATCTATAAACAGGCTGCGGTCGACGTTGCTTGACTTGTGAGATAGATTAGACTGCCACGCGCAAAGACGCCATCAAGCTCTTCATTGTATTTTTAACCGACTCCAAAAAAGGAGGAGGTTCTCAATTCGGCTGTATTCTTTTTGAATGTTTGTTACTTAATTAATCCGTGATATATAAACCGATTTGAAAAAACCTTTTTTTATTTGAAAGAGTATACTTCCAGATTGGTCCCATATTTTTCATCATCATCATCATTATCAGCCTGTATCTACCCACTGTTAGGTTTGTTATTTCATTGCTCCGTCATTTATCTTTCGTCATTGATCGATTTTTTTTTTTTTTGTAAAGTATTATAACTTTAAAATATTACAATCTAGCTTATGGGCTAATAAGTAATTTAATTTTAACATAAACTTCTAAATATTATAGTCTAAGAATAATGTCCATTGACTTTTCTTAGTGTCTATTAAGGTGAAACACTTTCTTGTTGTGTTATATTTAATGCACTATCACTAGCATTGTCTCACTTATTACTACACTAACTCAAAAGGTTTTGTTCTTTTGAGTCTTCTCACTAGGTCTGTGTTATCGAGAAGTTTGACTACCTCTGGATTCACATGGTGATGAAGTCTAAGTTCATGAGCTTCAGCATATCTTTGTATCACTTTGTCCACAAACTCCACTTTAAGGTCCCGATGGAGATAGTAATTTTTGAAATACCACGGTGCATTTACAATGCCCCTGAGTACTTTATTTTGAAAGCGCTGAATAACTTGTTTGTTACTCTGTTTCGTACAGCCCCATAACTGTACTCCATAAGTCCAAACTGGCATAAGGACTTGTTTATACATCAGTAATTTATTGTGAATCGACAAGCTAGAGTTCCTCCCGAGCAGCCAATACATGTTTTTGTATCGTATCTCTAACTCCTCTCGTTTCTTCTTGACGTGAGCTTTCCAATGTAATTTCACGTCTAGGGTCATACCTAGATATTTGGCCGTATTGACATACGGGATCTGCTGATTATTTATAAACACTGGATGGTAGTGCGGATTTTTGTTTGTGAAGTCAATATGAACCGATTTTGACTCATTTAGTTTAATTCGCCATTTTTGTGTCCAGTTGTGAACTTTTGTGATGGCAATTTGGGTTTTCTCAACTGCTTCTTTGTGTGTGTTCCCAACAGACATTATGGCAGTGTCGTCAAAAGAAGGCAAAAGTCGCAATTGTATTATTTTCTAATTTGGGAATATCACAAGTGTATAATAGATACAGGACCGGACCTAAGACACTTCCTTGAGGTACCCCAGCTTTAATTTCCTTTAGATCAGAGTATGCGTCTTCTTGTCTGATTCTAAACATTCGGTGAGAGATATATGACTCTAGTATTGCAGCATACTGCTTTGGCAACATTTTGTTGATCTTATACATTAAACCTTTATGCCAAACTTTATCAAAAGCTTGTGCGACGTCCAGAAATACTGTGGAGCACACTTTCTTTTCTTCCAATGCTTTTTCTATAATATTTGTGATTCTATGCACTTGGTCTATGGTAGAGTGTTTCTCTCTAAATCCAAACTGATGTTGCGGTATCAAACCTTTTTCATCTAGTATGAGTTTCAGTCGTTTGAGCAAAAGCTTTTCAAATAATTTAGACATAACTGGCAATAATGAAATCGGCCTGTATGATGTCGTTTCATGAGGCGGTTTACCCGGTTTTGCTATCATAATTACTTCAGCTACTTTCCAGATATCCGGAACTAATTTTAACCTGAACGCAGCATTAATGAGGTTCGTTAATTTAACCAGAGCCTTATGAGGAAGATTAAGTAGGACTTCTCCCGTTATGAGGTCGTAACCTGGTGCTTTCCTAGAATCAATATTGGTCTTTATTTCATTCGCTACTTCTTTTGGTGTTACAAACTTTATGTCTGCCTCTTCTTTCGAAGTATCGTGGCATCTCAGGTCATCAGATCCTTCATTGGGTTGAAAAATTTTTTCCAAGTGCTCAGCGAACCTTTTTGCTTTTTGTTCATTACTTATGGCCCACTTTCCATTTTCTTCCCTTATTGGGGGTATTTGCATAATTGGACTTTTTACAGTTTTAGTAGCTTTCCAGAGAGATTAGTTAGTCTTGCTATCACTGGTTAATTTTTCTAAGCGAGTTTTAAGAGATTCGTCCTTGAAAGTCTGTATCACTTTTCTAAGCATTTTAGTGAGGCTATTCAATATTTGTTTATCGCGAGGCGATCGTGTTTGATGCCAAATTTTTCTTTGCTTCCTTTTTTGAGCTACCAAATTCATAATTTCTTCCGGATATCTGTTTCCTTTGGGTTTTCTATGGATGTCTGGAGTGTTTTGCCATGCCGACAGTTGGATATCGACAGTAAATTTTTCTACTTCGAAATTTAGCTGCTCTTCATTGCGGAGCGGTACATTAATTTTATTTTCTAAATCTATTTGAAAATTGATCGATTTGAAAAAAACTTTTTTTTATTTGAAAGAGTATACTTCCAGATTGGTCCCATATTTTTTTTATCATCATCAGCCTACATTACATTACATACATAAATGTAGAGTAATGTTCGGATTTTATTTATGAAAATTATTTACGGTCGTAAAAAAAATGCAGGACATTTACAAAGTATTCTATAGAAAAAATTGCCTACTCAGCAATCTTTCAACAAAAATGTCAACAATTACCTTCAATAAAAGACAAACAAAAGTGTCATTAACAAAATTGTGTTGTGAATACATTGAAGGGAACTTTTGTGTCGCTCTCACCTAGATTCCACGGGAAATTAGGCCAGCCAGCGTTTATAGAGGGAAATCAATATTAGTATCAGATTGAACATATAAGATTGATGTAATCTGTTGATTTAGCATTATTTATTAACGTCATAATTGGACTATATATACTCACCACTGTTGTTATATATATTCTACTACTACTATTTACTATACTGTTAGGAACAAAACATGGGTGTTCAAATTGTTAGTCCGGGCAGTCTAACAGTTTAGAACATTTTTGTCCAAAAAGTCGATCATCGAACTATTAGTAGAACCTGTTGGAATAAAATGTTGGGTTCGATTCCCGTACAATACAAACATTTGTGTGCATGAACATGACTGTTTGTCTTAGCCTGGGTGTTTTCTATGTATTATAAGTATGTATTTACAAAAAAAAAATGTATTTAAGTACATTTATCAGTTGTCTAGTACCCATAACACAAGCTTTGCGCTTAACTTGGGACTAGATGGCGCTGTGTAAACTGTCAAGAAATATTTTATTATTACCAGGTATCAAAAATAGCTCTACCTATTCCGATCACTGATAATGAGAAATACCCAAACGTGAGATTTATATTGTACCTTTTAAACTATGCTTTTTATGTATAAAATATAATATTGTAAAATAGTAAAATTATGATGAATTGAAAATTGATTTGTGATTTCCCATGATGTCTGAGAAAATTAAATGACGAATGATATTTCGTTGCACGTCTGCCCCAAGTTCGAGGTTAGGTAATTTAAACAATTACTCCCCCAATACTACTAACTTATACGATCTTTCACTTTCCGCATCCAACCATTTCGGCTGCTCTTTTGAGGTTATTGGTTTATTTAAAAAAAAGGACGCCCAACTCTACGTCATCCCCTTCACGGCTTACACTCTAGAATTAGTGGTTCCCAACCTTCTTTTGTTCGCGGAGCACTAAGAGGCTTATGTTGGGAGTAAGGTCCACAAGTGTCATATAAATCCATTATTCTATAACTCGACTTGTTAGTATTTTGTATAATAGTGCTTCATCTCTTTCATTATAAGTTTGTATCACAGACCATAATTTACCTCTCACGGACCACTGGTGGTCCGCGGTCCACCGGTTGAGAACCCCTGCTTATCGTTACTAACTCGATAGATTTGGGAATACTACTAGCACAGCATAGTAATACAACCAGTACTTTAACTTCATACTAGCGCCCAAATCCGCGCACGCACACAGTCAAGCGTCTTTTACACGACCGCTCAGGAAGTTTTGGTGCGGCTAGTATGAAGTTAAAGTACTAGTTGTATTAGTATGCTGTGCCACTAGGATTTCAGCGTACTGACTCAATCCATACTAGCCATACCGATCTACCATTTCGATCGATCATCGACTATACTAGTCCACTATCCAAACTCCTCGTTCTGGATTTGGTCCCTTAAACCCAGCAGGCATAAACATGCGTACCGACGCATGTTGAAGACCCTTGGAAACATGGTTACTGTACACCACCTGTAGTACAACAACAAATGTAATGTCGACATTAATAACATTATGACCTCGACCTACAATCTATCCACGTACATGAATTACTTTTATTATTTATGCGTTAATGGCGACTATACCCTCATCATGGTATGTACAAAAAAAAAAGTTGGGTTAGTTACACCATTTATAACTCAAGATTTGTTTCCATCCCAAACAACAGAATGAGACGAACTTCTTAGCTTCCATGGATTCACCGTACGGGTGCCGGGTCCATCGTGTGGCAGAGAGAGAAACCCCAAGCAGATCCCGAGACTTGTGACACGGGTTTAGGTTCAAAAGTCCAAAAAAAAAATACGAAAAAATGATAATGAAATTGTCAGAACAAAGTTTGTATGAGAAATCCACTGAAATGAGATAGAAACAAAAAGACTGAGCGAAGCCAGGGCAGGCCGTTAGTGTAAAACAAACATGGCGCTATGTACTGAGATTCATTGCAATTAACAGCGCGAACTGTATTTCGAGAAAGATGACATCGTCGGGAAACCAGGAGCTTCGTGCGTATTGCATATCGTCAAGCAAGGCAAACTGTATTTCTGTATAACAAAATTAACCCGACAAAGTTTAGGCAAGTTCAGAACACGCTCCTAAAGTTTGTTGGTTTAATTTTGTTACATGTTATACGAAACTAGTTTTACCCGCGACTTCGTTCACTTGGAACAGTGATAGAATATATCAATCAGCGATTTGTAACATTATTTTAATATGTTATATTTAGGAGTCCTACAGCAAAATAGTTCCATACATGATAACAATAAACATCTATAAGCCAATAATTCTGACACAGCTCCTCCTATAGTCTGTCTAATGCTAGGAAATAGGCAGTGCTTAGAAAAATATGAGCAACATTTGGCAGAGGATCGGTGAAAACCTACATCCCCGTCAATACATAACACACTAAATTCAAGTACCCGCATCCGGATTATCTGAATCCTCAAACGCCTCAAATTATTTTAGAAATTCGTGTTAAGTTCTGCAAGAAATTGCCTGTCTCTACAATATTCCTAGTCATACCTGCCCCCTAGCCAAGTGTAATTCGTAGCGTAACGAACGTTAGATAGATCACGTGACATTTGTCAATTCTCATACTAAAATGTTCGATTTTGACAAATGTCACGTGATCGTTCGTTACGCTACGAATTATACTTAGCTAGGGGGGCCTGAACCTAGAGCAGGTGTTACTATAGAATATAATAATTATTATATTAAATAGGTTATTTATTTAGGTAAATTTGGAGTCCTGGGAAAGGTATATTCGTTAAAATAATATCGAAACAATTCCAGATATATTGTGAAAACAAGTAAAATAGATTTAATACTAAATAGCAACCCGACGTATACATATGTTACGGTCAATGTGATAAATTAGTTATTATTCATACTGAATAATACTTGGTCATAGTGATAAATCATGTATTGGTTAGATTAGAGTTGATTTTTGGTTAGGTTAGGGTTCTCTTGTGTCTTGTCAGCGGAAATAGGCCAACCTAGTTGATGAACGACGTGGTGCCAAGTAAGCTTACCTATCAATAATTGACAATTTATTACTTTGGCCAGCGATTATAAATAATGACTAATTTATCACATTGGCTATAACACATATAATACACTAATAACACAAGAGTTTGTTTATTTGTAATATCTTTATTTTCCATAAAATAATTTTACAACACAGTAATGTAAAGACAAAGGCGGACTTATCCCTCACAGAGATCTCTTCCAACCAACCTTAGACTGTCTGAGAGGATTTCATGAATAGGCAAGTGGAGTACCAAACATTCATAGGATAAATAAATAAATATACATAAATATTGTCAGACAAATTACACAGCGCCATCTAGCCCCAAAGTAAGCGAAGCTTGTGTTATGGGTACTAGACAACTGATAAACATACGTAAATACATTTTTTTTTTTTTTTTTTGTAAATACATACTTATGATACATAGAAAATACCCAGACCAAGACAAACAGACGTGATAGGATATAACTAATTGGTGGCGGAAGCACGCAAACTAGTGTAGATCAAATTGCCTGTAAATTTGACTTTCGCATAATAACACCTGAATCAATTAACTAATATGTTAATTATAAATACATACAATAAATAATACAATATTATAAGAAAAGAATACAATAAACAGTCTTAAATTACCACGATCTGTTGGGAAACCTTTACCAAGTGGTAACACAGGTGGGTAAAAAATTACAGATACTCTTTTAATATTTTCAATTTTGATAGGTATTGTCATTGATTGGGTTTTAAGAGAGGTAAGGAGCGTAATTGTAAGCTGCCCGACTGGGGAATGTACCTCCACCTCACAGAATACCGCAGCCAAATAACAATTCCCTTCCCCAAACCTTTATCAAGTGGTAACACAAGTGGGTAAAAAATTACAGATACTCTTTTAATATTTTCAATTTTGATAAGTATTGTCATTTCACAGTATCAAAATGTTTTGTAGAAACGCAAACACCATCTGTTTACCTTGCCAATGCCTTAAGGCGAAACCGGTTGGTAAAAAATTGCTTTTAGATATTCCAAATTCTTCTTTTTCCGTAATATACAGGGCGTCCCATGTCTATGCCACATGCAGGGGAAGTTTAGTCAATATTGAAGACAGAATATTTTACTGAAAGAAGACATCATTTTATTTTTAATAATAAATAGAACTGCATTCACAGATTTTTTGAAAATCGCTTGCCTCAACCTGGAATCGAACTGGTGAAATGTGAAAAAAATATACATGTATTTTATTATAAACCTTCGAAAGGGTCAATCATAAGAATTACTTTTTTCTAAATAACATACCATCTTAAATGAAAGAAAGATCATGAACTGACTAACGAGGCTCTGGCGAAAAGAAGAAGTAGGGCATAGCGTATTTTTTATCAGCCCGACTGGGGAAGTACCTCCACCTCACAGAAAACCGCAGTCAAATAACAATTCTCTTGAGGGTTGTTGTGTTTCTGCGAGTGAGTGAGGTCACCAGAACGAAAGGCCTAGCCTATACTCCTAAGGCTTACAACGGATAGGCGACTCGTTGGTGTTGATATTTAAATTGACAATTATTATATCTAAATTGACGTTTATTATATCTAAATTGACATTTATTTTCTAATTAATTACAATTTAATTTCGATTGAAAATTTGTATGCCTGTTTGGCAAAATGTGGCGTTCTGTATAAAATATACTATGTAACATCTGTATTTAACCCATATTTACAAATAAATATATTGATTGATTGATTGCTAATCTCCGTGGGCGGTGGTGATTGCTTTCCATCAGGTGAGACATGCTCGTTTGCTCCCCTCTCTTAAAAACAATAAAACAGACAAAATAAACAAGTCATATCTAGATATTTATATTTATGCAGTTTCTTTCACATATAAATCCTTATGTTTTCGAGAAACATAATAATCTTCTCTGAACCGTGCACACATCGGGAACACTTTATGGCGCGTGTAATTACGAGCCAAATATATGGTTTGTAGCTATAATTAAATATCACCCCTATTACATTAAGATAATGGATTTCGGTACTGAACATTTTTCTGTCAGAATTTGTCGCGTGTTTTTACAGGAAACCTATTTTGCTTATTTAGAATATTTCAAGCCGAAAGCATTATAGAAGACCTGTTATTTATAGTTACTTTTTTATTATTTATATTAATAAAAATAAATAAAATTTAATAAAAGTAACATAAGTTACTCCTTATTACATCAGCTATCTGCCAGTGAAAGTCCCGTCAAAATCGGTCCAGCCGGTTGAGCGATTAGTCGGAACAAACAGACAGACAGGCAAAAATTGTAAAAAATGTTATTTTTGGTATACGAGTATGTACCGTGTATACATCCATAATACATATATGCATTTAGTAAAAAGCGATTATTTTAATATCACAAACAGACACTCCAATTTTATTTATCTTTATTGGATGTTTTGTAAATTCAATCATTTACTTATTTTAATTTGTTGTAAATGATAATATTTATTCGACACAATGAAAATTATTCCAGAATAAATGAATAGAAATTCATAATAAAAAAAAATCGGTTGTCTGTAAAGTCGGTTTACTGACGATAGTTGAACGTGACAACGTCATAAGAAAATACTGATGGAATGTTTGCATTTTTCAAAAGAAAATTTTAATGGAACGCCTCAGAGCGAGGTAACGCCGCATACGTCATGTTTTTTCGTGCGTGCAGCCAAGGGCGTCGCCAGCCGATGGCCCAGGGAGGGGCAAGTTGATATGGAGAATGAGAAAAGTATGAATTGTAGGTAAAGTCAAGAGCTCATGAAGCTTTTCACTTACATCTACAGCGATTGTAATAATAACGGTACAGAGCCCAACGTATAAAGCTTCACGAGAGACTTTACAATAAATAAAACTTATAAATAAATAGAATCTCTAGGGGGGGGCATCTGCCCCTCCTGCTCCCCCTTGGCGACGCCCTTGCGTGCAGCCAGCTCCATCGAATTATAAGACGTTGTCACGTCAATAATGGCTTCAGTTCGAATCCATAATAATATCATGTTATATATTACATAATCCATAGGGCGTTCTATACACTGAAGCTATACCAAAGTTACCTAGCTAATTAGTACACGGCTGGCGAAATGCCAATAGCTTTATGAGCTCTAATGTTAAATTGATGCTTTGACAAACTTTTCGAACGCATTGGGGCCTTAAGTCGATACTAGCTCTTGAGAATAATGTAGTGGAATTTGAGGGCAGGTCTTTCTCGGTGACTTTTTCCGGCGAATTAGTTGCAAAAATGTCTTTTTTTATGAGAGTGGCAACCCACCACCTTCCCATGGCTCCACCGACCTCACGGTCATATGAGCCGAATCGCGAGAGATGCGCGCGACACCGTTGCTCTGAGGCTCTTTTGTGCCGCGGCAATTCTTGACTCTCTACAAATTGTTTAATCTGTCTCCTTGTCCCTATTTGTGCCTTCTCCCCCTTCTGGGGCGGCGACGATCACTCCTACGGCTTCACTGCCGTCCGTTGGCGCACCACCTCCAAGCTTCTCTTGCCCCTCCTCTTCGCTACTTAGCGCGTGCCACGCATGGGCGAACCTACGTAAGGCCGTGAAGTTCGCCTCCGACGAAACGAGATCCTGGAAGTACACTGCACCTTGTCCAGGAGTTCTCTGCGCAGATCCCCGTATCTAGGACAGGCCCACAGGATGTGGTCCCTGTCCTCTACGCCTTCCCCACATAATTATGAGAGGGGCAAACGAGCATGTGGATCTTCTGATGGAATGCAATCACCACCGTCCATGGAGATCAGCAACACCAATTGGTCGCCGATCCGTTGCCAGCCTATATATCCTTCCTTTCTTTCTTTCTGGTGACCTCACTCACACGCAAGAACACAACAAACCTCAGCCTCCTCAAACAGTCTCAGCCAAATGAATAAGGGAATTCATTTGGCTGCGGTTTTCTGTGAGGTGGAGGTACTTCCCCAGTCCGGCAGCTTAAAAATTACGCTATGTCCTACCTCTCTTTTTGCCAGAGCCATGTTTGCCAGTCAGGAACAACACGTGCAGGTGAGTCTGGCTTTGGTTCAAAGACGTTGATAAACTACTTACACCCCAAATTTATATTGCTATGGTTGTGTCACACAGATTTGAGTTCATAAATTAGCCTGATTCTCTAATTATATTATACTCATCTAGTACCAATCCAATTCTTCAATAAGGCCACTGTTTTTTCTGTACTCTTATTTAGAATGTCTACTGTAACTAAAGTTAGTTTCCCATTTGTAACTAGTCTATTCAAATTTTGTTACACAAGAATTTCAAAAAGAATAGATAAAATGCAGTTACTGTTACCTATATCCAAACATTCGATCGATAAGATTAAATACTCTATGGATATCTAAAATTAGTTTAGCCTTTGTAACGAGCCCATTCAGATTATGTTACATGACGGTTAAAAAAGGAAAGAGGAAAGCAGAGGCTGTTATCCCTATATATCCGCATTGAACCGGCTCAGAGCGGATCACACAGGATGCCGGATTTTCGGCCGATTTGCGACGGATATCATGTAAGTACACGTAGTTATTGTAGTTAGTTATTTTTTTGAGATTTTATTTATTGGTAACAGGATAAAAGTTACGTAGGTATAGTAATCTTAATAAGAAGTAACTTAAAGTAATAACCAAACTACATGGGCCAAACTTTTTACATTTATTTTAGTTTTAGGTTAGTTTTATTTTAGTATTATTTAATTTTAGTTACTTTAGTTTTATAGTTGAATACAATTCAACTATAAAAATAAAGAATATAACCTATTGTTTAAAGCTTAAGTTTATATGAAACTAGCTTTCGCCCGCGGCTTCGCTCGCGTGAAATTCGATCATTTTATTATTCAAGCCAAGTCTAACACGCAGAGCAACCACCTTGATGTGGCACCTTTAATTGTACTATATATACAATTATGCAGTTTAGATTTTTTCATACAACATTTTTTTCCCGCTAACTGTCGTTCCCATGGGAATTTTTCAAAATACAGCCATAACTAAAATTTATATTTACTAAGGTATGCATGCATGCTAGATAAGGTAAATTTATATTTACTAAGGTATGCATGCATGCTAGATTGAAAACATCTATCTTACGTGATTTAGATTTTTACATACAAAAGTTTTTTCCCGCTAACTCCCGTTTCCGTGGGAATTTTGCAATATCCTGTTGCAACTAAGCTTTAAGTTTACTAAGGTACCTGCATGCCAAATTTCAAGCGTCTAAATTAAGCGGTTTAGATTTTTCATACAAAAGGATTTTCCCGCTAATTCCCGTTCCCGTGGGAATTTCGGGAATTCCTTTCTTAGTACACCTCTACGGTACCTAAGCTACGTCCCTTCCAAATTTAAAGTGCCTACGTTTAGCCGTTTAGGCTGTGCGTTGATATGTCAGTCAGTCAGTTTCTACTTTTATATATTTAGATAAATTAAATTTACAACAATGCTTTGATTCGTTCGAAAACATTGGCCGATGGAGTGAAAGAGAGATAGATGCGTCACAAACCGAACGCTTAAGCCGATCGTGCTTCTCTATCGCTTTTTCCGCGCTCTAGCTTGCACACTCGGCTCAGGCGGAACGTGACAATGAGTCATGCTTTTTCATGCGTGCAGCCGGCGTTCATCGATTTTTATGACGTCATCACGTCAAAAATGTCTGAGATTGCGACGCCCCCAGAATGTCACGACGCAGAGTTAAAACTCCTGTGCTACTCAATTCCTTAATTCTCTCTGCATTGCTAATTAGTCAAAACCATTTCGAACTCAATTAGCAACATTTTTCTCCGAGTGCTCGCCGTAAAAAGCTAAGCGGATGTTAACCGCTAGTCAAAAGGTGATTAATGTGTTTTACATGTGGCGCTGCTGACGAGATACTCGGTAAAAACGCAGAGCTAACGACGACGTCGATCATTTACTTTGTTTTCACGTTTTATAAACGATATCCGGTTTAACTTGAAGATCGCTTTTGAATTGAAATGTTTTCTTGCTTCAAAATTTTGTATGGGTATAAATATTATACTCTCCATCACAGACTTTTTCTCAGATTATGGGCAGGCATGATATCTGAAACAGACAAAAAACCCCTTTAAAAATAATGATGACCAAATGTTAGCTTGTGAATAGAGCTGGGCAAAATGCCAGACATTTTCGATAAATAAATAAATATTTCTGAACAATTTACACAGCGCCATCTAGTCCCAAATTAAGCGCAAAGCTTGGTTATGAGTACTAGACAATTGATAAATGTACTTAAATACATTTTTTTTGTAATATATACTTTATAATACATACTTATAATACATAGAAAACACCCATACCAAGACAAACAGACATGTTTATGCACACAAATGTTTGTCTTGGGAATCGAACCCGCGACCTCGGAGTCGAAGTGACTATTGCTAACCATTCGACCACCGAGCTCGTCAAATGCCCGTCGATAAATGCCCAAAAAGTACATATAAATTCCCTATTAATGCCAAAAAACTAGGATTTTATTAAGCATTTATATGTACATATTGGGCACTCATCGTAAATGACTGGCATTTTGCCGTCTCTACTTGTGGATGATTTTAATGTCAGTTACATCTGTAATATTAACTATATTAAATTAAAGTTTTGGAGTGTAAGTGGATCATCAACATCATTGAACAAAAGTCAACCACACCTGCACGTGGCGCACCCTGCTAACTGACAAACGAGGGTCTGGCGAAAAGAGAGGTAGGGCATAGCGTATTTTTAAGCTGACCGACTGGGGAAGTACCTCCATCTCACAGTATACCGCAGCCAAATAACAATTCCCTTGAAGGTTTTTGTGTTCTTGCGAGTGAGTGAGGTCACCAGAAAGAAAAGAAGAAAAACTAAAACAACATACATTGTTTCAGTTTTTTTGTTATAGTTGAAGTTAAGGTGGAACTGCAGTTATGACCTTTAAATGTACATATAGCCACTATAAAACAGCTAAACCCAATTTATGTGAAAATGGTAGCGACGTAGCTTGACGTATGTCCGCCGAAAGTATCGAAGCCAAGCACAGTCGCTTTTTTGTGCCTTTGGGTTCCTATCGGTAATAAATTTCACTCTGAAATCCCTAAAAAAATGTTTAACTCGAGAATACTAACATGGTAAAATTTTATCCAGATTGGAGCCGCCACTAGTTAAAGTTTTAATACTTTTAAGGAACACAAAATAATAAATACAATGAATACTTAAAATAAACTTAAACTAAACATAAAATAGATAAAATTAAATAAATGCATCTATATTAAAATTAATTTTATATCATAAATAAACTAAAAAACAAAACTAATCTAACAAACCGCTGCGCGTAGGCAAAGTTCCCAATAAATAAAATAAATTATATGTATAAAATTTTAAGCGAAATGGAGTCTAAGTATAATATTTTTAGAATAAAGTTTTTAGAATAAACAGTCATTTGGGTTTAAAACAAAGTTATTCAACACTTCCTGAATGGATACATCAAATGTAAGAAAGAGAAATTCTACGAGTTCTACGCGGAAAACTTTTCTCGTACTGCCTAACAAACAAGTTCATTTTAAGAAAAGTTTTAAACTTGTACGCGTGGTGGGGAAATGAATATGATATTACCATATACGCTACGATATTTTTTAAGGGACGGGGGACCACCACACATTCCCACCACTGTATCTCCTGTGTAGCCAGGATTAACAGCGGCGACCGCCAAAAAGGCAATGAACAATGAAGTCCATTGCAGTCCCAGGGGTAAAAACTACGGCTGCCTTGGAACACACAACGAATTTAATCTGAAGAAATTAGTAGGAGTAGGAAGCTTTTGGAATTTGACTTCCCCTCTTAGCAATGTGAGAGACAGCAATATGGCAAATAAGGCATTAAAAGCCTAAACAGATGGCTAGTCAAGTGAAGCTCAACTGCCGTGCACCACGGATTTTAAGTTTCTAACACTATTGGGGACCTAAAACATTGAGTTGTTACCTAACACATCGATTCCAATAATATGAATTGCAAAATCGTCTGAACGCTTGGTAATTCTCCCCTGTTGCTACCAAATCTGAATAGTATACTACCCCGGATGCAACTTGCAATAAATTCAACATGTCATCACGCTCCCGCCGCCAAAGATCACACTCCCAGAGAACATGGTGTGCTGTTTGATCGAATTCAGAATTAGCAGTAGAACATTCGCATAAGGGCGACGGCACTAATTTAAACGAAAAGAGTTTAGCCTTAAAGTTGCCATGTCCAGTTAAAAATTGCGCAACGGGGTGGTCGACTTCTAACCACTTTTTCTTTAATCTATCTCTTACCGATTGAAAGAACAGATACAAGTGGCGTCCTTTGGTAGAAGTTTCCCACCTTTCCTGCCATTCAGACAGTAATGTTTCAAATACTTCATTAATAGGTTTGAACTGTCTAACTATTTTTTTACGATCACGCGTTTTCAAGAAATCAGGGACCACATTTTTAGATGTATAGTACATTGAAGCGCGGCGTTGTACTTCTAAGTCTACTGGTAACACACCTGCTAGTTCCTCGGTGTTTACAGTTCTATACGACTTACATAAAAATATCAGAGCAAGGCGCTGGCTTTGAAGCAATTTACGACGTGCTGCACCTATAGTAGCCCTATCTGCCCACGCAGGTGAACCGTACGTAACACAACCTAAGTATGTGGTATGTAATCCCCACGTAGAGGTAGAAATTCGTGTTAAGGCATAGAAGTTCTTTTTTGCTTTTTCACCTACTTGCTTCATGTGTTCGATATAATTAAAATTTCTATCCAAAAGCAAACCTAAGTAACAAACCGAACTTCTATTAGCAACTGATACTCCATTAAAATGAAATCGCGGTGAAACCTGTAAATTTCCCTTAAGCAAGAGTTGATATGTTTTATGTGGCGCAAAATCGAGACGATTACCCCAATCTTAAATTAAGCCTACGCTTTACGCTACGATATACATATATTTTAAACGAGTATTTTTTTATATGAGAGGGGGCAAACGTGCGTGTGGGTCACCTGATGGAAAGAAGTCACCTCCGCCCATGGAGATCAGCAACACCAAGGGGTCACCGATCCGTTGCCAGCCTGTACTCCTTCCTTTCTTTCTTTCTGGTAACCTCACTCACGCGTAACAACACAACAACCCTCAAGAAAATTGTTACTTGGCTACGGTATTCTGTGAGGTGGAGGTACTTCCCCAGTCGGGCAGCTTAAAAAATACACTATGTCCTCTCTGTTCGCCAGAGCCTCGTTTGTCAGCCAGCCAGGTGCACCACGTGGAGTTGAGGCTAGCTTTGGTTCAAAAATTTGATGAACCACTTACACCCTAAACAACTAATTAACAACATTCACATCAAAAACAAGTTTTCAGATACTAGGTACGAGTGAATTGCATCAAAAGCTAAACCTATAAGTTTAATGCTTTAAGAATAAAACTCTAACACCCGTATAATATAATAAAATTAAGAAGTGTAATATAAATTTGGAATTATAATGTAAAAGTCTGTACTCAACTTATCAGCATAAATATGTTTGTTTGTAAAATCTTTATTGCATTAAATATTACATAACAGAGATTGTAGTGATAAGACATAGTGAACAAGGGCGGACTTATCCCTAAAAGGGATCTCTTCCAGTCAACCTTTGAGTCCCTGAAAGGAAACTGTGAATTGGCGGCGAATATAATGAATAATTATAGAATATAGGTGCATAACATAAAAAAGACAAAACATACATAAAAATATCAATATGTGTAACAAACGTTTTAATAACATTGTAAATATTTCTACGCCAATAAAGGCAGAATATGCATGCACAACTGAACGAAACATCTTGTATACTACTATATTCTTGGGAATAAATGACTATCTAACTATCTATGTATACACATTCAGTTCCATAAAACACAAAAGTCAACACTACAACAGAATATATGGTCAAGTAATTACACGAGTCAATAAATTATTCGTAGTGCCGCTATGGGTCGACGTAATAGACTCTTCAAAAACTATGCAAATAAATGCTACAATCGAAAACTGCGCACAGAGCATAAAAGTTGTGAATGAAATGAAAGTTAAAAAGCAAATAAACATGTCGACTGCTGTAAAGTCAGTTTTTTATTTTCATTTCATTTAGTCGCCGACGCGCGTGTGTTGTGCCTGGTGTTACAGGCGTTCATAGGCTACGGTAACTGCTTTCCGTCAGGCGGGCCGTATACTTGTTTTCCACTTCGGTGAGGTTGGCTTTGACTCAAAGAAGATGATGGCTCCAAGAAGATAAACATCTTACACCCCAAATTCGTGATAAATCGTGGTAATTTTATATGCTTTAATTACAACCAAATTCAACCAATTACAACACGAAATTATTAGTAGTATACTCAAACTGCTTGACTGCCGTTGTGTGAGTTTGACATGCTTTTGGTTGTCATACAAATCTAATTGCAAATCATCTTCATTTGATTTCAATTCCGTGCACCTCATTGTACACCGCTTGACACCGCATATGTACGAAAAAAAATCGGTTGTCTGTAAAGTCGGTGTATTACCAGTCTCTCTATCGGGGAATATCACAGGCTCGCACACGCACTGAATGGACAGACTACCAACACGTCTACTCTCGTCTACGGCTCTCGTACAACTGACGTGGTGCGCGCGAGATTGTGTTTGTCTGTATGAGTGGGTGAGTGAACGAATGACATATATTCACTCGTTAATAATCGTATACACTACATCCCTTCCTTATTAATATTTTTATTCCATGAAATTTCTATAATAATCAACAAAACTGAGATTGACAATTTGAGTAACTAATTCTACATTACCTATAATAAATGCTTTTAAATCAATGGAACCAAAACCATTAAATTAAATGATTTTACATCTCTCTAATTTCCTCCTCTGGACTCTCTTCATGATTTTGATTTTCTGACGGCTCTCCGGATACGGCCGTCCATTTTCCTTCTACCTTTTTCAAGTGAATAACATTCCTTCTATACGATTGTCCTGTTTCGTCGTTTCTCACAACACAATCTACAGTATACGGAGTTTGATTAAAGTTTGATGACAATTTATTTGATTTTTCCATACTCTTTACATAAACTTTATCACCTTCATGTACCTCCGATTCACTAGCTTTCCGTTTCCTATCTGCATACTCCTTGCCTAACTCTTTCTGAATCCTGTCTCTATCCCTCACCTCTGAATCATTAGTCGTATTACTTGCGTTCTCTAGGGAAGGGATCTTGTCCCTGTTTGTCCGCTGGAAGAAAAGCTCTGATGGTGTTCGACCAGTAACCGAGTGGGGTGTGCTATTATACATCATTAGATATTCATATAAGCATTCTTTAATATCTTTTTTCTCAGTTTGGCCGGTCCGTAGTCGTTTCAAAATGTCCCTATTTTGCCGTTCCACCTCACCGTTCATCTGGGGCCAATATGGAACTGTATTATACAGACGAATATTGCACTCTCTGCAATATTCCCGAAATTCTTCGCTTACAAACTGTTTCCCATTATCGGCAGTTATCGAAACTGGGTAACCGAGCCTACTGAAAATTTCCTTCAGTATTTTTATTATCTGGGTGCTTGTGATTATTTTGGTTATTTTCACTTCCTTGTACCGGCTATAATAATCAATGATCACCAATAAATAATCATTACTGGGAAGTGGTCCTAAAATATCCATGGCCACGTCCACCCATGGTCCCAATGGTAGTACACGTCTTTTCATAGGCACTGGATGGTCGGGCAACGACACCAAAGTGCAGCCCTTGCAAGATTTCACTAAATTTTCGGCGTCTTTGTCTATGCGTGGCCACCAAACTTTGGCCCTTAAGCGGCCCTTCATAGCTACAATGCCAGGGTGGCCTTTGTGCGCAGCTTCTAATACCCCTTTACGGAGGCGATGTGGTATGACAATTTTGTTCCCTCGCAATAGAATGTTCTCAAAGAAACATAACTCGTTTTCAAAGATTTTGTAGCTTCTCAAGGATTCATGCCAGTCGTTTTGATAGAGACCTTTCCTAACATCACAAATTTCTTTGTCAGCCTCAGAACCTTCAATAATATCGCTCATGGATATTGCTTGCGGACGTGCATACTTAACCACCTGACATACGTGTATGTCTTCTCCATCTGGTAGAATTTTAGGCTGTTTACATAGGCGTGACAAAGAATCTGCGATGTTATTTTTACCTGGCTTGTATATAACGCGGTATTTATAAGATTGTAGGCGTAATACCCAACGCTCTATGCGTGCACATGGTTTAGACTTTTTGCCAAAAAGAATCTCCAAGGGTTTATGGTCAGTCACTAGATCGAACTCCTTGCCGAATAAGAAAATATTAAAATGTTCGACCGCCCACACTAACGCCAATGCCTCCTTCTCGGTTTGACTATATCTTCGTTCACAATCTGTTAGAGTCCGATTTCCGTAGGCAATTATTCGAGGTTCATTGGCATCAATCTGGACGAGAACAGCTCCTAAACCGACTGGGCTCGCGTCGGCTATTACCTGTGTTTTATCTTGGACATCGTAATAGCCCAAGGACTGAATTTTTGTGAGCATCTGTTTCAAATTATCAAAAGAGTCTTGTTGTTCTTTTAACCAAAATTTCTCAATATTGGCATTTTTACCCAGCTTTTTCCTTAATAATTCTTTCAGAGGTTCCGACGCAGTAGCTAAGTTTGGAATCCATTTGTTAATGTAATTGAGAAGACCCAAAAAACTCTGAAGCTCCTCCATACACTTAGGCACGCGAAAATCCATTATACTCCTTACATACTTGTCCAGTGGGGTTATACCTACTGGGTCCAGGTGATGTCCAAGAAAACTTACGCTCTGTGTTTTATAGATGCATTTCTCTTCATTAAGTAAGACATTGTTATCTTTTAGTGTCTCCAACACCTTCTTAAACCTGTTATCGTGTTCTGTCTCATTTACACCATAAACCAGAATGTCATCGATAAAGTTTATTACTCCATCACACTGAATTAGCAATCTTTCTAAGATTTTCTGGAATAATTCTGGTGCACACGTAATTCCAAACATCAAGCGTTTATAACAGTATAGACCGTTTGAGGTAATAAAAGTCGTTATGTGTCTGGAGTTTGGATGAATCTCTACCTGATGAAAGGCGTTCTTAATATCAAGCTTGCTGAAGAATTTAGCTTTCTTTATCTTAGGGAGCAACTTATCCATAGTTGGGAGTGGATGATTTTCTCTCATTATGGCACTATTTGCTCGTCTCATATCCACACATAGTCTCAATTCCCCGTTTTCTTTTAAGATCGGGACTATGGGAGAAACCCACCTTGAAGAACCTCGTACCTCTTCGATTATGTCCTGGTTCAGAAGTTCTTTGATTTTGTCGTCGACCTTCTTCTCTAAAGGAATTGGTACTTCGCCAGATGGCGCTGTAAAGTAAACAACTGCTCTGTGTCGAAATTTCTAAAAAAATATAATTTGTAAACAGTGGACTTTAAAAAATATTTAAAACATAACTATCACTCCTAAATATCTTACACAAGTGTTATCCAAAGTTTTACCCAAATATTTACAAATTTATTGTGAACTGTGACTGTGCGTGTTAAAAGTGTTATACATCGTGACCTTACGAACTGTAACTAATTAAGAAACAATTTTCCGTAACCAAATAAGATTAAGTATAAAAATAGTATAAACAATAAAATAGTGCATTAATGTGAAATAATTAAATGATCTACAATTTTATCCGTTAATAGATGGTGAATCAACAAACACCATTTCAAAAGTTGGACTTTGACCTTTAGTAAGAGACTGATAGTTAAAACAACACAATCGACGTTGATTCATTAAAGAGATCATAAATTTCGCCAATCTATGTAATATATCGCTGGTTCAGTGGTAACATCGTTTTGTGTTCGCATTGACACTTAGAGTCGGTGGTTCGATTCCCAATACAGTCAAAGACTTTTTGTGAGTAATAAATTTTCTGAACAAATTTGTTCCTATTCTAATAAGACGATAGTTTGAAAATTGATTAATACCAAATACCCTCGCAAGATGGCGCAGTGTATAAAATGTAATAAAGGCATTACAAAGGAGTATCTACTATGCAAAGTGTGCGGAAAACATTATCATATTAAATGTACGAATATTACTTTACAACGTTTCAAAAACATGACACAGGCAAACAAAATTGCATATAAATGTCAATCTTGCTTAACAACAACTCAAAATAAAGTAAAAGAGCCTATAAATACTAGTAGTCCTGTGACGGAACAAGACACAATAGCGGGCAAAAAATACGAAATAAATGTTTCGACACAAAACTCATTCGAGACTCTCACAGACGAAGATACAGAAGCAGAGTATTCATCAGTCGCATCTACGCCAAAGGCGAAATTGAACCGGAGTTTGTCAAAGTTACGCCCTAACTCACAAGATGAAATTGAAAATTTGAAACTAAAAATAAAAAACTTAGAAGAGAAGCTCGAAATAGCTGATAATGAGGTAGCAAATTTAATATCTGAAAATAATAATCTAAAAAAGCAAATAACTGGATATGAGCTTAAAATTAACCAATTAACATCAATATGTAAATCTACAACGAAAAATTCTAATAATAAAAAAACGCGAAAGAGCATCGGGGGTAAAAATCATAACTACTCGGCTACAGAACTAAAAGAAAAAATATGACTCCTAAAACCACAGGAAAGAAAGAAAGTCGTAAAATTACACCATCCCCTACGACTATAACAGACACAGAAGCGAATATTAGAATTAATCCTACAAATCACAATATGTGTAGCAATGCAGATAGCGAAACGACCACTATACTGCCGTCAATATGTCTAATTAGCGCAAACAAGAATGGCGTGCTAGGAATAGCACAAGAAACTCTCGGCAGCGCGAAATTATGTCACTATCTTATACCTAACGGTGGGATAAAAGAACTTTTTAATCAACTACAGCCAAAAATTTGTAATTTTACTTCAAGAGACTATTGCATTGTATGTATTGGTCCAAGTGATTTTCAGCACACTTGTAATTATTCTGAACTTGTAGTTTTTATAAGAGAAAAGCTGCAGCAAATTCAACATACAAATATTATAATTTGTGTGCCGACATTTAAAATACATAATTGTGCTACTTTATTTAATAAGAGAATTGAAATATTTAATAATTTATTGTATCATGATAATTTGACATACGAATATGCTTACATTCTGGATTCTAATTTAAATATATCATATTCAAAACAAATGTACTTAAGTGACTACGAAAATATTAACAGACATGGACTATTTGTAATTTTTAATGACCTAGCCTATTTGATAAGTAATATTGAGTTGCATAATAATGTATCGGATCAACTGAAAAACCGCAATGTATGTAATATTTTATTTCGTATATAATTATATAAATGTTTTGCATCAAAATATTAATGGTCTAATAGGTAAATCAGAGATGTTAACAATATCCTTGGATGAATTAACCACTGTTAAAAAATCTATAGACGTTCTATGTATTACAGAACATAATATGACCAGTAATGATGTACAAAGCCTTGTTATACCGAATTATAAATTAGCCTCTTGCTTTAGTAGAAACAACAGACGTGGAGGATCTTGCATATTAGTAAAGAACAACCATATTTATAGGCCAATAAATGATATTGTCAATCTATCTATCTCAAATGTAATAGAATGTTCTGCCATTGAGTTAATCACTCACCAAATTTACATTATTTGTATATACCGCATACCTAATAATAATCCATTATGTTATAACACATTTTTTAGTCGAATAGACAAAATATTGCAAAAATATATGTTAGCTAAGAAAAAAATTATACTTTGCGGTGATTTTAATATAGATCTTTTAAAATCTACGAAATATTCAGCTGAATTCTATAATTTACTATCAAGTCACAATTTACGATTTCAGTTCAAGGAACCTACTCGCATTATAAGTGGTACTTGCATTGATAATATGGCACATAATATTAGGGGTTGCAATGGTGAGCTATTGGAACTTGCAATCTCTGATCACACAGCCCAGTTGATGAAATGCCCCGTTAAAAAAAGCTGTTCACTTAAATTTTGGTATATAAAAAGACGTGACTATTCAGCTGAAAATAGAATGAAATTTAAAAAATATTTGGGTCAACTAAGCTTTCAAGAAGTTTACGATGCGGCAGACCCAAATGATGCATTTAATATTTTTCACGACTGGTTTAAGCTTCTATATAACCTATGTTTTCCAATTTTAAAAGTGAAAGTATATCATTTTAAAAGACCAAAATGGATCTCTCGTGGTATCAGAATGTGCAGCAAGCGTAAAAGAGAACTACTGTGGGAATTTAGAAAGTGTCCAAATATAAAAAACAAACTTAAATATAAAGCTTATTCTAAACGTTATAAATCTATAATAAAACTGACACAAAAATCACAAAATGATTATTACATTAAAAATTCTGATAATAAAACTAAGGCAACATGGAAAATAATTAACAAGACTAAAGTAAATTATCCAAAAGATAGCATTGATAAATTGAAAGTAAATGACAAAATAATTACTGACCCTTATGACATTGCCAAAACATTCAATGACTATTTTATAGATAACATAACAGCGAATCCTTATAAATCTAACAAGTGTAATATAAGTAATAATTTAAACTCAATTTTTATGACCCCGACAGTACCACAAGACATTTGCAGAATAATTCAATTATTAAAAAACACGAATAGCACAGGGTATGATGACATAATAACTTTTGTAATTAAGGATGTAGCCAATATTATATCACCGCCATTAAGCTTTATTATTAATTTAAGCAATGAGAAGGGTATATTTCCGGATAGGCTTAAAATATTAATTATTAAACCGTTGTTTAAAAAAGAAGATAGAACAAACATGGATTGTTACAGACCAGTGGCTAAAATTTCTATATTCGCGAAAATATTCGAGAAAGTTATTTACAAAATTATGTATTCATTCTTTGAACTAAATAATGTTCTCATTCCCCAACAATATGGATTCAGGAAAAATAAATCAATAAACCAGGCAGTATACAATCTTTTGCATAAAGTATATGTAAATATTGATCAACGGAAACCGACTATAGCCCTATACATGGATATGACGAAAGCGTTCGATCATGTGGACCACACCATACTACTAAACAAATTATATGCATATGGTGTTAGAGGGAATGCACAGAAATTAATGAAATCGTACTTGACAGATAGACAACAAACGACACAAATTGATAGAATAAGTATTGAATCAAAAAGTGAAGTACAATATCAATCTAACTATAGAAAATTAAGTTATGGCGTCCCACAAGGTACCGTATTGGGACCTTTATTATTTTTAATATACATTAATGATTTGCCTTATGCAACAAAACAACATATGACATTATTTGCCGATGATAGTACAATTTTATTTACAAATGACAATACTCCTAACATTAAAAATGATATAAACGAATCTTTAATACAAATAATCAATTGGTTGAACAATAACAATTTGAAAATAAACTTAGAAAAAACGAAATTAATGAAATTCAGCCCTAACACATCTGCAAATTCAAATAATGGTAATATAAATTATCTAGGTAAGAAAATTAATGATACAGAAACAACAAAATTTTTGGGCTTAGTCGTTGACAACAAATTGAACTGGAAAACGCAAATCCAACAAATTTGTACGAAATTAAGTAAATTTTCTTACGCACTATACAATTTGAGCAAAATTGTGAATGAATCGGCCTTAATGACGGCATATCACGGATATGTGGCGTCTACATTGCGTTACGGATTAATGTTTTGGGGTAACACTACCGACAAACACCTTGCTTTTAGAGCACAAAAGCGTTGTGTCAGAGCCATGTATGGTTTAAAACAGACCGATTCATGTAAACCGTTGTTTAAAAAATATCAGCTTTTAACTCTGCCCTGTTTATATATTTTTGAATGTGCCTTATTCGTTAAAACTAACATGGAGCTATTTAATTTTAAGTCACGTGACAGACACAAAAATAAAATATTTTCCAAGCCTGCGAGAACGGCTTTATTAAGTAAGAGCGTCTTTTCTGATATACCTCGTATTTACAACAAGATACCAGAAGAAATACGTGGCATTAAGGAAATTACTGATTTTAAAAAGAAATTCCATGCTCTGTTAGTTGATAAATGCTACTATAGCGTTAGTGATTATCAGAATGACAGAACTCTGTATAGTGCATGATTAGTGTTTGGTTAAAGTTAATAATTATTGTATGCCTAAGTGGTGGAACACAGAATGGATCGATATAAACTTGTAACATCTGTAAAACCTGTTGTTCACAATAAAGACAATTTGTTTGTTTGTTTGTTTGTTTGTACTCTTCGGCACGGTTGAGAAATAGGTCGCACAGAATCGTCTATAGGGATCTCGACGAGAACATCTTTGAATTTTGGAAATGGTGTAATCGAGTTCTCAACACAGCTAACGCCAATACCTATTCTCAGAACTCCTAACTTCAATGCTGAATTCTTTCCAAGTAGGTCTCTTGTGCCTCCACTTATAACGTAGAAAGTAGCATATTCCTTCCGGTCATTAGCTTCAATTTCAGCTTCAAATGAGCCTTTCACTGTTAATGGTGTTTGGCTTCCATAAGCGACAAGCACCTTATTGGGATCTTTGATTTGGTTTGTTACCTTTGCAAAATTATTTTTCAACGTTTCCCATGTTTTGTCCGTTATAAGATTAGGTTTGCAACCAGAATCTATCATCATGTTGATTTCCACTCCACCAACCATGCAACTAACAGAAGAATCATTATCGATTTGAAAAACATAGTCTACCTCTTCATCATCTATCATGTCGATATTGTTTCCCTTGCTACTCTTGAATCTCTTCCTATTTTCTGTGCTTGTACCAGCCTCAGAGTTTCCTTCATATTTTCTTTTCTGTGTTTTTGTTTCAGAAATCTTTGATTTACAGTGTGCCGAATAATGACCGATCTTTTTGCAAGAATGACATGTTCTATTTTTTGCTGGGCAGTTTACATCACTGGCCTTATGGAACTTACTGCCACATCTAGTGCAACGTGAATTATTTTGTGAACGCGATTTTGTCTCATTAGAATAGTTTTGACCTTTTTTGTAGTTTCCTTTATTAATGATTTGATTTACTTCTTGGCTCTTTATTACATTCCCTTGATTTCCATACACTTCTAATTGATGGCTCACTAGCTCTAGTGTATTTGCTTTTGTTATTATTTGGTCTAAAGTGGCACTGTCCCCCATTGTCAAAATTTTCTTACGAAGTTCATTTGATGTACATTTCTCAGTAATTTGGTCTATAATAAAATTGTCCGGCTTGTCAAATCCACATTTATCCGCTTGGTTACGCAATCGAACAACGAACTTCTCTAGTTTTTCACCATTTTCTTGTTTTAGCTGTCTGAACACGTGCCTTTCGTAAACGTTGCTCTGTTTTGGTAAGAAATACTCATCAAGTTTGTCTAATGCTACTTGGAAAACATCTTGATGACTAGATGTAGCATCTGGGACATCTGTTGGTGGAATAATATTGGCTCCAGGTAAATTAGAATAAATTTCTTGAAGTCCTAGGCCCCCTAAATACAATAGGGTGGCTCTTTTCCTTGTAGGGCTTTGAATATCAGCGGCCTCAAGATAAATTAGTAACGAGTTCTTCCATCGCTCCCAACGTATGCCAACCGACGAGCTATCGCCTTCGAGATCAAGTTTTTCTGGTGCGGGCAACAAATTCGCCATGCTTTTGATTCAGTGGGGTGACCTGAAAATCATGCAAAGAGGAATACTATTCATCCTAGACTAATCAAATTTAACCATTAGGTACTCTTTCTACAAATTTAGTGGCAGCCCTACCAATTTAATGGCAGCATTTCACACAACCTACCAATTTAATGGCAGCCCTACCAATTTAATGGCAGCATTTCACACAACCTACCAATTTAATGGCAGCCCTACCAATTTAATGGCAGCATTTCACACAACCTACCAATTTAATGGCAGCATTTCACACAACCTACCAATTTAATGGCAGCCCTACCAATTTAATGGCAGCCCTATCAATTTAATGGTAGCATTTCAAACAAACTACTAATTAGATAGCCCTACCAATTTAATGGCAGCATTTCTGACTAATCTTTTCAATATTAACAATCTTTACAACAGTTTTTGTAGTAACACAATATAAATAATACCATTTAAAATATAACATTAATTTGCAAATGTAAGTGAACTGTAGGTAGATTTTTTTAGAATGTCGTATTCGTAAATACATAACTTTATTAATGTTGAAATTCTTAGCAAGTACTATGTTTACGCAGGCATTCGGAAATACGTAGGTAGGGCATCACTATTTATAATCTAATATATCTAGTCCTTTATGTAGGTATCAGTCAGTCATTCACCAATGCAATAATTGTCGCGAAATTAAACGTACATCATCATTACATTTCCCACTATGATAACTAAATAAGTAATAAATAATCTTCAGATACGTTTCAAATACTCACAATATTTACTACAACATGGTATAATTTAAATCATATTACAGGAGTTTTAAGGTATTGTTACTAATAGCAAAATTTCAATGTTGATCGGTTGTCGGTATAATTAAAATATCATTGTAGGTATTTGTAAAATACTTTTGTAGGTCATTGGTGGTACCATATTCTTTTACTACGCTAAATGATTACGTTAAGCAAAAAAAAATTAAATACTAATATAACTGTAAGTTAACTGTAACTAACCGCATTATACAATACATACTTTCTACAAAACCTACCATGAAAATCTGCAAGTATTTATTTTATAAGGTAAGTACGTAAACATGCCACCTACGTGTAATTCGAATGCGCTTACGAGTTTTTATTTATATTAATCACTTTCACTTTCTTTTTTTTTTTGATAAATACCTTTTTGCTCGTCGCCACATGTATTACCAGTCTCTCTATCGGGGAATATCACAGGCTCGCACACGCACTGAATGGACAGACTACCAACACGTCTACTCTCGCCTACGGCTCTCGTACAACTGACGTGGTGCGCGCGAGATTGTGTTTGTCTGTATGAGTGGGTGAGTGAACGAATGACATATATTCACTCGTTAATAATCGCATACACTACAGTCGGTTTACTGATGATAGTTGAACGTGACAACGTCATAAGAAAATACTGATGGAATGTTTGCATTTTTCAAAAGAAAATTTTAATGGAACGCCTCAGAGCGAGGTAACGCCGCATACGTGTTGTTTCATTTCATTTGTTACTTTCATTACATGTTTTTTCGTGCGTGCAGCCGGCTCCATCGAATTATAAGACGTTGTCACGTCAAAAACTTCTCTTCTTCGCTCATCTCCGATTTGGTGGAAACCCGGTGTATGTGCTTCAAAGTAACAGAAAGCAAGCAGTAGAGACAAAGTACACGTCGTGGAAGCTCCATTTCTCTCAGAAAATAAAAGAAACAGAGGCCGACCTTTGTTAGCATGGTGTAACAAGTATCAAAGGTATAAAAGACGAGCTCCTTCCATATAATATAGTTACTATACTTTAGGTGCAGACTTGTATTAGCTGTGAAGAAATGACTGAAGAATGATGTATCACTTTTATTTTCTGCTAACAACCACCACGTCCAACGGTCGAAAGAAGAATGTTCAACGGCCGCGTTCTCTTCAAGTCTCGGTAAAAAACAAGTACTATGATTGGTTGTTATTTACCAATCACAAATGACTGAATACTAGCCTGTGATTGGTTAGCCAATGCAGTCAAAATCTTTAAAGAATGCGTTGACTGTGCAAATAATTTAAATTAATCATTAGTAAATGATGGGAAAACTAACGAACCCTAATACTTATAAAATGAATAAGCCTAATCCGCCCCAGAACTTAAGAAGACACGGTATCTTGACGCCGCAAAATTAGGAGAGCCGATCCGACCTAAAGTGGGTATTAAGCATAAAGTGGCTAATGGGTGGGTGGAGCAAAGAGAAAAACCTGTACAAATTATTTTCAACATAACTCTGTGGCAGTTTTCATACATAATTAATGAACTTATTAAATTACACTCCATTAATTTTATGGACAATACAAAAGGGGCTAATAAGGCTTGAAATACATCACAATAAAGTTCTCAATTTCTACAGCCTATAATTAATTATGAAGTTTATAAAAGAGACTTAGAAAACAGTTTAAAAAAAATATATACACACACATTATCGAACATTACAGGTTATAAAAAACAATTGAGCCGTCACGGGACGTCTGGCAGATGTGAAACCAAAAAGGAGGAGGTTCTCAATTCGACTGTATTTTTTTTAAATGTTTGTTACTTAATTACTCCGTGATTTATACTAACCGATTTGATAAAAACTTTCTTTATTTGAAAGAGTATACTTCCAGATTGGTTGCATATTTTTCATCATCCATCACCAGCCTGTATCTACCCACTGTTACGTTTGTTATTTCATTGATCCATCATTTATAAACCGATTTGAAAAAAAAAACTTTTTTTATTTGAAAGAGTATCTTCCAGATTGGTCCCATATTTTTTTCATCATCATCAGCCTGTATCTACATACATAAATGTAGAGTAATGTTTGGAGTCGGTTTTTTTTTTTCAATTATTGTTATGTAACTATTGAAATCGAATCCTAATACCACTTGGGACCGACGAGACCCAGGTTCGATTCTCAGGTGCGGTGACATATTTTACGTTTTAAAAAATTGTGTTTCTTGTATGTTTACTAACGAGTATCAAAGCTAGTATTAAAAGTAAGACGCGTCACAACGCAAAACTTCGAGCCAATCCGCCGCATTAGATGTTTGACATTATATATATGTTTCTCACGTGTCGCGATATGTTAGTTTTGTACCATGCACTGTACCAACGCTGTACCCAGCATGAGAGCGTGGCATGCAAAATGTTAAAACCCCAATGCTCAACAATGTTCAAGAACAAGAAACGAAAAAACAAAGAAATTAAATATTCTCGGCTAACTTTGTAGCCGCTATATGAAATTGGTTATCAAATGTCTTATAATATTAAATAGAACACATGCGTCAAATATCGATTCCATAAAAATAGAAATATGTTCACTTCTCATTCATTGTTTGAGATTAAATTGGTATCGACCACGAAGCTCTCAACACTCAGTCACCGTGACTATGTCTAATGGTGAGAGTTTTTGCGGTAATCCATCACAAATTATCGGCACGTTCCAAGTTTCACAAAATAATCGCACATAAATGCGATATTAGAAATACATATGGATGTTGTTATTCCGAAATGACTCAATGAAAATATGAAAAAAAGAAAAGAAACAAATGAAAAGAAAACCGAAAAGTTTAGTTTCGGTTTTCTTTCTTTTTTTTATACTACGTGGGGTGGCAGACAAACATACGGCCCGCCTGATGTGAAGCGGTTACCGTAGCCATATTAACGCTCGCTACATAAAATATCGCTCGCGCGCCATCGCCCCCGCTGCCAACGCAGCATTTCCTTCCTTTCTGGTGCCCTCACTCACTCGCAGAAATACAACAACCCTCAATGGAATTATTAGTTGGCTGCGGTATTCTGTGAGGTGGAGGTATATTCCGCAGTCTGGTAGCTTACAATAACGCTCCCTACAAGGGCGGATCCAGCTTCGGCGCCAGGAGGGGGTCACGTAGTTGTGGTCAAGTCACTTCAAGTTATAATTTAATTTCGATAATAAGAGATACAGGTAAAAAGTAAGTATTTTATTAAAGTATATAAGTACTGTACTTAATCTATATTGAGACAAAAAAATATATAAAAACATTAAGTTTAACAATTTTTATTAGTGGTCCATATAGGTAGTGGACCCAGCTCAGGAGGGGGTCATGACCCCCTTGACCCTCGCCCTGGATCCGCCCTTGGCTCCCTACCTCTCTTTTTGCCAGAGCTTCGTTTTTCAGTCAGCAGGGTGCACCGCGAGCAGGTGAAGTTGGCTTTGGTTCAAAACTATTGATAAACAACTTATGCCCCATGAATTTTTTCACTTCGAAACAAGCATACCAGTTGCTTTGCTGTAGTTGCAGTACAATATGAGGAATATTGCTTGCACCTTCACTCACTCGTAGTAACAATCCTTTATTCTTTGTATGCGGTAAGGCGGAGATATTTCACTTGGGCTCGACGTACTCTATATCTCATACGAGAGAGTCTCATTTGCTAGTTGGAAGGGTTCACTCTCTCATCACAGATGAGGTTGTCTTTGGCTCTAAAGATTATAAGTGAGCCATTTAAATCTCGAAACGTATTGTGAATCTAAGTAATTATATGCAATAAGTAACCAACACTAATCTTGAAAAACTTTTTAACTGAATAATTTGGCATAACAACGTCCATTGATCCTAAATGACCTTCAAAAGAAGCGGTTCTCAAATCGCCTGCATGTTTTATATATATTTTAAACAGGCAGCGCTAATGAACGAAATTTGATATTCCTTTTATAATGGAACGAGAAAGCCTTCATGTGAAAGGCCATGGTTTCCATTTGAGATTCATTAGGATGTGTGGATCAATTAATAACTCCCATGCTCCCAGCTGGAATAAAACCCGTACAAATGTAAATTGAATTTATTAAATCTCTATGGATTCTGTCTCTCTGTTGCTGTCACGAAAGCTACATTTTATGGCTCTCGATAGCCATGACTGATTTTAAATCAGAAACTACATTGAAATATGCCATATTTTTTTAGAGTTAAGGTTACATAAAGAGACCGATTATTTGCTTGAATTCAAAGTAAACTGTATTTTTTTCAAAGTCAAAGTCAAAATTCTGAATTCTGTGGGCCCTCGCGGGCACTTAGACACGTCTTTTACAATTAGGTATATTTTTTTTTTATCTACCAGCATTTCGGAATGACCATTGACGAGAAGAAATGCCGAAAGAAACTCAGATGTCAATATAGGTCTTTTTTAAATCGCCATACAATATTATCGTTGTATTTCCATACAATTAGTTAGTTATATCGAGAGCCGATCGAGAGAGGAGGAGCTCGATGATGTCAGTCTAATCGAACACGCAAGTTAAGCAACGTCGACCGTAGCCTGTCCATGGATGGATTTATATTATCTCGAGCTCTGCCGTGCTCTGAAGGGCACGTTAAGTCATAGGTCCCGGCTGTTGCCATTAGATGACACTCATTAAGTCAAGCCTGTGGCTTTTAGGCGGCTTGAAAACACTGGCCTCTGGCCTGGCCTGGTCGGAAGAGTAAGGGGCGATGACGTCGACACAATATACTTAGTAGATTCAAGTCGTGGTGAATGATAACATTCACCAGTGCATGACCGAAATGGTCGTGAAATATTAAATGAATAATTAAAATAAGTAACGCTTACCTCTCGTCACAATTCATACGGATACGGAGGGTCAGCCTCAAGCAGACTCGACATACCCTACCTTTCATCGGCATCCTCTGAAGATGACATATCATAGAAAAATGTTTAAAAAAACTTACAATAAACTTCAGAATAAAGTCTATTTAAAAATACCACAAATTTATTACAAATACGTGAACCGCATAACTATAATAAGTGATCTACGCTCTTTACATAGACAATCAATTAAACAGTTTGAGTAATGATATTCGGCGAAATTCATTGAGCTTAAGAAATCGTCCGGTCGTTCTGTATGTCCGTTGCCATGAAACTCAAAAGTTAGAAATTCTGACTTCGGATTCGTGTAGAGCATCAGAAAGTAGTAATGTAAAGTGACCTTGGTTTTCCGAAAAAAGTCGTTCTGTCTGTCCGTCCGTTGCCATGAAACTCAAAATTTCGAAATTCTGACTTCGGTTTCGTGTAGAGCATCAAAAAGTAGTAATGTAAAGTGACCTTGGTTTACCGATATCAATTCGGGATTTCGAAAAAAAAAATCGCTATGGTGGCGCATGCTGCGCGTCCGATGTTTTTATATGAAATGTCTACGTATCTTATATCAATATAGATAATAAATATTATTAAAACTCACGTGAGACATTATACTAAATTAATTAAATAAATTCAACGGGTCACTCACGTCTTTTCGTCGGGATAGCCGACTAGTTTCGATCTCAAAAGGATACCTTCATCAGGGGGAATGTCCAGACACGTCCACCCTTTGTCTCTCGCGCCGGACACTGCATCCTAGCTGCCGGGCATTCCCCCTGATGAAGGTCTCCTTTTGAGATTGAAACTAGTCGGCTTTCCCGACAAAATGAAGGGAGTGACCCGTTGAATTTATTTAATTAATTTAGTAGATAATATTTATATATCTTTATTTAAGCATCAATAAATCGAATTAAATATATGTTTTTTTATGTATATATTTTAAACCGTAATATAAATAAATAATAAATATTCTTGAACGAATTACACACTGCCATCTAGTCCTAAACTAAGCAAAGCTTGTACTATGGATACTAGAACTTACATATAATAAATACATAGAAAACACCCAGACCAAGACAAACAGACATGTTCCTGCACACAAATGTTTGTCTTGTGCGAAATTCGAACCCGTAACCCCGGAGTCAAAAGTAGACATGGTTACCGATGCACGCATTCGTGGATGTCTTCACTTCCCGAAGGTTGACTGGTAGAGAATGCTGCTAATATGTATTTCATCCACGTTTCCACCTTTTGTAACGTCCTATATTGTGGTCAATAAAGTGTTTAAATAAGTAAATATACTATTTTTGAGCCATTGTACCTACATATCTAAAAAGTACAATCACAAACAAACTTCTATTCCAACCGAGCAACAAACCACAAACATACCTTCATCACATTTTTCCTCAATAAATTACAAGTTGAAACTCAAACTATAACATTACCAATAAGCATTTTACCACTTCCATTCCTAACTTTACGAGTTATAAACCGGACAAATGAAATAGTTTGTCAACTGCCGTCACGACTGAACTATACGCCCGCCTATTTGTCAAGTCGTGTTTCAGTGAGTCCTGAAAATTGCTTCTGCGTGTTTACTGTGTTTCGAGCGACTTGTCACAATGATAAGCAAACATAGGGTCCCGACAAAGACAAATAGCATCACACTAGCTAGCTTATAAGGTACGTTGAAAAAATCCTTCGCGTGAAATATCGCTCGCTTCCGTCCCGGGGGAACACTTAACCAGTCGTTTTGTAGGAACTATGCTCTTGAATTCAAATTCCTACTGAAATATTTATTTTGAAAAAGGTTAGGAGGATTTTTTTTTGGTATGAATGGTATCTAGAAGATAGTATAGGAATGAAAACAGGTAGTCGTTTTTTTTTTTTATATGAAAGGGGAGCATGTTGGTCACCACCTCCCTTACCACCATCTCTTATTGCGATTCAATAACTGAATAGAATGCTTATTCATACCAATGAATAAGCGACTCTATTCCATTTGAAATAGAGTCGCTTATTATTGGTTTGAATAAGCATTCTATTCAGATAATGAATCGTAATAAGAGATGGTGGTAAGGGGGCTGATCAATCACCACCGCCCATGGAGATCAGCAACCCCAGGGGATCGCCGATACGTTGCCAGCCTATACTCCTTCCTTTCTTTCTTTCTGGTGACCGCACTCACTCCCAGGAACACAACAACCTTCAGGGAAATTGTTATTTGGCTGCGGTATTCTGTGAGGTGGAGGTACTTCCCCAGTCGGGCAGCTTAAAAAACACGCTATGCCCTACCTCGACGTTTACCTAGGCTACGGTCGACGTTGCACGACGTTGCACTTGCGTGTGCGATTAGATTGACACGCGTAACGCCGCCATCGAGCTCCTCGCCTGAAAAATAACACCTGAATCTCTTAATTATTATATAAATGGTCGTAACATTATGATATTTATGAATATTAATGTTCAGAAATGCCCATTGATATAAAATCTATAGACGAAATATTGGACGCGGAACAAAACACGAAACGAGCAAAACGAGCAACAATATTTGAATAAGCGAGTCTAATGGCGGCCCTGTTGGAAACTTCCGAGAATTTCATACAAAAACCTCGCTATTTACATAAAGGCCGCGAAAACAAACCTCATTTCAATTTTGCAAAAGATCGATGGAGCTTGATACTGAGTTTGTGACATTTTTATTCCGTGCTTGTGTAATTACTTGAGATTTAAGACAAAACATTGGGATAAATAAATAGTAATATCTGGACAATTTACTCAGCGCCATCTAACTCACAAACTAAGCAAAACTAATACTATTATTACTAGATATCTGATAAACATACATAGAATATTTTGATCGATCTACAGGCCAGGTTCATAAGTACCGCTTACCTTTTATCTTCTATATAATATAAAAATGAATCGCTAAATGTGTTGCTAAGCGCTCGAGAACAGCTGAACCGATTTCAATAATTCTTTTTTTAGAGGATGGTTCTTACGCAAAGAAAAATTTAAAAAATTGCCTGAAGAAGTCTCGAGACAAACGATTCGTCATAGTTAAAAGTAAATTTGAACTTTAATACCATACCATAAAGTTCAAGTGTTAGTGGAGAGGTTCCAGGAAAGCAAAACCATTCAGTGACGTTAGTATCGTAGGCGGTACGAAGTTCGCCGGGTCAGCTAGTGTATATATAAAATTGAATGGCTCTTCCCCTATGTCATCGCATCACGCGTGAATGGCGGGTCCGATTTCGCTAATTCTTTTTTTGTTATATTTGTTATTGTCAGGGGAATGTTCAACAAAAAGAAAAAAATTAGAAAATTGCGTGGGAAATTTGAAAATTTAAGAAAACTGAACGACCATATTAACATTTCTAATGTAACTTTATGTCGTTTGACAGAACTGTCAGTCTTTTGACGTTAAGAAGACATGACAACGTCTGTCGGGTCAGCTAGTCTTTGAATAAAATAGGATATTCAACATTTTTTTAATTGAATAAATTTGGTACATTTTATAGATTAAAAAAAAACCTAAAAGGCGTCTTTAATATATATATTTCTGCAAACCTAACAAAATTTCCTATAATTTGAGACTCTCGTTCCATACATTGCGAAGATACAGAAGAAGATTACCAGTGAAGATGTAATTTTTTTCCAAAAGTGAATATTTATCAGCAGCGTTATTTTCCAAGACACGTGATTGAACCAATGCTTCAAAAAAAAAGTAATGAGATTGATGAAACATTATCCAATACAATGTTTTTATTATTCAAAATCTAATATTTTTTATATGATATGGGGGCAAACAAGCATGTGGGTCACTTGATGGAAACCAATCACCACCGCCCATGAAGATCAGCAACACCAAAGGGTCGCCAATCCGTTGCCCGCCTATACTTCTTCCTTTTTTTTCTAGTAACCTCGCTCACTCGCAGGAACACAACAACCCTCAAGGGAGTTGTTATTTGGCTGCGGTATTCTGTAAGGTGGAGGTACGTCCCCAGTCGGACAGCATAAAAAAATACGCTATGCCCGACCTCTCTTTTCGCCAGAGCCTCGTTTGTCAGTCAGCAGGGTGCACCTCCTGGAAGTGAGCTTGGCTTTGGTTCAAAGACTTTTTATACTATTTTTTTTATTATTTATTTAGCAAAGTATGAAGTCTAGAGACACTGCCTTGGTATTTAATTGAAGCTAATTGAATTCTGTACAAATTCCTTTGTCACGAGTTTTCTCTAGGAGCCGGTGTCTCGTCTCGAGTGTTGGAATGTGTCTTTAAAAAAGCTCTTACCGCCAAGTGCTCACTTAAAAAAAAAATCTCTACTTTTTCCAGTTAAATCTCCAAACCTAGCGTATTGAAGTTACGCTCAAATTATGATGTTTTAGTTAGCTTTCTAGAAATATACACAAATATGCCTGAAAAACTTCATTTATGTAGTTTTTTTTTTAATGAAAAAAGGGCCTAATTTGTTATCTTTTGAAAAACATCAAGTGGAATTGTGCAGATGGGACCCGTAGCTGAGAAAAAAAAAACGCGATCATTTTTTTACCAACGTTTCTCGCATGCCTCACTTTTGTTGGCCTGTTCTCATTTTCAAACACCCATTCACAAGATTACTGTTTTTTTCGGGTTCAAAACAATAAATTCACGTTTCGTCTCCTGTGACAATGTCATAAACAGCATTAGAATGTCAGTGGTCGTACTTCAGTAGCATCTGTGAGCACCATTCCACGCGAGCCCGCTTCTGCTCCGCTGTCAGTTCATGAGGGATCCAACGACAACAAAGTTTCCGAACTTTTAATTCTTCGTGTAAAATTTTCTGAATTTGGCTCATACCAATCCTCAATAGTCCTCTAATTGTCTCATAGGTAATCGCTGGTTTTCTTCAATTAGCCGCTTAACAGTAGCTTAACAATTAGCCACATTATTTTCGTTGACGGGAGTTGAAGGCTGCCTTTTACGAAATTCGTCATGTAAAGAAACCCGATCTCTCTCAAATTCAGCAAACCATCGCTTCACGGTGCTTTTCTCCCAAAAGTATTTTGAAGACGAGCGGCACAGTCTTGCGGAGAGAGAGAACTTTTAAAATCATAAAAAATCATCGCTCTAAAATCTTTTCCACTTAATTCCATTTTCGTTGCGTACGTAGAACTTTGATGTGTGATAAAATACAATTGACAAATGATTTCCCGCCATTTTTTTTTTTTGGTTGCAAGTCGTTTCAAAAAATATAACATTCGAAATTAAAATAGCTAGAAGTGCAAAACTTTTAGTGTGCCCCATGTAGTATGAAATGCCAAAATACCAACCGAGTTTTTGTCGACATTTTTAGGAGAAACCAAATTTTCCAGTGAAACATAGCCTGAACGTTTTATTGCCTGTCGTAAATCAATTTTTTTTTTATTCTACGTCAGTTGGCGATCAAGCGTATGACCCGCCCGCGGTTACCACAGTCATATAATCACTCTCAACATAAAATATAGCACGCACGCCACCATTATATTGTTTATAATGTAATTACGGTGAAATTTATTTCATTAGTGATTAAAATTGTTACTTGCGAAGGCGATCTTGACGCTGGGCAAAGACAAATAGTCGACGCCTATATAGCATAATCAAAGTAGTGTCTAAAGTGTTATCAGCCCCGAATACTCATTTGTTCCATTGGCGGTCGAAATCCTTGGTTCATGGGGTGCCAGCACAAAAAACTTTTTAAGAGAACTAGGAAAAAGATTGGTCGACGTAACTGGTGACCCAAGATCTGGCACATTCCTCGCCCAAAGGATCAGTTTAGCCATCCAGCGAGGTAATGCTGCTAGCATCTTGGGAACGATGCCACATGATCCAAACTTTTTACATTTATTTTAGTTTTAGGTTAGTTTTACTTACTTTTAGGTACTTTAGTATTCTGTGACTTTAGTTTTATTGTTGTATTTTATGTATTGTTTTATTGATTCTAACAAATAAATTTGATATCAAATTAATAAAAAATATACGACCAAACGTTCATATTGTGTACAGTGGAAATTTGCACGCACGTAAGACAAAACCTCCGCTTCGCATCGGAATCGCTTTGCATTCGCCGGTGGTGGTTCGCTTTTTTTCGCCTACGAGCATGTATCCAAGACAAATAATCGACGCCTATATAACATGACCAAACGTTCATGTTTACTTTATATTTCCAATAGATACATTCAGGTTATGTACCTGCTCGCATAACTCGCTTTTTATGCCTGAAATCGACATTTATTGGGCATTTATACTCATTGGCCGTGTGGTTTTCGGCAGACTAGAATAGAATCACTCCGTTTCATCCCGTGGATGTCGTACAAGGCGACTAAGAGAAATACATCAAATATCGATCAGGCCTCCCAAACCCGTTTGGCCAGCGTGGGGAGTATATGCCAAATCCTCCTTCCGTCTAGGACAGACGAAAGAGGGTCGTGCTCCTGTAGTGGAGACTAAAATGGACCTGATGATGATGATGATGATGAAACGTTCATGTGTACAATTGAAATCGCTTTGCATTCGGTTCGCTTTTATTCGCCTACGCAACATGTAACCTTAGAGACATTTGCGAGATCGTCGTAGCATATATTCATATACACAAGAATTGCTCGTTCCCGTTTAATAGTAGCTCGTAATATAGGAACCTGCTATTCACTTTCAAAATAAATATTAATTTTGCATTGAAACGAATGAGGAATTAGACGCTGCTTATTTGAGAAATATTTCCTTCAACAACATTGAAAACTGCTAGTTTTGGCGGACTGACAATTTATCAACGTCCACGCGATCTATACACACTCCTCGCAGATATTCCTTGGCTCGTATATAATTAATGTTCTGTTTGATTTATTATGAAAATAAACGTATCGGTATTAATGTGGGGACCTTTCTTATCGTCTCATTGTTGACGTTATTTATAACTCGATGACAATTAGGAAACGTCTTGTGACTAATTCTCACTTCCGTATATTATTGTAAACATAAACTTATACGCTAAGTTTTATAGGGTTTGGCGTAGCAAATATGAGATAATATCGTTGTTATATATTTTTTTCGCACATTACTGTTCTTTTAAAAAAAATAAAAAATCTGTGATATGAAACAAAAATCTTTCTTGAAAAAATCTGTGATATGAAACAAAAATCGAAGGTGTCAATACGTCTCTTTTCCTAACAGTCATGATGATTCGCATTCACACAATAAAAAGAGTCACTTACGCCACGTTACTCTTTTTCTTTTCCAAACTTGTCGATGTGTCTATAATTTTTATCTGTCTACGATTATAAATAATATTTTGGCAAGAAATGTTTTCTCCGCTAACCTGCAGTTGAGAAGCGTAGTGGAGTATGCTCTAAACCTCTTCGATTGACGAGAGGCCCGTATCCCAACAGTGGGATGAATAAGGGCTGATGACGATGACGACGAGAAATATTTTAGCGAGTATAGTATAGTTTTGGGATTATGTACGTAGGCTTATAAGATTTTTTGGGATGTAAGTGGCTCACCAACACCTTAAGAGCGAAAGCCAATCTCACTTGCACGTGGTGCACCCTGCCATTAAGCAAACGAGGCTCTGGCGAAAGAGAGGTAGGGCACAACGTTAGCCCGACTGGGGAAGGACCTCCACCTCACATAATACCGCAGCCAAATAACAACTCCCTGGAGTGTTGTTGTGTTCCTGCGCGTGAGTGAGGTCACCAGAAGAAGGAGTTGCTGCATTAGCAGTGGGGGTGGCAACGCGCGTGCGACATTCATTGTCGCAAGCGACTATAGGCGACGGTAACCACTTCACATCAAGTGGGCTGGATGCTCGTTCGCAACCCGACGTGGTATGTAAAAAAAAAAAAAAAAATATTAAGTTTTCATTGTGAGCCGATTTACTCACAAAACAATACGTTATACAAGTTTTAAGGATTTACATAGCGCCGATATAAATCGATGACACGATGAATGACACGAGTATAAACTCGTGGTAGATATTTATTATGTACCTATATCTAGTTTATGGAGATCTCGCGTAGCGGTAGATAGCGGTCGTGGCTATGGGAGACTGTCTTAAACTAATGTATAACTCTAGGTATACGTATAACAAATTATATTAGTAATTATGCACCCACAGTCTTTTGGTTGTAAAGATCCAAGCAATCCATTTTTTAGGGTTCCGTACCTCCAAAGGGAAAATAACGGAACTCGTCTGTAAGACCCTTTTCTTAGAAACGCGTGTAGGTATCAAATTGAGATAAATACTCAGGTATGCAATCTCATAAAGCACTGAAAAAAATTAAGCTTCTAAATCGACCCAATCAAAAGATACGGCCGTTTATGTTGCATCTATATCGCATATTTTGACATTCGCAAACGGAATCAAAACCTTTTTTTTTATTTTATACTACGTCGGTGGCAGACAAGCATACGGCCCGCCTGATGTGAAGCGGTTACCGTAGCCATATTAACGCTCGCAACATAAAATATCGCTCGCGGGCCGCCACCCCCGCTGCCAACGCAGCATCTCCTTCTCTTCTGGTGACCTCACTCACTCACTCGCAAGAACACAACAACCTTCTAGGGAGTTGTTATTTGGCTGCGGTATTCTGTGAGGTGGAGGTACATTCCCCAGTCGGGTAGCTTACAATTACGCTCCCTACCTCTCTTTTCGCCAGAGCTTCGTTTGTCAGTCAGCAGGGTGCACCGCGTGCAGGTGAAGTTGGCTTTGGTTCAAAGATGTTGATGAACCACTTACACCCCAAAATGCACCTATAGTTCACTAGAATCATGAAATTTGGCAAACAATGTCATATACAAAGGAAAAATCCAAAAACAGTAAATGTGCAGTTATTTCACTTTTTTTTTGTGTATGTAACGAGTCGAGTCGGCTTTTTTATTTAACACACAAACACATACACAGTTGTTGTATTCATAGTTAGTATGAAAAGATCCTTTGACTCGTTTAATACCTCAACTAACATAAAATTTTGATTAATACAAACCGAAGCCACAAACCCTATAAATCGACATGCAAATTTAATTAGATTTTAAGATCCTTATCCCAGATAATTCTTAGAGAATTAAGCATAATACGAAAGGCAATAAATTTTCATTAGAGAGCCCACCTAAGATATCGCTTGGCAAGTTTGTTTTGCGAAATAAACATTAATATTTGAGAGTACCACCGTCCTTCGGTTTGTTCTCATTTGACATTCCTTTCTACTCGGGTATTTCATTACGCATTCCCGGTGCTCCCATATCAAGAATATGTGCACTGGAAGGGACATTGGGACGCTAATGAACCTGTGTAAACAGACCTCGCAATTTTGCTGACAACTAAGTCTCGGTTAAAATCATAGACAGAGAAAATTTATAGACAAATTGATAGTTTTCCTTGTATTCGCACAAGAAAACAAGTAATTTACTCCGTAATAATGTAAGGGAATACGATAGGTTGTTATGGCTTTTTGTTTCGCGTTGCTTACTGGTTTTTTTTATAGGAAATGCGCAACAATGTGTCACACTGTTATATGACAATGCTATACAAAATTAACAAACTTCTTTATCTCAAGTTTGCCACGCCAAGCCGACGTCTATAAAACGTAATGTATTATAAGTCTATGGTTAAAATAATAATTATCTTCGAAGCAAAAAGGTTTTGTGTATTACCGTACAATTTGGTTATGGTCCTCGGTACTTGACTCAAACATTTTTGCTTCTAAATAGAGCTTTGGTCTAAATGGCAATGAAATTACTGAGTATTAAATAAATAAGTAAAATTTCTGGACAATTTACACAGCGCCATCTAGTACCACATTAAGCGCAAGCTTGTGTTATGGGTACTAGACAACTGATAAATGTACATAAATACATTTGTTTTGTAAATACATACTTCACTACATAGTATAAAACAAAGTCGCTTTCTCTGTCCCTATGTCCCCATGTATGCTTAAATCTTTGAAACTACGCAACGGATTATGATGCGGTTTTTTTTTAATAGATAGAGTGATTCAACTGGAAAGTTTATATGTATAATATATGCATAACATAGTAGAAAAACACTGATAATTTAGAGGTTTCTAATGTGATGTCGTAAATAAACACATTTTTTTGCTCTTTCATTGCAAACGCTGGCTGAACCCAACGAGATAGATCAAAATAATGTAGTACAGTATTGTTCACCTTAAAATGGTCTACAAAAAAGTTCGCGATGGTATATGTCTATCTCTTAGTGGTAACACACAATAACCGTTATTTTATCCTTTGCTTTTTACAAGAAATAATGCCTTATTTACGAAGCGATTTTAAGCAATACAGAATTAATCCTTATCCAATTAAGTACCTTAAATACATTGCGCATTTAATATAGATCAATATGGCCCTTTACAGCATGTAATTTAAATGAATAGTTTAGAAGATATTACACATTTAAAATGCAGGGACATAACGGCTGTGGCGGTACCGGCCGCGGAGCCGGCGGCGTGTGCCTATAACTGGGGAAGGACTGGATAGGACAAAGCGCAAAGACCTTCTGTAGTACATTTAGTATCAGCATTGCACCCGTGCGAAGCCGGGGCGGGTCGCTAGTATAATATATAGAAAACACCCAGACCAAGACAAACAGACATGTTCATGCACACAAATGTTTGAATCGAACCCACGACCTCGGAGTCAAAGTGGTCATTGCTAACCATTCGACAACCGAGCTCGTTATCTCTATTTCTCTATCTATCTATTTGGATATAAGTTCCTTGACATATCGAAACTTGGTTAAGTAGAATCGCAAGGGACCGGTAACTTAATCCCACTAATAGACGTCATCGAGTTTCCTACACAACTGGGTCAAAAAAGCCCACGGTATAATGGCAACATTGAAGGACTGATACGACTCTATACACGCATTTCCTAAGAAATTTTGTTAGAATAATCTTACTTATTGAGGTGATGTCATACACTTCGCTTCGCTTAGATGGCAAAGCATTGATTTCTCCAAATATCTGGGTAAAGTACCTTTACTTTTTTTTTTTTTTTTACTTAGGAGGCTGGATGTTTTAAAAATCTATGACTGCGAGTATATTAGCAGTCCTTTAAATTTTGAGTTCGAAAAATTTACAAATGGAAAAAAAATACTATGTTAACAGATTATTATTCGGAGTCGAAGTGGCCATTGCTAACTATTCGACAACCGAGCTCGTCATCTCTATTTGTCTACCTATCTATCTATTTGGATATAAGTTCCTTGACATATTGAAACTTGGTTAAGTAGAATCGCAAGGGACCGGTAACTTAATCCCACTAATAGACGTCCGCGTCATCGAGTTTCCTACACAACTGGGTCAAAAAAGCCCACGGTACAATGGCAACATTGAAGGACTGATACGACTCTGTACACGCATTTCCTAAAAAAAATTGTTAGAATAATCTGATTTATTGAGGTGATGTCATACACTTCGCCTCACTTAGATGGCAATGCATTGATTTCTCTAAATATCTGGGTAAAGTGGAGGATGGGTGTTTTAAAAATCTATGACTGCGAGTATATTAGCAGTCCTTTAAATTTCGAGTTCGAAAAATTTACAAATGGAAAAAAAAATACTATGTTAACAGATTATTATTATTTAAATAGTTGATTTCGCCCAACTTTCCAAACCATTACAAATATTTTAAAAATGGAAACATTCACCTCCCCCGCCTATTTAATAAGTTTAGTGTTACCAAAAAATGCCTTGTTTAGTAGTGTAATACTTAATAGGTAGATGGCGCCACACTGCGACTTCACAGCAGTATAATATAGAATGCATATATTATCAGATTATTAAATTACTGATTGGGTAAATTAAGTAGTATTGGCAGATGGGGACGAAACTTCTAGAGTAGAAGCCACGTATCAGTCGACGAAGAGTGAGATCCCCTTCTTTAGATGGACCAACGGCTCCTACAAAGTCCTGGCTATAAGCGGAAAGTGGAGGATCGCATATGGTGGAAACCATTGGAGAAGCAGTAGTAGTTGTGTAGGAATCCAGCAGTAGTATCCAGGGTAGATACAGGCTGATAATGATGATGATTGGGTCGTTTCATTGGGTATCATAATTACGCTACATGGGGCACGCAGTGTGCATTGTTTTTATTGAGTCATTAATGTCATCATTTACCTTCCGCAATGCTTTCCGTCATATACAATGCTCCGCTTCCAACACCCAACCAATTTTGGCTCTATATTCGAGATCATCAGCCCATCAAGACAGAAATCGCCATTGATAGTATATTTGAGTGATATAAAGACATTCTAAAACACGACAAATTGTACAAAGATTTTATTGATAAATATCTGTGAAATTTCTTATTGAATGATTTTTGAAAAGGTGCCTTAGCTACAAAGGTTACCATAGAGCTTCTTTAAAAAGAGCATAATAGTGTTCGTATATTTTTTGCGTCGTTGACACGATGTTATTGTTCCTCTGACGTGTACACTGTGCCACGTTATCTTTACCCAATGGAATTTCTAACGGAAGCGCGCCATGCAAATATTTTTTGCACACAGATCAACACAACCTAATCGGTTTTTTTGAATTAACACTATATATACGACGAGCCTGGTGGTCGAATGGATAGAAATGTCCACTTTGACTCCGAGGTTGCGGATTCGATCCCCGCACAAGACAATCATTTGTGTATATGAACAGGCCTGCTTGTCTTGGTTTGAGTGTTTTATATGTATTATAAGTATGTATTTACAAAAAAATGTATTTAACTACATTTATTAGTTGTCTAGTACCCATAGTACAAGCTTTGCGCTTAATTTGGACTAGATGGCGCTGTTTAAATTGCCCAGAAATATTAATTTATTTATATACTTACTGGGAATCGTCGTTGTTAATAACGAAACGAAAAACGGAATGTTATAATTTCTCATAGTTAAAATGTAGTCAAAATTCAGTTTCGATCTAGTTTTGAGCTCACAAATGTCACATTCGATAATCTACATCATAATATAAAATTTCAAAGTTAAACGTTAGTGTGATTATATTGAAATAAGGTTAAAAATTAAACGAATCGGTACGAATTGATATGAATTAGTAAATGAAATCGAATGTATTATTCAGTTAATTCATAATTCAATCTCGATTCGGTCAACTTTCATTCTGCAACGTACAATTATTAAGAAAATTTGTTGGTCTGAGTTGTTATAGGAACGAATATGCGTGGAAACTACTACGTAAAAGTCATAATTTAGGGAAGCCTGAAAGTGTGAACGTCGAACTTGAATAGAAAAAATACGTAGGCATGCTATATTTGATTAGAAAATGCAATCTTGTTTGACCTACAATTACTTTGTAGAACAGAAAAGTACTATCGATGAGAAAAGACAATTTGACATTGAAACGACATAAATGAAAGCATATGAAGAATACTTTATAAGAATGGAAGGAGTTCCTAACAGTTTTATGTTCAAGTACATTTACATTCTACAAAGACAAAGAATATATATTTAAATATTTCCTCTTTGGTTATACGAAATGTTGAAACTCTATTTTCAAACTCAATGATAAACGATCTTCTTTTGTCCCCTGTTACAAACGATCGCGCTTAGTAATATATCTTCTATCCACTGGATGAAATCTTAAAATAACCTCGTACGTAACTTAAATAGATATTGGAATGGAACGAACCTTTGATAATTTGGAACACATTTCATGTTTTACGCTTTAAGTAAAGTCGATCGAATAATACTAAACAAATGAGAACTTAGCAGCGTCGTTATTGATTTCAAACCTTACAATTTCTTTTGTTCATAAAGGAAAAAATAATCTCGAGGAAAGACTTTTGAAAGAGCCCCAAAGAATAGCCAAAATAAAAAGTATCTTAGTTCGCTTTAACAAAGACAAAAATGATTTCTAACAAACTTGTCCTTAAGTTCGCCGTCTAATTCCCGAGAGGGAATCATAAAAATACATTTTCCTTAAAAGCCGAAAAGCTAGTTTAGAAGTGTCAGAAGTTCTGACGGTGGCTTCCATAAATTATATCTTTATATCTGTGATCGAGTTCTGGGAATAAACACGACAGGTTTATAAAGAGTTTTGGTACGTTTGACTACGTTAGTAGATTGCCGGGTCCATATTGATATAGGAGTTTGCACCCTTTTGTATTGTACATTTACACTTTAGTTTTCGACTGTAGTGGAAACTCTTTGAAATATATTAAAGTTTTTCGTTGAAATTTAATACTTTATCTTAGCCGTTGGGCTTTTGCACGATGACATTTTAATATAGTTTGTTATATCTTTATTGTATATAAATCACATAATAACAAATAGAAAATAAGATCATGATCATCATTATCAGCCTGTATCCAATCACCACTGAATAAAGCCTTCTCTAATGCCTGCTACCATATGCGGTCTTCCGCTTTCCGCATCCAGACACTTGCAGCTGCTTTTTTTGAGGTCGTCGAGGTGACGCCCCAATTCTTCGTAGCCCCATACGCGACCTCTGCGCTAGGACTATTCTCCTCCATCTGCCATAACCATCACGGAAGATGTTCATACTTCCATTTTAATATTATAAATGTGAAAATGTTTGTTTTTTTTTTATTTGTTTGATTACATAGAAAGGAACCAATAGGTTGGCATACTTTTTTTTTCACGGAGATAATTTAACGTGTGCTGAGTGACATAGGATTTATCCCAAAAAAACTTCTTAATTGACAGGGAAAAATAAACTTAATTAAAATAATGACCACGCGAGCGAATTAACAAAGTGTTGTATATTTTCGAAAAAATCGAGTGGGATCACTAAAAGAAATATTTTTTTTATCTTTTTTCAGCTTTTATCTTTTTTTTTTTCAAACTTGGTCAATGCGCTATAGAAAAGTACATAGTATTATATAATGACTTCAAAAGCCAGATGAAAATCGTTACGGCGGCGGCGGCCATCTTAGCTGAATTTTTGGGAGAAATTAATTTACGCAATTAAGGCTTTCGCGGGGACTAATTGACGGCAAATATAATTACTATTCAATTAAAATTTACCGTCTTTACTGGTCTAAATAAGCAATACAGATGAAAAGCTATATTCCCAATTTCTTTAAGTTATATTTCTATAAGTGTTGTTAAAAGACAATACGCCTAGCAGATCTGAAACATCTCTTTTTTTTACACCACTAAGATAGCAAATAAGCATATGGCCCGCTTGATGGAAAGTAATCGCCGTTTACACGCGCGTTTGATCCTGTAAAAATCTCTACATACTTTTTTTGAAGAACCCCATGCTGTAGTCTCCTACGAAAACCTCGACAGGCAGTTAGGGGTGTAAGTGATTCATCAACATCTTTGAACCTAAGCCAACTTCACCTGCACGCGGTGCACCCTGCTGACTGACAAACGAAGCTCTGGCGAAAAGAGAGGTTAAATTGTAAGCTCCCGACTGGGTAATGTACTCGTACCTCCACCTCACAGAATACCGCAGCCAAATAACAATTCCCTTGAGGGTTGTTGTGTTCCTGCGAGTGAGGTCACCAGAAAGGAAGGAGATGCTGAGTTGGCAGCGGGGGTGGAGGCGCGCGAGCGATATTTTATGTTGCGAGCGTTAATATGGCTCGCAATTAATATTAATATGGGACGCTCCCCTTCACGGGCCCCACCGCCGAAGCTGAAGCCGATTACCATTGAATTTTTGATTACAAAAATTGGTCTTAGGTAAAAATTATTGGCAAACATCTTCAGCTTAGTTGCTAGAGCTCTAGGGTTTCTACGAGCTGAGCTAAATATAAATACCAACAATCTAAGCAGTAATTTCAGTTTAGCATTTAAAAAACCAATGGTAATCGGTTTCAGCTCCGACGATAGGGCTCCTGGAACCTAAGACTAATTTTTGGAATAAAAAAACCGACGACAATCGGCTTCAGCTTCGGCGGTAGGGTCTCTGGTCCGTTGACATCAAGAAACCGGCTGGAAGCGGCTGGATGCTGAAGACGGAGAATCGTATTTGGTGGAAAGCACAAGAGAAAGTCTATATCCAACAAAAAAATTAATAAATAAATAAAAGAGTCGGCCTTGAGTTTCTTGCCAGTTCTTCTCAAGAAGCCCCGTCGCCGGAACTGGCACTGAAATTCACTTTCACATTCAAGATAGTGTGATGAAAGTGAATCTAAGCTCTGCGGATTTAGAGTAGTAATGATTTAGATACATGTTCTTATATTTAATTTGTATGACGTTTCTAAGTGCTTTATAAAGTCCCAGGAATAAATATATTTTGATTTGATTTGCGTAAATACAGTCTGTTGATGATAGGAATATAATTACCATTCAATCCAACTAAAGGTTGTTGATCACTTATCTGCTTCACTGCAATGAATATAAATAATAAATAACTGCAAGAAAATGGAGCAGGGATGAAATATCTAATACTGACGCGTCCCACTCGCCAACAATCCGAGGATTCGTTCGGTAAATAATTAATGAAGATCCAATTCAAAATTCAACCCTATTCCACCATATTTGTCTGGGAAGTATCCGTGGAACGTGAGGCGCGGTAGGAATCTATCATGAATACCGGGGAATGACTAATGAAATTCCTCCGCAAATGGTGCTATTTTGTTAATGCGGCAAATATGGTTGCGTAGAAAGAAAAGCTGTTTATGTAATACCTACTATCACTAGTATATATCGCAGTAATTAGTTTGGGGTGATTTGTTGAGATATATTTTGACGAGCTCGGTGGCGTAGCGGTCAATGACGCGGCTTCGACACCAACGCTCGTGGGTTCGATTCCCACATAGGACAAACATTTGTGTGCATGAACATGTCTGTTTGTCTTCGTCTGGGTGTTTTCTATGTATCATAATAATAATAAATAGTAATAAATATTGTCCGACAAATTACACAGCGCCACCTAGCCCCAAAGTAAGTGAAGCTTGTGTTATGGGTACTAGACAATTGATAAACATACGTAAATACTTTTTTTTTTTGTAAATACATACTTATGATACAAAAAAAACACCCCGACCAAGACAAACAGACATGTTCATGCACACAAATGTTTGTCCTTTGTGGGAATCGAACCCACGAGCGTTGGTGTCGAAGCCGCGTCATTGACCGCTACGCCACCGAGCTCGTCAATATAGTTATTGTTGTTGGTGGTGTTGTGAAATCTTTATTGTAAAGAAGAAATACAAACAACACGTTCTTTATTAAAAAAAAAATAGAAGAGTTACATGTACAATGGCGGACTTATCCCACATGGAATTTCTTCCAGCCAACCATTTAATATTTAAAAGGAAAAAGTAGTAGTATGTCTAAGTTTTTGCCAATAGATGCGTTCAATCTGTTTCCGTTGTGGCAAGAAGAAAGCAAGGTAATTATCGGTCTTTCACTCAGCCCCCTTACCACCATCTCTTATTGCGATTCAATAACTGAATAGAATGCTTATTCATACCAATGAATAAGCGACTCTATTTCAAATGGATAGAGTCGCACCAATTCATACCAATGAATAAGCGACTCTATTTAAAATGGAATAGAGTCGCTTATTCATTAGTATGAATAAGCATTCTATTCAGTTATTGAATCGCAATAAGAGATGGTGGTAAGGGGGCAGTTCTGCGCGTTTACCGTCGCGACAAGACTTTACGCAATTAAAAACAATTATTGAGTTGTAGATGAAATGCCTTCCGGTGTGTTCACGTTCTTTTCCTTGGTATAAATGCATAGGTTTACTGTCGTGGTGTCCGTCTATGTCCCGTCTATATATAAAATAGTAGGTACATAATATACCTATAGGCCTTGTGGTTTCCGGCAGACTAGAATAGAATCACTCCGTTTCTTCCCGTGGATGTCGTACAAGGCGACTAAGGGAAATACATTATCAAATATCGATCAGGCCTCCCCAACCCGTTTGGCCAGCGTGGGGAGCGTAGGCCAAAACCTCCTTCCGTCTAGGACGGACGAGAGATGGTCGTGCTCCTGTAGTGGAGACTAAAATGGACCTGATGATGATGATGATGATATAATATACCTATAGTGTTTTGTGTTATAGGCAAAGTGTATATACGTAACGTAATCATAATTATGATTTTTTTCAGGTTATCTGTCCCATCATCATCATCATCTCAGCCATTGAAAGTCCACTGCTGGACATAGGCCTCCCCTCTAGATCTCCAATAAGACCGGTTGGAAGCGGCTTGCATCCAGCGCGATCCTACGGTCTTAATGAGGTCGTCTTAACGAGGTGGACTCGTGGGTGGACGTCCTACGCTGCGCTTGCCGGTACGTGGTCTCCACTCGAGATCCTTTTGACCCCATCGGTCATCCGTCCTCCGTGCTATGTGCCCTGCCCACTGCCACTTCAACTTGCTAATCCGCTGGGCTATGTCGGTAACCATGGTTCTTCTACGGATCTCCTCATTTCTGATTCGATCTCGCAGAGAGACTCCGAGCATAGCCCTCTCCATAGCTCGTTGGGCTACTTTGAGCTTGTTCATAAGGCCCATAGTGAGGGACCACGTTTCAGTGCCGTAAGTCATCACTGGTAACACACATTGGTCGAAGACTTTCGACTTGAGGCACTGCGGTATGTCGGACGAGAAGACATCACGCAATTTTCCGAACGCTGCCCAGCCGAGTTGGATTCGGCGACTGACCTCTTTCTTGAAGTTGGACCTACCTAATTGGACTACTTGTCCTAGGTAGACGTACGAGTCAACAACTTCAAGAACCGAGCTCTCAACAGATATTGGAGTGGGTGCAACATGGGCATTGCACATTACCTTCGTCTTGTCCATGTTCATTTAAAGACCCACTTGTTGAGAAACTCGATTGAGGTCTTCGAGCATCGTGCTGAGCTCTTCCATCGAATTTGCCATGACTACGATATCGTCGGCAAACCGAAGGTGAGTAATGTATTCGCCGTTAACATTGATGCCGAATCCTTTCCATTCCAGGAGCTTGAAGGCGTTCTCCAAAGTGGCTGTAAACAGTTTCGGAGATATCACGTCTCCCTGTCTTACGCCTCTTTTCAAAGGGATCGCCTTCGAGCTCTGTTCCTGTACTCGGACCGACATAGTGGCGTTATTATACAAACACTTCAACACTTCGATGTACCGATAGTCAATACGGCATCGCTGGAGAGACTCAAGCACAGCCCATGTCTCGACCGAATCAAAGGCTTTCTCATAGTCCACAAACGCTAAGCAAAGTGGCAAGTTATACTCTTCGGTCTTCTGTATAACCTGCCGCAGCGTGTGGATGTGGTCTATGGTACTGAAGCCTCTTCGGAAACCGGCTTGTTCGGAAGGCTGGAAGTCATCAAGCCTGCGCTCGAGACGGTTCGTAATGACCCTTGAAAACAGCTTATAAACATGGCTCAGAAGCGAGATGGGTCTATAGTTCTTCAATAAGGTGTTGTCGCCTTTCTTAAAGAACAGCACCACCACGCTTCTGTTCCATGCTTCAGGCGTTATGCCCTCGAGGACGACGGTGTTAAAGAGCTTCTGAAGGACTTTTAGTACCGGTGTTCCACCCGCTTTCAGAAGCTCTGATGTGATTCCGTCATGACCCGGCGCCTTGTTGTTTTTAAGCTGATTCAGGGCCATTCTAATCTCGTACAGGCTGATGTCCGGGATATCCTCGGTGAAGTGTCGGGTCAGCTTGGCTCTTGGGTCTTTGGCCGCGCTGTTAGCAGGCTTGGCAACGGAAGCGTATAACTGTCCATAGAACCTTTCGATCTCCTCCAATACCTCGGCTTTGGTCGACGCTATACTGCCATCTTCTCTCTTCAGCTTGGTCAATTGGCTTTGCCCTATAGACAGATTCCTTGCAAACACTTTGGAGCCTTTGTTCCGCTCTATCGTCTCTTTAATATATTTCCTATTAAAGAGACGTATATCGTGCCGCAAGGATTTCGAGATCTGTCTATTGAGCCGCCTGTATGACTGTGCGTCATAGGAAGACTGCAGTCTCAGCGAGCGTCGTTCAGCCATGAGGTTTAGAGTGTGATCGGAAAGTTTCTGAGGTCTATTTGAACGACGGGGTCTAAAGAACTTAGAACCTACCGTTTGAACAGTTTCTACGAGCCTGTTGTTAATCTCGTCCACTGATGCTAAGTTCTCCAGGCAATCAAAGCGATTAGAGAGCTCGAGCTGAAAGTTCTCGGGGTTTTGGATATCGACACGAGTAGGTCGGAGCGTGGACTTCACCAAGCGGGACCTTTCGAGTTTAACGTTAATATTCAATGTGCCTCTTACCATCCTGTGATCGCTACCGGTTTTCACCCTGTGGATCACGGAGACATCATTGAATATTCGTTTCTCGCTGGTCATGATGAAATCGATCTCATTTCTCGTGGAGCCATCGGGACTTATCCAGGTCCATTTCCTGTGAGGCGGCTTCTGGAAGAAAGAGTTCATCATGAAGAGTCCCTCCTTCTCCAGAAAGTCGGCCAGCCTCTGTCCCCTAGGGTTCCGTTGTCCATATCCAAATTGCCCCACTCTCAACTCATCATCGCTTTTCTTGCCCAACTTAGCGTTGAAGTCCCCCATAACAACGGTGAAGTGGGTCTTGGTTGTATGTATGGCTCGACTTACGTCCTCATACACTATAGACTCCACTTCATCATCTGGGCGTGACGAGGTCGGTGCGTACACCTGAATGACCTTCATCGAATATCTCTCAGATATTCTGAGTATTAGGTATACAACCCTGCTCGACACGCTTTCGATGGTAATAACGTTATTAATAAGGGCCTTGTGGACGAGAAATCCGACACCACCTTTGGACTGCTGGTCACCTTCCCGGTAGAAGAGGAGATTGCCGGATTGTAGGGTTATCGTGTCCTCTCCCTCTCTACGGACTTCGGACAACCCCACAATATCCCATTGCATCCATCTCAACTCTTCCTCCAGCTCAGCAATCTTCTCGTCAGTCCTCATCGTGCGTACGTTGTGTGTTACCAGGGCCAGTCGTCTGTTGGGGTGGTAGCCGGGTCTCTGCCGGGGATTCTTAGCACCCCCTGCTCCGTCGTTTCCCTGGCCGCTACCGGAGCCAGGACTAGCGGAGCTGCCGGGGACTGGGGGCCTGGTCCTATTTAGATTGTTCATTGGGGGGGATTTGCCCATAATCGCCACGCTGGGCAGGCGTGGTGGCGATCGCAGAAACGTAGCTTCGCGACAGGGATGCTGCTGCCCATCCCTGCCCTGTGCCATTTGAGCTACGTTTGTTTTGGATGGTTATACCGCCATCAGTCGGTTCCGTTGTACCTCAGTCGGTTCCTACGACACCTGGTACTAGAGGGAGGTACTATTCTACTCTGCCGGTACCCCACGGCATCTGTCCCATAAATGTCCCAATTTTGTGCAACAGATTAAACGATAAAATTAATCAAAATCTTTAAAAGAAGAAACTGACTGACTTATTATCAACGCACAGTCCAAACCGCTGGGTCTAGAGATTCCAAATTTGGCATGTAGATTCCTTATGATGTCTAGGGGTGCACTAAGAAAGGATTATTCAAAATTCATCCCCTAAAGGGGTGAAACGGGGGTCCAAAGTTTGTTTGGGGAAACAAGATTCGTTGGACTATTTTATCCGAAACTTTACATGAGTACTTCTATAGAGAAATGAGTAAACACGTGTTTCAGGATTTTTCAATATTCAACCCCTAAAGGGGTAAAATGGGGTGAAAATGTCTGAAAATCGTCATGGGTATTGTTTTTATGGTTTATCGGGTCGCTGATTACAAAAACAACAACTATTTTATAATCCAACGTAGCCGACATGACATAAAATCACCCCTGTGGGGGTGCGGTGGAGTTAAAATTTCATAATATCAATATGGGTGTTGATTCTATGGATTTCTGGGACGTCAATTACGATAATGGCGTCGATTTGAAAATATAACAAAGTGGACATGAAATTACTTAAAAGGATTTTTCATCTATCTAAATATATAAAAGAAGAAACTGACTGACCTATATATCAATACATAGCCGAAACTGCTGTGACTAAAGTTTCCAAATTTGGCACGTAGATTCCTTATGACGTATAGGGGTGCACTAAGAAAGGATTCTTCAAAATTCATCCCCTAAGGGGATGAAACGGGGGTCGAAGTTTTGTATGGGGAAACAACCAGCTTTGAAATTAGTTGAACTATTTTATCGGAAACTTTAGACGAGTACTTCTATAGATAAATGAGTAAACACGTGTTTCAGGGTTTTACAAAATTCAACCCCTAAAGGGCCAAAATGTGGTGAAAATATCTGAAAATCGTCATGGGTATTGTTTTTATGGTTTATCGAATCGCTGATTACGAACACAACAATTTTATAATCCAACATAGCCGACTTGACATAAAATCACCCCTGTGTGGGTGCAATGGGGTTGAAATGTCTATAATACCAATATGGGTGTTGATTCTATGGTTTTCTGGGAGGTCAATTACGATTACGACGACACGAAATTACTTTAAAAGATTTTTCAAATTTTACCCCTAAGAGGGTGAAACGAGATTAGTTGGACTATTTTATCCGAAACTTTACACGAGTACTTCTATAGATAAATGAGTTAACACGTGTTTCACGATTTTTCAAAATTCAACCCCTGAAAGAGTAGAATGGGGTGACAATTTTGAAAATCGTCATGGGTATTGCTTTTATGTTTTATCGGGTCGCTGATTACGAAACCAACAACGATTTTAAAATTCAACGTGGCTAACGTGGCCATCATCCCCTATTGGGGTGCGATAGGGTTGAAATGTCTATATATCAATATATGTGTCGTTTTCCTATCCATATTCATACTAATATTATAAATGTGAAAGTGTGTTTGTTTGTTTCTTTGTCCTTCTTTTTACGTCTAAAGTAACAAACGGATTGACATGTTTTTTTTTTTTTGGAGATAGTTTAAGGCCTGGAGAGTACATAGGCTACTATTTGTCCCGGAAAACATCTTATTCCCACGGGAAAATATAAAGTTTATAATCATTTGTCCTCCTTTCACGTCAAAAGGAACCTAAGTACGGACATATTTTTTTAATGGGGATAGTTTACTGTCTGGAGAGTGATAAAGGCTACTTTTTATCCCGAAAAGACATCTTATTCTCACGGGATAAAATAAAGTTTGTCCTTCTTTCACGTCAAAAGGAACCTAAGTTCGGACATGATTTTTTTAATGGGGATATTTTCCGGTTTGGAGAGTGAGGCTACTTTTTATCCAGGAAAAACATTTTTATTCCTACGGAAAAAAATAAAGTTTATAATCATTTGTCCTTCTTTCACGTTGAATAGAACCTAATTGCTAACATGATTTTTTAAACAACCAAGCCAGTAAATGTTTTTTAGAGCTCAAGCCAGGCTCAGCTGTACGTGGTGCCCCTGCCGTGTAGCGAAATAGGCGAAAGAGTGGTAGGGTACAGCATATTTTGAAACTGGCCGACTGAGAAAGTACCTCCATCTCACTGAATACAGCAGCAAGCAAGAAAAAAATATACACAAATCAATGGCAGCTCCCCTGGACCACGCGGGCAAAGCCACGGGTAACAGCTAGTTCATAATAAAAAATAAATTCAAAATTCTAATAATGACTTTGACTCAAAAGCTATCTTATTTGAAAATTATTTAGAATTGCCTAGATTATTTCAATTAAGTAAGTTTTCAAGTACCCGGTTTTTATTTACATATAAAGATTATTAAAAACTTGCTTCAAAAAATATTTATTTTTGTTTTTTCATTAGGTTTCAAAGTTGTAATAACAGACCAACACGTTCATCACTTAGGTATTTATTTCTGTGTTAACTCCTGCAATTTAATTAAAATACCTGGGTAGTGTTAATTCACAGAGGTAAAATGAGCAACTAGATTACAGTCTGAAACACAAAGTGTTAGTGCAAGATTTTGTATTTATTTATGGTTAGCCAACTTACAGTAGATTTGCGGCAGATTGTACAGAAAACTTCTAAGTACAATCTACTTTCTGTATGCCCTTTGTGGATTACGAAAAAGCCTTCGATTTCATCTATTCTGGGACCCTTACTGCGATATCAAGACCAAGACCACCGACATATCGAAGTGCCGAGATATCTGTATAATTATTATTATTATTATTACTTATTTTCACGTTGGAAGTAACGTGACTTTTGTTAGTAAGTATTCTATTCCAATGTGTTAGTAAATACAATTGACATTAATTTCTAGAAATGTGCAGCATACTGCCTTTCTAGTCTGCCTGCAATCATTTAATAATGCTGCGACAATGGCTGTTCGCATTCAGGATCAGCAGTCTAAGCCTATCCAGCTGCAATGGAGAGTGCGTCAAGAGGGTAATATCTCCAAAGTTATCCACTGATAGGCCACTGACTTGGCTTAACGACTGTCATCTAATGACAACATACGGGACGCACGTTTTAACGTGCCGAAAGAGGAGATCGAGATAAATAAACCCATCCATGGACAGGCTACGGTCGACGTTGGTTGACTTCGACGCAATCGAGCTCCTCCACCATCGACCATTGGCGAAGAGAAATGCTTGAAATAAACTTGCCAATATGGTTTCTTTTTTAATAACGGGATAATACAACAATTACAATAATTTGTATAAGCATTTGTAACGTTACAAGGAAAACGTCATTTTAATTAATATATTTATTAGGAAATATATCTGGGGTGTAAGTGGTTCATCAAGATCTTTGAACCAAAGCCAGCTTACTGACAAACGAAGCTCTGGCGAAAAGAGAGGTGTAGGGAGCGTAATTGTAAGCTACATACCCGACTGGGGAATGTACCTCCACCTCACAGAATACCGCAGCCAAATAACGGTTCCCTTGAGGCCTGTTGTGTTCCTGCGAGTGAGTGAGGTCACCAGAAAGGAAGGAGATGCTGCGATGGCAGCGGGGGTGGCGGCGCGCTAGCGACATTTTATGTTTCGAGCGTAAATATAGCTACGGTAACCGCTTCACATCAGGCGGGACGTATGCTTGTCTGCCACCCGACGTAGTATAAAAAAAAATATTACATGAATAATACGAAAACGTCAAATAAAAGAAATATAAAATACAGTCTGTAAGGTTTCAGTCGTCGATAATCTTCAAAGATTCAAAGAACGGGAAGTACGAGGTTCCAGGAGCACCGCCTGAGTTTGTCCGAATAAAAGTTGAATAATAGTTCCACAGTGATCCAGCGGGCAGTCTGCTCAGCTGGACTGGACTAGCGTAGGATCGGGGTTTTCATAAGCCCGACCAGGGCACGTAGGGGATGACCCAAATGGAGATGATGAAGAATTACTTTCTTGGGCCCTTGGGGTATAGAAGACTCCTCTGACAGAGCTCTCCACCAAGTCGGTTGGGGTGCCACCCCTAGAGAGGCTTAGAGTAACTGTAGGCTGGTTGACGACTGAATCTTGACTGCTTGTTCAGTAGGGGTAGTCCGGGTTTATATAGGTGTGACCGGTGTTCTGATCTTCCATTTTATAATGACTGAAGATAAATGGTTAATATAAGAAGTTATATTACACATTTCGTAATTAAGGTACCAGGTATTTACTAAAAAGAGCAGGTACAAAAGACGGTCTTATCGCTGATTAATTCGTATACAGATTTTAAGTAAAGACTTATAAAGTTTACTTCGTGAGCGGTTGGTCTACTTATGTTGAAAGCATTTTCAGAGTGAAGTGAAAAGCCTGAAAAAATGCTGATAATGTAGACTTGGGGAAAACATTGGCTTTTTTACCTTTATTAAAATAGACTAGAAAGGATAACGTTAAGTGATTGTTGTTGGCTATGGAAAAATATACTGAAAAGGTACAAAAATACATAGGTATTCGTATTTCAACGGAAAGTTTTAACGAAGGCTGTATTCTCGTTTAATATTGACTTTTATTCAACGATTGTTATAATAAAAAATGTTTTTCTTTTTAAATAAATAAATATTCGTTGACAAATTACACAGCGCCATCTAGTCCCAAACTACGCAAAGTTTGTACTATGGGTATTGGATAACTGATATACTCGTATGTATGTATATAAATACATTTTTATTTCTAAATAAATACATAGAAAACACCCAGACTAAGACAAACAGACATGTTCATGCACACAAATGTTTGTCATGTGATGGGATCGACCTCGGGGACAAAGTGGTTATTGCTAGCCATACGACCACCGGGTTCGTCGACTCTCGCCTTTTTTAAAGTCATTGGGATATTATATTTACTAGCTAATGCTAATAGAATATTTCTTTTTTGAGGTTATTTTCCTTTTATACGGAGAGGGGAGTAAACGAGTATGTCTGTCATCCGCCCACGCTTCGCTGTGGCTCAATCTTCCCGTTCCCATCTCATTTCAGTGGATTTCCCATACAAACGTCGTCCTGACAATTTATATATCCACTATAAAAATAAATAATTAAATTAAAATAAAACAAATATTTAAGTGGAGCTCCTATACAACAGACATGATTTTTTTGCCGTTTTTATAGATATGGTACGGGACCCTTCGTGCGCGAGTCCGACTCGCACTTGACCGGTTTTTTTCTGATATATGAATTAGATATTCTGCTGTTCGGTAAGAACAAATTCAAAAAACAAAGTTCATAAAAAATTTTTAGTGCTGTACTTAAGTTATAAATGGTGTAACTAAAACGGCTTTGTTTTCTACACCTGCTAAAACGCTTTTTATATCTAAGCGTTTGGACTAGGCATTGACTTTTTTTTATGTGTACAGATTTTCCAACAACAATCGCACCCAAGTCACAGATTATATAATCGAAACAAACAATACTACGTACACACGCCCCGAAAAACATTGAGAGAATGCAAATCAGCCGCAAACTCTCCTTCAATAAAGCCAAAGCATTACCATTTTCCTTATTTATTTTTAGACTATCACAAAAGGCCTGAATCACATTATACAGTCAATGATTTTATCAAAAGATAAGGTAGAAATTCTCAGAGTTAAATATCATAAGGAACCCTGGTGTAGTTTGTATGTAGTACTCGTAGATATAATGCGATATTATAATATAATAATAGAATATAATATAGTAGATATAATGTGTATAATGCTATTCTATTAAGCCAGTCATCATTAGGTCCATTTTAGTCTCCACTACAGGAGCACAACCCTCTCTCGTCCGTCCTAGACGGAAGGATGATTTGGCCTACACTCCCCACGCAGGCCAAACGGGTTGGGGAGGCCTGACTGATCGATATTTGATAATGTATTTCCCTTAGTCGCCTTGTACGACATCCACGGGAAGAAACGGAGTTACTCTATTCTAGTCTGCCGGAACCCACACGGCCATTAAATTAAATTAAGCCGGTATTAAAGTTATATTCAAACGAAGCACATGTGTTTCATATCATAATACCTCCCGCCCCCCTCTTCTCATGGCGTCAAATTTACAGTTACAAATAATATAAAGGCAATTTGATCTACAATACTTTGCGTGCTTCCGCCACCAATAAAATATATTGGCAGTATAGCAGCACGCAAAGTAGTGTGGATCAAATTGCCTTTAAATTATTTGTAACTTTTAAAACAGAATGTTTGTGCAAACTTGCATATAAATAAAAGTAATTTTACACAAAAAATAGAGAAAATTATGCATTCTTTACGTAAGTTAGTTAACACGAAGTTATTAATAAGTAGTAACTCATATTGGCCGTGTGATTTCCGGCAGACTAGAATAGAATCACTCCGTTTCTTCCCGTGGATGACAAGGCGACTAAGGGAAATACATTATCAAATATCGATCAGGTCTCCCCAACCCGTATGGCCAGCGTGGGGAGTGCAGGCCAAATCCTCCTTCCGTCTAGGACGGACGAGAGAGGGTCGTGCTCCTGTAGTGGAGACTAAAATGGACCTGATGATGATGATGAACTCATATTGCTTGCTTGCCGTTGTGTGAGTTTGACACGCTTGGTTCCCATACAGATGTAAGCAATTACGTAGTAAGTTTTCTATTCTAACATCGCATGTTAAACATGGTACATACTAGGTATTATCACTATTTCTTATTATGTGGTATTACATGTTAAAAATAGACTGATGTCGAGTAACAAATACGAAAATAACTGCAAGTAGTACAACCTACGCATAAAATATGTCTTCATTTGAATACAAATATATCAAAGCTCGTGCTGAATTCGCACATTACTTTACGTCTACGAAATAGGATAGACCAGCGCTTCTCAAAGTGGGGCACGTGTACTTCTTAGAACAGTGTTTCTTAACCTGTGTTCCGCGGACGCCTGGGGGTCCGCGAGTATGTGTATCCTCATACACATACTCGCGGACCCCCGCCTTCTTACCTATGAACATTTAAATTAATAAATAATGCCAGCAAGACTTGCAAAAAAGCAGCACACCAACCTTAACATGAATACTACATTATTTATAATTTTTATAAAAATGTAATATTTTTCAGAAGTCAGTTACTAAAATAAATTGTTATAAATTTATTCCTGGTTTTTTTTTATTGAGGGGATCCTTATAATTGTGTTTGATTTTCTAGGGGTCCGCGGACCGAAAAAGGTTAAGAAACGCAATCCTAGAGTATGCTAGAAGCTCTGAGGAGGTTTACAAATTTACGTATTGATCGCTGTGTTGATTCGCACGTGTATGACACATTCATAGTACATTCACGACTTATTAGAATCTCATTAGTGTCGTCGTCCTTATCGTCTTCAACAGTCAATAAGGATTCATGCCACTACCACAGTATAAGTAATAGTACTACAACTACTCATATCGTATACTCCCTTTAAGTTTTAAGCCTTCACCACCATGCTGCTCAACTGCTGGTCGAGGGAGGCCAGTATTTTTAAGCCGCCTTAAGGCCACTGACTTAGCTTAACGACTGCCATCTAATGACAACATCCGGGACCGACGGCTAAATGTGCCAACCTACGTTTACATTCTATTAGAATAGGCTTGTATCCCATTTTTTTTTTTCGATTTGTTATTTAAAGACAATAATATAAATATAGGTGAAATAATTACTTCGATAGCATAAAAACTTCTCGAGATATGATAACTTGAAGATCACAATTTTGGACTATCCCGAAAACGCTCCATACAAAAGACCACGTTATGACGTCACACCATGCTATTTTATATGCATTAAATCAGAAATTTGTACGACAGCTATGTTAAATATTGCGTTTATGTAGCCAGTGCCGTAACAAAAGTTATAGTATTTTTTATTGTTTCTACAATGGTAATATTTATTTTTTATAATTTCATACCTTTAAAATAGACTTTCCCACCAAACTTTGATCGACGATAAAACACGTCGGACATAAGTTATTAAAATTTTAAGATCGCAGATCGTTCTAGTTTTATGTATTTTACGTTACTGATAGAGTTTTTATAATTTTGTAACATGGGCAACAAGCCTATTACACGCCAACGAGCTTCTATTCATTTTTGTTCTATCTACCTATGAGCAGGCTTTCTTTAAGAATGTTGGAATCAAGTATTTGAGGTCAAAATGTTGACCTTAAATACTTGATTCTGCTCATAGATAGATAGAACGAAGAGATAATCACCCACCACCACCCATAGAGCTGAATGATACCAAGGCATTGCTAAACCGTTGCCAGATTTTTCAGAGATTAGACAGACTCTGTTCTTGAAGGTTTTCATATTGTATTTGTTCAAAAACATAATTGAGAGAAGTTGATTCCCCAATTTCCAAAGTAGAACGAGAATTATTAATGCGAAGACATTAGCGAAAATCAGAAGTGTCGACGGTTTTTTAGTGATCCGTAGTAAGCAAGGAACACTCATAGTTTCGCATTCGTCTGTCTATACGTCCGACTTAGACCAGAGGCTATAGTACTAGAAAACTGAAATTTAGCTTAAAACTATACATGTAAGGGTAGAACCACAAAACATCATATATTTTTAGCATACAACACAAAAATGTAATGACCTAGCGTCACAAGTTGTATGATTGTTTTTTTAACACCTAAATTGTATTTAATTCATATTCCCTATATTATTTAAACGGGGAAGTGTGTCTTTCTGTTACCCCTTCATACTTAAACCACTGAGCCGATTTAGACATAATATTGCGACCGACAACTACCGAACCCTAACACTGCGCATAGTCCGACACACACTTGGCCGGTTTTATTTTTTATATGTTTGATTATGTGAAACAATAAAACAAATGTCATTACTTGATGTTTCTTATCTTTTAAAGACAGTTCACTTAGGTTGTGCAGTATGAAAATCTGCACCCACCTATCGACCGATAGGAATTCGTGTATGAAAAACCTTCGTGATCTTCATGATTTTCATCCTAAATACAGGTTTTCCCTTCGGAGGATCTCTATCCTGAAAACCTGTACGTAAACGAAGGTACTAACCAGAGGGTTAGTACCAGTAGTAATATAAGTTATTAACAGTTAGTTAGTTCGTCCAAACACTCACTATTTTTGAAGAGGTTCCTTATCTTTAAAATAGGTAAAGTTTGAGAAAGGTTGGTATAAAAGATTATTTTGCGAATGCGCAGCGATTTCCTTTCCCTAGTTAACACATTCATGGCCCTACCTACGCAGGTAAGTCTTCATGCGGAAGCTTAGTTCTATCTTTAGGTACAAATTATTTAGTATAATAAATTTGTTTCTTTAGCTAGAAAAAAATATGTGTGTAGGTAGAAATAATTTTAAAGCATAAAATGTGAAGAAATTCGTATTGTTTTATTTTACAAATTCGATTCCGTCACTAGATAAAAAATTGTGACTACATATTATTTTTAAATATGTATGTATATACAAAAATAAGATATCTTAAAACACTCTCAATATTCAGCCTATATATTATTTCTGTTTTATAGCCTACCCAACACGTCTGGCCAGCGTGGGTAGTGTAGGCCAAATCCTCCTAGTCTAGGATGGACGAGGGAGGGTCGTGCTCCTATAGTGGAGACTAAAATGACCTGATGATGATGATGAAAACAACTGAATCTATTATGATACTCTTATAGTTATATAAGGTTGTGTATAATTATTCATTAATATTCATTTAAATAAAAAAATAACGATACACTTCTCAGGAATTAATTAATGAATTCACAACCCGTGTATATGTAGCATAAGAATAAGATCTTACTTTATTCTTATATAATACAATTCTGTTGTCGTAAGCGTCCATATGCTGCGATCATAACAGCTTACCATCAGGCAGGTCGTGTTCTATTTACTACCCTAATGGTAAAATACGTTCTTTCTCTACAGCTAGTTTACAAAGTAGGAGAGAAAAAAATGCAATACTGAACAATAATAAATATTCTACTCTCTAGATGGATCGACATCCTAAAAAAAGCGGCTGCAAGCGGCTGGACGCGGAAAGCGGTGCAAAGCATTGGGATAGGTCTATCCTTCAGTTGGTAGACACAGGCTGATAATGAAAATGATGGTGATGAATAAATATTAAAACCTATTGTCAAACTGACTTTCATTCGACTGACTTTCATTTATCTCAAATGAAAAAAATAAGTAAATGTAATAAAGTTTTAAACACCTATAATACTTTAGAACGCCTTTATGAATAAAATTAAAGTGATTTCAGTTTTCGTCCAGTTAGCATTTTTTGAAGTTTACAGTAATTGACGTGCCCAAATTCAGTCCAAAAACTAATGACGTAGTGTAAATCCTTTGTTACACCTCGCGCATAAAAAATATTATTTAACTTCATAATAATCGCTTTTTACAAGCTTTTTTTTTTTCACCGCTGTGTCTGTTGTCAAATGCAGCATGCTGAGTTTGACAGACTTCAAATTAGTTAATTGTTTCAGGTGTTATTTTGCGGAAGTGAAATTTACAGGCAATTTGATCTACACTACTTTGCGTGCTTCCGCTAACAATTAATTCATGCAAACTACTGCCGGCCGGCACCCACCCACTACCGTTAGTAGTTGCATGCGACTGCCTACTTTGGTCGTCTCTGCTGCAGCTGCTGTGGTCGTCTCGGCGAATTCCAACATCTGAAACATAAGAAACATGCGACCGCCACCGCCCCAACTGCCGTGGTCGTCTCTGCGACACGTGTTTCGCCTCTACGCGAGGCATCCTCAGGCGATCTGTAGATGTTGATGGTTAGAACAACAACCTACAAATGACAAGTTCATCGCATTGCCGGCCTTCATATTGTGTTTGAAGTGGAGCGGGTAGTGGGGGTAAGGGAAAATATATTAAGGATAGGAGAATTACTAACGTCAAATTGTTTGTTCATTAGAGGAATTTTGGAATTTTTGTGTTTTATTATTTCTAATTGTTGCCTAATATTAAGTTTTAGTCCTTTGTCTGTGTAGTATTTTGTATGAATTATTGGGAGATAAATTGTGTCCTTCATCTATAAGATGTTCAGCGAAGTGTGACTTTTCTGGACGGTTGTTTTTATAGACTCATATATGTTCGTTAAATCTAGATTGAAAAATACGCCCGGTTTGATCTATGTAAACGTGTTCACAGTCATCACAGAACAACTTATAGACTCCGGATTTTTTATTGGGAGGGATTTTATCTTTACTATTGCAAAATGATTTGAGGGAATTATTTGTTTTAAGGGGCAACCTGAATATTATTTTTTCTAAACATATTGGCTATTTTGTCGGTGATTTTTCTATGACAAACTCGCTGTGTATTTATTGGTTGAGATATTGGGAACCGCGTATAGTAATTTGTTGATGTTATTATTGGTATTTTTTCGTATCAGCTTGTCGGTAGAGCTCCTGCTAACTAACTACTATCGGCTAAGCTAAACACAATTACCGCAAATTTAAGCTAAAATTTGATTTACGCAATCAAAAAATCTGATATGAATCTGCTTCAGCTTAGGCGGTAGGACCCCTCGTCTCCAACCGGTGTAATAAATGAATAAATAAAATAGATTTATATACAGCGGTACCGTATTGAACATCGAATCTATTATTGTACATTGTACATGATTCATGATTGAATATTGTACATCGAAGTGATACATGATTGAATATTGTACATCGAAGTGTGTGTATAATAGCGCACTATGTGTATCCGAGCAGCATCCATGCCATACGATTTTTTGAATGCGAAAATGAAACAACTTTTTTTTTTTTTTTTTTTATACTACGTCGGGTGGCAGACAAGCATACGGCCCGCCTGATGTGAAGCGGTTGACGTAGCCATATTAACGCTTGCGACATAAAATATCGCTCGCGCGCCGCCACCCCCGCTGCCAACGCAGCATCTCCTTCCTTTCTGGTGACCTCACTCACTCGCAGGAACACAACAACCCTCAAGGGAATTGTTATTTGGCTGCGGTATTCTGTAAGGTGGAGGTACGTTCACCAGTCGGGTAGCTTACAATTACGCTCCCTACCTCTCTTTTCGCCAGAGCTTCGTTTGTCAGTCAGCAGGGTGCACCGCGTGCAGGTGAAGTTGGCTTTGGTTCAAAGGTGTTGATGAACCACTTACACCCCAAAATTTATGAAACAATAAAACCCCAAAACTTATGAAATATAAGAATGTACATACATACCTTTTACATACCTTTATTATTGCATGATCGCGTTAATTCCCGTTCTTATATTTCATAAATCATGCAACGCGAAAGTTTAAAAGTTATTAATGAAACAACTGCTTACATTGTTGGTAATTGTGTTTAGCTCAGCTGATAGAAACCTTAGAGCTCTACCGACTAAGCTGAAGATGTTTGTCAACAACTTTAACGTAAGACCAATTTTTGGAATCAAAAAACCCGGTGTTATCGGCTTCAGACCAAACTGATACTGCAGAATGGTAAGTGTATAAAGCAGGATGATGTTATATCCCCGAAACTCTTCACCGCGGCTTTGGAAGATGTCTTCAAACTATAGGACTGGAAAGAATACATTATTCCTTCCACCTTCAGTTTGCCGACGATATAGTCATTATGGTGATATCGCTAGTTGATCCCAGTGCTATGCTCAATAGTGTTTCCAACCAGGTTGGTCTCAAGATGAACATGGACAAGGCAAAGATCATGTCTAACGACGATATTACACCTATAACCGTTTTAGGAACGTTAAACTCGAAGTTGTTGACGAATATGTACGTAGGACAGATCATTCAGGTAGGTAAGTCCAACTTCGACCGAGAAGTTAACAGACGAATCCAACTCTGATGGGCAGCTTTCAGAAATCTGCGTCACATCTTTTTGTCCAAATTACCCCAGAGCAGAGATCATAGTAGCCAAGCAAAGAAACCCATTTTTGTATAGGTGGCTTGATAGTGTGTTCTTAGTTATGACAAACCCCGGCCACTCCATACAAAAATGGCGCTTTTGCATGTAGTACCAAGTGACGTCTGTACACGTGCCTATGTTTGAGTGACGTTCTCTAGGGCTGACATTATTCAATTAGTAGTCGGACATGTACGGGGGTGTAAGTGGTTCATCAACATCTTTGAACCAAAGTCAATCTTACCTGCACGGGGTACACCCTGCTGCCTGACAGACGAGCCTCTGACGAAAAGAGAGGTAGGACATAGCGTATTTTTTAAACAACCCGACTGACGAAGTACCACCATCTCACAGAATACCGCAGTCAAATAACAATTTCCTTGAGGGATGTTGTGTTCCTGCGAGTGAGTGAGGTCACCAGAGACGATGGAGTTGCTGCGTTGGCAGCGAGGATGGCAGCGCGCGAGCGATATTTAATGTTGCGACCGTTAATATGGTTACGGTAACCGCTTCACATCAGGTGGGCGTAGTGAAGAATAAAAAAACATAGTCAATACACTACACTGACTTCAGCCAATATTTATAAAACGCCTTGTATAATTGCCATTGCTAACTTACCCAAAATTTTATATTTTCTAATCACCACTAAATCAAACGTTCGCCTTCCGAACACCGGTTCATTGTAATGATCAAACCATTTCATTCTTACTAATTGTAGCTTTTTACTATTCATATAAATGCATGCGCAATGATTTGATTCATTTTCATATTCACATGGAACAAACGTAATTTAAAACTAATACCACACATGAGATCACGCACAATAAACATTGAAATGTACTCGTAAATAAGAAAATTGTAAACAATAAACCACCATAACTCAAGTGACAGCAATGTCACTTCCGCGTCTGCGCACTCACTTGCTCTTTGAGACATATAATGCTATCCTTTTCTCATCTCGTATTAATTGTATCTTGTATCCTACTTTGACAGACATGAATTAGTTATGATGAAACTATGGCTGCCGCATGCTTTTTAGGTAATTTATAAAAAAATCTGTGCTTTATTTCATCCAAAGGGATCGAATAAATTTATTTTTTTGATTTTCCATGTGTTGAGATATCCATCCACTGCACAAGTAACTTCCATCTTTTAAACTGAATGGAGAATAAAATACGAGCGACGTCAATTTGTAGGACGTTGCATCCATTGCGAACGGTTCCAAATCGGTTCCATAGGGGAGGTGAGGTCGACTAGTGAGAGCGGCAGAGAGTGTCCATACTGTACGTTAGTACTATTACATATACTGTGGTTATGATTTAAGATAATCTGTTGAAAATCATTAGCTCGTTTCTAGATTACCGAATATCAGCAACTCCCGCAGGTGTGACCGATTTGGAAAAGAAAATAGCACCAAGGACCCTACCGGCGAACCTGAAGCCGATTGCCATCGATTATTTGATTACGAAACTCAAACTTCAACTCAGATTTATGGTACTTGTGTTTAGCTTACCTGGTAGAAACTCTGGAGCTCTACCGACTAAGCTGAAGATATTTGCTAATAACTAAAATGTAAGACTAAGTAATATTCGATGCTAATCGGCTTCAGCTTCGGCGTTAGGCCCATGGTTAGTGGCAGGTTCGTGAATCTTCAGGATACCCAACCTCATTTCTAACTCTTCATTAATATGGACAAGCGTACGACTTGCTCAATAATTGTAACCTGTCATCGTAGTCTATGACCACACCACAAACAGATAAGTTGGGCGCACTATGCGCCCAACTTATCTGTTCAGTAACTGGTGGCGAACTGTCACTTTAGTAATAATTGATTTAGTTCTTATTTTGTCCAAATGAATAGATAAGTTGGGCGCACTATATTGTGGTGTGGTCATGATTTTGATGACATGAAATCGCTCACGCTTTGGCGACCCTGTTAAAATCCCTTTACATCGTTCTTGCAAACCCCCAAAATCTTCTGGGAAAATTTCTACACGGAGTTCAGTTCTCTCATAGCTTGAGAGTTCGTGGAAGAATTAATATCATTGAACACGAAACTGGTGAACAGTGTACATTTAGGGTAGTTTCCAATGAGGTCACAGATGCAATATGTATGAGCTAGTAGAAGCGTGTTTCACGATGACGTCGCTACGTACGTATTAATATGCATAGTGCATCTCACACATGTAATACCTATACCGTCCTATTACTGAAAATGGTTCAACCGATAGTCTTGAGCTTAAAGTATTATAATCGCAATGTAAAGAAAAAACCGATAAGTATCATAGTACCACAGTATAAGTAATAGTACTACATACAGTGTGGTCATCCCTGCCGCTCTCTCGTGTCGACCTCACCTCCTCTCTGAGACAAAGCTGGAACAGTTTGTAGGGCGCCGTACGCACACACGCTCATTCTCGCTCTGAACTGACGTCATTATTTATGTATTACGAGTAGTAAAAGACGCAACATTTGTATAGAGTGGCCGGGGTGTGATCATACAGTAAATTTACAGAAAAGCAGTATTTCTCGTAATATATCATAGACAAACTGATACCTAGCGTCTTCGTTCACGTGGAAATTTTGATGTACGAGTATATGTGTTTTGACGAGCTCGGTAGTCGAATGGTTAGCAATGGCCACTTTGACTCCGAGGTCGCGGGTTCGATCCCCGCACATGACAAACATTTGTGTGCATGAACATGTCTGTTTGTCTTGGTCTGGGTATTTTCTATGTATTATATGTATGTATTTACAAAAAAAAAAAAAGTACATTTATCAGTTGTCTAGTACCCATAGTACAAGCTTTGCGCTTAATTTGGACTAGATGGCGCTGTGTAAATTGTCTAGAATTTATTTTTTTATGTGTGAAGATTTAGAGTCTGTTCAATATGGGTGATGACTATAAAAGGCGTTCTTTTGGGCCCTGCAGTTCTGGCCGACAGAAGTACAAAACAAAACTGTTCTGGGCTGTTGGTTGAGGAGCAGCGTGGTGGAGTATGCTCTAAACTCCTTCGATTGAGGAGAGACCCGTATCCCAGCAGAGGGATTAATAAGGGTTGACGACGAAGGGCTGGAATACACTACGTAACATTTTTTTTTTTTTCGAAGTAAGCAATAAATTAAACGGCGATGATACGGCTACGTCTTAAAACCATACCATATCATCATGGTGTTGTGAAAAGAGAGATGTGATTAATAAACAGATACAGAGTCTGATGTGATTAATAAATGAACTTGTAAGTCATTAAAAGGTCTGCGGTAAAATTTCAAATTTTTCCCAATTCTGGGCAGTCAAATATAGCATTTTTTAGTTAGAGGTTAGTTAAACTAACCCGTAAAATACCACCATGCAAAACAATCACGTCGATTCGATCCCTTGTTTTGTTTAAAAAAATAAATTTCCAAGCGAACCGTACATTTTTTAAGTATAAAATAGCCTAATTCCTGATCCCAATCCTACCACTATGCAAAAGTCTTGTCGATTTTTACATAGTGAATACTCTCTCAAATCTCTCAAGTGGTCGAATTGACATGATTTTGCATGGTAGCTCAAAGATCAGAGAATGTCATTGACTACTTTTTATCCGGTTCCCCGTGAAATAGTTTTGTTTTTCACAGTTTACTCTGTGAAACAAAACTTCACAGAGTAGACAGTGAAAAACAAAACAAAACTATCCCCATGGAACCCGGTAAGATTTTCCCGTTTAAAAAGGTGTCCATGTCATTCTCTAATCTTTGAGGTACCATGCAATGTCAATTCAACCACTTGCTCTGAAAATCAAATAGATATTTATCTTATAGGAAACGTATATTTTCCCGGGATAAAAAGAAGTCTATGTGCTTTCAGACTATAATCTTTCTCTGTACCAAATTTTATATACGGCCATATCGCCGAAACTGAAATTTACGATCGGATTTTTTTAATGCGAATTATGCTTAAATTATTGGTAATTATGTTTAGCTCAGCTAGTAGAAACCCTAGCTCTATCTACTAAGCTAAATGCTAAATAATACTAAATTAATACTAAATTTAATACTAAATTTTAGATATTTATTTTAGATATTACATGTATGATAATAAATTTAAATTTGATGTTAGTTTAGATCATGACGTGATTTTAATTTTATTTTGATTGTAATTTTAAGAGGTTTTATTTAGTATCGATTATATTTTTTTGATTATAATAATGTAATTAAATTTTAGTTTCCGACACAATGTATATTGTTCAAGGAATAAATGACTAATGACTAATGACTAAGCTGAAAATATTTGTCAATAACTTTAAGCTAAGACCAATTTATGGTATCAAAAAATCCCGTGGTAATCGGCTTCAGCTTCGGCGGTAAGTCCCCGTTCAGCCGTTCTGTCGTGATTGAGTAACAAACATCCATCCATATACATTATCATAAATGACACAAAATATTTTATATTACTAGGACTCTAGGAGACATAAAGCCATGCTAGCGGGGGTCTCGTCGTCGATCTCTGTGTCGGTCGATCTCGATTTCATTTAGATTCACGTTTTATTGCATACGCAAAGATTCCATCAACTTAATATGAATTCAAAAATATATCTTTAAACCAAAATTAAACTTATTTTTGACGTGACAACGTCTTATAAATTGGTTAGCCGGGTGACACTTCAAGAAACTGGCTCACGTTATGCGCTTACAATGAGAGCGAGTGAAAGGCACGCGTCCCTTCTAAGAGCGAGAGAGACAGACATAAAAAGTGAAAGGCATGCGTCCCTTCCACTCGAAAACATTTTACCACTCAAAGTCGTTGTCACGTAAAACTTTCGCCCGTATACCGACTTTACAGGCAACCAATTTTTTTTTTTTTATTTGTATCACGCTTGTGCGTGCTTGCTACTTAAAAAAAACGTTATAATTGCACCGGCGGATGCGGATAGAGGGCAGTTGATGCGATGAGTGAATTAATGGAAGAGGTCACTTGAGAACTATGGCTTGAATCCGAATACGGGAAAGATCGAGTACTTGGGCTGCAAAACAACAGATCCCACGACCGTGCACATAACGATATGGTCGAATAAACAGACGGTTTAAGTACTTGGGATCTGTTCTTCGATCATCGGATAGCATCGACTGCGAGATTTCAATAGCTTGGACTAAGTGGCTTGAGGTAACCAGTGTCTTCTGTGAATCCAAAATTCCGCCAAGTTGAAACGTCAAAAACTATAAATCTATAAATCCAAGATTAGACCATTTTATAAGTTAGTAAAGGATCGCCAATACTTGAGCGACACGTCCAGTTGTTGTATTTCATGGAGTTGAATATGCTGTGCAGTATGCGCGAGGTTTCGTAGAAGGAGCGCGTCAAGAATTCTCGGACATGGCAAGCAAACTGCACGAGATTCATTTAAGCTGGTTTTGTCAAATTTTATGGAAAGCGGCAAGTTAGGAAACAAATGTCTTGCAATGGCACATCCTCCAGGTTCGGGCACACAGGGTAGGGGCATTCTTTCTGGTAAACTCACTCACTCGCAGGAGCACCCACAAGGGAATTTTTATTTGGCTGCGGTATTCTGTAAGGTGGAAGTACTTCCCCAGACGGGCAGCTTAAAAATATGCTATGCCCTACCTTTTTTTTCGCCAGAGCCTCGTTTGTCAGTCAGCAGGGTGCACCACGTGCAGGTGAGGTTGGCTTTGGTATAAAGATGTTGATGAGCCACTTACACCCCAAACTCATTACAAACACGAAAAAGAAAAATTTTCGACCGCGCTCTGACGCGATCCGCTATATTGCCTTCGTTTCAATTAAATTAAATTCAACTTTATAAAGATGAAAGCACGTTTATCCGAGTTTAACCCACCTTGAAACGTTACATTCGCCTATCTTAACCAAAACATATTTCATCTAACCACCTTAATGTAAGTTAGGAGTCTGTAGAATTAAATTAGATTAGTTTTAATCGACGTATAAATACAAACTCAGACTAAACTTATTGAAATGCCTATAATCCTAGTTTAATCCCTCTTGCACTTATCTCCACAGTTGTCCTGAAAACTAGACTTGTAACAACTTAGTTCGATTAAGTTTGAAATACCTGTCCTTTCAAGGGCGCGACAAATAGAGTACTATATATTACTTATTTTCACTTAACACAACTAGCAACTCGACCAAGCTTCACACGTGTGCATAGTTTAGGAATTTGGTTACAAAATCATGATGCGCGGCTCTTGACCGGAATTGTAGGCTTTTTGCTGTAATCCGGATGAAAAAAATTGATTGTCTGTAAAGTCGGTTTACGGGCGATAATTTTACGTGATGACGCATAAGAAAACATCGGCCGACGGAGTGGAAGAGAGATAGCTGCATCACAAGCCGAACGATTGTTCCACGCTCTCGCTTGCACGCTCGGCTCAGGCGGAACGTGACAATGAGTCATACTTTTTCGTGCGTGCAGTCGGCGTTCATCGATTTATAAGAAATTCTACGCCACACAGACAAAGCCATGGCAAACGATTAGTATATAATATCTTCCGGAAATAACCTCAAATTGACGCTCTGGAGATCAATAAATTTTTGTGGCCATTTGTTTCGTAAAATAATGATATTTACAAAACGACCGCCATCGCGTTTTCCTCAATACAGGCTGTATTTACAGCGTTCTCCATCAGTTTCTGCCATAGATCTAAAGAATATAGACATGTACATACGTAACTTTTTTGTATCAATTTTCATACAAAATAGTTATGTATCAATTACATAACTTTTTGTACTACAATTGTAGAATGAACCTCGATATGTTGAGAATTTTCCCGTAGACTACAGCATGGGGTACAGCGTTTTTTAAAAAGCCTATGTTGAGAGAATAAGTAATCGGCGAGACGTGAATAATGTTCCTAGCACCCATAATTAGGCTACGGTGACTGCTTTCGATCATACGATCCTATGCATGTTTACTAATACACAGTGTTAATTTATTATCTGAATATTATTAAATTTGAACACGTTTGTGTCATATTATTAAAGATGACAGTAACGCGTTACAGCAATTTTGCCATATTTAGTGGCATTGTATAGAAATACGTAGTTTCTCGTGAGCATGGTGGTAGAGAAGTAAGCTGACGCCAGATATTACCTACACTATTATTATAATTATCGAGATAACTATATACTGATAATTATCAATGACCATAACACAATATCACACGCAGGTAGCGTGTGCTATTGTGTTATGATCATTGATATAGCCGATAGTGTGTAACTGAACACGTGAAATGTCAGCAGGAGGAGATATTCTTATTCTCACTGCTCTCTTTTTTATTCTTTATGGCTTTTGTGCGCTAACATTTTTTGTAAATAAAAAAGTTAGGAACGCTAAAAAATTGCGGTTTATGACATCGACGCGAATCAAAATGTAAGAAAGAGATGTATCATATCTTGCTCGCTGCATGATGTATTGTCTAGAATGGATATGCATAATACAACATATATACTTTCTTTGAATCTGAACACTCATGATGAAGCCAAACATTCAGTGTCAAATATAGCTGGATTATAACTAGATAATTATTGGATACTTATACACATAATTATCCTAATAATTTCCAACCCTGCTGACTGATCAGTAGGCACAGCCTACATCCGTATAGTTAGCAGGTTCAGAGTAGACTAATTGTTTTTAAAAAACGATTCATTCGCTAAGTCAAAGCTACTTCTTAATTCGAATTGGAATATCATTAATTAATAAATACTGAGTCTTAACTGAGTGCTCAATTAGAAAATATATAAATGACCTCCGTGCTTTGTCTATGAATTCTTAAGTCTATGTATTTCTCTCGTATTTATGGTGTTCATTTAGTAACTTTATTTTGTGAGCGTCGTCTAAATTTTCCAGTTTATTCACTGAATTTTTACATCGAATAATGGTTATCTAATTAATTAATTAGATAGCCATTGTTCCATCTAAAAATTCACATCAAGTGTACATCATTCAGTGTACGCCATCATTATTAATTATACACGCAAAAAGTATTCAGGATTGAATTTATTGAGTGAAGCAAGCGGAGCGATATGCCGAAAAGTCATTCTTGGAAATGAAAGCCTCCAAAACCACTGAACTAATTTTGATGAAACTTGTCACAATTAAAGACTTGAAGTTGAAGCTTCAGTTGGTATCCAAAAAAAATTGAGATCGATCATATCCTTGAGGAATGATCATCAAATACATTTTCCATTGAAATCAATGGAAAACATACAGTCGTTTTGAAAATGTGGTCATTATGGTTTTAGAAATTCTGATATAAAGACGTTCTGGACATAGTCTTTCTGAGATTGAACTATGTGTACTTGGTCGTTCCGATATCTTGGTCTTCTGATACTAACCCCACTCAGCGAATCTACTCGCTCCACTCAATCTCGATTTTGGCCCCGTGGGCTAAAATCTGGCCTAGTTTCATTAATGATCCTTATAAGTAATTCTGAAAACTATTCACTGTGTGTAAATCGAAACATTCCCAAAATAAAAGGTTTTGTAGTAGTATAAATAAAAGTTTCTCACAAAGTTTTAACTTGAGTTCTCAAATTGGCTTCAGTAATTGGCTTCAATTGCACGAGTATGTTGTAAATCCAAGCGTCTCCTTATTAAGTAGAAGAAGCCTGCGTCTGAAAATGTTCAGTTCAAATCCAGCTCATTCATAAGATTTCTGAACGAATGAAAGAACATTGTAATTTTAAATACACTCCGAATTTAAAATTTATTTTGCAAATTTTTTGGTTTCATTATAAATACGTATTTTTGTTGTGTAATTATAAAATTAAGTAGATTATAATTTAAGAATAAAGCAAAATTTTTTATGTAGGCATGAAATTAAATGAAATTTCTTTATGTGCCACTTTTATACCGCTTTATTTTTTTTTATTGTTAATAATATTTTGTCTTTAACTTATTCTTTTACCTTTTAATTACCCGACTGCGACAGAAGGAGGGATATGTTTTTCGAAAGTATGTATGTACGTGTAATTGTTTGGCACGTTCTGCAGATCGAACGACTGGATGCATTTTAGCTTGAGAGGTGTTGTTAGATTCGTATTTGCTGTGAGAGTGACACTGGGTACGTCAAAATAAAAAGAAAAACAAAATGGCGGATTTTTGGCGCCAAGTTCAAATGCAAATGCGCGCCGCAGTCTTGACGGCTCGATGGATTTTAGCTCGAGGGGTGTCATTAGATATGTATTTACTGTGAGAGCGACATTGCATATATCAAAATAAATAAAACTAAAAAACATAAAATAAAAACGGTAATTTAAAAAACTAAGAAACCCGACTGCTTTTCCGTGTAATTTGGAAATGAAAAACCCCTAAAACAAGAAAACATGTAGCAGTCGGGACCCTACATGTGCTCTAAATTTACTAAGCCTCCATTTCTAGAATGGGTCCCGACTGCTACATGTTTTAGGGGTTTTTCATTTCCAAATTACACAGAAAAGCAGTCGGGTTTTTTAGTTTTTTAAATTACCATTTTTTTTTTTAATTTATTATTTAACGCGGACTATCAAGCTGTAGAACAGGCTCCGTCAGTTTTACCCGGTCTGGGGTAAAATGGAGTTCTTCAAAAAGGGCGGGAAGAGGTTCTTACAGGGTCGGCAACTCGCGCGTAATGTCCCGGATGTTGTTGCGATAACTGCATTCCATCAGGCGGATCTTACGGCCACCCTAGTGGTATTAAAAAATATACAAGTCTATGCAGAATGGTTTCGAGATTTTGTCAGTTGTACAAGTACGTAAGCTGGAACCCCACGAAAATAATTGACTAAGTAAGTACCGGCTAAGTAATAAAGGGGCCCTACTGGCCAAGTAATACAGGGTCCCTACCGGCTAAGCTGAGACCGATTCCCATCGGATTTTTTGATTGCGAAAATAAAACGTTAGCTTAGTTTTATGATACTTGTGTTTAGCGTAGCTAGTAGTAACCCTGAACCTATACCGACTAAGCTAAGAAGATGTTTATCAATAACTTAAACTTAAGACATAATTTTTGAATCCAAATATTTGATAGTATCCAGTTTCAGCATCGGCAGCAGAGCCCGTGGTTGATCCCGACTGTGACCTACTTTAAAAATATATCCATTATTCAATTTCAAAACACATTCCGACTGAAATTTCCTACTATATTTTTTTTTATTTTAATCGCAGACCTACATTTTTTATTTATCTCAAACACTCGTTAATAAATTGATCCTACTGCTGTAACGTCGACGAAGTTGATACGAGCCGTCAAAAAGCGTAAAATTGAATATATCAGACACGTGTTATGACATGATAGATACTAGCAGCTTTCATTTGTAGTAATGGACAATCCAGAGGTCAATATAAGCTTTGGAAGACGTGAGAAATTATGGCTGAAGAACGTGATCCCAAACTGACACAGGGTTTAGAACTTTTAAGTCTGAGAAGTGACTTTGCGTCCCTTTGTGTGTTCTACCGATTGTAAAATGGCGTGTGTTCAGAGAATTTTTTTGACGTGATCCCCTAGGCCTCCTTCTACAGTCGCACCGCTCGCCATCGACAGGGAATTCATCCTCAAACATTGGAGCCTAAGTGGTCGCGTACTGTGTTCGGTTCAGTTTACAACAGAAGTTTTCTCCCACGTACTGTCAAGTTGTGGAATGAACTGCCTGTCAAGGTTTTCTCAGAAGACTCCAGCATGGGGTTCTTCAAAAAGGGTGCGAAGAGGTTTTTACCGGGTCGGCAAAGCGCGTGTGATTCCCCTAATGTACAGGCTACGGTGACGGCTGTACATCAGGCGGGCCGTATGCTTGTTTGTCACTTTAGTGGTATAAAAAACAATATGCGGACATTTACAGAAATTGTCAGCTTCAAGCTATTCTAAAATGCCACAAGAAAAAAATTGCATCTCTGAACTGACGGTCAACCTTACAAAACACCTTACTATTACTGGAGTTGACCGCTTTTTCCTCTGAAGAAGAATTAGGGTAGGTTTGGATTCGTAACGTTCTATGAAGAAATTCGTTCCAAGATGTTTCTTGGAACGAAGTCTTTTAAATTTGATTTGAGATTTGTTAACAATGTATTTTTATTTACTTTTTCCTCCCGTCAATGCGTGTTAATAATGAATTTTCATATATTTTTTCCTCCCGCTGAATTGTATGGGAGAAAAGAAGGACTATCTTCTTAAATTATGAAACTGGAAGTTATAAATATAGAAGGTATTTATGTGTAGAGGCAGTATAGTTATTTCCCATAAAACACTTGCTTATTATTATTTTACCCGACTGCGACAGAAGGAGGGTTATGTTTTTCGAGAGTATGTATGTATGTATGTATAATTGTTTGGCACGCTCTGCAGCCTGAACGGCTGGATGGATTTTAGCTTGAAAGGTGTCGTTAGATTCGTATTTGCTGTGAGAGTGGCATAGGCTACATCAAATATAAAAAAAATCAATATGGCGGCTGTGAGCCGCAAAATTGTCGCTGCAGTAATTTTTTTTTTCTTCTTAATATATCGTTATGGGTATCAAAATAAAGGTCTCGATGACCTGATTTCAAATATATATTTGATATATTAGTTTTTGCCTGCGGCTTTGCTTGTATGGAATTATATTATTGATACGCGTGATTTTTTCTGTCACCTAATTTTAGATGTGTCACTAATCTACAGTACCCTAATAATAACATCTATCCCCAAGAAATATGTTAGTCATCATTTTAATCAAAACTGTGTCTAAATATAAATCATCAGCTTAACAAACTACTATTATTATTTAATTCGTTTGATCATCAAAATAATAGATCTGTCACCAAATAATTAGATCAGCTCCTTAATTTAATGAAAAAATGGCTAATAGGGGCGAAGTCAAATTGGCGTCATATTCACTGACGAGTCTTACCAATACTTGGTCAATGTAATAAATCATGTTTTGGTTAGATTTGAGTTGATTTTTGGTTAGGTTAGGGTTTTCTTGTGTCCTGTCATCGGAAATAGGAGCTCCGCGAAGCGGAGCTCCGTCAACCTAGATGATGAATGATGTGGTGCCAAGTAAAAACATTTATTGGTACTAGACCCTATATCTCTATGATTTTAGGTGATTTATTGTGGAATCGATTTTATATTGTTTGGTGACTACATTTTGGTGACAAATCTATTATTTTGCGGGCAAACCCCATTAGTTAAGAAACACAAAACTAATTAAATTGGTGATAGCTTAAATGATACCCATTAATAAATCTGTTGTAGGTGCAGTCGGGTTTTTACTTATAACTTGTTTTCTTTTTGCCGCATCCAATCCTAGCATTCACATATTCGTAGTCCAAACATAAAATCCTCAAGCGGCGGAAATACCACGAAAAGCAATAAAAATCCGTGTAATCCATACAAAGCTTTATGGACGGAGGCCAGTGGTGAGGCTTTCCCACACTTTTTTTCTTGTAAACGCACATTTAAGTTGATGGAGCACATGTGCGTATCGATAGCGTGTCATGAGTTATTAGCCCCTATTTACGTTTTGGAAAATACCGCGAGGTATGAAGAGTTGAAAAATATAATAAAAAATAAACATGACAGCAGTCCATAGGCTCCGGTAACTGTTTTCCATCAGGCGGGTCGTATGCTTATTTACCTTTGTGGTATTACAAAATGGGGTGTGGCTATGTCATGGATGTACAACACACGGCCCTGTGTTGTACGTAAATACGTTATATGCACTAAAATTATCGCAAATCGCTCCGCACGCGATGTCCATAGTCCACTTGGCGTAATAAATTCTTTGATCCTTCATCTATCCAGTGATGTGATTGAGATTTGGAATGAGATGATAGATTTGTAGCTGCAACAAGAAACTGTATCCCCCGATTTCGTTATCATTCGTTTAGATAGACGTATTGACGTCAAAAACCAGTTATAGGCTGACAAAAAAATGTAACTCCCTCTCACAGTGAGTGCACCGCCATTTTTGGACCCTCGGACATCCTGACCTGCACGTGGTGCTTACCGATTAGCTAACGAGGGTCTGGCAAAAGAGAAATAAGTTGGGCTGTCTAGTCCAATTTTGGGATGTACCTGCATCTCACAGAAGACCGCAGCTAACATCTCTTGAGGATTGTGGTGGGGTACGTCCGAAACCCTTCGACAGCGAGAAGACCCGCATCCCAGCAGTGGGATGAATATACGTTAATTCATGAGTAGCTTACAGGAATGGCTGGCGTAATAATACTTTGAGGTTATTTAATCCATCCACATCATCTTTATATTTGACGATCGACTACAGTACGTTTTTTAAGAGATTTTCTACCACGAACTGTGAAGTTGTGGAATCAACTTCCCTCAGCAGTATTCCCAAATAAATACGACATGGGGGCCTTCAAGAACAGAGTCAATATTTCCCTTAAAAAGCTGGCAACATATCGCCGACCCCTTGGTATTGCTGATTTCTATGGACGGTGGTGATTACTTTCCATCAGGTGACCCACATACTCGCTTGCTCCCCTCTCATATAAAAAAACCAGACAAGTGCGAGTCGGACTTGCCCACCGAGGGTTCCGAACGTAGGATCATTATAAATAGTTCAGGAATATAACCACCCATTTTTTTTAAGATTTAATTACAAATACCTATATAGTTTTGAGATTTATTCTCGTACTTATAGTCTATAACGATGTTACTTGCCAAATTTTATAGTTATAGGTCAACGGGAAGTACCCTATGAGTTTTGATTCCCTTGTGAATGTGTCGAAATATGCGTTTTTTGCTGAATAAACGGCCGTATCTTTTTTTTTACGTAAACTTAGCAGTTTGATTTTTTTACAACTTCATGGGATCGTAGACCTGAGTATACAGTTCAAATTTCAGCTTGATACCTCTACGCATTCTCGACTTAGAGGGTCTTGACAGACAGACAGACAGACAGACAGACAACAAAGTGATCTTATAAGGGTTCCGTTTTTCCTTTTGAGGTACGGAACCCTAAATAGACAATATTCTGTTTAAATAACCCTTTCTCTCATTTGTTTAAGATGCTAAAAACGTTTAGTTCAGTTGGTTTTGACCCTTTGACACGAAAATCAACAAAAAGTAAGCAGACGCCAGAGAAATTATCGAGTTAATTAGTATGAGGTGCGGGTCGGGCACGTAACGACCCCGTCTGCCCACGTCGACCACGTCCGAGGCTTCTTTCATCGCTCTGGGGAAATAGTCCAACATTTGGCACTTTTTAATTAACTTCGGTGCATTGTTTTTTGATACCAATACACCGCAGCAAAATCGATAGTTGAAGCACGGTATAGAGCAAGCTTTCCCAACCGTCATTTCGCCGAGCCTCTAGCCCAGTGGTTCCCAATCTTTTTTTTTTTCGCGGACCACTAAGAGGTTTTTGCTGCGTGAAGGGTCCCCAACTGTCAAATAAATCCATTATTCCATAACTCGAGATTTGAGTGTTTCGTATAATATTGCTCAATATCTTTCATTATAAGTTTGTATCACGGACCATAATTTACCTCTCCTGGACCACTGGTGGTCAGAGGACCACCGGTTGGAAACCTCTGCTCTAGCCGAACTAAAAAATAATACTGTCATGGCCCCCTTAAGTTTCAATAAAAATAAGAAACACAGATTTTTTTTGCAGAAGCGAGTAATTTGGAACACTTAATTTACCTACTCGTTACATGTTTTTTGTACCTCTTAGCTCGCTCGATGTTAGGCATCAGATTATAATTATTTTGGGGTGAAAGTGGCTCACCACGATCTTTAGAGCCTAAGTCAACCTCATCTGTACGTAGTGCATCCTGTCGACTAGCGAACGAGGCATTGGTAAAAGAAAGGTAGGATACCGCGGATGTATAAGCTGCCCGACTGGGGAAATACCTCCACCTCACAGAATACCGCAGCCACATCAGCAGAACCGTATGCTTTTTATGCCGTATGCTTGTTATCCTCATCCCGCAACACTTGTCTTCCACCCGACATATTATAAAAAAATATCTAAATACAAGTCGTGTACCATTTACGTATGACTCAAGAACGGCTGGACCGATTTTTAAGTTTTTGAATTTGTCTTTGTCCGGAATAGGATATTATGTATTAAATAACATTGGAAAATTGACGAAAAAATAAAATGAAAGAAAAAACATTAATATCCCATACAAATAGTGGCAGTTGAATAAGGATTCAGATATTTATTGGTTGTCAAATATTTATGTGTGCGTTCAAAAATGTATATGAAGCTCCAGAAATATTTAAATACATTTTTTTTTAAATTAAGACATTTGTCCTATATAGAACTCGATAGAGATAGAAATGTCAAATCGATTGGTCTCACTTTTACGTCACGAAAGTTGTCTGTGATTTGTTTTGAAAATTGTTTTGTAAATTAAAATATTTATTGGTATGTATATACCTAGTTAGATATATTTATTGATATAGTTGATTTTTGTATTATTTTTTTTTTATGTTATTATTTTAATAAAGTACTGAACTTAGTATTTATTTTGTATTTATTGTATTGCTTCCATAAAATCACAAATTTAGATAGATAGATAGATAGAATATGCTTTATTTGCATAATCTATATATATAAAAGAAAGTCGTGTTTGTTACAACACATAACTCGAGAACGGCTGGACCGATTGCCATGGTTTTTGATTTGTTGGATTTGTTTCCGTCCCGAATAGCAGAATAACTCTTAAAAACATTGGAAAATTCTCGAAAAAATAAAGTAAAAGAAAAAACATTTTCCCATACAAAATGTTCGTGGTTGTCGTAGCTGTCAAATGTGACGTTGTCGTACGTTCGTACGCCAAATGTATGCGTGCGTTCAGAAATGTTTAATAAGCTCATTATAGAACAAATGTCATAGATTAAAAACAAATGTTAACTCTATTGGTCTCATTTTTACGTCTTGAAAGTTGGCTGTGATTTGTTTTGAAAACAGTTTTGAGGATTTAAATATTTATTGCAAAGAGAATGTAACCACTACGTTTTAAGAGACGGATGTGCCATACAAATAGCTTTATTCTAATATGTATGAAATGGAAGCGAAAACAATCAGAATTTGTACCAAATTCGCTTCCGATTCATAGAGTCGTTTTTTTACTTTGAGTTGCGCCAGGCTGATTTATTGGTTCTAAAATATTTATGCGTGCGTTAAGAAATTTAAATCAAGCTCCATAAATCTATATAATATATAAAATAATGTCGTGTCTTGGTCGGGAAAGTATTAAAAACATTGAAAAATTGACGAAAGAATTAAATAAAAGAAAAAACGTTTTCCCATACAAATAGTGCCAGTTAAAAAGGATTGAAATATTTATTGATTGTTATGTAAATGTCAAATCGATTGGTCTCACTTTTACGTCGCGAATGTTGTCTGTGATTTGTTTTTTGGATTGAAATATTTATTGTTGTCAATTGGTACTTTTTTTGTGACTTTGTAAAGTACTGAACTTATTATTTACCCACTGCTGGGATACGGGTCTTCCCTCAACCGAAGATGTTAAGAGCATACTCCAACACGCTGCTCAACTACGGGTTGGGCCACTAACTTGGCTTAAGGACTGCCATCTAATGAAAAACACCAGGACCGACGGCTTAACGTGCCTTCCGAAGCACGAACGAGCTCGAGTTAACATAAACTCATCCATGAACAGGCTACGGTTGACGTTGCTTAACTTGCGTGTACAATTAGACTGACACGTGCCTCACGCCGTCGTGCTTCTCTATTATTCATTGTGTTAATTTCAAGAAATCATAAATTTTGTTCATATATATATGTACATCACGACATTCATTGACTGTTAGGCGGTACGAAGTTCGCCGGGACAGCTAGTACAAATTAAAAGTACAGTGAATCAATAAATTATTACAGACTTGTATATATGCAACAAGGCGGCCTTATTGCTGAGAGCAATATTTTCAAGGCAACCTTAGTTCAACTAATAAAAAACGTGTTACATACACGACATTCATTGATTGTTAGGCGGTACGAAGTTCGGCGGGCCAGGTAGTAGGCAAAATATAAATTCGACTAAATATCCCTACCATTTCAATCTTACCACGTCTCAGTAAAGCTCACTTCAGTCGTCCATTGTTATCCAGCGCAGTAAATTACCGCTTACACACATTCAATCAAGTAACACAGAGATAATGTATTCTGTATCAGCCACAAAGCCTATCTGTACACATGAATAGACTTATCTCATTCCGCCGGCCACAATGCAGCGACCTCTAGAAACAGGATGTTAACTAAATATTCAGACGCATTGAGTATAGGACTAATGAAATGCAAGGGTTCAGTCTAAGATGTTTTGATGTGAATGCGTATTTAAATTTGCTTCCTTAAGTAGGTAATTAAAAAAAAACCGGCCAAGTGCGAGTCGGACTCGCGCACGAAGGGTTCCATACCATTATCTATAAAAACTGCAAAAAAAAATCACCTTAAATATTTGTTTTATTTTTATTTAATTATCTATTTTTAAAGTGAATATATAACTAAATATTATGTGAGTATTGGAAGTGTATACCTATTACCGTTATCAATTGCGAGCAAAAACGAGCAAAAAAAAATCACGTTTGTTGTATGGGAGCCCCCTTTTAATATTTATTTTATTTCGTTTTTTAGTATTTGTTGTTATAGCGGCAACAGAAATACATCATCTGTGAAAATTTCAACTGTCTAACAATCACGGTTCATGAGATACAGCCTGGTGACAGACGGACGGACGGACGGACGGACGGACGGACAGCGGAGCCTTAGTAATAGGGTTCCTTTTTACCCTTTGGATACGGAACCCTAAAAACGAATGACAACCGGGAGATACAGTTTGGTGTTGCAGTTACACACCACTGGATAGATGAAGGATCAAAGAATTTATTACGCTAAGTAAGGACTATTGAACATCGCTTGCGGGGGAGGGGGAAGCGCTGCCATTTTAAGATAACTTTAGTGCATGTAACGTATTCACGTACAACACAGCCGTGTCCGTGACAAAGCCACATGACATTTTTTTTACCCGACTGCGACAGAAGGAGGGTTATGTTTTTCGAGAGTATGTATGTATAATTGTTTGGCACGCTCTGTAGCCTGAACGGCTGGGTGGATTTTAGCTTGAGAGGTGTCGTTAGATTCGTATTTGCTGTGAGAGTGACATAGGCTACATCAAATATATAAAAAAATCAATATGGCGGCCTGATTTCAAATATATATTTGATATATTAGTTTTTGCCTGCGGCTTTACTTGTATGGAATTATATTATTGTTACGCGTGATTAATAAATCTATTGTAGGTGCAGACGGGTTTTTGATTTTTTTAATTAACTTTTTGTTTTTATTTTTTTTTTCTCTTTATTTAGTTTAGGGACTTTGGTCTTCAAAAAGCTTAACTTATAACTTGTTACCTATAGAAACGTTCTTCCTCTTATAGAGGCAGATGCCTCTATAAGAGGAGCTCGATGGCGTCGTCGTTGCGCGTCGCAGTCTAATCGAACACGCAAGTTAAGTAACGGCGACCGTAGCCTATCCATGGATGAGTTTATTTATCTCGAGCTCCTCCGTGCTTCAGAGGGCACGTAAAGCCGTCGGTCCCGGCTGTTGTTTTCAGATGACAGTCTTTAAGCCAAGCCAGTGGCCTTTAAGCGGCTTGAAAACACAGACCTCCGCCAACCAACATTTGAACAGCGTGGTAGAGTATACAAAATCAAAATCAAAATATCTTTATTCCTTGGACTTTATAAAGCACTTAGAAACGTCATACAAATTAAATATAAGAACATGTATAAATCATTACTACTCTAAATCCGAAGAGCTTAGATTCACTTTCATCACACTATCTTGAATGTGAAAGTGAATTTAAGTGCCAGTTCCGGCGACGGGGCTTCTTGATTCTTGATTCTTTCTTGATACTCTAAACCTCTTCTATTGAGACCTGTATCCCAACAGTGGGATGAATAATGCTTAAAGACGAAAATGACGACAATAAATGAGAATACAGAGCGTACGGATAGAGCCAGCCTTATCCCAAATGCGATTTCTTGTAGGCAACTTTAGCATAATGGCAAACCCCGGCCACTCCATACAAAAATGGCGCTTTTGCATGTAGTAACCAAATGACGTCTGTACACGTGCCTATGTTTGAGTGACGTTCTCTAGGGCTGACATTATTCAATTATTAGTCGGACATGTAAGGGGGTGTAAGTGGTTCATCAACATCTTTGAACCAAAGTCAATCTTACCTGCACGGGGTACACCCTGCTGACTGACAGACGAGGCTCTGACGAAAAGAGAGGTAGGACATAGCGTATTTTTTAAGCAGCCCGACTGACGAAGTACCACCACCTCACAGAATACCGCAGTCAAATAACAATTTCCTTGAGGGTTGTTGTGTTCCTGCGAGTGAGTGAGGTCACCAGAGAGGATGGAGTTGCTGCGTTGGCAGCGGGGAAGGCAGCGCGCGAGCGATATTTAATGTTGCGAGCGTTAATATGGTTACGGTAACCGCTTCACATCAGGTGGGCGTAGTGAAGAAAAAAAAAACGTGTGACACTCGGGGACTGCCGCGGTAAAGCTATTGCATAGCATTTTTTATCAACTAATGCTAGTTTGCTCGTTCATCCACCCATCCATCCATTCATCCATCCATCCATCCACCCATCCATCCACCCATCCATCCATCCATTCACCCATTCATCCACCCATCCACCCACCCAAATCAACCCACCTACCCATCCATCCATCTAAATCAACCCACCCACCCATTCATCCATCCATCCATCCATCCATCCACCCATCCACCCATCCATCCACCCATCCACCCATCCATCCACCCATCCACCCATCCATCCATCCATCTATCCATCCATCCATCAATCCATCAATCCATCCAACCATCCATCCGTCAATCCGTCCGTCCGTCCGTCCGTCCATCCATCCATCCATCCATCCATCCATCCATCCACCCATCCACCCATCTATCCACCCATCCACCCATCCATCCATCCATCCATCCATCCATCTATCCATCCATCCATCCATCCATCAATCCATCCAACCATCCATCCGTCAATCCGTCCGTCCGTCCGTCCGTCCGTCCATCCATCCATCCAAATTGTTTTTTTTTACTTTCCATGTGTTGAGACATCCATCCACTGCACAAATAACTCTCATCTTTTACATACTCGCATATTATTTTAAACTGAATGGAGAATAAAATACAAGCGACGTCAATTCGTACGTTGTGGCATTCCTTGCGAACGGTTCCAAATCGGTTCCATAGGGGAGGTGAGGTCGACTAGTGAGAGCGGCAGAGAGTGTCCATACTGTACGTTAGTACTATTACTTATACTGTGATAATGGTAAGCTTGGTAGACATACAAACGGTTGCAGAAAGCTATATAAAAAAGCAATGCCGTTAACCAGTCTCTTTCAAATTTCAAGTTCTTTTCAGCAACCGGCTGAAGTATGAAATTGCAGCAACCTGTCCGAGAAGAGAAGGAAATTGTTACTTGATATTATGAAATGATTATTTATATGAAAATTATTTATAATAATAACCCTCAAAGAAATTGTTATATATCAGTCTCATCAGAGACATCAGAGATCAAATAAAAATTTCTTGGAGGGTTATTGTGTTCCTCCGAGAGAGTGCGCTCACCAGAAAGAAAGGAAGGAGTATAGACTAGCAACAAATCGGCGACCCCTTGGATCGCCTGATCTCCATGGACGGTGGTGATTGCTTTCCATCAGGTGACCCACATACTCGTTTGACCCCCTTTCATAACAAAAAAGATCGGTAAAAACTGACACAAAAACACACTTCAGATTTACATTCACAACAAGTAAAAACATTTTTTGCATCGACAATGCATATTTTTCAATAAATTTCAAACAAACATATGCCGGAAGCAATGTTATTATATTCTAATTCAAGGAATTTCAGATACTGAAACAATATATACAGACAGAGAATGAGCCTTTATCAAATACATTTTACAACAAGCTGTTACGCGGCTTAGCATTATCCTCTTCCTTATAATTAATTTATTAAAACTTTTCCTCATGAAAATAAGATTTTTTTTTTAGGTTTTGTAGTAGTATAGACAATAATATGATTATTAACTTAATAGCGACGTGCAATTAACAAATTGTAAAAATATTGGAGGATAAAAATAGATGATTACTTATAAAAGATACGGACGCCGGGATCTGTAGATTATAATTATTATCAATAAAAAAAATAAGATGTTTTTGCTGCAATATAAAATAACCTAAGTTAGTCTCCAGCCCTTAAACTATGTCCCTAAAAACCATGTAAATCCATTATATCCATTCGGCGTGAAAGAAGGACAAACACCCTTTCACATTTATTAAATAATTACGAATTATTATTAAATAAGGCGTAGTAATAAACCGAGCATCTAAAATTGTGAAACTGGGCGACTATTATACTGACTTGGCGACTAAAGTTGATATAAAACATACCAAAACTAAACGAACCTAGTATTTGTTTTACACATTAGTATTTTTTGTGACTCAAGTTATTATTTTCCTTAAATAAGTACGAATAGGTTGACTCATATATATACTCGTATATAAAAATCAATGCCACTTTTCGTTGTAATTTTATAACTCAAGAACGGGCTCACCTATCCAAACCAAATGTTTAGGCTTTGTTCGGACTATTTAGTAGATGGTTTATGTGAAGTTTGCAGAAAATCGGTAGAGCGGTTCTTCATTTCTCACATTTTTAAAATAATTAATTGTTGGAGTAAGTTTTAAAATAGCTAGCAATTAATTATTTTTTTGTTTGAATAAATGAATTTGATGTTCCAATTATTTTTTTTTATTATTTCACTTAATACGTAGCGATGCACGTACCGGGCCACTAGTTGACTTATATATTATTAGCTCAGAGTTATATGAGTCAATAATATTGCTACTGTAAGTGTAATTGGGGTGTAAGGGGCTACCACCATCTTTAAGCCAAAGCCAACCTCACCTGAACGTGAACGTGATGTACTCTGCTGAGTAAATTCAATTCCCTTAAATCTTACTGTTCACGCACGCGCACTTCTAGCTTGCACATAGCTCAATATTAATTTTTACGTGTAACGTCTTATAAATCGATGAACGCCGGCTGCACGTACGGAAAAGCATGACTCATTGTCACGTTCCGCCTGAGCCGAGCGTGCAAGCGAGAGCGCGGAACAAGCGATAGAAAGGCACGATCGGCCTAAGCATTCGGCTTGTGAAGCATCTATCTCTCTTCCACTCCATTGGCTGATGTTTTCTTATGACGTTATCACGTAAAATAAATGCCCGTAAACCGACTTTATAGACAATCAATTTTTTTAACTTATTTTGAAGTTAAATATGTGCAGTCTATAAACTCCTTTGCATTCCAGGAAAAAATCCAATAAAATCGGATATTCAATATATAGCATTTCAAACATATCGACATAAAGAACGGATCTTCAATTTTATTCCCACATAGAAATAACATAACTCCAAATACAAAAAACCTCAAGCCGAAACAAGAAAATAACGAGATCATTAAAAACAGATTAAGTACATAAAACAATTTATGAAACAGTCCTGTGAGCTAATGAATTTAAAACGTTTGAACTGTAACAAGCGGGAACAGATGGTAATGTAACCACTTCCATACCTGCCGTTTGCACCAACTTTGTTCAGAAGTATTCGAATTAGTCGAGCTACTTACCGGCACGTTCCTCTTGGGCTGAATATATTTTGCCCCAATATTCAACCTTACTGCAATGGTCATAAAAACTGAAATAGAGTGAAAAGGAAAGTGGAATTTGGTAAGTATGTTGATGTGAGTTTGTATCGTTTCAACAAAAACCTTTGGAACACGGAAATATAGCGAAATTAATAGCTAGGAAGTGTTAGTGAACTTTGTACCAGGTGGTAAAGACGCGCGACACAGTGAAAAATGACAGATTGTGCAATCTGCACACAACATATTTTTCAAACAAACTGTGCTATAATTATTAATCGTTCTCGAGTTATAGCTTATATATTTATAATATTGACGAGCTCGGTGGTCGAATGGCTAGCAATGGCTACTTCGACTCCGAGGTCGCAGGTTCGATCCCCGCACAAGACAAACATTTGTGTGCATGAACATGTCTGTTTGTCTTGGTCTGGGCGTTTTCTAAGTATTAAAGTTATGTATTTACAAAAAAATATATTTAAGTATATTATATCAGTTACCTAGTACCCTTAGTACCTTGTACTTTTACTCTGAGGCCCGCGACCTCGGAGTCAAAGTACAAGTACAAGACAAATATTTGTGTGCATGAACATGTCTGTTTTTCTTGGGTCTGAATGTTTCTATGTACTATTATAAGTATATATTTACCAAAAATTTATATTTAAGTAGATACATTTATCAGTTGTCTAGTATCCCATAGTATAAGCTATTCGCTTAATTTGGGACTAGATGGCGCTGTGTAAATTATCCAGAAATATTTATTTATTATTAATTATAACAAAAAAGGGCAATGTTCATCCCTAAACCAAATGCACGCTTCAGACCCACCGTACACCTGGCCGTACCTCTGGTAGTACGCTGGGTCTTTAAATATTAAACCATACCACTAGCTAATAGTGTTGTAAACATCACTAATTTAAGCCATTTCAAATAATGCGAGGTGCCGTCCAAAAGTTTCTGGCTGGAGAATTAAGCAGCTTAAAAAAAACAAATAAATAAACTGTAAAAAAAAAACTTTTTAAAACAAGCTTTTAATTAAGTGACCTAAAAAGATGAAAATAAACTTTTATTTAAATCAAACTAATCAATTTAGTACTATGTACCTATAACACAATTAAAAATTTATAAAAGCTTGTCGCGATATTTATCTGCTTATTTTCTAAGATACATATTATTTCTTATTATGTCATGTCAATTTTGTGGCATAACGAGTTAGATAAAGGCACATCTCGCGACAAGCTTTTATAAAATTTTAATTGTTATTGGGTTTATTTTATTTATTTTTTAGTTATTATTGGGCATATTTTTCATGTTCTACTTAGCAAGCCCTTTTATTTGATACCCATATCGTGGTAGTGCATAAAAAAATGCTAGTCCACCATCTTGGATAATCCGCCATATTGGATTTAGAATGACATCACATGCATTGTCATCTAAACTAAGCGTATATACAAAATTTCAGCTCAATCGGTTGAAGATAACTGGTTCAAAATTAAGTTGCAAGATTCCACCCGGACAAACATACATACATTGCAAGTTAAATAAAAGCTTGTAATAAATATGTCATTGCGATTGTCATCTAACCTGCTTTTTCGTGTATGGTTTTGGGGTTTCTGTGGGTTGTTGTTTTAATTTCACGGCGTTTAAACGATAGTAAGTCGGAATTTTTTCAAACTGTTCCAATTGGAATATCGCTCTGTGATCAAATTCCTGACAAAGGAAGGGGTCAGCCCGACCGATATAAAACAAAGGTCATTTTCCACCGTAAAAGAATGGACAGTTTCGTTTAAGGCGGAAGTCCATTGACTACGAACCTCGCTCCGGCCGGCCTGTGGAAGTACTCACCGTTCTGAATGATCGAAGACTGAGCTTTCGAAAACTTCAGTACTTAGGATTCTACATGAACATCTTCATATGAATAAAGTTAGTGCTAGGTGGGCACCCAAACTTCTTTCGAGCTTGCAGCGAACTGAGCGAAAAGTGTGTTCTCGAGAAGTTTTAGACGCGTATAGGCGTTATGGAAAAAGTTTTTTGGAGTCGATTGTTACGGGAGACGAAACCATGGTTTTATACTATGATCCTCTGTCGAAAAAGGAAACGATGCAGTGGCGTCGTCTTGGTGAAAAGCCCCCTAGAAAGGCCAAGGTAACGCAATCCACCAAAAAGATAATGGCAACGGTATTCTGGGATTGTCACGGAATACTAATGTATGACATAAAAGAAAGAAATACCACGGTAAATGGCACCTACTACGCCACCCTAAATGTTTGTCATGTGCGGGGATCGAACCCAGACCTCGGAGTCAAAGTGGCCATTGCTAACCATTCGACCACCGAGCTCGTCCTGTTTGTCAAGTGCGGGCATCGAACCCGTCACCCCGGAGTCAAAGTGGACAAGGTTAGCCATTCGACCACAGGGCTGGTCATTATAATAACTATAGTTTCATACGTGTATATAGCACCTTGCAATGTTATATTCCCTGCTTTCTACATGCATATTTATGAGTGTAATGATTCATTGCCAAGTGGGAGTATGGCTGATTATTCGGTCACTAGTTGTATTACATTAGCATTCAATTACTGATAGTGTGCCCCAACCCCCAGTGCATTATGTTGCCAGCACGAATAGACGCCTACTTACGAGGATGCAGGGTGCCAAGTATACGAACTGCCTAACATCAAGTGGGCCGTATACTAAACTACGTAAACTACGGTAACCCGTAGTTATATAGCCGCTTGCAATACATGTAATATTTACTCGCACCAAACCCCGGCCACTCCAAACTAATGTCGCGTCGTTTACTACTATATAAACAATGACGTCTGTTCAGAGCGTAAATGAGCGTGTGTGCGTGCGGCGCCATACAAACTGTTCCAGATTTGTCTCAGAGGGGAGGTGAGGTCGACACGAAAGAGCGGCAGGGAGAGGTCATACTGTACGTAGTACTATTACTTATACTGTGCTCGCACTCTAGCACCCCCCGTTGCTACCACAGTATCTCCTTGCGTCTGGTAACTTAACTTACTCGCAAGAATATAACAATCTTCAAGCATATTCTTATTTGGCTGCGAAGGTGGAGGCAACTTACACGAGATCCAAGTCGGACTCGACATGCCCTGCATCTCTTTTTCCAGAGCACCTTTCTTAGTTGCTGTTACTTTTGAAAAGCTCGGTGGTCGAATGGTTAACAATGGCCACTTTGACTCCCAAGTTGCGGGTTCGATCCTGGCACAAGACAAATATTTGTGTGCATGAACATGTCTGTTTGTCTTGGTCTGGGCGTTTTCTATGTATTATATTTCTATGTAAGTATCTACAAAAAAAATGTATTTAAGAATATTATCACTTATATGTACCATAGTACATGCTTTGCTTAGTTTGGGACTAGATGGCCGTGTGTAATTTGTCCAGGAATATTTATTATTATTTATTAGTTGCCTTTGACTCTAAAGGGGGCCTGACGCCACTTTCATCATTTCAGCTAATTGCGGGAATCTTTGGCTTTCTGTGCGTGGAAACGTTGCCTGTCTTTGTTGTTGTACTGGTGATGTTGATGTTTAGAAAATATGCTTGACTTGATACCTACGACCGCCTTCTACAATAGCATAACTGATGCAGGGAATTCGTCCTCACACTTTAGAACCGCGTAGTTCCACGGAAAATTTGCTCCTGCACTGTTATGGAAAGAACTTATTCCCTGTCGACGTTCTCCCAGTAGGCGGTATGGAATTCTGAGAGTGAAGAGGCTTTTACAGAGTCGGTCGGTAATGAGCGAGTGATACCTCTAGTATTGGAAATGTACACTCACTACGGTAATTGCTTTCCATCGGATAGGCCATGTACTTACTTGTTCAGGAAGGAATGGGCTTTATTAATGTAATATAAATATTTCTGTACAATTTACACAGCGCTATCTATCTCTTCTAAGCGCAAAACTTGTACGACGGACAACTGATACTTAAATACTTTTTTTTTGTAAATACCTAGATACTTCTAATACATAGAAAACACCTAGACCAAGACAAACAGACATGTTCATGCCCACAAATATTTGTCTTGTGCGGGGATCGAACCCGCGACCTCGGAGTCAAAGTAGCCATTGCTCTCCATTCCACCACCGGGCTCATCATTATAATCATCATCTACTCATTAAGGTAAGGTATTAAAAAAACCTCCTTCTGTCTGGGACGGACCAAAGAAGGTCGTGCTCCTGTAGTGGAGACTAAAATGACCTGATGATGATGATTAAAAAACTATTCTCAACTAGCCTTCTCAGACTTCCATAAATTCGTTTTTATGCTGTTTGCGTTCATCAGTTTGAAAATTTTATATTTAATATTTTAAACAAAAAAAAAATCACCAATACTGAAAGCATTTTATGCACAAGTTTTACGACTAGGGTTGCCACCCGTACTTTATAATATAGTATTGTACGTTATTTCAATTAATTGTACTCTATACTTTATGAGAATAATAAATTACACGAAAATACTTTATTTCGCATGAATTTGATTTCGTTGAGATTTTGAAAAGTTTAAATATGTATTACTTATTTACTTTAATTTAAATATAGACTGTAAAGATACTGTGAAATTGTTTAGTAGAAATACAAATTTGTACAAACTGCAAAAAGCAAATAAAAAATAAGTTTTCAAACATAATAATAAAGAAAAATAAATTGTACTTTATTTTGATACTATGTACTTTTTTTATCTTACCTATAATAACTAATGTACTTTAATTACAAAGAAAAAAAGTGGCAACCCTATTTACAACCAACAGACCAATATTTGATAAAAAGCCAATCTTAGTTATTATATTTGGTTTGGCTACTCCAATATTGACATTCCAAATCTTTATTGAAAATAAGCTCATGTAAATTCAATTCAATATTAAATCAAGAGGGATCACAAACAACTTTAATTTGATTCCATTCTGAAAAAATAAATGTTGACTAAACGCGATTTAAGCACTTGTCTCACTGCCAGCGAGAAAACTCGCGCAAGAGACGTATGGGGTCGTCCATAAATTACGTCACACGTTAAGGGGGAGTTAAAACACGAACTTTGAACTATTAACGAAAAACTCAAAAACATTTGCAACTCTAGATCTAAAATTGCAAAATGTGTGACGTTACACTAGGGAGGGTGGAGTTTCACAAATGTGACCAGGGACCGCCGAATCTGAAGCCGATTACCATAAGATTTTTTGAATGCGAAAATAAAATCACTGCTTAGATTGTTGACAATTATATTTAGGTTAGCTGTTAGCAACCCTAGAGGTCTATCGACTAAGCTGAAGATGTCTGTCAATAACTTTAAACTTAGTCCAATATTTGGAATTAAAAAATTCGGTGGTACTCGGCTTCAGCTTAGGCGGTAGGGCCCCAGCTGTGACAAGGACGAGGGGAGGGGTCAAAAAAACATGAAATTAGTGTGACGTAATTTATGGATGGCCCCTACAAGTAGATACAGATCTCTTGTGAAAGAAAGAGATGCATATATGAGATAGTTGAGCGATGCCGCCGGCGAAACTTTTACATACTGATTCTATTCGTTTCTAGCTCAACGCCGGCGGTGAAACAATTGCTTTAGCAATTTTGCAGACTTTGTTCATAGTGCATAACGCTGTCCCTGAAAATTGCACGTTGGCCAAAAAATATTTCTATTTTTCTTCGATCTTAACTTAATGAATTATGCACATAAATGAGTTTAGTGTTTTTTTAACCACGCTTGGTGCCAAACAAGTATACGCCCCGTTTTATTTAAAGCGGTTACCGTTTTCTATAGATGCTTGTATTATAGCTCGCGTGTTGGCATCCCCGCTGCTACTGCAGCATCTACTAGTTACCTATTAGCAGAAATATAATAATCCTCAACGCCATTATTATTTAGCTGTGGTGTGCCATATTCTGGGAAGTGTAGGTAATTCTCCCGATTGACCTCGACATGCCCTACCTCCCTTTCGCCAGAACGTTTGTTTTTTTTAAGGGCAACATGCAGATGCGGTTGGCTTAACTCTAAATATGTTTTTTTTTACTACATCGGGTGAAAACAAGTATACAGCCCGCCTGATTGGAAGCGGTTACCGCAGTCATATAAATGCTCGCGACATGAAATGAACCGCCGCTGCCGATGCAGCAACTCCTTCCTTCCTGGTGATCTCACTAACTCGCAAGAACACAACAACCAAAGTTGTTCAAGATGTTATTTGAGTTCGGTATTCTGTGAGGTGGAGGTAATTCCCTAGTTGGGCAACTTACAAAATAAGCGATGCTATACCTCTCTTTTGCTCACATCTCTTTACCGCACATTACATGGCGCCACACAGTGGTCCGGATTTTGGATATGGTGGACTTAGAACCCAAGATCAGTATTTCTGGCTGAAAAAATTCATACGGACAATTAAGTGAACGCTCATTGTTCTAGCGGTTTTCATGAAATTGTTTAATTTAGCGAAAAAAAATTATTGAAAAAAAAATGTATGGAGCAAATCGGAAATTATTCTTTTTCTCAAAACGTTTAAAAGTGTTAGCAATGAAACCTATCGTAAACTATTGTATTACATTTATTTGTTAAATTTACAAAGAAATTTTTTGCTTGTACTTGCAGTCTTGGCGTTTATACAGGGTTTAACTTAAAATATTTAATTTAAAAAAATAACATGAAATATATATTCATGTTATTTTTTTAAATTAAACATTAATAACATGAAATTATATTGAAATATTTATTAGGTTTCGGGAAAGTAAAATACTAAGAAAAAAATTATTATATGCACACAAACATCAATTTTGAATAATACATATAACTTAATTTCATAATGATATTTTACTTCTTGGTTATTAGCGTTGTTACTGAAAGCGCAGTTAGTGACGGAATGACGCATTACCTGCTAATATTCCCCTCCCCCATTCCCAAATATTGCTATCTCTCTCTCTTTCACTCCTTTAATCCCTTGCTAGTTGCGCGCTTATGAATCAAACAAAACAGACGGGAGCTCATGTTGACGCGTCATTAGACATTCAACCCTTGAAGAGTCAACATACCTGAAAATTGTAAAGTGAAGAATTTACCTACTCAATCATGGCTGGATTTGGTACTAACCTGGACATTTACTTGTTTCTGCGAAAAGGGGACCTCAAGGACTACAAACGACTTCATCAAGCAATTTTGGATTGCGTTATGCTTGAAGAAGTTGCGCAAGAAGATTCTGAAAAAATATTGAATTTTGCAAGATCTTTCACTGTGAATTTAAATCGTCGATGGGTCGAAGCACATAGGATACAAAAAACATTCATGAAGAAGCATATGAACTGGTTAGAAACAAGAATTAAGTGGCCAGAATGTGAATCTGTAAATCTCACCGAAGTTTTTGAAGGGATCGAGAATTTGGACCCTCGTTCTACAGAAGAAGAAGCAGCTGTTCTACCCTTTACATCTACTTCGAAGGCGACTAGTGACGTGAGTACTTCTACAGACATTGCATCAAGGAAGCCATTTGAGGACTTGGGGAATAAGCAAAAGAAAAGGCGATCGGGTACATTACTCGACTATCCGGAAGAGGAACTGACTTTTGCTTTTGTCACAAAGTTAAAGTCTAATGAGAAAGAAGGTCTTGCTCGCATCATCGATCATCTCATGAAGAAACCTGAAAAGATTGAAGCTGTCGAATCACTTTTATCAACAGACGAAAAGAAGAAGACTATGCAGGAAGATCAAGCGTTGGCCTTAACTACTTCATTGGCTCTGTCAAAGTGTAAGTATCTCACTTTACGGTCTGCATTATCACAGCAATTGAAGTTTCCGTCTTACCACAAGTTGTTAGAGGCTAAGAAAAGGTGTTATCCAGATTCCACAGATATGGAAATATCAGAAGATACAGTGAAAGTGAAACTACAAGCACTTTTAGACGTGTCAACTCGAAGAATCCTGCAAGTCGTTGGTAATGATGTAAATATATGCAGTGGAAACTTGAAGTTAACCTCCAAATGGGGATTCGATGGATCTTCAGCTCAGAGTAACTACAAGCAAAGAAGTGAACTGGCAGAATTCAACGACTCCACTGTGTTCATGACGAGCCTCGTTCCTCTGAAGCTAGCGAGTGGAAATGTTGTTATTTGGAGCAATCCAAACCCATCTTTAACATATTATTGCAGACCTATTGAATTTCAGTTTGCGAAAGAAACGACTGACTTTGTTAAGCAAGAACAAGCGGAAATGGAGGAAGAAATACGAAATTTGACTATTTCAAGTTGCGGAAACTTGGAAGTTACTCATGAGGTGCACATGACAATGATTGATGGGAAGGTGACTACAATTGTTACAGATACTCCATCTGCAGCTACGTGCAATGTTTGTCTTGCAAAACCTAGTGAGATGAATGATCTTTCACAAATGTTTTCAAGACCTGTACGAGAAAATGTATATCAATATGGATTATCAACACTTCATATGTGGATTCGAAGCATGGAGTGTCTTTTACTTATTTCGTATAATTTGGATTTCAAAATGTGGAGTGCACGAGGGGACAACAAGAACCTTAAGAAGTTAAGGAAGGATATGGTACAATCGGAGTTCAAACAACAAATGGGACTTTTGATTGATGTTGTCAAGCAGGCCAGAAACACGGCCAGAAGATTTTTTCGGGAATACGAAAAAAGTGCTCAAATAACGAAGATTGATGCTGATTTGATAAAACACTTCGCAGTCATATTGCAAGTGTTATCTTGTGGGAAGGCTGTCAATATCGATGGATTCCGTGAATACTGCAAGAGGACCACAGAGATCTTTGTACATCACTACTCCTGGTACAATATGTCTTCCAGTGTACATAAAATGTTGATACATGGCGCTGACATATGACATACATTTCTCTTGTCTTCCTATCGGAATTTTGTCAGAAGAAGCAGGAAAAGCCAGGAATAAGGACTTCCGAAATACCAGAGAGCGCCACACGAGAAAAACGGGAAGAATCCAGAATAATGAAGACATTATGCATAATTTTTTGATATCTTCAGATCCTTATATATCTCATCTGAAACCTAAATACACCAATTTTAAATCATCAAGAATGTTTCCGAAGCTATGCAGTTATTAATACCAGACGAAATAATAGAAGTTGAAGCAGAAGAAGAAATGGACGTTGATGAAGAAGCTCCAGAAAATGCGCCAGATCCTTTTGAATAATTTTTAAATTTTTATTTATATTAATGTGTATGTTATTTTTAGTTTTTTAATTTAGTTACTTTTTTAATTGTATAATTTAAATTTTGTTTAGTTGAATTGTTATAATTTATTTTATTGTTAAATAGTGTATGTAGTTAAATGATGTATAATTAGAATTGTTTTTTTTTTTTTGAGTTATAACATTTATATGATGTATCGTGTATTAGTAATTGACTGTATTATGTTGGATTTTAGAATATATTAGTTTTTAGTATTTTATTGTAATTTTGTTCAATAAATGACTATTTAGTTGTAAATTGTATAATTAATTGTATTTGTTGAGATTGAAATGTTAAATTTGCTTATATAATTTTATTATATTTTTATGTTACCTACTTGTTTTCTTGAACCGAATTGTATTTTTAAAAATTAATAATTAAATTAAAATGAAAACGACCTTCAATTATTATACAACCTGTCCCTTTTGATGTCCCATAACTTATTGCACGTAGGTGCTCTACATCACTTATAAAAAATCATAGAACAAACATTGTTCGGGGCGCTATGTAGAGTACGTCCTTTAAATTATAGGACATCGAATATTTTTAACAATTATGTTATTAAATGCTATAAATATGTTTTCTTAGTATTTTACTTTCCCGAAACCACTTAACAGGCCAAAAAAATATATATCTCCTGTTATTTTTTTAAATTATTTTTTTTAAGTTAAACCCTGTATAAACGCCAAGACTGCAAGTACAAGCAAAAAATTTCTTTGTAAATTTAACAAATAAATTTAATACAATAGTTTACAATAGGTTTCATTGCTAACACTTTTAAACGTTTTGAAAAAAAGAATAATTTCCGATTTGCTCCATACATTTTTTTTTTCAATAATTTTTTTTCGCTAAATTAAACAATTTCATGAAAACCGCTAGAACAAACGTTGATGAGCGTTCACTTAATTGTCCGTATGAATTTTTTCAGCCAGAAATACTGATCTTGGGTTCTAAGTCCACCATATTCAAAATCCGGACCACTGTGCGCCACTGGGGAAATTGCCTATCGGAATATCAGAATAAAAGAGAAAGAAAGAGAGAGGTGGAGGTAATTCCCTTATCGCTAAGCGATAAGGCCGCCTTTTGTACTTAATAAGTCATTACTGTCATTATTTTTACTGTTTTGGTGCAATAAAGAGTATTGTATTGTATTCCCTAGTTGGGAAACTTACAAAATAAGCGACGCTATACCTCTCTTTTGCTCACATCTCTTTACCGCACATTACATGGCGCCACTGGGGAAGTTGCCTATCGGAATATCAGAATAAAAGAGAAAGAAAGAGTATAGGCTGGCAACGGATTGGCAACATCTCGGGTGTTGCTTATGTCCATGGGCGGTCGTGATTGATTTCCATCAGATGACCCACTTGCTCGTTTGCCCCCCTCTGATATAAAAAAAAAATAATGCTGGCACTGAACGTGTTAAATGATGAAGGACTCTATCTCTCAGATTATATTAATCACACTGTGATCATCTTGTAAATTCAGATACAAGATATATTCTCCCTAGTGAATAAAGATAACCCTCGAGTGCTGTGCCGAGCGAGCGATGTCCCAATCAATTTAAAAATTGTGCAGTCTCGAAGCCTCAATAAACAATTGGAACAATAAATTAACAAGGCAGTACAATAAAAAATCTCAACTGGATACCCGACGTGAATTGACCAGGCCAACTAACGAGCCACTTACAAAGATTTATAGGGATAGGCAAGCGCGCACAAAAACTACGGGACCCGTCTGCGCGGCGGGCGACTTAATGGAAGGTTCAGTAATATGGCGGACGAAAAACATGAGTGTTTGGATTGCATCCAGTTTAGGTGGAGCGCGAATTATGGCTACTGAGGCGGTTAGCAACCACGGCTGGAAATACGCGTAATGGCCACATAGAAACTGTCTGTTATATGTTGGACATAAACCATTGAGCTAGGAGAGAGTGGAGACGTTCGTAGTTGATTTTTGTCATACATATATACTCGTACGTCTATATTTTTTAAAGCCGTACCTGCTGAAAAACAAGCGCCACTCGATTGAAAAAATATTATTCGCTACATACACAACGAACTAAAAAATAAAGGCCGATTGTTTATTAACGCCCATGGTTTGTAACTCATAACATTGATAATATATTCTGTTGTTTGTATTGATATTATACTATGTAGTTGTTGATGTAAAGTGTTCCAAGAACGGCCGTTTTCCACAAATTTCATTGCAATGACTACAGAATTCATTGAGTCAACAATTTTCTATTTAAAAAAATACTACGGGGCTTAATTAACCCAGTTATGTATATAGTAAATAATAGATTTTTACTCGAATTTCGCAGTTTATCCCCTTATAATAGGGATCATTGAAACTGGAGCTCATGCACTAACGCCATCTATTGGCACATAATTAAACGAAGTCAGTAAATTCTTACTATTGCACGAATTACACGAATATCATTTTATACATAGACGTATGCACATAAAATTACTGTTGCGTCAAAGTACAGAAAACCAGATGTTTTTGAATGTAATAATAATAGTGGCATTTTGCTGGATCATAGTGACCAGAGCATTTAAGGGTTAAAAGACAGACCCCGATATATATAGTTTCTCGCCACTGTGTCTCCTATTGATGTTTCCAGCCTATTCCGGTGGTTGGTAGTGATCAAGCCTTCGAGCGAGACGATTTGATACAATTTTGCAGAACTTGCGGGTATTAACTCCTCATCACTACGCTTTTATTTGGCAAGATTGATCAGAATTTGATCTCATGATTTTGGCAGCGACATCTTCCTATAATAAAATAAAGAAAACGTTATAGGTACTATTAGTAGTGATAGTGTATGAAAATAATATCTAAACGAGTCAACGAGTCGTCCTATCTCAAGTAGGCAGATAATTTTATTTTAGTATGGGGATTGTAGGATTCTTGATTTTCAACATTATTTCAAAGCATTTAAAACATTTATTGTCCGGCGTAAAAAGTAATCTACATTCAGTAGCAACATGTTAAGTACCTTAAACGATGCGTACAGTTTTACTTAAAGGTTCTCAATAATGTGTTAAGTTAATAGAAGTACGAAAACATACTGATATATTGTATCATAAGTAGACAAAAAACTAGCAAGTTTTACATATCAGTATGCCACTCATTATTCCTTTCATAAAAAATAGAACAGAAACGTTAGATATATTTTTTTTTCAAACAAATAATTGTTATTAGGTTTGAAATTTTTAGACGCCATTTTCTCGAAATGAAGTCCATGTGTGACATATTGTTACTTATCAGCATCCATATACCTTATTTCTTAAAATAATAAATATAATATAAGAAATAGAATTTAATTTTCGTAATCATTTTAATTTTAACCCTGATTTTAAATGAATGTTCGCTGAACATAGAATACTTTTATCCCAGAAATATGTTATTTAGAGTTTTTGTAACGCAAAGAAATTAAAAAGATATTATGTTGATTCAACATGAACCATTTGTACTTAACTATTCAGCAAATAAAAACGCAAAAGCTTTTTCAACATCTTTGCGATAAATCCATTTCAGTTTTCTACGTTGGGTTCCTACCATACAATACATGCGTCATTCAAGGACCGACCTTTTGTTGATCGCTTGAAGCACGCTGAAGTTCCAAACTCGTCCAATTTTCCGCGTCACGACGTTTTTGCAAGTGGCATTAAGCGTTTTTAGATTGACAAAGAATAATTTGTAGAACTTAAACATATCTACATTATATTATAAAGAGCCGACTAGCATTTATGTATGTTTGTATTTTTGTATCGAAAAACGAAACTACTCAAGCGATTTTAATAATAATTTCGCACACAAGGCTCTTACGCACTTCTTTAGTTCCAATTTACAAAAGTTGGGTAAATATTAACAGTATTGCTCCACATAATAAGACCCTATCTTAAATTTGCGCACCGGAACCATGGTAGGCCACTATTGCGGTTGAAAAATCACAGATTTTTGTCAATGGCCGCAAACAAAAAGGGTTTGTTTCTTACAAACCGCATCTATATATTGTTTATTGCATCACAACAAATATATAAATAAATATTGTCAGACAGTGCCATCTAGCCCCAAAGTAAGCGAAGCTTGTGTTATGGGTACTAGACAACTGATAAACATACGTAAATACATTTTTTTTTGTAAATCATAAGTATGATACATTGGTCTGGGTGTTTTCTATGTATCATAAGTATGTATTTACAAAAAAAAAATGTATTTACGTATGTTTATCAGTTGTCTAGTACCCATAACACAAGCTTCGCTTACTTTGGGGCTAGATGGCGCTGTGCAATTTGTCTGACAATATTTATTTATTTATTTATTTATATTTATTGAAAACACCCAGACTAAGACAAACAGACATGTTCTTGCACACAAATGTTTGTCCTATGTGGGAATCGAACCCACGAGCGTTGGTGTCGAAGACGCGTCATTGACCGTTACGCCACCGAGCTCGTCAAAATATTAAATAAGTGAACAGACAAGTATACAAAGGTGAGCTTATCTCTTCAAGAGATTTCTTTCAGCCAATCCTACTGTGCATTAAGAAATTTTACATGGCTGGGAGTCAAGCAAGCTATGCATAACATTTTAGTAGGTATCTTTTAAGCAATACGAGTAACAGACTTGACTTTGACGAGCTCGCTGGACGAATGGTTAGCAATGGCCACTTTTACTCCGAGGTCGCGGGTTCGGTTCCCGCACAAGACAAACATTTGTGTGCATGAACATGTCTGTATGTCTTGGTCTGGGTTTTTTCTATGTATAATAAGTATGCATTTACAAAAAAAAAATGTATTTAAGTACATTTATCAGTTATCTAGTACCCATAGTACAAGCTTTGCGCTTAATTTGAGACTAGATGTCGCTGTGTAAAATTCCAGAAATATTTATTATATTATATATATTATTATACTAATTTAAACTTATCACACCCCATGAGTAAGGTAGTGTTCCCTTAGCTTTTTTTTAAAGCAGCGACAGTACAGCTATCTTTAATATGTCCTGGCAGTTTGTTCCAAAGCTGCGCCAAAGCACACATGTGCTGTTTTCACGTAAGTTTTGAACCTATAGTTATGCCCAAGAATTTGGTTTCGGTGCGTTCAGTGGGGGCGTTATTGTTATTTATATCATCATCATCAGGTCATTTTAGTCTCCACTGCACGACCCTCTCTCGTCCGTCACAGACAGGAGGATTTGGCCTATACTCCCCACGCTGGCCGGGACGGCCGGCTGACGGGTTGGGGAGGCCTGATCGATGTTTTAAAATGTCGCCTTGTACGACATCCACGGGAAGAGACGGAGTGATTATATTCTAGTCTGCCGGAAACCACACGGCCGGTCACGTAAGTTTTGAACCTATAGTTATGCCCAAGAATTTGACTTCGGTGGATTCAGTGATGGCGTCATTTTTATTGATATGACATTGTTTAACTTGCGTGTCCGATTAGACTGACACACGCCACGATAGTGATGTGTCGTCGACGGGTTTGCCGTCAACGAAACGAGACCGTTTATCCTTAACGTTAAAAACTAGTTTAAAAAAACAGTCTAATTTTCGACTACTTTACGTCGTCGACTAGTGGTGGGTGGGTTGTCGACGATTTTACAGTCGACGCAACGAGACCGTTTACCGTCGACGATGAACTAGTTTAAAAAAAAAAAACAGTCTAATTTTCGACTAGTTTACGTCGTCGTCGATAAGACTATTTCTTCACATAAACGATTGGTAAACGTAAACGAACGAAAATCTGATTTGTCACTAGTCGAGACGAGATGATCGCGACGCGACGCAACGGACTCATCAACCAGTCAAAGAATAAACTAGTTTATCTGTGAACTGTAAACTAGTTTAATCGTTCACGCACAAAAAACAGTTTAAAAAAAACGGTTCGTTCATTCAACGCCCATCTCTACGCCACGACGTCCCCGGTTCCTCGCCAATTTAATTTTGAAAACATTTACTCAATTTATGAATAAGATTTCTTATTTTAACTAGTAGTATTAAATTTACGTCATCAACCCATAATCATTCCACTGTTGGGATCAGGGTTCCCAACCGTCCGGTTTTCGACCGGACTGTTAGGTTCTAGAAGGAATTGTTGGGGTCAGCCCCCTTACCACCAAACCTTTTTGCGATTCAATAACTGAATAGAATGCTTATTCATACCAATGAATAAGCGACTGTATTTAATTTGAAATAGACTCGCTTATTCATTGGTATGAATAAGCGTTCTATTCAGTTATTGAATCGCAATAAGAGTTGGTGGTAAGGGGGCAGGTCGCTAACTTCCGACCGGATGCAATTTGTCCGGTCAGATAAAATTTTGAACACGAAAAAATAAAAAATGGTAAAAGCGAGAGCAAGAACAATTTTAAGAAAAAATAATTTTCTGACGCCTATATTTTATTTTTACCTACCTGTTAAGTTGATATATCTGCATTTTTCCTATTAAAACTCTGTCATTGATACTTAACGTGTTCTTTTTTAGGGTTCCGTACCCAAGGGGTAAAAAGGAACCCTATTACTAAGGCTCCGCTGTCCTTCCGTCCGTCCGTCCGTCCGTCCGTCCGTCCGTCCGTCCGTCCGTCTGTCACCAGGCTGTATCTCATGAACCGTGATAGTTAGACAGTTGAAATTTTCACAGATGATGTATTTCTGTTGCCGCTATAACAACAAATACTAAAAAATAGAATAAAATAAATATTTAAGGGGGCTCCCATACAACAAACGTGATTTTTTGCTCGTTTTTGCTCGCAATTGATAACGGCAATAGGTAGGCGTTTGAAATACTCACATAATATTTAGTTATATATTCACTTTAAAAATAAATAATTAAATAAAAATAAAACAAATATTTAAGGGGGGCTCCCATACAACAGACGTGATTTCTTTTGCCGTTTTTATTGATAATGGTACGGGACCCTTCGTGCGCGAGTCCGACTCGCACATGACCGGTTTTTCAATTATGACCACATTAAATTTGTTGTCCGGTTATGGCGGCTGGAAAACTTGGCAACCTTGGTTGGGATATGAGTCTTGTCTCGATCGAAGGTGTATATAGCATATTCTACCACGCTGCTCAACTGCGGGTTGGCGGAGGCCATTGTTTTCAAGCCGCCCTAAGGTCACCGACTTGGCTTAACAACTGTCATCAAATGACATCAGCCGGGACCGACAGTAACGTGGCCTCCGAAGCACGGATGAGCTCGAGATAAACAAACGCATCCATTGGCAGGCTATTTATAAATTTTTATTTAGTGCTGTAAAGTCGCAGTGAGGCGCCATATTTTCGATGGGATGTGGAATTTAAAAAAATGCTTAAATAAGAAAGCATACCTCTTTGAAGGTGAAGTCACGGAACAGTCGGAACCGGTAGTAGTAACAGAATAAGAAACAGTACTTGTGATACTAGATCAGCCTTCATCTACCCACTGCATCCGTCCAGCAGACTAGAATAGAATCACTCCATCTCTTCCCGTGGATGTCGTACAAGGCGACTAAGGGAAATACGTTTTAAAACATCGATCAGGCCTCCCCAACCCGTCTGGCCAGCGTGGGGAGTGTAGGCCAAATCCTCCTTCTGTCTGGGACGGACGAGAGAGGGTCGAGTTCCTGTAGTGGAGACTAAAATGGATGATGATTGACAGGCTACTGTCGACATTGCTTAACTTGCGTGACGTAACGACGCCTCACCAATAAAATTTTGAAAACATTTACTCAATTTATGAAAAAAATTGTTTTTTTTACTAGTATTAAATTTAGCTTATATTTTATTGTGCACAATCAATTTAATGACATTGTTGTAATTAAATTTTTGCATATATTATAACTTTCAAAGATTTTTGCTCGTGAAATGTTGACACACGCCTGAACATTTACATATTTGAATTTGTATTATGTAAGTACGTACGTAATGTAAGCCCGTGTTTGATGCAAATAAACGCCCTAATTGATTGAACATTCGTGAAAGAAGGGGCGTGGTTTTGGGGATGACACGTCATCGATCCTGATTATTGGTTTATTTACTCCTGACTTGCATAGAATTGAATAAATTAATTCACATTTATGGCATTATTTTCAACTTGGGCAGCTTATCAATTTTATTGGGAGGAATTATTATTCATTTCGCATATTCATTTCAATACCAACAATATAAAATCATCATCATCATCATCAGGTCATTTTAGTCTCCACTACAGGAGCACAACCCTCTCTAGTCCGTCCCAGACAGAAGGAGGATTTGGCCTACACTCCCCACGCTGGCCAGACGGGTTGGGGAGGCCTGATCGATGTTTGATAATCTATTTTCCTTAGTCGCCTTGTACGACATCCACGGGAAGAGACGGAGTGATTCTATTCTAGTCTGCCGGAAACCACACGGCCACACATAATATAAAATACTACATATAATTTGTTTTACATATTAAGATCAATTTTTGATTGTTTGTTGAGTAATATTAGGTCTCAAGAGCCTATCCACAACCCAACCACAAAATTTTATAGAGTTCTTCAAGAGAGACGTAAACGGGTTTTTACACGGTCTCCAATGCGTGAGTGATACCTCTGGTGTCGGAAGCATCCATCAGGTGGGTCATATGCTGGTTTGTCACCAAAGTAGTATAAAAAAATTATTATTACAAGAAGGTAATGTACAAAGATAGCTATAACCTAGGTTATATCTTGATACCTACCATATATGTAGTTCCATTCTTTGCAAACACAATACAATGTTTGCAGCTCGAGCCAACAGAGATATACGTACTCATCAATCGTCCGGACAGGCGCGTGCGAATTGTGCGTACACCTGCGTATGAACAGGTAATTGTTTATTTATTAACTTACGTAAATATATAGGGCAGGAAATGATTCATTTATAGCATAAATACGGAGAAATGCGAATGTTAGCTAAATAAGCTTTGGGGTGTAAGTGGTTCATCAAGATCTTTGAATCCAAGCCAACTTCACCTACACGCGGTACACCCTGCTAACTGACAAATGAAGCTCTGGCGAAAAGAGGGGTAGGGAGCGTAATTGTAAGCTACACGACTGGGGAATGTGCCTCCACCTCACAGAATACCGCAGCCGAATAACAATTCCCTTGAGGGTTGTTGTGTTCCTGCGAGTGAGTGAGGTCACCAGAAAAGAAAGGAGATACTGTGTTGGCAGCGGGGGTGGTGACGCGCGAGCGATATTTTATGTTGCGAGCGCTAATTGGCTGCGGTAATCACTTCACATCAGGTGGGCCGTATGCTTGTCTGCCACCCGACGTAGTATAAAAAAAAGAAAAAATATATAAATAGTCACATGAGAGATATTCCTCTCAACTGTGGGTGCATCCTTGTCCATGTTGAATAGCAAGGGTCTAGCTTGAGATAACAAATATGCATGGAACAGATGAATCTGCTCGAGGTGCACTCCCAGCGAAGACTGTCCACGTAGTGGCTGTCTGTCTGTCAAGACCCTCTATGTCGAGAATGCGTGGAGGTATCGAGCTGAAATTTGAACTGTATACTCAGGTCTACGGTCCCATGAAGTTGTAAAAAAATCAAACTGCTAAGTTAACGTAAAAACAAGATACGGCCCCTTATTCAGCACATTCTCAAGGAAATCAAAACTCATAGGGTACTTCCCGTTGACCTAGAACTATAAAATTTGGCAAGTAACATCGTTATAGACTACAACTACAAGAATAAATCTCTAAACTATACATTTGTAATTAAATCTTAAAAAATAGGGGGTCTATAGGGGTCGAAATTTCAAATTGAAGCTACTAGTTCAAATGGGGTATCATTTGAAAGGGCTTGATGTGCACATTCCAAAATATATTTTATTTATTTTTTGAAAAATATCAAATTTATAATGATCCTACGTACGGAACCATCGGTGGGCGAGTCCGACTCGCACTTGTCCGGTTTTTTTTTATTATATCATTGTCTATTTGCTCCATCCATACAAATTAAATTTATTTTTTGTTTACTATTACAATATCCATTGAGTATTCAAGCGAGAAAAACAATGTGTTTTCGCTTACAAAAGGCGGGCTTATCGTAATTGAAAATCATTTATATTAAGTGAACGAACATCCATACACAGCTGGCTGACTCAGCCTTATTAATTCTGGTGCTGAGAGACGTTCTATAATAGCTTTTTTGAAGTATTACATACATATGTGGGAATCATACCGCATTATTATTTATTAAGCGTGTAATTTGTTTTCAGATTTTTTATAATTTAATTAACATTGTATTATTATGGATTATATATTTTGTATTTATGTAATGTGTATGTATGTATATTTTCTGTTGTACCATACCATATTGTTGTTAATTTTATTTTGTATGCCGCATTCGTGGATAATAATATCTGCTCTTTCCTAAGGTTGTCTGGTAGAGAATGCTTTTAGCATTAAAACCGCCTATGTACCCTTAATTTGTGGTAAATAAAGTTTAAATTAATTAATTAATTAACATTGTATATAGTCAACGTGTTTTAATTCTTATTCGATTTGCAGGCTATGTACGTGTTATGGAGATCAGTACTTTGACCGTCTGGACGCAAAGTAATGATGTACAAGATATGAATTTACTGATGCTATATTAGAGGAGCTCGATGGCGTCGTTGCGCGTGTCAATTTAATCGATCACGCAAGTTAAGCAACATCGGCCGTAGCCTGTGCATGGATGGGTCAATTTATCTCGAGATCCTCTGTGCTTCGTAGGGCTCGTTAAGCCGTCGGTCCTGGCTGTTGTCGTTAAATGAGTCGTTAAGCCAGGTTAGTGGCCTGTAGGCAGCTTGAAAAGACTGACCTCTGCCAACCCGCAGTTGAACAGCGTGGTCGAGTATGCTCTAAACCCCTTCGATTGAGTTGAGATGCGTATCCCAACAGTGGGATAAATAAGGATTGACGAGATTATCTACTACTGTGACGTAAAGATAGCCTCTTCCTCGGGATACCTGCTAAGTTTTTGTTATATTTCATTCAATCCAGTTCCGTTGTTTAATCGTGAGATGGTAACAAACAGACAGACACACTTTCGCATTTATAATATAAGTATGGATAGTTCGACCAGGTATTAACCTTGTTGGTAGCTCAGCCGGAAAAGAGCTGGCAATTTAGTCAACGTGGTTTCAATTTCAATTCCCCGCTAAGGGGCGGAGGAAGGTGTTTTTAACCTAGTATGTATAAGAATGACCAAAAAATGGTACATAAAAAAAATCTATAATGCAGTATCTAAACATCTTAATATGCAGTCTGTTCGTGGTATTGTAGTTGCCCAAGGAATGCACCAAGTTTGATTTGGTTTTTGTTTGATAGGTGACTTGGCCGATACTACACCAATGATTCAAGAAAATATGGAAGCGTAACGCCAAAGCTGAAGCCAATTCCCATTGCATTTTTGCAATTGCGTAATATTGCATATACATAGTACATACACATATTTTTTTTTATCTATTTTAATTTACTTTATATTATCTATTATATTTATATATCTATTTTAATAGACTTTTGTCATAATTGACTATGTCAGTCCCATCGTAACCTATTCTAACTTTATCTTCTGCAGCTATATAAAGAAAATAAGGCTTTAGCTACAGGTGACATGGGATTAGCCAACACGTCGTGATACATTCCGACATCCAATCTGTTTGGACCGAATTCAGAGACTAGATACTCTCTTTTAGAAGCGTGCCGGACACACTCCACTAGACATACACATAATTTGAGAATATGTGTACGTAATAATCAAAATCACATTCACATTTATAATATTAGTAAGGATTAGTAGAGATAAGCATTTACCATACATACACATAATAATATTGCCTTTATATTTTATCTCGTACTTCAAAACTTTTAAGACGAGGCCTTGTTTACTGCTCGGATTGACTTGATTGAATATATCGGGGTGGATGTAATTGGATTGGGACGCGAATTCGGTCACCCCATTGTGCTTGATACTGCGAACTCATAAGATCAGTTGGTAGTGATTTATTTAGTAAGGGAATACCTACATACCGTCACAGTCACAGAAAATAAGGAAGGAGTCTGAACGAACCACAGAAGCGAACTTACATAGTTGACGAGCTCGGTGGCGTAGCGGTCAAAGACGCGGCTTCGACACTAAGGCTCGTGGGTTCGATTCCCACATAGGACAAACATTTGTGTGCATGAACATGTCTGTTTGTTTTAGTCTGGGTGTTTTCTATATGTCATAAGTATGTATTTACAAAAAAATGTATTTACTTATGTTTATCAGTAGTCCCCATAACACAAGCTTCGCTTACTTTGGGGCTAGATAGCGCTGTGTAATTTGTCTGACAATATTTATTTATTTATTATTATTTATAGTTACCATCTAATAGAAAGGAATAGTGATGCTCCTTTTACATATTCCATCAGAGGGTCTACTCGCCGTCAAACCTTTTTTTTTTTGCCCGTTTACAAAAAACATTACCTAAACAGTATACAGTAGACACATTTTATAGAAATAATACGATTAATAGAGATTATTATGTTACTTTGCCAACGTCAAGTGAAAATTAGAGTAACCAATATAGAATTTTAGAATTTGGAAGATGCGTAACTCCAGACCTGAAACCAAAACAAAACTACTTACCAACTTAACTTGTTACTTACTTGGATGAGAATACTGTATACTATGATATTACCATCATCTATTGCTAGTTTTAGATTTTAATGTTATTTACAGAAATGAACTCTGAAATTATATTTACATAGAATGGATTTAAAGATGATATTATACATTCAATACTAGTCGGAAATGAATGTTTATATTCAATGAGGGAATTTATAAAAGCATGGCGATCATATTTGTTACAAGCAAAGAAGATATGGTTGATATTCTCTTCTTCAAGTCCACACTCACAGATGGAGGAGTCAAGGATTCTTAGACGTCTCAAATGTGTAGCAATACAACAGTGACCAAAACGAATGCGACATATTGTTGTGGTAGTCCGCCTAGATGTGACAATTTTATGGAACCAGGGTTTAGATGGAATCAAAGGTTGAATTGTAGAGTAACGCCGCCCCGTCACCCTTGAGCTCGATTTCCAGATATTGGCCCAGGATTTTAGTAAGTTCTGTTTAGGAAGTAAAAGTAAATCTGAACAGTAATTCTGAAATGGAAGTTTGTCTCCACACACCACAGCCTGCTTTGCTAGAGAGTCCGCTTTTTCATTTCCTGTTATGCCACAGTGGCTGGGGACCCATGCTATAGCTACTTCTAAATGTCGTTGTAAGCAAATAAGCGAAAATTTCTTTATCTCAAATATTAAATTAGAATCTTTTAACCTGAAGGGATTAGATTCAATTGAATACAGAGCACTAAGGGAATCCGTAAATATTATGGTTTTCTTTAATTTGCACAATATTACGTACTTAATAGCTTCTAGGATACCTCTACATTCCCCAGTGTAGACAGTTGTTTCTGGAGGGCATTTAATTTTTTGGACTATATTATAATTTAGATGATAAACACCTACACCAGTAGAGCCTAATCAATTACATTGATTAACTTGACATTAGAGCGGAAGCGGAGACAGTGACATAAGATGGCGCCACGAGCGGTCCAAAGAGATAAATTAAAAAGTTCTTTACGGGCATAGGCGTTGTTTACATTCTGCCAACACATTTCATAAACCACTAAGGTTTTTGTCTAAAACCTTTTCCGGCTGAGCAACAAGGTTAATAGTGGCCGAACTATCAATACTTAAATAATATCCTACTTCCTACTAATATTATAAATGCGAAAGTTTGTGAGTATGTGTGGATGGATGGATGTTTGTTACATTTTCACGCAAAAACTACTGAAGGGATTGTGATGAAATTTAGTACACGGGTAGAATATAATCTGGAATAACACAAAAAGTACTTTTTACTTTGGAATTCCCACAAGAATGGAAATAATGGGACTGAACGTGTAAATCACTGACTGCTGAAGGGATTGTGATGAAATTTGGTACACGGGTAGAATATAATCTGGAATAACACATAAGGTACTTTTTATCTTGAAATTCCCACAGGAATGGGAATAATGTGACTGAACGTGTAAATGACTGACTACTGAAGGGATTGCGATGAAATTTGGTACACGGGTAAAATATAATCTGTAGTTTTTATCTCGGAAATCACACCGGGGACGGAAACAACGGGATTGCGCGAGTGAAACCGCGGGCGTTCGCTAGTATATAATATGAATGCGAAAATGTGTCTGTCTTTCTGTTTGTTATAATCTCACGACTAAACAACTGCACTGAATTGAATGAAATATAACATGAACATAGCTGGTATCCCGAGGGAAAACATAGGCTACCTTCACGCTACTCTAATAGAAAGGAGAAACGATGGTGATGTCATTTTACTTATTATTTTTTTTAATATCTTTTACCAGTTTACATAAACATTATTTTTAACCGACTTCAAAAAAAGAGGAAGTTCTCAATTCGACTGATTTTTTTTTTGTATGTATGTTATTTGATATCTTCGCGAATCAAGGAAATCAAGGGAATCTCTTAAATTTTATAAGCACGTATGGTCAAATTCTTTTTTTTTTTTTTTTTGAAAGGGTATGATTACGAGATGGTCCCATATTCACCAAGTCAGGGTCTGGTGAGGGGATTCCAGAAAAATCGATGGAAACCCTTAAATTTGCCCTGTTGCCAGCTGAAGTCGGTTTTAATTTTTTCTAATATTAACAATAATAACGCACTTCATAAACCACTGAGGTTTTAGACAAAAACCTTATTCATCCCACTCCTGTGATGCGGGTCTACCTTCAATCGAAGGTGTTTAGAGCGTACTCCAACACGCTGCTCAACTGCAGGTTCGCGGTGGCCAGCGTATTCAATCGACCCAAAGACTACTTACTTATTAACAAAAGTCGTATAATGATAACAGCCGGGACCGATAGAGAAACATGAATAGAGTAAAGTTAAAAAAGTAAATTGTGATTTTGCATCGCTTGTGCTGTTTGTTGACCAGAGTTCCCTGGAGTCATGTCACTGCAATTTAATGGAAATAAGTCACGAATGAGTCGCCATAGTATTAAGCCGCATTTTCACTAGGCGACATGTCGCAGATACTTATCGCTCGACATTCACGTAGTTGTCTCTGCTAAAGTTCTGGGACAATGTCCCGCGACATATGACTCGTTTACATTGGCTAGTCGTGATCAGTATGTCGCCCGAAGAAATAGTGTTCAAAACACAAAGCGACACACGTTTTCACCACTCAAAGCCTGTCCGGCGACTGTCGAGGGACACGAAAGTCGCGCGAGTCGACGCTCACAGTGCATCGACTAGCGACAAATTGCGCGACCCGTAAATGTCCCAAGCGACGTCGGGCGACACCGCGCGGGACACGTAAATTTCGTGTCTAGCGACAGAGTAGCACGACAAATGTCCCCTAATGAAAATGCGGCTTTAGGATTTCCCATCCTCGGAGTCGAGATGGAACCGATGTGTTTGCTCATTTGCATCTAAATGCTGTATTGCCCCATTGATCACATTTTTTTTGCAAGCAACAAGGTGGAAAAATAAACTAAAGGCGCACAAGCGCACACACACGAAGTGATGAAACATAATGAAAAAAACCAGCAAAGTATGAGTCAGACTCGCGCAAAAAGGGTTCCGTACCATATGACGAGCTCGGTGGCGTATAGCGGTCAATGACGCGGCTTCGACACCAATGCTCGTGGGTTCGATTCCCACATAGGACAAACATTTGTGTGCATGAACATGTCTGTTTGTCTTAGTCTGGGTGTTTTCTATGTATCATAAGTATGTATTTACAAAAAAAAAATGTATTTACGTATGTTTATCAGTTGTCTAGTACCCATAACACAAACTTCGCTTACTTTGGGGCTAGATGGCGCTGTGTAATTTGTCTGACAATATTTATTTATTTATTATCTATAAGAACGGCAAAAAAATCATGTCTGTTGTATGAGAACCCCCTTACGTATTTGTTTTATTTTATTTTATTATTTATTTATAAAGTGAATATATAACTGAATATTTTAAGCGACTACCTGTTGCCGTTATCAATATCGAGCTAAAACGAGCAAAAAAATCACGTTTAGTTGTAAGGAACCCCTCTTAAATATTTGTTTTATTCTAGTTTTCAGTATTTATATTTATCGTTATATAGGCGCGTAGGCTCTGGGGTAGAGTGAAACGAGCCCAGAGAGCCAAGCCCCAGGTGGCTACGGAGCGCCTAAATATCAAATGCGATGAAATGAAATTCAATATGTGATGAATTTTTATTCAATAATAAAGCTTCAAATTTGAAAATGTTAGCAATAGTTAGTATTTGCAAGTATTACCAGAACACATTTGGGATTTGAAAACTTCAACGTTCATAGGACATCAGGTCAACCTTAGTACCAGAAGGCCGATTCTCATAATTATTTTACGATCGCAATATGAAAGTTGACCGAATCGAGATTGAAGATTGAATTATGAATTAATTAAATATTATTATCAATTGTTATTGCTGGCTAAATAAAATACTTAGTTTGTATAATTTTCGGTCACATATCGATATAATTCCACTTAAATTAAACTTTGAAGTTTCATATTGTGATACGAGAATACCAAATGTGACATTTGTGAGATCGAAACTGGATCGGAATTGAATGTTGACTACGTTTTAATTACGAGAATTGTCCGTCTGGCCGTGAAACAGACATTGTTGTGAGTATAAAACAGATTTTATTAATAGCGATGTGTAGCTGAAAGAATGAATGAATATGAAAAATGCATACACAGAGATGTATGAATTTTTGATATTGTTTAATCTAATATATATAAAATTCTCGTGTCACTATGTTAGTTAGCATACTCCTCCGAAACGGCTTGACCGATTTTTATGAAATTTTGTGTGCATATCGGGTAGGTCTGAAACTAGGTTGTTGTCTATTTTTTATGGCAAAACAACGTTTGCCGGGTCAGCTTTTTTGGCTCATAATGGTGTTTGATTGTGATATGCCTATACACATCCTCAAGAATTAAACTATCAAATGCTAAATGATTTTTTCAAATCCGTCTGATAGTTTCAAAGATCAGCGCGTTCAAATAAACAAACAAACTTTTCATTTATTTTAGTATAACGTTGTAAGGTATAGCAAACAGACAGACTGAGGCCAGGACACGAGGTGATGAAACATAATAAAAAAAACAGGCCAAGTACGAGTCAGACTCGCGCACGAAGGGTTCGAGTACCATCTACAAAAACGGCAAAAAAATCATGTCTGTTGTATGAGAGGGGCTCTCATACAACAGACAATATTTGTTTTATTTTATTTAAATTATTTAGTTATAAAGTGAATATATAAGCGTCTACTTGTTGACGTTATCAATATCGAGCTAAAACGAGCAAAAAAAATCACGTTTGTTGTATGGGACCGCTCTTAAATATTTATTTTGACGACGAGCTCGGTGGCGTAGCGGTCAATGACGCCGCTTCGACACCAACGCTCGTGGGTTCGATTCCCACACAGGACAAATATTTGTGTGCATGAACATGTCTGTTTGTCTTGGTCTGGGCGTTTTCTATGTATCATATGTATGTATTTACAAAAAAAAAATGTATTTACGTATGTTTATCAGTTGTCTAGTACCCATAACACAAGCTTCGCTTGCTTTGGGGCTAGATGGCGCTGTGTAATTTGTCTGACAATATTTATTTATATTTATTATTTATTTATTTATTTTATTCTAGTTTTTAGTATTTGTCGTTATAGCGGCAACAAAAATACATCAGCTATGAAAATTTCAACTGTCTAACTATCACGGTTTAAAAAAATACGCTATGCTCTACCTCTCTTTTCGCCAGAGCCTCGTTTTCAGTCAGCAAGATGCACCACGTGCAGGTGAGGTTGGCTTTGGTTCAAAGATGTTGATGAATCATTTACACCCCAAAAATTTTGGAACAACAACTTAAATTAGCGGAAAAACGCCCGTTTTATGAAACACTCCCAGAACGAGCAAAGAAATAAAAACATAAACTTTGTTTATTGCAATTTGTAGGTACGTTGTAACGGTCTTTTTCATAATTAGCAATATAAATTAACTTTTGACTGTATTATGTATATATACCTCTTATTTCAACTCTACACTACACTATACAATACACTAAAATATACTTTATCTACTCTCATACTGAAATTTAGATATTAAGAAACTAAACACAGAATCTTAGCCATAAAAATAAATTTAAAAAGTCACTTTTAGAGTCAGCTCTTTATGGACAACTGTATCAAAAAATTACTTTTTTTCCACACCACGCATGCTCGATCTGCAAATGGATTTATAACTAAGAGTTAAAACTGTTAAATTAAGTTCATAGTTTTATTTAAAATATTATTATTATCTATTTAATGAGATTACTGCACATAATTATGTCTCAAAATACTCGTGTGATGCCATTATTACATTCGCCTTCGGCTCATGTGATAAACTCACGCTCGTATTTTAAGAACCCTTATTATGCAACAGTTTCATATATAACTATACCTCTACCCATTGACTTCGTAAGTACAAAATTTTAATTTTCCATAAACATTTCAATCTTTGTGAGGTTACATTTCGATATTCTCCGAATTTTGTGTTATTTGGGAAAGAGACGGACGTAGATTCGACCTCAACGAGCGGGCTCTCTCGAGTTTGAAACGATTATTTTGGATGTCTCATACAAGTTGGTGGTTGTTACGTCATGTTGACGTGGTTAAAATGAAACGTCGATCTTCAGTATACGAATGACAATTTATTGATACAATCACGAGCTTATATACTAATTAATTTGTAAAGTTTTATACGAACAATTATTATCTATTTTAACTTATCTCCTATTAGATATTCTACCGATCTGTTATCTGAGTGATATCATATCTTTATGACGCCAATATCACGTACGAACATTCTTCGGCGTGGGTCACTACCGGTGCTAAATCTATTCATCACTGAGACATCCCTAAATATTCACCTCTTACCCGTTATGATGAAATCGATCTCATTAATAGTCACTTTGTCAGGGCTTTCCAGGTCCATCTCTCTGTTTTTGAAGAATGAATTCATCAAAAAAGAGCCCCTCCATGTAGAAGAACTTGATCAGCATTTGTCCCCTATGATTTCTCGACCCCAAACCAAACCCTCCGATTGCCGATTCGTCGCATTCTTGTACTCCTACCTTGGCATTGCAGTCCCCGTCAACAACTATGTAGTATCTTCGTACAAGGCCTCGGCCCCTTCATCCGTGTGTGTCGTCGTTGGAGCATATGCTCCAAGCTCTGAAAGTAGTACAGGTATATACCTGTACTACTTTCAGAGAGTATCTCTCCGTCAGTTTTAGTACAAGATATGCACGACCCTCGACGACCCACTGGAGACACTCTAAGTTGTTGACGAGGGCTTTATTCACGAGGAACCCAACACCGCCTTGGGAGAGCTGGTCTCCTTCGCGGTAGTAGACGAGGTTGGCATTCCGTTCCTCTTGTTGTCGGATTTCCGACAGTCTCAGATTCTGACATTTGATGGACCTCAATTCTACTTCCAGCTTTCCCACATCCTCATCGCGCCGCAAGATCTGGGTATTAAAAGCGGCTATGGTCAATCTGTTGTGGTGGCCTACCGACCAGGGATTCTTAGCACACCCTGCCATGCCGTAACCGCGATCGCTACCTAGGCTCGGGATAACAGGGCTGCCGGGTACTGGGGGCCACACATAGGGTCTCATACTTAATTTACTTAATTGTGCACATCATCATCATCCTCTCGGCACAGGATGTGAAGCACAGGCGTCTTATCTTTACAAGTAGTATTGTGGATATACATATTTAGACTTTATACAATATGTATGTACACTCTATACTATGATTTTTTATATTTTTATTTTTTTTACTATTTTATTTTACTTATTTTTTTTTTTCTCTTATTTTGGTTGAATACCATTTTTCTTTTTATTGTATTATGATAATATTGTATGGCTATTAAAAAAAAAAAAGACCTATATTGACAGAGTTTCTTTCGGCATTTCTTCTCGTCAATGGTCATTCCGAAATGCTGGTAGATAAAAAAATATACCTAATTGTAAAAGACGTGTCTAAGTGCCCGCGAGGGCCCACAGAATAAAGAATTTTGACTTTGACTTTGACTTTCCTGTGACTACACACTGCTGGATGCCTTCCCCAATGCTTTCCATCAAATACAATCCTCTGCCTTTTACATCCAGTTGCTTTCTTGAGGTCATCGGATCATCTAGACTAAAAGGTGGGCCTCCGACGCTTCATCGTCTCACGTGCTTCCTCCACTTTCTCACCCATCTGCCATCACTGACTCGGCGGATGTGGCCGCCCCATTGCTACTTCAGCTTGCAAACACTGCACTTGGCTACGTCGAAAACCTTGGTTCTCCGACGAATTACTTCGTTCCAGCTTCGATCCCTCAGAGAAACATCTCAACCACAAAACAAAAAAAAAATCTAAGTGAAGTGTACACGCCCTTCAAAAGAAACACTGAGTTTTCCAAGAAGACGCGACCGTGGAGATGTTAAAAAATATATCTCTATTTTCCGAATCGAATACAACTCGGCTATTTTCAATTTGCCAAACACGCAGTTCCCAGATCTTGGAACATCGTTATTTCGCTCGAAGATGTAGTGAAATGGCGCGTCAAAAATGACATAATAGAGAATTCCGCCGACGCACGCCCGGCGGCCGTATATTTAACACCTGTGTTTTGATTGAAGCGTTTGTTAGAGAAATGTTTCGGCGTAGTAATCAATCAAACGTGCTTCTATAGAAGTATTCATTCATTATATTACTAGTGATGTGCCGAGTCATCTATTTTTGGTATTTGAATATCTCAGTACTCGTTAAATAAAGAATCGAGTCAGATGGCTACGTAAATTACTTGAGTATTTGTACGAGTATTTGGGTACTTTACAACTAGAGTTCTTTAGATCGCCCATCGTCCCAATGCCTACCCTTCCTGGTGACTCGCATCACTGACTCACAGCACAGAATCAACTCATTAGGCCTTCGAAAGTATATGTAGGGCGCTAAATAACCTATTCATGGAATTGTTATTTGACTGCGGTCTTCTATGAACGGGAGGGACTTGCCCACTCCAGGGTTCAATCTAATTACGTCGTGGCCTATCTTTTATTAGAGCATTGTTTATTAGGATGCATACGTGCAGGAATAGGCTTGAAAGTGATGCAGATGATGACCAATTTACGTTACGAACTCAATATTATTTTTTTCTATATAGTATATAGATAGATAGATAGATAGAATATGCTTTATTTGCATAATACAACTTTAAAGTACAGTGAATCAATAAATTAATAACAGACAGTTGACTTGTATATATGCAACAAGGCGGCCTTATTGCTGAGAGCAATCTTTTCAAGGCAACCTTAAGGTAACGAATTTGTGCATGAAGTGGGCAGGAATCGCAAATCAAAAGAATATAATGAAAAATTTAAGTATAGATAGAGGAATCATTACTATAAATTTAGACCAAAATGTGTAACCTATTACTGATAAATAAATGAATAATAAATAAAATACATACACTACAGATTGTAAAATATATAATAAATAAATAATAATAATACTTACACTACATACATATTATAAAATATATAATAAATACATAAATATTAATATTATAAAATGTCAGTTTACTGAAGTTAAAATTAAAGAGCGAGGAAATGATCTTTTACTTGTTTTTTGAAACTATCTATAGAGTTTGCAGTTCTAATAGCTACAGGTAAGGAATTCCAAAGTCTGATAGCTTGAACGTTAAAAGATTGATTGAAAAATTTGGAAGAATGAAGAGGTACCAAAAGAGTAAGGTTCTCGGTGGAACGTAGAGATAGACCATGTGAAGAAGATGAGAAGGCGAAGCAGTCTTTAAGATATGAAGGAGCTTTAGGATTGAAGAGTATAGTATATAGAAAGGATAAAATGTGCATATTCCTACGCTGGCGTATAGACAGCCATTTAAGTTGTTGCCGATAATGGGATACGTGGTCATACTTTCGTAAGCCATAAATGAATCGGATGCACAAATTTTGAAGACGTTCTAATTTATTCAATAACTCCACATTAAGATCCGGATACGACACATCAGCATAGTCGAGGATAGGCAGGAGTAGGGATTGCGCAAGAGCAACTTTAGTGGCAGTGGGTAAAAAATTTCTGAGACGACGAAGAGACGCAGAAGCCGCAAACATTCTCCTGCTGACCTCAGCCACGTGAGCCCTCCAGGATAAAGTGGAGTCAAAAATAACTCCGAGGTTTTTGACCGACGTACTAAAAGGAATACAGATACCATCAAACACAACCGAAGGAATTTGTGAAACATCAAGCCTGGACATAAACGTCGGACTGCCTATGATAATAGTTTGCGACTTTGTTGGATTTACTGTCAGTCCGTAACGTTTACTCCAAGATGAGATCAGCTCTAGGTCATTATTAGTTTGTAAAACAGCATGCGCAATATTGTCAAATGATGCCTGAGTATAAATCTGCAAATCATCTGCATAAAGATGGTAGGAAGAAGAAAGTGTGTAAGTTATTGAGGTAATAAAAATAGCAAATAACAAAGGAGACAGCACACCACCCTGCGGCACGCCAGCAGTTGTGTCACACCAAGTGGAATTGGAGGTATCAATTTTGACACGTTGCCGACGCCCGTACAGGTAATTATGAAACCAATCAAACACTGCTGGAGATATGTTAAGAGAAGAGAGAAGTCCTAAAAGAATGTCGAAGTCAACTGCATTAAAAGCATTACTAAAATCAAGTAAAGTTAATACTGTGAGCTGATGATTTTCCATACCACATCTAATGTCGTCAGTAATCTTGACCAAAGCAGTAGCCGTACTATGACCAGGACGAAATCCGGATTGGAAGGGATTATGAAGGTTGTTGGAGGTGAGGAAGGAATTCAACTGCCAATGGACTAGCCTTTCTAAAACTTTTGAGAGGAAGGGGAGTATAGAAATAGGACGATAGTCACTGAAAGCAGAAGGATGAATCTTTTTAGGTAACGGAATGATCTGTGCTTCTTTCCAGCACTCAGGAAAAGAACCATTCAAGATCGAAAAGTTAAGGATTTTTGTCAGGACGGGAACAAGGAGATCAATTAGAGGAATTATCATTTTACGGCTAATGCAGTCACCCCCTACAGCATTAGATGTGATGGACAGTATACTTCTCTTAACATCACAATCAGTGAATGGTTTGAAAGCAAACGGGGAGTGGTCGGGAGGTGATATCAAGGAAAGTTGATGTAAAGTATCGGTTTTGACTTTTTTGTCAAGAAAAGAGCACGATGAGAAATGATTATTTAATGAGTCTAAGTCAAGATCAGAAATACAAGTATTGCGAGATTTGCCAACTCCCATAGTTCTAAGAAATTTCCAAACTTTCGCTTGGTCCTCATTTTCGACTGATTGATGAATATGGCGTCGCTGTGCATCCCTACACACCTTATTGCAGTGATTTCTTGCTCTGTAATATTTATCTCGCTTAGTTATGTTTGATGGATCTGCTTTATAACGAGCTTTGGTCCGATTTTTTGTATCGCGGAGCAACCTGATTTCATCTGTTAGCCAGGGAGCAGGAAGATGCTTGATTTTTACAGGACGTATAGGTGCATGGACATCATAGAGCTGTATGAGTAGTTCATTAAAAATGTTTACTTTTTCGTCAATTGTATCAGCTCTATCAATGCTAGACCAGTTTATTTCCTTCGCGTCATTGCGTAATTGGTCAAGATCCATACCACTAAAGTTACGCTGCAAAAGGATCTTGGGTTTAGGCTTCGGCGGACGGATTTTATACGAAAGGTACACTAAATCATGATACGAAAACGCATCTGCATTTAGCTGACCATGCTTCGCAACATGATCGAGTGAATTAACCATAATAAGATCGAGAAGGGAGGGAACACAGTTTGGAAAAGAATGAGTAGCATCTGAAGGGAGTATGTTCATGTTAACGGAATTAATCAGAGTTCGGAGACGGCGAGCACGGAAATCATCTTTTAAAAGACAAGTATTGAAATCACCCATAACAATAGAATGACTGTATGAAGAACTGAAGTCTTCGAGTAAGGTTTCGAAGGAAGAAAAGTAATTAATGGACAGATTCGGGCTGTAATAAACGCCAAGAAGTACTTTGATGCCGGAAAGAGATATTTCTAAAAAGAGGTGCTCAGCCGTGTCTTTTGGAGGAGGTTGCGGAGACTTACTAATGATAGTGAAAGGAATGTGACTGCGAAGATAGATGGCTACGCCACCATGGGCAGAGGAGGTACGATCATTGCGGATGAGTTGGAATCCAGGGAGGGAGTAACTGGTGGATGGTAAAGAAGGATGAAGGAAGGATTCGGATACTAGGATGGCATGAATATTCCTGTTATTACCAAAAGTGAGCAGCATATCAGCATAATGGGCGGGGATGCTTTGCGCATTAATGTGCACAGTATTAAAATTTTTCGGAACATCTGAGAAGGTATAATTAAGAGAGTCTGTAAGAGTTGTGTAATCAAGACTTTGAAAACTATCACCACTTAATGACAAGTATTCATTGCTAGTTTCTTCATCCTCAGAGCCTGACATAAATTATATATACAATAAATATATTTATATATAAAATAATAATAATACCTACTTAAATATAAAATATAATATAATATAAAAATAAATAATAGTAAAAGTTTACTATTTCAATGCACCAATGTCACCCGCCAGCAGCATTAAAAATTACAACAAATTAAACTTATTTAAAATACTATAACTCGGTTTTAAAGTGAATAAAATAAACAAATTACAACAACTGCACATGCATGATATGTCCGCAACGCAACAAACAAAGTCAATTGAATTATAATTTTTACTATGACTATTCCAATACTAACACAAGAATAAAAAAGTCTTCAAGTTTAGAGTGATTGCCAACAAAGAAAATAGACAAGTTTCCTGTACAAGAAAGTAAAAAACTAAATGTTGCGGCACAAAACGCCTACAAATTTATAGCAACAAGTTATCGCCCGACTACTGTATGTTGATTCGGACAGGCGATATAAGTATTATATACCTATAGCAATTTGTTCCTACTCTACTACTAACTCACTTCATTCCTGGGGCCCTACCGCCGGAGCTGAAGCCGATTACCATTCGATTTTCTGATTCCAAAAATTGGTCATAGGTTAAAGTTATTGACAAACCTTTTCAGCTTAGTCGGTAGAGTTGGGCTGAGCTGGGTTTCTACCAACTGAGCTAAACATAATTGCCAACAGTCTAAACAGTAGTTTCATTTCCGAACACAAAAAATCTGATGGTAACCGGCTTCAGCTTCGGCGGTAGGTCGGGTCCCCTGGTCTTTGACTAATAAACATCTATTATTATATTGTCCAAAAAGTAGTATCATTTGCCACCGGTGTGTACCTAAATAAACGTAAGATAAAAATAATATTTATACTAATAACACGTTCAATCTCTTTATACATAAATAAAATTTATTATATACGAGCCAAAATCAAAAATTGTAATAAATGACAGTTTTACATTGAGTGCTGACACTTTTCATTGTATAAATCCTCACTAATAATTGCTTTGCTAAAAAGCCAGAATAATTTAACGAGATTTTTCGCACTAAGATGTTTATTTCAAATAAAATTAGTTAAGGAGATTAGATAATGTAACGTTGGGGAGATCGTAATGGTGGGACGGTAAAAATTCTCCCCCATTGTGAGCCGACCCGCCAAATAAATTGTTACGATTTTTCTTTGACGCCTAGAACGTTTTTGTACCGTGGTTCATAAAACGAGTGATAAGCGAAAGCAATATCTGTGAAAGAATTCTTTATGTGGAAATTAAAATTTTCACCATTTCCGCATTTCATGGCGTCGTCGTTTTCTTTGGCTGTATTTAGATGATCTTATTTAGGTATGTATTTTTATACGAAAGCTTATGTTGTTATTTTGTGTCAAGATTTATAAGTGGAGATGAATCGAACATCTGGTTCTATTCGTCTCCACTTAGTGTAGTTCCACTTTCTGTAGTTGTAAGTACATACTAAAGTGGTACAATATCGTGGAATGCTGCTTCTAATTGTATCGGGTTTATATGTTACTAGCTTTCGCCCGCGGCTTCGCTCGCGTGAAATTCGATCATTTTATTATTCAAGCCAAGTCTAACACGCAGCGCAACCACCTTGATGTAGCACCTTTAATTGTACTATATATACAATAGGCTAGACGACAATGATAAAAAATTATAAAAAGTACATAGCAGTGTCATAAAATATACAAAACTAGAACGACCTGTGATCTTGAAATTTTGATAACTTATGTCCGACTTGTTCTATGATCGATCAAAGTGTAATAGGAAAGTCCAATTTAAAAGAATGAAATTATAAAAAAAAAATATTAATTTTGGAAAAACAATCAAAAATACTATAACTTTTGTTATGGCACTAGCTACATAAACGCAGTATTTCACATAGCTGTCGTACAAATTTCTGTTTTAACGTATACAAAATACATAAGTGTGACGTCATACTTATGTAGCCTTTTGTATGGAGCGTTTTCAGGAAAGTCCAAAATTGTGATTTTCAAGTTATCATATCTCGAGAAGTTTTTATGCTATCGAAGTGATTCTTTCACCTATAGTTATATTATTGTGACGTCCTTACATAACAACCCGAAAGAAAAAATTGTCGTCTAGCCTATTATGCAGTTTAGATTTTTTCATACAACATTTTTTTCCCGCTAACTGTCGTTCCCATGGGAATTTTTCAAAATACAGCCATAACTAAAATTTATATTTACTAAGGTACGCATGCATGCTAGATAAGGTATGCATGCATGCTAGATTGAAAACATCTATCTTACGTGATTTAGATTTTTACATACAAAAGTTTTTTCCCGCTAACTCCCGTTTCCGTGGGAATTTTGCAATATCCTGTTGCAACTAAGCTTTAAGTTTACTAAGGTACCTGCATGCCAAATTTCAAGCGTCTAACTTAAGCGGTTTAGATTTTTCATACAAAAGGATTTTCCCGCTAATTCCCGTTCCCGTGGGAATTTCGGGAATTTCTTTCTTAGTGCAGCTCTACGGTACCTAAGCTACGTCTCTTCCAAATTTCAAGTGCCTACGTTTAGCCGTTTAGGCTGTGCGTTGATATGTCTGTCAGTCAGTTTCTCCTTTTATATATTTAGATAACTGTCGTTCCCATGGGAATTTTTCAAAATACAGCCTTATCTAAAATTTATATTTACTAAGGTATGCATGCATGCTAGATTGAAAACATCTATCTTACGTGATTTAGATTTTTACATACAAAAGTTTTTTCCCGCTAACTCCCGTTCCCGTGGGAATTTTGCAATATCCTGTTGTAACTAAGCTTTAAGTTTACTAAGGTACCTGCATGCCAAATTTCAAGCGTCTAACTTAAGCGATTTAGCTTTTTCATACAAAAGAATTTTCCCGCTAATTCCCGTTCCCGTGGGAATTTCGGGAATTTCTTTCTTAGTGCAGCTCTACGGTACCTAAGCTACGTCTCTTCCAAATTTCAAGTGCCTACGTTTAGCCGTTTAGGCTGTGCGTTGATATGTCTGTCAGTCAGTTTCTCCTTTTATATATTTAGATAACTGTCGTTCCCATGGGAATTTTTCAAAATACAGCCTTATCTAAAATTTATATTTACTAAGGTATGCATGCATACTAGATTGAAAACATCTATCTTACGTGATTTAGATTTTTACATACAAAAGTTTTTTCCCGCTAACTCCCGTTCCCGTGGGAATTTTGCAATATCCTGTTGTAACTAAGCTTTAAGTTTACTAAGGTACCTGCATGCCAAATTTCAAGCGTCTAACTTAAGCGATTTAGCTTTTTCATACAAAAGAATTTTCCCGCTAATTCCCGTTCCCGTGGGAATTTCGGGAATTTCTTTCTTAGTGCAGCTCTACGGTACCTAAGCTACGTCTCTTCCAAATTTCAAGTGCCTACGTTTAGCCGTTTAGGCTGTGCGTTGATATGTCTGTCAGTCAGTTTCTCCTATTATATATTTAGATAACTGTCGTTCCCATGGGAATTTTTCAAAATACAGCCTTATCTAAAATTTATATTTACTAAGGTATGCATGCATGCTAGATTGAAAACATCTATCTTACGTGATTTAGATTTTTACATACAAAAGTTTTTTCCCGCTAACTCCCGTTCCCGTGGGAATTTTGCAATATCCTGTTGTAACTAAGCTTTAAGTTTACTAAGGTACCTGCATGCCAAATTTCAAGTGTCTAACTTAAGCGATTTAGCTTTTTCATACAAAAGAATTTTCCCGCTAATTCCCGTTCCCGTGGGAATTTCGGGAATTCCTTTCTTAGTGCACCTCTACGGTACCTAAGCTACGTCCCTTCCAAATTTCAAGTGCCTACGTTTAGCCGTTTAGGCTGTGCGTTGATATGTCAGTCAGTCAGTTTCTCCTTTTATATATTTAGATACTCAATACCCGAAATCTAGGTGATTCTAGGTTCGGCTAGTTAAAACTCGGGTACCTCACCCGCCTCTCTTAAAGCAAGTCGAGCCTCGCTCCATATGCTCGCTCGGCTTTTGTTAATCATAAGCTTAACCTAGCAGTTTTAACTTAAGCAGTTTGTCATCGCCGATATTATTTACGTAATTGGTCACTTTCGCGATTCGTCTCACAAGCAGTTTGTCACATGTGCGATTGGTCATATACGCGATTCGTCATACACGCGGTTCGTCGTAACTTTACCTATTAAGGACGATTGTCACTCTCAGATCACGAAAAAAATACTGCTGTTTTTGTACAAAAAGTTTTATTTTTGTGTACCAAGCTCGCCCCCAAGAGGGAATGTGTCAATTCTGTACCATGTACAATAGGGTCATATACAATAGGATGCGCCGTGTGGTTTCCGGCAGACTAGAATAGAAGCACTCCGTCTCTTCCCGTGGATGTCGTACAAGGCGACTAAGGGAAATACATTAGAAAACATCGATCAGGCCTCCCCCGTCTGGCCAGCGTGGGGAGTGTAGGCCAAATCCTCCTTCTGTCTAGGACGGACGAGAGAGGGTCGTGCCCCTGTAGTGGAGACTAAAATGACATGATGAAGCTTAACCTAGCTTAACCAAAGTTGGTACTGTTGATTCTTGGCACTCAGTGGAACATTATTATCATAATGTTATAATAAAACACTTGTACTGTTCCACTTAATTATATTTAATTTTACCGAGCAGTTTCACCGCTTTTACCAATAATCTGTCCTTACTTAGCGTAATAAATTCTTTGATCTTTTATCTATCTAGTGGATTGATTGAATTTTGGATTGAGATGAGAGATTTGTTCCATAGGGAACATCCCGTGCGAGGGAGGGGGAAGCGCTGCCATTTTGAGGTAATTTTAGAGCATATAACGTATTCAACCTATGATTTATTACATACATATTTTTCTTTCTGAAGTGCGAGCTCGTCGGCGAATTTTTCATTAAGAATCGCGTTGATGGATGGAGTTTACCAATTATTCTGAGATCATTGTTATGAAATTAAAAATAACAATGTACAAATTATGTTCAAATTAAATTTTAAACATTCAAATAATCATAATTATTATATTACAAGAAATTACCACATTATATTTTGATTGTTTTTTAAGTAAAATTTTTTTATACTCCCGCATTTTTTCCTGTAGGCTGTAAATTATTCGTTATAAATTTCTTTCTATATTTTATTTATCTATATCTATACTTCTATACTAATATTATAAAGAGGAAAGGTTTGTTTGTTTGAATTGAATTGGCTCCAAAACTACTAGACCATTTTGAAAAATTCTTTCACCATTTGGAAGCTATACTATCCCTGGGTAACATAGGCTATATTATATTTTATTTAAAATAGGGATCCTGACTAAAACTACAATAATGTAAAAAAAATACCTATAAAAATCCTTACACCGCGTGCGCTGCGCAAACTATTGATGACAGAACAAAATAATGTACTACGACTTTTCCGAACACATCATTTACTACAAAAAGTGTCGCGACGGCATATGTCTAACTATTATAGTTATGTCACAATAAGTGTTCTTTTATTTTATAAATTTAATTGAAATCCCGCCGCTAAAAAAGTATTTTTATTTGTATCTTGGTATTAATCCTTATCAAAATAAATAACTATGCGACTGCTTCAATACCTTTATATAACTTTTTGAATTATTCAATTCGGACATTCCATTCGAAAGATATCACGTGTTTAAAAATGTAGGTAGGTATTAGAAAAAAACCCCGCTTGGTTAGCTATAAACTAAATGCGATGTAGGCCGCGTCACTGGGGTAACGTGTGGTAACGGCAGGGGGAGTCAATGTCAAGAAATAAAGTGCCGCGCGGCTCAGTCGCGCAGTCGGCTCCCTACGCAGCGATCATGCGCGGAATCGAATAATTTACATACAGAAATTATTTATATTTTTTTCAATAGGTAGGTGCTACCTGATAATAAATATTTATATTGATTATCTATCCAAACAGCTTAGTGACTTAGTAGTTACTAGCTGTGCCCGCGACTTCGTCCGCGTGGAATAGTGTCTTTTGGCAGCATTTTTAAATATTTCGGCTAATTATTTTACAAATAAGACACATACGTATTAATACTTATATGAGTTGCAGTGTGCGATCTAGTGCTTATATAGCTCTTTTGTGGAACATTGTACAATGTACATTCATCCCAACCAACAGCTTACACTGCTGCAACTTTCTTCCGCGCTTATTGATTTTGCTAATGTTACATACCGGCATGTCCTCATCAGCTAAGTTCAATGGTAGTTTTAGAACCGAGTGCGCTATACCCCTATAACTACTTACACTTTATTTTGCTTTTAACCGTAAACACAGAAAACAAAACTTCTTATTATGAAAATAACTTATTTAAGTATTTTATTTAATTGTATAAAAACCTATTTATAAAAATATTATAAACCCAAATGAATTAAATTTAACTAATTTTATACTTTTTTTTATTTTTACTTTTACTTTTTTTTATTTTTAATTAATAAACAAAATCTCTATACTAAGTATACCTTTTTACACTTGTACTTAAGAACTTGTTTTTATGAACCATTTGTAACCGATTCCTAGAAATCCCTTTCGGATATTGCAACTTCTGACTGAGTCGGCATGCAAAGGCATAAAGACTCATTCATAAAACTATTAAGCTTTCTTATCTTTTGTTTACATTCACAGATGGTCAAATGCTTTGTTTGTACAATGCTCAAAAAAGTACTGTTTATTTGGTGAGGGCAATTAACTTACCGTTCTTAGGTACCTGCCTAGCATACAAATGTGCAACAAAAAAAAATGACGTAATAACATCTAATTAAACTCGAAAGTAATCTACTTTTAACGAATGAAATAAATAAAACAATGACCCAACTAAAGAAAAAAATATTTAATAACTTATCTACTAAAGTAAGCAAATCGAATTGTAAACAATGTGCAGGGAATAATAATGCATTTGTAGCGGAAAAAATAATAATTGTCACGTGTCTGCACGTTTGGGCAAGCCCACTTGGGCATATTTTTTCTGTGCCGTACCACCGTTTTTTACTCATGTGGTACCACGCCGCGTAACGACCCCCGGCCCGCTCCCTGACCGCCGCGCTGCAGCTTTCAATGTGTACGGGTGGTGTACTGCGTTGAGATAGGCAAAATGCCTGGCATTTACAATAAGTGCCCAGTAAGTACCTGTAAATGCCCAATAAATGCCTAGTTTTGGGCATAAATAGGGAATTTATAACTATTTTTTGGACATTTATTGTATTGCCCGGCATTGGCAAGTTTTTTACTCGCGTTAATTTCAGTTTCTCATTTTGTAATGACTGCGTAAATGTTATCTACATCAGGATAGCACTAATATTTTGTCTCTTGTCGCAAACTTATAAAACATTCACTTATACCTTACATATTTCCATACAAACTTTCATCCCCTATTCCCTATTGTTATTTTACCCCCGTGTGGGTAAAACTTTTACAAACTTTGAATGTCATATTTATTTATATCGAATCAACAGCCTAAAAAATAAGTTTCATGCTTCTAGCTCTAAAAATAACGATACTTCCATACAACCTTTCACCCCCCCCCCCTTTTAACCCCTTACAACCCTTTTTTTGCATTAAAAAGTAGCCTATGTCCTTCCTCAGGCTCTAAACTATCTGTGTACCAAATTTCATTTAAATCGGTTCAGTAGTTTATATATATATTTAGTATATATATATATATATATATATATATATATATATATATATATATATATATATATATATATATATATATATATATATAATATATATATATATATATATTATAATATAATATTATAATTATAATATTATAATTATAAATTATAATAATAATAAATAATAATTTATTATTATTATAATTTATAATTATAATAATATATATTATAACTTCGTCTCCGGCGTGTCTTCATCGGTCGGAGTGTAAACACAAGAAGGCCCGCAGGACTCTCAGCCTTCATTGGCCGTCCAGAGAGGAGCCGCTAGAGCTTTATGCTCCAGGGGTGGAAGTGTTAAAGGGCATCACGCCGCGAGTAACTTCGGAGAAAGCGCAGCACACCTCTCGACATCCCTGAGTCACTCACACCGGTGTTGCCCCCGACCGTTTTCCTGGCATTTCGGGGGCCCATCTAGTGAGTGGCAAGCCACCGCCTGCCGCAAATAACTAGCAATAAAAGCAGTTATGGCAGGCGTCCGTCCCTCTTCTGTAATAGCCCGGTATTAAGTTCACCCAGATCTCATCTCCATAGCCCATTTATTTTCCATCACACTTCGCAATAGTCTCAACTCCTGCCGAGACCTGCTCATGGGTATGTCGTTCCATTGACATATCCGGGAGCGGGTCACGGCGGGCGTACAACATTACATCAAACTTCTCAAAGGGGCCTCTACGCGTTGGATCCATATCCCCGCGCACGCCTATCAAATGACCGGGTTTGACCCGTGATTAAAAAGAGATAATAATATAATATATATATATATATATATATATATAATATATATAATATATAGTTCATATAATATTATATAGTATATAGTATATATAGTATATAGTAAGGAAGTAAGGATTATAATATTTCAATTACATTTTATATTTCCTGTACAACAGTTATTTTTTGATGTAAAAATTGCTATAATTTTCCCCATTATTCCTTTATTTATTTGAACAAAAATTTGAACTTTTTGCAAATATTTTTTTAACATTTTAAAATGCCCAAAAGATTAAGATCTCAACTTTCTAGAAATAGTTCCCAAGTGAGAGCATCAAAAATACGTCATCATGGAGAATCTTCATCAGAAACTGAAAACTGTCTTGCAAGTCAGAGAGCATTTTTGATTTTTTTGTTAAATACCCGTACGAAGCCGGGGCGGGCCGCGAGCTATAAATATTTTTACTCTTATAAAATATTTTTGAAAAAGTTTTAAAATAAAATATTTACATAATAATCGTTACAATAACTAAATAAAAATAAACAAAAACCTTATTTAACCTATCTTCTACACGTATTTTATATTCTATTATATACACACAATTTAGCTTAATACCTACCTAAACCTATTTATCTATTTACACAACTGATCAGTTTGAAGTCGGTGCCGAGCCAACGGATACATCAAACTGTCGGTACGAGCAATTAGATTTTTTTGTTCGTAATTTATAATTTGTTCGTAGTCTTGTGTAAATTATATGACACAAAAATATATTCATTTTTTTGTAGTGTTTGGCCTCGGCATATCGCAAATGAGAAAACGATGGCGAAGCAAATCGTGAGTACATAACTGTGACAGAGCTTATTTGACTTGATTGTGACCACAACTTATTTTTGATAGGCGGTCTGCAAATATTTCTGTTAATTATGAAGCAACATTTAATGGTCATCACGAGAATGAGAACAGTAGGTTAGGTTACCCTAACTTAAAAAATGCTTTACTGCAATTTTTCGAGGGTAATGTTAACACTGACGGAATATTAACTTGCAATGATGTTACAATGCATTGTAGGAATGAATCGGGAGTGGTGTCATATTGGTTGTTCGATTCCCATGCCCGCGGCGCTTGAGAAATCTCATTTCAGACCAAGACCGGTAGATTTATCTGGGTTCAATATTGCACCCCTATATTTTTATTCACGACCTTCCATCATCAGAACACCTGATTAGCTACTAATAATATAACTAACAGTCTGAATATGCGTACAGTAGAAGTGAATTTATCCTTCAACTCCTAACCATTCATGAGTTGACCTTCCATCATCAGCTCAGTCACATAAAATTATTATGATCAGGCGTAAATACTGGTGTAGCTTTGAAAAAAATACACTATAAAAAAAATTACATGTGCCTATAAAATTTGAGGGTTGCCCTCGATTCCATCATCAGATCATGACATGCTGACAATGGAACCACCTGGGAACCATACCCTTTTGAAAAAAAAGGAATTTTCCAAATCGGTTCAGGCGTCTTCGAGTAATCGGGGAACATACATAAAAAATAAAAAGATCCCGACGAATTGAGAACCTCCTCCTTTTTTGAAGTCGGTTAAAAAGGCAACGGATCGGCGGCCCCGTCACCGTGGTGTTGCTGATTTCTATAGGCGGTGCTAATTACTTTGATTTTTAACCGCCTTCAAAAAAAGGAGGAGGTTCTCAATTCGTCGGGATCTTTTTTATAATGTTTGTGATCCACACGTTCATTTTTTATACATATGTAAAAATATTCTAAAATTTTCGGAAATCTTATCCCCATTTTAGTTAGTGTATTACATCCATTCTCATATTATAAATGTAAAGGTGTGTTTCTTTGTTTGTGTGTCCGGGATTGAAGGAGGAACGGGAAGTGAGGAATTTTTACGGAGATATTTTAAGGTCTGGAGTTGAAGAATGACGTAGGTCACTTTTTATCCCTAAAAAATTCTTCATTTCCACGGGGAAAAAGTCTTACTAAAATAATAACCAGGGTAACAGCAAATATTTTATAAGCGACACTTTGAAATCGCAGGTAACCATACAAAGGACTTCAAAATATTAATGAATAACTCTCAGACGTATGCGGCAGCACCATATTTTATCTCGACTTATTTAAATCATATCTAAACTTCCGAGATTTTGAGTCCAGTCTTGTGAATTTCTTATCCAAAGCAGACCGTAAGTTACAAAGTTGTTTTTGCATAAACTTGAGACCTGGCCAAGTCTTCATACATCCCGCTGTCTCTTGTAACAAAGGCAAGGCCTTAGATTTATTTTCTTACTAGTTTTTGCTTGCTTTACTCACTTGGAATGTTAAGAGAGGCAATTTTGACCTTTCAGCTCAGAGTAAGGCTTTGTTTAACTAAAAGATTGTATCTTGAGGGTGTTATTCATCGTGTGGTGTGGCAGCTCGTAAATGTGTTTGTTGGGAGACAATACTGCGTTATTTAGGCACTGTGATGAAGTATTACTGCGATGGTAATTATCCCTTTGTAGTTGCAATGCGTCACATTACTTGGTTTTATTATCTAGAAATTACTACTAGAAGACTATACTCATATACATATACGTATACTACTCATTCAATGCGTATCTATTTTGTAGCACTTTGGGCAAATTATATTGAGAGCCAGCGTACTTAAAGAAGTACTTTGCTTTGGATACAGTTCAATAGACTTTGTATCTTTTCTCTACATTATAGAAAACAAAATCTCTTTTCGCGTATGTCTGCCTGTTTAACCGCCATGTACTCCAAACCAGACTATGGATTTTGATGCGATTTTTACTGTTAGTTAGATATTTTTTAAGGAAGTTTATGTATAATAATAACCTAATTGTTGTTATTTGAAATAAAGAAAAGCCTTATATAATGAATTACTTATTTATTTTATAATAATCTCATCTGAGTTACATACAAAATTACTTGAACAAGCGAATAAAGGTAAGGGGAGTGATACCAACATTGACATATACATCGTACATACATTCATTCTTTGCATTGCAACCAACCTACATTACGTAAAACATTGCCATATTAACAACACCCCTTCTCAATGTTTATACGTAATTCTAAAATTACATCAAATGGCTGAACACATTATTGACAATATGTCTCTTAGTTCATAATCTTACATTACACTGTGTTAGAAACTTAATTAAGAAGTCCTTACTTAATGACTTTGCTAACATGTCTGCCAATTGTTCAGAAGTACTTATGTACTGAATATCAATTTTATTATTCTTAATTAAATCTTTAATGAAATGGTATCTAATATCAACATGTTTAAGACGTTTAACTGACTCTCTACTTGCATTCAAAATAGCCGACTGATTGTCACAGTACAACTTAACTGGACTAACATTTTGGAAATCAAAATCTTGTAACAAGTTAACAAGCCAGCACGTTTCACTTGCTGCCATACTCATAGAAACATAATCAGCTTCAGTAGAAGACAAACTTTTAAGATTGCTTCTTTGAACACCACACAATCAAACAATTTGCAAAACTAAACAAATAGCCAGACGTAGACTTTCTGTATCTCTGATCACCTCCCCAATCAACGTCACAGTAGCCTTGCAACATAATATCATTACACTTATAAACTATTTTATAATCTAAAGTATGCTTCACATAACGCATTAAGTGTACTTAGCAACACACTATTAGCACATTTCTGATATATACTTATGGATACTGGAAAGCATAGGTCAGGCCTAGTGCCTGAGACAGCATACATCAGGCAGCCAATAATTTGTCTACAAATTCCTTCAATATCTTTACAGCAATCGGTATCAGAAACAAATGCCTTAGTATTAAAAGTTATGTCGAGGGGCGTTGACATGGGTTTGCAACTGTCCATATATAGTAATTTCTTTGTGATAATATAGTTGTGCCATTTTCAAAATTTCGTTTCACATTTATTCCTAACAAGTCTGAAATTAGTCCTAAATCTTTCATCTTAAATTCTTTACTTAAAATTATTTTCAGCTTTGTGACCTCATTTTCATTTGTTCCAAAAATTTACAAATCATCTACATTATCTACATATAGTAATAGAAATATTTTATCTGTACCACAATATTTTTTATACAATCATTAATCACATTTTGACCTTATATAGCCTTCTCGAGTTATAACAGAATAAAATTTTGTATTCCAAGATTTAGGCGAAGTTTTCAATCCATACAATGACTTATTTAATTTTACTACATTATTATCTCCTGAATAAGCCCCTTCTGGTAAACTTATATAAACATTTTCTTTAATATCACCATACAGTCAAATTTCAATCCGGTTTCCGTCCTGGTCATAGTACGGTTACTGCTTTGGTCAAGATATCTGATGATATTAGATGTGCTATGGAAAAACAACAGCTCACAGTTTTGACCCTTCTGGACTTTAGCAACGCCTTTAATAAAAATAAAATAATAAAAATTTTAATAAAAATAAAAATTTAATAAAAATTTTAGGCGGCTTTCTCGCGCAAAGGCTCAGCCTAGCCATCCAGCGCGGGAACGCCGCCTGCATTATGGGTACATTACCCCGGGGGCCTAATTTGTACAGTAATTAGTTAAGTTTAGTTGTATGTATGATATTATATATTTTGTAAGTCAATGTGAATTATTTACCTTACTTAATGACTTTGCTAGCATGTCTGCCAATTGTTCAGAAGTACTTATGTACTGAATATCAATTTTATTATTCTTAATTAAATATTTAATGAAATGGTATCTAATATCAACATGTTTAAGACGTTTAACTGACTCTGTACTTGCATTCAAAATAGCCGACTGATTGTCACAGTACAACTTAACTGGACTAACATTTTGGAAATCAAAATCTTGTAACAAGTTAACAAGCCAGCACGCTTCACTTGCTGCCATACTCATAGAAACGTAATCAGCTTCAGTAGAAGACAAACTTTTAAGATTGCTTCTTTGAACACCACACAATCAAACAATTTGCAAAACTAAACAAATAGCCAGACGTAGACTTTCTGTATCTCTGATCACCTCCCCAATCAACGTCACAGTAGCCTTGCAACATAATATCATTACACTTATAAACTATTTTATAATCTAAAGTATGCTTCACATAACGCATTAAGTGTACTTAGCAACACACTATTAGCACATTTCTGATATCTACTTATGGACACTGGAAAGCATAGGTCAGGTCGATTTTGATATTTTGCTTGGAGTCCTTTCTTCTCTTAACATATCTCCATCAGTGTTTGATTGGTTTCATAATTACCTGTACGGGCGTCGGCAGCGTGTTAAAGTTGATCATTCCTACTCTGACTGGTGTGATACAACTGCTGGCGTGCCGCAGGGTGGCGTGCTTTCTCCTCTACTATTTGCTATTTTTATTAGCTCTATAACTCACAAGCTTTCTTCGATCTACCACCTTTATGCAGATGATTTACAAATATATTCGCAGGCTTCACCTGACAATATTTTACAGCCTGTTACAGAAACGAATGCCGATTTAGAAGAGATCTCGTCTTGGAGTAGGCGCTTTGGACTCAAAGTTAATCCGTCGAAGACACAATCAATTATTATAGGCAGCCCATCGTTTATTTCTAGGTTGGATGTGTTTCTTTCCTTCCTCTATACCATTCTATTTGATCATAGAGCTCCATCTTACCTTAAAAGCTGCTTCAAGTTTTCCTCTGCTTTCCATAATTTATCTCTTCGCTCATGTGAAAACCTTACTCTTTCAGTTCCAACTCATTCCACAAAATTTTTCGATCAGTCTTTTACTGTCCAGGCTATTAGGCTCTGGAATACTTTGCCTGTCGCCATCAGAAATGCAAAATCGTTAGAGGTTTTTAAAGGACAAGTAAAAAAACATTTCCTAGGACTTTGATATGCTTATATATTATTATGTATGTTTATGTGTTAATATATATTTGTAATTTATGCTAACACTATTTATTGTATAATATTTTATGTGTGCATCAATATGTATACATTGTTATTTATGTATTATTTATGTATGTATTACTTATATGTATGTATATATTATACAATTTATTTATCAATGATAGTTTACATATCTTCGTATATACTTAATAATGATTGTCATAAGATTACTATACTTATAGTTTTCATTAATTTCTTTTGATCTGCGAATCCTTCCCACTCCATGCACAAATTCGTTACCCTAAGGTTGCCTTGAAAAGATTGCTCTCAGCAATAAGGCCGCCTTGTTGCATATATACAAATCTGTAATAATTTATTGATTCACTGTATTTTTATATTGTATTATGCAAATAAAGCATATTCTATCTATCTATCTACAGGAAAGCCCCTGTGATATCCATCTGATAAATAGGCAAATTATATCTAGTTGCAATTACTACAAATAATCTAAAGGTTACTAGCTTAGCAACTGGGCCATAAATATCATTTAAATTAAATATATCCTGTTGCTGGAACCCCCTAGCGACAAGCCTAGCCTTATACTGTTTAACATTATTTATATTTTTAATCTTAAAAACCATCGCATCCGGATCGGATACGGATGGCACGTAAAGCTGTCGGACCAGGCTGTTGTCGTTAGATAACAGTTGTTAAGCCGAAGCTAGTTAGGCGGCTTGAAATCACTGGCCTCCGCCAATCCGCAGTTGAGCAGCGTGGTGGAGTATACTCTAATCCCCATTTGAGGGCAGGCCCGTATCCCAGCAGAGGGATGAACAAGGGCTGACAACGACAACGACAAAACTAAATCGTCCATTCCCAAATCAAGAATCATCTAGTCCCAAATCAAGGAAAGCTAAACTATATATAAATGCTATTCGGCTTCAACTCATATTTATTCCACTGTTGTGTACGGGTCTCCCCCTAACTGAAGGAGTTTAGAGCGTTATCTTAAGTAATATTTTTATCAAATAATAATATTTAAGAATAATCTTACATTAAACAGCACTGTACCGTTATTCGAAGCCTAATAAAATATGAGAGTAGCGTTCGTTTCCTGTTCATATTAGTCGCTTACTTGACCTTCCATGCGATTCGCCACTGACGTCACGTCCTTTTGCCCCTTCCACTCCCCTCCAGCGCCACCGAGCCGATGACGATTTGGTAGCACTGATTTTACTTCATTGGCGTTTCAATTCCCGCACGAGGCGGTCATTAGCAGCTGCTCTCAGTACGCTAGGCCGTCCACGCGAATAGTCGTATTATTACTTGAGTTTTTATTACGTTATAAGTGGAAGCTGGAAACATCCTACATTCTGTGGTATGGATAAAAATTTTATCTTAAAAAGGCTTTTACGTAGAAGTATAAATTGCTTTATATTTCAATATCTATGAAGATAAGAAGTAAAAATACACATTTCTTACGAGTGCTAACATTTCTTCCATAAATTGATACACTTGTTTGTGACCTACCGTTTAGATTTCAACGGCAGTTTTTCTTATTTAATCTGTTAACGGTTCTTTGGCCTAACGGTTTTATCCGTGGGTCATATACGTTTTCAGAATTATGGCAGATGATACTTCCATGCGCAACGGCGACGCAGCAACCGAGCCTACAGCCGGTATGGCGGCAAGCTACAGCCGTTCTAAAAAGAAGCGAAGAAGATCAACCAGTTCGGACAGCAGCTCATCGTTGTCATCATCGTCAACGTCCTCGAGTGATACCGGTCGAAACAAACGCCGGCGAAGGAAGGTACGGCGACGCAGTAGCAAGGACAGAAACCGTAAGTTGAACCAATTAATAGAAGTAGTGAACAAACTTGCGCAGCAACAAATACTTGCCAGCGGCTATAACTATAATAGTCCAAGTAATATGCAAGATCAGGTTAGTATCGATCTTAATGTTAGCGATGAGCTCTTCGATACCGAACAGCGAAGCACAAATACCAGACCCACTGGTAGCGACTGTCCCACTGCTAACGAATCCGTTAACAAAGAGCCCCAGTTTCATTTCAATTTTAGTACAAAAGTCAAAGAACCTTCGATCCCTCATGCTTCAGCCGAGATGCTAGAACAACTAAAAGCATTACAACATTTCGACCAATCGGATTGGAGTAGCGTCCGCTACGCGGATGTTCAGCGGGCATGTTTGCACTCGCCAGGTTTTACCAATCTAGAACCTAACGAGGAGGTCAAACAATACGACAACTCCAAGTTCACAGCACAAATGGAAAAGGCTTTCGCTAGCATTACATACGCCTTGCTTAAGCAACGAGAGGCCCTAAAGACAGAAATGCAGAATTTCCTTATATGGGCGCAAACAACTGAACTACTTTCTTTCACGGAAGTTCACGAAAAAATTACCGACATTTTCTCAAAAGGTGAATATTGCAAGACTTCTAGTGACACGATGCAATTAGTATGCGGACATAGGGCGGAGCTAATACAACATAGAAGAGGAGCTATCCTTTCCTCTGTGAAAGATCCGTTTTATAAAACAAGCCTAGGTAAAATACCTCCCTCATGTTCGACTCTATTTGACGCGGAGAAATTCAGCTCTCTTGTGGAGAAAGCTGGCGGTGTACAAAAAGTCTTTTGGCCGAAGGATAAGAGTCGCTATCCCGCACCGCGGAACGACTCAGTAGCTCCTACAGCACAACCCAAGGCACCCACTCATACAAATCAAAAGCCTGTCTCCGAGCCAAGGAAGTACCAACATCCGCATCAGAGGTCCAATCAAAATCCCAGTTCATTTCGTGGAAGAGGAGGCAGACCACAGAGCGGAAATAGAGGTACATCCAAGAATAAAGGAAACCGAACACACTCTCCCTCATCCCACCGGGATAGGAGACAAAAACATAAAAAGGATTGACTCACCGAGTCGACCTTTCCGCGCCGGACAGCTCCGCTGGTTCTATCATCGTTGGGAAAATCTGGGGGCACCGCCTTACATTCTCAAAATGATAAGTGGTTATCACATTCCGTTCAGAAGAAAGCCACCGCTACAATTTCCAAATTTTCGACACCAAACACCTCGATCAGCGGAAACATCACGCATAATCAACAATATGATCGAGCAAGGTATCCTAAAGCAAGCGGAGCCATCTCCCAGCTTCATATCAACCATATTTCTTCGCCCAAAGAGCGACGGCACGCTAAGGCCGATATTCAATCTAAAGAACCTCAATCAATTCGTAAGTCCGGACAAATTCAGGTTGGTGAACATACACGAAGTGCCAAACTTCCTGCAGACCCACGATTGGCTGGCAAAAATCGATTTTCACCAAGCCTATTTTCATCTACCTGTATCGCGAAGACACAGACGGTTCCTACGCCTAGTCTACGCCGACCAACTTCTGGAAATGACTTGCCTACCCTTCGGTCTGAGCTCAGCACCGAAAGCATTCGCGTCTTTGACGAATTGGGTCGCTCAATGTCTGAGAGATCAAGGGATACGGCTGCTCGTCTATCTGGACGATTTTCTCCTTGTCAATCAAAACCCGGACACACTACAAAGTCAAATCACGAGTACAATGAACTTCCTAACATCCCTTGGTTGGGAAATAAACACAGAAAAATCCGTCCTCAGACCACAAAAAGCCCTAGAATACCTAGGCATTGTATGGGACCCTTGGAAAAATTCGAAGTACATGCCCGAGAGAATTATTTCCAAGATAGAACTACTTGCATCTGCGTTGCGGGCCAAACAAAAGGCATCCCTACTAGATCTACAGAGATTAATAGGCATGATGAATTTTGCGAGCTTCGCTGTACCACGGGGTCGACTCCACCATCGAGCACTTCAGACTTTATCCAACGCTTGTCTAAAGATGCAAACCACCAAGTATGTGCCACTATCAGCTCAAAGCAAATCGGAACTGGAATGGTGGCAGCAGAACTGCAGGAAGGACTCGAAGATCCATGCTCAACTACCGTCACACTACCTCACTACCGATGCCAGCGACGTAGGGTGGGGGGCAAAACTGGACGGCTTAAGCCTACAGGGCACATGGCCACCCTCACAACAGAATCTTCACTCCAACCAAAAAGAAATGTTGGCCATCTTGAACGTCCTGAAAGACCATTCTCAGCTCCTGAGCTCGAAGGCGCTTTTGATTCAAACCGACAATCGATCTGTCGTTTCATACCTTCGCCACGAAGGTGGGACGAAATCACCAGCACTCACACACTTAACCAGAGCAGTGTACGACATCTTGGATGCGTTCAATATCGACATGTCAATATATTACATCCCGGGCAACTACAATTATCACGCCGACCGTCTGTCGCGCTTGAAAGCTCCACCGGAGTGGCATTTATTACCTCAGGCAACATATACGATATTCAAAGAGCTAGGGACACCAGTTGTGGACCTATTTGCATCGAGCAGAGCCCACGTAGTGAACACGTACTGCACACTCAACAGATCGGACAAGAGAGCCACCTACTACGACGCGCTGAGCATGGAATGGAATTTCCCACTAGCTTGGGTATTCCCACCACCGCATCTCGTACCCAGGGTACTGGCGCACCTGAACAATGCCACAGGGACGTATCTGATCATAGTGCCTCATTGGGAGAACGTATATTGGAGACCAGACCTCAAAAACAGAGCTCTGGCATCACCTCTTACTCTCAGGAATCTACATCATACCCTGATAGACGTGACGACAGGGCTCCCGCCACCGAATGCCTCCGAAATTATATTAGAGGTATGGAAATGTGGGGGTGGAACCAACACCTGACCGACTGGACCGAGGAGCAAAGAACACTGATTTCGTCTAGTTGGAGAAAATCTACCCTCAACACATACAGACCGGCATGGAATAGATGGTTTGCGTGGGCACGAAAGCTAGGCGTTGACGTGTACAACCCGACCGGAGCAGACCTAGCAAAGTTTCTGACGGATTTACACCAAAAGCACAAGCTGTCATTTAGCACAATCTCAGTTCACAAGTCAGTCGTGACAACGTTTGCCAACCCCAATAACCAGGCTCAACTAAACTCCCACTGTCTCGTCAGACAGGTTATGAAGGCAATATCCATAAGCAAGCCAAAAGCGAGCAAACCTCCAATTTGGGATACGGAAGTACTTACTCACTACCTGAGAAGTAAGGACCCAGCAACAGTAAACTTACACGAGGCCTCACAACGTACAGCTGCAATTCTGCTTCTGTGCTCAGGTAGACGTGTCCATGATCTGACCTTGTTAAAAGTGTCGGCCGACCACTTTATAACGACTGATTGCAGTGTTGTACTGAAACCAAGTTTTGGATCAAAAACTGACTCTGCCGATCACCGTCAGTCCGCCTGGAAGCTAACCGCTTGTGTGGAAAACAAAGCCCTGTGTCCAGTTTATTGGGTGAAACACTTGATGTCCCTATCTCATGAACGAAGGCAAGAGGCTAAATCTGACAGCCTATTTCTAGCATTAACTGGAACTCCCAGACCTGCCAGTCGTACGATTATCGGAGGGTGGGTCAGGAAATTGCTGAAGGAAGCAGGCATCGAGGCAACCGCCGGCAGTTTTAGGTCCGCGGTTGCGTCAAAATGCTGGATTGAAAATCACCCAATCGACGACATACTCGCAAGGGGTAATTGGAAGTCGGCTGACACCTTCCGCAGATTTTACCGAAGAGATATCATAAATAACATGAACACGTCCACTTCACTAGTATCATCATTCGTCCCCGCTGACGAATAAGGCATGGCCTTAGACAATTAAATATTGTATAATATGTTGATTAAATAGTATTTAGGAATACCATGTAGTCAAACAAAACACGATTGTACCCAAGAGAGTTTGATTATGGTTACAAATATAATTGTTAATACAAAAGGTATTGTTGGAATAAAAAACTAAGTTTCAGGTAATCCTACTTTGATTTCATACTCCTACTCTTCATACTATCCTTCACTCATACAAAGTTAGTAAATCACATTGGCGTTTACCAGCGCCACCAGACGAAAATAAACACGTCTCTCATATTTTATTAGGCTTCGAATAACGGTACAGTGCTGTTTAATAGCGACGTTTTACCTGCAATTAAAACGTTTATTAAACATACTTACCTTATTCGAAGCCTAATATTTTTTAAACCTGCCTGGTGGTATTGAAACGCAATGAAGTAAAATCAGTGCTACCAAATCGTCATCGGCTCGGTGGCGCTGGAGGGGAGTGGAAGGGGCAAAAGGACGTGACGTCAGTGGCGAATCGCATGGAAGGTCAAGTAAGCGACTAATATGAACAGGAAACGAACGCTACTCTCATATTTTATTAGGCTTCGAATAAGGTAAGTATGTTTAATAAACGTTTTAATTGCAGGTAAAACGTCGCTATTAATAATTGGCAGCTACGATCATTTTATAATTTATACTACTTATTGAATTGACACTATATTATTATAATTTCGATAATAATTTTTGACATGTTAAATTATTAATTCTTACTTACTAATAATAATGTTTTATATGGATACTCAAATCTGAAATAAATGAATATTTAATTTAATTTATAACTCTAAAAGAGAATCGTAGAGTATACGAATATGCATAAAATTTTGTACAATTTCTAGTTAGAGGCACATAACTTTAGTATACAGAGTTGTAGTTATAGAATGTTTAGTTTAGTTGAAGGCTGAAGGTACTACAATAGAGCCTTAACAGAACTTAATTAGATAGAATAAGATGTCACCCCAAATAGATAATGACGTTTGCCGTCGTCAAACAAAGACTGGATAAGGAGATTACTGTCAACAATAAAAGGTTCATTATTCCTTCAGGCTTTATCGACGCGTGGATTTGTTTGTAATGTGGCAGGCAAGGATTTTGATACGTATAGATACCACTTCTATGAGGGTTGCTATCCGTTCGGGTTTACTTAGATTTGTCCTAATTTGGAGGGCCTACGGAGAGCGTCTTGGCAGGGTTTCATTTGTGGTCCACGGTTAAAAGTTTAAAATCACTACCGCTCACTCCACGCTGCGAAGAACAGTCTTGTCACAGAATTAAAAATAGTACTAGTACTAAAACACTGATGACATGTCCGGGTTTTAAAACTCAAAAACCGGAATTTTCGCGCGTCTTGTTCTGGTTGCTGGCGTTTAGTGATGGCAACTCTGACTTCTATGAACAAATAAGTGGTATCAAAACTTTATATACACGGTTTCTATGGAAAAAAAAAGTTAGTATGTAGTTTAGCATTATGTTACCTTTAGAGTCCACAGTACAGCCAACTTCATCTGCACATGGTACACCCTACCTAAATAAGGCTCTGCCAAAAGGAAGGTAAGGAATAGTGATAAACAGTATGATTGGGGAATAATTCCAGCTTAAAAGAGTGTACAGCTTCTCTCTGTCGGGTCACGCGTGTCAATTCTAAATAGAGTTTTTTAATACAAAAGACATTGTGTTGTAGTCGAGGCATGTCAGTGATTTTTTTATCAGAAAACTTGTTATCGACGCTTTTATACGAAAATAAAAATTTTATTGCGGCGTTTGTGCACTGCATAAATACATGCCACTGACCTGGCAAAACATGTACGCTCACTAAATTATTTGTCATCTCTATACCGTGATTTGTGTCAATAAATATTTACAGGAAAACTAGTGATAACACTAGCTGACCCGACAGACGTTGTCCTGACTTCTTTAATGAATATTGAATTCGAATTGGTTTCGCGCAATCTGTAAAATGACTGACTGACTGTTAAAAGACTTAAAGTTACAAATAAAAAGTTAATTTAGTCGTTCAGTTTTCTTAAATTTTCTATTTTTTCTGAGCAAGTTTCTTATTTTTTTCTTTCATAAGAACCTGACAATAACAAACACAGCCTAAAAAGAAATAGCGAAATCGGTTCAGCCGTTAACGCGTGATTTCGTGACCAAGGGACATAGTTACTTAATAATATATAAATATTATAAAAATAGTCACGTAATTTCGTGTCACGTTGTTTGTCCGATTTTAATAAAATTTTGCCCAGTGTGTGCAGTTTGATTCAACTTGAAAGATAGGATAGTTTATAACTCATCGGAAAAATAACGTAAAAATATTTAAAAGCAATACGAAGTTCGCCGGGCCAGCTAGTTTTTGTATATATGTAGATTATCAAGCTTCGTTTAGACTGAGTGCTAATCTACTCTATTTTAAGTCTATTCTGCTTAAAATGTGTCGAGTTTTGGTGTCGTCCAGAGCCTACGCTGTGTATTGAGCCGCGATTGCGGAAACGTGTCTCTGAAAGATGTTTGTATCTATTGTGAAGGACTGCGGGTGTTTAATGGGATGAGAGAGGCTATTGTTAAGTTGTGGTTAAGGCTTCGGGAGTAAATCTTTGTTATTATCTGTTATTTTGCTTTGAAAATTATTTCAACATAATGTTTGGATTACAAGTTTTAATGGCTTGTTACTTTAATGCATAAATCAAGCAATGTCGACGGTAACCTGGGCATCCACTCCGAAATATGAATCCTAATTGTCGACCAAAAGTCTGTTTTTTAGGGTTCCGTACCCTAAGGGTAAAAAGGAACCCTATTACTAAGGCTCCGCTGTCCGTCCGTTCGTCTGTCCGTCCGTCTGTCACCAGGCTGTATCTCATGAACCGTGATAGTTAGACAGTTGAAATTTTCACAGATGATGTATTTATGTTGCCGCTATAACAACAAATACTAAATAACGGATTAAAATAAATATTTAAAGGGACTCCCATACAACAAACGTGATTTTCGTGCTCGTTTTTGCTCGCAATTGATAACGGTGATAGGTAGACGCTTCAAATACTCACATAATATTTAGTTATATATTCACTTTAAAAATAGATAATTAAATAATAATAAAACAAATATTTAAGGGGCTCCCATACAACAAACGTGATTTTTTTTGGCGTTTTTATAGATAATGGTACGGAACCCTTAATGCACGAGTCCGACTCGCACTTGGCCGGTTTTTTTATTGCTCGCTTTTGCTGACAATTGATAACGGCAATAGGTAGACATTTGAAATACTCACATAATATTTAGTTATATATTCACTTTAATAAGAAATAGTTAAAAAAAATGAAACAAATATTTAAGGGGGGCTCCCATACAACAATCGTGATTTATTTGCCATTTTTATAGATAATTGTACGGAACCCTTCGTGCGCGAGTCCGACTCGCACTTGTCCGGTTTTTTTTTTATATATGAGAGGGGGACTCTTGCTTAGTCATTCGACCGATGACTTTTCTCCGTCGTATTCTTCATAGTAATGAAGAATACGACGGAGAAGAAGTCATCGGTACCTTCAGTAGAAGGTCGTGCCCGTTCTGATAGGCTTGGGTAGAAGAGTTGACAAGCTGTTTCTACACCACCCTGTCTTCAGCCTGTCTGAAGGCCGTAATTACAGTAAGGCCTATTACCTGTTATAAGGAATCAGACCAGCGGATTGGTGATCATTCTCGAGGTTTTTTCCCATCCACCTTGCCCACAATAACCAGTTTATCAAGGCTATCTGACTGCTTCCGAGCTATGTGGCCGCAATACCCTAGAATGCGCTGATAGCAGATTGTGGAGAGTCTGGTTTTAATCTTCAGCTGGTGGTGAATAGATTTGTTCGTTCTTTTTGCTGTCCGCGGTATCCGCAACATATCCAGCACCACCGACTAGGCATAGATCGATGACTAGGCAAGAGTTTTTCGTTCGATCCGGCATCGGTATCGATTCGCACCCTGGTGGCTGATAAACAAGGCTCTGGCGTATACAGAAAGGTAGGACATATGTTGGTAATTGCTTTTCATCAGGTTTTGGGGTGTAAGTGGTTCATCAAGATCTTTGAACCAAAGTCAACTACACCTGCACGTGGTGCACCCTGCTGACTGACAAACGAAGCTCTGGCGAAAAGAGAGGTAGGGAGCGTAATTGTAAGCTACCCGACTGGGGATTGTACCTCCACCTCACAGAATACCGCAGCCAAATAACAATTTCCCTTGAGGGTTGTTGTGTTCCTGCGAGTGAGTGAGGTCACCAGAAAGAAAGGAAGCAGATGCTGCGTTGGCAGCGGGGGTGGCGGCGCGCGAGCAATATTTTATGTTGCAAGCGTTAATATGGCTACGGTAACCGCTTCACATCAGGCGGGCCGTGTGCTTGTCTGTCACCCGACGTAGTATAAAAAAAAAAAAAAAAAAAGGTGTCCGACATTCTCGTCGCCCCCCCCCCCCCCCCCCCCCAAGCTCTATATAAAATAATATAACATTTTATAAGCCAGTTGCAGCAGTGTTGTTTTTAGACTTTATCAGGCAATTTTTTAATTTTTTCTCTGCTCAAGAACCATTCTGGTTCAAGGAATATTCTAAAAAATGAATTAGCGAAATCGATTCAGCTGTTCTCGAAAATTGAGCTTAACAACACATTCAGCGATTCATTTTTTTAGTATAGATATTCTAATATTTATTATATGTATGTATTTATAAAAGGAAAAAGTAATTAAGCATGGGTTGGATGGTTAAAGCAATATGTAGTCACACTAGATTGCCACACCAGTGTGACTAAGATTAATGAGTGTGTTGGTGGGACTATGGATAAATAATATGAACCTACACCATAGTATAAATAGAGAAGTAAGATAACTTCATACAAACGCACCGAGCGCGGTTTGTATGTGAGCGCGCCCGTACGTATGGCCGTCGCACGCACACACTGACAACATTTATAGGAGGTTATATGGAGCGCCAGTCGGGGTCGGAGCTGCGCCGTACGCAAAACCGCGCGCTCCCACGCAAGATTCGCGCCTGCGCTGACGTTCGTTAATAATTTGAACATTTAGGTACCTACCTACGTCGTATATAACTACAAATTCTTAAAGATGGCTACAAAGTCGACTAGCCAAAAAAACATTGCAGTGTGCATGGATGTCTCAATAACAATTTGTTGGATACCCTAACCATTCGGTCACCGACACTCTAATCACATGATAAGTGCGTAAATTAAAAAGTATTTAAAATAGTTTAGTGTAAAAAATAATATATAATAGGTACATATTAGGTTGGGGAAAAAGTCTTTTCGTATTTTATATGAAAATTCAAAACATTTTTTAATAAAGTTTATTTACGTTTAACTAAAGTATGTAGGTGCCATTATGTTCGATAACTTTTTGCCATCTTGTAGGTAGAGACATGATCCCATTACTATAGAAATTTTGGGACTTCTGTTCAAAAAACCGCGACAAGTGGTTTTGGCAGTCTTCTCGTGATGTTAACCTGACATTGCCTAAAGAATTCTTAAGAGACCAAAACAGGTGGAAATCAGAAGGTGCAAGGTCAGGACTATACGGCGGATTCATTAACACCTTCCAGTCAAACTCTCTTAATTTTTGCTGAGTGGCTAAAGATGTGTGAGGTCTAGCGATATCATGGTGAAAAATCACACCCCTTCTATTAATTAATTCCGGCCGCTTTCTCTCAACTTTTTGCTTTAATCTCATCAGTTGTTCACAGTAGAGTTCAGAATCGATAGTCCTGCCTGGCGGTAACAGCTCGTAATGAATATCTTCCCTTCCAATCCCACCATACACACAGCATCACCTTGTTGCGGTTTAACCCGGGTTTCGCCAGAGTCTGTGAAGCCTGGCCGGCCTTTGACCACGACCTTTTTATGCGCCAAAACTGTTTTGTGGTCAATTCCTAGTTCTTCAGCTACGTCGTAACTACTGATATGCCGATCTTGCTCCACTTTTTCAGAAATGGCATCCATTTTATCCGTAACAGGGCGACCAGAGCGACGTGCATCTTTGACATCAAAATTTCCGGATTGAAAACGCTTAAACCAAATTTGTGCTACTCTCACAGACACTGTACTAGGTCCATAAACGTCACAAATTTTTTTCGCAGCTTGCTTTGAATTTTTACCTTTTTTGTAGTAAAATTTTAAAATGTATCGAATTTCTTCACTCATCTTGACAGTAAAAAAACAAACGAAAATCACACATTTACCTAATTTGAATTTGGAATTATCTTTTTTAAAATTTAAACTTTTTAAAGATATCAAAACCTGCTAGATACAAATGGTAGAACCAAAGAGATTTTATTACAAGTTCATACATACTATAATGCGAAAAGACTTTTTCCCCTACCTATTAATAAAAATATATTTTCATAATAATTTAGATTATTTGAATAAATATTATGATTCAGTAAAGCTACGTTTTAATTAATCCTATTCCTATTTAGAACTAATTAACCGTAAAGTAGGTTTTATCAAATGGTAGGAATCCGCCCGGGTGAGGACAACAGCCTTATCTATTTCTGCCGCCAAGCAACAATGCTTGCATTGTTGTGTTTTGTGTTCCGGTTTGAAGGACAACACACCTGCGATTCTGCATTTTTGTTGCCAACAGCTTGAATGCGTGAATCGTGGATGTTATGGGCCACAGTTACCGCTCACCATCAGGTGGGCTGTCTGCTCGTTTGTCACTGAGTAAGCATGCATTTGCACAATTTGCAGTCACTCCTGGTGTATGTACAAAAATCATTATTTTTATTCTTTTTAGATTTCCACACCCAAAGGGTAAAAACGGGACCCTATTACTAAGACTCCGGTGTCCGTCTGTCTGTCCGTCTGTCACCAAGGGCTGTAGGTATGAACCGTTTTAGCAAGACAGTTAAAATTTTCACAAATTATGTATTTCTGTTGGCGCTATAACAACAAATAATAAAAACAGAATAAAATAAATATTTAAGGAAGCTCCCATACAACAAACGTGATTGTGTGTCGTTTTTGGTACGGAACACTCAATACTCGGTCACGAAGGGGTGACCGAGTCCGACTCGCACTTGGCCGGCTTTTTGTTACAGATCCCTAACACTTACCCTACTTAATTTTGTATTTTGTACCTTACTTAATTTTGTATAATAGAGATTGACTAAGTATTTTTGACGGTTGAATAAACTATTAAGCGACAGCCCTACGTGTTTAGGCTATTATCTCCCGCTCGGGGCTTGAGTTCTCCTACTTCTCTATTTATACTATGCCTACACACTGGTGTGACTATTTGGTATGACTACGGTTCCGTTAGTTATTTCTTACGCACCGAACCCATCAGTTCTCTAGTACCCAAACAAAAGTTACTCTACTTAATTAATTAAATAAATTAAACGGGTCACTCACGTCTTTTTATCGGGAAAGCCGACTAGTTTCGATCCCAAAAGGAGACCTTCATCAGGGCGAGTGACCCGTTTAATTAATTTAATTAATATAGTATAATGTCTCACGTGAGTTTTAATAAGCTCTACTTAGTTTGGTACTAGACGACACTGATTAATTTGTCCATTAATAAATATTGTCATTGATTGCTCGTTACCTGAATGGTTTGTAGAAACGAGAAAACCGTCTAAATACCTTGATAATGCTGTAAAACTGAAACCGGTTGGTAAAAATAAATTAAATTAAGTGAAATAGTACAAATAATAACAAAAAAATCTTTAACGTGTTACACACTGCTATCTAGTCCCAAACTAAGCAAAGCTTGTACTATGGGTACTAGATATATATACTTAATTATGATAACTGATATTATACTTAAATACATGTTTTGTAAATAGATACATATAATACAGAGATACATATAATACTTGACGAGCTCGGTGGTCGAATGGTTAGCAATTGCCAATTTGACTCCAAGATCGCGGGTTCGATTCCCGCACAAGACATATATTTATGTGCATGAACATGTCTGTTTGTCTTGGTCTGGGTGTTTTCTATGTAGGACTGTAGGTATTATAAGTATGTATTTACGAAAAAAAAATGTACTTAAGTACGTTTATCAGTTGCCTAGTACCCATAACACAAGCTTTGCGCTTAATTTGGGACTAGATGGCGCTGTGTAAATTGTCCATAAATATTTATTATTTATTTATTAATACATAGAAAACATCCAGACCAAGACTGATTTTATTTCATCAAAATAATAAAAAACTGTATTTTGAATTCTTCTTCCTAGTCGGTACACTCTTGCCACAGTGGTCGTGATCAACATTGTGAATCACGATGAGTGACCATTTTGACAATACAGCGCCATTCATCACGGACTGCAGCTTTCCTGGTGCACTCGCAAACCGAACACTTAGTTGCGGCTGCGGCCTTAATCTGGTCCGTCCAATTCATGGGTGACCTACCACGCGGTCTAGTGCCTTCAACTTTACCCTGGACTACGAGACGTTCCACGGAGTCATCACCACGACGAGATATCGGGTGTAAGCGGTTCATCAACATCTTTGAACCAAAGCCAACCTCACCTGCACGTGGTGCACCCTGCTGACAGACAAACGAGGCCATGGCGAAAAGAGAGGTAGGGCATAGCGTATATTTAAGCTGCTCGACTGGGGAAGTACCTCCACCTCACAGAACACCGTAGCCAAATAACAATTCCCTTGAGGGTTGTTGTGTTCCTGCGAGTGAGTGAGGTCACCAGAAACAAAGAAAGGAAGGAGAATAGGCTAGCAACGGATCGGCGACCCCTTGGTGTTGCTGATCTCCATGGGCGGTGGTGATTGCTTTCCATCAGGTGACCCACATGCTCGTTTGCTACCCTCTCATATAAAAAATAAATAAATAAATAAAAGATATATGGCCGAAGAAGGTTAGAATGCGTGACTGATCTGTGGTAGATAGGCGCTGTATTTAGTATATGTATGTAGTAGATAGGCGGTGTATTTTGAATAGTCTGAACGAATATTTACTAATAAATGACTTTCTTTTCCTTTTTATCCTAACTGGAACTTCTAGGTCCTATTAAGACTTATTCTATGACAAATAGCTTTCATCGTGCCCTTTGGCTACAAAAACCCAACAAGCGGAAAATGGAAAACATAAATCTGGGGATTTTCACACGTGTTTTATTTGTAATTCTATCTCTAAGTTTTAAATATCCCATTCGTTAACAATGGAGCATTTTGCTCCGACACAAAGGATAGAAAGGCTCCAGTTTATAAAATAAATAAAAAGAATTTCCTCGCCCGATCAGGCATTAGATCAAACATGCGAAGGGTTGGGAAGGGTTGCCTGCGTTTGAGTCAGATTTCGTTTGTAAGTGCGGTGCGGGCTGTTCTGCCGGTTGGAATAAAAACGTGGCGACCTAAGCAAATGTTGGTAGTTTTTGGTGTATCGTAAATCACTACATATTATAAAACAAAGTCGCTTCTCCTGCCTGTCTGTGCCTATGTAAGCTTAGTTCTTTGGGGTGTAAGTGGTTCATCAAGATGCATATTTTAGTTATATTGTTATTTCAACATGGGCTCCTCACGTTTTTTGTGAACGATGAAGAAAAACATTATTTTTTATTATTAAGTTACTTTTTTATTATAATTGCACTAATTCCATTAATAAGCATTTTTTTTAAATTATCAAAAATAATAAATATTCTGGAAACATGACGTGTTAGATTTTTCTTATAATTTTTCTGAAACTCAGTGCACCTCAATTGTTAAGAAAAAAAATCATTTTATTGAAAGGACAAAATCATTGTAAACTAGTGTAATCCATTTACATAACATTAAGATAATCGACAATCAAAGCCCCTGCGTATATCTCTCGTAAATTTACGGAACCTGTCTAAGTTTATGCTCAGCGTGTAGTCAGGCTTCATCTTCTGGAATCATAATATCTTCACGCACTCCCCTCGGGGCAATCGACAGTACTATAAGAACCCACTGTAAAAAAATTACCGCATGATGTGATGGAAATTGTAACGATTTATCATCATAGATCAATCGGTGCTGCAATCAGTTCAATATTTTTTGAGATTCTGATGTTATTGTGAAAACAAATAAACCTCTCTAGAGTCGTTGATACGACTATGGTGAAATTAACTAGATAAGGTAACGAAGTACTTATATGTAGTGCTGTTCTTCTTTACGGGCCAGTGCATCAGAATACCTGTTTGGGCCTTGTGATTCGATTCAGAGACGAGCTAGGAGAATCGTCCACGACCCTAAACTTACACGTAGTATTTCAATACCACGTGTAAGTTTATAAGTGTAAGTTTGCTCTTCTTAACCTTAAAGGTTCAACTTTAAGTTTAAGAAGCCTCCTTTTGTGTGTTCTACAGGTTATACAATGGGATGTTCCAAAGAGTTGTTCAATATGATAGCTGGTTTTCAGCCAAGTCGACCGAAATCAACTAGTTAGGTATTAAATGATTATTATAGGTATGCACGTTATTATAGGTATAGCCTTCTTCTACAGTCGCACCACTCGCCATCGGCAGATAATTCATCCTCACACATTGGAGCCAAGATCGCGAGTTATGAGGTTCCAGAGAGGTTTTCTTCCACGGACTCTCGGGTATGGAATTAATCATCTGCCGACGTTTTCCAAGAGACTATAGCATGGGGTTCTTCAAGAAAGGAATGAAGTGATTTTTACAAGATCGGCAACGCCCGAATGATACCTTAACTTGTTTGGCACCTTAACTATATAAAAATAAAGAAGTCCACTGTATAAGCCATTGAGATCGGTTTTTCTTTCTTCAGAATACATACTTAAGACAGAGAATGCAGTAACTCTTTTTGCTGTCTTATTTGTGTAATTAGAAAGAGAATCTGACTTAGTAACTTAATTTAAAATTAACTTCAATCATTAAATAATGAGTGAAGGCTTAAGTTCGTTGCGAACTGCTACTGTGTAGATTACAAACAAAAATATCTATGCGCGGTGAGGTCCAATTCTCACGATTAGCTCTCCGTCTATCAGTAGCCTAGAGTTGTCTTGAATGTCAAAAGCATCGGTGTTGGTAGTACCAAATCGTCAAGTAATGTTAATAAAAATAAGGTTTTTTATGCACTCATAAAAACTTAACGGCCGCGACGAAATATTAAACCGTCTTCCATTTCAGAAATTAAAAATCCGTTTTATTCAGCTTGTATAAATAAGATAGCGACAACAAACTTTTAAGTATTCTTTGCTTGTTATGATATATGTCGCAGCCAATTTGAAAAATCCGCCATATTACGTAACGGCTGGATGCTTTAAAAAACGGCGGAGCCATTATTTAAAACTTCACTTTTACTACTTCTTACCATTCGATTGAATGTTTAACCACAGTATAAGTAATAGTACTACAGTATGGCCATTCCCTGCCCCTCTCTGGTATCGACTTCACCTCCCCTGTGAGTCGAATCTGGAACAGTTTGTATGGCGTCGCACGCACACACGTTCATTATCGCTGTGTACAGACGTCATTGTTTATGTAATAATGAGCGACGCGACAATTGTATGGAGTGACCGGGGTGTGGTTTAACTGCCAAGTTATTTCTAATTAGTTACAAGACAAACCTAACCTAACCTTTTTTTGAAGTGCAAACTTCTTTAGCGGCGTTGTGCACTTTTTGGAATGAGTAAAAAATGTTAAACTCGCGTCAGGACAAGTGGCCAATGGCAGGGCTACCGGTTAAGCAGAAGCCGTTTACCATCGGATTTTTTCATTGCGAATATAAAACTTCAGCTTATTTTTATGGTACCTGTGTTTACCTTATCTGATAGCAACACTGGAGCTCTACCGGCTAAGCTGAAAATGAAGAAGTTTGTCAATAACTAAAACGTACGATATATTTTTTTAATCAAAATATTCAATGGTAATCGGCTTCAGCTTCGGCGGTAGGGGCCCTGATAGAAAATTCGTATGACGTAGCGACGCGGACCGGCGCGGCGGCGGCGCGGCGTAGGAGAGGAAGTAATATCCCCCTCTCTTTCTACCGCGCGGCGAAAATGCCTGCTCCTGCTGTTTATTTTTAATGTAATATAAATTGTCATGTTTGTGTACCTACGATAACGCAATAAATGAATATTGTATTTTACCCCATAAATTACATGTAGTACTTTTATACTGATAAATAAAGAAATATTCCCTAACCATTCCAAAATATTCCAAAATGCACAACATTAATGTTTTCACTTCTGCCGGCACTCCGGGAGTGTTATTAATTATAATTATTGCGATGTCAATATTTATACACATAAAAAGAAAACTGACTGACTGACTGATATATATTCACGCACAGCCCAGACCGCTTGGTCTAGAGATTCCAAATTTAGCACATTCCAAATTCGAGGAAAATAAAACACCACTTTTTAACTGTGCGAAGCCGGAGCGGGCAGCTAGTGTCCTACCGTGTGTCTGTCTCTTTTGGCCTTTCGCTAGTCAGTAGGATGCACAACATGAGGTTGCACCCTTGAAACTCATGTTATGAAACTTTTTATTCTGGATAGACTGGGACTGGGGGCCTTAAAGTAATGCTTATATGTCTGTGCTTGGGACAAAGAAACTTAGGCTGACCAAAAAAAAACTATTACTAGCTGACCCGCAAACGTTGTCTTGCCTTAAAAAAATAGATAACAACTTATTCTCATACCTACCGAATATACATATAAAATTTCATAAAAATCGGTCAAGCCGTTCCGGAGAAGTATGGTAACTAATTCTCGTATTTTAAAAAGGTTTTTAAATTGAATATTCAATTTTTTTATTTATCATTCTTTGACTTACCTACTCGTACTTTGAAAACACAAATTAAGAGTATGTAGCAAGCTTTGTATTCATTAATGATGCTATTTCTGTCATTTCTATTATAAATATAGATAGCCTTTTGATCAATATAAGAAAGAGATTGTTTAATTAAATAATAAATAAATAAATATTTCTGGACAAATTACACACTGCCATCTAGTCCTTAACTTAGCAAAGCATTGTATTATGGGCACTAGAACTGATAATTGATATCATTTGATAGAGCCTTTACAGCACTTTCTGGAAAAGTAATAATTATTTCAATATCTTGTATAGTTTAGGGTAGTACTACTAGACAACTGATAAATGTACTTAAATACATTATTTTTTAAATCCATACTTATAATACATATAATGTACTTAAATACCTTTTGTTGTAAATATACATATAATATGTACTTAGAAAACACTCAGAACAAGACAAACATACATGTTTATGCACACAAATATTTGTCTTCTGCGGGGATCGAACCCGCAACCTCGTAGTCAAAGTGGCCATTGCTAACCAGTCTGATTGATGAATTGATTATGTAAAATACTCTAGGTTATATATAGTGTTTTGGTATGAACATAACTTCTCTTACCTGTACATAGCATTAATGTTATTTTTCCTACCAAAAAAAATGCCCTCTACATTAAATTTTTTATCAATTTAAATTATGTACGGACGTTGACGTGATGGAGAACTCTCTAGAGATATTCAGAAATATTTGAATGACAAAATTTTGCTTGGAAATTATGAGGAAAATTTACCGTATTTGTTATTTATGCAGATTTCACGTCCAAAATATGTTCATTAGTGATAAATCCCTTTAAATAAATACAGCTTGATATGCTTTTCAATCAAAAAGTATTCTAATAAAGACCAAGGTGACCTTTGTGAGGAGAATGTTCTTATGAAAGAAACAAATAAGAAACTTGCGAGGAAAATTAGAAAATTTAAGAAATCTGAACAACTATATTTACTTTTCTAATGTAGATTTATGTCGTTTGACAAAACTGTCAGTCATTTGACAGATTGCGCGAAACCGATTCGACTTTCTTCATTTTTAAGAAAACAGGACAACGTCTGTCGGTTCAGTAAGTGTTAAATAAAAATATCTTCTCTGTCGTTTCGCTCTTGGCAGAGCGGTCGTGGTCACGTAGAGGCATCCACATCGGTGGTGGAGGCGGACACAGCTCTCCGCACGATCTCCCGCCATCTCTCCCTGTTGGCAGACTGTCTGGCGCAGTCAGATACACGGGTTCCCATTGCCGATTTAACCTGGTCAATCCAACGCATAGGTGATCTTCCGCGTGGTCTTGTCCCTTCCACCTTTCCCTGAACGACCAGGCGCTCTATGGAATCGTTATCCCGCCTAGAGACATGTCCGAAGTACTGCAAAATGCGCGACTGTACTACGGCAGACAACCGCTGTGTGATGCCCAATTCTTGGAGTATGGACATGTTGGTGCGGAACTCCGTCCATGATATCCCGAGCATCTTTCTCCAGCACCACATTTCCAGAGCGTCTACACTTGTATTCCCCATTTTTCTTTACGCTGCGGAGACGTGGACAGTGCGTGAGTTGGAAAAGAAAAGGATAGACGCTCTGGAAATAAAAATATATTGTGTTTCAATAAATATGTGACCGAAAATCGTGTGTATTATATTTGTTATCAATCTAGTACATGCCTTTGAGCTGACAAGCATCTGCTGTAGATTAAATCAGTCCTCTGCAGGAAGTGCCGTCAGGGTACTGTAGTGAGTGGATGTACTGATTCCAACTGTCATATACTTATGTAACCTAGCAACGGTTGTCATTATAAATAGACATACGATAAAATAAAATTTACTTAATACCGGAGTGCCAGCGAGGAATTATGCATCACCAACTCCAAAATGGAAATTTGGTATAGTCACTCGTAAGCTTGGGAAGCTACATCATAAAGTAACCACTGCACTGATGATGGACTTATCTGGACGCGACATCGAGATCAGTTATTATCGGCACCCTTAGTGTCGCATCCGGAATAGGAGCTGAGGACTGTCATTTACTTATGTAACCTAGCAACGGTTGTCATTGTAAATATAGATACGATATATTTTACTTATTTAATAAATTTTACTTAATAATTGTATTAAATAAAGTGTTTCATTAGGAAACACTTTATTTAATACCTATCAATGCATAGATCTCGATGTACACGACCAATCTCGATTTGATACATGAACACGTAATGCATTTAGATACATTTATTAACCGACTTCAAAAAAGGAGGTCAATCAATTCGACACGTGCATACGTAGTATGGCAAATCGCCCACCGCTATATCGAGGTACTGAGATGGCTGTATAGCGCTGCAATAATATCAAATGGACAGTCCGCGTCCAGAAACAGAAATATAAGGCTATCCCAAAACTATTTACCGCTGCTTTGGTAGACGTATTTAAAACGCTGAACGTGAGTACCTCAATGGTAGAATCGATGGAGGATGTCGGTCGTATGTTCACTGATCTCTATGCTGCATCTCGATCCGTGGAGCTGGGGCGTGAATTTCGACAAAACGAAAGTCCAACTATTTTGTCATCCCTAGGCTGGTTATCGTAGAGAACGTAGATATTGAAGTAGGTAGTTAAAGACTGTGTCTACCGGATATTGCTTGGACAGTCCATACAGCTTGGCTGGGGTAATTTCAACAAAGAGATCGATAGATGCATTCGATTGGGCTGGGCAGCTTTTGGAAAGCTTCGGCACGTCTTCGCCGCTCAGATATCCCAATGCTTGAAGACCAAAGTTTTCAACCAGTGCGTCCTTTTTGCAATGACCTATGGTGCAGAGACTTGGACACTGACCATCGAACTGGGCCACAGGCTAAAAAGGTCGCACAGCGAGCGATGGAAAGGGCTATGCTCGGGGTTTCTTTAATGGATCAAATCCCTCAATCCCTCCTCCTCCGTCCTCTCGCCTCCTACCCGCCGTTGAGCAGCGTGTTGGAGTACGCTCTAAACCCCTTCAATTGAGAGGAGACCAGCACAGCAGCACATGACATAAGAATTATACAAGACGTCAAATAATGTCAAGCTCCATCGTGTCTTGTACCTTAGTCACGATCAGGAGACAAAAGTCGTCAATCATTTTAATAAAAAACAGAAAGCGTACAGCTCCAGTCCCGAAACTGAAGTTAAAATGAAATATGACGCAGTGTCCCAAGTTAGGTGAGGATATAATGCACCTATCTTCTTTATAAATTGCGTCACTGCTATCGTGATAAATTGATAGCTCCGGCCTGTCATTAATTCGTCTCTACATAGACGGTCACCGCACTGTGGGTATGATAACGCGTGTACATTTTGTGCATAGACAAGGTGATTCGCAATCTATGAGTAAGGTAATCTATTCATGATCTATATTACATTAGGGACGCGACGTGTTCCATTTTCGAACAAATCTGAATGTCATACAAAATTATAGAAATACCAACATATCTGTGAACTGGACGAAAACATCACTTATGTTATAGAAGAGTCCTCGTTAACCCTTATTCACCCACTGCTGGGATACGGGTCTCCGTTCAATAGAAGGGGTTGAGATACTCCACCACGCTGCTCAACTGCGGGTTGATGTAGGGCACCTTTATTGCCCTTGGCACTACTGCAGCTACCACCCGCCTAAAGGCCATTGACTTATATATAGGGATGTAAGTGGTTGATCAACATCTTTGAACCAACTAACTTCACCTGCACGCGGTGCACCCTGCTGACCGACAAACGAAGCTCTGGCGAAAAGAGAGGTAGAGAGCGTAGCGTAATTGTAAGCTACCCGACTGGGTGGGTCAATGTACCTCCACCTCACAGAATACCGCAGTCAAATAACGGTTCCCTGACTTGAGGGACCAGAAAGAAACCAGAAAGAAAGGAGATGCTGTGTTGGCAGCGGAGATGTGGGCGCGCGAGCGATATTTTATGTTGCGAGCGTTAATATGGCTATGGTAACCGCTTCACATCGGACGGGTCGTATGCTTGTCTGCCACCCGACGTAGTATAAAAAAAGAACTTGGCATAACGACTATCATCTAACGACAACAGTCGAGATCGGCCTAACGTGGCCTCCATACGAAGGAGCTCGAGATAAATAAACCCATCCATAAACAGGCTACGGTCGACATTGCTTGACTAGCGGTGATCGGTTAGACTGATGCGCGCGACGACGCAACCGAGCTCCTATAATATATAAATAAATATATCTGGACAATTTACACAGCGCCATCTAGTCCCAAATTAAGGTGAAGTGAGTCCAGGAAACACGCTTATTGAAAGAATAGTTCTATTAAACTATTTCAATTTGGTTCCTAGAAATTTAACTATGAAATCTTAAGTCCTTTCTGCAGGGCACAAAGCTATTGAAAACACAATTAATAATTATTGGCTCGATAGAAAAAAATCGCGAACTTACTCTCTAAATTTGCACTAAGTAAAAATTATAACTATTTAATACAATTTTCTTATAAGGAAATTATACCAAAATTTTCATAATTTTAATTACGAGAGCACTATGCTATTACTTTTAAAAATAAAATAATTTAAATAAAATTATTAAAAGAATAACGATTTGCGGTCGCGCACCCTCCCCGATTCTCGATCGCTCTCAACGTCAGTGCTCTAGGAGCTGCGTTCGAGGTAGGACCTGTGCCGCGCGTCCGTTCAACGCGTTGTCAATAAACACGTTGAAATAAACACAGTGTAGGAATATCAGTAAGACAACAAAACAACGATGATGATGATACATTTATTTTTTTACTGAGACCCGGTTTTCTTTTCTCATGCTAGATGTTTCTTTGGAAAACTTTATTATAAATCTTTCTTGGAATATCTGTAAACCCACATTGAAATTCGTTCAGTAGCGATTGAGTTTATCGCATACATGTAGGTACGCGATCATCGAAATCGGTTTGGCCGTTTAGGCGTCATAATTTTTATTTTTTATACTTCGTCGGGCCGTAAAAACATACGGCCCGCCTGATGTGAAATGGTTACCGTAGTTATAATAACGCTCGCAACTTAAAATATTGCTCGCGCACCGCCACTCCCGCTACCAACACAGCAACACCTTCCTTTCTGGTGACCTCACTCACTCGCAGGAACACAACAACTCTCAAGGGAATTGTTATTTGGCTGCGGTATTCTGTGAGGTGGAGGTAAATTCCCCAGTCGGGTAGCTTACAATTACGCTCCCTACCTCCCTTTGCCAGCGCTTCGTTTGTCAGTCAGCAGGATGCACGGCGTGCAGGTAAAATTGGCTTTGGTTCAAAGATGTTGATGAACCACTTACAGCCCAGATATAGTATAACCCCAAAGATAGTGGAACAAACAGACATCCATACTTTCGCATTTATAATATTAGTAGGTAGATAGTTAATTGATTCAGGTGTTATTTTGCGGAAGTCAAATTTACAGGCAATTTGATCTACACTACTTTGCGTGCTTCCGCCACCAACGTTTTTGGTGTAGGACACGACTTACGCTTAATATTTTTTTGGTGTAGGAGCTAGGACGTTGGATCATTAATATTTTAGGGTGTAAGTGGTTCATCAACATCTTTAAACAAAAGCCAACTTCACCTGCGCGCTGTGTACCCTGCTGACTGACAAACGAAGCTCTGGCGAAAAGAGAGGTAGGGAGCGTAATTGTAAGCTACCCGACTGGGGAATTACATCCACCTCACAGAATACCGCAGCCAAATAACAATTCTCTCAATCAATCATGAAATCAAATCAATATTTTTTTTTGTAAATACATACATACTAACTGTTACCCGTGACTTCGCCCGCGTGGTCCAGGGAAGCTGCCATTAATTTGTGTATATTTTTTTCTTGTTGTCATTTTTTTACTTGATGGGATAAAAAGTAGCTTATGACACTCTCCAGACCGTAAACTATCCCCGTTAATAAAAATCATGTCGGTACTTAGGTTACTTTCGATGTAAAAGAAGGACAAATGATTACAAAGTTTATTTTTCCCATTGGATTAAGATGTTTTTGATTGAGATGATAAAAAGTAGCTTATGTCACTCTCCAGATCGTAAACTATCCCCATTAAAAAAATCACGTCCGTACTTAGGTTCGTGTTTGACGTGAAAGAAGGACAAATGATTAACTTTATTTTTTCCCGTGGGAATAAAATGTTTTTCCGGGATAAAGAGTAGCCTATGTCACTCTCCAGGCCTTAAACTATATAAAAAAAAACATGTAAATCCGTTTGTTACTTTTGACGTGAAAGAAGGACAAACAACCTTTTACCTATATTATGCTATAGTGATTTAATCTTAAAAGATAGTCATATGCGCAAATTTACGCAGCGAACGCAACGTAAGCCCTCAAAAGGAATATTTTTTTTCCGTTTTTTATCGGTGCTCCGTTCCTATTGGTGTTAGCGTGATGTTATATAGCCTATATATAGCCTCCTTGAAATATAGGCTAACACTAAAATATTTTTTCATTTCGAACAAAGAAACAAACAAACTCTTCAGCTTTATAATATTAGTATAGATAATACATAGAAAACACCCAGACCAAGATAAACAGACATGTTCATGCACAAATATTACTCGTATCTTGTGCGGGGATCGAACCCACGACCTCGGAATCAAACTGGACATGGTTAGCCATTGGACCACCGGGGTTGTCAAATATAAATACTGTTAATATCAATACCGCTGTATGCTCGGGCATAGTAGCTAGGGACAGACGCGCGCTGTACGGCACATATCGATTCCTAGAAGGATGAAGAATAGTGTATGCTGGCGCGTGATAGTTAGTTAGTCTAAGTATGTACCTATTTTAGTTTGACCAATAATAAATATCAAATCAAATCAAATCAAATCATTTATTTCTTGCCAAACATGGGTAAACATGATCTTATAAATGTTTAAACAGTTGAACAAACCATATTTTACCTTTTATATAGGCATGCAAGCATTTTAAGTTAATTATCTAAATACATGAAATATTTAAATAAATTATTATCAATACAATTAAATATTATTATTATTTTTTATTATGAATAAATTATGTCACCAATTATTTAATCCTTTAAAAATTCGTCAACAGAATAGTAAGCCTTTTCTGTTAAAAAGTCTTTAAGCTTTCTCCTAAAACAGTGCACATTTTCTTCAGCTTTGACAGATTGCGGTAATTTGTTAAATATTTTCGGTCCCATACAATATACACTTTTGTGAAACATAGTAGTATTAGACTTTATGGCGCACAATTTATCATTAAACCGTTTACTTGCTAACACATTATACATGGCAATGTTTTGTTTAACAAAACGTGATACCTCATAAATATATAACGAGGGCAGGGTAAATAACTTCAACTTTTGAAAATACGGTTTGCATGAATCAGTGGTATGTAATCTACATATAGACCTTATGCATTTTTTCTGTGCTTTGAAAGCTCTGTTATTGTCTGTTGAATTACCCCAGAAAAGTACTGCATACTTTAGTATAGACGCTACGTACGCGTGATAGGTCGTTATTAGAGCCGATTCATTTACTACTTTTGCAAGCATGTACAGTGCATACGAAAATCTATTAAGTTTTATGCATATTTGTTCTATGTGCGATTTCCATGTCATATCAGAGTCAATATAAACACCTAAGAATTTTGTTTTATTTATTTCGTCAAGTATCTTTCCTTCATAATTAATATTTAATTTTCCTAGTCTACTATTTTTATTTTTAAATGTCATAATTTTTGTCTTGTCCAAGTTGATTTTTAGATTATTAGAATGCAACCAATTTATTATTAATGTCAATGCTTTATTAATGTCATATTCATATCGGTCATTATTTTTGTCAACAAATATAGCTGTGCTGTCGTCAGCAAACATGATCATGGGTTGAGTGATAGCTTTTGGTAGATCATTGATATACAGTAGAAAAAGAAGGGGTCCTAATATACTACCTTGTGGTACTCCAAACTTATTTATTCTTTCGTCAGATAAATATATTTTTTCTATGCTTGTTGTTTCTGAGATTCTACTTATTAATGTAATTTGAGACCTATTACTTAAATATGATCTTATTAGGTCGTGGACATTTCCCCTGACGCCATAATAGTCTAGTTTATGCAGCAATATATTGTGGTCCACATAATCGAATGCTTTTGACATGTCCATATATAAAGCTGTTACGCGTTTTTTAGCATCTAAGCCCGTCAACACTTTTTCTAGAAAGCTAGATAGTGCCATATCGATTGATTTACCCCTTCTAAAACCCATTTGTTCGTCAGCTAATATTTTGTTTTTCTCAATGTAATTGTACAGGTTATTGTAAATCACTTTTTCGAAGATTTTCGAAAATATTGGAAGTAGTGCTATAGGTCGATAGTTAGCTATATTATCTGTCATTTGTTGATGTTTTAGCTTGGGTATTATAATAGTCTTTTTTAGTTTCGTTGGAAAAGTTCCCTTACCTATGCAGACATTCATAATATGCGATAACACTGGAGCGATTATTTTCGACACTATTTTCACGATTCTAGTGCAAATTCCATCATAACCAGTGCTTTCAGTATCATTAAGGGATTTAATAATTTCTTCTATCTCTGCAGGATCCGTAGGGTTCATAAAGCACGAATTAGATTTTTCGTGTTTAAGAGTTTTAGTATAACTCTTGGGGTTTGTAGACTTAAAAGGTGTAATTTGGTCAATAAAAAAATCATTAAATAATTGTGCTATTTCAGTAGGATCACTAGTCAATTTGTTTTTATGTGAGATTTCAAGTATGTCTTTTTTGGGGTCATTAGATTTGTAACTGTTAATTATTTTCCATGTGGCCTTTGACTTATTTTTAGCCGTTTTCACAGTGTAGTCATTCTGAGATTTTTTTGTAAGTTTAATAATACGCTTTAGTTTTTTGTTGTATATAACCAGTGTGTTTTTAATTTTACTATCTAAGCTTTTTCTGTATTTCCATAACAATTCCCTTTTCCGTTTTGTACAAAGCTTGATGCCTTTACTAATCCATTGTGGCTTCTTGTTTATAAAATTTTTAAAACGTATAATGGGAAAACATAGGTCATAAAAAAGTTTAAAAAGGTCATAAAAGATGTTGAATGCCTCATTAGCATCATCAGAGTCGTAGGTTTCCTTAAAAGATAGACTCTGCAAACAATTTACAAATTTTCCTATGTTTTCTGAACTGTAGTCACGTCTTTCTGTGTACCAATACTTAATACGGTAGCTTTTTTTTACGGGACATTGTAGGATCTGTGCAGTGTGATCGGATAGTGCTAACTCTTTTACAAAACCTTTAGAGCCTCTAATATTATGCGCAAAATTGTCTAAACATGTATTACTTATCAGTCGTGTTGGTTGATCTATACTTAGAGTTAGATTATAACTAGCAAGCAAATGTTCAAACTCTTGAGTATTTTTATTCCTGTTTAACCGATCTATGTTAAAATCTCCGCAGATTATTATTTTTTTATTTTTGTAGCACGTTTTACTTAATAACGTGTTCAGCTTTGAAAAAAATAGATTTAAAATTTCTTGATTTTTATTTGGCGGTCTATAAACGCAGATTATAATAATTTTATGTTCTATTAATTCAATGGCACTACATTCTAGGACATTTTGTATACTCAGCTGTTTGGCTTCATTGACAATTTTAAAATTACTATTTTTTCGTATTAGAACACAGGAACCACCGTGTCTGTTTTTCCTATAAAATGAGTCTGCCAGAACAAAATTTTCTATATTTAAAAGCTTACTGTCGTCCGCAGTCATATTATGCTCGGTTATACATAAAACGTCAATATGTCGACCATTTTCACTGAATTCGTCAATACATACTATAAGTTCATCTGATTTATTTAATAGACCGTTGATGTTTTGGTGTAGAATATTTATCGTATTATATACGAAAAAAATTATTATTGTTCGTTTTAGAAATGTCTGTAACATTTGTCATTTGTTCTTGGCCATCATTGCATGGAATTGTTTTGTCATTAATATTGTGATCTGTCTGTGTACCAATGTTAATCATTTTAATTATGTCTTTTGATTTTATGTAATTATTATATTTAAATCTATAGTTTAGACGCAATACTTCCCTGAACAGAGCTCTGCACAAATTTAAAGTAAAAAAATTGCCCTTCGGTATATATCTACTATAGTTTAAATCTAAATACTGTACATTTTTAAATATTGTGCTTACGAGTTTCAAATCATAATTTAATTTTCGTTCATTTAGGTTATTATTATAGGGAATTTCACTAATAATGACATTGGTATGTCGTTGCAATTGAAGCCAGTCATGTAAGATAGATTGAAATTCGCATGGATTAGTATCATTAATTCCTCCCAGTACTATAACGTAGTCATTTTCTGTATATGATGTGGATTCTGTATTAAGAGAAGCTAAAACGTCACGAAGCTTAGCTCCAGGCTTCCAGAAACTATGAACGGTATAATTATCCCCGATCAATTTTTGGAGTAAAACTTGTATGTTTCTACCCTGCTGGTCAGCTAGGATAAGTATCTTTTTTCTTCTTGACTGTTGGTAGTTTACTTTCGGCTTTGGCGTTAGTCCTATATTTACTTCACTGACACTCTCTTGCCTATCAGCATTATTAATCATAGATTTTGCCTCCGGTATATTGTGTACTTTATTCACTTCATCTGTGATATTTATATTAATCACGTTTGCTGTCGATAACTTGAAAGTGTTTTTTTCCTTTACTATTGGCGAACACTGTACTTTCGGAAGGGCTGTTGGAGTATTTGTAGTACTAGGCGATTTCCTTTTTCTTCCTGATTTTGGCGTTTGACTCATATTTTTAGAAAAACCAATCTTTTTATATGTGTCTAATATAATATTACACCTTTCTAGTTCGCGTTTTAGAGAAGAATTTTCAGAGTTCAAATTATCAATTTCTTAAATATAAAAATATAATTGATATTGATATATCTTTCAAAAATATAATTGAATATAAAAGAATTATTGAATAGTTTTCTTTTTATTTTGAATTCTTTACTTTTTCATAATAATAGGTGGGGGAAAAAGTCTTTTCGCATTATAGTATGTATGAACTTGTAATAAAATCTCTTTGGTTATACCATTTGTATCTAGCAGGTTTTGATATCTATAAAAAGTTTAAATTTTAAAAAAGATAATTCCAAATTCAAATTAGGTAAATGTGTGATTTTCATTTGTTTTTTTTACTGTCAAGATGAGTGAATCTAATGAAGAAATTCGATACATTTTAAAATTTTACTACAAAAAAGGTAAAAATTCAACGCAAGCTGCGAAAAAAATTTGTGATTATTATGGACCTAGTGCAGTGTCTGTGAGAGTAGCACAAATTTGGTTTAAGCGTTTTCAATCCGGAAATTTTGATGTCAAAGATGCACGTCGCTCTGGTCGCCCTGTTACGGATAAAATGGATGCCATTTCTGAAAAAGTGGAGCAAGATCGGCATATCAGTAGTTACGACGTAGCTGAAGAACTAGGAATTGACCACATACCAGTTTTGGCGCATAAAAAGGTCGTGGTCAAAGACCGGCCAGGCTTCAGAGACTCTGGCGAAACCCGGGTTAACCCGCAACAAGGTGATGCTGTGTGTATGGTGGGATTGGAAGGGAAGATATTCATTATGAGCTGTTACCGCCAGGCAGGACTATCGATTCTGAACTCTACTGTGAACAACTGATGAGATTAAAGCAAAAAGTTGAGAGAAAGCGGCCGGAATTAATTAATAGAAGGGGTGTGATTTTTCATCATGATAACGCTAAACCTCACACATCTTTAGCCACTCAGCAAAAATTAAGAGAGTTTGACTGGGAGGTGTTAATGCATCCGCCGTATAGTCCTGACCTTGCACCTTCTGATTTCCACCTGTTTCGGTCTCTTAAGAATTCTTTAGGCAATGTCAGGTTAACATCACGAGAAGACTGCCAAAACCACTTGTCGCGGTTTTTTGAACAGAAGTCCCAAAATTTCTATAGTAATGGGATCATGTCTCTACCTACAAGATCACAAAAAGTTATCGAACGTAATGGCACCTACATACTTTAGTTAAATGTAAATAAACTTTATTAAAAAATGTTTTGAATTTTCATATAAAATACGAAAAGACTTTTTCCCCAACCTAATATACCAAAACATCACTTGTTTGCATGTTGAATATAATATACTTCATTAATAAAAAAAAATGTATTTTTACATGTGGTCTATTTATTTTCATATAATTATATTTCCAGTAAGTACTTTTAACTATTGTATTGACGGGTGTAGGTGTAAAATACTACACGGGTGTAGATAGTCGCTTCGCTATACTGTGGCGTCTCGGCAGCGATCGCGCGCTTGTAAGCGAGTACCCCGCGCCGGCTCCTCTCAAGCCCCGTACCTCACCCCCTCGAAAACGGCCAAGCCCTGGACTCACGTCACCTTAAGCGCAAAGCTTGTGTTATGGGTACTAGACAACTCGTTACGGAAGCCCAATACTTGGGCTTCCGTAACGAGTTGTCTAGCGAGTTGGAATCGCTGACCATGCAGCATCGTCCGCCCGGTACATCATGCAATAATTGCGACAGCCGGCGTGGTGCACCTGCGCTTGACTCACCGAGCCACCAACCCGCCATGACGCGATGTATGGAGCCACTTTCGGTTCTCACATCGACCGTTTGACATCTTATTTAATTTTATATAAGTAGTTTGTAATTTTAAAGTACCTATTAAATTTAGTTATATTTTTTTTTGCATCCTTCGACTGCAGACTTCACTTCTAACTGATAAATGTGCTTAAATAATTTTTTTTTGTAAATACATACTTATAATACATAGAAAACACCCAGACCAAGACAAACAGACATGTTCATGCACACAAATGTGCATGAACATGCGGTGTCTTGTGCGGGAATCGAACCCACGACCTCGGAGACAAAGTGGCCATTGCCAATTGCTAAACATTCGACCACCGAGCTCGTCGAATACAGCATCAGTAAATTCATATCTTGTACAGCCCATCATTACTTTGCGTCCAGACGGTCAAAGTACTGAGCTTGATAACACGTACAGAGCCCGCAAATCGAATAAGAATTAAAACGTAATTTATTATAAGGTTTTAAGGATTTAAAGAATCAAAGGGCATTAATTAAGCGAGTAGGTATTAGATTTTTATCTTGAGATATACATACATCATCATCATCAGCCTGTATCTACCCACTGTTGGATATAGGCCTTTCCCAATGCTTTCCACCATATGCGATCCTCCGCTTCCCGCATTTAACCGCTACCAGCCACCTTTTTGAGATCGTCGGTCCATCTAGAGAGGGGGCGCCCTACGCTTCGTCGCCCAACACGTGGCGTCCATTCTAGGACATTCCTCATCCCCATCTGCCATCGCTGACTCGGCAGACGTGGCCAGCCCACCGCCACTTCAACTCGCTGACTCTGAGAGCTATGTTGACCACTTTAGTTCTCCGTCGAATTTCTTCGTTCTGGATTGGATCCCTTTGAGAAACTCCAAGCATTGCTCTCTCCATCGCTCGCTATGCGACTTTTAGTCTGTGAACCAGCCCAACGGTCCGCGTCCAAGTCTCTGCACCGTAGGTCATAGCGGGGAGGACGCACTGATTCTTCAAGCATTGGGGTATATCTGCGGTGAGGATGTGCCGAAGCTTCCCAAAATATGATATACATACATATATGATATAAAATTCTGGAACATAATTTTAGGGTTCCGTACCCAAAGGGTAAAAAGGAACCCTATTACTAAGGCTCCGCTAAGAGGGTGGTGGACGACAATAGAATCAGATGGGCCATCAGGAGCTTGCAGCCATAAAAGTCTCCGGGTCCTGACGGCATCTACCCCATTATGCTGCAACAAGGAGCCTCCATACTTATACCACACCTATGCAGGCCGTATAGAGCCAGTTTATCATTTGGATACACGCCAAAAGCGTTGGGCAGGGTAAAGGTGACGTTTATCCCGAAGCCGGGTAAGTCCACATACGAGGATGCTAAATCGTATCGGCCTATAAGTCTACAATCATTTGTTCTAAAAGTACTAGAGAAAATGGATGACGTAGTCATCCTAATCAATGGAAAATTTCCTAATATAGTAACGGAACTTATGAGGATAGCTCTTAAGGTAGTCGAGAATTGGTGTCAAACAAATACAATACAATACAATTCATTTATTGCTTAAAACATGGTATAAAGGTGGTAAATCGTGAAATGTGCGCATGTTTAGCTAATACAATTTAGCATGCAAAATTATGTTGATTATGACATTTGACATTGACAATAATTTAAGTATGTAGTCACTAAAACATATATCTCCAATTAATTATATATACACCATTCGTCAATTATATTGAAATTTAAAACATACAAATGTTCATATACATTCTGATTTAATTTTTATATTTTCGGTCAAATCTTTAATATTATAGAAATTGTATTTCTTTAGCCAATCACATAGTTTGCGTTTAAATAAATTGTAATTAAGCGTTTTTATGTCATTAGGTATCTTATTATAAATGCTGACACACATTGCGATGCAATTTTTTGCATATTTCGCAGACTTAGGTGTATCATACAACACAAGTCTCTGTGGATTCCTTTTTAATCTAGAATTAATTTGACATGATCTTTTGAACAGTTCCGTATTCTTGTATACAAAATTACACACTTCATATATATAGAGCGCTGGTAACGTCAATAAACCCAAATTCCGAAAAGAATGTTTACAGGACTCACCAGGTGGAATTCCGCTCAAAGCTCTGATGCACTTCTTTTGTGCAATGAATGCCCTCTGTTTGTCTATTCCGTTGCCCCACACTATGATTCCGTATCGCAGAATACTCTCTATATACGCATAATACAACATAGTAGCGGTTTTTATATTGGTTACATTTTTAATTTTCTTAAGTGCATATACAAACCTATTTATTCTTTTGCATACATTATCAACATGAAATTTCCAATTTAGGTCTTGGTCTATGATAACACCTAAAAATTTGGTGTGCGTCACTTCTTTGATTTTTCTTACATTTAGTTTAAAATTAAATTGATTATGTTTTGATTGATTAAATTGTATAAAATTTGATTTGTCAAGATTAATTTGTAAATTGTTTTCATCTAGCCATGCTATTATATTATCGATTGTATTATTTATATCAGTTTCATGATTGTCGATATCCGAATTAAGGGTTTTATTAGAAGTCACAATGATTGATATGTCATCCGCAAACAAGATACATTTATGATTTGTAACTTCAATTATATCGTTTATATATAATATAAACAACAGGGGTCCCAAAACGCTTCCTTGTGGGACGCCGTGTTTGTTTATTTTATACTCAGATAAGTAGGATTGCATTTCATTATCTACTATTTTATGAATGGAGACGCATTGTTGTCGGTTTTTTAGGTAAGATGAAATCCATTGCAATGCCATCCCTCTAATACCATATTTTTCCAATTTCATCAAAAGCCGATCATGTGAGACAAAGTCAAATGCTTTAGACAGATCAAAAAAGAGACCCGTCGTAAGGTTGTTCTTATTGATGTTTGCAAGTACTATGCTTATTAAATTATAAATTGCCAACGTTGTAGACTTATGCTTTTGGAACCCAAATTGTTCTTTTTTAATTAAGTTAAATTTACCACAGAAATCTACAAGTCTTTTATACATACACTTTTCAAAAATTTTAGATAGAATTGGGACGAGTGTTATCGGGCGATAATTATTTACATCATCCTTGTCGCCTTTCTTATATAAGGGTCTTACAATAGATAGTTTTAGCAATTCAGGAAAGATTCCACTCGTGAATGATAGATTTATTAGGTATGTCAATACTTTTACTAGTTCGAGAACACAGGTCTTGATTATTTTTGTACTAAATAGCCTGACTATCAATCCAAAGAAAACCACATTAGTTCCATTTACAAGGCTAAGGAACCTAACAGGTCTAAAAACAGTATCATTGTATGGGAAGGAGTTGCAATGGTCTGATGAAGTTAAATATCTAGGAGTGACATTGGATAAGGGACTCAGTTGGAATGCCCATATGAACAATGTCCTTCAAAAGGCAACGCGAGCCTTCAACATGTGCAGGAATGCCTACGGGAAAACATGGGGGTTAAAACCAAGCATTCTGCGCTGGCTATATATAGCAATGATAAGACCCACGGTGACTTATGGTTGCCTAGTATGGTGGCCAAAAGTACGACAAGTGACAATTAAGATGTCCCTGATGAAACTGCAGAGATTAGTCTGCTGTGCAGTCACGGGAGCATTCCCCACTACACCCACAGCAGCTATGGAAGTGATCCTCGATCTCTTACTATTACATATATTCATTGAGGCGGAGGCTTGTAAAGCCTTATACAAGATCGAAACGGCTAGTCTATGGAACAGACATTCGCCTCAGACCAGGTATACACATATGGAGTCCAATTTAGAACTCAAGAGGAAGATGGAAATGTGCAGTGATAAGATGTTGCCGAAGTACATCTTCAAGAGGAACTACAGAATACATCTTGTAACCAGAGATGAGTGGAAGAACAATGAATTCAAACGCAAGGAGGAAAATAGCCTCATATGGTATACCGATGGCTCCAAAACTATAGAAGTTACAGGAGCAGGCATTTTCTCTAAGGACATACAACACAGCCAGAGTATGGGGCAATACGCTACTGTATTTCAAACTGAAATGTAATGTGTAAAGTTATGGCATAACTGCTTGTGCGAAAATGAATCTAGAAAATAGGGTCGCAAATCAGTACATCTATATTCTCAGCGACAGCCAGGCTGCTCTTATGGCCCTGAGCTCTGACAGGGTGGAATCTAGGCTAACTCTTGCGGGTATGGATGCCCTTAATAAACTGGGCAGAAATAATCGGCTGGAGTTGGTCTGGGTTCCTGGACACACAGGAGTGGAGGGCAATGAGAGGGCTGATGAACTGGCAAGGGAGGGATCAAGTAAAAACTTTTTAGGACCTGAACCATTTGTAGGTCTCTCATACGGGACAGTAATTGAGGCTATAAATGGCAGAGCGAAGTCTAGGCATCAGGCTGAATGGAGGGAGATGAGTGGAATGCTACACTCCAAGGAAACCATTGGCGAAGGTACAGTGAATTGGTACAGACATGTACATAACTGTGACAGGAAACGGATGCGTCTCATGCTTGGGGCACTGACGGGCCATTATGCCTGCCACGGACACCTATACAAAATGAGACTTGTTGAGAGCCCAGAGTGAAGAACATGCAAGGAGTCTTACGAGACCATGAAACACTTAATGTGTCAATGTGACGCCCTAGCGGGCAAACGAATGGAAATCCTAGGAAAGGCATACCCGGACCTGGAGGACTACAGACTCTTCCCTATAAGCGGCATACTGAAGTACATGGAACATGTCTCCAGACAGGCGCGGGAGAGTGACTAAAGGATTAGGGAGAACACAAAAGATCCATGAGGGTCGACGTGTCACCGGTGCTGCAGCACTGGACCCACTCTAACATAAGATAAGATAAGATAAGGCTCCGCTGTCCGTCCGTCCGTCCGTCCGTCCATCCGTCTGTCTGTCACCAGGCTGTATCTCATGAACCGTGATAGTTAGACAGTTGAAATTTTCACAGATGATCTATTTCTGTTGCCGCTATAACAACAAATACTAAAAAACTGAATAAAATAAATATTCAAGGGGGCTCCCATACAACAAACGTGATATTTTTGCTCCTTTTTGCTAGCATTTATTAACGGTAATAGGTAGACCCTTGAAATACCTGCATAATGTTTAGTTATATATACACTTTAAAAATAAATATTTATATAAAAATAAAACAAATATTTGGCTTGCTTTGGGGGGCTCCCATACAACAAACGTGATTTTTTTGCCGTTTTTATAGATAATGGTACGGAACCCTTCGTGCGCGAGTCCGACTCGCACTTGGCCGGTTTTATTTTATTAACCTTGACCGGTATGTATCCCTACTTAATATTATAAATGTGAATGAGAGTTTGTTTGTTACGCTTTCACGGCGAAACTACTCAACCGATCATCATGAAACTTTGTACACATATTCTCAAAGGTATTAGGAAGGACATAGGATCCTTTTATTTAAAAAAGGAACTTTTTAAAATAAAAAATAAACGCGGGCGAAGCCTTGTGTGGAAGCTAGTATTCTACAAGCTGGACTATTTAACCGACTCCAAAGAAGGAGGAGGTTCTCAATTCGGTTGTTTTTTTTTAATGTTTGTTACTTAATTACTCCGTGATTTATATACCGATTTGAAAAAAACTTTTTTTATTTGAAACTAGCTGATGCCCGCGACTTCGTTCGCGTGGACTTTATGATTCCGCCGTATTAATACAAATACGAACTAATGTAGATACATAAGAAAATATTTGTTATACGTATAAAGTCAAAAATTTTTTTTTGTTTAACATTGTAACCATAGTTTAAAAAAAATTAAGGGAGTCTTTCCTTCGGGAGCTAATATGAAAAGACCAGTCCTAAGCTTGACACCAGCGAATTTTAGTGATTTTTTTATTGTCATAGCAAAGGTCACAGACAACTGCGTACGTTTAAAATTAAAATGGATTTTTTTTGGAGAAGAGTGGTATACGCGGAATAAATATAGTTTCACCGGCACCACTCCCAGTGAGAATCTCAGCTTCAATTCTATTGCGCTGCCATTGACTTTACTTCGGGAAGGAGATCTTCCCCAAATTTTAATAATATTCTTGAAAACTCTTGGGCACGTAAAGTTCTATCTACAGCTTCTAGTGCCTTATTGTTGGCCATTTCGCATTCATCTCAAACGATTAGACAGCAATCCTGAAACACCTTTGCTTTGTCACAGTTTCGTGTCACAGAGCATGTCGGTGTTTCAATTTTGTTTAAATCGAGTACGATATTGAACATTGTATTTGCGTCCTTCCGCCTAGTAGTAATGTGGCTGCAATACTTGGCGATGCTATGATATGATATATGCATAGATGCTTCTGCGAGATCTTATTTTGGCGCCTGATTTCAGCGTGGATTGCTCTTGTCAGGTATGTTTTTCCAGTCCCTCCTGGAGCATCTAAGAAAAACAGTTTCCCCTCGTCGCTTAAAACACTTTCCACCACCAAATCAAATAAACTCTCATCTTGCTACATAGCGTCCCGCAAATGCACGTATTCTTCTGGTTTGTGCGAATATATACCAATCGTTCCATTTCAATTTTAGCGTACACGTCTATAATAAACTGACTAAATAGACCACGGTACCTTTGTAAATAAAATAAAACGATTGCGTCTAACTTGTAGCAGGTAAGAATAAAAGTAGCACCACGCGGTTTTTTTTTACAATACATTCAATATTTTGTTAATCTATTTATTGTTATAATAAATAGATTTAAAAAAAGTAAAAAAACACGCTATAATAGCAAATAGAACTAAAAAAGTTACTTAAAAATTTTTTTAGTTCTATTAGCTATTATAACGTGTTTTTTTTTTTTCCTTTTTTTGAAAACTATAATTTATTGTAAACACGTGTTGTTTATGCAAATAAATTTAACTTTGTTCTGCATCAGGTGTTCCAAATCTTGGATTTTTATACCTCAACAAAAAATGTTCATCAAGCTGAACAACTTTTGCTAAGGAGTCATTTTTAAATTTCTTATAGTTTACCTGAACCATTATGGTTCTGCATCAGGTGTTCCAAATCTTGGATTTTTATACCTCAACAAAAAATGGTCTTCAGATTGAACAACTTTGCTAAGGCGTCATTTTTATATTTCTTATAGTTTACCTGAACCATTATGGTTCTGCATCAGGTGTTCCAAATCTTGGATTTTTATACCTCAACAAAAAATGGTCTTCAGATTGAACAACTTTGCTAAGGCGTCATTTTTATATTTCTTATAGTTTACCTGAACCATTAAGGTTCTGCATCAGGTGTTCCAAATCTTGTATTTTTATATCTCAACAGAAAATGGTCTTCAGATTGAACAACTTTGCTAAGGCGTCATTTTTATATTTCTTATAGTTTACCTGAACCATTAAGGTTCTGCATCAGGTGTTCCAAATCTTGTATTTTTATATCTCAACAGAAAATGGTCTTCAGATTGAACAACTTTGCTAAGGCGTCATTTTTATATTTCTTATAGTTTACCTGAACCATTAAGGTTCTGCATCAGGTGTTCCAAATCTTGTATTTTTATATCTCAACAGAAAATGCTGATCAGGCTGAACAACTTTTGCTAATTCGTCATTTTTATATTTCTTATAGTTTACCTGAACCATTATTGTTCTGCATCAGATGTTCCAAATCTTGGATTTTTATACCTCAACAGAAAATGCTCATCAAGCTGATCAACTTTTGCTAAGGTGTTATTTTTATATTTCTTATAGTTTACCTGAACCATTATGGTTCTGCATCAGGTGTTCCAAATCTTGGATTTTTATACCTCAACAGAAAATGCTCATCAAGCTGATCAACTTTTGCTAAGGCATCATTTTTATATTTCTTATACTTTACCTGAACCATTAAGGTTCTGCATCAGGTGTTCCATATCTTGGATGTTTATACCTCAACAGAAAATGCTCATCAGGCTGAACAACTTTTGCTAAGGCGTCATTATTATATTTCTTATAGTTTACCTGAACCATTGTGGTGCTGCATCAGGTGTACCACTTTCCAAAATCAATTATACCCTATATTTTGCCCAGGCTTAACAGCTATATAACAAAAAAAGTTTCATTCGAATCCGTCCAGTACTTCCAGAGATTAGCGTGTACAAACAGACAAACAGACATACAGACAAACAGACAAACAGACAAACAGACAAACAGACAGACATTTTTTTTTAAATTCATACTCTATTACTATATCTCCATCGCCTCCAATTGTTTTTTTGTAAATATATTCAATGTACAGACACATTATTTTTACTGTTTTATTATATGTATAGATAGTATACTTCCAGATTGGTCCCATATTTTTTTCATCATCATCATCAGCCTATCTACGTATAATATGTATCTACATACATAAATGTAGAGTAATGTTTTGAGTCGTTTTTTTTTGTTAAAATTATTGTACTGATAGTGTCTCTATCCGAAATTATTTAATAGTTTTAACGACATTGAAACTTGGCGGGGCTATGGCGACGTTAGTTCGTAATTTCGGATTTTTAAACCAGGTTTATTGGTTAACGATATGTACTGAAGCACTGAAAAATATATGTTTTAATGGAGCACTTGATATATCGTATTCCTCAATTCGTTACCTGATTACGTTTAGTTTGCTCGATAGATAAAACGCGAACATAGGTAGATTTCAAAACTATTTCTAGTTTTTTTCCTGCTGTAAACGTAAAGTAAAAACCTTCAAAATTACCCTCGCGGGGGGCGATGGTGTACCAGGAAAACTAGATCGCGCGTCCATTGTTAAGAAGACCTATGGATTAATAAAATATATTACTATTGGGGAAACATAAAAAATGCTGTAAACTTTTGGTATTGCACTGGCTGCATAATTGTTAAATTTAATATAGTTCTCGCACAAAATCGTTTACGACCAAGGGGTCACCGATCCGTTGGTTATTGTTATTTTGCAAGTTAAATTTGACCCAATTTGCAATGTCCGAATGAGCGGAAACTTGGGACAGTCATTTGGTTTTCGTGACAATACATTATTACTTAAATACCACCATGTTTTGTCCAACATGGCCGCCGCAAGAAAATGGCGAATTTTAATTTCCACTTTAACCCCTATGATATCGGTATAATTTATTGTTTCTGTGAAAAATTCCTTGCGTCCCGCATGTGGACGGTATGCCTACCAGTGCCATCATCGACAGGGTTAATTGTACTTTGGTTTGCGGCCAACTCGGTGTTTGCGAGTGAACGTTATTTATAGCCTCCGTCGGGGCAGGCCATACATTTACGCAGTCCTCGGGGCCTCGCTGCTTTTTCAGGTACATTATTAGTAAGTGATGTTGGCATACAGCCAGGACTCTTATTAGCCCGGTTTATTCCCAGCCAAATTATCTATAATAATAAAATATTGTTAGTTATTTAGGAAGGAAATACGTTGGCAGCGGGGGTGGTGACGCGCAAGCGATATTTCTTGTTGCAAGCGTTAATATGGCTTCGGTAGCCGCTTCACATGAGGCAGCCCGAATGCTTGTCTGATACCCGAAGTAGTATACAAAAAGGTAGTCTTGCATGTTTGAGGAAACATTATAGTAATTTATTAGAGGTAAAAATCAAGGCCACAAGGCATAGATTTTAAGGACACAAGATTTCACCTTTTAAAAACGTTCCGTTTTCGTTTCTAATGTAAAGCATTTAACAAACATATAATTTAAAAAAATAATCATTTAGATAAAGCGTGGAATTCATAGATTAACACGAAATGGACATTAATTCCACAGTTTAAACTTGTTGCCCGAGCTTGAATGACTGACTATAATTAGTGGCGCTATGAACAGCGTGGTCTACATGATAATTATCTCCGGGATCGATGGAGCATTGCCTCCGTATATCATCTATGTCGGCGGCAGTTCGGGCAAGTTATCATAATTAACCGGATTATAATTACGGCTTTTAACGTTAATGATACGGTTATAAAGCTACGATTAAAGTGGGCACATTTTGGCAAACAAGCATACAGTACACCTGGTGAAAGCAGTTACGGCAGCCTACGGGCATCACCATGAACATCACACGCGCGTTGACACTATATATATCTCTTCACGTTCAATGATACTTTATTATATTGTCGGGTCATATAACATCTGTAGTAAATAGTAGGTACTAAAGTTCATTCGAAGCAAGAGGTATACTTTTTAATCCCAAAGCTCCTTCTTACCTCAAAGATTCCTTCTAGTTTTACTCTTCAGTTCACTCTCTCCTGTGACAATCTTACTCTTTGCGTTCCTTCTCGTTTCTAAATTCGTTGATCAATCCTAAAGGATTGATGAACTTAGAGCATTTATTCCAGAGCCCATCTCTGCTTGCCGTATGCTGTATAGTCATTTTTAAAAATCGTTTAAATTACAGTAGACTAAACTGTACCTACATTAAAGATAATAATATTATTACGACAACCCAGTAGCTTAATCTCATTAAGTTTTAAATTTAATACAATATCATGTTGTCCTGGGTCGGGTAGTGGCCTAAATAAGCCAAGCTTATAGCACGTCCTGGGAGCGGTAGTTTTAGAACAGAGAATTACAGTTAGATTCGGTTTAATTAATTAAAGTAGGCGCAATAGCGGTGTAACTTAGTAGACTTAAGGCCAAGCGGATAATCTCGGCTCTAGCCTCCTTGCTTGACTAATTGTTGTTGACAAAATCATTATTTTATTCACCGTTTTTGTATTAGTTGTGTCATTTGTGGATATGATTGCCACCTTTATGTTCTGTGTTGCCACCCGTACTTTATAATAAAGTATTGTACGTTATTTCTGGTAATTGTACTCTATAATCTGGAGAATAATAAAGTACACGAAAATACTTTATTTCGCATGATTTGATATCTTTGAGATTTTGAAAAGTTTAGTGGTATGGCGAGTCGAAAGAAAACAGCATCTCTGAATTTGATAAAAATGAGTTACTTATTTACTGTAATTTAAATATAGACAGACTGTAAAGATGCTGTGCAATTGTCTAGTAGAATTACAAATTAGATACAAACCGCAAAAAGTAATAAAAAATATGTTTTTAAACACAATAATACAGAAAAATAAATTGTACTTTATTTTGATACTACTTATGTACTTTTTTTCTTACCGATAATAATTAGCGTACTTTAATAGCACAAAAAAAGGTGGCAACCCTATTTGTGGACAGCACAGACCAAAGAAATATGCGCTACCCGTGGACAGTCAGATTATGTTTATTCAGGGGTACCTAACGGGCATTATTAAAGGGTATTTATACTTTTGGGGTGTTCAGCTCACCATGATCTATAGAGCCAAAGTCAACCTCAGCTGCACATGGTACACTTTGCTTACTAGTAAAAGAGGCTCTGGTAAAAGAGTAAGATGCCCGACTGGGGAAGCACCTTCAGAACCTCACAGAATACCGCAGCCAATTCACAATTCACAGTCCCTTGAGGATTGTTATGTTCCTGCGAGTGAGTGACGTCACCCGAAAAAAGGCGTTGTTGCTGCGTTGGCAGTGGTGGCGCACGAGAATTTATCACTAACTTAATACCGAGTCAGGTGTATTTAACTAAAAAAATGGAATCTAAATCACCTTCAGCTTAGACGGTAAAGCCGGGTTTTCACTTGGTCTTTAACTTCACTTGGTGTGTGTGTGTTTGGTGGTGCATTCGTTGCCGCGTGTTCGCTCGCTAAGGTACATTTACGCCCGAACAAACGAATGCTCATTCAGGGGATTTAGTACGAGATTTATTCATCGATTTCGACAATGTTAACTACAATTACTTTTTTGTCGGTAGATGGCGCTATATCAACTTTATACAAAATGAAGTGAACTTTATCGAAAACGAATAAGTAAAAAACTCCCACTAAGCATGTTAAACACTAAGTGAAAACGCGGCTTTAGACTCTAAGGCGTCTACCGGCCTACAGGTAAGTATTATCCAGCTGATCCTCCGCTTTCCGAATCTAACCACTTCCTTTCTATGTATAAAGTATTTGAGTGTAGATATATAGGTATATAGTTGAGATTCAAGATTGCTTAGTCTGTCTTGACGTCAAGGATACATATCCGTCGGCTCTTCTCGCAAATCGTCATAGCAACTACTTATTTCCTGTACAACCCGGCTTCCAGTCTCGAATGGCAATGATAATATTTACGATATAACAGATACGTTAAAATTTGGGTCCATAGTAATACCATAATTGCATATAAAACGATATAATTATCAACTGCCGTGCACCACGGATTTTTAGTATCTAACACTTTTGGGGACCTAAAACATTGAGATGTTACCTAACACATTATCGATTCCAATAATATGAATTGCAAACTCGTCTGAACGCTTGATAATTGTTGCTACCAAATCAGAATAGTATACTACCCTGGGTTCGACTTGCAATGAATTCAACATGTCATCCCGCTCCCGTCGCCATAGATCTCACTCTCAGAGAACATGGTCTGCTGTTTGATCGAATTCATAATTTGCAGTAGAACATTCACATATGGGCGACGGCAGTCATTTAAACGAAAAGAGCTTAAAATTGCCATGCCCAGTTATAAATTGCGTAACAGGGTGATCCAATTCTAAACACTTTTTCTTTAATCTATCTCTTACCGATTCCAAACTTCAGATCTTTTCAAAAAGGTCCCTCTCCTCTCTAGGGAGTTTCGATCCAAATCATGGGTGATCGAGGATGAAGACGGGACGGTACTACATGACCTAGGAGACATAACCGAAAGATGGCGTAGTTATTGCCAATAGCTTTATGCGAACTCCACAGATGCACCTGTGGATGGGGCATCTTCCAGCTTTTATTTACAGCGTTTATAAAATAGATATTAACATATTATATATATATATATATACATCGTTTATAAAATAAATTGAATCTATCTACCATTATGTACCTACTATGATGCGATGACACTCATATCTTGAGAGTTTTCCACCCTGTATACTATGTAAATTGTGTTTCCGCAAATTAAGCATATTTTATGTAATAAAATGTAAGATTTTGTACAAGTATTAATATAAATATCAGCTTAAATGTAAACTTGCAATGTATATAGAATGCAATGCATTCATTTTGATACTTCTAAACAGATTTTTTTTTACTTTAGATCTATAAATTTTTAGTACAACACTGCATGTCATTCATACAGTGTACGTGTCTGTTATAAAAGTCATTGCCGATGTCCCAATTATTTCGCGCCTCGCATCTCATTTCCGTTCGCAGCGTCGCCTTAACGAAACGCTTTGTTGCTCATTTCTTATTTAAATTTCTTGCAAATCCCCACAGACTTCGGGTTAAATTTAGCGAAAACTAAATAACAACTTTTGAGTCTGTCTTTTTCTACCAGATTCTGTGGAGGCCGATAAAAAACCTCGTTAATTGTACTCCGGAAGAAACGCGGCTCGATAAATCGATACTTGATTAAAAAGAAGCCTCTTACTTCGACGTTTATTAAAAGTAGCTTATATTTTTTACTAAGAAACTCGGCGGAGTAACAAAGATTTTAATTAGGGATAAATTGAGGAACATTTTTTATTCCTAAAACTTATTCTTTGGCTTGGCTAGAAAGATAAATTTTAGTGTCGCGTCCACCCAGGCTCTCTTTATAAATTAGTATTCATTATTTTCCTTAAATCTTGGTGGGAGCATAAGTATTGGCACATGTTGGATTATACTCGTACATAACTTTAAATTTGTATTCCACTACACTCACCTTTGCTCATAATGTGAATAAATAATAATAATCTCATCTTCATAGCTCATTTAGTTTCCATCACATTTTGCAATAGGTCCAACGCCTGCCGAGACCTGTTCATGGATATATGGTTCTATAAATATATCCTGGAGCAGGTCACGGTACAACATTACATCAACGCTTAGAGGCCCCTTTGAACAAAATCTTTTCAAAGTGACCTCTACGCGTTCGATCTATATCCCCGTGCATGCCTCTCAAATGAACGGGCTTGGCCCGTTTATTATATTTTTTCTCTTTCGTGCCGGGCTCGTTAATTATAATGATCACTTCAACATGTTATCAGTAGGTACTATTTCTGATTCTGTGATATTATATCGAAATTCATCATCATAATTTACGACGTCGGTCGTCGAAAGGCTTGTAGGATTTTTCTATTATAGATGGTTTGCAACATTTTGAATTTAATTGTATTTAATTAAAGTTTTTAAATTATCAAATCGAATGACATAAGTTACATTATTCGATATGTGACCACTGGTAATAAGTGTGCTCAGTGGTTACACCGGTGTAACAAATCAGTGTAACCATGGGTCGGAAGCGGATTTACATAAGTTATTTAAATAAGCATCAAGTCAACAGTTTTTATGCAAAATATGCTGTCATTTTTCGAGTCCCTGGTGAAATTTTCTAATTTAATGGAACACTTAATATCGTTAACAGATAATGTTACATTACAAAAATTGTTACTGTTTACAAAAAGCCATGTCGTATTCCAAACTTTTTTTATATTAGCTTGTGTTGAGTTGGGTACTCTGTACGTGGGAATTTTCAAGTATGCATATGTGTGCAAATGTGTGTGTTGATTTGTCCTAAGTTTTTTTTTGACTCCGAGGTCGCGAGTTGCATCCCCACACAAGACAAATATTTGTGTGTATGAACATGTCTGTTTGTGTTGGTCTGGGTGTTTTCTACGATTTATAAGTATGTATTTACAAAAAAAATGTATATAAGTACATTTATCAGTGGTCTAGTACCCATAACACAAACTTTGCACTTAATTTGGGACTAGAAGTGTGCGCTGTGTAAATTGTCCTAAATTATTTATTTATGATTTGTATACATATGTTTCTTTGGATAGTTAATTGATTCAGGTGTTATTTTGCGGAAGTCAAATTTACAGGCAATTTGATCTACACTACTTTGCGTGCTTCCGCCACCAATTAGTTCATGCAAACTGCTGCCGGCCGGCACCCACCCACTACCATTAGTAGTTGCATGCGACTGCCATGGCTGCTTTGGTCGTCTCTGCTCCAGCTGCTGTGGTCGTCTCGGCGAATCTGCAACATCTGAAACAAAAGATACATGCGACCGCCACTGCCCCGACTGCCGGGAGACTGGAGGAAGCCATGCACAACCTTCTGTATGGTCTGTGCCCGGACGACGATCCGTCCAAGGACACGGAGCATCAGAGGCGAGTGCGCTTATTGGCAACCTTCATTCCCTCGGGAAGGGCTGCGACCCCTCCGACCCAGGGGGACCTGGGGGAGATAATAAGGGCTCTGCCCAACACCGCACCGGGAATTGATGGAGTTAGCTCAAATATTATTAGGCACGTATGGCACGCGGTGCCGAAGGACTTTGTTCGCGTTGTTGCACTTTGTGTGACTGAGGGGGTATTTCCCAAAATTTGTAAGGATGGCAGGCTCCTCACACTCCCAAAAGGGAACGGTAAGTCGCTCAGCGACCCGAAGGCGTATCGCCCAATAACACTCCTCCCTATCTTTGGAAAAATCTTGGAACGCGTAATGCTAAGGTGCGCCCCACAGATCGTATCACAGATCTCAGAACACCAGCACGGCTTCTCTCCGGGCAAGTCGACCGTCACTGCGTTAGAAGATATATTGAGTACAGTATCTGTATCGTCATGTAAGTATGTGCAGCTTATTTTCTTGGACATCTCTGGTGCCTTCGATAATGCTTGGTGGCCCATGATGCTGCTCAAGGCGAAGAGGGGTGGGTGTCCATCGAACATATACCGTATGTTGATGGACTATTTCTCCGCACGCCGTGTGGGCCTCATCGTGGGCGATCGGGTCTTGTGGAAGGAGTCCACCATGGGATGTCCGCAAGGCTCTGTGCTCGGGCCGACGTTGTGGAACATTCTTATGGATGATCTGCTTCGTCTGCCCCTACCGGGGGGGGTTAAGATGGTCGCCTACGCTGATGACGTGACGGTCATCATAGAGTCTAATTCGCGCGCGGCCATAGAGTCGACCGCCTCGGCGGTATTGTCATTGATTGGAGACTGGGGTGCCCGAAATAGGCTGAAATTTTCCCCGGGGAAGTCTGCAACTATGACTGTGAAGGGAAAATTTCAGCGGCCCCCGGTCATTAGATTTGGTCAGGACTCTGTGAAGAACGTCACGTCCGCGACGATCCTCGGCGTGGAATTGGATCCGGGCCTATTGTTTGTCAAGCACGCCACTAGGATAGGTGAGCGCGCTGCGGCGTGCTTTGGGAAGATGTCGAGGATCTCAGCGTCATCTTGGGGGGTTAGATATCCGGCGCTTAAAGTACTATATAAGGGAACATTTGTAGCTACGATCACGTACGCTGCAGCTATCTGGTGCCACCGCATATGTATGTATGTTTGTCGCAGTGTAGTGTTGAGAAGCCAACGTCAGGCGCTAATATTATTGACGAAGGCTTACCGATCCACCAGCACGGCAGCCTTGCCCGTGCTGGCTGGGGTCCTACCAGCGGACCTGGAGATAAGTCGGGCTGGTAGACTGGAGGGAGCGCGTAGAGTCGCGAAAGATAGGGAGTTGAGTCGGCTTAAGCGCGGTATTTGGGTCGCTGTTGTGCAAGAGTGGGAAGATCGGTGGGCAGGAGAAGCCAAGGGTAGAGAGCTCCATCAATTTTTCCCGGAGGTGGCCGGACGGCTCAGGGCAACCTGGGTCGAGCCGGATTATCCGACCTCCCAGATTCTCGTGGGTCATGGAATCTTTAGGAGAAGGCTGAATGACATGGGTTTGCATGAGAGTAGTATGTGTGACTGTGGAGAGAGCGAGGAGGACAGAGACCACGTTCTATGGTCCTGTCCTATGTATGATGATATAAGGGGAGATATGATGGATGCCATCCAGCGCCGAGAGGACGCGCCAGGGCCAGTGTACCACACCGACCTTGTGTCGACGGCGGCGAACTTCGCCGCCCTCAAGAGGTTCGCTCACAAGTGGCACGCGCGGAGAAGCGCCATGGAGATAGAAGAGAAGAGGAGAAGAAGAGGAGGGGCGCTAGAGGCTGACGGCGAAGCCGTGATAGTATCGTCGCCGCCCCAGAATGGGGAGAGGGCGCAGGGACAAGGACAGAGAGATAAATAATTTGTAGGGAGTGAAGACGTGCCACGGCACCGCGAAGCCAAAGTGCAGTGTGCCGTGAGCATCTCCCGCGATTCGGCTCAAATGACCAGGAGGTCGGTGGAGCCATGGGAAGGTGGTGGGTTTGCCCCGACTGCCGTGGTCGTCTCTGCGACACGTGTTTCGCCTCTACGCGATATGTCTCTTTGTCTTGGTCTGGATGTTTTCTATGCATTATATGTAAGTATCTACAAAAAAAAAGTATTATGTCAGTTATCTAGTGGGTACTACTACCTAGTACCCACCTGGGTATAGTAAAACTTTTGCTGAGTTTGGAACTAGATGACTGTGTAATTTGTCCAGGAATATTTATTTATTTATATATAGCGTAGGGATTAAATAAGTACCTTGCGCTATGACACCTGTAACATAACTCGTTATAGGTACTAAAATAACACTTTTTATACAACGCCAGGTGCCATAAAATCATTAAGGCCCGCATGAGGTAAAGCCGTTACCGCTGCAGCAGATTGTGCAAAAATCTATAGAGTACAATCTGCCGTTTCTTTACGGCTTTTGTGGATTACGAGAAAGCCTTCGACTCTATCGAAATCCTTACAGTGATGCCAAGTAGATCAGCGCTATATCGAGGTACTGAGATGTCTGTACAACTCTGCGACAATGACTGTAAGCAGCAGTCTAATCCTATTCAACTGCAGCGGAGGGGTACGTCAAGGGAATGTCGTCTCAATACAATACGAGGACACAAGAAGACACGAGGCATCAATTTGAACGGCGAGGTCATCTCACACTTGCGACTTGTCGATGACGTGGTCAAATGGAATCTAGTGATTAACATTACTCAAATAAATTAAAATTCCATCCACATCACCATGACATATTTGGCGATTTACTACAGTACGTTTTTTAAGACATTTTCTACCACGAACTGTGAAGTTCTGGAATCAACTTCCTTCAGCGGTATTCCCAAATAAATACGACATTGGGGGCCTTCAAGTACACGGTCAATATTTCCCTTAAAAGGCTGGCAACGGATTAGTGACCCCTAGGTGTTGCAGATTTCTATGGGCTGTTTTCCATCAGGTGACCCACATGCTCGCTTGACCTCTCTCATATATAAAAAAAACTCAAGCTCGTTCAGGTTTGCAGTCGGGTAATTTACAGAATAAGGACGCATCGATTAACTCATAGAATAGGAAGGGATGTCGTCAGTGCAGTGTATTGCGGTACATGGATGGACATTCAACAACACGGGGCTATATGAAGATTCATAGACCTCGACAGCGGAGGCAGAGTTGTCACTCTGCGTCTCAGCAATGTCTCGCTGAGACTGTCAACCCGTGACCACGGCTGGTTCAATCTGCTGGAAACGTCAGGCAATAATAAAGCTATGACTTACTTTCATGATCGCGTTAATTTCCGTGGTTATTACCATTTTAACCATGATAGGTTATCTAAAAATGTTATAAGTAGTAGCATTTCGGCTAGAAAGGTTCTAAGTGGAGGATTCGAGTGGTGGAATCGATTAAGAGAGAGGAGGTGAGATCGACTCGTTAGAGCGGCTGGGAGTGGCCATGCAGTACGTAGTATTATTACTCGTATATACATAGTATATTTACTATTTAGTTATTCTAGAAACAAACAAAACAGCAGAGGAAAATTAGTTAGGTATTACAAATAAATATTAGTTTAGTTAAATAACATTAATAACATATTTTAGAACCCTATCCTCTACTTTTGAAACTAAACTCGTTAATAGAGATCTAGGGACATTTTCAATCACAAAATTAATATGTAACTAACCACAGACCCCTCATTAAGTTTCAAAATTTTAGTCCTAGGTTCGAAATTCTATTTTGTAGTTATCTATTAAACATCGTTTGTTGTACAAAAGTTTCTAATTTCAACTTTGGTATACAGGGTGCTGGGTGAGAGACCGCCCACAGGGTGCAGAAATTTGTTGTACAAAGTTGTCGAGGAAGAATTAGACGGTCATTGAGAACCTTAAAATGTTTATCCTAAAAATAGGCTTTTATAGAAAAGCCTATTTTTAGGATAAACATGGATAACCATCATGTATTCAAGACAGCTGCAAAACAAGTTGCAAGTTCAGATAATTTGTTGTTTATGTAAAATTATGTGTTTGTGCACGCACCCGACAAACTTTAAGGGCAGATACTACACTCAATATTATCCAAAAAAATACCATATATGTAGGGGCTAAACTCAACCCCCTAGGAGCCACCCCCATTTCACCCACAAGAAAAAATAGAACTATCGACGTCGGGACTGGACTAGTGAACGAACATGAAAATAGACAATATAATATAAATATTAATAAAGCCGTAAAGTGAAATAAAATAAGTATATATAAACTAGTGTTTTTAAAACCTACACATACATACCAGCAATATTTTTGGACGAATTATCCAACGAAATGTTACATCATAGATTTCGTTAGATAGTTGGTCCAAAAATATTTATGTAAAAAAAACCGTTTGCAAAATATTAAGCTAAACAGTTGTGTTCTACGTGAATACGATATGCACTAAAATTATGTCAAAATGGCAGTGCTTCGCCCTCCCCCGTAGGTGATGTTCTATAGTTCTTTTCTAGCGTAATAAATTCTTTGATCCTTTTTTGAAATTGGAATTTTGAATGGAGATGATAGATTTGTAGCTGTGACACCAAACTGTATGTATATGTATATGAAAGCAATTTTAAAGACGAAATTTGAGATTCACAACAAAACATAAAAGTAAGTAGAAAACAAAACACAATACAGGTTTAAAACAAAAAAGGATGTAAAAAAGTCTACCTCTACGGAACCCTTTACTCACGTCCGACTCGAACTTTTCAGTCAAGATTCATCTACCAAAAGAAAAAAGGCACTGCTGAAGTTTGCACAGGCAATACATAAATAAGGAAAAAAAATAATTGCAAGGAATTCGCAAGTACGAGTACTATTTGTTTGAACATCATCATCGTCATCATAATACATTATGAACGTAATTGCTTTTTGAACAAACAATATTACTTAATTCAACATATTCAAATACCTTATTCACTCCGAATCAAAACCTTAAAAGGAAATTGAACAGTTAAAATACGAAGTACGAAAATAATCTGTGGTAGAGACAAAATGTCTACGAATTATTAAAGCAGCATTCTACTAACTTAGCCTTAGCTTAGAGTGACCGTCTACCGTTTAAAAATATCTTGAAAGGTTATCGAGAAAATTCTTGAAATGGGTATTAGCTGTATCTAAAATATTTTTTTAACCGACTGAAAAAAAATCATTTAAATAATAAAATGGGGGTGGCTCCTAGGGGGTTGAGTTTAGCCCCTACATATATGGTATTTTTTTGGATAATATTAAGTGTAGTATCTGCCCTTAAAGTTTGTCGATGGCTATCCATGTTTATCCTAAAAATAGGCTTTTATAGAAAAGCCTAATTTTAGGATAAACATGGATAGCCATCATGTATTCAAGACAGCTGCAAAACAAGTTGCAAGTTCTGATAATTTGTTGTTTATGTTAAATTATGTGTTTGTGCACGCACCCGACAAACTTTAAGGGCGGATACTACACTCAATATTATCCAAAAAAATACCACATATGTAGGGGCTAAACTCAACCCCCTCCGAGCCACCCCCATTTTATTATTTAAATGATTTTTTTTCAGTCGGTTAAAAAAATATTTCAGATACAGCTAATACCCATTTCAAGAATTTTCTCGATAACTTTTCAAGATATTTTTAAACGGTAGACGGTCACTCTAAGCTAAGGCTAAGTTAGTAGAATGCTGCTTTAATAATTCGTAGACATTTTGTCTCTACCACAGATTATTTTCGTACTTCGTATTTTTAACTGTTCAATTTCCTTTTAAGGTTTTGATTCGGAGTGAATAAGCTATTTGAATATGTTGAATTAAGTAATTTTGTTTGTTCAAAAAGCAATTACGTTAATAATGTATTATGATGACGATGATGATGTTCAAACAAAGTGTACTCGTACCTGCAAATTCCTTGCAATAATTTTTTTTTTCCTTATTTATGTATTGCCTGTGAAAACTTCAGCAGTCCCTTTTTTCTTTTGGTAGATGAATCTTGAATGAAAAGTTCGAGTCGGACGTGAGTAAAGGGTTCCATAACGGTACATTTTCCTACATCCTTTTTTGTTTTATACCTGTATTGTGTTTTGTTTTCTACTTACTTTTATGTTTTGATGTGAATATCAAATTTCGTCTGTAAAATTGCTTTCATATACATACAGTTTGGTGTATGTATATGAAAGCAATTTTACATCACAGCTACAAATCTATCATCTCCATTCAAAATTCAAATTTCAAAAAAGGATCAAAGAATTTATTACGCTAGAAAAGGACTATGGAACATCACCTACGGGGGAGGGCGAAGCACTGCCATTTTGAGATAAATTTAGTGCATATCGTATTCACGTAGAACACAACTGTTTAGCTTAATATTTTGCAAACGGTTTTTTTTACATAAATATATTTGGACCCACTATCTAACGAAATCTATGATGTAAGATTTCGTTGGATAATTCGTCCAAAAATATTGCTGGTATGTATGTGTAGGTTTTAAAAACACTGGTTTATTATAAACACTTATTTTATTTCACTTTACGGCTTTATTCATATTTATATTATATTGTCTATTTTCATGTTCGTTCACTAGTCCAGTCCCGTCGTCGAGTGTCCTATTTTTTCTTCGTCATTTCCTTTTCCATCTTGTCAGTTCGTTCTTTGTCGGTGGCCAGTTGCGAGGCTGCCCGCTATAGAGTCCGCAACAGTATGTATGGAAAAGACGAGAAAACAAGGATCCTCCCACTTCACGGGTAAGTAAAAAAATTTAAGATACTAGATAGAGTACCTTGAAATTTGTATTTAAAGAATTTTGTCATTTTGTTGGCCTGATTATTAAGTATACCCATGCCGAATTACGCTTACATTTCTAACTCTAATAGGCTCTAAGCTAAGCCGCGGACATACAGACTGACAGACATGACCAAGACTAAAGGATTCCTGGCTGACTACAGAACCCAAAAATATCTTCATCACGTGTAACGATGAACATCAGCCAAGTTTCAATAAATATGATTAAAAAATATTAAGTAACTCACATTCAAACTTTGTCACCCCCTTTTCTCCGGAAATGAAACTCCCCCGGACTTTTTCATTAACTTGACTTATCTTGCAAAACTGATACAAGAGTTGCTTGATGTAAAATTGTCTATAGATAGTATACAGTTACCTCTTAACATCAGGCGGGCCATAGTATGGTTCGTAGTATAAAATAAAATGTGAACAAGGATGAAGGCCCTATGGGTGTGAGAAGTGGACGGTGACGAAAGACATTTTGCCTTCAATCCCGTATTACTCCTTTAATAAAAGTTGTTCGACAATTCGAAATACGAAAATACCGTAAAAAGCCTTTGTCGTACGGAATAAGACCCACACAAATTGAATTGTAAGGAAGTTGACAGCAAATCTCTAGTAGTTCCGGAACGAGATCTTTTCAAAGTTGTTTTGATAAAAATGCGTTTTAGGGTTCCGTCGTCTAACAAGAAGTCTGAAACCTTAATATATATATATTCCTATATATGCCTAGACAAATTATACACGGCCATCTAGTCCCAAACTAAGCAAAGCTTGTACTATGGGACTAGATAACTATATAATAACACTTAAATACATTGTTTTAAAATACATACATACCTATAATACATAGAAAACGCCCAGACCAAGACAAAGAGACATGTTCATGCACACAAATATTTGTATTGTGCGTTAATTAGTGGCAATTGTGTATAGCTTATGCTTAGCTTATAGCTAAACATAAGCTAAACACAATTGCCACTAAATTAAGCTGTCTACTAGCTATCAGCCTGTCTACCCCCTACCCACCTACTGTGTATCTACCCACTGCTGGATATAGGCCTTTCCCAATGCTTTCCACCATATCCGATCCTCGCTTTCCGCTCCCAACCGCTTTTTTGTCGGTCTATTTAGAGAGGGGGCGCCCTAAGCTACGTAGCACCATACATGGCCTCCACTCTAGGACTTTCCTACCCCATCTGCTATCGATGACTCGGCAGATGTGGTCAGCCCATTGTCATATCAGCTTGCCGACTCTTAGAGTTATGTCGACCATTTTGGTTCTTCGACGATTTTCTTCGTTCCGAATTCAACCCCATAGAGAAACACCAGGCATTGCTCCCTCCAACGCTGTACGACTTTTAGTCTGTGAACTAGAACCAACGGTCAGTGTCCAAGTCTCTGCACCTTAGGTCATAGTGCGGAGGATTCAATGACTGAACACTTGGGTCTCCATTCCAAAAAAATATTCAAGTATAATTAGACAATAATATGATATTTGTATTTGAAATGAGATATTATTTTAACATTTTCCTGTTTAATATGTTTTTACCTATCATGTAACGTTTTTTTTATTAAACCCACCTTCAGGAAACATACATCCAAAGTTGTAATCAATGTAACTACATGATAAATTACCAAAATATACCTGTCCCACGGAGTTGTATAAAGGTCATGGCTTTTTCCGTCAAGTATTTTCTGCTTGAAGTTCAAATAAAATTTTATTTCACGTTTTAATTGTATTTACGTAACCCGAGGGATGTTTAGCCCTCAAAAATAAAATTCATTTTATTATGGTGATTCGTTTTACTAAAATGCCGCTTTTCGTTGAATGCCGGTTGGTGTAAGCGCTGTCAGATGGTGGGCCGTAGGCTTCGTAGATTACATTTTAATGGCCCTAAAGCGTAAGTCACATCAAACGCGGATAGTAGCGGACGCTGGCAATTGTACGTAAATACAAAATGTTATTACGTTTACACAATATATTTTTTTTTAAATTGTGATGTACATACTTTGGCTTGTGGATAGATGAACGATGAACCATTTTTTTGTGACATTGTTTTGTGTTATGAGAGGGGGCCAAACTGATATAAAGCAATCACCACCACCATATAAATACCAACAGAAACACCAAGGGGTTGCCGATTCGTTGCCAACCTTTTAAGAGAAATATAGACTCTGTTCTTGAAGGCTTGTCGTAAATGTTCGGTAATACCGCTCACGGAAGTTGATTTCGCAATTTCACCGTTAGTGGTATAACATGTCTTAAAAAACGTGCTGTCGTACATCGCCAATTATGAAAATGATTTGGATTTATTGCGAGTTGTACGATAGTGGAACTCAGGGGCAGGTAGCAAATCAAACAGCTCATCTGAGCACTCCCCTTGATATAATTTGTATAGCATGCAAAGAGACGCAACATCTCTACGTCTAGAGAGACAGATAGTCCAGTCGATCCGAGATCATTGGGTCACCAACGATTTGAACTGCTCTTCTTGTATGCGCTCAAATGGAGCAAGCAAGTACTGGAGAGCACCAGCTCACAGACGTACTCCATGTGAGGTCGAACCTAGGAGCCTACCGCCGACACTCAACCCGATTACCATCGGATTTCTTGATAGCGAAAATCAAATTTCAGCTTAGATTTATAGTACTTATGCTTAGCTTAGCTAATAGACATCCTAGAGCTCTACAGAATACGCTAAAGATGTTTGTCAATAACTAAAACGTAAGACCTATTTTTCGAATCAAAATATTCGATGATAATCGGCTTCAGCTACGGTGGTAGGCCCCCTGGGCTTAATAAATATAGTTGCCTTCAACTACATGTATATAAAGCCCAGGGACCGCCGAAGCTGAAGCCGATTACCATCAGATTTTTTTAAATGTGAAAATGAAACTACTGCTAAGATTGTTGGTAATTATGTTTAGCTCAGCTGGTAGAAATCCTAGAGTTCTATGCACTAAGCTGAAGATAACTAAGCTAGAGCTCTATGTACTAAGCTGAAGATGACTAAGCTTAAAGTAAATAGCTGTAAGCTAAAAGCAGTTTTTAGAATCATAATATCCGGTGGTAATTGAAATTAGCTTCGGCGGTAAAAGCCCCGGTTCGGCAATGTTGAGGTGTCATCATCATTATCATTATTATTTAAATAGTTGTCTTGGCCGACTTGCCAGATAAATATTTTTTTTCTGAAAAATTGAAAAATTCACCTGCCCCCCCCCCCCCCCCAGGTGGGATTTGACGTCACACTGTTACTCACACAGTAGAAATATAAGATGCAAAAATTCGTCAGCAACACAAACCTTCCTGGTAGCTCAGTTGGAAGAGCACTCGACCGGTCATCGAGAGGTCGTGGGTTCAAATCCCACCTAGGGGGGCAGGTGAATTTTTCCATTTTTCAAAAAAATAATCATCATCATCAGCCGGTATCTACCCACCGCTGGATATAAGCCTTCCCCAATGCTTTCCACCAGATACGTTGGGGTGTAAATACCAGATACTAAAAGTAGTTTTTATTGTACAGTCAATCGCTTGTAGATCGTAATGCTACCAGTATATGAGGACCCAGTGTAATGCTACGGATATTATATATACTTCGTGGTTATGAAGGATTTTGGAGGTCAGGTTAAGTTGTTTGTCCCCGCAGTTATCATTAAGGTACAATTAAAGTGTAGCTGCAGTCTGCGGTTGCCGTTCATTTAGCAATTGGACCTTTAGATAACAGTTTGATGTGTGACTGACTCACCACCCTCTTTGAGCCAAAGCTAACCTCACGTAGGAAAATCCTGAAACACGTGTTTACTCATTTATCTGTAGAAGTGTAAAGTTTGGGATAAAATAGTCCAATTAATCTCGTTTCCCAATACAAACTTTGGACCTTCGTTTCACCTAATGCGTGTATTCACATGTGTCGACATGTCATGACAAACACACGAGGCTCAGTCAATAGAGAGGTAGAGCGGCTCAGCATATTTATAAGAAATATGCTGAGCCGCTGCTATACCAAATTCTCTTGTTGTGTTTCTGCGAGTGAATGTGGTCACCAGGTAGGAGTTGCTGTGTAGTCAGCGGGGGTGGCGCTTACAATATGTCTACGGCAATCGCTTTATATTAGACGAGCCTTATGTTTGCCTAGCCTTTAGGCTTCTTGAAACTCTTCACTAACCCGCAGTTGAACAACACAATAGAGCATACTCTATGGGCAAATATAATATCATTTGTTTAGATTTTAGAATATATTGTGAACTCTTAGATTATATACATATAAGTAATAGAGTACGTCTAATCGAGTAAGAAAGTTGGCACGTATCTATCGCCCCCTGGTGACGATTTTGAGAACACATAAGCTAATTAGACAATAGTTTTTATAAGGTACTTTAAGTCCATACCCCTCTTATCAATAAGAACGACGACGACTACTATTTTTTTATAAATTCATATATGAAAAATTATTAATTTCACAACTTAGGTTAAATACACAAAAATAATCCAGCGTAATAAATTTTATTAAAAACATATTATTTGAAGAAAATTTAACTTATTACGCCGGATTATTTTCTTTCAATGCGACCTCATATAAGTAGTCTAAGAGATAGCGACTCTACTCCATAGATTACATTTTAACGACTTTAGTCCGTCCCGTTTAACATTAAATGGACTAATGTTGCACGGGTTTGAAGTTACTGTTATTCTAGATTGCAATTTATATAATATACGGGACTTACCGCGATCATTTTTTTTTTATTATTTAAAAAAATTCAATTTATATAAAAATTGATCCGTAAACAACCGTGAAAGTTTAAAGTTATATCTATATAATAGTTTTTCTGGATGCACAACACCATCCTGCCAACGCAGCAACTCCCTCCTTTCTGGTGACCCAACTCACTCGCAGGAAACATTGAATTTTAGGATTGGTCCAATTTATTTTACAAACTAATATTGATGCTTTTTGGTAGAATTTGTGAAGCACTTTCAGGGTCAGTAATGAGTGTTCCAATACCTTGTATAGTTTAGAAAATAACTTTATCTGCTCTCGTACTGAAATTTATAGATTAAAAAACTAAACACAGAATTTTAATGGCAGTCTTTTACGTACAAGCCATCAAAATAAATTTAAAAAGAGACAACTGTATCAAAAAATAACTTTTTTTCCATTTCGATACAGCTTCAGCCCTGGGTTAAAAAATTTGCAAAGTTGCAAATGCATTGCAACTTTGCAAATTTTTTTGCAAAGTTGAACGCGGCACCGCGCACTAAACTGTTAAATAAACTTCATGGTTTTATTTAAAATATGATTATCATCTATTTCATGAGATTAGATAAAGTAGTGTATGAAACTACTCGTGGGATGCTATTATCACACTCACATTCGTATTTTAAGAACCCTTATTATGCAACAGTTTCATAAACTACTATAGTGAGGTCATTAACCGTTTTCACCCTGTATCAGCGTTGCCAGACTCCCTATTTTGGCGAGACGTCCCGCTTTTTTAGGCTAAAATGTCCCGCTTTTGGCAGTGATCACAATATATTATGATTTCGTCAACTGAAATTAATGGACGGAATGCCATTTGAATCTTTGGAAAAATGTAAGCAATTTAAACTTTAACAAACTGATATATTCTTGATCTTTGATCGTTTACACTCATACCAAAAACACTTATCTATTTATTGTATAAAAAAATATATCTAACAAATATGTATTTTTCTTGTAGTCCCGCTTTTTCAGAAGTCTAAACAGCAACGCTGCATTGTATATACCTCTATATAAAAACAACAATTACTTGCCCTGTATATATAGCTCAACGTACAAAAAGAACTCGTTTTATAGTATAGGATTGGTTGTGTGTGAGGATGAGTAGAAACTTGTTTAAAAGAATAAACTAACTTCTTCCAAACTCAGACCTACTTGAGGTAACTCTTCAGAAAACTGGTCCATATATTACGTGGCATGCGCGCCGCGAATACAGGTTATTAACGAAAAATACCATCCAATATTCATAGTATCTCACTATCCGTAAACTTTTGTGAGTAGGGTCCGAACTTGCGTGTTGAAGTGTATTCGATTCCAAGTTTTATAGTGTTGTTGCCGAGTAATGGGCGAACTGAGAAATGGTCCTTGGTAAAAAAGGGAAAAGTGTTTTTCTTGCGTTGTACAAAGAGTTTCTGACGATATACTCAAATATAAATGCTCAGGGGTAACGAGCTCCACAAATTAACTAACTTTGACTTACGTATTCAGCCCGTTAATTTAGGCTCGGTTATTTAGTCAGTTACATTGTAGGTATCGCAAATTTCTTGCTTCTCTATAAATTATTCAAATGGCAAGTTTATTACCTAATACTCTATTACGATAAGTTGTGATAGACCACATGAAAAAATAATGAAATAGTCTTTATTCGTTCCACACATGAATTACATATTTGATAAATTATTATGATATTTCATATATCCTATGGACTCACGGGCTTAAACCCGGTCATTTAGTAGGCATGCACGGGGAAATGGATCCAACGCGTAGAGGCCCCTTAGAGAAGTTTAATGTACACCTGCCGTGACCCGCTCCCGGATATATGGATGGAACGACATACCCCATGAGCAGGTCTCGGCAGGTATTATAACTATTGCATAGTGTGTTCAAGAATAAATGAGTTGATATATACATATTAACAACCGGCTACTAGCCGTGTGGTTTCCGGCAGACTAGAATAGAATCACTCCGTTTCTTCCCGTGGATGTCGTACAAGGCGACTAAGGGAAATACATTATCAAATATCGATCAGGCCTCCCCAACCCGTTTGGCCAACGTGGGGAGTGTAGGCCAAATCCTCTTTCCGTCTAGGACGGACGAGAGAGGGTCGCGCTTTTGTAGTGGAGACTAGTGATTATGAACCGGCTACTAGGAAAATGTTAATGGTTTGCTGTTTTCTGTTACATGGAGATACTTCCTATAGACGAGCAGCTTATAGTTACGCTGTGCTCTACATCTTCGACACCACCGTTCACGTGGGGTTGGGTTTGGGTCAAAGATACACCGCTAAGGTAGCAGCAAACTGATCAAAACAACACCTGATGGAAAACAGTTATGTACGAATGCTGTTATCTGTGGGCGAAAGCACCCAAGTACCAGCCAGCATCTTATGATTCGATTCAGAGACGAGCTCTGAGGATAGTGGCCGAAATTCCTCGATACTGGCTTTTTTTTTTATTATACTACGTCGGGTGGACAAAGACAAGCATACGGCCCGGCTGATGTAAAGCAGATACCGTAACCATATTAACGGTCGCAACAATTGTCTCGCGTTAATTCCCGTGGTTATTATAATTTTAATGATGAATTGAGAAAGTTTAAAAGTTACCATTTCGGAATATTACCAAATATGTTGAAAAGTGATTAGTATATACTGAATTTACACTTAGGCACTACTTACTATAAATCGAAAAACAAATTGAGGTCTAAACGCTCTGCAGGATTAGGTCACTAGGCATTAGGAATAGTTTCATCCGCTCGAATTGCCATATAAATTCCACTTAATTGGGATACGTGTTGCTTCAATTACCAACACATGTTTTCTTAACACCTTAGCTTCCCTTACGGCATACGGTTAGTAGTTCTCCAAACTTCGTGCATATTTGAACGAACTTCCCCCAAATTAGGCTCTTATGTATATGGAGACTTGTAGTATGTATTTTGTATGAAAAACTCCATGTAATATTTAGTTTCTTAGTACAGAAATTCTTGAGAGGAAAGTTTGCTTGTGTTTATTAAACTTTTAGACTATAAAACTGTGAAGCTAAAATTAGACAAACTCGGATTTAGTAGGTAACTATAAAGTGTTATGAATACAAGTTGTTTTTATCATAGTTTAATTCAGGGCTGTCCAAACCATATACAATGCATTACAAATTACTAAGTAGATTTGCGGGCCGCAGTATAAAGTATAATGTCAAGTAGGTAACAGCTAGTACCTACCTACTTGACATTTTTACTAGGTACCTTAAAAAAAATTAAGCTTAGTTATAACCAGTTAGTTATAACGTTAACAGTGTAGCAGTAAAAAAATATATAAAATGAAAAACACGTCACGGGCCACACAAATATAAGGGCCGTGCCTTGGACAGCCCTAGTTTAATTGATATATATATATACGACGATACGATGAAGGAGCTCGGTGGAGTCGTTGCGCATGTCAGTCTCATCGATCACGCAAGTTAAACAACGTATACCGTATCCTGTCTATGGATGGGTTTATTAATCTCGAGCTCCTCCGTGCCTCGGAGGGCACGTTAAGCCGTCGGTCCGGGCCAGTCCAGCCGGTCGGCTGTTGTCGTTAGGCTAAGCCAGTGCGGTTTAAAACCACTGGCCTCCGCCAACCCGCAGTTGAGCAGCGTGGTGGAGTATACACTAAATCCTTTCGATTGAGGGGAGTAAGGTAACACCTACGGCATCGTTCTACAATCTCACCGTTCGCCACCGCCAGGGAATTCCTCTTTGCACATTGAGAGTCATGCATGGTTCTCGGTAGATCCATATATGTTTTCTCCCCCGTACCAATAAATATACCCGCGTACAATATAAAAATAAGTTATCTATATTATTATTATAAATGTGAAAGTGTGTTTGTTTGTTTGTCCTTCTTTAACGTCGCAATCGCAAGTAACAGACGTATAGACATGATTTTTTTTTGAGTTAGTTTAAGGCCTGGAGAGTGACATAGGTCCGAGATAAAGAGTACTTTATCCCGGAAAACAGCTTTCACGGGAAAAAATAAAGTTTATAATCATTTGTCCTTCTTTCACGTCGAATGTAACTTAATTGCTAACATGGTTTTTTTTAAACAACCAAGCAAACAAATGTTTTAGAGCCAAAGCCAGGCTCAGCTGTACGTGGTGTACCCTGCCGCGTAGCGAAATAGCCGAAAGAGTGGTAGGTAGGGTATAGCGTATTTGCAAACTGGCCGACTGGGAAAGTACCTCCACCTCACCGAATACAGCAGCAAGCAAGAACAAAATATACACGAATCAATGGCAGGTCCCCTGGACCACGCGGGCGAAGCCGCGGGTAACAGCTAGTATATAAATAATTAATAAATATTCCTGGACACACCGCCACCTAGTGCCAAACTAAGCAAAGTTTGTACTATGGGTACTAGGTAACTGATAAATATACTTATATCCCGGTCACATTATCTCGAGACCTCGCTGGAATGCGAACCTCCGCCCCGTTCTCCTTTCACCACGTTTTTCACCCCGTTCTCCTTTCAGTACGGTTAGCACTTTCGTTGCCGATACGCGTCGACTTGTTTTCGTGGTATATTTTTAAACATTTCATTGATTAGTTTGGACTTTTATATCGACGCCAGGTCTCGAGATAATGTGACCGGGTTATGAATACATTTTTTTTTAAATATAATGCATAGAAAACACCCAAACTAAGATAAACACACATGTTCATGGCCACAAATGTTTGTCTTGTGCAGCTATCGAACCAGCGATGCGTTTCTGGTTTACAAGCGTTAACGTTGCGGCACCTGCTTTATAGCAGGCGGGCAGTATGCCGGTTTAGTGGTCCACTTCAGTGGTATACAAAATCTAGAATTACCTAGCTGATTGGATTATGGGTACTTTGGTATTGAACATTATATGTACTGAAGGTCGCACAGCGAGCTATGGAGCGAATTATGCTCGAAGTTCTTCTCCGCATAGAATCCGAAACGAAGGAATTAGACACAGAACTAAAGTTGACGAAGTAGCGTATGGGGAGAAATGTTTTAGAGTGGAGCGACGGAGATACTGCGTTGGCAGAAGGAGTTGCTGTGTTCCTGCGAGTAAGTAAGGTTACCACAAGGAAGGAGTTGCAGCGTTGGCAGCGGGGGTGGCGGCACGCGAGCGATATTTCATATACCGTTTGGCTATGGTAACCGCTTCACATTAGGCCCGTCGTACGTTTGTCTGCCACCCGACGTAGTATAAAAAAAATGTTGCCTCGCGTGTGTTTTAATACTATATTCAAGTTTGTCATTACGTATAACCTTTATTTCGGTTCAAATATTTTCATTATCAACATTGAACAAGTGAAAAAAGGCGTATTTATTTGTCAATAGACGGCCATATTTGTTTGCTGCCAGCTGTCAACTGTCAGGCCGAGTGGTAGCGCCGACGATGTCAACAATTCGGGTGTATTTATCCCTGACGTCGCTAGTCCGTGCTATTGTAGTGTTTACCCTACAGAATTAATAAAAATATTGTTGTTAAGTCTTTATTGTACAAAAGAACTAACATATTCAATTCAATCCATTTATTCGTTTAAGATATGGTTCATATATAGGTGTTATAAATTATACAAGGTGCACATATCTTGCCAAACTTGTTGGCCTACAAAAAATGTGACTGATCATTTTTTGTAGGCCAACAAATTTGGCAAGATATGTGCTATTCTTATATTATATACATAATATAAGAATAGAGATTAAATGTTATTACAATGTCATATATTTCTTCATAAACATGACAATAAAAGAGTTACAAGTACAATGGAGGAGCTCATTGGCGTCGGTACACGTGCCAATCTAATCGAACACGCAAGTTAAGCAATGTTGACCGTAGCTGTTCATGGATGGGTTTATTTAGAGATCTTTCGAGATGATTTCGAGATCCTTCGTGCTTCGTGTTCATGTCATTAGATGACAGTCGTTAAGCCAAGTCAATTGCCTGTAGGCGGTTTAAAAACACTGGCCTCCGCGATCACGCAGTTGAGTTGCGTAGTGGGTGGAGTATGCTCTAAAACCCTTGTATTGTGGGAAAGCCCGTATCCCAGTAATGCGATGAATGACGACGATGATGTACAATGGCGGACTTATTATTTATAAGGGATCTTTTCCAGTCAACCATTCAATATGTAATTAAAAGGAAAACATATTTTGGCGAAAACTTATGTGCAATATGATGACACGAATTCTTGATAACAAAATAATAGTTTATGAAACTGTTGCATAATAAGGGTTCTTAAAATACGAGTGTGAGTTTATAACATGAGCCGAAGGCGAATGTTATAATAGACCACACGAATATTTTAATACCTAATTATGTGCAGTTTCATACACTTCTTTATCTAATCTCATAAAATATATGAGGTTAATTTAACAGCTTTATTTCTTACTGCGTAGTGCGCATGCGCGACGCGCCGCGCGGCGCCGCGTTCACAGATTATGTAGAAAAATTTTGCAAAGTTGCAATGTATTTGCATTGCAACCTGTTTAAAATACCTGTATCCAGGGCTGAAGCAGTATCGAAATGGAAAAAAAGTTATTTTTCCATACAGTTGTCGTATGGACAACTGTATCGCGCTATGCATATCTATGTCGCACATGCGCACTACGCAGTAAGAAATAATGCAATGCAAATGAAAAAATTATCATATATTTTATGAGATTAGATAAAGAAGTGTATGAAACTGCACATAATTAGGTATTAAAATATTCGTGTGGTCTATTATAACATTCGCCTTCGGCTCATGTTATAAACTCACACTCGTATTTTGAGAACCCTTATTATGCAACAGTTTCATAAACTTTTATTTTGTTATCAAGAATTCGTGTATCTGCCCTTAAAGTTTGTCGATGGCTATCCATGTTTATCCTAAAAATAGGCTTTTATAGAAAAGCCTAATTTTAGGATAAACATGGATAGCCATCATGTATTCAAGACAGCTGCAAAACAAGTTGCAAGTTCTGATAATTTGTTGTTTATGTTAAATTATGTGTTTGTGCACGCACCCGACAAACTTTAAGGGCGGATACTACACTCAATATTATCCAAAAAAATACCACATATGTAGGGGCTAAACTCAACCCTCTCCGAGCCACCCCCATTTTATTATTTAAATGATTTTTTTTCAGTCGGTTAAAAAAATATTTCAGATACAGCTAATACCCATTTCAAGAATTTTCTCGATAACTTTTCAAGATATTTTTAAACGGTAGACGGTCACTCTAAGCTAAGGCTAAGTTAGTAGAATGCTGCTTTAATAATTCGTAGACATTTTGTCTCTACCACAGATTATTTTCGTACTTCGTATTTTTAACTGTTCAATTTTCTTTTTAAGGTTTTGATTCGGAGTGAATAAGCTATTTGAATATGTTGAATTAAGTAATTTTGTTTGTTCAAAAAGCAATTACGTTCATAATGTATTATGATGACGATGATGATGTTCAAACAAAGTGTACTCGTACCTGCAAATTCCTTGCAATAATTTTTTTTTCCTTATTTATGTATTGCCTGTGAAAACTTCAGCAGTCCCTTTTTTCTTTTGGTAGATGAATCTTGAATGAAAAGTTCGAGTCGGACGTGAGTAAAGGGTTCCGTAGCGGTACATTTTCCTACATCCTTTTTTGTTTTATACCTGTATTGTGTTTTGTTTTCTACTTACTTTTATGTTTTGATGTGAATATCAAATTTCGTCTGTAAAATTGCTTTCATATACATACAGTTTGGTGTATGTATATGTATATGAAAGCAATTTTACATCACAGCTACAAATCTATCATCTCCATTCAAAATTCAAATTTCAAAAAAGGATCAAAGAATTTATTACGCTAGAAAAGGACTATGGAACATCACCTACGGGGGAGGGCGAAGCACTGCCATTTAGAGATAAATTTAGTGCATATCGTATTCACGTAGAACACAACTGTTTAGCTTAATATTTTGCAAACGGTTTTTTTTACATAAATATATTTGGACCCACTATCTAACGAAATCTATGATGTAAGATTTCGTTGGATAATTCGTCCAAAAATATTGCTGGTATGTATGTGTAGGTTTTAAAAACACTGGTTTATATATACTTATTTTATTTCACTTTACAGCTTTATTAATATTTATATTATATTGTCTATTTTCATGTTCGTTCACTAGTCCAGTCCCGTCGTCGAGTGTCCTATTTTTTCTTCGTCATTTCCTTTTCCATCTTGTCAGTTCGTTCTTTGTCGGTGGCCAGTTGCGAGGTTGCCCGCTAAAGAGTCCGCAACAGTATGTATGGAAAAGACGAGAAAACAAGATACTCCCACTTCACGTGTAAGTAAAAAAATTGAAGATACTAGAGTACCTTGAAATTTGTATTTAAAGAATTTTGTCATTTCGTTGGCCTGATTATTAAGTATACCCAAGCCGAATTACGCTTACATTTCTAACTCTAATAGGCTCTAAGCTAAGCCGCGGACATACAGACTGACAGACATGACCAAGACTAAAGGATTCCTGGCTGACTACAGAACCCAAAAATATCTTCATCTGTTGTATCGATGAACATCAGCAAGTTTCAATAAATCTGATTAAAAAAATATTAAGTAACTCACATTCAAACTTTGTCACCCCCTTTTCTCCGGAAATGAAACTCCCCCGGACTTTTTCATTAACTTGAATTATCTTGCAAAACTGATACAAAATCAAAGCTGCTTGATGTAAAATTGTCTACTTAACATCAGGCGGGCCATAGTATGGTTCATAGTATAAAATAAAATGTGAACTAGGATGAAGACCCGGATGTGAGAAGTGAACGGTGACGAAAGACATTTTGCCTTCAATCCCGTATTACTCCTTTAATAAAAGTTGTTCGACAATTCGAAATACGAAAATACCGTAAAAAGCCTTTGTCGTACGGAATAAGACCCACACAAATTGAATTGTAAGGAAGTTGACAGCAAATCTCTAGTAGTTCCGGAATGAGATCTTTTCAAAGTTGTTTTGATAAAAATGCGTTTTAGGGTTCCATCGTCTAACAAGAAGTCTGAAACCTTAATATATATATACATGGCCTCCAATCTAGGACTTTCCTACTCCATCTGCTATCGATGACTCGGCAGATGTGGTCAGCCCATTGTCATTTCAGTTTGCCGACTCTTAGAGCTATGTCGACCATTATGGTTCTACGTCAATTTTCTTCGTTCCGGATTCCATCCCTTAGAGAAACACCTGAAGGCCAATTCTCGTAATTTTTTCTACGATCGCAGATTGAAAGTTGACCGAATCGAGATTGAATTGTGAATTGACAAAAATTATATACTTGATTTCATTAATTAACAATTATCAATTCTTATGTTGACAAAGTAACATCCCACTTAAATTAAACTACGTTAGTACTATTACTTATACTGTGATTAAACTTTGAAGTTACATAATGTGATACGAGAATACCAAATTTGACATTTGTGAGATAGAGACTGGATTGGAACTGAATTTTAACTACATTTTAATTACGAGAATTGCCCCTCAGGCATTGCTCTCTCCAATGCTTTACGACTTTTACACCCGTATTCTAAGATGCTTCCTCAAGATTTCCTCCACTCCACTCAACCTCAGATAAGGATTTTGGTATTTTAAGTTGACATTTCTGTTCTCAACTTGAAGACTTTCCTCACTGGAGTTAAGGATAAGTCGAGGAATGAACTGTCAAATTTAAGGTAACTAGCTAGTCTGTGAACTAGAACCAACGGTCAGTGTCCAAGTCTGGGTATTCATTCCAAAAAAAATGTTCAAGTATAATTAGACAATAATATGATATTTGTATTTGAAATGAGATATTATTTTAACATTTTCCTGTTTAATATGTTTTTACCTATCATGTAACGTTTTTTTTATTAAACCCACCTTCAGGAAACATACATCCAAAGTTGTAATCAATGTAACTACATGATAAATTACCAAAATATACCTGTCCCACGGAGTTGTATAAAGGTCATGACTTTTTTCCGTCGAGTATTTTCTGCTTGAAGTTCAAATAAAATTTTATTTCACGTTTTAATTGTATTTACGTAACCCGAGGGATGTTTAGCCCTCAAAAATAAAATTCATTTTATTATGGTGATTCGTTTTACTAAAATGCCGCTTTTCGTTGAATGCCGGTTGGTGTAAGCGCTGTCAGATGGTGGGCCGTAGGCTTCGTAGATTACATTTTAATGGCCCTAAAGCGTAAGTCACATCAAAAGCGGATAGTAGCGGACGCTGGCAATTGTACGTAAATACAAAATGTTATTACGTTTACACAATACATATTTTTTTAAATTGTGATGTACATACTTTGGCTTGTGGATAGATGAACGATGAACCATTTTTTTGTCACATTGTTTTATATGAGAGGGGGCCAAACTGATATAAAGCAATCACCACCATATAAATCAGAAACACCAAGGGGTTGCCGATTCATTGCCAACCTTTTAAGAGAAATATAGACTCTGTTCTTGAAGGCTTGTCGTAAATGTTCGGTAATACCGCTCACGGAAGTTGATTTCGCGATTTCACCGTTCGTGGTATAACATGTCTTAAAAAACGTGCTGTGGTACATCGCCAATTATGGAAATGATTTGGATTTATTGCGAGTTGTACGATAGTGGAACTCAGGGGCAGGTATCAAATCAAACAGCTCATCTGAGCACTCCCCGTGATATAATTTGTATAGCATGCAAAGATGCAACATCTCTACGTCTAGAGAGACAGATAGTCCAGTCGACCCGAGATCATTGGGTCACCAACGATTTGAACTGCTCTTCTTGTATGCGCTCATATGGAGCAAGTACTGGACAGCACCAGCTCACAGACGTACAGTACTCCATGTGAGGTCGAACCTAGGAGCCTACCGCCGACACTCAACCCGAATACCATCGGATTTTTTGATTGCGAAAATAAAATTTCAGCTTAGATTTATAGTACTTATGTTTAGCTTAGCTAATAGACATCCTAGAGCTCTACAGAATACGCTAAAGATGTTTGTCAATAACTAAAACGTAAGACTTATTTTTCGAATCAAAATATTCGATGATAATCGGCTTCAGCTACGGTGGTAGGCGCCCTGGGCTTTATAAATATAGTTGCCTTCAACTACATGTATATAAAGCCCAGGGACCGCCGAAGCTGAAACCGATTACCATCAGATTTTTTTTAATGTGAAAATGAAACTACTGTTAGGATTGTTGGTAATTATGTTTAGCTCAGCTGGTAGAAATCCTAGAGTTCTATGCACTAAGCTGAAGATAACTAAGCTAGAGCTCTATGCACTAAGCTGAAGATAACTAAGCTAGAGCTCTATGTACTAAGCTGAAGATGACTAAGCTTAAAGTAAATAGCTTTAAGCTAAAAGCAGTTTTTAGAATCATAATATCCGGTGGTAATTGAAATTAGCTTCGGCGGTAAAAGCCCCGGTTCGGCAATGTTGAGGTGTCATCATCATTATCATTATCATTATTATTTAAATAGTTGTCTTGGCCGACTTGCCAGATAAATATTTTTTTTCTGAAAAATGGAAAAATTCACCTCATCCCCCCCCCCCCCCCCCAGGTGGGATTTGACGTCACACTGTTACTCACACAGTAGAAATATAAGATGCAAAAATTCGTCAGCAACACAAACCTTCCTGGTAGCTCAGTTGGAAGAGCACTCGACCGGTCATCGAGAGGTCGTGGGTTCAAATCCCACCTAGGGGGGCAGGTGAATTTTTCCATTTTTCAAAAAAATAATCATCATCATCAGCCTGTATCTACCCACTGCTGGATATAAGCCTTCCCCAATGCTTTCCACCAGATACGTTGGGGTGTAAATACCAGATACTAAAAGTAGTTTTTATTGTACAGTCAATCGCTTGTAGATCGTAATGCTACCAGTATATGAGGACCCAGTGTAATGCTACGGATATTATATATACTTCGTGGTTATGAAGGATTTTGGAGGTCAGGTTAAGCTGTTTGTCCCCGCAGTTATCATTAAGGTACAATTAAAGTGTAGCTGCAGTCTTGCGTTGCCGTTCATTTAGCAATTGGACCTTTAGATAACAGTTTGATGTGTGACTGACTCACCACCCTCTTTGAGCCAAAGCTAACCTCACGTAGGAAAATCCTGAAACACGTGTTTACTCATTTATCTGTAGAAGTGTAAAGTTTGGGATAAAATAGTCCAATTAATCTCGTTTCCCAATACAAACTTTGGACCTTCGTTTCACCTAATGCGTGTATTCACATGTGTCGACATGTCATGACAAACACACGAGGCTCAGTCAATAGAGAGGTAGAGCGGCTCAGCATATTTATATATATATTAAGAAATATCTATACCAAATTCTCTTGTTGTGTTTCTGCGAGTGAATGTGGTCACCAGGTAGGAGTTGCTGTGTAGTCAGCGGGGGTGGCGCTTACAATATGTCTACGGCAATCGCTTTACATTAGACGAGCCTTATGTTTGCCTAGCCTTTAGGCTTCTTGAAACTCTTCACTAACCCGCAGTTGAACAACACAATAGAGCATACTCTATGGGCAAATATAATATCATTTGTTTAGATTTTAGAATATATTGTGAACTCTTAGATTATATACATATAAGTAATAGAGTACGTCTAATCGAGTAAGAAAGTTGGCACGTATCTATCGCCCCCTGGTGACGATTTTGAGAACACATAAGCTAATTAGACAATAGTTTTTATAAGGTACTTTAAGTCCATACCCCTCTTATCAATAAGAACGACGACGACTACTATTTTTTTATAAATTCATATATGAAAAATTATTAATTTCACAACTTAGGTTAAATACACAAAAATAATCCAGCGTAATAAATTTTATTAAAAACATATTATTTGAAGAAAATTTAACTTATTACGCCGGATTATTTTCTTTCAATGCGACCTCATATAAGTAGTCTAAGAGATAGCGACTCTACTCCGTAGATTACATTTTAACGACTTTAGTCCGTCCCGTTTAACATTAAATGGACTAATGTTGCACGGGTTTGAAGTTACTGTTATTCTAGATTGCAATTTATATAATATACGGGACTTACCGCGATCATTTTTTTTTTATTATTTAAAAAAATTCAATTTATATAAAAATTGATCCGTAAACAACCGTGAAAGTTTAAAGTTATATCTATATAATAGTTTTTCTGGATGCACAACGCCATCCTGCCAACGCAGCAACTCCCTCCTTTCTGGTGACCCAACTCACTCGCAGGAAACATTGAATTTTAGGATTGGTCCAGTTTATTTTACAAACTAATATTGATGCTTTTTGGTAGAATTTGTGAAGCACTTTCAGGGTCAGTAATGAGTGTTCCAATACCTTGTATAGTTTAGAAAATAACTTTATCTGCTCTCGTACTGAAATTTATAGATTAAAAAACTAAACACAGAATTTTAATGGCAGTCTTTTACGCACAAGCCATCAAAATAAATTTAAAAAGAGACAACTGTATAAAAAAATAACTTTTATTCCATTTCGATACAGCTTCAGCCCTGGGTTAAAAAATTTGCAAAGTTGCAAATGCATTGCAACTTTGCAAATTTTTTTGCAAAGTTGAACGCGGCACCGCGCACTAAACTGTTAAATAAACTTAATGGTTTTATTTAAAATATGATTATCATCTATTTCATGAGATTAGATAAAGTAGTGTATGAAACTACTCGTGGGATGCTATTATCACACTCACATTCGTATTTTAAGAACCCTTATTATGCAACAGTTTCATAAACTACTATAGTGAGGTCATTAACCGTTTTCACCCTGTATCAGCGTTGCCAGACTCCCTATTTTGGCGAGACGTCCCGCTTTTTTAGGCTAAAATGTCCCGCTTTTGGCAGTGATCACAATATATTATGATTTCGTCAACTGAAATTAATGGACGGAATGCCATTTGAATCTTTGGAAAAAAGTAAGCAATTTAAACTTTAACAAACTGATATATTCTTGATCTTTGATCGTTTACACTCATACCAAAAACACTTATCTATTTATTGTATAAAAAAATATATCTAACAAATATGTATTTTTCTTGTAGTCCCGCTTTTTCAGAAGTCTAAACAGCAACGCTGCATTGTATATACCTCTATATAAAAACAACAATTACTTGCCCTGTATATATAGCTCAACGTACAAAAAGAACTCGTTTTATAGTATAGGATTGGTTGTGTGTGAGGATGAGTAGAAACTTGTTTAAAGAATAAACTAACTTCTTCCAAACTCAGACCTACTTGAGGTAACTCTTCAGAAAACTGGTCCATATATTACGTGGCATGCGCGCCGCGAATACAGGTTATTAACGAAAAATACCATCCAATATTCATACTATCTCACTATCCGTAAACTTTTGTGAGTAGGGTCCGAACTTGCGTGTTGAAGTGTATTCGATTCCAAGTTTTATAGTGTTGTTGCCGAGTAATGGGCGAACTGAGAAATGGTCCTTGGTAAAAAAGGGAAAAGTGTTTTTCTTGCGTTGTACAAAGAGTTTCTGACGATATACTCAAATATAAATGCTCAGGGGTAACGAGCTCCACAAATTAACTAACTTTGACTTACGTATTCAGCCCGTTAATTTAGGCTCGGTTATTTAGTCAGTTACATTGTAGGTATCGCAAATTTCTTGCTTCTCTATAAATTATTCAAATGGCAAGTTTATTACCTAATACTCTATTACGATAAGTTGTGATAGACCACATGAAAAAATAATGAAATAGTCTTTATTCGTTCCACACATGAATTACATATTTGATAAATTATTATGATATTTCATATATCCTATGGACTCACGGGCTTAAACCCGGTCATTTAGTAGGCATGCACGGGGAAATGGATCCAACGCGTAGAGGCCCCTTAGAGAAGTTTAATGTACACCTGCCGTGACCCGCTCCCGGATATATGGATGGAACGACATACCCCATGAGCAGGTCTCGGCAGGTATTATAACTATTGCATAGTGTGTTCAAGAATAAATGAGTTGATATATACATATTAACAACCGGCTACTAGCCGTGTGGTTTCCGGCAGACTAGAATAGAATCACTCCGTTTCTTCCCGTGGATGTCGTACAAGGCGACTAAGGGAAATACATTATCAAATATCGATCAGGCCTCCCCAACCCGTTTGGCCAACGTGGGGAGTGTAGGCCAAATCCTCTTTCCGTCTAGGACGGACGAGAGAGGGTCGCGCTTTTGTAGTGGAGACTAGTGATTATGAACCGGCTACTAGGAAAATGTTAATGGTTTGCTGTTTTCTGTTACATGGAGATACTTCCTATAGACGAGCAGCTTATAGTTACGCTGTGCTCTACATCTTCGACACCACCGTTCACGTGGGGTTGGGTTTGGGTCAAAGATACACCGCTAAGGTAGCAGCAAACTGATCAAAACAACACCTGATGGAAAACAGTTATGTACGAATGCTGTTATCTGTGGGCGAAAGCACCCAAGTACCAGCCAGCATCTTATGATTCGATTCAGAGACGAGCTCTGAGGATAGTGGCCGAAATTCCTCGATACTGGCTGTGAGCTTGGAAGCTCACAGCCAGTATCGAGGAATTATTTTTTTTATTATACTACGTCGGGTGGACAAAGACAAGCATACGGCCCGGCTGATGTAAAGCAGATACCGTAACCATATTAACGGTCGCAACAATTGTCTCGCGTTAATTCCCGTGGTTATTATAATTTTAATGATGAATTGAGAAAGTTTAAAAGTTACCATTTCGGAATATTACCAAATATGTTGAAAAGTGATTAGTATATACTGAATTTACACTTAGGCACTACTTACTATAAATCGAAAAACAAATTGAGGTCTAAACGCTCTGCAGGATTAGGTCACTAGGCATTAGGAATAGTTTCATCCGCTCGAATTGCCATATAAATTCCACTTAATTGGGATACGTGTTGCTTCAATTACCAACACATGTTTTCTTAACACCTTAGCTTCCCTTACGGCATACGGTTAGTAGTTCTCCAAACTTCGTGCATATTTGAACGAACTTCCCCCAAATTAGGCTCTTATGTATATGGAGACTTGTAGTATGTATTTTGTATGAAAAACTCCATGTAATATTTAGTTTCTTAGTACAGAAATTCTTGAGAGGAAAGTTTGCTTGTGTTTATTAAACTTTTAGACTATAAAACTGTGAAGCTAAAATTAGACAAACTCGGATTTAGTAGGTCACTATAAAGTGTTATGAATACAAGTTGTTTTTATGATAGTTTAATTCAGGGCTGTCCAAACCATATACAATGCATTACAAATTACTAAATAGATTTGCGGGCCGCAGTAACAAATACCAACCTACTTGACATTTTTACTAGGTACCTTAAAAAAAATTAAGCTTAGTTATAACCAGTTAGTTATAACGTTAACAGTGTAGCAGTAAAAAAATATATAAAAAAATATATAAAATGAAAAACACGTCACGGGCCGCACAAATATAAGGGCCGTGCCTTGGACAGCCCTGGTTTAATTGATATATATATATACGACGATACGATGAAGGAGCTCGGTGGAGTCGTTGCGCATGTCAGTCTCATCGATCACGCAAGTTAAACAACGTATACCGTATCCTGTCTATGGATGGGTTTATTAATCTCGAGCTCCTCCGTGCCTCGGAGAGCACGTTAAGCCGTCGGTCCGGTCCAGTCCAGCCGGTCGGCTGTTGTCATTAGGCTAAGCCAGTGGCCTTTAGGCGGTTTGAAAACCACTGGCCTCCGCCAACCCGCAGTTGAGCAGCGTGGTGGAGTATACACTAAACCCTTTCGATTGAGGAGACTAAGGTAACACCTACGGCATCGTTCTACAATCTCACCGTTCGCCACCGCCAGGGAATTCCTCTTTGCACATTGAGAGTCGTACATGATTCTCGGTAGATCCATATATGTTTTCTCCCCCGTATCAATAAATATACCCGCGTACAATATAAAAATAAGTTATCTATATTATTATTATAAATGTGAAAGTGTGTTTGTTTGTTTGTCCTTCTTTAACGTCGCAATCGCAAGTAACAGACGTATAGACATATTTTTTTGGAGTTAGTTTAAGGCCTTGAGGCCGTGACAAGGTTACTCTTTATCCCGGAAAACATTTTATTTCCACGGGAAAAAATAAAGTTTATGATCATTTGTTCTTCTTTCACCTCGAATGGAACTTAATTGCTAACATGTTTTTTTTTAAACAACCGAGCAAACAAATGTTTTAGAGCCAAAGCCAGGCTCAGCTGTACGTGGTGTACCCTGCCGCGTAGCGAAATAGCCGAAAGAGTGGTAGGTAGGGTATAGCGTATTTGCAAACTGGCCGACTGGGAAAGTACCTCCACCTCACCGAATACAGCAGCAAGCAAGAACAAAATATACACGAATCAATGGCAGGTCCCCTGGACCACGCGGGCGAAGCCGCGGGTAACAGCTAGTATATAAATAATTAATAAATATTCCTGAACACACCGCCACCTAGTGCCAAACTTATCAAAGTTTGTACAATGGGTACTAGATAACTGATAAGTATACTTAAATACATTTTTTTTTTGTGAATGTTCAATCATCATCATCAGGTCTCCACTACAGGAGCACGACCCTCTCTCGTCCGTCCCAGACAGGAGGATTTGGCCCACACTCCCCACGCTGGCCAGACGGGTTGGGGAGGCCTCATCGATGTTTTTTAATGTATTTCCCTTAGTCGCCTTGTACGACATTCACGGGAAGAGACGGAGTGATTCTATTCTAGTCTGCCGGAAACCACACGGCCAAATGTAATACACAAAAAACACCCAAACTAAGACAAACACACATGTTCATGGCCACAAATGTTTGTTAGTTAATTGATTCAGGTGTTATTTTGCGGAAGTCAAATTTACAGGCAATTTGATCTACACTACTTTGCGTGCTTCCGCCACCAATTAGTTCATGCAAATTACTGCCGGCCGGCACCCACAGTAGTTGCATGCGACTGCCGTGGCTGCTTTGGTCGCATTTGAAAGTAGTGTAGATCAAATTGCCTACAAATGTTTGTCTTGTGCAGCGATCGAACCTGCGATGCGTTTCTGGTGTTACAAGCGGTAAGGTTGCGGCACCTGCTTTATAGCAGGCGGGCAGTATGCTGGTTTTCCACTTTATTTTATTTTTTTATACTACGTCGGGACACGGCAGACAAGCATACGGCCCGCCTGATGTGAAGCGGTTACCGTAGCCATATTAACGCTCGCAACATAAAATCTCGCTCGCGCGCCGCCACCCCCGCTGCCAAGGCAGCATCTCCTTCCTTTCTGGTGACCTCACTCACTCGCAGGAACACAACAACCCTCAAGGGAATTGTTACTTGTCTGCGGTGGAGGTACATTCGCCAGTCGGGTAGGTTGCAATTACGCTCCCTACCTATCTTTTTGCCAGAGCTTCGTTTGTCAGTCAGCAGGGTGCACCGCTTGCAGATGAAGTTGGCTTTTGTTCAAGCATGTTGATGAACCGCATACACCCCAAAGTATACAAACTCTAGAATTACCTAGCTGATTGGATTATGGGTACTTTGGTATGAAACATTATATGTACTGAAGGTCGCACAGCGAGCTATGGAGCGACGTATGCTCGAAGTTATTCTCTGCATAGAGTCCGAAACGAAGGAATTCCACACAGAACCAAAGTTGACGAAGTAGCGTATGGGGAGAAATGTTTTAGAGTGGAGCGACGGAGATACTGCGTTGCCAGAAGGAGTTGCTGTGTTCCTGCGAGTGAGTAAGATTACCATAAGGAAAGAGTTGCAACGTTGGCAACAGGGGTGGCGGCACGCGAGCTATATTTCATATACGTTTGGCTAAGGTAACCGCTTCACATTAGGCCCGTCGTACGCTTGTTTTCCACCCGGCGTAGTAAAAAAAAATGTAGCCTCGCTTGAGTTATAACAATATATATCTCATTTTCAAGAAAAGTGGCGCTTTAGTCACTTTACCTTTCCACTGTCGATATTATATTCAAGTCTTTCATTACGTATAACCTTTATTTCGGTTCAAATATTTTCATTATCAACATTAAACAAGTGAAAAAAGGCGTATTTATTTGTCAATAGACGGCCATATTTGTTTGCTGCCAGCTGTCAACTGTCAGGCCAAGTGGTAGCGCCGACGATGTCAACAATTCGGGTGTATTTATCCCTGACGTCGCTAGTCCATGCTAGTGAGTGTTTACCCTACAGAATGGATATTAATAAAAATATTGTTGTTAGTCTTTATTGTACAAAAGGACTAACATATTCAATTCAATCCATTTATTCGTTTAAGATATGGTTCATATATAGGTGTTATAAATTATACAAGGTGCATATATCTTGCCAAACTTGTTGGCCTACAAAAAATGTGACTGATCATTTTTTGTAGGCCAACAAATTTGCCAAGATATGTGCTATTCTTATATTATATACATAATATAAGAACAGAGATTAAATGTTATTACAATGTCATATATTTCTTCATAAACATGACAATAAAAGAGTTACAAGTACAATGGAGGAGCTCGTTGGCGTCGGTACACGTGCCAATCTAATCCAACACGCAAGTTAAGCAATATTGACCGTAGCTGTTCATAGATGGGTTTATTTAGAGATCTTTCGAGATGATTTCGAGATCCTTCGTGCTTCGTGTTCATGTCATTAGATGACAGTCGTTAAGCCAAGTCAATTGCCTGTAGGCGGTTTAAAAACACTGGCCTCCGCGATCACGCAGTTGAGTTGCGTAGTGGGTGGAGTATGCTCTAAAACCCTTGTATTGTGGGAAAGCCCGTATCCCAGTAATGCGATGAATGACGACGATGATGTACAATGGCGGACTTATTATTTATAAGGGATCTTTTCCAGTCAACCATTCAATATGTAATTAAAAGGAAAACATATTTTGGCGAAAACTTATGTGCAATATGATGACACGAATTCTTGATAACAAAATAATAGTTTATGAAACTGTTGCATAATAAGGGTTCTTAAAATACGAGTGTGAGTTTATAACATGAGCCGAAGGCGAATGTTATAATAGACCACACGAATATTTTAATACCTAATTATGTGCAGTTTCATACACTTCTTTATCTAATCTCATAAAATATATGAAGTTAATTTAACAGCTTTATTTCTTACTGCGTAGTGCGCATGCGCGACGCGCCGCGCGGCGCCGCGTTCACAGATTATGTAAAAAAATTTTGCAAAGTTGCAATGTATTTGCATTGCAACCTGTTTAAAATACCTGTATCCAAGGCTGAAGCAGTATCGAAATGGAAAAAAAGTTATTTTTCGATACAGTTGTCGTATGGACAACTGTATCGCGCTATGCATATCTATGTCGCGCATGCGCACTACGCAGTAAGAAATAATGCTGTTAAATTAACTTCATGGTTGTATTTAAAATATTATTATCATATATTTTATGAGATTAGATAAAGAAGTGTATGAAACTGCACATAATTAGGTATTAAAATATTCGTTTGGTCTATTATAACATTCGCCTTCGGCTCATGTTATAAACTCACACTCGTATTTTGAGAACCCTTATTATGCAACAGTTTCATAAACTTTTATTTTGTTATCAAGAATTCGTGTCATCATATTGCACATAAGTTTTCGCCAAAATATATTTTCCTTTTAATTACATATTGAATGGTTGACTGGAAAAGATCTCAATAATAAGTCCGCCATTGTACATCATCGTTGTCAACCCTTATTCATTGCAATACTGGATACGGGCCTACCCACTCCATTGTACTTGTAACTCTTTTATTGTCATGTTTATGTTAGTTCTTTTGTACAATAAAGACTTAACGACAATATTTTTATTAATATCCATTCTGTAGGGTAAACACTCACCAACATGGACTAGCGACGTCAGGGATAAATACACCCGAATTGTTGACATCGTCGGCGCTACCACTTGGCCTGACAGTTGACAGCTGGCAGCAAACAAATATGGCCGCCTATTGACAAATAAATACGACTTTTTTCACTTGATCAATGTTGATAATGAAAATATTTGAACCGAAATAAAGGTTATACGTAATGAAAAACTTGAATATAGTATTAAAACACACGCGAGGCAACATTTTTTTTTTATACTACATCGGGTGGCAGACAAGCGTACGACGGGCCTAATGTGAAGCGGTTACCATAGCCAAACGCTAAATGAAATATCGCTCGCGTGCCGCCACTCCCGCTGCCAACGCTGCAACTCCTTCCTTGTGGTAACCTTACTCGCTCGCAGGAACACAGCAACTCCTTCTGCCAACGCAGTATCTCCGTCGCATTTCTCCCCATACGCTACTTCGTTAACTTTGGTTCTGTGTCGAATTCCTTCGTTTTGGATTCTATGCGGAGAATGTGGTTTTCTCTATCATTTAGGATTTTAGCGAATACAGCCACGAGCCGGGTGGCCGAATGGCTAGCAATGGCCACTTTGACTCCGAGGTCGTACGTTCGATTCCCGCACAAGACAAATATTTGTGTGCATGAACATGGCTATTGATGATGTAGCCCTTCCTAATCCTTTCAAATACAATCCTCTGCTTTCCGTATCCAGTTACTTTCAGTTGCTTTCTTAATGTTTTTGGTAAACAATGCGTTTAAATGATAATTACATTAGTTAATTATTTTTTGCAAAATATAATTATATCACCATTTTTTTTACTTATTACACGATTATCCCTACGATACCCTCAAATATTTGACCAAAATAGTTGGCCGTTTCCGGCAGACTAGAATAGAATCACTGCGTCTCTTCCCGTGGATGTCGTACACGGCGATTAAGGGAAATACGTTATCAAAGATCAGAGGGGCAATTCTCGTAATAAAAATATAGTCAAAATTCAGTTCCGATCCAGTCTCGATCTCAAAAATGTCACATTTGGTATTCTCGTAACACAATATGTAACTTCAAAATTACATTTAAGCGGGATTATATCGAAATATGAGTGAAATTTAAACAAACTACGAATGTTACTTTGCCAACAACAAGAATTGATAATAATTAATTAATGAAATCAAGTATATAATTTTAGTCAATTCACAATTCAATCTCGATTCGGTCAACTTTCAATCTGTGTTCGTAGTAAAATTACGAGAATTGGCCTTCAGGCCTCCCCAACCCGTTTTGCCAGCGTGGGAGTGTAAGCCAAATCCTCCTTCTGTCTGGGACGGATGAAAGAGGGTCGTGCTCCTGTAGTGGAGACTAAAATGATCTGCTGATGATGAAATCGCCACCCTGTAGAATGCCGTTTTATAATAAAACGAAATGATCAAATATTTTGTTCATGAAAACTGTCCAAACATCATACACTAGACTGATCCGATGAGCAGACTCTATCGGTTTCCAATACTGTATTATTAAAACAATGAGAGTGATTAAATTTGTGGCGAAACGAAGCGTGCCGCTAAATAAAGGTGCAATTACGTCACAGTCTATTGAAATGCCTATTAATTTTTTATACATTTAGATAATGGTTTACTAAATGCGTCTCGACGACATGACATCTCGACGACGTGACATTTCGACGATGTGATATCTCGACGACGTGACATCTCGACGACGTGACATCTCGACGACGTGACATCTCGACAACGTGACATATCGACGACGTGACATCTCGACGACGTGACATCTCGACGACGTGACATCTCGACGACGTGACATCTCGACGACGTGACATCTCGACGACGTGACATCTCGACGATGTGACATCTCGACGAGGTGAGAAGCTCGATGGCGTCGTTACGCGTGTCAGTCAATTCGATCACGCAAGTTAAGTAACTACGACCGCAACCTGTCCATGGTTAGGTTTATTTATCTCGAGCTCCTCCGTGCTTCGCAGGGCTCGATAAGCCGTCAGTCCCGGCTGTTTTCATTATAGCCCTGCCATACACTCGTCGAGTGGCGAGGGAAGTAGCGAAGGAAGTAGGCAGGAACGTAGTGTGGCCACGTTACTCGTCATGCCTCTCGTCTTGCTCTTCGTCTTGCCCATCATTCCCTGTTTTGTCGGTTTTTTGGGCGCGAGTCAAAGGACCGGCAACGTGAATGCGAGTGGCCGGCCACATAATCGCCTCGGACGCATTCCGCATCGAGCGCTCGGGCGCGTAACACGCGTCATATTTATTAAATCATTTTTTTTAAATCATGTCTGTCATGAACATTTCCCTATAAGAGCTGGTAGCAAAAAAGAAATGTTTGATGGCATCTTTTAGACCGTTAGTCCATAAAAAAAGCTTCGTTTCGCTATAATAAACATGCATATCGCGGACGCTGCCACAGCTTCAACGTCCATTGTATAGCAAAGGCGAATGTCCAAGTGCGGAGCGTCGCGAATAATTGCGCGAGTAGAGCAGTGTGTGGGCAGTGAGGGAAACATCGCGGCAGCGCGAGGAGCAAGGCGATGAGCAGCGCGAGGAGCATAGTGTGGCGGCGGAGTTAGATGACAGTCGTTAAGCCAAGTCAGTGGCCTTTATGTGGTTTGAAAACACTGGTCATCGCCAACCCGCAGTTGAGCTGTTTGATGGAGTATGTTCTAAGCCCCTTCTTGGTCCCCAACCCCAACAAGATCATTCTTAAACTACTAAGCAATCTTCTAAGAATATATATATATATATATATATATATATTCATATATATATATATAGAAGATTGCTTAGTAGTTTAAGAATGATGCTATTCATAAAAAATGGATTCCAGCATTTAATTTTCACGCTTTTGTTGTTTACTTCCAGGCAGACGTAAACTACAAAATACGAGTATAATGTACACATCGTATTCCAGTACGCAGTGATTCATCTGTAATGTTCCAGCTGTGGTGATATTATAGTAATTATATTTAATTGCTCCAAAGGCATGTACTAAGCGCTATACATCTTCATAAGTGTGGATTTAAGTAAAGCGCCTTTGTTCTCGCAATCTCAGCGTGCGGCTTATTAAAAAGTGAACCAAGTTCAAGGGGGATTACTAAGTACGGAGTTGAGTACTTGATTTAATGTTATTGTATTAGATTTAGACACATTTTTTTTATACTACGTCGGGTGACAGACAAGCATACGGCCCGACTGATGTGAAGCGGTTATCGTAGCCATAAAGTATCAACATAAAATATCGCTCGCGCGCCGCTGCCAACACAGCATCTCCTTCCTTTCTGGTGACCTCACTCACTCGCAGGAACACAACAACCCTCAAGGGAATTGTTATTTGGCTGCGGTATTCTGTGAGGTGGAGGTACATTCCCCAGTAGGATTACAATTACGCTCCCTACCTCTCTTTTCACCAGAACTTCGTTTGTCAGTCAGCAGGGTGCACCGCGTACAATAAATCACTTGTTCCCCTTAAGTATAATTTTGGGGTGTAGTGGCTCACCGCCATATTTAGGGCCAAATCCAACCTCACCTTGCGAAGGAGGCTTTGGAAGGGCGGTGTTGACTGGGGAAGTACCTCCACCTCACAGAATACCGCAGCCAAAAAACAATTTGCGCTTCCACAAGTCGGCCAGCTTAAAAATACGCTATGCCTTACCTCTCTTTTCGCCAGAGCCTCGTTTGTTAGTCAGCAGGGTGCACCACGTGCAGGTGAAGTTAGCTTTGGTATAAAGATGAACCCCTTACACCCCTAATTTTTACTTACACTCAGGTGGTTGACTATTAGTGTAATTAATCTTAAATGATATTCTAGATTCGTGACGATATATAAGCTACATAATCCTTAAGATGATACATTGCTTCTCAGGTAGCCTTAGACGATACGTTTAAACCTAACTCGGATGACACTTGGGATTTATTGAGATAGCTGTATTAATAGTATATGAAATTTATTTAATTATCATGGTCAGTGATCGATGTCATGCGAATGTTTGCATCAACGTGTTACATTCAACAAACATCTTTATAAAATTTACTCTAGGTATGTTTGTCTCTCATTGCAGCGCCGGCGGTTAACGCTACCTCCGTCTTACGAATTTTTGATCACGTGGCCTGAGCCACGTGTCCTGACGTGAGTTTAACATTTTTTACCCATCCCAAAAAGTGCACGACGCCGCTAAACTTTTCACTTCCAAAAAAAAAAAACGATACAAACAATAAGTATATCTTTGACGCGCTCTAGTCATAAACATTTTTTGCAGTTGACTCTATATACGTAGGAGCCATCGATTTTATTTCCATACCGTCAGCATCATTATTACTAAAATAAAATGTGCGAATTTTCTATTAAATGTTTGAAGTGCCACACTATTATGTAGAAACGAACAATTTGCTGTAAATCCATACAATTTCCAGCCATTGAGACACTACAACACTTGGCGAGTTACCAATACTGAACTGCGCTTAGGACGCTCGTCCATAAGATTCACTGTATTGCAGTGTCTTTGCAATTTATTGTCAGTACACAATGTATTATTACCTTTGAGGATGTTAGTAATCTTTGTGTAAGACAGTAAACTATAAGTAATATAAAGCCGGGTCTCCTGCGACACTATTTTGTGTTTTCTGACATTTTGGGGTGTAAGTGGTTCATCAACATCTTTGAACCAAAGCCAACTTCACCTGCACGCGGTGCACCCTGCTGACTGACAAACGAAGCTCTGGCGAAAAGAGAGGTAGGGAGCGTAATTGTAAGCTACCTGACTGGGGAATGTACCTCTACCTCACAGAATACCGCAGCCAAATAACGGTTCCCTTGAGGGCTATTGTGTTCCTGCGAGTGAGTGAGGTCACCAGAAAGGAAGGAAATGCTGCGATGGCAGCGGGGGTGATGGCGCGCGAGCGATATTTTATGTTGCGAGCGTTAATATGGCTACGGTAACCGCTTCACATCAGGCGGGCCGTATGCTTGTCTACCACACGACGTAGTATATAAAAAAAAAAAAAATAACATGAAATATCTAACAAAATATGGACGTGGCCTAACGATGTTTGTTAGCAAAAACAAGCAAACAGCCCCCTTACCGTAAGGGTGAAATAGAGTCGCTTATTCGTTGGTATGAATAAGCAATCTATTCAGTTATTGAATCGCAATAAGAGATGGTGGTAAGGGGGCTAATGGAATAGAGTCGCTTATTCATTGGTATGAATAAGCAATCTATTCAATTATTGAATCGCAATAAGAGATGGTAAGGGGGCAGGTTATCCAAGACAGACGGAAAACATCCCCGCGCAGGAAACCCCTGCGCGTGTCCAAGTCGACGACGAGCGAGTACAACAAAATCATTTTTTTCAATATTATGAACCGCGGTGCCTCAAAGTTATGATGATACGTAATAAATCTTTAAAAGATCTGAAACCGTCAGTGAAAATTCTACAAACATCCATTGCGCGGTTTAGAAATATTATGCTCACAAAAAGACTACAGATGAACCGTAGTTTAAGTAATCCTAAACTATCCGGTTCATCCGGATACCGGATAACGGATATCTGGTCAATCTTCGAGCCGGATAGTCAGATATCCGGTCGAACATTGTCGATTAGGCATTAGCGTAACGAATGGTTTCGTGAAGGTAGAGCATAACGATCAGGTGGACTTCGATGGGTTCGAGTTCTTTGAGGGAAGTTAGCAAGTTTTTAATTAATTTGTTGAATTGATTGCAATGCAAATAAGATCATTTCATCGGAGACATTACCGGAGGCATCACTCACGCGTTACCGACCCTGTAAAGCCTTGGAGTTTTCATTTGAGCTCACTTCTCAAACACGTGTTCTTGTATGTAGTTTGAGATTATTGAAAATGTGTTTCTTGCGACGAAATACGACTTGTATTAAAGATCGCCTTTATGAGATTAACCCTAAGCTTTGCAGCTTATCTCCCTTGCGTTTTGTATAAACCCCTTCTGATCCATCGTACTCCTGGCCGTACCTCTAAACATAGATTTGTTTGTATTTTTTTATTCGTCATCTGTCTGTTCTACGTTATATTTTTCCCTGTCTTTAAAACTTTTTTTTCTTTTTATTTCACTAGCTGTTACCCGCGGCTTCGCCCGCGTAGTACAGGGGTGCAGGATTATCCGCTGGATCAATCTAAAGATTGTCTGAAAATTTCGTTGAAATCAATCGGTCCAGCCGTTTCGGAGTCGATACGGAACATACATTCATACTTTCTCTTTTATAGGTATATATAGATAATCTCTTGAACATAAAACCAAAATGTAATTCCAAGTCCGGTAGTTTTGAATTTGATACAGTGTTTGCAATCCTTCTCTTTATCGTCCAACATCCTTTCATGCTCTTTAAACTTCGTATTTTTTTTTACTTATCCTTGTTTCCTCTTTCCTTTTTTCCATTTGCCTTCTCTTCTCTTCTTCCTATCCTCCAAGTTAAAGTAGGAATGTATAATAAATATAAGTATACGTACTCATGTTGAAGTTGTACATTGTTATAAATGTGCATCCAGGCCGGATAGGCCGGATACCGGATAATTACGGAATAATTGTTTCATCTCTAAAAAATAATAACGCATATACCTTTTTTTTACAATATTATAGTGATTGCGACACTACACACAATACAGTTTTATAGTTATTTGGTATCCGTTTTATAACTGCAGGTAAACTTTATTGGACGCCGACCCTAATAATTCTGTATACAAGTCTTGGAAAACATAAAATTTAGTCTGAAACTGTATACGTTGCTTTCTATGTACAAATAATAAAATAGTCGCTTTCCGTATACTTATGTCTGTTTGTTTCACTTCCTAAGCCAGACGACAGATTTTGATGGGTTTTATACTATTTAAATTCTACATTACGTCGATACTTGTGTAGCAGTTATGTTCCATTTAAAAGTTATGTAAAAGGCAGAAATTTTAGTACATCTTTGGGTTTTTGAAAGGCGTTAGTTAAATATTGGAGCGGCCAGGCTTCAAATATTAACATATTTAAATAAAACTTATGTTTCTTATGTTTCTGTAAGTATTCTGGTTTCTTGTTGTGTAACAAGTAAAAAATGTTCAGAAAATACTTTATGTGGGTGAACAAAACATCGTCGGCGGCGCGGGTCTACGCTATTGTCACCCGCCATTTTTCCGCTTAGATTTGTCCCTAGCCTTTTGTGGGACCTCTCAAGGCATTCTCCAAATATACTGACCGTTGTGTAGCGTAGTTCAGTGTTTTTCAATCTTTTTGAACATGGGGCCCCTTAACAAGTTAAAAAATTCCCCGTCCTCCCCTCTCCCTCCATGAAGCAACTTCAACAAATTAGTTGGCTATGAAATCTAAGGCTCCTAAGAACAAAATCGGTAGCAAACTACCAATTTTGTTCATAAGTGAATTAGTAAGATATTAGGGATTGCAATCCGGCATCATTTTCAGTCCGGCCGGATCCGACTGGATTCCCATCGATCCGGCCGGATCGGACCGGATCCGGCCGGATTGATCAAATTAGAATGATTTTCGCTTTTCGGTTCAAAATGAACTGTTAGTAAGTGAATCAAGTGTCATGTACATACCTACTTAATATAGGTAGTTTATAAAAAATAAAACATATAGGTTTATAAAATCAATTTTATTTCTAATCCAATGAAATTAGACAACGAGCAAACAATTAAATACTAGTAGTGTAGGTAACCAGTACAATTTTAACGATGTAACGACTAACAAATAGCTCAGTATTCCTAGATTTCACTTTCACAGATAGATCCATTATTTTAGTAAGTAAATTTATAAAATCTAATATAATTTACCTTACGTAATTTACTGAGATGAGTTCACAATAAAATATTTGAAAATGCTAACAAACAAGTCTTATATTTATGACAGACACCATCATGATTTGATGAATCTGTCTATGAATGACACAATTATCACAATAATGAGTTTGTTTTATAATTAAACAACTCTTTAGTTTAATCAACTTACGATAAATAATTATTTTAAGTAGAATTTTAAGTAATAATTGTCTTAGTATTCATTATATACTATACCAAAATATTTTTTATTTAGATTTATTATTTAGAAAAATGGATCATAGAAAACAAATAGTGTTAATTGTGACACCACGCGCAATGCATTTGAAGTACTACTCATGCAGCAGATCTATTATCTTGCCAAAAATTGCTAGAACCGGATCCGTAGTACGGATCCGGTATATTAGTACCGGATCCGGTAAACGTTTAATAATGCCGGATCCGCCGGATTACCGGATCCGTTTTTCCGGATTGCAATCCCTATAAGATATTTCATGGTGTACATAAAAATTAAGAGGAGAAATAGGCTTCAATATGAAAAAGATTTGATTAAAGATTTGAGTTTATGAATTATTGGACAATTATCAGGCCTGCATACGTTTTTTAATTAAACATATGCTTCAAAACCTACAAAATTTTGTATTTTTTCCCCCACGACCCGCCGAATTTAAAATGGTTACTCCCTTAGGTTACCCCCTACAGTTTGAAAATCACTGGCCCAGATAAAAAGACCATTATGGCATTTATAAAAACGATATGTTTAATTTCTTATAATACAGCCATAACATGATTGATGTTGTCAACTTTCCGATACCGACGAAAAATTACTTTTAACAGCAAGCAATATTTTTTTTTATATAAAATGCCTGACTTGGTAGGTATAAAACACGAAAAGGATTCTGCTATATGCACATAGCTTTGTTTCTTTATTTACATGTAGCAAAGAAACAATTCATTCGTTTGATATCTCTATTAAAGTAATACAACAATATTATTTTAATACTGCTTTAGGAGACTGTAGTAGAGGCCAAGATTGAAATGATTTTCTATTTGAGAATTTTTATTTAAAATGTATTGAAACCTCAGATTGACTCAAATTAAAAAAGACGTGTGGCACTCGGGGACTGCCGCGGTAAAGCTATTGCATAGCATTTTGTATCAACTTATGCAATTATAATTTTATTTATTTATTTTATTCATGCAGTATTGCTTTTTCTTTGATATTAATTCAAGTTACACTTTTTGAGCGTGGTGACCGATAAGAAAACAAATTTTTCTATTATTAAATAAATAAAACGAGTTTCGTAGAGTCGTACAATACGTCTAATCGCACGCACACAACGCCGTGTCGAAGACTGCCGAACTGAAACGACGTTAGACGATGCACGGCCTGCAAGCCACACCTCCTTGCCCGTCGGAGTGGGGAGCGTGAGGTTTTTTCGTTACGGAATTTCTGGATTCGGTCCCCGCGCTCAAGGCCCGCGATAGAAGCTATGCAATAGCTTAAAAAGTTGGTTGTCTGTAAAGTCGGTTTCATCATCAAGTCCATTTTAGTCTCCACTACAGGAGCACGACCCTCTCTCGTCCGTCCTAGACGGAAGGAGGATTTGGCCTACAGTCCCCACGCTGGCCAAACGGGTTGGGGAGGCCTGATCGATATTTGATAATGTATTTCCCTTAGTCGCCTTGTACGACATCCACGGGAAGAAACGGAGTGATTCTATTCTAGTCTGCCGGAAACCACACGGCCAAGTAAACACACACACCACACGCAAACACCACAACGCAAAGTCGGTTTATGGACGATAATTTTACATGATAACGTCATAAGAAAACATCGGCCGACGGAGAGGAAGAGAGATAGATGCGTCACAAGCCGAACGCTTAGGCCGATCGTGCTTCTCTACCGCTTGTTCCGCGCCCTCCCTTGCATGCTCGGCTCAGGCGGAACATGACAATGAGTTATGCTTTTTCGTGCGTGCAGCCGTCGTTCATTGATGTAAAAGACGTTATCATTTTTTTTTCTTTTTATACTACGTCGGCGTGGCAGACAAGCATACGGCCCGCCTGATGTAAAGCGGTTACCGTAGTCATATTAACGTTCGCAACATAAAATATCGCTCGCGTGCCACCATCCCCGCTGCCAACGCAGCATCTTCTTTCTTTCTGGTGACCTCACTCACTCGCAGGAACACAACAACCGTCAAGGGAATTGCTATTTGGCTGGGGTATTCTTTGAGGTGGAGGTACATTCCCCAATCGGGTAGCTTACAATTACGCTCCCTACCTCTCTTTTCGCCAGGCTTCATTTGTCAGTCAGCAGGGTGCACCGCGTGCAGGTGAAGTTCGCTTTGGTTCAAAGATGTTGATGAACCACTTACACCCCAAAAAAATCCGGCAATTATCCAACACAAGTAGTACTTAAGTACCTACCTGATATCATACAAAATGAAAACGTATTCTATAGTTACCTCACTCTAAAATAGAATTCACCTGAATCCATTGAATATATGTGCGTGGGTGGGTAAAAAGGTGGGTGGGTAAAAACTAAATTACGTTCCTGACTACGCATATTTGCTCGGAGATTATATGGTGAGATATTTAAGCCTATTTTTTACCAGATTTGCATGTTGAATGGATCTGTACCCATCATAAGCCACGAATTAGGGATTTAAGTGTTAACTTATAATTATGTAAGATGTATAGTTATATAAGAGATATAGTGTGAAAACGAAAACTCAAAATGTACTATAAATAAATAAATATTCCTAGACAAATTACACACGACTATCTAGTCTATCTAGTCAAACTAAGCAAAGCTTGTACTATGGGTACTAGATAACTGATATTATACTTATATACATTTTTTTGTGAATGCATACATATAATTATGGTCGGCAACGCGCATGTGATGCTTCTGGTGTTACAGGCGTCCATAGGCTACGGTAACTGTTTTCCATCAGGCGGGCCGTATGCTTGTTTGTCACCTTCGTGGTATAAAAAAAAAAAAAAAATACATAGAAAACACCCAGACCAAGACAAACAGAAATGTTCATGCACACAAATATTTTTGTCTTGTGCGAGGATCGAACTTACGGCTCCGGAGTCAAAGTGGATATTGCTATCCATTCGACCATCGGGCTCGTCAACTATAGTATTATAATTTATTATTTCTCGATGTTCTACTTGTCAATCACTGTAATATGGAGTAACTGCGTGGATTGGCGCAGTTACTCCAAGGTTGTCTGGAAGAGATCCCCATGTGGGATAAGTCCGCCTTTGTACATCTTTGTTTACCATATACTTATTCATTATGTAATATGAACAATAAAGTTAATACAAACTCAAACCGTTGATTGCATTTAAAATGTTCTAGTTGAAGGCCGATATACACATTAGAATTTGGGGTATAGTTACTCACCATCATGTTTGAGCAAACCTTATTTGCTGATGAACCTGCTGTTATTTTGGGTTAGTTATAAGTGGATATCAACAGAGAAGTAAATGCAGTTCAGCTCTCAATTAATATATTTCGTGTACAACTTGTAGCGGCACACTTTGTTATAACAATCACTATAGTAACCTTGCTTATTTTAAACCGATGTCATAAGATTATAATAGATTTCTTTTTAATTATGGATACACCAACCTCCATCATTTGCACGTGGTGTGCTCTGCTGATTAACTAAGACAGCTCTAGAAAAAGAGCGGTAAAGTAAAGAGTAGCTTATAACGGACCTCTACCTCACAGAAGACAGAAGTCAAATGATAATTTACACAGGCCCAGAGGATTGCTGCATTCCTGCCAATGAGCGTTAAGCATTGTTTTCACTCTGCGTTGAATTCAGTTCCGATCTAGTCTCGATCTCATAAATATCACATTTGGTATTCTCGTATCAGAATATGGAACTTCAAAGTTTAATTTAAGTGGAATTATATCGATATCTGACCGAAAATTAAACAAACTAAGAATGTTATTTTGCCAGCAATAAGAATTGATAGTAATTAATCAAGTACCTATATAATTTTTAGACAATTCATAATTCAATCTAGATTCGGTGAACGTTCACACAGCGATCGTAAAATAATTATGAGAATTGACCTTCTAGTACTAAGGTTGACCCGATGTCCTTAGAACGATGAGGTTTTCTAATCCCAATAAACCTGCCAAGTGCGAGTCGGACTCGCACACGAAGGGTTCAGTACCATTATCTATAAAAACGGCACAAAAATCAGGTTTGTTGTATGGGGCCCTCCCTTAAAATTTTATTTTATTCTGTTTTTTAGTATTTGTTGTTATAGCGGTAACAGAAATACATCATCTGTGAAAATTTCAACTGTCTCACTATCACGGTTCATGAGATACAGCCTGGTGACGGACGGACAGCGGAGCCTTAGTGATAGGGTTCCTTTTTACCCTTTGGGTACGGAACCCTAAAAATTGTGTTTTAGTAATACTTACTAACTAATGCTAACATTACCAAAATTGAAGCTTTATTATTAAATAAAAATTCATCACATATTGAATTTCGTTTCATCGCATTTGATATTTTAGCGCACCATAACCACCTGGGACCTGGAGCGACCGTTTCTCTCCACCCCAGAGCCTACGTTGAATAAATGAAACTATGAGTATGATTGAATAATTTCCATAAGTTATTATTAGTAATACACAACTTAGTATACATATGCGATAGAGCAGTGTTCCTCAAACTTTTGAAGGCAAAACGAATTTTTTTGGAGGTACACCATAAATGTATAATCAGTATTTATTTGTGTAAGTATTATTCTTCTGTCCATTTATTTGGCTTTATGAGATAACATTTTTTTTCCGGGGCACACCAACTAATGCCCACGGTACACCAGTGCGCCGCGGCACACATTTTGCAGAACACTGCGATAGAGGATAGGACATCGAGTACAGGAGCTCGATGGCGTCGTTCCTCCTCTCCTTGGGCAGGCCTCTGCCAATCCGCAGTTGAGCATCGTGGTGGAGTGTGCTCTAAACCCCTTTGATTCAGGGGAGGCCTTTATCCCAGAGGTGGGATGGATTAAGGGAGGAAATAACGACGATTTGATATAATCCCGAATAGTTGCGCGTGCTAGGTGACGCTACTGGCGATGTGTGCTCTCTATAGTTGTTCTATTATTATAGATTTTCATCTTTTGTTATTAGTAGCACAGTATAAGTAATAGTACTTAGTAGTTCGTACCAACACAACTATTGAAATATTTCTAATGCCCCTCTAAACATTTTAGAAACGAATCTTCAAGGATAAACTATCGGCCATACCAACCGTAGTTTTCGACAAACATTCAAACGAGCGTCACCATTAAAAAAGTTAGCACAATAAGTCGGTAATCTGAGTACGTACGCAGTTATAAATTGGAAGGTTTAACGGAAAAAGTTCCGTTATCGGCGGCCGTAGCGCCGGACTCCGGGAATTCACTCCTACCCTCTTACCTCCTTTTACCTATTTCATCCAGATAACAACTTCTGTAATACTTTGACAACAACCCTGTCCGACGTAGATTGCCAGTTTCGGCTTTTTGGCGCTCCTGCGAAAATATTAATGTACATTTTTTTATGATTTTTATAGCAAGTTTTTTTTTTATTTTGTTTGAAAACTTTGTATATTTTCCTCTTTGTATATTTATGCCGTGTGGTTTCCGGCAGACTAGAATAGAATTATTCCGTTTCTTCCCGTTGATGTCGTACAAGGCGACTAAGGGAAATACATTATCAAACATCGATCAGGCCTCCCCAACCCGTCTGGCCAGCGTGAGGAGTGTAGGCCAAATCCTCCTTCCGTCTAGGACGGACGAGAGAAGGTCGTGCTCCTGTAGTGGAGACTAAAATGGACCTGATAATGATGATGATGATGTAGATTTTATTGTCATTATTTGTATAGTCGAGAATGCATCTGTTTGTAAAGTAAGTATAAAAGAAATGCAATAAATAAATGTTCTTGGACGAATTACACACTGACATCTAGTCCCGAACTAGACAAAGCTTGAACTATGGGTACCTACTACATAACTGATATTATAATGAAATACATTTTTTTTATTTAAATTTCATTCTATTAAAATTTAAGTTGAGCATTTCATTGAAATGTAAACGCGTGAAAAATTTATGAAATGCTCAAAATACAGTACCCATATCCCAACTGTAGGATGAATAAGGATAGATTATTTTATACCTCGTAGCTGTATAGAAATATATAATTTGACACATGAGCGTTACCCTCTTAAAAATATGTCTTACACAACAAACAACTTTCTAGTGCTAGAAATAAAATAGTTACAATAGTTTTGACTTTAATATTTCAGTAAAAAGAAATTGGTTGTGTGATAACGTCATAAAAAAACATCGGCCGATGGAGTGAATAGTGTCTCTCTATCGCTTGTTCCGCGCTCTCGCTTGCACACTGGACTCAGGCGGAACGTGACAATGAATCATGATTTTCATGGATTTATAAGGAGTTATCACGTCAATTATATTATTACTGACTAAACCATCTACATAAATAATGTTACAATCGATATTATATGCACCTACACGATTACGGCCACAGCATATACAAATATTTCATGCAAACGACTCCACTAACGCCCTATAATTGGCGCACAAATTGTAGTGTCATAGAGAGACAAACAGACCTACTTTATTATTTACATATTATTATGGATAAACACTTTTTCCTTTATCGAGTTCTATTGAGGTCAAAGTAATGATAGTATACCGCCACAGTGCCACCGTTACTTGTACTGAGTATTATTTATTATAAACAAATAAATAAATGTTTCTGGACAATTTACACAGCGCCATCTAGTCCCAAATTAAGCACAAAGCTTGTGTTATGGGTACTAGACAACTGATAAATGTACTTAAATAAATTATTTTTTGTGAATTTACTTTTAATACATAGAAAGTGAATGTACTTTTAATACATAGAAAACACCCAGACCAAGACAAACAGACATGTTCTTGCACACAAATGTTTATCTTGTGCGGGAATTGAAGTCGCGACCTCGGAGTCAAAGTGGCCATTGAGCTCGTCAAACTTTATTATGCAGTAGCCTGACGGCTTTTTTTTTTATACTTCGTCAGGTGGCAGACAAGCATACGGCTCGCCTGATTTGAAGCAGTTACCGTAGCCATATTAACGCTCGCAACATAAAATATCGCTCGCGCGCCGCCACCCCCGCTGCCAATGCAGCATCTCCTTCCTTACTGTTGACCTCACTCACTCGCAGGAACACAGCAACCCTCAAGGGAATTGTTATTTGGCTGCGGTATTCTGTGAGGAGGAGGTACATTCCCCAGTCGGGTAGCTTACAATTACGCTCCCTACCTCTCTCTTCGCCAGAGCTTCGTTTTTCAGTCAGCAGGGTGCACCACGTGCAGGTGAAGTTGGCTTTGGTTCAAAGATGTTGGTGAACCACTTACACCCCAAATAATGGCTTTTCCATAATAAGTACATTTACGTAGTTTATGTATGTATTTATTTATTTATATCATGCATATATGTATGTTTAAGTATAGTTATATATAAGTAAATTTCTAATGTACCTGTATAGTATATGCTGCCTATCTACCTTTATTTCATGTCTCCTCTACCCAAAGGTTGCCTGGAAGAGATCTCTAAGCGATAAGGCCGCCTTTTGTACTTAATAAGTCATTATTGTCATTATTTTTACTGTTTTTGGTGGAATAAAGAATATTGTAATGTAGCCATCTACTAAAACCCAAGTCACTTATATCCATATCATCTTGATAATTGGCGATCTACTACAGTACGTTTCCTAAGGCATTTTATACCACGAACGGTGAAATTGTGGAATCAACTTCCCTCAGCGGTATTTCCGAACAATTACGCCATGGGAGCCTTCAAGAATAGAGTATTTAATTCCCCTAAAAGGCTGGCAACGGATCGACGATCCTTTGGTGTTGCTGATCTCCATGGTTGCTTTCCATCAGGCTCACACGCTCGTTTGCCCCCCTCTCATATAAAAAAAAATACTGTACGTGGTACTATTATTTACTACTATTAAAAATACTGTACGTGGTATATTAAAAATACTGTACGTGGTATATTAAAAATACTGTACGTGGTATATTATAGTACAGCCCCCTTACCACCAACTCTTATTGCAATACAATATATGAATAGATTGCTTATTCATACCAATGAATAAGCGACTCTGTTCTAGTCGAAATAAAGTCGCTTATTCATTGGTATGAATAAGAATTCTAATCAGTTATTGAATCGCAATAAGAGTTGGTGGTAAGGGGGTATGCTGTAGTGGCCATAGCCGCTCCCTGCCACTCTCTCGTGTCGACCTCACCTCCCCTCTGAGACGGATCTGGAACTGTTTGTATAGCCCTGCACGCACACACGCTTATTCACGCTCTGCACAGACGTCATTGCTTATGTAGTAGTTACCATCGCGACATTTGTATGGAGTGGCCGGAGCGCGGTATTACATCAGTTATCTAGTACCCATAGTGGCCATAGGACAGCAACACATTTGCTTAGTTTGGGACTAGATGGCCGTGTGTAATTTGTCCAGGAATATTTATTTATATTTATCTCTATGCCGCTTCATTCTCTTCCGCGCCTTTAAATTTTTTCGTTCGTATATAAATCCTTGGTTATTAGCACACCACGTTGCTTTATTGACGAGCTCGGTGGTCGAATGGTTAGCAATGGCCACTTTGACTCCGAGGCCGCGGGTTCGATTCCCGCACAAGACAAACATTTGTGTGCATGAACATGTCTGTTCGTCTTGGTTTGGGTGTTTTCTATGTAAAAAATGTATTTAAGTACATTTTTCAGTTGTCTAGTACCCATAACACAAGTTTTTTCGCTTAATTTGGGACTAGATGGCGCTGTGTAAATTGTCCAGCCCCCCTACCACCATCTCTTATTGCGATTCAATAACTGAATAGATGAATGAATAAGCGACTCTATTCCGTTTGAAATAGAGTCGCTTTCTCATTGGTATGAATAAGCATTCTATTCAGTTATTGAAACGCAATAAGAGATGGTGGTAAGGGGGCTGAAATATTTATTTATTTATTTATACAACCACACAAACTACGTTATAATGGTAACCATATTGTCTGTCTTTAAGTAACTCTATCTTTACAGATATATAAAATTTGAGTGTCTGTTTGTAATATTAAAATAATCGCTTTTTACTAAATGCATTGCATGCAAATATGGATGTATACACGGTACATATACCAAAATAACATTTTTTACAATTTTTGTCTGTACGGAACAAACAGACATGTTTGTTCCGGCGTATCTCTGAAACAGCTGAACCGATTTTGACGGGACGTTTACTGGCAGATAGCTGATGTAATAAGAAGCAACTTAGGTTACTTTTATTTTAGAAATTTTATTTAGTTTTATTAATATAAATGAATAAAAAAAATAACTATTCCGCGCTGACGATGTCGCTGGCACAGCTAGTTTCCTATAAACATTACCTACGATATGACCTTTAAAAATGTATATTTACCTTATAATACCTTATAAGTGTATGAACATCTATCTCACTAACTAATTGGCAGGAAATATGTACATCCTGATTACTTAGATACATCCACCTTAGATAAATAATATGATAAAGGGGAGCTCGGTGGCACCGTTGCCAGTGTCAGTAATAAAACACACAAGTTAAGCAATATCAACCGTAGCCTGTCCATGGATGGGTTTATTTATCTCGAGTTCTTCCGTGCTTCGGAGGACACGTCACGCCGTCTGTCCCGGCTGTTGTCATTCTAGATGACAGTCGTTAAGCCAAGTCAGTGGTCTTTAGGTGGCTTGAAAACACTAGTCTGCACCAACTCCCAGTTGTGCAGCGTAGTGGTGTATGCTCTAAACTCCACACTTATTCATCGTTGAGATGAATAAGGGTTGTCGACGATTGCATATAGGTTACTTACTGAATCATCATCAGGTCATTGTCTCCACTACAGGAGCACGACCCTCTCTCGTCCGTCCCAGACAGAAGGAGGATTTGGCCTACACTCCCCACGCTAGCCAGACGGGTTGGGGAGGCCTGATCGATGTTTCATAATGTATTTCCCTTAGTCGCCTTGTACAAACTTACTGAATAGCATATCTTTATTAATTTTACTTTATTAGAAAAACAACAGGAAGAAGTTACATTAAGAGTACAGAAAATAACTTAAGCTTATTCACTAAATATACACGTGTATCACATACATCGAATTAAATATATTATAGTTGCTATTACCGTGGCGGAAAAGACTTTTTTTTTTATACGAGGATTTGGGTCACCTTTTTTTTTTTTTTATTTATACTACGACGGGTGGCAGACAAGCATACGGCCCGCCTGATGTGAAGCGGTTACCGTAGCCACATTAACGCTCGCAACATAAAATATTCCTCCTTCCTTTCTTTCTGGTGACCTCACTCACTCGCAGGAACACAACAACCCTCCAGGGAATTGTTATTTGGCTGCGGTATTCTGTGAGGTGGAGGTACATTCTCCAGTCGGGTAGCTTACAATTACGCTCCCTACCTCTCTTTTCGCCAGAGCTTCTTTTGTCAGTTAACAGGGTGCACCACGTGCAGGTGAAGTTGGCTTTGGTTCAAAGATCTTGATGAACCACTTACACCCCAATCACCTGATGGAAAGCAATCTCCACCGCCCATGGAGATCAGCAACACCAAGGGGTCGCCGATCCGTTACCACCCTATGCTCCTCCTTTTCTTTCTTTCTGGTGACCTCACTCACTCGCAGGAACACAACGACCCTCAAGGAAAACACAAATACCATCTGTGTACCTTGATAATGCCGTAGCAGCGAAACCGGTCGGTAAAATCAAATATAATTACGTGGAACAGTACAAGTGTTTTATTATAACATTATGGTAATAATGTTCCACCAAGTGCCAATAATCAACAGTATCAACTTTAACTCAAGGAAATTGTTATTTGGTTGCGATATTCTGTAAGGTGGAGGTACTTCCCCAGTCGGGCAGCTTAAAAAATACGCTATTCCTATAGATAGATGCCTGACCTCTCTTTTCGCCAAAGCGTTGTTTGTCAGTCAGCAGGATGCACCGCGTGCAGGTGAGGTTGGCATTGGTTCACAGATGTTTATAATCACTTAGACTCTCCTGTATGTACTTTGTTTTATTTGTTTTGTTTTATATTCTCAAAAACTTTATAGACGCGCCAGTTTGGCGTGGCAAACATGATTGACGAATTTAATCAGCAGAAATTAGTAGGAGAGCTTTTGGAATTGGGCTTTGCTACTATTTGTTGCAATTGCAATTTGATTTATTAACCTTTTAATTAATAATTTTAACAAAAAAAAAAGCCGACTCCACACATTACTCTACATTTATGTATGTAGATACAGGCTGATGATGATCATGAAAAAAATATGGGAGAGTATACAGCCTGAATTGAGAACATCCTCCTTTTTTGGAGTGGGTTAAAAATAAAAAAATAATAGATTACAATTTTTAAACTAACATCAAAATGACAATAAAAAGCTTATTTGAATTGGAATTGCGCCGCGACGGACACAAAGGAAGGCTTACGACAACCAAATGCAATTCCGCTCTCGTTCTATTCACGTGATGGGCGCGGGCCTCGGGGTGTGACCCGTGTAACCCGTGTTACAAGGAAAACAAATAATATACATTGCATTTTTAGTCCGGTAACGATACGGAAAATTTGGACTTAAAGTGCAATAGTTACAAAATTTATCGATTTTTTCGTACTTGCGGTACTTGTTACTTCATCGTTCTTGTGGTCACATATAACTCACTAGCCTTCGCTTGTGACTTCACGGGGGTGTTCCGGTATACCATGGGCATTTTTAAAAATTCTGTGTCGTCGACAACCCTTCCCATCTATGGGTTTAGAGCAATGTTTCCCAATTAGTGGTACGCGTACCCCCAGGGGTACGCGAGATTGGACCAAGGGGTACGCGCAGCAATCTCTTGACTAATATATTAAATCCATAAAAAAACAATAATGCAATAACAATTGCTAAAAAAAATATTCAATTTAATTTAAACGATCAGTAGATAAGACAAACGTATGCATCGAGCGCTTTAGTGTGTCATTAGAATATCTTTTGATGATAATAATATAAAAAACACCTAATTGATTTTTTTATTTAACGTCCCTGCAATAAGACGTATGCAAGATTGAGGTCTTTCTTGAAGTGGTACGTAAAAAGAACTAATTGGGAACCGCTGGTTAGGAGTACACTCCAGCTGCACAAATTTGGGTTGGCGGAGGCCAGTGCTTTCAAGCCGCCTAAAGGCCACTGACTTAGCTTAACGACTATCATCTAAAGACAACAGCCAGGATCGACGGCTTAACGTACCCTCCGAAGCATGGAGGAGCTCGAGATAAGCAAACCCCTCCATAGACAGGTTGCGGTCGACTTTGCTTAACTTGCGTTTTCGATTAGACTGACACGTACAACGACGCCATCGAGATCCTCCCATACATTAAATCCATAATACATTAAATCAGCGCTGTCCAAACCATATACAATACCGGGTCATTACAAATTACTAAACAGATTAGCGGGCCGCAGAAACAAATACCTACTTGAGATTTGTACTACCTACTTTGTTGTAAAGTTTAAGCTTCGTTATAAAACTTAAACTTAACTAAAATTCTAAAAATATACAATTTTCAATCTCATTTGTTGTCAATAAAACTGTTTAAAAACCGGTAAATGAAAAAACAAATATAATCCGAGAGCCGCATGCGGCCCGCGGGCCGTGCTTTGGACAGCCCTGCATTAAATTATGAAATTGTTTAAAAGCATAACCACGCTCGACATGTTTCCGCCAAAAAGTTCCTTTTGTTATAGTTTTTAATACTGACCCTACTCTAGGGGTTAGTTTACTTTCTACTTTCAAAATCAGGTAATGCGAGTTATTAGAAAAAAAAATTGGTTGTCTCTAAAGTCAGTTTATGGACGATAATTATACGTGATAACGTAAACATCGGTCGATGGAGCGGAGGAGAGTTAGATGCGTCACAAGCGTTCGGCTCAGGCCGATCGTGCTTCTTTATCGCTAACTAGCGACCCGTCCCGGCTTCGCACGGGTGGACAAAATATTGCAATTTTCTTACGGATCCCTAATTTTTTCGAAATTAAAATATAGCCTATGTTACTCCCTGATAATGTAGCTTTCTATTGGTGAAAGAATTTTTGAAATCGGTCCAGTAGTTTCGGAGCCCTTTCGTTACAAACAAACAAATCTTACCTCTTTATAATATTAGTTTAGATTCCGTGCTCTCGCTTACACGCTTGGCTTAGTCGGACCGTGACAATGAGTCATGCTTTTTCATGCGTGCAGCCGGTGTTCATCGCTTTATAAAACGTTATCGCGTCAAAATATCTCTTTAAATAAACCTCATGAAGATCAACAAAACCTTTCCTCGAAAGAAAGTGTACACTAAAGTTATTTCAGAGATTGAGCTGCAAATTGGTGCGGAGTTCCATGTGGGATATCATTTCGTACATGCACGAGCGCGCAAGTTTCTCTGGTTACTGCCAGAGGGCGCTACTCAATATGGGGCGAATACATCCGATTTAGAATGCGCCCGTTCCAAGGGACAGGCTATATAGGTGGAAATGAACGAATTACTGGGAAAATAAAGTATCTATATGTTCTATTTCATTCACTAAAGCTTTAAACCAAACGAGTTACGAAGTTAAAAATATCCGTACAACCAATAGGAAAACGATTTATTTTCGTTCTTGAACACCTTAGATGACATCGAAATGCTTTTTCTTTGTGTCAAATTCAACATGATGAGGAAAGTAAAGTGATAGTTCCGGAGTATTTTTTTCGATTTCACAGCTTGTTATGTTTACTAAACAAAACCAAGTCGGGTTTGTTCGAACACTTATTACTCTAGAACGGCTGGACCGAATTTTATGGTTGGTTTTTGAATTGTTGGATTTGTCTCCGTCCCGAATAGCAGAATAACTATTAAAAATATTGGAAAATTGAAATAAAATAAAGAAAAGTATATTTTCCAATGTAAATACAAATAATATAATTAAAAAGGATTGAGATATTTAATTATTGGTTGTCAAATACTTATGGGTGTGTTCAGAGACTTTACATCAAGCTCCTTAAATATAGAACAAAAAACAAATCGATTGGTCTCAATTTTACGTCGCCAAAGTTGTCTGATTTGTTTTGAGTTGAGTTCTTCAATGAAGAGAATTAAAGCGATTGATATAATAGTTGACTTTTATACTTCTGCTTTTTTGTATTATTATCTTAATAATGTACTGAACTTGTATTACTTCCATAAAATAATAAATTTAGTTCAGCTAAGCTAAGTAACACAACATTCATTGACTGTTAGGCGGTACGAAGTTCGCCGGGTCAGCTAGTATTTAATATTTTTAATTAGAGCTAAACTAGAACGAAAATTAGAATTTTCGTTGTTCTCTCATTCAAACTATTAAGCTATTAATAAAACTGTTGCCAAATAACCTAGGCTCGGTTCCAAGGCGTGTGTAGAGGACATACTGTAGACAGCGGGAATGTGCGCTGCAAAACAGCTGTTCTGCTTGATTAAATCATAAATATGCAGCTTGGGTATGAAACACGTATGTTGGCGTAAACAGCCTTCATTCCGCTGTAACAATTCGAATATATAACACAGTAACTAAAATGTACATGTGGTCATGCCACATCGAATAAAATGCACATTTAATAAGATTCTAAAATGTCCCATGATAATTTTGTAGAGTCAGCCATTATTACCCAGTTATTGAGCTAGGACAGTTGCTAGAAACTTAGGAATTCTGGCATGTGAAGACGTTCAAACAACTCTAATGGACGATATTTAACGCCGTTGCTATATTTTATAAATACTTATATGTTCATCAACCTCATCATCATCAGCCTGTATCTACCCACTGCTGGATACAGGCCTTCCCCAATGCTTTCCATAATATGCAATCCTTCGTCTTCCGCACCCAGCCGCTAGTAGTGCAGTAAAATCGTGTTAAGGATAGACTAAAATAAGGAACTAATTATAAATAATAAATATTTCTGGACAATTTACACAGCGCTATCTAGTCCCAAATTAAGCGCAGAGCTTGTACTATGGGTAGGTACTAGACAACTGAAAAATTTACTTAAATATATATAATTTTTAAATACATACTTAATACATAGAAAAGGGTATTTTCTACTAAGACAAACAGACATATTCATGCACACAAATATTTGTCTTGTGCAGTGATCGAACCCGTGACCTCGGAGTCAAAGTGGCCATTGCTAACCATTCGACCACCGGACTCGTCAATCAACACCAAGTTATTAAGAACAGAAGTCGAATTCCAAAAAAAATATGCAAAGAAGTAATTTCACTGCCCAGACATACATACAATATTATGTATAATGAAAATGACGAGAATATTACAAACACAACAACTAAAACACTAACTAATTAACAAATTGCACATTTACAAAATTACATTAGAAGAATGTTTGAAAATTCATTAAATAATTGACCGTTATTTGAAGCTTAATAGTTTTGAGATAGGCACTTCCTGTTTCCGCTTAAAAGTCCTGTCTTTCTAACCCCTACCATCCACCTCCCTCGCACATCCGCCCCACTTCCCCCACCAGGCAGGGCCAGTCGAGCTTATGACTCGCTGGCTGTCGTTCTTCATTGGCGTCTTGTTTTCCGCCGCGAAAGGTTGTCTCTAAGACAACTGCTACAAGTCCTTAATTTAAATTATTTTTAAATTAATTATAATTATAAATCGGTGCAAACTTTGCATAGTATTACTTTTTCCACGTAAAAATTATATCTAACGGTTTTGCCGTTCGTTTTTATAATCGTTTTAAAGTGAGTAGCCCCGTAGAGGCTTCAATTCTATACCTATAACAGTTTTTCTAACCTCTTTGCGTATTACAGAATCGATTGCTTGATCAAATGAATGATTTGAACGTAGCTACTGGCTCGGCACGAGCGCCAACAACTTCAACGTCGCTGCATGGCAGTGATCATAATACAAGAAGAGATAAGTCTCTAGCAGCAGTACATCGTCATCGTCGTCCAGTTCAAGCACATCGCATGACTCCACGCGCAAAAAGCGTCGTCACCGCCGACGCCGCCGTGCAAACAAGAAGGGGGGGAGCAAGCGTAGTGAACAGCTCCTGAGTGATCTAGCACTGCAGGTTAGTAACCTTTGCCAACATTTAACAAGTAACGACGCACAAGGTCAGTGCCTCCCATTAGCTTCCGACTTAGATCACGAATCTATTCTGGATGGTAATGTCAGCGGCATGTTATATGAGGACAATGAGAACGAGTCACTAGAGGCTGAACCTCACGAGCCTCAAGCAATTAGCTTTGATATCGAAACCAAATTAAAGGAACCTATGATTCCTAAGGCTCCAGAAAGATTCGTAAGGTCTCTCCAAAATATTCAACACTTCGATAGCAATGAGTGGTGTGAAGTACGTTATTCCGACGTACAAAAACTTTATGCCCATACCCCAGGTTTCACAGATCTCGAAGTTAATGAAGAGATTCGTGCTTATGACCAATTAAAGCATTTGGCCTATGCAGATAAAGCTTATTCGGCCCTTACCTTTTGTGTTTTAAAACAAAAAGAAGCCTTAACCTCATGCCTAAGCGAGTTATTATCTTGGGCCGCAAGTCAAAATAATGTACGTATAGAAGAGCTGCGCAACAAATTAACTGAGCTGTTCTGTAATGGTGAGTATTTCAAAGTGTCGTCGGACTTGTTACAACTAGTCTGCGGCCATAGAGCTGAGGTGATTCAGATGCGACGTGATGGCATTACAAACTGGGTCCGAGACCCCTTGACAAAATCTGTCTTACGCAAGATACCGCCATCAAATGAGCATGTCTTTAACTCTGAGAAGTTCACTGTGGCACTCGACAAAGCTGGTGGGGTCAAGAAAGCCTTTCTGCCCCTGAATAGACCAAACAATTACAGATCTGCTCCGCAAGCAGGTCCTAGTAAGCAATCACGCTATCCCTCACAAGGGCCAGCTCATTTCCGTGGACCCTCGCAGGGTACTAACCGTGCTGGCTGCTCGCAGCAGCAAAGCTTTTATCAGCCCTCGCAGGGCTATCGATACAACCGTCCCTCGCAGGGAAACGGTCAATCTCATGCTGACCGTCGAACGGTCTCTGGCACAAGGGGTACATTTCGATCAGCACGAGGCGATCGACAATGCAACAGACCACACGATTCCGACAGAGGAACTAGGAAAAGAGCTGGATGTCAAACGGAGCAAAGTACAGCTCACAAGAAACGCAGATATTGACTCGAGGAGGTTCAGAGCGGGTCGTCTAGCACTTTATCACAAACAGTGGCAACAAACGAAAGCCCCACCTTTTTTGTTACGCATAATAAAAGGGTACCGCATACCCTTTACTCGAAAACCTCCTTTAATAATGCCAAATTTAAAAGGACTGCACCGCACAACGGAGTCCAAGAGTATGACACAAGCCATAAGGCTAATGAAGGAACAAGGGATTCTGAAATCAGTTCAGATTGCGCCAAGTTTCCTATCAACAATGTTCCTTACGCCCAAAGGCGACGGAACCAATCGGCCAATATTCAACCTAAAGGCTCTGAACAAATATATTATTACCGAAAGCTTCAATCTTATAAACGTTTCTCAGATCCCAAACTTTCTTCAGAAAAACGACTGGCTGTGCAAAGTCGATCTGTCTCAGGCGTATTTTCATTTGCCCGTAGCCAAAACGCACAGACGATTCCTACGCTTGGTATATCAAGGGGAATTGCTGGAGATGACATGCCTCCCCTTTGGCATAAGCACAGCGCCGAAGATATTCGCCTCCCTAACGAATTGGGTAGCCCAAACGTTAAGAGAACGAGGGTTACGAATAATCGTGTATCTCGACGACTTTCTAATAGCCCACCAAGACAAAGAGACCCTACAGTCTCATGTACAACTTTTATTAAACCACCTACAATTCTTAGGGTGGAAAATAAACTACGAGAAGTCCCTGACAACACCACAAAAATGTCTAATCTTCCTAGGTATCCTCTGGGACCCATGGTTAAACAAAAAAACGCTACCAAAAGACAAAGTCTCGAAAATTGCCCAAGAAATATCGCTACTACTAAAGCGCGAGAAGACTTGCCTAAAGAACTTACAGAGCTTAATAGGCCTCCTCAATTTCGCAAGTTTCGTGATCCAAAACGGCAGATTGCATTATCGTGCCCTACTTTCATTCCTCAACTCCATACTAGACATGCCTGTAACAAGGGTTTTCCAACTCCCATTGTATGCCCAAGAAGATCTGAAATGGTGGCTACTCAATTGTCACCAATCCTCGAAAATACACCTACCACCGCCAAGTCATTTCATGACCACGGATGCCTCCGACATGGCTTGGGGAGCGCAACTAGACGGATCACCGATCTCAGGATTATGGACGGAGCAAGAAAAATATCTCCACTGCAATATAAAGGAGATGATAGCTATCTTAAAGATTCTAGAACTACACGGCTTTCATCTAAGCCAATCCACAATATTGTTTCAGTGCGACAACCGAACTGTGGTGTCGTACATAAAAAACCAGGGCGGGACGCGATCAAAAACATTGATGGACATAACATACAAGGTATTCCATCACCTGGAAGTACACCAAATAGATCTGGTGGCACACCATATTCCGGGTCTGTACAACAGTCATGCAGACCATTTATCTCGACACAAGACTCCACCGGAGTGGCACCTATTACCCCATTGTACGGAAACGATTTTCAAGAAATTCGGGACTCCAGTGGTGGACCTATTCGCTTCGAAACGAGCATATGTGGTCGACAATTATGTGTCAATAGACCTTTACGATCAAAAAGCCCTCTACCACGATGCCTTTTCTCGCCTATGGAGTTACCCTCTAGCATGGATATTCCCGCCACCTTATCTAATACCGAAAGTGCTCCATCACCTCAACTCAGGAACCGGGAACTACCTACTAGTAGTCCCCAGGTGGAATCGAGTATTTTGGAGAGCAGATCTAAAGTCTCGAGCAATAGCAGCCCCTTTCACGATCACCAACCTCGACAAGAAACTGATAGACACAGCAACGGGGCTACCACCTCCAAAAGTACATCAGATGACTCTAGAGATATGGAAGTGTGGGGGTGGACAAAGAGTTTAACAAACTGGGGAACAGCACAGTTGCAATTATTGCAATCTTCATGGCGCCCTTCTACTAGAAAAACTTACCAGGTAGCTTGGAATCGGTGGCTGACATGGACTAGAAATTACAACGTAGATCCCTTGAATCCCACTGGATCTATACTTGCTAGATATCTGGCAGATTTGTACCTAATAGACAAACTTTCATATAATACTATTTTATTGCACAAGTCGGCAATAGCAACATTATGTAACGCAGAAACAGCAGGACAATTAAGTTCACATGCCCTGGTCAAACATATTCTTAAGTCAATTGCAATACATAAACCTGTAAGCCGAAAACCTCCCGTTTGGAACATTGACCAATTGGTAATATTCTTATCAACGGCTAAGGTCATTGAAAATAGCTTATTTTCTGTGTGTCGCCATACTGCTACACTTCTGTTATTGTGTTCAGGCAGACGTGTTCACGATTTAACACTACTCGCCGTGGACCATGATCATTTCATAGATAACGAGGATAATTTAATTTTATGGCCAATATTTGGTTCCAAGACTGATAACACTAATCACAGACAGTCTGGCTGGAAATTGACAGATAACCAAGATAACAGGAATCTGAACCCTCGATTTTGGGTCAAGAAAACTGTTCAAGTCCTTGACAACAGACGTAAATTATCAAAAAGTTCAAATCTTTTTGTGTCCATTAGAGGCGCACCAAGACCCGCTTCACGTACAGTAATCGCAGGGTGGATTAAGTCGTTACTATCAGAAGCCGGCATAACCGCTACACCTGGAAGTTTTCGCTCGGCCGTAGCTTCCAAAAATTGGAAAAATAATTTTCCTTTAGACGAAATCTTAGCAAGAGGAAACTGGCTCTCTGGGAATACTTTTGCACGGTTTTACAGACGAGAGGTTATGCCAGTTAATGATAATAATAATATTGTCAAATCTTTTAGTCCAGTCGATTAATGTTGATTGTACCTATGTAATGATTTTCTATAGCCTGAAAACAGACTACACACTTTAAAGTAATCAGAGTTCGTAAAAATAAGGAATAATTAATTAAAACAGCAGTTATGTACGTTTATTATTTTTATTTCATGATGTTTCCTGTTGAGAATGATTATATATCATTTAAGATATCAATTGTATACCTGGGCTAGGTATGTACTATAATTAGTTCGATAACGAATAAGCATTCAGTATTGTTAGTACCTGAAGAAGTGATCGTTTTCAATTGTAACTATGATTATATATATATACCCATGTATCTCTCTCATGGAAGTTGATAATTATATTTTGTTACAGTTACACGTCTTTTCATTTTATACCTAGAAGATGGCTTCTCAATAAGTACTTAGTCGCCTTTGTTCCATATAATAAACTATTTTTCTGCACATCCGCAATTTTAACACAGTAATTTGTACAATCACATCAACAGTATATACCTGCGTGCAAAATAATAAAATGAGGAGTATTTTTAAATTAGCTCCTCACATTGGCGTCCACTCCCACCAGGCGATAACAAACAAGTCTCAAAACTATTAAGCTTCAAATAACGGTCAATTATTTAATAGCAGCGTTTTACCTGAAAATAAAACGCTTATTAAATACTTACCTTATTTGAAGCTTATATTTAAACTCTGCCTGGTGCTTTTTCGACACAATGAAGAACGACAGCCAGCGAGTCATAAGCTCGACTGGCCCTGCCTGGCCCCCACCAGGCAGGGCCAGTCGAGCTTATGACTCGATGAAGTGGGGCGGATGTGCGAGGGAGGTGGATGGTAGGGGTTAGAAAGACAGGACTTTTAAGCGGAAACAGGAAGTGCCTATCTCAAAACTATTAAGCTTCAAATAAGGTAAGTATTTAATAAGCGTTTTATTTTCAGGTAAAACGCTGCTATTAATTGAAATATTAACTGTGCAATTTCATATAAGTCAAGTAAGTATTATTATTATTCTGTTAGATTGTGCTTATACCGTTTTATGAATGTAATAACATAAGGTAATAATAATATAACTGAAATGATTTCTTTGTGTGTCCCGACAGACAAAGAAATAATCTAATAAAGAATGGATTGTACTTATAATGTTTTGCGAATGTAATATGTAATATATTATATTTTAGGCATATAATATTTTGTGAATAAAATATGTTACAGTAACAACCGGTTATCCTAAGATTTAAATACCTACTAGATGTGCTTAGACATAAGTGACATAACCGCGAATGAAATTAACAATTTACCTTTACACAAGTCCACGAAACAATCAGTGCTTTAGATTAACCTAATACTTCAAAGTTTAGACCTGAGAGGGATGTAAGTATCAACCTTTCAACAACGTTTAACTACCCACAGCCTTCCCCAATACTTTTCTCCGCTTTCCGCATTCACCCGCTGCTTTTTTGAGGTATATTATTTAACGTAACATCAAATCAATACATTGCAAACCTAACCTAACCTATTTTGCACATCAAACGCAGGATTTGATGTGCGATCAGATTAATTTGGTGTGCAAATCAGGTTTTTTTGGTGATCAATTAAATATTTTCCTCTTTTGAGGTTGTCGGTTCCTCTAAAGAGGTCAGTCTAGAAGGGCCAAGAGACAAATTTAAAAAAATCTTTTCAGTATTAGAGGGCCGATTCTCGTAATTGAAATGTAGTCAAAATTCAGTTTTGATCTAGTCTCGATATCACAAATGTCACATTCAGTTATCTCCTATCACAATATGGAACTTTTAATTAAAGCGTGATTATATCGAAATTTTACCGAAAATTTAACAAATGGAATAAGATTCTGCTATCAATAAGAATTGATCTTAATTAATCATTGAAATCTAGTATATGTATATTTTTTAGACAATTGGCTATTTTCCAATGTTTAAAAATTGTACAAATAAATTAACAATATCGTAAAATACACAAAACTATAAAGATCTGCAAACTTTCATTCTAATATCTTCAGTCAGACTTTTTTTAGCGTCGATCAAAGTTTGGCGGGAAAGTCCATTTTAAAAGTATGAAATTATTAAAAAATAATATTTCCATTGGAGTAGCAATAAAAAATGCTATAACTTTTATTATGATAATAATTACATAAACGTAATATTTAACATAGCTGTCGTACAAATTTCTGATTTGATGCATATAAAATACAAAACTGTGACGTCATAATTCGGTAGTCTTTTGTATGGAGCGTTTTGGGGCAGTCTAAAAATTGTGATTTTCAAATTAATATACCTATCTCGAGAGATTTTTGTGCTATCGAAGTAATTCTTTCACCTATGGTTATATTATGGAGACGTCCCTACATATCAAACAGAAAAAAATGTTAGTCAAATAGCCAATTCGTAATTCAGTGTCACAAAAAGGTTTGTATATATATATTAGGAAAAAGATTGGTCGACGTAAATGGTGACCCAAGATCTGGCACATTCCTCGCCCCAAAGCATGTTGGAAACGATGCCACTTGGGCCAAAAATTTAACATTTATTTTAGTTTAGTTTTATTTTAGTATTATTTAGTTTTAGGTAATTTAGTTTTATAGTTGTATTTTACGTATTATTATATCTGTATTTAAACATTATATGTCAAATAAATAAGTAAGAGAATTGGCCTTCAGGAAAATGGTATGCTTGTTTGTCACCCGACATTCTTCATAAAATAGAAAGCAGTCGAGAGTTTTACGCATCGCACTTACTGCGTTACAATGTATACTCATAGTTTCGTTTATAGTGCCGCCTTTGAATTTTATTAAATTTTTTCTAAGACCCTTTTTGTTGGAGAAATATGAGGTAATAAAATACGAGTAATTGATGTTCAGATATGCCTCGGAGTTTCACGAAAAAATGGAATAAAAATGCATATTTGAACGACAATTAACACGGCGTATTAAATACATGAATATTAATTTGTGTAAGGTTGAAATGAGGGGAGATTCTGGTAAAATTTATTTTATGTTTCGGACGCCTACTCGCATAATGGGCCTTAAGCTGCGTACAGATTGCAAGAAAACATACAAAGCAACATATTCCATACGTTTTACTAGGAAGATAGGCACCAGGGGTTCTACTGTGTAATGTGCATCAAAATATTCCATAGGAATTAGTAGACACTATAGCTGATTCGAGCGAAGGCCGTGTGGTTTCCGGCAGACTAGAATATAATCACTCCCTCTATTCCCGTGGATGTCGTACAAGGCGACTAAGGGATTATCAAACATCGATCAGGCCTCCCCAACCCGTCTGGCCAGCGTGGGGAGTGTAGGCCAAATCATCCTTCTGTCTGGGACGGACGAGAGAGGGTCGTGCTCCTGTAGTGGGGACTAAAAAGACCTGGGGGCTTACCACCAACTCTCTCTATTCAGTTATTGAATAGAGTCGATTATTCATTGGTATGAATAAGTAATCTATTCAGTTATTGAATCGCAATAAGAGGTGGTGGTAAGGGGGCTGATGATGATAGCTGATTCAGATTGAATATTTTGATTCCAACAATAGGTTATATGTTTAATTCATTGACAAATATCTTCAGCTTTATCCGTAGAGTTTCAGTGACTCTACCTGTTAAGCTAAAGATAATTCGATAATGATGAATCTAAAAGATAATGATTTATGATTATGATTTATGATTATGATTCCTGGACAAATTAGACAGCACTACAGACATACACATGTACACTATGGGTACTAGGTAACTGACATTATACCACACCCCGGCGACTCCATACAAATGTCCCGTCGTTTACTACTACATTAAAAATGACGTCTGTGCACAGCCTGAATAAGCACGTACGTGCGGCGATATACAAACTGTTCCAAATCAGAGTGAGGTCGACACGAGAGTAGCAGGGAGTGGCCATACTATACCTAGTACTATTACTTATACTGTGGTTATTACTTAAATATATGTATATTTTTTATAAACTTAAATATATATTTTTTGTAATACATAGCGAAACATAATTGCCACAAATGTAACTGATCACCATGTGGTACTTTCGGCAGAGTTCAAGTTAACAAACCGACAGAGCGACCAATAGAATGGCAGACTGACAAACTGACAGGCAGACATACAAACAAATATTCCAAAAACTAAAATGCATTCTATCAGTGACCCTTAAGTCTTTCAGAATATTTCACATACAAACACAGCCCCCTTACCACCATCTCTTATTGCGATTCAATAATTGAATAGTTTGCTTATTCATACCAATGAATAAGCGACTCTATTCTATTTGAAATAGAGTCGCTTATTCATTGGTATGAATAAGCATTCTATTCAGTTATTGAATCGCAATAAGAGATGGTGGTAAGGGGGCAGGTGAAAAACAGAGACCATAAGAAAAATTAATTACATTTCAGACCGACAGAGCGATCGATAGATTGACAGAAACTGACAGGTAGGCATACAAACAATTTTTATCGCTTTTGGAATATTCCAAAAGCTATAAAAATTCATTCTATCAATGACTCTTAAGACTTTCAGAACATTTTAGATACATTTATGTAAATTAATTACATTTCAGTGTTAAATTGTTACTAGTTAAGTCATAGAGTATGTAGTTCAATTGTTGCTCTGAAAGTCCGTAATAATACTGACTTAGAGTGGGTGGCCGTACAAACATATGCCGACAAATTGAAGTTCTAAATAGGGAGAGTCCTTAGTGCGAATCGAAAGCGCCTACACGAGGCCTCTTGTATGAATATGGATGAGCGGCTAAAAGGGAGCTTACTTTCACACTTGGTTGCTAAAGGAAAACTAAATAGTATAGATAACACTGACCTTTCGGGTTTTGCCCTTTTAAATTAAGTTTTAGCCCGCTTCTGTGTATGTGCAGATGAAAATAATAATTAATGACACGCGTAAATTTTACTGGCTTAGACGACGACTATACATACTTAGATATTATACTTAAATATATATATATATATATATATATATATATTGTAAAAACATACATAATTATAATCACAGTATAAGTAATAATAGTACTAGGTACAGTATGGCCACTCCCTGCTACTCTCGTGTCGACCTCACTCTGATTTGGAACAGTTTGTATATCGCCGCACGTACGTGCTCATTCAGGCTGTGCACAGACGTCATTGTTTATGTAGTAGTAAACGAAGGGACATTTGTATGGAGTCGCCGGGGTGTGGTATAATGTCAGTTACCTAGTACCCATAGTGTACATGTGTATGTCTGTAGTGCTGTCTAATTTGTCCAGGAATTATAATACGTATAAAAAACACCCAGACCAAGACAGACGTCATGTTCATGCACACAAATGTTGGTCTTATGCGGGGATCGAATTCACGACCTCGGAGTCAAAGTAAAAGGCTACTTTGCCTCCGAGGTCGTGAATTCGATCACAGGCTAGCCATTCGACCACAGGGCTCGTAATAATCGATGTTATCTCGTAGAATAGTATGTAAAAAATAAAAATTGCTTTTCTTATGGAGTTTACAAACGTACAAAAAAACAGCACTTAGAAAACTCTAAGTGCTGTTTTTTGTACGTACTCTAAGTGCTGTTATTATTTTATATTGATAAGAATTTCTTTAAAACATCTTTCACGACAAGAACACAACTATTCTCAAGGGTATTGTTATTTGGCTGCGGTCTTCTATGAAGGGTTGTATTTCCACACATTTCCTACCTCTTTGTCAGCTTCCACTGCTCTGGAAAGCGACCCACATATTCTGGAGTACGTCATTTCCACAATATAGCATAAAAGCAACTCGTACACATGTTAAAGTCAATATCGAGGCTTATTGTGTACTCGGGACGCTGGCAGGCTCCTCGGCAAAAAATACATTACGTGAAGGTTGCATATTTTATATATACGTATACACGTACAGTTTGTTTAATGTAAACCCTTTGTAAGGTGCTTTTCCATCAACCAGAATAGGAAGACAACATAAATAAACCTGATTATAACATCGACATACACAGAAAGTGTAATTTTAACAACAATAAATATGTACTCCTATAGTGAAATGAAAAACTGCATGGAGTACATATTATAATAAGTAACTGCATGACTGAGCTTCTCCCTAATTTTTGTTCATTACATTTTTTTGAATGTCATCATTTCCATACATGTCCTGTATTGCCCTCTATCGTTTTGTAGCTAATTTAACATTTGCTAAGGCATAAGAATAAGTAAGTGAAATTGATTGTAATCCTTAGAATCATATATCAGGTACCTACCAAACATAAAATAAACAATAATAAAATTGCTCCTAAATAAAGTATATATAAGTAGTTCATAAGTATAGATAAGTTTCTTATTGTGTACTTTATGCAACTTTTTTACACTACGTCGGGAGGCACACTTGCATACGGCCCGCCTGTTGTGGAGCGGTTATTTATAAAGGCTTTTGATATAAGCCTATATACATTATCATAAAGTATATCATATAAGCCGCTACTAAGGGTACGAGATTATGAGTATCATATTATTATTAATTAACTATTGTTTTTAATAACAACTCGAACAAACAGTACTAGTGATATTAGTTAATATTGGGCTCATCATCGATTTGTACTTGTCTACAATGTGTACTATTACTAGTCGACAGAAACACAGTTTAACTTACAGTTTGCCTTCTCAAGCTACAGAAAATGTTGGGTTAAAATTTTGTCGATGTAGTGTAAACAATACGTATTCTTTCTAGATGATGTACTTGTTTACCGAAGTGTTTGATAACTGTATTTTTTTTAAGTGAAAACTTCTTTAGCGGCATTGTGCACTTTTTGGGATGGGTAAAAATGTTAAACTCGCGTCAGGACACGTGATCGAAAATTCGTAAGACGGAGTTAGAGTAGACAGCCAGCGCGGCGTAGGAGAGGAAGTAATATCCCCTTCTCTATCTACCACGCGGCGAAAATTTCTGCCTGCTCCTGCTGTTTATTTTTAATGTAATATAAATTGTCATGATTGTGTACGATAGCGCAATAAATGAATATTGTATTATGATATACATAAATGATATTATTTTTATACTGATAAATAAAGCAATTTGTGCGAAATTATTCCCAAACCATTCCAAAATATTCAAAAATGCACAACGTTAATGTTCAAGTTTTCACTTCTGCCGGCACTCCCAGAGTGCAACCCGTTTTTTTTTTTTCATTGCATTGGGCATAATGCTTCGTCCTATTGTCTCCAAGAAGCGCGGCACTCATTGCTTTTAATGCACGTCTTTTCCTCGCGAAGTCGTCGGACCATCTTACACTTAGATGAGTGTATACAGGATTAAATTATTAATTTTACCATTGGGCTCTTGTCGGCACAGACACGTCGTACACTTTGTAATCTAAATTACATTTTTTTTAGTATTTCGAAGGTATCACTGGGCCACTAGCAGCTGATCTGCCTGCGATTCTGCATCCTAGACGAGGTTTCCACGCTCGCATATGCTCTAACTCACGCTACTTGGACGTCCCTGACACTGATGTCGGGCCCCTGGGGTCATTTCATTTTAGCGGAGTACCCAATCAACTAGTTTGTATTATTACATATTCTTTTTATCATCTCACAATCATCCCACTTTCGAGTCAATCGAAGGTGTCTTAGAGCACCTCACGCTGTTCAACTGCGGGTTGGTGGAGGTCAATATTTTCAAGTCGGCCTAAGGCCACTGAATGGTTTAACGGCTGTCATCTAATGACAACACTTAACGTGCCCTCCGAAGCACGGAGGAGCTCAAGATAAATAAACCCATCCATGGACAGGCTAGGGTCGACGTTGCTTAACTTATGTGTTCAATCAGACTGACACACGCAACGACGCCATCGGGCTCCTCCTCATATTTTTTTTATTACTTTTTAACTTTCTATTTAATGATGTTAAAACTTCTTTAGGCGCTCTGAGAACTTAATTTAGCGGATAGTGAATTAGACTGAGCCGTCACGTTCGGGTATGTAACGCGCCACATTCGGGTACAAAATGCTCGTCGGGGTCAGTAGGTTGGGGGCGGGTGATTGAGTTTTCACTTCAATCGTGTGGATACGGTATTTTTTTCTTTGATTCCATGCCTTCGTCTGATATAGCTCCAAAATTATGTGGACCGCAAAGCTGGTTTTGTAATCGAAATGGTTCTGAGCAGCATGTTTGCTGAAAATCGTTGAGCGATTCTTGAGATAAGTGGAACAGCAAAAATGCAGGACTATTTCTAGTCTTTGCAGAAAAAATGTCGTAAGCGATAATTTCTATTTTTAAGTCGACGCACTATGGTTCGAATAGAACAAGCTAGCTAGACAAAAACGACCCTTAAATTTCTAGTAATTACTTATTAAGATGAACTCATTAGATATATACATTAAGGAATACACCTATGAATTTTCGTTACTTTCGTCAATAGGAGCGTCATTGAGGTAAGTATACAAAATGTTGATAATTCAATGTGCATTCATTTGCAATTTTACGCCATAATTGAAAGCATTATTTACGTTACTAAAAGAAGTTTGTGATAGTGATTTTATGATGGATTGTGTACATAAAGGTATGTAGTTTTGTTTAAGTTAGTTTTTATCACAGGAACTTCATTCGATAATTTTATTAAATTAAATGTTTAGATAAAAGTGACGTTTTTTAATCGTCTTTTTTAGTTCAATGGACAAATAATTACATGTCCACTCATGTCCACTCCGTAAAATCTATCATATATGATTCTCTAAGTATCTATGTACTTATTGGTAAAAAAAAATATTGCGAATTATTTGCACAACTATTTTTTTTTTATTTTTTTCTTTTAACAGTTTTCACCGTCTCGGAAATAGATTTTTTCGAAGAATGGCTGAAACACCCGAAAGAAATGCGGAATGAGGAGCTTTATCGGCTTGTATCTTTGAGACATGATTTTGATAGTGTTACGGAGTAATCTGTATATATACTTTATTGCACATAAATAAGATACATCACAAGTGTAACTGTCACAAACAAATACAATATAAAAATTCTTAGAACTAATACAGTTGCAACAGTTTGTAGTTTTGCAAAGGCGAGCTTATCTCTCTAAGAGATCTCTTCCAGCCAACCTGTGCTGTGGGACGTTTTGTAAGACATCGGATAGCAAGATTTTAATATATGTATATAAGAACAACATGTATCTAATCATTAATAAGTGGTTTTATTTTATACTAAATACAATTATAATAATATATACTTAAATACACAAATAATATTTACATACATTGACATTCTACATATATATATATATATATATATACATACACATATATACACATACACATACATATATACATACACGCATACATACGTACATACATATATACATATAAACAGTTATGAAATAACAGTTAAATAGTGATCTTTTAGTCGCTTTTTAAATGACGTGACCGACGGACTTTCACGAATATGGCAGGGTAGTTTATTCCACAAGAACGCAGCACGGTATGTAAAAGAATTGCAAAAGAAATTTGTATGCGCAGTAGGAAGTATTAAAGTTTTGGTGACGCATTGGCGTAGAGGACGGGACCTAGAAGGAAGAAGTTGGAAGCGGGTACGAAGATAATTAGGAGCAAAAGGGTCATTGAGAATTTTGTACAAGAAGGAAAGAATGTGCACGTTGCGGCGAAAGCGAATTGGGAGCCAACTCAGCCGGTTTCGGAACTCAGTAATGTGGTCAGATCTTTTGAGGCCAAAGATAAACCTGATCGCGAGGTTTTGAAGACGCTCCAGCTTATTCAGCATTTCCTCATTCGCATCGAGGTAACAAATGTCAGCATAATCGAGAAGAGGCAGAAGTAGAGTATTACTGAGCATGACTTTGGTGGAGAGAGGAAGAAAGTTCTGGAGACGTCTAAGAGAGTGGAACGAGTAGTGTATGCGCTTACTTACCTCATTAATGTGTGCTGACCATGATAAATTACTGTCCAATATCAGGCCTAGGTTTTTTGACTTACATGTGTATGGTATAATCATGTCATTGTATTTAACATTAGGAGTACCACTGAGTTTAGGAATCAACCTGCTGCTACCGATGATCATAGATTGCGATTTAGATGGATTAACTAGCAGCCCAAAGTTTTTTGCCCAATTTGCGATTGCATCAAGGTCGGAATTAATTACTTGGACCGCTGACTGTATTTCAGATACCTCAAAGTGTTGGTATATTTGTAAGTCGTCTGCATACAGGTGGTAGGAAGAAGAAATAACATTTGTGATTTGGTTTATAAAAACCGAGAAAAGAAGAGGTGATAGTACACCGCCCTGTGGAACACCAACAGTCAGGGTGGTCCAATCTGAAAGCGTGTCATCAACTTTGATACACTGCTGCCGCTCTCGAAGATATGAGTCAAACCATGTGATTGCGGACGATGAGACATTAAGTGCACTGAGAGTACCGAGTAATACATCAAAATCTACAGAGTTAAATGCACTACTGAAATCTAATAAGGCAACAACAGTCAGTTGTTGGTTGTCCATAGCTTTACGAATATCCTCAGTGACATGAAGTAGTGCACTCACAGTACTGTGTGAAGGACGAAATCCAGATTGGAATGGACTAAGAAGGTTGTTTATAGACAAATAGGAATACAGTTGCTTGTGGACAGCATCTTCAAGAACTTTAGAAAGGACAGGAAGAATAGAGATTGGACGATACTGTGAAAATGAAGATGGGTTAGGTAATCTGTGAGGGACGTCAAGGTTGTCATCTCCAAATATTCATCAAAATGGCTGAAAAATGGAGCTGCTGCGGAAGAAGCCGACAGCGCTTCCTAGAGACGACTTCGACGTACCTAAAGGGTGTTGACATATGTTTCGCCGTGTCCTTTTATTTATCCATGCCAAGGACATCGATACAAACCCAACCAGGACCTGAACGACCAACTAAAGAGTTTGAAGATTCCAGTCTCAAAACAAAAAGACGTCGCGTAGATGACCTCTTCTTCCCGTCTTCCACTTAGGTAACTAAACTTCTTACAGTCCAGGAATGGAGCATCAGAGCCGGACTAGGACTGCAGAAGAATTCGTGAATACATAAAAAAAAAACAATCTACGAATAGAGATTTACTTAGTGTGTTATTTATATCTGACCATGTGAAGTGAATGAGAAGTTAGATTTCATAGTTCAACCTTGCTGTAAGGAAGATAATGTTTTTCATAGTTTTCATAGTTCTGCCACTCATCATCATCATCATTACAATTCATTGAATGATTCATCTGAGGATAGTGATGATGATGAGAGATAGATTTTGTTGCTGAATGTTTTATGTATCTGTTATTAGTTATTAAGTTAGATTTAGAGATAAATTATTTTAAAAAAGTCTTGATAAAAATAAAGATATTCTGTACATATTCACGAACTTTGTTCTTTTTTCACTCAAATGAAAAATTGCCCTCCAAGAAGTACAGAGGACTTTACATCTATGCTTTATAACCTCATTTAGACATAAAAATCAAAGCAAATAATTTTGTCCAGCTAACTTGTTCCACACGAACCATAGTGCGACGCCTGGACGATTTTGAAGGTAGGATTTTTCGCAGATTTTCATAACATATGCATATTACATGCATGACTACCTGATACTAATAATGAGTTTAATTTTGTCACTTGCCGTTACGCAAATTGTTAACTTATAAGTGCATATGTATGTTGCACTGTGCACTGTTCCGTATGTCTATAATATTTGCATTTTATAGACATACATCATCATCATCATCATCATCAGGTCATTCTACTACAGGAGCACGACCCTCTCTCGTCTGTCCCAGACAGAAGGAGGTTTTGGCCTACACTCCCCACGCTGGCCAGACGGGTTGGGGAGGCCTGATCGATGTTTTATAATGTCCCTTAGTCGACGCACGACATCCACGGGAAGAGACGGAGTGATTCTATTCTAGTCTACCGGAAACCACACGGCTTATATATTTGTAGACATACGGAACAGTGGAATTCCTCATTTTTTTTATATGACGAGCCCGGTGGCCTAATAGATAGCAATGTTCACTTTGACTCCGGGGTCGCGGGTTCGATCCCGCGTGACAAATATTTGTGCGCATGAACATGTCTATTTGTCTTAACCTGGATGGTTTCTGTGTATTTATAAAAAAATGTATTTAAGTATAATGTCAATTATCTAGTACCCATAGTACAAATTTTGCTTAGTTTGGGACTAGATGATGTGCAATAACATGTCCAGTACACGATGTGTAATAATATGTCCAGGAATAGGTTAGTCTAAGCACATACTCGTACTTCAAAATGCCAGTTAATAGGATATTTTAAAGTGATTATAATTTTTTTTTAAAAGGAAAAAAGCAGGAGTTGCGCCCCTTTTCGCCTGAAATAATAAGTATAATCAGTATGGAATAGTCCCATGCGTCACCTTGAAATGTTTTATTAATAATAAATAAAAATACTGAAACTCCTACCTACAAGATGTCAAGTTTACCAGAGGCCCGTACCGGGGCCGTACCGGCTAAGCTGAAGCTGATTCCCGTCGGATTATTTGATTGCAAATATCAAACTTTAGCTTAGATTTATAGTACTTGTATTTATAGTACTTGTATTTATAGTAATTGTATTTATAGTACTTGTATTTATAGTACTTGTATTATAACTCACAACATAAAATATCGCTCGCGCCGCCACCTCGCTGTCAACGCAGCATCTCTTTCCTTTCTGGTGGCCTCACTCACTCCCAGGAACACAACAACCCAACAAGGGAATTGTTATTTGGTTGCGGTATTCTGTGAGGTGGCGGTACATTCCCTAGTCGGATAGCTTACAATTACTCTGTTTTTGCCAGAGCTTCGTTTGTCGGTCAGCAGGGTGCACCGAGTACAGGTAAAGTTGGCTTTAGTTCAAAGATGTTGATGAACCACTTACACCCCTAGACTGTAAAGCATGACCTAAAAGATTTTAAATTGCTAATTTACATTACCGTTTGACCTTCTTTGAGTAATATTGTAATTTTTAATCTTTTGTAAATGTACTACGAAGAAAAACGCTTCAATTTAACATAATTTGTCACTCTGATTGAAAAAAAATCGGATTCGATACCTATCTGTAGCAAATGGAACAACGGCGGCTCTCAATAATGGAAAAGGGTCTCGAAAAGAGACAAATTAAAAGACAATCGGCAAAATTTAATATAGCCGCTGTTGAATATTCATCGAGAGTTGATTATTCGGGAAATAACCGAGCAAATCCCTTCTGTTTAGCGAATTGCAAATAACCAGCCGATGTTCAAATTTATGTGTTTAATACTTTATTGAACATGCTTTAAAAGTAGGTTTCGCCTTGACTTCGTAAATAATTTTGATGCGTCTGATAGCGAAACAAAGCACTTTGGGAATTTCTAATGTTTATCTTTAAACGGTATAATTATATATTAAAACAAGCTTGGTTCTATAAGTACAGTGAGTGAAATAAATAATCTTTACAACTGTTAAAACTAAAAATGTCTATTTTCGCTAAAAAAAAATAATATAAAAGAAATACAAAAAAAAAAAAGAAGCTTATTATAAGATTCTTAGAAAGGTTTATCAAAACTGATAGAACACTTTCTTCTTCGCTGTTCCTAAGGTGATTATAGAAGTAAACTAATTTTCCTAGAATTGAGACGGAGCCAGACCGATGTTTCGCCATCATAAACCTCTATATTAATAAATTATGTAAATTTGGTCGACATCGATAGAGCGGTTTTAAGAATGGGTCTTGGCATATCACAAAAAATACACATACGACTAGATAGGATTCATAAGAAATAGCGAAGAAAAATTACACGTACTTTGTATATTTCAGCAACATTATAATTAACTATATTTAATGGTACCTATTTATTGAAAGAGTAGACAAAGTAGCGTAGAGTAAATTGCCTGTAAATTTGACTTCAAAGAAGTACGTGAATCAATTGATTAGAAAACATATATTTATTTGTTCTATTTTGTTCTTTGCAACTTTTGTCTACTTATTAGTAAGTAGAGTATCTAAATAAGGAACCCAGTCTACCAAATTTTACTCTAATCTACAGCATAGACGGACGTTTTATAGTAAGTAAGGCAATTTTCACGCTTGAAAACTGTGTAGAGACTCACAATGAAACCGAGAGTCTCGCACGGAACACCCGTGTGATGAAAATTTAGAGCGGGTAGTATTTCGCTCACTCTATTCAAAGCCACCCCCACACACGGTGTAGAAATTACGGGAAAATGTTTAGTACAAATTAAATTGAATCTAAGCTCTGCGGATTTAGGGTAGTAATGATTTAGATACATATTCTTATATTTAATTTGTATGACGTTTCTAAGTGCTTTATAAAGTCCAAGGAATAAAGACATTTTGATTTGATTTAATTTAATTTGATTAACTGTTAGAGCAAGAGAGCTGCTCTCTTGCTCTCTTCCTTCTTCTTTTAGCTTAACTTCTTTTAGCTTTTATACTTAAATACCTATAATCAAAGATAATGAGATTCTCCATGGTTTTAATGTCCGTGCCTGACTAAGCGATCACGCAAGTTAAGCAACGTGGACCGTAGGCCACTGACTTGGCTTAATTACTGTCATCTAACGACAACAGCCAGGACGGACGGCTTAACGTACCGTCCGAATCTCGGAGGAGCTCCAGTTAAATAAACCCATTCATGGACAGACTACAGTCGACGTTGCTTAACTTGCGTGTTCGATAATACTGCCACGCGCAACGACGACGCCATCGAGCTTCCTCAACTATATGTTTAATTACGTTAATTCATTCACAGAACATAGAGATAAAACATAAAACTTTATTCAATTCACAAGTCCTGTCTATGGAACCTCTGCGTGATAGCTTTAGTTTGGTGTACTTAACAGTGGTAACATCTACTAGTCTGGGCTAGAAATACAAATAAATACGATTCCAAACGTCGTCGACGTATTCAGGGCTGTCAATACTTTTTCAATTTACAATATGCATCTTCGCTACGATAATAATTTTTATTTCTACTAGCAAGATTCTATCTGTCTTTTAGATACACCTATGTGACATCGAAAATTTACTTTAGAAGCAATAATATTTGTGATATGCAATTATGTTATTATGCGCAATCAAAAGTATTGTATTGTATTGCAATATTATATTCAAAAGCATAGGTAAAGCCGACAAAAAAAAATTGGTTGTCTGTTATCACCTAAAATTATATAAATTTTGGTGATAACGTCATAAGAAAACATCGGCCGATAGAGTGGAAGAGAGATAGATGCGTCACTTGTTCCGCGCTCTCGCTTGCACGCTCGGCTCAGGCAGAACGTGACAATGAGTCACGTTCCGCCTAAGTTTCGTGCGTGCAGCCGGCGTCCATCGATTTATAAGTCGTTATCACGTCGAAACTCAATCACAAAATGTATCATTATAGCAGCTAGGCTGTGGTATAGTAACAAGTTTTATTTAGTCAGTGCTTATTTTATATGTTTCGTCATTACATAAAGTAACGCAAGGAATATCAGACCCTAACAGAACAAGAGATGAAGGCAGAATTTACAAAGTTTGTAATGAAGTGTTTAGAAACACATCCGGCGAACATGAAAGATTTCTTGGACTTACAGCAAATACTTATTTGGGCTTAACGACTAGCATCTCATGGCAACAGCCAGGACCGTTAACTTAACGTCCTCTCCGGAGCACAGAGAAGCTCGAAATAAATAAGCCCATCCATAGACAGACGTCGGTCGACATTTCTTAACTTGCGTCGTTGATTACACTAGCAACACAACGACGCCATCGAGCTTCTCACATTAACAAACAAGACAGAAAATTGTAGTTGTTATCTATCACCATTTTAACTTATTCCTATATTATATATCTTTATCGAATGTGAAAATAATATAAATCGGATAGGCAGATAAGCAAGTAAAGAGACGTTGAGTTATAATAGAGTAGACTATAACATCATTTCCTAAGCATTCTGTTACAGTCGCTGCTCATTTTTCAACACAAAATATACAGAAAGCCAATGTAGAAACTTGCTGCTACAACTTAAACTTGAGCGCCTTCAAAGCCATTGTATTCGGTTCATATTCAGATTGCTCAAGTAGCTTCCTATTCGACTTCGTAATCAACACATCCTTTCTCTTCTATACTCCACTCTTTTCAATCCTGCTACTCCTAGTTATTTAAATGAGCGATTCTTATTTCACAACGATGTCCAGGATCGTGATATGCGCAGCACCATTTCCCTTCGTCTTGTAACACCATCTCACTCTTCCCAATATTATACAAAATCGTTCACTGCGCAATCTATTGCTTGAAATGGCTTTGAAATGCTCTGCCGTTAACTATCCGTAACGAGCAAACTATTACCAATTTTAAAAGTCAAGTTAAAATTAACTACATATAATATGTTTGTTACCTCTGTTTAACATCTTTATTTGTGTTCCTTTGTCTGTCACTGACTGCTTTTCCGTAATAAATACATTTACGTATTTATGTAGTTTATATATGTATACTATGCATATGTGTATGTTTATAATTTTTAAAAGATGAAACAAAATTTATTTTATTCTCATTTTAAATAATAACCAACCCTAGAAAAAGACTTGATATAACATGAAATTCATACTCGGCTACACACGTGTGTTTACGTGCAAACACCGTAGCGAGCTGCGGGCTGCGGTCCCGGCTCACTTTAAGCACACACTTGGGATTCCCGAGAGCAATTTACTGTGATAAGTTTATGCATGTTGCGAAACTTCGGAAAAACGTGCGCAACTTTGGAAAGGCCAATTGTTGTCTTACTTCTTTATTGGTAGAATGAAGTAGCCGCAACTTTTGGTTTTTGCAGTTGTATAGCTACTGTTATACAACTGCAGTGGTACATCCAACAAAGTGGATTTTTTTTTGTCATGTCATGTTGATTTTTTTGTTGTTCATGCAGCAGTATGTACAATCCTGGACAAAAAAAAACCACTTGAAGTAACTAAGCGACGGGTTTCAGCACCTGTATGGCTTATATTGACGTACAACCACACTCCGGCGACTCCATACAAATGTCGCGTCGTTCACTACTACATAGACATTAACGTCTGTGCAGAGCGCTAATGAGCGTGTGTGCGTGCGCCCCCATACAAATTGTTCCAGATTTGTCTCAGAGGGGAGGTGAGGTCGACACGAGTGAGCGGCAAGGAGTGGTCATACTGTTCTATTACTTATACTGTGGTACAATACAACAACTTGTCTTGTCTTGTCATCAATCATGATAGTTTTGTTGCTGTGGTCTAAGAGTGACTGCTTGACTTTAGTTATTTTATAAGAGCTAAAAGTTACACATGCCCCTAACACAGGTAAGAGCGATCACCGAGTATGGAGATCATCATTGCTGCGTGGGTAAAAACGAATTACACTACTTTTACGGTACATAACATACTTTAATGCGGGCTCTACATCTGTGCTAATCTGTGCAAATAAGTTCACCTAGCATGTACTTAGGTATAGGTATGTTGGAAATTTGACATCTAATTCTGATTCCGATTCCGATTTTGGTTCCGATTCTGGTTCCGGTTCAAGTTACAGTTCCTATTCCGTCTCTCGTTTCGGTTCAGGTTCCGCTTCCTGATCCGATTCCGATTTCGATTCATAATTATTATGATTTTCATCTGCGGCAATGATACTAAATCAAAACAATAGATTCAAGTAATTTTGGACCTCATTGACGTTTAAAATTTACCTAGTTGAGTGTTCATTAACATTTTACCACAGGAATACAAATATTTTAAAATGTTAATAAGGTCGAAAATCGCTTGAATCGGTTTTTTATTTTTGGCAACCCCCGACAACTTTAAATACCCCGTTTTTCTCCGCTTTGGGAATTTACTGCGTATTTACCGGGTAGAATCCCAACTCCACTGGCATAAAACTAAAGAAACATCTTATGGTTGTTCCCCAAGTAACATAAAAGAATCAGTTTTATACTATAACGCAAGTATAATTGCAATTTACTAAAATTTAAGTGTGTCTGGTATCGGTTGGCACGATACCAAGTGGCTGGCAATGAACGGCGTGATTTCTGATATTATCCAGAGGAATAAAAAATAATATATGTACTTTTTTTACTATATTTTTAATCGAATATATAAAATTCTCGTGTCACAGTGTTAGTTACCATATTCCTCCGAAACGGCTTGACCGATTTTGATTTTGAGTAGGTCTGAGAATAGGTTCTTATCTATTTTTTATGGCAAAACAACGTTTGCCGGGTCAGCTAGTTATTTTATAAAAATCTATACGGCTTCATCATTGGCAAGTCTACTATTGACACTGCGCTCGCGGTGCGCAAAACTCTCGGAAAGCAAGTATGTTGTAGCTATTTTCTTAGACATTTCGGGTGCCTTTAATTTTGACAAGCTCGGTGGTCGAATGGTTAGCAATGGCAACTTTGAATCCGAGGTCGTGGGTTCGATTCCCGCACAAGACAAACATTTGTGTGCATGAACATATCTGTTTGTCTTGGTCTGGGTGTTTTCTATGTATTATAAGTATGTTTTTACAAAAAAAAATGTATTTAAGTACATTTATCAGTTGTCTAGTACCCATAACACAAGCTTTGCGCTTAATTTGGGACTAGATGGCGCTGTGTAAATTGTTCAGAAACATTTATTTATTATTTATTATTTGATAATGCTTGGTGGCCAATGTTGTTCCTGAAACTTAAGGTGCGAGAGGTTGCAATAGCAATACCTACGAAAATTAATTATTGGGCCTTTGTCAGTACTTAGACACATCCTTTCTGGTGACCTCACTCACACGCAGGAATACAACAACCCTCAATGGAATTGTTAGTTGGCTGCGGTCCCAGTCGGGTAGCTTACAATTACGCTCCCTACCTCTCTTTTCGCCAGAGCTTCGTTTGTCAGTCAACAGAGTGCACCACGTCCAGGAGAAGTTGACTTTGGTTCAAAGATCTTGATAAACCACTTGTACCCCAATCTATCTATAACCACCCACTAAGCCTTCCCTAATGCTTTCCGTCATAATAATATACGACCCCCCTACTTCCCCCATCCAGCCACAAAGTAATCAACTAAATGTGTACTAATCGACAGGTCGACGCCGAGCAATCATATCTTTTTTATGTTGCTCAATTTATACGTAGGTATGTCTTCTCTGAAACTCACTATAAAATAGATTGCTCACAAAATTCCCCAATAAAAACTACGTTCTGCTTTTTATTCCCGTTTTACGCCCCCCGTTTTATAAGTGCAAGCTTAATAAGATCACTGTCTGGTATATTAGCTGACATAAAAATCATGATATGATTAAACTGTTTTATTTTATATATGCTGTTGTGTTTTTATATTCTTTAAATAAATAAATAAATATTCCTGTACACATTATACACTGCCATCATTATACTTGACGAGCTCGGAGGCGTAGCGGTCAATGTCGGCTTCGACACCAACGCTCGTGGGTTCGATTCCCACACAGGACAAACAATGTGCGGGGATCAAACCCGCGACCTCGAAGTCAAAGTGGCCGTTGCTAACCATTCGACCACCGAGCTCATCAAACTACGGTCACCAACTATATTCATTCCACTACTGGAATTCAGGACTTCCACAATCGATACAGTTGGAAACCATTCAACTGTAAACAAATAGGATCTGGCGAAAGAGGGTACAAGCTTGTTTATAAGCTGCCGGACTGGGGAAGTGCCTCCACCTAAGAGAATACCGCAGCCAAATAACAATTCCCTTGAGGGTTTTATTTTATTGTTTTTTCAAAACGAATAATTATTTTTTCACTCGAGTGATACTAGTCCCACCCCAATAGTACCACCAGCAAGGACCCCTAAAAACATCTGGATATATTGTCGCGAATATTAAAGGCGAAGTTACAAAGTTTAACTTAGAAGCAACTTAAACTATATCTGAAACAAACGGAAGTTCTATTATTTATAATACACATACGTGAGGAACGGAGCTCTCAGCGTATGACAGGCGACTTGCACTTGACAGTTTTATTTTCAACTAGCTACCCGGACACTTCGTTCTGTCAATTTTTATGTGAAAAGAAATGTTTTGTTTTTACTATAAATTATCCACGCAATTTTTATTTTTTTTTTCTTTATTAAAACTACGGATAGTTTTAATAAAAAAAAAGTGTCTAACTAAGAAAGTGCCTAAGGAAAATACGAAAAAAAAATTTGCACAATCGGTCGAGCCCAGGGTTGCCAACTATACTGTTAAAAACAGTAATATACTGTTTTTCACAACATTATACTTTTTACTGATGAATAAAAATAAAGTATACAAAATACTGTGTCTAGCATCAAAATGCTTTAACACTAGTGTTAGACTTAGAGCTCACACATTTTTTTTATTTAGTCATTAATAATATATTATAACTATTAACTTAATAACAAATGAGTTCCTCATTGATTTTAATTTTAGTTATAATTGTGGTGAGGCGTATGAAGGTTTTAACAAAAAACTGTAAATTGATAAGTTGTGCGAGAAGCCCTTAAAAATATGTGTTTAAAACATTAAATAAATACAATACTGTTATTTTTTTTTAATAACAGTCTTCTCAGACCTAAATAAACATTATTTCTTTAAAAAAAAGTTGTGAACCCTAGTCGAGACGTTCTCGAGTTTTGTGCTTAGCAACATTCATTTTTATTTATATAGATAGAAATTAGATTTCAAATAAACGGAAAACCTAAAAAGAGGAAGTCGTCGACATTGTATTTAATAGTAGTTTATGAAACTGTTGCATAATAAGGGTTATTAAAATACGAGTGTGAGTTTATCACATGAGCCGAAGGCGAATGTGATAATAGACCACACCAGTATTTTAATACCTAATTATGTGCAGTTTCATACACTACTTTATCTAATCTCATGAATTAGATGACAATAATATTTTAAATAAAACCATGAAGTTACTTTAACAACTTCATTTCTTACTTATAAATCCATTTGCAGATGGAGCATGCGTGGTGCGCATGCACGATGAGCCGCGCGGCGCCGCGTTCACAGATTATGTTGAAAAATTTTGCAACGTCGCAATGCATTTGCTTTGCAACCTGTTTAAAATAGGGCTGAAGCTGTATCGAAATGGAGAAAAAGTTATTTTTCGATACAGTTGTCCATAGAAGAGCTGTATTGAAAAGTAACTTTTTAAATTTATTTTGATGTCTTGTGCGTAAAAGACTGACATTTAGATTCTGTGTGGTCGAACATAGACTATGTTTTATAGACGCCTGGTTAGCGTGGCAAATATGAGATGAAGAATGTCGAGATTTTATTTAGCGCTGTTATGTAACTGTTTCGCACATTACTGTGTTTTCCTTTGACAAAATCAACACGTGACGCGAAACAAAAATCGTATTCATCTGTCATAATTCCTTACATCATGATGTCGTAAGTTGCTCTTATTCTTGTTTCAGTGAAAAACGAATCTATCAATTTGTCTATAGTTTTCTCTGTCTACGTCGTGGACATACTTTTTCTACTTACTTATTAGGTAGATATATAAGTAAAGAAGTGTAAACCTGCTTTTCTTTTCTTTTTGGGTGTAAATGGTACATCAAAATCTTTGAACCAAACACAAATACATCTTCACCTGTACATAGTGCACCCTTCTGACTGACTGGTGAAAAGAGAGGTAGGGCATAGCGTATTTATTAAGCTTGAAATACTTTTCAAGCCGCTTACAGGTCACTGACATGACTTAACGACTGTCATCCAACGACAACAGCCGGGACCGACGGTTTTACGTGCCCTCCGAAGCACGGAGGAGCTCAAGATTAATAAATCCATCCAAATACAGACTACCGTCCAAGTTGCTTGACTTGCGTGATCGATTAGACTGCCACGCGCAACGACGCCATCGAGCTCCTCATGATAACGGCTAATGACGTAATCTACTCCCAATAACGTAACCTGTCACGAGAAGATCACCTATTTTTATTGTATCATGAATCATGATGAATTCATGATTATATCATAATGAAGTCAGTTTTGTAACATGTTCGTTATTGCCGACAAAATTATTATCCCGTATACGGAGACCGCAGCCAAAATTCCACCCCATACTGTACCAGAGTTAATGCAATAATGTTTGAAACACAAACTTAATCCAATTACTTATACGCAGTTAGTGAGGAACAAGCAATGTATAACTCTCGGGTTTGACTTTTAAACCAAACTGTTTTGTATACTTCACCACAGCGAGGATCAAAATGTAACCATGCCATAGGATAATTTTAGGACAAACCATTAGATTTTATTGTGTCTCTTAGGACCTTATAAATAAAATTGAAGTATACGTGAAAGTTGAGATAAATTTAATTCTACGTATTAAACTTTGGGTTATTACGCTAATCATTATATTAATACGTGAAGCAAAAACTTTGTACCCTTTTTTACGAAAACTGCGCGGACGGTAGAGTAAGAAATCTCGCACACTTATAGTTTATATAGAGAAGGAGTGCAGAATTCTAATATATTTTTTAAATTATGCATAAAAATTATATTAAAGCAATAAAAAACATTACACACGTATATATACTCTTTATGTTTAATGAGCGACCACTAGTAAACACAAATTTGGCATTGTTTACTCGTATGTCTCTCTGACTTTTCTTCGTCTCGCTGCTCACTGATTGTGACTGAGCTAAAATAAGAACAGAAAAAGGTAACACTAATAAATAATTGAGTCATAATTATATTTTCTTACTTTCTCATTTCATGAAAATGCGTCTACGGTAGCTAAAAAGTGTATATTTTACTAATCCCCTATGTTGCCAACAAGAAGGTTAAATAAACAAACTAAGTAAGAGCATTAACTTGCTACTTAATTATGTAAGTACGCAATCTGTTAAATAAAAATAACAATCCTGAAATACAATCCGCAAACTTCCCGTCTCTGGAATGTACTAACGGAATCCATCATAGAATCTTGCGGTAAATTCAGATTCGAAATTAATGTTCAAGCACATTTCGTGAATAAATTATACAGATAATAATTATCACTATCATAAATTTGTATCTATTTGTATAAAAAGGGGTGTAAGTGGTTCATCAAAATCTTCGAACCAAAGCCAACTTCACCTGCACGCGGTGCACCCTGCTGACTGACAAACGATGCTCTGGCGTAAAGAGACGTAGGGAGCTTAATTGTAAGCTAACCGACTCGGGAATGTACCTCCACCTCAAAGAATACCACAGCCAAATAACAATTCTTTTGAGGGTTATTGTGTTCCTGCGAGTGAGTGAGGTCACCAGAAAGGAAGGAGATGCTGCGTTGGCAGCGGGGGTGGCGGCGCAAGCGATATTTTATGTTGCGAGCGTTAATATGGCTACGGTAACCGCTTCACATCAGGCGAGCCGTCTGCTTGTCTGCCACTCTTCCTAGTATAAAAAAAAAATACTATGTATACATACGAATTGTGTAAATTTTTTGAGCTATTATTTGTATTCATCGTAAGAATCATTCATCGGCTTTTACAAAGGTTGGTAGAGAATGCTTTTAGTTTTAGGGAAGCCCGCCTTTCTTTCCTCAATTTCGTGTTCAATAAAGTTATAAAATAAACAAATTGAAGATTTATAAAATCTCTTATTTTCTAGTTTTTTATTGCTGTATAAATCAGTAAATCAATTTTCGTCAACCGTAACCTTTATTAAAACATCTTTGATACAAAAAATAAACATTCATATCAATCTATGCGTTTGGACGTTATAATCGACAGACAAACAAACAGACTATCAAATCAATATTGTAAAAATATGTTAAAATTCATGTGAGTTGACAAAATGCGTACGACTGATACGGACACGAGATCGAGACTTTATCATCCAAAATAATTAAATCATATTTTGTTAATTAAATCATATGTTAATGTTTTGGCCGTGTGGTTTCCGGCAGACTAGAATAGAATCACTCCGTCTCTTCCCGTGGATGTCGTACAAGGCGACTAAGGGAAATACATTATCAAACATCGATCAGGCCTCCCCAACCCGTCTGGCTAGCGTGGGGAGTGTAGGCCAAATGCTCCTGTCTGGGACGGACGAGAGAGGGTCGTGCTCCTGCTGTAGTGGAGACCAAAGTGGACCTGTTGATGATGATGATGTTTTTCAATAATGGCTTAAGTACTATATTAGCTGAAGGCTACGTCCGTTTAGTTGCTGTACGACAGAGCAACTGGGTATTATTCCATTCGTACTGTGTCCCCACAGTTCTTCTATTCGGTTAAAAAAAATCAAAATATATATAATGTGCATTTTCCAAACATGGTCACCCTAGTCATCGGGTTGTGACGAGCGACAGGCGCTGCGCGGGGCGGGCGCTCCAGATTTACGACGCCAACTTAGGCGGCTCTTAATTTATGAGAGCCAACTTTCTTCGCCCGTGAATAACTATCTTCAGACGGATTAACGGACAGACACACTAGTTTATCATGTCAAATTCACGGATGGAAAATCAGATACAAATCTCACTACATTATAAATTGAGAAAACTTTGAACATTTGTTACCTATTAATTTTAGTCATATCAGTGAAACACACTTTTTTGTACGACTAGGGTGACAACGGACCCTATGCCTACAGCTAATGCGCCCCTGTGCACCAACCTTCCGGTTATATCACAGGATTGCGAGTCTCTCGTCTAGTAAACCAACCAGACGAGAGGACCTTTACCCACACCGCTCTTGCACTCGGTAAACCAACCGAGCATGCAAGCAGATTGGTAGCACGACTAGGGTGACAGACAAGCGTAAGACCTGCCTCTATTAGTTAAGCAATTATCGCAGCCCATAGACCAGACCAGGCACCAGATGACCAGATGCATCAATCACGCGTTGGCGACCCTACAAAAACTCCTTTACGCCTATCTTGTAGAACTCCTCCTGGGAAAACCTTGGCAGGCCGTTCATTCCACAACCTGAGAGTTAGAAGTACAAGTATAAGAGATTAATTAGAAGTACAAGAAGTACAACTACGACATGGGTGCCTTCAAGAACAGAGTTTTCATTTTCCTTAAAAGGCTGGCAACGGATCGGCGACCCCTTGGTGTCGCTGGTCTCCATGGGCGGTGGTGATTGCTTTCCACCAGGTGACCCACATGCTCGTTTGCCCCCCTTCTCACAAAAAAAAAAAGTATAAAACTTTTTTAGAATCGTACAGTATACAGCCAATTTGATTTCAGAGTTCGAAGTAGAGAACTTCTTTGGAACACTCTTACAGTACGCGTCCAATTTGCTTACAAAGTGTGAGGATGACTTCCCTGCCTTTGGAGAGCAGTGCGTATATAGAATAAGGCTGTGGGCATCATATCAAACAACTCCTCCGAACATAATATTGTACAGTCGAGAGAATACTCAAAGAGGGCCAAAGGTATCAAGCCATTACGTATGAGGAGAAGTCCTCATACGTAATGACTCGATACCGTCTGTGTGCTTGAAATCGGCCACTATCCTCAGAGCTCGTCTCTGAACAGAGTCACAAATCGCATTTAAGCAGTGTGGTGAAGTATGCTCTAAACCCCTTCGATAGAGGGGAGGTCCATGTCCCAGCAGTGGGATGACTAAGGGTTGACAACGACGTCTAGGCTGGAAAATAAGCACACGATCTGCCTGATGGTAAGCAGCCATCACAGCCTATGGACGGTAGCAACACCAGAGGTATTATTCACGCGTTGCCGACCCTAAAAAAATCCCTTTATGTCTTTCTTGAAGAACACCATACCATGTAGTCTCCTGGGAAATCTTGTTTTTTTATATGAGAGTGAGCAAACGAGCATGTGGGTCACCCGATGGAAAGCATTCACCACCGCCGATGGAGATAAGTAACACCAAGGGGTCGGAGATCTGATGCCAGCCTATGCTCCTTTCTTTCTTTGTTTCTGGTAATCTAACTCACTCGAAGGAACCAGGGCCTGATTAACCCTTAGGCTAATTAGGCTCCAGCCTAGGGCGCGAGGCTCGGGGGGGCGCGCTGAAATCGTGTCTTCCCATGGACTATTAATCTAGCATTGCAACTACCCTACATATTTCAACTAAACCGAGACAAAACACTAAAACTAAATGCGATGTGAACTGAAAAAGCTTGGGAGCCCGTGATTTTAACAATAAATTTAGATACCTATACACATAAATAAAGATAATACAAACAAACAAATTTTAAAAAGCGCGCGTAAAATAAATACTGACTAGTCGCTCGAATCAGTCGGTGGTGTCGTCCTCATAATTAGCCTAGGGCGGTCAGAACTCCTGATCAGTCGCTGGAAGGAACACTACATCCCTCAAGGGATTTTTTTATTGGGTGCAGTATTCTGCGAGGTGGAAGTACTTCCCTAGTCGGGCAGCTTAAAGTCTATTCGCCAGAGCCTCGTTTATCAGTCAGCAGGGTCCACAACGTGCCGGTGAGGTTGGCTTTGGTTCAAAGATATTGATATACCACTTACACCCCAAAACTTGTTAATCATATTATTAAACACTGAATTATCAATCATCAATTTATCAATCTATGTTAATAGCATCGGCAAGTACAGTCAAGTACAAATAAAAGGTACTGTGAGACTTGGAAGTTTGTTTACATGTGGGAGTGTGTGGACGTTTATATAGAAAATTATGTTCAGGCTTCTGACAACAGCCTGTGTTATAAATAGATTGTTCAGCTTTGAAGTCGTAAATAAGGCCCCCGTTCTTCAATATTAACCAAGAGGTGGGTGGATCCGGTCTTCAGTAAACCGGTAAACAAAGATCTGTTGGAATTATTGAATTAGTTACCTACTCATGTCAAAAAAATGTTTGTCTGTAATGTCGGTTTATAAGAAACATAGACCGATCGTGCCTCTCTATCGCTTGTTTCGCGCTCTCGCTTGCACGCTCGGCTCAGGCGGCGTGTTCATTTAACCTGTTAAATGAACTTTTATTTAGATTTGAGATATAATTAATAATAATAAATATAAAATATTATATTCCAAATCCACGCCGTCAAACTTCTTGTTTACTTTTTGCCAATGCGCTACGAACAGCAGCGTTCACTTATCTATTCAGAATCAGAAATGCCGGTTTAAATTTTGCACCGGTCTATTTGATGCGGTATTTGGTAGGGAGGGGAAGGTGGGTCGCGCGCCGCATCCTATAATTAAATAGAACTACATATTATATGCTTTAAAACCAAACCACCAAACGTTGTATGTGTCATGACTGAAAGATAGGCCCGGAATTATTAGAGTTTAATTATACGTTAAAACATCGGACGCGCAGCATGCGCCATCATAGCGAAATTTAACGCGGCATTTTCATTTTCGGAGGCCATTTTAGCCCATTTCGCGTAGAAGTATCGAAAAACCATTTTGGCCACTTTCCCGAATTGATATCTGAAAACCAAGGTCACTTTACATTAGTACTTTTTGATGCTCGACACGAATCCGAAGTCAGAATTTCGAAATTTTGAGTTTCATGACAACGGACGAACAGACAGAACGACCGGACGATTTTATAAGCTCAATAAATTTCGCTGAATATACTAGATGAATAAAAAATTTACGATGATTTGTATAGGAAAATAATTGTCATTTTACGCTAGGGTTGAATAAGCAATCGATATTTTTTCGATTGTCACACAGGGTGTCACATCACGTGGTATCATGCAATGAATTAATAATGTTTCACTATTGTATGCGAACTTTAGTTATGAATCATGGTTAGTGAAATACACATACAGGATGACACTTTAGTGATATTTCACTAAAGTGTCAGTAAGATGGCAGTTTAATCGATTATTAGATAGTTTCTGTCTTTATAGTATGCGATTCTATGTAATTTTATGTCGTCTTTCAGATTCCACATTAACTCGGATAACAGGAATTCATAGGATAAATGAATCATTCAAATTTAAATGATAATAAAAAAATATGCATAGGTATGTACAACATTTTGAGAAAAAATCAAATTCAAATAAAATATCTCGGTTTTATGTTTATTAATAAATTAATAAAATAAATTCTAGAATTTCAGTTTTTAAATTATACCCACGCATATATACCCATCTCATCTGAGTCTCTTATACATAATATATAATTTATCGATCTCAGACAGGCTCAAAAGGACATTGATTGCTTAGCCAAATACAAATGCTTTATTCAGTAAATTACAATATAGTAGTATAGTCAATTGGCCGTAAAGGTATTGTTAAAAAAACCTTATCGTTTAGATATACCTACTAAGGATAGATAGCGAAAAATCCTAGTTCTGATCTAACTGCAATAAAGTGTAAAAAAATATATTTTTTCGCGGCCGCCATATTGAATAAATATACTACCACTACTGCACTACTACAGGTAAGATGGCTGTAAGAATGGTAATTCTATGGATGGCTGAGACGAATCTAATAATAACGTTGAAATCTGCCAAACAATTTAGGCTGTATACCGTGCCAAAGAATTGGACATATACATATTTAGATGCTGCGCTCGAAAAACATTACCCTCCATTCTCGGCAGTCAGAAACAAATGAACCTCATAATAGAATTACTCGTGTGTCTGTCTGCCGGTCTGTCATAGCCAATTTTCTCAAAATCGACTATATTAAATCCTCAGCAATATATGAAATTTCTGGAATTTGAACACAAACTTTTAGTAATCCTCTACATCTTGTACCTCGTGTATGTATCTCAATCCAAACATAGGAGGAGTTGTTTGGCATGATGCCCATGGCCTCCTTCTACAGTCGCACCGCTCGCTACGGCAGGGAATTCATCCTCACACATCAGAACCGAAGTGGTCACGTACTGTGCGGTTCCAAAGAATGAGAGACTTTCTACTATTATTACACATTTTTTTGAGAATCAAATAAAAACTAATCCAACGTAAAAACAACTCCAATGCCCAATGTATAATATTGGCTGTATAATAATGCCACGATATATAATATCGGAAAAATACCGATGAATGTAAAATTCTGATGGATTATTAAAGAATTTTCCCTTCGGATAAAAAGGTTGGTTATAAGAAACCCTTTATAAGTCGTCATCTTAAAGGGATAAGCAACATTTATCATTCACGTAAAATCAAATCGTTGAATCTGCGATTCACAAAATTATCTTAATGAGTATCATTCGTTCAATTCATATTTTAAAAATAAGATAATGAATGTTTGTCGCCATAATTACAGAACCTTTTAATACTGTTAAAAGAGGTAGGGTACACGTACCCTATGCCTAACAGCTAGTGCGCCCCGTGTGCCAACCTTCCAGTTATATCACGGGATTGCGAGTCTCCCGTCCAGTAAACCAATCAGATAGAAGGACCTTTACCTGCTCCGCTTTTGCGCTCGGTAAACCAACCGAGCACGCAAGCGGAACATTAGCAGGTCTTACTCCGCTTCCACCTGCATGTAGGCTACTTGCGTACTCTTCAGTCGAGCAGCTCGTGGCGAACCGACGCTCGGCGAACCAAGCATCGGGGCCATACCACCACTCCCCAATCTCCATAATGGGTACCGGAGCTGTATGGCTAGCTCAATTCCCGGCGCGCAAGTACAGGTACAAGCGCGCCTAGTGTTTTTTGTACCCACACTGGGGCGCCAGTTAGCTGGCTCCCTGATTTCCTTGACAGGTACCGGAGCTATATAAGGCACGCTCACTTCCCGACATCCTGCGAAGAAGGACGCCTATCCCAGGCCTACGGTAGGGTGACCGGGGTGACGGAAGCGATCGCACGCCATCCTACTTGCTCAGCAGGCAAGTACCCGAGCTACGATGCCAGCTTGGGAAGCCGACACCGTTGTAAGGGCCGCTCCAAGCCCCGTTAATAACCACTGTGGCAGCCCATTTTGGGGTGTAAGTGGTTCATCAACATCTTTGAACCAAAGTCAATTTCACCTGCACGCGGTGCACCCTGCTGACTGACAAACGAAGCTCTGGCGAAAAGAGAGGTAGGGAGCGTAATTGTAAGCTACCCGACTGGGGAATGTACCTCCACCTCACAGAATACCGCAGTCAAATAACAATTCCCTTGAGGGTTGTTGTGTTCCTGCGAGTGAGTGAGGTCACCAGAAAGGAAGGAAATGCTGCGTTGGCAGCGGGGGTGGCGGCGCGCGAGCGATATTTTATGTTGCGAGCGTTAATATGGCTACGGTAACCGCTTCACATCAGGCGGGCCTTATGCTTGTCTGCCACCCGAAGTAATATAAAGAAAGCCCTTCGCCCAAGGCCAGCGATAACCAACTCGCTACGCGCGAGCTTGAACGCCCGGCCGACAAATATGGCAAGGCAGACGAACATGCCCAACCTCTGTAGCTACACCACATGCACGTGAGTGATTACACGCACATATAGCCACCTCAAATCCGGACCCATGACTGGCAAATTATGGGCTTGCCGCCAGTCCCCGAGGTACCCTGATCCAAACAGGCAGACCCGTAGTTCCACCTGCGAAACTCCCCACAGTCGGGTACTCTGTGGGGAGAGGTAGGGTACAATGTATTTGTAAGCTACCCGACTGAGGACTTCCTCAGTCGTCAGTCAGTCAGAGGTACTTACCTCCACCTCGCAAAATACCGCAGCCAAATAACAATTCCCTTGAGGATTGTTGTGTTCCTGCAAGTGAGTGAGGTCACCAGGGAGGAAGGAGTTGCTGCAGAGGGAGTGGCGGCGCGCGGGCGACATTTTATGTTGCGAGCGTTAATATGGCAACGGTAACCGCTTCACTTCTTCTTCTTCAGGAGTTTAGTCATCTTGTTCTTCAAAAAAGTCACCTTTTTTAAAGAACAAGATCAAAATCTTATTGAAGAATTATAGACCGATCTCTCACGTGTATAAGCTGTTTTCAAGGGTTATCACGAAACGTCTCGCTCGAAGGCTTGATGATTACCAGCCACCGGAACAGGCTGGGTTTCGTAAAGGCTACAGTACCGTGGACCACATACATACATTGCGGCAGATTGTGCAGTACAATTTTCCGTTCTGTGTGGCTTTTGTGGATTACGAGAAAGCTTTCGACTCCATCGAAACTTGGTGAATCAGTGTGAATGGCGAGTACATCTCACACCTTCGGTTTGCCGACGACGACGTGGTTATAATGGCTGAATCGCTGGAGGATCTCGGTCGTATGTTGACCGATCTCAATGTTGCATCTCGATCCGTGCGTGGGGCTGGGGATGAATTTCGACAAGACGAAAGTCATGTACAACGATGCTGTCATCCCTAGCCCGGTTATGGTAGAGAATACACCCATTGAAGTGGTTAAAGACTATGTCTACCTCGGACATTCCATACAGCTTGGCCGGGGTAACAACAAAGAGATCGATAGACGCATTCAATTGGGCTGGGCAGCTTTTGGAAAGCTTCGGCACATAAAAAGTTGTCGACATAGCCTTCAGAGTTTGCAAGCTGAAGTGGCAATGGGCCGGTCACATCTGCCGAGTAAGTGATGGCAGATGGGGGAGGAAGGTATTAGAGTGGATGCCGCGCATAGGACGACGAAGCGTTGGACCCCTCCTTCTAGATGGTCCGATGACCTTAAGAAAACGGCTGGAAGCGGCTGGATGAGGAAGGCGGAGGATCGTATTTGGTGAAAAGCATTGGGGAAGGCATTATATCCACCAGTGGATAGATACAGGCTGATGATGATGAACCGCTTCATATCAGGTTCGACGTATGCTTGTCCGCCACACGACGTAGTATAAAAAAAGAACCCGATAAAGGTAGCAATAATAAAACCTCCGCAATCTACTATAGAACATAACTTTAATTTAACAAAACTGGAAGCAATCAATTAACCATCCGGAGAGTAACTTGCTAATTGCACCCTTTCTGTCAAATAAAGACATTAGTACTCGTTGTCTTTTTTATTGTAATTAAACAAGTACGTGTTACGACTAATTGAGCGGAACGCGAACTAAGAGTTCCATTATTCTAAACAACAGCAGCTTCCTAATGGAAATTAGGTTCCAGCGTTAATTGCCATGAATACGTTTTACATAAATCAACGTTTTAAAAAACATGACGAAGCCAAAACAAAATATTCAAAGTAACACACCTCGACTGCTTTGTCGTTTAGATTGGTCGTTGAATAACAAATTATTTCACGTTATTTCCCTTTATTCCGCCTTCTCGTTTGTTGAGGGGTGTTTGTACAAAAATGTGTTTTTATAAAACAAAAGACAATGCGAAGGCGTGAACACCTTAGAGGATTCCATAAGGAGTCTTTGCGATGAGAGGTGTATTGTCTGCGAGATTAAAAATCCACAATTTAAAAAGACAATTTTAGTCATAATGTTTTTAATACATAGATCAACGCTCTTGATGCTATTCCACAGTATACGTAATAGTACTACGCAAGGGCGTCGCCAAGAGATTCTATTTATTTGTAAGTTTTATTTATTGTACAGTCAAGAACTCATGAAGCTTTACACGTTGGACTCTGTACCGTTATTATTACAATCGCTATAACAGGTAAAAAGCTTCATGAGCTCTCGACTACCTACAATTCATACTTTTCTCATTCTCCATATCAACTTGCCCCCCTCCCCCCCTGGGCCATCGGCTGGCGACGACCTTGGTACTACGTACGGTATGGCCACGTTTGGCCACTCTGCCGCTCTCACAAGGTGACTTTACCTCCCCTCTGAGTCGAATGTGTAACCGACCGCAAGGGCTGCCACGCCAACCGCGTATTACGAAACTTCATTCGTAGTACATCTATTCTTAATCAATAGTCAATCTATTCTTAACTTACTTTTTAAATTATGCAATGATTCATTTCTTATTATTTAATCACCATTATGCTAATTGTGTTTTCATTACAAAATCAGTTTATTTATTCCAGTTTTAACAATGAATTTTGCATATTGTTTGCGTATCGTTGATTCTACAGTTCGACGTTTTTGGAATTTGGACTTTCAATAGACAACCACGACATTAGATTGTATAATAACAAATTAGAACCATTGAGATATAGATTAGAACCCACATTAAATTAGTGTAGCAGCGGTAACGTATCTCAGATACAGTATCTGTATTTAATGCAGTCTCATAATCACAATCATTCAAAATAAACGTTAAAAGATATTCACTGAATGTGTTGCTAAGCTCATTTCTCGAGAACAGCTGAACCGATTTTGCTAATTCTTTTTTTGGAATATTCCTTGAAGTACGAGGATGGTTTAAGAACCATCCTCGTACTTCAAGGAACGGCTTTGCACGGCAGTGCAGAGAAAAATTAAAAAAAAATGCGAGGAAAATAAAACACCACTTTTACCCGTGCGAAGCCGGGGCGGGCAGCTAGTTATTTATAAACATGTTGCATCTTATTAATTTCTTGTACGCACCAACACGTGCGGAAAATATATCAATATCGTTGAAGAATTCATTATGTTTAGTAAGTAGACGGCGCATTGGCGCACGTTTACCCACATTGGTTCGGGATCTTGCCACAAATAATAATGGCATATTCCGGCATGTCCGCACATGGGGCTTGGTACCTACCAAGTACACGTATGCATATTTCTTTTGTAATGTCTGCTAAGCTTGACAATTCGCGGGAGAAAACACGACCAATGTGTGAGGATGAACTGTCGATGGAGAGCGGTGCAACTATAGAAGGAGGCCGTGGGCATCATATCAAAAAACTCCTCTGATTTTAACATTTTAACAATAGCTTCAATAATCATTATAATCGTTACATTTCAATCGTATAATTCAACACGGCTAACACTAATTGTTTTAAAATTAATAAACTTATTTTAGAGCTATAATGAAAATTGTATTTTGAAATAAAATCCTCGCTAAAATTACTCTCCGTCATAAATTATTAAAACTGACCAAAACACCTGTATGCCGTGTTATTTAAAATCAATTAAGAGTCCTTTACCTGGGGCGAACACGTGCAAACAAAGCGTTTTTTATTCTATATTTTTTTACAAATTGCGAACTAATTTTCACCATCACATTTGTAACTCTGAAAATAAAATGCAGGTGTACTGAAGAATTCATATAGCAAATTTACTTTATGTCAAGCCTGATTAATTGCCAACGGTTATCCTTATAAATTATTATACCAGGACAAATTATACACTGCGATCTAGTCCCAAACTAAGCAAATATGTATACTAGATATACATACATATATGGGTACTAGGTAACTGATATAATATATATTTTTTTGTAAATACATACATATAATACACAGAAAACACCCAGACCATAACAAAACGGAGGGGCAATTCTCGTAATTAAAATATAGTCAAAATTCAGTTTCGATCCAGTCTCGATCTCATAAATGTCACATTTGGTATTCTCGTAACACAATAATGTAACTTCAAAATTAAATTTAAGCGGGATTATATCGAAATATGAGTGGAAATTAAACAAACTAAGAATGTTACTTTGCCAACAACAAGAATTGATAATAATTAATTAATGAAATCAAGTATATAATTTTAGTCAATTCACAATTCAATCTCGATTCGGTCAACTTTCAATCTGCGTTCGTAGAAAAAATACGAGAATTGGCCTTCAGATATGTTCATACACATAAATATTTATCTTGTGCGGGTATCGAACCCGCGCCCTCGGAGTCAAAGTGCCCATTACGAGTCATTCGACCACCGGGCTCGTCAATTGATTATTATCTAAACATAACAAGAGATCCATTAGAGAAATAAATTGCCTTTGTACTTTTTCTTTTATCAAATTATGTGTTAATCTTCTGCATATGTTGTAGTCAATACCCGAATTCTGGGTGCTCCTAGGTTTGACTAGTGAAACCTAAAGTACCTCACATCCCTCACCAAAAGCAGGTTAGGTTAAGTTAGGCAAAATGTTAGGTTTACCTTGTGATCAACAAAAGCCGAGCGAGCATGGTTCGGCTTGCTTTTGGAGAGGGAGGTGAGGTACCTTAGGTTCAACTAGTCAAACCTATGAGCGCCTTGATTCGGGTAATGCGCCTTGATTCGGGTATTGACTATACTATGTATAACATATTATTATATACATATTTATTATTTGACGAGCTCGGTGATCGAATGGTTAGCAATGGCCACTTTGACTCCGAGGTTCGATCCCCGCACAAGACGAATATTTGTGTGGCTGAACATATCTGTTTGTCTTGGTCTGGGTGTTTTCCATGTATTATATATATGTATTTACAAACAAAAATGTATTTAAGTATAATCACAGTATAAGTAATAGTACAAATATAATGTAAGTAGTATGTATACATTTTGTAAAACGAATGTAGTCGTAGTAATAGTAATAGAAGTAGCCTTCTAATTTATTCCTACCCATCCATGTTGTCTCCTTTACCTTATTCTATCCTATTACCGAAAGAGAACAAAGAGAAAAATCAAGTTAGAAACTAACTAGTTAGAAACTAACTTGATTTTTCTCTTTGTTCTCTTTCACTAATCCTCACGCTACATCCTGCGTGTTTTTTTAAAATTTTCTGACCCTCCCTCCCCCCTGGTGAGATGTCGTGAGATTTTATCCCCCAATCTCATCGTGGATTGTTATTGTAAAAAGAAAAAAAAATTGTTTCGAGATTTTATTTACGACTAGTTAAGACTAATAATCAATATTGCTGAGAGTTTAATTATAAGTGTAATAAAAAATTAACAATTAAAAAAGAATATATACTCTAATTCAGTCCATGGAGAATCATGCGCAGTCTCAAGAGAGACGGGCTACACTGTACCACCGTAAATTCAGATTAAATTAAGCTATTTGGTATTAAACAAATATGGTGGTTTGACTGTCAGTAGATGTATAACGTCGAAGTATGAATGAAATTATTTTCTTTCGAACGAATAGTGAATGATCTAATCGTATTACGATTACGCTTAAGATTAAATCTTAAGCATGTACGATTAAATGGACCAAAATAGTATTTTTTTTTTGTTTCAATCAGAAAAAAAATTGCCGAGACCCCCTCTCTCCAACGTAAGATTAGATGAGATTTGACTCGAATGAATGAATTCAATGGCCAGGGTGTGCTCATAGTGAGATCACCTTTTTATCAGTTACACTTACACTTTCTAATACGAATCCAGATATATTTTAAGAACACACCCGACGTAAGTTGAACTATACCAGCAGCCGTTATAGAAAAACTTATATAAAAAGTGGAAATTCACTCAGCTGGAAATCCTTCGAAGCTTTTACAGGAACTTCGGCGTACTTATTAACAACTCGCTGTAACCAAATGACAAAGAGCCCCGTCTCGACGCTTCCATACAAAACTTCAACAAGATGGTCATCTTATTGAAATTTTGTATGGACAAATGGTTAACTCGGTGTAACTTCAACATGACGAAAAACCTTATATTGAAGGAAAATAGTGCTTACTTAGGAAATAGTAACGACTAGATAATCTTCTCGTCAATAAAGTAACAGTCATTGATTGCTAGGCGATAAACCCACTGGAAGGAAATACCGAAAGTATTTCCAGCTTCTAAATCAGGGACCCTACCCTTCCGCCGAAGCTGAAGACGATTGCCATCGATTTTTTTAATGCGAAAATGACACTTATAAACGGTTGTTCAAAATAATGAAACTCTTGATGTTGCTTAATATTCACTTTATTCCAAGGAGTACCTTAACTGTATAATACTTAATTTAATTCTGACAGTTGAGATCGTTTATTTCACACACGTGTTGTCTGTACGAGCGCTCGATATCGAATGCCTGATGCTTACTTCGCTTGGTATGAAGTTGACGCCTGCCTCCTCCACCACTCACACTCTTCAAACTGGCGTCCTTCATCGTGAGTGGTCAAAATGCTGGCGTAACGAACTACAAGCGTGGAGTCAAATCAAATCTTTTATACAATGTGAAATCATGACTTTGTGGCAATCATACGCATAAATACATACAAAATAATGATAAATTTTGCTTTTAAATTTATTGATAGCTAACACACTACTGCTTAGATTGTTGCTAATAATGTTTAGCTCAGCGAGAAACCATAGAGCTCTACTGACTAAGCTGGAGATTTTTGTCAATAACTTTAATAAAGGACCAATTTTTGGAATCAAATATATGCATAATTACTCTGGTGGCAGGATTAGCATCAAACCAGATTTATTTGTAACTAGCTGACCTGACAGGCGTTGTCCTGTCTAAATCTTACCCAGTATCCCACCAAAGTTTCATTACAATCGGATGAGCATACAGACAAACATTCATTTTTATATATATACATTACACTGTCTCATTATTAACGTAAGTACGGTATGAACTGTTTATTTAATTTGGCTGCTCGTTTAATTTGTTCAAATTGCATTACTCTCTTTATACTCGTAAGTACGTAAATTGAATCGACATGGCGAAATTAAGGATCGGTCTGATCATTACCTCATTATTCAACGATAAAGGCAGGCGCAGACCGGATACGTGTAAGAGACGTGCACATAACAGAATTCATCTCATCCAAAGGAAAAAAACGGATCCTGTATAGGATCACTTCGTTGTCTGTCCGTCCGTCCATCCGTCTGTCTATACCCTTTTTTTTAAGAACGCGTATAGGTATAAAGTCCTCGCACATTGGAGCCCAAGTGGTTGCGTATTGTGCGGTTCCAAAGACGTTTTCTCCCGCGTACTGTCAAGCTGTAGCATGAACTGCCTGTCGAGTTTTCTCAGGAGACTACAGCATGGGGTTCTTCAAAAAGGGCGTGAAGAGGTTTTTACAAAGTCGGCAACACGCATGTGATGTCCCTGGTGTTACAGGCGTTCATAGGCTACGGTAACTGCTTACCATCAGGCAGGCCATATGCTTGTTTCCCACTTTAGTAGTATAAAAAATAGACAGAGTTGTAGTGTTGAAATGTACGAGTCTCTGTTGTTAAGGATCTGTCACACGCTCGCATCCGGTCTGCTTGGTCCTTAAAATCATCCGCTCCAATTAGACTTCAAAATATTTTTCTTTATGCTACTCTAGTGGCCGTCTGATGTAAAGTGCTAGGAATAAACCACAGCATAGAATAATACGTCCTGTATATACAAACAGTCACTTTTTATACGTATGTCCCAGCCATGTCGTGGAATCCGCCGCATTACATAATGGCTAGATGTGTTACAAAATGGCGGAGACATTATGTCAACCTGTGGAATGAACTGCCTGTCGAGGTTTTCTCAAGAGACTACAGCATGGAGTTTACATAGTCGGCAACGCGCGTGTGATGTCCCTGGTTACAGGCGTTCATAGACTACGGTGACTGCTGTCCATCAGATGGGCCGTATGCATGTTTGCAGTTCAGTGATATAAAAAAGAGGCTCACTACTATCTTTAGAACCTAAGCCAACAGCTGGTGGTGCACCTTGCTGAATAGTAACGAGGCTTTGATACAGGTGGTAGAGCGGTAGAGCGCGACTGTGGACGTATTTCCTCCCCCCTCCTCAGAGAAGGTAGCCAAATGAAAACAAAGAAGACGAAGAAACCCATTGGCAAAGCTTAGCAGAAATACTAAAATTTTAAATATAACAACATAAATATACTCTACATACTCGTAGGTATTTCGACTAGACTTCGACTCATTCATTTATTTCCCAAGAATATGTTAAGTATACAAGATGTTTCGTTCAGTTGTGGATTCATATTCTTCCTTTATTGCTGTGCCTTATTTCGGCACTGCCCAGTAGTGCCCAGGTCTCGGATCTTGATTTTAACTAGACAAAAAATTTGTCGTTAATTTGTCGCCCAAAGGAAAAAAATTGTCGCTCTCCCGTTAAAGAGCTATAAGGTTTTGTTTATATATAATTCTCATAATTTTATATTATAATTCTCATAATAAGTATAGTCCGAGATCTTGCATCAAAATTATATCATGCACAAAATGCAACGGTAAAGTTTTATTTCCTTCCATTTTCAGAGTCTGGCAAAGTTTGTCAATGCATGCAACTGTTTTCTCATCTACGAATGCTTGTGTTCTTTAGCACTACATTAGTTGCTTTTTACGATACCCATATGTGAATGGGGTGGTGTTATTCTACTCTGCCTACGTTAGGCTCTCTGACTACAACGTGAATCATTCAAATACGTGTAACTTTCTAATTACGCATCGACCAGTTGTGTTTTATTTCCGAAAACTTTCGACAAATTTAAGGTAAACGTTTGGGTGAAATCAGATTTTCGCTAGGTGGTGTAGTTTTTCTGGGCAGTGCCGAAATAAAGCTTATTTCGACACTGCCCCAAAAAAATACTTATAACTTTTTAACGGGAGGTCGACTAATTCTGATACTTGGTGTCTGAATTCGAAAAATTGACGACTAATTCTGGGGAACATCATATCTTCGCTGTTATGTAGTTTAATAGATCCCAAGTGGGCTGTGCCGAAATAAGCTTATTTCGGCACTGCTACAAACAAAACCTTATAGCTTTTTAACGGGAGAGCGACAATTTTTTTCCTTTGGGCGACAAATTTCGACAAATTAACGACTAATTTTTTGTCTAGTTAAAATCAAAATATGACACCTGGGCAGTGCCGAAATAAGGCACACCCTTTATGTGTTGACATAGAAATACTTACAATGTTATTAAAATGTTTGTTACATACGTTTATAGACTCATCATCATCATCAGCCTGTATCTACCCACTGCTGGATATAAGCCTTCCCCAATGCTTTCCAACAAATACGATCCTCAACCTTCCGCATCCAGCCGCTTTCTTAAGGTCTTCGGACCATCTAGAAGGACGGCGTCCAACGCTTCGTCGGTCTACACGCCGCCTCCACTCTAATACCATCCGCTCCCATCTGCCATCACTTATTCGGCAGATGTGACCGGCCCATTGCCACTTCAGCGTGCAAACTGTGAAGGCTATATCAACAACTTTGATTCTCCGTCGAATTTCTTCGTTCCGGATTCGATCCCTCAGAGAAACTCCGAGCATAGCCCTTCTCCATCGCTCGCTGCGCGACCTTTAGGCTGTGGACCAATCCGATGATCAGTGTCCAAGTCTCTGTACCATAGGTCATTGATAGACTAATACTGATAATTTGAATTAATGATAATTTGAAATTGTAAGTAAAACAGGACGCTAGAAAGAGGATTGTTGTGCTGCTACGAGTGTGCGAGGCCACAAGGCGAGAGGAAATGCTGCGCTAACAGCAAAAATTCCAATACACGAGCGATTTTCCTTGTATTTCAAACGTCTATATGCTGCGGTAATCTTGGGTAGAGGCTTTTTTTTTTCTTTTTTGAGTACCTAGTAGGTATGGTTATGTGTCATCATCATCATCAGGTCATTTTAGTGTCCACTACAGGAGCACTATCCTCTCGCGTCCGTCACAGACAGGAGGATTTGGCCTACACTCCTAACGCTAGCCAGACGGGTCGGGGAGGCCTGATCGATGTTTGATAATGTATTTCCTTTAGTCGCCTTGTACGACATCCCCGCAAAGAGACGGAGTGATTCTATTCTAGTCTGCCGCAAGCCGCAAACCACGTGGCCATTATTTCTGTGTACAAGACCATTATATACTTAGCTTAAAGAAATATATAAAATCGCGGCATCGCAATTGTAAGCCAATAGTAACATAAACCTTAATGCAACACCGTAAGGTTTAAAAAAATTTCATTACTACTTACACTTGCAAACCATGTTTTTGCGAATTCTATATACATTTTAGCACATAATTCTACATACAGTACACATAACATTATTAACATTTACAGGAAATAAGGAAAACTCGTTTGAATTTATTACTTTTATTAATAGAACTTTTTTCCGTACTCCTACGTAATTCGATTTAATATACAAGTATACTATTATAATTCGTAATTTCAAGGCTTTAACACCAAACATTCATAATGTACAAGTCAATACCAAAAAATATTTATACAAATCTTTAAAAATATGAATAGAATAGTCCTCTAGCCATAGAGCCTATTTTTCTAACCGCTAGACAAACAGTGGCATTCTGCTTGCCCACATACATACATACATAGTATGAAAGGAAGTTCCCGGCAAGCGTTTGTTGCAGACGGTTTTTTTCCATTACGACTAGAGATGGGGAAAATAAGTAATAAATATTAAATTTTTGGGCATTTATGACGAATTTATCGTAAATTCCCGGCTCTTTGTCCATCTCTTTTTCATCTTCTCCGTCAATCCTTATTCATCCCACTGCTGGGATACGGGTCCGCCCGCAATCGAATGGGGTTACATGCTCAATACAAGGGGTCAACTGCGGGTTGGCGGAGGTTATGACAAGTTATAATCAGAATATTCTCAAAAAGAATTTAAATAGATTTTTGAGAATATTCTTTTAATATGTTAATTCTTTTTGAGAATATTCTTTTAATATTTCAATTCTTTATGAGAATATTCTGATTAGACATAAAGAGGCTGAACAATGACGGTATCAGTGAATCAAGTCGGGAATGATGAGAGCCGAGCGAAACCGGGCCGAGCTATATATAATGATAAATGCATGGGGTTACATATGTTAAATCGAATACATCGTATGACAAATTCATATACTCTACTATTGTTTCGATAACAGAAAGCCACTTATCTCTAGGGTACCCGGGGGTAAATTCGATCGTTTATATAGTACCAATTATTACCAAGTATTATTTTGAGGGGGTAATAGAAATGATAATAGATTAGATAAATAAGATCTAATCTCGCTCACCCCTACGTAAAATGTGTGTCTAGCGTGGGTGCAAAACAATTATCGTCCCTCCTAGGCTGGGAAGCTGAATTATTCCATTTTAAAAATATGTATTTATATAAAACAAATATCCCTACAGTATTCATTGACTTTAAAGTGTATAAAATTTTAAAGGGAAATGGTATAAAATTTAGTTTCCCGTGTGTGAACATTAGATATAACTAGTGGTCGCCCACTAAAATAAACAAAAGAGGATATATGCTTGTGTGTCAATTACATGGTAGTGTGTGTAATGTTTTTTTTTTATTGATTAAATCAATTTTTATGCATAATTTTAAAAAAATATTAGCATTCTGCACTCCTTCTCTATATAACCTATAAGTATGCGAAATTTCATACTCCTCCGTTCGCGCAATTTTCATAAAAAGGGATACAAAGTTTTTGCTTCACGTATTAATATAATAACAATTAAACAGGCAGGAAAATATTAAAAAGATATGAAACGCGTTACGGAACACTTGTAGAAACACAGGTAGGTAATAGTAGTAATAATAAATTAACACATTATTTCAAACAAAGTACTATACTATACAAGCCTTGGCAACCAGACATTCATTGATTTACTCATTTGAGTTTGGACTTCGCGTCGATCCAAATTTTCATACTCGTCCATTGTCTATATCATATCAATGCATTTTTTGCTGGCCGGTTCTAATAATTATTGTTTCTATTGTACTAGTGTTTCGAAAACAAAGCTATTTGTCTACAAGGTATGTCTATGTACCAAATGGCGACCATGTGACAGATCCTATAGAAATGTAAAATAATATAATTAAAATGTATAAGTACCTAATACCTGCTTAATCATTAACGACTGGAATGCCGCGACCTGTTAATTGCAAGCGTTTAACCCACCATGGGACTACGGCAAGCGGATGGTTTTGGGTAACATTCTATTAGTGTTTCTACTGGTGTTTCGTCGTTTCGTGAACAAAAAAGCTACGAGTATTTGTCTACCTATAAAGTAGCTATGCAATGTACCAAATGGCGCCCACTTGACGGGAGATATGATTAAGATTTATAAGTACTTATTACCTGCTGATACATTCAATTGAAAATATTATAATCGGAGTACATTTATGTTTTTCCTCAATCATTACTGCCTGATACTTTTTGTTCCGTGTACATAATAAGTACCTAAGTACAAGGTCGTCGCCAGCCGATTGCCCATGGGGGCAAGGTGATATGGAGAATGAGAAAAGTATGAATTGTAGGTAAAGTCGAGAGCTCATGAAGCTTTTCACTTGTAGTAGGAGCCTTACATCTACAGCGATTGTAATAATAACGGTGCAGAGTCCAACGTGTAAATCTTCACAAGTTCTTGACTGTAAAAATTAAAGTTTTAAATAAAAAGAGGGGGGGGGGGGGGCATTCCCATAGGTTTCCCGGCGACGCCCTTGCCTAAGTAAGGTATTACACATTTTAGTCATTAACCGCTAGGGAAATTCTAGTACTTAATTTACTAACTAAGAGTTCGCACATAGATATAGTTTATATTTGCTTAAATCATTTTTTTTACAGTCAAATAATTTTATTTTACAATCCTCTCACATGCCGCATGCCGCGATCTGTTCATTTTGTACCAATCGGGGCCTACCATGGGATCGCGGCACGCGAAAGGATAAAACGTGATCCCTGTTCTAAATACGCATAGTATCGATAAAATAACATCGATACCTTGGCATTATCGATACATTGTTCTGTTAACATTTTAATTATTATAAACCAGAGGGGCAATTCTCGTAATTAAAATGTATTCAAAACTCCGTTCCGATCCAGTCTCGATCGCACAAATGTCAAATTTAAAAAAATCTCGTATCACAATATGAAACTTCAAAGTTTAATTTAAGTGGGATTATATTGAAATATGACCGAAAATTAAACAAATAAAGAATGTTATTTTTCCAGCAAAAAAAATTAATAATTGAGCCCGGTGGTCGAATGGCTACTTTGACTCTGAGGTTGCGGGTTCGATCCCCGCACAAGGCAAACATTTGTGTGCTTGAACATGTCTGTTTGTCTTCGTCTGGGTGTTTTCTATGTATTATAAGTATGTATTAACAAAAAAAATTTATTTAAGTACATTTATCAATTGTCTAGTACCCATAGTACAAGCTTTGCATATAATTTGGGACTAGATAGCGCTGTGTAAATTGTCTTACAAAAAAAAATATTAAAGAAATAAAGAAAAATCATAATTTTTTGTCAGTTCATAATTAAATCTGATTCGGTCAACTTTCATATTTCGATCACAAAATAATTACGAAAATTGGCATTCAGGTATATGCTATCATTAAAACCTATATATAAGCCAAAATGACCTCAGTCTATCGTCCTTAAAATATGAAAACATTTCAGTCTTACAAGCGAGTTAATAAGCAAATGCATTGAATATCGCATAGGGCGTAGCTATATTACAAAATACACATATACCCTTCATGATTTCAGATATCATTAGACAAAATTGGATAAATATAGCACTACCTGTCAAATTTTTAATAGTGTAGGTAAGTTTATATTTGTTTGTAGTATGCAGTGGCTATATCAATCAATTAATCAATCAAAACTTTTATTTACGAAAAATATGAGCAACATACATAGTCCATCATATTCTGCTGTACATTACAGCGTGTAACAATTTCAATAATGTCAATATTTAAACGGTGAAGTACATACTTGCAAAAAATATTTTATAATATATTACAATTATATGGTGTGATTAATAGTATACTGCTGTTAATATAATGTCAACGCTAGATTATTGTCAAGCTAATTTAATGCGAACCTTTTATGTGCCGAGTGCTAGCTTCTTTAAGTAACTGCGTCCTCGAAAAAATATCTTCTGGTCTTTCCTGCTCTTGGGCACCGTTGGCACAACACGGCGCCGCCCAAGTTGCAGCACTGGTATTTGGTAGTTTGAAATATTATCAGTAATATAATTACAACCCACACAAAAAAAAATGGGATTGAAAATGGAGGCTCACTAAGCCTGTACCGTCAGTCATGTGGTTTTATTTAAATATATTTTTAATCGTAGTAGCAGTCGCATATGTTAATAATACACTAAGATCTAAAATTTAAAAATGTCATCTGTTTTTATTCTGCTTTTGCTGTTGACTATACCTACGTAACATGTAAAAATGTTTGAATCAAATAATAGTAATTTATATGCATTCAATAGGGTAACATTTAAACAGATGTTATTGTAAAATAGATCACAAGCCTACAACTACAAACAAACTACTATTTTGCTTACGTCAGTATACCAATATTGTTCCTTAAAAGTAATCTTTTTAGTGAGAAATCGGCTTTCATTGTATACTAATTAGTACGTTTTTATGTGCAATACACATCTTTATATATTTAATTCCCAATATTCTGTCTAATAGATGTCATAAATCGAAAATCAGATCTTTATGAAATACACTGCATGGTATGAACTTTAAGGCGTTTGCACATTAACCGACGCAACTGACGTGTCCAGCACTACATTGATGCCGTTAGTGCTCCTAATTATTCCTTGTTGAAACTACCGTTTATGGAGGTTTGAAAAAAATAGGTACCATATTTTTTGTAAATAGAAAATTTGAAATGAGACCTTTTTTATTTTTCTCGTATGTTTTAATAATAGGTGATTTAAAAATTGTTATGTAAGATACAAAAATAGTTCCGCATAAAATATTTTAATTCTGTTAGACTACGTCGGCAACATGTGCAAACGTCCTTAGTCGAATTACGTTGAATGAAGTCACAACCTTATGAAATAAAAATAATAATCAGAAACAAAATCCAACATTCAAGAAAATATTAACAAAACATTTAAATTATAAGTACATTGCCATACACACCTTTCAAGAAAACTTTATAAATAAATGCAGAGATTCTAACTAAATAAACATACCTACCAGTATGTTACGCATTACATAAGTTGAGTGTGTGGAATAAACATATTTTATAAATAATCAGATCTAAGTTAATAATAAATAAGCTCCAAAGTTATTAATACATACATAAGTTATGTTAAGAGTTTATTAGATGACATCTCCAATTCTTGAATTCACTTTTTTCAATACACAATTTACCCTAATAAACGTATAAATAATATAATTTTGTACTATGTCCATGCACTGGTCAAATATGGCGATTACATTTCTATCACATTTCACTTCGCAACAATATTGCCAATTCTACCAAAGTGGTAATTAATATTTCAAAAGTGGCAACACAGAGTCCATGATTAATCAACTTTGAGTTCTTTGCAATTTAATTTAGAATCATACGTATTGTCGAGTGGGTCCGTTCTTTCTGGAGTGTGGTAATGTGTCGTCGTTGCCAGTGTTGTTATTATGTATAAAAGACATTTCTACTCCTCCATCGCCACCCTATAAAAAGTAAAGTTTTAGAATTCATCAACATTATTAAAATAATTATGAGATTCGACTGAACAATGCTCTTCCAAAGAATTACCTTTTCAATATCTTACCTCTGCATGCATAGGGTTTGCGGTAATTGTGATCGGCACTTTAGCCGGTATATAACCGTTTGCTCCAACGCTCTCTGGAACGGAGCCTTTTTCTTCTAAAAAATAAAGTCTTACTTAGTAAAACAATAATAAAGTATGTATTAAGCGAGAGAGGAGGAAAGGAATATAAACTATATGGAACTTGGTTCTCAAATATCATAATTCCCGGTTTGTATGGTATGTTAATTTAAACAAAATCTAAAAAAGCTTCTAAATAAGACTATTAATTGATTATACAAAAAAAAGTTCCATAGAAATTGACCTATCTAACCCTAGCATGTTTTTACCGATAGATGCGTTCTACCTGCCACCATCGTGGCAAGAAAAAAGACATGTAATTACCCGACATTCACTCAGCCCCGCGGTCATTAACCGACACAAGACGTTAGCGCTAATCAAAATCAATTATCGAAAAGTTGTAGATAAAGTTGTACCTCTCTGTACAACTTTATTCTCTGTATGTTCATGTTTTTTTTTCCTTTCTGTAGTACTCTATGTATACACGCGTATATATTGAGTAAGCGCTTTGTAGCCAATTTTTACTGCCGTAATGTTCTTCTATGGCCCGTCTATATATAAAATGGCATAGACTTACCACTTTTTCGTAATCGGTTTATAGTTAAACTGCCAGACATAATGTTTTCTGTTGTATGGCATACGACCACGCTTCTTTTTCAAAAAGCATTTTTGACAAAAGTGAATAACAGCACAGTATAAGTATTAGTACTACGTACAATATGTCCACTCCCTGCCGCTCTCTCGTGTCGACCTCATCGCCCTCTGAGACGAATCTGGAACAGTTTGTTTGGCGCCGCATGCACACATGCTCATTCACGCTCTACACAGACGTCATTGTTTATGGAGTAGTTACCGAGGAGAAATTTGTGGAGTGGCCGGAGTGTGATAGTCAGTGGCGTAACTACAGGGTCGCCGAGTAGGCAAAATTTCACTGGCTCTGGACCAAAGGGCCCCAGGCTCGAGATCTTAGTGCAATTTTTTTTTTAAGATAACTATAAATACACAACATACAAAATTTTAATAGGTAAGTAGGTAGGTACATTATCATATTTCTTGAAAATAAAATTATAGATTATTGACCAAAAATGTACAAAATACTTCTTTAGTGTTGGTTACTTAGATGATTTATTAGAGAGGGCCTCGCCCTGAGGGCCCATCTGATCAATTAGCCACTGGCCCTTGACGGTATAGTTACGCCACTGGAGATAGTAATACAAAAGAGCATCTCCTACTATTTTATTATATAATTATATGTGATTTATTATTTATGTATCCATAGAACTGCGTCGGTCTGCAATAAAGAAAACTTATTTCTACAAGCTAATTTATTTATATTACTGACTGTTCCCAGCTGGTCTCTTCGCGCGTCGGCACAGCAGCAGCGTGACCGCCAGCACCAGCAGCAAGGCGGCGGCGCCCAGCGCTCCACCAGCCGTCACCAACGTCGGAGGCGAAGAGTTCGACTCCGGCTCTTTCTCAGACTGAGGAGCTCGTGTAGACTCCTCGCTCACTTTAGCGGCGAGTGTCTTCGCTTCCTGAAATATTATCAAGTTTTGTACAGATCCGAAACGACATTCATATAGATAGGAAATAGATTACATAAATAAATAAAAAAAACAAAAAGGCAAAGATTAATCGACCTGAAAATTTTTTGGACCTTTTTTAGCGGTAGGTCATAACCTAACCTAAAAACATAACCTAAAAGCAGTAGGTTATTATGACCTATCGTTAAAGATCTTCCAAAAATCTTTCAAGACGATTAAAAAGCCTTTTAGTTTTATTATTTATTTTTATAAACTTTTTTCTATTATCCAGGATCGGTCGTAAAATTTGGATTTTTTTAGGCAAACGAGGAAACGTTCCGTCTGACCGATTTATTGGTACGATGCCAAATCTATACTACTTATTATAATAAATAAAGCCAATACATATAATTACATTGTACCTAAAATATCATTGAATAATTCTGATCGTGCTTGGGAGGGCACATTAAACCGTCAGTCCCGCCTGTTATATTAGATAAGCTAAGTTAGTGGCCTTTAGGCGGTTTGAAAACACTGGCCTCCGCCAACCCGCAGTTGAGACGCGTGGTGGAAAATGCTCTAAACCCCTTTGATTGAGTGGAGGCCCATATGCCAGCTGTGGGATGAATAAGGGTTGACAACGAAAAATAAAGCTAAATTGCTCGTTTTTTTAATTGAACTCCTCAATTTCCAACTTCTTAATGCACTACGAATTTTTTTTTACCATTTCTCCAAGAAGCTTTATATCACGCTCAAAACGCCGGGCAAATCCACAAGGCACAGACAAAAAGTTGTTATAAAGAGAACTATGTACTAATTCTATAACGTATAGCGCCCTCTATCACAAACTTTCTGCAGTTTCCAACATTGTCCATATTCTATCTTTTGAATATCTAGGTAATGTATTTATATTATATATTACAACTAGCTGTGCCCGCGACTTCATCCGCGCGGAATAGTTATTTTTAATTATTTATTTATATTACCTAAAATAAAATAAATGAAGTACCCTAAGTTACTCCTTATTACATCAGCTATCTGCCATCGAGAGTCCCGTCAAAATCAGTTCAGGAGTTTTAGAGATAAGACGCAACAAACAGACAAACAAAAATTGTAAAAAAAATATTTTGGTATATATGTACTGTGTATATGCATTTAGTAAAAAGCGGTTATTTTAATGTTACAAACAGACACTCCAATTTTATTTCTGTGTAGATCTAATTATATTATAAGAAGCAAATAAATAGAGAGTATCTCATTTATAAGTAAGCCTTATAGACTGGAATACATTGATAAAATAGAAGGCATATATACAATATCATTGCTACAACTCGGTTCATGAAACTGTATATATTCGGCACTAGGCGCTATCACCGCGATCGTAGTAGTAACATAAATCTCTGAAAACATACACTGGGGGATCTGATGCCCTCTTCCGTGTCTCGAAAAGATTATCGGCCTCCGGAAAGATTATGGCCTTGACCTTTCTAACCATAGACTATCCGCCACTGGACTACGAGCTTATCACTCTACACAGAGCATTTACTACGTATATTGTTAACTAGCTGGGCCCTCGACTTCATTCTCGTGGGTTGTTTGGTCGAATTGAGATTGTTTAATTGAAATCTAATGAAGTCTTGTTTCTCCGCCAAACCGTAGTTGAGCAGCGTGGTGGAGTACGTTCTAAACCCTATATATAATGCCGTATGATGACGATAATTTTACTTGTAAATGTGTAACGGCAACTTATTTAAAACGGAAACTGCGCGCAATGGATTATACTTACTTATAAGCAAACCCAATCCAAAACGAGATTTTTAAAATTAACGTGAAATTTGTAATAGAAAATTATTATAATTAATTACATAGAATAGGCTATTTTCCAATGTTTAAAAATTGTATAAATAATTTAACAATATCGTAAAATACACAAAACTATAAAGATCTGCAAACTTTCATTCTAATATCTTCAGTCAGACTTTTTTTAGCGTCGATCAAAGTTTGGCGGGAAAGTCCATTTTAAAAGTATGAAATTATTAAAAAATAATATTTCCATTGGAGAAGCAATAAAAAATGCTATAACTTTTATTATGATACTAATCACATAAACGTAATATTTAACATAGCTGTCGTACAAATTTCAGATTTGATGCATACAAAATACAAACCTGTGACGTCATAGTTCGGTAGTCTTTTGTATGGAGCGTTTTGGGGCAGTCTAAAAATTGTGATTTTCAAATTACCATATTTCGAGAGATTTTTGTGCTATCGAAGTAATTCTTTCCATAGGTGAAAGAATTACTTCGATATTATATTATGGAGACGTCCCTACATATCAAACCGAAAAAAATGTTAGTCAAATAGCCTATTATGCATATTATTACATGGCCGTGTGGTTTCCGGCAGACTAGAATAGAATCACTCCGTCTCTTCCCGTGGATGTCGTACAAGGCGACTAAGGGAAATGCATTATAAAACATCGATCAGGCCAAATCCTCCTTCTGTCTGGGACGGACGAGAGAGGGTCGTGCTCCTGTAGTGGAAACTAAAATGATCTGATAATGATGATGATGATGCATATTACTCGGCCAACCCGCAGTTGAGCAGCCTTGTGGAGTATGATCTAAACCCCTCAATTGAGGAGAGACCCGTCTCCCAACAGATGGATTATTATGGTTGATGCCGTATGCAATTTAGTGACTAATGTTACGTTTTTTAAGTATTGCAGTAGATTGCAGTGCAGCCTGTAGGCTGCAATTGTGTACAATTTCACGACTTAATTTTTAGTGAATGTAAAACAGTATTCTTTTTAGGAAATTTTCCTTCGAAATCATTTAGGTAATTTTCAACGCTACAATACTAACCTTGATGGTGCTAAAGTTAGAAGGCGCCTGCGCAGTGTACGAGAGCATCTTGAACTCGTACTTAGTGGCGGGCAGTAGATGCGACACGACGGCCGAGCGCGCCTCCTTGCCGCCGGGCACCATCACCTTCTCGTACGAGCCCGCCGTGGACACCGTGCGGTAGTACACGTAGAAACCTTCAGGCTCCGCGCCTCCCTCGTCTCTTGACCACTAGCCAAAAACAAACAAAACGAGATTTTTAAGTGAATACTACTGCACTTCTCAAGGTCACAGAAGATATCAGAGCAGGCATGGAGAATAAGTTGGTCACCATTCTCGTTCTCATTGACTTTTCCAATGCTTTCAACATGGTAGATCACGATATTCTTCTTGCCATTTTAGAACGTCTCAATTTCTCATCAATTGTATTGGATTGGTTTTCGTCATATCTTCACGGTCGTCAGCAAGCAGTACGTGTAGGTCACGAGTTGTCTGACTGGAAGGATTTAACCACTGGTGTCCCGCAGGGGGGAATATTATCTCCTTTACTGTTTTCCATCTTTATCAACTACCTATCCTTTTCGCTCTGTTGCCCTTACCATTTTTATGCGGATGATCTACAAATATATGTACAAAGCACCGTGGAAAATTTTAACAATGCAATAGCTGAATTAAATAAAGATCTCTGCAGTATTAGTTCATGGTCCGCAAACTTCGGTATACATGTTAACCCCGCTAAATGTCAGGCGATTGTCGTGGGTAGTTCTCGACAGATTGCCAAAATGGATTTAAAATCTGTATCTTCCATTGTGTTTGAAAACTCCATTATACCTTTTGGACACACTGTTAAAAACCTTGGCCTGCATATAGACGCTACTTTGAGTTGGACAGCACAAGTTGTTGAGGTAAGCCGTGCAGTCATGTCTACTTTACGAGCCCTTAATCGGTTTAGGAATTTTCTCCCCATTACTACTAAGGTCACTCTTGTCAAATCCCTTATTTTTCCTATCATTGATTATGCCGATGTCTGTTATCCAGATCTAAATGAAGATCTTCTTAACAAACTGGACCGACTTGTTAATAACGCTATCCGTTTCATATTCTGTCTTCGTAAATTTGATCATGTCTCTACATATCGGTCTCAGCTTAAATGGCTCCCCATTCGTCAACGCAGACAACAACGGTTGCTCTGTACTCTTCACTCTATCCTTACTAGTCCCCTTTCTCCTGAATACTTGAAAAGTAAGTTTCAGTATCTATGTGATTCTCATGACCGTCAACTTCGATCTGATAATTCTCTTTCACTCACTACCCCGCTTTATCGCTCAGGTTTTATGTCTGATTCCTTTACATTACAGGCATCACGACTTTGGAACGCACTACCTATCCCATTAAGAAAAATACCAAATAAATTTAATTTCAAAAAGAAAGTTTATGCTAACCTCTTAAACAGCTTAATTCAGCAGTGAGTTGTCTGGCATGTTTATATATGTTTATATTATGTATGTATATATATGTGTATGTATGTATATATATATGGATATGTATGTATGGATGTAGTGTATGTATGTATATATAAGTATAAATATAGTTTATGAGTTTATAGTCACTATTTATGGTTTTGTTATATATTTTTAAACCGCATTCGTGGATGTCTGCACTTCCCGAAGGTTGACTGGTAGAGAATGCTTTTAGCATTAAGTCCGCCTTTTGTACCATTGGTCTTATTGTGGTCAATAAAGAGTTTAAATAAATAAATAAAAAATACTTCCTTAGGCTCGTTGGGCATTTTTTGAGATGGAAAAAACCATTGAACTCGCGACACTGTTACCGTAACCGACACCGGACTATTTGGTGCGGTATGAGGTAGGGCGGGGCGGGAGGGCCGCGCGCCGCATGCTTGTAACTAGAGATGCACAAAATGCCAGGCATTTACGATAAATGCCCAATAAGTACATATAAATGCCCAGTTTTTGGGCATAAATACGGAATTTATATGTTCTTATCGGGAATTTAAACTCCCGGCATTTTGCCCATCTCTACTTGTAACTGAACTCTCTATTAGATGTTTGTAACTCAACCACTAGTAATGGATAATGCAACGAATTAGGATAACATTCACAAATAGAGTGATATGGAATACGTTTCATCTATGTTAAAATTTAATTAGTGAGTACACACAGACGAAGCAGAAGCTAGTTTAAAAATAAAATGTTTCCTATACTAACAGTCCAATACAACTGCACACTGGTTGGCGACAAAGGTTTTACTGAAGTGAAGACGGGCGCGGCGGGGCCCTCGAAGCCCCCTTTCTTCAGGAAGAACGGAGGACTGCTCGGGCCTTGCTTATTGTCTTTGTTGGAATACACGGCGGCTACCCGGAATCTGAAAAATAATCGGATTATTTATTCTCTTATCGAGATGAGAATCAAATGTAAGGCTTTTTTTTTTTAAAAAAATTGGTTGTTAAAGTAAATAATTTTACGTGATAACATCATAAGAAAACATCGGCCGATGTAGTGGAAGATATCTATCTTATCTTATGCGTCCAATGCCGAACGCTTAGGCCGATCGCACCTCTCTATCGCTTGTTCCGCGATCTCGCTTGCACGCTCGGCTCAGGCGGAACGTGCCAATGAGTCATGCTTTTTCGTGTGTGCATTGGTTTATAAGACGTTATCACGTCAAAAAAAGGCACTTCTGAAATCAGTGCAATTTAATCAGTAATTAAGGACTGAATTCACATAAAGAAAAACTCTATACAGTGCTGGCCTCCGGAGTTTATTGTGATGTACTAGCTGGGTAATGGATGATGAGGAGGCATGTGGGGGGCATCCCGTCCTCAATTTAGTACGTACGTAAAGCGATAACGTTTTTGGGAAGTGGCAAAAACTGTAACTGTCTACTCTTTCATATTATTTGACACGTTATCTTGATTTTAAAATGAGTGATCATTATATAGGTAGCTTAATAAAGTTCAATATATCCATACCTCGCAACGAGAATTAAACTATAGCTTTCCGTATATAATGCCATGCGGCGATTCGGGTGCCTTAAGGCACGCACAGCCCGCTTATTCATTGGTATGAATAAGCATTCTATTCAGTTATTGAATCGCAATAAGAGTTGGTGGTAAGGGGGCAGGGCTCGATAGGTGATAGTTATCGTTAACATTTCTCAGTATTTGCTGAAGTGTATATGTTATTTTACCATGTTTATTTTTCTCTTTAATTTGTAAAGTAATCTTGGTGAACGGTGCTGTGGCACAGTTATTGTTATTTTTTACGCTGTGTAATATGTTAGTAAGACATATTGTGACATTTTTTGTTTACTAAAATAAAGAAAAAAACAATTTTTTTCTTTCGTATCTTCCTTGGCACACGGAAAGTTTTAATAAAGAGAAAATATAAAAATTGCGTGGACAATAGCAAAAAAAACCGGACAAGTGCGAGTCGGACTCGCCCACCGAGGGTTCCGTAGGTACGTAGTATCATTATTAAATTTGATATTTTTCATTATAAATAAGAAATAATGCGTCGAAAAAAATAAATAAAATATATTTTGCAATGTGTACATCAAGCCCTTTCATATGATACCCCATTTGAACTAGTAGTTTCAATTTGAAATTTCGACACCCTATAAAAAATATAGACCCCTTATTTTTTTAGATCTATTTACAAATGTATAGTTTTGAGATTTATTCCTGTACTTGTAGTCTATAACGATGTTACTTGCCAAATTTCATAGTTCGAGGTCAATGGGAAGTACCCTATAGGTTTTGATTCCTTTGAGTGTGTCGAAATATGCGTTTTTTGCTGAATAAACGGCCGTAACTTTTTTCTACGTAAACTTAGCAGTTTGATTTTTTTTTAACTTCATGGGACCGTAGACCTGTGTATACAGTTCAAATTTCAGCTTGATACCTCCACGCATTCTCGACATAGAAATGTTTGACAGACAGACAGACAGACAGACAGACAGACAGACAGACAGACAGACAGACAGACAGACAGACAGACAGACAGACAGACAGACAGACAGACAGACAGACAGACAGACAGACAGACAGACAGACAGACAGACAGACAGACAGACAGACAGACAGACAGACAGACAGACAGACAGACAGACAGACAGACAGACAGACAGACAGACAGACAGACAGACAGACAGACAGACAGACAGACAGACAGACAGACAGACAGACAGACAGACAGACAGACGGACAACAAAGTGATCTTATAAGGGTTCCGTTTTTCCTTTTGAGGTTCGGAACCCTAAAAAGTACCTGACTTTTGACAGAACGCAGTCTGTCCGGGCAGCTAGTATAAGTACTATAATTTGTCACTGATACTTACTTGTAAGACATGTTAGGTGTGAGCCCATCAATTTGATGGGAGTGTGTTAGCGGCTGTATCCTGGCTGAATCAGTCTGCCACTCGACTTTGTCTGAATTATTGTTCACTAATCTATATTGAATCTGTAACACAAAAATAATGTAAACAGGCTGCTAATTTTTCGCGAGAGAACACATATTAATAAATAAGTATAAATATATTCCTGAACAAATTACACAGCGCCATCTGGTCCCAAACTAAGCAAAGCTTGTACGATGGCTATTAAATAACTGATACGATGTACTTAAATATTTCTATATAATATTTATAGGCATTTTTGTAAATACATAGAAAACACCCAGACTAAGACAAACAAATTATATTCATTGATACAAATGTTTGTCTTATGCGGGGGATAGAACCCTTTGACTCCGTGGTCGCGGGTTCGATCTCGCACAAGACAATTATTTGCGTGCATGAACATGTCTGTCTTGTTTGTCTTGTTCTGGGTGGTTTCTATGTAATATATGTATGTATTTAAGTATAATATCAGTTATATAGTACCCATAGTACAAGCGTTGCTTAGGTTGGAACTAAATGGCGCTGTGTATTAATTGTTTCAGGAATATTTTTTTCGATTTGAAAATATGTCCCATAATAAAGTGTTAATGGCAAGCACGAACCTTAAAGAATTCTACAGGTAATCCTTTGTTAGCATGGGACCAGGTCAGCATCACGCTTTCATCCGAGAAACGGGTCACGTTCGGCCGAGAAGGAGGCACCAGCTCTGTCGGCATAAACACAGACATGAAATCAAAACATTAAAAGATACAGGATGGTGCATATTATATGCAGATGGGTGAGTATAGGGAAATCCGAAATAATAGACACAGAAGAGTATTTTTTTATACCGCGTCAACAAAAAAAAACGAATAGACAGACAAAACTTGATACGCCATCCTATATATATACAGACATTGGCTTTTTTTTAAGAAAACAAAGCTAAAATCTGCTAGACAGTAATTTTTATTTGCAATAGACAAAAACTACGCATAGACCATCCATTCAAATTACATAATATTTATCCCATATCAGCGTAGTAAACAAAAATCAAAAATATACCTACATCGATATCCAGAAATCAAATAATCATTACAAGCATTTAGAAACATACCAATGTTAATCTGTTGCTGGTCATAACGAATTTCTTTTTATTCAAAATAAAACGAAATGAAATTCAAATTACGAATGAACAACTTTATTACTCGTTAAGCACATTTGATTTTGCATTTATTATTTTTTTATCGTACGTCGCCTGACGTAACGTTAACAAGGCCTGATGTCGAGACCATTAGGACGTTTGGTCCTACCAAAATTTTGACGTGAACACGTCTTTAAAATTGTTTCCACAGGGAGGCAATTCATAAAAACGAATGACAACAATATCGGGAGATACAGTTTTGTTTTGCAGCTACAAATCTATCATCTCCATCCAAAATTCAATCTCACCACTGGATAGATGAAGGATCAAAGAATTTATTACGCAAAGTATAATATATATAAAGTATAGTAAGATGAACAGTGAACACCACCGCCTATAGAAATTAGCAACACCAAGGGGACGCCGTTCCGTTGCCAGCCTTTTAACGGAAAAAATGACTCTGTTCTTGAAGAGTCCCATATCGTATATATTCGATGACTGTTATTCGTCGAAGCACCCTTCCTACTTTTTTCACTGTGATAATCTGAGGTGGCTTTTGATTCCACTGTAGTTTAAAAAAAAATTGAACATGTTTACTTCAAAATTAAAAGAACAAGAGGACTTGTCAGGTTAGGTCAGGCAGACTACAAATGTGTCAGAGTTAATAATTTATGAAGAGAAAATAATTAAAAGTAATAAATGAAATACCTTCAAGAACAGGTGGTCTACTCTGTCATTATCGCCCATAATCATCACATAGTTTTTCCAAAATGCCTACTTCTATTCTCGAAACAATAACTTTCCCAATATTACCAATTTTCAAAATTACTATCTTAAAAATTAAATTTAAAAAATTCGTGTTGGTAAATAATACAGAGTTTAAGTGATGTACAGGGGCGGACTAAGGCCTAGGCAACTTAACACGTGCCTAGGACCCGTAATTTTTGGGGAAAATTAGGCTTTTAATTTTTATTTTTGGAGTGAAAAATTCTTTAGTAGGCTTAGTCCGCCTCTGGTGATGTTAATATAATCTGTTTAAAGACTAAGACATACGTTTGCGTTTCTTGTGCTTCTTGGAAAATTGAGAGGAATGCATTGTCTTCGGTGTCTCCGGAGAATACTCCTGTAAATATCACATACTATTAATATCATACAATAGCACGCCTAGCAATGTGACAACAACAATACTTCGTTATACGTTACTTTGTATAACAAGAACCAGTATAACTTTGTATAAACTCGCAGTATGATATTAATTTTACCCAATAATATTTTACTACTGTGCATAAGTATCCAACACTATTGATCTAAAACATTGAGTTGTTACCTACACATCGATTCCAATAATATGACTTGCAAAATCGTCTGAACGCTTGCGTAATTCTCCCTTGTTGCTACCAAATCTGCCCCCTTACCACCATCTCTTATTGCGACTCAATAACTGAATAGATTGTTTATTCATACCAATGAATAAGCGACTCTATTTCAAATGTAATAGAGTCGCTTATTGATTGGTATGAATAAGCAATCTACTCAATTATTGAGTCGCAATAAGAGATGGTGGTAAGGGGGCTGAATAGTATACTACCCCGGATGCAACCTAAGTATGTGGCGGATACTTAAAATCCATGGTACACGGCAGTTGAGCTTCACTTGACTAACCATCTCTTTAGGCTTTTAATGCCTTATTTGCCATATTGCCGTCTCTCACATTGCTAAGAGGGGAAGTCAAATTCCAAAAGCTTCCTACTCCTACTAATTTCTTCTGATTAAATTCGTTGTGAACTCCAAGGCAGCCGTAGTTTTACTCCCGGGACTGCAATGGACTTCATTGTCCATTGCCTTTTTGGGCGGTCGCCGCTGTTAATCCTGGCTACACAAAAGATACAGTGGTGGGAATGTGTGGTGGGCCTAAATTTTTTACTGTGCATAAGAATATCCTAAGTATATCGTTAAGAATTAAAAAAAACCAGTCAAGTGCGAGTCGGACTCGCGCATCGAGGGTTCCGTACAAACTTGTAGAATAACTACAAATTGTTTTCGGACTTTTTCCTTCACTTGTGCTATATGACATTGCTTCTTGCCAAATTTCATGATTCTAGGTGAACGGGTAGTACCCTAAAGGTTTTGATTCCCTTTGCGCATATCAATATATGAGATATACGGAACATAAACGGCCGTGTCTTTTGGTTGCGTCGATTTAGAAGCTTGATTTTTTCACTGCTTTAAGAGATTACAGATTTATTTATGTTATTAATTTCAATTTGATACCTCCACGCGTTCCTAAGAAAAAGGGTCTTGACAAACGGACGGACGGATGTACGGAACCCTAAAAAGAAAGATCTTCTTCTTAATAAAATACTTCCCCAGTCCTGACAAGATTAGTTGACAACTTAACATTACGCTGTGGCTTACGTCTCTTTTGCCAAAACCTCGTTAGTTAATCAACAGGGTGCACCACGTGGAGGTGAGGACGGCTTTGACTCAAAGTTGATGATGAAACCTTGGGGCGAAAATATGTTAAAAGATATTTTTAAAACATATTTACATTACCTGATTGGAAATCTCAACAGGCACCACGATCAAAAGAGCGGCGTCGTACGCACAGCCTAGCTTGTTGCACGCGAAACATTGCACTATGCCTGCGTGACGTTTTTCCACGCGTTCTATGTACAGGCTCGTATCTAAAAAAAATACAATATATTATTGAAAGACGAAAATTGAAAGCACCAAGATTGTTCCCCTTGATCTCAGCTAGGTATTTTAGTAGCTAGTTCCATAATGGAAGTTCTATATTATAGCAGTTTTACAGGTATTTGAGCTATTGATAGCAAACACCAAATAACTACTACTAATAAAAATGTTTTGTAGAAACACAATCACCATCTGTTTACCTTGATAATGCCTTAGCGGCGAAACCGGTCGGTAATATTAAATATAATAACGTGGAATAGTACAAGTGCTTTATCATGCCCGTGCCCATCACATTATGATAGATTTTTGGTGTTAATTAAACCGATATTTGTGTTTTTTTAGAAATTTCGTAAAGTCATGAGCTTAATTTTCTATGAGTGACTTTTCTATGAGTCAAAAGCAGTTATTCAAAGGATTAATATACAAAAAACAAAAATAAATCATGTAATTTATACTAATATTATAAAGCTGAAGAGTTTGTTTGTTTGAATGAACGCGCTAATCTCAGGAACTACTCATTCAAAATGAAAAAATATTTTAGTGTTAGACAACCTATTTTTCGAGGAAGGCTTATAGGCTATGTAACATCACGCTACCACCAATAGGAGCGTAGCACCAATTAATAATGTTGCAAAAATGGGAAAAAATATTACTATTGAGAGCTTCCGTTGCGTGCGCTGCGTAATAGGTTCAAGTTACGCAACAATATTTGACTAACATTTTTACCCGACTGCGACTGTAGGAGGGTTATGTTTTTCGAGAGTAAGTATGTATGTATGTATGTATAATTGTTTGGCACGCTCTGCAGCCTGAACGGCTGGATGGATTTTAGCTTGAGAGGTGTCGTTAGATTGGTATTTGCTGTGAGAGTGACATAGGCTACATCATATATAAAAAAAATCAATATGGCGGCTGTGAGCCGCAAAATTGTCGTTGCAGTAAATTTTTTTTTCTTCTAAATATATCGATATGGGTATCAAAATAAAGGTCTCGATGACCTGATTTCAAATATATATTTGATATATTAGTTTTTGCCTGCGGCTTTGCTTGGGAATTATATTATTGTTACGCGTGATTAATAAATCTATTGTAGGTGCAGTCGGGTTTTTGATCTTTTAAATTAACTTATAACTTGTTTTCGGTTTGATATGTAGGGATGTCTCAATAATATAACCATAGGTGAAAGAATTACTTCGATAGCACAAAAATCTCTCGAGATATGTTAATTTGAATATCACAATTTTGTACTTTCCCGAAAACGCTCCATACAAAAGGCTACTGAGTTATGACGTCACAGGTTTGTATTTTGTATGCATCAAATCAGAAATTTGTACGACAGCTATGTTAAATATTACGTTTATGTAATTAGTATCATAATAAAAGTTATGATATTTGTTATTGCTTCGCCAATAAAAACATTACTTTTAAAATGGACTTACGCGCCAAATTTTGATCGACCCTAAAATAAGTCGGACGGAAGATATTAGAATGAAAGTTTGCAGATCTTTTTAGTTTTGTATATTTTACGATATTGTTAAATAATTTATACAATATTTGAACATTGTCAAATAACAGCTTATATACGACGGAATTATTCATCTAAAAAAGTTCTAAAAAAAGTCTGTGATAAGCGCTTCATGAGAGTAACGCTCTGTCTCACGCAGACGAAGTCGAGTCAACTAGTCCTACATAAATATAAAATATCATTACGAATGGCTTGTACCGTCCCCTTAATAGGTCGTAAATGTAATGTGAAAATAAAATTTCATCGTTAAATACCTACACGTAAATAAAACAAACCTCGAATCCCCACAAAGTCAGCATTCTGTTAATGAACATTTATTTCATTTGGGCAAAAAGTCAAATAATGCAACACTAACTTAACCTCTCGGCACACTACCGCCGGGAGCAGAACAACAGACGGCTTAATAAAATTGCAAAGTTCCTAAGATGACCACCCTGCCATCTTATCTTAGAGTAGCTCCAGTGCTGCAGCACCGGTGACACGTCAACCCTCATGGATCTATTGTAGGTACTCCTTTAGTCACTCTCCCCTGACTATCTGGATACATATTCCATGTACTTCAGTATGCCGCTTAATGGGAAGAGCGTGTAATCCTCCAAGACCGGGTATGCCTTTACTAGGATTTCCATTCGTTTGCCGGCTAGGACGTCACATTGACACATCAAGTGTTTCATGGTCTCGTTAGATCCTTTGCATGTTCTGCACTCTGGGCTATCAACACTCCCCATCTTGTACAGGTGTTCTTGACAGGCATATTGGCCCGTCAGTGCCCCAAGCATGAAACGCATCCGTTTCCTGTCATATTTATGTACATGTCTGTACAAATTCACTGTACCTTCCCGCCAATGGTTTCCTTGGAGTGATTCCACTAATCTACTTCCATTCAGCCTGATGCCTAGACTTCGCCCTGCCATTTATAGCCTTAATTACTCATATATATAGATACTTGCAAAGGGTTCAGGTCCCAAAAAGTCTTTGCTTGATCCCTCCCTGTACGCTTGTTTACCAGTTTAGTAATAATAAAAATTGGTTGTCTGTAAAGTCGCTTTCCACACGATAATTTTACGTGACAACGTCATAAAAAAAACATCGGCTGATGGAGTGGAAGAGTAATGTGGAAGATGGAGTGGAAGAGTAAGATGCGTCACAACAAGCGTTCTGCCCTCTCGCTTGCACGCTCGGCTCAGGCAGAACGTGACAATGAGCCATGTTTTTTTTGTACGTGCAGCCGGCGTTCATCGATTTATAAGATGTTAATCATGTCAAAAGTGTTTCAAGAAGGCAATTACCTTATCAACGCCTGCGTTACGCTCCCAGTGTGCCTATAGCTTTTTTTCATTTAATTGCATCGCGGTTGTGCCTTTAAATAATGACGATGGACAAAAACCTCATTATGCACTCTCCGATGGTAATTTGCACGTTTTCGAAATTTCGAGAGCCTATTAAAATTTCAGCTGAAAGTTTCAAGTAGGTATCAATCCATTTGACAGTTATTTTATATCAGCTAACTTTAGTCTCGACCTAGGGTTGCCAACCGTATTATAATATATAGGGTTGTACTATTTTTCAGCTCGTAGTACTTTTAATATATATAATTTTAATGAATATTCTGTTAAATTAATATATACCTAGTACGCAAAAATACTATATTTTTTTAAAGACTATTATAAATTTTGAAGCGTACTATATTTTTATAGCATATTTTGACAAATACTATAATACGCCGAAAAAATGTTAGCAACACTAGCTCGACCATTCCACTATCTGACAATATATTTTTGGTTGGGAAATATATTTTAAGATGAAGTCGCATTAAGCGGCATGCGCGGCAAAAATAATAACATAGTGTTTTCAATTGTCAACCTTTGTAGCAAACTGAATAGTGATCGACTTTGCCCTGCAAGAAACGTGACTGTTTGTTAATGACATCAACGGTCTCATTTCGTAGAATGCAAACCAAAATTTAACTTACGTACCTATTTATTATTGCAAGTTATCGCTTATTTGTGATATGAAATTCCATGCTTTGCATAACTTAAGTAGAAGTATTCGTTCTACGCTACTTATCCATACAATTTGGCATTTTTTTTATTGCACATAAATTATTAAAGCATAGTTACATCAAAAGTGTACAAAGGTGAGCTTATCCGCTTATCTCTACAAGAGATCTCTTCCAGCCGACCCTATAGGCAGTAAGAGCAATAGTCACTTGACGGATATAATCACAATATGTGCATATTTATTAATAAATTAATAGAGAAAAATACATTATAGTTTTTTTACATTTTTTGAGAGAAGCTAGCCCCAATTAGTAGATGCTTGACAGATAAGACCCATCCGTAAATTGCAATCAATAGGTTTTATAGTCTACCAGTTTATCGTCTTATAGACTCATTGGGATTTTGCAAGTAGGTAATAGGTACAATTTAATTTAATTTCACTATCCGTTTTCCATAAAAATCTTTTTCATTTTGGTCAAATATAAATTTAATGCTATTCACAGATATAAAGCTAATAAAAATAGAAACAAAGCGTAGTTTCACAATCGCTATCATAAATCCACTTATAGAGTAATATATACATCCATATTCTCTAATACATAATAGACATCCATATTCTTTTTACCGACTAAAAAACGGAGGAGGTTCTCAAGTCGTCGCGTATATATTTTTTTTCTCCTTTAATGTATGTTATCTTATATAAAAAAAACATATATGTTTCTTTTTGCAACACACAACACCAAGGACAAAGGTACAAGGAATTGTCGCATGTCTCTTTGATATTTAAGTATTTTAATTATCCTACAAAAGCAATATCTATAAATAGAAAGTATCCTGTCCCATGTCATACAATTACCGAGGCAAAGCCTCTTTGAAGACTGTAATAGAACATGAATACAAAGTCAAAAAAATATATATTGGAACAAGCTTTTATTATTTGTTAAAAAAAAATATAAAAATAAATATATCTGGACAATTTACACAAAGCTTATATTATGCGTGCTAGGCAACTGATAAATGTACTTAAATACATAAATACACACTTATAATACATAGAAAACACCCAGACCAAGACAAACAGACATGAACACAAATGTTTGTCTTGTGCGGGGATCGAACCCGCGACCTGGGAGTCAAAGTAGCCATCGCTATTCGACGACCGGGCCCGTCAACTCAAAAATATTCTTACTGTGTTTCGCTCACCAAGCCCTTTCATTTCATACCCATATCACAATGTTAATTTTTATAAAAAGGCCCACCACACATTCCCACCACTGTGTCTCCTGTGTAGCCAGGATTAACAGCGGCGACCGCCAAAAAAGGCAATGAACAGTAAAGTCCATTGCAGTCCCGGGGGTACAACACGGCTGCCTTGGAACTCACAACGAAATTAATCAGAAGAAATTAGTAGGAGTAGAAAACTTTTGGAATTTTACTTCCCCTCTTATTTGCCATATTGCTGTCTCTCACATTAGTAATGTGAGAGACAGCAATATGGCAAATAAGGCATTAAAAGCCTAAAGAGATGATCAGTCAAGTGAAGCTCTTCACAATGTTAAAATGAATGTAAAAATTATAAATCTGCACTTTGTAGTGGCCGCCATAATGGACCAAAAGGATAAAATTTACTTAATTACTTAACTATATTTATATATGTATGTTATGGTCAATGTAATAAATTGAGCATTATTCATACTGCCCGACACTTGGTCAATGTTTTGGTTAGATTTGAGTTGATTTTTGGTTAGGTTAGGGTTTTATTGTGCCCCGTCATCGGAAATAGGAGCTCCGCGAAGCGTAGCTCCGTCGACCTAGATGATCAATGATGTGGTGCCAAGTAAGCTTAATTATTAATAATTAATTAAATTGCCCGGGCATTATCAATAATGACCAATTTATTATATTGACCATAACATATACAAAACTTTCTCGGTTAATAGATTTTTTTTTTGACGAGCTCGGTGGTCGAATGGTTAGCAATGGACACTTTGACTCCGAGGTCGCGGGTTCGAATCCCGCACAAGACAAACATTTGTGTGCATGAACATGTCTGTTTGTCTTGGTCTGGGCGTTTTCTATGTATTATAAGAGAGACGAACTTCTTAGCTTCCATGGATTCACCGTGCGGGTGCCGGGTCCATCGTGTGGCAGAGAGAGAAACCCAAGCAGATCCCGAGACTTGTGACACGGGTGTAGGTTTAAGGGGCCCCTTTCCGACGTACATCAACACTCACCTTCACTACTTGTGTTTCTCTCCCTGCCCTGCCAAATCTGGTATGAACCTGCTAATGCAGCTTTAGATACTCGTTCTAGTATAGAACTTACTGCACTTCTGGACAAGCCAAGGTCTTTCAGCAGGTTATAGAGAGATTTTGCTGGTATACCTCTCGCTCCTACTTCTACAGCGTATAGATTAACTACATAGCCGCTTTTTGTTAATTCGTTTAGGAGGTCATAATATTTGTTTTGTTTTATCGCGTGGTCTTTGGGTATGTTAGTTTCCCACGGTACGGTAAGCTCTACAAGTACTATACGTTTTGTAGCTCTGGAGAAAAGGAAAATGTCCGGTCTGGATGTCGAAACACACACATCTTCTGGGATTTTATAGTGCTTTTCATACGTGTCCATTAAAATAGTCCAGTCAGGTGCTGCACTGAGGATTGAGTAAGGCTTGTTCTTGGAGTTTGAAGTTGAGCCTCCTTTTATAAAGTTAATTTGTCTTTTGTTTGTCGTTAATCCTTTTTGGGCTCTAGCTATTGAAAGGCTTATGGCTTCACGTATGATTTGAAGTACTCTGTCATGGCGATGTGAGTAATGACCCCTATCAAGGAGCACCTTGCATCCCACCAATAGGTGCCTTGCTGTACATATCGCCTCTCCACAGGTATAGCAACATTTTTCAGAGGCTTTTCCCCACCTAACTAAGTTACTCTGGTCAGGGAGGGTCATTTGAAAGGCATTAAGATAGAATTTTAATAAGGCAGGAGACCAGTCATACAGCAAGGTGCGCCACTTCAGAGCTAACGGGATGCAAAACTCGCCTATGGTTAACCACTCACTTTGCATTTCTAAATTCATAGCGTGCACTTTGTAACTGTCATTTTCGTCTTGTTGTAGAAAGGTTTTTACTATGTCTCGGTCTTCCCTTTTCTTTCTCGCGCCCAACCCAGCTCTATTTGCCTGTGCACCTACCATAAATTGTTTGTGGAATTAAAGTCTAGATTCTAGGTCTGTGGCATTTTTGTCTTTTGGGAGAGATTTAACTAATTCGTCTTGCGACTTTTGTAAAACATGCGTTTTTGTAACTCTCAGGTGTTTATAGAGTTCAGAAGGTTTCTTTAATTTCAGCCCAAAACTATTGTGATCCCTAAATAGAGTCGAGGGATCAGCCGGATGTGCCAGTCCGAACCATGACTTTAATATCTTTATGACATTAGCATCTAACTTTGCCAAGAGGGTTTTACCGAAGTCATATATTAGGAAAGACCAAGTGAGACGTGATGTGAGATAGTTGTCGTATATCCATGCTTTTTTAATATTACTGATAGGCTGTTGGTCTACCTTATTGAGGTCGTTAATGAAATTTTCGACAACTTCCCCCAATGATGGTGTGCGTCCTTTGTAATCTATCTTTCTACCAAGAAATTTGAAAGGCACTGTTTCTGCAATCGTAGCAACTTTTTGGCCGCTTATGGAGAGTTCCGGGTCGTAAGAAGTGTATTTGGTATTTCGTCTACCCAGACATAAACAATAACATTTACTTGGTTTCGCCCTCAATCCCTCCGTCCATGTACAGAACTCATCGACTTCATTTAACAACTCCTGACACTGTTTGGGATTACGTGTAAGTATTGCAAGGTCGTCAACAAAGGCTAAGATTGACTCAGTGTACTTGTTGTTGATTTTAAAACGGTAGCCCCATTTCCTTTCATATGATGTCAATTTGTCTATTAAAATATTAATAACTATGTTAAATACTATCGGTGATAAGCAGCACCCTTGGAATAGTCCCACACTGTATTGTAGTGGCTTTGTGTATTCCTTGTTTACTGCTATGACGAATTTTAAATGCGAGTAATAAGAGTTAATTATGTTAACAATTAAATCGGGAAAGTTATACCATTTTAGTGCAAATATCATAAGTTCATGCTGCACCGAACCAAATGCGTTTTCTAGGTCTATCCAGCAGACTGATATTTGCCTCTCATGTGTTCTGGCATCTTTCAGACTTTCTGCTAGTAATGTATTGTGTTCCAGGCATCCAGAAATTCCAGGCAAGAAGCCTTTCTGGTGATTGGGCCTGAAATACCTATTGCTGATCATGAATTTTGTCATTTTTGATTGTAATACACTAAAAAAGATTTTTGAGATTGTATTGGTTAGGGCTATCGGTCTGGTGTCTTTTGGATGAGTTACTATATCCTTTTTATGGATGAGGACAAAAACTGCCTTTCCAAATGCTACTGGGACTTGCTTTCTTGACCAGATCTTACTAAATATATTTAAAATGTGTTTACGAACTGATGGACACTTTTTATACACTATGTAAGGAATGCCATCGGGGCCTGGCGCAGATTTAGAACTTTTCTTTTTAATGTGGTAGTTTATTTCCTCTTCATTGGGTGGGTCACTTTGAAAACTAAATAGAGGATCATTAGGTCTTTGGATTTTTGGATCTACGTATGAGTTCCCGCGTTTAGGCAATTCGTATGTGTTTTTTCAGTGATCGTAAATTTGCGCGTTGGTCAAGAGAAGCTTTCCCTTTTGTTCCCTGAAAATGTTTTTCGAGTATTGAAAAGGATTAGTCTGATGTATTTACAAAAATAAAATGTATTTAAGTACATTTATGAGCGTATGTATTTAAGTACATTTATTACCCATAACACAAGCTTTGCGCTTAATTTTGGACTAGATGGCGCTGTGTAAATTGTGCAGAAATATTTATTTATTTATTTATAGAATACCACTTACCATTCGCATGAATTCCTTTCCCGCTAACCAATTCCTCTGAATTTATAAGCCATCGGACAGTGGGTCTGGGGTATCCATGCAAGGCCCCACAGTTGATGTGGACCGTGCCGCCTTCGCCAGCCGTCACGTTAGTGGGCGAGCCGTTCCACCGCGGCGCCTGCAACGCTACCAGCTTCCAAGACCGACGCACGCCTTTGGACGCACAGGTGTACACATCCTGATAAAAGTTATAGGAGTGAAAACTACTTTAAACGCGCTGAGCCCTAAAATTTTGTGGCTAGTGAATAAGACTTTTTTGACTGATTTTTTTTGGTTGTTGGTCGAAAGCCGAAGAATGGCTTCGGCTTAAGGCTAAACAATAAAATCAAAAACAGAGCGACCGCACCCCTTCCCCGCAGACACCCACATAGTATGACGTATGCAGGCTCGATCGCTTCGTAGATAAATACAAAATTACATAATTAAGATATCTAGGAAATAAAATAAAATAAAGTTAATTCAACACTTCTTTTGACGACCCCGGTGGTCGAATGGCTAACCATGTCCACTTTGACGCAATGGTCGCGGGTTAGATCTTCACACAAGACAAATATTTGTGTGCATGAACATGATTGTTTGTCTTGGTCTGGGTGCTTTCTTTGTATTATATGTATGTATTTACCAAAAAAATGTACTTAAATATGATATCAGATATCTAGTACCCATAGTACAAGTTTTGCTTAGTTTGGGACTAGATGGCAGTGTGTAATTCGTCCAAGAATATTATATTATCTATTATAAAAAAAATTCATGTCGCGGTGTTTGTTACTAAACTCCTCCGAAACGGCTGGACCGATTTTTATGAGATTTTGTGTGGATATCGGTCGAGTCTGAGAATCGGCCAATATCTATTTTTCACAAACCTAAATATTAATGTATATGGCAAAACAACGTTTGCCGGGTCACCTAGTATTATATATATATCACCATATTCACCACTAGCTGATGCCTGCGACTTCGTTCGCTTGGACTTAAAATACGAACTATTGTAGATACATAAGAAAATACTTGTGATACGTTAAAAGTATTTTTTTTTATTTAACATTGTAACCATAGTTTAAAAAAAAATGAATTAAGGGAGTCTTTCCTTCGGGAGCTAATATAAAAAGACCTGAAGCGTTACAACTCTCCAGAAAGCCACGTAAAGTTGGCCATGCGAAAAACAACCAGTCCTAAGCTTGACCAGCGAATATTAGTGACTTCTTTATTGTCATAGCAAAGCAAGAGGTCACAGAGAACTGTGTACGTTTAAAATTAAAATGGATTTTTTTTTGGAGAAGAGTGGTAATACGCGGAATTAATACAGTTTCACCGGCACCACTCCCAGTGAGAATCTCAGCTTCAATTATATTTCGCTGCCAAGCATTGACTTTACTTCAGGAAGGAGATCTTCCCTAAATTTATTAATATTCTTGAAAACTCTTGGGCACGTAAAATTCTATCTACAGCTTCTAGTGCCTTACTGTTGGCCATTTCGCATTCATCTCAAACGATTAGACAGCAATCCTGAAACATCTTCGCTTTGTCACAATTTCGTATCACAGAGCATGTCGGTGTTTCAATTCTGTTTAAGTCCAGTAGGATATTGAACATTGTATTTGCGTCCTTCCGCCTAGTAGTAATGTGGCCGCAATGTCTGGCGATGCTGCTGCGAGATCTTATTTTGGCGCCTGATTTCAGCGTGGATTGCTCTCGTCAGGTATGTTTTCCAGTCCCTCTTGGAGCATCTAAGAAAAACAGTTTCCCCTTGTTGCTTAAAACACTTTCCACCACCAAATCAAATAAACTCTGATCATGCTACAAAGCGTCCCGCAAATGCACTTATTCTTCTGGTTTGTGCGAATATATACCAATCGTTCCATTTCAATTTTAGCGCACACGTCTATAATAAACTGACTAAATAGACCACGTTACCTTTGTAAATAAAATAAAACGATTGCGTCTAACTTGTAGCAGGTAAGAATAAAAGTAGCACCCCGCGGTTTTTTTTTTACAATACATTTAATATTTTGTTAATCTATTTATTGTTATTTTAAGTAACTGTTTTAGTTCTATTTGCTATTATAGCGTGTTTTTTTAACTTTTTTTTTATCTATAATTTATTGTAAACACGTGTTGTTTATGCAAATAAATTTAACTTTGTTCAGCATCAGGTGTTCAAATCTTGGATATTTATACCTCAACAAAAAATGGTCTTCAGATTGAACAACGTTCGCTAAGGCGTCATTTTTATATTTCTTATAGTTTACCTGAACCATTATGGTTCTGCATCAGGTGTTCCAAATCTTGGATTTTTATATCTCAACAGAAAATGCTCATCAAGCTGAACAACTTTTGCTAAGGCGTCATTTTTATATTTCTTATAGTTTACCTGAACCATTATGGTTCTGCATCAGGTGTTCCAAATCTTGGATTTTTATACCTCAACAAAAAATGGTCATAAGATTGAACAACTTTTGCTAAGGCGTCATTTTTATATTTCTTATAGTTTACCTGAACCATTATGGTTCTGCATCAGGTGTTCCAAATCTTGGATTTTTATATCTCAACAGAAAATGCTCATCAAGCTGAACAACTTTTGCTAAGGCGTCATTTTTATATTTCTTATAGTTTACCTGAACCATTATGGTTCTGCATCAGGTGTTCCAAATCTTGGATTTTTATACCTCAATAGAAAATGCTCATCAGGCTGAACAACTTTTGCTAAGGTGTCATTTTTATATTTCTTATAGTTAAGCTGAACCATTATGGTGCTGCATCAGGTGTTCCACTTTCCAAAATAAATTATACCCTATATGTTGCCCAGGCTTAACAGCTATATAACAAAAAAAGTTTCATTCGAATCCGTCCAGTACTTCCAGAGATTAGCGTGTACAAACAGACAAACAGACATACAGACAAACAGACAGACATTTTTTTTTAAATTCTTACTCTATTACTATGTCTCCATCGCCTCCAATTGTTTTTTTGTAAATATATTCAATGTACAGACACATTATTTTTACTGTTTTATTATATGTATAGATTAGACTTCAAACTTCAAAAACCTAGAATAGCTAAAACAAAGAAATTTTAAGAAATTCTTGTTATAATATTTTTTAGCCACAAATACTATTTAGATACGTAACAAACACTTATAGTCTAAGCCCATTTCACTTCTTTTTATATCCTCACTTTATAAGGCTTTGAAACATCAAGAGCATCGACTTTACTTCGTACAATTTTACTCGTAAACCTATCGGCTGAGGTTTTTATACAGAAAATTTACTTTTTATCATCATCGAAAGCCTCCCAGACGAAAGTCTATCGTAAGTACCGACATATTTTAGAACAAGAAATTTAATATTTATGTAGGTTACAACTTTTGTGGAACATTTTGAGCGAGGAGTATCGGCGCGGCGCAGGCGATATTATAATAAATTCTTCATGAGTACGTACTTATGAGCTTCAATTTACTGAAGTAACTTTTTGTGGCTAAATGCAATAGGTTTTATTATAATACAATTGATATTAAATAGGATTGGGCCAAGATTGATGACTCTATGCTTTTAATTTTTTTGTTTTATTTTTAGGTATATGAGATGAGAGACGGCATACGAGCATATGAGTCACTTGATGGAAAGCAATCACCACTGCCCATGGAGATCAGCAATAAACAAACAAGGGGTCGCCGATACGTTGCCAGCCTATACTACCTACTTCCTTTCTTTCTTTTTGGTAACCTCACTCACTCGCAGGATCACAACAACCCTCAAGGGAATTGTTGTTTTGCTGTGGTATTCTGTCAGGTGGTACATTACAGTACAGGACGTACATTCCCCAATCGGGCAGCTTAAAAAATACGTTATACCCTACCTCTCTTTTCGCCAGAGCCTCATTTAGCAGTCAGATGGATGCACCACGTGCAGGTGAGGTTAGCTTTGGTTCAAAGATGTCGATGAACCACTTACACCCCAAACAATGCAAAGTAACTTACCTCATCATCTACGCTGAAAGAGGATATCGTCAAAGCTTGCTCGTGGCGATGTGCTAGCGGTTTCTTGTCTCTGCTCCACGTCACGCGAGGTATCGGACTCCCAACAATGCCGCACCACACCTGAACACTGGTGTTCAGTCGCACTGGCAGAGTCAGGACGCCTTTCTCTTTGATGCCGACGTCGTCTTCTCTTTCTAAGAACCTGAAGTTATTTTAAAAGTATTAAATTATAGCTGTACGGACTAAGATCAACTATTTTGAAAATACTTGAAAACGCTGAGTAGGGTGCGCACCCTAACCCTGGGTACGCTATACAAAAAACTACTACATAAACTGACCAGTCTTTATATGTGCAAATGTGTGTGTATAGGCTTAGGGTTGACTGCATAACAAAATAGGTACATTATTTGATAATATGTAAATTATTTGTATAAATGAAAAAATAAATTAATTTTCTAATGAAAAAAAATAGTTCAATGGTAACGATTACACAATAAGAAACAAATCATTTTACCATTTAACAGTTCATTTGAGAATAGATTATATACTACGAAGGAACTTTCGTAATACGCGGCGCCGCGTGGCAGCCCTTGCGGCCGGTTCCACATTCGACTCAGAGGGGAGGTGGGGTAACCTTGTGAAAGCGGCAGGGAGTGGCCTTACTATACGTAAAACTATGACTTATACTGCGGCAGCTTTGTGAGTTTCAAGGCAGACGTAGTTTTACCGCCGGGACTGCAGTGAACTTCAATGTTCATTGCCATTTATGGACGAGCTCGGTGGTCAAATGGTTAGCAATGGCCACTTTGATTCCGAGGTCGCGGGTTCGATCCCCCCACAGGAAAAATGTTTGTGTGCATGAACATGTCTGTTTGTCTTGGTCTGGGTGTTTTCTATGTATTGCATGTATGTATTTACAAAAAAAATAATGTATTCCATCCAGTATAATATCAGTTATCTAGTTCCCATGGTACAAGCTTTGCTTAATTTGGGATTTATTTATATTTATTTATTTAGGTCAATTTCATCGCCGATGTTAATCCTGGCTACACAGGAGACACAGTGATAGGAATGTGAAGTGGGTGTAGGACCCTATTATTTAATTGAGTAGCACAGTGAAGTACGCTCCAAACCACCTACTCTTCGATGAAAGTGAGACCAGCAGGTACAAACCTAGGATGTCCATCATCTCGTTCTACTTTCAGGATAATTTTCTCCGGTATATCTTCTTCTTCTCTAGTGAGCTCGTTCCTTGCTGAACAGATGTACGTCCCGCTGTCATCGCCAGTCACATTGTGGATAACTAGAACTCCAAGGCGAGACTCAATGGGGTGCCGAGGGTTCTGTAAAGGATATAAAAAAGTTAAAAAGAAGTTCTAATATCAAAGCTCCCTACTCCTACTAATTTCTTCTGATTAAATTCGTTGTGAGTTCCAAGGCAGCCGTAGTTTTACCCCCGGGAAGGCAGAGGACTTCATTGTTCATTGCCTTTAGTGGTCGCCGCTGTTAATCCTGGCTACACAGGAGACACAGTAGTAGGGATGTGTGGTGGGCCACCGTCCCGTTCCTTTATATGTAATATATATTCCAATGTGTTTGTATAAGTAGCCAATTTGTTTGTTTGAGTATATCGGATCGAAAGTTTTTTTTTTTTTATACTACGTCGGATGGCAGACTAGCATAAAGCCCGCCGGATGTGAAGCGGTTACCGTAGCCATATTAACGCTTGCAACATAAAATATTGCTCGCGCGCCGCCACCGCCGCTGCCAACGCAGCATCTCCTTCCTTTCTTTCTGGTGACCTCACTCACTCGCAGGAACACAACAACCCTCAAGGGAATTGTTATTTGGCTGCGGTCTTCTGTGAGGTGGAGGTACATTCCCCAGTCGGGTAGCTTACAATTACGCTCCCTACCTCTCTTTTCGCCAGAGCTTCGTTTGTTAGTCAGCAGGGTGCACCACGTGCAGGTGAAGTTGGCTTTGGTTTAAAGATCTTGATGAACCACAAACACCCCAAAAACTTATTGTACTTGGCGGTCGCCGCTGTCAATTCTGGCTACACAGGAGACACAGTGGTGCGAGGGAATGTGTACTGGGCCTTCGTGCCGTTAAAAAAAAAAGTAGTATTTTTACCAAACTACCAAATGACCAAATAGTTTTTAGAAAGTTAGTATAATTGGTAAATGCGGACTACTTGATATGATAATAATTGATAACATAAAAATACCTTATTCTCCTTCCACCACTGTATAACAGCTGGTGGTTCCGACGGTGGTTCATTGCAATGTAACGCGACGGTATTGTGTGGTGGTACCGACACCACTCTCTTTCTTGGCCCATCCTGTTTGATATTCAATCGGGCTACTGTTAGACGAGCGGGCACTGATACCAGGCTGATGGCGGCATACCAGATGACACACTGCAAATTCAAATATTTGGTTATAGTTAACAATATACTTAACAATAAATTACCAACGGTGCTACCGGTTTTAATAGACGTGCTGTCCTGCTGTTGTGTAGCAAATCAGAGAACTGTATAACACGATTGTTTAACCCATAATGAATGGGCCGGCGCGGCGGCGTAAGTATTAAGATCTTTACCTTCAAGCCGCCATTATATTAAAATTGGTAAAACATTTATACAGTAGTATGCAGAGCACAATGGCTAATTTGTGTGTTTTACCGTAACATCATGGTTTACTGCGACATAGACGCATATTGCTTGGTCAGCGAAAACCCAGCAGTATAAATACCATTCAGACATTAGAATAAAGGCTCTATTCATATTCAACAACAAGTGTATACATCATTGGTGTTCCTCGGAGCACCCTCCACCAGCAACCCTACCATCACGATATTACAATACTTTATATAAATATTATTTTATCCCCTTAGTCGGTAAAGTAAAGTATGCTATACAAAGTAAACAAGCGGCTGTTTTCCGCACATTTCGATGCCACAACACAAATGTCATATTACGAAACAGCTATTAATAATTGAGAATAGTTCGGTACCATTTCTAATTTTTACATTTTTACACTAAGCAACGTCAACCGTAGCCTGTCTATAGATGGGTTAATTCGACTCGAGCTCCTCCGTGCTTCGGAGGGCACATTAAGCTGTCTGTCCGGGCTAACGTCACCAGATAACAATCGTTAAGCCAAAGTAGGTGGCCTTTGGGCGGCTTGAAAACACTGGCCTCCGCCAACCCGCAGAGAGTGTTGTGTCATATAAAAAAAACCGGCCAAGTGCGAGTCGGACTCGCGCACGAAGGGTTCCGTACCATTATCTATAAAAACGGCAAAAAAAATCACGTTTGTTGTATGGGATGTTCCATTTTACCCTTTGGGTACGGAACCCTAAAAAGAGCCTATAATCAAACCTATAATGGTGATACTCTGAAAACTATAGCAGTAAGAATAGTTACGCGGTAGAGGTACTGATTACCTGATAAAGAGTTGTAACAGCATCAGGTTTCACTTCGATGTCCAGTTTGGTTGATATCATGTCTTTGTCAGTAGTGCCTGGTATGTCCGTCCACGCAGTGTCAGGGTTGTCAGCTGGTCGCCAGCGCCAGGTCAGCTTCTCGCCGGGCACGTTCACCTTGCAGACGAAGGTCACGTTGTCTCCGACAGGTGCCGTCACCGACTCCGGGTATTTTATGAACATCATCGCGATTTCTGAAAAGAAATACATTTTTTATTATCCCGCCCTTATTATGTCACTGTTTTAAACCACTTTTTTGAACCGGCCAAACCACTTGAAGGTCCCACTTAACGTTAACGGCTAATTTAACGCATAGGACACCCTGACCACTCTATACCATAAAAGATAATACAAACAGACTATGTCTGTATACGTGCAAATGTGTGTGATGCCTTAGGGTTGTCAGCATAAAGAAGTAGGTACCTTGCGCTGTGACGTTAGACATACTTTATGTACGTAATAGTGTGATAATAAACATCTTACAACGTTTATTTTGAATGATTGCGATTATAAGACTGCATTAAACACTGTTACGTTACGGTGCTACACTATATATTTCATTCACGTGTGCTGTAATTAGTTATTATACAATCTAATGTCATGGTAGTCAATTGAAAATGGGAATCAACTTCCAAAAATCGTCGAACTATCGAATCAAAGATTTCGATGATATAATATGTAAAATTCATTATTAAAGCTGGAAAAAAAAATTGTTTATTTTTTTTTAAATATCATATATTTATTTGGTATTGATTTCATAATAAGAAATAAATCATTATACCATTTAAAAGTTCAGTTGAGAATAGATTATCTATTACAAACGAACTTACGTAATACGCGGCGCTGCGATCAACCCTTGCGATCGATTCCACATTCGACTCAGAGGAGAGGTAAGGTTGCCTTATGAGAGCAACAGGAACTGGCCATACTGTACGTAGTACTATTTCCATATACTGTGCTCCTAGTACAGTATAAGTAATAGTACTATTACTTATACTGTGCTCCTAGCACAGTATAAGTAATAGTACTGTAGGAGACAGGAGCATCACTCACGCGTTATCCACGATGCCTTACTGATATTCGTCTTCTTTAAGTTATATATATAAATAAATTATTTTTATACCATAAGGCGCTCAAACAACGTAAGGCCCGCCTAATGGAAAGCAATTGCTTTCCATTAGGCGGACTCCCTTCTGCTACAAGCGTTCGTAATTACGAACGCTTGTAGCAGAAGGGGCATAATTGTCATCCTTTTAAAACTTCATCATGTCTGTTTTGACGAACCCCAATCCGTGGCCAGAATATAGACAATAATTAGGCAACATATTAGGGAGTTGCCAACTCGGTAAGTTCTACTTGCGGCAGTGAGCTTTACATAATCTACGACAAGTTCAAGTGAACTTTCGACCCGATCTACTCATACTCACTAACTTTGTTCTTTATTGAAGCTACAACGAAAAGTCGTCAAATCGTAAGACCTTACAAAGTTCTAACACGCTTTCACACCGCGTTGACCGACTTTGTCCTTGTTCAAGTTTCAAGTCCAAGATAAATCATGAAAGTCCTAATAATTCTGTTTAAACTAAGCGTTCTTGTGTAAAAACAATTCAAGTTTAAAGCCTTATTATTATTTTGAATTAGGGCTAAAATCATTTTAATGTCCCAATTAAGACCTCTAGGACTTGAGGTCTCAAATAAGTCATAATTCATAATACAATTGTGATACTTTTAAAAAATGTTTTGGTATTGTATTACAAAGTCGTCGTCAACCCGTACTTATCCCACTGCTGGGATACAGACTTCCTCTCAACTGAAGGGGTATAGAGCATACTCCACCACGCTGTTCAACTGCGGGTTGGCGGAGGCAAGTGTCTAAAGGCGCCAAAAGGCCAATGACTTGGATTAACGACTGTCATGTAATGACAACAGCCGAGACCGACGGCTTGACGTGCCCCCCGAAGCACAGAGGAGCTCGAGATAAATCTCGTCTCTTAGCGTCTCTTTGCGTTCTATACAAATTATATCACGGGGAGTGCTCCGATGAGCTGTTTGATTTGATACCTGCCGCTGAATTCCACTATCGTACAACTCGCCATAAATTAAAATTCCATCCATATCATCTTGATAATTGGCGATCTACTACAGTACGTTTCCTAAGACATTTCATACCACGAACGGTGAAACTGTGGAATCTACTTCCCTCAGCGGTATTTCCGAACAACTACGTCATGGGTGCCTTCAAGAACAGAGTTTTCACTTTCCTTAAAAGGCTGGCAACGGATCGGCGACCCCTTGGTGTCGCTGGTCTCCATGGGCGGTGGTGATTGCTTTCCACCAGGTGACGCACATGCTCGTTTGCCCCCCTCTCACATAAAAAAAAAAATATCTGTGAGGTACGAGGTAGGTAAACTTGGAAACGCTAAAAGTTATAAAATTTTACTTATGCAGGTATTAAGTTCATGTAATTGATTACAAGGAATGCCATCGAATCCCTATTAAGTAGTACCTACTTGTAAATACCAATATGAAACAGGACGACAGTACATGTGAATTCCATGGAGACAGGTTACAGTAAGCCTCTCTGACAGGCAAACGGACAGTCAAATGTCATGGTTTCTTTTTTACCACATTGGTACGAAACCAAAATAAGAGGATTAAACTAAAGGCAACCATACGATTTGCATAGGCACCAGAAGAATGTCCGATTAGTCAGGCTAAAATGGACAGTGTTATGCACAACAGATCCAACCGAGAAACTATGCCAAATTGAGAGATACACATAGCAAGAAACATCAAATCGAGTTTTATACATACCCCCGCCACCACCCCCGCTGCAAACGCAGCATTTCCTTCCTTACTGGTGACCTCACTCACTCGCAGGAACACAACAACCCTCAAGGGAATTGTTATTTGGCTACGGTATTCTGTGAGGTGGAGACATTCCCCACTCAAGTAGCTTACAATAACGCTCCCTACCACTCTTTAAGCCAGAGCTTAGTTTGTCAGTCAGCAGGGTGCATCGCGTGCAGGTGAAGTTGGCTTTAATTTAAAGATGTTGATGAACCACTTACACCCCAAACTAGATTCTAGCAGTTATATGACATGCACTTCCTAAAACTTCATCATCATCATTATCAGGTCATTTTAGTCTCCACTTCAGGAGCACGACCCTCTCTCGTCCGTCCCAGACAGAAGAAGGATTTGGCCTACACTCCCCACGCTGGCCAGACGGGTTGAGGAGGCCTGATCGATGTTTTATAATGTATTTCCCTTAGTCGCCTTGTACGACATCCACGGGAAGAGACGGAGTGATTCTATTCTAGTCTGCCGGAAACCACACGACCAAAACTTATACTGCGTGATATTTTTATTCCTATTAAACTTTAAATAGATTTAACTTAAAAGTAACAAAATGTCGGTTGGATCTGTTCTGCATAACAGTGTCCAAATAAAAGTAATAAATCCAATCCAGATGTCCTTGATACCTTGTTACCTACACGTTCTTGATCACATATGTATGACGCACTCGATTTGATATAAAAGCTGTATGGGTACCCATAACAATCAAATTTAAGTTTTACAGCACTAATAATAAAGTTGAACGTATGTTGTCGCGTCTTAATTGAGATATGCCGTTTCTTTTATTTTTAATCTTGAACGAAATAATTTATATGATTACTGTATGGGCAGTCAATGGCCGTTAAGATGTTGAGGATTTATAAAATTCGATATGATTCATCGAGATTCATTCAGCGAGATTTTTTTGAGATTTAAATTTCTCTCCTTACCATAGGGCTGGCAGGAAGAAATCGCTTTAGTACTAAGCCCACCTATTGTATGTCTACACTCTACATATTGATGATACAATAAAGAATATTTCTCCATATCCATTTCATAGGTACTAAATTACAAATCTCAAGTGCATTTGTTTTTTTTTATAAGAGGGTCATCTGATGGAAAGCAACTACCACCGCTAATGGAAATCAGCAACACTAACGGCTCGCCGACCCGTTGCCAGCCTTTTAAGGGAATATAGACTTTGTTCTTGAAGGCTCCCATGTCGTAATTGTACGGAAATACCACTGAGGGATATTGATTCCACAATTTCCCAGTTTGTATACGAAAACGTACCGTGGTAATTCGCCAATATCATAATGATATGGATGGAATTTTAATTTACGACGAGTTGTACGATAGGTGAGCTCAGCGGCAGATATCAAATCAACCAGCTCATCCGAGCATTCCTCGTGATATAATTTGTATTGAACGCAAAGAGACGCTTCATCTCTACGTGTAGAGAGAGAGAGTCCAAACCTCCACCGACCTCGCGGAGTATATTATTCTGTGCTCCGCCACGCGCTCGGCTCCGGAAAGAGAGTCCAGTCGATCCGAGATCATTGGGTTACCGACGATTCGGACTGCTCTTCCGTAGTATGCGGTTAAATGGTGCAAGTAAGTACTGGGGCGCGCCGGCCTAGAGATGCGAACAGTATTCCATATGAGGCCTAACCTGGGCTTTATGTAGGCGATGTTAGTGCACATCGTGATAGACTGTCTAATCTCATACGGCCTAGGGCCTATGCCCTAGGCCGTAAGACTGAGGAGCTCAATGACGTCATTGCATGAATCAGTCTAATCGAACACGCAATTTACGCAACGTCGACCGTGGTTGGGTTTATTTATCTCGAGCTCCTCCGGACTTTGGAGGGCACGTTAATCTATCAGTCCCGGGTGCTGTCATTAGATAGCAGTCGTTAAGCCAAGTCAGTAGCCTTTGGCGGCTTGCATACACTAGCTTCCGCCAACCCGCAGTTGAGCAGCGTGGTGGTATATTCTAACCCCATTCGGTTAAGGGGAGAGCCGTATCCCAGCAGTGGGATGCATAAGGGTTGACGACGAATAGCCCCTAAAAAAAACGAGTGCTCTTTAGACCACACGACTGAAGTAAAACTTCTTTAGGTCTTCTAACTTATATCTTCCTCTCAATTTCCGTTCACCGTTTCCGTAACGCTCTCGTCAAGCATTCACTAGCTTACTTCCCAAGTCAAGCATGCGTAAAGAAGTTTTACTTCAAAAACAAATAAATATTTCTGGACAATTTTACACAGCGCCATCTAATCCCAAATTAAGCGCAAAGCTTGTGTTATGGGTACTAGATAACTAATAAATGTACTTAAATACATTTTTTTTTGTTAATACTTACTTTTAATACATAGAAAACACCCAGATCAAGACAAACAGACATGTTCATGCACACAAATGTTTGTCATGTGCGGGGATCGAACCCGCGACCTCGGAGTCAAAGTGGCCATTGCTAACCATTCGACCACCGAGCTCGTCATCAATTATTATTATATTAATGTGTAGTAACTGGCCGCAATTGCAAGGTTATCTACGTGGTCAGTAAGTCATGTAATCAACGCTCATTACTTAACATGAATGAAATTAGGAAAGTGATAACAACAAAGTCGCTGATTTGAAATAACAGGGTTTACACAGTATTAGAACCACTGTTAGAACACGAGATATTAGTAAATGAAACAAAAACCCGACGGCTTTAGAGAATAGTAACTAAAAGCGAAATTTACAATATACAATTCCCTTGAGGATTGTTGTGTTCCTGTGAGTGATTGAGGTGACCAGAATGAAAGAAAGGATAAGGTGCATAGGCTGGCAAGGGATCGGCGACTTCTTCCTGTTGCTGATCTCCATGGACGATGGGGATTGCTTTCCATCAGGTGACCCCACATAATCGTTTACCCCTCTCTCATATATATTTTTTTTTCTAATTCCTAATTTTTTCGTGGACGCCATATTGAAATGATATACCTAAGTCACTCTCACAGCTCAGACGAATATAATAAATGACATCTCAGATGTTGAAATGAATTAAACGGTTTAGGCTGTAGAGCACGATATAGAATTAGACATATTTGTAGACATATCAAAGCTTGGAGTGTCTCTAAGGGATCGAATCCGGAACGAAGAAATTCTAGAGAGAACCAAAGCGTAGCTTGAGAGCTACGATTTGGTTCTCTCTAGAATTTCTCTAGAGTCAACAAATTGAAGATTAGTAGGGCTGGCCACATCTGCCGAGTCAGCGATGGCAGATGGGGAATCTAAGGGAAAGTCCTAGAATGGAGGCCACGTATTGGTCAACGAAGAGTAGGGCGTCCCCTCTCTATATGGACCGACGACCTCAAAGAAGTGGCTGGTAGCGGTTGGATGCGGAAAGCGGAGGAGCGCATATTGTGGAAATCATTGGGAAAGGCCTATATCCAGCAGTAGGTAGATACTCGTACAGACTGATAATGACGAACATAACAACAGGAATTAACGCAATCATGCCTATAACGTATTTAAATAGTTTTATTATTCAGGTAAGAATAAAGGTATGTATGCATCATAATACATGCAACGCTAAAGTTTAATAGTAGTTTATGAAACTGTTGCATAATAAGGGTTATTAAAATACGAGTGCGAGTTTATAACATGAGCCGAAGGCGAATGTTATAATAGACCACACGAGTATTTTAATATCTAATTATGTGCAGTTTCATACACTACTTTATCGAATCTCATGAAATATATGATAATAATATTTTAAATACAACCATGAAGTTAATTTAACAGCTATAATTCTTACTTATAAATCCATTTGCAGATCGAGCATGCGTAGTGCGCATGCGCGACGCGCCGCGCGGCGCCGCGTTCACAGATTATGTAGAAAAATTTTGCATAGTTGCAATGTATTTGCATTGCAACCTGTTTAAAATACCTGTATCCAGGGCTGAAGCTGTATCGAAATGGTAAAAAAGTTATTTTACGATACAGTTGTCCATCTATGAGCTGTATCGAAAAATAACTTTTTAAATTTATTTTGATAGCTTGTGCGTAAAGACTGTCATTACGATAGTGTGTTTAGTTTTTTAATGTGTAAATTTCAGTATGAGATTAGATAATAGTAGTTTATGAAACTGTTGCATAATAAGGGTTATTAAAATACGAGTGTGAGTTTATAACATAAGCCGAAGGCGAATGTTATAATAGACCACACGAGTATTTTGATACCTAATTATGTGCAGTTTCATACACTACTTTATCTAATCTCATGAAATATATGATAATAATATTTTAAACACAACCATTAAGTTAATTTAACAGATAAAATTCTTACTTATAAATCCATTTGCAGATCGAGCATGCGTAGTGCGCATGCGCGACGCGCCGCGCGGCGCCGCGTTCACAGATTATGTAGAAAAAATTTGCATAGTTGCAATGTATTTGCATTGCAACCTGTTTAAAATACCTGTATCCAGGGCTGAAGCTGTATCGAAATGGTAAAAAAGTTATTTTACGATACAGTTGTCCATAGAAGAGCTGTATCGAAAAATCACTTTTTAAATTTATTTTGATAGCTTGTACGTAAAGACTATCATTATGATACTGTGTTTAGTTTTTTAATGTGTAAATTTCAGTATGAGATTAGATAAAAGTTATTATATTTGTAGACATTCATACCTACGCTCAAAAGACATAAGCGCATTCCATAGGACAGTCGGATAAAAAACATAGCTAATAAACGTAAATAGACAATTATATCATCCGTCACTCAAGCAAACAACAATAATAGTAGTTTATGAAACTGTTGCATAATAAGGGTTCTTAAAATATGAGTGTGAGTTTATCACATGAGCCGAAGGCGAATGTGATAATAGACCACACGAGTATTTTAAGACCTAATTGTGTGCAGTTTCATACACTACTTTAGCTAATCTCATGAAATAGATGACAATAATATTTAAAATAAAACCATGAAGTTAATTTAACAGCTTCATTTCTTACTTATAAATCCATTTGCAGATGGAGCATGCGTGGTGCGCATGCGAAACGCGCCGCGCGGCGCCGCGTTCACAGATTATGTTGAAAAATTTTGCAACGTTGCAATGGATTTGCATTGCAACCTGTTTAAAATACCTGTATCCAGGGCTGAAGCTGTATCGTAATGGAGACAAAGTTATTTTTCGATACAATTGTCCATAGAAGAGCTGTATCGAAAAGTAACTTTTTAAATTTATTTTGATGTCTTCTGCGTACAAGACTGACATTAAGATTCTGTGTTTAGTTTTTTAATTTCTAAATTTCAGTATGAGATTAGATAAAAGATGAAACACTTTCAGTCAGCACTTAAAATATTGTAGTTTAAGTGCTAAAAACATGTCTATGCAAAAAACGGCCATTTTTTATAGTTATTTTATATAGCAATAAAATAAAATTAAAGTGCTGATCTGCGATTTAAAATCAGTGCCCATAAATAAAATTGAAGTATCTGGGATTTCAAAGTAAACGAAAAACTATTTATATAATGCTTATTCATAGATAACCGTTATTACAATATTTTTCTGCTCAACCTTTGTGTCGAATAAGCTCCGCTAAGCTGAAGGGGACTCGATATACCCACGCAAATTTGAATTGGGAAAACGGCGCGAGTCTCATAATTCCTAAGTTTTAACGAATTAAGACTATAGATAGTGTACGTCAATCGACGATGTTTGTAAGCAGTGTTTAAGAGCCAAGGCTCTTAAGATATCTGCATGGATAACCCTTGGATGGATGGATAATTGTTGACTATATCTATTACGCAAGATACGATATATTCTAAAAACTGCAAAAATGAGTTCCAAGCTGTTATCCTGTAGATTAACATATATATATTTTGGGGTGGAAATGGTTCAACATCTTTGAACCAAAGCCAACTTCACCTGCACGCGGTGCACCCTGCTGATTGACAAACGAAGCTCTGGCGAAAAGAGAGGTAGGGAGCGTAATTGTAAGATACCAGACTGGGGAATTTACCTCTACCTCACAGAATACCACAGCCAAATAACAATTCCCTTGAGGGTTGTTGTGTTCCTGCGAGTGAGTGAGGTCACCAGAAAGGAAATACTGAGTTAACGACGGGAGTGTCGGCGCCCGAGCAATATTTTATGCTGTGAGCGTTAATATGGCTACGGTAACCGCTTCACATCAGGCGGGCCGTATGCTTGTCTGCCACCAGACGAATGAAAATATAAGTTGTTCAGGTCTTCCATTTATCAATTTTATGATTGACTTTGCCTGCTTTATATTTTATACTATACTTAGCTAGGTGTCGTTACGCGTGTCAGCCTAATCGATCACGCTAGTTAAACATCAACCGTAACTTCCACTTCTTCACACACAACTTTTTTTTTTATACCACTAAAGTGGCAAACAATCATACGACCCGCCTGATAGAAAGCAGTTACCGTAGTCTATGAACGTCTGTAACACCAGGGGCATCAGCACGTTGCCGACCCTGTGAAAACCTCTTCACGCCCTTTTGGAAGAACCTCATGCTGTAGTCTCCTGAGAAAACCTGGACAACCCCTGCTCTAAATCCCTTCGATTGAAGGGAGACCCATATCCCATCTGTGAAATGTATATCATTTGGTGCCGAGGTCCTTTCAAGAGGTGACCATTTATCACACAAGTTGCAAGGTCGTCCTAGGAAAAAAATATAGCACTCAAAATACCCTCAAATTTATGACCAAAAACCTGCTCCAGCCCATTTCTAATGCCCCTATTAACCCTTCTAACTTGTAGCCGCGATCATATAAATCTGACCTCAAAAATAATCTATAGCGTACGGAAATGAAAGAATCTAAATTCTGAGAACATGTCTGTGTATTTCGTGAAATTGGTAAAATTGTACTCTGTTACCAGTGGGTAGGTAGATACACCTACCAAGTCGGGTCATAAGTTCTGTCACATGTCTATTGTGAAATAATTGAGACGTGTTTGTTTTTACAGTAATCATTTCATACCAACAGGAATTTACTAAAACATGGATCTTATGATAAATTAAACTTAGTCAAAATGATCGACCGTGATTTTGAATACAAAACTTAAATACAAACAAGGTACATAATAATATCGGCAACAACTTTGATCCAGGATGCCTTGACCAAAACAGGATGAGACCCACTGAATGCTCACTGATCCAATGATTTTCATAGGATCAGTATCAGCTTGCTAAAATTGATGAATATTTGAATAGATATGTGTCAGAATCATCAGCCTGTATCTACCCACTGCTGAATATAAGCCTTCCCCAATGCTTTCCACCAAATACGATCCTCCGCCTTCCGCATCCAGCCGCTCCCAACCGCTCTCTTTAGGTCATCGGACCATCTAGAGAGAGGGCGCCCCACACTTCGTCGTCCTACGCGCGGCCTCCACTCTAATACCTTCCTCCATCATCTGCCATCACTTACTCAGCAGATGTGACCCGCCCATTGCCACTTCAGCTTGCAAACTCTGAAGGCTATGTCGACAACTTCAGTTCTCCGTCGAATTTCTTCGTTCCGAATTCGATCCCGCAGAGAAACCCCGAGCATAGCCCTCTCCATCGCTAGATAGATACGTGTCGGTAAATCGTAATTTTCTCCACTCCCTTCTGGTTGACTAGTAGAGAATGCAATTAGCATTAAGTCCGCCTATAGTACCAGATGAGCCCAATGGCTGCGCGTGTCAGTCTAATCAATTACGCAAGTTAAACAACGTCGATCGTAGCCTGTCTATGGATGGGTTTATTTATCTCGGGCTCTTTCGTGCTTCCGAGGACACGTTAAGCTGTCGATCCCGCTTGTTGTCACCAGATAACAGTCGTTAAGCTTAAGTGAGTGGCCTTAGGGTGGCTTGAAAACATAGTATGCTCTTTATCCCCTTCCATTGAGAGGAGACCCAGCAGTGGGCTGAATATGGGTTGACGACAATTTGTAGTCAATAAAGTTGTAATAAATAAATAAAAACGAGTGTGCTATAGACCACACGACTGAAGTAAAACTTCTTTAGCTCTACTAACTTATATCGCCCTCTCAACTTCCGTTCGCCGTTTGAGTAACGCTATCGTCACGCATTCACCAGCTTACTCCCCAAGTCAAGCGTGGGTAAATAAGTTTTACTTCAATAACTCTATTTCTCCCACGGTTATACCACGTTATACTCTTTTTAAGTTTATCGCGCAGAGATACTCCGCAGTGTGCTCCTGTTCACAGCTCACTTCGCGACCCTGATCTCTCGCGCGACACCAATGGTACATAATGTACACATCATGTCTCTGTTCCGGAGTCATGACTGGCAGGCAACTCACGCATATTGAAGACTTTCGTCTTTACCAGACTCCGCGAACCCAACAAAAGGGTTATATAAATAGTAATAATAAAAACATTACATCAAACTTCTCAAAGGGGCCTCTACGCGTTGGATCCATATCCTCGCGCACGCCTATCAAATGACCGGGCTGGACCCGTGAATTAAGTGAGATACATAATAATAAAAAGATAAATATTTATGGACAATTTTTACACAACGCCATCTAGTCCCAAATTAAGCGCGAAGCTTGTGTTATGGGTACTAGACAACTGATAAATGTACTTAAATACATATTTTTTTTGTAAATATAATACATAGAAAATACCCAGACCGAGACAAACAGACATGTTCATGAACACAAATGTTTGTCTTGTGCGGGAATCGAACCCGCGACCTCGGAGTCAAAGTGGCCATTGCTAACCATTCGACCACCGAACTCGTCGTATTTGTGTATATATTTTCTGGGCATGTATAATGTATGTAAAAATAATATGTTTATGTCTGACTCTTTATTCTGACGTAACTACCAAACAACTGAATCGGTTTTGATGAATTATTCATCATTAGCTTCGTTTTAATAATGCGAGTAGCAGTGCATACACTGCATACAAAAAGCTATATAAAAAAAATATGGTGGATCTCTAGCGCTAAAATGAGCTTAGATTTTTTTTTCGCCAAAAGCTTCGATCATAGTATAATAATATTAATAATAAGCAATTTAAGTGAAAATCACAAAAAATATTTATTTCTACGTGTATTTGTAATTCATATACTTAAATGTAATTTGAAATGATAAATTGCCCATTAAATTTAAATTGTCTAACTGGCCAAAACTGTAATTAAAAAAGTTTTTTGCTTTACATTTTATAAACTAATTTGAATTTATTATTTTAATGGACATACAGCAGACGAGAAATTTAATTATTTTTTAAATTTACTTGTGATAAGTAATAATAATACATTTATGAAGTACTCTGCGCTTAGTGCTCGTGTCCGCCGTCATCAAAGTTGACCAAGCTTCTAAAGGGAATAAATAAAGCCAGTTAATAGCTGCCGATAGAATGGCACATCTAGGCTTTGTCCATCAAAGCCTCCCACTTCCCAACATTAAACAGTCGGTTCTGCCGGTACACGTTAGGGTTGCCAATATCTCTTCGGCGAAAATACTATTTTTCAAAATAAGCTATAATAAATATAGTACACTTCTAAAAAATATAGTATTTTATGGATAAACGCACCCCTCGCTCAAAAATTAAAGGAAAAAGCGCGTTCATAAATTTTAAAAATATAGATTTGTTTGTTAGATTTCCGTGTTGAAAGTATAGTATTTTTGCGTACTATATATTACTTCAACAGTATATAGTACGCAGGCCCGAAATATAGTACAATACTATTATTATAGTACGGTACGGCAACCCTAGTACACGTACCTATAATATTATAGTTCCTTTGTTATTTTTAATTAAAAGTTAACAATAACATACAGTAAAATAACTTTTTATAGCACTATAAAATTACAGAATCATACACAACATCTGACATCATTCCGCATCTTCAACAATCATCGCCATTTTCAATTTACACAAAACCTTTAATGAATTATCTACCTAATGCCTTCTCATGAGTCACTCTGTCCATTGTAAAAACAACATGAAAATAACCATTCAATTTAGTGCGGTTTTTTGGTCAAATTCGAACGTGTTATTATTTGCAAGCCGACTAAATTGAGAAAAACTTTCATATTGTGAACTTACAAGATGCGTGTTACATATTATTATTATTATCCAAATTAGCCGGATTGCTCACTTCAAAATGTGAGCAAGTAAGCCACATAATTTTAATATGTAACACGCGTCTTATAAATTCACAACTTGAACTTATTTGGGGGGATAATTTTGTTACAACGTAGTGACAAAAATAATATTTTACTATTGAAATATTTGGTGTTAATTTCTTCAAAAGTAAACGTTTAATACACGAAAACACATAGCAAATAATTCATATAATACATGCGTTTTCAGTTTCACGTGTTCTCTAAACCACAGAAATCCAATCACTTCAAAATTATATCCCTAATCAAATACATGCTCCAATATTAGATTAAGGATCCGAATTCATCTATGAGTTGATTCCCTACATACCGCGCCCATGATTCGGAACTTCCGAACACAATGTATTGGGAACTAGTTTAACTATTTAATAATAAACTGTCTAGGCAAATGAATTAGATACTACGAAACGAAACTCCTATTCCCACACGGGTGATTTAAAGTATTTGGGGCGACCGGCGCGGCGGCGATCTCGTATCGTTAAAAGCATGGTTTATGAGACTATAAAATCTATAAAATTTGCATGAACGCATATTAACGTTTCTCAACTCTTAACATATACTATTAACTATAATAAACTGTGACTATGTTTTGTATGTACTAAAAACAATATTTTATAAATTAATTATATACATATAGTGAGTGATTATATTTTTTTTAGTTTTTGGACTTGGATATTAATTTAATACTAGCTGACCTGACAGACGTTGTCCTTGTCTTCTTATCAATGAATATTGAATTCGGATATTGGTTTCGCGCAAACTGTCAAATGACTGACCGTTCTGTCAAACGACATAAAGTTACATTAGAAAAGTTAATATAGTCGTTAAGTTTTCTTAAATTTTCTCATTTTCGGCGCAACTTCCTTATTTTTTTATTAATCTTCTCCTGACAATAACAAATACAAGTAATACAACATAAAAAGAAATAGCGAATACGGTGCCGTGACCAAGAGAAATAGGGATTAATTTTTATTATAGGTACATAGACAAGGGATTATATGGGCTTCTATTTGCATAATATCCCACGAAAAGGTTTACATAAGAGTAATTTTGGAAATTTTATAAATTATATTTTTGATGTTCCCAATATATCCCACATCCATCTCCCATTCAGAAAAAATATAATGACAGGAGGCAAATAGGATGAACATAGGAGGACATTTATCGGCTATATTCAATACTAGCTTTCGCCCGCGGCTTCGCTCGCGTGGATAAAATAGTCCAACTAATCTCGTTGCCCCATACAAACTTTTGACCTCCGTTTCACCCTCTTAGAGGTAAAATTTGAAAAATCATTTGAAGTAATTTCGTGTCCACTGTGTTATATTTTCAAATCGATGTTATTTTCGTAATTGACGTAACCATATATATGATCGCAACCATAGAATCAACACCCATATTGATATTATGACATTTCAACCCCATCGCATCTCCACAGGGGTGATTTTATGTCACGTCGGCTATGATGGATTATAAAATATTTGTTCTTTTTCGTAATTAGCGACCCGATAAACTATAAAAACAATACCCATAACGATTTTCAGACTTTTTCACTCCATTTTAGACATGTCGACCCCATCGTACCCCAAAAGGGGATGATGGATACATTAGCCACGTTGAATTTTAAAATCGTTGTTGTTTTCGTAATCAGCACCCCGGTAAACCATAAAAACTATACCCATGTCAATTTTCAGACTTTTTGGCCCCATTTTACCCTTTTTGGGGTTGAATTTTGGAAAAATACTAAAACACGTGTTTACTCATTTATCTATAGAAGTACTCGTGTAAATTTTAAGGTAAAATAGTCCAACTAATCTCGTTTCCCCATACACACTTTGGACCTCCGTTTCACCCTCTTAGGAATAAAATTAATAAAGAAACCTTTTAAGTAATTTCGTGTACACTATGTTATATTTTCAAATCGATGCCATTTTCAGAATTGACGTCCCAGAAAACCATGGCATCAACACACATATTCATATTATGACATTTCAACCCCATTGCACCCCCATAAGGGTGACTTTATGTCACGTCGGCTACGTTTGATTATAATTTAGTTGTTTTTTCGTAACCAGCGACCCTATAAACCATAAAAATAATACCCATGACGATATTCAGACTTTTTCATCCCATTTTAGAAATTTCAACCCCATCGCACCCCAGGGATGATTCTTGACAATAATCCCCTATTGGGGTAGTTACACACGTTGAATTTTAAAATCGTTGTTGTTTTCGTAATCAGCGACCCGATAAACTATATAAAACAATACCCATGACGATTTTTAGACTTTTTCACCCCACTTTACCCCTTTAGGGGTTGAATATTGAAAAATCCTGAAACACGTATTTACTCATTTATCTATAGATATAGATTCTTTAGATTGATAGAACTTTTTTATTTATGAAACGATTGAAATGAAACAAACACTAAATGTTATGTAGAGCAAACCGTAACACATTAGTGAAAACTGCGTTCAAATAGGTTAAGACGTTTCTAAGATTAGCGTGCACAAACGTACAGACAAACAGACAAAAATTCTAAAAATCATTGTTTTGGGTTCTATTGCGTTCATACAGCCCCCCTGTAATAGATTTTCTTATATATCTTCCATTTCTGCACACAGAGTTATTACTAAGCCAATTCATATATATTTTTTGTGCCAATTGTGGTCACCCATCCTAGTTGGAACCACGACAGGGGTTGCTTAACTTGCGTTAGCGCTACGACCTCTAAGCATCTCTCTCATTGTATTATTTACTTTAACGATGATAACATAATACCTTCATAAAGTTTCAGTTAATTCAACTGAAAAGTTTCAGTCAATTCAATTGATTGGTTATTTTGTACCATTTTATATGTGATTCTTTAGATTGATATAACTTTTTTATTTATGAACCGATTGAAATGAAACAAACACTAAATGTTAAGTTGAGCAAACCTTAACGCATTAGTGAAAACCGTATTCAAATAAGTTAAGCCGTTTCTGAGATTAGCGTGCACAAACGTACGGACAAACAGACAAACAGACAAGCATACAAACAGACAAACAGAAAAAAATTCTAAAAATCATTGTTTTGGGTTCTATTGCGTTCATAAAGCCCCCCTATATTAGTTTTTTTTATATATCTTCAATGTACAGACAGCGGCCAGTTACGATTTTATTATATGTATTGATATTGATATTGATATTGATATTGATATTGATTGTCGACGGTGACGAAACCTGGCCATAAAAGTATTACCTTGAACCTGAAACAGCCAATCAGCCGAATGGGATCCTTTTGAAGATTTCGCTACGAAAGTAAAAAAAATAAATTTGCCACTGAATAAATAATAGTAGAAGTAAATTGGTTTTTTTTTTTTTTTTATACTACTTCGGGTGGCAGACAAGCATACGGCCCGCCTGATGTGAAGCGGTCACCGTAGCCATATTAACGCTCACAACATAAAATATTGCTCGCGCGCCACCACCCCCGCTGCCAACGCAGCATCTCCTTCCTTTCTGGTGACCCCACTCACTCGGAGGAACACAACAACCCTCAAGGGAATTGTTATTTGGCTGCGGTATTCTGTGAGGTGGAGGTACATTCCCCAGTCGGGTAGCTTACAATTACGCTCCCTACCTCTCTTTTCGCCAGAGCTTCGTTTGTCAGTCAGCAGGGTGCACCGCGTGCAGGTGAAGTTGGCTTTGGTTTAAAAATGTTGATAAACCACTTACACCCCAAAAATGGTTGCTTCTTTTTTAGGCAAATCGGGAGATCACAATACATCATCGCTTGCTTGCAAACTAAAGGACGATGTCTGCAGATTGGTATATAAATACGTCCTTTTGGCTTTAGAAAATAGTGAAGTAATTAGTCAAGTAGGTAGTCAAGTAGTGAAGGTGAGTGTTGATGTACGTCGGAAAGGGGCCCCTTAAACCTACACTCGTGTCATAAGTCTCGGGATCTGCTTGGGGTTTATCTCTCTGCCACACGATGAACCCGGCACCCGCACGGTGAATCCATGGAAGCTAAGAAGTTCGTCTCATATATTATGTAATATAAATAATTAAAGAATTATAGAGGATTACAACTTTGCCGCAAAGCTGTCCTTCATCAAGGCATTCTCGTCGTCAACCATTTTTCATCCCAGTGCTAGGATAGGGGTCTCCCCTCAATCAAAGGGGTTTAGAGTTTAGATTGTCGTCTAATGACAACAGCCAGGACCGGCGGCATAACATGCCCTCCGAAGCACGGAGGAACTCAAGATAAATAAACCCATCCATGAAGAGGCTACAGTCGACGTTGCTTAAATTGCCTGTTCGATTAGACTGAGACGCCATCAAGCTCCTCAACTTCTTACCTTAGGTATTTTTTTACTATATTATATATATGTATATATATATTTGAATATATATATATATATATATATATATATTCATATATATATATATTTGAAATAGCGAGATCGGTCCAGCCGTTCACGCGTGGTGACGTGACCAAGGGAAATAGGGATTCATTTCTAAGTATTATATTTTTGATGTTCCTAAAACGTCCCACGTTCATCTACCGTTCACAAAAAATATAAGGACAGGAGACAAATAGGATGAACATAGGAAGACACTTATCGGCTATATTTAATATTGTCGACGGTGACGAAACCTGGGCATAGGAAGGCTAAATGCCGGTACTTTTATCGACCCAGAAATGTATGGAGACTGAATTGTCTCCTTTCGAAATGTACAGAATCAGGAACGATTACAACAAAAGGCATTTATTTTGATACTACGTTTGCAGCTGGTGCTGCATAAATAATCGCCATAAATAAAAAATAGAACGACTGATTATTAAAATTTCAATCATCAACAAATAAAATACAACATTGTTTTAGAATAAGCAATCTATCAAAGAAAAGTATTGTCCAATTAACGTGCTCAAAGTTCTTAGAATTCTACGTACTAAACTTGTAACAACGTAAAATTGTAACATAAAAGAAAAATCACCCACACAATAATGTCGACAATAAAAATAAATTTTACAAAATTATAGCAATATATTTGTAACGAATGATTATTATTTATTGTAATTTGTTACATCAACAATATCAAATTAGCATTTATTTAAATTACACGCGTCCAATTTTATTATTCCAGCGTGTGCACATCTTTAATAAATGGTTCATTGGACCGCATATTTAGCATTTTATTAATTCTTACGCCTACTCGGCCGTTCAATAAATTATGTTGGTTTATGAAAAATAATTATACTGTAGAGAATTTTTGAGGTGAAATCTTCTTTAGCGGCGTTGTGCACTTTTTTGGGACATTTTGGATGGGTAAAACATGTTAAACTCGCGTCAGGACACCTGATCGAAAATTCGTAAGGCGGAGAAAGAGTAGACCGCCGACGCGGCGGGAGAGGAAGTAATATCCCCCTCTCCTTCTACCGCGCGGCGAAACCGGCAGTTTATTTTCTACCGACGATGCTGAAGCCGATTATCATCGGTTTATTTTTTAATTCCAAAAATTGGTCTTATGTTAAAGTTATTGACAAACATCTATCTCCAGCTTAGTTTGTAGAGCTCTAGGGTTTCTTCTAGCTGAGCTTAAACATTATTACCAACAATCGAAGCAGTAGTCATTATCGCATCCAAAAAATCCGATGGTAATCGGCTTCAATTCGGTTTTGGCCGCGTGGTATCCGGCAGACTAGAATAGAATCACTCTGTCTCTTCCCGTGGATGTCGCACAAGGCGACTAAGGGAAATACATTATAAAACATCGATCTGGCCTCCCCAACCCGTCTGGCCAGCGTGGGGAGTGTAGGCGAAATCCTCCTTCTGTCTGGGACGGACGGGAGAGGGTCGTGCTCCTGTAGTGGAGACTGAAATGACCTGATGATGATGAATCGGCTTCAGCTTCGGCGGTAGTCCCTATCGCCGAAGCTGAAGCGTTCTGGTTCGGTTCTCAAAAAATGTATACCTATCTAAATAAAAAGTGAAGCTGCAAATGAATGATGAAGGCAGACAAAGTGACTTATAACTTTTAAACTTTCGCGTTGCATGATTTATGAAATATAAGAACGGGAATTAACGCGATCATGCATAAGGGTATTTACATACCTTTATTATTGCCTGACGTTTCGACCAGGTTGCACCAGCCGTGGTCACAGGCTGACTGTCTCAGCGGTGTTACTCTGTCTCCGTTGTCGAGGTCGATGAATCTTCATCTACCCCCGTGTTGTAAACGTCAGGCAATAACAAAGGTATGTAAATACCCTTATGCATGATCGCGTTAATTCCCGTTCTTATATTTCATAAAGTGACTTATAAATTACTAGCGACCCGCCCCGGCTTCGCACGGGTGCAATGCTGATACTAAATGTACTACAGAAGGTCTTTGCGCTTTGTCCTATCCAGTCCTTCCCCAGTTATAGGCACACGCCGCCGGCTCCGCGGCCGGTACCGCCACAGCCGTTATGTCCCTGCATTTTAAATGTGTAATATCTTCTAAACTATTCATTTAAATTACATGCTGTGAAGGGCCATATTGATCTATATTAAATGCGCAATGTATTTAAGGTACTTAATTGGATAAGGATTAATTCTGTATTGCTTAAAATCGCTTCGTAAAAAGCAAAGGATAAAATAACGATTATTGTGTGTTACCACTAAGAGATAGACATATACCATCGCGAACTTTTTTGTAGACCATTTTAAGGTGAACAATACTGTACTACATTATTTTGATCTATCTCGTTGGGTTCAGCCAGCGTTTGCAATGAAAGAGCAAAAAAATGTGTTTATTTACGACATCACATTAGAAACCTCTAAATTATCAGTGTTTTTCTACTATGTTATGCATATATTATACATATAAACTTTCCAGTTGAATCACTCTATCTATTAAAAAAAACCGCATCACAATCCGTTGCGTAGTTTCAAAGATTTAAGCATACAAAGGGACATAGGGACAGAGAAAGCGACTTTGTTTTATACTATGTAGTGAAGTGATATATAAAAATGAATCCCTGATTCCCATGGTCACGGCATCACGCATGAACAGCCAAACCGATTTCGCTATTTCTTTTTATGTTGTATTAGTTATTGTCAGGAGAATATTCTTATGAAAGAAAAATATATGAATAAGTGTATAATATGTATGTGTATGTATATATATGCGTATGTTGTGTATGTTATTTAAAATAAGACACCCCTCCTACAATAAATCATACATGTCCGAAAGGTAAACTGGTAGACAATGCTTTAGCATTAAGTTCGCCTTATGTATAATAATCATTTAATGGATTGTGTGCAATAAAGAAGAAATAAATAAAAATAAAAAATAAGAAAGTTGCGCCGAAAATTAGAAAATTTAAGAAAACTTAACCGACCATATAAACTTTTCTAATGTAACTTTATGTCGTTTGACATACTGTCAGTCATTTGACAGATTGCGCGAAACCAATTCGAATTCAATATTATTTTTTTAAGAAGACAGGACAACGTCTGTGGGGTCCAGCTGACGTCTAGTAAGTTTAATATTGATATTGTCTAACATTATATAATATGTACATAATTAAAGCACATTAATTATTCCCTAACATATTGAATCAGTGAGGCGTATTAGACAGTGTACAGTCTCCGCCTACACCACAGAACCCTATTTATACTGTTCTTGATAATTTCGAGTTACTATACAACTTATTACAAAACTAGCTTCTACGCGCGGCTACGCTCGCAATAAATACTATTTAATATTTTAATTGTTGGGAACCCGACGTAGTAAAAAAAATAACCCCTGGACTCCACCACAGCAGAGATAAGCGGTGTGCACCCCGTCCTACTCCGCTTGAGACCGGCAGTACCGGCACGCATTTTCTTTCCGCCCATCTCCGCTTTGATGGAATCCGAGACAATCCGGGACTCAACCATAAAGACTATAAAATCTAGGGTATAAAGAGCATTTTTAGAATTCAAGCCAATCTCACTAGCACGTGGTGCAGCCTGGCAAACGAGGCTATGGCTTAAGAGAGGTAGAGTACAGACAGACTGGAAAAGTGACTCTACCTTACAAAACCGACGCACACAGGAGGTGCATTCTAGATGAACACCACTCCTTGTGTTGTATAGCAAACGTCTATAGGGTATGATAACCGCTTCACACCAGGTGAACCCTATCTTTGTTTGCTCCTGCTTTGCGTGATTGAAAAAGTCTTTAAATCCTAACATTTATATAAACTTAGATATGAGTCGAGCAGGGAGTCTACGAAAATCAGCCCCCCTAGCCAAGTGTAATTCGTAGCGTAACGAACGTTAGATAGATCACGTGACATTTATCAAAATCGAACATTTTAGTATGAGAATTGACAAATGTCACGTGATCTATCTAACGTTCGTTACGCTACGAATTACACTTGGCTAGGGGGGCAGGACATACTACGCGAGTTCTACGAAAGCCTACGATATAAGAATTAAATAAATAAATAAATATTCCTGGACAAATCACACACGGCCATCTAGTCCCAAACTAAGCAAAGCTTGTACTATGGGTACTAGATAACTGATATTATACTTAAATACATTATTTTTTTAATACATACATATAAAACACCCAGACAAACAGACATGTTCATGCACACAAATATTTATCTTGCGCGGGGATCGAACCCGCGACCCCGAAGTCAGTGGACATTGCTAGTCATTCGGCCACCGGGGTCGTCATGAGAAGGTATGGAAACCTCTGATTTATAATAATATTGACGTTTGGGGTATAAGTTCATCAACATTTTTGAACCAAAGCCAACCTCACCTGCACGTGGTGCACCCTGATGACTGACAAACGAGGGTCTAGCAAAAAGAGAGGTCGAGCATAGCATATTTTTAAGCTGCCCGACTGGGGAATACATCCACCTCACAGAATACCGCAGCCGAATAACAATTCCCTTGAAGGTTGAGTTCCTGCAAGTGAGTGAGGTCACCGGAAACAGGTACATTCCCCAGTCGGGTAGCTTACAATTACGCTACCTACCTCTCTTTTCGCCAGTGCTTCATTTGTCAGTCAGCAGGGTGCACCGCGTGTAGGTGAAGTTGGCTTTGGTTCAAAGATTTTGATTAACCACTTACACCCCAAATGCTAACTCTATAGACGTTTTCAAGAGACGAGTCAAAAATTATTTCCTTGAACTTTGATTTCTTATTTATCATAGCGTAGACATGCAATTATATTAAATATGTGTATTATGTTTATATATATGTATAACATTATATGTATGATGTGTGTGTATTAGTATGAATATATTAATAAATATCATTGTTATATTTATTAGTTATATTGTATGATATTACAAATTTGTTACTAGGTATTTTCATCTCTCCGTCTTGCGAAACTTACCTACTTCATTTAACGGATACATCGTTACCTTAAGGTTGCTAAAAAGATACCTTATGGTAGATAAGGTTGTTAAAAAGATTGCTGTTAGCAGTAAGGCCGCCTTTTTAAACGGTTTTATTTGGCTTGACTTGTTTGTTTGTTTATTTATTTGTTTATATTTTTGGGTCAAATCTAGTAATTGAAATTTGACCTCCTTCCTGTTGACAGATTGATCTGAAATTTGGTACATACCTTTAGTTCTGGTGACAATACAATTAAATAAATTCTGTTTCATTGTAAACCCAAGATGGCCGGGTATATGGGTATCAAGTTAAAGAGCTTGACGGTAGAACACAGCTCACGATGAATATTATAATGAAATCCAAGATGGCCGTCAACAAAATGGCCGGTTGGCGGTTACATATTTTCTCAATTTTCAATATGGGTATCAAATTAATAGAAGACAAATTTAAAAGTAAAAAAAAAATTACAAATGTCAAATCTAAACTTAATTGAATGAGAAGTACTATGTAATGAAATTATAAACTAAAAACTTGAAAATAAAAATTATGAAAAAAACATTTATAATTTAAACGGTTTTATTGAAAGTAATGTACTAAAAGCTAAAAAATAATTCGGTAGGTCCGAGGTTTCAGTCATCACACCCCTCTCCCTCATCAGTCTAAGGCATTGATCAGACAAAATAATAAAATCGTTGGGCCCGTGTTTCTATCAATCAACTCAGTTTACGCTACGCCCAACAATTTTATTATTTTGTCTGATCAATGCCTTAGACTGATGAGGGAGAGGGATGTGATGACTGAAACCTCGGACCTACCGAATTATTTTTTAGCTTTTAGTATATTACTTTCAATAAAATCGTTTAAATTAAAAATGTTTTGTTCATATTTTTTATTACACATACATATTCTATAAGAGGATATTTTCTGTATGCTAAATTGTTTTTGTAGTTTGTATAGTGCAAATAAAGTATATTCTATCTATCTAACTACTTTCAAAAACAAAATATCACATAGAAAGTAACATTATAAAAACAAATATGTCAAACTTAAAAGAGAGGTAGGGAGCGTAATTGTAAGCTACCTGACTGGGGAAAGTACATTCCCCAGTCAGGTAGCTTACAATTACGCTCCCTCCTGTACCTCCTGTACCTCCACCTCACAAAATCCCGCAGCCAAGTAACAATCCTTTGAGGGTTGTTGTGTTCCTGCGTGTTAGTGAGGTCACCAGAAAAAAAGGAGATGCTGCGTTGGCAGCGGGGGTGGCGGCGCGCGAGCGATATTTTATGTTGCGATCGTCAACATGGCTACGGTAACCGCTTCACGTCAGGCGGGCCGTATGCTTAGCTGCCACCCGACGTTGTATAAAAAAAAAAACTTAAAAATCAATTGGACACTGAACTAAAAGCGGTAGTCAAAGACATGGTGTTGAAATTACTTGAGTTATGTTCACTAATAATAATTTCACACAAGCTCCCAGCACGCCTACAAGCAAACATTGTGTGTGTACGAAGCGGCATTATGGCTTAGGGTTCCGCAGGTAGGACTAAGGTGTTAATGAGATAATGATACACAAATAAAATGGTTTTAAAATGAAATGATACAAATGTACTAGTTAGTGACAAAGCAACATCATAATATCAAAGCCTGATTATTATTTCGTGATTGTTTTTGGCGTAGCTAATATTGTAATTAGATCAATAATTTACTATGACTTCGAAAAAGAAGGTTCTCTGTTTGATCCGACGTATCTTCGCGATTTTCTCAAAAACTGTTAATCCGATCTGGATGGCGTTTTCGCTATTGCTGTTGTTTGATTGCGAAAATTTTAGTTCATAAAACATCGTTGTTTAAAAATCCAGAGCAATTGACTAAAACTTAATCAGAGACAGTAACGTTAAAATTGGTTAATTTTCTTTAAAAAAAATTCAGTGTGCTTTAGACCACACGACTGAAGTAAAACTTCTACTTATATGTCCCTCTCAACTTCCGTTCACCTCGCCCGATCACACTTTTCGTAACGCTCTCGTCACGCATTCATCAGCTTACTCCCCCAGTCAAGCGTGCGTAACGAAGTTTTACTTCAAAAACTTTGTATGCTTAATAATTTGATTGGATATTAGATAAATCCTTGCTTTGATCACGGGGATAGTTAAAGCACTGGAAAGTAACAATAGGAATCGTAAATTTCAGAGGTACACATGACTACGGGATACCACTAAGTCGTACAATCCAGGTCCATAAATTAAATAAACATGAATTTGTAAATGTATTTTCATTTACTTTTCTAATATTTGAAAGGTGGGCATGATCGAGAATGTTCGCAGCTATTAAATGTATGATTCAAGACAAACTGTTCAGCCATTTAAATATCATCAATTCATTTTTATTTTTCTTTTATGTCGTAATGCAAGCAATTTCTAACATAATCGATTTAATACTTTGTATGCGAAAATAGATATTTAGATGTAAAATAAATAATTTCGTAATTTAACCTTACAATTGTACGGAACCCAATTCCCTTAACATAATTTTCTGTTTATCATCTACGAACGGAGATGTGTGCGCAGCTACCTGCCGTATCCGGGAGCTGCCCGTCACGGCTGTTACCACCACTAAATAAAGAAAAAACCCATAACTAGGATTTATCATTTAACACCACATTCATCGCTTTTTACATTAGAACCGACACGCGGCAACTCGTTATCTCCACAGCAATGGAATGTGAAACTAATGAGAGTCGCCAAGCACAGATTGTTATCTGGCGTTTGAAAAGAGGCCGTGTCCAATGAAAAGGACGGCTCCCATCAATTTGTCCGGGATTAAAAAAGTGGATAATTGCGTAGGCGATTATGTTTAATGAGTAAACATAACCGAGTAACTGGTTTTGGTATTCAAAATTATCATTTCTGAGTACGAAGGTGTCGGATGTCTTTGAATTATTCAAATATCACGTACTTTATCTTCTTCATAATAGCCCATAAGCAAGACGTTCTGTAATTTACACAGTGCTTCCCGGGCAACTAAAGATTTTTGAGGTCTCCTCGTACTCGCCTTAGAAAAACCTACGACAGATATTTTGTAATTGTGACCTATTTTATACCAGTCGAGTCGTATACATATAAAAATAAACTTGCTTATATGTGGGGCGTAGAGGTTTATCGGCGTCTCTAGAGCCTAAACCAATCTCACCTGTGCCTGTATTGCTGACTCCTAAACGAGGCTCTGGCGAAAGATAGCACAAAATACAGGCTAAGGCTACATCGAATCCGACTAAGAAAATTCTTGCGAGTGAGGTCACCAGACGTAAAGGAGATACTGTTTTGTAATATTAACTAAATATTAGGTTGGGGAAAAAGTCTTTTCGTATTTTATATGAAATTTCAAAACATTTTTTAATAAAGTTTATTTACATTTAACTAAAGTATGTAGGTGCCATTATGTTCGATAACTTTTTGCCATCTTGTAGGTAGAGACATGATCCCATTACTATAGAAATTTTGGGACTTCTGTTCAAAAAACCGCGACAAGTGGTTTTGGCAGTCTTCTCGTGATGTTAACCTGACATTGCCTAAAAAATTCTTAAGAGACCGAAACAGGCGGAAATCAGAAGGTGCAAGGTCAGGACTATACGGCGGATGCATTAACACCTCCCAGTCAAACTCTCTTAATTTTTGCTGAGTGGCTAAAGATGTGTGAGGTCTAGCGTTATCATGGTGAAAAATCACACCCCTTCTATTAATTAATTCCGGCCGCTTTCTCTCAACTTTTTGCTTTAATCTCATCAGTTGTTCACAGTTGAGTTCAGAATCGATAGTCCTGCCTGGCGGTAACAGCTCATAATGAATATCTTCCCTTCCAATCCCACCATACACACAGCATCACCTTGTTGCGGGTTAGCCCGGGTTTCGCCAGAGTCTGTGAAGCCTGGCCGGCCTTTGACCACGACCTTTTTATGCGCCAAAACTGTTTTGTGGTCAATTCCTAGTTCTTCAGCTACGTCGTAACTACTGATATGCCGATCTTGCTCCACTTTTTCAGAAATGGCATCCATTTTATCCGTAACAGGGCGACCAGAGCGACGTGCATCTTTGATATCAAAATTTCCGGATTGAAAATGCTTAAACCAAATTTGTGCTACTCTCACAGACACTGCACTAGGTCCATAAACGTCACAAATTTTTTTCGCAGCTTGCGTTGAATTTTTACCTTTTTTGTAGTAAAATTTTAAAATGTATCGAATTTCTTCATTAGATTCACTCATCTTGACAGTAAAAAAAACAAATGAAAATCACACATTTACCTAATTTGAATTTGGAATTATCTTTTTTAAAATTTAAACTTTTTAAAGATATCAAAACCTGCTAGATACCAATGGTATAACCAAAGAGATTTTATTACAAGTTCATACATACTATAATGCGAAAAGACTTTTTCCCCTACCTATTATGTATGTACTTAAAAATATAAAAAAAACTCATAAGCTGGGTAAGAAGTAACAATTCAATTCTCGGACGTGAACCTCTAGCCACGATAATCTTTGTCTACCTGCTTCGTTCAACAAAGCGAGACCCATTAGCTGGCCCATATGCCAGTCAATACAAGTATTAGCCGCTCTATTTTTTGCTACAAGCAGTGCCGCCTGCATGTGCATTATTTAGAATGCGCATCGGCAGTCGACACTGTCGCAGCCAAATAGGCTATTTGACAATGTACAAAAATTGTATACATTATTTAACAATATCGTATAATACACAAATCTATAAATATCTGCTAAATTTCATTTTAATATCTTCCGTCCAACTTTTTTAGGGTCGATCAAAGTTTGGCGGGAAAGTCTATTTTAAAAGTATGAAATTCATAAAAAATAATATTTTCATTGGAGAAGCAATAAAAATACTATAACTTTTATTATGATACTAATTACATAAACGTAATATTAAACATAGCTGTCGTACAAATTTCTGATTTGATGCATACAAAATACTTTTGTATGGAGCATTTTCGTGGAAAGTCCAAAATGGTGATTTCCAAATTAACATATCTCGAGAGATTTTTGTGCTATCGAAGTAATTCTTTCACCTGTGGTTATATTATTGAGATGTCCCTATATATCAAACCGAAAAAAATGTTGGTCAAATAGCTTAGAAGTAGAATTAGCGATGTTAGTAATAAAAACTAACTACTATTATATAAACTTTAGCGGAGAGGTTTTGTATTACGAATGATCATTATGGTCCAAACCTTAGGGTAATTTACCCCGGAGTGGGGAGGTAGCTTACGCAACTTTAGCATATGTGGCCGGATCAGTCGCCGAAGTCAGGAAAAATCATGCCAGACCTGGGGCCCTACCGCCGAAGCTGAAGCCAATTACCATCGGAATTTTTGAATGCGTAAATGGAACTACTGCTTTACAGTTGTGGTAGAAACCCTAGAGCTCAACCGACTAAGCTGAAAATGTTTGTCAATAACTTTAACTTAAAACCAATTTTTGGAATCAAAAAATTCGATGGTAACCGATTACCATCAGATTGATTTCTCTACTGTAAATTGGCGAGGAGTTGGATGTCTTGCAGACTCCAGCTTATACTGTCCGTGCATCAGACCAGGGGCTCTACCGCCGAAGCTGAAGTCGTCAGCTTCGGAGTCAACTTTCAGCAGAGATATCGAGTTTAGGTTCATTGTAATGGTTTCATTGAACAGTTATAGATAAATGGTGATCTAATTCTGATGATTGCCCAAAAGATGCCTGTCATTGTCAGAGACTTACTAAATATTATATTTATACTTTCATTTGTATAAGATTTTACCCTTTTTCATTACTATACATATAAGATCCCAAGGCTATGATCTGCGGTACTCAAACATTTTTGTCTCGCAGACTTATTGTATATAGATTTTTCTGATTTTCATAAAGTTCATATAAATTCATAGATTAGTAGGACAGGGGGTATGCATTTATATGAATTTCATGTCGAAATCAGCCCCTGGGGCTTGGTATAGATTACTTTCAGAATCAATGGTCGAAGTTATGAAAACGTAACAATTTCGCTTATTTCACCCTTTTAGCAAATCGTTTGCAAAATGTCACAACGCTTTAATCAATTTGTCAATTCTTGGTTAACTTAGTATCAAATTTTGTCAATGTTGGGCTTTAGGGGTAGGTAAATAAATAACAAGTTAACAAAAAAAATATTTCCCAAAAGGATCCCAACCCGTACCCTAAGAATCCCGTACTTGGAAACGAAGGACTGCTAGCTATGAAATACATCAGTATTAGAGTTCTGTAGTTGCCCGTCACAATATTTCGTCTAAATCGGTCGTATTGTGAATTTTGTACTGCTGAAAATGTGATGTTTTGTGGTATTGTAAACAAACTATACAGCCTTACATATACGAGTATAGTTTGGTTGGATACGCGGGCGTCATCATAACATGCCACGACAACCCAAAACCAAACACAAATTGTGGCTTTTAAATTTAAAATTGTCATTACTTTATTGAACTATTGAACTATTTTTATTATTAGGATTTTATTTATGTATAATTTTAAATGGTTCATAAACTTATGTTTACTGTTTTTACGAATATTCTGACTTTAAGGGCGTAAGATAGAGGATAAAAGTTTGTATGAAACTCCGTTACTTTTTAATATTAGGAAATCTATCTATTTATGTACGTAAAGATCTGGTGTCACGGTGTTTCAGCATTTTTTTATGTATATTTGGGAGGTTACCTATGAGTCGTAAAGAGGTCGAAGAGCTTCCTACCGTTAGATGACTAGTACCTACCTATCACTATCAAGAAATTCACTAGAAATAATGTACAGGACAGAACAACGTTTGCCGAGTCAGCTAGTAATTTTATAAAAATCTCACCCTTTAGGGATAGCTAAATGAAAGTTAAAAATTCTTACGGGATGCCCGAGGGAAACTTAGGCGAGCTTGCTAATATTTGATAATAGATACTCGTATTCCTACCAGATAGACCGACGACGCGACTAAGATCACAGACCAGACGACGCGACTCTATTTCAAATGGAATAGAGTCGCTTATTCATTGGTATGAATAAGCAATCTATTCAATTATTGAATCGCAATAAGAGATGGTGGTAAGGGGGCTGATGATGCTAAGGACACAAAACCTATCATTGTGGGAAGACTGTGGAGGAGACCTATCTTCAGCAGTGGACATCCTTTCGCAGGAATAATGATGATGACATTACACTTACCTGCTAATGAAGGTACCACAGCCACCAACATGATGTGAAGGATCAACAAGGACGCCATGGTGTTAGACCTGAAACAAATTAAGATATAATCAATATACCTATTTGCCAAAAAAAATGTTATAAATTGTCTGTAATACAAAAAAAATACATAGGATCTTTTATGGCGAAGATTCTAGTAATCATGGTCGAAAGCCCTATTTTTTTTTTTATCAAAGAGACGAATTTTAGAAGAGAGCAGAGAACAATTCATAAAAGGAATCAGTCCCCTTACCACCATCTCTTATTGCGATTCAATAACTGAATAGTATGCTTATTCATACCAATGAATAAGCGACTCTATTTCCCATTATACAGTTGAGATACTTGTATTATTCAATATATTTTACTACTTAGTAGTAGTAAGTATGCCGAATAATCCAAGGAAACATTATGGCGTTGATTTTGATTTCGTTTAATCAATTAAGGCCGCCGTATTTATTTGAGTACAGTAGTTTTTTTACGCGTCCTATAAACACAATCTATAATAATAAAAGGCTTTGTCCTCACTGACTGACTGACTGACTGACTGACTGACTCACTAATCAACGCACAGCCCAAACCGCTGGGTCTAGAGATTCCAAATTTGGCAAGTAGGTTCCTTATGACGTCTAGGGGTGCACTAAGAAAGGATTTTTCAAAATACATCCCCTAAGGGGGTGAAACGGGGGTCCAAAGTTTGTATGGGGATACAAGATTAGTTGGACTATTTTATCCGAAACTTTCCACGAGTACTTCTAAAGATAAATGAGTAAACACGTGTTTCAGGATTTTTCAAAATTCAACCCTTAAAGGGGTAAAATTGAGTAAAAAAGTCTGAAAATCGTCATGGGTATTGTTTTTATGGTTTATGGGGTCGCTGATTACGAAAACAACAACTATTTTATAATCCAACATAGCCGACAGCACATACAATCACCCCTATGGGGGTGCGAAGGGGTTGAAATGTAATAATATCAATATGGGTGTTGATACTAAGGTTTTCTAGGACGTCAATTACGAAAATGGTATCGATTTGAAAATATAACATAGTGGCTACCAAATTACTTAGAAGGATTTTTCAAATTTTACCCCTAAGAGGCTGAAACGGAGGTCCAAAGTTTGTGTAGGGAAACGAGATTAGTTGGGATATTTTATCCTAAACTTTACACGAGTACTTCTATAGATAAATGAGTGAACACGTGTTTCAGGATTTTTCGAAATTCAATCCAAAAAAAAGGAGTAAAATGGGGTCAAAAAGTCTGAAAATCATCAAGGATATTATTGTTTTTATATTTTATCGGGTCGCTGACTACGAAAACAACAACGATTTTAAAATTCAACGTGGCTAACGTGACCATCATCATGTAATTTTTTTAACCTTTGATTTATCGTTTTTAAGCGGATGGAATAAGACATGTGTGTTGACTGAAGTGTTATCCTAATAGGTTTTTAAATTTGTATAGGGCGGAACGGGTGTAGTAGTTATCTGGAAAGTTCTTGCATCCGTATTTAGTACAATTAAAGGTACTACATGAAGGTGGTTGCGTTGCGTGTTAGACTTGATTTGGATAATCTAAAATGCGCGAATTTCACACGAGCGAAGCCACGGGGAAAAGCTAGATAGTAAAAGGCTTTTGTCCTCACTGACTGACTGACTGACTGACTCACTAATCAACGCACAGCCCAGACCACTGAAGCTAGAACCCTGAAACTTTGGATATGTGTTCCCTATACAATGTAAGCGCACACTAAGACGGGATTTTCCGAAATTTCACCCCTAAGAGGTTGAAAATAGGGGGTTGAAAAAAAACCCTCTTTTTGGAAGTCGATTCAACTACGATTTGAGACTTACTGGAATAGTTGTTCATAAAAAAAGGGGATGTTTATGGGTAGCTGATTAACTTTTGACCAGCGCCCAGCCAAGAAATGTCTAAAAATGTTATATTTATATTTTAATTAACTCATCGCTAGATGGCGCTATACTTAGCATTTGTACAGCGCGCTATGGTTTCGTTATTAAGAAAAGGGTATATACGAGAGATTATTTCAAACCATGGGGTTATCCGTGACGGTTTATCGCTCACCTCATCCCAGTAGTTACCCCCGGAGGTTGACCATCGCGCGTGTAGGGCGTAAAAAAACTGCGGCCTTCAAATGAAGCTACATATGGTGCCGAAAACTAATTGAAAAACTTATTGTAAGTACCGACTATATGGGGTATATCTACTTGATATGAGAATTTCGGTATTTTTCAAACAATGACATCAAGATTGACTAAATTTATACTTGTGGAATGTGTGATGATGCCCCATACCATTATAGCTGTGGAAGGTGATGGAGCTGGCCTGTTCCGCTCCATCTCCAATTTCCCATAAAGATATGCTTCGCTATGACGGTTAACAAATCTCAGAGGCAGTCTCTAAAGGTTACTGGGGTTGACTTGAGACAGGACTGCTTCTCTCATGATCAGTTGTACCTATGTAGCTAGCTCAGGAGTAAGTTCTTTTGGAAGCCTTGCAATATTGGCTCCTGGTGCGAATGCCAAAAATATTGTTTACCGGGACGTCTTAACCTAAATGGTGTATGTTTGTAATAATGGTCAATACGAAACAGTTCTTTATAGGGAAAAAAAGAAATATCTGGAATGTTAACAAAAATAGACGCAAATCAGGACTGTTCCCGTAGCGAAGCACGGGTACTTTGCTAGTTCAAAATAAAGTGTTTTTAAGATTCTTTATTTGTTTTTTGCTTGTTTATAAAATCTTCATTGCATTAAATATTGCTTCACTCAGATTGTAGTGATAAGAAATAGTGTAGAAGGTCGGACTTATCCCTAGAAGGGATCTCTTCCAGTCAATCTTTGAGTCCCTGAAAGGACTTCTTTAAATATTGATGAGGGTAAATTTCTATTTTTAAATTAATAAAACGGTAGGTATTCATATTTTTTTTGTGATTTAGTGTATGTATGTCTGGTTCAGTAATTCAGTATATTCAGTGGCGTTTATGTTACTTGATTGATATCTTTTACAAACGCAATACCTCACATGAAGATTGGTGACGTAACATTCTCGTTGGTATTTATTACATCCGATTATAAACACTGTCAGCAGTCTCTCATTCGTTTTTATACTATGTCAAATGCCTTTTTTTTACTACAACGGGTGGCAGACAAGCATACGGCCCGACTGATGTGAAGCGGTTACCGTAGCCATATTAACGCTCGCAACATAAAATATCGCTCACGCACCGCCACCCCCGCTGCCAATCATTCCTGTCTGGTGACCTCACTCACTCGTAGAAACACAACAACCCTCAAGGGAATTGTAAATTGGCTGCGGTATTCTGTGAGGTGGAGGTACATTCCCCAGTCGGGTAGCTTACAATTACGCTCCCTACCTCTCTTTTCGCCAGAGCTTCATTTGTCAGTCAACAGGGTGAACCGCGTGCAGGTGAAGTTGGCTTTGGTTCAACGATGTTGTTGAACTACTTACACCCCAAAATTTGCCAAACAAGCATAGGCTGAATGCTGACAATACAAGGTGCCCCTGCTGCTACCCCACCATTTCACTTACAAGAACACAACAATCTTCATATAACAAGTATGTATTGTGATTTGCGGTTTTTTTGTGAGATGCTACCCTACTGGATGACCATGTGCTCTACCATTTTTTTCGCAAAAACCTCGTTTGATAATACTAAGAGTGCACCATGTGCAGGGACTTTAACTAATAGTACTATTTATTTTTGTCTATAAAGACCATGATTTGGTGAGCCACTTTTATGCCATGTTGCAGGGTAGGTGGTTGATGAGTACAATCACAAATATAATCACATGATGTGTACAGCTGGGCCGGGGTAATTTCAACAAAGAGATCGATAGACGCATTCGATTGGGCTGGGCAGCTTTTGGGAAGCTTCGGCACATCCTCACAGCAGATATACCCCAATGTTTGAAGACCAAAAGTGTTCAATCAGTGCGTCCTCCCCGCTATGCATAAAACTTGGACGCTAACCGTTGGACTGGTTCACAGACTAAAAGTCGCACAGCGAGCGATGGAGAGAGCAATGCTTGGAGTTTCTCTAAGGGATCGAATCCGGAACGAAGAAATTCGACGAAGAATCAAAGTGGTCGACATAGCTCTCAGAGTCAGCGAGTTGAAGTGGCGGTGTACTGGCCACATCTGCCGAGTCAGCGATGGCAGATGGGGGAGGAAAGTCCTACAGTGGAGGCCACGTATAGGACGACGAAGCGTAGGGCGCCCCCTCTCTAGATGGACCGACGATCTCAAAAAAGTGGCTGGTAGCGGTTGGAAGCCTTGGGAAAGGCCTGTATCCAATAGTGTGTAGATACAGGCTGATAATGATGATATGTATTCATGTGTATACAGCAGAGAGAGCCTATTTCCTAAATAACTAACTACTAATACTAACTTATTGCTATGTCAACAACATTCATCAATGTTGCAGCGCGTAACGTTGAGTCGCGGTGAAACTCTAAATAAGGACATTTAGCCACAAACTACACTTTGTATCCCAAAGGAAATCATTTTCGGGTTAATTTTTTTAAAGAGCCGGCAATAAAAAAAATGGCATATAACTCTAGAACTAGCTATGCGAAGCAATAGTTGGTATGGCAACAATACCGTACGCTTACTCTGTGACCTGTTAATGAAGTTCGACAAATCACTATTTACATACAATTAATTAGTCTATGTATAAGAATAATTATTTAGCCGCCATCTATAGACTAACATTTTTTTTCGTTGTCGTCGTCAAACCTTATATATCTCACTGCTGGTATAAGGGCCTCCCCACAATATCAAGGGTTTAGAGCATACTCTACCACGCCGCTCAACTGCGGGGTGATGGAGGTCAGTTTTCGAGCCGCCTTAAGGCCAGTGACTTGGCTTAACAAATATCATCTAATGACAACAGCCGGAACCGACGGCTTAACGTGCGCTCCAAAGCATGGAGGAGCTCGGGATAAATAAACCCATCCATAGACAGGCTACGGTCAACGTTGCTTAACTTGCATGTTCGATTAAACTCAAACGCGTATCGAACGTCAACGAGCTTCTCGTCCTCGATATTATTGTTGGCGCTTTTAAAAAAGGCACAAAAGAATATGAAAGCTAAATGATCTCCTTTATTGCATTCGTCAAAGAATATAAATAAATATATATTACTGGACACGGCCATCTAGTCCCAAACTAAGCAAAGCTAAGCTATGGATCCTAGATTGCTGATATTATACTAAAATACATTAAATAAAAACAAGACAAACAGATCGAACTCGCGGGAGTCAAAGTGGCCATTGCTAACCATTTGCCCACCGAGCACGTCGAGAAAAAAACATTTACTGGCCTAAAAGCACTAAGTGTCAAAATGTGCTAAAAATAATGCATTGTGCACAACGGAAATAAACAGTCTGTTCACACGTAGAAGAAAAAGAAAACCCAGATTCAAAATTAGAACGGTGGTGTTGAAATATGGTTGAAATTGTAAAAGACTGCGCACGTGCCTAAAACAAAAATAATGGTAATAAAAGTTAACCGTTCGCGTATTTGTTGTTTTGAACAAATGCGTTACATTGTAATATACTTTTTGTATGGGATAGTACATATTTTGACTTCAAACGGTAATAATATTAAGTCGTTCTGGCTATTTCAAAGGAACATCTAAGGTTTTAATGCGTGTAGCATAATTGGGTACCTTTCTGAGTAGCTAGAAATTAAGGTCGGGTTTACCTTTCTCTAGGTCTCATATTTATGTACTAGTGTGTCAAAATTTTATCATGAGACGTGCAGGGAGGAATAACGGTGATTTAATTTTCGTGAACATTTGCTATTTATGGGAGTATAAAGTGCTTTTTTTAGGTTATATTTTACTGCATCTGAGAGCTTAGAGGACGGCCGCCAGCAACGTGGTGGACGAGTATGGCTCGAACTATGGACAAGGTACAATATTTGCATCCACAGACAACCAAGGTGCCCTACCGCCGAAGCTGAAACCGTATACCACCAGAATATTTTGATTCGATAAAGAAGTCTTATGTTTTAGGTATTGACATCTATGTTCAGCTTAATCGGTAGAACTCCAGAGTTTCTACCAGCCAAACTAAAGACAGGTACCATAAATCTAAGCTAAAGTTTGATATTCGCAATCAAAAAATCAGTTGGGTTGGGAATCGGCTTCGGCTTAGCCGGTAGGGCCCCAGGAGAGAACAACCTGGCGAAAAAGAGTTAGGAGAGCTGACCACATATGAAGTGAAGAGAGAGATAAAATAACATCTTCCATTACTATATTAACAAAAGACTAGCGGTCCGCTTCGCTGTAGCTCAATCTTCCTTTGCCCATTCTTGTTCCTGTGGGTCTCCCATACAAATTTGTCCAGACAATTTGAAATACAACAAAAAAAATTTAGTGGAATGACTTGCAAAATATATGAAAAATAAAATTTATTTATTATTATTATTCGTGTAAGCGTAATAACTATTGAATTATTAGAGATTTAGAATCTCTAATAATTTAATACTTATCACGCTATTCGGGCTTTGGTCAGCCGTTGTTGAGTTAAATGGTATAACTAACTAACCTGTTTTTGTTTTGTATTATAGATATGTCATAATTTATTTTAGATACCCACAGCCAGCGGCTACTGGACGTCAGTGGCCTTTAGGCGACTTGTAAACACTGGGCTCCGCCAATCCGCAGTTAAGCAGCGTGTGGTGGAGTATGTATGTCCTCTAAAGGCCTTCGCCTGATGGGAGACCAGCCCCGTTTTTATACTACGTCGGGTGGAAGACAAGCAAACTTCCCGCCTGATGTGAAGCGGTTACTGTATCCATAGTAACGCTCGCAGTATGAAATATCGCTCGTGCTCCGCCACCTCCTCTGCCAACACAACGATTCCTTCTTTTCTCTCTGGTGACCTCACTCACTCACAAGAACACAACAACTCTCCAGGGAATTGTTATTTGGCTGCGGCATTCTGTGAGGTGGAGGTTCGCCAGTTGGGCAGCTTGCAAATATGCTGAACCCTACCTCTCTTTAGTCAGAGTGCTGAGTGCGAGTTTTTTGTTCGCGTTCGATCATATCAACGTAAGCAAACCGACCAAATAGAGAAGAACTCTTATGTCGTGAATTTACAAGACGCGTGTTACATATCAAAATTATATAACTCACTTGCTCATATTTTGAAGTGAGCAACCCGGCTAATTTGGATATGTAACACGCGGCTAGTAAATTCACAATATGAAACTTTTGTCTCAATTTGGTCAGCTTGTAAACGTTAACACGTTCTAATGTGACCAAAAGACTCGCACTAAGCACTCAGAGCCTCTTTCGCTAGTTGGCAGGGTGCACCACGTGCAGGTCAGGTTGGCTTTGACTCTTAAGATCGTGGAGTAACTTACACCCCAATATTTTATATTAATGTTTGTAGAAGACTTACATTCAAGGCAATGAATTAATTAGACATTAAACTCACTAAGGTTGGCTTTGGCCACGTACGATTCAGATATAGTGTGATATCTCAACGCGTGCATCTGTCCGTGCATCATGTGTGGGATTATGATCACCTTTATTACCTTTATTACCATTCACCTACTTCGCTAAAATGTCGCTTATAAAAAAAGCTAATAGAATAAAATTTGCATCAATCAAGAAAATAGCCACCCACGTAGAGCCGAGAGTTATTACGTCCCCATACATCAAGACACGTTATTAGCGCAGCTAAATGAGCTATAATGAAGAAATCGATAGCTGTTACAAGATTGTAACTCGGTAATAACGCTAATCGATGTTAACTCGATATCTGTTCCGAGCCTATTTATATTCAAATCAGTGCTAACGTGTTTTCAGCTGTTAATAATCGATTCGACATTCTTAGCGCGGTGTTCCCAAGTCCCAACACTATGGTCGTAATGCGGTGACTCAAAGTTTGTCTCAATTAAAATAATAAATTAAAATAAAATGTCATACATGAGGAGCTTGATGGTCAGACGTGTCAGTCTAATCGAACACGCAAGTTAAGTAACGTCGACTGCAGCCTGTCCATGGATGGATTTATTTATCTCGAGTTCCCACGTGAGGGCACGTTAAGCCGTCATTCCCGGCTGTTATCATTAGATGATAGTCGTTAAGCCAATTCAGTGGCATTTAAGCGGCCTGGAAACACTGGCCTCTGACAACTCGCACTTGAGGATCGTGGTGGACTATGCTCTAAACCCCTTCGATTGAGGGGAGAACCGTATCCCAACATTGGGATGAATAAGAGTTTTCGAAGATGCATGTGCACGCGTCAACGTTCATCCTGCGATAAATGAAATAGAATAAACTTAGGCAGAATACGGATTGGAAGTCTGCTGTATTTTTTTTTTATATAACAATGCATAATGCTCAGCATAATGGTTCCACTGCAAGAAGACGAGCCCAAATCGCATCGGCAACAGACAAGTCAGAGACCATATTGTCCTGTGAGTTGACATTCCCATGCTGGCCTGCAAGATTATTCTTCACGCTTCGTTTGAAGGATTCGATATTATAAGAAGAGGGAAAATACGTGTTTGAAAGGATCTCTTTTGTGGCTAATACTTTATCATAAATAGATTGTATCAACCCAGATGCCAGAAATATATTTATAAAATATATATTTATCTAACTGACCCGGCAAACGTTGTTTTGCCATATATATAAAATATTTAGGGATGCGTCACCCTTATCATTTAAAGGTACGAAAAATATTTGTTAGCTGATTCTCAGACCTACCCGATATGCACACAAAATTTCATAAAAATCGGTCCGGCTGTTTCGGAGTAATTTGGCAACAAACACCGCGCCACGAGAATTTTATATCTATGACGATATACATTACTTTAATATTATTTTTATTTTTATTAAAATTATTTAGAGACATTTCTAAAAAAATTGATCGACACGTCCTATAACCAGAAGGCTGGCCATTACCTTGCTCATAGAATAAGTATATATATCCAGCGAGGTAATGCTGCCAGTGTTCTGGGGACACTGCCGAAAGACAACGATCTTGGGGAAATTTTTTATTTGTAAGTAAATTTGTATTTAATTATATATATATTTTTTTATCCCATAACTTTTTCTTTGTTTTATAGATACATTACTTTAATAATAATTAATTCTTTATTCTTCTTCTCATGCCTTTGGGGATAATTTGAGACAATATTAGCAACCTTTCTCCATCCTTGAAGCCCACTCCCATCGAATTTTTTTATAGCTTCAAGACTAAAATGACCTAAAAATATTTTATTGTATTCTCTAAGAAAGTCACAGAGAAAACTACGTAGTACTTATACTGTGGCAAAACATACAGGCTTTTTGACGTGACAACGTCTTATAATTCGATGGAGCCAGCTGCACGCACGAAAAAACATGACGTATGCGGCGTTACCTCGCTCTGAGGCGTTCCATTAAAATTTTCTTTTGAAAAATGTAAACATTCCAACAGGTTTACTGATGATAGTTGAACGTGACAACGTCATAAGAAAATACTGATGGAATGTTTACATTCTATCAGTATTTTTTCTACCGATTTTTTTCTAGCTAGTAGCTAGACAACCGATTTTTTTCTAGCTAGTGTATTGCAGAAAGCCGCTCAAACGAGGTGCATGCTTATTGTCCCTGAGTAAACACTCATAAAGTATGACTAAAGTGACGCGCATTCGATTCCCACTCCATTATAACCACGACCTATTTGTTTCAATCATGCGTGCGTCTTTCCAATTGACACATGATTATGTTCTGACGTATCCTTATTAAAGATAATGAATATGCAGCATCAAAACAGTAGGCACTTGCCTTAAAAATGTTTAATTTTATTCTGTACGCGTCCTGACAAATTTACGGTACAGCTAACTGACACATCCTTGCTAATCTAACCATATATACTGCTTGTTTAGTGTTTCCTTTGCCACGCTGACAAGTGACAGGCGTTTTAAAAATTCATGCAAATTGCAAAATTTACATCACGTACAAACTTTGGCGGTAACAATGTCACGTGTTTGCCGGTTACGGTATCTGCAGGTATTCAAAGGTATGAGCCACTTAGGAACTCTGTACAATGTTGGAAACTCTCGGAGAACTGGCACAACGGGTAATGATAGTGGCCGTGTTGTTACGGGTCCTATTACTAAAAGACTTATCATTCATCATGAGCCTATACACAGTGCTGGATATAGCCGATATAGGCCTTCTCTAATGAGGGCAATCGCGTATGAATTCGCCGCTGCACTAGCGCCTACTGAACTTTCCGAAATATCAAATGTTACTGTTTATGAGTGTGCAACTCGGGTTTATCTCTATTTGTAGAAAATGTTGTTAATATTGGCAATAACTGAGATTAATTCGACGAGCTCGGTGATCGAAAGGTAGCAATGGCCACTTTGATTCCAAGGTCGCCAGTTCGATCCTCGCACAAGACAAATATTTGTATGCATGAACATGTCTGTTTGTCTTGGTCTGGGTGTTTTCAATGTATTATATGTATGTATTTACAAAAAAAAATGTATTTAAGTATTATATATATCAGTTGTCTAGTACCCATAGTACAAGCTTTGCTTAGTGTGGGACTAGGTGGCCGTGAGTAATTTGCCAGGGATATTTATACATATTTATTTTATACTTTTTCTTAAGCCTTGCTCAACCAATTTTTTTGGTGTAGGCCTCCTTCAATCCTCTCCATTTTGTTCAATTTTGGGCAATTGACATCCAGTTGTTGTTGACTGGATGTCAATTATTATATTTAATTATTGCAAATATGAGTTACAGGTCATTAAAAGTTGAGGGAATTTGGTCATTCGGAAATTGCTGCGGCTGCGGTATTCTGTGATGTGGAGGTACCTCCTCAATCGGTCAGTTTGTAATAAGCTGCCCTACTTCTCTTTTGCCAGAGCCTCTTTCGCTAGTCGGCAGGCTGCACCACGTGGAAGTGGGTTTAGCTTTGAATCTAAAGATCGTGCAGAGCAACACCCCTAAGAAACAGTTACCCCCAAGATTTAATAATGCGAATACGACTAATGGTACTACTAATGACTAAATTAATTGACAAGCGACAGCCGAGTATTAGTTTGGAGAAGCTATTTTAAGCATCACGGGTTAAATTTGCGTTAATTACCGTACCGCCATTTCAATGTTAATATTAATTAATTAATCAAGTCATTACGGTCCTTGCTCGCGAAACTAACGCTTGCCTGTATTGAAGATGTATCGTGAACGAAGATAATAATAAATAAATATTCCCGGACAAATTACACACTGCTATCTAGTCCCAAATTAAGCAAAGCTTGTACTATGGCCGTGTGGTTTCCGGCAGACTATAATAGAATCACTCCGCCTCTTACCGTGGATGTCGTACAAGGCGACTAAGGGAAATACATTATAAAACATCGATCAGGCCTCCCCAAGCCGTCTGGCCATCGTGGGGAGTGTAGGCCAAATCCTGCTTCTGACTGGGACGAACTAGGGAAGGTCGTGCTCCTGTAGTGGAGATTAAAATGATCTGATGATGATGATGATGTACTATGGGTGCTAGATAACTGATATAAAACTTAAATACATTTTTTTGTAAATACATACATATAATGCATAGAAAACACCCAGACCAAGACAAATAGACATGTTTATGCACACAAATATTTGTCTTGTGCGGGGATCCAACACGCGACTTCAGAGTCAAAGTGGCCATTGCTAACCATCTGACCACCGAGCTCGTCCTATCGTCGTTGTCAATAAAGCTTAAAAAAAATGTGCAATCTATAAATATAAAATTCAAAGTCCTGACTGACTGACTGATATATCAACGCACAGCCCAAACCGCTGAGTCTAGAGATTCGAAATTTGGCACGTAGGTTCCTTATGACGTCTAGGGGTACACTAAGAAAGGATTTTTTAAAATTCATCCCCTAAGGGGGTGAAACGGGGGTCCAAAGTTTGTATCGGGAAACGAGATTAGTTGGACTATTTTATCCGAAACTCTACACGAGTACTTCTATAGATAAATGAGTAAACACTTGTTTCAGGATTTTTCAATATTCAACCCCTAAAGGGGTGAAATGGGGTGAAAAAGTCTGAAAATCGTCATGGGTATTGTTTTTATTTTATAGTTTATCGGGTCGCTGATTACGAAAATAACAACTATTATCTAATTAAACATAGCCGACGTGATAAAAAGTCGCCCCTGTGGGGGTGCGATGGGATGGAAATGTCTAAAATGGGGTGAAAAAGTCTGAAAATCATCATGGGTATTGTTTTTATGGTTTATCGAGTCGCTGATTACGAAAATAACAACTATTTTCTAATCAAACGTAGCCGACGTGACATAAAATCCCCCCTGTGGGGGTGTTATGGGGTTGAAATGTCATAATATCAATATGGGTGTTGATTCTATGGTTTTCTGGAACGTCAATTAGGAAAATGGCATCGATTTGAAAATGTAACATAGTGGACAAAAAAATACTTAAAAGAATTTTTCAAATTTTAACCCTAAGAGGATGAAACGGAGGTCCAAAGTTTGTATGGGGAAACGAGCTTAGTTGGGCTATTTTATTCTAAATTTTACATGAGTACTTCTATAGATAATTGACTAAACACGTGTTCCAGAATTTTTCAAAATTCAACCCTTAAAATGGTAAAATGGGTCCCAATGGTCTGAAAAACGTCATGGGTATTGTTTTTATGGTTTACCTGGTCGCTGGTTGCGAAAACAACAACGATTTTAAAATTCAACGTGGCTAACGTGACCATCATCTCCTATTGGGGTGCAATGGTGTTGAAATGTCTAAAATGCGGTCAAAAAGTCTGAAAATCGTCATGGGTATTGTTTTATAGTCTATCGGGTCGCTGATTACGGAAAAAACAACTATTTTATAATCCAACATAGCCGACGTGACATAAAATCACCCCATGTGGGAGTGCGATCGGGTTGAAATGCCCTAATACCAATTTGGGTGTTGATTCTATGGTTTTCTGGAACGTTAACTACGAAAATAGCATCTATTTGTAAATATAACATAGTGGACATAAAGTTAGTTAAAAGGACTTTTCAAATTTTACCCCTAAGAGTGTGAAACGGAGGTCCAAAAATTTTATGGGGAAACGAGATTGGTTGACTATTTTATCTTAAACTTTACACGACTACTTCTATAGATAAATGAGTAAACACGTGTTTGCCCCGAATTTCACGCGAGCGAAGCCGCGGGCGAAAGCTAGTATTTTTATATCGCTTGATCACTATTCTAATTGTTTTACATTCTAATACTTAACAAGTACTTAGCAAGAGGTGTAAGTGGCTTTAAATCATCTTTTCAGCCAAAACCAACCTCCCCTGCACGTAGTGCAACCTGCTATCTAACAGACGAGACTCTGGCAACAGTCACCAAGCCGCCTGCCCAGTTTGGCGACTTAAGGGCATCTCTTGTCAATGAATTTCACCCGAAATGTGGTGCCCCAGTACCCGACAGCCCTATCTCTTTCTCGGAAATCTACAACTACAACGTATGTACAAACTGTGCTAGAAACTAGCTATATTGAGTTATCTCAATATAGCTAGTTTCTAGCACAGTTTCTAGATAATACCACAGCTAGTTTTAAATAATAATAATAATATTTGTCAGACAAATTACACAGCGCCATCTAGCCCCAAAGTAAGCGTAGCTTGTGTTATGGGTACTAGACAACTGATATACATACGTAAATACATTTTTTTTTGTAAATACATACTTATGATACATAGAAAACACCCAGACCAAGACAAACAGACATGTTCATGCACACAAATGTTTGTCCTGTGTGGGAATCGAACCCACGAGCGTTGGTGTCGAAGCCGCGTCATTGACCGCTACGCCACCGAGCTCGTCAAGATATAAGAAAATAATATATTTATTTCCTTTCTAATACTCGAGTTTAACTCACTTTGGCACTTAACGTGTTAATTAATAAATTGGTTCGAGTGTGAACAAAGCGTGTAATTAAATTATTGTAAACACGGATGATGAAAGAAATCCCCAGTTTTTATTAAAACTCGCCGTAAAACGTTGTATGGTCCCGCATACCACACGCGGCATCAATAAAAAATATGGTTTTCATTCTTTTGATAGCCATAATACTTAACCCTTTCGCTGCACCATTTAATGGTATCTTTTTTTAGACTGCTCGGGTGGATAACAACGCTTGTCTATACCACAGTTTTTTTCATACTACAACGCTGCCAATCATTGTAGTATAAAAAACTGCATACGGCCCACCTGAACTGAAGCGGCTATTATAGTCTCATAAACTATCGCAACAACCCTCAATGGAATTGTTATTTGGCTGCGGGTTTCTGTGAGGTGGAGACACTTCCACAGCGGACGAATAAGAGAGGTATGTTAAATTTGAGTTTCTTTTTAGATTTGAATCCGGATTCCTCGAATTTAGGTTCATTTGATTGACGAGTCCTGTGATCGAATGGCTAGCCATTGACAATGTCCACTTTCACTCCTGGGTCAAAGTGACTTCAGGGAACAATGTCCACTTTGACTCCACGGTTGCGGTTTCGAACACCGCACAAGGCAAACATTTGTGTGCATGAACATTTATGTTTGTCTTTGTCTGGACGTTTTAAATGTATGTATTTACAAAAAAAAATGTATTTAAGTATAATATCAGTTATCTAGTACCCATAGTACAAGCTTTGCGCTTAATTTAGGACTAGTTGGCGCTGTCAAAATTGTCCAGAAATATTTATTTATTTATTGTTTTAGTAAGTCCATTGGGTGACGATCTGACGATCCTTGAGATGGATAGCGGAACTTTTCAAAGCGTAGAAACCACTAGTAACTCCTCGAGTTTGGCGTATCTGTAAAGCCGTGTCAAGTTGGGGTGTGTTCAGAGGAGTTGTTTGACATGATGCCCACGGCTTCCTTCTACAGTCACACCGCTCGCCATCGACAGGGAATTCATCCCCACACATTGGAGCCTAAGTTGTCGCGTACTGTGCAATTCCAGAGAAGTTTTCTCCGGCGTACTAAAGCTGTGGAATGAACTGCCTGTCGAGGTTTTCTCAGGATACTACAGCATGGGGTTCTTCAAAAAGGGCGTGAAGAGGTTTTTACAGGGTCTGCAACGCGCGTGTGATGCCCCTGGCGTTACAGACGTTCATAAGCTACGGTAACTGCTTTCCATCAAGCGAGCCATATGCTTGTTTCCCACTTTAGTGGCATAAAGAAAATCGTGCGCGTGGTGAGGCGACGGGTTGACAAAATTCGTGGAACGACCAAATGGTAATCGAGCCGTGTGAACTCGTAGTGGGGACATCGATCAATGATTGCATGATGGGTTCCGCCGTAACCGGAATTAAACGCGTGTGGCCCTGCGGGGCTTACAATATCGATGGGCTTCGGGTTTCAAAACAAACACTACGGCGTGATTATTGATTTGATATATACTCGTAGTACCGCGCATAATAAACACATTTCACAGAAGTTATTGAAGACATATCCAAGTTGTGATTTTTTTTATACTACATAAGGTGGTAGACAAGCATACGGACCGCCTGATGTGAAGCGTCGACGAAACTGGTGCCCAAAATCTGGCACATTCCTCGCCCAAAGGATTAGTTTAGCCATCCAGCGAGGTAATGCTGCTAGCATCTTGGGAACGATGCCACATGGGCCAAACTTTTTACATTTATTCTAGTTTTAGGTTAGTTTTATTTTAGTATTATTTAGTTTTAGGTACTTTAGTTTTATAGTTGTATTTTATGTATTGTTTTATGAAAGAAAAAATAACATACGTTATACAGACATGAAGTAATTAGCACATATTCAGTATTGAAGTTTATAAAGCAAAGAGACAATATCACAAAAGAATTGCCTTAAAGAGGATCAAAGTCTGTAACAAGAATCCACTGGCACGTACGACCTTAGGGGACGTCGCGACGGGTCGTAACTCTGTTCACAGAACCTCGCTCGTTGTAACTGGCCTTACAAATTGTGAGTCAACTGCAGGGAGCCTGGACGTGGCTTATCAGCAGGATCTTTGTGCTGTATATTTTGAACTTGCTTAGGTAAGTGTTATGTTTTAATTTATAATATATAAATGAAACGCCAATTCCAACGCAGCAACACATTCCGAGTTGCTGCGTTGGCAGCGGGGGTGGCAGCGCGCGAGCAATATTTCATGTTGCGAGCGTTAATATGGCTACGGTAACCGCTTCAGATCAGGTGGGCCGTATGCTTGTCTGCCACCCGGCGTAGTATAAAAAAAAAGACTAATCACTCACGATTTCGCTTGCATGTAAGTAAGTTATTGTAACACTAGATGAAGCCCGTGACTTCGTACGCATGTATCCCGGTATCCCGTAGGAATTTACGAAATTCCATTATTAGCAGATGCCTACTTCGATCACTAGTTCTATTAATGATCGTAGGATACCCACATCATAATATCTAGCTATATGTATGCTTTTAAATCCGATCCGCTCAGTCGTTTGAGCTGTGCGTTGATAGATCAGTCAGTAGCAGCTGCCTTTATAGATACATATTACATACACATATCCGCTTTCATTCATACATCAGGTTAAGGCACAGTTCACACACGTTCAACCTAAATCCATCGATACACATCTCTACCATGCTCGCATTTACCGGGTTTACGGTCGAGGTAACGCCATATGGTACCAAACGTGTCTTATCTATCACCCAGATCACACCATCCATATTGGAAGCATAATACTATTAACATGGAAATTAGTTTTCGTCTTAATCCTTTATTTCTTCTGCCCACATAAAAAAAATAACCTAAATGTTTGTCATTCTTTATCTTCAAAAACCGGAAAAGGCTACATCAAGATCCGAAACACTGAAAGAGACTGAAATGCCAATTGAACATGAAAAGCCTGCAGAAGACAATTGGAAGAACAAAAATATCACTTACTCGATACAAATGTGATGTACGTAGATACCGAGATTATAGTGATATTGTCGAAGTTATCATACTCGTACATACATACTTCGCTCTTTGATGGTGTACGTCCAAAATTATGACTGATATAAATTTATCCCAACATAATTTAGGCGCATTATCATTAGTTTGGAAATTACATGCCTCGAAAAATCTACTATATAAAAATAAGTCGGGTTTTCCTTCCTGACGCTATAACTCCAGAACGCACGAACCGATTTCCACGGTTTTGCATTGGTTGGAAAGGTCTCGAGCTCCGTGAGGTTTATAGCAAAGAAAATTCTGGAAAAATTTGAAAAGAAAAGCGGGAAAATCTTTTTTCACATACAGCGCCATCTCTAAGGAAATGGATGGAAACGAAAAGATTGAGCCACAGCGAAGCGTGGTCGGGCCGCTAGTCTATTTATAGATACCAATTTTACGCAACTTTCGATGTAAATAAATACCAAATACGAGTATAAAATCTTCAAAATAATTTTAAGCAACAGGCATAGTTTATCTATTCCATAGGTAATATTTTTATTTTACGTATTTACGTAAATACATTGACTAGATTTTCTGTAATTCCAGTTCTCCCAAACAACTATTCAATTTGCTCCCTTTTTCTTTTCACGGAGCTCGTGAAATGTGTGTGTGAACCAGTGTTGCTAGACGTCCTGATTATGACGGGACGTCCCGCTTTTTCAGGCTTAAGTGTAATGGCCCGCGGGGGACACCACATGTCCCGCTTTTGGCAGTGAACACCAAAAATTATGATTTCGTCAACAGAAATTAATGAACGGAATGCCAGAATTTTAATCTTTGGAAAAATATAAATAACTAGCTGACCCGCCAAACGTTGTTTTGCCATAAAAAATAGATAAGAACCTATTCTCAGACCTTTTGAATATACATATAAAATTTCATCAAAATCGGTCAAGCCATTTCGTAAGAGTATGGTAACTAACCCTGTGACACGAGAATTTTTTATATTAAGAATATACACTTTAACAAACTGATATATTTTTGATCTTTGATTGTTTCCTCTCAAACCAAAACCACCCATTTATCCTAAAAAAATCTATGTAACGAATATTTTTTTTATACTACGTCGGGTGGCAGACAAGAGTACAGCCCACCTGATGTGAAGCGGTTACCATATTAACGCTCGCAACATGAAATATAGCTCACGCGCCGCCACCCCCGCTGCCAATGCAGTAATTCCTTAATTTCTTTCTAGTGACCTCACTCACTCGCAGGAAGATAACAATCCTCAAACGAATAGTTATTTGGCTGCGGTATTCTGTGAGGTGGAGGTACATTTCCCAGTCGGGTAGCTTACAATTACGCTCCCTACCTCTCTTTTCGCCAGAGCTTCGTTTGTCAGTCAACTGGGTGCACCTCGCGTAGGTGAAGTAGGCTTTGGTTCAAGGCTGTTGATGAACCACTTACACCCCATATCTCTCATAATAGCACGTCTTTTCTGTCTTTTCAACACGACTATAAGCAAATCCTGATCGTGTCCTATCGAGCCGATCGGATATTACGCCATCAATTTCGGAAGCCTCGCTAACAAGTCAAACTTCCCGACATGCGAACGAATATCCCTTTTGTTAGTTTAGTCGATGGGTTTATGACAGGTTTTAAATTATACTTAACACAATGGTGGTGATAATTAATATTTTATTTAAAGGACTAGTTCATATCATCATATTACGAATAAGGTTCATGGAATTGACAATAATTGATATAACAAAAGGTTTCTCTGAGGGATCTAATCCGGAACGAAGAAATTTGACGGAGAACCAAAGTTGTCGACATAGCCTTCAGAGTGTGCAAACTGAAGTGGCAATATGCTGGTCACATCTGCCCAGTAAGTGATGCTAGATGGTAGAGGAAGGTATTAGAGAGGAGAGGTATTAGAGAATGCCGCGCGTAGGACGACGTCGCGTTGAACGCCCTCCTTCTAGATGGTCCGATGAACTTAAGAAAGCGGCTGAATGCGGAAGGCGGAGGATCGTATTTGGTGGAAAGCATTGCGGAAGTCTATCCAGCAGTGGGTCCTGGGTAGACACAGGTTGATGATAATAATGATGATATAGCAAAAAAGGACACGAGCATCACGGAAGGGTAACATCGTGGATACTTGCAGTATGAATTGAACTCCTAATACTTAGATACATTTACTATAACGACCACCTCCTATCTACAAAAATCATATTTTTAGGAAACCTCATACTTTTAGAAATTTTATCAATTTTTCTAGTGTATTTTGTGCGGGCGAAGAGCCGTTACTAGCTAACTTAAGTTAAAGTTTGTGATTTTTCGAGGACGGGATTATAAATATAGTATAGTATAGATGTTTTATTCATAACTGATACATAGAACAAAAATAATCTCGATCATACAAAAGACTCTATTTTCTCCCCGACGTAGATATATTAACAAGGTTGGAAGTAAATGGACTATATCTATCACAACTTATATCATGGTAGCCTAAAGCGCTAAAGTGATATATTACCCTCAGAATACACCTAGCAATCTTACATTTTTCATAGGTTCTAAAAAAAACACAATATGGTGAACCGGTTCGCAACTCATTATATGTATGTTCTTGGCTTATAAATTTAAAGTAAAAAATACTAATTATAAATAACGATAACATCTGCTTCTGCTACTTGTTTAGAATACTGAGAAATATCTTTTAAAAAATTATGAAAAATTAGAAACGTTTCAAAGAGTAGGTAGTTGTGGAAGTATTACTTATAGCGAGCAAATGCAATTCTAGAAGTTTTACAGAATTAGTCGTTCATAGAATTGTATATTTTACGAATTGGTCAATTTTAGATTATGTATTCATTTCTAGAATCGGTCATTAATCGACCAAAGGTATTATTTGAATGCAAAAAAAAATGTTAATGAATCAAATATATTTTTCGCTTTTTAATTAGTAGGTACATTTAACGCTGTCAGATTTTTGTTTGAGGCAATAATTTCTTGTTTTATGATGGCTCAGGTAGTCTATTAAGTTAGTTAAATACTTAACCGGCATAACCAGTAACCTTTCTGAGGAGTGTGCCATTCTGAGGAGGATCCCGTTGCACGAACTCAAGCGATCACTGTAACCAATCAATAAATATCGTAGCGTCTGCCCGAATGTGTATTAAAATGGGTTTTCCAACTATCGTGAGAGAGCCGACATTAAAATACTTTTTATTTTACTTTGTTGGATATATAGTTCACAGAATACCGCAACCAAATAACAATTCCCTTGAGGGTTGTTGTGTTCTTGCGAGTGAGTGAGGTCACCAGAAAGAAAGAAAGGAGTATAGGCTGCCAACGGATCGGCGACCCCTTGGTGTTGCTGATCTCCATGGGCGGTGGTGATTGCTTTCCATCAGGTGACCCACATGGTCGTTTGGGGGCAAATTCTCATATAAAAAAATAATATATCTAATACGGGAATAAACACTGTGCGGAGGAGATTACCTATACATACGTTCTACCTGCCTCCATTATAGCAAGAAAAATGCAAGATTTCATGCATTGAAATTGCCCGATATTCACTCGATGTGGCGCCATTTACACTACTTAAAGATTTAGGGGTGTAAATGGTTCATCAACATCTTTGAACCAAAACCAACCTCAGGCAGGTAATTGCACGTGGTGCACCTTAGAGATGAGCGTTGAATGAACGAACTTTTTTTTTAAACTGTTTTTTGTGCGTGAACGATTAAAGTAGATTACAGTTCACAGATAAACTAGTTTATTTTTCGACTGGTTGATGAGTCCGTTGCGTCGCGTCGCGATCGTCTCGTCTCGTCTAGTGACTTGACAAATAAGATTTTCGTTCGTTTACGTTTACCAATTGCTTATGTGAAGAAATAGTCTTATCGACGACGACGTAAACTAGTCGAAAATTAGACTGTTTTTTAAACTAGTTCATCGTCGACGGTAAACGGTCTCGTTGCGTCGACTGTAAAATCGTCGACGACCCACCACTAGTGCACCTTGATCAGACCAAAGCCTCATTTATCAGTCGATAAATGAGGCTCTGGCGAAAAGAGCGGTAGGGCATTGCGTATTTTGTAAGCTGCCCCACTGGGGCAGTACCTCACAGAATACGTCAGCCAAATAACAATACCCTGGAGGGTTGATTGTATTCCTGCAAGTTAGTGAGGTCACCAGGAAGGCAGGAGTCGCTGCGTTGGCAGCGGAGGTGGCGGCGCGCGAGCGATATTTCATGTTGTGATCGTTTATATGGCTACGGTAACCGCTTCACATCATGCCGGCCGTATGCTTATCTGCTACGTGACGTAGTATATAAAAAAAAAATACCGACGCGGCAAATACCTGCCCATGTATTCACGTTCTTTTTCTTTCTTTGCGTTGTGTGCCGCGTCGCGTCGCTGTTTATCTCCGCGTCGCGACGCATTTGTTTTACGACGCTCTATAAATCCAATTTTACCTCTTCTTGGCCTACATTTTTGGCAACTGAGCTAACAGACAAGTCATGAAACCACTGTCTCTATTGTTTTATTGTACAAAGAGATAAGTGTCACAAATCAGCGGTTTTTACATGACCTAAAAAAAGTGTACAAATTCCATTGTAAACTACTTAGATGACGCTGTCAGTTGTATAAAACAGATAATAAACATAAGTTTATGAATCGTATAAAATTATGGAAAAATAAAATTCTAATAACAATAATAATTCATGAATTAATAACAATGTTAAATTCGGAGCCTCAATTTTGTGTTTGATATGTCACGGCATGTTATGATAACGCCCGTGTATCCAACCAAACTATATACAACCATAAAACATCACATATTTTCAGAATTACAAAATTAACAATACGACCGATTCAGACGAAATATTGTGACGGGTTACATGCACTTGGCTGCTTTTTATTTATTTCTATTATGTATGTTGCGCATTGCGTATAAGCATTGTGTGGTATAAGTATGTATTCATATACCTAAGTGCAGGTAATAATAACCAACTCAGTTTTCCGTCTTTTTACGATATTGTTATATTCTAGCAATACTGTTGCAATTTGAATAAATGTATTAGAAAATTATGCTATGTTTGCAGGCTGCTGTCATAGAATAATCAAATATTTTTTTCTACGTCGGTCGACATTTATAAACGCGAAGACATTAAAATTAAGTATCTACCAGTTTTATAAGTTATCTAAGGCAGGGACAAGAGAAAAGAGAAATGTGCAATTTAACTAAAAGAATATGGTGACTGTATGACAAAAAAATATTCTTATCATAAGAATAATATTTAAAAAAATATATCTACAACATATTAAAAAAAATATCTACAATATATTAAAAATAGCAACAAAATATTCCTAAAAATCCTTAATTTGTTATAAAAAATATTTTAACATTGACAAAATTAAGGAGGACAATGGTTGGATTTGAACTCGGGACTTAGGTATTATGAGTAGAGAGTTGTTCTAAATGAGCTATGAGGCTGATTTCTGAGATTGGCGAATTTTTGTATTATATTGTGTATTACTGTGAATTCGCATTCATTATCTTTTTAAACGGTTTTATTTAGCTCACCCCGTTTGTTTTATTTATTATTTATTCTTGGGTCAAATTTAGTAATTCAAATTTCACCCTCTTCCTGTCAACCGATTAATTTGAAATTTTGTATACACTTTGGATTTTGGTGACAATACAATTATGTTTATTCATTATCATTATAAATTCAAGATGGCCGCCGCTACAAAATGGCGGATAATTTATGTTTTATTAATCCCATCAATATGGGTATCAAATGAAAGGGCTCAACAAGCAGAATACAATATACTATAAAAAATTGAAATCCAAGATGGCGGCCGCTACAAAACGTGCCCCACGGTTTTATTTTAGTCTAGTCTATGCATATGTTTATAATTCCCACGACTGTATCTATTTTATTATTTTTTGGTTTTTAGTACATTTATCTTAAACATTGCAATGTATGTTTAACATAAAACCGTTTAACTTAAAAAGTTTTTTTACCTATTTTTATTTTCAAAGCAAATCTTCATTTTCTTTTAAAAAACATTTTTAAAACATATGCACGAGAAATTAGACTAAAAGAATGATATTAAATATAGCGTCCCTCGAGAAAACAGTTAAAAATCTTAAGTTCCGTCATTCACTGAAATCACAATATTAAAAGACTATGGTGACTGTATGACAACAAAATTATTCTTATCATCCTTTAGGCTGACAATAAGTCAATCTGAGATACGATAAGAATAATATTTACTTTCGTAACAACAAAGATTTCGTTTACAAGTTGCTATTTTATTTCGACCGCGGCGCTAGTTGCACAAAAAATCTGCCGCTACTGGCACCAAAAGTAACTAAAATAGCATAGCATCATAAAAGCATATCAGAGCGACATCTATTGGTAAGGGTAAAATTGAAGATTATTTTTTAGTGAAAAGCTTCATTTTTTAACTTTATTATTATTGTTAAATATCAGACAAAAACTATTTTGTGTAATTTTTAAAATTATTTTATGATTATGTATCAAATTTCGTTGAGAAATATTCGGTATTAAATTTTTTCATATCTTATTGCCAGCACCATCTAGAAATAATACGGAATTGGCTATTTTCCATTCTTTAAAAATTGTATAAATTATTTAACAATATCGTAAAATACACAAAACTATAAAGATCTGCAAACTTTCATTCTAATATCTTCAGTTAGACTTTTTTTAGCGTCGATCAAAGTTTGGCGGGAAAGTCCATTTTAAAAGTATGAAATTATTAAAAAATAATATTCCCATTGGAGAAGCTATAAAAAATGCTTTAACTTTTATTATGATACTAATCACATAAACGTAATATTTAACATAGCTATCGTACACATTTCCTATTTGATGCATACAAAATACAAACCTGCGACGTCATAATTCGGTAGTCTTTTGTATGGAGCGTTTTCTGGACAGTTTAAAAATTGTGATTTTCAAATTATCATACCTCGAGACATTTTTGTGCTATCGAAGTAATTCTTTTACCTATGGTTATATTATAGAGACGTCCCTAGATATCAAACCGAAAAAAATGTTAGTCAAATAGCCTATTTTTACTTTCTTTCGGTGCACGATATTTTGTATGGGATTACGACTCTATCCCTTACTCTATGTCTAAGGTAATAAAAATAAAGAAATAAAACCTAAGATTATAGAATCATCACGCTAAGCGTTGCGGAAACCGTTCAATAATCTAACCATACTAATATTGTAAACGCAACAGACTATCTGTTTGTTAATTTTTTGTGACTAATGGCTGAACAGATTTGAATGAAATTTGGCATGAAGATAGAATACATACTGAGGAAGAGCATAGAAAAAAGCTACCTCAAACGGTACGTAAGAATACAATATCGGTTAGGCTCTGCCTGTATTAATATCGGTTACCAAAGTAACCGATATTAATACAGGCAGAGCCGCAGATATCGTCCGCACGAATAATTTATTACATGTACGGTTTCTACTCTTTCATTACGTATAGAAGTTGTAAAAAAATTTGTCCGCGAGAAACACTTAACCCTTAATCTTAATGTTTTGCATATTGTACGTAATTTAGTCCCTACATGAGAGATACTTTCGTCTCGTCCGTAGAATAGAGTCCGATGTGATCATGGAACGTGTTAAGCTAGCTGGACTGGCTAAGGAATATGAATAGACTATTTGACGTAATATAACCATAGGCGAAAGAATTACTTCGATAGCACAAAAATCTCTCGAGATATGTTAATTTGAAAATTACAATTTTGGACTTTCCCGAAAACGCTCCATACAAAAGGCTACTGAACTATGACGTCACAGTTTTGTATTTTGTATGCATCAAATCCGAAATTTGTACGACAGCTATGTTAAATATTTCGTTTACGTAATTAGTATCATAATAAAAGTTATAGTTTTATTGCTACTCCAATTGCAAAATTATTTTTGATTAATTTCATTCTTTTAAAAAGGACTTTCCCGCCAAATTTTGATCGACTGTCGGGCGGAAGATATTAGAATGAAAGTTTGCAGATCTTTATAATTTTGTGTATTTTACGCTATTGTTAAATAATTTATACAATTTTTGAACATTGTCAAATAGCCTATTGACTAGTGAAGAGCCATCGACCCACGTGCTACGTCCCTGCAGTAAGGACCACCATGAAATAGGAAGCGGATGCGCCAATGAGATATTTTTTACTGTCCCCATTTCTAAAATTGTTATAGTCAACCATCGGGCACTTGTCTGGAGATGGCACGTACGCGACACGTGTTCAAGTGCTACCGATGATTAGTACGAAGGAGTTGTTCTGATTTAATCATCAGTGATGATGATTGAGGAGCTCGGTGGGGGCGTGTGTCAGTCTAATCGAACACGCAAGTTAAACAAACGTCGGCCGTAGCCTGTCCATGGATGGATTTATTTATCTCGAGCTCCTGCATGCTTCGGAGGGCACGTTAAACCATCGGTCCCGGCTGTTGTCGTTAGATGACAGTCGTTAAGCCAAGTCAGTGGCCTTTAGGAGACTTGAAAACACTGGCCTCCGCCAACCCGCAGTTGAGCAGCCTATGCTTTAAATCCCTTCGATAGAGGGGAGACCCGTATCCCAGCAGTGGGATGAATAAGGGTTGAACACGATGATGATTCATCGTCACCTTTCGTCATGTTTGACATTAAAATATTGTATACGTATTTTATGGTACAGGTGCTGGTTTAAACGTAATCAAATCATCAAAGGAAATATAAGTGGCTCATATCTCTTTGAATCTAAGCCCACGTCACCTGCATGTGATGCACTCTGTTAGTTAACTAAGAAGATTCTGGCAAAAGACAGGTAAAGCCAGAAAGTTAATATACCCAGCGGAACTTTATGGATAGAGTATACCATAGTTGTCACATCTAGTGATTTCTCCGCATTCTAGTGTTATCTGCTATTACCAAAGGTTGAGTGGTAGAGGATGCTCTTAACATTAATTCCGCACTTTGTACCCTTATTCTATGGTCAATAAAGTTTAAATAAATTAAAAATAAATAAATTTATCTCACTCGCAGAAACAAACATTTTTCGAGGATATTGTTATTTGGCTCTGGTCTTCTAAGAGGTGGAACTTGGAACTTCTAAGAGCCCTCTTGGAGACCTTCTTTAGCCAATAGATTGCACCACGCAAGTGAGGTTTCTTTGGCTCCAAAGACAAAACTTGCGATGGTATACGTGACAATTCGCACGTACGTAGTGCAAACCCGCCGCGTCGCACGGGTCACAACGTCACACGCGCACCTCATCACTACTTTAATACTATTTTTGTATATTTATTTGAACAACAAAACAAATTACAATCATTTCCATACATTACTTCTAAGCATATACAGTTTTAAATTAATTTGATAAATTAAACGGGTCACTCACGTCTTTTTTCGTCACGTCCACCCTTCAGTCCAGACAAAGGGTGGACGTGTCTGGACATTCGCCCTGAAGAAGGTCTCCTTTTGAGATCGAAACTAGTCGGCTTTCCCGACAAAAAGACGTTAGTGACCCGTTTAATTTATCTAATTAATTTAGTATAATGTCTCACGTGAGTTTTAATAATATTATATACAGTTTTGGTCTAGATTATAATTCTAAATATGTTCGTAATTAATTGCAATTCAGTTAACAGTATTACCTACTATTGTTATTATATTTAATGTATTGCTATTAATATTAGCCAGCAATGAAAATCTGTATGTAAGTATTATGTTTCATAAATTTAATTACTGGCACTATATTTAAACTTAAAGTACTTATAGAAACAAGTACGAGTATGATACATTTTCTAATCTATGTATTACCTACATATCTCTACAAACGATTTTCTCTACGTATCTCTATAAAAATAAATCACAACTACCAACTTACATATACAATTTAATACATTCGTACATTCATCTACGAAGATATTTATAATATTATAGGTGGGCACTAGTTTTTGCACTCTATAAGGATTACTGTAGGATGTAATTGATAGTCTAGGTATGAACCGATGATCTAACTTGAATACTTACACGTCTAGGTATATTTATTATGAGCGTAAAATACGGTGACGACGCTTCATTAATTACAAATTTACGACTGCATTAAATAAACATAACAATCAACCAAGGCTTTTTTTTCAACAACATACCTATCTACTGTTTTGTCTACTGTTGGTCACTCTATACAAATGTCGCGTCTTTTACTACTACATAAACAATAACGTAGGTATGTGCAGAGCGTGAATGAGCGTGTGTGCGTACGGCGCCAAACATAATTATAATATAACAAAAAAAACCGACTCCAAACATTACTCTACTTTTATGTATGTAAATACAGGCTCATGATGATGAAAAAAATATGGAACCAATCTGGAAGTATATTCATTCAAACAAAAAAAGTTTTTTCAAATCGATTTATAAATCACGGAGTAGTTAAGTAACAAACATTAAAAAAAATACAGCCGAATTGAGAGCCTCCTCCTTTTTTTGAGGCGGTTAAAAACACTGATGACATGTCCGGGTTTTTATAATCCGGGGTTTTCACGTATCTTGCCCTAGTTGCTAGCGTTTAGTGATGGCAACCCTACATTTAGGTCATGTAGGTAATACATAGATACAGATTACAGTTTTCCGTTCCTATTCCCGATATATCACTCGCTTCCCCCGCTTCTATCGCTCATCAATAATAACACGTTGCGAATCAAAATCATTATGCTGTCAATCAGTATCAACAATACCAACCACTACTCACGAACGACACGACTTTGTATCACCAGGCGACAAAGCCAAGTGGCTTCTGTCATTGTCTCATTGGAAACTTAAGTAGAATTGTATGTAAATGTATTGAATTGACATTTACCTAACGCGTCAAGCTATCGCAGTTCATTTATTAATAATAGATCCATTATCTATGTACATTCGGCTGATAATATAAAGGTGAGTATACACTCGAGCATTTTCTCGAACACTTCCATATAATCACATCACAGTATAAGTAATAGTACTAACGTACAGTATGGACACTCTCTGCCGCTCTCACTAGTCGACCTCACCTCCCTTAAGGAACCGATTTGGAACCGTTCGCAAGGAATGCCACAACGTACGATTTGACGTCGCTTGTATTTTATTCTCTGAATAATATGCGAGTATGTAAAAGATGAGAGTTATTTGTGCAGTGGATGGATGTCTCAACACATGGAAAGTAAAAAAAAACAATTTGGATGGATGGATGGATTGATGGATTGATGGATGGATGGATGGATGGATGGTTGGATGGATTGATGGATTGATGGATTGATGGATTGATGGATTGATGGATGGATGGATGGATGGATTGATGGCTGGATGGATGGATGGGTGGATGGGTGGATGGATGGGTGCATGGGTGGATGGATGGGTGGATGGGTGGATGGATGGATGGATGGATGGGTGGGTGGGTGGATGGATGGATGGATGGATGGATGGATAGATGGATGGATGGATGGATGGATGGATGGATGGATGGATAGATGAATGGATATGGATGGATGGATGAACGAGCAAACGAGCATTAGTTGATAAAAAATTCTATGCAATAGTTTTACCGCGGCAGTCCCCGAGTGTCACTCGTTTTTTTTTTTCTTCACTACGCCCACCTGATGTGAAGCGGTTACCATAACCATATTAACGCTCGCAACATTAAATATCGCTCGCGCGCTGCCATCCCCGCTGCCAACGCAGCAACTCCATCCTCTCTGGTGACCTCACTCACTCGCAGAAACACAACAACCCTCAAGGAAATTGTTATTTGACTGCGGTATTCTGTGTGGTGGTGGTACTTCGTCAGTCGGGCTGCTTAAAAAATGCGCTATGTCCTACCTCTCTTTTCGTCAGAGCCTCGTCTGTCAGTCAGCAGGGTGTACCCCGTGCAGGTAAGATTGACTTTGGTTCAAAGATGTTGATGAACCACTTACACCCCCTGACATGCCCGACTAATAATTGTATAATGTCAGCCCTAGAGAACGTCACTCAAACATAGGCACGTGTACAGACGTCATTTGGTTACTACATGCAAAAGCGCCATTTTTGTATGGAGTGGCCGGGGTTTGATATAATGTAACTGTCCTGCGAATGTTCTACGATATGTTCGACGTACTGCTCAAGGCGAGTGAGCATTTACCTTTAACATTTGTTTAGACTTTGTCGTATACTGTTAGAATTAAAATGTCGGATGTCTCTCTAAGTCGTCCTTGTTCGTTCGTGGCTTTGTTCGATGAAATGTTCACCAATTCGTTGGTTGGTTTACACAATCGCTTTGTAACAAATTGTAGAGCGACTACTTGTTGTGTTACAAGTAAATGATCTATGATACGCCCATTGTAGGCAGACCCCTTGTCTGCCTAGTAAGTTAGTACACGGGCTGTACCACGTGCAGGTGTATTGGCTTGACTCATACCTAGTTTATTAAATTTTCTTTTCAAAGTCTATAAACATGTTATTTTTCTGAGTTTTAATCTAACGTTAAAAATCTAGTTGAAGGATTTAAACTAGGAAGAGGGGGGGGGGGATTATAAATCAACCTAAGGATAGCCACACTCGATGGTAGTCCGACCAATCAACTCATAGATTCTTTAGATTCTTCATTGCCGGAACTATTCGCTATATTTAGATTTAATAAGTGTTTTCTAATTCCCGTCCATACTCAGCACAGCCGGCTGCATACAGGTACCTAATCATTTTATTCCGTTCTTAAATAACCCAATAAAATGCAAATGCGGCGGCTTTTTTGAAGGAGTTTATTATACCTTGCTTTTTGTGGAGGAATGTTTATGATCATTATAGCGGAATGGTGAGGAAATGAAGATCATAGTTCACTTTTAACCGCATTTTGTACGTAATTTTGAATGTACATATGAATGAATGAAACATTTATTTGTGTCTCCAGCACACACATTAGTTCTTTCGAGTCTTATAATAATTACTTAGAAACTTAAGTGAAATATAGTGCTAAAAAACACAAAAAGAATCAAAATATAAAATCGGCGCCCAAATGGCTAAGATTGTTTGCTTATCACGTGTCGTTTTTTTTTTTCGGGATAAGAGTAATCAAAATTAATCTATTAGGGTACCAAGTATCTAATCTAGTAGGGTAACAAGGGTACAACCTACCTAATGGTAAGCAATCATCGCAATCTATAGCCGCGACAACAGGGACATCGCTATAAAACTCCGTTTACGTCTTTCTTGAAGAACCCCATATTAAAAAAACCGGACAAGTGCGAGTCGGACTCGCCCACCGAGGGTTCCGTAGGTACGTAGTATCATTATTAAATTTGATATTTTTCATTATAAATAAAAAATAATGCGTCGAAAAAAATAAATAAAATATATTTTGCAATGTGTACATCAAGCCCTTTCATATGATACCCCATTTGAACTAGTAGTTTCAATTAGAAATTTCGACACCCTATAAAAAATATAGACCCCCTATTTTTTAAGATCTATTTACAAATGTATAGTTTTGAGATTTATTCCTGTACTTGTAGTCTATAACGATGTTACTTGCCAAATTTCATAGTTCTAGGTCAACGGGAAGTACCCTATAGGTTTTGATTCCCTTGAGTGTGTCGAAATATGCGTTTTTTGCTGAATAAACGGCCGTAACTTTTTTCTACGTAATCTTAGCAGTTTGATTTTTTTTTAACTTCATGGGACCGTAGACCTGAGTATACAGTTAAAATTTCAGCTTGATACCTCCACGCATTCTCAACATAGAAATTCTTGACAGACAGACAGACAGACAGACAACAAAGTGATCTTATAAGGGTTCCGTTTTTCATTTTGAGGTTCGGAACCCTAATAAAAAAAATGGAATAATTCACCTCCCCCGCCTAGGTGGGATTTGAACCCACGACCTCTCGATGACCGGTCGAGTACTCTTTCAACTGTGCTACCAGGAAGGTTTATGATGGTGGCAAACTTTTACTTTTTAAATTTACTGATGGTGGCAAACTTTTACATTTTAAATTTACTGCTGTGAAGTCGCAGTGTGGCGCCATCTACCTATTAAGAATTACACTACTAAACAAGGCATAAACAGTCCCTCGTTGCAGATGAAATTCGGTTAATTTTTTATAATAATAAATATTGTATTTGTCTCCTGGGAAAACCTTGGCAAGGAGCTAATACCACAACTTGAGAGTTTGATGTAGCAAAACTCCTCTAGAACCGCATACTATGCGCCCATTTAGGTGTGAGGATGAGGATGAAGTTTCTGCTGATGGTAATAATCGGTGCAGTGCGACTAAGGAAGGCAGCATATCCAAAAAATGCTTCCGAACTCACCCCAATACAATTTTAAAATACAATACAATTTTAATATACAATTTTTAAACATTGGAAAATAGCCTATTAGGCTATTTTCCAATGTTTAAAAATTGTATATATTATTTAACAATATCGTAAAATACACAAAACTATAAAGATCTGCAAACTTTCATTCTTATATCTTCAGTCAGATTTTTTTTTATCGTCGATCAAAGTTTGGCGGGAAAGTCCATTTTATAAGTATGAAATTATTAAAAAATAATATTTCCATTGGAGAAGCAATAAAAAATGCTATAACTTTTATTATGATACTAATTACATAAACATAATATTAAACATAGCTGTCGTACAAATTTCTGATTTGATGCATACAAAATACAAACCTGTGACGTCATAATTCGGTAGTCTTTTGTATGGAGCGTTTTGGGGCAGTCTAAAAATTGTGATTTTCAAATTACCATATCTCGAGAGATTTTTGTGCTATCGAAGTAATTCTTTCACCTATGGTTATATTATGAAGACGTCCCTACATATCAAACCAAAAAAAATGTTAGTCAAATAGCCTAATAAGCTATTTGCCTAACGTTTAGTCGGTAGAATAGGAATAGCAAAGAGAGACAAAGTCTCTCCTCTTATTTAATGACTCAATACCATCTGCGCCTTGGAATCTTACACACCCGGAATCCGTCGCGGAATTCAGAAACTGAATTTAAAAATTTCGGACCCACTTCTTTCCAAACATTTCTAAGAAGCGAACACACACCGTAATTCTGATTCTTAAATTCAGTTTCTGAATTCCGAGACGGATTCCGGGTGTGTAACACAAGGTCTTACTATCCGTATTCCGTATTCGGGAATGGTACGGGTGTATCTAGTAGCCTGCCCAAATGTTCTTGTTATATATTTTTAAACCGCATTCGTGGATGTCTGCACTTACCGAAGGTTGACTGGTAGAGAATGTTTTTAGCATTAAGTCGGCCTTTTGTACCATTTGGTCTCACTGTGGTCAAGAAAATATATCCTCAGCCGACTGTATACAGATAGATATATGTTTTATAATTAAATGAACATATATTCCTAACTAATTTTCCCACAAAATAAACGACAGCGATCATCAACATCGAGAATATCTACTATTGTAAGTAATGTAAGACTCATGTATGACCAATTCAGAAATACAATTCTTGAATTAACGATGTATATTTTCATTGATCAATGAGAATATAATTTTATTACAATGTGGTCATCGTTCGACGTCCATAACCCTTTTTATTATCATACTATGAATTATAAAGTTAGGTAACCTTTTACAAAAAAAAAATGGGGCGTAGCTGTGTCATGGACACGGCCGTGTGCTGTACGTGAATACGTTATATGCACTAAAATTATTTCAAAATGGCAACACTTCCCCCTCCCCCGCACGCTATGCTCCATAGTCCTTACTTAGCGTAATAAATTCTTTGATCTTTCATCTATTCAGTGGTGTGATTGAATTTTTGATGGAGATGAGAGATTTGTAGCTGCAACACCAATCTGCATCTCCAGATTTTGTTATCATTCGTTTTTTTTTAATTGCCTCCCTATGGAACCAAATTTAAAGACGAATTCACGTCAAAATACAATAGCAATGATACTAAGATATATTATAAACACCGGTTTAGAGTTCCGTGGTTCTAGGCGTAGTTCAGCTTAAACCCCCGCGTGCCCTAAATAAATTGTGTACCAAGTGTGTGCCAACGCTGTACCCATCATGGTACCGCGGCAAGCGAAAGGTTAAGGAGCCTTATAATTTCGGTATTCTTTCGTCTATCTATCCGCTTATCATTCTGAATCGAAGAGTGCGTACTAAGTAGATAAGAATTTTAGTACTGTAAAAGGAAACGATTTAGAAAAAAAAACCCGCTAAACCTGCAACTCACCAACCACGGCGCACCAACCAATTGTTCCCAATCATATGTAACGTAACTGGAACCCTAATATCCTTAGTATGAAACAATGTACTAGGCCGGATTCTGACCCACGAGGCCGAAATCGAGGTTGAGTGGAGCGAGTAGAATAGAAGTGGTCACGCTGGGTTGGCGACTGTCGCCGGAGCCTCGTTTGTTAAATAGCTGGATGCACCGCGTGTAGGTGAGGTTGGCTTTGGCTGAAATAATGGTAATGAGCTACTACACTCCTTGTTAAGTAGTGGTGTAAAAAAAAATATGGTGGCCAAGTGATTTAAAGATATTACACTATTTTTTACAATTTTTAAGCTATTGCATAGCTTCTATCGGTGGGCCTTGAGACCGAATCCAGAAATTCCGTAACGAAAAAACCTCACGCTCCCCACTCCGACGGGCAAGGAGGTGTGGCTTGAAGGCCGTGCATCGTCTAACGTCGTTTCAGTTCGGCAGTCTTCGACACGGCGTTGTGTGCGTGCGATTAGACGTATTGTACGACTCTACGAAACTCGTTTTATTTATTTAATAATAGAAAAATTTGTTTTCTTATCGGTCACCACGCTCAAAAAGTGTAACTTGAATTAATATCAAAGAAAAAGCAATACTGCATGAATAAAATAAATAAATAAAATTATAATTGCATAAGTTGATACAAAATGCTATGCAATAGCTTTACCGCGGCAGTCCCCGAGTGCCACACGTTTTTTTTTATTAAAACTTTATTATTATCTTCGTTCACCCGTATTCAGTTTTTGTATAAACAAAACTAATTACTTAGATATTTCGAAGGACTTAAGAAGTTGTTCAGTCAACTTAAAAATAGAGCAAGTAATGGCCAGGTTCCGGCCGTCGGTATGCGACGCAAACGAGCCGAGGACCGAGGTGCTCGTACAAGACACTAATTACGGTGCATCGGACTATATCCCTATAATATTTCACGCTGGTATGCCTCTGATTATCGCTATTTTGTTAATTAAAAAGCTTTTTATTTAAAATTCATATTTTTTTTAACGCTGAATTAATACACAAACTTATAACCTCTTTTTAAGGTTGCGAAGAAAGAAAAACATTTTTTTTGCACATGACACAGCACTATACAAACAAGTCAAATAGACACAATTATTTTATAAGAAAATTGAAAGTACTGTTCAATGTCCCAAAATGGTTCAAACTCAGCATAAAAACCCAAATCTGTAGCAAACTCGGCACTCATTTTCAGTTAGAACTAGGGTCCCTACCGCCGAAGCTGAAACCGATTACAATCGGATTTTTTGATTCCGAAAATTGGTATGTATTAGATTAAAGTTATCGACAATCATGTTCAGCTTAGTCGGTATAGCTCTAGGGTTTCTTCCAGCTAAGGTAAACATAATTATCAACAATAGTTTAAATTTCGCATTCAAAAAATCCGATGGTAATCGGCTTCAGCTTCGGCGGTAGGGGGGGCCTAGTTCTAACTACAGTACAGATAGTTAGGACCAGTCAAAATGGGTATGAAAAATCACTCGTGTGTCTGTCTGTCCGTCTATCACAGCCAAATTTCTCAAAATTTTATCACATACGTGCTTGTAAATAATGGAATTTTGAAAATGGGAATTCTATTATCGTTTTTTTTTTTTTTTTCATAATATTTATTGTTATTACATTAAAGAACTTACCGCTATATAAACTACTTACCAATAATTCAAAATATACAATTTAAATAAAAACTAAATATGGCTTATTTAGTTAGTAGTAGTAGCCATATTTAGTTTTTATTCTATAATCGGTAATATGTAATAATTCCCGTTTTGTTTTTACGAGTATATAATATATACTCGTAAAAACAAAACGGGAATTATTACATATTACCGATTATAAACGATTTTTTAACACAATTTAAAAGAAAAAAAGGGGTGTGAGCATCTAAGCGCCATCTTTACAACGTAAATCAACCTCACATGCATGTAGAGCACTCTATTAATTAGGTATTTCTAAAAAAAAACGCAGTGAAAGTGGCTTGATACCAATTAGTACTAAGCCTAGAAACCTATTATATCGATCCCCTTGTGCTACTGACATTTACCGACGAAACGTGTATAACATGTGTACTTAATTTTTAATAAATTACTCGATGAAATTATATTATTTATTTGCCATGAAAAAATTTAAACGTAGGTACTTTCAATCAACAAGTGTCATATAGATAAATACTCTTATACTGTGCACGAATAAATAAATTTGTTATCTGTACTTATCGATATATTATGGCATCAAATTATAATTTAATGTATTTTTTTAAGATTTTGATTTAAAGAAATGGACATTATTGTAATTTGACAAATGACATTCTATATAATTTAATGTTAAAAAAAATTGTTAAAAACTTATATATAAATATTTGCACACTGAATATAGACATAAGACGATGTATATTTTGACAACTGTACAATACTATGTGACTACTTATATAAGTATTCTTACAAATAAATAAATTGATTGATTGATGAGGCTCTAGCGAAAAAAAAAGTAAAGAGGTAGGGCATGTCGCACCCGACTGGGGAAGAAACTCCGCCTTACAAAACACCGCAGCCAAATAAGAATACCCTTGAGGTTTATTGTGTTCCAGTGAATATGTGAAGTCATCAGTCGTGAGGAGATGCTGCGTTAGCAACGGAGGTGCCAGCGGACAAGCTTCTTGTGTTGTAAACGTTAGTAGGTAAGCACTTTAATAAATAAATAAATATTCCTGGACAAATTACACACGCCATCTAGTCCCAAACTAAACAAAGCTTGTACTATGAGTACTAAATAATTAAAGTACTAGATATTATACTTAATTTTTTTTTAAATATATACAATACATAGTACACACAAATATTTGTTTTGTGCGGCGAACGAACTCGCGACCTCGTAGTCAAAGTGATCATTCCTAACCATTCGACCACCGAGCTCGTCAAAATTACATCAGGCAGGGCGTATGCACCCTCCGTCGTATAAAAAAAATGGTTGTCTATAAAGTCAGCTTACGGACGATACTATACGAAAGAGATAATTTTACGTGATAACGTCATAAGAAAACATCGGCCGATGGAGTGGAAAAGAGATAGATGCGTCACAAGCTAAACGCTTAAGCCGATCGTGCCTCTCTATCGCTTGTTCCGCGCTCTCGCTTGCATGCTCGACTCAGGCGGAACGTAACAATAAATCATGCTTTTTCGTGCATGCAGCCGGCGTTCATCGATTTACCGTTACCACGTGAAAAATGCCTTGTAGCGATCATACGCCTTTTACTATACGTAGGTACCTAGTTGTCAATACGGTTTAGCGAATTCCTAGGTCTATCATGTGGACGGACAGTGACCCACAATTTATGTAATGGATCAAATAAATAATACAATAACTGTACGTCAAAACAATGTATCTTTATCTATGTAGGAAGAAGGATAAAAACTTGAATGAACACAGAGTGACATGGTTACGTTTTGCAAATCACGTACACATCTCGTTATCGTCTTATTACGTGTTTACAGGCGATTAACAAGCTATTAATATGTAAACGCTAAAAAGTAAGTCAATGGGATTGTAAACTGCCTATAAACACTTCAGATGGCGCCACCGAGGAAATCTTTTTGTATTTTTAGTTTTATGGTTTTGGATACTAGTATTTTAGACTTTTATTTTTTATTTCTTTCATAGTTTATGTACACATCGCAAAATATAATCATAAGAAATGCCTTTCTTTAATTACTTGAAATGACTCAACAGACACAACATAATTTTACTGTTTTTTTATACTACGCCAGGTATCAAAAATATACATAGACGCTCGCAATACAAGCAGTATTACTCGAGCGCTGGCACTCCGTCTGCTAATACAGTATCTCCTCACTTCTGGTGACATTACTCGCTCGCAGGAACACAACAATGCTCAAGGACATATTTGCTTATGGATGCGTTATTCAGTGAGGTGGAGTTACAACCTTAATCGGGTTCGAAATACCCTGTCGCTCTGCCAAAGCCTATTTCGGATAAGGTCAGTGGTGTAACTACAGGGTGGCGTAAAATGCCACGGGCCCCCGGACCAAAGAAGATCCAAGATCGAGAGCTTAGTACAAAAAGAGTATTTTTTTTAGTTAAGCTATAAATATACCACATACCAATTTTTTGTAGGTACATTATAATATTTCTTGAAAATAAAATTATAGATTATTAACCAGAAATGTACAAAACACTTCTTGAGTGTTGGTTGATGATTTATTAGAGAGGGCCCAATCATCGGGCCCATCTGATGAATTTGCCACGGGCCCCTGATGGTATAGTTACGACACTGGATAAGGTGCACCTGTGCAAGGAAGCTTGGCTTTCGGTCTAAGGATGGTGGCGAGACTCGTCATTCCGAATCAAAATACATGTACTAAATCAAAACCTCTTCCAATACCTACATCCATGTGTCACTATTGGAATTTATATTGAGTAATTATTAATCGATTTGCGTTGTCCCACCTAACAAGGTGCTGGATTGGAGCTGGTCGGTTGCAGACGGCCGCTGATTATCACTTCCACAATGTACGGTAAATCAATACGTCACCATCACCGCTAATGATGCCATTCAAACATCGCTCCATGTTTACATGGATTAATTGGGCGTAAATAATACAGGAGCACTATGGCGTCGTAGTCTAATCGATCACGCAAGTTAAGCAACGTCGACCGCAGCCTGTCCATGGATGGATTTATTTGTCGCGAGCTCCTCCTTGCTTCGGAGGCCACGTTAAGCCGTCGGTGCAGACTGTAATCATTAGATGATAGTCGTTGTAGTCGGTAGTCGTAGAAATGATGTACTTATACAGGAATATAGCCGGGATTATTTATCAGTATTTTCTAGTACGAGTGCATGTACATTTACCAAGTACCATAAATGTAAACTTGGCCGACCCATTCAATTGAACTGGACACGGAACTTCAATAGCTTTCTACTCGTCCATTGTGGAGTGAACCTGTTCTATAGCGGCAGGCGATGGCGGCGCGGCGTTCCACTCGAATTTATAGAGTCAGACTCCGGCCCTTTTACAACGCACCGTACGACTCAATGGCTCGTCTGTTTAGTACAGTGGTTCTTAACCTTTTGTTCATGGCGGACCATGTAACATTTTTTCGAAGTAAAACTTCTTTACGCACGCATAGCTTGGGGAGTAAGCTGGTGAATGCGTGACGAGAACGTTACGGAAACGACGAACAGAAGTTGTGAGGGAGATAAATAAATAAATATTTCTGGACAATTTACACAGCGCCATCTAGTCCCAAATTAAGCGCAAAGCTTATGTTATGGGTGCTAGACAACTGATAAATGTACTTCTTAAATGCATTTTTTTTTTGTAAATACATACTTATAATACATAGAAAACACCCGGACCAAGACAAACAGACATGTTCATGCACACAAATGTTTATCTTGTGCGGGAATCGAACCCGCGACCTCGGAGTCAAAGTGGCCATTGCTAACCATTCGACCACCGAGCTCGTCAAGATATAAGTTAGTAAAAGTTTACTTCCGTTGTATGGTCTAAAGCACACTCGTTTTTTTTTTACAATGACTGACAAACGAACTAGGCTCTGGCAGATTACATAATAGTTACTACGTGCTCTGGCGAAAAGAGACGTTGGGCATAGCGTATTTTTTTAAACTGAGCGACTTGGGAAGTATCACACCTCACAGAATACCGGAGCCAAATAACAATTCCTTTAAGAGTTGTTTTGTTCCTGCGAGTGAGTAAGGTCACCAGAAAGAAAGGAAGGAGTATATATAGGCTGGCAACGGATCGGCGACCCCTTGATGTTGCTCCATGGGCGGTGGTGATTGCTCTCCATCAGGTGACCCACATGCTCGTTTGCTCATATTTGTATATATAAAAAAAGTCACGGACCATCAAAAATGGCGGAAGGGGAGAAAGAGAGAGGAAAAAGGGGTTCATAATTATTAAAAACGCAGTGTATTCCTACTCTCCTAAGTTACTGAAAAATAAAAGGGTAAATAGCGCATTTACGCTTCATAACTATTTTTCAGTTTTTCGGCCTGTTCCATTTCGATCTGTGTTGTTTGGATTTGGATTGCTTTCTGTTTCAATTCGATATTTATATAACACTTTATCGAGTTTCGAGTAAAATTTCACGTAGGAATAAACTTTTCTCTTCAAAATTTTCTAAGTAAAATTGTCTCAAATTTTCTCTTCTTTAGCCCTGTACTGCTACGGGACCACTTGAGGTGTTATCATGGACCACTAGTGGTCCGCGAACCGCAGGTTAAGAACCACTGGTTTAGATACAACCTACTATAAAAACTTGCAGCATGCTTGCTGTCAGCTGCATTTAAACTGCCTATATTAATGTGCCCATTTTTTTGAATTATGAATGGTCGTTGCACTGTATTATGTACTTAGATCTTTTCTGCACCTTTTGAAGTGAAAACTTTCATTAGTTTGTGGCTAACGTCACGCTCGGCTCTGTAACGCTAGTTCAGGTCATACATAGGTTCTTCAGCAACAAAATTTGATCCGTGACTTTAACTTGCCTACGTCATCAGCTGTATTTTGTATGGACAATGACCAATTTTGACAAATAAGCTCGTGACGTAGGGTTGGCAATATCGGGAAGAACATACCAGTGTTTTCTACTATAGTTTGAATAAAGTGGGCAGGCAGAGAGCGAGATAGAACAAGTGATGAAGTTTTCACTTCTGTCGTGTGGTCAAGCACACACAGTTATTTTAACTTATACTATTTACTTAATATACAAGTATCAAGTTTGCATTACTTTAATTAAATAAAAAGCAGTTATAATGATCTTATTATTCGTGCATATGATGCACCGTTGGGCGGAGTCAATACAGAACAAAAGCAAGGTTTTAGCTGCATGCCGACCAAAAAAAAAATCGTATTGTGAATTTTCCAGACGCGTATTACATATCCAAATTACCCGGGTTGCTCACTTCAAAATGTGAGCAAGTATGCCACATAATTTTGATATGTACCACGCGTCTTATAAATTCACAACATGAGAGTTCTTCTCTACTTGATCGTTTTGTTTACGTTGACATGATCGAACGCGAACAAAACCTGGCACTAAGCACTCTAGACATAGCAATAAACTTGATCGTGTGTGGTATACTCGTATATAATAGGTATAATACTACTCCAAACTTCCTTCTTTAGGGTTACCTAAAAAACTTTGATCATTGCCAGTTTTCTCAATGAGCGAAGCATGAAAGTTGTAGATGACGAAGCACGCTCGGAACCCTTGAATGCTGATGTACCAAAGCTGAGTCTTTTCCCCAATGTCATGATAGGACACGACGTTAGCCTGACTGGGGAATTACCTCCGCCTCACAGAGGATGGCAGCTAAATAACAACTCCCTAGAGGGTCGTTGTGTTCCTGCGAACGAGTGAGGTCACCAGAACATGAGGAGTTGCTGCATCGACAGCGGAGCCAACGCGCTAGCGATATTCTATTTGTTGCTAGAGTTCATAGGCTGCGGTAACCGCTTTAGATAGTTTGCTATCCGTCATAGTATAAAAAAAATGTACTGAAGAATAAGTATTTTCACCCTGTTTCTACGATCTATGATTTTATATTTGGAGCAGATTATTTCTTACGTACAGTCAAGAGCACGTCATCTTGACTGTAATACAAGTTACTGTGCGGCATAATAATGCTACGAACAATAGATCCAAAGATCAAAGTTGTTGTATTCTTGACAGTAGGTTAAACATTGTTGATATTTTTACCGATAAACGGAATGCAAACAATATGATAAAAATAAATAAAACAAGTGCTAGACGGTCTCCCGTTCAAGTGTTCCGTACAGCATATACGTGGGGTAAATTAATTTGACTTATTAACATACAACAAAAATTTAACTACATAGACAAATTGTTCAATTTATGTAGCAGTCGTCACTCGTCAGAAGGGTCGCATTCGTTCAAAATGTTCGAAATTTTATAAATATATAATTCTATTAAAACTTGCGTGAGACAACATAGTAGAGGTAGACTAATTAATTAATTGTCAGTAGTGTCAATCACATACGTTAATCAGAGTCGTCGCGTGTCGCGTACGTTCAGCAGACGTGTCCAGCGTCTGATCTGAACATGTCCTGATGAAGTTCTTTATTTGAGATCGAAGCAATTCGGCTTTCCCGACGCGAGTGACAATACAATACAACAAAGTGACAATATAACACTTTGTTGCACCAATATAAAACTTTCAATAGAAATACATACTACAAAATTAGAATAAAAAAGGCGTTCTTATCGCAATGCAATTTTTCCCAGACAACCATAGGGTAGAAGAAATAAGTGACCGTTCGATTTAATTTATTAATTTAGTACCTATATTATACCAACTATACTAGCTCTCTCGAAACTTTATCAATATACATATAATTATAATATACCATATACCCTAGTCAAGGCTTCTCAACAGGAACGTTACTAGGCCTGTAGACCTTTCTTCGACGTCGTGTGTGACCACTAGAAATTTTTAGGTTTTGATTGATTAATTACTAGAGGGTACCTATATTAAAAACAAGCATTTTATCATTTTGTTAAAAGTTAATTTCAAAACTTTGCCAACGCCGGTAACCAGATGTCGCTGTTAGTGTAGTAAGCTATGTTATATAGCGCCATAAATAATATTTTTTGTTCAATATTGATATATGTATTTTCGAAGGCAATAAATTTTATCCTTGATTCAACCAAGTCGTTTTGATAGTACTAAGACAAAAACACAAGTACAAACAAAAAAAAAAGGTATATTATAGCCCTACTGCCAGTAGGGCTATAATATACCTTTTTTTTTGCCAGCTTAACCAGTAGGCTACTGGTTAAGCTGAAGCAGAATATTTTTAAAAATCAAACTTCAGATTAGATTTATGATACTTATGTTTTTTTTTTTTTTTTTTTTTTTTTTTTATACTACGTCGGGTGGCAGACAAACATACGGCCCGTCTGATGTGAAGCGGTTACCGTAGCCATATTAACGCTCGCAACATAAAATATCGCTCGCGCGCCGCCACCCCCGCTGCCATCGCAGCATCTCCTTCCTTTCTGGTGACCTCACTCACTCGCAGGAACACAACAGCCCTCAAGGGAACCGTTATTTGGCTAGCTAAGTTTAGCTTAGCTGGTAACCCTGGAGCCTTACTACTGATGTTTTTGGAATAAAAAAAAACCCCTATGGTAATTGACTTTAGCTTCGGCGGTAGGGTCTATATGACCTAGGTAGACTCTAGTTTTGGGGATTTGTTCACATTTTTTTGGGGTTAAACTGAGTCCGTTTCATATTTTTTTCAAATTTGTCGTCGTCAATCCTTATCCATCCCACTCCTAGCGGATACGGGCCTCCCCTCAATCGAAGGGATTTAAAGCATACTCAACCACGCTTTTGGTACGGAACTCTAAAAATATACCTAGTAGGTAGGTATCTTTATAATTACCTAACTAGAACCGTAGGTACCTAGTGCAACATTGATATAACTTATTTATTGTGAGATTTAATCCACTGTGATTGTTCAGGCAAATCAATAACAAAGGAGGTAGGTACCTACAAATTGATCTACAATAACAAGTGCACTGGCACATTAGTTTTGCTATTGGTTTAGGTAATACCACGAAATGGCTTTCTGGTAGGAATCAACTGTTTTAAAGACATCGTAAGTAAGTATACTTATAACATTGTTTATTTTTAACCGAATTCTTGCATTATCAAAGCGCCACCGGCATTGCACCGTGACGAAATTTAATCATTCAAGATCATTTCTTCACAATCTCACGGGCATAATGTATGTAATTGTATCATTGAAGGCACATTTTCGATAAAACAGGCCGCAAGGTGCGCCTGAGCCGAGGTGCATTGCATTCTTCGGAGAGGAACGAACGCCGTCGGGAGGAATGGGTTGCATTCTTAGTTTATTCTTACCTTTAAACAACAATCACTCCAATCTACTCTCCAGTAGCACTCCCACGACACTTCTAACGCATATTCTATAATACACTCTGTCAATAACAATTTGAAATCACACAAAAATGTATTTTTTTGTTTACATCACTATTGAAACACGCGATCGACGCAACACGGCCGTGTGACTGGCCTATAACAAGCAAACTGGCTCTTGTCTGTTTAACGCGGAATGCTATCCTCTCTCTTGTTCTGTCATATATTAAAATATAGTCTATCTCGTTCGTACAAACTGAGAAAGGCGCCAATGCACGGCGCGGGCGCCGACTCCTTCCTCGGGAACGTGAAAAAACAAAAGCTCTTTTGAAACAAGTTACGGGTAATGGGGCTTTAGGTGCCTGTCAAGATATTGTATGATTTAACATTTATTTTATTTGAGATGAGCGAGGCTTAGGACAGGCCCGGGAAGATAAAATTTAGGTCTGTGCTATCGCGCAACCGGTTCTCTCAGTTATCCTTTCTTCATAATTTACGTCTATTTACATTGTTATGGGGTGTTAAATTCCATATAAATCAATTGATTTGAGCGGTGATAGATATACTTATAATGTTCCCATGCCACTATTAGATCGAAGGACCATAATTTGAAGGATCTCAAAGTTAATAAGCACATCACTAGATCGTTATGAACTACCTTAGATTAAAACAAAAAGGGGTTTTTGTTTTAATCTAAGGTTACTACCCCTTTTTTTTTTAATAACACTCGCACTAAAATTAGTGCGAGTGTTATTGTGTAGTGTGTAGTGTAATACAAATGTATTGACTAAGTTTCTATCTGCGAAATATAATAATTTTGATGACACCAGTAACTAAACAAAAAAATAAAAATACTTTCAAATTCGAAAATTTGCAGGCTTTACAAATATTTATATGTAGGACAGGAACTGAAAGAAGTTTTGTGGTTGCCAATTTATACCACTAGACCATCGTGTTCATCACAACAAAAATATATGAATGGGAAATGTCTATAAAATCGATGTTCGCACGCCCAAGCGCGGCTAGAGGTCACTAATTACGAACATACCTATCTTTAGCTGGTTGGGGCGCATTCTTAGCTAGCCTTACCTTATACCTACTACTGGTCTCGAAAGATTTACAATATATCTACTATGTACTTATAGAATTCTTCTTCGCAACAGCCGATTCCAGAGGATTTCTTTTTATTTCCCGTCGGGTGCCAAACAAGCATAAGGTGCGCATGGTGTAAAGCGGCCCATGTTCTTCATCATATCGACCCGTATTCATTTTGTGACATCCTTATATGTCAAGTTGTTTTTGTGTTTTTTTTACTTAAGTTGGTCGAATGGCTAGTATGGCTACTTTGGCTCCGAGGTCGCGGGTTCGCTCCCCGCAAGACAAGATAAACATTTGTGTGCATGACCATGTCCGTTTGTCTTAGTTTTGGTGTATTCTGTGTATAGCAGTGATCGGCGTTAGAAGTGCCATTTGGGGTCAATGGACTTGAACGTTGATGTTAATATGGATATGACCACGGAATTCCGGGATTACGTTTAGTCTAGTTTAGTAGTAAATTATATTTTTCCAATTGTCGCTGTATCGTTAAGTGTGTAATACGTGAAAATTAGATTATAGAAATTAGAAAAAGAAATTCTCCAGACGAATAGTTAAGAAAAACAATAAAATAAAAGTTAAGTTAAATAATAGCATGGTAAAGCGTATAAATAGGTACGTAAAATACAAATAGTACTAAAATAATTCAAAGTTAAATAAAATTGTTTAATGAAAATGCCGGGATTTGGGAGGCATATCCATATTAAGACAACGGTCACAAATCCCGCGTAATGGCACTATCAACGCCGTTCACTGATTATAAGTATGTATTTACAAAAAAAAGTATGTAAGCACATTTATCAGTTATCTAGTACCCATAGTACAAGCTTTGCGCTTAATTTGGGACTAGATGGCGCTGTGTAAATCGTCCAGAAATAATTATTTAATTTACATAAGTTTCACTTAAGTTTATGAGTAATTATTATAAGACTGGAAATAACTAATTATGGCACACACATAATTAGTTATTTCCAGTCTTATATGGAGATACAAATAAATGTTTCATTCATTAATTCAAGTAGCCTATTACCTGTGCGTTCGACGGGAAGCAGACGTGATGATTAGGAATACCGATGAAAGTCTTCAAAGTGCTGCAGCACTTTCAGGAATTAATAAATTACACACTATTGTAAAAACTTTTTTCCCGTGGGAATAAAAAACAGCCGAGAGTGACATACTGCATACACTCTGGGCCTGGGCCCCAGGGCCCTACCGCCGAAGCTGAAGTCAATTACCATCGGATTTTATGATCGCGAAAATATTTCTTAGATTTAAGTTAAAGGCAAACATGTTCAGCTTAGTCGGTTACCTGTATGGTTTCTACCAGCTAAGCTAAATACAATTACCACCAATCTAATTAGCTTAAATTGGTGGTAATTGTATTTTCGCAATCAAAAAATCCAAAGGTCGGCTTTAGCTTCGGCGGTAGGCCCCCTGAGGCCCTCCCGCCGTAGCATTGAATATTTCGATCCCAAAAAAAGATCTGACGTTTAAGTTAATGCTAAACATAGTCAGGTGAGTCGGTAGAGCTCCAGTCTTTCTACCAGTTAACCTGTTTAGGTTTGTTCATGTGTTTACATGTACCATGCACTTAATTTGAAGTTTGATATTGGCAATCAAAAACGCCGATTACCATCGAATATTTTGAGTCGTAAAATAGGTCTAATGTTTTAGTTATTGACAAACATCTTCAGCTTAGTCGGTAGAGCTCCAGGGTTTCCACCAGCTAAGGTAAACACAGGTACCTACCAGAAATATAAGTTAAAGTTTGACATTCGCAATCAAAAAATCCGATGGTACCTAATTGGATTTTTCAGCTTTGGCGGTAGCTCTACGTGCGGACATTGCGGTGCGTAATTCATAAAAGCTCGTTTGAGTGACTTGGTATATAAAGTAAAGCCCATAATGTCCATATAATTGTTCAGAGCATAACATTTTACAGATACCAAGCAGCAAAAAAACCTGATCTATTTGAAAACTGTTTAGAATGTGCCCTTTATGAACGACCTCGCTATAAATTAGACCATTGCTACAATCATGAAGTCTAGACGATGAAACACTGAAAAGAAAAATTCCTTATTTGCTACTGGGCCTTTGTGGCACTTGGATACGTCTTAAAATTTTTGACATATTTCTACTAGTGGACTTTCATACGGGGGTGATTAGATAACAAGACAAAAAAATATGTTTTTTCTTTAAACAAGCTCTTATTATTCTCAAATGCCTAATAAAAAATTGATACTATTTTTTTTATACTACGTCGGGTGGCAGACAAGCATACGGCGCGCCTGATGCGAAACGATTACCGTTGAGGGGTATAAGTGATTCATCAAGAACCAAAGCCAACTTCACCTGCACGCGGTGCACCTTGCTGACTGACAAACGAAGCTCTGGCGAAAAGAGAGGTAGGGAGCGGAATTGTAAGCTACCCGACTGGGGAATGTACCTCCACCACACAGAATACATAGGTACCGCAGCCAAATGACAATTCCCTTGAGGGTTGTTGTGTTCCTGCGAGTGAGTGAGGTCACCAGAAAAGAAGATGCTGCGTTGGCAGTGGGGGTGGCGGCGCGCGAGCGATATTTTATGTTGCAAGCGTTATTAAGGCTACGGTAACCGCTTCACATGAGACGGGACGTATGCTTGTCTGCCACCCGAAGTAGTATATAAAAAAGCGTATTCAGTTTCCAAGCAGAAACAGTTAGCAACAAAAATTAACTTTACGATTTGTAACAGCAAAGCTTAAACAGATGCGAGAGAAAAAAACATCATTGAACGGCCACACGGTAATTTTAAAGAGTGCCACACATTCCTGCCCGCTCAAGTCTTGATGGTGCCTACAAAATGAAAATGTTTTCAAATCTACTTTTTATTGCGTTTATTTTTTACGTTTCCTGTCCATTGCTGATTGGCACCAATCAGTCCGATGCTTGAAGAATGCAATTAACGTTATAATCATAGTGCGGGCTTCGTACTCCATGATATTTTATGACGGTAGTTTTATAGTGGGAATATTGTCGGCTTGGAAATAAGTAGAAACTTAGATTGTAAATAGTTCTATGTGTGAGGGCATGATTACATTTAGGAGGCCGGGAGAACCAAGCCCACCCAAAGTTTTTAAAACAATCACTGATTTTGCTAACCTTACAAAAAATTTTAGGTTTCGCACAAAAACATTCTAAGTATATAGTATTCTATATATTTATAGTAGCAAAGACTATTGCTTTACAACACACAGGTTCGTCTTGATGTGTAGTACTGTTGCTATCTTTTGGCGGGAGCATCTAAATACCAGGCACCAGCTAGCACCTTATGAATCGGTTCGGAGTCGAGCTGTGAGGATTATTGATGATCTTAAGCTTACTGCGGTATTGAACCCTTAAGTCTAAGGAGAGATTTTGCCTACCTTTGTTTGTGTGTTCCACCGCTTTACAATGGGCTGTGTTCAGAGGAGTTGTTCGATATAATACCAACGGCTTCTTTCTACAACCGCACCGCTCGCTATCGGCAGAGAGTGCATCCTCATACTTTTAAACAGAAATGGTCACGTACCACCCGCGGCTTCTCCCACATCACTGTTGATTATATAATGCCAAAGTTAGCCTATGCCTATCCTCGGAATATAAGTATGTCTACATGATAAATCATTATTTGAAAATATAAGTGTATAACGTGTCTAAGTGTGTCTGGAAAATAAATAATGAGTTTGTCCATGCCGAATATCATTCAGATCGACTCAGCCGTTTAATAGTGAAAAGATAACAAACAGACAGACACACTTTCACATTTATTTATAATATTAGTTGGATAGTATGTATTGTATACATGATGGATAGTAAGTATATTACATATAACTGCCAGACACGACAAAAAGCATTTTGGTTCTGATTATTATTATTTTTTTATATGAGAGCAAAGGAACATGTGAGTTATCTTATCTTGAAATGGGTCCAGCACTGCAGCACCGGTGGCACGTCGACCCTGTTGGATCTTTTGTGCACTCCCTATTCTCTAGTAAGTGTCTAGACAGACTAGCATGTGGGTTACCTGATGGAAAGCAATCACCACCGCCCATGGATATCAGCAACACCATGGGATCGCCAAGGGATAGCCAACCTATACTTCTTCTTTCTTTCTGGTAACCTCACTCACTCGCAGGAACACAACAACCCTCAACAGAATTGTTATTTGGCTGCGGTATTCTGTGAGGTGGAGGTACTTCCCCAGTCGGGCATCTTAAAAAATACGCTATGCCCTACCTCTCATTTCTCCAGAGCCTCGTTTGTCAGTCAGCAGGGTGCCGGTGAGGTTGGCTTCGGTTCAAAGATGTTGATGAACCACTTACGCTCCAAAATGTAAGGGTTCCAATTTCCTAGTACCACGAACAACTTTGTTAAAGCTTTTAAATTTAATGTAAACCGTCTTCGTAATAGCACACCCCGGCCACTCCATACAGATGTCGCATCATTTACTACTACATAAACAATGACGTCTGTACAGAGCGTGAATGAGCGCATGTGTGTGCGGCGCCATACAAACTGTTCCAGATTTGTCTCAGAAGGGAGGTGAGGTCGACACGAGAGAGCGACAGGGAGGGGCCATACTGTACGTAGTACTATTATATATACTGTGGTAATAGACACTTAAAAATAAATAACAGTGAATATGCGTACCTATGACACCCAGGATCATAAGCGGCGACCACCAAAAAGGGAATGAACAATGAAGTTCACTGCAGTCCCGGATATATATATATATGTATGTATAAGTATTGGCCGTGTGGTTTCCGACAGACTAGAATAGAACTCCTCACTCCGTTTCTTTCCGTGGATGTCGTACAAGGCGACTAAGGGAAATACATTATAAAATATCGATCAGGCCTCCCCAACCCGTTTGGCCAGCGTGGGGAGTGTAGGCCAAATCCTCCTTCCGTCTAGGACGGACGAGAGAGGGTCGTGCTCCTGTAGTGGAGACTAAAATGGACCTAATGATGATGATGATGATATGTATGGGCAATATATTGAACGTATTTGGTTTGTAACGAGAATACATTAACAGGTAATGAAAATCATTTGAGGAGCTCGATGGAGTTGTTTTGCATGGTAGTCTAATCTGTCACGCAAGTCAAACATCGTCGACCGTAGCCTGTCTATGGATGGGTTTATTTATCTCGAGCTTCTCCGTGCTTCGGAGGGCACGTTAGGCCGTCGGTCCCGGCTGTTGTCGTTAGATGACAGTTGTTAAGCCAAGTCTTCTCTTTAGTCGGCAGAATGTACCACGTGCAGGCGAGGTTAGCTTTGGCTCCAAATTGACAAAAATATCTGGTATGAGAGTATTTAATCTGTATTGTTCCTCGATTCGCTTTACTTTGCTTGATAGAAAAAATCGCGAACATAGGTCGATTTCAAAACTATATCTCGTTTTTTTTTCCTGTTGTATGTATTTTTATTACCGAATAAACCTGGTTTGAACCTTTGTGCTAAATTTCAAGCTTCTAGTCCCAGCAGATAAGCGTGCTATTCTTAGCACGCTTAAAACATATAGATATAAGTGGATAAATAAATATTTGATATTAGATAGCAATTAGCAGTAGTCAATGTAGTCCCCCTGCCCCCGTCATAATTTTGGATTTGTTTAGCACACTTTATGAGTCTTTGGATTGCGCTACCTTCTAAATCAGGTCTTTGATTGTGTGTGCGTGCGTAGATTTTTGTCAATTCTAGGCTCGAAAACAACTTTATCTATTTGAAAGTAAGACATAAATAACCGTAGTACCAAATGCTTTCCACTAGTGGTTTTTCTCGTCTTTTTTTTCTCAGAAATATATTGAAAAACATGCGTAAATAAACCCTCGTAATTGTAGTAAGACCACAGTATAATAGTACTAAGTACAGTATGGCCACTCCCTGGCGCTATCTCGTGTCGACCTCACCTCCCCACAGAGCCAAATCTGGAACAGTTTGTATGGCGGCGCACGCACACACGCTCATTCAGGCTCTGCACAGACGTCATTGTTTATGTAGGAGTAAACGATGCGACATTTATATGGAGTGGCCGGGGTGTAGTGAGACAAACAAAAGTCACTGTTTACGACCGTTGCATCATCATATCATATACATGAACTTAGTAAGGTGAAACATGTCTTAACTTTGTTATTGCATGCGTTATAGACCCCTGTATAATGATAAGTATCCATGTATAAGATATCTCTGTACGTATGGCATATTTGGCTCTAAACCTCCTCAATTGAGGGGAGACCCGTATCCCAGCGGTAGGATGAGTAAGAGTTGACGTCGACGATGGCATAATAACTTTGTCAACTCGGGAATGACTAATATTAGTGTGGAACCAAATTAAAACTACAATAATTTAATTCATTGTATAATTTATTTCCATTTGCGATTGGTTATTGAACAAATCTCACTTATGACGTAAATTCGACAGTCATGTGCTACAGAAATCACACAAAACATTAATTATTATGAACTAGCACTGTAATATAAACGCCGATATACTGTGATGCAAAAAGACAGTATTTCATTTTTAAACAAACATTTTGCAATAGACTTAAAATAGACTAGAGAACGCCTGTTGATTCGTGTTCTTCGGAATCGTATCACCTCATTCAAGCCAAATTCAATTATCCCCTGGGGAATTTTATTGTATTTCATATGTTTTATTTTTACTGAAAACCGCATTAAAATTGCTTCCGTTCAATTAGCAGTACATACGAGTAAATAGTACTTTTAAATAGAAATATGGAAGAAGAATCCAATTTCTTTATCCGCCAGCAATTTTTTTCTTTCATACAGGTATTCTAGAGGCCTTTTATATGCGATAATACTGTCTTGAATGCGGTAACTTGCGCTCTCTAACCTTCTCTAAATCTATGTGTTATCCGTTATAGACATAATCTAAAACTCTGTTATAGGAGTCATTCTGTTGTGCATGTGGTAGCGGTATTGGCGAATGGGTCATCTAATTGTGTGGCAGACAAAGCCTGATCAGACACTCTGAAATTTGATTAGGCAAAACCCCGTTTATGTCTTATTGTTACTTCTTTCTTCGTTATAATTTTAATGCTTTTTTATAACTATACTTCTTAAGATAAATAAGCATACGGAACCAAATAAGCTGTGTACCATCGAAAAAAACGAAATGTCTATCTTCTTCTTTTCGTTTGTTGTACTTCTTTTAGTTTGTTGTTTGTTAGGAATTTTGTCAACATATTGATAGACCAGATTGTAACAGACGTAGGATACAGCGTATTTTTACGCTGCCCTACTGGGGAAGTACCTCCACCTCACAGAATACCGTAGCCAAATAACAATTCCCTTGTGTTTCTGCGAGTGAGGTCACCAGAAGGGAAGGAGTCGGCGGCGGGCAAGCGATATTTCATATTGCGAGCGTTAATATGGCTACGGTAACCGCTTCATATCAGGCGGGCCATATGCTTGTCTCCCTCCGACGTAGAATAAAAAAGACCTCTTTCATGGCGGATCATGTAACTACTGTTGTAATATATTAACAACGAATATTAAACATAATTATTTTATCTGTCTAAAACAGATAACCAACAAATATAACCCAGTTAAAGTATAATAGTTTTATAGTTATTTAATTAAAGAGTAACTAATTTGAAATAAATGCAAATATACTGCCAAAACCCGCTCATTAAACCTAAGTTTTATTTTATTTTATGTAAACTAAATTATATTTTATTTTATGTAAACAAATTATAAAAAAAAATATTATAAGAATTATAATTGGAACATTTTGAGAAGTTTATCTAACAGATTTGTTAAAAATATTAGTACTGTTGCAGAAGTCACTTGGTTTCCTTTAATAGGAATCGAGATTGGATAGAATTAACCTTTCCAATCCTGAATTCTATTAAAGAACTGACTGAAATTGAGAAGCGGAATAATAATAATAATAATATAATAATAATGTATTTTTTGTTCTCAGCACAACATAATATGGGTACTATTTTTTTTTCAGAAAGGGTTAAGTAAAGCCGTCGTAACGGTGTGGGTTTACACCTAGACGCTATTACAGTAGTATACAACACTTAATATTCAACACTTAATCTTATCACTTGTTGTCATATTCTATATTTGTATACCTAAATAAAATCAAAACCATAAATAAATATAAAATGTCAAAATCTGAAAAAATACCAATCAACAAAGTAAAATTATTACGCTTCTTTAACTGTTCTATATTTAATAATGTCATTAATTTAATATCAATATTCGCCTAGTGATGTGCGTAGAGAATGCTTGTATAGCATTAAGACCGCCTTTGTACATTGTTTTATGTGCATAAAGATTAAATAAATAAATCTAGTCTACCATACGGACTTTGATGACCTTGACCAACACTAGTAGCGTATAGGAATCGGGGTCTTGCCTATATCCACCTAAAAATAACGCTACCACGTGCAGCAATGCATACGTCTTGTGTACCTTTATGACCTTAATTTCATTATAAATTTGCAATTTCCATGTGTTTGTACATATATAAAAACTAAGTGGTAACAAAAATAATATTACAATAGCGTCGCAGCCCAAACCGAACAAAGTAAAAAAAAATGCAGCAATTTGTTTTTTTTTTATTCTATGATATCTAATGGCTTTATCCTACTTCGGCTACAGAAGACATATAAAAAACGTATATTTAATTAATAAACTTACTATACAAAGTGTGACAAGACAGAAAAGAGAGTTCTGTGTAATTATTTAAAATATACATAATAATATATTAATACATCGAGAAGGATCAGTACAGTCACAAACACACGCCGCGGCCACTCCATACAAATTCAAACATAAGAAAACTGTAAGCGATATTCTAAGCAATATCTGGAAAATATCTTGTTTGTGTAACGCGCCACATATATACTTCAATAATAATGTGGTTTACTGTGTTGGGTTCACAATAATATATATCGGTCATTATTACTATTAAATAAATTGAGATTGTGAACCTGTTTGTGGTCCAAAAACAATAAATAAATAAAAATCCGCATCGTTATTATGACATAGAAAATGACGTTTGTGCAAAGCGGGTCAAACAAAATGACACAAATTAATTTTAGAGGGGAAATGTGAATTGTGACAGAGAACCTCCATACTGTACGGATATGCTATTACCTAAAATGTGCAACTAAGACATGTTGAAAGATACCTTGATTTAGAGATAATAAAAGCCGTAAGAGTATACAAGGGGAAAAAAAAGTAATTTAAAGTATACACACAGGATTACGTAGCAACATTTGTTCGCTCGTACCAACTTATCTACAAATCCTAATAATATAATGCTTATTTCATATCTGGGTGCGTTTCCAGAGTCGTTAAATTTTGTTTTTAATAAGTTATTTTTTTTTTCTATTAGAACTGTTTTTGACGACATGATTTTTTAGTAAAACATGTTTCTCTCGTTTTATAATTCCCATACTGATCCTTCCCGGTGTTACAGCTTGTATATTTTTTAATATGTACATTGTAACTTAATACACATACCGAAACAAACAGCAGAAATTGAAGAATATAAAAATAAATGCATAACTTAAACGATTTTCCAAATTACTAGACCGATTTTTACATTCTCTCCGAAGTTAAGGTATAGTTAATCAAAACCTATCTAAGCACATAAATTGAGTCCACACATAAATATTTTTTCTCCCCGCCAACCCGCAGTTGCGCCCCCCCCCCCCCCCCCCCCCCCCTCTCTCTCTCTAATATGGAGAGGCCTGTATCCCAGCAGTAGGATAAAGAAGGGTTGACGATAAATCATTGTCTAATTAAAACTTTGAGACGTCTGCGTTACGTGGTACGATTCTGTAGCACGAACACCGTTACATTCACAAACTTATAGCCATTTCACATATCACATAAACGTTAACTATAATAAATAACATTACCGCGTCGTCATTTCGTGGGGCCTCTGTTAAACCATCGGGAACGTAAATAAGCCGCACTTTAAACAACCTATACAAATAACCCATAAATACTCGTAGCAATACCTTTGCCGGAATCCAAGGAAAGGCGGCCAGTCTGAACTGAGATTTTTGGTGTTCGCATGCTCGCTTTTCACATCCCTTCGTTCAAGTTACTACTTAATAATAAAAACAATTTTATTCCTACTCAATAAATAGTTAACTATGAAATTATCTAATACTGGAGTTCTCAATCCTTCCCATATCTTCCTAACATAGTTCGTAATCTTTTCACAATAGAGTTTAAAAAAAATGTGTATACCTCTAGCCATAAATTAATAATATCGTCGCCGTCAGTGCAGGACTATGTACCTAAAAACGTGTTTTTTTTCTTTCATTCTAATGATTACATTACATATAGGTCGCGCAATATTTTAAGATTGCTGGACGTGATAGTGGGGGTAATTTCGCGCATAGGCACTGACTATTAAAAATGCTCTACTGCGCATTCAAGGTCAGCGCTCTTTAAATGCTGCGCGACCTGTAACTTACCATCTAATGACAAATTATAAAAGCTAGAAAGCCCGCTCGGTCGATTTCTAAATCATTTAAAGCAAATAGTGTTATGTTATTTGCATTACTTTTAAGAAATAAAAATATAGTTTCAGAGAAAAAAAGGTTTAATACAGGTCTGTCACTGACGTTATCGATCACCGATGTCGACCATATGTCTCCGTTGTGCTTGGACTAGGCTCCGCCAGCATTCGAATGAAATATGGCAAAAAAATATTTGCTGGATACGCCATACCCAAGTCTTCTGTGGTCACCACAGAAGACATAAATATTAATCGAGTAAAAGTTTAGAAGTTGGCACCATCATATTATTAATCAATAGTGAATTGTCGCATGGGAGCTATTGATGATATAGAGAATGCTATCTAGTCGAAACATAGCAGAGACGAATCATTAATCTATAGCAGTCAAGATTTAAAATAAACTAGAATCTCTAGATAAATCAATTAAAAAAACTAGGAAGATTATTATTATCTAATATATTTAGATTATACTACAATCAATGAGAAGCATGTACTGTTTAACGTAACTTTTTAAATTGATGCTAAACTTTTGTGCGTACTGTCTCCTAACGCTTTCGATATAGCGCCGTATAGTTTGAGAACTCCAGGTATCATGAATGAATAAAAACATCTGATTTCTAAATGCTTGACAATTAATCTATCTTTAATGAACAATTACGTTATCGAGAGAGAAAATTGTCATGAAATCAGAAATAGAAGATGAATATAATAAAATGAAATTTTGACTGGCAAATAAATAAAGACACTGATTGGTTCTAAAGAAATTATAATCAAAATTTTTATGGAAAGCTCGTCATTGAATTCACTAAGACTAGGAGGTAGTAAGTTGGTCCTCTTTCCATCTACTTTGTGACGAAGTTTGTCGCTCAGCGATAAAGTTAAATTAGGATCTGCCAGTATCCAATAATAAAAAAAATACTACTAAGGGACAACATTGGTATAGTTGTATTGATTAGTTAGATCTTCACAAGTTACAACTACAATAAAACAATGTGAAAAGCAAACACACAACACCTTTGAAGTAAAAAATAAATTAGTTAACTAATAAATTAAATTAATTCACTGATAACTATTATAACTCGGAATGTTCCTCCTCTTCATGGCCGTCCGCCAATTGCAGAGGAGGTTCTGAACTAGCCTCCGTGTCCTTCTCTGGATCACCTTCAGGAGCCTTATCCAGCGTCTCTTCTTGCGTTTCTGTCATCTCAGGCTTCTCATCCGGTTCAATGACTGTTTCAGTTTTATTATCAGTCTCCTTTTTAACTGGCTTCTTTGGACGCCATATTTTCATCTTGTTCAAAAGATACTTCACTTCTCTATCCAAACTCTGCATCTTTTCTCTTATGCTATCGACAGTCAACTTCACATCCTCATTTTTCTTTAGTGCCTTCTGTTCTTTAATTGACTTATTCAGCCATTGTTCTGTCTCCTCAATTTTCTTTTCCAACACCTCGATTTCTACGTCAGTAAATATATCCTTTTCAGAGTTCAATTCTTTAGTGAAATTCTTTGCCATTTTTAAGAATTCTTGAGAGCTATTCAACATACTTCGAATAGCCGCCACAGCGTCGGGTCTTTCACTGTGCTCCCAATTTCTGTAAAATATTGGATTTGTTTTGTCCTTAAGTACGGCCAGTTTCTCCTCAAACTGTTCCGTGGCTGCATCATAACCATCGTCATACAGCCATTCTGATATTTCACTGCACAATTTCCTTATTTCTTCAATTTCCTCTGGTGTACCACATTCCGAAAATTCTTCCATATCAATCTTCATTTGCGCATCCACAACAAACGCTTCTAAGCTGTTCAGTGCAGATTCTCGTTCAGTTCGCTTCCTATCTATTGCATTCAACTGGTTGATTTTATCCTTTGAAATTGTGAATTGCTCTTGAGTGAGAGGCTGTAAATTCAAGACTTGTTCTTCTGTTTGAATGGGCTCCTTTAATATAACAACTTTAGGCTTAGATTTTTCTGTTTCTGTTGCATTTTGTTTGTCAGCTACTGTTTCATTAGCCTTAGCAGTATCATTCTTTTCCGCATCTTGTGTTGTTTCTTCAGTTTTCTCCTCTGGCTTTTCAATAGTTTCAGAACCTGATCCGAAAAGTTTACTAATCGTGCTACCTATTTTAGACAGTGTACTATCTTTGTCTTCATCTTCCTCCGTGACGGTTTTTTCAGCCACAAATTCAACATTAACGAGATTTAATATACCAGAATCATCCATATTAAAGTGCGCCTTGATACCTTTATGTTCTATATTCTCGCCGGTATGTTTCGCTAGAGCCGCACCGACTCCAGTCAATACAACTTGAGTCAAATTTAAAGCGCCGACATAGTTGAGGTCAGTAAATGGGATGTGGTCTAATTCTGCATAATTTACATTGAATGAAAAGTCATCCGTATGTTTATTGAATGTGATTACCTTCTTTTGTGGGTAAGGATTCATGGGTCCGAAGAGAGTTCGCCTTATCTGTAACATTAAACCAATTAAATTGTAACATTTTACTAGCCACGCCTTAGATTTTTTTGAGTGCTGTTGGGATAATAAGTTATCCTGAGTTAAAGTTTTCGAGAATCAGTTCAGCAGTTTAGATGGGAAATTGTCTTAGACTACTATAATTTAAGTAGCATGTATGTATATACAGACCATAAATTATTATTTTTTATTGCTTTTTAAGCAAACAGATGTTTGTGTTAGATAGACCCGTTATATCATATTATATAAAGTTAATATACCTACCTAGCGGAATGGAGGAACAAACGGCTTTGCGAGCGAGATGTCACTAGCAGTCTTAATCTATATATATAAAAATCAATGCCATTTTTCGTTGTAATTTTATAACTCAAGAACGGGCTCACCTATCCAAACCAAATGTTTAGGCTTTGTTCGGACTATTTAGTAGATGGTTTATGTGAAGTTTGCACAAAATCGGTAGAGCAGTTCTTCATTTATCACATTTTTTGTAACAAATGAATTCAATAAATGGCGGATCATTTTGTTAATGGGGATTTTGCTGTCAAATTGAAACTTTTTTCAGATAGGGATTGTGCTGTCAAATTGAAACTTTTTTCAGTGTTGACAGTACAAATTATTTCACTTTATACGTAGCGAAGCACGTACCGGGCCGCTAGTATATAATAGAAAGAGATACGTGATAAATAAGTGTAAAACTTTTTTTGATAATGGTTTGACAGCTTGTCTGCACAACAAAAAATGGACGTTTGGAGAAATTGGAAATCTAAAGTGAAATAGCGGATAATTTGGTGCAACAGTGATCTAGAAACATGGTCAAGTGATAAGTAATTAATTACAACAGAGCGTACAAATCTCGAATATGTCTATTTTACAGGTAATATATTTCAAATCGACGTTGCTTAACTTTATATTCATTTTTGCGAATCCGCAAGAACTTCTTGTTCTTGCACTGAGTATTATTGCCTTCATCCTTCAAAGCAAAACTTTTGTTCAGGAATTTACGAAAATAATTTTCATTCTAAACTAGATTTGAATATTCGGTCGATATTTTCGTCGATTTTCATTACCAATCAATTTCATTTCATTATCAATTATGGCTAGTGGAATACCTATTCCTATAAAGTGTCATGTTTAGATACATACTTAATTGTATGTTTATTATATTTTTTGTAGCAATTATTAATTCTATTTTATTAGTTGTAGTATTATATATCTGATTTTGTTTTAATTCTTCAGAACCGCATTCGTGCCTGTTCCGAAGGTTGACTGGTAGAGAATGCTTTTAGCATTAAGTCCGCCTTTTGTACCCTTATTAATAATTTGTAGTCAATAAAGATTTTAAATAAATAAATAATTTCCTAAGTTGACAGTTTAACCGATCATTAGGTAGTTTCTGCCGGTTAATATACGATCCTATGTAATTTTATGTCGTCTTTCTGATTCCCCATTAACTTGTATAGGAGGAATCCATGGGCTTAGATTCAACCGTCCGAACTGGACTCCGAAGAAAAATCATGGAGCTGTATCGAAAAATAACTTTTTAAATTTATTTTGATAGCTTGTGCGTAAAGACTGTCATTAAGATACTGTGTTTAGTTTTTTAATGTGTAAATTTCAGTATGAGATTAGATAAATAAATTTACGCACATAAATAAGACAATAAGTGTAATTCAATTTCGGTTTCATTTGACAACTTATGTGTGTTCCTCTATCCTGCTAAGTATTCACTTTATGGTACAGTCAGACGGGCCCTCGGGGACTTTATATTATGTGATGATATAGTAAGAAATAATAAGTTATCAACTTAAAATTTTACACTTCTTACCAAATCCTGGAAAATTAACAAACTTTGACTTTAAAATCAAAAAGTCATCATCTATTTTAATTTCAATGCTATGGTTGGACACTATTTATTTATTTAGGTGCTCCAACAGCATAACAGCACATTAATAATGTAATAATATATCTAATCTAGGGTACATAGTTCGAGTGTATGCCATTATAGGGTTTTATTTAATAACTATCAAGTTATTTTATAATTTATTTTTAATTATTATATTAATACATGAAGTTTGTACCTCTTTTTACGAAAATTGCGAGGACGGAGGAGTATGAAATTTCGCACACTTATATACTTACTATAGTTTAAATAGAGAAGGAGTGCAGAATGCTAATATTTTTTTTTATAGTTTAAATAGAGAAGGAGTGCAGAATGCTAATATTTTTTTTAAATTATGCATAAAAATAGATGAAAAAAAAACACTCACTACCATGTATTTGACACACACACGCATATTATACTCTTTATGGTATTTCGACCTCTAATATTACTTAATAATTTACTATTTAAAAAATGTTGTTTAAACTTTATGCATCAACCCTATACATTTTTTTTTAATAAAATAATAATTTCTTGATTATGGGTTGATGCATAAAGTTTAAACAACACAGCGCCATCTAGTCCCAAATTAAGCGCAGAGCTGGTGCTATGGGTACTAGATAACTGATATTATACTTAGGGGCTATGCATAAATTACGTCACACGAATTTCATGAGTTTTTGACCCCTCCCCCCGTCATTGTCACAGCTGGTCACATTTGTGAGGCTCCCCCCTCCCTAGGGTGACGTCACATATTTTGCAATTTTACGTCTAGAGTTGTACATGTTTTTGAGTTTTTCGTTAATAGTTCAAAGTCCGTGTTTTATCACTTACAAATAAATTTTGAAATGTCACGTCACGAAATTTAAAACCCCTCCTACCCCCTTGTCACACAATATCGCTCTTCGTCAATCCCCTCCCTCCCCCTTAACGTGTGATGTAATTTATAGATGGCCCCTTATACATATACATTTTTTTTTGTAAATACATACATATATATAATACATAGAAAACACCCAGACCAAGACAAACAGACATGTTCATGCTCACAAACATTTGTCTTGTGCGGGAATCGAACCCGCGACCTCGGAGTCAAAGTGGCCATTGCTAACTATTCGACCACCGAGCTCGTCAAAAAGCTCGTTTAAAAACATTTGTCGTTTAAAAAGTACACCTCTCACTATTTTTTTATTATTATGTAACAAATTATGTATGACACTCACCATTTTCTCGTTGCCATCGACATTTCTCTTGAAGACTACTTGTATCGGCAACAAGACTGCATCGCGAACATTCAACGGTGCCACTTTGTACCCCGTTGCTAATGATGCGGCTCTGTAATAACAAACACATGAAGTATATTAATATGCATCCATATCCAAAGTAAATGCATACTAATATTATAAATTTAAAAGTGTATTTGTTTTTCCTTTTGTCACGTGAAAAGGAACCAATGGACATAAATAATGGGACGGGGGCCCACCACACATTCACATCACTGTGTACCAGGATTAACACACCACGACCGCCAAAAAAGTTAATGAACAGTGAAATCCATTGCAGTCCTGGGGGTAAAACTACAGCTGCATTGGAACTCACAACGAATTTAATCAAATACGAGATATATTTATTATTTTACTCATATTACATTTCTCTGGATCTGTTTATTATGGATGGTATGTCCTTCCATTTTTTTTAATTAATTTAACATTAGGTAGACTTACATGGATAGCAGCACATTGGTTAAATATATCTTCAGAACATTATTTTTTTCAGAGATAGTTTAAGGTAGTCTATGTCACTCATAAGCTACTTTTTATTCCGGAAAAAAATGGTTGAAGCGACTTGCTAAGGCATGTGAAACATTGTCATTCAATGGCGTACTTGTTAAAATTTCTTTAATCAGCTGCATCCAACGACCGGAACACATTACGAGAAGTATAATTTAATAGTACCTGTAGACGGCGCCCAAGGCGGCGGCCTCGTCGGCATTGATGGACCTGGCCAGCTCGTAGCCGACGGTTTCCTTGAGCGCGGCCTGCACGGCGGGCGCGCGCGCCGCGCCCCCCGCCAGCACCAGCTTGGCGCCTGCGCCCGCGCCGCCCGCCGCCGCCACCGCCCGCTGCACCACGCCGCCCACGCGGCTCCACAGGTCCGCGCATAGCTCCTCGAACTCAGCACGAGTCACCTACACAGACAATTAATATGTTCTAGAGCCTGTTCCAAAATACTAGATATACTGACTGGAATAAATACTAGCCGTAAGCAATGTTTATATTCGTTTTAATTGTAAGATATATTCATATTCATTTATTTCGTAACTATACAGTATTGTGTTGAAAATGCATAATGTCAATTTTAAATCATAAATTAAATTGAAGACTAACATATACTTTGTTGTTATTTCATAATTGAAATTGTGCTCGTATTAGGCTTAACCTGTAATGATAGTCGTAAGTGTAAAATTTTAATTGAATACTAACTACATTTACCTTACATGTAAACAATCGTTTCTACAGCACAATAAAGTTTGTATAAATTCTTCATCTTTACCCTGATCATTTGGCATGTTAAAAATATCGTCAGCAATCTTTTCATTCCTTTATTTCTTGTATTAACCAAATGGGAAACCCCATAATGCAATTTTACTGCTGTTTTGGACGAACTCATGGAACGACTCGACAGCGGCAATATTCACTCTTAACCCTTTAACCGCCACGAGCGGATTAATCCGCCAAATATTTTCGTGCCCATTTCGCCAAGGACGGATTTTTACGCTCAAATACCACTACTCAGTAAATCTGCCTTTTTGTTTAATAGCTCTGTATTATATAAAAATAGTGTTCATTACTTGATAAATAGATAATGAAGTTATTATTTACAATTGATTACACTTAAGTTTCTTTATTATAGGACTTAAAATTAATGTCTAAAGTTAAATAAATTACTGATAGTATTTTTAGAAAAGTGTATTGATGTCTAGCGCCACGGCCGGAAAATTCCGTTAGTAGGGATGGGGCATAAACAATGATCGACAGATACAAAAATCCACATAAATCAAACTATTTCTGTTTATACTGACTTATTTATTATAAAACAAATAAAGCAATTGTTACTGTAGAAATAAATGAGTTTATTTTATTTTGTTTTAAAAGAATAAAGCCCAAAACTGTCAGTGAATGAACAAAACTGAATTGACAATTCCCATCCCTAGTCTGCATGTTTTTGAACGAATGTTATATGTATTCCTGTAGCCACGAGCGGAGAAACACGCTCGCTTCTGACGTCATAAAAGAGTGCCGCCTTCTGGAATTTTCCATTAGTGTTGTGCTGCATTATACGTGTTTCATAAGTGTCATCGATACAATTTTCTTTATACGCTTTTGTTTCATTGCTTTACCAAAACACTTACTAATACAAGTAATTTTTCGAGTTATGGAGGGAAAATAGGTACCAAAATGGCTTGGAGGGACTTTTTTTTTTTTTTATAATACGTCGTGTGGCAGACAAGCATACGGCCCGCCTGATGTGAAGCAGTTACCGTAACCGTATTAACGCTCGCAACATAATATATCACTTGCGCGCCGCCACCCCCGCTGCCAACGCAGCATCTCCTTCTTTTCCGGTGACCTCACTCACTCACAGGAACACAACAACCCTCAACGGAATTGTTATTGGGTCGCGGTATTCTGTGAGGTGGAGGTACATTCCCCAGTCGGGTAGCTTACAATTACGCTCCCTACCTCTCTTTTCGCCAGAGCTTCGTTTGTCAGTCAGCAGGGTGCACCACGTGCAGGTGAAGTTGGCTTTGGTTCAAAGATGTTGATAAACCACCTACACCCCAAAATTCTCAGTGATTATTTCGACTAATAGAGGGTTGAGATTTCGAGTAATGGAGGTTTTGGTGTTTGAAGGGAAGGGAACAGAGGCCCAATTCTCGTAATAAAATTCTCAACGGCATCGTAACGACTTCGCCCGCTCCCTCTCTGGCACGTTGTAAAATAGATAAACCAAAGAGGGACGAGACCAAGTCGTTCCGGTGCCGTTGGGAATTTCATTACGAGAATCGGGCCTCTGAACATTTCTTCGAGATTTAGAGGTTTTCGACTTATCGAGGTTCTACTGTGTTATAAATAAAATTATTAAATTACAAAGTAACGCTTTCCATATGTACTAAATTAAACTGTAAGCGTTCGAAAGAGATGCATTTCCAATATCGATATATATACTGAACATCTCTATTAGTTGTAGGTATTTATTTATCGTTTTACTGTGCCTGGCGCTGGGGGCACGACAAGTGATATTAAGTAAAGCGTTTAAAAGGTTAATCAAGTTATCGTTGATATCAAACACTTTAATAATTACGAATATATGCAGCGTAATACATTACCACTATTATTTAGCTATATAAAAAAGTAAACAATGGAAATTTCTCTCCAATAAATATACAGAAAAGAATAAACACAATGGCACCTGTTGGCTTATTTGGTTAGGATGTTTTAAGCTAGCAGATTCTGCAATTACCTTGCTTGCATTAAATATGTACACTACTATTTATTTCATTTTATTTTCATCAGAACCTAGCCTGGTAACCGGCGCGGTGCACCACGTCCTGGTTTTTTTTTTGCCACTAAAGAAACCTCGAAATGTGTTTAATCATATACCTATTTTTTAATAATTATCATCATTATTTACGATCTATATGTCGGATAAAGGCCTTCGCCAATGTGATCCTCCGCCATCCACATTCAGCCGTTTCTAGTCGCTTTTTTTTGAGCGCATCGTCTATTTAGCCAATCTTTTTTTAACTTACCAAATGCTTGAAGTCCTTGTCATCCAGCAAGCTTTCAATCTGCGCGTAGTGTTCCGTATTGGCAGAGAGCACGATCTTCAAGCGTTCCGCTTCTCGAAGTAGCTTCTCCATGGCTCGCGGAGAAGCTCGCACGTCACCACCTCCATTCGCTGTCCAGGCCTTGATGAGGTGCTCGCGGAGACGGAGAGTCATTTCATGACCACCAAGAGTTCTAAAATAAAATAAAACAACAGCATTATAATTCAGCAGGCCCGGTAGTCGAATAGCAAGCGAAGATTAATAATATGTACAGGGTGTATTTTAAAGGCTGGTCAAATTCAAGGGAACGATATGTTGTACCCACGTCGTTTAACCACAAATCAATAAAACAACCCAAAAATCATACACGCGGTATGGCTATCGAAAGAATTCTTGTTAATCTCCGAGATTCAAGTTTACTATGTAGGTACGCATGCATCCTCTGCACGCTTTCCGTTTACATCGACATTGCAGTATACACTAAAATGACAGATACTACAAAAACTAAACTGATTTTTATGTTTAGTTAAAGCAAACCCCGGCCACTCCATACAAAAATGGCGCTTTTGCATGTAATAACAAAATGACGTCTGTGCACGTGCCTATGTTTGAGTGACGTTCTCTAGGGATGACATTATTCAATTATTAGTCGGACATGTACGGGGGTGTAAGTGGTTCATCAACATCTTTGAACCGAAGTCAATCTCACCTGCACGGGGTACGCCTGCTGACTGACAGACGAGGCTCTGACGAAACGAGAGGTAGGACATAGCGTATTTTTTAAGCAACCCGACTGACGAAGTACCACCACCTCACAGAATACCGCAATCAAATAACAATTTCCTTGAGGGTTGTTGTGTTCCTGCGAATGAGTGAGGTCACCAGAGAGGATGGAGTTGCTGCGTTGGCAGCGGGGATGGCAGCGCGCGAGCGATATTTAATGTTGCGAGCGTTAATATGGTTACGGTAACCGCTTCACATCAGATGGCTATGCAATAGCTTTACCGGGGCACTCGGGGACTGCCGCGGTAAAGCTATTGCATAGCATTTTTTATCAACTAATGCTCGTTTGCTCATCCATCCATCCATCCAACCATTCATCCATCCATCCATATCCATTCATCTATCCATCCATCTATCCATATCCATTCATCTATCCATCCATCCATCCATCAATCCATCCATCCATCCATTCCATTCATCTATCCATCCATCCATTCATCTATCCATCCATCCATATCCATTCATCCATCCATCCATATCCATTCATCTATCCATCCATCCATCCATCCATCAATCCATCCATCCGTCCGTCCGTCAGTCCGTCCATCCAATTTTTTTATTTACATCCATCCACTGCACAAGTAACTCGCATCTTTTACATACTCCCATATTTTAAACTGAATGGAGAAAAAAATACAAGCGACGTCAATTCGCACGTTGTGGCATTCCTTGCGAACGGTTCCAAATCGGTCTCATAGGGGAGGTGAGGTCGAGTAGTGAGAGCGGCAGAGAGTGTCCATACTGTACATTAGTACTATTACTTATACTGTGGTTAAAGTATAGTTTTTTGTATTGTTTCGTGATGAGTAACATCTACACAATCTCTATCAATTTCACCAGTATTTAAAATTATTCTAAGAATTCATAATGAAACTAGCGATCGCCCGCGTGAGTTTTCATAGAAAGTTTCATTCCCTATATTAATCTATATATATAAAAGAAAGTCGTGTTTGTTACAACACTTATAACTCGAGAACGGCTGGACCGATTGCCATGGTTTTTGATTTCTTGGATTTGTTTCCGTCCCGAATAAGAATAGCAGAATAACTCTTAAAAACATTGGAAAATTCTCGAAAAAATAAAATAAAAGAAAAAACATTTTCCCATACAAAATGTTCGTGGTTGTCGTAGCTGTCAAATGTGACGTTGTCGTACGTGCGTACGCCAAATGTATGCGTGCGTTCAGAAATGTATATTAAGCTCATTATAGAACAAATGTCATAGATTAAAAACAAATGTTAACTCTATTGGTCTCATTTTTACGTCTTGAAAGTTGGCTGTGATTTGTTTTGAAAACAGTTTTGTGGATTTAAATATTTATTGGTTCTAAAATATTTATGCGTGCGTTCAGAAATTTAAATCAAGCTCCATAAATCTATATAATATATAAAATAATGTCGTGTCTTGGTCGGGAAAGTATTAAAAACATTGAAAAATTGACGAAAGAATTAAATAAAAGAAAAAACGTTTTCCCATACAAATAGTGCCAGTTAAAAAGGATTGGAATATTTATTGATTGTTATGTAAATGTCAAATCGATTGGTCTCACTTTTACGTCGCGAATGTTGTCTGTGATTTGTTTTGTGGATTGAAATATTTATTGTTGTCAATTGGTACTTTTTTTGTGACTTTGTAAAGTACTGAACTTATTATTTACCCACTGCTGGGATACGGGTCTTCCCTCAACCGAAGATGTTTAGAGCATACTCCAAAACACTGCTCAACTACGGGTTGGGCCACTAACTTGGCTTAAGGACTGCCATCTAATGATAAACACCAGGACCGACGGCTTAACGTGCCTTCCGAAGCACGGACGAGCTCGAGATAACATAAACTCATCCATGAACAGGCTACGGTTGACGTTGCTTAACTTGCGTGTACAATTAGACTGACACGTGCCTCACGCCATCGTGCTTCTCTATTATTTTCTATTATTCATTGTATTAATTTCAAGAAATCATAAATTTTGTTCATATATATATGTACATCACGACATTCATTGACTGTTAGGCGGTACGAAGTTCGCCGGGACAGCTAGTTGGAAATAAAGAAATTATTTATGATCAACATAATTTTGTATTTTTCGTGACTTTTACTTACCTATCATAACCGACGCCTAAGACTTGCAACTGCGGAACAGTCTCCACATATCCCCTCTCCTTTGTTTTGACAGTCTTGTACTCCACCAGAGCTGCTTTGGTTGAGGCAGCACCCATGTCGAAGAAAAGTGTATACCATGGAGTGTCATTGACCTCCTAAAATAAATAATGAAATGCTTCATTTCTTCTTTTTCATTCAATGAGTATCAATAACCCTATTCTTACATAACATATATAATAGGTAAGTACATAGTGCAAAATCAACTCTGCAAATCAACTGCTGGCTGGAATAGCTATTCCATATAAAATATTCATAACTACTGAAGCAAAATAAAACAATAGTAAAACTTATTTGATTTAGTTTATGAACTTGTTTCTTCAATAATGCAGCTTTATCTTCCACCCAATACTTTTTTACTTGCATGACTATTTTTAAAATATTCGCCAATGGGTACCAATATAATTCAGAAAAAACCATAGTCCATACCTTCCTCCAAAATATTCCATAGTTAAGGGGCCATCCATTAATTACGTCACACGTTAAGGGGGAGGGAGGGGGTCGATGAAGTGTGACATTGTGTGACAAGGGGGGTGGGAGGGGTCCTAAATTTCGTGACGTGACATTTCAAAATCTATTATAATCTAAGTGTTAAAACACGAACTTTGAACTATTAACGAAAAACTCAAAAACATTTGCACCTCTAGATGTAAAATTTGAAAATATGTGACGTCACACTAGGGAGGGGGGGGAGTCTCACAAATGTGACCAGCTGTGACAAGGATGGGGGAGGGGTAAAAAAATAATGAAATTCGTGTGACGTAATTTATGGAGGGCCCCTAATAGCTATGCCAGTGTAGTCAATATCATTCAGAAAAAGGAATAGTCCATACCTTCCTCCTAAATATTCCATAGTTAACAGCTATGCCAGTGTAGTCAATATCATTCAGAAAAAACAATAGTCCATACCTTCCTCCTAAATATTCCATAGTTAATAGCTATTCCAGTGTAGTCAATATCATTCAGAAAAAACAATAGTCCATACCTTCCTCCTAAATATTCCATAGTTAATAGCTATGCCAGTGTAGTCATTTATCAACTGCAGCACGTTCAAGCCGGCCAGGGCCGCGGCCTCCTTAACAGCACGACGCTCAGCCTGGTTGAAGAAACCAGGAATTGTGATTACACACTCACTTATTTGTTGGCCTTAAACAAAAATGAAAAAAACATTTATAGTACCCGAAATGAAAAGTTTTACAATTAACAACAAGCCACGAGTGAAATATGGATGACATTCATTATATATATATAACCTCATCTCAAACTGCAATGTCATGCATACACTTAACTGTATAAAATTACCCCTAAAATAGTTTACATTCAATTTCTTTTTTATTCATATAATGAACAAAAATAATCTAACAATTAAGAGTCTGCAAATACATTGCCAGGATAAAAAATATACAATGTACTAGATCAAGTTATAACCAAATGTTTACCAAATTTTGTCCAAATCAGCCTGTATCTACTCTTATATATATATAAAGTCCTTTGCTAAATTTTTTTGCATTGGATAGTACAGGAGTGATCAGGAGTAAAAATCTAACGCAAAAGCTCCATGTTTAAAATAATAATATATAGTTCCAAATATATATAATATAAATAATAATATAATAGTTGTAATAATATAGAAAATGCACAAGCGATATTTCTTTTTGCAAGTGTTACATTGGCTGTGGTAATCGCTTCACATCAGGCGGGCCATATTTTTGTCTGCCACCTGACGTAGTATAAAAAAATTACTTCAGCAGTTTACATAAACTAGCTCATGACGTAACAAACACAGCAGCAAAGGTCAAAATTGATAAAAAATTATCTTACCATGGCTGATCTCTGCAAATTCCTTGGCTTTAGCCAGAAGCTGTGCCACAAGTTCCTCAGGGGTAAACTTTGTGTCTTCATCGTGTATGAACTCTGGTGTCCCACAGTCATTGGCCACTATATTGTAGTATGGGTAGCGAGCTCTAAAAAGTGTTATTGTTTTTTAAATTATTTTGTTACATCACAGTAATCTAACATATTTTTAAAAGGAATTTTTAATGTTGAGACCTAGTATGTAATTTATTTTATAAGAAACAGTCAATAATTTGTGGCTTTTTTTTGTGATTGATGATGTACATGTTGTAGAAACAAAATTCTTGAAATGATTGCTGAATCCCCCATAGCCTGGTCAACGTTGGACAGTCCCTTTTGGTACACTCATATAGGGTAAAAGGAAAAAACTACTGACTTATGTATCAACATACGGCTCAAGCATATGAAATTTGGTATCAGAACTATCAGGTAACTATTATCATGAGGTGACTGCTAGGAATTTGTAAAAAATCTTAAGGGATACTGGGATATGTGCGTGTGAAGTCACGATCGAAAGCGTGTGTAATTATATCCTATAATGATAGTATAGAGGTGCGGTCCAAAAGTTTCTGGCTGGAAAATTGGGCAGCTTAAAAAAAACAAAAAATATGTCATGGCTATTGTCATCTAACCTGCTTTTTCGTGTATGGTTTTGAGGTTTCTGTTGGTTGTTGTTTTGATTTGTTCAAATTGGAATATCGCTCTGTGATCAAATTCCTGACAAAGGAAGGGGTCAGCACGACCATATAAAAAAAAAAAGTAATTTTCCACCATAAAAGAATGGAGTAAGCAGTTTCGTTTAGGGCGGGAGTCCATTGACGACGAACCTCGCTCCAGCCGGCATGTAGAATTACTCACCGAGAGGAAGAGGAAGTTATGAGTGATTGAAGACTTAAGAATAAAGAAATAGCGGCAAGAACCGGGCTTTCGAAAACTTCAGTACTTAGGATTCTACATGAAACATTTTCACATGAATAAAGTTATGCTTGCTTGTTATGCATGCTAGGTACCCACCTAGCATGCATAACAAGCAACTTCAACAACCCAAACTTCTTTCGAGCTTGCAACGAACGTATGTTCTCAAGAAGTTTTAGACGCGTATATAGGCGTTACGGAAAAAGTTTTTTGGAGTCTATTGTTACGGGAAACGAAACCTTGGTTTTAGGGCCGCACATAGTAAACAAAAAGTAACATAAAATAATCGTTTAATCAAACTTTAACGTTAGCGAAATTTAACATTTTTTGGTATTTTTTTACATACATTCAATAACATTAAAAAATCACAAAAAAATGGTTGCCGTACAGTATGACAGCATAACGCTTTGTTTCGCGGCGCCGCAACGCGGTTATGTGTTTCCGCCCTTATACTATGATCCTCTGTCGAAAAGGGAATCGATGGAGTGGCGTCGTCTTGGTGAAAAGCCGCCTAGAAAGGCCAAGGTAACCCAAAAAGATAATGGCAATGGTATTATGGGATTGTTACGGAATACTAATGACTGACATAAAAGAAAGAAATACTACAGTAAATGGCACCTACTACGCCACCCTTATTGAGCAGTTACGAGAGGCGAACAAGCAAAAGTAACGTGTAACACTCAGTAGAGGTGTTCGGCTCACACTGCTGCAATTGCCAAAGCTGCTGTAGCAAAATGTGGCTTCGAGGAAATTCGCCACCCGCCTTACAGTCCCGACCTGGCCCCAAGCGACTACTATTTGTTCTCGAAACTTAAGGCAGACTTAAGGGGAAGACGATTTTCTTCGGATGATAGGTGGCTCAAGCAGTTTTCGCCCATTTTGAGGACAAAACTCCAGAGTATTTAAGGAATAGAAATGCAAAGTGCATAATAGAGGGGGACTATATCGAAAAATTAAAAAAGGTTTTGTAAATATATCTACTTGTTTTCTTTGTTAGGCCGGACACTTTTGGACTGCACCTCATACACCTATAAATATTTACCAATAAAAAAATATTGCATCTGCAGAAGTTCTAAAGAGTCATTCAAGCATTACATAAACAACTAAGCAGTATAGGCTATATGGAGGTCTAAATTGTTAAATAGTCTAAAAACATACTGAATTTTGCACAAAAAATAAACTTAATCCAAGTTTATTTTTTGTGAAAAATTCAGTATGTTTAATTTCAACATACTAACCCTATTTGTTTGCCTAATGCTCAAAAGCAGAAAAAATCTTTAGAGATTGCCTGATAAACTGACAAGGGGGAGAGGGTCTAAAATTTCAAAAATTTGCTTATGTATTACTTTAATGGCGCCTAAATAAGTTTTCATTAACTTGAGGTGAAAGGGCTTGAAGCCCAACTTAAATATTGCAAGTGACACCAATGAATGCAAATTTAAACAGAAAATTGTGCAATCTAAAAACTATGACCCTGTAAATATACTTAAGCTTACTATCAGGCAGGCTGTACACTTATTTATCACCCTAGTTGTATTTTTTGGTCAGTGGGCTTTCGGGGCGGGTTGTTGGAGTTGGGGTATACTCTTCGGGGCACTATGAAACGTGCAGAAAACAAAAAAAAAATTTTTTTTTTAAATTTTGTGTTTAAGGGGCATGGCTTAGAAAATTTTTCGATTATTTTAATTTTTTTTTATTATCATATTTTTATATGCGCACATCAAAGATCACATCTATCTGATGTGATCTTGTACATGACAAGAAATTATCTCTTTGAAGATATTTTTTTCTTTTTAAATCTCCCATTTTTATATGTATAAAAATGTGAGATTTAAAAAGAAAAAAATATCTTCCAAAAATTGGCCAATGACTCATACATTGTTAAAGTCTATTTTTCTCGAAAACGGCGCGTTGTACGAAAAAGTTGTATATGACAAGAAATGATCTATCTGATGTGATCTTTAATGTGCGCATATAAAAATATGAAAATAAAAAAAAATAAAAAAAATCGAAAAATTTTCTGTTTCTTTTCTAAAGAAAATAAAATAATGGCCCTATTGCATCAGAAAACATTGCATCATTTTTTTTTCCATTCTTCATGCAGTAGGATGAAAAATTGTTTATGTGTGATTTACAGTGTAATACATTGTGGTGCCGTCGCCACCCCCAGCCGCTGCCAACAAAGCAACTGCTTCCTTTCTGGTGACCTCACTCACTTACAGGAACACAACAACCTTTAAGGGAATTGTTATTTGCTGCGCTGCGGTATTCTGTGAGGTGGAGGTACTTCCCCAGTCGGGCAGCTTATGAATACACTGTACTCAACTTCTCTTTTGCTAGAGCCTCTTTTGCTTGTCAGCAAGGTGCACCACGTGCGGGCGAAGTAGGCTCTAAAGATTGTGGTTAGCCACTAATACATCAAACATACAAAAATCCACAAGCAGTCAATATCCCAATTACTTAGAAAAAATATATAGAAGTTTCCACTTTATTGAAAATTTATTAATTTGACTTGTGCACATTATTAAAAAAATATTTTCAGATAAAAGTTTCCTTAAAGTTATCAGAATACAATTTTTTTCTTAATTGTTTTAAGCAGAGCAAGCTTTCACTTTTGCATGTGCTACTTATAACATCAGCATCTCCATTATTGATTAATAGCAAAGTTGCTAGTAATTACAAAAATTAGGTATGCCTTTTGTTAATGCAGCCTTTTATAATTATGCAAATTATAACATAACAGTACTTACTTGTATGCTTGCACCAGAGGATGATCGTATGGCTTTCCAAGTAAGTCTAACAAGTATGAGTAAGAGTTTTTGGGAAATCGCACGCCAACGGTTACTGCGTCTTCCCCGAACGTTCGCACGCCGTCCCTGAACGCAACCACAGCTGGAGTTTTCCTCTTAGACTCCTTGTTCAGAACAATCTCCATAGGCACACCGGGAGACACAATACCGACCTTCATCCATTCCGATCCCAAATCGATAGATATTACGGCCGCTGCGTCGGTGTACTGACTTATAAGTAATGGTAACAACACCACACTCAACATTCCATACATTTTCTGTGAAATACAAAAGCAAAAAGACCGATCAATCGAAAATAACGAGAAACACATCAAAAATTCCGCAATATAGGCTGTCAAAATTGTTCTGTTTTATGAGAAAGTATGCACTTACATTGTGAATAAACATTTTTATTTTCATGGGAAAAACATTTAAATATTAATAACGAGTATCTTTCCCGTTTCAGCAGGATAGAATAAATAAATTCAATTGCAATAATTCAGCAAAATGAGGCTAAACGAGCCAGCTGCTATAGTCCACGTCAAGTTTAACGTGTTTTCTTCTTTTTGGTTAGTGATTTTATTGCCAGAGGAAAATAAAATTTATGCTTTTTTATAGATTGATTTTATGACTCTAGATACAAGGTTGTTATTGTTATATGGAATCATAGTTTTTTAATTTCTTAGTTTTATTCTTGAAGGCTTTGAGTATTAATCGATTAATACTCAAAGCTTGAAGGACATGCTAAAATTTTTTTTTTTTTTTATATACTACGTCGGGTGGCGGACAAGCATACGGCCCGCCTGAGGTGAAGTTGTTACCGTAGCCATATTAACGCTCGCAACATAAAATATCGCTCGCGCGCCGCCACCCCCGCTGCCATCGCAGCATCTCCTTCCTTTCTGGTGACCTCACTCACTCGCAGGAACACAACAGCCCTCAAGGGAACCGTTATTTGGCCGCGGTATTCTGTGAGGTGGAGGTACATTCCCCAGTCGGGTAGCTTACAATTACGCTCCCTACCTCTCTTTTCGCCAGAGCTTCGTTTGTCAGTCAGCAGGGTGAACCGCGTGCAGGTGAAGTTGGCTTTGGTTCAAAGATGTTGATGAACCACTTACACCCCATATTATCGGGAATCTTAACGACAACAAACCAGTGGTCCGATTCCCGTAATGTTTAATGTCCCGACTGTCCCGTTGTCGTAGCGACTTGGTCGTTGGCCGCGTTCACGCGATAATTAATAGATTCGAATTTTTCATGAATTCCATATTCCACTGTATGCAACGATAATTCATATGAAAACCATAGCATAAGTTAAATTGTACCTTACAATTGAATTTGATTGTTTGATGTGTGAACAAGTATTGACTATAATATGAAATAATATGCAAACATGAAGAAATCCAATGGAGTTGTAGTCATCTGAACGTATCCAAATTGCTTTCGCGACTGAGTCGCTTCAGTCGCTGCGATAATATAACGGTTGAATCTTTTGGTATAAAAAATAATTTTACTCTTTTTGTTCAACATTTGCGAATCGAAGCACAGGTATTACAATTTTACTATTCGTTTATATTACTTCTTCAAACAATTTTACTAAAAGATTAGCTGACCCGGAAAACGTTGTTCTGTCTTACAAATTATTATAATTATCGGCATTAATTATATATACGACCTATTCGCGTATCCTGAGCTCATTAACATAAAAATCGTTCGAGCCGTTTCGGGGGATCGGGGGAGTTCGACAACAAACACCGTGATTCGAGATATTTATTTTATTGAAATAATTCACCAATTTTATCCACTATAATAACAATCTGTATTTTGAGATAATGACATTGATTTTATTCGCTTATTACATTATAAATTTAACCCCAATTCAACTTGGAAATTGGCATAAAATTTAATAGTGTGTAGAACAGTGTGTTGAGTTGGATAAAGTATATTACTTTGCGAAAGATGCGAAAAGAGGAAATAAGGTCGTAGAGCTCTAACGAGCATTCGCCGTGATGTTGATTTTAACCTCGATTTTAAATTCCTACACAAGAGAAATATTTGTGTGCATGATCAAGTCTATTTGTCTTGGTACTTATGGATGTTTTCAATGTAATATATGTATTTACAAAATAAAAATGTATTTAAGTATAATATCAGTTATATACTACCCACAGTACAAGCTTTACTTAGAATGGTTTAGAACTAGATGACTCTATGACATGGTTGTATCTATTTTACTAAGTACATTTTTTTTGTAGATTCAGTACATATGCATTGTGTTATGATTCATTTCTTAAAATTTTGTTTTTATTTTCAGACTGATTTCAATCTATACAGTTATATACACGGTGAAATTTACATGGTTGTTTTCCCGGATAAGGATCATTTGCCTTCAGCAGTACTATCAATTCATAGAGTTAAATTTGAAAAATACAAATGTTTCTTTATTTTCAAATAAATAAAAAAATATTCCGAACTCGAAAGCGTGAGAAACAATAGTACGAGCCGTCGCAGCGCGATGCCGAAAGGTCTCCATCAGCCAGCGCGCGCATCTTTTGTAATGCGCGCGCCGCCTGCTTTGTATACGCCGCCGCGCCGGCCGGATCGTGCCAAGCGTCGCAGTCGCAGTCGCACCGGCGAAGCGGAAGCTTCTGTTAGTCGGCACGCCGGTTCCGTGCGAGTTACACGCGAAACGCGTCGCGCGCCCGCGCGCGATGGACCGCCACTACGTTTATTCCAATTTGGAATACCATGGTGCAATTATACGCTAGGGCTAATTATGACTCATGCCGCCGTACGGCTTTATGCTGATCCGCGACATTTAGAGACGCTCCGTGTTCGTGGAATTTTGGACCCCCAAGTACCACAGGCTCGGACGATCGTAGCGGCGACGCAGCGCCTCCTCGATCACGGGCAGCTCCGACCGCCGGCGCATGCACAGGGTAGAGGTCAACCCCGTTACGCCCCAGAGCTCGACGAGGACATCATAGAGTATTTCGAACTGGACCCTCGTCGAAGTACGCGCATGGCCGCGATGACCTTTGGCGTAAGCCAATATTACGTGTGGAAACTTCTTCATAGTGAAAAATTGTATCCATACCACTTTCGTAAAGTTCGTATTGCTTTTTGTGAGTGCGATTCAAAATGATAATGCCACTATTTTGATACTATTAGGCGTGTTATAGACACCTTATTAAAACTAAAAGACAATCAAATAAAACGTGCACGACTGTGTATTGGTTTACACTTTGAACAATTACTTCGATACCGCGAAGTATAAATGCGTACGAATCCTGACGTTTATCAGTAGAGCAGGTAAGTTGACTAAAATCATTGTAGGTAAATAATTTGATTCCATTTTTTTTAAATATGCCATTACTCTTACCTAAGTCAGAGTGTTGAGAGAAAAGAACGAAATAATATTTTTTGTCTATGGTGATGGCATTTCGATGCTTCAACACAGATATTTTTTTTTTCTAAAGCTGGTTTTAAGTTTTATGTTTATAGTAAATAACATAATACGGTTAATAAAGGAGGTAAAAGTATTTATGACGGTCCTAAGCCCGTAAAGTATGAAGGAAAAATTGGATTATTTTAGTATTTTGTACTTCATAGCATTTTGTAAATAAGTAGGCAAACATTCAATCAGCTGGGTGCGAGAGGTTAATGAACGCGCACGGTGGCGCGCCAGCCGTTGCCCCCGCGCTCGCGTGTCTGTGTCTGTGCGAGCGGTCCTACTATTGTTTCGCGCTTACTTTCGAGTTCCGTTTTTGACATTTGTTAATCTGTTAGTTTTTGTTTAAAATAAAAAAAAATATTACGTATGTATAGTACTATTAGAGGCAAATCATTCTGCCGCGGGAAAACAACCACGTTCATTTCACCGTGTATAAGTACTATTGTATATTTTTTCGTTTAGTTTAGTGACTACGTACACACAGCAACACATTAAACTACTTTCAAAATAGATATGCCAACAGACTATTGAACATTTTTTTTTTTTCAATTAGTTATACAACGACGTCAAATAAATAACTACAGGTGAAAGAATTACTACGATAGCATAAAAAATTGGTTGCCTGTAAAGTCGGTATACGGGCGAAAGTTTTACGTGACAACGACTTTGAGTGGTAAAATGTTTTCGAGTGGAAGGGACGCATGCCTTTCACTTTTTATGTCTGTCTCTCTCGCTCTTAGAAGGGACGCGTGCCTTTCACTCGCTCTCATTGTAAGCGCATAACGTGAGCCAGTTTCTTGAAGTGTCACCCGGCTAACCAATTTATAAGACGTTGTCACGTCAAAATTAAAAACTTCTTGAGACTTGAGTTATCAAGTCAATAATCTCAATTTTGGACTATCCCGAAAACGCTCCATTCTAATGGCCATCACATTATACATATTAATTATACATAATTATGTATTATAAATCAGAATTTTGTACAACAACCATGTTATATATTGCGTTTATAGAGCTAGTGCCGTAACAAAAGTTGTAGTATTTTTTATTGTTTTCCAACGGTAATACTTTTTTAAAATAATTTCAATTTAAAATGGTCTTTCTTACCAAACTTTGATCGACCATGTCGGACATAACTTATTATAATTTTAAGATCATAAATCTTATCGTTGTAGTTTTGTGTATTTTACAGCACTAATAAATAGTTTAAGCAATTTTAGAACATTGACAACTACCTTATTAATAACGAACACTTAAAATTTGACTTTAATTTGAAAATCAGTTGAGAAAATTTCAGATATTAGTACGTAGTGCTATTACTTATACTGTGATATTGGCGTAGAGTGATGTGTTGCTGACCATTCTATGAATGTATGTTTTGTTTCTTTAAAGACCAAAACCAAATAAACTGGATATTCTTATACTATATTATCATTTCAGATACAGATCTAGAAGACTGTTTTCGTTTTATTTTCGAAAGTTCATTTTAATTTGATTAGTTCATTAAGTTCAACATGTTACGTTAAGTAGATATTATGTACAAAATACGATTTTATTTTATTTTTATTAACAAATATTTAAGTTGATTGTTCAACTGGTTTTATTAATTAGTATCCTAACCTAAGAAGTAAAAATGATTGTGTTAAATGCAAATAAAATATCAATAATAAGATTTCAATATTTTATTCACTCGGGAAACTAACTGTTGAATAAATTGCCTACTCAATCCTAATAACTATAATCTAACTTACATACTAAACTTACCCGATTCCCGAGGCTGGTTCACCGTAATCCAGAAGGGTTCACGCAGACAGGAATAAGGAATTAAGGACAGGAATATATATATAATAATAGGGAGTACGTTCACCAGTTACAGATCAGTGTTCCGAGGTCGCCCAGCGATCAATCACTCATTGTTAACACTGTCCAAACTTTCGACGCATCCCGGCGTCGATCCGCGGTCCCGCGCGGTTCTAGAAGTGTTCCGCGAACTCCAGGTCGCGAATTCCCGTATGTGCTGTAGCTTATCCGGAAGCTAAGCACAGCAACAAAACCCCGGCGTTCCAAAAGCGCCCCGCGCACCGCCACGTTGCTTAGGTTATTTTTTTGTCAGCCCCGCGAGTCCATCCAGCGAACTACGGGCGACCACCGCGACTGCTACGCGAACTCCAGGTCGCGAGACTCCCGTGCGAGGCCTATCCCGAAGCAACACAACACAACAACCGCTTTCCAGAACGGGGAGTCTATAAGCGCTTTCCAGAAGCGCACCGCGCGCCGCGACCATTAGCGACTATGTGAGACTGCCGCGCGCGCGCCCCCTGACGACGCGCACCGGCGAAATGAGTGTTGCCAGTCAACAAGCTCGATTACGCCCTGACTAACAATCGATTCGTTTCCAGAGTCGATTTTAAATCCAACACTAACCTTTAACTATAGTGAAAAAAAAACACTTTCAAATTCTAGTAACTCAAAATATTTAAAAATAATTACATAATTGAAAATAATTAAGTAATATTTTAATTTAAAAATTTTGTTCGGAACTTAACTCAATATTGTAAAATTATTATATATATGTATTTTAAAAGTATTAGTAAATAGACGGTTACATACTTTATTTTCACTAATAAAATATACATATATAATAGATTTTTTTATAAACTATTATAGAAAGTGAACAATTAGTTTTTCGTTGTTACTGAAAAAAGTTCAATTTTGAGTTCCAACACTATTTTAATATATTATTAGTGCGATGATGTCGATAAAAGCTTTGAGTATAAATCGACTGGAGATGCCATACGCGGGCGATCCCCTCCGGCAAAGTACATTGGTCAACTGGTCATACACGTTATATAAAACTACTTAAAGTCGCTTCACCGTCATTTTGCATCGCTCCGTGTCGCGTGATTTTTCTCTCGAAAAATGGTGAGTTGTGCAGTATTATCGTGCAAAAGACGATCTGATAGCTTAAATTCGCAACAAGATCGCGTTTTCTATCATAGGTAAGTATTTTTAATAACTATTAAATGTGTATTAAAGTACAATCTCCATTTAAAGTAAAAACCGTTGCGATACGTAAACGACAGAGAAATGTAAACATGAATACAGTGGTACAGGCTTTAGGGATGTGACAAAGTCAAAAAAGCGATTCAACATTTGAATGAATCATTCACTCATTCAATTACTGCAGTTCGTATAATAGTCAGATTTTTATTAGATATTGTATTAAATAGTAGGTATAGATGTATGTTACATTTAAATATTGTAAGGTGAATTAGAAAAATTACCTTTCTCTGGACATACGATGTTGAAATTATGAAAAGAATTGTTGGCTAAAAAAAAGTAGGTAAAAGCAATACATTTAGTGTGGGACTATGAGTGTATACGTTATACAGATACTATTATTCATAGGCTTTATTTAATATAATTGTATTTCCTTTTAGATTTCCAAAAGATCCCTATATAAAAGAAAAATGGAGAAAATTTTGTAATGACGAAAGTGATTCTTGGAAACCTACACATACAAGTGTTATCTGTTCGGAGCACTTTACCATAGTAAAAATAGAGAAGTAAGGTAACTTCATACAAACGCACCGAGCGCGGTTTGTATGTGAGCGCGCCCGTACGTAATGGACGTCGCACGCACACACTGACAACATTTGTAGGAGTTTATATGGAGCGCCAGTTTCAGGGGTCAGGGGGTCAGGGCTGCGTCGTACGCAAAACCGTCCGCTCCCACGCAAGATTCGCGCCTGCGCTGACGTTCGTTAATAATTTTAACATTTAGGTACCTACCTACGTCGTATATAACTACAAATACGTTAAAGATGGCTACAAAGTCGACTAGCCATAAAAAACATTACAGTGTTCATGGATGTCTCGGATACCCTAACCATTCGGCCACCGACACTCCTAATAATCACATTATAAGTGTGTAAATTAAAAAGTAATAAAAATAGTTTAGTGTAAAAAATAATATATAATAGGTACTTAATAAAAATATATTTTCATAATAATTTAGATTATTTGAATAAATATTATGATTCAGTAAAGCTACGTTTTAATTAATCCTATTCCTATTTAGACCGTAATTTTTCTAATCACTAAACAGATAACATGAAGTAGGTTTTATCAGATGGTAGGAGTCCGCCTGGGTGAGGACAACAGCCTTATCTATTACTGCCGCCAAGCAACAATGCTTGCATTGTTGTGTTTTGTATTCCGGTTTGAAGGACAACGCACCTGCGATTCTGCATTTTTGTTGCCAACAGCTTGAATGCGTGAATCGTGGATGTTATGGGCGACAGTTACCGCTCACCATCAGGTGGGCTGTCTGCTCGTTTGTCACTGAGTAAGCATGCATTAAAATGTAGGTAATGAAAAAATTCCAGTCACTCCTGGTGTATGTACAAAAATAATTATTTTTATTCTTTTTAGATTTCCACACCCAAAGGGTAAAAACGGGACTACTAAGACTCCGGTGTCCGTCTGTCTGTCCGTCTGTCACCAAGGGCTGTAAGTATCTCATGAAACGTGGTAGCTAGACAGTTAAAATTTTCACAAATGATGTATTTCTGTTGGCGCTATAAAAACAAATACTAAAAACAGAATAAAATAAATATTTAAGGGGGGCTCCCATACAACAAACGTGATTGTGTGTCGTTTTTGGTACGGAACCTTTCGTGACCGAGTCCGACTCGCACTTGGCCGGTCTTTTGTTACAGATCCCTAACACTTACCCTACTTAATTTTGTATAATAGAGATTGACTAAGTATTTTTGACGGTTGAATAAACTATTAAGCGACAGCCCTACGTGTTTAGGCTATTATCTCCCGCTCGGGGCTTGAGTTGTACTACTTCTCTATTTTTATTATGACTTTACTCCGGAAAGCTACAAAAATGCTAATAACAGAAAGACATTGATTGAAGGTGCAATACCTTCTTTGCGACGCTGTCCTTGTTTGGTGAGTCAGTATTTCTTTGTTTTTCTTAAATCTTTGACTACTTCAATATATGTAGTATGTATACATTTAATTTTTAAACCCGGGTATTTTTCCGATAAAATCAAATGAAGGATAAAAATTTAAATATTGCTCCATTTTTGCCCCACAAATCCATTTCAAAATTTGTAAAAAAAAAGTAGACCCCAAGAAATGTATTCGTCACGTATACAATAAACTTATTCATTTTAAAAATCAATAAAAATACTAATTAATGAAAACCGTCTTAATCGGGTTTTAGAAATCCCTACATAAGAATTTAATTTAAATAAATATGTGGCCATTCTAATTAAATTAACAATTTGTTTTATTGCTTTCCCTTTGCTCATTCATATGTTTAAATAACTTTATATGTGGGGACAGATGACCCTTACTTATTATAATATAATTTCATATACATAGGTTCTTACAAATACCAATGTACTTTATATAATACTAGCTACGCCCCGCGGCTTCACCTGCGTTAGAAAAGTATCCTATGCTATTCCCCGGGACTCAAACTATCTCCATACCAAATTTCATCTAAATCCGTTTAGCCGTTATTGCGTGATTGAGTAACAACCAAAGATCTAAACATCCAAACGAATATGTTTGGATCTTTGGATGTTCCCATTTAAAATATTAAATAAGGATATCTGTTAAAAAATCGATTGACAATATTTCATGTTCTCAAACAGGGTTTTGTCCAATAAAATCAAATAAAGGATAAGAAATTATTTAAGCAACTGTATGAAGGGATACAAGTGCGTAGCTGGGTTTTTAGATGGGCGTACGCTCTTTTCTTGAAGGTTGTTTCCACTGACCTCTATACTACAAGTACGTACGTAGTCCAGCGTACTCGTATAATAGAAGACAGTGGTTGTATCACCCCGGTAAAACCGCGGGCTACAGTTCATACCACAGTTTAGCTGCACGAGAGTGCTAATGACACAAAGACACATAAATACAGACAGACATACATACAAACAAACATATTTTTTGAATAATATCTTTAATGTACAGTATTTTCACTTTTACAATTTTATAATAAATAGTATAAGACAATTCAGTTCATTCATCAAACTGATTTGACTCATTCAGATGTGCCCCATCACTAACTTTTTCGTATGTGTGCTGCATAGTTACATGAAAACTGTGTCTGTGGGCGGGTAATTTTTGATGTGTTGATTTTTTTTGTAGTGTGCGTTTATCGCAACAGCAAAATTTGTGAATGCGAGTTAATTACATCGTTTGGTGGTGTGCTGTACGTGTTTACCTCGCCCCCCGCTAAAAATGGTGAAAAAATTTGTTCGAAGAGTTTCGTTATGGCATCTCCAGTCGATTTATACTCAAAGCGATAAAAGTGACTCAATGCAGCGACTTCTCTGCGGAGCACGGAGTTCCAATGGCTCCAGTGATGCTCCTAGCTTAGGATCGCCAATGATCCGGACTGTACTTTGATATGAATCAAGAACCATATAATCTTCCCAAATGGGAACTTAACCGGGCAAATAACTAATTTACCCGGGTTAATAACCGTTGGGTATTTACCCACCGCCCACCTCTACTCCTGACCTTATAAACCCATGTTTGTCTATAGCTTTCTCTGTCTACAGCCCAAAGAGTTCTCGGATATGGCTTCACCAATCACACCGTCACTGACAGATAGAAGCCCACAGAGTAAAATAACAATAGACAATACGAATGTGCGTCCGGTTATCAAATCATATGTTTATTTATGTAGGTTGCTCATCATTGTTTATGGTTTGATTGGGTGTCGCGCGGAGGTGTTTTGTTGCGTTGCGTGTTGATTGCAAATGCGGAGGTCGTGGAATGCTGTTTATTGTTATTAATTTTTAATTAGTGTACCAATTCCAAGCAACCTATCGTCATAAAGGTGAGTTGTATTTCTAATTCCGTGTACGGTTTCACGGTTGTATAAATTCAAAATTAATAAATTCTGAGATAGAATGTGTACTTGCTGTGCAAAAGTGATATTTTAATACGCATTTTAAAATTTTGCTGTCCTAATTGAGAATATAAATGTATGTATCACGTTGCGTCCAATTGATCCTGTAACGTGGAGTAAAGTATCGTTTACATGCGGTTCTAAAAATGTGACTAGACGCGCATGAGGATCGCCGAGACGCATCGGTGGCGCTCCTTCTATATATGGAACGGGCTGTTAGTCAACGTTGTAGTGTCTTCGGCGTGGTATCGGCGGGCTTCCCTGAAGTTATGTAACTGCCCTTCGAGTAACGGGCCAACACGTGCAAATCTGAGTGCACGCAGGCACTTCCACGTCGGAAGCACGACGCACGACGACAGGACGGCGTAATCGCGCACGCGGTCGCAAGAGAGTCGTGCACTCCTCAGCAGTTTCCTAGCAACACATTGTTGACGCCACTGCTGACCCAATGAATACAAAAACACATGGTAACTAGCTGTTACATCACCCCTCCGCACCACCGTTGTATTTTCGCTGCTTACGTTGCTAAGGAGGCAAAACCATAACATAATTAACTGGCTAAGTGCAAGCAGCCCTTTACACAGTGGACTTTGGTCAATAACCAATTGGAATAGATGTTAGTACCTCTTGTTTATTCTATTTGCCTCAATAAACCTGCTTGATTTGACCTTGATAGTGTTGTATTATGTAGTAATTACTATATGTTGTTGTTCTAAATCCTAAAATAGTGCTAAAGTTATTTACACTATAAATAGCTGCTAGACCTTTGTGTGACCTAGTTTCAGTGTGACACTTCCTGTAGGATTTCTAATTTTAATTGTCACCCAGAGGCAATGCTCTAATTTTAGCATTCAATTAAAAATGTTTATATAAGTATATCTTAAATGTTTACTTTAAAATTGATGAGCAATATATGTACAAATAATAATTGATTACTAAATAGCATGAAGTCAAAGCTGAAAATTCTTACTTGCAATATTACTACATCAATCCATATTCATCCCACTGCTGGGATATGGGTCTCCCTGTCAATCGAAGGGGTTTCGCACATACTCCACCTCACTGCTCAACTGCGGGTTGGTGATTATTTTATTGATATTCCAATATTAACAACTGTGTAATATGTATATCTGTATTATATGAAATACATTACATGTAATATTGACTATACTGCCATAAATTATGTTGACTATCTTAGTGGTTCTTTATAGCAGACAGACCACATCAGTTTATAATGCTTGATATGTCTAACAATAATAGTTTAATGCTAGAACTATTGAATTCCTCGATTGTTCAATTTGTTATATCTAATTTCAGGCCTCCATAATGTTGGAACTAGATAACGACAAGTTAAAAATAAAACTTGATAAGCAGTTTGTTACTTTTATTAAATTCAACATTAATAAAAATAAATAAATCCTTTGTAGTAAATACTCTTTAGAATGTTGTGGAATGAACTGTATGTAGAGGTTTTCCCACAAGATTATAGTGCACTGGATTTTTTCAAGAACCATGAACAGGTTTTGCAGTATTGGCAATGCATAAGTTTACAAATGTCCATAATCTGTAGTGTTCTTTCTTTTTTTTGTAAATTAAAAAATAAAACATATTTTTTAAAATGAATGTTGCTCATAATTAACTCACTATTTGCTGATGGTGTCATATGAGATTATGTAGATTCAGCTGTTGGTGTCGAATTTTTATATCCAACATTTTGTTTATACTTGAGCTATTGCATTTAGCAATCTTAAATAACTTTCATAACTGGTATATAGTTATTTTTTAATTTTTGTGCCCAGCTCTGTAATTGTTGTTTAACGTTTACAACTAGTGCAAAGTAACAATGTTAACAATTTATTGTCAGGTCTTTTTGTACTGCTTTAACTAACTACTACTAACTTTCAACTGAGGGTTATAAGAAAACTTCCCACAACAATGAAATTGCTCTTGTAGCGTCAATGACAAGTTTATTAATCTGTGCAATGTAAACCTAATTTTAACCCATTTTCAAGATTACATAATTTTGAATTTGTTTTTGAAATGTATCTTAAGACTGTGACAAATTGATACAGGGCAGCTACCTTAACTGTTAGAGACTTTTACTATTGATTTTTTTAATACTTCAACAAAATAGGACATATTATTGCAAAAAAAATATTTTCATTATTTATTTATTTATCAATATTTATTATTAAATTGAGATTGACCACAACATTGTTATTTACAACCTATATTTTCCTCATCAATAAAATATTGATGTTATAAAGTTAAACCAACACTCGGGACGTTTTTATCTATTAATATTAATAGCGTTTGACTTAGTTTAGAAAAAAATGTTCAAAAAAAGATTTGTTTTTTCAGAACCTTAATTATTTTTCCAAACATAGCATTACTTCTTATAATATCAGCTATCTGGGAGCGAAAATCAAAATTGTTTTATTGTTAACCTTTTAAGCTGACATACATATTCAATTATGCATTTAGCTGTTATTTTGACATTTAAATTTTATTTATTTGTGTAGATTTATTTATTTATTTATTTATCTTAGCTTAAGTCTACCATTACAGCATCACACCAATACGATAGAAAAGCATTCATTATACAATATTATAAATTATAACATAAAATACATAATGCAATCATTGTGAATTCGTTCAAAGAACAAGAAAATTTATATATTTATTATACATACATAATTGTCCCAATTTAAGAAAACCCTAAAAAGCCCAAAAGCCCAAACTACTTAACATATAGAGGTCATTGTCAAGTTGAGGAATAAAATCAAATCATTGGTTTGCTTAAGTGTACTAAAGCCTAAATATATGATTTGCTTGCATTTTATCTGCAACACTTTTAACATGCAATTAATTTACTTTTTGATTAAATATTAAATAATCAGCTTCTTTTATTGCATACGACTCCATTGTTCTAACTAAGGTACTCGTGTCATGACCATAGTCTTATGATAAAGTCATAGAATTTTAGTAGACGTCGCTTGGTTCGCGTTCGCGTACTGAAACTTTCACCTAAAATATTTATGTTACACGTTGTTTACATTAACATTTATATCCTATACTTTTGGGGTATTTCCACTCACAGTCTAGTACGTATTAGGTACCGACGACAGCTTGTAGTGTAGACCGTAACACTTTCCGTATAAAATGTTCCTACGTAGGTAAAAGACGTAGCATTCGTAGCACTACACTCTATTGTTCTGGAAGTTACGATCTATATGCTGTTGTCTGTACAAATAAAATATTTGTGTTGGTGCGATGTTATATTTCTATAGATATGCCAAAAATATAAACGTCAAAAACGAACACCCGAAAAGTGAGCCAACTGTCTTACCTCGCAATTAGTTCGCACAAGCAAACCGACGAATCTGACGTTTGTGAGAATTTATTGAAATAGGCAAAAAGTACGCCTTCGGTATTTCGAAAATCCATTATTTATGTTGATAATGTAATTAAAACCCAAGAGATCACTTATTACACAAAAATACACATTTTTTGATAATTTGGTTAAATAATAATATTTTAATTGATAATTTTTTGAAAATTGATTTTAACGCGTAGTTTAGTTAATTTCCTATTTTTACGAGGGAAATTTGTAATACAAATTTCAACAAAAATATGAAATTAACTAAACTACGCGATAATATCAATTTTCAAAAATTTGCGCATGGCGAAGAAAAGAGATAGCAAGTATATTAAATCACTTATGTGATAAGGATGGTCTACGTTACATATAGCTAGCTATCCATGCAACAGCAGGATCTGTTTTCTGACGCAATTTTGTAGGGATATACCATATTCATATCTATAGAAATATAGTAACGTCATTGTTTTGATGAGACTATTGAGATTTGCTTTTTCCACTGTATTTAACAATTTTAAAGTCCATTTAGGAGCAATAATTTATAATATGACTATGGAACATTAGTTATATATAGCTTTAAATTATTTATTGCACATAAATAGAATACGTAACAAGTAACTGTAACTGTTACAAATAAAGTATAACACAATATAAAAAAATCTTAAGCCAATACAAATGCAACAGTTTGTAGTTTTAGAAAGGCGAATTCATCGCTTTATACCTTTCCGTACTATTACTTATACTGTGCATAACCTAGTAATAATTTGCTTCTGACAGAAGTATTGGAAATGTCAATAGATAATGATAATATACATATAATTACATCAATCAAACCCTCTAGCAAGGAAATATTTTTTTTTTGTTCATTTGTTATGTCATTTGTCATTAATTTGTTATTGAATACAGAAGGCCAATTCTCGTAATTTTTCTACGAACGCAGATTGAAAGTTGACCGAATCGAGATTGAATTGTGAATTGACTAAAATTATATACTTGATTTCATTAATTAATTATTATCAATTCTTGTTGTTGGCAAAGTAACATTCTTAGTTTGTTTAATTTTCACTCATATTTCGATACAATCCCGCTTAAATTTATTTTTGAAGTTACATATTGTGTTACGAGAATACCAAATGTGACATTTATGAGATCGAGACTGGATCGAAACTGAATTTTGACTATATTATAATTACGAGAATTGCCCCTCTGCTCTCCGTTCACTAGGACCTTGATAATTTTTTGTTGAATATATTTCGATCCAAAAATGAGAGGATTCAAAAATATTTTCTTTTTATCCCACTTTGATCCACAATCCGCTCACTATCAAAGCCGTTCACAAACTTTATTCTGGAATTTAGATTCCACACGTAATTTCATCTGAAATCTAGGTATCTACCTAGATAGATAGAATATACTTTGTTTGCTTGATACAAATTTAAAGTACAGTGAATCAATAAATTATTACAGATTTGTATACATGCAACAAGGCGGCCTTATTGCTGAGAGCAATCTTTTCAAGGCAACCTTAGGGTAACGAATTTTATCACAAGCCAGTGATTTTAAACAAGTGAAGGAAAAAGTGGGACTCGTTTCGTAAAAGCTGAAGAGACTCGCGGATCACATCACAGAATCTAGCTTGACAAGAGCACAGCGTTGATGATGATGTTGAAACACAAGCCGACAAGCTAAATGTAACAGCGAAATGAGAGCCGTGTACATAACGCACTTTTACTTTTAGTAACTAAAGTTGTGAGCGTTTAATCGACTAATGACCGATTCTAGAAATGACTACATAGTCTAAAATTGCCCAAATCGTAAAACAATAGGCTAGACGACAATGATAAAAAATTATAAAAAGTACTTAACAGTGTCATAAAATATACAAAACTAGAACGATCTGTGATCTTGAAATTTTGATAACTTATGTCCTACTTGTTCTATGATCGATCAAAGTGTAGTAGGAAAGTCCAATTTAAAAGAATGAAATTATAAAAAAAAAATATTAATTTTGGAAAAACAATCAAAAATCCTATAACTTTTGTTATGGCACTAGCTACATAAACGCAGTATTTCACATAGCTGTCGAACAAATTTCTGTTTTAACGTATACAAAATACATAAGTGTGACGTCATACTTATGTAGCCTTTTGTATGGAGCGTTTTCGGGAAAGTCCAAAATTGTGATTTTCAAGTTATCATATCTCGAGAAGTTTTTATGCTATCGAAGTAATTCTTTCACTTATAGTTATATTATTGTGACGTCCTTACATAACAAACCGAAAGAAAAAATTGTCGTCTAGCCTATTCTATGAATGACTGATTCTGTAATAGATCACTTCTAGTATTGACTAATTCTCGAAATGTGCAATTCGAGAAACGACCGATTCCACATTTGACTGATTGTATAGTGTCGGAAAAGTAGAATGTTTGCAGCACAGCTATATACATATATTGTGTGTTCTTTCTCAAATTCAACAAACTAAACTAAACGTTTCCTTACCGTTAACGTTATCAAGTCGTCGAAACCATTCGGACGCGCTGCGGTTGAAAAGATTCTGTTTATGTTTTGAAAACATTATTGCTCGAATGATGTCATCGTGGATCAGGAAAACATAACGTGCTATATATTTTTTTGTAATTTTATATGTAATGAACGAGTGCTATTTACTTATGCGATTTCGTACGCCCTAATCGATTATATTCTTCGTACGATTTTGACCGATTCGCCCAGTGAAGTCTGCGTTAAAGAAGCAATTCAGTCGAGCACATTTTTTTTTTCATTTTTCTATTCATCACGAGCTCTTCCGTTCTGGGAGGGCACGTTAAGCCCTCGGTCCTAACTGTTGTCATTAGATGACATTTGTTAAGTCAAGTCCGTGGCCTTTAGGCGGCCTGAAAACACTGGCCTCCGCCAACCCGCAGTTGAGCAGCGTGGTGTAGTACGCTCTAAACTAAACCCCTTTGATTTGATTGAAGGGAGACCCGTATCCCAACAGTGGGATAATCATGGGTTGATGTCGAATATAGGATGAACAGTAACACGTAGACAGACAAAAAATAGTCATTGTATGTTGCTTAAGTAACGGATACGATGCCTGTTTTTGTAATTATTGGGTTTAGGTACATTTGTACTCATATTTACTAAGCGGAAAAATAAACAGGTAAAACCTCGTGGCGCCGCCGCCGCGCAGACACGCAGCACTCGTGCGCAAGCCGTACAAAGTATTGTATTTTTTATCAACTCTGTCAGAAACGGTCTGTGTCAAGATAGCGCCCTAGCATGATTTGCGCAAATTATAATTTCAACGACCTGTAGCTAAGCTAATAAAAAATGCTGACGACAGCATGGGAGCAGCGGCGAGTTGAGAAACAAAACCAGATTATATTAAGCGTAGCAAAATTAAGACATGTCAATTTTCTGACGGTTTACTTTACTGGTCTCCTGAAGAAAAAAGTATCACATTGATACGGCATATTTACTTTGCAAACCTAACAATTTAATTACAAATAGTCTAACTTAAACAAACAACATAGATGAATCTAAAAATTTTTTTTTTTTTTTTTATATAAAATTTTGTACTTCAAAATATTGCGTTTAGGATACGACCGTCAGTGATGTCTACCGCAGCGGTCCCCCAACGCGACGTATTTTTTTTAGAATTATTAATACATACTTAGGTACTTTAAGATTGAGTTTCTTTTATTATTTTTTACTTTTTAAAGGGAACTTTGGTTATTTTCGGGGTTTTTTTTAAATTTAATATTTTATAAGATCAGAGTGTAAGGGCTGAAGTTTATAAGACATGTGTTTTTTTTATTGCATTGTTACCTGTGTCTGTATATCCGATACTACACAAAGTAGTAGTATGTATCAATAAAATCCTTGTGATAATATGTAAATATTAAAATAATGGTAAAAAAATGTTATTTCATATTTTTTATCGATAATTGTCATATAAAGAGTCATGTGGAAAAAAATTACATCACTGCAACAACTAGCCATCTCTATAGGCTTTTAATGCCTTATTTACCATATTGCTGTCCCTCACATTACCAAGATAGGAAGTCAAATTCCAAAAGCTTCCTACTCCTACCAATTTCTCCTAAAAATATCTTAAATTCGTAATGATTTCCAAGGCAGCCATTGTTTTACCTCGTGGAGTACAGTGGCATTTATATATTTATAGTGTGTTCATTGCCTTTTTGGCGGTCGCTGCTGTTAATCCCGGCTACACAGTAGACAGAAATGTGGGATAGTGTGATGGGCCTGTCCTGAATGCCTTAGGAGTACAGAAATCTTAATAAGGTCAAGATAAACTGTCAGAGACAGCAACTTACAAAATGCAACATGAGTAAATGCTGCAATACATGGCATAGATGTCGTATCTATGCCGTAACCACTTACCATCAGACGCGTCGAATGCCTTTTATCACTCAAATATCATAAAATAAATAAATAAATATTCCTGGACAAATTACACACGGCAAGTCCGAAACTAAGCATAGTTTATACTATTATGGGTACTTACTAGATAACTGATATTATTCTTAAATACATTTTTTTTTTGTAAATACATAGTTATAATACATAGAAAACCCCCAGCCCAAGACAGACATGTTCGTGCACGCAAATATTTGTCTTGTGCGGCGATCGATCCCGCAACCTCAAGAGTCAAAGTGGCCATTGTTAACCATTCGACCACCGAGCTCATCTTATGCGAAGCCAGAAAGTGGTTCTTTCTGGCTTCGCATACGGAAAAGACGTAAAATTTTGTGTAATCGATGTAATCCGCGGGCCACTTGTCGCGTAGAACGCGTCGTGTCGCCTGTCGTCGTCGTTGTTACTATGCCAAGGTCGCTCAATATTGTGCGATTGCGTCGCGATAATCGTTTTGATAAATAATACGAATGTTTTCTTTACACCATGGCGTTAATAAAATGTTATTACTCTTATATTATCACGCAGTATTCATTTAAAATACTTTGCGCGAAGTTGTTTATGCGCACAACTCAGAAACGACTGTAGAGTTTAAGTTAGGTTAGAAGAAGTGGTAGAAGTTGTATTTTTGAAGTTGATACTGTTGATTGTTGGCACTTGGTGGAACATATTGTTGTAATGTTATAAATAAAGCACAGGAAAAAAATCAAACAAGATCTGTTTATCTTGATAATGCCTAACGGCGAAACCGATTAGTAAAATTAAATATAATTTCGTGGGTCACAAGTGCTTATATTGTAATATTATTGTATTTTTAACAGACTCCAAAAAAGATTGGTCCCACATTTTTTGATCATCATCATCAGCCTGTATCTACCCACTGTTAGGTTTGTTATTTCATTACTCCCACATTTATAAACCGACTAGATGACCCGGTGAACTTTGTTTCACCTACATCTATCTACTTAACAAATATGCGATCTAAGATCTGTGTCTCTTTAAGAAGTGCCTACCCTGTGTGCCCGAACCTGGAGGATGTACCATTGCAAGACATTTGTTTCCTAACTTGTCGCTTTCCATAAAATTTGACAATACCAGCTTAAATGACTCTCTTGCAGTTTGCTTGCCATGTCCGAGAATTCCTGACGCGGTAATTCTACGAAACTTCGCGCATACTGCGCAGCATATTCAACTCCATGAAAGACAACACCTGTACGTGTCGCTCAAGTATTGTCGATTTTTTACTAACTTATAAAATAGTCTAATCTTTTACTAACTTATAAAATAGTCTAATCTTGGATTTCTATATTTGTCCTTTCAACTTGACGAAATTTCGGAGTCACAGATGTCACTGGTTACCTCAAGCCACTTAGTCCAAGCTACTGAAATCTCGCAGTCGATTCTATCCGATGATCGAAGAACAGATCCCAAGTACTTAAACCGTCCGTGCATTCGATCATATCCTTAAGTGCACGGTCGTGGGATCTGTTGTTTTGCAGCCCAAGTCTTTCCCGTATTCGGATTCAGCCCATAGTTCTCAAGTGACCTCTTCCATTAATTCACTCATCGCATCAACTGCACTCTATCCGCATTCGCCAGTGCAATTATATCCGCATACATGAACACCCGTCGACCCACCGCACAGAGCTGGTCCATGTGGATACATGATACTACTTGACAATTCGTCTAATACCACGAATGTCAAATGAATGAAAAAGCCAGACAACAATGTCTGGTTTTTTCTTAAATATTTTTTTTCTTGTAGAAGCTTTTTTCTCATTCTTCTTTTAGCGTTAGAGTAAGGATTTGTATCAGTAGCAGATGTTCTAGTTATAGGTGTATTTTCCAAGACGACATCTGCATACATTTCATCGTCTTGAACTACGACTTTTTCTATAATTTTATTTATTTCTTGGCGTAAGTATTGCAACTTTTCTTGGCATGACGAATGTATATGTACGATCTGTATTTTTGGTTTCTTCATCGTACCTTTTTGGATTTTGGAAATAAATAAAAAATTACTTAGTTTTAGCGCCAAATTCTTTATTTGCGGGATCCGCGGATTCGCCCTTTGAATGTGCGGGATCCCGCAGATTAATTAAAGCATCGTGATCCCGCGGGAATGCGGGATCCCGCTTTGCGACACTCCCCGTTTTGCTGACACTGGTTACCTCAAGCCCAAGCTACTGAAATCTCGCAGCCGATGCTATCCGATGATCGAAGAACAGAACCCAAGTACTTAAACTGTCCGTGCATTCAACCATATCCTTATGTGCACGGTCGTTCGGGGATCTGTTGTTTTGCAGCCCAAGTACTCGATCTTTCCCGTATTCGGATTCAGCCCATAGTTCGCAAGTCACCTCTTCTATTAATTCACTCATCGCACCAACTGCCCTCTATCCGCATCCGCCAGTGCAATTACATCAGCATACATGGACACCTACCGGCTAAGCTGAAGACGATCCCCATCGGTGTTTCTGATCACGAAAATCAAACTTTTTTTTGAAGTATGATACTTGTGTTTAGCTTAACTGACAGTAACTATGGAGCTCTACGGACTAAGCTGAATATGCTTGTCAATAACTTAAACGTAAGACCTATTTTTGGACTCAAAATATTCGATGGTAATCGGCTTCAGCTTCGGCGGTAAGCCCCCTGGTCAATCCATGATACTACTTGACAATTCGTCTAATATATAAGAAACCACAAATGTCTAATATATAAGAATATGCGTAATATGAACAAAAACAGACTAAGACTGATCGCTGGAGGACACCGACGTTAATGGGAATTTTGTCTCTCCTCTCTGACAGAGGTCTAAACTATGGATTTGGATTTTCGGTACATGTCTCGGATGATGTCGATATAAAAACCTGGCAGCCCTTTAGACTTCAGTAAAGAAAGTTCTCGCCAAATAAATTTATGACTAAATGATAAAATATGATTATATTAAAATTACAGATTTAGGTACTTCAGAAAACAATGAGGATCCGTTTTATTTTGTAATAGGTATCACCTTGGTTAACATGACAGACGTATATAATGTGACGTAGGTCTTACCATTTGCAAAGTTATACAACTCTATGTGAATCCACAAACCTCGTTCTGCGTTCAGCCCCCATTTTCTGGTCTATTCGCATTGCTGACACTGGTTACATTTTTTGCAATAATTTTTGTAATTTACAATCCGAGTGTTTATGAAATTTTCAAATTTCTATTATTTATTCATAAGTACTGTACAAAGCATGATTTACCATAAACAGTCACTACATATTTCAACTCCTTTCTTGATGTCTATTAGTATTGTGTCATTTCTATGTCACTTCTGAGAAAGTCATATTTGACAACCAACAAATATGACGTCGATTCTTTGTGACAATGACACTATTGATAGGTAGGTTCGCCATCTTTGCTGTTATGACATTCGACTATAGTAGGAACACTTTGTATGGGAAATTAAAATTGTTGTTTTCACTATCTTTCTTGAATTTTTTCCAAAATTTCTCACCGTTTAAACCTTCCCTGGGCTAAGACAAACATTTCAAAACCAAAATCAGCTAAATCGGCCTTGCCGTTCTCGAGTTTTAGCGAGACTAACAAAAAGCAATTCATTTTTATATATAAGACTAGATGACCCGGTGAACTTTGTTTCACCTACATCTATCTACTTAACAAATATATACGATCTAAGATCTGTGTCTCTTTAAGAAGTACCTACCCTGTGTGCCCGAACCTGGAGGATGTGCCATTGCAAGACATTTGTTTCCAAACTTGCCGCTTTCCATAAAATTTGACAATACCAGCTTAAATGACTCTCTTGCAGTTTGCTTGCCATGTCTGAGAATTCCTGACGCGGTCCTTCTACGAAACTTCGCGCATACTGCGCAGCATATTCAACTCCATGAAAGACAACACCTGTACGTGTCGCTCAAGTATTGACGATTTTTTACTAACTTATAAAATGGTCTAATCTTGGATTTCTATATTTGTCCTTTCAACTTGACGAAATTTCGGAGTCACAGATGTCACTGGTTACCTCAAGCCACTTAGTCCAAGCTACTGAAATCTCGCAGTCGATTCTATCCGATGATCGAAGAACAGATCCCAAGTACTTAAACCGTCCGTGCATTCGATCATATCCTTAAGTGCACGGTCGTGGGATCTGTTGTTTTGCAGCCCAAGTCTTTCCCGTATTCGGATTCAGCCCATAGTTCTCAAGTGACCTCTTCCATTAATTCACTCATCGCATCAACTGCACTCTATCCGCATTCGCCAGTGCAATTATATCCGCATACATGAACACCCGTCGACCCACCGCACAGAGCTGGTCCATGTGGATACATGATACTACTTGACAATTCGTCTAATACCACGAATGTCAAATGAATGAAAAAGCCAGACAACAATGTCTGGTTTTTTCTTAAATATTTTTTTTCTTGTAGAAGCTTTTTTCTCATTCTTCTTTTAGCGTTAGAGTAAGGATTTGTATCAGTAGCAGATGTTCTAGTTATAGGTGTATTTTCCAAGACGTCATCTGCATATATATTTTTTTTCCTTATGGCAATCATCGTCTTGAACCACGACTTTTTCTATAATTTTATTTATTTCTTGGCGTAAGTATTGCAACTTTTCTTGGCATGAAGAATGTATATGTACGATCTGTATTTTTGGTTTCTTCATCGTACTTTTTTGGATTTTGGAAATAAATAAAAATTTATTTAGTTTTAGCGCCAAATTCTTTTTTTGCGGGATCCGCGGATCCGCCCTTTAAATGTGCGGAATCCCGCAGATTAATTAAAGCATCGTGATCCCGCGGGAATGCGGGATCCCGCTTTGCGGGATTGCAATCCCTAGTCACAGATGACACTGGTTACCTCGCAGTCGATGCTATCCGATGATCGAAGAACAGAACCCAAGTACTTAAACTGTCCGTGCATTCGACCATATCCTTATGTGCACGGTCGTTCGGGGATCTGTTGTTTTGCAGCCCAAGCACTCGATCTTTCCCGTATTCGGATTCAGCCCATAGTTCTCAAGTGACCTCTTCCATTAATTCACTCATCGCACCAACTGCCCTCTATCCGCATCCGCCAGTGCAATTATATCAGCATACATGGACACCTACCGGCTAAGCTGAAGACGATCCCCACCGGTGTTTCTGATCACGAAAATCAAACTTCAACTTAGAAGTATGATACTTGTGTTTAGCTTAACTGACAGTAACTCTGGAGCTCTACGGACTAAGCTGAATATGCTTGTCAATAACTTAAACGTAAGACCTATTTTTGGAATCAAAATATTCGATGGTAATCGGCTTCAGCTTCGGCGGTAAGCCCCCTGGTCCATGTGGATCCATGATACTACTTGACAATTCGTCTAATATATAAGAAACCACAAATGTCTAATATATAAGAATATGCCTAATATGAACAAAAATAGACTAAGACTGATCGCTGGAGGACACCGACGTTAATGGGAATTTTGTCTCTCCTCTCCGACAGAGGTCTAAACTATGGATTTGGAATTTCGGTACATGTCTCGGATGATGTCGATATAACAACCTGGCAGCCCTTTAGACTTCAGTAACGAAAGTTCTCGCCAAATAAATTTATGACTACCTAAATGATAAAATATGATTATATTAAAATTACAAATTTAGGTACTTCAGAAAATAATGAGGATCCGTTTTATTTTGTAATAGGTATCACCTTGGTTAACATGACAGACCTATTTATTGTGATGTAGGTCTTACCATATGCAAAGTTATACAACTTTATGTGACTCCACAAACCTCGTTCTGTGTTCAGCCCCCATTTTCTGGTCTATTCGCATTGCTGACACTGGTTACATTTTTTGCAATCATTTTTGTAATTTACAATCCGAGTGTTTATGAAATTTACAAATTTCTATTATTTATTCTTAGGCACTGTACAAAGCATGATTTACCATAAACAGTCACTACATATTTCAACTCCTTTCTTGATGTCTATTAGTATTGTGTCATTTCTGAGAAAGTCATATTTGACAACCAACAAATATGACGTCGATTCTTTGTGACAATGACACTATTGATAGGTAGGTTCGCCATCTTTGCTGTTATGACATTCGACTATAGTAGGAACACTTTGTATGGGAAATTAAAATTGTTGTTTTCACTATCTTTCTTGATTTTTTTCCAAAATTTCTCACCGTTTAAACCTTCCCTGGGCTAAGACAAACATTTTAACACCAAAATCAGCTAAATCGGCCTGGCCGTTCTCGAGTTTTAGCGAGACTAACAAAAAGCAATTCATTTTTATATATAAGATTTGAAAAAAACTTTTTTTTATTAGAAAGAGTATTCTTCCAGATTGGTCCCATATTTTTTTAATCATCATCATCCTGTATACATAAATGTAGAGTAATGTTTGTAGTCGGTATTTTTTTTTGTTAAAATTATTGACTTTAGAGACTTTGGTGGTATCTTTAAAAGAGTAGGTTAAGTGTAAAACAGTTGATCTGTGAGGTTGTCGGGTTGAAACAATTTTCATTCGGTTTTCTCTGATAAACAGAATCAATGTAACGTTTAACTTTCTGCTTTCATTTACGAATATTTATGCAAATTGGCTAAACCATACCTGACGTTCTTGTTTACAGAAAAATCGTATTAAATTAATATTTAGATCGTTCATTGCTCTCATAAAATGTGGCATAAATTTCTTCCAAAACGTAGAGTTGCAAACTTTTTGGAGAATCCGGGGCGTAAAGAGCTTTTTACAGAGTTTGATAACTTGCAAATGATGCCGATCGTGTTACAAGCGTCTGAGTAGTACAACTTCTTGTCGGCTAGCTTAGAAATAGATTTGTCGGGGAATGACTTTTTATTCCAAATAAGTATAAATAAATGCCCAGTTAGGCATAAATAGGGAATTTATATATAAATCAAAACTCTTTATTGCATAACTAAGTTTACAGAGGATCTTGAGTCCTGTATAAGCACTTACAACTTAGTCACCTTTGACCTGACAAATCGCAAAAGACTAGGCGCGCGCGCGACTACCTACTTACATCCGTACGTGAAGCATTTGGTCATTTAAATATAGGAAATTATTTATAAAGAAGATTTCTGGCAGCAAATTTCTTATCTTATTGGAAATTTATCGTTAATTAAATACTTATTGGATATTTATTGTAAATGCCTGGAATTTTACTCATCTTTATGCTAACTACATATAACATACTATAATTTGTTATATAGCGTCTACATTATGCAGTCGCGCATCGAACTTATTACGCATGCCATAAGAGTCAAATCAAAGTCAGGTCTACAAATCCATATTAATGAGCTCGCCTTTCACAATAATTATAAAATGATAAAAATCAACATCACTATCATGTCAGAAAGACGTCTACTGCTGAACCTAATCAAGGCCTCCTCATATCATAAGTATAGGAAAGTAACATATAGTTTGTGGCCCATATTTCCTTTACTTTTTTTCCATTTTACTTTCGTCTGCCCCTTCCGCTATCTAAAGCCACGAGATTGCGAAAAAAAGTATCCCATGATATGATAAAGTAACGTTACACCATTTGCCATTCCAATTTTTTTTTATATTTGTTCAGCATATTGGCTCCGCTTCGCCTGATGGTAAGCGAAAAGAGGATCCCCAATCGCATCGGCAACGGACCTTGCTATCTTGTCAGTTGAGGCTGCCATGCTGGCCTACAAGATGCTTCTTCACGCTTCGCATGAAGGATCCCATATTGTATGAATGAGGAAATACGTATGCCGACAACGCGTTCCACTTTTTAATGGTGCGACATAGATAGGAGTTGCCAAACTTTTTAGTACGCGAGAGAATGTTCCCAACGATGAATTTGTGATATCGCAAGCCTGCACGTGACGTTAGGTGACGGAAAGGGGAGGAAGGGATCAGGGAAAATAGTTCTTCAGAGCAATCACCATGGTAACATGGTAACTAAGCGTATCTTACCGCCAATAGCGGTAAGATACGCTTAGTGAGCCAATATCTCTGCGGAGCTGAAGAGGTTCAAGATTCTTGGTGACCTCTTGGTCACCACGTATGCGGACCGCTCGTCTAATTTTCCAGAGTAACGCTGCACGAGACTAGCCGTTCAAAATGGCGAACGTTACAATATTGTGTCGAGCGCAAAAAATATTCATCTAATAGGTTAAAAGGTAATTACGCGGGTCCACAATAACTAATGTGCGAAGCCAATTATACAGTGCATTATTTGTTCATTTTATTTTCATTATAATGCACATAATTTCATAATTTATTGCAAGTAATGTGGTTTTGTTTGGATCAGACATATGCGAGATTGATAAGCAGTGTGATGTAGCGTACGAAGATGTGAAACGATGGAGTTTCCAGATTGTTATGAAAATTTGCATTCATCATATTAGGCGTCCAGAATAATAAGGATATCTTTTATCTCTAAAAAAATAACTATTCCTGAGGGATGACAAAAAGTTTGCGCGATAACCGACATCCACTTATACTTATATGTTATACTTTTCAAATTAAGGTATATTTTCACCAACCTTAGCAACATTTACGTTTGTTAGGAAGTATCGTCAATATTCATAGACAACTTTTTTGTCAGGCCGTACCATGTATTTATTGAGAACGATTGAACCTGTGGCTGTTATGTAACGATAATGTATTGTCACTGTGCCGTGTAATTTTTTTTACTGCCTTTAGTCTTGTAAGCTGTGCATATACTGCTTCTTGGCGACAGATATCATTGAAAGTAATGCGTATGTTGATGACCTTGTATGGAAGAAATTTTAGCCTAGACTGGCTTACAATAATCTTGGTCGCTGTATTCCACATAATATAAGGACATAAGGCTAAGATAATTTTGCAAGGGAAAGTCAATGCGAGTTCGTTTGCGTAAAGTGTAAAAAGAATCTCACAATAATTTTTACTGAATAAATAAAAATCTCTCGGAGATCCCGCAGATAAATTTGTCATAAATAATAAAAAATAATTTATCGCGCACTTCACGCTTTATTCACAATAATATAAATCTTTTTCGTTCATGCATATTTTCTGCCTATATTAAAAAATCTTTTTCGTTTTTTAGTTCGATTCATCATTAAAGCGTGTTTTTTAGTTTTTCTAAACTATATTTATTTGGATGTTTTCTATACACTATAAATATCTATCTATTCAATAAAGTTGTCTAGTACAGGTTGGACAAGCCTTCCTCACAAACCCTTATCGCAAACGATGCCACGTTATTTTGTTAGTGTTTAATAACAATGTCTTATTTTATTGAGGCCGAGTAAATGACTGTGATATAAATATATCATAGAGATTCAATATTAGATAAATATAGTCATTACTATATTACTCGTACTTTGGCACCACTGATTCCTTAAAGATCTTCTTCCTATTACAACGCGTTTGAAGTCTGTCAAGCGACATAAGTCAAGCATTAACGTTCTTCTATACTAAGCAGAACCTGATTTCGGGCCATAGTCGCCCTAGGCCCTATAATATCAGCCGCCCCCATCTCAGCCAAACATTCACGCTATACCCTATATAATCAGTTGGACGCAAAGATGAAGAAAACAATCGCAAAACAGAATGCATTGTATGTTAAATAATATTGGTGCAAACCGGCATCCTTTTAAGTCTGCAAAGTCATTGGCTGGCACTATATTTGGCCAGCAGCAATGCCAGCCGCCCCTAATATCTGGCCGCCCGGGCCTAGTTGGCCTTATGGGAAATCCGCCTCTGATACTAATATATGATAAAAATGAAAACCCAAAGGTTCTTTTTTTTTTTAAACTTGATACAGTTCACCTTTTCTGCTGACTGTACCTCGAGAGTTTGGTCTGAGCAGCCCTACCGAAGTCATGCCGATGCGTTAGACGATATTGTTTCAATGTATCGAATATCAATTTTGTATATTACGGAAACGTCGAGAGGCACTATCGGATTTACAGTAAATCGTGGAATTATTGAATATTATTTGATCATCGAGGAACTCGATGGCGTCGTTGTCTGTGTCAGTCTAATCGAACACGCAAGTTAAGCAATGTAGACTGCTGCCTACCCATGGATGGGTTTATTTATCTCGAGCTTGAGGAGCTCGAGATAAATAAACCTTCGGAAGGCACGTTAAGCCGTCGGTCCCGGCTATTGTCATTAGATGACAGTCGTTAAGCCAAGTCAGTAGCATTTAGGAGGCTTGAGAACACTGGTCTCCGCTAACCCGCAATTGAGCAGCGTGGTGGAGTATCGTCTTCGATTGAGGGGAGTACTAGGAGGAATAAGGGTTGTCGAAGACTACTTAATCATCATTATAATAGCTTAATGTTTCTTCTCATTCGAGCCCTTCATCATCCTTCTGCATTTGCAATTATTGACGTGGCTAATATGCCCAGTTCACGCTCTTCAGAGCTATCTGTCGAAACTATACCGGTTACTTGGTTCTTCGAATTTGTTCATCCTATACTCGTTACTATATTACATATTCCGTAGTATTACTTATCGAACACAAGAGTTTACATATTAAGTCGCCGTTTTTTATAACAAGCAGGGGTACAGTAGCACAAGAAACAACCATTGTTATTCAACTGCGTGTGTATTTTGATGTACGAGGAATACCAAATAAATGCATAATTAACTTTGTCCCCAGATGGCGCCAATGCGCGGAGAGCGCGGCGGCTCCCCAGCCCGCGGTGCCAGGGCTTCGCTCCCGCTCCCTCGCCGGCTGATCAGACAGATCGCCCGCCACGTCGCCTCCAACGGCCGCTCGCTGAGGCGGCTTGAAGTCTCCGGCCGTGTTATTGACAACTTCGATGATATTGATGACGGCTCTGATGAGTCTGACTTGGAGGTGCCACAGCCCGCGTAAGTGGAACGTTTACCCAACATATATCACAAGATTACGACCTAAACCTAGACGGCCTGTATCCCACTGACGTCATGGTCTCATTATTTTATGCCTTGCTTTGATTTAGCCACACCCCGGCCACTTCATACAAAACACGACAACACAAACCGACCGCGTCTGTATACGTGCAAATATGTGCGTAGATGTTAGGGTTGACTGCATAACGAAGTAGGTACCTTGGGCTGTGACGTGCTTTTGTGCTCGACCTTTCGAGCGTCATTCAATGCTCACTTGGGTTCAGCTATGACGAGCGGCAGTGAAGTATCTATACTATGTATTCGGAAATAGAGAGTACTTACAATTTTCGTATACTGCGACATAGTATAAGTAATAGTACTTTTGTACAATATGGATGGACACAACCGCTCCTTCGAGTCGGCCTCGCTCTTCTCTGAGAACGCACACGCACTTTCAACCTTTGCACAGACTGAGTACATTTGCTTAGCTTCGGTCGATGAATAGTGATAGGCATTTATAATCTGGCATTTCTATGGAACTGCCAAGTAGAGACCATGGCAACTGCCCTAAAATTCATACATTTTAAGTCAAGGTGTTACAAAGCTTAATTCTCGTTATCAAAGAGTATGCACACGGTGACAGATGGATCAATCAATGCCAAAGTGAACGTTAAATTGTGACGATAACGCATAGTTATCATTTGCTAGGTTAGTGGGTAAGACAACGGAGCCGATAACGACTCTGTGATAACAGTTAGATTACGAAATCGCGTCTTTGGCGCCAGTGTATCGGCAAAATATGATATGATATTATGGGATGAATTACGGAAATGTAACAATAATCATACAAGTACTTAAGAATTTCATCCAGAGAATATAAAAAAATTGGTTCTCGTCCAAGGCAAGTCACTCTAAAAGACAAGTCTATGTTGCTTCGGTTCGTAGTACACATGAAAGACAACGCTCTAGTTAGGGTAACTTTTATAATTTCGCGTTGCATGATTACAATTATAATAACCACGAGAATTAACGCGATCATGCTTGTAAGGTAATTTTACATACCTTTATTATTGCCTGACTTTTCGACCAGGGGCCCCACCGCCGAAGCTGAAGCCGATTACCATCGGAAATTTTAAATGCGAAAAAGAAACTATTGCTTCGATTGTTGCTAATAATATTCAGCTCAGGTGGTATATCAGAAACCCTAGAGTTCTATCTACTAAGCTGAAGATGTTTGTCAATAACTTTAAGCTAAGGCCAATATATTGACGAGCTCGGTGGTCGAATGGTTAGCAATGGCCACTTTGACTCCGAGGTCGCAGGTTCGATTCCCGCACAAGACAAACATTTGTGTGCATAAACATGTCTGTTTGTCTTGGTCTGGGTATTTTCTATGTATTATAAGTATGTATTTACAAAAAAAAATGTATTTAAGTACATTTATCAGATGTCTAGTATCCATAACACAAGCTTTACGCTTAATTTGGGACTAGATGGCGCTGTGTTAATTGTCCAGAAATATTTATTTAATATATAGAATCAAGAAATCCACTGGTTGGCTTCAGCTTCGGCGGTAGGACCCTAGGTTGGACTAAATAGAGCACCGGCCGTGGTCACAGGCTGACTACAGTCTGTGACCGCGGCCGGTACTAAGGTAATAATGCAGCCATTTTTCTTGCAACTACTCATTGCAAGCATCAACACATCACACTATCTGCTGATAGTGTACTTGCAATTACTACTGTAATATCTCTTGGTATGGTACAGTTTAAGTAATAGTTGGTTACATACTTACGACAGTATGAACACTTCCTGCTGATCTTTCGAACCGACCTCACCTCCCATCGATTCGGATACCGTTTGTTCGACCCCACACGTACACATACATATTTAGGCATTGCATAGACGTTATTTGCTTATTTAATAATAGTTAACGATAAGATCTTTAACTATGCAGCATTTGTATAGAGTGGTTGGGGGATGTTACAGTATAGTACACCCTGCCGCTTTCTGTCTTTGAGTGAGGGTACCATATCCACTCGGCACCGCTCGTAATGTGAAACGTAGTTTCCGGACGCAGACGTGTGCGAAATGTGACAAGGAAAGAATATAATGAAAATTGCACAACCCTAGATTTTCACACAGCGGTGCACGCGTTCATGTATAAACGTCATTTGTTTATATAGTAGTGATAGGCTTTTGTTACGCGGCGGTTGTGTGTCACTAGCACTTTATACGTTTTTCACGCGTGCGGGTAATTTTTACCATTTTGTTTTAACTTGTTAATAATAAGTTTTAATCATAAATTTGAAATCCAATTTAAAGTAGATATAATGTCTCATTGAGCAATTTTTGTGTGTACAATTTAGTATCTATAATGAAAATACAATCCAATACAATGTTCAAAAACCATCCACGTTTTCCCTTGGTTTGACTATAATCAAAAAATTGTTAAAAGATAATTTTTAAATATTGTTTAAATTGAAATTAAATTTTAATTGGAAATAAAACTTATAGAAAACTATAAATTGAAATTTTGTTAAAAGACTCTAAATGAGCCTTTTAACTTCAAACCAACATAACCCATAAAAACCATATTTCTTTTTAGAAAGTCGAATTGTCTTATTAGAAAATTTTTGTATGGGAATTATTATAACTCATTGACACTGAGAATTTAATTAACAAAACCTTAGTTTTTGCTATAATTTATTTATAAAATATCCTCCATTCACAGTGTGGCGATTGGAGGTAACGCCGGTAACTTGCCACCTGCAGACCACGACGATGACCTAACCAGTCTTAGCTGGCTTCAGGACAGGAACCTACTCAGAGGTAACAAATCGACCAATTTTTTTTTTTTGTGATTAGCTTATTATGTATACTTGTTTTTATTTAAACTAGCAATTTCTTGTATGTGGTTGAATTAACAAATAACTGCTATATTTTTTTATTTTTTTTATTTTTTAATAATTTATTTCTAAAACTCTCACACATACATTTCAACACGTTAATGCCGTACCACGAAGACCTCACAGGGTTTATCTGGGTAGGCGATATATCTATTATTTTCTTCATACCATGCCTATGTAGGTAATATGATCAACACTTTATGTGCTTCCGTCCCCAATTAGTTCACGTAACCTAACCTAATGTCAGCTTACATCTAACTACTGCATACCGTTAGTAGATAAATGTAAATGCCGTGGCTGTCTCTGCGCATGTTATCAAGTTTTGAAGACAATACAATAGTTTCCTAGGAACACCTCGAATATCTTCTTTTTCAACGCCCTTTAATTTCCTATTGTTACTTAGGTTGGATTTTTTCTACTATTTTTTTATTTTTAATAATTTATTTTGCATGGATACTTACATTTTCAATTTTACAGTTGAATTAGTTAAACATTTCAGTTATACATTTTACACTTACTTACATATCTATTTGCAAATTACACAAAACTAGATTATCTTTGGTCCCACACTAGGCTAATGCCTGTCCTGGGGACCAGTGTACACATAACAATAATATTACCTGGGCGAACAATAACAAAACTTTTGTGAAATTTATACAACGTAAAACGATTTATTAATACACATTAATACAAACTAGATAATGTATCTAAAATGTGTCTAATTTGCAGGAATAAATCTAACAAAAGGCGACATGGAGGACTCTAAGATGGTCGGCAGCCAAGTCGTGATAAAGGTATGGATACTAACATAACAAGCCACTCTGTGTATCGTATCTGTATATATAACATATAGTGCTTACTTCCTTAACTTTATCATGTTTGTTAATAATATTGCTTATAATGTAATGCCGAGGCTACGTTGAATTTTATCTCGACCTATGTACTATCATATAAACGATCTACTTGTCCTTCCTCAGTATTCAAACTATCTTCATATTATATTTCATTAATTATGAATTTCGTGAAATTTTATAGACACTTTAAAATTATATCCACCGCACAAGACAAATAATTGTGTGCATGAACATGTGTTTGTCTCGGTCTGGGTATAATGTATGTATAGATGTATATCTGGTGATCTCATCTCGCAGGAACGCATTAATTTCCAAGCGCTTTGTTATTTGGCTGTGGTATTCTGGGAGGTGGAGGAACTTCCCCAGTGGGACTCCACATACATTACCTCTCTTTCGGCAGAGCTTCGTTTGTGAGGTTGGATTTGATTTTAAAGGCGGTGGTGAGCCGTTCTTATACCCCAAAACTTTTATTAATAATCTGATGTTCAGAGAGGCAATTCTCGTAATTAAAATGTAGTCAAAATTCAGTTCCGATCGTATATAGTTCTCGATCTCATAAAATGTCAAATTTGGTATTCTCGTATCACAATATGAAACTTCAAAGTTTAATTTAATTGGGATTATATCGAAATATGACCGAAAATTAAACAAACTAAGAATGTTATTTTGCCAGTAACAAGTATTGATAATAGTTAATTTATGAAATCAAGTATATAATTTTTAGTCAATTCATAATTCAATTTCGATTCAGTCAACTTTCATATTGCGATCGGAAAATAATTACCAGAATTGGCGTTCTGATAATATTATGATCTATCTCTGTCCCTCTTAATATTTCTAAGTCATAGAAGCAGAAGACTTTGAGCCTCCTATAACATATTAAAACCTATTCACGACTTATTTACATAATACTTTTGTTGACTGCTTTACACAAGTGCTAAGCGGCTTGCTCGATATCGTTTAGCGAGCTGTAATGTAAAAAGGAAACTACGAGTGAGTGGGCTTGACCTCATTTGGATAAATTTTTAAACATCATTATTATTCTTCCCAATAAATTTATAAAAACTCTATCAGTAACGTAAAACACATAAAACCAGAACGATCTGCGATCTTAAAATTTTAATAACTTATGTCCGACGTGTTTTATGTTCGATCAAAGCTTGGTGGGAAAGTCCATTTTAAAGGTATGAAATTATAAAAAATAAATATTACCATTGTAGAAACAATTAAAAATACTATAACTTTTGTTACGGCACTGGCTACATAAACGCTATATTTAACATAGCTGTCGTACAAATTTCTGATTTAATGCATATAAAATAGCAAGGTGTGACGTCATAACGTGGTGGCCTTTGTATGGAGCGGTTTCGGGATAGTCCAAAATTGTGATCTTCAAGTTATCATATCTCGAGAAGTTTTTATGCAATCGAAGTAATTATTTCACCTATATTTATATTATTGTGACGTCATTAAATAACAAATCGATTTTTTTATATTTATTATTTTAATATTTAATATATATATATATATATATATACAAAACACATTGGTGCACATGAATGTGTTTGTCTTAGTCGGTGTTTTCTATGACTATGCCGTACTTTTTTTTTACATGGCAGTCTGCGCTTGATTTTTCTATTTTTTTTCTCCTAACCCACTTACGACGATTAAGAAAATTATTTAATACCCTAAAAATATTTTTAAGACTGGTAAACAATTCAGTTAGTTTTGTCCACCTGATGGCAAGCAAACAATGGCTTATCACATACCCATTGTCCCGTGCTCATGATGACTTTGTGCCAGCTGTGTTGATGTTAACTAAGCCTGCACAGCCTTTACACAAACAGTTCAATGATGGACTAGCGGCAACGAAAAGTATTTTTGAATGGAGAAAATTATATTTACGCTAAACGGCACTTGTCTTTTTTATGTGCTTTCACAATTTATACTTTAAGATTTGTTCATATTAACAAACCCTAGTGGAGGTGAAGCCCGTTCTTGCCTTCAGTCGTGGCCGTGTGGTTTCCGGCAGACTAGAATAGAATCACTCCGTCTCTTCCCGTGGATGTCGTACAAGGCGACTAAGGGAAATACACTAGCAAACATCGATCAGACCTCCCCAACCCGTTTGGCCAGCGTGGGGAGTGTAGGCCATATCCTCCTTCTGTTTGGGATAGACGAGAGAGAGTCGTGCTCCTGTAGTGGAGACTAAAATGACCTGATGATGATGATGATGTGTTATAATCCAAATTAGCCGGTTTGCTCACTTCAAAATGTGAGCGAGTAAGCCACATAATTTTGATATGTAACACGCGTCTTATAAATTCACAACAACATAGTTCATCTCTATTTGGTCGGTTTGTTTACCTTGAAATGATCGAACGCGAACAAAAAATTCACACTAAGCACTCTGCTCTCATATCTTATAACAGCTTAGCGACGACAACGGGTTTACCGCGCTCGCAGTAGAGCATGTACACTGTGACTAGGTCTACTCCAAATACCAGCCCCCTTACCACCATCTCTAATTGCGGTTCAATAACTGAATAGATTGCTTATTCATACCAATGAATAAGCGACTCTATTTCAAATTGAATAAAGTCGCTTATTCATTAGTATGAATAAGCATTCTATTCAGTTATTGAACCGCAATTAGAGATGGTGGTAAGGGGGCTGTGCCTACTCCGAAATAAATATCCTAAGTTTAAAGTGTTTAAATACGAAGTTCATTTGATTCATCATCATCAGGTCATTTTAGTCTCCACTACAGGAGCACGACCCTCTCTCGTCCGTCCCAAACAGAAGGAGGATTTGGCCTACACTCCCCACGGTGGCCAAACGGGTTGGGGAGGCGTGATCATTGTTTGGTAATGTATTTCCCTTAGTCGCCTTGTACGACATCCACGGGAAGAGACGGAGTGATTCTATTCTAGTCTGCCGGAAACCATTTGATTCGATTTCATTCATTCAATTCATTCGTTCATTCGATTGGCTGAATAGGCCCCTTGGTGCCATTACGCCAAAAATTTGGCCAGAAATTTATTCATATAGCCATTTAATATTTTTCAAGCAAACTGTTGTGCTTATTATGTATTGTATATATATATATATCAGTTTTTTATTATTTGTGTGTGTTTATTATTGTCTCGTCTATTTTTTTGTGATAGTTTAAAGTTAGATGGAAGAGATCTCTTGTAGACATTAGCTCACCTTTGTATAATTCTAATGAAATTATACTAAACTATGTATTTCTGTGTAATAAAGAGTATTGTCGTAATACAGTATATAATAGCTGGTGGTATTCACAAGTTTTTAACATATGGATTTTACAGTTTGTGTCGGTAGCTTGTGTTACTCAAATAATCGGTTGTATAATAATCTTACAGCAATAAATCATTTCAATCGTTTTGACGTGAAGGACAGATTAAACTTATGTATTATTAGTTGGATTGGATAGCATGGCTACGAGCATCATATGGACGTGAATCGAACGATCTCTTTATTTTTCTCTTTATAAAGTTTTTACCCTAGACTACAAATCTTATTTAGAATCTCTTATAAACAAATTATTCGACATTGTGACGTGCTTAAAAAAAATTTTATTTTACTGTAATAATAAGGCCGGGTAATTAATTTTGCAGTTTTATATTATTTTATTTATATAGTCAATAAAACAAAAGTATATTTTATATATATCTTTATTTAACAGTAGGCGCGGCTCTATTTGGGACGTTAGTTACTCGCGTGCTCGTTTTTAAGTGAAAGCTTTATAAATTAAAAAATATTTTTATGTACTATTGAGTAAGACTTTTTAATAAAACTAAAACAAACAAAACATGATCAATTTAAACATAATAGGAACTAAAAACCAGACTTCTTGAATACAACAAAAAAAAATACAAAATTTTGACTCTTGATTTAAGATGCCATCGTTCTTATTCACTCATGTCTTCCGCAGTCATGTCAGTCTAGCGCAGTCGGGACATAGGCGTACCTGATGATTGGGACAAATGCACTTAAGTATTACATGTGTAACATTGCTTCCTGGCGGACTTGTTGCATACTCTGCCACAGAAAGAACACTTGGCATCAAATTTCTCTGACATGCAACCGCGTCGGTCGCTGCAAGTACACAAATTTTGTTCATTGTCTAGTAATAGAGGAATACTATAAGTGTGTGCGTGAGTGAGCTTCAACTTATGATAAAATTCCACGAAATACAACACGTGCGTTCTACAATGGTAGAACTCGATTACTGGAGTGTTAATCATGAAAATCAAAATTTTATAAATTATATGAAAAAAATCAACTAAAATGTAGTTCACAAAGTATCATTAACCATGTTGTTCTAATCTAAATTTAGAATATTATTTAAATCACAGCAATATATAAAGCTAACATAAAATATAAAACATCATGAAACGGCACTTACCTATGTGATAGCTTGTAACGACTGAGTTGTCTTGGAATTACAACGCTAACTTCATGTATTAAAAAAATATTAATAATAATCTTCAACGCACACGTCGAAACGACGTAGATATGTAGACTAGGGTTAAATTAATATTCAATAACTTTGCAAATTCTGCGACTTCTTATCTTTGACCTGGAAAGTATAAGAAAGTTTCTTAGTTCCATACGATAAAACTATTTGTTTCAGAGGCGAGGTCGACACGAGAGAGCGGTAAGTACTGGCCATACTGTACATAATACTATTACTTATACTGTGATTACGCTATTTCTTAAAGAATATATTAACAGTAGAAAACTACGATGTTTCTCAAATGAATTCTAATTTTTAAATTTTGTTGAACAGTCAGAGACGTCGAAGACTCCGCCGCCCGTGGCCCGCGTGCCGTCGCCCCCCCGCACGCCGTGCAAGGCGCCCCCGTCTCCCCCCTCCGTGACCCACACGAAGCCCCCCTACTCCTTCTCTTGCCTCATTTTCATGGCCATCGAAGCCGCCCCGGCGAGGGCTCTGCCCGTCAAGGAAATCTACGCGTGGATTGTCAAACATTTCCCATATTTCAAACACGCGCCGCAAGGTTGGAAGAACAGCGTGAGGCATAATCTGTCTTTGAACAAATGCTTCCACAAGGTAAGAATCATAAGGAACATAATACTGTTATAATTGTTTTAATAGACGAACCCGGTGGTCGAATGTCGAATGGTTAGCAATGGCCACTTTGACTCCGTGGTCGTGAGTTCGATCCCAGCACAAGACAAATATTTGTGTGCATGAACATGTCTGTTTGTCTTGGTCTGGGTATTTTCTATCTATTATATGTATGTATTTACAAAAAAAATGTATTTAAGTATTATATCAGTTATCTAATACCCATAGTACTGCTTTGCTTAGTTTGGGACTAGATGACCGTATGTAATTTGTCCAGGAATAACAGTATTCTTGTTGCTACTCCTGTCCAATTCTAGCAGTATCATGGAAATAACGTATTGTACGCATATTGCTACTATTAAATAGGTAATCAAAAATTGTTGTAATGATTTTAGGTGGCGGCTGCGCCGGGAGTTGGCAAAGGCTCTCTATGGACCGTTGACCCCCAGCATCGCGCGTCATTGCTGCAGGTGTGTAAAGTTAGTTACCGTTTTTATAGTTTTTTTTTTGTGATTGATCCTAGAAGCTTACTCATCACACTATGGCCTCCATACGAATGTCGCATTAGATATTTTCTGCCGAATTAGATATAATATATATTCAAAATAATGTTAATTGTGTGCAGGCGTTCGGTCGCGCGCCGATCCCCCCTCTGCCGCCCGACACGCCGCCGCCGGCCAAGAACGCGCCCGACCCGCAGCTGTTCCCCTTCCTCGCGCGGCGCCTCGCCGGCGACCCGCCGCGGCCCGCGCCCGAGCCCGGCCCTGGCCCCGGCGCCGACGAGTACCTGGCCGCCGCCACCGTGCTCGCCATGAAGTACGGGCCCGCCGTGCTCGACCAGGTACACCGCCCGCTCCACAGGCTCGCCTCGACCCGCCGCGGCCCGCGCCCGAGCCCGGCCCTGGCCCCGGCGCCGACGAGTACCTGGCCGCCGCCACCGTGCTCGCCATGAAGTACGGGCCCGCCGTGCTCGACCAGGTACACCGCCCGCTCCACAGGCTCGCCTCGACCCGCCGCGGCCCGCGCCCGAGCCCGGCCCTGGCCCCGGCGCCGACGAGTACCTGGCCGCCGCCACCGTGCTCGCCATGAAGTACGGGCCCGCCGTGCTCGACCAGGTACACCGCCCGCTCCACAGGCTCGCCTCGACCCGCCGCGGCCCGCGCCCGAGCCCGGCCCTGGCCCCGGCGCCGACGAGTACCTGGCCGCCGCCACCGTGCTCGCCATGAAGTACGGGCCCGCCGTGCTCGACCAGGTACACCGCCCGCTCCACAGGCTCGCCTCGACCCGCCGCGGCCCGCGCCCGAGCCCGGCCCTGGCCCCGGCGCCGACGAGTACCTGGCTGCCGCCACCGTGCTCGCCATGAAGTACGGGCCCGCCGTGCTCGACCAGGTACACCGCCCGCTCCACAGGCTCGCCTCGACCCGCCGCGGCCCGCGCCCGAGCCCGGCCCTGGCCCCGGCGCCGACGAGTACCTGGCCGCCGCCACCGTGCTCGCCATGAAGTACGGGCCCGCCGTGCTCGACCAGGTACACCGCCCGCTCCACAGGCTCGCCTCGACCCGCCGCGGCCCGCGCCCGAGCCCGGCCCTGGCCCCGGCGCCGACGAGTACCTGGCCGCCGCCACCGTGCTCGCCATGAAGTACGGGCCCGCCGTGCTCGACCAGGTACACCGCCCGCTCCACAGGCTCGCCTCGACCTGCCGCGGCCCGCGCCCGAGCCCGGCCCTGGCCCCGGCGCCGACGAGTACCTGGCCGCTGTGCTCGACCATGTACACCGCCTACTCTATAAGACGAGATGCAATTGAGTCCAAAATGACTCGTCATGAAGTAAGAGCCCAACTACACCTGACTACAACTTGTTTGCCCAGCAAACTGTTTCACACCCAGCTCGTCGCATAATTGTACGCCTGCCCGAATGCTGTTTGCAGTACATACTAAAGTGTGCCGAGCACATTCAAATTGCAAACAAGTCATCCTCTTTCATCCTTCGTGATACCGAATGGTGTATACGACAAGCCGTTTGCGTAATTGCTAGTCTCATCCCAGCCCATGCATGTCATTAAAGCCAGTTTTTTAACGTTACCCTAGAATATACAGTCGTGACTAGAAAGTCATTTATTATTATTCGTCGTCTATAGTAGCGTATGATTACATAATATAAATATGGAGCATGTGCTTGCAGTTACCGCCGGCGGCCCACCTGGTGATCTCCCGCTGCGCCCGCGACGAGCACTCGTACAGCGGCGGCTGCGAGGAGCGGCGCACGGCCGAGGCTCTGCTCAACCTGGCCGGCGTGCCCTCCGAGCCCCCCGCGCACCTCGCGCCCAGCTAGCGCCCGCTCCCCGCGCCCGCCCTCGCCTACCGCCAGCCAACATACGCCCGCCACAGGTAAACTACACGGATTCACCGCTTCACTTCACGGGCTACTCCTACCCTTCAATAGTAAATTTATTTTTCAAAATTATTGAGGAAGATCTGTTCAAAATTCAAAAATATCACTCTTAGTAGTCTAGGTTTACTTATTGTGATCAGACGTCATACGTGTACGCATGCGTGCGTGACTATAAAAACGGTGTAATAAAAGTTAAGTAATCTGTATTAGCTATCTATTGTTTATATACAGAATTGTGAAGAATGTTTTGGTAAAAACAATTAGTAATTATCTCGATTTAACCCCTATCTGGGAAAAGTTTAAAATCGAATGATCTTTCCAAAAGTTCATTCGCAATTACTTTTTTTGATAGTGTAATTATATTCTAATTATGTCTCATATCAATTAAGTATTTTAATTTTATTTCTTTCATATTTTTTCGCCACTAAATATTTACGCCAATCGGGTGCCGTAAGTGTCCGCGTCAGGCGGAATGTCGCTCCTTGTAATTCTTATAATGATCAATCAATCGAGTTAACTTGCAACTGAGACTTTTTATTCTATTAGATATTTAATTTTTAGTGTTTTGTGTGTCGATTTTAATTAGAAGTGGAAATGTTTGAATTATTAATGAGTAGCTTACGGGTCGGGTTGCGGGCGATATGTAATATAATTTTGTAAGTAGTACTCTCGAAGAAGCGTAGGGTTCAATTATGTTGTCTGCTCAACCGGGTCGCTTATACGATTATGAAAATTATTTAATAAGAATATCTTCTAAATTATAATAAATCCGTTGACATTTCTTATAGAAAACTCTAGGTTTTTGAGGGGCATAGCCTCCCGGGAATCGGTGATTAACTTGTTGACATATGAGTTCGTAGAACGACTGTTTTGAATTCAAAATTTGTTAATCATGAATTTATAATGTCTAATTGTAAAAGACAAAAAGTTTACCATTCTCTAGTCCAATAAAGGCATCCATTAAACAATTTTGGTGAAGGTGTACGCAAATGTCATAACTATATAATAAATTATTCAATTATATAAAAATATCATGCTATATTTATTAGATAATGGTTCACGAGTATTAGATAGGCATTTGGTTCCCCGTAACAACTATAACATCACATAACTTAACCAATCCTTTGTGACCCATTTCGTCTAGAACGGTGCGTTCAAAATATAAAATTATGACGAGTTGTAGTGACTGTTATAGTGATAGACGTGATACTAAAATAGTACGGAATATTATTTTTAAAATATTTGAAGAAGTTATGTAGTACTCCCTACATGCATTTAGGATTTCGGTTTTTACAAATAGTCAATCTTTCATAATATTATAAGGAAACTATGTTTCAATTATAATGTGTTATGTGTTGCCACGTTTCCGTCTGTAAACATATTTTTACTATTTCAACGGATTAATAGATAATTGTTTTAAGAAACGTCTAAGGCGGAAATATGAATGATAGATTTAAGTTATAATTTAGTTATATTTATTTAGCTTCGCCTGTGTTTTAACCGTATTTAATAGCTGAATTATACTGTAGGTACCTTTCACGTACCCCTTTTAAAATATTAACTCAAAACTGAGCAATATAAGTGTATAAATTTATATTATATACATCATTTTGTGTGATCTGAACGCTAATATAGTTATACAAATATTGTATACAGGGCGATCAAAATGTATTTTATCAATCTTCCTTACTTTAAAAGTGATACACGAGTGTATCTATATATTAAAATATATTATAAAATCTAATAGCAGATAGCGTTAGTCGTAAGGAAACCGTATTTTGTGTTCAAACCGAGTGATCTACTTCATACAGTCGCCTACAGTTTAAACGAAATTTTATTTATATATTTATAATTATACTATAAGAATTAATTAACACTGGCAGAATACAAAATAAAACATTCTGGTTTTGATAATTTCTAAGTTCTGAAGGTAGCTTCACATTGACAAAGTGCTGCACTTTGCAGCCGTTCTGCCGCATATTAGCAGTAAGTATAGACATTCGCCATGAACTTAGTGAAATCATAATTGTAATAAAAATAGCGGTTAATTTTCGAATATTAACTAAATACGGCATAGCTACTTCCCTCCGTAGGTGTACCATGTACACGACTTCCTATGTAAATACATTTCGGAATGCTATCTCCAACAAGACGACTTGCATTGCCTTTCTCTCTCGTTTTTTATATAAACCGAAAGAGACAGACTATGCACTACCAGTTTTTATCTGAAGCTTAGTAGCTAATGTTCAATAGCCTTTTTTCAATCGGAGAATATAACCAGCTATTTTAATATTAAAATTGAGAACGATGTATGTTAATGTGTAAGGGTACGAGGTGGTTTTCTATCAAGTGCCTACTGCTTCTATTCTTAATATTTGTTAGCAAAATTAAGGTCGAGCGGAGTTAAAATAGCAAGGGTAGGTACCGGGCCCGAAACATGTGTCAAAGATATAATTTTAGTGAAGTTACTTCACCATCTAAATCAGGCTTTCCCAACCTTTATTTCGCCGAGTCTCCCCGAACTAAAATAGTATATTCATGCCCCCTTAAGTTTCTATAAAAATAACTAACACACATTTTTTTTTTATAAAAGCGAGTAATTTGAAACAGTTAATTTACCTACTTGTTAAATGGAATTTTTTTTTCGGAAATATAAACGTACCCCTTCCCCCCCCCCCCCCCCCCCCCCCCGACTTTTCTCTACGACCTAGGGGCGTGCCCCCTTGGTTGGGAAGTCCTGATCTAAATGCTCATAGTGTTATAATCACTGAAATAATCAAACAACTGCGTACATAACAATATAGTATCTACTAAAACAGCTTCGGTACTTACGGAAAAGCCTTGAAAGATACACCAAGTAGCGATTATGTGATAAGTCTAAATCCTGGACTACTGTTTCCTTCATTTCAAAAGTATCAGCCTTCACATACATGCAAAATATTTACGCAAGCGTTTGTTTTACAGATTACGAGAAAAATTTAACCCTGCCCCTTACCACCATCTCTTATTGCGATTCAATAATTGAATAGATTGCTTATTCATACCAATGAATAAGCTACTCTATTCCATTTGAAATAGAGTCGGTTATTCATTGGCAAGAATAAGCATTCTATTCAGTTATTGAATCGCAATGAGAGATGGTGGTAAGGGGGCTGTTATGTAGAATAGATCCAATCGACATTTTGTTACTTTTAAGTTAAAGCTATTTAAATTTTAATAGTAATAAAAATACACGCAGTATAAGTTTTGGGAAGCATATGACATCAAACTTTGTTGCGAAAATATAAAACTGGATTTGAAGTTTCTCGCTATGTGTATCTCTCAATATGGCATAGTTTGTTGATCTATTCTGCATAATGGGGTCTCGTTCTGTGTGCATGTTTATAACATCTGCATTTTGAACAGTTTTGCCGTTTTAAACGTTTGCGAATTGTGTCACGGATTGTTATTAGAAATTATGATGCGACACGTAGAAGTCAAGTTGGCATGTTGCAACATGGAAAAGTTTAAAGCTCGTAATGAGGCATTTAGGGTGCGTCTGCACTGAAACGCAGATGGGCGGAGAGACGTTTTTTAATGAATTCACATCGCAAGCACTTGCAGTTTGGTTGCAAACTCCTTGGAAGTCCCGAGTTGGTTTCCATTGGTCGTATGTTGAAAAACGTCGTATATATTAATGAGGGCGTAAAGTATGCATAATAAACAATAACTAGACTGACGAAATGACTGATTTGTGAGCAATATTATTTATGAAATTTATTTATTTTTTAAACCCGCGTACTGCATGCGTTTTTTATTTTATGTTCGATTTATCATCACACATTTCATCATAGCGCATAAGTATAAAAGGAAGCCGATATATAATTACGGATGAAAACAGACTGCTAACCCTTTGAGATGTTGTCGGCTGGTTGGAGTAAGATCAGCGGAAACAGCACAGCGAAACTGACACACAAGTCTTGTCACAGTTAGATATAACATATCTCGGTTTTTGCATCAGTATTCTAAATTCGTCAATGCCGACGGACACCTCTATCTCCTATCAGAAAAATATTCAGAGTGCCTAGTACGAGCTTTTTGTTCGCGTTCTATCATGTGAACGTAACCAAACCAAATAGAGAAAAACTCTCATGTTGGGGATTTATAAGACGCGTGGACCGCGTGGTACATATCAAAATTATGTGACTCACATTTTGAAGTGAACAACCTGGCTAATATGTACATGTAACACGCGTCTTGTAAATGCACACTATGAAACTTTTTCTCAATTTGGCCGTCTTGTAAACGTTAACACGTTCGAATGTGACACGCACTAAGCACTCTGTTATAAAAAATCTATTATGGACGTTAATATTGTACACGGTTGTAATCTTTTCTAAAGACGGCATGTGTGTTTTCACCCTAATTCATTTAACATGCAACGATCAAAATATTTGACGCTGCATATTGCCTAAAAAGCTTTATTGGTATAACTTACTGAAGAATAGTTTTCACGCGGGTGAGGGTCCGTTCACACCTTTGGCTCGGAGATGAGAGCAGATTTTGACCGCGGTTTAAAATACAGTTTTGGATCATGGGCTAATAAGGTTTATTTTTAAAATTTAATTCTTTTAGTTATATGATTATGGAAAACCGATGTGAATTTTAAAAATAAACCTTATTTCAATGATCTAAAACACTATTTTAAATGCGACCGAAATTTGCTCTTCACTCCGAGCCGGTCTCTGTGAACGGACCCTTAATGTCAAAGTAAATTTAAGAAAATCTATGCGACACCTCCCACGCGCACATTGCGCTTCTAAAGACACCAATATTTCACTATTTTATTTTAACTTTCCTATCACTTACTGTTGCTGTAGGCAAGAGGTCGCTGTGTGCCAAATGTTGAAATCATTATTACTGTATAGGAAACAGATTCAAATACCAGTTCTATGAGCGTGTTTATGATGATCAATATATTATTGTAACACATAGATTAGGTCTTAAGTGATATTACGGTAATATAATTAAAATATAATTGCTAAATAATGAAATACATACTTTATGCTGTATTTAGGAGCGTCTTCCATCTTACTCGTATTATTTTCTCTTAGACAGTGGGAGAAAAGAGTTTGTGTTAAACTATTGGCTAATCGAATACTTGCTAATTGCCACACTTTAAAAGTGTTATTCGAGCTTCATGCAATATTAGTTATAAGTGTAAAGACTAATTCATGCGCTTATATTATAAACGAATTGTAATAAATTGTAAAATATATTTTTTTTGTACGTAAACTTTTTTCTCCGACTGCACTAACTAGCCTTTCTTTAAGATGTGTATGTATCGTAGTAGAAAATTTACAGCAATAATTAGTGTCTAGTTGTAGTTATTTGCTCGTAGATGCTATATAAATTATGTGTGATAACTTGCGGTTTATTAAGTGCTATTTTAAAGATAACATTTGTATTTATAAACAATATTAATTTGATACTTTAATGGTCGCGAACAGTGTGGTAATAGAGAGAAAATTTCAACTTGTAGAAGTCCCAGGCTATGTTTACCTAGGAGACTACAGCATCGGGTTATTTAAACTTCAACTTCAGTAACTGATTTCCATCAGGTGGGGCGTGTACTTGTGTAAAAAAATATATCGAATTCTGATTTTAAACGAAATTTACTTATGAACATTATATAACTGCTTAATACTTGGTGTTCAATTTAGTATTTCCGTTAACAATTAAACTATATGAATTCACGTTGATATCGCAACCGAAAAGTAATCAAAGCTATGTTTGCGTTCTACAATAGTTTGTCCCGGGATTTAAAATTTGACCATACCATTTTGTAGTACAATCAATAGTGTACTCTTGTATCAGTAGTATACTCTTGGAAAATTTTCAATTATTATTACAACTCCGATGTTTCTTATGATTACCACAAAATATATTCTACATTTACATGATACTTGTTTATAAATACAAATAGTGCTTTTTTTAAAGTTATATCATTATGATATTAAAATCGTTGCGGCTCTTGTTTTATTATCAAAAACAAATCATATTTTTATCGATTAATTTATTCTTAGGTTAATGATGTTATTTAATTTCGTGTTGTATTCGTTTGTGAAACGATATTATTAAAACAAAAGCGTTTGTTTCAAATATATATCGTTTTGTAAACGGTATTCACATTGGCGTTACCACTGTGTGTGATATGTATCAAGATATTTGCTAGATTTGCAAATATCTCGTCTAATGAAGTTTTGAGATTGATGCCTTGTCTTATATCGATTTTTATCTTTATCAGTAAACAAATTTATCAGTAAACAAATTTATTAAAATTTATAGCTGTTTATAAAATGTATTTATTTATTTTGTCTCTAGATTCAAGACTTGTAGTAATGGCACTTTTTAATTTTACACAGTACTTAGTGTCATACTTATTTTGTAAATAAACGGGATAATTTCAAGAGTTATATAGCTGATTCTAGAATGTCTGCAGGCAATTTATTGTACGCGGTAATTATTAAGACAGGCATTATTGCCTTCTGTATTGGTTAAAGTTCTACCCAGCGTGTGGCTATTGTCAGGGAACTTGCAATATTACCATTAGCCCTTGACAAATAAAGATTTTTAATTGATTCAGGTGTTATTAAAATAAAAATTTGTGTGCTCAAACATTCTTTATTTTACAACAACACTGTAATTTTTACCAAATGAGTGAATACATTATATTATTATATACTTCTCTAAAGATTGTCTGGAAGAAATTGCTTTTAGCGATAATACCGCTTTTTGTACTTTTAATTTTTGCAAGAAACTTGCAAAAATGAAAAGTACAAAAAGTACGTATCTTTGTCATATTGGTGCAATAAAGTGTATTCTATTCTACTAGCAATTATGATATAACGACACGCATCAATGCAGAATAATTCTAGGGCAGGGTTTAGGGTTATATGTTTTTAAATTTAATGAAAACAACATAATTCATTGATTATAATAATCAAACTCATCAATTTTGTAAAACAAAATACTTGGTCAGAAAAAATCTGCATGTCTTAAGTGAATTTTTGTACACGCTCTTAAGAAAATAATTGTATTTCAATTTTACAACAATCTGACATTAATAGAATCTGGCATTATTAGAATTCGACATTTGTAGAATCTGGCGTTTGAAACTCGTCTGACATTTGTCGACAAAACCATCATTTCATGTTTCGTTGGACTGTGATAATATACTACCCAGAATAATAAACCTTGCCACCATACTAGCAAAGTCAGTCAATTGTTTGATGTGAAGATGTTTTTATATCTATACTAGAGTCACTCGGGCTAGACTTATAAAATTAGGGGCAACGATTTGTCTAATCAATATACAGTCAAGGGTAATAAGTCCACTACCGTCTACCTTACTTCTACTTTAATTTTGAATAAAACACGCATTTATTTATGATATTAAACTTTTGTTTTGCTTCAACCTTTTTGATAGAAATTACAATAACTCTCCTCATCTAACGAACGGGTCTCTCAGCTGTATTAAGCTCGGAATGCATAAAAGATGCTCCATTGATGGTTTAATGATAAGGGATCTGTAATAGAACAGGAGAAATTCGAGAAGACAACATTTTCAGTAGCATACTATCGCATTCTTTGAACAAGCTAAGAATACAAACTATGAGTAGAATATAGCACACTGTAATACAAAGGGCATAGTGATTCCGTGCTGAGAAGAAAAAACTGATGCGGTTCCAACTTCTCGATTCATGTAACTCCAAAGGATCTTTAGGATAAAATACAACGGGCTCACGTTGTATTTTATCCTAAAGATCCTTTGGAGTTACATGAATCGAGAAGTACTTTGAGACAAATTACGATCAGTATTATGTTATGTACTGAGCGTGGGCTACACGCTGGATGAGCCGTCATAATTTCTATCGAAAAGATTGAGACGCATAGGAACAGGTAAAGCAGTACTAAGTAACTACTAAGTTTTATATTATAAGTCTAGCTTGAGTGCCACCGCGCCGCCGCAAGATTAAATACATGATGTGAAATAGAGTTGCGCAAAACAGTTCACTGAACTGTAATGAGTGATGCAGTTCTTTTGATGCAAATGAACTATATCACTCATCTACATAGTTCATTTAGTTGAATTATTTCCGTAGTTCTTTTGACTCACTATTTCAGTTTAGTTCAATGTATCTTTGATTCAATCGACTCAGTAGTTCTATTGACTGATTCCTTCTACATTCTTCTCAGTTCTATTGCATTTTTTGATGACATTGTGTTTATGTATTAAATTAGTATAACTAATTAAATATTTTATTTAGTTATACTAATTTAATACATAAACACAATGTCACACAATTCCCTTACAAATTGATTTTTCTTCATACTTTTCACATGCCTAGGACTGTAATCTTGAGTAAAATTAAATTATTTAGTGGTTAAAATAATCTTACTTGGTTGGCGAATTTCAAAATAAATTAGTATGTATTGTTTTTTCAATCATAAAAAAGATTCATCCAATTAATGCCTCCATCACCTTTAAACAAAATTGAGCCTTGTATCTTTACTGCTATAGCATATTTGCGCTAAGAGCCTACCAATTACAACATATATCTCTCATTCTAGTTCGTAAGCTTTATGTATTTCCGTTATTTATACTCTTTGTCACTCGAAGATAGATTGAACTAGATGACGTAGTGAACTATATCGGACAAGAAAGAGTGACTGACAAGAACCGGCTTGTACGGTGAACAGGTACAATTGATCTACTCACTCAGGAACTACACCACTCTTTTGTGAAATACATTCTTTTGCCAACCGGCAAATAGCACACATGTTCCTGAAGGGTTATTAAGAATCTATCTAATATCATATGAGATATATTATAGCTATCGTATACATACAGTGGTATCGCCAACGGTTGATAAAAACCTAGTTATTTGTACTTTGGTATGTCCGAACTATATTTAAGTATAGAAATATTGTTGTTGTTGATATTTTGCCGGCTTTTGAACGACACCACTCTTTATTAATGCTATTGTTGAGAGTTATTGCCAAATTTTTATTTGTCCTAAAATCTTTTTGTCTTTGTACATATCCATTAAATAAATTATGTACCGAGGATAATTTTGTTTTATTGTTGAATTACCATTATACAATTTTCAAACTTTATATTAATTAATTAAACCGGTCACTCATGTCACACCCTAGCCTCTCTATATAAAAATCACGCGTTTGCATGTAGTAAACCGAATGATGTTTGTACACATGCCTATGCGTGCGTAATGTGCTCAAGGGCTGACACATACGGACCTAGTAAACAGAGTTGCATAGATTAAGCTAGTGTGGCATAATGTATACAACTCAGTTTACTCAAATTGGCACACCCTAGCCATTCCATGTGAGGAGCTCGGTGGCGTGGTTACGCGTGTCACTCTAATCGAACACGCAAGTTAAGCAAAGTCGTAGCCTGTCCATGGATGGGTTTATTTATCTCGAGCTCGTCTGTGCTTCGGAGGGCATGTTGTGCCTTGGTACCGGCTGTTGTCATTAGATAACAGTCGTTAAGCCAAGTTAGTTGTGGCCTTTGGGCGGCTGGAAAACACTGGCCTCCGCTAACGCGTAGTTGAGCAGTGTGGTGTACTAATCTCTCTAAACTAAATCCCTTCGATTTAGGGGAGGTCCGTATCCTTGCAGTGATATGAATAAGAGTTGACGATTCAAGAGGGGAGGTGAGGTCGAGTCGCGAGAGCGGCAGGGAGCCGCCATGCTGTACGTAGTACTAATACTATACTGTGCTCACGTTTTGATGTCAATTGGAGATTGTTATTACAGCGAATATCCAAACTCGTCCACTTAATACAACGAACACTGCGCACCAATGCTCTCCCCGCTCGACTCGAATGTTGGTGTGTTGTCTCCGATGATAACCATTGATGACGTGGCGACAGTCGGTGGATCTAACTAGTCTATTTCTTCGGGAGATTGATGGCATAGTTCCGATGCTTTAGGTTGAGACTGTAGAGTGACCATACCGTCGCAAATGCTGATACAGTCATCTATTACCACGGCATGGTGAGTGACCACGTGATTGTAAAAACACCGTATCAAGCATTCGCTACGATATGGATATATCCAGGCCACGGTCGGACTGGGCCGGAAGGGCCCGGGTGGCTGACAAGCCCGGGCCCGAGACTAGATGATGGTAGATGGTATATTATCCTACGGTAGCCGCAAGCCCCGCAAGCCAGGCCCGTGAGGGGCCCGGCTGGCAAATGCCACCTCGACTATATGGCCAGTCCGACGCTGATCCAGGCTAAACTTGAAGCACCGGTTTCCAGGCAGCAGGCTATACCCACCCAGTATCACGATTGCTTCGCAACTTGCCACCGCAATAGCCTTATCGAATTATGGAATGAGTGACCCCGATCCAGTAGTGTTCCGTGGTCGCCAAACCATCTCTCTCCGGTTTCTTCAATCTCCTTGTATGTTCTGAGAGTTTTGTAAATTCTCGCGTAAACTTTATATTACAGTGCCATGTAAAAAAGAGAGAAACTGAACTAAATTTATTAGTAGTAGCATAGAGAAAGGATAATATAGAGAAACAGTCCCATACAAAATATCGTGCCCCGGAAAAAAGTCAAAATTCCGTATTATTTCTAGATGGTGCTGGCAATAAGACATGAAAAAATTTAATACCGAATATTTCTCAACGAAATTTGATACATAATCATAAAATAATTTTAAAAATTACGCAAAATAGTTTTTGTCTGATATATAACACTATAATAAAGTTAACAAATGATGATTTTCACTAAAAAAAATTCTTCAATTTTACCCTTACCAATAGATGTCGCTCATCAGAGCTTTTATGGTGATGCTTTTCTTTTTATTTAGTTTTGGCGCTAGTAGCGGCAGATTTTTTGTGCAACGTACATACTAGCGCCGCGGTCGAAGAAAAAAAGCAACTTGTGAACGAAATCTTTGCTCCTAGGAAAGTAAATATTATGTAATCTTATCATATCTCAGGCTGACTTATTGTCAGCCTAAGGGATGATAACAATTTTTTTTTTTTTCATACAGTCACCATATTTTTTTAGATACCTATATTGCACAATATTGTAATTGCAGTGGATGATGGGACTTAAGATTTTTAAGTTTTTTCTCGAGGGACGTTATATTTAATATCATTGTTCTCTAATTTCGTGCATATGTTTTAAAAATATTTTTTAAAAATCAAATTAAAATTTGCTTTTAAAAAATTGGTTGCCTGTAAAGTCGGTATACGGGCGAAAGTTTTACGTGACAACGACTTTGAGTGGTAAAATGTTTTCGAGTGGAAGGGACGCATGCCTTTCACTTTTTATGTCTGTCTCTCTCGCTCTTAGGCGGGCTAACCATGCCCGAGTGGAAGGGACGCGTGCCTCTCACTCGCTCTCATTGTGAGCGCATAACGTGAGCGCGGAGCGTAACGCAGTTTCTTGAAGTGTCACCCGGCTAACCAATTTATAAGACGTTGTCACGTCAAAAACATATACAATGAATGCGAATTCACAGCAATAGAATATAAAATTTCGCCACCAATATTAACCTGTCTGATAGCTCATTTGTTAAAACACTCTACTCGTAATACATAGTTCCTGAGTTCGAGCCCACCACCATTATCCTCCAATTTCGACATTTTAAAATTATTTATAACAAATTAAGGTTTTTTATGAATGTTTTGTAGTAGACTACATAGCAATGTAGTAGAAACATTCCTAAAAAACCGTAATTTGCATTTTTATACAATGTGTTCTACCGATTGTATAAAAGGGGGTGTGTTCAGAGGAGTTGTTTGACGTGATGCCCACGGCCTCCTTCTACAGTCGCACCGCTCGCCATCGACAGGGAATTCATCCTCACACATTAGAGCCTAAGTGGTTGCGTACTGTGTGTAACCGCAGGTTCCACAGAAGTTTTCTCCCACGTACTGTCAAGCTGTGGATTGAACTACCTGTCGAGGTTTTCTCAGGAGACTAACAGCATGGGGTTCTTCAAGAAGGGTGTGAAGAAGTTTTTACAGGGTCGGCAACGTGTGTGTGATGCTCCTGGTGTTACAGGCGTTCATAGGCTACGGTAACTGCTTTCTATCAGGAGGGTCGTATGCAAAACTGTTGGGTGAAAACAAGCATACTACCCGCCTGTTGTGGATCGGTTACCGTAGCTGTATAAATGCTCGCAACATAAAATATTGTAGCCCACGGCCACCTTCGCTGTCAACGCGGCAACTCCTGGATTTTTTTGTTTGTGACCTTACTCACTCGCTGGAACATAGGGATGTTTGGCTGCCGTAATCTGTAAGGTTGAGATACAACCTAGCCGGGGTAGCTAATTACTAAACTGTGCCCTACGTGTGTTTTGCCAGTCTCGTTTATTAGTCAGCGGGGTGCACCACGTGCATTGGTAAAATGATTTCTTAGTATTTAATCATTAAGCTATTTGTTTTTTCATTATAAAATAAACTTATTTTTTCCAGCTTTAACAATGAATATTGTATCATCGAAATCGTTGATTCGACAGTTCGATCTTTTTGGAGTTATTATTATTTAACCGCTGAATTGCCCGTGTCGACCTACGGTCGACAAGTGACGTCACGACCTTGAAACGCTTGAATTGCCCGTGTCGACCTACGGTCGACATTTGCAGTTTGGCGTTCAGTTTTGGGCAGATTGAACAATACTCATCTGTCATACATTCAGGCCCATTTGTTTATGTTTTTCGTTTCTCCGCCATATTAGCTATCGGATTAAGGCCAAAGAATCATAAACTCAATGGAAAATAAAATAAAAAAAGGGGTTTACGAGACTCGCCTTAACGGCGCCAGATGTTCGGGCCGGTGTCAAGTGCTATAAAAACTTATTTTGTTTAGGTAAGTGTAGGTTTTTGTTTATTAACATCGGGTTTTATCTCCCTAGCGTATTTTTAAATAAAAAACTATACGTTATCGCCTTAGTTCATAAGGTATTTTTTTGAATACAAGTAGGGCTATGAAACACCACTTGAGAATGTTTAGACCATCGTAATTCTACACTATAGTCGAGTGTTGAACAACAAAAGACGGCATTGTATAGTGCTGTTCTTAGTAAACGTAAAAAACACCACTTGTAGGCACTCAATAACAAAGTTGCGTCTCAATGACCGTTTTTATGGGGCCCCGACCACCCGCGGCGCCGGGCAGGTAGGAACAAAAAACAAATGGGCATAGTTCCGCCGCGTTTTTGCGCGGGGGGGGCGCGGGGGGCTCAACGTGGGGGGCAAAAGAGCGGTTAAATAGTTGTCTTGGCCAACTTGCCAGATAAATATTTTTTGAAAAATGGAAAAATTCACCTGCCCCCTAGGTGGGATTTGAACCCACGACCTCTCGATGACCGGTCGAGTGCTCTTCCAACTGAGCTACCAGGAAGGTTTGTGTTGCTGACGAATTTTTGCATCTTATATTTCTACTGTGTGAGTCACAGTGTGACGTCATCAACCTATTAAGTAATTACACTACTAAAGTAGTTTTTGAAAGTTGTGTGGAGTTTTGGAATATAGATATTTATTCTACATTTTCAATAGATAACCAGGACATTAGATTGTACTGCCATTAGATGAGAGAAAAAGTTGAAAACTTTCACGCGCCGTGTCAATAAAGTCCAATTTACGCAACAGAATTTTAAACGAAAGATCGTTGTTATTATTAATTTATCAATCATCATGCTACGATTGTAATTGATAATGCATATTAAAATTTTGTGCAAAAATTGATAACAGTAATTTTTGTATGAAGCTTTTTTCATTTCAATAATTCATTCTATTTATAACATAAGAATTCTTGTGTCATGCGATCGGTACGTAAAACGGAACGTGTGGTTTTATGAAACTCTCATCGGCCATCGTATTTTGATAAACAGTGGTACATACATACCTAAACCTAGGTAGTGGTAGGGTGATAATAGTTCGCGCGCCATCTAGCTATTTTTGATTAAAACAGAAAAGCATAGTTGAACAAATTGAACCTTCGTGTACTGATTTTGTTACTAATCAAATTACCTATATCTAATTTGACACTCTTAGCGACCTCTGTTTTTCTTTAGAGTTACTAAATTCCGATATACGGTATTTTGTATGAACATGAATAGTCTTATTCCTATATCGTCGTTGGTAGTAGCAACATTGACATGTTCCATATAAAAGTGCTCGAGGGTTTCCAATGCGAAAACTGGCGCACCGCCTAAGCTGAAGCAGATTCCCATCGAGACTATTGTGATACAAAAAATAGATCTTAAGATTTAAGTTGTTGACAAACATCTTTAGCTTTGCTGGTAGAGATTCAAGGATTCTACCAGCTGAGGTTTTATTTTCGCAATCAAAAATTCCGAAGGTTCAGCTTAGGCCCCTGTTCTAAGTAACACCCCTTTTGTTTAGTATTTTTTATCGCACTGCATATGTCAGATGCAGAGTATCAATTTGCAAATTTCTGGACAATATACACAGCGCCATCTAGTCGGAAATTAAGCGCAAAGCTTGTATCATGGGTACCAGACAACTGATAAATTTACTTATACATTTTTTTTGTAAATACATACATGTAATACATATAAAACACCCAGACCAAGACAAACAGACATGTTCATGCGAACAAATGTTTGTATTGTGCTGGGATCGAACCCGCGACCTCGGAGTCAAAGTAGCCATTGCTCGCCATTCTACCACCGGGCTCGTCAAATTGTCACGGTGTTGTACTATTTTTATACAATATAGAACATTTCTGTAACAGCGTTCCTCAGAAATTACTTTCTCAAGGCATTAGCAGGATAATTTAACTGCGATAATAAAATAAAAGCAAAGGAACTGGTTTTAATTTTTTTATTACAAAAAAGAACAAAGCTTGGCTCTAGAGTCCACAGCAAATAACTATACAATGTTTATATTTCGATACTAGTATAATGTCTACTTCACATTTTATTTGTTATACTTCTATAGTCCATCGCTTATAACACGGGGCTGTTCATTATAAGATATCAGATCGTCCCGTACAATACCTACCTACGACATTCGACTGACAGACAATCTTGTCCTGACAGCTTAGAAAATTAGTCTAAGCTGGTCAGAAGTGCTAATAAAAAACAGCGTGTATGTACGTATGTTACCGTTCAAACCAGGGGCCATACCACCGAAGCTGAAACCCTACTTTCGAATATTTTCATTCTATTAATAGGTTTTACTTTCAAGTTATTGACAAACTTCGCTTAGTCTGTATAGTTCCAAGGTTACTACCAGCTAAGTTAAACACAAGTACCATAAATTTAAGTTTTATTTTTTCTATCAAAATATTCGATGGTAATCGGGATCAGCTTCGGAGGTAGGACCCCAGATTCAAACCGATCAATTTTATCCTAACCCAAACCGGTTTATCATAATGCCTATTATTTGCATCTTGTAATTTTGCCTCTGAAGTCCTGCAGCCCCAGCCTGTCGAGAGCCAACGGGGGCTTCACTCCTAATATTAAATGAAAGATAGAAGCTTAACTAAAATATTAAATGTCACATTTTTCAAGTCCGTTACGCTGCTATAGTCTATTTTTGATTTTAGTTTTCACAAATAGGAAATACCTATAAACAGTCTGAACAAAAACACTTTGTAATTTGTCTAAAAATAGACAATTTAGACAAATTACAAATACCGCCATTTTTAATTCAATATGGCCGCCGCCACAAAATGCCGATTTAAAATTTCCACATTAACTATGGGTATCAAATGAAAGAGCTTGATGAGCTAAATACGTAAGTAAACTTTTAGTTTTTTATATTACAATTAATAAAATCTTTATTTAATAAAAAAATATTTTGTTTATTAATTGTCTCACGGCCCTATAGGGCGATTTATTGTAATCCCGAATTTCTTCATCATCTTTAACCCGAATAGGTATTTAAAGAAGCATGCCCGAAAATATCCGTCTCCACAAATTCCTGTAATCTCTCTATAGCAAATCCGATAATGTAACTTTACCGCTGTTCTGAACGACTTCTGGGAGCATGATAAAAAGCGGTACACACTTATCTAATAGGGTCATAACGTCGTTTAGGTCGGCACGCTTTACCTGTCCATATCGTGTCTACCTGACCTGAACCTGACCGTCTATTGAAGACATTCCAACCCGTACAACCGTGTAATTTAAAATATTATGCTATTGCCCTAGACGAGATAAACACTCTTGAACAATGCGCGAAAATATAAAAAAATAGTCTCACTACTTTATGATTTATATTCTCTTGTCTCTTTTCTCTCGGTTGACGAGATGATGCTTACATTTACCATAACACAGAAACAAACTTTTACCTTTGGATTGAACGCTCTTTTCCTTCGGAAGACACTCACCTTTTTAAAGATGAAAAAGGTTTGGAACATTTTTGATTAAACTAGTTGCAATACATGTAGGTATTACTAGAGTAGGAGAACAGAAATCAGAAGACTTACACAAGGGGTTTAACGAGACAAGCCTCTGGTTTAGAAGAACCTTTATTGACGAGTTACTCGAAATAAATAAAAACTAACTTTCGTAAACGACGCAGTCTGCCAGAAAAAGTACGTTCATTGCAATAATTAATCAAAACTAAAAAATATACACCAGAATCCTAAGAAATTCTGTATTTGGCAATAAAATTAAACTGGCCGTAACCTTAAAAAATACCATTTACAAGCCACCATAGCCTTTGCGGGTTTTGCTTTCTTTACCATCCAACACAGTAAACAAAAAATACATTCACGGATCTCAAGAATTTATTTTATTAGTTATAGTCATTCCAGACAGGACAATCATCAAGGAAAAACCTTTATTTCTGTGGTGCCTAAAATATTTGCATTACCCATCTAGGAAAATGTTATACATATCATCATTTCTTATTTTAAAATGAGCAGCCCATTAAGAGAATTATTGCACAGTTCAAGAAAAGTATATTTGTCGGGCCTCTGCCGGTGCTTGCTCCATGGGGCAGTATGGGCATTTCAACCTGTGAACAAAACAAAAGATATTTTAGATCCAGTAAAACGGCGCAGAAATTCGGTAACGTTATCTTGATTTAAGCAAAAAATCTGTTTTTATGTCATGTGATGCCTGAAGCCACTGGGTAGTAAGCGTCCACAGGCGTTGGTGACTGATTTCCACCAGGTCGTATGCTTGTTTGTCACCTAGTGTTATAAAATGGAGTCATCCTGATTATCAGCCTATATCTACCCACTGCTGGAAATAGGCCTTTCCCAATGCTTTCCACCATATGCGATCTACCGCTTATTGCATCCAGCCGCTACTAGCCACTTTTTTGAGGTTGTCGTTCCGTGTAGAGGGACGTGCTAAGCTACGTCGCCCCATGTGTGGCATAAAATAAAATAACTGATAGAAAATTTACCATATTTACCACTGATGACGCAAAAAGCTCACAGCTTACAAAACCAGCAATAATACAAAACAAACACGTTTTTTTTTAATACTACGTCGGGTGACGAGCTTACGGACCGCCTGATGTGAAGCGGTTACCGTAGCCATATTAACGCTCGCAACATGAAATATCGCTCGCACGCCGCCACTCCGGCTGCCAACGCAGCATCTCCTTTCTTTCTGGTAACCTCACTCACTCGCAGGAACATAACCCTCAAGGGAATAGTTATATGGCTACCTGCCTGGTTATTAGAAGAGTGAGACCTGGTGGTTAGAAGTGACTACTATAATATTATGGATTCAGTTTTAATTTCCACAGTAAAACCGTTCTAAGTGTATTATTTATTTATTCTTACTTAGCGCCCATGGCAAGTTTGTTCAGAGCATCTCTGGATATGACGTGTCCGCAAAGCAGCCGCATAGGGGGGTTCTGTTCGGTCGCCTGCTGTCTAAGGATCGGGCACGCAAACACCGAGTGGTAACCGCCGCCATCTTCGCCCAGATCCACCTGAAATTGTTTGTTCATTAGTACATCAACGTCAGTACCTTCGTTCCCGTTTCCCAATTTCACCACCTTAGCTCGCCCCCAACGTCCATGTTTTACGAAAATATTGAACTGTCCTCCACCCAACATAACTATAAATTTTTCATTGTTCATGACAAAGTTTAACAGCCAGTTGATTTTTGAGGCAATAAGCTATTTGACCAAAATTTTTTTCGGTTTTAATATGTAGGGACGTCTCAGTAATATAACCATAGGTGAAAGAATTACTTCGATAGCACTAAAATCTCTCGAGATATGTTAATTTGAACTTTCCCGAAAACTTCTATACAAAAGGCTATTTTAGGCGTTTATGTAATTAGTATCATAACAAAAGTTATAGTTATTTTTATTGCTTCTCCAATGGAAATATATTTTTTTAATAATTTCATACTTTTCAAATGGACTTTCCTGCGAAAGTCTGATCGACACTAAAATAAGTCTGACGAAAGATATTAGAATGAAAGTTTGCTGATCTTTATAGTTTTGTGTATTTTACGATATTGTTAAATAACATTTATACAATTTTCGAACATTGTTAAATAGTCTATTGACATTGTCCTACGTAGAGAGCGACGCGGTTGAGTTCGTCGGAAGTATGATCAGGTCTGTAGGGAGATACGAAACCAACCTCCAAAGGCAGTTCGTCCTCAGCCCAGGCAGCGATGACATGCGGGTGCGTCATCTTAGCTCGGATATCGTGCAGCGCGGGCAGCACGCGCGTGCCCGCCAGGATGGCCCCCGCCAGCGGCGACAACGGCGCCAGTCGCAACAACGCACATGCTTCTCGAATGAACAATTCGGCCGCCTCCGCACCTGATCAACAAAATATAAACATACATTTATTTTGTCTATCCTCTGTAAATAGCGCACAAATCAACATGTTAGATTTTCACAACGAGTTTACGAGCAGCATGAATACGCTAGCGCGCACGGCGGCCTGCAGGCGGCCTCGTGGGGACTTACCGAGCGCCTTGGGGTCCAACAGGTGTCTGTAGTGCGCGGGCGCGGGCGGCGCGGCCGGCGTGCACCACGCCAGCGCACACGGCGGCCTGCAGCCGGCCTCGTGGGAACTTACCGAGCGCCTTGGGGTCCAGCAGGTGTCTGTAGTGCGCGGGCGCGGGAGGCGCGGCCGGCGTGCACCACGCCAGCTCACACGGCGGCCTGCAGCCGGCCTCGTGGGAACTTACCGAGCGCCTTGGGGTCCAGCAGGTGTCTGTAGTGCGCGGGCGCGGGCGGCGCGGCCGGCGTGCACCACGCCAGCTCACACGGCGGCCTGCAGCCGGCCTCGTGGGAACTTACCGAGCGCCTTGGGGTCCAGCAGGTGTCTGTAGTGCGCGGGCGCGGGCGGCGCGGCCGGCGTGCACCACGCCAGCGCACACGGCGGCCTGCAGCCGGCCTCGTGGGAACTTACCGAGCGCCTTGGGGTCCAGCAGGTGTCTGTAGTGCGCGGGCGCGGGCGGCGCGGCCGGCGTGCACCACGCCAGCGCACACGGCGGTCTGCAGCCGGCCTCGTGGGAACTTACCGAGCGCCTTGGGGTCCAGCAGGTGTCTGTAGTGCGCAGGCGCGGGCGGCGCGGCCGGCGTGCACCACGCCAGCTCACACGGCGGCCTGCAGCCGGCCTCGTGGGACCTTACCGAGCGCCTTGGGGTCCAGCAGGTGTCTGTAGTGCGCGGGCGCGGGCGGCGCGGCCGGCGTGCACCACGCCAGCGCGCACACGGCGGCCTGCAGCTGCCGCTCGTGGCGCGCGGCGTGCGCGGGGAACTGAGCGCGAGCGTACTCGATCGCCGCGCCGAGGCCGTGCGTTCGCGCCAACTGACCGATCGAGATGACACAATAAATATCACATATAAATAAATTTAAATCAGTAATAAACTTGTTTTAGAAATTATTTAACACCACTGTGTTATCGGAATCGGAACATAGATCAAACTAGATCGAGGTGAACACGTTCAAAATACCAAATAAATGCAGTGTATGATCAAATTGCACTGGTAACTGTAACGAGTGTAGTGTGTATCGCACCTTCAGAGCCTGCATCCTGTGCAGCGTGAAGGGCAGCGGCGAGTGCACGAGGTCGTGCGCGCGGCGCTCGGTCCACTGCAGCGCGGCGCCGGGGTCGCCCTCCACCAGCGCGGCCGCGCAGCGCTGCAGCAGCGCGAACGTGCACGTCCTCTCCACGGGCGCAATTTGCGCTTCGGCGACGAACGCGTCGCCCACCTCCTCTAAACCCTAAATACATTTTAAAAATACTTAGGTTCATTTTATTAATTTTTATGGTAATTTTCTATTTTATTTCATTAAATTTTCACTTTTCAGAGACAAGTAAATAGTTACATTAGACTAAATGTGGCACCAAAATCTCATTTAAGAATACAAACATGTGTAATCTATATTTATGTAGGTAATATAATATGATATAATATTCCACATAACCATATTACCTGTCTATATAAATGCTGAGCTATGGCTTGCTCCATTATTGGCCGATTAGTGTCAGAACAGAATGCCTCTGCCTTTGGTGCCACTGATCCGAAATCAGCAATAAAATGTCTATCAATGGATTTGCCAACACGTGACACGGTAGCATGGAGTTCACGATGTTCTGTAAAATATTAATATCAAATATTACTTACACTTCACTAAATTACAATTAACAGTCAAGCAGTTTTATAAAGAACATGGAAGTGCAAAAAAGCAGACATTCTTTTGACAAACATGGTGTATTGGATCTTACGAGGTAGTTGTTGAACAAGTTCGATAATATTTACCTGTGGACATCTGAAATACAGTTTGCTTGACCCTTGTAGCCAAATCATTGACAACCATTGCCTGTGTTTGTGACAGCGGAGTGTTTGGTGGCTCTGCAAAATGTTATATTTTTGTAAAGCCAAAACCACAATAGAACAACGTCAATTTGTTAGACTTTAAATAACAATGCACCCAGGTACAGATGATGTTCTTATAAGTCCTTGTTCATAAATGATATGCCTGTAGTGTGTTGATGAACATGATATGTTATAGTGTTTCTTGACACATACAGAATAGAAACTCTCCACAACACTAATTATTTGCTATCAGCCATACAAATGCAGTTACTGACTCACTGCTGAACCATAATATATATAGTTAAAAGAGACGAGCTTCTTAGCTTCCATGGATTCACCGTGCGGGTGCCGGGTTCATCGTGTGGCAGAGAGAGAAACCCCAAGCACATGCTGAGACTTGTGACACGGGTGTAGGTTTAACAACAAATTCATCAATGTAAATATTTTCGCACCGCTTAGCTCAACATATAAGAGCATGGTCAAAGATGGATTAGTCGGATCCTACATGTAATATTAATATTCATGTAAAAATGTAATACATATTCATTAGTATAAAATAGTATTGGCCTTCAATATACTGGTGGACGTCCTTTTACTGTCACCCTATCCCAAAAAGACCTTTTACGGTCATTCTATCCTAAGAAGTTGTGGCATAATAGGTGGAACACCTTAGGTCGGTGTAAGTGGAACATGTTTAAAAAATCTCAGAGTTCAAATGAGAAAATAGTTGTAAAAAACCACTAGGTTAAGCTCGCCTGGCGAGAGTTCTCTATGTTGATTATCTGAGTTCCAAAAGTTGTTTCAAATCCTATTCATACATAGTTTAAGGTTCTGTAGTCAAATTCAAACAAAACATTCTGTTCGCAACTCTTTAGTAGTTAAAAGGTTCTGTCTACATATTACTTAATAACGAAACATTCTGTCTGCAAATTGTTTGTGCCTGTAAGGTTATGTTGTTGAATTACTCATAAACAAAACATTCTGCCAGTGACTCGTCCGACGGAGAGGTGACTGTCAGAGATAGGTTTTGGATTCGGCCTCCAGATGTAGTGCTTACACCTTACACACAAAATGTTTGGTACAAAGTATAAACAAATTTGTATGTGACCAACATGTTTGGTATGGACACAACATTATTTTAGAGAAGAATATCCGAACATATGGTCTACACACTTATGTGCATTCTGAAAAGCTATTCTGAACAGTTCACAGACAATATAAGTAAAAGGTCAGAGGCGATCATAAGAAAATTGTGTTGGCAAACAACAACGTAACTTGCAAATTATTGGTACCAAAAATATAAACACATTTTATGGTTTTCTCTTTGTTTGAAAACTATACTTGCAGCGGTAATAAAGTAGGCACGACAATCAAACTGGAAGATGTACTTACGTTTTGCGATTTCTTTTTTCAAATTCTGAACTTGTTCAATAACGTCTAATAAAACACGATCTGTATGGTCATTTAAACTATTAAATTTTGAAATAGCTTTTTCTAAATCTTGCTCGACACCAACGCACGAATCCATGATTTTTAACTTTTTCAGACGTTTCTATATTCAATATAATCAACCACTGAAATCAAAATGCACACAAGTCCCTTTTGCTTAAAATCAACTAGAAGAATATGCAACAGACATTTTGCTTTGATATTCCTTGTTTGCTTGATGGACAATGGACAATTTGATAGCAAAGGAAATTGCCAAATAAATTTTACCAAAATCTCTCAGTAAAAATCAAAATAGAAAAAAACGTCAGTCACCTAACCCAATGTTACCTACCGTTGTAAAATTCAGAAATATACCAAAAAGATTATTTTTTATCAAATAGCTATACGGCTCTGGAATCAATATTCTTTTGAGCCCCTCTTTGTATTATTTCTATAACTTATTCCCGGCTTCCTTCCATGCCTAAAAATATCGTCAAGAATCTTTTTGTTCCTCCATTACTCGTAATAAGACAACAGAAAAATTGATAGTTCAATTTTCTGCTGTTTTGCACTACTTCTTCAAATGACTTCTTGGAACGGCAGCCTCGATTCAAACACTTCTAATTAAAAATTCTACTAATTTTGCACTTGAATAATTACTTACTCCATAATACTATGATTTCCTCGACCAACGCGATCCGTTGCCACTTCCACACATGTAGTGACACACACGAGCAAGTTCTCAAACGTATTACAGACTTAGAGTTGAAAGAGGCATATGAGCAAATAAATATCAGCAAGACACAGGGCTTCGTGAGTCAGCGAAAATTAAAAATCTACAGTCTAGGAATCGTACGAGGAATTAGTTAATAATACTCCTATTTGTGCCTCTACAGTTGATCAGCCTGTTATGATTGTATCTGACTCTTTGAGTAGAAATCGACTGGAGATGCCATACGCGGGCGATCCCCTCCGGCAAAGTACATTGGTCAACTGGTCATACACGTTATATAAAACTACTTAAAGTCGCTTCACCGTCATTTTGCATCGCTCCGTGTCGCGTGATTTTTCTCTCGAAAAATGGTGAGTTGTGCAGTATTATCGTGCAAAAGACGATCTGATAGCTTAAATTCGCAACAAGATCGCGTTTTCTATCATAGGTAAGTATTTTTACTAACTATTAAATGTGTATTAAAGTACAATCTCCATCTAAAGTAAAAACCGTTGCGATACGGAAACGACAGAGAAATGTAAACAAGAATACAGTGGTACAGGCTTTAGGGATGTGCCAAGTCAAAAAAGCGATTCAACATTTGAATGAATCATTCACTCATTCAATTACTGCAGTTCGTATAATAATCAGATTTTTATTAAATATTGTATTAAATAGTAGGTATAGATGTATATTACATTTAAATCTTGTAAGGTGAATTAGAAAAATTACCTTTCTCTGGACATACGATGTTGAAATTTTGTCTGAAAATGAAAAGAATTGTTGGCTAAAAAAAAGTAGGTAAAAGCAATACATTTAGTGTGGGACTATGAGTGTATACGTTATACAGATACTATTATTCATAGGCTTTATTTAATATAATTGTATTTCCTTTTAGATTTCCAAAAGATCCCTATATAAAAGAAAAATGGAGAAAATTTTGTAATGACGAAAATGATTCTTGGAAACCTACACATACAAGTGTTATCTGTTCGGAGCACTTTACCATAGTAAAAATAGAGAAGTAAGGTAACTTCATACAAACGCACCGAGCGCGGTTTGTATGTGAGCGCGCCCGTACGTATTGGCCGTCGCACGCACACACTGACAACATTTGTAGGAGTTTATATGGAGCGCCAGTCGGGGTCAGGGCTGCGTCGTACGCAAAACCGTCCGCTTCCACGCAAGATTCGCGCCTGCGCTGACGTTCGTTAATAATTTTAACATTTAGGTACCTACCTACTTCGTATATAACTACAAATACGTTAAAGATGGCTACAAAGTCGACTAGCCATAAAAAAACATTGCAGTGTTCATGGATGTCTCGGATACCCTAACCATTCGGCCACCGACACTCCTAATAATCACATTATAAGTGTGTAAATTAAAAAGTAATAAAAATAGTTTAGTGTAAAAAATAATATATAATAGGTACTTAATAAAAATATATTTTCATAATAATTTAGATTATTTGAATAAATATTATGATTCAGTAAAGCTACGTTTTAATTAATCCTATTCCTATTTAGACCGTAATTTTTCTAATCACTAAACAGATAACATGAAGTAGGTTTTATCAGATGGTAGGAGTCCGCCTGGGTGAGGACAACAGCCTTATCTATTACTGCCGCCAAGCAACAATGCTTGCATTGTTGTGTTTTGTGTTCTGGTTTGAAGGACAACGCACCTGCGATTCTGCATTTTTGTTGCCAACAGCTTGAATGCGTGAATCGTGGATGTTATGGGCGACAGTTACCGCTCACCATCAGATGGGCTGTCTGCTCGTTTGTCACTGAGTAAGCATGCATTAAAATGTAGGTAATGAAAAAATTCCAGTCACTCCTGGTGTATGTACAAAAATAATTATTTTTATTCTTTTTAGATTTCCACACCCAAAGGGTAAAAACGGGACCCTATTACTAAGACTCCGGTGTCCGTCTGTCTGTCCGTCTGTCACCAAGGGCTGTAAGTATCTCATGAAACGTGGTAGCTAGACAGTTAAAATTTTCACAAATGATGTATTTCTGTTGGCGCTATAATAACAAATACTAAAAACAGAATAAAATTAATATTTAAGGGGGGCTCCCATACAACAAACGTGATTGTGTGTCGTTTTTGGTACGGAACCCTTCGTGACCGAGTCCGACTCGCACTTGGCCGGTCTTTTGTTACAGATCCCTAAGACTTACCCTACTTAATTTTGTATTTTGTACCTTTGACTTTTTGATTGACTAAGTATTTTTGACGGTTGAATAAACTATTAAGCGACAGCCCTACGTGTTTAGGCTATTATCTCCCGCTCGGGGCTTGAGTTGTACTACTTCTCTATTTTTATTATGACTTTACTCCGGAAAGCTACAAAAATGCTAATAACAGAAAGACATTGATTGAAGGTGCAATACCTTCTTTGCGACTCTGTCCTTGTTTGGTAAGTCAGTATTTCTTTGTTTTTCTTAAATCTTTGACTACTTCAATATATGTAGTAGGTATACATATAATTTTTAAACCCGGGTATTTTTCCGATAAAATCAAATGAAGGATAAAAATTTAAATATTGCTCCATTTTTGCCCCACAAATCCATTTCAAAATTTGTAAAAAAAAAGTAGACCCCAAGAAATGTATTCGTCACGTATACAATAAACTTATTCATTTTAAAAATCAATAAAGATACTAATTAATGAAAACCGTCTTAATCTGGTTTTAGAAATCCCTACATGAGAATTTAATTTAAATAAATATGTGGCCATTCTAATTAAATTAACAATTTGTTTTATTGCTTTCCCTTCGCTCATTCATATGTTTAAATAACTTTATATGTGGGGACAGATGACCCTTACTTATTATAATATAATTTCATATACATAGGTTCTTACAAATACCAATGTACTTTATATAATACTAGCTACGCCCCGCGGCTTCACCTGCGTTAGAAAAATATCCTATGCTATTCCCCGGGACTCAAACTATCTCCATACCAAATTTCATCTAAATCCGTTTAGCCGTTATTGCGTGATTGAGTAACAACCAAAGATCTAAACATCCAAACGAAGATGTTTGGATCTTTGGATGTTCACATTTAAAATATTAAATAAGGATATATGTTAAAAAATAAATTGACAATATTTCATGTTCTCAAACAGGGTTTTGTCCAATAAAATCAAATAAAGGATAAGAAATTATTTAAGCAACTGTATGAAGGGATACAAGTGCGTAGCTGGGTTTTTAGATGGGTGTACGCTCTTTTCTTGAAGGTTGTTTCCACTGACCTCTATACTACAAGTACGTACGTAGTCCAGCGTACTCGTATAATAGAAGACAGTGGTTGTATCAGCCCGGTAAAACCGCGGGCGACAGTTCATACCACAGTTTAGTTGCACGAGAGTGCTAATGACACAAAGACACATAAATACAGACAGACAGACATACATACAAACAAACATATTTTTTGAATAATATCTTTAATGTACAGTATTTTCAATTTTACAATTTTATAATAAATAGTATAAGACAATTCAGTTCATTCATCAAACTGATTTGACTCATTCTTCAGATGTGCCCCATCACTAACTTTTTCGTATGTGGGCTGCATAGTTACATGAAAACTGTGTCTGTGGACGGGTAATTTTTGATGTGTTGATTTTTTTTGTAGTGTGCGTTTATCGCAACAGCAAAATTTGTTTATGCGAGTTAATTACATCTTTTGGTGGTGTGCTGTACGTGTTTACCTCGCCCCCCGCTAAAAATGGTGAAAACATTTGTTCGAAGAGTTTCGTTATGGCATCTCCAGTCGATTTATACTCAAAGGACTCTTATTACAAACGTAAAAAGTACAAGTTCTATGTGTCAGAGTTTGAAAAAAACTTTAAAAACTAAATATCGTAGAAATTCTAAAAATAAAAAAGCATACTCATATAAAATATAAAATAATACGAATATATATATATATATATATTATAATATATATATATATATATATATATATATATATATATATATATATATATATATTCGTATTAAAGTTACACACATGCACAATTATTGTTACAATAGCTAACAGTACAACTAAATGACTGTATACACATTATTGATTGTAGGTTTTGTGTTGCAGGAATACAAAGGCGCCTTAAACTTCGTATTCCTTACCGATGTCAAAATTATAAATTTTGTACACGCATCTTTAGTCACCAGCAAATGTGTCTGTCCTTTAGAGCTCCTCACTAACGGCCTAACAACTTTTAGGTATGGGGTCTAAAGTTGGTTTCTTGGTCAACGACAGCTTTGAATACGCAAACTCTACAAAAGACCAGGACGTATTTCTTTGTAAAGCATCTTAATTTCGGAAAGAAATGGGGTTTCTGAAGGTTTGCTAAAGTATTTACGAACGTTTTGTTAGATACTTGAAATCTAACTCCCTTCAGAACTACCCACCTATCTTGAATTGCTCAGTAACGATCTGTCGCATGTAATATTTTCACGCAAATTAGTAGAATATAATATACTATGTATGTTGATAATATATTATAATGAAAAAAATCCGCGGGAATACTAACCCAATGTTTTATTTAGCACACGGGCACACTTGGGTGTGCCTGTGTGCAGCGGATTTTTTCTGGGATTGATCCCAGTGTAACCAAAATATAAATTACCCATTTACGTAAATAAAAATTATGAAATAAAATTTCCTTTATGAAAACCTCGTATATGATAAACCTTTTCTGAAAGATACCCACTAAGTATAATTATTACCTTTAGTAGTTAGTACATCTCATTCTCCGCCAACTCGCAGTTGAGCAGCGTGGTGGAGTACGCTCTAAACCCCTTCGATTGAAGGGAGACCCGTATCCCAACAGTGGTATAATCACGGGTTGATATCGACATCGTCATCCCTTATTCGTGTCACTGCTGGGATACGGATCTCCCCTTAACCGGAATCGTTGCAGAGCATACCCCACCAGGCTGCTCATAAGCTATTTGGCGGAGCTCGATAGCATCATTCTGCGTGTCAGTCTAATCTTCGGAGGGCATGTTAAGCCGTCGGTCGCAGGTATTGTCGTTAGATGTCAATCGTGAAGCCAAGTCAGTGGCTTTTAGGCGGTTTGAAAACACTAACCTCCGCCAACCTGCAGTTGAGCAACATGGTGGACTATGCTCTAAATCCCTTCGATTAAGGGAAGACCCATATCCCAGCAGTGGGATGAATAAGAGTTGACGAAGACGAACAAGAATAAGAAGCTGAAACTTGTTAATGTCTTAAAATAATTTTGAGTGGAATTTTTGGGGAATCGGCAGATTTTTCACCTCTAATTTGGAGAATTTGATTTTTGATTATTGAGAAATTTGATAAACTGGCATTGGTGACCCTCCGCGACTCGGGCTAATGTCTTTGATTGAGGTGAGCGTATAGTGCGTTTCATCAAATAGTTCCTATGCCGTCAAGTTTGTACTAACCTTTATCGATGGTAATTGAGGCGATTGATTTTGATTTTCATAGTAGTACCAACATGACGACATAGGTACTATTTGATGAATCGCTCTCTAAACGGGCAATTTTTGGATCAATAATTGCTCGGCATTTTACTAGGTATGCCAAATCGCTTAAAATGTTGTCTCTTTGTTGTAGTCAAAAATACCTAGTAGGTTTGATTTTATAGACATTCAAAGTTTCGAAAAATATCGAGTCCCGCTAACAGTCACGTGACCGATTGTGACGTCATTTCACAACGCGTCGCGCGGGCCACGGCCACGGCTCGCTTAGTATTGTTGCGGAACCACAACGTGTTGAGGGGTTTTTTTTCCTGCAGGGTTGATTCACTATCACATGTTATCGACCTTTTGGGAACACACTATCTATAATGTTATAAAAACTTCATCTTCTCATACTATAATATATTTCACTCACACAACTATTTTATTATTAGGTATCTATTAAAACTTCATTATATCAAAATAAAACTCAAAACGATAAAACCCCAATCTACCACATCTTTTTCCTAATACATCTTGACAACTTCTAAACAATTATTTTTTCTCAAAACCAAACAAAATACATTCTCATATTTGAATTCAAATTCCTACAATCTGTCACTATGTTTTTCAGCCATCAATAAAACCATAAACAATAAAACTAATTCACCAACATCCCCTCTTAAATTAATATTTACTAACTTATTAAAAGTTTTAATTTTAGTATTAAAATGATTTTCTGCCACATTAATATAATTAATTATTTTAGAATATGCTTTATCTTTTCTTTTAATGAGAAAAACTTTCATAAAGTGTGTGTAATCATCTAAAAATGTGATAAAATATTTATATCCGTCAAAAGTTGGAACCCCTATTGGCCCACAGATGTCGCTATGAACAATTTCTAATGGCTTTGTTGCCCTATGACGTTCTGTTTTGAAAGGTTTTCTACATAACTTGGATTGCGTGCAGACTTCGCAGATGTCCAAACTATCTTTAATATCAAGATTAATACCACTTACTAAGCCTTTAGTATTATTAATCGAGGAATGTCCTAATGCTCTATGCCAAAATTCCTCTTTTGATATTATAGAAAAGTTGACTGACCTTGATGTGGTTAACATATTCAATAGGAATCCTTACGTAGTACAGGTCGTCACTGCCCCTGGTCGCAGTAAGAAAGCAGACCCCATCATCGTAGACCTTACATTGGTTTCTGAAAAATTTAATTTCAGAATTATAATCCGTCAGCTTCGGTATTGAAATAATATTTTTTATCATTTTTGGAACATATAGAACATCACTGAAGGTCCAATTGTTATTTCTACTGTACAGTTTTCCTACTTTATTAACAGTATGTATGTTACAGCTGTTGCTATTCTATATTGTTTATTGCTTAAATTTTGTAAATATTTATCATTATTAATTATATGGTTATTTGCTCCAGAATACATTATAATTTCAACTATTTCATGTGAACTGAATCTTAAAGATTTGACATTACTTACAGTACTTGATCCTCTATCTAAGCAGTATTTTGTATAATGTGAGTCATTCTTACAAATACTACAGTTATTTTGTTCTTTGCAAGCTGTATGTTTATGTCCAATTTTTAAACATTTAAAACATTGTAGTGCATTTCCCTTGTATTCCATCCTGTTATGTGTATTTCTGTTTCTGCAAAATTTTGCAACATGTCCTTTCTTGCCACAGTTGTAACAGTCTTTAATTTAAAAGGTGTTGGCAGTTGTTTCACTTTCATCATTCTCCTTTCTGTCTTGATGATTCACCTCCACTAATATTCTTGAAATCAAATTATCTAAATTCCTATCTTGTTCTCCAGTTGATTGCCACGCCGTTCGAAAGTAGTCAAATTTTGTAGGTAAACAGCTTAATATTTTTGATATGACTTGCTGGTCTTCCATTTGGAAATCAAGGCTCCTCATTTTTGTTACTTTATTTTGCAGTTTACTAATGTCATTCATGATGTTTTCTGTAATTTTGAAATCTTCCAATAAAGTGCAAATCTATGTTTCTTTATTTCCCAAAAATAAATTATCTAATTTTGTAATCATATCCATAGCGGTATTACATTCTATAATATGATTAATATAATTGTCATGCAAACTATTGATGTATTTTGCTTTATTGTCTTTTTTTGTACATACCTTTTCTTTTGATTCGGCAGTCAAAACATCATGCAAATCTTTAGCGTGTAAAAGAATAAGCATCTTTTTCTTCCATATGGTATAACCACAGTCACTGTTTAGTTTAGGATAAAAATCAGTTTTAAATTCCTCACCCATATTTTCGGAATCCATGTTAATTTATTAATATAAACTTTTAATCAAAATTTTTTTTTTTTGCAAGGCTCTTGACCTGTTGCGGAACCACAACGTGTTGAGGGGTTTTTTTTCCTGCAGGGTTGATTCACTATCACCTGTTATCGACCTTTTGGGAACACACTATCTATAATGTTATAAAAACTTCACCTTCTCATATATTTATTTCTCATATTATATATTTATATATTTCACTCACACAACTATTTTATTATTACATATAGTATCTATTAAAACTTCATTACATCAAAATAAAACTCAAAACGATAAAACCCCAATCTACCACATCTTTTTAGGGTTCCGTACCTCAAAAGGAAAAACGGAACCCTTATAAGATCACTTTGTTGTCCGTCTGTCTGTCTGTCTGTCTGTCAAGAATTTCTATGTCGAGAATGCGTGGAGGTATCAAGCTGAAATTTGAACTGTATACTCAGGTCTATGGTCCCATGAAGTTGTAAAAAAATCAAATGCTAAGTTTACGTAGAAAAAAGTTACGGCCGTTTATTCAGCAAAAAACGCATATTTCGACACACGCAAGGGAATCAAAACCTATAGGGTACTTCCCGTTGACTTAGAACTATGAAATTTGGCAAGTAACATCGTTATAGACTACACAAGTATAGGAATAAATCTCAAAACTATACATTTCTACATAGATCTTAAAAAATAGAGGGTCTATATTTTTATAGGGTGTCGAAATTTCAAATTGAAACTACTAGTTCAAATGGGGTATCACATGAAAGGACTTGATGTACACATTGCAAAATATATTTTATTTATTTTTTTCGACGCATTATTTCTTATTTATAATGAAAAATATCAAATTTAATATTGATACTACGTACGGAACTCTCGGTGGGCGAGTCCGACTCGCACTTGTCCGGTTTTTTCTAATACATCTTGACAACTTCTAAACAATTAAATTTTCTCAAAACCAAACAAAATACATTCTCGTAATTGAATTCAAATTCCTTCAATCTGTCACTATGTTTTTCAGCCATCAATAAAACCATAAACAATAAAACGAATTCCCCAACAAGTATTAGGGATGTAACATTCTAATAATAGTATTTAATAATAGTAATTAAAATTTTAAATTAATTTATAATAAAATTACATAAAATTAATTTAAATAAAATTTATAATAAATTTAATTAATTATTATTATTATAGTATTTAGGTATAATTTCAACGGCACGGGCGCGCGACCGCGAGCGGACTGAGTGAGCCAGACTAAGCGTGTTGTGCGTTGACGTCACACACCCGGCGTCGTACGGTTACAACTTGTTTTACTTCTAAATCGGAAACCTATTGACATATCGAAGTAATTTTTTCACTAGCATTTTTTATTTTTGACAGAGAATATGGAGTGCTAATAATCAAAATTAGTTAACATTCTTCATTACAACAATTTGCGGCAATTGTTTCGTCAATATTTCTTCTAATCGCTCCATATATTTCATATTGCTCAATGTCGCTGATACGAATTGCCGAATATCCAGTGCGTATAGAAATTCAAGTCAATTTGTTTTCTATCTCGTATGCACTTATCTATTTAGGCTTCTACGTTTCGCTTGCGCGGTGAGAGCGAGGGGCGGGTGGAGTATAGCAGCGCAAGCGCGCGCGTGGCTAGGCGTGTGCCATGCCTATGCATTAATGTATGTAATGCACGTAATTTTGCAACTGAATTGCTCGTGTATGAAAGTATTGACTAGTTTCTTGGAGTTACTCCTTATTGCTCAATATTGTAGTTGCAAAAAAATTTACCAAATTGCTGCTTGTTGTCGTTGTCATAAATTGCTTGATATTTTGTCACGTCGCGCAATCGACCGTCATTGCTCATATATCAATTTTTGTTGCCCGTATAAGCGCACCTTGACATAGGTACAGACAGGAGTTGGTAACACTGCCAGTAGCCATAGATAAGTATTATCTTTCTTTTTTATCTGTCTGCTGCTTCTATTGCACAATTTTGTATCCTCTTTCGGTAAAAGTAAGGTTATAATATAATTTTGGAGAACAAGTTCTTTTACTTTGCATAGTTGCTGAGAGATTTTGATAATCATGGCACAAAGTAAATTAAACGACATGGCTGGCAAATTTGCCAAAGGTGGACCGCCTGGATTAGGAATCGGTTTGAAAGTAGTAGCTGTGGTCGGGGCAGCCGCCTGGGGTATCTCACAGTCCTTATTTACTGTAGAAGGAGGACATCGTGCCATCATGTTCAACAGGATTGGAGGCGTACAACAACATGTAATGACCGAAGGCCTGCATTTCCGCGTTCCATGGTTCCAGTATCCTATAATTTATGATATAAGATCACGCCCTCGTAAGATTTCATCGCCTACCGGTTCCAAGGATTTGCAAATGGTTAACATCTCCCTGAGAGTATTGTCTCGTCCTGACGCTAACAATTTAGCAATCATGTACAGGCAACTGGGCACCGATTATGATGAAAAGGTACTACCATCCATATGTAACGAGGTGTTAAAATCAGTTGTTGCCAAATTCAATGCGTCTCAGCTTATCACTCAGCGTCAACAAGTTTCACTGCTCATCAGAAGAGAGCTGGTGGAGAGAGCTGCCGATTTCAACATTATATTAGACGATGTATCATTAACTGAATTGAGCTTTGGCAAAGAGTATACGGCAGCGGTAGAAGCGAAGCAAGTAGCCCAACAAGAAGCTCAACGTGCCGCTTTCGTAGTTGAAAGGGCTAAGCAAGAGCGCCAACAGAAAATAGTGCAAGCTGAGGGTGAAGCCGAAGCAGCTGAGATGTTGGGCAAAGCAATGGGTATGAATCCAGGTTACTTGAAGTTGCGTAAAATTCGTGCTGCTCAGAGTATTTCACGAATGATTGCTCAGTCACAAAACAGAGTGTTCCTCCCTGGCAATAGTTTGATGATCAATTTGCAGGATCCTACATTTGATGACCTGTCTGAGAAATTGACCAAAAAGAAGTAACATATGGTCATGGTGGAGTGTGTCAAGGGCTTGGAGCAGGCCACCACTCTAACCGATGATGAAACTGCTGTTATAATCAGTGGTGCTGCTTCAATCGCCATTTAGTGCACTTGTGCTGGCATTTCACAAAGTGTAATATATCAAGTACTGTTATTGAGTGTCTTGACCATTGGCCTGATGGATACCTAGTTTTTTATGTACCATTAGATTAGTGGGAACTTCAAATTGTTGTGGCTTGTTTATGTTATTAGTTGTAGTTTATAGTATGTATGAAATCACATTATTATATGAATAAAGTAATAGAAAAACCTGCTTATTGTTATTAACAATGTGTATAACAAAGCACCTGTATCTGTCTGCTTTTTAACCAAATTCTTCAAGCTTAGTCTATCTTCAGGGTTACATCTATATCGAAAAAAGTATTGAAATAAAATTATTTAATCTGCCTTTGCTCACTTCATACACATTTTATAAATAATATTCTTTTTAGTTTTTTTTTGTCTACTAGCGTCTTGGTATTGACCATTGGTGAAGAAAAAATAGCTTGAAAGAAACTTACCTATGGGTCTTTTTATCACAGAATGAGCATTTTATTTATTCTGAGATTACAAGTAGGTATTCCATTCACCAGATAAACATTATCATCATTCACCTAATAAGTAGATTTTTTTGATGCATATTATTACTTTCAAATGACACTTCAAGACACCAAGAAGAGAAGAATAGACAAGCTCTGAGAATATTCTTACATTTATTTTTCATAATTTGATATTATTTTCATTCCTCGTTTGCAAAGTAGACAAAATTCTCAGCATGAACATCTTGAAATTGTCTGCTGCAAGTTTTACTAATAAGGTAAGTACAAACATTCCGGAATATTGTAATTCATATTATTATGTATGTACATTAACATTCCATTCTCTACACTACTAATAATAAAATACTATTCATGTACAGTAACAAATCGTTATCAATTTTGTACATCAAGAAAAGAAAAAGATGTACATACAGATTGCATCTTCAATAGTTTTGTGATAATTACACTGGTTAGGATTATTCTAAATTAAGATTCTTCAATGAGTCTAAAAACAAATAGCTACAAATGAACCTTATACCAACATCATCGGAACTTATTAGTTCTATATCAAGGGCTGATCCATAATTTTGTGGAGATTGCACTACTAAATGCCCTTGCATAATAGTCAAGAAGATATGATAAAAAGTAACTTGGTGCAGTACCAAATTGTGACAAGGATACGAGCCTCTTGCTGGACTACTTCCTCAGCTTCTATTGTTACCGATTTATTATTTTGCCGAAGCTTAAAACAGTTCTCGAAAAACCACACCTATGTATCTAATTATTTGAATAGTGTCAACTTTAAATATTACAATACATAACACAAATATACGATGTTTATTCTTGGTGAAGTAGTTATATTATTCTAACAATAAAATAATTTCAAATGCTGTGTTTCATTTACATGTTAAGCGATGAGTGAAATTAGGGATAAGTAGAATACCAACAAAAATGCCATAACACTAAATATTTATTTATAAATTAAATAACATTACACACTACAATTTTGTCACACTGTACGCATATCTTCCTATTTCAAGGCCGAAGGGGGTGGCAACCTGTATTTGGACATTTCGATTTCAGCTTCGAAGTAGCTCATGTTATCGTAGCAAAAATATTCAGGAGCTTTATAGGCTCCACTTTTATTTGGTTCCACGCCCGGACCCACTGGTTGATTAGCTGGATGTATACAAGCAGAGCTCAATCCTGGCACGTCGGGCACTTTACCAGGCGCTGAAGGTAATGACGACTTTTTATTTGAGCCAACTCCTTCACTATAATACCGTCCCATTATTATAATATTACTTCTCAAACATGGCCTGAGCTTAATCATGTTGAATATTTGATTTGATTTTCGACTAAAATAATTTCTTTAGATTATTTGATAAAAAAAAAACAGATTTGACTGAAAGCAAGAAAATTACACAATCAATCAGATCTCGATCTGGATCTGATGAGTAGTGTTGCCGCTCGATAGTCCACTATCGATAGTCTATCGATAGTATCGATAATATCGATTTCTCTTTTAGTGCAATACTGTCGGTAAACAACAATACTATCGATAGTTGTAATACATTGTTAGTTCAACGGTTAATGTTGTTTTTAACTATATTTATAATTAAACAGAAGTCTAAATTTGATATGATTATTTGTTGTAAATTAAATTGTTCTTTTTTGAAAATAATATGAAAAGATTTTTTTGAAAATATTGTATTATGTTAAAATTATTATTATTTTCATTATAAACCACTTTCAGTCGGAAATTAATCAGAACAGGTGGAGTAACCTCTTAATTTTTTTATGTATATATGCATTAGTCAATTAAATATGATTTATCACGAGATTTGCTAACCATAAAGTTAGATACATAAATAATGCAACATTACTGAGTTTGTTGTACCTAATTCCTGATAGAACATTCTACTTAAATTTCCATTATTTGTTTCGAAAAATTGACGAGACGAGTTTTATTTTGCTGTAACTTGCTTAAAATGACTTGCTGAAATGTTGAATCTGTCATGATATCCAAAGATTAATATAGGTGACTAGAATGAGCTGTGTTCGAATGACTCGAGATTCACTCGAGTGGAGTTGTTGCACTAGAGAACAAATCGAGTGGTTTTCTAGTGCAACAAACAACCAATCGAGTGAGATTGTAAAATGACTCGAACGACTCGAGACGAGTGCTAAAATTTTACTCGAGATACATCTATACATAGACTACAGCATGGTAGAAACAAAACAAAAGCAAACAAGTGTCCAGGGTTACTAGATCGAGTTTCTTATATTTACATATATTCAAATATTCGTTTCCCGATATGTTTTGCAAATTTTTACTTAAATATTTTATATATTTTTGAAGTGAAAACTTCTTTAGCGGCGTGTGCACTTTTTGGGGTGGCTAAAAAATGTTAAACTCGCGTCACGATCACGTGTCCTGATCGAAAATTAGTATATGAAATATAAATAATAGAAAATTATTATAAGATAAGGCTACGAGACGATACGATTGAGAATTCTTTGAATATTTTAATGATTCGAAATGACAGTTCGTAAAACAAAGCTGCGAGACTACATAATCCAACTTTAAGCAAAGACGATACGATTGAGATTGCTTTGAATAGTTTTTGTTTTGTATGTTACCACATACAAAAATGTTATAAATGTTGATACTGATAAAGCAATTCGTGCGAAATTATTTCCTAACCATTTCAAAATATTCAAAAATGCACAATGTTAATGTTCAAGTTTTCACTTCTTTCCGGCACTCCCGGAGTGCAACCCGTTGTTTTTTTTTATATACTACGACGGGTGGTAGACAAGCATACGGCCCGCCTGATGTGAAGCCGTTGCCGTAGCCATATTAACTTGAAATATTTCTCGAGCGCCGCCACCCCCGCTGCCAACGCAGCAACACATTCCTTTCTGGTGACCTCACTCACTCGCAGGAACACAACAACCCTCAAGGGATTGTTATTTGGCTGTGGTATTCTGTAAGATACTTCCCCAGTCGTCGGGCAGCTTACAAATACGCTGTACCACAGTACGTAGTACTGTTACTTATACCTACTGTGGTATGGTAGAGCGTACGATACCTCTCTTTTGCCAGAGCCTATTTCGCTAGTCGGCAAGGTACACCACGTGCAGGTGGCGTTTGGCTAAGGCTCACCCCAAAATAGGAAATAAAACAAATTTAATTAAACGACATGGCTGGCAAATTTGCCAAAGGTTAGGAATCGGTCTAAGTTTATTAAGAAAACAATTAACGAAAAGATATCGTGGTTCATAAATAGAGCTATGATTGTATCAGCTTACAAGGAATCCGCTGTTTTAACGATACGACAACTGCGTAGAGCCTTGCGGCACGCTAGTATTAATGCCCATACTGTTGTTGCAACTGCCGTCGACAACGATTTTGATACCAAATACGTTCTTGCATCACGACTCCAAATCAGCTGGCCTAGTGATAGTTTAGTCAATTCGTTGCTGCCTCTGAAACTACCAGGGATGTTTTAATGGCGTGAAGAGGTTTTTACAGGATGGGCAATGCGCATGTGATGCCTCTGGTGTTGCAGGCGTCCATAGGTTACGGTAACAGCTTTCATTCTTCACTTCTAAACAATGCATGGCAGTCCATCGTTGCGGATGAAATTCGGCTATTCTTTGATAACACCAAACTTATTAAATACCATCGTCATCAGCCTGTATCTACCCACTGCTAGATATAAGCCTTCCTCAATGCTTTCCACCAAATACGATCCTCTGCTTTCTTGAAACCCCGAGCATAGCCCTGTCCATCGCTCGCTGCGCGACTTTTAGTCTGTGGACCGATGGTCAGTGTCCAAGTCTCTGCACCATAGGTCATTGCAGGGCGAACGCACTGGTTGAGAATTTAGTCTTCAAGCATTGGGGTATCTATGCGGCGAAGATGTGCCGAAGCTTTCCAAAAGCTACCCAGCCCAATCGAATACGACTATCAATCTCTTTATTGAAATTACCCCGGCCAAGATGTATGGATTGTCCGAGATAGACATAATCTTTAACCACTTTAATAGCTTTATTCTCTACGATAACCGGGCTAGGTATGACAAAATCGTTGTACATGACTTTCTACGGCTTCGATTACATGACCCCAGCCTCACAGATCGAGATGCAGCATTGAGATCGGTCAACATACGACCGAGATCCTCCAGCGATTCAGCCATTATGACCACGTCCTCGGCAAACTGAAGGTGTGAGTTGTACTCGCCATTCACACTGATACCCCTGGATGATGTATTTAAAACGTTGGACTGGAATACACGGGGGTGTATTCCAGTCCAACGTTTTAAATACATTATCCAGAGCAGCAGTAAATAGTTTCGGGGAAATGACTTGATCCCCTTTACGTACTCCCCGCTGCAGCTGGATAGGCTTGGACTGCTGGTCCTGGACGCGGACAGTCATTGTTGCAGCGCTATACAGCGCTATACATCATCACCTCGATATAGCGATGGTCGACTTGACACCGCTGTAAAGATTCCAGAACAGATCAAGTTTCGATGGAGTCGAAGGCTTTCTCATAATTCACAAAAGCCATACAGAACGGCAAATTGTACTCTGTAGTTTTCTGCACAATCTGCCGCAATATATGGATGTGGTTCATGGTACTGTAGCCTTTACGAAACCTATCCTGTTCAGTGATAACATTTGAAAATAGCTTATACACGTGGGTCAGGAGTGATATCGGTCTATAATTCTTCAATAAGGGTTTATCACCTTTTTTGAAGAACAAGACGATCAAACTCCTGGTCCACGCGACTGGCGCGGTCCCATTGTGAATGACGAAATCACACAGATGCTGTAGTTCCTTCAGAACCGGAGTTCCTCCAGCTTTCAACAGTTATGTTGTAATTCTGTCCTCGTCGGTAGCCTTACCATTTTTCAGTCGTTTAAGGGCTATCGTAATCTCACCCATGCTGATGTCCGAAATATCTTCGGTTTCATGTCAGCTGACGTAGGGACAGACAGGTGCTCTTTTAGCCCTTTGTTGCGCGTTGTCACAACCTCAATTCGTTTAGCAATGAAGACGCGATAGTCTCGCCGTATCAGCCTTCTGATCCGCGTATTTAAAGCTGCATACTCTGTCGAAGCTCTAACAGATGCTGTTGCCTCTCGTCGCTTCTGCATAAGAACCAGAGTTTCGCTAGAGAGCCTGGCCTCTCGAGCTCCATGCTGCCGCCCAAAATGTTTTTTGCATTTTCGCATTTTATATTTTACTGGTGTGTAGTCGCAGTACTGGAGTAGTGGGTTCAACACTAGTAGTGTGGTGAATTTTTCCATTTTTAAAAATATTTATAACTAGCTGGCCCGGCGAACTTCGTACCGCCTAATTGTCAATGAATGTCGTGGTATACATATTAGTTGAACAAAATTTATGATGTCTTGAAATTAATATAATGAATAATAGAAAATAATAGAGAAGCACGATGGCGTCATTGCACGTGTCAGTCTAATTGTACACGCAAGTTAAGCAACGTCAACCGTAGCCTGTCCATGGATGAGTTTATATTATCTCGAGCTCCTCCGTGCTTCGGAAGGTACGTTAATCCGTCGGTCCCGGTTGTAATCATTAGATTAACTCGAGGTCCTCCGTGCTTCGGAGGGCACGTTAATCCGTCGGTCCCGGTTGTTATCATTAGATTATCTCGAGCTCCTCCGTGCTTCGGAAGGCACGTAAGACGTCGGTCCCGGTTGTTATCATTAGATTATCTCGAGCTCGTCTGTCTGTGCTTCGGAAGGCACGTAAGACGTCGGTCCCGGTTGTTATCATTAGATTATCTCGAGCTCCTCCGTGCTTCGGAAGGCACGTAAGACGTCGGTCCCGGTTGTTATCATTAGATTATCTCGAGCTCCTCTGTGCTTCGGAAGGCACGTAAGACGTCGGTCCCGGTTGTTATCATTAGATTATCTCGAGCTCCTCCGTGCTTCGGAAGGCACGTAAGACGTCGGTCCCGGTTGTTATCATTAGATTATCTCGAGCTCCTCTGTGCTTCGGAAGGCACGTAAGACGTCGGTCCCGGTTGTTATCAATAGATTATCTCGAGCTCCTCCGTGCTTCGGAAGGCACGTAAGAACGTCGGTCCCGGTTGTTATCATTAGATTATCTCGAGCTCCTCTGTGCTTCGGAAGGCACGTAAGACGTCGGTCCCGGTTGTTATCATTAGATTATCTCGAGCTCCTCCGTGCTTCGGAAGGCACGTTAAGCCGTCGGTCCTGGTTGTTATCATTAGATGGCAGTCGTTAAGCCAAGTGGCCTTTAGGCGGCTTGAAATTACTGGCGTCCGCCAACTCGCAGTTGAGCAGCGTGGTGGAGTATGCTCGAAACATATTCAGTTGAAGGAAGACCCGTATTTAATATTAACCAGCAGTGGGTAAATATTACCCAGCAGTGGGTAAATATTAAGTTCAGTATTTTACTATGTCACAAAATAAAGTACCATGACACTTGACAACCAATTAATATTCATTTTCAAGCATTCATTCATAAACAATTTTCAAAACAACAACGGACAACTTTCGCGACGTAAAAGTTAGACCAATCGATTTGACATTTAATTGAAAATCAATAAATATCCCAATCCGTTTTCAAATTTTATTTTTCGACAATTTTGTCAATGTTTTAATACTTATTATCCTATACCCACATTTCTGAACGCACGCATACATTTGACGTACGCACGTTAACGTCACGTTTGACAGGTCCGACATCCACGAACATTTTGTATGGAAAAATGATTTTTCTTTTATTTTATTTTTTTCGTAAATTTTCCAATGTTTTTAATAGTTATTGTGCTATTCTGGACGGAGACAAATCCAACAAATCAAAAACTATGGCAGTCGGTCCAGCCGTTCTCGAGTTATAAGTGTTGTAACAAACACGACTTTCTTTTATATATATAGATATTCTGGCAAGTTGGCCGAAATCCACTATTTAAATAATAATTATTTAATAATGGGTAAAATATGAGGGTGTAGTGGCTCACTACCATCTTCGGAGCCAAAACCAAGCTCACCTGCACGTGGGTACCCTGCGGATAAGCGGACGAGAACGCCCAGCGTGGCGACTTAAGGGCATTACTCTCCAATGAATAAAAACCACTATATATGGTCCCCAGTAACCGACAGCTCTGCTATACTGTGCTACGGTGGCGATATCGGTTCCGGCAAGGCAGGGGTGCGAACAATCTCCGGTTGGCAGGCCATCAGCAACAACTGACTATTGGCACGTTTAACACACGGACACTGGGACGTGACCATGATGTGGGAGAGCTGGAAGTAGAACTGAGGTCAGTCAAATGATCAAATGCCAGATTCTGGGTCTTGATGGCAGATCAGCTTCGGCTCGTTTGTTTTGATATCATGAACTTTTTTCATTCACATGATACCAACGCTCTGAAGATGGAGTCGGAAGGTTCCAACTGGAACTTATGGATGGAAAGTATTAATATACCTAGTCAAGTTTGGGCTCATTTGTTTTGATATCATGAGCACTTTTCTTTACACGTGATGTAATGAAAAACGAGCGCAAACTTTACTATGTTAGCTAGCACTATCCTTCACGGCGAACCAGCGACTATCTTCCGGCTCCATCTTAAGACCCTCGATATCATGTGCAATGAAGAGATATCAAAACAAATGAACCCAAACTAGACTATTTTATTATTTTCTATCAAGGAGTACCAGTGGCAACCTCCTAGTCCATCTTCAGACCCTACATCATGTTTAATGAAAATTACTCATGACATTAAGGCTAACGAGCCCAAACTAGACTATTTTAACACTTTCCATTAGGACGTTCCTAGTGACAACCTTGCAACTCCATCTTTAGTCTCTCGTCATAATGTTTAAAGGAGAGTCCCCATGACATCAAAACAAGCGATCCTAACCTTGACTATGTTAGCGCTATCTATTAGGGGGTTCCAGTGGCAATCTTCTAGATCCATTTTGCGACCCTTGTCATCATTTGTAATGAAAAGTGCTCCAATGATCAAAATAAATAAATCCAAACTTGGCTGTTTTTGCACTTTTTTATCAAAGAGTTCCACAGGCAATGTCCGGGCTACAACCTTAGGCATTGTGTGTAATGAAAAGTGCTCACGACGTCAAAACAATCCCAAGCTTGAATGTGTTACCATTTTTCATCAGGGAGTTCCAGTTGCTATCTTCCGGCTGCATCTTTAGAGCCTCAGCATCATGTTTAAACTAATAATGATCTCGAGCGAATCAATCTCATAGTCCACAAATACTAAGCACGTACATACATGTGCAATATACATACCAAAGAGTAAAGCAATTATAGGGAAAATACATATATAAATATAAATGAAAATCTGGGTCTGGATCAGAAACTAAACCTTTCAAGATTTATGTTGTGGCTGCATTGTGGTAGTGTCTCGGTATTTTTTTCCTATTAATGTTAATTAGTGCCTTAATAGACTATCATAGAAATATGATCATAGATGTGCGAGTCATTTTTAAATGAAGAACATATGACGGTATAATAACTTCATGTGATTCATATTCTTTATGATCATAAGTTATGGGATCCTATTTGACAGCTAGCGTACAAGTTATGATCATATCTCTGTATCCGTAAACAACCTAAAAAATGTCTTCTTCCAAATCAAAAAGTTTCGATTGGAATATCGAAACTACAAAAACATTAATTAGTCTTTACGAGACAAACGATTGTCAGTAATGGCGTCATTAGAGGTGTTATGGACCCCTTTCTCTGATCGCCATGCTACCTATGATCTTATCCAAAGTCTTTTATTTCTTGTTTTAATCTTCACCGTTTTCTTTTTTTTTAGTGCAATCAATAAAATTGCACTCATGGAATGGAAATGGAAGCAATGGAAAACGCGGCTAAATTATTATCGATGGATAACGAAGATATATGACGTTGATATGATCATGTGTGTATTATGTAAAAATGAAGAACGTCATCATTTAATTAGGATCATAGAATTTGATAGATATGAAATCATATATAAATAATTTAAATATGATAATATAATACCGCTCTTAGATCTGTGTAAACTTTGCTAGTGTCATGGCTAGTAGGTACCAAAATAAATAAACAAAATAAACCCTTTTGGGTTTTACTAGTGTTCATGACGTTCAATTATTCCTCGTTCGTTGGTATGCCCAAAGATAGTGCATAAATATTGTCTAATTAATAGTAGTATAATAATAATAAAAAAGTGCCTCCCTAGATTAATAAATACACGGGACCGATTTCGAATTTAAAAGTCGAAGTACAGTTTTCGTGTAACAAATGTTAACGTTACACATTTGATATATTGTTTAAACGAGTTATTTTTAGGTTCGGTTTTTAATAAGCCTTTTTTCGAGGACGACCTTGGGTACGCTAGCTTGATTATACTACAATATACACATTATAGTATAATCAAGCTATACTAGCGTACTCAGTAAATAGGATTTGTATTTCTGAAATTAAAGAGAAGAGGCATATTTTTTTATTATTAAATAAATAAATTAAGCACAAGTTACGGGTTTAACAGAAAAACGCGAAATTTGTAATAGCTATATGAGTACGCTACCGTCAAGGACACTTTTTAATTTTGTAGTAGTACATTGCATTTTGACTTGACCGATCGTTAGTTGAATTTATCTTACCTATTCCCATCACTGCTCCTCTATTGTTTATGGTTCTTTTTCACGACTGTTTTGGATAGTTACTACCTTGCTTATTTCGCCGAATTTTCGATGTAGAAGTGGAATAATGTGTATGATTTAACGTCTGTTCTGTAATAAAAAGTTTGATAATGTGCTACAATTACAGCTAAGTCTGTTTATGTAATAGGATTACTCAAAACACTAGTTCAGCCATTTACATGAAAGGTGAGTACAAAAAATTGGTACCTCAAATGTTTTTTTATTTCTGCCTAGACTTGTGTACGGTTGTCGTGTTGGTGGTTAGTCAATGACGTATTAGCATTATTAATCATAATTGCTATTAATTCTGTGTTCAGACACTAGAAGCAAATATGCATACATCGCTGTAGCTATATAATATATTTCACATATACACATACTTGCCGCTATTTTGTACTATACATTGGTTTGTGTATATCAAGTATAACCCGACAAAGTTTGCTAGATCACTACGTTCCTTTTCATGAAAAAATTTGCGAAATCTTCCTAACTATACGTTTAAATTATAATGTACTTGAACAACTTCTGACAACATAATTATATGAATTAAGCATTTTGGCATAAAAAATAACATTATGTACTCAAAGATTTGCTAGTAATTTTCCATTGGAAATTTTAAATATGTATTCCGATGCTAGGCATTTTTGTAATGGAACGTATTTCTACTCTATGGTTTTTTTATTATTTTTTTTTTCGTTCGTTTTGTACTTTTCGTTTGGTAATGGCGACTTTACTTTCCGCGTTTTTATCAAATAGTCGGATTATTTTATGAATTTTCTGTATACAATTTAAGTAAGTGAATATTTTATATTGTAAATTTGCGGCGCACATTGCGAAGAAACAATACTGTGTTGTAGTGAAATGGCGGACGATGTCCCAGTATACGATGTGTTATGCGAAGCAATGGAATATCTTTGCAAACTGGGTGTTAATTTACGTGTTCGCTCAGAAAACCTAAGAGCCAAAAAAATACGCAGAGATAAATTGAGAAATGCACATGCAGTGCAAAAAGCCGCCAGCAAAGTACTCTTGATATGTGAACTGTCAAAAAAATCTCTTGTAAATGTTGAGAGTGGAGTGAAGCAAGTGCTCAAGCAAGTAGAAGCCGCACAAGCCGCAATTGCCTCGACTAGCACTACTGAAAGTTCACCAAAAACCAAACATGGGAAAGAGTATCATTATTTTGTATATAAGTCACATAAATTGAAAATAGCAAAGAAAATTCCAGTGAAACATTTCTTATCTGTGCAAGTTCAAGTTCGTAGCATGCCTACATCCCTCCAGGATAAATACCCTGTTTATCATAACTGCAATTTATATCGGTTGAGAAAAACTTTAGAAAAAAAGGAAGAAGTATTACATAAACATCGCACAAGTAGTGAATGTCAAAGCAATCTATTAGAAAAGCCTGAGAAATACAAACATAATGAAATTAAAGATGGAAATGATTTGGATTGCACTTTAAGTTCTGAGGTTCAAAGAACAAGAGACAAAGAGTCTTTGGAAAAAGAAATTCAAGCCACGGATGTGAAAGAAAATAATGATATAACTAATGATGCTGATGATAATAGGAAAAAAGATAAAAATAATTTGAGTAACTCTGATGACAATTCCTTACCTGATCCTGAAAGGTGTTCAAGAAAAAAGAACGTACAGAGAAGAATATCTGAATATTGCCAAAAAGAAAAAAGAAAAAAAGCATGTGTTATCGATACCTCTGAAGAGGATATTACTCAACAAGAAAGTGTTGCCAGGAAGGATAACACGGCAGTAGATAGTATTGTTAGTGACAATGAAAACAGTGATAAACATGTTATGCATAAAGCGAAAAAACCAAAATTAGATGAGTCACATTCTGAGCTTGAAGATAAGGAAAATCATAATCGCAATCCTGCACAAAATGAGAATCAAAGTGATAACAATGACCAACCAATTTGTACTGAGTCAGAATCAGCTAAACCTATGATAAAATGTGTTAGCATAAATAAATTGCTTAAGCCTGATGTCTTAGAAAAAATTGAAGGAAACCCATCTACTCATAAATCAGATAAAGTTAAAAAATCATTAAAATTATATTATAACAAAAACAATAAAGATGGTCAGAAAAAATCTCACAAAAATACAGAAAGATCTATGCAATGTAAGTCAGTAGATAGTGAGGACGAGTACTGGAATACTAAAAGAAAGGAAGTTAAAGCCTTTAAATCTAAAAACTTTGTTATTAATGTTACCAAGTTACCAAAATTATCTACAAGTTTTTTACTTAAGCATAATATAAAAAGAATTATCCAGTATGAGTCAGTTGTTTGTGAAATTATAGATGAATCCACCCATTTACCAAACAAAAAAAAATCGACTGAAGATTGCACAAACACTGTAGATCAAAGTAAAAATAAACAAATTCCATGTGATATTGACAAGGTGAAAAATTCATTATTAAATGATTCAGATTCTGACTTAAGGAGTCCTCAGAACTTGGAAAGGACACAAGAAGAAGAAAATATAAAAAATGCATTGCTTAATGACTCTGACTCTGATAATAACAGCTCAGTGAGTGCAGCTAGTGTTCCGGCTTGTATTGTTAATAAACATGCTAAGGAAAAAACATTTAAAAATAATGATAAAAATTCAGACAATGAAAAAAATTCAAATGATGGACATGATAAATCTGATTCGTCAAACAATGAAAAACTAACAGTAGCTAAGAAAAAGAAAAATAACATAATTAAGGTAAAACTGCCTCTAAGAGACAAGAAAAAGAAAATTCATAAAAGTAAAAAGAATGAAAATGAAACAAATCTAGCAAGTAATATGGATGATAGTGAAAAAAACTTGGTTGAGACAGATAAAAATGAATATGATGTAGATAAAAATGGGAAAATGGCAGTTGAGAATGATGACACAAATAAAATTAAGGAAATTACAGTTAGAACTAATGAATCCAATATAAATGAGAAAATTATGTCTAATACAAACGAAAATGAGAATATTTTAGACAGGCCTGATGAGGAGAATGAAAATATAGAAGAAAATAAAGAAGTTATAGAAAAGTCAGGGGAAAACGAGAAAGAAGTAGAGCCAGATGAACACACGGGCAATAATCTGTGTGATAACAATGAAAAATGTTCTGAAAAGGATGGCAAAAATATGTCTGCGAGTGAAGAAATGGAAAAAAAAGTAGATGAGGGCACTAGTCTGAACAATATCAAAGACCAAATTTTACCAAAAAATTTAGATGAAAATAAAAGAGCTTTGCTAAATTCTTCGGATGATAATCAATCGAAAACCCCTGATAAACGAAAAATGCAAGATAGCATAACACCCCGTTCTAAGAGAAAACATATTATGGAAAGTATGCATGCAAAAAAAATGTTACTTACATATTCATCAAGCTCTGAGACTGAAGATGAACAATTGCGTGGTGTTTTGAAGGACATAAAAGACTCTTTGCTTAAGGGAGTATCCAGTTCTGATGAAGAACAAACCATAAATAAAAGTAGCCATCGTCGAAAATTAATGGTGTCTTCAGATTCGGATGAAAGTGCACAGAAAGAAAAGAAAGAACTATCCCCGTCACATCAGACTTCTGACAGAAGCAGTAAAGAGAAGTCAGAAATTGAGTCGACCAAGAGTGGTGCTGCTGATACTATGGACACTCAGTCAAATTCCAGTAGAAGCAAGGTTAGGTCAAAGTAGTATATGATTATAAAAATATGTGAACCATAATATGCAAAGTGTGCATAAAGTTATTTGCTTAAAGTTTTCTATGTTGCCATATTATATATATTGATGTAAGACAGGAATGGTTAATTATGGCCACATATGACAGCACAGATAAAATAATTATATTTCAGGCATGCCAATAATAATTGTTAAAATCTATGTAGAGTAGAGTGTCACAAATGCTGTAGCTACTATACTTTTAGCTTGAATGAAATAAGCATTTATTATATTAAAATTTTGTACTAAACAACAAAAATCAAATTTTTCAGCTTGTGCATTATGTTGAAAGTAAGGGTACAAGTCTAATATAATTTTATGCATCTAATTTGCAACAACAGTAATCACACTTACTTTTTTATAATTTAAATAAATAAAGATAAAACAGTAAACTATTAGTGTTACTTATTGCCCTACAAATTCCGATTTGTAAATGAAGAATTTAAAGATATAGCACCAAGTTCTTTTTATCAATTAAATCAATTTAATACAAGATTCTTTGATGGCACATTATGGTCACAATATTTTTTTTATAAAATGATATGTTCGTCAACAAAGGTTTGCCACGCCTGATGTAATACAATTTCATATTTTCGTGAAAACTTGTAGTATTCCTTAATTTGATGATTCAAGTACTGTTGCAGAGTTTAATTTTTAACAAATTATGCAGTACAAAATGTTTATTGACAGGCTGTTGTGTGCCTAAATTCGACAAATTTGTTATGTATTAAATAAAAGTATGTTTTGCTTAATAATTTGCATAGTACCTAACTGATAATGCATCTAGTTAGCATTTTTGATAGCTTTTTATTTTTCGCAATTTATAAGTTTCTATGAAAGTATGAATTACCTTATGTCTACATGTATGTTTGTCATAAACTATAGAAATTTGCAAATCACTAAATAGTTCGGCATTCTTTAAATTATGAAACATATGGTGCTTCGAAATTTCATTTTATCTGAATATATTATTATTTCTGTGTCGTCTGAAATTATAATAAGAATAGGTTTGATTTTGAATATATTTTACTTTTTCGCTTTTAAGCCTTGTCGGTTTGGTATGTGTTGCTTAAATCTGGCATCTGAATTTTAACTGGGCATTTTGCATATACATTTGATTTCGCCCTCACCATCCATGCGTTAAAGACTTGTGATTTCATTTAAGTCCATTAACTTGTGTAAGTAACATGATGTACTGGTTGAATATTCAAAGTTTGTGAAATATCTTTCTTTTTTTTTGCGCTTCATTAATTCATATAAGGCGCACTGAATTGAAAACACAAATCAATTTGTTGGTATGCAAAGTCCTAGAATCAAGGGTCTGGTTGACAAACATACATTGGTACATATTATTTTCTTGAAGGCTCTATGAGAAATTAATGTCGTTACTTAGAATTAAGGGTCAATATCCTTGAATGTAACTCAGTATATATAATTAAAAATACATTGGCTGTATTCTTTTGTTTCATTTAATAGAAAAGCTACTTTATTGGAGCTTGTATTTTAAAATTTCAGGCACAAGATAACGTAATTTGACAACATTTTTATTTAATAGAATTCGCGTTTTTTCTAAGTCTGAGAGACTAAAGGACTTCCAAATAATTACAGATGGGGCGTTCAAAGGCGAATAGAACCGGCCGCAGTAGCAGTCGTAGTTCCGACTCCCAGGACACTAGAGACAAAGATATTGATGGGTAAATATGTAATAGGGCTAGAAGGGGATATTCTTTTTTGTAAATTTTGTACTTAATTACAAAATTACAATAATCTAGTGTGAATTTTGAAACGTGAATGGTGTTGGGTGCTATACAGTAATTATAAAATTCAAAATCTTTGTCTTTGATATTATAAATTACTTGAATAGCTACGACAATGCGATGTATGCATATTTAGTGTCTTCATCCTTTAATATAAATAAAATTAAAATGTAAACTTACGTGTAAATGCAAGGTGTCGATATTGTTGCCTTAAAAGTCACTAAAAATTAGTTCTTATAATTACATCTATGAGATTGGTGACATTTTATTTATAAATAAGTAATAACCACAAAATGTGGTATGTAAGTATAAAAGTTATCTGTGTTATCTTAGAACGAGTTAGATTCTGAAAAGTAGGATTAAACGCTGTGATGAGGCTGTGGTCAACATATAAACATTTATGACGAGCACTTTAGATCAATTCAAACTGAATATATTCAATGTGGCATCGGAATGTGGTGACATGAAAACATTTTAATTCCTCGAGTGGAATACAAAATTGTCAATTTAATTCTGTTCTTCGTTTGCTGATGTTACTCGTATGTTAAAAATTGTCCAAAAAGTTTAACAGCACAAATTAATTTAGTCAACCAAGTTGTATGTTGCATGAAATAATATTTAGTCTATTATAAATAATAGTATTAACATACAGTATGGACACTCTCTGCCGCTCTCACTAGTCGACCCCAACTCCCCTCTGAGACCATTGTGGAACCGTTCGCAATGGATGTAACGTCCTACAACTTGACGTCGCTTTTATTTTATTCTCCATTAATTTAAAATATGGGAGTATGTAAAAGATGGGAGTTACTTATGCAGAGGATGGATGTCTCAACACATGGAAAGTCAAAAAAGAAATTTATTCGATCCCTTTGGATGAAATAAAGTACATTTTTTTGTAAATTACCTAAAAAGCATGTGGCAGCCATAGTTTCATCATAACTAATTCATGTCTGTCAAAGTAGGATACAAGATACAATTAATACGAGATGAGAAAAGGATAGCATTATTTATATATATAGATTTATATGTCTCAAAGAGCAAGTGAGTGCGCAGACGCGGAAGTGACATTGCTGTCACTTGAGTTATGGTGGTTTATTGTTAATGTTTACAATTTTCTTATTTACATTTCAATGTTTATTGTGCGTGATGTCATGTGTGGTATTAGTTTTAAATTACGTTTGTTCCATGTGAATATGAAAATGAATCAAATCATTATGCATGCATTTATATGAATAGTAAAAAGCTACAATTAGTGAGAATGAAATGGTTTGACCATTACAATGAACCGGTGTTCGGAAGGCGAACATTCGATTTAGTGGTGATTAGAAAATATAAAATTTTAGGTAAGTTAGCAATGGCAATTATACAAGGCGTTTTGTAAATATTGCCTGAAGTCAGTGTAGTGTGTTTACTATGTTATTTTTTTCTTCACTACGCCCATCTGATGTGGCGGTTACCGTAACCATATTATCTCACGCTCGCAACATTAAATATCGCTCGCGCGCTGCATCCCCGCTGCCAACGCAGCAACTCCATCCTCTCTGGTGACCTCACTCACTTGTAGGAACACAACAACCCTCAAGGAAATTATTTGACTGCGGTATTCTGTGAGGTGGTGGTACTTCGTCTGTCGGGCTGCTTAAAAATACGCTATGTCCTACCTCTCTTTTCGTCAGAGCCTCGTCTGTCAGTCAGCAGAGTGTACCCCGTGCAGGTGAGATTGACTTTGGTTCAAAGATGTTGATGAACCACTTACACCCCCCTGACATGTCCGACTAATAATTGAAAAATGTCAGCCCTAGAGAACATAGGCACGTGTACAGACGTCATTTGGTTACTACATGCAAAATGCCATTTTGTATGGAGTGGCCGGGGTTTGCAAAAGCATAGAAGTACGAAAATCACAATTAGCAACAGCAATGGTGCTATAAAAGTAGAAATCAAGAGGAGCATGCCGGAATTTCCGTCAAGGTGTTAAGTCTTAGTTATTAATTTATTAATAGTACGGACTTCACCTTACAATTGAACGAGATGTGTTGTTAGTGTAGTGCAGTAGAAATAAATTATCAATTTACATTAATTGTGGTACCAATAATTTTTGGTATATCGTCACAGTTTTGTAAATATTGCCTGAAGTCAGTGTAGTGTGTTTACTATGTTATTTTTTTCTTCACTACGCCCATCTGATGTGGCGGTTACCGTAACCATATTATCTCACGCTCGCAACATTAAATATCGCTCGCGCGCTGCATCCCCGCTGCCAACGCAGCAACTCCATCCTCTCTGGTGACCTCACTCACTTGTAGGAACACAACAACCCTCAAGGAAATTATTTGACTGCGGTATTCTGTGAGGTGGTGGTACTTCGTCTGTCGGGCTGCTTAAAAATACGCTATGTCCTACCTCTCTTTTCGTCAGAGCCTCGTCTGTCAGTCAGCAGAGTGTACCCCGTGCAGGTGAGATTGACTTTGGTTCAAAGATGTTGATGAACCACTTACACCCCCCTGACATGTCCGACTAATAATTGAAAAATGTCAGCCCTAGAGAACATAGGCACGTGTACAGACGTCATTTGGTTACTACATGCAAAATGCCATTTTGTATGGAGTGGCCGGGGTTTGCAAAAGCATAGAAGTACGAAAATCACAATTAGCAACAGCAATGGTGCTATAAAAGTAGAAATCAAGAGGAGCATGCCGGAATTTCCGTCAAGGTGTTAAGTCTTAGTTATTAATTTATTAATAGTACGGACTTCACCTTACAATTGAACGAGATGTGTTGTTAGTGTAGTGCAGTAGAAATAAATTATCAATTTACATTAATTGTGGTACCAATAATTTTTGGTATATCGTCACAGTTTTTGGGGTGTAAGTTGTTCATCAACATCTTTGAACCAAAGCCAACTTCACCGCGTGCACGCGGTGCACTCTGCTGACTGATAAACGAAGCTCTGGCGAAAAGACAATTACGCTCCCTACCTCGGAGCGTAATTGTAAGCTACCCGACTGGGGAATGTACCTCCACCTCACAGAATACCGCAGCCAAATAACAATTCCCTTCCTGCGAGTGAGTGAGGTCACCAGAAAGGAAGGAGATGCTGCGTTGGCAGCAGGGGCGGTGGCGCGAGCGATATTTTATGTTGCGAGCGTTAATATGGCTACGGTAACCGCTTCACATCAGGCAGGCCGTATGCTTGTCTGCCACCCGACGTAGTATAAAAAAAAAGTGTCATATATGAGAGGCTTGTCTAAGCTGAAATGACGCGCCCCACTCCCCCACTCACTCGAGGAAATTTAAAATATAGACAAAATACACGTAAAAATGCCATTCATTCCATTGGAATGAGTCAGTCAGTGGCCAAGACACAAACGTAGAAGCATGCGTCGCTCAGCCACAAAAGTACCGTCAGCATGTCGCCAAAAACACACTTTCAAAGTCAAAAGTCAAAATATCTTTATTCCTTGGACTTTATAAAGCACTTAGAAACGTCATACAAATTAAATATAAGACATGTATCTAAATCATTACTATCTACTTAAATCCGCAGAGCTTAGATGCACTTTCATCACACTATCTGTGAAAGTGAATTTAAGCAAGCGATACTATTAAGATTTCTGCGGGAAAGTAGTTACCGCAGCCTATTGACCACCACCATCACACGCGACACCCTTGCAACACCAGGGGCATCACACGCATATTGATTAAATTTTACTATATAATTCTTAAAAAAAAATCTTAATAATCTTAATAGAAATGGACCTCCATGCCAGGGCATACTCCATCATGCTACCTACGGGTTAGGTAAATTTAAGTTAAGCACCCGCGATGGGCTGTGCTGGGATTAAGAGAAAAATAACTTAATTCTTGGGTGCTGTCTGCCCCGTCTGTGCCGCTGGTGGGTGTGAAGTGTTGGCGCCAAAGATTTGTGTTCTGTGCATATAATACAGATTATTATGTGATGTTACGTGCGAGTGCACGATGCGTTCACCCGCTTTACGCAGCGTATGATTAATATAGTATAAATTCATAACGTAGTAAAACATTTTAAAAAATGGACTAAGTATATATTCGTTTTGACGTGACAACGTCTTATAAATTGGTTAGCCGGGTGACACTTCAAGAAACGCGCTCACGTTATGCGCTCACAATGAGAGCGAGTGAGAGGCACGCGTCCCTTCTAAGAGCGAGAGAGACAGACATAAAAAGTGAAAGGCATGCGTCCCTTCCACTCGAAAACATTTTACCACTCAAAGTCGTTGTCACGTAAAACTTTCGCCCGTATACCGACTTTACAGGCAACCAATTTTTTTATTTTTGGGAATGCTTTGTATAGGTATCATACCTACCAACAAATCTGTTGTTCTTGGAATCATTGTCCAACAAGTCATAAATAGTTTGAACGCACGACAGAGCGGACGTCTTGTTTCATACAATACTTCAACGCTGCTCCCTACAGTGAGCGTTATCGGATTTATCACGCGACTAGTCTACCGTTACTTCCGGATACAGATTTGATTGATGTTCTCATAATATTCGAAGTCAATATTCATATTTTTAAATATGTATGTATGTATAGAACAGTCAATGTTATTACATTGACTGTTCTATACATGCATACATATTTTACCGGCCTTTATAAATAATAACCAATTTATTAATTGGTTATTATTTATAAAGGCCGGCCAATTTGTTGATGTCATCTATATCCGATGACAGGACACAAGAAAACTAACCTACCTAAAAATCAACTCAAATCTAACCAAAACAGGTTTTATTTTATTACATTAACCAAGTATCGGTCAGTATAAATAACTAATTTATTACATTGATCATAACATTATACACACATAATACCAAAAATTTTTACCACAATTAATGTAAATTGATGCCGTATTTTTTGCAAATTCTACTACACTATATATGATCTTTCAATTTCATGGCAGTTGTAATTCATGTTTCAGAAACTAGCTTTTAGGCCTAAGTTAAAAATCCTATTTAGAGTATGTTCAGCTGTGAATGTTCAAAGCGGACCTAACATATAATAATATCTAAGTATTATTATCTATTTGTGATTAAGGGCCACTTGTACCATTCTTTATATCTGATTTAAACTCGTTATTCATATAAAAATTGTACCTAAATCTAGGTTTAATCCTACATACTTAAATCTTATGCTTTTGTTGTCGGCCTTTCAAAGCCGAATAAAAGCATATAAATGAACGGCTAAATGGCGTTTAGTTGTTTACTTTGTTTTAGGTACATACTTAAAAAAATATAAGCTGTATGCTAGTGTCCGACCGAAACTGGTTTTTACGACCGAAACCGAAACCGAAACCGAATTTCGGCAACAGTCTCAGTTTCGGCCGAAACCGAAACCGAAACCGAAACTTTTACGAAACAATTATCTAACTGTAGGTACTTTTCTTATAATTGGAGGTGTAAGTGGTTCATCAACATCACTGAATCAAAGCCAACTTCACCTGCACGCGGTGCATCCTGCTGACAAACTCTGGCGAAAAGAGAGGTAGGGAGCGTAATTGTAAGCTACCCGACTGGGGAATGTACCTCCACTTCACAGAATACCGCAGCCAAATAACAAATCCCTTGAGAGTTGTTGTGTTCCTGCGAGTGAGTGAGGTCACCAGAAAGGGAGGAGATGCTCCGTCTGCCACGGAGGTGGCAGCGCGCGATCGATATTTTATGTTGCGATCGTTAATATGGCTACGGTAACCGATTCACATCAGGCGGGCCGTATGCTTGTCTGCCACCCGACGTATTATAATAATAATAATAATTACGTTACGTTACGTTATAATTGCTAGATACTTGGTTATAATTATTAAATTGAACGTTGAAACTCTAAATCTTTAATATTATCACCACTAATGCTTTATAGTAAGTACCAAGTACTTAACTATTGTTTGTTTACGTATAGCATTACCGAATGACTTAAATTAACCACAAAATATTCAGATAGTTTTGTTAGACTTGATTCTACTATAATCTATGCATTAGTTTGTTATATGTATTAAATTATTATGTTTACTACCCACCCTTAATACAATATCACATGATAAAACTTCCGAATTCAAAACAAATCACACGAAAACTCACAAACAACAACAACTGCAAACGCAAACAAGTCACGACATGATTAGGCACGTGGACGCAGCAAAATGTCTTCGTCGCTTGGATGGAATTTACTGCGCCGAACATGACCGAGCACAGCGCGGGAACTCCCGAATGAAGTTTCGGTTTCGGTCGTAGTTTCGGCAGGTTTGCCGCCGAAACCGAAACTATACCGAAACTCGTTATTTTTGCCGAAACTCGACCGAAACCGAAACCGAACATTCGGTCGGACACTACTGTATGCTTTCCTATATACAAATAAATGAACAACGTACCCTATACCTAACGGCTAATGCGCCCCGTGTGCCAACCTTATATCACGGGTTGCGAGTCTCTCGTCCAGTAAACCAACCAGACGAGAGGACCTTTACCTGCACCGCTTTTGCGCTCAGTAAACCAACCAAGCACGCAAGCGTAGCAGTAGCAGGTCTTACTCCGCTTTCACCTGCATGCAGGCTACTTACGTACTCTTGAGTCGAGTAGCTCGTGGTGACCGACGCTCAGAGAACCCAAGCATCGGGGCCCTACTACCACTCCCCATTCTCCATGATGGGTAGCCGGAGCTGTATGGCACGCTCACATCCCGGCGCATAAGTACAAGTACAAGCGCGCCTAGTGTTTCTGTATCCACACTGGGGCGCCGGATAGCACGCTACCTGATTTCCTTGACAGGTACCGGAGCTGTATAAGGCGCGCTCACTTCCCGACGTCCTTCAAAGAAGAAACGCCTACCCCGGGCCTACGGTAGGGTGACCGGGGTGACGGAAGCGATCGCCCGTCATCCTCCTTGCTCAGCAGGCAAGTACCCGAGCTGCGACGTCAGCTGGAAAGCCGACGGCCGCTGTAAGGGCCGCTCCAAGCCCCGTTGAGAATCACTGTGGCGGCCCTTCGCCTTAGGCCAGTGATAACCAACTCGCTACGCGCGAGGTCGAACGCCCGGCCGACAATTTGGCAAGGCAGACGAACATGCCCGACCTCTGTAGCTAAACCACATGCACGTGAGTGATTACACGCACATATAGCCACCTCGAGTCCGAACCCATGACTTGCAAATTGGGCTCCCGTCAGTCCCCGAGGTACCCTGATCCAAACAGGGGGACCCGTAGTTTCCCCTGCGAACTCCCCACAGTCGGGTCTTCCGTGGGGAGTATTATACAAATAAATGAACAGAACAAAAAAAAAACATGAACCCTGGTTCATGTTTTTTTTATGTTTACCCGCTAATCTGAAGCCAATTCCCATCGGATTTTTTGATTGCGAATATCAAACTTCAGCTTAGATTTAGGGTACTTGTGTTTAGATTAGCTGGTGGAAACCCTCTAGCTCTACTGACTAAGCCAAAGATGTTTGTCAATAAATAAAACATAGACCTATTCTTCGAATCAAAATATTCGATGGTAATCGGCTTCAGCTTAGGCGGTAGGGCTCGTGGTCGTAGGCTTCTTTGAAACTTGTCACTCATTGTGACTACTATGCGTGTGGTCTCGGTAACAAAGAAATATAAAACCACTCTGTGATCCCAGCAATGATACCAGAGGCTGCGCCAAAATTTCAATAATGTTGGATTATACCTTTGCTTTGTTATGTGATGTTGAAATAAATATATTTCTATTTCAAAGAAGAAAATTAAAAAGAGCTGGTACTGAACCTTGACTATACAAGATAATTTCTAAATCTACTACTAGAAAGTAATTCCCGAAAGTAAAACAAATATACAAATAACACAAAAAAGGTAGTAGTAATATATAATCTTATAGATATTATTTATTTAACACTGATGAAAAAAATACACAAGTAATCTACACTTACAACTACTCATATATACAGAAACTGGATTCATTTGTGTTTTTTTTTATTTCTCATAAATGAATAGAATAGACATTAGCATTATATAGCTGCTTGTAATGCTTGTAATTGTCAATGAACTTCGAATTGAGTTGAAATGTTTACGTGTGTGGCTTAATTGTTTTGTCTGATGTGCGCTTGTTATTGAAGTGCGGGCTCTCCTGGCACAGGTATTTGATTACCTAAAAGGAGGGCCCAACCTATTTGACGCTACTGTAACTTTATAGACAATAAAACATTATTATTATTATAAATCACAGGTTCCCAACCGGTGGTCCGCGTACCACCAGCGGTTCTTGAGAGATAAATTATGGTCCTTAATACAAACTTAAAATGAAAGAGATTGAGCACTATTATAAGAAACACTCAAATCTCGACTTATAGAATAATAGTTTTACATGACAGTTGAGTCCCTACACGCAACAAAAATCGCGTAGTGGACCGCGAACAAAAAAAGGTTGGGAATCACTGTTCTAAATGATACTCATAGGACGGTTTTTTACCATTTCGGTAATAACATGAGAATAATTAAAGAAAACGAGTATAGATACGTTGTAACACCTTCACAATGAGTCATTTTTATTTTATACAAGTATTACAAACAGGCATACGACCCACCTGACGGTAAGCAGTCCTCACAACCTGTGGATGTTCGCTATACCTGAGGTACTCACGCTTTGCCGACCCTGTAAAAACCTCTCCACGTCTCTTGAAAAACCTCATGCTATAGTCTCTTGGGAGGACTTCGGCAAGTAATTCATTCCACAACCTGAGAGTCCGTGGAAGAAAACCTCTGTGGAACCGCACAGTTCACGACCAAATTGGCTCCGATATGTGAGGACGAATTTTCTGCTGATAGCAAGCGGTGCGACTGTAGGAGACTGTAGCCATCATATCGAACAACTCTTTCAAACACAACCCATTATATAATCGTTAGAACAGGCAAAGAAAGGCAAAATCTCTCATTAAAATTAAGGTTTAAATACTATGTATGTGTAAGTTTAGGGTCGTCGAATGAAGAAAATCAACAAATACGTCGGTCAGTTGGTATGTGTCGGTCTTTTGTTTCTTTAGCAAAGTTATTCAGTTTTGTGAGTCGAGCTACAGCCCGAGATGTTTCCACTTATATTATACTTCTATACCCATTTTCTTACTAATTAGCGATATGCCACTGCCTGCTCCTACCCAACTCTACGAATGGTATACAGAGACAGGATGGACCCCAATTTCCGGTGTCTAGCTTTGAGCGAACTAATAACGAAATGACAAGCTCGCTAGTCGAATTGCTAGCAATGGCTACTTTGACTCCGAGTCCTGGTCGCGGGTTCGATCCCCGCACGAGACAAACATTTGTGTACATGAGCACGTCTTTCTTGGTACGGGTGTTTTCTATATATTATAGTGTGCCTTATTTCGGCACTGCCCAGGTCTCAGATCTTGATTTTAACTAGACAAAAAATTAGTCGTTAATTTGTCGAAATTTGTCGCCCAAAGCAAAAAATTTGTCGGTCTCCCGTTAAAGAGTTATAAGGTTTTATTTGTGGCTAGGTGATGTAGTTTTTTTGGGCAGTGCCGAAATAAGCTTATTTCGGCACTGCCCACTCGGGATCTATTAAACTACAAAACATAGCGAAGATATGATTTTCTCCAGAATTAGTCGTCAATTTGTCGAATTCAGACACCAAGTATCAGAATTAGTCGACGTCCCGTTAAAAAGTTATAAGTATTTCTTTGTGGCAGTGCCGAAATAAGCCTTATTTCGGCACTGCCCAAAAAAACTACATCACCTAGCGAAAATCTGATTTCACCCAGATGTTGCCTTGAATTTGTCGAAATTTGTCGGATATAAAACACAACTAGTCGATGCGTAATTAAAAAGTTACACGCATTTTAATAATTCACGTTGTAGTCAGAGAGCCTAACATAGGCAGAGTAGAATAACACCACCCCATTCACATATGGCTATCGTAAAAAGCAACTAATGTAGTGCTAAAGAACACTTAAAGCATTCGTAGATCAGAAAACAGTATCATGCATTGATAAGCTTTGCCAGACTCTGAAAAAGGAAGGAAATAAAACGTTTACTGTTGCATTTTGTGCATGATACGAGTATAATTTTGATGCAAGATCTCGGACTATACTTATTATGAGAATTATTAAAATGCGTGTAACTTTTTAATTACGCATCGACCAGTTGTGTTTTATATCCGACAAATTTCGACAAATTCAAGGCAACATCTGGGTGAAATCAGATTTTCGCTAGGTGGTGTAGTTTTTTTGGGCAGTGCCGAAATAAGGCTTATTTCGGCACTTCCACAAAGAAGTACTTATAACTTTTTAACGGAACGTCGACTAATTCTGATACTTGGTGTCTGAATTCGACAAATTGACGACTAATTCTGGAGAAAATCATATCTTCGCTATGTTTTGTAGTTTAATAGATCCCGAGTGGGCAGTGCCGAAATAAGCTTATTTCGGCACTGCCACAAATAAAACCTTATAACTCTTTAACGGGAGACCGACAAATTTTTTGCTTTGGGCGACAAATTTCGACAAATTAAGGGCCCAGATTGCCTAGGCGCGACATCGTTTTTGAGCGACCGCAGCGCTACTGTTTACTGAAACAACCGACGGGGCGGGTGAATGACCCAAAGACAGCGCGATTTTCAAAATGTTTTGCGACAAACGTTCCACGTTGAGTTATATTGTTATTGAAGTTGAATATTTACAGCATAACAAAAATGGAAATAATAATTGGAAATAAACGACGAGTGTAAAATATTCTAAGACTAGTTTTTCGTTATAAAATGATCCTAATTACTAGATTAATAAGAGTAGTTGAGACACAATGTTTATGTTTTTCTATTTATAATAAACAATCAAGAGCAGGTCCGGACTGACCTTTTTGTATTCTACTTACCAAAAATTCCAACTATGTATTTCTTTGTAATTTTACTACCAAAGTTTATTCTTATTTCGTAAAATATTCATTCAACAAAATAATTGCAAATTCAGTAGGAAGTACGGTCGAAATAACATCGAGCTTTCCTCGCTAGTGTATATCTCTACGCAAGGAAATGTGCCTATAGCGTAAACTCAAATAGGGTGGTGGCACCAATTATCGGCCATGTCAACTTTTTTTCAACTTTGTTTGCACTTTTGCTACGCTAGTATACGAAAGTATAAAAATGATTCATATAATTAAAAGTAAGTAAACAATAACAAATATGAGTCGCCATCTAAAAAGCGTGCTAGGGTTGTACAAAAATAAATAAAACACAAGTTTATAAATTATTAATATACTAATTAAAAGTAAGTAAACAATAACAAAATATGAGTTCAAAATTCTACGATTACTGATCAAATTCTGATTTCTGCTAATTTGATGATAAAATCAATTGCTATTGCAAAACCTATCAGAATGAAAATGTTACCAGCTGCCCGATTCACGTAATAAAAACCGTAGCGTAGGGACTTAAAAATGTCACTTCGTTTTTTGCAAATTAAGCCCTTTTAACCGACTTAAAAAAAGAAGAAGCTTCTCAATTCGCTGTATTTTTGAAACGATTTTGATGATTCTTTACACCAGGTAACTCTTCAAAATCATATAGGAATTGTATAGTAATTGAGCTATTGAAAGATTTATGACAATCCAAGACTAGATAAGTAAGTGCGTTTAAAACAGAAAACCAAAAGGCGATTTCTAAGTTTCTAAGTTAAAACGACTTTTGGACTGGCGTGTTTACGTGAATCGACCGGCTGGATAGTTAAGTTACCTCAGTCTCTTTCAAAATCATTAGGCGTTCTTCTCTTTCAAAACACGTAAAGCTCTTTCTTTCCTCTCTTTCATAGCCTCTATGATACTGGGCGCGTCACGAATGGGCATGCTTCGTGACTGCCGAGGATCAACTAATTCTGGAAGTAGGCAATCGTAATAAAACCTAACTAATTTCATCTCCATTTTCTCCTTCCAAAATTTGTCGTCCTTTTCTATAATATAAACTTTCATAGGTACAGTAGCACCAAACCAGATGCCAAGCATGCAAACGTTTCTTTTAGTAATATGTACCTGTCCCTGAATTTGGAAATACCAGTTATGATTTTTATTTATGACATAACTCTTGGAAGCCTTGCCCAAAAGGTATGTTTGGCCATTGCTTCATCAAGAGTCATGCCAGCTAAAGAATGTGGGCACTTAATTTCAATTAAACCGTTTGCATAAATGCCATCTGGTGTATTACCAAGAAATTCATATTGATCGTCGACGAACAAACCGCAACCTTGTATACTAATATTCTTTTGAATTTCTAACTGTCTAATTTCGGTTTCTTCGTTTTCGATACCGTACCGTACAGCAAGCAAACTGGAGATATTACTACCATAAACGATTTTACCAACAAAAGCAGCACAACTTGTGCTCTCTCGTTTTTTACAAACTTCCCCGAATGATGATGAGGTTAGTAATTTTCTCCTTGTACTCATCCACTCAGCACTACTTCTTTGCAAATGGGTCGACCTTTCAAGCTCCTCTCTTTCAGCACAAGACAACTTTAAATCGGCTAAAAAAGATGGCTTGGCTTTCTCATATAATTCTGGACTCAGATCAGGTTTTTCGCAGTTTGGTCCATAGTGAGCGTCTTTCGATACAGTGTTGTGGCTTTTTTTCAATCTTAATTTAGGTTTAGCAATTAAACGGTTTCTACGATTACAATTTTCCACTTTCGCGATCAAAGGAATCGGACTACATTTAAATATGACTTCATGAGTTTTACTATGAATCGATCCCGTATTAAAAGACACAACAGCAGCTGCGCATCGGCCCGCATAAGAACCACGGGAAGAATAATTTACACGCTTACCCCCAACTAATTTGGCAATTACTCCGTTAAAACTTTCAACTATATTACTTGTGCAATTATGAATTAAACTTCTAGAATGATATGACAGTCTTTTACTTAAAATTTCTACCGCGTCCATTAATCCGCATCCAACAATTGTTGGAAGTAATCCAACAGGTTCTATTCGACGAGTATCAGGTCTACAGAAATACTCCTTGCAATGTTGGTGATTACCAAATACGTGTTGTGGACCATTTAGGATATCTTCACTAAGATTTTTTATTTTTTCTTCGAGTGACTGATTTTGATCCGCCCAATATTTAATCGCGCATTTTACACCCGTTCTTAAACGCAAATACCTTTCTTTTAGGAATTTCCGCAATTCGCAAGGATACTTAGTGTCTTTTGACAGTTTCTCCAAGCTATTGCAGTAGTTTCGTAAAAGATGATTTTTGCATTCAATTTTCTCTACTATTAAATTATCGTACGGACGCGAATCTAATATTTTTTTATAAGTACTAGAATCGCCGTCTGCTACAAATTTATTATAAATTACACCGTGATCAACAATGGAACGTTTAAACCCCTCAACTATTATGGTCGATTCCATCCCGGTAGATGATCCTGAATAATTCTTGAAACAATGGTGTTCCGGGGGCTGACTGTTGTTCTTTGCGGCTCGTGCACAGACTACGCAGTATTTATTTTTAACTCCAAAAAACAATACTTTATTAGTTTTAATGCCAATTATCGCAGCTGCGCCGGATAAGGCGGAAAAATTCTTACCATAAGATCTCTTCCTCCAACAACCGTCAACAGCAACAGATATTAATGGTGTACCATTTTTATCAACACTACCTATAGACTGCGTACTCTGCTTCTTCCTTGACAGCTTCTGCCATGGAATGTGTTGCTGTCTTTTCCCACCAATCGCAAACCGTATTATTAATTTCATTGTATAATAAAGGTGACATGATTGGTAACGGTTACTGCGGCAGTTAATGTTTTTAACTGAGAGTAGCTCCCGTCAGATGATATGATACCAGATACAATTTGATGATTCACTTCCATGCTCTCTTCTTTCTTTTCAACCAAACACACAGTAAACTTCATACTACACATACTACATTTCATGATGAGTTTTGAGTCCAGACCAACTTTTACTTCACCTATTATACTGAGGTAACTTAACTTACAATCCATTGGACCGTGGTCCCCTATGGCCTGAAGAGCTTTATAAAAAAAAGAAATATCTAGCCCAACTTCCACTTCATCCACCTTTCCCTCTTGACTGTTTTCAATAACTAGTTCCTGTAAAGAAAGATAATGACTTTATTTTTTTTTATAAAAAATAATTAAAAAAGAATGGGCCAAATTTCTTCAAACATAGCTAAGAACTCCCTTAGAATACATCTTTGAAACACATAACACTAGATCAAAATCTTGAACGTTTTATATAAATAAACGTAATAAAAACTGGTTGTTTGTAAAGTCGGTTCAGGACAATAATTTTAATAAAAAAAGCTGTTGTTTCATTTTTAACCTTATTAATATTCCTGTTAACATAAAAAATAGCTAAACATGTTGTTTAGCGTTTTCATGCATTTTCCTAATGTCGGCCGGGTGGCCGATATTGGGATTTATCAATAAATAAAGATCCCTAACCTCGACCCTGCGATTATTTCATAAAAAAGACAAGTAAATGTAAAAACCTTGGTTTTTCTTCAATAAAAAACAATATAAAATACCATAGGTATGTTTAATTCCATTTAAATACTAACTAACTCAATGCGCTCGCAACCGGGATTTGACTCGCCACTGCCACTAAACGACACAAGTCGGTACCGGCGCGTGCTCTATTGCCAACTGAACGTTCAAATATTGAAGCACCCGCACCAAAATATGGATTATTCGCATATAGAGTCGCTTTTTGAATAAAAACTATTATAATTTTAGGGTTATTTTAATAGTTAGGGTAAGTGCTCCGGTGAATTAACACCCACCAGTGAATGAACAAAACACACATTTTTCAATATAATAAGAAATCTAAGCTTTTCTACTCAAGCCAGTATTTTTTTCTCAATCGAAACATTATATTACGTCAACTGAACACACAGGTATTTGCCTGTGACCTATAGTTTCAAAATCGCGACCGCCTAAAATGAAAGTATTCTGTCGTATTTTTGATTGTATGGAGCAGAATTTAGGGCATTGCTGAGACTTCGTGTTTTGATATTCACTTTGTAGACACTATAAGTGTGATAGTGTTAACAAAATTTGATAGTAGGATGTAAAAAGAACTGTTTTATCTTACAAAAAGCAGATTGCATAAATTTTAATTATCATAAATAAATTATAGGGGTGTTCGATAATTGGATCACGAAATTGAAGAAAATCTAGTCAATGAACACACAGTTTTAAGCATTTGGCATCTTAGCCTTAATGCAGTTGGCTAATTTTTTGTACACAACTTTTATAAACGGTTGTCAATTTTTTGACCAATATTCGAACGAGGTGTTCTTTTATTATTACCAGTTTATCCTCCATACCTAGCCTGATATCTTCAGTAACTTTTAGAAGTGCAGTAATAGTACTGTGCCCAGGACGAAAACCAGACGGAGTGAACTGATTAAATAAAATAAATAAAGATCTCCACATAGAAGTGCCTTTCAGCTAAAACGACCATGGAAAGACAGCAAAATGCAAGCTAAAAAGAAATTAATAAATAATGATGACATATAGAACCAATCTTCTATTATAGAAATATAATAGTTTAGAAGAGAAAGGAGAATCTAACATAGAAGTGATGAATAATAATATTAAATATTTTATAATAATAATCCAGTATTAATATTATGTTTTAAGCATTTGGCATCTTAGCCTTACGGTCTGCCCGAGGGGCTATGCGAATGGGTTGCTAGCTTCTTGTCCAGCAGAAGCATTAGAGCCGTTGTAGATGGCAGTTGCTCCGATAGCATGGACATCAATGCTGGCGTCCCGCAGGGTTCTTTATTGTCCCCGACGCTGTTTCTGCTGCATGTTAATGATATGTTGTATAATGACAGCATTCATTGTTATGCGGACGACAGCACCGGGGACACTTATTACACGGGCCGCGCAAATATCCCTCGTTCTTTGGTGGAGGAGAGCCGCGAACAACTTGTGTCGCAAATTGAGAGCACACTAAGTAGAGTGTCCGACTGGGGGCGACAGAACTTAGTGCGATTTAACCCCTCTAAGACACAAGTCTGCGCGTTCACCGCTAAGAAAACCCCATTTGCTGTGGCTCCACACTTCGAAAACACACCCCTCACCATCGCCAATAGTATTGGTATTCTAGGAGTTGACATCTCCAGCGACGTCCAGTTTCGATGTCATCTGGAGGGGAAGGTCAAGCTGGCATCGAAGAAACTAGGTGTGCTCAACAGGGCGAAACATTACTTCAACCCGCGGCAAAGACTTATACAAAGCTCAAGTTCGGCCGCATATGGAGTACTGTTGCCATCTATGGGCGGGAGCGCCTAGATACCAGCTTGCACCCTGTGACTCGATTCAAAGGCGTGCTGTGAGGATTGTTGACGATCCCAAACTGACAGACGGTTTAGAACCTTTAAGTCTGAGAAGAGATTTTGCGTCCCTTTGTGTGTTCTACCGTTTGTACAATGGGGTGTGTTCAGAGGAGTTGTTTGACATGATGCCCACGGCTTCCTTCTACAGTCGCACCGCTCGACATCGACAGGGAATTCATCCTCACACTTTAGAACCGAAATGGTCACGTACTGTGCGGTTCCAGAGAAGTTTTCTTCCACGTACTATCAAGCTGTGGAATGAATTGCCTGTTGAGGTTTTCCCAGGAGACTACAGCATGGGGTTCTTCAAAAAGGGCTTGAAGAGGTTTTTACAGGGTCGGCAACGCGCATGTGATGCCTCCGGTGTTACAGGCGTCCATAGGCTGCGGTAACTGCTTTCCATCAGGCGGACCGTATGCTTGTTTGCCACCTTAGTGGTATAAAAAAAAAATGTTAGATAGTTCTCTTTAGGTTATAAAATATCAAGTAACACGCAATTATAATAGTAATCATATCGTCTATTTAATATAATAAAAAAATATATATATTTACAATAACAATTACCCGAAATAAACTCTTACATAATAATTTATATATAGAACTGATATATAAAAGTGGTAGTTCATTCAATGGGTTTCAAAAGGTTTATTCACTGGATTTTTTTGTTCATTCTCTGGTGATTTGTGTGTTCAATGCTGATAGTTATTGAGATAACCTGCATTTTATACAAATATACCCCATATTTGTATAAAATGCAGATTATCTCAATAACTATCAGCATTTTTGCTAAAATATGTATACTGTATCAATCATGAATAAATTGTGAACATAATAAAATAAAATATTTTTTGGTTAGGATCTCATAAGTAGCTGGCTGTAATTTTCAAAGTTTGGAATGCCCTTAAGGGTTCATTCAATGGAGCACTTACCCTATATTCCATTTTCTCGCAAAGGCCGATATTAGGAGGAGGCCGATACTAGAAGACTTCACCCTACTGAGATTTTGTCTTCGTTCATCACTAGGTATTTTTTTTTTATACTACGTCGGGTAGCAGACAAGCATACGGCCCGCCTGATCTGAAGCGGTTACCGTAGCCATATTAACGCTCGCAACATAAAATATCGCTCGCGCGCCGCCACCCCCGCCACCCCCGCTGCCATCGCAGCATCTCCTTCCTTTCTGGTGACCTCACTCACTCGCAGGAAGACAACAGCCCTCAAGGAAACCGTTATTTGGCTGCGGTATTCTGTGAGGTGGAGGTACATTCCCCAGTCGGGTGACTGGGGAATATATATAAGATGCATACTAAATAGTGCATCTAATTATGTAAATGGAACATGAACAGGGTAAAATATTTCTGCAATAAAAAAAAATCGTTTTTCATTGTGCACGCTTTTTAAAAAACCGCACAGCGAGCGACGGAGAGAGCCATGCTTGATTTTTCTCAAAGAGTTCGAATCCGGTACAAAAATATTCGACGGTTATCCAAAGTACTTGACATAACTCTCAGATGACAGGTCGAGTGCTGACTACCAAGAACTACCAGGACTGAGCTACCAGGAAGGTTTGTGTTGCTGACGAATTTTTGCATCTTATATTGTACTGCGTGAGTCACAGTGTGGCGTCATCAACCTATTAAGTAATTACACTACTAAACACGGTATAACAGTCCATCGTTGTAGATGAAATTTAAATAAAGCTTACAATTACGCTCCCTACCTCTCTTTTCGCCAGAGCTTCGTTTGTCAGTCAGCAGGGTGTACCGCATGCAGGTGAATTTGGCTTTGGTTTAAAGATCTTGATGAACCACTTACACCCCAAGGTAGTTTGTTTATTTATGTAATAAGTCTACAAGAATTACGTATAACAACTTACGTCTATAGTGTGTAGTCTAAGCATAGCAGTGTTGCTTGGAGTCTCGGCCTGAAGGTTTTCTTTATTTTCAATACTGGAAATATTATTCATCATTATTATCCACTTTATAATTATTTTGTAATTTTTGTACAACACCAGACCCTAGGCGCGTCGCGTCTCTTTGGCGGTAAGTATGTCGACAAAGCCGCGTGCCCGTGCTATTTCTGTTATGAAACATACCTACTTCCACAATCTGATATTTAGACAATAATGATGAACATGAAAACGAATACTAGGTAGAAATTGACTTTATTACTTATAATACAAACCAATATTTACATGCTATTGTATATGTCTGAATCAAGCGATCTAAATCATATGACATAGGTATTGTATTAGCTTTGTAATGTACCCTGTTCAAATGAAAATAAATTATATTATTATTACTACTTAGACAGGATAAGCACACAAATAAAACTAGGATTTTTACATGACACTTTCACAGAAATCTCGCAATTTTTTTCTAGGTAGGTATTTAGGACAAGACGTAGTAAAGTAGGCAGATAAATAAATAAGTAGGAAGGAACTTACATTTTTTCCGAGATCTTTTGGCTTTCATATTTTTATAATGCGTACTAAACTTTCTTTTCCCTGGCAAATTCAAATTCAATCAGTCCTGCGAAAAAAACCCTCGATTACCGACTAGATACGTTTATGATATTGGCTATAGCATGTTGAAATCATGTTTCAAGCCTGAATTGATACATATTTTACAAGGTTCATAAAATAACCTACTCAACAAAGTATCTAATTCATTCTTTGTATTTTTTACGATTTATATACATTCATTATATTGGTAAATTAGTTATACTTACAGTTTTTCACAAAAAACACAAATTCACAACACGTAATTTTGCTGGAGCATCCGACGCGCGTGGTGTCACCTTGACATATAAAAACACACTGGCGATTAGTGGCGACGCTGGGTACTAATTCGTAATATCGGAATGTGCGTCATTTTTCATACATTTTTCTATGGAGAATTTACGTAAAACATATCTAGATTTTAGGGCTTTAAAAGAGGAAGTCTTTGTTTGTAAAGGTACAAAAAAAAAGTATATGTTATATTTATTGGTTTCTTCAGTGTTCAAAAAGTGTTTCTTTTTATCAATTTGTGTTGATTTATTGGGTTAAATCTGAAAAATACGAAGGCATGTTTTTGCATTTTTTCTCAATTTTGTGCGTTTGTTGACCTTTATTATAAAACAACTATTAGATTTTAAGAGTTTAATATATTCATACAATAATTTTTGGTCTTTGATTGTAATATATACAAATTATCATTGATATCAATCATATCTAAATAGGTTAAATATGAAAAATCGTAACACTCTTTTCACAGTTTTCACGATCTGGCCCCTTAACGACTAATTTTTTGTCTAGTTAAAATCAAGATCTGAGACCTGGGCAGTGCCGAAATAAGGCACACTATATTATACTGTATGTCATGTATTTAGAAAAAAAAATGTATATTAATTATCTAGTATCCATAGTACAAGTTTTACTTAGTTTATGACTTGATGGCAGTGTGTAATTTGTGTCCAGAAATATTTACAATTATTTATTTATTATAACAATATTCTATATGTTCTAGTATTAATGATCGAAGATGTGTTTGCATAAATTTAATATAGTCTTTCTTCATATTTCAAGGCTGACAAATCTCAAGACCTTGATTAAGAGTCGTCGGCGGCGCGGCTCGCCGTCCACCGTCTCCAGGACATCGAGGTCTACCAGGAGACGCACCCGCATGATGTCTAAGCCTCCGCTAATAAGTGCGGAGAACATGCTGCGGTCTGAGTCCAGCTCAGACGCCGCTTCAGGAGCCGAGAGTGAAGGTGGTGAAGGTTCGTTTGTATTGTGTTTAAGTTGAGGAGGATCTTAATCATAATCGGATAAGACATTTGAAATTTGTATAATTGTCGAGTTAGTAATGGATCTATTAAAGTAATGTATTTTTGAAGTGAAAACTTCTTTAGCGGCGTTGTGCACTTTTTGGGATGGGTAAAAAATGTTAAACTCGCGTCAGGACACGTGGCCTGATCGAAAATTCGTAAGATGGAGGGAGCGTAGACCGCCGGCGCGGCGTAGGAGATGAAGTGATATCCCCCTCTGTTTCTACCGCGCGTCGAAAAATATGCCTGCTCCTACTGTTTATTTTTAATGTAATATAAATTGTCATGTTTGTGTACGATAGCGCAATACATGAATATTGTATTTTGCCACATAAATGATATTACTTTTATGCTGATAAATAAAGCAATTCGTGCGAAATTATTCCCTAACCATTCCAAAATATTCAAAAATGCTTAACAACTAAAAAAAATGCTTAAAAATACTTAACTTGTTCAAGTTTTCAGTTCTGCCGGCACTCCCGGAGTGCAATCCGCTTTTTTTTATCTAAAATATATTTTAAATGCACCTATTTCTATAATTCTAAAAACCAGCGCGCGAAGAGTTGACACCACTGGAGTTGGCGGTTGGCGCGCTGAGTAGCTAGGTAACGGTAGTCAAACGGTAGTCGTTGCCGCGATGCAGTGTTGTTGTGTTGGTGGTGTTTTGTGGTTGGCCAAACTTGTGGACGACAAGAGAAACGTGGCCTTAGTTTATATGAAATCTATGGGAGTCGTAAACAAATGTAGTTTATTTGCCCGCTAGTTCAAAATGTCCGGCGAGCGCGACCCGGAGGTTGCCCATATATGATATTAAATCATACATTTTCCAACTTGCATACCTAGTCTGGCATTGACTAGACTCCCTTTATTTTCGGTGAGCAATCATTCACACACGGGGAAATCTTGTAAATATTGCAGTGTCAGTATTTTTAATTTTAATTTAACGCTTACATTCCAGACTTGCCGAATGTGACACTACCGAACATCAATGGTAACACTATAACTCATCTCGCCAAGGACGATTTGTTGGGAGAGACAGATTCGTCGAGTTCAAAAGAAAATGAATCAGAGGTAAATTTTATGCATACTCGAAAGAAAAATTTATTGTGATAGGTATTTTTGTAATATGTATATTGAGTTGATCTAATGATAAAGAGTACCTAGGTAGATAAGTACCTAGGTAGTGACTGGAGCCTACTTAGACAAATATTTTTTTATCACATCTATTCGAAAAGAGCTAATTTGTTCTATGTTAATAATTGTTTTAATCCCTAGGAACTAAAAGTGATGTGATTGAACTAAATGTGGATATTGCTAGTAGAAGTTCCAATCGCCAAAGAGATTCATCACGAACATTGTTTGAACAACTGACAGGATGTCTAATAAAATAACCGCGCGTTTGTAAAATTAAAAAAAGTTTGTGAAAAAATAAAAAAAACCTATATTCCGCCTTGGTTCACTTTTACTCAAATTCGTATCTTATTTTGTTTAATAAAATAAAAAAAATATAAACCGACTTCAGTTGGCGAGCGCAGCTTATTGGTGGAATACCCCTGGAAACACTCCGTCCCGTCTTCCAGGAGTAAAGTTATTGCGTTACACAAGATTCCTTAGTCGCCTTGTACGACATCCAGCACAGAGCAATGGAGTGGCGCAATTTTATTTTGCCGGTAACCACACGGCAAATTTAAGGGTCTCCCTCGATTTTTGTGCGATCCCATCATCAGAATCTGACTTGGTGAATATGGGACCACCTTGCAATCATACCCTTTCAAATAAAAAAATAGAATTTGACCATACCTGCTTATAAAATTTAGGATTTCCCTTGATTTCCCTGGGATCCCATCATCAGATCCTGATTTGGTGAATATGGGACCACCTTGCAATCATACCCTTTCAAATAAAAAAAGAATTTTGAAAATCGGTTCACAATTCGCGAAGATATTCAATAACATACATACAAAAAAAAAATTCAGTCGAATTGAGAACCTCCTCCTTTTTTGAAGTCGGTTAAAAAATGAGTGCGTCTTCCTCATTAGGTAAGAATGAAAGTATTACTCTTATATATTCATAGTGACAGTTACTTATTTTCTTATAGATGACAAAATGTGTGTCCACTTCGTGAACGACACTATATAAAACTCGAGCGCGTACCTTGAATCCTGAGAGCAATCCCTTTCTGTGCTTGGAATTCTACACTAGAATCCTACGCTCGCTATGTATTCAAAAAACCCTCTGGCCTTCTGGCCCTTTGGTAAACAATGTACTATTGAAATTCCAATATATTTATGAGGTTTAATTTTTGTGTAGTTTATACTTACGTCAACAGAAAAAAATCATTTGTATCGTTATATTGTTTTCAGGACAGCAAAAAAGAAGACTCGGATGATAAGTGAGTAATCGTAATTTTAACTTTTTAGTCGTAGATGATTGTAATTTAATAGAAGATTTGTAAAGTAGGTATAGTTTTAAAGAAATGACGGCGAAGTGATGAGTGATATATGCCGTAAGCTTACACGTAAATGTTTTAAAAAAAATTGGGGTAACATCATGAAATTAATAAGTACTACGATCAGGGAATGTAATTTCGATCTCTAGTACCTTACTCTCATCATAATCACAACTAAGCTGTTTTCATTGCGTTATAGTTACTTGAATAAGTCAATACCTTTCTGAATTTCATTGGAGATCTCGAAAATGCCGAGATCTCGCAATATCCCGAGATTACTATGTCGTCTCGAGATTGTATTCCCTATCTACGATCAACTGTGGCAACTTCATAGCCTGTCCTGGGTAGATATAGTTGTTAACCACTTCCATAGCTGCTAATTACATTACGCTATACTATTTTTTTTTTAAATGGTTTTTATATAGTGTCAAATCAAAGCGTCGCAAAGCGGTTGTAGCGGTTGTATCCTCAGACTCCGAGGCTGGCTCCTCCCGTAAGAAGGACAAGTCCGTGAAACTGAGCGACTTCGAAGACTCGGAGACGGAGAGCTCTGAACCCGCCAATAAAGCCAAGAGAAAGAAGAAGTTGGCTGAAAGCGACGGTTCCATTGGCGGCAGCTCTAACGAGGGCGGGTAAGTACATGATCGACAGGTTTAGGTTCATCGCTCACTATACCGGCTCAGTTCCAACCCTGCAAATAAATTGACAATCAATCAATTTATTTATCTTTCATTCATTTTTCATTCAAATTACATTCATTTATCATTCAAATTTTATAACTATGTAAGAGTTTGCTGTTTATGTTTTAAGTAAAGACATCACTAAATAACACGCATGACGTCATATGATAATATTATCCCCCGCGGGCCCATGGCATGCATAAACTGAAAATCCCTTCATGCAGTACTTCTTACTTTTTATTGTTCTTCCATTCAAGTATGATTTATCCACGTGAATCAAATCTGCGGAAATTCACTTTATCCACATGTTACATCCCGGCCACTCCATACAAATGTCGCGTCGTTTACTACTACGTAAACAATGACGTCTGTGCAGAACGTGAATATGCTTGTGTGCGTGCTGCGCCATACAAACTGGTCCAGATTTGTCTCAGAGGGGAGGTGAGGTCGACACGAGAGAGCGGCAGGAAGTGGCCATACTTTACGTAATTTAAAAAAAAATCAATATTTTCAATGGATCTTCATGGTGAACATATTACGCTGTATATTATACGTGGAAAAAGCAGCGAGCACAACCAGTAGTCATACATAAAAGCTATATCTATTTAGTTTACAATCTAGGATTTATTCGAAATTTTCTCTCACTTAACTGTAACAGAATCTTCTAGAAATTATCTGTTTACTGTTCATAGCAAAAGGAAACGTCGCCGCATAAAGCCAGTGAACGATAGCGACGGATCAGGGTCTGACACAGAGAACGAGGGCAAGAAACATGGAAGAAAAAATATACGAAAGGTATGAACGTGCTTAATTAAAATTAAACCCTGTATATATTAATATAAGAATATATATAAGATGATCCTGGTTTGCTTCGAATTCGAATGGCTACTTTGACTACAAGCTCGCGGATTTGATTCTCGCACAAGACAAACATTGACGATGACGAGCTCGGTGGTCAAATGGTTAGCAATGGCCACTTTTATTGGTTTAGACTCCGAGGTCGCGGGTTCGATCTCCGCACAAGACAAATATTTGTTTGTCTTGGTCTGGGCGTTTTCTATGTATGACATGTATTTACAAAAAAAAAACGTATTTAAGTATTATATTTATATCCGTTATCACTCTCAGTACAAGCTTTGCTTAGCTTAGGACTAGATGGCCGTGTGTGCATGAACACGTCTATTTGTCTTAGTATGGGTGTTTTCTATATATTATAAGTAGGTATGTATTTACAAAAAAAATGTATTTAAGTACATTTATCACTTGTCTAGTACCCATAGTACATACTTTGCGCTTAATTTGGTACTAGATGGCGCTGTGCAAATTGTCGAGAAATATTTATTTATTATGAAATCATTCATTTACTATATTTATATAATTATATATTTTGTTTAATACAATTATTATTATTGATAGGTTATGGGCAAAAATCAACTTGAAGAAGCGACGAAAAAAGCGGCCCGAGAAGAAAAGGAGAGGATTGCTCGAATTGCTGAAAGGCAGAAATTGGTGAGTTTCATTTTACGTATATTTAAGCGGAGAAATGTTTTTAGGTCTGTTTTATTTTACAGCGATGCAGACCATTTAAAATCTCTAGACATCTAGATAGATCATCTAGATCAGCAGTTCCCAATTAGTTTTTTCTACGTATAACTTCAAGAAAAACCTCAATCTTGCGTACCTCTTTATCATTATTAACTGAAATCGGGTGTAGTTTATAGCTATTATCATCAAAAGACATTATAATTACACACTAATGCGCTCGATACATACGTTTGACATACCTACCTTTAATTAAATTGAATATTTTTTGGCAATTGTTATTGCGTTATTGTTTTTAAGGATTTAACATTTTAGTTAAGAGATTGCTGCGCGTACCCCTTGATGCAATCTCACGTACCCCTGGGTGTACGCGTACCACTAATTGGGAAACACTGATCTAGATAGATGATCTCAAAACTGCGACCATGTCGCTGGACTTGAGAGTGACTAAGTAGCCTGCTTGCAAGTAAATGGAGAGTAAGACCTGCTACAGATCTGCTTGAGTGCTCGGTTGGTTTACCGACCGCGAGAGCGGTGCGGGTAAAGGTCTTCTCGTCTGGTCGGTTTACTAGACGAGAGACTCGCAATCCTGTGATATAACTGGAAGGTTGTTGGTGCAAGGGGCGCATAGCTGTAGACGTAGGGTCCGTTGTATGTTGCTGGATGCGAAAGGCGGAAGATCACATTTGTTGGAAAGCATTGGGGAAGGCCTATATCTAGCAGTGGGTAGATACATACTGATGATGATGATGCAGATCATCCCGCGGCGACTATACACACAAACCGTAAAATGTGTCAGTTTCGTATTGACGTCTCATTTCCATGTAGACGTATCTTTCTATTTGTCAGTTTGGTGATATTTCTTAGTTACTTGCAGCAGACTAAAAAGTAGACGTGTCACATTGCCACCCATAGGCTGAGATGGATTTTAGTATACGTTACTATTGGAGTACTATACCAGTACTATGTCTACATATACGAGTAGTATTAAACAGTACCAATAGTATCGCACATATAGCAAAAGGTTTTCTAGCGACCGATCAACTAATGAAATCAATTATTTGTAGAAGCAGGTGCTTACAATAGGTTTTACAAGTAATACATTGAATAAACCACTTCTTGCTCTAAAAAGAGGATACCAATAATATGTAATAATAAATAGTATTCAGTCACAAATAAATCTACAATATGCAATAATGCATGTCAAGTTAGTTTGCACTTGTTAATATATATGTCATAAGTATTTAAAAAATAGTTATTATAAAATAAAATTGTCATTTATGTAATCTTTAACGTCATAATAAGTTATCGTTCAACAGATCGGTATCGGTTCTAGAAATATCTAGAACGCGGTTTTTAACTTCGGTGAAATTAGCCACACATTGGTGACCGAACGCACGTCGATTAGGCGTTTACTACTGGAACACGTGCTATTTACCTCATGTCACACACACGGCAAGTTTACTTAGAACGCCTGCATCCAATCTAGTGATGCGATCGGATGGTATCAGTAGGTCGCTATGATGCCTTCACTTTTCCACATATAGTTGTTTTAGCTTACTAATAAAAAAATATATCCTACAGTATAACAATTTGGAATTCGACGAATCTGGTAAACCTGATGAAGTGGTACTGGAGAAAGTTATACTCGACTTTGATCCCGAAACTAAGGAGCCATTGATCGAAGTGGACAGAGGTCTTGTCAAGAAACTAAAACCACATCAGGTCAGTGGACTCAACTGTGAATATATTTATTTAAATTATTTTTTTACATTATGTAATAATTTATTATAAGTTAAGACTTACCTTAAGTAAGTCTCGTAAGAAACTGAAAATTTACGTTTCGTCTATTTTTATTAAAAACAGTTTTGTTATTAAATGAGTAAAGACAATTTTTGAAGTAAAACTTCTTTAGGTACGCATGGCTTAGGGAGTAAAATGCGTGACGAAAGCGTTACGGAAACGGCGAACAGAAGTTGAGAGGGAGATATTAGTTAGTACGAGCTAAAGAAGTTTTACTTCAATTGTGTCAAAAGCATGCCCTTTTTTGTATTGGATTTTAATTGATTCATATTGATATTAGGTCTTATCCTATAGCAAAAGCCACATCAAAATTAATAAAAAAATCTTGTGACCTAGCAGCACTTCAATCATACTACTCAAAATCTTTGTTTCTAGGCTAATGGTATAAAATTCATGTGGGACGCGTGCTTTGAGAGCGTGAAACGAATCAAGAAGGACAGAGGGTCCGGGTGCATCCTGGCACATTGCATGGGTCTCGGCAAAACTTTACAGGTAAACAGAAATTTAATAAACATCCTAATTAAATTCTTTAATGAAAATATGACAAGTGCTGAGCGTGTGAACATTCGATTATTGACAATGGTCATTGTTGACACTTGTTGGAATTTGTAGGCATTTTTTATTAGTAAAATCACTTGTGCTGTTTCACCTAATTAATTACCGACGTCGGCCGGTCGGAACGGAAACCGGAAACTAATCGTAAATTCGGTGAGTGAGTAAAGACTGTCATCGCCATCTAATCCTAAATTAAACGCAATGCTTGTACTATGGGTACTATAATACTGATGAATGTACTTAAATTCATTTTTTTTAAGTACATACTTATAACACAGACCAATACAAACAGGCATGTTCATGCATTGTTTTGTGCGGGGATTGAACCCGCGACCTCGGAGTGAAAGTAGCCATTCGACTCATAAGTAAATATTAAATGAATAGAATTTTTTCAAATAATAAGGAGCGTCGTTCAAGTTAAGTAAAAATTATGTTTTCAAGTTCATTTTATTTTATTTAATATGTTGGTATACGAATATATGTATATTAGAGCAAAGGTTCCCCTTTTTTATTCGTGGACCACTAAGATGTTTTTATTGAGTGTAGGGTTCCAGAGTGTCACATAAATCCATTATTGTATATCTCGAGATATTAGTATTTTGTATAATAGTACTCAATCTCTTTCATTATAAGTTGTATCACGGACCATAATTTACCTCTCACGGACCACTGGTTGGGAACCACTATTAGAGCAACCACACTATTAATTAATTAGTGGTGTCGTCGACAAATCCTTTTTGGCAACCGCACGCCTAGGGGTATAGTTTGGTGGTGTCATTAACAATGAACGTCACCACCACTATCATAACATATACTCGTATAGGCAAGCATAAACATGCCACTTATTGCTATAAATAAACCAATATGAACTTATGAAATATAAGAACGGGAATTAACGCGATCATGCATAAGGGTATTTACATACCTTTATTATTGCCTGACGTTTCGGCCGTGGCTACAGGCTGACTGACAACGCGAAAGTTTAAAAGTTATTAAACAAATATTTTACGCGGCTTCGACACCAACGCACGTGGATTCGATTCCCACCTAGGACAAACATGTGTGCATGAACATGTCTGTTTATCTTGGTCTGGGTGTTTTCTATGTATTATAAGTATATATTTATAAAAAAAAATGTATTTAAGTACATTTATCAGTTGTCTAGTCTAGTACCCATAACACAAGCTTTGCGCTTAATTTGGGACTAGATGGCGCTGTGTAAATTGTCCAGAAATATTTATGTATTTATCATAAATATTAAAGAGAAGAGAGATAGAAGATTTTTCAAATAATAAGGACTATTGAGCTTCGTTCAAGTTAAATAAAAATATGTTTTCAAGTTATTTTTATTTTATTTAATATTTTGATATATGAATTTATATATATATCAGGGCAACAACACTACTCGTTAGTGGTATCATCAAGAAATTATTTTTGACAACTGCAACCCTAGGGGTATAGTTTGGTGGTGTTATTTAATAATTAACTTCATCACTACTATCATAACATATATAGGTAGGCATAAACATGCCACTTTATTGCTATAAATAAACAAATACGAATGTTTCGCAGGTGGTATCCCTGACGCATACGTTGCTGACGCACAGCTCCCTGACGGGCGTGAACAGGGTGCTGGTTGTGTGTCCGCTGTCCACCGTGCTCAACTGGGTCAACGAGTTCCGCATGTGGCTCAAACACGCGGAGACTGAGTTCGAAGTCGATGTTTATGAACTTTCGCGGTAAGACGCTTCTTCAAAAAACCTTAAAAAAAATAGTCTTTCATTTAGAAGCGACCATGAATTTGTATTGTATGACTGTTCGCGCGACCAGCAGGTCCTTATAAGGAATCTCTTCCAGTCAACCTTTGAATCCCTGAAAGAAAACTGAATTGGCGGTGAAGAAATTAAATAATTATATAATACTAGCTTGCTGTGGCTCAATCTTCCTGTTACCATTACTGCAGCGCCACCTGCCGGGCTGATTTGTGAATCTAAACCATCCTGGGCGCCACCCAAACGCATAAAAAAATCATTCAAATCTGTCCAGCCGTTTAGGAGGAGTCAGTTCATACGTTCAGTAGAATTATGTATATAAAGATAGGTACGTAACGTAAAAAAGACAAAACATACATATATACATAATATTTTATACTATATCTTCTTACGTTTTAGAAACGTAAGAAGATATAGTATAAAATATTAATATCGCTTGTACATACGTGTTTTGATTATTAACTGGATGCCTGACAAGCATACGGCCCGCGTTATGTGACTACCTCCCTTGCCAGATGCTCTCTTTTGCTCGCTAGGTGGCAGGGTTCACCATGTGCAGGTGAGGTGGCTTTGGCTCTAAAGATCGTGGTGAGCTACTTACACTACTACTAAGGGACCCATCCTCTTAGTAATACTCGGTGAGGTGTAGGTGATTTTTACCGAATTTCTCCTCCCGCATTTGAGCCTCACGTGATTAATGGACGGCCCCTAAACAAACTTGTTTGCAGGTACAAGCAGAACTCGGAGCGAGCGTTCCAGCTACAACAGTGGTTCAGCAGCGGTGGCGTGTGCGTGCTCGGCTACGAGATGTTCCGCAACCTCTCCGCAGACAACTCCAAGAAGTTCAAGAAGAAGATGCTGAGACATTTCCAGGAGAGCCTCGTCGATCCAGGTCCCTATATTTTTCTCATTATACCAGCATTCATGTTATAAGATACGGTTTATAGAACTTATATAATAACGAATTCACAAAAATATAAAGTATTATTATTTAATGGGTGTTTTCTATGTATGATAAGTATGTATTTACAAAAAAAAAATGTATTTACGTATGTTTATCAGTTGTCTAGTACCCATAACACAAGCTTCGCTTACTTTGGGGCTAGATGGCGCTGTGTAATTTGTCTGACAATATTTATTTATATAACGGATATAAATTACTAACTTCTGCACACGACTTTATTTCACGTGAACGGAGAATTGACATGAGATAATAAATGTCCTGTCTTTCAGTCCAGGGGCACTGCCGTCGAAGCTGTAATCAATTACCATCGGATTTTTTGACTGTGAAAATCAAAGCTTTCTTTAGCATCGATTAGACGTAATTGTGTTTAGCTTAGCTGGTAAAAACCATAGAGCCCTACCGACTAAGCTGAAGAAGTTTGTCAATAAACAAATATAATATATAATGACGAGCTCGGTGGCGTAGCGGTCAATGACACGGCTTCGGCACCAACTCTCGTGGGTTCGATTCCCACATAGGACAAACATTTGTGTGCATGAACATATCTGTTTGTCTTAGTCTGGGTGTTTTCTATGTATCATAAGTATGTATTTATAAAAAAAAATGTATTTACGTATGTTTATCAGTTGTCTAGTACCCATAACACAAGCTTCGCTATCTTTGGGGCTAGATGGCGCTGTGTAATTTGTCTGACAATATTTATTATAATAATGTAAATAATCAATAATAAAAAAATCCGATTGTAATCGGGTTCAGCTTCGGCGGTAAGGCCCAGATCATATTTTATATGTACGAGTATGCCGAATCTGTTTTCCTTGTGAATGAGAAACAAACATTCATACATTAATTCTATGATAGATAACATCCAATAAGTGACCGTTTTTACCTTAAAGTTAAAAAAAAAGTACCGATAAGTCGCTAAAATTCGTTGACAATTTTTGGCACAGTTCTGCTGGAGAGTCAGCATGAGACCCCAATAAAACCTAAACGTAAAAGGTTGCCAACTTAAGTAAATTTCATTCCGTAGTTTTTTATTTCAATAAAAAAACAATGTTACGTAACGCGTTGTTTGAACCCCCCTCTCGCCCCTGTAACGCATCGTAAAGTTCTACAAAACCCCCCCTCCCCCCAAATTGCGTTACGTAATACTTGAACGCCCCCTAAGTGCCTGCTCTACTAGGATCTCATGGCAAATTAAAACAAAAAATAAATAAATAAGCTGTCTTGATTTCAACAGTATTAATATTAACACAGTACTGTTATGTAGAAATTTTAGAAATGTTGCTAACTTTAACAATTATTTCATCATACAGGACCCGACTTGGTTGTATGCGATGAAGGTCATTTGCTGAAAAATGAGAAGACCAGCTTATCACAGTCTATGAATCGAGTGAAAACACATCGTCGAATCGTTCTCACCGGCACACCGCTCCAAAATAATCTCAAAGAGTGTAAGTTTGCTGCTATTCAATGTAATGCATATGATATTCAATGTAGTGCATTGAAATTTTATTTACGACTAGCTGACCCGACACACGTTGCCCTGTCTTCCTAACTGAATATGCAATTCGAATTGGTTTCGCGCACACTGTCAAATGACTGACAGTTGTGTCAAACGCCACTATGGTATGGTATTAAAGTTCAAATTGACTTTTAAGTATTATTACGAATCGTATGGGAGTATAGAAAAGTGTTTTTAGACTTTCAGGCAATTTTTCTCTGCGTTAGAACCATCCTCGTACTTCAAGGAATATTCTAAATAGCGAAAGCGATAGAATTATCGAAATCGGTTTAGCTGCTCTCGAGATTTGTGCTTAGCAACACATTCAGCGATTCATTTTTATTTTATAGATGAATTTAAATAAAATGAATTTATATATTTGTGTGTACCAGATATTACAAAAGGTTTTTGACGTGGATACGTCTTTAAAATTGCTTCCATAGGGACGCAAAACGCACAAAAAAACGAATGATAACAAATTCGGGGGATAAAGTTTACAGTTAGCAGCTATAAATCTATCATCTCCATCCACTGGTTACGCCACTGGTTACTATTTAGTTAGTGGGGGGTATTGTTATTCTACATCGGTCTTTTTTTAATACACTACGAAAGTTCTGTGTAAAAAGAGATGTATATATGAATTATCGTTTGCTTTTCTTCGCTCCCTATATGCAAGTACCCTATTGCAGTGTTCCGCAAACTTTCTGTCTAAGGATAATTTTTTTGGAGGTACACCATAACAAATGTTAAATAAGTTTTTATTTGTGTAAGTATTTTTCGTCTGTCCGTCTATATAGCTTTATGAGATAACCTTAGTTTTTCCGAGGCACACCAACTAATGGACACGGTACACCAGTGTGCCGCGGAAAACACTGCCCTGTCGTGATTTGTGACAAGTATCGTTGTTGTGCAGACTACTGCATGGTGCAGTTCGTGAAGCCGAACCTGCTGGGCAAGTACAACGAGTACCTGAACCGGTTCGTGAACCCCATCACCAACGGCCAGTACACCGACTCCACGGAGCACGACATACGAGTCATGAAGCGGCGCTCGCACGTCCTGCACAAGATGTTGGATGGCGCCGTGCAGGTTTGATATTTATATCAATTTATTTCCATGTTATACAGGTGGCGGTTTATTCACCTGCAATATTTAAGGCCTGTGACTGTTTTGATGTTTTTTTTATTTTTTTTTTATACTACGTTGGTTAGCAGACAAGCATACGGCCCGCCTGATGTGAAGCGGCTACCGTAGCCATATTAACGCTCGCAACATTAAATATACCTCGCACGCCGCCACCCCCGCTGCCAACGCAGCATCTGCTTCCTTTCTGGTGACCTCACTCACTCGTAGGAACACAACAACCCTCAAGGGAATTGTTATTTGGCTGCGGTATTCTGTGAGGTGGAGGTACATTACCCAGTCGGGTAGCTTACAATTACGCTCCCTACCTCTCTTTTCGCCAGAGCTTCGTTTGTCAGTCAGCAGGGTGCACCGCGTGCAGGTGAAGTTGGCTTAGGTTCAAAGATATTGATGAACCACTTACACCCCAAATGTTGTGTTATAATTACTTATAATTTGTGAAGAAGCTTGTTTAAAATACGTTTTTAAGTGTTCGTCCGCTCCAAAACAAATCATATGCAATGATAGCAGCGAAGTAAGAGATCATACCGTATGTCATTGTTTTCGATGTCTTGTATTAGAACTACAGTACGGTGGTGTCGTTACCTAAAAAAAATTGTAAACGACACCACAGTGGTGTGGTTCAGTGGTGTCGTTGACAATACACGGGAGGCCTGATCGATACTGATTATGCATAGACCAAGATATGTAACCTATTACTGATAAATAATTGAATAATAAATAAAAATACGTACACTACATATTATAAAATATCTCTAGTTGGGGGCCATCTATAAATTACGTCAAACGAATTTCATGATTTTTTGACAACGCAAATTTGCAAAATATGTGACGTCACACTAGGGGGGGGGCACACAAATGTGACCAGTTGTGACAAGGACAAGGGGAGGGTTGTCCTTGTCACAACTGGTCACATTTGTGTGACCTCCCCCCCCCCCCCCCTAGTGTGACGTCACATATTTTGCAATTTTATAGTTGCAAACAAATGTTTTTGAGTTTTTCCATAATAGTTCAAAGTTTGTGTTTTAACACTTAGATTATAATTACATTTTGAAATGTCACGTCACGAAATTTAGGACCCTTCCACTCCCTTGTTACACAATATCACACTTCGTCGACCCCCTTCCCCTTACCGTGTGACGTAATTTATGGATGGCCTTTTGTAAGCAAAGTGATGTCCTTTCCAGAGGCGAGACTACGGGGTGCTGGCGCCCTTCCTGCCTCCGAAGCACGAATATGTGCTGTTCATCACGCTGACCGAAGTGCAGACCAAATTGTATCAATACTACTTAGACAATTACTCCAGAAGGTAACATTCACCAGTGGACATTGAATTTTTGAACTAAAACTTCTTTACGCTCGCTTGACTTGGGTAGTAAGCTGGTGCATGCGTGACGAGAGCGTTACGAAAAGTGTGATCGGGCGAGGTGAACGGAAGTTGAGAGGGTTTTTTTTAGCTTTACTAACTTATATCTAGTTAGTAAAGCTAAAAAAAACGAATATGCTTTAGACATTCACATTCGTTTTTTTAACAATCCTTGACTTGCTTGGTCATGCTATTTCAAGGATTCCTGAACGGATTATCATGAAACTTCGTTAATAATTGTTCTAATTCGAACAATATTTAAATCGTTGCCAACACTTATTCATCCGTTTGCTGGCATACGGGTCTCCTCTGAATCGAAGGGGTTTATGCTCTAAACCCCTTCATACTCAACCTGAGGCCCATGGGCCACCTATGGCCCGCTGAGCTTTTCTGAATGGCCCGGTAAATAAAAATAGTCAATACTGGTACGTTAAATTTTAACGTAAGTGAAAGCATGAAATAGCTGTTGTACGGTTTGTGGCCCAATAAAGAAAACCGTTGAATCTGGATGGTTTAGCTGAGTGCTGTTTAGCAGCGTGGTTTACCACCACGCTGCCCAACAGCGGGTTGGTGGAACCAGGTGTTTTCAAGCCGCCTAAAGATTTGGATTTACGACTGTAAAAATGATCAATCCTCTTGCAGGCTCAAGTGCGCCTGACTGTAGCAACTCCTTTAACTAGCATTAAAGAAGTTTCTTCAATCACATCTAAAGTGTCCGCCTTCGGGCACTGGCTTCTGGCAGCTCTCAGAAGATCAGCGTAGCGTAACATGTTCCAGATCCATTTGAAGTAAAACTTGTTTTAAAACTACCTTATTTCTTCCAGGCCACTTCCCGGCAAGTCGTCCGGATTCCTATTTCCCGATTTCCAATCTCTGCAGAGGATATGGACGCACCCACTCGTGCTCAAATACAACTCGGAGAGATACGAAATCATGCAGCAAAAGAAAGTAAGATATCTTATAATTGCAAGAATGTGTCTTTTTTTGGATTCGGCGATAAAGGTCAAACAAGCACAAAGTCAAAACCAACATAAAGTCAAACACGCACAAAGTCAAACACGTACTAAGTCAAACACGCAAAAAAGTAGTGTAGATCAAACTGCTTGTAAATTTGACTTCCGCAAAATAACACCTGAATCATTTAACTATTTCACCAGATTATTGTAATATAGATACAGAATGTGAATGAAGTTTTTGAAAGAGCACTACATATTTTTTTATATCATATATTCAACAGAGGGAACGAGAAGAAGAGGACTCTGAGGGATCGCTGGTTGACTTCATTGATGATGATTCGACGCCAGAGGTGAGTGTTGAAAATACAAATTAATTGTATGTTTTTTTAGTATGAGAAATAATAGTAAAATGATAAGGTTAATTTCAGCAACTAAGACTGTACAATAGGAACTAAAAACATTTAAGTTCCTATTGTAAGGGTTGTGAGGGTTGTTGTGTTCTTGCGAGTGAGTGAGGTCACCAGAAAGAAAGGAAGGAGATGCTGCGTTGGCAGCGGGGGTGGCGGCGCGCGAGCAATATTTTATGTTGCGAGCGTTAATATGGCTACGGTAATCGCTTCACATCAGGCATCAGTATGCTTGTCTGCCACACGTCGTAGTATAAAAAATAAATAAATATAAAAGTATTCTATGTCCTTCCTTAATACCTTTGAGAATATGTGTACAAATTTTCATGATGATCGGTTGAGTAGTTTCGCGTAACAAATAATCTCAAATTCACATTCCATTCATGTCCATTTTATAGGGATGAAATTATTTTAAAAAATATTACCGTAATACTATAACTTTTGTTATGGCACTAACTACATAAACGCAATATTTAACGTAGCTGTCATACAAATTTATAATTTGATGCATACAAAATAGGAAAGTGTGACGTCATAACGTGGTACTTTTGTATGGATCATTATTGAGATGGAACCAAATTGTGATTTTCAAGTTATCATATCATGAAAAGTTTTTATGCTATCGTAGTAATTCTTTAACATATAGTTATATTATTGTGACGTCCTTGCACACAAATAAAAAAAAAGCGGCCAAATGCGAGTCGGACTCGCCCATGAAGGGTTCTGTAGCAGCAAGTAACGTAATGTAAAAGTTACGATTTATGACGTATTAAAAAAAACTACTTACTAGATCTCGTTCAAACCACACGGGTTTGATGAAAAAAAAAATTGAGTTTCAGTTCTAAGTATGGGAAACCCCCAAAATATATTGTTTTTTTTTTCTATTTTTGTGTGAAAATCTTAATGCGGTTCACAGAATACATCTACTTACCAAGTTTCAACAGTATAGTTCTTATAGTTTCGGAAAAAAGTGGCTGTGACATACGGACGGATAGACAGACAGACATGACGAATCCATAGGGGTTCCGTTTTTTGCAGTTTGGCTACGGAACCCTAAAAATAGTTCGCCTATTCAATTGCTGAATGAAACATACTGCCCAGTCGACCACAAACATAGCCGGAAATATATTTTGTGCCATTCGTTCTGGTATTACATCAATAATTTTTCAATCACAGTTTACTGTGATTGAAAAATTAAAAAATATATATAAAAATAAAAAAGGTTGAAAAGCACTTTAGAATAAGGCAGTGTTTTTTCAAACTTTTTCAGGACGCGACCCCCTTTGTATGTAGAAATCTTTTGCGACCCTTTACTAATTTACAAATATTAAATTCGTACATTATTATTTATTTTCCTATTTAGATATCGGTTAATATAATAAATAATGAAGTATCTAACATAGTCGTCGATTACGTTCAGAAATGAACATTTTTTGACGTGAGAACGTCTTATAATTCGATGGAGCCGGCTGCACGCACAAAAAACATGACTGAGGCGTTCCATTAAAATTTTCTTTTGAAAAATGCAAACATTCCATCAGTATTTTCTTATGACGTTGTCACGTTCAACTATCGTCAGTAAACCGACTTTACAGACAACCGATTTTTTTAAATTAAAATATCTTTTTGAACGCTCTTTTTACAATTTCGCGACCTTCCGCGACCCGCTTATAGAGGTTAGGGGGTCCCCCTATGAGGTCACACCCACACTTTGAAAAACACAGGATAGGGAAGGTGGCAATTAATTACGTGATCGGCAAAATCGTCTTAAGCGTAATTAATGCACGTCCCCTAAGATGAAAGTTCTGTTTATCTTATGCATAATGGATTATTTTGTATGTATCAGGAAACGTCAACAGAGGAGTCGACCGACGATTCGTCCGACATGAGCGACGACAGTCGGAAGAAGAGTAAGAAAAAGAAATCGTCCAAGAAGGGGAAAGGCAAAGAGGGTAAATCGTCAACGCGTCGGGGGACCAGAGCCAATCCTGGTAACTATCACTATAATAGATTATACACTCAGAGCCACAATTTATCGGTTCATTATGATTTTCTCTTTATTTTCAAAAGCATGTTTTATTTTCGTCGAGCTGGGTAGTCGAATGGTTAGCAATGGCCACTTTAACTCTGAGGTTGCGGGTTCGATCCGCACAAGACAAATATTTGGGTGCATGTTCATGTCTGTTTGTCTTGGTCTGGGTGTTTTCTATGTATTATAAGTATGTAATTTAAAAAAAATGTTTAAGTATAATATCAGTTATCCAGTACCCTGTCGTATATTAAAAAAAAAAGATTTTAAATGGGAAATTAAATAAAAGAATAAAGTAAGGTTGGAAGTTCTAAGTTCTATATATACGAACAAGTCATAAGAATAAAGGGTGCCTGTACATTGGAAATTTATTTCAAGGACCTCTTGTATACGCAATTCAAGGCTGCTGGGCTTGTTTCGGGATACTTAGTAAAAGATAGGACATGGAAAGTTACATATTTATTACCATGAACATAGGTCCGACACTGACGACAACAAAAGTCACGAAACGAGACGATGCGCGCACTGAAGTTAATTGGCCATTAAAACAAAACGTGTGTACACACTTACGTGATGCCGAAGAGTTCCGTTGACCAGCCCGCGTGGCCTGGAACGGGCAGGGGATGCTGGAGATGTAGGTCTTCGGGATCGTCGCAGCGCGAAAACCGCGCGCGACGCAACTGGTCCCCCGATTACCAGTCGCCCTTCGGACCGGATCTTCTGGAAAAGGGTGCCAACGCCTTGGCGCCGCGCCGCAATGGGTCGGAACGGAAATATGTCCGCCACCGACTTATATATAACGATTATATCATCCTCCGTTCAAAGATATATCTTGTTTCATGGACCAGAGCCGGGATGTCCTCAGATCCAATTCCTCAAAAATCTTATTATATTTTCTTTGTTCACTTCATATAACCACGTCTAAAAATTCGATCTGTTAGTCCATGAATAATGTTGCCAGTCTCTAAGTCACAATACATAAAAATAACCACAGATATGATCGTCTATATAAAACGAGATAATCGGTACTTAAATTATTCATACAATTTAATCAGCCACCTTTCAATGTGCAATGACAATCTCAGATCGCTACGTGTACATACATGATCAACTCAACCAAGATCACAAGAGAATCAATCCAGAATAGTAGTGGAAAATATAGCAACACAAAAACGCACTTAAACGCCGCGCGAATCATAGTGACAAATGTCAATGTCATGTGACAGTAACAGTACCATCTTGTAAATAAACTTTAATTATAGCAATGCAATGCTAAATACATGATAAATATAATGTACGCTACAACCCATAGTACAAGCTTTGCTTAGTTTGGGATTAGATGGACGTATGTAATTTGTCTAGGAATATTTATTATTTATTTATTTATTTTAGGTTATATTTACTGTTTTTATTTTTTTATTTTGTGTTCATTAAACTGTATATTTATTTTGAATTTTCAACAGTGGAGTTAGAAGAAGTGAAAGCTGTGGATCCGGACATATTGGAGGTGAAGAACGAGAATCCCACCGAGTGGTGGATCAAACTGGTGGAGGAGGAGGAGCTTGAAGACATGCGAAATTCACACAAACTTGTCTTACTGTTTGATATACTGCGGCAGTGTGACACTATTGGCGATAAACTGTAAGTATTATTTGTTAATATCTTTGTGCATAAAATGAAGAAAATATATCTAGTTACTATACATTATTTGCCAAGTAAAGTTTTTGAGAGCGTAGTCCACCACGCTGTTCAGCTGCGGGTTGGCGGAGGCCACTGTTTTCAAGCCGCCTAAAGGCCACGGACTTGTCTTAACGACTGTCATCTAATGACAACAGTCGGGCCCCACTGATATGGATGGATTTATTGATCTGGTTTTTCAGATCAATAAATCCATCAATAGACGAGCTTCGGTCGACGTGGCTAAACTTGCGTGTTTGATTACTGACATGAGCAACGACGCTATTGAACTCGTCGGTAAGATATAGGTATATAATAATTAAAAAAATTATTGTGACTAATCCGATACAAGGATTGTATCGGATTTGTCACGAAACATTTTTTGAGAAGTTGACCTTTCAAGAATTATCGGATAGTGTTCCTTAACCCCACAATCGTGGCGACCGTATATGCGTAATTAGCGCATATGTCAAATTTCCATAAGGCTCGCCTGATGTGAAACGGTTACCGTAGCCTTATTAACGCTCGCTACATAAAATATCGCTTGAGCGCCGCCACCCCCGCTGCCAGTTCAGCATCTCCTTCGGGGCGGTATCGCGCGATACCGCCCCGTCGTATTAGAATGACGATATCTCTTAATGCAAACAAGAAAATAAGTCTTACAGCCATCTCTCGGTCTGGTAAAAGTGATCGCAGCCACATCATATAGGTATAGCTGATGTAATGATGCATGTAGTGTCCGTGCTTTGGAAATGATCACAAAGCTTATTATTAATAAATAACATTGTCTTGGAACGTAAATGTTTAATTTTTATTACATTTATCTTCTGTTTTTCTCGAAGAAAGTAGCGCCTCTATTTTTTTCTACTCTATTTGGTCGCACTGTATTGAAGACACGCATCGGAAAAAAAAATGGGACAGAATTCTGCATTATTAAAAAAATTCTTAATTTTCAGGTTGGTATTCTCTCAGTCCTTATATTCATTGGATCTTATTGAGCACTTCCTGGGTAAAGTGGACGAGGCGACGCAAGAAGGACGCATTGACCCGAAACTAGGAGGACATGTCGGTAAGTTATTACGGAATCTAACGTTATGGGATAATTTTTTTTGACGTGTAAACGGCTTATAAATGAACGCCGGCTGCACGCACGAAAAAGTATGACTCATTGTCACGTTCCGCCGGAGCCGAGCGTGCAAGCGAGACCGCGTAACAAGCGATAGAGAGGCACGATAGGCCTAAGCGTTTGGCTTATGACGCATCTATCTCTCTTCCACTCCATCGGCCGATGTTTTCTTATGACGTTATCACGTAAAATTATAGTCCGTAAACCGACTTTAGACTACCAATTTTTTAAATATTGATTTGGCGTCCCCTCATTTTGCCATCCTGGATATTGCTTCAGGTTACTTGTACATGTGTATATTTGTATTTTTCAGTTAAAAATGTCTATATTTCAGGGTCGTGGTCGCCGGGCATTGACTATTTCCGACTGGACGGTTCAACGTCCTGTGAGAATAGATCTATTTGGTGTAAAAATTTCAATAGAGAAGATAATCCTAGAGCAAGGTTTGTAACACTACCGCATCATTACGTCTATATCTTTTATATCAATACTTTCTGTTTAGCTTTTCCTTTCATTTCAAGAAAAAGCTCAAACTCATATAGGTCTTAATACTTTGTTATCTGCTTATTGTTATTAGTCCAAATATCATATAAATTCTATATATGCTATGATCAGCGGTAACTTTAGGTAATTGTCTTACCTCGCAATTAGTTCGCACAAGCAAGCCGCTGAAACTGACATTTGTGGCAATTGATAGAAATAGGTAAAAATGTCGTCTTCTGTATTACTAAAATGCATAATTTATGTTGATAAAGTAAATAAAGCCCAAGGGATCACATATCACTAAAGTACACTATAATATTTAATGTTAACGCGTATTTTAGTTTAACTTCATATTTTGCAAGAAAAAAAAGACGCTATTGGGCCAATTACGTAGGGAAAGAGATAGTAAGTATATTAAAGCCCCGAGATGATTAGAATAGCGATATTCTCTGTCACAGGCGACAGGAAGCGTTTTCTGACGCAATTTAGTATGGGTATGCCATATTGATAGTATTTATAACATCATTGACTGGACCTTATGTTCAGCACTAGAAAGCTAAATTATCCAAAAGTAACATAGCGTTCATTTAATTTTAATAATAATTAAATAAAAAATTGACGAAAGTATAAATGCCCATGCAAAGCCTTTATTAAATTTGAACGCACACTTATTCTTGATTCGAAACTAATTTTAGAATTATTTATATGAAATCTTATAACACCTCGAACATCATCTAACAAGGAAAATAAAGAAAAATACATACACGTCAGTTGTCAATGCAATACAATACTGCACCAACAAATAAATATTAAAAAAGACAAAAGCATTTTAAAGTACAATACAGTACAAGGCGGCCTTATCGCTACGCGATCTCATCCTGACAACCTTTGGGTAGAGGAGAGTATCAGACTTGAAAGGTGTCATTCACCTTTTAACGCATTGCTGATTCAATTTAGGTTCATTGATTTTTCTTTTCATGTTACCTAGCATCGTAATTTTTTGTACAGATTGTTTTTAATATCGACGCGAGCCGGCGGTCTTGGTATCAATCTTGTGGCAGCCAACCGGGTGGTAATTTTCGACGTATCGTGGAATCCTTCGCACGACGTGCAGAGCATATTCAGGGTTTATCGTTTTGGACAGAAAAAACCGTGTTATGTGTACAGGTTTCTTGCTATGGTGAGTGAAATTTAGTAATAAATTTTATTAGTGATACGGCCTGGCATAAAGTCGGAACAGTTTTTTGTAGCTCCCTCTCATTCAGGCCAATGTAAACTTCTTATGCGGCTTTCTACTATTTCTCATGACGAAAGTTGTACAATAAGTTTTCTAAATGATATTTGACAGCGCATTAAAATTCATTGCTTGAAAAATAATACAATAAAGAGTTCTGGTACGGGCTGTTCCTAACATAAACGCTAAAGTATTTTTGACACACGGAAAGCTGGAGGGTTGGATAGGGTTATATGTATTTCTGGCCGCCGCGAGTAAAAGCACACTGACTTAGTAATTACCATAAAGAATATTTGTATTGTCAACGCAAAAATATTACATAAGTACCATAATATTTTTGCGTTGAAAGCTGAAAGGGCGCATCTAGCCTTCGAGTCGAGGGTGGTGGTGGTGGGGGGGATTTTCTTACGCCTATCGGTAGTCCAAGGGTCATGACCCCTTTGGCTAGCGGTATAAATGTAATAAGTCGTAACGTACTCTGCTTATAATAAATTATACATTTATCTAGTTTAGTAACAAGTTATTCTCGTGGGACGCGTAGGGCACGATGGAGGAGAAAATATACGAGCGTCAGGTGACGAAGCAGGCGATATCGAAGCGCGTGATCGACGAGCAGCAGATCGACCGGCACTACGCCGAGAACGACCTCGCCGAGCTGTACAAGTTCGAGGCCGAGCCGCCGCAGCCGCGCCCGCTGCCGCCGCTGCCCAAGGACAGGCTCTTCGCGGAGATGCTGCGGGAGCACGAGGCTCAGGTATCATTTTATAATCTATAATATAAAAATAAATATTTCTGGACAATTTACACAGCGCCATCTAGTCCTAAATTAAGCGCCAAGCTTGTGTTATGGGTACTAGACAACTGATAAAAAATGTTTTTTTTTTTTTTGTAAATTTGTAATTTTGTCTTGGTCTGAGTGTTTTCTATGTATTATAAGTATGTACTTAAAATACATAGAAAACACTCAGACCAAGACAAAATGTTCATGCACACAAATGTTTGTCTTGTGCGGGAATCGAACGCGCGACCTCGGAGTCAAAGTGGCCATTGCTAACCATTCGACCACTGAGCTAGTCTTGTGAAATGAATCGCTGAAAGTATTAACCTTTAAGTCTAAAAACAACACTTTTCTATACTCCTATACAAACGATTCGTAATAATACTTAAAAGTAAATTTGAACTTTAATACCATGCCATAAAGTTCAAGTGTCAGTGGAGAGGTTCCGGGAAGGCAAAACAATTGAGTGACGTTAGTATCGTAGGCGGTACGAAGTTCGCCGGGTCAGCTAGTTTATTCTAAATTAAATAATTCACAACACACTGACACAAAATACAGTAGTTTCATGGTTTACATTGCCGCTTACATTTGACTACTGGCGTCGATTTGAAATAATTATGAGTATATTTGTAATTTGTTGTGTATTATTATCAGATCTACAAGTACCACGAACACGACTCTCTGCTGGAGAACAAGGAGGAGGAGACGTTGAGCGAGGAGGAGCGCAAGGCCGCCTGGGAGGACTTCGAGAACGAGAAGAACCGCCCGCCGCCCGCGCCCTTCCCCTCCGCCTGGCCCATGGCCAACGGAATGGGTAACACTTGTTTCATTTGAGATTAATTTAACAAATAGAAGGGCATGCCCCTCTGTTTACTGTGTTTTTTAATGTCAAGCTGTAGAATCAACTGTCGAGGTTTTCTCAGGAGACTACAGCATGGGGTTCTTCAAAAAGGGCGTGAAGAGGTTTTTACAGAAACACGGATTGATCAGAAACACCAAGGGGTCGCCGATACGTTGCCAGCCTATACTACTTCCTTTCTTTCTGGTGATCTCACCTACTCGCAGGAACACAACACTCCTCAAGGAAATTGTTATTTGGCTGCGGTATTCTGTCAGGTGGAGTTACTTCACCAGTCAAGCAGCTTAAAAAATATGTTGTGCCCTACCTATTAAATGAATTAAATTAAGATGTAGAATTTTGAAATTATTAAGTTGTGGTATGTATTCTTGGACAGTTCCCAACCTTCTTCAACAACAGCAACTTGCGTACGCGGCGCTGGCGCAGATGCTCCGCAGGGACATGCCCAACGTCACAGAGAACCAGATACGGGACATGCTGCCGCTAATATACAACGCCAACCCAGGGGTTAGTAGTATTCATTCTATTTCAACTTTATTGACCGCAAGATTATGAGTACAAAAGGAGGACTTAATGCTGAAAGCATTATCTATTAGTCAATCTATGGGAAAACAGACGAATGTCGAATGCTGGGAGGAAATTCTCATAAATAAAATGTAGTAAAAATTCATTCCGATCTAATCTCGATCTCACAAATGTCATTTTTAGTATTGTCATATCACAATATGAAACTTCAAAGTTTAATTTAAGAGGGTTATGTGTAAATATGACCGAAAATTAAACAATTACTACTGTTGAAAAATACATAAAACTTTATATTCTGCACTTATTAAATATCTGCAAGTGGCAACGTGCTTCGGAGAGCACGTTAAGCCGTCTGTCCCGGCTGTTGCCATCAGATATCAGTCGTTAAGTCAAATCAATGGCCTTTAGGCGGCTTGAAAACACTGGCCTCTGTCAACCCGCAGTTGAGCAGCGTGGTGGAGTATGCTCTAAAACCCCTTCATTTGAGGGGAGACCCGTATCCCAACAGTGGGATGATTGTGGGTTGATGCCGAAGTGGCAACATTCCGTATGAAAATCCGTTGCGTGCTTTAGGAGCAGTTAGTGGATATGCATAATACAAACGCGGAAATCGACTTTATATTTTATATCATATAGAGAAAATGTCTATATTTTTTTTTATAATGTACAAAACAGAGGACATAAATATTTAATAATAAACAAAATGTTTATTTGTCCAGATGTTCGGTGGATATGATTTTGGAGTAAGTTAAATGTAGACCTTTATAGCCCCCTATCATTTCATGTACGACATATTGACAAATGTACCCTTCTTTTATTTTAGCATGCCTTTAACTTAGCTTGGATGGTGGTTTATGAATATGTATAAAAGAAACGTTACAACAATACAATTAAATTAAAAAAACCCCCGACCTTCCCGTCTAGGCAAGCCCTTTCATTTGATATTGAGCGAGTTGTGAAAAAATATATTTAATTCGCCATTTTGTGGTGGCGGCCATCTTTTGAAATTGATCATAGAGTATATTATTTTTTTCAAGCCCTTTTATTTGATACCCATATTGAAGGGACTGTGAAAAAATATGTATAATTTTGTGGCGGCGGCCATCTTGGACCGATTTTCATCATGAATATCATCACATGAACGATCAAAGAATTTATTACGCTAAGTAAGGACTATGGAACATCTCGTGCGGGTAAGGGGTGCGCTGCCATTTTGAGATAATTTTAGTGCATATAACGTATTCGTGTACAACACACGGCCGGGTCCATGACACAGCCACACCCCATTATTTTTTATGGTTCTAATTCTACTCGAACTTAAACACCTTTGTATTTGTAATTCTATTTTATGATAAATAAGTTTATGAAAAATTATACTGCTTTCTAATCACCTATTCATAAGCCACCTCCTATGTAACCATCGTCCGTAGTGTTATAATTTCAATTCTGAATTATTTCTAATTAAATTTTTTGGTTCCGCAGTTGATGCAGAAAATGAATGAGATTTACAAGTACGCACAACCCGGCATGATGAACCCGGCAATGATGAACCCAGTCATGAATCCCAGTAAGTTTACTTGTCCGTCTTCCCTATGTCAACGGCGCCATCCATTGTAGCAACAACAAGCACATACTTTTTTTATTAATAAATATGCCGCGGAATAACTTTTTTTATATCTATGTTTTTATAGAAAATTGTTAGGTTTAATAACTAGATATGGCTTTGACTTAATTGGGTATTGATCATAGATCTAAGTGCATCGATGGTAATACTAAACCGAGCTTTTAAAACTGCTGTTATGCTAACTTGGCGACTAAAGATCATATATACATACCGTACTAAACTTAACCTGTAATTCCAGTCGTCCAATTATTAATTTTTGTCGCTCATTTTCTTATTTACTATTATTAATATGAACTAGTGTTCGCACAGAGGTCGAAATTCGACCATATTTAATTAAAATTATGACTTTAACAATAAATAAAAAAGTATAATGCTTATGTGTGTCAAATATAATATGGTAGTGTGTGTAATGTTTTTTTATTTAATTTAATGTATTTTTATGTCTAATTTTAAAAAAATATTATCATTCTGCACTCCTTCTCTATATAAACTAATAAGTATGCGTTTCATACTTCTCCGTCCGCGCAATTTACGTAAAAAGGAGTACAAAGTATTTGTTTTACGTATTAATATATATGTTACGTTATAATATATGGTACGTATTAATATATTACGTATTAATATAACAGGTACCATTAAATTTTTAGTAACACCTTTTGTCGCTCTAACAAAAGTGTCATGTCAGTCGAAATCTTTCACCAGTATAGAATCATTCGTCAAATGTAATGTGCTGGATGGAATTTCAATCTAATAGTTTTGCCAAAAGAAATAAAGCACCAGAAATATACATTTCCATCAACAACAATTAATATTATTTATTCTCGATTCGGCCAACTTTAATTCTGCGATGGTAAATAATTACAATAGGTCGTCTGATGGCTTTGCTTGCGGCCAAATCACCGGTAATGTCGTTCGAATGTGTGAAGCCACTATATATCAATGCGTGAAATTATTGCAGGTGGCGGCGGCATGAGCGGCAGCAGTGGGTTGCAGTACGAACCGCCGTGGCAGCGGCAGCAGCAGCAACAGCAACAGATGCGCTTGCAGCAACTGATGCAACAGCAGCAGAACGTGAGTCATGCATGCTCTACTTTTTATATTACGATTTAGCGCGACGACATGATATAAATAAATATATATTCCTGGACAAATTACACACCGCCATCTAGTCCTAAACTAAGCAAAACTCGTACTATGGGTACTAGATAACTGATAAATATACGTAAATACATTTTTTTGTAAGTACATATATGTTACATTATATTGTCGCGGCCTGTTACGAATCATCTAGAATGAAACCTTCTAGAATAGTCGTCGCATACTTCGCTCCAAGCAATAATGACCCGTATGTCTACTGCTATAAGGTCGAGACACGTTAACGATGTGTACCGATGGGAAGTACATACACGTACATACGAGAACATTCGAGAACCCTTGCCGGCGGATATAAATAGCGACCGCCGCGGCGCATAGTTGAGTTCAGTTTGGACTTTGAAAGAGTAAACGTCGAGCGAATCTACCTGCGAGACAAGTGATAACCTACGACCTCAGCGATACTATTGGACTTCGATTTGACCTGCGATTTGGAATCTTCGTGTGGACTTCGTGTTGTGAAGACCTGCAGACCAGACCCTGCGTGAATAAATCCTTGGAAGTTGTCATTGGCGTTTTACCTCCAAATCTAGAACCCTAGCTCGTAACAATATTTTTTTGTAAATACATACATGAGTATGTAAATATAAAAAAAAAAATAGGTACTTTTATCATTTATTTGTACCCATAGTACAAGCTTTGCTTAGTTAAGGATGTAATGGCGTCGTGTAAATTGTTCAAGAATATGTATTTATCGTGTCAAATGTGCGTGTGTGGAATGTGTGCCGGTGTGTGTACAGATGGGCGCCAAGTTCTACGCGGGCGGGCTGGGCAGCCGCGACCCGGTGGCGATGGCCCTGCAGCAGCAGCGCGCGCGCGAGATCATGGTGGGCGAGCGCGGGCGCGCGCGCGGCCGCCCGCCCATGGCGCCGCGCGCGCCGCCCGCCCTCGCCGCCGCCGCCCCCGGCGCGCCCGCCCTCGCCCAGCCGCCCGCCGCGCACTCGCAGGACGTCGTCAATCTCGACTCCGACTAGACGGTCAGTCACATTCAAATTCAAATATCTTAATTCTTTCAACAATAAAGGTCTTTATAAGTAACTCATTATCAGCCTCACCATGTTCTGTCTTTGATTGGACGTACAATAATTAAAACAAACATTTATATATATTTCTCTTTCAAATTATACTTAATTCAAAACAAACATTTTATACCTATTCATCATCATCAGGTCATTTTAGTCTCCACTACAGCAGCATGACCCTCTCTCGTCCGTCCCAGACAGGAGGATTTGGCCTACACTCCCCACGCTGGCCAGACGGGTTGGGGAGGCTTGATCGATGTTTTATAATGTATTTCCCTTAGTCGCCTTGTACGACATCCACGGGAAGAGACGGAGTGATTCTATTCTAGTCTGCCGGAAACCACACGGCCGATATTATTGTCCTTTAAATTATGAATCTTAAATAAAAAAAAAAAACAACGTCAAATTAAATAAAAATAAAGTTTAAAAAACTAAAACCCGACTACTATAAACACGCTCTAAAAAGTACGAAACAAGAAAATAGTCTCCGCTGAAATTATTATGTACATACTATAACACAATTACCGACTTTTAAATAAACAACTTACTTACACGTAGTATATTTTAACGTAGTTTTTTTATACATCATACTGATAGAGATATGTTTAAAAAGGATAGTCGTGGTCGTATGCCACCTACTGTAGCAAAACAGATTCATTATATTAATGAAATTAAATCAAAGTGGCATACGACCACGGCTATCCTTTTTAAACATATCTCTATCAGTATGATGTATAAAAAACTACGTTAAAATATACTAGGTGTAAGTAAGTTGTTTATTTAAAAGTCGGTAATTGTGTTATAGTATGTACATAATAATTTCAGCGGAGACTATTTTCTTGTTTCGTACTTTTTAGAGCGTGTTTATAGTAGTCGGGTTTTAGTTTTTTAAACTTTATTTTTATTTAACTTATTTTGAAGTTATGTGAATTCGTGTTAGATATAATTATTATGCAGAGCAGACTTATATAGCAGTTAAGGTTTTATTATTTCATATTGTATTCAAGTAGGTAGTAAAACTTCCACGCCATTTAGGCTTAAGAAATCGATCAACGATTTCTTAATCTTTTCAACTCCTCAAATGATAGTAGGTCATGAGGATTTTTTAGTAATTTAATAGGTTCCAGTGAATAAATGAACAGTCCATCTATGGATCTGAGTCTGCTAAGGGCCACATTTGATGACTGATTTTATAAATTCTTGCAATTATCAGGTGATCGCAAGTAAACCTGTGAGCAACAGCTAATAATGTTTATATATTTGAATCGTGTTAACAAAGCTCTTTCATTTGATACCCCACACGACACCGTCACGAAAAAAAATTTTTTTACTTCTTTACTTTATGTCCACTAGAGGGCGCTGTAGTAATTTTAACGTAACGTCATGTAGCCTATAACCAGCGGACGATCAAGAGGCTTCCAACGACACCTCATTTGTCTAATTATGATAACTAGCTTAGAAGTAATGCGGGAACAGATGAACATCCATAGCCACATACATACATACATACATACATACTTACATACATACATACAGGTCAAAATCATAACCCTCCTTTTTGCTTCGCCGTAGTCGGGTAAAAATAAATCAAGTTATTCATCGATATCAATTATTAATAGTGTCATTCTATTCCAAAGTGTCATTCAAATATTTACATAATAATAACATTTGTCATTCTCTTATAAATTATTTATTTTAAATAATTAATATATATACAACGTGTAACTGCAAGTACGCAAAACCTCAAACACCCAACTGAGTTTTATTATTATAAATTGATATATGTAAGTATAAATTTCGAAAAAAAAAATTTCCCTCAGATATGAACACTTTTTTGTTTTCCTAATAATTCTAATAGTTTCTGAGCTCTTTGGCGCTTTCTTATCAAAAAGAGATATCAAACTGTAACAAAATGGCTACGATAGACAAATATTAATAGCATTCAGAGCGAGCATCGCGTCAATGACGCGTAAGCGCCGCTCTCTGCACTCGCTTAACTTTTTCGACGCGGCGGTATACGTGTCGAAAAGGATAACAATAATTACCTATGAAGCGCGCGCATATGTCTTTCTTTATCGGTTTGATTCATTCATTATTATTAGTGAATAGTGATATTTACGTTTGTTTACTTCACATTTTCTCGCTTGATTGTCGAGCGCAATTTAAAAATGGATAACAAAATGTCAATTTTTTTGTATTTATTTATTGTTAATTATTGTTTCAGGCACCGACAGTGTATAAAAACCGAACAGATGTGTACAGTGAACAATATAATAATAGGTGCTAGGTGCCGTCTGGAGAAGACTCGCGGAGCGCCGGGCTCCGGCGGCGGCACGGGCGGCGCGCCTCTGGCCAAACGTCGAGTGATATAACGAACGGTAGACTGTAGACCGCCTTGAGGCTTGCGCTCTCATCGCACATATCATGAATCTCGCACGACTTGCCTTAGCACGGACCATAGTCAAGAGGACTGGTTTTACACTAAATTGGACACGAGAAATTAACGATGGCCTTATTGACAGCTTGGTGGTAGATAGTTGCCTTACCCAAAACTTACCTTAAGCAACTTTGTTGAATTTTGTATGCTATTAAATATTTTTTTCGGGTGTATAAATACCAGTGGCGTACGCTACACGGACCATGTATCAAAACTTGGTGGTGGGCTTTTCTATCCAAACACTTCAGGGCTGAAGGGGCTCTTCTATCTACTCGAACCGAACATGCTTGGAACCCTTGTAGCCCGGGGGTGCAGTATCATTAATACGGCTGATACGGCGGTAGCTATACCCCTGATATAATACGCCATAGGTAAAAATGGTACGAATGGTACGATTGTGTTTATCCCAAAATCATCAAAAGGTCCTTACGAGAACGTCTTTTATGTTATGGTTTATTATTAGTATTGTTATTCGGAATTCAATGATGATTTTCCTCGTGACTGTGGCATATGCTATAAATATCTTCCGTATAATTTATTTTAAACGTCAACGTGTATGATGCTAGGGGTCCCCGTGGTCACATATCAAAGAATCTCTTATTTACGGTTGTGTCCATCCTTTTATTTGTATGAGCGGCGGAAGCCTAAGGCGTAGACTTAATTTTAAAGTTCGCACAAGGCCGTCATATTTTAAGATACTAAAATATAATTTGTGCTATGCTCAAACTTAAAATGTGACACTTGTGCTGGTGGTAAAATAGACATTCTATGACCTGGCACTCGGAGAGTGGCACCTTATAAAGTATAAAGCTTCCAACAAAAGTTGTATTGGGTGTAGGTTCATTATTGTTGTTTTGTTTACATTGCAATTGTTTAAAATAAATGATTATTATTATAAAATTAGAATTTATGGCTATTTGTTTAAGTAATATTTATGTACGAGGCTAGCATAGCATCTATGTAGATTAATCTTGTCCGATGTTGATTTTGAATACAGGAGCACAGTAAAAAAAGAAGAAGTAAAGAATTTCTGTATATGTGTAGCAAAAATGCTTTTCCGAATGCCACTCTATATCATATATCACTCACTATCCATTGTAAAAAATACATTTTAATTAAATTTTACATCTGTTGGAAGCTTTTGAGTGCCAGGTTATTAATTTTAAATATATCTCTCAGTACAGGAACTTAGCGGTAAGGTATGTTATATATATGTCAGTAGCTAGATGACTTCTGTGTTAACATCATACTATGAAAGACTCTGAAATATGCTAATCACAGATTAGAGCTGAAGAGATAATGTCAACGAAATGGGCACTGAGTACTTGTCACGCTTGTAATATCATTGACAATATAAAACTTAAAAGATCAAGCTTGGGACTAAGCGAATCGCACACCGGGGCATGAACCCCCTAGATATACTTCATATAGAGCGTAGTGCTAGGGCTTACGCTAAAACTCGCATTACTATATTTTTCTTGGAAACAATGAAAATGGACATGCGCCAGTTTTCGTTGTTTTGCAGCACATTGAGCACCGCCACAAAATGCAGTCTATTTTGTGGCACTGCTTAATGAAACTTAACGCGTGCGATGGATCCTACCCATGGATAGCCGCACGCGATGGACGCCCGCGCGAGTTTTAGCGTTGTTGCCCCTAAAACGCATCTTGGGTTTGCAGTCGTCAATGTCAAATCCATATCCCGGTTTCAAAATATCATAAGCCCGGAGCTGCGTCTACTGGTCCGTTTGAAAACGTCGCTAAATAGTACGAGTGATGTCAGAAATAAAAAAAAGTGACACGTTTCTCATTTCTATACAAAGCTGTATGTAAGTTACTAGTCTGTGATTTTAATGCTATTGCACTATCATACGCACCCACGTTATAAGTACATTATAGTGATATATGCTATCATAGAGCAGGAACACCAATCGATATTAAAATATTCTTATATTTATTAATTTATCTTTTCGATTTGGATTAAAAAAATAATAATAAACGGTGTACATACACAATTTTCGAGTAACTAAAAATTGTCTTATATTAGAATGTTGCATGGATTTGTCGAATTTGCTAGCAGCATTGGTCACCCATAATTATCAAAATTATCTAAAACCAGTTGAACGTTCTACTGTGTAGATTAACTACCATAATCGCAAAGTACCAGGTATATAACTAAACATTAAGATTAATTTATGCAATATTATGTTAATGAATTGTATGTAATGTTGCTAATATACGTTCCAAATCTTATTTCATATTTCTTATACTATTTCCGTACTACTTACAATGATTGAAAATCATTTCCTTCTTTAGGTTTTTTTTTTAGTTTTTCTGTTCATGATGAATGAAAGTACTGCATAGTAATTAGAGGAGATGAATGTATGTGCATACCTTAGAATATGTGTAGAGAACTGATCATATGCAATGGTTTTTGCAGAATAAAAGTTTTTTTTTAACAGCACTGTCTATAATGATACCCAATTAATTCAAATTATATTTTAATAGTCCACTACTTCGACTTTATAAGTAAAATGACCGAAAGAACTTTACATTGAATTTACATAATATTTTAAAATGTGGTAAGTTGGGTTGGGTCTCACTTACTGAATGTTCCGTATCAATATACTTGCAAGAAGTAAATCGTTACACCATTATAGGACAACTTACTTTTCTTTAGGTATAAGTATGAAATTACAGTTGAAATATATTTACTTAATTTTTTTACTTGAAAATTTACAGAGAGTAAGTTGTACCTATTTCCTTTCGATCCCAGGATGAGTTAATTTTTTAAAGCTTTCTGACTAACTAGAATGTTGTTTTCAACAGTATGGAATAGTGTATACTTTTGGTCTTGGAAGCTTGTGACGGACAGACACTGGAATGAGACTACAATTACCCCATATTCGGTGCGGAACACAATAAAAAAATATTTCCAACATGAATACATTATTCTAATTTGATTTAAAATACATTTAGACAAAGAGTGCAGGTTAAGGTGTACGATGTTTGTTCAACCATCTTAATTTGCTTCTATAATCTTGTGAATAAACCATTCTGGTGATATTTTTTTAACTCATGTTGTGGAGTAACTGATGTTTGAAGTTCACCAGTTATTGCACAGCACTGATTTGTACTTTATTTATTTGGCCTGGCAACCACGGGCGATTTAGTTGTGATATTGCCTAATCTTAAAATTTTGTATACGTTTATTTTTAATTGGTCACATTTGTGACGTTAATGTTAGACGCAGCAATTATAGTTATTATTGTAGAGTAAATTTTATGTGACTACCTACCAGTATGACAGAAAATATTGCATTTTGAAGGTGAATTAATTAATATTCCTACTGTAGTAGTGCTGAATGACAAATATTTTTTAACTATAATGTTTAGAATGTTATTTATAATTACATCTTATTATAATATTACAAACAAACAGTATTTTAGTTACATGTAAGTTTGTTTTTACATTTTTATGCACCTTTCCCGTCTTTTCCCAAGTATAGTATTGCTACATGGATATTGTGAGGTTGCTGCTGTGAGTGAGGACCGCTGTAATTGTTTCATTATTTATGTAATATATAAACTGTAGAGAACTTCCTATTATTTTGTAGTACAATCAAAGTATAATAAATGATTTTGAAATGTGTTCTACGTCTTTTATTTATGATGTAATTAAATAACTTCTTCCTGCATGAAGCCGCGTGAACCCGCATGAACCAGAGTTACAATCCAATGTGTCAATGCAGATCATATTCTAAATGTTTGCTAAATTACAGTAAGGTTGTGCACACAGTTGGTACATGGCATTATCTAAGAAATTAAAACCTCACAGAATACTGCAGCTAAATAACAATTCCCTTGAGGGTCGTTCTTCCTGCGAGTGAGTGAGGTCGCCAGAAAGATAGGAGTTGCTGCGTTGGCAACGCGCGAGCGATATTTCATGTTGCGAGCGTTAATATAGCTACGGTAACCGCTTTACAGGTGGGCCGTATGCTTGTCTGCCACACTACATAGTATAAAAAAAAATTGGATTTACCACTGGGCTTCTGTTCGGTAAACATCCCACAGGAAGCGATGAGGAGAGCTTGGGCTTGAGGTTTCTCTAAGGCAGTGGTTCCTAACCTTTTTTGTTCGCAACTGTCATAAATCCATTATTCTATATCTCAAGATTTGAGTATTTTGTATAATAGTGTTCAATCTCTTACATTATACGTTTATATCACAGACCATAATTTACCCTTCAGGTCGGTTAGGTCCGATTTCTTAATTGTACTGTGCTCTAACTGCACTAATCTCAAAAACACCTTTTCCCAAAATGACTGATTTTTAAAATGACTATCAGAATGTCTTATAATAAAATTGTCAAACATAAGTACTCATTGTCATTTACTTTTCACGGACCACTGGTGGTCTGTGGACAACCGGTTGGCAAATTCTGCTCTAAGGGATCCAATCAGAAATTTCAATAGAGAATCAAACAGTCATCTAACTTAAGTTGCAGTGGGCTGGCAAAACCTGCAGTCAGTGATGCATGCAGATTAGGTTGGAAATATGTAGAGCCTCTAGAACAGTGGTTCCCAAACTTTTTTTATTCATGGACCACTACCGAGGTTTTTGTAGGGTTGTATGGTCCCAGAGTATCAAAAATCCATTATACTGTAACTTGAGATTTCAGTATTTGTATAATAGTGCTCAATCTCTTTCATTATAAGTTGTATCTATTAAACTGTGGTTAACGGTGTTGGTTTTGCATTTACTGTAATTTTAAGTGCATTTTTGTTAATAAACATAATGTAAAACTGTTTGTTAGACACAAATAAATGAAAAAAAAAAAAAAAAAAAAGTATGAACTATAATTTACCTCTCACAGACCACCGGTTGGGAACCCCTGCTCTAGAGTTATGATATCAATTACCTCAAAGGAATGGTTGTATGTGGAAAGTGAAGGAATGGCTAGGGAAGGCCTCTCTAGCAGTGAATAAATTCAATTTGATGATGATTGACCAAAGAGTACTATTATAAAAATAATATTAATATGTAAAATGTCTAGGAAGGACATTTTACACAGAGTCGTCAAGCCCCAAACTAAGCAAAGCTTGTACTGTGAGTACTAGATAAACATCTGAAATACAGTTAGAAGAATCAGGCAATTTACGAATGTGGCTAATGCGCGCCTTGTCTATTTTAGCTACTTTCACAGTGTTATGTGTAGGTATACTGTTGTGAGGAAAGGCAGATGTTATTGAAACAATTTTTATTCTATTTATCATGGTTATATAACCTGGTTTCCATAGAATCAATAGCAGAATGTTTCTTAATGTATGCTCATAAAAAACTTTATACATTTCTAAAATTCGAGGACTATACAACTGTAAATCTTAGAAATAAACATAAACTGTGTATATCAACGCACTTATTAGAACCGGTAGGTCTTTCGAAGTAAATTACATTCGATTCTATAATAAATTGCCTGATACAGTCATTTCCTTACCTGAAAATATGCTCAAGAAACATCAAAAAGACTCTTAGTAAAAGGGGTTGCTCTTAGGAAATGCTAGTAGATAAAAAAAATTACTTATAAAAATTTAAGACGTGTCTAAGTGCCCACAAGAGCCCAATGCTGGCTGAAGGCTGAATAAATCATTTCATTTCATTTCTCTTGACTAACCTTTGGCATGCCGCATTCCCACAGTGAGTACAGTTTTGGTACAATGCTAAACTTCATAGCAAATGATGGGTTATTTTTTCCTACTAAAGTCAGCAAAAGTTTTTTTTTTTCGACTTTAGTCAGAAAAAAATAATGCTTTCTGTTAACATGCTAATAATAAATAGGCTTTAGCCTATACAGACTTTCAGTTTTGCATGCAGCTATGCTATGGCTCTATCCTATATAGTTTCCACCGGTATTACTTTTGCTGGGTATGTTAATTGAATAAATGCTCAGTAATTTTAGTTCATTTAATTATGTACACAAAAATAATAAAAATTAAGATATACTTAATGAAAATTGATCATACATTCATATTAGGAATACCAGTTTTGATACCTAGAGACACTTCCATATATTTTATGAGTCTTCGAGCTAGAAACATGGCTTCTTCTGAACTATACACATTTGCTGTAAGCATGTCCAGTTTGTATTCAGTGTTAAAACTCAATAAATCAGCGGCATTCAAAGCCATTCCATTTACAGGTAATCCACTAGCATTGACAAGAACTGTCCTACGGGTTCTTAGATCTGGATGGACTTGATTAAGCACTCTCTTCGTCCATTCTAAACAAAATATCCTGCTAGTATCCATTGCCAAAATTACGAAGTCTATTGCCATTTTTCCCGTCAAACTGGACTGCTTCACTATTTCTTCTAAGTGAAAAGACTGTAATATTACCAGTTTCCATTTAAAATTACTCTTTTTGTGAACTTCTGCCAGCGCTTCAGATATTTTTTTGATTATTTCGACGTTTGAAGACAGCACTATGATACTTAAACTGTTCCTGCAGCTTGTAGGTCCAACCCAAGGTGCTATAACTATATCTTCTTCAATTGTAGACATATTCTTAACAAATTCTACGCGTAAGTACGGTTAACAAGTGCTTGGTGTAAGTAGATGCTGGTTTATTCAGGGCAAAAAGAATTTACCACACGAAAATGAATGTTTAACATAGAGTAAATATTAAATTCAACATTTCAGGTTTATATTGTTATGATTCAAGTTAAAAAGTTAAATCAAAATACAAAAATATAAAGAAAACAAACAAAACAAATTTACCGACGGTTTCGTTCCGTCCGATGTATTTTATTTTGAATTTTTTTTTGCTATATTGACATGGTGATTTGAATGACAGATAGTTTCTCAATTGTCAAAGTTTATGTGAAGAAGAGCGCAGTGCCGACTTTTTGGCGCGAACTTAATTACCGCGATTTAATGTTTATTGATTTTGATTCATAATAGAGGTGCAATTAATCATTTGAGTGCATAAAATTAGCAGAATCTTTGATTCAAGAAGTGAAAATTGCAGATTAATAGCACTACCTATCACTACCTAAGGTTACACTACCTGAGGTTTTAGTGTTGATTTATTACAAATAGGTGAATAAGTGGACAAGAAGATTCCTGACGATATTTCTCAGTATGTCCCTGAAGGTAAAAGATAAAGCACTAATACAAAGACGGGCTCTAAAGAACATTGATTCCAGAGCCGTAAAGCTACTTGATAAAAAAAAACCAAAGAGCATAATTTTTTATTTACGTTTCTACACGAAAATAAAAATTACTTTGGCCCGCGGAAAAAGTTAAACTATAAAATCAGTGATGCTATATCAAAGAGAATGTAACCACTACGTTTTAGTTATATATCATTGTAAATATGTTATTTTTTGCTAATTAGTTTTCGTTCGTTAATCTTTGTCTAAAACATTATTTGTTGTTGCTCCCAAAAAAAATATGCGCCGGCGAGAAGATAAGTTTCCCGATAATGGATTTGAAGCTTGGGGCGGGTATATGCAAGCTAAAATAGCAAAATTAGAAGAACAGTATACCAAGAAAGCTGAAACTGAAGAAAAGGAGACCAGTATATTCAGTGGCGTTAGTATCTACGTTAATGGTTTTACTATACCATCAGCAGATGAACTAAAGGTGCTTATGGCCAAACACGGCGGAGTTTATCATACATACCAAAGAGGCGATGACTACATAATTGCTTCTAATCTGCCTGATACAAAGGTTAAGAATATGTCTTTGGCGAAGGTAATAAGGCCTGAATGGATTACTGACAGCATATCTTCAAACCGGTTACTTGATTACAGGGATTACCTACTGTACAGAAACTCAAAAACGCAACCTCGCTTAGATTTTAGCAAGCACTTGAAAGTTGAACTATTGAAACATGAAAACAAGTCATTGATACAAACTAATATAGTCAATGATCTTGGTGCGGCACAGATGAAAGAGGATGATAATGTGAAAATACCTGAATTCCCAAATAACTTCGAAAATAGAGTTTCACCCAAGACTGAATTGCATCCTTTAGAAACGAATACAATAGGCCTTAATGTTACAGCGAGATTAACCACGTCAGATATTATTTTGAGACCTGAAACGAATGGCAATGATAATTGTAAAAGTCTATCAGTCACTAAAACGGCAGCTGATCCAAATTTTATATCAGAGTTCTATAACAACTCTAGGTTACATCACATATCCCAACTTGGAGCTTGTTTTAAGCAACATGTAAATGATTTGAGAGCAATCAGTAATTTTACATTCCCTGCTTGTTTAAAACTAAAAGAAAACATTCTGGCCTTCAGTAATTTCAGTAATTCTTCTCAAATTAAATTTGAGAAAGGGAAAATCATTATGCATATAGATATGGATTGCTTTTTTGTATCAGTTGGTTTACGCAATAGACCTGATCTTCGAGGTAAACCTGTTGCAGTTACCCATTCTAAAGGAGGCCAGGGAAGGCCGAAGAGACCTGGTGTTGATAGAAATATTGAATTTAATTTATACAGACAAAGGCAAGCCCAGAAAATAGGAGCAGCTACTGGTAAACCTGATGAAGACATTGAATTTGAAAGTAAAGTTGATAATATTACAGATGAAGATGATAAATATAGTTCAATGAGTGAAATAGCATCATGCTCCTATGAAGCTCGGGCTAAAGGCATTAAAAATGGCATGTTTATGGGTGCAGCTTTAAAATTATGCCCTAATTTATTAACTATACCTTATGATTTTGACGGCTATAAAGAGGTTGCATATACATTGTATAATACCATAGCTCAATATACATTGGATATAGAAGCAGTTTCTTGTGATGAAATGTATGTAGACTGCACAGATTTTTTAAAAGATATGAAAATCAGTGTTCAAGATTTTGCAACAGTTCTGAGGGCTGAAATAAAAAGTAAAACTGGATGCCCATGTTCCACAGGGTTTGGTGGTAACCGTTTACAGGCGCGATTAGCAACAAAACGAGCTAAACCTGATGGCCAATTCTTCCTTACTGCAGATCTTGTGGAAGATTTCATGGTTGATATAAAACTTAATGATTTACCAGGTGTCGGTAGGCAAACGACTCAAAAACTTGAATCTTTAGGCCATCAAACCTGTGGCTCTCTGCAAAGTTTATCTTTAGGGACATTACAGCATCATTTAGGAAATAAAACTGGTGCTCTATTATTTGACCAATGTCGTGGGCGTGATGAGAATCCATTGACATTTGTCACTGTCAGAAAATCAGTATCTGCAGAAGTAAACTATGGAATTAGATTTGAAAACAATGAGCAATGTATAGAATTTTTGAAACAATTATCAGCTGAGGTTCAATCAAGAATGCTACAGCTTAAAGTTTTAGGGAAATGTATAACTTTAAAACTCATGGTAAGAGCAAAAGAAGCGCCAGTGGAAACAGCAAAGTTTATGGGTCATGGCTTCTGTGATGTTATAAATAAATCAAGTTCATTAACCAATTCCACAAATGATGTCGAAATAATTACCAAAGAAGTTATCTCACTTTGCAAAAAACAAAACGTAGATCCTAGAGAAATGAGAGGTATTGGAATACAAATTACCAAATTAGAAGCAATTAATTCTATTAAAAGTACTAAAGGAGCTATCAGTAAATTCCTATCAAATGTAAAGACTAATAAGGTAGACAATAAAGTAGAAGTAACCAGTGATGTGAAACAAGAAATTATAGTAAAAACTTCAACAACTCCAAAGAAAACAATAATTTCATCACCAAAACAAAAATCACCTATAATAGGAATTAAATCACCAAACAGTAAACGAAGAGGTAGACCTCCTAAAAACGGAAAACCTCTACAATCAACTTCTAGAAACCTCATGAATAGATTTCTACAGGGCCAAAATGCAACATTCAAAGACACATCTTATAAAGATCCAATGATTAAAGATGTTAAGAAAGAAATTGTTAAGCAAGAGGTAAAGTTAGAAGGATTGCTGGGTTTTAAATGGCAAGAAGTTAGAGAATTACTTAGAGCATGGTTAGAAAGTGGCCAAACGCCACTACCGTGCGATATTAGAATGATATCAGACTACATGTGTGAATCTGTTATAAATAAAAACATTGATAAAGTAGAAATTCTTTTAAATTTTTTAAGAAGGCGCACTAACGAGATGAACAATATAGATTGGAAACAAGTGTATGAACATGTCATAGAGCAAGTTCAAAATGCAATGATCGCTGTATATGGCAAACGATTGTTTATAGGTGATTAGTTTGTAAGAAATATAGGTAGGTATTTTAACTTTTTTGTGATATTAATATTAGTAATCAATTGTTGAGAGTTAAACTGGAATAATAATGAAGAGGTGTAGCCTGCAGACAAAGTACAGATTGCAGAATAAAAGATCTGTTTTTTCCATATATTTCTTTTATTAATTTACTGTTTTCATGCTATTTACTAGGTCTACAAAGAAAACAATTATGTAGATAAAATTTTCGAACCGTTTCATTCAACCTCCATGCTGCCGTTCAATGCATGAATGTCAGTTCTACACTCATAGTTTGGCAGCTCCAAGGATCACAATATATATCGTATAACGTCAATATGCCTTGGCAATTAAAAATACTTTATTTCCATTATACACTAATATGTCCACCAAAAATTTTATTACTTACTAGAATTTGAAGACATGTACATATAACTTGCATAATGGCAGTTAGTATCACTTGACAATTTGTTAATAAGCATTTTACAACATTGAGTAATCGAAATAGGTACAAATGTTGTATTTTACAAATCATTATTGATACAACATAGCTTTAAGTAGAACAAAAAAATATAATACATGATACTTATGTAATCGAATTTCAGATTTAGTCATAATTTATTATCACAGATGCTTATTGCAAATAAAAAAATATAAGAATTTGTATCAGTAGTTGGGTACTTACATACAAACAGCGCCTAATTCATAAGTACATGTTTAGAGAACATGCATTTCATTATTTAATGAATGAATATAATTTTATATGAAAGTTTTTTGGTGTATTGTATGACGATTATTACTGACATCGATCCAAACTTTCAGCTTGCACAACAACTTAAAACTAAATGCTTTGAAAACAACCTTTGAAATTAAACGATTGATATAATAATACTTTGTGACTAAGAGGGACAAATTAATCTTAAACAACGGCAAACAAAAACATGATTTCTTACAAAAACTAAAACGCCTTTCTGCTTAAATGTGTTAGTATGTAAAACATACATAGTTTTTAATTTGAATACAATAAATATATCTGTGTGTACCTATTACAAATGGCAATGAGACTGTTTCTGTTTACCACCTGTGAAGTTAGCTACATATCTATTTTTTCAACCGAAGTTTAGATTTATAAGCATATTTATCAATTAACAGTTATCTAGTGCCCATAGTAGCTTTGCTTGTTGGGTGGGACTAAAAAAAATTAACCGTTACTACTTGGCATAATCTCGTTCTAGATCCAGAGCAGCATTTCAAAACCTTTTGTTACATTTATGACCAATAAATTCCTTATAGCTTCCTTGTTTTACCCCTGCGCGCGTAACTTTTCATACCCCTTCAACTAACCCTTTCCCCCCCCGGGTTCAGAACCACTGATCTAGAGCTAGAGCTAAGTGAATCTGAAAATGTAACTTAATATTTTTATGAAGGGCAAAATTATTAAGCACAATTGCATTTGAAAGAAATAAAAAACGCTAAATAAATGAATACATATTTCTTTTTTTGTCCAAACATAAAACGAAATTGTGCCGGTGAGTGCTCCCAATATTGCAGTGTATTAATTTTCCTTTTCTACTGACCAATGTGCATACAGAGCTCTAATTAAACAGTATAACGCAGTGAACCAACTGGTAAGTGGTAACAGCCAAAAACAAAAAAATAACTACAATCAGAAGAAATTTGATATGCGAGAATATGTTAATATTACGTACTAGATATTTAGTTTTTCAAAGATACCCCACTGTATTCTGTTTTTGAATATAGTTTGTCCGAAGAAAATAAAATAATTATTCTGTAAATTTTGTATCGTTTGGCATATTATCTTAGAAATGGATCTAACTTCACGATTTTTAATTGTACCGCTGACCGCGGGCGTCTCACGCGGTAGCGTTGACCTGGGGTTGTAATGCGTGTATAATCTTGGACTCTATGATGATCTCGTCGCCCGATCTTATATTGTAGGAGTACAGCTGCTTCGTTGGGTACTTCATCTCTTCAGGACCCTGAAAATATAAACGTCATTAATTTGTTATAAGTCAGTCATTCAGCAGTCGCTTGCTGGTACAGATTAAGTTGTAACTGCGTCCAATCACGGCATTTTAAAAGAATGATATGAATTAGAAGGAATTGTTATTTTACTCCATGGTCGAGTCTGTACATTAAATTCCATCCAGATGCCTCCCCTACTCATATTGTGTTGCAAACGTATAGGCTACGGTATCTGATTTAAATTAGGCGGACTCTATATAGTAATCTTCGACATATAATAAAACTCTATCCTGTTTAAAATACGAAAAATACATCTAGGTTGGTCTGCAGCTGTCCACCGATGGACGGTCCGCCTGATGTGAAGAGTTGCGCTTCACATTCGCGCTGAAATATCGCTGCGCGCTCCGCCACCCCCCGCTGTCGATGCAGCTATTTCTTATCTATCTCACTCACTTGCAGGAATACAACGCTCAAGTGAATTGTTATTTGGCTATAGTATTACGTGAGTTGGAGACTTCCCTAGTCGGGCAGCTTACAAATACGTTGTACCCTATCTCTCTTATGCTAGAGCCTCTTTCGCTAGTCGGAAGGGTGCAGCCCATGCAGGCTTTGACTTTTAACGATCATGGTGAACCACTTACACCCCTAGGAACATAATACTTCATTGGCATCTTGAGTTGTAGTTTTTAGTTACCTGCGTGTCTCGTAACTCTTGGTCGACGTAAAACAGCCTCATCTTCGACGCGGGGAACCCGGCCAGCCGTTCCAGCCGCGTTTTTAAGTCTGATACAGTTCTGGAGTAGGAAATAAAATCCACCGTTAATTACAGCATTATTGGAGATCAAGAACGAAACGAAGACATTAACACAGTAAGTAAGTAGACATTGAGCGGTACTATAACCTCAAACAATCGAAATCGACGCATCGTCGCTAAGCCACATCTTTAAGCTTAGAATAAGAAAAATAATACTCGCTTAGTATTGTCACACGTCGGCCACTCCATACAAATGCTACATCGTGAACTACTACATAAATAATGACGACTGTAAATGAGCGTGTGTGCGTATGGCGCCATACAAACTTCCAAATTCGTCTCAGACAGAGGTTAGGTCGATACGAGAGAGCGGCAGGGAACGGCCATACTATACGTGGAACTACCTATTACTTACACTGGTATTGTGTAACAGTTTGTATGGAGTTGGTGTACTCTTTTAAATGTCTACTGAGGCCACATGAATAGACATCCCACTGTAGAGTTACATTTAAAAAGTGAATTAAGAATTCTTACTTTATTTATCTATTAGTGGAACAGCGTCTAATCTGGCACTTGTACGTGCCAGATTAGACGCTGAAGTGGCTGAAGTTTTCTGTTTGGTACACTCACCTATAAACATCGACGGTCCTCACTTCACTGGTATCTCCACACGTGAAAGTGATCTGCACTCGCTTCTCCGGCCTCAGGTCTACTGACACGAGAGGATCCAGTTTCCCATGCACACCAACTAACTCCCAATATCTGAAATAAAATAAGAACTGGTTGTCTGTAGCTAAACTCGGTTTACGGACGATAATTTTACGTGATAACGTCATATGAAACATAGGCAGATCGTGCTTCTCTATCGCTTGTTCCGCGCTTTCGCTTGCACGCTCGGCTTAGGCGGAACGTGATAATGAGTCATGATTTTTTGTGTGTGCATGCGGCGTTCTTCGATTTATAAGACTTTATTACGTCACAACAAACATTCGTGTAAGTAACTATAAAGGACGTGTTAAGCGTGAACACGTCCAGGGATTCGATACTGATCAGTCTTGTTTCTCAAGTCAACAAGTTAATATAATTTAAAAGGAAATTCATTTTTATTAGTTATAATATAGATAAAGGAAATCAGTGCCGAGTCTGTTTCAGATTTCGGCTTTTATGTTGCGTTGGGACCATTTTGCGACATTGCACAGTACTTTCATTTTTTTTTCTTATATAATATTTGTGTGTTTGACTTGTTTAAACCTACAAACAGTGCTGTGTAATGTGCAAATAAATGTTTTTTCTTCTTCTTCAATTTCCTATACTACTGGCGTCAAAGTAGTGATATAGGAAAGGCAAATTTTCCCATGGCACTACCGGGAGAGTCACGGGAAATAATAGAGTCACGGGAAATAATAATCTCTCATGGCACTACTAGTAGTGCCACGCAACAGTACCTAGGGAAAAAAAAGTTACTTGAAACCCGACTGCAGTTAGATCATTTAGTTCACGTATCAAGTACATACGTGATGACACGCAAGGCAGGGTTCTTGGAGACCTAGCGTGGGCACCAGCTCTCTACCATATTAATGTATAATTGAGTACACTAATCTGTGCTACTTGTAAACTTATAAGTACTTAATTGTGGAGATGAAAAAAATATCTTTCTCCCGAGAAAACCCCGACAGACAGTTTGACAGTGCGCTTCCAAAGCTTGACAGTACGCTTCTTCTTTATATTTATCAACAGATAGATAAGTATATTATACCAAATTACCTATCTTGTTGCATACATTTTTGTGATTCTATCCAACGCATGTGATTCGCATTATCGAGGCAAATCTAATGACATGATTCATCAAAACTGGTTCAACCGTTCAGTCAGTGGCGACGAGAAACAGCCTCGTATACCTACACAATACACATACAGGGCAAACACAAATTCCTCCCTTTGGCTTATGCTGGAACATTACCTACGTAAAACTTTGGTGTGGTGTCAATTCGGGTTACCAGTGACAATTAAATTTAATACTGTTTAAGGTTTCAATAATAAGTAACAAAGTACAAACCAATGGACATATAAAATTGATAGATTACCTACATTCGTGACTCGAGTAGTTACTGCGTAATTACCGTCACTTCGATTCCTCGCACATTAGGTATATAATGCTATAGTTATTTGTAGGTAGGTGTGTGTGATAAGTAATTTACTTAAAATTATACGTAACCGTTGAAAAGAAAGGATTATTTACTAATATAATATAACCGTTGAAAAGAAAGGATTATTTACTAATCCTTTCTTTTCAACGGTTACGTATAATTTTAAGTAAATTACTTATCGATAAGTAATTTACTTAAAATTATACGTAACCGTTGAAAAGAAAGGATTAGTAAAGGTGGGGTTTCTAAAATAAAGTACCTACCTCAGGAAATTACCTCTAATAAAACAATAAAGGATAATTTCTATCGAAGTAACTAGATGATATACACTGGAGGTGTATATAGATATATGGAGTTGTTTCTGAGATACCAAATATGAAATTTACCTATACACAAAAGTTGTTCATTTAAAATATTAATTACCCCGAATTTTTAATGAAAACTTTACCTTCTCTTTTTCCGCAGTCGGTTAGAAAGGGTAAAGGCATAGCATTACAATACCAATGCTATGCCTGTGCCTGTACCCTTTCAAACCGTCTGCGGAAAAAGTGAGGGTAATATTTTTCGAGTGGATGTAGACATATTACAAGAATTAGAATAGACAAAGGATTAAGTAGATGTATAGATATGGCTAATTCTTTGGCACGCTTTACAGCTATGAAGAGTATACCTAGATATTAGAACTATAAGATAAGAAGCGTCATTAGATTCGTCTCAGCTGTGGAAGTGACCTAAGTTGCATAGATCAATAATTATGTCTGCGAAAAAAAATGGAGGATGATAAAAAAGAAAATGATGGCATTTTATAGTCGCGTTTGTTGTTTCGTTTAATAATATACTGATGCCGACTTTCTTAGCGTCAGCTTTTATTAACTTATAATCTATAAGTAATTTTGGAGGCATCAAAGTTCATCAAGTTGTTATAAGTTAGAGTATGTAAATTAATTCTATGCCGATAGAGATTAACAAAAGACGCCAAAATTTTATCAGTACGCCTCTTAAAGGCTTTACAATGTGAACCATGTCATCAGCATAAGGTAATTTAGGTTAACTCGCCTGTTCGTGACGCAAATTCTTCGCCCACGCCACTATTTATGGAGAGGACCTTCGGAATATTCCTTGTATATATTGATTTGTAGTTTTGTCATCAGATACAGCTAAAATTGTTGATGATTAGGAAACCTATTCATAACAGCAGAGCATGAGCCTATCGACGACAGAACCACCAACGATGTACAGTCTTATGTGAGAAGAAGTAGCGTAGGAGAGCAGAGGATCTAAAGTTGGACTACTTATTATTAGACTTTACGTCATATCTGTCTTTTGCAAGTTTGGTTTCATAATGAAGTGAAGTGTGGTGAAGTCTTGCGGTGGAGGAGATTTTTATATTTTTATATTTATAATATTGTGGCATGGCCGACCGAAATAAACTATTTAAATAATAACATGCAATAGTCATTACTAATTTTAAAACTTAATCGTAGTTAGAAGTAGTCAATAGATTACATTGGGTTAAGACTGATCTTTGGCAAAGTGAGAGTTAGTACTATTTCTTATTCTGTGGTTAGTGACTGGTTTAGACAAGGCAGGAGGTTACCTTCTATGAATTTATCATACCTGTCTGGCCGGTCTGACTCTGGCTTCTCCATGTAATATCTGATGAAGGCACGCTCAGCCGCCTCCCGTTCCTCGGCCGGCACTGCGCCCCCTCCGTTCAAGGTCCTCACGTGTGGCAGCCGCGCCACCAGCAACAACCGCCGCTCGTGCTCCGTTGACTCGACCCGCTCCCATAATGGCCAACCCTGAAACACAAATTCATTCATTTCATCATCATCATTAGGTCCATTTTAGTCTCCACTACAGGAGCACGACCCTCTCTCGTCCGTCCTAGACGGAAGGAGGATTTGGCCTACACTGTCCACGCTGGCCAAACGGGTTGGGGAGGCCTGATCGATATTTTTAATGTATTTCCCTTAGTCGCCTTGTACGACATCCACGGGAAGAAACGGAGTGATTCTAGTCTACCGGAAACCACACGGCCAACACAAATTCAACATTGTTAATTTAGCTTGTGATAACAAAACTATAGAAAAGTTCCTCAGTATTATTATAGTTAGGTACTTATTTCTTTTAATAATTGTAAATAACCTTACCAAAAATCAAGGAAGAAAAGAAAGAAAGACCTAAGGACTAAGAATCCTCGCAATGCACGTCTTTAAAAAAAGTTATCTTTTAAGCTTACTTAAAGACTGATGCTTGTAAAACATATCTAATTATCCTGTTTCCACCATTTATTTTCGGTTATACGACTACGAGTTTTTTTTCTGTCTAAAATAAACGATACGTTTATTTTGGATTGAAATAAACGATACGTTTATTTTAGACAGAAATCAAAAAGTATAGTTTTCCGTAAGTCCGTCAGCAAAGCAAAGAATTGCAGGACAGTACTGCCTACAATGCTTTGTGTATTTCTGAGAGGCTGGATAGGAAGCTTTACCTTGTCATTGAGTGAATCTATGTAATATATAGTTTTTAATTCCCACCGGGTGCCAAATAAGCATACGGTTCGCCTTAATATATAAAGTGATTACTATAGCAATATATCAAGGAGTATTATCATTGTGTTATTAAGTATATAAAGCGATAACCGCAAATTAACGCAGCATCTACAGGCGTCTGGTAATCTCATTCACTCGCAGGAATATAACAGACTTCAATGGTATTGTTATTTGGCCCCGGTTTTCTGTGAGATGGAGGTACTTTCTAAGTTGACTCGATATACTCTACTTCTGTTTTTTTAGCACCATGCTTGTCGTCAACAATTGTGATAGTAGACAGGGTGCATCACGTGCAGATAACTAGTACACTAAAGACAGTGGTGGTGGGCCACTTACACCCCAAAAAATATGCGTAGTAGGTATGATTAGGAAACCGTGGGTGCGATTGTGATATGTCATTGACGTGTGCCAAATCTAAATGCAGATGAACTTGCATTAGTTTGACTTCCGAATCTGTAGGCAAATAGCTGCATTTGATTTTTTATAGAGTGAAGTTTCTTTTCACACACCTGGGATCGAAGTTTTAATAATATTGTAACTTCAAATGATACTGAACAAGCGATGATTAAGATTTAATTGTGATGAATAATCAAATGTAGAATATCCATCACTACATTCGCAACTTTAAAAAAATTTCAAATAATTTCAAAGGTTTTTCAAATAATAATATTTTTCCATAGATATTGAAATATTTCACTTAATGAAATGGAAAGATTTTTGAACTATTTTAGATGAGAATTTTCATGGCGTCGCTTGTGAATACCTGTTGTTTGGCCGTTGAAGTTACTAATTATTAAACTTATGCTGTGGTAAAGTGTATGAATCGAATGGAGATTTTCGGCATAATATGGAGACCAAATAAATTTTGCTCGTTTGTTTTTGATGGACACAATATAATCATGATATGATGGTGCACAACACTCTTCGTGAAGAGATGTCTGAATGTTTGACGATGTGCCACACATGTACATGTGTGCTATGTGTAGTGTAGGTAGGGTTTACACTTCTGATCGATCGTGAGTTGGGTTGAGGGTCGTTCAAGTAGGTATTCATAATCATCATTTCGCCAAAGGACGTCCGCTGTTGAACATAGTCCTAGGCCTCCCCCTTTTTGAGCTGATTACATCCATCGACTCAGATCGTCGCGTCGGTCTTACTAGTGGGGAGCCGTATTTGAACCGGGATATTCCCGACACCGGTTCAAGTATTACGTAAGCAGAATTTAAGTATCTTTTAACTGCCTCCTATTTGTTAGCAAAAGTAAGCAAAGCTCGCATTTCCCCTCTTTCTCGTAACGTAAACATTGAGTATAATTATTAGAAATATTACGAAAAAAAATTCAAATAAACATTGCTTACGTAGGTAATTACCTTTATAAAAAGTAGCCTAAGTATACCTTTGAAAAAAGTAGCCGAAAATAAGACATATGGTAGAACCACCGACAAGAACGCTGCTCTTAACTGCTGATGACGATGACGTAATTACCATTCAGCGTCCCTCCCCATTCATATCCCATAAGTTGCTTACGTGATACTACGGCACCTTGCTTGGAGATATTGGAACCATGCGACGACAATAGCACAGTATAAGTAATAAAGTATTGACAGTAATGTATCTCCGCTAGGGATCGGAGATCAGTTGGCTCTAGCGATGCTACCGTTTCCTTTCTTAAACAAAGTATAGTAGATATAGGTATGTGATCATGTTCGGATAACATAAATCACAAATTACGTTGTTCTTACAACATAATAGTTACAATAGCATCCGCGCAGTGATCTTTATTGTTGATAGAGTCACTACACAATACAGTAATCGTGCTACACAGATCATCCATAACTTGGTATAATAACAAGAAAACGGGTTTTAAATTGTTTGATATAGCATATCGATCAGCATATCATTAAAGGGATTAATTTCGAACAATTCATAAGAAGAGTAGATATTTTTTTTTTGTATGTGATGACGGGAAGCGAATATGTGGGCTACCCGATGGAAAGTAATTATCACCGCCCATAGAAGTCAGCAACTACGAGGAGTCGCCAGTCGTCACTCTATTAGGTATGCGAAACTATTGAAAAAATAATGATTAGCTCGTAAACGTAGTTAAGATGATAATAAAATGAAACTCTTTGTTGTACCGCAAGTAATAAAGCATATCTCTATACCTACCACTAAAGTGGTAAATATGTATACTACCGACCTGATGGTAAGCAGCTACCGAAGTAGCCGATGCACGCAAGAATACAATAATGTGCTGTATGTATAAACACTAGTGTTTTGTGAAAAACCCACTTAATAAAATAATGAATGTTTAAAATTTTAAATTGGTATATCGACGCCTATAGGAATGGACTGAGGTTTAGGACGTAGGTATAATATTGAAGAAAGGTCATAAAGATTCGAAAAAATCTATATATATAAAAGAAAGTCGTGTTTGTTACAACACTTATAACTCGAGAACGGCTGGACCGAATGCCATGGTTTTTGATTTGTTGGATTTGTTTCCGTCCCGAATAGCACAATAACTCTTAAAAACATTGGAAAATTCTCGAAAAAATAAATTAAATGAAAAAACATTTTCCCATACAAATGAAAGTGTCAGTTGAAAAAGGGATTACGATATTTATTGGTTGTCAAATATCAAAACGTCAAATCAATTGGTGTCACTTTTATGTCGCGAAAGTTGTCTGTGATTTGTTATGAAAATTTAAAAATGTCAAATCGATAGGGGTGAAAACGCTTTTCCCATGGGGTTCGAGCGCAAGAATCAAATCAGAGTAAACATCAAAAGAAATGACAATTACAAATCACCTATTTCAAAACTAAAAAAAATAAAACAAAACGTTTTTTTAATAAAAATTTAACAATAAGGAAATCTTTATTTTTATGAAATCTTCAGTTTTTATGGATACGGGTCTTCCCTCAACCGAAGGGGTTTAGAGCGTACTCCAACACGCTGCTCAACTGCGGGTTGGCGGAGGCCAGTGTTTTCGAACCGCCTAAAGGCCACAGACTTAACTTAACGACTGTCATTAAATGATAACAACCGGGACCGACAGCTTAACGTGCCTTCCGAAGCACGGAGGAGCTCAAGATGAGCTAATGATAACAACCGGGACCGACGGCTTAACGTGCCTTCCGAAGCACGGAGGAGCTCAAGATGAGCTAATGATAACAACCGGGACCGACGGCTTAACGTACCTTCCGAAGCACGGAGGAGCTCAAGATGAGCTAATGATAACAACCGGGACCGACGGCTTAACGTGCCTTCCGAAGCACGGAGGAGCTCAAGATGAGCTAATGATAACAACCGGGACCGACGGCTTAACGTGCCTTCCGAAGCACGGAGGAGCTCAAGATGAGCTAATGATGACAACCTGGACCGACGGCTTAACGTGCCTTCCGAAGCACGGAGGAGCTCAAGATGAGCTAATGATGACAACCGGGACCGACGGCTTAACGTGCCTTCCAAAGCACGGAGGAGCTCAAGATGAGCTAATGATAACAACCGGGACCGATGGCTTAACGTGCCTTCCGAAGCACGGAGGAGCTCAAGATGAGCTAATGATAACAACCGGGACCGATGGCTTAACGTGCCTTCCGAAGCACGGAGGAGCTCAAGATGAGCTAATGATGACAACCGGGACCGACGGCTTAACGTGCCTTCCAAAGCACGGAGGAGCTCAAGATGAGCTAATGATAACAACCGGGACCGATGGCTTAACGTGCCTTCCGAAGCACGGAGGAGCTCAAGATGAGCTAATGATAACAACCGGGACCGACGGCTTAACGTGCCTTCCGAAGCACGGAGGAGCTCAAGATGAGCTAATGATAACAACCGGGACCGACGGCTTAACGTGTCTTTCGAATCACGGAGGAGCTCGAGGTAATATAAACCCATCCGTGTACAGGCTACGGTCGACGTTGCTTAACTTGCGTGTTCAATTAGACTGACACGCGCAATGACGCCATCGAGCTTCTCTATTATTTTCTACTATTCATTGTTTTAATTCCATAAAATCATAAATTTAGTTCAGCTAATATGTACCACGACATTCATTGATTGTTAGGCGGTACGAAGTTCGCCGGGACAGCTAGTATGTTAATATAATAAAGTGCTCATTAATTTTATTATCTTTATTTTAAGTTCCGTGAACGCAATCAAGAACTGAGTCACAGCACGATATATCCAAGGATTAACTGTCCTTGCTCAACAAAAACTTTAAAATTAATTTACTTCATCCGCTTCAAGGCTCCACAAGGTCCAAGATTCCTTGTAAGGCTTCTTCGAATGGATTCGCAATCATACCTACTAGACATTTATATATTTGTAAGACATTATCATGTGCGGAAGGTCGTCACACAACGAGCCGCAGTGGTTACTTCATGAATCATTGATAAACGAAATAGACTCTTAAAATATAGAGCATTGAGGTGAAGTTTATTGTAGTAATCGCCTTTTGTTTCTTTGTTGGATCGAAGGATCACGACGTTCAGGATTCCGCTGGTTTTAACTAAAAACGGACAATGGAACGTAGAGACGTGTAGGTACGTTCGTATACAAGGTGTTATCGACAGTGTAGCCAGGCGATTACTTCAGAATTTACATTGTAAAGAGATATATGTTATATATAGCTATATGTTATAGTCAATACCTTAAATCTAGGCGCTCTTAGGTTTGAGTAGTTTAGAGTTGCCAACCGTCCTGTTTTCCCAGAAAATTTTTAGAGTGTGTTTTTAGAGTGTCCTGCTGTGTCCTGTATAGTTTTCAAATTGGTTCTGATTATTTAAAGCATCCCTATATGCGTATTTTAAAATCAATCTAAAAATTTCAAATCATTTAATAAAAACTATATCTATTATTATTACTTTAATATGCATTTAACCTATTTTCAGTACACATTATTTAACTTTTCTGCTCCATTAAGTACTGTGTCTTTATTCTTCTTTTGTTTTTCTTGTATTTTTTCTGTCTGTTGTAGTTCTAATACTTATTTTTGAAATTTGGAGTTGGCAACCCAAGACTAGTTATACCTCGGCACAGTATTACTATTTTTTAAAAACTGTGCCCTCGCGTAGGTACCTCTACTCCTTCTCCAAAGGTAAGTTTTGTTAATCACAAGCATAACCTAACCTAACATAACTAAAGTCCTGGGTTAAACTGCTTTTGACTGGATACGTTAGTTAAATAAAAGTACTTAGTTTTGACGAACTTAATCATAACGGTTTTTGACCAATTTTTCCAATCAAAAATGGTTCGAAGGTGAGGGTATCGAGGTTTAACTAGTCTAACCTAGTGGCTGAAAAAAAAATTTAAACTGTTCTAAAGATTATTATCAACTTAGAGCTTATGATTCTTCGGTTTTATCTAGTTGCAATGTAATCAAGTGAGCTAGCTTGTGAAGTTTGGTTAATATAGTGTGGTGGAGAGCAGGTGTCAATTCCACGTCCCACTCAGTAACGGCTCCGTTCTGAATCATTGGTCGTGTTATCGATTTCAACGTTTTTCATGCATCAACGACGGCGTAATCGCACATGGGATATAGTATTTCAACCAGATAATTAATGTGTAAAAGTTAATGATCAATAATTTTCTTCAAACTGTGTAAAAACGCAAAGAGTTCTATGGTAAAAACTGTCCAAAAATCAGTGTTTTGTAATGTAATGTTTGTAATGTGATGCACTAATGGTGGAGCGTAAGCGGATGACATAACGTAATCTATAAATATCTATCTATATAATAATATAAAAAGATTATATTATAATATGTAATCTATAATAATATAATGTAATGTCAAATCTATAAATAAAAATCAATATCGCTAACCGCAAAATCGATAACGGCTCGACCAATTCGGCAATTTTTTTTATCGTATTTTCCTTAAGGCACACGGAAAGTTTTCATCATCATCATCATCATCATCATCAGCCTGTATCTACCCACTGCTGGATATTAGCCTTCCCTAATGCCTTCCACCAGATACGATCCTCCGCCTTCCGCATCCAGCCGCTCCCAGCCGCTTTCTTAAGGTCGTCGGACCATCTAGAAGGAGGGCGCCCAACACTTCGTCGTCCTATGCGCGGCCTCCACTCTAATACCTTCCTCCCCCATCTGCCATCACTTACTCGGCAGATGTGACCGGCCCATTGCCACTTCAGCTTACAAACTCTGAAGGCTATGTCGACAACTTTAGTTCTCCGTCGAATTTCTTCGTTCCGGATTCGATCCCGCAGAGAAACCCCGAGCATAGCCCTCTCCATCGCTCGCTGCGCGACCTTTAGCCTGTGGACCAGTCCGATGGTCAGTGTCCAAGTCTCTGCACCATATGTCATTGCAGGGAGGACGCACTGGTTGGAGACTTTTGTCTTCAAGCACTGGGGTATCTGCGCGGCGAAGATGTGACGAAGCTTTCCAAAAGCTGCCCAGCCCAGTCGAATGCGTCTATCGATCTCTTTGTTGAAATTACCCCGGCCAAGCTGTATAGAATGACCGAGGTAGACATAGTCATTAACCACTTCAATAGCTGCATTCTCTACGATAACCGGGCTAGGGATGACAAAATCGTTGTACATGACTTTCGTCTTGTCGAAATTCATCCCCAGCCCCACACGTCGAGATGCAGCATTGAGATCGACCAACATACGACCGAGATCCTCCAGCGATTCAGCCATTATGACCACGTCGTCGGCGAACCGAAGGTGTGAGATGTACTCGCCATTCACATTGACGTCCCGTTTTTTCCAGTCCAGCGTCTTAAATACGTCTTCCAGAGCAGCGGTGAATAGTTTTGGGGAAATGACATCTCCTTGACGTACTCCCCGCTGCAGCTGGATAGGCTTAGACTGCTGGTCCTGGACGCGGACAGTCATTGTCGCAGAGCTATATAGCCATCTCAGCACCTCGATATAGCGGTGGTCGACTTGGCATCGCTGTAAGGATTCCAGAACAGACCAAGTTTCGATGGAGTCGAAGGCTTTCTCGTAGTCCACAAAAGCTACACAGAACGGCAAATTGTACTCTGTGGTTTTCTGCACAATCTGCCGCAATGTATATATGTGGTCCACGGTACTGTAGCCTTTACGAAACCCAGCCTGTTCCGGTGGCTGGTAGTCATCAAGCCTTCGGGCGAGACGATTCGTGATAACCCTTGAAAACAGCTTATACACGTGGGTCAGGAGTGAGATCGGTCTATAATTCTTCAATAAGGTTTTGTCACCTTTCTTGAAGAATAAGACGACCAAACTCCTGGTCCACGCAACTGGTGCGGTCCCTTTGTGAATGACGGAATCAAACAGACGTTGTAGTTCCTTTAGAACCGGAATTCCTCCAGCTTTCAACAGTTCTGTTGTGATTCCGTCCTCACCGGGAGCCTTACCATTTTTCAGCTGTTCAAGGGCTATCCTAATCTCACCCATGCTGATGTCTGGAATGTCTTCGGTTTCGTGTCGGGTTAGCGGGGCTCGGCGATCACTTACACGAGCAGCTGATGTAGGGACAGGTGCATGTGCAGCATAGAGTTTGCCATAGAATCTCTCCACCTCTGCGAAGATCTCTGACTTAGAAGACACGACTCGGCCATCCTCTAGCTTGAGCTTCGACAGATAAGCCCTTTCAGCCCTTTGTTGCGCGCTATCACGTCCTCAACTTGTTTAGCACTGAAGACGCGATAGTCCCGCCGTATCAGCCTTCTGATCCGCTTATTTAAAGCAACATATTCTGTCGAAGCTCTAACAGATGCTGTCGCCTCTCGTCTCTTCTGCATAAGAGCCAGAGTTTCGCTAGAGAGCTTGGCGTCTCGAACTCTATGCTGCCGCCCAAAGTGTTTGCTGCCGACTTCGTGTAGTGTTGCCCCTATTCTGTCTGATGCCTCGTCCATGTCCGCAGTGGTTTCCAACGAATTGAATCGGTTTTGAAGTTCCAGTTGGAACTTCTCCGAAGTTTCAGTGATTTGGGGAAGAGTTGGACGCAGATTCGACTTTATCATACGGGCTCTTTCGAGTTTGTAGCTGATATTTAGGGTGCCTCGTACAAGTCGGTGGTCGCTACCGGTACCAAACCTGTTAACCACCGAGACATCCCTAAATATCCGCTTTTTATCCGTTATGATGAAGTCGATCTCATTCCTAGTCACTTTGTCGGGGCTTTGCCAGGTCCATTTCCTCTGGGGCTTCTTTTTAAAGAACGAGTTCATCAAAAAGAGCCCCTCCTTTTGGAGGAAATTTACCAGCATTTGCCCCCTGTGATTCCTCGACCCCAAACCAAACCCTCCGACGACCGATTCATCGTATTCTTGTATTCCCACCTTGGCGTTGAAGTCCCCGACAACAACCGTGAAGTGGGTCTTGGTGGTATTATGAATGGCCTTTGTAATGTCTTCATACATGGCCTCGACCTCTTCATCCTGGTGTGTCGTCGTTGGAGCATATACCTGTACTACTTTCAAAGAGTATCTCTTCGTCAGTTTTAGCACAAGATATGCTACCCTCGACGACACACTGGATACCTCCACTATGTTGTTGACGAAAGCTTTATGAACGAGGAACCCGACACCACCCTGGGAGAGCTGATCTCCTTCACGGTAGTAGAAGAGGTTGCCAGATTCGAGTATCACGGTCTCCTCTGCCTCTCGTCGGACTTCCGACAGACCCAGAATCTGGCATTTGACTGACCTCAATTCTACTTCCAGCTCTCCCACATCCTCGTCGCGCCTCAGTGTCCGTGTATTGAAAGTGCCAATGGTCAGTTGTTTGTGGTGGCCTGCCAACCGGAGATTGTTCGCACCCCCCGCCCTGCCGGAACCGAGACCGCCACCTTGGCCCGGGATAGCAGGGCTGCCGGGTACTGGGGGCCATATATTTTGTTGTGTAAACATTAGAGAGAAATGCCCTTGAGTCGCCACGTTGGGCAGGCGGGTTGGCGACTTTCGCCAGAGCCTCGTCCGCTTATCTGCAGGGAGTACCACGTGCAGGTGAGGTTGGCTTTGGCTTCGAAGATGGTAGTGAGCCACTTACACCCCGGAAACTACTACACTACGGAAAGTTTTAATAAAGAGAAAATATAAAAATTGCGTGGACAATAGCAAAAAAAACTTTACTTTTGACAGAACGAAGTAACATAATGAATATGAATCTATTCAGTAGTCATTGACTAATATTCTCGGGATATCAATGGGATAGATGACATGAATGTTTACAATTTACCAACCAGCAGTAAACAAAATACGAATAATACTTACTAAGTATCAGCACAGAATAATAATAGAATAGAATAAGAAATAGTACTAGTAGCATAGATTCTTTGCGTTCGTTTGAGTCCTCCGCGTAGCGACATAAATCTACATTATGTTTGTGTCGAAAATTGGAGTCTTATGTTGGAAATGTTGGTCTGTAAATCTTGCTAACCCTCTGAAGAACAGTTTCGAAAATTTGTACAATACATTGCGGACCTACTAGCATGCTAAGAATAGCAACGTACAATGAGGTGTTCAGAGGAGTTGTTTGACATGATGCCCACGGTCTTGTTCTACAGTCACACCGCTCGCCATAGACAGGGAATTCATCCACACACATTGGGGCCAAGTGATCGAGTACTGTGCGGTTCTAGAAAAGTTTTCTCCCGCTGCTCAAGCTGTGGAATGAATTGCCTGTCGAGATTTTCTCAGAAGACTACAGCATGGAGTTCTTGAAAAACGGCGTGAAAAGGTTTTTACAGGATCGGCAAAGCACATGTCATGCACCTGGTGTTACATTTACTTTCCATCAGGCGGGCCGTATACTTATTTAAATTTTATTTAAACACCAAAATTTTTAAACCTGTACTTCGTAAGTAGTGTAGCATAATATTAACACGGCCCACCTAAGTGGTGATGAATATTACATACGTAGTTAGTGCATAAAGTGTCTGTACTCCGTAGTGTTTTGATAAAGATTTTTGCTATTGCAACGATCGCGTTTACGATATTTGACGGTTTGTATGCAAATCTTAGTGACGCTGGCGGACGGTTTCAAAAACTTTAATTTCCATGTAAAAATAAAAACGAGTAAACACGAAAGCAGTGGTAACGTAACGTAAGCCTGTGTGAAACTTAGTTAGGGGATCAGACCCGTAGATTTATTGTAGCTTTGCTAAGTAGTGTCAGTTACAGGACTTTCTCAGAAGATATACGGAGATGATAGTAAAACACGTTTACTACGAATTTCTGATTTACTGTATTTTTCTTCAAGGATATAAAGACACTCGTATGCTTGACTTCTATGTATTTACATCTATATAGTACCTAAGCAGTGTCACCGAGCGCTAAGCAACGATTGGTCAACGATGATTACTATTACTAGCAACAATTATGTTATATGTTTAAAACATCATTGACTAGTAAACTGAAAGATCAGCACGTCTTAATTCCTCGGATACAATTGGGACCTCTACTCAGAAATATCGATCAAAGAGCTAATGGTCTACAAAATAGTTCATAAAAACAACCGTTCTGTCTAGGCACCCAGTAACGTGATGAACTACAAACATAAGTAGTACCTATGTATTCGTCGGGATAGAGAGAGGGTGGACGCGTCAGGACATTCGCCTTGATTAGGATTTCCGTTCGAGAACGAAATTAGGCGGCTTTCCCGTTAAAAACGTACTCCCGAAAAGTGTGCTAACTGTCTTACCTCGCAATTCATTCGTACAACGAAGTTGACGAAACGAATGCTTGTGATAATTGATTGAAATACGAAAAAATGCCGTCTTCTGTATTACGAAAAGGCATAATTTTTATGTTGATAAAATGAATAAAGCCCAATGGATCACATATATTTATTTATGCAAGAAAAAAAGGTGTCACTGCGCCTATTACGTACTCAGCGAGGGAAAGAGATAGAGATAGTCATTGATCTCTCAGGCACAGGAATAATTTTCTGATACCTAGTCTTTATAACATCTTTGCTAATATCTCACTTGAGATTTAAGAATACTACTCCTAAAATTAGTTGAATAACCTTGAATTGAAATGATAAACTATAAAGACTAGAATAAGCGTACCTACTTATTTGCTTTGAAGCTGTAAACAGTATAAATATTTCAAATGATAAAGATCTTGAAGATACATGATTATTATAATGAGCAACTTTTAATTACTTCTTATTTTTTAATACAAGTGAATAAAATAGAGACGTAATAAATTTTGTCTTTCGATAAGGCCGCTAAAGGTTATAACTTATAATATCTACACAAATGTAAATGCGTTTTACATCACATATTGGAAACAAAGTGTACCTACTTGATGCAGTTCAGAAATACACCCGGTTGTTGCACGGATTAGTCACAGTAATAATGATTATTGAATCATACTGTGCGTACGATTATACCACGCTACGTATAAGTAGGTATGTCTTTGCTTAAGGAATTTTCAGAATAATATATGAATGAAAAAGATATAGGTTTTGACGTTCCAATAACGTCAAAACCTCTATATATTTTTTGGAATGAATGAAGTAAACGACTTAGGCTGAGCGCGTGAACTCGTGGATTCAAATCCGTGAAACCATTTAGGCTGTAGAGCATGTCAAAAATTTAGACATACATACGAACACATAGAAATAGACATGAATATATATACATACATACAACAAAGGTATTGTACAATTATATACTCGCAATATGCATTTGCTCGAAAATTATTACCCTCCCGTTTTCGGGAGTCGGATAAAAAAATATGAAATTCTTATCGACATACGTGACGTCATCATTTGGTCAATCCCTAGCAAAATCAAGACAAAATGTCTTTATTTTTATTTGAGTCTAGGTCTGGTAAATATTATCGTAGGCCTAGGAAAACCAATATGTTGCTATAAAAAAAAAACAAAAAAAATTTATATCTACTGTTTGTACTATTACTTTGATTTGATATATGTAATATGCTTTGGAAAATATCTACGACAAAATCGTATTTACCAGTCAAATTGCGTAATTCTCTGGATTATACTGTCTTGTCACCGCACAAGACAACATGCTACACGACACCATAATATTATTACACGATTTTATCTCATTTTATTATCGCGTTTTCATTTATTAAAATATATCTTGAAAAGTAATCAGGCTGTTAATTAATGCCTCCAAAATTTTATGTCAGGCTGATACATTATTGTCTATCTCTTTCTTGCTGAGGCAGTATGCATATAGGTACCTAATGATTTGTCTCTTTCAGCTTTGTTTGTCTAAGTTGTTTCAGCGTAGCGACAAATGCTATGTCTATGGTCTATCCTAGGTCTATGATTTTTCTCACATTTGTCATAGTCTCTTTGTGTATGAACGAACATTGTTTCAAATAAGAAAAACCTAGAATTTTCACTTCGCAAGCTACAAAAACAAAGCTAAGCCTCGTAAAACTGGCACCTCGTTGAATCGTAGACAAAATAATAGATTTATACAAAGAAGAAAACGTTTTCTCAGCGTTTGTTGGCCTAACGTAATCGTAAATTGAGATCTTCAAAATGGCGTAAAAACAGACACTCGACAGAGTATGGTTTTTCATCATAGATTTTATAATACTGAATCAATACTCGGAGACAAGGTGACCATTGCTAGCCATTCGACCACAGGGCTCGTGAAATCTATGTCTGTATATTTTGGGTGCTTTTGGTACACACTAACAATTTATTTCTTTCTTTAAAAGAGTAAAAGCTAATCTTATGGATGTTTGGATGAAATTTACCATACCTATAGAATATTACCTGGATGACACACAGGATACGTTTTATCTCAGTACCTACTCTGTTCACGCGGCGAAGCCTCGGGCAGACTGTCAGTTTTGCCTAAAGATATATCATCATCATTATCATCAGGTCATTTTAGTCTCCAATACAGAAGCACAACCCTTTCTCGTCGGTCCCAGACAGAAGGAGGATTTGGCCTACACTTCCCACGCTGGCCAGACGGGACGGGAGGCAAAAAGACATATAGTGATTATGTTTTGTGATGCTACAGATTCTGACCAGTATAATCTAACAAAGAATGTAACTTGATAACTAGTAGAGATAATAAAGTAGTATCCGTTGTGCGCACAGCGGGCGATCGAACGATTAGGCAACAGTCGTGTTGGTTCGGTAACACCGCCTCCGGCCTATATGGGAATTTTGTTGCTAAAAGGAAACGTTGTGTATGGCAGGAAGCAGACAATTAGTTGTAATTACGTAACTCTGCTGCTAATTAACTTAACTCACGGCTAGATAACCTTGCCTAATTTGTTTTATGCTTGCCTTATTTCTGTCTCCCATATTGTCAAGATTCCAAAGCTTGTTGTACCTACCTACTAATTTCTTCTCATTAAGAAGAAGAAACTCATTTATTGGCTCATGCCTTGCTCATGCTTACATTTTTTTTTATCATTCATTATATAAGATGATACGAGAGGAGGGCAAACGAGCATGTGGGTCATCTGGTGGAAAACAATCACCACCGCATGGGTCAGCAACACCAAGGGGACGCCGATCCGTTGTTGCCAGCTTTTCTTTTGTTTCCTATAAAAGTGTCAAAACTAATCTTATAATCGAAATTAAGATTTAAATAAGTAATTAAATCGTTTCACATAATTAGGTTCGATTAAATTTATTGTGAGATCCAAGGTAGCCATAGTTTTACTCTCGGGAGTCCCGGAACCGCCATGACCTTTACTGTTCGTTGCTTCTTTAGTGGTCTCCGCTTTGTACATTTACATTTTGTTGTCTTCGATAAATCGTGACATTTCTACGTATAGACAGACATAGAGTTCATAGAGATGCATTGAAATTTAGCGATTTCAAATTGCACGATTATATATAGAGTTAGTCACTTTTGTACGGGGAAGCGCAGCGAGTGATGGAGACTGGAGAGGGCTAATCTCGGGGTCACATCTGCCGACTAAGTGATGGCAGATGGAGGAAGAAGGTATTAAGAGTGGAGGCCGCGCGACGACGAAGTGTTGGGCGCCCTCCTACTAGATGGTCCGATGACCTTAAGCGGCTGGGAGCGGCTGGATGCGGAAGGCGGAGGATCGTATCTGGTGGAAAGCATTGGGGAAGGCTTATATCCAGCAGTGGGTAGATACAGGCTGATGATGATGATGTACGGGGAAGACTATTTTCAATTCTATTCTAATTTTGTAGTAATTGTGTCGCGACAAGCAGTCTATGACACGGATGTATTACCATAGAAACGACCAAGGTTACAGCACAAGGTATTCAGATTCTAACCACGTAGCGTGGTCGTGTTTAGAATACTTACTGCTATTTAATCTGCTACTTGGAATGAGTATGTAAATAAAGATGCCTATACTTTGTTACTAATGCGAATCTAATCCCAAAAGATTGAATGGAAACTTACTAGGTCACATGCAAAAGAACTTGTACCATGTATTTGCTCTCCTTGGGAGAGGTTTGCGTCAATCCTTATCCATCCCACAGCTGGAATATGAGTCTCTCTTCAATTGGAGGGGTTTAGAGGATACTTCTACATGCTGCTCAACTGCGGATTGGTGGAGTTTCAAGCTGCTTAAAGGCCACTGACTTGGCTTAACGATTGTCATCTATGATGACCGTCATTAAGCCAAGTCTCGAAGTCAAAAATTACAGCCGAGACCGACGGTTTAACGTGCTCTCCGAACTATGGAGGAGCTCAAGATAAATAAACCCGTCCATAGACTGGCTACGGTTGATATTGCTTAACTAGCGTGTTCGATTAGACTGATACATGCAACGACGCCACCGAGCTTCTCAAGCGAGTGGGGTTAAAGGTATTTAACCTTTCTCGTAAGGAGAGGGATGTTAAAAGTATGAAAGGTCCTAATAAATATAATATCAATGTTTGAAGCAATTTATCTGTCTGTGCGTATATTGTAGCTCCTAAACAGTTTGCTCAACCTAGGTTCAATGGTCCTAAAACTATGTAATAACCAGCCGTAGAGGTCGTGGGCGTCATATATAACTATACATTTTCAGTGGGTGTACATTAAGTTATTTCTTATTGTTTCAATTTCTTGAAGATATAAAGGCACATTATTTACAAACAAATGTTAGAATAAGATTTCATTTTTTTATACAACTAGAGTGGCAAACAAGCATACGTTTCGCCAGTACTATACTATACTATATTTACTGTACTATACTATACTATATTTTTTTATTGCTATGTACGTATTTGTAATATGTACGTATTACAAACAAGTAAGTGTACAAAGTGATCCAAAATATCGATAAATGCTCGAAGGACCACAAAAGGATATGTACGGTCTATTGATGCCTATACGCATCTTTGAATGATATTTGATATGAAATAAATGATAGGCTGCAGGACTTGTGGGAAACTGTCTGTATTATTTCAACCTATATTTATGTGATTGATGATGATGATAATTGAGACTGATAATTGATAGGAGCACGTACGATGCGTTGCTTGGCGAATTACGAACTCATTATAAGTATATATTAAACTTCGCACATTGCGTAAAGTGCTGATACATCCAATTGTGCGGTTGCATTGCACCGTACATAGGGAACACAGCCGATATAAATCTAGTACTTTATAAAACAAAGAAGTAAACAGCTTTAGAAGAGCAATGCATGAACGTTTGACCCACAACTGTGGACACAATTCCTATGGAAATGCATTCGTAGGTCAAGTCACGAGTCACGACTATCTACTGCGCGGTGTCACTCTCGTGGCGAGACAAAGGCTTTATGTTCATGGCTTGTGTTTGATGGAGATCAATGATATGATTGTCTGTCAGTTGACAGATTTATGGTATTGCTAGTGTTGCTAGTGTCGTGTACTTAATATAATAATTTAGACTATTATCCATTGGTAATTAAAGCTTAATTGTATACGGATGCTAGACGTATTTTCGATCAAGGAGAAGAGTGAAAATCTACTTTGATCTACATCATTGAGAGCATTTTTGTAAGAACAAACGTATCACACATTCCAGCGGCGACCACTTAAATACAAAGAACATTGGAGTTCATTGTGATTAGATCTTACAACTCAAGATTATCAAGATTTGAAGGTTCTAATAATATCTGAAGAACATTTTGGGATCGCAAATGTAATAAATGTTAACAATATCGAATACGATACCTACTAAACATTTCGATATACCCATCTCCTGTCGTTTTCACATAGTTACTATGTTTAATGAAACATCAATTAGGTTTTATAACCAAAACAGTTAGAAGAAATGTCTTCCATTAATTTATGACAATATGAAAATAAAACTTGCAACAACCGAGACCATAAAATATAGAAACCATCTTGTTATTGTACGTGGGCAGCTATTATCTGTGGTAGATAGCCTGACTTTAATTTATTATATTGTTAAATGGTTTCTGAATCAGATGTGACTAGTTATAATTTTAATTAAAAGGAAAAGTTAATTTCTCTTATATATAATCTAACTATTGATAAAATTAAAAATCTTTGCTATTCAGTAAGATATGTTTAAAGGTTATAGAATAAAGCTTAGCTTAGAAAGCAACGCGGCGACGGGGCGTCTCAAATATCAAAGCCGTACCTATATTAACTGGGATCACGTAGGTTACACGTGCATTGCCAGTTTCTGGGTCACACCAGTCCCCTGGTCTTGTCGCCATACATCGATATCCATATATTATGTAATAACTTCAACACAAGACGTCCAATAAATGAAAAGCTTCTAAATGTCAATGGTTCCGATACGAATGTGGGTAATCATGTGTAGTCAGAACTGATTATTTTTCTTTCATTGTTTGATTGATTGGAGTTTTGTGTTCAAAGGAGCAGTTGATTTACTAAGATATAAATAATCAAGAGATTGATCAAGACACCCCGAATAATATACGCTCTTTGCAACGATGTAAATGACATCGCACATGACTAGGTAATAGTTATAATTGTTCTACACAATGTTTCAGCTACAAATATTGAGTTAATTAATTGTCCTTCAAAATATGATAATAAACTTTGAGTGGACTGACTTCTGATAAATGATGATCACATAGAGTTTGCCGCGCGGTTAACACAAAAGAAAAAGGACGGTACCTACACGAACATGAGAAAAACAACATCAGTAAAAAAGAAGCGCAAAAGGCGTGGGTTGAGGACATAAAAACCGTTTCTTGTCTCAATAATATGAATCACAAGAACGGTTATTGTCCCGTGCAGGTAATCTTTCAATTCTCTAATCCAGACACAAAGAAACGAATAGGAATTATGCTTAAAAACTCAAAAAAATAGAAACAGCAAACTCTGACTCTGAGTAAAAGTCAGAATTTCGATATTGTACGAAAAATTGGGAAAACTGTTTGCACTCAAGGACCATTTGAGCAATACCCGACCGTCGTGTATCAGAATAAATGGGGATGAATACACCCGAGTGAATGGATACACCCGAGTGAAAATACTGAGCTTCGGGATGAAATTACAGAGCATGCAGGGTTATTTAGTTCTACAGCCACCACTCTAATTTTTTATGTTTAAGGATTCTATATTCGTATATTCTTGAAGAAGTAAAAATGCTCATATTTTCTTTTACATTTTTAACTTCCATCCAAAATTCATATGTGACGAATTAGTGTAAATACGTTTTTTAAACACACTATAGTTTATTATAGGTTGCATTAAAACAATCCACATCATGCAACTGTATAATAGCAGCGCAGTCCTTCACTTTAATGACGGTTTTGCACAACTGCATCAGACAGAATTGCTTTCAATTCGTCGGCTGAGTAAATGTTTCTCTTTAAATTATTATTAACGATGAAAGAAGGGAACTTATTGTAATAAATATTAAAGTAATCATTACCCAGGAATGGTGCAGTACCGAAAAGCAGATACACTACTGACGGAAGATTGAGAAATGGCTACACGCAATAACCATTACAAAATTTCTAGACTGTAAACTTCATTCCTGGTTTGGGTAATGCTGATTTGCAAATTGAAGTAATTAACGTAGATGACGAATGATTGTTGCAGGCAAGAATAGTTTTTCCTTTTATATATACCGGACAAACACATCGTCTACATCCGCGGTACTATTATTTCTAGTTTGAATAATGTTATCATGTAGTTTTTATGTTGCATGTTCGTGTACGTGTCACGTTTTGGACGTAAAAATATATTACGCGTGTGCACACTGAATGTCAAGTATGATTTCGTAATCTTCATAATCTGTCGAGGAATATCCTGATTTCCTTTAATGCACTATTCATAAGCAAACAGGGGAAACAAAATGTAAACGACATTCGTATGCTAATTGTTTGGCTAATTGATTATACTTTACAATATCCAATAAAGGAATACCGAATGTCACTGTCGATGTGCTATGCTAGCGCACAATGATGTAGTTGGAACGAAACCCTTGGTCCATGGGGTCTCAGCACAAAAAACTTTATAAGAGAATTAGGAAAGAGATTGGTCGACGTAACTGGTGACCCAAGATCTAGCACATTCCTCGCCCATAGGATCAGTTTAGCCATCCAGTGAGGTAATGCTGCTAGCATCTTGGGAACGATGCCACATGGGCCAAACTTTTTACATTTATTTTAGTTTTAGGTTAGTTTTATTTTAGTATTATTTAGTTTTAGGTACTTTAGTTTCATAGTTGTATTGTATATATTGTTTTATTGATTTAATGAAAACTCAGAAGCTGAAGATATATATATTGGAACATAAATAGAATATTGAACAATGCCTCAATGTGACATAAATACGATTTAGGAAATCTTAGAAGAAGAATTAGAAATTGTAATAGGTAGCTAAAACAAATTTGTACAAATTACATAGACATACAGCAATAATTACAGTCATAAAAAGAGAAGATGTTTAATTTTGTTTAGTATCTAGTCGCGATATTGACAATGCCCAAAGCGTATCCGGTGATTTGGCAAGGTCGAGTAATTCACTGGTGAATGTTAACGACCCGACTGCAATACATACTGATGACATTGCAGCAGCTAATTTATTGCAATTTTAGCATGAATCACTGGGTCAAACCCTTTCGATGAGGTTTACTGAAGTTAAATTAGAGAGCTACAGTACCTAAGTAGTCTTTTGAAACAATAATTTAACCGACGAGCGCAGTGGTCGAATGACTAGCAATAGCTACTTTGACTCCGAGGTTGTGGGTTTGATTCCCGTACAAGACAAATATTTGTGTGCATGAACATGTCTGTTTCTTTTCGTCTGGGTGTTTTCTGTGTATTTTAAGTATTTATTTAGAAAAAAAAAATGTATTTAGGTACATTTATCAGTTTTTTAGTACCTACCCATAGTACAAGTTTTGCGCTTAATTTGGGACTAGATGGCGCTGTGTAAATTGTCCAGAAATATTTATTTATTTATTAATGTTGAATCGCAATAGTATTTTTTTATATATAAGAAGGGGGGCAAACAAGCATGTGGGTCACCTGATGGAAAGTAATCACCACTGGAGATCAGCAATACCAAGGGGTCGCTGGTCCTTCCTTTCTTTCTGATGACCTCACTTACTCGCAGAAACACAACAACCCTCAAGGGAATTGTTATTTGGCTGCGGTATTCTGTGAGGTGGAGGTATTTCCCCAGTCGGGCAGCTTAAAAAATACGCTATGTCCTACCTCTCATTTCGCCAGAGCCTCGTTCAGTCGTCAGTCAAGAGAGTGCACCACATGCAGGTGAGATTGGTTTGATTCAAAGATGTTGATGAACCTCTTACACCCCAAGTAATAATGCATAACAAAGTATGCCAAGAAAAAACTTTAGTTGACATTTTTTATTGAATAAAACAAAAGAGTTTAACTTAGAAAGTAATGCTTAAATTCCTTAGTTCTAAACTGAAAGAAAAAATACGCGCTTTTTAACATTACATCATAAAGTAGCTTCAATTGAATAACAACAATTGGCTTGTGAACCATTTTTTTTTCGATTTGTTATTTAAAGACGTCACAATAATATAACTATAGGTGAAAGAATTACTTCGATAGCATAAAAACTTCTCGAGATATGATAACTTGAAGATCACAATTTTGCATTTTATATGCATTAAATCAGAAATTTGTACGACAGCTATGTTAAATATTGCGTTTATGTAGCTAGGGGACCGTCCTTTAATCACGTGAGGCTCGAAAGAGGGGGGAGGGGGTTCGGTAAAAATCACGAAATATCACAAGGGGGAGGGGGGGTATAGTAAGATATCACGTGTATTTATATTTTGACAAATTTTGGCAAAAAAAAAACATCACGTGATTAATGGACGGCCCTAGTGCCGTAACAAAAGTTATAGTATTTTTAATTGTTTCTACAATGGTAATATTTATTTTTTTATAATTTCATACTTTTAAAATGGACTTTCCCACCAAACTTTGATCGACTATAAAACACGACGGACATAAGTTATTAAAATTTTAAGATCGCAGATCGTTCTAGTTTTATGTATTTTATGTTACTGATATAGAGTTTTTATAATTTTAGAACTTTGTTCACATGCCTATAAATTAAAATGTTTGAAAAACGTGTTTGTCATAATATACTGGAACTAATAACGCTTCTTGAAAACGAATTTATGCATGTCGTCGCGCATGATTAATATCAATTAAATCTGAACAATGAACGATTTGCTGCACACAATAAGACTGTAAAGCCACGTGTAATCAATAAGGATGAAAGAGATAGTTTCATAGTTTGAAAAGAGTAAATATGAGGAGCTCGATGGCGTCTCGTTACGCGTGGTAGACTAATCGATCACGCAAGTTAAGCAACTTAGGCCGTAGACTGTCAATGGATGGGTTTATTTATCTCGAGCTCCTCTGTGCTTTGGAGGGTCCCGGCTGTTGTCGTTAGATGATAGTCGTTAAGCCAAGTCTGTGGCCTTTAGGCGGTTTGAAAACACTGACCTCCGCCAGCCCAGAGTTGAGCAGCCAGCATGGTGGAGTACGCCTTCGATAGAGGGGACACCTGTATCCCAGCAGTGGGTTGGATAACGGTTGACGACAACTATAGCAACGTAAACGTATTGAACATTAGGTATGATTTTATGACAATCCGATATATTAGATTTCAGAATATTGAACATTAGGTATGATTGTATGACAATCCGATATACATATTACATTTCAGAATATTGAACATTAGGTATGATTTTACGACAATCTGATATATTAGATTTCAGTATATTGAACATTATGTATGATTTTATGACAATCCAATAATTGATTTCAGAATATAATAACGAGATGTTACGGAACCTGTTGTCCAGAAATGCATGCAATTAACAACTTCAACAAAGTACAGTTGAGCAAAGATACGATTTAAATCTTTGCAGTTGAGACGCTCATCTACATGCAGATGATGGGTGCATTTATGTGAGCGTGTAGTTTCGGCAGTTAAATTACCTGAATGCTTCGTGCGAGCTTTTTGTACGCGTTCGATCATGTCAACGTAAACAAATATATATATTTCAAAGAGAGGTAGGGAGCGTAATTGTAAGCTACCCGACTGGGGAATGTACCTCCACCTCACAGAATACCGCAGCCAAATAACAATTCCCTTGAGGGTTGTTGTGTTCCTGCGAGTCAGTGAGGTCACCAGAAATGAAGGAGATGCTGCGTTGGCAGCGGGGGTGGCGGCGTGCGAGCGATTATTTATGTTGCGAGCGTTAATATGGCTACGGTAACCGTTTCACATCAGGCGGGCCGTAGGCTTGTCTGCCACCCGTCGTAGTATAAAAAAAAACCGACCAAATAGAGAAGAACTCTCAAGATGTGAATTTACAAGACGCGTGTTACATATTAAAATTATGTGGGTTACTTGCTCACATTTTGAAGTGAGCAACCCGGCTAATTTGGATATGTAACACGTGTCTGGTAAATTCACAATATGAAACTTTTTCTCAATTTGATCGGCTTGTAAACGTTAACACGTTCGAATTTGACCAAAAAACTCGCACGAAGCACTCTGTTGTCATTGCTCCCTTCCTGTATTGTATCACCTGACACTACTGTCGACGTAGTCATAGCGATACGATATGTTCAAACAAACTGACTCGTCCGTCAGGCGCACTTTCACATTCCTCGTTGCGTGACGGTCATAGTAAATGTTACGTTAAAGGGAGTGCAAAACTGTCTTTATGTCATATAGCACAGGGATTGTATTCGTCTGATATAATGTAGGAACACAGCGCACGAGAGGACAATTTGTGCGGGAAACATGAATTAAATGCAGATTGTACCTGAGAGAATCATATGGGGACCGGCGGTATTCATTGAAGGATAACATGCAGTTTATTATCCGTGAGTTCATTCATCCATAATTTTCATAAAGGTAAAACCATTCGGGTATCAAGTACTGTGGTATAATGGTTTATTTTGATAGTATAGCACGACAAATAGCAAATTAAATATCTATCATAATAGGTATTTGATTTGCCATTTATCATGCTCTTTGTCATATTGTCGTATATACATAGGGATGCCATCTCTAAACGCTAGCAACCAGGACAAGAAGCATGAAAACTCCGGATTTTGAATCTTAAAACCCGGACATGTCATCAGTGTTTTTTAATACTAGTACTATTTTTTATTCTGTGACGAGGCGGTTATTCGCAGCCACTGAGGTAATATTAATTACCACAGTGTTCGCAGCATGGAGCGGGAGGGTAGTGATTTAAAATTTTTAACCCTGGACTACAAATAAAATTCAGCCCGGACGCTACCCGGACGCCCTCCAAACTAGGACAAATCGGGGGAAAGCCTTATTAAAGATTGTTAATCGTATGTCACGACATAACATTATATAGTGTATATTAGATTATATACAATAGCTCTTTTTTATATCCAACGGAAGAAGAAATAATACATTTATCGCTGATAAAAGCAATTGTAAATGATAATAATATATTACCTACTCAGATTAAAAGATAATTGCGTCAAATATTATCGGCTAATGCTTACGCTGAATTCCCATAGGGAAAACAGATGTTCCAGATTGAACGTTCGATCAGAACTGCAAACGTGTCGAAATTACGCGTGGCTGGAGTGCTAATGCCACAACTGCGTACATTGTGTAATCAACGCTACCAAGTAGGTCGAGCAACTAAATCGGGAAGACCTTAACCCGTATATCGCGAGCTCCCGAGGGACGCTAAACGGATAAATTAAGACATCAAGAGGTGTTCAATACAGCGAGCGTTATCTGGGATTCTTACAGTCGGAAGGATTGCTGTTAGAGCTATTGTTGCAAGTTGGCTGATGCAAATCTTGGCAGATGCTTGCGAGAGATTCAGAACTACATTTGTTAACTCTTATGTCTTTGAAATACAGTCTATTAAGATCATTGTTAATTGTTACGTCATTAATTGCTCACTAGAGTCTATTAGTTAACATCATTTGTGTCTCATCAACATTATCAACTTGTTTACGGTTAGCTACAAGGTATCCAAGAAAATCACTGAGCAATTATAATGATTTTAAGCCACGTCTGTGGAAACCCTTTGATGTCGTAAACGTTGGTGATTAATGAAAGAATCATTAATCACCAACGTTTACGACATCAAAGGGTTTCCTATTGGTTCCTTCTATTGGTTTTGAGATATCTACTAAGTAATAATACACATAACTATAGAAATTGTATGATATGAGTGATAGTTAATTATAATGATGAAATTGCAATCTAACAAAAGTTGTTGTGTCGTGTATTACTCAATTTGTTTTCATGCAATTTGTTGCATTTCTTTTCTTTAGAGAAAATGGGTTTATTTAATTCATTGAAGGTCGGTTTCATGAGTGAATTTTAAAGCTAGACATGAAAGTTAAAAGAAAAAGTACCTGCACTCGTAAACTCCTGAGAGCTGGAAACCGCGCGAGCCGGTCCACTTCGTCCCACGTGGCCAGTCCGGTGTTGTTGAGGTTCAAAAACCTCAGGCGGCTGCAATGGCAAACCATTGTTTACTATAACGTTACGAGACTGTTGATAGTGTTAACAGGGACAATACACCGTAGGTTCAGTGGGTCAATGCCAAGAAGCACATTAAAGATAATAAGGTTTTGTAATAACTGAACGTTACTGTTGTTCGTGAGATTTGAATATGAAAACCTGAAGTTACAAAATAAAACTAACACGAATCACGTTTCGGTTAAGTCTGACAAATATGTCAGACTTAACTAGTCGTATAATAATACGAGCTAATTTTAAACTAGAAGTTAGTCATAAGATTATAGACAATACATTTTAAATTGAATACTTACGGGAAAGCATCATGACTCTTTTTATTTCCATTGTCATCTCCACATTTTTTACACGGATCTGGCTCTAAAGTTGTTACAGTACAGTCGTTCACCAAAAGTGTTTCTAAATTTGGAAAAGCGTAGCCCAGTTTCGATATCTCTTTCCAACTGCTGACTGGGTTACCAGAGAAGTGAAGTTTCTTCAGATTCTCATGAACGGGTTCAGCGAATTCTATGCTGAGTCGAGAGCAATCTTCACATCGGTCTTCTACATCAACTTCTTTGCCACTTAGGTCCACATATGCGTACTCATTAAGGCTCAAATGCAGCTCTTCGAGAGCTGGTAGAGCTTTGAGTAACCCGTGGACACTGGGCCAACCAACGTATGTAGAGTTTAAAACGAGATGGCTGAGACTGTCCCAACGAGGGCAAAGTGCTTGCGCCGCCTGTATTTGTGCTGATAAGCGATTGAAGCTTAAGTTGAGGAACCGTACTCGCGGCGTCTGCTCCAAAACAGCGAAGACCTACAAGAGATTTCATAATAGATAGACTTGAAGAAACCAATGACTTTAATTGTGGGAAATATTTGTTGTAAAAAACAACTATATCAGTATTGTGTATAGTTGCATAATGCTACTGTACTGATGAAGTTTATCTTACCTCTTGCCATTCAGTAAGCTTGTTATTGGCGATATCGAGTTCTACGACGTCTGCGCACTTGTCAGCCAGTTGGCATGGATCGCCAGCGCAGTCAATATCACAGTCATTGAGCACCAGGAGAGTGGGTACACTGAGCCTGGGCGAACGCTTCGGAACAAATATGGCAACCGGCATGTCATCTATTGGAGGATTTACTTCACCCTTCGCGCCGTATTTGCGCTCTAGAGCTTCTAGAAGCGACGGCATATTTCCTGAAACAAGATATAATAACAAAGTTAATTAAAATTTTAACTTAATTATTTAATTTGCATTTAATGCTGTATGTATCCTTGATTATCGTTATTTGACCGTAAGTGTTTACATATAAATATCTGAATCATACGATACGTACACGATACATATAAATATGTATAACGAGTATGTATAAATATATCACGTCCTGTGCGAAATATGTATACAACCCGTCTGGATGTTATAGACAAGGTGCACAATATGCAAGCGAAAGTGGTCTAGCGAGTTCATATATCCCAAAAATTTGCAATTTTTTATATTTTTTGATTAAATACTATGTTGCGCCTGCGTCTACGTAGGCGAATATCGCGGTATCCAGTGGGTACTTCGAAAAATTATTCTTAGCCTTTGTAAAATTTTAGCCAGAGACTCTACCGTCGAAGTTGAAGCAGATTACATTCCAAAAATAAGTGTTACGTTTTAGTTATTGACAATCGGTAGAGCTCCAGGGTTTATACCAGCTAAGTTTAACACAAGTACCATAAATGTAAGCTGAAGTTTGTTATTCGCAATAAAAAAATACGATGGGCTTCAGCTTAACCGGTAGAGACCCTGGGCAGTCCAGAGGTTTGAGTTGCGCGCTGAACTATCAGTCAGCCAGATAGTTTCGTCTTTTATATATAGATAATCACTTTAACCCAGATTTCCGAAGATGACATGAGAAGTATATTTGCAGCAGCATATCAAGCCGATTTCTGTAGCGATTAATTTCTTTGACACTCTATGCTACGTGCTATTTCTGTATAACTGTTTCAATGTTGTCATAGAAAAATAAAATAACAAACATGAAATATAGCGTGACTAAAATGAATGGGAACAACTAAAACTTTCTAAGAACTATAAAGTTACATTTTAGTAGCATGTACGAGTATGTCCATACTCCTAGAAACTTAATAGAAAAATGCTATACAAAGTCTTGAAATCTATACTAATATAATACCAAGAGGTAAAGTTTGTGAGTTTGTGGGTTTGTAGCGGGTATCTCTAGATATACTGAATCTATTTTGAACATTCTTTTACCAATGGAAAGCCACGTTATTTGTGAGTGTCATAGGCTATATATTAACCTGAAAAATGAAAATACTTTTTCGTAAAAACGTTTACCGCCCAACGAAGTGAGCACGGGTCAACTAGTCGGGTATAAAAGCAAATTGATATATAAACGTGCTAATCTTGTTCCCACAGAATATTAATTTTACTAGACAGGAAACGGTGGTGGTATAGCGACTCAATTGAGACAGAGACGAGAGAAGCGGACTATATCCGCTATGCATTAAGTGGCATCCTTGTTTTTTGACGTGATAACGTCTTATAAATTGATGAACGCCGGCTGCACGCACGAAAAAGCATAACTCATTGTCACGTTCCGCCTGAGCCGACCGTAAAAGCGAGATCGCGGAAACAAATGACGCATCCATCTCTCTTTCACTCTATCGGCCGATGTTTTCTTATGGCGCTATTACATAAAATTATCAACCGTAAACCGACTTTACAGGCTACCAATTTTTTTTTGGTCTATGAGTATAGTAAGGGAAAAGTTTGTTAAAACGGATGGTTGTACTCGCTCTGCCATACCAAAACTGATGAACAGATGGAATTAGTAGGCATTTCATGCCACAAAATCATGAGATTTTCACAGCAGCAGTAGCTATCGAGTATCTATGCGGATGGATGCATGTCGAAATAATACTTGCACTATCGAGCAACAATACTTTGCACTGACGCAATAGCTAATCAATGGTGCGAAAATCGTAAAACAACTATGATTTGCTGTGATAGTCGCTTTCCCTGACTAGAAATAGAATTTGGGGTGTAAGAAGTTCATCAACATAGTATAAAAAAAATGATGCAAAAAAAAAAGAAAAGGAAATTGTTGTATGCACAATATATTGTCCCATACACTACGGAATTTTACGGTGTGTTTACAGCATGCATGCCAGATGGAGTTAACTATTATTTTTTCATTGCTAACTTATTGCAGAGATTTTAAAAGGTATTGAAATTACCAAAGATACCTACATAGTTCTGTTGAAGGTTACTCAATTACAGTTAGATGTCAACATTTGAAAATATTTTCGTAGGTACTTAGATTACTGCGATAATTTATATAGGAACGGCAGCCGCAAGCCATAGTTACGTAGAATAATGTTGAAAGAAGAACTGATATTGATAACATCATAAACTTTCTACAGCTCTATGAAACTTTAGCGTTATGTGATGTAAATTCAAGTGCAATTTTAAAGCATTATGAATTATTCCCCCGCCCTGGTACAAAAGTGTCAATTAATCAAAAGTATTAGGATTCCATTGCTCTCAAATGTCATCGTCAAAATTTACAATAGTAATAAAATAAAGGAGTGCTCGAATGAGCTGTTTCATTTCGTACCTGCCGCTAAATTCCACTTGCGTACAACTGGCCGTAAATTTAAATTGGATCCATATCATCTTGATAATTGGGCCTTGGGGATCTACTAGAGTACGTTTCCGAATAAGACATTTTATACCACGAACGGTGAAACTGTGGAATGAACTTCCCTCGGGTATTTTCCAACAATTACGATATGGGAGCCTTCGAAAACAGAGTCTTTATACGGATTCATGATTTGCAGTTGAACATTCGCATACAGGCGACGACACTAGTTTAAACGAAAAGAGTTTGGCCTTCAAATTAATGACCTATTGTCACAAAGAGCAACATGACAAAAATTATTAAAAGAATTTTGTCATGGGATCATTGAGGATGTTATTACATTTTAATCAAAACAGCCCATCGGATATGGGCCATTATATGTGTGACATTAATAAGTGTTTGCATTGCTCGCACATATGGAGTAATTCTTGCGCACTCAAGGGCTTCCTTACTCCTAGTAATACAACAATCTAAGTTACAAACGTTAACGTTTACAAACCGACAAAATTGAAAAAAGTTTCATATTGCGACTTTACCAGACGCGTGTTACTTATCCGAATTAGCCGGGTTTTTTACTTCAAAATGTGAGCAAGTAAGCCATATAATTTTGATATGTAACACGCGTCTTATAAATTCACAACAAGAGAGTTCTTCTCTATTCGGTCGGTTTGTTTACGTTCTCATGATCGCGAACAAAAAACTCGCCTTCGAGAGAGCATACAACAGTAGATGTAGATGGGAGAATTTTACGTCAGCAGTCATTGAGGCATTCAGTTTCGACAATCATCGTCGGGAACGTTATTAGAGGGGTATTGGCCAACTCCGGATCGCCCGGAGGTCATACCGTGACTCGCGACTGCTTCCAAGGCCAGGCATATGCACTCAATAAATATAATTAGATAGGTATTATTATCGCGACTCGACAAATGCACGAGATTAGAATATTATGTTGCAATTATTAATTATAGATCGAATTAATAATCGTGAATAGCTATTATAAGTTCTAAACTCTGCAATTAGGGCAACTTATCGAGGAATATAAAATGCGTAATGTATTGATTAATGATTAGATAAGTTTCAGAAATAGTAGAGTCGGAAATGATGTCAATATTTGTTTGGGTTATTCCATTATATTATTTTGACGTGATAACGTCTTATAAATCGATGAACGCCGGCTGTACGCACGAAAAAGCATGACTCATTGTCACGTTCCGCCTGACCTGAGCCGAGTGTGCAAGGGAGAGCGCGGAACAAGCGATAGAATGGCACGATCGGCCAAAGCGTTCGGTTTGTGACGCATCTATCTCTCTTCCACTTAGGGTTCCTAACCCTCCCGGATTGCCCGGGAGACTCCGGTAATAATGGTTAATCTCCCGACCTAACGGAGAACAATAATTTCTCCGGATTTTTCTAAAAAAGTGTTATAACTTTGAAGATCCGGAATACCAAGCAATTAAAATTTTATCTCTAAACGAACCAATGACATGGACAGGAAATACTAGACTCCAGGGATTGTTAAATATTGAGTTATGGCATGGTCTTGTCCATGCTATAAAAGTCCTCCAGTTAAACCTTCTGCTCACATTTTTTGTTACCAATCTTCTCCTCCGTATGACTTCGAAACTGAACATCGTTAGGATGTCGATACAAAGAATCTGATAGGCGTTTGCACACCCGGCCTCTCCATACAAATGTCGTGTCGTTACATAAACAATGGCGTCTGTGCAGAGCGTGAATGTGTGTGTGTGCGTGCAGCACCATACAACCTGTTTCAGATTAGTCTTGTAGGGGAGATGAGGTCGATACGAGAGAGCGGCAGGCAGAGGCCATACTGTACGTAGTACTATTACTTAAAGTGTGGTCTTGTTAAGGACGTGTTCTTAAATTTAGGAGTTACACTAAGTGGATATTTTAGCTACAAACTTGAGTCTTGCATTACTTATACTGTGGTTTTGTTGGGGTTGAATTGGACCAAATTTTGTAGACGTCAGGCAATTTGATCTACACTACTTTGCGTGGTTCCGCCAACAATTAGTTCATGCAAATTATTGCCGGCCGGCACCCACCCACTACCGTTAGTAGATGTATGCGACTGCCGTGGCAGCGTTGTTCGTCGCTGCTCCAACTACATTCATCTAGTGGGTGGGTGCCTGCCGACAGTAATTAGCATGAACTAATTGGTGGCAGAAGTACGCAAAGTAGTGTTTTTTTTTTTTTTTTTTTTTTTTTATACCACCAGTGTGGCAAACAAGCATACGGCCCGCTTGATGGAAAGCAGTTACCGTAGCCTATGAACGCCTGTAACACCAGAGGCATCACACGCGCGTTGCCGACCCTGTAAAAACCTCTTCACGCCTTTTTTGAAGAACCCCATGCTGTAGTCCCCTGACAAAACCTCGACAGGCAGTTCATTCCACAGCTTGACAGTACGCGGGAGAAAACTTCTCTGGAACCGCACAGTACGTGACCACTTAGGCTCCAATGTGTGATGATAAATTCCCTGTCGATGGCGAGCGGTGCGACTGTAGAAGGAGGCCGTTGGCATCATATCAAACAACTCCTCTGAACACACCCCATTGTACAGACGGTAGAACACACAAAGGGACGCAAAATCTCTTCTCAGACTTAACGGTTCTAAACCGTCTGTTAGTTTGGGATCATCGACAATCCTCACAGCGCGCCTTTGAATCGAGTCACAAGGTGCAAGCTGGTATCTAGGCGCTCCCGCCCATAGATGGCAACAGTACTCCATATGCGGCCGTACTTGAGCTTTGTAAAGTCTCTGTACGTAAGTCATAAGTCTCTGCCGCGGATTGAAGTACTGCTTCGCCCTGTTGAGCACACCTAGTTTCTTCGACGCCAGCTTGACCTTCCCCTCCAGGTGACAACGAAACTGGACATCGCTGGAGATTTCAACTCCAAGAATCCCAATGTTTTTGGCGATGGTAAGGGGTGTGTTTAGGAATTGAGGAGCCACAGCAAAAGGGGTTTTCTTAGCGGTGAACGCGCAGACTTGTGTCTTAGTGGGATTGAAATGAACCAGGTTCGTTCGCCCCCAATCGGACACACTATTCAGTGTGCTCTCGATCTTCGACACAAGCTGTTCGCGGCTCTCCTCCACCAGAGAGCGGGGAATATTAGCGCGGCCCGTATAATAAGCATCCCCGGTGCTGTCGTCAGCATAGCAATGAATGCTGTCAATGGACAACATATCATTGATATGCAGCAAAAACAGCGTCGGGGACAATACCGAGCCTTGCGGGACGCCAGCATTAATGTCCATGCTATCGGAGCAACTGCCATCCACAACGGCTCTAATGCTTCTGCAGGACAAGAAGCTAGCGACCCATTCGCATAAACCCTCTGGTAGACCGTATGCAGGCAACTTCGAAAGAAGACCACGGTGCCAGACCCGATCGAACGCCTTCGCCATATCAAGACTGACAGCTAATGCCTCACCTTGACTCTCCACGGCTGAAGCCCAGCGATGTGTAAGATATACTAGAAGATCACCAGTCGAGCGACCATGGCGAAAGCCGTATTGATGGTCGCTGATTAAGTCATGCTCTTCTAGGTATTTCAGGAGCCGGTTGTTAATGACGCGCTCCATTACCTTGGAGAGAAGGGAGGTAACAGCGATAGGCCTGTAATTCGATGGGTCTGATCTGTCACCCTTTTTGGGCACAGGGTGCACGTTCGCAGTCTTCCACGACGACGGTACCTGCCCGGTGGTATAAGAGAGCGCGAAAAGGCGCGTAAGAACAGGACACAACTCAGGTGCACACAGCTTTAACACCACTGCCGGAATGCCATCTGGCCCACTCGACTTATGAACGTCAAGGGATAGCAATGCCCGCCGAACATCTCGTTGAGTAAATGAGATTTCCGGCATGGAATTACCACACCGCGGGATGGAAGGCGGTGCGGCGTCCCCGTCGTTCAAAGTTGAGTTTGAGGCAAAGAGATTCCCCAATAGATCGGCTTTCTCCTTTGCACTGTGGGCCAGACTACCATCCGGTTTTCGGAGTGGTAGAAAGGACGACTGACAAAAGTTGCCCTCGGCAGCCTTAGCAAGCGACCAAAAAGCACGGCTCCCAGATGGGTGCTTAGCTAGGCGCTCACCAATCCTGCCGATGAACTCAAACTTTGCCCTGGCAATTACTCTCTTACTGAACCTCGAGGCAGCATTGAACTCCCGTTTCAAGTCGGAAACACCAGGATCTCCATTAATACGAGCCGTGGTCCAAGCCTCATATGCAGCTTGCTTGCGAAATTTAGCTTCTCTGCAAGACCGATTAAATCACGGCCGCTTCTTAGCACCTGAAGTAGCCACCCGCCGGTTTGGAATAAATAATTCCATCCCAGCCAAAATCGTCTCCGCTACATCAGATGCACAGGTGTCTATATTTTCCGACCCGAAACAAAGCCGCCTCCACGGGTACGATGCGTAAAATTCACGCAGTCCATCCCAGTCTGCTGACTTATAGTGCCACATACGACGCCATCCGGTATACCGGGGTGGGTCAGGGCTTGCACATGGCACTTGGGTCCGGATGAGGCAGTGGTCCGACGAGCCAAGAGGCGCATCCACCGAGACTGTATACCCATCCGGATGTGTGGTCAGCAGAAGGTCCAGTAGGGAGCTAGTATGGTCCTCTATATCTGGTATTCTCGTTGGAGAATGCACCAGCTGTGAGAGACCATAGGCCAGAGCAAAATCATGAACAGACCTCCCCGCGAAGTCAGTGGACCGAGAGCTGAGCCACTCGGCATGGTGGGCATTGAAGTCTCCCAAAATCACTAACTCCGCGAAGGGGTACTTCTCAATGACTTTGTCAGTCGCCAATTGCAGGTGCTCGATCAACCGAGTGGTGTCTGCATCACCGCTATGAGACCTGTAAAGGCACGCGTAGATACGGGTGCGGCCGCCCTGATCCACGCGTACCCACAACACTGACAGGTCCCTGTCTTCAAGGCCGTGAAGACGTCGACAGCAAATATCGTCCCGGACGTACATACATACCCCGGCTCGACGTACAAAAGAATGTTCAAGTTTGTACCCGGGGTATAATAAGTAAGAAGTATCGGCCGGGCAAGATATTTGCGTCTCCGTTAAAAAAAGGAGGGTCGGCTTTGCAGTTTCGAGGTGCTGGTGAACTGCATTTATGTTTGTGTGAAGTCCTCTGACGTTACAAAAGTCCACGTCGAATGTGGATGAGGAGGCCGCTGAAAAAACCTTCTTTTTTTTGTTCCTGGCCATTAAAAGGGGGTAAGAGGATTTTGAGAGAAGTTATTTCACTGACGGCGCGAGGGACAAGAAAAGCGCGGTGCCTACCCCCGCAGCACAGTGCAGGTAGTGCGGTTTGCTAGCGCGGCGGGCGGAAGGGCCCCCGGTCCCCCCCTGCTGCAGCAGCCGGGTCCACTCCGGTCTCCTCCTCCGGCACGACTACTACAACAGGGACTTTTCACAAGTTGGCGGTTCAGCCTCCCGGGGCGGAGATTAGGTGATCCCCGGGTTCGGGAACCCTACTAACCTGCGGGCGGCCAGCGGACAGCCGTTTCACCGGGTCTCCCTGACCGCCGCGCCAACACGCCGCGCCTACACCGCTAGCGGCGGTTCGACAGCCGCTGGTCCCTCTGCCGTCAGCATAACAACTCCTCTAAAACAGCCCTGGTGACCTAGCTAACTCGCAGGAACACGGCATAGCCATTATGGCTGCGGTTTTTTGCCAGGTGGAGGTACTTCCCCAGTCGGATGCTGGCCAAGCCTGGAGCGAAAGACCACACTATGCCCCTCCCCCATCTGACAAGTAAAAGAGAAGCACAGTGTGATCCTTCACTGCGTCCTACCTCTCTTTCGCCATCGCCTCGTTAGCTGGTCGGCAGGGTGCACCACGTGCAGGTGAGGTTGGCTTTAGCTCGAAAGATGTTGATGAGCTACTTACACCCCAAAAGTCAAAGTAAGTCAAGTGTAGATCAAATTGTCTGTAAATTTGACTTCCGCAAAATAACACCTGAATCAATTAACTATCGTTTGTAGTCGTTCTCGTCATGTAGAGAAGGGAGGTAATAGTGGTATGCATTAATTTGTTAACTTTTTTGTTCTATTTAAACATGCAATACGCAACAGTCATTTGAAATGTCGACTTACGCATACAGATAATAAAAATGTGTAATTTAACCACAAACACGTACTAATCATTACCACAGAGCCACTTAAATATTCACTTGAAATACTGTTAATGCCATATATGTATACCGATGTATATATAGCTATCACAAGTATAACGAATGGTTTGCCAAATGCGTAAAGAAAGATTCCTTTAGTTACAAATGTAAATGATGAATTTAGGAAAAGTCTACCAATATCACCAAACTGAAGAGCTGGAAGTTGGTGAAGAGTTGGGTGGCCATGACATGGCTGTGACATGCTGATGCTGCAGCATCAGATCAAGCGTACTGCTACTTAGAAAATTCTCAATTAAGTCACAAACAAAAAAAAAAAATATTTCAAAATCGGTTAGTTTGTCAGCTGCGATACCATAGACAGACAATACAAATAAAGGCGTTAAAATTGTAAAATCCTAAGAAGCTTTTATATATAGATGCGTTCTACCTGCACCTGCCTCAATTGTGGCTAGAAGAAAGCATTTTTCATTTGACATTTGTCAAAATCGAACATTTTAGTGAGAATTGACAAATGTCACGTGATCTATCTAACGTTCGTTACGCTACGAGTTACACTTGGCTAGGGGTAGGGGGGCTGGTATTCACATAATCACGCGCCGTTTATCGTGGCTACAAGACGTTAGCGCTAAGGAGTTTAGAGCATACTCCACCACGCTATTTAACTGCGAGTTGCGGAGGCCAGTGTTCAAACCATTGTCAGTGGCGTAACTAACGGTGGCAGGGCGGGCAAAATGCCACGGGCCCCCGGACCAAAGGGGCTCCGGCTCGAGAGCTTAGTACAAAAATGTTTTTTAATGTTTTTTAAAACTTTATCTTGAAAAGAAAATTATAGATTATTAACCAAAGATGTACAAAATACTTCTTAAGCGTTGGTTACTTAGATGATTTATTAGAGAGGGCCCCATCCTCTGAGGACCCATCTGATGAATTTGCCACGGGCCTCTGAAGGTATAGTTACGTCGCTGTCAATGGTTCAAACCACAGAATTATTATGTCAACTCAGCGGATTTTTACGTCTTCCGTCGTAATCCCTCAATTTTATGTTGAAGCAGCTCTTGTCATATGTCATATCGCTACATGTTTACACGCTTTTTGCGTAGTATTTTGCCTACATTACTATCAGTTGTCTTCGTCGTTAGTAGTTTCGTTTTTTCTTTTGTCTTTTTTATCGTAATATTATTATGTATTCAGTTATTCATATTCATATAATTTATTATTATTACATTAAAAGAACAATGGTTTTGAAGGTTACTACTATCTATTACGTAGGTACATATGAATTCTAACAAAAGATAATGATATCAAACTGTATCAAGCTGATCAATATTGAATTACTAAATCACTTTTTTTATACGCCGCACACGATCCGCCTGATGTAAAGCGGTTACGGCAGCCTAAACGTGTTTGCAATACAAGAAGTATTATTCACGCGCTGACAGCCTCGCAGCATCTCCTCACGTCTGGTGACCTCATTCAATCGCAGGGACACAATAATCCTCACATAAGAGTATTGTCATTTGGCTGCGGTCTTCTGTGAAGTGGAGGTACTCCCCCCGGCGGGCACATCATGCTCTATCTAGCTTCTCGCCAAAGCCTCTTTCGTTTATTAGCAGGTCGTACCACAGGCGAGGCTTTGGCCCTAAGGATGGTGATGAACGACTTACACCCTAAAAGATAACTCTTCTAATACGCTACGCTCGACGTTGCCTAACTTGCGTGGTCAATTAGACCGACATCGACACGGCCAATGACGCCATCAACATCATCAATTAAAGTATGTAAAGTATATCTAAAGTATGTACTAAAAGAAAAATAGTTAACACTTCTAATTTCGCGCGCAGTGCACTGAAAACATAGGCTATAGATAGTTATCTCATGTTTATGTAAGTCCGGTTTAGATAACCGACATGCTGAAGTATATTTGCACTGCTTGGGTTAGTCATTGTACTCTGCATTACATATTGCCTTCTAAACGAATAGAGCTGATCGTCGATCACATGAACTAAAATGAAGATATAAATCTCTAATGCTTTAGGAGATTATAATGTCATGCTATAGTACATAAAGGAAACATATAAGTATGGATGTAGAGTAAAATTGCAATAAATTTGGGGTGTAAGTGGTTCATCAACATTATTGAACCAAGGCCAACACCTGCACGCGGTGCACCCTACTGACTTACAGACGAATCTCTGGCAAAAAGAGAGGTAGGGAGCGTAATTGTAAGCTACCCACCCGACTGGGGAATGTACCTTAGAGAACACCGCAGCCAAATAACAATTCCCTTGAGGGTTGTTGTGTTCCTGCGAGTGAGTGAGATCACCAGAAAGGAGGGAGATGCTGCGTTGGCAAGGAGGGTGGCGGCGCGCGAGCGATATTTTATGTTGCGAGCGTTAATATGGCTACGGTAATCGTTTCACATCAGGCGGGTCGTATACTTGTCTGCTACTCGACGTAGTAAAAAAAATGAAGGAATATGTCTACTTTCGCCCGCAAGTTCATACATTATGTATTCCGATGCCCCGTGATAATTTTTAAAAATCTTTTCTTAGCAGATGCCTACGTCAGAACGGCCTGTATGCCAAATTTCAGTATTTTCCGTCCAGTTGTTTGTGTTGTGCATTCATCGATCAGTCAGCCAGTCAGTTTCTGCTATTATTGATACTGTCGATTGTTGGCACTTGGATTTGGCAGTTACCAGTTGGACGTTATTAATATGCTGTTTTTTTTTATTACTTCGGGTGGCAGACTGATGAGAAGCAGTTACCGTAGCCATATTAACGCTGGCAACATAAAATATCGCTCGCGCGCCGCCACCCCCGCTGCCAATGCTGCATCTCCTTCCTTTCTGGTGACCTCACTCACTCGCAGGAACACAACAACTCTCAAGGGAATTGTTATTTGGCTGCGGGATTCTGTGAGGTGGAGGTACATTCCCCAGTCGGGTAGCTTACAATTACGTTTTCTACCTACCTCTCTTCGCCAGAGCTTCGTTTGTCAGTCAGCAGGGTGTACCGCGTGCTTACACCCCAAAGTTATTAATAAAGCACTTGCAATTGATCCATTAAAATAACTTTAATAACGATTTGCACATCAAATTAATCTGATAGCACATCCAACCTGCATTAATATTAATATTAATATTCATGTGCAATAAGTATTTTTTGTTGTGAAAAATAGGTTAGGTTAAGTTAGCAATGTATTTATTTGGTGTTATATTAAATAGTATCCCTTAATTAATAAATTATGTGGAACAGTACAAGTGCTTTATTAATAAAAGAAAGTCAGTTTCTTCTTTTAAATAATAAATAGAAGTCTAGTTTCGCCCAAATAGTTTTTTTGTAATTATAAATACCTAGACAAATAAAAAGAAATTACTAATAACAAAAAAAAAAATATAGTCTAGACTAGATTTTTGTTTCGGTAATTAATTTCTTATTTATTAAATAGGTAAATACATAAATAAGTAAATAATAAACATTAGGTTAACTGTTGTTGATTTTTGTATAATTCGTGTGCCAACTAGAAAATGGAGAAAATGAAAAGTGCTATTTCTATGTTTAATAAATTAAATTGCAAAGAACAGGAATATCTGTAAAAATATAAATACCTACTAAGTAAATTGATTGAAGTATTATGACTCCTTGGTTGGAAAGGAAGCATTTTTCTTTTTTTTTGCCTGGTTCTGTTGGTGTCTGGTCGATCCCAAGGCCCAAGAGCATTTTTTGTCCGCGCGGTTCTATCGGTCAAACCATGCGTCATGCGTCGTCACTGTATTGTAATATCCCTTTGAATTCACAATCCGCTTAAATTAGTTCGAGTAGACATTGATTGATTCAAGGGCATTTTTTGATCATGACTTTTTTTAATATTACGTTGGGTGACAGACAAGCATACGACAAGCCTGATATGAAGCGGTTGACGTAGCTATAGTAACGCTCGCAACATGAAACATTGCTCGTGCGTCGCCACTCCCGCTGCCAACGCAGCAACTCCTTCCTTTCTGCTGACCTCACTTATTCGCAGGGAATTATTACCCTCAAGGGAATTGTTATTTGCCTGCGGTATTCTGTGAGGTAGTGGTACTTCCCCAATCGGATAGCTTACAAATACGCTGTACTGTACCTCTCTTTTGTCAGAGCCTCTTTGGCAAGTCGGCTGGGTGCACCACGTGCAGGTGAAGTTGGCTTTGGCTCCAAAGATTGTAGAGAGCATCTTACACCCTAAACGACTTTTTTTTATATATATGCGGGGGGGGGGGGGGGGGGCAAAGGAGCATTTGGGTCACCTGATGGAAAACAATCACCACCGCCCATGGAGATGAGCTAAACCAAGGGGTCGCCGATCAGTTGCTAGCGTTCCTTTCTTTCTTTATCAATTATTTGTCACTAACTATCCCGTAGAGTAGTTCCAAGTTCCAACATATACATTTTACACCGTAAATCTCGAAGGAAATTACAAGCTTGAAACATTAGATCATATCCAATACTCGTAGATAATATAGTATGATAAGTGTAAATAGTAGCTACTCCGCAGATAATCATGAGATTTCCTATTTATTCATGATGATATATTTTGTTTCGTAATAGAATCTGGTGGTGGTAACTGTAGTAAATGTTCTTCTATAAACATAAACGCGATATGACACATAAATCCCGCTCCAGATTTGAAACAGCGCGTATAATGTAGTTGCATTAGCTTCCACGGTTTGGCAACGATGTCCATCATTGTGCAAACTCTCATCATGCCGCATAATCATCGAATGTAATGTACAGTAAGCACATAATGTTACGTATGCGGTACGGTTCAATTGCGACGGACCTTGGTAGTGATATGTTATGGTTGGATCGTTATCGTTAATTAAATCAAGGATAATAATCCTTTGTTAGACTAATGACGTATTCTAGAAATTACTAAATAGTTTAAAATTTACCAATTAAAAAGTACCAAGTAAAGGACCTCTTCTAGAATTGATTAATTCCCGAAATGTACAATTCGAAAAACATCCGATTCTTTATTTGACTGAATGTATAGAGTGTATAGAGTGTTGGATATGGCCGGGGAATGTGATGAAAAAACGCCACTATTAACTTAGGATACTCCCTTAGCACTACTGCGTACTAAATTTGAAACATTTTTGAGATTTCTAAGATTAAACATTTCTAAGATCCTACGTTTCTGTCGAGATTTCCCAGACATTACTCGTTCTATTTGCTCGAACTACTTTCAATCTTATAAACCCAGAAAGGATTTTTTTTTATCAAGTTGTACTTCTTGCTACACACATTCTTATTTTGATCTGAAGCTACAATTATTTCAAATGAATTTTGGAGAATTTTCCGTTATTATCTTTCTTTGTAGTCTGTTGAATCTTGCAATAAATATTACATTTGTGTTTAATTATTTCGAGTCTTTATAAACTACGGTCTTTATAAATGAGTACTGCTTGCTAAATCTAAAAGACGACCAGGCTTATTTGTATTATGTTGGCTTCACACATTTTTTTTTGTAAGTATATATATACTTATAATACCTACTAAGAATACACCTAGACCAAGACAAACAGATATGTTCATGTACACAAATATTTGTCTTGTGCGACAATCGAACCCGCAACCACGAAATCAAAATAGCCATTGCTAGCAGTTCGCCGGGCACCGAGCAGAGGGACAATTCTCGTAATTAAAATATAGTCAAAATTCAGTTTCGATCCAGTCTCGATCTCACAAATGTCACATTTGGTATTCTCGTAACACAATGTGTAACTTCAAAATTAAATTTAAGCGGGATTATATCGAAATATGAGTGAAAATTAAATAAACTAAGAATGTTACTTTGCCAACAACAAGAATTGATAATAATTAATTAATGAAATCAAGTATATAATTTTAGTCAATTCACAATTCAATCTCGATTCGGTCAACTTTCAATCTGCGTTCGTAGAAAAATTACGAGAATTGCCTTCTGGTATGTATCTCAAAAACCATGAGACATAAAGAAGACCGGGCTAGCTTCTAAATGACCTCACCCTCGCGTATCTACAAAACTCGTTTGAAATATCTCCAAAACCAGAAAACAACCTGTTTCATCTCACAAATAATTAAGAAGATAAGTTATTATTTCGGTAAAATAATTATTTGTTAGATGTTTATACGAATATCAGTTTATAAAGTTAGCAGAGTGAAGCAAGACGGGATCGATAAATAGTATCACTAGAGTTTTAATGTAGGTTTAGTGTTCAATGTAGGTGTCTATGAAACTGCGTAATTTATAAATCAGGCACAAGCAAGAATTTCAAGTACTTTATTAATTAGAAATTGAATAATTACTTTATTTAATTTCTAATTAATAAAGTACTTGTACTGTTCCACGTAATTATTGTTTTTTTTTTAATTACGTGGAACAGTATAAGGTGCTTTGTGTTCCACGTAATTAATTTTATTTAATTAGGTGGAACAATACAAGTGCTTTATTAATAACAGAATGTTGATAATGTTCCAACAAGTGCCAACAATCAACAACATTAACCAATCTCGTTACATGAATCCTACTATGATCCTACTCATAATATATATTAAACTATAAAAGTTTTCAGATGTTTGTTCCATTTCACGTAAAAGGTTGAAAAGACTTAGATGAAATTTTAAATAGAACTAGCGACCCGGCTTTGCCCGTGTGGGATTTTCCCCGTTTTTGCAACAATTTACACAGTAGGATTCCCCGGAAGACGCGCGACATTTTTTAAGTTTATATGTTATACAATTGACATATGGATCATTATGCTATGAACAATTTCGTTGCAAAACGTCGCTGCCATTCCTTTCCGCGGCGGTGTGAATTGTGCCTTACAGTTTAGTATGCATGCACTGAAGTTGAAGGACAAGGCCACAGGTGGCGGCCAGCTTGTTCATAATGAAGCAGCTAGAATTATTTGCATAGCCACTGAGTTAGAAATGGATGCGAATCTCATTCAAGGCGAAAAGGATTACAATATAGGCTGCCATAGAAACCAGATTCTATGGTAATTGTAATAAGGCTCACAGAACGATCATCAACTTGCTGTTCGACGCTAGCGGTACAATACACAGCAAAAGTAGAGTTACAGATTTTAAAATTAGATTTTGAGCGATTAGTAACAAAAATGCTCTCGAACTATTCAGTGTACTTAATTGAAGCACTTTTTAATTTTATTAATTTTAATTGACATTTATTCGAATTTTAGTTTTGAATGCTATCATTTATACTTTTACTGTTGACTCTACTATAGATTCTAATGTTTGTTTGGAAGAGCCCTGTCAAGCGTTCAAGGTAATGCCCCATTAAGAGAATCGTTCATTAAACGTCGTAAAAGTTAGTTACGGTTGTTTGTTGTTCGCAGGCGACACACAATATAGGTACATTTATTATGTCACCAAATGGCGGCAATGGCGGCATAGTGGGAATATTCCGTCAATTTGTTCAATTTGGCACTCGATGGCATCGTTGCGTGTCTATCTAATCGATCACGCAAGTTAAGGAACATCGACCTTAGCCCGTCTATGGATGGGTTTATTTATGTCAAGGTCCTTGGTGTTTCAAAGAGCAATGTAAACCGTCGGTCCAGGCTTTCGTCAGTAGCCTTTGGACGGATTGAACGTTTCGAATCGATTGAGGGGACCTCACCTGAACAGTGGGATGAATATTGGTGCATGACGATTAAAAACTTTGGCTTTAAAAAACTGGCCTCCGCTAACCCCCAGTTCAGTACAGTATCTGAAATAATTGTTTATTTATGACGTCCACGCGGACGATATCGCGGGCGGCCGCTAGTTAACTATATATGATTGTCACTGTTATAGTAAAATGGAGATATTCGCATATATCTATCGCATACCTACCACAAAATACTGTATGTAACACAGGACCTTCGCAAATAAACGACTGCGAAGCACTTAGTTCAGGTAGGAGGTACTTCATTTGCAGTTTATATCACAAAGAAAACAAAGAAAAATATTAATTTGTTGCGAACATGTAAAATTTTGGGGTGTAAGTGGTTCATCAACACCTTTGAACCAAAGCCAACTTCACCTGCACGCGGTGCACCCTGCTGACTGACAAACGAAGCTCTGGCGAAAAGAGAGGTAGGGAGCGTAATTGTAAGCTACCCGACTGGGGAATGTACCTCCACCTTACAGAATACCGCAGCCAAATAACAATTCCCTTGAGGGTCGTTGTGTTCCTGCGAGTGAGTGAGGTCACCAGAAAGGAAGGAGATGCTGCGTTGGCAGCGGGGGTGGTGGCGCGCGAGCAATATTTTATGTTTATGTTGCGAGCGTTAATATGGCTACGGCAACCGCTTCACATCAGGCGGGCCATATGCTTGTCTGTCACCCGACGTAGTATAAAAAAAAAAAAAAAAATGCAACATGGCGGCCTTATTGCTAAAAGCAATATTTTCAAACCAACCTTTATGTAGGTAGGTAATAGATAGTAAATAAACAACTTATGTAAGGAATAAAAATGTAACCAGAAATGTTTCGAATTCTTAAAATACAGACTAGTGTGCATTATGTAATAAATAGGTGCCCTTAATTCCGCTCTGATTATTACTGAAAGTTAAATTGATGGCTATATGTATTTCGTTAATTGTTAGCCATTCATTACCCCATTAATTGGTCACGGTATCATAATAGAGTAATCAAAAGGAACAATGTAAAGCGCACTAAAGATATAATGCGTAAAGTTGCCGGTAGTTAGGTAGTGGAAGGTTGGCAGAAAGCGAGAGTTATCTTTGTTGCAAGGTCGAAACGGTTGAAACAGCTAATAAAAGAAAAACTTTATCCAATAGGATTAAGACTTGTGTCTGTTACATTATGTATGTCGTGGTCCGATCGTTTAATTGGGCCGATCGCGATAAGCCTGGCCAGATCGACGTGTGCCGCCATATTCTGATTTGACCAATTATTTCATGATGTGCCCAATGTAAAGTTGGGCAGATCGACGAGAGCAGACTATTTGTCGATTTTCCCATTCAGTTACTTGGCCGCATCGAGATAAGGCTGGGCATATCGTGCTATGCCTGGGCGCATCGTGATGTAGTTCCACTTTCTGACGACTGTGTCAGCTGTGTGTTTGTTTACGTCTAGAAAAAATGGCGGCGTTACAAGAAACTGAAAATATTGCTAATACACTGAAAATATTGCATATATATAGGGTGATAATAGTGAGTTGGTGGACGAAAAAAGTGCTTTCCGATTGCATTTCGATCAAAAGCTGCGTGATTTTTATGAGAGTCACGCAAATTCCTCGCATAATGTGAAAAAACCTTGGACCTCTGCTCGGATTTTACAGATTAGTTTTTGTTAATAATCAAATTATTACACGTAACATGACGTAACTTAAATGTCTTGTGCTAATATATCTTTTTGTTATATCGGAGGTCAGCAATTCATATCAAAATCTTTTATTTTTTTTAGGTTATCGAGCTTATAAAGAAAAGTAGGGTGTCCATGCAACGGGATTCCTCAGACTATTACTGGAGCTCCAAATATGGGGGGTCCTTCCGTTTGGCAAAATATTTTTCGTCAAATTTTACTTCCCAAAAAACTTATCGCGCTAGTTTCATTTCCCAAAAGAATCTTTAGCAAACTTATATTTCGCATTTTAATCACTTGGTCAAATATTCATTTGGCAACTTTTTACTTGCTCAAGTTTTATTAAGTCAAATATACATTAAGCATAAATATATATTTTGTAAATAAATATATTCCAAAAATAAGTTCGTGCAAACAGCCGAGTGCTAACAAACATTTCACTTGCTTATTAAAAGTCGTATCTGTTGCGTACTTTTTTGCACAACAGGGTTGTGCAAAAACTTGCCTAAAACAAAAAGTGTCATTAATAATTCATTATAAATAAATAAATAAAATAATTTAGGCTAGATTAGAACTGCAAGAAAAGTGGGTTAGGTTAGGTTAGAACTGTGACCCCAACAGAGCGCGAGCCGAGCGATCGTAGCGAGCGTGCCGCGGCAGCGGCCGGCGAAGCGCCGTAATTGATTTGTTTAATAACAATATACTTAATTATTATAGAAGTTCCCACCTGTAAATTATGTAATTATGCAGTTCAATTTTTAATGCAGTGTATTTGCAATATTTTGGGAAGAGCATGTTATGCCAAACCACATTTGACTACATAATACTTGGTAAAATGAAACATTGCCATGTAATTATTTGTTTAACAATCAATTGCCGAGAATAGTATTGCTAATTGTAAAATTGCGAAAAGTTGTTTTGCCAAATGAAAATTTGGGAAACATACCTACTTTAGAATGTGATACTTTGGGAAACGTTTTTTCCCCAAAAATTTGTAATCCCCAAATATGATATACTGGAAATTTCAGGAGAAGAATTTTTGATATTCAAAAAGAAATCTGTTGATGATGTGCCTGATTAGTAATTACGAGTGAAATTAGAGTAACGCATATAAGATAATTTTTATTAAGATGTTTGCTAATTTTTCAATAGCTTTTAGTTTAAGTATATGCTCAGTACTAAGCAGTATGTACGACAGACAGAATGTTTATGATGTCATTGTTTTAAGAAGCAAAACATTTTTTTAAATAAAAGTCATTAAAAATAATAAAACACTCTTTTCATTTCCAAATTGTTAGTCATCCTACCTACTCTAACCGAACATAGCTGAGTAAATCTTTATTAACTTTTTAAACGTCTTTTTATCGAGTGAAATACTTAAACTTGATTTTATTTGCTTGTAAGTATGATGGACACCCTACAAACTCGATTTGGCCAAGTATGGACGGCCAAATCGTCAAACGTTATGCTTTGAACGATATGGCGGTGATTAGGCAGCCAAATCAAAATATGGCGGCACATGTCGATCTGCCCAGGCTTATCGCGATCGGCCCAATTAAACGATCAGCCCACGACATGTATACCATGCTGTCTTAGTAATTGCGCTTAGCAATATTTGTAGACCGTGGCAAACCCCGGCCACTCCATACAAATGAAGCGTCGTTTACTACTACCACTGTATAAGTAATAGTACTACGTACAGTATGGCCTCTCCCTGCCGCTCTCTCGTGTCTACGTCACCTCTTCTCTGAGACAAATCTGGAACAGTTTGTATGGCGCCGCACGCACACACGCTCATACCCGCTCTGTACAGACGTCATTGTTGATGTAGTAGTTACCGATGCGACATTTGTATGGAGTGACCGGGGTGTGCTACTACATAGATAGACAATGACGTATGTGGTGCTGCCGCACTGGTACAGATTGTTCGTATGGTGCCCCATACGAACAATCTGTACCAGATCCGCCTCAGAGGGGAGCTGAGGTCGATACGACAGAGCAGCAGGGAGTGCCCATACTGTACCTAGTACTATTACTTATACTGTGACCGTGGAGATGGAGAATCTTTTGACGTTAGAAATTTAATTAAGCGATTTAATCTGTCAAGGTGGTAAATTGCAGGAAAAAAAGGTTGGAAAACGTTTTTTTGAAGTGAAAACTTCTTTAGCAGCGTTGTGCACTTTTTTTGCGATGGGTAAAAAATGTTGAACTCGCGTAAGGATCACGTGTCCTGATCGAATATCCGTAAGATAAAGCTGCGAAACTACAAAATTCGAATTGACAGTTCGTAAGGCAGACTACAAAATCCAACTATAAGCAAAGCCGATACGATTGAGAATTCTTTGAATATGTTAATGATTCGAAATAGTTTCGAATTGACAGTTCATAAGACAAAGCTGCGAGACTACAAAATCCAACTTGTAACAATTGTGATTGCTTTGATTAGTTTATGTTTGTGTACGATAGCGCAATAAATGAATATTGTATTTTACCACATAAATGATAGTACTGTTATACTGATAAATAAAGCAATTCGTGCGAAATTATTTTCTAACCATTCCAAAATATTCAAAAATGCACAACGTTAATGTTCAAGTTTTCACTTTTGCCGGCACTCCCGGAGTGCAACCTGTTTTGTTTCTTAAGGCGCATGTTCCGATGGTCCGTCCATACATTTTTTGATGGGATTATACACGAAACAAAGACACTCTTTGTTTAAAACAAATAATTTTATCACTTTTCTACTATGAAATGTTGTCGCTTCTGACCTTTTTAGGAAATAACTTACATTATTATCTTAGGAAAACAATAATGAAATCCAGGAAAAAATTGAAAATTGTTTAGTAGTGTGAGTGAGTTTCGACAAGTAAAATAAAGCGCCACCTTTATTTTGCTTGTCAAAACAAAACAAACAAATGATTGCGATAGCTTAGAAATTTACAAAAATACCACCGTTTTTCCAAAATCTGTAAACGCCAATAGAATCAATTCTTGAAATTATTAGTAATCTTACAAAATACCTTTCATGTAATTATCTCTACAAAGGGGCAAGATAAAAAATAGTGTGTTCTGACTTTTCTAGTAACTCAATTGCTCCATATAGACATCTGAAGTCTTGGAAGTTATAAAAAGCCAGATTGCATCATGTAAAAGCAGTTTTGCGAAAAAAGCAGTACTTACTATTTTTGTTCAGGAATATTAAAATCTTTAACTACGTCTATGTCATGTGTTGTGTGTTGTTACTGATCTTTGCATGCAGCATACAGTTTCATACACAATGTGATTTGTCTTTGTTCTAATTATGTATACTAGTTTCTATTTAAGTTAGCAATTTCTTATACGTATTTGAAGACAAAAAAATGATATATCTATCTATATAACTAACTACCGTGTATACCAATATCAGATGCTGAGAAGTTTTTTTTTATACGAAAGGGGGGACAAACGAACTGCCCATGGGGATCAGCAACACCAAGGGGTCGCTGATCCGTTGCCAACATACTATACTCCTTCCTTTCTTTCTGGTGACCTCACTCAGGAACACAACAACCCTCAAGGGAATTGTTATTTGGCTGCGGTATTTTGTGAGGTAGAGGTACTTCCCCAGTCGGGAAGTTTAAAAATACGCTATAGGTACCCTACCTCTCTTTTCGTCAGGGCCTCGTCTGTCAGTCAGCAGGGTGCACCACGTGCAGGTGACATTGGCTTTAATTCTAAGATGTTGATGAACCATTCCAACCGACTTGGTTGAACTACAGAACAATAGGGGACCCAATCTGGATTGTAATTTTGGTACTTCATGGGTAGATCGTTGGGCCAAAACAAAATGCATTTCAAAAAATTTGCCAGACATACTGTACAGAGACGCCATTACGAACACTCGAGTCATTCTACCCTACGTGTGAATGGTCTGGTATTGTGATAGATGCATTTAGGATGGCGACACACCCCGTCGAGACAGTCTGAGGGCACCGAACTGTGAGGTCTGCGAGTCTGGATTTAATAATGCAGGTTTTTGTCTAGTGTATGCGTCCTACCCTAGCTCTATCTACTATTAGTTGATTTTAAATTCTGTATAACTTAAGTGCCTATAAAATTTGAAAACGACATCAATTTTATTGCAAAAAAGAACTACGATAAAATTGATGTAAAAGCGAACTTCATTTAGTGTTGGGAGTTGGGACAATTGATAGAGTCTTTGGGAGATCGTATTTATATGCAAGGATTGATTGTTAAATAGGATTATATATGCAATAAAGATAATAAAGAATTACAAAGATTACAAAAAATATACTTATTATTTTGATATCGATTATACCTATATTTTTTTCTAATCAGCGCTTGTAAGACACTTTAGTGTGTTACAAGTTATTGTTGGTTATTAATTTGATTAAGAATCCGTCACGCTCAATTAGGTAAATCCTAGCATAGAGGGCAAATAAAGTCAAGTTCAAGTACATACGCGGTGCTTTTTCAAACTTTTGTATTGTTTCTTTTTTCAAAATACCTACATGTCACTTTGTAAGTTACAGTGTTACCAGAATAGAATATTATTAACTTTACCCTTACACCAGCCGTAAGTAAGTTAATTACAATTAGCAGCCGCTGTAAAAAATACCTACATAGGTACATGATGCTTTTCCAAATTTTTGTATTGGATTTTTTGACGTGATAACGTCTTATAAATTGATGAACGCCGGCTGCACGCACGAAAAAGCATGACTCATTGTCACATTCCGCCTGAGCTGAACGTGCAAGCGAGAACGCGGAACAAGCGATCGAGAGGCATGATCAGCCTAAGAGTTCGGCTTGTGACGCATCTATCTCTCTTCTTATCACTTAAAATTATCGTCAGTAGACCATCTTTTCAGACATTTTTGTTAACAAAATAGATGCGTCACACTATCACGTGTTTACTGACTGAAGTCTCCAAACTCACCCACTCATTAGCAGCGATTTAGTATCGTTTAAGCTCAATGACAATGTGTTTTATCTCCAATACATTCGTGTGATGACAATGTGAGTCCAAATTGCTCGTGTGTCCTTCATAGTTGTCCACAAAATACTTACACACGGACAAAAACCATTTACTAAATTCTGACACGATATTAAAACTGCGCATTTGTGAATTTGCGCAGTTGTAGTGCTAGCTTTATTTTTTATTTCACATTAATTTTATTGCCAATTGTTTGTTCTTTTAGAACCGTAATTGAAGTGTGTAGATCAAGAAGATAATACGAGTAATAGGCCTATAGGTAAAGGCTAAAATTTATAAGAACGAACGTGTTATTTTTGAACGGTTTTATTTAGCTTGCCCTGTTTGTTTATTTATTTATATTATTTTTATTTAGCTACATAAAGGGAAAAGTTAATATTATGTTGTACGTAGAAAAAAAGCTTGGATGTTCGTGTCTTAAATTTTTGCAGGTGATTTTAAATTTTCATGTTACGGTAGGTATGGTCCGAATAACGTTTTTCTGTACGCGGTTGGAACTGTGGCCAGATGCTAGTTTTGTTTACAAGTGTGTACCTCACTATTGTATGTACAGGACTTACTGCGATCGATTTTTTTTTGTTTTTATATTATGACCTAGCAGACGCTATGGCATAGGCTATGGTCACGGGACGACGACACGGCGACACACTGAGAGAACGACGATCTGCAACGTCGCCGAAATATCGGATAAATAGAAAAATCAACCGCAGTAAATCCTGTACATACAATAGTGATGTAAACAACCGTGAAAGTTTAAAACTATGAATGTTTACCTCTATCTATCTCTCTATCTCAATCTATATCTTTATAATGAGAAGTTCTTCTCTTCGCACTTGTTCAGTAAGTAATAAATTGGTTTAGGACTACCAATTTATTACTCCTGAACAAGACGCCATATCAGTAAATCGACTATAAACGTTTGAAAATATTGATGTACAATACGTGCATGCATAAACCAGCTATACCGATAACTCATACAAACGAGTTTTGAAGGTCAAGTTTAGATATCAACTACGTACAAAGACGTAGTTCGAACACATCGAACACGTGTTTCTTCAAATAAATATAGTATTTAAATATTAAATCCTGGCTAACTAAACCAACACAATCTGTCAAGCATTACAGCACAGATCAAACATGTGTTTGTGTTGCTCCAGAATTTAATTTATATCTGGAGTAGAGTATATTATTCTGTGTCTGGAGTCCACATATAAATTGAAACTATGACTGTGTAGCTGTACCCTGTAACTTTATACAATCACGTACAATGGCAGCTTATTTTCGTTCAATTATTCGTGTTCTGTTCTACTGTGAAGGTCAATAGAAAAAACATCATGTGTATATAACTACATACTCACAAAATGGATTGCCAATGAATGAAAGAATGGAAAATAAAAATCATTACATGATATTTATCGAAAGGGTGCAATTAAATACGCTATTTCTAGTAAATCTAATCAGTAATGTATATTTCAATTGTTGAGGAATTGTTATTAATTGAAGAATAGTCTTCAGTAGTAGTTTATAGAAACTTGCGCTTCCAATCCGGCTTGTACAACCAACCACTGATTTCTTTGTTATGAATTTATTAAATTATGTTGTACATAATACTGTTAATTTAGTAGATAACATTCTTGGATAGTTAAGTGGGCAGGGCAGCTACAAGATTACTCGAGATCAGGTTAAGTAAAGAGAAAGAACGTTTTTTTTCTCAATAGCGATTTAATTGTTTATTTTTTATAAAACCTACACAACAAAAATGTATATTGTAGGTCTGTGATATCGTAATATTCTGATTAAATCACACCAAGAAAGTAATAACGTTTCGCTGGCTATACTTGTGTTTCGTTAGTTAATTTTACGTCGCGTTCGCAAGGACAGCTCTATCTATTTCTGAACGTGATGTTGTAATGGGGAATTCAATTAACGCGGGGTTATGACAGCGTAATTAGCCTTTATTTTATTATATTTAAATTACTTAGAGATAAAATATAAATGAAAAATATTAAGGATATTCTTACTAGAACATCAGAATAGGAGTAAATAAACTTGATATCTAATTCTACCCCGCAAAGGGTTCATTTTATTCTAGTGTTGCTGTGCTGTTAGTGCTGTTACTTCACAATTTCAAGACAAGCATTGGATTTCATAGTGTCGAGATCTTTTGAGATGTTCAATTCTGTAGACATCTCAAGAAGAAAAAAATATATAATTGTTTGTCTATCGGTCCTATGCGTATATTAATACTTAACGTACGTAATGCGTACTTTACTATTTTATTTTCAATAATTAATTTTCAGGAAGTCCAGTTTGATAACTCGATAATAGTAGGTCATGGTCAATGTCGATACGTAGTAGATCGCAAAACATAAATCTTTATTATTATAAGTATTTAATATTTAGTAATGTCTGAGTTTTAGATTTTTTCTATATAATTTTCTAACAATGGCGTTTAACAGATAGAATATAATAATGTAGATAGAATATAATTTATTGATAAATAATCACACAAACAAATGTTATGCACATGTTATGAATGAAAACTATTTACTGGTTATTGTTTGTTATTGATAGAGAAAGTAAACATGTACAAAAGGTACCTAAATACTAATATATTAAACTATTAGTGGTATTACATACCCACAAGAGTCAAGAAATAATACAACTACGTTCAATTGAGTAGATACATATATCTGTGTAAACATTTTTTATTGTTGCGCAAACCATAGATAACTTATCTATGACACGGAAGTGCGTTATTATAGCTTCTAATAAACTGTTATTCCCTAAACGTTTAAATAGATACAGAATTGGCTAATTAAAAACAAACTGGTTTTCACTAGTAGCATCTAGGTAGGTATGTTGTTAGGTAAGTATCTTTACATAGTTGGTAGGAGCAAAATACATAACTTAAAGTAGGCATTTGTTATTTTCAAAAATCGAGTGAGTGATTTAGGGTTAAGAATAGTTAAGATGTATAAATACAATTAGTTTATTTTCAAACATCGACTCTACATTTATTTTCTTTGTTTATGCTGGTGCAAATATTGTACCATGTAAAGGAAAATACATATATCATATCCTCATACATTTTTATAAATTTATCTTTATAAAATTGGTTACTGTTCTTTAAAAAAATGTAAAAATAAATGAATACACTGACCTGCAATGATAGAGCACCGTAAGTTGATCAACAGAAATATATCAGACACTTCTTTGAGGACGAAATCCTTTAGACATTATCCGCAATAAACATAAACCACATAAACTTCACTACGAATTTACTATTGTATCAGCTGTTCACATGTCTTGCGCCATTTATGATATCCATACGATCTTCTAAACGCACTGAAATAAAATGACAAGAGACTGTTTACATCAATACATTGCACAGTCGCAATGCCTAGTTCACGCACACTACTGAACGGTGTGTACGTATGAAAGCAAAATATTGAATACCTGTAGTGGGGATGAAGGAGGGTCAATGACGTTTCCACAAGCTGCAATGTGAGAAAGAAATAGCAAGATAGTGATTTTTAACGCAAAAAAAGAAGATAGAAACACAACAAATCTATGGAACACACAAATGTACACATACCTTCTATTTTATTTCATTATTTAGTAGGTAAAGCGTATGCTAATAGTGGTTAAGCTAAAAGTTTTCTATAATTCAACAAAAAAAGACATGAGTGCACATCTAAGGGTTAAAGTTTAAAAGAAAGAATTTAGGTACATAAGTGATAGGTATTAAACTTCAGAAATTACATGCACATATCTTTGTATTATATCCGTATTAGGTTTTTTTTTTTAAATTATGTTTATATAAAAAATAATGTTTTAATTTTTTAAAAGTGAGCAAAAATGAGCTGAAATTTTGATTGACTTCTATTTGATTTTGATTTGAAAGCGATATGTCATGTCATTTATCTCTAAACCCTACCCTACCTCCTACCAAAAAGAAGTTAAACTTCCGATTATTATGTAGCATAGATTACACCTGCATGTAAATATACGCATTGATGATTAAATATTATGATAAATTAAATTATTATTAGGTCATGGCATTCACTCTTATTTGAAGTTTTAAACTATAAATATTTAAGTAAAAATAATATAATAAATAGGATAAAATAGTCTTCTATATAGATAAAAAACATATATATTTAAATCAAGTTTTTAGAACATTACTGCGCGTAGTAGTGTATAATTCGGAACACACGAAGTCAATAATTTTTGACAAAGGACTGTGCCAAGGATTCAATATAATCTATGGGCTTTTTGGCGGGAAGAAGTAGAGCGCGGTTGTGCATAGAAACCTTAGAATAGAATTGAATGTCTGTGTTTTAAAAAAACTTTCATAACTTTATGTCTATTCAAATACTGATTTATATTATGGATAGTGAATTATGGTACAAGTTATTATTACAGTGTATATAATTAGTGGAACCTTTGATTAAAAGTCGCACTATCGAGTTGTGCGACCAAAATGTCGCACAAAGCGGTAGTAAAATTACACAATCCATTTTTTTGTTTAATTATTAAGGAATTAGTGGTTTTCTGACCATATTTCTCGGCATCTCCCTAAAGCCGGTACGATGAAATTATACAAAATCACTTGCTAATGGCGGAATAATTTTCAATTTAAGAGTTGTCGCCAAACAAATAAAGGAAGACAAGAAAATTATTAGACTTGGGAAATACTGTTATTTTTTAATAACCGTGACTGTCGTTTCATTTCCAAAAAAATAACAATGTTATATCACTGTAATTTTGTGACTTCGATCACTATGGTCACATTAGACCATTCTGTCTGACGCTTGATCACACAGGTCACGATGAGAAATCGATCACTATGGTTACATTATCACGACTTATGTTTTATTATTCACTGTGGACTGTGGGCCGACTTCGAAGTGAAAAACTGCAATTTCGGTCGAAAGTTCAGAATTTTTCAAATACGATTTTCATTCGATTATTTTAGTCGATTGATACCGACTTTTCTACTGTCATGATCTAATTTACAGTGTACATAATACTTACAACAAACATCAAATTATGGTGTTTATTTATTCGTAGACTCAGTAAAACGAAGTAGAAAAATTCCGAATATTTTGCCAAAATTTAAGATTTTAATTTCGTAGCGGGGCTCCAGTATGTTATGTTCCTTCGTTTTCTATGTGACCACCGTGACGTGCGTGATAGCCGTGATTGGAACAGAGATAACTATATTGGAACTATGGAACGACTTAGATAATATAGTTATTTTGTAACGGTACAGTGTCTCTGTGGTAACGTTGTTATTTCAATGTAAGTCACTGTTATAACTTTAGATTGCAGATCACAGTGATTTTATCATCGTTACGTTATTTTGGGCATAAGTCTAGAAATTATCTTTAAGGAGGCATGGAGGTGGATGGAGAAGTGTCGTATGAAAAAGTGCATTCAATAAAAATAAAAAATTAACGCGAAAAACACTGTTCGCCTTGGATCTCGTGTGGAAATCTACAAACGACCATATCCATACTAATATTTAAATGTGAAAGTGTGTTGTATAAAAATGATCATTAATTTCATTTCTTCCGTTACTCTTTCACTCAGAGTTGCTCAACTTCATTCAAGCAGCTTCGTTGTGACTTAATTTATTTCACATTGTCTTGGGTAACTATCAGTAGAAACATTCATAAATAAAAGTACTTGTACTTACAAGCATGTATTAGAATTTCAAGACATAATTTAATTAAATTTATAATTGCACTCCGGGAGTGAGGCAGAAGTGAAAACTTGAACATTAACGTTGTGCATTTTTGAATATTTTGGAATGGTTAAGTATTCCTTAACCATTCCAAAATTTCGCACGAATTGCTTTATTTATCAGCTATATTATATGTTTTTGACCTAACCGATTTATAGTCAAAAATCTTAGAAATTCGTTTGTGTTGTCATTGACGTTTTTCTATAGTATAGTATTACTACGTTAGTACTATTACTTATACTGTGGTATTACTTAAACTGTGATATTATGTTACTCCTGCTCGTGGTATACCCAGCAGATTAGCAACATAGCAATCCTGGTTTTACCGAAATATAGTAAGGCACATACTGATTTAGAAAAAAAACGCGACGTGAAGTATTAATTATGATATGAAGTATGATTATGTATGTATTGTTACCTGACGATGTGAGCCCCGAAGCCAAGCTTTTTACGATGACACGTGGACATAGCTATATCAGGCAACACTATCCTGAGGGGTGTCATGTTCATGTCATTAAATGACAGTTGTACAAAAAAAAAGTATAAAAATGTGCATTGTTTGATAATTTTATCATTTTTATCACAAAACAGAAAATTAGCTGGGTATTGTTTGTATATATTTTTATCAGTTGTGTTGTGATAAAATCGTTAAATTGCTGAGGTACATTTACACGTAATCTTTTACGTACCTAGTTAATTCAGTGTTATTTGGAGTAAGATTGTATTGGCAAGTAAGTAGTTTTATTGTTTTTTATTACATGATTTTTTTATTATTTTTTATTTTTTCTGTGTATTTTATTATAATTTTAGTTTTTAATGTAGTTGTATTAATTTTATTTTAAATGTAATATTAAGATAAATAATTTTAGTTTTGTAACTTAATAAAGCTTTCTACGAGTAGATTTATTTTAACAGGAAGCTAGTTACGTCGCCCAGACCCGAGCTTTTAATAGAGTCAGCGGGACTGGACGCCAACGCTGTCCGCCGGACATAGATAAGTAATAGCTAAGTAAGCAGTCTGGCCCTTCGGAGCCATATGTATCTCCTTTTTAATTCATTAAACGATTGGCATCCAATTCTGTCACACGTTATAATCATTTAGTTTTATTTTTAGTTTTTAAAAAGCCCGTTTCACGTTCCCTAAACTTTACTGGCGCAGCCGTGGTAGGATTGCTCGAGAAGGCGACGCCGTTTTTCGTTGTTTTTCCGTGTATACACCTGGCTATCAAATTTTGGCCAGAAGACGCGTTCGCGGCGCGCTACGAGTGATCTTCCGAACAAATAAATAAGTATAGTTGCGGGCTACGAAGACAAGGACTATGGCGATTGGTCTGATTGGTTGGTGAGTAAAACTCTTCGCTTTCCTTTCATTTCCATTCCCTATTTGTTATTGTGAAATAAAACTCTTTCGTAATAACGTTATCTGGTTAAGTCATAAAACTATATAGTACTATAAATAAGTAAAATAAATATAATACATAAAGTAAAGACTACTTACTACTCTAGATAATTATAAAGTATATCAAATTATATACATATAATTAGTAAATTAGTTTAAAGAAATATTAATTGCTTTTTCTTGTGTCTGTTTTATCTTAATCTTTACCCAAGCTGTGTTTTATATTTTATATTGTGTGTTTTATTATAGCTTTTACACATTTTACAGTTTTTATATAATTGTGTGATTTGATTCGTTCCAAAATGGCTAAACAAACGCAACAAAGTGAAAATTTATGTGATAACGAATTAAATATTAAAGCAAGTGACGCATTAGCATTAATTCCACAATTTTCGGGAGATTCGCGATTATTAAATTTATATTTAAGAAAATGTGAATACGCAATTTTAAAATATCAAGGCGATCAAAATAGAAACGAATATTTAATGCAATGCTTCACTAGTAAATTGACCGGGAATGCAGCCGCGCTTATCAGTGAGCGTACTGATATCACCACTTGGAATGAATTAAAGAATTTGCTAGATCAACATTTCGGAGATCCACGCAGTGAGGAGTGTGTGGCCATAGAATTAGAGAGCTTAAAAATAAAATCGAATGAGTCGTTTTCGGAATTTTGTCATAGAATTCAGAGTGTACAGTCAGCATTATTAGCTAAAGTGAATAGATTAAATAACAGTGATTTACGCGACGCGAAACATATTATTTATAATAATACGGCACTAAACGTTTTTCTGTATAATTTGCCGGAGCACATGATTCGTACCGTGCGTATTAAAAATCCGACCACCTTAGAAGAAGCTCACAAATATGTTCTAGAAGAAGTGAACTTCTTAGATCAGTATAATCGCAGAAACAAAATTTTTGATAAACCAAAAACCGTGTCTCAGTCAATTACGCCTCTTAAATTCGGTTTTCCTTATACGTCACCTCACGTGCCAAAACCATATATACCTCCCACGGGATTCCCTCAGAATAACCAATTTAAATTTGGAATACCACAGAATAGTCAATTTAAGTTCGGAGTGCCACAAAACAGTCAATTTAGATTCGGGATACCACAAGCAGTTAACCGCCCGTTACAATCATCTGGTTTCATGGCCCAACCGGCTGGTTATCGTCCTCCACAACAATTCGGCTATCGCCCACCCCAACAATTCGGGTACCGCCCGCCTCAACAAATCGGCTACCGACCACCTCAGTTCGGCAACTCTTCGCCGCAGCAGTTCAATCAACGTCCTTTTGTGCAGCAACCTAAGCCAATACCAAGTAACGATGTATCTATGAGAACAGCTGCACCTGCTAAGCCTCAGTTTTATTTAAACGAGCCATACAACTGTTATGATAGTTATATAGACCCTAATAGCCTCTCAAGATCCCAAGAAATGATAGAAATAAATTTGGACTCAAATCTAAAGTTGCCATATATATATATTCCGGAAATAAATAGTAAATTCATGATAGACACTGGCAGCACGCGGTCGTTTATAAGTCCTTGGAAAGCAAATGAATATTTCTTCCATGCAAAATCCCGCGAGCCCTTTCAAGTAATTAGTACTCATGCCACTAGTTGCCATGATGAAGTCATAACGATACCCCTTTTCCCGACTTTTCAAAGTAACGAATGTCATAAATTTTACATTTTTAACGTAGATAATAACTATGATGGTTTAATCGGCCTAGACTTGATGTTGCAGTTAGAAGCAGAAATCCGACTAAATGAAAAATGTCTAGTTACAAAAAATACATCTATACCTATTGAATGCCCTCAGCATGTAGTACGGTTAGCCCCGCGATCAGAACAGCGCGTGAAACTTCCCGCTAACCTATATGACGGACAGGGTATACTATATAGTATACAGTTTTGTGATGGCGTACGAATGCCTACCGCAATGGTTACGTGCAAAAATGGATTCGCAACCACGGTAATACAAAACACCCTAGATGAGGAAATATCACTAACTATTTGTAACCCATTCGAAATTTCCAAAATAGAAGGAGACCACGTACACGTAAATAACGTAAATGATAATAGTGAGGTAGACCAGTTACTGCAAAATAATCTTTCCAGATTAAGACTCGATCACATGAACAACGAGGAGCGCGATTCTATTTATAAGTTATGCGAGGAATATAGGGACATATTCTACTGTGACGCAATACCTCTTACCTTTTCCAATCAAGTTAAACACCAAATTCGCACTGTGAACGATGACCCCATTTACGTTAAACCCTATAGGCAAGGCCCCGCGCAGGCTAATGAAATAAAAAATCAGGTAGAAAAACTTTTGAAGGACAATGTAATACAAGAGTCACATTCTCCCTGGAACGCCCCGGTTCACCTCGTACAAAAAAAAAGTGACGCGTCAGGCGAAACCAAATATCGTATGGTCGTAGACTATAGGCGTCTCAATGAGATCACAGTCGACGACAAGTATCCGCTACCCAACATAACCGATCTTTTTGATAAGTTAGGTAGAAGTAATTATTTCACAACACTAGACCTAGCAAGTGGCTACCATCAGCTTCAAATAGATGAAAAGGATAGACCAAAGACTGCATTTAGCACAGAAAATGGGCATTATGAATTTCTTCGTATGCCGTTTGGCCTAAAGACGGCCCCTGCCACTTTTCAGAGGGCCATGGATAACGTCCTTCGCGGATTACAGGGTATTCACTGTCTTGTATACCTGGACGATATTCTGATTTACTCGACTAGCCTAGAGGAACACATACAAAAGCTACGTACAGTCTTTGATCGTCTAAGGCAAACTAATCTTAAAATACAGCTTGATAAATCAGAATTCCTACGTAAGGAAATACTTTACTTAGGACATACAATAACGAACGAAGGTCTTAAACCCAATAGCGATAAAATAAAAGCAGTTATTGATTACCCCATTCCAAAAACACAAACCGAAATTAAAAGATTTTTAGGTTTTATTGGTTATTACCGCCGTTTTATCAAAGACTTCTCAAAAATCACACAACCTATGACAGCCTGCTTAAAGAAAAACAAAAGGGTAATTCTCGACCAAAATTATATAGACGCATTTCACAAATGTAAAGAACTATTAGTTAACGCGCCCATCCTGCAGTATCCCGATATGACCAAGCCATTCATAGTCACTACTGATGCTTCGGAAGTAGCAATTGGTGCTGTACTATCGCAAGGAACAATTGGCAGTGATAGACCAGTAGCTTACGCTAGCAAAACTCTCACTGGCACCGAACGTAGATATAGCGCTATAGAGCGAGAACTGTTAGCTATTATATGGGCTGTAAAACATTTCCGTCCGTACCTCTATGGTCATAAATTTACTATATATACAGACCATAAACCATTAGTATGGCTTTACAAGTTAAAAGAACCGGATAGTAAACTGACTCGTTGGCGTTTGCGTCTACAAGAATATGATTTTGAGGTTATCCATAAAAACGGGAAACAAAACTTAAACGCAGATGCGTTATCTCGTATTCAAATTAACGCATTAGGTGATAATGATGACGCTACATCCCTACAGGTTAATGTTGACGATAACGAACAGAGATTACAGGAATATCTTAATGACGTGACTGAAGAACTGACTAGAATAGCTCAAAGACGTGCTACTGACGAGACTATAACTATCTCTGACGAATCTAAAACTATTACAATATCAGATGATAATAGCGAACCCAAATTCCCAATTAGATCAGCTAGTACTAATAGTCCAACACATAGCGTAACTGCTCATTCTGCCCCCGACATGGAAAATAAAGGTATACCAATACTTCACGAGGCTATAGATACAAAACCCAGACAGATATTAGTTTTTACATGGTTAAAAGATAGCATGCAAGCAAGGGACATTTCAAATAAAACTCAAAAAATTATAGAAGTATTTTTACCCATAAATAAGGAAGAATTAGTAACACAGTTTTTAAAAGAATATATTAAAGATAAAACCAAATATTTTATATATTTTGAAGATGAACAGCATCGCCGAGATTTCACTAACGTCATTATTCGGTTATTTAGAGAAGGTCAAGTCTCATTCTACGAATGCACAAAACGTGTCATATTCATAGACGATGAAAAAGAGCAAAAAGCTATTATTCTTAAATTACACGAGGGTAAGACATGCCACCGTGGAATTAAGGAAACTATGTCCAGAATTCGTCGAGATTACTTTTGGCCTAACATGCAGGAAACCATCGCGGCCCAATTAAATTTATGCGAAGCATGCAAAATAATGAAATATGATCGAAACCCTATTAAACCAAAACTACAACTTACACAAACACAGACATCCCCCATGCAAGAAATATTTATAGACTTATTCACTATAGATGGAAAAACGTACCTAACCTTAGTTGACGGGTTCAGCAAGCACGCTCAAGCTATAGAGATAAGTAATAGATCAACCCCAGAAGTTACAAGAGCCTTAATAAAGTACTTCTCCTTTTATGGTGTTCCTAAGAAAATTACCAGCGACCCTGGATCAGAATTCAACAATGACCTTATGAAACAACTCATGGCTCTGTATAAAATACAGTTACACATAAGCACTCCACATAATCCCAACTCTACGGGTATAGTCGAGCGTTTCCACTCCACTATTATAGAAATATATAGGTTGGCTAGGTATGAGCAAAAATGTACAGATGCAGCATCTGTAATGGTGTATTCTGTCATGGCTTATAATAGTACCATACATTCGTCTACCGGTCTCACTCCTTTTGAAGTGCTCTTTGGCCATACAGACTCAAATGACGCATTTAATATTGATTTTGAAAAGTCATACACGCAACAATTACTAGTAGATCACTGTAAACGAACAAATACATTATATAAGTATATAGCGGATAAGTTAGTAGCAAACAAAGAGAAGGCTAGAAAAACTAAAGGTGGAGAAGATGTAAAAGAGTTAGACATTTCAGACACTGTATATGTTAAGGATATAAATATTAGAAAAAGCAAGGATAAACCCCGATTTAAAAAGGCAACGGTGACGGATAAAACGCAACGTAATATCGTCCCTATACAAGTAGGAAACCGACCCACTACGGCTCATATTAAAGATATAAAACGCACTTCGCAGGTGGTGTCTACTCCTGCTGATGCCCAGGGACCAGGCCCTTCAACTAGATCAGATTAACGGAAATCCAGGCGTTTTACCTGTAAAGGAAGGTCAGGCGTACATTCAACTAGATAAATGGCTTATTGTAAAAACGATTAACTTAAATGGTATTAGTAAAGATTTAAATTTTAACGTGCAAAAATATTCCGAATTTATTAACATACTGGAACGCGAATTTCAATATAAACATGAATTTAGGGAAATGAAAGTTCACGTAGATTATCTTAAGGATATCACCTTAGAAAAATTACAGGAATTAGTACCCACAAGTAGATTTAAAAGAGGACTCCTAGACCCAGTTGGATCCCTTATAAAGATAGTAACCGGAAATCTTGACCAATCTGATGCTACCAAATATGATAACCTAATTTCAGAAATTAAAAACAACGAACAAGCCACTAGTCAAAAGATGACTCTTATCTCAGAAATGTTGGATCACTTTATGAACTCGTCTGAAATTATTAAGGAAAACACCGCCATTATAGATACGCGATTAGATCGTCTTGAAAGAATTGTTTTAGAATTAGATAATGACGGAAATGATACTATGTATTCAATTTATGTACTAAGCCTATTTAATCAGTTTAGTATGAACTTTCGCACCATTTATATTAAGCTAAGTGAATTAGAAACTGCTCTAGCTTTAAGCAAAATATCTGTATTACATAAATCTATCATAAATTCAACTGAACTTTTATGTACACTAAAGGAAATAGAAAAACAAAGTAGTCTCATGTATATTGTTTCAGAGCATAATTTAATTATGATAGAAGAAATACTTACTGTAAAGACATATATAAAGCCAAACCAGATAACGTTTCTAATTGAGGTTCCTCTCACTGATAATCATACATATAACTACTACAAATTGTATTCCCTTCCTATCCTAAATAATACTACAAATGAAACCCTTATAGTCGTTCCAAAGTACCCTTACCTTTTAGCGAATGGAATGAAATACCAACCTGTCCTGCGACCATGTAGAGACATCGCCAGAGAGCAGTATCTCTGCACCGAGCATGACATTGTAGAATATCATGAGATGACTTGCATTGAGCAGCTGATGCAGTTCTACCCTGATCCTACAGAATGTAGCCAACATCCAGTAGAAATAGAGAGTGTTAAAGTACAACGAGTATCGTCACATTCTTGGATACTATATAGCAGACTTCAGACTCTACTATCTCATCAGTGTGGTAGTGATATTACTAGACAACTGGTTCATGGCACATATATAATTGCCATAGAGGAGGGCTGCAGTGCCACCATCAATAATATAACCATTGAAGGCAAATATACTTACGTGAGCGTCGTGAATAAACCGACGCCGGTCATTCGATTGCCTGATTTACATAAAAGGAATGAAACAGTCTCAAAAATTATGAATTTAAAGGAAATCAATTTGGACGACGTCAAGTTCCTGAATTACGTGTTAAAAAGAAACAGTGGTAGTGTTAGTGAAGTGAAAAAAGACACGAGTGATGGTAGGGTTATACAAACCCATAGTATTAGCTTAGCTACTGTAATACTGTATGTTATACTAATTATGTGTATTATCGTTTTGATCATTTATTATATTTTTAAGGTTAAAATCTATGGTATATGTATGAAGCGAAATCATCGAACTCAAAAACCAAATGAGCCCGATAATTTCGCACTTAAGGGGGGAGGAGTTACGTCGCCCAGACCCGAGCTTTTAATAGAGTCAGCGGGACTGGACGCCAACGCTGTCCGCCGGACATAGATAAGTAATAGCTAAGTAAGCAGTCTGGCCCTTCGGAGCCATATGTATCTCCTTTTTAATTCATTAAACGATTGGCATCCAATTCTGTCACACGTTATAATCATTTAGTTTTATTTTTAGTTTTTAAAAAGCCCGTTTCACGTTCCCTAAACTTTACTAGCTACCCACTGACCGGATTTAGCAATAAAAAATACATCTCAAGGAGAATAAAATCAGATAAAGACATTTTTCGTACGTCAATATATGAGAATAAACTGTCTTCTAAATTCTTAGATACCTACTACATCAAAAAGTCATCCATTGTCGTTTGAATAATGGATTCATTAATTATATTTTTGTACATGAAAACCTTTGATTATTTCATAAATAAAGGTGAATGCTTTTTTTATATAAAACAATGAGGGGCTGAATGATGACGGCGAAAAATTTAAGGCTAATTTATGTGATACCAAATAGTGGAGCTGGAGTGATGCCACTTCTGAGGCGACCCTCTTGAGTCAAATTCGGGTGAAAAAGTAGTGCAGCAAAATCTCAAAGTATAGTAGCTTCACTTGATATCAGTGTTCTACCAGCTATTAGCCTTTAGCCTTTAAAAAGCGACTTTATCAGCATTTCAGTGACAAATTGAACCAATGTTATATTTTTATATTAGGGTACCTAATTATTATGGCAGCATTTGCTGACATTTTGAATGTTCGGTTAGGGTGTAGCAAAGGGTGCACGAGACTTAGAAAATTTTTGATCGTTTTTTGATGTCATATTAACATATGTTTTTTATGTATGTATCGTATAGAGGATACCATGGAAATAATTTTTGGTTATTTGTCATATTTGCATGCGGGCTATGGTTTCAAAGATATTTGACCTTGACTTTTGACTGAATTTTTTTGATCGATTTAGTATGGACTATCTACTTTGGAAGAATTCATATACTACATCATTGTGTTGTTCGACATGTGTGAAAACCTAATTGGCTGAACCCGACTTTACGCAGTCTTGTTTGTTTGGCTGTTGTTTGATGTGGTACCAGTACAAGACATTAACAGTGTGTATAAACATCATAATATCCTAATGTAAGGGCAGGTAGAACATGTAGATGGAATTATAATGTAGTATAAATAATAAATATTCTTGGACAAATTTACACATTGCCATCTAGTCCCAAACTAAGCTGACCTTTGGGTACTAGATAACTGATATGATACTTAAACATGTACTATTTTTGTTTTGTAAATACATTCATAGAAAACATGCAGACCAAAAAAGACAAGTATTTAGGAGATGATTGTCTATTATTATTTATATTTTATATTCTGTTGTTATTATGTTCCTGTGATTGGTACAATAAACCAAACACATTAATAACTAAAAATGAAACAGATAGTTATTATTACCCAATATTGGGCCGCCAGATATTAGGCCGAATGTTTCCAATTGATGCACAAACAAGCATAAATTTTGATAGTGCTACTACTAACAACCCAGTGGACTAGGGTGAATTCAGGAATTCAGGTTTTATCATTAAATATGTTTCATTGATTTTATGAATTAATTGCAAACACAGTTCGATCTAATATGTGACATGATTCGTCTGATTACAAACAGCTTTGTCAGTTTCATAAGCTTACTGTTGTGTAATTTATAAGTATTCTAGATAAGTTTGGCTTATCAACGAGTATGCCAAAACTGAGTTATAGGGTGACTGTGGCTTGAAAGAATATATTAGTTTATGTGTTATGGGCAGCGTCATTACATTACATTAGTACATTGGTCATTATTGACTCTATAATCTTATGATCTACGAGTATTAATAATCAATCCTTAATAAAGGAAACTAATGACGGATGGGCAATCTCATTTGAGGGGGCAATTTATTCCAAAGTTGTGCAGTGCGGACAGTGAATGAATTAAAAAGTAATTTAATTCATCATCATCATCATTTCATCCTATTGCTATCCACTGCTGAACAGCGTTATTTCCAGCGTGACTGGTCCAATGTCACCTGCAACCAACAAATTTTATTATTCTATACAAATAATTACAATACAAATGGATTGATTGTTGGCTAGGCCAAAGTTTCGTCTTTCGCAAGTAAAGCCATATTAAGCTATTATGTTATTTGCTTTATAAGGATAACTCACCATAGTCATATCATGACACTACGTTTTCTGACAGATGTTTGCATTTTACACTAGCTATTCATTATTAATATTGTATACCTAGATAGTTATATAGTACCTGATGTCATAATACAAACAATTAACACATATATGTGTACAGTCGGATACAAGAAAAGACTTGCATTAATAACATACTCATACACGAACAAACATATAAAGTGAACAAACGCATGTGTTGCTAAGGTTGCATGATCTATTATTTTTCAGAGCTAATTAGACCTCGGACTTACCTAATTAGACTTCAGAGGAGTTGTTTGATATGATTGGGCACATACTGTATGGTATAAAGAGGAGTTTCCTAGCTTGAACTCGCAAAGTGGTGGGATGAACCAAGGCTCCAGGAGACTATAGTATTGGGTTTTAGTAAAGGGGTTTTTACAGGCAACTCGTATATGATGCCTCTGTCAACAGACTCAAGCGTCTATAGGCAGCTTTGACCGCTTGCCATCAGACCGATCGTACGCTTGTTTGTCACTCTAGTGGTACATAAAAAAATACCTTAATTTAAAAAGTACAAATGAATGTCGATCTTCCATAGGCTGCTATAACAGCTTTCTATGAGGCGGACCATATGCTTGTTTGTCACCTTAGTGGTATAAAAAACTTAAAGGTGGGTAGACTACTTCTATGAATCACTGTACATTGTTCTTGTAGAACAGTAGAATACATAGATATGTGTATGTAACTGTTTTTCATAATATTATATTGCATTTGCAACCTTGTCAAATGGATGGTGTTTAATGGAGGCATTGTAAGTTTCTTTATTGATTGCCCATACGCTGATTCATTTTCCTTCAAGCTACGTTTTACTTTTATGTGAAGCTAATAAAGTCGTCTCGTTTTCGTTTCTGATTGAGCCTTTGATAACACTACTCAGTATGGCTACTCCCTACTGCTCTTATTTGGGGTAATTTGAACAAGCAGTCATGAATATGAATATATTGTACTCAAAACTTACATGTCTGACTGTTATTAATGAGTACAATATAGGCGATCAGCAATCGTACTGAAAACTATATTTTACGGAGTTTCAAGTACACTGCCACTAAATGTTGGAACAATCTGCCTTCACCAGTAAATGTCTGTAGAACAGTTCAAAGGTTTAATAGTAATACCTACTAGATTTCCAAATATCCGAATCTTAGGCAGTCAGCTTATCAATGTGTATTCAATATACATAATCATAATAATCATTATTTACTGTGGTACATATAATGTTATTACCAGGGATATTATGGATATAAAAGTTAGGTAGGTACATTTACTCGTAATGTTATCAATAACAGATATAATGTGATCGGCTATGACATGCCACTTGGCTTACAGTCACAATAATCTATATAACAGTGCCGTGTTATTATTTCTGTCTTTACAAATTGATACACATAAAAAAAATATATCAACAGTAACGTAGTAGACTTTATTAATTAACAATGCTTTAAGTATTTTTTTAAACATTAGTAGGTACTCCTTTATTGTAATTTTGTATGTGGTATTTATCCCGTTTATGATGCTGATTAGCAGCACCATATACGGTACTGCCTCGACTCGAAACATGCTCGCTTCTAAATGGATAGGCTGATTAAATTATAAATAATATTTATAAACAAATTACACACAGCCATCTAGTCCCAAACTAAGCAAAGCTTGTATTATGGGAACTAGATAACTGATGTTATACTTAAATATATATTTTTTAAATACTTACATGTAATACATAGAAAACACTAGACCAAGACAAACAGACATGTTCATGCACACAAATATTTGTCTTGTGCTGGGATTGAACCCGCAACCTCAGAGTCAAAGTGGCCATTGCTAACCATTCGATTTATAGAATATTATTCGAATTTCGTGTACATAACTTAAGGGAGTTGAATTTTAGTAGAGGTATATATATATAATAAAGAATGTTCGTTTGACTGTACAATGATTGTACTGACAATACCCATACTATGAGGTTGTAATACCTTTATCATCCTACAGTGAGCTCTCTGTTGTGTACAGATAAACATCTTTGCCAACAAGACTGATACATTGTGAAATAATTATCTACCTAATTTGTTTTAGGATGCTTCTCAAACTGTCAGTGTGTGGTGTGAAGGCAGTGGGGTTATGTGCGGTGCCCAAATTCGTCCCTCATCTGAGACTCCTCTCCACTGCCATGGATCAAAAGAATAATTTCTTTTTTAGGCAGGTAAGACTTTTGATTTGTTATTGCCCACCACGACATTGCATTGATATATTTTGTTTTGTTTTTTTTTATACTACGTCGGGTGACAGACAAGTATACGGCCCGCAAGATGTGAAGCGGTTACCGTAGGCATATTAATGCTCGCAACATAAAATATCTATCGCGCGCGGCTAGCTCCTCTGCCAACGCAACATCTACTTCCTTTCTGGTGATCTCACTCACTCGCAGGAACACAACAACCCTCAAGGGAACTGTTATTTGGCTGCGGTATTCTGTGAGGTTGAGGTACATTCCCCTGTCGGGTAGCTTACAATTACGCTCCCTACCTCTTTTCGCCAGAGCCTCGTTTGTCAGTTAGCAGGCTCCACCACGTGCAGGTGAGGTTGGCTTTAGTTCAAAGATGTTGGTGAACCAATAACACCCCAAAATGATAAATGATATGTCCCTCTAGCTAGAATAAAGTTTTATTTTTTCTATCTAGAAATATTTTTTCAAATAGTGGGTCTAGGCAGTACTCACTTAGGGTCCGTTCAAACAAACCGGCTCGGAGAGGAGATGTAGTGGAGACTTTGTATCATTGATATAAGATTTACTTTAATAATTCACATCGGCTCTCGTGCATTCTCATATAACAAAAGAAGTGAATTTGAAAAATAAATCTTATACCAATGACCCAAAACTCAATTTTAGACGCCACCAAGATCTGCTCTCCTCTCCGAGCCGGTCTGTGTGAACGGACCCTTAGGGAACTATCAAAAGATGATACAAAAAATCAGTGGGATGATTATGGGTTTCTAGGTTTTACGTGGTACATGCTTTCCCCCATCACAGCTCAAGGCTCATTTCATTTATGAACTTATTTAATTCTTAACTATTGCCTATATCATAGTAGTTACTTTTATAGTGTAGTACCACAGTATAAGTAATAGCATTCCATGCAGCATGGCCACTCCCTGCCGCTCTCTCGTATCGACCTCACCTCCCTTCTGAGACAAATCTGGAATAATTTGTATGACGATGCACGCTTACACGCTCATTCACGCTCTGCACAGACGCCATTGTTTATGTAGGAGTTAACATCGCGACGTTTGTATGGAGTGGCCGGGGTGTGGTAGTATGTAGAGGTGAGTTGAGCTACTGTTATGCAAGTAGAAACATGCAGTACCTGTCTACTATAAGATTAGCTCCAGGGGGTATTAAAAGATTATCTTTATTACCAATTGTTTAAGTCAACCGACATGAAATACATTGAAATATGACGATTTCATTGGCTAACTTCTAATAAATAATTTCACTGGGGCTTCATTTGTGTAAAATTTAGATTTTGTGTAGTCATTCACCGTCACTATATTTTACTGAAATGTCAGTATTAAACTTTTATCTTGATCCGTTGTTTGACTTTTTTTTTAATACTACGTCGGGTGGCAGACAAGCGTACGGCTCGCCTGATCTGAAGCGGTTACCATAGCCATATTAACACTAGCAGCTTGAGATATCGCTCGCGCGCTGTCATCCCCGTTGCCAACGCAGCAACTCCATCCTTTCTGGTGGCCTCACTCACTGGCAGGAACACAACAACCGTCTAGGGAATTGTTATTTGGCTGCGGTATTCTGTGAGGTGGAAGTACTTCCCCAGTCAGGCAGCTTACATAAATGCTATGCTCTCTCTTTTCGCCAGAACCTTGTTTGTGTGTCAACTGGGTGCACCTCGTGCAGGTGTGGTTGGTCATGGTTCAAAGATGTTGATGAACCGAGCAAGTGGTTCATTAACATCACCCAAGTGGTGATAGTGGAGAGGGCATAGCGTATTTGTAAGCTACCCGGCTTATATTACTCGTATATTATGCTACGCTATATTACATTATATTATAGCGTATTTTTAAGTTGTTCGACTGGGAAAGTACTTCCACCTCACAGAATACCGCAGCCAAATAATAATTCGCATGATGGTTGTTGTGTTCCTACGAGTGACTGAGGTCACCAGAAAGAAAAAAAGAATATAGGCTGGCAGCGGATCGGCGACCCCTTGGTGTTGCGCGGGCGTGATTGAATTCCATCAGGTGATCCACATGCTCGTTTGCCTCCCTCTCATATAAAAACCTGCCTCTAATAACAAATAATAATATTCTAATAATACTATTTTCCAGTTATTCGACACAGTCAGCAGTACGTACACGTATCTACTGGGCGATATGAAGACGCGAGATGCTGTCCTGATAGATCCAGTGCTGGAACACGCTGAGCGGGATGCCAAGTTGATCACAGAGCTAGGGTTCAATTTAATCTACGCATGTAAGTCGCCGTCATCCCCGCTGCCAACGCAGCATCTCCTTCCTTTCTGGTGACCTCACTCACTCGCAGGAACACAACAACCCTCAAGGGAATTCTTTTTTGGCTGCGGTATTCTGTGAGGTGGAGGTACATTCCCCAGTCGGGTAGCTTAAAATTACGCGCTCCCTACCTCTATTTTCGCCAGAGCTTCGTTTGTCAGTCAGCAGGGTGCACCGCGTGCAGGTGAAGTTGGCTTTGGTTCAAAGATGTTGATGAACCACTTACACCCCAAATATATGAAAAATATGATTTCTTAATCATATTATGTCGATTTCTGTATGTATACTTTCTTAGATTATTGTGTACTAGCTGATGCCCGCGACTTCGTTCGCGTGGACTTTATGATTCCGCCGTATTAATACAAATACGAACTAATGTTGTTACATAAGAAAATATTTGTTATACGTTAGGTCAAAAAATTTTTTTTTTGTTTAACATTGTAACCATTATTTAAAAAAAAATTAAGGGAGTCTTTCCTTCGGGAGCTAATATGAAAAGACCAGTCCTAAGCTTGACACCAGCGAATTTCAGTGATTTTTTTATTCTCATGGCAAAGCAAGTGGTCACAGACAACTGCGTACGTATAAAATTAAAATGGATTTTTTTTTGGAGAAGAGTGGTATACGCGGAATAAATACAGTTTCACCGGTACCATTCCCACTCCCAGTGAGAATCTCAGCATCAATTATATTGCGCTGCCATTGACTTTACTTCAGGAAGGAGGTCTTCCCCAAATTTTAATAATATTCTTGAAAACTCTTGGGCACGTAAAGTTCTATCTGCAGCTTCTAGTGCCTTACTGTTGGCCATTTCGCATTCATCTCAAACGATTAGACAGCAATCCTGAAGCACCTTTGCTTTGTCACAGTTTCGTGTCACAGAGCATGTCGGTGTTTCAATTCTGTTTAAATCGAGTAGGATATTGAACATTGTATTAGCGTCCTTCCGCCTAGTAGTAATGTGGCTGCAATACAATGCAAATGGATTGCTCTCGTCAGGTATGTTTTTCCAGTCCCTCCTGGAGCATCTAAGAAAAACAGTTTCCCTTCGTCGCTTAAAACACTTTCCACCACCAAATCAAATAAACTCTCATCTTGCTACATAGCGTCCCGCAAGTGCACATATTCTTCTGGTTTGTGCGAATATATACCAATCGTTCCATTTCAATTTTATCGTACACGTCTATAATAAACTGACTAATAGACCACGTTACCTTTGTAAATAAAATAAAACGATTGCGTCTAACTTGTAGCAGGTAAGAATAAAAGTAGCACCACGCGGTTTTTTTTACAATACATTCAATATTTTGTTAATCTATTTATTGTTATAATAAATAGATTAAAAAAAAGTAAAAATACACACAAAGTTACTTAAAAAAATTTTTAGTTCTATTTGCTATTATAACGTGTTTTTTTTTCCTTTTTTGAAAACTATAATTTATTGTAAACACGTGTTGTTTATGCAAATAAATTTAACTTTGTTCTGCATCAGGTGTTCCAAATCTTGGATTTTCCAAATCTCAACAAAAAATGCCATTCAGTTTGAACAACTTATGCTAAGGCGTCATTTTTATATTTCTTATAGTTTACCTGAACCATTAAGGTTCTGCATCAGGTGTTCCAAATCTTGGATTTTTATATCTCAACAGAAAATGCTCATCAGGCTGAACAACTTTTGCTAATTCGTCATTTTTATATTTCTTATAGTTTACCTGAACCATTATGGTTCTGCATCAGGTGTTCCAAATGTTGGATTTTTATACCTTAACAAAAAATGCTCATCAGGTTGAACAATTTTTGCTAAGGCATCATTTTTATATTTCTTATAGTTTACCTGAACCATTAAGGTTCTGCATCAGGTGTTCCAAATCTTGGATGTTTATACCTCAACAGAAAATGCTCATCAGGCTGAACAACTTTTGCTAAGGAGTCATTTTTAAATTTCTTATAGTTTACCTAAACCATTATGGTTCTGCATCAGGTGTTCCAAATCTTGGATTTTTATACCTCGACAAAAATGGTCTTCAGATTGAACAACTTTGCTAAGGCGTCATTTTTATATTTCTTATAGTTTACCTGAACCATTATGGTTCTGCATCAGGTGTTCCAAATCTTGGATTTTCCAAATCTCAACAAAAAATGCCATTCAGGTTGAACAACTTTTGTAAGGCGTCATTTTTATATTTCTTATAGTTTACCTGATCCATTAAGGTTCTGCATCAGGTGTTCCAAATCTTGGATTTTTATATCTCGACAGAAAATGCTCACCAGGCTGAACAACTTTTGCTAATTCGACATTTTTATATTTCTTATAGTTTACCTGAACCATTATTGTTCTGCATCAGATGTTCCAAATGTTGGATTTTTATACCTCAACAGAAAATGCTCATCAAGCTGAACAACTTTTGCTAAGGTGTCATTTTTATATTTCTTATAGTTTACCTGAACCATTATGGTTCTGCATCAGGTGTTCCAAATCTTGGATTTTTATTCCTTAACAAAAAATGCTCATCATCTTGAACAATTTTTGCTAAGGCATCATTTTTATATTTCTTATTGTTTACCTGAACCATTATGGTTCTGCATCAGGTGTTCCAAATCTTGGATGTTTATACCTCAACAGAAAATACTCATCAAGCTGAACAACTTCTGCTAAGGCGTCATTTTTATATTTCTTATAGTTTACCTGAACCATTATGGTGCTGCATCAGGTGTTCCACTTTCCAAAATCAATTATACCCTATATTTTGCCCAGGCTTAACAGCTATATAACAAAAAAAGTTTCATTCGAATCCGTCCAGTACTTCCAGAGATTAGCGTGTACAAACAGACAAACAGACAAACAGACAAACAGACAAACAGACAAACAGACAAACAGACATACAGACAAACAGACAGACATTTTTTTTAAAATTCATACTCTATTACTGTATCTCCATCGCCTCAAATTGTTTTTTTGTAAATATATTCAATGTACAGACACATTATTTTTACTGTTTTATTATATGTATAGTTGTAGTACCATCTCAAAGATTACATGATATACCTACATATCGTGGATATAAAACAGTACTTTGACACCTGTAATAATACCAAAGTAAGCTATGCTATATTTACAAATGCCTTCGATTCCTTTATCAAATGCCGTATAATGCTTTTATCTTGTGCCGATGTGATAAAGTTGTCGTAAATGTGGTAATCGTGTTTATTGGCAATTATCTATCTATAGTTAGTAAACAATATGTCAGCTCTTACTTGTCCATTGTTGATCATAAGAGTCTGGACTGATATAAAAAGGCCAAATCGAACTTAACGCAAGGAGGTATGGAATGCCCCTGTTCATTTCATAACGACTGCTTAAGAGTATGCATGCCGCTAGGACCAACTCGTCAATGTTCGTGACTAAAATGCTTGCTATTTCATTAAGCGCGCTGTTAGAAAGAGATAACCCCAGTGATGAGGAGGGTAGAGTATACACCATAAAGCTATTACTTTATGGCAATTAGAGGGCGACCCGTTACACCCATTACCCGGGGTTGTAATACGTGAATGATAAAAGACGTATGAAAATTGATTCTCATACCAATTTAGATTCACATTTCGGTGTCTATTTAGATTCCGATATCGATTTTATTTGCGTCGTTGATTTCGATTTTCATTCTGATTCCGATTTCTGTTGTCATTCTCAAACCGATTTCGTTTATCATTCCGATTACGATATCGATTTCGATTTATATTTCGATTTTCATTACGAAATCGATTTCGATTTTCATTCGAATTCCTATGCACATTCATTTTCGATGTTCCATTTTCCTACGTATTTGTTTCGTTAAGCAGTGTCATTCTAAGAAAATCATGTACATATGTATTTCGAAAAATGTAATTGTCATTACATTAAACAAAGCTAAATTTATGACGCAGCCAATAGTATACAATTCAACACTCACTCATAATGTTTATTTTCAATAAACATAAAGATGATAAAATTATATAATAAAATTAGGCTATTTTATTTTCAATAAACATAAAGATGATAAAATTATATAATAAAATTAGGCTATTTGACAATGTTCAAAAATCATATAAATTATTTAACAGTATCGTAAAATTCACAAAACTATAAAGATTTTGATTTGAGAACTTTCATTCTAATGTCTTCCGTCCGACTTATTTTAGGGTCGGTCAAAGTTTGGCGGGAAAGTCCATTTTAAAAGTATGAAATTATTAAAGAATAATATTTCCATTGGAGAAGCAATAAAAAATACTATAACTTTTATTATGATACTAATTACATAAACGTAATATTTAACATAGCTGTTGTACAAATTTCTGATTTGATGCATACAAAATACAAACTTGTGACGTCATAACATGGTAGCCTTTTGTATGGAGTGTTTTCGGGAAAGTACAAAATTGTGATTTACAAATTAACATATCTCGAGAGATTTTTGTGATATCGAAGTAATTCTTTCACCTATGGTTATATTATTGAGACGTCCCTACATATCAAACCGAAAAAAATATTGGTCAAATAGCCTATTGTCATCGTGCATTCAATTCTAATGAAAACAATAGTTATGATAGATTTATTACAAAAAATTGGCCGATACCGATGCGATTTATACTATATCTTATACAAAAAAAAAATAAAAAAATATGAACACATATTTATTGATTCCAGTGAACACACATATGCACGCAGACCACATAACAGGCACAGGGAAGCTCAAGTCCTTGCTGCCAGGCGCTCGCAGTGTCATCGGCAGGGCCTCCGGCGCTAAGGCAGACATCCACCTCGTAGACGGAGACCTGGTCGAGTTCGGCGCGCACACGCTGCTGGCTACTACAACTCCTGGCCACACTAATGGATGCTTGACTTATATTTGTCATGAACAGGTGGGTTTAGGTTAGGACGAAGAAAAATAAACTACATAGATAGGAGTCCATTACTTGTTGATGGGTAATATACATTACGCAAAAACAATTACAGGAATTTTAATGAAATTCTATACTGTGATAGGTTATTGGCAGCAATGACTACTAGAAAGCGGCTGAAAATGGCTGGATACGGAAGGAGGAGGATGGAATTTGGCGGAAAGCGTTTATCGGGCAGTGGGTAGACACAGAGTGATGATGATAGCCTATATGTATATCCTGGGCCAATATTTACCGTAGTTTTTATCCCGGAAAATAAAGAGGTTCCTATCTCTTGATATTGTGATTACGACTCAAAATAGGGCTTCACATTCATTCATTGGTAATCGCTAAAAATTGTAGTTCGAAAGGAATGCTCATAGCTATGTAGCCTATAGATGCTACAAGTAACATTGCTCGCGCGCTGGCGCTCTTGCTGCTAATACAGCATCTTCTTACGACTGGTGACCTCACTCGTAGAAACACAATAATTCGCAAGAATATTGTTATTTGACCGCGGACTTATGTCAGGAGGAGTTTTTTATCCAGTGGTACTCTTCATGTCGTAACTTATTTTTTTTATCCAGAGCCTTTTCTTAGTGGGCTGGGTGCGCCACGTGCAGGTAGACCTGGCTTCTAAAGATAATAATCGCATTAAACAATGTAATGGTTGGTAAATTAACCAAAAAATTTAAACCATTAACGCTAAAATCTCCAAAATCGACTTATATATCGGTTATAGTATATTTTTTTTTATTAATTTTTTTTAGGGCATGGCGTTTACGGGCGACACTGTTTTGATTCGGGGCTGCGGACGAACTGACTTCCAAGAGGGTTCTTCAGAGACTCTGTACGATTCTGTCCACAGAAAAATATTCACCTTGCCTGAGTATTACACGCTGTACCCTGCGCACGATTACCGAGGACAGACTGCGACCACAGTGCGGGAGGAGAAACAGTACAACCCTCGATTGACGAAACCCTTGAAAGAATTTATTGACATTATGGCCAATTTGAATCTGCCTTATCCAGCTATGATTGGTGAGTATCGCATTTTTTCTACCAATAAGGTGGAAAACAACCATACGGCCCTTCTTCCCCAAAAGGGAGGACTAGGGGGAATGGGTGAAATGGCCTCAGGTGAGGCTGATCACCCGCCCGATAGCCGGCGTCCCCATTGGAAATAATAATAATAATAACCATACGGCCCGCGTGATGAAAAGCAACTATGTACAATTTCGTATCGAACAGCTATTTCATTGTGTGTCTAAAGTTTATGTAAAACAACTTGATTGTTGTTTGTAAAAATAATCAAAAATCAACGGCTCTATGTGTATTGGGACGGGGGCCCACCACACATTCCCACCACTGTATCTCCTGTGTAGCCAGGATACACAGCGGCGATCGCCAAAAAAGGCAATGTACAATGAAGTCCATTGCAGTCCCAGGGGTAAAACTACGGCTGCCTTGGAACTCACAACGAATTTAATCAGAAGAAATTAGTAGGAGTACGAAGCTTTTGGAATTTGACTTCCCCTCTTAGCAATGTGAGAGACAGCAATATGGCAAATAAGGCATTAAAAGCCTAAAGAGATGGCTAGTCAAGTGAAGTTCAACTGCCGTGCACCACGGATTTTAAGCTTCTAACACTATGTGTATTGTGAAGTATTGACGAACTCACGCACTTATACATTGACTAAATAGTTGTTTAAACATAAAACTAAATAAACTAAATAGTTGTTTAAACTAGTCGACAAGGGTGCACAAGTGAGCTTGGCTTTGCCTATAAGGATATTGGTAATCAGCGTTGCCAGATGTCCCGATCTTGGCGGGACGTCCCGTTTTTTTTAGGCTAAAGTGTAATGCCCCGCGCAGAACAATACATGGTCCGCTTTTGGCAGTAGACGTCAAAAATAATGATTTCGGAAATCATGATTTTTCTGAAATTCGTCTGAAATTAATGGACAAAATGCCAGAATTTGAATGTTTGGAAAAATATAAGCAGTTTAAACTTTAATAAAAGCAAATATTTTTGATCTTTGAGTGTGTACACTCGTACCAAAAACACTTATCCATTAATTGTATAAATAAATTATATCTAATGAATACGTATTTTTCTTGTACTCCCGCTTTTTTCAAACGTGCTCCGCTTTTTTTACCTTCAAAAGTCTAAAATCCCGCTTTGATCTAAAATAAATCTGGCAACGCTGATATGGTGATCCACTTACATCGCAATTTATTCAACAGTACAAGTCTACGATATAATAAATAATAAATAAATATTTATGGACAATTTGCACAGCGCCATCGAGTCCCAAATTAAGCGCAAAGCGCCATCGAGTCCCAAATTAAGCGCAAAGCGCCATCGAGTCCCAAATTAAGCGCAAAGCGCCATCGAGTCCCAAATTAAGCGCAAAGCGCCATCGAGTCCCAAATTAAGCGCAAAGCGCCATCGAGTCCCAAATTAAGCGCAAAGCGCCATCGAGTCCCAAATTAAGCGCAAAGCGCCATCGAGTCCCAAATTAAGCGCAAAGCTTGTATTATGAGACAACTGATAAATGTAGTAAAATTTTTTTTTTTTTTGTAAATACATACTTCTAATACATAGAAAACACCCAGACCAAGACAGACATGTTCACGCACATAAATGTTTGTCTTGTGCGGGGATCGAACCCGCGACCTCGGAGTCAAAGTAGCCATGGCTAGGTATTCGACCACCGAGCTTAAATTTCAAATTATTTAATTTACAGTTAATATTATGTTCCACTTTTCTTTTTCAGATAAAGCAGTACCAGCTAATAAAGTGTGTGGATTATATTGAACATCGTCTTGGTCTAGATTATGGAAAACATATCACGTTTTAACCCCAATTAAAAATAGGGGTGTTATAAGATTAATTTGAAGCTAATGTATATTTGTAAGTATGTCTAGTGACATCGTCGGTGAACAAATTTCAAAATCATAGGCTGGCTGTGAAAACCTCGCTTTTGCGAGGTGTCTAAAACCGTGTTTTGAACACCTCGCAAAGAAAAAAAAATCGGTTTGTCTGTAAAGTCGGTTTACTGACGATAGTTGAACGTGACAACGTCATAAGAAAATACTGATGGAATGTTGCAAACATCCCATCATTTTTAAAAGAAAATTTTAATGGAACGCCTCAGAGCGAGGTAACGCCGCATGAGTCATGTTTTTTCGTGCGTGCAGCCGGCTCCATCGAATTATAAGACGTTGTCACGTCACAAAGGTGTTTGTGTAAAAAACGCACTAGAAATGTTTTTCACTATGGTCTTTACCATAGTGAAAACCACTTTTAGTACACTATGGTAAAGACCATAGTAAAAACGCAATATACGTGTTTTTCATACTATAGTGCACTAGAAGTGTTTATGGTCTGTTCTGCGCGCTTCGAAGACCGAAGAAGGAAGTTGACTATAATATATTCATTTTTCTTATAAAAAATGACATTTAGGAGCATTTATGCACATGAGAGGTTTTTTTAGTCAGCTGTCTCGATGCGGTTTTTATATGGGATATTTAATCAGAATGGTCGTTGCTAATGTATCGATTCAATTAAATCATGAACCGGTCCAGAGGTTTTATAAATATACAGGCATTGGAAATGAAATATTGAGATTGTTTTTTTTTTTTTTTACATTTGTGTATAAGTTAAGCCGGGTCCGCTGCGCTATGTTATCGTGTTTGCAAACATGATAACATTGTTAGCTAACCGAATAGGGGCGTGGTCTAACAGTTTTGTTAGCAAAAACACAATAACATGTTTGCCGAGACGAATGGATAACATCCCCCGCGGTCGCCTGCGGGGAGGGTAAACATCGCATTTTGTGTTCGCGCCGAAGATTGTGTAAAACCAAAACAATAACGATAAGCGCAGCGGACGGCGGTTTTGCTAACGTGTTTTTATAACATGTTAGAAAATTGGCTCTGCGGACCCGCCTTTATCTTTAGATAAATAACAAAATAGTCTGTGATATAACATCATTGTAAATAAGATTTTATAAACGACTGTTATATTAGACATGTGATTAACTGCGCAACTTCATAATTTATTATTACCAGTAATAAAAAACAGTGTATTTGAAATATAATGTTATTTTGTTATCGGTAAGTTATTCGTTATAAGAGATGTTTTTATGTATTAAATTTTATGATTTTAGAAATAAAATATTGTTGGAATATTTTCAAATGTTTTAATTATTATATACCTATCTAAGATTTATGACAAGTCGTCGCTGCGCACAGCGAAGTGGAGTCTAAACGTAAATCTATGTTGTATAGACTTCAAAAATAGCTGTAGTGCTTGCTGGGGTCATTCGTTCCTTTTTTTTTAATATTTTAATTTTTGGGACCTCTCCATATCACAGTAGATATATCTACTGTGATATGGAGAGGTCCCAAAATAAATTGTATATAATTAAAGAACACTACAGATCTAATAATCTTAATTATTTAATGTATTAGATTTCTTTCAGCCAATCCTGCAGTGCATAAAGAAATTTTACATGGTTGGGAGTCAAGCAAGCTATGCAAAACATCTTAGTTTTTTTAACAATAAAATACTAATTTAAACTTATCACTCGTCATGACTAAGGTAGGGCTCCTTTAGCTACTTTTTAAAAGTAGCGACAGTACAGGTATCTTTAATATGCCCAGCTCCCTTACCACCATCTCTTATTCCGATTCAATAACTGAATAGATTGCTTATTCATTCCAATGAATAAGCGCCTCTATTTCAAATGCAATAGAGTCGCTTATTCATTGGTATGAATAAGCATTCTATCCAGTTATTGAATCGCAATAAGAGATGGTGGTAAGGGGGCAGGCAGTTTATTCCAAACGCAGCTTTGGAACAATCTGCAACCGCACAGTAAATGAATGACAGAAAGACATGTGTTCGATGTGGGATAGTTCAAAATTTTGGTGAGACAGGGTTGTTGGGAACGGGAACTACCGCCGAAGTTGAAGCTGAAGCTGATTACTATCGGATTTTTTGATTGCGAAAATTAAACTTCAACTTAGATTTACGCTACTTGCGTTTAGTTTAACTGGTACTGGAACGACAGACAGCCTCAAGCCGCGCAATTTCGGGCTTAGCATAATACTTGATATTACTACTAATGTGTACTAAAATCACAGAGATAAAAGGATACCTATGTTAGTCTTTCTTCGCGAACTCAAAAACTACTACTCCGATTACATTGCACAGTAAACACGTGAACTGTATATCTATCCACAAAATTTCATCAAAATTGGATTAGCACTTTGCAAGTAAATAGGTATTTATTTTCTCAAAAACGACCAAACCAATTTTGATGTTCAACGAATTTCAAGATTGTGTATACAATTTCTAATTTATGTTCGATAATAATAAAAATAGAGACGCAAACATAGAAAATTATTATATTTGTTTGCTCTAAATGTTTGAGGGCCACAATCATACATTAAAATTCTCTCTGGTCAATGACAACATGAACGCGCTCGTCGGTATTTTGAGGGCCCAGCGCTTCGCGCGCGTTGAGTAATCATGAGTCAAGTAATCAAGAATGAAATACATGCATGTGGTTTACTTTTGTACTGTTTATTTTGTGGTTCCGTTTATATTGTAGGTACCTATCCCAACCCAAGTAGGGAACTCTGTTTGAAAGTTGTTGACGAGTATGTTTATCAGTGCCAGATAAGCAGGTCGAACTTTGAGAAAGAGACATTGAAACCTTGAGACATTGTCTCAAGACGAAAGTAGTTGACCAGTGTGTGTTATCAAATGATATACCTACGGCACAGAGCACACGCTTCCTTACTATGGGCCTCTTTCGAAAGTTCAAGATTACGGATCCGATGGAGAGAGCTATGCTAGTAGTATCTCTACGTAATAGAGTTAGTAATGAGTACATCCGTTGTAGAACTAGAGTTACCGACATAGATCTAAGGATCAACATGCTGAACTGGCAGTGACAAGGCCACATAGTATGCAGAGCTGATGGCTGATGAGGCAGAATGGTTCTGAAATGGCAACCACGTACCGGAAAACGTAGACTAGATACACTAGATGGACCTACGACCTGAGTCACAGATTACATAATAGTTACTACGTAACCTACTCAGGTTAGAGCGAGTTTTTTTGGTCACATTAGAACGTGTTAACGTTTACAAGCTGACCAAATTAAAAAAAAGTTTCAAATTGTAAATTTACCAGACGCGTGGTATTTTTCCAATTTAGTTGCGATCTAAAATGTGAGTTAAGCCACAAAATTTTGATATGTAACACGCGTCTTATAACGTCTTATAAATCACATGAGAGTACTCTATTTGATCGGTTTGTTTGCATTGAGATGATCAAACGCGAACAAAACTCATACTGAGCACCCAAAGATCGTAAGGAGCCGATGGTCGCAAATGGCACATAGCCGATTGTGTAGAAATCAATGGGGGAAACTTGGTGTTCGGCTTTGGAGGTCCATTGGCTGAAATGATGATGGCGATGGAGTATTTCACAATGAGCAGAATTAGCTTGCTTTTCTTGGTACAACTTTTCAAAATGGGGCTAAAGTTTTGGCGTACAGCCATGTGACGCTTTCACTAAGTATGTACTTATAAGCATCACAATTTGAGAACTCCTGCTCTAGCACGTGTTACCAATAACCAGTAGGTATATACAATAAGGTATGTATAAATATCCTAACTAGGTAGAAACTTCGTCGGAACAACTTCGGTGGCCGTCGATAACATATACAAATAAATAAAATTGGAGTATTTGTTTGTAATTTCTTGCAATAACAATATGTAATACAATATTCAATTCGACTCTTCCCGCGACCTATTTCTCGCTCTATGTATAGGGTCTTTCATTTTCAATGACTCTGGAGCATAAATCAAGCTGAATTTGACCGATGACATGGGTTATGATGTTTTTGAGGGCCGCTGTGGTTGGTGGCTTATTCGCATAGACCTGCGACTTAAGAAAACCGCACAAGAAAAAGTCTAACAGGGTCAATTTGCATGATCTCGGTGGCCAGTTCACATCACATCCACGTAAGATGACTATGCCCTCAAATGGCTCGTGCAGAATATTCAATGTGGCGTGAGATATATGGCACGTAGCGCCGTCCTGACGAAACCACATGTCGTTGGTTTCCAGATCGTTCAATTCAGGCCAAAAGAAGTTGATAATCGTCGACCTTTAGTGCTCGCCGTTGATAGTGATGGTCTAGCCAACGTCGTTCTCAAAGAAATATGGACCGATCTCGCCGCCAGCCCAAAATCCACACCAAATAGTGACTTTTTAGGGATGCATTGGACGCTCTTGAATCTCATATGGATTGTTTACTGAACCAATGGACTTTAATTTATCCACCACACGGTGAATAGTCCTCTCGGTAGGACAATTATGGCGACCGTAAAATTGTTTTTTACTGTCGCCATAATTGTCCATTTTGAATCCCCATTTTGATAAAACAATTTTATTATTTGCACATGTTGTTGAATGCTGTATCCTTTCATGGTAATTTGGCGAAAGAGGCTGAATTAAATGGCAACTAATTTGACAGATGTTCCTTCAACTAGATGGCCGTTATCAGCGGTTAAATGGTTAAAGTTCGGAAGTCCCTATTGAAAGCCCCGTTATTTGTATATGTTTTGAAGTAATGTGTTAATTTGTTCTGTTATCCAAAATAAATAAAGTAACAATACTCAAAAGTATAGAGTAATACATAGGCGGACTTATCCCTAATAGAGATCTCTACCAGTCAACCTTACGGTCATTGAAAGCTCAATCAAGGCGAGAAAGCACACGTAGGTACATTTTGCTATTAACTGATACAACAATTTTAACTACAATCAATAAAGATAAATTCAATTCATGGATTTTGGAACAAATGTTTATAAACAGTAGGTACAACAAGTAAGTAAAATATTTATAATATAATTTAAACAGAACTAAGTAATTATTTTAGTGAAAGATACGTAATAATAACAATACCTATAACCAATTGCAATAACCTTAACATAGCTCACACCATCCAAAATGCCTCCTAATTAACGTATAGAACTTTTTAAGTCGAAGCCTAAAAGAACTTAAAGAAGATGCCATCCTAACGTCAAGTGGGAGCGAATTCCAAAGATTCACCGATTTCGCCGCGAAAGACTGACTGTACGCATAAGTATTGTGAATAGGGATGTCGAGAGTGTCTGTTTATGATTTAAAAATAAAGAAACTCTCAAGCTTAAATTAGATATTATTTGAAAGTTGTCTAACATATTACTCTACTAAACAATTAGCATTTAGCATATTACTCTTTGACTAAGTACTAAGTAATATTGTTCTGTTCATATAGAAAAAAAAAACATTGAAAAATTGTGTACGCTTTCTGCTTTTACCATAATACTCTATTATTTATTTTGTGGCTTTAATGTTCAATGGTCTGATCTGAGGGGTTCTGCACCATCAATTTCACAGAGATCGTGAATCTATGTAATTAATATGTCAAATGGCTGTTGTCCTACTTATGTGAGCGCGCACTGCGCCAAACGCCGTCCTCACTCCATGCAGTATGAACAGTCTATAAAATCCATACGGGAATTAGTCCAGTCACGAAGCCAAGTCTGTCCAATGTAATACCAAACCCCGGCCACTCCATACAAAAATGGCGCTTTTGCATGTAGTAACCAATTGACGTCTGTACACGTGCCTATGTTTGAGTGACGTTCTCTAGGGCTGACATTATACAATTATTAGTCGGACATGTAAGGGGGTGTAAGTGGTTCATCAACATCTTTGAACCAAAGTCAATCTTATCTGCACGGGGTACACCCTGCTGACTTACAGACGAGGCTCTGACGAAAAGAGAGGTAGGACATAGCGTATTTTTTAAGCAGCCCGACTGACGAAGTACCACCACCTCACAGAATACCGCAGTCAAATAACAATTTCCTTGAGGGTTGTTGTGTTCCTGCGAGTGAGTGAGGTCACCAGAGAGGATGGAGTTGCTGCGTTGGCAGCGGGGATGGCAGCGCGCGAGCGATATTTAATGTTGCGAGCGTTAACCGCTTAACATCAGGTGGGCGTAGTGAAGAAAAAAAAACGTGTGACACTCGGGGACTGCCGCGGTAAAGCTATTGCATAGGATTTTTTATCAACTAATGCTCGTTTGCTCGTTCATCCATCCATCCATCCATATCCATTCATCCATCCATACATCCATCCATCCATTCATCCACCCATCCACCCATCCATCCACCCATCCATCCATCCATCCATTCATCCACCCATCCACCCATCCATCCACCCATCCATCCATCCATCCATCCATCCATCCATATATCCATCCATCCATTCATCCATCCACCCATCCACTCATCCATCCATCCATTCATCCATCCATCCGTCCATCCATCCACCCATCCACCCATACATCCATCCATCAATCCATCAATCCATCCATCCATCCATCCATCCATCCATCCATCCATCAATCCATCCATCCATCCATCAATCCATCCAACCATCCATCCATCCATCAATCCGTCCGTCCGTCCGTCCGTCCGTCCGTCCATCCATCCATCCATCCATCCATCCATGTTGAGACATCCATCCACTGCACAAATAACTCTCATCTTTTACATACTCGCATAATATTTTAAACCGAATGGAGAATAAAATACAAGCGACGTCAATTCGTACGTTGTGGCATTCCTTGCGAACGGTTCCAAATCGGTTCCATAGGGGAGGTGAGGTCGACTAGTGAGAGCGGCAGAGAGTGTCCATACTGTACGTTAGTACTATTACTTATACTGTGGTAATACTCACAGAGTTTGGCTGCAGGCTAGATACTAATGATAATAAGAGCACAGATTATGTAATAGTACAACCGTAGGGCGCGTAGCTTGTGGAGCTGTTAAGTGAACACGTGAAGTATCAATGGACTTTCTGTTTTTATTTTTTTATTGAGCGGAAAAGTCACCCTTGGAAATGAATCTCGACATGCTTGAGGTTTGTGTCGAATAAAAGATGAGTCCTTGAGGAATGATCATCAAATATATTTTCCATTGAAACCAATGGAAAACATACACGCGCGAGAATTCTATTTTAGCCGGAAAAAATTGGCGCGACATTACATTAACATCAATGTCATATATAAATTGTTTGTGACATTGTCAATAAATTGATATTGGCGCCAAAATTTTTTGGCCTAAAATTTTTTTGGCGCTCTATTAATTTTTCAGCGAATTTACTCGCTCCACTCAACCCCGATTTCGGTCCTGTGGGCTAGAATCCGCCCTAGTATCACGTCTATTACGTTACCATAGTTTTTAGAGCAGTGGTTTCCAACCAGGTTATTATTACTCCTGCTCGCTACAACTCCTTCTTGGTAACCTCACTCATTCGCAGGAAGACAACAACTCTTACGGGTATTGTTATTTGACTGCGGTGTTTTGTGAGGTGGAGGTACTTCCCCAGACTGTACATTACAGGCAATTTGATCTACACTACTTTGTGTGCTTCCGCCACCAGTTAGTTCATACAAATTACTACCAAGCGGCACTCATCCACTACCGTTAGTAGATGCATGCGACTGCCGTGGTTGTTGTGATCGTCTCTGCCCCAGCTGCTTCGGGCGTCTCTGCACCTCTCCAACAACTGAATTTATCATTTAACTAGATACCAATGTACTATGTACATATAGATATGTATATAATAATTTAAAGATTAAATTTATTGTCTTTATTAGTATTATAGATCTCTCTTAAATCACGGGTCAAGCCCGGTCATTTGATAGGCGTGCGCGGGGATATGGATCCAACGCGCAGAGGCTCCTTTGAGAAGTTTGATGTAATGTTGTACGCCCGCCGTGACCCGCTCCAGGATATGTCAATGGAACGATATACCCATGAGCAGGTCTCGGCAGGCGTTGAGACTATTGCGAAGTGTGATGGAAAATGAATGGGCTATGGAGATGAGATCTGGGTGAAATTAATACCGGGCTATTACAGAAGAGGGTCGGACGCCTGCCATAACTGCTTTTATTGCTAGTTATTTCCGGCAGGCGGTGGCTTGCCACTCACTAGATGGGCCCCCGAAATGCCAGGAAATCGGCCGGGGGCAACACCGGTGTGAGTGACTCAGGGATGTCGAGAGGTGTGCTGCGCTTTCTCCGAAGTTACTCGCGGCGTGATGCCCTTTAACACTTCCACCCCTGGAGCATATAGCTCTAGCGGCTCCTCTCTGGACGGCCAATGAAGGCAAGCCAGAGCTGAGAGTCCTGCGGGCCTTCTTGTGTTTACACTCCGACCGATGAAGACACGTCGGAGACGAAGGCCCTGACCGACTCTCTGGAGACTCGGGTCCGTGGTGTCGCTACTCACACAACAGCTCGCCACACAAGCTGCCCTGCGGACGTATTATAGATATTATTAATCTATTCAAATGTATTTAATATTTTGGCTTATAGTATCGCATTGGTGTAAGCTGTAATAAATGTTGTCAATAAATACATTTAAGTTTTAATGAACAAAGTGCTATCCAGCTCTATCTATCCACGGTCCCACTACACTCTAGATTGAATCTGATCACAAGAATTGGCTGGCTCTGCTGCCTCTCACCTACTTTTATTTCTCGTATTTATCGTTGGATTTATTTCGTTTTGGTATACTTTAGTCTCATATGTTCGTGAAATTCTTCGTACATATATCGTTTAATATTACAAATGGTTTAATATTACAATTTTTAATGATGAATATAATCACGTGCTTCGTCTGGGTTCAATGAGTTGCCGCTAGGTAGCGGGCAAACATAATTTAAAAAATAAATTAATACACTACTAACTGAATAATACCTACTGTTTGTATGTGCCAGAATAAAAATATTCTAAAATTTTTAAGAGTTAGGTATATGGGACGAAACACTTTTTATCCTGGTAAAGTTTCATTGTTTAAACAAGTTAAAGAGCTTTATGTAGTACACCAATGCCGCTATTGAAAACAAAAACACATTTCATGAATAGATTTAAATTGTAAATTTTAGTTATATAAATTCCATAGAAAATATAATAAAGCATTTTTAAGTCCCTTAATCTACACATAAAACATCGTTGATTCGTTGTAAAGCGCGTTATTGTTAAAAGCGTCCACTTTTACTTTAGCATTTTTATACACGATATTATGTTTAAATAACAACATTTTAAGTGCGTACTAAGTGACCTAAAAATATTTTATAGGTCTCTCGATGAATGTTACAGAGCAAAGTTTACAATCATAACTCCGTTTATATAAAGTAGTAATTTTTTTATCTAATCGCGGTGCTAGTGCGTTGCTTATGTTCTTAGTTTCTTACAACTTTGAACAAAAATTGCTTGAACATGCGCTCGGGTTACGAGTAGAAAAGAATAACTAAGGAATAAAATAAACTAATAACTAACTCCCCGAAGGATGACGATACAACAAGCATTGGAAACCGTCTAATGTGCGAAGAGAGATTGTCCAAAGAGAATTAATAATATCACTATTATTATTCTTATTCGTTATAATTACGCAAATGCTAACCCTTTCACATTTATAATATTAGTAGATATTATATTCATTTTATTCTGTTTTAATCGTCAAACCAACAATTCTACATTATTATTAATGGGTGTAAGAAACCGACCATCTAAAATTATAGAACTGTGCGAGTGCTATTAGATATGATATAAACGTTCCAAACTTATCCTAATCTAGTATTCCAGCCACCTAACTTGTATTTTTAGTGCCTCATGTTATTATTTTCCATTTATAAATTACCATAGTACGGCACCACTCATAAGTACGGTCGGCCAAGAAAGAGGTCTATAAATTTTGTCAAAACTTTCTAACAATAAATGTAAATGTTGATTAAATTAAATGTAAAAGTTTGATTTTCCATTATTTTGAGATCGAAAATTTCTTAATATGAAAAGTTCAACCGAATGTCACTATAAAGCTGGTAGCCCACCTAATTGGACTACTGTACATCGCTGACACAAGTACTCTATCTATATATAAATTGTCTCATCGTCCAAGTGCCATTTACGTCATTTATCTGAGGTACCCTCTGTAATTCAATGCCAAGTTTGTGTTTGACATTTCATTAGCGGCGGATTGGTTGTAGTCGCCCTGGGGAGCGGCGTCATCGAGGGGACTTTCTTGGCGGCTACGTTAGCCAAATGTCGTGGAAACACCATCGTGATCCCTAGGGTACGCAAAGGGCTAGTTCCATACATCACTATTCAATATGATATTGATAACCCAAATAGCGATATCTTTAGAATTTGATGAAAAATCGCAAGTATTCGTAGTGAAGGTTTAAGTGGTAACTTTATAGGGTTGTTTTGGTTTTATCCGATTAAAGGAGTTTTCGGTACACGTGTCCCCATCGCTATTTTGAGATTCCACTGACGATGACCCCGAGATGCCAATGACAGTTTTTGTTTCGTTTCCTTGATAATTTGCTGGAACTTGTAGTAGAACTATTTATTTAAATTTTATTGTTACGAGTAACAAAGTTCTCGACCGGTCAACCTTTGGGAAAAGCAGGCATACTCGAAAGCAAATTACAATATACACGTAGATAACTATTTATATAAGTAGATATGAACGAAAGTTTCATATTAAAACTACTTACCTACTTACAAATAAAATACTAAAATTTAATTTGAATATTCAAATTAAATTTAAAATAAAATGAATATAAATACATTAGAAACTAAAGTTATAATAAAATACACAGGAAAAATAAAAAAAAAATCATTACCTATATTAATTGTCCCGACAATTTTCGGGGATTGTGGATTGAACGAAAACAAAGGAGATTGATTTCAGAACAATGATGATTATTGGCTGGATATACCTGGATACTCAAAACCACTAATAGGTACCCTTATGTCAAGAAATGATTTCTCATTATTCAGCGATTGCACGTGTGTCGGCGTCGTTTCGCAGACGTGACGTCATTCGACGCACATGCAAATAGCCAGATCTATGCTCGAACTAGTCTAGACTCCGGGCATCTAGCAGATTCCTTCTCCATTGAAATGCGATTTTGTAGGTATCCCGCATTTTAGCTGGGGTCGTTAAGTATGCGGGTGCCGCAGCGTCGATTAATTTAGGACTGCGGCGGAGACTATACGTAGTTTTCTCTCGTTGTGTTGTGAGGAAACGTAACCGCAACCGCATTTTTTGGAGTATTTTATACATCTAGTAAATACCTATGTATATCATTGGTCCGAGTAAGCTTCGCTAGCTGTAGCTATTGAGTTCTGAAAGGAAAGTAATGAATCTAATGACTAAAAAATATATGAATGGGCGACTGAAATATTAGGTTAGGTTAGGTTAGGTCGCCCAGATTTACAATTTTTTGATGCTAGTTTAATATTAGATAGATTAAATTAGTAAATTCAAGAATTCATGAGAGTAAAGTCAACCGCAGGTTCAAAAATCGAATACTTAAAGCAAAGATTAGCCCGGAAAGCAGCACACATCTTTTTTCATAGGGTAAATTGAAGTGTGATAGGGTGCGTCAATAAAGATAAATAAATAAATATTCCTGGACAAATTACACACTGCAATCTAGTGCCAAACTAAGCAAAGCTTGTACTATGGGTACTAGATAACTGATATAATGCTTAAATGCATTTTTATTTGTAATTACTTACATACACATAGAAAACATCCAGACCAAGACAAACATATATGTTCATGCACACAAATGTTTGTAATGTGCGGGGATCGAACCCGCGACCTCGAAGTCAAAGTGGCCATAGCCATTCGACCACCGAGCTCGTCCCGATTCCGATTACCTGTTTACAGGTAGCCGGTACGTGTGAATTCAATGCAAAACTTTATTCCATACACTAATTTTGTCACATCGTGATTCAGTACCGGTAACCTGTAGCTTTGTGTAAGCACCCTTCGAAGGCAATCTTAATAATACACACAACACTCAAATTTTATTTATAAAAATTTAGGGTTGGTACGAATACGAGTGAAGGACGCGACGTTTTTATTCCGCCACTAAATTTGCATCACGAAAAAAGGGGACCAAGAGTCCATCAAACATATTAGTCGGCGCAGATTGTCGGCCGCCATTTGTGATCAATATTCGAACGATCATAATCCGGACGTCCGTGTCCGGTGCTGAACGTGTCCGGACATTTTTTATACGACTTAAGTGTACGAAGCTCACAACACCAGAAGGGTCTCTCTTATGTTGCCGACGCTGTAAAAATCCCTTCACGCCTTTCTTGAACAACCCGCTTTGTATAAAGTTCCAAAAAAAAGTTTACTACGAGTTACGTTTTAAATCGACTCTGGCTCTACCGATCCCTAAACGAACACTATAATGATTCCATCTATTGCATGTCAGTAATGCTAACTAAATGTGTGAAACGATTATATAGGTACTGCTATGTACATCTAATGCAACAAATAAATTATTTCAATTCATTCATTCAATTCATTAATTTAATTATTTAATTCAATTTATACATTCAATTCATTCATTCATTCGTTCGTTCAATTCATTCAATCAATTCATTCATTCTATTTATTCCTTCAATTCATTCATTCAATTCATTCTTTTAATTAATTCATTCATTCAATTCGTTCATTCCATTAATTCATTAATTAATTTATTCATTAATTCATTCAATCCAGTCATTTAATTCATTCATGAGTGAGTCGATTTTGATCGCTTGAATGGAATGTGTTGCTGGCAGTCTCGCCAGCTGTTTTTAATAATATTTTTGAATTTATGTCATTTTTATATTGCTTTTTTTTGTAAAATATTCTAATGTCAAGTGCCGAACGGTGTGAAAGTAAATATATTTTCTTAGTTCTTCTGGCCTTGTTTTTATTTTATTAAATACAGTCCATTTTTAATATACGCTCTCCTATCACTAACAGAATGGATACACTTCTCTCTACGTCCACTATGAGCCAGATATTACTATTTAAAATGTACAAATAAACTAAACAAACCTGCAAAATACTGTTGCTACGTAGCTTTTACTCGCCAGAATAATTTCAATGTAAAATTCTGCGCACAAAATTTGTGCACTCCAGTACGTACTGAAATTGCGAGCAGTTTTAATTCACAAAAGCTGTCATGTATGAATCCTATTAACTCGTCGAGCTTTCGGAATTCACGCACAAAAACAATCCGTCGTTATTCCATATTTTCCGGGACTCATTTATATCTGCTCTCCATCTTTTATTTCCATATTTTCTTTCGTTCGTTAATTGTAGGGGATTTTTTTCTAATTACATTTTTCTGTGCGTTATTGTATTATCTTTTTGTGTATTTATATGTAGGACGCTATCATCATCAGATGATTATGGATGATCTTAGGCTGAGATGACTGCTTACCATCAGACAGGTCGTGCACTTGTTTGTCACCATAGTCGTATATAAAAAAGTATTAACATCTCAAGAGACAAAGCTAACCCCACCTGCACGTAGTATGCACTACGTGCACGTGGGGTACCTCCGTCGATAGACAAATTATCGATTTATAAATAAGTAGAATTGCTAAAAACCGCTTTCTCTTCCGCGAACCTGCAGTTGAGTAGCATGACGAAGTAGGGTCTAAGTAAATATAAATAAAATAAAAAATATTTATGGGCAATTTAAACAGCGCCATCTAGTCCCAAATTAAGCGCAAAGCTTGTGTTATGGGTACTAGACAACTGATAAATGTACTTAAATACATTTTTTTTTTGTAAATACATACTTAAATACATAGAAACGCCCAGACCAAGACAAACAGACATGTTTGCCTTGTGCGGGGATCGAACCCGCGACCTCGGAGTCAAAGTGGCCATTGCTAACCATTCGACCACCGAGCTCGTCGGTGGTCGGTCGGTCTAAAGCCCTTCGATTGAAGGGAGATCCATATCCCAGCACTAGGATAAATAAGGGATGACCACGGCAGAAAAACGTTGAAAAACGGCAGCCAAATAACTGTTCCCTGGTGTATTGCTGTGTCGGCAGGCATTAGTAGAGATACTTGAGTTATACTATTTTCTATTACAAGCGTCGTAGGCTACAGTAATCGCTTCACATCAAGCTGGTCTTATTCTAAACTTATCTATAATAATTGTTTGCTAAATTTGCTTATTTAAGTACAATTCTATCAAATGTATAAAGTAATAAAAATATCAAGTCGCACGTGAAAATATCTTCGTCGTCAACCCTTATTCATCCAACTGCTGGGATACGGGTCTCCCCTCAATCGAAGGGGTTTAGAGCATACTCCACCAACTGCTCAACTGCGGGTTGGCGGATCAAACCGCCTAAAAGCTTAACTTGGCTTAACGACTGTCGTCTAAAGACAACAACCAGGACCGACGGCGTAACCTGCGAAGCACGGAGGAGCTCGAGATAAATAAACCCATCCAAAGACAGGCTACGGTCGACGTTGCTTGACTTGCGTGATCGATTAGACTGCCACCCTAAAAGACTCCATCGAGCTCCTCTATTAAATATCTTATTGACATTCAAATCTAGCTGAGTATACTCATACCGATATTTCTGTACCCGAATTAGTTTAAATATTTGCAGATCAAGTCCAAGGTGTGGAATTGGAAGCACTCAACAGTTAGAGGGTGGGTCTCAATTGATACAAGCGGCGAGGGACTCGGCCGGAGGGTCGCAGAGTGGATATGACGGGAGTGGATAATAATTTATGAACGATTCTTTATTGCTGGCTTGGAGAAAACCTATTAATAACATGAACGCTGATTGATGTTTAACATTCTGAATTTTTTAATTGTACGACTCTACGAAACTCGTTTTATTTATTTAATAATAGAAAAAATTGTTTTCTTATCGGTCACCACGCTCAAAAAGTGTAACTTGAATTAATATCAAAGAAAAAGCAATACTGCATGAATAAAATAAATAAATAAAATTATAATTGCATAAGTTGATACAAAATGCTATGCAATAGCTTTACCGCGGCAGTCTCCGAGTGCCACACGTCTTTTTTGTTCGAGACACGACCTTCTCGATCAAAAATTGGTAATTGCCTTCGACAGCACCAAGTAACGTAGCCCGCTGAGCACGATGTGGAGAAAAGAGTTTAAACCAAGGGGGCGGACAGTATAGCCACAGTATGTAGACTTTGACGAGCTCGGTGGTTGAATGGTTTGCAATGGCCACTTTGACTCCGAGGTCGCGTGTTCGATTCCGGCACAAGACATACATTTGTGTGCATGAACATGTCTGTTTGTCTTGGTCTGGGTGTTTTCTATGTATTATAAGTATGTATTTAAAAAAAATGTATTTAAGTACATTTATGACTTATATAAGATAAGATATAAGATGTCTAGTACCCATAACACAAGTTTTGCGCTTAATTTGGGACTAGATGGCGCGGTGTAAATTGTCCAGAAATATTTATTTATTTATGTTAAGTGTAATATGGACACTCCCTTCCGCCCTCACATATCGACCTCACCTCTCCTCTGAGTCGTATCTTCAATTCATGGATCAGTCTATTCGACGCCGTACGCACACACACGTATTCACGCTTTGTACAAACGCCATTTGTTAATGTAGGCGTTAATGACGCGTCATTTATATGGAGTGACCGAGTTGCGGTACAGGACAAGTAATTAAACAAACATGACAGAAAACATTCATTTGTTTTATTACTCGTATACTGAGAGCGGGATAGAGTCCGTGGAGTGTAGAAACCCCTTACCACCAACTTTTATTGCGATTCAATAACTGATTAGAATGCTAATTCATACCAATGAATAAACGACTCTATTTCAAATTTAATATAGTCGCTTATTCATTGGTATGAATAAGCATTCTATTCAGTTATTGAATCGCAATAAGAGTTGGTGGTAAGGGGGCTGGATATCGCTAGCTGTCGGACTTTTAGAACAGTTAGTGCCAGTACGTAGTATAGTAATATTATTTATTCCTTTTTTTTACTACGCCGGGTGGTAGACAAGCATACGGCCCGCCTGATGTGAAGCGGTTACGGTAGCCATATTAACGCTCACAACATAAAGTATCGCTCGCGCGCCACCACCCCCGCTGTCAGCGCAGCATCTACGTCCTTCCTGACCTCACTCACTCGCAGGAACACAACAACCCTCAAGGGAATTGCTATTTGGCTGCGGTATTCTGTGAGGTGGAGGTACATTCCCCAGTCGGGTAGCTTACAATAATGCTCCCTACCTCTCTTTTCGCCAGAGCTTCGTTTGTCAATCAGCAGGGTGCACGCGCGCATTGCGCGTGCAGGTAAGTTGACTTTGGTTCAAAGATGTTGATGAAGCTCTTACACCCCAAAACTTTATTGATTACAAAATTTACAAATCGTAATAAATAAGGTGGAGCTGTCGCTATAAGCATTGTCTACCAGTCAATCATTATGAAAAACATGTAAGTAATTTTAAAAATGGAAAAAATTACCTACCTAGCCTAGGTGGGATTTGAACTCACGACCTCTCGATGACTTGTCGAGTGCCTTCCAACTGAGCTACCAGGAAGGTCTGTGATGGTTACGAATTAAATAAAGATGGTAAAATATAAAGCGCAAAAATTCGACACCATCACAAACCTTCTAGGTAGATCAGTAGGAAGAGCACTCGACCGCTCATCGAGTTCGTGGGTTCAAATGCCTCCTAGGCGCGGGACGTAATTTTTTCCCTTTTCAAAAATATTTATAACTAGCTGTGCCCGCGACTTCGTCCGCGTGGAATAGTGTCTTTGGGCATCATTTTTAAATATTTCGGCTAATTATTTTACAAATAAGACACATACGTATTAATACTTATATGAGTTGCAGTGTGCCATCTAGTGCTTATATAGCTCTTTTGTGGAACATTGTACATTCATCCCAACCAACAGCTTACACTGCTGCAAATTTCTTCCGCGCTCACTGCTTTTGCTAATGTTACATACCGGCATGTCCTCATCAGCTAAGTTCAATGGTAGTTTTAGAACCGAGTGCCCTATAACTATTTACACTTTATTTTACTTTTAACCGTAAACACAGAAAACAAAACTTCTTATTATGAAAATAACTTATTTAAGTATTTTATTTAATTGTATAAAAACCTATTTAAAAAAATATTATAAACCCAAATGAATTAAATTTAACTAATTTTATTAACTCAAATAAACAAAATCTCTATACTAAGTATAACTTTTTACACTTGTACTTAAGAACTTGTTTTTATGAACCATTTGTAACCGATTCCTAGAAATCCCTTTCTGATATTGCGACTTCTGACTGAGTCGGCATGCAAAGGCATAAAGACTCATTCATAAAACTATTAAGCTTTCTTATCTTTTGTTTACATTCACAGATGGTCAAATGCTTTGTTTGTACAATGCTCAAAAAAGTACTGTTTATTTGGTGAGGGCAATTAACTTACCGTTCTTAGGTACCTGCCTAGCATACAAATGTGCAACAAAAAAAAATGACGTAATAACATCTAATTAAACTCGAAAGTAATCTACTTTTAACGAATGAAATAAATAAAACAATGACCCAACTAAAGAAAAAAATATTTAATAACTTATCTACTAAAGTAAGCAAATCGAATTGTAAACAATGTGCAGTGAATAATAATGCATTTGTAGCGGAAAAAATAATAATTGTCACGTGTCTGCACGTTTGGGCAAGCCCACTTGGGCATATTTTTTCTGTGCCGTACCACCGTTTTTTACTCATGTGGTACCACGCCGCGTAACGACCCCCGGCCCGCTCCTTGACCCCCGTACACATTGAAAGCTGCCTTTCAATGTGTACGGGTGGTGTACGGCGTTGAGATAGGCAAAATGCCTGGCATTTACAATAAGTGTCCAGTAAGTACATGTTAATGCCCAATAAATGCCTAGTTTTGGGCATAAATAGAGAATTTATAACTATTTTTTGGACATTTATTGTAAATGCCCGGCATTTTGGCCATCTTTAGTACGGCGCGATGCTTGGCAAGTTTTTTACTCGCGTTAATTTCAGTTTCTCATTTTGTAATGACTGCGTAAATGTTATCTACATCAGGATAGCACTAATATTTTGTCTCTTGTCGCAAACTTATAAAACATTCACTTATACCTTACATATTTCCATACAAACTTTCATCCCCTATTTCCTATTGTTATTTTACCCCCGTGTGGTTAAAACTTTTACAAACTTTGAATGTCATATTTATTTATATCGAATCAACAGCCTAAAAAATAAATTTCAAGCTTCTAGCTCTAAAAATAACGATACTTCCATACAACCTTTCACCCCCCCTTTTAACCCCTTACAACCCTTTTTTTGCATTAAAAAGTAGCCTATGTCCTTCCTCAGGCTCTAAACTATCTGTGTACCAAATTTCATTTAAATCGGTTCAGTAGTTTTGCCGTGAAAGCAGGACAGACAGACAGACAGACAGACAGACAGACAGAGTTACTTTCGCATTTATAATATTAAAAGTAAGGATCGAATCAACAGCCTAAAAAATAAATTTCAAGCTTCTAGCTCTAAAAATAACGATACTTCCATACAACCTTTCACCCCCCCTTTTAACCCCTTACAACCCTTTTTTTGCATTAAAAAGTAGCCTATGTCCTTCCTCAGGCTCTAAACTATCTGTGTACCAAATTTCATTTAAATCGGTTCATTAGTTTTGCCGTGAAAGCAGGACAGACAGACAGACAGACAGACAGAGTTACTTTCGCATTTATAATATTAGTAAGGATAAGGATAGTAAGGATCGAATCAACAGCCTAAAAAATAAATTTCAAGCTTCTAGCTCTAAAAATAACGATACTTCCATACAACCTTTCACCCCCCCTTTTAACCCCTTACAACCCTTTTTTTGCATTAAAAAGTAGCCTATGTCCTTCCTCAGGCTCTAAACTATCTGTGTACCAAATTTCATTTAAATCGGTTCAGTAGTTTTGCCGTGAAAGCAGGACAGACAGACAGACAGACAGACAGACAGACAGAGTTACTTTCGCATTTATAATATTATATATATATAATATACTAGCTGTGCCCGCGACTTCGTCCGCGTAGAATAGTGTCTTTGGGCAGCATTTTTAAATATTTCGGCTAATTATTTTACAAATAAGACACTTTGAGTTATTTGCAGTGTTTGTTGCAAATAGCTTATTAAAGTCATCATCATTATCAGCCTGTATCTACCCACTATATAGATATAGGCCTTTCCCAATGCTTATCACCAGTGATCCTCCGCTTTCCGCATCCAAACGCTGCCCGCTACTTTTTTTTTTTTTTTATAAAACATAAACTATCGCTCGCGCGCCGCCACCCCCGCTGCCACCGCAGCATCTCCTTCCTTTCTGGTGACCTCACTCACTCGCAGGAACACAACAGCCCTCAAGGGAACCGTTATTTGGCTGCGGTATGCCTAGTTTTGGGCATAAATAGGGAATTTATAACTATTTTTTGGGCATTTATTGTAAATGCCCGGCATTTTGCCCATCTCTAGTACGGCGCGATGCTTGGCAAGTTTTTTACTCGCGTTAATTTCAGTTTCTCATTTTGTAATGACTGCGTAAAAGTTATCTACATCAGGATAGCACTAATATTTTGTCTCTTGTCGCAAACTTATAAAACATTCACATAAACCTTGCATATTTCCATACAAACTTTCATCCCCTATTCCCTATTGTTATTTTACCCCCGTGTGGGTAAAACTTTTGCAAACTTTGAATGTCATATTTATTTATATCGAATCAACAGCCTAAAAAATAAGTTTCAAGCTTCTAGCTCTAAAAATAACGATACTTCCATACAACCTTTCACCCCCTCTTTTAACCCCTTACAACCCTTTTATTGCATTAAAAAGTAGCCTATGTCCTTCCTCAGGCTCTAAACTATCTGTGTACCAAATTTCATTTAAATCGGTTCAGTAGTTTTGCCGTGAAAGCAGGACAGACAGACAGACAGACAGACAGACAGAGTTACTTTCGCATTTATAATATTATATATAATATATATATATATATATATAATATATATAATATATATATATATATATAGTTAGTAAGGAGTAAGGATAAGGAAGTAAGGATATAGTAAGGATATTTTAGGAAGTTGGCAATTTTAAAAAAAAAAGAAAAAAAAAATAATAAATAAATATTTCTGGACAATTTAATAAATATTTCAAGACAAAAACGGGTTGCACTCCGGGAGTGCCGGCAGAAGTGAAAACTTGAACATTAACGTTGTGCATTTTTGAATATTTTGGAATGGTTAGGGACGCACGAATTGCTTTATGTATAAAAGTAATCATTTATGTGGTAAAATACAATATTAATTTATTGTGCTATCGTACACAAACATGACAATTTATATTACATTAAAAATAAATAGCAGGAGCAGGCATACATTTTCGACGCGCGGTAGAAAGAGAGGGCAATATTACTTCCTCTCCTACGCCACGCCGGTGGTCGACACTCTCTCTGTCTTACGAATTTTCGATCAGGTCACGTATCCTGACGCGGGTTTAACATTTTTTACCCATCCCAAAAAGCCGCTAAAGAAGTTCACTTCAATAATAATTATCTACATGTAAGTCTTTGAGCTGGCTTCTAGACTTTATTCGCAGCATCTAATGAACTATTAATTTAGTTACAACGTATAATTCTGGAAATTGGTCCAATCTCCAGTTATGAACTACCCAAGCTGGTGCTAATTTACATAGATATTAGCTTTAGAGCCTTGTACTAATAGGAGTGCGTTAATTTACACGGTACCTAGTTTCAAATTTTACAGAATATCATTATTTTATTCTGATACCTGTAGTAAAGCCGCCCGCGACTTCAGACAATATTTTATCTGCTTCTACTGAAGGTACCAAGCGATGACTTATTTACCAGACAAGTTAGACCTCTAACAGCACAATTATGAAAACCTCATTTATGGTTAACGTCATATCAAGATGAAACAATGAGATTTCACAATGAAATGCCATTTGCATTTCATTGTGAAAACTCATTGGTTTTGAAAATTTCGTGTCTGTGTTATAAACGAGCTCGGTGGTAGAATGGTTGGCAATGGCCGTTTAGTCAAACTTCCTTGGAGTCCCAAGGTTTCGGGTTCGATCCCCGCGCAAGACAAATAATTGTGTGCATGAACATGTTTGTTTGTCTTCGCATGGGTGTTTTTTGTGTATTATATGCATGTATTTATAAAAAAAATATGTATTTAAGTATAATATCAGTTATCCAGTACCCATAGTACATGCTTTGCTTAGTTTGGGACTAGATGGTCGTGATGATTTAAAAATAAAGTGCACAACGCCGATATAGAAGTTTTCACTTAAAAGTATTGAGGGGCTCTTTCATCAGGATCCAACTATGTCATGGTAAACACTTTGAACCGGTTAACATCATAAAATGCGTCTACAAAAATCCATGTCTATACTCTTGACGGGTGTTTTGTCCTGTTATACTTTTATTATGCCTACTGCCAAAGAGTGGAATTCCTTGCCTGAGTCTGTGTTTCCGGAGAAGTACAACCTGGGAGTCTTCAAATCAAGAGTGAATAGGTATCTTCTAGGCAAGCGTGCTCCATCGTAGACCACATCATCGCTTAACATCAGGCGAGATAGTGGTCAAACGCAAGCCTATCTCAAATAAAAAAAAAAGAAAAAAAAAAAAGTTATCTGATGCCAATCTCTCATCTTGATTCAGGTTATGCAGGTCATAAAAACACATTGACATCTGAACCAATATATAAAAATTCGTATAATAAATAAATATTTCTGGATAGGTACTTTATACAGCGCCATCTAGTATCAAATTAAGCGCAAATTACTATGGGTACTAGACATCTGATAAATGTACTTAAATACCTACTTTATTTTGTAGATACATACTTATAATACATAGTAAACACCCAGATCAAGACAAACATACATATTCATGCACACAAATGTTTGTTTTGTGCGGGGATCGAACCCGCGACCTCGGAGCCAAAGTAGCCATTGCTAGCCATTCGACCATCGGGGTCGCCTCGCCTAGTTGTATAAAAATCCGTAGAATGAACGAAAGAGATTCTAATTCAGCTCGCAAGATTTGTCCTAAACAAACACACATACGACCAGCGCAAGTTAAATAAAAGCTTGTAAAATTTATATTCGCATTTAAAATATTTGCATTTTGCTTGCATTTAAACAGTGGTTAGGGAAGGTGAGGGGAGATATCAAAACAGGACATTGACGGAAAATCGTGGTAACAAAGCGGCGTTAGCTTTGTCGGCCCCGCTACGAGGGTCGCGCCCTAGGTGTTGTGTTTCCGAAAATCTGTTTATGGGGACACCCCGTGATACACGTTCCACAAAAGAGCAACCCCATCGCGACTGTTACTTATTCAACCTTTTACCTATACATATTCTAGATTTTTTAGAAAATTTTCTTCTGTTTGTTAACTGGTTTAAAAAACAGCTGAAAATTTTCTTTATGTTTTTGTATATTCGGTTCTAAACTGGGGAGACTGCCCCAGTTTAGAACCTTGTTATTTGTATAATGTATTTTTTTATACTATGTCTCGTGGCAGACAAGCATACGGCTCGCCTGATGTGAAGCGGTTACCGTAGCCATATTAACGCTCGCAATATAAAATATCGCTCGCGCGCCGTCACCCACGAGCGTTGGTGTCGAAGCCGCGTCATTGACCGCTACGCCGCACAGTGGTCGGAAAATCGAGCTTCATACTCATAGAAACCGAAAGTAAGAATACTATTGAAAAAAAAATTGGAATAAATCGAATCTGTTCCTCTTAGCTTATCATTAAAATATGATTGTTATACTATGTTTAATGTGCGAGAAAAAAAATATTTTGTATTTTTCTTGTATGGGAACACGCACATAAATTCGTTTTTCTCAAAACTGTATGGAACTGTAAAGCTGCTACTGATATGAGGTATTGTGGTATTCATGGCGATCCACGTGAGCCATAAGTCAGATGCCGATAGCTGCCCGTTTGCTAGTAGAAAATACGTTAAATTTTGATGAATTTTTAAGTAATTTTCACTATATTAAGCAAAATGCAAGGTAATTACGACAATGGAATGGCTGACAGCATAAAGCGATTGCAATGAAGGGATTCGATTGGGCCACTAATAATTCTATCTACTGCGTTTGGCTTTCCGCAGTTGTACCAAATTTGTGGTAAGTTTGAATGAAATCACCAAAACTGTGGTTATAAGATATTTTATTTGACTATTATTATACATAAAAGTCATTAAATATAGGTATAATTGATAAGAATAGGAAATCTACTTTGAATAAAAAAAACATGCAGCAATACATAGAGACAGAATAAACATAAAGTTATACTTATATTATTATAGTTATGAATTTAACTTAATGACTAAACTAAAAAAATGATAAATAACATAAATAAAAACATACATTGGAGATGGCCTGAACAAATTGAAAATAGTGGTGAATATAACTAAATTTTATAACTTCTCATAAAAGTTTTGTACATTCTCCAAACAATATATTATTATTAATTTATGGATGGTATCACATGCCAGCCAGTGTTCACAAATTTTTGAAAGCTGTCAGAAGAAGCGTCAGAAGCAAGAAACGAGGATTTCAGAAAAATTCAAGAGGAGGATCAAGGAGGAATACAGGAAAATTTTGGCGTAAAGCAACAAATGAAGACATTTTTAATCGTCTTAATATATCTTCAGATCCTTACATATCCAGTATAAGACCTGTGTTGAGGAAGTATGAAAACACGGTTATCACTGAGGATATTAAACCTTTTTTTATAAGTTCAGAGACAGAGAACATTGATTTTGGCGATGTTTCGGATGCAATAACAGATTCGAACATTGAAAATTTTGATGATGAAGATCAGTAACTACTTAGGAGAACGTACATTTTTTTTATAGGTAAATACCTATATACGATAAATACAAACAAATTTTATAACTAATAAATATTAGTTATAAAATTTGTTTAATAAATATTAGTTATAAAATTTGTTTAATAAATATTAGTTATAAATTTTTAAGTAATTTTCACTATATTAAGCAAAATGCAAGGTAATTACGACAATGGAATATTTATTAGTTATAAAATTTGTTTGTATTTATCTTTATTTTGTTTGTCGACTTTTTAGTACAGCCATTAAGTTTATTTATATTTTTTTCTAAAATTAATTATTTGTGTGAACTGTACAAGTGATTTTAGTGACAACAAAATGTCAATAAAGTTCCACCAAATGTCAACAAAATTAATAAACGTATTAAACTTCATGTTTGTTCTGAATAGTACTAATATATTGTCTGGAGAATGTACAAAACTTATATGAGAAGTTATAAAATTTATTTGTATTCACCAATATTTTCAATTTGTTCAGGCCATCTCCAATGTATGTTTTTATTTATATTATTTATTATTTTTTTAGTTTAGTCATTAAGTTAAAATAATGACTATAATAATATAAGTAAAACTTTATGTTTATTCTGTCTCTATGTATTGCTGCATGTTTTTTTTTATTCAAAGTAGATTTCCTATTCTTATCAATTATACCTATATTTAATATGACTTTTATGTATAATAATAGTCAAATAAAATATCTTATAACTACAGTTTTGGTGATTTCATTCAAACTTACCGCAAAAGAGATTGCCCATTCGTGTATGGAAAAAAGTACTGATAATATAATTGTTATGTCATCACTAAATAACCTTCACTTAGTTCTATATCGTTACTAGATACGTTCTAGAAAGTTTGGAGGGCATTGGTTTCCGCAGTTCAGAGATATATAAGAAATAAAATGCGTTTGATTTTAGGATATGTTAGACGATTCGACAGTATAAGTACTAATAGAACTATGTAAACGTACATCCATCGAATTAACAGTATCATTTTCACGTTAATAATTGTCTTAACGTGTTTTAAAGATACAAAACACACAATGATATAATAATTAATCCTAATCGATATTACATATTGTATTCACGATTCAATAAGGTTTCTTATTCCACATCCCTATCGTGTGACATATATAAAGTAGTACTCCCAATTTAGCGATCTTGTCACTTGAAGTGGTGATTTTTGCTTAAGTGTCAGCGACAGAAAATAGATTTTATGACAAAATCATCAGATGATGGAGTGGGTAAAGTGGGTTACAGTTGTATGGCCCGAATGGTAATATGGTAGAGTAACGGTAGAATAAATGTGTAAAACACTTTTTTAGCGATTTTTGTTAATTTTGGGACTTGTATTTATAGATGTTGGCAACTCTCATTAGTAGGTACCGCCATCATGGTTTTATTTTAGATCTTTTATATAAATTAGAACTTAATAATTGTGATAAACTTATCCCCGAAGAGAACTTTTATGAAAACCTACTGTAAAATCAATTCTTTATTTTAGAACTTTGATATTAAACTTTTTCTAAGACATAACTAATTATATAGGAGTACTGCCCGTGGTCAATCTCCTTTGGTACCACAAATTTGGTACAACTGCGGAAAGCCAAACGCAGTAGATAGAATTATTAGTGGCCCAATCCCTTCATTGCAATCGCTTTATGCTGTCAGCCATTCCATTGTCGTAATTACCTTGCTTGTAAATGACTTAAAAATTCATCAAAATTTCACGTATTTTCTACTAGCAAACGGGCAGCTATCGGCATCTGACTTATGGCTCACGTGGATCGCCATGAATACCACAATACCTCATATCAGTAGCAGCTTTACAGTTCCATACAGTTTTGAGAAAAACGAATTTATGTGCGTGTTCCCATACAAGAAAAATACAAAATATTTTTTTTCTCGCACATTAAACATAGTATAACAATCATATTTTAATGATAAGCTAAGAGGAACAGATTCGATTTATTCCAATTTTTTTTCAATAGTATTCTTACTTTCGGTTTCTATGAGTATGAAGCTCGATTTTCCGACCACTGTGCGCCGCCACCGAGCTCGTCAAATCTGTTTTATAAACGTTTTAAAAACACTGGTTGTCTGTAAAGTCGGTATACGGACGATAATTTTATGGATTGACGAGTGGTGAGAAATAGATGCGTCACAAGCCGAACGCTTAGGGCGATCGCTCTCGCTTGCACTGCACGCCCGGCTCAGGCAGAACGTGACAATGAGTCATGCTTTTTCGTGCGTGCAGCAGGCGTTCAACTATTTATAAGACGTTATCACGTCAATAGAGAAGAATTTTTTTTTATGTTTCTGTATGTTCGGTTTTGAACTGGAGTGGTCCCGTGTTATTTTTTTTATACAACATCGGGTGGAAATTAAGCATACAACCCGCCTGATGTGATGCGGTTACTATAGCTATATTAACACTCGCAACGTGAAATGTTGCTCGCGTCCCACCCAAGCTGCCAACACAGCAACTGCCTTTCTGGCGACCTCACTTACTCGTAGGAAAACAACCCTCAATGGATTTGTTAATTGGCTGCGGTATTCTGCAAGGTGGCGGCACTTTTCCAGTCGGCCAGCTTTATAATACCACAGTATAAGTAATAGTACTATAATACGTTGTATCCTACCTCTCTTTTGCCAGAGCCATTACTGGTCGGCAGGTGCCACGTGCAGGCTTTGGCTCCTGGTAAGCCGCTTATAGCCCCAAATTATTCTGTTGAATATTTAATGATTAATTAATTATTTTATTAGCATTGCTCGCGTAAACTTCAAAGTACTACTTTAATGTCAATTACAGTTGTACTTTTGTTTCCTCTGAAGTTGATTCTGTCTACTGTTACAAGGCGAGAAGGTTTTATTTGCTTGTCAGCGAGCTTGACACTTGGAGCTTTGTACTTTCTTATTTTGTTCGCAATAAAAGTTAAATCACATCTGCAAGTATCAAGCTTGATATCAAATCTAAACTGTACATTTTTATTTATATAAGGGGGGGGGGGGGGGGCAAATGGTCACGTGGTTCACTCAACGGAAAGCAATCACCACCGCCCACGGCGATCAGAAACTCCAAGGGGTCCATCGTTGCCAGCCTTTAATCCTTTAGTTCTTCCTTTCTGGTGACTTCACTCATTCGCAGGAACACAACAACCCTCAAGGGAATTGTTATTTGGCTGCGGTATTCTGCGAGTACATTATCCTGCTGTACAAATTTCGAGTCCCTTCCTTTAACCTCCTTAACTACTTTTATTAGACTCATCACCAGATTTTTTGGAATTCATTTCTAACTTAGAATCTGTTACATTAATGTTTGCATGCCATTAAATATGGCTTGATAGGTTAAGCCACATTATAACAACACGAACATCAATATGCAATGTATCTACCCTATTTAAGTGCAAATAAAGAATACTTACTTACTTACTCACCTACCATAATATTCCTCCCTCTCATTCACTTCCATTTCTTCCCTGTTTCTTGCGACTCTACTGTAGAAATTCGAAGTGCTCCCTCCCTCTTCATAATACTCGTACATACTACTATCCACATCTCTTCCATCTTTTCATATTTAAGTTCTATTTTCATCTCACTAACCGGCTACCTATCGAACTACCGACTAAGGGAGAGGACAAAAGATCCAGCAGGGTTTACCGAAGTTTTTATGAGGTCTTGAATCCATAAATAAAAAATCAAATGAAAATTCTTTACTTGTCTCTGGGCACAAAGAATACGAATATGATTTACAAAAGAGTGTAACATGTACAAAAGATCCAGAAGGCGTCGGCTCTAGCCTGTCCACGGATGGGTTTATTTATTTTGAGCACCTCCGTGCTTCGGGGCCACGTAAAGCCGTCGGTCCTGGCTGTTGTTATTAGATGACAGTCGTTAAGCCAAGTCAGAGGTCTTTGGGTGGCTTGAAAACACTGGCCTCCGCCAACCCGCAGTTGAGCAGAGTGGTGGAGTATGCTCTAAAACCCTTCGACCGAGGGGAGCCCCGTATTCCAGCAGTGAACCTAATACCTATCACCAATTAAGGGAGAGCACACAAGATCCAGAAATGTTGACGTGCCACCGAGGTCTTGAACCCATTATAAAATAAGATAAGAAATTAAATGAAAATTGTTCAGAAGGCAGACTAGAAGGGTAACTTCGGCCGCAGCTTGTCCATGGAAGGGTTTATTTATCTCGAGCTCATCCGTGCTTCGGAGGGCACGTTAAGCCGTCGTCGATCCCAAGTTAAAGCTTAAGCCAAGTCAGTGGGCTTTAGGCGGTTGGAAAACACTGGTCTCCGCCAACCCGCAGTTGAGCAGCGTGGTGGAGTATGCTCAAAACCCCTTCGATTGAGGGGAAATCCCCAATCCAAGGGTACCCGAGCAGTGGAATGAATAAGGGTTAACGAAGACGAAGTAAGAAGTATATCTTCTCTTTTGTAAATATCTTATTCCTTGTATTTTTTATCTACTACCATTTCAGAATGTCCTCCGCCTCCACTTCCTGTACACCTTGCCCTATACACCTACTGTATAATTTTGCATAAGTTGCAAACCTTCTAATCTCAATTTTAACAGGGATGCAAATTCCTGAAACATATTATGTTTATTTATTTGTTTTGTGAAATATTTATGCCACTTTTCATTGGGATAGACCCACGGAATATTTTTTATCATTTTAACATTTGATCTCCTTTGAAGGTAAATTTCTAAAAATCCTTTTATATTTCACATCTACGTACTAGCCTAAGAGCCAATGCCTGCCAGGCCTACGTTTAATTATAAAATCTGAAAGTGTCCCGTGCATGCCTCTAGCATAGGTAACTGCAACCGACGAGTCCATGGTCGAATGGCTAGCAATGGCTACTTTGACTCCGAGGTTGCGGGTTCGATCCCAGCACAAGACAAACATTTGTGTGCATGAGCATGTCTGTTTGTTTTGGTCTGGGTGTTTTATATGTACTGTTAAGTATAAAAGCTGATGTTTTTTATATATACTTGGGGAAGTATCAAAAGCTGTTTTCTTAGCAGCAAGACAGTTTCAAAATATTTTTTTTTTATGCTTTGTTACCAATTAAAACCACGAAGGCCACGATGATCTAAACTCCATATTGGTTGTCTCATTCTGACCTGTGTTAGGGGCATGCACAGAGAAATTTTCAGCTTTTACAACATAACGAAGGTCAAGCAGTCGTGAGCTCTTACTCTATAATCAGCAAATAAACATTCCTACCAAAGTTGAAATTTCTCGGACCAGCGGTGTAGGCAGTGTGTTTGATCTCTCAGTTAAAATATCGTCATATGGTGTATACTGCAGAAATAAAGCGCCAGGTTATCGGTACCGACTCTCGGTATGTCAAAATAAGACTGTGTGTGGAATAAAGTACAGTTTACTTTGAATTCACACGTACTGTCTACCAGTAAGCTCTTTATGTAAGCACCCTATGATTATTTTCTTAGTCGCAATTTTTTTATGAGTTGTTGTTGTAAGTAACTTTATTGTACAACTACCCCATACAAAATAAAAATAAAAAGTCCTACTTTCCTCTACCAGATTCTCTTCTATCTAATGGTTCTTTTTTTTTTATATTACGTCGGGTGGCACACAAGCATACGGCCCGCCTGATGTGCAGCGGTTACCGTAGTCATATTAACGCTCGCAACATAAAATATCGCTCGCGCGCCGCCACCCCCGCTGCCAGCGCAAAATCTCCTTCCTTTCTGGTGACTTCACTCACTCGCAGGAACACAACAACCCTCAAGGGAGTTGTTATTTGGCTGCGGTATCTGTGAGGCGGAGGTACATTCCCCAGTCGGGTAGCTTACAATTACGCTCCCTACCTCTCTTTTCGCCAGAGCTTCGTTTGTTAGTCAGCAGGGTGCACCGCGTGCAGGCGAAGTTGGGTTTGGTTCAAAGATGTTGATGAACCACTTACACCCCAATAATCACAAAATATTATTATTTATTATCACATTCACAAAATATTATTATTTTTTATTTTCTCGTGCTCAATAAGAAAATTGTCACTTATTTTTCTACACTTTAATATATTCAAATACTTATTGGCACAATGAAAAAATATATATCTAATACAACTCTGTCATAGACAAGCCATTGCCGATAAAAAAGAACATTCCACCTACAAATATCGTAAAAATAATCCCCAGATCAAATTTTGAAGGAACAAAGCAGCATCAACTTGATGAAGTTACCCAAAAATATTATCATTAATTAAAATAGGCTCAGTGTTGTGTTAAATTAACGGGTATGCACAGATTAATGGTGGTTCGTGAGCCGACATCAGCGGATAATCCGCAGTAGATCCGCGTGTCGGTATATCGCAGCCATAGTCACTGATCCGCTCTGAACTAGTCTTCATTTGGATTGATGGTTTACTAAGATGCGCTTTTATGTACAACTTTTTTAAATATTCCTATACATAGAGTCACGTAGTCCAAAACTAAGGTGAGCTTAGTTATATAAACTCAGATGCACGAATGAAGCAGTGTGAACTGTGAATATAAAATTTATGACAATATAACTTTTGTGTATATTTTATACTATTTTGCGCATAAATAATATTTCATATATTAGGTTATACGTAATCCTTACTATAATGAATAACGATGAATTTGAAAATTTGATAAATGCCTGTATTTCTAGTTATTAATTTTTAAGTAGAAAAAATCTCCTAAAATAAATGCATTAAGTATAAATAGTACGACCATAATACTTCTTGAGTTGCTATGTCGGTCATCCAAGCCGTGATATTTGAATACTTCCTGGAGGTAATTGAATGTCGTTGGATATGAAAAAGGGCATGAAAATGGAGAGTGAGGAAGTGGAACTTTTATTGTTCGCAATATTTTTATTTGTACGACACATAGCCTTATTTGCCTATTTATCTCTCATATTGCCAAGAGGGGGAGTCAAATCCCAAAAGCTTCTTACTCCTACTAATTTCTTCTGATTAAATTCGTTGTGAGTTCCAAGGCAGCCGTAGGTTTACCCCCCGGGACTGCAGTGGACTTCTTTGTTCATTGCCTTTTTTGGTGGTCGACGCTGTCAATGCTTGCTACACAGGAGACCCCGACCTGTTTATACAACATACAGAGTTCGAATATACAGTAATAAAAGAAAATGTTTTATTTTTAAAATACATTGAGACGTAGTCTAGAGAGTCTACCGCCAAACACTAGTATTTTCAATGTTGCTATAGTTTTATTCGAAGCAATAAAGAAAATAATGAACCTGTTAAATATTACAGGGTTATTATTTTGTCTACTGCTTCGATTACAGCTTTCAATGTCACAAAATTTTATAGCATCCTCTTCTATCGCGTTGGGCACAATAATCTAATATCGAAAGATATAGCAATAGGTTAGGCGATAGAGGTGCAGGTAGTTCCACACAGTACCTACTACAAAATTTGATCAACAAATTTTCGCACACCAACCAAGAAATATCTTATGCACATATTCTGAATACGCTCTAGTTTGTTATTTCTGTGCAAGCTAGAAGACTACGTCAGCAAACCTTTGGTGCTGACAGAGCGAAATATTGCAGCCGATTCAGGGACCGAACTGATGCAAAAATGTTTTGCTAACTTATTACATTACACTATTATTGGCATTCAGTAGGGTTAGCGTATAGGGGAAAGGTGTACATAGGTTTAGTCCAAAATATAATAAATACCCAAGTTTCTTGTTGCAGGAGTAAATAATAATGCTGACCTCAAAAATCAAGTTGGGGCACATATCATTGGGCAACTTGGACATCTCCAAAAAAATATGAAACAGGGGCTACCAATTATACATGTGACCGAGCTGGATTAATACGTAGTCCGAAGTTTCTGCATCACTGACTATAATGATGGACATATCCACAGACCAAGAATATTTCTGTCTACATAGATCATCATTACGTTAGTATTATTAGTATTGGTATCTACCAATACTAATACTACCCGTATTATTAGTATTGGTATCTACCAAGACTTATAATACGGGCCTAACGTAATGATGAAGCCCTCTAGCCGTATAAATTTGGGGATCAGAATAAAAATCGTGCGAAGATGGGAAAAAGGTGAGACAAAGAGAAACGATAACAAAGTAATGTTATTGATAAAGATAGAGACGAAAAAAGAAAATAATACACTATAAGGCACACACTCTTTTTTAGGATATTTCAAAGTATTTGAGTACAATTACTATCGGATCCTCTGACCTAAGATCTCGCTTAGTTACGTTAGATATGTGGTGGGAACTCCACAAATGCCTATTAATTACTTGCAGTCTTGCACCTATGCACCTGGCCGAAAACCGGATAGTCTACACAAAGCTGTAGGAATTCCACCAATGCAATACAGATGTTGTAGGACTAATCAGTTCCTGCCTTAGTACTAAAGTCTGCTGACATGTGATGTTTGTCGAGCTCAATTTGTGTTAACTGTAGGCGCGTCTATGTTCTATTCGTCTAGCTCTACCCGGGCAATAATTATCTACAAGTCCTCCTCGATAGATACACATCCTCTATTTGGTTAATGTAATAGAACGGCTCGATCAAACAGCGAAACAAATCGCACTCAATTACGGTCGTATTAACATCGGTTCACGGCTGTTTAAAAATGATGTATCATCATCGGAAAATCCAGACAAAGCCAGACGGGAACGACATTCACGATTCGCTTCGATATACGTCCTTATTGTACTCTGCGTTAACAGCATTGCGCGTGCGTTATCCTCCCACTTGCCTCTCTCTCACGCTTGGGTGTTGTCGACCTCCGTCCTCCTCACTCCCGGGAGGGTCGATCTATACGACGCTAGGTACGACTACGGTACGGTACCGTCCAGCTAGTAGCTAGTACGCAGGTTTCTGGCGTCTGACACTAACGTCAGTAGTTGCTGGTCAGGTTTCGGGACGCATCGCGGCCGCAAAAATGTCGCGCGCCGTGCTTTTTATTAGTGTGTTTACCATATTTTTGGACGTCCTGCATGCTGGGCAGGTAAGTCACTGCTTGTTGTAGTAATTTTGAGCTGTATTTTGACAATTACCGAGGCTTGTTGCCATGCCGGGGCAACTAAGTCGAAAATCGATTGACGCGTTTGGATATGTTTTCACGACGGGTGTAAAATAGTGGCTCGCTGAAAAGAGCCGATTTGTTGAGACGCGGAAGCCGTAAAAGTTTTTATTTTGAGCGTATAATGCGGACTTTTTGTTAGATTATTAAAAAGGTAGATTGCGTAACAGACGGCAACATCGAAGATGAATAATGTGCTAATGAAACGCATTTTTATGTTTATTTTTTCTTTTCTTTAGGCGTTATTATAATATTTTAGTATTTTTATGTTTTTTTTATGAGTCGTTTAAATTTATAAAGCTTATTTGGTCTCCTTTCATATTATAACTTGTTATGTTTCGTCGTTTTGAATTAGAATGGAAATGCAAATAACCTTCATACCATTTGTTTTTTTGGGAAACTCATAAAATTATGTATTCAACCCTTGAAATCCGAGGAAAGCTGCAGCACAAACATCGGTAGCGTTTGCCGACACATATCTCTACCCCTATTGCATGGTTCTGGCGGGTTAAAGGTTAATATAGACGCACGCGATGCCGCTACCCAGGCTATTAAAGTCTAGTGAACCCTTGTTTGTAACAGTATTAGTTTCCAGGTAGTATTAGAATTCTACGAAAACTAATTACCTCTATGGATAATTGTAAAGGTTTGAAAGGTCTTTGCAGATTTGGCGATGCACGAGTGATACCTTTGGTTATTCAAGCGTAGCGGAGCTAGTGGTTAATTATTAAAAATTATTTATGCCGATTTAACGGTACTTAAAAATATATACGCAGTTGTCATAAAAATCAATATGATAAAGCCTCACTACGATAATAATAATGTGACAACTAATGATTCATGAGTACTTGTTTCACAATTTAATTTTGTATTCATTTATGTCCCCAAATCGGAGCACCGTGGTAGATAGCCAAAGAAATAAAAATAATTACAATCTACATGCCTCAAGGTTGTTCCAATTTTTTTAAAAGAGACCATAGATCTCGAAATAACGATCAATACAATTTACCCAGTTATATCAAACGCCTTGAAAGCGTCGACTCTTTTATTGTTACCATAATTAGCATGCAAATGAACATTTCCGATTGCGTAACTGCTGTTGTAATGTAAACACATTGATGCCACAGATAAAAATCACATCACAAGCAAAAACTTGGGGTACAAAGTTTTTTACGAAAAGGACGAGTATGAAATTTCGCACACTTACAGTTTATATAGAGAAGGAGTACAGAATGCTAATATTTTTTTATATTATGCATAAAAAATACATTAAATCAATAAGAAAAAAACATTACATACACTACCATGTATTTGACACACACAGGCATATAAACTCTTTTATTTAATGTTAAAGTCATAATTTAAATTAATTATGGTCGAATTTCGACTACTGGACGACCACTAATAATGAAAAATACACATAAAAAGAAACAACTTTGAAATTTGGCGTTAACAAAGGTAGAAGGAAACAAATTGTTAACATTATAAACACAGTTTATAAAGGATCGACAACGCTATGGTACCATTGATGTAACAAAAGATTTGCGATGGCAAAAGAACTCGTTTTCAATGCCACAAAAATGAAAAAGTAAAAAGCTGCCAATGAGCCGACGGCACACGACACCGATCACGTTGCTTGGACGCCATCCTGTCAGGTGTACATATAATGTTTGTAAAAGATCATTTGTACATTACTTTAAAATACAGTAAATACAACTTAAAATTAGATAAAATAAATAAATACATCTAATTAAAACTAATTACACATCATAAATGAAATAAAAGCAAAACTAATCTTTATTAGATTATTTATAACAAAGAGAACATTACATTTAAATAATAATAATAAATATATAAAATTTATGTAGTGGATACGTCTTAAACATATTTGTAAAATAACTTCTCTATCTTAAATTATCGGTTATGAATTAAAAACAATTTTGCTTTCATGTTTGGCTTCATTCGAAATGTTTAAAAACAATAATATGATCTTCAATTAAAATTAAAGCTCAAAGTTATTAATAATATTATCTTCCTCAGAGTTCATGCTATCCGCAGTGGCAAATAGAGAACATTCAGTATAAGCTATCTCCAAAAATAGTATAGATTCACTTCTCCATTAGATATATACCTATTAGATTAAATTATTTGCCCTCTATCGGAGTTGATAATAGAAAACATCATTTATTCTCTTCAAATCTAATTGAATTACTTTGGCTTCAATTTCTAAACTCAGTTAATCTGTTCGTAATAAAGACGTAACCATAGAAGCAGCGGCTAATGTTTCAGCATGACTATTTACATTAAATTTAATAGGAGTGCTCTGAGCATAGATCTTTTAACTTTGCATTTTTGCAATACAACAAAACTGGTACATTCTATTGATTTTGCATTTATTTGTAACAGTTACATATGCAATGTTTCTATTTATGTGCAATATACATAGATTATTATTATAATAGGTAGGGGAAAAAGTCTTTTCGCATTATAGTATGTATGAACTTGTAATAAAATCTCTTTGGTTATACCATTTGTGTCTGGCAGGTTTTGATATCTTTAAAAAGTTTATATTTAAAAAAAGATAATTCCAAATTCAAATTAGGTAAATGTGTGATTTTCATTTGTTTTTTTTACTGTCAAGATGAGTGAATCTAATGAAGAAATTCGATTCATTTTAAAATTTTACTACAAAAAAGGTAAAAATGCAACGCAAGCTGCGAATAAAATTTGTGACGTTTATGGACCTAGTGCAGTGTCTGTGAGAGTAGCACAAATTTGGTTTAAGCGTTTTCAATCAGGAAATTTTGATGTGAAAGATGCACGTCGCTCTGGTCGCCCTGTTACGGATAAACATCAGGATATATAAGGATCAGTGCACTGCGATGCGCGTTTGGAAACGGACGCGCTGCGCTACGTTGCATAGTTTCGAATTTAAATAATTCGCGAGCCGCGCGGCATTCAGCCGCTGCCCGATAAATATGGCTATGGGTTCCGAAAAACTCATAGCCAACGAGCTATTGGCGTTCGTGCAGCACGCCATCGATACCATGGATGAAGTCAGCATCTTGCAAATCTGCAAGTCCACCTTCAGTGAAGAAGAGATTTGCAGTGGTAAGAGGCTGCTGTTCCAGGAGCTCGGCCAGTCCGAGCAGATGCCGTCCCGCAGGAGGGATGGAACCGAGAAGAGTGTGCAGGATATCATCACTCTTCTCAAGAAGACCGACCCGGACGACGTGCCAGCCTTCGTGGCGAAACAGCTGCACAAATTGCCATCTGTCACCATGGCACATGTCGATGCCGTCAGTATGCTGAAGGACATTAGGAACCTGAAAGCTACCCTGGCCGAATTTAAGTGTAGGGTAGAGGCCTCGGAATCTACCATCAGTGAGCTGCGTGCGGAATTAGTGATATTAAAGAATCGTGATTCCGTAAGTAGGTCACCCGAGGCCGATAACATCAACACACGTCGCGGAGCTCGGAATGCTAGCGTTTGCAGTTTTCCTTCGCCAACTGTTGCAGTGTGTGATGCACCGCGTCCCACCGCCGCCGCTGCCGCCCGCTCCCCCGATACGAAGATGACGTCAACTCCCCGCGCTTACGCCATCGCCGCCCGTGCCGTTTCGCAAACTCAGCGGCAAACTAGTAAGGGGAAAAAACAAAGCCTATGTGAGATTGTTCCCAGGGCTGAGCCACTGTGTCCTCAACAGGACATGAAGCAGTGCGACGAGGAGGGCTTCACCAAAGTGGAGAAAAAGAAGAGGAAAAAGCCCGCCAGCCGCAATCTTTGCGGTACCGCACAGACCGGACCATGCCAGCTACGTGTAGAAACACCATCGACGCAGCTGTATGTGTCCCGATTGCACTGGACTACAAAGGCAGAGGATCTTGTGGAATACGTGCGCGGGAAGACAAAGTTCACCCTTAGGGTTGAGCGGTTGGAGTCTCGCCATAAGGTGAATTTTAATTCATTTGTGATGAGAGTTCCAACCCACCAGCTATCGACTTTTTTAAGGGAAGAATTTTGGCCGGTGGGCGTCGTATTTCGGAAGTTCCGAGGTCAGTTGTCGAATGCAACGAGATACACGTCGCCGCCAATTAAATTAGTTTAGTATTATATTTTGTATGTATGTTAGTTTTAAGGTATTTATCTATGGACTTATGTTTATTATTAGTTGTAAACATGTTTAGTCTGAAATAAATGATTTTATTATTTATTATTATTATAAAATGGATGCCATTTTTGAAAAAGTGGAGCAAGAGCGGCATATCAGTAGTTACGACGTAGCTGAAGAATTAGGAATTGACCACAAAACAGTTTTGGCGCAATTGAAAAAAGCTGGGTACACTAAAAAGCTCGATATTTGGGTGCCTCACAATCTCACTGAAAGAAACCTAATGAACCGTGTACTTATTTGCGATTCTTTACTACGACGTAATGAAAGCGAACAGTTTTTGAAGAAGCTTATAACTGGTGATGAAAAGTGGATCACGTACGACAAGAACGTGCGAAAAAGGTCGTGGTCAAAGGCCGGTCAGGCTTCACAGACTCTGGCAAAACCCGGGTTAACCCGCAACAAGGTGATGCTGTGTGTATGGTGGGATTGGAAGGGTATTATTCATTATGAGCTGTTACCGCCAGGCAGGACTATCGATTCTGAACTCTACTGTGAACAACTGATGAGATTAAAGCAAAAAGTTGAGAGAAAGCGGCCGGAATTAATTAACAGAAGGGGTGTGATTTTTCATCATGATAACGCTAGACCTCACACATCTTTAGCCACTCAGCAAAAATTAAGAGAGTTTGACTGGGAGGTGTTAATGCATCCGCCGTATAGCCTGACCTTGCACCTTATGATTTCCACCTGTTTCGGTCTCTTCAGAATTCTTTAGGCAATGTCAGGTTACCATCACGAGAAGACTGCCAAAACCACTTGTCGTGGTTTTTTGAACAGAAGTCCCAAAATTTCTATAGTAATGGGATCATGTCTCTACCTACAAGATGGCCAAAAGTTATCGAACAAAATGGCACCTACATACTTTAGTTAAATGTAAATAAACTTTATTAAAAAATGTTTTGAATTTTCATATAAAATACGAAAAGACTTTTTCCCCAACCTAATATTAGAGATTCTTAATTGTTAGTAAGTACTAGGTAATCTTCTCAAGACAGTTCTGTGTAACTTCTGATATACATTAGCCATTAGATGTATAGTATATTACACTCCGACATCGCGTTCAACTATACATATAAAAATAGATCTTAGGCACAGTATAAGTAATAGTTAAGGTTAAGTTAATGACAAACTTCTTCAGCTTAGCCGGTGAGATCTACGGTTTCTACTAGATAACCTAAACACAATTATTGTCAATCTAAGTTAAACTTTAATTTTCACAAAAAAAAAAATCCGAAGGTAATCGGATTCAACTTCGGCGGTAGGCCCCCAAGTTCGACCTCTGTGGGGTGTAAGTGGTTCATCAACATCTTTGAACCAAAGCCAACTTCACCTGCACGCGGTGCGCCTTGACTGACAAACGAAGCTCTGGCGAAAAGAGAGGTAGGGAGCGTATTTGTAAGCTACCCGATTGGGGAATGTACCTCCACTTCACAGAATACCGCAGCCAAATAACAATTCCCTTGAGGGTTGTTGTGTCCCAGCGAGTAAGTGAGGTCACCAGAAAGAAAGAAGATGCTGCGTTGGCAGCGGGGGGTGGCGGCGCGCGAGAGATATTTTATGTTGCGAGCGTTATGGCTACGGTAACTGCTTCATATCACGCGGGCCGTATGCTTGTCTCCCACCTGACGTAGTATAAAAAAAAAACCTCACATGGAATACTGTTCGCATCTTTGGGCCGTTGCGACCCAGTACTTGCTTGCTAAATTGAATCTTTATAAACTAAACTACGATCTTGCGATGATTATGAATGAATGGCGATTAAAAGAATAATTGCCAAAATTGATTGTACTTAATATGAATTTTGATGAGTAATTAGAGGAAGAACAGGGTATGTTATGTAATTTCAGGAATAATATGTTATTTTAAAATTTTTTAAATATATCATGTTCATTTAGATATTTAAAAAAAATATACAATTTTTAATTCAATTTATTTTAAGAACATTACTTATTTATAGTTCGGTTAGTTAGGTGCACCTACCTGCAAATTATTGTGTATTTCACTACATTTAGACATATCAAATCCAACAATAACAACGCATATTCACGAGAATACGTGGGAGGACACTCATAACACCAACTCAGAATAAACCAGCGTCGACGGATAAAAAATAAAAGGTACTTGTCACGCCTTAACCGAGTTACAGGATATATCAGACGTAATTCCAACTCATCTGCAATATTTTACTCATATTGTATGTGAGCTTTATTTTCTGAGAATGGATTTCTTTTTACAAAAAACGACGACGATGACGAGCTCGGTGGTCGAATGGTTAGCAATGGCCACTTTGACTCCGAGGTCGCGGGTTCGATCCCCGCACAAGACAAACATTTGTGTGCATGAACATGTCTGTTTGTCTTGGTCTGGGCGTTTTCTATGTATAATATGTATATATTTACAAAAAAAATGTATTTAAGTATTATAGCAGATATCTAGTACCCATAGCACAAGCTTTGCTTAGTTTGGGACTAGATGGCCGAGTGTGATTTGTCCAAGAATATTTATTATTTATTATTATTATAAAAAAGTACAGTTACAGTAAAAGTGAGATCTATCCCAGACAGTTACAGGAGAGCCGTCTGCGGTTGTACGGACACGTTATGAGACGGCCATCCGACCACATGACCAGATAAGTACTAAGTAGATATAGAAACTAAACCCCGAAGACGAGGAAGACCCCGAGTCACATGGATGTCCGTAGTAGATAAGGACCTCAAAAAAGCCCAAATCAACAAAGAGACGACCCAGGGTACCTACCGCCGAAGTTGAAGCCGATTGCCACCAGATTTTTAGATTCCATAAATTGGTCTTAGCTTAAGGTTATTGACAAATATCATCAGCTAAGTAGATATAGCTCTAGAGTTTCTAACACCTGAGCTAAACATAATTAGCAACAATCTAAGTATTTGTTTCAATTTCGCATTCAAAAAATCCCTGGTCCGAGCTGCTTAGAGACGCTTGATACGGAGGGCCGACCCCAAATAAAATGGGAATGGGCCAGGAAAAGAGAATTCTTCTCAAGAACTTCTTGCCAGTTCTTGTCAAGAAGCCCCATCGCCGGAACTGGCACTTTAATTCACTTTCACATTCAAGATAGTGTGATGAAAGTGAATCTAAGCTCTGCGAATTTAGAGTAGTAAAAATTTAGATACATGTTCTTATATTTAATTTGTATGACGTTTCTAAGTGCTTTATAAAGTCCAAGGAATAGAGATATTTTGATTTGATTTGATTTTTGAGAGAGAGGATTTCTTTATACAAAATATTTATAAAGAACTAAAATTATAATAACAACGGGAATTAACGCGATCATGTACTCGTATGTAAGGTATTTTTACATACCTTTATTGCCTTGATTGGGGAATCCGGACTTCTCTTCAATTTTGTGATAATTGTTTTCTGTTTAATCGGCAGAGCGCTTCCGTCCCTACCGGCTAAGCTTATTACTATTACCACTAATTAAACGTGAAGTTAGATATTCGCAATCAAAAATTCCAATCGTAATCGGCTTCAGCTTCGCCGGTAGGCCCCCAGGTTGCACTGGCCGTAGCAACAGGCTAACTGTCTCAGCGCTTTATGTAGAACTAGCCTGCGCCTGTGATTCTCGCGTATCCCGGTAACCCGTAGGAATTTTCAAAAATTTTTTTTCTGAGCGGATGCGTATGTCATAATCGCTACCTGTATGCCAAATTTGGACCCCATCCGTCCAGTGGTTGTGCGTTGATACATCAGTCAGTAACGGTTGCCGTTTATAGATACAGTATATTATGCAAGAAATTAGGTAAGTTTGAAGAGTTAAAATCATTTAAATTACATACATATAATATCAAGACTAGTACTTCAGTTAGACTAATCTTCCAGTTTTGAGTCTAACGGACTTCGAAGATTCGACATTTGTATATATTGATAAGCTCCGCAGTTGAGCAGCGCGGTGGAGTACGATCTAAACCCCTTCGAATGAGGGGAGACCCATAACCCAACAGTGGAATGAATAAGGGTTGCCGACGACTACGACGAATAAAACTATTACTTATTAAGATACAAATCACTTTGCTGTCGTATAGTCTTCGTCTTCCTATCGCCGAATCTGAAGCGGATTACCATCGGAATTTTTGGATGCGAAAATGAACCTACTGCTTAGATTGTTGGTGATTTTGTTTAGCTCAGCTGGAAGAAACTCTAGAGCTCTACCGACTAACCTGAATGTTTGTCAATATTTTTTTATTTTTTTTATACTACGTCGGGTGGCAGACAAGCATACGGCCCGCCTGATTTGAAGCGGTTACCGTAACCGTATTAACGCTCGCAACATAATATATCACTTGCGCGCCGCCACCCCCGCTGCCAACGCAGCATCTCCTTCTTTTCTGGTGACCTCACTCACTCGCAGGAACACAACAACCCTCAAGGGAATTGTTATTTGGCTGCGGTATTCTGTGAGGTGGAGGTACATTCCCCAGTCGGGTAGCTTACAATTACGCTCCCTACATCTCTTTTCGCCAGAGCTTCGTTTGTCATTCAGCAGGGTGCACCACGTGCAGGTGAAGTTGGCTTTGGTTCAAAGATGTTGATAAACCACTTACACCCCAAAAGACTATTTTTTTTATCCAAAAAATATATGGTAATCGACTTCAGTTTCGGCGGTAGGGCCCAGATCTTGTCCCATATCTAATTGGGGTCGGCCCGCTTTTTCCTGGTTCTAAAAATAATAAATATATTTGGCTGCCATATATCATCAAAATTATTGATATATCAATTAGCAAATTATGCTACAAAATGTTACAAAAAAACAAAAAAATATTTTCCCACATATTGCTAAGTTACATAATGATGACGATCTTCTGTTGACCTGGGCCTCTACAACCGTTGCCAAAGCCGATTACCGTCAAAATATTTTAGCTAGGTAGAAATTTGATTTTGATTTTAATCAATCGATGGTAATAGGACTTCAGCTTAGCCGGCCCCTGGTTTGTCAATATTTGGCATCTTCCATTCAAAATACGCCTGATGACATTAGTCTAGTTCCTATCACGTGACATAACCGTGAAGAACGTACTTTTTATTTATTTTTGTTAGCATTTGTATCAATGGTTTGATCAATTCTTTATTCTCTGTATTCATTAACGAAATGGATGTCTTATAGCAGTGTTTTTCAATCTTTTTGAATACGGGACGTTACAAGGTAAAATTTCTCGGCCCTTCCCCCCTCCCCCTCTCCCTCCATGAAGAGATTTCAACAATTGCTGGCTATGAAAGTTTTAAAATTGTTAGTGCCAGTTGCTACCGACTTTGTTCTTAGGTGAACTATTAAGAAATTAGGTCTTTAATGGTAAACAAAAAAAAATAAGAAGAGAAATAGGCGTTAATTGTAAAAAACCTTGCTTAAAGATTTTAGTTGATGAATTATTGAACAATAATCAGGCCAGCTTACTTTATTTGTAGCGTATGACTTACAAACATTTGCATTTCCCCTGCGACCCTCACGATGCGACGCGAATGTAACTTGGCGACTCCCCTGGTGGTCGCGACCCACAGTTTGAAAATCGCTGTCTTTTTTTTTTTTTTTTTTTTTTTATTGATTTATATCACAATCTACAGACCCGGGGTCCGTACCTTTTATTAACAATGTTCTATTTTATTATCTTACAATATTCTTACAATATAAATTGCACGTCGCTATTATGCTAATAATTATATTATTGTCTATTACTACTATATGTTATTGTCTATTGCTCCTATTGTTTACCTTGCAACCATGACAGCCAGGGCAGACCAGTCCCCTCTGGCAGCACCCGTTCACGAGTTGATGCATGGGGCAGCCATCACCGCATTCAACCATTTTATTGGGAATGCGGCGACCCGCCACACGACACCACCACCAGTTTGAACACTTTAGTGAGCATGACTACCTGGGCTGTCAGGGCTGCACAGTAAAACCTCTATTTATTTCCCTATGGTCTTTCTCCTTCTCTCCCTCTCACCCACCAGCTCACCAATCGCTGTCTTTTATGATTAAATGGATTGAATAGTAATGTATAATAATATAAAATTTAATCTTTAAACATGTATATAAAAACGAAATACCACTCACTGATTAATCATGAAATCTCAGAAACTATAATACCTATAAACTTGAAATTTGGCAGGTAGGTTCCTTATAAGGTGTAGACATCCGCTTGATCCCCGGATTTTACGAAACTCCACCCTTAAGGGGGTAAAACGGGGGTTGGAAGTTTGTATGAAAGTCCTATGTTTTTGTAGTAAGAGACTTGAAATTTAAAGTGTATGCTCTATGGACGGTGTGGAGGTGTATAATGTATCTTTAGAAATGAACCCCTTTTTGAGGTCAAAACGGGGGATGGTGTTTGTATGAAAGGCCAATGTTATTGAAGTTAAAGTAATTATGGCAGACGGACTTTAAATGGTATTTAAGTGTAAGAATGATTGAAAACAACTACTTGCTATTATAAGGGGGGATTTAGCTTTTTCGAATATAATTAAAAATTATGTGCAAATAACTACCTGAACGCGTACCGACCGTGGGCGACCGCTAGTACAATATAAAATAGTAATATTGAATAGTAATGTAATCCGCTAGTTTATACGAGTAATATTGATGGCTATCAAAGTGCAATTTTGCTCCTAATAATGTACCGCGGTTCGTTTATTATTTGGAGCTTTTACTTGCTATGAGTTGTTCAAGCTAACTGAGCTCGTTTACTGTCTCGGGTAATAAAACAGAGAGCACTACTTCAACAGTAGTCTTTTTTATTTCTACTCTGTGAGTTTTATTAAAGACATTTCCTTCGTCTGAATCTTTTAGTACAAATATATGTGGGAAATTAAAAAGAAATTGTTCGAGATGACTTCTATTTAAGAATAATCTTTTAACAAATCAAATGAAATTAATGTATAGTATAGTAATGTACATATAGTAGTATAGGTAATGTACATGTATATATGATTTTAAAATTAATACTTGTGCCGCTACAACTTGCTATACAATGTTTTTGATATTAACACATACATTTAAAACAATAGTAATCATAATCTTTCAGGGGATGTTTGATATTTTTTCTGACATTAAATGTCGCTAGGTAGGTGTCGGGTCCAGATTGTCATAATGTTACTGATTTTTTTGATAGTGAAACTTTAAGACGACAAGACAACACAAGATGTCAACAAGACATTTGACAAGATGCTATGAATTGACAAATGATTGGACCCTACGCTACAGTGCTGCCAAAAGACCCTCATTGTCGCAACTCGAAAAATAATTTAATATATTACATAATAATTGTTATTTATGATTATATTAATATATATTTATAAATTCTCCTATAAAAAAACCATCGATAGCGTAATATGTTTAATGTAATAAGATTTTTTTAAAGACGTCATATAGTAAATTAATTTTTTTAACATAAAAAAGAACAATTTAGAAATCTTGGTTGACAACTATCGTTCAGTGTTGTCACAATAGCAAACACATTTTTCTAACAAATCTTTTGATACATCGATAGTAAAAAACTAAAAATTGTCCTACGTATCCGACATATATTTAGTAATTACTCCTTAGTATTAGTCATTTCAGTGTCTGTTTGGAGAATGTTAATTGAGATGTTGGTCTGTTGGTTCGCTCGTTGACAGGTCATTTGTCTCGAGATAGATGTTCGTATAATTATGTAAACGTGTCTCAAGCAAGATTTAAGCGTTCAGTTAACGGGGTCATATGTAGTTACGTACTTTGTTTCAGTGCTGTGGTTCAGAGTCTTAACTTTAAGCAATCACAAATTGACTTTTATTCGATTCATGCTGATATATATTGGTGTTTATAGTATACTGGTTGTAATTATTGTAATACTACGATGAACTTAAGAACAATGGACATTGGGATGATCTAACATTAAACATATAATCTGTGATTAAAAACGGTTCTGGTTCTGTCGTTAGATCTAGCTTTAACTCTGACTTAATTCGTGTTTTGGATATGTCTGCGTCTGGCCTGAACTCGAGCATTGGTATTGGCTTGTGCTTACGGCTATGCTTGGACTGCGACTTAATTTACTTAATTATTTAATTCGTAATGACAGGCGCATCGAACCTTTAGATATACGAGTACCATTTGTCGCTAGATATATTTATAACTTAGGAAATTATCAAAGTTGCGTAAAAAATTGATTTGAAAAAAATAAATTTCGAGGCTTATAATTTCCAAGCTAATGTTATTTTAACGGTGGGAATTAATTTTGGACGTACACCATCAAAGAGTGAAGTAATTTCTTTTTACGGTTTCAAGGAAATATAACCGGACAAAAAGCAGCCTTAACGCAAAATATCGCAAAATATTTTGTGCAAGGCGTCTTCAAAATTTATTGATTCACTCTTAAGATAACGCCAATTCCTGCTTAGTAGCTGGTAATGAGAAAAACTGTGTGAACCGCGTCTACACAGTAAGCCAGTATTTCAAGACGGTCGTGAAAATTTCCGACGGCTACGTATAGACCTGAAAATAGAAAAATCGTACACAATTTACGTTTTTTGTAGCTCATTTGGTAGAGCACTACACCATTTATCAAAATATAAAGGTTATATTTTTCCCACTTAAATAAACTTAAACTTAAGCTTCTCTTAATAATGAAAAATTACATAAAAAATCTGTCATATATACCCGAGAGCCAGTTATTTCCAAATTGAGTAAAACTACTGGTTCTACATCACTATACTTTTTCTTTTGTAAATGTTATACTGTAATAAATAACAAACACCTAGACGGGTAAACCAAGACAATCAAACATATTCACAATGGTGAGAACAATCACAAACTCATAAATATTATTGCAATTGCAATAATACAATTATTCCACTTGCCTAAAATAGGGTATCTGAAACTCCAAGCACTGAAATCTTGGAGCTTTTAAGCAGTACGAGAAAATCCCATTATTCTTTTCTAGAGCAAACACAAAGCGAAAGATCCTTTGTAGGGAAACAATCTAGTGGGTATCTGATAAAAGTTTAGTTCTGCAGGCACCATTGTGTAGCAGAAACAAACATTCCTGCATAGACGCCGGTAGAAATGGGATTAACTATTTTAAACCAGAGATTTATTCTGAATTAGGATTTGAAAGCGGGTTGGGAAGTTGGGATAATCAAGTTTTTAATTCACCCTGGCGATAAGTGGGGGTTAAAATGAATTTTCCAGCAACATTGGCGTTGCTGGCATGGGTTTATTATCGCTTTCCTTTCTTTAAAAGGATTTTCAGGGTGGCTTAATAGGGTCGGCAGTATTGTTTGGGAACGGGTTCGCAGTAGCCTTTTGTGAGCGGGATGCGTGTGATTACTGATAAGATGGTTGCGCTATGCCACTTGATTAATTGTGAACTTTATTGAGTGGATTGGTACTACACTGATATCTAATCACGATGAAAGAAGGCACGCAACCAGTGTGGGACCATTTGAACATAATTTGAACCACCCGTATAAAGACATCACTAAGTTACAAGTAGAAAAGCTACCGATGGTCGATGTAGGTAAATAAGATTTTGTTTTATATATTAAGCTAGCTGCCCGCCCTGGCTTCGCACAGGTAGAAAGAGGTGTTTTATTTTCCTCGCAATTTTTACGTCTTTTCTCTCCATAAGAACCTTAACGAACTTAAATTTGAGCCTAGTAACATTCATTTTTATTTATATAAGTTTAGCTTTCGCCCACGGTTTGCGTATTGTCAAAATCTGCTAAATTAAAATAAATTAAAGCGACCAACAGTGCAACCAGTGTTTCTTACTAGACAGCTTGAGTCCTGTAGAAAGCTATAGGCTCCTCTTCCATCGTGGTTCACCCATTTGGTGCACTTGGGTGTACCAAGAGCACTTTTTCTTCCCCGAGGTACACCTCATTTATGAGGACCATACAATTTCAATATGTCTTTAGGCCGGGGTACTTCTATAAACGGGTTTCTTTCTGCCCAAAAAAAAGTGCACTATACTCGTATAATACAAAAAAGAAAGGAACTTGTGGGAAACTCTTCCGAACGTTAATACGCGAGCGGAGACGCGGACGAAAGTTCTAAACGAAAATATATTCCCATTAAAATTTGACAGCCCGAAAATTTTTCTTGTTCTGACCATATTATACCTATTTGTTAGTTCTTCGAGTTCATAGCATTATTCTCGTTCATATATAACAGCGTGCTTAGTTTTCAGCTAGATGACGCTGTGTACGAGTATGTGAATGTATGTGTCGTAATGAATAGTTAAGACGATACCTGTTGCGAAAGTGGCACCACCTTGGATAAAAAATCGTATCGTTGTGCTACTTTGGATAAAAAATCGTATCGTTGTGCTACTTTGGATAAAAAATCGCATCGTTGTGCTAAAAATGGCCGTTTTTGATATCTTTTGCTACTACTTCTACTTTTAAAGCGAAACACTTGGACTGGTGGTATCTAGTATAATGGCTTCGATGTTTTAGGTCCCCAATAGTGTTAGATACTTAAAATCCGTGGTGCACGGCAGTTGAGCTTCACTTGACTTGCCATCTCTTTTGGCTTTTACGAAGGGAAGTCAAATTCCAAAAGCTTCTTACTCCTACTAATTTCTTCTGATTAAATTCGTTGTGAGTTCCAAAGCAGTCGTAGTTTTAGCCCCTGGGACTGCAGTGGACTTCATTGTTCATTGCCTTTTATGGTGGTCGCCGCTGTTAACCCTGGTTACACAGGAGACATAGTGATGGACCCCTGTCATCTAGTATAATGGCGTAAATCCTTTATAATCTTGGTAACAAACTGAGATTAGGTATTTTTATATTTACCTTCTATACTGCGATACGATTTTAAATATCTAAAGCTGCGCCAGTTTCGCAGCAAGTATCGCCTTAATGACCATTTAAATTCTTATACTGAACTAATACATTGTACATCGTAAATGTTAGGTTTTTCCTGACTGCGGTAAAAACAATTTAAATGTTGCGCATAATACAGACACAAATTAAACAATTTATCAAAGTTTCAGTGCTGTGGATATTGTAGTTTCGATTTGAATTAGTAATTATCGGGATACAGGGCGGCTGGAGGCTGCGAAGTTATTATTGTTCCTTGTTCCATTATAGCTCGTACGCTCTAGCGGCTCTATTGAAAACTTGATCGTGGTTCATGGAGTTGGCTGGGTCATGGCTGGATTACTTATTCACTGTACATAGTAGGAGAAAATAACGGGACACAGGAGGAATGTATCTATTGGTAACTAATAATGAAAAAAAATAAATTGACTACTTGTTATGAGGAGCTCGATGCCATCGTTCTAATCGATTGCGCAAGTTAAGCAACGTCGACCGTAGCCTGTGCATGGATGGGTTTATCCATCTCTAGTTCCTACGTGCTTAGGAGGGCACGTTAAGCCGTCGGTCCCGGTTAGATGACAGTCGATAAGCCAAGTCAGTAACTCAACTCAACAATAACATCAACAGCAACTCCTTCCTTCATTGGTTCAAAGATGTTGATGAACCACTTACATTATAACCCCATGCTTGTTATATCTTGCTTAAATTAATAACCAAATCATTAATTATACAAATGCCTTGATCGAAGATTACGTTCATTTCTTAGTTACGATGTGGTTACGAGTAGATACCTACCCAATAAACATTATAAGGTAAGTTGATTTGATTAGTAAGTGAAGTGGCGGACAGAAGCTATTACACAGACTACTAAAATATAGAGTACACACTCAGAATTAACATCTCCAGCAAAATAATGTACGTTCTTTTGTATGAATTTCGCATGATTGACGATTTATTCAAATATACTGAAGGTTCCGAGAATGCTATATTAGGTACTGTACAAGAATGTGTCCTTATTTGACATATTGCTGTTTATTATATTGCCAAGGGTAAATTCAATTCGTTGTGAGTTCTAAGCCACCATTTACATTTACCTCCGGGACTGCACATGATCTTTTTATGGTAGTCCCTCCATTTATTCCTGGATACACAGCACAGGAAAAACAGTGTGACACAGTAGTGGAAACGTGTGTAGGCTCGTCCTATAAAATACTATTACGTTATTCTATAAACACGAACTTAATTCTACTCTAACCCTGACCTAAATTCGTATTAGAACTTTCAGTTTTAGAGATATTTATTGTTACTACAAAGACAAAGGAGAACGAAAATGGTGGTCTTAATCTTCTATTTAAACTAAACATACACTTTTTACTTCATTAAATTAGTGTAATGGACAGAAGAACAATACCGCTTTTCGTAGCTCCACTCATTACCTCAAAGGCATTGGTTAGCTGGAAGGGGTTTCTAAAAGGATTATTCCTTCTAGGAACCCCTTCCAGTCTATATAGTCTGTGTAATAGCCCCAGTTTATTTGTTTGTTGATACAAACAACAAAATTCAATAGAGTTCAAAAACCTCACGTCTATAAGATATTTCAGTTCTGGTTTTTGATTAAGACATTTTCAATAGGTTTTCCGCAACAAAGGAACAAAACAAGCTTTCCGGTCCACAATCTACCACAATTTTAAGAAAGCACACCTCTTTGAAATTTAATCCCCTGTCGGCAAGATGGCGCCGATTCCACTGACGCTAAGTCTAACTCAGTTTGCAGCTATGAAATAAGCGATTATGTAGGCACAGGTAGGCCATGCAATGGAAATAAGATATTTAGCAAAAGTGTTTAAAAGAGTATTCTGATACAGTAACACCTTCAATAAAACTAAGAAGTTATTTATTTCGGCCAACTGGTCTAAGTTAATTTTATCAACGTGCAGTGTAGTAGCAGTGTATTCACAAAACGGTAATGGTAGAATGCTTTCAAGTCTAACTCAATGTTTACTAAAAAGATTCGGGAGTCACGACGTTGAACATCGCAATGCGCATAAAAATAAAGGTCGATTGGGGTCAGTAGGTCGCCAACTTGAATTTGGATGGCAAGTTTTAGTGCAAATCGATCTGCGATAAAAGGATATATAGTTTTTGGCTACTGGCGCCCTATTTGGCAATCTTTCTTTGTTTTGTTCAACATAAATATTCTGCAATATGAGAAAGAGTGATTGATGCATTCGTTTTCTCTAGTAGATAAATATAAATATGCCTTTGCAGTAACTTCGTAAAGACGAAACATGATCTACGATTCAGACTTATTGATTCTTGTAACACTTTAGACTTGTAACAAAATTGTGTTATGCATTGAGAGATAATGTTTTATTTTTGCTTTCTTGACAGCATTACATTTTTTTTACATTATAGCTTAGACTTTGCCAGAAATACTAAGTATGCTAACATTATCAATAAAAACGTTTCTTTTTTAAAACAAACGTTGCGAAAGTACGTGTGCGAGTTATTATAGCTGCATTCATATTTGTAATTTCGCGGATTTCGAGGCCCCAAATTCAACGCGTCTTCTGTTCAACTTTCTACTATGTAGTTTGTATGTCGCAGTCTTTTGTTTGACAAGAATGGCTAAGCCTCGTGAGGTAGATGTGTCTAACTACATGTATGAGTGCCAAGTTATTTACGAAACTGAATATTTGCACTGCCTTTAGGTGGTGGGTCAGGGTCATTTCTGTTTCTAGGCTTTAATAACGTAAGGTATTACTGCACTTATGATCCTTGACTCTACAGTTAATAGCTTTAGCAATGTAGTGAAAAACGTATTGACACCGCTGAGACAGTCAGCCTGTGACTACAACCTGCACGGGTTGTACCTACCTGGTTGAAAATATAGGCAATAATAAAGGTATGTAAAAATAACTCACATGTTAGCGTTGATTCCCGTGGTTATTATAATTTTAAATTACATTTGCGCATAGATTATATATTATGAAGTAAGTTTTGTAATACGTGGCGCCGCATGACAGTCCTTGCAATTGGTTCCAGATTCGACTCAGAGGGGAGGTGAGGTCTCTCTCTAGGTGATGCTAAAGAGTGACTAAGTAGCCTGCTTGCAGGTGAAAGGGCAGTAAGACCTTTCACCTGCAAGCAGAATCAACTGTAAGAAGAAAGACCAATCCAAACCAAGTTGGTGATATAACCGGAAGGTCGGTGCACAGGGGCTCATTATGTAGGGATAGGGGGAACCCTATCCCTACAGCTAATGAGCCCCTGGGATGTACTATGTAATAGTACTACGTACAAGGAATTGTACGTAGTACTATTAAATAGTGATAGGTGTGACTTACAGGATTTTGATGTTCAACGACTGATATTACCATCTAATTATCAGAATTTAATGATAATTTTATTGTTGTGTTAAATTATTCCCAAGACACAGTTGTATTATGTCTCAAGAATTACCCAAATTATGAAGTTTTTCTTTTTGAGGAACTTTTCGGTGCAATTTTTTTGTGTTATGACATTTCATGTGTAATAGCATTAGGCCTGCCTCAAACAGCCGCGATGGCGGTGGCGGTGGCGGTGGTGATCTGATCGCGCGATCACTTGTACACAGACTGCCGCGGTGGCGATCAGGGCGTGACCAGCGATCACAGCCATACCGCGCGATCAAGCACGCGCATTGTTACGGTGTAGTTCTAATTAACAAGATGTGACAACAATTTTTAATATTTTTTTTTATTTTTTTATACTGCGTCGGGTGGCAGACAAGCATACGTCCCGCCTGATGTGAAGCGGTTACCGTAGCCATATTAACGCTCGCAACATAAAATATCGCTCGCGCGCCGCCACCCCCGCTGCCACCGCAGCATCTCCTTCCTTTCTGGTGACCTCACTCACTCGCAGGAACACAACAGCCCTCAAGGGAACCGTTATTTGGCTGCGGTATTCTGTGAGGTGGAGGTACATTCACCAGTCGGGTAGCTTACAATTACGCTCCCTACCTCTCTTTTCGCCAGAGCTTCGTATGTCAGTCAGCAGGGTGCACCGCGTGCAGGTGAAGTTGGCTTTGGTTCAAAGATGTTGATGAACCACTTACACCCCTAAAATGTCTATTAATTGCTCCGTTTTGTCCGCCATTTTGAACTTATGTCACGCGGTGACGCGATCAGTTGTGATTATTTACAACTGAACGCCACCGTGCTCGCGACCGCGGCCGCTGACACTACAAACCAACGCGGTGGCGATCAGGGCGGGGCTAGGGCGTGGTTTGCGGTGGCGGCCAGCCGCGTCCTGGCCGCGCGGCGACCGCGCTTGTTTGAATGTTTCCTTGTGTTATCTAGCGTTACAACTGAACGCCACCGCCACCGCCACCGCTGATCGCGGCTGTTTGAGGAGGCCTTTATACTGTGGTAATAGTTAAATATTATGGAACACCCGCCATATTGCTGTCAATATGGCGGCTGTACCTTAATTTCAAAATAGTTTCGCTCTGAAGGAGCTACATTTTTTTTAGAGCGAGGTATGTACTAAATAGTGTATTTAATGTACATTTTTTGGTAATCGGTACAATTCAACTCGCTATTTTGACTATCATAGAAAAATCGTACATAAACAAAGAGTGCACGAATGATTCTATGTACTCTGTGGTTACAAAATTATATATCGTTCAGTTCAGTCAGACATTCATTCAATATTCAACACTCTTTACTTTATGTCACTAAACTGAACAGAAATGAAAAAAATATTTGGAAAATGTATTCTACGCAGTATATTTCAGTTAGTACTTACTGTAAATGAATATTCAGTAATGTTTCAATTGAATTTCAACAAATATGCTGGCCGTACAAACCTTGCTCTACAATATTTATGGGCTAGTTTCCGTTCGCCGCTTAGCCTGCGTGAAATGCTGGTCCATATCGCAGGATCGATTTTTTATTTAGGTACCTACGTAAGTATTCTGTACAGGGAAAATTGGTAATTAATGATTGGTAGCACTTTTTGCTCTTTTAAGGAGAAACGGATTTTCTCAGAATCATGTAAGTGACATGTAGTGACATCTAACATATTTGCTAACAGACGTTGTCAACAGATCGCGTTATGTTGAAGAGACCGAGCTTATCTTGACGTTTTTAGTAACAAAAAGGAATATCGCTACTGTAATCCTCTATATTATAAATTTAATTGAAATTGTTAGAACTGTTTGTTGTGTCGGCTTTTGTCGGGATATTGATTTTTTCGAAATCAAAGGTCATGTTAAACTTAAACATGTTTCTAATGATGATTCTTGTCATATTTTTTTATATACTACGTGGGGTGGCAGACAAGCATATGGTTCAGCTGATGTAAAGCGGTTACCGTAGCCATATTAACGCAACATGAAACATCGCTCGCGCGCCGCCACTCTCGCTGCCAACGCAGCAACTCGTTCGTTTTTGGTGACATCACTCATCGCAGGAACACAACAACCCTCAAGGGAATTGTTATTTGGCTGCGGTATTCTATGACTAATTCTTAAAATCTTATATGCCCCTTACCACCATCTCTTATTGCGATTCAATAACTGGATAGAATGCTTATTCATACCAATGAATAAGCGACTCTATTCCATTTCAAATAGAATGCTTATTCATACCAATGAATAAGCGACTCTATTCCATTTCAAATAGAGTCGCTTATTCATTGCTATAAATAAGCATTCTATCCAGTTATTGAATCGCAATAAGAGATGGTGGTAAGGGGGCTGATCCTAAAACATTATAAGCATAAGTTCTAAAATGCCATGACCAGCAAACAACTGACGACCACCAGACCACCAGCGATGAAGTAATATAAACCAAAGGTTGGTTTAAACATTTCACCCTATACGATGCCCCTGTAACATGATCACGTTATGACAAAAGGGCTAAATCTTCATTATAACAGCATTACAACGTATGGTCGGCCGTAACTGCGTTAGAGGCATACAGAATGCCCAATGGAGCGGCAAATAGGCCCTTCTGCTCCAGTTGCTATGGCGACGGACCTAAACACTGATAGCTCGACCCTCGGAGCGGATAAACTAATCTTGTACATTTTATTCCAAGGCACAGCCCGTGAAAAATGAATTTCGAGGTTCTTACCTCTTCAAGGCGAGTAAATTGAGGCTGAATAATTTACAAGTTCACTTATCCTAAGTAATTTTAAAGAAGGCGAAGGCTTCTTTACTTTATTACATTTCTTATTTTACTACCTCGAATGGGGACATTTTTCATGAGTTCACATAGAAGTTATGAATAAAGAATCAATCAATCTAGGATACTATGTATTACTAGGAATCTATGAGTTACATGTATGTATTTACAAAGAAAAATGTATCAGTCATCTAGTACACATAGTACAAGCTTCGCTTAGTTTGGGACTAGATGGGCGTGTGTAATTTGTCCAGGAATATTTTTTTTTTATACTACGTCGGGCGGCAGACAAGCATACGGCCCGCCTGATGTGAAGCGGTTACCGTAGCCATATTAACGCTCACAACATAAATTATCGCTCACGCGCCGCCACCCCCGCTGCCAACGCAGCATCTCCTATCTTTCTGGTGACCTCACTCACTCGCAGGAACACAACAACCCTCAAGGGAATTGTTATTTGGCTGCGGTATTCTGTGAGGTGGAGGTACATTCCCCAGTCGGGTAGCTTACAATTACGCTCCCTACCTCTCTTTTCGCCAGAGCTTCGTTTGTCAGTTAGCAGGGTGCACCGCGTGCAGGTGAAGTTGGCTTTGGTTCAAAGATGGTGATGAACCACTTACGCCCCAAATTACACTTATTACTCTGAAGAAGGTCACCTCTTATAAGCTTTATTAAATTTCATTATCATTCATTAATTAATCAATTCTGAGAATTGCGAGGTAATAAGAAAAAGAAGTAATAACTGTCTAAGTATACTTAGTATGTTGGCCAGGATTGCTTTATCTTTTGTGAGACAGGCGGCCTTGTGATTTAACGAACGTTAATGAAAATAATATTTTTTTTCATTCATCATCTCAGCCATTGCAAGTCCACTGCTGGACATAGGCCTCCCCTCTAGATCTCCAATAAGACCGGTTGGAAGCGGCTTGCATCCAGCGCGATCCTACGGTCTTAATGAGGTCGTCTGTCCACCTTGTGGGTGGACGTCCTTAAATTAAATTAATTTTTTTCATTATTTATTTTAAAATAATTCTTGTACAATAAAAAGTTACCTTTCTGTTATTCATCCCACTGCTGGGATACGGGTCTTTTTGCAATCGAACGGGTTTAGAACATACTCCACCGTACTATTCAACTATGGGTTGGCAGAGGTATAGTGTTTTATAAGTTGTCGCTGCAATTTGGGGTTCTCTTTGCGCAACTTTTATGTTAAGCTAGTATAAAAAAAAATATGCAGCCCAACAGCCGGGAACGGCGGCTAATACCATTTAGAGGAAACCAGAATGTTTAGGTAATAAATTCATGTATAGAAAGCTTTGATTAAAACAATTGTTTTAATCAAAGATAGAAAGGCGACAATCGACTTTGCTTGTCTTGCGTCTTCGATATAACATACGCAACAATGACAGCGAACTGCTTATGAATAATAATAATAAATATTTCTGGACAGTTTACTCAGCGCCATCTAGTCCCGAATTAAGCGCAAAGCTTGTTGTTATGGGTTGTTACAACTGATAAATGTACTCAAATACGTTTTTATGGGAAATACTATTATATATTCTTTATTGCATATAACAGTGTTACATAAAAAAACATTATAAACAAGGTGTACAAGGGCGAGCTTATCTCTTTAAGAGATTTCTTCCAGCCAACCTGAAGAATAATATAAATGGTATTTGGCTAGGGCGACATATACAAACATGTTAATGTTGACATTTTATGAATTTATACAAAAAAAAACATAATTAACTAATTTGAGTTAAGTAGTGCTCTGTTAATTTCTTTTTGAAAGTGATCACAGTGATACTGTCTCGTATTTCCACTGGTAATATACATACATATAATACATAGATAATACCCAGACCAACGAATGAATGCAACGTACTGTTTGTTATATATCACTATTCATATAAGAAATAGAAGGTTATTGATTCTGGGTTATTCTACCCGTCTCAATCACATTTGTAACCGGCGTAGTTTGCAGCAGAGACGCTCGATGCCAGCAGACCGTGTCACGTCGTTCACAATGCTTCGTTTCCTGCGCCATTCAGCGTGAGTCAATACCGTATGTCAGTAATCCAACCTATTCGGGGATCCGCATCACCGGTCCTGTCTAAATGTCGTTTTATATATGCCTGTAACTACGTTGCTATTGTTCTCAAAACGATCGCGTTGCTTTCGAGGTTTGTTTATTAACCGAGTTGTTGGGATTGCACTAATGATCTGTTGGTTTGATGAAATATTAGCGTAGTAACTCACGTTTATGTGCTCCTGGTATCAACTGTGTATATCCATCTCAGTTATTAGTAATTTCGGCTTGAATTGAATTAGCAAACTGTTGATAAAAACTAAATAATCTTTGTTCTGCCTTACAGGTTCAGATATTGTGGCTTTAATATTATTATTATTAGAGTTGAGGTATCCTCATAACAGAGCGTAGCAAAGGAATTATTTAAAAAGTATATTTCAAGCAGTGTGGGTGGCGGTGGTCATCACCATCGTCATCGTTTCAGCCAAAGAAGGTCCACTGCTGAAATCTCCCCCATAGATTTCCACAATGATAGCTCATGTACCGGTTGCGTCCATCGGCACCCTGCAATGTTTATCAGAACGTCAGTCCACCTAGTCGGGGCATCCGGCGCTGGGTTTTCCTGTCTGCGGTCGCGATTTCAAAACTTTTCTGTCCTATCGGCCATTAGTGCTGCGTGGCCAGCCTACTGATACCTCAGCTTGCTGATCCTTAGAACTATGACTCATTGAGTTTCTTGCCAGTTCTTCTCAAGAAGCCCCGTCGATGGAACTGGCACTTAAATTCACTTTCACATTCAAGATAGTGTGATGAAAGTGGATCTAAGCTCTGCGAATTTAGAGTAGTAATGATTTAGATACATGTTCTTATATTTAATTTGTATGACGTTAGTCAAGTCAAAGTCAAAGTCAAAATATCTTTATTCCTTGGACTTTATAAAGCACTTAGAAACGTCATACAAATTAAATATAAGACATGTATCTAAATCATTACTATCTACTTAAATCCGCAGAGCTTAGATGCACTTTCATCACACTATCTGTGAAAGTGAATTTAAGTGCCAGTTCCGGCGACGGGGCTTCTTGAGAAGAACTGGCAAGAAACTCAAGGCCGACTCTTTTAATTGCCAATATCGTTACATTAAACACAAATACAATCATTAACATAACAAGAGCAATTCATTTCCAAATACTTTTATAAAGTATAGTGCTTTATAAAGTCCAAGGAATAAAGATATTTTGATTTGATTTGATTTGATTATGCCAGTAACTTAACAATAAAATTAGCTGCCGTTAATAATAAAATTATAATAGGTAAACAAGTAGTGGATATAGCTCTCTGAGTCAGCGAGTTGAAGTGGCAGTGGGCTGGCCACATCTGTCGAGTCAGCGATGGCAGAATGGGAAGGAAAGTCTAGAGTGAAGGCCACGTATGGGGCGACGGAGCGTAGGGCGCTCAATCTGTAGATGGACCGACGAACTCAAAAAAGTGTCTGGTAGCGGTTAGATGCTGAAAGTGGAGGAACGCATATGGTGTATCGCATATTGGGAAAGGCCTATATCCAGTGGGTAGATACAGGCTGATAATGATGATGAATAAAATTTTTTAACCAAGCTGAATTGGAAACACGATCTTCAGCAGCGAGGTGACCACTGTAAAGAAAAAGAACACCCGGGTTGGTAAATACTATTCTACTGTCACAGTAAATGACCAATCTTTTACACGATTCTGCATTCCATATTATTGGAATCTATGTGTTAGGAAACCACAGAAACGTAAAGAACAAGGCTCTGATATTTAGATTTCCGTGGTAACATTCCACAGCTGGAGATTCCCAATAGTGTCAGCTGTCTAATGTTAACTGTCGTGCACGGCTATTGAGCTTTACTTGTCTAGCCATCTGGTATATTGCTAGGGAGAAGTACGAGTATAATTCCAGTCGTCGTCGTCAGTCTTTATTCAGCCCACTGCTGGGAAACGGGTGTCCCCTCAATCGAAAGGGTTTATTTATTACATACTCCACTACGGTGCCCAACTGCCGGTTGGCGGAGGTCAGTATTTTCAAGCCGCCTACAGGCCACTGACTTGGCTTAACGACTGATATCTAATGACAACAGCCGGGACCCACGGCTAACGTGCCCTCCGAAGCACAAACATTCCAGAGTTTCCTATTAATTCTAATAATTTCTTCTGATCAAAGTCGTCGTGGGTACCAAGGCAGCGATAGTTTTATCTCCTGGACTTGAACTACATTATTCAATGCCATTTTGCAGGCAATATGACGTCAGCAAAATAACACCTGAATCAATTGTATATCTATGCCATTTTGGTTATTAATCCTGACTACACAGACGACGCATCGGTGGCAATGTGTGCGTCTAGTCTTTATTGTTCTGAAGTCTATAATCGAGTCATAATCATCGATATAATATAGTTGTCATAATTGGATATTACACATGACGGCAATCCACAGTAGCGTTATGATTACACTGCTGATTGCGATTCGATTTAGTCGAGTAGTCGATCATGAAATCATGTAAGTGCATATTCAAACAGCATAGATGTGAAGCGAAGTGGGTAATTGGAATGATAGACAAACAATTAACTTCGCATGAGTTAATTGTGACAATGTCAAATATTATAGATGATAACTGATATACTATGCCTACAACGTAACGTCAAAAGGCCAATTCTGACAATTATTTTAAGATCTCAGAATGAAAGTGGCGACTCGAGATTAAAGAAGAGAGAGAAATAATGATTTCAATCATTAATTAATATCAAATTCTTATTATTAGCAGAATACTATTCATGGTTTGTTTAATTTTCGGTCATAATTCGATATAATCCTACTTAAATTAAACTTGAAGTTTCATTTTGCGATACAAGAATACCAAATTTGACATTTGTGAGGACGAGACTGGATCCGAACTGACTTTTGACTACATTTTAATTATGAGAATTTCTATTTGGTTCTTCAGTTCGTTTTACTACAAGCAAGAAATCTAATTCGCGTACCCTTTATTTTATTGTTATTTGCATATTTGTTTTCGACGTGAATAGGGCGCCTTCAAATTAGAGGCGTGAATGTCTTTAAATTTGCTTCCATATGTAGGCAATTAAAAAAAACAAATGATAAAATCTATCTTCTCCGTCCAAAATTCAATCACACCATTGGTAAATGAAAGATCAAATAATTTATTACGCTTAGTAAGGACTATGGAACATGGCGTGCGGGGAGCGGGAAGCGCTGCCATTTTGAGATAATTTTAGTGCATATAACGTATTCACGTAGAACACACGGCCGTGTCCATAACACAGCCACACTCTATTTTTAGTGACTATCTTAACTTAGTGAAATGACTTTTTAAATGACATTTTTTTGAAATTTTTTTAGCATGTATCCCTTGAAATAACTTTACATCAGGTATATGCCTACTTGCCTCTAATTAGGGTTTACATTTTACTGTTTAACTGTCTACAACATTATGGTTTAATTACTTTCTTGCGTAAATTGTCAAAAATATATGTACTTAGTCCAGTCCCGAGGCAATTTGATGCTTAATTAATTACTTTCTGCACCGGCAGACTTTATGCCGTACCTACTTTGAGTAATAAACTAAAGAGGTAGCCCACGGCACTCACAAACTTTTGAGGAGTTGTCGCTATTGACAAAATGGTGGTCTTTTTGTAACTCATGGTAAGTGCACCATTATGAAGGGGCTTGTTATTTTTCTCATCAATATTAACATTTCTTAACAGAACTATTATCTAAATCATAGAAATAATATTGATGTCCCCATAATAAATATTATCAGGTGATCGAACAATTTTATAGTGGAACCTTTTAATATAAACGGTTTGAGTTGGTCCTGTATTGAAAATTGTACGTATTGTTGAGTTTTTTTTAATACCACGTTGGGTGGCAGACGGCCCGCCTGATGTGAAGCGGTTACCGTAGCTGCGCCGCGTATCGCTCGCGTGCCGCCACTCCTGCTGCCAATTCAGCAATTTCTTCCTTTCTGGTGACTTTCACTCGTAGGAACACAATAATCCTCAAGGGAATTGTAGACTGGGGACGTAACTTCTTTCACAGAATACCACAACATAGAACGTATATTTCATTTCTGGCTTATATTAATAGCAATACATTAAATATAATTACAATATTAGGTAATACTGTTAACTCAATTGCAATTAAGTACGAATATATTTACAATTATAATCTAGACCAAATCTGTACATGTTTAGAAGTAGTGTGTTAGAAGATGTTCTGTTGTCCAAATAGAAGGAAGAATAACAAATCCAGCCTTGGAAGACTAGTTTTTATAAGACTCTAGATTCTAGAATATGCTGATGCTACGGGTATCTTTGACTGTTCGCAAATCTTCTTACGCAATGGTTCTGTAGAACTTTCTACACATATTGCTTTTGTGTTTCAATCTTCTTGGTGAAATCGTTTTTTATAATGCTAAATGTAAGTATGAAGTAAACAGACAAGTTAATAATTAAAAACAAAAAGACATGATTACATAACAATAATAAATAAAAAATTTGAATGTTTATGTCATCCGGAAAGAAAAACATTTGAATTTATTTGCCGTGTTTGTCTCGAAATCGGTGAAATCATTCCGAAGCGAAAAATCCAAGTATGTCTATGTTGGGGAGTTGCCTTATACAAAGAAACTCATTTATTCGAATACAATTCACCCTGAAATTTCCTTTCTTGAGCAATAGCGTAATCGTTCAAATCACTAGTGTTATTGTGTTATCTATGTTAATTTGTCTCGAGACATTGTATGTATTCATATGCTCACAATGTCACTTCATGCCTCGGAATATACTCGAGACAATAATTGAGTCTCGACTCTCGAGACGTTTACTTCATATTACGTAGGTACGAGTTAGGACGGTTAATGCAGACGGTTCTCTTAGAAGGTAATATGGTTTCAGAATAAAAACAGAGATGTGCATGAAGATAAGTTGCAGAATAAGTCTCTATATATATTGCATATAGTATATACAGTTACACTTCCAGTATAAGATGGTCTCGCATAACCATGATATAAGTAGCATTACACTGTTTATACTGAAACTCTACAATAGCGATCGAAAATAAAATCGCTACATTTAGATACAAAACAAGTTGCCTTAGTAGCACACCCCGGCCACTCCATACAAATGACGCGTCGTTCACTATTAAATAAATAATGACGTCTGTACAGAGCGAGAATGAGCGTGTGTGCGTGCGGCGCCATACAAACTGGTCCAGATTTGTCTCAGAGGGGCGGTGAGGTCGACACGAGAGAGCGGCAGGGACTGTCCATACTGTACGTAGTACTATTACTACTTATATTATTACTTATACTGTGGTAGTAGTGTCTGAGCTTTGTGACTTATCATTATTATATCAAACTGTATCTACTTACTCATTGCCGGAAATATATTTTTACTTATCCTTGCCAGTTCAAATTGTATGCGATTACATACAAATATTCAATCAAATTCAGTTTGTTTATCGAATAAGAGGGTATTAATAAAGCATAAAAAATTTATTACAAGACGTCTTCGTCAAGCCTTATACATCTCACTGCTAGGTTATGGATCTCTACTAAATTGAAGGGGTTTAGAGCATACTCCATTACGCTGTTCGACTGCGGGTTGGCGGAGGCCAGTGTTTTCAAGCTAAATAAAGCCCACTGACTTGGTTTAGCGACTGTCATCTAAAGCGACAAAAGCAGGAACCAACGGCTTAACGAGCCCTCCGAAGCACGGAGGAGGTCGAGATAAGTAAACCCATCTATGGACAGGCTACGGCTGACGTTGCTTGACTTGTGAGATTAGACTGACATAAGTAATGACGCCACCGAGCTCCTCAATATAAGTATACTACGATACGATACGATAATAAGCCATTATTGCCCTTGGCACTACTGCTTGGCACTATCAGTAGTGGCATGTACAAAAACATCACATCTAAATAAATAACAATAAACTCAATTTGATTATTCACAACCGAATGATTAGTGAGCGTAATATAATTTTGATACTTTATCAATTTCGTTTGAACCTAACTTTCGTCGCTTTCAATCTGATATACGTTCCCGAATAACTTCGACTCTCGTGAGAGTTTTAATTAAATTAAATCCAAATATATTTTGTATGTAATAATATAATAGCAAAATTCAAGTGAACCACAGGCCTGGTAGTGATAACGAGCTTTGTATACATTTACATTCGTTATACCTCTGTACGGTAGCGTCTCATTAAATATGTCCAAGGAGGTTCGCCTAGGACCAATTTACCTTATAAAGGACTATTCATACTCCCAGCATTTCACATTCAGAAGCCGTAGATATATTGCGCGAATTTTCGCATGAAATATTGAAGCAAATATCGGCTACAATAGAGACGAATGTGAACGGAATTTATAGATGTTCAATTTTTAAAATTCGAAATATATGTGACCTTTAGATTCATAATCAGGTCATTTTAGTCTCCACTATAGAAGCACGACCCTCTCTCGTCTGTCCTAGACAGAAGGAGGATTTGGCCTACACTCAAACCGTTTAAACACTTTAGATTACGATTATTTTAATAAATTATTAAAGTAACGAAATACATTTGTAAATATCTAACATATTTCTGAAAAGAATAATGACAGAGAGTAAATTTTAAAATTGCGCAGCAATCAAATATACTTATTTTTATATTTTCATTTCTATAACAAAAATGGTTGTAGTATTTTACTAAAGCTTTTGGTAAAAGCATTTATATGTTAGGCTGCATTCAGATAGTCAGCAGATAGCTTGCGCCAATCTACCACCGCTTATTCCAATACGTTTACAGCATACTCCAGCACGCTGCTCAACTTTTTTTAAAATTTGGTCGGTCAAAATTTCTTCACGTTGCCTTATAGAAAGCACAAGTGAAGACTAAATGAGAGGACCGCCATCACTGCGATTATCGCAGCGCTGGCTGTCAACTCTTTGATATAAGTATTTCTTCACGCTTCGTCTTATCGACCCTGAGTTATAGAAAAAGGGAAATATGTGTGGGGGCAGGGAATTCCACACAACATTACGGTCTGGCAGAGAAATGAGTTGCCGAACTTTTTGGTTTCAACTGAGAGTTGACGGAATATTTCGACTGGCAGCTGCATTATTCCATCAAACCGCAGTGCCAGTGTTTTAAAGCCGCCTAAATGAAACTAACTTGGCTTAATGACTGTCATCTAATGACAACAGCCGGGAGCGACGACTTAGCGCACCCTCCAAAGCACGGAGGAGCTCGAGACAAATAAGCCCAGCTTTGGTCAAGTTACGGTAGACGATATAATTTTAACAAAAAAAAACCAACTCCAAACATTACCCTACATTTATTTATGTAGATATAGGCTTATGATGATGATGCAAAAAATATGGGACCCATCTGGAAGTATACTCTTTGAAATAAAAAAGTTTTTTTCAAATCGGTTTATAAATCACGGAGTAATTAAGTATCAAACATAAAAAAAAAATACAGCCGAATTGAGAACCTCCTCCTTTTTTGAAATCGGTTATAAACATTCTAAACTCTTTCTCAAATTATGACATTGATTTGGGTACTCTATGGCTGAATGGACAAGATCTTTGCGGATATAACACATCAATATAATAATATGACTGTTTACCATAACGCTCTGTGAACACTTCTATATCTGTAGATATGAAAACACCCTGTTTACAATAAATAGAATTTGTATAATGCATAGCAGTGTTCCGTGCGCAAACCGCGGGTCACCGCTATACCATTTATTCATGCATGGAAATTATACGTATGAACGTAACAATACACGCGTCTTACAATAGGCTTGTTAAATCGTGTCTTGTAGTTAGTTAGATTTCTACAATTGTAGATTCTGCCCACGGCTTTGTCCGCATGAACACTCTATCACAATGAAAATATATTCAACATATTAGTCCAGAATTTATTATATCACTGTACTAAATTTAGGCGTCCTCGTCGTCGTCAGCCCTTGTTCATCCCACTGCTGGGATGCGGACCTCTCCTCAATTGAAGGGGTTTACAGGATACTCCACCACGCTGTTCAACTGCGGGTTGGAGGCCAGTGTTTTCAAGCCATCTAAAGGGCACTGACTTGGTTTAACGATTGTCATCTAATGACAGCAGTCCTGACCGATGACTTAAAGTGACCTCTGAAGCACGGAGGAACTCAAGATAAATAAACCCATCCATGGACAGGCAATGGTCGACGTTGCTTAACGTTACAACAACAGTAAAGCAATAAACATCCATTAAAACATAAGCATAAAAACCAATCGGAGGAGCTCAAGATAAATAAACCCATCCATGGACAGGCTACGGTCGACGTTGCTTAACGTTGCAACAGTAATATCAATAAACATCCATTTAATCAAATAAGCACAAAAAATCAATCCAATTTACGCATTTACTCTCAACTGCGGATTACGCATTTTTAACTTACAACGGAGTTCTCCTAAACGATGATTTAACACTTTACAACAATGAATACTAAATAGTTTGTTATATTTTACGAAACAGTGTTTCATATCAGTGCAATAAACACAAATGCATGAGGTCATTAAAGTTCATTCCGTGTTATAAAACTTTGGTCATGTTTCTCTTGCCAGTTCATATTTTTACGATGTACTATAATGTTGAGGTCGAAGTGTAACATGCAACAATATCTTTTGCATAAATACCACCACCAGATGCCTTAAGTGTATGTGACACACCGACATATATAAATTTAGAGAGGAGAGTATAAGGTACGAAAAGGAAGCCATCCTCACAATAGATGATAAATAAAATAAATAAATATTTATGGATAATTTACACAGCGCCATCTAGTCTCAAATTAAATGCAAAGCTTGTACTATGGGTAGACAACAAGGTATGGGTAGATAAATGTATTTGAAAACATTTTTTTTCTGTAAATACATACTTAGAATACATAGAAAACATCCTGACCAAGGCAAACGGACATGTTCTTGCACAAAATGGCTGGCATTCGACCACCGGGCTGCCATGCCATCGTACTGCTTGCGTAGTATAAAAAAAAAAAAAAAAATTCTTAAAACAACTTAATGCAAAAAAATATATATTTGGTCCAATGATTGAAGCGTTAATAAAAAGGAACGTTAGCGACGAAATTGTAAGGAACTGTATCTTTGATATGTTAAGCGCCTTAAATGTTAATCCTGAAGTGCAGCATGCAACATTATCCTTTGAGAGACCTTACTTTAATCCATATTAAGGTGTCCTCAGACGGAAGATTACGCGCGACGATTAGCCCCAAGTAATTATTTCTTCCTCCGTTTTCAAGCACTTTGCAGATTAAATTGTGGTTTTTCTATTTTAATTTTAAGTACGGGTAATAAAATCTGCCTTGCCCGTTTTAAAACCAGTTTATTATCTTATATATCTAAAATAATATTATATTTGATAGAATTACAGCACCATGTTTTATTTTTAGTATAATTACTTACTTCTGAAACAATTTTCACTTCGGCGTACTATTACTTATACTGTGCTTCGGCTCAAATTCCAGACTTTCTTTTTGATGTAATTAAATTTATTTTTAGTTAAATTTGTTGTCGACCATCTGATTCCCATTTTTAATAAATGTTAAATTATATATATATAATATAAATAATAATATTATTATCATATATATATATATATATATATATATATATATATATATATATTATAATATATATATATATATATTATAATATATATATATATATATTATAAAAAATATTTTAAATTGCCACCAAGTGTTAATTATAACTCTTATGAGTCTACATTGTATGTAAGATTTTGTAAGTAACCTCGTTTAATGTGAATATTAATAATAAACTGATCAAATTTGATTACTTTAACAACAAAAATAAAGAATAAAACCATGGACTTGAATGGTAAGTAGAATACATCGGCAATATTTATGAAATTTAGAAATTGACGTCGACTTTCCACTTCGGCAAAGTAAATGCTACCCCTCATTAAGCGCCTCCAGCATTCTGCCGGTAAGTAAATTGAGAAGTAAAAAGTTTGTCGTATGCTATTCTCGACATTTGTTTTATATATAGATAGATCTCTTTGACAGTTTATAAAATTTTAAATTGTAATTCAATTAAAAATATAAATTTGTAATGTTGCAAATTTAAATTAAATCTTTTTATTTGTATTAAACAGGATAGCCCTAATAAATGCTGTTGGATTTTGAGTCTTAAATTTTCTATGCTGTGGTAGAGTCGGTTAGGTCGCTTTTAATGACAATGTTGAATAATTATTTCATGGGTCGACTTAAACTCGGATTAGACTGATTTAAAATAATTGAAAACTTAGAAATTTTAGGTACATTGTTATACATTTTTTGACTATTGTTCTCTGTACTAAATTTGAAATAAGTTTGTTATGGTATCTCATCCTACTTTGTGCTTGGTGTTTAGCTAGTAGGAAGTATGAACATATGTTTGTTTTGTTGGACTTGGACTAAATCATATATAAAGAAATGGTAGTAGTAGTACGTTCAGAGATTCTGGGTCCTTACCGCCGAAGCTGGAGCCGATTCCAATCGGATTTTTTGATTGCAAATATCAAACTCCAGAATAGATTTGTAATAGGCTATTTGACTAACATTTTTTTCGGTTTAATATGTAGGGACGTCTCCATAATATAACCATAGGTGAAAGAATTACTTCGATAGCACAAAAATCTCTCGAGATATGGTAATTTGAAAATCACAATTTTTAGACTGCCCCAAAACGCTCCATACAAAAGACTACCGAATTATGACGTCACAGATTTGTATTTTGTATGCATCAAATCAGAAATTTGTACGACAGCTATGTTAAATATTACGTTTATGCGATTAGTATCATAATAAAAGTTACAGCATTTTTTATTGCTTCTCCAATGGAAATATTATTTTTTAATAATTTCATACTTTTAAAATGGACTTTCCCGACTTTGATCGACGCTAAAAAAAGTCTGACTGAAGATATTAGAATGAAAGTTTGCAGATCTTTATAGTTTTGTGTATTTTACGATATTTTTAAATAATTTATACGATTTTTAAACATTGGAAAATAGCCTATTGTGTTTAACTTAGCTGGTATAAACCCTGAAGGTTTACCGATAAACCTAAAAATGTTTGTTAACATCTAAGACTATTTTTGGGAATCAAAATTTTTGATGGGAATCGGCTTCAGCTTAGGTGGTAGGGCCCCGGTTAGAAGTTGGTTTACGGTTTGTCGTATTATCTGAAACCAGAAGTAGCATCGTACATCTCCAACACCATATGGTGGATCATTATGAAAGCATGAAAGCACATATGCCAATATGTGTGTTTGTTTTTATGTTTTTTTTGTTACTCCGAACTGCAAGAAAGTCGAGCAGTAGACGAAAGCTATCTAAATATCGAATTAAACCTAAGTATATAAACCTTTATCGGAAGGGTGTGACTTCAAGTCTTCAAAATTTAACGTATCGAGTTTCATTAGAGTGAAATGAAACTCAATATCGTTCTAGGTATCATTATTACTAATTGAGACTTGTCGAATACGTTGAATGTGGTTACATCTAACTTACGAAGTAATGTAAGCACTTTATTAGTAGCTGTAGCTATTATTTTGTCCCAATTAATTGGAACCTGAGCCTAATTGCGCGCATGTCAGTATTTTCATACGTAGTTAGGTTTTATTACAGCTAAATTATCCAGTTTAAACTGTAGGTTAGAAGTGCTTTATTCTGTTAGGTTTAGCAATATCAGTTTAGTAGTAATATAGATCGCATTCACGACGTCATTACCCGACGATGTCGATTCATCTATCAGCATCTATTCTACGCGCAGCGCTCCACACCGGTACGTTTAATGAATTTATCTTGTCAGGGGGAACATTAACCAAGTTTAGGAACAAATTACGAGCGTAAAGTTGTCTCGTACCTTGGAACTTTGCGCGTAATTACCGCCGCATCCTTTGGAATGCCCCGTGAGCTCACCGCTTTTTATTGCGGAATACAGAGCATATCACAACGCCGGTTTGGCACAAACGAGCATAGATAACCGCTTTATTACTTGACGAGCTGCCAGCGGGCTCGAAGCGCTTAAGAATCAATATAGCGATGCTCACGACTCAGGAGTTCACGACACGCTCCACGAAATGAGCTGTGGAAATCAATATCGGCTAGTGTCGACGTGTGTCTCGTGTTACAGGGCTGTAGCAGCTTGTTGGCGCAGCTCCCGTGCCACTCTTTTGTAACCTCGTTTTATTAAATGCCGTTTTATTGCCCCTCCTGGATGCCATAAAAGGCTCCGCAAGTGCTCCTAGTTTTGTAAAATAAAACTGAAATTTCGGCGTGCCAGCTTCTTGGTTTTATCTAGGAATCTACAGCTGCCATGCTACATTGTCTGTTGTTTTATATATCGGCAGCGACACGGTTTTACTACGAGTCGTTTATATTATGGGGGCCCTTTCGCTTTATTGTTCTAGATCGGGTGAAGAATCTTGATAAGGATATTTTGGCGATTCATTGTGAATTATATTGTCACGGCGTCGAGCAGACAATAGCATTGCGTCGTATATTTATGTCTATAACATCTTTATTGCTTACATTTTACGGTTTCGTGAATTTTGTATCTGTGAAGAATCTTAGCCATTGGGTGTAAAATATAGGTGTTTGAGAAATAGAATCACTTGTTGAAGATTTCTTACTCCGTTGTCCGATGAGACATAACATTTTTGAGAATTAAAAAATTCGCCTTACTTTGAAGAATCCTTATACTTGTGGAAGAAAAGTAAAATTGCGTAAAGAAAAGTAAAGTGAGACTAGTCGTCGGCTCTAGACAGGTACCAGGCTTGCAGCGGTCACAACGAGTGTCAGTGGTATTACTGTGAAACGGAGCATGTAGGTTAAGAGCTCTTCGCGCTTTGTTAGCGTGCTCTAATCACCGCCGGCCCTCGAGGCACACGACTCGAGTGCTCGCGGCGCGGCGCACTAGCGTTTTGTCTTTCTTCTCCGCACAGTCTCATCGCATGCTATTCGAACGCCCCTATATTTTTATGTGTTTCTGTTAGATTAATTTTAGAAACTTTTAATTACCAAATGAATTAATATTATAGTATAAGTAATTGACGTAAATAGTGTTACTTACTAGTTGTTAATTGCGGCTACTCCAGACTGTAGCTCCATTATTGCTATTTGTGCATATTTTATGCATTGAGCCATTTAGACATAATGAAGATAAATTTCCAAACTCATTCTCATTCAGATTTATAACAAAGTTAATGAATTTAAGGTGAATATAGTAGTGGCAGCCTCTGGTTCAAAGAGATGATAGTGAATGTAATATTAACTTCAAAAAGAACACAAAGCTTTGCTTATATAAATATGTCGCATCATTACTGTATATGGCTGGTAGGTATTTAATATGCCGACAAGAATTACAATAATGAAATAGACCTGACAGTGAGAAACACTATTTTCACATCCCAATAATAAGCTACAATACAAGACAGGACGCCCTAGTAGTGAAACAGAACGTTGCTATTTTTCCAATACACCACAAAAGGTTGCTCTATCTTGATTTGGCTTTGCGAGCTGCCTGGCTGATGTCCAAGATAGTTTTATTATCGCCACATTCAAAATCTATCATAGTTTCTGCAATGAGTACAATTGCCACTGTATGGAAAATGTATATTTTCAAAAAGCACAGGTATTTTATAACGTAAAATGATTTATTTGTACAAAAATGTGAAATGTTTTTCTACGTTATTATAATTGAAACCTCGTATGTGATTTTGGTGGAGTAATTTTGTACAAGGTAATTGAGTTAATTTGCGAGTTTTTCCTTCATAAAATAAAATAAGTAAAGATGTACATACGAGGTTTTCACGCTACGGTGACGATATTTTAATGTGCCTAGTGTGCAAATAAAGCTCATTTGTCCAGAATTATTTATTTATTTATTATATTTACACATCGTCATCTAGTTCGAAATTAAGCGCAATGCTTATATATGCTATGGGTATTAGACAACTGATACTTAAATACATTTTTTTTGTAAATACATACTTATAATACATAAAAAACTCCCAGACAAAGACAAACAGACATGTTCATGCACACAAATGCTTGTCTTGTGCGGGGATCGAACCTGCGAGCTCGGAGTTAAAGTAGTCGTTGCTAGCCATTCGACCACTGGGCTCGTCATATCTACCTATCTATTATATTTTATGCTTTAAAGGTTATAATATCACTAAAACGCATAGTTTTTCATAAGCTGAAATGGCTTGATATGAAGATATAGGGGCATCCATTATTGTTTTAGTGAAATTTATATAGGTTCGGTGTGGTGCGGTATGGTGTGGTCGTGAGTTGAATTTGTAATCTGATTTTATGAGAGCTCTCGTATGAGTTCCCTGATGGTTTTATGGTATGGAAAAGTTTTTATTGATACGCTTTTGTTTACATTTTAGAACACATTTGACAATTTTCAGTTTGATTTATTGTGTACTCGTAATTGGATATACAAAACATGAATACATACTACACTTCTGGACACATCTATTGGCCCACCTTAGAGTTTAGGTTTCAATGGCCCCTACCGAAATATGATTGATAGATTGAACAAAAACTATTGATGCAGTTTTAAACCTGATACATTTTACCATCTTTTTCGATCATATTGTTTTAAATTTGAATTCAGAATACCACACGACATGGAGCTACGCCTAACAAGTCGGGTATGCGCCTTGATTAAGGCAGTTGATTTTTGAATAAAAATCATTTTTTATCAAATAAAAGTTTAATTTAATAACGCGTGTTGCCTCCATGGGCATCTACCACAGCTCTCATACGATTAGGCATAGAGTTTATCAACCGCTCTATGAAATTTTGAGGGATCCTCCCCCATTCCTCTTCTATGGCAGTTTTCAACTCCTGCATCGTCTGGGCAACTGGCTGACGAGCCCTAACACGTCTTTTTAGCTCGTCCCACATGTGCTCAATGGGGTTCATGTCTGGGCTTCTTGCTGGCCAGTCCATAACTGTGATGTTCACATCCCGAAGATATTCCCTGACGATGCCGGCCGTATGGGCACTTGCATTATCATGCATAAAAAGGAAATTTGGGCCCACATAGTCCGCGTATGGCATCACGGGAGCTTCTAAGCACTCACGAATGTACCTTTCAGCATTTAATGTTGGCAGCCGTGGTCCCGTAACAACCTCAAGTTGAGTTTTGCCGCTCGCGGATATACCGCCCCAGACAGTCCATGAGCCACCGCCATAAGCAACCCTCTCTTCAAAGCAGCATTGTGCGAAACGCTCTACCTTATGTCGGTAGACCTTCTTCCTTCCATCATTGACATGTAACACAATTTTAGACTCATCAGAAAAGAGTACACGGCTCCAATGCTGCTGAGTCCAATTTAAATGAGTGCGCGCAAAATGAAGGCGCGCTGTTCGGTGGGCTCGCATTAGTTTGGGGCCATTAGCTGGCTTGTGTGGTACCATATCGCGTTCTTTTAACCTTCTCCGAACAGTTCGAGCGCTCACAGATACTCCGTGGAAGTCACGAAGTTGGTTTTGTATCTCAATGGAGGTAAGGTGACGATTTCTCAAGCTGGTCGTCACGATGAATCGATCCTGCCTTTCAGTTGTGACCCGAAATCGTGGCCTTCCTTGGCGACGAACAAAGCCGCCAGTCTCTAGGTACCTCCGATAAACATTTCGGACCGCAGATCGACTTAAATTAAGTTGAGCACTCACATTTCTTTGGCTGTGTCCGGCCTGGATAAGTGCCACAGCTTGGGCGGCGACTTCAGGCGAAGTATCCATAGATTATTGATAGAACCTCACTTTAATGTTAAGAATAAGTAATGTTTGTTGCAAAACCAAAGAGAAAAATCACACTTTCAAGAATTAAATCCATTACTTGGATTATCCAACCAAATAAAATCAAGTTTTCTTAGTATTCGATTGTTGGATATCAACGAACAGGCTCCAAATTGCCTTTTGTTTCTTTAAATTCTGTGTTCGAAATTTAAAAAAAGACTATTGAATGAAATTATGAATGTGTCAGGTTCAAAACTGCATAAAAACTTTTTGCTCGACCTAATATAAAATTTTAGCTAGGACCAAACGAAACTGAAAATGCAAGGTGGGCCAATAGATGTGTCCAGAAGTGTATATATACTGGATCATCATCATTGTTATCAGCCTGTATCTACCCACTGCTGGATATAGGCCTTTCACAATGCTTTCCACTATATGATTCTCCGCTTTCGCATCCAACCGCTACCAGCCACTTTTTTGAGGTTGTCGGTCCATCCAGTGAGGGGGCGCCCTACGCTTCGTCAGCTTATACCTGGCCTCTACTCTAGGACTGTCCTCCCCCCTCTGCCATCGCTGACTCAGCAGATGTGGCCAGCCATCAGACATCTTCACTTCAGGATGGGTATATCCTAGGTAGGTACAAAGGGTTGTAGGCAAAGTAGCGCTATTGTAAATAAGTAAGTCATCATCATTAGCCTGTATACCCATTGCTGGACACAAGCCTTCCCCAATGCTTTCCACCAAATACGATACTCCGCCTTCCGCATCCAGCTGCTTTCGTAACGGCATTTTTCCCCCATCTGCCTCTGCCATCACTTACTCGGCAGATGTGACCGGCCCATTGCCACTTCAGCTTGCAAACTCTGAAGGTTATGTTGACAACTTTGGTTGTCCGTCGAATTTCTTCGTTCCGGATTCGATCCCGCAGAGAAACCCCGAGCATCCTCTCCGCCGCTCGCTGCGCAACCTTTAGCCTGTGGATCTGTCCGATGATCAGTGTCCAAGTCTCTGTACCATATGTCATTGCAGAGAGGACGTACGAACAGTGCGACTTTAGTCTTCAAGCATTGGGGTATTTGTGCGGCGAAGATATGCCGAAGCTTTCCAAAAGCTGCGTAGCCCAATTGAATGCGTATATCGATCTCTTTGTTGAAATTACCCCGGCGAAGCTGTATGGAATGTAAGGTAGACATACACCCGTATTCTAATATGTTTCCTCAAGATTCTCTCCACTCAAACCTCAGCTGAGGTAACCTCAAGGAAGTCCTCGAAACGACCTCGAGATTGGTATTCTTAGTGTTAATTTTTACCTTAAGTCAAAATTAGTTGCAACAATGGTGGAATAGGTAATCCTTTGTTGTTTTGGTTGAGTTGTATGGCAATCAGAGGGAATAAAATTTCCACACATGTCTCTTTTCTAAAACGAAACCGTTTTTTAAACTGGTTTTCGTCGTAAAACTATCGGGTTTTCAGCGTCTCTCAAATACCTCCGCGCCGGATAATCGTAAGTATTATCATCCCACACGTAATCCATAAAGTCTTCAAAATCATTAGTATTTTAATTTCAAATTAACGTAAAAAACAGCGTCGCAACAAGCGCAAACACGAAATTTATGTAGTTGAGGAGACCTTAAGGTAGATCGCGAGGTACCTTAAATTTGACAGTTCATTCCTCGACTTATCCTTAACTCCAGTGAGGAAAGTCCTCAAGTCGAGGACAGAAATGTCAACTTAAAATACTAAAATCCTTATCTGAGGTTGAGTGGAGTTGAGGAAACATATTAGAATACGGGTGATAGTCTTATACCACTTCAATAGTCGTATTCTCTACGATGATCGTAGTACTGTATGTACCTACTTATAAGTAAGTGTGCGGGCTTGAGGTGGGCTGCTCCGAATAAATAAAAATCGCTGGTTGCTTCAAAGAATGTATTGATCCAAGGGCACGTTACAGTGTACAAAGTGGCAAAGCGGTGAGCAAGATTAACAAAATCACAAATATAAAATTAATGTGCGTCTTAATTACGAGAGCGAGGATAAGACGCCATTCTATATAGATAAAAAGGAAGGAATGAATATAATGAACTATTTAATCGAAACACAAGAGTGAACTTAATAGTAACCACAGGTTATCAAACTTAGTGTTGCCAATGCAACATGCTGCGGCCTAGGCAAGAATGAATTCAAACAAAACTTGAATCCAAATTTCAAAATTTATAACTAATACAAAGGCTGAACTTTGTTTCACAATAATAAGATTGAATGCTAAGCACAAGGAAATGTGATATATTTAAATGTTATTTTTCTAATATATTGGAGACCATTAGTAAGCCAGTACCTTTGGTTTAAATTAGACAGTAAAAGTTTAGGTCCTGCGTGCAGGAGCCTTTCATGTTCGCTTCTAACTAAACATTCAGTAACATGAGATTCTTTAGGTAATATGATTTGATGTTTTTGAGCAAATGGAATATCTGAATGGTGCAGTCGGCCACCGACGCGTAGGATACCTAGGTCATCGATAAATGGATGTAAACTTTGTAAAGGACCTTTTACACATGTATTCCTTTTCAGACATTCCATTTCCTGCTTGAAATAAATTTGTTGTTCATGTTTAATAAGTAACATTAATGCAGTATTTAATTCCTTACTGAGTAGGTAAGTATGTGAGATTTTGCTACCTTTTAAATTATTTATGAACCTTAAAATATAGGCTAACGTGCGTATCATCATATGAATACTAGAGTAGTTGTGCATTCTTTCAAAAATATCATTAGATTGTGAAACTGAGGTAACCTGGTTGCTGGAGAATGCCGTGTCCGGCTTGGTCTCTGGTAAGACAGTGGGCAATTCTACAGAGGGATCAAAATTGTAGTTGCAATCGTGCAAGAATGCAGGTCCGTGCCACCACATGCTGCATGCACTGAGCTCACGTGGACTAGCTCCCCTGCTTATTAAATCAGCGGGGTTGTCTTTAGTGTTGACGTAAAGCCAGTGACAGTCAGCGGTGTTTTTAGCAATTGCATTCACTCTGTTTGCAATGTATGCCTTCAGCTTCATTGGTGCAGTTCGTAGCCAAGCTAAGACAATTTTTGAGTCAGTGAAAAGGCAAATCCGAGATAAATTAAATTTAAGTATAAGCGTGTCGCGAACCTTAACGATTAGTATAGACAGGAGTAACGCAGCGTTGAGTTCTAAGCGCGGCACAGTCATGCATTTATTTTGAAGCGGATTTATGCGTGATTTCGAACAGAGTAGATGCACTGCGACCTCTTTAGCTGGACTTACCACACGTATGTACACACAGCAACCAAATCCAGTGGAACTCGCTGCATCAGAGAAGCCTATAAGCTCCACTGTGTCCGAGTCAGATACATGAATGTTTCTGTTAATTAAAATTGGTTCCATATTAGCTAGGCTGGAGGCAAATTGTAGCCACTCACTCCGAATATCATCTTCAGGGGTGGAATTCCAGTCAGTTTTAGTGGACCATAATTTTTGCATAATAGCTTTAGCTTGCACTATGGTAGGACTAATAAATCCCATGGGGTCATAGAATTTACCTATATAAGCCAGAATGTCCCTTTTTGTGCAATTATTTTTATTGAAGGGCTCTGGGCAAGTGATTTTAAACTTATCATCTTTCATGACTAACTGCAAGCCTAGTGTTTTTAAACTGCAATCATCATGCTGAAGTTCTACATCATCGAAATGCTGTTCAACTGAAGGAATATTTGTTAGTATTCTACTGTCATTTGATGCCCATTTATGAGTCTGAAAGCTACCTTTCTGTAAGAGCTGACAGAGTTGTGACTTGGCTTCTAGTACATTATTTAAGTTGTTATTGCAATAGAGAATGTCATCTACATAAGTGCAATTTTTAAGAATGAATGAGGCTAATGGCAGTTCGCTTTCATTTTGCACTGCGAGTTCATCTAGACAACGGGTAGCTAGATAACTTGAGCTTTTAAGACCATAGGTAACTGTGTCAAGCCTAATGCACTTAATATTCTCGTCAGGGCTGTCCCTCCACCGTATGTTTTGTAGGGACGTGTGCTCGGGTGCTAAACGCACGTTGCGAAACATCTGTTTAATATCAGTTGTGAATGTATAATCGCCAAAACGAAATAACAGTAAAATCTCGAAAAGCTCCCTTTGTACTATAGGGCCATTCATAAGCAAATCGTTAAGCGAGACTTTCTTGTTAGTCTTCATAGAGGCGTCAAAGACTGTGCGCAACTTAGTAGTTTTACTATCAGGTTTAATGACGGCGTGATGCGGTAAAAAGTAGACAGCATCTTTATTTAATTGATACAACGCAATATCTACGTAATGACCATGATTTAACTTTATATAGTCATGAATGAACTTTTGATATTCTGAGAAAAGATTGGGATTTTGGTGCAACTTTTTCTCTAAATTTAAAAACCGTTTCAAAGCTAAGTGGAAAGATTCACCTAAAGCATCATTGACTTCATTGAGAGGTAATTTCAAAGGTAAAGAGACTTCAAAACGATTATCCTTCAATTGAAAAGCATTTTTAAATATATATTCTGACAGTTCCTGCTCTGAAGATTTTTCATTATAGATTTCAGGTACACTTTCAGTTTTCCAAAATTTAGTTAAACTTTCATTAATATCTGACTCACATGTACATTTTAAAGCTACCTTGTTGCAGAGAGAGGTTGACTCAGGCTGTGGTAAGCTTCCCCCGATGACATGACCAAAGTAAGTATTTATGATACCAGGCTGTGATTGTGCAGTGGAGACCGAGGATAGTGAAGGCTGCTCTTTAAGCAGCGCGCGCGGTTGAACGCCCAGCGACTCCGAAGGTAGCAGTATCTGGAAAAATACATCAGCTCCCATTAGTAAATCAATCTCACTAGGGATGTTGAAGTCATCGTCTGCTAACGTGATGTGTTTAGGGATATTGAGCTTGGCCAGATTAAAACTTCTCTGTGGCAGGTCACATGTGATTTGCTTAACAACATGGCAAGTTGTTTTAATTTTAAAAGGCTTGTTTAATGAATAAATTTCTATAGGTAGGCATTCCTTTAAATTTGTTTTAGAGTTAGTGATACCTACTACGTTCATATTGTTTTGTGTGGGCTTTAAATTGAGCAGCTGTACAGCCTTCTCCGATATGAAGGACAGCTGAGATCCAGAGTCAAGAAGAGCTTTAAATTGAAGCTCTGTGCCGTCTTGAGCTAGAAGTTTAACCTTTGCTGTGGGTAAAAGAACATCATTGTTACTATTACATGCTGCCAATGTGGCAGGAGATGCGGCGACAGACAAGGCACCACCTTCGCTTTTGTTGTGCAGAAGAGTGTTGTGTGCTTCTCTGCACTCCCCGCAGCGAAAGTGGTATCTGCACTTGCCCTTGTGTGCAGCCAAACATATCTTGCATAGGTCATTTACCTTAACAAACTCTAGCCTCTTATTTATTGGCATTAGTTGAAACTTTTTACACAAATGTAATCTGTGGTTATACTTACACAAGATGCATGTTAACTCCTTCGTTGCAGTGTAGGCAACCCTACCGGGAGGGACTGGACGTTCCTTATGCTCCTTGAAAGGCTGACGATGCTGACCAAAACCAGGCTCGGCATTCTCAAGCGCCAGTGCTCTCTTTTCAATGTAGGAGAGAAATCCGTCCAGTGTTGGTTCTTCCTCGGTGTCACGCTCAAGCTGATATGCCCGAGACGTGTACAAATCTATTTTGCGAGAAAGGATGCACAACATTATAGCGTCCCAATACTGCACGTTAGGCTCTAAGTTATTTAATGCAGCAAGTTCCTGTCTAACATTAGATAAGAATTCTCTTAAATTGCTTGCTGTGGACTTTAACAATGGTTTTATATCTATTATTGCATTAATGTGCTCATTTATGATTTTATATTTGTTGTTAAACCTGTCATTTAATAATTGCAGCGCCTTTTTATAACTGTCGGCGGTTAATGGCAAATTTTTTATTAAATCTAGCGGTTCATTTCTTAAATAAGACCTTAAATAGTATAATTTCTGAACGTGATCTATGTTTTGGTTGTCATTTATTAGCGAGGTGAAGAGATTAATAAAAGGTACAAAATCAGTAGGCTTACCAGTAAAAATTGGTACGTCTATTGGAGGCAAGTTGACTTTAGAAGTTGGGGCCGTTCTGAGTATTGGACCGAGGTTGGAGTCCGAGTTACGGCATTTGAGCTCCTCATTTATGGAGGACAAAATGGCCACATATTTATCCTCAACCTCGTCATCTTCAGCGGCTTGATCAATTTCGGGGGGATCTAATGAAATGATTTTAACACTGTATGATTCGTACAACGCAAATGTATCTATAAGTCTTTGCTTTTTAACTAATAAAACCTCATTAGTGCAGTTTAACAATTGATCCCTATCTTGGATAAATTTATATAATTTCGTGATCGTACCTTTATAATGTCCACGTGCCGCAACCAATTCTGATCGCTCCATATTTGTAAACTTTAATTGAAATAACACTTAAACCGTATACAACGGTATACAGAAATACCAATGAGTATAAATAAACACTGCAATGATGCGCAATTACACTATTTTAAACAAAATTTATCACACACAGGAAAAAAAATGGCGTAATTATGCGTTTGGATCGGCTTCCTTGCGGTTGATTGAATATTCGGTAATGAAGAAAGACCGATTCGGAACGAACTATGTGTACGAAACCTGTCAAATCTGTCAAATCATGCACACGAGCAAATGCGAGATCTACCGAGTGTAGCCGAATGAATGTTGCACGGAACTTCCGATGCGCCTCGATGTTAGCGCTCGATGCAAGTGCGGTGGCGCCACCAAGTGATCGCTTGTGTGAAGTAACTCGATGCTTGAAGATCGATCGATGATTATTCTTGTTTGATTTGATTGAAGCGGAATCTTCTCGAATGTTTATTGTTTGATGCAAATGCGATACGATTGTAAAAAAACGAAATTATGCTTCTTCTAGCTTTACAGGAATGTAGAATGTTGACGATTATCTTGCGTCTCCAATGTAGACACTCCAAAAAAAAATGCTTGAATCGGGTAGGTAGGTATTGGTAATGCCGACGTTGCTGTCCGAAAAATCAGGCTCAACAATTTTATGCGCCGACGAAGTTTCAATAGATATGAAATGATGCTCGCTCAGCTTGAAGTAGGATGCTAGGTACTGCCGACGTTGTTGTCCGAAAATCAGGCTCAACAAGGTTATACGCCGAGGTTCCCAATAAAATGAAATGATGCTTGCTCAGCCTTGTAGGACTGCTGACGAATTTGTAGCGTTAGCAATCTGGGCCTCCTTAAGAAACACGTGAATACGGGTATGCCGACGTTGTTGTCCGAAAGTTCTGGCTCAACAATATTATGCGTCGATGTGTCCCTTCTTGGTACGCACCTGGATTTCTTCGTCGAACCGTTGCTCGTAGGACCATGTGCGGGCTTGAGGTGGGCTGCTCCGAATAAATAAAAATCGCTGGTTGCTTCAAAGAATGTATTGATCCAAGGGCACGTTACAGTGTACAAAGTGGCAAAGCGGTGAGCAAGATTAACAAAATCACAAATATAAAATTAATGTGCGTCTTAATTACGAGAGCGAGGATAAGACGCCATTCTATATAGATAAAAAGGAAGGAATGAATATAATGAACTATTTAATCGAAACACAAGAGTGAACTTAATAGTAACCACAGGTTATCAAACTTAGTGTTGCCAATGCAACAGTAAGTACTACTTATTTGTATTATCGGTACCACTAACATTTTATTATTATATTTGTTTTAATTATGACGTATCAGATAATTAAAGTTTCAATTTAATAGGCAATTATATCTGAATACATTCTGTGTGTAAGTATATTATTTCCGCCGTGTATTTGATAGATGTCAAAGGCATATGTGGCCTTGTAACGACGACACTCCTTATGTATACAATTTAGGTCAATTACAGTGTACAAGTTTAATTCGAGTATCATATTGACCACTTTGACGTAGTCGATTTTATGTTTTGTTCGGAAATTTTCTGCTCCTAAATACGACCCATTTGTTTTCAGTTGCCTAGAACTTTCTATTCGGGGATCCTACCGCCGAAGCTGAAGCCGATTACCATTGGATTTTTTGATTGCGAAAATCAAACCTCAACCACAGTATAAGTAATAGTACTACATACAGTATGGCCTCTCCCTGCCGCTCTCTCGTGTCGACCTCACCTCCCCACTGAGACAAATGTGGAACAGTTTGTATGGCGCCGCACGCACACACGCTTATTCACGCTCTGCACGGACATCATTGATTATGTAGTAGTAAACGACGAGACATTTGTATGGAGTGGCCGGGGTGTGCCTCGACTTAGATTTATGCTACTTGTGTTTAGCTTAGCTGGTAGAAACGATGGAGCTCTACCGACTAAACTGAAGGTGTTTGGTAATAACTTAAACGTAAGACCTGTTTTTTGAATCAAGATATTCTGTGGTAATAGGTTTCCGCTTTGGCGGTAGGGCTCCTGATTTTGACGGATGTATCATGCAACGATTGCATCGAGGAGGCGTTGTTGCGCGTGTCAGTCTAATCGAATACGCAAGTTAAGCAACGTCAACCGTAGCCTGTCCATGGATGTGCTTATTTATCTCCAGCTCCTCTGTGCTTCAGAGGATACGTTAAGCCATTCCTCTTGGCTGTTTTCATTGGTCAAATGGCAGTCGTTAATCAAGCATGACTCTGTCACAAAGATAGGTATGGCAGCGTAATTGAAAACTGTCCGACTGGGGAGGTACAGTATATTCTGTGAAGAAGAGGTACCTCTTCCTCACAGAATACCGTAGCCAAATAACAATTCCCTTGAGGGATGTTGTGTTCCTGCGCGTGAGTGAAGTCACTAGAAAGAAAGGAGTTGCTGCGTTAGCAGCGGTTGTGGCGGCGTGTGAGCGATATTTCATGTTGCGAGCGTTGATATATATGTGGCTACGGTAACCTTTATATCAGGCGGGCCGTTCGCTTGTTTGTTATCCGATGTAGTGTAAAAAAAAATTATGTGTACTTGAATATAAGTTTTAAATTAAAATGAATATTTGCATGGTAATGATTGGCAAGACATGAGCGGCCCTACTTGAACTCCTAAATTCATTGTATATCTACCATTATAAATATTTTTTAAAATGGAAAAATTCATCTCCGCCGCCTAGGTGGGATAGTGGGTGGGAGATAAATTTTTCCATTTTTTAAAATATTTATAATATTCTGGCAAGTTGACCAAGACAACTGTTTAAATAATATTAATTGTATACCATGTTTTATGCAAATAAAGATTTATTATTTATTAAGACGTTTCTCGCGGATCTTTTACAATACAAAATTAATATTAACTGTTAAGAACTCACTTAGAAGTTGAAGTGTGTATTCTTTTGAGTAGAATGGGGTCAACTAGATTTCTCGTCAGGGTAATAATGAGGTGGGTTTGCTTGTCCCCTGACAGAGGGGTGTTGGGTACAGGGGGGAGACGGCAAAACTCATTTCCGGTCTGTCGTCGGAAGCCCAGCCGGCCAATAAGTAAGGAAAAATTGTATTCACTAGCCTGTCGCCTCTTTAAAGTGTAATTTTATAGTTCCTTTTGTATAACTATTTATATCCTGTCGTTCTTTTTTAGTTTCAATGGATTCCTTTATTGTATAAAGTTTGTACTATTTGCAACTTTAAAAAAGAACAAAATTCTTTATATAATAATAAATAATAATAAATATTTCTAGACATCTTACACAGCCATCTAGTCCCAAATTAAGCTCAAAGCTTGTACTATGGGTACTAGACAACTGATAAATGGACTTAATTTTTTTTTGTAAATACATACATATACAAACAGACATGTTCATACACACAAATGTTTGTCATGTGCGGGGATCGAACCCGCGCCCTCGGAGTCAAAGTGGCCATTGCTAACCATTCGACCACCGAGCTCGTCTAATGTTATATGTACATATTAGCTATCCTGAGGCCCTACCGCCTTAGCTGAAGCCGATTCCCAGTGGATTTTTTGATTGCGATTATCAAACTTCAGCTTAGATTTATGGTACCTGCGTTTAGTTTAGCTGGACCTAGACCTTGGAGCTCTACCGATTAAGCTGAAGATGTCAATAAAAAAAAAATATATATATTTATTTTCAGAGCTTGCAATCTATAGCTTATTATTATAGTAGGTAGTTAATAAGTAGTGTTTAGAGCGGACAGGTTAAATGCAACCCACCCAGAAATTCACCGATGCACATGCCGAACATGCAACTCGGTGAATCTCCGGAGGACTGCTGCATCCATCCTGTCCGCTATCATCTTCAGGACCTTGTTGCTGCCAGCCCTCACTCTACGCACTAGTGATGTGGACTTTTTGCGCATGATGGCAATATAATGGCAAAATAATATAGATGTCAATACCTAAAACATAAGACTTATAAAATATTAACTTTGACTTAACATGGGGAGTGCTCGGATGAGCTATTTGATCTGATACCTGCCGCTGAGTTCCACTATCGTACAACTCGCCAAAAATTTTAATTCCATCCACATCACCTTGATATTTGGCGATAACGCTACTACAGTACGTTTTTTAAGACATTTTCTACCACGAACTGTGAAGTTGTGGAATTAACTTCCCTCATATTATTCCCAAATAAGTACGACATGGGGGCCTTCAAGAACAGATTAAATATTTCCCTGGCTGGCAACGGATCGGCAACCCCTTGGTGTTGCTGATTTCTATGGGCGGTGGTGATTGCTTTCCATCAGGTGACCCACGTGCTCGCTTGCCACCCTCTCGTATAAAAAAAACTTATTTTTCGAATCAAATTATTCGGTGGTAATCGGCTTCGGCTTCGGCGGTAGGCCCACTGGTACTGCACTGTTAGTAATTAGAAATTGCTAGCCTACAGCATTGGGTTCGTCAAAAGAGCGTGAAGAAGTTTACACAGGGTCCATAGGTATCCACTGGTATTAAATGCGTCCATAGGCTGCGGTGTTGCTACAGGTACACCAGGCGAGCCTCATGCTTGTTTGCTACCTTAGTGGTACAAAATAACTTAATATTCAGATATTAACACGAATCTGCCTATATGTTTTTACTGATACTACTGAACCAAAAAGTAAATAAAATGTCGACTATAATCGTTATTAAAATTTTATTGACAACAGTTACGGCATATATATATTTTTAAACTAGCTTTCGCCCGCGGCTTCGCTCGCGTGAAATTTGGGGTAATACATGTTTACTCATTTATCTATAGAAGTACTCGTGTAAAGTTTAGGATAAAATAGTCCAACTAATCTCGTTGCCCCAAACAAACTTTTGACCTCCGTTTCACTCTCTTAGAGGTAAAATTTAAAAAATCCTTTGAAGTAATTTCGTGTCCACTGTGTTATATTTTCATATCGACGCCATTTTCGTAATTGACGTCCCAGAAAACCATAGAATCAACACCTATATATTTTTTGTGTCATTTGTGGTCACCCATCGTAGTTGGAACCACGACAGGAGTTGCTTAACTTGCGTTAGCGCTACGACCTCTAAGCATCTCTCTCATTGTATTATTTACTTTAACGTTGATAACATAATACCTTCATAAAGTTTCAGTCAATTCAACTGAAAAGTTTCAGTCAATTCAACTGATTGGTTATTTTGTACCATTTTATATGTGATTCTTTAGATTGATATAACTTTTTTATTTATCAACCGATTGAAATGAAACAAACACTAAATGTTAATTTGACCAAACGTTAACGCATTAGTGAAAACCGTATTCAAATAGGTTAAGCCGTTTCTGAGATTAGCGTGCACAAACGTGCGGACAAACAGACAAAAATTCTAAAAATCATCGTTTTGAGTTCTATTGCGTTCATAAAGCCCCCCCTATATTAGATTTTCTTATATATCTTCAATGTACAGACAGCGGCCAGTTATGATTTTATTATATGTATTGATTACTCTATGTGCCAGACGATATGTGTATCATTATTATTATCACTCCATACATAATCTTCAATATAGGAAACATCATGAGTTACGAATCTGTTTATGTTATTTACTGGTAAAATAAAACATTCGGCTTGGTTAAGTTATGGACTCAGTTTGGGGTCAAATTCAACTTGGCACTGGCAGCTCTCCAGCTGTGCTGGCAGCGACATATGTAGGACACAAAGTTTGGATGTTACTCGCTCCAGATACCGAAGCGAAGCTCATAATATATAGCTTAGGGTAAATCGTGTAGAAATGCAATGAAACGTTTTGGGTCACAAAATGTTTTCCATACAGCTGGGGTAGATAAGTTAAAATCGAATGTATGATGGAAGCAGTCAATGTACTGACAGTGGTGAAGTATATAATACAAGCATAAACAAATATATAAAGTGTATGAATGTTCCTTACATTTTTTTGTATTTGAGAGGGGGGAAAACGAGCACTTTGGTCACTTGATGGAAAGCAATCACCGCCGCCCATGGAGATCAGCAACACCAAGGGTTCGCTTATCCGTTGCCCACCTATAACAACGGATAAGCGACCGTATAAGGAGTATACTCCTTCCTTTCTTTCTTTCTGGTGACCTTACTTACTCGCAGGAACACAACAACCCTCAAGGGGATTGTTATTTGCCTGCGGTATTCTGCGAGGTGGAGGTACTTCCCCAGTCGGACAGCTTAAAAATACGTATTCCCTATCTCTCTTTTCGCCAGAGCCTCATTTGTTAGTTAGCAGGGTGCACCACGTGCAGGTGAGGTTGCCTTTGGTTCAAAGATGTTGATGAACCACTTACACCCCTAATCAAAAATCCTGCTAATGATACAGTATTGCATATTCTTGCAAAATTTTTACTTATAAAGTAAAATAGGTAGGTAAGCACATAAGTTTAAATCAGTTGTTTTTAAGGATACAGTCAGTACTAATTTACTGACTGTATCCTTGTAAGTAAGTTGTAAAGTAAATAATTAAATTAATTTACAAGTTGTAGCATCACTTGTTATACATGAAACCCCAATAACGGCGTTAGCAATGAATATCATTATTGGAGTTTCTGATTATGTTCCCAACCTACATTGTATTGCAGACACAAGTTATGAATTTGTTAATATACCTGACAATTTCTGTTGCAATGCTAGTGAATAGTTCTGCATTTACATTGTTAGTTTTGTTATTTTGCGAAGGTGCTGAGACTGCTGGCACACCGAGCTCATTACACAATTGCACTGCAATCTTGTGAATAAAACTCAACATCCTTGCCTTTTCTCACTTTGTTGCAAATGGACATTTTACTTCTCTTTGCTAAGTACTTACCGTACACAATGAAAAAGTATCCCTGTTCATCACCACTAAATTCGGAGGAATTCCCTTTTAGAGCGCTTTTACTCGATAACTTGGCCCGTTGGAAGTTTTATTAGCTTTTTTAATTAAGTGCCCCGGGTCTCAGGGCGACCACGAACCTCGTCTGTCTATTTACCTGACGACTATCATTATGCTTAATAGCTCAGGGAGGTGACACTTTATGAATTGTAAAAACTTTGAACATATTATTATAAATAAACTTTATTTAGTCTATTTCGTTGATAGCTGGATTTTCAACTTTCATAGAAATGATATCTTTTCATCAAAAGTTTAAAATGGAAGACAATTTCTTGTGAAATTGTCTTTTCCTAGACTTTACCTCGTTCGTTTTTGTCTCGGTGCATTCGAAGGATCGCATCGCGAGCAGTTTATGAAAAAGAGAAATAAATATTCCCTCGCTTTCCTTGTTTCAGAAGCATCAGTATAGGTATATTGCGACAGAGCGCTGCCGCTGTAAAGTCACACCGTTCTATTTATTTGCCTAGCTTTTGCATTACTGTTAGCGACGGTCGTACAAAGTTATCTCCGACACTTTGCATCGGCACGGCACGTTCTGTTCCATACACCTCTGAATTTAAAAGACCTAGAACACATATTGTAGCGTAATCTGTTAGGAACGTTGGAATTTTCCCGTGGAATTTAATACTAAAACGGAAGCACTATACGCTCATTGATTATCGGATTGTTCCGAATAAGCGGGATTTTAGGGATTGCCAGGTTGACAGCGGATCCGACGAATTTCAATAAATGTTATTCCAGTTTCGACGATCCTGACGGGCTCGATATCCACTTTGTAAAGCTCATTCACTTTACGTCCAACACAGAGAACCAATAATCAATGGAATGGGGGATATTTGATACCTTTACTCTTTGTTAAACAAAGAAGATAGAATTTAGGAGGCTCCGGAAGAAATATGGATAAAATTTAATAATTTCTGAAATATGAAGGAATTTATTCTATTTTACTTAACTACATGTTTTCGTAACTAATATATTTTTTTCTCTTTTTGCAGGTAAGTTTATTAGATATAAATCGTAAGTATTTACAAGAATATTGTGGTTTACACTCTCCAGTATTGATCGCAATGCACAGAAGATGAGTCTAAGGATTCTACGTCAGAAGTCGGAATACATTCTCAGAGAAATCTATGCTTTTAGAGTTTCATTAATTCCATAGGATCGTGGTGCGCTCTTTATTATTATTTTTAATTATCCCCACGACGGCCCATGTCGGCCGTCTCGTTGAATATTCATCTGATGAAGAGATCCCGCCATTATTTTTCTAGAGGCCCTCTAACCTAATTTTCCGTAATGAGCCTTGTGGGATAGCGCTAACAATGCACGCTTTTCGCAAATTGAATGTGGATTTCTTTTGTTTTGCTTATCATTTCGCGTGATTATTTGAGGCACGCGAGTTTTTTATTCGTCATATACGTCGACGTATGTTTCGACAATTTTTTTTATACTAGTTACGTTGGGTGGCAGACAAGCATACGGCCCACCTGATATGAAGCGGTTATCGCAGCCATATTAACGCTCGCAACGTAAAATATCGCTCGTGCGCCGCCACCTCCGCTGCCAACGCAGCATCGTTCCTATCTTTCTGGTGACCTCACTCATTCGCAGGAACACAACAACCCTCAAGGGAATTGTTATGTATTGTGTGAGGTGGAGGTACATTCCCCATTCGGGTAGCTTACAATTACGCTCCCTACCTCTCTTTTCGTTAGAGCTTCTTTTGTCAGTCAGCAGTGTGCACCGCGTGCAGGTGAAGTTGGCTTTGGTTCAAAGATCTTAATGAACCACCAGACGGGTTGGGGAGGCCTGATCGATGATTTATAATATAACCTTAGTCGCCTTGTACGACATCCACGGGAAGAGACGGAGTGATTCTATTCTATAATAGCCTGCCGGAAACCACACGGCCTTTAGGCGGTTTAATTTCAACAAATTACCCTTTATATTTATATAATATTTTTTGTATTTTATATTAAAATATAGGAATGTTACATAAATATATGATTCTCGACACTTTCTCGCTGTGAAAGATCCTCATTTCAGATCTCATCCGTCAGATGGACGTGTTGTTTTACTTTTTATTATGGGTATAAAACAGAGGCGTGACCTTGTTAATAAATTTACTAGATGAGGCAGAGCCACGGCTGGAATAACAAATAAGTACGAGTTTATACGCTTTGGAAATGACTAATCAATCATTAATAGGCCTGTAAACCATTTTTTTTTTCGATTTGTTATTTAAAGACGTTACAATAATATAACTAAAGGTGAAAGAATTACTTCGATAGCATAAAAACTTCTCGAGATATGATAACTTGAAGATCACAATTTTGGACTATCCCGAAAACGCTCCATACAAAATGCATACGGTATTATGACGTCACGATACGCTATTTTATATGCATTAAATCAGAAATTTGTACGACAGCTATGTTAAATATTGCGTTTATGTAGCTAGTGCCGTAACAAAATTTATAGTATTTTTTATTGTTTCTACAATGGTAATATTTATTTTTTATAATTTCATACTTTTAAAATGGACTTTTCCACCAAACTTTGATCGACCATAAAACACATCGGACATAAGTTATTAAAATTTTGAGATCGCAGATCGTTCTAGTTTTATGTATTTTACGTTACTGATAGAGAGTTTTTATAATTTTAGAACTTTGTTTACAGGCCTATTTTTGACGATAGCAAAGGGGCACGTTACATGGTTCGTTTGATTATAGTTCTTTTCTAAACATAAACAGATAGTTAAAAAGAGTATAAAATCAGTACTTTTACCGCAATTCTTTGCCTTTGTAATTGACAGTGTTCGAAATTCCTTAACCGATTTTAAACATTATTTCCACAATTAGAAAGCATACATTATTAGAATGAAACTTGTCATAATTAAAGGCCTCGACATGATGGAGGTTTGTGTCGAAAAAAAATTTAGATCGATCATGTCCTTGAGGAACGATCATCAAATACATTTGCCAATTTAAATCAATAGAAAACTTGTTGGGGAATTAGTTTTATTGTTTATGGTTTTATTGATGGCTGAAAAACATAGTGACAGATTGTAGGAATTTGAATTCAAATATGAGAATGTATTTTGTTTGATTTTGAGAAAATTTAATTGTTGAGAAGTTGTCAAGATGTATTAGAAAAAAAGATGTGGTAGATTGGGGTTTTATCGTTTTGAGTTTTATTTTGATATAATGAAGTTTTAATAGATACCTATATATATGTAATAATAAAATAGTTGTGTGAGTGAAATATATTATAGTATGAGAAGATGAAGTTTTCACAACATTATAGATAGTGTGTTCCCAAAAGGTCGATAACAGGTGATAGTGAATCAACCCTGCAGAAAAAAAAAAACCCCTCAACACGTTGTGGTTCCGCAACAAAACATACACTCAGCGAATCTACTCGCGCCACTAAGCCTCGGTTTCGGCCCTGTGGGCTGGAATCCGGCCTGGTTAATAAATTATATACACACAATAAAATATATTTTACCAAATTTACAAACATATTGATCCCTACTATCTTGCGTGCTCTACCACCAATCATGTTTTACTTTTAATTACTTACTATTATATTATTTGTCCATAGATAAAATTGTTCAATCAAAAGTAACGGCAAACATTAGCAACTAAGGCATTATCAAGGTAAGCATGGTGTTTGTGTTTTTATTAAATATTTTGTCAAAAAAAAACACAAACACCATCTGCTTACCTTGATAATGCCTTAGCGGCGAAACCGGTCGGTAAAAATAAATGTAATTACGTGGAACAGTACAAGTGCTTTATCATACCATTATGATAATAATGTCCCACCAAGTGCCAACAATTAACAGTATCAACTTTAAACATTAGCAAGATTCAACATCTAAGTTGTAATGATCAAAGACCTTCTTTTTACAATGGCCTCATATTTTGTACCTCACGGGTATCTCACTCACACTTCACGGGATTTTACAGTTGAACACTTTTCAGCGTGCCTACCTAATGCGATATTTTCCGCTTAATTGAACGCAGACGAAGAAAGCTTTCTCAATGTCATTGATAATCTGCACACGTGGAATTAATCAGGTGAGAGAATGAAAAATTATTTCATTTCCCGTACCTGCACGGCCGGGTATCTCCCGGATATTACTTGACTGATGCGATCCGGATATAAATCAGACTCGGTCTTCGCTACTTTCTCTTGCCACTATTTTTCTTATTTTTATCCTGAAATTGCTTGCGATTTATTAGCTTATGGGCTGCGGGCGAATTCTAATGGGTTTGTGTGAAGAATAGCGCGGATTGTGTTGAATACCTACGGATTACTGCGTGTATTCTTTATTGTGGTGTAAAGAGAGTTATTTATAAGTATACTAGCTGATCCGGTAAATATTGTTTTGCCATATAAATTATACTAATATTGTTATTAAAAATAGATGTATTTTATAATGACACAACATAAAAAAAAAAAAAAAAAATGTGTCCAAAAAAAAAAAATGGTGTGGACCTACCCAATGTTATACTAAGTGATAAGTATTATTTTTGTAAATTGATGAAAACCTGGATTTATTGAAAAGTTAAATATTAATAATGAACAAAATCTGACCATTATTACCTACTAGCTGTGCCCGCGGTTTTGTCCGTATGAATGTCGGTTATCATGTCAAATGGTAGCCTTCTTCGGGATAAAATGTACGTTCACGATAAATTAAATTCAAATCGGTTCAGCCGTCTAGCCCTGAAAACAAACAGACAGATAAGATAGACAAACATGCTTTCGCATTTATAATTTAAGTATTAATATGGACAATTGACAATTAATTCGAGCAGCTCTAATCGATCACGCAAGTTAAGGAACGTCGACCGTAGCCTGTCTGTGGATGGGTTTACTGATCTTGAGCATCTCTGTGCTTCGGAAGTCACGTTAATCCGTTGGGCCTAGGCTGTTGTCTTTAGGTAGATGACAGTCGTTAAGTCAAGTCAGTGGCGTTTGGGCGGCTTGAAAAGACTGACCTCCGCCAACCCGCAATTGAACAGCATGGTGGAGTACGCTCTAAACCCGCCTTTGATTTGATTGAGAGGAGACCCGTATCCCAGCAGTGGAATGGGTTGACACAAACGGTTATAATTCGTAGTTCAGCCCAAATAAGTAATTTTACATGATCTTGACTTTTACAGACATCAACCAATTTGAAATAATGATAAATAAGGCGAATCACGTACATGAGTGATTAACTTCGTTAGTATTCACCCGGGTATCTCATCAGACTTCGTATATCAGTAACTACCTCCGGTTATGAGACCCGCTGTATATAAATCACAATTATTGCGTAATTGGATGGGTAAAAAATAATTGGAACGTTAAAAAATTGATTGATTACAAGAGAGAAATTGTTCCAGGCTTTAGTACAATATTAATATTTATCAATCCTATAAATATTTGTCATTTATTTTATACCCGAACCGATGGAAATGTTTGGAAATTATTAACAAAAATAAAATGAAAAGTTTATTTTTGTTAATTGACGACAAGGCGGCCAAAGCTTAGAACCGTTGTTGTTTGAATTAGCGTTTGCTTTTGATAAAATATCGTATACAATTATTTTTATTGATTTTACCCGACTGACTATGAAGGGAGGGTTATGTTTTTCGAATTACATATGTATGTATATTTCTTTGGCTATACAGCCTAAGTAACTTGACAGATTTCAACTAGGGTTGTAACGGAGGCCTATTTAGCGGAGGCGGAGGCGGATGCGGAGGCAACCTGTATCACCTCCGCGGATGCGGACATTAACGGAGCCGGAGGCGAAGGTGAAAGTGGATGTAGAAAAAAATTTAATTTATGGTGCATTAAAACTAAGTACAAAGTTATCATTTCAAATCACTTAAGTAAACATATACTCGTAAATAAACATTACCTTCTAGTCAATCAAAATTAACACAAAATCTGGAATTGATGTCTTCTAATAGTATTTACGGCGCGTTATTGTTCTATGATTACGTAAATAAACCTTCGTTACAACTCCGCAAAAATTGTACGGAGGCGGAAATACGACGTCTTGCGGAACTTCCGCAGTAACGGAGGCGGAAGCGAAGTTCCGATACAACCCTAATTTCAACATATGAAATGTTATTCGATTCGTCTCAGCTGGTAGAGTGACACTGGGTATTTCAATATGGCGACCGCGAAAATAAAAATAGCTGGATAAAACAATCAGAAATTTTAGTCGTGTTTTTTTGTTTCCGTAAATAATAATAACTGTAAAGCTGTGCCAGTTTTTAGTACTACCACAGTATAAGTAATAGTACAACGTACAGTATGGCCACTCCCTGCCGCTCTCTCGTGTCGACCTCACCTCCCCTCTGAGACAAATCAGGAACAGTTTGTATGGCGCCGCACACACACACACGCTCATTCACGCTCTGCACAGACGTGTTTATGTAGTAAATGACGAAACATTTGTGCTATATGCCTAATAGTGAAACTATTTACTAGATTACTGAAGCTACATCATACGAGCGATTAATAAGCAGATTAGGTCAATGCTCCTTCATCAGTATTCACCCGGCTGGCCTCATCAGCCCGCATTACTCTACCCGGGCATAGACGTACCGGATATAAATCAACCAACGAGTTGACTGCATTAACTAGTGAGACGACTCTCAAACCAACGGAAATAATTAAATTTATTCGAGTTCGCGCGAATGTAGAATAAATTCATTGATATTGCCAGGGAGAGGTTCTTAAGATAATTAGATTCTTGCATTTTTCTTCTTTGTCATTTTTCTGACTAATTCAATTCTACCAAAGAGAATTAGTACGCTGCATTAGTAACCTGAAATTTTGCATTATTTTATCTTTACTGCTGAACTCACAAAAGGAGATAGAAATGGCTGGATGTTTAAAGTCGACGATTGTACGTAGTGAAAATCATTGGGGAGACGTATATCTAGCAGTTGGTAGATACGTACATACGGGCTGACGATAATAAACTATTGTATATCTCTTATAATCAATACGGCAGTCAAGGCGCTCCTGGGTTTTGCTAGTCAAGGCGCTCCTAGGTTTTACTAGTCAAGGCGCTGCTAGGTTTTGCTAGTCAAGGCGCTCCTAGGTTTTACTAGTCAAGGCGCTCCTAGGTTTTGCTAGTCAAGGCGCTGCTAGGTTTTACTAGTCAAGGCGCTGCTAGGTTTTACTAGTCAAGGCGCTCCTAGGTTTTACTAGTCAAGGCGCTGCTAGGTTTTACTAGTCAAGGCGCTCCTAGGTTTTTCTAGTCAAGGCGCTCCTAGGTTTTACTAGTCAAGGCGCTGCTAGGTTTTGCTAGTCAAGGCGCTGCTAGGTTTTACTAGTCAAGGCGCTCCTAGGTTTTACTAGTCAAGGCGCTGCTAGGTTTTACTAGTCAAGGCGCTCCTAGGTTTTACTAGTCAAGGCGCTGCTAGGTTTTGCTAGTCAATGCGCTCCTAGGTTTTACTAGTCAAGGCGTTCCTAGGTTTTACTAGTCAAGGCGCTCCTAGGTTTTACTAGTCAAGGTGCTCCTAGGTTTTACTAGTCAAGGCGCTCCTAGGTTTTACTAGTCAAGGCGCTCCTAGGTTTTACTAGTCAAGGCACTCCTAGGTTTTACTAGTCAAGGTGCTCCTAGGTTTTACTAGCCAAATGTCAGGCAGCTTGACCCCCTTTCAAAAAAATCAAGTATCAAATCAAAATTAAAAGCGTAACTTAACCTAACCTAATTGGTCAAAAATACTTTTGACCGAGACGTTGGTTAAGTTAAGTTAAGTTAAGCTTGTCATCAACAAAATATTGTTTTGGAGCTTGTGATCAACTTGCTTTTGGAGAGGGAGGTGAGGAACCTGATGTTTAACTAGTCAAACTTAGGAGCGCCTACATTTCGGCTACTGACTATAACACATATACAAGTTCGTTACCCAAAGTTGCCTCGAAATGATTGCTTTCTGCCAAGGTCGTCGCCAGCCGATGGCCTAGTGGGGGGGGGGGGGGGGGGGCAAGTTGATATGGAAAAGTATGAATTGTAGGTAAAGTCTAGAGCTCATGAAGCTTTTCACTTGTAGATAGAATCCCTTGGGGGGGGGGGGGGGGGGAGCTGACCCTCCCTACCCCCCCTTGGCGACGCCCTTGCTTTCTGCAATAAGGCCTCTTCGTTGCATATACACAAATTATAATCGCCATAGCTTGTTGTGTGGTTTTCTATCTGTCTAGACGATGATACTGATCTTTACTATAATCTGGACAATTTACACAGCGCCATCTAGTCCCAAATTAAGCGCAAAACTTGTACTATGGGTACTTTGTGCTTATACTTTTGTTTTTGCAAATACATACTTATAATACATAGAAAACACCCAGACCAATACAAATATACATGTTCATGCACACAAATGTTCGTCTTGTGCGAGGATTGAACCCGCGACCTCGGAGTCAAAGTAGCCATTGCTAGCCATTCGACCACCAGGCTCGTTTTTTTATCATCGTAATATTAAAAAGCAATCACATAATAGTTCTGTATCATTTTACTCAAACAATAATGTTACTGAATGGAACGCTTAACCGTAATTCCGTATCTTGTCGGATAAAGAGAAACAATGCGACCAGAATATTGATAGCCTCTTATCCTAAGCCTCAATTCGGGGATCTTCCTACGCTTTGCTTCACAGTGACGTTGCTAAATGAATAACATTAAATATGTCAAAACTTCGACAAGCCATGCTATGAATGATGGTGGATTATTCTCAAGCGCAGTGCCGTCGGTAGAAGGTGGATTTGATTGAAATAAACATTAAGTTTGACGGTTTAGTTCTTATTGAGCCACGTAAACATAAATTGCAATAACGTCATTAATTGTCGCAGAACGTAATTGTACAACATTATAGGATACATATATTACCTATTTAGCACATATTACCTATATACTGGCCGTGTGGTTTCCGGCAGACTAGAATAGAATCAAACCGTTTCTTCCCGTGGATGTCGTACAAGGCGATTAAGGGAAATACATTATCAAATATCGTTCAGGCCTCCCCAACCCGTTTGGCCAGCGTGGGGAGTGTAGGCCAAATCCTCCTTCCGTCTAGGACGGACGAGAGAGGGTCGTGCTCCTGTAGTGGAGACTAAAATGGACCTGATGATGATGATATAGCACATTGTTTGTTAAATTGACAATCTTAGTTGTTTTACATAATTATTAATCATGTTAAACGGACAACGGACCCTATGCCTTATATCTAATGCGCCTCTGTGCACCAACCTTCCGGTTATATGACAGGTTTGCGAGTCTCTCGTCTAGTAAACCAACCAGACGAGAGGACCTTTACCCGCTCCGCTATCGCTCTCGGTAAAACAACTCAAGCAGATTGGTAGCATTTTAAATGACAGTAAAGGTAGGTTATGCATACTTTGGAAGCAAGGGTTCGGTTAGTACTAGATTAGGCAATATCATAAAAATAACACAGTTTGTGGCCAAGATAGATCATAGATTTAGACTACGATAATAATGCCGTTGTGGTGTTTCTGATACTGTTGTATATATAATATTATTAAAACTCACGTGAGACATTATACTAAATTAATTAAATAAATTTAACGGGTCACTCAAGTCTTTTTGTCGGGAAAGCCGACTAGTTTCGATCTCAAAAGGAGACCTTCATCAGGGCGAATGTCCAGACACATCCACCCTTTGTCTCTCACGCCGGACACTGCGCGCCAATGCCCGCGCCGCCCGACTGGAAAGGGTGGTGGGGGGTTGGTGCGTTGATTTCTGAGTCGGCTTTCCCGACAAAAAGACGTGAGTGACCTGTTGAATTTATTTAATTAATTTGTTGTAATTTATTTAATTAATTTGTTGTTCATGATAGTATTATTACCAGAACAGAAAAGACTTGGTATTGTTCTTCTCTATCCTGATAATATTATGACAACAAAGATTAATGTGTTAATAATTAAATGCAATAATAAAGATATTATCCGTCTCTATTTTGCAATAGCCCAGTATTTAGTCCACCCAGACATAGATCATCCTCATAGCCCATTCATTTTCTAACACACATTAGCAATAGTTCCAATGCCTGCCGAGACTTGTTCATGGGCTTCTCATTGATATATCCTGGAGCAGGTCACGGCGGGTGTATAACATTACATTAAACATATCTAAGGGGCCTCTACGCATTGGATCCATATCCCAGCACACACGCCTATAAAATGACCGGGCTTGACCCGTGATTAAAAAAAGATACAAAATAATATAAGATTAAAAATCATGCATAATTTGGTACATTCTAAAACAAAGGAAAACCTAACAGAAAAAGATGCAATGAAAGAGAATTGTCGAGAATGTCCGAAAACAAGCTGCAGCGGTGCCATTAGTGTCGGCTACATTTTGTATGTTAGCGTCGAGGTTAGTGCTACAGCGCCAATTATTCACCGAAACTAGACTTGCTTTGTAGAAAGAAAACAAATTGATCCCAACAAGCAACAGCACCATATTTCTAGTTCAATGGAGTTTGCGCTTTGTAGCGAACCAGCGTGAAACAACTGGGTATCGTACTCGGACCAGACAACGATTTGTTTCGGATTTCATTGCATTGTTTCGAGAATATTGGGTTATGCAAGTGGAATTTAGGGAATTGTTTTATAGTTTCCAATTTGGATTTTCAATTGAATTTAAAGGTTTTATTATGGTATTTGATTGAAATTTCATCTGAGGCAATGTTAAATTTAGTCCATATTTAATCGAATAAAAATGACAAAGTGACTATGTTTTTCGATCTGAACTTCTAGTTACAAAAAATCTTATTATATCGTATCGTAATTAGCTTGATGTTTGACATATATGTCGGACAAAAGTTGAGATTGAGAGCTTATCTAAATAGTTTTTTTTTATGTGGGCCACCAAAATGTCTCCATCTTAAGACATGGAACGCGCAGGAGAAGATCAAATTCGAGGACCGCAATCACTGCGATTAGTGCTACGTTTTCGGTCCTCCCCTCAACGACCTATATGAGTATTTCGTCTAAAAAATGTCACAGGATTAAAGGAAGAGGGAAAGACGTGTGCTGGCACCGAATACCACAATTTTATGGTTCGGCACAGAAATTAATTGCTAAACATTTTGATGCGTGAGGATAACAACTGTGTCTTATCAGGATAAGATTTCAAACCATTTCATACTCATCAAATAACTTACGCCAAATATATTTTACTGGCCGTGTGGTTTCCGGCAGACTAGAATAGAATCACTCCGTCTCTTCCCGTGGATGTCGTACAAGGTGACTAAGCGAAATACATTATAAAACATCGATCAGGCCTCCCCAACCCGACTGCTGACGTGGCGAGTGTAGGTCAAACCCTCCGTCTGTCTGGGACGGACGAGAGAGGGTCGTGCTCCTGTAGTGGAGACTAAAATGACCTGATGATGTCATCATCATGATGATGATGATGAAATATATTTTACGCCAAAATAATTTACGCCAAATTATAGGGAAGTAATAATGACTAGAAACGCAACAACCCATATTAATAATGATGTTGTTTCTCACAATAAATATATACTCGTACTTGCATGTTGACTGTACATCAAATAAAACAAGATTCGAATGAATAACAAAATACAAGGTTTCCGTTTACAAAACGTCTTTGCCTACATCTTGGTGTTTCTCATTTTCCATTCTGCAGATTTTGCAAAGCGATGAGTAGGCTCGAGCGCTTTTCTTTAAACGATTCAGTGACTTTCGACTGAGCTTTCCGACTGTGAGACTTCTTAAAGAGCGTATTGAGTAAATGTATTTCACTTATCTTGGCACACTCTTTTGACGTGAAAAATGAAGATACTGTATTGTAATGATATCGGTAATAAAAGTCAGCTTATACTAAGGATTTAAATCTTGGGTTTATACGTGAGTTTGCAGATGCTAGGTGATATATAAGCTAATTTTGTTTAAATTTGCCCGACATCGCGTTTGCTTCATTTCGTTACATCATTATGAACAGAATTTTGCGAAATAACGTTTATTTCTGAACAACATGATCAACTAGCTTCACCCTTGGACTTCCTCAACAATTGGTATTGTGCTGTTCACAGCCATTGACTCTTTTCAGTGGGGGGCGTTCTATGCTGTGTTTTCCGCAATATTTAACAATCTTGAAGCCATTACTAAAAGAGATGGCTTGTTTTTATTTAATCATTAGGTTACATTTCCTCCACGGAGCTACATTAACTGGGAGCAACTATCTCGGAATAATTAAGTCCGTCATGATTGCCTCGGAATCGATACTGGCAATGGCCGTGGTGACCTTCCGTCCTCAGCGCGGCCTGAGTTGGCGTTTTGCGAATCAATTAGGCAAGGATTACACTGCCTCCCTTATCAGTCGCCATGATGACGCCTCCGGTTCTTCTCATTAAAACTTTGAGCCCGGCGCCCTTTATAATGACCTACGTAATGGACGCACCGGCAAACTTTGTCACTAGTCCCGTAGCAGCCTAATTCAAACCCACTGTAAAGTAATTCCGTCAGACCTAGTTTTACGTGTAGTAATTCTCGCTTGGTAATTTTTACAACGAACTTAGGATCTTGCAAGTGGCTCTACGGAACAGCGTAAGATAGGGTCTATTTAATGGTGTACTCGTAGGTAGATACTATATTTTTTTAACAAACTATTCGAAGTCAGTACAGTTGGCACCCTTCTAAGAACTATGAATCTCTTGGTAAAGAAAACCATCAAAAGACAGACTAGTGCCGAAGTTGTTTCGGTAACGTATTTAGTTAAATTTTATGAATTAGCTTATTCGTAAATACTGTACTAAATGTATTACACATTTGAAATAATACATGTACCAGCATTATTGCTAATGTCTCCGTTTATCTCGACATGAAATGGGCCCATTAGTTTAATCTTCCTCGCACGACGTCTCTGCAATGCTGATCTGTTTTGTTTCATTTACATCTCACATCACTTGACCTATTTGGTAGATTTTCAGGTATTGTGGCATTTGGGGGTTTCAAGGTAATCTCTTCGCGGCGAGAGTCCAATTTGTCGCTCTGCTTACTCCAAAACTTTGTTCCGCTCTGTACATTGTCATTGACGACACTTGCCGAGCGCTGATTTAAACTGTGTTTACCCTGGGTTTATGGCTAAAGTTTCGTGATAAATTCTATCTCTGCGCAATGTTTCACTCAAATATTCATTTGAACTTTTCATCGTAGGCACAGATTTCAGAAGTGGCATTTACAAAGTTTAATTATTTCAACGCCATCTCCGAGTAGTATCCGAGTAGTAATCGGAAGTGGACACATAAGGGCAATATATTTATTAAAATTGTAGATTGGTGCTTAACAATATTAGTAATACTCAATGCTGAGGTAGTTGCACTGTTTTTTTAACTACTTATTAGAAGACAGTGAGCTAAGCAACCTAGTTGAGTTACTGCGAAATCGAAATGTTCAACTATTGGATAAGAATAAGTAACAATTGTCTAATGTAGTACGTATGTACTTCACACTTACTATGTAAAGTACGTAACTACTCGTATATTAGGTGAATTGTTGAGCTACAATTTCAATAATTTACAATATGAAATATATAACTGAAAATGAAAATTATTATAATTTAATACTTAATTTATAATAATTACCATTTATTTTGCCTCTGTTTATTATTGCTGAGAATGCATATTATACTAAATGAACACATGTAGTAAAATTTGTACCATTTTTAACCGACTTCAAAAAAGGAGGAGGTTCTCAATTCGAATGAATATTTTTTTTGTATGTATGTTATTCGATATCTTTGCGAATTGGGAACCGATTTTCATAATTCTTTTTTTATTTGTAAGGGTATGATTGCAAGGTGGTCCCATATTCACCAAGTCAGAATCTGATGATGGGATGCCAGGGAAATCAAGGGAAACCCTTAAATTTTATAAGCACGTATGGTGAAATTCATTTTTTTTTATTTGAAAGTGTAATTGCGAGGTGGTTCCATATTTAACAAGTCAGGGTCTGATGATGGGATCCCAGAAAAATCGAGGGCAACCCTTAAATTTGCCCTATGGTAGCCGGCAGAATAACATTGTGCCACTCCATTGCTCTGCGCTAGATGTCGTACAAGGCGACTAAGGGATCTAACTTTAAGGAATATACCTGTTCTCCCGGAAGACGGGCAGCAGCGTCTGCCGGGGTATTCCACCAAAATAAGCTGCGCTCGCCAACTGAAGTCTGTTTCAATTTAAAAAAAAAACAACTTTAAAATGTTAATTATTTCTCGAAAATATGCATTTTCTTGTTGCTGTGTGTGCGCTGTTTCATACAATGTGAAAAGATTGTATTAAAACTGAAAACTTTTATCAATTGTTTTGAACAACAAAGTTATGAACGTTCATATTAAAATACAAAATTATACGAACCGTCTTGTTGATGATAAAGGTATCGGCAGTGTAATACGAGAGCAAAGAAATAATTGGAAACAATAAAGTCCTTGTAAGGACTCGCGAAATGAATCACATAAAACTTTGAGAAATACAAAGCTACCTTCAGAATACGTTTATCAAAGTTATTCCATTCTCATAATGATTTATTTTATTCACAATTGTTTTCGCTACATATATTTTGTGTCTGTTTTTGCTGCTGTTTACTTTTTAATAGGAACGAGGGAAATATTAATAACCCAAAATAAAGATGTGACGCAATGCAAATATTTTAAGTTTGTTTTGAATAAAACCGCTTTTTCTTCGATGATGCAAGATATTCTGCTTATGTGTGTTTGGTGTTGCTGATTTCCATGGGCTGACGTGATTGCTTTCCATCAGGAAACCGTCTTGCTCGTTTGCCCTACTCTCATATAAAAAACATCTGACGCGCAGATTCAGATTCAGATTCATTTATTCCTCAGAATATGGTATTAACATGATGGTACAAAGCTGTTTTGATGCAAACATATTCTGCCATTGCTGGCTTAGGAAATATTACAAATTATGAAATTAGTATAAAATGACATATTGAAATTAAATAATAATTTTTTTTTTTTTCGAAATCCTGAATTGATATTGGAAAACCAAGGTCACTTTACATTACTACTTTCTGATGCTCTACACGAATCCGAAGTCAGAATTTCGAAATTTTGAGTTTCATGGCAACGGACGGACAGAACGACCGGACGATTTTATAAGCTCTATAAATTTCGCTGAAAATGACACTTCACTATACTACTTATTTAACAATAATCCATATACCTAGTACTTATAGTAGTAGGTATATGGATTATTGTTAGAAATACTTGATGTTAATCTTAAAATACTATTATATTTTGCACTAGCTATGCTTGCGAATGCGTCCGAGTGGAATTAAGTCTATCACTAACGAGTTTACTCCTCAGAGATAGAGTTACTTCTATGAGGATAACGTCCCACTAAACCGTGCGCTCGTTCCTTACGTTCTATCGTAATTTTAAAGTTTAAAACTTGAATATCTTTTGATTCTGTGGATAGACTTTGATCATATAAATACTAAATATTCATTTGAATAAAATTAAATATTTTTCAGTAATTAAGTGTTGAATTCAATGCGAACTTTGGTAAGATTTTACCAGTTACGTTGCTCCAATTTTGAATAAACCACACGTATCTTAAGTCAGCCCTAACTAGTTGCCAGTCGTTTTAAATTCTCTCTGAATTCGAGTTTTCAGTTAGTTAAGTATAAGAACTACTGCCGGAGTTCTCATTAAGCCGGCACTTGGAGACGCTACACTTAGCTTATCTAAGAGGCATTCGAGGTTGCCCCTGACACACTGACTTGCATTTCTTTTATGTGTACGTATACATATTTTTTTTTAATAACTATCGTTTAAATTCTGCCTATCTCCTTTAATTGTTTGATATGTGTTTTTAAATGCAGTAAATTGTAATAGATTAGTTTATGGAAATTAAATATTTGTCCATAAAACATAAATAATAAAGCGGTATTCTTTATACTAGTGAATTGATTTAGATGAAAGTTCTTGCATTTAAAAGCTTGGCTTTTAATTTAAATTCTGTCCGCTCCCTAACACGAGCATACTTAATACTTGAAGTTTTTGCAACTATCAATACAAGTGCCTATGATCTCGGTTTTTTTATATATATGAGAGAGGGGCAAGCGAACATGTGGGTCACCTGGTGGAAAGCAATCACCACCGCCCATAGAGATCAGCAACACTAAGCGGCCGCCGATTCGTTGCCAACCTCTGTGAATAAAAATCTGTGAATAAAATAAAAATTGTATTTGTATTTTTTGTATTGTATTGTATCTTGCTACGGAGGTGAGAAAAGGAAATATAGCAATAAAACCATATATATTCCTAATAATAATCCAACTACAAATGACGTAACGTGAACTCTTTTTTCACATATTTAAAGATTAGCTGGACCAGCCCCCTTACCACCAACTCTTATTGCGATTCAATAACTGAATAGAATGCTTATTCATGTCAATGAATAAGCGACTCTATTTCAAATTGCATAGAGTCGCTTATTGATTGGTATGAATAAGCATTCTATTCAGTTATTGAATCGCAATAAGAGTTGGTGGTAAGGGGCTGGTCACCTTTAGGGGTAAGTCCGCTTTTGTACTGCAATTGCAATAGCTTGAGTTGACAACAAGAGAACCACGATTCATAGACGAATGACACAACAATCCATACAATGCATGAATGCATTGAATAATTTTAGCAAAATAACTCTTAAATATCTAAGAAACGTTATTCCATACTTTGCATGACTTAAGGTAGAACTTTTGGTTACGTTTGGTACGCGGATTTTAGCACTATAATTAGAGCTGTTGTATTATATGTGTTGCTGTATTATTGAGCTGTAGTATTATTGAGCTGTATATTAACGCTGTAACGCCGCACCCAGCACCCACCATGGGACCGCGGCATGCGAAAGGTTAAGTTCTCAAAATCACTTAATTCAGCAATTAAGTCCTTAAAGCAGGGCGGCGCTGGCACAGCACTGGTGTCTAATTAAATATTAACCTAGGAAAGGCCAGCGGTTCAGATTGTATTCGTTAAGGGGCTGCCAAGGAATGGGAGGGGTTTGTTGGATGCAAGGTAAAAGCGTAGGCGGAATGCTCCTCCAGGTTGCGAACAAGCGATATCCCTTTTGAGTGAATCCACACCTAACTTTTAAACACGTGTTTTATAATTTTAACAAAAAAAAAAACCAAATCAAAACATTACTCTACATTTATGTATGTAAATACAAACTGATGATGATGAAAAAATTATGAAAAAAATAACCAATCTGGAATTATACTCTTTCAAATAGAAAAAGTTTTTTTCAAATCGGTTTATAAATCACGGAGTAATTGAGTAACAAACATTAAAAAGAAAATACAGCCGAATTGAGAACCTCCTCCTTTTTTGGAGTCGGTTAAAAACAATTTGTTTTAATCATGGCAACCCTGATAACGGGATATGCGCAGGCGAAGCTGTGGCAGGGCCACTAGTATCTTAAACCTACGTGGCAAAGCAGAATGTCAAACCTCTAATGCATTTTACATATATCAAAAAATAATAGGTAGGGGAAAAAGTCTTTTCGCATTATAATATGTATGAACTTGTAATAAAATCTCTTTGGTTATATCATTAGTATCTGGCAGGTTTTGATATCTTTAAAAAGTTTAAATTTTAAAAAAGATAATTCCAAATTCAAATTAGGTAAATGTGTGATTTTCATTTGTTTTTTTTACTGTCAAGATGAGTGAATCTAATGAAGAAATTCGATTCATTTTAAAATTTTACTACAAAAAAGGTAAAAATGCAACGCAAGCTGCGAAAAAAATTTGTGACGTTTATGGACCTAGTGCAGTGTCTGTGAGAGTAGCACAAATTTGGTTTAAGCGTTTTCAATCAGGAAATTTTGATGTGAAAGTTGTACGTCGCTCTGGTCGCCCTGTTACGGATAAAATGGATGCCATTTTTGAAAAAGTGGAGCAAGATCGTCATATCAATAGTTACGACGTAGCTGAAGAATTAGGAATTGACCACAAAACAGTTTTGGCGCATTTGAAAAAAGCTGGGTACACTAAAAAGCTCGATATTTGGGTGCCTCACGATCTCACTGAAAGAAACTTAATGAACCGTGTACTCATTTGCGATTCTTTACTACGACGTAATGAAAGCGAACCGTTTTTGAAGAAGCTTATAACGGTGGTGATGAAAAGTGGATCACGTACGACAAGAACGTGCGAAAAAGGTCGTGGTCAAAGGCCGGTCAGGCTTCACAGACTCTGGCAAAACCCGGGTTAACCCGCAACAAGGTGATGCTGTGTGTATGGTGGGATTGGAAGGGCATTATTCATTATGAGTTGTTACCGCCAGGCAGGACTATCGATTCTGAACTCTACTGTGAACAACTGATGAGATTAAAGCAAAAAGTTGAGAGAAAGCGGCCGGAATTAATTAACAGAAGGGGTGTGATTTTTCATCATGATAACGCTAGACCTCACACATCTTTAGCCACTCAGCAAAAATTAAGAGAGTTTGACTGGAAGGTGTTAATGCATCCGCCGTATAGTCCTGACCTTGCACCTTCTGATTTCCACCTTTTTCGGTCTCTTCAGAATTCTTTAGGCAATGTCAGGTTAACATCACGAGAAGACTGCCAAAACCACTTGTCGTGGTTTTTTGAACAGAAGTCCCAAAATTTCTATAGTAATGGGATCATGTCTCTACCTACAAGATGGCAAAAAGTTATCGAACAAAATGGCACCTACATACTTTAGTTAAATGTAAATAAACTTTATTAAAAAATGTTTTGAATTTTCATACAAAATACGAAAAGACTTTTTCCCCAACCTAATATATTAAAAGAGAGGTAGGGAGCGTAATTGTATGCTGTCCGACTGGGGAATGTACCTCCACTTCTTTGAATACCGCAGCCAAATAACAATTCCCTTGAGGGTCGTTGTGTTCCGGCGAGTAAGTGAGGTCATCAGAAAAGAAGGATGCTGCGTTGGCAGCAGGGGTGGCGGCGCGATAGCGATATTTAATGTAGCGGACGTTAATATGGCTACGGTAACCGCTTCAAATCAGGCGGGTCGCATGCTTGTCTGCCACCCGACATAGTATAAAATAGTAGTTTATGAAACTGTTGCATAATAAGGAGTGTGAGTTTATCACATGAGCCGAAGGCGAATGTGATAATAGACCACACGAGTATTTTAAGACCTAATTATGTGCAGTTTCATACACTACTTTATCTAATCTCATAAAATAGATGACAATAATATTTAAAATAAAACCATGAAGTTAATTTAACAGCTTCATTTCTTACTTATAAATCCATTTGCAGATGGAGCATGTGTGGTGCGCATGCGCGACAAGCCGCGCGGCGCCGCGTTCACATCTGTGAACGCGGCGCCGCGCGGCTTGTCGCGCATTTATCTAAACACACAAAATTTTGCAACGTTGCAATGCATTAGCATTGCAACATGTTTAAAATACCTGTATCCAGGGCTGAAACTGTATCGACCATGAAGTTAATTTAACAGCTTCATTTCTTACTTATAAATCCATTTGCAGATGGAGCATGTGTGGTGCGCATGCGCGACAAGCCGCGCGGCACCGCGTTCACATCTGTGAACGCGGCGCCGCGCGGCTTGTCGCGCATTTATCTAAACACACAAAATTTTGCAACGTTGCAATGCATTTGCATTGCAACCTGTTTAAAATACCTGTATCCAGGGCTGAAACTGTATCGAAATGGAGAAAAAGTTATTTTTCGATACAGTTGTCCCTAGAAGAGCTGAATCGAAAAGTAACTTTTTAAATTTATTTTTATGTCTTGTGCGTAAAATCTGACATTAAGATTCTGTGTTTAGTTTTTTAATCTCTAAATTTCAGTATGAGATTAGATAAAAAATATTACAATACAATACTTTTTATTTTATTTCAAGAGGTCAAATATTTACTAATTATTTATCTTCTTTGGAATAATTTAGGATTCCCTGAAAGGATACTGCTGTTTATTGTTTAAGTTGTTTAGATTGTTCTCCTGAGCCTTGTCCCACTTCTGGAAGTACGCTTTTCAGATAATCTCAAGGACGTTGGCCGTCTTCCTAACTTGACTTATCTTTTGCTAGTAACATCCTTTGCTTTCGTAATTAATTTTCTTTTTACATGACGACAGTAAAGGTCTTGTTTAATATACTACTACTGGAGTTCTTTCGCATTTTCCTTCATACCGAGACTCGTGATGATGTTAAGTTGCTTTACTTTTTAAATTTACAAATTTTTAGAAACTAGTTCATTTAAATCTCCTCGGTTTTAATCTTTACCGTGTGTATCTATTTATCCGACTGCGACAGAAGGAGGGTTATGTTTTTCGAGAGTATGTATGTATCTATGTATATTTGTTTGGCACGCTCTGCAGCCTGAACGGCTGGATGGATTTTAGCTTGAGCGGTGTCGTTAGATTCGTATTTGCTGTGAGAGTGATATAGGCTACATCAAATATAAAAAAAATCTATATGGCGGCTGTGAGCCGCAAAATTGTCGTTGCAGCAATATTTTTTTTCTTCTAAATATATCGATATGGGTATCAAAATAAAGGTCTCGATGACTTGAGGGGCAATTCTCGTAATTAAAATATATTCAAAATTCAGTTTCGATCCAGTCTCGATCTCACAAATGTCACATTTGGTATTCTCATAACACAATATGTAACTTCAAAATTAAATTTAAACTTGATTATATCGAAATATGAATAAAAATTAAGCAAACTAAGCATGTTACTTTGCCAACAACAACAATTGATAATAATTAATTAATGAAATCAAGTATATAATTTTAGTCAATTCACAATTCAATCTCGATTCGGTCAACTTTCAATCTGCGTTCGTAGAAAAATTACGAGAATTAGCCTTCTGATTACAAATATATATTTGACATATTAATTTTTACCTGCGGCTTTGCTTGTATGGAATTATATTATTGTTACGCGTGATTAATAAATCTGTTGTAGGTGCAGTCGGGTTTTTGATTTTTTTAATTAACTTATAACTTGTTTGTCTATGGTATCGTAACTGCTAATGGGTGACCTGATTTTGATTTGGTTTCTTTTTGCTTGAAAGATGTCTTGATCGAACGCGTTCGCTATGATTAAAGAAAATCTGCCCCACCATTTGATTGATAAGAGCAACTTTCGCGTGTTTGATCGACACAAAATTGTCGGAACGATATGACTTTTTTGATCGGCTGTGATAAATTTTCAATTCACACTTAATATTATGAAATAATATGCGAATCATGATTACGTACATACTGTATCATCATCATCATCAGGTCATTTTAGTCTCCACTACAGGAGCACGACCCTCTCTCGTCTGTCCCAGACAGAAGGAGAATTTGGCCTACACTCCCCACGCTGGCTAGACGGGTTGGAGAGGCCTGATCGATGTTTGGTAATGTATTTCCCTTAGTCGCCTTGTACGACATCTACGGGAAGAGACGGAGTGATTCTAGTCTAGTCTGCCGGAAACCACACGGCCTACTACTGTATACGTGTACATACTGTATACGTGTACATACTGTATACGTGCATGTATAAATTAGGTTTAACATAATTAGGTATATATGCTATTGAAAGTATCAATTTGCCTATAGTTTTCTCTGTCTATGCTAAGAATATTTCATATTTTACGCGTGCTATCTTATTTTAACTCCTTTTGTCTACGGCATAAGATTGGTTTATTCTTGAATGTCTGCCGTACAGCGCTGAGAGGTCGGGATCTAATACTTCACTGCGGGCTGCGGCAATAATACTACCATTACGCTGTTTACATTAATATATTGTCGTAAGCACATATATTGGTATAAGTCGGTCGGTCTTGCTACGCAATGTCATTTTGCTCTCCCAGATATTTGTATTTACCCCCAGTATCAACGAAACCTCAATCACACAAAGGCTTGCGAGCTCAAATTAGTTGCCAAATGGGGTCACATCAAATACCGATACATGTAATATCCGAACGCTGTTATCCGCTATAATTCGAATATTGTTATTGGCTGGCCATATTTTAGGTCGGATGGAAGTCTCATTACGAGACGTTAAGAGCATAAATCACTTGAACTACGATCCAATGTAATGGCGGTTGGTGGAAGGGATAAGCGGTTTGTGGTTTGATCTGGAGCTAGTACATAGTAGTTAAGTAGGGTTTAATTTGTTATATCCATTATTCAATAGGTCTTTATATACAGCAGCTCTATGTAATCGAAGAGAGAGGATTTGTGGTTATTTTTACCCGACTGACGAAGAAGGGAGGGTTAGGTTTCTCGAGTGTATGTAGATATAATACATATTTCTTTGGCACTTGCCTTGCCTTGACGAATTTCAACATTTTCAACATATGAGAAGTATTCGATTTGTCTCAGCTTTGAGAGTGACATTATGGCATTCGCGAAAGGCAACGTGGAAGGTAAGGATAGTAAAAAAAAAAGATAAAATATAGCAGTCGCGTTATTTGTTTCGGTTAAAATTTTCTTGTTAATTTATGTAAACGGATTTATGTTAACTATATTTATAACTGGGGTTTCTGTTAATTATGAATTTTATTTAAAAAGATATATTGCTTTATCTACTTTAAGACAATTTGGTTTAATAATAAGAATTTTACGAATAGGTTTGCCAGATTTAGCTTTTTATTTATTTATTAACTCCATCCACTGGGATGGTTGATGACCGGCAGAAATAAAGCCTTAAATACTGCGTGAATTAATAAATAAAAAAATGTACTAGCTATGTACTAGCCCCAGATGAAACCCCAAACCGCTTATCCCTTCCACCAACCACCATTACATTGGATCGTAGTTCAAGTGATTTATGCTCTTATCGTATACATTTTAGTAACAAACCCGCTGTCACTTATGTTTTAAGTCGAATTTCAACAAGGTACAATAAAACGAGGCTGTTAGCGTCGTTAACGGGAGAGATGCTTATCTCCGGCTTGTTAACGATAACGTGACGACAACGGGCTAGTCGTCAAGTGTGAGACGCCCAACACTACATCGTATAGTACCGTGCGTCGCCGGCGTGCGTTAACATTAATTTGTCGAGTTTAATGTTCTTGTAAATTCTTTATATTAAAGTTGTTGTAATTTATTACGCTGTAACATCAGTATAATGGCCTTTTACTATGGAATTACGGTAAAAATGGTGGTACTCGATACGAATTTGGGTTTTAGTGATTAAAGTTATCGTCGTTTCACAATGCTTTAATGGCATAATTTAAGATAGAGAATATGGGTCCTATCTGTAGTATATTGTTTCTTTAGAAACAAAATAACATACCGCGATGATGTTTTTTTATTTCTTTGTGAAATGAACTCTCTCGAAGTTTCTCCAAGAGACTAAAAAGAACGTTATATCAAAATATCGATATTTTTTCTCTAAATATATCTATATACTAGCTGTTACCCGCGGCTTCGCCCGCGTGGTCCAGGGAAGCCTGCTGCCATTGATTTGTGTATATTTTTCTTTTGTTGTATTTTTTTTTACTTCGTGGGATAAAAAGTAGTACCAGTAAGTACAAATTTTAATGATGATTGGCTGCATAGTTAAGGCATGAAGAAATAACAAACAAACGAATTTACTTTAACACTTATAATATTTGTATGGATGGAACGCCCACACTCAAGAGAAAATAATTGTTCACCACATAAATGTTTGCCCTCTTTATTTTTTCATCGAATAAAATATTTTTCCTGGATAAAAAGTAACCTATGTCACTCTCCAGACCGGAAACTATCCCCTGTTAAAACATCACGTCAGTACTTACGTTCCTTTCGACGTGATAGAAGGACAAATGATTACAAAGTTTATTTTTTCCCATGGGATTAAATTGTTTTTCCGGGATAAAAAGTAGCTTATGTTACTCTCTAGATTACCCTATTAAAAATTCATGTCTGTACTTAGGTTTCTTCTGACGTGAAAGAAGGACAAATGAACTTTATTTTTTAATAACGTACGTTTACGGTATGGAGAGTGGCATAGGCTACTTTTTATCCAGGAAAAGCATCTTATTTCTACGGGAAAATACATACTTTGTAATCATTTGCCCTTCTTTTAAGTCGAAAGGAACCTAAGTACCGACATGATTTTTTTTTAACGGGATAGTTACGTAGTAGAGTACGGACATGACTTTTTAAAATAGGGTTAGTTTACTGTTTGGAAAGTGACATAGGCTACCTTTTATCCCACAATAACATCTTAATCCCATGCGAAAAAATAAACTTTGTAATCATTTGGCATTCTATCATGTAGAAAGGAACGTAAGTACCGACATGATTTTTTTACAGGGGATAGTTTCCGGTCTGGATAGTAACATAGGCTACTTTTTATCCATGAAAAAACATTTTATTCCCACGGAAAAAAAAACGATCCCCGCAGAGGGCAATCATTTACGTGGTGAACAATTTTTTTGTCTTGATCCATACTAATACTATAAGTGTTAAAGTAAGTAAATTCGTTTGTTTGTTATTTCTTAACGCTCTATGTCAGCCGATCATCATTAAACGTTGTACCTATTTTTCTTTTCTTGTATTTTTTTCACAAACGTTCCTTAATTAGTATTATCAATATTATATAAATAGTAATATATCACGAAGTAAAAAAAATACAACAAAAGAAAAATAGGTACAAAGTTTAATGATGATCGGCTACATAGAGCGTTAAGAAATAACAAACAAACGAATTTACTTACTTTAACACTTATAGTATTAGTATGGATCAAGACAAAAAAATTGTTCACCACGTAAATGATTGCCCTCTGCGGGGATCGTTTTTTTTCCGTGGGAATAAAATGTTTTTTCATGGATAAAAAGTAGCCTATGTTACTATCCAGACCGGAAACTATCCCCTGTTAAAAAATCATGTCGGTACTTACGTTCCTTTCGACATGATAGAATGCCAAATGATTACAAAGTTTATTTTTTCGCATGGGATTAAGATGTTTTTGTGGGATAAAAGGTAGCCTATGTCACTTTCCAAACAGTAAACTAACCCCATTTTAAAAAGTCATGTCCGTACTCTACTACGTAACTATCCCGTTAAAAAAAAATCATGTCGGTACTTAGGTTCCTTTCGACTTAAAAGAAGGGCAAATGATTACAAAGTATGTATTTTCTTGTAGAAATAAGATGCTTTTCCTGGATAAAAAGTAGCCTATGCCACTCTCCATACCGTAAACGTACGTTATTAAAAAATAAAGTTCATTTGTCCTTCTTTCACGTCAGAAGAAACCTAAGTACAGACATGAATTTTTAATAGGGTAATCTAGAGAGTAACATAAGCTACTTTTTATCCCGGAAAAACAATTTAATCCCATGGGAAAAAATAAACTTTGTAATCATTTGTCCTTCTATCACGTCGAAAGGAACGTAAGTACTGACGTGATGTTTTAACAGGGGATAGTTTCCGGTCTGGAGAGTGACATAGGTTACTTTTTATCCAGGAAAAATATTTTATTCGATGAAAAAATAAAGAGGGCAAACATTTATGTGGTGAACAATTATTTTCTCTTGAGTGTGGGCGTTCCATCCATACAAATATTATAAGTGTTAAAGTAAATTCGTTTGTTTGTTATTTCTTCATGCCTTAACTATGCAGCCAATCATCATTAAAATTTGTACTTACTGGTACTACTTTTTATCCCACGAAGTAAAAAAAAATACAACAAAAGAAAAATATACACAAATTAATGGCAGCAGGCTTCCCTGGACCACGCGGGCGAAGCCGCGGGTAACAGCTAGTTTTATATATAAAATTAATCTATACTATCTAATTCTATACTAATATTATAAAGCTGAAGAGTGTGTTTGGTTGAACGCGATAATCTCAGGAACTACTCTTGAAAAAATATTTTAGTGTTAGATACTTAGCCTATATTTCAAGGAAGGCTATAGGCTATATAACATCACGCTACGACCAATAGGAGCGGAGCACCGGTGAAAAATAGGAAAAAAATATTCCTTTTGAGGGCTTATGTCGCGTGCGCTGCGTAAACGGTTGAAGTTACGCATAAATCATGTATGATGGAATTGTTCCTCTTTAAAAGTTCTAAAAAAAAGTCCGCGACAGTATATGTCTATCTTTTAAGATTGACACACTATATCGTTTTTTCATGGTAATCAATAGGAGAAAGTAGGTAAAAAAAGGTTATAGTGAGTTAATCTTAAAAGATAGACATATGCTGTCGCGGACTTTTTTTTAGAACTTTTAAAGAGGAACAATTCCATCATACATGATTTTTGCGTAACTTCAACCGTTTACGCAGCGCACGCGACGTAAGCCCTCAAAAGGAATATTTTTTTCCTATTTTTCACTGGTGCTCCGCTCCTATGAGTCGTAGCGTGATGCTATATAGCCTATAGCCTTCCTTGAAATATAGGCTACCTAACACAAAAAGAATTTTTCAATTCGAACCAGTAGTTCCTGAGATTAGCGCGATCAAACAAACAAACAAACAAACAAACTCTTCAGCTTTATAATATTAGTATAGATTTTAAAAGTATCGATACGATATATATCGATATATATTTTTTATTTGCCCATCCCTAGACTGCGGCGCCTGCTTACAGTCAGGAGGACCATACGTTTATTTGCTACCTGAGTGCTATAAAGGAAAATATAAACAGGTTAATTGCTTTTTTACATCTCTCGGAGTAAACAAGCATATAATCTGGATGATAGGGAGGATGAAGCTACTTTAGCTTGGAATCGTGAAATATCATATTTCTTGCAACATTACAGAATGCGTCGGAAAGTGAGCGAGCGACCCTCTTTAGGAGCGCGCCTACAGCTCCAGTACCCATCATGGAGATTGGGGAATGGTGGTAGGGCTCCAATGCTTGGGAAACCAAGCGTCGGTCGCCACGTGCTACTCGACGTAAGAGCGCCTAAGTAGTCTGCTTGCAGGCGAAAATGGAATTGCTACCAATCTGCTTGACTGCCTGGTTGACTTACTGCCCCCTTACCACCATCTCTTATTGCGATTCAATAACTGAATAGAATGCTTATTCATACCAATGAATAAGCGACTCTATTTCAACTAGAATAGTTTACTGGGCGTGTGACTCGCAATCCTGTGATTATCCGAAAGGTTGGTGCACAGGGGAACATTAGCCGTGGGCATAGGGTCGTTGCTATCCAACAAATCAACGATCATAAAAAATCAGTCCAGCCGTCCTTGAGTTATAAATGGTGTAACTTTGTTTTACGTAGCTAGATATGTTATTTTGTGAATGTAGCAGAATAGAAATTTAATTTTATTTGAGCTTTCTAAGATTAAAATTTTATATTGGACTTTTATATCCACATGAACGGAGATAATACCAAGCAATATAACGTAATAAAGTTTCCGTTTGGCGTTCTTCACATTGTCTAGGACTTGTCTAGACTGCATATTATTACGTCCGGTACAATAATAACACGATTTTCTTGAAAAGATGTTATACAAGCAGCGGATTTAATGCGTAGGGATGTCCATTTTCATTCTTACGCCCCTATACTTATTGATACTATATACTTGATACTATACGATATTACCTATTCCGGGTGTCAAATAAACATAAATAAACCCTTACAAGAGGTAAATGCTGTTAATCGTTTAGGAGTGCCCCTGTCTGTCTTTTATCTTCATCATCAGATTAATGTCGGGTCTCCATTATTTTATATTGTGGTTTCATCAAAACTACTTCTATATGATTCTGTTGAAACATGGTATACATCGATGTTTCAACAGAATCAGTTCATAGGCGAAAGAAAAAATATTGGTTCCATATTTTTGTACTTTATATTATAAATAAATAAATATTGCCAAATTAATCGGGTTGCTCACTTCAAAATGTGAGCAAGAAAGCCATATAATTCTGATATATAACATGAATCTTATAATTTCACAACATGAGAGTTCTGCTCTATTTGGTCAGTTTGATTACGTTGACATGACCGAACGCACGATAGATGTGAAACCTTCGTTTTTCCATCTGTCTCGCTCCCTCTCTGTTCCTGTCTTCCCAGAAAATTTGTGCACAACGCACAGAAATAATTTTTCATTTCCAAAATTGTAAAAAATACACGCGTCGTCTTGAGAACCTACTTTCATTCATTGTTTATAATTTGTCTAAGTTTTGTAATAAATAAATAATGTGCAGTTTATAAGCAGTCCAACTGGTCTCAATCGAAATTCGAGACTATTTAATGACCAGCTTTTCGTAATAAATCACTGAAAACAACCTAGCACAAAGAGTATTAAAACAGAACAGATAGGTCGTTGCCTGTCATCATCTGTTCCCGCCAATGACAGCTTTTATGGCTACCCTCAGCGTAATGACTGGAACACAAAACTTTTAAAGCCTGCCACAAACAGATGTGGTCTGCCCTGGTCATCACAGCATCGAAAGCAAATTCGGAAGAGAACCTTATGCATCTTATTTCCCATAACATTTATAAGGCTTCTGTTTAAAAAAATGTTGCTATAAATTCTGAAATGAATTACTGAAACCAATTGCTTTCAATTGGTTTCAGTAAGTCATTTCAGAATTTAATTATCTTTATAACTTCCCAACTTCTCAATAATTATTTATTTAACGCTTGACTATTGACATTTTATAGCTATGTTTTTGGGCTATAACAAGTATTTATATGGTAATAGCGTTACCATTCGCCCGAAGTTATTTGGATTGGTACCGGCTTTTTTCCTTCCGTACGGATTTTTCATTATCAGTACCTGAAATATCAAATATAGTCTCAGTATGTTGCTAAGATTGTAAAACCTTCAGCTACAAGACAGGCTTTTTGTAAGGATTTTTTAAATTTAGAAATAGTAATGCTATGCACGTATTATAAATATTTAAAAAATGAAAAACATTACCTCCTCCGCCTAGGTGGGATTTGAACTCACAAACTTTCGATTACCGGTCGAGTGCTCTTCGAACTGCACATTTTGCATTTTGTATTTTACCGCTTTGAAGTCGCAGCGTGTATTAAGCATTATAAATAAACAAGGCATGGCAGTCCACCGTTACAGATGAAATTCGGCTATTTTTTGATAACACCAAACTTATTAAATAATGGAAAATAATAAAATGACGTAGTAAATAAAATATATTTTGTAATGTGTACATCAAGCCCTTTCATATGATACCCCATTTGAACTAGTAGCTTCAATTTGAAATTTCGTCACCCTATAAAAATATAGACCCCCTATTTTTTAAGACCTATTTACAAATGTATAGTTTTGAGTTTTTATTCCTGTACTTGTTTTAGACTATAACGATGTTACTTGTTAAATTTCATAGTTCTAGGTCAACGGGTACCCTATAAGTTTTGATTCCCTTGAGATTTTCGAAAAATGCCTTTTTTTCCTGCATAAACGGCCGTAACTTTTTTTTACGTAAACTTAGCAGTTTGATTTTTTTACAACTTCATGGGACCGTAGACCTGAGTATACAGTTTAAATTTTAGCTTGATACCTCCACGCATTCTCGACATAGAGGGCTTGACAGACAGACAGACAGACAGACGGACAACAAAATGAACTTATAAGGGTTCCGTTTTTCCTTTTGAGGTCAAAATAATACTAAATGAGCCACAGAAATACTAGGTTAGGTTATGTTTGCTTTGTTTGATATCAACTTTAGTCGCCAAGTTAGTATAACAGTCGCCCAGTTTCACAATTTTAGATTACCCTTACTCGGTTTATTACTACCCTTAAATAATTATTATTTAAATAGTTGATTCCGGACAAATTGCCTGGCTATGCATGTAGCTATTATAAGTCTATTGGCGTTTCCGCACATGCTCGGCGGATCAGCCGGCGGCCAAGCCGGCGCGGCTGGGCACACGAGGTAAGCCAGAGTCAAGGCAGTCTACCGGATTTGCCGGCGGCATGTGCAGATACATCACTAAGTAGTGTAGTACGGGTTTCATCAGCGTACAAACGTGTTCATATAAGTCCTGTACTGGAACGATTTCTGTCATGGTGTGGTCTGATGTAATGGAAGGAGACCATCGGTAGCATTCACAAACCTAAGATTTTGCTTGGTTAGTTCCACTGCTGTCTCTTATGTTGACAAAGAAATCATAACATAAGTGTTCGTTCTCACACTACTTTCCTCGGTATAACTAATTTTTAGCTATGATTACTTAATGTTTAATGTCATTTTGGGGGCAGTTACTATTTATCTTGGTGACGATTCCGGGACCAAGATAAATAAACTTAACGTGCCCTTCGAAGCACCAAAGAGCTCGAGATTAATAAACCTATCCATGACAGGGTAGACGTTGCTTAACTTGAGTGATCGATTAGACTGACACGCACAACGACGCTATCGATCTACTCTATATTTTGTGTTGTAGCTGTGCCCGCAACTTCGTCCGCGTGGACTACTTATTTTTTATTATTTATTTATTTATATAAATAAACATAAATTAGATATCTAAAATAAAAGTAGCCTACTTTACTTCTTATTACATCAGCTATCTGCCAGTGAAAGTCCCGTCGAAATCGGTCCAGCCGTTTCAGAGATAACCCGGAACAAACATCCATTTAGTAAAAAGCGGTTATTTTAATATAACAAACAGACTTTCCAATTTTATTTAACTGTATAGATAATGATAGTTTATAGAGTAACGTGACAGACATGCCATTAGTTCACACTGGTTTCTCCTTGGCTCTTCTTCCAGATAAATTAAAAAAAAAATATAAGGCGTAATATTTTCGTCAGTTTTAATTTTCTTTTACAAAAGCCGCAGAGAACAATGAGTATTAAAATAAAACAGCTGTCGTCATTAGTTTCCCCAAACGACTGCATTAATAGTAACGTTGTTGGCGCAATGACGTATGTGTTTCAGCTTGACAGCGTCTCATAAATCTATTGCAACTGTAGACAGCGAGTGTGGCGGTTTTAATTCGTGGTTTGCGCCAAATGGCGTTGAGGGCTTTAATATATGATGGAATCCTCGTCAACAAACCATGCTCATCCCACTTTTGAAATATTGGTCTGCCTTTAATTTGTATTGTTAATTTTGGCTATAACTGGCTTATCATGTTCTTTAAAGCCAAAGTCAACCTCACCTGCACGTAGGGCATCTTGCCGACTAGTGAATAAAACCGGCCAAGTGCGAGTCGGACTCGCGCACGAAGAGTTCCGTACCATTATCTATAAAAACGGCAAATAAATCACGTTTGTTGTATGGGGGTCGCGGGTTCAATTCCCGCACAAGACAAAAAATATTTAAGGGGGGCTCCCTTAAATATTTTTTGTCTTGTGCGGGAATCGAACCCGCGACCTCGAAGTCAAAGTGGCCATTGCTAATCATTCGACCACCGAGCTCGTCAATATCGTTATGTATATTATTTTATTGCTATACCAAGGCGGCTTTATTTTCCGGGATGGAAAGTGGCCACACTTTATAACCGGAATATAAGCTGCCACTGTGTAACATTTCATCACATACCGTCTATTAGTCTTTGCGCGATATGTGCACATTAAACAAAAAAGGTCTTTTTTACCGCATTTTTTGCAGTAATGGTAGAATATAGTTGCATTATTATACAACCGGGCTCATCGTTATCGTCAACCCTAAGTCATCCCACTGCTGGAATCTGTCTCCCCGCAGTCGAAGGGGTTTAGAGCATACTCCACCAGGCGGCTCAACTGCGGGTTAGCTGAGTCCAGTGTTTTCAACTTACTCTTAAAGGCCACTGACTTAACAACATCATAAGACAACAGCCGGAACCGACGATTTAACGTGTCCTGCGAAGCACGGAAAAGTTACAGATAAATAAACCCATCCTTATACAGGCTACGGCCGACGTTGCTTAACTTGCGTATTAGATTAGGCTGAGATGCGCAACCAGCTCCTCGACTAAATTCGCTACAATCTAGTTATGATGTATATAAGATCTTTTGAAGATGTAAGTATGTATGTAAAAACTCATTTAATGTTACTAAGTTGAACGTCCGTGTCCATCCAAACTCTATGTAAACTAAACTATGATTCAAATCAAGTAGATGGAACTTCAACAAGTTCCAGTTAATCGAAATTATTGGAAGTTCGGCGGAACTCGAGATTCCAATTTCAGTACTAAGACGGAATATCTTGGGAGATTCTCACCTCATTGCGAGAATCACGTTCCTCGTAAACTATTTCTCGAATCTTCTCGAATAATGAATCCGGCCGTCTATTCCGTTAGCGGCGGACGTGCAGGTAGTGTTGCATTTTGTGAGAGATTAATGGCTTGGAGCTTCTTGTTGCTTGCTTTTCTTTGGTAATTCTAAACAGGCGTGTTTTGTAAATTATAGATTTACATAGACTTAAAACTCCATGTACTGTGTTTCTATAAAATATATTACTGGATGGCCGCGAATTCTTTTGAGTGGTTAGTTTTTTATACTAAGGTGGCAGTCAAGCATATGACCGGCCTAATTGGAAGCAGCTACATTATGAACCCGACTATTATATGGAGAATTATGGATGTTATATATATAGTCAGAGGCCTTTGGGCGGTTTGAAAACACTGGCCTCTGCCAACTCGCAGTAATTGAGCATCTTGGTGGAGTATGCTCTAAACGCCTTCGATTAAGGGGAGACTCGTATCTCAGCAGTGGGATCATTATAGGATAATGGCGAGCCGAGCCGAGCTGATACTATGAACGCTAACAACATTAGAGTCATCAACTCATCAATCATGTCTTACCGCCCCTTTAAGCTTTTATTGTAGAACCCCGTATGTGCTCTCGTCTACTTGGAAAACCTCGACAGTCTAACATAAACAAATCTAGTTACTAAATTAATTAGATAAATTAAACGGGTCACTCACGTCTTTTTGTCGGGAAAGCCGACTAGTTTCGATCTCAAAAGGAGACCTTCTTCAGGGCGAATGTCCAGACACGTCCACCCTTTGTCTCTCGCGTCGGACACTGCGCGCCAATGCGCGCGCCGCACGACTGGAAAGGGTGGTGGGGGGTTGGTGCGTTGATTGGTGGAGCGCTGCCTTCGACGATGACGTAGTGGCAGCCGGTGGATCCAATTCTTCTATCTCTCCGGGCGCGTGGTCATCTAGTGCGCTTACCATGTGGTGGTAAAAACTGACAGTATCAGCATTGGCGACTGTAAATATCTATGTATAAATCTAGTTACTCGTCAATAATAATATATTTTATTACCATCTAAGTTGTGGATAACTTCCAGATTCCTAACAACATTTCGTATAAGTAAATCTCAATACGTTAACATTTTTTACCTAAAATCCAATATTTTCTGCTCCCTATACCTTTGGTGTTGAAGGTGCTTGGAGCACCTTAGCTAAATGAGAAATTCCATAAGTACGTGTTGGCAGGACACGACTAGGGTTGGGCCTCCATTGCTGCCGCTTCACAATCGACTATCGAGGTCACCGGACGAGACCGTCGCCGCGTCGTCGCCGTAAGAGGATTGAATGAGACCGTGAATATTTTAGCGCAAGTACGGTCAAGTACAATTGAAAATAAATTATTAATTGAATTAGAGTGATGGATATAACATTTAAATTTAAATGTTATTTTACTTGTTCTCCGAATGGTTTTTTTGTCAGTGGGATGTAAAGCGGTTACCATAGCATATAGATAGTACAGCGAAGCCGCACCAGCTGAACCCCCGTTGCTAACAAAGAATCTCCCTAGGTCTGGTGACCTCACGCACTCTCAGGAACACAATAATCTCACTTCGACGTTATTGTTATTTGGCTATGGTGTTTTGTGAGGAGGACCCTGTCGGGTTCAATGTGACTTACCCCTCTTTACTAGTCTTGTTAGCTTGTCGGCGGAGTACATCACGTGCACGTGAAGTAAGGGTTGGCTTAAGCTTCAAAGATGGTGAGAGCCTTACATTCTATGTATTTTTTTGCAATAACTATCGTCATGTAATTAGTGCATGAAATTATTATATGCCATAGAGAAAATTAGATTTATTTAATTACGCGTGGCGTCGTCTGCGACGTCATTATTGTAATAATTTTTTTTCGTGGGGTTAAGATATTTTTCCGGTATAAAAAGTTTAGCTCTCCAAACTATCCCCGTAAATCATCAATACTTTGATTCCTTTCGACGACAAAGAAGGACAATCAAAAACACTTCACATTTATAATATTAATTATCGATTTTTGGTGATATTGAAATTTTTAATAAAAGCCGTCTGACATCCCTACGTAGTCAGTACGTACTTACGTACAGTAGAAGCATATCTGGGGCGAGTATTAATTCTGGCTTCGGGTGATAGGGGAGTTTATTAAGGAACTCGGAATTTTTTCACAATTTTCGACCTATGTTGAGGAGGAAGTTAATTTGTTTTGCGATTCCCTATTCTGAAGAAATTCCACCCTGCGTCTGCGTCCTTTGATAAAAGATTATGTATTATATTCTCATTTAATAATGGATAAATATCAAGTTCCCATTACATTTTGTAGCTATAAGGCTTTGACATAATGAGATGACCTACAATTTGATGTTATGGAGCGATAAGAAACGAATTGCGTTTCCATGATCCATTATTTCTCTTTAATGTTGTCTGTTTATAGAAAAATGTTACCATTATATTCAAAGTTATGACATTTTGTAGTTGTTACCGTATTTTATATCACATTTATTATTTTTGCTCCGACATCTGCCATCACTTTTGACATTTTAGGGGTGTAAGTGGTTCATCACCATCTTTGAACCAAAGCCAACTTCACCTGCACGCGGTGCACCCTGCTAACTGACAAACGAAGCTCTGGCGAAAAGAGAGGTAGGGAGCGTAATTGTAAGCTACCCGACTGGGGAATGTACCTCCACCTCACAGAATATCGCAGCCAAATAGCAATTCCCTTGAGGGTTGTTGTGTTCCTGCGAGGGAGTGAGGTCACCAGAAAGAGAGAAAGATAAGAGATGCTGCGTTGGCAGCGGGGGTGGCGGCGCGTGAGCGATATTTTATGTTGCGAGCGTTAATATGGCTACGGTAACCGCTTCACATCAGGTACGCTTGTCTGCCGCCCGACGTAGTATAAAAAAAAAAAAAAAAACTTACTTGTTACAAAATGTATATGATATAAGGTGAAAATAGGAAACTGCCATGAAACGTCTCGTCCTCTCATAGAAATAAATGAGTTCGCACGATATGGCAAGAGATTGCAAATATGCGAATTCAATCAGTTTAGCATTGAAGATGCGATAGTCCCGCCATGTCGTTGTTTATTATAGTAGTATTCATTTCTATGTCATGTCGTATTTGTAGGTAGGTTTAGGTGAAATATCAACTTCCAAATCGAAACCTAATACTAGAGAATTAATATTAATTCTTTATTATTAGGTTTCGATTTGGAAGTTATACGACTATGATATGATATTCTATCATGGAATGCCAGTGCCTATCATCCGGCTTCGACTTCGACAGTACCATATTATTGTATTGTCATCAGAACTACATACAGCTGCCAATTTTTATTACGCTACGATCCTTGGAAGATGGTTAAATTAGTTACCTTAGATTAGATTAATGGTTACCTTAGATTCCATTACATAGTTAGTTACATACAGGTCGACCTAATAAAAGCGTGTTAAAAAACTGTATAATTCACACATCTAGACGAGCTCGGTGGTCGAATGGTTAGCGATGGCCACTTTGACTCCTCGATCGTGGATTCGATCCCCGCACAAGACAAACGTTTATGTGCATGAACATTTCTGTTTGTCTGGTCTGGGTGTTTTCTATGTATTATAAGTAAGTAGTTACAAAAATAAAAATGTATTTAAGGACATTTATCAGTTATCTAGCTATAACACAAGCTTTGCGCTTAATTTGGGACCAGATGGCGCTGTGTAATTTGTCCAGAAATATTTATTTATTTACTAGCGACCCGCCCCGGCTTCGCACGGGTGCAATGTTGAAACTAAATGTACTACAGAAGGCGCATTGTCCTATCCTGTTCTTCCACAGTTATAGAATGCAGCCGCGACGCTCCCCGGCCGGTACCGCCTCAACCATTATGTCACTGCATTTTAAATCTGTAATATCTTCTAAAATATTCATTTAAATTACATGCTGTAAAGGGCTATATTGATCTATATTAAATGCATAATATTTTTAAGGTACCTAATTGGATAAGGATTAATGCTATATTGCTTAAAATCGCTTCTAAAGCGAATAGATTATTTCTTGTAAAAACGGTTATTGTGGGTTATCACTAAGAGATAGAAATATACCATCGTGGACTTTTTTGTAGACCATTTTAAGGTGAGCAATACTGTATTACATTATTTTGATCTATCTCGTAGGGTTCAGCTAGCGTTGCAAATGTAAGCGCAAGAAATGTGTTTATTTACGACATCACATTGGAAACCTCTGAAATTGTCAGTATTTCTCTACTATATTATGCATTTATTATACGTATAAATCTTCCTGTTTAATCACTCTATCTATTAAAAAAAACCGCATCAAAATCCGTTGCGTAGTTTTAAAGAACTAAGCATACATAGGGACGGACAGACAGGGAAGCGACTTTGTTTTATAATATGTAGTGATTTTATCTCTCGTTACGGTCAAGGATTATGGAAGCTGAATATAGATACAGTGTTTAGGTATTTCCTAGAGATTGGCCGTCAGTGAGACTAATGGACTAGTCAGCAGGCTGGAGACCGGAGAGTAATGGCCACGCCAGTCCATATGTCATGATAACATGGCCAGTAAGGGATGAAGGTAACAATACGTGCTAGATTTGAACAAAAATAGAATAGAAAGATTAATTTCATCAATCCACAATATCTCAGTAAGTTGGGAGAAAACAATGGTGGTAAGTGCATTATTAATATTGTTTATTCGATTTCTTTCTCCTATTTGTTACATTTTTAAATAAAAATAAATATAAAAAATAACCATAATAAGTAATTATTATTTTCTTATTATTTATTTTCTAATTTCAATTAACATGAAAAAATATAAAAATTGTCAGACAAATTACACAGCGCCATCTAGCCCCAAAGTAAGCGAAGCTTGTGTTATGGGTACTAGACAACTGATAAACATTACGTAAATACATTTTATTTTGTAAATACATACTTATGATACATAGAAAACACCCAGACTAAGACAAACAGACATGGTCATGCACACAAATGTTTGTCCTATGTGGGAATCGAACCCACGAGCGTTGGTGTCGAAGCCGCGTCATTGACCGCTACGCCACCGAGCTCGTCAAACATGACTCATTTTGTTTCATTTTGACTAATGTGAAATGAAAACTCGAAAAAAATATCTAGCCTACGAGAGTGTGCTATCATACGGTAGAGATAATAAATATCTAAAGTAGGTAATATAAACTTTAATAATATTCTGAGATTAGGAAGCAGAAACTTATATGTAAACCAAGTGCATCAACCCGCCGCCCGTTTGCGTGCAATGTCCCGTCGTAGTCGAACTTGACTTCCTCCCACACACCTCCTACGAGATGCAATCCGTTGTACGCATCCAGTTTCCGAGGTAGTTTAAAATTATGAATACTTTATGAGATGTTCTATATGTATTTCTGATGTTAATATGATGATATATTCCGTTGTTATGACAATGAAATTATTGAGTGGTTTTTTTTTTTTTTTATATACCACGTCGGATGGCAGACAAGCATACGGCCCGCCTGATGTAAAGCGGTTACCGTAGCCATATTAACGCTTGCAACATAAAATATTGCTCACGCGCCGCCACCCCCACTGCCATCGCATCATCTCCTTCCTTTCTTTCTGGTGACCTCACTCACTCGCAGGAACACAACAACCCGCAAGGGAATTGTTATTTGGCTGCGGTATTTTGTGAGGTGGAGGTACATTCCCCAGTCGGGTAGCTTACAATTACGCTCCCTACCTCTCTTTTCGCCAGAGCTTCGTTTGTCAGTCAGCAGGGTGCACCACGTGCAGGTGAAATTGGCTTTGGTTCAAAGATCTTGATGAATCACTTACACCCCAAAAAAAGAGTGTGCGGCACGCTTATATTAAAATAATAATAATAATCATTTTATTTCGGAACATGTCCATATCTATGTTAGTAATACAGTTTTTTCTATGTCTAGGGGTTAGTATTAATCAATCATTATAATATCAAAATAAATAAATTCAATGTCATTACATATTATATATATATACAATGTCATTACATTACATATTACAATGTCATTACATATCTGGCTATATATATGTCATATATAGCCAGAGCTTCGTTTGTCAGTCAGCAGGGTGCACCGCGTGCAGGTGAAGTTGGCTTTGGTTCAAAGATGTTGATGAACCACTTACACCCCAAAAACTGTATTTTGTATTATATTCACTAAATTCCCAATAGGGAATTAAATAATCCCCAATAAGGAATTATTTATTTTTTGAATAAATTATTATTAAAATTAAATTATACAGGGTGTTGATTACACAATATACATTAAAAATCCCCACAGTATGATGAATATGGTTTGATGCAGTAATAGCTACTTTTTTAATAAAATTATGGCCAGAATGCAGTAAACTGGTTTTGGTTGCATAGAATGTCATATTGTATGTAGGCATTAGACAAGAACTGAGCGAAACGCACGCTCCCACGCAATGGCTTGTAGACGCGTTGTCGAGGCTTCGGGTCGCAGTCGCATACCGCCTTCACGTTGCATATTTCTAGTACTTGTACTAGAAATATAAATATCCAAAAAGAGGTTCTGAATTTGAGGTAGATAATAAATTCTATTCTATCATACTAGCTTCCACCCGTAGCCTCGCCCGCGTTTACGAAAAAGACTTTAATTATTGGGGTAATATATAGCATATGTCACTCGCAAATAACGTGGCTTTCTATTGGTAAAAGATTTATCAATTTCGGTTCAGTAGATCCAGGGATTACCCTCTATAACTTCACATACTTTACCTCTCTATAATATTAGTATAATATTATATCTCTATTTGTTTTAGATAAATTCATAGCATCAATTTTCAATTATAATATTTACACTCTTGCACGTAGGCTGAATGTACAGAATATAAAATTATAGTAAAGACCTATTTTGTATACTGTATTCCGCAAATAATTTATTTATGCGATACATGATTTACGACAAATAGATTAGTCATTCTTGTCATTCGGGTAATGAAATAAACATAATCTATGCGACTAGGGTTACTTCGTTACTTGAAGCTGACACGCATGTTTTATTTTATTATATTTTTTCACTTCGTTCGTGTGGACTTCAGATATAAAACCAAAAAATGTAATAACTCATCTTCTATTCGGCGTATTAAGATAAAACATACAACAAATTTTAAGTTAGACGTCGAGTATTATAACTGTGATAGCAGCATTTCGTGCGGTACTTTTTGCGCGATTAACATACAAAGTTACAGACAGACAAAAAACCTATAAATAAATGTTTCGGGTTTTATAGCTCCTCATATTATTTTTTCTTAGATATTTCTAAAATTACAGATATCGGCCACTTCGGCCAGATAGAATTTTATTGTATGTAATAATAATAATATGTAAATTCGTCTTTTACTTTTAAGGACAAATATTCTTTGTAGTTTTTCGAGTGACAAACTGCAATTTCTGTTTTGTTTTTATTTAGTTTTTAAGTAAACTACGATTTACTAATTCTATATACGTAGTTGGACTGGATTATAATGTTAGCTGGACCGGTCGGGGCACGTCCCTAGAATTCTACACAACTCAGACATTCCCACACACAATTAGTGAAGCGGGGACGACTTATTAACGTATCTCTATAAAAATAGTCTTGACTGGATATGGAGTAAACTAGAACTGGGCTTTAGCTATTTGTTTTAGTTATTGAGCATCATTAATATTGTATTCGCTCGATGGTATCGTTGCGCGTGTCAGTCTACACGAACATGCAAGTTAAGCAACGTTGACCGTAGCCTTTTCTGGATGGGTTTATTTACTCGAGCTCCTCCATGCTTCGGAGGGCACGTTAAGCCGTCGGTCATGTGATGATACTTATCGTGAGATTTATCATGTACGATATTTTTCTATATTTTGTACATGGGAATTATAACTGTTTAACCACTGAATTACAACAAGTACGTAAGTATTGACTGAAGTTAGTAACGTTCTCGGACAAATGTACGCACAAAGAGGTTTAAAGTAATTCCAATTGACAGACATCTTCAGGAGTAAGGATTTCCTCACAAAACTCTTGGGATGCTTTCGTCTCTTGTACTCGTTTCGACCGAGAAAACATCCAGAATAAATCATAGAGATAGGTTTCATCCCTGAAAAGGGATTTGGTCGCATTACGCGCCTCCCAATTTATTTAACCCGTTACGTAGGGTGCTGTTCACATTGGACAGATGGAACGAAAGTGCGGACAGCCGGAGTGATGTCTTCGTCACATCTACTGTAACCGAAGTACTGCCCGTTGCCTTACCATTTCATGAGAAATCTCATGAGATCTGCAATAGAGGACAAATTGTGAATCTATTACTAGGGTCACATTTAGAACCATTTTTAAAATATTAGAGATCCTGGGAGGGTTATTTCGAATGGGACAATCTATGACCATGGGTGGAGAATTATATTATAGAAATAGGCAAAATAAGTAGAGATAAAATTATTTTATTCGAACGTTCCACAGAAAAATAAAGTCAAATTTAAAGATTACAACAAGCATCGAAGTTAAATTTAATCGTAAATTTAGCCCTGATACAATAGTTTTCAGCAATATGAGTTGGTGCTGGCTGGAACTAGAGATATTGAGTACTTGTTGAGTGCTCATGGGAACAGAGACGTCTGGTCACATTGCGGAATGCACGTCAATAAATCAATGTTAACCAAATAGCTTGCGAGCTATTACCTATTAAAGGTAGGACATGTGGTAATTTCCATGTGACAGGTCATTTTCCAACATCGATGAATACGTGTTTGTCTAGTGTATACAATTATACAGGTATTCATAGACGTCCTGTCTATGAATACCTGTATAATTGTATACACTCTACTGTTAATTATTAAACAATTGCTCTCAGAATAATCTGGATTCTCCTTTTTAAGAAATAAATATTTGTACAAGTGAAGCGTTACATCTGCCCATTGTGAATCCGGCCTTAAACGGATCACATTTCTCGGGACTCAAACGGGTGATCTTAACCGACTAGCTAAATAAACAATGAGGTAGAAGTGCCTTCTATACTAAGACGATACATTTTTCAGGTTCGTCGAAAATAATGAATGATTCGGTGCGAGTAAAGTTTCCTTTTTTCGTTATTTTCGAGGTTTCCGAGGGTACTCGCAGAGGATTGAAACTGCTTACTTTTTCTTTGTATTTTTTATATAACGGAGGAAAGTCAATATCGTAACTGAGATACTTCAAAAAAGAGCTTCATCTAAAAAGGCTGACTTTGATATGTTTGGTAAAAGTTGTATGCTCTACTATCATGTGTTACTTAGTTTGATGAAAATGTCCCCAATAAAGCCAAGGTTTTGTACATGTTTTTTTAGGTTAATTATTTTCGAGGCGATTAACAACTTAAAGGGCGAAATTTGTAGTTATTTTTTTTTTTGTGGAGCAAATAGTTTTAAATTATTATATTAAATAAAAATTTGATTATTTATTATATTAAATGTTTTAACATACAGCTGTATTCTGAGTGCCAATTCTCATAATTAAAATGTATTCAAAACTCAGTTCCGATCCAGTCTCAATCTTACAAATGTCAAAATTGCTAATCTAGTATAAATAATATGAAACTTCTTTTTAATTTAAGCGGGATTATTCGAAATATGACCGAAAATTGAACAAACTAAGAATATTATTTTACAAGCAATAAGAATTGATAAAAAATAATTTATGTAATCAAGTATATACTCGTAATTTTTTGTCAATTGATAATTCAATCTCGATTTGGTCAACTTTCATTCTGCCATCGTAAAATAATTACGAGAACTGGCCTTCAATCAGAAGGTCAGAAGTAAAATTCAGGTCTCGTAATTATTAGAGTAAGCATAAACCCTTTAATTTTAAATGTCTACTTCGGCACTATTATTATAATAGCCAATGCTTTTTTCCTCGTACAAAGCTCCGTCAGCCGCCACCCATTCGCGTCATTTCCCGGCGTCGAGCAAATATATTTAACTTAACTCAGTCACGCATTGCCTATTTCACTCATGCAACGAGCGCGTCCCTGAAAAACATTGCTTTTTATTGCCTTTGTACTGTCCGGCAGGATATAGCAGAAATTTATAATTATGGACTGATAACAGTGATAAATCGTATATACAGCCTTTTATAATTTGTAGATATATATGTACTATTGCGTATTAAAATAACTAGTATGTTTTTTACAAATTACTTACCTATGACAAAGTACAAAACAGTTTATCGGCATAGTTCTCGTCGTAGGTACTTTTACATATATTCAACATCTTGCTTGCACACTTAATTATTTATAAATTATATTTTATTACATAGATATATATAATATTTATATATAACCAGCAATAATCACAATCATGTAGTTATTTTGTATATGTAGGTATATCTCTAGCAAAAAAGCAAAGCCAAAGTTTTCATTGTTGCATTCTTTCTTTTTACGAGATGTTTCGTTATTTTCCAGTTTAAAGCCGCTCAGTAAATCTACAAGTAAAATAGTTTCTACTGATTATTACACTGTAAAGGCGAATTTGTAGTTACTGGCCATGGCCCGTCATTGCTTGTGGTGTAACTGGTTCATCAACATCTTTGTGCCTGTACGTGATGCATTTTGCCGACTAACAAACGAAGCTCTGGAGAAAAGAGGGAAAAGACGCACTCGTGCTTAGTTCGCGTTTCAGATTTTTAATTGAACGTATTTTTTATAAATATGTGTCCCTGGAACGCGAGTTCGCATTCACTGGGTTGAATCAAAGGCTCGTCGGGTGTCATCAATCAATAGCAGTAGGTCGCGGCCGTGTCTGGGCCGACCTTAATGAAATTAATCAATACTAGCGACACAGCGGCTGATGGATGAGGTGCCATTTACTACTTATTATCACTGAAACAGGTGAAGAGTGCTATATTTATATAGAGAATATTATATTAATACGTGAAGCAAAAACTTTGTATCACCTTTTACGAACATTGCGCGCACGGAGGAGTATGAAATTTCGCACACTTATAGAAGGAAGAAGTGCAAAATGCTATTATGCATAAAAAATACGTTAAATAAAAAAAAAAAGAATGAATTAATTTGTATCTAATTGTAATCTAATCATAATAAAATAAGTAATTATATAAGGTAATGAATGATAACGACATGTATTGTAATTTAATTTAATTGTGTTTTTGATAATTAATTACTTATAAATTCATGTAACATTTGTACGCCGTAACACGGCCGAATACGCCTGGATCTTGACTTGAAAACTAATCATCAAAATAATTGTTTGCACCCGTATTCTGACAAATAAAGTAATTCTATTCTATTCTATTCTAAAAACATTACACATACTACCTTGTATTTGACACACACACGCATAAGTAATTCTCTTTGGTCTAATTTCGACTAGTAGGCGAATACTAGTATTATTAATTTTACGATGGTTAATAATGTGTAAGTCCAGGTTTTACAGTTAGTACCAACAGTATGGGATTTTTCAAGAAAAGCGTTAAGGGGTTTTTGCAGAGTTGGCAATGAGTGATGCCTCCGGTGTCGCAAGCGTCCACAGGCTGCGATGACTTCTTATCAGGCGGGTTTGCCCTAGTGGTATAAAAAATACCGAAGAGGTGTTGTTTGCCATAGGTAGGAAAATATTTGAATATGAAATAGAGATATGTTACTGCTAACAATACTGCTCCAAAATAGAACCAATTGCAATGAAACCGATTGCAATGAAACTTTGGTGGGATATTCCGGGTATACTGGGTAAGGTTTAGACAGGACAACCTCTGTCAGGGAAGCTAGTAATCAATAAATAATAGTTTGTAAAATGATTGTTTTTAAGCACCATAACATAATCAATAAAGCAACCTGACTTGACTTCATTGACCGTATTCAATCAGAATCGCACTCGGACCATTCTGGAAATCTGTTTTGATTGACTACCAATTATTCTCTATCAACATCTATGATTAGAATGCGGGTAGTCGCAAAGGGCGCGGCATTTAGATGCTCACAGTCGACTGCGCGCTCATTCGAGCGTTCTATTTTGCATTGGATGGACGTCGCGGTCGATATCATATTTGTATTAAATTAAGAATGATCAAAGCGGTTGGCGTTAAATTTAGATTTGGGTTGTGAATATGTTTAGCAGATTTTTGCGCACAGTTTGGATGCAAACACCGATTTGTTTGTATATTATTTGATTTGGTAATAGATTATTTGATTTGCCAGCATTCTTCTTAATTTTTAATTAGATAAAACATACATTTGTTGCAAATAAGTTGCAAATACATACCTACACGAAAGTCATTTTATACGATAAGAGTTTGTTAGAGTCAGCAATTTACGTCGTAGAATGTTGTTCCAGCACTTCGTAACTTAATGGCGTTTGTTTACATTAAGTTACCTAAGATTCTTGATGAATCTTTAAAACGGGTCTGATGTAGAACTAATTTCTAAATAAATCAAAGGAAGCTAAGGCTCGGCTCCTTCGCTATCGACTTCCTATTTGGTAAACTAAGATTAGCATAAACATTATATTTTCAAAAATGTATTTTTCTTTTGCTATTATAGTTTTTTGTTTGGTGATTAGGTACTTGTCATAAAAATGAGTTGAGGAAATGTGATAAAAAATAAATAAATGAAATAAACGCAACAACATCTGAACCGTAAGGCGTGAAAACATTAATAATTCACCGCATCAAAAAATCAGTTTCCCTCATAGGTTACTACATCTCAGAGTTCAGCGGCGGCCCTTCTTCTCAGGCGGCATTAAAAAGCCCTCTTTTTTTCTATCAAACGAGACCATTTCCTCCGCTGTCTTGTTGAATTGACATCCATCGACGTCAACTTTCACAATGAAAAAGTACATTACATTTCCTGGGTGTGAAAATCGTACCATTTTAAGTCTTATGCCTTCTCGATAAAATTAATCACATTTACGACTGGCCAATTAGGTCGTTTTGTTCAATCGTCAGTATATTTCATATTGGTAGGGACGTCATATTGTTACGGGATTGGAACCGTATATAGTCGGTATTGATTTATTATCTTTAGAGGCGGCAAGACAGCGGCGGTCTAATTTCAGAAACAGATTTTGATTATATTGTGCTATAAATATATTTTCTAACTTGTCTCCTTTAAAATCAATTTAATCTACATTTTGATTCCAGCTTAGAAATTAGACATCTATAAATTTCTAAACTGTTAGTTGTGTATTCAAAAATAGGAGAGCGAAAACTGTACAGTTGTATTTTTCTATGACTTTATTTTATTTTCTAACACTTATGTAACAGGCTTTGTTCTTATCGATGTAGCTTTCATTTTATACATACTAGCTTTCGCCCGTGAGTTTCTTATGCTCGTATCTTGGTATCCCAGGAGAATTTTCTAATGTGTAACTTATATGGACTTTCCCGCTAAACTTTGATAGCCCGTAAAAGAAATCGGACGTTAGTTATGTATTTTACAATAGCAATATTTTTTTTTTGTATATTTTTTCCAAGTAGCCTATTTTGTAGGTTTGTTTACAAAGGTAAACAAGCATTCGATCTGTAAGTTTGGATTATTGTGGTCTGAATATATACAAACTTTTTACCTAATCAATACATGTATAACACAATACAAAGACCCTGAATATTGTATACAGTTACTCTGATAGCTGTTATCTCAAGCCAATAAAATAACTGTAGCAGTTTCCGTCCTGAGGGTAAAGGTAAAGTTTGCATTGACCTTACAGGCGCCGCAGGGTGTCACAGACACCCTCCAGGGGGCGCCTCGAACCGTTGTTCTACCAGCACCCTAATGACAAAGCAGTAAGATCCAATTTAAATCGATATCCGCTCCAACGCAATGTAAAAGCTACCTTCCGCTACCGTAATTAGGTACATAATGAAACAATTTGTAATCGATCTCTTCTTAATACCCTATCCGCGTTGAGTTATGTACTGTAAGACACGGCATTAGGATTTTATATCACCTCGTAATAGTGTTTTCTGATCCTCAGACTTACCGTTTAGATCATAAAGTTCATTTTGTGAGTCAATTGGTTTTCTATGTTGGCGGAAAGCACGTTCAATGTTATTTGATCGTAAAGAACGTAGGAGCCATAGTATGGTAATGTTTTTTATCGCATGTGTTCGGAATAGGCGGATTTGATCGAATTTATATATGACAGTAGGACGTTTTTCACAGAACAAAAGACTAGAGGCGATATTGGTCCTAGAGTTGAATATAATGGAGAGATACAAACGTCGCCCGCTTCGTTTTAATCTGCCATTTTGTATCGGAGGGTTTCAAAGGATCGGAGATGGCCACTCGAGATTATACCGAATTCATGATTTAGCAATATTTGTCTAGACAAAATTCTGTTTACCGAATATGTTTTCATTGTATTTTATTAATATTATCTAAAATATTAATTTAATAAAGGGAGATGGCGGCTTTTGGGGATTTGAAATGTATACAGAGGGTAATCTTCGAAACATAACAATCTGAAAAAAAAATGGAGCGTAGCTGTGTCATGGTTACGGCAGTGTGTTGTACGTGAATACGTTATATGCACTAAAATTATCACAAAATAGCAGCGCTTCCCCCTCTCCCGCACGCGATGTTCCATAGTCCTTACATAATAAATTCTTTGATCCTTCATTTATCCATTGGTGTGATTGAATTTTGGATGGAGATGATAGATTTGTAGCTGCCACACCAAACTGTATCCCCCGATTTTGTTATTATTCGTTTTTTTTAATTGCCTCCATATGGAATCAATTTTAAAGACTCTGTACTCACGTTAATATTTTTCCATTTCAAAACTAAGGAAATAAGGATATTATAATAGGTAGGGGAAAAAGTCTTTTCGCATTATAGTATGTATGAACTTGTAATAAAATCTCTTTGGTTATACCATTTGTATCTGGCAGGTTTTGATATCTTTAAAAAGTTTAAATTTTAAAAAAGATAATTCCAAATTCAAATTAGGTAAATGTGTGATTTTCATTTGTTTTTTTTACTGTCAACATGAGTGAATCTAATGAAGAAATTCGATTCATTTTAAAATTTTACTACAAAAAAGGTAAAAATGCAACGCAAGCTGCGAAAAAAATTTGTGACGTTTATGGACCTAGTGCAGTGTCTGTGAGAGTAGCACAAATTTGGTTTAAGGGTTTTCAATCTGGAAATTTTGATGTGAAAGATGCACGTCGCCCTGGTCGCCCTGTTACGGATAAAATGGATGCCATTTCTGAAAAAGTGGAGCAAGATCGGCATATCAGTAGTTACGACGTAGCTGAAGAATTAGGAATTGACCACAAAACAGTTTTGGCGCATTTGATAAAAGCTGGGTACACTAAAAAGCTCGATATTTGGATGCCTCACGATCTCACTGAAAGAAACCTAATGAACCGTGTACTCATTTGCGATTCTTTACTACAACGTAATGAAAGCGAACCGTTTTTGAAGAAGCTTATAACTGGTGATGAAAAGTGGATCACGTACGACAAGAACGTGCGAAAAAGGTCGTGGTCAAAGGCCGGTCAGGCTTCACAGACTCTGGCAAAACCCGGGTTAACCCGCAACAAGGTGATGCTGTGTGTATGGTGGGATTGGAAGGGCATTATTCATTATGAGCTGTTATCGCCAGGCAGGACTATCGATTCTGAACTCTACTGTGAATAACTGATGAGATTAAAGCAAAAAGTTGAGAGAAAGCGGCCGGAATTAATTAACAGAAGGGGTGTGATTTTTCATTATGATAACGCTAGACCTCACACATCTTTAGCAACTCAGCAAAAATTAAGAGAGTTTGACTGGGAGGTGTTAATGCATCCGCCGTATAGTCCTGACCTTGCACCTTCTGATTTCCACCTGTTTCGGTCTCTTCAGAATTCTTTAGGCAATGTCAGGTTAACATCACGAGAAGACTGCCAAAACCACTTGTCGTGGTTTTTTGAACAGAAGTCCCAAAATTTCTATAGTAATGGGATCATGTCTCTACCTACAAGATGGCAAAAAGTTATCGAACAAAATGGCACCTACATACTTTAGTTAAATGTAAATAAACTTTATTAAAAAATGTTTTGAATTTTCATATAAAATACGAAAAGACTTTTTCCCCAACCTAATATGTATATTTTTGTGAATGCATAAACCCTTTATTGTGATATCCCATAAAGTCGATCCATTGCGACGTCGATCCATTACTAAAAGCACATAACTCAAGAACCCATTTCACCTCTTGAGCGATTGCATTGAATTCGAACTATTTACATAAGATAGGACACAAGTTTGCTAACCAATGTCTAAGTTAAGACGTCTATGACGTCCGTCTTGACGGAACTTGATTAAGCACCATTGAATGTGTAACTTCGGAGTTTACTGTGGCTACAGTACTTGTGTCTATTTGACTTGAGGTCTTGGAAACTATGTGTGGTAGTACTGCTATGACTTTACTAACATTATAAGAGTTTATGCTGCCCTCTTGCGATGCTAGTTTTCAGTTAGGCAACGCAACGAAAGAAGAGTTCTAAGCACTATTATTATCACAAAAACAAAAAGGTATTTTAAGTTTACCTTAAGGTTGTCTGGAAGAGATCTCTTAGCGATAAGACCGTCTTTTGTACTTTTATTGTCTTAATACCTCTGAATACTATTGCACCAAATAAAATATTTAATTTTTTTATTTGGTGCAATAACGAATATTGTATTGTATTGTTCACCGATTATTTAAATAGTACTTTGGTATAATCAAATCACTTGTACTATTTGTATGTATTATTACCGTACAGCGTTATCAAGGTATTTTTCAAATGTATACTGTAAAAGCGAAACTGATCGGTAAAATTAATTAAGTGGAATAGTACAAGTGGATTTTATTATATCAAATGTTGCAATAGTTCCACCAAGTGCCAACAATCACCAGTAGCAACATTATTTAAATAGCAAACTAGGATTTACGTAAAAATAAATATTAAAAAACACTTAAATTTTGCATTTGAATTCATTTTAGGTGTTGCATAAACTATTCCACTGCACAATAGCTGTTGTACGGTTTGTGGTCCAATAAAGAATAACGTTGAATCTAGCTTAATTAATGTAATGTCAGAAAACTTCATTGCCTATTCTATAAATTTTGTTCATAAAATAATGATCTTTTATTCACTAATGGAGCTAATTAGCAAGTCCTCTTAATAATAACATCAAGTAACAATAAGTTAAAACAAAAATTTACGCAACAATAACAATTATTATCTTTCTTATCTCTATTCGCAAAAGAGCTGTTTTTGTCATTGAGGTGGGTACCCAATTTTAAACTCTCTTCAATCTTTGTGCTTTCTTTGATAACTTCCAGCGCATTCTAAGAATTCTCAACATCGACTCAAAGTTACTCTTTGAGATTGTTTACAGGAGTACCGCGGTACCTAGATACAAAAAGAGTACAAAAAGCTGGTTATTATTTTTTTAGCGGCGCTGTGCAATTTTTTGGGATGGGACAAAAAAGTTGAACTCGCGTCAGGATCACGTGTCCTGATCGAGAATCCGTATGGTAAAGCTGCGAAACTACAAAATTCAACTTTAAACAAAGACGATTGAAAATTCTTTGAATCTTTTAATGATTCGAAATTGACAGTTCGTAAGACAAAGCTACGAGACTACAAAATCCAACTTTAAGCAAAGACGATACGATTGAGAATTCTTTGAATATTTTAATAATTCGAAATAGTTTCCAAATGACAATTCATAAGATAAAGCTGCGAGACTACAAAATTCAACTGTAAGCAAAGACGATACGATTGAGATTTCTTTGAATAGTTTATGTTTGTGTACGATAGACCAATAAATGAATATTGTATTTTACCACATAAATGATAGTACTGTTATACTGATAAATAAAGCAAATCATGCGAAATTATTTCCTAACCATTCCAAAATATTCAAAAATGCACAACGTTAATGTTCAAGTTTCACTTCTGCCGGCACTCCCGGAGTGTACTCCGTAACCCGTTGTTTTTTTTTATTGTGTAGCTGTAATACCCTCAAACAAGATTTTTACCTTTAAAGCTATATTCTATAGGTACTGCTCTAAGCCATAGATAATCTTCGATGCTCCGTAAGGGTCCTGAAGACTGACTTTTACGATCTCTAGACATCATATAGGGCAGTCTACTCGACGACGAAGTCGACTGAAATATTCATATTTTTCATTCGTTTTAGTCTCATTTATTTTTGAAGTCATATTTCATTCTCCTTGTACTAATTCAATACATTCTTATTTATAGAATTCCATTCATTCCTGTTCCATTTTCGGTCAATAGATCACATGTTTAATGGAAATAATTTGGAATTTTATTATATTTTGAACTTGTTCTTTTTATGCGACTAGGGTGACAAACATGTGTGCTTGATGGAAAACAGTCTTCTCAGCCTATGGATGCTTGCGACACCAGAGGCATCACTCAGGTGTTGCCGACCATGTAAAAACCCATTCACGCATTTCTTGACGAATCCAATAGTGTAGTCTCATGGGAAATCCTTGGCAGGGAGTTAATTCCTCAACTCGACGATAAAACTTAATAATTAACAGAATAGAAATTAAATGTCTCCGTTCTTCTTTGAAGGAAAAATAGATTATCTTTCTGCTGTGTTATATGCAAATATTTGTGCTTAACATCGAAAAATGAAGCTGAGAGGTCGATTCGAGGTGCCTCTACAATTTTGCCGTGTTATAAACTCATTTGCTTGCCTCACAAAGCCTCTCGTTCAAGTTTCCACAAAGTAAAATGTTTCGTAACGGGATTCCATGTAAATTAGAAATAAGGGAAATACGTTTTAAGAATATGACATAAGTTTCTAAGGCAATAAAGTTCAACAAATGAAACTTGGGAATGATTTATGATGATTAAAGTATTGTCGAAGACGTGTCGCGGTATTTTATGATTACGAGTGTGAAGGTTCTCTATGCATAAATTTTAATTAATTTATATGTATGTACACGTACGAGTAACTAAAATAAACTTTCTTTTTTACAGGTAAGTCGAGAATGGAGTTTAGCAAGTATTCACATTGGACGGTACCTAATTAAATGGCGAAACTTAAAACAATTCAGCGTTTGATCAAGAGTATTCAAATACTTTCTATTAAACTTCAAAGGGCCTTTTTGCATCAAAATATTTGATGTTTTAGGGGTGTCTCAAGTGTGTTTGTCGTGAGTAACGAGATACGTTAAATGTATTTGATGAAATTGAATTGATGAAATTATGTTGAAATTATAAAACGCTAGATATAACATGTTTAATCTATAGGTATTTCTACTAGATACATCTGTATAGAAGAAGAAGAAGAAACATTTATTGTAGCATAACTTTTGTTTACATAAGATAATTAAATAATGAGACAGATGTTTAATCTATAGGTATTTCTACTAGATACATCTGTATAGAAGAAGAAACATTTATTGTAGCATAACTTTTGTTTACATAAGATAATTAAATAATGAGACAGAAATGTAAACAAACTAATTAGTGCTGCATGATTTTTTTTTATATCAGAGGGGCATACGAGCACGTGAGTCACTGATGGAATGCAATCGCCTCTGCCCATGCAGATCAGCAACACTAAGAGGTCGCCGATCGTGACCTCACCCACTCGCAGGAACACAACAACTCTCAAGGTAATTGTTATTTGGCTGCGGTATTCTGTGAGGTCTCCAATCGGAAAGCTTGTCAGTCAGCAGGGTGCACGTACAGGTGAGGTTTGCATTGGTTCAAAGATGTTGATGAACTCTTACACCCCATCTGATGCCACAAATTTGATCCAACTCAGCGTTCAACCGTAGTTTGAGTCAGACCACGGCACTATGTATATACATTAGTACATTATGGCACAAGTGTGTAATGTTGGTGATTATCGCTGAGGCGCCATTGAGACCCGAGCCTTTAGGCGAGGGTCTTAAGAGAGCCGAGGACGGTAATCATCAATACACACGTGTATCATACGACGTTTTTCAACACACTTGTGTACACACACACGAGTTGTGAAAATTTTTTTGCAATGGCGGGAAAAAATATGTCAGTTTTCTGCGCGCGCATCTAACAATGGCGATCGGCCATAGACTAAAATAATGAGGTTTCTCTTTTTTTTGGCTTTTTGCAGATAGCGTTTTAGCCGCGTACAAATTGGGGAATTTAAAGTTTTCTTTATTACAGAGAAAACAAAAGTTATGTTTGAGTGAAAGATTTATTTATTAAAATAAATAAAAAAACACGTACGAGTTGAAATTTTGCAACTTCGTATATAAATACGAAGTTGCATGAAAATTGCAACATCAACTTCAATTTAAATAAGTACAAATGCAACTTCGCATTTAAATACATATACCTATTTAAAAATGCATGAAATGAGCAAGCAATAGGTACTAATTTACTTGTACAATTATTGAACACGATCTTTTTTGTATCGAACTCTTTTAAGAACAAAGCAACTAAACCAATAAAATAAAAAATAAAAAATATTGCATAGCATTTTTTATCAACTTATAATTATTTATTTATTTATGCAGTATTTTTAATAAGACATTTACACCTTCTCAGTAGTCATACAAAACCCAAACTTTTTTCTTTTTTTTTTTTTTTTTTATACCACCTGTGTGGCAAACAAGCATACGGCCCGCCTGATGGAAAGCAGTTACCGTAGCCTATGAACGCCTGTAACACCAGAGGCATCACACGCGCGTTGCCGACCCTGTAAAAACCTCTTCACGCCTTTTTTGAAGAACCCCATGCTGTAGTCCCCTGAGAAAACCTCGACAGGCAGTTCATTCCACAGCTTGACAGTACGCGGGAGAAAACTTCTCTGGAACCGCACAGTACGTGACCACTTAGGCTCCAATGTGTGAGGATGAATTCCCTGTCGATGGCGAGCGGTGCGACTGTAGAAGGAGGCCGTTGGCATCATATCAAACAACTCCTCTGAATACACCCCATTGTACAGACGGTAGAATACACAAAGGGACGCAAAATCTCTTCTCAGACTTAACGGTTCTAAACCGTCTGTTAGTTTGGGATCGTCGACAATCCTCACAGCGCGCCTTTGAATCGAGTCACAAGGTGCAAGCTGGTATCTAGGCGCTCCCGCCCATAGATGGCAACAGTACTCCATATGCGGCCGTACTTGAGCTTTGTAAAGCATAAGTCTCTGCCGCGGATTGAAGTACTGCTTCGCCCTGTTGAGCACACCTAGTTTCTTCGACGCCAGCTTGACCTTCCCCTCCAGGTGACAACGAAACTGGACGTCGCTGGAGATTTCAACTCCAAGAATCCCAATGTTTTTGGCGATGGTAAGGGGTGTGTTTAGGAATTGAGGAGCCACAGCAAAAGGGGTTTTCTTAGCGGTGAACGCGCAGACTTGTGTCTTAGTGGGATTGAAATCAACCAGGTTCTTTCGCCCCCAATCGGACACACTATTCAGTGTGCTCTCGATCTTCGACACAAGCTGTTCGCGGCTCTCCTCCACCAGAGAGCGGGGAATATTAGCGCGGCCCGTATAAAAAGCATCCCCGGTGCTGTCGTCAGCATAGCAATGAATACTGTCAATGGACAACATATCATTGATATGCAGCAAAAACAGCGTCGGGGACAATACCGAGCCTTGCGGGACGCCAGCATTAATGTCCATGCTATCGGAGCAACTGCCATCCACAACGGCTCTAATGCTTCTGCAGGACAAGAAGCTAGCGAACCATTCGCATAAACCCTCTGGTAGACCGTATGTAGGCAACTTCGAAAGAAGACCACGGTGCCAGACCCGATCGAACGCCTTCGCCATATCAAGACTGACAGCTAATGCCTCACCTTGACTCTCCACGGCTGAAGCCCTGCGATGTGTAAGATACACTAGAAGATCATCAGTCGAGCGACCATGGCGAAAGCCGTATTGATGGTCGCTGATTAAGTCGTGCTCTTCTAGGTATTTCAGGAGCCGGTTGTTAATGACGCGCTCCATTACCTTGGAGAGAAGGGAGGTAACAGCGATAGGCCTGTAATTCGATGGGTCTGATCTGTCACCCTTTTTGGGCACAGGGTGCACGTTCGCAGTCTTCCACGACGACGGTACCTGCCCGGTGGAATAAGAGAGCGCGAAAAGGCGCGTAAGAACAGGACACAACTCAGGAGCACACAGCTTTAACACCACTGCCGGAATGCCATCTGGCCCACTCGACTTATGAACGTCAAGGGATAGCAATGCCCGCCGAACATCTCGTTGAGTAAATGAGATTTCCGGCATGGAATTACCACACCGCGGGATGGAAGGCGGTGCGGCGTCCCCGTCGTTCAAAGTCGAGTTTGAGGCAAAGAGATTCCCCAATAGATCGGCTTTCTCCTTTGCACTGTGGGCCAGACTACCATCCGGTTTTCGGAGTGGTGGAAAGGACGACTGACAAAAGTTGCCCTCGGCAGCCTTAGCAAGCGACCAAAAAGCACGGCTCCCAGATGGGTGCTTAGCTAGGCGCTCACCAATCCTGCCGATGAACTTAAACTTTGCCCTGGCAATTACCCTCTTACTGAACCTCGAGGCAGCATTGAACTCCCGTTTCAAGTCGGAAACACCAGGATCTCCATTAATACGAGCCGTGGTCCAAGCCTCATATGCAGCTTGCTTATATAGAATAGGCTATTTGACTAAATTTTTTTCGATTTGATACGTAGGGACGTCTCAATAATATAACCATAGGTGAAAGAATTACTTCGATAGCACAAAAATCTCTCGAGATATGTTAATTTGAAAATCACATTTTGAACTGTCCCGAAAACGCTCCATACAATAGGCTAGCGAGTTATGACGTCACAGGTTTGTATTTTGTATGCATCAAATCTGAAATTTGTACGACAGCTATGTTAAATATTACGTTTATGTAATCAGTGTCATAATAAAAGTTATAGTATTTCTTATTGCTTCTCCAATGGAAATATTATTTTTTAATAATTTCATACTTTTAAAATGAACTTTCCCGCCAAACTTTGATCGACCCTAAAATAAGTCGGACGTTTGTTTAAAGTTTGCAGATCTTTATAGTTTTGTGTATTTTACGATTTAAATAATTTATACAATTTTTAAACATTGGAAAATAGCCTATTGACAATAATATACTTATATTTGAAATAAAATTTTAATCCGAAACTCTTACGGTAGCACTTAAGCTCTCGTGAAAAGTAAGGTTAAACGCCCGAAAAACTATATGTCAAATTCGAATTTTCGTGTCGGGCTCGTATGATCATAGTAAGATTTCGTTCCGTTGACGGGCCCGTAGTGGTAGGAAACAGCCCGAAAATACGGAGTTCATTTGGGTTTCGTGTGTTCATAGTAGGCCTCCAGCTCGTCTCGATCCGTGCGAGCTTCGTACAGTCGTACCATATACATACACGTTAGAACGCTCGGCCGAGCTACATGGTAGGCGGAGTGGAGGGTGTTAGGTTTTATTTTCATTACGGAATTTCTTGATTCGGTCGCCGCGCTCAAAGTCCGCGATAAAAGCTATTTAGCTTAAAACTCTATAACTCACTTGTGAATAATAACAATGGAAAAGTCACAGTTTGATTACAGGTGTCATTATATGCCTAATTGCGGTGAAATTAGAGCCACTTTATGAGCAAGTGTGTTGAAAAATAAATTATATGCATATACGTTTTTTTACACAGCATAAACCTTATATATATAACCCGACCGTGTCACGATGTATGTTCGCGATATAATCGGAATCTAATTAACTTCGACGAGCCCGGTGGTGGAATGGCTAGCAATGGCCACTTTGACTCCGAGGTCGCGGGTTCGATCCCCGCACAAGATATACATTTGTGTGCATGAACATATCTGTTTGTCTTGGTCTGGATGTTTACATTTATCAGTCGTCTAGTACCCATAGTACAAGCTTTGAGCTTAATTTGGGGATAGATAGCGCTGTGTAAATTGTCCAGAAATATAATAAAGAAGTGTTTCATACAAATATATAGTATTGTTCGCGCGCGAGCACTCGCAGCATCTCCTTACTTCCGATATGTTATTTATTATCCTTTATCCACCATACATTTACCAAAAATGCGTCAAATTGCGATGCAATATTTAAGAACGAGTTCGCCGACATCACTTACATTCCGTACAATATTCGGAGAGTACTATTGAGATCGTGACGTAAGTTCTCACTTTCCTTTATTGCTCCACATAAAAGAAGGCTTTATAAATTTTGTATGACCGCTGTGGGAGCGAGCGCGATATCCCATGTCCAAAGAGAGATCTCATAAAATGCATGAGAGTATTCAGTTTTTTATGAGTTTTTATGGGCGTCAGTACGTTTCTCGACATCAGACCCTTAGAGATTATGTGCTTATGGCGTCGTAGCGATAATATTTTGACGGTTTATATGAAAGCAAAATAGTTTACGATAACATCAGTACAAAATGTACACCGAAAAAGCTTCGGATTTATATAAGGTCAATTTATAACTAATGCAAAATATTAATAGGGTAGGATGAATAATTATTAATAATTTCACAAGAACGTAAATAAATAAATAAATTTTCCTGAAAAAATTACACACTGCCATCTAGTCCCAAACTAAGCAAAGCTTGTACTAGGTAACTGATATTATAATTATTTTGTATTTTGTAAATACATACATATAATACATAGAGATACCCAGACGAAGACAAACAGACATGTTCGTACACACAAATGTTTGTTTTATGCAGGAATCGCATCCACGACCTTGGAGTCAAAGTGGTCATTGCAAACCATTCGACCACCAAGCTCGTCAATGTAATTCACATTTTTAATATTTTTTTAAATCCTTTTTTCCGAACACTATGGAACTAAATGTCAAACTGAATATAGAAAATGACAAATAATAGAATCAAAGGAGACGCCAAAATTTACTTATATAAGGTCTTATATTCGTCGCTAGCGGTAGAATAGAATTGTACTCGTATATATACGTATGAGCTTTAAGTAATGATACACTTTCATTTGTACAAATATATACAAACTTGCATTTTCCATAAGGCAGGCCATCTGACCTGCCTCTAAGGTGGACTAAATAAGCATATGCTTATTTTCTACCTTAGTGTTGTAATAAAATGTTAAAATTTATTTGGCTTATTATTTCCTTAATATGTGGTATAGACTAAATATTACAGCGAGTGGTCATATATTAATTGTTATATTCATCATCAGGTCATTTCAGTCTCCACTACAGGAGCACGACCTTCTCTCGTCCGTCACAGACAGAAGGAGGATTTGGCCTACACTTCCCAGGCTGGCCAGACGGGTTGGGGAGGCCTGATCGATGTTTTATAATGTATTTCCCTTAGTCGCCTTGTCCACGTCCACGGGAAGAGACGGAGTGATTCTATTCTAGTCTGCCGGAAACCACACGGCGAATTGATATATTATTAACACAGCATTATATTTTAAAATAATTAATTCTTAAGAATAATACTTAAGAAAATCATATAAAAATACCTTAATTTTTTCTTTGAAACACATTTTTTACCATTATCGCCTTGACCATAATTTATTTGTTATCAGATTGCATCTTATTGGGGGGAAACGAATAAAAATGCGCGAGCGGTGTACCTTATCATTTTTATTAGAAAGTTGATAGGCTGGGAATATCATTCGTGGTTGTAAAGATTGTATAGTGGAGGTGAGAGGGCATCTATCTATAGCATTACCTATACAAAAGGACATTTGTACCCTTGGACGGGGCTCTTGGGAGCTGTTAAGCTATTAGTCGTGAAATAGGGGTTCTCTTATCTTTTGTTTATAACAGCGAGATATGGCGCGGTATTAAAGTAAAAAGTTAGAAGCTTATTAAAATTCTTGACATGTTACAGCTATTTTATTTACAGTAGGTATTTGCTTATTTGTAGCAACCATTCCCATCGCAGGAACACAACAACCCTCAAGGGAATTGTTATTTGGCTGCTGTATTCTGTGAGATGGAGTTACTTTCCCAGTCGGGCAGCTTCCAAATACGCTGTACCTCTCTTTAAAAGATAGTTTCGTATATAACAAGGAAGCTAAATTAGTAGCTATATACTTTATTTGTACTCGGTTAATGTCATATGAGTTTAAAGAATTACTCATGCGCTGTTACTTTGTTACTTGTAATAGCATATATAATAGTAGTTATACTACGGTATAGTTTAGGAAAAAAGGTCAGTTCCATCAAATCGAGAAAAGCATACCCACAGTCAATGTATTGAAAAAAAAAAGTGTAAATTTAGTGTAAACTTTACACTTTTTTTTTCAATACATTTTCTCGACACTAGAACAATACATTTTCTAGGCACTAGTGCTTTTGCACTAGTGAGGTAATATTAACTTCAACCAGCAAACTGGTCTCTTAAATATACTTTTTGAGTAGAATTGAAAATATATTTTTATGAATTTATCTTAAGATATATTTATCCATATATTTATTCAGCTTCGAATATATATATTTTTCAATATATATATTCGAAACCGACATTAATGGCAATAATAATATACAAAATTTTAAAATATTTGTGTGCTCTCTCGAGGCCTATTAAGCTATTAGCGATGAAATAGGGGTCGCTTATCTCCGGCGTGCAGGACGAAATAAGCGAAACAAATAGTGGTAGCAGCCGCCTCGGAATTAACTTACTTGTTTGTTAGCGTTTTGCCTACTGTAATAGGGAAATTATTTTGGTACATTTGACATTCTGTTAGATGTATGTTAGTGTCCCCTCTATAAGATAAAGCTCGGAAAACGTTTAAATGATCTTTTATGTATAACTTTTATAAATAACATAATCGCTGGTCTCCATGGGCGATGGCGATTGCTTTCCACCAGGTGACCCACATGCTTATTTGCCCCCCTCTTATATAAAAAAAAGAAATATTTCCAAATTGATTTCACCTGGTCTATTAGTAGTCTATAAGACAAAATTCGGAAAACGTTTAAACTTCAATTAGTAATCGATTTGTTCAGGAGTACATTAGGAATCTCGTAATAATAGCTCGGTTAGGTTCCTGGTACCAGGGGTCAGGGGTTAAGTGGAATGCTCCTCCAATTCACTGTTTTAACTGGTGGTACAATTTATTCGACTTTCAGATTTCTTTGCCAATGTATTATGATGAGTAAATATGCAACTGTTGCAATGTTCAATTGAATTCACAGCATTTTATTTAAAAGGATTTCCTTATTTTCCAATCGCATCATTTCGTCTGTTGACCAGACGCCGCGGTTGCTGACTCCACCGATTTCCGGTCTCCAGTAAGTATATTTTATGTCGATTTTATGGCGACCGTAAAATTTTTACTATTCTGCCTGAAATTTGTCGCAAGATTTTGTGCAGTCCATTGACTTATTAGATGAACTGTGCTGATTACTGATCAATTTCTATTAGGGCTCCTCTACGTAAAGGGTTTTTGATATATGGCAATATACTTGTGACCCAAAGGCAATGAGGTGGTATTTACTGTCAAGTTTCATCGGATGAATTGATCTTAGTTTAAAATATGATTACGCCTTTAAGAAACACAGTAGAGGGAAAAAAATATGTAAATTCTTAGCTAAATTTTGAATAATTGATAACTATGATGACATTTATCAATCAATATTGCAAATAAGTAAGAAACCCGGTCAAACGCTAGTCGGACATGAAAGATTTAGAACCATTTCGTACAATATTTAAGTACATCAAACAAAAATGCCGAAAACAACACAGCTTTCGACCCTTAAATTTTGACTTTAATTTATTTTTATTATTTGTTGTTATAGCGGTCATAGTAACATACTCTGTGTTCACGGTTCAAAAGATACTGCATTGTGACAGACGGACGGACAAACAGCGGAGCCGTTATATAGGATCCCTTTGGTGCTTGACGAAAAGTAGCCCGCGGCTTTATGCATATTACCTACATAGGATTTCGTTTAATGTGACTGCCAAAAACTAACAAACTTGGCAAGTATAATTAATTTCGGCATTATATAATTTAAACAAACAAGTATATATTTCTACTTGTATGCAAAAACATGTCAATTGTGTTATTTGTTATTTATATAGTTTTTCAACCATGTTATTTACATTGTAATGTTTTCCAAATAAAATAATAAAAAAAAAAATTGTACAGCGTTAAACACATAATTTTTTGATGTAAATAACATAATAAATTATTTAATTAACTATAATAACTATTTATTAAATGTTATGAATACTTTGTTGGTGAATGATTTTATCTAAGAAAGTGTAGTCTTTGATTTTTTTTTTTTTTTAATGAGGTTGGGGGGCACACAAATATGTGGGACGTCTGATAGAAATTTTGTCAGATACACATTTATGCATTTATTACAGCCACAGAATAATAAATAGTACTAGTGATATGGCAGGGGAAATTTATCGTTCAATATTGAATAGGATAATTGAGATTTTTGATCCAAATAACATAAACAAAAGTTTGTGGTAGATTTTAATTACTTTAAGTTCTGACATAATATTTTTTGTAATATAGAGGACCTTCTGTATAACAAGAATCAGTAAATTATGGATGTAAATGTAAACTCTATCAATACTATAGGGATAAGACGCAATCAATTTTAAATATCAATTTAAGTACATTTTGCTTGCTCATAATTCAATTTTGTATTCCAATTAAGCTGAAATCAGACACTTTCAAGTAGTTGCGAAGGTATAATAGAATAAGATATCCTGGATTCAATCTGATTATGGAGCTGGAAGATTGGATTGGAATCTCTAGTCGACGGCAGTAAACCTTTCGATCTTAAAGACATTGTACTCGTCGAGTATCTGAACCTTCGTCTGAACAAATAAAGTGTTGTTATTAAAAATAGATTTTCCTTTTGACGTGAATGCGTCTTTAAAACTGCTTCCATAGGGAGGCAATTAAAAAAAAACGAATGATACCAAAACAGGGGGATATAGTTTAGTGTTAAAGCTATAATATCTGTCATCTCCATCCAAAATTCAATCACACCACTGGATAGATGAAGGATCAAAGTATTTATTACGCTAAGTAAGGACTATGGAGCATCGCGTGCGGGGGAGGGGAAGCGCTGCCACTTTGAGATAATTTTAGTGCATATAACGTATTCACGTACAACACACCCACAACCCATTTTTAGTGATATATTGGAATCCCTTCTTAGACAATAAAGGAAGTAAGTCCGCCCTGCCCGCCCGCCCTGAAATTAGAATAACGGTTTGTATGTGATTGTGAACAGACAGACTGACAGCCAAAAATCTAATAATTATTTAGACTCTGTAGCTTTGAGTGATCCTTCCCTAAATACACATTTTATAACAATAAATGCAATACTCCTCCAATTCACTGTTTTATTATGAAAGTACGTAAAGATAATTCTGAATATGAAATATGACGTGAAAGCGAGAACGTTCTCTGTAATTTCAGGGCGGAGCGCCCGGGCTCCCGTAAAAGAGGGTCTGCTCGCGGCGCAGTGACGTAGGCTCGGGGGAGCGATCACACGCTCGCCGGGGCCTGAAGGGCAGTTGATGCGAAAATATATGGCCCGAACGTTCACTGTGCCTAAATACCACATAAACATGTGTATAGTTATGTTTCTATGAAGCGTAGTGGCTTAGTTGGTATAAAACTTGACGTACATCGTTCCAACGCTTTATACAAGCACTGTAAATGGTACAACCCCGTTGTCTTATGACGTTCAGGAATTGATGCATGGGCACAGTATACGTACGTAATAGTACTACGTCCTGTCGTTCTCTTGTACCGACCTCACTCCTCTGAGACAAATCTGGAATAGTTTGTATGGCGCCGTACGCATACACGCTCATTTACACTCTGCACAGACATCTTTGTTTAGGTAGTAGTTCCCGACGCAACATTTGTATGGAGTGGCCTGGGTGTGGCATGGGGCAGCCAGCGTCGCATTCATCCATTATTTTTGTGTTCTTAGGCATATTCATAATTTTGAACGCATAATAAGACATGCAAATTGTGACACCAATCTTACTACTGGAATTACAAATTAAAATTTCATGTTTTTTTTTTACCGTACGCAAAGTGAAGTTTAGTTTTACCGTACACCACGGTACACTATATTTAGTCGATTTTAATCATTCCTGTAAGCGGTATTTTACCCCCTATGAAAAAGATCATGCTTTTTTTATAAATATTTTTTTCCTCGTTTAAACACGTCTCGTTTTACTCAAGGTTGTTCCTTTTAACAGAATTAAGTGTGAGTAATACTCTAAATGAAGAAGACAAAAACAATGATTGAATTCGGCGATGGCTGCCCCATGTATCAACTCGTGAACGGGTGCTGCCAGAGGGGACTGGTCAGCAGTAGCTGTCATGATTATAAGGTAAACGATGGGAAGATTTAGATCAAGTAGTATTAGACAAAAGTGTGACAACTGACAATAGATTTGGCATTATAGCAACGTGCAATTAATAAAAATTGTAACATAAAAATAAAAAATGTAAACAAATGGTATGGATCCGGGGTCTGTACATTGTAATTTAATTAACAATAAAAACATAAGACAAAAACACTCTCGAATACTTTTTCTTTCGCTGTTATTCCGTATTCGAACAAAAAACCAAAGCTATTCACATATCTATAATTTTTCCCCGACCAAGATTCATTACATGCGTACAGTAAAATTGTGTACATTATTGCAAATTGGACGCACTCTGCCTTCTTAAATCACAAAGAGTACGGGTTTCGTTTTACGTAACCTCGTAAAATTGGGGGGCTCGGAGTAAAGCGTGACACACATTGGCGATGTTACAATTTTCGACTACCAGCAAAGGCACGGTTTATATTTTGTATTCCTATTTAATATATTTTGTTTAAACTTATGATGTTATACTTATATATATGTATATGCAACTAAGCGTCAACAACGAACACCCGTAAAGTGAGCCAACTGTCCTACCTCGCAATTGGTGCGCCACAAGCAAGCCAACGAATCTGACGTTTGTTACAATTGATGGAAATACGTAAAAATGCCGTTTTCTCAATTTCAAGAATTTAAAATTTAAGTTGATTAAATAACAATCAAAGCCCGAGAGATCCTATATCACGTGAAAGTACACAATAATAATAGATTTTAACAAGTACTACGTATGTAATTTCATGTTTTTGCAAGAAAAAATAGCTCGAAATTGCGCTCGATGAGGAAAAGAGATACCAAGTTTATTAATTAGATGATTTGATAAGGACGACAATAGTCTATGCAACCATGTTTCTGCAATTTAGCCCATAACTCAGACTCACATTATTTATTATCACTAAACGAAATCATTTTCAGTTTCCGATTTGTGATTAAATTATCTAATAATATAGTTATAAAAATAAGTACTGCTTCAAGTATATTATTAGTTATTTGTCTTTCCACATATTATATTTGCTGTTGCTTTTATCGTAATTTGCAATTTTTCAGCTTGACTTTTTTCAAATACATTTTTGTGATCAGTACCTATTTCCGTTTACTTGTAGTTACATTTTAAAAGCAGTGGTTTTATTTCGGTCGTTGAATTAACACTAAAATAGTTTTAGATTTTTTAAATGGAACTATTCGGTAACCTCCGTTACAAAAATACTTTCTACGTATTTTAAGAAATAAAAGGCGCAAAGCTTGCGGACGTGAGTAGCATCAACCACAATATTTAGTTTCACCGCGGTGTCTATAATCAAATCTTGCAAGTAACATTTGACCCACTTGGTCCGAATGAGGAGAAATTCCGTCCTCCGAGAGCCACATTCGTTTGGTTGTTGTGACAATGCTGGATTTTTTTTGTACAACGAAGGAGGCATACGACTTGCCTGATGGTAAGCTGTCATCCTATAGACGCTCGCAACACCAGTAGTATCGTTCACGCGTTGCCGATCCTGTAAAGAACCGTCAAGCCTTTTTACCCCACTGCGACAGAAGGAGGGTTGTGTTTTTCGAGAGTATGTATGTATGTATGTGTGTATAATTGTTTGGCACGCTGTGCAGCCTGAACGGCTGGATGGATTTTAGCTTGAGAGGTGTCGTTAGATTCGTATTTGCTGTGAGAGTGACATAGGCTATATCAAATATAAAAAAAAACAATATGGCGGCTGTGAGCCGCAAAATTGTCGTTGCAGTAATTTTTTTCTTCTTCTAAATATATCGATATGGGTATCAAAATAAAGGTCTCGATGACCTGATTTCAAATATATATTTGATGTATTAATTTTTGCCTGCGACTTTGCTTGTATGGAATTATATTATTGTTACGCGTGATTAATAAATCTATTGTAGGTGCAGTCGGGTTTTTGATTTTTTTAATTAACTTATAACTTAGAACTCTTGGGAAAACCTTTAGGTAATTATCCTCTAGGTAGGCGTCATTTATATCATCCTATTTCATACATGAAAATATACTTTTTTGAACATACGTTCACCACATTAATTTATAACTTCCACTCGGCGATTTATAATTTTCACATTAAATTAGAAATCGCCATTTTGAAGTCGATGGAAAGGGCTTGATGAGCGAAATACAGTAAGTATACATTTTAATTCTTTTTTTTTATTAACAACGAATTATTTTAATTAATCTTGCTTTTTTGTAAATTGTGTAACTGACGCAGACCTTCTTAGACAATGAACACGATCTATTGACAACATAGTCCTTAAAACAATTGCGATATATTTTTATTTATATTTTCACTTATGCTCCCATGTAATCACGTCCTTATATTAAGGAAGGTATTCGGAGTAGGACTCTAATAGACGCCTGGTGTGAAGCTGAGTGGTTATTATAACAGGATTTATGTTGTATTACTAAATATATTAGTACTGCTCGAGATAATTAGATCAGGTGGTAACCTTCTGATTTAGGTAAGATGTACGAATAGCTGACTGTATCAGTCGCTTTACTTGTATAAGAGTATTATCTCAGTGATTAGTATTTATTTGTACACCAAGTCTGGGTCCTGTATGGTGATTGTCTTTTTTAAATGAGAGGGAGGCAAACAAGCATGTGGGTCACCTGATGGAAAGCAATCACCCCTGCCCATGAAACACTAAGAAGTCGCCGATCCGTTGCCAGATCCTTCCTTCCTTTCTTTCTGGTGATCTCACGTATATTTGGATATATTCGAGAATATCAAATGTGACATTTATAGATCGAGATTAGATCGGCCCAAAATTTGGTAGTAGCCTCTATCGTAAATAGTTAATACTGTTTGCTTTATTACTATAAATATCACAAAACATCTCTGTAACTCCTCTAACTTTGTAAACTTATTTATGTTATTATACGAATATTAAATAAATGAAAGGTAAAAACGGCTTTGTACTTTTCTTGAGTGGCCACTCAAGAAACGTACTGTTTGTACTTAAATCATAGCGTATTTAGTAATTTCTTGTATATGTCTATTTCGACAGCTGATAAAAAGTAACTAATTTCACTAAGGCGTCTACAAACGTATTCTGTTATTTTTTTTATTACGAAAATTGATCAGCCAACACAGATACCTCCTGTGTTGTCTCTTGGTGACTGAGATCAACTGGTCAAGATCCTAAGAGTTAGAATATCAAGATCCTCTTTAGGTCAACACCATACCGGAACCGCATGTTCGATTCTTCGATTCAAAATTTGCCAAATTTCAATTTAAACTTAAACCAGGTAAATGTAATTGTCTACATACACTAGTGCGCCTTACCATACACTAATAACGAACTGTCACGGGAACATAAAGCTACACTAACACATATCAGTAACTTCAAACTAATCTCGTCGAAATCTATTATTATCATGACCTCTTTTTGTAAATAAACAATGTCCAGTATCAATTAATTAATCATTAAAATTGTCAAAGTCGATATCTGAAATTAAACAAAGATTAAACATTGTCTAAAAGATTTGTTGAAATTCATTGTGTTGGTCCTTTGTTCGGGGCCATTGTCTGTTCGCCCGCAGTAGGCGGGCGTGTAGACGGCGTGAAGGCGGTCACAATGCTCCGAGGAAAACGGCTACTGATGTTAATGACACTATCTCATTGGTGCTTCGCCACGTTTTTGTGGGGCTGCTCGGCCATTTGTAAGAGTAACAGCTAGTTTGGCTATCTGCTCGGTGTTTTTGCTGTAGTATTTGAAAGGCGGTTGTTTTTGGTCATTTCTCATGAGATACAATTTTCCCTTTTCACGTGCTTCACTCACCTGTTAAACTAGGGTTAAATATAGGTATATATAGAGGTTCTGTTTAATTCGTACATATATATATGTAAGTATGCGTGTATGAATATAAGTATGTACCCGATTTTTAAAACGTGAGGTTTTCGTTATTTGAACTGCCTGATTATAAAAAGAAATCAGAAAAGACTAACGTCAACAAACTCGTGATATAAAAACAAACTTTGTTTCGTATTGTTGTTATGCTCCTACAAGTGAGTGAGGTTACCAGGAAGGAAGAGTTGCTGCGTTGGTTAGATGACAGTGCGTAATGGATATTTCATATTGCAAGCGATTATTTGCCTTCAGTTTAACTATGCGCTTGTATCTATGCGCTTGTATCTATGAGCTTGTATCTATGCTTGTTTGCCAATCGAGGAGGTATAAAAAAAGAATATATTGTTTATCTTTTAAAAAAGGTATGTAAGATTAAAATCAGAAACTCGTCATAATGTAGCGTGGTAGAGAAATCATTAAACTGCTTCCAAGTTGCAAATCTATACAAACGAAATGTACATTTATATAATTAGGTACTCTTATCGATGTGACATAGCCCTGCGAAGTTTCGGAAAACAAAATTATAAAGCCAGTGTTGTGAACGTTCCGAAAAGTTCGACTTTTTTCGCAATTTAGGGTTCAATTTCGTTTTACAAAAACTTCCCCCGAGCCCGTGTTCGGTAACTTTCAGCTTGCTGTAGGAGACGTGTCCTTTTTCAGTGGATTGTGTATAGGGCTGAAAGGTACTTTATGGGCTTGCGTTGGGGATTGTAATTTATCAAACCTTCTTAGCTGTGACATTAAGCTTTTTGAAAGTGTTACTTTGCACAAAAATGTAGAGATAATAACTCTAAAGGTTTAAGAATCATAGTCTGAGGTTTTCGAACGAAGTAAACGAAGTCTTCAAATCCAGTTGGCGAGAAATAACATTTTATATTACAAATGTTTTGTATATATTTGTCGCTATAAGTCCTGTTCCTCGTCTGTGTAGTCTTTACAACGAAATCACTGACGAAAATATTGACCTATTTAATGATTCGCTTAATTATTAAAGTCTAAAATAAAGTCTGCATTAGTTGTTTTGTTATGTTTCACATAACAAAATGCTAAAGAATGTAAAAGAATACCTATTAATAAACTATAGTACAGCATAAGCTGTGTGCGCCTATAATCGGCATACACTCGAACTATGTACCTTAGATTAGATACATTATTAGATTATTAATTTGCTGTTATACTGTTGGAGCATCTAAATAAATAAATAAAGAAATAACTCTCGAGGTAAGAAACGTAATTAAAACACTCAAGTTACCGAAGACTACGAAATCGGTTCAGGGGCCCTACCGCCGAAGCTGAAGCCGATTCCCATCGGATTTTTTGATTGGGAAAATCTAACTTCGCCTTAAATTACCGTTAGTAAATAAGCTTAGCCGGTAGGGACAGAGACGCTCTACCGATTAAAGTAAAGATATTTATCGCAAACTTATAGAGAAGTCCAATTTTCGCGATCAAAAACCCGATGGGAATCGGCTTCAGCTTCGGCGGTGGGGGCCTACCGCTGTTGTTTTTATGACATTAATATGAACTTGAAAACAAATATTAAGTTGATTTTCATAACACTTGATATTAGTAGGTAATATTTTTTTAAGGACAAATTATACACTGCCCTCTAGTTCCAAACTAAGCAAAGCTTGTACGAGTACTATGGATACTGATACCTAAATACGTTTTTTTTAAGTACATACATATATACATACAAAACCACCAGACCAAGACAAACAGACATGTTCATTCACACAAATATTTGTCTTGTGCGAGGATCTAACCCACGACCTCGGTGTCAACATCAGTCGACCACCAGCTCGTGAAATTCATGTAATTCCCGAGTGTACAGTACTTGGAACCGTTGCCGGTCCCTCAGTTTTTGAGTTACGAAAATTTATATGAAAAATAATAGCAGGAATTCAGTTCTCGACGAATGACTAGTTTAAAACACATTACTTAACCAAATTATTGCTCTTTGACCGAACTACTACATTGAATTTAACTGGATGCAAGCCTAATCTATGAAATGGAATGGATTACCAAACATGGACACATAATCAAAACGTTTCGTTGCGGCTACCATACCAAACATGCAATAATGGACAACACAACTACTGCATTACATTGCTAACAACCAAAACTGCGCTTTATGCACAACGTATAAGATTCCAATTCCATTACATTTCACTTAATCACATTTTGATATGAGCAATTGCACGCGCTGATTATTATGTCTACATTTGATTTTGAACTTTAACCTGATAGCAATACGAGCGATAGTTTCCTTGGTTTTATTATTAAAGGGTGTATTCCAGCTATTTTCCTATAGTTTCCAAGAGTGACGTGGCATTAATATAACTTGTGTACTAAGTGATTACTATGCATATATGTTTCGTGCTTGCGTTAAGACCGCCATTATGATAATGACGATGATAATATTTTTTTGTTATTGGTTCACATCAGGCGAGCTTGTTTGTCACTATGGAACAGTTTAAAAAATGTTAGGTGGTACTGCACTTACGGCCTTTGTTTGTATATAATTTGTTATACACAATGTATGTGACATGATAATAATAAATACATGTTATATGATACTTATAATAACACAGTATAAGTAATAGTACAAGACTATGTAATAGTATAGTAGAGCGTAAGTAATATACACAGTATAAGTAATAGTACAGTATGGCCACACCCTGCCACTCTCTCGTGTCGACCTCACCTCCCCTCTGAGACAAATCTGGAACAGTTTGTATGGTGCCGCACGCACACACGCTCATTCGCGCTCTGCACAGACGTCAATATTTATGTAGTAGTAAACGACGCAACATTTGTATGGAGTGGCCGGGCTGTGCTTATACCATATGAAATGGGCATATAAGACATATGAGCCTTCAAAAATCTCAAAAGATTTTCAAGAAAAGATTCTGTTTCTTCAAAAACAGAGATGTTTTTCCCCAAAAAAGGCTGGCAAAGGATCGGCAACCCCTTGGTGTTGCTGTTTATAAGGGCAGTCATTTTTCATCAGGTGACCTACAAGCTCGCTTGCCCTCTTCTCATATAAAAAAATATGCATGTCCATTTTCAGTAGTGACAAAAATGTTGACAATATACTAAAAGAAACTCGATGAAGTTGGGACACTTGTTCCTAGTTCGTAGAAGCTGAGGCCTAATGTTAGGGATAGTAGGAAAAAAGTGTTCTTGCCAAATTAAATAAACTTCCTTCAGTAAAGTTTGTTGTTTGTTATTAGTTTAGTCCTATAGTTTCCTCGGTTAACTTTCACACTTATACTGTTACTGTGAGTTTTTCTAAATGTTTACTTAATAAAATATTTGCTAAGCAGTTTTGCTGGTTTCTATTAAGCTATATCTCGCCGAATAACACATTCGCGTGGCAATCAGGCAGGTGATATGCTTTTTTGCCAACTTAGTGGAAAAAAAAGAATTGAACTAGGGAAGCGCTTCCGTCTTACAGAAGACTATTTCTCTATTCTCCTTCGAGTGAGTTAAGTATCTGTACTTAACTCACTCGAAGGAGAATAGAGTAAGTAAAAGGAATAAAGAAGAATTTATGAATTCATGATGAATTTATCATATAATAACGGGTTATGAATGATATAAACTTTGATTTGTGATTGGGTCTCTCCAGCGTTCCGCAACTAATCATTAATTAAACTGTCGTCGTCGTCAGTCCTTATTCAGCCCACTGCTGGGATATCTTCTCTCTATACAAGGGGTGTAGAGCATACTCCACCACGCTGCTCAACTGCGGGTTGACAGAGACCAGTGTTTTCAAGCCGCCTAAAGGCCACTGACTTAGATGGCGTAAGTTACTTATTTTCTTGTGTGACTACGATGCAAACTATATATTTTACAGATTAAGTGAAAATTAAAATCAATAACAAATTAATAATTCCATCCCTATCATAATTGGTGATCTACCACAGTACGTTTCCTAAGACATTTAAAACCACAAACGGTGAAATTGTGGAATCAATTTCCCTCAGCAGTATTTCTGAACAATTATTACATTAAATTAATTAAATAAATTTAACGTGTTAAAAATAAAAAGACGTGAGTGACCCACTCACGTCTTTTTGTCGGGAAAGCCGACTAGTTTAGATCTCAAAAGAAGACCTTCATCAGGGCGAATGTCCAGACACGTCCACCCTTTGTCTCTCGCGCCGGACACTCAATTATTACATGGGAGCTTTCAAGAACAGAGTCTATAAAAGGCTGGCAATTGATCGGCGATCCATTGGTGTTGCTGATGTCCATGGGCGGTGGTGATTGCTTTCCATCAAGTGACTCATATGTTCGTTTGCCGCCAATCATTTAAAAAATATTGTCTATGTTTTATTACTACAACCATAAAAGCTTTCTTACTGCCTTTTGTTTCATTCATTATCGAATTGGCATTGTCGTTGCATCCAAAAAGGTTTCATTAGCAAAGAGCAAATGCGACTGTCTTTGTCTGGGTTTCAGACAAAATGCATGCTCTACTTTTTCCTTTTCTTTCCTTACCCCGACAGAATGGGTGACGGGAAAGGGTTGCTTGAGAAATAATAAGCGGCGGCGTATGCACGTTGAAATTGTCTCGTCTGTATACGAATAGATGTCTATGCATTGTCTTTTGTGTTTTAAAAAAAAGGTCTCCGAGGAAAACTTTTATGTAGTTTATTATGGTATAGGAAACAATAATATACTTCCAGTGAATGTATTTTTAATTACAATGAAAAGCAGCTAAAACATTAAAATATGTTTTTATAGTACCTACTTAATCGTGAAATGTGTTCCGTTTAATAAATAATATTAGGCATAGTTTGCCACACGACTGGCATAAAAAGGTCTTACGCTATAATAGGATTTGGGTTTATGATCTCAAGGTAAGCATACAAATTTCCGGTAACATATTATACCATGTACCATAAACATACATTCCATAAACATATATGCATAAAATTTTGCAGATACTGGTTTATACGATGCAAAAGTTCAAAAAGGAATTATATAAATGGCGTAACGAAATAAACTACTTACTGTATTAATGTATTACCTGTGGTATTACTTGAACATACGTTTCAATTTAAAATTAATATTTGCACGCTAAGGTAATGATTACTAAGACATTAGCACCCTACTTGAGCACTTAAGACCATGTTTTATACAAATAAAGATTTATTTATAAGTAAGACCAGGGGCTGTACCGCCAAAGCTGAAGCCGATTACCATCGAAATGTTTGAATGCGAATATTAAACTATTATTGGTTAGATTGTTGCTAATTATGTTTAGCTGAGCTGGTAGAAATCCTACAGCGAATTTAACCTAAGACCGATTTTTGCAATAAAAAAACCGATGGTAATGGGCTTCAGCTTCAGCGGTAGGGCCCTTTAGCCTCTGGGGCCCTACCGCTGAAGCTGAAGCCCATTACCATGGGCTTCAGCTTCAGCGGTAGGGCCCCAGAGGCTAAAGGTGTTGCCCATATTTTGGCTGTAACAATATTAAGGGGACGTCAGTCGATAATATAATTTTACACGAGGAAACCATTACGACTCGTCCGCGTAACTTATAAAAATTCACTTAATTCATTAATTGCAACAGCTTACAAAGCAATCTTTCATGAACATGTTTAGTACTTTTATTTATAAATTTATTGTTGAAAAACCATCAATTTATCAATCATGTTTTATATAAAAAATAAAACTAAAAACAAGAAAAAAGGCTAAATGTCTCGAATCGAATGAACCGGCTCTAGCTTTTTCTAATGAATATGCCCGAATTTCACTCAACATAATTATGGAATTAACAGTGACCAATTATAACTGTGACCTAAGTACAGTGAACCAAATAGCGCCTTTAGATTGACATTCGTTTGTACTCTTTAAACTATGAAGGGTTACTTTTGGTCTCAATAAATAATAGAATTTAGACCTTAGCAATATTTATGTTTGCTAAAGCTCATGTTTTGTTTTGTCAAAACTCATAAACCACTCTCTTGGCTGACAGTACACTAACTCTTCTTTACGTAATGTACTTTGGTGTAAGTAAAGCAAATTAAATTCTACACATCTCTTTGTTTTAATAAAGTTGCGAGTAATACTTTTATCTTTACACCCTTTCCGCCATATACGTCTAACAGGCTATCCACTAATCCTATCTAATAGAGAAGTAAAGTGTTAGAGTTACTCGGCTCGAAGGCACAGTATCGCGTGCGCTCATCAGCTAAAAGGAGCTGGGGCATCGCATTGACTATGTATGATAGTTTGTGAACCTTCGTAGTATATAATTGTAGGGTATTTTGTACGTTAAATATTTAGTTCTGAATATCTGATGCTTTGACGTTATGTTAATACTCCTCCCTTACACACACACACTCACACACATTAAACACGAAATGAAAACTAGTATTAAAGATCGAATAGATAAAGAAAGTCTTTCTATCAGTAGTTACGTGTACGCTAAGTGACAGTTTTCGTAGAGTCTCTACGAAACAAAATATTCTACGAAATTTCGTAGTCAGCGTAGAGCTTCGTAGCGTTTTATTTTTCGCTTCTATTTTCACCCTCTTTACAGCATCTAACGTTATTGCCTTAAAACAAGTAGCCAACAAACTTCAGGAGAAGTCTCCAGACTAGATTTACGTTAACACTAGCTGTTACCCGCAACTTCGTCTGCGTGGAATGTATCAATTATATTTATTTTGTGCAAACCCAAGAATGAAAGTAGCCTAAATTACTTCTTATAACAGCAGCAATTTACCAGTAAAAGTTTCCTCAAAATCTGTCAAGTGCTTTCGAAGATTAGTCGGGATAAACAGACCGACAAAAAGAGAAAAAATATAAGAACTGTTTCTTTTAGAACCGTATTTTTACTAAGTATATACATAATAAACAGCTATTAAGATATTTGCATTATAAAGTTACAAATGGAAACTACATTTAAGTTATAATTTGTAGATTAATACTACTTACCAGTGTATATAGTGGGTGTTTTAATTCAAATTTCTGAATGAAAATCGCAATCCTTTTGTCTTGTGAAACTCTTATTGTCATTTGTGTAAATTGCCGTGTGAAAGAAGTAAACCATAACGCGATATTTTTAACCGACTCCAGAAAAGGAGGAGGTTCTCAATTCGGCTGTTTTTGTTTTTTTTATTTATGTTTGTTACTTAATTACTCCGTGTACTCAAAAGGGGCGAAAGCAGTGAGTATATTGTTAAAGCATGGGAGATGATCATAATTAAGGCGAATTCTGTACCGGACGGTAATTTTTTTTGTGTTACTTAATTATGGGTTCTACATTTCTATGCTTTATTTTTGTTTTCTAAACGATTTTGTATGCATGTAAAATAAAAAAGGAAACACAATCTATATACTTTTGATCTATATTTAGAATGTAAAGGACATGTAACGTCTTAAAGTGAAGTTGAAGTTCTAACTTTAATGTTGATGAATGAATTTTTATTTAGAGGACAGTCCCTTGAGTGTACTGCGTACAATAGTTGGATTTTATTTGGAATAACTAATAAAATGTCAATGATATTTGGAAACACACCTATTCATTATTATGTATAGAGACACGCTGTTCCTGGTAATATTGGTAAAATGCAGGAAATTTCCCAAAATCAGGGGATATTCCTGAAATTCCCCAAACGTAATTTTCGTCTCGAAAGGGCAGTTCTCTAATTAATAGGTAGGGGAAAAAGTCTTTTCGCATTATAGTATGTATGAACTTGTAATAAAATCTCTTTGGTTATACCATTTGTATCTGGCAGGTTTTGATATCTTTAAAAAGTTTAAATTTTAAAAAAGATAATTCCAAATTCAAATTAGGTAAATGTGTGATTTTCATTTGTTTTTTTTTACTGTCAAGATGAGTGAATCTAATGAAGAAATTCGATTCATTTTAAAATTTTACTACAAAAAAGGTAAAAATGCAACGCAAGCTGCGAAAAAAATTTGTGTCGTTTATGGACCTAGTGCAGTGTCTGTGAGAGTAGCACAAATTTGGTTTAAGCGTTTTCAATCAGGAAATTTTGATGTGAAAGATGCACGTCGCTCTGGTCGCCCTGTTACGGATAAAATGGATGCCATTTTTGAAAAAGTGGAGCAAGATCGGCATATCAGTAGTTACGACGTAGCTGAAGAATTAGGAATTGACCACAAAACAGTTTTGGCGCATTTGAAAAAAGCTGGGTACACTAAAAAGCTCTATATTTGGGTGCCTCACGATCTCACTGAAAGAAACCTAATGAATCGTGTACTCATTTGCGATTCTTTACTACGACGTAATGAAAGCGAACCGTTTTTGAAGAAGCTTATAACTGGTGATGAAAAGTGGATCACGTACGACAAGAACGTGCGAAAAAGGTCGTGGTCAAAGGCCGGTCAGGCTTCACAGACTCTGGCAAACCCCGGGTTAACCCGCAACAAGGTGATGCTGTGTGTATGGTGGGATTGGAAGGGCATTATTCATTATGAGCTGTTACCGCCAGGCAGGACTATCGATTCTGAACTCTACTGTGAACAACTGATGAGATTAAAGCAAAAAGTTGAGAGAAAGCGGCCGGAATTAATTAACAGAAGGGGCGTGATTTTTCATCATGATAACGCTAGACCTCACACATCTTTAGCCACTCAGCAAAAATTAAGAGAGTTTGACTGGGAGGTGTTAATGCATCCGCCGTATAGTCCTGACCTTGCACCTTCTGATTTCCACCTGTTTCGGTCTCTTCAGAATTCTTTAGGCAATGTCAGGTTAACATCACGAGAAGACTGCCAAAACCACTTGTCGTGGTTTTTTGAACAGAAGTCCCAAAATTTCTATAGTAATGGGATCATGTCTCTACCTACAAGATGGCAAAAAGTTATCGAACAAAATGGCACCTACATACTTTAATTAAATGTAAATAAACTTTATTAAAAAATGTTTTGAATTTTCATATAAAATACGAAAAGACTTTTTCCCCAACCTAATATATATGTAAATCTCGATAATATGTCTGTTATTTTTCAGTGTTCCTTTAAATCATATAGTTTCGGGCATCATATCGAGCGTTAGTGGGGAAGCACTTGCATTTCACAAAATACCGTAGCCACATAACAATGCCCTTGAGAATTATGGTGTTCCTTGAGAGTCAGTCAGTCAGCAGAAATGAGGTGATGCTGCATCAGCACCGGTGATGACAGAACGTAAGCCTTGCTCAAGCAATACTCGTCGTATTCAACGTCAACCGCTTTGCATCGAGCTAGCCGTATGCTTACTTGGCACTCGATGTGGTGTATTGGGACAAGCCCGCCACACATTCCCATCTCTGTGTCTACTGTGTAGCCAGGATTAACAGCGGCGATTAGTAAAAAAGACAATGAAAAATGAAGTTCATTGCTGTCCCAGCGGTTTTACACTACGGCTACCTTAGAACTCACAACGAGTTTTATCAGAAGAAATTACTAGTAGTGGGAAGTTTTGAAGTTTACCTTCCCCCCTTAACTATGTGAGAAACAGCAATATGACAAATAAGGTATTAAAAGCTTTAAAAGAGATGGGTAGTCAAGCGGAACTCAACTGCCTTGCACCACGAATGATTAAATCGGCGTGGTAAAATGAAAATCACGGATATACATTAACCAATCTCCTGGCTATTTGCCAATTAGGGACACTTTCGGACACAATTGATGACTTTTGTGAATCTAGGCATTAAGATCATAATATGCCAAAGCGATGTTTGCCAGATCTTAGAGTCTTTAGGTCATTGAGTGACGTATTAAATCTTTGTCCTATCATTTTTTTTTTGTTAGTTAGTTCGAATTGAAGTAGGTTTGTAGCGAATGCGATCGAGAGACAATCCTCATTTGTAGTGCAGAAAAAGTACACGCATTTAATAGTCGTTTCAATGTAATACAAATACATACCTTAGTACATATTCCACAGGAATTTTAAGCATCTTGTGGACTGGAGACCCAATTAGTGGCGCTTCTTTCAATGCAGGTAAAAGCCTCCATTTTGAATTCAATAATATTGCTTATTGGTTCTTTTATATTCGCTCCTTTTGAAGCTTACTTATTGGGAAAATTTGATTGAAATTATTACGTTTTTAGCGAAATACTCGGATGGTTTTGTAATAACTGGATAAGCGCCAAGATTTGCACTTTCTAAAACATAAGAAATGTTCTTGTGATTATTTTTTTTAATATATAATTATTTACTTTTAATACCTTTGGTTTGTGATTAATTTTCGCAATAATGTATACATTTATTTAACTAAGACACGCCATGATTTATAACATTAGTCAACAGGAACTTATTATTTTTCTGTGTGGCATATGTTATATATATTTCACAGTTTCATGTCATATTCTACAGTTCTCTGATTGAATTTACTAACTAACATTATTATAAATAATATAATTTGTGCATTTAGCATAGAGATGTTTTCTATCTCGCTCTAATATATATGATTAATCATTGTTAGTCTACAGTATGGAGATATGAGATATAGTTACACTATTGTATTGGATGTTACCTGTAAAATAGTTGTAAGTGTAGAGATAAATAAATAAATAAATGTTCAACTACCGACCTATCTAGGTATAACAGCATTTGCTATTTTCTTCTCCGAACATTGGCTTCCTTTCCAAGTTTCTATGTCTTTCTACCCTTTCTTATCTTCATTAAATTTATGTTGGACTGTTATTGGGTGTCATACATCCATCTAATATTAGGATGCATATGCCTATAGACAAATAGCAATTACAGAACTTCTACTTCTGTAAGCTGAGATATTACGTAGAAAACAATCAGAAAAAAAAAACTAATATTTTTAATTGTAAACTTACTTCACAATTATATCACAGATGCAGTCACACAGACTAAACCCTCCTACACAGGAGCGATTTTTTAACATTTCAACTGACGAAATTTTAATTTCTTTGCTAAATAGTTCAGAAAAAAGCTTTTCTGGGAAGCCTAAATTGTTTGACTTAGTGTGTAGTCACCTTAACAGTCGCCATGGCAACTTATCTCGTACCTGGAGTTTGTTTAATTGGTTTTGCTAATTGCTCGCTGGAGGCTAGACAGTCGGACGAACCAAAGAACGCTCTGCTGTCAGTTTTTTTTAGATTTACTTGCGGGGAAAATGGGAGGAAAAGTTATTTAGGGGTCTGTATGAAATTTATCTACATTAAAAATTAGTATAAATCCGGAAATAAACTAAAATATTACTGTGATGTAGTAATAAGTATTTTGGAATGAAAAGAAAATATACAATACGATAAAATACTCGCTGGAAAACTTTGTGGTAATTTCAAACAAAAAAAAAGTTATAGATTTTATGAACATGTGTAAGCTGGCGGCTTCTTAACGGTATTGTTTTGACATTTTCGCGTTCAGTTTGACATTCAATTCCGTCAAGTGCGTGATGTTCATCTTTTTCGTCGACCCTTATTCATGCCACCGCAGGGATACGGGTCTCCCCTCAATTGAAAGGGTTTAGAGCATACTCCACTACGCTGCGCAACTGCAGGTTGGTGGAGACCAGTGTTTTCAAACCGCCTAAAGGCCACTGATTTGGCTTAACGACTATCATGTAATGACAACAGATGTTCATCTACAGCGTGTTAATTTTTTTTTTTTCTATTAATGTAATGATCAATATCGTAAAGTAGCAAGTAAAAAAAAAATGGATGAAATACATTCTTATGAATTCTTCATAATATTATTATTTTCCCTTGAAGGAAAATGACCTTATTAACATATTTTATAAGGCAATTCTATGGGTACTCTACACATCAGCGTAATAAACTCGGCATTTAAGCCTTCGCAGTAATTTCCCGAAAATATATCCTAAACAACAAATTTACACGGGGGATAAGCTTATCCTGGCAGAATTCTCATATCAGTAATGAATTCTGGAGTTTATTGCTGAGATACTGCTGTTACGGGGTATCGTGGATAATTTAATTCCCCTGCGTACTGAATACGTATGTACTCTACGGAGTTAAGAGTTTGGTATAGCAAGATTACCTTCATTTTTAACTAGCGATGTTCCCGACTTTACACGGGTGCATAAAATTCTACGAGTTCGAAAGTCCTCGTCAACCGTTACTCATCCCACTTCTGGCATACGGGTCTTCCCTCAATTGAAGGGGTTTAAAGCATATTCCACCACGCTGTTCAACTCCGGGTTGGCGTAGGCCAGTGTTTTCAAGCCGCCCAAAAGCCATTAGCTTGGCTTAACGACTGGCATCTAATGATAACAGCTGGGTCCGACGCCTTAACGTGGCCTTCGAAGAACGTAGGAGTTCCAGATAACCCATCCATAGACAGGCTACGGTCGAAGTTGCTTAACTTGTGTGTTCGATTAGACTGACACGCGCAAAGACGCCATCGAGCTCGTCATCGAGTTTGAAAGTAATATTAATTTACTACGTTCGATGAAGCAGATTTTTCATATTTAGCTTCACATTAAACGGAATATCTGAAAAACTAGTAAATCGATTTCACTGGAACAAAATTAAAATTAGGCATATTAAATTTTTCTATCTCTATCCCAGGAATTGCATCAAAATCGTTTGCGACCGATGTTCAAGAATTAATGCTACACGAATATATATATATATATATATATATATATATATATATATATATATATATATATATATATATACAAAGCAAAGAGAATTAATAATATACAGCTACATATATTTTTCACTTCATTTTGATTTGGTTTGAAGTACCTGAAAGAAGGTAGTTTGTTGTTACAATAAAATCATTTTAATATGTATTTTTACTCTCGCGTTATTATATTATGAAATATATATAAAAAATAATAATTAGATTGGGACGGACTGGCAGACAAATGAAAATATCTTTGTTCCTACGACGATTTCGTCCTTTTGTTTAATTCATAATGACACAATTTATTCAAATTTAGAGCTTGTGCGAATGTGAAACAATACAATTCAAATTAGAAATTCACGTAATGTGATGATTTTAATATTTACCTATCTCTTTTAATTCACGGGTCAAGCTCGGTCATTTGATAGGCGTGCGCGGGGATATGGATCCAACGCGTAGAGGTCCCTTTGAGACGTTTGATGTAATGTTGTACGCCCGCCGTGACCCGCTCCAGGATATGTCAATGGAACGATATACCCATGAGCTTGTCTCGGCAGGCGTTGGGACTATTGCGAAGTGTGATGGAAAATAAATGGGCTATGGAGATGAGATCTGGGTGAACTTAATATCGGGCTATTACAGAAGAGAGACGGACGCCTGCTATAACTGCTTTTATTGCTAGTTATTTGCGGCAGGCGGTGGCTTGCCACTCGTGTTTACCTATATTATTGTTTATGTGTAACGATTTTTTGTCTGATTTCTCTTATTCTTTTCCGAAATATACTGTTTCTATTCATAGACTAAGCGTCATTGACTAAACTATCAGCGCACCGGCTTAATTAGACGAGCTCGGTGTCAAATGGTTAGCAGTGGCCACTTTGACTCCGAGGCCGCGGGTTACATTCCCGCATAAAACAAATATTACCGTCTATTTGTCTTCGTCTGGGTGTTTTCTATATATTATATGTAGGTATTTACAAAAAAAAAAATGTATTTAAGTATAATATGAGTTATCTAGTACTTATAGTATTAGCTTTGCTTAGTTTGGGATTATATGCTGTGTAATTTGTTCTAGGAAAATATAACAATATGGAATAAGTTTTCTCTTACAGCATATTAATGTGGTTAAAATCAATATTCCACCATATCCCTCACAGTTACATAGCTCCCTTTGTTTACATGCTGTCGTCTATAATCGATCTTACTACCACATATTTATCCATAATGGCGAATCACGCAAGGGTTGGAAGGTCTTTAGACAGATAGATAGAATATGCTTTATTAGATTAGAACATTAGCTAGTACAATAATAATTACGTTACGGTGAACAAAACTCATGGCCGTGTGGTTCCGACAGACTAGAATAGAATCACTCCGTCTCTTTCCGCGGATGTCGTACAAGGTGACTAAGGGAAATACATTATCAAACATCGATCAGGCCTCCCCAATCCGTCTGGCCAGTGTGGGGAGTGTAGGCCAAATCCTCCTTCCGTCTGAGACGGACGAGAGAGGGTCGTGCTCATGTAGTGGAGACTAAAATGACCTGATGATGATGATGAAACAAAACTCAACCGCCAACTCGCAGGCAGAAAACAACCCACAACCCTTGTTCATCCCACTGCTGGGAGTCGGGTCTCCCCTCAATCGAAGAGGTTTAGAATGCTAGCAGTGGGATGAACTGAATTCTAGCAGTGGGATGAACTGAATTCTAGCAGTGGGATGAACTGAATTCTAGCAGTGGCATGAACTGAATTCTAGCAGTGGGATGAACTGAATTCTAGCAGTGGGATGAACTGAATTCTAGCAGTGGGATGAACTGAATTCTAGCAGTGGGATGAACTGAATTCTAGCAGTGGGATGAACTGAATTCTAGCAGTGGGATGAACTGAATTCTAGCAGTGGGATGAACTGAATTCTAGCAGTGGGATGAACTGAATTCTAGCAGTGGGATGAACTGAATTCTAGCAGTGGGATGAACTGAATTCTAGCAGTGGGATGAACTGAATTCTAGCAGTGGGATGAACTGAATTCTAGCAGTGGGATGAACTGAATTCTAGCAGTGGGATGAACTGAATTCTAGCAGTGGGATGAACTGAATTCTAGCAGTGGGATGAACTGAATTCTAGCAGTGGGATGAACTGAATTCTAGCAGTGGGATGAACTGAATTCTAGCAGTGGGATGAACTGAATTCTAGCAGTGGGATGAACTGAATTCTAGCAGTGGGATGAACTGAATTCTAGCAGTGGGATGAACTGAATTCTAGCAGTGGGATGAACTGAATTCTAGCAGTGGGATGAACTGAATTCTACCAGTGGGATGAACTGAATTCTAGCAGTGGGATGAACTGAATTCTAGCAGTGGGATGAACTGAATCCTAACAGTGGGATGAACTGAATTCTAGCAGTGGGATGAACTGAATTCTAGCAGTGGGATGAACTGAATCCTAACAGTGGGATGAACTGAATTCTAGCAGTGGGACGAACTGAATTCTAGCAGTGGGACGAACTGAATTCTAGCAGTGGGACGAACTGAATTCTAGCAGTGGGATGAACTGAATTCTAGCAGTGGGATGAACTGAATTCTAGCAGTGGGATGAACTGAATCCTAACAGTGGGATGAACTGAATTCTAGCAGTGGGATGAACTGAATTCTAGCAGTGGGATGAACTGAATCCTAACAGTGGGATGAACTGAATTCTAGCAGTGGGACGAACTGAATTCTAGCAGTGGGACGAACTGAATTCTAGCAGTGGGATGAACTGAATTCTAGCAGTGGGATGAACTGAATTCTAGCAGTGGGATGAACTGAATCCTAACAGTGGGATGAACTGAATTCTAGCAGTGGGATGAACTGAATTCTAGCAGTGGGATGAACTGAATTCTAGCAGTGGGATGAACTGAATTCTAGCAGTGGGATGAACTGAATCCTAACAGTGGGATGAACTGAATTCTAGCAGTGGGATGAACTGAATCCTAACAGTGGGATGAACTGAATTCTAGCAGTGGGATGAACTGAATTCTAACAGTGGGATGAACTGAATTCTAGCAGTGGGATGAACTGAATTCTAGCAGTGGGATGAACTGAATCCTAACAGTGGGATGAACAAGGGTTGTCGACGACGAAACAAAACTCAACCAGGAGAATTCCCTCAAATACGAGTATGTAGCTGCTAGCAAATGTTATAATAAAAACTGAAAAATACCTACCACGTACAGCAAACCGCTGAATCAGTAAAGTTGAGTTCAGCGCAGCGCTAAACTTGTACAGCACCGGTAAAGTTTTCACGAGCTACTTTCTCTTGTGAAATATATACCAGAGCGACCGTTCAAGATAAAAACTTTAGACTGTTTTACGTACTACATTACTTACTCTATGTGCAGTTTTGTCACAGAACAATAGTTATAGTTTTGAAAATTTCCAACTCGAAAAAAGTTTAAACTTATTTTCCGAACCAGAAGTTTGTCGTAGAGTCCGTAGAGCATCCATTCATAATAAATAAAAAAAATGCCTATCGCTGGCTGTATCCAATTGCATCTTAAATAAACTTTTATCTAATCAACTTTAGGATCAAATGTATCAAAACAAATGAAGATCATTGTCAAATTGCGACAAAAATAAAAATAGCAGCATTTTCTTAGGTCAATATTTTTATTTTTTCTTTCACAAAATACAACTATAAAACTAAAGTACTTAAAACTAAATAATTCTAAAATAAATGTAAAAAGTTTGGCTCGTGTGGCATCGTTCCCAAGCACAGAACTAATTTCCCAAGATGCTAGCAGCATTACTTCGCTGGTTAGCTAAACTGATCATTTGGGCGAAGAATATGCCAGATCTTCACCAGTTACGTCGACCAATCTGTTTCCTAATTCTTTTTGCTGGGACCCCATAGACATCATATATAATGTAAACATGATAAGGCCTGAACTGAACAATAACGATTGTAGGGTGCAGGGTGTGGTCATGTACTGTCAATACTAGTATGTACTTCGTGATGTATGTAACATCACACATAACATTTTAAGAAATTATAATTTAAAATTATGATAATATGCTGATATGGATTTAGTTTAAGTTTAATTTAGTTTCCATAATCGGAAAGTTTTATATTTTGTTTTCACAAAAAACTATAATTTTTAGTATTGTCCTATAGTTTAGAAGAGAACTTAGTGCTAAAGAAAACAAAAAAGGGGTGTGTGGTGGTACAACACGGTCGTGTGTTGTAAATGAATACGTTATATGCACTAAAATTATCACAAAATGGCAGTACATCCCCCTCCCCCACACGCGATGTTCAATAGTCCTTACTTAGCGTAATAAATAATTTGATCTTCCATCTATCCAGTGGTGTGATTGAATGTTGGATGTAGAGCATAGATTGGAAACTACTACACCAAACTGTAGCCCCCGATTTTGTTATTATTAGATTAGACATCATTAGATTGCCCCCGTATTCTAGCAAATTTAAAGACGTATTCAAGTCGAAAAATACATAATTGATAATAACAAATAGTGTCTTGATACTGCCGCTTGATGTCTGCCAGTTATGATAATAATTCCTTACGCATTCGAAACAAAAAGACAACTGAGTAAATGTGGCACTTTATCATTTTTCTCTAAATAGCATACACTACATAAATATTACCCGCAGACGTTTTTGTTCCCATAATACTATGGAAATATGGAGCAAAAAGTATAATTTAGTACAGGGACACTACAATATTCCAATGCAAACTCTATATTGGCAAACAAAGGCGCCAGTACACATTTCATGAAGTGTTTCGAGCTGTTTCAGGAAAATGTCGCGTTTATGCCAGTTTCCACTGTATATTGGCTCGACTTCACGGGTGTTTCAGGAAATATTCATTTAGAAACATTCGTGAAAAGAAAAGAGTTGGCTTGGGGATTGTAGTTTTGTTGTACGTATATGGAAATGACAAAAACTGAACAGTGATAAAAAAGAGAGTGGACTTGGGATTAAGAATAAGTACTTTGAAGATGGTTTTAGTTGTGGTCGTAGTGTTCTGGTTTTTTTATACTACGTCGGGTGGTAGACTAGCATACGAATCGCCTGATGTAAAGCAGTGGTCATAGATTATAGAAGCTTGAAACATAATACAGCGCAAGATATAGGCCCCGGTTTTCTATGAGTAGGAAGTAGGTGTTAGGTAACCGATAAAAATTATTATAACTGTTTTGAATTTTATTGCTTTATGTTTGCTCCTTTCATTTTTTTTATCTAAAATGTCTCCAATACATCATTCAGATACAATTTTATTATATTAAGTCGTCATATATATGTATAGATTACGTAGACTTCGGATTTTTTTGTATGACGTCAATATGATATGCTTAGGCTTAAGGTAATATTTCCATTATGTTTCATAAAATATTCAGTAAAGTGGTACAAGTATTGGAAACCTTTGGCCACATAATATCATTTTGTATTTACGAGTATTATCGAATACTAACTTTCGCCTGCAACTTCGTAGACACGCCTCCTGGTATCCCATGAGAACTCATAAATTCTCTTTTGTAATAATATCTATCATTTTAAACAAGCTTACGGCCTGCATGATGTGTTGTAAAGTGCTTACCATTCTGTTGAACTCCTTCACTGAATCCATCAAACCCTTGAGGGTTGTAATGTCCCTGCGAGTGAGTGAGGGCACCACAAAGAGAAGAAGGAGTATGCTCCTTCCTCTATAGGCTTTCCCTGACTGGCAACGGATCGGCGACCCTTTGGTGTTGCTGATCTCTATGGGCGGTGCTCATATGATCAGTTGACCCGTATCATGATAACGAAAAAGCGCTACTGTAGTTAAACTTGAAACAATGTCTATTGTAAAATTTTTGGCTTAATCGCTATTCAAATATATTTAAAAAAATACTACAGGTTACACAATTTCGAAGGCAGAAAAGGCCTCTTCGTTATTAAAAGTTATTCGAAATTCTACTGAATGTTGGAACTTTTCTGTTCAGTTTTATCAATTCACAGTTATTAAGTATTGTTCGTTTCTCGGGATGGCGGATATGAGCTGGCGGACAGGAATTTAATTAACAAACCATTCTATATAACCATATATTTGTAATGCTAACCTTCGTTCCGATAAGGTGCTAACTTGGACAGCTATTTGGCCTATGCTTGGTATTTAATATGATATTAAAATATCTTAGATGCTTCCTGACCGTGGCTCCGGTAAATTTGGGAAAGGAATCCGGGAGTATTTAATGTTTATATATAAATCCATACAAGTAATAAAGTACAAATAATAATATGTTACAAATCAACAAGTCGTGTACAATATTAACTAAGCTACTTGAGTTACCTACTTGATTCAAACAAGCCTCAAGGCAGCTATTATTTGGCTGCAGTATTCTGTGACGTGGAGGTACTTCCAGTCGAGCAGCTTACAAAATATGCTACGCAATGCCCTCCTCTCTTTTCGCCAGAGTCTCGATTGTCAGTCAGAAGATTGTACTTACTACTTACCAATAACGGTATCCTACAGTCACATATTCATGCAGTAATAAATAAAATCAATGATCAGTACAGATAGAAACCACATTGGACGGATCGGGTTTAAATTTAGAGTACAGTAGCTATTATAATATAGCCATCTACTAAGAAACGATTTTAAAAATTCCCAAGGGATAACGGGATATAGTACTCGTACTAAGTCGTGGGCGCAATCTAATAGGCTAGAAGCCTATGTTCTAAAATTATAAAAAATAAATATCAGTATCGTAAAATACAGAAAACTAGAGTCATCTGCGATCTTAAAAAATATAATAATTTATGTCCGACTTGTTTTAATCGATCAAAGTTTGGTGGGAAAGTGCAAAAAAACAGAAAAACGTTAAAATTATAAAAAAACTTCGAAAAAAAAAACTATAACTTTTGTTATGGAACTATTACATAAACGTAGTATTTAACATGGCTATCGTACAAATTTATGTTTTAATATATAAAAAATACCTAGATGTGATTGCCTTTTGTATAGAGCGTTTTCGGAAAAGTCCGAAATTGTGATTTTCAAGTTATCATATCTTGAGACGTTTTTGTGCTGTCGAAGTAATTTCTTCACCTGTAGTTATATTATAATGACGTTTATACACAACAAAGCAAGGGAAAAATCGTCATGTAGCCTATTCTCAATATAGGCGTAGCACTCACAAATTTTAAGCGCTCTTCCTTTTGATTTAGATGGTTAGAGTTCTTCTTAAAAAGCAATTTAAAATTTTCAGAAAATATGCCAGTGATATGTTAAGGCTGGAGATGGGTAGGAAGTATGTCAAGTGTCCTCAAATTCCTTTTTGTTGGCTCCGGAAATAATTTAACGTCAAAGTTTCGCGCTCATTTGTTGGCTTCTTTGAGAAGTTTCCAAACGTTTTTTTATCACATTTGCGAAGCCATGAAAATAGGTTAACGAGACAGAGCAAGAAGGAATAATGAAATTATAAACTTTATGCTCACATTTTTGATAATAATTGTTTAAATAGGATGTAAGTTTCTTTTCAACAATTAATAGGATTAATATTTCAGCGTAAAATACATAAATATACACTTCCATTGAGCCCCAACAAACAAAGGGCAAAACATTTTTTTAATAATTACTTGAAATAAGAAAAATATATAGCAAATATTCAGATAAAGATTTCTATTTCTAGCACCTTAAAACGCAAATGCTTCTCTTGTGCGAGAATCGACCTGTTACATAGCCAATGACCGGTTCGTTGCATGTTTAAATCTGCGAAAAAGTTCACCGCTTCACATCAGACCAGCCATATGCATGTTTGCAACCTGACGTAGTATAAAGAGAAAGTTATTAGTAAATAATAATAAGACGTATGTAAATAAATGGCGTCCCCTCTCAAGATGCGGATAGCTGAAGCGACTGGATGGAAAAGCGGAGCATCGCATATGATGCATTCTGGAAGAAGGGGATGCTAAAGCATTGAGGAAGGTATATCCAGAAGTGGGTAGATACAGGCTGATGATAATGTAAAAAATAATAATATTTTATATAAACTAGAAATATACATAACTCTTACGACTTTTTATATAAAAACGAACAAAGCCACAAAGCGCTTAGTCAATACCTACGCTATTTATTATACATGCACGCAAAGAAAGGAAAAGAACGTGAGCATACAGGAAGACATTTTATCTACAAATTTTCAATAATTGAATTTGATTAGCGTTGACGTTTTGTCGTGACGGTAAATGGCACGAGACTGTGTGAATTACCGTTCATTCTTCTTACCACAATAGTGGCAGGTACAACTCATCTATAGACAAATATATCTTAGCATAACTCAATATGCGCACCTAAAAGGCAACAAGAAACATTGGCGCGGAACACCGGAATAAGATTAATCAGAAACAACGTTGACGAAGGTTCTCTCGATGAATATCTATCTCTACATAATATATACCTTTTACGTTGAACATTGCTCTTATTTTGCCAGAATATAAACAGTAAATCGGCGGTTTTCGAAGCCATTTTTTTGAAGGATACTCTAAAACTTATCTTGATTTTGTCTGGAAATTGAAGAGTATTTTGTAGCTCATCACTACATAGCCACAGAAATAAATATATATAACTCCGCTTAGGCACAGAAATAAATATATATATATAAAATTATAGTACTTATGTAGCATAGCATCACATCCCATCCTCATCGCCAGAGGAGCTCGATGGCGTCGTTGTGCGTGGCAGTCTAATCGAACACGCAAGTTAAGCAACGTCGACCGTAGCCTGTCCATGGATGGGTTTATATTATATCGAGCTCCTCCGTGCTTCGGAGGGTACGTTAAGCCGTCGGTCCCGGCTGTTGTCACTAGATGACATGATTAAGCTAAGTTAGTGGCCTTTGGGCGGCCTGAATACACAGGCCCGCAGTTGAGCAGCTTGGTAGAGTATCATATAAACCCCTAAAATTGAGCGGAGACCCATATCTAGGGTTGCCATCTCTAGACGCTAGCAACCAAGACAAGATGCGTGAAAACTCCGGATTTTGAATCGAAAAAGCCGGCATGTCATCAGTGTTTTTAGTACTAGTACTATTTTTTATTCTGTGACAAGATGGTTATTCGCAGCATAGAGCTGGGCTGTATAGATTAAAACTTTTTACTGTGGACTTCGAATGAAACTCCGCCCGGACGCCCCCCGGACGCACTCCAAACTAGGACAAATCCGGGGAAACCCGGACGGATGGCAACCCTACCCATATCCCAACAGTGGGAGGAGTAAAGGTTGACGGCGACGATGTAACATAGCTACACATTATGTGTCAAAAGACGATCAATAATGATGATTAATACCGACGAAAAGGAAAACTTTCTAATGAAAGTTTTCCTTTCTCTCGCATCGGTTTCCGCAATGTTGAGGGTCATCGATTTCTTTTGGAAAAAGTTTGATGCAATCTCTCGAGGTCATCTATTTCTATATGCAGCGGAGTGGAACGGATCTGAGCTCTACCACTTAAGCGGAAGGTGATTTAGATAGAATATTTGGAACTTGCATATCGGACTTCGTTTTAAGCTAATGACAAATATTTTCAGCTCATACGGTAGATTCACTATCGCTGAAACATTACTTTGTGGTCATATAGATATTGTTAAAATCTATTCATATAACTGTTTGTCTCTTTGTACTAAATCATCAAATTCAGTTCAGTAATTTTTACATAATACGTGCACACCAAGTGCACGTAAAGTAAAAATTACTGAACTGAATTTGATGATTTAGTACCTACATGGTGAAAGTTTATGTTATGGGAGTATGTATTCTACCCTGACGGTAAAGATATACCTATTATTGAAACTAGTAAATCGAATTTGCTAGTATTCAAAATTCTAAATAACGCGACTTTATTGCTATCAAGTAATTGTGAGAGGTAATGAGACTTCAGCATTGTCAAACAATTCAGCTTGCCGAATAAGTAGCGGCGAAAGTACAATGATGGACAGCCTGGAAAGAAAATTGTAATTAAATTTTGTAAATTGGAAAGGAGTTACGCTGTTGTTCACACGACAGTTCTGCGAAAAGCGAAACTTCGGATCTCTGAAAGTGAGATTCCAAAAGTAAATTGAATATTGAACGTTTACGTAAAGTAAATTAAGGTTTACTCCTAAGATATTTTTACTTATAGATGTGTTCTACTTGTCTTCACTGTGGTAAGAAGACAGCAAGGTAATTGCCCGGCATTAACTTAGTCCCGCGCCATTTACCGTCGCGGCAAGACGTTAGCGCTAATCAAAAACAATTATCGAAAAGTTTTAAATAAAATGCCTTCCTGTGTGTTCACGTTCTTTGCGTACTGCATGTATAAATGGGTAGGTGTTAAGTAAGCTTTTTGTAGCCAATTTTTACTGGCACGATGTTCGCTCTATAAATACTGATACGGAGATGACATAGGAGGAAATGAAATTTAGTAATTCTAGCACTACTCTCAACATATTATCGTGAAAATTCACGTAACGTATGCAGTTTTTTAAATGTGGTATATCCCTTGCCAATCTCTAAGACAAGCAAAATATTTTGTGCAAAAATCGCAGTTCGCAAGTAATGTGAATCTACCAGTAAACGCTACAGATTATATCTGCTTGAGGGTGACATACATAGGACATGCTTTTCTACTATACGTAGGGATTACCAGCAAGGTAATACAGGAGGTGCTTTGTGAATATCAGCACGTTTCTCATCCCACATATATTGTATGTAGGGCACCGTTTTACTTTACCTCGTCTAAACAACTTAACTGACAAAGCGGTTTTGCTTTTACCTAAACTGGCATGTTTGTGAGATGTGTCGACGAGTAAAAAATGGCTTTGTATCATTGAGTTATCACGGTGTTTGTTTATGTTATATTTTGTGTCGTGAATATGTCTTTAAATTTCGTACCATAGAGGAGCAATCCAAAAAATCTAATCATAACTAAATCGGGGGGAAAAGTTTGGCGTTGTAGTTTCGAATCTGTTCTCTACATCCAAATTTCAATCACATCACTGGATTGATGAAGGATCAATTAATTTATTACGCTAATTAAGGACTATTGAAGATTGCATGCGGGGGAGGGGGAATCGCTGCCATTTTGAGATAATTTTAGTGCATATAACGTATTTATTATGTACAACACACGGCCGTGTCCATAACACAGACACACCTCATTTTTTTTTTGTTTGTATCCTATTTAGGATATACAGAGCGGATCGAATTGTTAGCAAGAGGGACTCCGAAAATATGAAAGATAGAAAATAATCGAAAACAAAATGCGTGGTGAATTGAGAGGTTGTCATCGACGATCAGTAACGGGTGTTAGCTTAGTAAACCTGGACTAGTTATTATATCAATAATTTGTTCGAAAAGTCAACTTACATACTTCTGTTGAAAAAAATGTTAATTTCATTTCAGCTACAACTGCTACATTTATCCACAATATTGGAAGATTTACCTATTAGTATATTATTCTAAAACCATATAAGTTTTTCTGTAGTCTTTATAAGGCAATTAATGTAATTATCATTTTTTTAAATATCTGTTAAAAAAATTCGTCTGTTTTCATAACACATAGACGGATAGACACCCGAGTGGTTTTAGAAAACTTTCGTTCATATATTCATTCGGTCGTGCGAAACAATAAAAAAGATATGAGACTGATATATATTGTTGGCGTAATAAGAAAGAAATTAAAAAGTAGGTATTATATTATATATTATTTTTTATACAATAATTAAAAAAATATGTGAGGATACATATGAAATAAGCCTAGAAGATTGTGAACGAACGAATAGGCTTTCTTCATCGAGTTCTCAGGTTGTGGAATGAATTACCTGCCGAGCTTTTCACAAGAGATTACAGCATGGGGTCTTATAAGAAAGGCGTGAATGGTATTTTACAGGGTCGGTAACGCGTGAGTGATATTTCTGGTGTTGCGAGCATCCACAGGCTGCGGTGATTGCTTACTATCAGGCAGGTCGTATGCTTATTTGCTACCTTATTTGTAAAAAAAATTATTACGAAACAAAAATGAGATTCTTGTGGTTTGCTACGTAAGTTAGTTAGTTTTCAATTTATTTAGTTACAGCTATGTTCAAACTTGAACAAATTAAGAGAGACTGTAACCTACACTTCCGTTAGTAGAATTAGGAACTAGCCAAGTTGAGAAGTAGCCGAGGTCATTTGAGGAGACTAATTACAGTTTAAGCTTGTACACAAGTAAATGGTTCTAAGCAAACACCCATTACTTAAATCAAGTTTCTGGTTGGCGTACACTGCTCAATTTGCATGACCGATTGACCATTATTAAAAAGTAAATTTATTCGTATCATCATCTTTCTGACCCATTGTTCTCCACTGCTGAACAAAAGCTTGTACTGGTCTCACCACGATATTTAGAGAGGGTGGGTGTAAGTGACTCATTACGATCTTTAGAGTCAAAGCCAACCTGCACGTGGTGGCCCTTGCCGACTAACGAAAAAGGCTCTGCCGAAAGGAGGGCAGGATACAGTGTAAGCTGCCCGACAGGGGAAACTAAGTACTTTATTATTCAAGTTACTGATTAAATAGGTATCATATTCTAACTTTTTAGTCCTTGTAAAAAATTTTTCTGGACACATTACACACTGCCATTTAGTCCCAAACTAAGCAAAGCTTTTACTATGGGGACATGATACTAAATACATTTTTTTTTTGTAATTTTTTGTAAACATATATTACATAGTAAACACCCAGACCAAGATAAACAGACATGTATGAACATGTCTGTTTATCTTGGTCTGGGTGGAGCGCGGACTTGATCCCCGCACAAGACAAATATTTGTGTGCATGAGCACACAAATATTTGTCTTGTGCGGGGATCAAATCCGCGACCTCGGAGTCAAAGTGGCCATTGCTAACCATTCGACCACCGAGCTCGTCTTATTTCTAATGGTTGTGTATAGAGGTGATATGTTTTATTACTCTTTTACGGTTTAACGGCTGCGCGGATTTGGTTGATCGTCATAAATATACAAACGTATTCTGGACTTGCATATAGGTCATTTTTATACAGGTATTGAGGTAAAAAATAAAATTTAAAAATTCTGTCTTTATTTGACAATCTACCACAGTATATTATTAAAGCATTTTCTATCGAATTGATGAAATAAACTCAACGATGTTTTCGAACAAATACGACATGAGAGTCAGAACAGAGTATAGGCAGCGGTGATTACTTACTATCAGGTGAACCACACGCTCCTTTGTCCGCCTCTTGTAAAACATAATGGAGTGTGGCTGTGTCACGGACATGGCCATGTGTTGTACGCGAATACGTTATATGCACTAAAATTATCTCAAAATGGCAGCGTTTTCCCCTTCCCGCACGCGATGTTCCATAGTCCTTATTTTGCATAAATTCTTTGATCCTTCATCTATCCAGTGGTGTGATTGAATTTCGGATGGAGATGATAGATTTGTAGCTGCAACACCAAACTGTCCTTCGAATATGTTATCATTCGTTTTTAGGGTTCCGTACCAAAAGGGTAAAAAGGAACCCTATTACTAAGGCTCCACTGTCCGTCCGTCCGTCTGTCACCAGGCTGTATGGGCTCATGAACCGTGATAGTTAGACAGTTGAAATTTTCACAGATGATGTATTTGTGTTGCCACTATAACAACAAATACTAAAAAATAGAATAAAATAAATATTTCAGGGGGTTCCCATACAACAAACGTGATTTTTTTTGCCGTTTTTATAGATAATGGTACGGAACCCTTCGTGCGCGAGTCTGACTCGCACTTGGCCAGTTTTTTTTAATTGCCTGAAGCAATTTTTATAGACGTATTCACATAAAAAAAACTTATTAAATACTCTCTATAATTTTTTTTGCTATTAATTAGCGTCAAGTGCTTTAACCCTTCACTATATAAATAAATAATAATAAATAAATGTTTCTGGACAATTTACACAGCGCCATCTAGTCCCAAATTAAGCGCAAAGCTTGTGTTATGGGTACTAGACAACTGATAAATGTACTTAAATACATTTTTTTTTGTAAATACATACTTATATATAATACATAGAAAACACCCAGACCAAGACAAACAGACATGTTCATGCACACAAATGTTTGTCTTGTGCGGGAATCGAACCCACGACCTCGGAGTCAAAGTGGCCATTGCTAACCATTCGACCATCGAGCTCGTCATGATATTAAACAAAATATATCCTTATAAGACTATTCAGAATCAAATAACTACTGGGACCTATTTCACGACTACATATTTATCTTCCCGTTACAGTTTACTGAGCTGTGTTTACGCTAGGAACTAGTGGTTCCGAATAGTTCACCTCGGTAGTTCATTATGTCATGTCACTTTAATTGTGTTGCATTAGACTGCATACCTACTTCAATGAGTTAACAGAGATATGTGTTGTTATTAGTTAACACTCACACATTAGTTTACAATCTTCATCATCATTATCTGCCTGTATCTGTACCCACTGCTGGAATTAGGCTTTTCCCAATGCTTTCCGTTATATGCGATCCTCCGCATCCCGCATCATACCACGACCACGAAGGTGACAAACAAGCTTACGGCCCGCGTGATGGAAAGCAGTTACCGTAGCCTATGGACGCCTGTAACACCAGAAGCATCACATGCGCGTTGCCGAATAATCAAACCGCTACCAGCCACTTTTGCGATTGTCGGTCTGCGAGAGAGGCTACGCTTTGTCACCCCATACGTGGGACCAAACGCTTCGTCACCCGATACGTGGCGACCAAATGCTTCGTCACTCCATACGTGGCGACCAAACGCTTCGTCACACCATACGTGGCGACCAAATGCTTCGTGACCCCATACGTGGCGACCAAACGCTTCATGACCCCATACGTGGCCACCAAACGCTTCGTCACCCCATACGTGGCGACCAAACGCTTTGTCACTCCATACGTGGCGACCAAACGCTTTGTCACTTCATACGTGGTGACCAAACGCTTTGTCACCCCATACGTGGCGACCAAACACTTCGTCACCCCATACGAGGTGACCAAACGCTTCATCACCCTATATGTGGCGATCAAATGCTTCATGACCCCATACGTGGCGACCAATATTGTGTATTTACAGTAAAAGTACATCAAAAAGAATAAAATCGTTACTGACTGATCTATAAACGCCCAGCTTAAACCACTGGACGGATCGGGTTGAAATTTGGCATAAACCTACACGCAGCAGCACCACACACAAATCTCTTGGTTTGTGTGTGGTGCTGCTGAACTGGTTTTTGGCTATGGTTTTCCGTAAGTTAAAGAAACGTCTCTTGTTGAGCTGCTCCTAACTCTAAACACAACGTCTTTATCATTACTATTGCAGCATGATAGACTGTTATTAGCATGTCGGTATTTTTATATCACGGTGGGTGGGAAACAAGGCCGGTGTGATATGAAACAGAGACCTGAGTATAAACGCTCGCTTCTACCCCCTCTGCTAATGCAGTAACTCCTTCCTTCCATGTGATTACACTCACTTGTACTCGCTTATAATCACTAACTTCGCACGATTACAACAAAGAATATACGAAATTGTTATTTGGCTGCGGTCTTCCATGAGGTGGAAGTACTTTTTCGGTCGGGCAGCTTCTAATCAATAAGGTGCACGCACCACTTGCAGGTGAGGTAGGCTTTGGCTCAAAGATGGCATTGAGTCACTTAATCACAAATTATTGCAATCGAACAGTGAATTTTCGAAAATAACGGCAGTGGTTAGGTATTAATCTCGAATAAATGCACTTGAAAAGTATGTATACATTTTTATTTCATGTAAAAATTGTAGACTCTCGGAATCTCTACATAAAAACCTTGTATCCTACTTGGGGTGTAAATAACAGCTTTCAAAGTAAGTTTATATTTACCCAAATGCTCTTTGTAAAGCCCCTTAAGAGTGAGACGAGAGAACTACGTGCTCGACGCCCACCCGTCGCTGAGAAGCCTCGGCTTATCTCAAGCTAGTAATTCAAAGGCCGATGTGTGTCAATAAGATATAGTAGAGACAAGTTTCATAACTTATATCTAGACTAAACTCTGTGATAAACTCACTTGTAGTTAAATCGTGTTAGGTTGACGAGATGGATCCCATCTATATTACATATCCGAGGCGGATCATAATCTATTCAGTGTCAGTTACATAATATAAACGTAGTATTTGACGAGCCCGGTGGGCAAATGGTTAGTAATGGCATAATGATCACTTCGACTCCGGGGTCGCGGATTCGATCCCCGCGCAACACATTATATTTGTGTGCATGAACATGTCTGTTTGTCTTGATCTAGGTGTTTTATTTGTATTATAATGTTTATATTTACAAAAATATAATATCAGTTATCTAGTATCCATAGTACAAGCTTAGTTTGTGACTAGATTGCATTGGCAGTGTACAATTTATCCAGAAAAAAAATATAAAAAATTACACGTAGTATAAAAAAATACATGCCATATCCCACTCCTTTTTAAATACTTTTAGCTGATTATTTACATGTATAATGTATTATTAGATTAATCGGAACAGGTGTAGAGTGTACTCACACGCTGCTATATTACGGGTTAGTGGAGAAGACATATCTTAATTGAATCAAATTTTATCTTTTAAATTAGTAACAATTGTTTTGTAATTAGCACTACAAGGACTTAACACATATTTTTCTTTAAAATAAAAGTAAATAGTATCTTTTAGTAATTACTTTCTAATGATGACTAAACATTTAAAGATATTGTAGAGACAATTACGTGAAAGCTTTAGTACATTATTTTTATTTGAAAATGGTCTGTAGACGTAGTATGTACAAAAAAAATAAGTAAGAGCGGTCATTTGTCATTGCGCGACAGAATAATTTGACAAATGTGAAGGATATGGGTTTCGCCGTTATTTATTGTAAGTCCTATACCGGAAAATGGTAAGGCTCCCTTACCTACCAATTTCATAAAGAGGTCTACTTGCAGCCCCGATATAACTATAATTTACAGTAAGTACGTCTTTTTTATGTTATTGATAACATCGTTTCCGAAGGCTTCATCGTATTCTCATAAGTAAGTACCTACAACATATTGTTGGTTTTGTACAATATATTTCTTTTATACTACTAAAGTACATACGGCCCGCCTGATGGAAAGCAGTTACCGTAGCCTATGAACGCCTGTAACGTGTGCATAACACGCGCGTTGCCGACCCGATAAAAACCTCTTCATGCCCTTTTCGAAGAACCCCATGCTGTAGTCTCTGTAGCCAGTTCCACAGCTTGACAGTACGCGGGATAAATACATTTCATTATTATACCTACAATACCAGTAATTTTTTTTGAATTTAATACATAGTATAAAAGATTATTTCATAATTCTTCGACCCCGGTGGACGAAGGAGTAGCAATGGTTACTTTGATTCGAGGGCGCCGGTTCGATCCCCGTATAAGACAAACATTTATATGCATGAACATGTCCGTTTGTCTTGGTCTGGCAGTTTTCTATATATTATATGTATGTATTTCGAAAAATGTATTTAAGTGTATTTATCAGTTATCTAGTACCCTTAGTACAAGCCTTGCTTAGTTTGGGACTAGATGGCGGTGTCTAATTTGTCCTGACATATTTATTTATGTTAAAGCTTTCCTAAAAATATTTTATGTAGGTACATTGATTATAAACCCAAATCTAGCACCTACTTCCGAAATTTATTGTACATATATGTTTGAAAGTTTTTTTCTAATAATTATTTCTTAACAAGGTAAAGAGCATTAAAGTCTTAATCTTGTTTGATTTAGTAGAAAAAAAATCTCAATATTAAAATTAAGTATACGCTAATTCAGAGCTACTTTCAAATATTAATAAAAAACCAATACCATTTCTTTTATATGATTGGGGAGCAAACGAGCATGTGAGTCACCTGGTGGAAAGGAATTACCACCGCCCATTGAGCTCAGCAACACCAAGGGGTCGTCGATCCGTTGCCAGCTTTTTAAAGTAAATAAAGACTTTTTTTTATACTACGTCGGGTGGCAGAGAAGCATACGGTCGTAAAAATACGCTATACCCTACTTCTGTTTTCACCAGAGCCTCGTCTGTCAGTCAGCAGGGTGCACCACGTGTAGGTGAGGTTGACTGTGGTTCAAAGATGTTGATGAATCATTTAACACCAGACTCTGTTCTTGAAGGCTCCCATATCGTAATTATAAATGCATTCATAAATGGCATGCTATTGAACTTGTATGGTAATCGGTATTAAAATAAATGATAAATGAATATAACTTTTCGTAACAGATTATAACTCTCATCATTTACAGACTATTGACATTGAAAATTCTATCAATTCTTTTTCGGCCAATAAGCTATTTTCGCTATATCTCCGAGGATAATTGAGATTTCGCCATGGAAGAAGTGTCCCCAGGTTCAGAATTTAATTGTGAATCCGATAGTGAAGGAATTTTGAAAATTGGCTGGATAGTTTTTGAAAAATTTTGAAAACTGTAAAAAAATAGGGGAAAAAAGTAGTAATTAATTAATAGTAATTAATTACTACTTTTTTCCCCTATTTTTTTACATTTTATTTATGTAATAGTACATATATCGAAAAAATGAGGAAAACGCATCTTCAAAGATAGATTGCGCGTCGATTGAGACCACTCCGAGTGAAATTGGTTGATAATTGTGTCATGTAGGTTTGCCTTTACGAGTGTGAAAAAAAAAATTTTTGACATTGAAAAAAAAAAATTCTTTTCGCAAGATTTGTTTTATTCTTATATTCATTTTCAATGCCTCCGAAGATTGCGGGAACTGCAGGGTCTGTGGATTTTTTTGATTTTAACTGAAATTAGCTAGAATATACAGTATATCTGTACATGCTGGTTAGTTTCAATTAACAAACATCAATATGAAATATTATTTAATTAAAAGCCATACCACCTGTTAAATTATAATCGCCGCAATCAAATATGGCTTTAATTTCACAAATTAATAAGGACAGATGTGTTCCCCTCGTACACTTTACTACCAACTATAAAACGTAGGGCGATTGCACCAAAAATGAGCGGTACATTTCTCGAAGTTTCCTTAAAACAACGCTTAAGACGATTTATGGAGCTCGTAAAACCATTTCAGCTAGAATTAGTTTGTAAGTTATGAATAACGGGTTCAAACCTCGAGATTTCAGATCGTCTGTTGCAGATGTACGTGGGTTTCTCTGCCTATATAAATATTGTATTAGTCTGGGTTTAAGTAATTTTTCTCTAATAATGACGTTAAATCAAATGTAGATATTTAATTTAAAAATAGCTTGAATTTTTACCAGTTTTACATGAATAAAAAATAACATATATAAATAAAAATGGTTTAAGTATCTACAATATCAGTTACCTAGTACACATACTCGTAGTACGAGCTTTGCTTAGTTTGGGACTAAATGACAGTGTGTGTAATTTGTCCAGGAACACTTATTTATTTATTAAATTAATTAATAATAAATAAATAAGTGTTAGTATTAATTTATTATTAATAAATATTCCACAATTCCATTGACGGTTGTTGGTAGTGAGGTACCTCACTCACTCCCAACAACCCTCAACGGAATTGTTTTTAGTGTGAATTATTATTTAGCTGTGATGTGGTACATTCTGTGAGTTAGAGGTACTTCCCCCGTCGGGGAGCTTATAAATTCGCTGTACCCAGCTTCTCATTTGCCAGGGCTTTGTTTGTCAGCCGGGTGTATCACGTACAGATGAGGTTGGAGTAGCTCAAAGATATAAAACACTTACACACAAGAAAGAGAGAAAGAAGTATAGGCTGGCAATGGATCGGCGACCCCTTGGTGTTGATCTCCATTGGCGGTGGTGATTGCTTTCCATCAGGTGACCCACATGCTCGTTTTCCCCCCTCTCATATGTATAATAAAAACACCCCAAAACACAATACACACAACGGATTTAGTTACTGTTCTGTATGTTTACTATCATTTGCTGTTAACCAAAGTGCCGAGTCATTACTGGTCATCATTGACGGTATAAACGAACAAAAGCATAATGTTTTCTTTCACGCAACCATGTATTCAGCAACGTAAAATGTATACGAAATTATAGCAGGCTTTAAAAAAAAATCTGTAACATTTATTATTTTGGTAGATCCATAATGTTCTTTATTCAAATTCAGGATTGCAAGGGGTATGAGATCTTTTTAAAACGATATTTTGATTCTTACATGATATTCCGTTGAGATACTTGCTTATTTCTTCTTCTTGCTGATTGACAAACGAGGCTCTGACAAAATGAGAAGTAGGACATTGCGTATTTTGTAAGTTGCCTCACTGGGGAAGTAATAATATATACTAATAATATAAGTAGTAATAATAATACCTCACATAATACCACAGCCAAATAACAATTCCCTTGAGGGTTGTTGTATTCCTGCAAGTGAGTGAAGTAACCAGGAAGAAGTTGCTGCGTTGGCAGCGGTGGTGGTGAAGCGCTAGCGATGTTTTTGCACCGTAGGTCATAGTCCTTCTATCAATTAAAAATTGTTGTAGATTGAAATAATAACATTTAATTCGCATAATATATAGTATGCGAAGTAAATGAAAATGAGTCATTGACTTATTACGACGCTAATGGAGACATGGGTATCGTCCAAATCGTAGCAATAAATTAATGTGAATAAACATACAGGGTGTCTGTGAGACATGGGGAATTTGTGTGTCGGGTTTCGCGTGACGCGCGAAGGGTTGTGGGTTCATGGCCATTGTACACGCCTCAATGTAAAGGTATATACACACTTATCGGTGGCACGGTTGCTAGCTTTTGCTGCGCGTGTTTACTAACTTTTAGCTTTTGCTGCGACATCATGTTGTAACAGAACGGGGCTGCCACCGGGTTCTATTCTGTAGCATGCTTTGTAGCCGAGTTTGCGGCAATATAGTGTGTAAGATTCTTAAAATGTAAACCTTTTGCGTCATGGTTACTCTTGATCCTTGAGTGAATTATTAGTAGAAAGTATATTAATTATTAGTAGAATGGTTAGCAATGACCACTTTGACTCCGAGGTTGTATGTTCGATCCCCGCCAAGGCCATTATTTGTGTGCATGAACATGTCTGTTTGTCTCGGTCTGGGTGTTTTCTATATATTTACAAAAAAAATGTATTTAAGTATTCTATCAGTTATTTAATAGCCACAGTCAAGCTTTGCTTAGCTTGGGACTAGATGGCAGTGTGTAATTTGTCCAGGAATATTTATATATTAACTATAGTGCTTCGAAACATGTATGTATCTTTTAATTTGATATTCGGTTGAAATATTTATGTAAATTAATACGTGGCCAAAAAGTTTGGTATATACTTTCATTTTATTTTTAAATAAACTCATCTATTCATAAACATTGCCAGCGAAAACTATAGATAAATTGACAGTTTCCATCGCATTTACACAAAATAAAAAGAGTAACTTACTCCATCATCAAGTAAGGAAATGAGACAGATTGATACAATTTTTTGTATCAATTAATGATAGTTTCAATGAAAAAGAAAGTAAAATGATGTGCGAAACAATTGTATGATAGCGCTATACAAATATCGATATTCTCCATCACATGTTTTCCTTGCCAATCAGGCATCTATAAACAAATGTATTCTAAGTCTATGTTCATAATAAGTTGTCTATATCTGACATTAACATTTAATGTAAATATTTAAATTTGTGTATAATTTTATAGTACAACGACCCTATGTCTACAGCTAATGCTCCCCTGTGCTCTCTCGCCTAGTAAACCAACCAAATTTTATAGTACCTACAGTAACGTAACCTAAGAAGCTATAAAAAAAAAAATTGGTTGCCTGTAAAGTCGGTATACGGGCGAAAGTTTTACGTGACAACGACTTTGAGTGGTAAAATGTTTTCGAGTGGAAGGGACGCATGCCTTTCACTTTTTATGTCTGTCTCTCTCGCTCTTAGAAGGGACGCGTGCCTTTCACTCGCTCTCATTGTAAGCGCATAACGTGAGCCAGTTTCTTGAAGTGTCACCCGGCTAACCAATTTATAAGACGTTGTCACGTCAAAAGTACAATAAAATTAAGTACTCTAACTAAGACCTATGATCCGTAACGTCCTGAACTAAGGATTATGTTTTACCGAAAGAGGTTGATATTTATAAAATCACGCGACACCAGGAGACATTTTCTAAAGGTTATCCGATGTTGTCAACGATCACGACCATTTAATATTCCACACGCCTCTTTATATTCTTGTATGCTGTTTTTTTCTATCTATTAAGGATGACCTTTAGAGACTTAAGTGATGTGATGACGCTTTAGTGTATAGGTATTAGGTTATCATAAACGTCAGAAAACTCCTTTGATGTGTAAAATTAGGTTTTGCTTTTCCGTACTAGTCAATTGCCACCTATCTAGACGGTGCGGTGGTGGCAGTTGTTTCGCTTGAATTTTAAAAAAAGTATTTGCAATATACTAAATAAACATCAAAATTTAAGAATATGTGTACTGTGTGTAAATACTTTTCAGTTTTACAGTAACAATTTTTAATTCCAACCTTATGATTTCATTTTATAAATACCTTGTAATAATCCCTAATAATAGTTATTAAATTAAAAGCCATCCTATTTCTATTACGGTATTGAGTGACTGATTTCCGCTCAGTTTTTTTTACTTACAAAATCGTTGCCGAGATACGATACGAACAATAATAATGGCGTTTTGTGCAATGATGTAGCATCTCTTCATAACTGGTGACCTCACTCAAACCATACTAATCCTCAAAAATATTGTTATTCAGCTGTTCCCTTGTGTGAGGTGGAGGCACTATCCCAGTTGTTTGATATGTTATATCACTCTTTCATCAGAGAGCCAAAGTCAACTGGATTATCTTTAGATAATGGTGAGGTTACACGACATTTTAGTTCCTACAACTCCACCATTGTGAATATACGTCAAACCCCTAAATTACATGATTTACGATAAAAGCAACACGAGCATGCAAATAAGCATGTTGACACGCTACAAAAAAACATTGTACACATTTCGCACGAGAGTCAACATAAAAATGCAAACCCAATAAATTGTCGACTGGCATATGACGCACGCCCCTTGTTTCAGGTGAGTGACTCAATCGCCCCGGAGGTGCCCGCCACTGGGGTGGCCTACCCTATTCAGCCAGCCTACTGTTATAGTAGACAATATAGAAGAGTACAGCAACTCCAACAAATGTCCTTAATCGACGCATTCACACAGACAAAAGTGTTGGCAAACTATCGGTAGTTTGAATAATAATTGTTGACAATATCGATAGCGTAATTCCATCAACAGTATTGGTGGGCGAATATACCATATATTATCTATCTATATATATAACTCATACTATCAATAGCTTAGATATATATATGATCTCACTATGGATTGTATTTGTATTCAAAAATATTTCATTTTGTAGACTATCGATGTTATCAATGCTACTGATTTTTATAAACGACATTCATCTTCGGCGAGCTTTACGAAGCGCCGCATATGTGACGTCGTTTTAGAATCGTGTAACTTGCGGCATGTGTTTGTGTAATAGCGTCGATTTCGGACGAAGGTGTTGAGTTACTGGTCTAATATATCTACTGTGCCCCGGAAGTGCCCGACACTGGGGCGCCTGCTATTCAACGAGTCTACTGTCGAGGTAACATTGTTTAGTTTTGGCACACATGCTGCTTTTTGGGAATTCCATAGGGAATTTAACTCAAAGTTGCAGGTTTTTAAACCTATAATGTAATATTAATTGGGTTATTTATTGGAGTGGTAGAGCAATTATGAAATGGGCTTGCTCGACCGGGGAAGTACCACCCTCTCACAGAATATCGACGTGAAGCAGCAATGCGTTTCGTTCGGTGAGTGAGAGATCCGGAAGCCCAACTCCTTCCCTATCCCCTTCTTCCTTCCTTCCCTTCCTCCAACTCCTTAGTGGACAACGCATTGGTAGCGCCCCTTGTGTTACTAATGTCTATAGGCGGCGGTGACCACTTTCCATCAGGTGGCCCGCTTGCTAGTTTGTCTACTGTATGACATAAAAAAAAAAGATATTTTGAATTAAGAAATATATGTTAAACTATTTTTTTATGTAGACTTTTATGACATTTTGAAGAAATGTTAAGGATTGAATAATTATAATGAACTAATTGTTTTCCCGGGAATTGTTCCAGCGAAAGTTTGATGATATTCCGTTTTATGTATTTTTCTACCACGTAAATTTTCAGTTGACTTCATAAAATAGTTTTGCGTGAGGCGTGCAAAATAGAGAGTTATAGAGGCAAAAATTAAAAGTAACAAAATAAAAATAATAAACAACTATAAACAAACAACTTAGTTTAGCAAGGTATGCACAAAAAAAAAGCCAAGGTATTCATAAAACCTATAATGTTATCTAAATCCTACAACTTTGACTCCGAAGTCACGGGTTCGATCCCCGCACAAGACAAACACATTTGTGTTCATGAGCATGGCTGTGTGTAACTGTTCTTATATTTATATAGCAGATGAAGACTTATTGGCATATTGATATTTATTGCATTGCTATTGAGTTGCATGCACTGCTGTTGAGTTGTAAGACTCCCAAACATAAATAAATAAGTTGCTTCGTGTTTCATCTGAAACAGATAGTTAGGCTTGTATATCGATAGTCCAAAAATATATAAACAGACACATAAAGGTTTCAGACTTATAACACACTTGTTTCCGGTAGAGAAGGATCAATCCAGTCCGATTACACATCGAAAATGCCCCGAGCTTCTTAATTTCCGATTATAAAGGTCTATATATAAACATATCTACAGAAAAGCCCAGAAAACTAATTAAAGCCGATGTCAACCGGATATACAGTTTTGGCGCGCTGCCGGCGACACGGGCCACTTCCGGTCGCTTGAAAATTGCACCCAGATTACTGAAAATAGTTTTAAAGCATGACGAGCTTGTACTTGTACAGGAAAACAATTAATATGGAATGTAGGGCAAGGCATTGACGCTTGTTGTAAACTAATTATGATCCAATGTTCAAAGGATTCGTGCTTTCGAGTCATTTGGTTCCGTTCCTTCAAACGAAGCTTTTTGATGCTCTTTATCAATGGAACGAAAAGCAAAAATTGGCATGGGTAATGAAATTCAGAGCAAATGTTTTGGATTTTACATGCATTGTGAAGAATTGTGAATTAAATATTAGCTATTGAAATCAGTCCATAAAAATAGGCAATTCGTATATTTATGTATATAATTCAGAGTAAATATTTTGGTATTTACATGCAGAAAGTCCAATTCAAAACTAAGGGGTGACCATAACCGCTATCATTAGCAGCCTGTATGTGCCCACTGCTGGGTATAGGCCTTCTCCAATGTTTTCCACCATATGCAATCTTCCGTTTTCCGCATTCAGCCTCTTTTTTGAGGTCCCTGGTTCATCTAGAGATCAACTGCTAACGCCATCGTCGTCAACTACTCATCACACTGCTGAGATACGGGTCATCCTTAATCTAATGGGTTTAGAGCATACTCCACCACGCTGCTCAATTGCGCGTTGGCGGAGGCCAGTGTTTTCAAGCCAACCAAAGGCCATTGACTTAGCTTAACGACTGTCATCTAATGACAACAGCCGTGACAGATGGCTTGACGTGCCTTCCGAAGCAAGGAGGGGCTCGAGATAATATAAACCCATCCATGGACAGGCTACGATCGACGTTGCTTAACTTGTGTGTTCGATTAGGCTGATACGTGTAACGACGTCATCGAACTCCTCATGTCACCACCATGGGTAGCGATAAATGGTGGTAGCAATGCTATATATTTTAGTAGGCCTTAAATGAATAATTCAATAAAACCTATTGTAACTAGTTCATAAAAAAGGAAAGGAATTCGCAGATTTAGATATAGAGTAGATAGAACTGATATACATAGAGTCAGTATAAATAAATATTTCTGGACAATTTACACAGCGCTATCTAGTCCCAAATTAAGTGCAAAGCTTGTACTATGGGTACTAGACAACTGATAAATGTATATGAATACATTTATTTTGTAAATATATACTTACAATACATGTTCATGCACACAAATGTTTGTCTTGTGCGGGGATCGAACCCGCGACCTCAAAGTAGCCATTGCTGGCTATTCGGTCACCGGGCTCGATAATTAAAGTATTTTATTTATTTTGTATCTATATATATATTCTAGTAGATGTTTGTAAAGTAATTAAAAAAAAATCAAAGCATTTTCTTGACGAGCTCTTGTACAGGAAAATAATTAATATGGAATATAGGGCAAAGACATTGACGTCGTAAACAAATTATGATCCATGTTCAAAGGATTTGTGCTTTCGAGTCATTTGGTTTCGTTCCTTCAAACGAGGCTCTTTGATAGAGAGAATTTAAATTTCTTAAGGAAAAATTGGTATGGGTAATGAAATTCAGAGTAAATATTGGTTTTTATATGAGAGGAGGGCAAACGAGCATGTGAATCACCTAATGGGAAGCAATCTGACGAGCTCGGTGGCGTTGCGGTCAATGACACGGCTTCGACACCAACGCTCGTGGGTTCGATTCCCACATAGGACAAACATTTGTGTGCATGAACATGTCTGTTTGTCTGGGTGTTTTTGTTTTTGGTCTGGGTGTTTTCTATGTATCATAAGTATGTATTTACAAAAAAAAATGTATTTACGTATGTTTATCAGTTGTCTAGTACCTATAACACAAGCTTCGTTTACTTTGGGGCTAGATAGCGCTGTGTAATTTGTCTGACAACATTTATTTATTAATATTTATTTAATCACAACAAGTGGCGCCGATCCGTTGCCAGCCCATATTCCTTCCTTTCTTTCTTTCTGGTGACGTCACTCACTCGCAAGGAACACGATGACCCTCAAGGGAATTGTTATTTGGCTGCGGTATTCTGTGAGATGGAGGTACTTTTTATAAGGTAAGGCATAGAGTATTTTTTAAGCTGCCCGACTGGGGGTCGGGCAGCTTAAAAAATTCGCTATGCCTTACCTCTCTTTCCGCCTGAGCTTCGTTAGTCATTATTATATTTATGGTCTAATTACTCATTTCTTATGAAAGTCTCTGTGTTTATTCAACAATTACTGACTAACTTATACTAAATAAATTTATTTAATGTATTTTTATTGAAATATGATTAGCATCTCTAGCGAAACGTGTTGAAAACTCATATTATCGTAGATATATTTTACTTAGTAGTACTGTACTGTACAAAATAAAGTCGAGGCTATGACTGAAATGGATAAAATTTAACCATTTTGGTACTTCCCTATTAACAGGGAAGTAACTACGTTGTCAAATAATGACATCAATCCATAATCTATGCTGTCTGGATACAGGTCTCTTCTCAATAGAATAGGAATTGGCGTGTTCTACCACGCTTGTGGCCAGTTTTTTCAAGCCACCTAAATACCACTGCCCCCCTAGCCAAGTGTAATTCGTAGCGTATCGAACGTTAGATAGATCACGTGACATTTGTCAATTCTCATACTAAAATGTTCGATTTTGACAAATGTCACATGATCTATCGAACGTTCGTTCGTACGAATTACACTTGGCTAGGGGGGCTGATTTGTCTTAATACCTGACAAATGGTCAAATTTGGATCAATTTAAAATATGCATCAACCAAAACGCTTATACTTTCTCTATATAAAAAGGTAGGTGCTTTGATAAGCGTAAATCAATCGCAGAAAGCCACTAGATAGTTTTTCTATCCACTCAACGATGTGAAAGGCTATGAAATCAATCTGTTGCAGGCAATGCTTTCAATCTTGGGCGCGCTGACGCGTGCTCGCAAATATGTCGGCAATTTTGAACGTGAATCGCTTTATTGTATGTACGCTGTGGTAGTTGCAAAATCATATTGTTAAATGTTTTATTTGAAATATTAGAATTTACGTACGTTGCCACCGTCTTACTGCGGTTGTAATGTGGTCATTAATGTTCTAAATCTTTATTATAATGTTACAAAGTATTTTTAGATATAGATAAGTAAAGTAGATTTAGATTTTTGTATGTTTGTATTTTTTGTAATGAATATATGAGTATATAAAACTACTGGACCGATTTTAAAAATTATTTCATAAACATAATGATGCATTATTCCTTAGTAACATAATATGCTATATTATATCTATATAGTTAATCAAGTTAAATTTAGAATCCCAATCAAATAAACTTCATTAATAAAACCCAGGGAGTAAAAATTTTTTACATAAAAAGTTTTCACAGTGCATGCAATGTAAGGAACATTGCATGCACTGTGAAAACGATTAAAATAATAGAACAAAAAAATTTACTACAATATTGAAGAACACGTCAATAAGTACAAAAAATTCCGTGATGTGCAGCTATTCTAGTTATAATAAATTTATAGAGTAATTAGAAGTCTCCGCTTGGCTCCGACTATTGAAGATACCATAACTTTTAAACTTTCGCGTTGCATGATTTATGAAATATAAGAACGAGAATTGAACCTGTGCAACCTGGTCGAAACGTCGGCAATAATAAAGGTATCTGGTAAATACCCTTATGCATGATCGCGTTAATTCTCGTTCTTATATTTCAAATATTGAAGATACCGTTTTTTATATGAAAAAGCTTCTTGAATGTGACAATCCACGATTGACAAAATATGGAAAACAACTTCTAAACTTATAAAATAAATTTTAGTTCTAGCTTGAAGACTCGACGACACTATATCGGCTTACATTTTTTTACTGCATTCTATTCGTATGTTGGCGGAATCTAGGTACTATATCTAGGAATATATTACATAAAAATCCCACAGTCATAATGCCCAGATATTCCTCGTATTATTATGCCAACAAATAGGTTGTCCAATCAACACAGCGGGACGTAATGAAACCAAGGGATTCAATCGCTTTAATGCGTCTTTTTGCGAGATTTTGTTCCTCAACTCATCCCGATTTATAGTCAAACTGCTAATTTTTCACGATTTACTAAGTTTATTGAAATTTGTCGAGTATAAAACAATGGTGGATATTCTCTGCACGTTTCACCACTGGAATTAGGATAGATCGGTAGTAAGTCTATTTCGTTGTTATATCAATGGAATTACTATTTTTTTGAAAAACATGAACTGTGCGTAGACAGAGAAAATAAATAAAGAAATAATAAATAAATATATAAATATTTCTGGAAGATTTACACAGCGCCATCTAGTCCCACATTAAGCGCAAAGCTTGTACTATGGAATTAGACAACTGATAAATGTACTTAAATACAATTTTTCTTTTGTAAATACATACTTATAATAAATAGAAAACACCCAGACCAAGACAAACAGACATGTTCATGCACACAAATGTTTCTCTTGTGCGGGGTGAAAAGAACTTAATATATAGTGGGTACAATGTACATAGATAAATTGATAGTTTCCATTGCATTCACACTCTAAATAGAGCATCTTACGCCATCATCACGTAAGGAAATGAGATAGATTAACACGATTTTTTTGTTTCGAATCACGTGTTGACGTGTTGTTCCTATAGAAAGCTAAATAATTTGCTAAACAGTTATATGACTGCGCTATAAAAAGCTGAAATGGCAATGGCTCGGTCGCATCTGCCGAGTAAGTAATGGCAGATGGGGGAGGAAGGTATTAGAGTGGAGGCCGCGCGTATCACGACGAAGCGTTGTACGCCCTCTTTCTAGATGGTCCGATGACCTTAAGAAAGCGACTGGAAGCGGCTGGATGCGGAAGGCGGAGGATCGTATTTGGTGGAAAGCATTGGGGAAGGCCAGGCTGATGATGATAATTATGATGCTATAAAAAAACAGACATTCTCTATATCGTGTTTGCCACGGCTGAAAGACGTCTATAAAACGTAGTGTAATAAACTAGGAATTTTTAAGTACCTTCTTATTCCTTAAAAATAGGGTTTTTTATCCTGTGCCACAACTGTACCATTGGTATTCAATCTATAAATTTGTGTCTGTGGATGCTTCAGACCTACTTTATCACCAAATGGATCTTTATTTATACCACCCACGAAGTCGCCCACATGAACATATTACGAGGGCGAAAAATGTTCTATATCTATATAGAAAGTATTCTTTTGTGCTAAATTTAATCCAAATCCTTTCCGCTTTTTAGGTCTTTGCATGAAAAACTTTTATATTTACCTATATAGTAAGAAGATTTTATCACAAGGTTTAATTCCCTCTACAGGTGACGAGTTCGTCGGCGTCATTGCACGTGTCAATTGTATACGCAAGTTAAGCAACGTCGACCATAGCCTGTCCATGGATGGGTTTATTTATTTCGAGCTCGAGATTCAGTGGGCACGTTAAGTCGTCGGTCCCGGCTGTTGATATTAGATGACAGTCGTTAAGTCAAGTCAGTAACTTTTAAGCGGTTTCAAAACATTGGTCTTCGCCAATCTGCTGTTGAGCAGCGTAGTGGAGTATGCTCTAAACCCGTTCGATTGAGGGGAGGCCCGTATCCCAGCAGTGGGATTAATAAGGGTTAACGACGATGACGAGTCTACAGTATGGGGTTATTCAAAAAAGTCGTGAAGGGGTATCTAAAGAGTCGGCAACGTATGAGTGATACCCCTGGTGTAGAAAGCGTTTCAGTTCCAGTCAACAAAATTCCCAAATTGTCGACACGTGATTTTCTTGCAAAGCTATAATGTAAATCAATTGTACATAGTGACGAGAGACGTTTTCGATCGACTCTGCAAGTCGAGAGCTATCCAATCAACTCCCCGGGTCGCTTCCAATTGGTACTTTCAATCACTGTCCGGGACATGCTCCGGACGGTTTCGTCACTGGTGCATGCAATATTCATATTACTATTAGATTTTTATTTATTTTGTGTCGTCATAAACCGTTATATTTTATTTGTCACCGCTGTCTAGTCCCAAACTAAGCAAAGCTTGTACTATGGGTACTAGATCGGGGATTGAACCCGCGACCTCAGAGTCAAACTAGCCATTGTCCACCGGGCTCAATGATATGAGAATATGATTGATTAATTAAGATCTGTATTTGCAAATAAATTGTACAAAGAAACTTTATAGAGTCAATTTTTGGAGTCTGTATTTATTCATCATCAGGTCCTTTTTGTCTCCACTACAGGAGCACGACCCTCTCTCGTCTGTCCTAGACGGAAGGAGGATTTGGCCTACACTCCCCACGCTGGCCAGACGGGTTGGGGAGGCCTGATCGATATTTGACAATGTATTTCCCTTAGTCGCTTTGTACGACATCAAACGGGAAGAAACGGAGTGATTCTATTCTAGTCTGCCGGAAACCACACGGCAAATTTATTTATTACTATTGCTGAACTATTCCAGTTCAAATTTATTTGTAACTGGGTGACCGCGCAAGGCTCAGTGTTGTTTAAAAGAACAGGATTTTCCCAGAATCATTTAAGTGGGATGTACTGTGGAAGTACCTCCACCATACAGAATACGGCAGCCAAATAATAATTCCCTTGAGGGTTGATGTGTTCCTGCGAGGGAGGAGTTGTTGCGTTGGCAGCGGGGGTGGTGGCATGCGAGAGATATTTCATGTTACGAACGGTTATATGATATATAACGAATATATGTAACGCTACGGAAACCGTTTCATATCAGGCGGGCCGTGCTTGTCTCCCTCCCGACGTAGTATAAAAATCGTCTCGCATCATTTATTCTTTGATTTATCTTATATACTTCTCTTAAGTGTTAGTTTTTTCAAGTTAACTTACATGAGTAATTCTCCTATACAAATTTGTGTATAAATTTATTGTAGAAACAGCTCTATCGATTTAGATAAAAATGTGTACTTCGATAGTGTTTTACTCCTCAAGTCTATCCTATACAGGTCTTCCCGAAAAAAAAAATGCGTATTTAATTTAAAAAAAAACAATTTTACTGACTTAATTATAAGAGTGTAATATTATTATTAGCATCTGTCTCCTGAAAATAATTTTAAAGTGCACCTTATAGAAAATAGTTACCATAATATATAGGCATGTGGCAGCATCGTGTACTAAGGGCATCACATGCACTTTAATAACTCCAAAGACCACTTTGCACTTTTTGAAGAATGCACTTGAATGTACAAGAAAAGTAACAATTAGGAAAATAATAAATTACCTACATTGCTCAGATACTTTCTTAATACCAGCATGAGACATAAAACATTACAGTCATATGTCTACTACTGGAATAGATTAAGAAATAAATCACATAACAGAGCCATTAGTTTTATTCTTATGGACAATATTACTCCGTATACTACTCGCATGCGGGCCCAGCTCATCCCAGTCGTGTTGGTATATATAGTCTTCCATACAAACACGAATACAACTACAACTAAACTGTTGTATTATTCGATTATTAAAAAAATACCCATATTGGCAAGTTTCTTTGAGCATTTCTTCTTCGCCAATGGTCAATACCGAAATGCTTGAAAATTACTAAAAAATAAGAATAATACTTATAAAAATGAAGGACGTCTCTAAAGGCTAGTTCGCATTATAGCCTAATAAACTAGGAGCTACTAATTGTCTTCTGAAGGAATTAGCATTAGAAGAAACGACATTTTTGCGGCACCTAATGAACTCTACTAATTCAGCAGGTTCGAACATATCAGTAAAGTCAGTGAACTGGTGAGCACGGACGCGTGTTGGGAGGTGCTACTCGCCCGTTTAAAATAGAATGAAATAGATCAACTTGACTAAATTATTTGCTAAACTACTCGACTAAATTTTCATTGTTCAGACACGTTTAGTTACTAAATTACTCGCTTCTAGACTAAAATACTAGCCTAATTCGAACTAGCCTTAAGTGCTCATAAGCACCCAATGACTAAATAAACAATTTCGTTTCACTAATCTTGTTTTATCAGGACAAGATAATTTTCGGAGAGACCATTCACAAGCTTTATTTGCTAGATACTAGAATATACATATAAAACTTTTCTTCACTTTTTTTTTAAAACCTTCAGACAGTTATATTATCCGACATGGACAAAGCCGTGGCGTATCTCTAATTAACAAATAATCATCATAACAAGAGTAAAAATTTTTACTTTAATTAAGAGTTCTTATCTGAAATTGCGACGATTTTGTTCTAAACGAATTTATATGTATGAATAGTTATATATGAATATCAGTATACAGCTTTGATACTGACTCATAATCCAGTTCAAAGCTCTATACTAATATTTTTTGCCATGTTCATCATATTTAAATACTGGATTTGTACAAAGCCATAGGAATTCGCGGAATACCAAATAAACGTGGTTGATTACATTTTATTGGCCAAGAAAATGCTCAAAATTACTTCATTTTCTTCACTCCAGTCGAGGAAAAACGTATAAAATATAAAGAGGTGTGTAACAGTATATTTTTCTCGCTGTTCACGAAAGACAAAAGGGAAAATTAACTCAATGTAACAGAATTTGTGTTTAGGAAATTTATATGGAAATTATTTGTACGAGATTTGGGTAGAAACAATTTTTTTTATTGTAACGATACATTTGTTTAGCTACGAGTACAAATTGACTTCAATCAACAAATGATAATTATTTGAAGTACTAGGCAGTATTATATTACCACTATTAGTAAGTATTACTGTTATTTTATTAGTTCTTTAAATGTTAGACCAGACGGAGTATAGGCTGGCAACAGATCGGCGACCCTTTGGTGACATCAGGTATTCCACATGCACGTTTGCCCCCCTCTCATCATCAGGCGAAGGGACAAAGGCAGGAAAGTTAAACAATTTGTTGGGAGTGAAGACGTGCCACGGCACAGTAGAGCCTAAGAGTGCCGTGAGCGTCTCCCCCGATTCGGCTCAAATGACCAGGGGCCTTACCACAAGCTCTAAACGTAGGAATGGAACCATCATGGTTGCGAATATATGAATGAAATTCATTGATAAATACGCAACCATCATAGTTCCATTCCTGCGTTTAGAGCTTGTGGTAAGGCCCCAGGAGGTCGATGGAGTCATGGGTGATGGTAGGTTTGCCCCCCTCTCATATTTTAATTTTTTTTTTTTTCGAGGGAGTATTCTTATTTCGTTATAATATACATATGCATATTATTTTTGTACCTTCAAAGGCAATGCTAATACAATATAAGAAATTGTCTTATACTTATTCTAAATTGCTAGCAGTTTAGACATAATCGAGGTATATGGCGAGGTATAATTTATATAATAGATACGGTCACGTGTATAAGTCCATGCATAGCTTAAAAATTAAAATCGCGGCCTAAATTTTATGTAAATTACGCTTGCGCCTGTGAAGTATTCAAATTAACGTTACTACGGACGCAAGCCATTTTTTTTTTGCAAATTCTATATGTATTTTGGAACGAGGCCGTACATCATCTTTACCTTCGTAAAATACTCAATTTTTAACTCATATCGGCATAATATAAAAAAAACAATAATTTTACCAAAAAAAAAAAAACTGACTCCAAACATTATTCTACATTTAATTTTATGGATGTAGATACAGGCTGATGATGATGAAAAAAATATGGGACCAATCTGAGAAGTATACTCTTTCAAATCGGTTTATAAACCACGGAGTAATTAAGTAACAAACTTTAAAAACCTTTTTTGGAGTCGGTTAAAAATGATAGCTCTGCTGCTTTAAAAAAGCCTACAAACATTTTAAAATAAAATGTTGGCAGCACTGCACGCGCGTCATTGGCGTCCGTTCGGAAATTGCACGAAACGTTTTGCTCGATTTACACGAAGCTCGTTTCGAAACTCGAGCCGCGCTAATTGCTTGCAATCTATTGCGTTTTAATATGTTTGCGCCAATCGAGTGGACTGTTAGCTTTATTTTTGAAATGTGTGAATTGCGAATATGAATTTTAATTGCTTAACTGTGGTTTGCAAATTAATTTATCAATAAACTAGGTTAGGTGCATAGAGTTTATTGATAAAATTAAATGTGTATACTCGAATCTAAAAGAAGTAATAATTCATGCATATTGGAATGGAATAGGAATGATTTACATATGAGAATTTACTTTACTATCTTTAAGGACGCAAAATGAATTAATTTAATAGTTTACAAAGAATAGAAAATGTAATTAAAGTACGAAAGTCCGTTAGTTTTAAGGGCACATCCTTGAAAATCGTTGGTTTGTAATAGGCTGTATCCCAATCTGCAACTTAGGGATATAATTTTAAATAAAAACATTTAAGCTTAAAGAGGCAATATTTGGTATGAATATAAAAGTTCGTTAGTACTATACTTCGAACACAATATGGATTTCGCACGTATTTTTTTTTCAATTAACCCACGGAACCTGATTTAATATTTTATTATGTTTCATTCATAAATAAATACAGACACCAGAATACAGGACTACGACTTAAAACCGCAAAAACGTAATCGCTTCTAAGGCGAACGGTTTATATAATGCATAATAATGACTCTATTAATTTTCTTTTCCATTTATATAATCTTTGTTACTGTATCAAAAAATAGAAAAATTAACCCCGATTGTAGATCGAGTGCTTTTTCTAACTGAGCTACCAGCAAGGTTTGTGATTGTGGTGAATTTTTGCTGCTGTGAAGTCGCAGTTCCATTTGCAAAATATTTATATTCTACGACCTTGCGACCAACTTGCCAAGTTGGTCGCAATCAACAATTTAAATAATAATAATAACGACCCAATAAAAATTATATGTAATCAATGCACGATACTATTTCGCCCGTGCGAATGATCCCTCGATTTCCAAGTCGGTAGTCCAGTGTGGCGATTACCGCGTATCCTGCAGCTGGGACAGGCCTACGTCCAGCAATGAACTATTTATTTATTTAAAAACTTTATTGACCACAAATTATATCATTATCAGGTCATTTTAGTCTCTACTACAGCAGCCCGACCCTCTCTCGTCCGTCCCTGACAGAAGGAGGATTTGGCCTACACTCCCCACGCTGGCCAGACGGGTCGGGGAGGCCAGATCGATGTTTGGTAATGTATTTCCCTTAGTCGCCTTGTACGACATCCACGGGAAGAGACGGAGTGATTCTATTCTAGCCTGCCGGAAACCACACGGCCAAATTTTATAACAAATTATATATAAGGGTACGAAAGGCGGACTTTACGCAAAAAGAATTCTCTACCAGTCCTTCGGGACAAGCAGAAAATCAAGAATATTTAGTTTAGACTGATGACGAATGTAATCTAACTTTAGTACATTCGCACCGGCGAATATGTCGGGTCGGGATTGATTTTTGTTACCTTGAAACAGAATACATGGGGTTTGCGTTCATTCACACGCAAGTGTTTTTATTATGACGAGTAGGTATTGTTATTGTACGTTAGTGCTTGATTTTGGCGTATCACGATATCCACGTCATAATAGCAATTCATCATACGGGCTGCCCTATTGCTATCCATATTAGCTGTTTTTCATCACTCGCACTTCTTTTCTCTAGATGGGCCGATGACCTTAAAAATCTCTGTACATGGGGTTCGATGCGGAAAGCGGAGGTTCGCATAGTTGTGGAAAGCATTGGAGAAAGCCTATATCCTGCAGATACAGGCTGATAATGATGATGGATGATAAACTCTTTGCAAAGTATAGTTTGATATTTAGAAACGTATATATTTTTTAGAACATGGATTATTTTAACGACATACAAAAAACATAATGCAAATCCAAAATTGGGGTGTAAGTGGTTTATCAACATCTTTGAATCAAAGCCAACTTCACCTGCACGTGGTGCACCCTGCTGACAGACAAACGAAGCTCTGGCGAAAAGAGAGGTAGGGAGCGTAATTGTAAGCTACCCGACTGGGGAATGTACTCCACCTGACATCACATTACATCGTCGTCAACCCTTATTCATCGCACTGCTGGGATGTGGGCTCAATTGAAAGAATTTAGAGCATATTCCACCACGCTGCTCAACTGCGGGCTGGCGGAGGCCATATTTTCTAGCCATCTAAAGGCCACTGAGTTGGATTAACGACAGCTATCTATAATGACAACTACTTAACGAGCCCTCCGAAGCATGGAGGAGCTCGAGATAATAAACCCATCCATGGATAGGCTACGGCCCACACTGCTTAACTTGAGTGTTCGATTAGACTGACACTCGCAACAACTCCACGGAGCTCCTCGGTTTAATTACATACTTTTTTATATTCTCCCCAGAGTCCCATCTACAAGGCATCACGTTACTTCTAGTAGTTACGGTTAGGTGTATTCAAGAGTATTAAAAAAGTTTCAACTACTTATCTAAAAGTAGTAAAGATCAGTATCTAATGGCGAAATACGACTTAGTGCTTACTAGTGTTGTCTAGACATACGTATTGATCACGATATTCCCCTGGTGAGGGTGGGCGTGACTCACTGACATTAAATATGCAGCAAGTAAGTGAGTCACCGTTGACTTTGATTTCAAACAAGTGTTTTTTACTTTTCACTTACTTAGTTCACTAGAATTGAGGAATTTTTCAATTATTAATATTTAATTACATCTTTAAAGAAATTCGCCTTAAAGACTGATGTTGTGTACATGTGTGAGACACAGGAAAATATCATGGTATTCTCCTGGGAGGGTGAGAGTGACTCACTGACATTAAATATGCAGTCAGTAAGTGAGTCAGTGTTGACTTTACTTACAAACAAGTGTTGTCATTTTCACTAGAATTATTAATATTTGATTACATCTTTAAAGAAATTCTGATAGTCTCGAAGACTGTTGTCTAGACACTTATGTCTACACAACAGTCTTCGAGACTATCAGAATTGATTATGGTATTTCCCTGGTGAGGTCCTTTTTAAAAGTATGAAATTATAAAAAAAAATATTTCCATTGGAGAAGCAATTATAAATACTATAACTTTTATTATGATACTAATTACATATACGTAATATTTGACATAGCTGTCGTACAATTTTCTGATTTGATGCATACAGAATACAAACCTGTGACGTCATATCTCAGTAGCCTGTTGCATGGAGCGTTTTCGGGAAAGTCCAAAATTGTGTAAATCATAATTAACATGTCTCGAGAGATTTTTGTGCTATCGACGCAATTCTTTCACCTATGGTTATATTATTGAGACGTCCCTATATATCAAACCGAAAAAAATATTGGTCAAATAGCCTATTCTGTACTCAGTAAGTATTGTTGTGCATAAAGAAATCAGTCTTCATCCTACGTTGGTGTTTAATACACTTGCCTCATAACAACTCTACATTTTCATGTCCTTGCGGGAATCGCTCACCCTGTACTATTTCTGTCGCCAAGGCTTGCACTGCGCCGTGTTTGAACAGTGAGATTACAAGGCACTATGACAAAGGAGCCCTGTGTCACAGCTTAAGAGCGATGTTCTGCGGGTTCTGTCTGAGACTGCAGTATATCTGTGCCTATAAAAAACAACCGTTTTCTTTTATATATTTCTTTTTATATATGAGAGGGGGGACAAAAACGAGCATATGGGTCACCTGGTGGAAAGCAATCATCACCGCCCATGGAGGTCTGCAACACCAAGGGGTCGCCGATCTGTTGCCAGAAAGAAACAGAAAGAAATCCCTTTAAGAGATAAGTACGCCTTTGTACTTTATTTGTTCTTTTATTTTTTATGTACAATAAAGTTATAACAAACAAACTAACCACCATATTTTCTTTTCATCTTTTATGATGGAAAGGCGAAATCCTCATAAAATCACTGATGTCTCTACATCTGGTACAGCCAATTTTCTCCGAATCTACAGAACCAATTATTTTGAAATTTGGTACAGCCCGACAGTTTGTAGAGTAACATTTCCAGTCTAAAATTGGCACGTTGTAGCTAAAGAAGTACGTAGCATTCAAAGCGCTACGCGGGGACCCTCTTATACTGGGAGCGATACGGTCTACAGGCTGTTTTCTGTACACTTAGCTACGAATTTCTGTTATCTAAATATGAATGCGTAACACCAATAAACGATTTTGAATTCGGGGCTCACTTTTGTGTGAAAAATAAGAAAACTTGAAAAAAAAAAATACGCAGACCTTGCGACAATATCAAATGGACTGATTAAAGGACTAGAGAGTTCCAATTATTTTTATAATTCTAACATTAATTATTTTTAAACTTTAAAAAGAAATAGATATATAAATAGACTAGCTGTGCCCGCGACTTCGTCCGCGTGGAATAGTGTCTTTGGGCACCATTTTTAAATATTTCGGCTAATTATTTTACAAATAAGACACATACGTATTAATACTTATATGAGTTGCAGTTTTTTTTTTTTTTTTTTTTTTTTTTTTTTTTTTTTTTTTTTACGCCCCACGCGCGCGATGGACAACCTTCCGGAGGAAACTACGGGAAGGAGGTGGTGAATCCTCATGGATACCAACGTAGCATAAGGCTACGTTGATTATGTCGGACTCTTACCGACTAAACACCACCTAGGGACTGCTTTTAGCCTTGCGGGGCCTTAAAAGCTTCATCTAAGCGATCGCTCGTAGGGAACGAGCGACGCAGACGCCGCTCACGAATGAGCGTGCGTTAAGTGAAAATGACGCCCCATGAAGTGGGGTGAGCCATAAGAGTTGTGAGAGACTAGGGGTAGTCGACTGCGACTACCCGGACTTAAGGGGAGAGTTGCAGTGTGCCATCTATCGCTTATATAGCTCTTTTGTGGAACATTATTCATCCCAACCAACAGCTTACACTGCTGCAACTTTCTTCCGCGCTCACTGCTTTTGTTAATGTTACATACCGGCATGTCCTCATCAGCTAAGTTCAATGGTAGTTTTAGAACCGTGTGCGCTATACCCCTATAACTATTTACACTTTATTTTGCTTTTAACCGTAAACACAGAAAACAAAACTTCTTATTATGAAAATAACTTATTTAAGTATTTTATTTAATTGTATAAAAACCTATTTAAAAAAATATTATAAACCCAAATGAATTAAATTTAACTAATTTTATTGACCCAAATAAACAAAATCTCTATACTAAGTATAACTTTTTACACTTGTACTTAAGAACTTGTTTTTATGAACCATTTGTAACCGATTCCTAGAAATCCCTTTCGGATATTGCGACTTCTGACTGAGTCGGCATGCAAAGGCATAAAGACTCATTCATAAAACTATTAAGCTTTCTTATCTTTTGTTTACATTCACAGATGGTCAAATGCTTTGTTTGTACAATGCTCAAAAAAGTACTGTTTATTTGGTGAGGGTAATTAACTTACCGTTCTTAGGTACCTGCCTAGCATACAAATGTGCAACAAAAAAAAATATGACGTAATAACATCTAATTAAACTCGAAAGTAATCTACTTTTAACGAATGAAATAAATAAAACAATGACCCAACTAAAGAAAAAAATATTTAATAACTTATCTACTAAAGTAAGCAAATCGAATTGTAAACAATGTGCAGGGAATAATAATGCATTTGTAGCGGAAAAAATAATAATTGTCACGTGTCTGCACGTTTGGGCAAGCCCACTTGGGCATATTTTTTCTGTGCCGTACCACCGTTTTTTACTCATGTGGTACCACGCCGCGTAACGACCTCCGGCCCGCTCCCTGACCGCCGCGCGGCAGCTTTCAATGTGTACGGGTGGTGTACTGCGTTGAGATAGGCAAAATGCCTGGCATTTACAATAAGTGCCCAGTAAGTACCTGTAAATGCCCAATGAATGCCTAGTTTTGGGCATAAATAGGGAATTTATAACTACTTTTTGGACATTTATTGTAAATGCCCGGCATTTTGCCCATCTCTAGTACGGCGCGATGCTTGGCAAGTTTTTTACTCGCGTTAATTTCAGTTTCTCATTTTGTAATGACTGCGTAAATGTTATCTACATCAGGATAGCACTAATATTTTGTCTCTTGTCGCAAACTTATAAAACATTCACTTATACCTTACATATTTCCATACAAACTTTCATCCCCTATTCCCTATTGTTATTTTACCCCCGTGTGGGTAAAACTTTTACAAACTTTGAATGTCATATTTATTTATATCGAATCAACAGCCTAAAAAATAAGTTTCATGCTTCTAGCTCTAAAAATAACGATACTTCCATACAACCTTTCACCCCCCCTTTTAACCCCTTACAACCCTTTTTTTGCATTAAAAAGTAGCCTATGTCCTTCCTCAGGCTCTAAACTATCTGTGTACCAAATTTCATTTAAATCGGTTCAGTAGTTTTGCCGTGAAAGCAGGACAGACAGACAGACAGACAGACAGACAGACAGAGTTACTTTCGCATTTATAATATTAGTAAGGATAGTAAGGATAAAAATTGAAAATTTACCCTACTTTATCTGAGAAACTACTAAATCTATAAATTTTAAAACATTTATTTCTAAACTATGATATTATTAAATTAGTGTTAGGAATAAACTAGGTACTACTCGTTGGACTTAATTTGATTCATTTCTCTTATTTTATACTACGTCGGGTGGCAGATATGCATACAGCCCGCCTGATGTGAAATGGTTACTGTAGCCATATCGCAACGTGAAATTTCGCTCGTGCGCCCCCACCCCCGCTGCCAACGCGACAACTAATTATTTTCCTTCAAACTATAACTCTCGTTTTCATAAAAAAAAATATATCATAAGAAATTGTCATTATCCGTGCGAGTAGATGGTCGTCAATTTTTAAATCAAATGAATATTTGTCGCAAGGTTTCGTAAAAACCTTCAAAATTAACTCTCGCGGGGGTTGACTTTGTAACAGGGCAGCTCAGTAGCGCGGGCGTATTTTTTTATTTAAAAATTGTTTACCAGAATATCTCGTGCAGGTTTTTTTTATACTACACTGGGTGGCAGACAAGCATACGGCCCGCCTGATATGAAGCGTTTACCGTAGCCATATAAACGATCGCAACATGAAATATTGCTCGCGTGCTGCCAACCTCGCTGCCGACCTATAAACTCCTTTCTTTCTGGTAACCTCACTCACTTGCAGGAACACAACAACGCTAAAGGGAATTATTATTTGCATAAACCTGGTCAAAACTCCGAAATTACGTACTTACGTCGCCTTAAGGCTGCTTAAAATACACGCAAAACTACAGGCGATAACTAGTTTAACTTATACTTACACAAGTTAATTCCCCGCGAACCCGTCTCACTGTAAAAAAGAACTTGTAAAACTTGTGTCAACTTTGTCCCTTTGTGGTTCCGAAAGTGTTGTTTGCACGAATAATTACTCTGCGGAGAGAGATAAATAAGGTGTATAATATTACGTTGTTTGTAATATTTGATGAAGTTATAACTGTAATTAACAGGGGTGACATCTCTTATTTACGAAATTCGAGTGAAAAATTTGTCAACCGTGGAGCTTACCGCCTAAACTAAAGCCGATTACTATCGGATTTTTTGATTGCGAAAATCTAACTTCACCTTAAATAGTAATAAGCTTAGAAGGTAATAACGGAGGCGCTCTACCGTTTTAACTAAAGATGTTTATTACAATTTTAAACTTAAGTCTGGTTTTCGCAATCAAATTTAGGGGTGTAAGTGGTTCATCAACATCTTTGAACCAAAGCCAACTTCACCTGCACGCGGTGCACCCTGCTGACTGACAAACGAAGCTCTGGCGAAAAGAGAGGTAGGGAGCGTAATTGTAAGCTACCCGACTGGGGAATGTACCTCCGCCTCACAGAATACCGCAGCAAAATAACAATTCCCTTGAGGATTGTTGTGTTCCTGCGCGTGAGTGAGGCCACCAGAAAGGGAGGAGATGCTGCGTGGGCAGCGGAGGTGGCGGCGCGCGAGCGATATTTTATGTTGCGAGCGTTTATATTATGGCTACGGCAACCGCTTCACATCAGGCGGGCCGTATGCTTGTCTACCACCCGACGTAGTATAAAAAAAAAAAAAAAAATCAAGAAACCCGATGCGAATCGGCTTCAGCTTATGCGGTAGGACCTCTGGGGTCCTACCGCCGAAGCTAAAGCCGATTACCATCGGATATTTTGATTAAAAAAATAGATCTTACGTTATTGACAAACATCTTCAGCTCAGTCGGTAGAGCTCCAGGGTTTCTACCAGGTAAGCTAAACACAATTAACACCAATCTAAGCTGAAGTTTGATTTTTGCAATCAAAAAATCCGATCGTAATCGGCTTTAGCTTAGGTGGTGGCGCCCCTGGTCTTGTGTTAAAAAAAAAATAACTACATTTCTAAAACAACATATTATAAGCGACTTTTATGAGATAGCTTGCGCCCGCAACTTCGTACGCGCGTATCCCAGTATCCCGTGGGCATTTTCAAAAATTCTTTCTTATCGGATGTCTACGTCAAAATGGAGGAATGCCTGTGTACCAAATTTCAACCCGATCCGTCTAATGAAACTTTGTACTGTGCGATGATAGATCAGTCCTGATCAGTCAGTAACTGTTGCCTATTGTAGACACTAAGAAGCAAAGTGGGAGATAATATAAATGCCGTAAAATATAAACCTTATACGCCTACTATATAAACATTCCTGAAGAATCTCTTCAGTCTCTGAAATATATAGTGACAAATTCCGTTGGAGTTAGCAGATAAATAGACAGAAAGACGAGGAAAGCGACGCTGGTGCGCAGGACCGGAATGTTCATAAAGTAGTGTAGGCAACTGCGTAGGGGCCTTGCATCGATTTGGAGTCCCGTGCACTAAGGGAAAATATTTTTCTTCAAAATAGGTAAAATATTTAGTTTTTTTATATTACGTCGGGTGGCAGACAAGCATACGACCCGCCTGATGTGAAGCTGTGACCACAGCCATATTAACGCTCGCAACATAAAAATATCGCTCGCGCGCCGCCACCCCCGCTGTCAACGCAGCATTTGCTTCCTTTCTGGTGACCTCACTCACTCGCAGGAACACAACAACCCTCAAGAGAATTGTTATTTGGCTGCAGTATTCTGTGAGATGGAGGTACATTCCCCAGTCGGATAACTTACAGTTATGCTCCCTACCTCTCTTTTAAAATTAGTTAATTCTGGCAAGTAGGTAGGTCTATTAAATAATAATCTGAAAATGTTTTATTGAGTGAAATTTTGGTCAGAAATTTTTATCTTTAATGATAATATTATTGTTTTGTTTTTATATTCAGTACTACTTGCATAACTGAGCTTTGCTCGGCGTTAATCCTTAGCTAGATCTATTTTTCGTAATCATAACCCATATAATGTAAATTTTATCGAAATTGTTAAAGCCGTTTGCGAGACCGTCGTAGCGATCTAGTGGTGAAATAGTATCATAAAGAGTTTGAAGTATTCTAGACGAGCATTCCTTTTTAATCAGGACATGTTTTTATTTGTTGAAACAAGCGGCCAGCCCCCTTACCACCAACTCTTATTGCGATTCAATAACTGAATACAATGCTTATTCATACCCATGAATAAGCGACTCTATTTCAAATGGAATAGAGTCGCTTATTCATAAGCATTCTATTCAGTTATTGAATCACAATAAGAGATGGTGGTAAGGGGGCACTTCGCCACATCTGTCGAGTCAGTGAGGGTAGATGGGGGAGAAAAGTTCTAGAGGCAAGTCCGCGAGTGGGGCCAAGCTATTTACGTCCTCTCTCCTTTTTCTAAATGGACTGATGACCTCACTAAAGCGGGATTCTGAAAAAGGAGAATTGCATTTGGAGGAAAGCATTGGAAAAGGCCTATGTCCAGCAGTGGGTAGATATAGGTTGATGATGACGACGATTTATTATTTAGCTGACTACCTGTAGATGTTAAAGATAAACCAGATGATAATGAAGAATATGATTGTGTACCTACCTTAATGTGATTATTAAAATTTTGATTCTTTTTCGATTTTTTTTTTCATTATAATAAATACTATCATAATATAACCGTACACAACCTTGATACGGAACCAGACTTAGCTTGATCCAGGGGTGTATATATATATAATATATGGACATAAGATCTATGTATATATAATATGCGTAGTTAAATATACATGCTTGACATTATAAACTCGGAAACACTCACCTATAATGTAATTTAAGGGGTGCAGCCTGGCTAATGAGGTGTAAGTGCCCGTTCCATTCTCTCGGCGCGCCAATTAGTTCGCGTGCACTGTTGAACACACTGTATCTATTTATAGAACTTAATTAACACCCAAAATTCAGCTGTAGATTTTTGATGGTATTGGTCGCATTTTACAGTCATAATAAAGTTAAGAGAGGTATGTCTCCTAACTTTAATGTAGCTGATATTTAGTAATAGCATAGGTGCTATGCTGCCTTGTTCATTAAGATATGCTGTTTGTTGCTGGTGGAATGAAGTCGAAGAGGTTCCGCCAAGTAAAATGGTGAAATTCCGAATATGTTATTTTATATTTTAATTTCATAAAATTTATTAATACTAATTAATTAAAAATTAATTTATATTAAATTAAAATTCCACTTAATAATTTAATATTTAATAAATTTATATTATAATCGGCAAACGACCAAGAGGCCGCAGTCCCATGATATGGTCTGACGAGATCCGCACATCTCTGTTGCCCTGCGTCTGCCCTCCACGTTGCGAAAGATCGCAATAGTTGGAGAAAAATTGTTAGAAGGAAGATCTTTCTGCGTGGGAGTCACGACCCTCAGTAATGAGGTATACGACGCGAGGAGGAGGAAATTTATATTATCTCTCTAAATCATTAATTAATTAATAAAAAAAATATTTAAATTTTGTAACTCGTGGGTGGGAAAGTACAGAAAATAGCGAATAGGGCATCGTGCATGCGGTCCGCGGCTCGCAAAGTTAGACTGCTCGAGAATTCAAGATCCGTTTTTAAATTTATAATATTGATAATTTTACTACCCTCCAAATGTTCGCCCAGTACACCGCGCGCTGCCTTAACATTTTATAAACAACTAGCGGGCGCCCGCGACTTCGTACGCGTGGAGTTAGTTATTTGCACATAATTTTTAATTATATTCGAAAAAGCTAAATACCTAATGAATGGAAAAAATAAAAGAATGATAAAAAGAATCAACATTTAGACGAATTTTTAGAATCAATGAAGTCGACGGATATTATTTTTTCAAACTCTCTGTAAAACCTAAAATACTTTTTATTGTTATAATAAAACATCCCTCCTTATAATAGTAAGTATGTAGTTGTTTTCAATAATTCTTATTACTTAAATACCATTTAATCCAAAATTTATTCTGCCATAATTACTTCAATAACATAGGACTTTCATAAAAAATTCCAACCCCCGTTTTAACCCCAAAAAGGGGTTGATTTCTAAAGATACATTTATTAGTACACCTCCACACTATGGCGCCAAAATGGCAAAGTAAAAGTTACTACATACGCTGATTTCAATGTTAATTGTAATACTTCTGAACTTTTAACTGTGTTTTTCTCAAAATCTATTAATTAGGACCTTCCCTGATCTTTCCCTGTACCCTCCAAGTGGTCTTGACCAACGTCTTCAGTCCAAACTACTTTCAAGGAGTTAATTTGAGGTTTTACTAGCCAAACCTAGAAGCGTCTAGACTAGACTTCGGGTAATGACTATAATTTTTTTTTTAACACTACTTTGGGTGGCAGACGACTAGAAGCCATATTAACGCTCGACGATAACGGCGACATAAAATATCGCTCGCGCCCCGCTGCCAACGCAACATCTCCTTCATTTCTGGTGACCTCACTCACTCGCAGGAACACAACAACCCTCGAGGTGATTGTTATTCTGTGAGGTGGAGGTACATTCCTCGGTCAGGTAGCTTACAATTACGCTCCCTGCCTCTCTTTTCGCCAGATATACATAACAACAAACATAATATAATAGACTTGCCGGTACATAACAGGCGGATAATTCGATATTCAGATTAAGACCAGTGAGCACACAGTGGCATACAGAATTACAGACAGACCACATGCGGTATTTCAGCTTCCAGTTGCCGTTGACATGAACTGCGGTTGCTGTATCTGGTGCACACACTCGGACACGAGTATCCGACTCGGCCATTCGATAATTAAACAGAATGTAAGGTCGTTTACAATGTAGAGAATCGATGGACATCGGGTAAACTTCTAGGACACTAGACTTTGCACAGTTATAACACACCCCGCCCACTCCATATAAATGTCGCGTCTTATTACTACATAAAGAATGACGATTGCGCAGAACGGGAATAAGCGTGTGTGCGTGCGGCGCCATACAAACTGTTTCAGATTTGTCTCAGAGGGGAGATGAGGTCGACACGAGAGAGCGGCAGGGAGTAGCCATACTGTACTTGTACTATTACTTATATTGTGGTTATAATACAATACACTTTATTGCACCAATAAAAAAAAATACAAAAAAGTACATGTTCAGAATTAGAGTACAAAGGGCTGCCTTATCGCGTTGCGATTTCTTCCAAACAATCATTATGTTAATCAAAGTTATGTCTATAATTTCTATACTAGTTAAAAATTGCAGTGTTGTAAATTGGCTTGTATGTACAGCTACAATCGGCCAAGAAAGTGGTTCTATTAATTTGGACAAAACTTCCCAAGAAACTTAAATGTCGCAACTATAAGATTTCTTTTATTAATTTCAACTGACCTTCCGACCTTTTTCAAAGCGACCTCCTTAATTTAAAAAGTACAAACTAATGTCAATCTAAAGGCTAATAAACTAAGTACTTATTTGGTATGAATAAAAATTACTTATACTTAATATTTTTTTTTTATACTGATTCCACCTTTAGGGCATTTTTCAGTTAGAGTGTAAATTGGTCATTTTAAGATCGCAAAGTGTTCCAATTTTGTGTATTTTATGATACTGATAAATAGATTTTTATATTTTTAGAACATCGTTCACTAGTTTATTTACGTTATGATTCTGTATAATGGTTTGAAAAAATGTGTAAGAACGCCTCTCTGAATAGACTTCATTTCAGTAAACGGTGGGACACTCAATGACTTTTTATATTCTTTGAAGTCTAATGGAGCGTGTCAGGCAAATGTTGCTGAAGCGTTTATCATAAGACACGTGATTTTTCTTTTAAACTAGAAGCCCCCAAACTCTTTTTGCTGGTAGATTATTTGCAATGTCCTTCTAAGAGCTACATCGTTGACTATAGTCTACTACGTATATATTTGTTTGTGATCTGACTTCTCATCTGAATATTTTTGTAGGGAAGAGAAAAATATCTAAATAACAAGTACTAATAACAGCGGGCGGCCGCGACGGGAGCGGGACGAGTGTAGTAGTTATCGGGAAAGTTCTTGCATCCGTATTTAGTACAATTAAAGGTGCTACATGAAGGTATTGGTTGCGTTGCGTGTTAGCTTAGCTTGGCTTGGATAATCTAAAATGCCCGAATTTCACGGGAGCGAAGCCGCGGGCAAAAGCTAGTTAGTAATAAGTTAATACATATTTGCACGCCTGCAAACAGAATTCTGTGAGGTGGAGGTACTTTACCCTGTCGGGTAGTTTACAATTACGCTCCCTACCTCTCCGTTCGCCAGAGCTTCGTTTGTCAGTCAGCAGGGTGTACCTCGTCCAGGTGAAGTTGGCTTAGGTTCAAAGATGTTGATGCATCATTACACCCACAAACAAATGACTTTGTTAATTTCAAAATGTTCAAAAGTTCCATCAAGTGCCAATGATTACCACCAACATTTATTTTTGAGTTTATCATCTGACCATAATTTTTGAGTCAGCAAAAAGAAAAAATGCTAGGCATATATTCAGTATTTTTAAGTCAGAAATTTACTCAAAATTAATGCGTAATTTGATGTACTTTCGTTTTACAAGTTAACATTATTATCTCACGAACAGCTTTATTATATATAATTTAACTTTAATAATGCTTAAAAAAATATTTACCGTTGAATATTTATTTGTTCTATATTTTCATTATTTAGAAACATTTTTGCTTACTAATGAGAGACTTTTTACCTAAAATAATATGAAAGTGTATGTACATATTTTGTTGTGATAATCCTTTAATTTCTAGTTGCTTTAATAAAAACAACTGAAGCTACTTACATTCAAGTAGAATATGGTAACATTTATAAACTACATAAATATATTGAATATATATCGGCATAAATATGTTGAATTACGTAATAGGTGCAATAAAACCTGCAGAGCATCTAGGCGTGCCTATATGCACTCGTCAATAGAAGACTGCCCTCCTAACAAACTGTGGAAGTTTCTAAGGTCTAATGGTGTTGGCGGGGAAGATCCATCTGTTACATCCAATGTCGATCTTAATGCCTTGAACAAACATTTCTGTTCATCTCCCGTCAGTCTTGACCCTTTCAAAAAGCTCTCAACATTATCTCAGTTGAACTCAGTGACTCCCGATTTTGCCCAGTTAGAACTAGGGGAAATATCAGCAACTGAGGTGGTCAAACTGCTAGGCACCATCAAGTCCAAGGCTGTAGGTAACGACGACATTGGCATTAATATGTTGCATCCTATAAAAGAGCAAATTGCTCCTATCCTTGCTGACATTTTTAATTGTTCCTTGTCTTCTGGTATCTTTCCTTCATTGTGGAAGGACGCTCACGTAATTCCTCTTCCTAAAAAATCAAACCCCTCATCCTTTTCAGATTACCGACCTATATCCATTTTACCTGTTCTTTCCAAGGTTTTGGAGCACTTTGTGCATCAACGTCTATCCATGCATCTTCGTCATAACAATCTCCTGAGTGGGCACCAGTCGGGATTTCGCGCAGGGTATAGCACTGTCTCTGCACTTGTTAAGGTCACCGATGACATTAGGCTCAAAATGGAAAACAAAAAATTAACAGTCCTGGTTTTACTCGATTTCACAAATGCATTTAATACGGTGGACTTTGACATATTGCTTGGCATGCTGCGTGCGGTAAACCCATCACCATTGGCCTTGTCTTGGTTTAGTTCATATCTCCTTAATCGCCGCCAATTGGTGAAGGTTAAAGGCAACAAATCTGACTGGTGTCAGCTCAACTCCGGTGTTCCTCAGGGGGGAGTACTTTCTCCTATTCTCTTTTCTATTTTTATTAATAATATATCTTCTTTGCTGTCTTCTTCATATCATCTTTATGCTGATGATCTCCAAATCTATGCGGCTGCTTCGCTTGATAATCTTGATGATGCTATTGACGTAATCAATAAAGATCTTTCCGCCATTGCTAAATGGTCTAATGAATTTGGGTTGAAGGTCAACCCTTCCAAATCGCAATCTATTATTATTGGCACACCATATTTTATATCTAAATTGCATAATTTGAATGTAGTATGCCCCGATATCGTTTTAAATAATAAAATCATTCCTGTCTCTTCCACCGTTAAAAACTTGGGCATAATTTTCGATCAAACCCTGTCTTGGGCCCCACACATAAGCGAAGTTAGCCGCAGGGTTTTTGCCTCTCTCCTCTCCTTGAGACGACTTCAAGCATTTCTCCCTGTCAACACCAAGGCACTATTGGCACGTAGTCTTCTCCTTCCACTCATTGATTATGGGGATGTGGCTTTTTTGGACCCTTCGGAAGAATTAGTTAATAAGCTAGAACGTATCCAAAATATGTGTATTAGGTTTGTCTTTGGATTACGTAAATCGGATCATATTTCGGAATTCCGCGCGCGCCTGGATGTATATCCAGGAAAGGATATGAAGGATTCTCCGTTGTCTTACTGGTAGTATTACCAGTAAGACAACGGAGAATCCTTCATATCCTATAATATATATAATCATAACTATCCTATTTTATAACATGTTTGTATTTTTTGTGTACAATAAATATTTTACAACAACAACTACTAGAGATTCGCCCTCATACGGATCCCTCATCGGCTTCATACGGATGCAATAAAATATACCTCATGGTACTCGCTGATCATGTAGTTTTCTACAAGCGAAAGAATTTGTAAAATCGTTTTGGCGTCTGAAATACAGGCTTTGTCTAGTTTAGACGCCAGTAGTCATATGTAAGTATAGAAAAGTAAACCGTGAAACTACTATATTTTGTGAACGCCCGTCGTGACCCGCTCCAGGATATGTCAATGATGAATCAATATCAAATTATTATTATTATAAAAAAATCAATTCAGAAGTTTTTGGGTGTATACATTAGAAACCAACATAAAAAAAAAATCTTCATTATAGTATTAGTTAAACAATATTTTCTCATTTTTTTCGAGTTATATTATGACTAGGGAAATAAAAACGACCGCCAATTGAGTTAATACCTCAACAAAGCTCTCTCTTGACTCTGGAGGGCTCGGATTAAAGCATCTTATCCGCCTTAAAATGCGGAAGAATTTAAAATAATCTTTACTGGCCATCGTATTGAATTAATATGCACAGAGGGCTACAAGTTGTACCTTGAATTATTGTACTTTTATTGCACTTGTAGAGCTGCTAGTGTACAATATCAAACAAGAAATTAAACATTTTCTACATCTCTGATATGCTAGGAATTAGGATTCTAGCCCACGGGGCCGAAATCGAGGTTGAGTGGAGCGAGTAGATATGCTGTGTATGTTTTCCATTGATTTCAATGGAAAATATATTTGATGATCGTTCCTCAAGGACATGATCGATCTCAATTTTTTTTCTTTTAAAGTGACTTTTAAAAATTCTGAATAGAAATAATGCCTCAAAATTCGTAAGGAACTCCTTTACGGTGCTCCGTATTATTATAAATGGATTATTTAATTATCCATACTTTTTAGGGTTCCGTACCTCAAAAGGAAAAACGGAACCCTTATAAGATCACTTTGTTGTACGTCTGTCTGTCTGTCTGTCTGTCTGTCTGTCTGTCTGTCAAGAATTTCTATGTCGAGAATGCGTGGAGGTATCAAGCTGAAATTTGAACTGTATACTCAGGTCTACGGTCCCATGAAGTTAAAAAAAAAATCAAACTGCTAAGTTTACGTAGAAAAAAGTTACGGCCGTTTATTCAGCAAAAAACGCATATTTCGACACACTCTAGGGAATCAAAACCTATAGGGTACTTCCCGTTGACCTAGAACTATGAAATTTGGCATGTAACATCGTTATAGACTACAAGTACAGGAATAAATCTCAAAACTATACATTTGTAAATAGATCTTAAAAAGGGGGTCTATATTTTTTACAGGGTGTCGAAATTTCAAATTGAAACTACTAGTTCAAATGGGGTATCATATGAAAGGGCTTGATGTACACATTGCAAAATATATTTTATTTATTTTTTTCGACGCATTATTTCTTATTTATAATGAAAAATATCAAATTTAATAATGATACTACGTACCTACGGAACCCTCGGTGGGCGAGTCCGACTCGCACTTGTCCGGTTTTTTTTTAAATATGTATTCGGACCATGTTTTCATAATGATAAGATGTCATAGTCCGACTCTCTAATCGAACCAACAGGAAAAAAAAGTTCACGTGGTCCGATTAGTCGGACAAAGCAGTCGAACCACATGTTCATAGGGCCATATTTATATATGAAGGGTACATACAGGCAAAGAACAGAGAATGCCACCATTTTTATTTTTTCCATATTCTATTGGAACCAAATCTTTATCTATTGTAGTTTAATTTACAATCATTAGCTTTTTATAAAAGTAAACATATGGCGACAAAAAGGCAAACTAAAACTTATTATATACGCTGATCTCCAAGTAAATTGAAATACTTCTTAACTCTTGACTGTGTTAATCTCAAAATCTATTCACGGACATTCTCTGATCTTTGCCTGTATCCTTCATTTAGAAACAAACACCACGAAAAGAATATTACAAGTTGCAATAATTTGTACTGTCTGGTCTCCTATATAGCGTTTTAATTTATCAATACATGGTCACAGTCTTAAGATTACATACCTCTTAATACTGTGACATGGTAGAGAGTAATGCAACGTTGCATTTTGGTACGTGAATGCCAGTATGATGAATTTACGTAGCGTTTTGCTGACAATGTCAGGTGTAGTGAGGGGAGCAACAGACATTAGTTCTCGGTCGGACGTCGATCGTTGTTTGGTATTCCGAAACTACTCCGAATCACTCTGTGTGGAGAGGGCTGCCGACCCGCAGAATATGATGTCTCTATTTTGACTAACAAATCTATTTGCAACTCCGGTTCCTTTGATGTAGGATATCTGCACATAAGTTATCTATCATATATACTAGCTGTGCTCCTGATTTGTAAATCTAAGTATCTAAGAATTCGTTCGTATAATAGTTCGAATAGTATACCATTACTATACTATAGTAATAAATACTATAGTATACTGTTAAACGAACAAATTCTTAGATTAGGGGTGTAAGTGGTTCATCAATATCTTTGAACCAAAGCCAACTTCACCTGCACGCGGTGCACCCTGCTGACTGACAAACGAAGCTCTGGCGAAAAGAGAGGTAGGGAGCGTAATTGTAAGCTACCCGACTGGGGAATGTACCTCCACCTCACAGAATACCGCAGCCAAATAACAATTCCCTTGAGGGTTGTTGTGTTCCTGCGAGTGAGTGAGGTCACCAGAAAGGAAGGAGATGCTGCGTTGGCAGCGGGGGTGGTGGCGCGCGAGCGATATTTTATGTTGCGAACGCTAATATGGCTGCGGTAACCGCTTCACATCAGGCGAGCCGTATGCTTGTCTGCCACCCGACGTTGTATAAAAAAAAAAAAAAAAAAAAAAAAAAGATACTATAGTATACTATTAAATGAACGAATTCTTAGATACCTATTTATTTTTATCTTATTTATTTACTAACGTATGTGTATATCATTTTGAGGAGCTCGATGAACATACAAGTTAAGCAACGTTGACCGTAGCCTGTCCATGGATGGGTTTATATTATCTCGAGCTCCTCCGTGCTTCGGAGGGTATGTTAAGTCGTCGGTCTCGGCTGTTGTCATTAGATGAGAGTCGTTAAGCTAAGTCAATGGCCTGTAGGCCATTTACATATTTTACGTGATAACGTAATAACAAACAGGCCGATCGTGCCTCTCTTTCGCTTGTTCCGCGCTTCACTTGTACGCTCGGCTCAGGCGGAACGTGACCATGTGTCGTGCTTTTTGCATGCATTTTTTTATGCGTGCAGCTGCATTCATCGTGTTATAAGACGCTATCACGTCAATATATTGTGGTGTTGAATATAGAGATTGTGAAAATGCCGGGCCTGTAAAATCCCAATAAGTACATATAAATTCCCCGTTTATGTTCAAAAATTGGGCATTTATGTGTACTTGGGAATTTATCTCAAATGGCCGGCATTTTGCCCATCTCTATCTGAATGTTCTCTCTTTTTTACATTTTCAATTTATACAAAAATGCAAAACGATATTTTAATTTTCAGCATTACTGGTGTTACCTGAAACTTCAGGATTGCTTTGAAATTAAATGCTCTGCATTTCAATTAATGCTTGCTTTGAATTATTCATAAACCCATAAGGGCCCATTTACATTGTCTTGGAAGAAATAGATAAAATTAAACATCGACAAAATTATTACTTTTTTGAAGTCTTTGTTTATAAATGATAATAGCAATAGGCCTTAATAAACAAAATCAAATCCACCTCTTACCATAAGGTACCTTTGATTATGACTATCTATTTAATCTAAGTAAAACACGAACTTTGAATTATTAACGAAAAACTCAAAAACATTTGGAACTCCAGATGTAAATTTGCAAAAGATGTGACGTCACACTAGGGAGGGGGGGAGTCTCACAAATGTGACCAGCTGTGACAAGGACGGGGAAGGGGTCAAAACATCATGAAATTCGTGTGACGTAATTTATGGATTCTATTCAGAAACACGAAAACTAAAATAGTAGACTTAAATTCTCTGTGATAAAATGTCTGTGCATTTCGTTTTATCTATGCTGAGTGCAAAATTCATTCACTCTTCCTTTATGATGATAGCATATATAATAAGATAAACAATTTGGGTCAAATACAAATCTTATACCTTGTTGATACAGTATCGTGCCAAATATTATAGTTCCTCCGCATTGCAGACCCTGTTGGCCTCCAAAAATAATTTACTTAATGTTACAATGCGACCCACATAGCGGATAATGGCGCCGATGATACGCGGATTTGTGGATGCGTCTCACGTGCCAATTCTACGGATAGGGATACCGGTGGAGAGGTAACCCGTCAGATATCTGCACTGCAGTATGCATGTTATGTATCGTTAAGCTTTAATGCGCTTTATGTTGCTAAATTCATATGTCACTGTTCACTGGGTCGAATTTCATAGACAATAAATTAACATCCTTACGGATTATTGAGTATAATGAAATGTGCAGCGATTTTCTGTCGCTGTTTATTTTTAGTTTTTTAGATTTTTCTATGAATTTGCTGTATCGGTCTTTTACAATGACGTTTGTTAGTGGCATCTATATGCACTATAAAATTATGGTATCTTAATTACTATTAGAATATGTGAAAATATACTAGAGTACCTCATTTAATACTTTAAATGAGGTACTCTAGAATATGTTCACAAGCTTTCATTTATTTTCACTGCGGTGTCAGTAATCAAATCTTCCAAGGCGGCCACTAAATGACGTTTTATATTTTTCACATTATCGCCTATGTTATGAATATCAAACAAATTTCATATTCTTTAAAAAATGGTATATAATTTAAATGCCTTGATAAGGCTGTAAAAGTGAAACAATTCGGTAAAAAATAATTTTATTAATTCGAATACAACCGAAATCTCTACAATTATAATTGAGGAATTCGATGATGTTTAGGCACGTATCAGTGTAATCGATCACGCAGTTTAGTAATATCGACCTTAGTCGGTCTGTGGAGGGGTTTATTTATCTCGAGCTACTCCGCGGTGGAGGGCACGTTGTTTTCGTTAGATGACAGTCGTTAAGCCAATTCAGTGTCCCGTGGGCGGCTTTAAATCACTCGCTTCCACCAACTCGCAGTTGAGCTGCCTGGTCCGCTCTAAACCCCTTCGATTGAGGCGTCCACGTGTCCCAGCAGTGGAATGAATATGGGTTGAGGCAGACTCTATAATTCACTGGAAGAGATCCCTATAACTGGTACAAACTTTTTTATGCTCACCATAAAATTAGATGGATTTGTGTAAAAAAAAAATATATTTTTTATGCATAAAAAAAAATATGCTCATATTTATTGGCGCTTCAATTTCTCATATTTTGGCCAGTTAAACTAGAACAATGGAAGCCACAATTTTGAGGTAAATTTGTTACAGTGAGCTACAGGTTATGCCAGGAAACCACAAATGAGAGTGTGTGGTTTCGGTTATTTTAATCCTGTAAAAGCCACCGCTACAGAGAAATAAAATAATTGATTGATATGCCTGCGTGTTTCCAAAATTAGCTAAAGTAATCTAAACAGTACAGCATTATATCTATCTCTGTGTCTAGGTATAAAAAAAATCACTACTGATAAAAAGGCCAAATGCACAAAAAGCTGTATGTGAAACAAAACTAACGTTTTTATGAAAAATTCGTAGTCGTCAGGCGATCTGCTTGATTTAAACGCGGTTGATAGTCATCACACTCTCATGACAGAGTATCGCTCGTGCGCTGCCCCCGTAGGAACACAACAACCCTACAGGGAGTCGTTAGCTGATGTTTTCTGAAAGGTGGAGATACTTTCCCAGTTGAACTGCTCATATATTTTTATGTTCTTCTTTGATCTGAGAAATGAACCTTCACTCGCATTGGAATCAAAATGATCTCATACTGTGCAATACGATAGATCCTTCTCCTTCGTGCTACCTATTTTTGATATGAAAGATTTAACTAAAAGAGAGCAAGACCATGTGGTACAACTAGCACTGAACCTACGAGAACAAAAGAAAGGTAGAGTCTTTTGCCCAAGCAGGGTAGATTATTCTGGGGTAAGAAATTGAGTAGGCGTCAATTTCTTATGCCAGAATAATACCCAAGTAATGGGACCTGGTAGAGAAAGAAGAAAAGGAATACAGCACGGGTATCTTCAATACCATTGTAAAGAGGTTTCATGCCTGTAATGCTCCTAGTATTTCCCACAATAAAAGTGTTGAAGGGTAATTAAATCCCACAGATCGAGATACAACTTCAAATCACACAAATAGAATACCGACATTACCAACGCGGACTTGGTATATTTCAAATTATCTCACTCTAGCAGGGTCGCCATACAGGAGGCAATTGAAACCATACGGTGCACTTTTGAACAGATATCAGCGTTGCCAATCAATTAATCAATATATTTATTTGTAAATATGGGTTAATTACAGATGTTACATAGCTTATTTTATACAGAACGCCACATTTTGTCAAACACCCATACAAATTTTCAATCGAACTATAATTATAATTAATTAGAAAATAAATGTCAATTTAGATATAATAAACATCAATTTAGATATTATAATAATTGTCAATTTAAATACAATAAATTTCAATTCAGATATTATTCAATACAGTATTCAAAAAAACAATACAATTATGTCAAATAAAGGTACTATATTATGTCTAGAACATTTAATTTGTTATCATCTTATCAAATAGATAATCATTTAATGAGTAATAACATTTATTAATCAAAAATGAAATTAATTTGGTTTTAAATTATTAAGATAAATGTCAACCAATATGTGCGGTTTATATGGACATGACTAAGGCGTTTGATTATGTTGACCATTCCATGTTAATTAATAAACTACAACTTTACGGAGTCCGAGGTAATGCCCTGAGGCTCTGGTTTTATATTTATAAAAATATAAAACCAGAGATTCAAATACTGACATTTCGTTCATTAATTTAAATTGATGATATCTTAATTTTTGGCGTCCACCGCGAAAAGCGGGACATGAGGTGTCCCGCGTGGGACATTACATTTTAACCTAAAAAAGGCTGTCGGGGCTTTTGGCAACTAACTATACTTACTATATCTGAGAGATACTTACTATATCGTCCTTAAAAGTAGATACCTATTATATTAGGTTACTACTTTATTAATGATCGAAGGTTACTACATACTTATTAATATTAATTATATGATTAAGAGCCATATTACATTTTGACTGTAATTTTTGCGTAAAATGGCCAATTTTGGCGTTCTTGATCTCGGAAACAAAAATACATTAACCATGTTGACTTAATGAATAGTACAGAATAGCTATTGGCATAGTACGTAGCGGCCTCGCTTTTTGTAAATTTTGCTTAACTTTTTAAATAAACCCAAAATTGCAGAGAAAGATTTTCATAAAATGCGCGCATTCACTATCTTGTGCTCCTGGATTGTACTACTGTTCCAAACAAATGCAATAAAAAAAAATAGAATGTTATTTATTATATAGTCGTATAGTACGTAGCGGCCTCGGAATTTTGAAATATCATTGATTTAATATAGAAAAAAAACATTCTTTTAACCAAAAAAACTTCGAAAATCGCTTTAAGTAAACTGTTAATTTCTCGAATAAACGATAATATTATTGAGCAAAATTTATACGAGAATAATTGTTACTTCATGATGAATAAACTTTGTAGCATGAATTTATTATCTTATTTAAAAAAAAACGATACATATATCTTCAAAATTAGTACAAAACACGATGCACCGGCGGCCTTCGCGGGTTTAGTACTGCGCGAGAGCTCGTCAGCGTGCAAATGTAATAGGAAAAAGTAAATGGTGCCCGTGACGTTTTTTTTTTCTGGATTTCGCTCAGAGAGGAGCTCTGTGGCGTCGTTGCGCGTGTCGAACATGCAAGCAACGTCGACCGTAGCCTGACCATGGATGGGTTTTATTATCTCGAGCTCCTCCGTGCAGCAGTGGGATGAGTAAGGGTTGACGATAATAAAAACTTCACTTCAATAAGAAAATTACTACAAATGTATTTTCCAAAAGTATCATTGCTTTTAGAAGATAAATCAAGATAGTCCTTTTGGATCGTAAATAACGAATAACTCTAAAAACCGATACAAGGGGCTATAGAGTCGCGCGCCGCTTATCGTAAATTTTAGATACCAATTTAATACCTTATTTGTTACTGTATTCAGAAGCATGGAACAATCATATTAAAGATTTCGGAGCTTACTAGTGTTTGAATGTTGATAAATAAGGCTTTTAACGAATTTTTCACACAACTTAACCTGTAGCTGAAGCATGCGACAAGCTCGGTGGTCGAATGTCTAGCAAATAGACACTTTGACTCCTAGGTCGCGGGTTTACTCCCCGTTCAAAACCAATATGTGTGTGCATGAACATGTCTGTTTGTCTTGGCGTGGGTGTTTTCTATATATTGTATGTATGTAATTAGAAAAAAAAATGTGTATAAGTTTTATATCAGTTATCTAGTAACCCATAGTACAAGCTTTGCTTAGTTTGGGACTAGATGGCCTCGTATAATTTGTCCAGGAATATTTATTTATTTTATTTCAATAACAATTTAACTATAGATGTTAAGGGCCCAGATTGCCAAGGCGCGACATCGTTTTTGAGCGACCGCAGCGCTACTGTTTACTGAAACAACCGACGGGGCGGGTGAATGACCCAAAGACAGCGCGATTTTCAAAATGTTTTGCGACAAACGTTCCACGTTGAGTTATATTGTTATTGAAGTTGAATATTTACAGCATAACAAAAATGGAAATACTAATTGGAAATAAACGACGAGTGTAAAATATTCTAAGACTAGTTTTTCGTTATAAAATGATCCTAATTACTAGAATAATAAGAGTAGTTGAGACACAATTTTTATGTTTTTCTATTTTTATTAAACAATCAAGAGCAGGTCCGGACTGACCTTTTTGTATTCTACTTACCAAAAATTCCAACTATGTATTTCTTTGTAATTTTACTACCAAAGTTTATTCTTATTTCGTAAAATATTAATTCAACAAAATAATTGCAAATTCAGTAGGAAGTACGGTCGAAATAACATCGAGCTTTCCTCGCTAGTGTATATCTGTACGCAAGGAAATGTGCCTATTGCGTAAACTCAAATAGGGTGGTGGCACCAATTATCGGCCATGTCAACTTTTTTTCAACTTTGTTTGCACTTTTGCTACGCTAGTATAGGAAAGTATAAAAATGATTCATATAATTAAAAGTAAGTAAACAATAACAAATATGAGTCGCCATCTAAAAAGCGTGCTAGGGTTGTACAAAAATAAATGAAACACAAGTTTATAAATTATTAATATACTAATTAAAAGTAAGTAAACAATAACAAAATATGAGTTCAAAATTCTACGATTACTGATCAAATTCTGATTTCTGCTAATTTGATGATAAAATCAATTGCTATTGCAAAACCTATCAGAATTAAAATGTTACCAGCTGCCCGATTCACGTAATAAAAACCGTAGCGTAGGGGCTTAAAAATGTCACATCGTTTTTTGCAAATTAAGCCCTTTTAACCGACTTAAAAAAAGAAGAAGCTTCTCAATTCGCTGTATTTTTAAAACGATTTTGATGATTCTTTACACCAGGTAACTCTTCAAAATCATATAGGAATTGTATAGTAATTGAGCTATTGAAAGATTTATGACAATCCAAGACTAGATAAGTAAGTGCGTTTAAAACAGAAAACCAAAAGGCGATTTCTAAGTTTCTAAGTTAAAACGACTTTTGGACTGGCGTGTTTACGTGAATCGACCGGCTGGATAGTTAAGTTACCTCAGTCTCCTTCAAAATCATTAGGCGTTCTTCTCTTTCAAAACACGTAAAGCTCTTTCTTTCCTCTCTTTCATAGCCTCTATGATACTGGGCGCGTCACGAATGGGCATGCTTCGTGACTGCCGAGGATCAACTAATTCTGGAAGTAGGCAATCGTAATAAAACCTAACTAATTTCATCTCCATTTTCTCCTTCCAAAATTTGTCGTCCTTTTCTATAATATAAACTTTCATAGGTACAGTAGCACCAAACCAGATGCCAAGCATGCAAACGTTTCTTTTAGTAATATGTACCTGTCCCTGAATTTGGAAATACCAGTTAAGATTTTTATTTATGACATAACCCTTGGAAGCCTTGTCCTTAACCCAAAAGATATGTTTGGCCATTGCTTCATCAAGAGTCATGCCAGCTAAAGAATGTGGGCACTTAATTTCAATTAAACCGTTTGCATAAATGCCATCTGGTGTAGTACCAAGAAATTCATATTGATCGTCGACGAACAAACCGCAACCTTGTATACTAATATTCTCTTGAATTTCTAACTGTCTAATTGCGGTTTCTTCGTTTTCGATACCGTACCGTACAGCAGGCAAACTGGAGATATTACTACCATAAACGATTTTACCAACAAGAGCAGCACAACTTGTGCTCTCTCGTTTTTTACAAACTTCCCCGAATGATGATGAGGTTAGTAATTTTCTCCTTGTACTCATCCACTCAGCACTACTTCTTTGCAAATGGGTCGACCTTTCAAGCTCCTCTCTTTCAGCACAAGACAACTTTAAATCGGCTAGAAAAGATGACTTGGCTTTCTCATACAATTCTGGACTCAGATCAGGTTTTTCGCAGTTTGGTCCATAGTGAGCGTCTTTCGATACAGCGTTGTGGCTTTTTTTCAATCTTAATTTAGGTTTAGCAATTAAACGGTTTCTACGATTACAATTTTCTACTTTCGCGATCAAAGGATTCGGACTACATTTAAATATGACTTCATGAGTTTTACTATGAATCGATCCCGTATTAAAAGACACAACAGCAGCTGCGCATCGGCCCGCATAAGAACCACGGGAAGAATAATTTACACGCTTACCCCCAACTAATTTGGCAATTACTCCGTTAAAACTTTCAACTATATTACTTGTGCAATTATGAATTAAACTTCTAGAATGATATGACAGTCTTTTACTTAAAATTTCTACCGCGTCCATTAATCCGCATCCAACAATTGTTGGAAGTAATCCAACAGGTTCTATTCGACGAGTATCAGGTCTACAGAAATACTCCTTGCAATGTTGGTGATTGCCAAATACGTGTTGTGGACCATTTAGGATATCTTCACTAAGATTTTTTATTTTTTCTTCGAGTGACTGATTTTGATCCGCCCAATATTTAATCGCGCATTTTACACCCGTTCTTAAACGCAAATACCTTTCTTTTAGGAATTTCCGCAATTCGCAAGGATACTTAGTGTCTTTCGACAGTTTCTCCAAGCTATTGCAGTAGTTTCGTAAAAGATGATTTTTGCATTCAATTTTCTCTACTATTAAATTATCGTACGGACGCGAATCTAATATTTTTTTATAAGTACTGGAATCGCCGTCTGCTACAAATTTATTATAAATTACACCGTGATCAACAATGGAACGTTTAAACCCCTCAACTATTATGGTCGATTCCATCCCGGTAGATGATCCTGAATAATTCTTGAAACAATGGTGTTCCGGGGGCTGACTGTTGTTCTTTGCGGCTCGTGCACAGACTACGCAGTATTTATTTTTAACTCCAAAAAACAATACTTTATTAGTTTTAATGCCAATTATCGCAGCTGCGCCGGATAAGGCGGAAAAATTCTTACCATAAGATCTCTTGCTCCAACAACCGTCAACAGCAACAGATATTAATGGTGTACCATTTTTATCAACACTACCTATAGACACTGAGTACTCTGCTTCTTCCTTGACAGCTTCTGCCATGGAATGTGCTGCTGTCTTTTCCCACCAATCGCAAACCGTATTATTAATTTCATTGTATAATGAAGGTGACATGATTGGTAGGGCTACTGCGGCAGTTAATGTTTTTAACTGAGAGTAGCTCCCACCAGATGATATGATACCAGATACAATTTGATGATTCACTTCCATGCTATCTTCTTTCTTTTCAACCAAACACACAGTAAATTTCATACTACACATACTACATTTCATGATGAGTTTTGAGTCCAGACCAACTTTTACTTCACCTATTATACTGAGGTAACTTAACTTACAATCCATTGGACCGTGGTCCCCTATGGCCTGAAGAGCTTTAAAAAAAAAAGAAATATCTACTACTCTACGCCCAACTTCCACTTCATCCACCTTTCCCTCTTGACTGTTTTCAATAATTAGTTCCTGTAAAGAAAGATAATGGCTTTATTTTTTTTTTATAAAAAATAATTAAAAAAGAATGGGCCAAATTTCTTCAAATATAGCTAAGAACTCCCTTAGAATACATCTTTGAAACACATAACACTAGATCAAAATCTTGAACGTTTTATATAAATAAACGTAATAAAAACTGGTTGTTTGTAAAGTCGGTTTAGGACAATAATTTTATGGGATAACGTCAGGATCTAGTGAACAAAAAAAACCGGTTGTTTCATTTTTAACCTTATTAATATTCCTGTTAATATATAAAATAGCTAAACATGTTGTTTAGCGTTTTCATGCATTTTCCTAATGTCGGCCGGGTGGCCGATATTGGGATTTATCAATAAATAAAGATCCCTAACCTCGACCCTGCGATTATTTCATAAAAAAGACAAGTAAATGTAAAAACGTGTGTTTTTCTTCAATAAAAAACAATATAAAATACCATAGTTCCATTGAAATACTAACTAACTCAATGCGTTCGCAACCGGGATTTGACTCGCCACTGCCACTAAACGACACAAGTCGGTACCGGCACGTGCTCTATTGCCAACTGAACGTTCAAATATTGAAGCACCCGCACCAAAATATGGATTATTCGTATATAGAGTCGCTTTTTGAATAAAAACTATTATAATTTTAGGGTTATTTTAATAGTTAGGGTAAGTGCTCCAGTGAATGAACACCCACCAGTGAATGAACAAAACACACATTTTTCAATATAATAAAAAATCTAAGCTTTTCTACTCAAGCCAGTATTTTTTTTCTCAATCGAAACATTATATTACGTCAACTGGACACACAGGTGTTTGCCTGTGACCTGTAGTTTCAAAATCGCGACCGCCTAAAATGAAAGTATTCTGTCGTATTTTTGATGGTATGGAGCAGAATTTAGGGCATTGCTGAGACTTCGTGTTTTGATATTCACTTTGTAGTCACTATAAGTGTGATAGTGTTAACAAAATTTGGTAGTAGGATGTAAAAAGGACTGTTTTATCTTATAAAAAGCAGATTGCATAAATTTTAATTATCATAAATAAATTATAGGGGTGTTCGATAATTGGATCACGAAATTGAAGAAAATCTAGTCAATGAACAGACGGTTCATTCATAGGAATTGACTTATTTTATAGTTTTAAGCATTTGGCATCTTAGCCTTAATGCAGTTGGCTAATTTTTTGTACACAGCTTTTATAAACGGTTGTCAATTTTTGGACCAATATTCGAACGAGGTGTTCTTTTATTATTACCAGTTTATCCTCCATACCTATGCCTAGCCTGATATCTTCAGTAACTTTTAGAAGTGCAGTAATAGTACTGTGCCCAGGACGAAAACCAGACGAAGTGAACTGATTAAATAAAATAAATAAAGATCTCCACATAGAAGTGCCTTTCAGCTAAAACGACCATGGAAAGACAGCAAAATGCAAGCTTAAAAAAATTTAATAAATAATGATGACATATAGAACCAATCTTCTATTATAGAAATATAATAGTTTAGAAGAGAAAGGAGAATCTAACATAGAAGTGATGAATAATAATATTAAATATTTTATAATAATAATCCAGTATTAATATTATGTTAGATAGTTCTCTTTAGGTTATAAAATATCAAGTAACACGAAATTATAATAGTAATCATATCGTCTATTATATCTACGAAGCGGTTACCGTAACCATATTAACGGTCGCAACATTAAATATCGCTCGCGCCATGCCATCAACGCAGCACCTCCATCCTCTCTGGTGACCTCACTCACTCGCAGGAACACAACAACCCTCAAGGAAATTGTTATTTGACTGCGGTATTCTGTGAGGTGGTGGTACTTCGTCAGTCGGGCTCTTAAAAAATACGCTATGTCCTACCTCTCTTTTCGTCAGAGCCTCGTCTGTCAGTCAGCAGGGTGTACCCCGTGTAGGTAAGATTGACTTTGGTTCAAAGATGTTGATGAACCACTTACACCCCCTTACATGTCCGACTAATAATTGAATAATGTCAGCCCTAGAGAACGTCACTCAAACATAGGCACGTGAGTGGCCGGGGTTTGATAAAATGCAGATTATCTCAATAACTATCAGCATTTATGCTAAAATATGTATACTGTATCAATCATGAATAAATTGTGAACATAATATAATAAAATATTTTTTGGTTAGGATCTCATAAGTAGCTGGCTGTAATTTTCAAAGTTTGGAATGCCCTTAAGGGTTCATTCAATTGAGCACTTACCCTATATTCCATTTTCTCGCAAAGGCCGATATTAGGAGGCCGATACTAGGAGACTTCACCCTACTGAGATTTTGTCTTCGTCCATCACTAACTAGGTAGTTTGTTTATTTATGTAATAAGTCTATTGGGGTGTAAGTGGTTCATCAACATCTTTGAACCAAAGCCAACTTCACCTGCACGTGGTGCACCCTGCTGACTGACAAACGAAGCTCTGGCGAAAAGAGAGGTAGGGAGCGTAATTGTAAGCTACCCGACTGGGGAATGTACGTCCACCTCACAGAATACCGCCGCCAAATAACAATTCCCTTGAGGGTTGTTGTGTTCCTGCGAGTGAGTGAGGTCACCAGGAAAGAAGGAGATGCTGCGTTGGCAGCGGGGGTGGCGGCGCGCGAGCGATATTTTATGTTGCGAGCGTTAATATGGCTACGGTAACTGCTTCACATCAGGCGGGCCGTATGCTTGTCTGCCACCCAACGTAGTATAAAAAAAAAAAAAGTCTACAAGAATTACGTATAACAACTTACGTCTATACAGCGCGTAGCAGTGTTGCTCGTAGTCTCGGCCTGAAGGTTTTCTTTATTTTCAATACTGGAAATATTATTCATCATTATTATCCACTTTTTATTTATTTTGCAATTTTTGTACAACACTAAGCCAGACCCTAGGCGCGTCGCGTCTCTTTGGCGGTAAGTATGTCGACAAAGCCGCGCGCCCGTGCTATTTCTGCTAAGAAACATACCTACTTCCTCAATCTGATATTTAGACAATAATGATGAACATGAAAACTAATAAAAATTGTTCCTATAGAAATTGACTTTATTACTTACAATACAAACCAATATTTACATGCTATTGTATATGTCTGAATCAAGCGATCTAAATCATATGACATAGGTATTGTATTAGCTTTGTAATGTACCCTGTTCAAATGCAAATAAATTATATTATTATTACTACTTAGACAGGATAAGCACACAAATAAAACTAGGATTTTTACATGACACTTTCACAGAAATCTCGTAATTTTTTTCTAGGTAGGTATTTAGGACAAGACGTAGTAAAGTAGGCAGATAAATAAATAAGTAGGAAGGAACTTACATTTTATTCCGAGATCTTTTGGCTTTCATATTTTTATAATGCGTACTAAATTTTCTTTTCCCTGGCATGGCACTCAGCAAATTCAAATTCAATCAGTCCTGCGAAAAAAACCCTCGATTACCGACTAGATACGTTTATGATATTGGCTTTATCATGTTGAAATCATGTTTCAAGCCTGAATTGATACATACTTTACAAGGTTCATAAAATTACCTACTCAACAAAGTATCTAATTCATTCTTTGTATTTTTTACGATTTATATACATTCATTATATCGGTAAATTAGTTATACTTACAGTTTTTCACAAAAAACACAAATTCACAACACGTAATTTTGCTGGAGCATCTGACATGCGTGGTGTCACCTTGACATATAAAAACGCACTGGCGCGATTAGTGGCGACGCTGAGTACTAATTCGTAATATCGGAATGTGCGTTATTTTTCATACATTTTTCTATGGAGAATTTTCGTAAAACATATCTAGATTTTAGGGCTTTAAAAGAGGAAGTCTTTGTTTGTAAAGGTACAAAAAAAAAGTATATGTTATATTTATTGGTTTCTTCAGTATTCAAAAAGTGTTTCTTTTTATCAATTTGTGTTGATTTATTGGGTTAAATCTGAAAAATACGAAGGCATGTTTTTGCCATTTTTCTCAATTTTGTGCGTTTGTTGACCTTTATTATAAAACAACTATTAGGTTTTAAGAGTTTAATATAAGCATACCATAATTTTTGGTCTTTGATTGTAATATATACAAATTATCATTGATATCAATCATATCTAAATAGGTTAAATATGAAAAATCGTAACACTCTTTTCACAGTTTTCACGATCTGGCCCCTTAATGGGACATAAAAATCGATTTAGCTAGGTTTCATTCTATGAAAATTCGTTACCAGACCCATAATACAAGCTTTGCTTATCTTGGGACTAGATTGACATCTTTGCCACTGCCGTGTATAATTTGTACAGGAATATTTATTCCATAAATTAATGATATTTGAGTAGACATTCACGTGACACTCACGAGACAGGCCGTGTGATTTCCGACAGACTAGAATAGAATCACTCCGTCTCTTTCCGTGGATGTCGTACAAGACGACTGGGAAATACTTTATCAAACATCGATCAGGCCTCCCCAACCCGTCTGACCAGCGTGGGGAGTGTAAGCTAAATCCTCGTTCTGTCTGGGACGGACGAGAGAGGGTCGTACTCCTGTAGTGGAGACTAAAATAACCTGATGATGAGTAGACATTCATTATACAAACCGCTCTAAAATCCTACGTTCCTACGTGCCTTCATATGGGAATGTAGAATGTGAGAAGCGGTTTGTTCTCAGACTATTTAGTCAGACAATCAAAAAAGAGGTCTAAAAGAGAAATTTGTCTATGGTGAAATTGTTGAATAAGTTTGAGAACATTTTTTTTTTTCGATTTGTTACATTGTTGTAAGGACAATAATAATTATATAAGGTTACAATAATAATATAAGGTAACTATAGGTGAAAGAACTGCTGCAATAGTATAATAACTTCTCGAGATATGATAACTTGAAAATCACAATTTTGGAAACGTTCCGAAAACGCTTCATACCTTATGAAGACACCTTCCATTTTATAATGTATTAAAAAGATATTTGTATGACATCTACGTTAAATATTGCGTTTATGTAGCTATTACCGTAACAAATCTTACAGTATTTGTTACTGTTTTTTCAACAGTACATAATATTTTTATAAATTAAGAAATAATTTCATCCTTCTAAAATGCACTTTCCCACTAAACTTTGATCGACCATAAAACAGGTTGGACATAAGTTATTAAAATTTTAAGATCGCAGATCTTTTTAATTTTGTGTATTTTATGATACTGATAAATAGTTTTTACAAAACAACCATAGTTTAGATTAATATCATCTTGGACCGAGGCTGTATATTGTCGCAGCCAATTCATAGAATCCGCTGCATTACATATGTAGTTGGCCGTGTGGTTTCCGGCAGACTAGAATAGAATCACTCCGTCTCTTCCCGTGGATGTCGTACAAGGCGACTAAGGGAAATACATTATGAAACATCGATCAGGCCTCCACAACCCATCTGGCCAGCGTGGGGAGTGTAGGCCAAATCCTCCTTCTGTCTGAGACGAACGAGAGAGGGTCGTGCTCCTGAAGTGGAGACAAAAATGACCTGATGATGATGATGATGACATATGTAGTGTCTACTTATATAACAGGCATAACGACATTTATTTCTTAGAATCTTTCTATTTTTTCATGCTACATAAAGTAAAAAGAAATGGAAAATTTTTGTTAGCCCGATATGTCGAATTCTTATAAGTACTGATATAATGAAAATATCTATATGAAATTCTCAAGAGCAACGTCCTACGCCCTCGTCTTTACCATCGAAAAATATTTTTCCAATTAATTTGTACAAATGAAGTAAAGTCACACCCACGAATATTTTATTAAAGGTACAATATTTTTTCTCTCATGATTGATTACGTAAAATGATTTCGTCGTATGAAATCTGGTGAAATTGGGATGAAAACAAATTACATACGTACTCGTACATAATGTAGGTAGGTGTGACGGTAAACGGTTCCGGCGGGTAGTGGGCGGAAATTGGCAATTTCTGTACGTACCAATGAGCGGACGGGACGGCGAACATTTGTAAATACTGACGCTCGTAGTGGAGTTGGTTCCCAAATTTATTTGTGTTGGCAGTCAGAGTGTACAAAAATTAATACTCTGTCAACCAAAAGAATAAATTAAGTTATGAAGTGTACTTGTTTAGACTCTTTATCTTCATCATCATCGTTATAAGTCTGTATCTACCCACTGCTGGATATAACACTTCCCTAATGCTTTCCACCAAATACGATCCAGCCGCTTCCAGCCGCTTTGTTAAGGTCATCGGACCATTTAGATGGAAGGCATCTATATAATACCTTTCTCCCACATCTGCCATCACTCACTCGGCAGATGTGACCGGCCCATTGCCACTTCAGCTTGCAAACTCTGAAGGCTTAAACTCTTGGATAGAACTAGTAATTAAGATATCTATTGCCTAAGCAAATTATATTCACTCAAGGGCGTCGCCAAGGGGGAGCAGGGAGGGGCAGCTAGAGATTCTATTTATTTATAAGTTTTATTTATTGTAAAGTCTCTCGTGAATAGGGATTGCAATCCGGAAAACCGGATCCGGTAATCCGGCGGATCCGGCATTATTAAACGGTTACCGGATCCGGTACTAATATACCGGATCCGTACTACGGATCCGGTGCTAGCAATTTTTGGCAAAATAATAGATCTCTGCATGAGTAGGTACTTTAAATGCATTGCGCGTGGTGTCACAATTAACACTATTTATTTTCTACGATCCTTTTTTCAAAATAAAAATGATTTTCGTATAATATACCTATAATGAATATTAAGACAATTATTACTTAAAATTCTACTTAAAATAATTATTTATCGTAAGCTGATTAAACTAAAGAGTTGTAATTATAAAACAAACTCATTATTGTGATAATTGTGCCATTGTTTAGACATGTCATAAATATAAGACTTGTTTGTTAGCATTCTCAAATACTATAATGATTATTGTGAACTCATCTCAGTAAATTACGTAAGGTTAATTATGTTAGATTTTATAAAGTTACTTACTAAAATAATGGATCTATCTGTGAAAGTGAAATCTAGGAAGACTGAGCTATTCGTTAGTCGTTACATCGTTAAAATTTTACTGGTTACCTATACTACTAGATTTTAATTGTTTGCTCGTTGTCTAACCTTAACATTGGATTAGAAATAAAATTGATTTTATATATTTTTTATAAACTACCTATATAAAGTATGTACATGACACTTGATTCCCTTACTAACAGTTCATTTTGAATTGAATAGCGAAAATCATTCTGATTTGATTAATCCGGCCGGATCCGGTCGGATCCGGCCGGATCGATGGGAATCGGGTCGGATCCGGCCGGACTGGAAATGATGCCGGATTGCAATCCCTACTCGTGAAGCTTTACACGTTGGGCTCTGTACCGTTATTATTACAATCGCTGTAGAAGTAAGTGAAAAGCTTCATGAGCTCTCGACTTTACCTACAATTCATACTTTTGTCATTCTCCATATGACCGGTGATCACTCGCTTTATATAAAGGCCCTTACTCATAATGCTCTACTTTATGTAACGAATACAATCCGTTTGTTAATTAAATTACAGGTGCATCGAGGTAAACAACAAGGATAGATTATTATTTATGTCCCACCGGCCCATGAGTCTAATTGGTTTTGCTAATGAGTTTTGTGATTTCAATTAATTGTGCGGTGACGTGAAATAATTGGTGTTAGTCTCCATGATGGATGTGTAATAGTCTGTATGTACTTATTAGTTGTGTTTCTAACTAAATTATGACACAGTATTATCTATCTGACATATTATCTATTTCAGAAATGTAATTAAATAACGGGTTGCACTCCGGGAGTGCCGGCAGAAATGAAAAATTGAACATTAATGTTGTGCATTTTTGAATATTTTGGAATGGTTTGGGAATAATTTCGCACGAATTGCTATATTTATCAGTATAAAAATACTATCATTTATGTGGTAAAATACAATATTCATTTATTGCGCTATCGTACATAAACATGACAATTTATATTACATTAAAAATAAACAGGCAGAGCAGGCATATATCTTCGCCCTACGCCGGCGCCGGCGGCCTCCCTCTACTACTCTCCCTCCTCTCTACTCTCCCTCCGTCTTACGAATTTTCGATCAGGTCACGTGTCCTGACGCGAGTTTAACATTTTTTACCCACCTCAAAAAGTGCACAACGTCGCTTAATAAGTTTTCACTTCAATAAATAAATATTTCTGGACAAATTACACAGGTCCTGTGTAATTTGTCTAGTCCCAAAATAAACAAAGTTTGTACTATGGGTACTAGATAACTGATATTATACTTAAATATATATTTTTTGTAAATACATACATATACTACATAGAAATCACCCAGACCAAGACAAACAGACATGTTCATGCACACAAATATTTGTCTTGTGCGGGGATCGAACCTCGGAACCAAAGTAGCCATTGCTAGCCATTCGACCACCGTTCGGCTTGTCAATGAATGTATGTCCATTGTTCGGACGGTCGGTTGGATCACAACCATAGGCTCAAGTGCGGATCTAGCTTTGGCTCAGGGGGGGGGGGGGGGGGGGGGGGGTCACATAATTGTGGTCAAGTCACAAGCTCAGGAGGGGGTCCATGACAACCATGACCCTCCACCTGGATCCGCCCTTGCATAGGCTATGTTAGCTGCATCCATAGACTCTCCTAGATGTATGAAAAGAGATGAATAGAGATGTATAACATACCTACAGAGACCTTAAGGTCTTTAGAGCACAAACAATATGCTTGAGATGCTCTAACCTTATAAATATATTTTTTGAAATCAATCTCAAATTAAAGGTTATATAAAATTCTTTTCTCAGACATCTTTTTAAAAGTTTGAAAAAGTTTTAATCTAATCTCAATGTTATTTCTGTGCCCTTTTAGAATAGCGAAGAAATCTATTGCAATCTTTTGAGAAATCTATTAGATATGAAAGCTTATCTTTGCATAATACTTGAATCTTTCCAATAACTTTGAGTAGATTAATTAATTATATTAAACGGGTCACTTACTTATATTTGTTACGTCATCATGATCGAGAGACGTGTCCACCCGCGTCTGGACACTTGTCGTGATGAAGGTCTCCATTTAAGATCGAAACTAGTCTTTCCCGTCAAGTATAAGTGAGGGACTCATTTAATTTAATTAATTAATTTATTATAATGGCTCACGTCGTCGTCAAGTCTTATTCAACCCACTGCTGGGATACGGTCCTCCCCTCAATCGTAGAGCTATAGAGCATACTACACCACGCTGCTCAACAGCGGGTTGTCGGAGGCCAATGTTTTCGTGGCCTAAAGGTCACTGTATTGGCTTAACAACTGTCATCAAAGGAGGACCTCGAGATAAATAGACCCATCCATGGACAGGTTACTGTCGATGTTGCTTAACTTGCGTATTCAATTAGACTGACACGCGCATCGACTCCATCGATGTTCTTACGGTATATGTAATACTAGCTGTTACCCGCGACTTCGCCCGCGTAGTCCAGGGGTGCAGGATTATCCACTGGGTCAATCTAAAGATTGTCTGAAAATTTCGTTGAAATCGGTCCAGCCGTTTCGGAGTCTATACGGAACATACATACATAATGTCTCATGTGAGTTAATAACTTTGAGTAGGTATAATTAACTACGATATTTTGAAGGATTATATTTCTGAAATCCAGTTTGGAAGATTGTAAATCATATTCGATATTACGACAAGTTTGAAGATTCAAGCATTTTCATTTAGTGCCTAATTTCAAACAAGACCTAATTCAATTTACGTAAAGATCATCAAACGATTCAAAACTTCTATTTTTGACTCTGTAAAGTTTAATTATCCTGTTATTAAAATGTTACAATTATAAAGTTTGTGATACTTGTATCAAGTAAGTATCTTGAAATTACAAATAGAAACGAAAAAAATACCAACTTTTTTTGCGTTCCAATATTTTTTTTTTATACTACGTCGGGTGGCAGACAAGCATACGGCCCGTCTGATGTGGAGCGGTTACCGTAGTCACATTAACGCTCGCAACATAAAATATGGCTCGCGCACCGCCACTCCCGCTGCCAACGCAGCGTCTCCTCTCTTTCCGGTGACCTCACTCAGTCGCAGAAACACAACAACCCTCAAGGGAATTGTTATTTGTATTGTTGTGTGTGTGCTGCGGTATTCTGTGAGGTGGAGGTACATTCCCCGGTCGGGTAGCTTACAATTACGCTCCCTACCTCTCTTTTCGCTAGAGCTTCGTTTGTCAGTCAGCAGGACCGCGTGCAGGTGAAGTTGGCTTGAGTTCAAAGATCTTTATGAACCACTTACACCCCAAAATATAATTCCATATATGTGACGCAGCAGCAAAAATAATTTTGTATTACCAAGCTCTTTTTGCTGTTACGTTGCATTTGATGATTGGTCCCATTGTCGCTAAAATTGATTTATGAGTGGTCCCATTGCCGCCAAGATAGGATGTGATGATGGAATCTTAGGGAAGTCGAGGGGAACCTTCAAATTTTATCTATATAGCCGTGTGTAATTTGCCCAGAAATAATTATTAATTTTTTTTTTTAATCCAACGTCGGGTGGCAGACAAGCATACGGCCCGCCTGATGTAATGCGGTTATCGTAGCCATATTAACGCTCGCAACATAAAATATCGCTCGCACGCCGCCACCCCCGCTGCCACCGCAGCATCTCCTTCCTTTCTGGCGACCTCACTCACTCGCAGGAACACAACAGCCCTCAAGGGAACCGTTATTTGGCTGCGGTATTCTGTGAGGTGGAGGTACATTCACCAGTCGGGTAGCTTACAATTACGCTCCCTACCTCTCTTTTCGCCAGAGCTTCGTTTGTCAGTCAGCAGGGTGCACCGCGTGCAGGTGAAGTTGGCTTTGGTTCAAAGGTGTTGAAGAACGTCTTACACCCCAAAATTTCTTCATTTCAACATTTCTTCATTTAGTACAAGCATTTAGGGAGCAAACAATTTAGTACTCCTAGAAGTGGAACAAATAGACTTATGATGGTTGACGACATTTTAACACTGACCCGTCAACGTAAATACACTTTGAAACAATATCAGTCCATTACGCGTCCATGAATTTACAAACAGCTGAACGTAATATTCAATTTCAGCAATTTGAAAAGGGTCGTATCAAAATCTCCCATCTTTATTTGTAATTAAATCTATTTGTTTACAACATGAATAGGTAACGAATTTGATAAGTCACAAGCGCGGCATATCGTGGTAGATCCTTTGAATTCTGACGCGAAAATGTTCGCTCTACTTAGCTAATGGTTGGAAGTTATGAAAACGATATCTGATAGTAGTTATTTCGAAAATTCGAGTGCTTTCTTCGGCTTATTAAGCAGATACGTTAGGATGAGATCAAAGAGACAATTTTGCACGTCAAAGGAATCTGTTTTGATTAGGCAACCGAGCGGAGCGGTGTTTTTGTGAAACGATAGACATTTTTGTAACGAAATTTTCACTGACGGCGAATGTTGTATGGGGTCATCGTCATCATATCATGATCGCTGATATCATTTAGTATGTAAGATTCTATCTTGGTACAATACGAGAGTTAAATTCGGAATCTCTCTGAGTAACAAAGTCCGAAATGAAGAGATCCACAGAAGAACAGAACTGAACTAACTGACGATAGTAACTAATTAACGAATGGAAATCCTAGGAAAGGCATACCCGAATCTCGAGGACTACAAGCTCTTCCCAATAAGCGGCATACTGAAGTACATGGAACATGTCGCCAAACAAGCATTAGGGAGACCACAAAAGGTCCATGAGGGTCGACGTGTCATGGGTGTTGCAGCACTGAATTCACTCTAAAATAAGATAAGATAACTGATTATAGTGCTTAAAATATAAGCAAGCAGAAGTGGAAGTGGGTCGGCCATATACCTCGTAGCACCGACGAAAGTTCTCGAATGTCAACCCCATTCTGGTGGATGCAGTGTGGGATGACTTCCCACTAGGTGGTGCAACGATAGCAAGAAAGATAAAGGAATTGATGGATGCAAGGTCACACAGGATCACGACCTCTAGAGGGGACGTCTATGTTCAGCAATGGACGAAAATAAACAGATCATGATGATGACACATACTCGTATATGCAGCGCGCTGGGTAGTCTTTTGATACAGCTGTTAGCTTATTAACCACTCTTTTCTATTTTTGACTAACTTCTGTCCTCGGCTTTGTCAGTTCAGCCGTTTACGCGTAGTTCAGAATCCAATCACCGATTTTCCCATTTATACACATAACATTTATAATATTACTTGACTAGTAGACTTGCATGGGTGTAAGTGTAAGTGGGTGGGTGGTACTTGGATGGGGTGTAAGTGGTTCATCAACATCTTTGAACCAAAGCCAACTTCACCTGCACGCGGTGCACCCTGCTGACTGACAAACGAAGCTCTGGCGAAAAAAGAGGTAGGGAGCGTAACTGTAAGCTACCCGACTGGTGAATGTACCTCCACCTCACAGAATACCGCAGCCAAATAACGGTTCCCTTGAGGGCTGTTGTGTTCCTGCGAGTGAGTGAGGTCACCAGAAAGGAAGGAGATGCTGCGGTGGCAGCGGGGGTGGCGGCGCGCGAGCGATATTTTATGTTGGTGAGCGTTAATATGGCTACGGTAACCGCTTCCCATCAGGCGGGCCGTATGCTTGTCTGCCACCCGAAGTAGTATAAAAAAAAAAAAATGGGTGTGTAGACTCGGTTTGAATAGAAAAAGTGAAATGGCTAAAAATGCTTAAGGCGTTCTCACTTCTTTCATATAATTTTATAGCGAGACTTACAAGACGAGAGTTTGCGCGTACACTTACGGTACATCGTACTTTATACTATGCATAAGCCTCGTCGAAACGAGGTAAGTGAAAGGATGCCCTCCTTCTAGATGATCCGATGAGATGACCTTAAGATAGCGGCTGGTTGCGGAAGGCGGAGGATCGTATTTGGTGGAAAGCATTGGGGAAAGTTTATATCCAGCAGTGGGTAGATACAGGCTGATGATGATGATGAAGTAAAAGGGTTCAGCTATAGCTACGTCGCCAGAGCTTAGTACTTATGGCTGGTTGTTTCCACAAAAGTGAGTAATGGTACTACCATTACTCATTTTTGTGGAAACCATCAAGCTGGTTTCAAGGTTACGTATTGCGTACTACCAGCCCAAAATAACCAACAATTTGCTTACAACTATCGTAATCGTATCGTACTAAATCGATTTAATTCAATTTATTTATTATCTTTACACAATTTTCGTACTACAATACGGAATACAATTTTAAAATCAATGAAATTTTAACAATACTTGTTATAATATCTTTTGTTAAACTATTGTGTGAGCATAGTAGAAAGGCACAAGTTATATTCATCCCGTATGTGAACAAGATTACGTCACAAATTTGGTTGTCAACTCTGTCATTTTCCATACAAAATATAGCAGATGACGCTAGAGTTGCCAACTTTTTTTACAAGAAAAACAGTATATTAAAAGCTGCGTAGTAAAACAAACAGTATACTAAGGCCCAGTGGCCATGCGGAGCAGTACAATAAACAGTACCCTTACCACCATCTCTTATTGCGATTCAATAATTGAGTAGATTGCTTATTCATACCAATGAATAAGCGACTCTATTCTATTTGAAATAGAGTCGCTTATTCAATGGTATGAATAAGCATTCTATCCAGTTATTGAATCGCAATAAGAGATGGTGGTAAGGGGGCAGTGCTATGGTCAAATTGAGTTTTTTTCAACAGTATTAAAGCATAGAAAACAGTATAATACTGTTTTTAACAGTATGGTTGGCAACCCTAGATGACGCAGGCTAGTCAAATCGCGTAACCACATTTGTTGTAACCATAATGGGGTGTAAGGGCTTCATCAACATCTTGGAGCCAAAGCCAACTTCACCTGCATGTGGTGCACCCTGCTGACAGACAAACGAGGCTCTGGCGAAAAGAGAGGTAGGGCATAGCATATTTTTTAAGCTGCCCGACTGGGGAAGTACCTCCACCTCATAGAATACCGCAACCAAATAACAATTCCCTTGAGGGTTGTTGTGTTCCTGCGAGTGAGTGAGGTCACCAGAAAGAAGGAAAGGAAGGAGAATTAGGCTGGCAACGGATCGGCGACCCCTTGGTGTTGCTGAACTCCATGGGCGGTGGTGATTGCTTTCCATCAGGTGACCCACATGCACGTTTGCCACCCTCTCATATATATAAAAAAAATATATATATTTGTCGCTAAAGAACATACCGTATATCTTTCAACCATGTGTGTGAGAAGCTAGTTCTTGATAGAGGTTTTGAGAAAGAAGCCTGTAATACAGGTCGTGCGATTTTCACCACTCAGAACAAACAAAATCCCTTGTAATACAATATTTGTGTACATAAATATAAAATCGCACAAAAGCAAAGAAAACAATAACCGCCTACAATCTCATATATAAGGGGGCCCACGACACATTCCCACCACTGTGTCTCCTGTGTAGCCAGGATTAACAGCGACAATCAATTTGACCAAAAAGGCAATGAACAATGAAGTCCACTGCAGTCCCGGGTGTAAAACTATGGCTGCCTTGAAACTCACAATGAATGAATCAGAAAAAAATATAGTAGGAAGATTTTGGCATTCGACTTCCCCTCTTGACAATGTGAGAGACAGCAATATGGCAAATACATATAAATACTTATCTCATGTATATTTGAAGGTGTCCACGACAGAAATCGATGAAATTTAGCTTGGTATAACTTAACGAGTTCTGATGAATATCTTCGAAAGTTAATCATTAAAATTGAATATCTAGTACTATGTTGGAAATCTTTTAGTAAAATAAAATATTCATTAGTTATCAGTTATTTAGCACTCGTGTTAGTAATAACGTAAAAACATAAATGTTTTACATTACATTACATGTTTGAGCCGTTTGGGGTAGAGCCCTTGGGGCTGTGGCGTCCGTCAGCCCACAAATTATGTAGAGACATTTGTCAAAAAATAGTCGACACATCCTGTTATCAGAAGGCTGGTCATTACCTTGCTCAGAGAATTAGTATCACTATCCAGCGAGGTAAGGCTGCAAGTCTTCTGGGGACTCTGCCGACAGGAAAAAAATCTTGGGGATATTTTTTATTTGTAGGTAAATTTCTGTTTATTTATTTATTTTTTATCGCTAACTTAACTTTTTCTTTTCTTTATAGATAAAATATATAGGCTTTTTGATTAGTTTTAGTTTAATTTAGTTTCCTTTATAAGTTTTGTAATAAAGAAATAATATTATAAAATATATATTAAAGAGACGATAGAGCGGAACAAAGGCTCCAAAGTGTTTGCAAGGAATCTGTCTATAGGGCAAAGCCAATTGACCATGCTGAAGAAAGAAGTTGGCAGTATAGCGTCGACCAAGGCCGAGGTATTGGAGGAGATCGAAAGGTTCTATGGACAGCTATACGCTTCCGTTGCCAAGCCTGCTAACAGCGCGGCCAAAGACCCAAGAGCCAAGCTGACCCGACACTTCACCGAGGATATCCCGGACATCAGCCTGTACGAGATTAGAATGGCCCTGAATCAGCTTAAAAACAACAAGGCGCCGGGTGATGACGGAATCACATCAGAGCTTCTGAAAGCGGGTGGAACACCGGTACTAAAAGTCCTTCAGAAGCTCTTTAACACCGTCGTCCTCGAGGGCATAACGCCTGAAGCATGGAACCGAAGCGAGGTGGTGCTGTTCTTTAAGAAAGGCGACAACACCTTATTGAAGAACTATATACCCATCTCGCTTCTGAGCCATGTTTATAAGCTGTTTTCAAGGGTCATTAAGAACCGTCTCGAGCGCAGGCTTGATGACTTCCAGCCTTCCGAACAAGCCGGTTTCCGAAGAGGCTTCAGTACCATAGACCACATCCACACGCTGCGGCAGGTTATACAGAAGACCGAAGAGTATAACTTGCCACTTTGCTTAGCGTTTGTGGACTATGAGAAAGCCTTTGATTCGGTCGAGACATGGGCTGTGCTCGAGTCTCTCCAGCGATGCCATATTGACTATCGGTACATCGAAGTGTTGAAGTGTTTGTATAATAACGCCACTATGTCGGTCCGAATACAGGAACAGAGCTCGAAGGCGATACCTTTGAAAAGAGGCGTAAGACAGGGAGACGTGATATCTCCGAAACTGTTTACGGCCACTTTGGAGAACGCCTTCAAGCTCCTGGAATGGAAAGGATTCGGCATCAATGTTAACGGCGAATACATCACTCACCTTCGGTTTGCCGACGATATCGTAGTCATGGCAAATTCGATGGAAGATGCACGATGCTCGAAGGCCTCAATCAAGTTTCTCAACAAGTGGGTCTTAAAATGAACATGGACAAGACGAAGGTAATGTGTAATGCCCATATTGTACCCACTCCAATATCTGTTGAGAGCTCGGTTCTTGAAGTTGTTGACTCGTACGTCTACCTAGGACAAGTAGTCCAGTTAGGTAGGTCCAACTTCAAGAAAGAGGTCAGTCGCCGAATCCAACTCGGCTGGGGAGCGTTCGGAAAATTGCGTGATGTCTTCTCGTCCGACATACCGCAGTGCCTCAAGTCGAAAGTCTTCGACCAGTGTGTGTTACCAGTGATGACTTACGGCACTGAAACGTGGTCCCTCACTATGGGCCTTATGAACAAGCTCAAAGTAGCCCAACGAGCTATGGAGAGGGCTATGCTCGGAGTCTCTCTGCGAGATCGAATCAGAAATGAGGAGATCCGTAGAAGAACCAAGGTTACCGACATAGCCCAGCGGATTAGCAAGTTGAAGTGGCAGTGGGCCGGGCACATAGCACGGAGGACGAATGACCGATTGGGTCAAAAGGTTCTCGAGTGGAGACCACGTACCGGCAAGCGCAGCGTAGGACGTCCACCCACAAGGTGGACAGACGACCTCATTAAGGAGGATCGCGCTGGATGCAAGCCGCTTCCAACCGGTCTTATTGGAGATCTAGAGGGGAGGCCTATGTCCAGCAGTGGACTTTCAATGGCTGAGATGATGATGATGATGATTATTAAATATAAATTTACTTGAGAATCTTCCCTTTTTTCAAGTCAATTAATCCAATTGTAATTCAAAATAGATATCGTTGGAAAATTGTATGTTCTCATTATCATTCAGATTGTATTAATCTTCAATATTTAGGGATATTTTAAAGATTCGGATTGCGTTCCATAACATTTCGCAAATAAATAATACGGAGTTGTTTATAGGCAGTTCGTGATCTGCCATTTCTTAGATTTATTATCATAATTATTTTTATTAAAATTCAAGTCAATTAAATTACTTTGAAAAACAATGCTGTTTAAATGTTTTATTAATAACAAAAGTGTACAACACTACGAGTAGGTAGCTTTAAATATTTATACAATTATTTTAATAATTTAACAATATAAATAAAACAATAAAAAGTAAAGACGAGAATTATTAAATTAAAATAATATTAAACAGTGTCTGACACATCGTAGCATTAACCTTAGGGATTTGAGCCCCCATAAAAAGGTTCGATTCGAATCGTCGCTTCACCCTTGTTCCTTTTTTGCCCTATCGCCCCCCGAGGTGGGGGTAAGATGCGCGCGCATACAAAATCAATACGCTTCGTGTTACGCACAAATGTACGAAGCGAATGAGTTAGAGATGTCACGGTCAGCTATCGATATTAATCATTGAAGTCCGCGCGATAGGGTGAATAGGGGTGGATGTGTCCATTTGTAGCTAGTACCGTTCTTTCTCGATATTTTTTATAACTTTCTTTCCTTAGCGCATTGCTTTAGCTGACGGATTTAAACATCTTCTTTTTACATTTTTAATAACTTTATTATTCTTTTGTTTTATTATTTTATTGTCAGTCTGCCCTATTATCTCGAGATGATGTACATGTTATGCATTGGATGAGAACCGTCTGACTCTATCATTATACATATTAGAAGTTTTCATTTATTATTTTCATAATAACTATATGTTTTTTCTTTAGAGAATATATAACATGTTCATTCTATCAAATGGTGATCGAATTTGTACTTTACTATTAGTAATGGCAACTTAAACAGTTTAACTTTGACATGCTCAGTGATCGAATGGCTAGCAATGGCTATTTTCACTCCGAGGTCGCGGATTCGATCCCCGCACAATATTTGTGTGCATGAACATGTCTGTTTGTCTAGGTCTGGATGTTTTCTATGTATTATAAGTATGTATCAGTTGTCTAGTATTTACAGTACAAGCTTTGCTTAATTTGGGACTACATGGCGCGCAAATTGCCTAGAAATATTTATTTAATAAAACATTAAATAGAAAATTTGTATATCCTTCCAAAAAAATATGTTCTTTATTAAATTGCTTTATCATAAAAAAATGTACTGTTATGACTTATGCTTAATATATTTTTTTTTAATATAAAAATCTCTGTAGATTGAAATAACTGATTTCTAGTTTATATTTAGAATTATTTTCATATCTATTGTAATACAAAATTATATGTAATGTTTTTACATGATAAATAATTATGAAATGAAATTTCCACGATATTAAAATTTGGCTATCAAATTGTAATCATATTTTATGAAAATAAATTATTACTTTTATAATAACATACATAAAATTTTATATATTTAATCGATAAAATAAATGACATCAATTATACTGAGCTGAGCTATTACCACAGCCAGTAAATAAAACAATAAGCCGCTATTGCCACGAACGATCTCAATCATATCACAATAATGACCGCAAACCTGTGCAAATAAAGAGGGGCTGTCAAGTGAACAGTACCCGCCACAGCCAGGCCTGTATTAACTAATAACCCCGCGATAGCCGGCTGATCAAATTATCGACTTTTGTTATCGATATTACTCCGTCCTTACTGACAGTGTCTATTGAACATGATTAATTACCACTACACTTGCGAAATTTCATCCCAATTTCCAATCTTCAATTCCTTATATCAATACATTTTAATTGCGTTTACTTATCACCTTGTCACTTAAAAATATATTTGTAGTATCTATTCGTGATGACCCCGACTTCTTTCGTGCTGCGTCAAACACAAATAATTATTATTTAATAAAACTAGTAGTCGCCCATTGGGCGAAATTCGACAATTATGACTTTAACCACTTTAACAATAAAGAAAAGAGTATATATGTGTGTGTCTACTGTGTGTCAAATACACGTAGTGTGTGTAATATTTTTTTATTAATTTAATCTATTTTTATGCATAATTTTAAAAAAATATTTGTATTCTGCACTCTATAATATCGACATCAACTCATGGTTATCCCATATATCATATATCATGATTATTATGATATATATCTTGGTTTATTTATACAGGCGGAAAACACATATACAACCTGTCTGATGAAAAGCGGTTATCGTAGCCTATTTATTGCTTGCAATAGAAGACGTATTACTGTATTACTTACGCGTGGCTTTACCAATACAAGGCGTCTTCGGGAGCATCCAACAAAAAAAATACATTTTTTTTTTGTTGGATAGTGGAGTTGGGTGAGAACTTCCTCAGATTTCCCTCAGATTCTTAATAACCTTCATTTATATATATAGAATAAATTTATTTATATATAAGAAATAGCGAAATGGAGATTCATTATTATTTAACATATATGTCTCTCCAGACATGTTCTTTTGAAAGAAAAACATAAGAAAATTGCGCGGAAAATTAGAAAAATTAAGAAAACTGAACGACCATATTAACTTTTCTAATGTAACTTTATGTGCCGATTGACAGAACTGTCAGTCATTTGACAGATTGAGCGAAACCAAGTCGAATTCAGTATTACTCGTTAAGAAGACAGGACTACGTCTGTCGGGTCAGCTAGTATTTAACAAAATTATTTTAACATATTTTTTTTTTATACTACGTCGGGGGGCAGACAAGCATACGGCCCGCCTGATGTGAAGCGGTTGCCGTAGCTATATTAACGCTCGCAACATAAAATATAGGTCGCGCGCCGCCACCCCCGCTGCCAACGCAGCATCTCCTTCCTTTCTGGTGACCGCACTCACTTGCAGGAACACAACAACACGCAAGGGAATTGTTATTTGGCTGCGGTATTCTGTGAGGTGGAGGTACATTCCCCAGTCGGGTAGCTTACAATTACGCTCCCTACCACTCTTTTCGCCAGAGCTTCGTTTGTCAGTCAGCAGGGTGCACCGCGTGCAGGTGAAGTTGGCTTTGGTTCAAAGGTGTTGATGAACCACTTACACCCCAAATTAAAATAATAGAAACTGGCCGTAACGAAGTCCTCTCATTAATTTTCATCACAAGTATTTGGTAGACTCTCTGTGTTTTCCATTTTTTGTCATAGCCTACATTTAAATTATTTTAAAAATTGTATTAAAGTCGTCTGAAATTATAAACGATCCCATAAAACCCAATTAATTAAATGAAGAGTTCGTTTCGGGCACGGCGACGTGATCTAAATAACAAAGAGATCAATTAGTTCGCTCATTGCGGCATAGAGATGTAGAGAGATGCTGCTTGCTTTTTTTGGGGTCCTTAGTAAATAAGGAACCCTAAAATAGTTTCGCCATATCCGTCATTTGGGGTGTAAGTGTTCATCAACATCTTTGAACCAAAGCCAACTTCACCTGCAAGCGGTGAACCCTGTTGACTGACAAACGAAGCTCTGGCGTAATTGGAAGCTACCCGACTGGGGAATATAGCTCCACCTCACAGAATACAGCAGCCAAATAACAATTCCCTTGAGGGTTGTTGTGTTCCTGCAAGCGAGCGTTAATATGGCTACGGTAACCGCTTCACATCAGGCGGGCCGTATGCTTGTCTGCCACCCGACGTAGTATAAAAAAAAATCTTTCTGTATGTCCGTCTATCCGCGGCTTTGCTCAAAGACTATTATCACTAGAAAGCTCAAATTTGGTATGGCCAACAAAACGCTAAAATTTAATTACCTCCTATAGCATCATTGCCTTCCATACACGTAATGTGGAAATGTTTTTAGGGTTCCGTACCCAAGGGGTAAAAAGGAACCCTATTACTAAGGCTCCGCTGTCCGTCCGTCCGTCTGTCACCAGGCTGTATCTCATGAACTGTGATATTAGACAGTTGAAATTTTCACAGATGATGTATTTCTATTGCCGCTATAAAAACAAATACTAAAAAACAGAATAAAATTAATATTTAAGGGGGCTCCCATACAACAAACGTGATTATTTTTGCTCGTTTTTGCTCGCAATTGAAAACGGTAATAGGTAGACTCTTGAAATACTCACATAATATTTAGTTTTATATTCACTTTATAAATAAATAATTAAATAAAAATAAAACAAATATTTAAGGGGGGCTCCCATACAACAAACGTGATTTTTTTTGCCGTTTTTATAGATAATGGTACGGAACCTTTCGTGCGAGAGTCCGACTCGCACTTGGCCGGTTTTTTTTCCTTAGCCATCCTATGGTGTTTAGTATCGATAGATAGCTCTTTCGAAAATATTGCCAGTGTGAGAACACCACACCGTTTTTCGATCCTTATTCATCCAACTTCTGGGCTACGCGCCTCCCCTCAATCGTAGGGGTTTAGAGCATACTCCACGCTGCTCAACTGCGGGGTGGCGGAGGCCTGTGTTTTCAAGCCGCCTAGAGGCTTAGCTTAACGACTGCCATCTAATGACTCGAGATAAATAAAAACCCATCCATGGACAGGTTACGGTCGACGTTGCTTAACTTGCATGTTTATTTAGACTTACACACATATAGACGCTATCGAGCTCCTCAACTGAAGGTTCCAAAATTATTCATTTTCTATTTGCCTACAACTTATTAACATAATCATAGATCTCGAACTATAGGCTTATACAACAACAAGACATAACAATTTCACCCTCCATATTGTACATATAGAGAATTCGCTTTATTGGGGTGGATCGAAACATGATCCGTGACTTGAAAGCCTAAGTCTGACAACCAAGTTTGGCGAGCTGATTAAATCCGCGCGTAATACGACTTCCTAGGCACCGGCAGTATGGCCGAATACATATTCCAAGGGAAACCTATGCAAATTGCTGTAATGTCGTTGAAATTTATATATTAACTAGCGACCCGCCTCGCCTTTGCACGGGTTCAATAAAATATAGCCTATGTTACTCGCTGATCATGAGAATTGGGAATTGAGTGAGGACTCGAAGAGACTTTGGAGACTACTCCATCACGCTGCTCAAGTCAAAGTCGGGCAGCTTACAAAATACGTTGTGCTCTACCACTCCTTTGACCAGAGCCTCGTTAGTCAGTCAGCAGGGTGCACCACATGCAGGTTGACTTTAGTTCAAAGATGTTGATGAACCACTTACACCATAATTCTTCAACATTATCGCAAAAATGATGGCGAATTACTTTGCCGGCGTTACCTAAAACGATTCGAGTCGACTCCCCTTCTACTTAATTTGCCAGATAAAGGCCCTTCATTCCGATGCCAAATAAATTTTATGTAAGAAATCTGAACTTATTTATGGGATAAACCAATCTCTGGAGTGTTAATCCTCCATCTCGGTAACTATTGGATTTGTTGGACTGGAGAGGCTGTGAAGTCCCTCGGGCGAGCGCGAGGGCTCTCTTGGACCTGCATGACCGGCTTCGTGTTTAATGTTTATTTGGTGAATAATATCTATAATGAAAGGTTCATATATATAGACTCGCTTTACCTCGACTCATGTCGTATATGAACGTATTCCAGTATCCCGTCAGAGTTTTCCAAATCCCTTTATAGTTTAGGTCATCATAGCTACCTGATACAGACTACTAAATATCAAGAAAAAAAAATTGCAACTAAATGTTTTTTTCTTCTTCTTCTTCTTTAGTAGTCGGCATCTACTAGCCAAGTCTACTTATGTATCAGTCAGTCAGTGACCCTTTCCACGTAATATCGAGAACTAATTTAGAAGATAATTAAGTTACAGTCACAGAACATATAAAGCATAGAAAAGAAAATAAAAAACGTTCACTCGCGAATGGAGAGTGTAAATTGTTAATTGATTCAGGTGTTATTTTGCGAAAGTCAAATTTACAGGCAATTTGACAAATATATGGAAAATGAAAGAAACCGTACTGCAATAATGCTGAGCATGACACAGTGTTGTGCGGTTCCGTTTTGTTCGAAAAAAATACCGGGTGGAGCTGTGTCGGTGCACACGACTGCTGTTATATCTGCCCGTGTCAGTTAAGTAATTATTTTACAAAAAATAAAAAAAATGAAGCCGTCAATTTAATTTTGTGTGACGGAACTGTTGCAAGTCCCTTAAGTAAATTGTAAAATATGTTGCACAATTCATTAATGTTACCAAACTTCCTCATAGTCGTACAATAACGACGATACAAACAAACGAACATATTCGTGATACAATAGTTTACTCTTATTGATAGTTCCAAGTTCCAACCGCCATTCTCGTGAGTATGGCGGTTGAAACTTGCATAAACTTATCCAAGCGTAACCACAAAACTATGTTTCCAATTTACGTTACCGTCTATATAATATATCGTAGCCACACATACACTTATAACTCTCCAACTCGTCCCAACTTACGTACTTGAATGTTCCGAAGCAGTACGTGACAAACACACATTTCGTATATTGATGGGAAATCGATAGGTCTCTTTAGACAACCACACATATGGCTCTTCAGGCAAGAAACTATTGTTTAGGAAATTAGAATGTATGTAACTCAAACCGTGTGGTTTCCGGCGGACTAGAATAGAATCACTCCGTTTCTTCCCGTGGATGTCGTACAAGGCGACTAAGGGAAATACATTATCAAATATTGATCAGGCCTCCCCAACCCGTCTGGCCAGCGTGGGGAGTGCAGGCCAATTCCTCCTTCCGTCTAGGACGGACGAGAGAGGGTCGTGCTCCTGTAGTGGAGACTAAAATAGATAGATAGATAGATAGATAGAATATGCTTTATTTGCACAATACGAGTACAGAGATTACAACTAAAATATTAACAAAATGTTTATGTGCAACAAGGCGGCCTTATTGCTGAAAGCAATCTTTTCAAGGCAACCTTGAGGTAACGAAACAATGCATGAAGTGGGTAGGGTTCGCAAGAAAGCACATACATATCTTATTTAGAACATAGATATAAACATACATACATACACATATATACACATACATACATATATATACATAAAATAAATAGACCTGATGATGAAATGAAATCGGTGTGTAATATAAAAAAAATGGGGTGAGGCTGTGTCATGGACACGGCCGGGTGTTACGTGAATACGTTATATATAAAATTATATATCTATCTAATATATATAAAATTCTCGTATCACTATGTTAGTTACCATACTTCTCCATTATGAAATTTTATATACATACAGTAGGTCTGAGAATAGGTTATCTATTTTTTATGGCAAAACAACGTTTGCTGTGCCAGCTAGTATATTATATAATTATCTGAAAATGGCAGCGCTTCCCCCTTCCTCGCACGCGATGTTCCATAGCCTTTACTCAGCGTAATAAATTCTTTAATCCTTCATCTATCCAGTGAAGTGATTGAATTTTGGAGGGAGGTGATAGATTTGTAGCTGCAACACCAAACTGTATCCCCCGATTTTGTTATCATTTGTTTTGTGAATAGCCTCGCTATGGAAGCAATTTAAAGAAGACATCTTTAAATTGCTTCCATAGCCGTCACAATCCACAAGTAGGTATAACTGTTCATAGCTTTTGCTCTGCAACAAATTAAATATTACAAAAATTATTATCCTATTATATATATTTATAGTCTTTATTTCTAAACAATATTAAAAAAAATATAGGTACTTAAATTAAATTAATCATTTAAAGGAACACCATAAAAATAATAGAACTAAACAAGGCCTCAACAATTTATAGCGCGATCAAATTAATTTATCGTGAGGCCTACCTGTGAAATATCGGTAAGTTAGCGTAAATTATGTGAGTGTTTAACCTACAAATTGATTCGGTTAAACCGGCCGTTTATTTTTTTATAGCAGCATTGGGAATGGCTCTTAACTGTAACAGAGGCTAAGGGTACTTTAGAAATGATTATAACCCGAAAACGACAATATTGTTACTTAAGGATCGCTCTTCGCAATTTATTATCGTTATTTTTTGAGAATTTTACGTAACAAAGAAGTGTTTTTAACCGACTTCAAAAAAGGAGGAGGTTCTCAATTCGACTGAATTTTTTTTTGTATGTATGTTATTTGATATCTTCGCGAATTGTGAACCGATTTTCAAAATTCTTTTTTTTTTGAAAGGGTATGATTGCAAGGTGGTCCCATATTCACCAAGTCAGGATCTGATGATGGGATCCCAGGGAAATCAAGGGAAACTCTTAAATTTTATAAGCACGTATGGTCAAATACTTTTTTTTTTTTACTTGAAAGGGTATGATTGCGAGGTGGTCCCATATTCACCAAGTCAGAGTCTGGTGAGGGGATCCCAGAAAAATCGATGGAAACCCTTAAATTTGCCCTGTTGCCAGCTGAAGTCGCTTTTTTGTTTTTTATTTTTTCAAAAATCATTATTTGTTTTTTATTTTTTCTTAAAAATCATTACGTAAGTTGACGTGCTCGTTGGTCGAAGGGCCTAGCTATGGCCACTTTGACTCAAAAGTCGTGGGTGTGATCCCCGCACAAGAGGAATACTTGTGTGCATGATTGTTAGTCTTGGTCTGTGTGTTTTGTACATATTTATAAAATAATGTATTTATGCATTGTATCAGTTATCTAGTACGAGGTTGACTTAGTTTGAGACAAGGTTAGTATGTAATTTGTCCTGTAATATTTATTTACTTATTAATTTCTGTCTAATGTTCTTATGAATTAAGTTCCATCATCAAAATCAACCATTATTGTGATTATTAATGTGATTTACATTTAATAGTTGAATCCGCGACGCCATTCATGTGGATTGTCGAAAGTTCGAGAACTCAAAAGGATGATGAAAACATTACGTTATAATTCGATCGTTTATGACGACGATTATTTCTAAGCATAAATATTATATAGTATATATTCAGCCCTGCTATGATTTTACTACGTATACGTACATTGTTATACTACTTAACTTTATTCCTATAAAGATCAAAGGAAATTTTATCCCTCACTACAAATAGCCAATAGCCACGTTATGTAAATCTAGGGTTAAGTTTAAGCTCGGAAAATATTCTCAAAGAACCTCACGACATGGCAATATGGCGACTGAATATTTAAACTAACGTGTATTATGTAAATACGATTTTTTCCTCCCCCTTTAGCATCCGCGAAGGAGACAAATGGCCACCGCGTCAACTGCTCAAGTAATTTATCATGTCTGTAGGAATCTATAGGAGTAATCCGGAGTCACGCGGCTCGGGCTGACAAAGAAGTTACTTATTCCTTTCAGAAGGCTCGGAGGTCAAGGGTCGCCGTACGTGCCGAAAAGTTACAGTATTTCAAACTCTGATAGGTTAATCTATATCATATATCTATGTGAATAGTCCTTGTATGACTAATATACGTGCGAAATCAGCGTCAAAATGTTCATTTATAGTGCTAATGGATAGACGTATTTTTACAAAGATATTTTCACATACACATTGGTAGGAATGTAATTTTGTAGGTAAATGTCAAAAAATGTGATAATTGTTAATAAAATAATATGCGGGCTTGGATTAATTAATTAAGTATACAAATCTAACAATTTACATGTCAATTTTCAATAGAGACGTCTATGTGTTTCAGGAGGCGTATTGATATGATGCCGCTTGTTTCCTCTTTGGCTTGTCTTATATAACTTTTTTGAATCCTGTTTAAAACTATTTAACGGATTTAAAATATCTAACTTTAGAGTGTTAGATTTGTAATGATGGTCGGCAGTAGCCCTTCACTAATATTATGTAACAAAGCTCGCCGCCGCGTGTTTTTATAAGTCTGAACGCATATGGCTGAGGCCGCACTACGGTTAACCGCGGGCGGGTTTTAGCCGTATGATGTTGTGATCAATGAAACCGAATTCAAGCGCACGCACTGGCTGTTATTTACCGCGACTGATTTTAAAACCGCAACTTTCTACAAATGACGTGCGGCAAAAAACCGCGCAACAATTTGTAACCTATTGAATCAGGTAGGCGCGGACGCATTGGCGGTTAACCGCGGGCGGTTTTTAGTGTTCGCCAGACCTTCGTAGACAGAGCCTGTGTCGCGTGTCGCCGTTTTACAGGATTTCAAAAATTTTTCCAGGATGTCCTCGTAAATCTTGATATTTCTTGTAAAAGAAACCTTTGGTCAGTGAGTGATGGATGTACCCAGTATTAGCGACATTGGCGTTGACGTCTCTTCTTTCTATTTCTTAATACTAGAGCAACCACATAAGCTGCTCTCATGAAGTCCATGTTCTATACTGAGGAAACCGCGAGCGGTATTTAACCGTAGTGCGTGTACTGTTCGCGCTTTTGCGGTTACTAGCAATACCGCCCGCGGCAAAAATCCGTAGTGCGGCCTTAGCCTATGTTAAAAATATACTAAATTGATTATCATATGGTTTTCAGCAATTTCTAACTCTTTATTTTATTCAAGATTTAGGAATTATATTCATTATTAGTTTGTATAAACTAGCTGAAATAAGACAAGGATTATTGAAGTTAGAGTTGCTATGAGTCGTGTACGTAACCCACTCTAAATCCTTGCCGATAGTATACTTATAGTATTTGGGGTGTAAGTGGTTCATCAAGATCTTTGAACCAATGCCAACTTCACCTGCACGGGGTGCACCCTGCTGACTGACAAACGAAGCTCTGGCGAAAAGAGAGGTAGGGAGCACTGTACTGACTGTAGACTGGGCAATGTACCTCCACCTCACAGAATACGGCAGGCAAATTACAATTCCCTTGAGGGTTGTTGTGTTCCTGCGAGTGAGTGAGGATACCAGAAAGAAAGGAAGGAGATGCAGCGTTGGCAGCGGGGGTGGCGGCGCGCGAGCAATATTTTATGTTGCAAGCGTTAATATGGCTACGGTAACCGCTTACGGTATGCTTGTTTGCACCCGACGTAGTATAAAAAAAAATACAAATAAAGACGATTAACACATCGCACTTGGTAGGGTAAAAACCAAAGCATCCTACAGCAAAATTCTAAAAATCGATGGGATACAAAAACGTGGCTGTATTAGAGCAGCCACTTTTCTCGTTGTATATTTATGGTGATCTTTATGGGTGGCGTGCCAATCGCGGTCTGAGGAAACTGTAAATGTTGCAACCCTCCATAAATATGGGGATTTTAATAATTGTACTCGCCAATTTTCTTACATAGGCATTTTCTTCTGTAAAATATTTTCTCTGCAAAAACGTTAAGGCGACGGTAGAAGTAAAAGTATTTTTTTTGAAAAATGGAAAAATTCACCTGCCCCCCCTAGGTGGGTTCCATTTTTCAAAAAAATATTTATCTGGCAAGTTGGCCAAGACAACTATTTAAATAATAAGAAGTAAAAGTAGATTTAATACATTATGTTGTACTGCTGTTTTTCGTAAAATATTACAAAGAATATGTGTTTTTTTTTTATTAATCTACAGAATAATGGCAATTGGTTCAATGAAGTAATTTTCTAGATGTTTTCATGAAAATTCTTTATTTTTTTACTGTTATACCACGTCGTGTGGCAGACAAGCATACGGCCCGCCTGATGTTAAGCGGTTACCGTAGCCATATTAATGCTTGCAATATGAAATATCGCTTGCGCGTTGCCGCCCCCGCCAATGCAGCAACTCCTTTCTTTCTGGTGACCTCACTCACTCACAGGAACACAACAACCCTCAAGGGAATTGTTATTTGGCGGCGGTATTCTGTGAGATCGAGGTACTTCCCTAATCGGCCAGCTTACAAATACCCCAATATAATAAAAATACCCCAAGAAGTCAAATTAGCACCAAAAATCCATATGTAACTATGGGATTTGCTACGACTTGCATAGTATGTTTGAATATATGTGTTCTGTTTCTGTTCAATGATTGTCTATGGAATCATGGACAGATTTTTCTATAAAGCACATAATTTTATTCCACCTGCCTATTTGTAAACTATGTCATCTCAGATGCTCAAAGGTTGGCTGGAAGAGATCCCTTTATGGGATAAGTCCGCCTTTGTACAAATTGTATGTCAACTTTTTTACCATTCTATGTTCTGCAACTGCTTTTGTACAATAATAGTACATTATGATACAAGTGTGTAATGTTGGTGATTACCGCTGAGGCGTTATTAAGACCCGAGCCTTACAGGCGAGGGTCTTAAGAGAGCCGAGGACGGTAATCATCAATACTTGCGAATAAAATAATGATAAAAAACTGTAAAACGAGTTGTAGTTATGAAAAAGTCACAGTTTGATTATAGGTGTCATTATGTGCCTAATTGCCATGAAATAAGAGCCACTTTATGAGCAAGTGTGTTGAAAAAATATTTACAACAACAATAACAATTTTAGTTTAATAGTTAATATTCTATAAAGGAAAGAACCCCTATAAAACATTAATAACAATGTATTAAATAAGGTAGTGCAGTTACATAAAGTAAGCCATAAGAATTAAAATGGCCAGTTTAATATTTCCACTGCACAATTCCAAATACATTTATCTCTATAGACGTTCCTCTGAATTTTGCTGGCAAGTTTTTAACTGAAGAGCTGTGTAAGTAAAAAGTGTGAAGTGCACAAGGAGTGCCGAGAGCATTTAAGTGCGGTACACCGCGAGTTACAGCGTGCCGCAGCGGCACAGGGTTGTCAAAATCAGAAATGTGAAAAAAAAATATTAAAAAATATATTTATCGTTTTATGTATATGTCCATGGTTACCGAGATATTTTGTTAGGAGAAACTTAAATTCCTAGAACTAGGCGTCGAAAGGAAAATGAAAATGCCATCTATTAACTCATGCTAACATATTTTGTAATAGATATTTTACTAAATATCGGCCTAGTTTTTCTCGGCATTTTTTTAGGGAGACAACAAGTTTTTACTAGGGTTTGAGGCTGTTTTATATTTAAAAAAATATCTTCCCGGACTAATTAGATACATACTGCCATTTAATTCCAAACTAAGCTAAGCTTGCATTATGGGTATTGTCTGTCTTGTACGGGTATTGTCTGTCGAATCCGAGAGCTCGCTGGCAGAGCATCTATTGTTTTTTAGCAAATCGACCAGCACACTCGTCAAAAAAAAAATTGAAAATGCTTATGTGTGTTTATTTAGTACTTTGTACGTTTTTAATTTTAGTTTTAAGTTTTCGTACAAAACAGAGTCGGCAGTTTAAATGGCAACTATAATCATTCACTCGGCTCTGATTGGAAAATAGCGCCTTTTTTGTTCGTTAGCTTATTTCTGTAATGTATAATGTATGTAAAATAATCTATGTACTATTTTTCATTAAATTTATTGTAAAAATATAAGAATACTTTGTTAGCAACCGCCGCCGTCCCTAATAACTCACGACGTTCGAACAAGTGTCCGTTCCAGAGAGAAATCTGCATGTATTTGCATAAAAAGTAAAGCTAAGAAGGGAGGTTTTTATTTGTCTGCGGTTTAATTTTAGTATTTCTCTAACTTTGCATCTGTTCAATTACTTTATTAATTTTTCATTAATGCAACTTTACAATATGCAAAGTTTCGTAAAATTTGCGTGGGATTCTATCAACGCTTCTAAATCAGCCTTACTCATCCTTTTTTTTTTGGGCCACTAACCTTACAACAGCCATTTTATGCGGGTTCGTTTGTTACTCAGTAAGATGCACCACGTACAGATGAGATTGGCTTTGGTTCAAAGATGTTGACGCATCACTTACATCCCAAATCAATTAAATTTAAATATTTGAAATTCAAACAAGGCGCCATTTATTAATTTTATGTTTACCCAACTAAAATGGCAAAAGATTAAATTAACTTATACCGCCATCTATTAGATTTTTATGGAGCTGTGTCCTAAAAAAGCATTTAATTATTTACTTAAAAAAAATATTCAGGTTGGACCACTGTATAAGTAATAGTGTTGGACGAAATCATACATTCTGTTCAAAATATCACCAAGGTCGGTAGTTTCGAAGTTTATCTCGGAGAAAAGGAATGTTTATAACGATGTTTCTTTTCTTCACTTTTCTTTACTTTCATCCAAATCTGCGGCCCTACCGCCGAAGCTGAACCGATCATCATTGAATATGTTGATTCGAAAAATAGATCTTATGTTAGGTAGTTATTGTTAAACAGCTTAGTCGCTAGAGCCCCACAATTTCTGCCAGCGAAGCTAAACACAATTACCACAAATCTAAGGCCAAGTTCGATTTATGCTATCAAAAAATTCGATATTCGGCGGTAGGGAAACCCTTCCCTACCGCCGAATCCTATCGAATTTTTTGATACCCTACCGCGGAAACTAAAGCCTGAATAGGGATTCATAGTATTAAACACACTGTATGTAAGAAACATTCGTCCTCATAATCTTTCAAGTCTATAATAATATCAGCTTTGTGCTACCAGCAGGCAACACATTTCATGTGTATTTTATCTGTTTTCCTATCTGAAAGTAATAAAATAAATAAATAAATATTGTCAGACAAATTACACAGCGCCATCTAGCCCCAAAGTAAGCGAAGCTTGTGTTATGGGTACTAGACACTGATAAACATACATAAATACTTTTTTTTTGTTGTAAATACTTATGATACGTAAAAACACCCAGACTAAGACAAGCAGACATGTTCATGCACACAAATGTTTGTCCTATGTGGGAATCGAACCCACGAGCGTTGGTGTCGAAACCGCGTCATTGACCGCTACGCCACCGAGCTCGTCAGTCAGTAATGTTTATAGATTGAAAAGATCGTTGTTTTAAGTGAAAGAGTTCTCGGTTCTAATATTTAATTAATTTGCGATGTTGGGACAAGTGAACCAGGAGAGAAATTTACATCCATTTACATAAAAGGGAAGTTAAGGGTGGTTTTTGATTTGCGTATTCGTCTGTCTGGACTTACTATTACTATTAGTTTTAGTTGTTTTATTATTTTTAGCTTAGTCGTTGCACCTTTAATTCTTTAAAGTAATAAGTTAGTAAGCTTTAAAGTAATAAGAAATGATGGGTAATAAGTGATGATGTCGTGTCATGTCCTGTCTTGAGTTTTTTGAGTAACTTGAGTTGATGTCTTGAGGAGTCGATATTATTATGTCGTATTGGAGGATAAAAGCCGAGCAGGCAGGAGCTCAATCCACCCACTTTTTTTATTAGTAGCGAGTGTGTCGTCAACTATTATTCATCTCGCGCTAGGATACGGGCCTCCCCTCGATCGAAGGGGTGTAGAGCATACTCCACAACGCTGTTCAACTGCGGGTTGGCGGAGGCCAGTTTTTAAACCGCCTGGCGTGGCGGAGACCAATGTTCTCAAGCCGCCTAAAGGCTACTGACTTGGCTTAACGACTGTCATCTAATGACAACAACCGGTACCGACGGCTTCCGAAGCACGGAGCAGCTCGAGACAAATAAACCCATCCATAGACAGGCTACGATCGACGTTACTTAACTTGCGTGTTCGATTACACTGGCACGTCTGGCACGCGCAACGACGCCATCGAGCTCCTCTGGTAGGTAGTGTGTAGGTATTAGAAACTTTTACGTTTATTTTACTACTTTGATGTTCAAATTCGTATGAATCTTATTTACTTTAAATTGTAACGCGTAGGATTTATAATTAAATACTTAGTGCTTAAAAAAGGTGGTAAGTACATTCTTTGCTAGTTATATAAATTTATATTTTCAATGCTTTTCCCATCTTACTAGCGGTTGTCTGCGATTTCATCTTCGTGAACTTTCATTCGTACAAACTTTCATATCTTTATTGCATAAAAACAAATACACAAATAAGTGAACAGACAAGTATACAAAGGTCAGCTTATCTCTTCAAGAGATTTCTTGCAGCCAACCCTACTGTACATAAAGAAATTTTACATGGCTGAGAGCCAAGCAAGCTTAGCAAGCAAGTACCTTCTCAACAATGAATTACTAATTTAAACTTATCACTCGTCATAAGTAAAGCAGTGCTCAGTTAGTTTCTTTTGATCTCCTTTTTGAACCCTTCAGGGGATGAATTACATAATAACTATCCCAACTTCAAGTTAAACTAAATTGCAGACAATGTAAGTTTCACTAAGAGCGACGGTTTCGATATACATACATATTATATTCTAGTTTCTGCTTGCGGCTTTACATATCTGAAAACATTACCGGGATAAGAAGTATTAAAGTTATAAAATCTTCTGCTACCCATATTCAACATCTCACAAAATCTACAATGATACAGAGATGATGAACATATGATAACTATACGTATATAACACACTAACTAACTAACTAACTATACGTATATACAACACTTGTATTTTATTTAGAAAGATCATCGCCAAAGCCATTTAAATTAATCTGTCTTTAACCAAGAAATCGCAGATTTCTAAAGGTAGTCTTCCCCGACCTAGCTTACTCGTACTACCTAATATACGTACTAACTTAGGAAGAAAAGTATCACCTTTGAGGGAGCACTGTTTTATAATAAACTAGCTGTCCCGGCGAACTTCGTACCGCCTAACAATAAATGAATGTCGTGGTACATATTAGCTGAACTAAATTTATGATTTTATGGAATTAAAACAATGATTAAGTTTGGTTTATAATAATTATGATGATAATATTGGGGTGTAAGTGGTTCATCAACATCTTTGAACCAAAGCCAACTTCACCTGCACGCGGTGCACCCTGCTGACTGACAAACGAAGCTCTTGCGAAAAGAGAGGTAGAGAGCGTAATTGTAAGCTACCCGACTGGGGAATGTACCTCCACCTCACAGAATACCGCAGGCAAATAACGGCTCCCTTGAGGGCTGTTGTGTTCCTGCGAGTGAGTGAGGTCACCAGAAAGGAAGGAGATGCTGCGATGGCAGCGGGGGTAGCGGCGCGCGAGCGATATTTTATGTTGCGAGCTAATATGGCTATGATAACCGCTTCACATCAGGCGGGCCGTATGCTTGTCTGCCACCCGACGTAGTATAAAAAAAAATAGAAAATAATAGAGAAGCTCGATGGCATAATTGCGCGTGTCAGTCTAATTGAACACGCAAGTTAAGCAACGTCGACTGTAGCCCGTACACGAATGGGTTTATATTACCTCGAGCTCCTCCGTGCTTCGAAAGACACGTTAAGCCGTCGGTCCCGGTTGTTATCATTAGATTATCTTGAACTCCTCCGTGCTTCGGAAGGCACGTTAAACCGTCGGTCCTGGTTGTTATCATTAGATGACAGTCGTTAAGCCAAGTTAGTGGCCTCTACGCGGTTCGAAAACACTGGCCTCCGCCAACCCGCAGTTGAGCAGCGTGTTGGAGTATGCTCTAAACCCCTTCGGTTGAGGGAAGACCCGTGTCCATAAAAACTGAAGATTTCGTAAAAATAAAGATTTCCTTATGGTTTAATCAAAAAAAATAAAAAACGTTTTGTTTTATTTATTAGTTTTGAAATCGGTTTAATCGTTTTGGTGATTTGTAATTGTCATTTCTTTTGTTGTTTACTCTGATTTGATTCTTGCGCTCGGACTCCATGGGCCAAGCGTTTTCACCCCAATCCATTTGACATTTTTCAATTTTCAAAACAAATCACAGACAACTTAATCGCGACATAAAAGTGACACCAATCGATTTGACATTTTGATATTTGACAACCAATAAATATCGCAATCCTTTTTCAACTGACACTTTTATTTGTATGGGAAAATGTTTATCCTTTTATTTTATTCTTTCGTCATTTTTCCAATGTTTTTCATAGTTATTCTGCTATTCGGGACGGAAACAAATCCAACAAATCAAAAACCATGGCAATCGGTCCAGCCGTTCTCGAGTTATAAGTGTTGTAACAAACACGACTTTCTTTTATATATATAGATTACCTTCTTATATTAAGGATGTAAACTCTTTTAACACTTTCAAGTCGCAACTACTCAATTATATCGTTGAAAACTACTGATTTCACCATAGAAAGGTGAACTAGACTAAGTTTATCATAAGTTATATTGTTAATGTAAGTAGATATCCGCATCTTTATCTAAACTGTAGTAGCCCATAGTAAAAATCGACAATATTAATTTATTGTTAAAGTCATAATTTAATTAATTTAAATTATGACTTTAACAATAAACAAAAGAGTATAAATGTGTGTGTGTGTCAAATTCATGGTAATATGTTTTTTTTATTTTTTTTATTTTATTTATTTAATGCATATTTTATGCGTTATTAAAAAAAACATTAGCAATGCAGCAATGCACTTCTTCTCTATATAAACTATAAGTGTGCGAAATTTCATACTCCTACGTCCGCGCAATTTCCGTAAAAAGGGTACAAAATTTTTGCTTCATGTATTAATATATAGTTAAGTTCAGCCCTTTGACTGACTAACAAACATTCAAACTTTGACATTATATTATAGGATAGCAGAATAACAATATCAAAAAGTTACTACATCAGAGATAACATTAGAATTGGAAATCTTCTACATTTGGCAATACGTACTCCGTCCATGCAAAAATCTGCCGATTTGAGACAAAAGTGTTATTTAGTTGAACGAAGGCATCCCATCTCTTGCCAGTTGGCACGTATAAGCCCTGTCTGCAAGTGTCGACCCATTTTATGTACGGAACTCGTGTCTTGCATAACTAAGTTTTGAGTTTTGACGTAAGCTAAAATTGAGGAAATGGAATATATAAGGTGCAGTCTTATCAATATGATTTCAAGATTTCGAATTTTATTAAAATAATAATTTCAGATACCTCAATGCTTTATTAAAGTACATTATTACTATTACTTATACTGTGACTAAAGTCTTCAGTCAGCGTCTTCCCACTATTACCTACGGTGTGGGAACTTGACTGTTGGACTGGTCCTTACTAGTTTACAGGCACGCCCCGGCCACTATATGCAAATGTCGCATCGTTAACTACTATATAAATAATAAGGCATATAAATATAGGCAGAGGCCAATATTTTCAAGCCACTTAAAGAGCATCAACTTAAGTAACTTGGTCAGTCACATATGTAACTTTAAAATTTGACTTTTCTACCATTTTTAGTTCGTTGCAATGCGTACCTACAAAATATTCTATTATAATTAAATTTCAGAAGTAACTCCTTCTGAAATTCATATACTAAAAATTTATGAATGAATTTCATAATACTAAACGATAAAAAAACAACCAATATTTTGAAGATTTATTTTGCAATTATGTAAGTGTAAGTAAATTGTTTTTTCATTGTTGAACAAAATTGAATCTTTCTAGTCGCACTCACAGAAAGAAAGCAATGGTATTTGTAAACGAAGTTTTCTTAAATAACTTCTAAAAGTAGTAAAGGCGGTAACTTTAGCAATATCGGACGGTCGGCCCGGCAGTGTCGACACTCCGCCGTTCTCAACGCCGACGAATCTCGAGAGTGCATTCTCTACAATATTAATAGGCTCGCGCTGTTTGTTGGTAACTTCAGAGTGGTTACATCGAAGTACAATTATTCTGATATGTTTGTTTGTTTGTAAAACTTTATTGTACAAAGACATAAAATTACAAGTTCAGAATATTATAAATAATGGCGGACTTATCCCAGGCGAGATCTCTTCCAGTCAACTAAAGAATGCTTGAAGCTTGCTGAAGGAAGGCAGGATAAGGCATACATTTTATATATTATGGTTTTTTATACAGGTTATATGTTAAAACAGTTACCATCTAGGATTTAGACGTTTGCAGTTGAATAGAGCTTATGGGTTGTCATTCCTGTTTCTGACACAGCATTTATTCTAGTCCTGTGACTTCTGCAGGAATACAACAGTGTACAAGGATATTTTTATTTGGATGATGTCTTCTGTAAAATGAACATACTCGTATTCCAATCGCGATATTTATGCTCGACGTCTCTTTCGCTAGTTCTTTGTTCATAGCCGGGATGGTACAACATCTTGTAAGCATCAGCAGAGATCATCAGTTTGAAGCAAACTGATAGCGCAAACGTTTCGTAAACATTTGTTAAACGTAAAAGATTTATAATGTACTGCAAACATAGCGTTTGAAGTAGACGAACTGTGTCGTTTAACAAAGTTGTTAACTTCCTCGTAAGTGTCCTAGATAGGGCACATTAACTAGCACAAACCAACAAACCACGCACTGTCTGCTAGACCAAGTTCCATGAAACTAACAACTTTGAGTGTAGAAATGCGGTGTATTCGGGTGAAAGAAGTCGAGAGAAAATCAATTAATTTGTACAGTAGGCCAAAGAAGTCCTTTAGATTGACATTCATTTGTACTGCTTAAATTAAGAAAGACTAATTTCGCCACCAAATAGTAAACTTTGGCAATATTTACGTTTGTTAATTTTTTTTGTCAATACATAAGTAATTATATTACATCTTAATGCAAAGAAGTTCTAATACACTCACTCAACAATGCCCGTCCATATCTAGAAAACTGAAATTTTGTACAGAATTCAGCCTTTAGGAGTAGACAGGAATAAGGCTAGATTTCTCAAACAGTTGCCGGATACATTATGGAAACCCGTGCGTAGGGATATCTGCATGGCACTAGTATTAGTCTAAACGTATTTTCGTGATAAACGTAAACATTCAATAGAATTTATCTTTATATCAGATTGTTATCATGGGTCCAATAGGTAAGTAAACAATAGAGAATGGAATCTGGAAATCCGGGCACATAGAGAAACCATCATCTCTATAGAATCGCAATCCCCCGGTAACAGCCCTATTCTCGTGGGGAACAATGTTGGCTGGGAATTAGATATTCTAAGAATAGCTTATATGTTATGTGTAGAGCATTCTGTTGCTTGAAAATATTGAGAATATGTAGAAAGCCGCAGTTGTTTAATAATTTAGGATTCTATAAACACAAATAGTACGATCAGTTCTTTCAGCAACTATGGAAAGTATTGAGACCAGCAATGAAAATAGACGCATTATAAAATATATATGATGTTAAAGATTTTTATAGATTTTTTTTATCAAGATAAGTCGGAGAGCAAGATTCTAGACTAAAGCGTGTAGGGCGCTGAAGCATTGGAGACAAAAGCTGGAAATGTCTGGATGCAGTAAGCGGAGGAACGAATTTGGTAAAAAGCATTGGGGAGCTACATGTAGCAGTGGGTCTGTAAATACTAGGTGATCTCATGACTTTAAAAAGGTGAGGAAAGGATAGGAGATATACATATATATGGGAAAAAGAATTAGTAAACATTTGTACTGAAATTTAATACATAAGTTACTTGCTTCGCTGGCATGAAAATGCCATTTTCATTCATATATGTATTTAATTACGGATTATTTATATCAACAAAGAGATATTATGATTGTATTCAGAACCATTACTGGTGCACTGTGCTGCGCATTATCGGATAATACGGACCATCTAGGTATAAAATGCTATAAAAGTCTTGTTTAACAATTGGAACACATTATATCGATAATTAATGTAATACGTTTATGAATGTCGTTAACTCGTCGTCCATTAACGATTGCATTAACTACATCAATAACGGAATATCATTTTACGAACGAGATTTGGTACAAGCAGGGGGACATGGTGTAAGCGTGGGTGACGATGTTATGTTAATTAATTTGAGTGCGTGTGGTTTGTGATAAAAATAAAAGGTTTTAGTGGTACTACATGTACAATTCTTTTTTACATATTTCTTATTCTTATTACATACCATATGTTTTCAATTGGCCATCCAAAAAGCCAATTCAATTATATATATTACATTCTCGAAAGAAAAATCACTGAAGCGAAATTGAAATATTAATTGCCTGGAAATTGTGTACTTGGTTTTATTTTTTAATTTGCTTTTCTAGAAATTCTAGGAAAATTCAAAAATTATTTCTTAGCGCATGTCTAAGAATGAAAATGATAATGTATGCTTAGCTGGTAATATCACAAAATTATCGAATCTTACACTACGAGTTTAGAGGTAGGATTAGGATACTTTATCTGAGATTTAGTGTTTTTCTGCAAAATGATCTGACTATTTGCAACTTAATTTTTTTAAGTTATCAACACATTATAATAATACAATTTTACACATAATATATTTTATTCCAGTAGCAGTGGCCCGTTATCCGTTTACTTATCCACGCGGCGTGGCGCATTGGGTACACTCCGCCGTAATTCCAACCAACTTTCCGATTCGTACTACAGTTTGCACTTAGCAAACCCCACTCTCACAAGTCGCGACAACTCTTGACTTAAATGGCTGTACTTAAACGAACTGTACGTTGCCATTGTTTCATACCATTTTTTCGCTTTATTTTCTGAAGAATTTATATAATATTACCTTATATTTATTGAAATTCTAATAAAATTGATCAAATATATTTTTCTTCAGAAAACTCGATTGTTGTTGGCACTTACTTGGATACTTATTAAGACCCATATTACATTTTGACTGTGATTTTTGCGTAAAATGGCCAATTTTGGCGTTCTTGATCTCGGAATCAAAAATACATTAACAATGTTGACTTATTGAATAGTACAGAATAGCTATTGGCATAGTACATAGCGGCCTCGCTTTTTGTAAATTTTGCTTAACTTTTAAATAAACCCAAAATTGCAGAGAAAGATTTTCATAAAATGCGCGCATTCACTATTTTGAGCTCCTGGATTGTACGACTGTTCCAAACACATGAAATAAAAAAAAATGTTATTTGTTATATAGTCTTATAGTACATAGCGGCCTCGGAATTTTGAAATATCATTGATTTAATATAGAAAAAAAACATTCTTTTAACCAAAAAAACTTCGAAAATCGCTTTAAGTAAACTGTTAATTTCTCGAATAAACGATAATGTTATTGAGCAAAATTTATACGAGAATAATTGTTACTTCATGATGAATAAACTTTGTAGCTTGAATTTATTATCTTATTTCAATAAAAACGATAAATATAACTTCAAAATTACTACTAAAATCGATGCACCGGCGGCCTTCGCGGGATTAGTACTGCGTGAGAGCTCGTCAGCGTGCAAATGTAATAGGGCTCTTAAGTAATTCAGTAAATTTCGTCGATATGACCTATCGAAGAATAATTAAATTATTGAAGTTTTTTTTTTAATGAAATAAGTTTTACTTTAATTCATATAGTAAAATAGTCAAACAAGAACGTCTACACGTATAATATTTTTTAATATATTTACCAAAAACGCAAAAACTCTGCTTGTCTATTTGTGTTAATTTCTGAAACTAATGTACCTATGAAGGTATTGTAACTAAACATAGGATGACTAGGAATTAAATGTAAAAAAATATATTATTTAGTTCTAATGCACGAGGAGCACAAGTCAGTCAGTAAAAAAATACGTTTATGTAAAATATTTTTATAGTTTTCGTCTTTTTCATTTAACATTGCTATTATAATCTGAAGGATGATTAATTAATGATGAACTTCAAATAACTGTCGCCAATTCTAGGTCTATGGCCACCACCGTCAGTCAATCTTTTCAAAAGAGTGACTGACGGTGTTGAGGAATAATTTAGAGCAACTATTTTGCCCTTGGAAACTTTAGTAAGTACCTTAATTTTCTAATCAAAGTATATAATGAAAATATTCGACAAAATTGTTGAGGATGGGGCACAACTCCTTTGAAACTTGTCAACATCAGTTGTTGCATTAGCATCGTGAATTGAGAACGTTCCATGCAGTGAAGCGAGCCTGTCAGTCACCCACTAACGAGCCAACTTTGTACAATTCGGAACGTGGAAGAGCCGCTCAACTTGCTACTACAACTACCTTAACGACCATACATGTATATAGTATAATGGAAGCTTTGTGGGTGAATTTTGTAAGAACGTAAGCCCGTGAGTCTATCTAATTTACAAAATAATATTTTTTTTTATTTAAATAAGAAAATTTATTACTGCTCCATTCACTTTTTAATCTTGATAAACGCAAAAACAATGTAGCGGCAAATAAACACTGTACAGTGCCCTCTATCCTAGATTAAAGAAAGCATGAAAAAATATTATTTAAAACTAAAAAAAAAAAAAATACATATAATTAGAGCTTTTAATGATCTCTTGTTGACTTTAATACTCTTTTATATACTAGTTCTTTTATATATTTTTTAATTTCATTCTTTTATATTTAGATATTATATAAAAAAAAAAGAATTACATACAAAATACATATATTTTAGATTGTATTTTATTATCTTATATTCGTATAAGTATACATTATATTAGATCAGAGGTTCCCAACCGGTGGTCCATGAGAGGTAAATTATGGTCCGAGTTACAAACTTATAATGAAATAGATTGAGCACTATTATACAAAATACTCAAATCTCGAGTTATAGAACAATGGATATACACTTCTGGACACATCTATTGGCCCACCTTAGAGTTTAGGTTTCGATGGCCCCTACCGAAATATGATTGCTAGATTGAACAAAAACTATTGATGCAGTTTTAAACCTGATACATTTTACCATCTTTTTCGATCATATTGTTTTAAATTTGAATTCAGAATACCACACGACATGGAGCTACGCCTAACAAGTCGGGTATGCGCCTTGATTAAGGCAGTTGATTTTTGAATAAAAAACATTTTTTATCAAATAAAAGTTTAATTTAATAACGCGTGTTGCCTACATGGGCATCTACCACAGCTCTCATACGATTAGGCATAGAGTTTATCAACCGCTCTATGAAATTTTGAGGGATCCTCCCCCATTCCTCTTCTATGGCAGTTTTCAACTCCTGCATCGTCTGGGCAACTGGCTGACGAGCCCTAACACGTCTTTTTAGCTCGTCCCACATGTGCTCAATGGGGTTCATGTCTGGGCTTCTTGCTGGCTAGTCCATAACTGTGATGTTCACATCCCGAAGATATTCCCTGACTATGCCGGCCGTATGGGCTCTTGCATTATCATGCATAAAAAGGAAATTTGGGCCCACATAGTCCGCGTATGGCATCACGTGAGGTTCTAAGCACTCACGAATGTACCTTTCAGCATTTAATTTTGGCAGCCGTGGTCCCGTAACAACCTCAAGTTGAGTTTTGCCGCTCGCGGATATACCGCCCCAGACAGTCCATGAGCCACCGCCATAAGCAACCCTCTCTTCAAAGCAGCATTGTTCGAAACGCTCTACCTTACGTCGGTAGACCTTCTTCCTTCCATCATTGCCATGTAACACAATTTTAGACTCATCAGAAAAGAGTACACGGCTCCAATGCTGCTGAGTCCAATTTAAATGAGTGCGCGCGAAATGAAGGCGCGCTGTTCGGTGGGCTCGCGTTAGTTTGGGGCCATTAGCTGGCTTGTGTGGTACCATATCGCGTTCTTTTAACCTTCTCCGAACAGTTCGAGCGCTCACAGATACTCCGTGGAAGTCACGAAGTTGGTTTTGTATCTCAATGGAGGTAAGGTGACGATTTCTCAAGCTGGTCGTCACGATGAATCGATCCTGCCTTTCAGTTGTGACCCGAAATCGTGGCCTTCCTTGGCGACGAACAAAGCCGCCAGTCTCTAGGTACCTCCGATAAACATTTCGGACCGCAGATCGACTTAAATTAAGTTGAGCACTCACATTTCTTTGGCTGTGTCCGGCCTGGATAAGTGCCACAGCTTGGGCGGCGACTTCAGGCCAAGTATCCATAGATTATTGATAGAACCTCACTTTAATGTTAAGAATAAGTAATGTTTGTTGCAAAACCAAAGAGAAAAATCACACTTTCAAGAATTAAATCCAAGTAAACCAATAAAATCAAGTTTTCTTAGTATTCGATTGTTGGATATCAACGAACAGGCTCCAAATTGTCTTTTTTTAGGGTTCCGAACCTCAAAAGGAAAAACGGAACCCTTATAAGATCACTTTGTTGTCCGTCTGTCTGTCTGTCTGTCTGTCTGTCTGTCTGTCTGTCAAGAATTTCTATGTCGAGAATGCGTGGGGGTATCAAGCTGAAATTTTAACTGTATACTCAGGTCTATGGTCCCATGATGTTAAAAAAAAATCAAACTGCTAAGTTTACGTAGAAAAAAGTTACGGTCGTTAATTCAGCAAAAAACGCATATTTCGACACACTCAAGGGAATCAAAACCTATAGGGTACTTCCCGTTGACCTAGAACTATGAAATTTGGGAAGTAACATCGTTATAGACTACAAGTATAGGAATAAATCTCAAAACTATACATTTGTAAATAGATCTTAAAAAATAGGGGGTCTATATTTTTATAGGGTGTCGAAATTTCAAATTGAAACTGCTAGTTCAAATGGGGTATCATATGAAAGGGCTTGATGTACACATTGCAAAATATATTTTATTTATTTTTTTCGACGCATTATTTCTTATTTATAATGAAAAATATCAAATTTAATAATGATACTACGTACCTACGGAACCCTCGGTGGGCGAGTCCGACTCGCACTTGTCCGGTTTTTTTTTCTTTAAATTCTGTGTTCAAAATTCAAAAAAAGACTATTGAATGAAATTATGAATGTGCCAGGTTCAAAACTGCATAAAAACTTTTTGCTCGGCCTAATATAAAATTTTAGCTAGGACCAAACGAAACTGAAAATGCAAGGTGGGCCAATAGATGTGTCCAGAAGTGTATATGACAGTTGGGGACCCTGCACGCAACAAAAACCTCGTAGTGGTCCGTGGACAAAAAAGGTTGGGAACCACTGTATTAGATAGTTCAATATTTATAAAAATAGTATATGACGATAATTAGGATTATAGATAGTAGTGGTTATTAAAAAAATGTTGTCTATGCTCAAATAGTTTAGTCATAGAGATACAAAATTAGTTTTAATTTAAAAACACTGGCTACTTCAGCGTAATTGAAAAAAAGATAGAAGATTTATGGCTAGCTCATAGATGAAAAGATGAAAATTTTTAGTCTGTGATTTTACTGAAAAGGCGGGAACATTTTGTAAGTTGAACTGTTGAAACAAGTGCAATATGAGTTAATTAGCGTAAAAGAAACAGTGAGGAGTCGAATAGCACAGTGAAAAGTCTGTAATTAACTACGTCGGTTTGGAGGAGGGTGATGGCTTGGGGCGGATCTGTTTAATGGTGGGACTTGAGTGCGGCAAATCGCCTTTGAAAATTTATTTCGTGCTATATTTAATGTTACTTGGGACGAGGTTTAAGATTGTAATTGGATAAAAAGTGCTTTTTATATGCAAATATTTTAGATAGGTACGTTTGCTTTACCTTATGTAAGCATTGCCACTGCAATGACGGCGACATGGACTATACATCTACAATAGTTGCTGTATTATTAAAAAAAATAGTTGTCTGTAAAGTAGGTTTACTGCCAATCATTTTACGTGATAACGTCATAAGAACACATCGACAGATGGAGTGGAAGAGAGATACATACAAACGTTCCGCGCTCTCACTTGCACGCTCGGCTCAGGCGGAACGTTGAGTCACGTTTTTTCATGCGTTCAGTTGGCGTACATCGATTTATAAGACGTTGTTATTACGTCAAAAATAGCTATTATATTTGTTACGGATACCAACAATACACTTGCATTCAAATAATTATTAATAGATTTATAACATTTATTTATAATGTATATCTAGTGTGGCGTGACAGCTACCTGCACCTGCACCTGGCACAAAACATTAAACACTTTTTAGGAAAATTTATAGGTCCTATTAATTTTCATGTTTTTCTTTTCAATTCAATTTTTATTTCAGTTTAGTTGGTAGACCTCTAGGGTTTTTACTAGCTAAGCTTAACACAATTACCGTCAATTTAAGCTGAAGTTTGATTTTCATAATCACAAAATTTGATGGTAATCGGCTTCAGTTTCAACGGTAGGACTCCAGAGCCTTGCCCTCAATCCGACTTCAGAATCTCTCCATTAGATATTATTATATCGGTCATAAGTTTTCTCTTTACACATTTTAATATGATTAAAATCAATATTCCATCATATCCATCACAGTTACATCGCTCCCTTTGTTTACGTGCTGTCTACAATCAATCTTACTATCACATATTTGTCCATAATGGCAAATCATGCAAGGGTTGGAAGGTCTTTTCTCTATAGACAAAGAATAAGTAATATGTGTAGCTTCGCTTTAGGTCCTGTATCGTGTGGACGACGACGTTTTAAATTTTAAAGTACCGACGTGCCCGTTTGTTGTGTTTGTGTTATTGTGCTGGTACATATGAACTATTACTTATACAGTCCACTAAGAGTACGCTTTGTAGGTTTATCTCCTAAGGCTGACTTCTTTATTTTTAAATCTACATATATAAGTATCTAATGAATTCCCCCCGATCTGTCTAGACAAGTAGTGTCGTTTGCAGAGTACTTATTTTGCTGAGTTCTTCAAGAAGGGAGTGAAGAGGTTTTTGCAGGATCGGCAACGCGTGACTAATGCCTCTGGTGTAGCAAGCGTCCATGCGATGACTGCTTACCATCAGGCGGGTCGTATGCGTCATTGTTGTTTTCCATCTTAGTTGTATAAACATAATATAAAACTTTCTTACTATGCTACGTACTTGTTTTGTAACAATTAGTATAAGCTGTGATAATTGCATATCATCAATAGACTTTTCATCATTTTTGTGACGATATAATATACCATATTGAAACACATTATTAAAAGCATGTTTCCTTTGTTTTCAGGCAAGTACAGGTGCGGAGCCGCAAGTAGCGGTGCTCTGTGAAGCTGGCTCCACATACCACCCGCAGTACATGTCCGCCGCTGGCCGATGGACGCCCGATCTCACTACTAAACCTCATAACTGCCTCAAGGACAAGATGGAGATCCTGGACTATTGCAAGAAGGTAAGCGTTTGCAATAAGGTTTTTATAGTAAAAATCGCTCTTCTGTTCTTCGTCTATGTCTAGTTAATATCAGATTTTTTCTCTGATGTTTCTGCCACTTTGCACTGCCACATTGGGCAAAGAGAGGTGAGGACGTGAGGAGAGGATAGCGTATGTTAAGCTGCCCGACTGCGGAAGTACCTCTACCTCACAGCATACCGCAGCCAAATAACAATTCCCTTGAGGGTTGCTGTGTTCCTGCGAGTGAGTGAGGTCACCCCAGAAAGAAAGGAAGGAGTAGAGGTTGGCAACGGATCGGCGACATCACGATGTCGCCGATCCGTTGCCAGCACACCGTGGTGTTGCGTAGCAACACCACGGTGTTGCTGATCTCAATGGACGGTGGTGATTACTTTCAGGTGACCCACAAGATTATATGTCCCCCTCTCATTAAAAAAAAAACTACACATGATTAGTTTTACGGTCTCGTCTTCATATACATTTCCTCATTGCTGAGGGTCGTATCTGGTAGATTTGGTGGATTTCAATTATCCAATTACTTCTCTACATCTGCCGTGATCATGGGCAATACTGGGCATGTCGCCAAACACGCTACCCACACCCATAAACTTCTTGCTGACAGAATATGAGATTGTTCGCCTAACAATTGTAAGTTCGAAAGGCGAAAAGCGAGAGGCTTATATTCAGCAGTGTGTTAATACAGGCTGATGATGATATTCGCGCAATTTAATATGCACCATGTTACAAGAACTAACAGCTTTATTTCTTTAGTTTAAAGATGAAAAGATTTTGTATATTACAATCGAAAGATCCTTTAACTCAGTGATTTTCAAGCTGTAGGTCTCGACCCCCAGGGGGTCACCAATATATATTGGGGGGGTCGCGGGGGAAAAGCGATTTTTGTTCAATAATTCATCAACTCAAATCTTTAAACAAATCTTTATCAAATCTAACAATTTTAAAGGTTTCCTAGCCAGCTGAATTGTTGAATTGTAGGAGTAGGAGAGGAGAACGAGGAGGATGAAGGGGGAAGGAGAAGGGGTCGCCATAATTTTTTAACTTGTAAAGGGGTCCCGTATTCAAAAAGAAAAAGAAAGTAGAAAATCACAGCTTAACTGATATGAATACCGAACAAATATTGTAGAACGTAAAACTGCAGTTGGCAAAGTCTTTATTTTCCTAAAGCCATATTGGTATGGTAGGCGAATGTGATCGTGCTCAGTTCAAACCAATAACACCATTCAAAGGATAAATTGGCAATCGAAAAATAGACGATGTAGATAGCCAAAGTCAAACTGGCAGTACGAGTACATCCGCAGTATTCAAATGCTTCACTGCGTAATGAAACTTCAAAATTGCAGCAGTGCGGCCGTTTGGACCAGCGCAATATTTCAGCTTTTAGCCAGACAACCAGCTCGACTGGTTCGGCAAACGAGGGCACGCTAACGCTCCACTTCACTATACATCCGAATTAGCCCCGATTCTGCTTCAGTATTCAGTTGATTTCACTAAACAAGAGATTTCCGATTGGCCACACTAACGTGAAACGTGTTCATTGTATCTTTTATAATGTATGTAAAGCAGTATTAATACTGTGTTAATACCCAATGAATATATGGTATCAGCAAGTGAAAAAGTCGTAAATCGATCTCACATGGAATACTGTTCGCATTTCTTTTAGAATAAAGATGCTCAACTGTAGCCCGTACTATATGGCAGTAAAAATATTTAACAAATTGCCATTGGATATAAAAAACCAACATAACTACAATCTATTTAGTAAAAAACTAAAACAATATTTATCACAAAAATGCTTTTATACATTGGGCGAATATTTTAACACATAATGCTCCCAGTCTTTATGTACTTCTGCCACATGTTACTGCGGTGACACGAGCTAGTTTCTGCCAACACTCACTCGTATAATCGTCGGTAATATATAATTATGTGATATATATTTTTTTCTATTGATTATATATGTGCAAAATGTAATAATGATAATAATAGTAATGTGATGATAATAATAATATTGTACTCAATAATAATAATAAGATCTAATAATGTATAATTAATTCATTTATGTCATTAAATTTGTTGAAATCAATGTATTAATGTAAGACTGTTGAAGTAGAAGCAACGCCCTTGCACGGCGCATGTAATGATCCTGTTTTTTCTTAAGATCAATGTATTTACCACATGAAAGCAATAAATAATGATGAATATGAATATGAAATCAAAAAAATATATAAATACAAATTAAAAGTACAGTGAATCAATAAATTATTACAGACTTGTATATATGCAACAAGGCGGCCTTATTGCTGAGAGCAATCTTTTCAAGGCAACCTTAGGATAACGAATTTGCGCAGGATTCGCAGATCAAAAGAAATTTATGAAAACTATAAGTACATATAGTAATATTATGACAATCATTATTATGTATACATATACGATATGTAATGATAGATGTTCATAGATGTTTTTTTTGTTCCTTTTCGTAAAAATATCTGGACGTTGAAAGTATATATTCCACTTAATTGATAGTGCAAGGCCCATATAAAATTTTCCCAAGAAATGTAATGTTCCATTATCTAACAGTATTTTTTACATGATTACGATTTTTCTTTTTTTTTATACTACGTCGAATGGTAGACAAGCATACGGTCCGCCTGATGTAAAGCGGTTACCATAACCATATTATAGCTCCCAACATAAAATATCGCTCGCGCGCTGCCACCCTTGCTACTGCCGCAGCAACTCCTTCCTTTCTGGTAACTCACTCGCAGGAACACACCAACCCTCAAGGGAATTATTATTTGGCCAATTTGGGCATATGTGTACAAAGTGTACTACGACATACATTCGACACTCGACTCTATTTTTAATATATTAAAGGCGAAATAATTTCAACAAAAAATAAATAATTTAATTTGTAGTCAGAGTTGGTTTGAAAGTAGTGGTATGCTTAATTACAGTAGATATAACTTAGCAATTTTTGGTTCAAACTATTCAAGTGTGTTTTCGTTGGTAGATCTTTTCTTGACATAGTAATTAGCAAAGGAAAGCCGGTAATGTACTGCGTACTGTACAATTTCACATTTCTGGCAGCTGCGGCAGAGGCATTAGCGGATAAACAAGTAATTTCATTATGCATCGTTTAATGGCCAGTTATTTTACTTGAGATAACAAATTACAATTCCTTGACAGCATCATGAATACATCTAAGAAGGGAGAGGTTTACTGTACTTATATCATATTCAGTTGTTTTGATTAGTACGGTATGTATAAATTGGTAGGTATTTACAAACAGATAATTACTACTTTTTTTTTATACTACGTTGGGTGGCAGACAAGCATACGGTCCGCCTGATGTGAAGCAGTTACCGTAGCCATATTAACGCTTGCAACATAAAATATCGCTCGCGCGCCGCCACCCTCGCTACCAATGCAGCATCTCCTTCCTTTCTGGTGACCTCACTCACTCGCAGGAACACAACAAACCTCAAGGGAATTGTTATTTGGCTGCGGTATTCTGTGAGGTGGAGGTACATTCCCCAGTCGGGTAGCTTACAAGTACGCTCCCTACCTCTCTTTTCGCCAGAGCTTCGTTTGTCAATCAGCAGGGTGCACCGCGTGCAGGTGAAGTTGGCTTTGGTTCAAAGATGTTGATGAACCACTTACACCCGAACTACTGTTATCAACTTCAATTATTGGCTTTATATTTTGCTCAACGTCAGATTCAGAAGGAATTCAATTAACGATTTTAAGTCACTTCTTATAACAAAACCTCAGATTTTTCATAATATTTTTAACCAAAGATTTTTACTATTAAAGATTAGATATAAATATTCCCGTTGACTATGCCACTAAAGTCACGGCTTGTTCTAAATTGAATATGTTTTATTGATAGTCGGCATTTTTATGCCTACTAGGCAAAATCGGAGCGTGATCCGATAATACACAGCTTTGTGGTACGCCAAAAAGTAGTTTCAAAGTGGACCTTTGGAAGCCTACTACTTCTTGGCGTACCATACCGCTGAGTATTGTCGCCCACATTGTTTCTTCGGCATATAAAACAATTGCTGCTAATATGCAACATTCATTCAAGATACATTGGCCAAGGTAATGTTTAACGGGATGGCGTCGGTGAGTACAGAACAAAACTTGTGTCTGAGATGAGACATCCCTTGGACAATTCTCGGATAGGTATAGATTGAATTTGGTACAGCTAAATCCTTCAAATACACAGGTTTGCGTTTTACCTCTTAAAAGTCCCCGTTTGTCGTAGCTCTTAGATTGGAAGTTCCCCTTAGTATACGTCTTTCGCGGCCACTTGGAATGCAAAGCCAAACTGGTTTCTAGGATAATTGGTGTCATCAACAAAGCGAGGCGGTATTTTACACTCCAACATCGCCACGCCCAGGTTCTATCTCACATGGAATACTGTTCGCATCTCTGGGCCGGTGCACCCCAGCACTTGCTTGCTCCATTTGACTGCATACTACAAAGAGCAGTTCGTATCGTCGGTGACCCAATCATCTCAAATTGAAGGCTCTAAACATATTTTGTATATTTTCAGGTCTACCCGAGCCACGACATCACCAATATCGTGGAAGCGTCGCACTACGTCAAAGTAAGCAACTGGTGCAAGTTGGGAACAGGCAACGCGGCTAAATGCAAGACCACCCGATGGGTGAAACCTTTCCGCTGTCTTGGTATGTATTTCAAGAATTTATTTTTTAGTAATAAATAAGGTAGCATTTGGTTTCTAAGGTCTGAGACGTACGACACCGGCGACAGCGATACGCGACTGCGACTCACTGCTTTGTGTGGTATGAATGAATCAACTGCGGGAAGAGTGATGGATGGTTACAAGCTCTATATATATATATATATATATATATATATATATATATGAAAAAAAAAACCGGACAAGTGCGAGTCGGACTCGCCCACCGAGGGTTCCATACGTAGGATCATTAGAAATAGTTCTCGAAACTTTTTAAGATTTAATTACAAATGTACTTAGTAGTTCTAGGTCAACGGGAAGTACCCTATGAGTTTTGATTCCCTTGAGAATGTGTCGAAATATGCGTTTTATGCTGAATAAACGGCCGTATCTTTTTTTACGTAAACTTAGCAGTTTGATTTTTTTACAACTTCATGGGACCGTAGACCTGAGTATACAGTTCAAAATTCAGCTTGATACCTCTACGCATTCTCGTCTTATAAGGTCTTGACAGACAGACAGACAGATAGACGGACAACAAAGTGATCTTATAAGCGTTTTTCCTTTTGAGGTACGGAACCCTAAAAATATCTAACTGACTTTGAAAAAGTTAACAATTTAAAGATAAATTCATCAATACACTTCGAAAGCGAAATTACACAGACTAATGATCGTCTGAGTTCAGTATTCAGTATTTAAAGAACAAACAGTCCTGATTAATGGATGCTCGTCCATCTGCATTTGCAATTAGGCTAACAAGTCGTTACCATTATAAATATTAATCCCATTCTGTTATACTTAACGCCAAATAACAATTCCTTTGAGAGTTGTATTCCTTCGAGTAAGTGAGGTTATCAGAAAGGAAGGAATTGCTGTCTTGGTATTCCTGTGTGGCTACGTTTACCACTTGATATTTAACCAGGCTGATGGGGTGTCGAAGAGTATTTTCCGCCTCCCTCCAGCACGGCTTGGGAGTGCCCTCGCGCGCGTCAGGCGTAAAAAAAGCTTGATATCAGGCGAACTGTATGCTTATTTGGTACCCGACGTAGTATAAAAAAATACTTCAAGATATTGGCATTCTTATCAGAAATTTAATTCTTTAGCATCATGCATCCCTTCGAGGGTAATTTCGCTGATTATAAATTTACGACTGTCCTTAATTTATAAATGGATACTGCTTTTAGAAGATTAAAAATATCGACTGTACCATGTCAGCCTAATCGAACACGCAAAGAAAGTGATGTCTGCATTAGAATATTCATGGATCTATTTCTCTCGAGCTACTTCTCTTAACGTGAGATGCCAATCGTTCAGCCAAATTAATTTCTTTTGGTGACTTTTTTCGCCCCCACCGATTTGGAAATAGCGTAGAGAATCTAAACTCGTTCGATTGAAGGCAGACGTATCACAGCCGTATGTCACGTGTGATGATGTGATATGTCATTACTGATATTAATATCAGCCTATCAGAATCGACTCGGAAAATATCGCTGTATTGATTTACGCTGTGCTGATTGATTTATTTCATATGATTAGAACTAATGATGTAGAAATATGATAAATTTTGTTATATAATCCAAGACGTCTTTAACTACAAAGAGTATTTGGCGGCAGAAGGTCCATTCCAATCGGATGCGCTGTTGGTGCCTGAGAGTTGCTTGTTCGACCACATCCACAACCAGAGTCGCTGCTGGCAATTCGCCAGGTGGAACGCTACTGCTGGACGTGCCTGCGCACAGCGTGGCCTCAGGCTGAGGACCTTTGCTATGCTGCTGCCCTGCGGCATCAGCCTTTTCTCTGGAGTTGAGTTCGTCTGCTGCCCAAAACATTTTAAAGGTAAGATTCTCATAAAGATATCAGTTTTTGATAATAAACAAACGTTTAGCAGAAGATTGCTAAGGTTTTTTTTGGATTTTAATACAGATTTAATATCAGAGAAGAAAACAAACATTATTAGCATATATGTTTACACTACAGACTAAAATAACGAAAAATAAACAAATCTTAAAACGAAAATTATTATATGTATAAGAAAGAAAAGAAACGCTATGTACAAATTATAACTAAACCGCGTCAAATAATTTCTCCGCATAAAATTTTTGGAGTAGTGGATGTAAAAACATGTTGTCAGAGCCTAGCGTACTAACACAAAAACATCTATAAATATTTAATCTAGACCCATTAAGCCGTTTAAGAGGCTTGGTAGTAATGGATCAATGTTATTGTACAATGGCCTAACATTTTTTTTTAAATGACGCATTTTTTTTTAAATCTTGTCTATTCTCTTTTTGATTGTGTATATAATATTTATTTAACTCGACATACTGTTTATATCGACATTTAGTTGCATATATTATGTTTATTTTTCATTTTTTAATGAAGAAATTCCCCGCTTTCGAGATACTACTTTATTATAATTATTCTAACCTTTCTTTTACGTGTGTCTCTCTCGTCATACATATTTTACTTCTCCCTCGTTCACTCATGTGTATAATGGATATGTATCTAAGAGTGAACGAGGGTGAACGTAATTAACATACTCTATTCTTACCTCATTTACTTAATAGTTTCTTACCTCATTTTTGAAAACCTTTCAGAAAATGTGAAGCTTCATAAGCCTATGGACGTCGGTGTGCCAGTCAGCCCTGGAGGTGAAGAGATGCTAGCTGCATCAGCTGCCATGGACGAGCGTGACGACGACCTCCTCGATGACGATGACGCTCTTGATGACGACGATGATGATGATACTCTTAACCTTAGCGATGACGACGATGATGACGACACTGATGATGGTGAGTAGTGTACTTAATACTTAAAAACTTAATGTAACTGATACTACAGTAATATGAAATCTCTGTGATCACAACGGAGGATCATGACTCCGTTCAGTTCTGAGCTTGTTGATACACTGCCCTCATTGTTATTGGGCAATAGCTTAATAGAGTGCTATGCTGAATGGTGACGCAGGTTGAGCTTCTACGTTATTTGGTGAGATCACTGCTTGGAGCTAAGATCTCTTAACCTCGTTCGTTTCACTTTATCCGGAATTATCATAGACCTGGTCTCTCCAAGGTGTAATAATTTCTTATGCTCAATGTTCTGGAGAATCTAATGTTAGGAACCGCATCCCTCAGCCTCCCCTCATTGCCGGCGTTATTGTTGTCTGATTCTATTTTACATTTAAATATTTGCACCATGTTTTTTCCCCAATTTATACTTCCCACTTGTAATCAGATGCGGCACTTATTACTTCAGATATGGACGAAGACGAGGACGCGGATTTGTCTCGTGATGATGACACTGAAGACGATGATTACACTGATGGTGATGATAGCGCCTGGCCTCGTCCTGATTCTTCTCCGTCACCGTCCACGACTACTACCAGTACCACTACAACTACCACTACTACGGTAAGATTTATTGGAGAAAGAAGATACGAAGACGTTGACTTACTGCGTGATAAAGACGTTGAATATGATGACTATATATCGATGGTGGTGATGGTTTCTGGGTTTGCCCCGATTCTTTATTATTATCGTACACGACGCCATCAGTCCTTACCATGTTAGTACATGGTAAAGACGAGACAACGATGCAGATTTCCTGATGATATTGCAACTGAAGATTATGACTAAGTATTTATATTAATAGTAATAACAGTGCTTGGCCTTGATAAAATATATTGTAAAGAAAGAAAGATCAAATTTTTTGCATATCCTTCCGGTGTAGTCGTCCTATCGATTTGTCCTACTGGTACGGTGTACTCGTGGTCCTACTGGACAAGGGCGATTAATTTATTCATTGACGTAGATCCTCGATCGAACTTCTTCCTTCTTAATTCTCAGTGATCCGTGATTCTCGTATGAATTATATTCAATTAACCTATTGCATCATTGCAGGCTTCGACTGCGACATCTGACCCCTATTTCTCTCATTTCGACCCTCGCACTGAGCACCAGAGTTACAAAGATGCCCAGCAGCGCCTTGAAGAAACTCATCGCGAAAAGGTAAACTAGTACTTATTGTTCGTCTAATTTCTATCAATCATTATAACTCGTATATTATGACAAAAGTATTATAGTATAATATTTTTGCAAAATAAATTTAATTGGCTGAGACTGTTCTGTGATAAAAGTATAGACGAGTACCGGCATACCATAAGAATATCCTTCATTTCGTTTTAAAGTTGCATTTTATTTAATGAAAAACAAACTTTAAAAAAGTATTTTTTCCGGGAGAGCATTTAAGCTCAGAGTTTGTCACAACAGAGAGAGAGCGGCCGCATTTGGACACTTGCCCTGATAAATATGGCCGTCCTGATGTTATTTTGATTGAATTTGCCCATTTGAGATCTATACTCCGTTTTTTCAAGCCATTTTCTTTAGATTTTTTTTACATTGACAATCACTGTTTTTAGTTATATTTTGTCTCACGCTATTCTAAGTGGATGGTAGTCAATTTTGCTGACAAAAATTTATGAGTAACCATTTAATTAAATTTTTACATAATTGATTCATAAGATAGGTGAGATATAATTGTCATATTTTATTGTAGATTACTAAAGTGATGAAGGAATGGTCCGAGCTAGAAGACAGGTACCAGCAGATGATGGCGTCCGACCCGACCGCTGCGCAGACTTTCCGTCAACGCATGACTGCCAAGTTCCAGGCTAATGTACAGGTTACTTTCAAATTCTTTTGTCTTTACTGTTTATTATGGGTGATAAGCAGGCAAACGTCTGACGGTAAACAGTTACCCTAATGACTATAGGCTACTTATAAGCAACATGTAGGTTTACATTATTTCTATAAATAAAATATTTCTTTATAATGTAAAACCAAAAGTTGTGCCTCCTCAGAAGCTCTTTCTCTATTTTTGTTTTGAGTCTTTTATGTATAATTTTTAAAGGTAAACCTCATCGATAAGATTCTCATCGTGGCCTTCGTGGTCAATTTTAATTTTTAGCATATTTGTACCATTTTTGTAAAAAAAAAGTTATTGTTCTTGATAGGACGAATAAATTCATATATAAATCAATGAAATGATAAGTTTTGTTTGGAAGATACAGTGTTTTAAAGTTCTAGATCCCACGAAGGTATCGCAGTGATCTACGAAACCAATTTAATAACTTTACAGCCATTTGTACCCTTAACTGCTATGACCAATATTTAGTCTCTGGTAATGAATTAACAAAAAATGAATCATACTTAGAGAAAGATTGTTATAATCTGTGAATCAAAAATTTCTTTGGATAGGGTTTGGTTTGGACAAGAATGTTTGTAAACAAGTAAAAAAAAATTAAAAACAAAATCACGCATTGATACGAGAACTAAAAGAGTGTTGCTCAAATCAAATCAAATTTAGCATGCAGTATTTGATTGCAGAAACTAAATGTACGAAAAATATAAAATATAATTAACGTTCATTTGTTCGTCGGACAAGTCAAACAGTAGATTAGAATGTAAACTCTTCACTAATATTATATTCAATAGTCATTGGAAGAAGAAGGCGTAGCTGAGCGTCGCCGACTTGCAGCTCTCCACCAACAACGTGTTTTGGCTCATCTCGCACAGCGGCGTCGAACTGCGCTTGCTTGCTACACTCGCTCCCTCCGAGACACTCCACCTAATGTAAGTAAATATATGCATCTACTTCATATCCCCAAACACAGTTGGGCACTCGTTCTAAGTTCTTGACGAGTATGTTTTCCTGGGACAAACAGTTCAGTTAGGTAGGTTCAACTTATTGAGAGTCTTTCGTCGTATATAAATCGGATCGGGAAATTTCGAAAGATCCCCTCATCCAGAGCAACTCAAGATGAAGTTTCGACCAGTGTATGTTGCTCCTAATGGTACGGCACCTACAGAGGCATGGTTGCTAGTAAGCAACTGAAATTAGAACCATAGTAATGGTTCTAATTTGAAAGTTGCGCGGCGTACGATAGAGAGAGCTATGGAGTATGTACGGTACGTAATAGATTCAGGAATGGGTATATCAGTTGTAGAGTTTGTACCGATATAACAATAGCAAAACTGCAGCGTAGCACGCCGGGGAAAACCACCACAGCGGCGACCACCAAAAAGGCAATGAACAATGAAGTCTACTGCGGTCCCGGGTATAAAACTACAGCTGACTTGGAATTCACAACGAATTTAATCATTACAAATTAGAAGTAGGAAGCTTTTGGAATTTGACATCCCCTCTTGGCAATCTGAGAGACAGCTTACCATATTTACAGTATTGGCACAGTATAAGTAATAGTATTGGTGAAGTACCTTTTAATCGTGCTGATTAAAAGGAACTTGTCAATATGGTACTTTTTCAGGTTTCACTTCAAATAATTATTCTTTTCAGGCGCACCGAGTCCAGAAATGCTTGCAGCGATTGGTTCGCGCGCTGGCTGCTGAACGAAGTGGAGCTCTCGCTGCTTGGCGCCGCGCTGCAGCCGCTGGAAGGGAAGCAGCGGCTGCTGAGCGAGCCAATGCTGCTGACAGACTGCAGGTAAGTAAATACTTTAAAATACAATGATTTACTTGTAATATTAGCAGTCTAGCCTGGATAAACGAGATTGATGATGGGGAGCGGTACAGAAATAATTCAGTACAATTTACATAGTATTGTACTATTTATGTTGACGAGCCGAATGGCTTGGAATGCCCATTTTGACTTCGAGGTAGCGGGTTCGATCCCCGCACAAGACAAATGCCTGTGTGCATGAACATGTCTATTTGTTTTGAACTGGGTGTTTTCTATGTATAAGTATGTATTTACAAAAAAAATAGTATTATATCAGTTACCTATTACCCATAGTTCAAGCTTTGCTTAGTTTGGGATTAGATGGCGCTATATAATTTGTCCAGGAATATTTATTTATTTATTGTCTAGTTTAAAACTGAGCAAAGCTTGTACTATGGATACTAAAAAACTTACCCATTTATGTGTTTTACTCGTCCGTGACTCTTAGTATTAAAGCTATTACAGGCTATTCGACGAGCGGGTTCATTAATAAAGTTCTGAACCTTATCACTTTTGTCACGAGACTTATTTAGTCTCACTTACCTATTATACCAAGCTATTTTCAAATATTTTTTTTAAATCATCATCAATTATTAAAGATGTATAGGAGTCATCAATTATCAATGAAACGCAGGAGGCTGGTAACAATCTTTTTGTCGTTTCCCTTCAGGATGCCGACCGTGCTCTCCAGCGTGCTTTGACTGCACTACGCCGCCGCCCACACCTGTACAACAATATCGGAACTGCCATTGAAGACTACGTTCAGGTATGTTTTATTATTACTAAAAACGAATTTACGAAAAACCAACATTTTTTTAATCAGAGATCAAAATATTCTTCCTCTGCTGCAATTTTACTCATTCATTATGATGCTGTTCAAATTAAAATATTTCGAGAAGTTTTTGTCGATGGTAATTCTTCACAAATAGTTAGATATTATTATGACGACCCTAAATAGCAAACAGGAAAAAATATGTGCATATTCTCGAAAAATTTATATTCGTAAACAAATTGACAGAACAAACATAATTATTATTATATGCAAATAATTGTAACTGATATTGTATGTAAAGAAAATTCTTAAAAAGATTTTCCTGTGAAATCGCAGAAAGTGCAATTATACCCTTGTTCCACCAAAAGTGCGATATTATTCCAGAACATTTTTTATATCAACCCTTACATGTACTTACTTGTAACACTGAAATGCATTTTCTTCAGTCCGATGAAGGTGTAAAAGAGTTTACAGGGGCTTCTGGCTTCTGCTGTGGTTTGATGAAAATCAGTGCCTTTGACCCGAATCACGACTTGACTTTTTGCTTGACTGTTTTGTCAAGTTATGACCAGGATGAAAATGTTAAAAATTAAAAGATGAAATTACTCAAAAATTGTTATAAAAAAGTTACGATTACTAAAAGATTTCATAGTCCAAAATTTTGTTTCAGTCAATGCAATCCAAAGACGATATGGCTGTATCTCTGATGTCGATGACTCCTGAAGCGGAAGAACTGCTGCTGGATCGTATCGAAGCCGAAGTTCAACGGGAGCAGGCTGCTCGGGAGCAACTCAGTGCTAAGCGTGACCAACGTACAAGGCAGAGGCAGGACATTCAGAATGAGAGAGTTAAAGTGAGAACAATACTTAAGAATAGTATCAATTTAAAAGATTAACTAAATATATATTTTATTTATGAGAAGGGGGCAAGCGAGCATGTGGGCCACCTAATAAAAAGCAATCACCACCGCCCATGGAGACTAACAACTCCAATGGGTCACCGATCCGTTGCCAGCCTTATAAGGGAAATAAAGACTCTGTTATTGAAAGCTCCCATGTCGTAATTGTTCGGAAATACCGCTGAGGGAAGTTGATTCCACAGTTTCACCGTTCTTGGTATAAAATATCTTAGGAATAGGTATACATGTTTGACAGTTCTTCTCAGATTTAATACAACCATCTTGGAGAGTACTAATGTTAGTAGTAATGTTCAGTAAAATAAATACTCAAGTGATTGTTAAATAAATTACACATTACATACTTTCTTTTAGTTCTTTAATTAATTTTTGAATCTCATCTGTCAGTTTCAGGATTAAGAACTAAATAGGAATGTTTGACATTATGAACGAAATAATTGGCGAAATATAATACAAACGATAAGCAAGAAAATGATAAGTAAAAATATTGTAATACAAACGATAAGTAGGAAAAATTGTAATACAAACGATAAGTAGGAAAAAGATAAGTAAATACAAACTTTACAGATTTTTCAATATATCTGTAATTTTTAGACTTCTAATGGGGTGAAAGAAAGCGAAGAAACTGATGATGAAGCGAGTGAACCCAGCGAGAATGAAGAGACAACAGTAGCACCAACGACACATAGCGCGCCACCTTCTGCTGCCGCTTCTCCGTCCCCTCGCCTCACCGCTGCTTCAGTCTCGATTCACGACGCTACAACACGAGCTGCGTATACACTAGACACTACGACCACTGTGAGTTTCTTTTTTACTTTAGGTGAAGCTATGAACCTATTTTTAGATATAGCCTCAGTATAAGTAATAGTGATACGTACAGTATGGCCAGTCCCTGCCGCTCTCTCGTGTCGACCTCACCTCCCCTCTGAGACGGATCTGGAACAATGATTTTATATTATGTCTCGTATACTATTTAGAATTCATTTGAAGTTAATAGACCATCTCTTCTCGCCTCACTGTTACTTTATATCTTTTTAATACGACTAGGGTGACAAACAAGCATACGACTTGCCTGATGGTAAGCAGTCGACGCACCAGTGGCATAACTCACGCGTTACCAACCCTGTAAAAATCCCTTTACGCCTATCTTGAAGAACCCCGTACTGTAGTCTCTTGAGGAAACCTTGGCAGGGAGTTCATTCTACAACTCGAGAGTTCGAGGTAGAAGATAACTCTTCTGGAACCGTACATTCCAGGACAGTACAGAAAAAAACTCCTCTGGAACCGTACGTGTTGTTACATTCCAAACTATATACGAGTGCTTAGTAGACGGAACATTGATTTCTCATTTTTAGGTATTCAAGAGAAAGATACAGAGATGCTGCTCTTTCGAGATATTGGAGTCACTGACTCGGCATCATTAACATTGTTCCAGGAGGTGATCACCAGCACAATGACCGATGCTCCCGAGAGCGAGACTGCCGAGACCGGGGAGATTGGAGAGACATCTAGCCGACGATCTACGAGCGAGGTAAGCACGAACATAGTGGTACAAAATGTTAATCGGTTTATAGACAAAACCCATAATCATCTCATACATACATACGTATCTCATACATACATAGGCATACAGGCCTCCCTTAATTTGGAAAGGTCGGGGTGGCAAAACCAGTGTTTTTAAGCCGAGACAGCGAAGCAAGTGAGGGTCTTCAAATTGAATTGAGACGAAAAATCTTTTTTTTTTTTGTCTTTTTCTTGTACATAAGTGTAATTATTCACAATCTTAAACTTATGGAGCATTCATTGCAATTGCAGTTTTTGAGTTATCGAAATTGGTTGAAAAATAGTTTGGTATCATTTTAACTAGAGCAATTTTCAAAATGTAGTCGTATCGATTAAGTCTCGATCTCACATATCGCTGCTTCAATTCAAAACTACCACAAATTAAAATTACACTTTTTTACAGTAGAGCTAATCAAAGAAAAAAAAACTTAATTTTGTCAAATGCTTTCTTATTTTATATTAAATATATGCATGTTATACACAGTTAGAAGCGTATTTTTAAATTGCATTGCACAGTTTAACTACTTTTATAATAAACTAGATGCATGAGGAGATATAAGCAAATAAGTTACTTTTGAATATAAGAAATATGTTTGAAATATACTAAATATGGAATAAAACAACCATAACTCAAAGAATAATTGTATTAATCAAGTTTTTTTTATTAAACTTTTAAGGAACACAATAAAAATCGTTATGCAATTTAATAATATAACTAAATTGCTATCTTAAACTTAAAACAAATCAACGTTTTCTTCAAAATAATAATAAACATCTTCGAAAGTAATGTAAAATAATCATCATTTTTTTAAACTTCTATTCAAACAATGAAAACGTAAAATAAAACTAATTATTAAATTGGCCAAGCTAATTAACAAAACTAACGTAAGTTTTTCAAAACTTAAAATAAAATATAGACTTTATAAACATGACCAAATTTTTAAAAATTTTGAACAATTTAGGTACTTTTTAAATTAACAATAACTATTAAAATGTTTTCTATACTATTATATATTATTAAACGCAATTAGGAACAGTTATGAGATCATAAAATCAGAACCATTTGGTAGCTTAACCTATGTGGGTGATTACACCCATTTAATTTTTATTTAATTAAGATAAACGCAGTGATTACACTGCGTTTATCCTAATTAAAATATCAGCATTACAGATTTACAAAGAATGATTCATAATATTTTGGAACAATATTTTTATTAATAAGATTAAGAATACCCTGTTTCTTTGTTTGCGTAACGTTTAATTTTTGAGTATACAGTTTCTTTGGTTTAATAACATTTTCAGATTGACTCGTTTTCTGCTGCCTGACCTTATTTAGCGTGGACACTGACTTAAATTCATTGTCTTCATATGAAGTCTTATACAGAAATTTGTTCTTCACGTATTTATCTATTTTTATTACTTTTATATCAGACCATTTAACCTTCTCTCTATCTTCATTAGTAGTATAGTTACCGCAAGCCAAAGGTTTTAAATCAACAAAACTATCATGGGCTAGTTCTTTAACTACATAGGGTGAGCCTTTGATTTTTGCAGTCTTAATTAGCATGATGTATTGATCAGGTACATAAATGGGCGATGACTTTAAAGCTCGAGTAATCTTTTTTTGGATAGTGGAATGAACGGCATCTCCTTCATTCTGTGTGTGGCCCTTAATTAAAAATTTATGCGTAACACTTCTTAATTTTGGTAAAACATTTGTGGCATATTGGTACATCGATACCATAAACTTATTTTTTTGTTGGCCGCAGCAATTATCACTATAAAATATCACATCGAATTCCTCACTAGCTGTGTTATTCAAATCGTCTAAATACATTAGCACACATGATCCAATTTCGTTTACTCCTCGAGCCCCTTCTCCTTCATGCCATACAAAACAAGTAGTCTTTTTAGAGCTCAATTCAGTAATAGTAAAATTAAATACATTTATTTTTGATACATAATAAAAACTCGATACCTCACCGCGTGGACAAGGCATTACCGCCTGTAAATCATATACAGCTACTATCAGATTCTCGCTAACATTTCCTTTATCCTTCTCTTTTTCGGCTCTTGCAAGAGCTTTCTCTTTTAGGTGTTCTTCGTGTTTCTCTTCCAACGTGGACTTATCTTCGCTATTTTTGAAAGCAGTACATTCTTCGCATTGGTCTTTTTTTGGCTGCCAAAAGGAGATATTGAATTCATTTATAAAAATATTATAATATATTTGATAAGAAACATGCTGTTTATTTTCAGATGTGCACTTTTCAACATAATCGCGATGTAAGGCAGCTAGGGTGAGGCCACCTTCAATATATTCACGTTTTGATTGACTACGACAGTAGTGGCTTTCAATTCGTGGGATGGAATTTATATGGGCCCTGACTTCTTGTTTTAAAGATGGTTCAAGCTGATAGTGATTGTTATGTTTTCCTCTTTGTTCTTTGAACTGGATGACTTTGGGGCTAGATTGGTATTTTTTAACAACAGTTCTAATTACTGTATCAGAAATTGAAAGAGTATTCATGAAAAAAACTTTACATACTCTCGTACGGTTACTGTCTAAAGGCAAATAATAAGCATTATTATGATTTTTGCGAGAACTCCCAACGCGAGTGTATCGATATTTTGGTTCTATTTCAGTCATGTTATTATAAATAAATTGTCTCTGTGCTTCCAGATCACCAGTATTCCAATATGCGTTAAAAATAGTTAGTCTATCCTGGTTAGTAATTTTTGTTGAACACTGAAACTTGCATTTGTCAGAACAAACCGATCCCATTTTCTTTTCTTCTACGTGTCTCTTCGTTTTCGACATGGAAGTATATCCTTTGCCACTGTTTCTTAATAGTTTTGACATATTTTTCTTCCATGAATTTGGGTTGGCTTTCCGTTTGCGACTTCTTCTTTCAATGTTTTCGTGTTCAACATGAGGAGACGCCGTTTCAACACTTGATATACCAACGCTAGAAACCGGTACGCTGACGTTGTCTGATTGTAAGTCACTTGGTCGAGCATTAATAGTTTCAGACTCCAGTCTCATCGGGTCATCGTCGAAAAAAATGTCTGCTATCGGATTACTGCGGCCAGATTCGTTAATCTCTTTATTTAAACCAGAGGGTCCAGGTTCAGGAGATAATTGTTGTAGTCTGCTTTTAGATAGGAGGTTTACATTTTCAATACAGTCTTCTTCCGAATCTGAAACACTTAAAGCTAAGTCTTGCCTAATTTGAAAATCTGGATCTTTGTCACTATCGTCTGAAGAGAAATCTTGGAAGTCTCGGTATTGTCGATGGGTTGAACTTGTAGACTCAGAAGAGTAGCTATCACAATCGCTTTCTGGAACAACTACGTTTCGTTTCATTTTCAAATGTTCATCATCAAGTAAAGACAAACTGAGACCGCCCTGACTATCAGGAATAGAACTACTATCAAGAGACTCATTCAGAGACACATCTGGCTCTTCTAACATTGGATAGTCAGTTTGTGGATGTTTTTCCAAGTCTTGAACGTTTTCGCCACTAGTTGTACCGTTATCTTTTACCATGTTGAGTATTCTTTGTACTCTTCTACTCATTCTGTAAAAAAAAACAATAAATAATAAAGGAATAGCCTATACATACCAAAGCACATACGCCGACCTAAGCCGCCGGCTCAATACCTACCATTTTATTATAATGATTACAATACTTTGCACAAAATATGCTAAATAATGTATCTCAAAACATGACCTTATTGATTAACCTATGTATTCAAATAACTCTGTTAATATCAAAGTAAAACGAGTGTATTCCTGAATAAGGTCCTTTCGATTTAAAATGATAATAATAGAAAGTAGTTTAGTTATTTGCAAAATAAACTTTTCTTAAATACCGTACTTCATATTAAATAACTTAAATGCTAAAGGAACATATTATCTCATAAGTTTATTTTGATCAAAAAATTAAAATTCATTCAGAGGTACATTTTATGGTCAAAACAACCAGTTTTGAAATATGGTTCTTTTGATTTAAAAATAGTGTCATACTTACGTGAATCCTTTATTCAAAACTGAAATATAGCGAAATATGGTCGTTTTCTCTATAAAATTAATGAGTAACACAGATTAATTTTCGAGATATGGCACTTTTGTACAAAAGAAACGTGCTTTCAGTTCGGTTGTCAACGAGCAACTGACAATATGGCGGTTTTGATCATATTTCGCGCGTCCAAAACGAAAATTCAAAAGAAACGGTTGCGTTGTTTTTGTACCTTAAAATGCAAAATCAATAGGTGTCTTTGTTAAATATAAAAATAAGTAGGATTGCGATTGTATTTTTGCAATAAAAACATTTTTTATTTTTTTTTATTTGTGGTACTTTTGAATTGAAGCAGCGATATGTCTAATTTGATATTCTCGCATCACAATACGAAACTTCCAAGATTAATTTAAGTATATCGAAATATGACAAAAAATTAAACAAACGAATAATGTTATTTGGCCAACAATAAGAATTAATATTAAGTAGGTAATTATTGAAATTAAGTATATAATTTTCAGTCAATTAACAATTCAATTTCGATTCCGTCAATTTTATTCTGCGATCGTAAAATATTTACGAGAATTGACCTTCTGGATAATCTTACTTGCTGGTCGAAGAAGTTCATTCTTCATCATGGTGAACGATACAGTCATTTCAAATTTAAAAAAAAAAATTGGTTGTCTGTAAATTCATTACGGACGACAATTTTACGCGATAACGTCATAATAAACATAGGTCGATCGTGCCTCTCTATCGCTTTTTCGTCGGCGCTCTCGCTTGCACCCTCGGCTCAGACGGAACGTGACAATGAGTCATGCTTTTTCGTGCGTGCAGCCGGCGTTCATCGATTTATAAACGTCCACGTCTTACCACGAATTACCACGTCAAAATGTAAATTGTTTCGTTGTTCAGACGGAGGGCGAAGGCCTGCGCGCCGCCCTCGAGCACGCGGAGGAGCGCGCGCCGCCGCCGCCCGCGCACGCTCTCAAGCATGAACTGCAACATTCCCAACCGGTAAGTTGGTTTGACCTTTACTAAAGTTTGTTCAGCAAATATTAAGTTAGACAGTTCTAACTTAAACAAGTAGTATTGTTATATAACAATATTGTTTGATTCCAAAGCATATTCCTCAAAACCTATTGCTAACGTCATTGAGTCCCAAATTGCCAATTAAGGCGAATTACCGGTACCTACATCCCTCTATCCCCATATCATGATCCACGGGGATAGTGGGAACTCTGTTTTGATAGATTATGGTCACACTGTATCGATTAGTCATTTTGTATAACGAATGACCAGTTATTACTTATTACAGAAACGTGACTGAATGATTTTTAAAAAAAATTGAAACCGACTTCAGCTTTTTGGTGGAATACCTCGGCAGACGCTGCTGCTCGTCTTCCGGGAGAAAAAGACAAGATTCCTTAGTCGCCTTGTACGACAACCAGCTCAGAGCAATGGAGTGGCACTATTTTATTCTGCCGGCTACCATAGGGGAAATTTAAGGGTTTCCCTTGATTTCCCTGGCATCCCATCATCAGATCCTGACTTGGTGAATATGGGACCACCTTGCAAGCATACCCTTTCAAATAAAAAAAGAATTATGAAAATCGGTTCACAATTCATACATACATACAAAAAAATATTCAGTCGAATTGAGAACCTCCTCCTTTTTTGAAGTCGGTTAAAAATGACTAATGGGGATAGTGAGAAAAAACTTCCCACAATCTCCATTGATAGAGATATAATGGCGGCGATAGTGGGATAGGGGGTCTATCCCACTATCGCCGCCATTATGTATGCCGCCATAATGACAAAGCCTGTAAAGTTACACTAGTTTAGATAACTGTGTCAATCATCTGCATTTTGACCGCGCATGCCGCGCATTAAGATAGGATTTTCGTCGGCCGCCGCCTAGAGCGCGAGATGGTTGGTACGGTAAATCTCACTTAACAACAGTTTTCCTTAATTTCACATATTCAATTTCACCAACTATATTAATTTGAGTAATTATTGAGATAATCTCGAAAGCGAAATCGTTCCAGCCGTTCACGCCTGATGCCGTGACCATGGGAAATAGGGATTCATTTTTATATATAAATAAATATTTCTGTGCAATTTACACAGTGCCATCTAGTACCAAATTAAGCGCAAAGCTTGTGTTATGGGTAGGTACTAGACAACTGATAAATGCACTTAAATACCTACATTTTTTTTTGTAATTACATCCTTATAAGTACATAGAAAACACCCAGACCAAGACAAACAGACATGTTAATGTACACAAATGTTTGTCTTCTGCAGTAATCGAACCCGCGATCTCGGAGTCAAAGTGGCCATTGCTAACCATTCGACCACCGAGCTCGTTGATTACATATATCATATCTCGTATGTACATGAGTAACATTCTCCTAACAGGGTTACACGGTTCGCGGCGCGGGAGCGGGCGCAGGCGCGGGCAGCGGCGCGGGCGCGGGCGCGCTGTACCCGGCGCTGTGCGTGGGCGGCGCGGGGCTCGCGGCCGCCGCCTGCGTCGCGCTCGCCGTCGCCCGGCGCCGCGACCGCGCGCCCGCCGCGCAGGGCTTCGTGCAGGTAAACTGTGCATTGTACACGAGCACGACCATGGTACAATAGACATGTGACCAATGTTCTAAAATTATAAAGACTCTCTATCAGTAACGTGAAATACATAAAACTAGAACGATCTTTTATAACTTTTAATAACTTATGTCCGACGTGTTTTATGGTCGATCAAAGTTTGGTGGGAAAGTCCATTTTAAAAGTATGAAATTATAAATATAAATATTACCATTGTAGAAACTATAAAAAATACTATAACTTTTGTTACGGCACTAGCTACATAAACATATTTAACATAGCTGTCGTACAAATTTCTGATTTAATGCATATAAAATAGCGTGGTGTAACGTAATAAGTATAGTCATAACATGCATTACTAAGATTTTTACTTTTACCACCAGGTCGAGCAGACAGGCGCGGTAGCCCCTACCCCCGAGGAGCGACACGTAGCTAACATGCAGATCAACGGCTACGAGAACCCCACCTACAAGTATTTTGAGGTCAAGGAGTAGATATCTAGATATCTCATCCTATTCGCATCTCTCCCACCAGGTCCCAAATCAACGTGAATGATTTCATATAACAAGAGAAAAAAAACATAAAAAGATTCGTGTTTATGATTGTGTAAACTGTGTAGTGGTTAATTAATGTTGTGCATAGAAATATTACGGAGTTACCTTCAGATTTAATATTGTCGTTTCATTAGAAGACAAAAAGAATTGCAGAAAGATTAAGAGGTATTCTGCGGTCTGCTTTTTTTTTGTTTCAGTTCTTCTTACCTTTTAATGGAAGATTGATTGATAAATCTAAAGTTGATTTCGCCGTCATTTGGTGTAGAAATCAGGAGAAACTAACAATTTATGATAGTTGAGGTTTGAGAAATTGTAATTGTTTTAGTCAAAGCACAACTTTGTGAAATTGGATATATTTCGAATGAAACCGTTGAGATGCCCCTTAATTTAATTTATACTATTCATTTCTCATTCATTTTTCATCGCAAGAGTATCATGTCTCTAATAATTATTTTCTATGGATCCATATTGGTGGGAGGAAACGTATCCTGTGTTTATTTTTAATTTAATAAAAGCTTGTGTGATTAGTGGACATGGAGTTATTTTGTTTGCGACTACTCGCAGCCAGTCATACAGTACGTATAAGATTAGAAGTGATATGGTTTTATATTTTGTTATTTTTTGCACCAAAATATTTATTATTATTTTTTAAGGTTAGATCTAAGTTTTTGTCTAGTGTCCTAGAAGTCATAAGTGTCACATTGTAGTCGAGTTTTTTAAAATTAAGTTTTCGAGGCCGCAGACTCGGTGGTGACGCCCAGCGGTGACGGCTTAAGTACTTTTCTTAGAACTTTCAATGCATTTCATTAATATAAGACATTTCCATATTGATCTCATTTTAGTGTATCTCTATGTTATATTTTGAACTTCTGGTAGCCGTTGGACATCACCACCGGGACGAGTGGAACAAACGTCCATGGTACGCTGTGTACATAGGCTCCGCGTACAAATTTGAACCTAAATTACTTAATCATAAAGCCCGCTTTCATTTACTTTTCTAACGTAGGTAGATCATAACGTGAATTTTATGTAATAAAATGCGAAAATATATTTTAATAATTAAATGTGTACTTAGCGAAGGGACGGGCGGCAAAGCCGACGCGGGTGAACGCTTCCATACTTCTAGTCTCCTTCTAGTCACTGAAAATTTTCTATAGCGTACGTAGGGGTGTTCTTTTTGTGTATACATATTTTTGCCTCCGTTAATCCCCGTCTCTGTCCGCTCCCTATACCTGTCCTTTCAACCTCACCTCGTTCGCCCGCGGACAATACTCAGATGTTCCCTGTAAGAGAACCGTGTACTCAACGTGTGTTTTCTAAATGCGAATTTCGAAGGCTTATGATTCTTGACTTTATCAAAAATCATAAAGTGCTACTGCTTGTTCTAGTCAAGATTATAGGGGCATCTATTGTAAAGTTTCGGCAATTTTTTCGGAAAACGGTTGTGCGCACACCTTGGGTACTCGGTCAAGAAGCAAATAAGCTTAGTAAGTGAGTGTATGTACGGTTAATATATAAGTAGATGTACAAAAAGTAATACATTATTATAGATGTTTTAGCGTCAGATACATAGATATAAAGCAAATATAATTATATATCGCATTCGTCCGTATAAAGTAAGGGCTTGCGCTCGTGTCTAATCCCACGTACCACACTTAATGTTACGTCGTAGTTAAGATGTAATTCTGCCTCAGTATTATATACATTTAAGCTTATTTGTTACATAAGCTAATTTATATACACTATTTCTATTTGTTTACGGGCGGAGAGGCGTTGCTACAATTGAAGTCATATCAGATGCGTCAAAGCGTTTTTTGTAACGTTTGTTTTGTTGCAATGCGCAGCGATCAGATGTCATGGAATGAGCAATGTTAAGTGACTTTTGTGTAGTGCGCGATTAGAATAATAGATGGCGCTGATCGAGTGTTGTAAAGCGACAAAACAAGCGGCAAGTAGGCGCCTGCCCGTGGCTTGTACGGCATTTACGTAAGTTACTCACTGTATAACGTAAGTTTAATCCCGCATCAAGTAACCGCTATGTATTTTTACTAACGATATTAAACAAGCCGAACAATTATTTTTCTAACAAAACATTTTGCTCAAAATCAGTCTCTTTTCAGTATTGGAGAAAACCTACTTTCTATCGATACTTATTCGTCGTTCGTCAACAATATTGATGTGTAGTATTTGGACCCTTGTTTCTGTACCTTCCCAGTCACTGTTTCACGTATTGTTAAGTAAATAATAAATGGTTTGATGATTTTGTGTTTACTGTGCTGCATTTCATTGTGAGTTCGAAGTTCAAATTGAATCAATAAATAGAAATTTAAAATATTGGCGTTGTTATTGCGATAGCAGCTACCTACATTACATTTTATTCCACATAATACAAATAACAAACAAATATTTGTTTGTCTATTTGTTTGTTATTCGTATGAAAATCACAAAAAGAGTTTTTACTTAGATATTAATAAAATAATAATATAAGTAGATAAAAATACTAAAAAATCGAGCTCTACACAGACGTCACTGTTTACGTAGTAGACGACGCGACATTTATATAGAGTGGCCGAGGTGAAGTTAAAGTATCAATGAAAAACGAACCACAGAATCAAAAGATACTGAAACTAAACTTCGTAGCACCACCGCCACAGAAGGTTCTTCAAGAAAGGCGTGAACAGGTTTTTGCAGGGCAAGCGTTCGTGGGCAGCGATGACTGCTTACCATCGGGCGGGTCGTATGCTTGTTTCCACATTAGATGTATAAAAAAAAGGTGCATGGTGTTGCGTGGTTGTGTGACGCAAAGAAGAGGATAAAGGGGTTCCCCTAGTATTTATTTTTGCGTTTAATTCGACTCTCGACAAAGATCGCGGAGCCACAACACCAACAACACTCGGTGTGAGAGCTCTGTGCCAGAAGTTAAGTTCTCGTCTCTCCCGTGTGTCGCTTTTCTCCCTGGACATCCATAAGTCAAATAGGACGGATGGTATTGTTTTGAAAATATGTGCTGCGGAGTTAGCCCCGATTCTAACCGGCATATTTTAATACTTGGCGTGGTCCCCAGCTCGTAGAAGGAGGCTTTGGTTCACCCGTCCCTAAAAAAGGTGTTTGCTCAGATCCGTTCAACATATATTAGAAAATCTCCAGCTGATTAATGAGCGCCAATATGGTTTCTGACATAGTCGCTCAGCTGTCTGGATATAGGAACAGCCTTTGTTCGGGTGTGGTATAAAGCACTACTATCCAAACTTACTGCTTTTGGGTTACCCCAGAGACTTTGCACATTGACTGCCAGTTATCTCACTGGGCGGAGTATTCAAGTTGTAGTTGACGGAGCACGCTCGGATCCATTACCCCTGAACGTTGGTGTGCCACAAGCCTGTGTACCTATTATTCCCCACATTGTTTCTTCTGCATATCAATGACTTGATGCATGTACGCAACATCCATTGCTATGCAGATGACAGTACCGTGGACGCAACATATACAGCCCCCGTACCACCATCTCATAATGCGATTCAATAACTGGATAGAATGCTTATTCATTGGTATGAATAAGCATTCTATTCAGTTATTGAATCGCAATAAGAGATGGTGGTAAGGGGGCTGGACTACGTAATGTTTCTCGAGATTGCGTCGATGAGTTGCGCCGAACAAAACTTGTGTCTGAGATTGAGGCGCCTCTGATTGGGATAAATTGAACTCGGTCCAGCTAAATCCGTCAAAGATACAAATCTACGAAATAAATCAAACTTCGCACTGGAACCACTACGAACTATTTTAGTAATTGTAAACAAGGTAGGTATTTTACAAATTATAATCCACAATCTGAGAAATACCAGAAAATACACTGAAACATAAACACAAATCACAATATTTACAAATTTTGGCGGTACTCTAAGCGTTGCCAGGCGCGATCAAAATGTATGTCCAATTTAATTACCTAATTTGTTTTCGATCGCTCACTAGATAATGCAGTAAAAGCGAAATCGGTCGGTAAAAATAAATTAAATGGAATTGTACAAGTGATTTTATTAGGTATATCAAAACGTTTTTGTCACTAGAGCTCCAGGGTTCCAACTACATTTACATTTTTGTGGACACCGATTTTTTAGCTACGTTAAGTATCCTACGACTGTGTAAATTACCAGCGGCTACAGGCTACGATGACTGCTTACCATCAGGCAGATCGTATTCTTGTTTATCACCATAGTGGTATAAAAAAAAACTGAACAAAAACGAAGTTTTAACAACTTAAGTATGAATGAATATAAGAATATAAATTAAAACTGGTATGGATTATATAGATCCGGGCTATGAGTTGTCTGCAAGAAGTACCATTGACTTCCAAAGTGGTTAATATAGATCTCCAGGAGATGATTAGGATATTCAAGGTGTATATGAATTAATAATATAAGAAGGACACAGGGTCTACGGAAATCAGAAAATTGGAAGTCAAAACCAACCTTACATCTGCACCTGGTGCATCTTGCTGACGAACTAATGAGGCCCTGCTCTGGAAAAACAGAGTCAGGGCACAGTGGAAATAGTGGAAATATAAGTTATACAGCTGGGGAAGCACCTCCACGTACATAAGATAGCAGCAAAATAACAATTTCCTAGTGGATTGTTCTGTTTCTGTGTGTGTGATGAGATGAGGTGAGCCCCTCCCCTCGGGTCCCTACGAAATTAGTGGCCCCCAAAGAATACATTAATTTTATTATTAGGACAATAAGTAATTTACTTGTTAGAGGGGCATTTGCAAATATGTTGAGAGCTACGCCATCTACTGTTCCGTGTAAGAATTATAAATATGGGCGAAGCAGCAGAAGCAAAGAGCACAAACCTCTGCTTAGCTTAAATAATAATTTTCAATTTGTGAAGTAGTGTCTTCCATTGCCAACAGATGGCAATATTTGTTTACATACGAAACAATTTAACACCACAGACCGCTATTTCTGGCTACGCAGATCTGAATTTGTTTGTAGGTACCTACTCAGTACAATATTACGACGAAGAATGTACCTATCAAATCAATTAAATTGTTATCGAGTAAATGCACCCACAATGGATTTAAAAGCTTTGGAATTTTATTTTAAGAACAACTAATAAACAGAATAATTTTAGTGCCTACATAATATAAGTATAATATCTACTATAAATTAAAATCTAACATTAGAGCGTTTAGATTTAGATGTAAACTTTAATTTTATACTTACAATATGTTATGTTTAAAGTCGTAATGCGTTTAAACGGCTTAGACATGAAATTACATAGTTTTGCGGCACCGCCATAAAGCTGTTTTACACCCCTATGTTTGAGGATATTTAAGATTCCGTGAGCATTTTGGAATTCTCTATTACTGCGTCGCCGTTTTGTCTGTTCTCTAGTATTTTACGATCGTTCGGCAAAACGTACTATGATATAAAAAGAACAATACATAATATTAATGAAAGAAACAATTTTATAAATGAGTGTTTCACAAATAGATGATAAAAAAATAATAAATAAATATTCCTGGACAAATTACACACGTCCATCTAATCCCAAATCAAGCAAAGCTTGTTCTATGGGCTAGTACCCATAGAACAAGCTAATTATAGCATAGATAACTCATATAATAATATTTATATACATTTTTTTGTAAATACAAATAGACATGTTCGCAAATATTTGTCTTGTGGCGGGAATGGCGGGATGGAATAGAATTGCTAGGCATTCCACCACCTTGGCTTGTCAATAGATTTGGATAATAAACGCTAAATGTAAGTAGGTAACTTTTTAAATATTTTTAACCGATTGACGAAGAATGCAGGTTTATGTTTTTAGAGATATGTTACGGTAAATGTGATTACTATGGTTATTATTAATAATAACTAGTAATTATTAATATTTACCTCATGATTTGGTAAATGTGATGAAAACTGTAAAATTCTTTTACTGGTTTTTATTAATAATTGACTATGTGGTGTGTTAAAAGTAATAAGTAGTGTTAGTCTATAATTATATATAATAATGCCAATGTATACATTATATACATTTCTTTGGCCACTGTACAACCTAAACGACTTGTAGTAGAAGATGCTTGGTCGAAATTTGAACATTGTTGTGCACTTCGGGTTACATGAATCAAATCATCACCTTGGGGTGATGATGATGAAAATTTGATTTGATGATACGTTCATTTTAAGATGTGGACGGGATTCATTTGGATTTGGGGGTAAAGAGGTGAATTGCATATCTTCATGATTTTTGTTATTGATTATTTAATGCTAGTGGTGGGTTATGTGCTGCCGCAGGGAAAATAAATATGGAATTAATTTTTTCCCTTAAATTAGTGCTAATAAATATTAAAAAGCTTTATTTATCACAACTTTAAAGAGAAGTACCTACATATTTTTAGCTGATATTATTATTTCGTTTATTTCATTTTAACTTACTTTGTTATGTTTCGTTTTTAAATATAAAAAAGATAGGTACTTACATTTATAAATTTAAACAAGCGGAGGCCCAAACTACCGGTGGTTAGGGCTCCAGAGTGAATGCAGCATCTCCCTCCTTTCTGGTGGTCCTCACTCACTCGGAGGAACACAACAACCCTCAAAGGAATTGTTATTTGACTGCGGTATTCTGTGAGATTTAGTTACTTCCGCAGTAGACCAGCTTACAAATATGCCGTACCCTACCTCTCTTTCCCCCACAGTTTTTTTCGCTAGTCGGCAGGGTCATCAGTCATCACATTGTCAAGAGGGAAAGTCAAATTCCAAAAGCTTCCTACTCCTATTAATTTCTTCTGGTTAAATTCGTTGTGAGTTCCAAGGCAGCCGTAGTTTTATCACCGGTACTGCAGTGGACTTCATTGTGCATTGCCTTTTTTGGTTGTCGCCGCTGTTAATCCTGGCTACACAGGACACACAGTGGCGGGAAAGTGTGGTGTGCTAGGTGCTGGTGACGTTGGCTTTGGCTCTAAAGGTCATGGTGAGCCACTTACACACCGATTATTTATATTGGACGTAAACTTTTTGGCGTATAGGACCATAAATATAGCGACGAAATCGCAGGAAAATACTAGTTTACTTGCTGACTGACATTCCGCCGTCTTACAGGACATCATGTACAGTTAGGGTTGCCAACTTTTATTTACAAGAAAAACAGTATATTAAAAGCTGCGTAGCAAAACAAACAGTATAGTAAGGCCCAGTGCATGCGGAGCAGTACAATAAACAGTGCTATGGTCAACTGAATTTTTTTTCAACAGTATTAATGCATAGAAAACAGTATAATACTGTTTTTAACAGTATGGTTGGCAACCCTATGTACAGTAGCAATATTCTAAGAGCTGCGAACTTTACACAGTGTAGTATCGTCTCTATAGAATTCTACATTTATTCGCTCGCTACAAGACAACATGATATGCGTAATAGTACATTATGGTACAACCCGAGCCTTTTAGGCGAGGGTCTTAAGAGAGCCGAGGACGATAATCATCAATACACACGTGTATCATACGACGTTTTTCAACACACTTGCCAGTAAAATAATACAAAAGAACTATAAAACGAGTTGTGACCAAATTTTTCGTACCTAATGGCGGGAAAAATTAATCAGGTTTACCTATGCGCGCGCATCTATCACTGCGACCGGCCAGAGACTAAAAGAATAAGGTTTCTTTTTTGGCTTTTCGCGGATAGCGTTTTAGCCACGTACAAAATGGGGAATTTAAAGTTTTCTTTATTACAAAGAAAACAAAAGTTCTATTTGAGTGAGAGTTTTATTTATTAAACACATACAAGTTGAAATTTTCTGAAGTTGCATGAAATGGGCAAGCAATTGGTACATTAATTTATTTATACTATTGAACGCGATCTCTTTTGTATCGAAACTTTTTTAAGAACAAAGCAACTCAACCAATAAAAGAAACTTTATAACTCACTAGTGAATAATAGTAATGAAAAAGTCACAGTTTGATTATAGGTGTCATTATGTGCCTAATTGCGGTGAAATAAGAGCCACTTTATGAGCAAGTGTATTGAAATAGTAGGTAGATTATTGCATCGAGCACAAAGTAATTTATTATTGCACCGAGTGCCTGATTTAGAGCCCGAGCGTTAGCGAGGGCTCTAATCTAACAGGCACGAGGGCAACATAAATTACATAATCTGCTTTTCTTTCAACTAATACCTATAGGAATAGTAGATAAAAGAAACTCATATCAAACAGTTAAAATAGAAGTTTAATTATTGAAATTAAAAGTTATGTTTGAGCAATTATTAAACGTAAGGTTAAGAGTTTTGTTGGGCAAATTTATATTTCTATAACACTGTCGGCTTCATTTAGAATGTTTTCCGGAGTTAATGTGTCGCTAGATGATTCCATTTTAATTCGAAGCCGAAGCACTCAAAATCAGATAGTATCACACTTTTATCGTTTCCAAAAATATTGTCAAGCAAAATTAACAAAGTTCCCGCCAAATCACTTTTTTAAATTTCTTTCATTTTTAACTCAGAGTTAGCAGCAATCATTTTTTAAATTTGGAACAAGTAGGATAGAAACGAATAATACGTACGAAAAAAAAAGTATTGATATCGGCTGGCTGAATAGAGCTAATCCATTGAGATTGGCACCTTTTGGTGCGATTAAAAAAAACTGTGCAATAATGAAATTTCATACATTTTTATTGCTCTAGAGCATTAAAGACTCGTTTTGTACTGAGTTTTTAGTGTGATTGTGATGAAATTAAAGCATAGTTGGAAGAAAAGATATACATATATAAGGCACTATTGTGAGCATATGTAAAAAACTAAACTCCTATTGTGCTTGACGAATATGACTACATAGTTAAGAGGCATGTGACCAATGTTCTAAAATTATAAAAACTCTCTACCAGTAACGTAAAATACATAAAACTAGAACGATCTGCGATCTTAAAATTTTAATAACTTTTGTCCGACGTGTTTTATGGTGGATCAAAGTTAGGTGGGAAAGTCCATTTTAAAAGTATGAAATTATAAAAAATAAATATTACCATTGTAGAAACAATGAAAAATACTATAACTTTTGTTACGCAAATTACATAAACGCAATATTTAACATAGCTGTCGTACAAATTTCTGATTTAATGCCTATAAACTAGCGTGGTGTAACATGGTAGCCTTTTATATGGAGCGTTTTCGGGATAGTCCAAAATTGTGATCTTCAAGTTATCATAATCTCGAGATTTTTTAAGCTATCGAAGTAATTCTTTCACCTATAGTTATATTATTGTGACGTCTTTAAATAAAAAATCGAAAAAAGAAATGGTTCACAAGCCTATTGAGTCAGGTGTTATTTTACGAAAGTCAGATTTACAGGCAATATGATCTACACTACTTTTGCTTTCACCACCAATTAGATCATGGAATCGCTCGATCAATTATATGGATTGTCCTAAGCCCAGGGAGGTCTTGACCTCTATGACCCTCTCTGGCCCTTGCCTGGGTCATAATTAGTGTATTTGGTACGGAGCTCTTAGAGAGTAATTAGAAGTTAGTTTTAAAATTGGGTTTTGTCCCATCTTATATCGAACCAACTGTTGCCTAATGAATACACTTCAAATTTGTTATTCACAGGACGAACTAGACAGCCGGTTTTAATTCAATGGACGCTAATTATCATTGGAGTTATTCAAGTCTTTTTCCAATTAAGGCCGGCTGTAATAATTTGTTATGCCGTGGTCTCAAACACGAGCCGAGTTACACTAGTAATAATAACATTAACCACTTGTCCCAACACCGACCATGAACGAGACATAGACGAGACGAGAAATAAGTAGAGCTAGATAGTTTAAAATTAGTATGTAAAATACTTTAATAAGCGACGTGATATTAAGACTGTCTATTTATTTATTTAAACTTTATTGACCACAAAATTACAAAAGGCGAACTTAACCCTAAAAGCATTCTCAACTAGTCAACCTTTGGGAATAGCAGAAATACACGAATGCGATTCTAAAGCAAATAAAAAATGAACAGCCCCCTTACCACCATCTCTTATTGCGATTCAATAATTGAATAGATTGCTTATTCATACCAATGAATAAGCGACTCTATTCCATTTTAAATATATGGCATATGGCAGTGTCTAGAAAATAAATATGTGTAATGACTAGTCAACTAAAAAAATGATATTATTCATTCGAATAAAATAAACATACATAAGAATATGTCATTATTATAAACGTAAAAATACATAGATAGATAGATAATATAGGAAGATGATGATCCAATTCCTACCGTCCAATAGATAAGCGTGGAATTTCTTTTTGAAATTGAATTTATTCTAAATTCCTGTAAGTGATTCAGGCAGCGCGATCATCATAGTTTCGTCTCGCTCACACCTCGCTAATACTAGTGAGACTGCACTATGTTAGACTGTCTGAAAACGACGTAATGGACACAGGCCTATAAACAGGCAGCAATCAACTATTCATATGCATCTATTTTATTCACACGCGCTTTACGTATTGTAATGTTTCTTGAGCGAAATATTACTCGATTGTCGGTTATTTTCTCGCAGGCGGTGCGACAAGTTCCTTAAATAGGAATGGTGACAAAGGCCTTACCCTTACCACCAACTCTTATTGCGATTCAATAACTGAATAGAATGCTTATTCATACCAATGAATAAGCGACTTTATTTCAACTTGAATAGATTGAAGGGGGCTTATGACTACAGCTGATACTCCTCTCTGCACCGACCTTCCGGTCATATCACAGGTTTGCGAGTCTTTCGTCTAGTAAACGAACTAGGCAAGAGGACCTTTACCCACCCTGCTATTGCGCCCAGTAAACCAACCACGCACTCAAGCGGATTGGTAGCAGACCCCTTACCACCAACTCTTATTGCGATTCAATAACTGAATAGAATGCTCATTTATGCCAATGAATAAGCGACTCTATTTCAAATTGGATAGAGTCGATTATTCATTGGGGTTCCGTTTGTCGATGTACCTCCACGTGTGCCGAGCGGGTTTGTGACCCTGAGGGAATATGCCCAAAAGGTGGCAAACCAGCTTGGACGGTGAACCCTGGGCAACGGCAGCCGGTAACGTCCTTTTAAGGATCTTCCCGGCTGACGGCCAAAGCATTGACTAATCCTATTCCTGTGACCCCATACCCAAATTTCCATCTCATATCCCAGCACCCAGACTATTCAATTCATCCTTATACCCTTCCAGCTTTCCTTTCTGTCCGCCGCATCAGCCCCGTGGTCGAGTTGATGTGGGCCTGTCGTCACAAACGACCGTGGCTGCGGGTAACAATCGACCACCCGCGTGTTTGTGCCGTGCGCGGGGTCCCGTACGGGTGGATGAAGGAGTCCTGGAGGTTGAGTTGGCGGTGACCACCGTCAGCAACACACCTCTTTGGCCTGGAGTTCACCTCACACGGGCGGTCTCTGCCTAGCCAGCAGGGATCAATCGGCTGCGGTGTACGGGTACACCTACATCAGGCGACGTACGCTGAGGGGAGGCGGTCTGCAGACGAAGGTTCCAAATGCGTGTGGATTTTGGAACGCATGCAGGCGGAGCTGGCTGTCTCGTAGATTGCGCCCCGAGGCGTGCTATACTGTCCTAATAGCCCCAATGCTGAGCAAGCATTCCCATTTGAGGGCTCCGTGGCGGGTGGGGAGTTAGGACAGCGAATTTTAAAACCATGTCTACATGGATATGTCAACTAAAACCAAAACCGGCGAAAGTAGGAGCGCGGGCCAACCTGGTGTAAGTCAGGGGAAGTTCGCAGGTGTACCGGGAGCTGCGCACGGCGGCCACCGGGGACACAAGGCCAACATGCCATGGGTTAAGAGCGGGGCTCCCAGAGCATCTGCCACCCTGTCGTCGTTGGTTAAGCTTGGGGGAAACCAAGGGCAGCCGGGTCAGCATTGCACCCGCGTAACTGACGGGAAACCCCAGTCGCAGCCGGGATCGTCAAGAGCTGGTCTCATCCGCCATGACGAGCACGGATGCGATGGGGGTCCCAGAGATGGTACGTCGGAGGGCACTCACCCGGAAACAGGCAAGCGTAAGCGGCTACCGGCATCTGTCAAGAGGCGGATGCAAAAACTCAGAAGGCAGCAGGCACTGGAGACGCAACCTGCAGCCAAAAGAGACAGGGAGATCAGCGACGAGGCCGCAGAGGCCGTTGCTAGAGCCAAAAAGACTAAGACGGAGGTAAGTTCTTATAGGGAGGCATTGGCTGGCATCAAGATGGCCATTGTACCGGTCGACTTCCCCCGCATTAGTCTAGAGGGAACAGCTATGGCGGACATACAGCTGCGAGTGTTCGACACGCTGGAAGACACCCCAGATCCTGTACCCCTAGTACATTTGAAGGGCGTTGTTGCTGGCGTTGCACACATCACCTGTGAAGGAGAGCGTGCGGTAGAGTGGCTACGAGCCACTTTCAACGGCGTAAGTGTGGACGGCCACAAGGTAAGGGTCGTCGACGCTAAAGATCTTCCAAAGCCTATCAAGATGGCTTGGAAGACCAAGAATTTCGTCATCCATGACACCGTCCGGTTGCTGAGGATGATGCAGCGCATCCACCCACAACTCCACACGCAGGAGTGGAAAGTGGTGGACGTTGTGGCGGATGAGGGCAGCACGAGGCGCATCGTGCTGATGGACCGAGCCTCAGCCGACCACATCAAGTCCAGGGGGTACAAGCTCCAGGGCGGAGTGGGCTTTGACGTCTTCAAACTTCTTGAGGACGCCACGCACGCAGATGGCCCACGAGCAGGTACCCTTCCTGGATTGGGCGTGGTCGAACTGGGTGGTGAAGGCAGGGGCATATCTGATGGTGCTCCACAATCGGGAGATGCTGCACTGGAGTCAAAGGGGCCTGAGCTGTTAGGCTCACAGGTGCTCTCGCGTCCGGCGTCGCCGCGAAGCTTGCTCAGCGGAATATCTCCGCTGGCCGAGATGGAGAGGCAAACGTCGACGCCGAGCCTGCAGGAGCCGCAGGATCGGAGTCGGCATCTGCTGCCGCCGGTGTTATACCACAGCGAGCCGGGGTTCAAGGGCCCTGAAAGAATGGATCTGGCATCTCCTGCGACATCGGAGGTGCTGGATGAATTGAGCACCCTGTTCGAGGTCTCGGCGCCGCTGAACTTGAGTGCTACGGCGACGTTGGAGCCCTCTTCAGAAGGGGCCCAATAAGGAGGGATGTACGGGAGCACACCAAAAATATCAAGATGGCAGGGATCAGGTGCGTTCAAATCAACCTGCATCATTGTAAGGCTGCTGTAGCTATACTTTCACGAGAGTTACGGCTAGAAAAGTATGATGTTGCCCTAATTCAAGAACCTTATATTTATAAGGGTATGATAAAGGGTTTCGGTAGCTTAAATGACTGTATTATGTATAATCATGCTACTAATGATACGAGGACATGTATCTATGTCAGGAAAGGCATAGATGCAGTACTCTTGTATGATCTATGTTACAGGGACCTAACTGCCGTCGGAATTAAATTAAAGGATGGTAAAACCATTATAGTGGCCTCGGCCTATCTACCATATGAGGAGAAGGAGCCTATTTCATTGCAGCTTGATGCCTTGGTAAGGTATGGAGCGCGGGAGAAAAAGGAACTCATCATCGGTTGCGACGCGAATGCACACCACGTTATTTGGGGCAGTTCAAACAGCAACGCTCGGGGAGAGAAGATCAACGACTATCTGGTAAGCTCACCTATGCAGTTATTAAATAAGGGTAATAGACCAACCTTCTTTAACGCTAGAAGGCAAGAAGTTATAGATATTACTTTGGCCTGTAATAAGGCATGCAAAAGCATATCTGATTGGCATGTATCTGAAGAGGTCACACTATCGGACCACAACTATATATGTTTCAGGTATAACTGTGAATTACAACCACAAAATATACGAAGGAGGAACCCTAGACATACAAATTGGGTCTCGTATAAAGACGACCTGAAGTTAGAACTGGGAACCCCCACGTGTAGTTTTAACTCTGTTCTTGATATAGAACTGGAAGCGGATCGAATTGTTACTGCTATAAAGACGTCCTGGACAGAAAACTGTCCGGAAGTGGTAGTAGTAACAAGAAAGGAGCCGTGGTGGACACACGAAATAGCTAGGCTAAGAAAGGAAACGAGAAGAGCTTTCAATGAAGCAAAAGCCAAGAAAGACTTCAATAGTTACCATAAGGCCCTTACGGAATACAGCAAGGCTGTAAGAAGGGCAAAGCGGAAAGCTTGGAGGAGCCATTGTGACGCTATAAATACGGCCCCGGAGGGTATGAGACTGGCAAAAGCAATGTCTACTATTAAGGAAAGTCCCCTAACAGCGGTGCGGACTGAGAATGGAAAACTCACGGAAACTGGAAAAGAAACATTGGAACAAATGTTTAAAACCCACTTCCCAGGTTTTAATGAACTCGATAAAGATGACACTGAGTACATCGATGTTGCAGATACTAACACTGTAAGAACGCATAGATATGATTGGGATGTAGCTAAGAAGGTGGTGGATGACAATAGAATCAGATGGGCCATCAGGAGCTTGCAGCCATACAAGTCTCCAGGTCCAGATGGCATTTACCCTATTATGCTACAGCAAGGAGCCTCCATACTTATACCACACCTGTGCAGGCTATATAGAGCCAGTTTAGCATTTGGATACACACCAAAAGCATTAGGCAGGGTAAAAGTGACGTTTATACCAAAGCCGGGTAAGCCCACATATGAGGACGCTAAAGCGTACCGACCTATAAGTCTACAATCGTTTGTTCTAAAAGTTTTAGAGAAAATGGTAGACAGATATGTAAGGGATGGGCCCTTGAGTAGATATCCATTACACAAGCTACAATGTGCATACCAATCAGGTAAGTCGACGGAGACTTCCTTACACCATGTTGTTAGCAGAGCTGAAAAAGCAATTGAAAGCAAGGAAATTTGTGTAGCAGCATTCCTTGACATTGAAGGAGCCTTCGATAAAACTACATTTGACTCCATCAATAAAGCGGCAACAGCGCACGGTATTCCGAATACAATATGTAGATGGATACAAAGCATGCTCAAAGGCAGGATTATCAACGCCGAGCTTATGGACGAAAAGTTATTCGCCAGCACCACAAAAGGCTGCCCTCAAGGAGGCGTCTTATCACCGACGCTATGGAGCCTTGTGGTCAACTCACTTCTGATTGAGCTAAACAAGGGGCCCACAGTGGCTGTCGGATATGCGGATGACATAGTTATCCTAATCAATGGAAAATTTCCTAATATAGTAACGGAACTTATGATGGTAGCCCTTAAGGTGGTTGAGAATTGGTGTAAAACAAATAGCTTGACTATCAATCCAAAGAAGACTACATTAGTTCCGTTTACAAGGCTGAGGAACCTAAAAGGTCTAAAAACAGTATCATTATATGGCAAGGAATTGCAATGGTCTGATGAGGTTAAATATCTAGGAGTGACATTGGATAAGGGACTCAGTTGGAATGCCCATATGAACAATGTCCTTCAAAAGGCAACACGAGCCTTCAACATGTGCAGGAATGCCTACGGAAAAACATGGGGGTTAAAACCAAGCATTCTGCGCTGGCTATATATAGCAATGATAAGACCCATGGTGACTTATGGCTGCCTAGTATGGTGGCCGAAAGTAAGACAAGTGACTAGTAAGATGTCCCTGATGAAACTGCAGAGACTAGTCTGCTGTGCAGTCACGGGAGCATTCCCCACTACACCCACAGCAGCAATGGAAGTGGTCCTCGATCTCTTACCATTGCATATATTCATTGAGGCGGAGGCTTGTAAAGCCTTATACAGGATCCAAACGACTGGTCTATGGGATAGACATTCCCCTCAGACCAGGCACACACATATGGAGTTCACTTTAGAACTAAAGAGGAAGATGGAAATGTGCAGTGATAAGATGTTGCCGAAGTACATTTTCAAGAGGAACTACAGAATACATCTTCCATCCAGAGATGAGTGGAAGAACAATGAATTCAAACCCAAGGAGAAAAATAGCCTCTTATGGTATACTGATGGTTCCAAAACTGAAGAAGGTACAGGAGCGGGCATTTTCTCTAAGGACATACAACACAGTCAGAGTATGGGGCAATATGCTACTGTATTTCAAACTGAAATGTATGCCATAACTGCTTGTGCAAAAATGAATCTAGATAATGGGGTCGCAAATCGACACATCTACATTCTCAGCGACAGCCAGGCAGCTCTTATGGCCCTGAGCTCTGACAGGGTGGAATCTAGGCTAGCTCTTGCGGGTATAGATGCCCTTAATAAATTGGGCAAAAATAATCGGCTGGAGTTGGTCTGGGTTCCAGGACACACAGGCGTTGAGGGCAATGAGAGGGCTGATGAGTTGGCAAGGGAGGGATCAAGCAAAAACTTTTTGGGACCTGAACCCTTTGTAGGTCTCTCATATGGGACAGTAATTGGGGCTATAAATGGCAGGGCAAAGTCTAGGCATCAGGCTGAATGGAAGGAAATGAGTGGAATGCTACACTCCAAAGAAACCATTGGCGAAGGTACAATGAATTGGTACAGACATGTACATAAATATGACAGAAAACGGATGCGTCTCATGCTGGGGGCACTAACGGGCCATTATGCCTGTCAAGGACACCTATACAAAATGAGACGTGTTGATAGCCCAGAGTGCAGAACATGCAAAGGACCTAACGAGTCCATGAAACATTTGATGTGTCAATGTGACGCCCTAGCCGGCAAACGAATGGAAATCCTAGGAAAGGCATATCCGGACCTGGAGGACTACAGACTCTTCCCAATAAGCGGCATACTGAAGTACATGGAACATGTCTCCAGACAGTCAGGGGAGAGTGACTAAAGGATTAGGGAGAGCACAAAAGATCCATGAGGGTCGACGTGTCACCGGTGCTTCAGCACTGGACCCACTCTAAGATAAGATAAGATAAGGGGTAGGTCTTACTTAAAACAGCAACGACCTAATTTCAGTAATTATTATTTAAATAGTTGATTTCGGCCAACTTGCCAGAATATTATAATTATTTAAAAATAGAAAAATTCACCTCCCCGTCTATGTGGGATTTGAACCCACGACCTCTCCGATGACCGGTCGAGTGCTCTTCTCACTCTCAACTGAGCTACCAGGAAGGTTTGTGATTTTTACATTTTATGTTTTACTGCTATATACTGTTATATTTTACTGTGTGGTCACAGTGTGGCGCCATCTATCTATTAAGTATTACACTACTCTCTTTTGTCAGACAGTAAAATGTAAAATGCAAAAAAATCTTCCTGGTATCTCAGTTCGAAGAGCACTCGAGAGGTCGTGGGTTCAAATCCCACCTAGGCGGGAGGTGAATTTTTCGATTTTAAAATATTAATAAAATAAATTCAGTTTTAAGAAAAATACTGTAGGTACTTGTTTCAAATATGCTTAAAGCAGTTGTTTGGTATAACTTTACTTGGCCTGAATGCCGGGGCAATCCCGCTTTTGCATCTTGCTTTTTTCTGTCACAATGAAGGCAGGAAGAACGCATCTACATGGGGCACACTAAAAGTTTTGCACTTCTAGCTAATCGGAACTATTTTAATTTGGAATGTTATATTTTTTGAAACGATTTGGAACCTTCTTAGTAATAAAAAAAAAATTGGCGGGAAATCATTTGTCAATAGTTTTTTATCCCTAATTAAAGTTCTACGTACGCAACGAAAATGGAATTAAGTCGAAAAGATTTTAGAACGATGATTTTTTATGATTTTAAAAGTTCTCTCTCTCCGCAAGACTGTGCCGCTCGTCTTCAAAATGCTTTTGGGAGAGAAGCACCTTGTTTAAGCACCGTGAGGCGATGGTTTGCTGAATTTGAGAGAGGTAGGGTTTCTTTACATGACGAATTTCGTGAAGGGCGGCCTTCAACTGCCGTCAACGAAAATAATGTGGCTACTGTTAAGCGGCTAATTGAAGCAAACCCGCAGATTACCTATGAGACAATTCAAGGACTATTGGGGATTGGTATGAGCCAAATTCAAAAAAAATTACACGAAGAATTAAAAGTTCGGAAACTTTGTTGTCGTTGGATCCCTCATGAACTGACAGCGGAGCAGAAGCGGGCTCGCGTGGAACGGTGCTCACAGATGCTACTGAAGTACGTCCATGGACATTCTAATGCTGTTTATGACATTGTCACAGGAGACGAAACGTGGATTTATTGTTTTGAACCCGAAAAAAAACAGCAATCTTGTGAATGGGTGTTTGGAAATGAGAACAGGCCAACAAAAGTGAGGCAGGCGAGAAACGTTGGTACAAAAATGATCGCGATTTTTTTCTCAGCTACGGGTCCCATCTGCACAATTTCACTTGAAGATCAAAAGAGTGTTAATGCTGAGTGATATTCTACCATTAGTTTACCCAGGGTGTTAGAAAAAGTTCGCGAAAGACGACCAAAAAGCCGCGTTCTCCTACATCATGACAACGCTTCTTCACACACGGCCAACAAAACAAAGTCATTTTTAGCTTCCGAAAAAGTACAACTCGTCACCCATTCTGCACATAGCCCCGACCTAGCACCTTGTGATTTCTGTATTTTCCCCAAAATCAAAGATTTGATGAGAGGTTTCACTTTTACCAACTCCGAAGAGGCAGTGATAGCGTTCAATCAGCACGTAGAAAACATGCCTTCAGATCTGTGGTCCTCCTGTTTAAAAAAATGGTTCGATCGCATGAAAAAATGTTTAAAATGTAAAGGAGAGTATTTTGAAAAGCAATAAACATAATACTTTGGTTATAACATGTTGTTTTTCTAAGTTACGCAAAACTTTTAGTGTGACCTACGTATATGTAAAACATCTAAGATAAAATTAGATTTGTTGTTGCATGTTCATATACTTACAGTGCTTGACTTTCTCTATGTGGGAATCAAATAAGTGTGGGTAGGCCAGCGTTGACCAGACGTCTCAGTTTTGGCGGGACGTCCCGCTTTTGTACGCTAAAGTGTAATGTCCCGCGCGGAACACGACATGTCCCGCTTTTGACAGCGTACGCCAAAAATTATGACTTCATCAACTGAAATTAATGGACGGAATGCCAGAATTTGAATCTTTGAAAAAATATAAGCAAATTTTAAAACTTTAACAAACTGAAATATTTTAATATAGAATAGAATATTTATTTATTTGCAAGAAATTTAGGTTACGATAACAGGTGGTGTGGTTTCAATGAAAACGGTACAAAATGTTCGCCTCTTTGGCACAGGCATACAAATATTGGGCATGCATTATTGATCTTTAATTGTTTACACTCATACCACAACACTTACTCATTCATTCTATAAAATATCAATCTAACGAATATGTACTGTTCTTCTAGTCACGCTCTTTAGGGTTTCGTACCCAAAGGGTAAAACGGACCCTATTACGGAGACTTCGCTGTCCGTCCGTCCGTCCGTCTGTCACCAGGCTGTATCTCATGAACTGTGATAGTTAGACAGTTGAAATTTTCACAGAAGATGTATTTCTGTTGCCGCTATAACAACAAGTACTAAAAAATAGAACAAAATTAATATTTAAGGGGGCTCCCATACAACAAACGTGTTTTTTTTTTGCTCGTTTTTGCTCGCAATTGATAACGGCAACAGGTAGACGTTTGAAATACTCATATACTACATTATTCTCTTTAAAAATAAATAATTAAATTCAAATAAAACAAATAATTAAGGGGGGCTCCCATAAGACATGATCCCATACAACGTGATTTATTTTTTTTGCCGATTTTATAGATAATGTACGCAACCCTTAGTGCGCGAGTACGACTCGCACTTGGCCTGTTTTTTACTTTCAAACGTCTAAAAGCCCACTTTGATCTAAAATAAAGCTGGCAACGCTAGTATAGGCACAGATTATGTGTGTATGTAGCTAATCATTAGCCTATTAATTACTATTACGAGTCGCACAACGTCATTATATAGAATGTACTAACAATAATACGATCGTTTGTCATGCCAAAATTATGTCACGGTCTTCAATACGCACAATGTTGTGAGGCGTGACGTCACCGCTGTTCAACAACGAGGCACGTGAACGCGACCGATTTAATTATCAACTTGGACAAAAACATTCAAAAACACTTTGTATTGACATATAACAATAATATGTGAAATATTTAAGATTTGAGGACAAAGAGAGATAGCATAAGGAACAACGATACGAAACTGAAAAACTGCTTACCGTCTGGTAGGTCGTATGACTGTTTGTCACCCTAGTTGCATAAAAAACTAGTAACATAGAACCAGCTCTTTACTCTGTTCACATTCACGAGTAAAATCATCTCTTCACAGTTATTATAATTACTATTGAAAAAAATTGAGAAATAGTAATTTTTTTTTTTTTTATAGTATAGTCTCAATAAAGTTATTATAGTCTCAATAAAGTTATTGAAGAGAATAATAAATAAGATAATTTGGTAATAGGAATGATATTTTAGTATTTTTTATGAACAAGTAGGTATTTTGATATTCCTTAGGGGTCCTAGGTATTATAATTGTTCATGCCATTAGCATTTAGTAAGTGACCATCACTTACTAAATGCTAGTAGATAAAAAAATGACAAAGTATAAGAATATGATTTATAAAAAAGTGTAAGACGTGTTCAAGTGCCCACATCGGCCCAGAGTCAAATAATTTGAGTGTTGTTGTGTTCCTGCGAGTGAGTGAGGTCACCAGAAAGAAAGGAAGGAGATGTTCCTTTGCCAGCGTGGATGGCGGCGCACGAGCAATATTTTATGTTGCAAGCATTAATATGATTTCTTTACTCTATGATAAGGCTACGCTAACCGCTTCACATCAGGTGGGCCGTATGCTTGTCTGCCGCCCGACGTAGTATAAAAAAAAACATTTCGTTAAATTTTGTTCATTTTCCATTCATTATTATTAAAAACCTTTCGTATTTACGGGTACTATCCAGCTTGTTCCTATAAGTCCATACAAACGAATGTTTGAACCCATTCAAACAACAACCACCCAAATTTAGTTTTAAAAAAAATACTATATGTACTTATTTTAAACATGTTTAAAGCAGTTGTTTGGTATAACTTTTGGGAAGTTCTGCACAGAACCGTAAACTGTAACCGCCTTATTATTCCGACGGGTTAATTACTGTTTCACGTTCAGACGGTCCCGGGTTTAGTTCCTAAACCGAGCCACTTGCGTTGCGTACATCACTGGCCTGTAATCACCATAAACTGAAAACTGAAATTATAAATTACTGTTTAATTTTAGGATATTCATAAATGTCTCTATTATATTTAACGAGCTCGGTGGTCGAATGGTTGACAATGGCCACTTTGACTCCGAAGTCGCAAGGTCGATCCTCGCACAAGACAAATATTTGTGTGCATGAACATGTCTGTTTGTCTTGACTGGGTGTTTTCTATGTATTATATATGTATGTTTTATATGTATTTACAATAAAAACGTATTTAAGTATTATATCAGTTATCTAGTACCTATAGTACAAGCTTTGCTTAGTTTGGGACTAGATGGCGGCGTATAATTTCTCCAGAAATACTTATTGTTTATTATAAAATATTCAAATGGCCAAATCATATAAAGAGTTTAGTAGATGTTCAATTGAGGAGTTTATAAATGTACATTTTCATGATCTTATAAATTCAAATCATTTAGTACCTACCTGACATACTATCAAACAGAAGTATTGCATACGGGGGCACCATAGCTAATTAAAATTATTAAAAAAATCAACCAATATATTCATAATTTATGTCACATTGTAATTATTTGAAGTATAGGTTCAAATGGTAAAATTTTCATGTTTTCGTGAGCTCGTTTGGCCCCCTCTCATAGAAAAGAAATGAATGCCTATTTTCTCTGATATTTTGACGTTTTATTCAATTTCTAAATGCTATTATTCCCTAAATGTCTCTTAATAAAATTTACTTCAGGTGACCCTAATGGAAAGCTATCACACCACCGCCCATGAAGATCAGCAAAACCAAGATGTGGTCGATCCGCGGCCAACCTTTTTAGTTTAGATATTATTTTATTTTTAATTGATCAAATATTATTGTGTACTTTCGTGTGATATATGATCCCTTGGCCTTTATTTACTCTATGAACTTAAACGGCATTTTTTAAAACTATTTTTAATCAATTGTGATATACGTCGGTATTGTCACCTTGCTTGTGCGAACTAATTGCGAGATGCCACAATTACCTCACTTTTCAGGTGTTCGTTCATGACGCATAGTGTCATATCTATAAAAATATAATATCCTTGTTCAAAACTCATCTGATTAGCACGTGTCATTTCTGCATCCAGCCCCCTTACCACCAATTCTTAATGCAATTATCTGAATAGATTGCTTATTCATACCAATGAATAAGCGACTCTATTCAAGGAATAGAGTTATTCGCTCTCAGGAATAGAGTTATTCAATGAATAAGCGACTCTATTCAAGGAATAGAGTTATTCGCTTATTCATTGGTATGAATAAGCAATCTATTCAGTTATTGAATCGGGGCACTTGTATCATGACATTGCTTCACTTCTTCGCCTAGGTAGGATTTCAACCCACGACCTCTCGATTACTGTTCGACTGCTCTTCTAACTGAGCTACCACGAAGGTTTGTGATGGTAGCTCAGTTGGATGAGCACTCGACCGGTAATCGAGTGGCCATGGGTTGAAATCCCACCTAGGCGGGTGAGTCCTAGGTGGGCGGACTAGGTGAATCAACATTCAAGTCAGCTGAAATCAAATATTTAAATATTAATTATTTATTTTAGCGTAACATACTGCTTCTTGAACTGCTCTTTATCAGCAAACGCATCTGCTTTGTCCAAAATAACTGTGATGTATGTCTAAATCATTATCATTGGCCCGTCACATCCGATAACTTTGTTTGGAAATACCGACTCGGTTAAGTTTACATGCAATAATAGTTAAGTGGTTACCGAGTACGTGAATAACATATATAAATTTTATAAAGATCTAAAGCAATTATTTATTTAAACCCAATTTTAACTGTAAAACCAGCATTGAAACTTTTTAACAAAAATAAAAATAAAAACGTGTGCCAAAGGCACCCAAAAAGTGTATTTTTAGATAAACTTTTTTTGCGTATAGAATATTTTTTGCTTATTTTGGAAAATAATAAATCATTTTTTAGAAAATTAGTATGCTATTTTTTTTTTACAAAATAAGAAGTTGACAACCCTACTCACTTTTATTTATAAATAACTAGCTGATCAGGCAAACGTTGTTTTGTCATATAAATTTAGGGGTTGATGGTAGAAGGATGAAAATTAAGGGTTGTATGTATTTTAATGCCACATTTTAAAAAAATATAACCCCTCGTTTCACCCCCTTAGGGGATGAATTTTAAAAAATCCTTTCTTAGTGCACCCCTAGACGTTATAAGGAACCTACTTGCCAAATTTGGAATCTCTAGATGCAGCGGTTTGGGCTGTGCGTTCATATATATATATAAATCAGTCAGTCAGTCAGTTCTTCTTTTATATATTTAGATTATTCATTGTATTAATTTCAAGAAATCATAAATTTTGTTTAGCTAATATGTATACCACGACATTCATTGACTATTAGGCGGTACGAAATTCGCCGGGTCTGCTAATATTATATAGATAGATTATTAAGAAAGAAGATAGATCACGTATATACCTAATAGTGGAGAGGGCAATTTTTTTTTCTAACTTGACTTAAATGCCAGACATCGGCACGAAAATATCTGAATATTGTTATCGGTAAGTCAGGCGGCCTTGCCGAATAAACTCGAATGATAATTACAAATTAAAGCGTTTTTTATGCCACTACACTACTAGAATCCACACTATAATGCGAAAAGTAACTCTTCAGCTATCTGTTGTGTTTACATGTATAGTACTGAAGCGATTTTGATTTTTTTATATGAGAGGGGGGCAAGCGAGCATGTGCGTCACCTGATGGAAAGCATTCATCACCGCCCATGGAGATCAGCAACAGTAAGGGTTTGCCTATCCGTTGCCAGCTTATACTACTTCTTTTCTTTCTTTCTGGTGACTCACACGCAGGAACTATTCTGTGACACAACAACCCACAAGGGAATTGTTATTTGGCTGTGGTGTTCTGTGAGTGACGAAATTTGGTATGGTTTCAACATTCATTCGAGGGGGTGTAAGTGGTTCATCAACATCTTTGAACAAAAGCCAACTTCACCTGCACGCGGTGCACCCTGCTGACTAACAAACGAACGGTACGGTAACCTCATCACATCAGATGAACCGTATGTTAGTCTGCCACCCGACATTGTATAAAAAAAAATATCAAATATTTTCTCCTCGGTTATATAGCCATAGCTACATGAGTGACATAATCATCGTGGGTCGTTTATTATTTACATTATGTGCATCGTTTGTGACCTCGCACGATCCTGGTGCGGACTATACGCCATCTGCTTCTGTCTATTGCAGTTTGGAAGGGATCGGAGATGGTAGTACTGAACATGGATAGAACCTAGACCAATGCATAGAACTCCACCCCTTTGTCGTTTCCCTTCAACCTTGCTAGTTCATCAGTAATTTTTCGACTATGTTTTGTTGTTTTTGTGCATGTAAGTATGTCGATGATGTCGCAACTTGGGCCAACAACAACCGCCGAAGCTGAAGTCTATTACCATCGGATTTTTTGATTGCGAAAATCAAAATTTACCTTAGATTGGCGGTAATTGTATTTAGCTTGGCTGGTAGAAACCATAACACTCTACTACTAAAGCTGAACATGTTTGTCATTAACTTAAACCTAAGATCTATTTTCACGATCTAAAAATCCGATGGTAATCGGCTTTAGCTTCGGCGTAGGGCCCCTGGTTCTAACTGAAAATCAGTACCGATTCGTGTCTGTTACGGATTTCGGTTTTTATGCTGAGTGGGGACCATTTTACGACATTGCACAGTACTTAGGTGTAAGTGGTTCATCAACATCTGTGAACCAAAGCCAACTTCACCTGCACGCGGTGCACCCTGCTGACTGACAAACGAAGCTCTGGCGAAAAGAGAGGTAGGGAGCGTAATTGTAAGCTACCCGACTGGGGACTATACCTCCACCTCACAGAATACCGCAGCCAAATAATAATTCGAGTGAGTGAGGTCACCAGAAAGGAAAGAGATGCTGCATTGGCAGTGGGGGTGGCGGCGCGCGAGCGATATTTTTAATGTTGCGAGCGTTAATATGGCTGCGGTAACCGCTTCACATCAGGCGGGCCGTATGATTGTCTTCCACCCGACGTAGTATAAAAAAAAACCTTTCATTTTTTTCTTAATTATTTGTGTCTGTTTGACTTGTTTATACAAATAGTGCTGTGTAATGTGCAAATAAATGATTTTCTTTCTTCTTATTAACTGGTCCTGGCAATACGGTCAAAGTATTCGAAGATTTGTGGTAGTGCGCAGGTATGTGGTAGAAATTTCTTCAAGACTTATGCTAATAAATGCGACTAACAAGCTATACATTACATTACTATAACTTAGTGTACTCGTCCTGAGTGACGTCATATCGCGCACTCGTAATCAATACGATGAAGAAATACTCGACTGCTACGTTCTTGTCCTAAGCTTCCCAATTAGTCTCAAGCTTTACAATTTAACCTTTCTATCGTGCTTTTGCTATACGTAATAAGAGATCATAATACGTAACAAATTGGCTCTGAGGAGGTATCTCAACAACGTTATGTTGACTGCTAATTGATTGTTTATTTTTGAGTTTTATTTCTGATTCTGGGGTGTAAGTGGTTCATCAACACCTTTGAACCAAAGCCAATTTCACCTGCACGCGGTGCACCCTGCTGACTGACAAACGAAGCTCTGGCGAAAAGAGAGGTAGGGAGTGTAATTGTAAGCTACCCGACTGGGGCATGTACCTCCACCTCACAGAATACCGCAGCCACATAACAATTCCCTTGAGGGTTGTTGTGTTCCTGCGAGTGAGTGAGGTAACCAGAATGGAAGGAGATGCTGCGTTGGCAGCGGGGGTGGCGGCGCGCGAGCGATATTTTATGTTGCCAGCGTTAATATGGCTATGTCAATCGCTCCACATCAGGCGGGCCGTATGCTTGTCTGCCACCCGACGTAGTATATAAAAAAAAAAAAGATATACGCATACGATGTCGAATCCAGAAAGAGATTCCTAGTCTGTGGGCGTATCATTCTCCATATTGAATAACAAGGGCTTATCTCGAGATAAGAAAAAGACACTTTGCACTTATTACTTCAACCACAATGACTAATACAAATATGCTTAGAACAGATGAGTCCACGCGTGTTTTATTTTTTTTATTACGCCCTACGCGCGCGATGGACAACCTTCCGGAGGTAACTACGGGAAGGAGGTGGTGAATCCTCATGGATACCAACGTAGCATAAGGCTACGTTGATTATGTCGGACTCTTACCGACTAAACACCACCTTGGGACTGCTTCTAGCATTGCGAGGCCTTAAAAGCTTCATCTAAGTGATCGCCTCGTAGGCAAAGGGCGACGCAAACGCCGCTCACGAATGAGCATACGTTAAACGAAAATGGCAGCCCCATGAATTGGGGTGAGCCTGAGATGTAGGGGGCTAGAGGCGACTGCGACTACCTGGACTTGATGGGACGTGAATGAACTACACTACCTAACTACGTGTGCTCATTGTTGTTGATTGGGTCCACATCGTGGCGCTCTGTCTGCTTTTACCTGTGTTAGCCCCTAGTCATAGCAGTCATCCAAGCCGGTGCGGTGGTTTGCGTTCTAGGCACCAACAGTCAATTGAGTGACTTTATTTCCAACCATATTGACTTGACATTTACTTTTAAATTAATTTCCGACATACACATATCATAATCTAAATATGTGTTAATGGGTATTCGTATTAAAACATATGGTATATTTTTTGTCCAATCCATTATCGTCACAGATTATTGGACTTTGTTATTACATGTCTTTAATTTTAAACCTTTTGATACTTCAAGATTGATTGGAAGAGATCCCTATAAGTCCGCCTTTGTACCGCTTTGTTTTGTATTTTATCTGTTATTTTATTTTTGATATAGGTACAATAAAGTTATGATAAACAATCAGGAGTTACAATCACACTGTATGTAATCGATTAGAACCGAAGTCCCCTTAACGTGCCTATTTTCAGTATAGTCTACAGCCAGTGACGGATTAAGGCTAAATTTGGAAGAAGTTTTCACTTCCAAAATAAAAATTAAAAACCTAACTTTCGGGCCCTAAAAATTACGGGCCCTGGCACGTGCCTAGGTTGCCTAGGCATTAGTCCGCCCCTATCTACGGCTCTGGCGTTTTACCCTTACCTGAAAATATGTTCAAGAAACACATCAAAAACACCGCTAGTAAAAGACATACTATAGAATTGATAAATAAAGTGACAGTGATGTATGAAATGAATCAGCAAATTCAAATAATAAATAACTATATCTATATCAAATACTTGATATCTTAATTACGAAATGTATGTACAAATTAAATTGTAATTGTTGTATTATCTGATTATTTAATGAAAACACCCATATTGGCAAGTTTCTTTCAAGCATTTTTTTATACTACGTCGGGTAGCAGACAAGCATACGGCCCGCCTGATGTGGAACGGTTACCGTAGCCATATTAACGTTCGCAACATAAAATATCGCTCGCGCGCCCCGCTGCCACCGCATCATCTACTTCCTTTCTGGTGACCTCACTCACTCGCAGGAACACAACAACCCTCAAGGGAAATGTTATTTGGCTGCGGTATTCTGTGAGGTGGAGGTATATTCCCCAGTCGGGTAGCTTACAATTACGCTCCCTACCTCTCTTTTCGCCACAGCTTCGTTTGTCAGTCAGCAAGGAGTACCGCGGGCAGGTGAAGTTGGCTTAGGTTCAAAGATGTGGATGAACCACTTTCATCCCAAAACTTACACCCCTTCTTCGCCAATGGTCAATACCGAAATGTTAATAAGAATATTTAAAAATGTGTAAGAGATGTCTAAATGCTCACAAGCGCCCAATGGCAGAATAATTAAATTCATTTCATTTAACAAACCCAAGAAGCCCATGTATTTGTATGGACCTATTGTCCACGCATGCAAGATCCGGCGAAGGGTACGGATTTTTGACCGTCCGAATAGACAAACTGTCCATACAAATATATGGGCCACTATTATTATAACATAAGTAAAGCTATTACATAAGTTGTTGCTCGGGTATACAAAGTCAGGTACAGTGGATTCAGCCCGCAAGCAGGCGTGCAAAATATTTATGTCAACTAATAATAATGCAACTCAATATAAGTATCTTTTTTTTATTATCATATATTGTCTTTATTATTTTCAATTACATAGTGTAGTAACTACTTAACTAATAATTAAAAACATACAATTAAAATAAAAACTAAATATGGCTATATATACCTACAAACTAACGACAAAAACTATATAATTAAAATGTTCTAAGTACCTACATTTATTACAATGAATGCTGCATATTATAAATATTTCTTTACAATACCATTTAAATTTAATGAATTTGTCTTTTCGATATCTGTTTCTTTTCTTCAAGTTCGTTTAAAATAGTTTACATATTTTTTTTATGAGGATGCATTTCACACTGATTATACCTATTACAGGTATAATGAAAATAAAAACAACAGCCAATAATATTGTTCTTTATGTTCAAATATGTATTTAAAGAAATTTTATGAAGTAAACTAGCTCACCCGCCAAACGTTGTTTTGCGATATACATTAATCATTTAGGGGTATGAAAAATACATATTGGCCGATTCTCAGACCTACCGGATGTGCACACAAAATTTCATAAAAATCGGTTCAGCTGTTTCGGAGCAGTTTGGCAACAACACCACGACGCGAGAATTTTATAGGTATATTAGATTATACTTAATGATTTCAACTTAATGATTAATTATCATAATTGAGATAAGAATGTTATATTACAATGAAATAGAACTCAATAGTTAATAATTCATTTTAACATAGGTACCTACCAAGAATAAAACATTTATTCTTAATAATGTGAAATTATTATTTCACACTGATTATACCTATTACAGGTATAATCAGTGTGAAATGCTTCGTTCAATGTCTTTACCTATTACATATTATATGGTTTTGCAAATAAATGCGTTTTGTGGTAAAAACGCTGTACGGAGCTAGGTTATCCTGGTATTAATTATAAAATACACATGCATACGTATGGAATGATTCATTAAAAAATATTTTTTGTGAGTGCAAAAGGCATACAAGTCAGAAATGTAAGAAAACATTGGTTGTTTTACGGACGACAATTTTATATGATAACGTCATAAGAAAACATTGGCCAATGGAATTGAAGAGAAATAAATGCGTCACTTGTTCCGCACTCTCTCTTGCACACTCGGCTCAGGCGGAACGTGACAATGAGTCATGCTTTTTCGTGCGTGCAGCCGGCATTCATATTACTATTTCATATTCATACATTGTTATATCTTTGTATACAAGTTAATTGGAAAAACTCGTATTTCTTATGAATGAATTGCAAATATTGCAATGTATCGCACTGAAAATGTTGATTCTGAGATTTAGATTATATTTACACAAGAAGCAAGGAACGACTACAACATGTATGCATTTCCTTCTTGGCTCTGCTGTAATAGTCTCAATCGAGTAAAAAAAACATAGTTTTATTAATTTTGTATCATTCTGCATCAACCTGCATCAACTCAATGATGGGTCAAATACAAGTCACAAATCGAAGAGGTTAGAGGCGTACTCCACCACGCTGCTCATCTTTGCGTTTGGTTTCAAAGGCTTGGCTTAGTAACTGTTTTGTAATGTCACCAGTCAGAACTAAATAAACGCATCCATAGACAGGCTACAGTTAACGTTGCTTAACCTGCGTGATTAGACTGACACGTGCAACGTCGCTATCGAGCTCGTAATTTTTTTGTGTATTTAGCAAATAATTAACCTTTAACGAGGCGCTAGTGTTGTAACAGAAAGTAATAACTGAGTAGTGTTGAGCCACGCAGACCACGCTATCGTTCGCACGTATTTTGCACGTGAACTTGTTGTTAGGGCACGTGAGACATGATAGGCGGTGATTCATGATCAGAAGATTTTTTAAATCAACAACTCAGATTTCATTTAGATGTTCATTGTTCATTTTAGGCATATGAATCTTATGTATATTCTGAATAATTTTACATTATTAAGAATAAATGTTTTATTCTTGGTATGTTTAAACGAATTATTAACTATTGAGTTCTATTTCATTGTAATATAACATTCTTATCTCAATTATGATAATTAATCATTAAGTTGAAATCATGTCGCGGTGTTGTTGCCAAACTGCTACGAAACAGCTGAACCGATTTTTATGAAATTTTGTCTGCATGTCTGCGGGTCGGTCTGAGGATCGGCCAACATGTATTTTTCATACCCCTAAATGATTAATGTATGTATATCATCATCATCATCAGGTCATACAATTTACACAGCGCCATCTAGTCCCAAATTAAGCGCAATGCTTGTGTTATGGGTACTAGACAACTGATATATGTACTTAAATACATTTTTTTTGTAAATACATACATACGTATAATACATAGAAAACACCCAAACCAAGACAAACAGACATGTTCATGCACACAAATGTTTGTCTTGTGCGGGAATCGAACCCGCGACCTCGGTATATGCCCGTATGGCAAAACAGCGTTTGCCGGCTCAGCTAGTTTTCTTCATAAAATTTCTATAAATACATATTTGAACAAAAAGAACAATATTATTGGCTGTTGTTTTTATTTTCATATTATCAATTGAGTTGAGTGCTTAGTTTTTGGTTACATTTTGGTCAAAAAAAGTTTCATATTGTGAATTTACTAGTGGCGTGTTACATATACAAATTAGCCGGGTTGCTCACTTCAAAATGTGAGGTGGTAAGCCACATAATTTTGATATGTAACAGGCGTCTTATAAATTCACAACATGAGTGTTCTTCTCTATTTGGTCGGTTTGTTTACATTGACATGATAAAACGCGAACAAAAATCTCGCACTAAGCACTCTGTATAGTTATAATTATATTCATATTCCTAATAAATACATGTACATTTCTTTTTTTTTATACTACGTTGGGCGGCAGACAAGCATACGGTCCGCCTGATGTGAAGCGGTTACCGTAGCAATATGGCTATGGCTTCACATCACAACGCTCGCAACATAAAATTTCGCTCGCGTGCCACCACCCCCGCTGCCGACGCAGCATCTCCTTCCTTTCTGGTGACCTCACTCACTCGCAGGAACACAACAATCCTCAAGGGAATTGTTATTGAGCTGCGGTATTCTGTGAGGTGCAGGCATTCCCCAGTCGGGTAACTTACAATTACGCTCCCTACCTCTATTTTCGCCAGTGCTTTGATTGTCAGTCAGAAGGATGCACCGCGTGCAGGTGAAACTGGCTTTGGTTTAAAGATTTTGATGAACCTCTTACACCCCAAATATATTGACTGAATTATTTTAATTGGGGTAGTTACGTAATTATTTTTAATGTGACGTATTACTGATCAATAGGCTATTTTCCAATGTTTAAAAATTGTACAAATAAATTAACAATATCGTAAAATACACAAAACTATAAAGATCTACAAACTTTCATTCTAATATCTTCAGTCAGACTTTTTTTAGCGTCGATCAAAGTTTGGCGGGAAAGTCCATTTTAAAAGTATGAAATTATTAAAAAATAATATTTCCATTGGAGAAGCAATAAAAAATGCTATAACTTTTATTATGATACTAATCACATAAACGTAATATTGAACATAGCTATCGTACAAATTTCTGATTTGATGCATACAAAATACAAACCTGTGACGTCATAATTCGGTAGTCTTTTGTATGGAGCGTTTTGGGGCAGTCTAAAAATTGTGATTTTCAAATTAACATATCTCGAGAGATTTTTGTGCTATCGAAGTAATTCTTTCACCTATGGTTATATTATGGAGACGTCCCTACATATCAAACCAAAAAAAATGTTAGTCAAATAGCCTATTATATTCGATGCTGATAATAGGTACCTATAAACTTAAAACGAAATCGCGAGCTGCATCTGGGTTTTTACTCATAAAAATAAAAACTACAACCTATTTTTAGAAATTCAACTGTTTAAGATATTCCAATTTAGTGGAATTTTTCTGTGGCGCTTACCGATAACATATAAATATCTGTTTAAAAAGCGTAAAAAGGGGTTACTTTGCGATTTTTTTCTAATTTAAATTAGCTTCATGTCATTTAAATTAACTTCAACTTGACAGTTGCCGAACTGTCAAGTTGAAGTTAATTTAAATGATATAACTGTCAAGTTGAAGTTAATTTAAATGACATGAAGCTAATTTAAATTATATAATAAATTATAAGAATTTAAATTATATGAAGTGTCAGGTATTATTATCCCGCATAGGTTGTCTAAGTGGGTATACCTCCAATTAAGTGTTATTAATTAACCGTTATTCGGATATTGTAGTACGTCACCCTAAAATGCAGTTTGAAATAGACATGACACAGGACACAGTCCGATGATCGTAACCAGAAATAGGTATCTTCGAAATATATATTTGGTATCATTACGAAATCAATCTCAATCAATAACCAACATGTTACACCATTTAGAAAATCAATTCATTTCGCAAAACATTAAATCTTGTAGGTACCTACATTTACAATGGCTAACCTTGCCACATTAATATGGCCTCTTTCCCCTCCCTGGCTTCAGATAAAATAGAGTGTTGTAGAGGATTTTAAATAATCGCTCGTAGTTCATGTTACAGTGGTTGGCAGTAAAGTTACCCTCATGTTAAGTACAATGCATGGTGCAAGGGGCTGCTACCCTCATAGAGAGATTATGGGGAAGGCATGGGAGGAAGCCGTGGTTCAAATCACTTATTTGATGTATTGTCTTTAATTTTAGTAAGTGTGTATGTGTTAGGACGTGTAAGGGCTTAATTTTTATAACAATATTTTTGGATGAAATAATCTCCCGGGAAGATGCTACGTTGACAGTGCCCGCAATACACATCTGAGGGACAATTCTCGGTGTGTCTGTAGTCTGTACCTGACGATTGACCATACCCTGCGGTTTAACGAATGCGCTAAAAAAATAGTTCTGTATTTGTTCTATCGACATACATCTAAGACATAATTTGTTCCGTTTCAGTATTTATAAAAATAAACTTCAACTGTAATGGTTAGCCAGCGATGTACTTTTAAATTATACTCGTTAGGAAAGTAAAATCTACCTAGGCGATTAGTTCAATGTCAACTCGAATTATAATATTTACTTTTATAATCGTTCAATTAAAATGTAGTCAAAATTCAGTTCCGATCCAGTCTCGATCTCACAAATGTCATATTAGGTATTCTCGTCATTGATGTAAAAAAACCTTTTTGTACATCAATGAATCTCGTATCACAATATAAAATTTCAAAGTTTGTTTAAAGTGGGATTACCTATATCGAAATATGACCGAAAATAATATAAACTAAGAATGATATTTTGTTAGCAATAAGAATTGATTGAATTAATGAACGAAATCAAATATATAATTTTCATTCAATTCATAATTCAATATCGATCCTATAAACTTTCATTCTGCGATCGTAAAATAATTACGAGAATTCGACTTCTGATATTTTTCAAAACGACAAAACGAATTTAGATGAATTATTAATTTATATAATTTAAATATTAGCAATATCAACAGACGGCTTTAATTTGCAATAGTTCATTTTTATGCACGTTACGCTAAACGGCTGAATGGTTCTGGGTAAAAAAAAAAAAAAAGATTTTAAGTACCCTAAACCGCACAGAACACAGAATAACGCAGCCAGTCAATCAATGCTCTCGAGTGTTGTTGTGATGCTGCGAGTGACTGAGGACACCAGATGTAAGAAGTACCAAGGAGATGCTGGGAAGCCAGTGCACGAACAGTAGGTAGTACTTGGTTTTTGCGAACGTTTTTAACGACTATGGCATTAAAGAAATAAATAAATATTTCTAGACAATTTACACAACGCCATCTAGTACCAAATTAGCGCAAAGCTTGTTCTATGGGTACTAGACATGTACTTAAATACATATTTTTTTTGTAAATGCATACATGTAATACATAGAAAACACCCAGACCAAGACAAACAGATACGAGTATGTTCATACACACAAATATTTGTCTTGTACGGGAATCGAACCCGCGACCTCGGAGTCAAAGTAGCCATTGCTAGCCATTCTACCACCGGGCTAGTCTACATTATTTGAGGTTTTTTTTTTTTTATACTACGTACTACTGGTGTAAGCAAAACGGCATCATGATACATTGTTTTAAAACATCATAATGTAATAAGGGCATTAATGCAGAACGTGGAGGATCTGGTGGTCATTAGCGAAGGATTATATATTATTATTATCTAGCAGAGAATATCGGCCGATGATGATGATGAACCATCACTTTAAACCAACCGAGCTAATGACTTGGACACAAAGTACATCTACCTTGCAATACAAAGAAATATCCCGATTGTGTTATTCGGTCTTTAATGAAACAGATAGATATACGCCGCATACTCAAGTTGGAAAGAGATCTAAACAATGATAAGGACAGTGACAAACTAGTCATCTCCGTGGCATTTCCGGGCCAGCGGGAGAGGAATAAGCTCACGTGCTATTTCAAATTGATATTATCTTTGAATTACTCGTTTATTGACTTTTTAACCAACGAAGGATTTGAGATTCAAGTCGACATGTCGCAGCCAATTGGTAGAACTGCCACATTACAAAACGGCTAACTTTAGGCAGATTGTATTTAAATTATCTTTTGGTTAGTTTTGGATAGGTTTGTGTTCTGATTAGAAATAGCCAAGCTATTTGATTTTATTATTATAGTATCCTTGGTGATGCACCATCAGGTAACAATTCGGTCGTGTAATCATATAACTAGGTAATCATATATTAGGCGGGTTGGATAATGGCTCTGCCATTTTTTAAAAAAGCTAGACATTATGTAATGCAGCGGATTTTACGAATTGGCTGCAACAGACATACTATTGCGAGGTATAAATTATTAACTGCATTTCCGTTTGCATAAGGTCCAATACATATTCCAAAAATGTTCATCTCTGTATTAGTACGTACAGAATTTATCTAAATTCATTTAATAAATTCATTAGTTAATGACTTCATTCTATATTGGTATAAAGTACCTAGAGGTTGAAAGTATTGTAACCATAATTTTTACAAGCTTTTATGTGGTTTCACCGCGGTGTCAGGCAAGTTAAATTTGACCCACTTTTTAATAGCCGATTGAGCTAAATTTTGGTACACTCGTTGGGTTCTCGTGAAAGAGAACAGTAAATTGGCACGAGATACACGAAATTTGGATATCAAGGTGGGTATATAAAAGTTACTGACTTAAAAGCAAAATCACAGCTTTTCCGTCGCTCTGACGTAAACGGGATCGCTTCTGATGCGACACGTCATTGCCATCACATACAATACAATACATTGCGCGTTACAAGTGTAATCGTTACCACACTAAATGTATGACATCGATTCTGTTCTAATGTGACACGTGTTGTCACGTCAGATAAATGTGAATGAAAATTCAGTATCCAACTCGATAAAAAGAACACTTGAAGTGAACACCCAATAGGCCACGTTAGCTATTCCTTACGATAAGGTGTAAACCAGCTCATGCATTTGTGCGACCGTTGTACGCACACAGTCTCATTCACTGTACTGCGTTGCATGTATTGCCAATCGGCCATTAACATAGATATCGCTAACGAAAATGACTCACACACTGATAATACTGCCTCAATTTCGTAAGCTGCAAGCGATGATGCGCCGATATTCATTATTGTCGTGACAAAACATTTTCACAGTGACTTTGTAGGATATTATTATGTTGAATGTAGATATCCTTACCTTAGGGCCGCATTCAGAAAGAAAGCAGGCAGCCTGGCCTACCAACTCTTATCGGAACCGGTCTGCGCGGGTAATCGGCGCAGGTAGTAGTGCCGAGTTTTTATACAATGTGCCTCGCCAGGACCGATAAGCGCCGAATGTCGTAGACCGTCCGTCTGCGAAATTCGGCGCTTATCGGTCCTGGGGCCCTACCGCCGAAGCTAAAGCCGATTGCCATCGGATTTTTTGATCGCCAAAATAGATCTTATGTTTAAGTTAATGACAAACTTCTTCAGCTTTGTCGGTAGAGCTCTATGGTTTCTACCAGCTAAGCTGATTTAGCTAACAACAGCACGGACCGACGGCTTAATGTGCCTTCCGAAGCACAGAGGAACTCGCGATATATAAAGCCATCCGTAGATAGGCTCCGGTCGACGTGATAGATTAGACTGGTCATTGGGCGGCTTGAAAATAAAAGGCCTCGGTCGACTCGCAATTGAGTAGCTTGGTGGAGTACGCTCTAAACCTCTTCAATTGAATGGAGACCCGTATCCCGACAGTGGGATAATCATGGGTTGGTGTCGACCTACCACTTAACCATGGAAAATAATAACAAATTATGTTCAACTTACTCGCTATTAGGTTTATGTGCCTTCTGTATTGCAGTGAATCAGCCGATTACGCATTATTACCCTTTAAACACGCCATATGCATTAATAAATTACATTTAGACAAGTACTGATGATTGTTTTGTCGTCATAGCACAGAATAGGCTATTTTCCAATGTTTAAAAATTGTATAAATTAATTAACAATATCGTAAAATACACAAAACTATAAAGATCTGCTAACTTTCATTCTAATATCTTTAATCAGACTTTAGCGTCAATCAAAGTTTGGCGGGAAAGTCTATTTTAAAAGTATGAAATAATTAAAAAATAATATTTCCATTGGAGAAGTAATAAAAAATGCTATAACTTTTATTATGGTACTAATCACATAAACGTAATATTTAACATAGCTATCGTACAAATTTCTGATTTGATGCATACAAAATACAAACCAGTGACGTCATAATTGGGTAGTCTTTTGTATGGAGCGTTTTCGGGACAGTCTAAAATTGTGATTTTCAAGTTACCATATCTCGAGAGATTTTTGTGCTATCGAAGTAATTCTTTCACCTATGGTTATATTATGGAGACGTCCCTACATATAGAAAAAAATGTTAGTCAAATAGCCTATTAGTTATACAAGTATTATGACATTTTATTACGAAAATCTCACACTGTGTCAGAAATATTGATTTATAGTAATATAGCAGGAAAACAATACTAAAAAACTGATAATTAAATTTAAAAACATGACTGCCACTGTGAAATTGGTGTTGCAGCTACATGTCTATCATCTCCATCTAAATTTCAATCACGCCACTGGATTGATGAAGGATCAAAGAATTTATTACGATAATGAAGTGAATACGTTATATGCACTAAATTTGAGATAATTTTAGTGCATATAACGTATTCACAACACACGGCCGCGCTCTCACTTGCCCGCTCGGCTCTGGCGGAACGTGACAATAAGTCATGCTTTTTCGTGCGTTATCACGTCAAAACCAGGCAGTATATATTTTTTTTTAATAAGAAGAAGCCAATCGCAATATGCGCACACTCAGCGGTGTATAGTGCCGCTGTGTGTGCGCAGATCGGCTTACTTCGTACATAACGCACACCCCTGTCGTGGACAAGGCCTTTGCATATCATTTACATGTATATCTATATAAAATTTTAATATGGTGATAAAACTATATACAAAATCTCTTACAATAAAATTTAATCATGATGCAAAAGCAATAATTACATTAGTCTAAATAATTATATAAATAAACAATTATAAACAATTATATAAATGGCGCAATAGCATTAATTTTCTTACAAGTTACCTTACAATAATTAAGAGTTTTGTCCACGTTTTGGACGCCGACGAATTTGAGGTGATGGCTTGGTCAAACTTATAATCTATTTATTGTCAATCTATCCACAGCTGTCCTCGGCAGACACTTAACTTAATAATAAGTGTCTGCCGATCGAGGCGCCTATCGGAAAATATAGGCGTCCAAGTCAACATCGGTCCTAGGTGGGGCCATTTTGCTTGTTCTGCCTGATTACAGCCGAGGCTAGATTGACACAGTAGTCAATATACTTAAATCTACTTTTTCCAGCCATCACCTCGGACACGTTCGCTTCTGTGACCCGCATTCCCAAACGCTGCTCCAATTCCCATCTTTGTTTGGAGAATGCGGGACACTGAAACAAAATGTGCTGCACTGTCTGACCCTCGCCAGCTTGACAGAAACATGATGGGCTGTATATTTTTGGAATATATAGGCACTCTAGATTACTTAGGAACAGATTAGATTTTGTTATTATTGAGTATCGTATCGATTAGACTTTTTGAGACGTAGGCACTCTTTTTGTAAGGCATCATGGCTCGTGGCGAACCTACCAACCGAATTTTTTTTTTTTTTTGACGCCCGACGCGCGCGGGGGAACCCCCCAGCCGTGCTGGAGGGAGGCGGAAAATCCTCTTCGACACCCCCTCAGCCTGGTTGATACCAGACTGACCTTTCAAGGGCGAATCAGGCTTTAACTGACTAAAAACCGCCTGCCTAACTACTTTTAGCCACGATGGCTTTAAAAGCGCAAACGGAACGCAACCAAACGGAACGCTACCAACCGAAACTGAAATCAAGGCTTAAATAGAGAACATGAGTACCTGCTTCCAGGTAGCTAGTACGTAACAAAGCAAGAGGCATGATCGGCCTAAGAGTTCGGCTTGTGACGCATTTATCTCTCTTCCACTCCATCGGCCGATGTTTTCTTATGACGTTATCACATAAAATTATCGTCCGTAAACCGACTTTACAGACAACCAATTTTTTTTTAATGAAGCAATTTTGAAGTTTAAGTTGCGAGAGTTTAATAAATCTGAGTATTTTTGTAAACGAAATCTGTTTCTATTTAGCCGAGGAAATAGGGGAATACGAAACCTCGATTTCCTGACTCAATAAAATCAGTTCGAGGCGCAGGTGTCCTTTTCCTTCGATTTACGTAATAATAGCTTCTAGAGTCGTTGCGCGTGTCAGTTTAATCAATCACGCAAGTTAAGCAATGTCAACTCTAGCCTGTCTATGGATGGGTTTACTTATTTCAAGCTCCTCTTCTCTATCTATCTTGCTATAAGATGACAGTCGTTAAGCCTAGTTAAGTTGCCATTACCTTTGGAGCGATTTGTAAACGTTGGCCACAGCAGTGGGATATGGCTTGACGTCAAGGAGGCGTCAGGTCATCAAGAAGATTGCACCTCCAGGTGTAATACTCTATAAACGCAAAAAAGCGGCATCACTACTGCGCCGCATACGAGGCAGCAGTAACAGTGTTCTGAGAGCGATAGCCGACAGCGGGGACTGTCCGTTTGTTATAAGTTTACTAACAAAATGGATCTTTTAGTTGTCCGAAAATAAACATTTTTTTTTTTTATATTTTTTATGGCACCTTATCTACTTATTGTACATTTACAACTGAATATTACAGATTGGTCACGGTTTTCTTATTACAACTAAAGTGGAAAACAAGCATATCCGATTTCTGGAAATCAGTTACAATATCATGAACATTTGTAACAAAACTACACACGCGCGTTGCCCACCTTGTAAAACTCTCTTCAAGCCCTTTTTGAAGAATCACATGCAGTAAGCTTCTGGAAATACGTGACGTCAGTTCATTCGATGGCTAAAAAGGGCATCCGCCATACGAGTATATGCCTATTAACTTGTTTCGTCCAAATCTAGTCAGCGTGATATAGTTATATAACAAACTTTCACATGTACGAGTATATAATATTATGTAGGGTCACCGTGCCTTCTTTCTCTTTGTCCGGAGTTAGTCCGGTGAGTCCGGAGACATTTGCTTCATTTTGCTGCTTGACAGGATTATTGTTGGGTAATTTTTGGAAAAATCCATACAATTTTTTTTGGGTGTAAGTGGCTTACCACGGTCTTTAGAGCTAAAGCTAGCCTCGCTTGCATGTGGTGCATCCTGCTGATCAGCGAAAGAGGTTTTGGCAAAAGAGAGGATACAGCGTTTTCGTAAGCTGCCCGACTGGGGATGTAACAACTAACAACAATGCCCTTGCGAGTTATTGTGTTACTGTGAGTGAGTGGGGTCACCAGAAAGGAAGGAGTTTCTGCATTAGCAGCGGCGCGTGAGCGATATTTCATGTCATGATATTTCACGGTAGGCAAGGATACGGATTACCTGGCAGCTAGTCTGCCACCGACGTTTTTAAAGTAATGTTATAAATATCAAAGTGTGTTTGTTTGTTTATTTGTCATTTTTCGTCGACAGGAACTAATGGTTTGAGATGTTTTTTTACGGAGATAGTTAGACTTAGGCTATTTTTTATTTTGGAAAAATGTCTTACTTCCACAAGAATTTTTTTTTTTATTAAAATAATGGCCATGCGGGTAAAACAGCTAACAGCGGCTATTTAAAGGTATATTTTCCGATTTTCACATTTATTTTTCTATATATTATCCAACACCAGAAAGGAAGAAATTGCCTTTGGCTCTAACGATTATAACTTTTTATTCCGGCTGAACAACATCATACTCCAGAAAGAATTTTTTTAAATAAAATAATGAACATGCGGGCGAAGCTAGTGTACAGAAAATATTTTACACTAGCTGTTAGCTGCTTCGCCCGCATGTTCATTATTTTAATAAAAAAATCTTTCTGGATCATACCCCAGAAAGATTTTTTTTATTAAAATAATTTAAAATTTAAAATAAATTTGTAAACTTAACGAATGCTCGTGTTCCTGAGATATTAGTCACTTAGCAACAGCATGCTACGTTTCGATCGTCGAATGGCCGAAAGCAATCGCTAAAGTCAAAGGCAATTTCGACCTTTCTAGTGTTGGATAATTTTCAGAAAAATTATGTGAAAAATGTTCATTATATTTTTCTATTCAGAAAATATTTTACACTAGCTGTTAGCTGCTTTGCCCGCATGTTCATTATTTTAATAAAAATATTTTACACTAGCTGTTAGCTGCTTTGCCCGCATGTTCATTATTTTAATAAAAATATTTTACACTAGCTGTTAGCTGCTTTGCCCGCATGTTCATTATTTTAATAAAAATATTTTACACTAGCTGTTAGCTGCTTTGCCCGCATGTTCATTATTTTAATAAAAATAAATCTTTCTGGAGTGAAATTCGTACTCATTATGCCTTGCCAAGGTTTGTGATCGCAAAACGTTATTTGTTATTACAAAAATGTGCTATACATTTTAAATAAAAAATATGCTTTAAAATAACAGCTGTGACGTTGCGGTAAAAATAGCAGTATTTTTTCCTTTTTTGTTTTTATGCATACTGATTCTCTTCATATATGTACTTATATCATAATATTCATTTTAAGATTAGTTTATTTTTAGTTAATTTAGTTTGTAGTGTAAATTACTTATTAATAATTACATCGTAATAATGTTTTGTTTTTGTTATAATTAAATACTGATACATACTTATAATATTTTTTATAGAAAGAATTGATGAAGTCGACCATTTGAATACGCATCGACTTCAATGAAGTTTCTTTTTCTTTTAAATATTGTTATTTTCAGAATTTTATATAGACACTATATTTACATACATACATGCATATATATATATATATATATAGTGTAATTTTATCCTGTTATATATATATATATATATATATATATATATATATATATATCGATTATCTAAATAATGATGGATGGATTCCATTGAAATTTATACGGGATCATCGTAGAAGCATCCTTTTCAAAACGAAGACAAAATAAATTAAAACTAAAACATAGTCGTTCTTAAAAAGTGACTGACCAATTATTAATCAGCTGTTCAATGTAACTATTTTAAAGCTTGTATATAAATTAGTAATAAACAATATACTAATTTATGTACAATGTTTATTTTATTATGTAATGTGCAAATAAAGTATTTTGTTATTAGGGGCCATCAATAAATTACGTCACACGAATTTAATGATTTTTTTACCCCTCCCCCCGTCCTTGTCACAGCTGGTCACATTTGTGAGACTCCCCCCTCCCTAGTGTGACGTCACATATTTTGCAAATTTACATCTAGAGTTGCAAATGTTTCTGAGTTTTTCGTTAATAATTCAAAGTTCGTGTTAACACTTAGATTTAGATTTTGAAATGTGACGTCACGAAATTTAGGACCCCTCCCACCCCCTTGTCACACTATGTCACACTTCATCGACCCCCTCCCTCCCCCTTAACGTGTGACGTAATTTATGGATGGCCCCTTATTTGTTATTAATGTGTAATTTTATCCTGTTATAAGAAATTGATTTTTTTTCCTTTCTATCTATCGTTTACATATTTAATACATATTGCATAATTAAATAAAACTTTATATAATAACAAGTATTAACAACTTTACAACAACAACAACCTCAAGATAGCATTATAAAGTACAACAGGCGGCCTTATCGCTGTATGCAATCTCTTCTAGGCAATCTTTGGGTAGATGAAAAAAAATACATGTAAGGAGGTAGGTACTAAGTATTTGTAATTACTAAGTACTAGCACAGTATAAGTAATAGTACTAACGTAGTACTAGTAACTTTGTAATGTGTATAATGCTGTGTTTTTATTAATAACGGCTCATTATTCACAAACAAAAAATTTATCCTATATGCCAATACTATTGTCATGCAATGTATGATAATAAATAATACATGACATATTTATGTATTGTATTGTATACTAATAATTATTTAATTTGAAATAGATTTCACCTTTGTTACTTAAACCGAGTGAGCTTCATTCAGATGCCAAAATTAATTATTAGTTAATTTGTACCATGAAAATAATATTATTTTGTTGTTGTTGTATTGTTATACTTGTTGTTGTTCGACTAACGGACATCAAAGATTTTTCAAAATTAATTAAAATATTATACTATATTTTACAATTCAGATTTTTACAGAAAAATATGTGAATGTTTTGGAAATTTCCACTTGGAAAAAACATTTCCATTTTTTCGGAAAATTACCCAACACATAATAAATGCAGTAAAATTAAATGTACTTATTCGTGGATTATTTAATTAATAGATAAAAATCTAAGTTTCTTTTTAACTGACCCCAAAAAAGGAGGAGGTTCTCAATTCGGCTGTATTTTATTTATGTTTGTGACTTCATTACTCCGTCATTTATAAACCGATTAGAAAATAACTTTTTTTTATTTGAAAGAGTATATACTTCCAGATTGGTCCCATATTTTTTTCATCATCATCATCGTCAGCCTGTATCTACCCACTGTTAGATATAAGCCTTCCCCAATGCCTTCCACATCCAGCCGCTTTCTTAAGGACCATCTAGAAGGAGGGCGCCCAACGCTTCGTCGTCCTACGCGCGGCCTCCACTCTAATGCCTTCCTCTCCCACCTGTCATCACTTACTCGCCAGATGTGGCCGGCCCATTGCCTCTTCAGCTTGCAAACTCTTGCAGGTTATGTCGACAACTTTTGTACTCCGTTGAATTTCTTCGTTCTAAATTCGATCCCTCTGAGAAACCCCGAGCCTGTGGATCCGAAGGCAAGTGTCCAAGTCTCTGCACCATATGTAATTGCAGGGAGGACGTACTGGTTGATGTGATTGAGATTTTAGTTTTCAAGCATTGGGGTATTTTTTTTTCATAATGCTTGGAGTCGGTTTTTTTTTTGTTAAAATTATATAAATATATTGATTTGGAATAAATCTTTTTACTAGTTTCTTTCTCCACAAAATTAGCATTTTATTTTTTATTTAACTATTCCAGCGTAGGCGCTTGAAATGCTACAATTGTTTCATGCCAGGTTCTTAAGGACCTTTGCACGATATTAACATTCACATTTCCATACTAATATAATAAGTGGAACTGTGTTCGTTTGTCCTTCTTTGATATCGAGAGGACCAAAGGTTGATTTTTTTTACGGAGATAGCGTATGATCGATACTGGAGAGTGATATAGGCTGCTTTATATCTCGAAAAAAAAACATCTTATTCCCACAACTTGTTTTTTTTTCAATTGAAATAATGACCATGGGGCTAACAGTTAGTTTGTTAAGTCACTGCTGCCTCAAAAAAGTTTAAAAGTAAAGTACTTAGTATGTACCTACCTTCATACATGTATTTTTTTTCCTCTACCCAAAGATTGCCTAGAAGAGATTGCATACAGCGATAAGGCCGCCTGTTGTTCTTTATAATGCTATCTTGAGGTTGTTGTTGTTATACAGTTTTTATTAGTTACATGGCGGACTTATACAAAGGGGGATTAAAGGGATCTCTTCCAGTCAACCATCCAATGAGTAGTAAAAGGATAACATATTTTGGCGAAAACTTAGATAATGATAGAAATGATTAATTCCTGGTAATAAAATAAAAATAATTATAAAATATTAAATTAAAAATTTAAAAAAAAACCCCGACTCAATAACCAAGGTTCCCTTAAAAAAGTAAAAAATAATAAAAGAAACTCAATCTTAAAGTACCTAAGTATGTATTAATAATTCTAAAAAAAATACGTCGCGTTGGGGGACAAAAAAAACTAAATTGAAATCGCCACATCCGTTCCGGAGCTATGATGACACGGACAGATAGACACACACACACACACAGAGAGAGACACGTCAAACTTATAACACCCCTCTTTTTGCGTCGGGGGTTAAAAATAACACTAATCATGACAACAGTGAAAGTAAAGTTTGAACATATTACACTATAAATAATATACATACATATATATAACTGCAGCTGCAATGTATATATTATCTACACTACAGCTGCAGTTCTAATTAAGTCCAAGGACATCTGTAGCACTGCCCAAATGTTTCCTCAGGTGCAGCTTGAATGATGTCATAGTTTGCGACATCACATCAATAGGCTAGATGACTATTTTTTTTCGATGTGGTATGTAAGGTCGTCATTATAATAAATAATAAATAAATATTTCTGGACAATTTACACAGCGCCATCTTAATCCCAAATTAAGCGCAATAGCTTGTGTTATGGGTACTAGACAACTAATAATTGTACTTAAATATTTTTTTTTGTAAATTTATAATACATAGAAAACACCCAGACCAAGACAAACAGACATGTTCATGCACACAAATGTTTGTCTTGTGAGGGAATCGAACCCGCGACCTCGGAGTCAAAGTGGCCATTGCACCACCACCGAGCTCGTCAAATGTACAAAAAATCATATTTAGTAGCATTGCAAAAAAATATATTTAGTAGCATATTAGGATGTAAAATGATTTCTTATATTTACTGAAATTTAGAAATTGATAAAATAAACACAGAATCTTAATGTCAGTCTTTTACGCACAAGCCATCAAAATAAATTTAAAAAGTTACTTTTCCATACCGATCTTTATGGACAACTGTATCGAAAAATAACTTTTTATCCATTTCGATACAGCTTCAGCCCTGGGTTCACCTATACTAAGCAGATTGCAATGCAAATGCATTTTACTATCTGAAAAGTATTAATTTTGTAATTTTAGACGGGAAATAAAAAAGGTCAACGTTTTTATCGACACTATAGATTTACATAATCGAATAAAATTAATGTAATTTACGACATTTCATTAAAATTATTTGTTCTCTTCGTAACGACGGTCAGCCATTTGACATTTCATAGTCCGCCGTTATTGTAAACGCTAGTTCGCGCTATCATCGCACATCCAGCCAATAGCTACAGTTGAAAGAATTACTTTGATAGCATAAAAACAGCTATGTTAAATACTGCGTTTATGTAGCTAGAGCCGTAACAAGAGTTATATGATTTTTTATTGTTTTTCTGAAGTTAATATTTTATTAATAATTTCATCCTTTTAAATTGGTTTTTCCCACCAAAATTTCATCGACCATAAAACAAGTCGGACATAAGTTATAAAAATTTTAAGATCGCAGATCGTTCTAGTTTTGTATATTTTACTATTAGAGCGGGCGCTGTATGGAGTTGAGTGTGCAAAATATGAGGACCGCATTCTATAAACAGTTTTGAATTCAGAAAAGCTTGTAGATTATGATTCTTAATGTTGCCAGGAAGTTTCTTGGTCCAATTTTTTTTTATACCCCGTTCCCTTGGATATCGAGTAAATGGACTGAACAAATGCTTAACAACAATTTTAATCATTGTTTTATTGAAAATTTTCAATTGTTTCTCATGATTAAAGATACTTATAGCTACTAAGTGGAAATAAAAAACAAAAAAAAAAGAATTGTTGAAAAAAAAAAATTACATGAAAGGATATTTTATGTAATATTTTTTTTATAAAAGAAATGATTAAATAAAATGATTACAAAAATCTTATCGATCGACCAATACGATCTTCTTTTGAAAAAAAAAAGAATACTGCTCTGCCGTGTTTCTGGACATACAAACAGCCTTTGATAGGGTGTGGCACAAAGGCCTCTTGTGCAAGACAAGGACATCTCTACCCCATAGCTATTATCTACTTGTAGAGTCCTGTCTCGCAAATTGAATATTTCAGGTGAGAGAGGAAGGAGAGCTGACTGAACGGACTTCCATAATATAATAGTAGGAGTTCCACATGGATCAGTGCCGACTTCCCTAAACACTGATATAGAAAATAAATCAAAGATCAAATGTAAATGCCAATCACTTTTATAATAAGGAAAACAAAGGAGTAATTTATAAAATGCACTTGAATGTACAATAACGCAAAAAGAAGTTGAGTATGCAAAATGTGAGGACTGGCAATACACTTTCCATTTTTAGGAGGATATGTATCTACATTTTGCATATTTATTTCTTTTTAATACTTTTTTATTTTTACCCGCGGCGGAACGGAGACGGTATATGCGTTTGGGGTGCTAGGATGCTTACTGCAGCAAGCATTTGTTTGTAAAACCAATGTTGCCATTTATCTCCAAAACTACGAGTCCGATTTAGATGCGGTTTTCAGTGACTGGTTTGGTTTTGATTGGTGCATGTTCTTAGATAGGTATTACGGTGACAACTAACCAGGGGGCGCTGTAGTAAACATTTGTTTGTGAAACCAATGTTGCCAAATGCCAATAAATATCTCCAAAACTACGAGTCCGATTTTGATGCGGTTTTCAGTGATGGGTTCGAGTTTGATTGGTGCATGTTCTTAAATAGGTATTACGATGACAACTCACCACAGGGCGCTGCAGTAAACATTTGTTTGTGCAACCAATGTTGCCATTTATCTCCAAAACTACGAGTCCGATTTTGATGCGGTTTTCAGTGATGGGTCCGAGTTTGATTGGTGCATGTTCTTAGATAGGTGTTACAGTGACAACTCACCAGAGGGCGCTGCAGTAAACATTTGTTTGTGCAAAACCAAAACTACTAGTCTGATTCTGATGCGGTTTTCAATTGTAATACCTACGCTTGCTCTCTAAAAATATTGAAATAAAAACAAAATTAAAAATTTTGAAAAAACCCACGACGGTTAAAACGTAGATGAAAAATTAATAAAAAATCCAATAAAATCCGTCGGGGGCTGCCATCTCTATTTTAAATTTCAACATAAATATAAGTAAGTATACAAGTTACTATAAAACTGCCAAACTAGTTCATTTAATGGCAGCCCTAACGGATTTTCTTGAGTTTTTTTATTAAGTTCAAAGCATAAATTCTTTAAGTCGGGGGTTTCAAAATTATTTTATCCTTTTTCATCTACGTTTTAACCGTCGTGGGTTTTTTCAAAATTTTTAATTTTGCTTTTATTTCAAACATTTTAAAGAGCAAGCATAGATATTACAATTGAAAACCGCATCAGAATCAGACTAGTAGTTTTGGAGATAATTGGCAACATTGATTTGCACAAACATCCTAGCACCCCAAACGCATATATACCGTCTCCGTTCCGTCGCGCGTAAAAAAACAAACTGTACAAATATAAATTAAATTTTTTGATTACTTATGCGAAAATTTCCTTTTTTTTTTCAGCAATATTTGTTTAATTTTTTTTTTTGTTTTTTTATACTTAGTAGCTATAAGTATCTTTAATCATAAGAAACAATTGGATATTTTCAATAAAACAATGATTAAAATTGTTGTAAAGCATTTGTTCAGTACATTTACTCGATATCCAAGGGAATGGGGTATAAAAAAAAATTGGACCAAGAAACTTCCTGGCAACATTCAGAATCATAATCTACAAGCTTTTCTGAATTCAAAACTGTTTATAGAATGCGGTCCTCATATTTTGCACACTCAACTACCTGTGGCGCCTGCACTATATACTGATAAATATTTTTTATAATTTTAGATCATTGTCATCTCGCCTATTGGGAGTGAATTCCAAAGAGGTGCTGCTTGCACAGTAAAAGGTTTAGTATAGGAATAGGCGTTTGGGACAGGAATATTTAATCTCCAATCTTGTTACTACATTGTTATATTGTATTTCGTGCAATAAAGAGTAATGTAATGCATTAGTACCACAGTATAAATAATAGTACTATGTACAGTATGGCCACTCCCTCTTTTCTGTCGACCTCACCTCCCCTCTGAGACGGATCTGGAACAGTTTGTATGGCGCCACACGCACACACGCTTATTTACTCTCTGCACAGATGACATTGTTTATGTAGTAGTTACCGACGCGACATTTGTATGGAGAGTCCGGGGTGCTTTAATACATAGCAGTTCAATTCAAGCAACTAAACCAATACAACTAACAAAAAAACAGAATGTTTTATTTGTTTAACATTACTCGCAATTAGATACTGCATACACGAAAACATTCCATCTCACATCTCAAGTTACTTACAGTACAACGTAGATTGTGGTTCTTTGTTAGAAAGATGCATGTACACATATTTATTATACTCACAAGGTTATCCGTCTGCACTACTGCATCTATCTAAACGACTGTGTTTTCTTTAATTATAGCTACTTCGTCGAGTCTAGCAACTTGTGCTTGTCGAAACAATGAGACCGTGCAGACTACCTACTATATATTAGTTATGTATGTGCTACCCACACGAATCTTCGTAAAACGAAAAACTTCTTCATAAAAATGGAATTTCTGGCGTTTGGGATTCAATTTATAGGAAAAAAACGTAAGATTTTTTTTAGAACCTTGCCAGATATCAAAAGTGAAACCCATGTACTGAAGGGAGTTCGAAGTGGAAATTCGAAATTATGGCCAATAGTACGGAATTGTCATATACGAATTTCGTTCTATTAGCCCGGTGGATGTAGACTTTAAAATCCCTCACACAACAAACACATTTCGCGACCTTTTTGGCTGTGTGAGGATGAATTTTCCGCTGGTGAAGATGGTAGTAAGCCACTTACACCCCTGGTAGTGAATCAATTACACCCCTGAACCACTTACACTAGAAAAAGGCTTTAGGCATTATCAAATAAATCTTGAGAAAATCTCTAACAAAACATATGATTTATTAAGAATTGTCCCGACCTACATGCGAATGAAACTACGAGTTGAAACTAGTGTATTTTTTTTATATTAATTATGCTACTGCCAAGACAGGAAGCTGTCTGGTGACCTCACTCACTCGCAAGAACACAACAACCCTCAAGGGAATTGTTATTTGGCTGCGGTATTCTGTGAGGTGCGGGTACTTCCCCAGTCAGGCTGCTTAAAAATACGTTGGGCCTTACCTCTCTTTTGCCTGAGTCTCTTTCGCTAGTCTGTAGGATGCACCACGTGTAGGCGATGTTGGCTTTGGCTCTACAGAAAATGGTGAGCCGCTTACACCCCAAATAGAAGCTATTTCCGCATTTATAATACGGATACACGCCTGGCAACAGAATGGTGTGAACCAAAGATGGTGAAAGTATCCATCAATATGAACAAGTTTTGACCGACATCGAACGCAATAAAACTGACTTCCTCAAGAGTGATCAGCTTTCAACAATTTGTAATTTTTGATGTGAATCATTATCATCATCATCAGAAGGAGGATTTGGCCTACACTCTTTAATTCACATTAAGGAGTGTAGGCCAAATCCTCCTTCTGTCTGTGACGGACGAGAGAGGGTCGTTCTCCTGTAGTGGAGACTAAAATGACCTGAATGAAAATACGTTGAGCCTTACCTCTCTTTTGCCTGAGTCTCTTTCGCAATTTTAAAGACGTATTCACATACGTCTTTAAAATTGCAGACGGATATTCGCAGCTAGGAGGTATTAATTTAAAACTTTAACACTGAACTACAAATGAAGCCCCACCCGGACACTCCCCGGACGCCTTCCAAACTAGGACAAATCCGGGAAAACTCGGACAGATGGCAACCAAATAGTACCAAAACGAACGAAATAGTACAATTTAATAGTACCAAAAACGAGACAAGCAAAATGCATGAAACATGCATGGCTATAAAAATAAAAATGTACAATCTACCTGAATTACAAATTTACAAGCTACCAAATTTTAAAGACGAAATGAAAAAGTTTTTGAAGTAAACACGTTCTACAGTGTGAACGAATAATTATGTCGTCTTTTTATACCAAACAGAATGCTTGAAGGCTTAGCTAGCTTGAAGCATTCTGTTTGGTATTAAAAGTGCAATAGCAAGAACACAGCATTCATCAACAAGCAACTGTTATATAAATCAATATTTAAATAAATTTATTTAGTTTTGTTATGAAGTTCTTGAAAATGATTAATTTTATTTTGTTGTAAAAAATACAATTATTATATTTTACGAATCCCTTGAGAATTCGCCCAATGAAATTGGGCGATTTTCAACTAATGCTTATTATCATTAAAAATTAAGATATAAGGAATTGTTTTTTTACACTCATTTAGCCGCGTAGCACACATTAGACATCACTAGTCGCCAGTGGTGTGGTTACCTAAAAAAATTGTAAACGACACCACAGTGTTGTCGTTGACAATACACGAAAACGACGAGGTGGCTAATAAATGTAATGATTTGATACAAAATACATACTTACAACTGATAACGTAGGCGAGTTCAAATCACGTGACACCATTTGTCGTTAAAGAACATACTAATTATATATCTTCCCACCATGATTGTATGGAGGAAATCACGACTGACTGAAGCGACATAACGCCACGACACGTGTCGCTACGACATAACGCGGCGACACGTCGTCTGTTGCTGCTGCGTGTAGTCTTTTTTAATCGCTCAACTATAGTTATAAGAGTCGAAACCCATTTTATGAATGCGTCATGCATGACAAATATATAAGCAATAATTCGACAATGGTCTCCTCGAGTTATTATGCTGGGTTCCCCCGTCACTATGTACTGACTGATAACTATATGATGTCATAGTACTGGGACTTTCAATTTATTCATTATTACACGCAATCCTATAAATGATTATTGATTACATTGTCATGTAATTGTATGTATACAAAATGCATTGCGTTTTAGTTTCTCTTTGGTTCATAGAACAGAAGGAGTACCCTTCATTTTTATTAATTTTATTAACACACAATGAGCTTGAGGAAGTCGTTGCACAGTGTCGATCTAATTAATGATTCAAGTTAAGCAACGTGTACCGTAGCTTATCTATGGATGAGTGTGTGAAGCGGTTACCGTAGCCATATTAATGCTCGCAACATAAAATATCGCTCACGCGCCGCCACCCCCGTTGCCAACGCAGCATCTCCTTCCTTTCTGGTGACCTCACTCACTCGCAGGAACACAACAACCCTCAAGGGAATTGTTATTGGGCTGCGGTATTCTCTGAGGTGGAGGTACATTTCCCAGTCACCGGTAGCTTACAATTACGCTCCCTACCTCTCTTTTCGCCAGAGCTTCGTTTCTCAGTCAGCAGGGTGCACCGCGTGCGGGTGAAGTTTGCTTTGGTTCAAAGATGTTGATGAACCACTTACATCCTAAAATTCAAATGATTATGGTGATTGTATGCATAGATAGATGTCATAGAATCCAATCAAATAAAATCCAATAAAAGATTCCCTGATTTCCTTGACAGGTACCGGAGCTGTATAAGGCACGCTCACTTCCCGACGTCCTTCAAAGAAGAAACGCCTACCCCGAGCCTACGGTAGGGTGGCCGGGGTGACGGAAGCGATCGCCCGTCAACCTCCTTGCTCAGCAGGCAAGTACCCGAGCCGCGGCGTCAGCTGGGAAGCCGACGACCGCTATAAGGGCCGCTCCAAGCCCCGTTGAGAACCACTGTGGCGGCCCTTCGCCTTAGGCCAGTGATAACCAACTCGCTACGCGCGAGGCCGAGCGCCCGGCCGACAATATGGCCAGGCAGACGAACATGCCCGACCTCTGTAGCTAAACCACATGCGCGTGAGTGTTTACACGCACATAAAGCCACCTCGAATCCGAACCCATGACTGGCAAATTGGGCTGCCGCCAGTCCCCGAGGTACCCTGATCCAAACAGGGGGACCCGTAGTTCCCCCTGCGAACTCTCCACAGTCGGGTACTCCGTGGAGAGTAAACATACAGACAGACAAAAATTACTTAATAATTATAATAACCCACGATCTCGTCTCCGCGCCGCCGTCCGCGCTGTAGCAAGGTCTCGGGAAATGTCGCCACCCAAGATCGGCGATTATTAGATAGTTGCCCCTAAAGACACTCCGCCTAAGGTACGGTACCCCGTTTTTCTACCTCTACGACCAGTGGGGCACCGGTAGATTTTTTTATTCTTCCTTCATTCCCAGGAAAAGGTATATACTCACACGACGCTGCTCTCTGGACCTTAACAAAAAATCCAGGCCTCGGTTTGATCTTCCCCTTGATTGCACCCAAATACAGGTTGCAATATATGGGCTCTTCCCAAGAATAAAGTTCGATCTAGAACAGTGTTTCCCAATTAGTGGTACGCGTACCCCCGGGGGTACGTGAGATTGCATCAAGGGGTACGCGCAGCTATCACTTAACTAAAATATGAAATCCTTAAAAACAATAACAATTGCCAAAAAAATATTCAATTTAATTATACGATCAGTAGGTAAGTCAAACGTATGCATCGAGGGCTTTAGTGTGTCTTTAGAATGTCTTTTGATGATATAAATATAAAATACACCTGATTTCATTTTTTATTTAACGTACCGGCAATAATGGGTACGCAAGTTGAGGTCTTTCTTGAAGTGGTTCGTAGAAAAAACTAATTGGGAACCGCTGATCTAGAATGTTGGTAAGAGCTAAAGTCAGATTGAACATTATTTGATTCTAAATATCGGAAGATAAATGAGATAAGAATATTCTATAAACGTATGTCTGAAGAATTCATATTCCTTATCTACTTTAGCTACCTTAACACGTTTTTATCTGGGGGCACGGGAGTGCCCCAGCCAAGTTGAGCAAAAAGCGGCACGGCCGTACCATATTTTTCTCGAAGCAATTCATTCCATTATCACATCTAACTCTGCTCTACGGATGAGACACATATCGCATAGTACTAAAATATTAAGGCTTAAAAACGATTTTGAAAAGTCCTAGTTAATTTCTAGGGTCTTACCAATAAAACACGATGCTATCGACTTGGCGCTCATTGATTTCTATATTTTTGATGGAAAGCAATCACAACCGCCCATGGAGATCAGCAACACCAATAGGTCACCGATCCGTTGCCAGCATATAGTCCTTCCTTTCTTTCTTTCTGGTGACCTCACTCACTCGCTGGAACACAATAACCCTCAAGGTAATTGTTATTTGGCTACGGTATTCTGTGAGGTGGAGGTTCTCCAGTCGGGCAGCTTAAAAAATGCGCTATGCCCTTTCTTCTATATGTAGTTTCGGCATATTCCGTTTCGTCGTCATCATCATCAGGTCATTTTGTTTCCACTACAGGAGCACGACCCTCTCTAGTCCGTCCCAGACAGAAGGCGGATTTGGCCTACACTCCCCTGGCCAGACGGGTTGGGGAGACCTGATCGATGTTTTATAATGTATTTCCCTTTGTCGCCTTGTACGACATCCACGGGAAGAGACGGAGTGATTCTATTCTAATCTGCCGGAAACCACATGGCCAATATAAATATTCCGTTTATCCATCATAAAATAGGTACCCGAAGGTGGATATTAAGAAATTCGTGTCCATCTTTCCACCCTGAACGGGGTAGATAATCGGAATTCACATAATATATTAATATCTTGCTTGTCAGGGTGGTGGTGGGTAGACGGACACGCGTTTCCGATTATCCACCTTAGGGTGGCTGTTATGGGGCGGATAAATGGAATAAGCTGAAATTTCAGTCTGTGAACTGTTTCCAATCCGTTGTTTATATAATGAGAACTTTGAAACCCTGTTCTATAAAATTATAGTATAGGTTCTCAAATTGATATAGCAGTAACTTTATCATACGTAATGTTTTATTCATGGAACAATCAAACTTGGTAAACGAGTACATCTATAAGTGTATACAGTAGCCTATGGACGATTGGAATATCAGTGTCATCATTTGAGTATTGTAATCTCTGGTAAACTGGCAGCTCTCCACATATTTTTTTAAGAATCTGCCTCGATAAAGAATAACTGACATAATATAGATCAATATAAAGCCTCCGTTTTATTGAATCCGAGAGATCATTTTAGGTTGCTTAGCTAAAGATGCAACGGATGTTTTCAATCTGTATATTTTTTTTCTTCTTTGAGGTAACTATTTTCTGTTACAAGCTTTTATTAGTTTCACTGCGGTGTCAAACACGTTTGGTACTCGTGACAATAGACGGTTACCTAAATGCCACCATTTTTAATTCAATATGGCGACCGCTGCAAAATGGTTTATCAATTGAAATTTCCATGTTAACTTCTATTATATGACATGGGTATCAAATGGGAATTGATGAATGTAACACAGCAAGCAACCTATTTTAGTTCCTTTTTTTTAAAATACTAATATAAAAGCTTATATAAAAAAAGTTTTTGTTGTTTGTTCTTGTTTCAATGCAGCTTACTTTTAACTTTGTTACGTCATTTCCAGGAAATTAACTACATTTCACGTAGGACTCGATGAATCAAACGAAAAGGAATAAATAACACGAAAGAAATAAAAGAAAAAAACATAATTAATTTAATATTTATTTAATGACCATCTCTTAGCTTAGGACAGGAAACATTTATAAAATACCAGCTAATCACAATATAAAATTATGATAACATTTACAAAACGTTCTTATCATTTCATTTTGACAGAACATAATCTTAATTATTAAAATATACGTTTTAAATTCATTAAAATAGCGCGTTGTGGTATTCCTTCGATGTTATTTGTGGTAGAAGTTTTATTATCTTTGGAAAAGAAGAAATTATTATCATTTAAATAATTGATTTCGGTCAAAAAAATGGAACCATTCACAACCCTAAGGTCTCTATCCCACCTAGACGGGTCGGCGAACTTTTCTACTTTTAAAAATATCTATAAATTAAGAAATGACTTCCAAGCTCATACATAATGTTCGTTTCAGTGCAAATAATTACTTAATTTACTGGTCGTAAAAAGAATTTTAAACATCAAAAAGTAATGAAATGAAATGAACTGCGAATTGCATTTTAAATTGTATGTACTTTGTCAAAAAAATAAAGAGCGACAGCACTCGAATGCTACCTTCCTCGCGCTGGGGCCCTACCGCCGAAGCTGAAGCCGATTACCATCGAATATATTGATTCGAAATATAGACCTTATTGTGACGTTTCAGTTATTGACAAACATCTACAGCTTAGTCGGTAGTGCTCCAGAGTTTTTACCATACATAACCGGTGTTTACGCCGGTCCCATAATTCTAAGGTGAAGTTTGATATTCGCACTAAAAATCCGATGGGAATCGGCTTCAGCTTAGCCGGTAGGGTCCTGGTCCGCGAATGCAGCCATTTCTATATGAAAAGTCCTAAAAAAAATCGAGACATTTTTTTTTAATGAATCGAGATATGAACGATTTTAGAGTAGGCAGGCAACAAAATTCCTACCATTTTTCATCCAGGAAACCCATTTATAATAATTTAATTGATCTTAATTTTGCGCAATTTTAACAAAACTTTTAAAACAAAAGCTTGTAGACTAGGAGTCAACAAATATGAAAACCTATAAATTTCCAATGGAAGTAGATAAAACATTACCGTATCGTCAACATCCAACTAACGTAACATGCAGACACATCAAAGCAATCGTAATAAGATATTATGAATTCGTAAACCAATAAAATTAAGTAAGTCTTTTTGATAAACTCCCTCTGATAAAATGTGGTAGGACAAGTATAGCTAAATTAAACTTCTTAGAGTATTTTAGAATAAAATGCCACAAAAATAAAATTATATTGGTACTAATTTTACAAATGTATGCAAACATAATAAAGCTGAAGCACATTTTACTTTAAGTACATTCGTTTTGTTTGTCATCTGCCAGATTTTATCAGAAAGGAGTGTTATGATTTTGGAATTGATGCTCCAAATTTAAACTCAACTATTACTTTATCAAAGGGCTGTAGGTTCCTACTTACCAACATTGACATATTTTTTCAACAATTTGAATAAATTGACGCTGTGTAAAATGCATCATTCTGCTTACACAATGGCATCCAAAATTGGTCCAAATCTACGATTGCTCCATGAGCGCTTTAATTTTCCATATTATACTACTGTTTTCTTTCAATATCATCTACATTTCTCGAGGTATAAACGTGTTTTCCGTATATTACAGCTGTCTCGCTCATTCGTTGTAAGCGGGAAAGAAATGTCGGAAGAGCTCGCGTGCAGATCCAATAATCTGATAGTCTTTCAATATTCCATTATTTTTCCATGCCCTACGTAGACTCCGCGTGAGTATAAATAATCAATTATTCTAATAATTTATTTTGTATTATCCGGATATCAAAATTTTTGACAGTGTTCATTTAGCAACAGGAAGTGACGTTTGAATTTTTCGCTCATTTATATACTCATTGTAAATATTTTGTCAGTACAACGACCCGATGTAAGATAAAATTTTTGAAACATTACAGTCTATTTGGGTGCTTACATATAAAACCCGATTACTGCTCACAGGTGATCGGTACGTGTGAATTCAAAGCAAACTGTAGGTACTTCATTCCGTACACTTATTTTATTATACCGAGAGATCAGACCGGTAGCCAGTTGCTTTATGTAAGCACCCCAATAATATCAAGTAATGTAACGAAATTGTGAAATTATAGTTATTAATCTGAATTTCATCACATTTTAATTCATTTAGTAACTAACAGATGAGTGACCATTGAACAGATAAAAAATAATAGACTGTACAGTTTTTTTCGACGACATCCGCAGAATAAAGTCCGCTCTGTATTGTTGGTAGTTCGTTTTAGAGCGTTTTTTTATGGGGAGCTAATGTTAGATTGAGTGTTATTTGATTCTAAATTTGGGAAAATAAATGAGATAAGAAAATTCTGAAAATTTATGCTTGATGAATTCATATTCCTTATCTAGTCTAGCTAGCTTAATACGTTTTTGTTCCATCATCAATTCGGACTCTGTTCTACGGATTAGTTGATTTGTTCGTTTCATAGAAATTTACAACTTCTATAATCTTTTAAACGTAATTCAAGTCTTGTGCCATAATCTTCAATGATCATAAGTATATATATATACAAATTTTTGAATGTTTTACTTTTAATTTTCGGTTAATATTTTTTATCTTTGTTGTTGCTACGGCGATATGGAGTAGCCTATGTAGGACAGGGCATTTTTAAGGCCTATTCAAACCGCGTGATTAAATTTGACTGATGATTTTTGCACTTATTTTGAATATTTGCTGATGGGGTTTAGTTTTCATTTACGCAGTCCTAAATATAGTCACGTTACCTCATTATCACTTCATGAAAAATATGAAATAATGTATTTTTTGGTTGAAGTTTACGTTCGCGATGTTTAACCCATTACGATTTACTTTCTAAGAAAAATAAAGACTTTATCATTTGATTTATTTTTCTTCCAATGAGTGACTTTTACACAATTTTTATAATATGAAAAAATCTATCGAAAAAATGATAATGCTGTTGTAGTTACTATTTGTAGCAATTGTCCTTCATTGCGTTTGTAATCTGTCGTAATTTTTTGTGTAATTTTTGGTGGAATTAAGTAAGAAATTAATTGTCTTCATCGGAATCAATTTGAACATTGTTGTAGTATTTATTATACATATTATCACGAAACTGTTAAATTGTACTTACTTATATCTTCAAATATCAGCGATTTGAATAGGTTTTTACTAAAAATAATAACTAAAACTAAAAGGTCTGTATTAAATGGTTTATTTTCTAAAAATCTCACATTCCCCAAAGGGATAATTCTGGAAGCCACGTCATTTTATAAATAGTAAAAAAATCTTTGCCGTGATACTGTCTTGGCTCATGCATCTATCCTCAATCACTTATTTCATACATTTTTAGGTTCCAACGTGGCTCACCCAGTATGGTACAATGAAAAACCTACTTAAAATTTATTATGTGCGTTTTAAGGTAAATACATTTTGGTATCAATTAAAAACAAATCTATTGAAGTTTCAGAACACGATCATGTGCGTCCTGTTCAACTGACTCAGTTGCAAGTCTGCTATCGCCCTAATAAGGACGATGCTAGTGTACAAAGCGCTTAATTTTTAAACTTTACAATTCATAATGGTTATCAACATTACATACAAACGCAAATTATACAAACAATATTATGTCTACACGAACGGCGACAATTTCTAAATGCAACTACAGTCGGTTAAACGACTATATATCCGGTTAATCCGTATAAAATGGCCAATAGAAAAGGAAATCAATTTTTGAAGCGTTTTTTTATTTAATACACAGCGATCCAAACAAGGTTGGGGAAACTAGCACAAATACGACACACAGGCTAGGCTAATATCACAGGAGTGCTGGGAACGGTGCCTCACACCCACCCCCCGCCGCCCTCTCGCCACCCTGCTCACCCCCTGCCGCCCCACGGTGGGCGCCACCTTCCTATTTACTATTCAGAGGGGGCGAAACGGGCTACTACCAATATATTTTGCGACAATTAAGATTTCAAAAGAAAAGGAACTTTGGCGTTGTTCACTACAATTGCACAATATTGATTGCAGATCCATTGCACAACCGACTTGATCACAACGCTATTACTATTTAAAACCCAATCAACAATACAATTATTGAACTACAAATAAACGAAAATACAAACACGCCAACAACACATAAACCAATAATAATGATAATGGTAACGATTCCTTAAAAAATGGCGTCATAAGGTAACATTGAAACAAAAAAAAAACGCATAAATAAAACTTAAAAGCGATTTTTAACGAAACTCACACTAAAGTCAGACTTGTGGTAAAATGCTACATAATGACCAAACATTCGACTATGGAGGTCAAACGTTGGCCATATATGAATGTTGAGCGAGTATTGAGTAAGAGTACGCACCTAAGAAAATGTTATCGAAATATCAACACCATATTATAGCAAACAATGAAGGAGTCTGCAAATTGAATTTAATAAATAAAGACCCAAGTAACCGTCAGACGAATCGGTTAAAAAGAAAATATGAACGTTCATTATTTCACTTTCAAACGTGTCGCCGCGTGACGTCGGCCACGATTAGAACCGGCTCGCGACTACATCCCAATCTCACAAAAGGTACTACTTATTCAAATAGGTTAGAAACACGATTTCGGATGGAGCGTCTATGCAACCGTTCCCAGTCGTTTTGCACTATCTCTTAAATCACTATTTATTTATAGTATAATAATATTAACATAATAATTATGGCTTAAATCTATATCTCCAATAAAAACCATTAAATCTTCCACATCATCGGCAGGGTCAACGCGACGCGTCGGCGTGTCGCGCGACACAACGCACTTATAGTTCTCAGTTCGATAGTAAAAATAATCGTTGAACACTAATTGGACCGCGCCCGTCGGCAGCGCCTGAGCAACTTTCACTAAATAATAAAAAACACACTAACAAAGTAAGTACTCGTCTTGAACAACAAAGAATTGGCTAAACGTCAGTTCTTTCCGGGTACCAAACTAGAATATAAACACTTGTGAAATATTCGAGCCGATCGTCGTCGGCGGCCTCGATCCTGCGACAAATCAGAGCAGATTCATTTGGGAGCGCGCCGCGACCGGCTGGTACGGCGGTCAGCGACTCGAGAATGTTCGGGCTTCGGCGAGCCTCACTCGAACGACTCGAATCACAGAGGAGTGTGTATGTGCGCAGTGCGGCGCGGTCATGAGTCGAGCACCGTCAGCAGTCCAGCGGGCAGCATAGGGACGTCCTGTCTGGGCATTTGCCTCGCCAGCTGCGCGCATCCTAGGTTTGCGTCTGCGAGTTCGGGAATGGCATCTAACAACGCTAAGCACTCGTCCTCGACGGCGCGTCTGCTTTTCTTTCCGATCCAGGAGTCATCGCACTCCTCTCTCGCGCGACGTCGCCTCGCCTCCTTCTCCCGACGCACCTCCTCGCTCAGTCTACAATAAGTGTTGTTGATGCATACTGAACGTCTAAGGTCACGCGCTGGATCCTCGATATTTTCAAGTTTCTGCGAGCAAATCTCGATGACCCGCTTACGTTCTTCATTGGCGCGGAGGCGTGCCGAGATCATGGACAGTTTGGGCCGGGCGGCGGCGGGCTCAGTGCGCGGCGGGCCGAACATGTCGTCCTCGAAAGCGTCGGCGATCTCTGCGCCGCGCGCGCTCTCCCGCTCCTCTTGCGGCGTCATTCTGCAACAAATAAAAGGTGAAATTAGCACTCGTTACTAAAAGCGACGTAAACGACGGAAATTTAAACTAAACTCAAATTGGTTTATTACAAAACAGGGTTTAATGATAGTCTTGAGCTACTTGATCTACTACTTGATCATAACAATTAGACGCACGTCTATGTACCTGCTAGTTGTATACTATAGACACGTGTGATTTTTTTGGTTCAGTATTACTTATACTAATTGGACTATTGTTCAATCAACTTTTAATTGGCTACTTTATAACTCGTCAAAATACATAAAAATCTTTTTTAACACACGAAATGTAATATCTATCAATATACACATTTCAAGGTAAAATCCTAATTATTTTACAATCGCGATTACTAGGTCAGTCAGAGAACAATGCATCAGCGCTCAAACAGGCCAATCAGGTTCACAAGTTGTCGTTATTCCATTCGCATTTGCTATAAATGACAACAGATAACACGGTTACGAAAAAAAAATACCATTCAATAATACACACAGTAATACCAAAAACCCACCTGTATGAAAAATCAGGAGAAATGATGAACCATCCCGACATAAACATGATAAAGTGATCTATGAAGACCTTACAAATAATTTAAATGGATCCCTCAATGTCACAACGAAGTTCAAAACACTGACACAATACGGCCGCGCAATTCGTCACTTTGTCCTCGACTACAAAAAGTAAAAAGACACAGGCGAAACAAAAATAAACTACGCCGAGAGCGGCGTGTGCGCAGCGCGGCGATCGTCCGACGAATGACAACATACCTCACTGTAGATAAGACATTGAAAAAGCCAATTGCGTCATTCGAGTACGGCTACGTACGAACGTGTGGAGAGGAAACGAGTGACGTAGCTCTAGCCGTCATTTTAGACGCTATTGACGACTAGTCATGACTCGTTTCTTTAATTTGTTTACAGGACAAAGGCGGATTTCCAACTTTATTACCAAATATGTCAAAATGAAGACGTTCGAAGAACACAAGTCTTGATAATTTTGCTTATTCTGGTTTGGTAAATCCTGAACTCTTTAATGATATTATGTAAAGATTCATACATGAATGAAATCAGTAGTGTCATCAAATGTAACTTAAACACACAATATTCCTGCAAGATAACATTTTTTCAGTTAACAAAACCTTATCTACATATTTTAGAGAAACATAGAGATAAAGATGGAGAAAATTATACAGTACCAATTAAAATTTAGTTTGAAACGTTGAACAAGTTCAAAAGGATGTCAAGCAAGCCAAAATGTTATATTTCAACAACTATACAACAAAATTGTAAAAATCTCCGAGAGAATTTGTAACAATACAATAAAAGTTTTGTCTAGCTAGAACACGTTTCTTTTACAATCTTATTATCGAAAAGATGTTACGCGCTACGTGTTCTTGTTCTAAAACGACTATAGCCCAACTTGGATTACTAGTCTCGATTATAATATTTAGTTTGCTATTGAATTCGGATAGATGTTTGAAATATACCAATTAATGTTATGAAATGCTATAGAAAAATGTTTCAAACAACACAATATCACAACATATTCGTTTACCTTGCGCTTATCTTGTAATGATAACGCATGATATAAAGAGTAAACTGTCAGAGGCAAATTGAGAATATCTCCCCATTGGCGTTCAACCATTGTAAAAAAAAGTCGATGCTCGTGGGTGAGGCGATGACGTGTATATGGTCACAATTATTGTCCTTTGATTATAAGTTTATACCACACGGATGATAATTGATACAGCTACAAGCTATGTAAAGCTTGTGGTGTAAATCGCAGTTGTAGATTTACTAAGACAAATCGCAATCGCACGTTATACAGTCGATAGCAATAATAGTCTTTTAGCACTAAAAGGCATTTTATTACAGCCGATAAATGTTTAAGAAATATGTGGAAGTGGAGTTGGTCGTGTTGTAGTTTTTTCGTGGCGAATGCGCGACGACAGTGCGCCGGGTGTTGCCGACCCCACCGGTTACGATCTAATAAATCTTGCTCGCCTCGAAGCTACCTGGACTTTCTTTTCTCTGTCCCACACGGGCCGCTCTGGTATGGATCTGATGTTCAAATGCCACCAAAATGAGAGACATTTTTTGTTGCAGTCTTTTTAAAACATTTTACTATTAGAACAAACAAATGTGAACGTGAAACCCAAATGTGGGCGTTGTAGTGTAGGCTTTTCAGATTTCGGCAAGATGAATTTATAAGTAGGTGTATCGTGTAGTTTGGACAGCTTTAGCTACAAAAACGTTTAAGTAAACAGTGAGCAAGGTAATAGTTTCTTAAATCACGTTTTTCACTTTCTATCTTTCACCTTCATCGCTAGCATGCCCTTAATTGCCACTGATAATGGCGGCTACCTGTGAACGTGTCCACTCATTTTGTAATGAACAATGCTGCTGTTTGACAGATAATATTATTTGTACAGGAAAAAAGGGTAAGTACTCAAATCAAATTCACATCTAGGTTACAAAGTGTACAATAAATTTCAGATACCGTTTTTAATTCAATTGGAAATCATGGCTACGGGACGTGTCAATTTTATACTTTTCAAATTGCTCCTCGATTTTTCCATGGAATGAGACCTAACGGCAAACTTAATGAAAAATTATATTGATCTATCTTGATAGATACACAATAAAGACAACTTATTTTAAACTTTCAGAAATTATAGAATTAGTATTGATTGAGACCACAAAACAGTAACTCGAAAAGATTTAAAACGACAATGATACAAAATAAATTAAGTAACAAACAGATTAAGTAACAGTTGATAATACTTGATAATATTAAGAGACCAGCTGCAATTAAGGATATTAGTAACTTGTAAAATGCAACCGATAAATAATAATAATTCATTCTACATTCTAGCGAAAGGCTGTTACTTATGTAATGAATGGTAAGTACGTAGATCTAGTGCGACCAGCCTTTCTAGGTCAGAAGCCGCAAATAATTAAGTCTGCAGTCTAGCCCGATCCAGGACAACTTGACGAAGGTACCTATATCTAGCTTCTTGTGGCAGTTACAGATCACCAAATTACTCCAATAAATAATATTTCGGTTAATTCTGACTAGCGGCTTACGTGACGCAATGCGCAAAACCAAACAAAAGACAATTCAACCAATATATTTAAATTGTTGATAACATTATCGCTTCTCAATTTATTGCTCAAGGGACTCGTAACTAAATTCCGGAAAATATTATTGGTATCATTTAGCAGAAATGCCCCACACGTTATCTAACAAAGACTGACGTTGGATTAATTCCACGATTTGTTTAATATTAGTGTTTAGCAGCTTTTCGCTAAATCATAGAACGAAATTTATTATTTGATTGACTATTCGTTTTAAATTCACTGCCAATTCAACTTCGCATGGCGTAAAATGATAGGGCCGTTGGATTCATATCATGGGTAAGACACAGTAACTTTTCTCAGTTTCTCACTCAATTTGTGACCGACTCACCTTGCAGAAAACCGCAGGAAAATAGCAATCCTCTAAGTAGTCTAAGTGTTTTGGTGTATATGCGTGAGATAAGTTTCTAGAAAGCTCTAAAGGATATGCAATGGTAACATGCGATTGATACTACAGTGATCGAATACGAAGAAATTCGACGGAGAACCAAAGTTGTCGACATAGCCTTCAGAGTTTGCAAGCTGAAATGGCACTGGGCCGGTCACATCTGCCAAGTGAGTGATGACGCGTGATGAGTGGAGCCCGCGCGTAGGACGACGAAGCGTTGGGCGCCCTCCTTCTAGATGGTGCAATGACCTTAATAAAGCGGCTGGATGCGGAAGGCGGAGGATCATATTTTGTGGAAAGCATTGGGGAAGGCTTATATCAAGCAGTGACAGCAGATACAGGCTAATGATGATGATGATACTACAAGCCGCTTAACATAGCCTGGCTGTGTTAATTATCACCCGTGTGAAACAAAGGACCATAATTGTGACCATATACACGTGATCGCCTCACCCACGAGCGTCGACCGAGACCCGTTACTCACCGAGCGCGTTTGAGGTCAGAATCTTGGTCGTAATTTTTCAGACTTGGTAAATTTCCATAAATACATCCGTCTTATTCCGAAACATAGTTTAACGATTAGTCTCGGGTTTAAAATGTTTCTCGACTAAAAAATAGACGCTTATCTAGATACTGCCCGGTGTAGATATGCGTTGAAAACGTCGCGTCGTACTTTGAGGTATCTATCAAAGAATGTTTTGTAATTTACCGATGTGTCTCTCATGTGAAATATAACCCGTCTAGATGACGGAGTATGTTCTGAATTCCTTTGAGTGAACCGCCGTGTCTCAGCCACAGAATAAATAGTTCAAGCATCCTGGCAGTGTAATTATTAATGATGAAAATGCTCAAAATCAAAATGTGGTTTATATACCTTGTCCCGATACTAATCGGGACAAGGTATATAAAATTACTACTAAGTAATATATATTAATAGATATAATTCATAAAACCAAAAAGGCACGTAGTATATAGTAAATATGAATCAGAATACAATTTATATATATAACTATCTGTGCCCGTGACTTCGTTCGCGTACCTACATAATTATTGTCTGTCTGTACATATTTTCATTGAATAAATTAAAAAAAAAGCTCTGGAAGCCTTTTGATCCTTAATCTGTTCGTAGAATAAGTAAAAAAACTATTCAATGAAATTGATTGAAATTTGATTTATTAATAATTTATAGCCTGGAATAACGTTTTATAACGAAATTCTAAAGTTTCTCTTATATTATCAGGTATGTAGTCTACATTGTTTTTCATAGATGGCGCTATAAACTTTTTATCCTGTCTCCAAAAAAATTTACTCCACGTAAATGGAGTCGTAGACATAGCTAATAAAATTACAATCGACTTTTATCATTTAACCACAGACAAGACACACCACCATAGATTACTTAATAGTGTAACATGAACTACAAAATACGTATTGTAGGAGTAGGTATATCCGGGCCTAAATCACCTCCAGGCCACCTTAGATTTTGAAGTACTTAATTTATGGGATATTTAGCATTTATTGCAAAGAATAAATTATTTATTGTAATGACTTTTTATGGCATAGTGTAGGATATGGCCTACCCATAAATTGCGTTAGAAACGGTTCCTGCTGTTACACGGATAGCTAGCTATAATTACTTAAGTACCTTGGGATTTATACTATCGCCGTCTTTATCATATCACCGATTTAATATACATACTTGCTACAGCAAGTATATTAAATCGGTGATAAAGAGGGCGATAGTATAAATCCCAACTTAGGGTGCAAAACATATATGTTTAGCTCTCCAAGTGCAAAAAAGCGCCAATTTAAAAAGCTTCAATTACTTTATCAACATAAATTATGCATTTTAAAAATACAAAATAAAAAAACATTTTTACTTATTTGAATTGTTACAAACAATAAAATTGAGTTAATTGACACAATTTCCAGGTGTTCGTTTTTAACGCATAAAGGTATATATAAAAAAAAATATAAATTCGTTGAGGCTAACTAATTACTTAGCTATTATTTTATTCATTAGTTTTATTATCAAAGTTTTAAGTTACATTTCAATTTGAAATACATAACACTACACTATGGATTTGTTTGATGGTGTTGATGTGCGTATGTCTAAGGGTAAAAGAAATGAAAAAAATAGAAAGAAATATAATAACATAGCTATAAATATATTTTTTTATTATCGATATGAATTTTCTGTTGCAATCTATTACCAAAATCATGTATATCAATGTGAAAACTAGATGTGCTATAAATTAGAGGAGCCAATATTTTATTCAAGAATCTTGGAAAAAGTGAATGTGCCCTTTGAAATTACAGTTCCGTAGAAATACTAAACTTTTTTCAACAGAATGTTTACCTACATGTTTTCAATAGTAGAGCATTACCGTTAAATAACTGGAGTTTGTCACGTTATAAAAGCTGTATACAATTTATTACGAGGACTAATCAAAATTACCATACAATATCTACGGTGGGGTGTGTACCCCACCGTAGATATTTAGCGCTTAGTAAAGCAATGGTAGAGTTATACAGTCGCGCAGACAATGGACGCGCGGCAATGAAATAAATCAACTGTAATAGTCGCGTATTTGACGCATTTTTGTAACTTATGTTGTTGCTACATGCAAGATTTCGACATACAGTCGGAAAATATAAATAAGACGTCTTGGCGGGGGCACTCCCGTGCCCCCAGATTAGGTATATAGAACAAAGACAACGAAAATCAACAACATCTTGAAAATCGTAAATAAAATGGGCCCCGTTATTCATAGATTGTTTATTATTTTTAACAATAAAAAATAAAGTGTATTTTGATACCAGGTTTAATGACATTGGTAATGCAAAAATGTAACGGTAACAAAAAATAACTTATTAAGGATATATGATGATATAGATGGACCGACGACCTCAAAAACGTGGCTGGTAGCGGTTGGATGCGGAAAGCGGAGGATCGCATATGGTGGAAAGCATTGGGAAAGGCCTATATCCAGCAGTGGGTAGATACAGGCTGATAATGATGATGATGAAGTAATGTAGTTTATAACAAAATTAATACGTATGAATATCGCAATGGCCACTACTCTTAATTTTCCGGTTACTGTGTCTGTTATTCTGACTAAATGAAGACTTTTTTAATAATCTGCATCGGTTTAACAACAATGCTATCCGTTTTATCTTCAGCCTTCGCGAATTTGATTATTTTTCCGGTCTCTGTTTAAATGGTTTATCCTGTTCGTCAGCGTAGATAATAGAGGTTGCTATGTATTCCTTTTTCTATTATTTCTAATGTTCTCGCAATAGGTAACGGTCTGTGTTTAATTATTCGATAAAAAAAAAACAGTTTTATCCGGTTTATGTTATTTTTCAGCGTAGACATCAGAGAGATAGAGATGCACTTCTTTCTCTACTATTTCTAATGCCCTCAGGCCCTCACTTATTATACTGGTATTTGTTTAAATTAAATGGTTTATTGTATTTGTCAGCATAGATAACAGAGGTTTATATACACTCTTTTCTCTATTATGTATATCTAATATTTTCATTACATATAGATAACGATTTTTGTTATATGATTTATTTTATTCGTCAGGGTAGACAACAAAGTTGATATCTTTTGGGTTTATCACATTCGTCAGCGTAGATAATAGAGGTTGTAATGTATTAATTCTTTAGTAAATTACTAATGCTCTCGCTACAAATAGCAGTCTCATTTTAGCTCTTTAGCTTATTCGTCAGCAAATATTATTATTTCTAAAGCTCTCAACTTCTCTACTTTACAGAATATATTCAGTATACATTTCAGTATCTCGATTACTCATGATCGCGAACTTCGTTCTATCAATTCTCTAGAGCTGTATTGATCTTGATTTTTAGCCATTCATTATTATTCACATAGAATAGAAGTATATCCAATATTATTTAATCTGAATCTGAAAGTGCTGATAAAATGAATAATATTTAATTATGATGGCCAATTTACTACTGGCTCGGATTCTACGTAACGATAGCGCTTTCATCCCTGACTTGTAAACGTCCTTGCTAAACGATAATCGCTCTATAGTGACTATTTTACTTTAATCATGCTAAGCGCAGCATCGTATGATTAGTGGAACTTGTTATACCATAATCATCACAAAACCTACTATTATACTGCATTGATTTTAACGAAACAGAATACCTATTTCGTTTTCAAGACAAAGAAATATTTTTTATCTGGATATGAGTCGTTTGAAGCAGTTCTGGTTTTACAGAATATGTTTTTTGTATTATGCACCGTAGACTTAGCATTTTTCGGTATATATATATATATATATATATATATATTATATATATATATATATATTATATATATATATATTATATATATATATAAATGAATCCCTATTTCCTTTGGTCACGGCATCACACGTGAACAGTTGGATACATTTCGCTATTTCTTTTTTTATGTTGTATTTTGTTTTCTTATGAAAGAAAAAAAAAAGTTGCGCAGAAAATGTAAGATAGCTGAACGACCATATTAACTTTTCTAATGTAACTTCATGTCGTTTGACAGAACTGTCAGTCATTTGACAGATAGCGTGAAACAATTTCAAATACAATATTCATTGTTAAGAAGACATGACAACCTCTGTCCGGTCAGCTATTACTATATAACTCCCCCAGTAGAGTTCGATTAGTTGTGATTCTTGACATTGACAGGGTTGTCACTTTAAATTAGATAATATTACGAAGAAGATTCCTTGATTAATTAAAAAAAAACTAAATAATATCAAAAAGTATAACGGCATTGCTATAGTATTAATGAATGTTGAGGATCAATAACAGTACAGGGCGTGTCCAAGGCAAATAGAATGAAGCCTTCCAAGTCGGAACTAGTTTCCAAACACGGAAATCACACATTTTTATATAAATATTTAAGAATTGTTTAATTTCACATATTTTGAATTATCGATGTAAGTATACTTGTATAAAAAAATACCATTTTTGTATATATAAGAGTAGTAAGTAATACGAGTATCAATATCAATATGTTATTTTATTGTTCGACGAGTTCGACGAGCTCGGTGGTCGAATGGTTAGCAATAGCCACTTTGACTCCGAGGTCTCGGGTTCGATTTCCGCACAAGACAAACATGTGTGTGCATGAACATGTCTGTTTGTCTTCGTCTGGGTGTTTTCCATGTATTTAAGTATGTATTTACAAAAAAAAAATGTATTTAAGTACATTTATAACTTGTCTAGTAACACAAGCTTTGTGCTTAATTTGGGCCTAGATGGCGCTGTGTAAAAATTGACAGAAATATTTATTAATTGTTTACGTTGTCCCTTAACCTCATTCATCCTACTGCTGGCACACAAGTCTCTGTAGGTAGAGCATACTCCAAGCACGCTGCTTAACTGTAGTTTGGCGGAGCCCAGTGTTTTCAAGCCGCCTAAATGCCACTAACTTGGTTTAACGACTTTGATCTAATAAAGCCAGGACTGACGACTTACCGTACTCTCTGAAGCATAGGAGCTCGTCATAAATAAACCCATCTATGGACAGGCTACAATCGACGTTGCTTAACTTGTTCGATTATATTGAGACGCGCAACGACGCCGACGAGCTCCCAAATTGTTTAAATAACATTAATTGCAACGATACTATTTAAACCGAAACTTTATTAAACTCTACTTCTCTTAAGCGAAACTAGAGACGCTCTTGGCACGTTTCCCAGGGCTGTAAACTTTATAATATTCTAAAATGTTGACAGAGACGGCTATATTACCCGTCTCCCTTTCACATTACATCTGCGAGCGATTAAGATTGTGATCATTCACAGTTCGTCGGATTTGAAAAGGAAAACTGATTTTACGCAGAAACTGTTTTATAAAATCGCGGGAAAATCGAACTTAGCACATTGGAGTAAGCACTTGTTTATGTATGATTTATTTTCTTCCTTCCACGTAAATTTTTTCGAATGAGGTTACCGCAGGTTATTAATGATTATATGTATATAGGTATTACAATGTTGATTCTCCATCTTTGATTAACGAATTCTGCTTTTAGTAATAAAAATTAATAAGTACAATTTTCATATTTCTAGAACTAATCATGTATAAACGGTTACAGAATGCAGTTAGGTGATATTTTTTATTCAAAACAAAATAATAATTTATATACAGTGTGTTAAGGGATAAAGTGTAACCCTGAAACAGGATGAAAATAGATCAAAATATATCGACAAACTAAATATTTACAAAAATAAAAATGTGTTCTCTATTTTTTTTTTTCTAGAAAGTCTTTTTTTATTTTTCACTAACGCATCGGCCGATTTTTATATTTTTTTTATTATATGTGAGTGGTTGACCAAAAAGGGACCTCAAGGGAAAATACTTGATTTCGAGTAAATCGCGTTTGAAGTTTCGTGTAGAAACAAGTTTGAGTGCAAGGTGTAACCGTGTAAGTTTTCCAAAACTGCCTCGGCTCACAAAAAAAATATATACAGAAAAAAACTACGGCACCTAAAAATATTCTGGTCAGACCAAACCACAGATTCAAAAAAAAAAAAAAAAATAACTGTTTCAAATCCCTCCAGGTCCCTTTTTGGTCAACCACTCACATATTTGGGAGCTATAAGAATAAGTCATAAAGCATATTTCATTAATTTATACGGCAGAAAAACCTTTACCGGGTCAGCTAATATTTATATAGTAATATTAAAATATCGTGAGAAAAGTTTAAATGGTAAATATATATAATATAGGTATATGTGTGCGATAATAATGTTATATAGACGACTTTTCTGAATGTAGCAGAAGTGAAAGCGGTGTGTATGGATCGGTGCACCTGGCCTCTGCAAACCTCAAAAGAACGACAGGCGTGATGGCATGTATGTATAACATAATTATATACTACTAGCTTCCACCGCGGCTTCGCCCGCATTTCCTTTTTCTTGTAAAAAAAAAAGTAGGTAACCAATGTCCTTCCTAATACCTTTGAGAAGATGTGTACAAAGTTTCATCACACCCCGGCCACTCCATTTGTATGGAGTGGCCGGGGTGTGATGAAACTTTGTCGCGTCGTTTACTACTACATATACAATGACGTCTGTGCAGAGCGCGAATGAGCGTGTATGCGTGCGGCGCCATACAAACTGTTCCAGATTTGTCTCAGAGGGGAGGTGAGGTCGACACGAGAGAGAGGCAGGGAGAGGCCATACTGTACGTAGTACTATTACTTATACTGTGGTTTCAAGATGATCGGTTGAGTAGTTTCGGCTTGAAAGCGTAACAAACAAACACACATTAACATTAAGTAGGGATGACGATCCGTACTATAACCATGCCGGATTGTCATAAAACAAATAGTATTTCAAACTGCCTATTACGTAAAAGTATTGAATTGATATCATAGATCCTAGTGTTAGTATTTATTAATAAGATGAATAATTAAATTTGCTTCACGACTAAAATAAAAATGTTTATGTGAACTAAAGATTGATTTAGACAAAGTCCTTGCAAAAGCACATAGACAATAAATAATCATAAAGCCAAAACAATCAGATATAATATATTCAGAGCAAAACACTGCTTTATGCATTTCTTCTACGCTAATGGTCAATTCCGAAATGCTAGTAGATAAAAAAAAACCCATAAAAATAATTATTAATTCAAAAAAAGCGTAAGTCGTGTCCATAAGAGCCCAGTGGCTGAATAAATAATTTCATTTAATTTCTTATCTCAACTAACGATCCCTTATAGAAACTCCAAGCATTCTCTCTCTTCATCGCTCGCTGTGCAACTTTTAGTCTATGAACAGCCCAACCGTCAGCGTCGAAGTCGCTGCACCGTAGGCCATAGTGAGGAGGACGCACTGATTGAAAAATTATTTGCACTGTTATATAAACTCGTTGTTATACAGGGAAAGCCATCGACAAAATTACAGACAACAGGCATAGATAAAGTTTTGATTAATATGGAGCTATATACACATACTACCAAATAAATTGATGCATTAAACTCAAATGTCCATAATCTATATACCTACTTTGAATTATATTATAGCAATTCATTATCAATGAATTTCAACTTTGTTTCTACAACAATAAGGACACTGATTGCGATGTAATTGATACTCATTCTTATTTCATTAGCGATAAGGATGAGAACACAATGGAAACGTATTGAAGCCAAGCAACGCGACAATGTGAATACCCGTGCGATGATTGTAAATCATAAAAGCATTAAAACAGAAGTGGGAAACATTTTCTTGTTTGATTATAATGAAACATAACATTGAAGGTATCAACGCCTTATTACGATCATCATAGAACATAGACTTGTAGTAAACAGCATTTTCAGTTGGAAAGGACACTCGGCCAGTAATCGAGAGGTCGAATTCTACCTATGCGGATAAGGTGAATTTTTCCATTTTTAATATATTCATAACATTCTAGCAAGTTGCATATACATACTAATATATATATTAATGAAAAAGTGTGTTTGTTTGGTTATTTACCTTTCTTTAATGTCAAAATGCACAAATGGATTGACATATTTTTTACGCGGATAGTTTGAGGTCAGCAGAATGTCATGGGCTACTACTACTATTTTTATCCCGGAAAAAGTCTCAATATCAAGGAAAAACAAGTTAAAATAATGAGCACGCAAGCACAAAAGAGTGAAGCTGCGGGCAATAGCTAGTCTGTGTAAAAATCAAACATAACAATGTAAAAATTCATGAAGATTTAAAGAACGTAGATATAATGAGCATACTATGTTAATCGATTATAATGATCGAAGTCTAGTCTAGTGTATATCGGAGCTACGCCGCCGCGCCGTAGCCGAGGCGGGGAGTGCGGGGCGGTCCTAACCGTACGTAGAAATTTCTTATTTGACGTAATAACTTCGACGTCACTACACTACATACTTAAACACTTATTAATAACATCAATCAAAGAACTGTTATAAATATAATTTACATTCGAAATTAATAATGATATAAATAATTTTTTGACAGTTTCATATCATACCTAAAATACTTTGAATATGTTCAGAAAATATTTTCTTACGCTTACTATTGCTAATCCTTTAATATTATGAATTACTCAATAACAAATAAGCACCAATGTTATACTTTTATTAGATTACATAAGTTGGTGAACATTTACTTCCAGCACTGGAAAAGATTAATACCTAATATCCGCTAAACAATTAGTTATTATCTAATATAACTGCACTTAGAATTAATTACACAAAAGAAACAAGATGCTTAACACAATGTTTAAACTACTATAATATTTTTTATTGTTAATTAAAAGCTTATAGAGTTCAAATTTTGTTTGATCTCTTATACCGTCATGGGCATCGTTTCCCGCACCGTAGAAGGTCTACGTAAGTGCGAGAGAGATAGCTGCAGGCGTAGCGAACAAAAGGACCGGTCAGGTAGATTGAAAAAGTCCGTGTTTTAAAAAGATATGGCTCATACATTCCTATCTATTTAAGTGTGAAGAAGTGATGACGTTTTTATTTAGTGAATGTTATTACTTACTAAGTTATTTATAGAGTATCTCTTTTTTCATATAGAGTATAGTATTATGTAATTTAATATAAAACTAAAAACAACGAGAAATGTATTTTTTTTTTTAAATTCATGCATACTGTAATACATAATTAATTATTTACAAGAAGATAGCAAATTTTGGGCAATTTATGTTTTTTTTTTCACCACATTTCTATATTAAATCCAATACAATAGACAATAACACACCCACAAGCATATGATACGTATCAACCTTGTTATTAACTAATGTGGTTTTAAGTGGTTCTTCACGACTCCACTAGCGCCGCCCGTGTAAAAAAATATATATTCGCTAATTACACAATTAAAAAAGTAATGGACCGTAGGGAGTCTAAATTAAACTTTCTACAAGCATAGCGTTAGTGTACACTTCTGGAGCTAGACAAATATTACTCGCATAATAGACTACGTAGACAATCCTAATGCATGCGATGCAATGAACCGACTCACTACAAAAAAAATCTACTAATTTTTATTATAAACTACAATTACGTATATAAGAATTTATGCATAAATTCGCATTCAAAAGAAAGATAACAGCATAAAAGATGTAGCAGTTACGTAAATAATTATATCTAATAGGCCAATAGATAAAGAATGTTGACATACAAAAGAACAAAAAAACTTTCTTTGTTATATTAAATACAGATGAAATTAAAATATAAAAAACCAATTATTAATAATAAAATATATAAAAATACTAAAAGTTTTTACCTGGATTAAAGAACAGTCCAATTATTTTCCAAAATCACTTGAAACAGTTCGTAAGAAAAACAAACAGTCCGTAAATAACAGATAATTAAAAAAAAAAGAAAAACAAAATGGAACACAATAAAACTGTTTAAAAATCGAACGGTTAATTTAAAACATAATTCCAACCTCAACGAGCTGTATCACATGAAACGATCAACTTAGCACTTGTCCAAACAGGCGCGCGGTTCGCCGCTACTACACTACATAACTGAAGCGAAAGCGGAGTGGAACGTGTGCGACTGAGGGCTTCGCGCGCCAAACTGCCTTGCCTATTCCATACATAAGTTGTGGTGATTTACAGAGGGCGCGCAGGCGGGCAAACGCGACCCTGCCTGAGCCGTAGAAGCTCCCCTTCCTTGCGAAGGATACCTCATTATCCTTACAGTAATCCGTGTGCCTTTTTGATAATTTTTATTTATAGGGTGACACTAGAAGACCCTTTTGAATGCCGTCGTGGATAGCGCGTGATATTTCGTAAGGATAAGGTCAAGTTATAAAGTGATTTAAGTTTTAATGCCTTTGTTACTTTGTTTAGTAACATGGAATGTGTTATAGATGATATTAGTAAAAAGGAGACAGAGACGAATGATAGGAGAGAACACATTGAGATTTAAGTGCGGCTCTAAATCTATATATTAATACGTGAAGCAAAAATTTTGTACCCCGTTTTACGAAAATTGCTCAGACGGAGCAGTATGAAATTTCGCACACTTATAGTTTATATAGAGAAGGAGTTCAGAATGCTAATATTTTTTTATAAATACATTAAATCAATAAAACAACATTACACACACTACCATGTATTTGGCACACACACGCATATATACTCTTTTGTTTTTTGTTAAAGACATACGTATCAATTATGGTCAAACTTAGACCACTAGGCGACCATCTTTAATTGAATTTAGACACTAGCACTGAGAGATAGTGGTCGCTAGTAAGAATGAAACTGAGATGATGATTATAATCTTTGTATCAAAAAGTCGTTATATTACTTCAAGATATTCGTAAATTAGCATTATATCATTATAGATATATTCAGCAATAATTATCTACAAAGCGAGTTTAAGAGCCTTGTTTCTGATGTTGTTACAGATGGTTGCAAAACTTACAAAGCAGAAGCAGACTGAAGATTAAAACCTCCATTATACAAATTAGACGGCCCTTCACATCACGCGATTAAAGTGCGCTCAGATTGAGCTCAAACCAGTCCATCTCAGTACTGCGTGATCACAAAAAAAACTGCCCAATTGATATTCAAGGATCATCGAGATACAATTACTTGGTATAAAGTAAACCATGTCTGAACTATAAAGCAAGTGGAAATAAACCAAGAGTCATTAGGAATGATAATTATGAGATGATTCATTGTTAAGTACAAAATATGCATTCCAAAATGCAAGTAGTAACATGTTTTCGATAATTTAAACAAATAATGCTATTGAAAAGGTATAATGATATCGATGACTAATACTAACTATCATTAAGTGACCAGCGCCGAAGCAGATTACCATCGAACTATTTTGTTTCTAGAAATTGGTATTAAATTAAGAGCAATATTACGTCGACATATTATATCGACTGTGTTTTTTGCGTAAAATGGCCAATTTTGGCGTTCTTGATCTTGGAAACAAAAATAAATTAACAATGTTGACTTATTGAATAGTACAGAATAGCTATTGGCTTAGTTCATAGCGGCTTCGCTTTTCGTAAATTTTGCTTAACTTTTTAATTAAACCCAAAATTGCAGAGAAAGATTTTCATAAAATGCGCATATTCACTTTTTTGAGCTCCTGCCCCCTTACCACCATCTCTTATTGCGATTCAATAACTGAATAGAATGCTTATTCATACCAAAGAATAAGCGACTCTATTTCAAATGGAAAAGAGTCGCTTATTCATTGGTATCAATAAGCAATCTATTCAATTATTGAATCGCAATAAGAGATGGTGGTAAGGGAGCTGGATACTGTACTGTTCCAAACAAATGAAATAAAAAAAATAGAATGTTATTTCTTATTAGTCGTATAGTTCATAGCGGCCTCAGAATTTTGAAATATCATTGATTTAATATAGAAAAAAAAACATTCTTTTAATCAAAAAAACTTCGAAAATCGCTTTAAGTAAACTGTTAATTTCTCGAATAAACGATAATATTACTGAGTAAAATTTATACGAGAATAATTGTTACTAACTTTTTAGCATGAATTTATTATCTTATTTCAATAAAAACGATAAATATAACTTCAAAATTACTACAAAAAACGATGCACCGGCGGCCTTCGCGGGTTTAGTACTGCGCGAGAGCTCGTCAGCATGCAAATGTAATAGGGCTCCTAAAGTCATCGCCAAATATCTTCAACTTAGTCGGTAGAGCTCTAGGGTTTCTATAAGCTGAGCTAAACATAATTGCCAACAATCTTAAACAGTAGTTTCATTTTTGCATTAAAACAATCCGATGGTAACGGGCTTTTGCTTCGGCGGTAGGGCCCCAGAAGTGATTAATAAATGAATCGTTTTAAAACATATTAGGTAAGACTACAAATTTGTAAGCATACATTGTCTTTTTGCAATTACTATATCGATTACGCTAATTGCTGCCAGTTTCATTAATACTTATGCTGGTTTTGTTTGCAATGATACATTTAAAATATATTTTGTTTTATTAAATTTATTATGAGTATATTAATATCATTACTTAACTATATTAGTTCTGCAATGCAGATCTAGGTCTAGTTCAGACTCCAGACTCTCACAAGGACCTGATCTATGACAGTCTGCAATATGTTTGTACTACAACTATGTATGTAATGTAAACCTTGTGAGTATAAATTAATTTTTACAATGGTACAATTAACATCTGATTTCGGTTCATTTTCAATATAATTGCGCCGCTGGGATTAACTTCAGGTGCTTACCATTGTTAATTCTCTCGAGTTGGATATTGCGTCTCGCTTCGTCGCCAGCCTTTTATACCGTGCCCATGATTTTGTGGAACAAGTATACGTATCGTTTCAACTTTTGTTTTTCCGGCAATTTACATAACACTTTCATCAAGTTAATAATGTCTCGTAATATTGTTTAGAAGTATTTTTCCTTAAGTGACTCGTTCGAACATCTTCATTCCGTCGTAATCACCAAGTTCGACTTCAATGGAACAATAAAATATTACCATCGGCCTAACAATGGTGTAGTTTAAAAGGAAAATTATGACGAAAGTTTTACCTGCCCTCAATATCCGCAGAGTGGACGGGTAAGTAGGTACATTTAAATTTGAATGCGAGCCAAACGATGACAATGACAATCTAACAGCTGCTAGATCGACCCTCAAATAGTTATATTCAATCATGCGTGAAGGCACCGACTGCATTTAGCAATCATAAAAATAAGTCTCCCGATGCGGATTAATCTACCTGATTGTTTTGCTGGTTTTCTTATTAATTTTACACGTGTCTGAACTTTGATCTCTCGGTATGTAAGAAACTGATGGCCTTTTAAGGTCAGGCTTCTCCAAGTTTAGAATGCGGAAGTCGGGATCGCAGTGATGCGTTGTGCATGTTACACGGCGCCCGGGCTGTAGTAACCCGAATACACGAGGATGGCAGGTCGAGGTTCAATAATTGCGGGCCGTCAAGACTTTCACCTTCGGCGCGCGGCCGGCGAGCCGCCAAGGCCACCGAGGCACCGTTCACCGTAACTTCCGCCGCAGCCCGTGCCGACTCGCGACACACCAGCCGCTCGTGATCGCGATGTCTCTCGCTTTTGCAATACGAATTTCGGAAAGCGCCGCCCGCCGCCGCTGCCGCTGCCTTCAGCGCCGTTGCTCAGCGGTGCAACGGCCTCAGTCAGAATAACGGTTAGAATCGGCCAATATTACGTAACACTTTTGAGAAAACTATAGTTTCAAGTAAGACGACATTGGTAATGCACAAGAAATTATTTCATATACCATCAAATTAAATGATATCTTTAGTGTAAGTGTACCGTTGTCACGTGCAAATCATTTAAATTTAATACCTGCTCAATTGTCCGTTCAGATAGCCATCACGAAATTATACGGCGCATGTCTTAGTAGACAAAATCTGTTCACCGATGCGTGGCGTTGCACCTTTTGTTATTTTATTGTGGAGTTTAGAGCGGTGCGGTGCGCGGCGGCCACTCGACAGCAATAGGTACGCGCGCCGCCGACACGACCCATATTTACTGTGTACAGTGTACGCGGATCGCGGAGTGTACCATCTCATTCCGCTCGTTAAATCGATGCTTTTAATAGAGATGATGGCTCAAGACTCCATTATATTTAAATAAACGGGAACGCAGGCACACGACGTGCGAAATGTTAACCTGACATTTGGAGTATCGCATCCCCGCAAAGCGTTGATATCGTGTTGTCAGTAAGATCCCGGCAGGTTTATTTTTAGCCACGAACGATAGAATACCATAGGGTCAAGATAATTTAACTTGAGAGAGTAAATTTTATTTTTCGTTAAGGTGAAGGGCAGTCGGTAGGATAAGGTTAATTTCGGGGAGGTCGAAATAAAAGTATCTTTGATAAGCAAAGAGAAACGCTGGAAGTTTTCTGATGCATAAATCTCACGTTTTAATGTAAGCATGACATCATTATGACGAAGAATTAGTTGTTCATTGCGAAATACGTCTTTGCAATGGGGTACTCACTTAAAAACCTCCGTAAACACTAAGACAACGACCGATTATTTTTCGAGGTCGGCAGCGAAACTCCGACATAGTACAGTTTAGGTCGGTGGCTATCCGTTATCGCTGGAATTTATTGTCATAACGGGTGACGTAGTTGATAACAATTACGTCCCTAAGATAATATTAGGTAGAAGACTATCTATCGAAAGATAAGATGGGTAAAACGCATTGCTGCTCACAGATGCTTGTTTTAAAATACAAGCAAATGACAAAGTTGCCTTTGAAAATGTGTATTTTATACTCTGTTATTAGAAACTAGCTGACTCGCGCAACTTCGTCTGCGTGTGACAGAGCGTTGAGAGTAAAACGTAAGGTTACCATTTGAAAGGTTATAGTGAGCCAATCTTAAAAGATAGATATATGCTATCACGGAATATTTTTTAGAACTTTTTAAGATGAATAATTCTTAAAATGAATATTTTTTTCTCATTTTTGCAACATTTTTCATTGATGCTCCGCTCCTATTGGTGGTAGCGTGATGTTATATAGCCTTCCTCGAAAAATAGGCTATTTAACCACTAACACTAAAATATTTTTTAAATTCGAATGAATAGTTCCTGAGATTAGGGTTCCTCTTCAGCTTTATAATATTAGTAACTAAGTAACTATAATATAGTAGTAAATTATAATATTAGTAATATAGGTAACAAACAAAATTACTAGGAAAATTTACTATTATACCTAACAATCTTGAATTATCAAGGAACTTCCTTGCTAGAGCACTATAGGCTATCAATTTGTTCTGATACTAGTCTATAAATGGGAAGTTCTGTTATTCGCACCGCCATAGTGATGCTAATGAAGTGAGATAAGTACGAGTAGGTACCTGTGTTTTGTTTGGAAATTTCCACAACACAAACAACTGGCAGTTGATCTGACGATATTTTTCAACATTCGCTTACGTAGAGACGCACTGCAGGAATCACATGGCTATAAATACGTTAAACTGAATGGCTGCAATATAACTCTGACATCATTTTTAAAGTGTTACTTAAAATATGTTATAGGTGTAATATGTAAGGAAATGAGTTGAAGACAAGAGAATTTTGAGAGTTGGAAATAGTTTTATTTTTTTAAGAGTTTAAAATGAAAACTGAATTGAAACCCTCTATTTTTTTATTAGGTATGCCAATTATTGTATTCTGAGTCAAATAAGTTGAATTGTCAAGTTGTTACTATTATGTGTCAAGAAGCCAATAGATAGAATAGAATAGAATACACTTTATGCACCAATATATACGTATGTACATACAAGAAAGTTGCAAATTAAATAGTACAAAAGGCGGTCTTATCGCTAAAAGCAATCTCTTCCAGACAACCTTAAGAACAGAGAAATCATAGATACTTATTTACTTAAATGGAATTTAAGGGTATTTTTCCCTACATCGAATTAATTTTATTACTTCACTTGATCTTATTCAAAGATGTCTATATATAGTAAGTAATGTAACAATTGCGTTTTAACTAAAAAGTCAATTTAATTAAATTAATTACATTTGCTATTAATTTTGACATTTTGCATGTCTGAATTGTTGAAAAAGGCAGAACATAATGAATCTTTTATTCATACAAAACCTTTATTCTGTACCTATGATTTAGATTTAGTTTTTGATATAGATTTAGTTCACATATTTGTATGCAAATTATTAAGAACAATAATAATTTGCATACAAATATGTGAACTATATATTTAAATAAAAAGCCAATTAAATTAATTAAATTAAATTTGCTAACAATTTTGACATTTTGCATGCCTAAATTGTTGAAAAAGGCAGAACATAATAATCCTGGATAAATATTCCTGTGGCCTTACCACAAGCTCTAAACGCAGGAATGGAACCATCATGGTTGCGAATTTATGAATGAAATTCATTGATAAACACGCAACCATCATAGTTCCATTCCTGCGTTTAGAGCTTGTGGTAAGGCCCCTGGACAAATTACGCACGGCCATCTAGTCCCAAACTAAGCAAAGCTTGTGATAACTGATATAATACGTAAATATATATATTTTTTCGTAAATGAATACCTACATATAATAAATAGAAATAATAATAAGAAGAATAATGGATCTTTTATTCATACAAACACCTTTATTCTGTACCTATGTTTTAGCAAAATAAATCATTTGAATAGGAATCTATTTTTCTCTAAAGAACAATAATAATTGCCATACAATATGTATGTAGTTCAAAGTTGACATTGAAGGACTCTTGTGTGAAGTGCATAAATTAACTCTATGTCATGGTCATAGTATGTCTCTAGAAAGTACAGTTTGGTCTGTATTGTGTATTGCGTTTAATATAGTTTTAATTACTCGCTGTTAAATAATAATGGGAGTCTTGGTACACAATTATCGCTTACTGATGATCGGGCACATTCTCTTTGTGAGTACCTACTATATATTTGTCACACAAAGCAAGATATCGCCCCACAACGCGGCGATTCTATGCTCTATGTTTGCGCATTGACTACAATTGATACATATTTTGTATAAACATACTTTATCATGCGTATGTATACTTTATAACCATATAATTATAAAGCCGATGATTTTTATAGTCATTATAATATTAAAGACTATGTGAATTATCAACATTATTTTATTACACGACTGCATGATGACTGCTCAAAATAAAGGAGTTTTCAATTTCTCATGGTGAATGTACCTATGTATGTAGATATGTACATATATAAACATGTCTCTGCGTTTGTGTTTATTGCACTGTAACTTCGAAATCCTTTAATCGATTTTAAAGTGTCTAATATTATTAGAATCGATACTTTATCTCGAGCGATAGGCATAGAGAACTTATAACCACAGATTATGAAATACCTAGTACTATTAGAAATTTCATACTACAAATATTTAAAAAATGCAAAATATCGCCTCACCGCCTAGATGGGATTGAATCGGAGGAGGCGAATTTTCTATTTTTAAAATATGAATAATATTCTGGAAAGTTTTCCGTAATTAACTATATAAATAATATCTTACATACTGTCAAAAATGCACAGCATGGCATTTTTTATTTATACCTGCCGACTAAATAAAAATTTCGTTCTTTTTTTGAACGACATTCCTGTTATACCTGTTTTTAATTTCCTACTTATTCACTTTTTATATAATTTTCGTATAAAGCTATTAGGTATCATCATTATTTATATGAACTTTCACTTGAATGTTTATGTAATCGCCCTCGGATTTAGTTACATACTTTTGCAGAATCCATCAAATTAAAAATAAAATATAATTTTCAATCTCAGTTGATTTATCCAATAAAATTAACATCCCTACAGCAGCAACATAACTGCATTACGGAAACCAAAACGAGGTTATTTATACTGATACCAACTGGTATTATCTGAATAAATATTTGTTGTACAAACACAATGTATTTGATTATTATAAGAACAAAGCTGCAAACAAATTAATTGTCATCATAATGTGCATGCATAATATTTAGGTAGTCATGCCAGAAATCGATTAAACTACGATAGTTTAATATTCACATCGGCAGCAGCAATCGAGTGGCGATTACCAACTCGATTCCCAAATGAGAACAAAAAGATCCGCGTTACGTGGTAGCGTGAGCGTTCCGATAATATCCGAACGCTTACGAAAATAGTCGAACTCCGCGCGCTCGTGGCACCGATACGAAATGACGTAGCCAGTCCTTGGTGATTAAAAAAAAGGTTACGCTTAGCGGTTATTAACTCGTGTTAACAAATAACTGCTTTATTGAAACCGATTACGATTGGTCAATGTCGTTTTAAAACTTATAATTTACGAAAGGCAACTTTATCTTTCGCAAAATATAGAGTATTGAAAATGTAGATTGCTAAGTTTATTGTTGGATTTAAAATCTGGCATTTGTCTGTTACTTTGTTGTTTTTTTATTGTTTATTCAACAATAAAAATATATTTAAAGCAAATAACAATAGCTTGTAGCAATAACATAACAGTTTTAGTTGAAACAAAGACCACCAAAATATCATAGAGCTACAAATGCACGCGTATACAATGGTTTCTCTTTGTACGTTTATGAAATTTACAAGTGCCAACCCTGTATTTGCATAAACTTTATTCCCTAGTCGTCAAGCAAGAGTAAAAAGAAAAACAATCCACCGTGGTTTTTCGAGACAGACAACCGCATTATTTGAAACTCTTGGGTCGAGTACCTATGATATGAATGCTAATTTGTATAAAAATTTAATAATTGGTGCATGCTAGACTTTTTTTTATATTTTATTTTATATAAACTATATAATAGGAGTACGTAATTCTATAAAAAATATATTATTATGCCTCTTAATTTATTACCTAAATTATTTATTTTAGATGATATAATTTAACATATTAATAAGCTATAAGTATTATAAAAAAAAACTAAAAATACATACTTATACTCGTACTTACATAACTTAAAATTAAAAAAAATATATAACATAGTGGTTAAACTTTTATATACTTATGTAATTAATTTACTGTATAATTTATATAATTTTGTTTTCGTTTTTATGTTCCAAGAAATAAAATAACCAAAATTAGGAGCGCCTTTCATCGTAAGAGTAGTTTTCACTGGCATGGCAATCCAGTAATTTTGCATAGAAAAGACAATGTTACTAATATTAATGAATTTTGTTATGTTTATACTCTTTTCAATCATACTGCATTAGAAAATACCTGTACAGTGCGATAAACTTTAAATTAGTCTTTTAACATAAGTAATTTGTATTCAAAGCCAGTGTCAAACACAATGGTATGTATATTTTAGCGCGTCAATAAATTAGCCTATATAAGGGAATCAGTGAACATGGCTTTTGAGTTTCATTTCGTCGTAAAATATAAATCAAAAGAAGTTAGGGCGTTCACCTTTGCTCGAAAAAACTATTGTGCGAACAGAAATAATTATCTATGTGACGTAAATCTTACAGCATGTATAGGGCGAGCTCGTGAAATCATTGGAGCTATTTCTGCTCACCAATGTGACTTTGAGGAGTATTTGCCAAAAATGTCACTGACTCCCGCTCTACCTGACTGTAATGAGTCGTTCAACAATAATGTGTGACCTTTCCATTTACAAAATCTTAAAATAAATTGCAACATCTTTGTAATTTGTCAGCTTTGGCTCTGATAGTGTGCGGGTTACCTTTTGTGGTGATAACGATCGATGAACGCCGGCTGCACGCACGAAAAAGTTTGACTCATTGTCACGTTACGCCTGAGCCGAGCGTGCAAACGAGAGCGCGGAACAAGGGATAGAGAGGTACGATCAGCCTATGTTTCTTATGACGTTATCACGTAAAATTATCGTCCGCAAAACCGACTTTACATAGAACCATTTTTTTTTGTTTGTCGGCTTTAGCTCTGATAATGTGCGGGTTCCACCTTTTCATATGCTCGTTTTTAACGAAAATTAGTTACTCGAGTTTTGTCCGGGTAAGGATACAAATTCGAGACCCGTACGCATTTCTTCAAGAGGGCAAATTTCAACTAATTGACTAATTGATTACCATTATTATGTTTATTGCACATAAGAATTAAAAAGGTCACATGTGGTTCAATGTAATTCACAAAGGCGAGCTTATCTCTAAAAGATATCTCTTCCAGCCACCCTTTTGCTGTGAGATACGTTGTAAGAAGCGGTTATCATGTGCATGAATAAATTAAAATTATTTATTATTTACAATTTATCGAAAGTCAATTTTAGGTACTTTACAGTATAGCTTTTTAAAATTAGATTAAGATATTATCATTTAAATACGAAACGTACATTAACCCTGCTACATAAAAAAAAATATTTAGGCACTTTGATGACGTTATGATCATAAAAACTTCCTGATACACATTTACATGTATATCAGGAAGTTTTTCGGAACTTAGACCTTTCCATACAAAAGTACAGGGTCGTCAGGGTCGCCATGTGAAAACTGCTCTTACGAAAAGAGGTACCCCAATTATGCTTATTTAATTTTATTTTTTACAGTTTTTTGATGAAGCTATAACAAAGAAGTCTTTTTCAGGTATCTTAAATCTATATTTAAGGAAATATATATTTCCTTATCCTAATATTTTAAAGTCGCCTAAAGGCCACTGACTTGCTTTGCCGACTGCTATCTCATGAAAACAGCCAGAAATGACAACCGAATCGAAGCTTGAGTTATAAAGCCATCCATACACAGGCTACGATGGACGTTGCTTAACTTGCATGATCGATTAGACGCGACGACGCCATAGAGGTTCTTGAAGTTCTTAATATAATATTGTACCCATGATTACAACAAAACAAAACTGAATCGCAAGTAGACGGCACGTCGCGTGTCGTGTCCTCTTAACTTCTCAAGAGCACGATCATGAGACGACCAACTTGTGTGTGCCAAAATAACGTCACTAAACATGTTTGTGTGTGTACCAGATGTTTTGTTTATTGCTTCCGTTAATGTTCAACACGCACTCAAAATGGTGCATTAGGAAAACTGGTGTTTTAGTGGTTTATCACTATTAAATTGCCTTTAACACTGGAAAATTTGGGGAAACCAGCAAAAATTTTTGTTTGGGTATAAATTTAATTATATTTTGGATATAACAGCGTTTCGAGAGTCAGTTAGTAAATAAATATTCCTGGACAAATTACACACTGCCATCTAGTCCCAAACTAAGCAAAGCTTGTACTACGGGTACTAATACGGGTATAAATTTATTCAATACTTAATTCCCTTTTTTTGTTATATTAGGTTGGGGAAAAAGTCTTTTCGTATTTTATATGAAAATTCAAAACATTTTTTAATAAAGTTTATTTACATTTAACTAAAGTATGTAGGTGCCATTTTGTTCGATAACTTTTTGCCATCTTGTAGGTATAGACATGATCCCATTACTATATAAATTTTGGGACTTCTGTTCAAAAAACCACGACAAGTGGTTTTGGCAGTCTTCTCGTGATGTTAACCTGACATTGCCTAAAGAATGCTGAAGAGACTGAAACAGGTGGAAATCAGAAGGTGCAAGGTCAGGACTATACGGCGGATGCATTAACACCTCCCAGTCAAACTCTTTTAATTTTTGCTGAGTGGCTAAAGATGTGTGAGGTCTAGCGTTATCATGATGAAAAATCACACCCCTTCTGTTAATTAATTCCGGCCGCTTTCTCTCAAGTTTTTGCTTTAATCTCATCAGTTGTTCACAGTAGAGTTCAGAATCGATAGTCCTGCCTGGCGGTAACAGCTCATAATGAATATCTTCCCTTCCAATCCCACCATACACACAGCATCACCTTGTTGCGGGTTAACCCGGGTTTCGCCAGAGTCTGTGAAGCCTGACCGGCCTTTGACCACGACCTTTTTATGCGCCAAAACTGTTTTGTGGTCAATTCCTAGTTCTTCAGCTACGTCGTTACTACTGATATGCCGATCTTGCTCCACTTTATCAAAAATGGCATCCATTTTATCCGTAACAGAGCGACCAGAGCGACGTGCATCTTTGACATCAAAATTTCCGGATTGAAAACGCCTAAACCAAATTTGTGCTACTCTCACAGACACTGCACTAATAATAAAAGTCCATAAACGTCACAAATTTTTTCGCAGCTTGCGTTGCATTTTTACCTTTTTTGTAGTAAAATTTTAAAATGTATCGAATTTCTTCATTAGATTTACTCATCTTGACAGTAAAAAAAATCACACATTTACCTAATTTGAATTTGGAATTATCTTTTTTAAAATTTAAACTTTTTAAAGATATCAAAACCTTTCAGATACAAATGGTATAACCAAAGAGATTTTATTACAAGTTCATACATACTATAATGCGAAAAGACTTTTTCCCCTACCTATTATAATACATATAAAACACCCAGACCAAGACAAATAGACACGTTCATGCACACAAATATTTGTCTTGTGCGGGGATCGAACCCGCGACCCTGGAGCCAAAGTGGACATTGCTAGTCATTCGACCACCGGGCTCGTCAATTTAGTTTCAAATACATTTAATTTAATGATTTTTATTACGTATGAAACAAAAATTAAAAGAATGTCGTCATTTTAGTAATTGATAAATCATTATAAAATTGACGTATTTACGACATTCTTTTAATGAATGAATCATTTTGATCCAGTCAAAGTGTAAATATGTATAAGAATAGGCTAGACGACAATTTTTTCTTTCGGTTTGCTAAGTAAGGACGTCACAATAATATAACTATAGGTGAAAGAATTACTTCGATAGCATAAAAACTTCTCGAGATATGATAACTTGAAAATCACAATTTTGGACTTTCCCGAAAACGCTCCATACAAAAGGCTACATAATTATGACGTCACACTTATGTATTTTGTATACGTTAAAACAGAAATTTTACGACAGCTATGTGAAATACTGCGTTTATGTAGCTAGTGCCATAATAAAAGTTATAGTATTTTTGATTGTTTTTCCAAAATTAATATTTTTTTTTTATAATTTCATTCTTTTAAATTGGACTTTCCTACTACACTTTGATCGATCATAGAACAAGTCGGACATAAGTTATCAAAATTTCAAAATCACAGATCGTTCTAGTTTTGTATATTTTCGACACTGATAAGTACATTTTATAATTTTTTATCATTGTCGTCTCGCCTATTGCAATTATTGTGCAACTAGAGAATCAAGAAAGTTTTATGGGTCAAATGCTATCAAAAACGGATAGATTTCAATTTTTTTTTTTACAAAAACTAGTTAGTTATGTAAAACAGTTTGAAATTTATTTAATTAATTTTATTTATTTAATCTTCATGCATAAAAAAATGTACAAAGGCGGGCTTAATGCTAGGCAAGCATTCTCTACCTGTCGACCTTGAGGTGATGCAGAGATAAGACATGGTAGGTGCACAAAGCGAATATTAAATATATATTAATGACATCTTAAATAAATAAAAAATAAAGCAATTAGGGGAGCATTATAAATAAATCGTAATTTAAAATATAAATGAAATGGAATATGTACTTAAAAAAATGAACATTGTTTTAAGTCAAGTCTAGTCTAGTGTATTTTAAATTTGATTATGCAAGTCTTATGCCAATCTAAAAGAAATCAGAATTCTTTTAGTTATTGCAACCAAAAAAATATACGAACGCGCTACGAAATAACAATTGGAATCTTTATTTTCATTGCCAAATAACATTATGGAAATTAAAACTTAATGAAAAAAAAAAGAACCACTAGAAAAAACCAACGATTTTTGTCGTTGGTTTTTTCTAGTGGTTCAAACACGACAAAAAACAAGGCATTTAAAAAAAAGAACGATATAAATTTAATAAGTTTTTTTTTTCTATAAAGACCGTATTAAATTTATATTTATCGTTCTTTTTTTAAATGTCTTTTTTGTCTTTGGCTATGCGCTAACCAAGCGCACAACACTGTTACTACGTGCGTCGTTGCTACGTCGCGACTCTCGGTGGAACGGGAATGTAGAGCAGGCAGATTAGCGCTGTCTGCAGTTATGTCGACCGCTAGGTATAATGTTTAGTTATACCGTACTATTAAATGTTTATATATGAATTAGATTTAATTTGTTTGTCTTTCTTTCTTATTAAAACGAAATAATAATCCATCAATGTCTTTATTAGCACAGATAATTAATGTTTAGGTCCAGAGAATGGAACTAAATTCTGAATGCTCCAGATCAAACTTTGGCATAGCACTAAGAGTTTATAAATTCTTCAAATAATAAAACACCGTCCGGCTTATTACAACCTCGTTTAACCGAATCGTATTACGTCAATCCTTACTCGTTCCACTGCTGGGATACGGGCCTCCCCTCAAACGAAGGGGTTTAGAACTTTAGAACATACTCCACCACGCTGCTCAACTGCCGGTTGGCGGAGGACAGTGTTTTCAAGCCGCCTAAAGGGCACTGACTTGGCTTAACGACTGTCATCTGATGACAACAGCCAAAACCGACTGCTTAACGTGTCCTCCGAACCACGGACGAGCTCGAGATAATGAAACCTATCCATGGATAGGCTACGGTCGACGTTGCTTAACTTGCGTGTTCAATTAGGATTAGATTGACACGCGTAAAGACGCCATCAAGCTCCTCATATTATGAAACTTGAGTCTAAATATTGCCCGGGCTATATTTTAAAGTTAAATTTGTATAAGGACGGCGTGTATTTTATCGTTTATGTAGAAAATTTTACATTTATTATCGTACACTACAAACACCGTATAAATTTATATTTTATTTGAATGCATGTGTAATCAATTTCACATTAACGTTCGATCGTTTATCAAATACAATTAACTAACTAAGTAATTAAACTGTACAGAGAACGTACTAGTTTATTACAATCAGTTGTTTGTATATACAACAGACTTACGATTTTTCGCTTAAACATTTCGTTTGTAATATCTTTATTGTATGTACATAAAATAAATTTACAACAAAGTAAGTTAAAGGAAAATTACAAAGGCGGATTTATCCTTCACATGGATCTCCTCCAGCCAACCTTAGTGTATCTGAGAAGATTTCATGAATAGGCAAGTGGAGTACCAACATTTGTGGGATACAACTAATATGTTAATTAAAAATACATACGTACAGCCATATAAAAAATAATACAATATTATATAAATTAGAAGAATAATATTTCGTTTATACTATTGCATAAATTATGTAGAATTTAAATCTTAAATTATCTAAACTATAAACTATTGTATAATTTGCACTGCAAATTCACATTTAGAAATTTGGTTAATATCTTTGTAATTAATTAAATTTACAAAATTAAAACACCAAAGGCAAATTTAACGCTTAGAATATTCTCTATCTAGTCCCAAATTAAGCGCAAAGATACAAGCAATGGGTGCTAGGCAACTGATAAATATACTTAAATACATTAAAACATCCAGACTAAGACAAACAAACATGTTCCATGCACACAAATGTTTGTCATGTGCAGGGATCGAGCCCGGGACCTTGGTGTGAAAGAAGCCTTTCGACCAGCGACCGGCCTCATCGAATAGCTGTTTATTGCTAGTAAAAAAAAACTTGGCACTTTTTTAATAAGTCTAGTTATGCCCAGGGAGCTGATATTACTACGTAAGAGTTAGTTCAATGGTTATGCTTCAATTAATTCGGAGTCAACGTGGACATCGCTAGCCATTCGACCACCGGGTTCGTCTGCTCGTTTCTTAACGATCGAAGCTTGTAACCATATTTTACACAGATTATTATATTATTCCATTCACGTAATGTTGCACCTCGTCTCAGGTAAGAAGTTTATTAAACTATGTTACTATTGTAACACCAACAATACGTATTATTTGCGCGTTGCCACCTCGCCAATAAACAGCACTTTTCGGCAGGTTTGGTGACTCTATTCATACTCACTCGAGAAAGTCAATAATAAACACTACGGGTATTGTAAGGAAGCTTGTAACCATATTTTACGCATATTATTATTTTATTACATTCAGGTACTGTTGCACCTCGTCTCAGCTGAGGAGTTAATAGTAACACCAACAATATTTGCGCGTTGCCACCTCGCCAATAATACACTACTCTTCGGAAGGTTTTGTGACTCTATTCATACTCACTCGAGAAAATCACCAATAAACACTACGGCATTGTAAGGAAGCTTGTAACCATATTTACCATATTTTACGCAGATTGTTATTCTATTCCATTCAGGTTCTGTTGCAACTCGTCTCAGGTAAGGAGTTAATAGTACCTAACACCAAAAATATTATTTGCGCGATGCCACCTCGCCAATAATAATACACCACTTTTCGGAAGGTTTGGTGACTCTATTCATACTCAGTCAACAATAAACAATAAACACTACGGTATTGTGCGGTTCGAGGTAATCAGGTGCGCCAAATTTTTATTAGATGCACAGTTAATGGTAATATGCAAAATAAGCACATTAGCAAAAATAAGAGATCCTTCCTTATATATAATTTATTTATTTTATTTTACTTAATAAATTACATTAAATAACAGATACTCTGTAGCAGATCGTACACTGCCATTACTGTCATTATTATATTACTTTCAATTAAATAGCAATTTATAACTTGCAATCAGATATTACATTTTATTAGCGTCAACATATAGAAATGTTATGTGAGTGTCACACTAGTGCACTCATCTTCTGTAGCTTTCATCAACGATCGACGAGCTCGGTGGTCGAATGGCCACTTTGATTCCGAGGTCGCGGGTTCGATCCCCGCATATGACAAACATTTTGTACCTGAACATGTCTGTTTGTGTTGGCCTGGGTGTTTTTTATGTATTTAATGTATTAATTTACAAAAAAATATATTTATGTATATATCAGTTATCTAATATGCAGAGTACAACATTTGCTTAGATTGGGACTAGATGCCGCTGAGTAATTTGTCAAGGTATATTTATTTATATATAAGGAAAAAAAAAGTATGTCCAAATTATAACTAAATCGCGTCGAATAATTCCTCCGCATCACTGTCAAAAGGCGTCGTGCCCAGAAGGCTGCATTGCTACACTTAATAGCAATGTTTATTCGTTGGTTCCATTGCTACTTTAAAATTATATATAATAAAAGTTGCAGCGTAACACTGTGACAGTTAGACAGACGGGTCCTCTAGAACTGTGGTTACATGGTACTTAAATAAATTTCTCCAGGGGTCGTCATACTTACTAACTATATTTCTTACTCGCTCTACTGTAACTAAAATAATACGGTACAGAATACCGCAGCCAAATAACAATTCTTTTTTTTTTTATACTACGTCGGGTTGGCAGACAAGCATACGGCCCGCCTGATATAAAGCGGTTACCGTAGCCATATTAACGCTCGCAACATAAAATATCGCTCGCGCGCCGCCACCCCCGCTGCCACCGCAGCATCTCCTTCCTTTCTGGTGACCTCACTCACTCGCAGGAACACAACAGCCCTCAAGGGAACCGTTATTTGGCTGCGGTATTCTGTGAGGTGGAGGTACATTCACCAGCCGGGTAGCTTACAATTACGCTCCCTACCTCTCTTTTCGCCAGAGCTTCGTTTGTCAGTCAGCAGGGTGCACCGCGTGCAGGTGAAGTTGGCTTTGGTTCAAAGATGTTGATGAACCACTGTAAGTGGTTCATCAACATCCCCAACCAATCACCAACAACCCCAAGATTCCCTTGAGCGTTGTTGTTTTCTGGCTAGTGAATGAAGTTACCAGAAAGGAAGGAGTTGCTGCGTTGGCAGCGGTGGTGCTCGAGCGATATTTCATGTTGCGACCGTTAATATGGTTACGGTAACGGCTTCACATCAGGCGGGCCGTATGCTTGTCTGTCACCCGATGCAGTATAAAAAAAAAGAGATAAATATATATTAAAAATATTATTATTACATTTTTATAGTTAAGAATTATAGTGATAAGCTCACTATAATTCTTAACTATAAAAATGTAATAATAGTATTTTTTATTTTATTTACACTTAATAGTCCATTGTGTTATTTTGTTATATATTAGGAAACTGCCCCGGCTTCGCACGGGTGTAATTTTTGAGGACTTGTTTGGTAAAAAATATTAATATGATAGTGAAAACTGCATCAAAATCGGTCCTGTTGTTTAGGGCTTATCGGAGAAACTATGTATACATATACTCGTATGTATAAAGAAAATAATTAACAGCCGTGTACGTAATCTAATTACCGATTAAATGTTGAAAAAAAATCAAATGCAATTATCTTGAGATTACCATCCATAAAGATATACAAAATCTCTCAAATTTCACACTTTCTGTATAATATCAGTATCATCACCGTTATCAACCTGTATCTACCTACTGCTGGACATAGGCCTTCCCTAATGCTTTCCACCATATGCGATTCTGCGCTTTTCGCATCCAGCCGCTTCTGCGCTTTCCGCATCCAGCCGCTTCTGCGCTTTCCGCATCCAGCCGCTTCTGCGCTTTCTGCATCCAGCCGCTTCCGGCCGTTCTCTTTACGTCAAGGGTCCATCTAGAGTGGGGGAGGGGGGCAGGGTGATACAGGCTAACTAACGCATATCTCTACGACTACCTGACTAATACAATGGTACCTGTATCCTCTACAAAAGAAAAGTTCCGATGTTCTGAGTCATCTACTTACACCCTAAATGCACATAGAACCTTGAAATTTCGTGGAATTATTTCTACTGCGGGACGGAGGCCAGTGTTTTCAAGCCGCCTAAAGGCCACTGACTTTACTTAACGAAGTTCATCTAATGACAACTGCCAGGACCGACGGCTTAACGTACCCCACGGAGGAGCTCGAAATAAATTAACCCAGCCATGGACAGGCTACGTCAGACGTTGCTTAACTTGCGTGTTCGATTACACTGACACACGCAACGACGCCATTGGGCTCCTCACAAAAGAAAGATATCTAAAACAATTCAAAATGTAATTTACCCTTAATAACTACCTCATAAATTACATGCTAAGTAATAAAATCAATGAAACACAGCCACGTTGAAAAAAATTAACTGCAAGTTTTAGTATACATACTAATCGTATTTTTACGCATACCTATTCTTATCTATTGTAATCGGAGTTCGAGACCGAGAGGGATACAGATTGTTCACCCCTATACCATAGGGGAACTGTAAGGGCCCTTACACGTATATTTTATGCGCAGATTGAATCGTGTAGTTTCTCTCTTGGAAGTAATATCGCGTGTAAAAAGTCTAAGGAATGGTATGGGGTCTGATATCGTTTACAATGACGCGTTTAGTCCCAGTATGTAATACAACATACATATGATATGATGGCCGCCCGCTGGTCGAAATTCGACCAAAAAGTATATATACGTTTGTTTCCAATAACGCGTGTGTAAAGTTTTTTTATTTATTTAATGTATCTTTTATGCATAATAAAAAAAAATATATTAGCATTTCGCACTCCTTCTCTATATAAACTATTTATAAGTATGCGAAATTTCATACCCCTCCGTTCGCGCCATTTTCGTAAAATGGGGGTACAAAGTTTTAGCTTCACGTTTGGCATATAATAAAATTTCATTTGGCATAATGTTCATTTCCTATAAATTGATATGCATTGCAGGTTAGGTTAGGTTTGATATTTTTTGTACATTTCAAGCCAGCAATATATTTCAAATTATAGCAAACTGAAATTAATACGAATTGAGTATTATAACATAATAATAATTACCCGTTTAATCCATAGGTATAGTAAAAAAAATAAATTTACCCAAAGAGAAGCTGTAGCTAGTTTTGTTTGATTGTATGACTTGCGTGTTGCATAAAAGTTAGACTATAACACGCGACGCAGAACTTAAAGTTCCTTATTTTGATATGTATATTTATTATAAACTCTGTGTAAACTTTAAATAATTGTCTGTTTTTTTATTTTAAATAGGTAAACCTTATTAGATGCAAATCGAGTAATTATTTTTTTACATGAATAAATTTTTAGATGTGTGTTAGGTTTTAGGAATGTGCAATTAATAACATATCCTTGAGAATTTTGTGTTCCTGCAAGTCAATGAGATCATCAGATTTTCTTTATGCTACGTCTGGGGGTAAAAAAGCATACGGCCCGGCTGACCTGAAGCGGGTGTCGTAATAATATGTGACGCTCGCAACATGAAATATCGTTCGCGCTACCATCACCCCACTACCTACGCAGTAACTCGTTCTTACCTGGTGAAATCACTCACTCGCAGGAACGCAACTTTGTTGTTTCGCTGTAGTTTTCTGTGAAGTAGAGGTACTTCCCCAGTCGAGTCCTTTACGACATACGCTATGTTCTAACTCTCTTTTCGTCTTTTCAGAGGCTCCTTTGTCAGCAGGGTGCACTATGTGGAGATAAGGTTGGCGTTCGTTCAAAGATAAAACACCTACAGCCCAAAAGATGCAATGCTTCTTCTATTGCAAACGTTTACAGGCTACGGTAACCGCTATACATCGGGCAGGCCAGATGCTTATTTGTAAGCTTCAGCTATCTAAATTCGAGCAAAACAAAGATGTTCTAATATATTTAGTAGGCATCGATGTTAATAAATAGATAAGATTTTTCTAACCCGAACTTTGCCAACATTTGGCAATTCTCCAAATACGCTTCTTTGTAGTCATCCTAGCCTAGGTGTACTTATTAAACCAATTTCTTTTGCAATGAAGGTCATACTGATGTCCAAATATATATAATTTTATTTACTATTTTATATAGAACAAGTTCACGGATTCGATCCCCGTACAAGACATTTGTGTGCATAAACATGTTTGTTTGGTTTCGTGTGGGAGTTTTCTATGTAGGTTAAGTATATATTTTCAAAAAAAATGTATTTCATTACATATAACAGTTATCTAGTACCTATAGTACAAGCTCTGCTTAGTTAGGGATTAGATGGCGCTGTGTAATATGTTCAGAAATATTTATTACATCTAAATCTTCAACTTAAACAAAAGATATCTATTTACAATTTAATTGTACATACTTAAAGCCAATGGCCTTTTTACCGTTTTTTTTTAGAGTTTAGGCTATGAAATTTTACCATGCACATTGTCCTAAATACTCTACATATTATTTACAACAAAACGGGTTCAGTTGAGTAGTCAAAAACTATGACATCATAAACAAAGTTTTAGTACGGTCGACCAAATAAGTGGTTACTAAATACAAATATACAAATACAAAATATCTTTATTGTGAACAACTGATTTTACAGATGTTAGAAGATTACTAAAGTTGATCTTCTATTATTTTGATAAAGTAAATAGACTTTCTTAATTTCAAAAATACAAACGAATGTCACTCTAAAGGCAGATTACTTGGCCTACTCATTCCTAATTCTTAGACCCCACTGCACATTTTTCATATATAAATGTCTATTACGTCCTATAGTGAAAAATGTAGTCACATGATCTGAACTTAACTACGTCATCAGCTGTATTTGGTATGGAATTTGACGGCTTAACTCGTGACGTAGTCTTGCCAATATATCTATCTGTCACGGGAAGAACATACCTGTAACTAATTTGACTAAGATGTCACTTACTACTCTATTACTACTAAGGGCTCTGTCGCCTAAACTAAATTAATTGGCTACTAACTAATTTACCGTCTAATAAATCGGATTTTTTATTTTTCGATTCCTAAAATCAAACTTTGGTTTAATTTAGTCAAGTCAATCGTGTTCAGCTTAGCCGGTTAACTTAAGTACAACTTTGTACGGTAAAGTTTTTTGAAAGTTACGGTAAACAATTTACATCATGCAGACCGTATGTTTGGTATACTGCGGCGTATAAAAAATAATAAACTTTGGTAATCCGCGCTCAAAAAATCCGATCTCAATCATTCGTTCAGGCACCCCAGATCTTGTTATCATTCAAATTTGAAACAATATATCATACTGAAAAGTCTCATGTCATGAAATAAATGCATGTGTACAACAAAAATAAATGTTTTATTAATTAAACATAAATTTTAAAAAATGTCCATAGTAAAACTACTGTTCATGTTATTTATTATTGATTATTAGGAATTAGAGTGGATGTATAAATAAAGTACCTATATATTGTTAATTACTATCTTAAACCACAAAATATATGTACAAACATGGATAAGAAGAGTAGAGTTTCCTGGCACAGTCACATTTTTGTCTAAAAGGAGGCTCCAACATCTAGTTTTAAGATTCAATAAACCAATAAATTGGCCAATAAACATTTTTTTATTTTATTTATTTAAACGGAATTGAAACTGAAGTTTCTGGTTACTGAGTATTCATATTTTATGATGATTGTATGATGCCTACCACTCTAATTTTAAAGTTATCTAATTAGTAGGTAGTTTGTATGAAAGATGAAGATACGTGTTTAAAAATTACTATGGAAATGTATGGAGAAAATCAACAGTGCCCATTTTTTTGCTAATGACTGTATTAATCGGACCAAATAAATTGATTATGTAATCAATAAGTATTATATAATTGTGAAATCAGTAAAGAACACTAATCCGATGATGACCATTTCATATGAAAGGGGGGCAAACGTGCATGTGGGTCACCTTATGGAAAACAATCACCACCGCCCACGGAGATCAGCAAGACCAAGGGGTCGCTGATACGTTGCCAACCTATATTCCTTCCTTTCTTTCGGGCGACCTCACTCGCAGGAACACAACCCTCAAGGGAATAGTTGGCTTCGGTATTAATTATTGTCGCCTTTTTTCCCGGTTGGACCGTTTATTAGTTATTTATTAGTAAGTGTACTTTTAGTAATAACGTATAAGCACGTAAAGTATTAGTTAGAGCACGCAGCGGTGCTTGCCCGTACCTTGCGAAACCAACCAACACCAACAACCTCACGAAAATATTTTTGTTCATATTTGGAAATGTTTGGTTCTATACTCTTAAGGAAGTTTTCTCCCGCGTACTGTCAAGCTGTGGAATGAACTGCCTGTCGAGGTTTTCTCAGGGGGCTACAGCATGAGGTTCTTCAAAAAGGGCGTTACAGGGTCGGCAACGCGCGAGTGATGCCTCTGGTGTTACAGGCGTTCATAGGCTACGGTAACTGCTTTCCATCAGGCGGGCCGTATGCCTGTTTGCCACACTGGTGGTATAAAAAAAATATAAATAAAAATTGTTACATTATGTGAAGAGATACTAATATGTGATAATAATACAATTCATTAATATGACCATTTATTTATTTATTATTCTTTGTTACAAATATTTATATTCACAATATAATTATAAACATATATGTTTTACAGGTCAAGGCCGGTCATTTGGAAGGCGTGCACAGGAATATGGATCCAACGCGTAGAGGCCCCTTAGAGAAGGCCCCTTATTACTAATAAATACTTAATTTTCGGTTATGTTTTTATTAGTACGATCACCGTTTCTAAATAAGTTTTGTAATTGTATCAAAACTATAAAATATCACTAATTATTTACTTAAACCATATTACTAAAACCATATTTCTCTCTTGTTCTCGAAATGCTTTTTCTTTTGACGCATCGACGCTATTATCTAGGAAATGTCTTGAAACTTTTGATAAACATATATTAAACAACAGAGATATAAGTATAATAATGCTCATATGTCGGTGTACCAAAACTAGCTCTATGTATATATGTATATTATTGTATATATATATTACATTTTTATTTAGTACGTTTTAATATCACATGTCGGAATAACCGTGTTCAACAGTTGTATATATAATTATCGAAAGATTTTGTGTAATTATGTTAATATATTCATCATTTATGAAATACTAGCTTTTACCTGCGGCTTGGCACCTCATGAACACGGTTATATGGATAAAAAGTATCCTATGTATTAATCCAGAACATATTCTTTAAGTACACCAAAGTTCATCCAAATCCGTTCAGCCGTTTCCAAGTGATAGAGTGACAAACATTCATACATCCACACCTACGTCCTCATAAACTTTCGCATTTATAATATTAGTAGGAAGTAGGCTTTTTACGAAGGCGACTCACAATTTGTTTCCTATACAATCATGTTGTCGGGTGGGTTGCTGACTGCTCTTGAAGAAGTTGAAGACTGCTCTTTGGGGAAAACTTAATAATTTTTGATATTTGTTACTGTCGAGATGGGGTGGCATTATATTACATTTTTTTCTAAGAATATCAAAATGTCAAAGCCCACATTAAGCCCACACTTTAGAAAACATGGACATATCGGTAATTTATAGGTCAAAATAGTTTTATATAGTAATTTTTAGGGTTCCGTACCCAAAGGGTAAAAAGGAACCCTATTACTAAGGCTCCGCTGTCCGTCCGTCTGTCACCAGGCTGTATCTCTCATGAACTGTGATAGTTAGACAGTTGAAATTTCCACAGATGATGTATTTCTATTGCCGCTATAACAACAAATACTAAAAAACAGAATAATATTAATATTGATGGGGGCTCCCATACAACAAACGTGATATTTTTGCTTCTTTTTGCTAGCAATTGATAACGGTAATAGGTAGACGCTTGAAATAATACTTAGTTTTATTACCTTAACATAATATTTAGTTTTATATTCACTTTATAAATAAATAATTAAATAAAAATAAAACAAATATTTAAGGGGGGCTCCCATACAATAAACGTGATTTTTTTTGCCGTTTTTATAGATAATGGTACGGAACCCTTCGTGCGCGAGTCGGACTCGCACTTGGCCGGTTTTTTAACATTGCTTGATTGGCAATTTGATGATGTGAGTTGGATTTTATTGGTGACCCTATTAGAACGATGACGGGGAGGATTTTGTTGTGAAATAAGGTTGAAATTATCTGTAAATTTAACTTCCGTGAAATTCAGGTGATGTGAATCAATAACTATTGATTGATTTCCGTTATGTTTGGGATGTGGTAAAAACTATATATATAAGACGAACTAATAAAAAAAATGTATTTTAATTTATATACTAACTACATATATATTTTAATGTTTAATATACACTAACAAACCGACTAGACGTAATCAGTTACTTTTTTCAAAATATTCTTTCAAAGAAAGTTTGTGCTCCCAAAATACAAAACAAAATAAAATCGGCCAAATCATTGAACACGTTCTCAAATATTTGTGGGCATGAACATGTCTGTTTCTCTTCGCATGGAAGTTTTCTATGTATTATAATTATGTACATATTTACAAAAAAAATATTGTTTTGAACTGTCTCTTTGTGTCTTGTGTTTGTGTCATAGTCTGGTGTTTTATATATATTATTATGTGTGTATTTAAAAAAAACTGTATTTAAGTATAACATCAGTTATCTAGTACCCGTAGTACAAGCTTTACTTAGTTTGTGACTAGATGGCCGTGTGTAATTTGTCCAGGAACATTTATTAATGTTTTATGTTATATATTATATGCGATACTAAGATGTTATGCATAGCTTCCTTGAGCCATGTAAAAATTATTTATTCACAGCAAGGATGGCTGGAAGAAATCTCTTGAAAAGATAAAATAAGCTCACTTTTGTATGTTGTTATGCAATAAAATATAAAGAGTATTACCAAATGATATAAAAGAGCTACCATTTAACAAACAAAAGTTAAAAAAATAACAATTAGTTAATGGCTACTGGAAAAAACGTTTTATACAGTTGACGAATACTTGAATTATTTAAAAAATAGTTAACTCAGGTTTGTCGATGCATGTAGTAATTCCTTAAAAATTGTGTTTATAAATATTTGCATGCTATTATATGATTATATAATCTAATAAAAGCGGAGGACCGCGTGTGGTGGAAAGCATTGGGAAAGGCCTTTATCCAACAGTGGGTAGATACAGGCTGACGATGATGATGATGATTATATAATATGACTAAATAGGCAAACGCAATTTTACTTTTAAGATCCAACCGCATTTATTGTACTCACCCTATTTATGGCTATACTAAATAAATCATTTGTATTAATAAAATTCAGAATATATCGTGTAATCTACTACAAGTAATGGATTAAATTCCTGAGCAGTAAAAAAACTTAGACACATAATTTGCGTAAAGACGTCTGGAGTGCGGGCTAGACCCAGACAATTCTGGCTGGGTCTGGCGCGAAGGTTCACTGCACTTGAACGACAGACCCGCTTATCCACAATACTTTTCAATCTATTGCTTTTTTAGCAAAGAGTTTTATACAGACATATTAACAATGACAGCAATGAATGAGGAATGAAGCAGTTGGATCAATTGTCTACTCTCACCGGATGTCACTCTCTTGTAGAACATCGTTTTCGCCTTTAATTATATTTTGCAATTATGTGGAATCACATCAGTTAATTAGTAATGAAGTGCTTATTTCCTTTATAACTAGCAGGTAATTAAAAATATTGGTTATTTATTGAATAGGATTTTTTTTATTAAGTACATGTACAGAATTAGAGTACAAAGGGCAGCCTTATCGCGATGTGATTTCTTTCAGTCAACCATTTATAAAAAATACACTAAAAATGAAAAAAAAAAAAGGTAAGGTAGGCGGCGGGCTTTAGGGTGTAAGTAATTCATCAACATCTTTGAACCAAAGCCAACTTCATCTGTACAGGTGCTCCCTGCTGACTGACAAACGAAGCTCTGGCGAAAAGAGAGGTAGGGAGCGTAATTGTAAGCTACCTATCCGACTGGGGAATGTACCTCCACCTTACAGAATATCGCAGCCAAATAACAATTCCCTTGGGGGTTATTGTGTTCCTGCGACTAGGTGAGGTCACCAGAAGGGAAGGAGATGCTGCACTGGCAGCGGGGGTGGCGGCGCGCGAGCGATATGATGCGAGCGTTAATATGGCTACAGTAATCGTTGCACATCTTGCAAGCCGTATGCATGTCTGCCACCCGACGTAGTATAAAAAAAGTGTAATAAAAGTAAATTAAATAATAAACTATTGAGAAAAATGTCTCACTAATAAAGTAAATATGTATTTATTCTATTAGTGAGACCTTTTTCTCTTTTGTTTTGACATGTATTTTATATATGTTTATATAAATCTATTTACACGTATAAACATATATACAATACTTACATACACTTATACCATTGCAAGCGTCTAAGGCCCGCCTGATGTAAAGCTACAGACGTTAAGTGCACTAGTGTGACACTCACATCATCATCAGGTCATTTTAGTCTCCACTACAGGAGCACGACCCTCTCTCGCCCGTCAAAGACAGAAGGAGGAATTGGCCTACACTCCCCACGCTGGCCAAACGGGTTGGGGAGGCCTGATCGGTGATTGATAATGTATTTCCCTTAGACGCCTTGTACGACATCCATGGGAAGAGACGGAGTGATTCTATTCTAGTCTGCTGGAAACCACACGGCTCAATACGGCTAATATCTGTTTGCAAGTTATAAATTGCTATTTAATTGAAAGTAATATCGTAATGGTAGTAGTGGCGTGTACGATCTACTACAGAGTACGTAGTAGGCAGGTACCGTCAGTAAAAATAGGATCTACATATTATCGTTTTATCTATTCTTTGACGAGCCTCCGAGGTCACTGGTTCGATCCCCGCACATGACTAACATTTGTGTGCATGAACATGCCTGTTTGTCTGGATGAGCTCGGTGGTGTAGTGGTCAATGACGCGGCTTCGACACCAACGCTCGTGGGTTCGATTCTTACATAGGACAAACATTTGTGTGCATGAACATGTCTGTTTGTCTTAGTCTGGGTGTTTTCTATGTATCATAAGTATGTATTTACAAAAAAAAATGTATTTACGTATGTTTATCAGTTGTGTAGTACCCATAACACAAGCTTCGCTTACTTTGGGGCTAGATGGCGCTGTGGAATTTGTCTGACAATATTTATTTATTTGTCTTAGTTTGAGTGTTTTCTATGTATTTATTTACAAAAAAATACGTATTTATGTAGGTACATACAGTTATATACCCAAAGTAGGTACAAGTGTTGCTTAATTTGAGACTAGATGACGCTGTGCAATTTCAGTCATAATTATATTTATTTATTTTACTACATTCCAAAGCGTATGCAATTATCGATAAGGCCGTTGAATAGGTTTTTAATAAATATTATACATATACTCGTACATACAGATAGTATGCAATAATTTAGGGTATTTTAGTCATAAGACATAAATCTACAATGTAACGTTTATTACAAATTCTGTAATTTGAGCACACGGGTCTGTTGATTGAAATTTCAAGCAAGCAAGGTAGTAAAGAAATATTATCCATTCCCATTTAGCTGTATTTCAAGCTTTAGAAGTCCAGTCAACCTCACCTGTGTACCTGATTAGTAGAAGGCTTTACCAAAAGTAAATACTGCGTTAGCAGCGGGAGTGACCGATGCTCCATGTTACAGTAATTGCTTACAACTAGCCATATGCTTGTTTGACACCATAGGAAAAAATACATTTTTTTTAATACTACGTCGGGTGGCGGACAAGCATACGGCCCGCCTGATGTGATGCGATTACCCTACGGTAATCGCATCACATCATATTAATGCTCTCAACATAAAATATCGCTCGCGCGCCGCCATTTCGCTGCCAACGCAGCATCTCCTTCCTTTCTGGTGACCTCACTCACTCGCAGGAACACAACAGGTGCAGGTGAAGTTGGCTTTGGTTCAAAGATGTTGATGAACCACTTACACCCCAAAATATATATTACTTATACTTAAACTATTTTTTACATAAAATATGTAAAAAGTAGTATAAGTCGCTATTCTATCACTGAAATTGCTTTGAAGCTGACCAACCTTTTTTGGTCAACTCTACAATACTTGTACAATCGGGTCAAATTCGTAGAGCTCCCAATGAAATGTCTAATGAGATCAATTAGCGACAAATAAACAACTTTTTCAATACAAATTAACGATATACGTCATGACAACACGAAAAAGTATCCAAAAGGTCGGCATTTTAGCAAATTTAACAACACCTATTATCTACACTTCAACACCGTAAATTAAACTGCTATATAGGTACAAAAGACGACCGGACCGGTGCGTCGACGCGTCGGATGATTCTGTGAATTCTTGACCGGTCGGCCGATGGGTTGTTAGACACGTGTAACGATTTCAATCTGTTTTCTTTGTCCGTAGCGCGATACGTTGACCGCTCGGTCGACGGATCTACACTTTTCACTGTGACATCGACGGATTGGTCGAGTTAAGAGAGTAGGGAGCTTCAAAGATGCTCACGCCAGGGTTGCGGGGTTGTGGGAGGCAGGTGCGTTTATTTCACGGGAAAAGGGATTCAATTGATATATTAATTCGGCACCTAGTGGCAGATATTTAATCTGATGTAGTCTAAGATAACAATGTTGTTTGCGATTAGGATCCGATGTCGGCTTTTAAGTTTATTTCTTTTGCATAATCTTTTGTATTAATTTTATGGCGTCTTATTTGTATTCTGCACGAGTAACAGATGGAATCGGGGGATATTCGACAGAAGTCAATTCCGTAGTTCTTCCAGCTAATGCAATGCGCTAACTGCGGTGAAGTTAACGGTGACGATATTCGACAATCATTCGACTTGGCAGCGATTCGACAGTATACGATTTGGTATAAAAAATAACTATAAAAGAGACATCTATCGCTTCCTTTTATTTTTTTTATACTAAGTTGTGGGTCGAATAAGCGTACGACCGCCTGATATGAAGCGGTTACTGTGATCATTAGACGCTTGTTCAAGCAACACACTGGCAGCTGCTAATGCAGTGTCTCCTCGCATCGGTATTCTTCAGTCAAAGGTATTATTTGGCTGCGGCATTTTGTTTATAAGAGGTGTACTTCCTCAGTCGATTGTAATATACCCTACATTTCCTTAGCTAAGTTTGTTTATCAGCAGGGTGGTACACCCTGGTGTGACGTTTGGATATGCTTGCAAATTTGCCACTATATATGTACTACAAAATAAGTGTACGTAACTACAAAAATGCATCTAAATACCAAATGGGAAATGGGTTTGTGAATTCTATTGCTACTAAAGCTTAGCTGAGCTGAAACCTACTAACTACGAATTCCCTTTGATAATAATATTTGTCGCTGTATTCAAAGCGAATAACTTTCCTTTTAATTTCTGCTAGCAACAGCTTACTGCACTTTGAACATTTTCAGTGTTGGCTAACAGCGAAATTAAGAGTCATTATTGTTTTTTTTTTTAAATATGTTTCTCCCTTGAAATAGAATGGAAATAACTGTCGCAAGTTTAAGGAAACTTCGTAATAGGAAGTTAGTTTATTACGCAATTCAAACAATAGGAGCGGACCTTGTCTTCTTAGAAATAAATTGAACAAAATCAATAACGTCTTGTGATTTTATCAAACAACAATATTGATAATTTCGCCGAAAAATTAAGTAGAACACCATATTCTATACAGGCAGATTACGCGAAAGTAGTTCGAATTCCGAACGCTCGGCGGTGTCGTAAGTTCGGCGGCCAGATTGGGTAGACCCCAGACAAATTAGCCGTGGACCTCCAGTTTTGATATTTTCGTTCTGCAGGGGAGGGACGGAACGGGTCTGTTTAGAGCGGTGATCGACTAAGTACCTTTCACGATCTTGAGGCGAGGCGCGTCACTTTCCCCGCTCTACTGAGTTTTTTCGAACGTAACCAACATCATGATTACATCAATATCGCATGCGGATCATTCCGCGTGTAAACCGCACCTGTGAATCGGAACGCATCGCGATTTTTAAAAATCGAACATGATGCGTTCTAACTTCGATTCTTTCGATGATTTCTATTCGTTATAGAATTAAGAATACATTTTAATATTCACATTAGAGCTATTATAGTAATAGCAAACCCCGGCCACTCCATACAAAAATGGCGCTTTTGCATGTAGTAACCAAATGACGTCTGTACACGTGCCTATGTTTGAGTGACGTTCTCTAGGGCTGACATTATTCAATTATTAGTCGGACATGTAAGGGGGTGTAAGTGGTTCATGAACATCTTTGAACCAAAGTCAATCTCACCTGCACGGGGTACACCCTGCTGACTGACAGACGAGGCTCTGACGAAAAGAGAGGTAGATCACATAGCGTATTTTTTAAGCAGCCCGACTGACTTACTTACTTCCACCTCACAGAATACCGCAGTGAAATAACAATTTCCTTGAGGGTTGTTGTGTTCCTGCGAGTGAGTGAGGTCACCAGAGAGGATGGAGTTGCTGCGTTGGCAGCGGGGATGGCAGCGCGCGAGCGATATTTAATGTTGCGAGTGTTAATATGGTTACGGTAACCGCTTCACATCAGGTGGGCGTAGTGAAGAAAAAAAAACGTGTGACACTCGGGGATTGCCGCGGTAAAGCTATTGCATAGCATTTTTTATTTTTTAACTAATGCTCTTTTGCTCGTTCATCCATCCATCCATATCCATTCATCTATCCATCCATCCATCCATCCATCCATTCATCCACCCATCCACCCATCCACCCATCCATCTACCCATCCATCCATTCATCCATCCATTCATCCACCCATCCATCCACCCATCCACCCATACATCCACCCATCCATTCATCCATTCATCCACCCAAACCCATCCATCCATCCATCCATCCACCCATCCACCCATCCATCCACCCATCCATCCATCCATCCATCCATCCATCCATCCACCCATCCACCCATCCATCCACCCATCCATCCACCCATCCACCCATCCATCCACCCATCCATCCATCCATCCATCCATCCATCCATCCATCCATCAATCCATCCATCCATCCATCCATCCATCCATCAATCCATCCAACCATCCATCCATCAATCCGTCCGTCCGTCCGTCCGTCCATCCATCCAAATTGTTTTTTTTTTACTTTCCATGTGTTGAGACATCCATCCTCTGCACAAATAACTCTCATCTTTTACATACTCGCATATTATTTTAAACTGAATGGAGAATAAAATACAAGCGACGTCAATTCGTACGTTGTGGCATTCCTTGCGAACGGTTCCAAATCGGTTCCATAGCGGAGGTGAGGTCGACTAGTGAGAGCGGCAGAGAGTGTCCATACTGTACATTAGTACTATTACTTATACTGTGGTAATAGTTCGTAATATCATATATAAACTGATTAATGAATCAGTCGATATTAACAGCTGTTCAGTGTACAAGTATATACTAAATGTAGTATATACTTGTACACTGAACAGCTGTTAATATCGTAGATTGCTATTGTTGCAAAGCAAAGTGAATAAAAACCAAGATCACGAGATGTGACGGCTCGGTTATAAAACCGTATAAAACCCGCTGCCTAAATATTCTGCGTATAATATTCGTGTGCATGAAAATGTCTGTTAGTCTTGGTCTGTCGTAGTCTTGGTGTTTTCTATATTGTGTGAATATGTATGTCTGTAAAATGTGAAGAACAATAAATGAAATAATCACTCAAGACCATTATCTAAATGTAACATAAAGAACATTTTATTCAGAAACTCTAGATGGACCGACGACCTCAAAGTGGCTGGTAGCGGTTGGATGCGGAAAGCGGAGGTTTGGATATGGTGGAAAGCATTGGGAAAAGGCCTATATCCAGCAGTGGGTAAATACAGGCTGATAATAATGTTGATGATGATTCAGAAACTAAGTCCTTTGAGCCAGATTCTCGGATCATTATTTAAAATATCCATAATTTATTCGAACTACTCTATGAACTGCCATAATTTCGAAAACAAAGCTAAATCATCTCGATAAACCAGCGCTCATAAATAAATCGACTAAGCACTCGTTGGAACAACAAGTAATTAGTCGATTTGTAATGCCGATATTATTATAAAAATAACATTAATATTGTTGCCAAAATATATCTACTAAAATATATAATATATATTATAGTAGACAATATATATGATACTATAATATATATATATATATATATATATGATATACATATATAACGTACGATATGAATATATGTATTACAATCGTACGTTTGTAATGTCTGAAGATGAATTCGGTAAAAAGCACAGGTAAATTTCAAAATCTAATTACTGAACATTATGAACCTATAGTAAACATTTCTGTCTGTCTGTTTGTCTTTGTCTGGGTCTTTTAAATATTATGTATTTACAAAATAAAAATGTGTTTAATAATATTATTTATTTCACAAAATCGACTACCGAATCAGAAAATATCATTTCTTTTAAATTGCCTGACATATGCGAATTTGACTCTTGAACAGCATCGGGAAAATAGTTGCGTTGTTCACCGTTGGGCTTCATGCTACAAGAATGGCGCCGTGTCGGCCCTTACTCATAGTAAATGAGTTGCTTTGTCCATCAATGATTAACATCAAACCCAAGCAAGTCTTTTTCTCCCTATTTAGTAAGGTATGATTTGTTTTTTACGATAACTTCTGGGAGAGAACATTGAGATTGAGGAAGGGTTGAAGATTATGCCGACAATACAACGGGCAAAAACGGGAAAACGGGAGGGAATAGACGATTTATAAGGGAATCTAAAACACAGCATGGCATGTATCATATGTATCATGTATACTCTTATAAATGCTTCAAATTTATATTGGTTATACTACTACATCGTCTGATGTGATCACCGCAGATATATAAACTCTCGCAAATTGCAGTTTGAAATATTGCAAATATCGCTCGCGCCTCCTCCCCCCTCTCTCGCTGCTAACGCAGCAAATCTTTCCTTTTTTTTTTTATACTACGTCGGGTGGCAGACAAGCATACGGCCCGCCTGATGTGAAGCGGTTACCGTAGCCATATTAACGCTCGCAACATAAAATATCGCTCGCGCGCCGCCACCCCCGCTGCTACCGCAGCATCTCCTTCCTTTCTGGTGACCTCACTCACTCGCAGGAACACAACAGCCCTCAAGGGAACCGTTATTTGGCTGCGGTATTCTGTGAGGTGGTTGTACATTCACCAGTCGGGTAGCTTACAATTACGCTCCCTACCTCTCTTTTCGCCAGAGCTTCGTTTGTCAGTCAGCAGGGTGCACCGCGTGCAGGTGAAGTTGGCTTTGGTTCAAAGATGTTGATGAAACACTTACACCCCAAATTTCCTTCCTGGTGACCCTCACTCACTCGCAGGAACACAACCACCCTCAAATAAATTGTTATTTCCCTGCCCGATTGAGGAAGTTCCTCCACCTCGCAGTTTTCTATCAGGTGAAGGTACTTCCTCAATCGGGCAACTCGCCCTACGTCTCTTTTGCATATCGGATGAACGGTGAACTCTGCTCTTTCATATTTTAACATGTTGTTAATAATAATGTGTCTTTTAATAATTAATTGTACTAAAATAAATCCGAATCCTTTTGATCGTCAAGGTGTCACGTAACATATATATTCAAGCTTCCTCAATGGCTGACACTGCACCCAAATTGGTTATTTTTTATGTCTTACTCGCTGCCGTCCGCGACTTTGTCCGCATAAATAACAGGTAAAATTTCATCCAGATCTGATCAGCCGTTCTGGGTTTTTTAAATACAAACATATCCAAAATGTTTACAGAAAGCTACAAACAATACATTTAATAAATGTCTTAGCACCATATTTAACTGTTTTCTTTTCATACTGTAAAAATCCAAATTATAATGATAATACTTGCAATTTGTGCATTAAAACTTTTACATTTTGAAATAAACTTCCAGGCGAAGTTTTTCAAGAGACTACAAAACAAACGACAACATGGGAAGTAGATGCTACTTATTCTGTTGCATTTCTTTACTCCATGGTTGCGATTAATGTTCTTTAAAAAAGACGTAAAGAGGTTTTTATAGAGTCGATTACGCGCGAGTCTGCGGGATTCCTGTCTCCTAATCCAGTTCAACAGTAGTATAAGATCTAATAATATACATACCGACCAAAACTAACAGATGTTTGCCGAACAATATGTACACGCAAGCCTTTTGTTTTAGTCAAATTATAGATTCGTCGTCAACCCTTATTTATCCCACTGCTGGGATGGGTCTCCTCTCAATTGAAGGGGTTGTTAGAGCATACTCCACCACGTTGCTCAACTGCGGGTTGGCCGAGGCCAGTATTTTCAAGCCTCCTAAAGACAACTGAATTGGCTTAACGACTGTCATCTATAATGACAATAGCCGCGACCGACGGCTTAACGTGCCCTCCGAAGCACGGAGGAACTCGAGATAATAAACTCATCATGGACAGGCTACGGTCGACGTTGCTTAACTTGCGTGTTCGATAAGACTGACACGCGCAACGACGCCATCGGGCTCCTCGATAGAGGAAAACAAAGTATATGACAATAATTTGTCCTATTTCCACGAGCCTTAAACAGGTCATTGGAAAGGGTTACGAAGAGTAGTTACAAAATAGGCTAAAGCGAAGAAAGTGCCGGCGACGCGGTGGGTACCCGCGTACCCGTCGCAATGTCGCCGATGATGGATGGCGGGTTCACCTGCCGCGAAACGCGCACTCAACACGACTGCTTTCGAAACTACGAGTGCATCGACGTAAGGTATTTCTATTTGACGGTACGGCAGACCAGTGTCCTTCACAACAAATGCATAGCTTGCAAGCTATTGGAAGGATTCTGGGGGCCTACTTCGAGGGGAAAATCCGAAGCATAGAAGAAGGACCTCAATCTTTTGTCTTCGGACAAAAGATTGGACCGGTGGACCGGTGCGTGTGGACCGATATTTATGAACGATAGTTTAAATTATATTTTTTTTTACTACTGATATTGTTAAGTAATTTTAACGTTAGTTTATTTTTAGTTCCTTTAGTTTGCACCTACTCATTAATAGCGTTTTATAGTGTGACATTAAATATATAGTAAAATTACTACATACCTGCTGCTCGTGTAAGTGATTCCCGAGCTCTGCTAACCCGACACTACACCGATGTTATCCCTGACATCAGCATAGACGAGATTCAGATGGCCTCGAACAGCTGAAAAACAGGAAAGTTCCCGGTGAAGATGGAATTACAACAGAATTGTTGAAAGATGAAGGAACTCCGGCTCTAAAGGAACTGCAACATCTGTTTGATCCCGTCATTCACAATGGGTTACATCAGCTATGTGAATCAGGAGTGTGGTTGTATTGTTCTTCAAAAAAGGTGACCAAACTTTATTGAAGAACTATAGACCTATCTCAATCCTGAGCCACATATATAATCCGTTTTCGATGGAACTCACGAATCGTCTCGCTCGAAGGTATGATGACTACCAGGCACCGGAGCAAGCTGGGTTTCATAAAGGACATACTTAGTACAGTAGAGCACATATATGTATACAATACACAGTGCAGAAAACCACAGAGTACATTCTTTTTTTAAGAGGAGGGCAAACAAGCATGTGGGTCACCCGGTGGAAAACAATAACCACCGCCAATGGAGATCAGCAACACCAAGCGGTCGCCGACGCGTTGCCAGCCTTTTAAGGGAAATATATACTCTATTATTTAAGGCTCCCATGTCGTAATTGTTCGGAAATACCACTGAGGGAAGTTGATTCCATAGTTTCATCGTTCGTGGTATAAATTGTATTAGAAAACGTACTGTAGTTGATAGCCAATTATCAACATGATATGGATGGATTTTTAATTTATGTCGATTTGTACGATAGTGGAACTCATTTCTTGTTTTCATTTTGCCGTTCTGTATGGCTTTTGTGAACTATGAAAAAGCCTTCGACTTCGAAATTTAAATTTAATTAAGTAGAACATTACAAATAATTTCACATTTAATAAAAACAGAATTTAGACGCTTGGAATAGTAAGGCTTGAATACCATTGACAGTCGGAGAGTTAAAATTGACAATTCCTGGTATAGAAAACTTGATAAAAATTGTGTTTGTTGTTACAACTATAACAGTCGTACTCACTAAGTTACTGAGTTATTATTACAGTACATAACATTAAAATATTGGTGAGACTTAAAGAATAAATTATTTTATACATGCTCTTATTTAGAATATATTTCGTTTTGTAATCTTTTCTTAAAATAAGTTCTCATTCAAACATTTTTGTTTGTTTAACGTGCATAACATTAAATTCAGTTTTGTCAATCAATTGTAGGAAGTTGTACAGAAAAGGCCTATTTGTTGATCTGTCAAAGTCATTTGAGCACACAATTTTAAAAATTGAATTGAATGCAAATAATATGTTGATATTTACATTAAGTTAATTTTTTATTATTACATTAAAAAAATGTCATACTACAGTATACAGATTGACAGATCACAATTTTTGTAGGAAATTGTACAGAAAAGGCGTATAAAGGCGTACAATTTCCTACATTAATCTTTGATCCTCAAGAGTGTGGCAATGATCCGTTTAAAGTATTCTCGAATTAAGGAACGGTGAGAGAACAACCTTAACCTTTTTCACCTTTGTACATTTTGGTTTAAATAATAATTACATAGTGTTGTACTGCAACTATAATGAATTAATGAAACCTTGAACAAATATATAAATCATAAGGCAAAAGATGTAACCTTTGAAATTTCAATCAAAGTAAAATTTGCCAAATCAACTGTGATACCCAATTCATAATAACTCGCAAGTAAATCGAGCATTCTATTTGTTTGAACTCGAGTTTCAACGTGGAGCATATCATACCAAATTCCATTCAACCGCAGAGTAACATTGTGCAGTTGAATTTGTGCTCTTTACCGTTGTTATAAGGTTAGTTGTTGCTCATTACGGTGGTTATTAGGAGCATGTTTATCGCAGTGTTGGTGTTGGTACATCGAAAACGCACCAAGCATCTATTTTTAAAATCGATGCGGTGACCGAAGTGGGGCGTGGATCTTCAATTAGGGAACAGACTGCGGCAGACGTGACATATTGGACTAATTTTAGGGAGTACCGAGTGTTTACTACACGTGAATGGAGTTTTATTAAAATCTGGACTAGTTAATGTAGTTCAAGGAATTTATTCGGCCGTTCTTGCTGTCGTACCACACGGGCACGATTTTGAAACTGAAAACTTTTTTTTATACTTCGTCAGGTGGCAGACAAGCATACTTTTACCGTAGCCATATTTACGCTCGTAATATGAAATATCGCTCGCGTGCCGCCACCCCCGCTGCCAACATAGCAACTCCTTTCTGGTGACCTCACTCAATCGCAGGAACATAACAACCCTCCAGGGACTTGTTATTAGGCTGCGGTATTCTGTGAGGTGGAGGTACTTCCCCAAACGGGCAGCTTAAATAATACGCTATGGCCTACCTCTCTTTTCGCCAGAGCCTCGTCTGTCAGGCAGCATGGTGCACCACGTGCAGGTGAGGTTGACTTTGGTTCAAAGATGATGATGAACCACTTACACCCCATAAACTTCTTTAGATGCTCTGTGCACAAAGTAGCTAGGGAATGAGACTGAACTGTCACGTACGGCTCTGCAACGGTCGTTCGGATAAAGTCGGCATGGAGGGAGCGAGACAGAGAGAGAGATGAAGTTTTGACTTCTGCTGTGTGGTTAAACACACATCGTTTTTTTAGTTTTCTATCGAATACAATAACGAAACAATACGAGTAGTTTCGTTCCGCTATTGGGTATCCATTGTTAATAAATAAATAAATATTGACAGACAAATTACACAGCGCAATCTAGCCCCAAAGTAAGCGAAGCTTGTGTTATGGGTACTAGACATCTGATAAAGATACGTAAATACATTTTTTTTTGTAAATATATACTTATGATCATAGAAAATACCCAGACCATTCATGCACACAAATGTTTGTCCTGTGTGGGAATCGAACCCACGAGCGTTGGTGTTGAAGCCGCGTCATTGACCGCTACGCCACCGAGCTCGACAAAACTGAGTGTTAATAAACTGAGTAAAAAGTTAATCCTTACTTTTGACATGAATACGTCTTTAAAATAGCTTACATAGGGAAGCAATCCAAAAACTCGAATGATAATAAAATCGGGGGATACAGTTTGGTGTTGCAGCTACATACCTATCATCTCCATCCAAAATTCAATCACACCACTGGATAGATGTAGGATCAAAAAATTATAACGCGAAATAAGGCCTATGGAACATCGCGTGCGGGGGAGGGGAAAGCGCTGCCATTTTGAGATAATTTTAGTGCATATAATTCGCGTACAACACACAGCCGTGTCTATGACACAACCACACCCCATTCTTGTAATTAAATTACGGGTTTTCGTTCTCATCATCATCATCAGGTCCATTTTAGTCTCCACTACAGGAGCACGACCCTCTCTCGTCCTTCACAGACGGAAGGAGGATTTGGCCTACACTCCCCACGCTGGCCAGACGGGTCGGGGAGGCCTCATCGATATTTGATAATGTATTTCCCTTAATCGCCTTATACGACATCCACGGGAAGAGACGGAGTGATTCTATTCTAGTCTGCCGGTAACCACACGGCCTAGGGTTTTCGTTCTATATTGTGGCAAATAAGCATTCTGCCTGGCGATGATTTTCCGTCTAATATTATTAATCTGTGACCTGTTGGTTAGTCGTTACCATAGGTTACGGAAGTTAGCAATGTACTGAGGTATTATTTTTAGTCAATGGGACTTCATTATAATTTATTAGCAGATTTTATGTAATTAGTTTGCTCGAGGTAAGCACAAACCAAAAATTCTAAACCGATTTTAATAATTCTTTATTATTATTATATAGATTATATATTCTCTATTGCATGTGACATAGTTACATAAAACAATGTAAACAAGGTGTACAACTGCGAGCTTACCTCTTCTAGCCAACCTAACAATAGTGAAGAAATATTATTTGGCTGGTAGGCGAAATATGTAAACATGTATATGTTGTATGTAATGTATATATTTTTCACCAAGAGAAAGATACATTGTCCAGATAAAGTATATTAAAATATATAGGGTATATTTTTGTAATAATAAGATATAAATAGACGCAAGCGAATCTGAGCAGAAAGCTTGTTAGTTGTGGGATTGGAATCACATTATATTTGTAAAATTTCAACGTGATCTGAAACTTAAATGAGGTGACTAATTTTATGACAAAATATTAGAGGTATTAGAACAAAAGAAAACGTTCATAATACACTCAGAATAAAGAACAAGCCAAAGGGAATGTTTGAACAAATTTCTAACCTTATAGAGACGTTTTCGTGTTCTCATGTGTGTTTTATAAAATATGTTAATGTAGTAAGTTAAAGATTTTGATAATGACTGATATCAGCACGATAACTTATCTATATCACTTGCGTATAACCAACCGTGAGAAGTTAATCGTACACAAGTTATATTTTTTTATTAAATCCGTGTTTTGAATCGCCGGTGTTTTGAGTACAAATAATTCACACTTCACGTGATAACGTCTCATGCCGGCTGCATGCACGAAAAAGCATGACTCATTGTCACGTTCCGTCTGAGTCGAGCGTTCAAGCGAGAGTGCGGAACGAGCGATAGAGAGGCACGATTGGCCTAAGCGTTCGGCTTGCGACGCATCTACCTCTCTTCCACTCCATCGGCCGATGTTTTCTTATGACGTTATCGCGTAAAATTATCGTCCGTAAACCGACTTTACAGACAACCAATTTTTTTTACCACAGACTATTCTTCAAATTATGAAGTAATGTTACCTTCTGGGAATTATGAAGTACCTTGTATTAGTCATGTTTAATCATAGCGATTCCGTGAACACACTCAGTAAGCACGTAATTATAGAAGCTGCTATAATAATCCAGCTTTGCTACGGCATACGCATCGACATTTACAATTGAATTGATGCCGTCGAAACGTTCCATAAATCCCTATTGCCGCGAGCCATCTCCAAATTCTATATTGCTTTTTTGCTGAAGTATCGAATGTTTAAGTTAAAATATGTCTTATAGCTTGCTCATCGAACATTTTTAACATAAGTCCGCTTTCGTCCCAGACGTATTAAATATATACTCGTATATGACGAGCTCGGTGGCGTAGCGGTCAATGACGCGGCTGCGACACCAACGCTCGTGGGTTCGATTCCCACCCAGGACAAACATTTGTGTGCATAAACGTGTCTTTTTGTCTTGGTCTGGGTGTTTTCTATGTATCATAAGTATGTATTTACAAAAAAAAATGTATTTACGTATATTTATCAGTTGTCTAATACCCATAACACAAGTTTCGTTTACTTTGGGGCTAGATGCAATTTGTCTGACAATGTTAAAAAAAATATATATACATATACACTACTTGAAGATTTTTTTATGTGAGAGTCACCTGATGGAAAGCATTTTGAGAGATTTTTAAAAAAATACTGTCTAAACACATGCTTAAGCCTAATGTCTTACTTACCCGTGTGCCAACTGCCGAGCAGCCCGATCAATGGTATGATTTTTACCCGACTACAGCCAGGTCAAAAGGAAGGGTTATGATTTTAGCAGTTTAGGTATGTTTGTAAACTAAACTATTTATCCAATTTTTTTATGGCTTGGGTAACATAACATAAAAGGATGAGTCCATTTTTACCTTTTTAAGGTTTTCCGTAGTCGGATAACAGTTTTATAAACTTTTCCTTTCTCTGAATAAATCAGAGACAATCAGAAATAACTCCGCCAACCCGCAATTAAGCAGCGTGGTGGAATAAGCTCTAAACCCCTTCGATTGGGGGAGACCCGTATCCCAGCAGTGGGATGATTATGGGTCGTTGCCGAATCAAAAGTAAATCCATTCAGTTCTAGACCCAACACAATAATATTTAAAACTGTATCGCATATTTACTTTTGCTGATAACTATACATGCGATATCAAATCAACAACTAATAAAATTACCACACCGATAACTTATCAATGACTCTTCGTCTGCTTTATGTAATCATACTACACTGTTTTTACATACATTAGCTGTGTAACGGTTACCGAGCGACCACAGCTGGGACTGGTATTTCTTACATACATTAGCTGTGTAACGGTTACCGAGCGACCACAGCTGGGACTGGTATTTCTTACATACATTAGCTGTGTAACGGTTACCGAGCGACCACAGCTGGGACTGGTATTTCTTACATACATTAGCTGTGTAACGGTTACCGAGCGACCACAGCTGGGACTGGTATTTCTTACATACATTAGCTGTGTAACGGTTACCGAGCGACCACAGCTGGGACTGGTATTTCTTACATACATTAGCTGTGTAACGGTTACCGAGCGACCACAGCTGGGACTGGTATTTCTTACATACATTAGCTGTGTAACGGTTACCGAGCGACCACAGCTGGGACTGGTATTTCTTACATACATTAGCTGTGTAACGGTTACCGAGCGACCACAGCTGGGACTGGTATTTCTTACATACATTAGCTGTGTAACGGTTACCGAGCGACCACAGCTGGGACTGGTATTTCTTACATACATTAGCTGTGTAACGGTTACCGAGCGACCACAGCTGGGACTGGTATTTCTTACATACATTAGCTGTGTAACGGTTACCGAGCGACCACAGCTGGGACTGGTATTTCTTACATACATTAGCTGTGTAACGGTTACCGAGCGACCACAGCTGGGACTGGTATTTCTTACATACATTAGCTGTGTAACGGTTACCGAGCGACCACAGCTGGGACTGGTATTTCTTACATACATTAGCTGTGTAACGGTTACCGAGCGACCACAGCTGGGACTGGTATTTCTTACATACATTAGCTGTGTAACGGTTACCGAGCGACCACAGCTGGGACTGGTATTTCTTACATACATTAGCTGTGTAACGGTTACCGAGCGACCACAGCTGGGACTGGTATTTCTTACATACATTAGCTGTGTAACGGTTACCGAGCGACCACAGCTGGGACTGGTATTTCTTACATACATTAGCTGTGTAACGGTTACCGAGCGACCACAGCTGGGACTGATATTTTTTGACGTGAATATGTCTTTAAAATTACTTCCATATTCTATTCAAAATAAAACCGGCCAAGTGCGAGTCAGACTCGCGCACGAAGGGTTCCGTACCATTATCTATAAAAACGGCAAAAAAAATCACGTTTGTTGTAAAGGAGCCCCCCTTAAATATTTGTTTTATTTTTATTTAATTATTTATTTTTAAAGTGAATATATAACTAAATATTATGTGAATATTTCAAATGTCTACCTATTGCAGTTATCAATTGCGAGCAAAAACGAGCAAAAACGAGCAAAAAAATCACATTTGTTGTATGGGAGCCCCCTTAAATATTAATTTTAATCTGTTTTTTAGTATTTGTTGTTATAGCGGTAATAGAAATACATCATCTGTGAAAATTTCAACTGTCTAACTATTACAGTTCATGAGATACAGCCTGGTGACAGACGGACGGACGGACGGACGGACGGACGGACGGACGGACAGCGGAGCCTTAGTAATAGGGTTCCTTTTTACCCTTTGGGTACGGAACCCTAAAAACGAATGATAACACAATCGGGAGATACAGTTTGGTATTGCAGCTACACATCTATCATCTCCATCCAAAATTCAATCACCACTGGATCAATGGAGGATCAAAGAATTTATTACGCTAAGTAAGGACTATGGAACATCGCGTGCGGGGGAAGGGGAAGCGCTGCCATTTTGAGATAATTTTAGTGCATATAACGTATACACGTACAACACACGGCCGTGTCCATGACACAGCCGCACCCCATTTTTTTCAGAAGTTTCATTTTGTTCTTTTGTCTGAAGGTTTTGAAACGAAAATTAGCAAGTGGGGGAAGGCAAGATCCGAGCGAGCTCAGTTATTCATAGCACAACGCGTGATTATAGCAGGGGCGTTGTACGTCCTATTGATCGATCCCAGCATTGAAAAGCATACGGTCTCCCATGGATGGAAGGTATCTTACCTTAGAGAAGGTGTAGGAGCTCACGCTGTAGGAGCTACCCTTCGATAGAACACACGGAGTTTCGCCAATCTGAATGTGTCCTTTCAAATATTTAATGGTTGACTGGATATCTCATATTTTGTCATGTTTATATCGCTCATTTGGTGCAACAACGACACATTTTAAGTCGACATGCATTTTACGAACATCAGTTTGGTATTTATTTTAATTTACCTCCTGATTCTTCTTAACTTAGAAAATGTATTTAGAGGTACCTAATTAATTTTTATTTTATTTTTGTTGCCATTAATTTGAAATGTTATTTGGTTGGACAATCATAAAAGTGATCTACGTGCAACAACGATATAAATGTACATTGTGACCATATTGCAGCGAATGAGCTATATGTTTTTATCAGTGGATTTAAAAAAATATTTAATTCAGTACTTATCCTGGATAATTAATTAACTATTCACTGTACTTAAAAAACAAACAAACCAGTCCAAAAAAGATTTTCATTTGACATTGTTCTGTCATTGTCGAATGCAAAATCTTTCAAAATCGTGCTTTGGAGGTAACGTTCAATCGTCACTCCCAACTGTTGTCACTAGATCACAGTCATTAAGTTAGACCCCTTACTTTATTTACCACCATCTCTTATTGAGATTCAATAACTGAATAGAATGCTTATTCGTACCAATGAATAAGCGACTCTATTTCAAATGGAATAGAGTAGCTTATTCATTGGTATGAATAAGCAATCTATTTAGTTATTGATGGTGGTAAGGGGGCAGGTCAGTGGACTTGATGCGGCTTGAAACACTAGTCTTCGCCAACACGCAGGTGAGCAGCGTGGTGCAGTATGCTCTAAATCCCTTCGGTTGTGGGAGACCTGTATCCCAGGAGTAAGATGAATAAGTGTTGACGACGACGCCGATTTTTATGTATTGTATATTCTTTTTAGGGTTCCGAACCTCAAAAGGAAAAACGGAACCCTTATAAGATCACTTTGTTGTCCGTCTGTCTGTCTGTCTGTCTGTCTGTCTGTCTGTCTGTCTGTCTGTCTGTCTGTCTGTCAAGAATTTCTATGTCGAGAATGCGTGGAGGTATCAAGCTGAAATTTGAACTGTATGCTCAGGTCTACGGTCCCATGAAGTTAAAAAAAAATCAAACTGCTAAGTTTACGTAGAAAAAAGTTACGGCCGTTTATTCAGCAAAAAACGCATATTTCGACACACTCAAGGGAATCAAAACCTATAGGGTACTTCCCGTTGACCTAGAACTATGAAATTTGACAAGTAACATCGTTATAGACTACAAGTACAGGAATAAATCTCAAAACTATACATTTGTAAATAGATCTTTAAAAATAGGGGGTCTATATTTTATAAAGGGTGTCGAAATTTCAAATTGAAACTACTAGTTCAAATGGGGTATCATATGAAAGGGCTTGATGTACACATTGCAAAATATATTTTATGTATTTTTTTCGACGCATTATTTCATATTTATAATGAAAAATATCAAATTTAATTATGATACTACGTACCTACGGAACCCTCGGTGGGCGAGTCCGACTCGCACTTGTCCGGTTTTTATGTATTGAATCACTCCGTCTCTTCCCGTGGATGTCGTACAAGGCGACTAAGGGAAATACATTATAAAACATCGATCAGGCCTCCCCAACCCGTCTGGCCAGCGTGGGGAGTGTAGGCCAAACCCTCCGTCTGTCTGGGACGGACGAGAGAGGGTCGTGCTCCTGTAGTGGAGACTAATATGACCTGATGATGATGATCATATATTCTTTATTGCACGTTACAAAAAGAAGGTTACAGGAATATACGGAAGTGGTATCCAGCCACCCTTCAGTTAATGTATGTATGTCTAATAGATTAACCAAATTTTACCTATATCATAATTTAATAAGAATTTCACTTATTTTTTTAATCGCGCTAATTGCTGCTAAGCTTTTTATTTTCCTGTAACCTTTAAAATGTAAGAGTTATCTCAATCTACCCTACTTAAAGATATTATAATAATATATTCAGTTTGGAACACAGTCTAGTTAAAGAGAAGTCGTTTGAAATTTAACTCGAGACCATTACCATTCCCCTCGTAATTTTAACGTCGACATTTTCGCCTGCTCTTTATACAGGAAAAAATATATTGTTTATTTGTTAGCGACTACGATTCATTACTGACTTTGCGGAGCAATGGCAACTTTGACTCCGAGGTCGCGGGTTCGGTCCCCGCGCATGACAAACATTTGAGTGCATGAACATATCTGTTTGTCTTGGTCTGGGTATTTTCTATGTACTATAATGTATGTATTTACAAAAAAAAATGTATTTAAGTACATTTATCAGTTGTCTAGTACCCATAACTCAAGCTTTGCGCTTAATTTGGGACTAGATGGCGCTGTGTAAATTGTCTAGAAATATTTATTTTATTTATTTATTATAATCAGAAGAAATTAGTACGAGTAGGCAGGAAACTGAGAATTTGACTCTACTTCTTATCAATGTGAAAGACAGCATTATAGCAAATAAGGCATTAAGAGCCATATTACATTTTGACTGTGATTTTTGCGTAAAATGGCCAATTTTGGCGTTCTTGATCTCGGAAACAAAAATACATTAACAATGTTGACTTATTGAATAGTACAGAATAGCTATTGGCATAGTACGTAGCGGCCTCGCTTTTTGTAAATTTTGCTTAACTTTTTAAATAAACCCAAAATTGCAGAGAAAGATTTTCATAAAATGCGCGCATTCACTATTTTGAGCTCCTGGATTGTAGTACTGTTCCAAACAAATGAAATAAAAAAAAAATAGAATGTTATTTGTTATATAGTCGTATAGTACATAGCGGTCTCGGAGTTTTGAAATATCATTGATTTAATATAGAAAAAAAACATTATTTTAACCAAAAAAGCTTCGAATACCGCTTTAAGTAAACTGTTAATTTCTCAAATAAACGATAATATTATTGAGCAAAATTTATACGAGAATAATTGTTACTTCATGATGAATAAACTTTGTAGCATGAATTTCTTATCTTATTTCAATAAAAACGATAAATATAACTTCAAAATTACTACAAAAAACGATGCACCGGTGGCCTTCGCGGGTTTAGTACTGCGCGAGAGCTCGTCAGCGTGCAAATGTAATAGGGCTCTTAAAAGAGTTGGCTAATCAAGTAACCGGTTGATATATCATATCACAGCACAAATTGCATAGCATAGACCTAGCGATTGAACTTAAAATTTTGCATGAGAGTTTCTCTGGAACATATATCTATGATCTGTTAAAAAAGGATTTTCGAAAATTCCTATGAAATATTATAAAGGTGCTTAAATTTTTATGCAATCAACAGATTGTATGAGCAGCGTGGTATATTAAAAAAACAATACTACGTATCTAAGTAAACTCTTAGATACAGTGTGTGTAGTAGTGTTACATATTGTTGTTTTTTAGGGTTCCGAACCTCAAAAGGAAAAACGGAACCCTTATAAGATCACTTTGTTGTCCGTCTGTCTGTCTGTCTGTCTGTCTGTCTGTCTGTCTGTCTGTCTGTCTGTCTGTCTGTCTGTCTGTCTGTCTGTCAAACATTTCTATGTCGAGAATGCGTGGAGGTATCAAGCTGAAATTTGAACTGTATACACAGGTCTACGGTCCCATGAAGTTAAAAAAAAATCAAACTGCTAAGTTTACGTAGAAAAAAGTTACGGCCGTTTATTCAGCAAAAAACGCATATTTCGACACACTCAAAGGAATCAAAACCTATAGGGTACTTCCCGTTGACCTAGAACTATGAAATTTGGCAAGTAACATCGTTATAGACTACAAGTACAGGAATAAATCTCAAAACTATACATTTGTAAATAGATCTAAAAAAATAGGGGGTCTATATTTTTTATAGGGTGTCGAAATTTCAAATTGAAACTACTAGTTCAAATGGGGTATCATATGAAAGGGCTTGATGTACACATTGCAAAATATATTTTATTTATTTTTTTCGACGCATTATTTCTTATTAATAATGAAAAATATCAAATTTAATAATGATACTACGTACCTACGGAACCCTCGGTGGGCGAGTCCGACTCGCACTTGTCCGGTTTTTTTTTATTAAATAAACAGTTAACCTTATGAATCTCTTGATAAGGATAATTTGTAAATATTATTATATTTGACGGTACTGCCAGAATATAAAGACAACATTTCGAATTAGTTCTTATTATTTGTGGCAATTTGCCAATAGCCTTAGTATTGCGTAATAGTTCAGCAGAACAAAATAACGACTTGAAGAAGTTAATAAATTGTAAAAATAATTATGCAGTAAACCAACTTTCACATACGGTTGACTAAACACACGCAGTCAGTATTAGGTTAGAATTTTCTACCTTAAAGCGATATTCAACGACTGTAGCATTCGGGTTGGAAAGGGAAACAAAATGGTTCAAAGTTTAATGCATTGCAGTGTAGCAGGGGCCTTTAGATAAGAGTTAATTACAGAAAACTATTAAGTAGAGATGCGCCGAATATTTGGCCGATGTCGGTAATCGGTGAGTTATGGATACGACTCAATTGTTTGAGTACCTACGTGTATACGGGCAAAATGTGGCGGATTAACGTCGCTATTCGCAGAGCGTATCTTAGATCTATAATATATATACTAGGAATTCTATAAAATCCTTCGACGCATTTTCCGCCTTTTTAGCGCCGGTTTAAATATAAATGAGTTACCTATATTCCGGCATCTAGAGGGAATTTTCGCAAACATTTTCTCAGCTGACGCCATGTTGTTGGAAAAAACTAATAGGAACAGCGCGAAACTTCATGCGAAATATCAAGTTACTACTCGATGCGATTATACATCTTCTCGTTTCATGATATAAACAGATTAATTCCGTGGTTGCGTCAAACCGATCATAAACTAATTTGAGGAACTGCAGGTATTTTACACAGTATGTCAAGCTTTATCAAAGGTACCTTAGAGGCAAGCATATTGGAACACGCTTTCACTGCGGCGTGCAGTGCGTTGAAGCGTGGGTAATCTCTACCTGCAATTTCTGCGATTCCATTGTTTTCTTTTTTGTTATTATATGAATTACAAATTGACTACAGGTATTGACGCTGTATAGGAAGTTGTTCTATGATCTGGTTACTTGTTAAGTTAAATAAGTTTATGTTCTCTTACAAAAAGTACCTATTTCAATAAATGTTTTTCAAATTGCTTCCAAAGCGAGGCAATTCAATGATAACAGAAACAAATATATTGTCAAATATTGTCAGACAAATTACACAGCGCCATCTAGCCCCAAAGTAAGCGAAGCTTGTGTTATGGGTACTAGACAACTGTTAAACATACGTAAATACATTTTTTTTTTGTAAATAAATACTTATGATACGAGTACATAGAAAACACCCAGACCAAGACAAACAGACATGTTCATGCACACAATGTTTGTCCTGTGTGGGAATCGAACCCACGAGCGTTGGTGTCGAAGCCGCATCATTTTTGACGAGCTGCGCCACCGAGCTCGTTAAAAAATTGAATGATAACAAAATCAGGGGTTACAGTTTGATGTCGCAGCTACATATCTATCATTTGCATCCAAAATTAAATCACACCACTGGATAGATGAAGCATCAAATAATTTATTACGCTAAGTAAGGAGTATGGAACATCGTGTGCAGGGGGAGAGTGAAGCGCTGCCATTTTGAGCTAATTTTAGTGCATATAACGTATTCACGTACAACACATGACCGCGTCCATGGCACAGCCAACGTCTTATAATACGATGCAGCCGGCTGCACGCACGAAAAAACAAAACGTATGCGGCGTTACCTCGCTCAGAGGCGTTCCATTAAAATTTTCTTTTCAATAATGCAAACATTCCATCAGTATTTTCTTATGACGTTGTCACGTTCAACTATCGTCAGTAAACCGACTTTACAAACAACCGATTTTTTTCTTCTCTTTATTCAATTATCAATTTAAGCAATTTTCACTCTCAGTACAAGAATCAGACATATATATATTGTAGTATATATAACTGAATATTTACCTTACACCTACTAAAAACTTCAATCTGGTTTCACTAGGTATCCTCTGGGAAATCCTCAAAGTGCCTTCGTCATCTTTAAAATTTCAAACATTTTCCGTCTTATTTCAAAATATATTCAAAATATAACGATAGTAAGGTAAACTCGACTGAAACAATATGCGCAATGCGCATATCATATCGATTATACTTGAAACTCTAGTTATGCATCTAAATTATTATGATAAGGTCTTTGTCCAGTGACTACATGTATTGTAAAACTGTATTTTGTAACAAAACGGTGTGAGTTTCAACTTATATATTATCACTAGCTGATACCCGCGACTTCGTTCGCGTGGACTTTATGATTCCGGCGTATTAATACAAATACGAACAAATGTAGATACATAAGAAAATATTAAAAATTAGTGTGGCAGTATTATACGTTAAAAGTCAATACGTTAAAAGACGAATTACACACTGCCATCTAGTCCCAAACTAAGCAAAGCTTGTACTACGGGTACTAGATAACTGATATTATACTTGAATACATTTTTTGTAAATACGTACATACATATAATACATAGAAAACACCCAGACCAAGACAAACAGACATAAATATTGTCAGACAAAATAAATAAATAAATATTGTCAGACAAATTACACAGCGCCATCTAGCCCCAAAGTAAGCGAAGCTTGTGTTATGGGTACTAGACAACTGATAAACATACGTAAATACATTTTTTTTTTTGTAAATACATACTTATGATACATAGAAAACACCCAGACTAAGACAAACAGACATGTTCATGCACACAAATGTTTGTCCTGTGTGGGAATCGAACCCACGAGCGTTGGTGTCGAAGCCGCGTCATTGTCCGCTACGCCACCGAGCTCGTCATGTTCATGCACATAAATATTTGCATTTCGAACCCGCGACCTCGGAGTCAAAGTGGCCATGGCTAACCATTTGACACCGAGCTCGTCTAATATTTATTATTTATTTATTTATATTATTATGTAGATCTTAAGAGAAATGGGCGATTTGCCGTCGCATAACCTTTTGCAACTTATGACTATACGTATATTTCTGTCCACAGATCACTAAGGAAACCCGACGAAACAGGTGGCTTTATTTTACATCTGGATTGCTTTTTCACTAACAAGACGTCATAAACTGGTAATGTTACAATGTAACATAATTGTAACACAAGAGAAAAAAACCCATTGAACGAGCTATGGACTCTATAGTGCGTAGATCCAAGGAAACCAGCGAAGGCAACAGCTGGCAGATGGGATGGGCGCTAAAATACCAAGTACCCACCGGTAAAATCAAATTGGTCTACTTTTTATATAATTAACCTTGTTAGGTATATAAAAAATATAGCAAATTAGTAGTGGATCCGACTCATTAACGAATGTAACCACAGAGTAACCAAGAATACAATGTACCTAATGCAACGTCATAATATATTATAAAGTTTTTGTTTATGTAATATATTACTTATATGTATGCACATACACGTTTTTGTATATTTTTGTATTCTAAGGTGACAAACAAGTATATAGCCCGCATGATGAGAGCAGTTATCATAGCCTATGGACACCTGTAACACCAGAGGCATCACACGCGCGTTGCCGACCCTGTAAAAACTTCTTCAAGTTTCTACAAACCTTTTTGAATTTTATTGCATTTGAAATAATGTCCAAAATTATGAAATCGTTAATATTACATTGTGGGTTATACGTATTGCATTGCGGGTTAATAGTAAGGTAAAACATGTGTCAATTGGAAGGACGAAAAAACTAAAATCGCGCAATACTCGTACTTGTAAGTAGCGGCATGCTTTACATCGCTGATTGTGCAAGTAATATGCATATAAACAAGAAAATTATATGTGTGTGCACGTGTTATCGCACACACTTTAGACATTCCATGATAGAAAGTAAGGTAGAGCTGTTCAAAGACTCGTAACACAAAAGAAAAAAAAGAAACCCTTATGTACCTATAGGATTCTTTCGATGTCCATTTTTCTGTCTGTTAGTCTTCTCAAGTCTGCTTCAAGCCGCATATTTTGACTCTCTCAGGGAATCTAAAACTATAGCTTACCGTTGATTGTAAAATGAAAAGGCCAAAAACCCGTGAACTTGATTAAGTTGATTGTAAATTAAATCACTTTTTTTTTTGGATTTTTTCATAAACAGATTTGTTGTTGGTAAACTATGTGTTGATGTATGTTGACAACAATTTTCCAATGTTAAAGTTAAATTTGTCCATCATACATTTTTTTTTCAATGGCAATCTTTTACTAGTTCGCTAGTGTTACTGGAATTTGGCTTTCTTTTATAGAACCTTTAGAAAAAATATGTAATATTTAATTAATTCAATATCTACTATTTAATTAATGCGATCCTCCGCGGAAAGCGGAGGATCGCATTGGGGAAGGCCTATATCCAACAGTGGGTAGATACAGGCTGACAATGATGAGGATGATGATTTAATTAATTGTCTACTTACATAATTTTCTCGGCGCTAATATGATAAAATGTGTCTTTTGACTGTGTTTTATTATGACTATTTATTCGCTGTAGGCACTGATTCCGATGAAGTTTGAAGATTAAACTTGAACCGCAGTTGGATCCCTGTGGAAAGATACACTTGATTAAAATAAATTGATAAATTACCAAAAAACCATACGTTTATACAGTTTAAACATTTTGTTTTCTCAAAAGAATTTACAAATTGACTTAAGAAGATAATACATAGAATTAAAATATTGTGCTAATTTGGGTACTTAAAGATAATAAATGGTTTAAAAATGGATAATTTTTCACCTAATAATTATTATAAGCTACCGTTATTGACTGATCTATCAATACAGAGCTCAAGTCACTGGACAGATCAGAGGTCCTACCGCCGAAGCTGAAGCCCAATACCATCACAATTTTTGAATGCGGAAATGAAACTATTGCTTAGATTGTTGCTAATTATGTTTCGTTCAGCGGGTTGAAACTCTCGAACTCTACCGATTATGCGGAAGATATTTATCAATAACTTTAATCTAAGATCAATTTTTGGTATCAAAAAAACCGATAGATATCGGCTTCAGCTTCGGCGGTAGGACCCCTGATTGAGATTTGACATACAGGTAACTATTATGACGTGGCATCCGCTAAGAAAGGACTTGTGGAAATTTCCATGGGATATGCGTGTACGAAATCGTAGGCGCAAACTAGTAAAAACAGCAAATGTATTTGCATTTAAAAATACAAATTGCTGGTAATTTCTAAGTTTGCAGGACAAACCTTACAATATAAAAACCGCATAAAATTATGTCTTCTAAATACATAATATAATTATTTTCCTTTAATGAATACATGTCATTTGCGTACTACCGAGAAAATAAGGAAAACGGCATACGATTGGCCCTGAATTTGATTTATTCAATGTTGTGTCATACACAATGTCAAAGACAAGGGCTTTTGTTTAAATATGATAATATGTGTATTACTTAAGATTCCCATTGTTATTGACCTATAACAACCTCTACAATCATTTTTTGACGTAAAAAGCAAATATGTTATTAGTATTATTGGAATTATCAGCGTGAAAAATTCTATGGCCGAAGTACAAAAGTACAACTACCTACCTAGGTATATAGGTTATATTGTAGACTAGGTACTATGGAAATTGGAGAACAAGCGTAAATTTTGTAATAGTTTTGTGACTTTTTGTCTAAAGTGTGTGCCAAGTGTCAGCCGTCCCTATTCAAGTAAAGTATCATACATACGGTAGATTAGAGGTCCTTTGATCCAAGTTGAAAATAATTAAGATCTTATTCTGTTTTCAAAAATTGAACTTCGGTTTAGGTCACTGGTAAACGCCTTCAGCTTGGTAGACTTGGTTAGACTTTGAAACTGTAGTTACTGAGATAATTTTCGACATTTTTGTCGAAAATTATGGCTACTGAGCTAATCTGCTTTAGGTCGTAATATTTTGTAATTTTAATTATTATAGGGTATTTTGAAAATTTCTTGCTTTCGGAATCGAAAAATTCTATCTAAGTCATCTTCGATTTACGCGGTAGAACAACAACTGACAGAATAAAATAGATGTCGTCAGCATTTAAATAGCGTTGTAGTAATTATTTAAATAGTTGATTTCGGCTAACTTGCCAGAACATTGTAAATTAAAGAAAAAATGGAAAAATTCACCTCGCTACCAATATTTACATAAATTTAATACAAAAATCCACCGCCAAGGTGGGAACGGTAATCGAACGGTCGTGAATTCATACATATTCCTCCTAGGGGAGATTTTTTTTCATTTTTACCACTATTTATAATACCGTTATAATATTATTGACCTTTACACTTAAACAGTGCAGTGGTAGATCTCTTCATCAATTTTATTTAATCTAAAGTGTGTGCGTTCACCGTCGAATGGGAGCTTCACGGGTGAGTCGCCGGCGGGCGGTCGCGACCGCCGCGTGCTCGGGACCGTTATGCGGCCATATCTACCAGGTTTAATGACTCGGTGCACAATGCGGAGGGAATTTTGCTCCTCTCTACGATTACTGGGAATTAAATATTGTCAAATAAAAACTTTTGTGTGCGTGTGTTGGCAAACAAACATATTGATAACCAGTGTTGGTTATTCGACAGCCAATGGCCTGAAGATAAAGAGCTTATATACTAAGTCCATATGATGAAATACCGAAGTGAAGCGACACGCGGCGTCTGTTTTGATTTTTTTTTTATTATAGTAGGTATGTAATATCTATCGTATGTTCATTACTACTCTCTGCATTTTCTGCGAAAGTTATTATTAGTTAGCAGATATTATATAGGAAGAAACATTGCAAGTGTAGTGTTTGATGTTTACGTACTTTCATAGTTGTAGGTATTGTCGTAAATATCACTAGATAAAAGTCATATCAGTATATTTTAATAACACGTAAAATGGCATGATATTAAGAGTTAAACTCGTGTCTAAAACAATAACCACAAAAACATCACAAAAAAAAAACGAAATTATTATTTATTTTTTATTTGTAACTTTATTGACTATAAATATGTTGGTACAATAGGCGGACTTAATGCCTATTGTATATTAGACATGTATTAAAATAATATATACCTTACTTCCTACTTGTACATCACTCCCACAATTGAGAAGAAGCTATTAATGACATCTCATTATGTACAAATCAGTCAAATATAGAGGCATATTACGTCAGTGCCTATAATACGTACATACATACAAACGTAAATATAATCGAAAAACATTAACCTCTAAAAATTTACGTTGTGTATATTAATTTCCTTCCGAAGCTTCTCAATTATTGACTCTCCCAGTAATATAATACAAACATTACGACCCTCAAACTGAGCGCCATGGATACCAATGGCGGCATTAATTTGAATAGCTGTATAATCTATGATTATATTTAAGTGCTGGAGCATTACAGTCTATTGTTTTCGTGTCAGTAATATCTCTAATTCGATGTGCTAGGATCTACACTGTTCTAATGATTTGATTCCTAAATTTATATATCCAGCTGACCTGGTATCTATGCTCTGTGGCATTTCACAGCTTACTAATAACGACAAAAGGTAATTAACCATTTTAATGTTTGATTTCCTTTCATGTTGGCTTTATCAGCTTAAATACCAATCAACCATAATTAAATACCGTCCACTATTTAAAGTACGACATTCTCAGACTGCCTATCATGGTACGGTCAAGCTAATATTAGTCAAGTGTGCGAGAAGACACATTTAAAGATTATCTGAAAACCTCGTCCTCTAATAGGCCCTTAACTCATGCCCGTCTTCACCAGTCTGAAGATTCTATCGGGATGAAAAATATCCTTTAAGTTAGTCCAGAATGTTCTGACTCTGTGTGCCAAATATGGGATCCGGATGTAGACATTATATCACAGTTATACATAACACGCACTATGACATACACACACACTACACTACTGGTCCACAGGCTAAAGTTCGCGCAGCGAGCGATGTAGAGGGCTATGCTCGGGGTTTCTCTGAGGGATCGAATCCGAAACGAAGAAATTCGATGAAGAATCAAAGTTGTCGACATAGCCTTCAGAGTTTGCAAGCTGAAGTGGCAATGGGCCGGTCACATCTGCCAAGTAAGTGATGGCAGATGGGGAGGAAGGTATTGAGAGTAGAGGAGGCGAGTAGGACGAAGAAACGTTGGACGCACTCCTTCTAGATAGTCCGATGATATTAAGAAAGCGGCTGGATGCCGAAGGCGGAGGCTCGAATTTGATAGAAAGCATTGGGGAAGGCTTATATCCAGCAGTGGGTAGACACAGGCTGATGATGATGATAAAAATGATGACACACACAGACCGACCCCGTTCACACTTGTTTTTGTACATTGTAGGCTTGTAGGGCAACAGGCCTGCCAGCTACCGTACGTTATTTTTATATTGAACAAAGAGTAACAGCAAATTGGATGAATCACGACATGAATTACAGTACATTGATCGATTTTATTGCAAAGTCGTCTATTATCAGACACTTTGACGAATATTAATAGCAATGTCTGATTAAAGCGATTTACACACAATACTAGAGAAATATTGGCTGTACTTGGATCCATTATAGTCTCTCTCTAGATGGGGTTCCCTACCGGTGGTTTGTGGACCACCAGTTGCCCGTTAGAGGTAGATTATGGTCGGTGGTACAAACTTATAATGAAATAGATTGAGCACTATTATACAAAATTCTAAAATTTCGATTTATAGAATAATGTATATAAATCAATTATAGACATTCGGTGACCCCACACCCAACAAAAACCTCTTAGTGGTTCGCGAATAAAAAAATGTTGGGAACCATTGCTCTAGATAGATAGAATATTCTTTATTTGTACTATTAAGCTAGAGAAACAATTTAGTCAGCATACAGAAAATATCCACTTATACAATATGTTTGTGCAACAAGGCGGCCTTATTGGTAAAAGTAATCTTTTCAAGGCAACCTTAAGGTAACGGATACATTAAATGAAGTAGGTAAGCTCTATGCTTAGAAAAAGAACAAAATACCTAGAGAAGACTTCAAATATTGCCACATGGGAGAAAAAGAAGAAGACTTCAATGCAAGAGCCCAAGAGGATCGTTGCTATATGGATCGATATGTCTCGTTCGTATATATCGTTGATTTGATTTTTCTGTCAGTTTACAGAACGAAATGATGCCGCGCCTACAATGAAATGTCTACAAACAGTCCACCAACTTAAGTGACAAGGAAGGACAAATGACTGCAGACTGGTATATTAACAATCAAGCCTACAAACATTTGGCAAACATCCAGATGTCTTGTAAAAGTTCAAAATCTGCTTCCTCAATGTTCAGTTGTCCTTCTTTACGAAGGCAAGTACGACAACGCTTCAGTAGACTCCACCAGACGAACAATCGGGTACATGATTATAGTATATGTAGAGATAAGGTACTGATAATTTATTCATATGTCGTAAAGTCCTGACCTTGCGACTTTAGGCATTAACAAGAATCAAAGATAAGCTTAGAGCTCTTATTAGTAACATAATATTTGTTTCACGAACACTGAAAGTGCAGTGACTTTATTCAAAAAGAGCTTAAAACGTTTTTTACTTTTTAAAAGTAAAAAGAGTGAAAAAGAAACATAACATTGGAACGTACAATAAACTACGATATTAAAAAAACGAGTATGCTTTAGGCCACACGACTGAAGTAAAACTTCTTTAGCTCTACTAATCTCCCTCTCAACTTCCGTTCGCCGTTTCCGTAACGCTCTCGTCACGCATTCACCAGCTTACTTACTCCCCAAGTCAAAAGTCAAAACGCGTAAAGTTTTACTTCAATAAGAGGAACTAGATGTCGTCGTTGCGCGTGTCAGTCTTATTGATCATGTATGTTAGGCAACGTCGAACATAGCTTGGCCAAGGATGGGCTTATTTATCTTGAGCTTCGCCGTACTTCGGAGGGCACATTACGCCGTCGATTCCGGCAGATATCGTTAGATGATAGTGGCTAAGCCAAGTCAGTCGCCTTGAAAACACTGGCCTCCGTCAATCCGCAGTTGAGCGGCGTGGTAGAGTATGCTATAATACACTTTCGATTCAGAGAAGACCCGTATTCCAACAGTGGGATAATTATGGGCTGATGCAGATATACAATAAACACTTATATACATAGCAAATAAATGCTAACACACAAATTGAATATAATAAGAACACACAAATTGGTCACAACTAAAAATAACATTATTTTGCCAACAATAAGAATGGATAATATTTAATTAATAAAACCAAGTATATATAATTTTTTGTCAATTCATAATTCAGTATCGATTCGGTCAACTTTCAATTGGCCTTCTGTAATTTAGTCGTAACCTGTGTGTGATACATTCGATGGATCCAATCCAGTACTAGAATCAGTAGACCCACTAGTTCTTAATAGTTCAATTATTGAGAACTACTGGGTCTACTGATTCTGGTAGTGAATCCATCGAATGTAACACAACAAAGTAACGGAACATGCAAAGAAATTGAATCTACTTAGAAAAACAATAAATCTGTTACATAGCAACTTCCTACATCTATTCGTCACTGATATTTGAAAAACATTCAATGTTACCCTCCGTAAATTTTGCCTATACATATAGATATTACGTAGGTGCTAAATATATGCTACTTATAAATAATAGAAGTTCGAGAGTTATTATTTGAATGTTCAAACACGGTTATTATATTCATTATCGATATAATGCATACGATTCGCGCTTCATCCAACGACAACGAAGTCGGACTCCAATCTCCAATTCTCTCGATTCCAACAACTGATTGGCGCAATCCACAATAACCCCCACGCTTGTTTCTGAACGGTTCCTGCTTTCACTCATTCAATTTTATATCTTATTGCAACCGCGATAAGTGCAATTTGTGTTAGCACTGAGGGTAATATAATTTTGTTTTCATGTTCATATCATACTCTTTGTACACTTCCATTATCGATATAGTAATTTAAATAAATAACATAAGTAGCATGTCAGGAAAATATTTAGAACAGCGGATTTTTTTTATACTAGGTCGGATGGCAGACAAGCATACGGCCCGCCTGATGTTACGATACGGTTACCGTAGCCATATTAACGCTCGCAACATAAAATATCGCTCGCGCGCCGTGCCGTCACCCCCCTGCCAACGCAACATCTCCTTCCTTTCTGGTGACCTCACTTACTCGCAGGAACACTTTTGTTCAAAGATGGCTTTGGTTCAAAGATGTTGATGAACCACTTACACCCCAAAATTGGGTTTGGGTTATTATTTTTATATTTGTATTATTTTAAAGAAAATATACCAGCTTCTCGATGATGAGAGGAGCTCGAAGGCGTCTTTGCGCGTGTCTAATCGAACACGCAAGTTAATCAAAATCGACCGTAGACTGTCGTAGAGGAACTCGAGTTAAATGGATGGTTTTATTTAACTCGAGTTCCTCTATGTGTGCTATAATAAATAAATGATAAAAGTATTTGGAAATGAAATGCTCTTGTTATGTTATGTTAATGATTGTATTTGTATTTAATGTAACGATATTGGCAATTAAAAGAGTCGGCCTTGAGTTTCTTGCCAGTTCTTCTCAAGAAGCCCCGTCGCCGGAACTGGCACTTAAATTCACTTTCACATTCAAGATAGTGTGATGAAAGTGAATCTAAGCTCTGCGGATTTAGAGTAGTAATGATTTATACATGTTCTTATATTTAATTTGTATGACGTTTCTAAGTGCTTTATAAAGTCCAAGGAATAAATATATTTTGATTGATTGGTTGATTGATTGTGCAGCTAGCTTTTTTTTATAAATGAAAATCAAAAGTGTTTTCATATGATATACCATCGTATCTTTATACGATGGTACTTTTAATATCACTATGAAATATTTCTTTCATCAATGCGTCACGTTATGTAATCTGTGATACCGTTATCTTAGTAATTTGTAAGAAACGGTGGTTGATTTAAAAATAGCTAATATTTTGTGAACGAGCTCTTTCATACAACTTACAAAGTAAAGAGTCAATAAGTGATAAGTTATAAAAATCCTATGATACAAAGAAAGTCTTTGTAGGGAAGAATTATTAATTAAAATAATAATTATTAAGTTTTTGTGTCCAAATGGCCAAGTAAGGCCGAAGTCCTTTATGTATTTGTATATTTATTTATTCCACTATGTAGTTATTACAGCATAAATAATTTGGGGAGTAAAAGGCTCACCGCGATCTTTAGAGCGGAAGTAGGAACAGTCAACCCACCTGCACGTGGTGCAATTCCCTTGAGGGTTGTTGTGATCCTGCGAGTGAGTGAGGTCACCAGAAAGGACACCCGCTGTCTACCCAGCAACTCCTTGTTGCTGGGTACCCGCTTCACATCGGGAGGACCGTATGTTTATCTGCCACCCGACGTAGTATAAAAAATAGACAGTTAAATAAATATGTCACTTCTACTAATTAAGTAAGGTAAGTAAAATGGAGAACAATTCAAGAAATTATGTTTTAAAATGTATTAAACAAATCACTAAAACTCCCTCCGAACCGGACCCAATTATAGGATAGATTTTTTTAACATCTCTTTTTAATATGTAGTCATTTTCAAACTGTGCTGTGCAACTGCCGTGCAAATGTCTACGCAATAACTTTCTATGTATCTACAAGTTAATAGACTCTTGTATCTAATCCGCGAAGGCATCCAGTAGAGTAGGGCGATTACGTAAGTAATCAATATCGATATCGGCAATCAAACATTTTTGACAATGAAGATGTTGTAATCTTTATTTACATAAAATAGAGAGGATGCTGGTAAAAGCGTGTCGATTTGACATGTGTAATTGTATTTTTTCAAAATATTGTGGTTCTGTAAGTGAGTGAGGTCACCAGGAATAATAGATGCCTTCGTACAATTTTTATTATTATTCTGTACACTTATTAGTATTTTTATGTACGTACAATACAACGAGTTCGGCTAGCAATGGCCACTTTGATTCCGAGGTTGTGGGTTCTATCTTGGCACAAAACAAATATTAGTGCTCATGAACATTTCTGTTTGTCTTGGTCTGTCTGTTTTCTATGTATTATATTATATGTATGTATTTACAAAAAAATACTATGTTACTACATAGCTGATATTATACGTAAATATATTTTTTTGTAAATACATACATGGGTACACCCATAGTACAAGCTTTGTTTAGTTTGGGCACAGTATAAGTAATAGCAGTAATACTAGTAATAGTACTGTTTGGGACTACATGGCCATATGTAATTTGTCCAGGAATATTTATTTATTTATAATAAAATAACAAAACAAACTCTTCAACTTTATTATATTGCTATAGATTTATAGCATCAACAATGACAGTTAATTACCATTCAGGTACCTGAACAAAATTAATGAGTTTCATAAGCACGATGTATCTGACATTAAAAAATCTAAACTTAAACCATGCTTACAATCCCATTTCGTAGCTCAAGTTCCTTGGACAATTGATGCAAATCCAACAAAATCCAGATGAATGGCAGCCCCTTTAGAGCCACACCTTAAATATAATTTACCTATTGTTTTACCTTTGCTAACACTGACGAGTAACTCAATCTAGCTTAAGTAATTAATTATGATAACTATTCGTTCGCCAAGAATCGATTTCTCGCAGTCGAGGAATCGAATATTGGCGAACTGCGACTGTTTATCAAAATCAATTTCGTCTTTACGAAAAAAATGTGGTCGTGGTCGTCACCCCTTATTCGTCCCACTGCTGGGATACGGGTCTCCCCTCAATCGACGGAACTCTGAGCATACTCCACCACGCTGCTCAACTGCGGGTCACTGGTCACTACAGGCCACTGACTTGGCTTACTTGTTAAATTGAATCCGCAACTGTTTGAATATTATGGTGATATACCGAGTAAATTCAATAGACGATATCCGGACAGATTAGTGGTTCCGACAACAAAAACAACTCTTTTTAGTTCCAATTGTTACCCAATGACGATCAAAATATATAATAAATTACCAAGAGATGTTAAAAACTTGCCAAATAGCAAATTTAAGAAAGAGCTACAAAAATGGGTAATCTAATACATCAGTGTTTTTATACTGTCCCGGACTATATTTAGCATATCACCGATAATAATTGAATATCATAATATATAATATAGTACAATTGATCAATTGTAATGACATAAAGATATTTTGTATTCTATTGCATGTCAGTAATGCTGACTAAATGTGTGAAACAATTAAACACTGCTATGTATGTACATCTATACACATACCACATTTAAGGCAATAAATAAATTCATTCATTCATTCAATTCATTCATTCTTAACGACTGTCATCTAACGACAGCATTCGAGACCGACGGCTTAACGTACCGTGAGCTCGAGATAAATAAACCCATCCAAAGGCAGGCTACGGTAGACGTTGCTTGACTTGCGTGATCGATTAGACTGAAGCGACGCCATCGAGATCCTCATAAAAAAATGTATATAAGTATATTTCTCAGTTATCTAGTACATACCCACACCACTAGCTTTGCTTGCGTAGGAGATCAAAATGTATATATATCAAGGCGACAAGATTTTTTTTATGTATGGTAATTGATGATACAACTTTTTATAGAGTATTTTAAAGATTTACAAACGAAACAGGGCCCTTCCGTGGTAGACTCATACAAATTTTATTTGAATCTGGATTGGAATGTAGAGATATCTATAAAAGAAGAAACTGACTTTGGGGTGTAAGTGGTTCATCAACATCTTTCAACCAAGGCCAACTTCACCTGCACGTGGTGCACCCTGCTGACTGATAAACGAAGCTCTGGCGAAAAGAGAGGTAAGGAGCGTAATTATATGCTACCCAACTGGGGAACCTCCACCTCACAGAATGTCGCAGTCAAATAACAATTCTCTTGAGGGTTGTTGTGTTCCTGCGAGTGAGTGAGGTCACCAGAAAGGAAAGAGATGCGGCGTTGGCTTAGAGGGTGGCGGCGTGCGAACTATATTTTATGTTAGCGTTGATATGGCTACGATGACCGCTTCGCATCAGGCATGCTTGTACCCGACGTAGTAGAAAAAAAAACTAAGTGACTGACTGACATATCAACGCACAGCCCAAACCGCTGGGTATAGATAGAGATTCCAAATTTGACACGTATTTCTTTATTTACATATATAGGATGCACTAAGAAAATATTTTAAAAAATTCCAATGACACAAAGATAGCTGCAAGTGCAAGCTAGTGCAATTATAAACAAAAAAAATCATTGAAATGTATCAATATCTATTTATCCCTAAAAGCATGGCCTTCAGTGAACTCTATATCTCTTTATACTTAAAAGATTTTTAGCACATATTCTCGACCTCGGTGCGAGTTTTAATGATTTTGTAGACAGCCTTTTCTCTCAGTCACTGAACTTAATACAGTGAGTGTTTCGCCTCGTTCGACAGTATGTGGGGGCGTCGGAGGTAATTATATTACGTACTTGAAGGTTTTAAAACCTACATTACGTGTAATATATCGTATCAGTCTCGTTTAACCTGATTTTACTTCTCGCCCTTGGTAGATAAACCCATTAGCATTGGTTGCAATTCTGTGCTACATTTTGAAAATTACGCAATTCGTATCCACTTATACTTTATCTGTACTAATTTTCTTTTTACTTTTATTAAGTAGGTACTAACAAACTGCTCCGGCTTCGTCCGTGAAGGATTTACTCCGTCAATGCAACGTATTGATGCTCGTCTCCTGTTCGTTGTCACCTTGTTAATAGTATATAGCCTTCTTCAATAAATCGGCTATCCAACACAAATTTTTGAATAATTCCATTCGAAACAGTTGTTGTCGTTGTAAGTTCTTGAGATTAGCGCTTTCAATCAAACAAACAAAGCTTTTCATTATACATATATATATATATATATATATAACCACTTGCCATCTCTTTAGACTTTTAATGCCTTATTTTTTACCTACTATTTTTTTCTTTATTGATTAAATGCGCTGTGAGTTCCAAGTCAGCCGTAGTTTTACTCCCGGGATTGCAATGGACTTCATTGTTCATTGCCTTTTTTGATGGTCGCCGTTGTTAATCCTGGCTACACAGGAGACACACTGGTGGGAATGTGTGGTGGGCCTCCGCCCCGACATATACACATGTATAACATAACATAATGTTTAAAATATTTCAGTGCTTTAGAGCAAAAAGCTAAACAAGATATTTTGGCAATAAATTTTTGACATTTGGTTACTATAAACCACAACAATAGGGTAATGTAACCGGGTAACAGCTAGTTAATAATAAAATTGTTATAACCTGATATTAATTAATTATGATATGAAGTGTCGTAAATCAAGTTTAAGGTCACGTTATCGCGCGTAAACGGTCATAATTATATCTGATATGAAGGCATCATCGGTTCCTTGCAATGAAACGCAATAAAAAAAATATTGCAGTAAATGAAACGTACAATTAACATCGCAACAGACCCACTATACATTCTTACCACAGTCTCCTGTATCAGATGAAATACACAAAACTATAAAGATCTGCAAACTTTCATTCCAATATCTTCCGTCCGACTTATTTTAGGGTCGATCAAAGTTCGACGGGAAAGTCCCTTTTAAAATAAGAAATTATTAAAAAATAATATTTCCATTGGAGAAGTAATAAAAAATACTATAACTTTTAATACGATACTAATTATATAAACGTAATATTTAACATAGTTGTCGTACAAATTTCTGATTTGATGCATACAAAATACAAACCTGTGACGTCATAACTCAGTAACCTTTTGTATGGAGCGTATATGGAGTTATGTTTGTTTGTCTTGGTCTGGGTGTTTTCTATGTATTATATGTATATATGTATATGTATTTACAAAAAAAATGTATTAAGTATAACATCAAATTATCTAGTACTTATAGTACAAGCTTTGCTTAGTTTAGGACTAGATGGCAAGATGGTCGTGTGTAACTTGTCCAGGAATATTTATTTATTTATAACACGATATACAGTCTAAGCAAATCTAATATATGTATTCATATACAGTACACATTATTTATACCTAGTAGATGTTTTTTTTTCAAACTACGTTGATACGCAAAGAAGCATACCGCTATGTAAAGTGGTTATATACTCATAGGCCTGCATTATAAGTAGCTCACGAGTTTGCACCCCCGCTGCTAATAGACATAGGTACTGCAAATAATATTTTATCATAACTTGAATAAATTAATACCAATAATCTTACGCAACAGCGCAAGGTTTAAAATATTTGTATTACTATTTGACCGGTGCACGTCATTTCTTTTACATATTCCTTAAGTAATTTTGCAAATTACCATACTCTGAACACCCCATTTTATAATGACCTAGTCTTAACAACCGAGACACGCCGTAGGCTCCATAGCGCTACTAGACTGACTGCTTGAAGTGACTGTTTTACCACAAAATACACAGAGCACAGAAGTATACCTCATGGATAACTCCAATCTTTATACCTACACTCGCGTAAAGCGCTAGGGTTGTCAAAATGCCGACGCGCGCGTTCATACGGTCATTAAACAGAGAGAATTTGAGCTTGACAGAGTAAGTAAGGAAGAGGTCCTCAAATACCTTTCAGTACATTTGAAGCAAAAAAACTTTTTTTTACGTTTTTCTCTATAACTATCGAACATAAATTAGAAAATGTAAACATCTTTAACTTCGTTGAAGGACGAAATTGGTTTGGTTTTTGTGAAAATAAATACTTATTGCGCTCGGTATATTTTACTCGGGAAGCGCTAATCATCAAGATTTTCATGAAATTTTGTGGATAGCTGAATAATATACATACACTTCACTGTGTTTACTGTGCAATGTCATCAGTGCAGTAATTTTTGACTTCCTGACGAACGACTAGTACCTAGATAATGTTAGCCCTGTATTCTGCCCCAGATGAGTCCGATCAGTTTTTTTATAGAAAAAAGACGCTTTTCCTTTATTTTTCAACCGTTTCAAATTAATGTTCAGTATTACTCGGGAATACTTAGTTTTCTATGTATGCGTTCTTGGAAAGCGTTATGTATGTACCTTTACTTCTGTACTCTCTGTAATGTGTGGTTTTACCATAGTGCAGTATCCCCAATGTGTCCCAATTAGTTAAAAGAAGAACCTGGAGGTCTACTCCGAAATGCAAATGCGAATTTCAAGCCGAAAGTTGGATTTTTTTTATACATTAAGACGCTAGTCTTCGTGAAGACAATTTGTAACACACATAAAAGAAAACGAGTGTACTTTAGACCACACGACTGATGTAAAACTTCTTTAGCTCTACTAACTTATATCGCCCTCTCAACTTCCGTTCGCGGTTTCTGTAACGCTCTCGTCACGCATTCACCAGCTTACTCCCCAAGTCACAATAAATCGTATTTGTGAAATATTTCATGTGTTAATTAGACGATAAGTTACGCTCAGCAGGATGTACCCATCTACCGGCTCCATCGAAGGAAATTCGTAAAAAATATAAACATAAGCCCGAAGCTCCGGATTTTCTCTATGGAGAAGCCCCCCAGAATTGTTCATCATTCGATCATCGGGAGCCGTTCAGTATTCATTATGAAATGAGTTCGCGTCGCTTTAGTATGATTTAGTAAACACACATGTCGATTCAGTCTTCTCTGTACTTTTGTAGTAGGTATACTTGGCGCTTTGGCAAACGAATGGAAATTCTAGGAAAGCCATACCCGCGCCTGGAGGTATACAGGCTCTTCCCAATAAGCGGCACACTGAAGTACATGGAACATGTCTCCAGACAAGCAGGGGAGAGTGACTAAAGGCTTAGGAAGAGCACAAAAGATCCATAAGGGTCGACCTGTCGCCGGTGCTGCAGCACTGCACCTACTTTTAAAATAAGATAGCGCTATAGTCTGACTGACTATAATGGTATAGCTGCGTCGACACGGTTACGAGCTTTGACGGTTGGATTGACACTTAGTTGACGGTAAGTCGATAAGGCGACGATACTGGGGCTCTATGGCCTATGCTGAAACCGATTATGATTAGATTTTCCGATTGCAAAAATCAAACTTCGGTTTAGATTAAAGACTATTATGTTTTGTTTAAGTAATAGTGGTCCTAAAGCTCCATCAAATGAGTTTAAAATGTTTGACACTGGCATAAACCGAAATCAGATATAAGAAAAAAACCGGACAAGTGCGAGTCGGACTCGCCCACCGAGGGTTCCGTAGGTACGAAGTATCATTATTAAATTTGATATTTTTCATTATAAATAAGAAATAATGCATCGAAAAAAATAAATAAAATATATTTTGCAATGTGTACATCAAGCCCTTTCATATGATACCCCATTTGAACTAGTAGTTTCAATTTGAAATTTCGACACCCTATAAAAAATATAGACCCCCTATTTTTTAAGATCTATTTACAAATGTATAGTTTTGAGATTTATTCCTGTACTTGTAGTCTATAACGATGTTACTTGCCAAATTTCATAGTTCTAGGTCATCGGGAAGTACCCTATAGGTTTTGATTCCCTTGAGTGTGTCGAAATATGCTTTTTTTCAATCAATCAATCAATCAATCAATCAGTTTTTATTTGTATGAAAACAGGTATGAATACAATAAGATCTTAAAAGTGAATATATAGTTCTGGACTGAATTCTGCCATTCCGGCGTACAAATATTTTTATAAAATTAATATAATTATTAATAATCCCAATAAAATATAATTATTACAATTACACTATACGAGGGGAGGTCAATAAGTTCGCGGAATGAGAGAGAAGGAGGTTGAAATTAAACACCAAATTATTTTTCCTTTTCAATATATTCTCCTTTAACCCTAATACATTTTTCGGATCTCTCAAATAGCTTGTTTATACCATCGAAAAAAAATGATTTGTCTTTGGTGTCAAAATAGGCCGAAATTGCCGACTTGACTTCATCATCGTCGTCAAATTTCTTTCCACGCAGCTCTTTCTTCATTTTTGGAAATAAATAATAGTCACTGGGGGCCAAGTCTGGACTGTATGGTGGGTGGTTTAATTGTTCAAAGCCGCATCGGTGAATGGCAGCCGTCGCAACATGGCACGTGTGGACGGGTGCATTGTCGTGCAAAAGGAGCACACCTTTTGACAGTTTTCCTCTTCTTTTTTTCTTAATGGCTTCTTTCAATCTTTCCAGTAAAGAAGCGTAGTACTGTCCCGTTATAGTCGCACCACGTTCTTTATAATCGATCAGTAAAATACCTTCTGTATCCCAAAAGATAGTCGCCATGATTTTTCCGGCCGATTGTGACACTTTGAACTTCTTTGGAGGAGGTGTGCCTTTTTTATGCCACTGCATCGACTCTTGCTTCGACTCAGGTTCATAGTGGTGAACCCAGGTTTCATCTCCAGTAACAATCCGGGCCATAACTTCTTCCTTTCTCTCTCCACAGAGCTCCAGAAACTGGTGAGAGCACTCGACACGCTCGCGTTTTTGAAGTGGCGTGAGCATTCTCGGAACCCATCTTGCACTGACTTTAGTCATCCCAAGATGATGATGTAGGATATTTAAAATACTTGATTCGGATACTCCAACCATTGCTGCAAGTTGCTTCTTCTTCAGTCGGGCATCTTCCAATACAAGTTTTTCTACTTTTTCGACGATTTCCGGTGTGGTGGCCTCAATTGGCCGTCCGGAGCGGGGGTCGTCTTCAATGGACTCCCTTCCTTGTTTGAAAAGACCATGCCACTTGTAAACCATGGTTTTACCAGGGGCAGAGTCCGCGTAAACCGCTAACAGCTCTTGAAAAATCGTCTGAGCGGATTTTCCTTGCTTGGTAAGAAACTTAATAACGGCACGGTGTTCAATTTTCTCCATACTGGCTGACTTCTTCCCGATTTAGTTGTTTGCAGGTCGATAACTCAAAAGTTAATGACACGATTAGGTTCAAACTTGGTATATATACTCTTAATGAGGTGCTTAACTAGTGCCTACCTGGACGGGTAAATTTATCCCCATCAACCCCTCCATTCCGCGAACTTATTGGCCTCCCCTCGTATGCAACCAGTTAAAATATTACAACAATATAATTTAGATTTTATTAAATATAATATGTTATGTCAATTCTAATATAATTCTAATATAAGTCAATAAAATTCAGTATCATTATACAATTAATAATTACATTTAAATTAATAATACAATGTCAATTACTCCGTCAAGAATCTTTAAATGTCAAAATTTGTGCAGTCTAAATATTCCTGTATGCTATAAAAAACTCGTTCAGTCAGCCATCGTCTTAAGCGTTTTTTGAATATATTTGGCCGTAAAGTTTTAATTGAGCCAGGAAGCCTATTATAAATTTTTATGCACATTGAGTGGCAGTTTTTTGTCACCAAAGTAAGGTTTGTTGATGGCATGTACAATTTATTTAAATAAGCTGCTCTTCTGTTCCGTTTCAGAATATCATCCTGCATTTTAAATAGGTGTTTATGCTTATGAACAAACATACATGCGTCCATTATGTAAAGACAGGGCAAGGTCAGCAAACTATTATTTCCAAAGTAACGGTGACAGGACTCTCTTTTCGAAATTCTAAAAATAGCTCTGATACATCGTTTTTGTATAAGAAATGCCTTATTTACATCGGTTGAGTTTCCCCAAATAACTATACCGTATCTTAACAATGAGTTGACATAGCCGTTATAGGCTGTTATAGCAGCTTTCTGGGATACAGTGAGGCTAATTTGTCTTAAAGCAAAAACGAAACTATTTACTTTAGAACATATATAATTTATGTGATACCGCCAACTGCAATGACAATCAATAGTCAAGCCCAAAAATTTTAAATTATCTACTTCGGTGATAGGTTCTCCTCTATAACAAACGTTTACAGTTTTCGGATTACCTTGACAAGTATAAAACTGCATTAATTTAGTTTTATTTACATTTACTTTTAGGTTATTGGTTTCTAACCAGTCAATAGTTTTCTTAAGGGTCTCGTTTATCAAATCATTGTAATTATTTGTGTTAGAATCGTCAATTATTATGGAGGTATCATCAGCAAAAAGAATACATTTTTGTGGTACACTGTCTGGCAAGTCATTGATGTATATTAGGAACAATAATGGACCCAAGATGCTGCCTTGTGGTACACCGTGTGCGCCATGTTTGTGACTTGATCGGTAGGTTTCAAGTCCTCTAGTTTGATTACTATATTTTGTAATTTCTACACATTGTGTCCTATCATTCAAATATGTCTGTAACCAATTATAAGCGGGACCTCTGATACCATATCTATATAATTTTGCCAGGAGTCGTTTATGACTGACAAAGTCAAATGCCTTGCTCATGTCCATGAAGAGCACGGAAACAGCTGACTTCTTATCAAGTTTATCCATTATATTCTTAATTAATTGAAACGTTGCTAAGCTTGTGCTTCTACTTTCTCTAAAACCATACTGTTCGTCCTTGATTAAGTCATGTTTTCCTAAGAAACTAAGAAGACGTAAATACACAAACTTTTCATAAATTTTTGAAAATATGGATGACAATGTAATTGGGCGATAATTGTCAATTATATTTTTATCTCCCTTTTTGTATAAAGGCTTAACCACTTGTTCTTTTAATATTTCGGGAAAAATACCTTGTAATAATGATAAATTTGTGCAATATAAGAGAGGTTTACTAATTAAATGAATGCTAATTTTAATTATATGAGTGGATACTTCATCAAATCCAACTGACTTGTAATCATTCAAAGATTTAACTATTTTCATTAATTCATCTGCGTCTGCCGGATGCAGATATATACTAGGTTCAGTACTTGCTATGCATTCATTTATTAATGACATTTTTGGCTCTAAATCACAATTATCACTAATAATATTTATAAAATGCTCGCTAAATTTTTCTGAAATGGCATTAGGGTCACGAATATCTATATTATTCACAGTAACATTAGAAATTGTATTACAATCAATGTCAGACTTAGTATAGCTATTAATTATATTCCAAGTGGCTTTACATTTATTTTTTTATTTATGGATATATTTTGTGTGGATATTCTTCCGAGCTGCTATCATACATTTTCTAAGAATATTCGCATAATTGACATACTTATCTTTAGTACAATTTGAATTTGAAACTAGATAGGATCGATACAGTTTTCTTTTATAGGTACAACATTTCTTTAAACCTTTAGTCAGCCAATGTGAATTTTTGTTTCTACTGTATACTTTTACCCTGATAATAGGAAAACAAAGCTTATAAAAGAGTACATACAAATTATGGAATTCAGTAAAGGCTTCAGAAGCACACTCTTTATCAAAAACTTCACTAAAACTTAGATTTCTTAAACATGCTAAGAATTTTTGTTGATTCTCATTTGAATAATCCCGTTGATATTTGTACCACCATTTCATTGTTTCAGGTAATACAAGTTTTTTTACTGGAATTTTTAATACTTGTGCTGTATGATCTGAAAGACCTAAATCTAAAACTAAAGCTATACCATTTTTGACATTACTTGCTATATTATCTATGCATGTACTTGTTGTTGAAGTAACACGAGTAGGTTCATTTATCATAAGCTTTATGTTGTACCGCTCAAGAATTCTTTTAAACTCACTACCGATTTGAGAGTCTTTCAATATATTTATGTTATAGTCACCACACAGGATGTACTTCTTTCTTGGACTTGTATAAATAGCTTCCAGCATGTCTTCTAACTTCCGAAAAAATAATGCATTTACAGATGTAGGTGTTTTATTGGTGTATATGCATATTATAACTATACCCAGTTTAGTAAGTTCTACACCACAACTTTCAAATATGTTATGTTGATTTATAGCGTCTACTTCTTTAATTGGTTTACATTCAATTCCTTTACGAACCAATATAGCTGACCCACCTCTAGATCTATTTCTAGAAAATGATGCGCAAAACACATAGTTTCGTAGTTTTAGATTTGATTCTGTTCCTTTCTGAATGTTAGTTTCTGTCAAGCAGATTACATCTATTGGTGTTCCGTTATCTAATAAGTTCATTAGAGCACAATATAGTTCGTCCTGTTTGTTAAGTACTCCTGCTATATTTTGATGAAATATTGTAAGATTTTTTGCAGAAATTGATGTTTTCAATTGTCTATTATTCATTTCTGTAGTGTTATGTAGATTTGATTTGAAGAAAAAACTGATCACGTGCAGTAAGGTCCTCCTTTTTTAATATTTCATTAATTCTTTGAATGTCCTGGTATATGTGTTCAATTATATTATTCATTCCACGATTATTTAATTTGCCATTATTTTCATTAAACATGTCAAAAGTTAAATTTTGATTTGAGTCAAAACAGTAAGCATATTTAAACAGTTCTGTGTCATTAGTTAAGTAGGTGTTGAAAATGTCAACTCTGTAATTATACAAAGGTAATCCACATATATATGTAGGTAGAGCAAGTATAATATTTGTATGATAATTTTTTTTTAATTTCTCCCGTAAAAATGTTATCAATTTTTTGTAATTATTTGATTTTTTAAAATCTTCTTCTCCAATTAGGATAACACAATAGTCATGTTTACTGTAATCTCTTAACTTAGCATCAATATCACACAAAAGTTGTTCTATACCTGCGTGCGGTTTAACGTAATGGCAATATTTAATATTTGTTGTGTCCAGATTCTTTATAGCCTGCAGTACTTTATTTTTATTATTGGAGCTCATTACACATAATTTACATCCCATTTTATCCTTACTTAAAACTTGATTTTTATTTGTTAGTGTAGTATCTGGTTCAAGTCTGTGAGTTTCCTCTACAGAAGAAAAATCTAGCCTTTGTTTATTCAGACTCCTGTGAACGTTGGTCCTTAAAGGCTTTAAAGCAGGGCTCTTTTTAACTGTATTCTGGGGAGTGGAATTACAGATACGTGCAAGTTTTTCATTTTTAAGAGCATACTGAGAATTTTCCTTCTTTAATTTGCTATTTTCTATTAATAATATTTCTATCTCATTTTCTGCAATTGCTAGCTTCTGCTGCAATTGAAGAATGTTTTCTTTCATTTCCTTTAAAAGTTCTCTGTCACAAGCATTATTTTCCGGACAGCTTCTATTCAAATTATCCACTGTAGATAAGTCCAAATCTTCCGTATCGCCAAGTGACTGAAAGGAATTTTCTGTAGATATATTGATTATGTATTTATTTCTCATTGTAATGTTATCCTGTGTCTGTGTTTCCGGAAATTCCTCCATAGTGCTTATAATCTTTTTAAAGTATTAAGTATATGAAGTGCTAAATTTCAATATCCACGAAGTCATCAAAATTTTCCAATTCCAGTCAAAAATATAATTATAAAAGTCCAAACAGAATACCAGTTTGCTGAATAAACGGCCGTAACTTTTTTCTACGTAAACTTAGCAGTTTGATTTTTTTTTAACTTCATGGGGCCGTAGACCTGAGTATACAGTTCAAATTTCAGCTTAATACCTCCACGCATTCTCGACATAGAAATTCTTGACAGACAGACAGACAGACAGACAGACGGACAACAAAGTGATCTTATAAGGGTTCCGTTTTTCCTTTTGAGGTTCGGAACCCTAAAAAACATCGATCTATGTCGGCTCCAGCTTAGACGATAGATCCCCACCATCGTCACCTCGTCGACTCGCCGTCAACTAAGTCTACTAAGTCTGATTAAACGTCAATTAGACGCCAAGCTAGCTCAACCCGAAAAAGTTAAGGAGGGCCGTAAGTAATATCACAGTATAAGTAATAGTACTTATGTTGATTGTATTTCGAAAAAAAATAATCCATAACCTACTACCACAGTATAAGTAATAGTATAGTACGGCCACTCCCTGCCGCTCTCTCGTGTCGACCACACCTCGTCTGAGACGAATCTGGAACAGTTTGTATGGCGCCGCACGCACACACGCTCATTCACGCTCTGCAAAGACATCATTGTTAATGTAGTAGTAAACGGCGCGACATTTGTATGGAATGGCCGTAGGTAAGTAATATTACAAAATGAATCCAGCGAGGGTTGTTCACATATCATGTTGCAGACTAAAATAATGTTTGTAAATCCAGAATAAATAAATCCAACTGAGTACATAATCAATGCAATACTATCTATCGTTACGTTATGTAATGTTAGCTAGGGAGCAGCTGTTATCAGTGCATCTTATCAGTCGCTGATAACGGCTCAATAGCCACGTAATAAGGCGTTTGCATTACAACAGCTTACTATAATTTTATAATTTACTATTCCATAGGATGAGGAGCTCGATGGTGTTGTTGCGCGTGTCAGTCTAGTCGATCACGCAAGTTAAGCAACCTCGAACGTATCCTGTCCATGGATGGGTTTATTTATCTCGACCTCCTCCGTGCTGCGGAGAGCACGTTAAGTCGTCGGTCCCGGCTGTTGTCATTAGATGACAGTCGTTAAGTCAAGTCAGTGGCCTTAGAGCGGTTTGAAAACATTGATCTCAGTATGCTCTAAAGTTGACTTTAGAGCATACATACTCCTTCGATTGAGGGTGGAGGGAATAGTCGGCATTAACCCATAATCATCCCAACAGTGGGATAATGATGGGTTTAATTCTGACTATTCATAATATTTAGTGATCAAACTAAAACTTGGGTGACGTAAGATTTAGCATTAGACAAATGTATCGTTGTAAATAATCGATCAAACAAAACAATTACTTCGCTTCCACGCGCTTGACTGGCTAAGACGTAAAATCGATTTAGCCCTGAATAGTCTGGGCTCAGACCTTTCATTACATCGTCTAGTCACTCGTTCAGGAATATCAGTATAATAGAATACATAAATTAAACTACAATAGACACCATACACACCCAACACACACCCCGTACACCCCAACGCGTGACACATTTTTTTTACAAGCATTTATTTAACTTGCAATGTATGTATGTTTGTCCGGGTGGAATCTTGCAACTTAATTTTGAACCAGTTATCTTCAACCGATTGAGCTGAAAGTTTGTATATACGCTTAGTTTAGATGACAATGCATGGTTAGCTGTGTGATGTCATTCTAAATCCAATATGGCGGATTATCCAAGATGGTGGACTAGCATTTTTTTCTGCACTACCACAATATGGGTATCAAATAAAAGGGCTTGCTGAGGAGAACACGTAAAATAATACTACGTTACATTAAATCCAATATGGCGGATAATACAAGATGGCGGACTCGTTATTTTTTCTGCACTACCACAATATGGGTATCAAATAAAAGGGCTCGCTAAGTAGAACATGAAAAATATGCCCAATAATAACTAAAAAGTAAATTAACTGTAAAAAAAACATTTTTAAAACAAGCTTTTATTTGAGTGACCTAAAAAATTAAATCAAACTAATTAATTTAGTACTATGTACCTATAACACAATTAAAATTTTATAAAAGCTTGTCGCGAGATGTGCCTTTAATCTAACTCGTTATGACACAATATTGACTTGACATAATAAGAAATAATATGTATCTTAGAAAATAAGCAGATAAATATCGCGACAAGCTTTTATAAAATTTTAATTGTGTTATATGTACATAGTACTAAATTGATTAGTTTGATTTAATTAAAAGTTTATTTTCATCTTTATAGGTCACTCAAATAAAAGCTTGTTTTAAAAAGTTTCTTTTTTACAGTTTATTTATTTACTACTGAGATGGAAAAGAAGGAAACGACCTGCCTGATGGTAAGGAGTCACCTTAGCCTAAGGACGTTTACAACATCATTATGTCAAGGATCATAAGTGCAGTACCAATTACCTTGCTTTTAACATTGAGATATGTATTTATTAAGATACTAGCTGTCCCGGCGAACTTCGTACCGCCTAACAATCAATGAATGTCGTGGTACATATTGGCTGAACTAAAATTTATGATTTTATGGAATTAAAACAATGAATAATCTATATATATAAAAGAAAGTCGTGTTTGTTACAACACTTATAACTCGAGAACGGCTGGACCGATTGCCATGGTTTTTGATTTGTTGGATTTGTCTCCATCCAGAATAGCAGAATAACTATTAAAAACATAGGAAAATTTACGAAAAAAATAAAATAAAAGAAAAATCATTTTTCCATACAAAATGTTCGTGGATGTCGGACCTGTCAAACGTGACGTTAACGTGCGTACGTCAAATGTATGCGTGCGTTCAGAAATGTGGGTATAGGATAATAAGTATTAAAACATTGACAAAATTGTCGAAAAATTAAATTTGAAAACGGATTGGGATATTTATTGATTTTCAATTAAATGTCAAATCGGTTGGTCTAACTTTTACGTCGCGAAAGTTGTCCGTTGTTGTTTTGAAAATTGTTTATAAATGAATGCTTGAAAATGAATATTAATTGGTTGTCAAGTGTCATGGTACTTTATTTTGTGACATAGTAAAATACTGAACTTAATATTTACCCACTGCTGGGTAATATTTACCCACTGCTGGGTAATATTAAATACGGGTCTTCCTTCAACTGAATATGTTTCGAGCATACTCCACCACGCTGCTCAACTGCGAGTTGGCGGACGCCAGTAATTTCAAGCCGCCTAAAGGCCACTTGGCTTAACGACTGCCATCTAATGATAACAACCAGGACCGACGGCTTAACGTGCCTTCCGAAGCACGGAGGAGCTCGAGATAATCTAATGATAACAACCAAGACCGACGGCTTACGTGCCTTCCGAAGCACAGAGGAGCTCGAGATAATCTAATGATAACAACCGGGACCGACGTCTTACGTGCCTTCCGAAGCACGGAGGAGCTCGAGATAATCTAATGATAACAACCGGGACCGACGGATTAACGTGCCCTCCGAAGCACGGAGGACCTCGAGTTAACCTAATGATTACAACCGGGACCGACGGATTAACGTACCTTCCGAAGCACGAAGGAGCTCGAGATAATATAAACTCATCCATGGACAGGCTACGGTTGACGTTGCTTAACTTGCGTGTACAATTAGACTGACACGCGCAATGACGCCATCGTGCTTCTCTATTATTTTCTATTATTCAATATATTAATTTCAAGACATCATAAATTTTGTTCAACTAATATGTATACCACGACATTCATTGACAATTAGGCGGTACGAAGTTCGCCGGGCCAGCTAGTAGAAAATAATAGAGAAGCACGATGGCGTCATTGCGCGTGTCAGTCTAATTGTACACGCAAATTAAGCAACGTCGACCGTAGCCTGTACACGGATGGGTTTATATCACCTCGAGCTCCTCCGAGTTTCGAAAGACACGTTAAGCCGTCGGTCCCGTCGGTCCCGGTTGTTATCATTAGATTATCTTGCGCTCCTCCGTGCTTCGGAAGGCACGTTAAACCGTCGATCCCGGTTGTTATCATTAGATGACAGTCGTTAACCCAAGCTTTAAGCCTTTAGGCGGCTCGAAAACACTGGCCTCCGCCAACCCGCAGTTGAGCAGCGTGTTGAAGTATGCTCTAAACCCCTTCGGTTGAGGGAAGACCCGTATCCATAAAAACTGAAGATTTCATAAAAATAAAGATCTCCATAATGTTTAATCAAATTAAAAAAAAAAAAACTTTTTGTTTTATTTTTTAGTTTTGAAATCGGTTTAATCGTTTTGGTGATTTGTAATTGTCATTTCTTTTGATGTTTACTCTGATTTGATTCTTGCGCTCAGACTCCATGGGCCAAGCGTTTTCACCCCAATCGATTTGACATTTTTCAATTTTCAAAACAAATCACAGACAACTTTCGCGACATAAAAGTGACACCAATCGATTTGACATTTTGATATTTGACAACCAATAAATATTACAATCCTTTTTCAACTGACACTTTCATTTGTATGGGAAAATGTTTTTCCTTTTATATTATTTTTTCATCAATTTTCCAATGTTTTTCATAGTTATTCTGCTATTCGGGACGGAGAGAAATCCAATAAATCAAAAACCATGAAAATCGGTCCTGCGGTTCTCGAGTTATAAGTGTTCGAACAAACCCGACTTTGTTTTATATATATATATATAGATTAAAAATTTAATTTTAAGCCATAATTATTCTCTAGAAATTAATTTAAGGACATCACTACATATTATAAAACAAAGTCGCTTCCCCTGTCTGTCCGTCCCTATGTATGCTTAGTTCTTTAAAACTACTAAACGGATTGTGATGCGGTTTTTTAATCGATAGAGTGTTTATTATGGAAGGTTTATATGTATAATACATGTATAACATAGTAGAGAAACACTGATAATTTTCGAGGTTTCCAATGTGATGTCGTAAATAAACACATTTTTTGCGCTTATATTGCAAACACTGGCTAAACCCTACGAAATAGATCAAAATAATGTAACACAGTACTGTTCACCTTAAAATGGTCTACAAAAAAGTAGTCAATTTCTGGATAGGAACATCCTAGCAACCTGCAACCTGTTCTCATACCTACCAAATAAACATAAAATTAATTCATAAAAATCGGTCAAACGTTTCCAAGGAGTGCGACCACAAACACAGCGACACGATATTTTTACATTATTTTATTTATTACTAGCTTTCCACCCGCGGCTTCGCCCATGTTTACTTTTTTTTTTTAATAAAAAGTAAACTATGTCCTTCTTAATACCTTTGAGAATATGTTAACAAGGTTTCATGATGATCGGTTGAGTAGCTTCGGCGTGAAAGCGTAACAAACATACTCACATTCACATTTATAATATTAGTAGGATTGTGTAGGTTTAATAAATATATAATTATATGTATATAAACCGTTGGATATTCTATTACATATTCAGAAGAGAACTTCCTTATATTAATTTAACAAGAAGTTTATAAGATCAATACAAATCAGATATTCAATAAAGTACACAGATCCGTGAAACCATACAACAATACACCATAATTATATCGACGACGGTAACAGCCGCAAACCCTAACAATTTATTTATTTGAAAAACTACTTGGCATTATCTGGCTATAGTATGCCAATATGAGACTTAATAGAACGGAATAAAGTATATTATTGCGGGCCAGTAATTCAGTGTTAAAATTAGGGCCACAATTCACTGGTTCATACTGCCAGGGAAGCTAAGGCTGTGTGGGGAGGGCTAGGGTTCACACATGCGAAGTAATTGAAGCGTAAATAAAGTTATTGATAAAGTGTCAAGTTTTTTTACTTGCAATAAACAGCTATTTGATGAGTCGAAAAGCTAGCAATGGCCACTTTGATTCCGAGGTCGTGGGTTCAATCCCCGCTCATGACTAACATTTGTGTGTATAACATGTCTGTTTGTCTTAGTCTGGGTGTTTTCTATGTATTTATTTACAAAAAAAATAAAAAAAAATGAATTTATATACATATATCAGTTATCTAGTACCCATAGTACAAGCTTTGCTTAGTTTAAGACTAGTTGGCGCTGTATAATATGTCAAGGAATATTTATTTAATCTGTGTATATATTAGTAACTTAATACTTCTCAATTGATTTTGATAGTTAAAATATACATTGGTTTCTTAATAATTTCTGTTATTAGAAACTAAATAATCATAATCACAATACAACTGAAAGTAGGTATATCAAGTTTAAGCTTGAAATAAACGTTGACTCTTATTGCACAAAACATATGTACTACAATAGTACAAGCAATCAACTTTGACCTGGGGTCCTACCGCCGAATCTAAAGATTTTTTGTTTGCGAAAATAGATCTTAGATTTGGGTTAATGACAATCAAGGTCTATGGTTTGTATCAATTAAGCTAAACACAATTACCAAAAGTTTGATTTTCGTAGTCAAAAAATGCGACGGTAATCGGCTTCAGTTTCGGCGGTAGGGTTGTTTCTTAATTTGATCTATCCTATTTTAAGTAAAAATCTTCTTTATAGTGCGCTGTAATTTCTCTACCTGCCTTGTAACTAACTGCGTCACAACTCTATAGATACTTCGTGGGAAGAAATGAGTATTTTGATTGAACGAATGAGTAGAGCAATTGTGACCAGCGAATATAGCAAAAGAAGGAGTTTTATATAAGGTCGTCACGTGACTAACTTAAATTAATCTTATTCTTTTACATACTAGATGTCTCCACTACGTTGACCGTTAGCTCTATGCGAATTCCTCTCTTTCAATCGAAATGGTAGCTGGGAACTGGCAAGTTCATGTCCGTTTCCATATTATTCAGTCACAACTTCTTATCACTACCTTGCATATATTTTCCTCTATTTTGCCCTACATTACAAATTGAAGGAGCTGATATATTTATCATATCTTAACATTTGCTCCAGATATTCAACGTTACGTTCTTGACGCTTTGTATCTCACATAATATTACTTCGTCGTCAACTTTTATTCATCTCACTGCTGGGATACGGGTCTTCCCCTCAATCGAAGGGATTTAGAGCATACTTCACCATGCTGCTCAACTGCGGGTTGGCGACGGTCAGTGTTTTCAAGCCGCCTAACGACTGTCATCTAACAGCTAGAACCGACGGCTTAACATGCCCTCCGTAGCACGGAGGCGCTCGAGATAAATAAACCCATCCATGGACAGACCACAATCGTCGTTGCTTGACTTGCGTGTTCGATTACGCCATCGAGCTCCTCAAATACAATTACAAACTTAACCTGGATTATTATCACGAGAATTAGAGGCAACCCTACTGCAGTCCAACGTAGAAAGAGCCGGGTGACAGAAGTTGCCGATTAATTACATCTTGGCCCCTTTCGATACAAGCGGGCTAAAATTACGAAATAGGGATGTTTACATAAACGATTCGTTTTAAAATTGAGATTGAGCGCGCCGTGTGCCATTCAGTCAGCTAATCTTTTATTCAATCCACCTGGATCTATCTGGACCACTGGATTTTTCTCCATTATGTAGTCCATAATGGAGCTGTGAATGTCGAATACATTATGCATGTGACATTCGATAATCGTTACGTACTTGTAACTGTAAACTTAGTACTCTATGTTTGTACGTTTAATAATATTATGAACTAGCGACCGTCCCGGTTTCGCCCGTGTGGGATTTTCTCCGGTTTTTTAACCGGCTCTATTTTTTAGGAGGATTGTCAATTCGACTGTATTTTTTTTAATGTTTGCTACTTAATTACTTCGTGATTTATAAACCGATTTGAAAAAACACTTTTTTTATTTGAAAGAGTATATACTTCTAGATTGGTCCCATATTTTTATTATCATCATCATCAGCCTGTATCATAGATAAAAATTATATACTTGATTTCATTCATTACTTATGGTCAATTCTAATTGTTAGCAAAATAACATTCTTAGTTTGTGTAATTTTGTGTTATATTTCGATATAATCCCAGTTAAATTAGACTTTGAAATTTCATATCGTGTTACGAGAATACCAAATTTAACATTTGTGAGATCGAGACTGGATGTGAATTGAATTTTGACTACATTTTAATTACGTGAATTGCCAGTCTATTCATTCAACCTGGATTGCAATTAAAATGTGGGAAATCCAAAAGTGGTCAACTGAGCCAGCAAGCACAGTGGAGTGTGGTCAGGAGTCCGGAATCAGTTTTTTGGACCAACGTATGAAAATATTTAGTTTTCACCTAATTAGTATAGAATCGAGAGTACCTTATACGTATATGGTAGACGTTTAGTTACCTTTACGTAACCTTAATTGTAACTGGAACTCCGTACCTGTGGAAAGAAATAGAAGTGTTGAAAATTATTACAATTTTTTTACAAAGCATATTAACTTCGGTCTCGATAAAAGTAAAAATTGTAAATTTTATACTTATTTTAACTTAGCTTGTTTTTGTTTCATCATCATCATCATCAGGTCATTTTAGTCTCCAATAGAGGAGCACGACCCTCTCTCGTCCGTCCGAGACAAAAGGAGGATTTGGCCTACACTCCCCACGCTGGCCAGACGGGTTGGGGAGCCCTGATCGATGTTTAATAATGTATGTCCCTTATTTATTAGTCGCCTTGTACGACATCCACGGGAAGAGACGGAGTGATTCTATTCTAGTCTGCCGGAAACCACACGGCCAATGTTTTTGTTTAATTAGACATTATTTCAAATTGCTCTTTTTACCCGACTGCCAGGAGGGTTATGTGTTTAGCGCGTATCTTGTATGTATGTAATATTCTTTATTACCTTGTATCTCTAGTTAAATAATATAGAATCAATAAATTACTTTGATAATAAAATACTTTTATTTACTTATATGGACTAGATGGTCGTGCGTAATTTGTCCAGGAATATTTTACAGTTGTTAAACCTTCCACCCGATATAAAAAAAAATCGAACTGCTGGTATGAATCTCATTCGAAGAATAGTTTCAAATTAATAGATCGGATAATTACATAAGTAAGTTTATTTATTTCTAAAAATTACATAAAAGTATAGCAGACACTCTCTAAAATAATTTATTTGGAAAATCTCAGCTTAAATAACTTACTTTCTTTAGAACCAAAGTACTTTCATTAGTACACGTGGTGTATTCCGCAGATTAAGCATTGATAATGTGACCATTTTTTTTTTGTCAGAGCGGGACATCTGTAGCTTATATATAAAATAGCAAACAAGGAAAATGTATAAAGTATAAAATCATGATATAAAGTGGAACGTTTACAAAGTCGTCGTCAACCTTATTCATCCCACTGGTGGGATACGGGTCTCTCAATCGAAGGTGGGTAGAGCATACTCCAACACGCTGCACAACTACTCATTTTTTTTTTTTTTTTTGGTTTGGGAGAGACCAGTGTTTTCAAGCCGCCTAATAGCCACTGATTTGGCTTAACGACTGCCATCTAGTGACAACAGCCGGGACCGACGGCTTAACGTCATTTAATCTACAAGGTAAAATGCGGTAATAAAAAAAATATCTAAGGGGCAATTCTTGTAATTAAAATATAGTCCAAATTCAGTTTCGATCCAGTCTCGATGTCACAAATGTCACATTTGGTATTCTCGTAACACAATATGTAACTTCAAAATTAAATTTAAGCGGGATTATATCGAAATATGAGTGCAAATTAAACAAACTAAGAATGTTACTTTGCCAACAACAAGAATTGATAATAATTATTTAATGAAATCAAGTATATAATTTTAGTCAATTCACAATTCAATCTCGATTCGGTCAACTTTCAATCTGCGTTCGTAGAAAAATTACGAGAATTGGCCTTCTGATAGCTTAATTATGCTGTATTTGAAGGCTTCATTCTTGAATTTCATACAATCATTTTTAATTTCATACAATGTTTCATTCTAGTAGAATTAAAATGGTCGTAATTATGACAATACATAATTATGTTTGGGGTATAAATAGTTCATCAACATCTGTAAACCAAAGCCAACCTCACGTGGTACACTGTACCCTGCTGACTGACAAACGAGGCTCTGGCATAGGAAGAGGTAGGGCATGCATAGCGTATTTTGTAAGATACCGTACTTGGAAAGCACCTCCACCTCACCGAATACCCGTAGCAACAATTCTTCTAGATATTGGCGTCTGGCGGCGAGGAAGCTTCGAGCAAACAGAAGGCTCACAGTTTCTTTGCAATGGATGGCAATATGCTCAGAATAACTTATCACTAACTTATACCTAAGTCGAAAGGTATTTTTAGCAACGACACTTAATTTACATTTTAATGGGTCTATTCTTGTTTACGCGACTCGCATTCAGATTTGTTTACGTTTACAATTTGAAACATTAATTGGAATGTAGCTTTATAGGACTCCGGCGTAAACATCGACAATTTGAGATTTACGAAATTCGTTCTTGTTATTACCTATATTGTTCACTTTATAACTTTACCAGAGCTAGCTCAATTAAAGCCGACTTAATGATTTTTTGGGTTAAATATATAGATCACTATATCTTATATGTATATAACATCCCTATATTCTATACGTACACTGTATTTCTTTAAAATCCGAGAATACTAAATTGTAATAATGTTTTTATACTACGTCGGATGGAAAACAAGCGTACAGTCCGCCTGATGTGAAACGGTGGCCGTGACTGTATAAACGCTTGCAACATGAAAAATTTCTCGCACACTGCCATCCCCGCTGCCAACGCAGCAAATCCTTCCTTTCTGATGACCTCAATCACAAGTAGGAACTCAACAACCATCAGGGGAATTTTTATTTGGCTGTGGTGTTCTGTAAGGTAGAGATACTTCCGCATTGTATACGGCTAGCTGTTTCAGAAAATGGCCGAGCTATTATTTATCATCCAAGTGAAGTCTTACCTGGTGGCGAATCACCAAGTACTCGTATTTCTAATTAATCACAACAACAATAAAAAAGCCAATCCACCTAAACGCTATAAATGGTAACTCACCGCAATGTAAAGCGAAGCCATTTTTCCATTTTTTTTTTAAGTATTTATAATATTCTGGCAAGTTGGCCAAGATAACCATTTAAATAATAATAAGCGATGCCATTTTGAACAGCTGGCTATATGAAAAGGACCTGCCCCCTTACCACCAACTCTAATTGCGATTCAATAACTGAATAGAATGCTTATTCATACCAATGAATAAGCGACTCTATTCACCACCAACTCTAATTGCGATTCAATAACTGAATATAATGCTTATTCATACCAATAAATAAGCTACTCTATTCAATTTGCAATAGAGTCGCTTATTCATTGGTACGAATCAGCATTCTATTCAGTTATTGAATCGCAATTAGAGTTGGTGGTAAGGGGGCTGATTTTACGAATTAGCTGCAACATAATATATACAGATATTTTTTATAATAATCCTTAATACCTATGTACCTCCACCTCACAGAATACGACTCTATTCAATTTGCAATAGAGTCGCTTATTCATTGGTATGAATAAGCATTCTATTCAGTTATTGAATCGCAATTAGAGTTGGTGGTAAGGGTGCTGATTTTACGAATTAGCTGCAACATAATATATTACTGATATTTTTTTAATAATCCTTAATACATAGTTACGTTAAGCTACATAGTAGCTTGTTCTTTTATAACATTTGAATAAGCACCTTATGATTAGTCCACTGAATGCAGGGGGGGTGTTAGTGGTTCATCAACATCTTTGAACCAAAGCCAACTTCACCTGCACGCGGTGCACCCTACTGACTGACAAACGAAGCTCTGGCGAAAAGAGAGGTAGAGCGTAATTGTAAGCTACCCGACCAGGGAATGTACCTCCACCTCACAGAATACCGCAGCAGCTTGAGGGTCGTTGTGTTCCCGCGAGTGAGTGAGGTCACCAAAAGGGAAGGAGATGCTCAGTTGGCAGCGAAGGTGGCGGCGCGCGAGCGATATTTTATGTTGCGAGCGTTAATATTGCTACGGGAACCGCTTCACATCAGGCGGGCCGTATGCTCGTCTGCCACCCGACTTAGTATAAAAAAAAATGCTGATATTTTCTAGTAATCCGAACTATGCGTGACGTATCATGCCGTCTATTTTTTCCTAACACTCAAAGAGGATCAAATAGTTATTGAATAATCCTTAATAAGTAGTTTGTTCTTTCAGGGGTTACAAAAACACCTTTGGAAGGGAATATTTGCTTTTGATTTCGTTATTCATTTCGCGGCTCGGGGGGCACCACCCTCGAGTAGGTTCACCAAATATTATGAATTCCTAACGCCTTCGAGCTACATAGTCTGCGTAGGTGTATTGGTAGTGAAATTATACTAGTAACTTACGTTTATATATGTAAAAGGAACGTGCAAAATGCCTACACATTTTGAATATTAAAATATATCTATATACATAAAAAATAATTCCTACTTCCCTTAGTTATGGCATCACACGTGAACGGTTGGACCGATTTCGCTATTTTTTCTTATGTTGTATTTGTTATTGTTAGGAGAAGGGTCTTATATTCTTCTTTTGTTCTTACAAAATAAGAAAGTTGTGCGGAAAATTAGGAAATTTAAGAAAACTGAACGATTATATTAACTTTTCTAACGTAACTTTATGTCGTTTGACAGAACTGTGAGTCATTTGGCAGATTGCGCTAAACCAATTCGAATTCAATATTAATTGTTAAGAAAGCAGGACAGACGGTCGAGTCAGGTAGTGTACTATAAATTCATAAAAGTAGTATACTCCTAACTCTACAAAGAAATTGAGCCCCAAACCACTGAATACAAATATTATAGGTCAAACCGTTTGCAAATCATAATTTAATGGTATGTAGTATGACTATAAGCTATGAAGTTATTTATGTATATAAACAAAATATATAATTAAACATTATACTACATTATAACTTAAACGTTCTACTACGTAATGCTATTTTCGATACTTTCATTCGATTATTATGTTGCTGGTGAATGTTATCACTAATTACACAGCGATGTCTAGTCAACTAAACAAAGCTTGTACTATGGGTAGGTACTAATAACTGAGGGGCAATTCTCCTAATTAAAATATATTCAAAATTCAGTTTCGATCCAGTCTCGATCTCACAAATGTCACATTTGGTATTCTCGTAACACAATATGTAACTTCAAAATTAAATTTAAGCGGGATTATATCGAAATATAAGTGAAAATTAAACAAACTAAGTATGTTACTTTGCCAACAACAAGAATTGATAATAATTAATTAACGAAATCTAGTAGGTACCTATATAATTTTATAGTCAAATCAATCTTGATTCGGTCAACTTACAATCTGCGTTCGAAGAAAACTTACGAGAATTGGCCTTGTGATAAACATACTTAACTGTTTTTTTTTATAAATACCATTGTACGTATATAATACTACTATTATTATACTGAATACGGTAGACCAAGACGCACATACATGTTCATATATACAAATGCATTTTGTGTGCAATGTACTTAAAAAAAAATCCCGTGCGAAGAGGACCTTTTAAAATTTCTATCAGAAATTCAAAACTAGGGATACATAAATCAGATAGGATAGGAGAATAAATATTTCGCCTGTATACACAATACAGGCGAAATATTTATTTTAATTTACATTTTAAACGTGTTTCACATTTTACGTTTATTTTTTACTGCTTTTTTACTTTATTATGAGTACGATGAGACGTAGACGGAAACTGAATAATTACGGAGCATTAAGACTATTTATTATTATTAAGTATCTGCTAGAAAACATAAATGATTAATTATTAGATATAAAAGATTATTTATTTTTATTGCTATTATTACAATACACAAAGGAGATAATTACAAGGCATATGTATATAATATCTATGCTACGCAAAAAAGTTTTTAAGTAGACTATTTAAGAATTATATAGGTACGTATTAGAACAAAAACACAAAATAAAAAAAATTATAAAAACAATACAAAATATAATAAAAACGGCAATCTAATATTAATAGTCATTATTTTCTGTGTATAATCCGCTATAATCCGGAGTTATCCGAGGCAGTCCAATTATTTGGTTACCGCACTCCGCAATATTGAGAAGCCAGTGGGCGATCGGAGTACCAACGTCCCCTGCTTAATCTGCCCCGCCCTTTTCACTGCGAACCTCGCCGAATTTCGGCGAAATACCGCGGAATCCTCGCCGAAATGACGGTGGATTCGGCGGCAAATCAGAACTCACTCGACGCGCCGAAACTGCGTCGCGCCGTGACAAACGACAACAAGATAATGGATGTCAATAACCAGCGAAAGTGAATATAATTTTTTTATTGCTCATATTTCTTTACTGGAAGCCAGTGTATCTGAACTATTATGAGTTATATTATTACACACGTGTAATTTGATGCTAATACTGGATTTTGTCGTTCACTTTGTGTTTGACTTGTGTGAGTAACACGGTTTCTCATTGGCAACTGGGGTGTGTGAGACAAATATTTTCTGCACGACCTCGTCATCATCATCATCATCAAATATGATGGTATACACATGAGAAGCGGAAGTCCGCTAGTTATTCTACTCACTTCAAGACTAAATAAATTTATCAATCGTTATCTCAAATTACTTTTAAACATATAAGTACTAATATTTTTAATTCAATTAGTGGTTAACGCGTGATGCATGTACAAACGTGTCAAAAATTACAATTACAATAGATAAGATACTAAAATGACTTTCAATGTTCATTGAACACGTTTCGCCCGCGTTTTTTTTTTAATAAGTATGCTATGTTACTTCTGATACCTCAAAGAATATGTGTACAAAGTTTCATGATGATCGGTTGAGTAGTTTTCGCGTGAAAGCGTAACAAACAAACGGACATTCACATATATATATATATATATATATATATATATATATATATATATATATATATATATATATATATATATATATGTGAATGTCCGTTTCACATATATATATGATTATTTGTAAATATTTGATTTACTATGTAATTGCACTTAAAAACATCATTATTAACATTAAAAACGTCGCACTATCAGCAAGCTTAAGTGGCAGTGGGCTAGCTACATGTGTCGTGTCAGTGATGGCAGATGGGGGAGGAAGTTCCTAGAGTGGATGATGACGAGTGGGACGCCTCTTTCTAGACGGACCAAAGACCTCAAGAAAGCGGGTGGATGCGGTAAGCGGGGGATCGCACATGGTAGAAAGTATTGGGGAAGGCAGTGGGTAGATCATCATCAGGTCATTTTAGTCTCCACTACAGGAGCACGACCCTCTCGTCCGTCCCAGATAGAAGGAGGATTTGGCCTACACTCCCCACGCTGGCCAGACGGGTTAGGGAGGCCTGGTAGATGTTTGATAACGTTTTTCCCTTAGTCGCCTTGTACGACATCCACGGGAAGAGACGGATCAGTGGGTAGATGCAGGCTGATAATAATTACGATGTATGGTAAATAAAAGAAGTATATTACAAAGATACAGTAATTCATTAATGTTGAACGTTGACCCACTTTGGAAGCAAACATTTTGTAGGTCATCATCGCGACTTGCGATTCGTGGTCATTCCCCCCGATACCAACGCACGCAATGCAACAATAATTGTGGACAGCATTCAAGTCGCATTTCATACTTCATTTACCTTAGAGCATTGTTATTTTGACAGCAATGAATTTGACATATCTACGAATAGTCGTGCTAATGTAGCGGCCAGTAATACCGCATTACAAGGTCGAAACATTAAGAAATATGTCATTAACGAACTAATCTTAACTGCAGACGAATATTGTCCAATATCATTGCGACTAACTGTATACGTCAGTGAATATAGAGCGTTAAATTATATTTTCACTACATGAAACCAGTGTTTGCATGTATACAGCATCAACCCATAATCATCCCTTACGAGGGGATTCCTTTCTTATGAGGGGAGACCCGTATCCCAGGGATACGAGTCTCCCCTCAATCGAAGGGGTTTAGAGGATATCACGAAACAGACTAATATTGATATATAAAAGTGAAAATAGATTTAATATGTGACTGTAATTAGATTTCAGACAGAATCTAAGCACAGTATAATAAGAAATAATAAGGTTGTCTGGAAGACATCGCTTAGCCATGAGGACTTTTATACTTTTAAAGTAATAAGTCTTTGATGTATTTTTTTTTTTATACTACGACGGGTGGCAGACAAGCATACGGCCCGCCTTATGTGAAGTGGATACCGCAGCGAAAATTATTATATTTGATGCTATAACGAATGTAGCTATTGATCTTCCTTCACCCTTACGATTCAAACACTGTTGCTAGGCCGCGTACAGACGAGCGACAATGTGCCGCGGCGCGCCGTCTCAACACGACTGTCCCTTATTTTCGGTGAAATAGTGAGCAATTAAGTGATTAAAAAGATTGATTTTACTACAGAGCGGAGAATCTCCGCACACGCCCGATGCCGAAACCAGGCGATTCTCTGTTTTGTGAATTCTACATACAGGTTTATTTATATGCCATGAACTGTATTGATACTTACTGCAATCAAATAGTAAATGAAATGGAACTAAAATTATTTATTTTTCACTGAGCTCAAACAAGTCGTACATATAATTATTTTTTAAATACCTAGTTGATTTCAGTCAATTTGCCAAAATATTATAATTTTTAAAAATGGCAAAATTCACCTACCCCATGCACGACTGCGACTTCACAGCAGTAAAATATAAAATTTAAAAATCCCACCTCCCATATGACCTTTTTATAAATAACTCGCAATCTACTTCGGCTTTGCACAGGTAAGCATGGGTTTATGCGGCACAAGGCAGTAAAACTTCCTGCTGGCATGAGTTTTTTCGATATCTTCAACCTTCGACATATTATAACCAATTTAAAAATTATTAAATTATGGATTTAATTCTGGTGGCAGACAAGCGATACGGCCCGCCTGATGTGAAGCGGTAACCACAGTTCGGAAAGTGTATCCCCCGATTTTGTTATCATTCTTTTTTTTTAATTGCCTCCCTATGGAAGCATTTTTAAAGACGTTTTCACGTCAAAAACTAGAATGAAAGGAACTCGTTTCCAAGTGCAGTTGCATTCTATAATTGAGTTACTGATAAACACAGCAAGGCCGAAGTATTGTTATGTCGATAACGCCCGACGGCGACGCGCCTCTACCTAGAGCGAAGATAAAAAATGGTAGCGTATTTTATATTGTGGGAGATATCAAGGGTGGATTACAATTTAGTCAGAGATTACATGTGGTACTTTTGAATGAAATACTCCGTACCTACGTATGTGCAGTGTATATGTAAATTTAATTTGATTACTATAGCTATCTCTTTAGGCGTTAAATGGCTTATTTGCCATATTGCTGTCTCTTAAATTGCTAAGAAGGGAAGCCAAATTCCAAAAGCTTCTCACTCCTACTAATTTCTTCTGAATAAATTCGAACGAACACGTAAGTTAAGCAACGTCTACCGTATCCTGTCCATGGATGACTTTATGGGACTAACCTGCAAACGTAATATTAACTAAGAGTTTCCACCATTATCGTAAAATACAAAAAAACAGTCGCGATCAGCCCCGTTTCATTCCAATCAATTGTAGAGCCCACTAAACAGCGGCTAAAATGTCGTCGTGTATTTCCAATAAGAACTCAATATAATATGCCCGATTTATTCGATCTTTGTCGACACGCGATACGGGTTTTACTTCGAATATGCCTTTGTATGTATGAATATTTACTGTGGCATTGATGCTTTCATGTTAAATATGCCGTTCCCGCTGTTTTCAGACATTACGCTAGGATTACATGTTGGCGTAACTTTGTATTTGTAGGCATTTTATTTAAACTGGATGTGGATCCATATTTATGCCTCTTTAATCCATTCCAAATTATCCCGTAGGTTCAGATGACCCGATGGATTTTTGTATTGGGCAACTGAGCATGTTGACAAATTGTGTGCCTAATTTGTTTTGTAAGAGACACTGAGAAAAGTTTTCAGGTTTTAAACACGTGTTGGGGTGTAAGTGGTTCACCTCTACCAACCACCTACCAATCCACCCACTTGCACGTAGTAGAACCATGTTAACTGACAAACAGGTTATATATCTACACTACTATTATAAAGAGAACAGATTTGTATTTTTGTGTGTGTGTACGTTTGTAATGAATAAACTCAAAAACTACTGTGCCGATTTCAAAAATTCTTTCCCCGTTGGAAAGCTACATTCACCCTGAGTAACATAAGCTATATTTATTGCTAAATAAAAGGCAAAAATATAAAAAAAATCTTATGCCCCCCGTCGAAGCCGGGACGGGCCGCTAGTATATTATAAACTGTCCGACTGGGGAATTCCAGGTTAGAGAATACTTGGTAGTTGCATTCTTTCTTGCGGTAAAAATACCACATAGCTACACTATCTTTTCGACTCATCAGCAACAATGGAACAGAGTCCGATGTGATCATAGAACAAAACCGTGTTAAGCTAGCTAGACTAACTAAGGAATATGAATTCTACAGACATACTTCTTTACTTAGAATCAAATAACGTTCAATCTGACATTAGCACCCCATAAAAACGCATGAAAGCGAACCACCAATACAGATCAAACTTTATTCTACGGATGAGTAGTTTTGTTTGACGAAAAAAATAAAAGTGCCTTGAGAGAATGATAACTGTTTATTTTTAGCAAAAAAATAGGGTTTTCGTTTCTAATATATCAAAATCTCGAGGTGAAATTTTAAAAAAGTTCATAGAACAGTAAGGAGGTTAGTGTTAGTGAATTTATGATTTAGGTATCTACATAGTGCAAGTAACAATAAGTTGTTACTTGCACTATGTAGATACCACTAACTTGCACCTAAGGGGATTACAGTATCGATAAAGTAACGACAGCGTGCGCCCTCAGTATCAATACTGCCGCTGTCGTATATCGACCTCACCTTACTCTACTATGAGTGCTTGCTTATGCGAGTTTTCTGGTCACATACTTAGGTGCATTACAGTATCGATAAAGTAACGACAGCGTGCGCCCTCAGTATCAATACTGCCGCTGTCGTATATCGACCTCACCTTACTCTACTATGAGTGCTTATGCTAGTTTTCTGGTCACATACTTAGGTGCATTACAGTATCCATAAAGTAACGACAGCGTGCGCCCTCAGTATCAATACTGCCGCTGTCGTATATCGACCTCACCTTACTCTACTTTGAGTGCTTATGCGAGTTTTTGGTCACATTCGAACGTGTTAACGTTTACAAGCCGATCAAATTGAGAAAATGTTTCATATTGTGAATTTCTACTACTAAAGTCTACTACCTAAAGTCTAGTGACTAAAGTCTTCAACCAGCGCGTCCTCCCTGCAATGACATATGGTGCAGAGACTTGGACACTGACCATCGGACTGGTCCACAGGCTAAAGGTCGCGCAGCGAGCGATGGAGAGGGCTGTCCTCGGGGTTTCTCTGCGGGATCTAATCCGAAACGAAGAAATTCGACGGAGAACTAAAGTTGTCGACATAGCCTTCAGAGTTTGCAAGCTGAAGTGGCAATGGGCCGGTCACATCTGCCGAGTAAGTTATGGCAGATGGGGGAGGAAGTTATTAGAGTGGAGGCCGCGCATAGGCGCGTTGGACGCCCTTCTACTAGATGGTCCGATGACCTTAAAAAGCGGCTGGGAGCGGCTGGATGCGGAAGGCGGAGGATCGTATCTGGTGGAAAGCAATGGGGAAGGCTTATATCCAGCAGTGGGTAGATACAGGCTGGTGATGATGATTGTGAATTTACCAGACGTGTGTTACATATCCAAATTAATAAGGGAGCGTTCAAGTATTACGTAACGCAATTTGGGGGGAGGGGGGGTCTTGTAAAACGTTACGATGCGTTACAGGGGCGGGAAGGGGGTTTTCAAACAACGCGTTACGTAACATTGTATTTTTATTTAAATAAAAAACTACGGAATTAAAATTACTTAAACTGGCAACCTTTTTCGTTTAGGTTTTATGAAAAAAAATGTCAACGAATTTTAGCGACTTTCCGGTACTGTTTTCGCAACATAACTTGTAACTTTAAGATAATTCAAAATGTGAGCAAGTAAGCCACATAATTTTAATATGTAACACGCGTCTTATAAATTCACAACATGAGAGTTCTTCTCTATTTGGTCGGTATGTTTACGTATATATGACATGACGAACGTGAACAAAATACTCGCACTAAGCACTCTGACGGCTTGTTCGATACCGCACGCACACACGGACATTCTAGCTTTGTACAGAGAGTACTTTTAAAGAGAGGTAGGGAGCGTAATTGTAAGCTACCCGACTGGGGAATATACCTCCACCTCACAGAATACCGCAGCCAAATAACAATTCCCTTGAGAGTTGTTGTGTTCCTGTGAGTGAGTGAGGTCACCAGAAAGGAAGGAGATGCTGCGTTGGCAGCGGGGGTGGCAGCGCGCGAGCAATTTTTTATGTTGCGAGCCTTAATATGGCTACGGTAACCGCTTCACATCAGGCGGGGCGTCTGCTTGTCCGTCACCCGACGTAGTATAAAAAAAAAAAAAACAACCGTTTTGCTTATTTTACATCACATTTACATGAAGTGACCGGGGTGTGTCGGGATGAAATACATGTTGAACAACTTGATGTAGTTATATCAAGTTAACATGTATTTCATATATCAAACACACGATATAATACACTTGATAAAATTATGTTCACCTTAGATTAGGTCCTATCGATTGGAAAAATATGTAGGTATTTCTGAATGTAATATATTTAGAACCGAAATATATATTTTACTGCTTATCTTTGAGATAAATTCTGAGTACATTTATAGTACAATAATCTTTAAGTATGCATATGCATAATCTGAGCTGTGGAGTTTTTTACAATCAATAATAATATCAATCAAATTATGGGGTCTAAGTGGCTCACAATGAACAAAAATGCTCTAGAGCCAAGAATATTATAAATATAAAACTGTCATCGTGGAATGACTAGTAGATATGAAACATCGAAATTATTTCAAAAAATGGGGTGTGGCTGTATCATGGACACGGCCGTGTGTTGTACGTGAATACGTTATATGCACTAAAATTATCTCAAAATGGCAGCACTTCGCCATCCCCCGCACGCGATGTTCAATAGTCCTTACTTAGCGTAATAAACTCTTTGGTCCTTCGTCTATTAAGTGGTTAAATTTTGAATGTAGAATCTAGATTCGAAAATACGACGCCAAACGGTATCCTCCGATTTTGTTATCATAAAACATCGTCCGGTCGTTCTGTCTGTCCGTTGCCATGAAACTCAAAATTTACAAATTCTGACTTCGGATTCGTGTAGTGTAGTAGAGCATCAAAAAGTAGTAATGTAAAGTGACCTTGGTTTTCCGAAAAAAAGTCATTCTGTTTGTCCGTCCGTTGCCATGAAACTCAAAATTTTGAAACTCTGACTTCGGATTCGTGTAGAGCATCAAAAAGTAGTAATGTAAAGTGACCTTGGTTTTCCGGAAAAAAGTCGTTCTGTCTGTCCGTCCGTTGCCATGAAACTCTAAATTTAGAAATTCTGACTTCGGATTCGTGTAGTGTAGAGCATCAAAAAGTAGTAATGTGAAGTGGTTTTCCGATATCAATTCGGGATTTCGAAAAAAAAAAAATTCGCTATGGTGGCGCATGCTGCTATCCTATGTTTTGGATTGCGCCCGTATGGTAGCAAATTTGAAGACATATTCACGTCAAAATTATGGTTTTATATGTGGACACTGGCCTGCCGATAGACATATTTATTTAGCTTTAAGTTTCAACTTTTGTGGAAAGCCAATAAATACATTTTTATTATTACTTTATATTACATATCAATAAGAATTGAGAAAAAATGAGACTGATGATAATCATCTTTTTTTTATACTACGTAGGGTGGCAGACAAGCATACGGCCCGCCTGATGTGAAGCGGTCACCGTAGCCATATTAACGCTTGCCACATAAAATATCGCTCGCGCGCCGCTTCCAACGCAGCATCTCCTTCCTTTCTGGTGACCTCACCCACTCGCAGGAACACAACAACCCTCAAGGGAATTGTTATTTGTGTGGAGGTACATTCCCCAGTCGGGTAGCTTACAATTACGCTCCCTACCTCTCTTTTCGCCAGAGCTTCGTTTGTCAGTCAGCGGGGTGCACCACGTGCAGGTGAAGTTGGCTTTGTTTCAAAGATCTTGATGAACCACTTAATCCCCAAATATCATAGCACATGAAATAAAAGAAACTGGGAGAAAAACGCAGTGTGAATGCAACATTATTGGAATTAAGCACCGGTGGATACATAGATGGGACAACATACGCGATGAATTTCAATTGGGCACGTTAACAAATTCTATTGCCAAATCAGTAATTGATTTTACTTTGACGACGAATTTTGCCCTTTTCATTGGCTTGCGCAAAAAGGGAATGCGGTAACAGGTATATTTAATAACTTCTTTCGTAATTTCTACCAAGTTTCCAGTTTCGATTTTTAAGAAATAAGAGTTTATCGATAATTTTTATTAAGAAATACTGTACACAGGGTCACACTCCGCCCCACTCCATACAAATTTCACGTCATCAACTACTACGTAAACAACAACGTCTGTGTAGAGCGTGAATGAGCGTGTGTGCGTGCGGCGCCATACTAACTGTTCCTTTTGTCTCAGAGGGGAGGTGAGGTCGACACGAGAGAGCGGCAGGGAGTGGACAAACTATACGTAAGTATTATTGCTTATACTGTGACAGAGTGGACACGTATTGATATCACTGTATTTGTAAACTATACAAGATATTGAAAAACTGGTTACTGATTCTGAAAGTGCTTCACAAGCTATATCAAATGGTATCAATAATGCGAGTAGTTTATAAAATGAACTGGATCTATCCGAAATTTCGATGTTTCCATATACCATACATTTACCCAGGCAGACAAAAATAATATACCAACCAATGGTTTTGAAGCAGAGAGAATGTATTTTTTTTTTCGCATCGCAGAATTAAAAAGATCGAATCAAGATTTAATTGTAAATTGACTTATACTTGACTCTATTAATTTCTTATTGTTGGCAAATTTACATTCTAAGTTTGTTTAATTTTTTATTTCGATATTGACCAATAATAGACTATACTTAGACTTTGAAGTTTCATATAAAAAAAAATATACAATTTCAGAAGTAAATTTAAATCGTTTTATTATTTCTTTTTCCAATCAGAATTGTATTATACGAGAATACCAAATAATACCAAATAATACCGAACTGAATTTTGACTATATTTAAATTATGGGAATTGACCCTCAGTTGTCATGTGGTATCTGGGGCCCTACCGCCGAAGCTGAAGCCGATTAAGTACCATCGGTTTTCTTTGTTATGAAAATTGGTCTTAGGTTAAAGTTATTTAAAAGCTGCTAACGCAGCAAATCCTTCCTTTCTGGTGACCTCACTCACTCGCAGGAACACAACAACTCTCAAGGGAATTGTTATTTGGCGCGGTATTCTGTGAGGCGGAGGTACATTCCCCAGTCAGGTAGCTTACAATCAGGCTCCCTACCTCTCTTTTCGCCAGAGCTTCGTTTGTCAGTCAGCAGGGCGTACCGCGTGCAGGTGAAGTTGGCTTTGGTTCAAAGATGTTGATGAACAACTTACACCCCATCAACAATCTGAGCATTGGTTTCATTTTCGCATTTACAAATACCGATGGTAAACGGCTTCAGCTTGGACAGTCGGGCCCCTGGTTAAAACATCACCTAATACATTCCACCCGCTCACATATTTCGTCTCTAGTATTTAATATGCATAGAAATCACTAAGGTTTCTGTATCGTAACTCTCGTCTAAGTAATTTGTAGCAATCTCGAAAGGAACTGTTTCCCAAGGCACTAGCCTTAATCTAGTTTGCGGAGGGCCGCTATGTAGGTAATAGGTACCTCATGTATTATATACTTGTACGTACATACGATATCATGAATAATTGCGAACTTAGTTATTTCTTTAGATCAATGTCATTATCAGCCTGTGCTGATTTTAGGCCTTACCCAATGCTTTCCACCAATTGCGATCCTACGTTTTTACGCTTCCAGCCGCCTTATTAAGGTCATCGATCTATCTCTATATCATGAAATATAAGAACGGGAATTAACGCGATCATGCATAAGTATTTACATACCTTTATTACACGACCTACCTTTATGACACAGGCTGATGTCAGCCTGTGACCACGGCCGGTGAACGGAAACGTCAGGCAGTAATAAAGGTATGTAAATACCCTTATGCATGATCGCGTTAATTCCCGTTCTTATATTTCATAAATCATGCAACGCGAAAGTTTAAAAGTTATATCTCTATATCACTTCTTTTTTCTTTGTCAGTCAGCAGGGTGCACCGCTTGCAGGTGAAGTTGGATTTGGTATAAAGATGTTGATAAACCATTTACACCCCATCTCTATTAAGATTTGCTAGTTGGAGAGCCAGTTGACGCTAATTCGTTGGCTAAATTTAACTATTCGACTATCTACTGTCAAAATTAAATTAGAGCAGTTATAACGTATGTAACATGTAACATTTTAAATTATGTAACTTAGAAGATGTCCAAAAGTCATAACAATGGGCAATAATTTTAACAAAATGCTTAATACTACGCAAGACTGTGACGAAACTTTGTAAACTCCCTTTAATAAGGCATTGGAAGCCATGGTTGTTCTGTGAATGATATAATCGTGATGAATAAAAACAGGAATGTGATTATTTTACAGTTCATGTAGTTTAACAAAAGCACAGTGGTAATTTTGGTTCGAAATCTAGCAAAGGGCTGAAGAAACGCGTGTCCGTAAACTCTACTCCATCCGTTAGTTTGTTTTGTTGCATTTTTAGCCACTGTTATGTCTTCCTCGGCTATCTTAACACCGCTAAAATGTACTCACAATAAAAAAGTGGTTGTATGTAAAGACCACTATGTATTGGTTGTATGTAATGTACTTTTACGTGATTACATAAGAAAACATCGGCCGATGGAGTGGAAGAGAGATAGATACGTCACAAGCTCTCGCTTGCACGCTCGGCTCAAGCGGAACGTGACAATGAATCATGCTTTTTCGTGCGTGCAGCCGGCGTTCATCGATTTATAAGACAATAACACGAAAAAACTTTTTAAACATGAGCTATTTTCGAATTAGAAACTTTGTCAATTTTGAGCGAATTCATTGCTTTTACATATCCATTTCCCGATAGTTAATTTATTCTCTATTTTTAGGGTTCCGTATCCAAAGGGTAAAAAGAAACCATATTAGAAAGGCTCCGCTATCCGTCCGTCTGTCACCAGGCTGTATCTCATGAACTGTGATAGTTAGACAGTTGAAATTTTCACAGATGATGTATTTCTGTTGCCGCTACAACAACAAATCCAAAAAAGCAGAATAAAATAAATATTTAAGGGGTCTCCCATACAACAATCGTGATTTTTTTTTGCTCGTTTTTGCTTGCAATTGATAACGGCAATAGGTAGACGCTTGAAATACTCACATAATATTTATTTATATATTCACTTTTAACATAAATTGTGAAATAAAAATAAAACAAATATTTAAGGGAGGCTCCCATACAACAAACGTGATTTTTTTTTGCCGTTTTTATAGATAATGGTACGGAACCCTTCGTGCGCGAGTCTGACTCGCACTTGGCCAGTTTTTAATCGTGGTGCCGTTGTCATTTACGCTACTTTCTAAATTGTGTGGGTATTTTAAAAGGTTGACACTTTAGGGGACTTTTCATTAACATTATTAGTATAGAATATGAAGATTGAGGATGAATAATAGCTTTACTTAAATAAAAATGATAACCCTTATTCATAGAGAGGTGGCGGGCGGCGGCAGCGCGGCCGTTGGGTAAAAACGGAGCGAAACGGCGCCAAGGTAAATTCAATAAATAAATAATGAACTATGTAGTTACGGTGTGGATAACACCATGCATACATTTGTATGGGTATATAGACCACGGACTATTCGATAGAACGACCTTGCGCCTACGTATAGAATCTTTTGTGATGTTGCGGCAAAAATGGGTAAATGTCAAAAGACTAATGACCGTATTTTACTCACCCTACCTAAGGCACCTAATGCGTGTAAATGGATGAAGACGAGCTCGGTGGTCGAATGGCCACTTTGACTCCAAGGTTGCGGGTTCAATTTCCGAACAAGACAAATATTTGTGTGCATGAGCATGTCTGTTTGTCTTGGTCTCGGTGTTTTCCATATGTTATATGTAGGTAGGTATGTATTTACAAAAAAAAATGTATTTAAGTATAATATCAGTTATCTAGCACCCATAGTACAAGCTTTGCTTAGTTTGGGACTAGATGGCCGTGTGTGATTTGTCCAGGAATACTTATTTATTTATTTATGAATTCGAGTAAAAAGCACATAATGTTCTTTGGGAGTGCTTTGACGTCAATAGCGCGATGATAACGCGAATTGCTTGCACATAATAACAGGACAGTACAGTAACACCCACCGTGTTACTATACTGTATGATATGATTGCAACGAGATAGAATTCGGAGCTCGGTGATGATCGTTGCTCGTGTCAGTCTAATCGATCACGAAAGTTTTTTATCTCGAGCTCCTCTGTGCTTCAGAGGGGATGTTAAGCCGTCGGTCCCGGTTGTTGTCCTTAAACGACACTAATATAAGCTGAGCTTAGATTATCGATTGGTTTCCGCTCCGCTTCAACTAAATGCCGCGGCGCACTTGTAAAATGCGGCAACAAATACTACGCCGAACTTGGCGTACCCGAGCCTGTTGCAATACAAATCTTCACGCACACTAGCATCTCTGCACATTGTTTTACGCACACTACAATATTGAGTTGCCGCATCCACGGAGCTGTTGCTTTTAGATAGTGCGGCATCTAGTCGAAGCGGAGCGGCGACCAATTGTTAATCTATGAAGCTGAGGTTTGATTTTCACAATCAAAAAAATTCAATTATCGGCTATATGGTAAGGCCACAGCTGTATGTTCCATACGAGAGACTACTGAAATTAACTCCACTATTCACGGTTACTTTGGTAGAGATATACTCCACCACGCTGCTCAACTGTGGGTTGCCGGAGGCCAGTGTTTTCAAGCCGCTTAAGGGCCATGGCTTAACGAATGTCATCTAATGTCACCAGTCGCAACCGACGCCTTAACGTATCCTTCGAAGCACGGAAGAGCTTAAGATAAATAAACCCATCGATGGACAGGCTACGGTCGACGTTGCTTAACTTACGTGTTCGCTTAGAATAACATGCGCAACAACGCCAACGATATTGATTCTATTAAAATTAATTTGTTTTACGCAGCTATATCAAAATAACAAGTGCGAGATAGAGCCTACTTTATTAATTTAATCTTATATCTATTATCACTATTCACCACTATTAACTGATACTAACCACCAAAGTATACCAACTCTGGTGGTTACTACTGGATCTAAAGAAGACTGGTGAGGATGTTTTGGCGACCCTGACTTGTGATTGCATCAATATAACAATCGCTCCACCTATCATCTTATATAGACGATTTCGTAACTATTATCTTCTATGATCTAATATACAAAAGAACAAGAAAATTATGCTACATTAACTGGCATTGGAACTTTAAGTACAAATAATAAAACGGGTTCTCAAGATGGATTTTTGTATCGCTGGTAACACTGAGAGAGAGCGGCGCGACCTCGTGACGTCATGGAGGTCGTTCAAACGCTTCCTACTATGTGTCAAGCAGGTCGTTCGTGTAATACGATCACGAAAATTCGCTTCATTGGATATACATTGCTGTTTATATTTTGTTCAAACTAGAGGCACTGTGAATGAAATAGCTATGGACAGCAATTCAAAAGTTATTGTGAACAGCACCGAAATTCTCATTAAGGCGACTAGTAATGCTAACTAGCGCTAATTCTGAAAAAACCATAGTACGCAATCGACTATAAAATAAATATTACAAAACATTAAATACATTTTAAAAAAATATTTGCCTTATTTTTTAAAAATGAATGTGTAATTCAAGACGACGCATTGCGAATTATGAAGGAAGAGATATCAATTTTCTTAGCAATTACAAAACATTTATATTTGGGGTGTAAGTCGTTCTTCAACATCTTTGAACCAAAGCCAAACTCGCCTGCACGTGGTGCAACCTGCTGACTCACAAACGAGGCTCTAGCGAAAAGAGAAGATTCACTCTCTCGCAGGAACACAACAACCCACGAGGAATTGTTATTTAGCTGCGGTATTCTCTGAGGTAGAGGTACTTCCCCAGTCAGGCAGTTTACAAAAGCGCAGTACCCTACCTCTTTTTCGCCAGAGCCTCTTTCGCTTCTTTGGCTTTGGACTTAAAGATCATGGTGAGCCACTAACACCACAAATTTTGGTAATTATGTATTTTTATTCGGTGCTCCCCGTAGTTAGCATCATTAATCGCCTTAATAGATCAGTTTATGTCGTTTTAATGTAAATAATAGTTATAATGTGCAGTACTGTGCAGCAACTTTATTACTGAAACTTCCAATATATTTTTTTCTTTTTAAGTAATTAATGCATTTCATATTTCAAAGATACACGCACATAAAAAACATAGATTTTCCCTAAGGGTTAAATCCCGTAGGAAAAATCAATTTTTGATCATGAATCCATTTCAAGAAACAATTCAATAGACGGAGTCGCAGACCACTGGAACTAAAAACTGCTTGTTTTGTATTTAAAAAAAAAGTCAAATGCGATTTGGGTCTCACACATGAGTGTTTCTGTACATAGAACTGCTGAATTTGTAATGTAACCATCAAAAACATAAATGTAAAATGAGAGCCAAGTTCAATATTAGGTATAATATATGCCTTGGTCGACAAAAGAAATGAAATCTAAATGGGTGCGAAGTTCAATGAAAATTATTTATTACAATGAAATTTACTGAAATTTAGTTATTACAACATAAAATATATTATATCAACTTCATCATTATGTGAAATAGTTTTTAGTTAAGAGGGGGTCAAAAGTGGCTCCAAATGGTTCGTGTAATATTTACACACGGTGCTGCTCGCCAGTTCTGTTAGCTTGTACTTGGCTTGACACGCTACCGAGTGTCTAGATTTTAACTGCTGGTCTATTTTAAGGTGGGTTTTACGTGACCTGTGAGGATAGAGACTGTAGATAGAGGATAGAGTTGTATTTTCCTTCATTGTTGACATCGTGTCCATCCATTCTATCGTTGTTGACAACATTCATTTTATTTTTTAATTAGACATTTTTTCAATTTATATTTGTATAATAATTTGTTTATTATTTTTATAAAGTTTATTTATTTAACTAGCTAGAAATGTATTTTAATAAGTTAAGGATTTGTAGGTTTTGTGGTTTTCCTGTTTACAAGTATACCTATATCGCAACATTTGAGCCCGAAATCAATAACGATTCTAAAGATAGTTATTGCGTTTTAGTATTACAGTACGTAGGCTGTTCTGTAGGCAAAAAATGTTATTGCGTTTTATACTGTATCATATACCTTATAGATACAATACAGTAGACAGGACTTTCCTTATTGTTGGCAAATTATCATTTTTAGTTTGGTTAATTCTCGGTTATATTTCGATGTAATCCCACATATTATTAAACTTTGAATTATTAAACCCCTCCCTCAGTAACCCTGGGGCCGTGGCAAACAGAATTTCTCCTTTTTTACCTGACTGCCGAAGAAGCGAGGGTAATGTTTTTCGAGAGTATGTAGACTAATCCTTTGGCACGCTCTACAGTTACCATTTGACGGTTTTCAATATATGTATACGTTATTCGATTTATCTCAGTTGTCGAAATTATTGGGTACATTATTGCAATATAGTTCCTAGCCTAGTTCTAGCTTCCGCCCACGGCTTCACCCGCGGGAATGTAGGTTATCGCGCCAAACTTTTGATCATCCCTCGGGAATAGATAATAGGAGACATTTTCTTCCAATAATAAGGTAGCCCTTTTTATTGGAAGAAAATGACTATTCTAGACTTTTAATTGATATAAGTAAAATTACATGGCAATCGATTGAGTATTTAAGGCGCGAACAAACAAACAAACTCACTTTCCCATTTATAATATTAATAAAGATATTCGTTTTTTTTGTCAGCATTATCTAACACTCAAAAATTTCATGTAACCAGTGTTATTATTACCAATTTCTTCTATTACTTGTCTCAGGATAATTTATTATTATTATTATTTGTTACTATGTTCTCATTACACACTGAACATATGCACTAAAGTCCATACGTACTTATTTCCTATTAAATAGTATTCAAGTAAAAATCGCTTCACCGTTAAATAATCTTAGGATAGGCAAATACAACAAATACAATACATAATATAACATTTTTATCATGATATAGGTGAGTGAGGTCACCAGAAAGAAAGAAAGGAAGGAGGGAGGGAGTATACCTGGCAACGGATCGGCGACCTCTTGGTGTTGCTGATCTCCATGGACGGTGGTGATTGCTTTCTAGCAGGTGACCCACATGCTCGTTTGACCCCCTCTCATATAGAAATAAAATGTATACAGAAAACATTGTGGAACTTTGTAAACATTTTTTGTAGAATCGAGAAAAAACATTTGATCAGAAAGCCAAATCTCGTAATTTTTCTACTAAAGCATATTGAAAATTGACCAAATCGAGATTGAATTGTGAATTGACTAAAATTGTATACTTGATTTCATTAATTAATTATTATCAATTCTTGTTGTTGGCATGTAACATTCTTAGTTAGGTAGTTTAATTTTCACTCATATTTCGATATAATACCGCTTAAATTTAATTTTGAAGTTACATAATTATTGTGTTACGAGAATACCAATTGTGACATTTCTGAGATCGAGACTGGATCGAAACTGAATTTTGACTATATTTTAATTACGAGAATTGCCCCTCAGTTCTGATCTTATGGATACTGCTATTATTTTTGCTGTGTCATTTAAAATTCTCAAAGGTTGGCTGGAAGAGATCCCTTTATGGGATAAGTCCGCCAATGTACAAATTGTATGTCAACTTTTTTATCATTCTGTGTACTGCAATTGTTTTGTACAATAAAGATATTTACAACAACAACAATATTTGAATATGTACCTTTATAATACCAGCCCCCTTACCACCAACTTATATTGGGATTCAATAACTGAATAGATTGCTTATTCATACCAATGAATAAGCGACTCTATTTCAAATGGAACAGAGTCGCTTATTCATTGGTATGAATAAGAAGTCTATTCAGTTATTGAATCGCAATAAGAGATGGTGGTAAGGGGGCTTAAAGGCGAAACCAAGATAAATATAATAAAATAAAGTAGAATAAGTAATTTTAGTAATATCATAATAAGTATTAATAAATATTTTTATGCTTTATTTTGTACATACAGCGTTATAAAATTATTGTAACAACAATTTTAATGTTCGTGATTGTTATGTTTTTCATGAAGATTATTTTCAAATTCAGGCTAAACTGAAACTTGCTGTATCACTCATGCTTTTAAGATAAGTCGAACATCTCATTTGTCAAAATCGATGCAAACCGTAAAAGTATTTTAAGGGATTTATTATTATTTATAGTATGTACTTCAAACTTTGTAGGAAGAGAAAGAAGAAGTAATCGATAATTGATGCATCTATTTGAATTTCATTTCATAAGTGACAAAATAACTCAGGCTTAACTTCAGTGCAGTCAACCAAACCGATTTGGTTTTATAAAAGCAAATCATATTTTAAAAGCGCATTGCACTCTTTTCTGCAGTAAGCCACACTGAATGTTTGATCAATTAATTGCTTCCAACGAAATATGAATATTTATAAGGAACCTATTTGCTGAACCTTGATTCGAGACTTTCAAGTCTTGCAACTAGGATTGCCAACCGTCCCGCTATACGCGGGACGTCCCGTTTCTGAGACCCTTAACAAAGCGTCCCGCTCAGTCCGCTCAGTGTGTGAGCGGGACGCTAAATATCCAGCTTTTAGGTATTAGCTACGCACACACATACATCGAATGCGCAATCTCAAGAAAAGTACTCATTTATAAAATAACCTATAGTATTCACGATGATGTATAAATTATACCATAATTATACTTTATTTTTTGTTAGTAAATGTTGACTATTATTTAACTAACAAGGTATTTTACTTCTTATCCTGATTTGCAAAGAAAAGTTCACGTTTTTTTGTATTCTAAACAAAATTCATTAAATCTCGCTTTTTAAATCCTTGTCGCGCATTTGAAATCAACATTTCCCGCAAATTCGTATTTAGAAGATGGCAAGCCTACTTGCAACCCGCTGGCTTGTATCGTCACAGCCAATCACTTTAATCCAGTTATGTCTCCAATAGTATAATTGAACAATTCTGGTCACACAGCTGACGTAACTTTAATTAATGGCATAAGTGACATGGCAACATCGCCAAAGAAATGACACAGAAAGCTCGATAGTTCAACCCTACATCTAAAATCGATTAAAACGAGTTTTTGTCACGTCACTAGTTGCATAAAATCATTGTTTTCAAGAGTTACGCGATTCATTAAATAGAGATCGTAACCATCATTTACGGAATCGTAAAAACTTTAACTAAACTACTTTAGAAATATGTAAAAAAAATACGAAGTGAAACAAAACAAAGTTTTTGTTATTACTAACTGCGGTTTGAGTCGAGCAAGGTCGCAGTGGAATTGTCGCGTCGCGAAACTCTAGCGAGGCGTGTATTGGTTGTTTGTATTTAGGTATTAGATAGAATGTCATAGTCACACAGCAATGAAGATCGAATAATATACTGTCACAAATCACACGCGTTGACAGAACAACTTCAGTAGAAATCGTTTTGTCGTCAACGCACACACAGTGATTGTCAACAGCGACTCTACGCTCGATGGAAACGTGATTCGTCTACTTATTAGGTCATTAAAAGTTTTCTTCGGTTTTATTATCCTTACCCGAGGACAGGCGTTTTGTGGTTAAGGAGTTAGCTTAGGGTTTAAGTTTGAAAAGTGAGAGTTGTAATGTGCAATAAAACATGCAATTATGTAACACGTAGCAAAAACTTCAGAGCAAAGTTGCAGTTGCAACAGAACTTGGTTATAATAATAAAATCATTGCCCATACGTTGCAAAAGAAGCGTTAAATCTCGTTAGTAAATGATGGCTAATAGGCCCTACGTCTGAAGTGCACTAATATAATGCGGCAACCGTAAACGTCGTGAGAGGAAGTCGCGAGATTCCGCGAGCTAACACGTTAGTGGGCAAAGCCCGTTGATCGTCGCCGCTTAGCGAACGACCCGATGACGGGCGCGGGCGGGCCGGGCAACGATACGATCGCCCTGCTAGTGTGCGTGACGGCCACACGCTGACACGCCACGCCATACTACGCGACTCGCCCGCGCGCTCTTGATCTGTTTTTATAAACAGCAATGTCGATGAATTGTAATCATAATTGATGCGGTTTTGCTACAACACTCAAGACATTTTATAGAAACACAATCGCACTGAATGAAGACTTCATTTACGTCTTATTTTCTATTCTTATTTTTCGTGACAAGGTTAACGCATTATAATATTTCCATGGCAAACAGTGAAACGAAAGGGCGAGAATTGGGACAATCGTCACTCCATTACTATGTGCGACGCGTGCGTGACGTAAAAATGAACGATAAATGATGTCGGTACGTAATATAACAGCAGAATGTTCTAAATTGACTAATAAAAGTGACGAAATTTAATTTAATAATAACTTTGAATGTTCGATGAATATAAATCGTGTACTGACATTAACATCTACAATTTAATTTCCTTACGATACCTCGAGGAAGTTGGTTCAGGCTTTGCCATTGATTTTATGTTCATTACAATATTTCTGCAAGCTATTCGCTTGATTTACTTTATGATAAACATTAACAGACATTCCAGTATCAATAATAAACATAGTGCTAATTAGTTTCGCTTTATGGACGCGAAATAACTCAATGTTGATCTATTGGAAAATACCGGAGCATTATTTCACATAAAGATGTGTATAAGGCGGGCTTACATCCGATTCCTAATGCGGTAAAGGGTGCATAGACCTCACGTATCGAGGCGAGGTTGACCTGCTCGACCCAATGTCTAAAGTTCGATACCTGGGTCGAACCAAGGACATAATTATGCGTAATTCTATAAAGTACAGTTTAGTTGTAACCACAAATACGCGCTCGGTTGAACACGGTTGGAATCGGTACCATCTGGCAAGCTTTTTTTGCTATCTATATATATAGCATGGGAGTGTTTTTAACTACATAAATTAATTTTATAATGATAAAATCACAGTATGTGTATATGTTAATACAGTTAGTTCTATTTTACTTATAATTAAAGTGATTTATAAGTAAAATAGACGTCATTCAAACGAATATAAATTATGATATACCCTCAAAAGAAATATTATATCCTGAACCTGTTAATTTGATTTGCTATGTCAATAAAACTCCAGAAGAAAAAATTGAATGCATTTTAAAACCAGATATTTTAATAGGTATGTTATTAAAATTATAGCATACGAGTCCATTAGTCGCATACATTTAGTATTTGTGTTTAATTCAAAACATGCATCCCAAGATGCAAGTAGGGTTGCCAACCGTACTCTAAAATAAAGTATTGTATTCTATATCGAATAGGCGTACTCTATAATCTATAACACTATTAAAGTATCCCAAAATACTCTTTTTTACATAATATTTACTATACTATCAGTCAGTAAAAAAAAAATACATTTCTAAAAATATAAAATAAATGATACTGTTTTTGTAAGTCCGTACTCTTTATTTACCTCGTTTGAAATCAGATATACTCTATTTCTTCTAATAAAAGCTGGCAACCCTATATGCGAGTCTTTTTAAAATTTAGTATATCCATCACCAGAAATATTACGTTATATACTGATGATCACAGAAAAGGTCAGAAAGCCAATCGATGATTAATCTTTCAAGACAGTAGGAAAGTCTGCAGTTTTGAAACATTTCGAGATGTTAAGTAACAAGATTCTAATTAAATGTGAAAAAAAAAATGTTTTATCTACATGAAGGCATACATTTATCACCAATAAACAGGTATCCAGCTCCTATCGTTCTGATAATGCGTAATTAGTTTATTTTTGTACGCATCTACATTGATAACCGATAATGTCAGCCGTGAACTTTGTGGGTCTGGTGACCGCACTATGCTACAACTTGCTTGTTCTTCATTAACTTTATGTTTTAAATTCAAGCACATCCAAGTAAATAGTATTTTTTTAGGTTAAACTTTTTCTGAGGTTAAACTTCTAGGCTAATCAATTTTAGCCATTTCTGGGGCCCTACCGCCACAGTTGAAGCAGATTCGAAATATCGATAGAATAGATAGATCTAACTTAAGCTTAGATTTATGGTACTTGTTAGCTTAACTGGTAGCAACTCTAGAGCTCTACCGACTAAGCTGAAGATGTTTGTCATTAACTGAAACGTAAAACCTTTTTTTCGAATCAAAATATTCGATGGTAACCGGATTCAGCTTCGGCGGTAGGTCGCTAAATCTATAAATTAATTTGAGAGAAATGTTCCTCCTTTAACTGCCCGGTTGTTTTAATTTGAAAACTATTCATAAATGAATGAATCATTCAGCTTTTTTAAAATAATTTTGATAGTCAATATACCCAGTTCAAACCGCAATAGGATAAAATGTTACGAACATCCGTAACAATTCGTTAAACCCGGATTATTGTAGACTTTGTATGACAGCAGCGAGATTCGTTGTTTCATCCACTTTCGTTTTATATACTTATTAGTCATTTTAGGACCAAAATTAACTTATTGTTTATGTTATAGTAGTAGTCATATTGTGGTTCCTTGGTTACATTGCCAATGGGAAAACCAATCTTCAAAACTTCCTACTCCTACTAATTTCTTCGGATTAAATTCGTCGTGAGTTCCAAGGCAGCCGTAGTTTTGGCGCCATTGCCTTTTTGGTGGTCGCCGCTGTTAATCCTGGCTACACTGGCGACACAGTAATGGCAATGTGTGGTGGTCACCCTTCCCATTTTTTATTATTTAGGTTAGCCAGTCAGTTATTAAACTTAAGTAGATCTATCAGTGTAAACTAGTGTAAAGCCTGACCAGAAAAATGAAAGACCCTGCCATTGGGAAGAATTATTAATATAAATTTCTTCGCAAATATCTGCTTCACTACAAATTTCAGCCATAAAAAAGAGCGTGTCGTTCTCAGAGCAGGTTTTTATTTTCTAATCGCATTCTGTAATCATTAATCAATCATGTTTTTGGGAACCAATGGATTTAACTAAGTCTAGTTTAATTTAATTTATTTATTTATTACATGCATATATGTAATTATTACAGATCAAACATGCATATGTTCACATATGTCCCTGGAAGGAGGACCTGGAAGGAGGAGGAAAATTCGTCTAATGTGTAATAATATTTTCTAACGAGCAATGTTTTAGCAACCGTTCAAATACTCTGCCTAAATACTGCTGCGTTAAGCCTATGTTGATCACAAGTTGTATCATTATTAGGTTTAGCTAAGAGCTAGCTCTGAACAGTCCCGTCAGTAATCGGAATGTTAAGTGCATTAATTATATTTAGCTAGCTTGGCTATTACTGATCTGACAGCAACACTCAGTAAATTACACGATGTGCTCTACAAAGCAAATGCATTTAGATACAACTTAACATATTCTGCGCTTTACGTTCATAGGTTTATAAAGATTGGTAGAAGTTGCATCACGTGCGCCTATTACTATGTGTGACGCCATCTTTAGTATTTTATTTGATTAATCTTTGATTTTTATAGAGTATCTTCAACGACCCATGGCGGTGCTAAATGAGCATCTAAAATCTCTTAAAGTGGAAAGGAGACCAGTGTTGTAGTATCAGTACCATCAGTATTATCAATGATGTGAGCATGACATGTTGATGATGATATAATATTTATGTCATCAGATTGTTTCCTTTTCTGATGAAAGTTGCCTGATCTTGGTAGGTGTACATTTGAATATCGTTTCTGTGCAGTCGTAGTTCTCTGTGAGAATTCCTGGTATGTTTGTACTTAAGGTTAATTTCTTGTTTCATTCACAAGACAGCATACTAATTGATTACGTCATCGGCGTCACGAGGAGCCCCTTCCTTGACTCCACTTTCCACTTTTCTGCCCTCATTACCTATCAATTACCTCGTGTTATATGGACAATCAGATGCCACGTCATGTAAGTACCATACAAACAGTCCATTCATTAACAAAGTGACTTTAAAATTTGCCAAAATCAAAGACCTTGCTAATGCAGTTACTCGATTAACACAAGGTTATTTCTCTGTGACGCCGTTATAGAACCTCTAAATTTAATTATTGAGATAATGACGACATCACTACGCTTTTAGTTCATCTAAAATTGACGTGAACCTTTGTTCTCATCTCAAATCGTGAGTATCAGCCGAAACCAGCGCTCATTATTATGGCCGACTGTTGATGCTATATCAATTAGTACGTGCCAGATGCCTTTCCACGGAAAACCAGTTTCGGTCCTTTTTATCGCAGCGCTCGAGCCTTTGTTTATAATTTATAGCCGCTTTACAACATACTCGATTATAACACCGCTACAGTCATCAAAACAATACGATAGTGAATGAGACCTAACTTCCAACTAGTGAGCCAGTTATGTAAAAGTCAATTACGAAAGAAAATAAACCGACATAAAAGTGAGTCGATTGTATCCGACTCACAAAAAATTTAGTGAAGCATTTGCCTACCTGCTAATTAGACAAAGAGCTCGCGATCGCCGCGTCAGTGACAACACGATAAACAAACATGTGCACACAGACATCCGAGGGTACGGTAGTGTACGCGTCGGCGGCGGGAATCGAGAATCAGCGGGAAAACGGGCGAGATCGCGTCTGGCCGCGGGCGACTATCGACGGGCACTGGGTTCAGTGCCTGCCCGCAATGCACGCGGCATTCATTCGAGCAACGGGCACGAGCGATCGCGCGAACAGCTGATGGGCCGGCTGCCTCAGCGCACACCTGTGAGAGTACCCACTTACGCACTCTCTCTTTCTCGCACGGCAGCCGCAAGCGCACCGTCTTGCCCTGCAATCGGTGTGACGTGACGTCGTCGCCAAGTGAACCCCGTGTGAACGGCACTGAGCCACTGAGTGGCAGATCCGTATTATGCTACCGATTATTGTATCACCCGTGCAGTTTATGCTGTTGCTAGGTCAAATTAATGAGATCGTTATGGACGGTTTTAGGTTTAGACGACAATTTAATTAAAATTAACATTTTGATACTCAAATTCGTTGATATTTAGCAGCCAACCTACATTTGATTAAATTATTTGACATGTAGTAATATAATTAGTGAGGGTATTAAAATACTAATTTAGTACGTTAGTTTTGTCAATTATGCGTTTTATTAAACTTAAAATTGTTTTCAGGTTCTAATAGGTCTCCGTCATTTCCCAAGCCAAAATATCATAAAAGTCAACTATAGTACGTAAGACTCTACATAACTTATGCCGATTTTAAGCAAATTTCTAATAATTTTTAGTTCCTGAGAATAGAATTTTCAAAAATGAGATGCAGTGTTGAGCTAGTTGAGCTGCCTCAATCTTACCCTGAACTGACCCTGAGCATTAGCAATAGAGAGGCAACCCGTCATGTGCTTATTGGTACTTATATTGTAAAAGGGAACAGTATATATTGGACTCGTCCAACCTTATGGTTCTTTAAAGATAGTACATTTTAGAATACCAGTACAATAATGTTGTACTCCATAATTGCTTGCAAGAAGATGGTGCAATTTAGGGGTCGGATTATCGAGCTAAATTGTGGAGATCGAGTTTTCAGTAACTAGCACTAAATCGTCAGTGAAGAGTTGTCGAAACCGAGTAGTCAAGCACGAGTTGTCTGAATCGAGATATTCGGGTCAAGTAATCGGAATCGATTTGTCCGAATTTTTAACGAAGACCGAGTTGTGATAGCGTTAATAGTACAAAAGTGGAATTCATTAACTTAGCCCGATACCACCCGACTCTACTTTCACGAGAAAGGTCACCAAGTTTCCTATGTGCCTGTTTGGTGGTTGAACTTAACCTGAGGTGTGGTCTAAAGATAGTGGTGATGTACTTCATCCCCAAAATCTTCAAAACGGTTACCTAATTAACTTATTATCCCACTCTATACATATAGATTCGTTTAATTTCCTATATAAACCCATGATACGTCTTATTAATAATCGCGGAAAAAATGTGCGATGAACATGGACAGCCTTCCGTTAAATGGATCGACGATCTGTAAAGATCGCAGTGAACCGATGGGTGTAAACGGGACAAAACTGTTAATTGTGGAAGTAAATTGGGAGGCTTTGCCATTATTTCATTTTAGATCCAAAATTTCAGTTTCCTTGCTAAATTGTAATTGCCATGACTAAAAAGAAGAAATAATACGTACAATGCTTGTGTTCCAGGTGCGTGAGTGGGGATGTCGTGGGAATCCGGTGCACTCATTGCACCGGATTGTGCACTGTGCACTGCACTGACGCAGGGGCTCAACGGTGAAGAAGGTCCCGGATTCCCACAACACCCACACTCACAGTTCAACAATCTACAGTCGCCATTCTTCAACAGGTTGCTTTAGTAAAGCCACAGAGTTTGAAAATTGTGCATTGGTTACCTGTTGAAGAATGGCGACTGTAGATTGTTGAACACTGAGTGTGGATGTTGTGGGAATTTATTCAGCAGTGAACGTCCTTTGGCTAAAATGATGATGATGAGTAAAAATGTACATATATTGTAATTTTTAACCAATCACTTTCACAAAATACAAGGTTTTGGTTTTGACACATCGCCCACTAGACATACACACAACACTCTATGAAATAAGGCACAGTGGGCGCCTTTTAGAGGTCATCGTCCACCGCGGTACATCCCACTATCCTCATTGTTATAATCGTGGAGATAGTGGGAATACTGTTTTAATAGATTTTATGGTCCCACTATCAACATTTGTCATTTTGCATAACGAATGGCCAGATAATGACTAATGGAGATAGTGGGAAAAAAACTTCCCACAATCTCCATTGGTGGAGATTCATAATGGGTATAGTAGAATGTACCGGTCCATTGCAGCTTGTCTTGGTAAAGGTTTGATTTTAATACAATACAATAACTCAAATACTTGAGTTTCTCTGTGCTTTGATGGCACGTTAATGTCGTTCAGCCCTATTTCCCTTTTGCTCCGATCTCGCAACTAACAATCAGACACTTCACATGCAGTAGAGGCTTTGGCTCCATAGATCAATTCTGCCACCGAAATAACAATCGTCTCATATTTTGTTGAGTAGTCAGTCTAATTGATCACGCATTTTAAGCATCGCTGATCATAGTTTGTCTATGGATGAATATATTTATCTCAAAGTAAAAAAAGCCGCTTGTTCCGGTTGTTTCCATTGGATGAAAGTTGTTAACACGTTTTTTATTATACTACGTCGGGTGGCAGACAAGCATACGGCCCGCATGATGTGAACTTGCGCGCCGCCACCCCCGCTGCCAACGCAGCATCTTTTTCTTTTCTGATGACCTCACTCACTCGCAGGAACACAACAACCCTCAAGGGAATTGTTATTTAGCTGCGGTATTCTGTGAGGTGGAGGTACATTCCCCAGGCGGGTAGCTTACAATTACGCTCCCTACCTCTCTTTTCGCCAGAGCTTCGTTTGTCAGTCAGCAGGTGCACCACGTGCAGGTGAAGTTGGCTTTGGTTCAAAGATGTTGATAAACCACTTACACCCCCAACTTTTTGTTAGTGGTGTGGAGTACGCGCTAAGCCCATTCAAATAAGGGGAGACCCGTATCTTAAAAAATAGGATGAACTGAATTGATTCCATTCAATTGATGCCGAATGTTTTATTGTCTATCGGCTAAATAGAGATTGCGCGCTCTATCTACTTTGATTCGACGAGTGTGTAAAATTATCAGGAAATTCTATATTGTCAACATGCTAGTGATACTCATTCGCAAGTACAATATACTAGTCTATGTGTTATGGACCAAGAGCTACCCAATAGGCGGGCTGCACACAGGGCATCGCCGCTCGCTGGGAGGGCGAAGTGCTATTTTTCCAGATGAGAGAAATGAAACAAAGATTAGGAATGATCTTAACATTTTATTTTTGGATGTAAGTGGTTCATTGTCATCTTTGAGCTAAAACCAACCTCAGCTGCACGTGGTGCACCTTGCTGGCGGACAAATAAGACTCTGGCAAAAGAGAGGTAGAACACAGCGTATTTATATGATACCAGACTGGGGAATCTACATCTCACAGGCAACAATAAATTCCAATGACAGTTGTTATGTCCCTGCGAGTGAGTGAGGCCACCAGAAAGGAAGGAGTTTCAACGTTGGCAACGGGGTGAAACATATCATGTTGCGAGCGTTTATATGGCTACGGTAACCGCTTCAAATCAGATGGGCCGTATGCCTGTTTACACCCGACGTAGTAGAAAAAAAGGTTGTCCGTAAAGTACGGACGATAATTTTACGTGATGATAAGTGATAACGTCATAAGAAAACATCGGCCGATAATGGAAGAGAGATAGATGCGTCACAAGCCGCGCTCTCTTTTGCACGCTCGGCTCAGGCGGAACGTGACAACGAGTCATGCTTTTTCGTACGTGCATCCGGCGTTCATCGATTTATAAGACGTTATCACGACTAAAATGTTTTTTCGACACAAATAATACACAAAACAAAATAGCAACTCGCAAAATCCACATCTGTCTACACACTCATGCAAATCTGTTACAAGGTCAGACAAGTCTTTATGTACTCAGATATATTTTACGTATCGTATCGTTTTGGGAGGTATAATCGAATACAGAAACTAAAATAGTGAATACCCCGTACTCTTGCAAAAAACAGTTTTTGCAGGAGTATGGGGTTCATCAAGAAAGGCGTAAAGAGTTTTTTACTGGGTCGGCAACGCGTGTGTGATGCCTCTGGTGTCGCAAGCATCTATAGACTTCCATGACTGCTTACCATTAGGCCTGTTTTACACTTGTTTGTTACCCTATAAAAAATACAGTTTTTTTTTATAAATAAGAACAAAAGGAGAAAAATCATTTTTTGTCAAAGTAAAAAGTTTACTTGCTGTGTTTCTCTTATCAAGCCCTTTCATTTCACACACTATAATATCCATAATAAGGCAATCGTCACATATATACTAATATTATATAATGTAATATATAATATAAAATATAATATTAGTATATATGTTATATATATAATATAATATCTGACGAGACCGGTGGTCTAATAGTTAGCAATGGCCACTTTGACTTGGTTGCGGGTTCAATCCCCGCACAAGACAAATATTTGTGTGCATGAATATGTCTGTTTGTCTTGGTCTGGGTGTCTTCTATGTATTTTATTGTATGTATTTACAAAAAAAAATGTAATTATTATTTAAGTATAATATCCAGTTATCTAGTACCCATAGTACAAGCTTTGCTTCGTTAGGGACTAGATGGCCGTGTGTAATTTGTCCAGGAATATTTATTATTTATTTATTATAAAGCTGAAGAGTTAGTTTATTTGGTTGAACGTACTTATCTCAGGAACTACGGGTTTGAATTGAAAAATGCTTTTAGTTTTCTTTTCAGTTAATAATTTCTTGCTGGTATAGTTATGATGGTGAACCATTTACACTCCTACTATTTTTACAGTCTGTTTTTAAAGCCTGAGAACACAAATAAGAAGTATTATAAATAAATAAATATTGTCAGCCAAATTACACAGCACCATCTAGCCCCAAAGTAAGCGAAGCTTGTGTTATGGGTACTAGACAACTGATAAACATACGTAAATACATTTTTTTTTGTAAATACATACTTATGATACATAGAAAACACCCAGACTAAGACAAACAGACATGTTCATGCACACAAATGTTTGTCCTATGTGGGAATCGAACCCACGAGCGTTGGTTTCGAAGCCGCGTCATTGATCGCTACGCCACCGAGCTCGTCATTATAAGTTAAAATCCTTTATCAATCACCCGTGTCCAAACTGGTGACGCGGACGACCTCTTGTGGCGATTCGCCGGATTCCCAATAATGTGGTTAAGTAATTACTATTTAATAGTTAACTTCAGCCAACTTGCCAGAAGCGAGGGTTCGAGTCTCGCCTAGTCAAGTGGGATGTAATATTATTAATAAAAACAGTTCTGTTATTAATCAATAATGTTCTACTAAGCGCTAACAATCAACAGTACATTATGGGTTGAAATTGGCGAGAAAATCGGTGAGTGGTTTCCATGTCTCGGCCTATTCAGAATTATTTTGGTGGTGTAAGGTTAACATCAGGAGATGGCTGATAAAGCGATGTGTCACAATTTTAGACCAAAAATCTAAAAAAAATTGCAGCAATGGGATTGACTTGTTGAATGTGCACAATGTTCGTTGTTATGCAGATGATAGTACCGTGGATGCATGATACACTGGTCAAGTCAATATTTCTCGAGACTGCATAAACAAGTAACGAACTTTGTGTCTGAAATTGAGACATCACTTGAATAGGTCTCGAATTGGGGTAGGAAAATTTAGTTCAATTAAATGCCTCTTAAACACAATTATGCGCTTTTACCACAAAAACATCCTCATCTGTCGTAGCTCCACGATTAGAGGGCAGCCTCTTTGCATGGCCTTTGGAACTAGTATTGTTGGTGTCGACGTATCGAGCAATGTTCAGTATCAACACGCAGTTGAGCAACATGGTCGAGTAAGCTCTAAACTCCTTCGATAGAGAGGAGGCCCATATCCCAGCTGTGGGATGAATTAGGGTTGACAACAATGATACGAATTCACGGGTATAAGTTAGTGTACAATAAAATATAACGAAACTTTTCCCCCTGCCTTATAAAATAATTGCAGCATCCTTATAAATGCTATCGAATCACTCGCTAGTTAGCATGCACCTTTGTATGCACTATGCAATATGCATGTGCCGGTTGTCGGCTCCGCAGCACATATTTATGTAAGATACGATTTTGTAATTTTCATGTCGCAAAATCTTATTACATATTATCACGATTCATACTTTCAAATTGTTATTTCCAACGTATATATGTCGCAGTGAGATGAGGATATCAGGAATATCGCGAAATTCCTAGGGGTACCACGACACCACGGTAGTCTTTTTAGTAATATGAGCAGTCCCACATGCTCGTTTGCCCCCTCTCTATCTCGTCTGTAATTGCTCGGTAGTGCAACGGTAGGTGAAATATCCTGCGACACTACTGCCATCAAAGTACTGTCACAGAAAATAACAATTTTCCCCATTAGAGTCTCGGGAAAATAAAATCTCCCATGACACTCCTGATAGTGCCAAACAGTAGTGCCTAGGGCAAAAAAGGGTATTTACAAAGTGCACAGAAATGCCTCAATTTTTCTCTATTTCCCTCAGCGGTATTTCCGAACAACTACGACATGGGAGCTTTCAAGAACAGAGTCTTTATTTCACTTAAAAGGCTGGCAGCAGATCGACGACCCCTTGGTGTTGCTGATCTCCATGGGCGGTGGTGTTTGCTTTCCACCAGGTGACCCACATGCTCGTTTGCCCCCTCTCATATAAAAAAAATCTAATTAAAAGAGTCTTGTTGTTTAGATTTATATAACGAGGAGATTTTGCTATATTAGCACTCTAAAATTAACCCCAATCTTGTTAGTATTAACTATGAATACAACATAAATAATAATGAAATGGAAACGTACAGATTAGGCCTATTTGCGTCAATCATTAATCAATGTTTCGAGCTAAAAGGCTAGTTAAAATTAAGCCCTGGATAGTACATGCTATAGGGTAGTACCACACCACGGCCATTCCATACAAATTTCGCATCATTTACTACTACATAAACAATGCCGTCTGTGGAGAGCGTGAATGAGCGTTTGTGTGTGGGTCGCCTTACAAACTGTTCCAGATTTGTCTCACAGGGGAGGTGTGGTCGACATGAGAGAGCGACAGGGAGTAGTCATACTATATATGTATATATAGCATATATATGTATTACTTATACTGTGGTAGTACTGTATAGTGTATATATAATAGAATATATATGTATTATATATGTATATAATAGACGTAATACATGATATCTTATGCACTTCTCCGCACTGTGTCTGCGATTTGAATGGAAATCGTTTATACAGAGGAATCTTTATTAGGGTTGCCAACCGTCCTGTTTTACCAGGGCATGTACTGGGTCTTGGGGTGTCCTAAATAGTTTTTAAATGGCTTCAAAGGGTTTTTAATTAATGAAAGTTTATACATTGTACATGTAGATAACGATAATGAAAATGAACAAATTAATATAGGATACTGTACTTAATGTTTTTTTATCTCTGAAACCAAACTTGCTTAACTGGGTGGTCAATTTCATAGACAACTTTGAAAGTATAATCAATATAAAAAAAATATTAGTTTTTCATTGAACATATTATCATTAATATTTAACTATCTACTTATTGCTACTTTATTAATGCGCCCTGTTTTTAACTGAAATTAGTCCTGGATTTTCCAAGTTCAAATCCATGTTTTTGAAAGTTTTTGGCAACCCTAATTTATATACGTGTGTATTGCATTGAAACTATAATCGACACTAAGATACTTACGAGTACTAATTAGAATTATTGCACCAAATTTCAAGTACAGAATGTTTGATATGAATTTTTAAGAAAACGAAGTCGTGGCCGAAGATAGTATGCGATATAAGATCAAACGACTTTTGTATGGAGCGTGTTCAACACTCCTAAAAATGTACCTATAAATAAGTCCTCTGTCGCATTAGATACTGATGCAAGCTCCTTTGTGAAGTTTCCAATGAAGGGATCATTCAACGGTTCACAAGATATAGTGTCGTTCAAATGCGTTCAAACTTTAAAATTCGAACACGACCGCCCGCCATGGCGGCGCAACGCGGCGGTCGCGCGCAAGGTTGGCGCGAACACGCCGCCCGCCGAGGTCATTGTACATCGAGTTTGATGTCCTAAATACCTAGGTAATTCGTACCTAGGGCACCGAGACGAAATTTTTCGTATATGTACCTACTTAGTTATTAAGTGCGAAATAAATGTTAGAATGTTCTCTGCAATTAATTACGCGTTTATATAATTTTCGATATGTAACTAGGTACCTACCTATTTATATGAGGCCTTGTCTCATTAGTGGATTGGCCAACGATGAGATAAGACTATAGGTACGATCTTTTGATATTGTATTGCATAATATATTATGCTTGCTTCAGGGGCTTACTCCTTGTCTTTTGCCCGAAATTTCGAATGTTTTTAAATACATTTTCTACAACAAGTACTACGTGCTGTACGTAGTACTAAATCTCAATGCTCCTCCCTTTCTTATTTTCTGGTGACGTCACTCACTCGCAGGAACACAACAACCCTCAAGGAAATTGTAATTTGGCTGCGGTATTCTGGGAGGTCCGTACTTCCGCAGTCGGGCAGCTTAAAAAAACGCTAAGCCCTACCTCTCGTTTCCCCAGAGTTACGTTGGTTAGGGCACCACCAGGGTGCACTACGTGCAGGTGAGGTTGACTTTGGTTCAAAGATGTTGATGAACCACTTACACCCCAACGCTAACACGCTAACAATAAAATAAGAAACACACCGGACGCGCGCACTTTTTCAATGCCAAATAAGACTTATGCAAACTCGTCGACACGACGCGACACAAAAACTGTGTCAATTCCACTTTTACTTACATATAGTATATTGTACTATGTGAGTAGTTAAATATACCTAACCCGTGACATCTCATCTATTCAAAGTAATTGTACAGTATAAGTAATAGTACTACGTACAGTATGGCCACTCCCTGTCGCTCTCTCGTGTCGACCTCACCTCCCCTCTGAGACAAATCTGGACCAGTTTGTATGGCGCCGCACGCACACAGGCTCATTGGCGCTCTGCACGACGTCATTGTTTACGCAGTAACAAACGACGCGACATTTGTATGGAGTTGCCGGGATGTGGTAATTGATAAAAATGCTAACTGCAACCACAAACAGAAACAGCAAATGCCATTGGAAAATTGGGTGTTTAAAAAATATTATGTCGTTATGACGTAAAGAAACAAAGACATCAAAAAATCCAGACAGATAAGATTATTAAGGTACCTATGTTACGAGTATGTATACTGCAAGCCATGATTCAAAATGACACACTTAACCAGATTATATTGTATGTGTGAGAACTGAGAACTACATCTGAATTGCCGAATGTGGAAAAGAGATTTGTATGATAGAAGTATGATGATAAGTATATATGTATGATAGAAGGGGACGGAACATACTCATATAGTAAGACATCGATTTCTTTTATCGACCTAAATAATCGAAAAATACCTAAATAATCTGTCTAGATGTGTTGTTTTATAAGCACTTATTTAACTTATCTACGTGCTTTTTCTTAACATCTCTGACGTTTCTTTCAATTTGATATTCGTAATTTTGATATTCGAAATTTAATATTCGTGTTCAATGAGAATAAACATTGCTTTCTGTTGATTTAAGACTGAGGTTTGAGCTATTATTTTAATCTTTATCCAGACCTTGAAATCTTTAAGTCAACTAAATATAATAAAATACAAAACACGCTATACAAAGAAACCAAGATTTTGTATGTTATGCCAATTTATTACTATTTCGTCTCAAATCGACCGACTCTACATTCGTCGCAAAATTTACTTTTTTTTTTATCTATATTTAGCTTCTACATTTACATAACTTGGCCTCAATTGCTTCTAAGTCACTATATAAAGGATAATCAGTTATAGCCAAAATAAAAATCTTATTTTTCTTTAACCTATCATTGCAAGTTTGTAAAATAATTTTGCTCCTTCAGACTTTCAGAGGTTTGGAAAGCCAGAATGCTATCGCAATTTCTAATCACATAATTGCTCATATATAATGAGCTCTTTTTAATCCTAAATTTAATGTTTTAATTCGTGGTAGGTCATATCAGAAAAAAAGGATTGCTGAATTAGCAGCGGGGATGGCAACGCGTGAGCGAAATCATGTTGTGAGCGTTAATATGGCTACAGCAACCGCTTCACATCAGGCGGGCCTAGGGATAGGCAAAATGCTGGGCATTTCCGATAAATGCCCAAAAAGTACTTATAAATTCTATATTTATGCCCAAAACTAGGCATTTATTGGGCATTTACAGATACTTACGGGCACTTCTAGTAAATGTCTGGCATTTAGCCCATCTCTAGGCGGGCAGTATGTTTGTTTGCTACCCAACATAGCATAAAAAAAAATAAAAGCTTAGTTAGTTAATTCCGGGAAAAATCGTTTTCTCTTTAAACCGCCGAGCAAAGCTCAGTAGCCCAATTTTATTTAAAAAAGCATAAAACAACGTTACATTAAATTTTATTAAAATAATTATGTTTATTATTAAATGGTAAAAACGACGTTAACATAACGAGACATTTCATTAAGAAAGAACTACATAATATTTTATTAGATTTTACACCGTAATAGTTTCCATCGCAAAGCAAGTTAAAATGAGTTTATTAAAGAGTAAAAAAAGTTAAATGTGTCAGTTACACCGCTGTCCATAACGTAGGCAATTTATACGGTGCTTAAAAAATGTATGTCCCTCTGACGTGGAGCAATTAAAACCATACCGTGGTGTGTGTATGCTTTTGTATGTTTATCTATCCCATTGATTCTAAAAGCAAGCTATATTGGACCACAGTAGTCAATTCCGACATGTTAAAAGGGCCTAGGAAATTTATATATTAGTAGCTGACTGGTGTTACAAGTGGCCATAATCTTCTTTTTTGTCCCAATTTTCTTACAATTAATAAATTGTCAGAAAATTGTGTTGTTATTGGGGTGTAAGAAGTTCATCATCATCTTTGAACCAAAGCCAACTTCACCTGCACGCGGTGCACCCTGCTAACTGACAAACGAAGCTCTGGCGAAAAGAGAGGTAGGGAGCGTAATTGTAAGCTACCCTTCTGGGGAATGTACCTCCACCTCACAGAATACCGCAGCTAAATAACAATTCCCTTGAGGGTTGTTGTGTTCCTGCGAGTGAGTGAGGTCACCAGAATGCAAGGAGATGCTGCGTTGGCAGCGGAGGTGGCGGCGCGCGAACGATATTTTATGTTGCGAGCGTTAATATGGCTACGGTAACCGCTTCACATCAGGCGGGCCGTACGCTTGTCTGCCACCCGACGTAGTATAAAAAAAAAAATAATAACAAAAGGTACGGACTCCGGGTTCTGTAGATTGTAATTATTATCAATAAAAAAAAAGTGTGCATCATCATTATCATCATCAGCCTGTATCTACCCAGTGCTGGATAAGCCTTCCCCATTGCTTTCCACCAAATACGATCCTCCGACTTCAGCATCCAACCGTTTTCTTAAGGTCATCGGACCATCTAGAAGGCAGGGCATTTAGAAGTGTAGATACGAATATTATTTGCCATCAGGCAGGTTGGATGCTTGTTAGTCAGGTTAATGCTATAAAAAATATATAAAAGTTAATCGCTCGATTGTTCTTGTTGTTGAAAACAATACTGCGACGAATCCGCGTGTACAGCTAGTTTACTATAAATAAATAAATATTCGTGGACAAATTACACAGCGCCATCTAGTTCCAAACTAAGTAAAGCTTGTATTATGAATATCAGATAACTGATAAATATACTTAATTATTTTTTTTTCATTTAATAATATTATAAATCTGAACGAGTTGGTTTGTTTGGTTGAACGCGCTGATCTCAGGAACTACTTTTCCAATTTAAAAATTATTTTAGTGTTAAAAAGCCTATTTACCGAGGAAGGCTATATAATATATATAATATCAAACTACAACCAATAGTAACGGAGAACCAATGAAAAATGTTACAAAAACGAGGTATTTTTTTTTCTTTCGAGAGCTTCCGTTGCGTGCACTGCGTGAACGATTAAGCCGGATCCACACTATAAGGTCGATCACGGTTCGTACCCGCCCGAAGTCTAGTAAAATATTATTAAATGAAAAACTATGTTTGTATTCATACTATCCGTAACAGTCAATTTCCGATCAAACCCATTCCAGTCGCGATCAGTCTTGAAGAAATTTTTCCAGACCGAGATCGATCGGACCGCGAACGAACCGTGACCAACCTTTTAGTATGGATCCGGCCTTAAAGTTACGCAAAAAACATGTATGACAGAATTGTTCCTCTTAAATAGCTCTTATAAAAGTCCGCGACAGCATATGTCTATCTTATAAGATTGACTCAGCTCGGTGGTCGAATGGTTAGTAATGGCCACTTTGACTCCGAGGTCGCGGGTTCGATTCCAGTACAAGACAAACATTTGTGTGCATGAACATGTCTGTTTGTCTTGGTCTGGGTGTTTTCTATGTATTTATAGTAAGTATTTACAAAATAAATGTATTTAAGTACATTTATCAGTTCTGTTGTCTAGTACTCATAACTTTTTTTCGGCTTTGCGCTTAATTTGGGAGTAGATGGCGCTGTGTAAATTGTCCAGAAATATATATTTTTTTTGTGGTAATCCTACGCCACACTCTCAACTCTCTCACTCTCTGACACGAAGATGAAGTTGCGCGGGTCAGCTACTTCATACATACAATACATAAAAAACAACTGTACCAAGGCAAACAGCTCTTGCAGACAAATATTTGTCTTGTGCGGAGATCGAACACGCGACCTCGGAGACAAAGTAACCATTGCCACCCATTTGGACAATGAACTCGTCAAAAGTACGCAAGTCACATTTATACTAACTAACACTACCTATAAACACAAATCGAGTTTTCGAGAACATTCACTTACACAAAGAGTCACTCGCGTGTGTTTTAAATAATTATACCTAATAATTATTTAGTTTGACAAGTCTGGAACACGTGTCGAGCCATAGCCTGTGGCCGCACGAGACTGTAAGTGCTGCAAGCGAACTAAAATGTTTTTATATACTGAAGAATAACCTGTTCTGTCTGAATATTGTTAAAAGCTACACTTTTAATAACATTTTTAACCCCCGACGTAAAAACTATTTTTATTTTTATTTGAAATGTGAGTTAGACGGGAGTGTTCTACTATGTTTGATGAACATCAGTCCAAGATGGCCGCCACCACAAAATGGTGAACTAAATATATTTTTTTCACAAATAAATATACCCATAGATATGGGTATCAAATGAAAGGGCTTAACTAACTAGAAGGTCGAGGGTTTTTTTTACATTTTTAAATTTATTGTCTTGTTACAATATGGGATCCTTCAAACGAAGCGTGAAAAAGAATCTCGCCGGCCAGCATGGCAGTGTCAACTGACAAAACACTGTTGTCTAGTCTTTAGTCAATGCCGCTGCAATTTGGGCTCCTCTTTTTACTTGACACGAGGCGAAGCGGAGCCATTATGCTGAGCTAACATAAAAAAAAACCAAGCACCTAACTACATGAACTGGACGACTATTATACTGACTTGGCGACTAAAGTGGTATAAACATAGAAGCCTAAGCTAACCTAGCATTTCAGTCACTTGACGACCCGTCAAATGGCTAATCATGTCCACTTTGACTCCGAGGTTGTGGGTTTCGATCCCCGCACAAGCCCAATATTTGTGTGTATGAACATCTCTGTTTGTCTTGGTTTGGGTGTTTTCTATGTATTAAATGTCGGTATTTAGAAAAATAAAATGTATTCAAGTATAATATCAGTTATTTACTACCCATACTACAAGCTTTGCTTAGTTTGGGACTAGATGGCCGTGTGTAATTTGTCCAGAAATATTTATTTATTTTTATTTTATTTAACCTAAGAACCTAGTATTTTAGTCAGCCATTTAGTTTATTTTTTTGTTTATGTTACCTATTGTTTTCCTTTTTAAAATGCTTAACTGACATCAAATGATACTGCATTTTCTAGTAAAAATAAATATGAGAATCATCTCAAGTGTTGGCTTTGGCTCAACTGCCATCTTTGAGCCAAAGCCAACTTAACATGCACTTGGGCATTCTGCTGGAAGGCTAACAATGCTCTGGTCTGGCAAAGGTGAGAGGTCATTACCTTTCACCTTTGCCAGACCAGAGCATTGTTATAGGGTATATGGATAAAAGAGATTTTTTACAGTGTAGATGAGTGATGGAAGAGTTTTTAAATACCGTTATAAAATGAAAGCTGGAGTATTTTAGTCACATAATGCGAAATGAGAAATACGAACTTCTACAACTGATCATGAAAGGAAAGGGGGTGTAAGTCGCTCACCACCATAACCAACCTAACATGCACATTGTGTATCCTAACAACAAGAGAAAGAGGCTCTGGCAAAAGGTAGGGTACAGCTTATTTGTGAGTGTCACCAGAAAGGAAGGAGTTGCTGCGTTGGCAGCGTGATGTCGGCGTGCGAGCGATATTTCTTGTTGTGAACGTTAATATGGCTACAGTAACCGCTTCACATCAGGCGGGCCATATGATTGTCTGACACCCGACGTCGTATAAAAAGTACTTAAATCAGTTATTTAATTCCAGTTTCCAGTTTCCAGTTTTATTCATTAACAATATACATTGTATTTGAAAATCATCTTAAAGCTAGGTAGTTAACACGTATTGTTGTTACATTGTGCTCGATATTTTGAGACTAAATTACATTATGTATTATCAAACTTTAACAATCAAAACAAATTCAATGTCATTTTTCGCAATTATACAAACATGTCATTATTCATTATCAATTATTATTTACATTATAAATATTATGTCATTTCAAAGTATTACTATGATTACTAATTATTTATGTCTGAAATTCTATATATAATGTCATTATAAGTCGTCCTTCATAAATTCATCAACAGAATAGTATGCCTTGTCAATTAATAATTTGTGCAATTTTGATTTTAAAACTAAATGACTAGTTATATCCTTATAGATGTTAGGCAATTTATTATACAACTTCACAGCCTGAAAACTCATACTATGTTTGGCAATATTTAATTTGGGGCAGATTTTACTAATTATGTGTTTTCTTCTTGTTTCATTTCTTTTATCCCTTTCTTCGCAGGACTCCATTTCTGGTAAATGTTTCACAAAATATGTTAAAATTAACAAAATATACAGACTCGGTGCAGTTAATATTCTTAACTTTCTAAAATGCTCCTTGCAGGATTCAGTTTGGGAGATTCTCATCATGACCCTTATAGCTCTTTTTTGAGATATAAATGCCCTTTGCATATTATATTGATAACTCTGACCCCATAGCATTATACTGTACCTCAGTTTAGACTCCACCAAGGAGAAGTAAACTGTTTTTAGTTGCTGTATGTCAACTTCATCTCGCAAGCTTCTTATTGCGTAACAAGCTGATGAGAGCGCCTTTTCCATAGTTTGCAACTCAATTTTCCAGTTAAGATACCTATCTATGTGAACACCTAAGAACTTTGTTGTTTCAACGTCACTAATTTTCTCTCCATTAAAATTAATGTCTAAACCTTCATTTTTCCTTACATTAGACTTGAACAAGATAATATTTGTTTTTCTAGCATTGATTTTTAAATTATTATGACTGAACCATTTCTTAAATTTACTTAGAGTTTCATTCACTTTAGTAACTAAGGTTTGAAAGCTCTCATCCGCGATAATTGCATTTGTGTCGTCAGCAAAACACACTACTTTTGCCTTAGACATAACATTACCATTACTCATATAGTTTATTAAGTCATTTGTATATATGATAAAAAATATAGGGCCTAAAATAGAACCTTGCGGCACTCCTCTTGTCACTATTATTTCATTAGATTTCACAACACTTTCCTCATTATTTGTGACATGTCTAATTTCTACGAATTGTCGTCTGTTTGTCAAGTATGATGTCAATAATCTTAATATATTTCCATTAATGCCATAATAATTTAATTTACTTATTAAAATGTCATGGTCTACCGTGTCAAAAGCGGAGCTTAAATCTAAAAATAGTCCGACAACTTTCTTTTTTTCATTTATATTTAGAACTATGTCATCAACCAGTGTAGTAATTGCATCAATAGTACCTACAGATGATTGATACCCATATTGTCTGCTATTAATAATGTTATTTTTACGCAGATGGCGCAGAAGGCGAATTTTGATTAGTTTTTCAAAAAGCTTTCCTGCTGTTGGTAACACAGAAATTGGCCTGTAATTTTTTGGATCATCTTTATTTCCTTTTTTATGCACTGGAATAACTTTTGTTATTTTCAATTCTTTTGGAAAATATCCTTCATCTGAACATTTATTGAGTAGGCGAGCAAGAGGGTACGCTAAAAGGTCAATGTTGTTTTTTATTATAGACATAGGTATTTCATCATAACCACATGAGTTCTTTATTTTCATGGATTTTACAACATCTACAATTTCTTTAGAGGTGATTTTAGGCCATTCCATTGAACTCTGGACAGGTTGTTCATTTTCTTGCAGAAGATTTAATGCATATACTTTATCTCTCTTCTGTAAGTCTTGCTCATTTCTAAACGTAAACGTGTATTTGGGTAGGAAAATACCTCTTATTTTGGATAATGAAACATATATTATACTATAATATGTACCAGATTCTCCCCGCGAATTCGTCGTGTGTTACCAGAGTACCGCAATAAAAAGTATATTATGTGACATGTCATGTCAGTTCAGATTATATTCTATATGTATAACAAAAATCACGTCAATAATTCGTTCAGCCATACATCTCCGTTCTTACGAATTTTCATTTTTTTTTTAACTTCTATTACCTACTATTGTATTTTGAGACTGTGCGGTCAATCACCAATTGGATGAACGGACATAAACGGAAATAATTTTAAATGAATACAAAAGACCCGGGTCTATAGACTCGCCAAGTGGGCAACAGAGAAGGGAGAACAATAATGTACGTGTACAACCACAATCACTCTGGAAAGAGTGACAGACTTAGGAGAGTAACAGTGTGTGCCAGGATAAAGTATAAAATCCTGAAAGGGGGTGAAAATAGATAAAAAATTATCGGCAAAAAATATAAATATATGTTTTTTTTTTCGCTAATTACTCTATGTATATTGAAAAATTACAATGAAAAAAAAACATTACATACATTGACATTGAAAGCACACTTTTTTGCTATCGTATTCTCATTGCTTACTAACTGACACGATATTTTTTTTTATTTCAACGAAAATATCGATTACTTTGAAAGAAATCGATATTTCATATAGGGTTTTTGGTGAACAACAACAATTTTTGGTGAAAAGTTCATAAAAAAAATTGAAAAAAGTATTTTTATTTTTTTAAATATTTTTTTTGTCCATAATTTTTTATCTATTTTCACCCCCTTTCAGGGTTATATATCCCGGGATACACTATATATTTTTAGTATATGGTCGCGTGGTTAACAATAGCCTACTATGACATTCCGTATCCCGGGTTCGATTTCTGCACAATACAAACAAATGACGAACATGTATACTTATTCGTATTTGTCTATGTGTTTCTAAAAACAAATATATTATAGCGCATGTGTCAGTAGCGTTAATAGTACAAGATTTGCTTAATTTGATATTAAAGGGTGCTACATTATACGTCAGGAAAAGTTTATTTATTGATATTATGTATTCTATTTATTCAATCTTCGGAAACAAATAAAGTCAATGACAAATTTAAAATGAGGAAAAATATAATCGGTTTTAATAATTAATAGGTCTATTAGATCCTGTAATGCATGACAAGGGTTAAAGTTGCTGAAACGGGGAACTAGTGGATATGTAATTAATGATATGAAAGTAGATAGCGAACGAATATAATGTATTTAGGTAGAAATATATCACAATTGGTACAAGACACAATTCAAGAGTAAAGACAAAGACCAAGTAAACAAAATTGGTTTCTATGGAAATAGTTATTAAAAAACACTAAACTCAAAACATGTTAAAAAAACCGGACAAGTGCGAGTCGGACTCACCCACCGAGGGTTCCGTAAGAAAAGAAGCAGACGTAGGATTTTGCTGTGAGAAAAACTACCCACGAAAAAAAAAGTATTTTTTTTACATGACATATGGTACAGATACTTGGACACTGCATTGACCGTCGGACTGGTACACAGGCTAAAGGTTGCGCAGTGAGCTATGGAGAGGGTCGGGGTGCTCGGGGTTTCTCTGAGGGATCGAATCCGGAACGAAGAAATTCACGGAGAAACAAAGTTGTCGACATAGTCTTCAGAGTTTGCAAGCTGAAGTTACAATGGGCCGGTCAAATTCGCCAAGTAAGTGATGGCAGATGGGGGAGGAAGGTATTAGAGGTATTAGACGACGAAGCGTTGGACGCCCTAATGACCCTAAGAAAGCGGCTAGATCCGGAAGGCGGAGGATCGTATTTGGTGGAAAGCATTGGGGACGGCTTCTATCCAGCAGTGGGTAGATATAGGCTCATAATGATGATGATGAGACTGTACAACAGCAGTGCAGTTATTCGGACGATTGCAGGATTTGCATAATATGCAGTATCGTTCGAATGATGCAATTTTAGTACTGGGAAGCCTTCGCTCGGCGCTCGATATGGCTTGATGCGAAGTGCAATAATGCAATGAGCCTTCTACAAATCGATACCTATTAATCGTGCATAATACCACTCGTACCACATAATAAACAATTCTTGGATAAATTACACAACGCCATCTAGTCCTAAACTAATCAAAGCTTGTACTATGGGCATTACAGGATCTAATAGACCTATTAATTATTAAAACCGATTATATTTTTCCTCATTTTAAATTTGTCATTGACTTTATTTGTTTCCGAAGATTGAATAAATAGAATACATAATATCAATAAATAAACTTTTCCTGACGTATAATGTAGCACCCTTTAATATCAAATTAAGCAAATCTTGTACTATTAACGCTACTGACACATGCGCTATAATATATTTGTTTTTAGAAACACATAGACAAATACGAATAAGTATACATGTTCGTCATTTGTTTGTATTGTGCAGAAATCGAACCCGGGATACGGAATGTCATAGTAGGCTATTGTTAACCACGCGACCATATACTAAAAATATATAGTGTATCCCGGGATATATAACCCTGAAAGGGGGTGAAAATAGATAAAAAATTATGGACAAAAAAAATATTTAAAAAAATAAAAATACTTTTTTCAATTTTTTTTATGAACTTTTCACCAAAAATTGTTGTTGTTCACCAAAAACCCTATATGAAATATCGATTTCTTTCAAAGTAATCGATATTTTCGTTGAAATAAAAAAAAATATCGTGTCAGTTAGTAAGCAATGAGAATACGATAGCAAAAAAGTGTGCTTTCAATGTCAATGTATGTAATGTTTTTTTTTTCATTGTAATTTTTCAATATACATAGAGTAATTAGCGAAAAAAAAAACATATATTTATATTTTTTGCCGATAATTTTTTATCTATTTTCACCCCCTTTCAGGATTTTATACTTTATCCTGGCACACACTGTTACTCTCCTAAGTCTGTCACTCTTTCCAGAGTGATTGTGGTTGTACACGTACATTATTGTTCTCCCTTCTCTGTTGCCCACTTGGCGAGTCTATAGACCCGGGTCTTTTGTATTCATTTAAAATTATTTCCGTTTATGTCCGTTCATCCAATTGGTGATTGACCGCACAGTCTCAAAATACAATAGTAGGTAATAGAAGTTAAAAAAAAAATGAAAATTCGTAAGAACGGAGATGTATGGCTGAACGAATTATTGACGTGATTTTTGTTATACATATAGAATATAATCTGAACTGACATGACATGTCACATAATATACTTTTTATTGCGGTACTCTGGTAACACACGACGAATTCGCGGGGAGAATCTGGTACATATTATAGTATAATATATGTTTCATTATCCAAAATAAGAGGTATTTTCCTACCCAAATACAAGTAAACATTGATCAATACTTAATCTCTGTTCTATATAATTAATGCAAAAAAGGCAATACAGGCTAAGTGTATTATATCCGTGGACTTAGAAAAAAAACTTAGCAGGTCTGTTAGACCACCAAGCATACACTGCGATTTCGATCCGCCAAGCATACGAAGGGTTAACCTTAATTGTGAAAACGAAATTCATCCCAAATTCAGGGCGCGCTGAGATTAATTTAAAAACACAACTTATTTATACAATCCACTCCGTACGAATGGATAATGAACTTAAAATATTCAACGGAAGACCAATCAAAACAAAACGGATGCCTTTATTTGAATTTCTTTATGACGAGATTGTAGGAATGCTTACTTATTTTGTTACCACGATGTTCTTTTAAAACCTTGTTTGTCAAAATGGAATAAATATTCCACGACAAATTACACAGCGCCATGTAGTCCCAAACTAAGAAAAGCTTGTACTATGGGTACTGGATAACTGATATTATACTTATATGTATTTTTTTGTAAATAAATACATATAAAACACCCATACCGACCACGGAGTGGAAGTGGACCGGGCTCCTCAAAAGAATGTCCCAAAAATTTTGTATTTTATTGAAAAATGAAATTATAACCGTTTTATGATTGGGGTTTCTCTCTAAGGGATCTAATCCGGAACGAAGAAATTTGACGGAGAACTTTCAGAGTCAGTAAGCTGAAGTGACAGTGGGCTCGCCACATTTGCCAAGTCAGCGATGGCAGACGGAGAAAGAATGTCCTAGAGTGAGACCACCTATGAGGCGACGAAACATGGGAGGGAGCCCTCTCTCTCTTGATGGTAAAAGATGCTAGTAGCGGTTGGATGCGAAAAGCAGAGTATCGCATATGGTGAAAAACATTGGGTAAAGGCCTATAGACTATATCTGGATATAGGCCACTGCTGGATATGGATGTATCTGGATATAGGCCACTGCTTGATATGGATGTATCTGGATATAGGCCACTGATGGATATGGATGTATCTGGATATAGGCCACTCCTGGATATATCCAGCAGTGGCCTGTATATATAAAGATGCTAGTAGCGGCTGGATGCGGATAGCAGTACTCTGCGATACTTCGCATATGGTGGAAAGCATTGGGGAAGGCCTATAGACTGTATCTGGATATAGGCCACTGCTGGATATATCTGGATATATCCACTGCTGGATATATCCAACAGTGGATGTATCTGGATATAGGCCACTGCTGGATATAGGTATCCAAGAGTGGATGTATCTGGATATAGGCCACTGCTGGATATATCCAACAGTGGATGTATCTAGATATAGGCCACTGCTGGATATATCCAGCAGTGGATGTATCTGGATATAAGCCACTGCTGGATATATCCAACAGTGGATGTATCTGGATATAGGCCACTGCTGCATATATCCAGATACAGGCTGATAATGATTATGCATACCGCGTAAGGTCCACAAATGCTTATCCAGATAATGCTCTCCGGTACCTAAGTACCACAGGTAAATAGTATTATCTTTTATGGTGCGGTCTCGGTTCCTTTCGTAATAACGTGCTAACGTGCGTAACTAAACGCAATAACTTACAAAATTTGCAATATGTATCTATTATTGCTTATTAATACACGGGTTACTTACGAGAGTTCTAGATTACATACAGATTGTGTAATTAATTACACACAAAATGGCAATGCTGGACAGACCTGAGCACTAGCACCGCACAGAGGCGCCACCCTAGTAATGTCAGAAATGCCGGTCATTGTTTTTATACGCAATCAGCTGGTTTAGGAATGAACATTGACATTTTCTGTATAAATGTTTGATAAATTATAACTCAAACTGTTAATAATAAAAGCATAGTGTCTTTGGGGAAAATGTTGTTTGACATATGCACAATTTGTAATTTTTCTCTGTATCGCTCGTCGGTTTCCACCCGGTATATGTCATTTTTACCTATTTCAATTGTCACAAATGTCAGTTTCGTCGGCTTGCTTGTACGAACTAATTGTGAGGTGAAACAGTCTCATTTTTTGGGTGTACGTTTTTGACGATTGTGGTATATCTATAGTATATAACATCATTGATCTAACTTGTTAACACTCTAGTTTGCACTGGATAGCCCATCCAGTGCAAACTAGAGTGGGGTCTTTAGTCTTAGTGGGGTGAGGACTTTTTCCCAGAGGTCGCGTGCCTCGCGCCAGCAAGCTCTGTGATCGTACGAATATGAACGATATTACGGTTTGCTGCATTCTTACTGCAGAGTATCAAAATAAAAACGTAATTTATACAAATATATTTTAGTATCTTTGCGCTGCAGATGCGCACGACGCGCGGTAAAAAAAATCTCAAGGACAAGTAGCTTTTCTTAGCATAATTATACATCATTTTAATTATTTTTAATACTTGTAAGATTGAGAATCCCGGCAGCACGATAAATGTCCTCCTTTTTTCTTCCTACAAAGTTTCACGACCCTGACTACGAGCATTTTGTGCTATCACAGGAAGCTAAGAATCGTTACTTTTAATTTTCTTTAAAATTAATACGGAAAAACTAGCATTACAACTATGAAAGTTTAAAATTTATTCAACAGCCAATATATTCACTGTGCCCAAGTACAACTCCGTATTTGTATGAAGACGTACTTGTCTTATATGTAGACCGCATTCCCAATGAAGTGAATAGATTAAATTGTATAAGCAAGTTTAACCGCGGTTCTTGAAAGCCGCAGCCACGCAAACTCTAAGCGTTTCTATAATTGTCTGTTTTGCTTTTATTAAAGTAAAAGTTGGCACAAGGAAAGCACATTTTTATACAGTATGTAAATGAACAATACCCTCAGAATTTATACTAGAACATCAAATTGATAATCATTCGATATTATTATGTTTCAATGTGGATTTTTTTACAATTTTAGGAATTTAAAATGCCAGACAAGCATACGGTCTGCCAGATGTAACCCGGTTACAGTCGCCATATAGACGTTTGCATGGACTATTGCTTGCGCGCTAACTCTCCCGCAACTAACGCAGCATCTTCTTACATCTGGTAATCTTACTACACAACAATACTTACACAACAATCTTTAACTTTAAGCAAATACGATATTGTAAAATAGATCGAAAACGTTAAACCCGTTTGCTAGATCGTCGTGGCATATTATCAATAAGTAGGTAGTAATATTATTTCAATAATGTGAAAGTGATACTGTCTTTTAGTTTATTTGTTTGTTTGTTCTACCTTCACATCAAAAGGAGGCAAAGGATTAGAGTGTTTTTTACAGGTATAGATTATAGTCTACTAGAGACTGACATAGGCTACTTTTTATCTTGAGAAAAAAAGTTTTATTTCATTCATGACCTCGCCGCGGGTAACGAACAGCAATTAGTACTTAATATATTTTGTATAATATTTTCATAATACATATTATTCGTCAATACACACACAGTACCTACTACCAATCATAGTAGGTACCTTATTTCTACTTTCATAAACCATAATTGCAAAGTTTCCTCGATTTGAAACACGTTGTGTAACTATAGTAAATATAACTCCAAGTAGGTCCGTAATATTAACGTAAGCATACGTAATGTATGCAGGTGCAATAAATTAAAAAAATGTTTACAGTCTCCGGCGACGGACGATGAATCAGCTCGGACCTTGGATGAGTTTCCACTGCGATCGTTGACCTGTCAACTTGCCTTTGACACGAATTCTGAGCTTGTTTGAACAAAGAAATGACGCTTGTACAGACCTGGATATTTTGGTTCAATTATTATCTTTTTTTTTTATATTACGTCGGGTGGTAGACAAGCATACGACCCGCCTGATGTGAAGCGGCTACCGTAGCCATATTAACGCTAGCAACACAAAATATCGCTAGCGCGCCGTCACCCCCGCGGCCATCGCAGCATCAGCACAACAGCCCTCAAGGGAACCGTTATTTGGCTGCGGTATTCTGTGAGGTGGAGGTACATTCCCCAGTCGGGTAGCTTACAATTACGCTCCCTACCTCTCTTTTCGCCAGAGCTTCGTTTGTCAGTCAGCAGGGTGCACCGCGTGCAGGTGAAGTTGGCTTTGGTTCAAAGATGATGATGAACCACTACACCCCAAAAATCTTCTAATATGTATAAAATTCTTGTGTCATGTCAGTTACCATACTCCTCCGAAACGGCTTGACCGATTTTTATGAAATTTTATATACATATTCAGTAGGTCTGAGAATCGGTTACTATATATTTTTCATACCCCTAAGTGATAAGGGTTAACCCCTAACATTTTTTTTAATTTTTGGACATTTTTATTTTATTTTTTTATAATGTGGCATAAAAAAATACATGCAACCCTAAATTTTCACCCTTCTACCCTCAACCCCTAAATTTATATGTCAAAACAACGTGTGCCGGGTCAGCTAGTTCAATATAGATTGATGTTCAGTATCCTAAGTATAAAGAGCTTAAGTTTAATTGAACTTTTCATATAGAATACTCATTCTAGATGCGACAGGTCTTAGAATACGTAACCCCTTACGTACCGAAATTCGATGGTAATTTACAGCTTCGGCGGTAGTAACCGGGGCAGGGTACTACCGCCGAAGCTGTAAATTACCATCGAATTTCTAAATGCGCAATTGAACTAGGTACTTCTTAAATTGTTTGTAATTATGTTTAGGTCGTTTGGTAGAAACCGTAGCTCTACCGACTAAGCTGAAGATGTTTGTCGATAACTTTCAACTATGACCAATTTTTGATATCAAAAAAACCGATGATAATCGGCTTCAGCTTCGGCGTTAGGGCTCTTGGTTATTTTGGTTCAATTATTGTTAAATAAATAATAATAATAAATAAATATTGTCAGACAAATTACACAGCGCCATCTAGCCCCAAAGTAAGCGAAGCTTGTGTTATGGATACTAGACAACTGGTAAACATACGTAAATACATTTTTTTTTGTAAATACATACTTATGATACATAGAAAACACCCAGACCAAGACAAACAGACATGTTCATGCACACAAATGTTTGTCCTATGTGGGAATCGAACCCACGAGCGTTGGTGTCGAAGCCGCGTCATTGACCGCTACGCCACCGAGCTCGTCTAATAAATATAGATTGATGTACAGTATCATAACAACAGCTCAAGTTCACTGGAAGTTTTTATATAGAATACTGATTCTACAAGAGAAAGGTATCGGTATACGTAACGGGAACCGGGACGGGACGGGCACCTTAAGTTGATAACGACCTACAACAACTTTGACCTGCGTGACGGTCATCATACGTGAGGGCTACTAAAAGTTTCCGGAATGAATAAAAAAAAAATACTATTAAAGGTCAAAAATAAATTTATTGTTTCTCAAAATATTCTTTCTCCCTTTGCGTAAATGCACTTTTTCGATTAAACCAATTTTGTAAACTTTTGTGCCACTTCTCCGTGGTGACCTCAGAAACGTATTTTTCATACTCTTCGACTTCTATCGAAGAGTATGAAAAACACGTTTCTGAGGTGTTTCTTGTTATGTGTTTACCACATCGTCCTCCTTCCGAAAATAAATCAAAATTTTTGTTTAAAGTCAGTTTGGAATTTCCCAATTCTTTCATTTAGCTATAAAAACTGGTTGCTATAAAAGTCAGTTTATGGACGCTAACATCACAAGAAAACATCGGCCGATGGAGTGGAAAAGAGGAAGATACGTCACAAGCCGAACACTCAGCCTCTCTATCGCTTGTTCCGCGCTCTGGCTTGCACGCTCGGCTCAGGCGGAACGTGATATTGAGTCATGCTTTTTCGTGCGTGCAACCGGCGTTCATCGATTTATCAGACGTTATGACGTCTATAAAATACACTTTGTTAGTGATGAGGTTTACCTATTATGTCATTTAGATAATAGATTAGGCCATGCCAAAAGAAAATTCCCAAGAGACTGACCAAATAAAATGAAATTCGTATCTGAAAATGTTCCAAATTTTCCTCCGAAACTTTGGTTTCTCACTTCGAAACCCTCCGAGTCCCTAGTGTAAGTATGACAAACATTTACGGTAATTGCATTTGCGTTTACTATGATATTATTAAATTTACATTACACAACACTATCTAATATTTTTTTTTTCGAGGCGAGTACAAATGACCCTTAGTTAAGTGAACGCTTCCTTCTACTCCTGTGACTTGGTCGCTACTAGAATACAAAGTTCGACGCGAGTAATGATAATGAAGCAAGTGGAGGCGCGGAAAAATTTGGGCCGCTTCAAGTGCATCATTTTTTTTTGCGGACAATTTGACCCCATGCGAGTAATTAAGGGTTAACTAAGGAAAGTACGATTGAACCCTTTAGACATTAAAGCAGAGTAGAGCCTAAAACTGGGTCTCAGCTTTCAATCTGATATGACCCATCTCTAGTTTATCCTGTCTTATTCAATCTCATCAGTTGCTAACTAATACCACAGTATAAGTATTAGTACTCTAATACTCTCATAGGGCAGCCCCCACGCACTTAGTAATTATTATTTAATCTATGCCCACATGTTCCTGCGATATTTAAGTCCACCGGACGAGCGAAATGGGGTGTAAGTGGCTCACCACAAACTTAAAAGTCAAAGCTAACTTTACCTGCACGTGGTGCATTTTGCCGACTACCGATTTGGTCGACTTGTAAACGTAAATATATATATTGTCAGACAAATTACACAGCGCCATCTAGCCCCAAAGTAAGCGAAGCTTGTGTTATGTGTACTAGACAACTGATAAACATACGTAATTATTTTTATTTTTGTAAATACTTACTTATGATACATAGAAAACACCCAGACTAAGACAAACAGACATGTTCATGCACACAAATGTTTGTCCTATATGGGAATCGAACCCACGAGCGTTGGTGTCGCAGCCGCGTCATTGACCGCTACGCCACCGAGCTCGTCAAATATATTTAGTTTTCTTTTTTCATTTAAATCGATTTAATATTTCAGTAACATTATGCTACCTGAATTTTATTCACAAAAGACACACAGACACAACAAAATCGATAAATACAAACCGCTAAGTAAATGTATAACTCATATTAGCAGTGTGTATTTGGATGTGTATGTTTTGAGTTGGCATAGTGTTCATTGGAGGTATCGATTTGTAAGCTGCTTGACTGGCTCTACCCATTAGAATACCACAGCCAATGACAATCCCGATGAGGGTTGATGATGAGGAGAGGGAAATGAAGGAGCTTTTGGGATGTAAGTGGTTTATCAAGAACTTTGAACCAAAGCCAACGCTCACCTGCACGTGGTACACCCTGCTGACTGACAAACGAAGCTCTGGCGAAAAGAGAGGTAGGGAGTGTAATTGTAACCTACCCGACTGGGGAATGTACCTCCACCTCACAGAATACCGCAGCCAAATAACTTTCACTTGAGGGTTGTTGTGTTCCTGCGAGTGAGTGAGGTCACCAGAAAGAAAGGAAGGAGATGCTGCGTTGGCAGTGGGGGTGGCGGCGCGCGAGCAATATTTTATGTTGCAAGCGTTAATATGGCTACGGTAACCACTTCACATCAGGCGGGCCGTATGCTTGTCTGCCACCCGACGTAGTATAAAAAATAAAAAAGCTGCTGCTGCGTTGGGAGCATGGATGACGGAGCTTGAGCGATATTTCATATTGCGAGCGTTAATATGGCTACGGTAACTGCTTCACATCAGGCAATACGTAAGCTTGTCTGCCACCCGACGTATAAAAAAATTACCATTTAGACGATTAAATAGAGAATCTAACTATAGCACTTTGAATTACTTTATTTACGAATAAACCATTTTGAATCGTAATGTCCTACACTTTGAGTTGTTATTTATTCGTAAAGCGATCAATCATTGTTACTGTGGGGCAATTGACAATACAAGTTATTAGGGTCTTGTGTAATAATAAATATGGCAAATAATATAACACATCGCTGTTATAGGGGTTCAATATTAGGGTTCAACTGACTTGGTTGTATAGAACCCTCAGTGCATTTATAAAATCAATAAAAATGGAAGTGCATTAAGAGTTAATGCTTCCGTAAACATAAAATGCGTAAATAAGGTTACAGTTCTCATATGTCGTTAAGGCAGCATACCGTCCGCTTGATAGTAAGCAGTTAGATATTGTCAGTAAGTTTTTCAATTGATCAGCAACAACAGATCCGTTGCCAATCTATGCTCCTTCCTTTCTTTATTTCTGGTGTCCTGACTCACTCGCAGGAACACAACAACCCTCAACTGAATTGTTATTTGGCTGTGGTATTCTGTGAGGTGGAGGTACTTCCCCAGTCGGGCTGCTTAAAAATACGCTATGCCCTACCTCTCTTTTCGCCAGAGTCTCGTCTATCAGCCAGCAGGGTGCACCACGTGCAGGTGAGGTTGGCTTTGGTTCCAAGATGTTGATGAACCACTTACATCACAAATTGTTTCTTTATAAACCTGTGTTGTCTTACATATAAATAACACAGCATGTAGAAATTAAATACAATGGTAGCTTAGTTTCAACTCTGTAAGGGTTTTCTTTCATTCAGTCAACCAAACTTCCATTATGATTGAAAAATAAATATTCCTATAGATTCTACAGCATAAGAATGAAAATATTTAAGGGAAATATTAAATTGATCCACTAAAATAACCTGATTTGCACATATAATTAATCTGATCGCACATCAAATCCTGCATTTGATGTGCAATAAGTATTTTTGGATGTGCAAAATAGGTTAGGTTGGCAATGTATTAGGTTGGGGAAAAAGTCTTTTCGTATTTTATATGAAAATTCAAAACATTTTTTAATAAAGTTTATTTACATTTAACTAAAATATGTAGGTGCCATTTTGTTCGATAACTTTTTGCCATCTTGTAGGTAGAGACATGATCCCATTACTATAGAAATTTTGGGACTTCTGTTAAAAAAACCACAACAAGTGGTTTTGGCAGTCTTCTCGTGATGTTAACCTGACATGCCTAAAGAATTCTGAAGAGACCGAAACAGGTGGAAATCAGAAGGTGCAAGGTCAGGACTATACGGCGGATGCATTAACACCTCCCAGTCAAACTCTCTTAATTTTTGCTGAGTGGCTAAAGATGTGTGAGGTCTAGCGTTATCATGATGAAAAATCACACCCCTTCTGTTAATTAATTCCGGCCGCTTTCTCTCAACTTTTTGCTTTAATCTCATCAGTTGTTCACAGTAGAGTTCAGAATCGATAGTCCTGCCTGGCGGTAAGAGCTCATAATGAATAATGCCCTTCCAATCCCACCATACACACAGCATCACCTTATTGCAGGTTAACCCGGGTTTTGCCAGAGTCTGTGAAGCCTGAACGGCCTTTGACCACGACCTTTTTCGCACGTTCTTGTCGTACGTGATCCACTTTTCAGCACCAGTTATAAGCTTCTTCAAAAACGGTTCGCTTTCATTACGTCGTAGTAAAGAATCGCAAATGAGTACACGGTTCAGTAGGTTTCTTTCAGTGAGATCGTGAGGCACCCAAATATCGAGCTTTTTAGTGTACTCAGCTTTTTTCAAATGCGCCAAAACTGTTTTGTGGTCAATTCCTAATTCTTCAGCTACGTCGTAACTACTGATATGCCGATCTTGCTCCACTTTTTCAGAAATGGCATCCATTTTATCCGTAACAGCTGACCAGAGCGACGTGCATCTTTGACATCAAAATTTCCGGATTGAAAACGCATAAACCAAATTTGTGCTACTCTCACAGACACTGCACTAGGTCCATAAACGTCACAAATTTTTTTCGCAGCTTGCGTTGAATTTTTACCTTTTTTGTAGTAAAATTTTAAAATGTATCGAATTTCTTCATTAGATTCACTCATCTTGACAGTAAAAAAAACAAATGAAAATCACACATTTACCTAATTTGAATTTGGAATTATCTTTTTTAAAATTTAAACTTTTTAAAGATATCAAAACCTGCCAGATACAAATGGTATAACCAAAGAGATTTTATTACAAGTGCGTACATACTATAATGCGAAAAGACTTTTTCCCCTACCTATTATATAATTGATGTTACGTTAAATAGTATCCAATATTTGTTACCGCTATGATATAATGGTTTGTCAAGACAATAATGTCATGATTAAAATCATTTAAGCCGAGCGAACAATCAAGCTTACAGCGTACGTTGAAAAGCCACCGGCTTATGTCTCGCCGGCATGCCTTGCAGGGGCAATTAATTATTCTACCTGCCGCCTGCCCATACCAGCGCCTTGCCGAGTAGCCTTCGCCGTGATTGCTCCAACCCTCTCGTGCCGCTATTGTTTTCGAACAAAAAAACCGTCACGCCTCTTCTACAAATCAGCGGATACGGTATTTTTGGTTAAATATCGGAACAGTAACATTTCGTCCACTTTCAACTCTATCCATCAATCAATTTTTAACTCTTTGCGCATTAATTTAAAGTAGTATTTTCAGCGTAGATAGCGGTGTCGTAAGTTGTCAAGCACATTGCAGCAGCGCAGTGTAAAAATAAGTATTTTAATTGCAACACTTATTCGGTCTCATTATAAGCGATATTATATCTTTTTAAATTGAAACTTGTTTGCAATTGATAAGTTTTTAATTATATTAACGTAATATAAATGAATGTTTATAGTCAATTCAATTAGACGAATTTAGTACACATGTATATATCTGTGTATATGTATATAGTATGTTGTACATATGCATGTGTGTATGTAGTATATGTATGTATTTATCTAAACATTGTGCTTAATTTCATCTGCCTCGCTTAACTTTCGGATTCGTATGGGTAATCTATGGTTGAGTGGAAGAGATCCCTGATGGGATAAATCCGCCATTGAACAAAACAATGATAATAACATTGTGTCTATTACTATTATAGTAGAATAAAGTCTTTACAAACAAACAAACAAACAAACGGAAAATGATCTATTTATTATTTACTGCTGGAATGCATACACTGCATGTAAGCCATCAATATTTTAAGTTATTTTTAGGAATACTAATGTTCTAATAAATGAAATTGTACCTACTTAATTTGTATTTCTTTATATTATTTTGTACTGTATATACATTTCTATTATAATATAAAATGCGCGTGATTTTGAAGCAGTCTAATAAATTTCTATCTGTCTAATATTTACAGTTCTGATCTACCATATCATTGATGTAAAGCAGATTGACTGAATATTTATACATATTTGTTTATATCTTCAACGTTTTAGAGCAATGACTTACGATAACAGCAAATCAGGACCGACCTCCGAAGGCTGTAACTGTGCTCGACTTGCGTGTTCAATAGGCTAGACGAGGTCAATAAGCGCCTCAAGTCAATGAAAGGTTGATCCAGTAGATGTAGCCCTAATAGTAGTGATAGTACATTACTTTAATTACTCTCAGTATAAGTAGTGTTACTTGGGACGTTGCCAACCTACTGCCAAATAGATTGACTTAATAACTCTCCAATATTATTATTATTATGTATCTCTTTTTAATCACGGGTCAAGCCCGGTCATTTAATAGGCGTGCGCGGGGATATGGATCCAACGCGTAGAGGCCCCTTTGAGAAGTTTGATGTAATGTTGTACGCCCGCCGTGACCCGCTCCAGGATATGTCATGGAACGACATACCCATGAGCAGGTCTCGGCAGGCGTTGAGACTATTGCGAAGTGTGATGGAAAATAAATGGGCTATGGAGATGAGATCTGGGTGAACTTAATACCGGGCTATTACAGAAGAGGGACGGACGCCTGCCATAACTGCTTTTATTGCTAGTTATTTGCGGCAGGCGGTGGCTTGCCACTCACTAGATGGGCCCCCGAAATGCCAGGAAAACGGCCGGGGGCAACACCGGAGTGAGTGACTCAGGGATGTCGAGAGGTGTGCTGCGCTTTCTCCGAAGTTACTCGCGGTGTGATGCCCTTTAACACTTCCACCCCTGGAGCATATAGCTCTAGCGGCTCCTCTCTGGACGGCCAATGAAGGCAAGCCAGAGCTGAGAGTCCTGCGGACCTTCTCGTGTTTACACTCCGACCGATGAAGACACGTCGGATACGAAGGCCCTGACCGACTCTCTGGAGACTCGGGTCCGTGGTGTCGCTACTCACACAACAGCTCGCCACACAAGCTGCCCTGCGGACAGACTATTAGGGCTACATCTACTGGATCAACCTGTCATTGACTTGAGGCGCTTATTGACCTCGTATTATTATTATTTTATTACGGTCTTTGGTAGAGATATTTTTTAAAGAGTGACCCTCTTTAAAAAATATCTCTACCAAAGACTCTCGTAATGAATTTATGTAGTCAAAATTCAGATCCGATCCAGTTCCGATTGCACAAATTTTAATGTAAAATTTCGTATTCTCCTATGTATGTATCTCACAGTATGACACTTCAAAGTGTAATTTACGTGGCATTATATCGAAATATAATCGAAAATTACACAAACTAATAATGTTATTTTTCTAACAATTAGAATTGACAATAATAAATGAATGAAATCAAATATATAATTACAGTCAATTCACAATTCAATTCGATTCGGTCAACTTTTATTCTGCGATCGTAATATAATAAATGTCTGCAATCTGTCTGTCAATTCTCGATTGGTCATCAGATTGCAGACATTACTTTAAAAAACCTTTTTTTTTCTATAAGCATTCTCTCATCTGTTCAGTATTTCAATAAATAAACTCTACTGATTCTTATAAATTATTCATAGTTTTTTTATCAGTATATAAAGCAATTATTTGTTAAATACATTAAGTAAATACATAGTCACATTACATGTATTAGAAAAAGAAATGCTATGAATAATGTATATTATTAACAAAAAGAATCATAAAAAGAAACAATTTACTAATATGTTTAAATACCACTCTTTGTACTACAATACGTATACAGAAGTTATACAGTCTATAAATATGTATATGCTAGTGATGCGCCGCAATCCTTATGCCTCACGCTAGCGCAATACATTTGCAAGCAGTAAGTTATATCCTATAAACTGTCGATTAAAACCAGCCCCCTTACCACCAACTCTTATTGCGTTTCAATAACTGAGTAGAATACTTATTCATACCAATGAATAAGCGATTCTATTCAATTTGAAATAGGGACGCTTAATCATTGGTATAAATAAGCATTCTATTCAGTTATTGAATCGCAATAAGAGTTTGTGGTGAGGGGGCTGAACAACTTCAATGTTCACAAAGTAGAGTCCTTAACATGAATACGCTATGGATGCGTTGATGTCGTTGACGCTGCGTTGTCGTTGTATACTGAGAGCCAATTCTCGTAATTAAAAAACAGTCAAAATTTAGTTTCTATCCAATCACAATCTCACATATCACATTTAGTATTCTCGTATCACAATATGAAAATTCAATGTTTTATTAAAAGTGTCATACGTCGAAATACGAACAAAAAATTAACTAAAGAATGGTATGAGGCGTAAAAAGAATTGATATTAATTAATGAATATATATTTCTTTGACTACGTTGACGTCCACATCTCCTAAAATTAAATGTTAAATCATCAAATTAGATAAAATTTACTTACCGTTTTATATGTTTACTATGACGCCGGCCTCGATTCCTCGCCCCGCACTTCACGTAGCGAGGGGGGTGGTGTGCGGGGAGTGGCAGCCCCGCTAAACGGGATGCGCCTCCAATTTACATTTATGAAGTCCCGTAACAGATTCCGGGGTATTTACTTTCGATAATTAAAAATGTCTCAACGTCAGGTGTAGAAACGCCTTTATTAGCGTATTTATTTAATTAAATTATGTAATGATGAATAAATAAGAAACTTAATAACTAATGAAGCTCTAGTTATAATACTAATAATTTAATGTACTAAATATATTACTTACTTTAAGCTCGATAACGTCGTTGTGGTGCCATTCTAATCGATCACGCAAGTCAAACAATGTCGACCGCAGCCTGTCCATGGATGGGTTTATTTATCTCGAGGTCCCCAGCGCTTCGGAGGGCACGTTAAGCCGTCGGTCCTCGGTCCCGGCTGCTGTCATTAGATGACAGTCGTTAAGCCAAGTCAGTGACCTTTAGGCGGCTTGAAAACACTGACATCCGTCAACCTGCAGTTGAGCGGCGCGGCGTGGTGGAGTATGCTCTAAACCCCTTCGATTGACCGGAGGCCCGTATCCCAACAATGGGATGAAGGGTTGACGACTTCTTTATATAAGGAAACAAAACTGTATTAAATTTTTTTATACCGATTGACGAGCTCGGTGGTCGAATGGTTAGCAATGGCCAATTTGACTCCGAGGTCGCGGGTTCGATTCCCGCACAAGACAAATATTTGTGTGCTTAAATATGTCTGTTTGTGTTGCTCTGGGTATTTTCTATGTATTATAAGTATGTATTTACAAAAAAAAAATGTATTTAAGTACATTTATCGGTTGTCTAGTACCCATACCACAAGCTTTGTGCTTAATTTGGGACTATATGGCGCTGTGTAAAATTGACCAGAAATATTTATATTTATTTATACATACATACCTACACTCAAAAACATTACCCTCGATAATGATTTCCTTTCCTACTCCATCCGAAAGTCGGGTAAAAATGGTGTTTATACCTTAACTGTCTCTGCCCCAATCAAAATGGCGAATGCAACAATGTTACCTTGATAAAACAAAATGACATGTGTCGTACGCAGTGTACTGAATACCTCCGTATGGCAACTATAACAGAACATTCCTACACGTACGAGAATTTTCATTTTAACGGTCACCAATTCTAGTTTTAGAGTATAACGTGTCTGCAATTAAATTTTTCTTTCACATCGCATTAGTAAGTCTACACTACACAGGAATTTTTAATCCTCGAGATATTTATTTATATAGCACCTTGTCTTGAAACTGCTTTTGTCTTTAACTACGTTAGTACTATTACTTATACTGTGCTTTAACTAAATAATAAATAAATATTTCTGGGTAATTTGCACAGCGCCATTTAGTCCCAAATTAAGCGCAAAGCTTGTGCTATGGGTACTAGACAACTGATAAATGTAGGTACTTAAATACTTTTTTTTTTGTAAATACATTCTCTAACAAATAAAATACTCGTATAAGTACATCTTTAACATATGAAACTAATCGAATCACAATGTTAGTTACTATACCATACTCCTCCGAAACTGCTTGACCGATTTTTATGAAATTTTGTGTGCATATCGGGTAGGTCTGAGAATAGGTTGTTATCTATTTTTTATGGCAAAACAACGTTTGCCGGGTCGGTTTGCAGCTAATAATACATAGAAAACACCCAGTCTAGACAAACAGACATGTTCATGCACACAAATGTTTGTCTTGTACGGGAATCAAACCCGCGACCTCGGAGTCAAAGTAGCCATAAAAGAGAGGTAGGGAGTGTAATTGTAAGCTGGGGAATGTACCTCCACCTCACAGAATACCGCAGCCAAATAACAATTCCCTTGAGGGTTGTTGTGTTCCTGCGAGTGAGTGAGGTCACCAGAAAGAAAGGAAGGAGATGCTGCGTTGGCAGCGGGGGTGGTGGCGCGCGAGCAATATTTTATGCTGCAAGCGTTAATATGGCTACGGTAACCGCTTCACATCAGGCGGGCCATATGCTTGTCTGCCACCCGACATAGCATAAAAAAATAAATATATGAGACTATAATCAGCTTCAGCTGCATCGGTAGATTCATAGTAATTCACAACAGATTCGCACATGTATAAATATTCCACTAAAAATCTTCCTAGGGAGTGTCTGACCATGGTAAAGTGGAACAGTACCTTCAGTGACGCCCTGATATTTTATGCACTGATAAGCAATGGAAAACTTTGTTTATCATAGTAGTAGATACCTAATACAAAATGCCAGTGTAAGCTTTTTTACTAAATGAACAATGAAATCGCGCTTACTGTGCGGTTCCAGAGGAGCTTGCTACTTCTAACTCTCAGGATGTGGAGGGTATCCCCTGCCAAGATTTTCCCAGGAGAGTACATTATGGGGTTCTTCAAAAAATGATTTTTACAGGGACACAAGAGTACTGGTGTCACAAGCGTTCATTGCCTGCGATGGCTGCTTACCAACAAGCAGATCGTACGCTTGTTGGCATAAAAAAGTATTCGCTTCGCTCCAACTCGATCAGTGGTTCTTAACCTTTTGTTGCTGATGGCGAACCTGTAAATTTTTTTCTTATGCCAATATTTATGTCACTTTGTGTGTTTTACGTATTATCCTCCCCCTAGCGAAGGGATTTAAAGCATACTCCATTACGCTGCTCAACAACAGACAGTCTCTATTTCCCTTAAAATGGCTTCGCGACCCCTTGGTGTTACTAATCTCCATGGACAGTGGTACTTGCATTCCATCAGGTGACTCACATGCTCGTTGCCCCCTATCTCTCTTATATGACAAAAATACATAATTCTTTTTGATAACTTTCAGGGTTTAGAACCAATACGAACGAAGTCGCAGGAACCAACTTATACATTAACGGGGTTCTTTATTTTCCTATATTCAGTGATATTTAATTCTCATAAAAGGTTACATAAAATCACTTACCTACATGAGAATAAATCGTAACCCGTGTAAATATTTATAGCGCAGTCGCCGTGCAGTTGACTGCATTTTAATAAGAAAAACAAGCAACACAATACGTTATTTCACCAACGAAGCGGTAAATTGCCTTATTTATTTAATACATCGTAGTCTACCCTTATTCAGCCCACTGCTGGGTTTGTGCTGGGGTTGTAGTGTTCCTGCATGTGCGTGAAGTCACCAGAATGAAGATGATGCGTTGGCAGCGCGGGTGGCGGCGCTCGAGCGATATACCATGTTGCGAGCGTTTATATGGCTACGGTAACCGCTTCACATCAAGCGCTCCGTGTACTAGTTTAGGGGCCGTCCATTAATCACATGAGGTTTATTTTTGCAGTTTTAACACCCCCCCACCCCCTTGGTGATACTTGGTGAGGTGTAACGCTAAACCCCCCCCCCCCCCCCCAAATCACGTGTATTTTTGTATTTACAAAGAATCTTAAAATTTTCAGAATATTAATAAGGATTTTTGTTACACCACTAAGGTGACAAACAAGCATACAGTCCGCCTGATAAAAAGCACTTAAAAAAATAAATACACGTGATATCTTACTACACCCCCCCTCCCCCCTTGTGATGTTTCGTGATTTTTGCCGAACCCCCTCCCCCCTCTTTCGAGCCTCACGTGATTAATTAATGGACGGCCCCTTACCACAAGAACTATGTATAAAAGAACATATAAAACAACAACAAGAGCAACATGAAACGACGAGCCTACTTTGACTCCGAAGTCGCGGGTTCAATCCCCGCACAAGACAAACATTTGTCTGCATGAACATGTCTGTTTGTCTTGGTCTGGATGTTTTTCAATGTACATATCATTAGTATGTATTTACAAAAAAAATGTATTTAAGTACATTTACCAGTTTTCTAGTACCCAAGCTTTGAGTATTTTGGGGCTAGATGGCGCTGTGTAAATTGCCCAGAAATATTTATTTATTTATTAAAATAGAAAGCTGTTTCTACGAAAAGTAACTGTGTTTATTGAACCAGACGTACTAACAGCCGAGAAACTTGCTTAATAGTATCCTTCGTTGACGCACGATTTTTAAAACTTTTCTTGCGATATCACCTAGTTAATAACTCCCTTGAGACTAAGTAATTTCATTGGCGATAAATGAAGCGGAACTTGTACTTCATAAGAAGTAGTGCCATACATAACAGTCGACGTGTGACGTCACGCTTTCACTGCCTATATAGTAAGAGCCAATTCACACTAAGCGTTAAACGCGAATAATAAACGTTTTTCTGTTTCGCTTATACAGTTTTTTTTTCTAATGCGAACTGTTGGAACTAAGGATTCAATTATCTGTAGCAAAGAGTACAACAAAGAGTACAAAGGTGCAGGCAAAGTAGTGTAAATCAAACTGCCTGAGTACTGGCACTGAAACTGAATGAAGACACTTTTCGTTAGTTAAAATCATGCTCCCTAATGTACGTTTAACACAGCGACTCACCCGTAGAACAGAGTCCAATGTTATACTGAAACAAAATTGTGTTAAGCTAGCTAAATTAGATAAGGAAAATGGATTCTTCAGACATACGTTTTTAGAATTTTCTTATCTTATTTATCTTCCGATATTTAATTTAATCTGTCGTTTTATCTGTCATTAGCCCATCATAAAAACGCAGGAAAGTGTACTACCGACAATACAGATCCGACTTTATTCTACGAATACGGCGATAGATTAAGTTACTGCTGCGTTCACTTTCACTCGATATTTTTGTTAGAAAATTCTGTCGGGCAGCTTAGAAATACGCTGTATCCTACCTCTTTTTTGCCAGAGCCTCTTTCGCTAATCGGCAAAGTGCACCACATGCAGACGAGGTCGGCTTCGGCTCTAAAATCGCAGTGATCCACTTCCACTCCAAAATTATTCTTATTAATTATAATAATCACTTGGAAATAATAGTATTGGAAGCCTATATGCACGTAAGATATATGCACGCAAGAAAGATTTACTTTACTACTTGAACGTGAACGCAGTAAGTAAAGTAAATTTGTCTAACTCACGAGACACGGTTAGACAAGTAGACTCATCAGGGCGGCAAATTTAAATTAATTTGAGATAGTTTTATATTTTAAAAGAACCAGCACGCAGACGGAAACGCGTGTAGGTGGCGTTTTAACGCCTAGTGTGCGAGTACTAGTTATGTGAGAACGTGTGATAGCAAATCGCAGTGTTTGACAGGGAAACCGCGAGTAGTTACCCATATTTTTACGTAATATCATCTGTTCTACGCTCGATTAATTTAAATTATTTTATGTAGCGCTCGCAAGACCGCATAATTAGCAAGAAATACGAGTACGTTGTACCGAGAAGGCACACGGTGCCAAGTTATAATTGCTTGTTAAGTTAAAACCTGATCTGGAGCAAGTTTGGAATCTCTAGTTAGATAAATCAAACTGATAATAGCTATGATATTTTATACAGAGAGTCTGGGGTGTAAGTGGTTCATTACCATCTCTGAATCAAAGCCAACCTCACCTGCGCGTGGTGCACCCTGCTGACTGACAAACGAAGATAAATCAAACTGATAATAGCTATGATATTTTATACAGAGAGTCTGGGGTGTAAGTGGTTCATTAACATCTCTGAACCAAAGCCAACCTCACCTGCGCGTGGTGCACCCTGCTGACTGACAAACGAAGATAAATCAAACTGATAATAGCTATGATATTTTATACAGAGAGTCTGGGGTGTAAGTGGTTCATTAACATCTCTGAACCAAAGCCAACCTCACCTGCGCGTGGTGCACCCTGCTGACTGACAAACGAGGCTCTGACGAAAAGAGACGTAGGGCATAGCGTATTTTTTAAGATGCCCGACTGGGACAACCACACGGAATACCGCAACCAAATAACAATTCCTTTGAGGGCTGTTGTGTTCCTATGAGTGAGTGAGGTCACCAGAAAAAAAAGAAGGAAAGAGTATAGGCTGGCAATGGTTCGGCGACCCCCTGCTGATCTTCATGGGCGGTGATAATTGCTTTCCATCAGCTGACCCACATGGTCGTTTGCCCCCCTCTCATATAAAAAAAGACGGGCCATACGCAAACATCACGGCAGTAAGAATTGGCTACAAAGCGCTTACTCAACACCCCTGAATATGAATATATAGGAAGGTAATTTTATCTACTTTTCAGCAATTGTTTTTTGAGCGCTAACGTCTTGCCGCGATAGTAAATGGCGGGGGACTGTCTTTACCTTGCTTTAGGTAAATGTTTATAATAATAGGTAAAAACATCTTAGGGTAATAGGATATTTTTGACGCTTATTATATGGCAATGGCCACTTTGACTCCGAGGTCGCGGATCGATCTCCGCTCAAGACAAATATTTGTGTTCATGAACATGTCTGTTTATCTTAGTCTGAGTGTTTTCTATGTATTATATGTATATATTTAAAAAAAAATAGACCCTATCTCACCTAACGGCTACAGGGTCTAAGGCCGGTGCCGCAGCGGCTTCTGCAGAATGCCTCAAACGCCACAAATATAGTAATTTAAGCATTTTAAGCTACATGTGTGAGCCGTTCGGGGTAGAGACTTTGGGGCCGAGGGGCTCGTCAGCCCACAAACGATTTAGAGATATTTCTCAAAAATTGGTCAACTCGTCCTATAACCAGAAGGCTGCCCATTACCTTGCTCAGAGAATAAGTATAACTATCCAGCGAGGTAATGCTTCCTCTTCCCCCCGGACCGCTGTCAAGCGTGGACGTGCTCACTGTGTATACGCGTTGATTTAGAAAATTTGAATACAAAATTTTAATTAATTAAAAATAATTCGAAACTGTGATATTTTGTGTGCTGGTGCATTGCTGGATTTTGAACCGGGGTCGGCGCGGTGTCTGGGTGTTGAGAGCCGTCATTAGCCGCTGAGCCACCAACTGCGTGAGCAACGGCGACGAAATTGACAACTGCATGCCGAGTGTAGTGCTACATCGTCGACCAGTGCTACGTGTGCTACGAATAAAACCGTGTGCTGCACTACGCGACATTTCGCCCCACCTCGCCGCTCTTCCGCCGCCGCGCCCAGTCCGACTTGCTACTGGCTGTATTGTGATTCCGTGAGTGAAGCTATATTTTTATATGTACATTGCTGCCACTTGGACCGCTACAGTGTAAATTATTCTGTGCCGCTAAGTCATAAACCCCTGCAAATTGCGCATACGCGACATTGTTTTGGATTGCATACGCATAATTAAATTAAGTAATATATACAGCAATTACCGATTTGGTACATTTGAATTTTGCTAGTATAATTTATAGTATATAAAACCGCACTACACGCCTTTTAAAGTAAAACATGACGCAAAGATCGCCTACAAATAAATTAAAATTGCTGTGTACAGTCAACAAAGATAGAATGGACTCAAATTTTGATAAATCGTATTCCGATACGGAATTGGATCGTACCGGCGCACATACTTGCACCACGCCTCCAAACTTCGCATCATCTAGATTTAAAAGGCGAAGGGAGGTTGAGTACAGTGATGAACTCACCTTACTGCGGAAAGAGATCCAAGATATGTTCTCAAGCATGATGGCAGCCCAATCCAAGGAATTTGCAAAAAATGCCGCTACATTACAAGACATACAGCAGACTAATAATAATATTGAGAGCTCCGTTGCGTTCTTGACGACACAAAATGAAGAATTCAAAAGACGAATTGATACACTGGAAGAAAAAGCTAAAGAAGACAGAAAGTACATCGCAATTCTGGAAGAAAGGCTGGAAATTACACAACAGGACAGTAGGAAAGCGAACATTGAAATAAAAAACGTGCCAAAAAAACCAAACGAAACCAAGGATGACTTAGTTAATATAGTTACAAGTCTAACCAATTCGGTGGGCTGCTCAATGGAAAAATCGGCTATCCGAGATATTTATAGAGTCAGAGGGAAGAGAGATTCAAACGTAAACACGCCAATTATCGTGGAAACGAACTCTACTTTTTTCAAAAATAATCTCCTTAGATCCTGTAAAGCCTACAATATTAAACAAAAAACGAAGTTATGCGCCAAGCACTTGGGCATGCGCATACACGAAGACACGCCTATTTTCGTATCGGAACAACTCACACCTAAGGCAGCTCGATTGCACTTCCTTGCCCGAGACCTTGTGAAGGCCAAATCATACAAATATTGCTGGACTGCGTATGGGAGAGTGTATCTAAGAAAGGAAGACAACTCACCGGTGATACTAATAAAAAGTGAATCACAAATTCAACAACTTATCAACGTGGAAATTTGACTAATTTTGTATATCTCTCACTTATCGGAGAGCTGCTTGCCTTTTCTATTATATCTGAAAAAAAATATTGTTATCTGTAAAAACTTACACTACATACCTATACTTTTCACCTTCTCTTGTTTCCATTCATACTACATAATCACAAAAACTCGTACTCACACTAAAATAAACCGAATATACGACAATAAAACCTCATATCATATTCAAAAAAACAAACAAATAATAAAACTGGACAAACATTTTACTATTTTATACATAAAGATCCTGTACAGTGCGTCTGTAACGAAATCGAGCTTAATTTTAATACACGTGAATGGATGTACTGTCTATAGTAAATACGCAACTAACAGTCACTTTCTGCTACTTCTAATCACCAGCAAGTCGACTGCTGTATACAACAACTATAATAATTATATTAAATCGATCTATGCCGGAGATACTTACTGTATTATTGATCTTGTTTCGCAATGTGTGATAGAATCCAAACAATAACCGACATGGATAACCTAAACATAGCAAGGTCAGTTGTATGTGATCTCGCGGAACTGACTGAACACTGTCATGTGAATAAAACTGACCTCACAGTGGTTGCCCAAAACATTCGTAGTATCTATAGGAATTTTGACGACTTTATAGCTAACATATCCGCTGCGACCTTTGATACTGATATCATTATCCTTACTGAATGCCGTCTTAACCCAAATAAGGCAATACCTAAATTAAATAACTACTATACCTATGCCACTACTCTCCAGCTTAATCAAAACGACGGGGTTGTAATATACGCAAAAGAAACTCTAAAACCAAAAATTAAAGAAGTCAAATTGACCCATGCATCTTGCCTACAGATTGACATACTTAATCACTCCATTATAGGTATCTACCGCTCCCCATCAAACATCAACGCTGACGGCTTTATCAATTCTCTATATAATCACCTAAATAACCTCAACTCTACTAATAATATAATTATTGCCGGTGACATCAATATAAATATTCTGCCAAAACCGAAAGAACAATCACATGAAATAAACAATAGAGTAGCTTATCTCAATATGCTGTCAACTCTCGGAATACTACCTGGCCATACCTTTGCCACAAGAGAAAGTAGCTGCCTCGATCACTTTATGCTAAAAATAGACAGGAAAAAACACTCAGCATTTATCGCTATATTGAATACTACTATTACCGACCACTACACAACTTTCTTATCTATAACCAAAACAAAAATAAATAAACCCACATCTAAAACTTTATCAAAAATCTCTTTTGACAACGCTTTAAAATATTTGCAAGAGAAAAATGTAGCGAACCTACTTACCTGTGAAGATCCCAATCAAATTACCGACATTCTAACTCAAACCCTCATTGAATCAATAAAAGAAAATACCACTACTACACAAATTCCTAAATGTAAACGTACAATCAACCCATGGATGACAAAAGGTATCCTAAAATGCATCCAAAATAGAAATAAACTTCAAAAACAGTCACGTAATGAACCTGAAAATGAGATTAAAAAAATTACATACACTAGATACAGAAATTTTTGCAACAAATTAATAAAAAAACTAAAGAGAAATTATGAAAGAAACCTTATAAACAGCTCAATTAAAGATAATAAATTACTTTGGAAAAATATAAAAACGTTGACATATAATAGTAAGAAAAATAATTCAAACTCTGACTTGATAGATTTAAAACCGACCCCCCTCGAATCAGCAAATTACGTAAATAATTTCTTCGCAAACATTGGAAGTCAACTTGCTAACGACATTCAAACTACTTCAGATAAAGACGATATACATAACTACCTTCACAACCTACCTAGTCAACCACAATCTTTTGTTATCTTGAAAACTGACTGTGAAGAAGTTGATTGTATAATAAGAAATTTAAAAGCGGATAGTGCTCCGGGATGGGACGATATTCCTACTAGATATATCCAATATGTAAAAAATGAAATTACACCGATTATAACACATCTGGCCAATTTGTGCTTCGAGAAGGGTATATTTCCGTCTTCGCTTAAACAATCTATTATTACTCCTATACATAAGGGAGGGGACGGAAACGATATCAATAACTATAGGCCTATATCAGTTCTCACGGTCCTATCAAAAATATTAGAAAAACTGCTGAACTCTAGACTACTAAATTATCTTAACTCTTTTAACATACTTTCAAACTCACAATTTGGCTTTAGAAACGGAATTTCCACAGAAGATGCCGTGACATCTCTAACTACAACTATTGTTAATAACCTAGATAAAGGCACTAAATGTTTAACTTGTTTTATTGACCTAAAAAAGGCCTTTGATACAGTCTCCGTTCCCATCCTTGTGTATAAATTAGAAAAAATCGGAATTAGGGCCCAAGAATTATCCATATTTAAATCCTATCTATCAAATCGGATTCAAAAAGTAAAACTTGACGGTCATATTAGTGATGGTGCCAGAGTAAGCTATGGTGTTCCGCAGGGAAGCGTGCTGGGGCCAACCTTGTTCCTTATCTACATAAATGACTTGTGCAACATGACACTGAAAAACACACAAATTGTTACCTATGCGGATGACACCGCTATAGTATTCGCTGGCTCAAATTGGGACGTAACTCGTAGAAATGCTGAACAGGGTATGGCTCTGGTCGCCAAATGGCTCAAAAACAATCTCCTTACTTTAAACACTACCAAAACTAATTACATTTGTTATAGTATATATAGCAATACACAGCCCACCCAAAACTTTGATATAAAAATACATTCATGTGACAAAATCCCAAGTAATGACTGCAATTGCCCCTCAATAGCAAAAGTAAATAATACTAAATACCTGGGTATAGTAATAGACGAAAAACTAACTTGGTACCCTCAAATCGAGCAAATGTCTAGTAGAATCCGTAAATTCATATATATGTTCAAGACCCTCAGACACATAGTCCCAAAATCCCTCTTAAACAAAATATATATTTCCCTAGTACAATCAATCATTACATACTGCATTCCTGTTTGGGGTGGCGCATTAAAAACGCGTTTCTTAGAGATTGAAAGAGCTCAAAGAGCCCTCCTTAAGGTGATGTATTTTAAGAAAAGAACTTTTTCCACTACTATCTTATATCAGACTTGTGATCTGCTATCAATAAGGAAACTATATATCGTAGAAATGATTTTAAAGAAACACAAATCCCTACCTTATAACACTGAGACTGTAACCAGAAGAAGACGGCATGTTGTAGCTCATGTTCCCTTCGTCAAGACTGATTTTGCAAGAGTGCAATTCAACCCACGCTCTGCTTTCTTATACAATAAAATAAATAAAGAAATATATATATATAAAAAACCATATCACGAGTGTAAGGCAATATTAACAACCTGGTTAAAAGAACTATGTTATGATGAAGTCGAGACTCTTATTAATAAAACGTTTATATAGCTGTATTGTACCATTTGTACCAGCTCTCTTCTCAAATTGTCATACGCTCAAACAAACATACATCCACAATTGCCACACTACACAATTTACTACTCACAAACACACATACCCACGTCACTTACGCGTGTACACACCAAGTATACACACAGCAACACTCCGAGTGAATGTACTTAGTCGTATCATTATGTTTTTGTTGTATTGGTATTGTTTAAAATTTTCGTTGTTTTGCTATACATAGTTTCAAAAATTTGTTTTAGTACCTAATCTTAAAAATCTTAGTGTTAAGAAAGAGCGGAGCCTCCTGGCACAAGCATACTTTTGCTTAAAAGGAGACTCCAGCATCTACTATTGTTTTTGTATCTCAAGTTACTGAAATAAATTATTTTGTATTTTTTTTTTGTATTTGTAATGCTGCCAGTGTTCTGGGTACACTGCCGAAAGACAACGATCTTGGGGATATTTTTTAATTTGTAAGTAACAACTGTGTCATAACTTTTTCTTTGGTTTATAGATAAATTAGATAGGCTTTTAGATAAATTTTAGTTTAATATACATTTTAGAATATAACAGTGATTAATAAAAAAAAAGATAATAATAAAAAAAACTATACAAGACAATTAAAATAAAAAATAAAAAAATGAATTCAAGTATAATATCAGTTATCTAGTACCCATAGTACAAGCTTTGCTTAGTTTGGGACTAGATGGCAGTGTGTAATTTGTTCAGGAATATTTATTTATTCAATATTTAATGTTATTTATCGATGAAAACGATATGTACTTATACTGATTATTATTTTATATCCGAACTCAATGTAACGTTCAAGTCCATTGACTTGCAAATACGATTTCTTTTGGCAACATCGCCATTGAGAAAACAACATATTATGTACATTAAATGTTTTTTGAAGTAAAACTTCTTTAAGCACGCTTGACTTGGAGAGTAAGCTAATGAATGCGTGACGAGAGCGTTACGAAAAGTGTTATCGGGCGAAGCGAACGGAAGTTGAGAGGGAGATATAACTAGAAGTTTTACTTCAGTCGTGTGGTCTAAAGTACACTCATTTTGGTCTCATTGGTCTTGGTCATTATGTCTAAAGTGTACTTCCAAGTGCACGTTAAGCAGTCGGTCCCGGTTGTTCTCTTTAGACGACATTCGTTAAGTCAAGTTAGTGGCCTTTAGGCGGCTTGATACACACTGGCCTCCACCAACCCGTAGATGAGCTGCGTGGTGGAGTATGCTATACACCTCTTCGATTGACTAGAGACACGTATCCCAGCGTTACGATGAATGAGGGTATACGACCACTAAAGAGCTATATGCCGGTCTTTAGAGTGAAAGTATTAAATAACGTTATTAATCACCATAGATCAATAGAAATTAAATTATCAAAGTTTATCACCTCTTTTTTATAACTCTCCTACTAGGGGGCAAAATTTAATACTTAATTCTTACTTAAAATTTAAACTTGCTAAATGTTTTAAATAAATAGTTAAACACACATTCAATAATATTATAATTATTATTATGTATTATCGGTCATATTGCTGTCTCTCGCATTGCTAAGAGGGGAAGTCAAATTCCAAAAGCTTTCATACTCCTACTAATTTCTTCTGATTAAATTCGTTGTGAGTTCCAAGGCAGCCGTAGTTTTACCCCTGGTACTGCAATGGACTTCACTGTTCATTGCCAGGATTAATAGTGGCGGTCGCCACTATTAATCCTGGCTACACAAGAGATACAGTGGTGGAAGCGTGTGGTGAGCCCCAGGTCCGTTAAAAAAAACACTATATTTATAATTATACCCAGCATATTAGGCTACGGAACAGTTGTCTCACACTCTTCATATGATAACCGCTTTACCTTGTAATATACTTACTTACTTACTTACTGCTACGGCGCAACGACCCAAAGTGGATCTTGGCCTCCGACACCAGACGACGCCATGCCTTTCGATCCTGGGACAACTCTCGCCAATTGTTAACTCAAAGGTTCCGCAGGTCCTTCAGCACCTCATCACTTCAGCGGTACCTCGGACGTCCAATCGGTCGAGTACCACTTTGTTGTCCTATGAAGGCTCTTTTACCTTGTAATATAGGTATTCTTATTTGGCAGAAAATTGTGTGATAGATTAGTGGTATTAGGTAGAGAAGATCCGCCTATTATATCAAAATATTGTGGTCAATACAGTTAAAAAATAATTTTAACAAAAAAAACCGACTTCACAGGTTACTCTTCAATCGTAAGCACCACTAAAAAGTTAAAAACACTAACAGAATTGAATTTTATAATATGGAAAATAAAAATGGGCCCAATCTGGAAGTATACTCTTTCAAATAATAAGTTTTTTCAAATCTGTTTATAAATGACGGAGCAATGAAGTAACAAAAATTAGAAAAAAACACAACACAATTGAGAACCACCTCCGTTTTTGGAGTCGGTTAAAAAAATAGGCTGTATATATCTGAATACACAGTAACCGCTTGATACTCTCACAGTCGCGTCATATGCAATTGTCTCAGCACCATTCCACCCGACGCATAAACTAATCTATTAATTGGCACAAAATTATGTAGAATTAAAAATATGTTCATGACCATTAAACTCGTTTTACTAGTAATACTGCCGTGAATAAATAAAATTTAATATCCGTTGAAACCACAATTGTTCCCCGAAGGCATTGATTGATACCGAATTAAGCACCGTACATAGCACACGACGCCACTTCCACAAGTAGCATGACAAAAACTTAAATATTTACACTCAAATTGATTTTTAAACACGTTAGATATACGAATATGTATAGTCCCTGTAGATTACTGGTAGCAGTCATGGAAACTTAAATATTAGATTGTGTTTGGAAAATCAATTTCAATCGGCTTTAACACATGTAGGGCCCAGATTGTCTAGGCGCGACATCGGTTTCGAGCGACCGCAGCGCTACTGTTTACTGAAACAACCGACGGGGCGGGTGAATGACCCAAAGACAGCGCGATTTTCAAAATGTTTTGCGACAAACGTTCCAATTGTTATTGAAGTTGAATATTTACAGCATAACAAAAATGTTGAATTATTGGAAATAAACGACGAGTGTAAAATATTCTAAGACTAGTTTTTCGTTATAAAATGATAATAAATATTAATTACTAGATTAATAAGAGTAGTTGAGACACAATTTTTATGTTTTTCTATTTATATTAAACAATCAAGAGCAGGTCCGGACTGACCTTTTTGTATTCTACTTACCAAAAATTCCAACTATGTATTTATTTGTAATTTTCCTACCAAAGTTTATTCTTATTTCGTAAAATATTCATTCAACAAAATAATTGCAAATTCAGTAGGAAGTACGGTCGAAATAACATCGAGCTTTCCTCGCTAGTGTATATCTCTACGCAAGGAAATGTGCCTATTGCATAAACTCAAATAGGGTGGTGGCACCAATTATCGGCCATGTCAACTTTTTTTTCAACTTTGTTTGCTTGTAATTTTTGAGTTAATAACTTTTGCTACGCTAGTATACGAAAGTATAAAAATGATTCATATAATTAAAAGTAAGTAAACAATAACAAATATGAGTCGCCATCTAAAAAGCGTGCTAGGGTTGTACAAAAATAAATGAAACACAAGTTTATAAATTATTAATATACTAATTAAAAGTAAGTAAACAATAACAAAATATGAGTTCAAAATTCTAATGTTTTTTCATTTTAACGATTACTGATCAAATTTTGATTTCTGCTAATTTGATGATAAAATCAATTGCTATTGCAAAACTTATCAGAATGAGTACCAGCTGCCCGATTCACGTAATAAAAACCGTAGCGTAGGGACTTAAAAATGTCACTTCGTTTTTTGCAAATTAAGCCCTTTTAACCGACTTAAAAAAAGAAGAAGATTCTCAATTCGCTGTATTTTTGAAACAATTTTGATGATTCTTTACACCAGGTAACTCTTCAAAATCGTATAGGAATTGTATAGTAATTGAGCTATTGAAAGATTTATGACAATCCAAGACTAGATAAGTAAGTGCGTTTAAAACAGAAAACCAAAAGGCGATTTCTAAGTTTCTAAGTTAAAACGACTTTTGGACTGGCGTGTTTACGTGAATCGACCGGCTGGATAGTTAAGTTACCTCAGTCTCTTTCAAAACCATTAGGCGTTCTTCTCTTTCAAAACACGTAAAGCTCTTTCTTTCCTCTCTTTCATAGCCTCTATGATACTGGGCGCGTCACGAATGGGCATGCTTCGTGACTGCCGAGGATCAACTAATTCTGGAAGTAGGCAATCGTAATAAAACCTAACTAATTTCATCTCCATTTTCTCCTTCCAAAATTTGTCGTCCTTTTCTAAAATATAAACTTTCATAGGTACAGTAGCACCAAACCAGATGCCAAGCATGCAAACGTTTATTTTAGTAATATGTACCTGTCCCTGAATTTGGAAATACCAGTTATGATTTTTATTTATGACATAACTCTTGGAAGCCTTGCCCAAAAGGTATGTTTGGCCATTGCTTCATCAAGAGTCATGCCAGCTAAAGAATGTGGGCACTTAATTTCAATTAAACCGTTTGCATAAATGCCATCTGGTGTATTACCAAGAAATTCATATTGATCGTCGACGAACAAACCGCAACCTTGTATACTAATATTCTTTTGAATTTCTAACTGTCTAATTTCGGTTTCTTCGTTTTCGATACCGTACCGTACAGCAAGCAAACTGGAGATATTACTACCATAAACGATTTTACCAACAAAAGCAGCACAACTTGTGCTCTCTCGTTTTTTACAAACTTCCCCGAATGATGATGAGGTTAGTAATTTTCTCCTTGTACTCATCCACTCAGCACTACTTCTTTGCAAATGGGTCGACCTTTCAAGCTCCTCTCTTTCAGCACAAGACAACTTTAAATCGGCTAAAAAAGATGGCTTGGCTTTCTCATATAATTCTGGACTCAGATCAGGTTTTTCGCAGTTTGGTCCATAGTGAGCGTCTTTCGATACAGTGTTGTGGCTTTTTTTCAATCTTAATTTAGGTTTAGCAATTAAACGGTTTCTACGATTACAATTTTCCACTTTCGCGATCAAAGGAATCGGACTACATTTAAATATGACTTCATGAGTTTTACTATGAATCGATCCCGTATTAAAAGACACAACAGCAGCTGGGCATCGGCCCGCATAAGAACCACGGGAAGAATAATTTACACGCTTACCCCCAACTAATTTGGCAATTACTCCGTTAAAACTTTCAACTATATTACTTTTGCAATTATGAATTAAACTTCTAGAATGATATGACAGTCTTTTACTTAAAATTTCTACCGCGTCCATTAATCCGCATCCAACAATTGTTGGAAGTAATCCAACAGGTTCTATTCGACGAGTATCAGGTCTACAGAAATACTCCTTGCAATGTTGGTGATTACCAAATACGTGTTGTGGACCATTTAGGATATCTTCACTAAGATTTTTTATTTTTTCTTCGAGTGACTGATTTTGATCCGCCCAATATTTAATCGCGCATTTTACACCCGTTCTTAAACGCAAATACCTTTCTTTTAGGAATTTCCGCAATTCGCAAGGATACTTAGTGTCTTTTGACAGTTTCTCCTAGCTATTGCAGTAGTTTCGTAAAAGATGATTTTTGCATTCAATTTTCTCTACTATTAAATTATCGTACGGACGCGAATCTAATATTTTTTTATAAGTACTAGAATCGCCGTCTGCTACAAATTTATTATAAATTACACCGTGATCAACAATGGAACGTTTAAACCCCTCAACTATTATGGTCGATTCCATCCCGGTAGATGATCCTGAATAATTCTTGAAACAATGGTGTTCCGGGGGCTGACTGTTGTTCTTTGCGGCTCGTGCACAGACTACGCAGTATTTATTTTTAACTCCAAAAAACAATACTTTATTAGTTTTAATGCCAATTATCGCAGCTGCGCCGGATAAGGCGGAAAAATTCTTACCATAAGATCTCTTCCTCCAACAACCGTCAACAGCAACAGATATTAATGGTGTACCATTTTTATCAACACTACCTATAGACTGCGTACTCTGCTTCTTCCTTGACAGCTTCTGCCATGGAATGTGTTGCTGTCTTTTCCCACCAATCGCAAACGGTATTATTAATTTCATTGTATAATGAAGGTGACATGATTGGTAACGGTTACTGCGGCAGTTAATGTTTTTAACTGAGAGTAGCTCCCACCAGATGATATGATACCAGATACAATTTGATGATTCACTTCCATGCTATCTTCTTTCTTTTCAACCAAACACACAGTAAACTTCATACTACACATACTACATTTCATGATGAGTTTTGAGTCCAGACCAACTTTTACTTCACCTATTATACTGAGGTAACTTAACTTACAATCCATTGGACCGTGGTCCCCTATGGCCTGAAGAGCTTTATAAAAAAAAGAAATATCTATTCCTCTACGCCCAACTTCCACTTCATCCACCTTTCCCTCTTGACTGTTTTCAATAACTAGTTCCTGTAAAGAAAGATAATGGCTTTATTTTTTTTTATAAAAAATAATTAAAAAAGAATGGGCCAAATTTCTTCAAACATAGCTAAGAACTCCCTTAGAATACATCTTTGAAACACATAACACTAGATCAAAATCTTGAACGTTTTATATAAATAAACGTAATAAAAACTGGTTGTTTGTAAAGTCGGTTCAGGACAATAATTTTAATAAAAAAAGCTGTTGTTTCATTTTTAACCTTATTAATATTCCTGTTAACATAAAAAATTGCTAAACATGTTGTTTAGCGTTTTCATGCATTTTCCTAGTGTCGGCCGGGTGGCCGATATTGGGATTTATCAATAAATAAAGATCCCTAACCTCGACCCTGCGATTATTTCATAAAAAAGACAAGTAAATGTAAAAACCTTGGTTTTTCTTCAATAAAAAACAATATAAAATACCATAGGTATGTTTAATTCCATTTAAATACTAACTAACTCAATGCGCTCGCAACCGGGATTTGACTCGCCACTGCCACTAAACGACACAAGTCGGTACCGGCGCGTGCTCTATTGCCAACTGAACGTTCAAATATTGAAGCACCCGCACCAAAATATGGATTATTCGCATATAGAGTCGCTTTTTGAATAAAAAAATTGGTTGCCTGTAAAGTCGGTATACGGGCGAAAGTTTTACGTGACAACGACTTTGAGTGGTAAAATGTTTTCGAGTGGAAGGGACGCATGCCTTTCACTTTTTATGTCTGTCTCTCTCGCTCTTAGAAGGGACACGCGTCCACGACACGCTTACAATGAGAGCGAGTGAAAGGCACGCGCCTTTCACTCGCTCTCATTGTAAGCGCATAACGTGACCCAGTTTCTTGAAGTGTCACCCGGCTAACCAATTTATAAGACGTTGTCACGTCAAAAACTATTATAATTTTAGGGTTATTTTAATAGTTAGGGTAAGTGCTCCAGTGAATTAACACCCACCAGTGAATGAACAAAACACACATTTATCAATATAATAAGAAATCTAAGCTTTTCTACTCAAGCCAGTATTTTTTTCTCAATCGAAACATTATATTACGTCAACTGAACACACAGGTATTTGCCTGTGACCTATAGTTTCAAAATCGCGACCGCCTAAAATGAAAGTATTCTGTCGTATTTTTGATTGTATGGAGCAGAATTTAGGGCATTGCTGAGACTTCGTGTTTTGATATTCACTTTGTAGACACTATAAGTGTGATAGTGTTAACAAAATTTGATAGTAGGATGTAAAAAGAACTGTGCAAAGAATTATCTTACAAAAAGCAGATTGCATAAATTTTAATTATCATAAATAAATTATAGGGGTGTTCGATAATTGGATCACGAAATTGAAGAAAATCTAGTCAATGAACACACAGTTTTAAGCATTTGGCATCTTAGCCTTAATGCAGTTGGCTAATTTTTTGTACACAACTTTTATAAACGGTTGTCAATTTTTTGACCAATATTCGAACGAGGAGTTCTTTTATTATTACCAGTTTATCCTCCATACCTAGCCTGATATCTTCAGTAACTTTTAGAAGTGCAGTAATAGTACTGTGCCCAGGACGAAAACCAGACGGAGTGAACTGATTAAATAAAATAAATAAAGATCTCCACATAGAAGTGCCTTTCAGCTAAAACGACCATGGAAAGACAGCAAAATGCAAACTAAAAAGAAATTAATAAATAATGATGACATATAGAACCAATCTTCTATTATAGAAATATAATAGTTTAGAAGAGAAAGGAGAATCTAACATAGAAGTGATGAATAATAATATTAAATATTTTATAATAATAATCCAGTATTAATATTATGTTTTAAGCATTTGGCATCTTAGCCTTACGGTCTGCCCGAGGGGCTATGCGAATGGGTTGCTAGCTTCTTGTCCAGCAGAAGCATTAGAGCCGTTGTAGATGGCAGTTGCTCCGATAGCATGTACATCAATGCTGGCGTCCCGCAGGGTTCTGTATTGTCCCCGACGCTGTTTCTGCTGCATGTTAATGATATGTTGTATAATGACAGCATTCATTGTTATGCGGACGACAGCACCGGGGACACTTATTACACGGGCCGCGCAAATATCCCTCGTTCTTTGGTGGAGGAGAGCCGCGAACAACTTGTGTCGCAAATTGAGAGCACACTAAGTAGAGTGTCCGACTGGGGGCGACAGAACTTAGTGCGATTTAACCCCTCTAAGACACAAGTCTGCGCGTTCACCGCTAAGAAAACCCCATTTGCTGTGGCTCCACACTTCGAAAACACACCCCTCACCATCGCCAATAGTATTGGTATTCTAGGAGTTGACATCTCCAGCGACGTCCAGTTTCGATGTCATCTGGAGGGGAAGGTCAAGCTGGCATCGAAGAAACTAGGTGTGCTCAACAGGGCGAAACATTACTTCAACCCGCGGCAAAGACTTATACAAAGCTCAAGTTCGGCCGCATATGGAGTACTGTTGCCATCTATGGGCGGGAGCGCCTAGATACCAGCTTGTATCCCTGTGACTCGATTCAAAGGCGTGCTGTGAGGATTGTTGACGATCCCAAACTGACAGACGGTTTAGAACCTTTAAGTCTGAGAAGAGATTTTGCGTCCCTTTGTGTGTTCTACCGTTTGTACAATGGGGTGTGTTCAGAGGAGTTGTTTGACATGATGCCCACGGCTTCCTTCTACAGTCGCACCGCTCGCCATCGACAGGGAATTCATCCTCACACTTTAGAACCGAAATGGTCACGTACTGTGCGGTTCCAGAGAAGTTTTCTTCCACGTACTATCAAGCTGTGGAATGAATTGCCTGTTGAGGTTTTCCCAGGAGACTACAGCATGGGGTTCTTCAAAAAGGGCTTGAAGAGGTTTTTACAGGGTCGGCAACGCGCATGTGATGCCTCCGGTGTTACAGGCGTCCATAGGCTGCGGTAACTGCTTTCCATCAGGCGGACCGTATGCTTGTTTGCCACCTTAGTGGTATAAAAAAAAAATGTTAGATAGTTCTCTTTAGGTTATAAAATATCAAGTAACACGCAATTATAATAGTAATCATATCGTCTATTTAATATAATAAAAAAATATATATATTTACAATAACAATTACCCGAAATAAACTCTTACATAATCACTACATAGTATAAAACAAAGTCGCTTTCTCTGTCCCTATGTCCCTATGTATGCTTAAATCTTTGAAACTACGCAACGGATTATGATGCGGTTTTTTTTAATAGATAGAGTGATTCAACTGGAAAGTTTATATGTATAATATATGCATAACATAGTAGAAAAACACTGATAATTTAGAGGTTTCTAATGTGATGTCGTAAATAAACACATTTTTTTGCTCTTTCATTGCAAACGCTGGCTGAACCCAACGAGATAGATCAAAATAATGTAGTACAGTATTGTTCACCTTAAAATGGTCTACAAAAAAGTTCGCGATTGTATATATCTATCTCTTAGTGGTAACACACAATAACCGTTATTTTATCCTTTGCTTTTTACAAGAAATAATGCCTTATTTACGAAGCGATTTTAAGCAATACAGAATTAATCCTTATCCAATTAAGTACCTTAAATACATTGCGCATTTAATATAGATCAATATGGCCCTTCACAGCATGTAATTTAAATGAATAGTTTAGAAGATATTACACATTTAAAATGCAGGGACATAACGGCTGTGGCGGTACCGGCCGCGGAGCCGGCGGCGTGTGCCTATAACTGGGGAAGGACTGGATAGGACAAAGCGCAAAGACCTTCTGTAGTACATTTAGTATCAGCATTGCACCCGTGCGAAGCCGGGGCGGGTCGCTAGTAATTTATATATAGAACTGATATATAAAAGTGGTAGTTCATTCAATGGGTTTCAAAAGGTTTATTCACTGGATTTTTTTGTTCATTCTCTGGTGATTTGTGTGTTCAATGCTGATAGTTATTGAGATAACCTGCATTTTATACAAATATACCCCATATTTGTATAAAATGCAGATTATCTCAATAACTATCAGCATTTTTGCTAAAATATGTATACTGTATCAATCATGAATAAATTGTGAACATAATAAAATAAAATATTTTTTGGTTAGGCTCTCATAAGTAGCTGGCTGTAATTTTCAAAGTTTGGAATGCCGGGTTCATTCAATGGAGCACTTACCCTATATTCCATTTTCTCGCAAAGGCCGATATTAGGAGGAGGCCGATACTAGAAGACTTCACCCTACTGAGATTTTGTCTTCGTCCATCACTAACTAGGTATTTTTTTTTTTTATACTACGTCGGGTAGCAGACAAGCATACGGCCCGCCTGATCTGAAGCGGTTACCGTAGCCATATTAACGCTCGCAACATAAAATATCGCTCGCGCGCCGCCACCCCCGCCACCCCCGCTGCCATCGCAGCATCTCCTTCCTTTCTGGTGACCTCACTCACTCGCAGGAAGACAACAGCCCTCAAGGAAACCGTTATTTGGCTGCGGTATTCTGTGAGGTGGAGGTACATTCCCCAGTCGGGTAGCTTACAATTACGCTCCCTACCTCTCTTTTCGCCAGAGCTTCGTTTGTCAGTCAGCAGGGTGTACCGCATGCAGGTGAATTTGGCTTTGGTTTAAAGATCTTGATGAACCACTTACACCCCAAGGTAGTTTGTTTATTTATGTAATAAGTCTACAAGAATTACGTATAACAACTTACGTCTATAGTGTGTAGTCTAAGCATAGCAGTGTTGCTTGGAGTCTCGGCCTGAAGGTTTTCTTTATTTTCAATACTGGAAATATTATTCATCATTATTATCCACTTTATAATTATTTTGTAATTTTTGTACAACACCAGACCCTAGGCGCGTCGCGTCTCTTTGGCGGTAAGTATGTCGACAAAGCCGCGTGCCCGTGCTATTTCTGTTATGAAACATACCTACTTCCACAATCTGATATTTAGACAATAATGATGAACATGAAAACGAATACTAGGTAGAAATTGACTTTATTACTTATAATACAAACCAATATTTACATGCTATTGTATATGTCTGAATCAAGCGATCTAAATCATATGACATAGGTATTGTATTAGCTTTGTAATGTACCCTGTTCAAATGAAAATAAATTATATTATTATTACTACTTAGACAGGATAAGCACACAAATAAAACTAGGATTTTTACATGACACTTTCACAGAAATCTCGTAATTTATTTCTAGGTAGGTATTTAGGACAAGACGTAGTAAAGTAGGCAGATAAATAAATAAGTAGGAAGGAACTTACATTTTTTCCGAGATCTTTTGGCTTTCATATTTTTATAATGCGTACTAAACTTTCTTTTCCCTGGCAAATTCAAATTCAATCAGTCCTGCGAAAAAAACCCTCGATTACCGACTAGATACGTTTATGATATTGGCTATAGCATGTTGAAATCATGTTTCAAGCCTGAATTGATACATATTTTACAAGGTTCATAAAATAACCTACTCAACAAAGTATCTAATTCATTCTTTGTATTTTTTACGATTTATATACATTCATTATATTGGTAAATTAGTTATACTTACAGTTTTTCACAAAAAACACAAATTCACAACACGTAATTTTGCTGGAGCATCCGACGCGCGTGGTGTCACCTTGACATATAAAAACACACTGGCGATTAGTGGCGACGCTAGGTACTAATTCGTAATATCGGAATGTGCGTCATTTTTCATACATTTTTCTATGGAGAATTTACGTAAAACATATCTAGATTTTAGGGCTTTAAAAGAGGAAGTCTTTGTTTGTAAAGGTACAAAAAAAAAGTATATGTTATATTTATTGGTTTCTTCAGTGTTCAAAAAGTGTTTCTTTTTATCAATTTGTGTTGATTTATTGGGTTAAATCTGAAAAATACGAAGGCATGTTTTTGCATTTTTTCTCAATTTTGTGCGTTTGTTGACCTTTATTATAAAACAACTATTAGATTTTAAGAGTTTAATATAATCATACAATAATTTTTGGTCTTTGATTGTAATATATACAAATTATCATTGATATCAATCATATCTAAATAGGTTAAATATGAAAAATCGTAACACTCTTTTCACAGTTTTCACGATCTGGCCCCTTAAGACAAGCGTATAGTGAAGAAAGGCAACGTATGAACGGATAAGTGATACCTCTGGTATTGCAAGCCATAAACTTATCATCCAAATGATTGATTGTTAAATCAATTTACCAACTTGATGTTGCAAGTATATGCTGAGCTGATTGCTTACCAATAAGCGGGTCGTATGCTTGTTTGTCACCTTAGTGGTATAAAATACCTCTTCCAACATCTGCTCTCTCATTGTCACCTCATTAACACATACTTATCATACGGGTATACGGGTCTCCCTGCAATAGAAGGGGGTTTAGACATACTCTATCACGGGTTGGTGCAGGAAAATTGAAGTTCTTACTTTAGCACTTGCGTTGTAATTGATTTCCATCAGGTGATCCACTAGAAATAAATACGTTCTACCTAAAACTAATAACCTATACCGGCTTAACATATATTCCTAAAATAGAAACAAAAAAAATTCATACAAATCGGTAGAACTGTTTCGGATTAGTGCGACTGCAAACACCGTGTCACCAAATAAATAAATATTCCTGGACAAATTACACAAGCAAAACCCCATAGTTTGTACTATGAGTGCTAGATAACTGATATTACACTTAAATGCATTTTTTTAGTATATATATATATATATCGACGGTGGAAAGGAAAAACAAATGAAACGCCATTTTGACCGAAATTGAGTTTTATATGCAGTTCGATGGGATTTTTGATTCTCTATCGATCTGTCTGGGTTACAGTCTATTTGGAGGTACTTTTTGGCGTTTCATTTAATGGAAAAACAGGGCCATTTTAAAATTTCACTCCCTTCAAACGACAATTTTATGACATATATTATTAACATTGTCGTATGATGGATCTAAAAATACCATCGGCGTGTTTTAATTTATTGACTTAACTAACTTTTTTACGACGATGGCATATAATTCATTTTACCCGACTGTGTATTTTTTACCTTTGGCTTTTTATTACTTTTTCCCTACTAACATATAAGAAGACGTGTCGCATAACTTATTGTTCCTTGCAAGAAAAACATAACTAGTGGCGTTTCAGTTGTTTTTCCTGTCATATTTTTAATTGTAAACGTCTTATCAGTTACTTTCACTAACTGTAATATATTTTATTTTGGTGAGTCAATTGTTTTTCTTTACATGATTTTTTACGAGGTAGGCGCTTCATATGTGTGTTTTTGAAATAGTTGATAAATATCGTGTGATCAAATTGGCGTTTCACATTAATAAGGTACCAGTTGCAACAATAACTTGACGTGCACACAGCATGTGACTGCTCAATCAAGTGATTTCCGGATGCGATGTTCCATAATGGTAACTTACCGTAATAAATTCTTTGAGCCTTCATCTATCCAATGGTGTGACTAAATTTTGTATGGAAATGATAGATTTATAGCTTGCAACACTAACTATATCCCCCGATTTTGTTAATATAATTTGAATTGCCGGATAAGAGGCTCTTCATTACCTATTAAGAATAGAGATTGAGTGGGTTTTGGCTGGAATGGATTATTTATTCCCAACAGTGCCGTGGTTTAATAAATCTTGTGGGGAAGCAAACTCCGCAAGCAAGCTGCATACGAGGCTTGGACTACAGCTCGTATTAATGGAGATCCTGGTGTTTCTGTCTTGAAACGCAAGTTCAATGCTGCCTCGAGGTTCAGTAAGAAAGTAATTGCCAGGGCTAAATTTGAGTGCATCATCAGGATTGGTGAGTGCCTAGTTAAGTTCTTGTTGGTCGCTTGCTAAGGGTGCCGAAGGAAACTTTCTTTCTACCACTCCGAATACAGGATGGTAGTCTGGCCCACAGTGCTAAGGAGAAAGCCGATCTGCTGGGGAAGCTCTTTGCCTCAAACTCGAATTTTAACGACAGAGACGCTTCACCACCTTCCATCCCGCGGTGTGCTATTTCCTAATGTGGCGTGCCGAAAATATGTCTCAACGAGATGTTCAGCGGGCATTGCTATCCCTCCACGTTTATAAGTCGAGTGGGCCAGATGGTATTCCGGGTGTGGTGCTAAAGCAGTGTACTGCTGAGTTGTGTCCTGTTCTTACGCGTCTTGTTGCTCTCTCTTATTCTACCAGGCAAGATCCGTCATTGTGTAACACTGCGAACGTGCACCCAGTGCCAAAAAAGGGTGACAGAACAGACCCATCGAATTACAGTCCTATCGCCGTTATCTCCCTTTTCTCCAAGGTATTGCAGTGCTTGATTAACAACCGGCTCCTGAATTGCCTAGAAGAGCATGACTTGATCAGCGACCATCACTACGGCTTTCGTCATGGTCGCTCGACTGGTGTAGTTTATCTTACACATTGTTGGGCTTCAGCCGTGGAGAGTCAAGGTGAGACATTGGCTGTTAGTCTGGATATAACGAAGGCATTCTATCGGGTATGGTATCGTAGTCTTCTTTCGAAGTTGCCTGCATACGGTCTACCTGAGGGTTTATGCGAATGGGTCGCTAGCTTCCTGTCCAGCATAAGCATATTAGAGCCATTGTGGAAAGCAGTTGCTACGATGGCATCGACATTATTGCTGGTGTCCCGCAAGGCTTTGTATTGTCCCCGACGCTGTTTTTGCTGCATATCATACTATTGACAGCATTCATTGCTATGCCGAAGACATCACCGGGGACACTTATTACACGGATCGAGCTGATATTGCCCGCTCTCTGGTAGAGCCGCGAATAACTTGTGTTAGAAATCGAGAGCACATTGAAAAATGTGTCCGATTGGGGGCGACAGCTTTGACAGCCTGATTACATGATGACAGCTTAATTTTGTTCAATTCGGCCCTACTTAGACACATGTCTGCGTGTTCACCGATAAGAAAACCTCCTTTGGTGTGGCTTCTCAGTTCCAGAACACACTCCTTACCATCGCCAAAAATATTGGGATTGTCGGAGTTGAAGGAGAAGGTAAAGCTGTCGTCGAAGAAACTAGGTGTGCTCAACATGACTCAATTGAAAGGTTTGCTGTGAGGATTGTTGACGATACCAAACTGACAGACGGTCTAGAATCTTTAAGTCTGAGAAGAGATTTTGCGTCCCTTTGTGTGTTCTACCGATTGTACAATACAACGGGGTGTCTTCAGAGTTGTTTGACATTATGCTACAGTCGCACCGCTCGCCATCGACAGGGACTTCAACCTCACACATTTGAGCCTAAGTGGTCGTGTACTGTGGAGTTCCAAAAAAGTTTTATCCCGCGTACTGTTAAGCTGTGGAATGAACTGGTTGTCGAGGTTTTCTAAGGAGACTAGAGCATGGGAATTTCAAAAAGGGCGTGAGAAGGTTTTTACTGGATCGGCAACGCGCGTATAATGCCCCAGATGTTACAGGCGTTCATAGGCTACGGTAACTGCTTTCCATTAGGTGGGTCGTATGCTTGTTTGCTACTTTAGTGGTATAATAAAATCAAAGGAGGCTTTCAGAATGGACTGTTGATCGCCAGACACCAATATACTCAGAGGTTCAGCTGATCGTTCAGTGTGGATATCTTTGTGAGAGACCTTTATCCATGACTAGTTGACATGCATAAGCTAAAATTATAAAAACTTAATAATCTCTTGCCTTTCATCGCTAAAATTTCATCATAGAAATTTTAACGATGATGAAAGGCAAGAGATATAAAATTGTATTGTAATCGGTCTTGTACAAATGATCGTATAAGACCTATTACAATACAATTTTATATGAATGAAGACATTTTCAAACTAGAAAAGTAACCAGATCAAACAAATCCCTGTCCCGACTATGGCAAAACAATAACATTTTAACATTGCTTGTGATCGATAAAGTGTTTTACCAATGTATAATAATAAGGATACATAGTTTATAATACTTTTTTCCTATTCGTAATTTTTTCGTTAAAGGGTTATAAATTGTTTATCCCTATTTGTTTAAATTTTACTTTGATTTTTCATAGATTTTTCCCGGCAAACTTGAATAAAAAACGGCGCATAAATTAATTTACCCCATTAACCATTTTTCTTAGATGCCGTATAAAGTATTTTTCCCTACTCACTTGAAAAGTCATTTAAATGAAACGACAATATCTCTTAAAATATAGATTAAAATCGTTTTATTTTATATACTGTATATAGGTAATATCAAGTTTAATCTGCACGCAAAAAATTAAAAATATCCTCCAATAAATAAAAAAGTTATGATGTTTTTTTCAATTTTAAAATCTTTAAACAGCTCTACTGAACAATTGGCCAAATGTCGCTTATTTTATTTTGCCTTTCCACCGTCGATATATATATACATAATACATAGCAAAAACCCAGACCAAGACAAACAGACATGTTCATGCACACAAATATTTGTCTTCTACGGGGATCGAACCCGCAACCTCGGAGTCAAAGTGACCATTCCTAACCGACCGCCGAGCTTGTCTATATATATGTAGATACCCATATATAGATTTGAATTGTAAAAGCTATGATAATAATATAAAATAGCATTGATTATACCCGATTGTTTTCGGAAATGAAACTTTTCCCGATATAAAATTCGTGAATTGAAACGTGAAAATTCATCGTAAAATTATGAAAACAGCCTGTGCTTCTACATTTTACGCGTAGCACCATCCGCCGTAGTTTCATGAATACAGAGGCATTTGTGAAGGCTTTGTAACGGTATCCTCTTTCACCTGAGCGTATTCAACTTTAAATTCTAAAAATTCAGCTTTACGCAAGTTTCATAATAGGTAGGGGAAAAAGTCTTTTCGCATTATAGTATGTATGAACTTGTAATAAAATCTCTTTGGTTATACCATTTGTATCTGAAAGGTTTTGATATCTTTAAAAAGTTTAAATTTTAAAAAAGATAATTCCAAATTCAAATTAGGTAAATGTGTGATTTTCATTTGTTCTTTTTTACTGTCAAGATGAGTGAATCTAATGAAGAAATTCAATACATTTTAAAATTTTACTACAAAAAAGGTAAAAATGCAACGCAAGCTGCGAAAAAATTTGTGACGTTTATGGACCTAGTGCAGTGTCTGTGAGAGTAGCACAAATTTGGTTTAGGCGTATTCAATCCGGAAATTTTGATCTCAAAGATGCACGTCGCTCTGGTCGCCCTGTTACGGATAAAATGGATGTCATTTTTGAAAAAGTGGAGCAAGATCGGCATATCAGTAGTTACGACGTAGCTGAAGAACTAGGAATTGACCACAAAACAGTTTTGGCGCATAAAAAGGTCGTGGTCAAAGGCCGGTTAGGCTTCACAGACTCTGGCGAAACCCGGGTTAACCCGCAACAAGGTGATGCTGTGTGTATGGTGGGATTGGAAGGGAAGATATTCATTATGAGCTGTTACCGCCAGGCAGGACTATCGATTCTGAACTCTACTGTGAACAACTGATGAAATTAAAGCAAAAACTTGAGAGAAAGCGGCCGGAATTAATTAACAGAAGGGGTGTGATTTTTCATCATGATAACGCTAGACCTCACACATCTTTAGCCACTCAGCAAAAATTAAGAGAGTTTGACTGGGAGGTGTTAATGCATCCGCCGTATAGTCCTGACCTTGCACCTTCTAATTTCCACCTGTTTCGGTCTCTTCAGAATTCTTTAGGCAATGTCAGGTTAACATCACGAGAAGACTGCCAAAACCACTTATCGCAGTTTTTTGAACAGAAGTCCCAAAATTTCTATAGTAATGGGATCATGTCTATACCTACAAGATGGCAAAAAGTTATCGAACAAAATGGCACCTACATACTTTAGTTAAATGTAAATAAACTTTATTAAAAAATGTTTTGAATTTTCATATAAAATACGAAAAGACTTTTTCCCCAACCTAATATTTCTGTATCCGAACTTGGGAATATCAATATAACAGCTACTGCGATCGGTAGCTGGCATTGTATGTCTTCTGTAAAAGAGATATTTATTGTTGACTGAGGTTCAAGATTTCAATGTCACATTTAAAAATCATATACGAATCTATATGACAAATATGGTATGCAATTAATTTATTCATCTAAATGTTATACATAATCTATAATATAAAAATGAATCCCTGAATGTGTTACTAAACGCAAATCTTGAGAACAGCTGAACCGATTTCGCTGATTCTTTTTTTGGAATATTCCTTGAAGTACGTACGAGGATGGTTCTTACGCAGACAAAAAAATTAAAAAATGAGGTAATAAAAAAAATAAAGAATCGACTGTCATAGCTGACCGGGTCAGCTATGACCCAGCGAACTTCGTACCGCCTAACAGTCGATCCTTTAATTTTTTATTTGTATGTATTCAATATAAACTACTTACTAATAATTAAAAATGTACAATTAAAATAAAAACTAAATATGGCTAACTATACATACACAAACTAAAAGGAAATAACAATAACTAATTGAAAGTAATAAAATTTAGAGAACTAAATAGCGTCAAAATATTCTACCGCTTCGCCGTTAAAGGGTAAAATGATACAAATATGGTTGTCACACATGTCCACATATAAATACTTTTAATAAAATAAATAAATTTATTACCGTCAACTTAATATCAACAGATTCACGACTAAATATTTTGCGATAAAATTGTTATAAGAATATTTTAATGTAATCTAATTTTGAATAATCTTTTGTGCACATACGAAATGAAAAATACAAATCAGGAAGCCATGTGTCTTAGATAAAATCATCTATGCTATATACATTTTAAAGATATCAACTATTTATATACATGGTTTTTTGTTTATAAAGTCGTTTGTACGAGCAAGGAAACCTTTTGGAAAAAAAATAAGATACCTACCACTCATGCAAATGGTGGATAGCGAAGGATTAATGAAGGCACCACGAAGAGTAGAAAAATCATAAGAAAAGTACAAGTTTTTTAAATCTCTTTGGAATTTAAAATGACTGAGCTTACGACAGCAATCGCGACGGTTCAAAAAAATGTGTTTTTATGTTAACTTTAATTGTTGTGCGTTACTGCATTTAATGTTTATTTTGTGTAAATAATTTTAGTTTATAAGTGAAACATAGTTTATGGATGGATCCAACACTAGCAGCCTGCTAAATGCTGGTTCATTTTTTCACATCGTCTGACTTGCCTGTTCAATGTCCGCAGCGCTCACAAGTTCGGATTTTAAAAGATCATAAAGTTCAAAAATGTTCATAAAGTTCAAAATCAGCCTCTCGGCCTATCCTCTTTCACTCCATTTCTCAATACTTTCCACCATATGCGATCCTCCGTTTTCCACATCCAACCGCTACCAGCCACTTTTTTGAGGTACATCTAGAGAGGGGCGCCCTACGCTTCCTTGCCCCATACGTGGCCTCCACTCTAAGACTTTCCTCCCCCATCAATGTGGCTAGTCCATTGCCACTTCAACTTGCTGACTCTAAGAGCTATGTCGACCCCTTTGGTTCTCCGTCGAATTTCTTCGTTTTTCCGAATTCGAATCCTTAGAGAAACTCCAAAAATATTATTATTTTTAATTACACATCAACAAGAAATAAATTATATACACAGAACAGTATTATGAATTTCTTAACGTATCATTTGTACTATGCAATGCAACTAATTTAAAAAACTTCAGCGCTATTCTGTCTCACTCCGCTTAATGAGGAAGGTCTGTCGGCGCGTGTCATCGCAGTCGCTAGGCTACAAATGGAAGCATGTGTAAATTAGACCATAAATTGTCAGACAAAAGATCGATCTAATTCATAAAATTAATTTTAACTTTATGATCCAGGATTTTGGATGGATACAACTAGTTTGAAGTTAGAAATGGCTTGCTTAGTTTAAGCAAAGTTTGTGTGAAAACATTGTCGCCTCTCGCATTTGACATCATTTCTCTGCATTTTTTTACTCATATTTTGTATGGGATAGGGGGGGCAAACGAATATGTGAGTCGCATGATATGAGTCATTACTGCGTCCCATAGACATTAGTAATACCAAAAGATCTCTGATCCCAAGCCAGCCATTTTAAAGAAATACAATAAGGAGGAATCGTATATACAAATCAAACATGAGACTATATAGGTAATTGATTCAAACAAGTCACATGGTTGAATGGCTACTTTGGAGCCAAGGGTCGCAAATTCGATCGTTTATTTGCATAAGCATGTCCGTTTGTCTTAGAGTGTTTTATATGTATGTATTTACGAAAACAAATAATTTCACGTATGATTAGCAACTACGACTGTAGTCTGGCCACGGATGGGTTTAGTTATTTCGAGCTTCTCCATCCCGGCTGTTGTCAATAAATAAATAAATAAATATTTCTGGACAATTAACACAGCGCCATCTAGTCCCAAATTAAGCGATAAGCTTGTGTTATGTGTATTATTAGACATCTGATAAAAGTACTTAAATACATTTTTTTTGCCAAGACACACAGACATGTTCATGCACACAAATGTTTGTCTTGTGCGGGGATCGAACCCGCGACCTAGGAGTCAAAGTGGCCATTGCTAACCATTCGACCACCGAGATCATCATCAATGTTATTAGACGACAGTCGTTAAGCTAAGTTTAGTCATTAAGACTTTAGTTGGCAAAAAACATTGGCTTCCGCTAAACCACTTCGATTGAGGGCAGACCCATATCCCAGCAGCATCATGACGCTGCTGAGATGTATGTAATTAAGGGCGTCGCCCTTACAGACAATTACACGTCTATAATCCTATTAATTATTATATATTATATGTAAATAAGGGTTGATGACAATTACACGTTTAAAATCCTATTAATTATTTTAAAACCACCTAACGGAAGTTACGTTCAGTTTTAACCCCTTAATATTTGCTATTTTTAGGGTTCCGTACCTCAAAAGGAAAAACGGAACCCTTATAAGATCACTTTGTTGTCCGTCTGTCTGTCTGTCTGTCTGTCTGTCAAGAATTTCTATGTCGAGAATGCGTGGAGGTATCAAGCTGAAATTTGAACTGTATACTCAGGTCTACGGTCCCATTAAATTGTAAAAAAATCAAACTGCTAAGTTTACGTAGAAAAAAGTTACGGCCGTTTATTCAGCAAAAAACGCATATTTCGACACACTCAAGGGAATCAAAACCTATAGGGTACTTCCCGTTGACCTAGAACTATGAAATTTGGCAAGTAACATCGTTATAGACTACAAGTACAGGAAAAATCTCAAAACTATACATTTGTAAATAGATCTTAAAAAATAGGGGTCTATATTTTTTATAGGGTGTCGAAATTTCAAATTGAAACTACTAGTTCAAATGGGGTATCATATGAAAGGGCTTGATGTACACATTGCAAAATATAATAGGTCGGGGAAAAAGTCTTTTCGCATTTTAGTATGTATGAACTTGTAATAAAATCTCTTTGGTTATACCATTTGTATCTGGCAGGTTTTGATATCTTTAAAAAGTTTAAATTTTAAAAAAGATAATTCCAAATTCAAATTAGGTAAATGTGTGATTTTCATTTGTTTTTTTTACTGTCAACATGAGTGAATCTAATGAAGAAATTCGATTCATTTTAAAATTTTACTACAAAAAAAGTAAAAATGCAACGCAAGCTGCGAAAAAAATTTGTGACGTTTATGGATCTAGTGCAGTGTCTGTGAGAGTAGCACAAATTTGGTTTAAGCGTTTTCAATCAGGAAATTTTGATGTGAAAGATGCACGTCGCTCTGGTCGCCCTGTTACGGATAAAATGGATGCCATTTTTGAAAAAGTGGAGCAAGATCAGCATATCAGTAGTTACGACGTAGCTGAAGAATTAGGAATTGACCACAAAACAGTTTTGGCGCATTTGAAAAAAGCTGGGTACACTAAAAAGCTCGATATTTGGGTGCCTCACGATCTCACTGAAAGAAACTTAATGAACCGTGTACTCATTTGCGATTCTTTACTACGACGTAATGAAAGCGAACCGTTTTTGAAAAAGCTTATAACTGGTGATGAAAAGTGGATCACGTACGACAAGAACGTGCGAAAAAGGTCGTGGTCAAAGGCCGGTCAGGCTTCACAGACTCTGGCAAAACCCGGGTTAACCCGCAATAAGGTGATGCTGTGTGTATGGTGGGATTGGAAGGGCATTATTCATTATGAGCTGTTACCGCCAGGCAGGACTATCGATTCTGAACTCTACTGTGAACAACTGATGAGATTAAAGCAAAAAGTTGAGAGAAAGCGGCCGGAATTAATTAACAGAAGGAGTGTGATTTTTCATCATGATAACGCTAGACCTCACACATCTTTAGCCACTCAGCAAAAATTAAGAGAGTTTGACTGGAAGGTGTTAATGCATCCGCCGTATAGTCCTGACCTTGCACCTTCTGATTTCCACCTGTTTCGGTCTCTTCAGAATTCTTTAGGCAATGTCAGGTTAACATCACGAGAAGACTGCCAAAACCACTTGTCGTGGTTTTTTGAACAGAAGTCCCAAAATTTCTATAGTAATGGGATCATGTCTCTACCTACAAGATGGCAAAAAGTTATCGAACAAAATGACACCTACATACTTTAGTTAAATGTAAATAAACTTTAGTAAAAAATGTTTTGAATTTTCATATAAAATACGAAAAGACTTTTTCCCCAACCTAATATTTTATTTATTTTTTTCGACGCATTATTTCTTATTTATAATGAACAATATCAAATTTAATAATGATACTACGTACCTACGGAACCCTCGGTGGGCGAGTCCGACTCGCACTTGTCCGGTTTTTTTTAACATGAGTTTTCATCATTGCGTAAGTAAGTTGGACTTATTTCCATGCAGCTTACACAATTTTACGTCTCGATCGCACGCGATTGTTTGCACCCTCCGACACCCCCTCGCGAGACACCCTTGTCTCGACAGATGACATCAAATTTATGGACCTGTATCTACTCAAGTACTCGGAACAATTACTTGTGTATTATTATGATATTGTTTTTTTTTACGTGCAATAGTGCTACATTATGTATGTTATTATCGAATTAAATATTAGTAAATACATATTCCAGGACAAATTTCACACGGCCATCTAGTCCCAAACTAAGCAAAGCTTGTAATATGGGTCTAGTACCCACTGTACAAGCTTTGCTGATATTATACTTAAATACATTTTTTTTGTCTTAAATACATACCTATAATACATAGAAAATACCCAGGCCAAGACAAACAGACATGTTCATGCGCACAAATGTGCGGGGATCGAACCCGCAACCTCGAAGTCAAAGTGACCATTGCTAACCATTCGACCAGCGAGCTCGTCAAAATTACATAAATGTTAACTTTATCTTAGCCCTATTATATGTCCACTGTTTTCTCCAAGTATGAGTAGACTTTGCCTTTCTTTGTCTATCTATAGTCGCATCGCTCGCCATAGACAGGGAATTCATCCTCACATATTGGAACCTATTAGCCCGTACAGCCCCCTTACCACCAACTCTTATTGCGATTCAATAACTGAATAGAATCCTTATTCATACCAACGAATAAGCAACTCTATTTCAAATTGAATAGAGTCACTTATTCATTGGTATAAATAAACATTCTATTCAACTCTATTTTAAATTGAATAGAGTCGCTTATTCATTGGTATGAATAAGCAATCTATTCAATTATTGAATCGCAATAAGAATTGGTGGTTAGGGGGCTGTACGGTTCCAGAGGAGTTTTTTACCTCCAATTCTCAAGTTGTGGAATGAACTCCCTACCAAGGCTTTCCCAGGAGACTACAGTATGGGGTCCTTGAAGAATGGCATAAAGGGATCTTTACTGGGTCGGCAACATGTGAGTGATGCCTCTGGCAATTTCTTATTCTGTGATTCTGGTGTCGCAAGCGTCCATAGACTGCGATGACTGCTTCGGGCGGGTCGTACGCTTGTTTGTCAGAATAATCACATTAATAACCATGTTACGCTTTTCGTTCATTGACTGTCCATGTCCTTTATCATCGACACATGGAAAAAATATAACTTGGACATTCCAAACAATAATAATATGTTACTTCCGTTAGGTCGCGTCGACTCTTATTTATCTCGCTTCTGGGATACGGGTCTCCTCTCAATCGAAGAGTTCTAGCTCAATTTAGAGCGTACGCCACCACAAAACCACAAACTTAGCTAAACAAATGTCGGGAAAGCACGGAGTAGCTCGCGTTAAATAAACCCATCCATGGACAGGCTATAGTAGACTTACATGTTTTTTTTTTATACTACGTCGGGTGGCAGACAAGCACACGGCCCGCCTGATGTGAAGCGGTTACCATATATACCATACGGTAGCCATATTAACTCTGGCAACATAAAATATCGCTCGCGCGCCGCCACCCCCGCTGCCAATGCAGCATCTCCTTCCTTTCTGGTGACCTCACTCACTCGCAGGAAGACAACAAGCCTCAAGGGAATTGTTATTTGGCTGCGGTATTCTGTGAGGTGGAGGTACATTCCCCAGTCGGGTAGCTTACAATTACGCTCACTACCTCTATTTTCGCCAGAGCTTCGTTTGTCAGTCAGCAGGTTGCACCGCGTGCAGGTGAAGATGGCTTTGGTTCAAAGATGTTGATCACCCACATACACCCCGTTCGATTAAACTGACACGCGCAACTATATTTACTACTTAATATTATCTATGTAAGAAATCTAATTTCTTTTTACCCAACTGATGAAGAAGGGAGGGTTATGTTTTTCGAGTGTATGTATGTATATTACTTTGGCACGTTCTGCAGTATAAACGGCTTGAACCACTTACACCCGTAATGGTTCATCAACTTCTTTGAACCAAAGCCAACCTCGCCTGCACGTGGTTCACCCTGTTCACTAACAAACGAAGCTTTAGCAAAGAGAGAGGTAGGGCATAGCGTATTTTTTAAGCTGCCCGACTGGGAAAGTATCTCCACCTCACAGAATACTGCAGTTAAATAATAATTCCTTTGAGGGTTGCTGCGAGTGAGTGAGGTGACCAGAAAGAAAGGAAAGAGTATAGGCTGGCAAAAAATCAATCGAATTAAGCTGCCTGACTGGGGAAGTAAAACTAAGTAGGTACCTAAACTAAACTAAGTACCTCACAGAATACCTCAGCCAAATAACAGTTCTCTTGAGAGTTGTTGTGTTCCTGCGAGTGAGTGAGGTCACCAGAAAGAAAGAAAGAAGTATAGGCTGGCAACGGATCGGCAGCCGGTATTGCTGATCTCCATGGGCGGTGGTAATTGCTTTTTATCAGGTGTCCGACATCCTCGGTTGCCCCCCTCTCACACCTTCTGCTTGAGTGTCTGGTTGGTTTATTGGGCGAGAGACTTGCAATACTATGATATAACCCAGGGCTGACCAAGGCACGGCCCGCGGGCTGCATGCGGCTCTCGGCTTATATTTATGCGGCCCGTGACGTGTTTTTTGTATTTACCGGTTTTTAACCAGTTTTTTGCCGCTATAGGTTTTCTACAACTACGAGTAATCTGACTGAAAAATATTTTTAGAAAAGTTAAAGTTTTATAACTAACTAGTTATAACTAAGCCTAAACTTTCAAAGTAAGTAGTAAAAATGTCAAGTAGGTATTTGTTTCTGCGGCCCGCTAGTCTGTTTAGTAATTTGTAATGGCCCGGTATTGTAATATGGATTGGACAGCCCTGATATAACCGAAAGATGCACAGAGGCGCATTAGATTAGATAGATGTAGACATTGACACTTTAGTCATATAAAAAGATCTAACATATTTTCTACAAGCTGCGTTTATATTCTAACAAATATAAACAAGCTCGATCTCCGGTGAAGAATTGCTATATATTATGGTAACGTACATCGGGGAGGAAATTCAGAGGCGCGTATGAAATATAAAGCATTGAGATAGGGACGACAACGCGTAATAGACTGCTTATAACAAATTCGAGGGCAATCTGTATCGTTCAGCCAGTTTGGATGGACGGCGAAGTTACACAAAAATATAGAAATTGTCAGTAAAAAATTGTAAGTTGTAATCTATCTAAACCTAAATAAATAAAGTATCTAAAATTTCTTAATAAGTTTAATAAAGGTATACCCTTTATTGCAATAACATGGCGACTAAAGATGACATAAAACTTACGAACCCTAACCTAATCTAGTATTAGGTTACGTTACGACCATTTAGTGTTTTTAGTCGCTCATTTTATAATTTTTTCATAAAATATTACAGGCATTGCAGACTTTGCCTGAGTATTTTCATAACTCTCATCATCAGGTCATTATAGTCTCCACTACAGGAGCACGACCCACTCGTCCGTCGCAGACAGAAGGAGGATTTGGACTACCCTCCCCACGCTGGCCAAACGGGTTGGGGAGGCCTGATCGATGTTTTATAATGTATTTTCCTTAGTCGCCTTGAACGACATCCACGGGAAGAGACGGAGTGATTCTATTCTACTCTGCCGGAAACCACACGGCCATTTAATCTGCCGGAAACCACACGGCCAAATTTTCATAACTCTACTGTCGCAATATTAAATGACCAAATTCCCTATAATAATTCCAAATTCATTATTCATTCATCATTACACAAATTCGTTACCCTGTGAAGTTGCTTTGAAAAGATTACCTTAAGCAACACGGTCGCTTTTTTCCATACATATAAGTTTAATACAAGAAAATGCCATTGTATATTGTACAATTTGTTTCCTGCAAATAAAGCACATTTTTATACTACGTCGGGTGGCAGACAAGAATACGGCCCGCCTTATGTGAAGTTAAGTTAGGTAGCTTGCAACATTAAATACCGCTCGCGCGCTACCTCCGCTACCAGCGCAGCAACACTTTCCTTTCTGGTGACCTCACTCACTCGCAGGAATAGAACAATACTCAAGGGAATTGTTATTTGGCTGCGGTATTCTGTGAGGTGGAGGAATAGGTAGTTAATGCTGGTTGATTTCAAATACACATATTTTGAGAAAAGTTTATAATATCTTTTTTTTTATATAATAAATAATTATTCAATATAATAAATATTATATTATATTATCATAATATAAATACGAGTATCTCAATTTTCTGCATACAAACTTACATTTGCATTTATAACTCAATAATTTTCTGCTATTCTGCCGTTGTTAATTAATTATAAGGAATAAGATGATTTTCTGTGATAAAAAGTAGGGCATAACCACAGTATAAGTAATAGCAGACCTTAAATTATCACAACAAAAAAATCATATCCGTCCATTGGTTCCTTTCGACGTGAAAGAAGGACAAACAAACAAAATCACTCACATTTATTATATAAAAGTATATGTATAGTAATAGAACTTTAAAAAAATTAAAGTATGGAGTATGGATTTTGAAATACAAAAGTTAGACAAATATCACAGTTGCCAGTCGAGTAGATGCGAATTCGTCAACCCTACACGCGCCACACGATGAAACATCATGAACTGCCGCTAGTATGGAAGATGACCTACTTACTGGGCGCAAACGCTTTACATACCTACTTTGTTGTCGACGTTACGTACTTTGTAGTCAACCCACAGAACAGAAAAAAATAGTTTTCTCTTTTATGTGGGTCAATGTCCCTATCAAGCTCTCCCCGTTAAAGTACTTCAAGGACCTTCTTCTTTTGCTTCGTTTCGCTTTTGACAGAGCGGTCGTAGTCATCATGAGGAACGTATCGAGGCGGTCGTTGCTCGCCTTACGATCTCTCGCTATTTTGCCCGATTCGAGGCACTCCTGGTACACTCATGCAATGGGCCGCCCACAGCATACTTTATCAGGTCGGTCCATCGTATGTGTGATCTGCCACGTGTTCTTGCACCCTCGATTATATCCTGAACTACCAGGCGTTCGATAGAGTCGCCTGTTCGTTTTGAGACGTGGCCGAAGAACTGCATTATTCGCGATTGCACTAGAGCATTCGTGCGAAATTCTGTTCACGATATTCCCAGTATTCGTCTCCATCACCACATCTTCGGAGCATTCATCTTTTTCTTTTCCACTTCTTTCAGCATCCACGTCTTTGACTTCAAGGTACAGGTAAGTGAAAAAAAATCAGGTCGATGAATAGTAACATGTTCTCTTTCAAGTCACTCTTTATATGATGTTATCGAGTCTTCTGTAGAAGATAAGAAGTACATCCTTCTCAAAAGTGATTTCAAAAATGCTGTCTGATTGCTTGAATTTTCTGATAGCTACTTGATACTCAATTTCAATAGAATTCACATCAATAGATAACGTATATGAAAATTCTATGTTATTATCATATCAACAAGTGACTTAGAAAATTAAGGCACTATCACTCATCATTTTCTAAGCTCAAAAGAGAGCGGCAGGGAATGGCCATACTGTACTATTGTATAGTGTCGAGCTCACCTCTCCTCTGAGACGAATCTCGAAAAGTTTGTATGGCGCCGCACGCACACACGCTGATTCACTCTCTGCACAGACGCCATTGTTTGTGTAAACGACGAGACATTTGTATGGAGTGGCCGAGGTGTGGCACTATATATGTGCCTAAATAAGTTTACTCTATTTTACTACTGATTTTTAAAGCAATTAACAAAAAATACCTAAAGAAATCTTGCTTTAGCCGGAATGCTTTCGTAACGGTTTACTGCGTCCCCTTAATGATTTAAGGGACATAATAAAGTCGGTCACAGCGTGGCGAGGTTAAACGTTTTTACACATGCAATATTGTCTGTACGTTGTACATATTGTGTTTATACCACGTTAAATAAAAATTGGGTTTTATATATTTATGCCTTTGGATTTTAAGGTACAAAGGCTTTTTGTTTAATCGGTCATTGTGAAAAGAACAAAATTTGCGGGTAAGAGTTGATAGACCAAAACAAAAAAAAAGTATTAATATTTCTGGACCAATTTACAATGCGCCATCTAGTCCCAAATACATTTCTTTTAGATACATACTTGTATTACATAGAAAACGCCCAGACCAAGACAAACAGACATGTTCATGCACACAAATGTTATATTGCGCGGAGATCGAACCCGCAACTTCGGAGGCAAAGTAGCCATTCGACCACCGGGCACGTCAAATACAACAAAAAGTTATCATACAGTGTTTGTTTTTGCCTTAAGTAACGGTTAGGTATGAGTACATATCACTACCGAATAAGTACGTACTTGATTAATTGTAATATGTATATGAGTAATGGATTGTGAATTGATTTATATTGTTTCAGATATCAGATATAGATTGTATATTATTATTTATATGTTTTAACTGTATATTGTCTCTCACCACCAATTACGAATTTCATCCGGTTACAAATTTAAGGCTCTTCTTCTTCTATAATCCCAAAGTAGAGGTGAGGTTGGCTTTGGCTCTAAAGATTGTGGAGAGCCACTTACACCTCAAAATAATTTCTTTTTGTCATCCCATTCTATGAGTCAGGTTCGGGTAGCGTGTCCGAAGTCCCTACTTTTTTATATACTACGTCAGATGAAAACATACGACCCGCCTGATGTGAAGCGATTACTGTACAATAAACGCTCGCAGACAACACAGCAACTCCTTCATTTCTAGTGACCTCATTCATTCGCAGGAACACAACAACCCTCAAGGGCTTATTTGGCTGCGGTATTCTGTGAGGTGTAGGTACTTCCCCAATCGGGCAGCTTACAAATAGGGACTCTTTAGGTAGTCGGCAGGCACCACGTGCAGGTAAGGTTATCTTTGGTCCTAAAGTTCGTGGTGAACTGTTTACACCCCAAACTCCCAACTCTACAAATTTGTGCATTACGTCATCTACCATGCAAGAAAACAATGAAAATTGTTTTTGTTACACAACTGCGCACTTTGTTCGCCGACATAACAGCTTGACGCTGTGATTTTTATGTAAATAACAAAAGTTGTGTCATCAATATGGTTGACGTATTTGATTTCATCACAAAGTTTTATTAAAACTCTAGATGGCATCATCTAGAGTTTTAATAAAACTTTGTGATGTGAGACGCCTATGTTCGCGTGGAAATTTTAATAGTGGCCTGAGTACTACGTGAGAGTTTTTTGGTCACTTTCGAACGACCAAATGGACGACCAAACTTTATTATATGACGAGCTCGGTGGCGTAGCGGTCAATGACGTGGCTTCGACACCAACGCTCGTGGGTTCGATTCCCACATAGGACAAACATTTGTGTGCATGAACATGTCTGTTTGTCTTAGTCTGGGTGTTTTCTATGTATCATAAGTATGTATGTATTTACAAAAAAAAAAATATATTCTAGAAAATGATTTGATAATCACAGTATTCAATTCAATCTACCTATATTATATCTTTGTTGTCCAAATACTCTTTTACAAAAAAAATGTATTTACGTATGTTTATCAGTTGTCTAGTACCCATAACACAAGCTTCGCTTAATTTGGGGCTAGATGGCGCTGTGTAATTTGTCTGACAATATATTATATATTTAAGTTTACAAGTCGACCAAATTGAGAAAAAGTTTCATATTGTGAATTTACCAGACGCGTGTTACATATCCAAATTACACGTCAGAAAACACGTGTATTATAAATTCAAAACATGAGAGTCTTTCTCCAATTGGTCGGTTTGTTTACGTTGACATGATCGAAAACGAACAAAAAACTCTCACTAAGCACCCTGATTAAAATGTGATTAATATAGGTGAATGGTAGGTATATATTGCGTGCTTCGGAGCTTCTTTTCGAGTCCCTTGGCCCTACCGCTGAAGCTGAAGCCGATTGCCATCAAATGTTTTCATGCAAAAAATAGGTCTTACGTTTTAGTTATTGACAAATATCTTCAGCTTCGTCTGTAGATCTTCAGAGTTTTTTGCGACCAAACAAATCTGATGGTAATCGGCTTCAGCTTAGCTAGTAGTATTTGTCTTGTGCGGGGATCAAAACCGCGACCTCGGAGTCAAAGTGGCCATTGCTAGCTATTCGACTGAGCTCATCATATCATCATAATATTATATTAAGATTAAGAAGTAAGATGTTCATGTTCACATGTTATTACTTCGTATAATAAAACTCATCTATGACGCGAGGAAAGAGGTCATACTCGCTTCCTTTCACGAACCTCTTAAGACTTAAGTTACACCGCCGCGGAATTGAATGGAAGCGACTTTTTGCAACGAAATTGTACATATCATAATGAACTTTATGTCAATTAACATATAAACTTAAATACGAGCCAAAAAAGGTTGCGTGTCTTCCGGGGAATCCTCGCGCATTCTCGAAAATTCCCCTGGCTACTGTCGTTGCCGTCTGTGGAATCCGCGGGAAATGGCGCAAAACGCGGAGTCGTTTGCGTCGGTAACAGCAGTTGAATGCGTAAGAATACTCGAGCATTTCAGCGAATTTGCGCGTTATGAAGCCAAATTGACGTTTCCATTCCATTTCATTCCACGGCGGTATAAATTGAACATTACTCTCTCTCTTCTCTTGAAAGTGGGATAAGGACAAGTATCCCACTTTAAGTGGAGTCTGCTCTCCTTATCCTACGGCGCCAAGATAGCCTATCTTGGATTGTCGGGTTGGGCAATTGGTCTTTATCTATTAGTTTTTCCATACTAGTCCACCACGTCAAAGGGGGCCGACCTCTTACTTTCCTGCCCTCCGGGAGAGCCATAAATTGAACTATACTGGAATATCTATAACCATATCATTCTAAGAAATAAGAAGAAATATTCTCCGATGCGACGAAGGCTAGGTCAGATATTAACTTATTACTTCCAAAGATTAGCAGTGTACGTCAATCTACATGAACGACGGTGGGTTTCAACGTTACTGCTGCACAATTCATATGTTTTCAGCTACATTGACCGTCGTGAATAAAATGATGATCATTGACCAGTGTAAAAGTATATGACGGCCATGAAGTGATTAATTAAGCGAATAAATAAAATAAAAAGTTATTATAAAAAATAATTTTAATGACAAATTTATTTTGGCATTTCTTCTTCGTCAATTCTAAAATGCTGGTAGATTTACTAGGTTTACCTGGCACCGCCGTCTAGCGAATGGAGGCTGGTGGGGGGTATTAGTAATTTCTAGTTTAGCTCACCTTATCTTTTATAATAAAACATGTATGTAGTCGTAAACATGACTCTATGAAGCCACTGGCGATTCAGGGACGAGTGGATAGTACAAAAGTGTGTGGCTTTACAACCAGACAGACGAACTTGATAAGAAGATCACAAATGATGGTCCTTTGGTCCCCAGTGAATAAATGCACCCACCACGCTGATAACAGAGATCGATGGAGAAAGAACGTGAGAGCAGCGACTTCAATGGAGAGTATTCTTCCATAACTATCAAGGGACGTAAGTAGTTCATCATCTTTGAGCCAAAGCCAACCTCATCTGCACGTGGTGCACCCTGCTGAATGGCTAACAAGGCTTTAGAAAAATAGAGGTAGGACACAGCGTGTTTATAAGCTACCCGACTGAGGAATCCACCTCACAGAATACCGCAGCCAACCAACAATTCCCTTGTTGTGTTCCTCAGCGTAAGGTCACCAGGAAGAAAGCTGTTGCTGCTTAGCATGACGTTGGCAGCGTTCGATCGATATTTCAAGTTGTGAGTGTTTATATGGCTACCACTTAAACTAGCATGTTGAAATTAAGTCAACTTACGTACTTATACGCAGATAACAAACATGTTCTTATATTTCATCTCAATCAAAGGTCACATAGGGTGAAATACACTTTGTTTTTAATTCTGTATAATCTAGTTTTTACTTTTAATTTTATCATGAAATAAACGAATGTAACAATATAAATACTTAATACCAAAGAGCGTAGTTATATAACACAAGTATTTTATAGGTACTTAAATACTCCCGATTCTCCCGAAAATTCTATGTTCCTAACCTAACCTAACCGAAGGAGAAAGACCATAGGGAAATATATAGAGGTTTTACTGTGCCGTCCTAACAGCCTAGGTAGTCATGCTCACTAAAGTGTTCAAACTGGTGGTGGTGTCGTTTGGCGGGTCGCCGCATTCCCAATAAAATGGTTGAGTGCGGCGATAGCTGCCCCATGCATCAACTCGTGAACGGGTGCTGCCAGAGGGGACTGGTCTGCCGCGGCTGTCATGGTTGCAAGGTAAACAATAGGAGGATTTAAGTTAAGTAGTAATAGACAACAATATGATTATTAGCATAATAACGACGTGCAATTAATAAATTGTAAGAATATTGTAAGATAAAAATAGAAGATTGTTAATAAAAGGTACGGACACCGGGGTCTGTAGATTGTAATTGTAATCAATAAAAAAAAAACCTAACCTAACCTAACTATCATGTTATTGAAATAAAGTATTTTTATTTTTATCAACTAAGAAGAAAGCCACAGTCAAATGAAATTAAAAACAGTAAAGTAAAATAAAATCAGTAAAGAAGTGGATGTATGAGCTCTATCATTTATTAAGCTCAGGATGTAGTTGTAGGTTATGGTTGTAGGTTGTAGTACAGTATTATACTTCCAGTTAACTATCATGAATAAATTACAGTACAAATAGATCATGCAATTGTTCAAAGAAATGATCATAACCATTATGTAGTTAATTTTTGTAGCCATTAGCAACAATGACATTGCTAGCTGTGAATGATAATGGATACGTATTGTGTACTTAAAGTTATAACGCCGTTTTTTGTCCGCACTATGGGGCTGTGTGTATATGGTGATGTAGGACTCATTATTTCCACATAGAGTAATAGAATGTTCACTCCGCAGAACACCATGACTAGTATATTGAGATGATATTTAATGCATCAATCAACTGAGATGAAAGTTTTATCTTTTGAAGTAAAACTTTTTACGCACGCTTGACTTGGGGAGTAAGCTGGTGAATGCGTGACGAGAGCGTTACGAAAAGTGTGATCAGACGAGGCTAACAGAAGTTGAGAAGGACATATAAGTTAGTAGAGCTAAAGAAGTTTTACTTGTACCGTCGTATGGTCTAAAGCACACTAGTTTTTTTTTTTATATATTAAAACATTTATTGACCCTTTTCACAATCTCTCAAGATTTCTTTAATATATAATAATAGATTTATAATTAAGCTGGAATCAAATCTTGTGTGAGATTGGTTATAGGTTTCATTCTTTGAAACCTATAACCTGTAATACAAAGCGATCAAACACAGCGATCACAAAAATTTTTTTGAATTTTGTCGCGTTTTTACGACCGATTAAAGGTCATAATCACACAGAGACGTAACCAACTAGAGAGAGTAGAGAGATTACATGTTCATGTATTAGCGCCATGTCATAAATATCTAACCAGGAAGAGAGAGTGTAGAGTAGTAATTCATATAGAGCGATACATTACTAAGCTTAAGTAGGTAGGCAGAAAAGTAAATGAGCCTACTGTAATTCTGTGTATTGTGTGGCTCATTCTGCAGCTTTTCTCTCTCAGTGACTGCTAGTTGCGCATACCGTTAGTGGTGTAGTGACTGGTGACAGTCACAATCGAACTAACGCTTCTTGATTTGCTGGAAATTGCAAATGTAGGTGGCCTTAGCTACATATCAGCATTGTATTTAGGTACCGTTCGACTCAGGAGATCCCATTCTTTTTTGCATTTACGCATTTTATTGGGACGCCCTTACAAACGCATTTTATTGGGACGCCCTTACAAAAGAAAATATTTATGTTTAGTTCTACCAGATATTAATTAAGATTTAACTAAATTAGACAAAAATAAAGTTAATAAAAAAAATACTGCGCTACGTACTATTTACATAGAAAATACAAGTGACCTGCCCCGGCTTCGCCCGTGTGGGGTTTTTCCCGACTTCACAACATTTTTCATTGATGCTCCGCTCTTATTAGTCGTCGCGTGATGTTATATAATATTTCTCGATAAATGGAACATTAAACGAATTCGAAATAACAGTTTGTGTTTTAAACAAACTCTTCTGTTTTATGTTACAAAAAATACCAAGGATGAGCTCGAAACTGCAACCCTGTTTGGAGAAGTTAATTAAAAAAATGTACCTACGCCATTTTTACCATATGTAAAAAACTCACAACGCCCTCTATTGGTTTATGTAGCGCACGGCTGTAAAGCTGCCCTAGCATGCTTTTTTCTGATATGTTGAATAATAATCGTCATAAAAAATTTTTAAAATATCTCATCATCATCATCATCATCTCAGCCATTGGAAGTCCACTGCTGGACATAGGCCTCCCCTCTAGATCTCCAATAAGACCGGTTGGAAGCGGCTTGCATCCAGCGCGATCCTATGGTCTTAATGAGGTCGTCTGTCCACCTTGTGGGTGGACGTCCTACGCTGCGCTTGCCGGTACGTGGTCTCCACTCGAGAACCTTTCGACCCCATCGGTCATCCGTCCTCCGTGCTATGTGCCCTGCCCACTGCCACTTCAACTTGCTAATCCGCTGGGCTATGTCGGTAACCTTGGTTCTTCTACGGATCTCCTCATTTCTGATTCGATCTCGCAGAGAGACTCCGAGCATAGCCCTCTCCATAGCTCGTTGGGCTACTTTGAGCTTGTTCATAAGGCCCATAGTGAGAGACCACGTTTCAGTGCCGTAAGTCATCACTGGTAACACACACTGGTCGAAGACTTTCGACTTGAGGCACTGCGGTATGTCGGACGAGAAGACATCACGTAATTTTCCGAACGCTGCCCAGCCGAGTTGGATTCGGCGACTGACCTCTTTCTTGAAGTTGGACCTACCTAACTGGACTACTTGTCCTAGGTAGACGTACGAGTCAACAACTTCAAGAACTATTAAAATATCTAAATCTTATATAAATCTTATGGAATTAATGTTTTGTAAATTTGTATGCAATGCAATAAAATGAGAAATAAATGAAAAAAATAAAATAATTTAACCAATTTACACAATACCTTTTAACTAATAACTATTTAAACCTCCCTATGAATGGCTCGTACAGGCGAAAAACGTATGAAAATTCGTTTAGTCGTTTTTGAGTTTGTCGCTTCAGGCAGACAGGCGCTGCGGCGTCGGTGAGACTTTCATTTATAATATGTAGTGATTGTTTATATCTTCACTCGTCAAATTATTATAAATACTTATATTATTTTTTGAAGTGAAAACTTCTTTAGCGGCGTTGGGCACTTTTTGGGATGGGTAAACAATGTTAAACTCGGGTCAGGACTCGTGACCTGATCGAAAATTCGTAAGACGGAGGGAGAGTAGATCGCCGGCGCGGCGTAGGAGAGGAAGTAATATCCCCCTCCCTTTCTACCGCGCGGCGAAAATGTAAATTGTCATGTTTGTGTACAATAGCGCAATAAATTAATTTTGTATTTTACCACATAAATGATAGTATGTACTTTTATACTGATAAATAAAGCAATTCGTGCGAAATTATTCCCAAACCATTCCAAAATATTCAAAGTAGCCAGGATTAGCGGCAACCACCAAAAAAGGCAATGAACAATGAAGTCCATTGCAGTCCCGGGGGTAAGACAACGGCTGCCTACGTATGGAACTCACAACGAATTATACTAATTACCGAGAGTAGATATTAAAAGTAAAAAAAACGATTATTGCATAAGCACATATAGGTAAATTTACCTGCTGTCCCAGCCGAGGTATCCATTGATCTAGTACCAAGAGCAGGTAGGTAATGTTTCCACAGTAACCGTGTTATTCCACTTAGCCCGTGTGATCGTGAATTCTCAGTACTCGGCATTACTCGGCATTAGGTATTTCTGTGTGAAATGTGAGGCTCTATGTTGTAACCACAGATTGCGAGCTGAGGACGTGTATGCCGACGTCCGATCATGAAATTGGGCACGTTATGAACTGTCTAAAACTTAAAATCTCAAGTATTCCAGGAAGCTGCAGAAATTTGGAAATTATGCATTCGCAGAGTGTATAGCATTATTGTACCCGAGCCAGCAACAGATTTACATCACCAATTCCTTCCTGAAAACTTTTGAACTACTTCAGAAAGTTGTATCATGAAAAATTGTCAGCTGCAGTGCCGTGGGTGGGTTAAGTAGCAACACCTTCCCGAACACGTAGAAAAAAAAATTAAAAAGGCTCTAAAGAACGTGGTGAGCCACTTCTTACTTATTACAGCCCAAATTTAAATAATTTGCTTCATATCGTATTCGTGTTGCTGGAAAACAATGAAATTAAAATATATGAATGTGACATAAAATTTCCACCCATATATGTATGTGACATAAAATTTCCAGCCATATTACATATGCACAATTTCATTGTCGATTCACAACATAGGTACACTCTATGCGACAAATACCGTTAGTAACGCTCATGCAAATACTTTTCCCGGCGATGAAAACATCAAGCAATCGAATCACGTTTCGCGTGTATACTACATAATATGTACCTTAAGTATAAGTACGTGCAAGTACTATGTGCTTACGTTTTAGAAATACTGCCAGGTTGATTTCAATTGGTATAAATTACAGTAAGGTTTTATGAGAATATAGTAAAGTAGCGAGAAATAGTTTATCGACATAAAAAAAATATGTAATAAGATCGAAAATTGCCTTGTCGTACCCGAAGGTCATAGTCAAAATTCTAGTTGCAATGTATGAGTTATCTAAATCTCATAAATTATCTTATTTGTTAGTCCTTCTCATATCACAATATGTTGTGGTGTGTAAATGTGCTGTGGTTATATCGAAATAAGATCTAAAATCAATCATATTCCTAAAATAAAAAATGCAGAAATGGTATTGTGCTCCCAATAAGAATTGATTAACCAAGAAATGATGGGGAAAAATCCTTTTTCCGCTAGACACTACTGCGTGGCATTACCGGTAGTGCCGTGAAAGATACAAAGTGTACAATTTTCAATTAGTCAATTCGTATACAATCTCGATTTGGTCTTTCATCTTACAATTAAAATTATGAGAATTGCTGTTCAGATCAGCTAGTGCCTCGACTAAAGAATATCAATATTTTATTACTACTAAGGTACCAACCCACCTGATGACAAGCTTACGTACTTGTATAACGTTAACGGCGTCAATCGCGAAAGAAAGAATTGAAGAAATCGTCTTTGCGCTCTAGCTGTAGAGTTACACCAACCAGCCACCCTCCAGTTACACCACAGAATAAGTACCTTTCGTACTTACTTCCGAATGCAAAAAATATTAAAGTTCATCATTATTAGCCTGTATCTACCACTTATACTTATGCCGTGTGGTTTCCGGCAGACTAGAATAGAATCACTCCGTCTCTTTTCGCGGATGTCGTACAAGGCGACTAAGGGAAACACATTATCAAATAACGATCAGGCCCCCCCCCAACACGTTTGGTCAGCGTGGGGAGTGTAGACCAAATCCTCCTTCCGTCTAGGACGGACGAGAGAGGGTCGTGTTCTGTAGTGGAGATTAAAATGGACGTGATGATGATGATCTACCACTTGCTGGAAATAGGCCTTTCTCAATCCTTTCCACCATTTGCGATCCTCCGCTTTTCGCATCCAACCGCTACCAGCCACTTTTTTCAAGTCGTCTTTCCATCTAGAGAAGGGACGCCCTACGCTTCGTCGCCCCATACGTGGCCCATTCTAGGACTTTTCTCCCCATCTGCCATCGCTGACTCGGCATATGTGCTGGTCACATATGCCGGCATATGTGACCAGCCCACTGCCACTTTAACTCACTGACTCTGAGAGCTATGTCACCCACTTTGGTTCTCCGTTTGGTTTTTTCTTCGTTCCAGATTCGATCCCATAGAGAAACTAACACTCTCCATCGCTCGCAGCTAAAGTTAAAGTTACTCTATCTAAATGTCTGTTACCTTTTTACCTAACTTACTGAAATGAAAGTACAGAAATACTCGAAACTTGAACTGGAAGTGCAAGATTTAATAATACTTGCTATTTCCACTCGAAGAAAGTCGTCAGTAACAACAAATTTCTTGTAGGTACGGATTGTTAGAGTTCAATTTGTTCCAGTTGATTCTGTTAAGTTTATCTGCAATTTTACACTAATCCTGTAAATCGATAGGTATGATATATTTGCGTCTAGCTGCTTTGCCCCTCATAAATACGAGGATGTGCAACATAGCCCGGTGGTCGAATGGCTAGCAATTACCACTTTAATTCCGAGGTCGCTTATTGCTGTTCAAGACGAACATTTTTGTGCATGAACATCTCTGTTTGACTTGGTCTGGATGTTTATATATTTTAGTATGTATTTACAAATAAAAATGTATGTAAGTACATAAATCAGTAATTTATTACCCATAAAACAATCTTTGCTTAGTTTGGGAATATGTAGGTGGCATTTTGTAATTTGTCCTGGAATATGGTTGCCCACAGGTAAGGCTTGGCTTAGTGTGGCAAATCGGAAAATATATACTCTGTATAATTAATTGAGATAATACAACCTAATGAAAACTAAATTAAAATAAAACTAATCTAAAAACGTATATATTTTATCTATAAAGAAAAGAAAAAGTTACGCGATAAAAAATAATAATAAACAGAAGTTTACCTACAAATAAAAAATATCCCCAAGAACGTTGCCTGTCGGCAGTGTCCCCAGAAGACAGACAGCACGCTGGATAGCAATACTAATTCTCTGAGCAAGGTAATGGCCAGCCTTCTGGTATCAGGACGTGTCGACCAATTTTTGACAAATATCAATTTATTAATATAATTTGTGGGCTGTCGGGACCAACGGCCTTAAAGTTTCTACCCCAAACGGCTAATAAATAATATTTGTATAATATATCCAGTAATAAAGATTATTATTATTAACATTTATTCCTTTTTTAACCAACTATAAATCATATAAAAAAATACATTTAAAAATATAAAAAAGTGCACCCATCGACAGCCGGGCGAGAACCCAACACTGGTGGTTACGGCTTCAGAGTGAGGAACCTTCTCATCATTTATTTATTTAATCAAGACTTTTAGTTGCATTTTAAGCACTGAACTTGTAGGTAGATCTATGGAACCTTTTCGACTAGCTGATTTGAGTTCCCATATGTACACGAGTATTATACATAACATGTCTTTTGTACCAAAACTTTAGATCGAATTACTATATCCTTTTACGACTAGCAGAAGTGACCTCTACAAATATTATGTGTACAATGTTTATGTACATATAATGTCTATGGTAAATCAATCAAGGCCGTCTATTTTTAGGTTCTATTATTATACCCTACGTCAGCATTTGGCTGTAGGAGTTTTATATTATTCACTTTATTGTGTATTGTGTTTGTATGTAGCAAAAAAGTCAATAATAATAATAAAAAGTACTTAGATACAGGACATTTGTTTTATTTCAAGATAGAAGCACACCCCGGCCACTCCAAACAAATGTCGCGTCGTTTACTACTACATAAACAATGGCGTCTGCGCAAAGCGTGAATGATCTGTGGGCGTGTGGCGTCATACAAACTGTTTCAGATTCGTCTCAGAGGGAATGTGAGGTCGACACGAGAGAGCGGCAGGGAATAGCCATACTGTATAATGTGATAGAAGTAAATTATTTTGCACTAGTGGCTGACGTCTGCGTAGACTTCATAAAATAAACAATTAGAAAGCTAAGCAAAATTAACAAAATCGTCTCTTCAAAATCTTTCTCTGGTGTACCGTTCTAAATGCTCAATACTCAATTATTTATTGCATCCCTAATGTATACATAGGTCTTTGCTTTAATGTCAAAGTAACAATCAAGGACCCTGTGGGGCGCTGCAATGGGAGAGGAGCTTCAATTCTATTACAACAAGTTGCACCTGTATTTTTACTGTTTAGGCACCTGCAGAATAATTTTATATTAATTTTGATGTCAATCATATTTTATTTAATCATTTATATTTGGTATTATATTACTATATTCAGTCGATATTGTTATTTTGTACTTATATTTATAATTGTTAATAACCTACCCATTGTTCACAATTTTATGAGAAAGTTTCCTTGAGTTTTGTGTCGTGACGTCATATTTTATCTTATATTTATTATATTATTTTGCATTGTATTGTACCGTATTGTATTGTGTTGAATTGTATTGTTATTTCTGATTGATAAAATGATTGTTTGATTATATCAATATTATTATTTTATTATTTAATTGATTTATCGCTATGTTATTCAGAGGTAGTGTAATAAGCTTTTTTAAACAATAGCTCATTAAATTTATAAATGTTGGATAAGTAACGTTTTCATGTGAATATTATTGTATATATTTCGTTTTTAACATCGTTTTCGAACTATGTTTTTGTTCAGTAATCTCCTTAATAGTGCAATTAGAGGAGCTCCATGGGCGTCCTTACGGTGTCAGTCTAATCAAACACACAAGTTAACCAAAGCCAAGTTAGTGGCCTTTAGGCGGCTTGAAAACACTGACCTCCGCCAACCCGCAGTTGAGCTGCGTGGTGGAGTATACTCCAAACTCCTTCGAGTGAGGGGAGAGGTATTAAACTACGAAAATAAATTATGTAATATACCTACAGGGTTGAAACTTCAAAGCCACCTAGAGGGAAAGTACTCTTACTACTGTAGATAGATTAAAAAAAAAAAAAAAAACATTCCTTTATTTTGGAAAAGAAAGAAAACTGCATTCAAAGATTTTCAAAAATTCGCATCCGAGAATCGAACCGACTAAAATCTGTAAAAATTACTCTCTGTACTTTTATTGCATCGATCGTTAGGGTCTAAGAATGAAATTTCTATAACAAACTTGATAAATGAAATTAAAAGTATCAATTCAATCATTTTCAGTTAACATCGATTCTAATAGTATTTTCAAATCAGAAACCTTTCAAAGATTCTACTACGTGAAAAGGTAATTTCAAAAGGAAGTTTCCAGGAAAAACCAGCGTTTCAATTAAAATGCATTTTGCTTTTGCATTGATGAGCAGAAAGCTATTATTTTTATGGTATCTGTTGCTGGCTCTGTAAAGCTGAACATATTTTAATTACCATGTTCTGTAAAAATATTACTTTATTAAGTTCATATAGAAGTGTATTTTCTAAATAAATGAAAAATAAGAACGTTGATTAGTAGTGATTTTTTTCTTTTCCGTTTCCTTAATATCGTCATCAACCCATAATTATCCCACTGTTGGTATAAGGGTCTTCCCTCAACCGAAGGGGTTTAGAGCATACTCCACCACACTGCTCAACTGCGGGTTGGCGGAGGCCAGTGTTTTCAAGCCGCCCTAAGGCCACTGACTTGGCTTAACGACTGTAATCTAATGACAACAGCCGGGATCGACGGCCTAACGTGCCCTCCGAAGCACGGAGGAGTTCGAGATAAATAAACCCATCCATAGACAGGTTGCGGTCGACGTTGCTGGACGCGGCGGGAGCGGGACGGGTGTAGTAGTTATCGGGAAAGTTCTTATATCCGTACTTATAACTTATTACTTTTTGTAGTACAATTGAAGGTGCTACATGAAGGTGGTTGCGTTGCGTGTTAGACTTGGCTTGGATAATCTAAAATACCCGAATTTCACGCGAGCGAAGCCGCGGGCGAAAGCTAGTATATAGTATATTAACATTAATATTAGTTTATACGGCCGTAAGGTTATTTGACACCCAGCAGTATAAAAAATCACCAGACACTACAAACTCACAAATACACAATCAGTCAAACAAAAATATCTCTATACAAAATGGCAAGTGAACTCACGTGCAATTCTTATATTCCTAGTCTGCTGTTAGTACTGCTATTAATGCACAACCTGTCACACAACGGCTAAAGTCAATCCATATCAGCATAGCCCTCCATACCAACGTAGTTAAAACAAATATTTGCAGTATCTTTTACATCAAACATGAGATTACGTTATTTTCCCTACCAACGAAAAACAGTACACAGAATACTTACTACACATTACAGCCTATTGGAACGTAGTTACAAGCTTATGCCACTACTCTACCAAAGAAAATAGGGATTGATATTAACTTAATTACCTGCCAGGCCGAAACGTCCTTTTGTCGGCCGCTCGAACCAAGTTCATTGATTCCGTCCTGCCCCCCTTACTCCCAGAACGCGGACCAGTCACTTAGACCTTCCTAACCCTTAGTAGACACTTCGGTTTACTCGAGATTCTATACTAACCAGCGGGGCGAGGAATGTCTACAAAGCTGGATACAAACGCCAACATGTGTTTGTGGCATTGGCCTTTGCGCTCTACCATTCTAAATGCGACTGTAATGAAATTGCTTTAAGACTGAAATTATGTATAATATTTTGAAAATATTTTAGAGAACAGCTTTGTAAATTGATTGTAGGAGTGTAGCAAAACTTTGGCCAAATATACTTATTGCCGATGTAATTAACTGATTGTAATGTTCTGGCGGCCTACCACCTAAGCTGGAGCCGATTCCCATGGAAATTTCAGATTCCACAAATAATAATAATAAATATAATAAATATTGTCAGACAAATTACACAGCGCCATCTAGCCCCAAAGTAAGAGAAACTTGTGTTATGGATACTAGACAACTGATAAACATACGTAAATACATATATTTTTTTTGTAAATACATAGGTACTTATGATACATAGAAAACACCCAGACTAAGACAAACAGCCATGTTCATGCAAACTAATGTTTGTCCTATGTGGGAATCGAACCCACGAGCGTTGGTGTCGAAGCCGCGTCATTGACCGCTACGCCACCGAGCTCGTCAAAAATAGGTCTTAAGTTAAAGTTAATGACACACATCTTCAGCTGAGTCGGCCGAGCTGTACAGTTTCCACCAGCTAATCTAAACACAAATAACACCAATCTAAACTGAAGCTGCAGAGGAACTCGATGGCGACGTTGCGCGTCTCAGTCTAATCGAAAACGCAACTTTAGTAAGGTCGACCGTAGCCTGTCTATCATCATCATTATCAGGTCCATTTTAGTCTCCACTACAGGAGCACGACCCTCTATCGTCCGTCCTAGACGGAAGGAGGATTTGGCCTACACTCCCCACGCTGGCTAAACGGGTTGGGGAGGCCTGATCGATATTTGATAATGTAATTCCCTTAGTCGCCTTGTACGACATCCACGGGAAGAAACTGAGTGATTCTATTCTAGTCTGCCGGAAACCACATGGCCAATATATTATTTTTTATAATAATGATGAGTATAAAAAAGTCGCTTCCCGCCGCCCTGTATGCTTAGATCTTTTAAGCTCGACAGATTTTTTTGCGGTTTTATCAATAGACAGAGTGAATCAAGGGGACGGTTTATATGTATAGTTAATACATGCATATTATGTTAGACAATAACACACCCATTTTACAATGCACCTGTGTAAAGCGCCCTGTAAATAATCAAATTGTTTGTCAAATTTTTTGATAGTCTGCGAGCTTGTTTGACGTGTTTGTCATACAATCTACGTGTTTGATGTGTTTGAAAAAAAAATGGATTGACGGCGTATTTGACAAGCAAGTTTGAAGGTCTGCGGGCGTGTTTGTCAAACAAACGCGCCATTTTCATCCGATTGCTGGCTGGCTCTTTATTTAAATAGGTAGTTCTTGTGAGAGAGACCAAAACTGACTGACGTTTTGTTTGACAAACTTGGTTTGGACGTGAGCGCCGATGTTTGATGAAAACGTACAAACAAAACGTAAAATTTGACAAACGTGTTTGAGCGTTTACCGCAGGCTTCAAGCAGGGACGAGTCGCTGGTTATAAGTAGATATTCTGTAATATTATGGTCAAATACCCGGCGCCATCTAGCCCCAAACTACGCAATGGTTATACTGTGAGTACTAGGTAAGAAACTAATAACATATTCGTCATGTAAATATGCATATATTTCAAATGCACAGAGAACACTCGGGCTAAGACAAACAAACACACAAATGCTTTGTGTGCAGACATCTGAATAATACAGTTATCTGAAAAATAATAATTATAACACAAAATTTCGTATACGTGATCCTACAACAGAAGCATGCGCGCTCAACATAGCTACAAAGGAGGGCGGTGAGCATCAATCTCATTAGCATCAAGAAGGAATGATGTTTTTGGTATATAAGGCGCAATAACTGCTTAGCAACAGGCGCGATGTGTTCTATTTACCAATAATATTGACGAGCTCTGTAGTCGAATGGTTAGCAATGGCCACTTTGACTCTGAGTTCTCGGGTTCAATCCCCGCACAAGACAAACATTTGTGTGCATGAACATGTCTGTTTGTCTTGGTCTGGGCGTTTTCTATGTATTGTAAGTATGTATTTACAAAAATATAGGTAAAAAAAAAACTCCGCCAACCCGCAGCTGAGCCACGTGGTGGTATGCTCTAAACCCCTTCGATTGAGGGAGACCCGTATCCCAACAGTGGGATGAATATGGGTTGATGCCGCTGATGCCGATTTACAAAAAAAAATATTTAAGTATATTTATCAGTTGTTTATTGTATAACACAAGCTTTGCGCTTAATTTGGGACTAGATGGCGCTGTGTAAATTGTCCAGATATATTTATTTATTATTTATTTATTTATAATGTTATTCGCATGCAATCACTTCCAGCCACTCTTTTTTTTTAAATAAACGTTTTACATCAATTTCATCGATTTCTTTTTCCAATAATTTACCATTTTTGGACCGGACATAATGGAATTTGTTATGCAAGAGCCAACATAATCACATCTTACACAACTTTTGATATTACATTTAGTAAAATTACCAAAATAGTGTAAAAGTAAAGTCTATGTAATGGCATCTATTACAGTTTTTCATTTATTTCTAAATGGAATACTTAACAGTGAAAGTAATACTTACGTCAATCGAAAATTGCACTCGTTTTAAGTTTTTCCAAGACAGCAATATTGGTTCGTTTTTTTTCGGGACGGAATCCCACCACATATTCCTCCTATTGTGTCTCCTGTGTAGCCAGGATTGACATCGACTACCATCTAAAAAGGCAATGAATAATGAAGTCCACTTCTCAAGGTATATTAAGTGTTTTATTTCTGGAGATCGTCTCACACTTATTTTCGAAATGTTCATCAACCACATCGGGAATGTCCGCATTAAGCTAAGTTAAAACTAGCGTAAAAAATGTATAGAATTAATTGCCTTCTTCATCCGAGTACAGATCAGATCAGGTCACAGAGAATCCAAGCGTAAGAGTGAAAATATAAAAATATATTTTATCTACTCTCATACTGAAATTTAGAGATTAAAAAACTAAACACAGAATCTTAATGTCAGTCTTTTAAATTTTACCAATAAAAAAATAAATTTAAAAAGTTACTTTTCTATACAGCTCTTTATGGACAACTGTATCGAAAATAACTATTTTTCAATTTCAGCAGGTTTCACTGCAAACGCATTGCAACTTTGCAAAAATTTTATACATAATCTGTGAACGCGGCGCCGCGCACCACGCATGTTCGATCTGCAAATGGATTTTTATGTAAGAAATGAAAGCTGTTAAATTAACTTTATGATTTTATTTAAAATATTATTATCATCTATTTCATGAGATTAGATAAAGTAGTGTATGTTTATCTAATCTCACGAAATATATATAGTGTTGGAAGTGATAGCCAGAAGAGTATAAAAGCCGGCGCGAACACGTGCCGGCTCTCATTCCGTTGCTGGTCGTCGAAGCGTGAACATCAGAGCGTATTTTCATTTCGAGTACTTTTGTAGAAACTCTTGCCAATTGTTTAATTTTGTTGTAATTAAATCAGTCGTTAGGATGCTGTAGTTTTAAAAAAAATACTTTCCTAACGAATTGCTAAAATCAGAAGTTGGATAGAAGTCACGTGTTTGTATTAACCGCTCTATCTTTGACAGCTACAGGTTTTTCATAGATGTCGAACCGTGACCGTAGTCGAGCTCGTCATGAGGACGAGGTTCGGCGTCGCGATTCCAGACGCCGGGATCGCACTCCAGACAGCGAACTGCTGCAGGAGATGGCAGCAATGCGATCCCGACTGCGAGCGTTGGAGGAGCGTGCAGGGAGCCGGCCTAGGTGGTCGGCAGGCCGTACTGCCTCCTTGCCGCGCCACCGCCATCACGGCGCGAGTCGTCGTGCCGGCGTGCATCTGGTGCACGGCGTGAGTCGTCGTGCCGGCGTGCATCTGGTGCACGGCGTGAGTCGTCGTGCCGGCCAGCGGCACACACGTCGCTGCCACCGCGTGCAGCGAGCTCACGGCGCGAGTCGCCGTCTCGGCGTGCATCTGGTGCACGGCGTGAGTCGTCGTGCCGGCCAGCGGCACACACGTCGCTGCCACCGCGTGCAGCGAGCTCACGGCGCGAGTCGCCGTCTCGGCGTGCATCTGGTGCACCGCGCGAGTCGTCGTGCCGGCCAGCGGCACACACGTCGCTGCCACCGCGTGCAGCGAGCTCACGGCGCGTGTCGCCGTCTCGGCGTGCATCTGGTGCACGGCGCGAGTCGTCGTGCCGGCCAGCGGCACACACGTCGCTGCCACCGCGTGCAGCGAGCTCACGGCGCGAGTCGCCGTCTCGGCGTGCATCTGGTGCACGGCGCGAGTCGTCGTGCCGGCCAGCGGCACACACGTCGCTGCCACCGCGTGCGGCGGGCTCGCGGCGCGGGTCGCCGTCTCAGCGTGCATCTGGCAGGCGGCGCGAGTCATCGTGCCGGCCAGCAGCCCGCACGGCGCTGTCACCGCGTGCAGCGAGCTCGCGGCGCGAGTCGCCGTCTCAGCGCGTATCTGACACGCGGCACGAGTCATCGTGCCGGTCAACGGCCGTACGCGATGCCGAGTGTCAGACGACGGACGCGGTGGCGGCCCGCCACTAGCGTCCCTGCTGCCGGTGCTGCCGAGCGAGGCGCTTGCGGAGCCTACGCGTGCTGCGGAGTCCATCTCCGAGCAGGCCGTCAGCGATGCGAGCATGCCACTTGGGGACACGAATCAACTTGTGGATGCTATTCGTTCCATCAACAGCTCGGTGAGATCCAACCAATATTTTTATATTTCAAACTTTGACCCTAGTTTGCACAATATTAATGATACCGACCTAAGTCTCTATACAACTGGGGTGATTATGAGTGCCTTTCACAGATAGGTAACTGCTTGAAGGGTGATGCTCGAACGTGGTTAAATGAAGTAGGTAACTAGTGATCGCACGTGGAGCAATTTCAAAAAGGAATTCAAACCTTTGTGTCCGAAAACACCCGATATCGCGAATATTTTATTTGAGGTGATGAGTATCAATTCGGATAGTTATCCCACATACGCCGATTACGCCCGTCGATCGTTACTTCGACTGCGTATAGTACAGGGGCTCAGTGGCGAATTGATTTCCGCTATTGTGATTCGCGGTATCACTGATCCACAGATTCGTGCATCAGCCACAAACGCTAAGCTATTGCCAAATAACTTGGTAGAATTTCTATTTACATAATTATGTAAAGCCTTTAAAATCTAGTATGTTGCGTACTACCCCAAAGAATAATTTCTTGTCAAAGAATAGGCATACTCCTAGTAATTCTTTTGGTAAACGTCGTTTAGATGACGGTTGTTTTACATGTGGTGCAATGTGACATAAACAGGCTTTTTGCAATAAGAATCCTAAAACGAATTTAGGCGAAAGTCCTAGTACTAGTGGGTTACCATCGAAACCAGAGTTGTATTCATTTTGTAACAAGCCTGGGCATAAGATCGAAAATTGTTTTGGCAAACAAAAATCCGAGACGCACAATAGAAATGAGGTTAATTTTTGTCTCGAAAATAAATCTACCCACTGTGCTATTTAAGACTAGCAATTTGACTTTTCAATAGTCTTGAGTAGTACATGTACGATATACTAATAGGTGACGGAACTTGACACTGTACTAGAAGAAACGTTACCAAACGCGAACTCTTATTCGGACCTAATCGGACTATTCGTACACTCGTACAGTGTACTATGTTATCCAAGCCCGAAACACTTGTCTGTCTGTGGTCTGTCCGTGAGACAAAGAATAAAGCATCTTGCAATGTTATCGTAAGAGTAAGCGAGATAGGAGGTAAGCGCACTGCACTGGTATAAATCGCTTTCAGCGCCGTGTGTTTTATTCATAGAAAATCTTATACAGCGCTGCATAGTGCTTGTAATTACCAAATTTACATTGTTAAATGATTATATTGTCGGCTACATTTCTGAGTACTAATAGGTACTATCAAGGTGTACTAGTACATTAATCGGACTGTACTATTACAGTGCGCACAAGACTACTTTTCAATTTGGCAAATGGAATATTTTTGTAGTTTGTTATATCCGTTTACGGAGACAGTTATATGTCTGTAATTTCTCATGAGTACGTTCCGATTTATTTACCGAAATTAGAAAAGCAGCACATTCTCGTTGGTGAAAACGTTATTGTTTTGTGGTTTCACCTTTTTATTTCAAATCTGATATAGTGTGTTGGCTGTTCACTTTTGCTGTATCTGCTTATTTCTTTATGTAAATCAATGGAGATGGCTAATAATTGTGAAAGCCGTGTACTAGAAGCTACTCCAAAAGTAATTCTGGGAGACGTCCCAGAATTCGTTCTAGGAGCCGTGATGCTCGTCTTAAGATCGTGATTCACGTTCTAGACATCGTGATTTGCGTTGTAGACGTCGTGATTCATGTTCTAGTCGTAAACGCAGACGACGTAGCTGTTCTAGCAATGTATTAACTCAATGAATGCAACAAATTCTAGATCAATTGACACCATTGAGGACAGCGTCGGTCGTCTCGACCGTGGCTACGTGGGCCGAGTGGCCTTGCGTCTTTGGTGACGTCGCCGCTGCAGCCACCGTTGGCAGACTGTGCCGATGGTCTGCGTGCTGCGAGTGAGTGAGAGCTGGTACTGCGAGTCAGCGCTCTGCAGCTCCGCTTTCGCCGGGGTACTCCGTGAGTGCTACTACGGATCGAGACCCCAGCGCGACTGATCGTACAATGGATGCTATACGATCCATCAATACTATGGTGAGATCTAACCACGCTTACTATATTTCGACTTTTGATCCTACAATTAGTGGGAAGAGGTAGAAGTGTTCAGTTTTCAATGACTGGTGTGATAATGAGTGTCTATATCTCATTGGCTTAATGAGTGGGTAACTCACTGACACAGAAATGACCGTAGTAGGAGCGATTTTATGAAAGAGTTTAAGCGTCTGTGCCCTAAGAAGCCAGATGTAGCAAACATTTTGAGGTCATGAGTACTAGCTCTGATATTTATCGGAGTATTTACCCGACATATGCTGATTATGCTCGCCGCTCTTTACTAAAGTTACGTATAGTTAGAGAGTTAAGTGACCAGCTAATTTCGGCTATGGTGATAAGGGGTATTACGGATCTACAAATTCGTGTCTCTGCCACGAATGCAAAACTAAAGTCAAATGAATTAGTAGAATTCTTTTCTATTTACGTTAAATCAAATACATCCAATAAAAAGTTTAGTAATATTTCGCATAATAATCATGTCGAAAAGTCAAAAGTAGATCATGATTCTAATCGGAAGCGAAGATTTAACATTGGTAAATGTTTTCTGAGTGGTAAATAGGGTCATAAGCAATGTAATTGTGCTAAGGGGCCTAGATCTTATTCAAGCAATGGCAATAGTGGCGATAACGGTCAAAAGTGTTTTGTCTATAGTTGTAATAAAGACTGAACCATGTGGTATCTGCCAAAAACTTGGTCACAAGGCCGTGACTTGTTTCGCGATATACGGTAGATGAGATTATGATGACTTTATGTAAGGAAGCGCTCCTTTAGGACGCGCTATAAGTCTTGGTCAGGTACAGCCGAGCGATAGTATAATCCAAGCATTGGTCGATTCTGCTGAGGCAAAAATGTTGAGCCTGTTCGCCAATTTCTCGATTTGGCCAGCTATTTTCGCAAGTACATACCGTACTGTGCCCAGAAAACAGTTTCTATTTCTGCCCTAACCTGAAAGGGTGTGGAGTTCAATTGGGGCAGTGAGCAGCAAGCTGCTCGCTAATATGTAAACGAATGCTTGATGAACAAGCCGGTTCTTGCGATTTATGACCCCTCCTTGCCAATGGAAGCGAGTTCCATCGGCTATGGAGCTGTATTGTTACAAAGTCATGAGGTTACTCGCAAGCGAGTAGTTGCCTATCTCAGTAGGCTAATGCAAGGCGCAGAGAATAAGTACTGTTCGTACAAACTCTAAACTCTCGCTGTAGAGAAAGCATTGCAGCATTTCAGGCCTTACTCGGTGGGGATGCACTCCACTGTACTGACTGCAATGCGTTGAAAGTTATTTAACGCAAGAGAGGTTAACTGCCAAGGGTAGCCCGTTGGGGGGTGTACCTTCAAGATTTTGATTTTGTTTGGACCATAAAGATATGCATTTCTATGACATATACTGACTATCTGGGTCGGAGCCCTGCTAATGTATGCGCCGTCCAAAGGCCACTAAGGTTTAGATGCAGAACCTTAAAATTTGTTAACGAATGACCTTGTCAAGTTGTCAATGATGATTCGATTGTTTTGTTTCAATTGATTGCAGGCTTGGGCTAGACGGTCTTTGCGACTAGTTGAAATATGCTGGCCCATAAGCAGCGTCTGAAGCTGATGCTGGGTGCGCTGCTGCACGCCTCTGAGGCGCCTGTGACGAGCGCTCCAGCAGATGCTGGGTGCGCTTGTGCGGCAGGCTGTGACTAGTGCTCCGGCAGATGTTGAGCGCGCTGCGTCATGTGGCCGACGCACTCACTGACGCTAGATGTGCTGCTACGCGCCTATGCTGTGCGCTGTAGTCGATGCTCCAGCTGATACTGGGAGCGCTGCCGGGAGGTCCAGCCAATGCTGGGATCGCTGCCGAGCACTACAGATGGTGCTGGGAGCGAGATGGGCAAGCTTCACGTCGTGCCTCTGTCCTAGTGTGGTTAAAACATGCTTCACGTCGCGCCTCTGTTTTGACCTGTAACTAAGTTATGCTTCACGTAGTGCCTCTAACTTAGTTGGTGTTTGAGATACGCTTCACGTCGTGCCTCTGTCTCAGCACAAGTTGATTGCCACATGAAATTATTGAGAAAATGCTTCACGTCGTGCCTCTTTCCTCAATAGTTTCTGTGCTTATGTGTTTTTTATGTTGCTAAGTTATGCTTCACGTCGTGCCTCTAACTTAGCTGGTGTTTGAGATACGCTTCACGTCGTGCCTCTGTCTCAGCACAAGTTGATCGTTGCATGAAATTATTGAGAAAACGCTTCACGTCGTGCCTCTTTCCTCAATAGTTTCATGTTGCACAATGTATTTGTGTAACTAAGGTGTACTTGCTATGTACTTATGTGACCTATGAACGTTTGCGTAGAAATACGCGTTGTCTGTTGTTTTTATAAAGGTGCAGACAATGAGGACAAGGAGTCTGCTCTCGCCGCTGCTTGCTGTACGCCTGCTGTGGACAGCGAGCCGTAGCCCCAGCACTTCCGGCACGCAGTTATCCGCGTTGCCGCCTAGTGCTGCGATAGCCGCTGTGCCCGGTGTTCCGTTTGAGGAACAGCAGGATGCCGGACTATCCATGCCGGTACTGGAAGCCACCCACCAGAGCTGAAGAAAAGCAAGGGAGCCCGAGGACGGCCTCCTGTCAGGAAAGGCCGTGTTGGAAGTGATAGCCAGAAGAGTATAAAAGCCGGCGCGAACACGTGCCGGCTCTCATTCCGTTGCTGGTCGTCGAAGCGTGAACATCAGAGCGTATTTTCATTTCGAGTACTTTTGTAGAAACTCTTGCCAATTGTTTAATTTTGTTGTAATTAAATCAGTCGTTAGGATGCTGTAGTTTTAAAAAAAATACTTTCCTAACGAATTGCTAAAAATAGTATAATTAGGTCTTAAAATACTCTTATGATGCTATTATCACATTCGCCTTAGGCTCATGTGATTAAACTCACACTCGTGTTTTACTCGTGTTTTAAGAACCCCTATTATGCAACAATTTCATAAACTACATTTGACTTTAAAAAAAATTATGCACATACACAAGCAAGTAAAACATCCTTATTGTTACCGTCCATAAATTCACCGTCATTAACTGTTTATTTAAATACGAAATAAAAAGCATCTATTTATCTATTCATTCGGAGGGTCGTGAATATAAAGCAGCATAATTAAAGCGTGGGACATGAGATTTGTCACTGGTATAAAAAACGCCGAACATTGTCCGGCACCGGCCCTACGCCGGATGTTCGCAGTTTATTATACAAAGAAGGTAATCGTTACATTACTTGCCACCACAGATTTGTGGTAAGACTAGATATGGCCACAGTATAAGTAATAGTACTAACGTAATATGGCAAACTCTAGATATAAAAACAAACTGCTATGGATCTCCACCTAACGTCACGTAGTTTGTAAGAAAGAATGTGTCTATGTCTCGAACTGATTTTATTGGTAAAATTAAGGCTTCGTTTTATCCTATTTTCCGCTGGGGTGAACCGATTTTGATTTAAAAAAACTCTTAATATCGAAAATATTATCTATACTTATACTATAAATAGAAAAGATTTGTATTTTCGTTTGTAATGGATAAACTGAAAAACTTTATTTAATTTTAAAAATTCTGTCGCCTATGATAAGTTACTAGATCAGCAAATAACACTTTTTTATTTATAAAGTATATAAGTTTAAAAAAACAAGGTCAGTTTAAAATCTGTATTTCACTGTTGTTCGCGACAATATAACAGTTTCACTGACATGCCTAAACTGACGACACGAAAGCATGCGATATCTAATCTAGCCAAAGTTTGCGGGCGACGCGTACCACGGTCTGCACTTACCCGTATGACTTTGAATTTTATCGTCCATCGAGAAATTTCTATGCTAACGGAAAAACACTAACGGTAGATAATTTATTAGGGACTTTTTAGACGAGGAAGGAAGTTTTAACAATAAGTTGGTGTACGAACATGTCGCGGTAATTAGAGAACCGAGGTTTGTGAATTAAATTTAACCAGATAACTAAACTGAGGCCCATATTTTTTTTTTTTTTTTTTATACTACGTCGGGTGGCAGACAAGCATACGGCCCGCCTGATGTGAAGCGGTTACCGTAGCCATATTAACGCTCGCAACATAAAATATCGCTCGCGCGCCGCCACCCCCGCTGCCAACGCAGCATCTCCTTCCTTTCTGGTGACCTCACTCACTCGCAGGAACACAACAACCCTCAAGGGAATTGTTATTTGGCTGCGGTGTTCTGTGAGGTGGAGGTACATTCCCCAGTCGGGTAGCTTACAATTACGCTCCCTACCTCTCTTTTCGCCAGAGCTTCGTTTGTCAGTCAGCAGGGTGCACCGCGTGCAGGTGAAGTTGGCTTTGGTTCAAAGATCATGATGAACCACTTACACCCCAAAAGCACAATTTTTGTTTACTTAGTAGTCATAATAGATACGGATGCCAACTAACATAATTATAAAAAAATTTGCAAGCCCGGACACGTCAAAATTAGCTAATCTGAAAATTATTATTATTAAATAGTTAATTTCGGCCAACTGCCAGAACATTGCAATTTTTTTAAATATGTAGAGACTCACCTTTCCTCCTAGGAAAAAATATTATACTGTGTTGCGTCTGTTTGTCCGTCTGTGGTGTGACGAACTGGTCCCAGCTGAAAATCAGCGCTGGGGTCTGATATAGTCAGACAACGGCATAATGCTGAGGTGGTTCCAATTTGTGGCATAATGCAGCACTGTTTTGGTTTCCTGTCTCTTACTTATACAGCTTGTAATTCATGTAATAGTGTTGTTTTATGTTACAATAAATGTTGCTTCTTCTTCTAGGTGGGATTTGAATTGAACCCACTGCAATGTAAAAATGCAAAATTTCGCCACCATCTCAAACCTTCCTGGTAGCAGTTGGAAGGTCACTCGACCGGTAATTGAAAGATCGTGGGTTCAATCCATCTTGGGGAAGTGATTTTTTTCATTTTTAACCGACTCCAAGAAAGGAGGAGGTTCTCAATTCAGCTGTATTTTTTTTATGTTTGTTACTTAATTACTCAGTGACTTATAAAGCGATTTGAAAAAAGAAAACCTTTTTTTATTTGAAAGAGTATACTTCCAGATTGATCACATATTTTTTTTTCTTCATCATCATTAGCCTGTATCTACATACATAAATGTAGAGTAATGTTGGGAGTCGGTTTTTTTTGTTAAAATTATTTATGATAATCTAAAAATGGCGGTATTATTCTTTATTTCATTTCAGCTGCGGGCCATACAAAAAATCGGTAAGTACCGCGGTTTGCGACCACTGTCTACAATCTAAGATTTGACGGGGTCAAAGTACACCCAGACAGAATATAAAATTCTAAAATACTCCCTAATACGTGAACATTCTTTCTAAGCAAACATCTCATCATAAACTCCTCTCTGCTTCTTTCGATCGACGCAAGGCGCGTGTCTGACGCAGGTGGGATTTTTCAATACGTCATTCCATTGCTTAAAATTAAATATCTGGATGTGTTTTCAAATTTCGGTTTGTTGTTATGTGCTTACTACATCCGGAGGTTTTTTCAAATTACGGTTTTTTGTAAATACTTTTTGAAAATAGTAACCCAAGCCTCAACTGGACATGCCAAAAGTAACATCATCAGCATCATTATCAGCCTGTATCTACCTACTGCTGGATATAGGTCTCTCAATTCTTTCCACCATATGCGATCCTTAGCTTTCCACATCCAACCGCTTCCAGAGGCTTTTTTGAGGGTCCATCTAGAGGGGGGCCTCCAACGCTTCGTCTTCGTCGCTCCAACCCGACATAATCTATACTTACATCTATTTTTTTTATTATGACCAGCTCGGTGGCGTAGCGGTCAATGACGCGGCTTCGACAGCAACGCTCGTGGGTTCGATTCCCACATAGAACAAACATTTGTGTGCATGAACATGTCTGCTTGTCTTGGTCTGGGTGTTTTATATGTATCATAAGTATATATTAACAAAAATAAAGTATTTACGTATGTTTATCAGTTGTCTAGTACCCATAATACAAGCTTCGCTTACTTTGGGGCTAGATGGCGCTGTGTAATTTGTCTGACAATATTTATTTATTTATCTATACAGATAAATAAAATTAGAGTGTCTGTTTGTAATATTAAAATAACCGCTTTTTACTAAATGCATATGGATCTATACACAGTACATATTATATCAAAATATTTTTTTTCTACCGACTAATGAAATGGCTTTTGACGGGACTTTCACTGAGAGATAATTGATGTAATAAGGAGTAACTTAAGTTACTACTAGAAAAATTATTTATTTTTATTAATGTAAATAAATAATAAAAAAAATAACTATTCTGCGTAGACGAAGTCGCGAGCACAGCTATTCCAAAACAAATTACTTCGTTACACAGTTGGTTATATTTCGTTTTGTTTCTGACTTTTAAGAATCAAACGCGAAAGCAACTCTGGCTGCTAGTTTATTAAATAATACGACTAGACATGAATATTCATTCCTAGTCGTCGTCGTCAACCCTTATTCATCTCTCCCCTCAATTGAAGGGGTTTAGAGCATACTCCACCACCCTGTTCAACTGCGGGTTGGCGGAGCCCAGTGTTTTCAAGATGCCTAAAGGCCACTGACTTGGCTTAACGACTGTCATGTAAAATGACAACAGACGAGACCGACGGCTTAACGTGCCCTCCTAAACACGGAGGAGCTCGAGATAAATAAACTCATCCATAGACAGGCTACGGTAGATATTGCTTAACTTGACGGGGCGACACAATAAGCATGTGTTGGGAAACTTACAGATAGGTAACTAATTAACAAAATTTTACCATTTTTTGTCCTCAAATCATCAGTTTTCTTTGCATTATCTAACAGTCTTTGTTGGTCGTTGTTTACCTTTTACAAACTTACTTTCGCCGATATAGTATCCTCTAAAGCAAGAGAAATACCGAACAATCCGTCATTGCTGATGTGTAAAAGAAATTTTGTCGAAATAGCTTCTTTAATTTTTTGAATGTGTAAAGAGAATTTATGCATGTGTGACTTGTCTCGTCTTCAATGTGGATATAATAAATGCTTCTACTATGAAATCTTTCACATGTTTTCATTATGTAGCTTGTCGTTTACATTGCCTGTACAACACGTCAAAGTAAAGTTTAGTTAGCTTATAACCACCAATGTAATGTGAATATTTATTTTAGTCGTTTGATGTAATCACGTGGGACAACTCGGCAACCATCTGTGCGACCGCGTTGATAATCGTGTTCTGTTTCATTTTCCTGCCAACAAGAGCTTGTCGAGTTGTCGTTCCGTTTTTATACGTCACGTCCAACGTTTGAGCCAATGTTTGAAATATGCGGTAAAGTTTAGAAGCGGAGTTAATTGTGTGTTCTGTTAGTCAATGGGGTTCTACTAAATTTGTCATGGTATTTTGACTAACATTGTTCGATAGCTTGTCGTTTGTAGTCCGTGGCACATGCTCGCCCTTCCGCTCGCAGGTAGTGGCTTCTTTTTTAGATAAATCTATTGTATTTACTTGGCCGCGGTTATACAGAGCACACTATATTATGAATTGATGACTAGCTTCTACTTACAGCTTCGCTTCGGTCTTCAGAATCTTTTACCTTGATAAAAAGTACGTCACATCCATCATATTTTATATGTATGTCATATTTCAGCTAAATTTAGGGCCCTACCGGCTAAGCTGCAAGCGATTCTCTTCGGATTTTTTGATTATGAAAAAGAAACTTCAGCTCAGATTTCTGATACTTGTGCTTAGTTTAGCTAGGGTTGCAAACCTAGCGCTTATCGACTAAGCTGTAGGGATTTGGCGATAACTAAAACGTAAAACATATTTTTCGAACCAAAATATTCGATGGTAATCGGCTTCAGCTTCAGCGGTAGCCCCTGTTTAGCCGTTTACTCGTAAAAGAGTAAACATAAATACAAATCAAAGAGTAAGACAAACATAAATCCTTACTCACAAACTTTCACATTTATAATATTAGTAGATACGCTATGTGAAAATGTCTGTAGCAATGTTTCTATGTTTATAGCTAAATCACGAAATGGCTGAACAGATTCGAATGAAATTGGGCAAATTATTAGAATATTTTTGGGTTGACATATAGTATAGTTTTTATGACTTGAAATCACTGGCATCACGCAGTTGAGAGTGGTGGAGTATGCTATAAACTTTCCATTCAAAATTGAAGGACCCGTATCCCAGCGTTGGGAAGAATAAAGGTTGACGACAATACTTTTTATCCCGATACCATGTTCATGTTGAAAGAACCGAGACCAAAAGCTAACTTTAAGTTTAAGGAACATGATAATATATGTATAAGTATATGAAATGAAGCAGTTTAAACTTTAATTTTCTATGCTTATTCATCAAATATTGATATATTATTACTGAGTACATGTCAGCTCTCATGGGAATACAATGTCAAATGTTATAATAAATAATGCAATGCAATGTTTAGTAGGCAAACATATGCAATTGGAATCTATTACATCACCGTACAATATTCCCAGCGTTATGAATATATAATGCAAGAGCTATTAAGTAAACAATTGATTAAATGGGATTGCAGAATGCAGTAATGAATGATGTACTACAATATGAAGACACGTCGAAAGATATAATGATGGGCAAGTGTTTTCAAAAATTTACGATCTAAATACATACATTGAACTATTACTCTAGCGACTATTAGTTACGCTATTACTCTAGCTCAGTCTAAATAATCGAATGTTTATAGTTGGTGTTTTAAAACCCGGGGGAAATCGAATTCAAGCCAAAGCTAAACGAGGCTCTGACGAAAAGAGAGGTAGGCCATAGAATATTTTTAAGTATTAGAAGACTGGGGAAGTACCTCCACCTGACAGAATACCAAAGCTAAATAACAATTCCCTTGAGGGTCGTTGTGTGAGAGAGAGGTTACCAAAAATAAGGTTTCTAAAATTCGCAAGGCATATAAGTTCTAAAATAACAAAAGAATTACAATTAAAAAATTTGCTAATTAATATGGATACAAATAACAATGTATTATTTGCTTTTAATTTTACATAAAATTTGATACGCCTTTTAAAGGCTTCAACAGAAAAACTACGAATACTACGTAGAACAAATTAGTTAGAAATATTTTAATATTATATTATCAACTAACCGTGAATAGAATGGATATGTTATCTGATCTGAATACTGACTTAGTATGAATATTAATGATTTCTTAATTTTAAGAGGATCTATTCTATAACTATAACGTATGTTAAGGTCAGCTACTTAAAAAATCATATTCTTAAATGTATATAGCAATTTATGATATGTGACTTCCCTGAGGAAGGTAATCTTTGTTTAAAAACTAAAAATATGGTGTGGTTGTGTCATGGACGGTATTGTACATGAATATTTATTACGTTATATGAACTAAAATTATCTTAAAATGGCAGCGCTTCCCCCTCCCCCGCACGCGATGCTCAATAGTCCTTACTTACCGTAATAAATCCTTTGATTCTTCATCTATCTAGTGGTGTCATTGAATTTTGGATGGAGATCATAGATATGTAGCTGCAACACCAAACTGTTTACACCGATTTTGTTATCATTCGTTTTTAGGGTTCTGTACCTCAAAAGGAAAAACGGAACCCTTATAAGATCACTTTGTTGTCCGTCTGTCTGTCTGTCTGTCTGTCTGTCTGTCTGTCTGTCTGTCTGTCTGTCTGCCTGTCTGTCTGTCTGTCTGTCTGTCTGTCTGTCTGTCTGTCTGTCAAGAATTTCTATGTCGAGAATGCGTGGAGGTATCAAGCTGAAATTTGAACTGTATACTCAGGTCTACGGTCCCATGAAGTAGTAAAAAAATCAAACTGCTAAGTTTACGTAGAAAAAAGTTACGGCCGTTTATTCAGCAAAAAACGCATATTTCGACACACTCAAGGGAATCAAAACCTATAGGGTACTTCCCGTTGACCTAGAACTATGAAATTTAGGAAGTAACATCGTTATAGACTACAAGTACAGGAATAAATCTCAAAACTATACATTTGTAAATAGATCTTAAAAAATAGGGGGTCTATATTTTTTATAGGGTGTCGAAATTTCAAATTGAAACTACTAGTTCAAATGGGGTATCATATGAAAGGGCTTGATGTACACATTGCAAAATATATTTTATTTATTTTTTTCGACGCATTCTTTCTCCTCGGAACCCTCGGTGGGCGAGTCCGACTCGCACTTGTCCGGTTTTATTGTCTCCCCATGGAAGCAATTTATAAGACATATTCACGTCAAAACATTAAGAAAGGGTAAAAAACTGAAACTTGGACAAGCCCGGTGGTCGAATGGCTAGCAAGCTCAAACTTTGGCTTATCTTACTCTGTGTGTTTTCTATAAAAAAAAAAAAAATAGTAATAATAAATATAGAGAAGCTCGATGGCGGCATTGTGCGTGTCTGTCTAATCGAATACTTAATTTAAGCAACGTCGACTTTAGTCTGTCCATGGAGGGCACGTTAAGCCACCAGTCCCAGTTTTTAGGCGGCTTGAAAACACTAGCCTCCGCCAACCCGCAATTGAGCAGCGTGGTGGAGTATGCTCTAAACCATTTCGATTGAGAGGATGCCCGTATCCCAGCAGTGGGATGAATAAGAGTTAACGACAACATACCTATAGATAATATAATCAATTACCTAATACCCAAATACAAGCTTTGCTTTCGTGTGGGACTAGATGACGCTGTATAATTTGTGCAAGAATATTTATTTACTTACACCATTTTAACTGTTGACGTTAACTCAAAATACTTTCTTGTCTTCTTGAGAAACATTTACCGAGCCACCAAACTCTTTTATCTTAGAAAATTAGGAAATTTAAGAAAGTTGAACTATCATATTAACTTTTCTATGTAACTTTATGTCATTTGACAGAACTTTCAGTCTATAAGATTAAAATAAATTAGTTATCAATTCTGTAGAGACACCTATTTTTAACCGACTTCAAAAAATGGAGGAGGTTCTCAATTAGTCGGGATCTTTTTTTCAATTTTATTTTTTATGTTCCCCGATTACGCGAAGACGCCTGAACCGATTTGGAAAATTCTATTTTTATTCAAAAGGGTATGGTTCCCAGGAGGTCACATTGCCAGCATGTCATGAACTGATGATGCGATCCCAGAAAAATCGAGGGCAACCCTCTAATTTTATAGGCACATGTAATGTTTTTATAGTTTTTTTCATATTTGTCATATTTCATCTGCTGTATTTTTTTTATTTAAAAATACAACAATACGTCAATTCACACATGAAACTCAAACTCCGAATGTGGCACGTTTTAAAAGCCACCCTTTACGTTTAACAATAAACAGATTACTATGTAGAAAGAGGAGAGAATCTCAAAGGGAGATTCAAAGGGTCTCGACTCGGTTAATATAAATATTCAACGGAGGTTAACGGCGAGGCGAACCACCCTTGATAAAAAGTTGGAATGGGCTCGCCGTGGAACGCAGCCCTAGTTTAAAAAGGGCAAGTGTAAGTCGGGCACGAGACATATAATCCTAGGCAATCTTATATCTAATAAATACCTTAACGATTTTCGCTGCCAGACATTGACTTTACTTCAGGAAGGAGATCTTCCCCAAATTTTAATAATATTCTTGAAAACTGTTGGACACGTAAAGTTCTATATACAGCTTCTAGTGCCTTACTGTTGGCCATTTCGCATTCATCTCAAACGATTAGACAGCAGTCCTGAAACACCTTCGCTTTGTCACAGTTTCGTGTCACAGAGCATGTCCGTGTTTCAGTTCTGTTTAAATCGAGTAGGATATTGAACATTGTATTTGCGTCCTTCCGCCTAGAAGTAATGTGAGCATCTAAGAAAAACAGTTTCCACTCGTTGCTTAAAACACTTTCTACATAACGTCCCGCAAATGCACGTATTCTTTCTGGTTTGTGCGAATATATACCAATCGTTCTATTTCAATTTTAGCGTACACGTCTATAATAAACTGATTAAATATACCACGTTACCTTTGTAAATAAAATAAAACGATTGCGTCTAACTTGTAGCAGGTAAGAATAAAAGTAGCACCTCGCGGTTTTTTTACAATACATTCGATATTTTTTATATTAATGTTATTTTAAGTAACTTTTTTTAGTTCTATTTGCTATTATAGCGTGTTTTTTTTATTTTTTTTAAACTATATTTTATTGTAAAGACATGTTGTTTATGCAAATAAATTTAACTTTGTTCTGCATCAGGTGTTCCAAATCTTGGATTTTTATACCTCAACAAAAAATGTTAATCAGATTGAACAACTTTTGCTAAGGCGTCATTTTTATATTTCTTATAGTTTACCTGAACCATTATGGTTCTGCATCAGGTGTTCCAAATCTTGGATTTTTATACCTCAATAGAAAATGCTCATCAGGTTGAATAACTTTTGCTAAGGCGTCATTTTTATATTTCTTATAGTTTACCTGAACCATTATGGTTCTGCATCAGGTGTTCCAAATCTTGGATTTTTATACCTCAACAGAAAATGCTCATCAGGTTGAATAACTTTTGCTAAGGCATCATTTTTATATTTCTTATAGTTTACCTGAACCATTATGGTTCTGCATCAGGTGTTCCAAATCTTGGGTTTTTATACCTCAACAGAAAATGCTCATCAGGTTGAATAACTTTTGCTAAGGCGTCATTTTTATATTTCTTATAGTTTACCTGAACCATTATGGTTCTGCATCAGGTGTTCCAAATCTTGGATTTTTATACCTCAACAAAAAATGTTCATCAGATTGAACAACTTTTGCTAAGGCTTCATTTTTATATTTCTTATAGTTTACCTGAACCATTATGGTTCTGCATCAGGTGTTCCAAATCTTGGATTTTTATACCTCAATAAAAAATGCTCATCAGGTTGAATAACTTTTGCTAAGGCGTCATTTTTATATTTCTTATAGTTTACCTGAACCATTATGGTTCTGCATCAGGTGTTCCAAATCTTGGATTTTTATACCTCAACAGAAAATGCTCATCAGGTTGAATAACTTTTGCTAAGGCATCATTTTTATATTTCTTATAGTTTACCTGAACCATTATGGTTCTGCATCAGGTGTTCCAAATCTTGGGTTTTTATACCTCAACAGAAAATGCTCATCAGGTTGAATAACTTTTGCTAAGGCGTCATTTTTATATTTCTTATAGTTTACCTGAACCATTATGGTTCTGCATCAGGTGTTCCACTTTCCAAAATCAATTATACCCTATATGTTGCCCAGGCTTAACAGCTATATAACAAAAAAAGTTTCATTCGAATCCGTCCAGTACTTCCAGAGATTAGCGTGTACAAACAGACAAACAGACATACAGACAAACAGACAAACAGACAAACAGACAGACATTTTTTTTTAATTCTTACTCTATTACTATATCTCCATCGCCTCCAATTGTTTTTTTGTAAATATATTCAATGTACAGACACATTATTTTTACTGTTTTATTATATGTGTAGATAATAATAACTATTATAAAAAAACAATACATATACAAATCATACATAAAACATGATAAAAATATACATACATATATACTAATATTGCTAATTTCTTGTAATATTGCTGGCTGGCACCCCCGATGCTAACGCAGAATCTCCTTTCATCTGGTGACTTAGCTTACCTGCAGGAAGCAACAATCCGCAAGGGTTTTTAATTTGGCAGCGGTATTGGAGGTAACTTCCCCAGCCGGGTTAAGCATGCTCTATCTCTATTTCGCTAAAGCTTCATTAGATGCTCGGCAGTGCGCACCATGTGCAGGTAAGGTTGGCTTTCATAGTAAAGTTCATGTTTTGGATGAAACTTACAGGTGCTCACGATCGATCCAAGTTTCACTTGCTCTCAATTTAGTTACTTGTATTTTAGCGTATAGTATATTATATTCTGCTTCGATAACAGCTTTTAATGGCTTGAAATAATAAAAGCGAAATAATAAAAGCATGTTAGGTACTTGTATTTTAGCGTATAGTATATTATATTCTGCTTCGATAACAGCTTTTAATGGCTTGAAATAATAAAAGCGAAATAATAAAAGCATGTTAGGTACTAGAGCTATTAATAAAACAAGAACAACCCATAGATATTTTTTTTTAATAAGTTTTTATTTAGTTACGAAAAAATAACTGATAAGTTTTTCATTTGATATCCACATAGTTTGGGTTATTTCGGAAATCATAAATCGTCATATTTTCTATGCATTGTATTTGCAATAAAAAATCTATTTACTTATATATAGAGAAGCTCGATGGCGCCATTGTGCGTGTCTGTCTAATCTAAAACTTAGTTTAAGCGGCTGCTAAAGCATTGGGGAAGGCTTAACTAATTAAAGGAGAAAGAACTCATTGACATCTTGAACACTAACTCCAAATTAAAAAGTGACATGGCTGCCCTACATTTAGAATTTAATTCAATTGTTGAGGAACGGGACACTCTCAGAAACTTAGTTAATAAGTTTGATCGCTGCAGTAATGAGTATGAGATGGCCCTTGCTAGGATCTCCACACTGGAACAGGAGCTTCGGGAGGCTCACTTACAGATCTCACAACTGCAAGAGGACGCACACAACATCACTGTACAGCAAAATATAAGTCTGTTTAGTGAACTAGTGGAGAGTGCCCCGCAGTTGGTTTCTCCTGCAATAGGCAAATGCACTGACACTTTCCAATATCCTGTGGTAGATTTAACTAATGATAGTCAAATTAAGCAACAACAGTCAGTGTGTATGTTAAATTGTGGTACAAACAAACTGAAAAAATATGTGAAAATCAATAGATATATTAAAAGAACACAGAAGTTAATTAAAAAAATAAAGTTTGTATCTAAGTGTGCCAAATCTACTAAAGAAAAGTTACAATTATATGATGATTTAGAAGTAAGTACATTAAAGTTAGAAAATAGTAGAATTAAGTATGAAGCTGACACACAGGCCTTACAATCGAGGATTAATTACTTGACCGAATCATTAAACTCAATTCAAAATAAATATGATCTGTCACAAAAGGAGATTAAAGAGTACTCAGAGGCTGTGGATGATCTCTTGAAATTGAGTAATTACAACGCTGAGCGCTTTGATTCACTCATCAACAACCATCCATGTAACTGCGCTTGCTTTAGTTCTCCACGGCCAGTGTGTGCTACTGCGGTTGACAATAATAATACTGAGACTTTGTGTGATAGCTCACATACTGGTATTAGGACAGAGCAGTCATTAGGTGCATCAATTGATGTAACATGTTGTACACCAGGTGATGCACAAAGTACTATTATGTTTAGTGATAATATTGGAAAAAATATGGGCTCAAAATTGAATTCACTTATTAAGGGACAGTCAGTTGTAAACCATTGCTTACCATCTGCAAATTATGAAGAAATTATGAAAAGAATTTTAAATTTCAAATTTAATAATTATGAAAATCTCATTATTTTAGTAGAAAATAGGGGTAATTTAAACAAAAAGGATTTAATAGATTTTTGTGATTATTTATTATCTCTAGACTTAAGTAGTATAATTTTGTTTACATTCCCCTACTCTAAGAGCTTGTCAGATGCAGAAAATAATCTTAGATATAAGTTGAACAGTGTACTACACACTATAAGTACATATAATGATTGTATTCATTTGATTGATACTAACAGTTTTGTTAGCAGAAATTTATATTATTTGACTAAAGGTAGATATTACCTTTCTGCTAGTTTTAAGCGACAGATAGCACTTTCGCTATCCTATTTTTTTGACATTTCAGCCAAAAACTTGGCTACAAAATCCGCTTCTATTGAGCGGACTGTTGACATGGAATTTTCTAATAATGACATTTCTAATCATTTAAATTAACTCATAAGACAACAGAGGTAACAACCTCTAGCACTAATTTATTAAATTCACAATTAATTGATTTAGCAATACAATCAAACAATAACTATAACATGTCACTATGCCCACAAAAATGTAATAATTACAACACAAATAATAATATTAACCTGGTACATCAAAATATATATTGTATGACTGAGGGCAAGCAACTAGAACTGGAATTATTCATGAACTCTGATAATATTAGTATTATGTGTATTACTGAGCATTGGTTAAAGGGGCATCAGCTCATGTTCAATTTCAGCAACCACCAGGTCGGTAGTTCATTCTGCAGGGTCAATACAGTACATGGCGGGTCGCTAATTTTGCTAAATAAAAAACTTAAATTTAAAGAACGGAAAGATATTGTGTCTCTCTCTGTAGAATGTTCCATAGAACTATCCTGTGTACAATTAGAGCAGTTCATTGTTATATGTGTATATAAACCTCCTTCCGCGGATCTTAATTTATTTTTAGAAATCATGGATGAAGCCCTATGCAAAGTTAGTAACTCAGGTAAAACTATTTTGGTCTGTGGAGATTTTAATATTAATATACTTACTAATACATCTGCATCAAGTAAAATTTTAAGTCTTTTTAAATCCCATAATTTAGTTAACTTATTTATGGAGCCTACTAGAATAAGTGCCACCACGGCTACCTGCTTAGATAATATATATACAGATATTAGTCCAACCCAAAAAAGTATTATTAATATATTGGATTCTGATCATTCTGGGCAAATGATAAGTATTAAAATAAATAATAAAAATGTTGTCAAGACAAAAATTACTTTTGTGCCAGTAACAGTGAGTCGCTTAGAACGTATGAGAGTAAACCTAACTAGTAACTTACCGTTTTTAGATAATGACTTGGAACCTAACTTGATGTATAATTCATTTTTTAATGCATTTCTTCACGAATTTAAATCAATATTTACTTCCAAGGAAATTACTTTTACCAATAGCCTTGTCTTTGGTGACTGGGCAACCGTAGGTATTTATAAGAGTAGGCAAACTTTGTACATGTTATACTATGAAAGACAATTCAATAATAGTGAAGAATTTAAAGAACATGTAAAATCATATTCGAAAATTTTCAAACGCGTTTGTCAAGTAGCAAAATCTATATTTATTAAATCAAAAATTAGACATAGTAGTAATAAAATTAAAGCCACTTGGACGGTTATCAATGAAGAGACTGGGAAGGGTAGGACAAAGGATTCAGAGTTTAAATTAAGTATCGATGGTCATGTTACCAAGTCAGATTTAGAAGTTGCCAATGCTTTTGAAAGATTTTTTTCTGCTTTCCCTGTCACTTTAACTAGTGCCTTGGGCTCTTCCACCTCCGTTGCAGAGTCATTAATTAAAGATAATGTGCCTGAATTTTATAACGATTTTCATTTCCGTCATGTTAATGGGTCTGATTTAAAAGTTGCATTTAAATCTAAAAATATTAAGAAAACGGCTGATCTATGGGGCATTTCCGTACATATTATAAAATCTTTATTTGACATTGTTGCTCCCGCCTTAATTGTGATATTTAATAGATGTATTGATTGTGGTGTGTTTCCTGACTTGATGAAATTAAGCAAAATTATTCCTTTGTTTAAATCAGGTAGTACATTAGACCCCACAAACTTCAGACCAATATCAATACTACCTACATTTAGTAAGATTTTTGAAAAACTAATTCTCGCTCAGTTACTTAATTACTTTAATGAAAATAATCTGCTGCACACTAAACAATTCGGTTTCACTCATGGACGGTCAACATGTGATGCTGGGGTAAAATTACTAGAATGTATATATGAGGCTTGGGAGGAGTCACGGGACGCCTATGGGGTGTTTTGTGACTTATCTAAGGCTTTTGATTGTGTGCAGCATGAAACTCTAGTCAGAAAACTACACCACTATGGTATAAGAGGCATCGCTCTTGATCTTCTTACTTCTTATCTGAGTGATAGTGTTCAGAAAGTAGATGTTAATGGAAAGCGATCACATGGATCAACTGTAGCGATGGGGGTGCCACAAGGCTCTATTTTGGGCCCTTTCCTGTTTCTCGTGTACATTAATGATCTACCTCATCTTGTAAAGAATAATCACGAAATAGTATTGTTTGCAGATGACACTTCTTTAATTTTTAAGGTAAATAGACAACAATCAGAAATTGACGATGTAAACAATGCTCTTTCAAAAATAGTAAACTGGTTTAGTGCTAATAACCTACTTTTAAATGGTAGTAAAACCAAATATGTTAGATTTTTTACAAAAAATGTGAAACAAGTAAAAACCAGTGTGGTGATGGACAATGAGAGATTGGAATTGGTCAATAAGGTTGTCTTCCTTGGGATAACATTAGACTCTAAATTACAATGGGGCCCACATATAGAAACGTTATCAGGTAGACTCAGCTCAGCAGCTTACGCCGTAAGGAAAATACGTCAACTGACTGATGTTGACACTGCGCGTTTAATTTATTTTAGCTATTTTCACAGCATTATGTCATATGGTTTATTGCTTTGGGGTAGTGCTGCGGATGTAGACTCAATTTTTGTGCTCCAGAAGCGAGCTATCCGTGCTATTTATATGATGAGTCCCAGGGAGACACTGAGAAATAAATTTAAAGAGATAAATATTATGACATTACATTCTCAATATATTTATGAAAATCTTATTTACGTTCATAAAAATCAAACTAAATTTAGGAAAAACAGTGATCTCCATCAATTAAATTTAAGAAATAAAAACAAACTCGCTGTGCATATTACTAGGCTCCATAAAATCTCTAACTCGTTCCCAGGTCAATGTATACGCTTCTACAATAAACTTCCAAATGACGCGTTTAAATTATCCATGGGTAAATTTAAAAGATTTATCAAAACTAGACTATGTCAAAAGGCTTACTATTGTATCTCAGATTACATAAATGATAAAAGTATTTGGAAATGAATTGCTCTTGTTATGTTATATTAATGATTGTATTTGTATTTAATGTAACGATATTGGCAATTAAAAGAGTCGGCCTTGAGTTTCTTGCCAGTTCTTCTCAAGAAGCCCCGTCGCCGGAACTGGCACTTAAATTCACTTTCACATTCAAGATAGTGTGATGAAAGTGAATCTAAGCTCTGCGGATTTAGAGTAGTAATGATTTACACATGTTTCTTATATTTAGTTTGTATGACGTTTCTAAGTGCTTTATAAAGTCCAAGGAATAAAGATATTTTGAGTTTGAGTTTATATCATAATAGCAGTGGGTATATACAGGCTGATGATGATGATAATGTAGAATAGATTATTGACCTTAATTTTAGTTGTATAGATAGGTATATTAAGAGGCTCTTTGACTAACATTTTTTTCGGTTTGATATGTAGGGACGTCTTCATAATATAACCATAGGTGAAAGAATTACTTCGATAGCACAAAAATCTCTCGAGATATGATAATTTGAAAATCACAATTTTTAAACGGTCCCGAAAACGCTCCATACAAAAGACTACTGAATAGGCTATTTGACTATCATTTTTTTCGGTTTGATATGTAGGGACGTCTCCATAATATAACCATAGGTGAAAGAAATACTTCGATAGCACAAAAATCTCTCGAGATATATTAAATTGAAAATCACAATTTTTAGACTGCCCCAAAACGCTCCATACAAAAGACTACCGAATTATGACGTCACATGTTTGTATTTTGTATGCATCAAATCAGAAATTTGTACGACAGCTATGTTAAATATTACGTTTATGTAATTAGTATCATAATAAAAGTTATAGCATTTTTTATTGCTTCTCCAATGGAAATAATATTTTTTAATAATTTCATACTTTTAAAATGGACTTTCCCGCCAAACTTTGATCGACGCTAAAAAAAGTCTGACTGAAGATATTAGAATGAAAGTTTGCAGATCTTTATAGTTTTGTGTATTTTACGATATTGTTAAATAACTTATACAATTTTTAAACATTGGAAAATAGCCTATTATGACGTCACAGATAATTTGTATGCATCAAATCAAAATTTTGTACAATAGCTATGTTAAATATTACGTTTATGTGATTAGTATCATAATAAAAGTTATAGCATTTTTTATAGCTTCTCCAGTGGGAATATTATTTTTTAATAATTTCATACTTTTAAAATGGACTTTCCCGCTAAACTTTGATCGACGCTAAAAAAAGTCTTACTGAAGATATTAGAATGAAAGTTTGCAGATCTTTATAGTTTTGTGTATTTTACGATATTGTTAAATAATTTATACAATTTTTAAAGATTGGAAAATAGCCTATTACGTCAAGTTCGCGTCATATCAATCGCATTCTTAATTTATTACATAATTTGAACAATTCTAAAATGTACAATAAACTAAAACTAATCTAAAAACCTATATATTTTATCTATAAACCAAAGAAAATTTATATTAAATAAATAAATACAAATTTATTTACAAATAAAAAATATGCCCAAGATGTCTTTCGGCAGTGTCACAACACTGGCAGCATTAACTCGCGGCAGCTACCCATACTTATTCTTTCATGAACTTATTTGAATAAATATTAAATTTGTCACCAATAGTACAAAAAGAGTAGTAAGTATATGTTACACAGAAACATCGATCGTGCGTCGCACGAGCATTTATAGATTGAGTCTACGGATCTCTAAAAAATGTTCAGAAGCCTCGGTCCTGTGACTAATGAACTGTGGAATGAGTGTAGTGTATCATTGGAGTGTTTTAACTTTGATGCAATTAAAGTTGCCAACTCACAAACTGAATACATAAGCTACATTTGATTAATAATTTGAACTAGGCTGTTTAATCACAGAGAAATAGTGCTGGGTTTAATGTTAGTAGGGTTATTAGCTTCGTCCAATAAACTGCGGCCCACGACCCTATGTTCGGTGTAATTTTGTTAGTATGTTTTTTATTTTTTTTTATAAATAAATATTGCCAGACAAATTAGACAGCGCCATCTAGCCCCAAAGTAAGCGAAGCTTGTGATATGTGTACTAGACAACTAATAAACATACGTAAATACATTTTTTTTTTGTAAATACATACTTATGATACATAGAAAACACCCAGACCAAGACAAACAGACATGTTCGTTCATGCACACAAATGTTTGTCCTATGAACCCACGAGCGTTGGTGTCGAAGCCGCGTCATTGACTGCTACGCCACCGAGTTCGTCAATATATGTTTTTTGATTTCGCAAACTGCAAACATTTTGTTTTTTGTTTTGTATAGATAAGGTGAACGTTTATTCATTACTAGCTGTTACCCGCGGCTTCGCCCGCGTGGTCCAGGGGAGCTGCCATTGATTTCTGTATATTTTTTTTGCTTGCTGCTGTATTCAGTGAGGAGGAGGTACTTTCCCAGTCGGCCAGTTTACAAATACGCTGTACTCTACCACTCTTTCGCCTATTTCGCTACACGGCAGGGTCCACCACATGCAGCTGAGCCTGGCTTTGGCTCTAAAAAACATTTGTTTGCTTGGTTGTTAAAAAAATCATGTTAGCAATTAGGTTCCATTCGACGTGAAAGAAGGACAAATGATTATAAACTTTATTTTTTCCCGTGGGAATAAAGGGTTTTTCCTGGATAAAAAATAGTCTATGTTACTCTCCAGACCAGAAACTATCCCCTGTTAAAAAATCATGTCGGTACTTAGGTTCCATTCGACGTGATAGAAGGACAAATGATTACAAAGTTTATTTTTTCCCATGGGATTAAGATGTCTTTCCGGGATAAAAAGTAGCCTATGTCACTTTCCAGACCGTAAATTATCCCGATTAATAAAATCATGTCCGTACTTAGGTTCCTTTTGACATGAAAGAAGGACAAATGGTTATAAACTTTATTTTTTCCCGTGGGAATAAGATGTTTTTCGGGGATAAAGAGTAGCCTATGTCAATCACCAGGCCTTAAACTATCTAAAAAAAAAATCATGTCAATCCGTTTGTTACTTTCGACGTGAAAGAAGGACAAACAAACAAATAAACAAACACTCTTTCTTCTTCTCTGTCGTTTCGCTCTTGGCAGAGCGGTCGTGGTCACGTAGAGGCATCCACATCGGTGGTGGAGACGGACACAGCTCTCCGCACGATCTCCCGCCATCTCTCCCTGTTGGCAGACTGTCTGGCGCAGTCAGATACACGGGTTCCCATTGCAGATTTAACCTGGTCAATCCAACGCATAGGTGATCTTCCGCGTGGTCTTGTCCCTTCCACCTTTCCCTGAACGACCAGGCGCTCTATGGAATCGTTATCCCGCCTAGAGACATGTCCGAAGTACTGCAAAATGCGCGACTGTACTACGGCAGACAAACGCTGTGTGATGCCCAATTCTTGGAGTATGGACACGTTGGTGCGGAACTCCGTCCATGATATCCCGAGCATCTTTCTCCAGCACCACATTTCCAGAGCGTCTATCCTTTTCTTTTCCAACTCACGCACTGTCCACGTCTCCGCAGCGTAAAGAAAAATGGGGAGTACAAGTGTTCGTACGAGCTTGATTTTAGTGGCTTTGGTGATGTTACGATTCCTCCACACTTTTCTCAACTTCTCCATCGCAGTTTTGGTCATGGCCATACGTCGTTTCACTTCATCTACACATCCGCCGTTGTTTGAGATTAAAGCCCCAAGATATACGTAGGCTATCACCACGTCACAGTTCGCAATCTGTGTCACCTCGGGCGAATTGGCGTTGACGCGATCCACGATCATAATCTTGGTCTTAGATCGGTTTATTTTCAACCCAAACGTAAGGCTTATGTGCTCCATTATGAGAAGCAATTCTTCCATACGGTCAGCGTTACTCGCAAATAAGGTGGTGTCATCTACGTACCGCAAGTTCGAAATTTTGTATCCACCAATCACCACGCCATCGTTCCAGTTCTCGAGAGTGATTCGCATTACAAGCTCGGTGTAGATATTAAATAATAAAGGTGAAATTATGCATCCCTGTCGAACGCCTGCACTTGGATGGAAACTATTTGAGAGGAGGTCATCGGTCCGCACTGAAGCTGTACCCCCTTCGTAGAGCTCCCTGAGCAGGTGCACGAGGTGTTGTGGTGTGCCCATGTCCAGTAGTGTTTTCCACAACATTGGCCACTTCACCGAGTCAAATGCTTTGGAGAAATCAACAAAGCATATGTATGTCGGCTTGTTGAATTCTCGAGCCTTTTCGATGATTTGACGAACGATGAGAATTTGTTCACGGGTTCCTTTTCCCTTCACAAAACCGGCTTGTTCTGGCGCAATTTCTCTGGATAAATATGCTTTCAGTCGCTCGTTTATGATGTGTAGCATTATTTTGCTCGCGTGTGTTACCAGTGCAATAAGTCGAAAGTTGCTACACTTCTTCGTGGAACCCTTTTTATGAAGAGGAGTGAATATCGTGTGAGCCCATTCAGAGGGCCATTTGCCTGTGTGCCATATTTTGTTGCAAATTATATGGAAGATATGAACGCCATGCTCTCCCAATGCTCGTATAGTTTCAATTGGGGTCTCATCTCTACCTGTGGCTTTTCCATTCTTCAGATGTCGAATAGCGGCTCTCACCTCTGATTTAAGTATATCCGGCTCGAGCATATCACTCGTAGGTTCCGTTGTCCGATCTTCAAACAGCGACTGACAATAATCTCTCCAAACTTTCGAAATTTTATCCAGTTCAGTAACTACTTGGCCATTATGATCTTCGATGGCCCAGGTTTTGGATGGCAACGTTTTCGTAATGAGACGGATCTTGTGGTGCAAGTCTCTTGACTCATATCTGTCTGCATGAGCCTCAATTTCTGTACACATATTGCGCAAGTAGGTATTGTGATCTTGTCTACATTTACATTGTATTTGTGCCGACATGTTATTAAGATCCTTGATATCCGCTCCTGTTGCTTTCATCTTCCGACGTTTTTCGACGAGTTCGAAGGTACTGTCAGTCATCCAGTGCTGTCTTTTGTGAGTTGTAATCGGTGGTGCGGTTTCGTTGACAGTTGTGGTGATGAGTGTCTTAGTACGGTCCCATAGTGCATCGGGTGTTTCGTCAGCCAGATCTGCCTCTGACCACTTCGTCCACTTCTGTTTGATAAGCGAACGAAATCCAACACCCTCCCTCACCTCCAACTTTCTCGGCTTTTTAATGATTCTAGCTGCTGTCAACACACACTTTCACATTTATAATATTACTAGCTGTTACCCGCGGCTTCGCCCGCGTGGTCCAGGGGTGCTGCCATTCATTTGTGTATATTTTTTTCTTGTTGCAATTGTTTTACTTCGTGGGATAAAACGTAGTACCAATATGTACAAGTTTTAATCATCATCGTCTGCGGATGAATTTATTTACTTTAACACTTATTAGCACCACATAAATATTTGCCCTCTGCAGGGATCGAACCCGCGAACCTCTGACGCTGAAGGATCGAAAAACAACACAAAACATAGGTACATATATATATATATATATATATATATATATATATATAAATCATGTCGGTACTTAGGTTCCTTTCGACGTGATAGAAGGACAAATGATTACAAAGTTTATTTTTTATCCCATGGAAATAAGATGTTTTTCCGGGATAAAAAGTAGCTTATGTCACTGTCCAGACCGTAAACTATCCCCGATAAAAAAATCATGTCGGTACTTAGATTCCTTTCGACGTGATAGAAGGACAAATGATTACAAAGTTTATTTCTTATCCCATGGAAATAAGATGTTTTTCCGGGATAAAAAGTAGCTTATGTCACTGTCCCTGGTAAAAAAAATCATGTCCGTACGTAGATTCCTTTCGACGTAAAAGAAGGACAAATGATTATAAACTTTATTTTTTCACGTGGGAATAAGATGTTTTTCGAGATAAAATGTAGCCTATGTCACTCTCCAGGCCATAAACCATCTCCAAAAAAAAATCATGTCAATCCGTTCGTTACTTTCGACGTGAAAGAAGGACAAAAAACAAACAAACAAACACTCTTTCACATTTATAATATTAGTATGGATGGAAGTATGGAAGTATGTAAATGGAAGTATGGAAGTATGGATAGTAAGTATGGAAGTATGGATGTCCAGGCTAAGTAGTATGTATGTATGGCGGCTTGAAGGTAAAGTTCTTAATGCCTAAACCGGCAATGAATGAGTTGACGAGCTCGGTGGTCGAATGGCTAGCAATGACTACTTTGACTCCGAGGCTGCGGGTTCGATTCCCGCACAATACATACATTGGTGTGCATGAACATGTCTGTTTGTCTTGGTCTGGGTGTTTTCTATGTATTATAACTATGTATTTACAAAAAAAAAATGTATTTAGTTACATTTATCAGTTGTCTAGTACCCATAACATAACCTTTGCGCTTAACTTGGGACTAGATGGCGCTGTGTAAATTGTCCAGAAATATTTATTTATATTAGTTACTAGCTGATGCCCGCGACTTCGTTCGCGTGGACTTTATGATTACTGGAGTTATTTATGAGGGTATTTATGAGTACTGGACTTTATGATGAGTGGAGATTATATTAATACAAATACGAACTAATGTAGATACATAAGAAAATATTTCTTATACGTTAAAAGTCAATATATATATTTTTTTGTTTAACACACCATAGTTTAAAAAATAAAATTAAGGGAGTCTTTCCTTCGGGAGCTAATATGAACAGACCTTCCACTAACTCTTGAGAAAGCCACGTAAAGTTGGCTATGCGAAAAACAACCAGTCCTAAGCTTGTCACCAGCGAATTTTAGTGATTTTTTTATTGTTATAGCAAAGCTAGTGGTCACCGACAACTGCGTACGTTTAAAATTAAAATGGATTTTTTTTTTGGAGAAAAGTGGTGGATCTGGTATACGCGGAATAAATACAGTTTCACCGGCACCACTCTCACTGAGAATCTCAGCTTCAATTATATTACGCTGCCATTGACTTTACTTCAGAAAGGAGATCTTCCCCAAATTTTAATAATATTCTTGAAAACTCTTGGGCACGTAAGTTCTATCTACAGCTTCTAGTGCCTTACTGTTAGCCATTTCGCATTCATCTCAAACGATTAGACAGCAATCATGAAACACCTTCGCTTTGTCACAGTTTCGTGTCACAGAGCATGTCGGTGTTTCAATTCTGTTTAAATCGAGTAGGATATTGAACATTGTATTTGCGTCCTTCCGCCTAGTAGTATTGTGGCTGCAATACCTGGCGTTGCTGCTGCGAGATCTTATTTTGGCGCCTGATTTCAGCGTGGATTGCTCTCGTCTGGTATATATTTCCAGTCCCTCGTGGAGCAATTAAGAAAAACAGTTTCCCCTCATTGCTTAAAACACTTTCCTCCACCAAACCAAATAAACTCTGATCTTGCTACATAGCGTCCCGCAAATGCACTTCTTCTTCTGGTTTGTGCGAATATATACCAATCATTCCATTTCAATTTTATAGCGTACACGTCTATAATAAACTGACTAAGACCACGTTACCTTTGTAAATAAAATAAAACGATTGCGTACTTGTAGCAGGTAAGAATAAAAGTTTTTTTTTTTTTTTTACAATAGATTCAATATTTTGTTAATCTATTTATTGTAATCTATGTATTGTAATAAATAGATTTAAAAAAGTAAAAAAACACGCTATAATAGCAAATAGAACTAAAAAAGTACTACTTAAAAACTTTTTAGTTCTATTGGCTATTATAGCGTGTTTTTTTACTATTTTTTAAAACTATAATTTTTTGTAAACACGTGTTGTTTATGCAAAAAAAATTAACTTTGTTCTGCAGCAGGTGTTCCAAATCTTGGATTTTTATACCTCAACAAAAAAGGGTCATCAGACTGAACAACTTGTGCAAAGGCGTCATTTTTATATTTCTTATAGTTTACCTGAACCATTATGGTTCTGCATCAGGTGTTCCAAATCTTGAATTTTCTAAATCTCAACAAAAAATGCTCATCAAGCTGAACAACTTTTGCTAAGGTGTCATTTTTATATTTCTTATAGTTTACCTGAACCATTATGGTTCTGCATCAGGTGTTCCAAATCTTGGATTTTTATACCTCAACAGAAAATGCTCATCAGGCTGAACAACTTTTGCTAACACGTCATTTTTATATTTCTTATAGTTTACCTGAACCATTATGGTTCTGCATCAGGTGTTCCAAATCTTGGATTTTTATACCTTAACAAAAAATGCTCATCAGGTTGAACAACTTTTGCTAAGGCGTCATTTTTATATTTCTTATAGTTTACCTGAACCATTAAGGTTCTGCATCAGGTGTTCCAAATCTTGGATTTTTATACCTCAACAGAAAATGCTCATCAGGCTGAACAACTTTTGCTAAGAATTCATTTTTATATTTCTTATAGTTTACCTGAACCATTAAGGTACTGCATCAGGTGTTCCAAATCTTGGATTTTTATACCTCAACAGAAAATGCTCATCAGGCTGAACAACTTTTGCTAAGACGTCATTTTTATATTTCTTATAGTTTACCTGAACCATTATGGTGTTGCATCAGGTGTTCCACTTTCCAAAATCAATTATACCCTATATTTTGCCCAGGCTGAACAGCTATATAACAAAAAAAGTTTCATTCGAATCCGTCCAGTACTTCCAGAGATTAGCGTGTACAAACAGACATACAGACAAACAGACAGACATTTTTTTTTTAATTCTTACTCTATTACTATATCTCCATCGCCTCCAATTGTTTTTTTGTAAATATATTCAATGTACAGACACATCATTTTTACTGTTTTATTATATGTATAGATAAAAATATTTCTATGGTATGTAGTGGTATATATGGAAGTGGCTGACTAACGAGCATATAAATAAATATTTCTGGACAATTTACACAGCGCCATCTAGTCCCAAATTAAGCACATAAATGTTTGTCCTGTGCGGGAATCGAACCCGCGACCTCGGAGTCAAATTGGCCATTCCTAACCATTCGACCACCGAGCTCGTCTATATATATACCTATATATGCTTGTTTGCCACCTACCGTTGTATAAAAAAATCCTAAAAAGAGGTGCGAAGGCTTTGGTATGGAAATAAATATAATATTTATTGGAGAGAGTCTGCAGCTCTGCAACACACGTCTCGACCTAGTTCAAACTGCAGGCAACAAGGGCATATTATATTTTATGCTTATATGCTAGAATATTATCTTTTGTTTTCTTCTTTGTGTGAAGTAAATAACCTATTAGATTTAAATCGCGTTGGAAAATAGTGTACTTATCTGGGATACGTATAATTCCTAAGTTTAAACTGAATAGTCGCAATTATGAGGTTATTTAAGAAATATTTAATTTATAAATTTCTTAGAAATGAAATATTACATAATTTAATTGCATACTTTAATCTATAGATCCTTATCCCTACTTCCCTACTTAATGTTCTAAATATGGGATGTGTTCGCACGCTCGCTAAAATAATATTTATGTAAAGTAATATTAAATAGATTAGGGCAACACAAAGAAGAAAAATAAAATAAACAAATAAAATAATAAAAAGAAAAATAATAATTAAAAAAACAATACATATATACAAAAAAAAATCGACGTGAAAAGAGAATAACAATAGTAATACAAATATATATATTAACAATAAGATACATAGCACTAAGTACTAGAATAAGCAAGCACGGAGCATTTAGAGTTATAAAAACAAAATTAAAACTACAACGGTACATTTAATCAAGATGTAGGTAGATGTAACTATATAAAAATATGTGGATGTGAGTTTGTTACGCTGCCACGCTGAAACTACTCTACCGATCATCATAAAACTTTGTACAAAAATTTCCAAAGTTATTAGAAAGATAGGAGGACAAAGCATAAAGCATGCTTTTGCCTACGACATGACGCGTGAACGGTTGGACCGATTACGCTATTTATTTTTATGTTGTATTTGTTAATTTCAGGAGAAAGTTATAAAAGAAAAAATAAGAAAGTTCGAAAAAATTAAAAAAAACTGTTAACTTTCCTAATGTAATATCGTTTGACAGAACTGTTAGTAATTTCACAGATTGCGCGAAACAAATTCGAATTCAATCCGTCCCAAAAAAACGTTCTTTCCTGTAATCTCATTCATAAACAGCACAGAAATTTTATTTCTGTGATAAACAGGAACACAAAAACCTTCGTTAGCTAATTAGCCGGGTGCACCATGTGCAGGTGTGGCTAACTTTGGTGATAAACGAGGGTGAGCCGCTTACACCCCTTACAACACACGTCTTTGTATCTAATAATAAGTAAGTGCCTCCATATAACCTTATACTCTGTGCACAAAATGCGTATATTGGTATAACGTACGTCCAACATAAATCGACCTTTGCAACCTTTCCAACAGCTCCCTAACAGAGGTCTTAAAAGTGGTCGTACCTTTTACTGGACCTTGAATGGATTGATTCACCTCGCTCGTGGGTGTCGGCTCATTATTTGTATGTTGTTTACCACTCATTTGATGAATAATTTTATTCGTCTGAAGGTCTCTATACTAAAGCATTAGGCAGCATTTTTTTACACTACGCGGGATGACATACAAGCATACGGCCCACTTAATGTAAAGCTACTAACATCATCATCAGGTCATTTAGTCTCCACTACAGTAGCACGACCCTCTCTCGTCCGTCCCAGAAGAAGGAGGATTTGGCCTACACTCCCCACGCTGGCCAAACGGGTTGCGGAGGCCTGATCGATGTTTGGTAATGTATTTCCCTTAGCCGCCTTGTACGACATCCACGGGAAGAGACGGAGTGAATCTATTCTAGTCTGCCGGAAGCCACACGGCCAGCGCTACTATAGACGCTTGCAATACAAGAAGAATTTTTGGCCCGCATGCCGCAAGTGGGGTACTTGCGGGCCAAAAATTCTTCTTGTAACAACAACTGTACAAAGGCGGACTTATCCGTCAAAGGGATCTCTTAGAGGGATAAGTCCGCGTTTGTACAACTTTTATTCCATGTAAGCTTTTTCTTTCTTTTCAATCCCTTTCTCCATTTAAAAAGACACGATATGCATAAGGCACAAAGGAATCGTTTATGGTATTTATCTATATTTGCAGAAAGTCTCTAGAATAAAGGTAAAGCAACAAACCATGAAGCTACGAAATGTATTAAATAGAAACAAACGTTTGTCGCCAAGGAAATTCCTTATCTCCAAATGTCAAGTACAAACGATTTCCATGTTAATTTTCCGGCATAACGCGAACGCTAACATTGATAGCATGTGACATTGAATCGACTGAACATTTTTTTTTATTTTTTTTATACTATGACAGGTGGCATACGGCCCGCCTGATGTGAAGCGGCTACCGCAACCATACTAACGCTCGCAACATAAAACACCGCTCGCGCGCCGCCACCCCCGCTGCCAACGCAGCATCTCCTTCCGTTCTGGTGACCTCACTCACTCGCAGGAACACAACAATCCTCAAGGGGATTGTTATTTGGCTGCGGTATTCTGTGAGGTGGAGGTACATTCCCCAGTCGGGTAGCTTACAATTACGCTCCCTGCCTCTCTTTTCGCCAGAGTTTCGTTTGTCAGTCAGCAGGGTGCATCGCGTGCAGGTGAAGTTGGCTTTGGTTCCAGTTGATGAACCACTTACACCCCAACAATAGAAGAAATAAAACAGATAATGAATAGCGAATGATCACTATGAGGAGCTGGATAGTGTCGCTCGATCACGCAAGTTAAGCACCGTCGACCGTAACCTGTCTATAGATGGGTGAGGAGCGAGCGGAACGCTTATATGCTTATATACGCCGAAAGTCACTCTTGGAAATGAATAGGCTCCAAAACCACTGAACCGATTTTGATGAAACTTGTCACAATTAAAGACCGAGACATGCTTGAGGTTTGTGTCGAAAAAAATTGATATCGATCATGTCCTTGAGGAATGATAATCTAATGCATTTTCCATTGAAATCAAGGAAAAACATACACTCGGCGAATCTACTCGCTCCACTCAACCTCGATTTCGGCCCCGTGGGCTAGAATCCGGCCTAGTTTATCTTTTTTTTTTTTTTTTTTTTTTATACTACGTCGAGTGGCAGACACGCATACGGCCCGCCTGATGTGAAGCGGTTACCGTAGCCATATTAACGCTCGCAACATAAAATATCGCTCGCGCGCCGCCACCCCCGCTGCCATCGCAGCATCTCCTTCCTTTCTGGTGACCTCACTCACTCGCAGGAACACAACAGCCCTCAAGGGAACCGTTATTTGGCTGCGGTATTCTGTGAGGTGGAGGTACATTCCCCAGTCGGGTAGCTGACAATTACGCTCCCTACCTCTCTTTTCGCCAGAGCTTCGTTTGTTAGTCAGCAGGGTGCACCGCTTGCAGGTGAAGTTGGCTTTGGTTCAAAGATGTTGATGAACCACTTACACCCCAAAATCTAGAACTGCTCTGTACTTCGGAGGGTATGTTATGCCGTCGGTCCAGGCTGCAGTCATTAAATGATGCAGTGTTTGCAAGCCAACCCGCAATTGAGCAATGTAATGGAGTACGCTCCAAATCCAAGTACGAGTGCCAACAATCACCAGTATCAATATAACTAAACGACTTTGACGAGCTCGGTGATCGAATGGTTAGCAATGGCCAATTTGACTCCGAGGTCGCGAATTCGATTCCCGCACAAGACAAACATTTGTGTGCATGAACATGTCTGTTTGTCTTGGTCTGGGTGTTCTATGTATTATAAGTATGTATTTACAAAAAAATGTATTTAAGTACATTTATCAGTTGTCTAGTACCCATAACACAAGCTTTTCGCTTAATTTGGGACTGGATGGCGCTGTGGAAATTGTCCAGAAATGTTTATTTATTATTATTATTTATTTATTATAACTAAACGATAAGTTTTTTTTTTTTTGTATTTATTGGTTAAAATAAAACTAACAGACTATTTGAACTATCCGTCAGATTAAACTAAATTAAAAGCTGCCATTCATTAGCCAACATGTTAGCCGTGTTGGTCATGTTGTCTGACATTTTACCTGTGTATTTAGCTGTGTATGGACGTGTTGTCAATTAAAATATCTGCCAACATGATTGACAACACATCCATACACAGATATATTGTTAGGCAACGTGACCGACACCGCTAACATGTTAGCTAATGTATGGCAGCTTTTAAGAGTAAAAATTAAAATTAGAAAAATAAAGTTGATTTAAAAAAAAAATTGCAACCGATTTTAGTTGGCGAGCGCAGCTTATTGGTGGAATACCCCGGCAGACGCTGCTGCCCGTCTTCCGGGAGAAAAGTTATCGCGTGACACAAGATTTAGTCGCCTTGTACGACATCCAGCGCAGAGCAATGGAGTGGCGCAATTCTATTCTGCCGGCAACCACAGGGCAAATTTAAGGGTTCCCTCGATTTTTCTGGGATCCCATCATCAGACCCTGACTTGGTGAATATGGAACCACCTCGCAATTACCCTTTCAAATAAAAAAAAATGAATTTGACCATACGTGCTTATAAAATATAAGGGTTTCCCTTAATTTCCTTGGCATCCCATCATCAGATCCTGACTTGGTGAATATGGGACCACCTTGCAATCATACCCTTTCAAATAAAAAAGAATTATGAAAATCGGTTCACAATTCGCAAAGATATCGAATAACATACATACAAAAAAAATATTCAGTCGAATTGAGAACCTCCTCCTTTTTTAAAGTCGGTTAAAAAAAACAAATCCGACTTCTGCCCCCTTACAACCATCTCTTATTGAGATTCAATAACTGAATAGAATGCTTATTCATACCAATGAATATGCGACTCTATTTAAAATAGAATAGAGTCGCTTATTCATTGGTATGAATAAGCAATCTTTTCAAATTATTTAATCGCAATAAGAGATGGTGGTAAGGGGGCTGTATTTTTACGCGTAATATGGTATAAAAATAGAATTTAAATAATTTCTTTTTCATACCACTTAGGTAGCAAATAATCACCGGCCAAGTGCGAGTCGGACTCGCGCATGAAGGGTTCCGTACCATTATCTATACAAACGGCAAAAGAATCACGTTTGTTGTATGAGAGCCCCCCTTAAATATTTGTTTTATTTTAATTTAATTATTTAATAGCCTTAGTAATAGGGTTCCTTTTTACCCTTTGGGTACGGAACCCTAAATAAAAAAAGAATTTTTTTGAAGGCATTAAAAGCCTAAAGAGATGAGAGAGAAGAGAAGTGAAGCTCAACTATCGTGCACCACAGATTTTAAGTACCTATCTAATACTATTGCGGACCTAAAACATAAATAAATAAATAAATAAACATAACCCTCCTTTCCATGTCATCGGGTAATATACTTATTTGAATAAAAATCCATACAATTTTACAGTGTACAGATAAGGCAGTGAACGAAATAAGTTATGTATGCAAGTGAAGTTGTATTTATATTGTGTTGCAGAGGCGTGTGTGCGTTTATCCTGAATAACTGACTCTCCCGGGAGCAGAGAGTGCCAAAATACACGCAAGGAATTGCTAAAGCATTATCCTTGGTAGATGCAACGAGTTTTTGCTTTCAGCCGTAACAGGTTTTCACAGACTTCAGTTAGTGACATGAAAGCAGAATAGAGTGAAATCGAGGTTTCATTAGAGTAGAAAATTTATACGATATATAATAGGTGTCCCGGCAAACGTTGTTCTGACATTTTATGAAATATGAACAAAAGGAGTGCCATGTGCCATCACAAAAACAGTGACACGAGATTTATATATAGGGTAACTTGTACTAACTTTGGCATCCCCACAGTCATTGGCACTTTAACCTTTAAACGGAGATATTAAGAATTGTCATGGCAATACAATACGTACTCTGTTATTTTTAAAATCTAGCATTGCAACACTTTAACAATTTTTTATTAGACTTTTTTACCAAATTATTATGGCAACACAGCATTAAAAATAAAGAACGCTCGTAAGGCATGTTGTTTTTTCCCGCAAATTTTAACGGATTCGACAAAGAAGAGGTATGTAAAAACCATTGTTTTTTTACGATTTTGACTTAGTAAAAGGTGGGAAATATTTTAATTATATTAATTCTAAGTAATGTTACCATTTTTATTTATATTTTCCTTATTTTTGGTAACATACCTCAATTTATTAGTGTGCCAACTATTGGTCAAGTAGCTTTTATGGCAGTGCAATAATTTGGCACCTGTGCCAATCACTACATTTTACTTTTTATTTTTTTTATTATGTTTTTTATAGCCAATTAAATTAGATTTTAGAATATATTAATATCACAGTTCAAAAATGTTTTTCGTTTCCTTCTTCACAATTGTTAGCACTGCCAATCATTGTACTTTAGGGGGTGCTATTCACTACATTTTCGTGTGTGCCAATCCTTGCAACGGTTAGCAGCAGTGCTAATTATTATATTATTTCCAATGCCAATCACTGGCGTATTTTATAAAATATCGAAACTAGTATAATTATTGTCATGCTATACTGGCATTACACACAATATTCACAAGAATGTAAGAATAATAAAGAAAATTTATTGTTATCAAAATGTTCAATTTACTCAAGCCATATCCAACCAAACAAACCAAACATTTTATTCTCCCTAAGCCTTTAGGGAAAGTAGCTGATAGGTGGTACACTTTTCGAAGTGAACTAGAATTGTTCAAATTTTTAAATGACGAGTCAGGAAAGGAGTATGTTTAGAACGTATCTACCAGTATTATATATTTTTCGATATTTTTTTACAGTTTTAATTAATAAAAATGTGCCCTAATTACATACTAAGATGAGTGCCAATTACTAGTAAGTTAGTGCTAATAATTGTGCAGTAAGTGCCAATGACTGTACTTTTGGATATTTTTAAATGTTTTCTATTTTCTTTTAATAAAAATGTTTCCTTTTCGTACTAAATTAATTTTTATTTTAATAACAATACATTAAAGAATACCTTTTAAATCGTAAATTACGTCTAAATATGTTACATAAATTATAATTAACAAATTTAGGGTAGATTTTTCTTAGAGTGCCAATCATTGTACAGTTTCCCCTATGTCTGTCCCTATGTGACTTCGTAACCTGTTAAACGGCTAAAACTGATTATGATGAATGATATGTTTTAGATTTGTCTTTATTGCTATAAGATAAAATTTATATGTATATAAAAATAATAAAAATTAAATATGTAATAAAGACAAATCTAACGACGTATCTTTTGATATATACTCGAACATACATGTTAGTACCACAGTATAAGTAATAGTACTACATTAAATATTTTTTTTTGTTAATATATATATATATATAATACATAGAAAAGACACAGACCAAGACAAACAGACATGTTCATGCACATAAATATTTGTCTTGTGCGGGGATTGAACCCGTGACCTCGGAGTCAAAGTGGCCATTGCTAACCATTCGACCACCGAACTCGTCAGAAATAAACAGCATTCAAATTCATACTTAGTAGTCATTAAAGTCGTTTGTATGGATTTGGCTGGGGCATAAATCTCTGCATAGACTAAAAATATTCCCTACAATACGGTACTCGTACCACCACTATGCTAAAGATACAAGGTCGCACAGAATAATCTATGAAATAGCTGCTGCCTTTCACATAGGCTAGACGTAATCATCTCGTAACCGCCCAACTGTGAAATATTAAGTTATAGCTTCACTTAAGCTATTAGTTTACGAGTACATTTTTAATAATAGGTTGGTTTGTTTGAAGGGGGTCAATACCGTTGTGACTATCAATCTACTAATCGAATACGTAAATGGAATATCGATATCCACTGTAACTTTACATTGATTAGGCTTATTTCCCAGATCCGGCAGCAATATTCTGCAGGCATTTATTTTTTTAATTAAATTTTATTTCTTATATTTTATCGATATGGCAGTGGGCTGATCACATTTGCCGAGTCACTTCTCCATTTCATTCAGCGGTGACAGCTGGGGGAGGAAAGTCCTAGAGTGAATGCCACGTATGGGGCGACGAAGCGTAGAGCGCCCTCTCTCTACATAGACCGACTAGCTCAAAAAAGTGGCTGGTAGCAGTTGGATGCGGCAAGTGGAGGATCGCATATGGCGGAAAGCATTGGGAAAGGCATATATCCAACATTGGGAAGATACATGCTGATAATAATGATGATGATGATTCTATCGACTGTACAATGGGTTGTGTTCGGAGGAGTTGTTTGATATGATGCCTACGGCCTCTTTTATAATCGCACCACTCACCATAGGTAGGAAATTTATCCTCACATATTAGAACCAAAACGAACTTGCTAACGGTTTTCCCAGGCAGCTACTGCATCGGCTTCTTCTAGAAAAGCGTAAAGGGTTTGTTACAGGATCGATAATGATGTGAGTGATGCCTAAGAAGATGGAAGGGTTATGTTTTTCGAGCGTATGTATATTTCTTATCAATTTATTACTTGCATGAAGAAGCCAGAACATCATCCGTAACATTACTTATCGCGCCAAAATGTTCTTAGTAGGAATATATACTATGGCCCTGATAAATTTCATTACAATCATGACATGAAAAGGTAAGAAACAGATAGACACAAATTAGTTTGAATATGGATCAATATTTATAAAAGCAACTGATATAATTAGTTCTTTCCAGTTTTATAATACTTACTTATAAAGTTAAGTAAAATATAGTGTTAAAAAAAATCAATTAGGTATATTTAGGAAAGATAAAATAATCATTCACACATTACGTAAAATAATATTATCTACCTCTTTATTTTTGTGCTGCAAATTATTTACTTTGCCATTGAATCTGTGGGATATGTTTACAACCAAAATAAAGTGCCTAGCTTTTAACAAATAACCATGTAATGGAACACCCAATTTTCCTTTAACGTCGAAGAAAAAACCGTTATTGATTACCGACGTGTAGTAGTCGTGTCAATGGTTCGTTGAACCATCGAAATGCTTACTTAGAACTTAATACCGCTTTGAATAGAGTTAGTTCACATTATTATGTATTTAGCAACGTTTTTGTGTGAATACCATACATCTTCGTTGACAATACATCGCAAAATAGCCCTATTCAATACCTTATAATCATTACTACCGACATATCAATCAGTTTGTATTTGTGACCGCCCACTTCTGGACAAAGACCTCATTTTCAATACAAAGAGAAATTAATTATTGAAAACTTACATGTATATGTAATAAATAATAACAGACTAGGTTCATTAACATCTTTGAACCAAAGCCAACCTCACCTGCATGTGGTGCACCCTGCTGACAAATCACTACCGCCAATCAGAGCAACATCACGGGGTCGCTGATTGGTTGCCCGCCTATACTCCTTACTTTCTTTCTGGTGAGCTCACTCGCAGGAACAGAATAACCCTCAGGGGAATTGTTCTTTGGCTGCGGTATTCTGTGAGGTAGAGGACCTACCTCTCTTTTCTCCATAGCCTTGTTCTGCCTTAGGTCTGAATGAATCTGAGGAGGACGCTCCTAGTATTTTATCCAAGAATCTTTATATCTGATAAGATTTGTGCACAACTCAATAAAGCAACGGTCGTTACCCAAATTCATACCATAGCTAGGTTACGGGGCTGAGGCCCTACCGCCGAAGATAAAGCCGATTACCATACAATTCTCATACTAAAATGTTCGATTTTGACAAATGTCACGTGATCTATCTAACATTCGTTACGCTACGAATTACACTTGGCTAGGGGGGCTGGACTCAGAAGTTACTAGCTACTACATAGGCCGGCGCTGGCAAAAATTTCTTGCCTTGTTGAAACGTAAGTCTCAAATACTATTAAGGACAACTAATTTTTGGAACAGGCCCACTACACATTTCTACCATTGTATCTGTAAAATATATAGAGAGTAAGCTAGAATTAAATAAATAAATATTGTCAGACAAATTACACAGCGCCATCTAGCCCCAAAGTAAGCGAAGCTTGTGTTATGGGTAATATACAACTGATAAACATACGTAAATATTTTTTTTTGTAAATACATACTTATGATACATAGAAAGCACCCAGACTAAGACAAACAGACATGTTCATGCACACAAATGTTTGTCCTATGTGGGAATCGAACCCACGAGCGTTGGTGTCGAAGCCGCGTCATTGACCGCTAGGCCACCGAGCTCGTCAAAATTAACAGCGGTGACCACCGAAAAGGCAATGAACAAGGAAGTCCGCTGCGGTCCCGAAGAAATTAGTTTGAAGCTTTTGGAATTTCACTTCCCTTCTCGTGGTATGTCAAATATTGCAAAATTAGGCAAGACAGTAGGTAAGATAATTGGTCAATCTTAATATATAAAAAAATCGTGTCACGTTGTTTGTCCGCGATGGAATCGTAAACTACTGGACCGATTTTAATAAAATTTAGTGTGTGCAGTTTGATCCAACTTGAGAGATAGGATAGTTTAGATAACTCATCGGAAAAATTAACGGAAAAATATTTAAAGACGATACGAATTTCGCCGGGCCAGCTAGTAATGATGTAAATAAAAATTAAGTATAAGTGCCACAGCCTATGGAACGCTCCATGATCCTTTCCCTATTTCAATCGTCCAACGGAGACGTCTAGACAGAGCAATCTTGCGGGGCATGTGCGGTATGGAAGGGAGGGAGGGGGCAGGCGCGTACCAAGTAGCCATACAGTCTACTCTATGGTACTCGATACACGCTGTTAAGAAATGGCACATTTTACTGATTTATTTAGCTCTACGTAACCCAAAATAGTTATTTGTTATGCAAGGCTGCAAAGTTAATTTTTGGCGCGAGTACCTTGTATTGAAACCTGAGCAAGCGAAGGAATCTAGGATCGAGCCACGAGCGAAGCGAGTGGTTCAAATATAGAATCCTGAGCGTAGCGAGGGTTTCAAAGGTACGAGACGCTAAATAACTTTGCTGCCGAGCGCAACACACAACTTTTCACCTCACTAAAGCGAGGAAAATTTGGTGCAAGAAAAACAGTTTTAATAAATAATCATCAATGGACTGGCTGCAGAGAATATAAACTATTACGAAACCAATGAGGTTCTATATATATATGTAATTTATCGTACGAAACCTTTATTGAATAAAAATATTCGAATTTTAAAAACACTTTCCACGCTAGCGGATAAAGTGCGATTTTCCACGCAGATTTCGAATGATAAACAGAGCTTTTACGAGCTAGTGAGGTAAAAAAATAATTATATTTCTATTATAAAATGTTGAAAGTGAAAAAAAATATTTTTAATCATCACCATCACCATCAGCCTGTATCTAGCCACTGTTAGATATATGCCTTCCCCAATACCTTCCACCAGATACGATCCTCCGCCTTCCGCATCCATGAAGACTTTAGTTTTCAAACATTAGGGTATTTTCTGTCTGTCTGTCAAGACCCTCTAGTCGAGAATGCGTGGAGGTATCAAGCTGAAATTTGAACTGTATACTCAGGTCTACGGTCCTATGAAGTTGTAAAAAAATCAAACTGCTCAGTTTACGCAAAAAAAAGTTACGACAGTTTATTCAGCAAAAAACGCATATTTCGATATTCTCAAGGGAATCAAAACCTATAGGGTACTTCCCGTTGACCTAGATCTATAAAATTTGGCAAGTAACATCGTTATAGACTACAAGTACAGGAATAAATCTCAAAACTATACATTTGTATTTAATTCTTAAATAATAGGGGGTCTATATTTTTTATAGCAGGTCGAAATTGAAACTACTAGTTCAAATGGGGTATCATATGAAAGGGCTTGATGTGCACATTGCAAAATATATTTTATTTATTTTTTCCGACGCATAATTTCTTATTTATAACATATAATTTCTTAATAACGCATAATTTCTTATTTCCAACGAGGCAACGGGGCCAGCATATTGGGAACTTTGCCTACGGGCAGCGGTTTATTAGATAAATTTTTTTTTTTAGTTTATTTTAATTAGTTTTAATTTAGATGTATTTATTTATTTATTAATTTTAAGATTAGATTAATTTTAGTTAATTTAGTTTGTAGTGTAAATTTATATTATAACAATGTTTTGTTTTTAATTTAATTCAATAAAAATTTCTTATTTATAATGAAAAATATCAAATTTATAAGATTCTACGTACGGAACCCTCGGTGGGCGAGTGCGACTCGCACTTGGCCGGTTTTTTTCATAATGTAGAGTAGATTTTGAAGTCGGTTTATTTTGTTAAATTATATGGTATATAACTTCTTCTTCTGCTGTTATGAACTATTGCCATTTATACAACCTGAACGCTGTATTGGCTATTTATAACCTGGACCATACCTCTGTAAAATGTATTGGTTAATAAATAATAAGTTATGGCTTATGGTCACATAAAACGTGGTGAAAATGCGAGCCAATTCACAAGCTTAAGGACAAATGTGTTAACATGTGAGTATAACAACGTGGCAATGAACTCTTAAACTTAAGGTGATGCATTGTTGAACGAAATATCAGATACAGCGCTTTACGAAAAAGCGCTTATCAACGCTTGTTAGGGACGCTGGTGACCCTAGCTACGCCGCACTCAGCGCTATCTAGTCCCAAACTAAGCATAGCTTATACTATGGGTACTAGATAACTAATATTACACTTAAATACGTTTTTCTGTAAATACATAAATATAATACATAAAAAACACCCAGACCAATACAAAAGGACATGTTCATGCACACAGATATTTGTCTTGTCCGCACAAGTCAAATATCTATGTGCATGAACATGTCCTTTTAGTATTGGATTGGGATGGATCGAAACCTCGGTGGTCATTGCTCCGAGTTCGTCAAAAATCTAGATCCCTTTTAACATCGTCAAGGTATCGTCTTAACGCTCGCATCGCGAGTATGACTTATTTTTGTAGAACCTTGGTGGCATGGCATACATGCATCTGTCTGGTTTCTAGTCTAGACTATACTAACAAGTGACAGTGGTATAGTCGAATCAATACTCCAAGTCGTTTACGCGTTGTATGTTTGTTAATCTTTTGATGTGATAACGTCTTATAAATCGATGAACGCCGGCTGCACACACGAAAAAGCATGACTCATTGTCACGTTCCGCCTGAGCCGAGCGTGCAAGCGAGAGCGCGGAACAAGCGTTAGAGAGGCGGCCTATGTTTCTTATGATGTTATCATGGAAAATTATCGTCAGTAAACTTACTTTACAGACAAACAATCTCCTGGCTTGTTCCCTATTTGGAGTCAGCCCTCCTGATACATTACCGCCACTATTGACGAATTTGTGTCATTTCTGGTGCTAGGTCCATCGTCAGCATGTCATTATGGATGGTTCGTATCCAGGTAGTTGGTGGGCGGCCTCTGCCTCTTTTGCGGGCTCCTTCATTTTTTTTTTTTTTTTTTTTATACTACGTCGGGTGGCAGACAAGCATACGGCCCGCCTGATGTGAAGCGGTTACCGTAGCCATATTAACGCTCGCAACATAAAATATTGCTCGCGCACCGCCACCCCCGCTGCCATCGCAGCATCTCCTTCCTTTCTGGTGACCTCACTCACTCGCAGGAACACAACAGCCCTCAAGGGAACCGTTATTTGGCTGCGGTATTCTGTGAGGTGGAGGTACATTCCCCAGTCGGGTAGCTTACAATTACGCTCCCTACCTCTCTTTTCGCCAGAGCTTTGTTTGTTAGTCAGCAGGGTGCACCGCGTGCAGGTGAAGTTGGCTTTGGTTCAAAGATGTTGATGAACCACTTACACCCCAAACCACTTCATTACATAATACATACATATTGTCAGACAAATTACACAGCGCCATCTAGCCCCAAAGTAAGCGAAGCTTGTGTTATGGGTACTAGACAACTGATAAACATACGTAAATATTTTTTTTTTGTAAATACATACTTATGATACATAGAAAAACACCCAGGCTAAGACTAACAGACATGTTCATGCACACAAATGTTTGTCCTATGTGGGAATCGAACCCACGAGCGTTGGTGTCGAAGCCGCGTCATTGACCGCTACGCCACCGAGCTCGTCATTCATTTTTGTTGTTACCCTTCGTGTCATATGCTCATCACTTCTACGCATTACGTGTCCAAACCAGCGTAGGCGGTTTTCTCTCCTTTTCTGTTGTATTTCCACTACCTTAAAGGTGCCTCGGATGTACTTGTTTTCAACTTTATCCAATCTCGTGACACCTCCTGCCCATCGCAGCAGTTTCATCTCCGCAACTTGCATATTTTGTTTGATTTTACAGACAACAATTTTTTTTAATACTACGTCGGGTGACAGACAGGCATACGGCCTGCCTGACTCATAACATGTACACATTGCTTCCCATCCCCGCTGAAATGGCAGCAACTCCTTCTTTCCTGGTAACCTCACTTCCTCACAGACACACAACAACACTCAAGGCTTCTAGGAATCTGCCCCCTACCACCAACTCTTATTGCGATTCAATAACTGAATTAGAATGCTAATTTATACTGAATAAGCGACTCTATTTCAAATTGAATAGAGTCGCTTATTCATTGGTATCAATCAGTTATTGAATCACAATAAGAGTTGGTGGTAAGGGGGCTGGTCCTGGTCTTCTGTGAGGTGGAGGTACTTAATACCAGTCGGGCAGCTAATAACTACCTCACTTTTGCCAGAACCTTGTTATAGATTACCAAGTGCAGGCGAGGTTGGCTTGACTCAAAAATGACGAGTTAGCTGGTCGAAAGGTTAGCAATGGGCACTTTGACTCCGAGGTCGCGGTTTCGATTCCCGCACAAGATAAACATTTGTGTGCATGAACATGTCTGTTTGTCTTGGCTTGGGTGTTGTCTATGTATTATAAGTGTGTATTTACAAAAAAAAAAACTAGATGGCGCTGTGTAAATTGTCATAAAAAAAACGATGAGGCACGTACAGCCCCAAAATCCCCAAATCAGCGGATGCCGAATAATAAAATAAACGTTATACATTCTGTAGTGTCTACGAGAAAACTAATGACATATTTTTTATAGCACGTCGGGTGGCAGGCAAACATACGACCCGCCTGATGTGAAATGGTTACCATAGCCATATTTATTTATTCGACTGAGATCCTCCAGCGTTCAGTCATTATGACCACGTCAAATCGCAAATGTGAGATGTACTCGTCATTCACATTGATGGCCTTCTAGTGCAGCGGTAAATACATAAATGTAGCTTCGGAGAGATGACATCCCCTTGACTATCCCCCGATGCAGTTGAATAAAATTTAAACTGAGATCTGGACACCGCCAGTCATTGTCCAATGCAATGTAAAAAAACCGGACAAGTGCGAGTCGGACTCGCCCACCGAGGGTTCCGTAGGTATGTAGTATCATTATTAAATTTGATATTTTTCATTATAAATAAGAAATAATGCGTCGAAAAAAATAAATAAAATATATTTTGCAATGTGTACATCAAGCCCTTTCATATGATACCCCATTTGAACTAGTAGTTTCAATTTGAAATTTCGACACCCTATAAAAATATAGACCCCCTATTTTTTAAGATCTATTTACAAATGTATAGTTTTGAGATTTATTCCTGTACTTGTAGTCTATAACGATGTTACTTGCCAAATTTCATAGTTCTAGGTCAACGGGAAGTACCCTATAGGTTTTGATTCCCTTGAGTGTGTCGAAATATGCGTTTTTTGCTGAATAAACGGCCGTAACTTTTTTCTACGTAAACTTAGCAGTTTGATTTTTTTTTAACTTCATGGGACCGTGGACCTGAGTATACAGTTCAAATTTCAGCTTGATACCTCCACGCATTCTCGACATATAAATTCTTGACAGACAGACAGACAGACAGACAGACAGACAGACAGACAGACAGACAGACAGACGGACAACAAAGTGATCTTATAAGGGTTCAGTTTTTCCTTGAGGTTCGGAACCCTAAAAAGTGGAAATAAATCGACGGTCCCTACGTATTAGGTTGGGGAAAAAGTCTTTTCGTATTTTATATGAAAATTCAAAACATTTTTTAATAAAGTTTATTTACATTTAACTAAAGTATGTAGGTGCCATTTTGTTCGATAACTTTTTGCCATCTTGTAGCTACAGACATGATCCCATTACTATAGAAATTTTGGGACTTCTGTTTAAAAAACCACGACAAGTGGTTTTGGCAGTCTTCTCGTGATGTTAACCTGACATTGCCTAAAGAATTCTGAAGAGACCAAAACAGGTGGAAATCAGAAGGTGCAAGGTCAGGACTATAACCCTTCTGTTAATTAATTCCGGCCGCTTTCTCTCAACTTTTTGCTTTAATCTCATCAGTTGTTCACAGTAGAGTTCAGAATCGATAGTCCTGCCTGGCGGTAACAGCTCATAATGAATAATGCCCTTCCAATCCCACCATACACACAGCATCACCTTGTTGCGGGTTAACCCGGGTTTTGCCAGAGTCTGTGAAGCCTGACCGGCCTTTGACCACGACCTTTTTCGCACGTTCTTGTCGTACGTGATCCACTTTTCATTACCAGTTATAAGCTTCTTCAAAAACGGTTCGCTTTCATTACGTCTTAGTAAAGAATCGCAAATGAGTACACGGTTCATTAGGTTTCTTTCAGTGAGTTCGTGAGGCATCCAAATATCGAGCTTTTTAGTGTACTCAGCTTTTTTCAAATGCGCCAAAACTGTTTTGTGGTCAATTCCTAATTCTTCAGCTACGTCATAGCTACTGATATGCCGATCTTGCTCCATTTTTTCAAAAATGGCATCAATTTTATCCGTAACAGGGCGACCAGAGCGACGTGCATCTTTCACATCAAAATTTCCTGATTGAAAACGCTTAAACCAAATTTGTGCTACTCTCACAGACACTGCACTAGGTCCATAAACGTCACAAATTTTTTTCGCAGCTTGCGTTGCATTGTTACCTTTTTTGTAGTAAAATTTTAAAATGAATCGAATTTCTTCATTAGATTCACTCATCTTGACAGTAAAAAAAACAAATGAAAATCACACATTTACCTAATTTGAATTTGGAATTATCTTTTTTAAAATTTAAACTTTTTAAAGATATCAAAACCTGCCAGATACAAATGGTATAACCAAAGAGATTTTATTACAAGTTCATACATACTATAATGCGAAAAGACTTTTTCCCCTACCTTATATAGCGACATGTCAAAAATTTTTTTTATTGCATAAATTGCCATAGATTGCCCCTAAAAACCATTTTCTTTTTTATTTTATTGATTGTATATAATCAAAAAGTAAGAAATGAACTCATTTGTCCAATAATAATATTCTTTAATTACTATATCGTAGTATAAGCAGACATGTCTGAAATGACATGTCGCTTTATACGTAGGGACTGTCGAAATTATAATTTATATAACTACATATATAAATTCTAAAAATTTCATTTTATATTATTTTTATATTATAATTATTTACTTTTCTTCCAACTATGCTTTAATTTCATCACAATCACACTAAAAACTCAGTACAAAACGAGTCTTTAATGCTCTAGAGCAATAAAAATGTATGAAATTTCATTATTGCACAGTTTTTTTTAATCGCACCAAAAGGTGCCAATCTCAATGGATTAGCTTTATTCAGCCAGCCGATATCAATACTTTTTTTTCGTACGTATTATTCGTTTCTATCCTACTTGTTCCAAATTTAAAAAATGATTGCTGCTAACTCTGAGTTAAAAATGAAAGAAATTTAAAAAAGTGATTTTGCGGGAACTTTGTTAATTTTGCTTGACAATATTTTTGGAAACGATAAAAGTGTGATACTATCTGATTTTGAGTGCTTCGGCTTCGAATTAAAATGGAATCATCTAGCGACACATTAACTCCGGAAAACATTCTAAATGAAGCCGACAGTGTTATAGAAACTTCTATTTTTATTTTATTAACTGTTTGATATGAGTTTCTTTTATCTACTATTCCTATAGGTATTAGTTGAAAGAAAAGCAGATTATGCACCTCGCCTTAAGTAATTTATATTGCCCTCGTGCCTGTTAGATTAGAGCCCTCGCTAACGCTCGGGCTCTAAATCAGGCACTCGGTGCAATAATAAACTACTTTGTGCTCGATGCAATAATCTACTATTAAAGCTTATCTCTTAAAATATTAATTTCCATTATAAAGAAAAATAATTAATAATTTTTTTTACGATTTTCCTGCTTATATAGGAGAAACCAACTAAAGAAAAATCTCACGAATAAGTCCCATTTGTCTGTGCTATGAGTATGATCCCATAACATATTTGTCCCTCTTATATAAATTAATCGCCTAGGATTATCGTAGCCTGATAGATGGACGCTTAAGTGCTTAAGTAGGTTCAATAAATGAATAGTACAATGATGTTATAAATATTATAGATATGGCATACCCATACCAAATTGTGTCTGGAAATGGTTCCCGTCGCTTGGGAGATATATGTCTAACCCTATCCTTATCATCTCGTCGCTTTAATATATTTGCTATATCTGTCTTTCGCTGAGTATGTATACGTACACGTACTCAGCGAAAGAAAATAAACGGCGCAATGGCGTCTTTTCTTGCAAAAATATGAAATTAACCTTAAATATTATTGTGTACCTTGTGAAGGGCTTTGTTTACTTTATCAACATAAATTGTGCATTTTCGCGATACAGAAAACGCCATTTTTACCTATTTCAATCAATTGTCACAAACGCCTCTTTCATCGGCTTGCTTGTGTGAAGTGAGACAGTTTGCTCACTTTTCAGACATTTTTGACGGTTGTGATATGTACAGCAAGGCACCTATTGGTGGGATGCAAGGTGCTCCTTGATAGGGGTCATTACTCACATCGCCATGACAGAGTACTTCAAATCATACGTGAAGCCATAAGCCTTTCAATAGCTAGAGCCCAAAAAGGATTAACGACAAACAAAAGACAAATTAACTTTATAAAAGGAGGCTCAACTTCAAACTCCAAGAACAAGCCTTACTCAATCCTCAGTGCAGCACCTGACTGGACTATTTTAATGGACACGTATGAAAAGCACTATAAAATCCCAGAGGATGTGGTTGTTTCGACATCCAGACCGGACATTTTCCTTTTCTCCAGAGCTACAAAACGTATAGTACTTGTAGAGCTTACCGTACCGTGGGAAACTAACATACCCAAAGACCACGCGATAAAACAAAACAAATATTATGACCTCCTAAACGAATTAACAAAAAGCGGCTATGTAGTTAATCTATACGCTGTAGAAGTAGGAGCGAGAGGTATACCAGCAAAATCTCTCTATAACCTGCTGAAAGACCTTGGCTTGTCCAGAAGTGCAGTAAGTTCTATACTAGAACGAGTATCTAAAGCTGCATTAGCAGGTTCATACCAGATTTGGCAGGGCAGGGAGAGAAACACAAGTAGTGAAGGTGAGTGTTGATGTACGTCGGAAAGGGGCCCCTTAAACCTACACCCGTGTCACAAGTCTCGGGATCTGCTTGGGTTTCTCTCTCTGCCACACGATGGACCCGGCACCCGCACGGTGAATCCATGGAAGCTAAGAAGTTCGTCTCATACAAAAAATGACAGCCCGGAGAGACGGGATGACGCTGGAAAGACAGATGGCTGGTGGAAAAGACATCTGACGGATGGAAAGACATCTGACTGCTGGAAAGACAGTCGAGGGTGACGGCCTAGCGAGCCAAGCCCGGGAAACTTCAATTGCTAAAAGTCCGAAAAAGAAAAATACCCCTGGGACAGTCCGAGAGGGGGGGCGGAAGATCTGTCCACCGGTCGATAATAATGACGACCCTGGCGCGAATACGGATTTGAGATGCCCTACGTGCGGGAAAACATACAAGAGACGAGCCTGGTACAACAAGCACTTAAAGACACATGATGGTGTTGAAGCACGACAGCCGTCGGTAAGTACTTCGACAAACACTACGGATAGAGTTGACCCTCATAAATCCCAAGGTGAATCATCAAGTGAAAATTACCAGGAGTCCATTGACATCAGGACACGTCTTAGCATCCCCAGTCTAAAAAACTCCACCTGGAAAGTTCATGACCAAAACTTGGCGATCCTTTTAGAACATCCTGGATCAAAACAAGATCTAAACAGCCAAGTAGAAACTCTACAGGATACTATCTATACATACTTCTCTGAGCATTATCCACCACAAACTTATTGCGCTCAAAATAAAGAAAACACATTTAAAATGAAATTGCGGAGGAAGAAAAGAGAGTTAATAAGGAAACTTCGTGTAGCTAAAACCATGGGCGATAACCATCTAAGTCACCAACTGTCCAGGGCTCTAAGATCAATCCTCAAATTAATACAAGGTATATCACTTCAAACCACAAAAAATCGCGATAATTTTAACAGAGCTAAACATGAAGTAGACTTCGATAAAAATCCTTTTCAATACTCGAAAAACATTTTCAGGGAACAAAAGGGAAAGCTTCTCTTGACCAACGCGCAAATTTACGATCACTGTAAAAACACATACGAAGTGCCTAAACGCGGGAACTCATACGTAGATCCAAAAATCCAAAGACCTAATGATCCTCTATTTAGTTTTCAAAGTGACCCACCCAATGAAGAGGAAATAAACTACCATATTAAAAAGAAAAGTTCTAAATCTGCGCCAGGCCCCGATGGCATTCCTTACATAGTGTATAAAAAGTGTCCATCAGTTCGTAAACACATTTTAAATATATTTAGTAAGATCTGGTCAAGAAAGCAAGTCCCAGTAGCATTTGGAAAGGCAGTTTTTGTCCTCATCCCTAAAAAGGATATAGTAACTCATCCAAAAGACACCAGACCGATAGCCCTAACCAATACAATCTCAAAAATCTTTTTTAGTGTATTACAATCAAAAATGACAAAATTCATGATCAGCAATAGGTATTTCAGGCCCAATCACCAGAAAGGCTTCTTGCCTGGAATTTCTGGATGCCTGGAACACAATACATTACTAGCAGAAAGTCTGAAAGATGCCAGAACACATGAGAGGCAAATATCAGTCTGCTGGATAGACCTAGAAAACGCATTTGGTTCGGTGCAGCATGAACTTATGATATTTGCACTAAAATGGTATAACTTTCCCGATTTAATTGTTAACATAATTAACTCTTATTACTCGCATTTAAAATTCGTCATAGCAGTAAACAAGGAATACACAAAGCCACTACAATACAGTGTGGGACTATTCCAAGGGTGCTGCTTATCACCGATAGTATTTAACATAGTTATTAATATTTTAATAGACAAATTGACATCATATGAAAGGAAATGGGGCTACCGTTTTAAAATCAACAACAAGTACACTGAGTCAATCTTAGCCTTTGCTGACGACCTTGCAATACTTACACGTAATCCCAAACAGTGTCAGGAGTTGTTAAATGAAGTCGATGAGTTCTGTACATGGACGGAGGGATTGAGGGCGAAACCAAGTAAATGTTATTGTTTATGTCTGGGTAGACGAAATACCAAATACACTTCTTACGACCCGGAACTCTCCATAAGCGGCCAAAAAGTTGCTACGATTGCAGAAACAGTGCCTTTCAAATTTCTTGGTAGAAAGATAGATTACAAAGGACGCACACCATCATTGGGGGAAGTTGTCGAAAATTTCATTAACGACCTCAATAAGGTAGACCAACAGCCTATCAGTAATATTAAAAAAGCATGGATATACGACAACTATCTCACATCACGTCTCACTTGGCCTTTCCTAGTATATGACTTCGGTAAAACCCTCTTGGCAAAGTTAGATGCTAATGTCATAAAGATATTAAAGTCATGGTTCGGACTGGCACATCCGGCTGATCCCTCGACTCTATTTAGGGATCACAATAGTTTTGGGCTGAAATTAAAGAAACCTTCTGAACTCTATAAACACCTGAGAGTTACAAAAACGCATGTTTTGCAAAAGTCGCAAGACGAATTAGTTAAATCTCTCCCAAAAGACAAAAATGCCACAGACCTAGAATCTAGACTTCAATTCCACAAACAATTTATGGTAGGTGCACAGGCAAATAGAGCTGGGTTGGGCGCGAGAAAGAAAAGGGAAGACCGAGACATAGTAAAAACCTTTCTACAACAAGACGAAAATGACAGTTACAAAGTGCACGCTATGAATTTAGAAATGCAAAGTGAGTGGTTAACCATAGGCGAGTTTTGCATCCCGTTAGCTCTGAAGTGGCGCACCTTGCTGTATGACTGGTCTCCTGCCTTATTAAAATTCTATCTTAACGCCTTTCAAATGACCCTCCCTGACCAGAGTAACTTAGTTAGGTGGGGAAAAGCCTCTGAAAAATGTTGCTATACCTGTGGAGAGGCGATATGTACAGCAAGGCACCTATTGGTGGGATGCAAGGTGCTCCTTGATAGGGGTCATTACTCACATCGCCATGACAGAGTACTTCAAATCATACGTGAAGCCATAAGCCTTTCAATAGCTAGAGCCCAAAAAGGATTAACGACAAACAAAAGACAAATTAACTTTATAAAAGGAGGCTCAACTTCAAACTCCAAGAACAAGCCTTACTCAATCCTCAGTGCAGCACCTGACTGGACTATTTTAATGGACACGTATGAAAAGCACTATAAAATCCCAGAGGATGTGGTTGTTTCGACATCCAGACCGGACATTTTCCTTTTCTCCAGAGCTACAAAACGTATAGTACTTGTAGAGCTTACCGTACCGTGGGAAACTAACATACCCAAAGACCACGCGATAAAACAAAACAAATATTATGACCTCCTAAACGAATTAACAAAAAGCGGCTATGTAGTTAATCTATACGCTGTAGAAGTAGGAGCGAGAGGTATACCAGCAAAATCTCTCTATAACCTGCTGAAAGACCTTGGCTTGTCCAGAAGTGCAGTAAGTTCTATACTAGAACGAGTATCTAAAGCTGCATTAGCAGGTTCATACCAGATTTGGCAGGGCAGGGAGAGAAACACAAGTAGTGAAGGTGAGTGTTGATGTACGTCGGAAAGGGGCCCCTTAAACCTACACCCGTGTCACAAGTCTCGGGATCTGCTTGGGTTTCTCTCTCTGCCACACGATGGACCCGGCACCCGCACGGTGAATCCATGGAAGCTAAGAAGTTCGTCTCATACAAAAAATGACAGCCCGGAGAGACGGGATGACGCTGGAAAGACAGATGGCTGGTGGAAAAGACATCTGACGGATGGAAAGACATCTGACTGCTGGAAAGACAGTCGAGGGTGACGGCCTAGCGAGCCAAGCCCGGGAAACTTCAATTGCTAAAAGTCCGAAAAAGAAAAATACCCCTGGGACAGTCCGAGAGGGGGGGCGGAAGATCTGTCCACCGGTCGATAATAATGACGACCCTGGCGCGAATACGGATTTGAGATGCCCTACGTGCGGGAAAACATACAAGAGACGAGCCTGGTACAACAAGCACTTAAAGACACATGATGGTGTTGAAGCACGACAGCCGTCGGTAAGTACTTCGACAAACACTACGGATAGAGTTGACCCTCATAAATCCCAAGGTGAATCATCAAGTGAAAATTACCAGGAGTCCATTGACATCAGGACACGTCTTAGCATCCCCAGTCTAAAAAACTCCACCTGGAAAGTTCATGACCAAAACTTGGCGATCCTTTTAGAACATCCTGGATCAAAACAAGATCTAAACAGCCAAGTAGAAACTCTACAGGATACTATCTATACATACTTCTCTGAGCATTATCCACCACAAACTTATTGCGCTCAAAATAAAGAAAACACATTTAAAATGAAATTGCGGAGGAAGAAAAGAGAGTTAATAAGGAAACTTCGTGTAGCTAAAACCATGGGCGATAACCATCTAAGTCACCAACTGTCCAGGGCTCTAAGATCAATCCTCAAATTAATACAAGGTATATCACTTCAAACCACAAAAAATCGCGATAATTTTAACAGAGCTAAACATGAAGTAGACTTCGATAAAAATCCTTTTCAATACTCGAAAAACATTTTCAGGGAACAAAAGGGAAAGCTTCTCTTGACCAACGCGCAAATTTACGATCACTGTAAAAACACATACGAAGTGCCTAAACGCGGGAACTCATACGTAGATCCAAAAATCCAAAGACCTAATGATCCTCTATTTAGTTTTCAAAGTGACCCACCCAATGAAGAGGAAATAAACTACCATATTAAAAAGAAAAGTTCTAAATCTGCGCCAGGCCCCGATGGCATTCCTTACATAGTGTATAAAAAGTGTCCATCAGTTCGTAAACACATTTTAAATATATTTAGTAAGATCTGGTCAAGAAAGCAAGTCCCAGTAGCATTTGGAAAGGCAGTTTTTGTCCTCATCCCTAAAAAGGATATAGTAACTCATCCAAAAGACACCAGACCGATAGCCCTAACCAATACAATCTCAAAAATCTTTTTTAGTGTATTACAATCAAAAATGACAAAATTCATGATCAGCAATAGGTATTTCAGGCCCAATCACCAGAAAGGCTTCTTGCCTGGAATTTCTGGATGCCTGGAACACAATACATTACTAGCAGAAAGTCTGAAAGATGCCAGAACACATGAGAGGCAAATATCAGTCTGCTGGATAGACCTAGAAAACGCATTTGGTTCGGTGCAGCATGAACTTATGATATTTGCACTAAAATGGTATAACTTTCCCGATTTAATTGTTAACATAATTAACTCTTATTACTCGCATTTAAAATTCGTCATAGCAGTAAACAAGGAATACACAAAGCCACTACAATACAGTGTGGGACTATTCCAAGGGTGCTGCTTATCACCGATAGTATTTAACATAGTTATTAATATTTTAATAGACAAATTGACATCATATGAAAGGAAATGGGGCTACCGTTTTAAAATCAACAACAAGTACACTGAGTCAATCTTAGCCTTTGCTGACGACCTTGCAATACTTACACGTAATCCCAAACAGTGTCAGGAGTTGTTAAATGAAGTCGATGAGTTCTGTACATGGACGGAGGGATTGAGGGCGAAACCAAGTAAATGTTATTGTTTATGTCTGGGTAGACGAAATACCAAATACACTTCTTACGACCCGGAACTCTCCATAAGCGGCCAAAAAGTTGCTACGATTGCAGAAACAGTGCCTTTCAAATTTCTTGGTAGAAAGATAGATTACAAAGGACGCACACCATCATTGGGGGAAGTTGTCGAAAATTTCATTAACGACCTCAATAAGGTAGACCAACAGCCTATCAGTAATATTAAAAAAGCATGGATATACGACAACTATCTCACATCACGTCTCACTTGGCCTTTCCTAGTATATGACTTCGGTAAAACCCTCTTGGCAAAGTTAGATGCTAATGTCATAAAGATATTAAAGTCATGGTTCGGACTGGCACATCCGGCTGATCCCTCGACTCTATTTAGGGATCACAATAGTTTTGGGCTGAAATTAAAGAAACCTTCTGAACTCTATAAACACCTGAGAGTTACAAAAACGCATGTTTTGCAAAAGTCGCAAGACGAATTAGTTAAATCTCTCCCAAAAGACAAAAATGCCACAGACCTAGAATCTAGACTTCAATTCCACAAACAATTTATGGTAGGTGCACAGGCAAATAGAGCTGGGTTGGGCGCGAGAAAGAAAAGGGAAGACCGAGACATAGTAAAAACCTTTCTACAACAAGACGAAAATGACAGTTACAAAGTGCACGCTATGAATTTAGAAATGCAAAGTGAGTGGTTAACCATAGGCGAGTTTTGCATCCCGTTAGCTCTGAAGTGGCGCACCTTGCTGTATGACTGGTCTCCTGCCTTATTAAAATTCTATCTTAACGCCTTTCAAATGACCCTCCCTGACCAGAGTAACTTAGTTAGGTGGGGAAAAGCCTCTGAAAAATGTTGCTATACCTGTGGAGAGGCGATATGTACAGCAAGGCACCTATTGGTGGGATGCAAGGTGCTCCTTGATAGGGGTCATTACTCACATCGCCATGACAGAGTACTTCAAATCATACGTGAAGCCATAAGCCTTTCAATAGCTAGAGCCCAAAAAGGATTAACGACAAACAAAAGACAAATTAACTTTATAAAAGGAGGCTCAACTTCAAACTCCAAGAACAAGCCTTACTCAATCCTCAGTGCAGCACCTGACTGGACTATTTTAATGGACACGTATGAAAAGCACTATAAAATCCCAGAGGATGTGGTTGTTTCGACATCCAGACCGGACATTTTCCTTTTCTCCAGAGCTACAAAACGTATAGTACTTGTAGAGCTTACCGTACCGTGGGAAACTAACATACCCAAAGACCACGCGATAAAACAAAACAAATATTATGACCTCCTAAACGAATTAACAAAAAGCGGCTATGTAGTTAATCTATACGCTGTAGAAGTAGGAGCGAGAGGTATACCAGCAAAATCTCTCTATAACCTGCTGAAAGACCTTGGCTTGTCCAGAAGTGCAGTAAGTTCTATACTAGAACGAGTATCTAAAGCTGCATTAGCAGGTTCATACCAGATTTGGCAGGGCAGGGAGAGAAACACAAGTAGTGAAGGTGAGTGTTGATGTACGTCGGAAAGGGGCCCCTTAAACCTACACCCGTGTCACAAGTCTCGGGATCTGCTTGGGTTTCTCTCTCTGCCACACGATGGACCCGGCACCCGCACGGTGAATCCATGGAAGCTAAGAAGTTCGTCTCTATAATATTTATAACATCATTGGATTAGTGATAAATTTTATTATCAACTGGTTTCGATAACATTAAACTGTTATATAATATGAAAATTAATTAATTATTAGAGTAATTTATGATTAGAATTGTGTTACTCTAATCATCGTGAGATGGATTCGAAATCTATAATGCGTTTTGTACAGATAATTAAATTCAGTACAAAATTATTAAATGTTTCTGGACCATTAAGTTGTTCCTGGACAATTTACACACTGCCATCTAGTCCCCAACTAAGCAAAGCTTGTGCTATGGGTACTAGATAAATGATATTATATTTAAATATATTTTTTAAAAAAGAATACTAGATGACTAATATTACATTTAAAAACTTTTTTCAATACATACATAATATAGACATATAGATAGAAAACACCCAGACCAAGACAAACAGACATGTTCATGCACACAAACATTTGTCTTGTGCGGGGATCGAACCCGCGACCTCGGAGTCAAAGTGCCATTGCTAACCATTCGACCACCAGGCTGGACAATTATTACATAGATAGCCCCGAATCTAGTTACACGATGACCCTTGTACCGTACTTATGTTTTTGGCTTAGAGATCATTTTAGCAAAGCAACTGTAACTCGTGATAAGTGGTCCACTGTACAAGATATATGATAAACAAACATACCTACGTAGGTACGTAAGTTTACTAGTAGGTGGCACAAATATTTACATGTGTTCTATTTATAAAAATCCTACGTATTCTACGTTTTTTAACCGACTACAAAAAAGGAGGAGGTTCTCAATTCGACTGTATTTTTTAAAAATATTTGTTACTTAATTACTCCGTAATTTATAAACCGATTTGAAAAAAACTTTTTTTATATGAAAGAGTACTTCCAGATTGGTCCCATTTTTTTTCATCATCATCATCAGCCTGTTGTCATCATCATCTACCCACTGCACTGTTAGGTTTGTTATTTCATTATTCCGTATATAATAAACCGATATGAAAAATAAAAAAACAATTATTTGAAACAGTATACTTCCAGATTGGTTCCATATTTTTTTCATCATCATCATCATCATCAACATCAGCCTGTATCTACATACATACATAAATGTAGAGTAATTTTTGCAGTCGGTTTTTTTTTGTTTAAATTTAATGTCAATTTCGAAAATGTCGTGACATCTTTATGTCAACTATCTTTATGGCAACACGCGTGTGATGCCCCTGGTGTTAGGTGTTCAGAGGCTACGGTAACTGCTTTCAATCAGGCGGCCGTATGCTTGTTTGTCGCTTTAGTGGTATTTAAAAACCGGCCAAGTGTGAGTCGGACTCACGCACAAAGGGTTTAAAACGCCCCTTAAATAATTGTTTTATTTCAATTTAATTATTAATTTTAAAGTGAATATATAGCTTAATATTCTGTGAATATTTCAAGCATCTACTTGTTGCCGTTATCAATATCGAGCAAAAACGAAAAAAAAACACGTTTGTTGTATGGGAGCCCCCTTAAATATTTATTTAATTCTATTTTTAAGTATTTTTTAATATAGCGGCAGCAGAAATACATTATATGTGAAAATTTCAACTGTCTAACTATCTACTGTTCATGAGATACAGCCTGGTGACAGACGGACGGACGGACAGCGGAGTCTCAGTAATAGGGTCTGTTTTACCCTTTGGGTACGGAACCCTAAAAACTAAGTAATTTTATAAGTAGTTTAAGCCCTATGCTTCCATGTACATCGTACAACTCGCCATAAATTAAAATTCCATCCTCATCATCTCGATATTTCGCGATCTACTACAGTACGCTTTTTAAGACATTTTCTACCACGAACTGTGAAATTGTGGAATCAACTTCCTCCAGCGGTATGCCCAAATAAATACGACATGGGGGCCTTCAAGAACAGAGTCAATATTTCCCTTAAGGCTAGGTAGTCGTGCAAAAGTAGGCATTCAGCGTTGCCGGCACCGCGCGAACTTATTCACGCGGAGGCAGCGGCAGGCCTGTGTCACTCCGCCATTCGGCCGAGTTATTTACCTACACGCCCGACGCCCCCGAGAGCAATAATTAGTCGAGTGTCACGCGCGCTCTCTTACGCACGCGGTATGCGATGACCACCACGCCTACTAAATATCTCGGTATTTATGGTCGGTTATTTTGTTTAGCGCTTAAAATACATACCTACATCTATTTTACAAATACTTTCCGTGTTAAAGATACATCCGAGTTATTATTGGGACAATGTGAATAGTAAACCTGATCTGTAAGTACGTACAGTCATGATTCCTGTTAAAACTTACTCTAAAATTATACATTTTATCAGTGTCAACATTACGTAACATTATTGTTACTAAGTACCTACCTATGTACTTAATAATCACAGAGTATGATATAGTAATATAAGTAATTACAGCAGAGTAATAAACATACACATACGTAAACCTACTACATTTTTTGGTAGTTTAAGTATATGTATTTTATTGATCATTAATAAACAAGCGTATCTATTTATACCTATCTACGCGAGCGCTTCATGTTCTACACGTGGTTCAACCCTATGAGCGATACGCAGCCCGGTTACGTCAACGGCGAGACAAACCATTTTGCAAAAGCAGCGGAGGTCGCTCGTAACGCGTTACATATAGGGGTTACTTTCGATTGCCCCTGCCGCTGAAAGACTTAGGTACGAATACAGCTGCAGAATTATTTTGGACCGTATTAGCGCGTATCGAAGGTTGATATTTTATTAATTTTTATTCCAATCGTGTCGTAAGTGGATCTTCTGTTAGAGTATATTATTCTGTGGCAGCGGCGCGATGAACTCGCGTCACCCCGCCCGGTCACACAGTATAGGAATAAGCAGTAACTAGTTAATTTTAAAACTTCAGAAATGCACTTTTATATTTTTATAGTATTGACAAGAGTTTCGTAAATAATAAGTAATGTAAGTTAGGTATAGAATATAAAAAAAAATAACAACCTGTTCGCGTTTCCTAGATTTGACTTGAGATATTAGAAAAGGAAACTAATATTACAGCAGAATCCATTGTCCATCTTTCTTGTCATATAGGAGGCATAAATGTGCGTATGGCAGGCCCGGTGTTTTTAAAAAACTATGAATGTCATGGTGATTCTTTTAAGAGTTTTTCTGTACATTTTTATTATAAATAAATAAAAGATAGTATTAAATAAAAAATATTTATTTACTCTTAAAATTGTTTAAAATATATTTCTCGTGAGCTTGTACCCGGGTGCAAATCTGACTGTAGTTCAGAAGATGATAGAACTATAGGCTCTACAGAATTAACATTTCGCATGTGTGGCTCAAGTGATGGCAAGTCTGGGGAGTCTACATAATTTACATTTTCCTTGTCATCTTGTAAGGACAATGTGCTTAATGCTATTCCACGTGCGTGTCGACTATCAACAATTTCTGGCATTAAACACTTCATATAAAATTTGACCAACTTTTGCTCCATTTGCGTTTTCCAGAAGTTATCGTCCCTTTCGATGCGTTTTGTAAACAAGGGTTCGTCTCGATAAGGGATGTCTCCTCAGTATTTCTAAAACATAATGGTAAATAATTACATGTTTCGGAATAAAACATAATATTTTGTTTGGATGTACATTATCTAACTTTTTTATAGTTTTTATTATGCTAAATTAATAAACTCCCAAAAAAACTATATTAAATGCAATCAAATAAAATATGATTCTTACGTAAAAGTTAGTTCGTAGTGGAGCATCTGGATCTAATCTCATAAAAGAATTCTTGGAAACGTCAGCTGTGTAGCTACACGTCGGAACATCAATGTGCCTGAAAATTTATCATATTATATTAATTATAACTGTCTATAATATATAATAAGTTATACGGGACATTTACCGAACTAAATAATGTACGCATTTGAAATAATTATTTTATCGCATAATAATGTAAAAAATTTGATAATATAGAAATCAAATTGTACAGTATGTAAGAATACATCACAAAGCCTCTAAAAGTTCTCACAACACAGCAATGTCAAAATTGCACAATTATTTTTTTAACCGTGCAGAATGTATGTACCAAGAATATTTGTAGCAAAGATGGAAATGACAACGAAGAGCTGAAATAGATCCAGAATTCGTCTTTCTACACGATTGTTTTATACATTACAGCAAAATCACGCAGATTTTTCGGTTACGATGATACAAACACTGTTCAGTGTTATAATAGTGTCAGCGTGAAATTGATTGGTCGTACCAAAAAAAATCCTTTGAAAGGAGGTTACCAAGCAAGAGCTCAGCAGCTGTTGTTTCGTTTAACATTACTCGTAAATCCGCATTTTCAGTCGTACACCTCTCTTTACATAAAAGTCCTAAAGGCAGGGTGATATTAATTGAAAGAAGGATAGCAAAAAAAAAGAAGAAAATTAAAAGAAGAACGAGTAGATATATGCAATCACTGACTTTTTATTAGAACTTTTTAAGATGAATAATTCTGTTATAATTATTGCGTAACTTGAACCGTTTACACAGCGCATGCAACGGAAGCTTTCAAAAGGAATATTTTTTTCCCATTTTGCAACATTTTTCATTGGTGCTCCGCTCCTATTGGTGGTAGTGTGATCTTACATAGCCTATTAGCCTTCCTCGAAAAATAGGCTATCTAACACTAAAATAATTTTACAAATTCGAATAAGTAGTTCTTGAGATTAGCGCGTTCAACCAAACAAACTCTTCAGATTTATAATATTAGTATAGAAGTATAGATAAGTCTGTCCGTCAGAAGTCCGTAAGTATTGGGTACGTACGTTGCGCCTCCTGACTTGACATGACTAAGCAAATATGTATAAACGGGACATATTAAAACTGTTTAAAAAGCGCTGCGTACCTATCTCGATCTATGGTAATTACTTACCTATTTTCAGTTGAATCCGCAGATAACAGATTGATTATTCGCCGCTGTCCATATTAATTACTTCGGCGATGATGTCTGGTATTGGAGACTGCTGCATTGACCTACAATAAAACGCCAGGCAGATATGTACCGATAAAGACAAAACATGAATTATCAAAAATCATATCGTTCTTTAGTACTTACTGGATATTCTTATACTGTGGCATGATGGCCGCAAGTTTAGCCATAATATATTTTTGTAAATTATCAATCAGACTTTTTTTATACTACGTCGGGTGGCTGACAAGCATAGCCTGATGTGAAGCGGTTACCGTAGCCTAATATGGCTACGCTCGCAACATAAAACACAGCTCGCGCGCCGCCACCCCCGCTGCCTACGCAGCATCTCCTTCCTTTCTGGTGACCTCACTCACTCGCAAGAACACAACAACCCTCAAGGGAATTGTTATTTGGCTGCGGTATTCTGTGAGGTGGAGGTACATTTCCCAGTCGGGTAGCTTACAATTACGCTCCCTACTTTAACTAAGTTGGCTTTGGTTCAAAGATTTTGATGAAACACAAATATATAAAACAATCTAATTTTAATATATTAAATACCACATTACATTAAAAATCAAACATCTACATAAAGGTACTTACCTCTTTGTATATCTTCGCAGTGCATTCTTTCTGTTAGTTATTTTTATTGCTTTGGACGACTTCTTTCGCTTACGTTGTTTATTGCCCATTAAGAATCACTTGAAGCACACAAATTTTTCAAAAAAAATACTGATGCGCAGGCACCGAGCACAGGTCCGTCGTCTATAAGCGCCAGCACGCGACTGATGGGCTGCCGAACCCCCGCGCTCTCATATTTAGTGGAAATTTGCACACAGTAAAAAAAATATATATATTATTTAATCGTACTCTGCGAATTTGTCTGTAACTATTTGTTAGCTTTAATTGAGTACAAAAATTAAATGTATTCGTTCAGTATTATAGTCACAATATTGAAAAAACATTAACACAAAGGGGTGATTTTGGGAATTTTTTTTATCGAGTGAAGTTGATTAGGTCGTGACATTGAATGCGATTTTGACTAGACAAGATCCTTACCTAACACATATATTTTTTTCAGAATTTAAAATATTATTATCTAAGTCTCAGATGGTTTTAAAAAACTCAAATTTGAATCCCACCCAGCCTTAAAAGGCTGGCAACGGATCGGTGACCCTTTGGTGTTGCTGATTTCTATGGATATGGTATGGTGGTGATTGCTTTCCATCAGGTGACCCACATGCTCGCTTGCCCCCCTCTCATATAAAAAAAAATGTGTATACATCACATAGAACTCTATCTATGGCTGAAGTAAAGTATAGGTAACAATTTCGAGTAAAATATAAAAAAATATTATATCCTAAGTATTATGTCACAGCACTCACATCTAATAAATACCGTTATAATGAAGCTTAAACTAAGTTATGTAAATATGTATAACACAAAATTACTTTACCAACGCCTACCTTTCGACAAGTGTCAAATATAATGTCCTACACCTGACTTGATATGCCTATATAGCATTCTGCCTACCTACACAATACAAAACTTGTTTCTTTGTAGGCACGCCGCATATGACCTGGAATATCTAATAATATTCCCACCAAAACAACAATTCCCTTGAGGGTTGGTGTTCCTGCGAGTGAGTGAAGTCACCAGAAAGAAGAGAAGGAAGGAGTAACTACCGGTATCGGTGACCCCTTAGTGTTGCTGCTCTTCAGGGGCGGTGGTGATTGCATTCCATCAGGTGACCCACATGCTCGTTTGCCTCCCTATTACATAAAATAAAACAAATTCTAAAGTAAACACATACTTATTAATATTACCCACAACCCTAGTATCAGAGATTTTCGCAACTTCGCAACGCAATCAAGCTCAACCGAAAATAATCCATGACAAAGAAATCAAATTAAAAGCCTTTCAGTAGAACCAAATTGATTTAAATAACCGATAATGTATTTTTTGTCAGTAGCATACTAAATAACAATCGACTACTTAATTAGTCTAAAATAGAATCATAACATTTTAATGAATTTCATAGAGAAGTCGTAAGTAAAACTTTATTGTCTGCGTTGAACAATATCGTAGAGAAGGAACATAAAACCGGCATAGCGACAGCCCTGACGCCCTGGAACGCTCTGCAGGTCCAATATTCCCCGCCTGTGCACGTGCGCGGCGGCGGCACCCGAATGCGCCCGAATGCCGGCGAATCTTCCACGTTCAAACTTCAAAAGCCTTATATGCTGATCATGACATCCTAAATTTAACTTTATCTCATTTGCATAAGCATGATTATTACTAGTACTAATATTTGGACATATTACCTTCTAAAAGAAGCACGTCATGAACTCTGCATAATTCTTATTTAAAACGTCCCATATTACTATAATACACATTCGAAATTCAACTGTATTCATATTAGCGTAGAATATAATAAATATTAACACATAAAATAAATATGCCTTTCCAAAATGCATAAATAGAGCATACGCCTGCGTGTTGACAATGGCGCATGCGAAGTAGGAATGTAATTTTTGATTATGTCTCCCATCCATGCCGTTTTTCGTTCATAATACACGTTTATGACTAAAAGTAGAGCATCGATGTATTTAAATATGCAATTTTAACGTGACGTGGTCTATGTTTTTACGGTAGTTTTATATACGCCGTTACAACACTGCGTATACAGCTATCATGTTAATTTTCGAACCACTTTTGTTACTGATATTATGTTTTTTTAGACAAACGGATAATGTCCTCTAATCGGCAAGTTATCTACGATTTGGCAGCACGTGAACGATGATAATAACTCCATTTAAATAATATTGTATGGATCGTAAAATGATATCGGGTATCTATTGGTTTGACGTATTGATAAATAACTTGAAATGTTGATTGTATTTTGGTATATCATGTCTATTTATTTAACTGGCACATTGATAAGCGTGCCTACTCTATGTAAATTCAATAAACCTTTTTTATTTGTAACAACGTTTAAACTGCTCAGCCGATTTAGTTGAAATTTGGTATAAACATAGCGCTGAATTTTGGAGAAATGTATAAACTACTCATCCGACTAAATCGTGTGATAATACAAATTGCAAACCATGTGTGGAATCGAATCTGCGACCCATGATAACTCGATTACTACGACTTTCAGGGCAGTAATTATGACTCAGAATAGTCCCAGGATTTCGAATTAAACTACAAGACAATAATTTTTACATAAATAAGTACTTACAAACACACTAGCTTTCGCCCGCGGTTGTACCGCATGAATGTCGGTCATTATCGTGGTCATTATACATCGCCGACACGTAGGCTATGTCTTTCCACGGGATATAACCTATCAATACCAAATTTCATTCAAATCAGTTCAAACGTTTAGTCGGAAAAAGGTAACAGACACATTTTCGCGTTTATAATATATTAGTCGCAGATTAAATAAAACTACTTTTAGATTTTATTCAGCTTTTGTTCATCACGACCCCTTCAATTAAGGGGGGACCCATATCCCAGCAGTGGGATGAATAAGGATTGACATTAGGATTATTACATTATAATATATAATATTTTGTTATTACATTATATATAAGGACATTATGGATGTAACCAATAGCTTTATTTATAACAATAAATAAAAAATATGTCTTTATTGCAGGCAAATGACCAGTATAAATATGTATGTGTGTAAAATTATAGCTACTCATACAAAACAAAAATCATCATATAATAGTTTACAGTATAAAACTGTTAGTTATTAAATTAGTAAGCATGTAGAGGTGCCTCTTTGCATCAAATTAAATAATTTTTTAAATATTGTCAGACAAATTACACAGCGCCATGTAGCCCCAAAGTAAGCGAAGCTTGTGTTACGGGTACTAGACAACTGATAAACATACGTAAATCTTTTTTTTTTTTTAAATACATACTTATGATACATAGAAAACACCCAGACTAAGAAAAACAGACATTTCATGCACACAAATGTTTGTCCTATGTGGGAATCGAACCCACGAGCGTTGGTGTCGAGGCCGCGTCATTGACCGCTACGCCACCGAGCTCGTCGCTTTGAATTGTAACTAAACAGGTAATTTTAACAAAAAAAAACTTACTTGCTTACAATCCGACTCCAAAAATTACTCTACAATAATTGTAGAGTCATTTTTGGAGTCGGATTGTACAATAATTGTAGAGTCATTTTTGGAGTCGGATTGTACAATAATTGTAGAGTCATTTTTGGAGTCGGATTGTACAATAATTGTAGAGTCATTTTTGGAGTCGGATTGTACAATAATTGTAGTCATTTTTGGAGTCCGATTGTAAGCACCGCTAAAAAGTTAAAAACAACACGAAGATATACTCTTTCAAATAATAAAAAAGTTTTTTTCAAATCGGTTTTTATATGACGGAGTTATGAAGTAACAAACATTTAAAATAAAATACAGCCGAATTGAGAAGCTCCTCCTTTTATTGGAGTCGATAAATTAGTGTAACAAAGTCATAAAAATAGTAATTTCGATAAGGTGAACAGAAATCCAATACCAGACGTATTGGATTTCATCTTTTTAAATACATATTTCTGAACAATTTACACAGCGCCATCTAGTCCCAAATTAAGCGTAAAGACTAAGGGGACAACGACAAATGTACTTAAATACATGTACCTACTTAAATACATTCTTATAATACATAGAAAACACCCAGACCAAGACAAAAAAACATGCTCATGTACACAAATGTTTGTCTTGTGCGGGGATCGAACCCGCGACCTCGGAGTCAAAGCAGCCTTTGCTAGTCATTCGACCATCAGGCCGGGCAATACTCGTAAACGCCTTTTAAATTCAGACTAAAAATATTTACTTGTTACGACCTTCAAGCACATAAATTCCTCATCAAACGGACAGACAGAAAAAAAATATGGAACAAAAACTTGACGAACAAAGGTGACCACTCGTCAAATATCTAAACGCGAACCTTGAACGGCATCTTGGTAAATGCATTTATATGCAAATAGAATGAACGAGATAGAGATTTCATTGAAATACCTATTAATAGATTAAGTATAATATGTGTTATAGTCAATACTCGAAATTAGGCGCTTCTAGGATTGACTAGTTGAACCTTGGGTTGACACGTCGAAATATTACAAATAAATAATCAATTTTTTTGATCATATTACCACAGTATAAGTAACAGTTGGCCGTGTGGTTTCCAGCAGACTAGAATAGAATCACTCCGTCTCTTCCCGTGGATGTCGTACAAGGCGACTAAGGGAAATACATTATCAAACATCGATCAGGCCTCGCCACCCGTCTGGCCAGCGTGGGGAGTGTAGGCCAAATCCTCCTCCTGTCTGGGACGGAAGAGAGATGGTCGCTCATGCTCCTGTAGTGGAGACTAAAATGACCAGATGATGATGATGATGAAGTAACAGTACTACGTATTATTACGCAGGGCTATGCCTAGCCAGTCTCAAACCAAGCAAAGCCTGTACTACGAGTACTAGATATAATAAATGTGTACGTAGTACCCATAGTACAAGCTTTGCTTAGTTTTAAAAGATTAGTAGGTATGTTGTTAAAATGTTTATAAGTATATACATTTTAAAAATATACGTATAGAAAATACTTAAATAAATAGACATATTCATGCATGTTAATCTTGTGCAGGGATCGAACCCGCGACTTTAGATTCAAAAAAAGAATTTTGAAAATCGGTTCACAATTCGCGAAGATATTCAATAACATACATAAAAAAAATCCGTCGAATTGAGAACCTCCTCCTTTTCTGAAGTCGGTTAAATAGACATTGCCAGCCCATTCGCCCACTTGGCGCGACCAACAAGACCTTTAGTTTGATTACCTCAGGTCGAGTTACTTTTGAGTTACCTACAATTTGAGATTTATAATCATCATCGTTATAATTATTTTATCCAAAGTAAGTCACTACTAAACATATAGGCTTCTCTAGAGAGATCTATGGTATTTAAACTGTTTATTTAAATGACCCATTAATGTGAGCCATTAACCAGCTAAGGGCGGTGGCACACTCAAGCGTAACCGGGCCGGAAATCGAACCGCCACAGGGTCGCGTGGCAAACATCCGACGCGGTCACTCACCCTGCCAAGATGTAGTGTAAAAAACGCATCCGCCGAGAGGGGTCGCTGGAGGGGACGCATTGATACACTATCGTATTATTATCATTGTGCAATTAAACCGGGGTTTTACGATCAAACATAAACTTAAGCGATGATTAGTTTTATATGTATAAATTTAGAAAAAAAAAAATAACATTGTATTCTTGGCCACGCATCAAATTTTTTATTAACATGTAACGGGTTCAGCGCCATCTTTAGAGACTAAATCGACGTGCACCTGCACGTGGTGCACCCTGTTACTAGTTAGCAGGCTGCACCACGTGCAGGTGCAGGTGCAGGAGACTCGTAGCCCATAAAATATTGTGTACTTCAGTGTGATATGTGATCCCTTTGGCTATATTTACTTTAACCAAACAAATTGTGCTGTGTGTTTTCGTAATACTGTAGTATGTAGAGCACAATGTCTAATTTGTATGTTTTATCGTAACTTCATGGTTTACTACAACATAGACGCATATTGCTTGATCAGCGACAACCCAGTAGTATAATAGCAATAAAACATTAGAATAAAGGTACTAAAGGCTCTGTTCGTATAAAACAACAAGTGTAAGTCGGAGCACCCTCCAACAGCAAACCTTTCATCACGTTAATACAATACAGAAACGTTATTTTTACCAATTTTAATCAATTATCACAAACGTCAGCATCGTCGGCTTGCTTAAGGTAAACACTTTTTTGATTCTTTAATTGCGAGGTGAGACAGTTGACTCACTTTTTTGGTATACGTTTTTGACGCTTGTGGCATACGAGTATCAATAGTATTTATAACGTCATTCCTAAACATTAACTTTTCTAATCTTTTTTTTTTCTTTCTAATAAAAATTGCAAATTATTTAGTTACTGCAAAATGACGAAGAGCAGGTTTTTCTATTACAAGTTTATTATTTTGTGTAAAAACAAATTATTTGAAATAAAGTTTATTTTCATTTCATTTCAACTATGTTAGATAATAAAACTGGCCAAGTGCGAGTCGGATCGCGCACGAAGGGTTCCGTACCATTATCTAATAAAAACGGCAAAAAAGTCACGTTTGTTGTGTGGTAGCCCCCCTTAAATATTTGTTTTATTTTTATTTAATTATTTATTTTTAAAGTGAATATATAACTAAATATTATGTGAGTATTTCAAGTGTACCTATTGTCGTTATCAATTGCGAGCAAAAACGAGCAAAAAAAAATACGTTTGTTGTATGGGAACCCCCTTAAATATTTATTTGATTCTATTTTTTAGTATTTGTTGTTATAGCGGCAAAAGAAATACATCATCTGTGAAAATTTCAACTGTCTAACTATTGCGGTTCATGAGATACAGCCTGGTGACAGACCGACGGGCGGACGGACGGACGGACGGACGGACAGCGGAGCCTTAGTAATAGGGTTCCTTTTTACCCTTTGGGTACGGAACTCTAAAAAACAGTATTTGTAGCTATTGATTATGCGGGCGATACCGCGGTAAAAGGCAACAGTAACCATACTGGATAGGGAAGTTCAAAGTCGTCTGCAATCGAGCAAGAGGGGTTGGCTAAAAGGGGCTGTCAACATGGTAGCGTCATTTTATCACCCTACAATTAAACAAGTAATCACTACAAGATTTGACGAGCGCGGTGGTCGAATTTTTTTTTTTTTTTTTGACAAATTACACAGCGCTACCTAGCCCCGAAGTAAGCGAAGCTTGTGTTATGGATGGGTACTAGACAACTGATAAACATACGTAAATACATTTTTTTTTTTTGTAAATACATACTTATGATACTTACATAGAAAACACCCAGACCAAGACAAACAGACATGTTCATGCACACAAATGTTTGTCCTATGTGGGAATCGAACCCACGAGCGTTGGTGTCGAAGCCGCGTCATTGACCGCTACGCCACCGAGCTCGTCAATGGCTAGCAATGGCTACTTTGACTTCGAGATCACGGGTTCGATCCCTGCACAAGACAAACATATTTGTGCATGAACATGTTTTCTATGCATCGAGCACATTTTCTATGTATTATAAGTATGTATTAACAAAAAAAAATATTTAAGTACATCAGTTGTCTAGTACCCATAGTACAAACTTTGCGCTTAATTTGGAACTAGGTGGCGCTGTGTAAATTGTCTAGAAGTATTTATTTAATAATTTATATATTTATTTTGTATCGCCTTAATTCATACCAGAGCGGTCGCCGGCGATTTTGTTCGCGTGGATTTCATAAGACAAATATATTAATAACTCTGTCCCTACTTTGACGTATTGAAATAAAACTCGAACCAGATTTTAAGATAGACCTCCAGAAATAGAACTGTAAACACCACATCTAATTCCGAGCAGTAATTTTTGCGTGAAGCGCGTACAAACATACAGATAGATAAGCAGACAAAAATTCCAGTCTTTTTATTTTTTATGTGAGAGGTTGGTAAACGAGCATGTGGGCCACCTGATGGAAAACATTCACCACTGCCCATGGATATCAGCAACACCAAGGGGTCGCCGATCCGTTGCCAGCCTATAATCCTTCCTTTCTTTCTTTCTGGTGACCTCACTCACACATAGGAACACAACAACCCTCGAAGGAATTGTTATTTGGCTGCAGTATTCTGTAAGGTGGAGGCTAATCATAGCCCCCTTACCACCAACTGTTATTGCGATTCAATAACTGAATAGAATGCTTATTTATACCAATGAATAAACGACTCTATTCAATTTGAAATAAAGTCACTTATTTATACATTTATACCAATGAATAAGCGACTCCACTCAATTTGAAATAGAGTCGCTTATTCATTGGTATAAATAAGCATTCTATTCAGTTATTGAATCGCAATAAGAGTTGGTGGTAAGGGGGCTGGCAGCTTAAAAAATACGCTATGCTCAACCTCTCTTTTCTCCAAAGCTTCGTTTATCAATCAGCAGAGTGCACCACGTGAGGTTGGCTTTAGTTCAATGATGTTGATGAACCTCTTACACCCCATGAACATACACCCCACGTCTTAACTACTTTTACGTGCTATGAAATTTTGCATACATTATAAGTCCAGAATTAATAGTAGAATAAATATTTACCCCGAAAAATGAGCTGTTCCCGGGGGATAACCAAGGATTTGTCCTTTTGGCCTGATAACCGACATTCACGTGGGTGTAGCTGGGAACGGATTATTAGTAAATAAGTATATAAACAAAATCTGTATTTAAATAGAAGAGGTACTCATCTTTCGAACCCTCATCAACCCTCCCTCACTAGCTGACCCGCGCAACTTCGTCTGCATGTGAGAGAGAAAAAGGATGTGAACCAATCTTAAGACATAAAAGATATATAATAATAATATAATATATATATATATATATATATATAAAGTTCAAATAATAATAATATATATAAAAACTTCTAAAAATATCTGCGATAGATAGCAATCGCAGATTTTATTTAGAACTTTATAAGTTGAACAATTCCTTCATATTCAATTCCAACTTTAACCGTTTACGCAGCGGACGCAACAGAAGCTCTCAAAAGGAATAATTTTCCCTCGTTTTTAAAACATTTTTCATTGGTGCTCAGCTTCTATTGGTCGTAGTGTGATGGTTTATAGCCTATAGCCTTCCTCGATAAATGGTCTATCTAACACTAAAAGATTTTTTCAATTCGAATGAGTAGTTCCTGAGATTAGCGCGTTCAACCAAACAAACAAACCCTTCAGCTTTAAAATATTAGTATAGATAAAATCTATACTAATATTTTAAGAAAATAATCTTTCATAGAAAATAAGGTAGGTCGTGACTTCGTGAGGAGCTCAGTGGCGTCGTTGCGTGTGTCAGTCTAATTGAACACGCAAGTTACGCAATGCCGACCGTATCCTATCCAAAGATGGATTTATTTATCTCGAGCTCCTCCCTGCTTCGGAGGGCACGTTAAGCCGTCGGTCCCAACAGTTCTCTTTATACTCATTATAGATGACAGTCGTAAAGCCAAGTCAGTGGCCTTTAGGCGGACTGAAAACACTGGCCTTCGCAAACCCGCAATTGAGCTGCGTGGTGGAGTGCTCTAAATCTCTTGAATTGAGGGGAGACCCATATCTTATCAGTGAGATGAATAAGAGATGATGACGAGTAGGTAGGTAAATTTAATTTTGATTGTTTAAATAAAGCCTTAGGTATTTTACGACGCTTTTATCAATCAATTCACGAAATACAAACTTATTTTTAGTTTTTCCATTCAATCAAATCAAAGCAATCTCTTATTCATTAAAGAATTATTGAAGATTTTCTTCGGTTTTGCATTAAAAACGTAATTAGTTGGTAAGGGTAAAGTCTTCGTAATCCCCTAGGAGCGCATAAATCCGACGCAAATAGGCAATTGGAAAAACGCAAAGGACCTATAATTGGAGACATGAGAGAGATGTCGATAGAATATCTATTGAGTGTGTATGGAAAGGGATTGGAGTGATGTCCATATAAGTTGCTATAACATAATTTTACAAAAAAAAACCGGACAAGTGCGAGTCGGACTCGCCCACCGAGGGTTCCGTAGGTACGTAGTATCATTATTAAATTTGATATTTTTCATTATAAATAAGAAATAATGCGTCGAAAAAAAAAAAAAATATATATTTTGCAATGTGTACATCAAGCCCTTTCATATGATACCCCATTTGAACTAGTAGTTTCAATTTGTAATTTCGACACCCTATAAAAAATATAGACCCCCTATTTTATAAGATCTATTTACAAATGTATAGTTTTGAGATTTATTCCTGTACTTGTAGTCTATAACGATGTTACTTGCCAAATTTCATAGTTCTAGGTCAACGGGAAGTACCCTATAGGTTTTGATTCCCTTGAGTGTGTCGAAATATGCGTTTTTTGCTGAATAAACGGCCGTAACTTTTTTCTATGTAAACTTAGCAGTTTTTTTTTTTTTTAACTTCATGGGACCGTAGACCTGAGTATACAGTTCAAATTTCAGCTTGATACCTCCACGCATTCTCGAAATATAAATTCTTGACAGACAGACAGACAGACAGACAGACAGACAGACAGACAGACAGACAGACAGACAGACGGACAACAAAGTGATCTTATAAGGGTTCCGTTTTTCCTTTTGAGGTTCGGAACCCTAAAAACGACTTCAAACATTACTTTACATTTATGTATGTAGATACAGGCTGATGATGAAAAAAATATGTGACCAATCTGGAAGTATACTCTTTCAAATAAAAAAAGGATTTTTCAAATCGGTTTATAAATGACGGAGTAATGAAATATAAAACCTAACAGTGGGTAGATACAGGCTAATGATGGTGATGATGAAAAAAATATAAGACCAATCTGGAAGTACACTCTTTCAAATAAAAAAAGATTGCTTCAAATCGGTTTATAAATCACGGAATAATTAAGTAACAAACCTCCTTTTTTTGGAGTCGGTTAAAAAGTAGATCAATTTTTATCTGTAGATGTAATCTTTTTTTTTAAACGGGGCCCACCATACATTCCCACCACTGTGTCTCCTGTGTAGCCAGGATCAACGCCGGCGACGGCCAAAAAAGACAATTACAGTGAAATCTATTGCAATCCCGGCGGTAAAACTACAGCTGCCTTGGAACTCACAACAAGAATTTAATCAGAAGAAATTAGTAAGAAGCTTTTTGAATTTGACTTCCCCTCTTTGCAATGTGAGAGACAGAGTTGGAGTTATATCCATATAAGTCGCTATAACAAAAGTAGAACAATTTGTATGTGTAGATGTAATCTATTATATAATACCTGTTTTTATTTTATCTTTTAACCCACCCACCTAGGTGGAAAGAGCAATGTTAGGAATAACATAGCTCAATCACATAACCAACGAACGTATTGGACGGTGGACCAAAGTCAGGGACGCAGTAAATACTATACCAGGCAGAAATGGAAATAGAATGACATGATGCTAGAATGAACCGAGATCAATGGACTAAAAGGATAATGGAGTGGCGACCATGGGCCATTCGCTGGGTAGACGACGTAAGAGTAATGTAAGCCGCAGTTGGGCACAGATGAGAGACGTAGATCGAAAATTATGGAGGAGGCCTAAGTCTGAAAATGGACATGTTAAAGTATGACCATGACAATGGATGGACGGACCACGGTGGGTGCCAGTATAGATGGATTTGCAATCTTGGCCGACCTAGGCCGTGTCTTGGCTGAACTAGGTCGAGTCGCGGCTGACTTAAGCCGTACCTTAGTTCTTATTATCCGATCTCTTGTTTATCAGCTCGATTATCTACTAATATAACTATTCTTCGCAAAACTGCCAAGTAGTCTGTAATTTGTATGAATTATCTCTCCAAAATGTCCTGCGACCGTAGTACCGGGCCAAATTAGGAAAATCTGCTTCTGGGTACCAGGCAAATATTCGGCCTGCCTAACATAAAGTTACATTAGTTTAGACTCTTGCATAACAAACTACTACTCCTGTTCTTTCTGCTGACGTAACATCTCCTTGCGTCTGTGGCACAAAAGATACAACCAAATAAGAATACCATTGAGGATGAGGTGAATGAATTCACAAGACATAAGGGAGATGAGACGCTGATGAATAAAAAAAATGTTTTGGAAGTCTTGATGGTGTAAATATGTGTATGGATAATATACATACACAAATGAAAAAAAAAACCTCGATATGACTTACGGAACAGCAAAGACTTGGACTTTGACTACAGGCCTAGTTGCACAGCGGGCAATGGAAAGAGTTATGCTAGCTAGGGATTTGCTTAAAGGACGAATAAATTCGTCGGAATCCCAAAGTTGTCGACATAGCTCTTTATATAGTATAGCATAGAGTTAGCAAGCTGAAATGGCAGTGAGCTGGCCACATCTGCCGAGCTTAAGATGGCAGATTGGCAGGAAGGGTCTAGAGTATAAGCTACGCGTGGGACGGCCATCTTCACAAAAGCGGCTGGAAGAGACTGAATGCCGCAAACAGAAGATCGCATTTAGTGAAAAGCATTGAAGTAGGCCTATACCCAGCAGCGGTTACATACCATGTACAGACTGATTATGATGATGTATACAAAACGAAATAAAAAACAAAGGATGTCAAGTAAAGTACATAAAAGAACATCTAAAGGCATGAAGTAGTTCCTCATCCATCACTGAAGTCGTCGTCGCGTCGCTGTGAACCCTTATTCATCCCACAGCTGAGATACGGATCTCCTCTCAATCGAATCGGTTTAGAGCATACTCCACAACGCGACTCAACTGCGGATTGGCGACGAAGGTCAGTGTTTTCAAACCTCCTTAAGGCCTAACGACTGTCATCTAATGCTAACAGCCGGGACTGACAATGAGCCCATCCATGGATTAGGCTGTGGTCGATGTTGCTTAACTAGAGTGTTCTTGGCGACACCATCGTGCTCCTCATTGAAGTAAATTACTATATTTAAAGTCGAATAAATACATAAGCAAAGCGAAAATATGTATGGACGTATAATAAAACGTTACGTAAATATCTGCATGAATTAATATTATTTCATGTCCTGTCCACTTAATTAAAATATACCAAAGCAGCTTGGCATTTAGCTATTCCAATGAATCCTGTAAACATTAACACGATATTATTAAGTTTCAGTTCATGTGGGTATTTTACCCGTATGTTATGGTCGACCGAATTTACTAATATAATGTTTTGTACAATTGGTTTGGTTTTAGTACAATTTTAATTATTACTTGGACGGTCAAGCGATCATATCATATCGTCAAAACCACTATTGAAATTTTTGTTCAAAAAAAGGTTTTACCGGCTCGACTTACCTTTGGAGAGGGAGGTGAGGTACCCGAGGTTTAACTAGTCAAAGCTAGAATCGCCAAAATTTCGAGCATTGACATATACGTACAACAGGGAAAACGCTTTCGTGAGCGCCAAAATTCTAACCACCAAACCAAATCCTCAATTATAAATGTTCCAAATTTACGTTTTATATATTGACAATAATATTCAGTTCAGTCGGTGGAACTCCAGGATACCAGCTAAGCTAAACACAGGTACCATTTGTTATAAATTTATTTTACATACATATAAATTTTAGTATTATTTTCATATTACCAGCTTCATTGAGTTTGGTATTAGATGTCGCTGTAGGTAACTAGTTCGAAAAATCACCTTCACAAATTGTTCTTATAATATTAGTGTAAATATATCACGGACCACTATCCCAAATAGCACATATACAACCCGAATGATCCCTCGTAACACTGTAATGTATATAATTTTTCTCTCCCCCAACTCGCCGGCCGCCATATGGAACAATACCGCCCCATTCAATGTGTCGTAGAGGGAATGTATGATAGTCCGACAGGTGTGTGGACGCAATTATTTGAATCGGTATTATCTCGACTGTGGCTTCAAAAATTCTGGGTACTATCGAGCTGAGTGTAGTTATAAAAAAGGCCTACATCCAGCAGTGGGTAGATACAGGCTGATAATGATGAAATTTATTTATTAAAAACTTTATTTGAACAATGTTTTGTACTCTGTTAATTTATTTATATACGAAACCGTCTGTACGCCAAAAGACTCTTACTTGTCCGGTTTTATTAAATTCTTCTTTCCACGTAAACCGTCTAAATCCGTCTGTTCAATTTACTAATGGAAAATATACTTTGATCCAGAATACTTCATTACCTTCCATTAATTCAATTGTATAGTAACGCTAGTGGTGAGGTGAAACACTCAAGTATGATTATATTTTATTAGTACACCTACACCATTTATATTATGCCTACACCATCTGATACGGCTACAAACCGTATACCGTTTTGTTGAATCGGTTATCAGCAAAACGGTATATGTGTGATTTGTGTGTGTGTGTGGGTGTGTGTGTGTGTATGTGTGTGGGTGTGTGTGTGTGGGTGGGTGGGTCGGTTTGTGTAGGGAGTGAGTTTGTATGTGTGTGTGAGTGTGTGTCAAATAATCGTAAACATTCTCATAACAAAAATTGCCTGTCGAGGTTGTTTTCCCCAACAGACTATATAATGGGATTTTCAAAATGAGAATGTTATTTATTTTCCACATAACTCTTCCAGATATTTGTAACATAATTTCTATACATTTTTAATAAAAACTTTTTCTGATTTAATTGTGCTGGAAGACAAACTGGACTAGATTGGACTCATATTGAGATTGTAAAAACATAAACACCAGGCAATATCAGTAATGCCTTAGAATATGTAGTAATAATTAATGCATTAAATTAAACGGTTCCCAAGATTTTATCGGCTAGCAACATTCAACATTAGAAGAGAAACTCATAAACGGTCGAGTTAACGTTTATCTCGACTTTACATGCTTAACAGAGGCAGTGGGTTCAGTCTTAAGAGTGATGGGATCTTGGCATGCCACCGCTTTCATATTTCTAGTACACGTTGAGAAAAATATTTATTTTGTATTTGCTTTTTCCTGTTAAACATTCTTAACAATTTCATTCTTTTACGTTATATGATTTACTTTAAAATTGGACCTGTGTGTAGGCAGTTTCTCAAATCAACATTTCGCAAATTTTAAACAAAATACATTTATTTTATGGTAGAAAATCATTAATTTTTAACGTACATTTAATTCTTAGTAACCTTTTTATTTCAACCAATTGTTTTGACATAATTCAACTCCTAATTAAAAAAAAATATTAATGAAAAACAGAGACGTAGGGTACAGATTCGTAAGCTGCCCGACTGGGGAAGAACCTCCAACGATAAATGTAATATAAAAAAATGAATAAACCAACCTGAGTTATAGCAGTAAAAATTGTAAAGGAGACGCTGTCCTAAAAGTATCGTGAAACTACGTGTGGTGCCATCTATCGACTAAAGTATGAACCACTAAGCGGATAATGCGGTATTGCAGTCTTCTCTTTTGGACTACAAAAAGGGTCAAAACTCACTCAAAAATCAATAATGGAATATTTTTATTGTAGTAACATTATTCAAAAAATTAAGGGCTGGGTACACCTAGTAATATCTACCCGTGACAAATATGCCACTCTTCTATAACGAAAGTCATTAGGTATTTAATGTATTATTATATAGATTTTACAATTTTAATTATTGGTATTCTTTTAATGGTGCCAGGTATATGTAAAATTTTAATACCCTCATGGTCATCAACTAAGTATGTAATGGACATAGGATGTATGCGTGGCGAGCGTGTCAATAAACAGTAAGCGCCCGAACGCTTGACTTAGTGTGGATTGCTATCCGTCGGATATTATAATGTAAAAAATCGTGATAAAATGATTTTATATGTATTAATCTGCTTTATGCTTTTGTGACACATTACTATACAACCAAATTGAATCAATTACAACACGGAGATATTAGTAGTATACTCAAATTGTTTGTCTGTCGTTGTGTAAATTTGGCACGCTTGGTGCAATATAAATATAATTGTATACCACTTCCATTTGATTTCATTTGCGTGATAATGGTATATGCATGCCTTCACATAAGACATAGCGTTAATTTTTTTTTTTTTTTTTTTAATAAACATAGACGGAACGTAAGATGGACACTCTTTCTTTTATTCCACGTCAAGTGATAGACAAACATAGGGGCCGTCTGTATAAAGCGGTTACCGTAGCCGTAACGTTTGCAATACTTTAAGGATCGACAACCAAACGTAATTTAGATAATAATAATTAACTAAATTACGTTACGTAATTTTGTTAATAATAATTAACTAAATTACGTTAGGCATATGGCTTTTTGATAAAATAAAATCACTTGTACCTAACGAAATTTATTTTTATCGACCGGTTTTTACAGCATTATGATTGTTTATATATAGGTATTTAGATGGTTTTCTCGAAAAAAAACTTTCTGGGGCACTCACTACTGCCGAATCTTAAAAATATCTTCTTAAGCTTCGGCGGTACCACTGAATAATTTGAATCGAAAAATGGGTCTTACGTTTTAGTTATTGACAAATATCTTCAGCTTAGTCGGTTAAGCTCTAGGGTTACTACCTGCTAAACTAAACACAATTACCATAAGTCTAAGCCGAAGTTTGATTTCCGCGATCAAAAAATCCGATGGGAATCAGCTTAGCCGGTAGAGCCCCGGGGGCCCTACCGCCAAAGCTGAAGCCGATTACCATCGCATTTTTGAATGCAAAAGTGACACAATTGCTTAGATTATTGGTAATTATGTTTAGCTCAGCTACCTAGAGCTTTACTGACTAAGCTAGAGATGTTTGCTTAACCTAAGTCCAATTTATGGAATTATAAAATCCGATGGCAAGCGGCTTCAGCTTTGGCGGTAGGGTCCAGGGTCTGAATGTTTTTGTAGAGACGGAAAACCATCTAAATAAAATGTGTAAAGACACATTATTGCAAAGTTACATAATATGTAGCTGATGTATGCAATAGTGTCGTAATGTCACGATCACGAATGATGCACATATTACATTACAAATACAGTCTTATTTGAAAGGGTAACACGATCTTTCATTTAAAAGTTGACAGTCGTTTAGCTATCTATTATCTATCTATTTATGAACACCTAAATGTCGATATAGCCTCAGCCCACAAACAAATGTAAATGTAATACAAAAATTTTGTCGAGAATCCCGCGTCTCTTATAAAAACGTCAGAACGCATAGTGAAGGCTCTTTATCTAGTAGTGAATAATTGTTACCTGGCTTAGGAGCCCCGTCCTTTTTTTATCCACACTATTATACTAGCGACTGCTCGTGCCTTTGTTTATGACGTTATTCTGATTGAACTGTATTTAACAAGAGATTTTAAATGTCAATATGTTTTATTAGAATTTTAATATCAATAAATCTTGAAAGCAGCGTTATCAGATTTATTTTAGAGCAAAGCGGGACTTCACACTTTTAAAAATAAAAAGCGGGACACGTTTAAAAAATACGGGACTGTAAGAAAAATACAATATTTATTAGACAGCGTTATATACAATGAATGCGTAAGTGTTTTTGGCGTGAGTGTACCATAATCAGAAGATCGAAAATATTTCAATTACTGTAAAATACAACGTAAAAAATATGAAATATTGGAATTGTTTGAATTTCAGTTGACGAAATCATACTTGTTGCGGGACATATGGTGTCCCGCGCGGGACATAACACTTAAGCCTAAAAAAGGGGGATGTCCCGTCAAAATCGGGACATCTGGCAACGCTGCTTGAAAGTCACTTAACGGTACTTACAGATATCTAATGAATGCCTATTTATGCAATCATGCGTAAATTTAATGACACTATAGTGTCGTTGAGTAGATCTGATGATAATGTATTAAAGAATGATTTAATATTATTAAGACACTCACATAATCCTTTTTTTAAAGAGAAGGGATCAAACGAGCATGTGGGTCACCTGATGGAAAGCAATCACCACCGCATATAGATCAACAACACCGCCCATATAGATCAACAACACCGAGGCTTCGCCGATCCGTTGCCAGCCTATACTCCTTCCGTTCTTTCTTTAGCAGGAACACAACAACGCTCAAGGTAATTGTTATTTGGCTGCGGTAGTCTGTGAGGTAGAGATACTTTCCCAGTCGGGCAGCTTAAAAAATACGCTATGCCGTACATATCTTTTCCCCACTCTACTCGAATACCTTACTTTAAGGGTAGGTAGGATATTCGAGTAGATTCTGCAATAGATAGTAAGTGTAGGCTTAAAGTTCCTTGTTAAGTTAGACTTAGCTTTGAAGCCAGGACTAATAGCACCAAATACCGAACTGGCAATGAACCAAAGACTTGTAAGTGTATGTAAACTACACATACATGTCTTTACAATGAACTTGCATTTATAAAACTATTTATATCTTGGGAATAACAATGAACTTATATAGATATTAGTCTCCTACAAATTCCTGAAGAGCTCGATGACGTGTCACTCTAAACGAACACGCAAGTTAGGCAACGTCGACCGTAGCCTGTCCATAGATGGGTTTATTAATCTCGAGCTCCTCCGTGCTTCGGAGGGCACGTTAAGCTATCGGTCCCATCTGTTGTCAATAGATGACAGTCATTAAGCCAAGTCAGAGGCCTTTAGGCGGTTTGAAAACACTAGCCTCCGCAGTTGAGCAGCGTACTGTGGCAGCGTGGTGGAGTATGCTCTAAACCCCTTCGATTAAATTTATTGACAGTTGTAAGTTGATTGAACTCCCAGGGATGAAACGATATCGGCCGTGACAGTGACAAAGAATTTAATCAGAAATTAGTCTTTTTTTTTATATGAGAGGGGGCAAATGAGCACGTGGGTCACCTGGTGGGAAGCTATCACACCAAGAGGTTGCCGATGCGTTGCCAGCCATTTAAGAGAAACAAAGACTCTGTTCTTGAAGGATCCCGCATCGTAATTGTTCTACAATACTGCTGATAAAGTCTCCTACATTTTTTGAATAAATTCATTGACTGTTGTAAATTCATCGAACTTCCAAAGATAAAACTACGTCGGCCAAATCATCACTGTTCGTGATTCACAATGATGACCACGACCACTCTGACAAGAGTGTACCGACTAAGAAATAGAAGAAAATTCAATGATCAGTATAAACTTTCTTTTAGATATTTTCGTCCTTAAATTTAATACTCACAACTTCACAAGTAAAGAAGTACGCAGTAATCAAATTGAATAAACATTTGCCGTTTATAAATAACTCTACGTCTCGATGGCTTTCCTAACAACCATATCTGAGTAGAGTTACCTTCATTCGATTCAAGAATAATGCTCCTAATGCTTAGTATTAGTACAAAGGGAGTCAAAACCACACAAGTGACCGAAAGCTGCCTAATGTATACGCTTACGAAGAGACCCTAATCTCCTAAAGGTTTATATTGAAGTGCCCCTTAAAGTTAATTTTCGTAAAATCTTACGGTCGGTTGTTTTCACGACCAGTTATTTCAGAGCTGTGTCCGTCGATTGATTGACTCCTTTTATTCCTAAATTTGAGGAGTCGCAAGGAACGCGGGAGGTCTTCTTAAGTTGGGGAAGATGTATAGAGGCCACCGTGTATCCATGAGATCGGTTGGTCGACTTATCCACTAACCAGTTGAGCATTCGCGGCGAGAACGAATGACTGTTTCGCACAAAATAAAATACGTTGCCGACACTGTCTTTTTAATGTCAATTTCCATGGTGATATTTTTTGTAACTAATTTCTTAAATGAAGTGTTGTCATTCTTTAAGTATAAGTATAATTATGTAAGGTTGTGAAGTTATATTTATATATGTTTTAAATGTATATATGTTTTAAATCTCTTAATATTATGCATTAATCAAAATAACTGTTATTAAACTATATATTACATTACATACATACATTGTATACTGTTCGTCTTAAATCTAATAATTTAAAATGTGAATATTTAATATAAAGTTAATAATGAAAACTCTACTTTACCTGAAACACAGGTTTCAACCTAGTTCAGGTAGTTGTTAGATTGTTATCTTATACTAATATTTTTGTCTATGTTGTTCTTAGCCTAAGTTTAACTGAATAAATATTGTTATTATTATTATATCAAGTTACATCTCAATTCTTTCACCCGAAAGAGTAGTTAGTTAGTCTGGGTGTTTTCTTGGTATCATAAGTATGTATTTACAAAAAAAAATGTATTTACGTATGTTTATCAGTTGTCTAGTACCCATAACACAAGCTTCGCTTACTTTGGGGCTAGATGGCGCTGTGTAATTTGTGTGACAATATTTAATTTATAATACTTTAAAAAACACCCAGACCATGACAAACAGACATGTTCATGCACACAAATGTTTGTCATGTGCGGGGATCGAACCCGCGGTCTCGGATTCAAAGTGGCCATTGCTAACCATTATTGTTAAGCAATATGACCAACCAAGCAATAAGCTAACATGTTTGCCAGTATGTATGGCAGCTTTTTATTATCATCAGGTCCATTTTAAGAAGAAGAAGAAGAAAAACATTTATTGGAACATAACACAACACTATTAAACAAGTACAAGCTGTATATATAAGTTAGAAAGGAGAACGAAATAGTGCTGCATGATGCCCCAAATTGGACCCAGCTCAGCATTATGCCGTGGACTGACTATGTCAGACCCCAGCGCTGATTTTCAGCTGGGACCAGTTCGTGACACCACGGACGAACAAACAGTCGCAAAACATCTAATTAAACCTATATACAATATATATTCACACACATACATACATACACATACATATTATGACACATATAACATTGTAAACTTAAATTAGAAAACACAGCACAGAAATTTTACCAAAAACAATACAAAAAATCGGGCTCCAAGAAACCCGTATCCAGGACCCTAATCCGTTGATAAAAACGCAATGAGTCAACGAATGACTGGTTACAATTTACGGCCATCTGTCATTCGTTCGCTCATTGAGACAGGAAAAAAAATCATCTATTATTTATTTACTCTCAAGAAAATAAGGTGATACTTAAATATGAAGAAGAATTTAGTAACTCTAAACTTAGTGTGCGTCCTTACAAGAATAAAATGTTAGCGTATATCTATTACATTCAGGTATAAAATCAAGTTTTAGTTTAATTAGTTTTAGTCTCCACTACAGGAGCACGACCCTCTCTTGTCCATCCTAGACGGAAGGAGGATTTGGCCTACACTCCCCACGCTGGCCAAAAGGATGGCAGCTTGAGCGATAGGATAAATTTATAAGTATTCCTGGACATACACATACACACACAGCGCCATCTAGTCCCAAGCTAAGCAAAACTTTTACTATAGATACTAGATAAACTGAAAAATATACTTAAATACATTTTTTTTACAAATATTTACATAGGTACTTAGCTAATATATAAAAATGAATCTCAGAAATGTATGTACGCGCATAACTTTCGAACGGCTGCATGAAATTGGATAATTCTTTTTTTGTTGTGTTCCTATATTGTCAGGACTCAGGACAATGTCTGTATGTAAATCCACTGAAATGAGATGGGAACGGGAAGATTGAACCACAACGAAGCGTGGGCTGGCCGCTAGTAGTACAAAGAAACCACCCAGTCCAAGACAAATTGAAATGTTCATGCACACAAATGTTTGTCTTGTGCGGGGATGGAACCCGGATCCTCTGAGTCAAGCCATTGCTAGCCATTCAATCACTGGATAGAATCAAAACAGGATAGTTTTTATAAAATATTCTTTATTGCATAACTAATACAAAACAATTTGATCTCACGCACACATTTGACATATAATTGTAATTGATTTAATTTAATAATTATCAAGTTTTTGCATTACAACACCGAATTATTGTACCTACATTTCTAGCAAATAAATATTTATGATTATTACGCTGTATGAGTACAAAGGTGATCTACTTCGGCCCCTAAGTTGTTAAAATAGTGGGTAGAACTTTATAATAAAAGTCCACGCGAATGACGTCGCGGGTGACCGTTAGTTTCTTATAAAAATCAATATAAATTTTGACTGTGCATCGAGCGAGGGGCGCATCGCTCAATACACTTTCATATTTAGAGGCACAGCGCCGGCAAATCCAATAAGACCAATCCTTTGATATCACACGCGCTCTGAATATGAAGTTCACAGGTGGATTGATGTTAGAAACAACCAGTGGAATTTGATTGACGTGTTTTTACATTTTCCCATTTTCCATGTATTAAAATTCGTTAACTGCGTTTTCCATACAAACGTGTTTCCCAATTTTCTGACTTGTTGAATTACTTTCTGCAGTATATTGTATGTAATGATATTTTTTATTCTGATTTATATTACTATGAACTACCGAATCGCCCTGACTTATTATAATATTGAAATATTATGAAAAATATCGTCATCAACCCATAAACAGTTGGGCCTCCTCTCTATCGAAGAAATTTAGAACATACTCCACCACGCTGTTCAACTCTGGGTTGGCGGAGGCCACTGTTTTCAAGCCGCCTAAAGCCAAGTGACTTGTAAAGTTGATACTGTTGATTGTTGGCACTTGGTGGAACATTATTATCATAATGTTATAATAAAGCACTTGTACTATTCCACGTTATTATATTTAATATTACCGACCGGTTTCGCCGCTAAGGCATTATCAAGGTAAACAGATGGTGTCTGTGTTTCTACAAAACATTTTTATACCGTGCAATCAATGACAAAAATTATTAAAATGACTCATTTTAAACACAAACACCATCTGTTTACCTTGATAATGCCTTAGCGGCGAAACCGGTCGCTAATATTAAATATAATAACGTGGAATAGTACGAGTGCTTTATTATAACATTACCAAGTGACTTGGCTTAATGACTGTCATCTAATGACAACAACCAGTTGCCTTACCGCCGAGGTTGAAGCCGATTACCACATTTTTATTTTTATTTAAAAATTGCTCGTATATTAAAGTTATTGACAAACATCTTCAGCTTACTCGGTACAGCTCTAGGGTTTCCACCAGCGGAGCTAAACCCTAGAGACATAACAATCTACGCAGTAGTTTCATTTTCGCATTCAAAAATTCCGATGGTAATCGGCTTGAGCTTCGGCGGCACGCACACAATAATAACAAAATAAAATGTTAGAATTCTCAGCCGAGTCTTTTCACTTAATAATGTCATGTTAGATAGTATTTTCTAAGGCCGACTGCCTTTACTGACTGTATTTGTTGCGTTTAAGTATTAATTTTTTCTTTGTCTATCTGCTAGACTCTCGCTAGACTCAAAATCAAAAGTCGCTAAAACTGTCTGGGAGAGGTGCCAGAGGTCACTGGCGCTGTGAAACATTAGAATAGGTGAAAAAAAAATTAAGAAATGTATTGTTATGTAATTAGATTATAATTAAAATACGTATCGGCGCAATAACGTACAATATCTAGCTTTTAATTAAATAATTATATTATCATCATTATAACAAGACAAACAATTTTTAGCGACAAAAATTTTTTTTTGTCGCTATGTCTGTAGCAAAAGTCGTCACTTCTAGCGACAACGTCGCTAAATTGGCAACACTGGTCGACGCAACGAGACCGTTTACCGTCGACTAGTTTAAAAAAAACAGTCTAATTTTCGACTAGTTTACGTCGTCGTCGATAAGACTATTTCTTCACATAAACGATTGGTAAACGTAAACGAACGATAATCTCATTTGTAAAGTCACTAGACGAAACGAGACGATCGCGACGCGACGCAACGGACTCATCAACCAGTCGAAGAATAAACTAGTTTATCTGTGCACTGTAAACTAGTTTAATCGTTCACGCACAAAAAACAGTTTAAAAAAACGGTTCGTTCATTCAACGCCCATCTCTAGCTTGTACTATAGATACTAGATAATTGATATCGTAATTAAATACATGTTTATTTGTAAGTACATATATATAATACATAGAAAACACCCCGACCAAGACAAACAGACATGTTTATGCACACAAATATTTCTCTAGTGTGGGGATCGAATACCACGACCACGGAGTCAGAGGGCACATTGCTACCCATTCGACCACCGGGCTCTTCTAACTGTTTAGTTGGTGGTGGGCTGTGTTGTGGGTAGTCCACTTGTATGAGGTTGTGGGTACTTTAATAATAAAGACAGTTGCTATCTTGACCTGGCGTTTGCATTACACTACATGGTGACAGCGGTGATTTTAATAGTTAAATTAACTTTCAAGTGTTGTGTATGGTCTGAATATTGGATTTATCGTGTTGTTATATTATTGTTGTAAAAACAATGGAGCACGCGAGACCTCCGCCGGATCTGTGTCTCGATGGCAGCCCCGTCAGCCGGGCTGACGCATGGAAACGATGGAGAACGCAATTTAATTTGTTCTTGAAGGCGTCGGGAGTGCACAAGGAGGAGCCAGCTGTTCAAGCTAGCTTGCTTATCAACTTAATTGGCACCGATGGCTTTGATATCTATCAAACGTTCACATTCGAGAATGACAAAGAACGCGATGACGTGAACGTAGTGTTAAAAAAGTTCGATACCTACTTCGGTGTAAAAATCAATATAACGCTAGCGAGATATAATTTCTTTTCCCGAAATCAAGAACAAGGAGAAACTATCAGCCAATACGTAGTAGCATTGAGATTGCTTAGTAAAAATTGCTCGTTTTCGTCGTTAGAGGAGGAATTAATTCGCGATCGTATCGTGTGTGGAATCCAAAATGCAGTCGTGAGGGACCGACTATTGCGGGCGGATGATTTGAATTTGGATAAAGCGATCAAGATTTGTGAAGCGGATGAAGTGTGTACAGACAGCAGCCGATGCTTGGAGGCACGCGGTGCGGCGTGCGGTGCGTGCATCGAGGCGGTGACGGTGCGCGACCGCGCGCTCGCACGCGGCCGCCGGGGCGGCGTGCGCGCCCGTGCTGTGGCAGCGGGGCCGCGCGGGCCGCGTGCGGGGCCGCGCGGGCTCGCATCGCACGGGCTTCCGCCGGCATCATGTCGTAGTTGCGGGCGGCAGTGCTCTTCCGGGACATGCCCGGCACAAAGTGTACAGTGTTTTGTGTGTCACAACTACGGCCACTTTGCTAGAATATGTGAATCGAAAAGTGTAAAGAAAATGTATGATATCGACGTGTGTGATTATGTCACGGAGGGTGAGGACGAGGACAACAGTGAGTTATTTTATATTTCTATGTTATCTGATATTTCTATGACTAAGAACGTGTTCATGGCGACACCACATCACGAATGGTATGAACGCTTGCGATGTGACGGGGGGTTTGAAAAATTTAAATTAGACTCGGGAGCTGATATTAATGTTATGTCATATGAACGGTTCAAGTCGCTAGGGTTTGTCGACTCCATATTAATTTATAAACATAACTTAAGGTTACAGTCGTATGGAGGAAATATTATACCAATAAAAGGTGTTTGTAACTTGATTTGGAGTTTTAAAAACATTAAATATGAGTTATTGTTTGCTATAGCAGATATGTCTTGTGAAAGTGTGCTGGGTCGGCAGACATGTTCTCGGTTAGGTCTTATTAAACGTTGTCATGAGGTACGCGTGAGCGATTACAGTGATTTGTTTGATGGTCTAGGTTGTTTACCGGGTGAATATCATATAGTTGTTTAGACAGTTCGATTCAACCGGTTGTGAGCGCGACACGTAAGGTACCTCTTGCACTGCGTGACAAATTACGTATTGAATTAGACAGAATGACGAAGCTAGGTGTGATAAGAAAGGTTACTCACCCTACACCCTGGGTCAATGCCGTAGTAATTGTTGCTAAAAAAAATGGGGACTTAAGAATTTGTTTAGACCCGCGGCCCTTAAACTGTGCGATTCGAAGAGCGCATTTTCAATTGCCAACAGTAAGCGAATTGGCTTCTAAGTTACACGGAGCTAAGTATTTTTCAGTTTTAGACGCTAATTCCGGTTTTTGGGCTATAAAATTAGATGAAGCAAGCGCGGACCTTTGCACCTTTAGTTCACCCTTTGGCCGTTTCCAGTATGTGCGCTTACCATATGGTCTCAATTGTGGGCCTGAAATATATCACGCTAAAGTGAAACAGCTGTTAGAAAATTTGGAAGGTGTAGACTCATTTATTGACGATATTATTTGCTGGGGACGAACAAAGCAAGAACATGATGCGAGACTACAAGCATTGTTCGAAAGATCGCGTAAAATCAATTTAAAATTTAATAAAAATAAATGTAAAATTTGTGTAGAGGAGGTCACGTACCTGGGGCATATTTTTAACAAGGAAGGGATGAAACCGGATTGTTCTAAAATTAGGGCGATCAAAGATATGCCCTCCCCAACTGATAGAAAGGCTCTAGGAAGATTTTTAGGTGCTATAAATTATTTGTCTAAATTCATACCAAATTATTCTCAGAATTTTTTTCCTTTAACTCGTTTGTTGAAACGAGACAGTGAATGGATGTGGGAAGCGAGCCATCAACGTGCTGTTGATGAGCTGAAAGAGGTGATTAGTAGCGCAACAGTTTTAGCTTTATTTGACGTTCGCGCCCCCTGTGTCATATCGGTCGACTCGAGCGCAGTGGCTATGGGAGCTGTGCTGTTGCAGGGCGGCCGCCCGGTTGAGTATGCCTCGCGCACTTTCACTGAAACTCAGTCTAGATATGCACAGATCGAAAAAGAATTGCTCGCTATCGTTTTCGCTTGTGAAAAGTACCATCAATACATTTATGGCAAGAAAAATGTAGTAATAGAAACCGATCACAAGCCGTTGGAAAGCATTTTCAAAAAACCTTTGCAGTCGGTCCCAGCACGCTTACAGCGAATGTTATTACGGCTTCAGGGCTATGACTTGAATGTTACTTACAAGCCCGGTAAATATATGTATTTAGCGGATACGTTATCGCGCGCGCCTCTGCCAATTCTTTATTATGACTCGGTAAGTAGGGGTATTCGGTATCAAATAAATCTTTTGATGAGTCAAGTTAAAATGTCTCAAAGTAAACTACAGTCCGTTCGAGACGAGACTGTGCCACTTTCAGTCAATTAATAAAATATATTAACCAAGGTTGGCCGCCATATAAGGGTGATGTAGCAGAAAATTTAAGATACTATTGGTCAATTCGAGAAGAATTGTTTGTTGTTGATGGAGTCATTTTCAAAAATAATTTAGTAGTTATTCCGCAAAATATGAGATTACAAATGTTAAACATTATACATGAGGGCCACCTTGGTATAGATCGCTGTAAGAGGCGGGCGCGAGAGGTATTGTTTTGGCCGGGAATTACGAAAGATATCGAAATGTATGTGAGACGCTGTGCAGTGTGTCAGGAGTGCTCAAATGCACCGAATAGAGAACCCATGTTGCCGGTTGAAATCCCAGTACTACCTTGGAATAAACTAGGGGCGGATATTTTCGAGTACCGAAAAAAATATTATTTATTAGTTGTGGATTATTATTCAAGTTACGTAGAGGTTGCCAGCTTAAGTAATATTTCATCGGCTACCATTATACGTGCCATGAAAGAAATCTTCTCTAGACACGGCATACCAGAGGTGTTGGTTAGTGATAATGGCACACAGTTCACTAGCAGGGACTTTAAGACGTTTGCTTCTGAATGGGGCTTTGAACAAATCACCACTTCTCCCTACTATGCTCAGGCAAACGGGAAAAGTGAGCGCGCCGTGCAAACAATAAAGAATATTTTAAAGAAATCTCTGGCTAGTGGAACAGATTTTTACCTAAGTCTATTAAGCTACCGTAACACACCGCGTGAAGGTTTGAGCTCTCCTGCACAGATGTTAATGGGACGTCGGCTTAAATGCAGGTTGCCTGTGCACCCTGACATATTAAAGCCAAAAACTGTAAGCCCAATGGAGCATAATATGTTGATACAAAAACAACATAAGAGTAAGCTATATTATGATCAACATAGTAAAGTTTTGCCTAAGTTAAATTCGGGCGATAATGTTATAATATTGGATAAGAACCGTAAAATGCGTGGGCAGATAGTATCAGAATCACATACTCCACGTTCGTATCTGGTAAAAAATAAGATGGGTATATACCGCCGCAATCGCAGGCATTTGCTTAAATGTGTATCTCCAGGTGTAAGTGATTCTGATAGTATAAAAATTACTAAAAATGAGACTCAGCCAATAGAGTTATTAAGTCAGAATACTGAGTTAACTGAGAAGACTGATTCCTCATCAACGGAATTTGATGAGAGCAACGATTCCATTCGTTCCGATTATACTATTGCTGAGTCACATTCTCCCATGGTAACCGTTAGAAAAGGGTTACCTTCAAAGACTCAACTATTTAAATAAAACCATTATGTCTCAGTGGTTGAGAACTTGTATAAAAAAAAAATCATTTTGCTTACATATGTGGTATACATATGTACTTGTTTGTATACTTATTTCTGTAGAAAATAGGTTATATTATTGTTTGTTTCTTATTTTTTTTATTGGGGGAAGATGTTGTGGGTAGTCCACTTGTATGAGGTTGTGGGTACTTTAATAATAAAGACAGTTGCTATTTTGACCTGGCGTTTGCATTACACTACAGGCTGCAAGCAATACGTTTATATAGAAGTGATAGAAGTGCGCAAACAGGGGTGTAAGTGGTTTATCAACGTCTTTGAACCAAAGCCGACTTCACTTGCACGTGGTGCACCCTGCTGACTGACAAACGAAGCGAAAAGAGAGGTAGGGAGCGTAATTGTAAGCTACCCGACTCGGGAATGTACCTCTACCTCACAGAATACCGCAGCCAAATAACAATTCCCTTGAGGGTTGCTGTGTTCCTGCGAGTGAGTGAGGTCACCAGAAAAGAAGGAGATGCTCCGTTGGCAGCGGGGGTGGCGGCGCGCAAGTGATATATTATGTTGCGAGCGTTAATACGGTTACGGTAACGGCTTCACATCAGGCGGGCCGTATATGCTTGTCTACCACCCGACGTAGTATAAAAAAAAAACAGGCAACCAACCCAAAAGTTGGATGCCAGTATGTATACGCACACTAACAGCTTGGTTGGTTAGCAATCATTCGTGTACTCTCGCGTTATGGACTAACTCTAAGAGGCTCAACATTACATAGAGTTGTAAATAATAGGTAGGGGAAAAAGTCTTTTCGCATTATAGTATGTATGAACTTGTAATAAAATCTCTTTGGCTATACCATTTGTATCTGGCAGGTTTTGATATCTTTAAAAAGTTTAAATTTTAAAAAAGATAATTCCAAATTCAAATTAGGTAAATGTGTGATTTTCATTTGTTTTTTTTACTATCAAGATGAGTGAATCTAATGAAGAAATTCGATACATTTTAAAATTTTACTACAAAAAAGGTAAAAATTCAACGCAAGCTGCGAAAAAAATTTGTGACGTTTATGGACCTAGTGCAGTGTCTGTGAGAGTAGCACAAATTTGGTTTAAGCGTTTTCATTCCGGAAATTTTGATGTCAAAGATGCACGTCGCTCTGGTCGCCCTGTTACGGATAAAATGGATGCCATTTCTGAAAAAGTGGAGCAAGATCGGCATATCAGTAGTTACGACGTAGCTGAAGAACTAGGAATTGACCACAAAACAGTTTTGGCGCATAAAAAGGTCGTGGTCAAAGGCCGGCCAGGCTTCTCAGACTCTGGCGAAACCCGGGTTAACCCGCAACAAGGTGATGCTGTATGTGTGGTGGGATTGGAAGGGAAGATATTCATTATGAGCTGTTACCGCCAGGCAGGACTATCGATTCTGAACTCTACTGTGAACAACTGATGAGATTAAAGCAAAAAGTTGAGAGAAAGCGGCCGGAATTAATTAATAGAAGGGGTGTGATTTTTCATCATGATAACGCTAGACCTCACACATCTTTAGCTACTCAGCAAAAATTAAGAGAGTTTGACTGCGAGGTGTTAATGCATCCGCCGTATAGTCCTGACCTTGCACCTTCTGATTTCCACCTGTTTTGGTCTCTTCAGAATTCTTTAGGCAATGTCAGATTAACATCACGAGTAGACTGCCAAAACCACTTGTCGCGGTTTTTTGAACAGAAGTCCCAAAATTTCTATAGTAATGGGATCATGTCTCTACCTACAAGATGGCAAAAAGATATCGAACAAAATGGCACCTACATACTTTAGTTAAATGTAAATAAACTTTATTAAAAAATGTTTTGAATTTTCATATAAAATACGAAAAGACTTTTTCCCCAACCTAATATACCGACCGTATAATATTAATAAAATATATATAATAGGTAGGGGAAAAAGTCTTTTCGCATTATAGTATGTATGAACTTGTAATAAAATCTCTTTGGTTATACCATTTGTATCTAGCAGGTTTTGATATCTATAAAAAGTTTAAATTTTAAAAAAGATAATTCCAAATTCAAATTAGGTAAATGTGTGATTTTCATTTGTTTTTTTTACTGTCAAGATGAGTGAATCTAATGAAGAAATTCGATACATTTTAAAATTTTACTACAAAAAAGGTAAAATTCAACGCAAGCTGCGAAAAAAATTTGTGATTATTGTGGACCTAGTGCAGTGTCTGTGAGAGTAGCACAAATTTGGTTTAAGCGTTTTCAATCCGGAAATTTTGATGTCAAAGATGCACGTCGCTCTGGTCGCCCTGTTACGGATAAAATGGATGCCATTTCTGAAAAAGTGGAGCAAGATCGGCAAATCAGTAGTTACGACGTAGCTGAAGAACTAGGAATTGACCACATAACAGTTTTGGCGCATAAAAAGGTCGTGGTCAAAGACCGGCCAGGCTTCAGAGACTCTGGCGAAACCCGGGTTAACCCGCAACAAGGTGATGCTGTGTGTATGGTGGGATTAGAAGGGAAGATATTCATTATAAGCTGTTACCGCCAGGCAGGACTATCGATTCTGAACTCTACTGTGAACAACTGATGAGATTAAAGCAAAACGTTGAGAGAAAGCGGCCGGAATTAATTAATAGAAGGGGTGTGATTTTTCATCATGATAACGCTAAACCTCACACATCTTTAGCCACTCAGCAAAAATTAAGAGAGTTTGACTGGGAGGTGTTAATGCATCCGCCGTATAGTCCTGACCTTGCACCTTCTGATTTCCACCTGTTTCGGTCTCTTAAGAATTCTTTAGGCAATGTCAGGTTAACATCACGAGAAGACTGCCAAAACCACTTGTCGCGGTTTTTTGAACAGAAGTCCCAAAATTTCTATAGTAATGGGATCATGTCTCTACCTACAAGATGACAAAAAGTTATCGAACATAATGGCACCTACATACTTTAGCTAAATGTAAATAAACTTTATTAAAAAATGTTTTGAATTTTCATATAAAATACGAAAAGACTTTTTCCCCAACCTAATATATATATATATATATATATATTATACTTAAAAAAAAAAAAGACGTGTGGCACTCGGGGACTGCCGCGGTAAAGCTATTGCATAGCATTTTGTATCAACTTATGCAATTATAATTTTATTTATTTATTTTATTCATGCAGTATTGCTTTTTCTTTGATATTAATTCAAGTTACACTTTTTGAGCGTGGTGACCGATAAGAAAACATTTTTTTTCTATTATTAAATAAATAAAACGAGTTTCGTAGAGTCGTACAATACGTCTAATCGCACGCACACAACGCCGTGTCGAAGACTGCCGAACTGAAACGACGTTAGACGATGCACGGCCTTCAAGCCACACCTCCTTGCCCGTCGGAGTGGGGAGCGTGAGGTTTTTTCGTTACGGAATTTCTGGATTCGGTCCCCGCGCTCAAGGCCCGCGATAGAAGCTATGCAATAGCTTAATAAAATACAAATTATATTTTTTTGAATATTTCATCATCGTCATCATCAGCCTGTATCCACTCACTGCTGGATATAGGCCTTTGCCCAATGATTTCCACCATATGCGAGCCTTCGCTTTCCGCATCCAACCGCTAATAATCATGGTTGGATGCGAAATATTTAAAATGATAAAAATTATTACTTCGTGTAAAATTCATTACAACTCAGTTTAAATCACTATGGCATTATAAAAAGTCCAAAGTAATATTGCATAATAAATGATAATGCAGAGAAAACGGCAGTATACAGTGGCGGATCAACGTATAAGCATTATAAGCACGTGCTTGGGGCCTCTGGTTTCTTATCCTATACCAAAATAAATATCAAATTTAATTAAAAACAATTGAGTCATGAACAAATGAGAAATGAGACGGATAAAAAACAAACACACTTTCGTATTTATAATATAGGTAAGGATTCCAAACTAAAGCTACAGAGCTACAGGCCCACATGAACTCTATGCTTAGGGCCTCAGAAAGTCTTAATCCGCCACTGGCAGTATATCTACTGATTTGCTGACGAACAGTGATCCCATTGATTCAAAACAATTAATACACACAGAATTAATACATACATAATATTTATTCATGTTTAAGATAGAAAGGAGAATATTCGTACATAAACGGAAAGCAGAAGATGACGATACAATTTGCATTTCATGTGCAAACATATTACACATAATAATAGTCACACCTATAAAGTTTATCTCTAACCAATCAGTCAGACTATCAAATTATGAAACAAGCTTCCCGCTGAGTTCTCCCTATGCGACACAATATGGACATTTTCCAAGAAGAGTGGGTACCTAGATATAAATAAGGTCTTGAAAGGTCATCAACTCATCGCTGAAATGTTACCGTTTGATATTTATTGATTTATTATTAGCATACAAAACAAATTACAATCATTTCGTAAATAGTTTGCAGGCTTAAAGTAGATACTGTGCAATATTACTAGGCCGGATCCTAGCCCACGGGGCCGAAATCGAGGTTGAGTGGTAGCGAGTAGATTCGCTGAGTGTATGTTTTCCATTGATTTCCATGGAAGATGTATTAAATGATCATTCCTCACGGACATGATCGATCTGAATTTTTTTTCTACAGAAACCTCAAGCATGTCGCGGTCTTTAATTGTGACAAGTTTCATCAAAATCGGTTCAGTGGTTTTGGAGCCTATTCATTTCCAAGAGTGACTTTTCGGCGTATGTAAGCGTTCCACTCGCTCCTCTCGTTTGACTAAAGCACAGGCCCCTTATCACCAACTCTTATTGCGATTCAATAACTGAATAGAATGCTTATTCATACCAATGAATAAGCGACTCTATTAATTTGTTATAGAGTCGCTTATTCGTTAGTACGAATTAGCATTCTATTCAGTTATGGGGTGTAAGAGGTTCATCAAGATCTTTGAACCAAAGCCAACTTCACCTGCACGTGGTGCACCCTGCTGACTGACAAACGAAGCTCTGGCAAAAAGATAGGTAGGGAGCGTAATTGTAAGCTACCCGACTGGGGAATGTACACTCCACCTCACAGAATACCGCAGCCAAATAACAATTCCCTTGAGGGTTGTTGTGTTCCTGCGAGTGAGATAGGTCACCAGAAAGAAAGGAAGGAGATGCTGCGTTGGCAGCGGGGGTGGCGGCGCGCGAGCAATATTTTATGTTGCAAGCGTTAATATGGCTACGGTAACCGCTTCACATCAGGCGGGCCGTATGCTTGTCTGTCACCCGAAGTAGTATAAAAAAAAAGTTATTGAATCGCAACAAGAGATGGTGGTAAGGGGGCAGGCTACACTGCGAGCGAAACGAGGTTCATTCGCTCATGTTGGTCAAATGTGAACGATAGATATAACGTCGGATTCGCCAGTTTATTGTAAATATATACATGAGTATAATACATAGAAAATAGACTGACCTAGACAAACATGTTACACACAATATATCTTATATAATATAGTTATATAGTATAGTTCTTGTTGAAAAACTCACATTAACAAATGATTGTGAGTAAAAACTCTTAGCCTGATTTTATTTTAGCCTTCTCTTATCTGGTTTTATTTTAGCCTTACTTTTATCCTTTTGGATCCAAAAGGATAAGAGAGAGGCTAAAATAAAATCAGGGCAGGAGTTTTTACTCATAATAATTTGTTAATGTGACTTTTTCAACAAGAAAAAGGCTAAATGGAGGGTTCCATGCCAACCCTTCAGTAGTAGAATATTAATAAGGTTTGCATAACTTATGCGGATCTCAGCCACCCAATAAAATTCCTTAATGTCCGCCCGGGCTGCTCGAGAATATGTCCAATTGTTCATGCTGTATTTAAACTTTGAATGATTTTTACAGAAAATACTATATTATGAAATGAAAGAAGCCAAACTGTGAAGGGATGTTAATAAATAAAATACTGAACCTAAAATTCCCGAGCGAATTCTCTTTGAGCTGCTTTTTTTTAAATTTTGAATACTTATGAAGACGGTTAAAAAGGGGCTATTCTACCTTAGACGCTGGTCTAAGGTAGAATAGACCTATATATTCTACCTTAGACCAGCGTCTAAGGTAGACTAGCCCCATTTTAACCGACTTCATATTCAAAATTAAAAAAAATATATATTCCTGGACAAATTACACACTTCTATCTAGTCCCACACTGAGCAAAGCTTGTACTATGAGTACTAGGTAACTGATATTATACTTAATATTTTTTTTTTGTAAATGAACAAACAGACATGTTCATGCACACAAATATGTGTCTTATGCTGGAATCGAACCCGCGACCTCGATCATTCGAGCCATTGCTAATTCGACCATCGAGCTCAAGCTTCAAAAAAGACTTTCAAATCTGGCGTTCCTCACATAGTATCATCATTTAAATTGCATCAAAACCAGTTCCTGAGTTATTAGAGAGTAAGTGACTTCGATCAATGAAATTTTCATTGAAAAGTCGCTTTTGTTTTTTTAATCATCATTTATAATGATGAAAAAAAATTACAGATGCGTCGAGTACTTAGATATTACTCGGTAAGCTATGTACTTGGCACGTTTTAATATGCTCGTAGGTCCTCAGCCGAACAACTCGGTAAGTGCTCGATACTCGTAAATGCTCGAGTAACTTGGTTAACATGATCCACAGTTATTTGTTTTTTGGCGAGATGATAGAAGTAACAGCATATTTAACAAAGGAAGAGGAGTGATGGAGAGATTAAAAGTAGTAAATCAAGTCAAATCAAATCAAAATATCTTTATTCCTTGGACTTCATAAAGCACTTAGAAACGTCATACAAATTAAATATAAGAACATCTAAATCATTAATTACTACTCTAAATCCGCAGAGCTTAGATTCACTTTCATCACACTATCTTGAATGTGAAAGTGAATTTAAGTGCCAGTTCCGGCGACGGGGCTTCTTGATAAGAACTGGCAAGAAACTCAAGGCCAACTCTTTTAATTGCCAATATCGTTACATTAAATACAAATACAATCATTAACATAACTTAACTAGAGCAATTCATTTCCAAATACTTTTATCAAGTATGACTGATGGATCAAAAACCTCTAAATAGAATACCTTCGTCTTAGATATACATAAAACCACTCTGGGGCCCTACCGGCGGAGCTGAAGCCGATTCCCATTGGATCTTTTTGAATGTGCAAATAGATCTTAAGTTTAAGTTATTGGCAAACTTCTTTAGCTTAGTCGGTAGAGCTTTATGGTTTCTTTAAGTTAAGCTAAATACAATTATCTTCATCTAAGCTAAAGTTTGGTTTTCGCACTCAAACAATCCGATGGTAAAAGAATAATAATTTAATTAGTTTGGTGTTATCAAAAAATAGCCGAATTTCATCTGCAACGATGAACTGCTATGCCTTGTTTAGTAGTGTAATTACTTAATAGGTTGATGACGCCACACTGTGACTCACGCAATAGAATATGAGATGCAAAAATTCGTCAGCAACACAAACCTTCCTGGTAGCTCAGTTAGAAGAGCGCTCGACCGGTCATCGAGACGTCGTGGGTTCAAATCCCACCTAGGAGGGGCAGGTGAATTTTTCCATTTTTCAAAATATTTATAATCTGATGGTAATCAATTTTAGCTTCGGCGGTGGGACCCCTGGTCTGAAGATTCTAAGTAATAATGAACCGAGTAACTCGGCCGAGTACTCAGCTCGGTATAAAAGTTATTAAACCGAATACGGTATAAAACCGAGTTTAGAGTGTAAGGTGGTTTTTTTCTCTCCACCGCGCCGCGCCAGCCTGATTCCGTAGTAGGGGTTAATCCCCCGTACCTATATAAGCCAGCGCGCTCCAGTTGAGCTCATTATTTTACTCTTGTTTAGTATTAAAAGGGTATAGCAGAGTCTCTGGCCGCTGATGAAATGTGGAAGTAGTTGTTCTGAAAAATGTATTATGATAGAAGGACTCCAAACCCACGTTGTTGGTGAGTCGTATTGCTTTCTTTAAGTAGGCTTTTGTTCATAAAGTTAGGTTTTTGTTTCCAGGGTGTCAAATTAAGATTAGTTGATTAATGACTGATATGTGGAGACTAATATTCTTCGTCGAAGTTTCCAATATATGCTGGTCTCCATGAAAGCTTTGAAGAAACTGAGGTACTAAAACTTCTTTTTGTCAATTCCGCGTGTTGGATAAGCGTGATACTAAGGCTGTTGATTACCGTTACACGCGACTTTTTAATGAATTCTTTTGGGGTCTAAGTAATTCATCAAAATCTTTGAACCAAAGCCAACTTCAACTGCACGCGGTGCACCCTGCTGACTGACAAACGAAGCACTGGCGAAAAGAGAGGTAGGGAGCGTAATTGTAAGCTACCCGATTGGGGAATGTACCTCCACCTCACAGAATACCGCAGCCAAATAACAATTCCCTTGAGGGTTGTTGTGTTCCTGCGTCACCAGAAAGGAAGGAGATGCAGCGCGAGTTATATGTTGCGAGCGTTAATATGGCTAGGGTAACCGCTTCGCCGTGTGGTTTCCGGCAGACTAGAATAGAATCACTCTTCCCGTGGATGTCATACAAGGCGACTAAGGGAAATACATTATAAAACATCGATCAGGCCTCCCCGTCAACTCGTCTGACCAGCGTGGGGAGTGTAAACCAAATCCTCCTTCTGTCTGGGACGGACTAGAGAGGATCGTGCTCCTGTAGTGGAGACTAAAATGACCTGATGATGATGAACCGCTTCACATCAAGCGGGCCGTGTGCTTGTCTGCCACCCGACTTAGTATAAAAAAAACTACGAAGCCCGGCAAATGCAGGCAGTTTCCCTTTAACATAACGCAAATAAGTAATACGCTAGTTCGCTAAGTGTTGCAATTACGTTTTTTTTAACCAGACGGGGGCCCACCTCTCATTCCCACCACTGTGTCCCCTGTCCAGTCTGTCTGTCTAGGTCCAGGGTCAACACCAAAATAGGCAATTAACAGTGAAGTTCATTGCAGTCCCGGGGGTAAGACTACGGCTACATTGTAACTCACAACGAATTTAAAGGGTTCCTTACTCCTAAGGTTCCTTACCACATTTATTTCATTACATGAAGACTATATCTTCTAAGATGAAATAGAAATAAAAAACAAACAAGACGTTTCATAGGAAAAAAATAATAATACGAAAATTTTACATATTACTAGTTGACCCGGCAAACGTTGTTTTGCCATAAAACATAAATAACAACTTATTATCAGACCTACTGAATATACATATAAAATTTCATCAAAATCGGTCAAGCCGTTTCGGATGAATATGGTAACTAACACTGTGACACGAGAATTTTATATGTTAAGAGAAAATTAAGGATTTCGAATAATCATATATGGGTCGTTATTAGTACTCGATATCGCTATGTGCGAAGTATATGATGGGGTAATTATAAGCCACACAGCGCACGTCGTGGCAAAAAGTCTGTCAAACAAAATTACTTAGAGATCTCGCAATTGTAACGAGAAATTATACCAGAAAAATGAAAAATGCTGTTGCTTATATTGCACTGGCTAAAAAACGTATGGGCATAGTATGGGGATCAACATGCAGATCTTACTGGTGTGCCATTATAGCAATTTCTTGTAACCTATGAAAAAATGTAGTATCCATTATAGACCGGCTTCTAGAATCTATATATATAAAAGAAAGTCGTGTTTGTTACAACACTTATAACTCGAGAACGGCTGGACCGATTGCCATGGTTTTTGATTTGTTGGATTTGTTTCCGTCCCGAATAGCAGAATAACTCTTAAAAACATTGGAAAAATCTCGAAAAAATAAAATAAAAGAAAAAACATTTTCCCATACAAAATGTTCGTGGTTGTCGTAGCTGTCAAATGTGGCGTTGTCGTACGTGCGTACGCCAAATGTATGCGTGCGTTCAGAAATGTATATTAAGCTCATTATAGAACAAATGTCATAGATTAAAAACAAATGTTAACTCTATTGGTCTCATTTTTACGTCTTGAAAGTTGGCTGTGATTTGTTTTGAAAACAGTTTTGTGGATTTAAATATTTATTGTGATTTATTGGTTCTAAAATATTTATGCGTGCGTTCAGAAATTTAAATCAAGCTCCATAAATCTATATCACTACATAGTATAAAACAAAGTCGCTTTCTCTGTCCCTATGTCCCTTTGTATGCTTAAATCTTCGAAACTACGCAACGGATTATGATGCGGTTTTTTTTAATAGATAGAGTGATTCAACTGGAAAGTTTATATGTATAATATATGCATAACATAGTAGAAAAACACTGATAATTTAGAGGTTTCTAATGTGATGTCGTAAATAAACACATTTTTTGCTCTTTCATTGCAAACGCTGGCTGAACCCAACGAGATAGATCAAAATAATGTAGTACAGTATTGTTCACCTTAAAATGGTCTACAAAAAAGTTCGCGATGGTATATGTCTATCACTTAGTGGTAACACACAATAACCGTTATTTTATCCTTTGCTTTTTACAAGAAATAATGCCTTATTTACGAAGCGATTTTAAGCAATACAGAATTAATCCTTATCCAATTAAGTACCTTAAATACATTGCGCATTTAATATAGATCAATATGGCCCTTCACAGCATGTAATTTAAATGAATAGTTTAGAAGATATTACACATTTAAAATGCAGGGACATAACGGCTGTGGCGGTACCGGCCGCGGAGCCGGCGGCGTGGCGTGTGCCTATAACTGGGGAAGGACTGGATAGGACAAAGCGCAAAGACCTTCTGTAGTACATTTAGTATCAGCATTGCACCCGTGCGAAGCCGGGGCGGGTCGCTAGTAATATATAAAATAATGTCGTGTCTTGGTCGGGAAAGTATTAAAAACATTGAAAAATTGACGAAAGAATTAAATAAAAGAAAAAACGTTTTCCCACACAAATAGTGCCAGATAAAAAGGATTGGAATATTTATTGATTGTTATGTAAATGTCAAATCGATTGGTCTCACTTTTACGTCGCGAATGTTGTCTGTGATTTGTTTTGTGGATTGAAATATTTATTGTTGTCAATTGGTACTTTTTTTGTGACTTTGTAAAGTACTGAACTTATTATTTACCCACTGCTGGGAACTTATTATTTACCCACCGAAGATGTTTAGAGCATACTCCAACACGCTGCTCAACTACGGGTTGGGCCACTAACTTGGCTTAAGGACTGCCATCTAATGATAAACACCAGGACCGACGGCTTAACGTGCCTTCCGAAGCACGGACGAGCTCGAGATAACATAAACTCATCCATGAACAGGCTACGGTTGACATTGCTTAACTTGCGTGTACAATTAGACTGACACGTGCCTCACGCCATCGTGCTTCTCTATTATTTTCTATTATTCATTGTATTAATTTCAAGAAATCATAAATTTTGTTCATATATATATACCACCGAACACTTATAACCCGAGAACCGTAGGACCGATTTTCATGGTTTATGATTTATTGGATTTCTCTCCGTCCCGAATAGCAGAATGACCATGAAAAACATTAGAAGATTGACGAAAGAATAAAATAAAAGGAAAAACATTTTCCCATACAAATGAAAGTGTCAGTTGAAAAAGGATTGCGATATTTATTGCCTTATTGGTTGTCAAATATCAAAATGTCAAATCAATTGGTGTCACTTTTATGTCGCGAAAGTTGTATTTTTGATTGTCTGTTTGATTTGTTTTGAAAATTGAAAAATGTCAAATCGATTGGGGTGAAAACGCTTGGCCCATGGAGTTCGAACGCAAGAATCAAATCAGAGTAAACATCAAAAGAAATGACAATTACAAATCACCAAAACGATTAAACCGATTTCAAAACTAAAAAATAAAACAAAGCTTTTTTTTTTTAATTTTTTGATTAAACAATAATCTTTATTTTTATGAAATCTTCAGTTTTTATGGATACGGGTCTTCCCTCAACCGAAGAGGAATAGAGCATACTCCAACACGCTGCTCAACTGCGGGTTGGCGGAGGCTAGTGTTTTCGAGCCGCCTAAAGGCCACTAACTTGGGTTAACGACTGTCATCTAATGATAACAACCGGGACCGACGGTTAACGTGCCTTCCGAAGCACGGAGGAGCGCAAGATAATCTAATGATCACAACCGGGACCGACGGCTTAACGTGTCTATCGAAGCACGGAGGAGCTCGAGGTAATATAAACCCATCCGTGTACAGGATTCGATCGACGTTGCTTTACTTGCGTGTCCGATTAGACTGACATGCGCAATTATGCCATCGAGCTTCTCTATTATTTTCTATTATTCATTGTTTTAATTCCATAAAATCATAAATTTAGTTCAGCCAATTTGTACCACGATATTCATTGATTGTTAGGCGGTACGAAGTTCGCCGGGGCAGCTAGTTTTTTAATAAAATAAAAGCTGGCTTGATTGAAAAATTTTATTACGAAAATTTTACATAATTATTAAGGATTTCGAATAATCATAAATGGGATATCGTTACGGGCACGGCAAAGGTGATAGAGTAATTGATGCTCGCTATGTACGAAGTGCATGGTGGGGTATATACTAAGTGACATGGGGTAATGGTAAGCGATCGCAGCGCACGTCGTGGCAGAAAGTCTGTCAGACAAAATTACTTACAGATCTCGCAATAGTAACGAGAAATAATTCCAGAAAAAATATAAATGCAATAGCACTGGTACAAAAAATAGAATGGGGGTGAACATCTAGATCTTACTGGTGTGCCATATCATCATCATCATCATCAGGTCATTTTAGTCTCCAGTACAGGAGCACGACCCTCTCTCGTCCGTCCGAGACAGAAAGAGGATTTGGCCTACACTCCCCACGCTGGCCAGACGGGTTGGGGAGGCCTGATCGATGTTTGATAATGTATTTCACTTAGTCGCCTTGTACGACATCCACGGGAAGAGACGGAGTGTTTCTATTCTAGTCTGCCGGAAACCACAAGGCCAATAGGAGTGCCATATTGCATTTTCTTATTGTTTTTTTTTTTTTTTGTAAAAACCTCTTCACGCCCTTTTTGAAGAACCCCAAAATAATAACACGAGCCACAAATACTAGCCATTGAAATACTAGCCACTGAAATACTAGGTTAGGTTATATTTGCTTTGTTTGATATCAACTTTAGTCACCAAGTCAGTATAATAGTCGCCCAGTTTCACAATTTTAGATGCTCGATTTATTATTACCCATTTCTTATTAGCTAGGTTACGAGTATCTTCGAAAAAGGGTAAGATAGACATCTATATTTTTTTAATAAAATTAAATCTGGCTGGAGCATTGACTGTGTTATTTGGTGTACAAAATAAATTCTAAAAATACTCGTTATCTTTTCATAACTTTATTTAGTAGCTGAAGCCGATTACCATCAAATATTTTGATTCGAAAAATAGATCTTACGTTTTAGGTATTGACAAACATCTTCTTAGCTTAGTCAGCAGAGCTCTAAGGTAAACTAAGGTTTCTACCGGCTGGGCAAAACGTAATTACTAACAATCAGGGCAGTAGTTTCATTTTCGCACTAAAAAAATACCGATGGTAAATGAAAAGATGATGTCAAAATATCTTTATTCCTTGGACTTTATAAAGCACTTAGAAACGTCATACAAATTATATTTTATAAGAATATGTGTCTAAATCATTCATTACTACTCTAAATCCGCAGAGCTTAGATTCACTTTCATCACACTATCTTGAATGTGAAAGTGAATTTAAGTGCCAGTTCCGGCGACGGGGCTTCTTGAGAAGAAATGGCAAGAAACTCAAGGTCGACTCTTTTAATTGCCATGACGGCTTCAGCATCGGCGGGAGGGCCCGGTAGAGTATTCATATATTATACTATATATTGGACATAATCTCGAACAGTTGTGATGCTAGTTGACGGTACTGTTTTGCACATTGCGAATAGGTAAAGGAAACTCAGTAGACATGTATTTGCAGAACGGTTCCCTTGAGGGCTGTTGTGTTCCTGCGAGTGAGTGAGGTCACCAGAAAGGAAGGAGATGCTGCGATGGCAGCGGGGGTGGCGGCGCGCGAGCGATATTTTATGTTGCGAGCGTTAATATGGCTACGGTAACCGCTTCACATCAGGCAGGCCGTATGCTTGTCTGCCACCCGACGTAGTATAAAAAAAAACGAGTACCTACATTATAGATCTAAACCTTAAATAAGTTCCTACAACTTCGACAAAGGTGATTGCATTGTCGAAGCTAACGCCACTCGAATAATAATAACTATAATTCGCTATACATAACGAATCAAAAAACTTTACGCGAATGTTTATTAAACCCCGTAGTTTTTTATAGCTCAAAAAAATAATGAAACTTTGAATCGTGTGGTTGTTTCAACGAAATTTACGGAAAACAACTGTTTTTGACACATTTTACTAACAATTACAGAGTAAAATATTTTATCAATTTTATCAGTTATTAAAAAACGCTACCATGGCTAATAACAATCGTGTAACACAGTTTTTTGATTAAATTTTTCACTTGAGCGGCGGCGTTAGGTTTGCAACAGGTACGGTCTTAAATAAGGTTCATGTGTTCAGAAATAAAATTGTAAAAACTAGTGACTCTGGTAAAACCTGAAAGAGAACGCAAATTCTGGTGCCCGAAGGAGCTGATTCCGATCTGGAAAAAAAAAAGATTCCTTAGAAAGGATTGAAGAGTTTCACTATCGAACTCATAAACCAAATAATTGTCATACATACAATGACATACTTTTGCAAAATGCCAAATTGTTCCACTTGAAGGAAATATTTTTTTAGTAGATGTCATAAATATACACAAAAGATAAGAAACCTATTACAATTTTTCGTTATAACTAAAAAAATTCAAATGGAAATTTTAAACCCTTGCGACCGCAAAGAGTTTGTCCATTGTATTTTAAGTCGCCAACTGTTGACGTGGCGAAAATTGGAACTAATGCAATTCAAACAAAACAGTGATTCGTGTGAAGCTTGGTCCAGTTGCTAGATTAATAAATAAATAAAAAAATAAATATTTCTCAACAATTTTACACAGCGCCATCTAGTCCCAAATTAAGCACAAAGCTTGTGTTATGGGTACTAGACAACTGATAAATGTACTTAAATACATTTTGACGTGATAACGTCTTATAAATTGGTTAGCCGGGTGACACTTCAAGAAACTGGGTCACGTTATGCGCTTACAATGAGAGCGAGTGAAAGGCACGCGCCTTTCACTCGCTCTCATTGTAAGCGTGTCGTGGACGCGTGTCCCTTCTAAGAGCGAGAGAGACAGACATAAAAAGTGAAAGGCATGCGTCCCTTCCACTCGAAAACATTTTACCACTCAAAGTCGTTGTCACGTAAAACTTTCGCCCGTATACCGACTTTACAGGCAACCAATATTTTTTTTTTTTAAATAATACTTATATTATAGAGAAAACATCCAGACCACGACAAACAGACATGTTCATGCACACAAATGCGACTTCGGAGTCAAAGTGGCCATTGCTAACCATTCGACCACCGAGCTCGTCAAAAATATAAAACTACCGCTCGTAATATCTCTTAAGCGTCAGGTTTTACTTACTAGAAGACGATGTTCATTTTGCTCGACGACGAGAGGTCCACCGGAGTCACCAGAAGAAGTGCCCGCCCCACTGTCGTCGCTAGTACATATAATACTCTGTGTCACTTCCCCTTTCCTAAAACTGGACTGGCATTCTTCCACCGTGATCACGTTGAGAAACACGTGTCTTAATACTGCGTCTAATGGCACTGCACCTTGTTCTGAAAATTGTGTGATTATGAGAATCCATTAGCGGTAGGCCCCCACCCAGGCTACCGCTAATGCTGAAGCCGATTCGCATCGGGATTTTAGATTGCGAAAATCGGACTTTTGTATAAATTTCTCATAAACTGATGGAACATAAACTAATGACTGAATCATAAACATGAAGTTGAAGTGGTCATCAACATCTTTGAACCAGAGCCAACCTCACCTGAACGTGGTGCACCCTGTTAACTGAGTAACGAGGCTCTGGCGGAAAGAGAGGTAGAGCATAAAGTATTTTTTAAAATGCCCGACTAGGAAGTACCTCCACCTGAGTGAGGTCACCAGAAAGAAAGAAATTACGGTAGGAATTATAGGCCGGCAACGGATCGGCGACCCCTTGGTGTTGCTGATCTCCATGTGCGACGATTATTGCTTTAAATCAGGTGACCCACATGCTCGTTTGCTTTTCATATAATAAAAATAAACATCTTCAGTTTAATCGGTAGAGCGATTCCGTCACTACCGGCTAAACTCATTTTTATTAGCATTGCTAATAAAATGAATTTGTTGTTGTTAGATGACAGTCGTTAACCCAAGTCAGTGGACTTCAGGCGACTTGAAAACACTGCCCCCTTACCACCATCTCTTATTGCGATTCAATAACTGAATGGAATGCTTATTCATACCTATGAATAAGCGACTCTATTTCAAATGGAATAGAGTCGCTTATTCATTGGTATGAATAAGCAATCTATTCAATTTTTGAATCGCAATATGAAATGGTGGTAAGGGGGCTGGTCTCCGCTAACCCGCAGTTGAGCAGCGTGGTGGAGTATGCTCTAAACTCCTTCCACTCAGGGGAGAACCGTATCCCAGCAGTGGAATGAATAAGGGTTAACGAAGAAGAAGAAAGTGAAGCTTGACATTCGCAATCAAAAAATCCGAACGAAATCGGTTTCAGATTAGGAGGTAGAGGTCCTTATTATATCCGGTAATATCGCACATGTAAGAAACAGAAGTAATCTATTATTTTTTTGTATATATTTAGATATTTACATACAAAACAATAGATGACAGTAGCAGTATAAAATCTAGTAGGCCATTTGTTCCTGATTATGATGACGCTATTTTCAATTTCTTACTACATAAACAGATTTTCTTAAATTCAGAACAAGTCACGTATAAAGTTACCTATACCACATATGAATTACAAACTCCTATTATTACTAGATTATATTGACGCAAAAGTTATTGCACACTGCAGTTTTACCTATTCAACGAAGTTTTTAAAAAGGTTTTCAACATGATTTGCGAAAGCCGCAATTAAACTCTAGCTAAAATATTACAGGGACAAATTTGTACACTGCACGAGCTTATTGTAAGGTATAGCCACGCCTCTTTGTGTCAATGTTTTTGTAGAATGTTTCGAAAACACATTTGCAAGAGATTTAATAATCTAGCAAGTCAACTCTGTGCACGAATCGTTCGTCGTTGTGATATCCAGATATATGGGAAACAACATTAAACAACAACGATACAACTACCGAGGGTGGTCGCGCGCGAGCGATTAGGTATTCATGTTGCGAGCTAATATGGCTACATTAACCCTTTCACATCAGGCGGGCCGCATGCTTGTCTGCCAACTGACGTAGTAAAAAAAAACGTAATTCGGCAGAAACGTATTCTTCCATTTTAAAAATATTTGACTCGTAAAATGACATTAATTTCAAAAGGCGGTAGTGTTTCCTTTGCATAAATATAATGTAAGGGATTTAATAGCAGATTAAAGAAACGATAATAATAAGATGAAAACACAATGAAATAGGTATTAAATGAAATCTACTCACTCTCACTTGTCACGCCGTAACCTGCTGCCATCGCTGTCTCTCCTACGAACTGATTGTTCTTTCTAGGAATCTGAATTGGCTGAATTGTTGCTGGAAAAGAAAGCCGAGATGAAACAAAAGTCAGGCTAACGAAGATGGGAGGGCTACGTTTTTTTTACTGAACTTACGTGAAAACTTAACGCTGTGAGGCAAGTAAATCATCGCAATATCATTCAGCAGAAGTGAGCTTGAATATTGAGGATGCATGATAACAACGTTCGTAACCATAGTTATGCCACCATAGAACAGCATATTGGAGCCAAGGACAACGGTAAGCTGGTTGCCAAGTTCTTTACCGTCATACCAGCAGTGGGCTGCAGTGACCAATCGGTTTGCAGATAGCAGTGAAGATCCACATACAGATGAGTTATCTGAGTCTATAAAAGTGATTATGAGGCCAGCCTACAAATAAATAATGATGTTACTATCATGTCACAGAAAAATATAAATAAGCAATCTGTTTCATAGACATACCAAGTAAGGATGCGCGGCAATAGGAGAAACAACGCTATCGGCCATTTTGATATCTTCATGATCCAATTTCTTCCCAGCAAAAGCTTTGTCCTCAACTTCTCTGATTCTAGTGGCAAGCGGAATACCCACTCTCTCATGGTATCCAAAAGGGCCTATTTGTTCCACTAACGTAGGTATGCTAATCGCCAAACCAACTAAACACAGTAATATTAGAGCGCGCATCTTTAACTTTAGCAGTCTGTAAGCGAGCACAATAGTGTTTAGTGTCCACATTTTCGAACTATTTATTGCTTATTCCGTTTATCCTATTGTATAAACAGGGTGATTAATAAATCTTTTCATTTTTTTTTATACTGCGTCGTATCGTGCGGTTACCGTAGCCAGATTAACGCTCACAACATAAAATATTGCTTGCGCGCCGTCACCCCCGCTGCCAACGCAGCATCTCCTTCCCTTCTGGCGACCTCACTCACTCGGAGGAACACAACGACGTCAACGACCCTCAAGGGAATTGTTATTTGGCTGCGGTATTCTGTGAGGTGGAGGTATACATTCCCCAGTCGGGTAGCTTACAATTACGCTCCCTACGTCTCTTTTCGCCAGAGCTTCGTTTGTCAGTCAGCAGGGTGTACCGCGTGCAGCTGAAGTTGGCTTTGGTTCAAAGATGTTGATGAACCAATTACACCCCAATTACACCCATCAATCTATCATACCTATACACATGAATGTACTTCGGAACGTTTTTCCTATTTCCAGTTTGCGCCCGCGACTTCGCTCGTTCGGATCCTGGTATCCCATGAAAGCTTTTAATAATCCTTTCTTATTCAAGTCAAATTCCAGAAGTTTCTTACTCCTGCTAATTTCTTCTGATTAAATTCGTTGTGAGTTCCAAGGCAGCCGTAGTTTTACTCCCGGGACTGCAATGGACTTCACTGTTCATTGTCTTTTTTTGGCGGTCGCCGCAGTTAATCCTAGCTACACAGGAGACACAATGGGAATGAGTAGCGGGACCCGTAAAAAATCCTTTCTTAGCGAATGCCTATATCATAATATTTAATTGTATAACAAATTTCAACTCGATCCGTCTAGTGGTTTGAGTTGTGCATTGATAAGATCAGTCAGCAACGGTTACTTTTTATAGATGGGTATAAGTAGTTAACCCTTATTCATCTCACTGCTGGGATACGGGCCTCGGTTCAATCGAAGGAGTTCAGAGCATACTCCACCACGCTGCTGAACTGCAGGTTGGCGGAGGCCAGTCTTTTCAAGCCGCCTAAAGGCCACTGACTAGGCTTAACGACTGTCATCTAATGACAACAGCTGGGGTCGACGGCTTAACCTGCCCTCCAAAGCACGGAGGAGCTCGAGATATGTAAACCCATCCATGGACAGACTACGGTCGACATTGTTTAACCTGCGTGTTCGATTAGATTAGACTATCATGCGTAACGACGCCATTTAGCTCCTCGCCTCAAATTTATAGATAGGTCCAGAAGAAGAACATCGATTTTCCAACACTAATTAAATGCAAAATTCTGTTTTTTCATGGCTGAAAGAAACATCCTGTAGTTTTAAAATGATTAATATATTAGTTAAAAGTGACTAATTACGGTTTTCCCATAAACTTTGCATAATATTATATTTAGAGACTATTACTTGTTATATTACTATTTTTTATACTATTACTTTTTATCTATCTATCTTCTATCTACACCTATATAAGAGAAAGTATGTATGTATGTTCCGTATAGACTCCGAAACGGCTGGATCGATTTCAACGAAATTTTCAGACAATCTTTAGGTTGACCCAGCGGATAATCCAGCACCCCTGGACTACGCGGGCGAAGCCGCGGGTAACAGCTAGTATTTTATAAAATTAGGTCAAATTTGAGTTATTTTTGTATTGTACAATTACCACAACGACACGCGATGCGCAGTACGTTATGTGCCTGATCTCTCAAGACAAAAATGACAATGCATTTATTTTCTTGCTTTCGTATCGATAGAACGCCCTATGAGTCATCATCATCATCATCAGGTCATTTTAGTCTCCACTACAGGAGCACGTCCCTTTCTCGTCCGTCACAGACAGGAGGATTTGGCCTACACTCCCCACGCTGGCCTGACGAGTTGGGGAGGCCTGATCGATGTTTTATAATGAATGTCCCTTAGTCGCCTTATACGACATCCACGGGAAGAGACGGAGTGATTCTATTCTAGTCTGCCGGAAACAACACGGCCAAAAAAAATCTGATTATTTTATTATTTCTAGTATTCGTTGATTTGTAATTTAGTAAGTATAGACTACTAATCGAGATAAATATACTCATCCATGACAGGCTACGGCACCATCGAGCTCCTCAAATTATTATTAAGTATTACAGGTGTGAAGCAGCCATCATCAAAAGCAAAATGGCCTATAAGCAGCTCGTCTAAGTAGCAAATAGGCTACTAAGTAATGGCTAAATGTCATGTTATCAAAACGTTTATAAATGTACAGGTACACTCAATAACAGAAATATCATACCATTTTACCATTAGTTATTTAAAAATGAGAACGTAATTGTCAGCGTCTCAATATATTTTAATCGCTTTCTCAAGTGGCCAGTAGGTACTGGAAACAGATTAAAGTACGAATGCAATAAAATTATTCATTGGCCTGTGTATAGGACTGTACTGTATGTGGCCACAAATGCAGCTGTAGGACAATAATGGCATCAATATCTCGTCAAAATCAAGGGTTTTTGGGTAGATTGAGAGCTTTTACAGGCAATACATTGTATTCCAAATCTGTAAAACCCGCGTCTTATTCAAAATCAGACCCACGAGCAAAATTGACTTTACTGAATATATCCCGGACCTCAGCCGATCCAAGACTAGGATGACTCTTTTAAACAGCTTAAAAATTACAAGGCACCGGGAGATGATGGAATCACAGAGTTTTTGAAAGCGGGTGATAAGCCGCTACTAAGAGTCCTCCAGGTGGTATTCAATTCCATCATCCTCGATGGTAAAGCGTGGTAAGATGGTAAGACGTGGGACAGAAGCGTGGCGTTGTCGTTTTAAAGCACTCTTCTGAGTGTTTTAAAGAGAGAAGAAGACCCATTTCGCTTCTGAGCCACGTCTACAAGCTGTTTTCAGGTGCCATCACGAATCGTCTTGCGAAGGTTTGATGACTTCCAGCATGCCGAACAAGCCGCTTTCCGGAAAGGCTTTTCGACCATGGACCACATTAGTACACTGCGGCAGATTATACAGAAGACCGATGAGTATGATTATGAGAAAGCTTTCGACTCGAACGAGATATGGGGTGCTTCAGTCTCTCCAGCGGTGCCGCATTGATTATCTCTCGGAAACCGTTCTTAGCCACACTCTATTATTATATGACGTAGAATTTTTCTACATCATACAATAATAGAGAGACCGAATAATAGAAAATTTCTACGTCATACAATAATAGAGATAACCGACGTTCTTGCGGGCGAAGTCGCGAGCGGAAGCTTGTTTGCAATAACAAAAAATGGCCGACATTTTGAAAATTTTCATTACTGCACTAATCCATTTGAAATTAATATCTGAGCGTCCGCGTAGTCTCGAAAGCATGGTCTCATTATCAGAATTGAAAAACAATTGGCGAAAATTTTGGGTACTATTATTTTTCTTACAGAATCTTATATTCCGGATTATGTTATTGTTTTGATTCCGGATATATATTTTTTTTAATTTTCAGATTGTACTTTACTGATTATATTTCTACAGAATGAGCGAAAAGACGAAACCCTCGGTGTGTGAGTCTATATTTAATATTTTAAGCATAGCTCTCTCCATTACTCGCTGTGTTTTTCTCAAATATTTTCCTGATAGAATACATAAATCATGCCTTTATTTTTGCGAGCTGTACCTACATGGTACCTACCTACATCATTGTCACAAATAATTATGTCTATTAGGAAATACCCAGTATTATTTTGGGCTATTGTATTAACTAAATTTCCTATAGGTGTGTAGGTACTATGATGTCCGTACGTTATTAATGTGAATTACAATGACGTGATGCAGTATGTGTTGACTCTAATTGTGCCAAAAATATACATCAAGGAAATTTAATACTTACGATACGAGTACCTCCACCAACCCGCAGTTGAGCAGTGTTTTTTTTTTATTATTATTTATTGATTTACCAAAATTTGTATACATTATTTCATAGATTAACAATAGTATGTTTACATATTAGCCAAATGTAACAAATACTTATAGGTAAATACATCATGCACTATAATTTATTAGATAATCTGATACACATTATTGCTCGGTTCAGTAGATAATATTATTCATATTATACGAGCGAATTACAATGAATTAGATTAGATTACAGATTAAATTGAGTTAAATCAAAAAATTGAAATTATTAAAATTATTAAATCCTGTACTGTACAGTGCTGCACTTTCGATTGAAGGAAGCCGTATCCCAGCAGTGGGATGAATGAGGGTTGTCGATGAGTAGACTTAGATTAGTGAGTTCTAGAGACATGGAGCTGATCTTAGGTGATGGAATCAATACGAGAGTGTAGAAAAACAATTTTTAATTTTTATTTATTTATTTTTATTTGGGAGTCTAACAGCTTAATAAAAATGATAAACATAATTAAATGTGCAGCCTTATTGCTAATAATAAGACTCCAGGGAAGAAAGGTTTTGCTAATAATAAGACTTAAGGGAGATATTGCTACTTAGCTTTTGATACTTTTATAGGAGATTGTTCAGAAGTTATATAATCGCTTCTTCTATTGCCCAAAAAACCATGAACGACTGCCCTAATAGACTCCCACGCCTCATTTTCAAAGCCTTGTAAATAATATATGTTCCTTAAGTTATAAAGTAATTATTATAAGACTGGAAAGAACGAATTATGTGTGTGCTAGAGATACATATCTGCCGAGGCAGCGATGGCAGATGGGGGAGGAAAGTCCTAGAGTGGAGGCCACGTATGGGGCGCGAAAGCGTAGGGCGCCCCCTCTCTAGATGGACCGACGATCTCAAAAACGTGGCTGGTAGCGGTTGGATGCGGAAAGCGGAGGATCGCACATGGTGGACAGCATTGGGATAGGCCTATATCCAGCAGTGGGTAGATACAGGCTGATGATGATGATGATGACGGAGATACAAATAAATGTTTCATTCATTCATTCAATAAAAGATGTATCAAAGTTTTGGTCTTTTGGAATCTTTCTTATTTAAAGGGATAAAGATTCCGATTATTTTGGCGTCACTGAGATAGAGAAATTGGCTTCAAAGTTAATTTGAACGCTGGTCCTTATTAGAGACCCTTCATATCATCGGAATATCAAAATTTACTGAACTCTTCTGAAGTGTTAAAAAAATCACGTTGTTATTGTAAAAATAACACGGACAGAGATAAGCACCACAAATGAATTAGTAGTAACACAATTTATGCCGGTTATCACTAAATACTTGGAACTGCTATTCTAAACGTAATAAATATCGAGACGTGGGCCCACCACACGTTCCCACCACTGTGTCTCCTGTGTAGCCAGAAATTAACAGCGGTGACCACCAAAAAAGGCAATGAAGAGTGAACACCATTGCAGTCTCGGGGGTAAAAAAAAATACGGCTGCCTTGGAACTCACAACGAATTTAAAAAAAGAAATTATATTTAATAAATATATATATTAGGTTGGGGAAAAAGTCTTTTCGTATTTTATATGAAAATTCAAAACATTTTTTAATAAAGTTTATTTACATTTAACTAAAGTATGTAGGTGCCATTTTGTTCGATAACTTTTGGCCATCTTGTAGGTAGAGACATGATCCCATTACTATAGAAATTTTGGGACTTCTGTTCAAAAAACCACGACAAGTGGTTTTGGCAGTCTTCTCGTGATGGTAACCTGACATTGCCTAAAGAATTCTGAAGAGACCGAAACAGGTGGAAATCAGAAGGTGCAAGGTCAGGACTATACGGCGGATGCATTAACACCTCCCAGTCAAACTCTCTTAATTTTTGCTGAGTGGCTAAAGATGTGTGAGGTCTAGCGTTATCATGATGAAAAATCACACCCCTTCTGTTAATTAATTCCGGCCGCTTTCTCTCAACTTTTTGCTTTAATCTCATCAGTTGTTCACAGTAGAGTTCAGAATCGATAGTCCTGCCTGGCGGTAACAGCTCATAATGAATAATACCCTTCCAATCCCACCTTACACACAGCATCACCTTGTTGCGGGTTAACCCGGGTTTTGCCAGAGTCTGTGAAGCCTGACCGGCCTTTGACCACGACCTTTTTCGCACGTTCTTGTCGTACGTAATCCACTTTTCATCACCAGTTATAAGCTTCTTCAAAAACTGTTCGCTTTCATTACGTCGTAGTAAAGAATCGCAAATGAGTACACGGTTCATTAGGTTTCTTTCAGTGAGATTGTGAGGCACCCAAATATCGAGCTTTTTAGTGTACCCAGCTTTTTTCAATTGCGCCAAAACTGTTTTGTGGTCAATTCCTAATTCTTCAGCTACGTCGTAACTACTGATATGCCGATCTTGCTCCACTTTTTCAAAAATGGCATCCATTTTATCCGTAACAGGGCGACCAGAGCGACGTGCATCTTTCACATCAAAATTTCCTGATTGAAAACGCTTAAACCAAATTTGTGCTACTCTCACAGACACTGCACTAGGTCCATAAACGTCACAAATTTTATTCTCAGCTTGCGTTGCATTTTTACCTTTTTTGTAGTAAAATTTTAAAATGAATCGAATTTCTTCATTAGATTCACTCATCTTGACAGTAAAAAAAACAAATGAAAATCACACATTTACCTAATTTGAATTTGGAATTATCTTTTTTAAAATATAAACTTTTTAAAGATATCAAAACCTGCCAGACACAAATGGTATAACCAAAGAGATTTTATTACAAGTTCATACATACTATAATGCGAAAAGACTTTTTCCCCTACCTATTATATACAAAATACTCGCTATCATATTGAATATGGCATAAGTTGTATATTTAGATTCCGCGAGTGAATCAATAGAATAAATAGGTTTGTATATTAACTTAAGAAAATTAAAAATGTAACCGATATAAAACCGCTACTAACTCGTATACTGTGTATATAAGGAAGTGTGTAATTTTGTATTAAGCGTATATAGAGAGTATTCTACGATACGGAATCATAGTGTGGGGCAACGGAATAGACAAACAGAGGGCATTCATTGCACAAAAGAAGTGCATCAGAGCTTTGGGCGGAATTCCACCTGGTGAGTCCTGTAAACTTTATTTTCGGAATTTGGGATTATTAACGTTACCAGCACTCTATATATATATAAGAAAGTGTGTAATTTTGTATACAAGAATATGTAACTGTTTAAACGATCATGTCAAATCTAATTCTAGATTAATAAGGAATCCAAAGAGACTTGTGTTGTATGATAGGAGTATCATACAACACAAGTCTCTTTGGATTCCTTATTAATCTAGAATCTAGTCAGCGAAATATGCAAAAAATTGCATCGGAATGTGTATCAACATTTATATAAGATACCTAATGATATAAAAACTCTTGAATACAATTTATTTAGACGCAAACTGTGTGACTGGCTACAGAAAACAATTTTTATAGTATTAAAGATCCTTCCGTCTGATTTGGTCTGAGAAGTTTAATGTACTGCTTAACATATTGTTCAAATCTCAAAAAAAGCTTTTCCCAAAATGTCTGATTTTCATAATACGCCTTTTCATGTTCGTTTTGTTTTCAGAATGTCTGACAGAAGTAGTACAGTTAGGTACCTACTTAGCCCGAAAAAAAAGTTAGAATGAGAATATTTGTATGTATTTAATTGCAATATATTATTGATAAATAGTGTTTATATAAATAATTGGAGATATATGTCTTAGTGACTACATAGTTATATTATGATTATGATATAAATTTGCATGCTTTTTATTGTATTAGCTAAGCTAGCTAGCTAATTGTATTAGCTAAACATGCGCACATTAATTTCACGATGCACCTCCTATATACCATATTTTAAGCAATAAATGAAATGTATTGTATTGTATTGAAATATTATAAAGCTTGTACATTTTCATGTAAAAGGTAATTTTGATGGAAACCGGTGTTATTATTGTTTTGGGCTGGTTGTCCAAGTCAGTATACAATCTAAACATAATTTCGCAGTCGTCTAAAGTCTCTGTGCAAGAAGAAGAAGAGTGTTATCTTCTATTCTTTTCTCACTGTTTATTAATAGCATAGAGTCTTCTCTTTCTTTCTGCTATCACCTGTATGCAGATTATTTCAGATATACACAGCAGCTGCCCCAATTTCAGACATCTCTCACGCCATCAGCGTCGTCAGTAATAACCTCGCTATTATTGCGATGTGCTCACATCTCTTCCGTTTGAAGATAGATGCAGCCAAATCCCAATATTTCAATAATTGTGGGTAATTCATTTTAATTTGTATCCAAGGACATCCTTAAAGTTTAGAAATTAATGTGGTCCCCCTAGTGACTTATTTAACGGCAATATAATTCCGTTGGAGACGTATGCTATTATTGATCAAACCATGCCTTAAAGATTAATGTGATCAGTCTAAAGATATATGCGTCTCTCCATTCTCTAAAGCGTTTACAATTGACATGCCCGGTGATCGAATCGAAACCGGCCACTTTGACTCCGAGGCCGCGGATTCGATCCCCGCACAAGACAAATGTGAGCATGAACATGTGTGTTTGTCTTATTCTGGGTGTTTCCTATGTATCTATTTACAAAAAAATGTATTTAACTATTATATCTTTTTTTTATACTACGTCGGGTGGCAGACAAGCATACGGCCCGTCTGATGTGAAGCAGTTACCGTAGCCATATTAACGCTCGCAACATAAAATATCACTAGCCCGCCGCCAGCCCCGCTGCTAATGCAGTAATCTCCTTCCTTTCTGGTGACCTCAGTCACTCGCAGGAGCACAACAACCCTCAAGGGAATTGTTATTTGGCTGCAGTATTCTGTGAGGTGGAGGTACATTCCCCAGACGGGTAGCTTACAATAGTTTACACTTACGCTCTTTACCTCTCTTTTCGCCTGAGCTTCGTTTGTCAGTCAGCAGGGTGCACCGCGTGCAGGTGAAGATGGCTTTGGTTCAAAGATATCGATGAACTTATTACACCCCAATCAATTATCTAGTACCCATAGTACAAGCTTTGCTTAGTCTGGAACTAGATGGCAGTATGTAATTAGTCCAGGAATATTTATAGTTACTTCCTCTGGCAAATAAAACTATGACAGAACAAAATATACTATTATCCTCGCAATTATTCCACATTCTCTCACTATATAAATCTTCCCTGGTTTTCATCAAATATTTTGATACAAAATTATCCAAATCCATCCGTTCTCTCCGTTTTATATAGATACTAACGAACAACAATTATTATTGAAGTGAAAACTTTTTTAGGGGCGTTGTGCACTTTTTCTGAACTGATCTAAAACTGGTAAGACGAAGGACGGAGGAAGAGTAGACCACCGGCGCGACGTAGGAGTGGAAGTAATATGCCCCTCTCTTTCTACCGCGTGGCGAAAACGTATGCCTGCTCCTGCTGTTTATTTTTAATGTAATATAAACTGTCATGTTTGTGTACGATAGCGCAATGAATGAATTGTATTTTACCACATAAATGATTGTACTTTTATACTGATAAATAAAGCAATTCGTGCGAAATTATTCCCTAACCATTCCAAAATATTTTAAAATGCACAACGTTAATGTTCAAGTTGTCACTTCTGCCGACACTCCCAGAGTGCAACCCGTATTTTTAAACGGTTTTATTTATTATTAAACGGTTTTATTATTATTAAACGGTTTTACATTTAACTTGCCATTTATTTATTTTTTATTTATATTTTATGGTCAAATCTAGTAATTGAAATTTGACCCCCTTCCTATTGATAGATTGATCTGAAATTTGGTACACACCTTTAGTTCTGGTGACAATACAATTAAATAAATTCTGTTTCATTGTAAATCCAAGATGACCGCCGCTACAAAATGGCGGTTTACAAATTTTGTCACGACTACCTCAATATGGGTATCAAATGAAAGGGTTTGACTAGTAGAACACAGTTCACTAAGAAAAAAAAATTTAATCCAAGATGGCCGTACTACAAAATGGCGGTTTACAAATTTTGTCACGACTACCTCAATATGGGTATTAAATGAAAGGGCTTGATTAGTAGAACACAGTTCACGATGAATATTAAAATCCAAGATGGCCGTCAATAAAATGGCTGGTTACATCTCAATTTTCAATGTGGGTAAAGTTTAAAAATAAAAAAAAGTAATACTGACAAAATTCACATTTAAACTTAATAGAATGAGAAGTACCTACTAAGTACCTATGTAATGAAACTAAAAACTAAAAACTTGAAAAAAAAAATATTTAAACGGTTTTATTGAAAACAATGTAGGTACTAAAAGAAAAAAAATAATTCGGTAGGTCCCAGGTTCCAGTCTTCACACCCCTCTCCCTCATCAATCTAAGGCATGGATCAGACAAAAAAATAAAATCGTTGGGCCCGTGTTTCAATCCAGTCGACTCAGTTTAGGCTACGCTCAAATTTTTATTCTTACATAAATGTAGGTATAATTAATTTTACGGAAATCTAAAATTAAATAAATATTGACTATCGAAAACATTTTGCCACTAAAATACTTCAAGTATGGTTTCTCTTTGACTTTTAAATGTCAGTAATTTCAAACAGCTTGTGGGGGCGAGGTAAATTAGCCGTAGGAAATTCCCGCCCGCCTCAAATGATCTAGAAACATCTATGAAATTTGAGGCTTTGCAAACTCGCGCTAATCATACCAATAACTTTAAGATATTGTAGGCTTTAAGAACATATTTTTGTCTCTCACATTACTAAGAAGGGAAATCAAAGTTCAAAAGCTTCCTACTAATTTCTCCTGATTAAATTCGTTGTGAGTTCCAAGCCAGCCGTAGTCTTACGCCCGGGACTGCAATGGACTTCATTGATTCTTCTTCTTAGTAGTGTAGTAGTTATTCTTCGTAGTGCACGGCAGTTGAGCTTCACTTGACTAGCCTTATTTCCTTATTTGCCATAATGCTGTCTCTAACATTGCTAAGAGGGGATTTCAAATTATAGAAGCTTCTTACTCCCACTAATTTCTTCTGATTAAATTCGTTGTGCGTTCCAAGGCAACCGTAGTTTTACCCCCGAAGAATGCAATGGACTTCACTGTTCATTGCATTTTTTAATGGTCGCCGCTGTTAATCCTGGCTACACAGTAGACACACACACATTGGTGGGAATGTGTGGTGAACCCGTTTTTTACGAACAAAAAAAATAGGGTGTGGCTGTATCATAGACACGGCCGTGTGTTGTACTTGAATACGTTATATGCACTAAAATTATCTCAAAATAGCAGCGCTTCCCCCTCCCCCGCATGCGATATTCCACAGTCCTTACTTAGCGTAATAAATTCTTGGATCCTTCATATATTCAGTGGTGTGATGTGATTGAATTTGGATACAGATTATAGATCTGTAGCTGCAACACCAGACTCTATCGTCCGATTTTGTTATCATTCATTTGGGGTGTAAGTGGTTCAACAACATCTTTGAACTAAAGCCAACTTCACCTGCACGCGGTACACCCTGCTGACTGACAAACGAAGCTCTGGCGAAAAGAGAGGTAGGGAGAGTAATTGTAAGCTACCCGACTGGGGAATGTACCTTCACTTCACAGAATACCGCAGCCAAGTAACAGTTCCCTTGAGAGTTGTTGTGTTCCTGCGAGTGAGTGAGGTCACCAGAAAGGAAGGAGATGCTGCGTTGGCAGTGGGGGTGACGGCGCGCGAGCGATATTTTATGTTGCAAGCGTTAATATGGCTACGGTAACCGCTTTACATCAGGCGGGCCGTATGCTTGTCTGCCACCCGACGTAGTATAAAAAAAAATATCGTTTTTTTTTTAATTGTCTCCCGATGTAAGCAATTTGAAAGACGTATTCGCGTCAAAAATATTTCTCGATGAGAATTTTCTTCTTCTTCGCTATTGACAGAGTAATAGTAGTAGTCATGACTTCATGAGAGAGGTATGGTGGTTGTTGTCACTCGCCTCAGGATGTTTCGCCATTTGGCCCGATTCTGGTTCACTTACGCAATACAGATATTAGAATTACAGATAAAATCTGTCCACGACAGATTTTATCTGGTCGGTCCATCTCATGGGTGATCTGCCGCGTGGTCTCGTACCCTCGAATCTATCCTGAACTACCAGGCGCTCGATAGAGTCATCTGTTCTTCTTGAGATGTAGCCGAAGAACTTCATTATGCATGATTGAGCAAAGCTAGAGCAGATTATGTGAACCTCAAAGTCCTCAAACCTTTTACTGAGAAAACTAGGTAGGATCGAATGATACCACATTGAATGCAAACTATTGCCGTCCCACCCACTACCGGTAATAGATGCTTGCAACAGTTGCAACTGCCATGCAATGCCTGCTTTGGTCGTCTCTGCTCCAACTGCAATTAAGACGACGCAAGTTCGTAATTTCGGATTTCTAAACCAGGTTTATTCGATAACCATATGTACTGTAGCATTGAAAAAAAAAAATATCACAATAGGCTATTTGACAATGTTCAAAAATTGTATAAATTATTTAACAATATCGTAAAATACACAATACTATAAAGATCTGCAAACTTTCATTCTAATATCTTCCGTCCGACTTATTTTAGGGTCGATTAAAAGTTTAGCGGGAAAGTCCATTTTAAAAGTATGAAATTATTAAAAAATAATATTACCATTGGAGAAGCAATAAAAATACTATAATTTTATTAAGATACTAATTGCATAAACGTAATATTTAATATAGCTGTCATACAAAATTCTGATTTGATGCATACAAAATACAAACCTGTGACGGTATAACTCAGTAGCCTTTTGTATGGAGCGTTTTCTTGAAAGTACAAAATTGTGATTTTCAAATTAACATATCTCGTGAGATTTTTGTGCTATCAAAGTAATTCTTTCACCTATGGTTATATTATTGAGACGTCCCTACATATCAAACCGAAAAAAATGTTGGTCAAATAGCCTATTGAGCACCTGATATATGTTATTCTTCTGATTCGTTACATGATTAGCTTTACTTTGCTTCATATGAAAAATCACATTATTCTCGCATTTGTATGTATGCATATGTTCGTAATTCTGTTTTATCAAGCTAAGTAAATAAATCATGTAACGAATCAAATAGGTAATAAAATAGATCAGGTGCTCAATTACAATTTTATTTTTCAATGCTTCAGTACATTTACCACCGAAGCTGAAGCCGATTACCATGGAATATTTTGATTCTAAAATTAGGCCTTAGGCTACTTGTACACGCTAAGCAAAGTCGCCTTGGCCTATACAAGAATTCGTGTCGTTTCTACACACGTAGGTACATATGTGTTCTGCTTTCATTCTGCTTCCGCGCTGACCAAGGAAAAATTTTTGTCTGCGCTAGACATGACGCGCGACGTTTTGCTGCAGTGCGGTGGTTTTCGTGCCTAGATCCGACAAAATTCTCGTTGTGTACATGATGAATTGGTCCTATCTGCAGTAGACACGGTGAAATTTCTTAGCGTGTACAAGAGGCCTTACGGTTTAGTTATTGACGAACATCTCCAGCTTAGTCAGTAGAGCTCCGGAGTTTCTACCAGCTAAGACAAACAGAAGTACTATAAATACGATACGATTTCATACAATTCTGGGCCTGAGTGTAATAAGATGAAAGTTTAAGATTTTCGCAATCAAAAAATCCGGTGGGAATCGTCTTCAGCCTAGCCGATAGGCCGTGGTTTAAATTCCGAAATTGCGAACTTACGTCGCCTTAATTATCTAATAAGACAATTATTGTAAATTAGTTCATTGGATGTAAGTACATTAGTCGAAGGTCGAAGCGGAATTAATTTAAAAGACGCGCCGCGCGTGCAATTCCGCGCTGTATAAAAGTATGTCAACTAACTCTGTTAGTACAATATCGTTACCTATATCTATTCGTTATAGTCAATACCCAAAATCTAGGCGTTCCTAGGTTTGATTAGTTATATATCGATAATGTCTATATAATGATAATGTAAATATCTAAATTATAGATCAATGGTAGCTCTGTTGCGATCGACCGTCTAGGATCTAGACGGAGCACTGCAGATCTAGATGCCTGCCTTGCTACTGATGTTCGCTCTATGAACAAACAGCTCCTTGTAGTCCATGTATGGAACAAGCTTCGATCACTAATATAGAACTAATAAATCGTCGGGAACAAATGAATGAAATGTGAAGTGAGTGAAATGTTGCCAACAAAGTTAATATTTGTTAAATTTTCTTTGGTTGTCGACTTCTAAACCTTTGCTCGATTCATAAATCATGCGGCATGTCAACTAGAGTAGACATACGTAAAGTTATAGCTATATCTCGATCTCGACTACGCCGTATACGTTGTATTATTTTTTACAGCATACTATTCGTATGTTAGCGGATCTTTGTCTTAACACAGCGGAGATCTGTAGTTGAATTCGAATGTGAATAACATTTGTATATTTATTAAAATTAAAATTGTTTGTAAATATTGGACTTGATATTGTTTTATTTTCCCAGAGCTATTAGAAAAACGGAAAATTTAAATGAAAATAATCATATGTATCTGTAAGTACCTACTGTCGTTCTGAGACAGTAGTCATATCGGTAGAATGAAATAAAAAATGTAATAAATTCAAATTAGAGAAGATGGATACAACAATGTTAGATGAAAGTTACAAAAATAAACGTAGTAGGTAAGTAGAAAATACAAAAAAAGAAATAAAAATTTAAATGTTGGGGAAAAATACGTCGTAATGACAACATTATTTTCGGGCGCGTTCCTAATCAAAAAATTTATAATTCGAAGATCAAAGTTCGAAAATCAAACAAACATTTTAGCGAACTTCATAAAGAAGTTGTAATGTACCGCTAGTAGGTGAGTGAGATCTGCGAGGGGCGGGCGGGAGTGGCGCGGCGGCGCGGGACGGTGGCGGGAATAATCGATACCCCCATAGAACCATAAGTAGGGTGGACATACGGGATGGATAATAGCATTTTTGGCGGCAAAATGCTGCAAAAACTGTTTGCATTTCGCGCCATGCCTATTATCATTTAATAAAATAATGTTTTGTGTTGTTCCGTACGCGTTTCAAGCAAATATCAATAAAAATAGGGTTTCACAAAATTCAATATTTACGATACAATAATAAGCGTAATTAACCATAGATTCTATACGAATTTTTCAATGTCTCCTGGAAGAAAAGTAAACAAAGGAAATATCTAATTTCACTCTAATAAAACTTTATATTAGAAAAGAAACATTCAAAGATTTATAAACATGGCTATGAGACTGCATCCATCAGGCGGGTCTTGTGTTTCTTTTCCACCCTAAAGGTATAAAAAATACTTATTTTGTTTTTATACAATAAACCTCTCCTCCGAAATATTCCGAATACAACCTATTTTGAACCCATTGCACAGTATAAGTAATTGTATGGCATCATTCATGTTTTGCAGTTAATTAAAAATATATTAACAGTTTCAATGAATTAACCGAACCACTCATGTATTTTCATCAGGAAAACTGGGTAATTGCGATCTCGCAAAGAGATCTGTATCAGGGCGAGTGTTCGAGCAAACCTTATCGCGCTACAGATAGACACACAACTACACAAATAAACAGACAGATACGTCAAATGCGTCAAACTTATAACAACCCTCTTTTTGGGTCGCAGGTTAATAAGCAGGCTTATTTCCATAAGAGATCTCTACCAGCCAACCTGCAAGTTCTTAACATTATATTATGGAATGGTGAAGATATCAATTTAATTATTATTTTATATAGCTGATTTCGGTCAACTTGACAAAATATTATAAATATTTTTAAAAAGGGAAAAATTCATCTTCCCTGCCTAGGTAGGATTTGAACCCACGACCTATCGATGACCGGCCGAATGCTCTTCCATCTGAGCTGCCAGGAAGGTTTGTGTGTCAAATCAAATCCCACCTAGGCGAGAGAAGTGTTTTTTCTTTTTTTTTTTTTTAAATAATTATGATATCAAAATTATTCATAAAAGTATGTTACCACCACTCAATAAAAAAACCAACTCCAAAAATTACTCTACAATCGTAAGCACCACTAAAAAGGTAAAAACACTATCAGAACTGAATTTTATGATTTGAAAAAAAAAATGGGGCCAATCTGGGCCCGTACCGCCGAAGCTGAAGCCGATTACCATTGGAATTTTTGAATGCAAAAATGAAACTATTGCTTAGATCATTGCTAATTATGTTTAGCTCAGCAGATAGAAACCCTAGAGCTCTGTCGACTCAATTGAAGATAAATTAAACGGGTCACTCACGTCTTTTTGTCGGGAAAGCCGACTAGTTTCGATCTCAAAAGGAGACCTTCTTCAGGGCGAATGTCCAGACACGTCCACCCTTTGTGTTATAATATTACTAGTCGGCTTTCCCGACAAAAAGACGTGAGTGACCCGTTTAATTTATCTAATTATTTTTGTATAATGTCTCACGTGAGTTTTAATAATAAATTGAAGATGTTTGTCAATAACTTTAACCTAAGACCAATTAATATAATCAAAAAATTTGATGGTAATCGGCTTCAGCGTCGCCTGGTGGTATACTCTTGCAAATAAAAAGTTTTATTTTCAAATCGGTTTATAAATGACGGAGTAATGAAGTACATTAAAAACTATAACAAAAATACCGTTTGTATTTTTTTTTATGGTTTTTAATGTAATTGAGAACCTCCTCTTTTTTGGAGTCGGTTAAAAAGTATGTTATCTCCGCTCAATAGTAATATTAACAAAACTTTTTGTTTTTTTTTCTACGTAGATATAAAAAATATATAGTCACCCCAATCGGCATAACTAAAACATCCCTAAATAGTTCCCCGATATGTCGTCCACATCCGAGACGCGATGCACCGCGGGTCACCGACCTTTGTTCAGGGGAGAATCATGCCTCTCCGTGTCAAAATGTCAATATTGAGTTGTGTGAAGAGGCCTTATGTTAATTGATACTACTTTACTCTTTAAACAGAATAAGTTCATTCTACTTCCTATCGTTCTTTACTAATAATCTCATTTCTAAACTAATAAGATAAAAGAATTATGATATTACTTAGTATTCGTATTACTAATATTATATTCACTACTCGTACTCAATGCTTTAGGTCCCCAATAGTGTTAGAAACTTAAAATCCGTGGTGCACGGCAGTTGAGCTTCACTTGACTAGCCATCTCTTTAGGCTTTTAATGCCTTATTTGCCATATTGCTGTCTCTCACATTGCTAAGAGGGGAAGTCAAATTCCAAAAGCTTCCTACTCCTACTAATTTCTTCTGATTAAATTCGTTGTGAGTTCCAAGACAGCCGTAGTTTTACCCCCGGGACTGCAATGGACTTCAATGTTCATTGCCTTTTTTGGCGGTCGCCGCTGTTAATCCTGGCTACACAGGAGACACAGTGGTGGGAATGTGTGGTGGGCCCCCGTCCCAATACTCGTACTTCGGAGGGCACGTCAAGCCGTCAGTCCCAGCTGTTATTACCAGATGACAGTCGTTAAGCCAAGTACAGCCAGGTGCCAACCTACAGTTGAGCAGTAGTGGTGGAGTATGTTCTAACCCCCTTAGATTGAGGGGAGGCCCGAATTCCAGCAGTGGGATGAGGACGACGATATTTTCTACTAATATCATACATGTTAAAGTTTGCAAGGATGTATGAATGTTTGTTACACTTTCACAGGTAATACCTACTGCTGAACAAATTTAGACAAAATTTGCCATTTTAATAGAACATTAGATACGGTCCGTATGGATGTCGGTTATCGAGCCAAATGGTAGACTATGTCCTTCCTTCTCGGGATATTATTTATTCCATGCCAAATTTAATTCAAGTCGGTTCACTAATTTAATCGGGATAACTAACAAACTGTGAAAGTGAAAGAGTTGAGGCAGCGCGTAGAACGATGACGCGTTGGACGCCTTCTTCCTCCTTCTAGATGGTCCGATGACCTTAAGAAAGCGTCTGGAAGTGGCGTAAAACGATGACGCGTTGGACGCCCTCCTTCTAGATAGTCCGATAACCTGAAGAAAGCGGCTGGAAGCGGCTGGATACGGAAGGCGGAGGATAGTATTTGGTGGACAGCTTTGAGGAAGGCTTACATCCAGCATTGAAGGATCATTTTGGGATGTAAGTAGTTCATCAACATTTTTGAACCAAAGCCAACTTCACCTGCACGTGGTTCACCCTGCTGACTGACAAACGAAGCTCTGGCGAAAAGAGAGGTAGGGTGTATAATTGTAAGCTACCCGACTAGGGAATGTACCTCCACCTCACAGAATACCGCAGCCAAATAACAATTCCCTTGAGGGCTGTTTTGTTCCTGCTAGTGAATGAGGTCACCAGAAAGGAATGAGATGCTGCCTTGGCAGCTGGGATAACGGCGCTCGAGCGATATTTTATGTTGCGAACGTTAATATAGCTACGGTAACCGCTTCACATCAGGCGGGCCGTATGCTTGTCTGCCATCCGACGTAGTATAAATAAAAAAAAAGCGATCGTTAACTCTGTTTAGATTTCCTGAGCTGGTGGCCTCACTCACTCGCATTAATTTACTAACTCAGTGTGGAATTATTATTAGGATGCGGATTTCTGTCCTGTCCTGCCCATACAACGACGCTAGAAGAAATATTCAAAGCAGCACTCGTAATTCTCAGTTTAGTTATTATATAATATAATTAAACAAAATATCAACAAACCTCGTGCATCACTTCACTTAATTATTTTGTTATAAAATTTTCGTAGAAAATATTTTAGACGATAAATCAATGAACGCCGGCTACACCCACGAAAAATGATGGCAAGCAGTCATCATTGCTCGCCATCAGGCAAAAATATACTTGTTTTCCATCTTAGTGGTGTAAACAGGCAGTCCACCTCATGCACCTCATTTTTTTTATACTACGTCGTGTGGCAGACAAGCATACGGCCCGCCTGATGTGAAGCGGTTACCGTAGCCCTATTAACGCTCGCAACATAAAACATCGCTCGCGCGCCGCCACCCCCGCTGCCATCGCAGCATCTCCTTCCTTTCTGATGACCTATCTCACTCGCAGGATCACAACAACCTTCAAGGGAACCGTTATGGCTACGGTATTCTGTGAGGTGGAGGTACATTCCCCAGTCGGGTAGCTTACAATTACACTTCCTACCTCTCTTTTCGCCAGATCTTCGTTTATCAGTCAGCAGGTTGTATTTCTACGCTGTGGCAGGGTGCACCGCGTCTGCACGCGGTGTGAAGTTGGCTTTGGTTCAAAGACGATGATGAACCACCTACACCTCTAATCATTTAAAACAGTTGTATTCACTCTATAGGTGCATGCAACACAAGCAGCAGTATAGCAATTTATTACTTTGAGAACTTTAATAATCTGTTTCCTTAGAAGATAGTTTCGATAGTTAGCTATTTAATTTTTTACCGTCATACAAATCGATGAACGCCGGCTGCACGCACGAAAAAGTATGACTCATTGTCACGTTCCGCCTGAGTTGAGCGTGCAAGCGAAAGCGCGGAACAAGTAACACATCTGTATCTCTTTACCACTCCATCGGCCGATGTTTTCTTATAATGTTATCACGTAAAATTATCGTCCGTAAAACGACTTCACAGACAACCAATTTTTTTTTTTAGAAAATAAGGCATGACGAAAATCGATTAATTGTGAAACAAGCGGAACTCACTCCGCTCCGTGTTGGCACTGCCGTGTTATTGAGTTTTTAAGAAAATAATTTTCCACTCTTATACAAACTGAAGGGAAAATAATTTTTGATCGCAGCGTGATCACGTTTCGAGCCGGCCTCGTAATTAAAGTATGTAACGGAAAATAAACAACTTTTGAAGTTTTCTTCACTTTTCTGGAAAATATTTTTATTTTCCAGATGTTTCTATCGGACATTAAATGAACATACAGCCCGCCTGGTGTAATGCTGTAACCGAACAGATGTAGAGAAAATCGCTCGCGAACTGCTACCACTCGTGCTGCTCTGTGGCTTTGATAAAAGAGTTTTATATCATAGGTATCTATGGTAGACTATAGAAGATTAGATTAATAAGGTGCCGCCATTTTTTATTAAAACGTAGTGATTATTTGCTCAATGTCTAATATGAAGGCCGCCACAAAATGGCAATTTGTAATTTCCTATTTATTTTGATATCGATATCAAATGAAAGGGTTTGAGAAGCGAAACACAGTAAGTTATTATTTTCATTTTATTTTTTGTTAACTACTAACAGCGTTGCCAGACATCCCGATATTGGCGGGAATTTTTCGCTAAAGTATAATGTACGCGGGACACCACAAGTCCCGCTTTTGGCGACGGACGCCAAAAATTATGATTTCATCAACTGAAATTAATGGACGGAATGCCAGAATTTGAATCAATTGGAAAAATATAAGCAAATTGAACTTTAACAAACTGAAATATTTTTGATCTTTGATTTTTTACACTCACCCATTCATCACACAACACTTACCCATTCATTCTATAAAAAATATATCTAACTAATATGTATTGTTCTTGCGTTTTTCAATCGTGTCCCGTTTTTTTTTTTACTTTCAAGTCTAAAATCCCGCTAAGCTCTAAAATAAATCTGACAACGCTGACTACTAACAAAAGCTTGTAAATATTTTTTTATAATACTTGTTTTAGTCATATACCTAGATGGGGTGTAAGTGGTTCATCAACATCTTTGAACCAAAGCCAACTTCACCTGCACGAGGGTTGTTGTGTTCCTGCTAGTGAGTGAGGTTACCAGAAAGGAAGGAGAGAGCAGAAAAGAAGAGAGAGAGCTGCGTTGGCAGCGGGGGTGGGGGCGCGCGAGCGTATTTTATGTTGCCAGTGTTAATATGGCTACGGCAACCGTTTCACATCAGGCGTATGCTTGCCTGCCATCCGACGTAGTATATAAAAAAACTTTTATCCAAAGAAATTTTCACAAATACTATAATATATTTACTTATATCATAACCAATGAATCATACAGGTCGTAAATAAACCTCTGCGCACGCCTCAAAAATTAAAAAACTTTGCCTATTGTCTCTGGCGAAATTTCCTCTGGGTGTTTACTGTTACTTACTTATTAAATTCGTTTATCATCAAGTTTGCATTGTTGTTGGACTTAAAGGTCGAAAACCACGCAACCTTGTTACAGGTCAAAGCCTGCGCGTAAGTGTTATACATTTGGTTTAAATAGATTGATAATTTTACATTAAAAGTTAATTTTACATTTTACATTAGTTGAAATATTTCCTTTATATACAGCTACCGCTCATAGGTTCCCTTGCGTGCTTATCGGTTATCGCGCCAAATGGACTTAAACTTTGGCCATCCCTCAATAATAAATAAATAAATATTTCTGGACAATTTATCCCTCCAGATAATCGTCAGATTATGAGACAGCACGTCTAGGGCATAAAGATGAACCATATAATATCTTAATCTGACGCGCTCGAGTATTTCAAAATGGCGAATTTTTTTTGCACATTCTATTAATGGCCGAGAGTTTGCGTCACATCCAAATCGTCAGATTAATATATACGAGCTTTTTTTTAGGTTCATTTAACATCCCCTTAGAAAATCTGACGCGCTCGATAAATTTTTTTTTTGTTCATTTTGAACCCTTACATACGGCGACCACCATCATGGAAACAGTCAGATTAACATACGTACATTTCCAAAAATACGTATGAGCATGGATGCTATCAATATCTGACGCGCTGGAGTATGTCCATGCAACAGTTTTTTTTTACATTTTTGAAAGTCTATAGCCGCTCCCCCACCGATGAAAAGGTATATATAATATGACATTTTTTTCTTCTTATCATCTAAGCTTCGCAATCCAATAGGTCTCTATGACGCTCGAGTAAATCCCGATTTAGCACCAAGGGCTCCTACCATAAAGAAATATAGCCAAAAACTGTACTTACTGTTATATATGTGTTTCGCTCATCATGCCCTTTCATTTGACATCCATTTCATAGGATTTAAAGTGGAAATTATAAATCACCATTTCATAGCGGCAGCCATATTGAGTTAAAAATGGCGGCATTTATCTAATCATGCATTGTCACAAGAACCAAACAAGTAAGAAAACGTGCAACAGTTGATCACATTGAAATCACATTGATTGAAAAATAACAAAAACTTGTTTACAAAAAATCGTGGGCACTAGCCAGTGCTACCTATATAAATCAAAGATATTAATTTGTGATCGTTTGCCCTCTACTGACGCATCCTGGTGCATGGTTGCTATACCAGCTTTGTGAGACGTCTGCAACCATCCATCATGTTCAGGCAGGTTATTAGATGGTGTAATTGTTCACGGTGGTCGTGCGCGGGCTAGCCTTGGCCACGCTTCTACTGACTATTGCATTACAACCTAAGATGTTTTTACTTATAGATGCGTTATGCATGCCGTTAGTCAAAAACAATTATTGAAAAGTTGTAGATAAAATTACTTACTATGTGTTCACGTTCTTTTTTTTTCAGGTTTTCGGATAATGGGGTTTAAGTGGTTCGTCACCATCTTTGAACCAAAGCCAACCTCGACTGCACGTGGAGCACCCTGCTGACTGACAAACGAGGCTCTGGCCAAAAGGGAGGTAGGGCATAACGTATTTTTTAAGCTGCCCGACTGGGAAAGTACCTCCAGCTCACAGGATACCACAGCCGAATAACAATTTCCTTGAGGGTTGTTGTGTTCCTGCGAGTGAGTAAGTTCACCAGAAAGAAATAAAGGAAGGAGTATAGATTAATCGGCGTTCCCTTAGTGTAGCTGATCTCCATGGGCGGTGGTGATCGCTTTCCATCAGGTGATCCATATGCTCGTTTATCTGACAGACAATAAAATACAAAATAAATAAATTCGTACTGCATGCGTAGGTATTGAGTAAGCTCTTTGTAGCCAATTTTTATTGACATGGTGTTCGATGATGCCTATGACAGTCTATATATAAAATGTCCTAGGTTACAACAGCTTTTGTTCGTCTGAACTCAATGATTTATAAGTTGCAGATGATTTTCATGATTTTCATGATGATGATACAGGTTGATTTTTAAAACAACTAAAATAAAAAATAATCTCAGATCTTTGTATAGTTTTTAGGTTTTTTTTTCAATTCCAATTCATCTATTCGACTCGTAAGTATATGAACAATCAGAGTTTCCGAGCGGGTGGTCATTATTTAAAAAAAAAAGATTTTTGAAGGATTAAAAATGTTTTTCCAAATTCAAATGATTTATTTTGCTAAAAGCATATACATGTACAGAATATAGCTGTAGGTATGAATAAAAGAACCATCCATTACGTTCTGCCTTTTTCAACAATTTAGGCATGCAAAATATCATAATTAATAGCAAATTTAATTAAATTAATTATAAATGTCATGTTAAGTAATTCTGATAGTCAAAGGATATTTCTTGTTATTTTATGTCAAATTTGTATATATTAAAATATCAAATTTATATTTAGTTTATGTTAAATTGTATAAATTCATTAAGAGAGTAGAAACATTTGTCAATTAGCCAATTATGCAATTTACTTTTGAATTGTGCGACGGGTAGCTCCATAATATCACTTGGAATCTTGATATAAATTTGTATTGCCATATGAAAGACATTTTTATTAACTAAATTTCCGGGATAAAAAAGAGCCAATACCACTCTTCAGATGTTAATGCCACTTGCCAAACAACGGTAAACAGCAACACATGCCAAACAGCAAACACCGAGTGTGTTTGTGACGCTTGGTGTTTGCCGCAAACACCGTACATGTGTGCTTTCCAAACAAATACACAAACGTAATATCATTCGCGCACCGCTTCCCCCCTGCAACGCAGCAAAACCTTCCTGCCCAGTGATATCACTCGCAGGAATACATCATCCCTCAAAGGAATTGTTATGTTTTGGCTGCGGTATTGTGTGAGCTGAGGTATTCTGATGATCCTTCACCAGACGGGTAGCTTACAAAATACGCAATACTCTACTTCTCTTTTCGCCAGGGCTCCACGTAGAGGTAAGGTTGTGCTTTGGTGCAAAGATATTCATGAACTGCTTACACCCCTATCGTACTTCTTGAAAATATCCAGGAGCTTCCTACTGGACACTTTACTTACTACCTGTCTGGATAATGTCTTCTGTAATTCGGAGTACTTAAATAAATGTATAATTAATGACTTACCTTCAGATCACTGTGGACAGTTAGTCATATTCAATAACGTAGTTGTGGAAAAAACCAAACTTATTTCGTTCAGACCAATTACTGGTAGTAAAATATCAACATTCAAAAGTGTTTTGAAGGATAAGTTGCCACAAATAGTAGACACGGAAAATGATCCTAACAAGTTATATGGTGATCTTTTTAATGTAATGTCTGAAGAATTTAATAACATATTTGAACAAAAAGTGGTTAAAGTCAGAAACAATATTAAATTTTGTGAATGGGCTACCAAAGGTACTTATAAAAGTCGAAATACACTATATGATTTGTATGCTCAAAAATCGTATAGACGGGATGGCAATTTTACAGAACACGTTAGACAGTATTCCAAAATCTTCAAGAAAGTCTGTAAGGTAGCCAAGTCTAACTACATAAATAATAAAATTAAAAATTCTACCACCAAGTGTAAAACTGTTTGGAACATTGTCAACAAAGAGACTGGCAAAATTAAAGTTAAAGAAAACGACTACTCTTTGAAATGTAATAATAATATATTAACTTCAAATCAAGATGTTGCTAATGCATTTGGAAACTTTTTTACCAATGTTCCCATTGATACGACTGCCTCTCTCAATTCATCAGCCTCAGAATCCATAAGATTACTTGAGGATAACGTACTGCCCTGTGAGCATGCATTTAAATTTTGTCACATTACCCCAGATGACATTATTCGAACATTCAAACATTTAAATATTAAGAAATCTGAGGATCTCTGGGGAATGTCCACTCAAATTGTTCTTCCTATTTTGGATACTGTTGCTGCTCACCTGGTGTTTAATGAAAGTATAGAGAGTGGTATTTTCCCAGACTTAATGAAACTTGGCAAACTTAAACCTTTATTTAAATCAGGAGATAACCGTGAGCCTGGGAATTACAGACCAATCTCTATTCTGCCAGTATTTAATAAAGTGTTTGAAAAGATCATGTCAAATCAGCTGCTCGCACATCTTAATAAGTTCCACATTCTACATAAGAAGCAATACGGGTTCACCGCCGGAATGTCCACTACAGACGCAGGAATCGCGCTCGTGAAATACATATTTGAGGCTTGGGAGACGTCTCAGGACGCTATCGGTGTGTTTTGCGACCTCTCCAAAGCATTTGATTGTGTTGATCATCAGACACTGCTGCTCAAATTAAATCATTATGGTATTAAAGAGAAGGCTTTGCAAATGGTAGAATCATACCTTAGTAATAGAACTCAAACGGTGGATGTAAATGGCACAAAATCAAATGCATTTGAGGTAAAAATGGGCGTGCCCCAGGGTTCAATTTTGGGTCCTCTCTTATTCTTGGTATACATCAATGATTTGCCTGATTTGGTAGAAAAATTTGCCAACGTAGTACTGTTTGCCGACGATACCTCACTTATTTTTAAAGTTGCTAGGTATAAAGACAAAATTGATGATGTTAATAATGCTCTTTCTGCAATTTTGAACTGGTTTACTACAAATAATCTCCTTCTTAACTCATACAAAACTAAATGTATTAAATTCACGTTACCCAATGTCAGGCAAGTCCATGCTGATGTAGTCATAAAGGACACCACCCTAGTTTATGACAATGATACTGTTTTTCTTGGTATTACCATTGATTCAAAGTTGCAATGGGGCCCTCATATAACGAAACTAGCTCGCAGACTCAGTTCCGCAGCTTATGCGGTTAGGAGAATAAGACAGATAGCGGACGAGACAACTGCTAGGCTCGTTTATTTTAGTTATTTCCATAGCATTATGTCATATGGCATATTACTTTGGGGTAAAGCAGCTGACATTGATAAATTTTTTGTATTACAAAAGAGAGCCATTAGATCAATTTACAATTTGGGTTCTAGGGATTCACTCCGTGAGTTATTACAAAAGAGAGCCATTAGATCAATTTACAATTTGGGTTCTAGGGATTCACTCCGTGAGTTATTTAAGGAGATAAACATCCTCACTGTCGCTTCTCAATATATTTATGTAAATATTATGTACGTCCGTAAAAATATTTCGAATTTTACAAAAGTATGTGATATAACTAATTTCAACTTGCGGAACAAAAACAAATTGGTTATTCCAAAACATAGACTGGGGAAGGTCAATAATTCGTTTGTCGTAAATTGCATCCGCTACTACAATAAGTTGCCGGAGTCGGTCCTGATTTTACCCGACACTAAATTCAAACAGCTTAGTAAGACCACCTTATGCAAAAAGGCTAACTACAGGACCGACTATTACCTTAATGATAAAAATGTATGGCAAATTCTCGGCACAGGATGTGAAGCACAGGCGTCTTATCATTACAAGTTGTATTGTGGATATACATATTTAGACTTTTATACAATATGTATATACACTCTATACTATGATTTTTTATATTTTAATTTTTTTTTACTATTTTATTTTACAAATTTTTTTTTTTCTCTTATTTTGGTAGAATACCATTTTTTTTATTGTATTATACAATACAATACAATACAATAACGCTTTAATGCACCAAATAAAAATACAGACACAAAGTAAAACAAAAGATAATACAATAGGCGGTCTTATCGCTCTAAGCAATCTCTTCCAGACAACCTTAGGGCAGGAAAGAATAAATGCAAATTTGAACAGGTGGGTGGCGCAGTGAAAATAAAATAAAATAAAAATAAAAAATCATTAAATGTCTTCAGTAAAACATTATGAATAAATACACATACATTACATACTACTACACATATATATATAAATATATACATACACACACACATACATATACATACATACATATAATACATATATACACACATACACATACATAAACATAAATACAAATAATATACATATAAACAGTTTTACAAAATGCCAGGAATTTACAGAACATCAAGTAATTGTGACAGGTAATGAGATTTCACATTATTTTTAAAACATGTAAGTGTTTGAGCTTGCCGAATGCGGAGCGGTAAGGAATTCCAGAGCCGCACAGCCTCGATAGAGAAGGAGTCGGAATAAAACTTTGTGAAGTGAGAAGGAGTTTTAAGACGAAGAGAGACAGTGCTACGAAAGATGGACCTTTGGACTTCTTTGAGAAATGTAAAACGTTCTTTCAAGTAGAAAGGAGTGTTAGGGTTGAAAAGAACTGAATACAGTAGAGAAAGTATATGCAAATTCCGACGAAGCCGAATTGGGAGCCACTTGAGCTGAGATCGATAAAGAGAAATGTGGTCGTATTTACGTAGACCGAAAATAAAACGTATACAGATATTTTGAAGTCTATCTAGCTTATCAAGTTGTTCTTGATTGAGATCCAAATAACAAGTGTCAGCATAGTCTAGGATAGGAAGGAGTAGAGACTGAGCCAGCGCAATCTTGGTGTCGATAGGCAAAAAATACTGGAGCCGTCTAAGGGAACCAACGGCAGCAAATAGTTTTCTACTCACTTCTGCCAACTGAGGAAACCACGACAAAGTTTTGTCCATATATATACCAAGGTTTTTCACCTTATCGCTAAGATGTATGTGAGACCCATTAAAAACGATAGGAGCGAGGTCCGGCCAGTTAATTCGCGATATAAATCTAGGACTGCCAATAATGATAGCCTGTGTTTTTGTAGGGTTTACGATAAGCCCATGAACCTTACTCCATTCTGATATCTTTGACAAGTCATCATTAATTGTGTCTATGGCAGTAGAAATATCATCAATATGAGCTTGAGAGTATATCTGAAGATCGTCTGCATATAGGTGGTAGGAAGAACGAAGATTAGAAGCAATAGAGTTGATAAATAAGGCGAATAACAATGGGGATAGCACGCCACCCTGAGGCACACCAGCAGACGTATGGCACCAAGAAGAAAAAGTATCCTCGATGCGCACACGCTGCCGCCGTCCATACAGGTAAGAACGAAACCAGGCAATTGCTGTTGGAGATATGTTAAGAGAACCAAGTAAACTTAAAAGAATGTCGAAGTCGACCGTATTAAAGGCATTACTGAAATCTAATAGCGTCAGAACTATTAACTGGGAGTTTTCCATGCCGAAGCGGATATCGTCAGTAATTTTAATGAGCGCAGTGGTCGTACTGTGGCCAGAACGAAAGCCTGACTGAAAAGGATCCATGATATCATTATCAGAGAGGAAAGCATTGAGTTGCTGTTGGACAAGACGTTCAAGGACCTTAGAAAGGAATGGGAGTAAAGATATAGGACGGTAATCGGTAAATGAAGAAGGATTTGCTTTCTTAGGTAAAGGAATTATGAGAGCGTCCTTCCACAACGTTGGGAAAGTGGTAGAGGAGATAGAATTATTCAAAATCAAGGTAATTATAGGAAGAAGGATATCCAGAATGGGGAGGATCATGGTACGACCAATGTCATCAGCGCCCACCGCATTAGAAGTAATGGAAAGTATGTTCTTCTTAACATCACAATCAGCAAATTGACTAAAATGAAAGGAAGGAGTATTGGGAGTTAGCGAGGAAAGACTATTTATTGTTCTATTTTTAATGCCACTATCAAATGCAGCAGATGAGGAGAAGTGCCTATTAAGAGAATCGATGTCAAGGTTGGTAGGATTATTATGTTGATTCTTACCAACCCCCAATGATTTAAGAAATTTCCAGACTTTAGCTGGTTGACCATTTTCAACAGATTTATGAATGTGGCGTCGTTGAGCTTCTCTACACAACCTATTGCAGCTATTACGTGCACAAACATAACGATCGCGGTATTTGTTGGGGTTAGCCTTAAATTTAACTCTCATAACATTTTTCTTCCTGATCGCAGATTTAATCTCTTCGGTAAGCCATGGAGCTGGGAGGTGTTTGACACGGACAGGTCGAATAGGAGCATGGCGATCGTACAATTGCGTAAGAGTGGAGTTGAATAAGGTAATCTGATTGTCGATTGAACCCGCGTTAACCACAGCTTCCCAATCGCAGCGCACTGCGTCCTCACGAAGCCGTTCTATGTTTATTCCACCAAAATTGCGCTGCATCAAAATCTTAGATCGAACTTTAGGAGGGCGGAGCTTGAGGGACAAGAAAATCAGGTCATGGTATGAAAACTCATCAGCCGGGAATTGACCATGTTTGGCTACTAATCCCGGTGAGGACACAAGAATAAGATCAAGAAGAGAAGGGTTGCAGCTAGGAAAGTGATGGGTAGATTGTAGAGGAAGTATAGCAAGATTGCAAGAATTAGCAAGGGCAAATAAGGAATTAGAACGACTGTCGTTTTTTAAAAGACAGGTGTTAAAATCACCCATAATTATGGTATGATTATAGGACGGCATCAGGTTTTCGAGAAGACTCTCTAAAGAAGAAAAATAATTGATTGTAGATGAAGGACTATAGAAAACTCCAAGGAGAACCTTAGAGTGAGCAAGAGAAATTTCGAGAAAAAGATATTCGGCTTCATGGGAAGGGTTAGAAACTTTAGAAAAGGAGACAATGTTAAAAGGAATATCCGCTCGAAGGTAAATGGCGACACCACCACCACCCTTCCCAATTCGGTCATTACGTATGAGCTGGTATCCGGGCAAGGAGTATGATGTAGAAGAAAGGCAAGGATGCAGCCAGGATTCTGATATTAAAATCGCATCAACCCCTTTAAAATTGAAAGTTGTAAGCATATCTTTATAATGGGCTGGAATACTTTGCGCATTTATATGTACGGCATTGAAATTTTTAGGCAAGTCGACAAAATTGTTTTTTAAAGATTCACTTAAAGGTAATGGTAAGCTGTAAAAACTGTCATCAGTAGACGAAATTGAAGACGTTAATAATAAATTAGAATCAGCGTCTTGAACTGATACCATAAATAAAAAATAAATAAATAAATAAATAAAATAAAATAATAATAAAATAATATATAAACAAGAATAATATACCTATTAACTAATGCCTATCATGACCATCTACCCGCCAGCAGACTGTAAGTAAGATATATAATTACTAAAAATGATTCGATTAATAAAAAGCAAACAAAACTGACCAAAATGGTCTAAAGAAGAAAAATAAAAAGAAATAATAATAATAATAGTAAAACAAATATATATATAACAATTAATAGCCTTGACTTCTGCTCAATACTAATACATTAAGAAAACATTAACTATGAGAAAAAACTAGAAAAATTACAAAATGGTTGCCAACAGTTAAAAAGAAAAAGGCGAATGTCAGTATCAGATCATAAATGAATACATCATGTTGACAGGTCTATAAATCATTCGCCGCTCCCCGCACTGTTTTTTGTAAAAATTAGTGGGCTGTGCAAAATTTACTTTGTGTGAATATAAAATAAAAATAAATTAGCTACCCATTCTGGAAAATTATATAGATAAAATAATTATTAAATTACCCGACACTGTGTAATAAAACTGCATAGTGGCACCCGCAAAATTATCAACCAACAACAAGAAGTCAATGCATTACAATATAGCTACAACAAAAACCTCTATTTTCTATTATTACGCTTGGATCTCGCCATCATTGCCGCCGATACTTTCTTGGGTTCGTTGGCTTTCGGAGATGATGCAGCCTCGGGCGCAGGAGCTACAGCTACAGACGCAAGAAGTTTATTGACGTCGGCAACGGAAGAAACATTATGCTTTGTTCCGTCGGCACCAATCACAATGACTGTTCCATTTCTGGTCCAGCATTTGCTGACACCCAAACGCTTGCGAGCTTCAACAAAGGCATCATGTCGAACTTTAGTTAAAAATTCTGACAGGGTGATGCCGCTGCCTTTGAGGATAGTTTTGCTGTACCACACATCACTGCGAACATCTATACTGCGGAACTTTACTAGTATTGGCCGTGGCTTACCATCGGAGGAGCGTCCCATTCTGTGGCAGCGACTGATTTCAGCCTCAGAGAATCCGGCCACATTCACCTTGTCCCTGACAACATTCACCACAACTGCTGAAGTGTCCTCCTCCTTCTCTTCTTGAACTCCATGCAACAACAGTATCTTCCGACGTGACCGCATCTCAAAGTTGTCTTGCTGCTGAGCAAGCAGAGCCACCTGTTGCTGTAGATTATTGAGTGCCGCTGACATGAAGGATTTGAAAGAGTTCAATTCAGCTGCTAATGAAGACACGGTGACTATTGGAGAATCTGATGCTGCAGTGTTGACCTTATTAAGCTCCAATTCAATGTGTGCAATCTTACTATTAAAGAGATCCATCAAGTCAGTGAGTGTCTGCCGAATTTCAGTTTCCATAGTGAGTGAATTATAGGAATTATATTATGAGCAGGTAGATTATGTCACTTACATTAGCAAACCATTAAGTTTATATATAAATTCTGTAAGTTAATAATTATTATAATTTATTTAAAAGGAAGCAAACTTTTTCTCTGTTAACTATTTCACAGCTACCCGCCGAAAAAAAAGTATTATGTATAATGATAATATTGTATGGCTATTTAAAAAAGACAGAGTTTCTTTCGGCATTTCTTCTCGTCAATGGTCATTCCGAAATGCTGGTAGATAAAAAAATATACCTAATTGTAAAAGACGTGTCTAAGTGCCCGCGAGGGCCCACAGAATAAAGAATTTTGACTTTGACTTTGACTTTGACTATTAAAACTCGCATAGTTTGGATTAAGTATGTACAAATTTGTTTACTAAGATTATAGGGCTTTGTCTTTATTGTTCGAAACAGACCATTTTGCAATTTTACAAATTTAACCTAATATAAAACTGAACATCAAGGATCAGAATTCCAATCGTTAATGATAAATTAATTCATAACTAAGTCCCCAGACTCCAGACAACCACTCAACTGGTTCGCTAGCGAATAGTGACCAAACCCCGCAGATGCGGTTTCTGTACTTACGGAATTAATCTTCTATTTACTTTAGAAATCTGTCTCGAACACATTGGAGGAAAATTCTAAAGCATTTATAATTTTCCTCCAATGTGAGGTACTGAGATATTTTCTAATTATAAAAAGCGTTCTTGAAATTGAACATTAAAAAATATATATTACTAGCTTTCGCCCGCGGCTTCGCTCGCGTGAAATTTGGGGCAAACACGTGTTTACTCATTTATCTATAGAAGTACTCATGTAAAGTTTGAGATAAAATAGTCCAATTAATCTTCTTCCGTTTCACCCTCTTAGGGGTAAAATTTGAAAAATCTTTTTAAGTAATTTCGTGTTCACTACATTATATTTATAAATCGATACTATTTTCGTAATTGACGTCCCAGAAAACCATAGAATCAAGACCCATATTGATATTATGACATTTCAACCCCATCGTACCCACACAGGGGATCTTTTATGTCACATCGGCTATGTTGGATTATAGAATAGTTGTTTTTTTCCGTAATCAGCGACCCGATAAACTATAAAACAATACCCATGACGATTTTCAGATTTTTTGACCCCATTTTAGACATTTCAACCCCACGCACCCCAATAGGAGATGATGGTCACGTTAGCTAGGTTGAATTTTAAAATCGTCGTTGTTTTCGTAATCAGCGACCCGATAAACCATAATAAAATACCTATGACATTTTTCAGACTTTTGGGACCCATTTTACCCCTTTATAGTGTAGAATTTTGAAAAATCCTGAAACACGTGTTTAGTACTCGTGTAAAATTTAGGATAATATAGTCCAACTAAGCTCGTTTCCCCATACAAACTTTGGACCTCCGTTTTACCCTCTTAGGGGTAAAATTTGAAAAATTATTTTAAGTAATTTCTTGTCCACTATGTTATATTTTCAAATCGATGCCATTTTCGTAATTGACGTCCCAGAAAACCATAGAATCAAACCCATATTGATATTATGACATTTCCACCCCATCGCACCCCCACAGGGGCGACTTTTTGTCACGTCGGCTATGTTTGATTAGAAAATAGTTGGTATTTTCGTAATCAGCGACCCGATAAACTATAAAAACCATACCCATGACGATTTTCAGACTATTTCACCCCATTTCACCCCTTTAGAGGTTGAATATTGAAAAATCCTGAAACACGTGTTTACTTATTTATCTATAGAAGTACTCGTGTAAAGTTTCGGATAAAATAGTCCAACTAATCTCGTTTCCCCATACAAACTTTGGACTCCCGTTTCACCCCCTTAGGGGATGGATTTTGAAAAATCCGTTCTTAGTATACCCCTAGACGTCATAAAGAATATACGTGCCAAATTTGGAATCTCTAGACCCAGCGGTTTGGGCTGTGCGTTGATATATCAGTCAGTCAGGACTTTGAATTTTATATATATAGATACAACATTTTTTTCCCGCTAACTGTCGTTCCCATGGGAATTTTTCAAAATACAGCCATAACTAAAATTTATATTTATTAAGGTATGCATGCATGCTAGATTGAAAACATCTATCTTACGTGATTTAGATTTTTACATACAATAGTTTTTTCCCGCTAACTCCCGTTCCCGTGGGAATTATGCAATATCCTGTTGCAACTAAGCTTTAAGTTTACTAAGGTACCTGCATGCCAAATTTCAAGCGTCTAACTTAAGCGGTTTAGATTTTTCATACAAAAGGATTTTCCCGCTAATTCCCGTTCCCGTGGGAATTTCGGGAATTCCTTTCTTAGTGCACCTCTACGGTACCTAAGCTACGTCCGTTCCAAATTTCAAGTGCCTACGTTTAGCCGTTTAGGCTGTGCGTTGATATGTCAGTCAGTCAGTTTCTCCTTTTATATATTTAGACTAGCTTCCACACATGGCTTCGCCCCTTTTTTTTATTAAAAAGTATCTATGTCCTTCCTAATATCTTTGAGAATACAAGTAGGTACAATATTTCATGCTGTTCGGTTGAATAGTTTCGGCGTGAACGCTAACAAACAAACTCACATCCACTTTTATAATCCCTGACTCTTTTCCGTCCAATGACTGTTCCTTTACTGCCTATAGAGAAGAGACCTATTGTGGAGATAAACTCACCATTGTTCACTTCTGATATAACAGACTATGTTCTGTGTAACGTATATTTAATAAAGGATACAAATATGTATATTTTATAATATTATTAAAATTCACGTGAGACATTATACTAAATTAATTAGATAAATTAAACGGGTCACTCACGTCTTTTTGCCGGGAAAGCCGACTAGTTTCGATCTCAAAAGGAGACCTTCTTAGAGATTTCGATCTCAAAAGAAGGTCTCCTTTTGAGATCGAAACTAGTCGGCTTCTTAGAGATTTCGATCTCAAAAGAAGGTCTCCTTTTGAGATCGAAACTAGTCGGCTTTCCCGACAAAAAGACGTGAGTGATCCGTTTAATTTATCGAATTAATTTATGTATATTTTAGTAACCGTCGCGCCGTAATGTTCAATAAATCGGCTAGAACGTTTGTTGAAATCATTATTTCAACAAACGTTCTATAACATGTGTACATGGCACACCCCAGCCACTCTTTACAAATGTCGCGTCGTTCACTACTACATAAACAATGGCGTCTGTGCAGAGCGTGTATGAGCGTGTGTGAGTGCGGCGCCATACAAATTGTTCCAGATTAGTCTCAGAAGGGAGGTGAGGTCGACACGAGAGAGCGGATGGGATAAAAAATAGACAAGGATACGCTATCCAGATACCTACGTTTTAGATTGTAGTTCCATTTCGAGTATGGAAAGTGGATCTGTTTTAAAAATATAACATAGATTTCTTGTTTAGTTCACTCTCAATCCCAGGGGGTCAAGAAGAAACTTTATTAAATGTCGAGTGGAAACATATAAGTTTCTTATATTTTTAAGGGTCAATCAAATCTATATATATAAAAGAGTAAATCACTCACTCATCACGAAATCTCAGAAACTACAAGTGCTAGGAGTGTCAAATTTTTCAAGGGGGTTCCTTTTAGGACGTAGGTGCTCACTAAGACGGGAATTTGGAAAATTCAACCCCTAAGGGGGTGAAACGGGGGCCCAAAGTTTGTATGGGGAACCAAGATTAGTTGGACTATTTTATACGAAACTTTACATGAGCACTTCTGTAGATAAATGAGTAAACACGTGTTTCAGGATTTTTCAAAATTCAACCCCTAAAGGGGCGAAATGAGGTGCAAACGTCTGGAAATCGTTATGGGTATTGTTTTTAAGGTTTATCGGGTCGCTGATTCCGAAAACAACAGCTATTTTATAATCTAACACAACCGACGTGACACAAGAGCACTCCTGTGGGGGTGCAATGGGGTTGAAATGTCATAATATCAATATGGGTGTTGATTCTATGGTTTTCTGAGACGTCAATTACGAAAATGGCATCGATTTGAAAACGTTGACACGACATTTCCATCTCGATATAAAAATCCAAGATTTGGAACACCCTGGTGCAGAACCATAAAGGTTCAGCTAAACTATAAGAAATATAAAAATGACGCCTTAGCAAAAGTTGTTCAGCCTGATGAGTATTTTTTATTGAGGTATAAAAATCCAATATTTGGAACACCTGATGCAGATCCATAATGGTTCAGCTAAACTATAAGAAATATAAAAATGACGCCTTAGCAAAAGTTGATCAGCCTGATGAGTATTTTTTGTTGAGGTATAAAAATCCAAGATTTAGAACATCTGATGCAGATCCATAATGGTTCCGGTAAACTATAAGAAATATAAAATTGACGCCTTAGCAAAAGTTGTTCAACTTGATCAGCATTTTTTGTTGAGGTATAAAAATCCAAGATTTGGAACACCTGATGCAGAACCATAAAGGTTCTAAACTATAAGAAATATAAAAATGACGCTTTAGCAAAAGTTATTCAGCCTGATGAGTATTTTTTGTTGAGGTATAAAAATCCAAGATTTGGAACACGTGGTGCAGAATCACAATGGTTAAGCTAAACTATAAGAAATATAAAAATGACGCCTTAGCAAAAGTTGTTCAGCCTGATGAGTATTTTTTGTTGAGGTATAAAAATCCAAGATTTGGAACACGTGATGCAAAATCATAATGGTTCAGCTAAACTATAAAAAATATAAAAATGACGCCTTAGCAAAAGTTGTTCAGCCTGATGAGCACTTTTTGGTGAGGTATATAAATCCAAGATTTGGAACACCTGATGCAGGACCATAATAGTTACGGTAAACTATAAGAAATATAAAATTGACGCCTTAGCAAAAGTTGTTCAACTTGATGAGTATTTTTTGTTGAGGTATAAAAATCCTAGATTTGGAACACCTGATGCAGAACCATAATGGTTCAGCTAAACTATAAGAAATATAAAAATGACGCCTTAGCAAAAGTTGTTCAGCCTGGTGAGTATTTTTTATTGAGGTACAAAAATCCAATATTTGGAACACCTGATGCAGAACAAAGCTAAATTTATTTGCATAAACAATATGGTGTATACAATAAATTATAGTTTAAAAAAATAACTAAAAAACACGCTATAATAGCAAATAGAACTAAAAAAGCTACTTAAAAAAAGAATAACAAAATATTGTATAAATAGTTTAACAAAATATTGATTGTATTGTAAAAAAATAACCGCGCAGTGCTACTTTTATGCTTACCTGCTACAAGTTAGACGCAATCGTTTTATTTATTTACAAAGGTAACGTGGTCTATTTAGTCAGTTTATTATAGACGTGTACGCTAAAATTGAAATGGAACGATTGGTATATATTCGCACAAACCAGAAGAATGCGTGCATTTGTGGGACGCTATGTAGCAAGATTTTGTGATGCAAAGTGTTTTAAACAACGAGGGGAAACTGTTTTTCTTAGATGCTTCAGGAAGGACTGGAAAAACATACCAGACGATAGCAATCATCGCTGAAATCAGGCGCCAAAATAATATCTCACAGCAGCATCGCCAGGTATAGCAGCCATATATTACTTCTAGGCGGAATGACGCAAATACAATGTTCAATATTATACTCGATTTATACAGAACGGAAACACCGACATGCTTTGTGACACGAAACTGTGACAAAGCGAAAATGTTTCAGGATTGCTGTCTAATCGTTTCAGATGAATGCGAAAAAAAAAACAATAAGACAGTAGAAGCTGTAAGTAAGTAAAGTCAATGTTTAGCAGCGAAATATGTATAATTGAAGCTGAGATTCTCACTGGGAGTGGTGCAGATGAAACTGTATTTATTCCGCGTATACCACTCTTCCATCTTACGGCCGTGTGGTTTCCGGCAGACTAGAATAGAATCACTCCGTCTCTTCCCGTGGATATCGTACAAGGCGACTATAGGAATAGTTTTTGTCCCAGAAATTACCTATTATTGTTGTTTATTGTACCTGTAGGGCGGTTCTATGTTTGACTTTATGTATTTTTTTAAATTCAATGATTTCTCCGTCAATTGTACAGCAATTTTAATAATTCTTATTCGTTTGAGAGGGTACACTCTCCAGGCGGTCCCATATTAAAATGAATGTTGCTAAGCGCAAAACTCGAGAACGGCTCAACCAATTCTGCTAATTTTTATTTTAATATTTTCGTTAAGGTATAAGGGAGGTTCTTATGTACATAAAAATTGCGAGGAAAAGAAAACAACACTTTCTACCCGTGCGAAGCCGGGGCGGGCAGCTAGTATTATTATATAAAAGTACGAGATTTATTTTTTGAAAAGTTATAAAATAAACCTCTATATATCAAAAATCAGGGCTCCAAAGAATCATATATATGTTCAGCCTGTCACACACATATATATATATATAATATATATATTTTTTTATACTACTTTGAGTGGCAGACAAGCATACGGCCCGCCTGATGTGAAGCGGTTACCGTAGCCATATGAACGCTCGCAACATATAGTATCGCTCGCGCGCCGCCACCCCCACTGCCAACGCAGCATCTCCTTCCTTTCTGGTGACCTCCCTCACTCGCAGGAACACAACAATCCTCAAGGGAATTGTTATTTGGCTGCGGTATTCTGTGAGGTGGAGGTACATTCCCCAGTCGGGTAGCTTACAATTACGCTCCCTACCTCTCTTTTCGCCAGAGCTTCGTTTGTCAGTCAGCAGGGTGCACCACATGCAGGTGAAGTTGGCTTTAGTTCAAAGATGTTGATGAACCACTTACACCCCTATATATATATATATATATATATATATATATATATATATACATATACCCTATATATACCCTATATATATATATATATAATAGGTAGGGGAAAAAGTCTTTTCGCATTATAGTATGTATGAACTTGTAATAAAATTTCTTTGGTTATACCATTTGTATCTAGCAGGTTTTGATATCTTTAAAAAGTTTAAATTTTAAAAAGATAATTCCAAATTCAAATTAGGTAAATGTGTGATTTTCATTTGTTTTTTTTACTGTCAAGATGAGTGAATCTAATGAAGAAATTCGATACATTTTAAAATTTTACTACAAAAAAGGTAAAAATTCAACGCAAGCTGCGAAAAAAATTTGTGACGTTTATGGACCTAGTGCAGTGTCTGTGAGAGTAGCACAAATTTGGTTTAAGCGTTTTCAATCCTGAAATTTTGATGTCAAAGATGCACGTCGCTCTGGTCGCCCTGTTACGGATAAAATGGATGCCATTTCTGAAAAAGTGGAGCAAGATCGGCATATCAGTAGTTACGACGTAGCTGAAGAATTAGGAATTGACCACAAAACAGTTTTGGCGCAATTGAAAAAAGCTGGGTACACTAAAAAGCTCGATATTTGGGTGCCTCACGATCTCACTGAAAGAAACCTAATGAACCGTGTACTGATTTGCGATTCTTTACTACGACGTAATGAAAGCGAACAGTTTTTGAAGAAGCTTATAACTGGTGATGATAAGTGGATCACGTACGACAAGAACGTGCGAAAAAGGTCGTGGTCAAAGGCCGGTCAGGCTTCACAGACTCTGGCAAAACCCGGGTTAACCCGCAACAAGGTGATGCTGTGTATATGGTGGGATTGGAAGGGTATTATTCATTATGAGCTGTTACCGCCAGGCAGGACTATCGATTCTGAACTCTACTGTGAACAACTGATGAGATTAAAGCAAAAAGTTGAGAGAAAGCGGCCGGAATTAATTAACAGAAGGGGTGTGATTTTTCATCATGATAACGCTAGACCTCACACATCTTTAGCCACTCAGCAAAAATTAAGAGAGTTTGACTGGGAGGTGTTAATGCATCCGCCGTATAGTCCTGACCTTGCACCTTCTGATTTCCACCTGTTTCGGTCTCTTCAGAATTCTTTAGGCAATGTCAGGTTACCATCACGAGAAGACTGCCAAAACCACTTGTCGTGGTTTTTTGAACAGAAGTCCCAAAATTTCTATAGTAATGGGATCATGTCTCTACCTACAAGATGGCCAAAAGTTATCGAACAAAATGGCACCTACATACTTTAGTTAAATGTAAATAAACTTTATTAAAAAATGTTTTGAATTTTCATATAAAATACGAAAAGACTTTTTCCCCAACCTAATATATAGGGGTGTAAGTGGTATATATATATATATATATAATAAACGTCGTCCGTATCCTATCCATGGATGGGTCTATTTACCTCGAGCTCCTCCGAGCTTCGGAGGGCGCGTTAACGATTTTATAAAAAAAACCCTTCGATTGAGGGGAGACCCGTATCATAGCAGTGCGATGTATTAGGATTGACTATATTATATGTTGTTGGTCGTGTGGCTTGCGGCAGACTAGAATAGAAACACTCCGTCTCTTCCCGTGGATGTCGTACATGGCGACCAAGGGAAATACATTATCAAATATCGATCAGGCCTCCCCAACCCGTCTGGCCAGCGTGGGGAGTGTAAGACGGACTTTCTCCTTTCGTCTAAGACGGACGAGAGAGGGTCGTGCTCCTGTAATGGAGACTAAAATGGACCTGATGATGATGATATTATATGTTCAGCCTATCACATATACATATAAAATGAAACAATACTTACGCGAGTCTGGCTGGCACTTGGCTGGTTATGAACTTCCACGACGCTCTCTTTATGAGATATCGGCCGTAACAATATATTTTCTGAGCGAGTAGTGTTTATTTTATAGGAACGCTTTGTTCATTTTATACACAAATTCACAAAAAAGGAGTGTATTTTTCAGGGTGAATGTTACATACTTTCTATTTAGAAAGTACCTATGTTATGTTTTTTATATGCAGGTGGGCAAATGAGCATGTGGGTCACCTGATGAAAGCAATCATCACCGCCCATGGAGATCAGGGGAACAGAACACCAAGGGGCCGACAATCCTTTGCCAGCCTATAGGTACTCCTTCCTTCATTTCTTTCTTTCTGGTGACCTCACTCACTCGCAGGAACACAACAACCCTCAAGAGAATTGTTATTTCAGTATGTTATTTTGTTTTGATATTTACCTATCATTTTATAACATGTTATATTCCTCTACTATTAAATTAGCAAGTTTTGTATATATATATATATTTATACATGTCACGACAAAGGGCTAAAACGATTTCTATGAAATTTATAATATGGGGGTTTACGGACACAAAAATCGAACTGGCTGGATATCAAATCTGGGAAAATCCGTTTCTATTAAAAAAGAAACGAACAAACCTTGAATTTGTCATAATGTTATAATAAAGCACTTGTACTATTCCACGTTATTATATTTAATATTACCGACCGGTTTCGCCGCTAAGGCATTATCAAAGTAAACCACTTGAATTTGTCCTTTCTTTTTATATCTCTACGCATATTCCTATGGATACACAGAATATAAATCAAACATCATTCAAGTCCAAGTAGGTAATTGGAACTGCTTTTCTCTGTTCATCTCAAACCTATTTAATTCAGGTGCAGATGAATAGACGTTTTTCATGTCATCATCCAATATAACTCGAAGGTTTACTGCGGTCCCTTTCGACCCATCCCATCGTCAATAAAAATCTTTGCATTCAAATTGATGCGTTCATGAGGCCATGAAACTGAGAGTGGATTTGCTTTATGTCATATTACTAATCGCTTCTGTCGACGAAACAACCTCTTGAGTGTGTGTACTCTTTATAATATTTATTTAAAACTTTATGAACCACAAGTTAATAATACATAGAAAACATATGGGTAAATGATGTGGAGGTAACGCTAGGAGCAAATTAGCGAATAAAAATGTTATTTTTAAAAGTATAAAAGGTATCTATCGTAATAAGTTTTAACACAAGTAAACTTGACTTACCATCTCTACATGAATCTCTACTACATCAAAAATCTGTTTATTAATGGGCTGTGATAAAATGTAGAAATAAGTCCATAAAAATATCATTAGATATTGACAATGGACTCTTTTTTTTTATCCGCGACGGAACGGAGACGTTTAGATAGGATGTTTGTGCAAATCAATGTTTCCATTTATCTCCAAAACTACGAGTCCGATTTAGATGCGGTTTTTAGTGATGGGTTCGGTTTTGATTGGTGCATGTTCTTAGATAGGTGTTACGGTAACAACTCACCAGGGGGTGCTGCAGTAAGCATTTGTATGTGAAATCAATGTTGCCATTGATCTCCAAAAGTACGAGTCCGATTTAGATGCGGTTTTAGTGATGGGTTCGGTTTTGATTGGTGCATGTTCTTAGATAGGTGTTACGGTGACAACTCACCAGGGGGTGCTGCAGTAAACATTTGTTTGTGCAACCAATATTTCCATTTATCTCTAAAACTACTAGTCCGATTTTGATGCGGATTTCAGTGATGGGTTCAGGTTTGATTGGAGCATGTTCTTAGATAGGTGTTACAGTGACAACTCACCAGAGGGCGCTGCAGTAAAAGTTTGTTTGTGCAAAACCAAAACTACTAGTCTGATTCTGATGCGGTTTTCATTTCAATACCTATGCTTGCTCTCTAAAAAGTTTGAAATAAACATTGAACTATTACTCTAACAGCTCACTGGAAATAAAACCAAGTAAAAATTTTGAAAAACCCACGACGGTTAAAACGTAATTGAAAAAGGATAAAATAATTTTGAAACCGGGGGTTTCAAAATTAACTTAACGAATTTATGCTATGAACTTAATAAAAAATACTCAAGAAAATCCGTCGGGGGCTGCTATCTCTATATTTAATTTCAACATAAATATAGATAAGCATACAAGTTACTATAAAACTGTCAAACTAGTTCATTTAATGGCAGCCCCAACGGATTTTCTGGGGTTTTTTTTATTAAGTTCATAGCATAAATTCTTTAAGTCGGGGGTTTCAAAATTATTTTATCCTTTTTCAATTACGTTTTAACCGTCGTGGGTTTATTCAAAATTTTTAATTTTGGTTTTATTTCCAGTGAGCTGTTATTAATTAGAACAGCATTCTACTAATTACTTGTAGGGAGTTGTGTGATGTTGTAATCGCACTCACTTCATATCAAGCGGGCCGTATGATTGTTCGTCAACCAATGTAAAAAAAATGATCAAAGGGAGAGAACAGATGAAGATTACTGAAATTTACTAAAACCTTTAATTTTGATAACCCTATTGATTTCATTTGTATCTAAAATAAAATATGAAACGTTACGAAAATCCAAAATTAGAGATAATCCTCAAATCCTAAACACAACAACAAATAGAACACGAGTACTGCCACTCTTCGTAGCTGTTGATTTATTAACGCTCAAAAACCACAATGTGAACAATACGCCACTGCTTTACGTCCTACTATTACGCTCGGAATGTAGTCTAAACTCCGCAATGCTTTCTAATCCTACATTATCTACAACTATAAAGACTATACTTTCAACGATTTTAAAGGACAAATTCGTGTAAAAATATTCTTAGCAAACGCAAAGTTAACTTTGTTTTCATCTTCACACGTACTTTTATAATTTGATATGCGTTATGATTTTTATTTTTTCTGGCATAAAGTTTATTATCGCGCATTTCAAGGGTCAGATTGTAATTGTGGTGTCTCTCTTCGCGGTGGCCGACGATGATATGAGTCACGTCACTATCGACTTGCATTCTTCGGCCGGGTCGTATCCGTTTGGGACTTTTTATTTCGTTTTACTTTTTAACTCCCGTGTTGACGCGTCTAATGGGTCATCGCTTTAAACTTCTGATCACACAATTAGTAGAGTTCGGGGACCGAGTTATAATCCGATCATTTGACATGTAAATTAAATAAGAGCGATTGTTACATGGAACGGTGGAGCCATAATACCATACGAATTATATGTGAAGTGTGTAATCCTTTTTTGATAACATGATTGCACATTTCAAGGTTTTGTGTTGTGCTTTAAAATAGCAACCAAAATAATAACGGTTGCAACCATTTAGTACAAAAATCAATTATTAATTAAAACTTCATTTCTCTATAAAGCGCATTCTATTATTTTCGTAATGGATTTTGTGCGTTATGAAACACTTCCCTACCCGTTATTAGGTATATTAAATATTTTTATTTAATAAAGCAAAACATACACGCAGAGTATGTACGCTTTGTGCAATCAAGACTAATCAAGAGTACTTTTTAAATCTTTTTCGATTTAATGAAGGAAATAGGGGTGTACCCCTATTTCCTTGATTATAGGATTAAAATATCAATTCGAGGCACAGCTTTCGTGACGATAGATGAAAGTGAGATAGCAACATGTTTTTATATCTAGGTATACGGATTCTATAACGCATAGTTTCCTCTTAACTATACGGATTACTCTAAAATAAACAATATTGTTACAATATCGAGTACTACCGTATTTCAACGAGCATTCTAATTTACATAATTAGTCATGCTTCTACGACACTCCAAGTATAAGCAAATCATAGTTAACAGGTGGCATTCGGGCCTAAATGCTTTTAAAACAACCTATTACCTATCACAATTCAACTTTGTTATAATCAAAACGAATCTTTTGTCATACAAAAATCTACCTTGCTCCGGATACACATGACACATTTTCGTATGAAGTTTCGTCCCCAGTGATATAAGCAGCAGCCCTATTGTTGCTTACGCAAAGATGTAATCTCTTATTTTATTATTACCTGAGTGGAAAGGGATCGAGTAGGCCCAAGTTTTACTAAAATGATGCTTTGTTGAGTTGCATTAAGGTTTAGATTGAAGTGGAGTAGGAAATATAAAGTTAAAATGTTTTGTGTTAATAGTGTCGTGGACTGTGGACCAATATGTAGATAAGATAATGTTTTTTGGTTCATCTGTCTATCACTTTTTGGTAACGATTAATCTAACTGCAGTCGAAAAAGTTGTGTTCGGCGTCCAAAATATGTACTTATTCCTTAGTATGTATTTGTATATTAGCTTATTGACTTGAGTCGTCATATTTTAGGCTTAATGTGCACCTATTTAGGAACGCTATCTTAAACTCCTAAGGGGGAAAAACACCGAATTTACGTAACGTAATACCTCTGAGTGCTGAGTGCGAGTTTTTTAATCACGTTCGATAATGTCAACGTAAACAAACTGACCAAATAGAGAAGTACTCTCATGTTGTGAATTTACCAGACGCGTGTTACATATCCAAATTACCCCGGGGTTGCTCACTTCGAAATGTGAGCGAGTAAGCTATATAATTTTGATATGTAACACGCGTCATATAAATTCACAACATGAGAGTACCTATCTATTTGGTCGGTTTGTTTACGTTCACATTATCGAACGCGTACAAAAATCTCGCACTAGGCACTCTGGTGCTTCAAATGTTCACTAAAAAAGTAAGCTTTATACTAAGATGGTAAACAAGCTTTACTATCTGCCTGATGGTGCAACGGTGATAGCTAAATATTACAAATATTGTGAGTGTATCGAGTAAATAAACTGGCAAAAAATCATCGTTGCTTACCATCAAGCAGATAATATGCTTGTTTGCCATGTTAGTGGTATAAAGCAAGCAGTCCACCTCATGCACCTCATGTAAAACAGTTGTATTTACTCTATAGGTGCATGCAACACAAAGAGTATAGTAATTTATTACTTGGAGAACTATAAGAATCTGTTTCCTTAGAAGACAGTATCGATTGTTAGCTATTTAATTTTTTGTAAATCGTTGAACGCCGTCTGCACGCACGAAAATGCATGACTCATTGTCACGTTCCGCCTGAGCCGAGTGTGCAAGCGAGAATGTTCGGCTTGTGGCACATCTATCTCTCTTCCACACCATCGGCCAATGGTTTCTTATGACGTTATCACGTAAAATTATCTTGACTTTACAAACAACCAATTTTTTTACACCTTTCTTAGTTTGTTCTCTGCCAAAGCCACAACGATCTAAACTCCATACTCGCTGATCGTGCTTACCTGTGCTAGGGGCTTGCATAGAGAAACTTTTAAGCTTTTACAAAATAACGAGGGTCGCAGTCACGGGCTCTCACTCTATTTCTCATTCTGCAGATAATTTCTATTGACACAGTAGTTGGATGCGACGATTTTTACCCGCAAGTTAAGCAACGTCGGCCGTAGTCTGTCCATGGATGGGATTGTTTATCTCGAGCTCCTCCGTGCTTCGGAGGCCACGTTAAGCCGTCGGTCCCGGCTGTTGTCGTTAGATGACAGTCATTAAGCCAAGTCAATGGCCTCGGAAAACACTGGCCTCCGCCAACCCGCAGTTGAGCAGCGTGGTGGAGTATACTCTAAACCCCTTCTATTGAGGCGAGACCCGTATCCCAGCAGTGGGATGAATAAGGGTTGACGAAGAAGAAGAAGTACAAACCAGCACGTAGACGAAGTAACTAGCTTACGAGTAAACTATCACCACAAATCAAGATAAGCAAATAAAACTATACATGAACGATTCGAACGAGATACCCTTTAGTGTGGACAGTATGCAGGTAAGGTGGGCAATTCTCAAGGGTTCACGAGTACCTTAATGAAGTCTCTTCAGGGCGGCTTATCCCTAAATTATCCCAACATCTAATCTTCTGCGCCGCTGATTGTCAATGGATGGATGGACAACAAAGTGAGTAAACATTTTCAAGCACTTGTAAAGCTCCGTTATCTATTTAATAATAATAAAAATTATATGTATAATATATATTTATTTTGGGACATATATCAATATAAACATATCATTTATGCAATAAAAATCATACAAAAAATTAAATTACACCATAAGTTAATAATCAAATCTATACTAATATTATAAAGAGGTAAAATTTGTGAGTTTGTTTGTGAAGTTATAGCGGGTCATCTCTGAATCTACGGAACCGATTTTGAAAATTCTTTTGCCAATACTAAACCACGATATTTTTGAGTATCATAGGCTACGTTAATTAAAGTGTAATATCATAGTTTTGACGAAATATTGACCAAACATTAACACTAATAGTTTTTACATTTTTATGTAAAACATGTACCTACCTAAGCATAGTCATTACATTTTCCGCGAATTATATTTTCAAATCAATTTCGATATCTTTAAAATTACTAAACCGATTACAACCAGGAATTGAATAACCAACAAAAAATGGATATATCGGTTAAAGGTATGACGTCATACCTTTAAATTTCGATATCTTAAAGTAAAGGTATCTTAATAATTTCGGTATTGTAATATTCCGGTATCGTTAGTTTTTAGATATCTAAATTATAAAATAAAGGTTTTAAATTTCGATACCTTAAAGTAAAGGTATCTTAATAATTTCCGGTATCGTTATTTTTTTAGGTATCTAAATTATAAAATTAAGGTTTTCTTTCCACAATGTCGGCCGCATTGGTAGGTAAGTACTTGATCGATACCTACGTCGCGTCGTTGTCGCATCATTTTTTCGGTACCGAAATGGTCTTGGTTAAGGTAGTTGGTACTGGTAATATAAAGGTATAATGGTACCGTAAAAAAATAATGGTATTCTTCTTGTTTTACCGGTATCGTAACCACAATTCTCAACCGTTTTGGCTCTACCTTAAATCAAAACGATATCGTAATTTTATACCAGTACCATACCCTTATACCTTTACCGCTTTCAATCCCTGATTACAACGCCCATTGAACATGTAGATTGTATGTATAATTACAACGTACTTATTTATCAAGTTCCATCAAAGGTTCCAGGGTTTTCTCGTGTCCTGTCACCGGAAATAGGAGCTCCGCGAAGTCAACCTAGATGATGAATGATGTGCTGCCAAGTGAGCTTAATTATTAATAATTGACAATTTAATAACTTTGCCCAGCGATTACAAATAATGACTAATTTATCAAATTGGCTGTAACATATAACATCAAAGGTTCCATCAAAAAGTGGTTAGTTGTTTGCGAGTAATAGTGAGATGTTTACACGCTAACGCGAATATCTGAAATACTACTTTACCAACCATCTATACATTGTTGATACTAACTTCATTGCATAACCTTAAAATTTCATCGAAAGCGGATTACTGTAACACAAACCGTTTTTGCCCCCGTTCGATTCAGAGATCTCGATCGGGCTACCTATTTAATTTAATTATATTCATATAAAATAGTTATTTTATTTATATATTATAAGATAATCAAAGCTTAGAGATAGTTACCTAATGTGAACCAATTAGAGTTAAATAACAGTAGCTATATAATTACACGAATAATTAATAATATAAATTATGATATGCATGCATATAATATGCATATTTAATTGATTTAATTTTAATTAATATTCTACGAATCACAGCTTTATGTTAATAAAATAAAACGTTTTATTTGCATTCGTTTATATGATATGCTAATAGACATTAATTAGAATGCCTTTCGTATTTTTATCGTTTATTTAATCTAAAACACTTCCATTTCATATAATAAAATTGTTAGAACAAAAGTGTTAATTAAAGGAAATTAATGGAAAAAAATAATTAGGTACTTAATCCAATTATTAACCAAAACATAGACAAGACACCTAGAATAGGGGTGTGCATTATTCATTCCGAATAGGGTGAAGCGCGGCATAGTAATTATTCCGATGAGGAAGCATACACACAGCGCCATCTGTTAATCATTTGGTAAAACAATTTTTTTGCGCCTCATTGTCAGCTGAATTTGAGCTTCTATTTGGATACAAATGATGTTAAACCAGCTGCCTACTGTAATGTAGGTAATTGTTTAATGAAAGTATTTATTCATGGCTTGATTTTATTATTAACGGGCAACATTAATTCCAACTAAAGCTGATTTATTTATTTCAAACTTTCTTGACCACAGCAAAATGGTACAAAAGGCGGACTTAATGCTATTGCATTCTCTACCAGTCAACCATTGGGACATTGAAAGCTGATAAATGGAACATTTAAAGCTGATTTATCTGTTAAACTTTTTCGTAGTAAGTTATTTACCCATCACTATCACGTCTACACATCTATACGTCGGGTGGCAGACAAGCATACAACCCGCCTAATGTGAAGCGGTACCGTAGCCACATTAACGCTCGCAATATGAAATATCGCTCGCGCGCCACCACCTCCGCTGCCAGCGCAATACCTCCTTCCTTTCTGGTGACCTCACCCACTCGGAGGAACACAACAACCCAAACAACAAATAGAGTAGATACAAACAAATCAAGTAGAGTAATATATTAATATTTTATTTCTGTGAAATGGTAGCATACACACAGCGCCATCTGTTAGTGATATGGTGAAACAAAATAACCGCAGTAAATTAAAATTGTATTATTATATTGTTTAACAAATTATCCATAATAAGAATAACTATTTTAAATAACTAGTTTTTGCTTAATTTATTTTACGATTGTATTAGCTATCTCGAGTAAGTGATGGCTGATTGGGAGGAAGGTACTTATTAGGAATAGCCGTGTGGTCTCCGGCAGACTAGAATAGAATCACTCCGTATCTTCCCGTGGATGTCGTACAAGGCGACTAAGTGAAGCACATTATAAAACATCGATCAGGCCTACCCAACCCGTCTGGCCAGCGTAGGGAGTGTAGGCCAAATCCTCCTTCTGTCTGGGACAGACGAGAGAGGGTCGTGCTCCTGTAGTGGAGACTAAAATGACCTGATGATGATGATTAGAGTGGAGGCCGCGCTTAGGACGAGGAAGCGTTAGAAGCCATCCTTCTGTATGGCCCGATGACCTTAAGAAAGCGGCTGGATGCGGAAGGAGAAGGATCGTATTTGGTGGAAAGCATTGGGGAATGCTTATATCCAGCAGTGTACAGATACAAGCTGATGATGATGATGGGTTGATGACGATTAGTTATCACAGCTTGCAATTATGTCCACGCGTCATAAACATATAATAAATAAAAGTAAATTAAATAAATCAATAAACATAGGTATAAAAAGTAATTAATTACACGTTAAAATTATTATTAAAAATATTTTTTTTCTAATATTCTTTTTTTTTTGCTGACAAATAGTCAGTAACAACAGGATGGTTCTTAAAGGTACCACTAGAGTATATTATTCTGTGGTACCACTAAGGTGGTAAACAAGCATACGCCTGCCTGATAGAAAGCAGTTACCGCAGCATACTAATTATACGCCTCCAACATCACGCGTAAGCAACCCTGTAAAAACCTCTTCACGCCATTTTGAAAAATACTATGCTGTAGCCGGGAAAACCTTGAAATGACTGATTGTTAAAATATAATTCGGCAACAACCTAAAAACATCCCACTGTTGGAATACGAGTCTCTCCTCAATGGAAGGGGTTTTAGAGCATACCCCAACAGACCGCTCAACTGCGGGTTGGCGGAGACTATGTTTTCAAACGCCACTGACTTGCTGATGGCTTGACGACTGTCATCTAATGACAACAGCCGGGACCGACGGCTTAACGAACCTTCCGAAGCACGGAGGAGCTCGAGATAAATAAACCCATCCATGGACAGGCTACGGTCAACGTTGCTTAACTTGCGTGTTCGATTTGACTGACACACGCAACGACGCCATCGAGCTCCTCCATATAACAAGATGAAGATATATACCTAGTTAATAATTTTAGATTATTTTATTAATTTCTAGTAATAGTTGATTATAATTTTGTAAGTATAGCTATCCAGCGAGGTAATGCTGCCAGTCTACTGGGGACACTGCCGAAAGACAACGATCTTGGGGATATTTTTTATTTGTAAGTAAATTTGTATTTTTTTTATTGCATAACTTTTTCTTTACTTTATAGGTAAAATATAGGTTTTTAGATTAGTTTTAGTTCAATTTACATTTTAGAAATAATAAAGTGAGATTTCTTTTCCTCATATTATAAAATATATAATAAATATTTTTTTAAGCTTTCAAGAATAGTCTTTATTTCACTTAAAACCCTGGCAACGGATCGGCGACCCCTTGGTGTTGCCGATCTCCACAGGCGGTGGTGATTGCTTTCCACCAGGTGACCCACATGCTGGTCCCCCCCCCCCCCCCCCCGCATATAATAATATACAAAATACCTTTTTAGTTACCGTGTTTGCCGCAAATAATTTTAACTGAGATCATAACTAATTCACAGCGAAAATCCACGAACACAAGAATGTACTCCACGTTTATGGCGTTTTATGCAGAATAAAAACAAAACACAACATTATGGTAACCATAGACTAGGATTGTTCACTACGCTTTATGATTTTAACAAATGTATCTTTAAGTGCATATAAAATGAATCCTAGCCCTGATAGACGTTTATCATGTGTTATCATCCCCGCCCCGCACAAAGCAAATATTTGTGTACATGAACATGTCTGTTTGTCTTGGTCTGGGTCTTTTCTATGTATTGTATGTATGTATTTACAAAAAAAAAATGTATTTAATTATATTTATAAGTTGTCTAGTACCCATAGTACAAGCTTTGCGCTTAATTTGGGACTAGATGGCGCTGTGTAAATTGTCCAGAAATATTTATTTATTATAAAAATATTAACAAAAAAATGTATTTAAGTACCTATCATATCAGTTATCTAGTACCAATAGTACAAGCTTTGCTTAGTCTGGAACTAAATGGCAGTGTAAAATTTTGTCCAGGAATATTTATTTATTATTATGTATCTCTTTTTTATTTATCATATTTACTGCAAGAAGTAATTTTGATCTACCCCTTACCACCATCTCTAATTGAATAGATTGCTTATTCATACCAATGAAATAAGTAAAAGTGTGATTGGGCGAGACGAACGGAAGTTGAGAGAGACATAAGTTAGCGAAGATAGAAAGAGAGAGAGTTACGTTTCGTATATCACTGTAGGTGCAAGAGAGAAAGAGAGAGAGGCACACATTTTCTTTCTCTCAAGGCAGGTTACGTTTCGTATAGATGGCGCTAAAAAAGTTTTACTTCAGTCGTTTGGTCTAAAGCACCCTGGTTTTTTTTTTATTAATGTTTTAATAAGTTTTAATGATGTATGTCTAGATAGACGAAACGAAATCAAAAGTATCGGCACACTAGTAGTTCTTATACTACAACTATACTACCGAGCATTTAGTCATTAATAATTCTCACTTGTTAAAGGAATCAAGGTCACCATAGGACAGGCATTTCTGCCTAGTGTGGGACCACTGATAAATCAAAGGCTACATACCTTGGTTTAGAAGATCTCTTATATTATATTTAAATAACTGTATCGTAGCATAATTTTCCTTTTATTTAAATAAAATATTTTGATTTTTTTTTTGAGCATATTGTGTATGGATGAGTAAATGATAACAAATAGAGACAACGTGTTTTAGTGCTCGTTACCTACTTGCACTAATATATTAACCTTTAATGTGTTTTGTTACAAAAAATAACAAATACATATTATTACAGAAACGAAACTCCATTCACGCGAGTAGCAAAGCACCTCGTTTCTCCGCCACTCATCTAAAATTCAGTCGAATCAAATTTTATTGTAGTATCGTGCTATATCGGTGGGTATCGTATCCCTGTATGTGTTAAGGTTAAAGATAGGTATGAATATTATCGCTCAGCCCCGAAACGTAACGACTAATAATGTTTAATTTATATTATATATTAAACGAAATACATAACAGACGGTTTATCGACGTAGTTGGGTCAGGTGGTTTTACTTACTTTACTACGTTACGTTACTTTTCGCTTGCGACTTCTAAATCGAAACTTTTCAAATACTGGTAAAAACATTTTATTGTCTTAATAATAAACTGAGCATAGGTTTTTTTATATGTATTTTTTATACAACGATATGATTTTTTGACCATAGAGACTCCACTTTCGCGGATTAGAAGGGACTTACTTGTAGTAAGTCCCTTCTAATTGTGTAGACCAGTGTTTCTTAACCTGTGGTCCGCGGCCCCTGGGAGTCTGTGAGGTATGGGGTCCGCCCTCTTATTTATGAACACTTGAATAGATAAAAAATTGCCAGCAAGATTTGCAAAATCATAGCACCAACCTTCACATTAATAGTTACAGTATTTTTATTTTTTATAGAAATGTATTTTTTTCAGTACTAAAATAAATTGCCCTAAATTTATTCCTGTGTTTTTTACTAATCCTAAGTCCTTGAAATTGTGCTTGATTTTCTAAGGATCCGCGGATCGGAAAAGGTTAAGAAACACTGGTGTAGACGATACTTTCTTACAGTACTTACGTACAGACAACGACTCGTATATCGTAGCACTTCCAGTATAAGGGTCCCGCGTAGTGCTACGAATGCTACGTACATCTGTTGGCTACGCAGGGCAGCTGTAACAATTTCAGTAAAAGATTAGCTTATACTGAAACTGTTACAGCTTGCGTAAATGAATGAGGCGTAAACTAAGAAGTAACCTTTTTTTCTTTGTTAATTCTTGTTTTAATACAAAGTCGGCCCTGCCTACAAATATTGAATATCCCGCACCGACTGGTTTTAATTCACTTTCTCGGCATTTCGCCCAAGCACCGGCTTAAACAAAGTTTAATATTGACACAGGCCTGCCAACCAACGCAATCAAATAATATAATACTTACGTATAGACGAACTCGGTGGTCGAATGTTTGCAGTGGCCACTTTGACTCCGAGGTCGCGGGTTCGATTCCCGCACAAGACAAACATTTGTGTGCATGAACATGTCTGTGTGTCTTGGTCTGTTTATTTTTCTATCTATTATAAGTATCTATTTACAAAAAAAAAAGAATGTATCTAGTGTCCATAAATTTGCTCTTAATTTGGGACTAAATGGCGCTGTGTGTGAATTATCCAGAAATAATAAGCTATGATACTGTAAATTTAAATTGAACGTGTTTCTTGAGCAGCTCGATGCCGACGTTGCGCGTCGGTCTAGTCCAACACGCAAGTTAAACAACGTCGACCTAAGCCCGGATAGAGGGATTTGTTTATTTTGAGGTCCTCCTTCCTTTAGGTACAATACATATTTGGTTATTAACAATTGCATAATATCTTATACCTAAATGATAAAATACTAGTGAATATTTTATCATTTAGGTAGAAGATATTATGCACATGACAGAGTGCTGTCATGTCGTCGCACTAAATGAATGGTAGATGGTAAGCAAGATATCGATTAGATTGATTTTATTATATAAACTATTATTGATAACCAATTAATAGAGCTCATAAAGCACTTTTTGGATCAGTAAACAGATTTTAATCAAAACTTGGTAAAGGTCTCTAGGGATTTAAATTAATTGATAATTGTTGTGATTCTGCGAGTGAATGAGGTTACCACGCAGAAAGCAGATGCTGCGATTACAAATTACAACAACGGATGGTAGCGCGCGACTGCGCGAGCGATCCTTTATATTGAAAAAAACATATATAGACCACGCTAACCTCTTCATATTCGGGCGGGTCATATGCATGTTTGTTACCCAACGATTATTACAAAAGTTCAAGCTATATGGTAATGGTTTCACAACAGGCAGACTAGGTATACCGAAAATATCACCAATACATCACTACGCCAACTAGGGCTTCCAACTTTTTACCCGACTGCGACAGAAGGAGGGTTATGTTTTTCGAGAGTATGTATGTATGTATAATTGTTTGGCACGCTCTGCAGCCTGAACGGCTGGGTGGATTTTAGCTTGAGAGGTGTCGTTAGATTCGTATTTGCTGTGAGAGTGACATAGGCTACATCAAATATATAAAAAATCAATATGGCGCCTGTGAGCCTTAAAATTTGTCGTTGCAGTATTTTTTTTCTTCTTATAAATATATCGATATGGGTAACAAAATAAAGGTCTCGATGACCTGATTTCAAATATATATTTGATATATTAATTTTTGCCTGCGGCTTTGTTTGTATGGAATTATATTATTGTTACGCGTGATTAATAAATCTATTGTCGGTGCAGTCGGCTTTTTGATTTTTTTAATTAACTTATAACTTGTTTCACAAGGAAAACAGTATATTAAACCAGAGAGGCATAATAAACAGTATTACAGTCTTCGATCATTAACGAAGATTACTACGGAAAAATAAACAATATTTTTTTATGTTTTAAATACATAATTTTGGAGCTCTCCCAATGAACAATTAAATATCATTAAAAAAAATCATGAGCCTCTAAACCTTTCTACAATAAAATAATAATAATAAGAGCTACAGTTGCTAATTTCTCATCTAATAGTTTCGTTCTGAACATACTATACTACAGTGCTTAATGAACATTTACTTTTATAAACCATTTATAAACACGTTTTATCTATGGCTGTTACCAGCGATAATGAAAACACTATTTTTATATACTGTTTTTAATAGAACAGTAAACAGTAGTAACGTATAAAAAACAGTATAATACTGTTTAAAAATGAATGAATCAATTTATTTATTTCATTCAATGGGGTATATAGGTTTACATACAGTATATAATCGTTTCACACATTTAGTCAGTATTACTGACATGCAATAAATAGAACACAAAATGTCCTGGATAGTATAAAACGCCAAATATAGTTGGCAGCCCTAATGCCAACATAGCTGCAATGAAAGTATATACTTTCTTTCCAGATTTTGTAACTACAATCGACCAAGTTTGGAAATAGAAAATTTTCCCACAAAATTTCGCACATCCTTGGGACCGCTGAGAACCTCGGCGGATTAATTTTTGATAAAGATCCAGAAGATTAGGGAGTGAAAGTTTGCAAATTACGAGAACCATTCTTTTTTAGGGCGCCATTGTTTAACATGCACGAGATTGGGGTGAGGGAAATATCGTATGTCATGTGAAAAATATACCTAATATTGTGGAGGAAATATCTTTATCATGAAATTCATACTTTTTGTCATACAGCTACAAATACTATTGTATTATGTAATGTAATCTAATTCATATTTAAGGTGTAAGTGGTATCAACATCTTTGAACCAAAGCCAACCTCACCTGCACGTGGTGCACCCTGCTGACTGACAAACGAGGCTCTAGCGAAAAGAGAGGTAGGACATAGCTTATTTTTTAGCTGCCCGACTGGCGAAGTACTTCCTTCTCACAAAATACCGCAGCCAAATAACAATTTTCTTGAGGGTTGTTGTGTCCCTGCGAGTGAGTGTGGTCACCAGAAATAAAGAAAGGAAGGAGTATAGGTTAGCAACTTATCGACGACCCCTTGGTGTTTCTGATCTCCATATCCGGTGGTGATTGCTTTTAATCAGGTGACCCACATGTTCGTTTGCCACCTCTCATATAAAAAAATAAATAAATTCAAAGTCAAAATCAAATTTATAGACTTCGTTGTCTGTGGCCAAGTGGCTGTATGTGCCTTATTTGTAAACTAGGTAGGTAATGTATGTTGGCTATCTCTATTGATTACTATAGATTAAAATTTATCACGGGTACTGCGATACGGTATTGATTAATAAAATAATATGTATTAATAAAATACAATTTATCAATAAATTATTTCTGGGCTAATTAATCAATTTATAAGGAGCAGCACAGTGTTTTATTACCCTAGTTTATGGTATAAATGTATTTAGATTTAGCCCATTTGAGCCCTTTTGTAACACCTATACGTTCTGTTGTCATACTTAAATGTATTTAATGAATTTATTTAATGTACTTAAATGTATTTAATGATGTTATTTTTGGTCAACAGATTATGTATCTCTTTTCAATCTTCGGTCAAGCCCGGTCAATTCATAAACATGCGAGGGAATATGGATCCAACGCGTAGAGGCCCCTTGAAAATGTTAATCTAATGTAATGTAAAATTATTATTATTAAAAAATACATAGAGATATATTAAAGTACATATGTATCGGTATTTGACTACAAAATTTTGATATTCGAATTCATCCACGTACCTGCGCACAAACGTCGATGTGCAACTCTACAAAAGTTTAACGTTTGAGTAATATTGCAACTTTCGGAATACGCATGCAATAATCCTCGAATCTCGGTAGTATCTCGGTGGAATGTTGAGCGATCTCAATGCTGCATCTCGTTCCGTGGGGGTGGGAATGAATTTTGACAAGACGAAAGACATGTACAACGATTTTGTCATCCCTAACCCGGTTATCGTAGAGAATGCAGCTATTCAACTGGTTAAAGACTATGTCTCCCTCGGACATTCCATGTAACTTGACCGGGGAAATTTAAACAAAGAGATCGATAGACGCATTCGATTGGCTTGGACAGCTTTTGAAAAACTTCGGCATATCTTCGCCGCAAAGATACCCCAATGATTGAAGACTAAAGTCTTCAACCAGTGTATCTTCCCTGCATTGACCTATGGTGCAGAAACTTGGACATTAAAGATCAGACTGATCCACAGGCTAAAGGTTGCGCAGCAAGCGATGCAGTTTCTCTGAGGAATTGAATCTGGAACGAAGAAATTCGACGGAGAACCAAAGTCGATATAGCCTTCAGAGTTTGCAAGCTGAATTGGCAATGGGGCAGTCACATCTACCGAGTAACTGATGGCAGATGGAGGAGGAAGGTATTAAAGTGGAGGCCTCACAATTCCGAATCCTTGGACGCACACGCACTCCTTCTAGATGGTCCGATGACCTCAAGAAAGCAGTTGGAAGCGGCTGGATGCGACATGCGGATCGTATTTGGTGTAAATAATTTGAGAAGGCCTATATCCAGCAGTGCGTAGATACTGGCTGATGATGATCATGACACAATAAACGGCACATATACGAGTATTGTATATAAAAGGTGGGAACGATAAGCGATCTCACTAGATTATTTCTAAACTATACAAGATATTGAAAAACTGATTACTAATCCTCAAAATGCTACACGAGCTCTATCAAATGTTATCAATAATAGTTTACAAAATAATGTATCCTATAAATTAAAAAAAAAAACAAGCTAATAAGCCTGGTATATTGTTGGTCTTATCTTAACTATGTAAACAGGTGAAGTGGTGATTACCACACCACTTCACCTGTTTCCGTAATGAAAAGTAATCTCTTCTCATTCTGTGGTTAACTGGTAGAGATCCTTTCATGGGACGAGTCCGCCATGATATTAATAGTTTCACATGTATATCAAAATACATATTTTAGACAATAAAGTTTTACAAACAAACAAATTATTATCTCAAATAAAAATCTTATCTCAAAAATTTTTTATCTCAAAGTAAAAAAAAACTAATATATAACATGTTACCAACCAAACTGTAGCCTAGTAGTTAATCCTAAAAGATCAAACAGGCAAAACTCCTACAAGAATTTGACTACGTGATGTTTGCAGTAATGTATGCAGTATGCAAATATCTATGCAAATATATTCAAACACTTCCTTGCTATCAAGTCTGAATAAGCTGCTCCTATGCTTTATTCTACATTCATTCACATGTTTTAGGGTATCGTACACCCAAGTAAAAAACCAAAATGTATGTAACCTTTATAGGTTCACTCGTGTGTGTGTCTGTCGATCTGGTACAGCCAAATTTTCTCCAGAACCGATTATGTTGGGTTTGAGTACACATATGGATTTCTGTGACCCAAACAATAACGTATAACACAATTAAATTAACTTTAAGGATCACTTAGGGGACAGAATAGAAATTTTATGTAATGTAGGACCATGGTATAGTTTCTAAAACTTAAAAAATAATGATAGAGCCGACTGTAAAAGTCTCAAATAGTTAATTATTTTGCAGGAGTCAAATTGCCTGTATAGTCTCAAATGTTTTTGTGTAATAATTTAAAAATATACGAAAATTGACCATTTTCTCAATTTTGAATTGAATTGAATTTGAATCCGGAAAAGTGACACATGAATCCATTTTAATCTGTAACGATGGACTGCTATGCCTTGTTTAATAGTGTAATACTTAATTAAATTTCCTAGTAGCTCAGTTGGAAGAGCACTCGAACGGTAATCCGGTCGTGGGTTCAAGTCGAACCTAGGCGTGGTGGTGAATTTTTCATAAATATGTATCTTTTTATCCAATTAACCAAATTGAATCGCGGTAAAAAATGCTAATAATATGTACCACCCACACTTATTTATTTTTACATTTACTTCTAACCTACGTTTATAATTTATGTACTACAAAATAATATTTTCTGACATAGGCTAATATTAACATGAGCGAAAAAGGCATGAAATTCGACGGAGAACCAAAGTCGAAGCCTGAGTTTGCAAGCTAAAGTGACAATGGGCCGGCCACATCGGCCTGGAAGATTTGGCCAGCCCATTGCGGCTTCAGCGAGATAATAGAGTGGAGGGCGCGGGTGGGACGACGAAGCGTTTGACAAGCTCCTTCTAGATGGTCCGATGACCTCAATGAAGCGGATGGATGCGGAACGCGGAGAATCATATTTGTTGGAAAGCATTGGAAAAGGCCTAAGTATATCCAGCAGTAGGTAGATACAGGCACACCCCGGTCACTCCATACAAATGTCGCGTCGTGAACTACTACATAAACAATGCCGTCTGTGCAGAGCGCGAATGAGCGTGTGTGAGTGCGCCGCCATACAAACTGTTCCAGATTCGTCTCAGAGGGGAGGTGAGGTCGACACGAGAGAGCGGCAGGGAGTGGCCATACCGTATATACTATTACTTATACTGTGATTCAGGCTAACGATGACATACATTCGAAAAACATAACACTCCCTTCTTCGTCAATTGGGAAATAAAAATACAACATAAACAGTTTGCTTATCTCTTGTTTCCTGTGGTAATTTCTATTCCTTTAACGAAGAGAATAGCTGGAGAGTTCTGCAGGTAATTTCAGAGAATTTCTCCCAAGTAGTGTTGTATAGGAGTTATCTTATTTGCAGGAACACGGTTTTGTTCCCGTTTACTCGCTTAAACAAATTCTTGAGCAACATTTTTTATTTTTCAAACATTGCGGAAAGCTTAAATATGCTTAGATAAGACAATCGTACTTAGAATATTATGATCACTATAAATATTACTCATAATAAAAATGTTTAGTTACTTTTCTTTACTTTTCTTTGTTATCAGCTCCCCAGTGGAACAGTGCGCTAGGTGCTCTTTTCACCTCTCCCTACGTCTTCTATCTACAATAATTTTATATCAACAATAATTTAAATAAATTGTAATATAACTGCATGACCCATGGCAAACAAACAGATCAATAAGGCATCTAAATATTTCAGTCGACTACTAAATTTAGATTGGTCGTAAGCTGCAAGAAGCGGCCAGAACAGTCGTTTATGGCATCATCTAATATGGATACAACATACTTTTTATATATTACAATATGTTTCATGTAAACTAAAGCCGGTCGCAGACTAATGCAAAGCTCTTTGCAAAAATACTCAAAAGGGATACGTGTGGGACGGCGATACTTTTCCAATATTTTCAACAAAATCTCTATCTAATCTAAAATATAATATAATTATATATAAATAAAGAGGAAGGTCTTTTGCGCGTCACTGGCACCGAAGAGCCGTAATTACCTAAGATAGAACTACGAAATTTGGAGTACGTTCGTTTACAGCTTAAGCATTACTTGCTTAAGCTGTATAAATAATAAATAAATAAATATTGTCAGGCAAATTACACAGCGCCATCTAGCCCCATAGTCAGCGAAGCTTGTGTTATGGGTACTAGACAACTGATAATACTTACTTACTTACTTATGATACATAGAAAACACCCAGACCAAGACAAACAGACATGTTCATGGACACAAATGTTTGTCCTGTGTGGGAATCGAACCCACGAGCGTTGGTGTCGAAGCCGTGTCATTGACCGCTACACCATCGAGCTCGTCATCAAGTAACAAGGAAAGATTGTAAGAAAATCCTGGAAGAGTGTAAAATAGGGGATAAAGATTTATATGGGGCGGATAAAAAAAATGTATTTTCCCTTATCATCCTGTTCAATATACTAGGTCGGCACAATATAATATATAGGTTGTGTGAAAATGTGTTGCCCAACAGTTGAGCTTCACTTGACTAGCCATCAACAAGTTAAGTCGGGATTGAGTTGTGTGTTAAGCGCTTTAGGCCTTTAACACCTTATTTGCCATATTGTTGTCCCTCACATTGCCAAAAGGGCAAGTCAAATTCAAACCTACTAATTTCTTCAGATTAAATTAGTTTCTGATGACAAGGCACCCTTAGATAGCCGCAGCTCGTTGAAGGTTTTTATTAATAAATTATACAAACGCTATGATTATCAGCCCCCTTACCACTATCTCTTATTGCGATTCAATAACTGAATAGAATGCTTATTCATACCACTGAATAAGCGACTCTATTTCAAATGGAATAGATTGCTTATTCATTGGTATGAATAAGATTGCTTATTCATTGGTATGAATAAGCAATCTGTTCAATTATTGAATCGCAATAAGAGATGGTGGTAAGGGGGCTGGACCCTGAATGATCTGCTAAGACAGGATTTACTACGACGTGCATACTTACATACGGAGACCCCAGAGAATTATACAGAAATGTAGTAAGTACGTTACAAAAAAAAATCTAGATATAATTTAGCACATATATTAAATAAAATCACTCGATGGTTGCCCTATGGATCAACTCGTGAAAGGGTGCTGCCGCCGAATCCGCTCTTGCAAACTGACAGCCACGGCAGATCAATCATTGATCTGCCGTCGCAGTCAGTTTGCAAGATAAACAATAGGAGGATTTAGTAAGTAAGTATTAGACAATAGTATGATTATTAGTATAATAACGACGTGCAATTAATAAATTGCTAGAAAATTGTGAGATATGATAGAAAATTGTTGACAAAAAGTACCGACACCAAGATAGATTGCAATTAAAAAAAAAAGTAAAATCACTCAAAAAAAAATATCGGCATCAACCCATAAATCCTATCACTGGAGTACGGGTCTACCCTCTATCGATATGGTATAGAGCGTACCCTACGACGCTGATGAACTGCGGGGAGATAGATAGATAGGTAGTCATTTATTATTTTCTTTATTATTACTCATTTATTTATTAGGGTATGAGGGAGGAGAAGTGTTTTCATCCCAGCCAGCCCAGAGGCGATTTGGCTTAAACGCCTTTCAATGCACGGAGGAGCCCGTGATAAATGAACCGGTCCATAGACAGGCTACACTTGACGATACTTAACTTGCGTGATCAATAAGACTGATTTGCGCAACGAGCCATTGAGCTAAAAAAATAACTTAATAACAACATTAAGCTGCTGAAATCCGATCATTACCAGTTCATTTCAGTTTTTGCGGCCTCATTTCTACCTCAGAACTCCCTCCGTGTTCGCTCTTGACGTTACAGCGAACAACACTCCGTTCCGCACGGAGCCACCCCTCGCTCACCCCCTGGCTCGCCGGGGGTGGCTTATCGGGTAAATCTTTTTGCTTATTACAGTGTCCGATCAATCAGTCAATATCTCAGTATTTGTAATTAGTTTAGTTTACCTGCAGTACTACAGTGAAGAGCTCGATGGCGTTGTTGCGCGTGCCAGTATATCGAATACGCAAGTTAAGCAATATCAAGCCTGGCCTGATCGTAGCCCGTCCATGGATGGCGTTATTTATATCGAGCTTAATTAGCATTCTGTTCATGCAAATCGCGCGAGACAAATTGGATGGGAAGAATTAAGAATTTATAGTTCTTAATCTTTTTTTTTATACTACGTCGGGTGGCAGACAAGCATACGGCCCGCCTGATGTGAAGCGGTTACCGTAACCGTATTAACGCTCGCAACATAATATATCACTTGCGCGCCGCCACTTCGCTGCCAACGCAGCATCTCCTTCTTTTCTGGTGACCTCACTCACTCGCAGGAACACAACAACCCTCAAGGGAATTGTTATTTAGCTGCGGTATTCTGTGAGGTGGAGGTAAATTCCCCAGTCGGGTAACTTACAATTACGCTCCCTACCTCTCTTTGAAATGAAAATCTTTTAGTTTATAAAAATAATTTGGGATTTCTTAAGTATATTGGATTTATTTATTGAAAATTATTTGCAGCGTTTTTTATTATTTAAGAAGAAGAAGAAGAGTTTCGATACGCAATGACAAGGGTCGTTATCTTGAGTTGACGGGTTACCGGCAATCGACTTTTATTAATTATCTCTAAGTAATTTTACAAATTATGGAAAAAACTGAGGTGTTGCGCCTGGTTTACCCGAGAATGGGGGATAATTTTTGTCGGCTGTTCTGTCAAGCGTTGAAATCGCAAGTCACGCGTTTCCGAGGTCCAAGAATTCTAATCTCGCAACGGTTATCGTTCTTTTCCGATCCAGACCTCAAACAAGCAAAGACACTGGAGGCGGTGGCTTTGGCAAAATCCAACTTCAAATTGCATTAAAATCCTTTGCGTAGTTTAAAAGATGATAGCGTGAAGACGGCGGGAAGCGACTTTGCGACAGGTAGTGGTCATACGTACGTAGAAGTAGTACTTACACAGTGATTCTATCCACGTTTTCGATTCACATGAACCACAGAATATTTTGAGAGATATTCCAGTGCCATGGACAGAGCACCGGGACGAAAGCAACCTAGGTAGGACGTTATTCTAGCCTCGGACATATTCTACATGTATGCCAAATTTCATCCAAATATATTCAGCAATTTACACATGAAAAATAACAAATAACCATCCATAGCCAAAAACATTCGTATTTTTAACGTTAGTAGGATCATTCAATCCTTTAATAAAATGATTGAAATAATTAGTACTTAGATTATTTCAATCCTTTTAGTTTAATTTAATGTGAATAGATAAATATAAAATGTAAGTATATTTAAATGTAAAATAAAAACTCGTTTTCCGTTGTACAAGTTCCTGGACTGTTAATTTGAACGTACCTACCTAATTTAATTAACTACGTACGTATCCTTTTTTTATTTCACTAGCTGACCCGACAAGCCCTGTCTAAAAAAAAACCCATAGAAAAAATACTTTTGGTATTGCTGAGATACCAAACCATCCATGAGCGGTGGTGATTGCTTTCCATCAGATGACCCACATGCTCGTTTGCCGCCTCTCATATAAAAAAAAATAGTAATAAGTCAGTGAAAGTTTCACGTAATAATAGCTTGTCCTCTCATCTTTTCTTAAAAATATTATTAAGCATTTCAGGCCGTAATTATTCAACGATGCGTTACAACGCGCTCTTGAATGGTAACATGAAAGCAAATTAATTGCCCGGGGATCAAAGACATTCAAATATTACTACCTATGTTAAGTCTCCTTGCCGGGGATACATCATAATACGTAGGGAAAGGATAGTTACATATCTAGGCAGTGGTAATATTAAGTATGATGTTGGTATATCATATCAGACAGCTATCTCGAGTAATTCTTGTAACATTTTGTGGCATCTACTTAATAAATTAACAGTTAAGAATATTAGAAATAAGGTAATAGAAGAGAAAATATATCAATTAAAGAAAATTAAAATAATTGCTACAAGACTACTACCACACCCCAGCCACACCATACAAATGCCGCGCCGTAAACTACTACCAAACCCCGGCCACTCCATACAAAAATGGCGCTTTTGCATGTAGTAACCAAATGACGTCTGTACACGTGCCTATGTTTGAGTGACGTTCTCTAGGGCTGACATTATTCAATTATTAGTCGGACATGTAAGGGGGTGTAAGTGGTTCATCAATATCTTTGAACCAAAATCAATCTCACCAGCACGGGGTACACCCTGCTGACTGACAGACGAGGCTCTGACGAAAATAGAGGTAGGACATAGCGTATTTTTTAAACAGCCCGACTGACGAACAATTACAAATAACAATTTCCTTGAGGGTTGTTGTGTTCCTGCGAATGAATCACCAAAGAGGATGGAGTTGCTGCGTTGGCAGCGGGGATGGCAGCGCGCGAGCGATATTTAATGTTGCGAGCGTTAACATGGTTACGGTAACCGCTTCACATCAGGTGGGCGTAGTGTAGAAAAAATAACGTGTGGCACTCGGGGACTGCCGCGGTAAAGCTATTGCATAGCATTTTTTATCAACTAATGCTCGTTTGCTCATTCATCCATCCATACATCAATCCATCCAAAAAAAAAATATTTTTTTTTACTTGTTGACTTGTTGTATACGTGTTGAGACATCCATCCACTGCACAAGTAACTCTTATCTTTTACATACTCCCATATTTTAAACTGAATGGAGAAAAAAATACAAGCGACGTCAATTCGCACGTTGTGGCACTCCTTGCGAACGGTTCCAAATCGGTCTCATAGGGGAGGTGAGGTCGACTGGTGAGAACGGCAGAGAGTGTCCATACTGTACGTTAGTACTATTACTTATACTGTGCTACTACATAAGCAACGACGTTTATGCAGAGCGTGAATGAGCGTGTGTGCGTGGGACGCCATACAAACTGTTCCAGATTTACCTCAAAGGGGAGGTGAGGTCGATACGAGAGAGCGGTAGGGAGTAATCATACTGTACGTAATAGAAACTATTATAGAAACTGTGCTACTACATAACTAATGGCCAGTATCAATTCCAGTTGGTATGTATTTTGTATATGTAAACAAAAAGTATATTTAAAAAGATTTTATGAAAACAATAACTAAAAAGTAAAAAATAAAAGTGAAATTTTATCGTGTGTGCATGAGATAGATAGACAGACAGTACAATGTTTATATAGCAACTAAATTTAAAATGCTTTTTAAGCATTTTAAAGTATAAAGCATATGTAAGTAGTACTTTCAGACGAGTAGTAAGAATAGGACTAAGTATTCATACAGCCACAGTATGCTGTACGTTTTAATAATCACTACATAGTATAAAACAAAGTCGCTTTCTCTGTCCCTATGTCCCCATGTATGCTTAAATCTTTGAAACTACGCAACGGATTATGATGCGGTTTTTTTTAATAGATAGAGTGATTCAACTGGAAAGTTTATATGTATAATATATGCATAACATAGTAGAAAAACACTGATAATTTAGAGGTTTCTAATGTGATGTCGTAAATAAACACATTTTTTTGCTCTTTCATTGCAAACGCTGGCTGAACCCAACGAGATAGATCAAAATAATGTAGTACAGTATTGTTCACCTTAAAATGGTCTACAAAAAAGTTCGCAATGGTATATGTCTATCTCTTAGTGGTAACACACAATAACCGTTATTTTATCCTTTGCCTTTTACAAGAAATAATGCCTTATTTACGAAGCGATTTTAAGCAATACAGAATTAATCCTTATCCAATTAAGTACCTTAAATACATTGCGCATTTAATATAGATCAATATGGCCCTTCACAGCATGTAATTTAAATGAATAGTTTAGAAGATATTACACATTTAAAATGCAGGGACATAACGGCTGTGGCGGTACCGGCCGCGGAGCCGGCGGCGTGTGCTTATAACTGGGGAAGGACTGGATAGGACAAAGCGCAAAGACCTTCTGTAGTACATTTAGTATCAGCATTGCACCCGTGCGAAGCCGGGGCGGGTCGCTAGTATGTGATAATTTAAGGTCTGGAAAATGACAGGCGACTTTTTATCTCGGTAATACAACTTATTATCACGTGGAAAAAAACTTATTAAAAGTGATCTCGCGAGCGAAGCCACAATTGTTTGTTTGTTTTTCTTTCACGTCGAAAGGAACCAATGGATTGACATATTTTTTTTACAGGGATGGTTGGACAATTTTCCAACACTATGAATAATCCTATTCATGTGTAGATGTATGTATATAAGTTTATATATTATATATATTTTGTTATTTCTGTAATGTGTATGTGTATATTGTGTATGTATATTTTCTGTTGTACTATATTTTTTTGTACACAGCGCCATCTAGCCCCGAAGTAAGCGAAGCTTGTGTTATGGGTACTAGACAACTGATAAACATACGTACATTTTTTTTTTGTAAATACATACTTATGATACATAGAAAACATCCAGACTAAGACAAACAGACATGTTCATGCACTCAAATGTTTGTCCTATGTGGGAATCGAACCCACGAGCGTTGGTGTCGAAGCCGCGTCATTGACCGCTACGCCGCCGCGCCGCCACCGAGCTCGTCATTAATTTATATCGTTATTAATTTTGTATGCCGCATTCGTGTATATCTGCTCTTCATAAAGGATGTTTGGTAGAGAATGCTATTAGCATTAAGACCGCCTATGTACCCTTAAAGTTTAAATAAATAACATACATACGAGGGTCAAACTGAAAGTTCTTAGAAAATCAAAAACTGAGCAAACTAGCAAGTTATTAGTTTTATTATATCTTTTCAAAATAGTGTCCATTCACATCAATACACCGCTGCATCCGATGGAACCACTGAGAAAAACACTTAGCCCACTCGTCCTTAGGGGTCTCTTCGACGGCCTTTTGAAACGCGCCCACTGCTTCCTCGTTGTTCATAAAAAGTTTTCCTCGAAGTTTTTCTTTTATTTTCGGGATAAAATCGCAAGGTGCGAAGTCGGGGCTATACGGCGGGTGACCCAGTAATTCCACGTCTAACGTCACTAAATAGTCGATCGTTCGCCTGGCGGTGTGCGACGAGGCGTTGTCGTGGTGAAGAAGGATCCTACTTCGAGGACGTTTCTCCCGAACTTTTTCCAATACAAGTGGCAAACAATTGTTACTGTACCACTCTGCAGTAACTGTTTTTTTATCCTCTAAAACAATTGTCGCATAGTGACCTGTCCTTCCGAAGAACGAGGCCACCATCTTTTTTCCCACACTTCGACCTCTCTTTACTTTAGTTGGCAACTCCTCGAAAGGAAACACCCACTGAGCAGACTGTCTCTTGGTTTCTGGATCATAACAGTAAACCCAGCTTTCCTCACCCGTAAGTATGTCGAACACAGCATTTGAGTCACCTCCGTTAAATCTTTGAATCATTTCACGGCACCAATCAACCCGACGGAGTTTTGGGCCTCGGTCAAATTATGAGGTATCCACCGGGCACTAAGCTTCCGGACCACTAAATGTTCATGGAGGATTTTATGCACTTGACTCATAGCGATGCCTAAGCTTATCCAAATCTGCTGATACGTCACTCTTTCATACGCCGTATCAGTCTCTATCATACGCCGCACAACACTGATGTTATTTTCAGTCGTCGCCGTAGAAGGCCGTCGACGACGCTGACGCAGATCATCGGTGAGATTAGTGCGACCACGTTTAAACTCATCAAACCAGTTGTAAATAGTCGCACGAGATGGCGCTTCATAGTGAAAAGCCAATCGAAGTCTATCATAGCGTAGATCATAGCTTTCTTGCTGACTTAAATGACAATGAAAGTCATAAAAAATCATTGCACGAAAATTTTCTCGCGTTAAATTCATGTTGACGTGACACAGACAATTTTCAATTTGCCGCCAAATCGTAAAACAAATGACAAATGATTGAAATACATACTCAATAATACAGTGCTACAAACTTATCTGACCCGGTGGCCAAATTTAGAACTAAAGCCGCCATCTTGAAATGTAGTATTACCAGGTACAATTTATTTATTTACCGCGTATGCACATTCCAGTGGGGTGTATTTTTTTAAATACATGTTATCTTTAACTACACATATTTCATTTCTTATAATAAAAAAAATCGTCAACGAGTTGTTTCTGTGCAATATTATAACTCTCTAATATTATAACATAGCTATGATCGCGACTTAACGTGGTGCATTTTTAAAACTAATCAACAAAGAATAGTAAGGCAATTTATATTTAATTGAAACACCACACAACACAATTAATAAGTATATCAATGCTATTATTTTAACAGTGTATATATTTCTTTGATTTTTATGTTTCCTCTAAAACGGGCGGCATTAGGTTTAATTGCAACACTTAAGTCGATCGTACCGCCCCCGCCACCGGGCCAGATACGAGTAAGTTTGTGGCACTATATGTGCAAAGAGTTCCATTTTCAAAATTTAAACTTAACTACTTTTTTATTATATTGTTTACAAGTGGCCAGTTCTAAAAACTTTCAGTGTCGCCGTCGTACAAAAAAAAAATTCAGTCGAATTGAGCAACCTCCTCCTTTTTTGAAGTCGGTTAATAAATAGTTTTAGCTATGAGAGAGTGATATACACCTTTTTTTCGGAAAAACGTTCCCATGGGGAAAAAAAATTGTTAATATAATTATCAGGCGCGCTGGTATATTACAATTAGTTAGACTCGAATGACACTTTCGTATATTTGTAACAGTCATCGTCGACTACCCTCATTCATCCCACTGCTGGGATACGGGTCTCCCCTCAATCCAAGGGGTTTAGAGCATACTCCACCTCGCTGTCCAACTGCTGGTTGGCGGAGGCCAGTGTTTTCAAGCCGCCTAATGGTCACTGAATTCGGTCAACGACTGTCATGTAATAATAACAGCCGGGACCAACGGCTTAACGCGCCCTTCAAAGCACGAAGGAGCTCGGATAAATAAACCCATCCATGGACAGGCTATGATCGACGTTGCTTACCTTACATGTTCGATTAGACTGTCAATATCATGTACTAAAAATTGCAAACTAATTTAACTGACTTCTTCGCGCAGTCTATCAACCAGTCGGCCGACTAGTTAGCCAGTCGAGCAACGAAAGGAACATATCCGGTAACAAGGGTGAATTATTGCAACTTCATTTACTATGACGCGGGGCGTATTTCGCGCGATGAATGTAGAGTACTTGCCTACTTTACTAGACGCCGCTATGCATTTTCCTAGTAACTTAGACGCTTGGTAACAAAGTACACGAGTACCTATAGTCTGTTTTATAATGACATACCTACTTAATATGCTTGTCAACCATTTTTTTTTTAATTTGTTATTTAAAGACGTCACAATAATATAAGTATAGGTGAAAGAATTACTTCGATAGCATAAAAACTTCTCCAGATATGATAACTAGCAACTGAAATAGAGTCGAAAATATAGTCGCTTATTCATTGGTATGAATAAGCATTCTATTCAGTTATTGAATCGCAATAAGAGATGGTGGTAAGGGGGCTGTACTCCATGTGAGGTCGAACCTGGGCTTTGTATAGTTGAAAGCGGTGTCGGGGTGTAAAATACCGCCTGGCTTTATTAATGACACCAGTCTTCCTAGAAACCAGTTTGGACTTGCATTCCAATGACTCTCGATGGATCACCATGGCTTGAGGAGCTCGATGGCGTCTAATCGCATACGCAAGTTAAGCCAACGCCGGAGCCTGTCCATGGATGGGTACATTTATCTCGAGCTTCTCCGTGCCTCAGGGGGCACGTTCACCATCGGTACCAGCTGTAACCACACTCACTCGCAGGAACAAAATAATCCTCAACCAAGGATATTGTTATTTGGCTGCAGTTTTATGTAAAATGGAGGTACTTCCCCATTCACACTCGATATTCCCTACCCCTGTTTCGCCAGACCCTCTTTCTCTGTAGGCAAAGGCAAGATGCATCACATGCAGATGAGACTGGCATTGGCTTTGATGGCGAGCTAAAATTCAATAAAGTTATGGAATTCAATATATCTGATTTTATAAACGTTGACCTTTTGTCTCCCAAATCTCGTTATTTATTTCCATATCTGTTTACTTGTAAGTCATCATCATTCCTTATTGTACCGTGGTCATTAGTTGGTGTGCCTCGGAAAAATAATGTTATCTCATAAAGCTAAACAGACGGACAGAAGAAAAATACTTACACGTCGGGTGGCAGACAAGCATCCGTATGCTTGTTGCCGCCGCCTGATGTGAAGCGATTACCGTAACCATATTAACGCTCGCAATATAAAATACCGCTCGCGTGCCGTCATTCCCACTGCCAACGCTGCATCTCCTTCCTTTCTGGTCACCTCACTCACTTGCAGGAACACAACAACCATCAACATCAAGGGAATTGTTATTTAGCTACGGTATTCTGTGAGGTGGAGGTACATTCCCCAATTGGATAGCTTACACGCTCCCTACCTCTCTTTTCGCCAGAGCTTAATTTGTCAGCCAGCAGGGTGCACCGCGTGCAGGTGAAGTTGGCTTTGGTTCAAAGATGTTGATGAACCACATACAACAAGGTTGGCGGAGGCCAGTGTTTTCAAACTGCCTAAAGGCAACTTTCTTGACTTAACGACTGTCATCCAATAACTACAGCCGGGACCGACAGCTTAACGTGCCCTCCGAAGCACAGAGTAGCTCGAGATAAATAAAGCCATCCATGGACAGACTACAGTCGACGTTGCTTAACTTGCATTTTCCATTAGACTGACACGCGCAACGACGCCATCGAGCTCCCCTCTCTCTCACTCGTAGGTAAATGTTGAAAAACGTCGTGTGACACGCGGTCAAGGGCGGACTAAGGCCTAGGCAACCTAGGCACGCGCCTAGGGCCCGTAATTTTTGAGGCCCGAAAATTAGATTTTCAGCTAAATTCATTGAGCTTATGAAATCGTCCGGTCGTTCTGTCTGTCCGTTGCCATGAAACTCATAATTTCGAAATTCTGACTTCGGATTCGTATAGAGCATCAAAAAGTAGTAATGTAAAGTGACCTTGGCTTTCGGATATCAATTCGGTATTTCGAAAAAAAAAAAAATTGCTATGGTGGTGCATGCTGCACGTCCTGCATGCAATGTTTAATATTTGAAGTGAAAATTTGCCAAGCCCGCTTTAACCTTAGTCCTCCACTGCACGCGGGCGTCGAGTAGTTATTGCAAATATTATCGGCGATTGAAATCTATAAACTTCATGTATTCGTTAGTATATTAATTTTTGAGGGTACTATTCATGTACAGTACCTAATTCTCTTTCCTTCATTCTTAAAAAAGTTTATGGGGAAATAAATCATACAACCATTGTTCAATAATAATATTTTTACTATATCGCTTCACAAACTTGTATTTACATGATCGCTTACTTAAAATACATTGTTAATATCGAATAACAATCAAAAAAAAACAATACTTATTGGGTGTACTTATAATGATCTCGAGCTCCACACAGCGTTTCCAAAAAGCCTTTATAACTGATTCCTGTCTATCTTCAAGAAATATATGGTGGAATGCTTACATACGACACTTTAGCAGCGAACAAGACATCCTGTTTATATATTTTTTTCGCAAACCTCGACATATGATAACAGGATTAACATAATATGTCCAAGCGAGTTAAATCTTTAATATAACAACAATACAGTATTTACAACGTAGTGAACACTGTAATTATTCGTACAGTCAAGTTGAAAATTTAAAGCATAAGAATAAATAATAACCTACAGCCATAACAATAGTATATCATTTCACTTATAAAGCTTCAAACACTTGATCAAAATTTACGATTTATAGTTATTTTTATTTGGGCTCTCTTGATAGGCCCTATTGTTATTCCTTATAGGTATTATTTAATCTTAATAACAAAACTATCTTCAAAATTGAACTGTGCGTTCCTCTTTACTGGTTAACTATGCGCGAGATGTCTACATATTTCCACGGGGTTTAGAACAAAACATCGTCTTCTTGATCGTCGAGTAGATTCGATGCATCGTCGTTAACATCATTTCCTTCGGCCAAGCGTTCTTGTCTTTTCTGAAAATTTAATAATTACTTATTTAGTTAAAAGTTACATTTAATTTTTGAATTTGCGTACTAGCATTTGATGTTCGATTCTGAACATACAAAAATACAGTGAAAGGCAAAGCTTTTACGAATAAAGTGTGTACAGTGCTCCCATCACAATCACCAAACCTTATCGTGTAATAACTAGACATCAGATTTTTAGGTACAATTTTATGAACTGTAGGACTTTTATTCTTGACTGTACACATACATTATTTTTCTATCAAACATAATTCAAACAATAAGAAGAAAATACATTCAAAATAAAGAGAAAAATGATACAAGTAATTTAGAAATAAGAATTAGTACTTGAACATAATGAAAAACAAAATACTAATGAACCCATTTTAGATGTTATGACAATGCATCTGTATTCAGTGAAAACATAGTACTTTTTTAATTATTTAAAAAAAATATAGTGTACAAAAAAGAAATAGATTGAATGCAAAAACAGATCCTCGCCATGGAGTTAATAAAATTTGACTATGAGTTCGCTAAATGAATTAGTGTTGATTACTTGTTGATAGTAGATAAATACGACACGCTACCGTATGCGTCTCACGCACTGGAATACTCACCATGGATTAAAGTAATTTTCATTATGTCTAATGTAACAAAAATGTATCATAAGTATTGTACTCCTTGCATACAAATGATAAAATATGAGTATACTTTAATAACGTAATGTCACATTTGTGTTGGGATGCTTTGTGAACTATCTGGCACATTTAAGTCACAACATTCAATTGGCATAGTTAAAAACGTACTCCATGGTGAGGGTGCTACCGAAGCGCGTTATCTTTACTACATGTAAGTATTTTCAGTCCAACATTTTAATATAGCCATCTTTATGTGCAAATTCGTATGAAGGAAATCGGCGGAAACCGTCAATGCACGTGCCTTTGTATAGCGAATTTTTACTTTTATTTTATACATTACAGCGACGATATTTACGAGAAGTTGACTTTTTTATACTTAAATTTTCTCTGAAAACAGATCTTTAATGTAAAAGTAACAAAACAAATGAGTATACAATGAATACCACAATGATACCCAAGTAATTGCTATGTGTTCAGAATCGGACAACTAGTGCCCTGCTGTATTATTGGACAAAACATTAAGGCAGTGTCAATAGGGATTAATGTCGCTAAATTTTGTATTGAAAATCATACAAAATGTCGAATTATAACGAAGTCACCATATGGCTACTTAGTCGACACACTATCCGATTGCCTAAAAAATAACATAAAAATCGTTGTGATATCCTTAAAGGCTACGACTCCATTAGGTAAATAGTTCGCGACTGACTGTCGGCTAGTTAAAATACTGCAGTTCAGCACTGCAGATTGGATTCAGCAAAGTCGAATGAGCGGCCATCTGCGTCGGCCGCTGATTGAACGTGTACGAAAGCGACAACTAGGCTATGGACGCTCCATTATAGGAGACAAACAGTCACCTCAGCCGGCAGGATTTTGCCTAATGAATTCGTAGCCTGACACTTTCATACCTAATCAACACAATTGTGACTTATTGTACTAAGTAGTGATGCCACGTACAAATGCGACATTAACCCCTCTGACACAACAAGATGAACCTAAATAAGACTAAACACAACCGCCACCACGCAGGACCCAGCGACACAAGGCCGACCTCACACGGACAGGCTGCACCTATACCTACCCCCGATACATACATCATCTACTGTACGCTGTGATTGGTGCATTTTACTTAGAACAGTAGGTCTTCGTCACCCTCGTCTAGAAGGTTAGCGATCCCCTGCACTTCTGTGCCAGCGGCTAGAAGTTCCGCTTTTTTCTGTAATAATAACAAAACCGGTCAAGCGCGATTGACGCACATGAGGGGTTCCGTCCGTGGCTTGATAAAGACTTCAAATAACCTTATATAAAAGTCGATTGGTAGAAAATGCTCTGCAACGGGGACGGATCCGCGCTCTACTGGTTCTCTAGCTAGGTGAGGAAGCACTACAGGTCTCCATGCTCTAACTACCGTTAAGTACAGTCTTGTGCACAATGGGACATTTATGGTAATCAAATCTATTTAAACTATTAAAACACAGCAAACAGTTGTTGTGTTGTGTTAATACGGAATCTATTACATGCTAAATTGTATTAGCTAAACATGCGCACATTCCACGATGTACCACCTTTATACCATCTACAATGTGTTATGGAATTGATTAACTAATTCATTATGTCATGGGATGTACAATAATATTATCAGTTGGAACACAGAGAGATGTAAGTACGCCATTGTGGAGAACCTAGATGGAGCACAGACACGGACTGCAATTAGCATGAAATCCACCTATTGTACCAAACTATTGTGATTAATAAAAATATAAATAAATATATGCAATAACTTTCCATGTTATGAAATACTTTATACTCAAATTAATTACATTATATATGAAATCGATGAGTATACTTTGGATTTATTGATAATTACATTCAAATTGATCACTAAACTAGATTTACTATTTTTTTTATTATTTTAATTTTTATTCTTTCAAACTTCATAAATACAATTATTTATAAGAAACTAAATTAAACTATTTTTTTTAACATAGAGTACTTTGATAGACAAAATATTAAGTGACCTTGCTTCAGCGATCAATTCCTATACGAGGATAATCAATGACTATTTGGAATTGATGTCGACACCTAATTATTTGGTTAAAACCATACACAAATAAAGACAGAAAAGTGTATGAGAATTAGGCACAAAGCACTGATTCGACTGTCTTAGACTACATGACTCATTGCCACAGACACAGCTACCATTATGAACATAAAAACAATTAATTTGACGATTGTCTTAATTAATTAATACAGGGTCCTTTCCATGTATTTTTAAGAATCGACTAGGTAGAAAGTTAAGTTATTATATTTAATTCTTTTAATAGTGCGATTGTAAAATCAATCGCAGACCAAACGTTTAACCTTGGGAAACGTTCTTATATTATCGTCATAAGATAATGTTGTCGTCGTCTTCAATCCTTATTCATTCCACTACGGGGATACTTCATACACACGGGGTTTAGAGCATACTCCACCACGGTGCTCAATTGCGGAATGGCGGAGTACAGCGTTTTCAAGCCGCCCAAAGACCACTGACTTGGCTTAACGACTGTCATCTAATGACAACAGCCGGGACCGACGTCTTAACGTGTCCTCCGAAACGCGGAGGAGTTCGAGATAAATAAACCCATCCATAGACCGGCTACGGTCAACGTTGCTTAACTTGCGTGTTCGATTAGACTGACACGAGCAACAACGCTCCTCCTCCATGTGATGTGGAGTGGTGTTATATAGTGCAATTAATTAATTTATGTAAAAAGCGTGACACACCAGTGTTAGGAAGCCAGATTTAATTTACAATCCATAATAAGTATCTCTAAAATGAGAAAATACACTCCCGGACACGCACTAACACTTACAATGTGGAGGAGGCCTTATGATACACAATTCATTACATTACAATAAAAATGATAAAATAAAAAGTTCACCTGAAGACACCTCTTTTGTATGAAATTTCGTGTAGTGGGCTGATAGATAAGTCCGGGAGTGTATTTCAACCGGCAACACTCTTTCGAAAGTGGCCAAAGGTTTAAACCTCACACATCGTATCGGATTATGAAAAAGTACTGATGCTACAGAGGACAATATTTGTTCAAGACATTTTAAAAATTAGGATTACCATGTATATGCTTCGGTAATCTGAAACTATTCTTACACCGTGCCACATAAATGATGTCCAATTGCTTGATGCATAATATTAACAAATATAAAAAAAAAATGTTTTGGTTCATTCCCATAATCAAGCCTTATAACAATGAAATTATGAGTCAAATTAGAAACGTACAAAAAGTAGATGATGTATTTCAAAAACGCCAAAATATTGCATCTATTAACGTTCCATATTTGGAACAACATGCGATATTTATTCCCCTTATATACTTTCAATAGCCTTTTACCATTTAGTTGCATGACATATCTTCTCTCTCAGTGGATAACGGCTGAATCTCTCTACGACGAACGCTACAAATAACTATTAGTACAATTGTTAATATAAAATATTAGTAAGGTAGTTAATATGTACACAATATATAATAATACTCTACCTAAATGAAAGTTACAAGTATTTATCAGTACATAACAAAATATTGGCATCTAAAAATATCACGTGCTAGTCGTAACACCTTAGATGGCAGCAGGAGTAACCCATAGACCTTCAGTCCCTTGCAATGCACAAGTGCACTTGATTTGCACAGTAATTGGCAAATAAATACTATAGACCATAAGAGACCTATGGGTCAGAACGGATTTTTTAGTGGTGGAGATATGGTACTTTATCAGAGTAAGTACCATATCTCTGTACCGTAATTGTATATACGGTAGTCTATTTGAGCACCACTAAAAAAACCGTAGCAGCTGAGGTGTCGTGTAGAACAGTGTTCCGCAAAATGTAAGCCGCGGCACACTGGTGTACCGTGGTCGTTAGTTGGTGTGCCTCGGAAAAATAAGATTATCTCATAAAGCTAACTAAACAGACGAAAGAAAAATTCTTAAACAAAAACTGATTTTATGGTATACCACAAAAATTTTTGGTTTCCTAGATATACCTTAAACACAAAAAGTTTGCGGAACACTGGTGTAGAAGAATGGCTAACACCCTATAAGTAGCTACACAGGAAACCAGGTAGCTCAATAGCATGCTGTTATCTAAAGCATGGCTGACTAGCACGCGGTAATTTGAAGATAACACTTACCGCCTCAGCTTTTTGCTTAAGAGCCTTCTTCTTATCCTGGATCTTCTTCAGCCGGTAGAACTCTTCACGCTCCATCTCGTCTAGCTCGGAGATGATATAAGCCAAGGTGCGCTCCAGTCGGGGAATGATTACTGTAATATCATTGTGTTAATTTTGATTACTGTTTCAATAATCCTTTCATTTTATAGACTAGAATAGAATCACCCCGTCTCTTCCCGTGGATGTCGTACAAGGCGACTAAGGGAAATACATTTAAAATCATCAAAACCTAAAAATAGTTTGTTCAGAATCATGAGTAGAATCAATTCCATAATTTTCATCCATTTTTAAAGTAACTGGTTTTGAAAAATAATAATTATTATTATTTAAAGTAACTGGTTTTGAAAAATAATAATAATTATTATTAATAATATAATAATAATTACAAAAATAATTATTATTATATTATTGCCGTGTCTATTATTAAATTGCGCTCGACAATCAAGCGAGAAAATGTGAAGTAGTCACAAGACGAACGTAAATATCACTATTCACTAATAATAAAAAATAGTGATATTTTACTTCTATCAGTTTTTCTTTATTCATAATGGATACCTTCAATACTAGCTAGCAGTCAGCGCGCGGACACCTCCCTGACGCCTTCCTTGCAACTTGAGGTAAGCAAGGCGTCAACTACCGAGCAGTCGGACGGCGGTAAGCTCGCCGACAGCGAGCTGTATGCTAATTTATGTTGCCAATGTTAAGTATATCCAAACAGCAATACTTTTGAAGCCCACATTTGAAGCACACCGCACGAGGCGAAGCGGTGCGTGTCGGGTGCCTGGTTCTAATGAGATATGACCTTAACATAGGATTTTTTAGATTTTTTATTGCAGTTGCCTGGATATGTATGTGTATACTGAATTCTGGAGGCAAGTTGATTGTGTGAGTTGAAAGTTTTCTAAAAACAACCTTACCGTGCTCAATTGCATTGACACGTCTGTTGGTGACCTTGATAACTTCATCGAGAGTCACGAATGAGGTCTGCAGCGACGCCAACTCAACCAATAGCTTGACAGCACTCTGGAAGTTCTTCTTCAGCTTGGCCAGTTGCTGACCACCTCGTGCCAAACCCGCAAGTTCATATGTATCTGAACCATCTTGATAAGACTCGAAAATTGGTAGTGTGACACCTGAAATGATACAAATAGAATTTTAGAACAGTTATTCCTTACTATAAATGATTTAAGAAATGGATTTCTATTTTTCGCATCAAAATGGATCAACCAATGAGCAATGGGAAAAATAATGCTAGGCTTTGGTTAGAAGAAAAAACTGGCCAAGTGCAAGTTGAACTCGTGCACAAACGGTTCCGTACCTATATTATCTATAATATATTATATATAAAATCATGTTTGTTGCATGAGAGCCCCCTTAAATATTTGTTTTATTTTAATTATTTATTTTTAAAGTGAATATATAACTAAATATTCTGTGAATGTTATAAATATCAAGCAAAAACCTCTTAAGTATGGGCACCCTCTTAAATATTTATTTTATTCTGTTTTTAGTATTTGTTGTTATAGCGGCAACAGAAATACATCATCTGTGAAAATTTCCACTGTCTAACTATCATGGTTCATGAAATACAGCAGTCTCAGTAATAGTCTGTTTTACCCTTTGGCAACGAAACCCTAAAAAGCAGGAAAAATTGTGTTTTGGAGTAGGCATTTTCTTTTTCCATTGTCTTGTACATTTAATTATTTATTGATATTAAATTGTTTATTACATATTTTTATCTATATAAACATCATCATCATCATCATCATCATTATCAGCCTGTATCTACCCACTGCTGGATATAGACTTTTCCCAATGCTTTACACCATATGTGATCCTCCGCTTTCCGCATCCAACTGCTACAAGACACTTCTTTGAGGTTGTTCGGTCCATCTAGAGGGAGAACTTATGTTTTGTTTTTTATATAACTATAACTACAAATTTTATATGTCATTATATTTACATATATTATATACATTAACATTTTTCAACAGTGTTGAAACAACCATTAAGCCAGCGAACTACCTACTCTAAAATCTCAAGATTTGTTCCAATAATTTAATTTCATTCAATTTAACAATATAACATGGTATATTGTTGAATTGAATGAAATTAAATAACAAAATTAATCAAAATCAATACCAGCAACATTGTCCTTTTTGGAGCGGATTTTGATCTGTGCTTTAGTGACGTTCTGAAGGACCACTTGGTTGAAATCTCCTGTTGTGAATTTGGCTTCAGCAAGAGAGAAAGCTGCTTCTTTCATCACTTCACCCATAAGGGTTTTTGTCTGCAAGATAGAAATAACAATTTACTTGCTACCCTGGATCTTGGAACTCTGGAGTTCTAATTAGATGATCAGGGTCAGAAGGTCGTCGTAAGGGCCAAAGTATAAAAAATATTTTACTTTAATGTCATAAAAAAAGAATTGATTGCTTTACATTTTATGTATATAAGAAAATTTAATACCAATTATGACTAAATTTTACCAAATTCTATAGAATGTGAAACGAATAAATCAAGAGATACTTACCTCAATAATTTTACTCAGGATCATACGAAACCTGACTTGCAATGCATCTGCCTTCTTCTTGAGCAGTCCATGACCTTTCACCGCGCCAGCCAAACGGCCCTTTATTAACATTTGAGCACTAAAATCAACAAAATGTTTCAAAAAATTTATCACACACCCAGCCTCAAGAGAACTTTAATTATTTATCAAACAGGAAAACTTACGGATCACAACACTTACCCCCGGGAAGGGAAAATCGCTAATACATCTTTGGAAGTCATATTGATTTAGGAAAATATTTGCGTTTTATCCCTTTTTCAGGATTTGAGGCTCACAATCCCGATCACCTGATTGACAGAAGTAGATGACAAAAAATTGTCTATGACTAGTCTTGTGATCACGCTCAATAAAAAAATATGTCGGCAAAGGAAATTCTTATACAGTGCCGCACACATATTTTGCAGTGAGCTAAAAAAAATAACAATAAATGGTAATGATCGAGAACTAATATCAAGAAGTAAGCGTTTAAATAAGTAATAAAATTTTGTAAATACAAGATAAAGTTAAGGTTTTAACAAGGTCCTTGTATAGGCATACCGTACATAATTTAACGTATGTTTTGTACGCATTCACAATCTCATTTTCAAATTCTTTTGCCAAAGATATGCGCTTTAAAAAAAATCACAGATCACAGAGCACGAGGCTCTACACGACTTGAAAGGGAATTGAAAATGAATCTACCACAAACTTTTCCAAAATATTTTTACATCATCTAAAAGCCCTTCGAATTCCGCGTCTTTTGAGCTCTCATACGTCCTCGTGGCCGCACGCAAGCCGCCCGCCGCGTGATATCTTCTCTGAATTCCGTTCTCGGCTTAAGTGGCTTCCTATTCGACTTCGCCGTAATCAACATATCCTTTCTCTTCTATATTCTACTCTTTTCAATCCCGCTACTCCTGTTTATTTAAATGAGCGATTCTTGTTTCATAGCGATGTCCAGGATCGTGCTACGCGCAGCACCCTTTCCCTTCGTCTTGTAACACCATCACACTCTTCTCAATATTACACAAAATCGTTTACTGTCCAATCTATAAGGCTTTGGAATGCTCTGCCTTTAACTATTCGTAACGCGCAAACTATTTCAAAGTTTAAAAATCTAGTTAAAGAGCACTATATGTCACGTACCTCTCTTTAACTCTTTTATTTTTCCTTTATCTGTCACTGACTATTTTTCCGTAATAAGTACATTTACGTAGTTTATATATGTATATTTTTTCAGGCAAATATGTATGTTTATGTATATTTATATTTTTATAGTTGAGTATGTGCCTATATATGTAGTATATGCTGCGCCACCTACCTTTATTTCAGGTCTCCTCTACCCAAAGGTTGCCTGGAAGAGATTGCTAAGCGATAAGGCCGCCTTTTATACTTATTATTTTAAGTGATTACTGTAATAGTTTTTTACTGTTTATGGTGCAATAAAGAGTATTGTATTGTATTGTATTGATATCGCACCTCCCGCCGCGCAAAACTCGCGGTTACGGGCACCTCTACAGCCTCAACCGTAGGGTTGTAAAATTACGTAATTTTACCAAAATCTACGAAGGTAATTTACGAAAATTACGGTAAAATTTGTTACATAACTGCCACGTTTAAAATTTTGATTTCTTGAAATGAAAATGCACGTGCATATTGTTGCGAAATAGAATGTAAGCACCCTAGGATTGCAAAATTACGTAATTTTCCCCAAAAGTCTTGTAAAATACCGGCGTAATATCACAGTATTACTATTTCTATAGTAGCGCATCGACTTTGAAGTGGGACGATGCCGCCGCCCGCGTAGATATCCACTAACTTAGAAACCGTTTGACTGACGACAAAATAAACAAACTAATAATGATTCGAGCAAAATACACTCAAACAGAACCTGTTGAAAGGGATATGTTTGACTTTGACACTGATGACGAACAATCAGACACGGAAGACGAATCAGTGTATCTTATTACATACATACATTGTAACTCAGTCTTTTTTTATGTCTACCACTATGGTGGAAAACAAAAGACGGCCCGCCTGGTGGTAAGGTTACCGCTGTCTACAGACTTATACATAATAATTATGATTCCATGTGATTATATTGCTTATTACCAGTGATCGGCGTTAGTAGTGCCATTTGGGGTCAATGGACTTCAATGTTGATGTTAATATGGATATGACCATGGGATTCCGGGATTACGTTTAGTCTAGTTTAGTAGTACATTATATTTTTTCAGTTGTCGCTGTGTCGTTAAGTGTTTATTACGCGAAAATTCGATTATATAGAAATTAGAAAAAGAAATTCTCCAGATGAATAAACAATAAAATAAAAGTTAAGTTAAGTTAAATAATAGCATGGTAAAGCGTATAAATAGGTAACTAAAATACATAGCTGGGCACCGTTAATCAAACGGTTAACTTCGTTAATCGCTAATCCGTTACTGAAAAAATTAACTTCGTTAAAAGTTAAAGCGTTACATTTCAGAAAATTTAACGGAAGTTAACGTTAATCGTTAATCCGTTAACACGTGATAAGAATTGCATCTTATAAAAACTGTTGGTTCTGGTATAATTATTAGAGTGTGGTATTAGAATTTGGGGTGTAAGGTTCATCAACATTTTTGAACCAAAGCCAACTTCACCTGCACGCGGTGCACCCTGCTGACTGACAAACGAAGTTCTGGCGAAAAGAGAGGTAGAGAGCGTAATTGTAAGCTACCCGACTGGGGAATGTACCTCTACCTCACAGAATACCGCAGTCAACTAACGGTTCCCTTGAGGGCTGTCGTGTTCCTCCGAGTGAGTGAGGTCACCTGAAAGGAAGGAGATGCTGCGATGGCAGCGGGGGTGGCGGCGCCCGAGCGATATTTTATGTTGCGAGCGTTAATATGGCTACGGTAACCGCTTCACATCAGGCGGGCCGTATGCTTGTCAGCCACCCGACGTAGTATAAAAAACAAAAAAAAAAGTGTATTATAGGCATGTTGACAAACAATGGTTTTTCATTCATTTGGATTAAGTAAGATTCGTCTGTTGTATGTGAAGAACGTTTCGGCTGCAGTAAGTATATCCTTGCCCGTGGAGAAAATACGCTCAACTGCACCGCATAAGGGTATAGCTGTATTATATTTAATAAATAGATTTGCGAATATCTGTTCCCCGAGGAATGCCGCATCATAACGAGTCTTTCGACTTCATGTCTAGCCACATTTTGACGAGACTTTGATTTGTGGCTCTTAGGATTTTCTTTAGACTGAAAGACAGAATTACTCACGTTGCTGCCTCTGCCACTTAAACTATCTCCGTCCTTCTAACTTTCGACAGCAAAATAGTAACATTTCACTCGCGGCACGCGCCGAGCGCACTTGTCAATCGGGTCGAGCGTAGTACATGTCAGTGGGGTATCTGTGCTGGATTAACGATTAACGGACTTTGGGAAAATTAACGGAAGTTAACGAGTCCGTTAACATATTTTTAAGTTAACTTAAAAGTTAATCCGTTACTCGAAATGTTAACTTCGTTAATTAACGATTAACGGATTAACGAGTTAATGCCCACCTATGCTAAAATACAAATAGTAATAAAATAATTCAAAGCTAAATAAAATTGTTTAATGAAAATGCCGGGATTTGGGACGCATATCCATATTAAGACAACGGTCACAAATCCCGCGTAATGGCACTACAACGCCGATCACTGCTACATACTACTAATCATTAAATAGAAAATAATTCTTTCTTTGTAATGATTATATCACCAATATTGTACTGTAAGACCATTAAACTTACTTAGGTACTACAAATTGTGTGCCTTATTTCGGCACTGCCCAATGCCCATGTCTCAGATCTTGATTTTAATTAGACAAAAAATTTGTCGTTAATTTGTCGAAATTTGTCGCCCAAAGCAAAAAATTTGTCGGTCTCCCGTTAAAGAGTTATAAGGTTTTTTTTGTGGCAGTGTGTGGCGAAATAAACCTTATTTCGGCACTGCCCAAAAAAACTACACCACCTAGCGAAAATCTGATTTCACCCATATGTTGCCTTGAATTTGTCGAAATTTGTCGGAAATAAAACACAACTGGTCGATGCGTAATTAAAAAGTTACAAGCATTTTAATAATTCTCATAATAAGTATAGTCCGAGATTATTTGCTTTGGGCGACAAATTTCGGCAAATTAACGACAAATTTTTTGTCTAGATTAAAATCAAGATCCGAGACCTGGGCAGTGCCGAAATAAGGCACACCTACAAATTCAAGTTTTATTTTCGATATCATCTGCTGTCTGGTATTAATTTATGGACACAGTTTCGTTTATCTAAGTCACTCAGATAAACGAAAGTGTGTGAATGAGTGTAATATTAGTTTTTTACCGAAAGTTGCCGTATTTTACGTAAAATATCGGAAAATGACGTAAAATATGGTATTTTACCGTATTTTACCACGGTAATTTTACCGCTTTACATCCCTACTCAACCGTCACCAATATCGAAAAAAGTGTAATGACATAAAATGTTCCTTGGTTCAGTATCGAGGTGCTTTATTTTCATATTTTTGAAATCCGGCCCCGATCTCGAGATGTCGGAAATTTTCTGTGAAAACACGATTTTTCGGTCGAAAAAAGTCTGTTTTTTTTCGATTTCCAAAAAAATTTTTGACTTTTCCAAAATAATTTTAACTTTTTTTTTATACTACGTCGGGTGGCAAACAAGCATACGGTCCGCCTGATGTGAAGCGGTTGTCGTAGCCATATTAACGCTCGCAACATAAAATAACACTCGCGCGCCGCCACCCCCGCCAATGCAGCATCTCCTTCCTTTCTGGTGACCTCACTCACTCGCAGGAACACAACAACCCTCAAAGGAATTGTTATTTGGCTGCGGCATTCTGTAAGGTGGAGGTACATTCCCCAGTCGGGTAGCTTACAATTACGCTCCCTACCTCTCTTTTCGCCAGAGCTTCGTTTGTCAGTCAGCAGGGTGCACCGCGTGCAGGTGAAGTTGGCTTTGGTTCAAAGGTGTTGATAAACCTCTTACACCCCAAAAATCTTCTTAAAGCCCTTCAAATTCCGCGTCTTTTGAGCCCTCATACGTCCTCGTGGACCTAAACCTCAGGGTATCACGGGCGAGTCGCACTTTCAGCAAAAATGGGTGCCAACTGGAGCGAATGAGAAAACCAAAGACGTAAAACATTTTCAATGATAAAAAACTTTAATGTCAATTGACATTAAAATTTGACGTTTGTGGTAATTATTTTTTTTTTTCGCTTCGCTCGTTCGGCTCATGCGCTGTGTTTGTCTAACGTTCCGTCTCTGTACGCTAACCTAAGCGAGTTCATAAGCTGTTGATAAAATCTAAATCTAAATAAAAAATCGGTTGTCCGTAAGGTCGGTTTACTGACGATAGTTGAACGTGACAACGTCTTATGAAAATACCAAAATACTGATGGAATGTTTGCATCTTTCAAAAGAAAATTTTAATGGTACGCCTCAGAGCGAGGTAACGCCGCATACGTCATGTTTTTTCGTGCGTGCAGCCGGCTCCATCGAATTATAAGACGTTGTCACGTCAAAAAGATATGACTTTGAATAATAGTGTAAAAGACGGATAAGTTGAGAAAATATCGGTAAACAAATAATAGTATAATACCTAGATGTTTAATACTACCTTACTATTGAAATTGAATGTCTGTGGATACTATTGACATTAAGAAGTTGAAAGATTCGGAATTATGAACATTAGAAACAGAGTAGTTATGAATTGTGATTGTTAGGATAAAAATTCTAATGAAGAACATTTTCGGAGTTGAAAATTTAGATGAACTTTGGCGCACCGTAACGTGCAGCTGCGCACCACGGGCGATTGATGGCTCGTTGACTCGATGAATGAGTAAGTTAATGAATGAGAGCAATGGTGTGTTAACTCATCAAATCACCCATTGTCTTTCTTGTCATGTCTGGAAAACTTTTTGGTACGAGCTTGGTGAGCGCGGTTGTCATTCTAAACACGTTTTCATAATTTTATGTAAAATATAATATTGATTCATAATAGATATAGTGTATTATAGACCTAATAACCGCTTGAGTGCATAAAATTAGTAGAATATTTGATTAAAACTGTTTGAATCGGGGCTATGCAGCAGAAAAAATGCACTATCGGTTTTGCTGTTGACTTATTACAAGTAATGGAGGAGCAAGAAAATTCCTGATGATATTTTTAAGCATGTCCCTGAAGCCGGGAATAAGATAGAAGAAACAATAAAAAGATGGGCTCTAAAGGACATTGATTCCAGAGCCGTAAAGCTATTTGGTAAATTGTGACAATTTATTTCAGACTGACATGACAATGTAATTGTCATGTCAGTCTGACTGAAATAAATTTTTTGTTTGTTTGATTGATTGATTTGATTGCTAGTATGTTAGTTAAACCTTCCTTTGCTCGATTTGACCAAACCAAAACAAGTAATGAATTAAATAGCATTAGAAATACATAAATTTACACGGCCGTTTATGCAGTAATGTATAAAAGTTTGGACTCTTTAATTACTGTCATGTTAAGCAATCAAGAATAAAAAACGTAATGTTTTCCGATTTTGATAAGGACGAGAAAAATCGCAACACATTATGCAGAATTTGTCTCGAGGATGGTGCTACTTTACCAATATTTGAAGCAGACGAAAAAGAAAGTATTTATTTGAAGCTTACAAAATGTTTAAAAGAAAAGGTAAAATACATATCAATTAGAATTGAGATTAAAATATTCACTAACTCTTCTTTAATTTTCCTTTCTATTAATTAGGTAAAGCCTTCCAACAGCATTTATCCTAAATTCAATTTCCACAAGACACATTTTGATCATAATATGGCTAGCCACCTATTAAAATAAAATTCTGTTAGAATATCTAATGCTCATTGTACTACGTTTTGTGTCATAACACTGTTAGAAATTTTATGGATTGTTTATCCTCTTTTGAAGTGTGTCAATTTACATGTTAACTGGATTTCCAAATTTAATTATCCTGTACTTTTCTAACAAAATCTATCTCTAAACTACTTCGATTGAGGGGACACCCGTATCACAACATGAGGATGATTATATGTTGATGCCAATTATCTTAGCCATAGCATAGCATATAGTATTATATTCGCAATCCTAGTATTATCTACAGTATTATTTTTCTGAACAGTTAGTAAAACTTAATTATTATTTGAAGTGTAACCTGCAACTTTTAAAAACAAACAAACTTCTACTTCACACTATCAATGTTTAAAAAAACCCCAATAGGCAAACATTCACATTTTCCGTCCAGCTTGGATAACAATTTTTCTTGTTTTTGTGTGCGTGTTATTGTTATGTTTGGTATGTGGCAAAAGTTTTATATACTTTTTGAAGCATTTTTATTTTCATAGATCGAAGATTTACAAGGCTATCCCCGCTGCATTTGCAATAACTGCAATAACACCTTAGATACTGTATGCAATTTTATTAACAAATACAATGAATCTTCGAAAATATTAGAGGGTGGATTGTTAAGAATTATCAAAAATGAAGGTGATGATGATGACAATGATCATTTCAATACTGATTTTGAAGTTTCCGCTATAGATTTTAAAATTAAAACTGAATCAATAGATTATGCAGAAGATGATGTTATTTATATAGAACCTGTTGAAGATTTTTTAAAGCCATTTGAAAATTTGAAAAATTTAACAATAACTAAGGTAAAAAAGGAAAATGGAAAAAAGAATAAAACCAAAATTGGTAAAAAGAGACACTTGAACAAAACCAATAAAATAGCGTCAAGTATTTTAGAAGGTGAATTTCTATGGAATGGAGAACACTGGAGGTAATATCAGTTGTACTTTTTTTCACTTGTTACCTATTTTTTATATATTTAGTAGTGTCTGACTGAAGGTTGATTTTTGGCCGAAGCCGAAGCCGATTAAAAGGTTATCACCACAATCCTTTTTTTCTTTTAATTTTTTCATTTACCATCTTCATCAGGGTCTTAGATACCAAAACATCAGGCTTGACTAGCCTGATGTTTTGGTATCTAAGACCCTACTACTGCTTAATCTATATTCTATAATGAAATTGTATGCAACCAATATCTAGGAGTCTGTATCGACAGATGTTTTAGAAAAAATAATTTTAGGAATTATTATACGAGTTAAAATTTTGTTCAGCAAAACAATAATTTTTAGAAGATTATCTGTCTATATAAACATCATCTAGTCTTATCGAGAAGTAGTCCTAAAGCTTCTAACCCATACTTTAACCCGTACTTTAAAGCTCAGTCACATGTATCACTCAAAAACTACTGCACTTCTTCTTCAGAGTTATTATTATAATAATTGTTTATTTTCTGAAGTTCACAAGGATGTAGTTGCAGACTGCCTGCTAATAAAAATATTAATGACATATTTTAAATTTAGGCCATAATTAAATTCATATATATTGTCGCGGTCCTGTCGCGAATCATCTAGAATGAAACCTTCTAGAATAGTCGCCGCATACTTCGCTGCAAGCAATAATGACCCGTATGTCTACTGGTTATAACACTATGACATGAAAATGTTCTAGACACGTTACGATGTGAAGTACATACATGTAATTACGAGAACATTCGGGAACCCATGGCGGCGGATATAAATAGCGACCGCCGCACGCAAAGTTGTTCAGTTTGGACTTCGGAAGAGTAAACTTCGATCGAATCTACCTGCGAGACAAGTGATAACCTACGACCTCAGCGACTTGGACTTCGATTTGACCTGCGATTTGGAATCTTAGAGAGGCGAGAACAAGCCAAGATGGTGCGAAGTCCCCCCCCCCCCCCCCCCCTGCCCCCCTACTAGTGTTATCACCAAGGCATACTGCGCTCAATGGGACAGTTTTATTCTTCAGAACGGAATACTTTACCGTAAATGAGAGAAACCTAATGGCAGAGAGTTCTTATATATAGAGATATCTTCAGATAGTTGTCCCAAGAGATGGGTACAGGATGTCCTTCGTGAAGTGCATGATGGCGTGTCGGGTGGACGCTTGGTCGTGGGACGGACGTTGGCAAAGATTCGAAAAGGGTTTTACTGGCTTCATAGTCGAGAGGATGTCCAGGATTGGTGCCGCAGGTGCGCTGCTTGCGCTGCGGTGGGGGGTCCATCAACTAGAAGCCAAGGAAACCTGCAACTTTGTAACGTTGGTGCACCCTGGGAACTCGTTGCGGTTGATGTGGCTGGGCCATTCCCTGTGGTGGAGTCGGGAGATGGATGCTTCATGGTGATTGTGGATTGCTTCTCTGAGTCAATCAATCAATTTATTCAGTAACAATTTTACAATTGTGTTTGAATTTTTTTACAATTTTACATTACAAATAATACAATTGTCAACTAAATAGGGTCTCAACATGCACAACAATATAAAACACTACACAACATTAATATACATAAAATCCATAATAAAAGTCAAAATCAATTAAAAACATAGTATTCAATTTCATAGTATGTCAGTATTGTTATTATTATAATTAAAATATTCGTTAACATCATGAAAGTTTCTTTGCAACAACCATAATTTCAATTTCGATTCAAAGAGATGAACGCTTCGAATGTCTTTCAACTCGTTAGGCAACTTATTGTATGCTTTTTTAGCCTGGTAATGTGCACTATGTAGTACTATATTAAACCCGGGTGTTATGTCTGTTAGTAAGTTCTTTCTTCTAGTATCTTCGCGTAATACTCTTTCTTCCTCTGTCTCAGTCTTAGCCAATTGTTTTTTAAGGTCTGTGAGCAATATAAGTAGATAGAGACCTGGAACGGTTAGAATTGCAAGGTCACAGAAATATGGTCTACACGATTCCCAAGGTGGTATTCTTACCATAGCACGTATGGCTCTTTTTTGGATTACAAATGCTCTATGTATATTGTATTTATAGCTATTTCCCCAGTACTTTATGCTATATCTTAATTTTGATTCGACTAATGCGAAATAAACCATTTTTAGTCGATCTACATTTATGTCATCTCGAAGGAAAATATCATCAGCCTGTTTTGCAATAGCAAAACAGGCTGATGATAAACTATTTTCAATTGCTGTAATTTCACTTTTCCAATTTAGGTATTCATCAATATATGTACCCAAAAATTTTACATTATTAATTGTATCTACTTTTTCACCATTTAATTTAACGTCCAAGGTAGCCTTATTTTTAGTTGTCAATTTAAATAAAATAGTTTTTGTTTTACCACAGTTTAATTTTAAATTATTTATATTAAACCATTCATTAAAAGCATTTAGTGCAGCATTGATACTCATTCATATTTAATATTCAATTGATCCATGTCAGTATCATAAATTATAGCATTCGTATTGTCAGCAAAGTTTATTATTTCAATGTCAGGTAAGTTTTTCTTAATATAATTAATGAGATCATTAGTGAAAATTATGAATAGTACTGGCCCTAAGATTGATCCTTGCGGTACACCTCTTGCTATTTGTTCGGTTTTAGATCTAGCTGTCGTTTCACGACCATTTTAGATTTTAGTCATTTCTATGAACTGCCGTCTATTTTTCAGATATGACTTAAAAAGATTTAATTCGTTTTCTCGAACTCCATAATGTTCTAGTTTTCGTAAGAGTATTTCATGATTTACAGCATCAAAGGCAGAACTTAGGTTCAAAAATAGGCCCGCAACTTTTTTCTTATCGTTCAGTTTCGTGGTTACTTCGTCTATTAACAAATCTATAGCATCTCTTGTGCCTTTTCCTTTTTGATATCCAAATTGTTTATCGCTAAGTATATTGTTAATTTTTAAGTGCCATAATAGACGTTTTTTGATCAGTTTTTCAAAAATCTTTGAGAGTATCGGCAATAAGGATATTGGCCTATAATTATTTGGATCACTTTTCGATTTCTTTTTAAAAACTGGTATTACTTTAGCAATTTTCAGCTGGTCAGGAAATATACCCCTGTTCAAACATTCGTTAAATAATTTACATAATGGTTCAGCCAGCAATTTTATATTATCTTTAATTATGGTTATAGGTATACCATCGTAGCCACAAGATCTTTTAGATTCCATACCATTTACTATAATGATAATTTCACGAGGCGTAATAGCACTCCAAGTCATATTGTCATGCACTCTGTTTGAGTTTTCAGTCAATATTTTGATAGCCGTGTTATTGCTAGCTTGTGAGTTAGATTCAATTTTAAAGCAGTCCGAGAAAATGTTTACTACTTCCTGAATGTCATCTATAATGTTGTTATCAATTTTTAAGTACATTTTATCCTTAAATATATAGCTTTTTTATTTCTACTTTGATTTACGACCTTCCATAAAGCTTTCGTAGAATCTTTAGCATTATCAATTTCTCGAGTAACAGCATTTTTTCTCGCATTTTTAAGTACTTTTTTATAAACCTGAGTGGCCAGAGGTATTCGCCGTGCCTGATCAAGAGGCCGCAACTGTTTGGAGAAGTGGTTGCCGATTTGGTGTGCCTTTGGAGGTGTACTCCGACCAGGGTGGGAGCTTTGAGTCGCGGATATTTCAGGAGCTCTGCAAAATATTGGGTGTGCATAAGACTGGCACCGCCCCACATCATCTTCAATCCGACGGCATGGTGGAGAGATATGATCGGACACTTAGGCATTTGGTGAAGCTCGTTGACGGCCGCCTGAGAGACTGGGACAAGTGCATGCCGCCGTTTCTCCTGGCCTGCCAAGCAGCGTAGCGTGAAGGCGCAGGGGCGGCCCCGGTACGTGTCAATTTTGGGCGGGAGCTGAGAATACCAGTGAATCTGCTAACTGGAGGACCTCCTGGCGACCCACGTGCTCTGCACGTGTGCATTTCCGAGTTGCGTGGGAGAATGCGGGGGGTTCGTGCAGTGGTTCGGGAGGATGGGTTGCGGTCGGGTGAAGGGATGGGGACTGGGTACGACCGTCGAGCAAATACAAACAGCTTCAAAGAACTTCACTAGTCTGGCATCACAACTCGACGAAAAGGAAATTCTCCGAAATTACAGACAAGATGGGAAGGGCCGTACAAAGTGGTAACTCGGTTGAATGACGTGACATATCGAATTCAACGGCAGCCGAGAGGTGCACAAAAAGTGGTTCACATTGACCGCGTAGCTTCTTATCACAGCAGTAATGAAGATGCTCAGGACAAGCATCTCTAATAGGGGAGCAGTGTCGCGGTCCTGTCGCGAATCATCTAGAATGAAACCTTCTAGAATAGTCGCCGCATACTTCGCTGCAAGCAATAATGACCCGTATGTCTAGGTCTACTGTCATAAGGTTCATAACACTATGACATGAAAATGTTCTAGACGCGTTACTATGTGAAGTACATACATGTACATAAGAGAACATTCGGGAACCCTTGCCGGCGGATATAAATAGCGACCGCCGCGACGCACAGTTGTTCAGTTTGAACTTGAGAAGAGTAAACTTCGAGCGAATCTACCTGCGAGACAAGTGATAACTTACGACCTCAGCGATACTATTGGACTTCGATTTGACCTGCGATTTAGAATCTTCTTGTGGACTTCGTGTTGTGAAGACCTGCAGACCAGACCCTGCGTGAATAAATCCTTGGAAGTTGTCATTGGCGTTTTACATCCAAATCTAGAACCCTAGCTCGTAACAATATTTATTTGCCATTGAGGCCTTGCAGGTACTTGTAAATGGCATACCTTTTTTTAATAATCTTTTATCATAATTATATACCTTTTATCAGTATTAAGGTGAGCTAGAATCACCTTCACACTGAGACTTGCAGCACCTGCTGTAAATAAAATGATTCGCACCCATTTCCTACATAACAAAAATTTCCTTTGCCGAAAGAATTTTAAATGTCCCTTTTGCATATTGTCTCATTAACAAAGTGACTGGTATACTTAGTTAGCAAACTATATTGTATGATTGCAGTTATAATTACGAACAACTTACTATAAACATAGGGACATTTTGCGAAAATGGCGTATTGCTAATGGTACGTTTTGAAAGAGCGACATTGTGAAAAATAGTCTTGGAAAAAATACTCTACAATATAGGCATTCTGAGAAAATATTTTTTGCTGCCAGAGATGGTATTTAGCGAAATAAACATTTTGTTACATATGATGTTCCTTTTGTAAAATGTTGTAGTCCTTATAGGCAAGGTGAATGGTGGTTAGTGTAAACAATACCTAGTTAATAGCATAACATACATATACAATTATACATATTATTATTTACAGTTTAAGTTCAACTAAAACGCCTCCACCGCAAGTAATCACAGTGCATAAAAAGAGGTCTCACCATAAAGATGCAAAGAAGATAATTCCACTAAAAAAAATACCAAAAGAACCTAAGCCGGATCCACCGAAACTATGTGACATTTGTGGAGAAGTTTTTAAAGACAGTCATCGCCTAACCCTACATAAGAAGAAAACACATTTCAAAAACCCAGCCAAATGTCCTAAGTGTCCACGAATTTGTGCATCACAATACTACTTGAATAGACACATGAAACGGAAGCATGATACAAACTCAGACTTTATTTGCTCAATATGTGGACATCGGTTTGCATTTAAAGGTGAATTGTCAAATCATCATAGAAAAGTCCATGACAAACATTTGCAGCCTAAGAAAATATTTAAATGTAAATTGTGTGACAAGACCTATAAATGTCAAAAATCTGTAACGGTTCATGAGAGATCGGCACATACAGGTAAGTGCATAATGTGTTATTTCTTTGCATGGTTATAATTAGAGATTTGGATTAACGCGTCACTGATGAGGTTATAGTTTGTTATCTTCAATCGTCTATATTGAAAATCCGAAGTTTCGGCCGAAAGTAGGACTTTCTGTTATATCATTTATTGGGTTTTCGTCTTCGATAATTAATACTAGAACTAGATGTACAGTGACTGAAAAATGCCGTATTACTTTATATACTCTGCATGGCAATTATGCCACATTTGCATTTTCAACAAAAAATAAAATAAAAAGACAGGCTCTAACAATTCTTTTAATTTCGGAACAGAGCGAATATGAAATTCGACCAAATATAGTGTTAACGAAATAGTTCGACTAATTCATTTAATGTGTATCAAATTCAATCGTGTCCAATTTTCTCCAAATATTACGATTTTGAATAAAAATAAATATTTACGTCAAGCTTTTATGTAATAAGATAAAATTAAGTTAGTATTAAATTACTTGTACTTACGAAATTCATCTTTTTTTCGTATCCTAGAAGTGTGATTATTACAACTTTTAAACGAGCTGTTTACCTTATTTGCTATCGAAGGGTTTAAATATGTCTATGTAAAAGTGGTCCCAAATTGTGATTCGGGATCTGTTTCTGTGAGGACGTTTTTTGGGTATTGATTGGGCATCTAGTTCTAGTGTTAATAATCGAATGTCTACGTCAAAGCAAATGCAGCTATTTCATCTACAATGTTTCATCTATAAATTTAGATAATAATTGAGTAATAATCGAAAAAAAATTATGAATTAGGATGTGAAAAATTAGTTTCGAATTTAATTTTCGTGTATCTAATGTAAATTTTTAAATGATCTAATATTCATACGTGTTTCGATCAAATTTCTTTCGTTCGGGCTATTTTGGACTGTCCTATATGTGAGTCTACGGTTTGTCCATCTTTAGTATGCTATGCTTATTGATTAAAGTACAATTAGTAAACATAATGAATACCTAGATACTTTTTTTTTTTTGCTTAAAAAAAGTCATTTTCTCCTATTGTTTTATTTCAGGTCAAAGACCAGCAGTATGTACCGTGTGTGATTCAAGTTTCTATCACGAAGATTACCTGAAAGAACACATGCGTCTCCACACAGGAGAAACACCATTTAAATGTCCCATATGTGGACGAGGCTATGCCCAACGGTGCAATATGAAAAGTCATCTCAGGATACATAGAGTGGCTGAAATACCCCCTGACGTGCTAAGTAAACTAAGACCTAATTATTTAAAACTGTTAAAAGATTTTCGATGATTTAATTTTAACATAGAACTTGTTTTATTAATGTTTATATGTGCAATATTATCTTTTATCTAAACAGTCCGAAAATATAATAAGTGGTTGATAATATCTAGCCTATGTTGTTGCTAGACTGCAATTTCTGAACATATTTTTTTGTTTCTGAAATATGTGTTGACAAGGAAAGTACGAACTCATTGAATACAGTCGAAGGTCTAATTTAATTGTAAATAAAAAACAACAAGAGCATGTTATACAAGGCATTTTTCGGACATCTGTCTTTTATAAGATAAACGACAGAAAGAATATAAAAGAAAAACAGAGAGACTAAGAAGGGATTACATGCATAGACCAGGCGAAAGAAAATATCGCGTTAGTATCAGGGACTGCTTACGTTAAAAATAAAATAAAAACGATACTTGTTCAAGAAATAACGTTATTTTCAGAAATCGTTACTGAATATACCGCATCCGTGAGGTACCCACGGATGCGGTATGTTCAGTATATTATTATATGTATTTTGTCCGTCCGGCACTGTTCAGTCATTTATCGTAGTCAACCAGTCTGACAAAATGGCACGAAGGAGAAAATAATATCGTACTGAATAACTATATACATATAAATATTTCAGTCCCTGGTTAGTATCGCACAGGAATCTGAAGAGCGTGCTTCAGATGATCACAAAATATGCAACACAAGGTTAAAGATAATGTAGGTATTATGAATCGTATGTAAAACCACACCCCGGCCGCTCCATACAAATGTCGCGTCGTTTACTACTACATAAACAATGACGTTTGTGCAGAGCGTAAATGAGCGTGTGTGCGTGCGGCGCCATAGCCAAACTGTTCCAGATTTGTCTCAGAGCCATACTGTACTATTACATATACTGTGGTAAAACTCAAATTGTCTAACTACCCAAGATTGTTGTTATTAATTTTGTTACTTTGAATATTTGTATTTGGCGCATAATGCATAGTGTCTCATTTTTATAAAACATCTAAAATATAATGTGAGATTATGTGATAGATATTATTTTATTAATAATTTTATAAATATATGCATGATAATTATTAAAAAGACATATTCTTGATAATAATTAAGAACATGTCATTTTAAGCTTACCTAATTACAATGACACAATGATTATCATCATCAGGTCATTTTTGTCTCCACTACAGGAGCACGACCCTCTCTCATCCGTCCCCGACAGAAGGAGGATTTGGCCTACACTCCCCACGCTGGCCAGACGGGTTGGGGAGGCAATGACAATGATTATATGTAGTCATATTAGCAAAATGTTATTTTTGCATAATGTCACCTATTCAAAATAATAGCATGCACAAAAAGACATTTACAAGAAGAAAGTGCAAAAGGCGGCCTTATTGCCAAGCAATTTCTTCCAGGCAATCTTAAATATATGTATGTATGAAAATGAGCCTTTTATTGTTATTTTATGTAAGTGTAACCTATTTTTTCGCCTACTTTATTTTATTTGTATGTGTGTATGATTAGCAAACAAATAAATCAACTTATCTATCTGTCATTCTTCTGTCATTTTTCATGGTGTAGAAAAATAATTATATCATTTGCATGAAATATTTAAATTAAAAATTAACTGAACTTAATAAAAATCTGTAGTTTATTTACTATGTAAATCGGAAGGTGGCAGTTTGCTGTTGTAATGTGAAAAGATATTTTGCGAATGTGACATGACATATTGCTTTAAAATGTAACTATAGCATTATGCGCCGTGATTTTTTGTATGTACCATCACCTATTTTTTTAAATTGTTTTAACTTAACTCCATTTATAATATTTGTAGTAAAATGATAATGCACATTCTGCCTTTCAAGCCAAGGCCTCAACATGCACATAACTATTATCAGAATAGTAACAAGAATAAACACAAAAGTTTTTTTTTTTTAAAACAAGCTTTTATTTGCAGATAATAAAAAAAGAACTTAAAGTATTTTAGTTCTTTTTTTTATTAGGTTTAGGCCTATGTTATTACTGAGTTTCGTTCAGCAAGCCCTGTCCATTGGATACCCATTTCATACAGGTTAATGTGGAAATTATAATTCGCCATTTCGTGGCGGCCGCCATATCTAAAAAAAAAGTGTAGCATTTAGGTAAATGGGTATTGTGCACGAGAACTAAAAGTGTGCCAAATATCAGCTCAATCGGACACACTGGAAAATGGGTCAATTTTAACCTGCAAGATTTGATTTTGCGGGTTGCCGTGCTTAGCTAGTGAAACTGTTAACACAGCACTCTTTTTTTCTGTTCTGTGTATGTGTTACCGGAAATGTGTTAAACGAATATACATATTTATATAATGAATGATGGTTCGTCCAAGAAATGAGTCAATAGAATTTTGCATAAACAGATTATTCAAAATTAATGGAACACTTCACTTCAGACTTCTTTTTCTTTATATTTCACAGGACAACTGAACCGAAAATCTTCTTAAATGTGTGAGTAGGTATAACTTACTTTATAAGCAACCTGTAGTCTCAGGTATTAAACTCTTGGTATTACAGGATGTTACGAGGTTTGGTGGAATAAGGTTAATCTTACCTCACCCTAAAAAAGGCATTATATGCGATAACAGTATATGCGAGGGATGTCTGATCTTACTTGCCTGGAATCTTGCACCTGCAAGTGTTTACCAATTATTATATACAATATTAAAAGATCCCGATTTTATATTTAATAAAACTAGGAATTGGTGTGTCAATACAATAGTGCTGGATTATACTTACATATTTCCAGTGACATATATACTCTGAAATTTTAAAACTGTTCTAAGATTATTGTTGTGTAATAAAATGTGTTGAAAATTTAAAAGTATAATTAGGGATATTCGTTATACATAATAAGATTAACGTTTAAACATACTAAGGAGAAAAACAGTTTTATTTTGAAAATTATTATGAAAAAATGTGGTTGATTTTGTTATGTTATTTTTTAATTACCTACTGAAAAATAAACAGAATTTATATAATATATACTTCCTGTATTATTTCGTAACATAACTGGAAGACTAAACTTTACAGTTTCTTCTTCTTTCGTGTATATTCCCTTGGGGCCGGCCATCTTGTGTTGACGGCAGGACATTCTGTCCTGGATTGTCCGGGCGAGCCTAAACTTTACACTCGTAGTTTAAGAATAAAACATACGCTGAAGAGCTGCAATCTTAAATTATGTTCGGAAATCGTATATTTCCATTTCTTGTTCTCTCCAATAACCTGGAATTTAGTAATAATGCTTCATTTTCCATCATACATAACAAATTTGGTTAAATATGGGTGTACAAAGGTAAGCTTATCTCTGCAAGAGATCTCTTCCAGCCGGTTGGCTATAGAATACAATATATACTGTATTACAATTATTATAAACTGTACAGTAGCTACAATTAATATAAAGTGTGCTGATAATAAATATTTATTATGAAATATATTACATTATATATTTTTATAATCGTTATTATAAATTAGGTGCTTACTTACTCTTTCAATGATGATGATATTTCTCTAAAGCATTTTAATTTTTCTTCTTCTATGTTAGTGAGATAGTTTATTTTGTTCATCTCCATCTCTTTCAAGCGCAACTCTTCTCCCTTTAATTTTAATTCCAATGCTCTTAATCTTAGTTCTTCAGATTTGTGATGGGCTTTCTCTTTTTCTAATACTAAGGCAGTTTTCAATTTTAAGTCTTGTAATGATTTTTTCTTTTTAAATTTTTTTCCTATAAAATAAACTTGATGTTAATATCTGAAAAAAAGGTTCTAAATATTTTCTAAGTGCTACAATACTTATAATTTTGTATGGTGAACAATAACTATGTCAAATATTGTAGACATAGACTGGATCTTCACCGCAGCAAGCTGCATTACGCCATGAGATCAAGGTCTTACCTACCTTTTATTTTAACTTTCTTCTCAGTGTCTGATGATTCCTCAACAGTTTTAAACTTGTCACTGCCTAAAAACAATTTATGAAAATATTTGAATAAAAATCTAGGTACATAAAATTATTGGTACAAAAAAAAATTTGGAAGCTTACCATTTGATACTTCCTCTGCAGCACAGAATTTGCTCCCATTCTGATTGAAATACTTTGTGTTACCATTGTCTTCTTCTTCTGACATCAATTTGTTAGTCTGTGCATTGTTGTATTCCTCATTGAAATAGTCTGATTGCATCTCATGACCTTCCGGTAATTCTACTTTATTTACTACCTTAAATCACAGAATAATTTTGACTCCCCTAATATATTTGAGTATAATTGAACTAATAATTGCATCTACAGTACTTTCCATATACTTTTTGAGTAACCTAAGCTTTTACTATGTATAGATAGATAGAATATGCTTTATTTGCACAATAAGAGAACAGAGATTACAACTAAAATTATTAACAAAATGTTTATGTGCAACAAGGCGGCCTTATTGCTGAAAGCAATCTTTTCAAGGCAACCTTGAGGTAACGAAACAATGCATGAAGTGGGTAGGGTTATGGTAGGGTTCACAAGAAAGCACAAACAAATCATATATAAAACATAGATATAAACATACATACATATATATATACACATACACATATATATGTCTATATATACACACACACACATATATACATATACATACATGTAAACAATAAGAGAAAAAAAAATACATAATATATATTAAAATACATACCTACATAGCTTAAATATAAATAAATAACAAAGCTAATAATATCAGTATACAAAGATGGAATCAAGGCGAAAGGAAATAATCATGTACACTCTTTTTGAAAACTTCAATAGATTTTGCGGTTCGGATAGTCACAGGTAAGTTTTCCAGAGCCTTATAGCTTGTATATTAAAGGATTGATCTAAGAATTTAGAGGAATGAGAAGGAACACAAAGAGTAAGATTTTCACAGGAGCTAAGTGGCAGATTGTGAATGGAAGAGGAAAACTGGAAGGAGTTTCTAAGACGTCTCAGTGACGCAGATGCAGCAAAGATCCTCCTGCTAACCTCGGCCACCTGTGACCTCCAAGATAATGTTGAGTCGAAAATAATCCCAAGATTTTTAACCATTCCACTAAAAGGAATGCAGATACCATCAAACACAACCGATGGGATTTGAGAAACATTAAGTCTTGAAATGAACACCGGACTGCCTATAGTAATGGCCTGAGATTTACTCCGATTCACTCTCAGCCCAAATAGCTTACTCCAGGTTGAGATTAGATCTAAGTCAATGTTAATCTGACTAATGGCCTGAGAAATATTATTGAGTGAGGCTTGAGAATATATTTGTAAATCATCTGCATAAAGGTGGTAGAATGAAGAAATATTGTGTATGTATTTTGTCATAACAAATATATTCAAAAACTGACTTCAAATGCAGGTTCAGTAGTACCATTTCTAATGTAAGTGCATCATTCTTCTCATCCACTGGGTAGTCAATCATCTTCAAAAGTCTCAGTTCTAGGGTAGTGAGCGTAGGGGTTGGGTGTTCAAAGCTATAGCTCATTCGACGCAGGAGTATGTTGGCTTTCTTCTTTGTTTTATTTTTCCAGTCAGCCCACATCTGCAATAGTTGAATAAGTAAAATAATGCATTAAAAATCTTTGACTAATTTGAAAGAAAATGTGACCAATTTGAAAACCCAAGGCCTAGCTTGGCCATATGGGCAGATTTCAGTATTAGCAGGCATATGTGCTGATAAGTAGGAGCACTTGGGCAAGATGTCATGTACTACATGTTTACTGTATCAACTGTATTTACCAGGTTTTTGGCAAATAAAATATTAATAGACCAGCCCACAGGTGCTATGGTAGGTACCATAGCACCTGGTAATTGTATGTTAAATGTAATACAAGGTAACATGGTCATAATCAAAAATAAGATTTTAAATATCAATTTGATTCAAAACGTAAAAGCAAAATTTGAATACAGGTACCAATGCCACCCTTAAAATTTGATGATGATCACATTCAGCTGTGGTAGTACTCAGTATTTGGTCCATTAATTTATGCATCCATGGTAAAAATAAAAAAAAAGGATATGTAAAAATACAGCCTTAACTCCACACATAGGATTGTCACAATTGGGAATCAGCTTCAGCTTAGGGGGTGTCAGCCCTAGTCTGAATCGCAGAATCATCCTGATGTTTAGAGACTTCAGCCAACTCTACAAATTGAAGTGAACACCCTGAAGAATGATTTGCTCAGTCAGACCTTTGGACCTTTAGACTACCAAATTAAGACTTGACCTGGCAGCCTCTAATCTCTGAGCTTCTGTTTCGTAGTATGATTATTATATTGTATAATATAATATTGTGCAAGTTAATTCTAGAACCTACATGTTCTAGATTATTGTATATTTCTATTTTGTTTTCAGATTATGTTTGGTCACCTAGATCTGACTGTACAATAATCTGAAGCCAACATCTGTCTGAAGTAAAGGAAACACAGTGAAAGATAGAAATAATAATTACATACTTTACACCATTTCCAAGTATTTTTATAGACGCCTCCTTCCACTGCGTTTAACTGTGTCGCTATCCGTTTCCAGAAGGTCTGTTTGTTGGTGTTTTTATAAGCCACTTTTCCATTTACTAGCACCCCGTCCTCACATAAAAGATCCAAAAGTTTCTCCATTTGTACAGCGCTTACTCGACTCATTGCCTATAGCAAGTTTTATAATATTTTTCTTCGATAATGAATTGTTATTTGTTTGATAAAACAAAAAAAAAAATACATTTTTGACAATTCTGACTGCCGCCGTATTGATATTGCTCAAAGAGTAAAGTATGTAAGTAAGTATAGTGGATTGCTCCTTTTCTTCTTTTCATTGCTGGCAATCTCTCTTCATTCGAAGATAATTTTTGCCAATAACAAGTATTGTGTTACATAATTCTTTGTTTTCCTCGAACCTTATTACTAGAATTATTACAATCAATACCCAAAAAACATTCTCACCAAATCAGATCCCAAATGACGATTTGGAACTTCTTTTACTTATTTAGAATATTCGAATGCTTCGATTGCAAATATGCCAAACTGCTTTTCGCCACACATCATACAAACGTATATGATGTGTGGCGAAATGCGACGTCCGGTTACGTCGCAGCCTCGGAAAATAATGTAAAATAAAAATCATCTCCTGATTTTGACTAGTATTGCAGTTCATCTTATTCCCGGCTTCAGAATCAAATATCAACATAGCAAAACCAATAGTTTTTTTTTTTTTTTTTTCATACTACCTCGGGTGGCAGACAAGCATACGGCCCGCCTGATGTGAAGCGGTTGCCCTAGCCATATTAACGCTCGCAACATAAAATATCGCTCGCGCGCCGCCACCCTAGCTGCCAACGCAGCATCTCCTTCCTTTCTGGTGACCTCACTCACTCGCAGGAACACAACAACCCTCAATGGAATTGTTATTTGGCTGCGGTATTCTGTAAGGTGGAGGTACATTCCCCAGTCGGGTAGCTTACAATTACGCTCCCTACCTCTCTTTTCGCCAGAGCTTCGTTTGTCAGTCAGCAGGGCGCACCGCGTGCAGGTGAAGTTGGCTTTGGTTCAAAGGTGTTGATGAACCACTTACACCCCAAAATTTGAATTCCTTTGTGTACTTCTACGTGTATAAGATACTAAATAACATGAAAGTGACTTTATGTAGGAAACTTGTTGAGTGCTGTTGAGGTTATAAACAAATCATCTAGACAAAAAATAAATAATCTACCTACAATCTTGCTTCAAAGTCAAAGTCAAAGTCAAAATATCTTTATTCCTTGGACTTTATAAAGCACTTAGAAACGTCATACAATTTAAATATAAGACATGTATCTAAATCATTACTATCTACTTAAATCCGCAGAGCTTAGATGCACTTTCATCACACTATCTGTGAAAGTGAATTTAAGTGCCAGTTCCGGCGACGGGGCTTCTTGAGAAGAACTGGCAAGAAACTCAAGGCCGACTCTTTTAATTGCCAATATCGTTACATTAAACACAAATACAATCATTAACATAACAAGAGCAATTCATTTCCAAATACTTTTATCATTTATGTAATCTGAGATACAATAGTAAGCCTTTTGACATAGTCTAGTTTTGATAAATCTTTTAAATTTACCCATGGATAATTTAAACGCGTCATTTGGAAGTTTATTGTAGAAGCGTATACATTGACCTGGGAACGAGTTAGAGATTGTATGGAGCCTAGTAATATGCACAGCGAGTTTGTTTTTGTTTCTTAAATTTAATTGATGGAGATCACTGTTTTTCCTAAATTTAGTTTGATTTTTATGAACGTAAATAAGATTTTCATAAATATATTGAGAATGTAATGTCATAATATATAGCTCTTTAAATTTATTTCTCAATGTCTCCCCCACTACAGCACTACCCCAAAGCAATAAACCATATGACATAATGCTGTGAAAATAGCTAAAATAAACTAAACGCGCAGTGTCAACATCAGTCAGTTGACGTATTTTCCTTACGGCGTACGCTGCTGAGCTGAGTCTACCTGATAACGTTTCTATATGTGGGCCCCATTGTAATTTAGAGTCTAATGTTATCCCAAGGAAGACAACCTTATTGACCAATTCCAATCTCTCATTGTCCATCACCACACTGGTTTTTACTTGTTTCACATTTTTTGTAAAAAATCTAACATATTTGGTTTTACTACCATTTAAAAGTAGGTTATTAGCACTAAACCAGTTTACTATTTTTGAAAGAGCATTATTTACATCGTCAATTTCTGATTGTTGTCTATTTAACTTAAAATTTAAAGAAGTGTCATCTGCAAACAATACTATTTCGTGATTATTCTTTACAAGATGAGGTAGATCATTAATGTACACGAGAAACAGGAAAGGGCCCAAAATAGAGCCTTGTGGCGCCCCCATCGCTACAGTTGATCCATGTGATCGCTTTCCATTAACATCTACTTTCTGAACCCTATCACTCAGATAAGAAGTAAGAAGATCAAGAGCGATGCCTCTTATACCATAGTGGTGTAGTTTTCTGACTAGAGTTTCATGCTGCACACAATCAAAAGCCTTAGATAAGTCACAAAACACCCCATAGGCGTCCCGTGACTCCTCCCAAGCCTCATATATACATTCTAGTAATTTTACCCCAGCATCACATGTTGACCGTCCATGAGTGAAACCGAATTGTTTAGTGTGCAGTGCAATTCTTCATTATACAGATAGTGTATTAAGAACGTGCAAATGATCATATAAATGCATAAATTAGTGGAATCTTTGAATATAAGTGTTTAAGTTCCACTGTCAAGTTGTTTTAAAATGTTGTGCAAAACTGCTGTTTTATCATATTTCTGTTGTGTGCTGTTTTATCATAATGTGCAGTTAAATCGCACTATCAGTTTTGCTGTTGAGTTGAGTTAACTAATGGATTCCTGGTGATATTTTTCGTCATATCTTTGAAGCCAGGACGCTGGAATTTGATATTGGCAAAAAAATTGCAGCATGTTTTAGACAAATATTAATTTCGGGCATGTGTACGCTACCGTCATAAAGATAAAAAATAATCCTCGACTGAAAAGTGAGTGCCAAGACGTAAAAACAAGTTAAATTTGTGGTAAACAAAACATTTTTTTTACTTTGTGATTTGTATTTGTGTGATGTCTTCAACTCTCTATAAAAATTATCTCTACGATTTTATTTTGCCGCTATTGTTTATCAGTTTGTGTATTAGTGCATAATAAAGATATTTACTGGCTGTTACTGTGGGGCAGTTGCAGTAAAGATGCTGCGCACTAAAGTTCATATAGTAATAAGTGCAGTCGGAATTGCTTTGGGATTTTCCGCGTTTATATGTTTTTGTATTGTTTACACAAATGTAGAAGCTGGAATGTGGGCGCTAATGTCCGGTGAGTTTGTGGCTATCTACTTATGTATTAGTAATAAGCACAACAAATTAAGAAATTAAGTTGTGTGCACTTTCACTTAGATAATAGTGCCTTTATCGAAGGCTGTCATTGTTGTAGCTTCAGAGTGACTTTAATGCTTGTTTGTCTACCTTGATAATTTGTTTTACAAAAAGTATTATTAGAGCGGAACCTCACAACAAATAAATATAGATGATATCTTGCTACATTTTTTTAATTAATGTTTTAATAAATAATTACGCAGGTATGCATGCAGCATTATCATTGATGCTGCACTGCCATTACTTGAAGGAGTCTCTACACGTCAACTTCTCCCGTAAAGCCCTACAGTATATCGGTGACTTTGGAATTGTTGGCTTCGTATCGGGGGCAGCCCTCACATTGTTCTACATATTTCTAGAGATTTATTATAAAGCTGGTATGTATATGATACTCAATATTGTCTTATTCTTTACTTTTTATCAGATTTACAGATGGTTTACACAAAAGTCAAATTAATACTCCAAAATCATTAAAAATCCTCCCCAACCTGTTTGGCCAGCGTGGGGAGTGTAGGCCAATTCCTCCTTCTGTCTGGGATGAACGAGAGAGGGTTGTGCTCCTGTAGTGGAGACTAAAATGACCTGATGATGATTAAAAATCCCAATTGCATATGGTAAACTCTTAGTCATGCAAAAAGCGACTTGGAGAACCCACTTGATTTTTTTTATATTTACTTTACTGTACGTAGTTGTATCTTATTGACTTTTTATCAGACCTTTTTATACTATGTCAGGTGGCAGACAAGCGAATGGATGTCTGATGGTAGCGGTTACAGTAGCCATATTAACTCTTTGCAGTATGAAAAATTGCTCACCAGAAAGAAAGGAAGGAGTTTGTGAGCTAGCATGGTGGTGGCCCCTGCTAGCTTAGAAACTCCTTCATTTCTTTCTGGTGACCTCACTCACTCTCAGGAACTCGGCAATCCTCAAGGGAATTGTTGTTTGGCTGCGGAATTCTGTGACGTGGAGGTGCTTCCTAGAGAGTCACTGGTGTATATTTGGTTATCAAACGGCATATCAAAATTAAGGGTTTTGAAATGTGGTTACAAAAACACATTAAAGGAAATTAGAATGTGAATCCTGAACTTCCTCGGTCATTCCAAAAGATCAGTAGAGTAGGTATTGTTTGTATGATTTTTTTTTTCAGGTATTAAGTAACATAATATTTTCTGTACCACTTTTGAGTTTTTTAGCTTTCTTACAAACTAATCAAGTTGACTAAATGGAAATTCTATTTATTCATAAAATAAAAATTAACTAATTTCAATAATTATATATATGTATATATAATATGTTATTTAAGTTTCATAAATTAAAATATATTAAAGTTAAATAACTAAATTAAAACAACTATGAAGCATCCTTTTTGCAGTAAAAAATCTTTTTATTTCCCTGTTAAATTTAGTAAACTTGTACAGTTTATTTTTGAGTCATAAATAAATTCAATGTTGATAAACTGTATTAAATGTATATTTTATTGTGTGTGATCATTTTGTTTATTCTTAATTTTTATTTATTTTGTCCATTTTGTTTGTCACAACCTCTTTATGTCACTCAGCTTGAATTATAGGCAGTAAATAGCATAGTGACTTTCCTCATGATAGTCAAGCCTCAAAAAAATATTTTGCAACATTTCTTACTCATGTGCTGTCATTTTAATTCTCTAGAATTCTAGATAATGGGCTTCAATAATCCTTTTATCTGTTAAGAATTATTATGTTCGCCCATTCGATTTTAAGTACTCATACCAACACTCCAACCGTCTATCTCTGTGCAACAAATCATGTTGATAGCATGGTACTTCCCACATATTAGCAGACTATGTCACGAATTTGATTGTAAAAAGAATTGGTTGTCTGTAAAGTCGATTTACGATAATATAATTTTACGTAATAACGTCATAAGAAACATAGGCCGCTCTCTATCTGTTGTTCTGCGCTCTCGCGTACACTCGGCTCAGACGGAACGTGACAATGAGTCATGCTTTTTCGTGCGTGCAGCTGGCGTTCATCGATTTATAACACATTATCACATCAAAATGTTTCATCTTAGATACAAAGTACACATGATGACAAGATGATACAGTCTCATTCCTATCACGTGACCTATGTGTGTCGGGAGGGAAAATTAATTAAGTTTATTATTATTACAATGTCCGATAGTTGCGATAGTCAGTTTTATTCTCATTATGTTACATACTGCGCAAAATGTTTTATATCTGTATCAATATATTATTGTGTATCGTAATGCACAGTAATAATTTCATAACCCTCTCCGTCGTAGATATAATTTTTTTCATTAGTGAACCTGGCGCTGAAGTTACGTCAACCAGCGCTGCAGCGTGAGCAACTATTGAATGTAAAAAAGGCGGTACACGTTTGAAAAAAGCGGGATTATACGATAGATATACATATGTAGATGAGGAGCTTGATGGCGTCGTTTCGCATGTCAGTTTAATAGATCACGCAAGTTAATCAGCGTCGTTCGTAGCCTTCGTAGCCTGTCCATGGATGGGTTTATAGATATATTTAAGTATAATATCAGTTATCTAGTACCCATAGTACCTACAAGCTTTGCTTAATTTGGGACTAGATGGCAGTGTGTAATTTGTCTAGGAATATTTATATAATATATAATATATATATAATATTTAATATATATATATATATATATATATATATATATATATATATATATATATATATATGTACGGCTGGTGATCGCAGTAATGTGGCAAATTACAGGCCTATATCGAAGCTCTGCTTATTTGCTAAAGTTTTCGAAAGAATTGTATATAATCAGTTATTTGCTAGTATCTCTAAACGACTTATTCCAGAACAGCATGGCTTTATACATGGGCGATCGACAACATCTAACCTGCTATCATTTGTTGATTATGTAACCTCGTCTATGGACTCGGGTGGCCAAGTGGATGCGGTTTTCACGGATTTCAGCAAAGCCTTCGACCGCATTGATCATAAAATACTGCTTCAAAAACTTATGAACGCTGGAATCCATGGAGATTTGTATAGATGGTTTTCATCATATATTGATAATAGAATTCAATCAGTTGCAGTTAATGGCTTTACTTCAAATTGGAATATTATCCCCTCTGCTGTTCCACAAGGCTCACTCCTGGGGCCGCTTTTGTTTGTCATATTTATCAATGATATGAGTCACTGTTTCAAACACTCACAATTTCTGTTATATGCGGATGATCTAAAAATCTTCAAGAAAGTACTCGATTACAATGACGCGTGTCTCTTACAGCAGGATCTCAATCGTTTTGAACAATATTGTAATTGGAATAATTTGGATCTTAATGTGCCTAAGTGTTCTGCTATTACTTTCTCTCGTAAAACAAATATTGTGAATCATAATTACGAGCTTAAGGGATTACCTCTCAAAAGAGTTGATTTAATTAAAGATCTAGGGGTTATACATGATTCAAAGATGTTATATGATAAACATAATGACTACATTGCGAATAAAGCTAATAAAGCACTGGGGTTCGTCATAAGGTCCAGCTCTCAGTTCATGGGCGTCAAGGTTATCAAAATCTTATATTGTTCTTTCGTGCGTAGTACTCTCGAATATTGTTCTCAAGTGTGGAATCCACGCTATGACATATATATTAACAGGCTTGAATCTATACAAAAACGTTTCTTAAAATTTATAGAATACAAATGCAAAAAGTATGATAAAAGTTACGACTTAAGATGTAAGAGACATCATCTGCTTCCATTACAAGAAAGGCGTAAAATTGCGGATATATCATTTCTGGCAAATATTGCGCAATCTAAAATTGATTCTTCCTCGCTTCTGGCAAAAATAAATATTTACATACCACCTTTTTCAGTGAGAAAACCTAAATGCCTATCTGTTCCATTAGTATCCACAAATTACCGACAGAATTCATACTTTATCCGAGCACCATTGACTTTTAATGATCTGGTTGACTTTCCACAACTGGATCTGTTTAACACGAGGATCACTACTATGAGGCACATCTTGTCTAAACATTGGTTTGAGTCAGTCTCCTAATTCTATAATGGGCGGTCTACGTGTGATTGCATGTACCCAAATTTAATTGTTCTATACTGAGTAAAAACTGATTCGTGATGTTGAAATGCTTGTAAGCGGTTATTGTTGATGTATATATGCGGAAACATATAATGGCATGTTTTTGTGCATATTGTTATTTATTTTTGTTATAAAATGCTGTTTGTTTTCTGAATAAAAAAAAAAAAAAAAAAAAAAATATGTATATATATATTATTTAACTCGGACCTGTACCGCTCAGAAATGACGGCATAGTGCTCAGAGTTATTTTCTGATATAGTAACAACTTTCTAAGCGTTATTCACGATGGTTCATTTCACAGGTATTTTTTTCCCATGGGCTTGTAGTCTATAACGCTACTCTGCCGAATTTACGCAATCCGTGTACGCTAGGCTTTACTTCGAAGTTAGATTACAATAGAAATAAAGAGATAATGTGAAGAGACTTTCGGTGGTTCTTCTATTAAAGTGATAACATTCTTCCAGATGTAACACCCATACGAACAAGCATCGTCATTCGGCTGGTGTGGTCTTTCATCATGATGAAATGGGGCTTCCTGCTGTACCTGACCACTAAGAAGTATCTACGCACTTACAATGACGATCAGTTGTTCTCTGAAAACCCAAACATTGAAGAAACATAAGTTGTATTATTCTCTGGTATGTTATACATGACTTCAAAATTATTTATATTTGAAATAAATTCTTTATTATTGTCGAAAAATATACTAGCGATTTATAGGTTCTATATATTAAATTAAAAATGTGAAAACAAAACATTACATTAGTCGAAATCACAGATTGTATTTGTACTGTCAGGGCGCGTATACATTAAAACATATTTAATTTGTATTCGTATTATATACGAACCGAAAACACGAAAAGAATCAGACATCGCTTAATAAAGTAACTTATTTAGCCATTTTCGGCGTATATAATAGTTACAAATTGTATATATTATGGTTGTGAACCATAAGCGCTTTTGTGGCGTTTCTATCGTATTTTTACTGACGTAGTTACTAATGTGTATTTTCTCGGTACTGTAGTATTTTCGCCGATATGTACGCACCAACACAATCGACAATGTAATGATTATTTTGTCGGCGAAAATTAAAAAGTCCGTATTTGAAATTATGCCGATTTCATAAAAAAATCTCAACTTTTTCCCTTTGTTTTCCAGAAAGTATACGTACTTTACCAGAAAGTAAAATGAAGGGAAAAAGTTGAGTAATTTTTTACAAAATCTGCGGAATTCCAGAAACGGACTATTATATATAACAATTATTATTGTTACCTAACTGCATAAATGTGTTATGCTCTATATTTTATAGTATATTTCTATGCTTCCATTAGAACGGATATACTTATATAGTAAATAAGTTATCTTATATGTACTTATATACATAGTTTTTATTTGTTATGTCGATTTACTACGTCGAAAAAATGCAATCAGATTTATCGAACAAACAAAAAATATCTATGCATTTTCTTTGAATACGTATATATCGAGTGACTTTGCTTATAGGATTTGATATTAATTTTTATTTTGGCTCTGCGTGATAATTAGTATTATTTAAAATTATTGTTTCTTTGCTTATTGGTTCGTAGGTTCGTTAGATCAATAAAGAGCTAACCCAAAACTTTCATTGCCCACACCTAATGCAGGTTAGGGTACTTTTGATCAACAATGGCTCACTTGTTTCGAGATATAAATTTTGCTTTTCTATCTGCGACTGAACTTTTTCATACACAACCAACTTAAGGAAAAGTGGTTGCCTTTCGTGCAGCATTATTATATTTGTTCAGCACAAATACAATGATCACGGTGTAAAAAACATTTTTTTGAAAGTTTTAAAATTGGTTTCATCTGTACAACCAATGAGCCCAGTGGGTGGTGCACAATAAGCATGGGTGGTCACGTATTCAGAAAAATGACAAACAAGTTTTGGTAAATTTCTATGAATAAAATATATTTAAAAATGTATTAGTATTATAATAATAGGAATTATTACTTATTGTGTTTTTTACGTGTGAGCATAATGAACAAAAAAAATGGTTTTAAATCTTTTGGAGTATGTACATAAAATCTACGTATATTTGTTAATTTGCCGAAAATATTCGATTTTGAAGTGTTGCAACAGGATTTTTAAATTATTATCGATTATCGATAATAATTTAAAAATCCTGTTGCAACACTTCAAAATCGAATATTTTCGGCAAATTAACAAATATACGTAGAGTCAACTTAGTATTTTGTGACTGCTGAAAATAGTAACAGTAACAGTAAACGATAAAAAATATTACTTAGTTCCGGTTCATATTTACGTAATTAGTCAGCTGAAAATATACGTTCGATTTAGGTTTGGGTAGTTTTTCAGTTAGATTGGGAGTATCTTGTATATGTCGGAAACATGAAGACCACAGAAAACAAAATGCACAATCAACTTGAGATCATTAATGTGATAATGGGGTCTTGATTGTGAAATTGTTGTTTGAAGAATGTACAGCCGAGTGCAGATCATGTTTGACATTCGCAGTTCAGTTATTGCTTTTATTCCGTCAAACGCCAAAGTTAAACTTGACATGCTTAGCCACACATTGCATTTGTATTTATTTTTCAGTCTCACAGTTACAAGGAAAGGAAATTTTAAGCCTTAATTGTTTATTTTTACATAGGAGTAAGATAAAATGGACTTGTAGGTAGGGCGCTATTACTTTTAAAATGTAATTAATATTACGAGTAAAAAACGTATAAGCTGATGAAAATATGTACATTATAAATATGTACATTGTACGTATTCTTTAATTTTCTTCTATTCTTTTTTTACGAATTGTATACTTACGTGGGAGTAGGTACCGCAGCGCTTTAAAAGTTTGATCTCACACTTCAACACTGATCATTGTGCGAAGGCTAACATCATGTAAGGATACATTTAAATAGCACTTAATAACAATGTAAAGCATGTATGTAGCTCACGCTACATATAATTTCTATCAGTTGAAATAAGGTTTAAGTATGTATACCCACGGTCGAGCATACACTTTATAGCAAAATAACATGCCACAGCCTTAACTTTCGCGTTTTATTTTGACACACTTCTCTATGTTATAAGAACACGTTCAAATCCCAACTTTGATGCTTTATTTTGATATATATTTGCTACATGTCAAAATAACACTTTTTAAGTTTGACATGTTATTTTGATACACTTACTTTTCATATTATAGTAGGTACCTCATCAAAGTTTCAAGACTTTGACGTGTTGTTTTAATACGACGTGTATTAGTTTGTGTTTGTTAGTTTTTCTTTTTGGATAAAGTTTTATCGAATGGAAAAGGTCGGCTGGTCGGCAATCCTTCAGTCAACAATTTGTAATTGTATTAATTTTGATTGTATATTTGTATAGCTGGCCGAATGCGTACGTATATCTTATATGCAAATGGACATTGTCTATTTGCTATCAGGTAGACTGTTTTCCTTTGTTTGCGTATTAAGGTAACTTCTAGAGAGTTACATAAACAAACGATATTGCTTGATTTGTGATCTCTAATCGTCAAAATCCCATACCCATGTCACTGCTGGGATACGGCTTGGTAATATTCGATAATTATTCGAATATTTGCAGAAACTTTCTTCTATTGAAGAGGTTTAGAGTTTAGACCATACTCTGTCACGGTGCAGCCACAAAACAGACTGTAGCGCTGCTCAATTGGGCGCTGACCCAGGTTAACATTTTCTTAACTTTTTATTTGGCACATGCTTTAAGTGACTATAATAATGAACTCTTGTGTATTAATAATTAATCGCGAATTTACTAGTAGACTGATAAAATAGTTAGATATCATTTAAATAAACTTTTATTGTTTTCAATTCAAACTTTTTCAAAATATTTTAAACGGAAATAATTCATGTAGCTTCAGTACATACATAAGAAATCTAAAGAAAAAACGAAGTACGGAACGGAATACCATATGCAAGTGAGTCCAAGTGCGTTTAAATTGCACAAAAGTTTCCTTTGTTGATTGCAGGCAAGCCACATATTTAAGACTAAACTACTAAAGCCCCGCTGACACGATTACAGTATATTTTGACCGTGTCCACGGGTGTCTCCCAAGTTGAACGTGGTCCAAGTCGACTATGATGGGACGCCGAAGTCAAAGTGCACTTTGATTACTGGTTTACACAAAGTAGCGTCCATCAAAACTCTGAAAGTAAACTTTGATCGTGTCAACGCAATAAAACTTGACTTTACCAGTCATGTTTTTGCACTAATTCTGTACAGGGAATATTTAAAATTGAGGATACATATATATCCTACTCCGGCGTCGCCAATGAAAAAAAATATAGCTCCATTATACGTAGGGTTGCCATCAGTCCGGGTTTCCCCGGATTTGTCCTTGTTTGGAGGGCGTCCGTGGACCCTCCGGGCGGGGTTTCATTTGTAGTCCAGGGTTAAAAGTTTTAAATCACTACCGCCCGCTCCATGCTGCTTTTTTATTCTGAGTCAAGACGGTTAGTCTTGACTCAGAATAAAAAATAGTACTAAAAACGCTGATGACATGTGGGTTTTAAGATTCAAAATCCGGAGTTTTAACGCTTCTTGTCCTTGCTAACGTATAGAGATGGCAACCCTTATTATACGCGATATATTATATGACCTAACTACAAGGTTGTAACTAATTATTGTTGTTATTTTTTTAATGGAGACGCTAATGTGATTTATAAAGAGTATTAGATAAGTATAACATTTAAATATGGTACGGGAAAAGGAACAAGGAAAAGGAAGATGAATTTTAAGATGTACCTTTTATGGTCAATGTAGCTGATTAATCATTATTCATACTGACCGATCCTTGGTCTATGTAATAAAAAAAAATATGTTTACATTTCAGTTGATTTTTGATTAAGTTAGGGTTTTCTTGTGTCCTGACACCGGAAACAAGAGCTCCGTCAACCTAATTGATGAATGACGTGGTTGGCACACCACGTAAGCTAAATTAATAATAATTGAAATTTTGTTACATTGGCCGGCCATTATGAATAATGGCGGGTTTACCATATTGACAGTAACATGCATATAACGAATAAGTTGTATTATATTTATTTAGTAAATAAATCTTAATAAGTATTGGTTGTAAAATATATATTTAGTTCTTAATATCTACAATTAACATAGTATTTAGATATCAATTTAATGTGCGATTAAAAAACTGTAGGCAATTTGTTATAATAATTGTCGTGACAACTGTATCTATGCAAATAAATTGAAGCTGGATAATTTGTTCGTGTTTATTAATTGAACCCTTGTATTAATTGTGGTATGTGTTTCAAGCATCCCGTTAACGCGGCAGGTGGTATAAGGTAGTGAGCGTCTAGAGGGGTATGGTATCAAAAGAAAACATTTCAGTTCATAGATGAGTGCGCAGGCCGACGCACGCGGTACGTTCACCGCGTTCCGTTCTTAAAACGCGCGTTCGAAATCGTATCTATGACTTAAAAATATATAATCTGTGCACTGATGAGGTTCTATTCAGCCTTAAAATAAGTGAACAACACGCCGATGTGGAGGCTAGGGATTCTTCTGTAATAACTTAAGTAGTGGTAAGTAAAACAGGATTATGTACTTGAATGCAAGTTTGCGGCTAGAAATAGATAAACATGTACTAATATCTCTAGTGCACATTTTGCGTACTAGTCTTTCTACTAAAATATAAAAACTATTGAATTTTGACATTGGGTTTATTAAATTAATTATGTGTATTATTACATTTTTCAATTGTTATTGTTCAATCGGTATGTATCGATACTAAAGATTCAGTGAAGAAATGCGACCAATGTTTTTGCGGCTTTGCCGCACGGGATTGTTTATTTTGAACATTCGTTTTATGTTATTACTATCTTTTGCCCGTGGCTTTGCCCGCGTGGTCATTATTTTAATAAAACGTTTTTCCAGTGGGTATAGGTTTTTTTCTGAGATAAAAGTACCTAGGCTATTTCATTCTCTGGTCCTTAAATTTAACTTGACTAGCTATTTCTTTAGGCTTTTAATGCCTTTTGGGGTGCAAGTGGTTTATCAACATCTTCGTACCAAAGCCAACTTCACCTGCACGCGGTGCACGCTGACTGACAAATGAAGCTCTGGCGAAAAGAGAGGTAGGGAGCGTAATTGTAAGCTACGCGACTGGGGACTGTACCTCCACCTCACAGAATACCGCAGCCAAATAACAATTTCCTTGAGGGTTGTTGTTTCCTGCGTGTGAGTGAGGTCACCAGAAAGGAAGGAGATGCTGCGTCGGCAGCGGGTATGGCGGCGCGCGAGCGATATTTTATGTTGCGAGCGTTAATATGGCTACGGTAACCGCTTTACATCAGGCGGTCCGTATGCTTGTCTGCCACCCGACGTAGTATAAAAAAAAAGAAAAAAAAAATTATCTGCCCTATTGTTGTCACATCACACATCAGCCAGAGGAAGTCAAATTCCAAAAGCTTCCTACTCCTACTAATTTCTCCTGATTAAATTAGTTGTGAGTTCCAAGGCAGCCGTAGTTTTACCCCGGGACTGCAGTGGACTTCATTGTTCATTGCATTTTTGATCGCCGCTGTCCTGTCTACACAGGAGACAGTGGTGGGAATGTGTTGTGGGCATCAGTCCCGTCTCCGGACCTTAAACTATCCCCTTAATGATCATGTCAATCCATTGGCTCCTTTCGGCGTGAAAGAAGGACAAACAAACACCCTTTCACATTTATAATATAGTAGTGCTTGACCAGCTTTCAATTCCCGCAAAAGACAAAGTTCATGTCTACTTGTACAGATACCTAGGTATTTTGTACATTAACAAATTATTCAAACATTTTACTGTTTGTATCTATTTATGCGTCTAGAATCTAGGTTCATAAATAGACCTAATATATAAATTAGGTATATAAATGATTAGCTTTCGATGTGGAAACGTCACCTGCACGTGGTGCACCCTGCTGACTAGCGAAAGAAACTGGCATAAGAGAGGTAGGGCACACCTTATGACCTTACAAATGTAAGCTGCCCGACTGAGGAATATCCACCTCACAGAATACCACAGCCAAATAACAATTCCCTTGCGGGTTGTTATGTTCCTGCGAGTGAGTGAGGTCACTAAAAAGGAAAGAGTTGCTGCGTTGGCAACGGAGGTAGCGGCGGGCAAGCGATATTTGCAATTTTTACGTTGTGCGTGCGTTAATATGTCTACGGTAACCGCCTCACATCAGGAGGGCCGTATGCTTGTCTGCCACCCAACCACCCATATTTTTTTTTATTAAAACCGATATACATCAAGAGTTGTAGAGAGTCTGTTTTTGTAAATTTAAAACAGATAAAGGTAATGCTGAGTTAGTTTTTCAGTTCCGCATTACATTATTTCCGTAAATGTAAGGATAGTTACATGTTTCAAATGGTAGAAATATTGCTTGTATGATATAACATCTGTTCATCGATATGTTTTAATGTTTTCCCTATTATTTGCTAAAGGAATGATAACCAATTGATAGTATAGTGCACCTATCAATTGAAGAATCTAAGAACGTTTTATTTGGCGAAAGTTATGTAGCGACTTGATATTTTTTACACAAACAACGATATCTACTCATAAAGTATACAATAGCATTTTTTCCTTTGCCCATTCTGTTACGCTACGCTGGCAATTTTGAATGATAACTAAAAAAAAGTTACTTGTTAAATCTATGGTAGCGCCTAAAATTTTTTGCCGCCAAGAACGAAAGTTCACGTACCTACTTGGAATTGAAAAGTAAAACAAACTTATCATTGATGGGAAAGTAAAATTAGTTAAGAAAACTAAAAAGGGCCTCGTAAACGAAATTCATTTCAATTTTCTTATTCATTATTGTATTACATAAGCCAGATTTGCTTACCTCATGGGGGAAAACTATCGTTGTACCATAGATGTAGAATAATAGGAAAAATTCTAGGTCTATGCTTTTGTTTATACACATCCATTTTAAGCCTTTTGTGTGTTTAGTTTACCTCATTTTTGGTTATTTCATTAGGTACTAAAGAGGTATAGCCACTACGTTTAGTTATTACGGCGCATCAAAGAGTTTCCCGCGCATTCTATTCTGTTCCTGCGAGTGAGTAAAGTTTCTGTGAATGTTCTGGCTCCCGTTGCGAGTATCTATAGGCTATGGTAACCGCATCATGTCTGATGGACCTTATGGTCATCAATATAGGTACGCGACGAGATAGAAAAATCGATATAATTTATCTTTTAACTTTTTTAAAATATGTTTTTCGTACTCTTGTAATGTGTCAACATGTACTGATTCCGACTGGGAATTGCAAGTAAGTATGATGATTACCAGTTATTACCATAAAACCGGTTCGATGGCAGCGATCGAATCAAAGTACATAGCAGATTCAATTCATATTCCCACTAGAATCCGGAACTGGTTTATTAGGAGCTGTCCACACGATCATAGGATCATATTAAAATTTGTATTTAAACGCGATAAACTCGTAAGCTGGTCGGAATTTCCTTTCCATCATTCACATATTATGTATTTGTTGTGCTTAATGTGGCAGTCCAAGTCCAAGTGTCATTCGATAGGTATTTAAAAAAATTGTCATAAAATTCCTTTTGTACTTATTAGTGTTTTATTCCAATCCGTGTATAAAATAAAGTAATAAAAAATGAATAATATTAAAATAATTCATACGAATTTAGAAAATATCTTATTTAACGTATTTCTTATTAGACTTATTAGATTAAGTTACATCTTTGTAATGCTTTTTTATGCTATTGAGTATTTGTTATAAGTTAGTTATAAGTTCGATACTAATAATATCTAATAACAAGGATAAGTATCTAACTTATATTTGATGACACTTGGACAATAAATAAGGATATAGCCCGCCTGATGTATTGCGGATACCGCCTGTTGATGTTATGAGCACACGCATTGTTATCTCCAGAATTAAAGGCCCTACTTATGGCCTTACTGGTAACCTTATTAGCAATTCCATAAGACAAGGGAATAATAGTTTAAAAGTGAAAGATGTAAGTAAAACGATCCCATAATTCTTATCCATTTTTCTGGAAAGAAAATTCATCATCTCATCGCTCATATGAACCAACCCTTTATTTATAATCTCCGTTTATAATAGGCCTGCGGACAGACCGAACCAGCGACATTTTTCCCACTTTGCATGTTACACGGTGCGTCGCTCTTGGCTCTAATGCCACCTAATCACACGTTTCCGTTTACACCATCAAGTTATTTTTAACCCCATCACAAAAAAGAGTGATTTATAATTTGTTGGTTGATTTACTTGCATATCTTAACAACATTACAAAAAGATATAATTTATCTTTTAACTTTTTCTAACCAGCCGATTTTTGTATGTAAATAGGAGAAGATCGTCGATATCGTCAACACATATTTGACGAGCTCGGTGGCGTAGCGGTCGATGACGCGACTCCACACCAACGCTCGTGGGTTCGATTCCAACACAGGACAAACATTAGTGTGCATGAATGTGTCTGTTTGTCTTGATCTGGGTGTTTTCTATGTATCATAAGTGTGTATTTACAAAAAAAAATGTATTTACGTATCAGTTGTCTAGTACCCATGATGTGTCATGGGTACTAGACAACTGATACGTAAATACAGCTTCGCTTACTTTGGGGCTAGATGACGCTGTGTAATTTGTCTGACAATAAATAATAAATATAAATATTGTCAGACAAATTACACAGCGCCATCTAGCCCCAAAGTAAGCGAAGCTTGTGTTATGGGTACTAGACAACTGATAAACATACGTAAATACATTTTTTTTTTTTTGTAAATACATACTTATGATACATAGAAAACACCCAGACTAAGACAAACAGACATGTTCATGCACACAAATGTTTGTCCTATGTGGGAATCGAACCCACGAGCGTTGGTGTCGAAGCCGCGTCATTGACCGGTACGCCACCGAGCTCGTCAACAATATTTATTTATTTATTGTATTAATCCCACTGCAGAGGTTTTGAGCCTACTTCACCACGTTGCTCAACTGAAGGATGGCGGAGGTCAATGTTCTCAAGCCGCCTACTAAAGGCACTGATTTGTTTTTACGACGGTCATGCAATGATTTAACATGCCCACCGAAGCAGGTAGAAGCTTGAGATAAGTAAACCCATCTATGGACATTCTACGTCAATGTTGCTTAATTTGCTTATTCGCTTACACTGATACGCGCAACAAAGCCATCGAGGTTGTTGTATGTTCTTACGAGTGTGCGAGGTCACCAAAATAATCAACCAACCCCCGCCCGCATCACATGGTTTCAATAACATATACCATAATATTACTTGCTCGCTGGTTATCGACTGTTCTATGGGTGAAAGAATTTTTAAAATCGGTTCAGGGCGCCTAGTGCAATTTTTCTAAAATAATCAATTTCGACAACGTTAATTTGATTTAGTATGGTATTGGCTCTACTTCGACGGTTTGTCGGTAAATAGCGTCATGTCAATTTCATACAAAATGAAGTTAAAATGTCGAAAACGTAAATCATGCTGTATTTTTTTACTTTATCTATTACAAACAAAAATTCATTTTTTTATATTAATGTAGATTAGCAGCGCTAATCGCTTTATAATAGGCGGACCTTATCCATGTTTGGCAGCCAACGTGGTATAAAAATAATTTGCATTTTCACTACTCTTTAATTTCACCATAAACGCTGTACATGCCGAGAACAAAGCGACGCGGCGACGGGCTCTAAATCAGCAAACAGTGCAGCAATAAATTACTTTCTGCTGGGCGCAACAATGTACTATTACTACTATCTACCCTGATACAACTAATACACATATTGAACAATGTCCTAATTAATCTTGGAACGATTTATGTAATAATTGATAACAATATTCACACGAGTGGAACGCTCAACGTTTGTTTCTAATTTAGTACTATGTATAGTCAGAAAAACTAACAAGAACTAAAGCAGAAAACGTGTACACCTAAAAATAAGATATACCTATTTTTTTTTATACTACGTCTGGTGGCAGACAAGCATACGGCCCGCCTGATGTGAAGCGGTTACCGCAGCCATATTAACGCTCGCAACATTAAAAATATCGCTCGCGTGCCGCCACCCCCACTGCCAATGCAGCATCTCCTTCCTTTCTGGTGACCTCACTCACTCGCAGCAACACATCAATCCTCAAGGGAATTGTTATTTGGCTGCGGTATTCTGTGAGGTGGAGGTATATTCCCCAGTCGGGTAGCTTACAATTACGCTGCCTACCTCTCTTTTCGCCAGAGCTTCGTTTGTCAGTCAGCAGGGTGCACCGCGTGCAGGTGAAGTTGGCTTTGGTTCACAGATGTTTATGAACCACTTACACCCTAAAATATATTTTATCAACAGTCCCAGTCTGTTATATTATTTAACGATTATATAATATCATCTTACATTATCACCAAGAATAACGAGTTCCTATCATTAATTCCATTCCATATCTACTTTCCATCGAAATACTAAGAAAATTTCATAATTGATAACATACAATAATTTCACAAATTATTGTTTTGTTTTTTCATTGCAATAGCAGTCAAATATTGGCGGCAAAGCGTGCAACACAAATTTCTTGCTTTGAAAAATGCTGTGAAAAGATTTTATTTTATTATGGCCACAAACACAGAACATGCAATAATATAAATGTGCCCTGTTTCGGAATGTTAGTGCTCATAAGACTTTAGCATTTTTTTTTAAATATTGCTGAACACAATATCGATTTAAAAGATTCTAATTTTTTACCAATGTATATGTACCTAATTTAAATAAATAATGTAACTACCTAAATTGATTTTTTTTTGGGCCAGAAACAAAACTCACGAAATATGTAACGTACTAGAACGAAACAGGGACCCTTTACCTAGTCGTCTTTGTGTTTCACTCATTATTTATTTTATTTTTAATAATAACGAATGTTTTAAACGCTCCAAAAGCACAGCCTCCTTTTTTTGGTTGGAAATAAATGCAGTGTAGATAGCAACAGTATGCGGAAAAAAGTAAGTTAGACTTCATTTCGAATTATGAACCATCTGATGTGGTCGATGCCCGCTGTGGTCAATACCATTGAGAATCCATCTTTTTTGCCAAATTCTAAAGAAATCCACGGAACTTAATCTATATTCGATATGCTTCCATATTCAGTATCGCGAAATACTTGTCTATAATCTTACCTTTTATGAAAAATGTAAGATAATGGGTCTTTATTTTCTGAATATGGAATCTAATCTAATGAGTTACATTATTTCTAAACTCGACGAACTCTCATTCTCATATATGATTATTTTATTATTTTTGCCGTTATGTATTTGTTATTAATAATTCGCCCATGTAGAATTTGTAAAACCAATTTTATCCGTAATATTCAGGATATTGTCATATTAGATTATAGCAATATGTATCGGTAAAATGTAACGGGCGGAATTCAATTATTTACATGCAATGGTTTGCGCGTGTCAGTTTAATCGATCACGCAAGTAAAGCAACGTCGGTTGTAGCCCGTCTGTCTGTCGGACAAGTGTAATAAAAATATATGTATATAAAAACGCCTGAGTTTATCCTTTCGTGCTAGAGTTCAACCAACTTATCTGTGAACTAGATGGCGGCGCCATTTATTGCAGACTTTTTTATACAACGTCGAGTGCCAAACAAGCATGGGCCGTATGTCTGATGCAAAGCAGTTAGCATAGCCATATAGACGCTAGCAATACAAAGAGTAGGTATTTGTCGCGTGGTTTCATTGGAAATGCCCCCGCGCAATATAACACTATAAAACAAATGTGTGAAAGTTAAAGCCCAAACCTAGGTATTTACTTCTAGCCGTATGCAAATTAATCAGTTATAGCGTACTCCCGCTGTAGGTATTCCCAGACCACTATAATATATGATATTTCAACAAAAAAATATATCCAGAAAATCAGCTTTTAAATAAACCTTTTGTAAATAAACCATTGAAATTGATATCCGCTTGGAATTTACATGATATATGGTTCAAACTTAACACAATCCGTCTTTTTAGGGTTCCGAACCTCAAAAGGAAAAACGGAACCCTTATAAGATCACTTTGTTGTCCGTCTGTCTGTCTGTCTGTCTTTTTTTTTTTTTTTTTTTTTTATACTACGTCGGGTGGCAGACAAGCATACGGCCCGCCTGATGTGAAGCGGTTACCGTAGCCATATTAACGCTCGCAACATAAAATATCGCTCGCGCGCCGCCACCCCCGCTGCCATCGCAGCATCTCCTTCCTTTCTGGTGACCTCACTCACTCGCAGGAACACAACAGCCCTCAAGGGAACCGTTATTTGGCTGCGGTATTCTGTGAGGTGGAGGTACATTCCCCAGTCGGGTAGCTTACAATTACGCTCCCTACCTCTCTTTTCGCCAGAGCTTCGTTTGTCAGTCAGCAGGGTGCACCGCGTGCAGGTGAAGTTGGCTTTGGTTCAAAGATGTTGATGAACCACTTACACCCCAAACCTGTCTGTCTGTCTGTCTGTCTGTCTGTCAAGAATTTCTATGTCGAGAATGCGTGGAGGTATCAAGCTGAAATTTGAACTGTATACTCAGGTCTACGGTCCCATGAAGTTAAAAAAAAATCAAACTGCTAAGTTTACGTAGAAAAAAGTTACGGCCGTTTATTCATCAAAAAACGCATATTTCGACACACTCAAGGGAATCAAAACCTATAGGGTACTTCCCGTTGACCTAGAACTATGAAATTTGGCAAGTAACATCGTTATAGCACAGTATAAGTAATAGTATAAGTACTAGTTCAAATGGGGTATCATATTAAAGGGCTTGATGTACTCATTGCAAAATATATATATATTTTTTTTTTGACGCATTATTTCTTATTTATAATGAAAAATATCAAATTTAATAATGATATTACGTACCTACGGAACCCTCGGTGGGCGAGTCCGACTCGCACTTCTCCGGTTTTTTTTGTAAGGGATGGTTAACAAACGTAAAACTTTTTTTGGGTAAGTTTGTTATTCGGCCACTATTTTCGCAGTTAAAAGTGGTTTTGGCTGGTTATAAGTTTTGACTGCTAGGTATATAGATTATGCGTAAGCAAGCTTTGCTGTGATGAAATTATGCGAAGCCTAACTGAGGTCAGAGGGTATTCGTTCTCTAGAAAATCACTATATACAAGCAGATGTTCAAATTGACAAGTTGTATCCTACTTTTTTAAACGTTAAAAATATAGTTTATTTGCACAGTGTCGGAGCATAAGGTCATAAGAGCGAACAACAGTGACAAATGGATCGCGAATTAAATAGTGTCTGTTATTTGATTCTGTATATATTGTATTATCTGTGCTAGTGATAGGGCCGTTTAGTTTGTTGTACATAATATGAATTCTAGGGGTGCATTCATACATAAATTCGTAATATCTATAAACAAACAACTATATTACACGTTAAAGAACGAGAATATTTCAATTTTGAAAGAGTAATGTGACGGGATTTACGTGCACTTAGAATTAAATCGGTGATAGGAATAGACATTCAAAGCACGATACGCAATAAACACCACAAGTTATTCGTTCCGTTCCGCCAGAGAAGGTAATGGTTCATCGTTTGTTATTCAGCTGTGGCTGGCTGCAGGAAGAGGGAAACAACAAACATACCAACATTAGCAACCATTTGTTTTTGCATACCTTTTTACCCGCTATAAGTTGCCAACTGGTGGATTTTATTTGTAATAGAAATTCTTTGGCTCGTTCAAGCTATATGTAAATGTGAAGCTTTTCATAGTACTTAGTTATGTTTTAGATTCCACTAATAATGTTATTATAACCACAAAATAAGAAACTGTACAAAAGTAACACAATTCAAAAAATTCTAATTTTTTGATACGTGAATTTTTTGAGTTCAGCTTTTCTTACTAAGTAATGGGTTTGTGTGTCTATTTGTGTCATAATTCAGATAGAGGATGTATATTTAGGCGTAATGGTTATCTTCAGTGCTATAACCAACTTCTTTTGCAGGTGAAGTGAAGAAGACCCTTCCGACTAGCTAACGAGACTCTGGCGATATACAGGTAATGCATGTCAAGCCCTACTACGGAATTTCCTCCACCTTTCAGTAGACCGCAGCTAAATAACAATACGCGTGAGCATTGTTGTATTCCTGCGAGTGAGTGAGGTTATCAGTGGACGACTATAGAGGATAGACATAGTCTATAGATAACGTTATCTTCCGCTTAGTATGACATGTTTGTCACTTCCTTTCGATGTCTATATCAGGCTAACAAGCGGATTCTACTGTACTTTCCTACCATGATCATGGACCTATTAATGACTTTCTTACACATTTAGTGGAAAGCTGTTATTTTGACATTACAAAAAGACACTTAAATTTTATTCATTTGTATAGGTTTATCCCGATCACCATCTATCCCATCCAAGGTCGCCAGATTGATTTTATATCAAAGCGAGATTTTGAAACTTTTGAAAGTAAAAAAAGCGGGACACGATTGTAAAAAGCGGCACTATAAGAAAAGTACATATTAATTAGTTTTTATAGCATTAATGGATATGTGTTTTAGGTATGAATGTAGAGGTTACATAATCAACTGAATTTTTTTTGCTGTTTATTAGTTTTGTACCACATAACCAAAACTTCAAAAATAAGTGCTATAGAATATAACAAAAAAAAAGCTTTGAAACTAAAACTTAACTTTTATATTGCTTATATTTTTCCAAAGCTTGGAATTCTGGTATTGCGCCCATTAATTTCAGTTGACAAAATCATTATTTTTGGCGTCCACCGCCAAACTAAACTAAACTGTAAGGTCCCGCACCTTACAGTTTAGTTTAAATAATTTTAACAAATAAAAACCGACTCCAAAAATTACTCTACGATTATATTATATAAGTATTATGATTATAAACACTACTAAAAAGTTAAAAACACTATCACAACTGAATGTTATGATATGAAAATAAGGAAAAAACTGGCCAAGTGCGAGTCGGACTCGTGCACGAAAGGGTTCCGTACCATTATCTATAAAAACGGCAAAAAAAACACGTTTATTGTATGGGAGCCCCCCTAAAATATTTGTTTTATTTTTATTTAATTATTTATTTTTAAAGTGAATATATAACTAAATATTATGTGAGTATTTCAAACGTCTACCTATTGTCGTTATCAATTGCGAGCAAAAACGAGCAAAAAATCACGTTTGTTGTATGGGAGCCCCCTTAAATATTTATTTTATTCTATTTTTTAGTAATTGTTGTTATAGCGGCAATAGAAATGCATCATCTGTGAAAATTTCAACTGTCTAACTATCACGGTTCATGAGATACAGCCTGGTGACAGACGGACAGACGGACTGACGGACGGACGGACGGACAGCGAAGCCTTAGTAATAGGGTTCCTTTGTACCCTTTGGGTACGGAACCCTAAAAAGTGGGTTTAGTAACAAAGATAAAAAAAAAATACAACCGAATTGAGAAATCCTCCTTTTTGGAGTCCCGCCAAAATCGGGACGTCTGGCAACGCTATTCCCATTCCTCTCGATCTATTTAGGGGCATTTACTACATTATATACCGTTTTTATTCGATTAGAAATCGGCAAGTTTCTATCATGAAGCATTTTGCCCACGGCCTCGGAAGTTCTAATTAATTTTCTTTGTTGCTAATCACAGTATTAGCTAAATGGGAGTTTCCTATAATGTATGTGTACGATCCATTGTGAGCATAACTAAATAACTTTTCAATGTAGGAATACATTCGTCTTTTTATATTTCTGTAAAATATTGATGGAATCTCTATATTGTTTTAAAAATTGTTAGTATATACATAATGTATTTATATACATATGTATGTACTAACAATTATTAATTCAACTAACTAATGCTTACAAGAACTTATAGGTATGATTTTTATTATATGATAATGCATCAATTACAACAAAGTACAAGCTAAACTAAAGTAACTAAAAATAAACTAATTTTAAAATTACTTAAAACTAAAACTAATAAAAAAGTATATATTTACTTGTACCACAATATAAGTAATAGTCTTGTCCTACACAGATAGATTGATTAATTACTTTTTTGAAATTCTACCTTTAGAGTAAAATCTATACAAAATCCAATATACCTATAGAAAATTAATGTGAAAGTACTTTCAATTATATTACCTTGTGTATTTATGTATATGGAAATGATAATTTTTATGCTTTCTATGATTTGTATAAATTCTTGAATATTATATTGCAGTACTTCCTTCTTGAATTAGAATGAAGCGCAATAAGTTCTAAATTAAGTAATATAATAGATTTCATGGCCTTCGCGAATCGAGTGCAACAAGATTTCTGAGGTCAATTCTCGTAACTAAAATGTACTCAAAATTCACTTCCGACCCAGTCTCGATGTCATATTTGGTATTCTCGTATCACAATATGAAACTTCAAAGTTTAATTTAAGTGGGATTATATCGAAATATGACTGAAAATCAAACAAACTAAGAATGTTATTTTGCCAGCAATAAGACTTGATAATAATTAATTTATGAAATCAAGTATAATTTTAGTCAACTCATAATTAAATCTCAATACGGTCAACGTTCATATTGCGATCGTAAAATAAATAAGAGAATTAGCCTTCTTATGTCTACGTATACCTACCGTATACATATTCATTATAAGTAAGTCAAAAAAAGAGACAATAAAATCCACATAAATTATGAGAAAAAAATCAGAGAGTTTCCTGCATTGAACCGCATACAAGCAAATTGACCATCAGCACACAATAGTGTGGTTTTGTTAACGATAACGCGTGGGATTGGAATAATAGAGCGATCATTTGTGCGAAAACCCACTCATGAGCAGTAAGGGTAACAAACACCTAATCCGTAGTAAGTTATGTCATCCAGTGAACTTTCACATACCGATAACATTAAAAAAATAAACTAAATGAACTTGTACCCTGTCTAATCAAGTACAATTCCGGCACTTTTTATACTGATTGCAACCCACGAATGAAGCTCCTGGGGGCTAATTCTCGTAATTGAAACTTATAGTCAAAATTTAGTTCCGATCCAGTCTCGATCTCGCAAATGTCAAATTTGGTATTCTCGTATCACAATATGAAACTTCAAAGATTAATTTAAGTGTTATTCTATTGAATTATGATGGAAAATTAAAGATACTAAGAATGTTATTTTACCAGCTATATAAATTGATAATAAAGTAGTGTAACCAAGTACATTCGAGTATATATTTTTTTGTCAATTCACAATTTAATCTCGATTCTATCAACTTTCGTTCTGCGATCGTAGAATAAAATACGAGAATTATAAGTTTATAAGTTTGTGTGTAAGTATGTCAAGCCAAACTTAACTGCACGTGGTGCACTCTTCCGACTAACAAACTTATAAATTTATAACACTCGACGCACGGATGTAGGACATGTCGAACCTGACCGAGAAATTACCTCCACTTTACAGACGACGGCAGCAAAGTAGCAATACCATTGATGTTTTTCTTGTGGGTGAATCTTAGAGTATATATCACTATATATACTCTAAGAGGTGAATGATGTCACCAGACGTGAATAGATACTGGGTTAGCAGCAGGAGTGCCAACGCGGAATTAATACTCCTTGTATTACAGGCTATAAGTGGCAGACAAGGATAATGTCCGCCTGATATGAAGCGTTAACCGTGGCAAACACGCTTGCAACATAAAATATCGCTCGAGCCTCGCCATTCCTGGCCCTGCCTGTCACAGCAACTCCTTTGTTAATGGTACCCTCACGCAGTAACACAACAATCAAAACAAGAAAGAAAGGAAGGAGTATAGGCTGGCAACGGATCGGTGACCCCATGATGTTGATAATCTCCATGACCCCTCTTATATAAAAAAAATCTTAGACCTCTAGAAAGCGTTATTTGGCTGTAGTGTCCTGTGAGATGGAGGTACTTAAATGAAAGTTGTTAGCCGCCCCAGCGGTTTAAAGTTTATGAGATACTGTTCATTTTGTTCAGTCTGAAACATTGTTGCCGATGTGCATCAGAATGTATGAGGCGTGAAAGTAAATTATAATTTCCTTTTTCTCACGGTATAAGTCAAAGTCAAAGTCAAAGTCAAAATTCTTTATTCTGTGTGCCCTCGCGGGCACTTAGACACGTCTTTTACAATTAGGTATATTTTTTTATCTACCAGCATTTCGGAATGACCATTGACGAGAAGAAATGCCGAAAGAAACTCTGTCAATATAGGTCTTTTTTTTTAAATAGCCATACAATATTATCATAATACAATAAAAAGAAAAATGGTATTCGACCAAAATAAGAGAAAAAAAAATTTAAGTAAAATAAAATAGTAAAAAAAATAAAAATATAAAAAATCATAGTATAGAGTGTATATACATATTGTATAAAGTCTAAATATGTATATCCACAATACAACTTGTATAGTTCCGAGGACAGCAACAAGTTTTTTGATAAGTGACAGAAGACAAGCAAGTTTATACAGGACTAACGTTCGTTAAGAATCAAATACATTATCACCCTGTATCTACCCACTGCTGGATATAGGTAATACGTTCATATGGAATTAGGCAATTCAAGTAAACTATAAAAAAAAATCTTCTAACTAACATTTACTAGCTTCCGCTTGCGAGAATGTCGGTTTTTGCGTCAAATTTTTGGTCATCCCTCGGGAACAGCTTATTTCCTTGGGATCTTCGGATTCGTGATTTTAGGAAGGTATCCCATTGAACTTCCATGCAATATTTTATGGCAATCGATTCAGTAGTTAAGGTCTGAAAGAGGAACAAACTCACTTTCGCTTTAATAATATTATAGTAAAGTATGAATTGCTGTTTTTTATTCTCGCTTTTCAGTAAGACTAACAAACAGCAATTCAAGGCAATGAAGGCAAGCCAGAGCTGAGAGTCTAGCGGGCCTTCTTGGGGTATAACTCCGACCGACTGAGACACGCCGGACACGAAGGCCCTGATCGACTCTCTGGAGATTCTGTACCCGTGGTCACGTTACTCACCACAGCTCGTCACAAGCTGCCCTGGCTGGCTTTATTATCATTGCTCAATCAGAAACGGTTAGTATGAAGAAAGTAAAACCGTTCTCTACCACTTAACATTTAGTATGAGCAGTAAATTAAATAATTTTATCTCAGGTTACTTTTTAAAAGTACTGAATCACTAACAACCGTAGGAATACTAATGTGTGAAGTAACCGGGTCAAATGCAGTCGATAATAGCTTGCAAAAGATCCGGCCTGCAGGACCACCTTCGACCATTGTATTTATAAGACCTATCATTACCCGGTCCATTCTACCATCGCATTGTTATTACGAAACTTGCTCTTACTGGGATGTCGTTCAACACGGTTTAACAAAACAATATAGGTAATGTTACCATAACATACCTAGACTAGCATGCAAATATGTTAAGTAATGTATTTACTGAAAGTGAAGCTTGGTGTAAGGCCTCGAGCAAGCGCAATGTTTATGTTAATTCCAACATGCATTCACTTTTTTCGGAACGCGTCAAATTTCGCACAAAAGCGAAAAGGAGTTCAGGGGCGGTCTTTGTGGGTAATGGTAATATACTTGGCATACATTACTTAGCCATTGTGCATTTCCTAGTGAATCTCCATAATGTGTAGAGCAATTTATCATTTCAGGAGAAATTATGGCTTTCTTTGCGGTTTGACAGTTGCCAAGATCATTCAGAATCGATGACTATACCATTATCACTTTCATACCTATCTTTTGACTCTCACTTGGGTTTTTGGCACAAACGTTTTTAACCATATTCATCAAAAAGAATTTAGTCCACTAATTAATAACAACATAATATGTGAGTTTTAATTTCTCACGTGATCTTTAATCATGTTAAAAATGATTTATTATAATTTGTGGCAAATTAATGGATAACAACTATTAGATAATAAAGTCGCAGGAATATGTTAATATGCCAATAAACTATGATTTAACAAGGCCCTGTCCATAAGTTTGAATGTCTTCCTCATAGTTTCTCTATCGAAAACATCTGCCAGCTTTAGGAGTCGGCAATCAGCGCCAGATCGTGATCACTATAAATGATAAGAGCCCGGTTCCGCAGATTTCTCTATCAATTGTTGTAAGTTAAAATAGCAATGAGACGATAGAATTGTGACATGTCATATTATAATCGGGCACCAATTCCTATATTTTTTTTATCCAGTGGTAAACCAATAAACCTTGGTGGCGACCAAGAAGTTCCGAAGATACCAAGAGCACTGGTGTGTATTAGGAAGTTGTTGACGATAGTGGTACCATAGTGGTAGACAAGCATACGGCACGCCTAATCGTAAACTGTTAGGTACCGCAATCCGTGCACCACCTGCCCCCTTACCAGCAACTCTTATTGCGATTCAATAACTGAATAGAGTGTTTATTCATACCAATGAATAAGCGACTCTATTTAATTTGAAATAGAGTCGCATATTCATTGGTATGAATAAGCAATCTATTCAGTTGTTGAATCGCAAAGAGTTGGTGGTGAGCGTCACTAACATTGGGCGTTGCGCCCTGAAAAACCTTTTTCATACCATCCTCGTAAAACCTAGACACTTCATTCCACAATTTAATGCAATATTTGAATATCAGTTTGTATCACTACGACGTTGTCTTTGACAACCCTTATTCACCCCACTGCTGAGATTCCCCCTCCCCTTTCGATTGAGGGGACACCCCCTCAATCGAAAGGGTTTAGAGCATACTCCACCACGCTGCTCAACTGCGTGTTGGCGAAAGCCAGTGCTTTCAATTTGCCTAAAGACCACTGATTTGGCTTAACGACAATCATCTAATGACAACAGCCGGCACCGACGGCTTAAAGTGCACTCCGAAACACTGTGGACCTCTAGATAAATAATCTCATCCATGGACAGGCTACGGTCGTCGTTGCTTAACTTGCGTGTCCGATTAGACTGACCCACGCAACGACGTCATCGAGCTCCGCATCAGTAAGTTTAACTCGTATTCTTTAAATTTCTGTCTGAACTTCGTAAAACATGACTGTGATATTTTTTACACTCCTAAATACATATATGAATATTGTGTTTATTAGATAACAGTTCCGTAGAAGGAATAACTTAATATTCATTTACTGTGTACAGTATTACGTGAACACTTTGTTCGAGCAGAGATCGATATAACATTCTACTTTCTAGATAACGTCTTGAATTTAAATCTACCCATATTACGTTTTTCTTACTGTTTGCCAAAAAAATATATACCTACCTATTCTCTAGTTTTTGGTGTGGTCCTTTATCAATCTGTATCATCATCATTGTCGTCAGCCTGCATCTATCCACTGTTGGATATAGGCCTTTCCCAATGCTTTCACCATATGCGATCCTCCGCTTTCCGCATCCTATCCAATCGCTACCAGCCATTTTTTGAAGTTATCGGTCCATCTAGAGAGAGAGGGGGTGCTCTACGCTTCGTCGCCACATACGTGGCCTCCACTCTAGGACTTTGCTCCCCCATCTGCCATCGCTGAGTCGGTATATGTGGCCAGCCCACTATCAATCAATCTGTATAACTATGTATAATACTGCTGGGAAATTTCAAGCGGAGTGGCTTTCATTCCCTCCTATCGTAGTGGTTAAGAGTATTAAAGTTAAAATTTAAACAATAACGTAAGATATTTAAGGCAAGCTTTTAGTAATTTAAAAAAAAAACTTAAATATTTAGGGTACTAAGGGTGTTGCAAGTACATAGTTGTATTAGACAATAGTATGATTATTAGGATAATAGCGACGTGCAATAAATAAATAATAATAAACAAATAAATATTGTCAGACAAATTACACAGCGCCATCTAGCCCCAAAGTAAGCGAAGCTTGTGTTATGGGTACTAGATAACTGATAAACGTACGTAAATACATTTTTTTTTTGTAAATACATACTTATGATACATAGAAAATAAATTGTTAGAAAGTTGTGACAAAAATAGAAGATTGTTAACAAAAGATACGGACCCCGGGGTCTGTAGATTGTAATTAAGTATTATCAATAATAAAAAAAAAACCGGACAAGTGCGAGTCGGAGTCGCACACGGAGGGTTCCGAACGTAGGATCGTTATAAATTTGATATTTTTGTTATGAAATAATGATAATATAATATGATATTTTGTACTTATAAATATGATATTTATTAAGAAATAATGCGTCGGAAAAAATAAATAAAATACATTTTACAATGTGCACAACAAGCCCGTGTATATGATACCCCATTTGAACTAGCAGCTTCAATTTTAAATTTCGACATCCTATAAAAATATAGACCCCCTATTTTTTTAAGATTGAATTACAAATGTATAGTTTTGAGATTTATTCTTGAACTTGTAGTCTATAACGATGTTACTTACCAAATTTCAAAGTTCTAGGTCAACGGGAAGTACCCTATAGGCTTTGATTCCCTTGAGAATGTGTCGAAATATGCATTTTTTGCTGAATAAACGGCCGTAACTTTTTTTTACGTAAACTTATCAGTTTGATTTTTTTACAGCTTCATGGGACCGTAGACCTGAGTATACAGTTCAAATTTCAGCTTGATACGTTCACGCATTCACGACATAGAGGGTCTTGACAGACAGACAGACAAACAGATAGACAGACAGACGGACAACAAAGTGATCTTATAAGGGTTCCGTTTTTCCTTTTGAGGTACGGAACCCTAAAAAGGGTGTTTCATTAATCAAGCCTTTTCATTAGATTTCCATGTCGTAGGGGTTAATGTGGAAATTATAAATCACCATTTCATGGCGGCCGCCATATTGGACTAACGATGGCGGCATTTAGTTGATCGTGAATTGTCACTAGAACCAAGCAAGTGTATCAAAATTCAGCTCAATCTAACACTGAGAAGTGAGTTAAATTTAACTTGCAAGATTTGATTTAGAAACTAAATAAAACTTTATAATAAATAATGAGCGGTGGTGATTGCTTTCCACCAGGTGACCCACATGCTCGTTTCTCATATAAAAAAAAATTCAGCAAAATTGAAAACTATCGCAATAATGAAAGCGTAAGCGCTAGGCCGTAAAGGTGTTGGTATTCGCTTTTTGACGAGTTCGGTGATCACGGGTTCGATTCTCGCATAAGACAAATATTTGTGTGCATGAACATGTCTGTTCTGTCTTCGTCTGGGTGTTTTCTATGTATATGTATGTATTTACAAAAAGAAAATTAAGAATAATATCAGTTTTTTTAAGGTTTGCTTAGTGTGGGACTAGATGGTTAGTTTGGCCCTGGTTTGGGGATCGGCAATGGTTAGAAGCAAGCGTGTGTAATTTGTCCAGCAATATATATATATATTTAAATTGTAAGCTTCCGTCATTAAGATTGTAAGTAACAAAACCTTAGTAAATTTTCATCAATTAATCAGAAAAGATCAAACTAGTAAATCTAACCGAACATTTCCATAATAGGCTATTTGACAATGTTCAAAAATTGTATAAGTTATTTAAATTAATAACAATATTATAAAATACACAAAACTCAAGATCTGCAAACTTATCTTCCGTCCGACTTATTTTAGGGTCGATCAAAGTTTGGGAAAGTCCATTTTAAAAGTATGAAATTATTAAAGAATAATATTTCCATTGCAGAAGCAATAAAAAAATACTATAACTTTTATTATGATACTAATTATATAAACGTAATAGTTAAACATAGCTGTCGTACAAATTTCTGATTTGACGCATACAAACCTGTGACGTCCAAATTGTATGGAGCGTTTTCGGGAAAGTGAAAAATTATGATTTTCAAATTACATACTCGTATCTCGAGAGATTTTTGTGCTATCAAAGTAATTCTTTCACCTATGGATATATTATTGAGACGTCCCTACATATTAAACCGAAAATATGTTGGTCAAATAGCCTATTTTATTAAAGCATTTTTTTATTTATTATTATATAAATATTTCTGGACAATTTACACAGCGCCATCTAGTCCAAATTAAGCGCAAAGCTTGTGTTAAGGATAATACACAACTGATAAATGTACTTAAATACATTTTTTTTTTGTAAATACATACTTAAATAATACATAGAAAATACCCAGACCAAGACAAACAGACATGTTCATGCACACAAATGTTTGTCTTGTGCGGAAATCGAACCCGCCACCACGGAGTCAAAGTGGCCATTCCTAACCATTCGACCACCGAGCTCGTCATACATAACTTTGTGGTGTAAGTGGTTCATCAACATCTTTGAACCAAAGCCAACTTCACCTGCACGCAGTGCACCCTGCTGACTGACAAACGAAGCCCGCTTGATGTGAAGCGGTTACGCTTCACATCAAGCGGGCCGTATGCTTGCCTGTCACCCGACGTAGTAAAAAAAGCAAATAAGTAAGCACTTACCAGTCAGTCAGTTACAATTACGATACTAAAATTGAATAGGCTTAGGAAACACCTCAAGGGGAAAAAGGTTCGTCTTTACGTGCATCGGCTTAGAATTGTAGAATGGATTGGAGAATAAACGAGAAATAAGGAAGAAAAATGCTTACAATTCGATTATCTGCCTGCAACATCCAAGTAATAAAGAGGTTTTATGTTTTTTAATCACGTTCGTATCCGCTGTACTAGAACGTGAGCATAGGGAATCGACTTTTTCATTCCATTAACTTTTTAGATTGTTTCAAATTGCTTTTATAATGTTACGAGGGGTTTTCTAAAACTTCCTCGTTTAAATCAAAGTTTTTTAGTTTTCCACTTTTTTTTTGTGCCTTGATAGATTTACGGTTTTTCGTAAGTAATCTCTATTATATGTATATTATACTAGTTTTCGTTACATATTGCAAAATATTTCAATTTTCTTCATGAGATACTTTTAGAGCATGTTATTTTATCATTTCGAAGCAGAATTATGTTCTGCTCTGGCTGTACTATGCCTATTTATTTATTTATTTTTAATGATATGACATGATATTATAATTTTTATCCGGGGTGGCATGTTGCTATGAGTTTTTTTTGTAACGCAGTCGTAAAATTTATGCGTAATTGTCAATATTATCATCATGTCGTCCATTTTTTTTAGGATTAGACAGAGCGGTCAATCAATATTTGGTCAATGGAAGAATGTTGCAATTAGTGTCTTGTTTCTTCATAAAATGCACCAGTAAGTTAGACCTCCAGTAATAAGTATGTACAACTGTGAAAATCACTACCAATTTCGTGCAACAGTTTTAGCGATATGTGCGTACAAATACACGAAGGCAATTATTATCAGTGCCTAATAAGTTAAACTTACTTTATTTTCTAAACGATTATAATATTATTAATATATTTATATAAGATTTGTCCGGCCTTTTTTCCAATGGTATTTTGAAGAGGAATTTTAAAATAAACTTTAAAATCAAAGTCTTGGCTACTGGTAACAATCAACTTTATAAACGTTTTTAAATGATCCAATGAAAACAAAGCCATTGCGAGATAGCCGGCCACGCGTTAACGCATTTTGTTTCTTTTAATTTGTTGTCTATTGTTATGTCGATACAGCTTCGAATAAATCAACGAACTTGAAAACGGCTTCATTTAAATTTACAACGCTGTTTTCGCGGCGCTTTAGACATTCAAGCACTTAAGAAAAACAGTAATGTAAACAATCAGTAATGTAAACATCAAGTAAAGTAAATTTTCATGTTCGTACCCCCCAGTTTCTTATAACTCCAACATGTTTCTGCAAACCTAGTACCTAATGCATGTAAATCGAAAACGAGATATGGTACTTATTTACTTTATTTAATCATTCGGATTCGCTCGGATGCACGCTTTCGCATTATGCAATATTCAATTGAGCCTTTTCACGCGTTGTCATCAACTTTAATACAACTGAATAGAGTTGTATTTGTAAGCTATAATTTTTTTAGAAGATGTTGCATGCCGTCGACAAGGTCGCTAGGAAAAGAGGACAGTACTTTATTCAAATCCCAGTTTTTTTGTTTTGTTTAATTAATGTCGTTAATCGTGTTGTTAATTCATTGAATTGATTAATACTCACTATTGTGGAAAGCTGTGTGCAGGTTTGTAGCTCTTTTATTCGATTTAAATAGACTTGTATGTATCGTACCACACGAGTAACATTCTGTGTCTTCACTCTTTCAATTCACTCTTTCAAAATGTTACTGTGTCTGCCCTGATCATGGCTACATTATGTCGTGACTCGTGACGTGATACATAATACGTCTAGTACTTACTAATTACTAATGCTAGTACTTTAATGGATATTGTACATACAAATAAAGATAAATAGATTGAATCCAAGTTCTGTAACTAAAGTGTTGTCACTTAAGATGTTTTTATCTATATAAAATGTCATAGGTTGTAACTGATCTAAAGATGAGAGGAGTCAAACGAGCATGTGGGTCACCTGGTGGAACCAATCACCACCGCCCATGGAGCTCAGCAACACCAAGGGGTCGCCGATCCTTTGTCAGCCTTTTAAGGAAAATAAAGACTCTTTTATTGCTTTCGGCGTTAAATTCCTTAAGCATTTATTCTATGACCATGTACCTAGTTTCATTATAAACCTCTCTTAATCTACTCAATGTGCAAAAGTTCATTCATGATAGCCATATATGCTGGCAGTCACTCAAATCCATATAGAGGATTTCAAACATAACTCCATTTCGATATAAGTATATAAATAATATTCCTGGACAAATTACACACTGCCATCTAGTCCCAAACTAAGCAAAGCTTGTACTATGAGTAGTATAAGCTTTTTTTTTTGTAAATTCATACAATTCATACATAGAAAACACCCAGATCAAGACAAACACATATGTTCATGCACACAAGTTTGTCATATGCGGAGATTGAAAAGTGTCCATTGCTAGCCGTTCGACCACCGAGCTCGCCAATATATTCCTTAGACAGAGTTCAGTAGACCTGCTTTGTCTGCGTTTGAATACTTATTTGTTTATGTCTAGAAAACAAGTACTTTTTGTTCGTTCAATTAACCGCCAAGGCTGTCTTAATGCAAGGTATAACAGCGGTTTTGACTGGCACTAGCAACGATTCCACATTTTACGAAATACTTGCAGTTCCTGTACATTCAATTAATTTACACTTGCGTGCCATTTTACATTGCTGTTATTATTTTTGTACGAATGAAACTGCTTAAATTTAAAAGTTATTCACCTTCCCCGAGCGCACTCTAAACAATCGTAATTTTATCATATTTAAAAAGTAACGTACCTTCTCGCCGTGATCAATCTTCTTCTTTAGATAATAATAGAACGCTAGGAGTCGATATAGATCACTTCAAAAATCAAGGTCTTAAAGGATATTTTCCAATTAACCAATGGCTTTTGTACGTCAACAAGTAGGTAAATCTGTGCAAATCATATGCGCTTAAAAACTGTATGGATTTATTTATCTCGAATCTAGACAATTAGATATAAGGTCTAGGTTCTAGACGAAGGTCGACAATTAGATATTGTCGACCATCGTGAGTATTCCAAATACCATTATGACTTTGCAGCTTTATGATCTAACGGAAAACAGAAAACGCAGACAATACTCGAAATCTAGGCGCTCCTAATTTTCACTACTTAGTCAAACCTCATGTACCTCAACTCCATCTCCATAGACAAGTCGAGTCGCTCGTTTCGCTCTCTGGACTTTTTTTGGTCACAAGCTTAACCTAACTTATCCAACGGTCCTCGGTTAAAACTACTTTTGAATGCATATGTCAGTTAAAAGTGGTTTTGACGGAACGTCCATCGTGTTTTGAGTTTTGCAGTCAAAAGTGGTTTGTACTTGAGATGCCCGAGTTTTAACTAGCCAAACCTAGGAGTGCCTACACTTCGAGTAGTGACTACAACGTATTAATTTTATAAGTTCAAAATTTCCTTTGTTATTAGTTAGTTTTGATCAAACCTCTATGATCAAAAACAGGACTTACTGTGCTTTATATGAGTACTATAGTGTGCGAGTACTATAGAATGCGCTTGATGGAATAAGATAATTCTGTATAATATATCTATATGTATTATGTAGATTATTTATGTCAGATTATGCCTATTATGTTAAAATAACGAATTATTTTGTATTTATTTATACAACATTATTACGTAAATTAACATAACCAAACGATCGATTGATCTTCACGCGACCTAATACATACATTTCCTACTTTCACACGGAATGTTGTTAGAGCAATTTAATTGAGAATGACAGATCTCGTAAATACGGCGAGTCACATATGTTATTTTCTCGTTTACTCGAATATTATTATAAAAAATAATCGTGTTGCATTCTGAGAAACGGCGCGACAGTGCAATCCCGCTTGGCGTATAACGGTGATTAGGTGTCGTCGGTATGCGGCACAGCATGCTGGAATGGTATGCGACAATACGCTGGTATCCGTTTTTGCAGATAACGTCTTCAACCATTGAAGTTGTTAGGCCTGACATTGGACACGGCTGTGCAACATTTGCAACATAGAACGCACGCTGTAACGAGATTATTTATTTTAGCAGACATTGTACCATGTAAAACAACGAGGTGCAACAATGCAGTGAACAATGTATTCGACAATGTTGCATTCTACATTGTTAAAGTATTTTGTTTGTATTTCTAGCGACTCGAGGCGAAGAAAATATACTTAGTGCGGAGTTACGTTTATTTCGTTTTTGTACGTGAAGAAAACTCGCTTGACGTCGTGATATCGAGAATTCGAGACATAGCAATAAATTAAGAACAGAACGTGCTTGTTACAGACCGAAAGAAGCGAGTGAAGTTTTCAAAAAGGATTTTAAAAACATTTTGTATGCGAATTCCTTGAACTAATGCAATGATTTTGATAAAATTTGATGATTTTTTTTTTTTTTTTTTTTTTATACTACGTCGGGTGGCAGACAAGCATACGGCCCGCCTGATGTGAAGCGGTTACCGTAGCCATATTAACGCTCGCAACATAAAGTATCGCTCGCACGCCGCCACCCCCGCTGCCATCGCAGCATCTTCTTCCTTTCTGGTGACCTCACTCACTCGCAGGAACACAACAGCCCTCAAGGGAACCGTTATTTGGCTGCGGTATTCTGTGAGGTGGAGGTACATTCCCCAGTCGGGTAGCTTACAATTACGCTCCCTACCTCTCTTTTCGCCAGAGCTTCGTTTGTCAGTCAGCAGGGTGCACCGCGTGCAGGTGAAGTTGGCTTTGGTTAAAAGATGTTGATGAACCACTTACACCCCAAAGATGATAGGAAACGTAAAGCCAAATGTGAAGTTTGTTTTTCAACGAAATCGCTAATAATAAAAACAACAAACATACCAAAAAACAAACCTATTTTGTAGACCTATTTTGTTGTTACATGCATAATATTTAACTAGATAAATATATATTTTTTTAATCTATGATTTACTTCGTCGCCAACCCTTACTCATACTATTGTTGGGATATGGGTCTCCACTCAATTGAACGGGTTTAGAGCATACTCCACGCTGTTCAACTGCGGGTTGGCAGAGATGATTTACGTGGTTCGTGGATACTATTACATAATTCGCATATTTACCAGAATGGGTTCCGTAAAAATACTGAAATTAGTTTAAATAGTCAAAATGATGTCTTACAAACTAGTAAGAAATAATCAAAGGTATTTATTACCTTTGGAACAAAGTTTCCTTGCCATAAACAAGCAAGTATCTCAGGATCAATTCAATAACCCATTATTTCTCATATATAAAGCATTCTCAATATGTTATCTGTATCGTGCATCCTAGTGCAGGTGGACCTTAGGAAATGCAATCCCTTTTCCCCACTGCCAATTTAGTTGGGCTCGGTTGGTGGGATAGATCAGATACTGTGGTGGCTCGGCTAGAACAATGGGTTCAGGTTGATTGCACTTGACTATGAATAGGGTGCAAGTTGGTACTTCCGCGAGTTGTATCATGCATAAGATCGCATGGGAAAATTGTTTAATGGCCTACAGTGATTGTCGGAGCATAGAAATTGTATGTTTTGGAGATATCAGTGAAGGAAGATGTTATGTGGTGGCATTGCTTGGTTATTTCTTTGAAGTAAATAATCCATAGGTGTAAATGTCTAAGTGATACATGCAAGAGATGTTGAACTTGTCGATTGACGAGCTCGGTAGTCGAAAGGCCACTTTGACTCCGAGGTCGCGGGTATGATGCCCGCACAAGACAATTATTTGTATGCATGAACGTCTCTGTTTGTCTGGGTGTAGGTGTTTTCTATGTATTATATAATATGTATGTATTTACGAAAAAAATATATTCAAGTATTATAGCAGTTATCTAGTACCCATAGAACATGTTTTGCTTAGTTTGGGACTAGATGGCGGTGTGTAATTTGTCCAGGAATATTTATTATTATTATTACTTATCGATGTGGTAATAACAAATTCGAGACCACATCCATAACTATTTTTTTCATACAATGGCAATTACTCTCTTACTGAACCTCGAGCCAGCATTGAACTCGCGTTTCAAGTCAAAAACATTAGGATCTCCATTAACACGAGCCGTGGTCCAAGCCTCGTATGCAGCTTACGTGCGGAGTTTAGCATTTCTGGAAGACTGATTAAACCACGGCCCCTTTTTAGCACCTGAAGTAGCCACCCGCCGCGGCGCCGGTTTGGAATGATAGTCATAGATGAAATAGTTTAATGGTCTAAAAAACACGATACAGACCTTCTTCTCAATAAATCGTCATTGTTTTAATGTCGTTTATTTGTCAGCTGCAGTTTCAAATCTAAAATATTATTTGACAAACAATTAGATGCAATTCTATGGTCAGAGCGGAACTATCGTTTTGGAAGCCATGTTTTGCAATACGGATGAAGTTTGCAAATAATTTGCAAACTTTGTAACATTTCGTTACATATTTTAATGTTTTTTTTATCTAAGTTAAAACATCGAGAGAATTTTAACGTGAACTACGTTAAAATAAAATAAAAACCCAGAAGTTTATCAAATATATCGCGCATAGATACTTACTAAAGTTAATTTACACGTAAGTTCAAAGGAATTTAAACCGAGATCGTGAGTTAAGGTTATATCCCATTAGTTATTATGATGTTTTATTACCGTAATTTCACTTAAACCTAATGTATTAGTAATGAATGACTGAGGCACAGCCCTGAACCGCTTCATAGGATCGGTCCTGGGTATTTATTTACCGATAGTCTCCCGTGCGGTATTATCACGACCGGTTCGTATCGAATTAATGGAGTGATCTTCCGTGAGGTTTAGTTAACGGAACTTAGTACCCTTCGACAGCACAGCTTAGCAGTATTTTGATGTTTCTGATAGATAATAATAGAAATACCTTTTTTATGAATCTTGATCCGACTGGCGTGTTTCAATATTAGTTATATACAATACGACGAGGACGATTGTCGAGTCCAGTGGTCGAATGGTTAGCAATGGCCACTTTGACTCCGGGTTTAATCCCCGCACCAGATAAACATTTGTGTGCATTAACATGTCTGTTTGTCTTGGTCTGGGTGTTGTCTATGTATTATGTAAATAAATTTATAAATAAATATTGTCAGACAAATTACACAGCGCCATCTAGCCCCAAAGTAAGCAAAGCTTGTGTTATGGGTACTAGTACTAGATAACTGATAAACATACGTAAATACTTTTTTTTTTTGTAAATACATACGATACATAGAAAACACCCAGACCAAGACATACAGACATGTTCATGCACACAAATGTTTGTCCTGTGTAGGAATCGAACCCACGAGTGTTGATGTCGAAGCCGCGTCATTGACCGCTATGCCACCGAGCTCGTCAAAATATGTATGTTTTACAAAAAAAAATATTTATATTTAATATCAGTCATCTAGTACAAGATTTGCTTGGTTTGGAACTACATGGTAGTGTGTGTGTAATTTTAACTAATTATGTATAATATATAATATATAATACAAATACTACGAATGTATGATATGTATAAGTATGGATTGAATATGTACAATGTTCTTGGAAATAAATTACTATGTATCCGTGGAACACTATGTTAGACGCGATTTCGCAATTTGATCAACATTTAGGTACAATTCGACGAACACTTAGTCATTGTTCCACCAGAATCTGGAAATAATGGTAAAATCACGAAATAACTAGACACATTTTACTAGTATGGTAAATTACATATTCCTGACGCCAGCTAATATTAGAACTCGCTGGTTTCCACGGTTTGCTCTAACGGTGTTCGAGTCTGGTTTGTGGTCCGGAGATTAAGGTAAACGGCTCTTAACTGCAAGGCTTGCAACTAGGAAATTGGAGCTACGATTCTTATTCAGTAAAAGTACAAGCTACCAAGTAATTTTTCAAAGTGCCGTTGATGCTTTGAGGCATGTATATATGCCGGGGCCTATATATGGGATGTATATTATTTTCATGCCGGTTTGTTTAGCAAGCGGTCTGAAATGAAAAAAGTATCGTCGATTTGTGGAAATAAATCTATATACAATAAAGCTTTTCTGCCATCAGCATATTTTTATCTGTCGCCTTATACACAGTATTCTGCTAATGTAAACAGTGTGTTCCGGTAAGTAAGTACTGCCTTATATGAAGTATTGCCTATAAGCCTGACTTATATGAAGTACCTGGATTTTTTTGGCTTAAATATCGAAAAAGAACCATACAATAGGAGAATCATATTAAATGACAGTGAAAATTGCATTGAAATCCGTCGCATGGTTTACGAATAGTTGGCGTCGAAATAGACAGACATACACCCAAAATGATTTTGTTTCATAATGTAGAGAGAGAGAGATAGAAGTAGAAGTCTCGACATAATTAATAATATTTGATCTAGTCTCAAAAGAAACAAAGCTTGTACTATGGGTATTATCACAGAAATCAGTTTTTTGATTTCTGTGGGTATTATAGATAACTAATAAATATACTTCAATATATATATTTTTTGTAAATACATACATAAAATATAAAGAAAATACCTAGTCTAAGATATACAGACACGTTCATGCACACAAATATTTGTCTTATGCGGGGATGGAAACCAGGACGTCGGAGTCAAAGTGGCCATTGTTAGCCATTCGACCACCGGGGTCGTCATAATTAACAGATGAATAGAATTGAATTAACCTAAATGACAGTGAAAACCACATCAAAATCCGCCGCATGTTTTAGAAGGCGAAATAGACGCGGAAAGGCACTTTTCTTTATTCTATGTAGAGATAAAAGTAGAAATGTCGAGAAAATTAATAATAATTATACTACCCATACATTATATATGTAAATAAACTTAACGTTCCTACGATTTTATTACAATGTCTAAGTAACCGTGCACATAACATACCTTACCTAACCACACAGATGACTGACTATATCTCGCAAAATTATCTAAGATCTGTCAAATGTTAAGTCGCCAGCCATACTTAGTTATATTTTATCAGTAACAATTCTATAGATTAAACTCGAATCGTACAGATGTTTATCTTTGAATACTTATAACTTCTCAAAAGGTGCATACGTAAGAATATTCGTTTTAAAATAGAGTGCCCGAGGCGTGAGCTGAGCGCTGTGATTAGGGATGCTAACTTTTTTTTACAAGAAATAAAGTATATTTAGGGCTGAGAAGAATATTCAACAGAAATTAAAAAAAAATAACAGTATTTTATTTATTTAATGTTTTAGATGCATATTTTTTAGATCTTCTCGCACAACTTATTAATTTACAGTCTTTTTTAAATATGACATACGCCTCACCAGAATTATAACTATAATTATATCAGGAGCACATTTTTTTTATTAAATTAAAAGTTGTATACCTACTATTAATGACTAAATTAAAAAAATGTGTGAGCGTCTAAGTCTAACACTAGTGTTAATTTTGATGCTAAAAACAGTATTTTGTATACTTTATTTTTGTTCAACAGTAAAAAGTATAATGTAGTGAAAAACAGACTGTTTTTAACAGTATAGTTGGCAACCCTAGCTGTGATGTCAGTATTATGCCGCTCAGGCCCATTCTACAGAGCACCGACATTTAACGAAGCTCGTAAATTGCGTAACAATTCATAATATTCAACTTTAGTAATTTATTCAAACCTTTCCTGGTCTCGTAATTAAGGTTGCTTTAGGATTAGTGTCATTCTTGATTTAAAATACGACTGTCATCTAACGACAACAACTGGGACCGACGGCTTAACGTGCCCTCCGAAGCACGAAGGAGCTCGAGCTAATATAAACCCATCCATGGAAAGATTACAGTCGACGTTGTTTAACTTGCGTGTTCGATTAGACTGACACGCGTAAGCGACGCCATCAAACTCCTCCCTCATTCCACAAGACTTCCACAAGAGCTTGATATTTCGTGGAAGCTAACACTCCTGTAAAACGTTATATCAATAATTAAATCACTAGTATTCTTCCACTTTGGTCTCAGTTACCATTAACGAATAACGATTGTCGATCTAGCCGTTCCACTAAACTGTACAATTCATCACTATTCCCAGTATCCGTATACAAGACGGAAATTAAGGACCCGTTCCCAGTACATTCATCTCACCTAACGGAATAAGCGACCTACATAAGGGCCGGCGCACACTCATTACATCACGAAGCGGCACGCTGCAGCTAAGTCCAGTATTGACATAACATTTTATACAACGTCTCTAGAATTTAAATCTTAATACGCTAGAATAGAGTTGATTTTGATGTTTATTACCTGTGAAATATTGCACGGTAAGAAGGTAAAAACACCGTAGTCATCGTTCAATGACACGGTCATGGTCAAATAACGGGATTGAAAGCCTAGAAAAGGGCCCATCATCTTTAAGTAATTTAGTCATCGCTGCATCTTTGAGTTGCTGCTCTATATACAGTATGTCCCGGGATGAAGTGTGACCCTGAAAGGGGGTGAATATAGATCAAAAATATATAACAATAAAAAAATATATAAAAATAAAAATAAAAATATTTGCTATTATTTTTTTCATAAATTAAGATTTTTATTTTTCCGTAAGGACTCTATATATTGAAAAAATCAATGAAAAAAAAAACACTTTTATGACTAAAAGTACAGTTTAGATAATGACAGTCTTTGCTGACTATTTGGTATCATATTCTCATTGTTGACTAACTAACACGATTTTTTTTTATTTCAAGTTAATCGACCGATTACTTTGAAAGAAATCGATATTTCACGTAGAGTCTTTAGTGAAAAGTAAAAATATTAATTCATGAAAAAAGAAACATATTTCTTTTTTATATATTTTTTTGTTGATATACTTTGATCAATTTTCACTCCCTTTCTGGGTTACACTTTATCCCGGGACACACAAGGTCCAAGAAAGGGGTGACAAAACTTGTCACCCCTTTCTTGGACCTTTCTCCTCCATCTGCCATCATTGACACTGGATAAATTTGCACCTACCAAATCTTAGGAACGTCAACAAATTTTCCACAGAAGTAAAGTAGTTCATGTTGGGAGTTCATATTAACGGAAACTTATTTCATATTAATCAAAACCAGGGTTGTTGTGTTTAGTGTTCCCGCGAGAGAGTGAGGTCACCAGCCCCCTTACCACCAACTCTTATTGCGATTCAATAACTGAATAGAATGCTTATTCATACCAATGAATAAGCTACTCTATTCAATTTGAAATAGAGTCGCTTATTTATTGGTGATTGGCGCTTATTCATGAATAAGCATTCTACTCAGTTATTAAATCGCAATAAGAGTTGGTTGTAAGGGGGTTAGGAACGAAAGAGATGCTGAGACTGCAGCGGGGGTAACAGCACGCGAGCTATATTTCATGTTGCGAGCGTTTATGGATACGGTAACTGCTACACATCAGGCATGCCGTATGCTTGTCTACCATCAAACACAGTATAAAAAAAACCACTTCGTGGATCACACTTGGGCAAAAACAGCCAATCAAGTCTGATCACGGTGCTCTAATAACCCCACACAAGAAAGCCCCCCAAAGAAAATATAATATACACCTGTTTAAATATACAAAACAAATATATTTAAACAGGTGTATTATTATATTTTTTTAAATAAGCGATAAAACCGCCTATTGTATTGTTCTAAGATTATATTTTTTGTTTCTGTAATCCATTTGGTATCGAATAGCATTAATCGATCTATTACTAATGATCGATTTTATAAAATATCTGATCGGATCTTTTCCAATCACTACTCTACCCTGAAACTATCTCAATAAATCTTATATTAAGAAAATTTTGTGTTACTATCGTGAACTCAATTCCACCTTCTCCTGACTTTCACAAAACTCAAATCAAGGTTTAGGTCACAAGCGCAAGGGGTCGCTGCACGGGTCCCATATCAATCGATCTTCTACCACGATATCAAACAACTTTCCTAACCATAACGTCTCAAAATAGAACTTTATGCCGTAGTACTAAGACGTGTGGTATAATTTACAAGCTGAAAATAGAAGTTTGGACGTGACAAGACTGTCAAGTCTGGGAAGTAGTAAATAGCGGTGCCTCGTGCTCTAGACTCGAATTTAGTGATTAACGACTTAATTGAATTTATGTCAGTTGCTCTTTATTTTCTAGAATGATCGATCTATATAATATTAGCTGACCCGGAAAACGTTGTTTTGCTATTAAATCTCTATTAAAATAGGGGTTGACGGTAGAAGGGTGAAAATTTAGGGTTGTATGTATTTTTAATGCCACATTATAAAAAAATAAAATTCATTTTTTTTTGTCCAAAAAATAAAAAAAAAATGTTTGGGGTGGACAACCCTTATCACTTAGGGGTATGAAAAATAGATAGTAGCCGATTATCAGACCTACTGAATATGTATATAAAATTTCATATAAATCGGTCAAGCTGTTTTGGAATAGTATGGTAACTAACATTGTGGCACGAGAATTTAATATATTATTAGAGAAGATAATAATTAAAAGGTTTCTTATACGGAATTAATTAGGTCAATATTTTTACTTTTTAGAAGGACGTCACAATAATATAACCATAGGTGTAATAATTACTTCGATAGCATAAAAACTTCTCGAGATAAGATAACTTGAAAATCGCAATTTTTGACTTTCACGAAAACGCTCCACACAAAAGGCTACTGAGTTACGAGTATGACGTCACACTTAGGTATTTTGTATACATTAAAACAAAAATTTGTACGACAGTAACAAAAGTTATATAGTATTTTTTTTTTCCTTTTCCAAACTTAATATTTTTTTATTATTAAATCCTTTTAAATTAAAAACTTGGACTTTCTCATCAAACGATCGACCATAAAACAAGTCGGACATAAGTTATTAAACTTCCAAGATCGCAGATCGTTCTAGTTTTATGTATTTTACGGCACTGATAAATATTTTTTATAATTTTAGATCATTGTCTTCTAGCCTAGTAATTTTCTAGATGCATTGTTTTGTTTATATCAGTGGTTCCCAACGTTTTTTCGTCCGTGGACCACTAAGAGGTTTTTGTTGGGAGTAGGTTTTTAAGTGTCATATAAATCCATTATTCTATAACTCGAGTTTTTAGTATTTTGTATAATAGTAATCAATATCTTTCATTATAAGTTTGTAACACGGACCACTGGTGGTAGAGTAGGCCAAATCCTCCTTCCGTCTGGGACGAACGAGAGACGGTCTTGCTCCTGTAGTGGAGACTAAAATGGACCTGATGATGATGATGGACCACCGCTTGGGAACCTCTGGTTTATACACAAACATGGAAGTTTGAGCGTGCGTGACTGTCTTTGGGAAGTAGATTCAACTCTCGACTCGAATTCAATGATTAACGACTTAATTGAATTTACGTGAGCGCTGCTCTTTATTTCCTAGAATGGATAACATCACAAAACTGTATTAGAGGAAGTTTAATTACTTATGCGGAATTAATTATATCAAATTATAAACTTTTTAGAATCAACGAATTCTCTAAATTATGTTTTATGCATTGTTTTGTTTTGCATTTATTATTATTTCTATCGAATTTATATTTACAGTGAGATTTACAAGTTTGGGGTGATCTCTAGCGATCTGTTTCCATTTTGTTTTTAAGTCGGTTTTTTTTTTATTATTACGATCTCGTTGTTATCACGATGCCGTCGTATTTTCTTCTAAGACGTGAAGGCATACTTCACGTGTTTGGAAGAAAATATGTAATCTAAAGCAATTATTCTGAATAAATATATTCTCCTTCACACGTAATTAACTACATATATGTTAATACAATCATACATATTAATGGTATTTATCAGACGAGCTCGGTGGTCCGGTTATGCAATGGCTATTAGATTGGCACCGAGGGTCGCGTGTTCGCTCTTAGACTGAGTGATTTTCTAAATATCGACATCAACCCATGATTATCCTACTGTTAGAATACGGGTTTCCCTGCAATCAAAGGGATTTAGAGCGTACTCCACCACGCTGCTCAACTGCAGCTTGGCGGAAGCCAATTTTTTTTTAAGCCGCTCAAAGGCCTCTGACTGGGCTTAACGACTGTCATCTACAACAGCCGGGACCGACGGTTTAACGTGCCCTCTAGAGCACGGAGGAACTCGCGATAAATAGACCCATCCGTAGTTAGGCTACAGTCGTTGTTGCTTAACCTGCGTGATCTATTAGACTGACACATCTCAAGTTTAGAACTAGGCTCTACTATCAGAACTGAAGTGGAGTTGTACAGTCAACCTCTGGTAGACCGTAACATTTCCAGTATAAGAGCCTGCGTACGTATCATTCGTAGCACTAAGCGGGACTCTTTTATACTAGAAGTGTTATACTTATGATCTACTAAATACAATTTTTGTCCACCCAACAAAAGACATCAACGAGTTTTTTTCGACCTTCATATTTCTTGATAAATAACACAAGGTATGTTCTTCTTGTGATAGACATGGCATGTGACTGGAACTAAATTACGTCATCGTATTTTGTATGGAAGATGTGAAATTGAACAATTGACATATCCTTACAGCAGGTCACGGCGGGCGTATATCATGACATTAAACTTTTCTAAGGGACCTCTACGCGCTGGATCCTTATCCCCCCGCACGCCTTTTAAAGGACCGAGTTTAATCCCGTGCATTTAAGAGAACTAATAATCATCATTATTGACCTGTGTTTAACCACTGCTGGATGCAGGTCTTCCCCAATACTTTCTACGGCATGCAATCCTTCGTTTTCCGCTTCCACCCGCTTCCAGCCGCTTTTTGAGGAGATTATTCCATCTAGAGCTTAATAATACTAGGCCAGATTCTAGCCCATGGGGCCGAAATCGAAATTGAGTGGAGCGAGTAGATTCGCTGAGTGTATGTTTTCCATTGATTTCAATGGAAAATGTATTAGATGATCATTCCTCAAGGACATAATCGATATCAATTTTTTTTCGACGTAAGCCTCAAGCATATTGAAGTCTTTAATTATGACAAGTTTCATCAAAATCGGTTCAGTGATTTTGGACCCTATTCATTTCCAAAAGTGACTTTTCGGCGTATGTAAGCTTTCCGCTCGCTTCGCTTAAATAAGCTTGATTGTATTTTTTTTTACTTATATTGCTTAGTTTATGGTTTTACCTGTTTATAATATAGCATGCACCGCATAACAGTTATTAGATAACAATCGAAAGAAGGCGGCGTCGAGAGTGAAAGCGCTTCGTCAGTTCACGTGTGATCTTGAGCACACTTGACTCTTACGTTAAATATAACTGTCCTCGAAACCGCTTCAAGTTACTGTAACACAGTTACTGTGTATCCTGTTTTAAACTGTAATTAATTAGTTTTGTAATAAAATTATCATAACGTTAGTTATTAAATTTGCAAAGAACAAAGAACTTACGAAAATTTTACACATTCCGAGCCATGTAAATGATCTAGATCAATTTTTCATGAAAACGGATTCGTTCATGGGATCTGGAAATATTCGAATATAAATAAAAAACATATAATCAATGAGAATGAATAAATCTATATAAAAAAATCTAGTTATTATCTTACACTAGAAATATAAAATAATATAATATAATAATTTATGTGTGCAATAAAGAATATATATGTTCTGAAAATATATGTTATAACTGATATTTAGATAACAATACGTCTTGGCTTAACTAGCTTATGTAACAACTCATCTTCAGCAGCCTGTGACGACGTTATTAGCACAAATATAATAATCATAATATAATAATATCAAAAAAGAACTTATGGAGAACTCAGACAGCAATGATAATTTCTGTAGATAATTAATTGGCTGATTGATTTGATTTTTACATTCTTTTCGTTTGTTACTCACTCAGGGGAAAAAATTATATATTAATTTGTATCATTAAGCTTATTAAAGTCAAAAAAACGAATGTTATCAAAATCAGAGTATATAGTTTGGTGTTGCAGCTACATATCTATCATCTCTATCCAAAATTCAATCACACCATTGGATAGATGAAGGATCAAACAATTTATTACGCTAAGTAAGGACTATGGAACATCGCGTGCGGGGGAGGAGGAAGCGCTGCCATTTTGAAATAATTTTAGTGCATATAACGTACTCACGTACAACACACGGCAGTGTTCATGGCACAGCAACACCCCACTTTTTGGTAAACTTTGAATCATCATCATCATCATCAGGTCCATTTTAGTCTCCACTACAGGAGCACGACCCTCTCTCGTCCGTCCTAGACGGAAGGAGGATTTGGCCTACACTCCCCACGTTGGCCAAACGGGTTGGGGAGGCCTGATCGATATTTGATAATGTATTTCCCTTAGTCGCCTTGTACGACATCCACGGGAAGAAACGGAGTGATTCTATTCTAGTCTGCCGGAAACCACACGGTGAAACTTTGAATAATATTGTGTAATTAACCGCTCTTTGTTTTGTTCCGTAAAAATAGATTAATGTATAAATTTATTTCATAGAATGCCCTATTGATGTTATTACCAACATCAATAGAGAGTTTATGACTGAAAGGCTAGTAATAGTTTGATACAAAATAATCAATAGGTATCGTACCTATTGATGACTTTGATGAACTATTGGGATGATAAAAATGCAGATTCAGATTAAGATTTCCCCCCGGAATAGGATGCAAATAGATCAACTTTATCATCATAAGCTTGTATTATAAATATTTGATAGTTGCAAATGATAAATGTAATTAAAATGCAAATACTTTAATGCTATAGAAGTATGCGGCTAATCTTACCAAATACGTAAGAGCACTGTAGTCGTTTAATTGATACTGCTACTTAACGATTATATAATCTTAATGAGTATTATAACCTTTTAGAGACTCGATCACCAGCAGCCATTGACATAAAATAATGTTTTTTTTATACTACGTCGGGTGTCAGACGGTACGGCCCGCCTGATGTGAAGTGGTTACCGTAGCCCTATTAACGCTCACAACATTAAATACAGCTCGCGCGCTGCCACAACTTTGCAGCAACACCTTCCTTTCTGGTGACAAAACAATACTCATGGGAATTGTTATTTGACTGCCGTATTCTGTAAGGTGAAGGTACTTCCCCAGTCGGGCAGTTTACATATACGATATACCTCTCTTTCGCTAGTCGGCAGGTGAGGTAGGCTACGGCTCTAAAGAGCGTGGTGAACCACCTACATCCCCATGCCATATCCGATGAAATTCCAAGAGAGTAATAAAACATAATTGGAGCCACATAGCAATCTTGTTTATAGTTTCATTAGATACGACAGTTGCAATCCAACCGTGATCGATAACATCGACCGTTGAAATTGATCGACGCGGAGCACGACCCCGGAGCCAAAGATCCGATTAGTCGGATAAAGCAGTCGGACCACATGTTCAGAGGGAACTGAAAAGTCATCCAATATTTCACATTAATTTATATTTTACTACGAAGTCACGTTGCATAAATGCCGCCTTTCGTAAAACAAATATCTGTAAACACTTAGTAGCTCCACCAGCCAGCAGTTGAGCAACGTGGTGGAGTATGCTCTGAACCCTTTCGATTGAAGGAAGACATGTATCCCAACAGTGGGATGTTTATGGGTTGATGCCGATGAACTTATAAGTACTTGGACGACGATAACGTATTTTCTCACAATCATGTAATCATTTGTTTGTAAGTGAATTCCACCATCTTTGAGCCAATGCCAACTTCACCTGCACGTAGGGCATGCAATATTCGCCCGATTTTAGTATTCGATTTATACGAATATCATGATTCATACTATTCGAGTTATTCGAGTTTTACGAGTTTTTCGAATATCTTATTTACATACCTAGTATAAAATAAAGTCGCATCCGCTGTCTGTGCGCTTTTAAACTACGCAACCGATTTTAATGCTGTTTTCAGCAATAGATAAACAAGTAAATATATATTTATTGACAATTTGCACCGCGCCATCTAGTCTCAAATTAAAACTATGGGTAGGTACTAGATAAGTGATAAATGTAAATATATTTTTTTTTTGTAAATAAATGCATATAATACTTAGAAAACACCCAGACCAAGACAAACAAGACATATTTATGCACACAAATGTTTGATTTGAGCTGGGATTGTTGGCTGAGTCTGTGCAATCCCTGGTTTTCTATCTGGTCTCAAAGAGTTTTGTGGCATGTTAATGTCTTTATTTGTTGGATTTACTTTAAAATGGCGGATGATGGCGTCAGTCATTCATCCCCGCGCGCGCAACCCCCCGAGGACGATTGGATACACCTATGATACACGCACAGATCAAAAAGCTGCGTTCGCAAATTTTGTTGCTATCATTAATATGGAATTTTATACTATTCGTAAAACTCGGAAACCTCGAATACTAAGTTTTATAGTATTCGAATATAAAACAAGGGCGAATACTCGAATACTCGAATTGCATGCCCTACCTGCACGATAGACTAACCAGGTTCTGGCGAAAGAGAGGTAGGGCATATCGTATGTATTAGCTACCCGACTAGGGAAGTACCCACATCCACCTCACAGAATATTGAAGAGGATTGTTGTGTTTCTGCGAATGAGTGAGGTCATCATGAAGTTAGTAAGAAGAGGTCAGTGTTTTCAAGCCGCTCTAAGGCCACTTGGCTTAACGTTAAGCCAAGTCGTTAAGCCAAGTTGTCATTAGATGACAGTCGACGGATTTACGTGCCGTCCGAAGTACGGAGGAGCTCGAGACGTTTACATCAAGGTCTCTTGTCCGTTGCCGATGCGCTTGGGGCTCCTCTTTTCGCTTACCATCAGGCGAGGTAGAGCCAATATGCTGAGTTAAGTTATATATATATATAAGTATAAATAACCTCCCCAACCCGTCTGGCCAGCGTGGGGAGTGTAGGCCAAATCCTCCTGTCTGTGACGGACGAGAGAGGGTCGTGCTCCTGTAGTGGAGATTAAAATGACCTGATGATGATGATGATGATATATTAACTCAGCAACACGTGCAACGACGCTATCGTCCTCCTCATATAAGTTAATATTTGAATATACGTAGCTTAAAAATTGTTGGCAAAAATATTTCCTATCATCTCAAAAATATCTAGTTATTTCATACCAATGTTATATAAAAGATCACTCAGGTCATCATTGAAATATCATCGAGATGATTACATATGTACAGTAAACATTATTTCCATGTGAACATTTGAACAGTCCTCTCATCTGGCATCCATCAATCAGCCGGCCAACCATTCGACCATATAACACGTATTAGTAATTTCCTTTCTAAATATGTCTCTAACGATGTGGTAATCAGCTATTTTTGTATGAGTTTTGTTTTTCGGCATTAATCAGATGGCATTAGGATGAATTCACATGTTTCTGCCACATTTTGAATTAATAAATAAATAAATATTTCTGGACAATTTACACAGCGCCTTCTAGACTCTAGTCCCAAATGAAGCGCAAAGCTTGTACAGTACAAGTACAAGTGTGGGTAATACCACCGCGCTCCTCAAATAACACTTAACTTCGTCTTCGCTCATAAACAATTATCCTCGATTAGATTTATGTAGTACATAGAATTTAAATTTGCAACTTCCAAAAATTTGTGGAAACTGAGAAAAATCTTCGAAATTTGGGGACTTTTTTCACTATTTGCTGTCCAGGGCCAAAACTATGCATTTTTAGCGAACAACGTTTCTTTCTTCTTTAAAATTCTTCGCTAAAAACGCATAGTTTTGGCCTTGGAGAGCAAATAGTGAAAAAAATCCCACAATTTCGAAGTTTTTCTCGATTTTCTCAGTTTTCACAAGTTTTTCGAAGTTGCAAATTTGAATTCACACGACCCTAACAGACCCATACAACATACCAAAAATGTAGAACTACATCACGTTTTGCGAATTTCTCTTCTTATGTCTTTATCCGCCTCTTTTTATGTCTTTAAGAGGATGATTCATAGTTTTGGCAAATTGTCCAAAAGGTAAGCGTGAACTTTATTTTTGAAATTAAATTTATATATGTCTATATAAATAAAGCGCGCTTATAAATTTAAGCATAACTCTGTTAGAGAATGTAACAAAATGGCACAATGGGTAATCATTAGATATAGATATCTCCCTTAAAAGGCGATTTCCACCACATGCTTGTTTGCCCCCTCTCATACATGACAGACCTCTCAGACATGATCCATATATAATCTTTTGTATTAACTGATTCATAAATATTAGATAACATCAGTATTCAATTGAGGAATTGTAGGATCATGAATGCAGATCAAATCTGAACGCAGTTTTACAATTAACTATTACACTTAAGCTTGACGTAGGTAATGATGATGATATTATATAGTAAAAAACAATGAACATGACATGCAGGTAAATTCTGTAAAATCACAAAAAAATGAGTACTATAAAGTGGTACACGCTTATTTAACGCTCCAATTTACTTAGAATTTGGAGCACGAATTTTGTTATGGTAATTCTAATGCACTTACGAGTATTCTCAAGACATACCTACTTACGTTTTTACGAATTTCTTAAACTATAGAGCGGTCGAATATATGTAGTTTTAATATAATATAGTTTATAGTCCGCAATACATCGAATAGGTCATTTACACTCATTGACTTACACATTATATATGTACATGTAATTTATGACATTTTATATATAGACCATTGAGGCACTGACGAACATCATTGCAGTAAAAAAAAAATACTACAAAACAGTTACTAAATACATACGTATTTATACATGCAGGACACAAAATAAAAACGTGAACACACAAGAAGATAATTATTTTATCACATACAACTTTTCAATAATTGTTTTGATAATGTCTTATAAATCGATGAACGCCAGCTGCATGCACGAAAAAGCATGACTCATTGTCATGTTCCGCCAGAGCCGAACGTGTAACCGAGAGCGCGGAACTAGCGATAGAGAGGCAAAATTGGCCTAAGTGTTCGGCTTGTGACGCATCTATCTCTTTTCCACTCCGTCGGACGATGTTTTACTCTCGTGCTTTTCGTACGCTCTTCGCTGAAACGTCTTCGATTATAGAATAGAATAAGAATAGAATAGAATAGAATTTATTTGCGTTAAAAGTGGTACATAATGGTGTAATTATTTATAATCCTTGGAATCACACTTTCAGTATTTTCATACATGCAGATGTTTATTTTACATAAAAATTCGTTAATATTACAAAATATGGTAAAAAAAAACAAAATTAATATCAATGTCAACAATAAAATTAAATAAAAATATATATCAATTTCAACCATTTTACATCAGAATGTCATAACAAATATTTATATCTGTAAAAAAACCTTATATAGTGTCTGTTAAATATTCCGAAACAGCATAATAACATTTTTCAATCAGTAATTGTGAGAGTCTACTTTTAAAAACATTTAATCGCAGTTCTTTAATAAAATTCGGCAATTTATTATAGATCCGGATAGCCATAGGATAACAACTATCGCTGTACTGAGTTGTTGACATTGTAGGCATTATCATTTTATTTGGAAACCTTCCGCGGTAGTTTTCAAATACATCACATCGTTTTTCAAAAAATGTGAATGTGTTTTTACAAATAGACACATTTCATAAATATATATGCACGGCACCGTAAGTAATTTCATTTTTTTAAAATAATCTTTACAGCTTGTCCTGGGGGACAGATTGTAAATTGCTCGAATACATTGCTTTTGGGCGATAAAAACCTTAGTAAGATCTATTGAGTTACCCCATGTTATAATACCGTATCTCAGATTTGACGCCACATATCCATGGTAAGCTAGCAAGGCCGTTTTCTCGTCGGCTATATTAACTAGTCGCCACAAAGCGTACGAAAAACTGTTTATCTTTTTACATACTTTATGAATATGTGGTTTCCAGGTACAGTGACTATCCAATATGATTCCCAGGAATGACATTTCATTACTTTCATTTATAATTTGGCCATTGTGCTGAACTATCAAATTAGCTGTTTTATCATTTTTTTGATTATGAAACTGTATATATTTTGTTTTATTTATGTTTAGTTTCAGATTGTTGTTATTTAGCCAATTAGTAATGTCAGATAAGCATGTATTAATTTCACAGTTATATTCAGAAATTGTATTAAATGTATTTGGTATCACTACAGCGAGATCGTCAGCAAATAAAGAACAGAAATATTTGGTGCATTTTGGAAGGTCATTTATGTATAAAAGAAAGAGCAAAGGGCCCAAGATGCTTCCTTGGGGTACACCTATATTTTTTGCCTTTTCTTTGGATTTATACACTATCTCATTTAAGTCGTCATCGATATTATTTACTTCAGTATATTGCATTCTGTTCTTTAAATATGTTTTAAGCAAATTTAATGTATTACCCCTGAGACCGTATTTTTCACATTTAGCTAGAAGTAAATTATGTAAAACAAAATCAAAAGCCTTGCTCATGTCTATGAATATAACTACAACTTCTATAGATTTATCTATATAGTATTGAATTTTTTTAGTTAGGTTGAAAGCTGGCAGACTTGTTGATTTTCCTTTTTGAAAACCATTTTGGTTAGTATCTAGAATGTCTAGAGCTTTTATAAAATTACTTATTCTCACTTGCATAGGTTTTTCGAGAATCTTAGAGAATACTGGCACTAATGCGATAGGTCTATAGTTATCTAAGCTTTCACTATTGCTTGCTTTTGGTAACGGCTTAACAACTGTAGTTTTTAATTTACCCGGAAATTCGCCCGTCTTATAGGATATATTTGTCAAGTAACTAAGAATTGGTGCGATAATGTCTTTGGTACATTTAATAATATATGTAGAGATATCATCATAGCCTACAGAGTTAGTATTTTTTAAATTTGAGATAATTTTCAGAATTTCATAACTATCTGTCGGAAATAAAAACATAGTATTTGTTATAGTTTGAATTGTATTAGTGTCGCGCAGTATATTTTTATTGTCATTTTCATTTGTCAAAGTTATAAAGAAGTCATTGAAAGCAGCGGCTATATTTAGTGGTTTATCAATAGCTTTGTTATTGTGTAAAATTTTATTGATATAATTGTTTTTTACTTTATTATTACATTTTATCAAGTTCCATGATGCCTTACATTTGTTGTTTGATTTATGTATATATTTCATGTTGTTATTTTTTTGCGCAATGTTAATACATTTCTTTAAGATAGCTGAATAATTTAAGTATTTCATTTTATTATATTTATTTCTATTTTCATAATATGCAAATCTAAGACGTTTTTTCTTACAAGCCAACCTTATACCCTTTGTTATCCAAGACTTGTTTTTCTTTTTCTTTACTATTTTTATTCTTCTTAATGGAAAACAAAAGTTATAATATAACATGAAATCTTCATGAAACGCGTTAAAAGCTTTATTTATATCGCATTCATTATAAACTTCAGACCAGTGCAAGCTGTGTAAACATTCTCTGAATTTATTTATATATTCAGGACAAAAATCTCGTTTCTTTATAAAGAAGCAACTATTTTTATTTTGTTTCATATTGATAGGTAATTCCAATGACTGTGCTGTATTATGATCTGATAAGCCTAGTTGATGTACTTTTCCTGTAGCATCAGAAGCATTGCTAATGATCAAATCAATACAAGAATTTTGTCTTGTAGGTTCAGTAATATATGATTGATAATTATAATTTTGCAGTAATCGCAAAAAGTTACTTTGTATGTTGGATACTTTCAGTGTATTTATGTTAAAGTCTCCAGCTATGATGATTTTTTTTTTTAATTTTTGTTTTTAATTTATGTAACAAACTTTCAAATTTTTCGAGAAACGCGTGTAGGTTAGATGCTGAATTTTTAGGAATTCTGTATAGGCAAATAACAATGCAGTTATGCTTAGGTATTTCTATACCGCAACATTCAAAATACTTTTCCACCGACATATCTTTTATGTATGGTATTATTTTATATTCTATATTATTTCTACATGATACATACTCCTCCTCTTTTTTTATTTTCTCGGGAGTATGAGGTTGCAAGCTCATAATCTCGCATGTGTAAGTTCCTTTCATTACCCGACTTAATAAAAGTTTCTGAGAGACAAATAATATAAATATCCCTGTAATTTTTTGACAGTTCATCGAGTGTAATCAAAAATATATCTTGTTTACTAATTATTCCGGCAATATTTTGGTGTAGCACTACTAGCGTGCTATTTGCGAAAAAACTGTAAATTTTGAGGATCACCAGATGATGAATTTACATTATTATTAATATTTAAAGGTTCTTTGTTTGTTTGGATAAAATAGTCTGGTATAGTCCTCTTCTTTATGTTTTCATTTGACTGAGTAGTGATTTTTTTCACAGGAAAATAGTCAGTAATATATTTACGTCGTAGGTTGGATGCTGGTTCCTGTTTATGTGTACATATTGATTTACAATTATTTTTTAGTTTTGAAAAGTTTGTAATAAACTCATTTACATAGTGTGGATAATCGATTTCAACATTCAGTTTCATGCAAATTTGATCAAGTAATGATATGTCATTTATATTAGAATAAGAGTCAATATTTAGAAATGTACAATTTGAATAATTTCTTACAATTAATTCTAATTCATAATTCAATTTCTCAAAATTAAAATAACAGTTATATGGTATACTAAGTAAAATAATCTTATTATTCTTAAACGTAGTTATAAAGCTACACAATTCTGTCATAATTTTATATGGGTTTCTGTCATTTGTGCCACGTATCCCAACAGTAGGATCTAGATGGATTGTCAAAGTCCATAAAAACACAGCTAGTTTTAATCACGTAACTTACCTGTCACGGGAAGAACATAGCTGTACTCTGAGCTAAGAATATATACACTGTAGGTAGGGTGAAACAAATATGAAGATATTAAATAAATAACTCATTGATGTCTTTTCTGGTTTGACAGTAAAATCATCTTAATATTACGAGTCAACAACAACGCTCCTCGATTTTGCGTTGACTTTCGAACTGTCACAGGAAGAACATGTTATATCGTGACATGCTTGTTAGTAACATTTAGATGTCATTAAGTTATATAACAATTATTTTAAAAAAGGAATACAAAATTCCATCATTTGAACGCTAATGAACACGAGCCAAGATATAATGAATTGAAATGATATAATGAATTGAAATTTGATACAGTTTCCCCGTTATCTGATCTAATATTAAGTCATTCATTAGATGTAACACATAATTATCATTTCCGTTTGTTTTTTTTAATTATGTTTATGTCATCTGTTATATATTTTACTTCACACGATTTTAGGCGCTGTAAAAAGATTTTTTTTTCAATTCATAGAGAATTGGGTGTTAACAAATTGTTTGTTTTTCGGGCGTTTGTGTTTGTATGGGTAAGTTTATTTAGTAGTATGTAGTACATACCTACGCATTTTTAATACATCTAAATGACTGAACTCGTTGATGTATATTTGGATTTGTCGTGACAATCCAAGTCACATGTCCAAGTCCAAGCATAAATAATATAATGCTCTACCTACTACTAATATAAACAATTGTTTAATTCTCAAATGTTAATATAAGAATTATATTCTATCATTGAGCTGAACGCTTATATACGTCGAAAAGTTAAATATGTTCCAAAACTACTGAATCGATTGTGATGAAATTTATCACAATTAAAGACCTCCACTTGCGTGAGGTTTGTTTTGAAGAAATTGAGATCGATCATGTCCTTAAGGAATGATCATCAAATACATTTTTCAATTAAATCAATGGAAAACATACACTCAGCTAACTTACTCGCTCCACTCAACCTAGATTTCGGCCCCGTGGGCTACAATCCGGCCTAGTATCTTAGACCTCAGAAGAAAAAAATATTTATGACATTCAAAACAGCAGGCAAAATAATGGTTCTATGTAATCGTAAGCTATAAGCATTGGTCTTAGTCGGAAGATTTCTGGTAGCCTAATTCCCTAACTCGGTTGACTACTACAGTGAAGGTATTATCAAAAGGGGTATCATTTAAGCTATCGCCAATTTTATTAGTTTTGTGTTTCTTAACTAATGCCGGCAACACAATACAAAACATACCTAACCTAACGTAACCCAGTACTTTTTGTTATTATTTTCCTTTTAGAAATAAATAATAACATAACATAATTAATAATTTCAGGTATGTACATAGCTACTTCTAACCGCTACTTAACATACTATCCCACTGCTGAAGGTTGGCTGGAGAGATAAGCACGCCTTTGCATACCACTTACATAAACTCTTGTAACCTTTTTTTTTGTAATGTGCAATAAAAGAATATATAATAAATTGAAAAGTAGAGCAATGATTTTGCCATGGAATGAAGCATAAAAATCTATGCGTTCCCAGTGAGACATTAGTTCCCATGGCTCATTATCGCGTTTGCCATTGTAGTTGGCATAACGGGGAACGCGTACTTAACTGTTTGGTCTCTGTCTTCGCGTACCAGTTGGTCGTCTAATGGGTTCCGCTAGCTCGACGTGTTTCCAAAATATTGGGTTACTGTGATACTGGATTTCTACGAAAGATGTAATTAATTCTGTTACTCGACTGCAGAAATGGGGATTAGAATACAAAAAAAAGAGTAACTTGTAATTCTAGAGATAGGTGATAATAACTTTTAAACTTTCGCGTTGCATGATTTATCATCATCATCATCATCATCACCAGGTCATTTTAGTCTCCACTACAGGAATACGACCCTCTCTCGTCCGTGACAGACAGAAGGATTTGGCCTACACTCCCCACGCAGGCCAGACGGGTTGGGGAGGCCTGATTTGATAATGTATTTCCTTTAGTCGCCTTGTACAACATCCACGGGAAGAGACGGAGTGATTCTATTCTAGTCTGTCGGAAACCACACGGCCAGATTTATGAAATATAAGAACGGGAATTAATGCGATCATGCATGAAGGTATTTACATACCTTTATTATTGCCTGATATCTCGACCAGGTTGCACCGGCCGTGGTCACAGGGTGATTCATGAGGATGAGTGGCCACGGCTGGTTCAACCTAGTCGAAACGAATTACCGTTCTATTTCGTAGATATGTGATAATAGAAAAATGTATATAGTCAAGTCAAGTCAAGTCAAAATTCTTTATTTTGTGGGCCCTCGCGGGCACTTAGACACGTCTTTTACAATTAGGTATATTTTCTTCGTCTTTTACAATTAGGTATATGAAAACCAAACTAGACTATAACTACCATGAAACTGCCATAAGCGCGGGTTTCTTTTTGGACATTCATTATTTATATTTTTAAGAAAATCTAAGTCAAAAAGACAATGGGGTGTGGCTGTGTCATGGATACGGCCGTGCGTTCTACGTGAATATGTTATATGCACTAAAATTATTTTAAAATAGCAGCGCTCCACCCTCTTCTGCATGCGATGTTCCGTAGTCCTTACTTAGCGTAATAAATTCTTTGATCCTTCGTCTATCCAGTGGTGTCATTGAATTTTGGATAGAGATGATAGATATGTAGCTCGGTGGTCGAATGGATAGCAATGGCCACTTTGACTCAGAGGTCGCAGCTTCGCTCCCCGCACAAGACAAACATTTGTGTGCATGAACATGTCTGTTTGTCTTGGTCTGGATGTTTTCTATGTATTTACAAAAAAAAAAAAAATAAGTCTTATCAGTTGTCTACCCATAACACAAGCTTAGTGCTTAATTTGGGACTAGATAGCGTTGTGTAATATCACAGTATAAGTAATAGTACTACGTAGTAATATTGTCCAGAAATATTTATTTATTTATTATTTATGTAGCTGCCACTCCTAACTGTATCCCCCGATTTTGTTATCATTAGTTTTTTTTAATTTCCGCCCTATGGAAACAATTTTACAGACATATTTATATCAAAACATTGGAACCAGTGTCCCGATTTTGATGAGGCTAGTAATAAACAGAGTAGAAATTAAAAACATAAACATTAAAACAAAAATAAAGAATGCCTTTTACGAGTGTACATTTTGGCTAAGCGGGAGCGCATGGAAAAAAAGTGTGAGATGAGAATGTGTAGATTGTAATTTCAATTATATTCCCAGTTCGTTGTGATATTATTCAACAGGTGCTTTAATGCAACAACAATATGTTATACAATTCTAACTTATTGATCTTACAACTAAACTATAGTAAATAAAAAAATCTAATCTTAAAACTACTTAAAAATAAAACTAATAAAAAGAAAAACAAAATACTAATCTATTCCTCGAAAATATCGGTCCCATGCGGCAGGGAGGCAAGAACACTTGGCAAAATGTTAAATGTTAAAATCGGCATGGAGGCAAGAACCAGTCCGTTAGATATAGAGGTATCTTTGTAATCTTACGGGTAATATATAATAGACTCAGAACTCAAACAGAATACATAGCATTCTGCAAATGATGTACAAGTGGCAACAATAAGGTGAAACTCATCGATTATTGCAACGCAAAGGAAACGTAACAATGGCTGTGAGAACACACACCGCCCATCAATGGTAGTGATAAGGGTGGAAAGCGGGGGAACTACCTCCTACTCTAGTTGATGAAGTTGTAATAACCGAGATAAGTAAAACTACGTTAGTACTATTACTTTTACTGTGGTAAAACTAACATTGTCGACGGACCCGGTGGTCGAATGGCTAGCAAACTCCAAGCCCGCGTGTTCGATCCCTGCACATTTGTGTGCATGAACATGTCTATTTGTCTTGTTCTGGGTGTTTTAAAAAAAAATGTATTTAAATACATTTATCAGTTGTCTAGTAGCCATAGTACAAGCTTTGTAAGATGTGTAAATTGTCTAGAAATATTTATTATTTTATTATTGTGATGTAAACACGTTCAGCTGTTAAAGAACCTATTGCCCGGTCCAGGGGCCCTACCGCCGAAGCCGAAGCCGATTACCATCGGTATTTTTGATTCCAATTTTTTTTTATTATTATTAAAGCTTATTCGGTAGAGCTCCAGGGTTTCTACCAGCTGAGCTAAACCTTATTTGCAACAAACTTAGTAGTCGTTTCATTTTCGGATTTAAAAATTCTCATGGTAATCGGCTTCAGCTTCGGCGGTAGGGCCCCAGGTAGGTTTCAAAAATATATTCAATCATGATTTTAGCTTTAATTCTTTTTTTATGAAGTACAACGTATCCATCATGGGTTTTTCAAAATGTTTCATTTTTTCATCTTGTAATAATCACAACATTACAACCGCAGGATGCCGATCGAAAAATACATCAAATCACATAACTATATTCCAATCCTGTCTTCCTTCCTTACTTCCACCGTGGTCTACTAAAACTTGGAAAAATAATGTTGTGATTGTTTTTACGTCATGTTTGCTAAGGCGGATATAGAGCATGACTTTACTATTTCTATCCTGCCGACTATGAAAGAGGCTTTGGCAAAGGAGAGGTAGGATACAGCGTATTTCTAAACTGCCTCAATACCGCAGCCAAATAACAATTCCCCTAAGGGTTGTTGTGTTCATGCGAGTGAGTGCGGTCGCCAGAAAGAAAGGTATTGCTGTATTGGCAGCGCGCGAGCGATATTTCATTTTGCGAAACATATACCATCCAAAGTAACAGAAGCTTAGATTGCAAATGTTAATTTTAATTTTATATGTATATCTTTGAAACCGTATAGTAGGAGTATACGGTTTCGAAGACGTTCATTGTCTTACGGTTTGACGACGATATTAACGGCACACGGCATTACAACCGTTTTGAGCCGTAATCATGATTAACATCGCGGCATAACGCCACACTTCTGACACAATTCCGCGATACGGTACCGGCAGCGGCTCGGTCGCAGGTCACCCTAACTGTAGATGGATAAATAAAAATATTGATGGCCACTCAGACATTAAATTTATCGCCAAATTATATTGAATTTGTGCTCAGAACCTGTCAACCTACGCGCTAGATTATTTTGAATCGCAGCATGCATGGAAACAGTTATCTGCAATTTTTGACAAATTCGAATTGGGAAATTGGTGTTATGCGGAAAGAATTAAACAAAAAAGATTTTAAAGTAAAGCATTTTAATACTTCGATCTCGCCTCGTCTTCAAGGCCCTCACACGCATGGAATACTGTTCACATCTCGGAGCTGGGCGCTCCGGTGTGTCTTCCTTTATCTCTTTGCGACAAATTAAGTTACTACGTAGTATGCATATGAAATACTGTATACTTCTTTGGGCCGGTGCACCATTGCAATTACTTGCTCCATTAATTTGAGCGTATAAAACGAAGCAGTTCGAATCGACGGTAACCTAATGATCGGCTAGACTCGCTCTCTACACGTAGAGATGTTCAATTTCTTTGCGTACTATACAAGTTATACCACGGGGAGTGCCCATATGCCACTGAGTTCCACTTTCGTACAACTTGCTCTAATATCATCTTGATAATAAATTGGTGATCTACTACAGTACGCTTTTTAATACATTTTCAACTACGAACGATGCTTTCATCGATGCTTGCAGCGTGGAATCAACTTAGTATCTCAACATTTCTCTAAAACGGCTGGCAACTGATCGGCAACTGATTACATTCCATTAGTAGAACCACATGCTCGTTTGCCCACTCATATAAAATAGTGACAAATTTGTTATGAATTATTTTTATTTATTTATTTAAAGCTTTAATGACACCATTGGGTACATTTCAGTAATAGTAGGTACAGGCGAAATACAGGACATGTGAGGAAAATTTCGTCTCATCCGTAGAACAGAGTTCGATGTGATAATGGAACAGAAACGTGTCAAGCTAGCTTGATTAGATAAGGAATATGAATTCTTCAGTCATACGTTAATACATAAATTTTCTTATCTCTATTTAGAATCAAATAACATTCTATCTGACATTAACGCACGAAAGTGAACTAACAACAATACAGATCGGACTTTATTCTACAAATGTTATATTATCTGGTAATCCTACTCCCACCAATTGTCTTCATCACTGCGATACAATTGTGCCTTTCTTCTTTCTTCACCAAAGAATTGTATACCCCTTGCATAGTTTCCGATTCTCGTAGAGCAGCGTGATGGAGTATGCTCTAAACCCCTTCGATCGAGGAGAGACCGTTATCTCAACAGTGGGATGATTATGGGTAGATCTCGATATGTAAGATACGTGTTGTAAATGATGTTGATTGATTTGGCTCTAACGTCCTATAGAGTGTTAATGGTTTACTCTACTAATCGGTATTTGCAAGTGCGACTCCAGCAAAAGAGATGTTGAGTACAGTGCCCAACTGACGAAGTATCATACGGAAGACTACCGCCAATTCTTCTCAGTCGGACACTCTTGGCAGAGTGGTCGTAATGATGGGCAGGTCACTATGAATGGCGGCTCCTGTTATATTTCTCCATTTGGTTCTGTTGGAGGCATTGTGAGAGCATTCGGACATGGAGGATTTTGTGAGAGACTTAAATCTCCCCACCTGGTTGGAGAGCGGCCGCGGGGTCTCTTGCCTTCCACCTTGCCTTGGACTACAAGACGCTCCAATTAACATCTACCAATCAGCGTAGGATCGTTGTATTCCTGCGAGTGAGGCTAAGGGCGCGATCCCACTATGTCGTAACGGTTAATTTATCGTCGGACGACGATCGTTTCTAGCTGTTCCCATTATAACGACTGTTTGTCGTCAATTTTTTTTTATCGTTTATCGACTATCGTTACGACTAAATATCGTTTTACGACTGTCGTGCTAGCCGTTCCCACTGTCATGACAATCTGTCGTCACCGTAAATCTATAAGCCACGATACTTAAAACTACACGATTTTGTCGTCACGACAAAGTGGGAACACGCCCTTACAGTAAGCTTACGTGGAGCACAGTATAAGTAATAATACTAACGTACGTGGAGTAGAGAATAAGAGTGGCAAATGGTATCCATTTCGTCGTCTTATATTTTAGTTTTTTATAATATTCGTCACTAAAAATTTTTAAAATAGTTTAGTCGTATACATGTAGTACTAAACTATTTTAAAAGTTTCATGATGACCGGTTGAGCAGTTTCGGCGTAAAAGCGTAACAAACAAATGCACATTTATAATATTAGTAGAGATTATATTAATCCTAAAATTTGGCTCGTACTCTTGATAATACCCTCTTCTGTAGCTACTTCACACATCATGTGTGGATGTAACATCCACCTAAACTACTAATCCACCTGACCTAATCCACTTAAACTAGGTACCTAGGTAATAGTTTACGGATAAATTTTCCCTTACAATTAAGGGAAATTTAATTGTAAACTGTTGTTCAAAACCAGCGCTTAAATATTCTCCAAAGTTAACCCAAGCATCATATACATTCAAATTACCAGAACAACTCGCCAAAACCACAATTAACCGCAGACATATCAAATATTCGCATCGCCTATTACTTCCCGACAAAAGACTAGAATAACAAAACACGCGCATAAATGATTACGAAATTATCGCACTTACAATGAAAATCGATTATTAGATACCTTACAAAATTGGTCATTAACTGCGCGCCGTAAAATTGGGTGGCAATGAACTTCACGCCGTGCTCAAATAGCAGTGGAAGAAAATTATAAATGCTATTATCTGTAGACGTTCTATCACAGAATAAATAATAGTACACGTTCTATTAACATTTGAATTTATGGCATGTTGTTTGAAACAGGATTTAACTCGTTATTTGTATTACAAGTGCCAGGGATGTTACTACGCTTGACGGGATTTGACCCGTCATGGAATTGAACTAGAAGCGTTCAGCGTGCAATTATTTATAGTGGGCTCTGGTCAGCTCGCCGCAATTAAATTTATAATTTCGTTTAGTAATAAAATATTGATAGTCTTGCGGCAATTATGCTACCCGCGTCTTGGCTCACGTGGTCATTATTTTAACAAAACTGTTTTCCTATGGGAATAAGACGTTTTTTCGAGATTAAAAGTAACCTATGTCACTCTCGAGACAATAATATCCTCGTGAAAAAAATATATGCAAATCTATTGATTCCATTCGACGTGAAAGAAGGACAAAGATACCAACAAATAAACAGCCACTTACATTTATAGTATTTATAATATATAATATTATATGGAATATGGATGGTATGGATAGTATCGATTGTTATTCGTGTTGGAGGAATTGACATACAGATGGCAAAAGGTACCAAGAAGACTCTATACGCAGCATATTAATATATATACTTATAGTCTGAAGTGTAAAAGTCTCACTATCATCTTTTGGACCAAAAAACACCTCAGCAGTTCGTAATGTTGTATCCTGCCTAGGACAAAGTAAAAAAGCATGCTAGACTACCAGGTACAACCTACGTACTTAAAAGTATTATGTAAGTACTACATTTCCACAAAAATAAAATTTGAAGTCACTTTTTTTACCACGGCGGATGTGAAACGATTACCGTCTGCAGTCACATTCGGTTCACAACACTGAATATCTACTGCTACTGCCATTAACTCCTTTTTTGGATAACTAATTCACTAGCAGGAACACACACCACAACATAATGGAATAATTTTTTGGCTGAAATTTCCTGTGAGGTAGGTACTTACTGCCCCACTGAAGAGCTTTCATCTGAAGCGAATTCTACCCCTTTGGTTAATCAGCAGGGATGCCACATAAAATGCTTGCCACTTTCGATTCTCAGAACTAGTGCGTGTTTGATATCACTGGCACAGATCCCATCTATAAATCAGTCAGTCAGTCAGTATGACACGAATTTCAGTGCAATCAGCAACAGATCATGCACTATCGTGATTTTATCTGCCGGAACATAGATAAATTTCGCTGGCCGAATTGTAACACGCGCGTCTAAAATTGCTTTCGCCCAAATGTATCCATCAATTTAGTTGGTTCTGGGTGAATAGGTCGATGTTGCGTGTATAGCGGTCTTCAATCCACTGGTATATTCTCAACCTTGGCCTACATGTAAACAACAGAACTTGCATCAGTAGAATTAGACCCGCTTTGATAGTATTCCTAATTCGTATGTTTTATGAAACGTGAGAAAGTTACAAGATTATTCTTCTGACTGATTTTTTTAGAATATTTTATAGTAATAGATGCTGTTCGTGGCTTCATATTGCTAATGTTTTATACAGATGATATTCTTTATATGCGCCAAATTTTATCAAAATTCGTTCAGCGTTTATGCAAAAAATTGTTAATTTCGTACTTATCGTAATCGTAATTATGTACCTTAGAGACCAGACCAAAAGGGTTGTTGTGTTCCTGCGAACGTATAAGGTATGTTAACCTCTACTACCTGGAAGAGGAGCTGCAATGGCAACAGTGCAAGCGTTTGGTTGCTTCACATCAGGAAGTCCGAGCCAAGTATACCTACTTGGCTCGGAAGTCCACCTTTTATACGACGAATAATTATTTTGTATTTACCAATACAAAATAATTATTCGTTGCTTTCAGGACATGTAATAAGTGTAATAAATACATAAAAGAACTGTAAAAAAAATTGACAGGGTGACAATTTACATAGGCACTCATTGTTAGATGCTATCTTGTTGAATTTTGACATTCATTACTCTACTCTGTGCAGGCGAACGGTGATAGTTTTTAATGATGCTCAGCAGTTACCAAAGCATAGGGACGCTTGTAGCACCAGAGCTATCACTTGAGCATTCTATACAAGGCCGTTTTCTATATTACTTTCAGGCCTTAGATTAACAATAAAATTATCTTACCTTATCTTAGAGTGGTCCAGTGCTGTAGCACCGGTGACACGTCGACACAGTTTTGTGCTCTCCCTAATCTTTCAGTCACTTTCCCCTGCTTGTCTGGAAACATGTTCCATGTACTTCAGTATGCCGCTTATTGGGAAGAGCCTGTAGTCCTCCAGGTCCGGGTATGCCTTTCCCAGGATTCAGAGATTATTAGAAAATTATAAAATTGGTCTCTGCAACTGCTAATCATTAAGTTTATGACATAAATAGCAGAAGACACGAACTTTGCTTGTTATCGCTTCTTCGCTCATTAATATTAATGAAAATAATGCTCGAAGTATCGCTTTGAAATCATTCTTTCACTCAAAACCAATACTGCATACTGACGATTTATGCAAAGCCTTCCACAATAAATAGAAAATTAGTCAATCAGTAATTCTCAGCAAAATTGTACTATTTTGCAACACTTGTATAAGTATGTTTCGCTTTCTGGCTACGGAAGAATGACCATGTACCTGTACACAGTTCTCAACTGAAATGATTGCCCCAAAAAATAAAACTAAATCCCAAATTCATAATTCCCCGAACCAGCCAGCCTAAAATCTGGAGATGCGTTTACCTCGTGCCCCTTTATACTTCCTACTTTTGTTCACGCATCATCTATCATAGTCTCAGCTTATCCTATTACAGCAGCCTAATATCACCTATAATAAAACAGAATTAGGTGCTTGCAATGAACACTCTAAGTATATTATATCATTGCACCGTTACAATAATGTGAATACAGTTAATTCTAATCGTCAATTTTTTTCTGACGCGTAACGAATATTTATCATTCACTTTTTGATGCCACGTCATTTCCTATGAATCAAAATAGACGTTCCATGCATTATTTATTTGCAATGGCGGTAGTTAATAATTATTTAAATTCTCGGTGAGGACCTATTCTAAGATCATTCGTAATTCTTACGTAGTGCTTTCGTTATAGCGTCTGCAAAGACCATAGTAATCGTGAACGCGCGATTTGTTAGCTAATCTTTGGGTAATCTTGTCCCCTTTCTTTAGACACTATTACAAGATGATTCTGAAGATCTGTATTCACGGTGTCATCAATGCCACGGGTTACTCACGTAGTCGTGTTGTCTGTTGGTTCGTGTCTACTATGTGGCTCTACTGTGAGAATCAACCGAAGGTTATGTCTTTCGTGATAAACTGTTAGTTGCGTGATGGGTTTGATCGTGAAAACTAGATTATCCGTCTTCTTTTACGTTTAGGCGATTCGTCAAAATGTGTATTGAAATCTGATTATCTTTTTATGGACATACTGTGTCCGTAAAACCATTACCACTCGACATAATGCGAATGTGTAGGTATCTAGAGGAAATTAGATCATATTATTTGTTTTTTCTCATGGAGCGATATGTACCTACTATTTATTAGTAGAATTAAGATTTCCCCGGATTTGTTTGAAGGGCGTCCGGGGAGCGTCCGGACGGGGTAAAAAGTTTTAAATCACTACCGCCCGCTCCATGCTGCGAATAACCGTCTTATCACAGAATAAAAAGTAGTACTAGTACTAAAAAAACCGGACAAGTGCGAGTCGGACTCGCCCACCGAGGGTTCCGTAGGTACGTAGTATCATTATTAAATTTGATATTTTTCATTATAAATAAGAAATAATGCGTCGAAAAAAATAAATAGAATATATTTTGCAATGTGTACATCAAGCCCTTTCATATGATACCCCATGTGAACTAGTAGTTTCAATTTGAAATTTCGACACCTTATAAAAAATATAGACCCCCTATTTTTTAAGATCTATTTACAAATGTATAGTTTTGAGATTTATTCCGGTACTTGTAGTCTATAACAATGTTACTTGCCAAATTTCATAGTTCTAGGTCAACGGGAAGTACCCTATAGGTTTTGATTCCCTTGAATGTGTCGAAATATGCGTTTTTTGCTGAATAAACGGCCGTAACTTTTTGCTACGTAAACTTAGCAGTTAGATTTTTTTTAACTTCATGGGACCGTAGACCTGAGTATACAGTTCAAATTTCAGCTTGATACCTCCACGCATTCTCGACATAGAAATTCTTGACAGACAGACGGATAGACAGACGGACAACAAAGTGATCTTATAAGGGTTCCGTTTTTCCTGTTGAGGTTCGCAACCCTAAAAACGCTGATGACATGTTCGGGTTTTAAGATTCAAAATCCAGAGTTTCCACGCATCTTGTCCCGGTTGCTAGGGTTTAGAGATGGCAACTCTAAGTAGAAGGAAAGTGTTGTGTGACTTAAGCGCCATTTACATCGAGGAATTTCTTGTCTCGAAGATACGATTACTCAAAGAAAGAAATATAAATAAATATGATGATGTAAACTATTTATGTGTACGATATCGAATGAGGAAGGGCGACCATCTCCTCGTATTTGAACGATGGATATCTCAGTGTAAACAATTTGAAAGCAAGAATCCTATTTTGATTTTTGGAATTCAATCAGCCGCTAGCATGAGCTCAGTACGCGATAGTGTTTTCGTAAGACAGTTTTCTAAGGCAAGAATTAATTAAAGGAAAACTATAAGAAAAGCGGAAAAAATTTCGGCTGGTGCCATTGTCATCTATTTTTCATTAAACCAACACGCAGTTGGGTAGCGAGGTGGAGTATGCTCTAAACCCCTTCGATTGAGAGGAGACTCGTATCCTAGTAGTGAGATGAATAATGGTTGACGTAAGGACGGAAAAAATATGTAGAGTTTTTGGCTACAGCGGATTGCTTACGTTATAACAAATGTTAAGAATGCCCAAGAACCATAAGACTTTTTGGGTCATATGGATATCGGTACTATGCTACCCACTAAACTCGAATGACGAGTCTCGCATTTAAATTGATTTGTACGATGCTCGCATTCGCATGAACTTGAAAAAATGTCATACGAGATTGAGAGATCGAGAAATCGTAAGCAAATATCGGCTAAACAAATATCGCATTACAATTTTTGTCGTAGTGTAAACAATACGCTTGACGATAATTAGCTTACGAAAATCGTTTTTTTGGTTTTTTTTGGTTGATTGTAAACGCGTGAAGGCAATAATCGCCTGAAGATTATCGCCTGCAACAATCGCATACGACTCCTCGCCCCAAAACATGCGATAAACTCTCTCCATATAAATGGTGCTTTAGAATAGTATGACGAACTACCAAAAAATGGTACCCGACATTCGATTTTCTTAATTTTCCACGACATCTATGTACTTACATAATAGGTACTATTGACTTATATGAATGTCTGATTTACGCAAATAACCACTAGTTGTATTTGAATTTATTCCGATTCTCGTAGTACTACTAATTCTCGTAATACGTAATTAACACTGACTACATACGCATTTTATTGCCCTGGAGTAATAATTAATAATCAATACCTAGTAGGCACCTATACCATTATTATATGATTTAAGATTTTAATGTCCGTCAGGATTGCGACCCATTTAAAATTGTAAAAATGGCTGCACCATATATTATTAGCAATTTAGCTAATACCACACTAATACTTAATTAATACACTTCTTCTGGAAATGCAGGAATGCACAAATCTAGGATCTCGTAATGTACCTACCTATTATAAAAAAGTTTAGATTTGTATACGGTCTCTTTTTTTCGGTTTAACGCTAACTAACTCGAAGAGCTCGACGGCGTCGTGGAATGGCAGTCTAATCGATCACGCAAGTCAAGCAACGTCGACCGTAGCCTGTCCATAGATGGGTTTATTTATCTCGAGCTCCTTCGAACTTCTGAGGGCACGTTAAGCTGTCGGTCCCGACTGTTGACGTTAGGTGACAGTCCGCCAAGTCAGTCTATAGGAAGCTTGAAAACATTGACCTTCGCCAACCCGCAGTTGAGCAGCGTGGTGGAGCATGCTCTAAACCCCTTCGATTGAGGAGATACCCGTATCCCAGCAGTGAGATGGATGAGGGTTGACGGCGACCTACAGCGGCAACGCTGCAGCTGATGCTTCTTAAAATCACAGCGCCGCGCGCCGTTGCAATCATTAAAAAATGTATTGGAAAATGCGAAGAAAAACGTATAATTGAGGTTTGGAAAGTCCGTAAACATGAGACGCAGATCTGCATAACTCTCTTCCCATTGTTAGTGCTTCTTCCTATTAAGTTTACGATGTAATGTCCACCCTTAAAACGACTCTACATAATTCACACGGCGTGCATTCCGCAAAGAAGTCCCACACCGGTTTATTTAATTGAGACTAATTATAAATTACGCAATGTGACATAGCTGTTTATGTAATAAAGGCTGGCAAATAAAGCTTTACTTGATATTGTTCCGTTTTAAAATTAGGCGCCCACGAAAAGTAGCGAATGTGGTGATGTTTGCAAAGTAATGTTATATTATTAGTATAATATTTGCATTAGTTGCGCGTGTCAGCTAGTGCTGACACGCGCAACTTCGTCTGCGTTTGAGAGAGAGGGTTGAGAATGAAACGTAGGATTATCATTAAAAAGGTTATAGTGACTCAATCTTAAAAGATAGACATATGCTACCGCGGACTTTATTACTTTTTAAGAGGAAAAATTCCGTCATAATGGTAAAATCTTTAGGAATTATTATTGCACGAATCCTTTTGTGCATATGTCATATGAAACTACCCTATCTCTTTTCGCCAGAACCCAGTTTGTCAGTCAGCAGGATTCACAGCGTGCAGGTGGGACTGGCTTCGGTTCAAAGATGTTGATAAACCACTTACACCCCAAATGGTCATGGTACCTAATTATACTTGTAAGTAAGGTTGATAGGCGAAAATAATAATAGTTGACCCTCCGAGCTACGTTATACACTTAGCTATGACTATGTATGTATAGCTTATATATATGTATGTATAGTATTGGAGCATAAGTATAATACGGGTCGGTACCGTGCACCTTTCTTTTGTTTCGTTAGTTAATCAACAGTGCCACTACATCCTATAACAATGTAAAATACACAGACCTAGAATTTAGCTACATTTAGTTCAATTCTACAAGTTAATTAAAGTATTTTTTATTGTATTTTTGGTATACAGTGAAGTAATAATTCATAGACACAGACCTATAGACAATTTAATTGTGTTCTAAACTGTCTAATCGAAGTAGAGTATCAGAGAGTGGCGCAGGGAGCGGAAACGTAGCGGTATCCGCACCAAACAATATAGAGTACTGTGTTCAAGTTTCACACAATCTTATGAAATACTTATTGTAAAGGCGTTAAATTAGGCAGTGTATTGTATCTATATAAATAAAATCGGAACGTCTTTCCGTAAAATTGAGATTACTGCTTCCTACTAAGGTCAAGAGCTATTGCATGTTATAAAAACATGAATAATTTGTATCATGACAAAATGTAGAAATCATAGCGCGCAATGTACAGTCAGTAAAATAGATTGATAATCAGCACGGAAATAAAATAATCAGAGCATCTACAGGGTAATAATAATGTGAAGTAGTATTTATGAGAAAATGTAATTTAAATGATAAATTAGACACCCAATCAAATTCTGAAAAGAAGAATTCAAAGAAAATTCTGAACGTTCGGCCGAAACTTTATTTTTTCTTAGGATTTTCTTTTAATATTAGGCCTCCTGAGTATAATTAAAAATATTTTAGCAAATAAACACACCATCACTATTTCAGCTAAAGGACGTACTTTGGTGAACATAGGTATCCCCTATAAACTTCCAGACTTCCACAGTAATCGGTTTTGTGTCCATCATCTCCCTGCTATCTTTATGTTGTCATGATTGGATTGAATATAGAGTCCATTTTATTCATTGACTTCGAAATAAGAGTTCATTATACGTATGGTTTATATCTATTTGTGGTCTCTGGTCCGTGTATATTTTATCACAGTTAGACCTAATGAAGTAATATCGATTATTATTAATTTTGATCGATTTCTTAATGGAGACATTTTCCATTAGTACTTAGCCCTTTATATTATAAATTACTTCCTGTTCCTGCGGTCGTAATATTACCGCACAATCTTACTCGACATCTGCTATAGAGAGATCGCTTCGAGTATCTGAAATACTCGCTCGCCATTGTTGCCAACGATAAAATTTATTCAGATAAATCTATCTACGTAGTTTATACCACTTTGTATGGCAGACAAGTATACGGTGCCCCTGATGTGAAGCGGTTACCATAGCCATATAAACGCTCGCAACATGAAATATCGCTCGCGCGATGTCACCCTTGCTGTTATGGCCGGAACTCCTTCCTTCCTGGTGACTTCAATCACTCGCAGTAACACAACAACCTTCAAGGGATTTTTTATCTATTGGCTGCGGTATTCTGTAAGGTGGAGACACTTCCCCATATTGGCCGCTTATGCAGGCTCTGTGTATATACGTATATATATACACACTGCTCTACCTCTCTTTTGCCAGAGCTCCTGTTACGGACTGGCCGTAAGATTATTATATTACCTTTTTTATTGTATAAGTTTTTTTATATGAAATTGTGACTTTTTGTGTTCTAATGTCGGCTTTGTAGTAAACGCATCTAATTACCTATATTATAACTCATTATTCCAAAGATTAACCAGTTTTATTTAGCTAATACAGTTTACTCAATAACAGCCCCGTTAGTTAAACAAACAGACCACCTTGGTTAAACAGCTTTCCATGTTCATACAAATATTTAAAAAAATGTCATATTGAAGTCATGACAACGCACGGATCCAAAATACTAACAAATTAGTATCTATTTTTTGGTATAGGATACTCACTCCATAGGCATTTAATATATATATTTTCTTAATATTGCCTAGACTATATGTTTTTAATTATTAGTTAAGTAGTTACTAGACATTACCTATATCCTATGTAATTGAAAATAATAAAGAAAATGTTAAATGTACTTACACCTAGACTATTTATGAATTATATCAAAATTATAAACTGGAAAAATAAAAAAAATGAGTGTGCTTTAGACTTTAGACCACACGACTGAAGTAATACTTCTTTATCTCTACTAACTTATATCTCCCTCTTAATTTCCGTTCGACTCGCCCGATCACACTTTTCGTAACGCTCTCGTCACGCGTCACCTCAAGTCAAGCGTGCGTAAAGTTTTACTTCAAAAAATATTAGATTTGCTAGACTTAAATCAGCCCCCTTACCACCATCACTTATTGCGATTCAATAATTGAATAGATTGCTTATTCATACCAATGAATAAGCGACTCTATTCCATTTGATATAGGCTCGCTTATTCATTGGTATGAATAAACATTCTATTCAGTTATTGAATCGCACTAAGAGATGGTGGTAAGGGGGCAGAGGTCTGTAAATGGTAGGTCGCAAAGTATTTCTATTATCGAAGGTCGCAAGAACTAAAAGGTCCGAGAATCGAAGTTCGCTTTGTAGTCGTATTTATTCGGCATACAAAATAAATTGAGAAACACAGATTTAGATAGCGTGAGAAATGTCATGATAGCTATTATTTGTGAAATCAACCTAGTCAACATTACTTATTATTACAATTCGAAGTCTGATATGGGTTTGAATTGATTGCCAAAGGGCAGCACTAGATATATACAGCCATTGGTAATTTAAAATTAGTCTACAGGTTTCTTTTTTATGCGACGGGAGCCCACCACACGTTCCCACCACTGTGTTTTCTATGTAGCCATTATCAACAACGGCGACCGATAAAAAAGGCAATGAACAGTGAATTCCATTGCAGTCCTGGGTACCCCCGGGCAAACTACGGCTGTCTTGGAACTCACAACGAATTTAATCAGTACAAATTAGTAGGAGTAAGAAGCTTTTGGAATTTGACTTCCCCACTTAGCAATGTGAGAGACACAGTATGACAAATAAGGCATTAAAAGCCTAGATGTCTTAGTCATATGAAGCTCAACTGCCTTGCACCACGGATTTTAAGTATCAAACAGTATTGGGGGCCTAAAACATTGAGTTGTTACCTTACAGATCGATTAATTGCAAAATCGTCTGAACGCTTGGGAATTATTCCTTGTTGCTACCAAATAAGAATGAGTAGGCTACAGGTTACCTGATGAGTGTTTGAACGGTTTTATTTTTATTTTCCAGAGCGCGCCAAAATGTGGCGCGCAGTACTGCTGGCAAGTATAATGGCGGCCACCGGTCAGCAGACGCGGCCCAACCGGGTGGTCGACCTCACAACCACTTGTGACAAGGGCGCCATCACTGTGCATCTAGACATGGAACAACCCTTCAAAGGACTCGTATTCAGTAAAGACTTCTCTCGGGAATGTCGGGTCCAAGGTAATAATTTATTCCAAACATGTATTGATTTCTATTTGGAAATGTTTTGGTGGACTAGGTACCTTTTTAGAAGGTAAACGCAGACAAAGTATTTATATAGCGGCGGCTTTGCGTACTTTGACGCAGAAGTCCCACACGGCTCCGTCATATTGACCACACTGTTTCTTCTGCATATTAATGTTTTTTTTTTAAAATTTATTATTACAAACCATACAAGCTTCACCTCACCCTACTCACTACAGCTGCACTCTGGAGCGCCGGTACGAACAACGAAGATATATTATTACTAGGAGCATTCATTACTATACATGACATGTCAAGGACGAAAGCACGTCCTTGACATGTCATATACATGTCATGTACATGCTTGATATGTCGGTCGACCCACGGCTATGGCAGGTCTGGTCTAAATTAAGAAAAGTGGAAGAGGTTTGTCATTGAACTTGAATGAAATTTAGACCTTATTGTTATATGGGGGTACTGACGGTAAAGTTCAATGGCAGAAAACCTCAGGAATGTGGTATTATGGCAAAGGATGGCATTCCTACGTCCTCTTTCTCTTTAGAATACGCCTGTCCAGGTGCAAAATTGCCTCAACATCTAGCGTATGAATATCAGGATCAACCTCACTCCCAGATACTATTGAGACCGTCATTTCTCGGTAGTCGAATGGCAATGGCCACTTTGACTCTGAGATCGCGGGTTCGATTCCCGCACTAGACAAATATTTGTGTGCATGAACATGTCTCTTTGTCTTGGTCTGGATATTTTCTATGTATTTATGCATCTATTTACAAAAAAAATGTATTTAAGTATGACATGATTCTGTAGTAGCTTTGTTTAGTTAGGGACTAGATGGCAGTGTATAATTAATTGTATTAATTAAGTGTAATATGTATGTGTAATGTTAAGTGTAATATCCTGTTATTTATTTCAACAGATTCTATAATTCTGAACATGGTGAGGTGGTTGTTCATGACTGAGCAACTTTTGTAAATAATTAAGTTCTAGGAATACTACGAATAGTGATAAAAAATAAGTCTTCTCTCGTTTCTCAATTTCAGGGAGCTTCCAAAAGAAAGTATCGCTTCATCTGCCATCGAACGCGTGTGGAGTGAGGACCTCAACGTTGAACAGCACGGTCGAGGAGCCGGAAGACAACGGCGACCTGTACTACAACGTCGAGCTCGTGGTGCAGATGGACAAACATCTGCAGCAGTCTTCGGACCAGGAGTTGCTGATTAGGTGAGAAAAGATCTAAACAGGATTAAATAGGAGTACCATCAAACCATTACCATACCAAACGTAGGGCACCCCGTCGATTATTGAATGACGCGATGACGAAATGGCAAAAGAGTGGTAGAGTGATACCCCTCTTTGAGTTTGTAGACGCACATTTGGAACCTTTTTTATTTCTTATATGATATCGCTGGGTGCCAAACAAGCGTAAAGCTCATCTGAAGTAGACCAGTTTCTGTAGATAGGCGATACTATAGACGGTTGCAATACTAGGAGTATTTTGCTCGCGTGCTGGCAAACCCGCTGCTAACGCAGCATCTCCTCTTGTGTCGTGACGTCCTCATTCGAAGTAACACAACAAATTTCAATAGTGTTGACATTTGGCTGCAGTAAGGCAGAAGGGGATTGATCCTTTTTTTTTTTTTTTTTATCGCCAATCGCAATATGCGCACACTCAGGGGTGTAAATAGCCGCTGAGTATGCGCAGATCGGCTTACTTTAGAAATGGCGTGCGCACACCCCTGTCGTGGACAAGGTTCTTATTTGATCAAAATATTTTTTTTACATAGTTTAAAATATTTCCTAAATATAACCTATATATAATTTTTACTACATTAATATCCATGACGCAATAGCGATAAAATTAAAATTATAATAATAAGACAAATGGAGCAATAGCTTAAAACACAATTAAAATAAGTATGTCACACAAAACAAATTTAAATAATACAAAATATTGTGTCCACTTATGGGACGCCGACAAATTGGAGGCGATGGCTTGGTCAAACTTACGATCTGATTATTGTCAATCCATCCACAGCTGTCCTCGGCAGACACTTAACTCAATAGCGACCTAGCCACCGCGATCGAGACGCCTATCTGAAAATATAGGCGCCCAAGTCAACATTGGTCCTAAGTGGAGCCATTCTGCTTGTTCCGCCTGATGACAGCTGTGGCTAGATTGACACAGTAGTCAATAAACTTAAATCTATTTTTTCCAGCCATCGATATTTCATGTTGCGAGCGCTTAAATGACTACGGTAACGTCTTCACTTCAATATAAAAAAAATCTTTAAGCTAACAACTGCAGTCATCTTTAAGCTAACGTTATACAACCCTAATATATTAGGGTTGCTTATTATCGATCCGTGAAATCACATTTGTGAATCATAATTGTGTTCTTGAGTAAGGCCACTAGAAAGGTGCAAACGACAATATGCGAATTAGTCTTTATGTTACCAGCATTTATAAGCTAATACTGGGTCATTGACGGGTATTTGTAATTTTTTTTGTTTTATTTTATACCACTAGTATGGCAAACAAGCATACGGCCCGCCTGATGGAAAGCAGTTACCGTAGCCTATGAAAGCCTGTAACACCAGAGACACCACACACGCGTTGCCGACCCTGTAAAAACCTCTTCACGCTCTTTTTGAAGAACCCCTTGCTAATAGTCCCCTGAGAAAACCTCGACAGGCAGTTCATTCCACAACTTAACAGTACGCGGGAGAAAACTTCTCTGCAACCTTTGAAATTGACTTGTTAGCCTCATAGCGTAGCAAAAATCATAGACATTTTTCAACCCAAGTGGTATAAATAAATAATAATAAATAAATATTCCTGGACAAATTACACACTGCCATCAACCTAAGTCTCAAACTAAAAAAAAGCTTGTACTATGGGTATTAGATAACTGATATAATACTTAAATACTATTTTTGAATACATCCGTATAATACTTAAAAAACATCCGGACCAAGACAAACAGACATGTTCATGCACACAAGTATTTGTCATGTGCGGGGATCGAACCCGCGATCTCGGAGTCAAAGTTATCATTGTGAGCCATTCGCCCACCGTGCCATTCGGTATAGAAATGCATTAAGGACACCTTTGATTATATGTAATTTCAGATGCAAGTTGCAACCTCGAGCAGTGCGCATCAACAGCTCGGCATTAGAAAATGTCATAAACACAAAGTTACGTGAAATGATCGGCGGTGACACCAAGAAAATCAGGTAAAACAGTTTGTCATAGCGAAAGTTATTAAACAGTATTTGAACACTTTAAGCAAAATAAAATCACAGGTCTGTGGGCCAAATAAGTGGTCTACCAAATTTCATTTGACATTCATTTGTGTTTTTCAAATTTGGTAGGTCTATTTTCGCTCTCAAAAATAATAGAAAATCAGCCTTAGCAACATTTATGTCTTTTAGGAAATTTTGACAACATTGATAGACTGCTTTCTTGGCCGACCATACTCGCGTACGAACTCCATCGAGTTCACTTTCGAGACGAACTCTGTGCTTACTTTATGAGGTGAATAAATGAGTATATATGTATAGTGGTATAGAGTATGTAGTTTATAATATATGTTGTAAGTTGGGTACAATTTTAGTGTATAGTATTTTGATTACCTACATATATATGGTTGAACCATGATAGTAAACACCGCAATTCGTTAAGAACCTGCACTCCTAATTGTTGACTGGTAGAGAATGCATTTAGCATTCATCATCATCAGGTCCATTTTAGTCTCCACTACAGGAGCACTACCCTCTCTCGTCCGTCCTAGACAGAAGGACGATTTGGCCTACACTCCCCACGCTGGCCAGATGGGTTGAGGAGGCCTGATCGATGTTTTATAATGTATTTCCCTTAGTCGCCTTGTACGACATCCACGGGAAGTAACGATGTAATTCTATTCTAGTCTGCGGGAAACCACACAGCCAATGCATTTAGCATTAAGTCCGCCTATTGTACCGAGATTTTGTGACCAATAAAATAAATAAATGTAAGTATATATTATAGATACAGTAACCTATGTATATTGTCAGGATACCATGTTGATTACAGGACTGGTCGCAATCGCCAAGGGTTCGTGAATTCAGCTGAGTTAGAGCACAGGGAATGGCTGATGGAAGCAGCTCGCGCTTGGATGGAGCTGTCTCCAGCTGTCAGTGCTAGTGAGCCGGCCACCGTGGAAGTCGGCCAGCCGACCAGGCTGCTGATACAGTGCACACTACCAGGTATAGAATCTACGGAACATGGTAGAAAGACATATGGTTCTGTAGTTACAAATATGGTCACGTGATTTGGACTTGCCTACGTCATCAGCTATATCTATATATATAAAAATCAATGCCAATTTTCGTTGTAATTTTATAACTCAAGAAAGGGCAGACCTATCCAAACCAAATGTCTAAGGCTTTGTTTGGACTATTTAGTATATGGTTTATGTGAAGTTTGCACAAAATCGGTTCTTCATTTATCACATTTTTTGAAACAAATGATTTCAATAAATGGCGGATCATTTTGTTAATGGGGATTTTGCTGTCAAATTGAAACCTTTTTCAGTGTTGACAGTACAAGCATGTTGTTATGTCATTCATGCTAGCTAGCAATTAATAAAATATTTTTTTGTTTGAATAAATGATTTTGATGTTCCAATAATTTTTTTTAGTATTTCACTTTATACGTAGCGAAGCACGTACCGAGCCGCTAGTTTTGTATATAAAATAATAGAATTGGACAAGTTCGTGACGTAGTCATGGAAACGTACGGGAAGAACATATCATGTGTCTTTCTACAATGCTACGATATATGAAATGATGTATTGAATTATACGATATATGATTGTTAAAGAGGTAGGGCATATAGAGCCCAAGTAACAATACCTTTGAGGATTGTTTTGTTCCTGCGAGTGAGTGAGATTATCGTTAGCAACTGAGTTGCCGGTGCACTAGCAATGCTTCTTGTATTGCAAGTATCTATAGGCTACCGTAAACGCTTTATCAAGAGAGCATTATTCTTGGTCGTAACTCTTTGAGATAAAAAATTCTAGCAAATATCAACAATACCAATATTAAATTTCAGTTGGCGTTGGTCTTCGCGTCACCAACTGTATTGCTCACGACGGCTTAGGAGAAGCATCCCAGAAACTTCTGGACGAAGCTGGCTGTCCGATCGACGAGGCCATATTCAATAAGCCTACCATTCACCGCCACAAACACAGGAGCAGCGAGATTGACATTTCAGAATTAGAGCCGATTGATCCACAACGCAATATAGATGAGAATCTCAACCTAAAGTTGGCCAGATCAGACCCTGACTACATGTTTAAAAATATAATGACTTATCAACACGCTGTCACCACATTCGCTGCATTTAAATTCCCTGATAGAGCAAAACTGCACTTATCGTGTGGTATCGAATTATGCAAAGGACATTGCCCACCCGTGGACTGCAAGGCTTTGCAGAAACCACAACAAACCAGAGATGGATTGGTGAGGAAAGCACGGTTGGATAAAGAAGCGAAAGGAGTCGTGATAGATAGACTCGAGGTGTATAACAGCATAGAAGTGTTAGCGCCTAACATTGAATTGGAGGACGAAGCGTCGATTAGAGGTAATGATATTGAGACATTTTAGGAGCTTTAATCCCCATATTTGAGGTAAAGCCAATCTAACATGCATGTGGCATACCCTGCGGACTGTCTAACGAGGCTTTATATTTTTATATGAGAGGGTGGCAAACGAGCATGTGGACCATCTCATGAAAAGCAATCATCACCGACCTATTTTACACTTTTTCAGGTTTTTCTTAAAACGTATGTACTCCAAATTTCGTAGTTCTATCTTTTTTTTTAATATGAGAGAGGGGCAAAAGAGCACGTGGGTCACCTGATGGAAAGCAATCACTACCGCCCATGGAGATCAGCAACACCAAGGGATCGCCGATCCGGTGCCAGCCTATACTCCTTCGTTTCTTTCTTTCTGGTGACCTCACACACTAGCAGAAACACAACAACCCTCAAGGGTATGTTATTTGGCTGCGGTATTCTGTGTACTTCCACAGTCGGCAGCTTAAAAAATACGTTATGCTCTACCTGTCTTTTCACCAGAGCCTGTGCAGGTGAGGTTGGCTTTGGTTCAAAGATGTTGACGAACAACTTACACCCCAAAAGAAATTTCCTTGGCGAAAGAGCGGTAGGACATATAGAACCGAGTAGAGAAGTACCTCCATTGTAAAATGACCGCGCTAAAATAACAATGTGTTCCTGCGAGAGATTGAGATTACTAGACGTGAAAATATGATACGTTAGCAGCGCGGGTGTCTTTTCACATCTAGCCTTACGCTTGTTTTGGGCTGGGTCGACGTATAAAAAACTTGAAAAAATAATGTATCATAGATGCAACCATTATCTTTTTTTACCGCCTTTAAACAGATAATAAAGTTGTGCTTTAGGTATACATATTAGGGAAAAGTTTTAATAAAAAGTCTTCTTCTGCTCCAGGTTCAAGAAGAATAGAAGCTGAAGAAGATGATTTACTCCGAAGATTCTCTCCTGGAGACAAAACAATTTGTCTCTCTCCAGGCAAAATGGCTTTAGCATTTTGCGTTCTAGGAGTAATTTTTCTATGCGCCATAGCGGTCGCATTTGTTTCCTTAGTGCGGGCGAGAAGGCGACTAGGAAGGGAACCGCTGCATACATCCCTCTCTTTCTATACTGGCAGCAAAAGTATGTTTTCTTCTAGCGAAAGTTCAAGTTCAGGCCTCAGTGGTAGTAAACTTCTCCTTACTGACAGTCCATATTTAGATCATCACTCATCATCAAGCAATAACTGGCCGTATTCTAGGGCCTTCTAAAATTCTTACTCAGAATAAAAAAAAATACTGTAACTGTATTCCTTACTTACATTGACCTACAATTCAATGGACGTCGGATCTGCGTTCGAAAGCGTTCAAACCAAAAGATTCGTAAAAATAGGAACAATTACGTGCCAGTCTTCATTTAGACGAAGAAATTGCATCAGCGCTAAGGCCGCCTTGTACTCAGTTATGTACTTATATTTTCCGTTTACATTTTGTAAACTCTCATTGGTGCATTAAAATGTTTGTATTGTAGAAGGCCTTATAGCGAGGGCATATAACGTCTCTACGCCGACGCAATGAGCGCACTGGGATGCGCTGATGGATCGCAAAAATTTATTCACATACGGCTTTGTACTTACAACCAGACGATAATCATCATGTCACTTTTTAGTGATGATGAGACATGGATGTCGTATTCTGAATTTTTTGCATTGCGACGTCGCATAGCAGTGATAAAGCTGCATCCATGAAATTCATCACGAGTTTTATATTTTGTATAACTGATATTGTTGCTTTATAAACATAATTTAATTTGACTGCCTCGGGTTAAGTACCGCTCATTATTTATAGCACATAGAGTTACAACATCTAGATTGGATTTTTGCGACAGTTTTTCAGTTTTGTTCAAATTTTGATTTCTAATTGAAAATTAGAGAATTTTAAACGTTAAATATGCAATACCATGCATGGTAATGTAAAGGAATATGTTTCATTAAAAAGATTGGCCACTGTGTATGACTAGCAACTAATAAAATAACGATTGGTTTCTAATGAAAGTAATGTAAAAAATCGATGTAGGTAGATAAGTATTTATTACAATTAAGGACAGAGCAAAGACGTTTATGTATGCAGTCTACTTTCCTTGAGTTTTTATTATTTTTTTCAATGGAGACTGTATCTATATCGTACAAATCTGCGTCAGCCTACTTTGCAGAACATTCGTACAATTTGCTCCAAAATTTACTCGTATTTAATACAAGTACTGAGAGCTAGCGTGTTAGGTGACTGGTATTCATTCTTTACCAGTTCCATTAAAAAAGGTACATCATTGTGATCACAAGTACATTAGCCACCATAAGTATCAATAGCAAAATTAAAGTGATATGTAGTTTTTTTACTGATTTTTATTTTCTAATAATTCAATACAAAATGAAATTATTTATTCAAGACTGCTTCGTATAAATCTCCAAAGTTTTTCGCTTCTAGTTTGTAATTTTCTATTTATTTAAATTAAGCAAATATTTGTAAAATGACTCTTAATTGAGGGGGTGCTTTTGATATATATGTTTTGATATTATGTACATCAGTGCTTCCCAACCTTTTGTTGTTCAAGGTCCACTGAAACTTTTTTGTTCGACGCAAGGACTTTATCTGTTAAATGTAATCCACTACTTGAAATACGGTGGGTTATTCAATATTATACGTCTTTAAAATTGCTTCCATAAGGAGGCAATTAAAAAAAAACGAATGATAACAAAACCCGGTATACAGTTTAGTGTTGCCGCTACATATCTATCATCTCCATCCAAAATTCAATCATACCACTGGATAGATGATGGATCAAAGAATTACGCTAAGTAAGGACTAAGAAACATTGCGTGCGGGAGAGGGAAAAGCGCTGCCATTTTGAGATAATGTTAGTGCATACGGCCGTGTCCATGACACAGCCGCTCCCCATTTTTTGTTTTACGGACCTAGCACGGGCCACCGGTTGGGAACCCCTGACCTATATAATATCTGAACTGTTCAAGGGATTGGGTGTGGGTAATATAACTTAGTTAGGCTTATTTTTATTGAGAACTCATTAGCACTTCCTCGACCCATAGTAAGTAAGTTTTTACTATAATGCAACTTGACAAGTAAGGTAAAGATGATTACGATGTGATATGATGATTTATAAGGAATGTATGTTTGAATATTTTATACATTTGTACGTGCATATTTTGAAGAATAAATACGAAAATTTTATTACATTTGTTTAATTCTTGGGCCCTTTAAACGATATTTTGTATTTTATGGTTCCGTACCTCAAAAGGAAAAACGGAACCCTTCACTAAGATCACTTTGTTGTCTGCCTGTCTGTCTGTCTGTCAAGAATTTCTATGTCGAGAATACGTGGAGGTATCAAGCTAAAATTTGAACTGTATACTCAGGTCTACGGTCCCATGAAGTTGTAAAAAAATCAAACTGCTAAGTTTACGTAAAAAAAACGGTTACGGCCGATTAGTCAGCAAAAAACGCATATTTCGACACATTCTCAAGGGAATCAAAACCTATAGGGTAGGTACTTCCCGTTGACCTAGAACTTTGAAATTTGGCAAGTAACATCGTTATAGACTACAAGTACAGGAATAAATCTCAAAACTATACATTTGTAAATAGATCTTAAAAAATAGGGGATCTATATTTTTTATAGGGTGACGAAATTTCAAATTGAAACTACTAGTTCAAATGGGGTATCATATGAAAGGGCTTGATGTACACATTGCAAAATATATTTTATTAATTTTTTCGACGCATTATTTCTTATTTATAATGAAAAATATCAAAATTATAATTGATACTACGTACGGAACCCTCGGTGGGCGAGTCCGACTCGCACTTGTCCGGTTTTTTTTTTCTGTAAAACTTAGTTTCTCTATTAAAACGCCCATACATCAGTATAAGTAATAGTACTACTTACAGTATGACCACTCCCTGCCACTCTCTCGTATCGACCTCACCTCCCCCTGAGACGAATCTGGAACGTTTGTATAGCGCCTACGCACACATGCTTTTCGTACGCGTATTCCACGCCGCTCAACTTCGGGTTGGTAAAGGGCAGTGTTTTCGAGCCGCCCAAATGCCTGACTTGGCGTAAACGGCCAACGGCCGGCAACGGCGGCCATATTTACGTGCCCTACGTAGCACGGAAGAGCACGAGAAGATAAATAAACCTATCCAAAGATAGGCTACGGTCGACATTGCTTAACTTGCGCGATCGAATATAGACTGCCACGCTCAACGTAGCGACGCCATCGAACTTTTATTTGTTCAGTAAAAAAATAAAATAAAGAAGTTTCTCTCATCTAGCTCCTTGCATTTAATATTGTAAATCGTCATTTGGCGGCAGGATTTAAAAAGGTAGACGTGCATTTTCACTAAGACTAAGTAATAATAAATTAATATGCAAGATTTGTTCAAAGTCACCGCCCGGGGTGATAATAACTAAAATCTTGTATTAAATTACACCAAGCATCTCACACGTCGCGTTTCTCAATCTACCAAGCACAAAGCAATTTAAATTTCGCGCGATGTAGGTAGTTCCCAATTAAATCCAAAGAGTTACTTAGTTTTTTTTAAATCTATTAGGTTTTGCCCAATGCTATTTGCCGTAAGCTGCAAGTAACATCTTGCACAAACATCGAGACGAAGAGACAGTATAACCATACCACAGTATAAGTAATAGTATTACGTACAGTATGGCCATTCCCTGCCGTTCTCACAAGACGACATCACCTCCCCTCTGAGTTGATGTGGAACCGATCGCAAGGGCTACCGGTGCCGCGTATTACGAAAGTTCGTTTGTAGTATATAACGTATTTTCAACTGAACTTTTAAATGGTAAAATGATTTATTTCTTATTTGTTTTATTACAAAATCAATTTATTTTTCTAATTTTCATAATGAATTTTACATATTGTATGGATTTATTGTCGGCGAAATCTAATTCCAATGTAGCAGATCCAAAGATTTCCTATCATTTACCAATCAACGTTACCAGGTTAAAATCAAAAACTACCGTTCTGACTGATTCTTTAATTTTCATAAACACGTTGACTAACGGTTGGCTGGTTATCAAACCTTTCGAATTTAGCAGTATTACAAAATCGTTTTATATTTGGGGATTTCCCAGGCAGTAAAGCACAAAAATAGTGTTGCCACGTCAAGGAAAGCTGAAATTAAATAAAAATTACATTTCGTTATACATGCCTATATTTTTTAAATCAAGCTATTTTGTTTTAAAATTTACAGTGTAATTTACAATCCAAAATACCGTAGAAACTAACACGGTACATAGTGATAGTCTACCGTAAACAGTGTCATAGCGAAAAATACCGTGTTTCTACGGTAATTACCGTGTTCCTGGTAACACTGATACTAGTATTTTATTAGAACTACGCCAAAACTTCATGTAATAACATGAGATAGCAATATATTTCTCATTACTCTATTTCCGAGTTATAACTGTCAAACTCTGTCAAGTAGGGATGTTCTATTACAAAACGATAATCGACATCAACGTTAGCGTCAAGGAAAACCTGGCTTGTATACCATTTTTTTTTCGATTTGTTATTTAAAGACGTCACAATAATATAACTAAAGGTGAAAGAATTACTTCGATAGGCTAAAAACTTCTCGAGATATGATAACTTGAAGATCACAATTTTCGACTATCCCGAAAACGCTCCATACAAAAGGCATACAGTATTATGACGTCACGATACGCTATTTTATATGCATTAAATCAGAAATTTGTACGACAGCTATGTTATATATTGCATTTATGTAGCTAGTGCCGTAACAAAAGTTATAGTACTTTTTATTGTTTCTACAATGGTAATATATATATAGTTTTAGAACATTGGTCACACGCCCATTAGGTACTTAATTATTTCTATTATTTTGCTATGGCTATACGTCAGCGTCATGTCAGCTTCTTAATGCTGAAAATGGCAAACACAATAAAGCAAAGAAAGGGCTGCAGCGTTAGTTTAAATCGTTTAACTACTACATAGCGAATTTTAAAAATGTTTTCTAGATAGTATCATTTAATGTCATAACCGTAAATCTATACTATACATATAGGATACTATTTTGGGCACTATAGTGCATTTGTTTCATAGTCATCGTACATTATCATATCTACCCACAACATCCAGCTTCTCAATGTCACCAATGCTTTTCATTATAGGCGATCCCATGTTTTTACCAAATAATGAGTCACACTGTCGGCTAATCACTGACAGGGGGTGTAACGCGTGATTACGAGGTCTACTCAGAAATGAAAATCGGAAATTTCCTGTGAAAGTTAGAATGTTCCCTGATACATTTTGTTCCATCTACTACTGAAAGCTAATCTAAATATTGGCTGTTTAATGTGCAAAAAATCCACATGAACTAATGGAATCTAATGAAATTCGTGTCTGCAAATTTTCAAATGTTAGGTCGAAACTCCTGATTTCGGCGAGTGAACGTCTCCAAGCTGCTTCAACGACTTAGTCGTTGCTATATCGTAGCAATTGAACATTTACGAGGATGGAAGCGCTGGACAGTACCGGCCCGAAAAGGCGGGGCGCAGAACAGACATACCAGCTGCATAACGGTGTGATACTACCGGAACAGTCCGGGGTCGGTATGTATGTAAGCGATACAGTTTGTATTTTAGCTCTAACAAATAAGTATGTAATAAATATTAGAGTCTACAACGACGACGCTTAATAGTAACATTCAAGTACAACCCGGTACCGGTGCGGCATGCCTGTGGCGACCGAAGTAACAATGCAGGGTTCCCAACCGAAAAGCATACTAACTTACCGTAAAAAAAATATATTTCCTATATTCTCGATTATCATCGTAAATCGACATACATGTTTTCATAAATCAACGGCTTTTGGACATCACTAAACTATGCTAGGGTATGACATCATTTTTGTCAAAGACAACTAATACATTCAGACAGAGAAGTACCAGATTACTTTGGTTTCTGCCTATGCGTATATCGAATACGAGAATATTTTAGGGTTCCTTACCCAAAGGGTGCAAATAAGACCTAGGATCCGCTACCTGTTAATCCGTCTGGTTTTATGTTCATCTGTTACAGCAGGGCTTTATCTTTTGGACTAATATGGACCGTACAGTAGTCATTTAAAAAAATCACAGATTATGTGTTGTTGTGATCGAGATATATATGACCAATAATTTAAAGGGGGTGCGATGACAAACTTTTTTTTACTGACCCAGTGCTAGGTTAAATAGTGTTTTATAATGTTAGGTGTTAAATTTATTTAGTACTTTTAAACATTTCGTGTGCGTTTTCTTTTAAACTGCTGTTGGTCTGTTTTTAATTAATAAATTAAAATAGAATAGTCACGTCTGTGATTTGGTCACTTAGATTAAAAATAATTTTCACTGTTGAGCTTTTCACCAAATCACCACCCACCACCGCCGAGAATCAAAAATATCTAATTCTATCAAACGATTGTAAAGTCTGATCAAATTTTTATTGAATCTATGACATGGGCGGACAGAAAGGTGGGTGAGCGAAGCCGTGTGATGCTTTCGTGTTCGCGGCGATCTTTTGCCTCGCCTTCGATGCCGCGCTCGTAGTGCTCGTACTCAAGTTACGGATAGTAAATTTTACCTGTTTGTGTATGAATTGTGATTACTTTTAATCTTCCTGTACGAAAAGGTTATGTTTTTGAATTTAAAAATCGGTTCGGGAACTGTTTATCCAGTGTTTGTGCCGTGAGTCGTGAAATTAATTGGATACGATTGGTCTGTCCCGGAATAAAAGTGTGATATTTTGTGTGTGCCGACGAATTTATGTGTTATAGCTGACCTGGAATCGAATTCCTGGACATATCATAAAGGTATGTGATGGTTTACTTTAAAAAAACGTAATTAAATTTGCTTTTGAATATAATCTCTTTGGAGGCCGTGGTACGCTTTGAGTTCGTGGTTGATTTAGTGTCTGGAAATAATTTTAACATCTGCGGTCGTGACTATTGTAAGAAGTTTAGTTACAGAATCCCGTCAGAGTCGCCTCCTTGATTAGTTCCAAAGAGTAAAGTAAGTATAGTGGAAAAGAGTGGCAACTCTGAAAATTTCTTGCATGTATGGAAAGTGCTGCTCCAAGGCAAACATTTGGTTACTAAAGCTATACCTATACGTACCTAGGTATAATACCATGTCGTATTTATATATAGGTACCTATCAAGTGAAGTATCAGTTAAAACTGATTTTAGAGTTTTTAGAATCGGGCGCCTTTAGTCTCGCCTGCCAATTTGTTATAGGTAAGAACCCGCACGATGTAAGGTCAACTACCTATCACAAATTCGCTAGCTAGACTAGACATGCCCGACTCGAAACTCCAAAATCAGTTTTAACCAATACTTCACTTGATAGATTCTCTTGTATTTACACTATCATAACTTCAGTTGAATAATAGAAGTACTTGGATTGAATTTAGATATTTATTATGTTGAAAATTATCAAAATTCTGTCAAAGTACTTCTATCTAGTCGGATATCCAGCAAGGAAATGTAACTCCATGACGGGGACATAATAAGAGGTTAGGTAGGTCAGAGGGGCAAGATGGCCGTCGAATTAGTACCCATACGGTTTGATAGATAGCGCAGCTTTATATAAAATCGACGTTCTTCGAACATAACTGGCCCTGATTAGTTCCAATTGGCGCTAATTAGGTGTTCCATTTTGTCTACTAACTCTAAGGGTAAAGCCAGAGAATTTCTAAGATAATTCCAATCCTTCGCTCTATGAATTACCAAGTAAATTGCATGAAGTAAGCTAGTGGTCAGTTTCCTCAGACATAACATAAAAAAAAGTGATATAACATGGAAATTCATATTGAAAACATATTGTGTGTTTGCAAGTATTTTTGAGTGGAGTGAACGGAATGCTTATGTACTCCGAAAAGTCACTCTTGGAAATGAATAGGCTCCAAAACCACTGAACCCATTTTGATGAAACTTTACACAATCAAAAGGTTTGTGTTAAAAAACAATTGAGATCGATCATGTTCTTGAGGAATGATCATCAAATACGTTTTCCATTAAAATCAATGGAAAATATACACTCAGCGTCTCTACTCGCTCCACTTAACCTCAATTTTGGCCCCGTTGGCTAGAATCTGGCCTAGTAACAACTAGTGGTCACGTTGATGACATTTCACTGTTGCATTAGTGTAAGTAAAACTGATGTCTATATATAAAAGACCACTTTAGTCATACTGTCATCGTCGGAAGAATTAAAATTTTGGAATGTTTTGAGACTGAAAAATTATATTCTTTAACAAATGCTCATGTTGGAACTGCAGCTTACCGGAAACGAAGTTGCAGATTTTTGAGAAACTCTTCAACAGAATAATAATAATGCTTACTGACAATATGGACATTCTGTGCCGGTCTCTCAAATTGCAACTCTATGTGAGATTGCCCGGTGGGATGTGACTGCATAAGCATTATTCTCAGTGTATTGTTCATTTCCTAGATCTTTCCTTTTTAGGGTTCCGAACCTCAAAAGGAAAAACGGAACCCTTATAAGATCACTTTGTTGTCCGTCTGTCTGTCTGTCTGTCTGTCTGTCTGTCTGTCTGTCTGTCTGTCTGTCTGTCTGTCTGTCTGTCTGTCTGTCTGTCTGTCTGTCTGTCTGTCTGTCTGTCTGTCAAACATTTCTATGTCGAGAATGCGTGGAGGTATCAAGCTGAAATTTGAACTGTATACACAGGTCTACGGTCCCATGAAGTTAAAAAAAAATCAAACTGCTAAGTTTACGTAGAAAAAAGTTACGGCCGTTTATTCAGCAAAAAACGCATATTTCGACACACTCAAAGGAATCAAAACCTATAGGGTACTTCCCGTTTACCTAGAACTATGAAATTTGGCAAGTAACATCGTTATAGACTACAAGTACAGGAATAAATCTCAAAACTATACATTTGTAAATAGATCTAAACAAAATAGGGGGTCTATATTTTTTATAGGGTGTCGAAATTTCAAATTGAAACTACTAGTTCAAATGGGGTATCATATGAAAGGGCTTGATGTACACATTGCAAAATATATTTTATTTATTTTTTTCGACGCATTATTTCTTATTTATAATGAAAAATATCAAATTTAATAATGATACTACGTACCTACGGAACCCTCGGTGGGCGAGTCCGACTCGCACTTGTCCGGTTTTTTTATTCTTTATTGCACATTACAAAAAAAAATGTTACAAGAGTTTACGTAAGTGGTATGCAAAGGCGAGCTTATCTCTAATAGAGATCTCTTCCAGCCAACCTTCAGCAGTGGGACAGTATGTTGAGTAGCAGGTTAGAAGATCTTCCACTTACTTAGAGTTAATTGAGGTTTAAGAAGCTCACCACTATCTTTAGAGACAAATCCTCACCTGCATGTGGTGTGTGGTGCTGGCTAGTGAAAGCGGCTCTGGCATAAGAGAGGGCACAGCATATTTGTAAGCTGCCGGACTGGGGAAGTACCTTCATCTCACAGAATATTGCAAATAGCAATTCCCTTGAGGGTTGTTGTGTTCCTGCAGTGAGTGAATTCACCAGGTAGGAAGGAGTTGCTGCTTTTTTAGTACTTATTTTCTTATAAGTCTAATGCAGTTGAACATTTGAGTAGCTGTGAATTGGTACTGAGTATGCCAAAACCTGTTTATTTGCCTGTGGTAGATATTTTAAAAACTCAAATTTAAGTCTTATTCAAGCTTTTAAATTGTTATATCTTGTTGTTTATGTAACTGCTAAATACTGTATTTATGAAATTAGTTGGAAAAAATATTATTTATGCCTTAATATTTTACTATCCTATAAAACTTAATGAAACTTTTGTCATATAAGTGCACATAATTTATAACTAATGCTCTAAATCTTTATGTCGGGTGGACTGTATTGTTTGGCAGCAAGCATTGAATAAAAAGACGGAAATAAAGTCATGTACCTAGTAGAGCTTAGTTAGTGGTGCACATATTTAGTTTAGTTTCACTGGGCTGTTTCTGTACTTAGCCACTTGATAGAGCCAATGCGTGTCTATGTATTTCACTCCAACCAGCTCACGACATTCCAAAAGGTTAGCAACCTGTTTAGACTGCCGTAAGTTTCTGGGAGTGATGTCAGAGATTGTAGACATTGTGCCCGTTGATCTGCCACTCTTCTACATTCTGTAAGCACTTGCTGTGGTGTTTATTCTGCCTCCATATACCCTTTGCGTAGAGGGACTGTCTGTCACACCTATATTAAACAGGTATGTGTTTAGATGACAGTGGCCAGTTATGATGGCGCTAATATGTACCACAATTTCCAATTGCATTGACTAATTTTCCCAATTAGTCAATGCAATTTTGACAATTTTTCTTTGAACCTATAATGTTGCAAAAGTTTGAAATAAGCTTACAAAATCGATGGTTATGGCATAGATAATCTGTAAGTGCATACAATTTATTAATCAGGGTGGATAACAGTCATGCATGATTGATAAAAATGACGACAGGTTTGAGAAAAAGCAACTTTATCACAGTACATCAAGGTGCACTTCCAAGTGTTCACAAAATGCACATAAAAGTGCACCTTGACATAGTGTGATAAGCTCAATTTTTGTTATATGTTGAGATATGCTAGCAGGTTTGAATACCCAGGTCATTGTTTTCACTAGATTAAAAGCAATCTAACTACAACTAACTCCTAGGAAGTTAATAAAAATGAAGAAAAATAATAAAAAAAAGTACCTAGTTTTCCTTACACTTTATAATTATGATAATTTTTTTTTTATTTTTTTATACTACGTCGGGTGGCAGACAAGCATACGGCCCGCCTGATGTGAAGCGGTTACTGTAGCCATATTAACGCTCGCAACATAAAATATCATCTCCATCTCCTTCCTTTCTGGTGACCTCACTCACTCACAGGAACACAACAGCCCTCAAGGGAACCGTTATTTGGCTGCGGTATTCTGTGAGGTGGAGGTACATTCCCCAGTCGGGTAGCTTACAATTACGCTCCCTACCTCTCTTTTCGCCAGAGCTTCGTTTGTCAGCCAGCAGGGTGCACCGCGTGCAGGTGAAGTTGGCTTTGGTTCAAAGATGTTGATGAACCACTTACGCCCCAATTAAGCTAGGTATATAATAACAACAAAAAAATCTAAATTATTGATTTCAATCAAGCGTGCAACATTACCCTGCATTTTTTTATAAACATAAATGAAGTTTAATTGTGTGTGTTTTTAACATATCCGTGAGTAATTCATGACATTGATTTTTCTTTAGTCACAGATTGCCTCTTTACAGGCCTATGATTGTAGACTAGAAAAAAAAAAACAAAATAGAATCTCAATTCTCGTAAATATTTTACATTGCAGAATGAAAGTTGACCGAATTGAAAATCCTTATTACAAATGGCAATGGCTTTGAAGCGTTATAATCATGATTCGAGAATACCAAATGACACTTGAATTTTGACTAATTTTTAGGGTTCCGAACCTCAAAAGGAAAAACGGAACCCTTATAAGATCACTTTGTTGTCCGTCTGTCTGTCTGTCTGTCTGTCTGTCTGTCTGTCTGTCTGTCTGTCTGTCTGTCTGTCTGTCTGTCTGTCTGTCAAGAATTTCTATTTCGAGAATGCGTGGAGGTATCAAGCTGAAATTTGAACTGTATACTCAGGTCTACGGTCCCATGAAGTTAAAAAAAAATCAAACTGCTAAGTTTACATAGAAAAAAGTTACGGCCGTTTATTCAGCAAAAAACGCATATTTCGACACACTCAAGGGAATCAAAACCTATAGGGTACTTCCCGTTGACCTAGAACTATGAAATTTGGCAAGTAACATCGTTATAGACTACAAGTACAGGAATAAATCTCAAATCTATACATTTGTAAATAGATCTTAAAAAATAGGGGGTCTATATTTTTTATAGGGTGTCGAAATTTCAAATTGAAACTACTAGTTCAAATGGGGTATCATATGAAAGGGCTTGATGTACACATTGCAAAATATATTTTATTTATTTTTTTCGACGCATTATTTCTTATTTATAATGAAAAATATCAAATTTAATAATGATACTACGTACCTACGGAACCCTCGGTGGGCGAGTCCGACTCGCACTTGTCCGGCTTTTTAATTACGAGAATTACCGCTCAAATAATGTCAGTAATTAGTATGAGATATAAACCTATAAAGAAATTATATATTAATTAACATTCTACTTCCAATCTACATCCTATTTTCTTCTAATATTGAAAATCTGAATGTTTGACTCAATAGGCTATTTGACTAACATTTTTTTCGGTTTGGTATGTAGGGATGTCTCCATAATATAACCATAGGTGAAAGAATTACTTCGATAGCACAAAAATCTCTCGAGATATGGTAATTTGAAAATCACAATTTTTAGACTGCCCCAAAACGCTCCATACAAAAGACTGCCGAATTATGACGTCACAGGTTTGTATTTTCTATGCATCAAATCAGAAATTTGTACAACAGCTACGTTAAATATTACGTTTAAGTTATTAGTATCATAATCAAAGTTATAGCATTTTTCATTGCTTCTTCAATGGAAATATTATTTTTTAATAATTTCATACTTTTAAAATGGACTTTCCCGCCAAACTTTGATCGACTCTAAAAAAAGTCTGACTGAAGATATTATTATGGAAGTTTGCAGATCTTTATAGTTTTGTGTATTTTACGATATTGTTAAATAATTTATTAAATTTTTAAACATTGGAAAATAGCCTATTATGGAGAAATGACTGAATGGATTTTGATAAAGTTTGGAACACAGCATATGGCATAAGTGATACTTATTTCGTATATCTCGTAGTATGTTAACGCGATCGAAGCAGTGAGTAGAAGCTAGTTTTTTATATTTATATTCATTGTAATTCCTTTATCCTTTCACCAAAATTCAATTCACAACTTATTATATGAGTTTCACGTATTATTATTTACGATACTAAATTAGAATTAAGTATCTTTATTTCAAATGAAGGTCACAGTCAGTACCAATGGAGTCAGTAGTCAATGGAGTATTCAAGGTTGTTCTTATCAATACTTGAATACAAATCCTCATTCATACACACTTGTCATACATTAACATCCTAAGAGCTAAGAGCATTCATAATGAGAGGCTCTAATGCGTACGTTACAAAGACTGTTTACTTCTGGCATGGTCTGTGTTAGTCCCGCAGAAGCAAGCAATGTGCCTCGGGCGTCAGTACGTGGAACGAAACATGTCTCTGTTATCTTTTGAGATTGTAGGCTGTGTACCAGCCAATGTTTTTTTTAGTTACGTACGTGGCTTCCTTTGATAAGAAAGTAAAAACCGTCAGTCAAAAATTTAAGTCCTTGCAAATGTCGTTACTCACAGAGAAGCGGCGAATTCTTGATTTGTGCATTATCCGAAGTGTTCAAACGACCGGTATCGAAATGTGTCTGTGCACAGTCTGCCGTGGAATAAACATTGCCTATTATATTACATTACGAGATTTACGAAGTGGTATCGTCTTGCTAGTATGACTGAGGTGTAAGCGAGACGATACCGTGATAGGCAGTCTGATCTGAATACCCCGTCGTTAAATTGGCCCTTAAGTAAGAGAGACAGTGCTCCTGACTGTCAAAAGCCATTTATTAGCTTGTTGAATTTCAGAAAGTGAAATACCGTCGCATGCATTTCGGAAGCGCCATTCCTCTTCATTCTGCGAATACAAAATTAAATATAGGTAAGGTATCCTCTTATGTATAAATATTAAATACTATTATGAAAGTATTTACAGTTTCCAAGACATTTTATACCCCGAACAGTGAAGCTGTGGAATCAACTTCCCCCCTCAGCGGTATTGCCGAACAACTACGATATGGGTGCCTTCAAGAACAGAGTCTTCATTTCCCTTTAAAGGCTGGTGACATACGGCTGCTAAGATCGGGTAATTTTTAAGAAGTTAGTATCTGTACACTCAGGGCTGGTCGATACAGGGGTTAAAGTGAAGGATACATTCTTATTGAATGCCCTAGAACGGTAAACGGGAACTATTGGTAACGACTACTAGGGCTGGACTATAAACCTGCACTGCAGGAATCTTTTTATTAGGCGTAATATTCACCTGGTGATGGCACATAACTTCGCTTATCTCTTAGTTTATCGTTCTAGATCCCAGACAAATGGATTACAAAACCATAGCAAAACTGCGATAATTATCCGTGACGAATTATCGTGAAAAACGTCGAAACGCGCTGGGAAATGTACTACAAATTTTATCCTCTTCAGATATATGAAGCGCGGATTGTTGTAAAATCCTACTGGCCAACGGTTTCATCGCCGAAACTATTACTTATGCTGTGTCGCTGACAGAGCGGTCCTGGAAGTAACTAATAAGTAAACTGTGGATCCGGCGACACACCACAGCTTGTATTCATCAAAAAAGGACCACTCACTTTTGACCTCATCATCATGCATCTTTTTCTATGGTATCACATTGCAATTTTCGATGAATGCAGATTTTCGGATAATTATTATTTGGCAGTACATCTTCATTTTATTTTTAAATTAAAGCTGTTTTCCAACATAGTTTTCAACGGCTCTGTTGGCCATTTTTCTAGTCGTGGGCGTCCCAGATAGGTGGGATCACTTGTAAGTTGTTTGTGTCTCTACATTCTCTAGCTCACTCTATCTTGCTACCTGGATCCAGCAGAAGGATTGCTTTGAAAGTGAATAGATCGTCGGCACGATCAGCCGGAAGGCACAATGTCGTTTTCAAAAATACGACTACACCTCTAAATTGACTAGGAATCTCTGCTGGCATACGGCTTAACTTCGTAGAACCTTACCATGCCCTTATCGTTTTCCAGCGCTCTGGTTGGGGATAGGTGTCAATTTAGTGACAAAGTATCTAATTTGCGTTCTTGCGGGGATAGCAGCTTTTGCATTTTTGTTTCAATTGCCAAAATTATGAAATTATTTCCTTTAAACTTTCATCAATTATACTTGCCTTTAAACAAAATGTCTTATTATTGACTTCATCAAATCAGAGTCGAAGAAGTCTCTTAATTTATCTCTTTGCAAAACTAGTGTTACGCCAGCTAAGGTGAAGTAATTGGTGCATTTTTAATTGGGTTTCCCTGTTGACTCACATCTGAAACTCGACTGTTGTTTACAGTCTCTAGGCACGTCCTAGGCACTTGACTTGTTTTCGTTCCCCAGTTAAATATAGTATACAGTGAAGGATTTTGTATGCACCTATAACTTGGGGTATTCTGAATACCCTTAATATGTAATAGCAATGTTTACTTACAATAGAATCATTTTAGACATACTTTTATGAAAGGATAAAAAGTTGTCTATTCTTGTTCCAGTTGTTACCATTGAGGACTTGAATAGACTGATTTTAGGCAGTATTTAAACCAGACCGGAAGAAACTTTTCGCTTGAAGAGAAGAGTATTTTAACAGTAAGACGAGTAACTGTTGCCAAAGAGAATAACGAATCTAAGATAGGAAAAAGTAAGTAGATGATAAATACAAAAAGTCTGTAACTTTGTCCTCGTTTCTCAGCAAAAACTACGCGTCATGAAGGTCATTAATCACCTTTTGTGCCATCATCATAAACATGAAACGTTTATTACATTATGTGACCTAAATGCGAGAGATAGTAAATCTGATTTGAGCACAAACAATAAGCCCAGAGGTCAAAGACTCTTCTATCCATTTAAACCGTATCTATGATATCAAATAGCTTTGGCTCGTACAAATAGGAGTTCCCATGTCGACGTCTAGGGGTAACGGGGCTTGTGTGGCGCGACAAGGTCGCACGGGTGGGGAACTGGGGACTGGGGAGATTCCGGATTCCGGTGTTCCCACATTCTAACACAGATTTCCAGAAAAGTTTGTCAACTTCATCTGACTTGGTTGTGCGGTGATTAAATTTCATCCAATAAAATTACTTGAAGCAGAAGATGTTCTTGTATCAACAACAAAGTTTCTGAAATAGTGTCACGATATCAATTCCCTGGTTTTAAAGGGTGTATTGTACAAGGGTGGCAAACTGGGGGAGGCGGGGCGTGCGTGCACTAGGGATATGCGGCTCGCCGGCGCCAGGAGCCCGATCGATATTGCGGCCGCGCGCGGCTCACTCCGTGTAGACCGGCCCGCCACGCGCCTGTGTGCCGGCTCTTCTTTTCGTGTTCCGTGTGTTCGCACCTTTACACTTTTGCAAGAACTCTGTGTAGTGAATACCCTTTTGGATGTGCAGAAATGAGATAGTCTTCGTTTACTACTGGTATGAGCCTTGGATTAGTACATATAGTCCTGTTGGAAGTCCTGACGTCCCGGTTTCCGGTGTTCAGTGCCTGTGTTTAAGGATCAATAGTGTGGTTTGACTGATGATGTCATAAGGAAGTATTATGCATCCGCTAATTTTACATTTAAATAATTTGAACTAATTAGATACTTTTAAAATGTAAAATTGTTGGAATCTAGCTCTTTTTTGTCTAAGAAATAAATTATTATAGTCGAGTGTTTGTTATCTTAACAAAAGGAACATTACATTACATTCATTTTTTTTCTATTTTTTTTTTTAATTATTCAAATCACTTGAGCATAAAAGATTCAAAAAGGTTGACGTGTCCAAGGTTGCTATGAACCATTGGACCCCATAAAAGATAAGTAAAATAAATTATTCAAAAGTGTATTTTATTATAGTTGCCAAAAATCAACATGCTTAAATTGGGCAAACTCATTTGATATGTTGGACACTAGCTTCCGCTCTCGCCTCTGTTTATTTTGAGGTCAAGAAGGCAGCCATGTCTTCTTCTACTCTAGGGTACGAAGTTACTGCCTGTTACATAGGTATTCTTTGCCTTAAAAATGCTACCTATACTTAATCAAATTTTAAACACAAATTCTCAGTATAAAGTAGTTAAAATTGTCGTTTGTATGGGCATTACCTTGTGATTTCTTTTTATAAGTGGTGTTAAACAATTTAGCTTTTATAATCGGTCAGCACACTTAATATGTAGTTTAAAAGTCTAAAGATATATGTAAGATATACAGAGAAGACATATAACTGTATGGGGCATGTATATCTTGTAGAATACAGTATAATAGACACTTCTTCTTCACGTTTTCAACAAAAATACAATCCATTTAACTTGTTTTCTAAAATACAGTAACTCTGACTTGTGTATATTAAACTATAGTAAATTGCTATTGCATAAAATCCTCGCATATCCACTGAAGTTACAATGGCATTGATAACATTCGAGGTCTTTGCTAAGTGTTATAAAAACACTGCAGTATCTCCTCTGTAAATTTGTTGAGTATTTTTTTATCTATGTATTTACTTAAATAATGTCGATCTTTTTTATCAGCACAGATTACAAATTTTCGTTAACCAATACCAACTATTTGAGCAAGTGCGATGTAAAAGAAAACGATAACTTAAGTCAGCCATTTAAACGTGTGACTTTGTTGCCACTCGAGGCAAAAAATTACAGGAAAAATGATAATTTTCGTCAAGTTACTGTAATTTATTCTGTGTTATTCAACTTCACGTTCTGAAATTTATTTGTAAATTTGCTGCATTAAATCGCATTCGCGGAATGTTATATGAAACAAAAACGATGGACGAAAAATCCAGTTCCGAAGAAATCAACGAGATATTTCGTAAAAAGTTCGATTCATCACTGAGCTAGTGACCGTTATAGCACAAAAATATTTCTGTGATTCATTCTTCCGAAGGATAGCTAGGAACTGATAATGATCAGCCGGATAGCATAATGTATACTGGTTTGGAGAGAGAGACAGATATTTGGAAGCAAATGCCTTGCTTTGTAGATACAGTATAGAGATATCCATGCAAAGATTAACAGTGCGTTGTAAAAAAGTGTTCGAATTTTTCTTAAAAATATGTTTATTAATGGCAATATTATTACCAAAAATCAACATAAGCCCAGTTGCCCTCCTTACATAAAAAAAAAGAAAAGGAAATCAAATCCAAAACAAAAATTTTAAAAGGTCGCGTACTGTGTCGCTGCAGAGACGTATTATCAAGTTATGTATTGAAATTTCTATATAGGTTTCCTGATTTTTGTTTTTAATTCACAAAAAGGTCGCAAATAAAGTTTTTACAAGGCTGGTAACGCGTGAGTGATGCCCGAAGTATTACTAGTCTTGTAGCTTGCGGTAACTCCTTGCCAGCAGGCGGACCGTATGCTTGTTTCATCACATTAGGACTATAAGAAATTACTTTTCGGCCCATGGGATGCAACTCGTGAGCCATATTTCCGTTTCGGTCGGCAGGCAGACTTTCCAGACCAAACTTGTTGGGCCGCCCGCTCCCCACTGCGGGCCCGCCCCCTGCAGTCATTGAGGTCACCCGCGCAGACGTAGATGAGTTGTCAGACAGCCTGATGGGCTGATACTATCGGAATTATGATGTTTTGTTCATATGATTTTTACAAGATGGTGGCGAAATAAAAAGGAGTGTTTAAAATTTTGTGTGCGAAATTTTTTACGGGTGTCAAAGTTTCAAAGTTTATAAGAAATGATCTTAGCCACTTACTTAGTATGATGAAAATTCGTTTAGTGATTCATTGAGATGAGAAGCGAGGTCTTTTTTAGGGCTCCGTATCTCAAAAGGAAAAACGGAACCCTTAAAAGATCACTTTGTTGTCCGTCTGTCTGTGTGTCTGTCAAGAATTTCTATGTCGAGAATGCGTGGAAGTATCAAGCTGAAATTTGAACTGTATATTCAGGTCTACGGTCCCATGAAGTTGTAAAAAAATCAAACTGCTAAGTTTACGTAAAAAAAAAGTTACGGCCGTTTATTCATCAAAAACGCATATTTCGACACATTCTCAAGGGAATCAAAATCTATAGTGTGCTTCCCGTTGACCTAGAACTATGAAATTTGGCAAGTAACATTGTTATAGACTACAAGTACAGGAATAAATCTCAAAACTATAACATTTGTAAATAGATCTTAAAAAATAGGGGGTCTATATTTTTTATAGGGTGTCGAAATTTCAAATTGAAACTACTAGTTCAAATGGGGTATCATATGAAAGGGCTTGATGTACACATTGCAAAATATATTTTTTTTTTTTTTAGACGCATTATTTCTTATTTATAATGTAAAATATCAAATTTAATAATGATACTACGTACGGAACCCTCGGTGGGCGAGTCCGACTCGCACTTGTCCGGTTATTTTTAATAGATTCTCAATACACTTGCATATCATCATCACAAATTTTTAGTGGGTAGTAGGTTTTTAAAGTGAGCGTGACTTTGATATGAAGCGTAAAGTTTTTGCACAAAACGTATCGGAAAACTGCGATTATGAATCCGATTGAACAATTCTCCCGAGAGCCAAGAGTTTCATTCGAACTCTCCGGAATCTAGTATCGAAAAGAAGAACTAGATTCTCTATTAACAGAAGAGATTAATTTTCTATTTCTGAAATTTCCTGTTTTGTGGCAATCGAATTGTCAATCCTTGATGAAATTTGTAATTGGTAATTGGTAACTAGAATCTACTCAATCATCAGAGTCGTTGTTAAAATTAATATAAGGAACGTTGACTTCAACTTATGATAAATAAACCGCATTGTTAATTTGGTGCGAATGAGTAAGTTACCATATTGCGGCGTCTAATTCCGCAGCCGAATTTTGTTCGCCCTGTTACCACCCATCTTGAATAGATTCCTGATAGACATATAGTATCTCCTCCTCTGAAATAGGAAGAATCTCCACTTATTAAAAACTTAACCCAGAAGATTCCCAAAGTGGTCTGTATTGTCATGTATTGTCTCTCCGGGATCCATAAACTTTCGCAATATTGATAAACCATCATATACGTTTCCTGTTGTATTTTCGTATGTATTTTCGTATGTATTTTCGTAAAATTTATAATCAAGGTGTCTACAGGATAAAAATATTTGCATAATCTTTATAATACATCAGTATGATTAGAGAGATGAAATCAGCCTGCCAAAATAAGCTAAAAAAAGTAGAATACTTGACTTGGTCTTAAATAAATTTAGGTCAGTTGTCTTACCATACCATTACCGTAAGTCCGGATGGATGAAATGGAGAGTCTGCGAGATAGACTGCTGCGAAACAGCCAAGCCAGCTTGAATAAATGCTAGGAGACTAAAGCCTGGTTTATACGATATAGGCGGTAAACGGAAGAGCTGACTTGCTCGGTTAGTGGGCTCGTATGGATTCTTGTCTCAATTCAGTCCAGTGCTGACTTCGCGTTCGCAAGATAGTAGATACTAGCTGACTAGCTACCCGTTCAATTTTCGTGACCAGTGCAAATATACACCAACTGACTTACTGCCGATCCTGTCTATATGTACCCAGTTACTATGTCCGAAATTTCGAATCACTGGGTCCAGTGACTGTCATCGTGTAAACCAAGCATTAGGAGCTTGGCTTTTAATGAAATCTGTAAACTTTTTAGACAATGAAAGCGTTATGAGGATAAAAGTCTAGGCCATCTATTTTGCACGCGGCTTTCTCTCATTTTTAACGGTTTTTGGAAACCTTGAATGTACACGAATATATACGTTTCTTGTAAGCTACATAGAATCACACCGATTATTCCTTTTTTGACGTGACAACGTCTTATAATTCGATGGAGCCGGCTGCACGCACGAAAAAATATGACGTATGCGGCGTTACCTCGCTCTGAGGCGTTCCATTAAAATTTTCTTTTGAAAAATGCAAACATTCCATGAGTATTTTCTTATGACGTTGTCACGTTCAACTACCGTCAGTAAACCGACTTTACAGACAAACGATTTTTTTTGATTAGAGTAAGAATAAGCGTAGCATTTAAAATTGTAAAGCTGAGCAACTATCATACTAACTTGGCGACTAAATATGAGTGTGCCTTATTTCGGCACTGCCCAGGTCTCAGGTCTTGATTGTAACTAGACAAAAAATTAGTCGTTAATTTGTCGAAATTTGTCGCCCAAAGCAAAAAATTTGTCGGGGTCCCGTTAAAGAGTTATAAGGTTTTTTTGTGGCAGTGCCGAAATAAGCTTATTTCGGCACTGCCCACTCGGGATCTATTAAACTACAAAACATAGCGAACATATGATTTTCCCCAGAATTAGTCGTCAATTTGTCGAATTCAGACACCAAGTATCAGAATTAGTCGACCTCCCGTTAAAAAGTTATAAGTATTTCTTTTAATAAGGCTTATTTCGGCACTGCCACGAAATAAGCCTTATTTCGGCACTGCCCAAAAAAACTACACCACCTAGCAAAAATCTGATTTCACCCAGATGTTGCCTTGAATTTGTCGAAATTTGTCGGATATAAAACACAACTGGTCGATGCGTAATTAAAAAGTTACACGCATTTTAATATTTTTTTGCTTTGGGCGACAAATTTCGACAAATTAACGACTAATTTTTTGTCTAGTTAAAATCAAGATCTGAGACCTGGGCAGTGCCGAAACAAGGCACACTAAATATGATATGGCCACAGCAAACCTAACCTAACCTAGTATTTCAATCGGCCATTTATAATTTTTAGTATCACATGTTATTATTTTCCTTTTCAGTCTGTTAGTACCATAGCCGGAATCCATCTGTTTTTATATCAATCTTTGATCTGCTGACTGCTGCAGCTAAGGGATATAAATCTATCGGTGTCTATTGCATAAACTAATCATTAAAGTTTCCTAACCTTTTCCATAAAGTGACATATGAAACTAATTTTACCCCCTCCTTAGATCTTATGGGTCTGAAGTTGAACTCATTTGTTATCTTTCATCAGCTTTACCCCTATAGATACCCTATTTTACCCCTATGGGGGTAATTACCCTCAGATACGGAATTTTTTTATTGTTTCGGACACACGTTGCACTCCCATTGCAATATTCGCTACATGTGTAGTGCAATGTTTCCAAGGCGTATTCCGAAGGCTTTAGATCGTTGCGAAGCTGATTGTTTCAAGTTGTGATGATATCATACTGGCCATTCATTTTTATATGCTTGCAGTGTGATGTCATCTGCTAATTTGTAATGTTTGCAACCCGATATAGCAATGTGTTATGATGACCTTTAGCTATATCTAATACAGTCTTATATTAGTAATAGAGTTACTGATTATGATCGAATCGTGAGTTTTGTATCTTAATTTTAGTGGGCTATTTACTGTAAATGGGTGATTTAGTATTGAAAGCGTATACTTGTTTGTCTGAGTGGTATGATGAATGCATCAACGAAAGAACCACTCTTTCGTCAATGGATCAATGTGAGCTTCGTGTAAAACTATTGTTATGTCTATCTAAAAAAAAAAAACTTTTTTTTTTATACCACTAGAATGGCAAACAAGCGCGTACGTGACCACTTAGGCTCCAATGTGTGAGGATGAATTGCCTGTCGATGGCGAGTGGTGCGACTGTAGAAGGAGGCCGTTGGCATCATGTCAAACAACTCCTCTGAACACATCCCATTGTACAGACGGTAGAACACACAAAGGGACGCAAAATCTCTCCTCAGACTTAAAGGTTCTAAACCGTCTGGTAGTTTGGGATCGACGCCTTTGAATCGAGTCACAAGGTGCGAGCTGGTATCTAGGCGCCCATAGATGGCAACAGTACTCCATATGCGGCCGCACCTGAGCTTTGTAAAGCATAAGTCTTTACCGCGAATTGAAGTACTGCTTCGCCCTGTTGAGCACACCTAGCTTCTTCGACGCCAGCTTCCCCTCCAGGTGACAACGAAACTGGTCGTCGCTGGAGATTTCAACTCCAAGAATCCCAATGTTTTGGCGATGGTAAGGTAAGTTAAATATTATTTGCCCATGGTTTCGTGCAATAGGCGGAATTAATGCTAAATACATTGTCTACAAGTCTACCTTTATACTATGATATTAATTGCTAGTGATCCGCCATGGCTTACGCCAGTAATATAAATGTATTATACAATATAAATCTCCCTGAAGACTATTTCTAAACGATAGTGAAAACCGCATCAAAATCCGTCGCGTGGTATAGGAGTGAGCTGACTTAATTTCTACTTCATTTTACAAAGTTTATAAAAGATACTTTTATTACTATAAATCTAATACATAAAGCAAACATATTACATATATACACTTAAATGTGTGATACTGAAATAGATAGATATATAAATTTGATATTACAACATACCAACTTTTTTTTCATATTAATAAAACCTGTTGTACTTATCTGTTCGATGGTTACGCAACTATCATTATCATGACATGAACCACGCCCGTTGTTTTGCTTAAGCATACGAGTACACTCGACTATAAATATGCATAATTTCTGAGGTACTACGAATGAGTCAAGCACTTGCTATGAATAGGGTTGCCATCTCTAAACGCTAGCAACCAGCACAAGATGCGTGAAAACTCCGGATTTTGAATCTTAAAACCCGGACATGTCATCAGTGTTTTTTAGTACTAGTACATTTTTTTATTCTGTGACAAGACTTATTTTGCAGCATGGAGCGGGCAGTAGTGATTTAAAACTTTTAAACCTGGACTAATACAAAACCCTGCCCGGACGCTCCCCGAACGCGCTCTAAGAAACTAGGACAAATCCGGGGGAACCCGGACTGATGGCAACCCTAGCTATGAGTGATAATACCCTACTCTATGTGTTAATGACAAAAAATGAGGATGATGTCATCACTATGTCCGCATTGAGAGACTATTCGATGAATATCTTACATTCAGTGACGTCAAGTTGGACTTTTGACTAAGAAACTTAGCATATGTTACGTTTAGTAGCTAAATCTGAACAATGGTCATTTACAGCGGTCGATGAAATTAGCATTTTTTGCCGTTGCGAATAAAAAGTGAAAATTCATTTCGTAACATTCTCTTAATCGTAACACGATACACTAGCTTACTCATTGTTATCAATACCGTATCTTCAGTCAATTACCAACGCGATAATAATACATTTTTCGAGTCACATAGTATGAATCAAACAGCCTTCCCTTATATGTATAGCTTGCGTAATATTGCATGCAGTTGACCGGTTTGCAAGGATAAAGTATAAATGGTGCTTCCAATCCGCTTTATCGAGCAATTAAGAATTTTGGTCTCGGTTATCTACCCCACATTGTCGACTGACCCCGCAATTGACCCCGAGACATAGCTTCTCGATGACATAATCGAATCATCTACTACATCAACTACACTTGAAAAAATTAGACCGTTCAACTTTCTTTGAAACAGTTTCTGATGTTTCAATAGATAGAATTTAATAAATCGATTTAGGTAAATGAATTGATTAACTAGAGTTAATCGAGTAATGTTAATGAAATATTTTCTTTGATTGCAGGTGAGCACATTAACGGAGATAAATATTTATGGATACGTGACAGCATTAATGTGAGTAATGAACGTAAACTCGTGATGAATCGTGTTTCTTTTACTGATCATGTAATAATCGAGTTAAGAATAATGTAGGACTGTGCAGAATGTAGTCGTGAATAGACATCTAAATTTGAATCGATATCGAAAGTACACTCAATAGACTTCAAAAAAAAAAAAAAATTTATAAATGTAATAAGTGTAACTAATACGATTTTTAATCACTTCGGTGTCTCTGATACTTTTGCTTTGACACTAATTAAGAAATAGATTGTTTTATTCGAAGCCATTTAGAATGAAGAAACGTTAATAAATACGGCAGTAAGACGAAATCTTTCATTTCTTATCCGTAGTCAAAACCGTTGCTACTTGCGTTAATACCTTTTGGTTGTGTTCAACATTGCTTGCTGAACGTTTATTTATTTAGCTGACTTGCCCTAAACCTTCGTAATGTTTCCAACCAGATATTCACATCGCTACTCAGTTCCAATGGAATCCAGCAGTACTTTTTTTAGTTTTCTAATTATAGAATTATGGGCCAGTACACACAGTCAGTTGCGAGCCGTGAGTGGACAAAGGTGTTCCACGGGTAGATAATTTCTAACATCCCAACTATGATCTACATGTTTTTCGAAAATCTACGCTGTCTGAGTCTTACAGATCACTCGCATGAAGTCATTTACTCATACTTTTACATACATGTTACGAGTAAACTGATATAACTTCCTGAAGTTTTAGATATCCTTATTACGCTATTTTTTATTTGCATAACATGGCTGCTCTGAGTTTGGTAACATCTATGTTGAGCTTGGGTTAAAACCTAACCCCTTAAGCAACTATTGAATATAACCGGGAAAAGATCACTCTGAGATTGCAATGGGTTCCATCCCATATACCTAGGTTGAGGTGGGAACGAGGAGGCGGACAGGTTAGCCGAGTTAGCTATTACAGAGGGATTAGATGTATCGATTAAACCGTATTATTTGGAAACAGTATTTAAATTTAAAGAAACTGTTTATCTAAAATTTAAAGAATATTTTGATTGAAAAGTAAAGAAAAAGCAATATGGTATAAGATTATCCAGTGCCAGCCATCTCATATATCATGGTTTGTGCAAACCAAATTAAATAGATCTTACGACATTACGGCGTATAGATTTCCTTCTGAGCACTACCCCATAAGATAATTTGTATATCTTATGGGTAAGGTTGAGTCACCTAATTGTTTAGATTGCAATGAAGTGGAAGATGCCCAATATTTGCTTGGAGAGTGTGTCCGAAACGAAAGAGTCAGAGAATCAATAATTCAGGAATACAATATCAATAAATATGACACAGCATTCTTGAACATCCTATCAGAACCGAACACGGAAGTAGCCAGATCCATCGATAATATGGGTTTGAATAATTGATTTAAATTTATACTAGACAATAATGTTCTGAGCGCTGTGTTAGGAGATGATGAGGCTGGCATATCTTATTAGATATAAGCATCTTTATTAATTCTAGATTAAAAAAAAGTGCAAAAAGATCCTAGGGAGGGGCGTAAAGTCAGTTGTGTATTGGTCATACACCTATGATACTATGCTAATGGTAGCAACACCAAAGAGCTGAGGAATCGCTGCAGGTAGTCTCATTTTATTAGCATTAAACACACTTCTAAATTAATTTTAAAAATTTTGGTTAAATTTAGCAATATTATCTAAATGCTTTTGCTAGTCTTATTCATAGCATTGTGAGTGTTGCAATACTACACAAAGATTTTGTAGCTTTCTAAATTCGGCACATTATAAACGTGTAGTTAGTTGATCCAGTTTCTTGGTACCTGTATCGAAAATACAACGTAAATAGCGGACGTCCGTGGCCCTTTCACGGTTGAGTTGAGCAAGCAAGCGTTAATTATACTAACAAAAGCGAGAAGGAGGCATAGCATACTCGAGAGTGCTTTCTACTATTAGTTTAGATGCAAAGGTATTGTGGGTTGTAAAAGAATATAGAATATCTTTTATTCCCTGGTTACGAATCACGTGAGCATTTGATATTGTTATCTCTTATTATTATATTCAAACTGATATTCACATTATAATAATATATTCAAGATTTGACCTCGAATGACTAACCGACTCGGATGATGTTTTCAATGATTGCGTAACTATCATAATTTGTTATATATATATATAGATTCTTTTATTATTTGCCGATATGAATAGGTCTTGCCTTATGAAACATTCCAACGTCTTTTTAGTAATTTTGCGTTTAGTGTACATCTTATATGCAATAAAATAATAAATATCTAAAGTAAATAATTACATTTAGTCTCAGTAAGTCCAAGGGCGGTCAGCATACTATATTTGCTATACCTAGGGTTGCCATCCGTCCGCGTTTACCCGGATTTTCCTAGATTGGAGGGCGTCCGGGGAGCGTCCGGGCGGGATTTCATTTGTAGATCAGGGTAAAAAGTTTTAAATCACTACCGCACGCTCCTTGTCACAGATAAAAAAAATAGTAGGTACTAGTACTAAAAACACTGATGACATGTCCGGGTTTTAAGATTCAAAATCCGGAGTTTTCACGCATCTTGTTCTGGTTGTTAGCGTTTAGAGATGGCAACCCTAGCTATACCTTATGCCTTATACACGGGTTTAGTCTACCCGGACAAGTAGGAATACATTGCAGAGCTACCAGCATGTTAAGAACAGTATCAATGAAATCAACCGATACTGTAATGCTACTTTACCGATTTTATTCTACCCGCGTTCAATAGGCTCTAGTCCTGTAAATGAATACAAATTCGCAGGAGTAACAATTAATACTAATTCAACTGAAGCCCCGATTCGATAAGCTTTCGGAGCATTGAAAATGGCACTTAATATTCCGGCAGTGGAGTCCTGAGTCCCGCTCTATCGGGGTCGACGAACTCGAATCCAGTCCATGTCTTACACTCGCCGGCTCACGTAACAAGCGCTTTCTGTACATGTATACAGCATTTCTACGCACACGCCCATAAGTATGCAGTTAAATATCTAAATCGCTATATTTCTCATCCGCGTACTCTTAGATTTGATTGGGTTGATCCTCATAACAAGAGAGCCCACTGTCTGATCGTTGAATGCTCCTAAATTAAGATTTGGACTTTCACTTTGCCTGTCATTGTTCAATCACCAATCTTAATTCTTTATGCTCTTTGAATTTGGGAACCAGTTTCATCAATTTATCACTATTATTATCCAGTTTTACTCTTTCCTTCATTAGCTTTCTAAATTTTTTAATAGGTATTTGCACAAAATACAGACAGTAGTGTGTTTTGTGGTATTTGTGTCTTTAGGAAGTAATTCCTGTAGACTTAGCATGAAACTTTCAATAGTGCTTGCTCCTGCTAGATGTCTGGAATTGTTAGTTGCTTCTTATAACTTGGACTGGAAGTTAATTTTCCACCTAGCATCAAGTTTCCTTATAAAAGTTAGTCGTAATGAAGCAAAGAAACGGGTTTAATTCTCATGTATAGCTTTTACTTCTTCGACATAAACGTTAGTTTTGTTTTTGTAAATATTGTCAGTATTGATTGATTGAATGATGAAACTGATTTTTTTTTTTTTTTTTTTTTTTTTTTTTATACTACGTCGGGTGGCAGACAAGCATACGGCCTGCCTGATGTGAAGCGGTTACCGTAGCCATATTAACGCACGCAACATAAAATATCGCTCGCGCGCCGCCACCCCCGCTGCCACCGCAGCATCTCCTTCCTTTCTGGTGACCTCACTCACTCGCAGGAACACAACAGCACTCAAGGGAACCGTTATTTGGCTGCGGTATTCTGTGAGGTGGAGGTACATTCACCAGTCGGGTAGCTTACAATTATGCTCCCTACCTCTCTTTTCGCCAGAGCTTCGTTTGTCAGTCAGCAGGGTGCACCGCGTGCAGGTGAAGTTGGCTTTGGTTCAAAGATGTTGATGAACCACTTACTGATTTCGGTTTATACATTATTGTTTTTATTTAAATAATATCCGTCTCTTTAATGTAACACATTTGTAAGGAATTGTAAGGGCGATTACAATGTAACTGTGGGGGCACTTGTACCCGGTACAGATTTTTCTAAAAGTTCTGTTCAGTAAATACCAGAGGTCAATTCTCGTAATTAAAATGCAATGTCAAAATGCAGTTTCGATCCATTCTCGTTCTCACAAATGTCACATTCGGTATTCTCATATCACAATATGAAACTCCAAAGTTTAATTTAAGTGGAAATATGACCGAAAATTATACAAACTAAGAAATTTATTCTGCCTATACTCTACAATAAGAATTGATAATAATTAATTAATTAAGTCAAGTATACATTTTTTAGTCAATTTGTAATTCAATCTGGATTTGGTCAACTTTCATTATGCGATCTTAAAATAATTAGGAGAATTGGCCTTCTGTCATTCCGCTTTAACAATTTGACTTGGCTAGCTGGCTAGCAATTTGCCACAATCAAGACACTCGCGGGCTACTGCTTCATAAATTATTACACTGTAATAATTTATTGTGAATGATTGAATATGATGTTATGAAATGTACTGTATAACCTTGAAAACATTCATGTTACAATCTTGAAACGACTGTTTAGTCTTCTTCTTCGTATTAACGAAATTTGAGCTTACTCTGTAGGAGAGCTTAAGTTGATTTTAAAATTTAGTTCGTAAAATTGTGAAGCTTGGACTACGGGGCTATTTTTACATTTTCTACCTACGTTCTTCAATCGAGTGGAAATTTGCAGTTCCCGTCATAAAAAGTGTCCCGCGCCCGGCCCTTCCACTTGTTGCCTGCACGGGTTCCACAAACATTCATTTAGTTTTTTTTTTTTTAATTTAAACACAGGCGGCGGCCCCTGTGTTTTTTAGCGCCTTTGAGTTAGCTCTGTTTGGACATATGTACCTCGTATAGATACAGGTCAGCCGTGCACGTTAATAGCGACCCCCTCACTCCCCCACCATTAATTTCCTCTAATGTACATAATATGAGCAATAATATAATGTCAAGGTAAAACTATTACGTATGGCGCCCCCTCTCTAGATGGACCGACGACCTCAAAATGATGGCTGGTAGGATCGCATATGGTGGAAAGCATTAGATACAGGCTGATAATGATGAAAACTATTAGCATGGGCAGTCAATTCCAAAATGCCATATGCTATTGTCTCCAGCTCTCCTATGGTTATTATATTTGTTTGTGTTATTTTTAGTCGGATAATTAATTTATTTTGCATTATGACTGCTTCATTCTTCTTTAACAATACATCGTTGAGGTCAGCTGTATATTACCGCTGCGGCGAATAAACAGAGCCTTTATAACGAGACAATGGTAGCTTTATTCTTCCCAGTTTCCAGCTTCCTGCGATTTGCATGCAGCCATTCACGCAGATTTTATTCATTTCTCAGTATCATTATTTTTATTTTTTTCTCTAAAACGGGTCATTTCGTCGGATTTAGAAGCTTACTTTAAATATGGAAAAATTCATCTCCCCGCCTAGGTGGGATCTACGACCTCTCGATGCTCTTCCAACTGAGCTACCAGGAAGGTTTGTGATGGTGACGAATTTTTGCATTTAATATTTTTCTGCTGTGAAATCGCAGTGTGACACCACCTACCTATTAAGTATTACATTACTAAACAAGGTATAACAGCCCATCGTTGCAGATGAGGTTCGGCTATTTTATGATAACACCATACTTAATACCACATGGTGCCACACTGCGATTTCATAGCAGAAAAATATTAAATCTCCCCTACTCCCTAGCCTAGGTGGGGCAGATGATTTTTTCCATTTTTTTAATATTTAAAATATTCTGCCAGTTTGGCCGATATCAACTATTTAAATAATAATTTAGAAGCTTATCTATCAATTTTTAGTTCATGAACAGTATTTTTGTTAAATCAATTATTCTTATCTCCTAACTGATTAGTAGCTGACACGGCTTTCTCCTCAGAATTTTCTATTGATATTATGGAAAGTGATGTACAACTTCGCGCCACGTTGCACAGAAATTTTCATTGTGTAGTCATATGCTCGTGAATAATTCATATCGCGTTATTAACTGGGACGTGTAGCACATCGACAGTAGTTACCTATTTTCTTTACTAAGAACTATTGTACCGTTTTCCAGTATTATGTAACGGTTAAGTTGCAGTCTTAGAATCATATAAATATGTCGTATTAGAAATACCACAGTGTTATTCTAGCTAATGGCACACCTCGGCCACTCCATACAAATGTCACGTCGTTCACTATGACATAAACAATGATGTCAGTACGGAACGAGAATGAGCGTGTGTGCGTGCGGTGCCATACAAATTGATCCCGTCTCAGAGGAGGTGAGGTCGATAGGGAGAGCGGCAGGGAGTGGTCATACTGTAGTACTATTACTTATACTGTGCTTAATGGGTTAGTTACATATCTATCGGTGCATTCTTAATTGTAGCATTTAAGTCACAATTTTAATTGACACATTTAACTTATACTGTGCATAATGGGTTAGTAACATATCTATCGGTGCATTCGTTATTGTAGCATTTAAGTCACAATTTTAATTCACACATTTAACTTGTACTAATTGGTTTCTGTATTAAACTGTCTTGTTATTTGATATGCCGTTGGGCACTGCTAGGGCCTGGCGAGATATCCATTTGATAAATGATGATTGACATACCACTCGTTCCGGGATGTTCAGTTGCCAGTTTTACATCTCCTGTTTCATACAAATTAGCTATCGAAGAGTGGCATTTTTAAACAGATCGCGAAATATTTCGTTTTCTTATTATCACTTACCGACTTGGCGCAACACCAGTTTTTTAGTTTCGTTGAATTTTCTTATATTTGTATCGTGTTGTGTTTATGTTTACAGCGATTACTGCATCTTTGTTTATTGTCTTGTATGCTTCAATACAGATATTTTATTTTTTTATATTCATCATATTAGGTCAGACATACTCAAACTGCGGCCCGTGGGCCACATTTGACCCGCTGCAGCTTATGTGAGTAGTCCCAAAAAGTCAATATGGGTACATTAAATTTTAAGAAGTTTACAGAACACTACGAGTATGAGTAATGAACGGCAATTACTACAGTTTGATCTACCTAGTTCTAAAATGGATCTGAATGATTCAGTATATCAACAATTTCGTCTACATTATTTTGTGTACTATTTATTTATTTATTTATTTATTTAAACTTTATTGACCACAAAATTACATAAGGGTTCAAAAGGCGGAATGGCTGTTATGTATGGTTTTTGGTCCAAGAAAAAGATTGAGTATGGCTGAATAAGGTGATAATTTTTAACCGACTTCAAAAAAGTAGGAGGTTCTCAATTCGGCTGTAATTCTTTTTTTTATGTTTGTTACTTAATTACTCCGTGATTTAAAAACCGATTTGAAAAAAACTTTTTTTATTTGATAGAGTATACTTCCAGATTGGTGCCATTTTTTTTCATCATCATCATCATCCAGTATCTACATAGGTACATAAATGTAGAGTAATGTTTGGTTTCGGTTTTTTTTTGTTAAAATTGTACATCACAAGATTCTTTTTAAACATCGCCTCTGAAGTGTAACATTATTGTTAGAATTCTAAACTAATCTATGATTTGTCTGGGGGTCACTGTATAATGTTTATGGGCAATTCGCATTACGTTGACCTAAATAAGACGATACCGTCATCGCACGCCGAGGCAGAGCGCTTGCATGTAGGCGTGGTCAGTGCACATTGCGCCATCTACATGGACTTAAATTGAAACGAATGAAGCTGGAGTACTCCGAGGAATAAATATAAAACGAGGGAACTGGGGAATCTAAATCAAATTACAGTGCAATATAGTCGAGGCGATGAGTTCCATCAACTATGATTGAAATGAAAAATCGCTGGAATCAAAGTTCAAGTTATTTAAAAATATCGTGCCAGATTACTATCGCTATAAAATATAGTGCTTCTAAAAGTCTATGGTTAAATGATGTGTATAAAACACGAACTGTATGCCAGTGTACTACATTCTCGCGCTGGCGTGCAGTGCATGTGTCGGCATTAAAACCGGTCGTTCGCGCACAAACAGCGCCGGCCTTCGCCACAGTTGCCGACGACGCCCGATGACGTCACCACGCTTATGTCATATCATTAGCTACAGAACAGCTACTACAACATCACCCTAAAACGATATCTACACATCATTCGGTTCTTCTCCTGATAATCAGTAGCACCGCTGTCGTTGCCAAGTCGATACGCAATCACTTGTTTTATGCCTTCACGCTCTATCGGATGGTCATGAACGTTTTCTTAGATGATTCGTTCTGCATGACTATTTGACTGTACGGTGGTGACGCGCTACAGCGATTTTTAGAACAATGCCTCCGCTATGTTGGTCAAGTGATAATGATCGATCGCCATATAAATCGAGCTCGTGTCACTACACTCTACAGTAGTGTTACTATTAACTGTGTCGAGTAAGAGTATTATTAGGAAATTATCGGTTGTAATGTAACACTTTCATTTTATATATGAGAGCGTGGCAAACGAGCATGTGGGTCACCTGATGGAAAGCAATCACCACCGCCCATGGAGATCAGTTAACCAAGGGGATGCCGATCCGTTGCCAGCGTATTCTCCTTCCTTTCCTTCTTTCTAGTGACCTCACTCACTCGCAGGAACACAACAACCCTCAAGGGCATTGTTCTGTGAGGAGGAGGTATTCACCCAGTCGGGCAGATTAAAAAATACGCTATGCCCTGCCTCTCTTTTTGCCCGAGCTTCGTTTGTCAGTCAGCAGGGTGCACCACGTGCAGGTGAGGTTGGCTTTGGTTCAAAGATGTTGATGAACCACTTACACCTCCTACTCATTTACTTTCATCCTCAAGCATTTAGATCTTGTATGACAGCTTAGCGTCACAATGTTTTCAATAAAGATGACTAAGAAAACTATTATGAAACTGTCATAAGCTGTATCCTTCTAAGTCGGTCACACAGCAATAGCATTAAATACGTGGATGGCAACAAATGAGACGTATCCTACTCTACAAAGTTCACTGCCGACGCCCACGCACCACACTCATTGACTTCTACGAGTATCCCACCCGAAGATTTAGTGATGGTGCAACTAACATATGACGTGGATTCTATTTTGAAACATGACCGAACTCTCGATTATATCAATTGTTAAAAATATCAATATATATGTATATATAAATGAATGTCTATTTCCCTATGTCATCATGCGAGAACGGATGGAACGATTTCGCTAATTCTTTTTTTGTTGTATTTGTTATTGTCAGAAGGTTTTTATGAAAAAAAAAAATAATAATAAGAAAGTTGCGCGGAAAATTCGATTTTAAATTAAAGTAACTGAACGATCATATAAACTTTTCTAATGTAACTTTTACGTCGTTTGACAGAACTGTCGATCTTTCACAGATTCCTCGCAACCAATTCGATTTCAATATTCATTCTGAAGGAGACAGGAGATCGTCTTTTTTTTGGGGTGTAAGTGGTTCGTCGACATCTTTGAACCAAAGCCGACTTCACCTGCACGCGGTGCACCCTGCTGACTGACAAACGAAGCTCTGGCGAAAAGAGAGGTAGGGAGCGTAATTGTAAGCTACGCGACTGGGGAATGTACCTCCACCTCACAGAATACCGCAGCCAAATAACAATTCCCTTGAGGGTTGTTGTGTTCCTGCGAGTGAGTGAGGTCACCAGAAAGGAAGGAGATACTGTGTTGGTAGCGGCGGTGGCGGCGCGCAGGCGATGTTTTATGGCTACGGTAACCGCTTCACATCAGGCGGGACTTGTCGATCACCCGACGTAGTAAAAAAAAATATATGATGAAACTTTACGAAGACACTAAAATGGTGAATTTGTACACTGCGGTAATACCGCTGCGGTGACGGGACGAGAACGCGTGACTCTGCGGTCTACACTAGCGTAAAATGAATTCACCCTTAAGACTAAACAAGAAGTAACGTCATTCATTAAAACAGCCAGACATAAACACAGAATTGAACGCTTAAATCACCGACCTCGTTTCCAGCTATCTCAAAAGTTTGAGTACACGCGGACATCTAAAAATAATGTTCGGTTTCTGCGTACAGCGTACATTTTGACTAATAAAGTGACCTGCCAAGAAGCGCCAGTTTGGAATCTCCGGTCAGTGACGTTGGTTTGAAACATAGGCGCCTCCCCTGCTAATTATCAAAGTGGGTGGTCGAGGGTGGGCATTCTATATTTTCCTAGTGACACGTTCAATTCCATCCGTTTGTTTACCGTGCTATATGTGTCAGCCATCACTAATTGAAAGCAATACACCTAGCTATCACTTCATTTATAGTGATACTAATTACTTAGTAAGCAAAAGGTAGCAGAAGCACAGAATAATATTGGCAGAAGTCCGTATTTTTTAATTTCACTAAATGAAAGTTTAAAATTATGAAGTGATTGAAAATTGTAAATTGCTTTCATTCATCACGTCATTGTCAATTCTTATTGCTAAGAGATTTTTTTTACTTTTATACTAAGTCGGATGGTAGACAAGCATAAGCCTGATGTGAAGCAGTTACCGCAGCTATATTAACGCTTGCAATGTAAAATATCGTTCGCGCGCCGCTACCCCCGCTACAAACGCAGAAAACTCCTTCCTATGTGGTGACCATTTCCTCGCAGGAACACAACAACCCTCAAGGGAATTGTTATTTGGCTGCGGTATTTTATGAGGTGGAAGTACTTCTCCAGTTGGGCAGCTTACGAATACGCTGTACCCTACCTCTCTTTCGCCAGTCTCTTTCGCTAGTCGGCAAAGTGCACTACGTGCAAATGAGGTTGGCTTTGGCTCTAAAGATCGTGGTGAGCCACTTGCACCCACATTTGACATAATTGCACTACAGTTTCATATATTACGAATACCTATCAAATGACACAAGTCATGCGATATCGAAACTAATAGGAATTGAATTTTGACTACATTTAATTTTTAAATACGAGAATAATTGACACTTTGTTATGATTCTGTTTTTTCTCTACTATAGTCACAAAATTTAAGTATGTATCATCGTTATCAGCCTGTATCTACCCACTGCTGGATATAGGCCTTTCCCAATGCTTCCCACCATATGTGACCCTCCGCTTTCCGCATCCAACAGCTACCAGCCACTTTTTTGAGGTTGTCGGTCCATCGAGAGAGGAAGCGCCCCACGCTTCGTCGTATATATAATCTTCTTCTCAGTCGGTACACTCTTGTCAGAGTGGTCGTGGTCATCAATGTGAATCACGATGAGTGATCATTTTGGTAATACAGCGCCATTCATCGCGGACTATGCTATGAATGTATGAATCTATATTCGTGCAAATTACGATGATCATAAAATGCGTCATTTTGCATTCGCTAATCAATACATTCAATAATATAATAAGCTTGTTTTACTACATTCAGATGAACACTAAACTCGCGCTAGTTGCGTATTTCTACATTGCAGCAACATCATTGTTATTCTTTCGCGTTGATAAATAGGCTATTTGACCAACATTTTTCTTCGGTTTGATATGTAGCGACGTCTCAATAATATAACCAGTTGTGAAAGATATACTTCGATAGCACAAAAATCTCTCGAGATATCTTAATTTCAAAGTCACAATTTTGAATATTTCCCGAAAACGCTCCATACAAAAAGGCTACTGAGTTATGACGTCTGGTCACAGGTTTGTATTTTGTATGCATCAAATCAGAAATTTGTACGACAGATATGTAAATATTACGTTTATGTAATTAGTATCATAAAAAAAGTTATTGTATTTTTTATTGTTTCTCCAATGGAAATATGATTTTTTAATTTTATACTTTTAAAATGGACTTTCCCGCCAAACTTTGATCGACTCTAAAATAAGTCGGACGGAAGACGTTAGAACGAAAGTTGGCAGATCTTTATAGTTTTGTGTATTTTACTACATTGTTAAATAATTTATACAATTTTTTAACATTGTCAAATAGTCTATTATCAAATAATAGTTACAGTATTGAAATTGTAGCTTTCTAATTCTCATTTCTAAACGGCGCAGGGCCGGATATCCTTTTGTTTCTGTTTGGTGTTATGTTTCGTGTCAGCGCACATTTTGTTTATTATTTATAACAAGCGGTTGTGGTCTGTGCCGAGGGGAACGTTTACACGTAAGGGAACAGGGGAACCTTTTGATTACCGGCTAATTAGGCTTCTGATCATCCACTCGTAGCTTGTGATGTAAACATGGAATTTTTAAACGATTTTTTTTTATTATAATACTCGTACTAGCTGACCTGATATACGTTATCCTGTCTTCTTGACAATAAATATTTGTAGGCAATTTGATCTACACTACTTTGCCGGCTGTATATTTGACTTCCGCAAAATAACACTAAATCAATTAACTAATAAATATTTAATTCGAATTGGTTTCGCGCAATCTTTAACAGATTGCGCGAAACCGAATGACTGACAGTTCTGTCAAACGACAAAGTTACATCAGAAAAGTCAATATGGTCGTTCAGTTTTCTTAAATTTTCAATTGTTGTACGCAACTTTCTTTCATAGGAATCTTGCGAAATCGGTCCAGCCGTTCACCGTGACCAAGGGAAATAGAGATTCATTTTTATATAGAGATATATCTTGTCTCAAACAATCATACAGTCCGTATAGATATGCAATACTCGCGTATTGCTTTATAAAACACCTTCACGGTCTTGAAGAACCCAATATGATATTCTCCTGGGAAGTTTTGACAGGCAATGTATATAATTCCCGATAGATGAGCTAAATTTTATAGTTTGCAGTCTGCACTTACAAAGAACATAGTCAGTGAATGAAGAATTTACCCGGTGAAAGGTATTTGGCATGGGAAATATGTGTTGGTGTAAATAGATGCTACTTTGAACGGTGATCTCAGAAGTTTTGAGTGACTCCATCGATTTATAAATTCAATTAAATCTTCAAGGTTATAATGTTGTTTTTTAAATATAACATTTCCTACTGTATTGTTGTAAACAATTTTCAAACATCTATATGCTACAAGCATTTACTTTTCTGAAATCTTTACTTTTTTTTTCTAATTTTTGCAATAGATTCAGATCTTTTCTATATGGTGCTGTGTTGAAATCGTATAGAGGCTTCATTTCTGTTTCTCGTTAATAGGTACATCTATTGGTATCCAGACAGTTTTATACACACCAAGATTTGCTGGTATAAATTTTGTGATTCCTACTCACGCGAGTTAGTTCGGGCGCGGTTCTATATTTGGGTAATGGATTCGTCCGCGCACCGCCACCGCCACCAGCATGGGAAGTGCCTGTTAGCTACCGTCCGCTTTGCTAGCCCTATACTACGTTCAACGTGATAGGCCTACTACACATTCTCACTGCTGTGTCAGTCTCCAATCGAGTCAGATTTGGCAATCACTAAACTGACAATGTTCATTGAATTTGATTAGTAAACATATTTCTGTCTTGGAACAACGAATTGATAGAAGCAGAAAGCTTTGAAATTTTTGTCCCCCCCATGTATTCATAATAATGTACCATGTAACCGTTATAAGAACCACTTAAAACAATTGGTAGTTATGTGAAGGTCGAAGGCGGTGAGCCCGTGGTAATAAATATTTTAACCTTATTGCGAACTTAACTTAGTCAGGTGTTACGGTCACACATCGATTCCAGGAATGTCTACCGCAGTGTCGGCTAAAGCCCCTGTTGCCAACAAATCATAAAAATATGCAACTGATATTTAATTCTGGATTAGTTTAGTAAAATGCATGCGGATATTATTAAAATATTACGAAGAAGTCCCAGTGTTCGAAGAACCGAAAGATTTTTAAGAAAGTTTTAAATTTATGCTATACGTCTGTAGCAGCCGAGAATATCAAATTCAGGAATGAAAGAAAATTACTAACCGTTACATAGGAAGATTGTCCGGAACTGTGTTGCGTCTGAGAAACTTCGGTTGCGCATCAGGAAGTGAGCAGTTCTGAAGATTATAATCTTCTGTACGCAACTCTATTCTAATTGATGTCGTTTCTAAAAAAATGTCATGATATTTTACAATGCAAAAGCTGATGCATGGTATTAATACTATCCAATCCTAAATCTAAATTAAAAAAATAATATTGAACGTACGACGTTAAATTACAATTCGCCATCATATTAACGTTCGAACGCTCGTTGGAATTTAGATAAATGCCTAATAATTTGAAGCTTAAGGATCCACCGATTATCAATTTAATGTTTCATGTCAGTGTGACTGGTTTGCCACTGTTTATTAATTTTTCAAATTATACCAGTACTGATATCCCAAGTTATCTACCGAACCAAGGCACAGGTAAAAGTACTAGATGGATCGGGTTGAACTTTGACTATTATGACGTAGGCATCTACTAAGAAATGGGTTTTGAAAATTCCCACGTGATAACGGGATTCGCGTGTACGAAGTCTCAGGCGCAACCTATAGTCAAATATATTTTGTGAAATGGAAAAAAATATGTTGCTCGAATATTCGACAGTACTACACAATGAATCATATTCCGTAATAAAAAGAACTCTTTATGGTCAATTACAAAAACAAACAAAAGACGTGACTGCGGTTAGAAATGCAGCTGTGTTATTTGCAAAACTTCCGATTCGCTGCGTACTGTGACAGGTCACAAACACTGCTAGCGTACAAATATTAACAGTTCACGCCATGTGAAAATAAACTCTATTGCTTTATGCTTACAGATTTTATAACTGTCGACAGTAATGATAGAAATCGTATTGCATCCTGTGTTTCTGAATGGGGTTTGTAAATGCACATAGTAATGAGTTGCTGATTTGTATGCTTCGATGACTAGATAATCTTGCCTACTGGCTGCCGTTTATGTGGGCCAATGACGAATAGGGCGTGGTCCTTTTATTTATGACCGTCTAGCAATTTGAAGCCTCACTACATTAATAAAGTACAGTTCAGAGTTCAAGACAGGAATCTTGATATGGCCTAAAAATCAATGGTGTCAGGTTTGGTACTTTTGCAAATTGAAGTTACCTATCTACGAGTAGGTTATGTACGCTCATCTCTTCAACAATAGGCCATATTTTGCCAAGCCTCGTTATCTATTCATGAGCATAGTCTCTGAAAACATCTTTTAGCATATTTACCTAATAAGAATCTTATTGTATTGATGTTATCGTTTGCAGAATGATGAGGACGGATCATAGAGACATACTGAAAAGGAAAATGGTCAAAGTCAAAAGATTGTTGTTGTAAATAAAAGTAGTAAAAGTCACGGTGTGTTAGTTGCCCGCGGCGATAGTCTTAACTGCGAATAACGGTTCAGTTAGTTATTTCACTTACATAACACTAAAGTAAACGTAATGTAGATATAATGACCAGTACGTAACAACACGCACGCAGCTTTGTAAGATGGTGCCACATTTTTTTTAAATGATCGTACGAGTCTGTTTAGATACACACAAAATTTGTTGGAACATGTTTACAACTTGTACATTCTTTTTGACAGACAATTACTACTACGACATACTATTGCTTATACTTTGCTATTAGTAGAAAGAAATGATGTAGGCATTTAAATGAACCGCAGGATACTCACGCCATAGTGAACATGTATTTTGTAATTTGAGTACAATACATCTGATTTAATCAAACAGAACTTAGCGACCTAAAGTGATCAGTTAATCTGATTATCATTCAAGTGATGAGAGTGATCAGAGCCAGGATATCCGCAATGAAATTATTGCAATCGAACTTATTACGTGTCGAGTTACCCCTCGTAACAGTGATAGCATAGCGTGACGGCTAGTCGTTTCGAAGACAGACTGCGTAAACACTCGGGGGAACAGTCTAGTTTTAGATCGATACTAAACGTTATATGGATAATCAATTTGATAATTTCTTTAATCTATTTATTATAAATATGCTCTCTTTTTGGTATCTTTTCTCATTTGAGCTTCAGAGTCTGTTTTGTCAATGGACCTATATCATCTGTCCCATCTGAAATGTTGTAATTATTTGGGTCACAGACCTGTGTAGTAATGTTTGATAAATAGGTCCTTAAATAATCTTTATTTTTACGTTGCTATGTTAATTATGTTGGAGATTAGTTACCATTTTATTACTACTAATCAGATAAATGTCAATACTATGGCTTTTATTTAGTGTGCCTCCATCGTTATGGGATACGAAATCGAAGTTGTTGGAAACAATCTTTTTACAATTATTACACGCAGACCCAGAAAGATTTGTATGTAGCTGTTTCTCAGATGGTATCGTAAGCACGACCTCTCAATGTTAGACCAAAAGCTTGGAGCTTCAATACCGTCTGCGTGGGGAGTAAAACGGTTACCCCTACCACCTTGGTTATTATAAGCAGAATGAAGAGTTTGTTGCTCAGTAACTTTTGTAGCTAGGCCATTGCCATTTTAGCTATTGTAACATTTTTTTGCGTTTAAAAACGTGATGTTCGTGAACTGTAACCAACCATTAATACTTAGGCAGCGATCATTTTAATGCTACAGTGGAATTATTATTTTCATCATAGGGTTTCCGGCAGCCATTATACTTTTATTATGCCCTGCCGTTAGTAGTACGACTATGTATAATTTTATTCTCTGTTTTATGATCTTAACTTCTTATAGTAATTTTAATTCAAAACTTAGAGCTGCACTAACAGTTTAAACCTAAGCGATCTTGGTTTCATCGCAAGATTCGTGAGGCGTTTTGTTATTGACGCCATTTTTCCCTCGTTTCAATGGATCTTTTGAAGTACCTTGATTACACTTTAACCGCAGTGCCGCCATGGTTCTATGGTGGCGTTTAATGGCTGTGTATCGACGACGCCATGTCTGCCGTCTCGGGTCGACGACCTCGCCTTGCCTGTTCGACAAGTCGCTTTGTCCGACTTTAGCTGCTTCTTTTACGCTTATTGCTTCGTTAATCTAGGTTTATGTCTCTCATGAACTATAAATGTTCTGAGATAAAACTGATGCATCGTTGAACTAAGTGTTTTAGTTCTCAGTGAGTCGTGTTCCTACAAAATGCATATTATTTTTGTTTAGTTTATTATGGCGTGTAGCTTATAACTTTTCACATTTTAGGTTTAGAAACTATCATGTTGATGATGCTTCACGATGGTTGCAATTTCCAAAGAAATAGTTTTAGTTTTGGGAAAATCTGATTGCTAGAAAAGATATCTAAAACAAAACGTTGCATAGCATTGTAATCGATCTCTATTGTTAATAGCTTCTGTTATCCTCAGTTCTATTTTATTATCTAAAAATATCTAAAGTTATTTTGAATACCGTCAGATTATATTTCTTTCAATATTTAATAGTATTATTACTTGGAATGTAGTCATTCGTCTCACAGTTATTTTTGGAATTTACGGTTAAGTTTTAGTTGAATTTAGATTGTGTTTAGGAAATTATTCGTAAGTAATGACTTTAGTTTCATTTATTTGTTTAGTTAGTAGTTTCTGAAGTATCACTTAAACGTTTGTCTATAAAAAACTGACGACAGATCAGTATTAGACTATATATGTAATCAGACATATATACATATATATATAGTTTGTTGATATACGAGTATATATCTTACTACCTAAAAAATCTTGAAAAAATATTGGTGAAAGTTGTCTCGTTATATAACTGTTGAAGCATTTTCATTAGTTATCTATTAACTCGTAAATTCACAACAATTAGTAATGCCAACGAGAATGTATGCAAACCCCTGGATCACGGTCGTGTAGCGTCTACGTGATGGAAAGTGAGGAAATCTCCGAGGGATATCATTGTAATGCTTTATTATTGACAGCCAATTGGCCACGGCCGGCTGTGGAAATTTTGTTCTGCGTGCTTTGCTGGAGCTGTAAGATAGGGAGGGGTAGAGATGGATAACCTCTGCGGAGTCGTGCCATGTCGCTGGATGTTGATATACCTCTGCTTATTCATATTTAATTTAATAAAATGTTTTTTAACAATCTAAATTGTGTCGCTGCGATTTGAAGTTAGAATTTTAAGGTTATTTATTTATTTAAACTTCATGCACAAAATTGTACACAGGCGGACTTAATGCTATACAAGCATTCTCAACCAGTTGACCTAATTATTTATTTGTGTTAAGTTATTGGTTTAAAATAGTAAGAGCCCAGGGTCTTAATTTTTGATACTTAGATATTACTATGGGTCGCTCGTGGTAAGATATATTTTTTATGTAGGTTCATAAGTACCAAACATTTAAATAATTACGTTTGCCATGAGTCCCTCTCAGTGTGTAATAATATATAGATATTTTGTGTGGCAATGGAAGAAAATAAATTCATCTGGATGTTACATCGTGTACTTAATAATGTAAGACCCTTGTATGACCCTGAATCGTTGACATCTGTTTTTATTTGTCCCTTTGTTCGTCATGGATTTTAATCCATTCAAAAGATACCTTGACGGATTTTTAAGGATAAGTATCTATAATATGAGATATTAATAACTTTTTTCATATTGTCCTTGTAGTTACTACTGGTCAGCTATCTATGTCTTTTTAGTTTTTACGCACAGACTCAGGTCAGACAGAAACGAAGTTGTATTATGTTTGGCTGTGTTTCCAATGCTGTTGTTTAATTTAACTTGACTGATACTGATACTTGAATTAAACTTATGTTAATTGTTATCATGTTCGTTAGTTTTAAGACGTCGCTTACGTCAATAAAGATAAAAAGATTTCACATGAGATAACCTGCATTATGATGTGAAAAAAAATAATTAAGTAGCGGTTTTGTGGATCCTGGGAATATTTGGAATACTTGATGCTATTTTTGTAATTTTATTATTATCTGTGTGTTAACACAGATACCGGTTAGTGGTAACAGTTAACGCATAGTGTTACGAAATATTCCACGTGAAAAATTATTCACTGGAAATATATGTACCTGACTTGTACACAGTATAAGTCCTTGGGAGAGATTTCCAATGAATCAATTTTTATAAAAGGTCATTATTTTCAGCTAGCACTTCACATTGTTAATTTTTTTATTATCTTTATCTTAAAAACTACCCTAGCAAAAAATATATATACTTGTTAGGTTAGAAACCCGCAAATGCTTTTGATTTCTTCATACCCTTCTGTCGATGTGAGGTAAAGATGGACGACTGATACAAATTTCATCGAAATTAGCTAGTTGTCTGGTCACGTTTAGTTATGATTATGACAGAGAATACTATTTAACACAGTTATTTTGGATTTTAATAAAGTAGAACAAGTAAAAAGAGAAGGAATTCAAACAAATAAACATGCAATTTTTTTACGGGACGGGGGCCCACCTAGATATTAACATTATTTATTAGTAAGACCTCAGAAATACTACCCAATTGGCGCGTAAAAAGTTAATGTCCTCGGACCAGATTTCCAGTGGCATCGCTTTGATGCAGTGTTATGCAATGTACTAGTATTAGGAAGAATCAATAATAGCATGATTAGGCTTTTTTAATGCCCTATTTGCCATATTGCTATCTCTCACATTGCTAAGAGGGGGAGTCAAATTCCAAAATTTTCTTACTGCTATAAATTTCTTCTGATTAAATTCGTTGTGAGTTCCCGTAGTCTTACCCCCGGGGCCACAATGACTTCGTTGGCTTTTTTGGGGAATACCCATTCCCACCACCGTGTCTCCTCTGTAGTCATAATTAACAGCGGCGACCACCAAAAAAGCCAACGAAGTCATTGTGGCCCCGGGGGTAAGACTACGGGAACTCACAACGAATTTAATCAGAAGAAATTTATAGCAGTAAGAAAATTTTGGAATTTGACTCCCCCTCTTAGCAATGTGAGAGATAGCAATATGGCAAATAGGGCATTAAAAAAGCCTAATCATGCTATTATTGATTCTTCCTAATACTAGTACATTGCATAACACTGCATCAAAGCGATGCCACTGGAAATCTGGTCCGAGGACATTAACTTTTTACGCGCCAATTGGGTAGTATTTCTGAGGTCTTACTAATAAATAATGTTAATATCTAGGTGGTATTTATTGAGGCTCAGTCCCTCAAAATTTGTATTTCTAAATTCTAAAAATGGAAATGTGTACAAATGGAAATGGTGTTACGGATTATGACTACCTTTTTTTTCTTTCCCTGTCTTTGTTTTCTTTTTTTCGTCTATGTTTTTGCTCTTTCTTTCCCTGTCTTTTTTTCGTTTATATTTTTACGAATGTTAATCTAGTTTGTGTGAATACTCTGTATTGCAAGAATCTTAGCAATTTTCAATTCAGATGTGATAAAAGAGACTAATAGGATAGCCACATTAATCAGAAGGATACGTTGATATTTTGTTAGTTTTTCGTTTGCGATTCCATTACATTCATTATATTCAGCTATAGGCAAACCAGCAAGTCCGGCAACGCAGGGACCTTCATATAGGTTGGCCTATTATGCCCGAAGGTCGCCGCCGAACAATGATTTATGGACGTAATGTACGTGGATAAATCACGTTAGCTCAGCAGTTTTGCTAATATCGAACAAGCGAATTTTTATTGTATCCAGTCATCTCCTGAGCAGTTATCATGTTTACAGGAAAACTGTTCGAGGGGTGATCGCTTTTGTCCATTTTCTTCAGAAGTAAAGCTGAGGTACTAAATTCTACTAATATTGTTAATGGGAAAATTTGTGATTATGTAGCAAATGTGTCTATAGTAAATGAGAAAGAGTGGGAAGAGGAAGGGAATTATGACATTTTAACTTTAAGTATTCACTCATAAAAATTTTAATCCATTTGAAAAAAACACATGATTTTTTTTTTATAACTTATGTAAAGAAAAAGTTCTCATTTTTTTTCAAGTAATCTTTGTTATAATTAAAATACAACCCTTATTCTCTCCACAAAAAATACTTTCGTAATTCAATTCCGGTTTACGTTTATTATAACTGTCAATAGATAGATATCGTTTATAGCCTAGTGGCTTGGCTATTAACTCTAATTGAAGCCAATTAATTCTGCCGTTAGCTCTCTAGCATTAAACGGAGCGGAGTCCTGATTTTGTTTATACGAAATAACTTGATTCGTTCATTCAATCTATACATACAAAACTCCACGCCTCTCTGACTGTCTGACAGGAGTCAGGGCACAGAAAATATTTTTTTTTAATGTGGTACACCAAAATGGTTCCACCTAAGCTAATTTAAAGCACAAGAAAAAAGATCGGAAGAATAACAATATGTTAGTACTTTTTATTTTTTACATTTTTGAGAGCAATTTTTTATTACCTGTTATCTGCCTATGCCACGGTGATCTAACCTCCATACTTGATTAACCTCCATATTTTTTTTTTACCTTTTACACTGTTTTTTTCTGTACATACCCCATGTACAGAGAAAATTTCAGTTTTTACAAAATGACGAAAGTCCAGCAGTTACAAGCTATTAGGTTACTACTAAACATCAAAGTCCGAACATGCACCAGCTTGAGAGTTATTGCCACACAAAAAAGTTTTTAGACTAATTCTATTTGGATGTACTATTGTTAATGCTATGTATTTTGTAGTTCCGTATCCACTATACCACCACGGTATACCGTAACCGGCCCATAGCAACTTGGATGAAGGAATTTTATTACTAAAGGAGTTATTAATTTCGAAACGACCACAAGCAATTAACACTGCTCAGTGTTAATTCCTCTAATTGCACTCTTGGACGGTTAGTGAAGCTGTAGTGCAATTAAGATGAGGTCTCTAAATGTTCTATGCGTCTATGACTACTTAATATATATATATATGATATAACTTTATGTCTATTCTTATACAGGAAGGTTTGTCATGGTGATGATGAATTTCTCCATTTCTACTTTACTGGTAGCGGAAGAGCAATCCGACCGGTTATCTAGGTTAGGTTAGGGGGGATTGGGTGTGAGGGAGGAGGGAGGTGGGTTCAAGACTCCTAGACTGGTGAGGTGAATTCATCCTTTAAATCGGGTTATTTTAGTAGAACCGGAGATTGCCAAACAAACTTTACCTTTTAATGTTATAAAGATAATATTAGTATAGGTTTATAAAATAGGTATTGCACCAAGAGCTCCCAACGCTTCATCATTGGTTTGTCCTTTTCCCATTATTTGGGCTCGGTGCAGTATGTATTTTTCTTCAATTCAACCTTATCAGCCGTCATATCTACAGTTCATCATCATCAGGTCATTTTAGTCTCCACTACGACCCTCTCTCGTCCATCCTAGACAGAAGGAGGATTTGGCCTACACTCTCCACGCTGGCCAGACGTGTTGAGGAGACCTGATCGATGTTTGATAATGTTTTCCCTTAGTCGCCTTGTACGACATCCACGGGAAGAGACGGAGTGATTCTATTCTAGTCTGCCGGAAACCACACGGCAAATATCTACAGTTACTCCTTTCTTATTACCATCTCCCACACAATCCAACGTTTATGCGTTTTTTTAGTAGTAGTACTAAACCATAGAGAAGTTATGAAATATTTTGAAAACGAAATCGGTATTTATAGATTTAAATAAATTGGCATAAAATATAAATAAATAATATTGTGGGTTGTTGGGAGAACAAATTTTATTGAAAATAATTTGAATTTTTTGGAATCCACAACAGACATTCAATTATTGAAATTGAATGTCTGTGGAATCCACAAAGAAAATTTGGGGACAATTTGGAAGATTTGGAGCAGATGGGAACGTCACGTTTCATCGCAATCGTTCATTCGTTTGCATTGCTTGTATGTTGTAAGTTGCATATGTGTCTTGGTTGCGTCATTTTCATCTATTGTTCTTAGAATTCGATTGCAAACACTATGTTGCTATGTGCTAATGTTTGAATATTTTGTGTAAGTAAGTAGAGAGCATACGATTTCACTGCAGTTTCTCTACATTGTTTTATTTATCTATATTCTAACGTTTACATTAATGTTAATATTTTACATTAAATAAAATTTAAGAATTTATTTGCCCGGGGTAATCTTCGGTACGACTAACTAACGTGATTTTAATTGGAATTAGCTGTGAAAATGAAGTTTATGGAATATATTGTTGGTTGTAGGGATTATTAGCAAGGAACCTGTGTAAAGCAGAAGAAGTACCGCTTAGCTGTCTTTTCTTTCGCCGGCTGCCATAAGGAAATAGGTTGCATAAAAATGCGTATTCATCAGAAGGCTCGGCAGTTTACTAAATATCTAAAGTTCCTGTATGTATATTAAAAAAAAAAACAGTATATTTTTGTTTGTTGCAATCAACATTCTCAATCACTCGCAGGTGTAGCGGCTTCCTGTCCCACTTGCCCCCGAAAACACACAGTCGGTGCCGTCAGTTGGATTATTTATTATTACTTAATTTTAACTAACTTCCAAAAAGGTAGAGGGTCTCAAGTCGACTGCATTTTTATGTATGCCTTATATAAATTTCTTTTAGATATGATAATAAAATCTGGATTTTTGATTAATTATAAAATGAAAACAGATTTTTTGCCACTTACGTAAAATGCCAAAAAAATGATAGCGCTGATGTACAACGATTCTGCCGCGATGGTTCAAATCAGAAGATATTTTTTTTTATAAAAAAAATATAAAATATAGGTCTTATATTATGTAAATAGATAGATATTTGAACTTTTACATTAAAATCGTTGCTTAAATCTCTAAAGCTTGGAAGTTTGTTTTTCTTTTCTCTTTCCTGAATGTCGGTTTTTGCGCAAACTTTTGGACATTCTTCTGTACTTCTAAATATGATTCATGTAAAATTTTATAGCGAATCGATTCAGTATTTAAAGCTAACAAACAACCAAACTCACTTTTCCATTTATAATATTCGCAAAGATTTTATATGCCATCATTTTTAAAATCACTTCAATTTGTTGAAGTCACATAATCAGTAGAGCCATAGGTACTAGTAAAAAGTAACGTCAAGTACTAATGACTTATTTTCGTAGTAACTAACCAAGTATGTACTGATTTCGCTTAGGTGCGGCGATAACTCTACAGCTAGGTATCTAATCTTATCATATTTATGATGTCATTTGAAGTTGATGTCAAGAATTGCATTTTAGTACATAAATATTTTCTTACGTTGAATATAGGATTTTTGTGCAATTTAAACCTCGGAAAATTTCTATAAAAGAAAATAGTGTCGAAAATTCTAAACCTAGTGACTGTCGAAAAAAATATTGGAATTGTGATAATTATTAGTAAGAAACCCGTGGAGAGGGGAAGAACCGCCGCTGTCCTCTTTCGTCGACTGCCATAAGGAAATAGGCTGTATAAAAAATGCATATGCATCTGAAGACCAGGCAATTTACTTCGAAATATGAATGTGAAATATAGAAACTCAATTCAGGCGATTAGCGGTAAGAATAATAAAGTCGGTGCGAGTTTTCGGATCCAAAATCCGCTTGGACTCTGGTAGAGAAATTCTGTAGAATAGCGTTATATTGCTTTCTGGTTTTGTTGTTACTATTCTTAGCGTGCTGGTAGCTCCGCAATTTTTGTAGACCCGGTCATGGCGAATTCTCTACAGACCGAAAAGAATGAAATTCATGTTCGAAAATTCCGAATTTTAGTCCGAAAACTCCTGAACTGCCCCCTTACCACCAACTCTTATTGCGATTCAATAACTGAATAAAATGCTTATTCATACCAATGAATAAGCGACTCTATTTCAAATTTAATAGAATCGCTTATTCATGTATTCGCTTATTCAGTATGAATAAGCATTCTATTCAGTTATTGAATCGCAATAAGAGTTGGTGGTAAGGGGGTTGTTATGGATATGATTGTAGGGTTCTCTCTTAATTTTTAATTCCACTATAGTTCCAAATAAATACGCGGTCGCCTTTTGTTCCCTTTTTGAACAACGTCATGTAGGAACACTAGGAAACCCACTGATAGTTCATTTCATAACTTCATAGAGGGTAATTTGGTTCTAATATGTAAGATTCAATTCCTTGCCGATATGGAGAGCGATGCGATTGTTGGAAACCGTAGACATCATCTCAAACGACTCTTTTGAACACAATCTATTTAATCGGCAGAACACAATGGGTGCTAAATTTTATCTTCAAACGAGAGTCTGCTTCGTCGTCAATAGTACTTACTCATAATTGTATTTTCTCTTTGCAGATACTTGAGTGTGGCGTGGTGAGGTGCAGCGGGTCGCAATGACCACCGACATATCTGTGTCCCGGTGGGACCCCTCCATCGGCCACGGCCAGGAGATTATTGACGAGTTCGAGTACGATGGCGGCAACTCGTCGTCGAGGCTATTCGAACGATCGCGCATCAAGGCGTTAGCCGGTAAATATATTAACATTTTAACTACCTATCTTTATAAGGTGGTATACTTGTACCACTCACCGTACATTTTGGTAAGCTAGTATATGGTTCGTCTGGCTGAAGCGGGTAACGTACCCTAGAGCAGTGTTCCGCAAAGTGTGTGCTGCGGCACACTGGTGTACCGTGGTCATTAGTTGTAGAGTTATCTCATATAGCTATATAGACGGGACGGAAGAAAAATTCTTTCACCAATAAAAACTGATTTTTAATTTATGGTATACCTCCAAAAATTTTCGTTTTCCTAGATGTACCTTAAACACATAAAGTTTGCGGAACACTGCCCTAGAGAAGCTTGGAGAATCACTACGCCATAATAGTCGCAACTCACATGCGTTTTAGTGACCTCACATTACATACTCACAGGAACACAATAAAACACTTAGGGGGCTTTTATTTGGGTAGTTTGTAAGGTAATCCCAGTTTATCAATAGAGTCGGAAAAAGAACTGTGGTTCATCGATGCTGGACACTTCTTACTAACTCAATATTATAAACGTGAAATTATATCTGGAAGAGAAATAATTAACCGGAATGTGAGAATACAAAACGTGGTATGCTTATGTCAGTCTGAATAAGTAGCATTTGCGAAAAACTCCTTGCTTTGCGCTGAATTGAAAACTGTTTTCACAATCGAATTCCGTATTCAGACACTCGAATGTCGGTACGACAATGAAGGGCGCCGTAATAGTTACCGGGGAATCCCCAACGATACGTACAACAGACGTCATAAATATCTACTCAGTATAGGTAACAATTGTAGAAATAATTCCTTTTTATGGAAATAATTTTGTGGTCCAACTACATATGCTGCCTATATATATTTGCACAATTTCATGATTTATGTATTTGTAATAAGGGCTACACAGAAAGACTACAAGGCTACGGAATCGACTTTTTTCAAGCAAAAGTGGCTGCGTGCAAAAGCTAGTAATTTTATTTATATATTTATTGGAAAATATTTTTCTTTACTTTAGTGACGTTCTTTCTTTTTAAAAAGTTCAGCTTTTGTGCGATATGGCAAGAACTATTATTAAAAACAGAGGTTTTGGTTGCATCTAATTATTTAACATCTTGTCTTCAGAGTTTGTTTAACTATCGCTCCGCTGATCTATCTCTTCGACATTGTTAACGATAATCATAATTATTGTAGTGTCACTAAATTGATTACTAGTATTTATTAGCATTCTACTAATATTAAACGCGATGGTCTGTGATGGATGCGAATTTGTTGCTCTTTCACGGATTGAGGAACGGATTTAGATGAAATTTGGCACACATATTCTGGAATACCAATATTAGGATACTTTTTATCTCGGTAGAGTTTAACGCGGGCGAAATCGATTACAGAAGCTAGTGATTGGTGTATATTTCGTGTATATTTTAGTCTCATTGCCGGTATATGATTTACGGTGCAGAGACTGAACCGTTGAACGACCGTCGGACGAAAATATTCTACGGAGAACCAAAGTTGTTGACATAAGGGCCTATTATACTATGAGGGTTTCAGATAGTCTATTATGGTTTAGTATGGTTAGTATTATTGAGGTGTAAGCGAGACGACATACTACACTACGATAGACAGCCTGAATATCTCGTTGTCTAATAAACCCTATATCAAGGCTGGCCAAACCCAGGCCCGCGGATTACAGAGTGGCGCGCCAAGGCATTTGCCCACCAACACCACAGTATAAGTAATAGTATGGTCACTTTCTGCCTCTCTCCCGTATGGACCTCATCTCCCTCTGAGATAAATCTAACAGTTTGTATAACGTCGCACACACATACGCTCTACATAGACGTATTTATGCAGTAGTAAACAATGCATACAAATGTCGCTGTGTCGCATGTGTCCGGGGTATTCCAGCAAGTTGATCGGCCAGCTGGTCAATAGCGCGACGCGGCGGGCTATAGGGTCCACATGCTGAAGTGGCAGTGTCCTGGTAACATCTGCGGAGTTAGCGATGGCAAATGGAGGAGGAAAGACTTAGAGGCCGCGTATCGGACGACGAAACATGGGGTGCCCTCTCTCTAGAATACTCTAGATGAACCCATGGTCTTAAAAAAGTGCTTCGAAGCGGCTGGATGCGGGAAGCAGAGGATCGCATTTGGTGAAAAGCATTGGGGAAGGCCTATATCCAGCAGTGGGAAGAAACATGCTTGATAATGATGGGGGCGTTCAAGTATTACGTAACTCAGTTTTTAGACATTTTTGACCCATGTAACGCGCCGTAATATTTTTCTGCACCCCCCCCCCCTCTCGTAACACTTAACTAACTTACACTTACGTAACATCTAAGTGAACATTATCTTAAAGTCACGAGTTATGTTGCGAAAACAGTACCGGAAAGTCGCTAAAATTTGTTGACATTTTTTGGCAGTTGCGCTGGAGAGTCAGCATGAGACCCCCGAAAATATAAACGAAAAAGGTTGCCAGTTTAAGTATTTTTAATTCCGTAGTTTTTTATTTCAATAAAAAACCCCTGTAACGCATCGTAACGTTTTACAGGACCCCCTCTCCCCAAATTGCGTTACGTAATACTTGTATGCCCCCTGATGATGATGGCCACCATATGATCTTTAACATCATCAGAAAAATAAGTATATCAATTTTTGAAAACTGTTTTCATTATCCATACACTTTACTTATTTATTTATAGTGATCAAGATCGGAAACTAAGTATGTCAACATTATCCAATAGTTGATAAAGTATTGCGTTATGTTTAGGTGGTTCAGTGCTGAATTGATTGCGACACTGGAAGATAAGGATAATGTTATATACAGTTACAAAAATTCAACGATACTTTCACCTCTAGTACGTTACCATTTAACTCACAGAAACTACTCGTAGCTAGCTTTTTTTTTATATGACCAGGGTAACGATCAAGCGTACGACCTGCCTGCATGGTAAGCAGTCATCGCAGCTTATTGACGCTTTCGACACCAGCGGCATCACTCACGAGTAGTCGACCCTGTAAAAACCCCTTCGCGCCCCTCTTAGTTTAACTTAGCACTCCAAACAAACGCTGCTGAAAAAGATGATATTATGATGTTAGGCGAGAATGCGTGAAGCTGCAGGCATAAACTACACTTCTGGACACATCTATTGGCCCACCTTAGAGTTTAGGTTTCGATGGCCCCTACCGAAATATCATTGCTAGATTGAACAAAAACTATTGATGCAGTTTTAAACCTGATACATTTTACCATCTTTTTCGATCATATTGTTTTAAATTTGAATTCAGAATACCACACTACATGGAGCTACGCCTAACAAGTCGGGTATGCGCCTTGATTAAGGCAGTTGATTTTTGAATAAAAAACATTTTTTATCAAATAAAAGTTGATAAAAAATGTTTAATAACGCGTGTTGCCTCCATGGGCATCTACCACAGCTCTCATACGATTAGGCATAGAGTTTATCAACCGCTCTATGAAATTTTGAGGGATCCTCCCCCATTCCTCTTCTATGGGAGTTTTCAACTCCTGCATCGTCTGGGCAACTGGCTGACGAGCCCTAACACGTCTTTTTAGCTCGTCCTACATGTGCTCAATGGGGTTCATGTCTGGGCTTCTTGCTGGCCAGTCCATAACTGTGATGTTCACATCCCGAAGATATTCCCTGACGATGCCGGCCGTATGGGGTCTTGCATTATCATGCATAAAAAGGAAATTTGGGCCCACATAGTCCGCGTATGGCATATGGCATCACGTGAGGTTCTAAGCACTCACGAATGTACCTTTCAGCATTTAATGTTGGCAGCCGTGGTCCCGTAACAACCTCGAGTTGAGTTTTGCCGCTCGCGGATATACCGCCCCAGACAGTCCATGTGCCACCGCCATAAGCAACCTTCTCTTCAAAGCAGCATTGTGCGAAACGCTCTCCCTTACGTCGGTAGACCTTCTTCCTTCCATCATTGCCATGTAACACAATTTTAGACTCATCAGAAAAGAGTACACGGCTCCAATGCTGCTGAGTCCAATTTAAATGAGTGCGCGCGAAATGAAGGCGCGCTGTTCGGTGGGCTCGCGTTAGTTTGGGGCCATTAGCTGGCTTGTGTGGTACCATATCGCGTTCTTTTAACCTTCTCCGAACAGTTCGAGCGCTCACAGATACTCCGTGGAAGTCACGAAGTTGGTTTTGTATCTCAATGGAGGTAAGGTGACGATTTCTCAAGCTGGTCGTCACGATGAATCGATCCTGCCTTTTAGTTGTGACCCGAAATCGTAGCCTTCTTTGGCGACGAACAAAGCCGCCAGTCTCTAGGTACCTCCGATAAACATTTCGGACCGCAGATCGACTTAAATTAAGTTGAGCACTCACATTTCTTTGGCTGTGTCCGGCCTGGATAAGTGCCACAGCTTGGGCGGCGACTTCAGGCGAAGTATCCATAGATTATTGATAGAACCTCACTTTAATGTTAAGAATAAGTAATGTTTGTTGCAAAACCAAAGAGAAAAATCACACTTTCAAGAATTAAATCCAAGTAAACCAATAAAATCAAGTTTTCTTAGGATTCGATTGTTGGATATCAACGAACAGGCTCCAAATTGTCTTTTGTTTCTTTAAAGTCTGTGTTCGAAATTCAAAAAAAGACTATTGAATGAAATTATGAATGTGCTAGGTTCAAAACTGCATAAAAACTTTTTGCTCGACCTAATATAAAATTTTAGCTAGGACCAAACGAAACTGAAAATGCAAGGTGGGCCAATAGATGTGTCCAGAAGTGTAGTATATTGATAATATATTTGTAATAATGTATTTTTTCTAGAACACCTTATCTCAATTTAATACTTTTAATGGACTTGGGAGTAATTTATAATCTGTTCTTGATTGATCACTTGATTCATTAATAAATAGTTTAAACTACTGATTGGGCTATTTCAAATAAATTATTTTTGAATAATATTATGTGTCATTTTATGGATGTTATTGTAACCTTGTCCTGTAATATATTTTTTGTATCTACTTATTCCTATTATCAATGTGTGTTTTCCGTTTTCCTTGATTAATGGGATTGTAAACAGTTGGCTCAACGTTATATCGTCTCTTACCATGCTCATGTCAATGGCAACTAAAATGTTCTACATTGATACTGGACTTTATCAGTGATGTTATAGTGTATTATCTCAACTTTGAACAGTTAACTCTTGTATACTTGCTTACTTACGCACGCCACACGTACAGGAAACATGTCTGAAATAATATTAAATTTCTTTCAACATTCCAAATATTCTGTTAAAGTTGTTACATTGTTTAAGCAATCAGTGTTATATAGCTAATCAATTGAAATATTTAAAACCAGTCCAAGAGTTGTCGACATCTGAAGCGTTAGTATCGAATATCCTTGTGCTGTGGGCCAGTTGGATTTTGTCGCTCTAATTCTTCCCGTTCTTTCGCTTGCGAACTACCTATGTCAGTCGCCTTTTGCTGTTGGCGACATGACATCGACAGAGTGCTACGATTTGATCAAGAAAGGTGTTGACATAGAAGTGCCCGGTTTAGAGACTTATTATGACAAGGTTGTTTTGGAACTCAGAGGTTCGTAGTGCTGTGATAAGATAGTGCATTGTATAGTGATGGATTAGTTTGGTATTATCATAAACCACGCGGAGATAATTCATAAGGGTCTCAAATATGATGAGTTTAATACGTCTCTATAGACGGCTATGGTTTTTTGTTTATTTGAAATTGATTTTTAATATATTTAATGTTTTGTCACGCTTTGACGACACTATTTGAATGATTAATAATTTTATTGCCAACAATATTCCCTTCGACTTCATTGTAATGTATATTGTAATACTTGTATCGTTATGTATATAATAATATAATTATTTCAAATTAAATATTATTATATATTTATTTTATTTGCTGTTATTCCCAATAGAATCAATAGATTATTTAGTCTCAAATTGAAGACAATTTTTGATTTATTAAAATTATTTGCGATTACAATAATTTTATCTATAATAGCTTGGCGTGCTCCTGTACAATACCATGCACCTCTAGGATCAGTGCGCTTTACGCTCTAAAGCGTGCGAACAGCAATCTGATCTGCCACTCAGGTTACACATATAAGTTTCTGAAACCAACACCTAGGGCCATACTGTCTTATCGAGTTATTACAATGGCGCTGGTCGCCCAGGATGGCGGCAAGAAGGATCCACTGCCCAAGCTGGCTGCTGTAAGGCCGGCTATCTGGTCCCCACGGCGCGGTCGACCTCACTGGCGGTTAATGTGTTAACATTCGCTTTTTATAAAGTTTTCTTGACTTAATTGTTTGAGATGAACATTTATTATTTACATTTCTTTGACCCCGTCCCAGGTCCGATAATATTTATTTTGACGATGAAAATTACATCCTTCTATTAGTTGTTTTATTGATATTTAATATTATGGAGTGCCACAAGGGACAATTCTAGGTCCTCTACTTTTTTGGATAAAAAAACATCTAATAAACTTATAAAATATTAATAAAATTGTATAATTAGCATATATTTGATCACGTATTTGTATTATTTACAGACGAACGAGAAAGTGTACAAAAGAAGACTTTCCAGAAATGGGTAAATTCTCATTTAGTACGAGTGGGGTGCCGCATCGGCGACCTCTATGTGGATATGAGGGATGGCAAAATGCTTATCAAATTGCTCGAGGTGCTCTCCGGCGAAAGATTGGTCAGTGTATATAGAATACTTTGTGTACTTTGAGACAAACATAACTTGTTTTATTTCATTGTATTTGAGAACTTTACGTAGCTAGCCGTAAAGTTTATATATACCTTATACAATTTATTAGTTTTTATTCTTTAAAATAGCAATTCATATTTGTTTTCACGTTGAATTTCCGTTCGGCAATTGTTTGCCTGAACCTCAAATGTTTAAACGTTAAAATTAGACTTAACTAGAAATTAGGGCAAATAATTTTAAATGTTTATATCGTAGCAATTTTGTATTATATTGTTTCAGCCTCGTCCAACAAAAGGCAAAATGCGTATTCATTGTCTCGAGAATGTGGACAAAGCACTGCAGTTCCTGCGGGAACAACGTGTTCATCTGGAAAATATGGGCTCCCACGATATCGTCGATGGGAACCCCAGGCTCAACCTTGGTCTTATCTGGACAATCATTCTTAGATTCCAGGTTTGTACTTAATTCTAGTGTGTTTATAATTTCATTTTCTGTACCATCTTAACAAGACTTTTTTTAAATCCTCTTTATCTCGTTCTAAATCTGCTCACTTTCACACTATTCCATTGCCTGTTAATGCTCGAGTTATCATGGATTAAGCAGTTTCTAATCAGCCTAGATCTAAGTTTACTCAAGAAAAACGTCTTTTAGATGTTCGAAATACGAATCGGGTCACAGATTGTTCATGTACATTGCATAACAAATCATCAACCTCGATAAAGTATAGGTATCAATACATTCCAAATGTTGGGATTATTATTAGATTATCGGATTTATTATTATTAGATTTTTGGAATATAGATATTTTCGCCGTTGAATGGCTTCTGACGAATAAGGCTCGTTTCACAGAGTTGTATCTAAAATTCACCACTCTCTATTACGGGTATCCGTAATAGACAGCTGCGAATTTTAGTTATCATTAAATTTTGTTTACTTTTCCCATTACCTAATAATAGGAATAGTAAACAAAATGTAGAAAGTAGAGATTACAAAGCAAGTGTAGTATAAAATAGTTTTTGTTTCCTGTTATCTATACTCGTAGCCCATAGTACAAGCATTGATTAGTGTGGAACTACATAGATGGTACTATGTAACTTACCCACTAATAATTATTTATTTTATCTTTCGTCTATGGTTACTTATCGTATTAGATATTTCTATCAGACTCGTGAATATTAATTTTATGCATATGCGGGCCCATTTGTTAATTTCGTATGTTGTATTTATTCTACATGTGTATGTAAAAATTTTAAGAAAATCATTTTTACTGTAATGTATAATGTATACCTATATTTTCTCTTAGATCCAAGACATCACTATCGAAGAAACAGACAATAAAGAAACGAAATCGGCCAAAGACGCCTTATTATTATGGTGTCAAATGAAAACAGCCGGCTACAACAATGTGAACGTACGCAACTTCACGACCTCCTGGCGCGACGGGTTGGCCTTCAACGCGATCATACACAAGCACAGGCCCGACCTGATACAATTTGAGAAACTCCACAGAAGCAACCCAATACACAACTTGAACAATGCTTTCAACGTCGCTGAGGAGAAGCTTGGACTCACCAAGTTATTGGATGCCGAAGGTAAGTTGAAAGACATGAAGGCTGTACAAGCCAATATGTTGGGAACCACCGGCGCGGTGACTATATCCTAGTACAAGAGTTCTCAAACATTTTTAGCCCGCGGTACATTTCCAGGTTCGTATTTTGTCTCGGCGTCTTATCTAGTTAACGGGACGGGTGTCCACCACTGTGTCTCCTATGTAGCCAGTATTAACAGCGGCGACCAAAAAGACAATGAATGAAATGACCTAGATAGCTAGTCAAAATAGTTCATTTTCAACGGCTAAGAAGAGCGCCTCAGTGCGCCCGTCTTTACTTTCTAAGGCCCACCTGGGTGCCGCGCCGCATACTTTTGGAACCCCTGTCCTAGTAGATTGTAGGTTGCCTCCATAACGACCCTTAACTAGCAGCTCTGCGTAAAATGGAATTTGCTTTTAAACAGTACATGCTGTCAAGTGGGATTAGAACCCTCAGTAACTTGTAGATTTTGCTGCAGCATGTGTTAACTATGAGAAGATTATTTCTCAATACTTCGAATATACGTATTACCATTCAATTTCTTCCCTACAAACTAATATTTTCTTAATTCAATTTCTACCCTTCAAAATATAGGGTTCGAAACGTAAGTGATTCAATAAAAGCTATGTAACACTAACTTATCACTGGTACACTTATAAGTTAGCGTTAAGTAATTTTAGAACTGATGTAAATAATCTTAATACATTGCTTGTTTGCTTCCAGACATCGCTGTCGACCACCCCGACGAGAAATCGATCATCACGTACGTGGTGACGTACTACCACTACTTCAGCAAGCTGAAGCAGGAGACGGTTCAGGGTAAGAGGATCGGAAAGGTGGTCGGCATAGCCATGGAGAATGATAGAATGATGCAGGAATACGAATCCCTGACTAGGTGAGTTCCTTTTAATATAGTTCAATGAAATATTTATTGTAGCTGAGATACCCAGCTCCGCTCAGGGTTGAATTATCCATAATATTCCACAACATTCGAGAATAATTTCGCATGCTCCACAATTAACTGGGATGTTTCGCAATGCCGAAAGTTCCACACTATTCAGTAATATTCCACAACATTCCAGAATATTGTGGAGGGCTCTTGAATACTCTTGAACATTCTGGACTCTTCTAGATATATCTAGAGGGTAAATCTTCCAGTCATTATTATGTTCAAAAGCCCGCCCCTCAGGTACAAAAGGGGAACCTTCATGGATGTGCGATAGAGGATATCACACCATATAACTTTCTCGATCGTATCGAGACTCGTTTCTGTGTTTTACGACACGCACATTGTAGACTTTGAATGAAAGAATGATTTGGGTATAATCCGTATATCTAAGGCTAAATTTATACCACCGCGGAATGGAAGGGAAGCGACTTTTTGCAACGAAATTGTACCTATGTACAGAGATAAAGTTCATTAGGATAGCCTAATGAACTTTATCTCAATTGTAAAACATATATAAACTTAAATACGAGCCAAAAAGGTCGATAGTCTTCCGAGGAATCCTTTCCGCGTTCTCGCGAATTCCCCTAGCTACTGATCGTCGCTTCCATTCCATTCCGCGGCGGTGTAAATTGAGTCTAAGTTTCTTTCCCGAGATCTCCAGAAATATCAAAGGAAATGCTCGAATTAAATAAGTTTCTTCTTTTATCTTTTTCTGTTTTACATAAGGGGATGATTTACTTTGTCCAAAATTGGCACATAGATGTCCAGTTGTGGAGACCAGCCCATTACCCTCGAAAGTATAAAGACAGACCGCGTGATAGTAAGCAGTTATTGTAGATTATGAATATTTACAACTCAACATTACATAGGTAATCACGCGCGAAATGGACATAATTAAATGTTAATATCTGTATATATCACAAATATTGCATAATACATGATGCATGAACCCATATTCATCCTACTGCTGGGACACGGATCTCCCCTCACTCGAAGGGGATTTGGAGCGTATTCCATCACGCTGTTTAACCCGTAGGGTTGGAAGAGGTTTGTGTTTTCAAGTCGCCCAAAGGCAACTGGTTTAGCTTAACGACTATTATCTAATAAAGTAAAGCCGGGACGGCTTCACGTACTCTCAGGAGATCGGCATAAAAAAACCCATATATAGACAGGCTATAGTCGAAGTTGCTTAACTTGCGTGATTAGTTAGACTGGCACACGGAAGACGCCGAAAACTCCGCTCAAGCTTTTCTTATTAATGTGTGTATATATGTTATGAAAAATTTATATATTCTGTCTTATGTAATCTTTTTTGAGATATATGCACATAAATCATGATATAAGTTGGAATTGTACAGTTTTACCACGTTTAGCCCACGGTGTTCATACTGACTAATATTTCTTTTATAATTTTAGCGACCTCCTGCAATGGATTGAACGCACGATCGAAGCGCTCGGTGACAGAACATTCGCCAACTCGCTTGAAGGCGTCCGACAACAACTGATTCAGTTTGCTAACTACCGCACCGTGGAGAAACCACCAAAGTAAGTTTAGCTTTTTTCAAACGAAAACTTCTTTAGGCGAACTGTGCACAAATTTTGTGGGTAGTGAATGAGAATGAGAAAAAAGAACGAAGTTGAGAATTAATGATGGTTCAAGTAAAGACGTTTTCACTTCTGTACACACTTCTGTATGTTTTCTTTCTATGTTCACCGCTAGACAAGCAACTATATATACTCTTTTGTTTATTGTCAAAGTCATGGTCGAATTTCGACCACTTGGCTACCACTAGTATTATTTCTATATACGTCCGCGAATAAAAGGGGGATATCAAGTTTTTTGTTTCGCTTAATAATTTCTGGATTAGATTCATAGACATAATCTCCATAATTTCAGATCAAGGTTTCCTTATAGCGAGGGATCTAATTATACTGACGAAGCCTGTGGGCATGCTAGCAAAATATATGAAAAATTCAATTAACAACTTGTTAAATGATATTAAAATTCACAGGTTTGTCGAAAAAGGCAACTTGGAAGTTCTGCTATTCACGCTGCAATCTCGCATGCGCGCCGCCAACCAGAAGCCTTACACTCCACGAGAAGGCCGCATGATCCACGACATCAACCGCGCCTGGGAACGACTTGAGAAGTCTGAGCATGAACGGGAGCTGGCTCTCAGAGAGGAACTCATTCGCCAGGAAAAACTTGAGCAACTCGCTGCTAGGTAAGAAATTCAAAAAATTCAAAATATCTTTATTCCTTGGACTTTATAAAGCACTTAGAAACGTCATACAAGGATAGTCGGATTGTTTTTTTGCATGTAAAGGCTCGAATCATATACAAACCGCTAAGTACCAAACACTGCAGCTACAAAACCTTTTTGGCTGAGCAAAAAATCGTTTTGTAATGTATAAAAAATAGTGGATATGAAATTTCGGATTTGGATATATGAATAATATTATGCAGGTTTCATTTACAGTTTTTACATTGGCTTTAGATAGTTTTAGCTATATGAATATTAGATTTGTAGGAAAAGATAAATATGAATAAAAAGTAACCTTTTGAGAGGTTTAGCACATCATGGTAATTGTAATTTTTTCTGCGATTATACTATTTACAATTGATTCATTTAGTTCTATAATAGATATAATCTATTTATATATAAATTTATGTATAATATCATTTAATACCATAATTAGGCAGAAAATGCAATTATTACCTTTATATAAAAGATATTTTCTATATTTATCCTTTATTTTTTCCAGATTCAATCGCAAAGCGCAAATGCGTGAGACTTGGCTCTCGGAGAACCAGCGGCTGGTCAGCCAGGACAACTTCGGCTTCGACCTCGCGGCCGTGGAGGCCGCGGCTAAGAAACACGAGGCTATCGAGACAGACATATTTGCTTATGAAGAGCGTGTGCAAGCCGTGGTCGGTGTCTGCTCAGAGTTACAAGCTGAAAGGTGAATATTGCTTGATGTTTGCAATTTCATATAGGTACTTTTGGTAGATATTTTAGAATAGGTCCAGTGCTGCAGCTCAGGTGGTATGTTCTTCTGGATCTTGCAGAAACGGACCTATCTACTGGTGATATATTATTCCTTTGCAACTAAAGAATTAGAATTTTGAAAATCTTGTATGTTATCAGCGAATTGTTATCTGGCTGCGGTATTCTGTGATGTACAGATTAACAAAATTATAGGTCAACGTGGAGAGTGAGCCCAATAGTAGGTTATTTTTTATGTATTAGATACGAGAGAGTTAGTTCTATGTAGGTCATTCGATCACCGCCCGATAGCCGGCGTCCCCGTTGAAAATAATAAATAATAATAATAATAATATAGATCATTCAGTCTCTGGTTTAAGTGGAGAGAGTGATCAATTCAATTCTGTCTTAGAGACAATGAAGCTTATAGTTCCATCATGAACATAGTCCTACATAAATCATTCATTCTCCATATAACCGAATTAGAAAAAATGAACGGCACAGTAGGTCAATTTATTGGGCTTTACATTGGTATGTTTAAAAGTATGATCTCCACTTTTACATATAAAATCATACATCGCTTTTTTCTACTTTTCTTTTGCCAAAGGTTTGTTTACAAATTTTCTGGGTGTACCCAACTAGGTACTTGGTGCAACAGTCGGCGTTGGCTTTCAAGCTCTTATTGGCTTTCGAGGTCTTATCGTGTCGAATCTTCTTATAAATTCGATTTTGGGGGATCAGCATTCATGCAAGATGCTGGGCACATTGGACAATAGTTACTAAGGTGGTTCATAGACTGCACGTCGCCGCAATCACAAATGTCGCAAGTGTAACTTCATTTATATAGGTGTCCTTGCATCTCACGATTTGTTCTCAAGATGGTGCTACATAAATGTATGGTCATATTAAAAAAAATCAGTTTTCAATCAAACATACACAGTCAGAATTGATAATATTCTTGTTTGTAGGTACCATGATATGGAGCGTGTGTGCGCGCGCCGCGACAACGTGCTACGTCTGTGGGCGTACTTGTTGGAGCTGCTGCGAGCGAGACGAGCGCGCCTTGAACTGTCGCTGCAGTTACAACAGAACTTCCAGGTACAGTGAGGTGGAATTTTAGTCGTATAATTAATGGCATCCCAAATTGTTATCTGAGAAATCTTTTATGTGAGAGGGGGCAAGCGAGCATGTGGATCGCCCATTGGGAAATAATCAGCAACTCCAAGGGATCGCCGATGCATTTGCTATGCTTTTAATGGAAAAAATATTTTGATAAAAAAAAGTGTAGTACCTGTTTAAGTGTGCCCACAGGGGCCCAGGGTCCTAGACGCAGAATAAAGAATTTCGTTTCGCTTTATTAAAACATATACTTAATTTATTACACTAAAATAGGGCTGTTTAGGCTTTGTTCGTTTTGCCAGTAGGACGACAAAAACTGCTTGAATTTGTTTATGAGTTTTTCATTTCAGCAGTTTTTGTTACATTTCGAGCGTTGTAGCATGGCGCGGATGATAGCTCATTCTTAGTCAAATTCAATCTAATAATGATGATTAAATTTAGTAAGATTTCAGTCCATTACTTTTTCGCGAAATATTCAGAATTAATTTGAATTTGAAATTTGACAAAAAGTAAGCTGTCTGCACTCTGCACAATGTTAAAACGTACGGAGTGTACTATTTGTTATTCATTACATTTGTTTTTTTTTATTTGCGTGGTTATTAACTAATAAAATACATACTTTGACAGGAAATGCTGTACATCTTAGATTCTATGGAGGAGATCAAGTTACGTTTGCTTACCGATGACTACGGCAAGCATCTGATGGGTGTCGAAGACCTCCTGCAGAAGCACGCGCTTGTCGAAGCTGATATCAACGTGCTGGGAGAACGCGTCAAGGTAAATAATTAATGGTGTCTCTTAGATTTTTATATACGACGAGTTGAGTGCAAAACAAAAAATTCAGTTTCAGAAAAATGGGTATAAATATTCACAATGATCATATTGTTTAGTAGCGGTCGGTTCCGTCTTACATTTCATGGCTCAGTCAATATTCGCTCGCGACCAAATAGTTTGGAATCACGTGCTATAGGGGATAAAGTGGATGATAATATGAAAACAAAATAGGTTTTTATTTGGCTCGGCCTAATTTATTCCATTCGATTTAGTACGATATTGCCCTATTCCGGAAATTGTCACAGAGAGCTACAAGGACCTATTACTGGAATGACTTATTCTTAAAATTACTTGTTCCGACAATAACCTATTCCGAAAACTTGACTTGTTTCTATAATGATTAATCTTAAAGTCAATGTAAAATTAATCATTATAGAAACAAGTTCGGAAATGGCTTAAAATCTGAAAGCTCACTAAAAAAAATTGTGTCAATTTGAATATTAAAAAATATATATATATTGTGCCTTAATGTGCAGCAAAATAAAGTAGGAAAGTTTCGAACTTTCTGTCGAATTTTTTTTATTTCAGAATAGGAATTCTGTTGATTGGACTCACATTTTGTCATGTGTGCAGGTGGTAGTGGGCCAGTCGCAGCGGTTCCTGGAACAAGAAGAAGGCGGCTACCGGCCATGCGACCCCGCCATCACCGTCGAGCGTATACAGCAGCTCGAGAATGCGTACGCAGAGCTCGTGCACCTCGCCGTCGAACGCAGGTATGTCATTTGTAAAAAGCAATTTCCGGACAAATTGGTATAGACAATTTACAATTTTTCGAGTTCAAGGTAATGAAATTGAAATTTATGAAAAATCACGTAATTATTTTAATCGAAAAGTATTAAAGCAAAATATTAAGAACATTTGAGATTTTTATTGATTCTGTACCATATCTCAAATATAAATAATTTTTTTTGGTTGTTTTTTTTATTGAATTCTTGTTTATTAACGTCTCCCCGTTTGGAAATACAAATATTCAAAAATGTCAAAAAGGTCGAAAATAGCTTGACTCTGTATTTTCATCATCTCTCATAATTTTTCATTAGTTTTAACTAATTTTTAATTTAATTTCTTTAAAATTGCCAGTTTTACAATTTTATTTCTATACATCTAACGCACCTTCGATGATTCACTGATTCTCAAACATTCTGGAAATATTTGTTGAAATGGAACATTGATCTGGGTAGCACACATAAACGACCTCTTACCCTAAGCGCATATATATTCCTCATTGTGTCTGGGGTAATTATGAAGTCTTCGTTTCTGTGTATGCTCAATAAGTTTCTTTTAATTGTGCAGAAAGCGCCTGGAAGACAGCCGCAAACTGTGGCAGTTCTACTGGGATATGGCAGACGAAGAGAACTGGATCAAGGAGAAGGAACAGATCGTCTCTGTTGATGACATCGGCCACGACCTTACTACAGGTAGATTTTTTTTTAATATGAGAGGGGGACAAACGAGTATGTGGGTCGCCTGTTGGTAAGCAATCACCACCGCCCATGGAGATCAGCAACACCAAGGGATTGCCGATTCGTTGCCAGCCTATACTCCTTTCCTTCTGGTGACCTCACTCACTCGCAGAAAATCCGATACGACTATGACATTCGCTATGTGGACAACAGTACCACCTAGCATGAACAATTATACGGGGTTATATGAATAATGCTGATATTTTCATGTTTTCTAATAAATTAAGTAATGAGAAGATCTACAAAGATAAATAGTAGAGGAATTTGTTTTCTACAATAAATAACACCCTCAAAATCTCAAGTCAGTTTTCATTTTAATTTAATCTCAAGCCAGTTTTCATTCCAATTAATGTTTTTAACACTAGAAGTCTAGGTTTTTCCATAATTACTATACCTAGCTAATAATAATCGAAAATTTTGCTAAATGGTACACCAGTAAGATCTAGATGTTAATCCTCATACTTTTTTTTTTTTGGATCATTTGTCGTTATATTTCTAAGGAATCTCGTAAAAAAGTTTGACAGATTTTCACGAATTTTTGCAAATTTCTGCCACAGCATGCGCTACAATCACTTCACTATACCCCACCAGGCATTTCGCAAATAGCGAACGATTGCTCTTTCTATAACATTACTTTGTTTGTTTGTTTCTAAGTTATTTAATGTAATAACCAGTGATCGGTGTTAGTAGTGCCATTTGGGGTCAATGGACTTGAATGTTGATGTTAATATGGATATGACCACGGGATTCCGGGGTTACGTTTAGTCTAGTTTAGTAGTACATTATATTTTTCCAGTTGTTGCTGTATCGTAAAGTGTAATACGTGAAAATTTGATTATAGATAAAAAATAGAAAAAGAAATTCTCCAGACGAACAGTTAAGAAAAATAATAAAATAAAAGTTAAGTTAAGTTACATAAAAGCATGGTAAAACATATAAATAGGTAAGTAAGATACAAATAGTAATAAAATAATTCAAATTTAAACAAAATTGTTCAATGAAAATGCCGGGGTTTTGGGAGGCATATCCATATTAAGACAACGGTCACAAGTGGCGCGTAATGGCACTACTTACGCCGATCACTGGTAATAACAATATGTAATACAATTTTTAATAAAAATATAGAGTAATACATAGGCGGACTTATCCCTAATAGAGATCTCTACCAGTCAACCTCACACTTATTGAAAGGAACTCAATGAAGGCAAGAAAGCACACGTATGTACATTTTGCTATTAATAGATAACAGCAATCTTCTATGTAAATAAAAAATAATGTTGCTAAGCACACAATTCAAAAACGGCTCGACCAATTCGGCAATTTTTTTTTTCGTATTTTCCTACACAGAAAGTTTTAATAAAGAGATAATATAAAAATTGCGTGGACTATGGTAAAAAAACTTTTGACAGAACAAAGTCTGGAAACACGGTAGCTAGTACAGACAGTACAGTGTTCCGCAAAGTGTGTGCCGCGGCACACTGTTGTACCGTGGTCATTAGTTGGTGTGCCTCGGAAAAATTAGGTTATGTCATAAAGCTAAATAGACGGACAGAAGAAAAATACTTACACAAATAAAAACTGTTTTTTTATTTATGGTGGCGTACCTCCAAAAGTTTTCATTTCCTAGATGTATGTATCTTAGACATAAAAAGTTTGCGGAACACTGAGCTAGTATATCTATAAAAATAAGTTCAGTACATAGTTTATGGTATCAATATCAGTTCCGTGTGTGTGTTCGCAGTGTACCTGTTGATCTCGAAGCACAAGGCGCTGGAGGCGGACGTGCAGGCGCACGAGCCTCAGCTCATGAGCGTGGCCGCCGTCGGCGACGAGCTCATCTCGCAGGGACACTTTGGGGCTGACAGGATACAGGTAATGTAGTGTAACTTAGTATAGTGTAGGCCAAATCCTCCTTCTATCTGGGACGGACGAGAGAGGGTCGTGCTCCTGTAGTGGAGACTAAAATGACCTGATGATGTACTATAACTTAATTACACGTTTTTGTACACACCTGATACGGTTAAGCTATAGATCCCAAAGTGGCCTATGAAAATTACAGAAGTCGTGTAAGCAAGGAGTCTATAAAATTCAATAAAACATCCCTTACCCCTTTATTACTAGGAGTAATCAGAAAACAGTATTCTTAATAACTTAGAACAAATTACTAAAAAACGTTTGTTTCTAATGTATGTAATTGTAATTCTAATAAAATGAAAAATCTTCAATATTTTATTGAAGATTTTTTCAATCGCTCGCAAAATGTTACCTTCAAAAGCAGTATGAGTAAATGTCTCCTATATATGTCGCACTATTAAAAAGTGGAACGCGTTGCCGGTATATGTATTTTCTCATTCATACAATATGGGATCCTTAAGCGAAGCGTGAAGAAGCATCTTCTAGGCCAGCATGGCAGTGTCAACTGACAAGACATCAAAGTCTCTTGTCCGTTGCCGATGCGATTGGGGCTCCTCTTTTCGTTTACCATCAGGCGAAGCGGAGCCAGTATGCCGAGCTAATATAAAAAAAAAATGTGGCATGAATGTTGCACTTTCTGTACTAGTGAAAATTCATAGTTTTAGTCCTCAAAATGAAATAATTTTTAACAGGAACGTCTCCGCGATATCCTGACCCAATGGAATCACCTTCTAGACCTGGTGTCTCTTCGTAAGAACCGTCTCGATGCTGCTGTGCGCTACCACCAATTGTTCGCAGACGCCGACGACATTGACAACTGGATGCTTGACACACTCAGGTTTGGAACTGTCACTTTTAACCTTTCAGACTAAATTAATTTGGAGTTGGTGACCAGTTGAGAACGACCGCTTCATAGCATCCAATTACTGGTCACTGCACATTATTGAGTGAAGCGAGCAGAACGGTTATATACGAAAAGTCATTGTTGGAAATGAATAGTCACATTTAAAGACCTCGCCATGCATCAGGTTTGTGTCGAAAAAAATTGAGATCGATCATGTTATTGAAGTATGATCATCAAATACATTTTACATTGAAAACAATGGAAAACATACACAGCGAATCTACTCGCTCCAATCAACCTTGATTTCGGTCCCGTGGGCTAGAATCTGGCCTAGTATAATTTGTTGCATATTAGATATATATACTACTACACTATAAATAAATAAATCTAATCAAATTTATTCTAAACATCTAATTAAGTATATCGAAGTACGTGAAAAATGTTCTACCTTCCTTATTATCCCCTCCCAATGCTTTTCGGTGTCAAACTACCTATATATGTAAAGTATTTACTGGTAAAGTTACGAGAGCTACGTTACCTATAAATACTTACACATAAATAGCATAGTACACACACACAGACACATTTCAGGCGTCTAGTAAACTGCGCAAGTGAGTAGGAAAACACTTTTTATCTCACTTATACACATTGAAATGCGTCTGTGTGAGTGAGTACTGTGTTCGCCTCACCTCTCGTTGTATCACCTGAGTGCTTAGTGCGAAACTATGGTCACATTTTAACATGTTAACATTTACAAGCCTACCAAAGTTTCATATTGTGAATTTACCAGACGCGTGTTACATATCCAAATAATTTTGATATGTAACACGCGTCTTATAAATACAACACATGAGAGTTCTTCTCTATTCGGTCTGTTTGTTACAACGTAAACAAAACATGATCGAACGCGAACAAAAAACTCGCACTCTGTACTCTGGCTTACAGACATGAAACATAAATAATTTTTGACTCGTAAGATGATAATGAGCTACTATTACTCTAATCCCCTTACTTATATTTTATAGTTTCCATGAAACAGCTCATACAACAAATATTTTTTGTGCACATTAGATTGGTATCATCTGAGGACACCGGTGTGGATGAAGCTCAGGTCCAAAGCCTGCTGAAGAAACACAAGGATGTGACTGACGAGCTCAAGAACTACGCGAACGTTATTGAACAGCTCAAACAGCAGGTGAGTGCTTAGATTTTTGTTTTTATCAATAGAGTATTTAAAAAGTGTTTTAGAGTGTCATTTTTGTATGTACAATGTTTACCTATAGGTACTAAATATATTGTAAATTATTTTTTGAATAGTTATATTATATTCAAATCTTATGATATGGATAGTAATTAAAAGGATTTGATAAGCGGAGCGCATTGAGTAAATTAGATAGATAGATAAAATATGTAAATATTAAAGATATATTTAAGTCCGAGCTGCAGAGATTGATTAATATAGTCACTATAATAATCTATAGTGAGTGTTGAGAGATTTAATAAAACTTCAACGCTATGAATATTCGTTTATTATAATAGTATGTAATGGATATTGTTGATATGATTTTGAAGTCTATATTTATTTATGAGGAATTCAAAGGGACTGGCGTACAGGACACGGCGAAACATTTCTGTCGTGGCGGTCAAAAGGTTAAAGATGATCAATTGAGTAGAAACATGTTAGAACAATTAGAAAAAAAACACGAAATAACAACAAAGCACTTACGTACCGACGTCATTGGCGTACAGTACAGTAGAGTTTGTTATATATGAACGAGTGTGGCGGTCACGTACCCTATACCTAACTGCTATTGCGCCTCTGTGTGAACCTTCCTGTTATATCACAGGATTGCGAGTCTATCGTCCAGTAAACCAACCAGACGAGAGAACCTTTACCCGCACCGCTCTTGCGCTCGGTAAATCAACCGAGCACGCAAGCGGAATGGTATCAGGTCTTACTCCCCTTTCACCTGCATGCAGGCTACTTAGGTACTCTTAAGTCGAGTAGCTCGTGGCGAACCGACAGGCTCGGCGAACCAAGCATCGGGGCCCTACTACCTCCATGATGGGTACCGGAGCTGTAGGCACGCTCATTTCCCGACACCCATTCAAAGAAGGGCGCCTACCCCTGGCCTATGGTAGGGTGACCGGGGTGACGGAAGCGATCGCCCGCCATCCTCCTTGCTCAGCAAGCAAGTACCCGAGCTGCGAATGTCAGCTTGGGAAGCCGACACCGCTGTAAGTGCCGTCCCAAGCCCCGTTGTGAACCGCTGTGGCGGTCCTTCACCCAAGGCCAGTGATCCCCAACTCGCTACGCGCGAGGTTGAACGCCCGGCCGACAATTTGGCAAGGCATACGAACATGCCCAACCTCTGTAGCTGAAACACATGCACGTGAGTGATTACACGCGCATAAAGCCACCTCGAATCCGGACCCATGACTGGCGAATTATGGGCTTACCGCCAGTCCCCCGAGGTGATCCAAACAGGCGGACCCGTAGTTCCACCTGCGAAACTCCCCACAGTCGGGTATTCTGTGGGGAGTATGGAGTGTGGCCATCAGAAGGTTAATGATATGCGTTGTGCGCAGGCCCGCGAGCTGAGCCCCGAGGACGCGGCGAGCGCGGAGGTCCGCGAGCGGCTGGGCGCCATCGACGCGCGGCACGGCGAGCTGGCCGAGCTGGCGCGGCTGCGCAAGCAGCGCCTGCTCGACGCGCTCTCGCTGTTCAAGCTGCTGGCCGAGGCCGACGCGGCCGACCAGTGGATCGCCGAGAAGGACCGCATGCTCGACACCATGCTGCCGCCCAAGGACATCGACGACGTCGAGATCATGAAGCACAGGTCGGACATCTTTTTGTTAAATAATAAAGCCGACTTTAAACAGCCGGAATCCGTTCCGAAATTCAGATTCTGAATTAATGTACTTAATTCCGGATGCACGGAATACCATACAAAACAGCTATTCACACACATACAGATTTTTTCAGATTCTGAAATTCGTGTTCATATTGATCTGACTTCGGGAATCTGAATTCCGGACGCATATATTTCTAAGAGTGAACTCACACGCATTGAAATTCCGTGTAAGGCCGGCTGAACTGTTACCTGTGACTTTCTCCGCGTGGATTCAACCTTCTTCAGATTTAAATCTACTTAAAAAAACTGGATTTTTTAATAGTTTCATTCATTTTCATGCACGAACTATTCTAAACAATCCATTCACTTCTGAATGCTTTTCAGTCTGCAACTACAAACTCTTGTACTTCTCAGTTAAAGTCGCATTAAAATTGGATTAGCTGAAGATTTCCGTGGACAAATGGAATAGTCTTTTAAGTTTTATTTGGTTAGTAAAAAATCTAAAGTTGTGAAACGGGGCCACTATTATACCTACTTACTTGGCGACTAAAATTGATATAAAACATACCAAACTAACCTAACCTAGTATTTCTGTGGCTCATGTTATTATTTCCCGTTTTATATATGCATATATTTTGCCCATGCACAATGTGCAGATAAAAATTTGAACGATGTAACCGATTGTTGAAAGCAACTACGAGTATGTTTAATAACTACTTTATTTACGTTCATACTATTACGATTTACGTTCATAAACAGATACGATGGCTTCGACAAGGAGATGAATGCGAACGCATCCCGTGTCGCAGTCGTGAACCAACTGGCGCGGCAACTTATCCACGTGGAGCACCCTCAGGCGCCCGCCATACAAGAGAGACAGGCGAAACTCAACCACGCATGGAGCACGCTCAGAGAGAAGGTAATTCAACGGGCTCTACACTCTATCGAGTAGAGATTCTCCCTCTCGCTCTAACATTAGGAGGAATGTGATTTGCAGAAACTTTCCATATGTAAAATATACGTCGTGGCTCGAGACAAATATTTTGTTTGAAACTTTGTTATATAAGAACAAACAAATACAAAGATGAAAATTTTCGATAAAAATATGGAAAGTTATTTGGAGGACACTTACATATAGTTCACTAAGTTTATTTACCTACATATAATTTTTAATTGCATTTCCAGATATATTTTATAATGTTTTTATTACCCCTCATTCATTGGAATGAGAGGTAATAATTCAACCGATGAATAATAATAGGAAAAAAAAAAAAAAGAAATACGAACTCGTTTATCTTTACTGCTTTGTTATAAATATAAAGTACAATGCATAGATTCAGAAAGCACATGGCCATATTCTTGTTCTTGTACCGCAGTAAATTTCTTTTTAATGCTAGATTCATCTATATTATATTATATATATTATATAGATATTTGAATGAGAAAGAACGCCAGAGAATTTAATTTACGCCATCTGGCACGTAAAGATCGAAAAGTACGCAATTACTGCAGGTGCAATCGATGTGTAAATGCGATGTTTCCAATAGGCGGAGCAAAAGAAGGACGAGTTGAAGAATGCGCAAGGCGTCCAAACGTTCCACATCGAGTGCCGCGAGACGGTCTCGTGGATCGAAGACAAGAAACGCATCCTGCAGCAGACCGGAGACCTCGAGATGGACCTCAACGGTAAATACTAATATTTTGTGAATACGCTATATAAATTTGCATTTGGGGGCAATCCAAAAAATCTAATTAACAAAATCGGTGGATATAGTTTCGCGTTGTAGTTTCGAATCTATGATCTACATCCAAAATTGAATTACACCATTGGATAGATGATGGATCAAAGAATTTATTACGCTAAGTAAGGGATATTGAACATCGCGTACGGGGAAGGGGGAAGCGCTGCCATTTTGATATAATTTTAGTGCATACAACGTATTCACGTACAACACACGGCCGTGTCCATGACACAGCTACACGCCATTTTTTTTTAGATGTGCCAAAGCTATCTTTATTGACAGTGTTGTAGAAACTATTATGTTTCTAGTGTTTTTTAGTAGTGTAGTACTAAAAAGTCACGAATCTACGTTGCAATTATACACTAAAAGTCGCTACGAAAATTAAATGTCGTACAAACCTTTTATATTTCACTCACATGATTTAGTGAACTGCATTGTTAACATTAATAACTGCTGAGATTTTAATCTTGCAACGATGGCGCTTAATGATTGGTTAAACTCCTATTTAATTGTGCATACCACTCATATAATCGATGAACCGTATATTTTAGTGAGGCACTAAAACTTGTAAAAGTAATCTGAATATTTTAGCTCTTTGAAGCCGAAAAGATCGCGTGCAGTTCGATTACCTTATGAGAGCATTTTTCCGCGTATAATTAAGTTGTAAAATTGACTGAAGCCAAATTTTTAGAGTAGACTATGCACGGGGTTTTCTAAAAAAGGATGTAAAGAACCACATGCTTGATTATTACTCCTAATAAAAAATAAATATGACACCAACCTAACATTAAGTTTAGGAGTACTATTAGTTATACTGTGGTTTAGGCCATATATATACATATTTTGTATATTTCATTAAACTGGATTTTTAGTATAATTCTTAGATCTAGAAATCGATGCAAGATTTAGTGGTATTTATTTATTATTCTTTTTATTCCTACAGGTGTCATGACCCTCCAGCGCCGTCTATCGGGCATGGAGCGCGACTTGGCAGCTATCCAAGCTCGCATCTCCTCGTTGGAAGACGAAGCCAGCGCCATCGAGAACGACCACCCGGAGGAGGCTGCTCTCATTCGCGAGCGTATCCTGCAGATCACGGAGAACTGGGACCAGCTCACGCAGATGGTATGTCCAAGACATTTATATAATCCAGCAGTAATATCGAGTCTGGACTGCGATCCGGCTGAAAATACAATTTTGGAGCTCACTCTGCGTCTAACTTCACACAATAATTAATAGTACTAGCGTACTAAAATGAAGATAAGAAAAAGAGTGTATTGTATACTGGCTAAAGCGTGTGATTGATACATTGATACAATGTAACTGACCTGGCATAATCTTTTGCAGGGCTAAATCAATATGCACTCACAATTTATATTTCAGGAAAGAAGGGTATAGGCTAATAAAATCTGCGTATTTTTTTTTTATTCAAACTTACTGCCCTGGATACGAGTATTTTAGTACCCGAGTTTTGTGTTATTTCTTATCCTGGTTTTGCGGTAAAGACACGTCGAAACATATCGCCAGGAATCTGACGCGATCACCCTAATCTCATATCGCGATTATGATTAATGTGACTCTGTCTCTTTCACCTGAAATACAATAACCTACCGAGGAATTGATAATTGATACTTGTGTATTGTCCACAGCTAAAAGAACGCGACGCCAAGTTGGAGGAGGCCGGCGACTTGCATCGCTTCCTGCGCTCCGTCGACCACTTCCAGGCATGGCTTACCAAGACTCAGACGGATGTCGCTTCGGAAGGTACTTTCTACTTAATTTCACATATTTTCTAAAACTCCTACATTTCTTGATATTTGCAAAGAAGCAATCGTACTAAATAATTTAATTCAGTCAGTTATTGACAGGTATTATTCTAGATTAGCCCCGTGCAACCTATTTTGTTAAAGATTATACGAAATTGTATAAAACGGTTTTGATATTTTTTATAAGACTGATATTTCATCATTCACTTTCACTTTAATCGACACGGGTGACTGGCATCTTTATATTTTTAATTTTTTTCTTTGTTAATTTTTCATCCCTGGCAGTCCCGTAAAATTTAATAACTTCCTGGTGTCCAGATAAAATTAACTGAATTTTGTCTATGCAGATACCCCATCAAGCTTGGCGGAAGCGGAAACACTCCTATCCCAACACCAGACCATCAAGGAGGAAATCGACAATTACAAGGACGAATACGCCAAGATGATGGAGTACGGAGAGAAAATCACTGCCGTAAGTATATGGCTCTTTGTCATTTTTGTCAAAATCCTAAAACATTATCAACTGTGTTTTTGCGTAAATTTTATCATCCCGAGATATGTATATAAATAACATAAAAGACTATGAGCGTTCGTTGGTCTTTGATCACGCAGATACGGAAATATTATCAATTATAGTTAATACATGAAACAAGAAAGATAATGAGTTATTTACACATCCAAATCTAACGGCATTAACTTTTAACCGGAATAGCTAAATTGTTTCACATTACTGCAATCTTGGGTCCAATTTAACCCAACTATGGCTCGTACTTATACTTTCAGTAAATTCAAAGCGCCACGCGTCCGACACCCACCGCAGCTTGCGATGTAATGACATTACATTGGCGTGCAAAAGTGTTGATGCGCGCATTTCTAAATTAAATGGTATTTTTGTCCTTGTCAGGTCAAAATGGACCCACGATTCCGGTTAAGGGTTAATCATAAATGTCTGCAAAACGACTTATTTTTTTATTTTCACTAATGCCTGATTACATAAATATATTATATTGAGTGTCTAGACTTTATATTATGTAAGACTCGTAAATATCAAAATGGAATGTATATTGCAAAATTTTATGCAGATGCCTGTCATTGAGAAATAATTTCCTTATTTCTTTATTGAATTAAAGATTAATATTTTTTTTTTTTTCAAAAATATAATTAAATTGAAACAAAAGAACCTTCGCATGAATTAGCAACGTGATTTCTATATTTATTCAGGAGCCATCAACTCAAGACGACCCACAGTACATGTTCCTCCGGGAGCGTCTCAAGGCTCTTCGGGAGGGCTGGGCCGAGCTGCAGCAGATGTGGGAGAACAGGCAGCAGCTGTTGGCGCAGAGCTTGGAGCTGCAGCTGCTGCAGCGCGACGCCAGACAAGCAGAGGTGCTCCTCGCACACCAGGAACTTAGGTATGAAGCAGGATGGATATCAATTAGAAATGGAGTAACTTCTACCTAAGTAACAAGTCAACATCTAATTTCTCTAACATGAACTTCTGACTATTTAGAATCTCTCTATCCGGAAGGGAGGACACAGGGCTTCATTGTTCTTAGTGCCAGTTTTTTGTTCGCGTTCGATCATGACAACGTAAACAAACCGACTAAATAGAGAAGAACTCTCATGTTGTGAATTTATAAGACGGGTGTTTACGACGATCATTTATAAAAATTATGTGGCTTACTTGCTCACATTTTGAAGTGAGCAATTTCCCGGCTATTTTCGATATGTAACACGCGTCTGGTAAATTCACAATATGAAACTTTTTCTTAAATTGGTCGACTTGTAAACGTTAAAACGTTCGAATGTGACCAAAAAAACTCGCAATCAAATGTGAGAGAACTGGAAACAGCTACGTTGCCGGTCTTGAAGCTTCACTTACCGCAGAGCGTAGCTGTGGTGCTAAACAAGCTATGGTTTTAATTTGAGATGCTTGGAACTTTTCATGAAGTTACAAGTATCTCAAGACCCACTAGGTTGGTTGGATCACCAGCAAAAAAGATTTGATGTCAAATTATACTAGAATGATAATATAATTATATCGTTACCATAGACTATAAATTTGAATACCATCTCAATGTACTTGTTTTTGTTATCAGGTTGGCAAAGACCGAACCACCGCAAAACTTGGAGCAAGCCGAGAACCTTATCAAAGAGCACGAGGCTTTCTTTACGACGATGGAGGCGAACGACGACAAGATCAACTCGGTTGTACAGTTCGCCAACCGCCTCGTCGAGGAAAGACACTTCGACGCCGACAAGATCCAGCGCAAGGCTGAGAACATCGAAGGCCGTCGCAACGCTAACCGCGATAAGGCAATGCAACAGATAAAAAAGCTGCAAGACCAATTGCAGTTGCACCAATTTCTTCAAGATTGCGACGAACTCGGAGAATGGGTTCAAGAGAAGAATGTTACTGCTCAAGACGATACCTACCGCTCAGCGAAGACTATCCATTCCAAATGGACTCGCCATCAAGCCTTCGAAGCCGAGATCGCGGCTAACAAGGAACGCCTCTTCGCCGTACAGAACGCCGCTGAGGAGCTCATGAAACAAAAACCAGAATTCGTTGAGATCATCTCCCCGAAGATGCATGAACTACAAGACCAATTCGAAAACCTCCAAACCACTACAAAGGACAAGGGAGAACGCCTGTTCGAATCTAACCGCGAAGTCCTCCTTCACCAGACTTGCGATGACATAGACAGTTGGATGAACGAGCTCGAGAAGCAAATAGAAAACACAGACACCGGCACTGATCTAGCATCTGTCAACATTCTCATGCAGAAGCAACAGATGATTGAGACTCAGATGGCTGTTAAAGCAAAACAGGTTACTGAGCTGGAGACGCAAGCGGAGTACTTGCAGAAGACAGTACCTGACAAGATGGATGAGATTAAAGAAAAGAAGAAGTCTGTGGAACAGCGCTTCGAGCAACTTAAAGCGCCCTTGTTGGACCGCCAGCGTCACTTGGCAAAGAAGAAGGAAGCATTCCAATTCCGTAGGGATGTCGATGACGAAAAACTATGGATCCACGAGAAAATGCCTCTTGCTACAAGCACCGACTACGGCAATTCGTTATTCAATGTACAGATGTTGCAAAAGAAGAACCAGTCGCTCAAGACTGAGACTGACAACCATGAGCCGAGGATTCTGACCGTTATCTCCAACGGGCAGAAATTGATTGACGAGGGACACGAAGACGCGGAAGAGTTCCAGAACCTTATCGAAGAACTTACAGCGCGGTGGCGAGAACTTAAAGGTAAGCCTATACTATTTACAATTATATACAGACCGGAGCTAAAATCCGTAGTGCACGGCAGTTGAGCTTCACTTGACTAGCCATCACTATGTTTTATTTGTCAATAGGGAAGTCAAATTCCAAAAGTTTCCTACTCCTACAATTTTTCAGTTACAAGACCACTGTAGTTTTACCCTCCGGACTGCTGTGGACAACATTGTTCATTGACTTTTTGGTGGTCGCCGCTATTAATCTTGACTACACAGGAGACACGTACCCGATACCTACTGCTAAGGCGCCCCTGTGTGCCAACCTTCGGTTATATCACAGGATTGCGAGTCTCTCGTCCAGTCAACCAACCAGACGAGAGGACCTTTACCCGCTCCGCTCTTGCGCTCGGTAAACCAATCGAGCACGCAAGCGGAACTACACAGGAGACAGTCATCATCATCATCAGGTCCATTTTAGTCTCCACATAGGAGCACGACCCTCTCTCATCCGTCCTAGACGGAAGGAGGATTTATGGCCTACACTCCCTACGCTAGCCAAACGGGTTGGGGAGGCCTGATCGATATTTGATAATGTATTTCCCTTAGTCGCCTTGTACGACATCCACGGGAAGAGACGGAGTGATTTTATTCTAGTCTGCCGGAAACCACACGGACAAGGATATAATAATAGGCACTTTAGATTAGACAATAATATAGGACACAGTGGTGGGAACATAATATTTTCAATCGAATTGATTAAATTTGTTTGTTTGACAATTTACGATAAATATTTGTCTACATTTTTAGATGCCATCGAACAACGCAAAAACAACCTATCTCAATGGGAGAAGGCTCATCAGTACCTATTCGACGCAAACGAAGCGGAAGCGTGGATGAGCGAGCAAGAACTGTACATGATGGTAGAAGACCGCGGCAAGGACGAGATCTCGGCCCAGAACCTGATGAAGAAGCACGAGATCCTCGAGCAGGCCGTCGACGACTACGCGCAGACCATCCGCCAGCTCGGGGAGACCGTGCGCCAGCTCACCAGCGAGGAACATCCTCTCAGGTATCACAGAACATGGTCCTTAACTTCTTAGGGCGCGTTCCCACTTTGTCGTGACGACAAATAATCGTGTAGTTTTAAGTGTCGGTCCTGGTTTATATATTTATATGGAGAGGTTCACATACATAACGACACGATTTACTGTCGTCTACGACATTTTTTGCGGTGACGACAGATTGTCATGACAGTGGGAACGGCTAGCACGACAGTCGTAATACGATATTTGTGACGGCAAATCTATCGTATCTATCGACTGTAGATTTGTAGCTTGCTAATGATGTGTAAACGACAAAGCGACTGCCGTGAAACGTTAAAATGTCGTCGCGATCCAATGGGAACAGTTAGATACGATAGTCGCTAAACGATAAAAAAAATTGACGACAAACAGTCGTTATAATGGAAACAGATATATAGAATAAACGATAGTCGTCCGACGATAAATTAACCGTTACGACATAGTGGGAACGCTTCCTTATTCTTGTATTTGAATATGATGATACTACAGTACGTTTCCTAAGGCACGAACCACGAACGGTGAAATTGTGGAATCAACTTCCCTCAGCGGTATTTCCGAACAATTACGACATGAGAGCCTTCAAGAATAGAGTATTTAATTCCCTTAAAAGGCTGGCAACGGATCGGCGACCCCTTGGCGTTGCTGGTCTCCATGGGCGGTGGTGATTGCTTTCCACCGGGTGACCCACATGCTCGTATGTTTCTTGCTGGGTTTCATCTTTCCCAATGGCTGATAGAGCTATCGTAATGGCGTGTACCTTTATGCTCCCTCTGTTATAAATATTTAAATACCATTTCTGGACAATTTCCACAGCGCCATCTAGTCCCAAATTAAGCGCAAAGCTTGTACTATGGGTACTAGACAAATGATATATGTACTTAAATACATTTTTTTTTTATATAATTATATACTTATACATAGAAAACGTCCAAGCAAAGATAAACAAACATGTTCATGCGCACAAATATTAGTATTGTGCAGGGATCGAACCTGCAACCTCAGAGTCAAAATGGCCATTGCTAACCATTCGACCACCGAGCTCGTCGAAATTATAATGTAATTGTTACTTCCGCAGCGAGCAAATCTCCGTGAAGCAGTCCCAGGTGGACAAGCTGTACGCGGGCCTGAAGGACCTGGCGGGCGAGCGGCGCGCCAAGCTGGACGAGGCGCTGCGACTGTTCCAGCTGTCGCGGGAGGTGGACGACCTCGAGCAGTGGATCACCGAGCGCGAGCTGGTCGCCGGCAGCCAGGAGCTGGGCCAGGACTACGACCACGTCACTGTGAGTACATTATGCAGGTGGTGAGTGGACATACACCTTTAAGCGTGCAGTTGGTTTTTACAGCATACGCTGCGGAAGACACATTCCGATGGACGCGCACTATTTTACTACCGTTTCATACTGTTGTTGCCGCAGCCTCAAACGTATAGATCAGCAAAAGAGAGTCCCCCAGTGGGGCAGCTTACAAATACGCTGTACCCTCAAGCGTATTTGTAAGCTGCCTTACTGGGGGAGTACCTCCACCTCACAGAATACCGCAGCCAGATAACAATTCCCTTGAGGGTTGTTGTATTCCTGCGAGTGAGTGAGGTCACCAGAAAGAAAGGAGTTGCTGCGTTGGCAGCGGGGGTGCCGGCACCGCGAGCGAAATTTCAAGTTGCGACCGTTAATATTGATGAAATTTTATTCAGTTATTTTGTTTTAACATTAAAAAATGTGTACAGTTGAAAATGCAAAGGTTTCTTTTTGATAGCTCTTGTGGGAACGGTTCAAAGAATTCGCCCGCGAGACTCAGACCGTGGGCTCCGAGCGAGTTGCCACCGCGGAGCGCATCGCCGACCAGATGATCGCCATGGGCCACTCGGACAACGCCACCATCGCGCAGTGGAAGGAGGGGCTCAAGGAGACCTGGCAGGACCTGCTCGAGCTCATCGAGACCAGAACACAGGTACGTACAGTCACAGTCACAGTTTGTCGCACTTTACCTAATAAATAACTTCATCATTGAAAATACTGGACTCATATGGCTATTCACAATTGAAACTTATAATGATTAAATCTTATTAGAATTTTTCATGGTTTAGAAAGAGATATATAGCCTGAAAATGAAGCCGCCTTGTAAGCTCTTTAAATGACGTACAATTGAGGAGATGGCGTCATTGCGCGAGGTATAGACTCGATCACGAAAGTTAAGCAACGTCGACCGTAGCCTGTCCATGGATGGGTTTATTTATCTCGAGCTCTTTCGTGCTTCGAAGGTCACGTTAAGCCGTCGGTCCCGGCTGTTGTTGTTAGATGACAGTCGTTAAGACAAGTCAGTGGCCTTTAGGCGACTTGAAACCACTGACCTCCGCCAACCCGCAGTTGAGTAGCGTGGTAGAGTATGCTCTAAACCCTTCGATTCGATTGAGGGGAGACCCGTATGCCAGCAGTGGGATGAATAAGGGTTGACGACGACAATCGAGATAAAGGACAATCGCTCATCTGTGTCTCAAACTCGCAAGTCAACTGATTAGAGTGAGTAAATAAGTGCGAGGGACTACACTGACTTTACCACCTGCTATGCCGGTTAGCAAAGACTATATCCGTTCGAAAGTAGATCATGCTTGATCGACATTAGCAATGCAAGCCTGTCTTTTGGGCTTATATGAAAGTGTAGCCACTGTTCTTATTTCTATCATTTATAATGCTAACTTGTTTTGTACAGATGTTAGCGGCATCCCGGGAATTGCACAAATACTTCCACGACTGCAAGGACACTTTGCAGCGCGTCAACGAGAAGGCGCGCGGCGTGAGCGAAGAACTTGGACGCGACGCTATCAGTGTCGGTGCTCTGCAGCGGAAACATCATACATTCATGCAGGTTAGTATGTTAAACTAAGAATAATAATGAATACTTCTAACGTGAGAAATATTAATTATGTCGCATGAGAGGGATTCCTCTCGACTGTGGGCGCATCTTTGTCCATGTTGAATAGCAAGGGTCTAGCTCGAGATAATAAAAAGAGACGTTGCATTTATTGCTTTAATAACAATGACTTCTCAAATATGCTTAGAACAGATGAGAACGCTCTAGGCACCAACAGTCAATTGAGTGACTTTATTTCCGATCCCTTTTAATTTTCAACACTAATCAGCGACTTAATTTCCGACAAATATTTATTATAATCTACACTGCAAGAGTGAAGGTTTGTTTTTTCGATTTGTTATGTAAGGAAGGACGTTACAATAACATAACTATAGGTGTAAGAAGAATTACTTCGATACCATAAAAACTTCTCGAAATATGATTACTTGAAAATCACAAGTTTGGACTCCTAAAAACGCTCCATACAAAAGGCTAACAATGAAGTCACAAGCCAAACATGGAAAAGTAGGTAATGCTGATTCTCTGTGGCTGTCTTTACACCGACTGCCACAACTGACCACTAAGACCTCACTTACACTGTTTCTTACGAATAAATGAATTATCTATATATGTATAACGAAATGGTTTAATCTGTTCCTTTTGTTCATACATGTTACAAATTTGAAGTTAACTATATACAAAAAGGTACTAAAATACCGCCATAATATGCTCTTTAGTATAAATTTTATCAAATTGGCTGTTTTGAGAGCTGATAAAAAGTAACTAATTGTACAAGTGTCAACTAACGTATTTACATATGGTGTGCAGGATTTGAGCACGCTGCAGCAACAAGTAGAGGCTGTGGGTGCGGAATGTGCTCGCCTCGGCGCCATGTACGCAGGGGAACGGGCGGCTGAGATCTCTCGCAGAGACGCCGAGCTGAGAGAGGCTTGGCGCACGCTTACCGCCGCTTGCGGTGCTCGGAAAGAGAAACTGCTCGATGCAGACGATCTCTACCGGTTCCATATGCAAGTGCGCAACCTCACGCTCTGGATGGATGACGTCGTGAGGCAGATGAACACTGGAGAGAAGCCCAGGTAATATAGAACGACGCATTTCGGTAAGAAACAAAATGTATGCGTAGCAATTTACAAAAGAATCTAAAATGACGGTCAATCATTATTTAAAAGTTATGAAAATCATTCTCTCGCTCGCTGTTAGATAAAAAAAATCCGCCTCAATTTTTTCATCTTTATATTATTTACATAATATGTATATATTAAGGTGCGAACTATACTGCTAAAAAGGTTAGGAAACGGTCAATCTTCAGGTCAAGTTTGTAGTTTTGTTTTGGTATAAACCCTATAAATAACATTTTGTATTCCAATTCACGTAAATACGAAAATAATAATAAAAAAATAAATTATGTAAAAACGTTTCTCATGACAGTTTCTTACATCGATTCACTTATATTTTATGTGCATTTCGGAAAATAACATTGAAATGACCATATTACCATAGTCATAGTTGCTTGTTATACTAAAAAATAATCATAATTTTCTATACAGAGACGTGAGCGGCGTAGAGCTGCTAATGAACAACCACCAATCCCTGAAGGCGGAGATCGACACGCGCGAGGACACCTTCACAGCCTGCATCTCCCTCGGCAAGGAGCTACTGTCACGACACCACTACGCCACCGCCGACATCAAGGACAAGCTGTTGCAGTTGACCAACCAGCGGAACGCGCTGCTGCGACGCTGGGAGGAGCGCTGGGAAAACCTGCAGCTTAGTGAGCATTTTTATATCTTACTATATAATAGGATAAACACTAGTTTTAGAAAGTATGGATCCTGCAAAAGTGGTGTTTCCATGTGATATAGAATTACAAAATTGAAAAGAAGGACGAGATTCCAGTATTTTTTTTATATTTATAACTACTTTTTATGTTATTGTTTTAATTGAAATAAATTTGAGTCACTTGCATATGGAAAGATATCAGCTTTTAGACATATGTGTTTTACATCGTTAATGCATATCAAGAATAAGAATGGCCCAAAATTTGAGCCCTGAGATACACTGAATATAATTAGCCTAAGAAATTTTGTTGTTGTCTTACTTCAACTATATGCTTACGGATTTGGAACTATAATATGCCTTGCCAACGACACCAACTAAATATACATAGTTTTAACTCAAAATACATAGTTTTTGTAGAAATCTTTTATGACTAATTGTATCATAAGCCTTACTTTACGGGCAACACCATAATGTGAAAGATTTGGATTTTTAAAATCATACTTTTTAAACAAGAAGACTTTGAAGCTTAAATATTTTTCTATGCTAGAGTAAATTCCTTTTCCATAATAAGAGTCAAGACTAAATATCAAAAATTCTACTGCTATAGAAAGTTTTCTGCCTTGGGTTGCCAAACATTATATTAATCCCATAGTTGTTGTTCAGTTAATTTCTTATTGTTTGAGCTCTGTAATTATTAAAAATAGTATTGTGAATGGTAAAACTTCCCCAACAACATATTAAAGTAATTTATTTATTTTTCCTCAGTTTTGGAAGTTTACCAGTTTGCCCGCGACGCGGCGGTTGCGGAAGCTTGGCTGATCGCTCAGGAGCCTTACCTGATGTCGCAAGAACTCGGCCACACCATCGACGAGGTGGAGAGCCTTATCAAGAAGCACGAGGCCTTCGAGAAGTCCGCTGCCGCGCAGGAAGATCGCTTCAGTGCTCTGCAGAGGCTCACTACGGTAAGTTGGTTTATTACGATGAAAATAGGGGTACTAGATGAAAAATGTAATCAATCACATTCATCAGGAAAAACATTGTAAGCTTCAATTTTATTTTTACCTACAAGAGACGTTTATTTTTATAACAATAACTCCCGGATATTCCTAGTGGGCGCCGTGTAAATAGATGTAAAAAATTTTTTTTTTAAATAAAGATGAGCATGTATTTCCAATGAGTTATTGCTGCGGAAAGCATACAAATTTTATCTCCCCAGTTACTAAGCAAAAACCTAAATAAATGAAATGAAATTGAAGAATAGGAAAGGCATTCCAACAGTACGATGGGAGATGAACCCGGTGGTCGAATGGCTAGCAATGGGTGTAAGTGCCCAAAAATAACCACAATATTGATTGCGATTCGATCTGGGCGGGTACACAAATACCATACTGATTTCTGCTTTCATTGGTTTGATGTTCTTTTTGAAAAGCCCCGCTGGACAGATCAGTTTCTTATTAAAGTAATATAGTTGGTCAGTTTTGAACCGATAGACGTTGTTTTGATGAAACATTTCTTGTACCATTTGTATTGTAACATTACCCATGTTCGCAAATAAAATATATAAACTATGAAAAACGTCATTGTTAAGATTCGGTATTTGTTTATTTTAGGCATGTCTAAGATTGTACTTTTGGTGTGATATGTTTATGCAGTATGTTTGACAATGAAGGAATAGTAAAGAGACGATGTTGTTAGATCTTCTAGCGTGACTTGTGAGACTGCGAGGTGTAGTGCGGCGTGTTACAAATCTCATACATGAATATTACAACCAATATGACTATATTACTATGTAATAGAGTTCATACTCTCTGTTACATAATGTATAATATTATTGATACTAGTAATTGTTGGCACTTGGTGAAACTTTTTGAACACTTCATTAAATTTATTTTTACCGACCGGTTTCGCGTTTACAGCATTACCAATCGTTTAAATTAAATCACCTAAGTGGAATAGTACAAGTGACTTTACTAGTTCAAAATGCATAATGTCCTATTTGAGATCACAGTGATTTTGATAAATCATGTTCTCTTTATTATTGTTTCATGGGCCTTTGTTATGTCATGTATTCAACATTTGCATTAACTTGTAAATAGGTTACGTAGTTTCAAACACCTGGTTATGCATTTTATTATTTCATTCTGCACTTACTTTGTATAATAGCTCATTTTTATTTGCACTTTAATATTTCTAATTGTCATGTTTACTTTCTTCATTAGCTTGAACTCCGCGAACTATCACTATGGCCTACTGTACAGCCATGGGATAAGTTTGACGAAACCAACTTCGTCTGTCACTCTTCACCTGTGATCAAAACCCGTAACAAGTCCCTCACTCTCCCTGCTACGAAACCCGACCGCTCTGTATGCACTATTGTCGAGGAAATTATCACTAACTCTGAGAAATTCAACCTACCTGAGAAATTCAAAGCCAGAACACTCAACATTAACCCAGGCAATTTCAAAAAGAACGATTCGTACCTATGGTCGGTCGTAACGAATACCAGCCTATCAACTATATCAGAGAGTAGTAGCGCCCCGGTGTCACCTCTAAAAACACCCTTATCTCCTGAAATATACACTCCAGTTTTCTTTGAGTATCCCGACGTCATAAAAAAATATAACACATACTTAGTGTGTATAGATTTCATCCTCTGGGAAAGATTATCCCACCAAAACGTGTATCCAAATGTTTGTCTACTCAGATCAAAAAGTGAGTGTTCATCTAAATCTGGCAGTTTGAAACGTATAAAGCAAAAGTTTTCATTTAAAAAGAAGTCTTCCGTCCCCGAGTCTAAAGTTGATGTTGCAGTGCTGTCCATGCCTGCGCTAACTGGTAGTACGAATACTATTAATGACTTGGGAAAGGATGTTAAAAATATCCCTTTGGATTCCTCGCTCCTCTTACTGTCCCAGACCCGTAGTCTCCTGGATCCCGAAGGTGCATGGTACTTTAACTATTTGGATGGTGTAAGTGTGGTGTTTGGTTCGCATAGGCATGCTAGTCAATGCTTTGCATGAGCTGAGTAAGCTGAGTTAGAATAATGCTTGATCTTGATTAAAAATGCCCTCACATTAATGTTAAATCATTTACTATTTTAGTGGATTTTACTTTACTACCACAGTAGTAAAGTAAAATCTAATGAAACATCGTATCCACACGTGAATTTAAATTCGAGAGTCCCTCTTAATTAGTAACAAATATATTGAAACACAATACTTAATCTATCAAACAATGCATGAGCGATATTGCATGATAAATAATGATAATGAAATTAGCTGTCGCATTGGCTGCTTCATCAACTGTCAGAAATTGAGTGTTATTTATCTGTGACTCATAATTTCAGTTCGAAGTAAAAGAAATGAAGCGCCGCCAAGAGGCAGCCGAGGCAGCAGAACGCGAAGCTCGGGAACGTGAAGCGGCCGAGGCAGCGGCAGCAGCAGCGGCCGCGCACGACTCAGTCGATCGCGCAATCGAGCCGCAAGACACGCCGCAGCCGCAGGGTGAGTTGCAACCTGCTCCCAAACATACTTTACAAATACCCAACTCTAGAATACATTATCTCGGACGATTTGTCACTTGTTAAGCTAAGAAAGGGGCTGTTCGCTGCAATAATCAGTGACCCCATTCAAGGATGAAAATATATTTGTCAAAATGAAGCAGTTATTACAATGTGTGACGTTATGAGAATCGGGAAAAATGAAAGAACATTGTTTTGCAAATTTAACAAGTATAATTTCACCGGAATGCTCTCTTTACTCGGGCCACTCGCCTTTCGATGATGAACCAAATCTTGACATGTAACTAATTGCAATCTATTGTAATTTGTAATGTTTTTACTTTTGACCATTGTGAATGATTTTTGCGATTGTGAATGACCCGAAGTGAAGCATATTGCGTTGAACCAAATATGATTAAACTATCCTTTGATCTTTTACATAATTTATTGAAACACTTTTAAAAATAAAGATGGTTTTATGACACTCGTCGAAATTTTTGTCGACAGTGTATAGTATAGATAGGAATTTCTTGAAAATTAGTCAAAAACACAGAGTACTTTTTCAAAATTAACAACACTTCAAACCACGGATTGCAATGTAAGCACGCATGTGTAATGTCTTCTAGCACTATCGAACGAAACGATATTTCTAATAAGTGATGACAGAATCAATTTCCACTAACTTTCACCATCTAACTGGTGAATGACGCTTGCATATTGCAATAACACTGAATTCTACATTTAATTATGAACTGACATAGGATGAAAGTAATGGAAACTCATCTTTAAAGTTGAAGCGAGTAAGCACATTTCGCACTGCGATAGATCTCAGATATATTACGGCATCGCTTTGCCGCTTTAAATGTGAATTTATTATATTACATATCGCTTACTCAGTCGGCCAAAGAAACCAAACTATAATATCTTGCCGAAGTTACGATTGATTCTCGATTCGAGCTAGTTGGTTTCGTTCGCCGATCGAGTTTCGCGTGTGCGACAAAATTGCCGTTACTTACCGATGTGTTGTCCACACATGCACTCGCGTAGTCGTAAGGAGAACATCCACTAAAGCGGCTGAGAAGGCCCAAGAGCGACCGCATTCCCAGCCAGGTAAACAGAGCGCTTATTATAGAACCGTTGTAAAAAAGTACCCGGCTACTAGCATGAGCTTCCTCGGTAGTTGTAATAATCTACGTAAATTTGTCGGGGTACACTGCGCTCGTACAGTAACGCCACAGTACAAGGGATAAAATTTACTGTGATTAATTTCTAGCTTGAGGCTTTATTTCTGTAAACACGGGTTCCGTTTCGTGTAGGATTTATTTTGTAGGCTATCTTTATCTACGTAGATGGGACTATATAGCACTATCTTTGTTGCACGATTTCTGTGTTTCTCACGTTACACTGTTAGCTCATAGGTGATGGTTTCTTTTCATATCATAGACATTATACACTATACTTCCATCATAATTATGAACAATCATGGTTTCAAACTTTTTAGACCTATGGACAGTTTTAGGCCATGATTTACTACCTATATCATTGTTACTAGACATTTTCGACGTAATTTGCATATAAATATGTATTATATTCTATATTATGTGTTCGTCATAGCTCACTCACGGTGATGGGTTGATACTTTTCTTCATATCTGTTTTCTATCATTTCTTCTATCTATGAGATAGTCCACGCTAGTTCAACTTCAATGTCTCAGTGTGCTGTGCTTGCGTTTCTTGATGCTGTCTTCGAGAAAGGTAGGTATGCATACATTTTAGCTGTTCCTATATCTTTAGCTATGTTTCGATCTACGCTATGCTTTGTTTTATAGCTTTTATATTAGTTTTGACACTGTTACTATTACTATTATTAGAAGCTCACGAAAATAACAAAGTAAGTATTATATTATATTGTTGATCATCTTACGTTGAATAATACAGTACTCGCCAATTGATATGGTTCTTTGTTAAATAAAGAGACTTGCTTGTCCCGTAACATTATTGTTTGAATTTGAATGGGTTTCATCGACCACATAAACAATGTGTCGCTGGTAAACTATAATAAATTCAGATAATAAAAATCACAACTTTTGAACTTGCAATTTTTGCGTATTTAGTGTTTTGTATGATTTGCTTTTTGTTCATTTTGAGTATCGTACACATTTTGTGTATTTGCACATTGTGCTATCGAATTTTATTCTTGTCTAATTAAAAATTTGTTTTGCATTTATGACTATAAAAAATAAATAGTATTCCTTTTCTTAAAATAAATTTGATAAGGTTTGCTCTCGTTGTAAATGCATTTCTCCCGAAAGGACCGGGTTCATAACTCTCCACATTAGAACCTAAAATATGCCAAATTAATAGACCATATTTTCTGTAGCGTGACAAATCAGTAGGAACCTCCTTTTAGTTGCCAATCTGGCAATTTAGTTGGCGTGTACTGCATACATAAGCAATTTTGTAATATGGTGGCTTAATAACATTGGGAATTATTTTTATCCATTGTGGAGTACTATCACAAGCTTTATTTATTATGTATACAACATAATCTCTGCAGTTTTGGACAATATGCCTTATCTAACACTAGAAGTAAGGCCGCTTACCACTTCACCTGCTTAATATATTCTAGCTAGCCTATGTTACTCTACCTTGAGCTAAAACCACTACTTATTTATGGTAGTAGTACCTCTTAAGTAGTACATTTATATAATGCTATCTTTATATTTACTTGAACACCTTTTCATCTGTTCGTTCGATAAAATGTACTTATTACTTTTTTACAAGTAAAACCTTATAATTACAAAATCATTAAGTAAACTTTAGCATGTATTTTTTCTTGATGTAAGTGACCGATCGTCTATGCGTATTACACAAACAATTAAAAACACTTGTTTTTTTACAATGTATTTATAAAAAATGCCAATGGGTCTTATAGTTTTACTCCCATTGTTCAAAATAGTCCAGTAAAGTGCACAGGATACTCATAGACGGTCTATAGCATGTATTACAATAATGTAGCATGTACGCACGTAGTATAGACATAACTAGCACGTAGATGTACGCATGCAGTGGCGAGTAGCCCAGCCCCCGTGGCAGAGGGTCCCCCTGCTCTCGCCCCCACGCCCGCCACACCCGCGACCCCTGCGACCCCCGTGACCCCCGCAACATCCGTGCAGCCTTCCCCGCCCCGACCTTCCACCTCAAAACAGACACCGGCCAAACCCGCTCGCCTGTCCAGTGAGTATGCACGTAGTTTAACAATAGTGGTATGTATTAATATCAGGCTATGGTTCAAATTGAAACGGCATTGCCGTCTTTACTAATAGATGTAGTTGTTAATAATAGCAGCGTTTTACCTGAAAATAAAACGCTTATTAAATACTTACCTTATTTGAAGCTTAATTGGTTTGAGAAAGGCCCTTCCGGTTTTTCGCCTATTTGCCTCCTTTGCTACCCGTATACAGCTGTCTCTTTCGCACATCCGGTTCACCCCCTCCTACCAACCAGTGGGCAGACGAGAGGAAGTGGGGACTTGCTCGACCGTCTTAGCTCATTGAGTCGAAAACGCCAGGCAGAAATTAAAGTTAAGCTTCAAATAAGGTAAGTATTTAATAAGCGTTTTATTTTCAGGTAAAACGCTGCTATTAAATAATTGACCGTTATTTGAAGCTTAATTGGTTTGAGACATGTTTGTTATCGCCTGGCTGGTTGGTAGGTACGCCAATGTGAAGCGGTTGTAAAAGAAAATATGCTCACAGAGGTATAAAAGCTTAGGTATCGAACTTGGTTCCAATTCGATTATTCGATAATATATGCATCTAGTACATACATCAGGATACGATCTAGTCGTAAATGCACAATTATGACTAGTAATAACTATCACTGCTAAATTGCTGTGAATTAATTTATAAATCAGAGACAGCATTACTTCCAGTATATAATGATGTTTTGTCAACTCTCAAGACTACACTAGCTAATAAGTAATATATGGTCCCCAGGAACATTGTTAGCCCAGCTCTTAGAGGGCACGGTGGTTCCAATGCTGCCCAGGAATACCAACCATTGTTTCGGCTACGGACAATAAGGTTTTTAACCAATTAGCAACAGTCACAGTTCGGGATGAAAGTTTGCACGAGCCCCTCATATTAATAAATAAATATTGATAAGCCTTTTACAAGTTTCATAACTGACAATAACAAATACCAAATTGCAAGCTCTTCGTCCATAATTGCCTTGTAATGCTTCGTCGATATGAATCCAAAATGATGGAAGCCTCAAATCGTAAAAAGGTCTCCCGTCATAGGAGGAGAGTGTTTGTATGCATAAACAAAGCATTGGTTTCATCGTCAATGTATCTTTGTAAATAAAATAATCAGTCAATATAATAATCGCGTTCCACTGTATTAAATAAATAGATTTAAAAAAAAATTTTGCGCTCTTTTAATAAAGCATAAGAACGTAAAAAAATAATGAACCAAACCTCTGTGTTTTTCTATGTAGCACTATAGTAGACACTACCATTTTATGTAACCATTATATTGAGGCATGCAAGCATCTCGACCAGACAAGTCTGCTAGGTTACAAGGCAAAAAATGAACCATTGGGACGTAATAAGGCACGTTAATTTATAATAAGTAAGATAAGTCATACCCTCACCTAGATTATACCAAATGATAGGGAATGCATAGTGCATGTAATCCCGATTGCATACTTAACAAGGCATAGGAGTTTCTCAATGTAACAAATCTACGTTAAGATTATGATGATATGATTTACTGTGTACTCATAAGTAATTATAAATTTACACCATTCGGATTATTTCGAACATTATGTTACTTTGCGTCTATTTCATTTCCATCTCATATCAAATATAAGCAATATCTTACTTAAGCGTACGACTTCACAACACTAATAAAATTAGAAGTAGAAGAATGCGTCACTAGTACAACCCTTCCTCCTAGAACAGTAGGAAAAAGCACTCGATCGCTCATCGAGAGGTCGCAGGTTCAAGCCCCACCTAACTGAGACAGGTGATTGTCGTTCTGGCTAGTACCCTAGATTATGTTAGAAACTGACATACTTTTAGTAGTATAATCAATTTAATGCTTCTAATGGTAATGTGACTGTTGTTCCTGCAGTTTCCAGGCCCCAAAGTTTGATGCCTTGATATGTAATTACGAGACCTGCATGAGGTGGCAGAGGAATCTGATGATGATTTTGTAATTACCAACTGAGCTTCTCTCAAATTGTCTCACTGAGAACTGAGAAAACATCTGGTATGTGGCATCTTTAATAAGATGTTTATAAACGCAAAGCAGCATTTCTGAGACAGTGACTGTTCTGAGTCTTGGTACAACTGAGGTTGCAAGTCCAACATTTCCACAATGCTATGGGGGTCTTGTTTAGTGCCTAAGGCCACAAAGTGTGAATGTAGTATTAATGCAGGCTTTGTTGGATTGACCTGCCTGTCAAGCTACTGCATCTATACAGGATATTGTTCTGACTATATTACTTGGGGATTTTAGTGATCCACCAAAATTAGTCTAAATTTTAAGAAACACTTGATAGTATTTTAAGATATAAAAACCTGGATGAACCAGCTTGACATTGCGGTACAAAAGTACCTACCGCTATGTGGAATAACATGGTGCCCTTTATTTTCTAGTGGCTTACAAGCATAGCTATATTAGTGATAGCATCTTTATTGTAACCCTTGTCATCGAACCACTAGTCATTTGAGATCGTATCACATACGTCATCGTAGCGCATTATGTTTATATTCAAGTACAAGCCTTCTATTTTGAGTGACTGCTTTGCTACCCAGTTAGTTACCGAGCCAAAGACTTTCTACATTTTGACGGGGCAAAGGGCAGACCACTATTCATAGTAGTTAACCTTTGTAAACGAATCTTATAAACCGTTAGTGAATTAATGAAATTAGCAAAGGTTTATTTTCCGCATTCAGCGGGTTGTAGAATCTTTAGGATATATATGTATGTATAATAACAATCGGAACCGGATTTTATAATATTCGTACTGAAATTGATGCTGAAAATTTTTAAATTGGACGATGTGATCCGTTGCTTTATAAAGATCACAAAAATTGTTCAAATGAATCTCGGTACACATAATCACATCTAAATGAATGACTAATTTCACATTTAAGATACCATCGTCATTGCCTTTGAGGCAACAGTGCCAGCGTGCAAATTATTTGCCATTAATTGTATTTATCTCAAGGCAATTCAATACCATTTTATTATTAACAGGAGAAAACCAGGAGCACTTATTTTGTTAGCATGTTACTGTTATAACTTACTGCTTTATTACCGGAGTTAAACTTGGAAGATGTTTCAGTGTGCATCCTTTCATTTGTACTGACCACTTTAGTTCTGTTAGCTTCTAGCTTTTTATCAAACTAAAGGATTCTGTTAGATTGCTTCCAACAGAAGAACGATTAGCTGTACTTTAAGTCAGCTATTGTGAATAAAGATTTCTATAACAACCCTTCGAGGATTGATTATAAGCATGGGAAGTGTGCGATGGCGATAGGGCACAACATCCACATAACATACCCTGCGAGGGTATTTAAGATAATGATGTGTCCTTGCGGGGATGACTACTATACCAAACCTGCGGGGGTTAATTATAAGCATAGGGATTGTGTGACGGGGCACAGCATTCACCACAGAATTAATAATAAAAGGAATTATTAGTTCTATGACATTTCTCTTATTATTAGGTCAGTGACATTTACGTAACATACCCTGCGAGGGTATATTAGATAATGATGCATCCTTGCCGGGGACGCCTATTATAACAATCCTGCGAGGTTTAATTATAAGCATAGGTAATGTGCTACGGGGCACAATATTCACGTAACATACCCTGCGAAGATATTCATCTTGCATGGAGCTACTACTATAACAACACTGCGGGGTTAATTATATGTATAAGAAATAAGCGTCGGGGCACGACGTTCACGTAACATACCTACCCTGCGAGGGTATTTAAGATAGTGATGCGTCCTTGCGGGGGACGACTATTAATACAACCCTGCGAGGGTTGTTTATTAGCAAATGTATAACAGAGCTCAATATTCACGTAACATACCCTGCTAGGGTATTTAAGATAGTGATGCGACCTTGCGAAGGACGACTATTAATACATACCTGCGAGTGTTGTTTATTAGCATGTCAAATGTACAAACAGAGCACAATACTCACGTAACGTACCCTGCGAGGGTATTTAAGATAGCGATGCGTCCTTGCGGGGGACAACTATTAATACAACCCTGCGAGGGTTGTTTATTAGCATGTTAATGTACAACTGAGCACAATATTCACGTAACATACCCTGCGAGGGTATTTAAGATACTGATGCGTCCTTACGGGGGACGACTATTAATCCAACCCTGCGGGGGTTGTTTATTATCATGTGAGATGTGCAACTGAGCACAATTTTCACGTAACATACCCTGCGAGGGTATTTTAAAACAATGATGAGTCTACCCCTATGAGGGATGACACACTGGCTTATTTAATTCTGCTTGCGAAGCAGATTTATTAATGACAGGGTATATTGCACCAATCCCAGAGAGGTAACCAATGTTTCTGCATTGTGAATCTCCAACATATAAATCTCCAACGTGTGTGGCATATGAATTGTAAATCTCCAACGAAAAGCAAGCAAAGCCGTCATTTTTATTTGAATATATATATGTATGCTTCCATTAATTGCAAAAGGTCTGATGAAATCCTGTAATCAAATCTCATAAGATACAAAGATAAAATCATTACTGACGGTATGATATGTCTAAGCTGAAGCTACGTTCAGTACGATCTGCAACAACAGCTGAAAGGCTAAAGGTTAGAGTACTTGCATCCTCATAAGTTTCCGTTGGCCGCCCCTCCCCCTTTTTTGGATCGTGTACACTGCTTAATCATTTAAAAGAACTTCTAGACAAACATGCTATTACTAGAACGCGGCGTTTTTTATTTTCACTGTCATTATTATAGTCAATTATGGTTGGAAAAATTCCGGTGAAAAGCCATTGTTGTGATCCATAATCACCATTTTATTTATCTATGTGTGTAGGATGTCTATACTCTTAGTAAATATAAATCCTATTGAGAAATATGAAATTTTCTACATAAATACAAGAACTCACTGATCAAATGTCTTATAACTATATTTAATTCAAACGATAACACAGTTATTAAAATAAAAGCGTAACTGCGTAATAAAATTCTGCTACTTCCGTAATGTATGTGTAGCAAATTTATAACATCTAGCGGTAAAACCAACTAAATTCAAACGGGTGTAGCAAAAATTTATATTTCAATAACCAAATAACAAAAAATATTAAATTCGAACGGTAACACCGTTAACGTAATCCAAATTAAAACGTAACTGTAACAAGCACCCGTACTGAAACGTGTGTGTACTAAACAGATTAATAAATTGAGACGGTTTTGGTAAAACCGTCGACATTATTTAAATGGAGGCAAACTGCAGTTGTAATAATAATGAAAATTGCTACTTACAAGACCGGACATTTTGTAGCAAACACTATTAAAAAATTACTTGCGTCCTTAGACGACTGCACTCGGCGAAAAACAGGACGCCAATGAGCTAAGACGGTCGAGCAAGTCCCCACTTCCTCTCGTCTGCCCACTGGTTGGTAGGAGGGGGTGAACCGGATGTGCGAAAGAGACAGCTGTATACGGGTAGCAAAGGAGGCAAATAGGCGAAAAACCGGAAGGGCCTTTCTCAAACCAATTAAGCTTCAAATAACGGTCAATTATTTAATAGATTATTGTAGTGACATCTTTACTATCAGTCGCGTTGTGCACCAATGCTAAATGACCAAGCTTCATTTTGAGTCGTTTATCGACGTTGTCCATCACACACACTGTTGTCACAGTAATTAATTTGATATTAAATATGTCATGTGAAGGGGTATACTTGGTTTCGTTTTATGGCATGAGAGTCAAATGTTTCGTCTTTGATTTTGATGTTTTGTTGTGTTTTTATGTCAATAGTTACGAAATATATTTTCTATGCAGTTACACATAACTTTATCTACCATAAGCAAATCGATATGAATAAAATAAAGTCGGGTTAGTTACACCACTCAAGAACAGCCGGATCGATTTTAATGATATTTGATTAGTTGGTTTTGTCTCCATCTCGAATAGCAGAATACCTAGCTATTCCTATATCAGAAAAAATAATTAAAAAAAAATATATATATAATGAACTGAAATGCTCTGAAAATTATTTCTATGGTGGTCTCGAATATAAGGGTTATTATCATACTGTATTATTTGTACTGTATGAAATAATCATACATGGCATAGCCAGATGGCTTGATAATACTAATTCATTATTAAGGCGGTCATTGGATTTTATTTACCAAATATAGCCTACCAATTTACAAAAGTTCAGAAGTTCTCATTAGTATATAATAAAGGTCCTATTTCTTGGACTCTTTCTTCTTCATGTTAAAACCAACATAGAACAACCAGTTTTAGTTTCAATGTGAATGGCCTGTAAAATATTATAAATACTTTGCTGATAACCTCAGATTACTGTTTTTTTAATTTAGTTGACATAGAACGAAATAAAGCATACCTCTTGTACCAACTTCCATATGACATGAGGCTAATTTTGGTGGTCAGGTTCTACCCATGGTCCCTTTCGATGGGATTGGTCATTTGAATCATGGCGACATAGATAAATAACCACCGTGTATGGAGTGGTAATATAGTTAATAATACAATGTAGTGTATGTCTTGTATGTCCGGTGCATGGTCTCCTGAATTAACCCTGTGTTTTTGTTACCTACGTTCAGTGTCAAGAGACTCAATTGGGCATGAAATAGCTTTTGTTTTGCTGCGCCGCGTTTTTGTTTTTATGTTGCTTTGATTATTATTTTTTTGTTTTTCCCCCCCTCCGCCATCACCGCCCGTATCCTAAATAATTGCACTATTTGTAAAATCTTATGTAATCGTATCGTCACTTTCCTGAATACTACACCATATTACATCGAAAATAATGCATTATTTGATATTTTTTCATTTTTTATGAACAATTCAAATTCCATAACGAACCTGTATCATTGAAAAAAAAAACAAATCAAACGAATATTCCTTCATAATTCATAACATCCTTTCCAACATATAAATTCCCTATTATTTTATTTATTTTTAACGCACAACCCTGTTCCTTTACCCCTACTATCCAATCCTATCTCACGCGATAGCGCCCGGCACAAGTTCGACACCGGCAACTCCTTCGAGTTCCGGTAAGGTGAAGTCGCGGTCTCGGAGCAAGTCGCCGTTTAGAAGCTTCCGTTGGCGCACCGCGAAGAAACTGCTCGTGGGATCCCCTCATAGTGACGACGAAGGTAACAATGGTAGTGGACAGCTGAGGAATTAGAGTCGATAACCTATTTAAGTTAATTAAAAAGATGATTAGAAATATGATTACATTACGAATATTGAAGTTATTTAGATTTATTTCAATGCATTTAATGGTAAATATTTCAATATTTGGAATAAAAAAACAAAGCTATTTCCTATGGATATGGATTAACAGCCGGAGAAAACATGCTACCTAAGGAATGAATGAAGAAACAAGGAGGGTGTGACCAGTATATTGGATTTTTTTTATAATTTAATTCCTTTTCAATATACCTTCTAGTTCCATTTAGAAACGTTGCCTCAGTTGTCTACTTACTAATAAATGCTTTGCGTGTGCTATTTGTGATTGTCCGCGCATGGTTTTGAAACTTTTTGCGTGTGATTATGCAATAAAATATACCTACGAGCGTGGCTTTTATTCATGTATATTGCATTTAGTGAGACAGTTCGCAACGCGTATCAGACCCATCACTTGTGTGATTAGACAATAGATTTAGGATTAGATTTTAATTATCTATGGTAATCGTACAGTCACTTTTAAATAACGACCATGTTATCGTTTTAAAAGTAGCCGCAACCTTTGGTTCTCGAGTTCTGATGAACGAGTATGGTATTCGATGTAGACCTCGTCAAGTATAACCGGTCTTAATGGATGCCACTAGTCATTAAATTGGTAAATTTTACTTTAATTTGTTACTTCAAATTTCATCCACGTACCAACTTATACTTGAGAGTGATCAACACGCAACCCAGTAAAATGGCAATTAAACTTCGGCCTCGATCAGTGTTTTATTTTTATAATAAAAATTAAAAAGTATAGGTAACTACCGGAATTATTATTATAGATTATATGTGTAAGCAACAAGGTGGCCGTATTAGTGAAAGCAATATTTTCAAGACAACCTTAGAGAACTTGTGTACGAGTAGGTAGGTTTGCAAGATATGGAAAGATAAAAAATTTGGTGAAATATTTAATGTGTACACCAATCCTGCAATGTACATACTTACGCTTATATCTTTAAAAAAATGTAGTTTCTATAGGATTGTACGGTTAGTTCTTCTAAACTACGCAGTAGGTTCTGTTGCGGTTTCTATCATCTTTTAGATAATTCATTCTGATAGTTTGGTGTATTATTTCGAAGATACAGATTTTAATTCTGATGGCCCTCTCTGAATTGTTGTCGAAGTAAATTATCAAACATTATCACTCTACTGGGTTGTGTGGACAGCTTATAAAAGTGATGACATGGTATAAAATAATAGTTATTATATGGAGGTTTGTTTCAAATAATTCGTGTGGCACACAGAGGGCGCTAGCCCGGCCAGCGAGGACGAAGGCGTGGAGGGTACATTGGTGCGCAAACACGAGTGGGAGTCCGCTGCTAAGAGAGCCTCCAACAGGTCAGTTACAGTCATAATCTCCAAGCATATTAAAAGAAGGAGACATTTTTATGGTTTGACATTTGTAGTGTAGTGGTCATTAGTCGTGCGAAGGAAAAACAATGTTTAAAATTTGACCCATGTTAAACATTTTCATAGTCTACAAAATATACTGTTCTTGACGGAAATAAACATTCTATAGCTATAAAAATAATGCTCATCCTTTTATTTTATTTTTGTGTCATCAAAGTTGAAAACAAGTAGACAGCTGGAGTAATGCAGTAAGCACTTACCGTTGTCTATAAATGCTTTCAACCACTTGTATCTTTTTTCAAAGGCATTTTTGATCCTCTTCATGCCCTTCTTTGAGAAATACTGTGATGTTCTATGATCTAATGTATTTTTTTGTTTTATACATCTCCCCCTGTGTTTAGGTCTTGGGACAAGGTGTACGTAGTCGCGAAAGACGGGCGCATGTCCTTCTACAAGGACCAGAAGTCGTACAAGGCGGCGCCGGAGCAGCTGTTGCGTGGCGAGGCGCCGCTAGACCTCAACGGTGCCGTCGTGGAGGTCGCTGCTAACTACACCAAGAAGAAGCACGTCTTTAGACTCAGGTGAGTCTACATTGCGTACAAATAGAAATCTTACAAGTAGCATTGAGGTCTTGTAATTCGGTATTGGAACTGTAAGTCGTCGCCAGACTTCAATCGCGTCTGGCCAACTACCCAAAGAGAAAGCAAAGATTTATCTATTCAATTTATGCGGATATTAAACGGAATATGATGTGAACTGATAGTTGTCATAGGGCACCGCATCCAACGAGTTATTATTCTGTGCAGTAGCACGCGCGACGCAGCACAGACCGTCCAAGTATTCTTTATAAGTAACTAGCTGTCCCGGCGAACTTCGTACCGCCTAACAATCAATGAATGTCGTGGTACATATTAGCTGAACTAAATTTATGATTTTATGGAATTAAAACAATGAATAGTAGAAAATAATAGAGAAGCTCGATGGCTTAATAATAGAAAATAATAGAGAAGTCATTGCGCGTGTCAGTCTAATTGAACACGCAAGTTAAGCAACGTCGACCGTAGCCTGTACACGGATGGGTTTATATTACCTCGAGCTCCTCCGTGATTCGAAAGACACGTTAAGCCGTCGGTCCCGGTTGTTATCATTAGCTCATCTTGAGCTCCTCCGTGCTTCGGAAGGCACGTTAAGCCGTCGGTCCCGGTTGTTATCATTAGCTCCCCATACAACCAAATCCGGTCGTGGTGACTAAAATTTCGGTAACAAAATAATCGACTGGTTGCAATGTCGTAATTGTTACTACGCTTTGTGCCTGCGTGAGGTTTAGCCTTAAAATATTGTAACAGAGTATACACTTCGTGACTTAAATGTGTCAGACTAACTTTTGATAACAATGTTTCGTAAATATATCCACACTGTTACTACGTTATGATATCAAGAACAAAACTACCCAAAAGTGTTTATACTGTGACTACATTTTTGTTCCTAGAATGTTATTAAACTTTGTGTATAAAGAGATACAAGTAAATGTGCACATTAATAACTTAGTTTTGTAACATAGTCGAAACTAGTACACAGTTCTAGAATATTCGATTCCTATTAAAAAAGTTCAGTATGTTCTCAAACATTTTATCTGATAATTGAGTTCTAGTACGTATTAACAGTATGAGTAAACCTTTTAGACATGCAACTACTTATTACCGACGACTCCACGCAGTTAAAGAAAAGGAGCTTCATTCAGCTCAAAGGAGGAAAGAGAATCATGGAACTCCGACATCTTCACTTTACATCTACACTTCGTACTATCTTTCGTCTTTGCACACCTTTAATGTAATAATAATCAAATGTGGGGATATTTCACACAGGGCCATCTGATCCCAAATTAAGCTTGTAGTGTGCTTGTAGTAAACTTGTGCTATGGGTAACAGCCAGCTGATATATTTACAAATATAAATACATACCGTAATAGATAATTTATATTCAGACACAAGGCAAATACAAATGCTCACCTCATAAATGTTTGCCTTGGGTGGGAACCGAACCCACAACCGCGAGCTTCGCAGGCAGGTGCACTACCCACTAGGCTACGGAGCCGACAAAATGTTTTTGTTTTATATGATAGCGGGGCAAGCATGTTAATGCATAAGCATGCAAGCAGAGCATGTGGGTAACCTGATGGTAAGCAATCATCACCGCCCGTAAAATTCAGCCCATGTCGTATTTATTTGGGAATACCGCTGGAGGAAGTTGATTCCACAACTTCACAGTTCGTAGTAGAAAATGTCTTAAAAAGCGTACTGTAGTCGATCGCCAAATATCGAGATGATGAGGATGGAATTTTAATTTATGGCGAGTTGTACGATAGTGGAACTCAGCGGCAGGTATCAATTCAAATAGCTCGTCCGAGCACTCTCCGTTGTATAATTTATATAGAACGCAAAGAGATGCAACATCTCTGTGTGTAGAGAGAGACTCCAGCCGATCAGAAATCATTGGGTCACTGACGATTCGAACAGCTCTTCGTTGTATGCGGTGAAAAGGATCAAAGTGGGGCGCACCAGCCCAGAGATGTGAACAGTATTCCATATGAGGCCTAACTTGGGCTTTATACAGTTGAAGGCGATGTTGTGGTGTTAAATACCCTCTGGCTTTACAAATGATGCTAATTTTCCTAGAGGCCAATTTGGCTTTGCACTCCAAGTGACCACGGAACTGAACATCACTCTATATGTCAACACCCAAGATACCAATGCTGGAGCTAATAGTAAGGGGAGTACCTTCCAATCTAGGAGATACGACAAATGGGGACATTTTTGAGGTAAACGCACAAACTTGTGTCTTTGAGGGATTCAGCTGAACTAAGTTCAGTCTACACCAGTCAGAGACGTGTCCAAGAGACGTCTCAATCTCAGACACAAGTTTTGTTCGGTACTCATCGACGCAATCCCGAGAACCATTGCATAGACTCTACTTTGCGTCCAAGGTACTGTCATCTGCATAGCAATGGATGCTGCATACATGCAGCAAGTCATTGATATGCAGAAGAAACAATGTGGGGGACAATACGCAGCCTTGTGGCACACCAGCGTTCAGGGGTAATGGATCCGAACGTGCACCGTCAATCACAACTTTAATGATCCGCCCAGTGAGAAAGCTTGCAATCCATGTGCAGTCTCTCGGGTAACCCAAAAGAAGGAAGCTTGGATAGTAGTGCCTTATGCCACACCCGATCATAGGCTTTTGCTATGTCTAGGCTAGCAGCCAAAGTCTCGCCCTTGCTTTCTACTGTCTCCGCCCAACGGTAAGTCAAATATACCAGAAGATCACCAGCCGAAACCTTGGCGAAAGCCATATTGGCGATCATTAATCTGAATTATTGTGATTATTAAGGTGAACTAATACTGTTCTGATTAACTTATTTTCTGATATTGTGTCCAGTACAGAATTTATCAATCTATCTACGCTCATGGTCAGTCACTTGCCGAATCTGCATGACGACAGCATATAGATAGGTACTTGGATACATGTTGGGAACCACTGACATCGGATTATTCCGTCGGCCATAATAGATTTTGTTACTGAATTGAGCAATAAGTACACTTTGTGTCGACTTAGTAACTGAACATTGTGATAGCCTTACAAAATCAATTAAATTGAAATCAAAACAAAATAAATACATGTTTTTTTGTTACAAAAAATATTGTATCCTAAAATAAATATTAGATCTAAATAATTTAAACTCTCTAATTAGCAATAATAACATCTTTGGAATATTAATTTTTATTATCACAAAATTAACAAAAAAGTAAATGTTTTATCTTAAGTCTTTATAAATCGCCGGCGCCTTTATTATTTGGAATTATATTCAAAATTCCCTCGACAAACGAACTTGCGCATTTTGTAAATAACTATAATGAGTTTAAAATTTACCGTAACAAACAATGAATAATTATACTAACTTGTAATGGCCGATGACTTTGACATAAAAGTAAAATGATGTCAGATTTAAGTTGCATTAAACGTTCAATCATTCGATTATCGTTCATTCAAAACTGTAACAATCTAATATCAATGTTACTATAATTTTACGAAACATCTTTTCTAAAATGTAACCACTTTTAAGTTTCTTAAATTCCCCACTTTTTGTCGAGGTGTCAAAACAAGGTAGACACAGCTACTATTTTTGTTACTTGTGTAGTAACATCAAAAAGTAACAGTTTCTACACTACAACTGAAATGGTTGTATGGGTCATCTTGAGCTCCTCCGTGCTTCGGAAGGCACGTTAAGCCGTCGGTCCCGGTTGTTATCATTAGCTCATCTTGAGCTCCTCCGTGCTTCGGAAGGCACGTTAAGCCATCGGTCCCGGTTGTTATCATTAGCTCATCTTGAGCTCCTCCGTGCTTCGGAAGGCACGTTAAGCCGTCGGTCCCGGTTGTTATCATTAGCTCATCTTGAGCTCCTCCGTGCTTCGGAAGGCACGTTAAGCCGTCGGTCCCGGTTGTTATCATTAGCTCATCTTGAGCTCCTCCGTGCTTCGGAAGGCACGTTAAGCCGTCGGTCCCGGTTGTTATCATTAGCTCATCTTGAGCTCCTCCGTGCTTCGGAAGGCACGTTAAGCTATCGGTCCCGGTTGTTATCATTAGCTCATCTTGAGCTCCTCCGTGCTTCGGAAGGCACGTTAAGCCGTCGTTCCCGGTTGTTATCATTAGCTCATCTTGAGCTCCTCCGTGCTTCGGAAGGCACGTTAAGCCGTCGGTCCCGGTTGTTATCATTAGCTCATCTTGAGCCCCTCCGTGCTTCGGAAGGCACGTTAAGCCGTCGGTCCCGGTTGTTATCATTAGCTCATCTTGAGCTCCTCCGTGCTTCGGAAGGCACGTTAAGCTGTCGGTCCCGGTTGTTATCATTTAATGACAGTCGTTAAGTTAAGTCAGTGGCCTTTAGGCGGTTCGAAAACACTGGCCTCCGCCAACCCGCAGTTGAGCAGCGTGTTGGAGTACGCTCTAAACCCCTTCGGTTGAGGGAAGACCCGTATCCATAAAAACTGAAGATTTCATAAAAATAAAGATTTCCTTATTGTTAATTTTTAAAAAAAAAAACGTTTTGTTTTATTTTTTTTAGTTTTGAAATAGGTTTTATCATTTTGGTGATTTGTAATTGTCATTTCTTTTGATGTTTACTCTGATTTGATTCTTGCGCTCGAACCCCATGGGAAAAGCGTTTTCACCCCTATCGATTTGACATTTTTAAATTTTCATAACAAATCACAGACAACTTTCGCGACATAAAAGTGACACCAATCGATTTGACGTTTTGATATTTGACAACCAATAAATATCGTAATCCCTTTTTCAACTGAACCTTTCATTTGTATGGGTAAATGTTTTTTCTTTTATTTTATTTTTTCGAGAATTTTCCAATGTTTTTAAGAGTTATTCTGCTATTCGGGACGGAAACAAATCCAACAAATCAAAAATCATGGCAATCGGTCCAGCCGTTCTCGAGTTATAAGTGTTGTAACAAACACGACTTTCTTTTATATATATAGATTATATGTAGTAACCGCTTTACGCCGCAGAAGTTGACGAACAACAGTAACACGTAGCACTGCTGCCTTTTACTGCAGTCTCATATATACCGGTGTGGATCTGAAATATTTTTTTTTGCTTTAAATGTGATCTTTTTAATGTGGGAAGGATATTATAATTTCCACACACGTACATATTTAGTCTGACTAGACACGCATTAGACAATTAAACTAACTTTGTCCTTAAAAATACTGTCTAGATATCCAGATCATACAATAATACAAACTATTAAATAAAATGTATAACTCCCAACCCGTAATCGTGAAGGTATCCGTAAGATGAAGTTTCTGAACCCCTTTGATTGAAGGGAACCCTCGTATACTAGCAGTGAGATTTCGATCAAGATGGTGTATGTGTGCTTACAACAGGTAATAGATATAAATGCGAACAAAATAAAGGTGATACTCACAATAATTCGGGCGCCAGGAGGTTTAAGGCTAACCAACAACCAGAAATATGCGGATTAGCTTCTAAGCGGGGAGTTGGAACATTTAATCTTCAGGGTGGGACAGAATAAATGAAATAAAGCCTTAGGAAGTTCACTTTGCTTTATTTCTCTGCATAGAATGTAGAACAAGATGATTCTTCAGGAGCATAAAGTGTTACAATTCCATTTAGAATATAACCTTATAATTATCATATGGTCAACTTAGAAAATATAGGAAATAAGATGATTCTTCAAATATGCAAATATATATTTTAGGATTCTATGATTAATATGATTCTTTATGATTCTTTGCACGCTTCTACTATTAAGCAAAATAATAATAAATATAAAATCCGACCTTAATAATCCGGAATATGTTATTAAGGTTAAAGCAGCCCTGAGCAACGCCACGTTGGTGTTTGGGTAGCCGCAAGCCACGCCCACGATGGTGTATAGGCCGCGAAGCTTCCCTCCATAAAAACGTTTATAGAAAAATCAGTAAAAAAACGTTTTAGAGAAAATCCTAGAAAAAAAACGCCAACATTCAGGCGTTTTTTCTATTATATAATCAATCTGTACACATCAGGAGGAAATTAATAACAAATAAATTTTAGTCAGCATAAATCAATAAACAATACAGCCCCATAATTATGGATCAACCTAATATAGGCTGATCTATGAGATATTTCTCGATTTTATAAAAATTAGGACATCGTTTTATAATAGGTTCATGTTCGTTCTACCAAGTTGGGTCGACAAGTGAATCTGTCAAAACTGACAAGTCACCTCTATCCATAAATCGATTAAAAAAGTAAAGCGAAAATGGCTCGGAACCAAAGCGATTTGAGACAAATCATACTTGAAAAATACTACCAAAATTTGATTTAAAGTACGAATGCATTCCATGTAACGAGGCATGACAAATACGACGTTACAATGGGTTATTGCAGATTGTATCATTGAGTGTATTGCGTCCAGGTTGAGCAGCGGCGCGGAGCTGCTGCTGCAGGCGCACGACGAAGCGGAGATGGCGGAGTGGCTGGAGGCGCTGCGCGCGCGCTCCGCTGCACCCGCGCCGCGCCCGCACACGCTGCCCGCGCACGCCGCCGCGCAGGAGCCCAAGCGGCGCTCCTTCTTCACGCTCAAGAAGAAGTCAGTCACGCCCCTTACCTTTCTGTTCGCCCCGTAGCATGCCCACGCCCCACTGCCCATGCATGACCTCACGTGTGTATACGATCATATACAGGGAACTTTTGAAATTGCACACTTTGCCCAGTGTCCGTTGTTGAACATTTACTATGGGGTCAAGTCGGAATAAAATAAACCGGTGTGTGCTTACCACAGTACAGAAGTGACAGCTTCATCTCTCGCTCCCTCCCTGCTGACTACTCGAATGGTCGATACATACACAATATAAAGTTTTAATTACATATGTATGTATCTGTGTATACATATACGTAGTATATGTATATATATATCTACACGTTGTGCTTAATTTTATCTGCCTTTTAGTTTCCTATGGGTATTCTATGATTGACTGGAAGAGATCCCTGATGGGATAAGTCCGCAAGTTAAGAATAAAAAAGTAGTTTCTGGCTTAGATGTATATTATACTGAAATAGATCATATTTTCGTGGTTCCATGGTTGACCCCATACTTTGTTTCAAACAATTATTGACTACGTTACGGTTCCAGAGTGTGCTGTTTTAAAAGTATATGTTTTACGTATTTATGTACACGAGGCGAGTGAAGACTAGTGGTAATGCTAGCGATAAATTTGACAAGTTAAGCCTTCCCATCCGCTTCACACCACCGAAATTACACCATCAAAGGTGCCATAAGGAATCTCTATTCCTTTTGACACAACCTTAATTATGTTTTTTTTTTAACTTTAATATAAAATGCTCAATAATAATTAATGTACTCTTATTATTATTATATATTAATGTATTAACTGCTAGTACATCTCTGTCAGTTGGTGGTGCCAAAAGGAATAAAGATTCCATATGACACCATTGGTGGTATAATAGTGAAGTGGAAAGAACGAGTTAATCTAACTTGTTGCAGCTAATTTAAAGCTTCAATTCAGACTAAGTAATCTAAAATACACAAATAATCATGGATTAGATATTTTCTTCGTTTCTAACAAACACAAAATTAAATTGCTTTTTAACAACGTCTTTCAAAACCAAGTCACATCTATCTCTCTTGTTTAAATGATATTATAATACATGTCTTCATTCGTTTCTTTATTTTGATTAATTTGTTGTCTGTCGTTTGTCTTAATCATTTCATAACAATACGCATGGCATGGAAGTAAATTTGCCTACATGAAATTAAAATTTTAATCACATTTTTATTTTTACATTTAATACATTTTCATTGATGCCTGTTTTATTATATTTAAGTAAATATAGAACTTAATAACAGATATAAACAGTTACATTCGCATGCTTATGTATATGTGTACTAATTAATGTTGTTTCGTTTTTATTAACACAATACTCGTCTGCTCTGGTGTCAATTTTAACATTGATGTAATGTTTCCACAGCTAAACGACGGAGGAGCGTGCGAGCCGTACCGCCATGTTTCCTCATTAGGTCTGGGCGCGTCCCCGCAGCGAGCGGCAGCATGCGAGCGCGGCAGCACGCCAGCGCCGCAGCATGCGAGCAGCGAGCTGCGACACACGGACGCCGCATATTTCTCTCGATGCTTGCTGCAGTAAGCTTTGCTAATGACGAAATGATGTCGAACGCGGCACTATCGACTGTCAGTTTATAAATGTTATTATTTTGTTGCGTACAAATACGTTATTTAAGACTGTATCGTAATGAGTGTTTGATTCGCCTTCGTAATTACCGCTCGGTATCCGTACCGAGCGACGATGAGTACAGCTACTGACCGAGTATGTATGAAACCCACCCTGAACGTGTAATTGTTGAAACGATTATAATTATAAATTAAATACATATTATAAAATTCTAAATGCGACGCTATTTATGAATAGATGTTTTAGTATTTAAATTCAGATTGAGAATATATATATTTTAATTATTTATATAATATAAAGTGGACTTAGTGTAATGTAAATTCAGTTGAACTAGAAATGTATGTCGTTCGATTCAATACTAATTCAAAAATTTTACTAGATAATTGACCAAACAAATATCAGTCGACGGAATTTAAATATGCATGTAAAGTTAGATAGAGGACGAATTGTAACCGCATTTACAATGAATAGATCCCAGTGACGGCGCGAAGGCGGGCCCGCGGTCCGGGCGGACTCGTTCACGAGTCAGTAACGTAAGGCTACGTACTAGAGTTAATTTTCTTTATAAAGTGTCTTCTATCCAACACTTCGGCTTTGCTGTTCGCTACCGAAACGCCGCATTTAACGTATTCAGAATTCCTTCTTAGACTCCGTAATTGTAAGAGGCGTGTAGAGTTAGACGTAGAGGCGCGCCGCAGCGCCGCGACAGCGCGGCCGGGGTGTTGGACTATTACGAGTTGTAAGTATGCTTCATCGCCTCATAAGTGCTTCTAAAGGTAACGTGTCTTTATAAAAAAAATAATTTAATCATTATTTTTACTGCCAACGTTTTCACAAAATGTTAATTTGTATAAGCGATTCATGTATCTAAAATTTCACATTTAATATTACGATCACACATTTTTAGTTCTCGTCTTCGTGTTATGATTATTGTATGTGGTGTGTGTCGGCGGCGAGCACCCTCGCCGCGCCTTGTACTGCCACCTCGTTACACACTTTGCATGTAACCTATGTTTAAATATTTTATTTTAAAATTTTACTTTTTTGAGGAAAATATAATAAAGATGTTTTCAAATAAAGCTTCGCATTTTTTATCACAACTTTCTCTTTTAGCATCCACCCACAATCGTCCTACTGTTGGGATGGGATTCCTTCAATTGAAATGATTTAGAGCGTACTCTACCACGCTGTTTAACTGCGGGTTGGCGGAGAACTTCCACTTCACGTCAGGAAATTATTATTTCGCAATGAAATTTAAAAGTACCTTTATCAGATAAGAATAACATGTTAGAAATCGTCACAAATTTCTTTTTAGCTGTAAGATGCGAAGTTTGATCACTATCGTGGGTGATAATGGTCGAATGTCCAATCTCTCATGACCCGTTTGGCTTATCACTTTATCACACAGGTATTTCCTGATAAATGCATCTCTAACGCTTGATTCAGAAATATGACACTTTCTCACACTATTGGCGGCTGTAGTGAAGTGTAGTAACGACAAAAATGTTAAGAAATATGGTATTAATTTTGTTGCCGACAGTTTTGTGTGCAACAGAATTATGTGGCGAAAGCCGATGTAAAAGAAGTGTTAATTCAAGGATTATGGGAGGGGACATATCAGAACAAAATTCAAGACCCTTTCAGGTTAGTTTTAGACCTATTAAGTTTGTAAAAACAAATTCAAATTAATAATAATCTACTGAATAATGTCGTACCTACAGTCGTACGTAGAAGGATTGATATTTAACATTATCTACTACTTATGCCCGCGGCGCCGCCCGCATGAATATCTGCTATCGCGTCAAAAAGTAGCCTGCCTATATAGGATATAATCTATGTCTATGCCAAATTTCTTTCAAATCGGTTCAGCTGTTTACTGGTGAAAAGGTTACCTTGCGTATTTATTGCTTCAATCTATTACTATCTATCTATACTATGATGGTGCAATGTGACTACACCATAACAAGAGTAAATAAAAAAGAAATTAAACAGATTTTATTAGTTTTAAAAAAAACTGAAATTTTAGGGAATTTGCCTGTCATTATTTGATTACAAACATCGAGGTAAAACTAAATGAAAATTTGTAAAATGCAACATTTTGTAATAAGGTTCTTTTATTTCTCAAGCTCCGAAATATCCGAATATCTAAAGGCTGAAGTTATCTTTCGTAATAGACAATTGCTATGTCGAGAATGCGTGGAGGTATCAAGCTGAAATTTGAACTGTATACTCAGGTCTACGGTCCCATGAAGTAGTAAAAAAATCAAACTGCTAAGTTTACGTAGAAAAAAGTTACGGCCGTTTATTCAGCAAAAAACGCATATTTCGACACACTCAAGGGAATCAAAACCTATAGGGTACTTCCCGTTGACCTAGAACTATGAAATTTGGCAAGTAACATCGTTATAGACTACAAGTATAGGAATAAATCTCAAAACTATACATTTATAAATAGATCTTAAAAAATAGGGGGTCTATATTTTTTATAGGGTGTCGAAATTTCAAATTGAAACTACTACAAGTCTGCAATCTGCCTATATAGGATATAATCTATGTCTATGCCAAATTTCTTTCAAATCGGTTCAGTTGTTTACTGGTGAAAAGGTTACCTTACGTATTTATTGCTTCAATCTATTACTATCGTCCACCCGTGACTTCACCTGCATGAATGCCGGTTATCGCGCCAAAAAGTGGCCTATGTCCATCCTCGGGATATAATCTATGTTCAGGCCAAATTTTATTCGAATCGGTTCAGCCGTTTAGTCGTGAAAAGGTAACAAACAGTGTAAATTACACTTTTACATTTATATAGGCCCACCACTGTGCCTCCTGTGTAAAAAGTGTGGATAAATATTAAGTTTGAACGTCCATATTAGGTAGCTCTGTATTTAAGAGTGGGCACTGCTGGAGAGCTGGGTTTCTGTGGCGGATCTCTGGTCCACCAGGAATGGGTGCTGACCGCCGCGCACTGCTGCTTCCACGACGGCCAGCAGGTCGACCACGTGCAGGTAATCTGAAAATTATTGCGTGCCTTATTTCGCCACAGCCCAGGTCTCAGATCTTGATTGTAACTAGACAAAAATTTTGTCATTAATTTGTCGCCCAAATTAAAAAAAATGTCGCTCTCCCGTTAAAGAGATAAAATGTTTTTTTTTTTGGCAGTGCCGAAATAAGCTTGTTTCGGCACAGCCCACTCGGGAAACACCACCATATCATTTTATATAAACTACACCACCTAGCGAAAATCTGATTTCACCCAGATGTTGCCTTGAATTTTGACTTGAATACACTTGGTGTCTGAATTCGACAAATTGACGACTAATTCTGGGGGAATCATATCTTCGCTATGTTATGATGTTTAACAGTTCCCGAGTGGGATGTGCCGAAATAAGCTTATTTCGGCATTGCCACAAAAAAAACCTTATAGCTCTTTAACGGGAGAGCGACAGTTTTTTTCCTTTGGGCTACAAATTTCAACAAATTATAGACTAATTTTTTGTCTAGTTAAAATCAAAATCTGAGACCTGGACGGTGCCGAAATAAGGCACGCAAAATTATTTTGGTTGATATGGTAAGTATTTACCTACTCCTGCGACTGGAAATCACATACAATTTGTATAAGCGAATCATGAGCGCACTGAGGGACGCAAAATACGTCGCTCGTGTGTAAAATAGTGTTGCTCACGAGGTGGACACTCCTCTTTTTATCATCCTGTATGAGAAAATAAGTAAATGCAACTGTGAATATGTAAGAATGCTACTTTCATTCCCACTACTTGAGGATTACACACTCATTTTATCATAAAACTATATAAATCTGATTTTATGTCTTAATTTAGTAAACAAATTACAAAGGCGGAATGTAGTAGGTATTTCGCGAGTTTTATGTTTTCACAAACTGTCAGCTTTTCCCAACATTTCAAACAAGTTTAATTTTATTTGTAAACATACTCAAATTGAAATTTGTAAGAGTAGGTACCTACTAAAATAAAGTTTTATAAAATGTTACATACTTATTACTTGTTAATAAAATCTTACATAGATTTTAGCGATCTTAGAACGAATAATAATATTTTATAAAAGTTGAAACGTTTCAATCTTTTACACTACTTCACACACTAAGCATATGTGCTGCCTGTTGTGAAGCGGTTAGGTACATACACTCGCGAGCAAAAGTTTGGAATCACCTACTTGCGATTTGCTACGAGCGATTTTAAGAACTAAACAACTAATGAAGATTAATAAATATGGTATAATTTTAAAGGTTATTCTGTAAACTTTAAATTGATACCATATTCATTTCAATTGGACCCGTATTTTAGGAGCAATCCTGGTTTAATCAAAGAGTAACGAAAAGGTCTCAATTTATTCGTTACGTGTATGAATCCTATAAAAGCGCAGGGCATCGGAATTTTCTTATCAGTCGGCTGTTACACGTTGACTGGTACCTCCGTTGAATTTGACCCTGACAATGGACGATAATGGAGACCACGCCAACAGAAGCAGCCCAAATTGTTGCTCTACTACAACAAGGGCTAAGCCAGCGCGTTGTCGCACGTCAGCTCCACATAAGCCAGTCCTGTGTCTCGAAAGTTTATAAACGCTTTCTGGAGACTGGAGGCTTCATCCCGAGGCCAAGATCTGGACGGCGCCGGTGCACTTCGGAGAGAGATGACCGTTTTATCGTGTCAACTTCTCTTCGAAATCGTCACCTGACCGGTGTCGACGTCCAGCAGGAGCTCAGGGAAGTTCGTGGGATAACTGCCAGTGAGTGGACAGTTCCGCGAAGACTCAAGCAGGCGAACTTGACTCCAAAAAGGCCTGCCACAGGCCCAAAACTGACGGCAGCTCACCGTCAAGCACGCCTTCAATTTGTCGCGCTCATCCTAATTGGGAAATCGAGCAATGGAGGCAAGTTCTGTTCTCAGACGAGTGCAGAATGTGCTTACACGGTAGCGACTGAAGGGGCCGGGTCTACAGGCAACCTGGAGAGCGATTTGCTCAGTGCTGTTTTGCTGAAACAGTTGCTTATGGAGGCGGTTCCTGCATGATGTGGGCCGGCATTTCATTCGACGCAAAAACGGAGCTTGTTTTCGTGCCTGGCGGGGGACGAGGGGGTGGTCTAACTTCGGACCGGTACATTACCGTTATTCTGCTGAAACATGTTGTTCCTTATGCGGGATATGTCGGCGATAACTTCGTCCTAATGCACGATAACGCCCGATGTCACACTTCACGTGCCACAATTGACTTCCTGGGTCAAGTTGGAATCGCCACATTAGGCTGGCCAACTCTCAGCCCTGACTTTAATCCCATTGAGCACTTGTGGGATGAGTTGAAAAGAAGGGTTCGATCCAGAAATCCAGCTCCCTCAAGTGTTCATGAGTTGAAATCGGCTTTGACAGAGGAGTGGGAAGGCATCCCACAAGATTCTGCCAAGAAGCTGATTAGGTCCATGAAGAATCGTCTTCGTGCTGTAATTAGGGCTAGGGGAGGTAACACTAAATATCGAACAAAAATGTTTTATCCCAAATAAAGATTTTCCTCAAAATTTTGTTTTTTTTAATGGTTCCCGTTTCCTCATTCCTTCATTTTTCCTTACTCCTTCACTTAAACAAGGACAGCTCCTGAAATAGGGGTCCGATTGAAATGAAAATGGTATCAATTTAAAGTTTACAGAATAACCTTTAAAATGATACCATATTCATTAATCTTCATTAGTTATTTAGTTCTTAAAATCGCTCGTAGCAAATCGCAAGTAGGTGATTCCAAACTTTTGTTCGCGAGTGTATTTACGCTTGCAACATGAAATTGCGCTAGCGCGCCGTCACCCCCACTACAAACACACCCACTTCCTCGTTTTATGGTTCAGAAACTTCAGAACATAACAACCCTCAAATGAATTGTAATTTGGCTCGAATATTCTGTGAAGTACATATTCCCCAGTTGAACAGCTTACAAATAGCCGTACCCTACCCCTCTTTCGCTAGTCGGCAGTGTTCCACGTACTGGCACGGTAAGGCCGATTTTTAAAGATCGTAGTGAGCCGCTTTTTTTTTTTTTTATACTACGTCGGGTGGCAGACAAGCATACGTCTCGCCTGATGTGAAGCGGTTACCGTAGCCATATTAACGCTCGCAACATAAAATATCGCTCGCGCGCCGCCACCCCCGCTGCCAACGCAGCATCTCCTTCCTTTCTGGTGACCTCACTCACTCGCAGGAACACAACAACCCTCAAGGGAATTGTTATTTGGCTGCGGTATTCTGTGAGGTGGAGGTACATTCCCCAGTCGGATAGCTTACAATTACGCTCCCTACCTCTCTTTTCGCCAGAGCTTCGTTTGTCAGTCAGCAGGGTGTACCGCGTGCAGGTGAAGTTGGCTTTCGCTTACGCTACAAACTTTTCATTAATTCATTACAATATTAATTTTACGGATGGGTGGTTGGAATTGCCGCTCGCGTTCCTCGTAGCATTTTCGTAGAGCTGTAGCAGGGGTGTAGATCTGTAGCTGTAGCAAGGCGCGGCGGACGCCGTCTAGTTCTTTAGTACGCACGAAACCATTAGGTATTTGGCTTCTGTAAGCAGGGGGCCCTATCGCCGAAGCTAAAGCCGATTACAATCGGCATTTTTGAATGCGAAAATAGAACTACTGCTTAGATTGTTGCTAAATATGTTTAGCTTAGGTAGTAGAAACCCTAGAGCTCTACCGACTAAAATAAAGATGTTTGTCAATAACTTTAACCTAAGGCCTAACGGCTTCAGCTTCGGCGGTAGGACCCAGTTCTCTATATACTTATAAGTATTTACTCTTTTGGTCAAAGTAGCTTATCGCGCTTGCTTTAGTACTTGCTTAGCTAACTCTGTCCACGTCGAGCGAGCACCTGCTCTCCTAAAGCGAGAATAATTACCATTTATAACATTATACATTATATGATAAACAGGCAATATTAGGCGCCTACTCACTATACGACAGATACGAAAACGGCCGCAGAATCGTCAACGTTGATGAGATCGTGATCCACCCCGACTGGGAGCCGGACACCTTCACGAATGACTTGGCACTACTGAGACTTGCCAATATGATTCAGCTTACTGGTACGTATAGTGCACAGACCTACAACAATAGATTCCTTGGGGCAGCTTCTGGTCGTTTAGAAAGAATGTTCTCTATAAGTTAAGCAAATAACCCGGTTATTTATGTGGTTCATTGTTTCGTTAATAAATGCATCTTACTACGTAACGTAAGTATGTCGGCAACCCATAATCATTCCACTATTGGGATACGGCTCACCCTCAATGCGTGCGTAGCGTGGTAGAGTCTAAACCCCTTCGGTATAGAGCATACCTACTCTACCACGCTGCTCAACTGCGGGTTGGCGGAGGCCAGTGTTTTCAAGCCGCCTAAGGCCACTGACTTAACGTAACGACTGTCATCCTCTGTCTCGTCTTCATCAAGATTTCTATTCGTAATGTATTTTGTGGATATTATTATTTTTACTCGAAAAGCGCTAGTTTTGGAGCATGGTTTGGAGCCTCTTAAACGATAGGGTCGCAAGTTAGACTCGCAGGTACAGAAATAGGCATGTCGAATCATTCGTAGAATAAAGACCGATCTGTATTTTTGATTGTTCATTTCGTGCGTTTTATATGGAACTAACATTAGTTAGTTTGAACGTTATTCGATTTTAAATATTGGTAGATATATGAGATAATAAAATTCAGAAAATCTGTTGAATTCATATTTCTTATCTCGTCTAGCTATTTAACTCGTTTTCACATCAGACTCTCTTTTGCGGATGAGTGGATCTATGTACTTACAAGACTTTTTTTTCAGAAACAATCAATGTGGTTCGTCTGCCATACTTGAATATATCTACATTCAACTTTGCCGGCCAGGGCGGGACAGTTTCTGGATGGGGCATAGCAGCCCCAGGTTTGTAATTGTCACATTATTTTTATTTTCTTATGTCTCAGCTTGTAGGTACTAGAGCTCTGCCTCTCTGTCTATCTTTAACTACCAAAATATGCAATCACCACAGCAACAGCAAGGGATCGCCGATCCGTTGCCAACCTATACTCCTTACTTTTTTCTGGTCACCTTACTCACTCGCAGCAACACAACAACTCTCAAGGCGATTGTTATTTGGCTGCGGTATTCTGTGAGGTGGAGTTACTTCCTCGGTCGGGCAGCTTAAAAAATATGCTATACATATTATAGCTGTTAACATCTACAACTAAGTAGTACGTAGACTTCCACAGCGACCAGCCCCCCTAGCCAAGTGTAATTCGTAGCGTAACGAACGTTAGATAGATCATGTGACATTTGTCAATTTTCATACTAAAATGTTCGTAGAGTTGGTGATATGAATAAAATTAATTTTGCATGATCTCCAGGTGTAACATTCGTGGCTCCTACGCTTCGAGAGAAGCTGATGACAGTGCAGACTGACAACTTATGTAACACCACGTATGACGGCCTGCTCCCAATCAATGCCGTCTGTGGCTTCAGCTCCACAGCCGGCACTTGCAAGGTACTGCCTCATCCACAATGCACACACGTCGCATTCCTATTATTAATATTACGCCGAGTGCCAAAGAAGCATACAACCCGGGAGAAGTAATAACCCTAGACTATAGATGGTCCACTGCCAACACAGCATCTCCTTGTATCCAGTAGCTTCACTCACTCCTAGAAACACAGCAATCCTTAAGGGTTATTTGGCTGCAGTGTCCTGTGTGGTGGAGATAGTTCTCCAGTCGATATCACATGTTCTCTCTCACTTTGGATAGATCCTCGTTTCATCGGCAGAGTATACAACGTGTAAGTGAGGTTGACTTAGCCTTCGCAACTGCACTTCCTTCTCCTTGAGCTCCTCGATAAATTGCCATGGTTGTTATTACAAGAGATAGAGAAGACGTAGAGCAACTCACTAATGTCGACGGTTTCTTTCCTGCAGATAATTCACGACTCCTTACTATGACTGCTAATTATAAACGTTTCAAATGAAGTCATCGTCAACAGCCCATACACGTCCTACTGCAGGAATACGGTCTCCCTTCAATTGAAGGGAGTAGAGCGTACATCGCCACGCTGCTCAACTGCAGGATGGTGGAAGCCATTATTTTCAAGTCGCCCAAAAACCACTGACTTGTTTTAATGTCATGACAACAGCAAGAACCGATGGCTTAACATATGCTCTGAAGCACGGATAGCAAATAAAGTCAATACATGATAATCTACACTTAGTACAATGTCGTTTTCCACATCTGTCTGTCTGTATATCCGCTAATCACTACATAGTATAAAACAAAGTCGCTTTCTCTGTCCCTATGTCCCTTTGTATGCTTAAATCTTTGAAACTACAACGGATTATGATGCGGTTTTTTTTTAATAGATAGAGTGATTCAACTGGAAAGTTTATATGTATAATATATGCATAACATAGTAGAAAAACACTGATAATTTAGAGGTTTCTAATGTGATGTCGTAAATAAACACATTTTTTTGCTCTTTCATTGCAAACGCTGGCTGAACCCAACGAGATAGATCAAAATAATGTAGTACAGTATTGTTCACCTTAAAATGGTCTACAAAAAAGTTCACGATGGTATATGTCTATCTCTTAGTGGTAACACACAATAACCGTTATTTTATCCTTTGCTTTTTACAAGAAATAATGCCTTATTTACGAAGCGATTTTAAGCAATACAGAATTAATCCTTATCCAATTAAGTACCTTAAATACATTGCGCATTTAATATAGATCAATATGGCCCTTCACAGCATGTAATTTAAATGAATAGTTTAGAAGATATTACACATTTAAAATGCAGGGACATAACGGCTGTGGCGGTACCGGCCGCGGAGCCGGCGGCGTGTGGCATAACTGGGGAAGGACTGGGTAGGACAAAGCGCAAAGACCTTCTGTAGTACATTTAGTATCAGCATTGCACCCGTGCGAAGCCGGGGCGGGTCGCTAGTTCAATCTAAATCACCCTACGGATTTTGATGCGCTTTTCACTATTATTTAGTACCAGGTGACTACAGCATGTTTTGTCTTTATGATGCCTGTGGTATTGCAACCATGTCAATAACATTTTAGAGAATGTTTTCCCGGCAAGTTTATATTTTTAATACAATTTTTTCCCTACAGGCGAACTCGAGTCGTTAGTTAAATAAATGTGACATGTCTTTCAGGGTGACAATGGCGGGCCGTTTACTATTTTCTACAACGCCACGGAAACAACAATATTGGTGAGTATGATCATTGGCCAGTCATTAACTCTGCCTTTTTATTTTATATATTTATTTATTTCATCTTCATGCACATCGCAAAATAATGTACAAAAGCAGACTTAATGCTATACAAGTACCTATTCTCTACCAGATACTCTTTCACCTGATAAGATTGGTTATCAGAGACTAAACTAATTCTAATCGCGAATAAATTGACTTCCTGCTTATAAAAAAAGTAAAATGATTTCATAGCATGTACTTGTACTATGAAATCATTTCAAACTTGTACTATGAAATCATTTTGCTTTTTTCTTCTAAGCAGGAAATTGCGTAATTTCGGTACATTGAGTATTAGACGAGAGATATAAATCAAATGCTTACCTATATCGCAACCATGGAATAAAAACAAAATATCTATCTGAATGGCAACAAAAAAGAGCCTCTGGCAAAGAACCAAATTACAATATAGCTCTTACTTTATAGTAAAATTTATACATCTACCAGCTAGCAAGCTGCTGACTAGCTGGCACGCTGCTGACCAGCTGGCAAGCTGCTCACCGCCAGTGTTTTTAGGGATTTTATTTGTTGTTTGTATGGGAAGAATGCGTCCAGCCTGCCTGGTGTGAAGCAGTTACCGTAGGTTCAGAATACTTGCAATACCGAATCTTGCAATGGGTTGTCAGCCTCTGCTACTAACTAACATTTCTACAGGAGCATCCAGGTCCCTCTTTCGGCAGGAAGACAACAACCTACTAGGGGCTCGAGATTGTTATTTGACGATTTTCTGAAAGGCGGAGGTACTTCTCTAGTTGCGTTGCGTGAGGCTCTATAAAGAAGCAGAGAAGGCTAGTTCTAAATCTAAATGCTCCCCTGCTAACAGAATCTAAATGCTGATAAGGGGGCTGCTTACACTGTAAGCATTGCCCCCACTGTAAGCCTTACAGTATATATAATTGCTAGCTTCTGTATACTCTAAGGGGCTACCTATATCAACTAAGATACGATTTTTTTTGTACTAATTCGCGAACGACGCGACATTTGTATGGAGTGGCCGGGGTGTGATGACTACGGCACAAATACCACAGCGCTGTATTATATAGCGGCCACTTAGTTCGCGGCATGGAAAATCTTGTGGTTTTTTAGTCGAAATTTAATAATGTCTTAATTTCTCTCAATAGATTGGCGTCGCATCTTTCGTGAGCACAACCGGTTGCAACGAAGAGGCCCCGTCTGTGTTTACGCGGGTACAGCGGCACCTGGCCTGGATTTCAGACATTACAGGAATAATTCTTGAATGATATATGATATTAAATTTCGCTTTTGTATACCTTTACTATACTTCGATGCCTCCAATGAACACTACGCCAACTCAAAACAAACACATCCAGATACACACCGCTAATATGAGTTATACATTTACTTAGCGGTTTGTATTTGTCGATTTTTTTGTGTCTGTGTCTCTTTTATAAATAAAATTCATGTAGCATAATGTTATTGAAGTAATTAATCGATTTAGATAAAAAAAGAAAACTATAGAAATTTTAATTGGCGTAGTGTTCCTTGGAGGCATCGATTTTATTAAGATTGAACCTATCTTGCTCATACATTATGTTTGGAAAAATGTTATAATCTATATATATAAAAGAGTAAATCACTCACTCACTCATCACGAAATCTCAGAAACTACAAGTGCTAGGAGTCTCAAACTTTGCAAGGGGGTTCCTTTTAGGACGTAGGTGCTCACTAAGACGGGAATTTGGAAAATTCAACCCCTAAGGGGGTGAAACGGGGGACCAAAGTTTGTATGGGGAACCTAGATTAGTTGGACTATTTTATACGAAACTTCACATCAGCATTTCTGTAGATAAATGAGTAAACACGTGTTTTAGGATTTTTCAAAATTCAACCCCGAAAGGGGTGAAATGAGGTGCAAACGTCTGAAAATCGTTATGGGTATTTTTTTTATGGTTTATCGGGTCGCTGATTCCGAAAACAACAGCTATTTTATAATCTAACATAACCCACGTGACACAAGAGCACTCCTGTGGGGGTGCGATAGGGTTGAAATGTCATAATATCAATATGGGTGTTGATTCTATGGTTTTCTGAGACGTCAATTACGAAAATGGTATCGATTTGAAAACGATGACACGAAAGTTCCATCTCGGTATAAAAATCCAAGATTTGGAACACCTGATGCAGAACCATAAAGGTTCAGCTAAACTATAAGAAATATAAAAATGACGCCTTAGCAAAAGTTGTACAGCCTGATGAGCATTTTTTATTGAGGTATATAAATCCAAGATTTGGAACACCTGATGCAGAACCATAATGGTCACGGTAAACTATAAGAAAAATAAAATTGACGCCTTTGCAAAAGTTGTTCTACTTGATGAGTATTTTTTGTTGAGGTATAATAATCCTAGATTTGGAACACCTGATGCAGAGCCATAATGGCTCAGCTAAACTATAAGAAATATAAAAATGACGCCTTAGTAAAAGTTGTTTAGCCTGATGAGCATTTTTTGTTGAGGTATATAAATCCAAGATTTGGAACACGTGATGCAAAATCATAATGGTTCAGCTAAACTATAAGAAATATAAAATTGACGCCTTAGCAAAAGTTGTTCAGCCTGATGAGCATTTTTTGTTGAGGTATATAAATCCAAGATTTGGAACACCTGATGCAGAACCATAATGGTTACGGTAAACTATAAGAAAAATAAAATTGACGCCTTTGCAAAAGTTGTTCTACTTGATGAGTATTTTTTGTTGAGGTATAATAATCCTAGATTTGGAACACCTGATGCAGAGCCATAATGGCTCAGCTAAACTATAAGAAATATAAAAATGACGCCTTAGTAAAAGTTGTTCAGCCTGATGAGCATTTTTTGTTGAGGTATATAAATCCAAGATTTGGAACACGTGATGCAAAATCATAATGGTTCAGCTAAACTATAAGAAATATAAAATTGACGCCTTAGCAAAAGTTGTTCAGCCTGATGAGCATTTTTTGTTGAGGTATATAAATCCAAGATTTGGAACACCTGATGCAGAACCATAATGGTTACGGTAAACTATAAGAAATATAAAATTGACGCCTTTGCAAAAGTTGTTCAACTTGATGAGTATTTTTTGTTGGGATATAATAATCCTAGATTTGGAACACCTGATGCAGAACCATAATGGTTCAGCTAAACTATAAGAAATATAAAAATGACGCCTTTGCAAAAGTTGTTCAGCCTGATGAGCATTTTTTGTTGAGGTATATAAATCCAAAATTTGGAACACCTGATGCAGAACCATAAAGGTTCTGCTAAACTATAAGGAATATAAAAATGACGCCTTAGCAAAAGTTGTTCAGCCTGATGAGTATTTTTTGTTGAGGTATTAAAATCTAATATTTGGAACACGTGATGCAAAATCATAATGGTTCAGCTAAACTATAAGAAATATAAAATTGACGCCTTAGCAAAAGTTGTTCAGCCTGATGAGCATTTTTTGTTGAGGTATATAAATTCAAGATTTGGAACACCTGATGCAGAACAAAGCTAAATTTATTTGCATAAACAACATGGTGTTTACAATAAATTATAGTTTAAAAAATAATTATTCTAAAAAAATAACCGCGCAGTGCTACTTTTATTCTTACCTGCTACAAGTTAGACGCAATCGTTTTATTTATTTACAAAGGTAACGTGGTCTATTTAGTCAGTTTATTACAGACGTGTACGCTAAAATTGAAATGGAACGATTGGTATATATTTGCAGAAACCAGAAGAATGCGTGCATTTGCGGGACGCTAAGTAGCAAGATTTTGTGATGCAAAGTCTTTTAAAAAATGTTTTTCTTAGATGCTTCAGGAGGGACTGGAAAAACATACCTGACGAGAGCAATCCTCGCTGAAATCAGGCGCCAAAATAATATCTCACAGCAGCATCGCCAGGTATTGCAGCCATATATTACTTCTAGGACGCAAAAACAATGTTCAATATTATACTCGATTTATACAGAACGGAAACACCGACATGCTTTGTGACACGAAACTGTGACAAAGCGAAAATGTTTCAGGATTGCTGTCTAATCATTTCAGATGAAAGCGAAAATTACAATAAGGCAGTAGAAGCTGTAGAACTTTACGTGCCCAAGAGTTTTCAAAAATATTATTAAAATTTGGGGAAGATCTCCTTCCTGAAGTAAAGTCAATGTTTAGCAGCGAAATATGTATAATTGAAGCTGAGATTCTCACTGGGAGTGGTGCCGATGAAACTGTATTTATTCCGCGTATACCACTCTTCCTTCTTACGGCCGTGTGGTTTCCGGCAGACTAGAATAGAATCACTCCGTCTCTGCCCGTGGATGTCGTACAAGGCGACTATGGGAATAGTTTTTGTCCCAGAAATTACCTATTATTGTTGTTTATTGTACCTGTAGGGCAGTTCTATGTTCGACTGTATGTATTTTTTTTAATTCAATGATTTTTCCGTCAATTGTACAGCAATTTTAATAATTCTTATTCGTTTTCGGTACACTCTCCAGGTGGTCCCATATTAAAACGAATGTTGCTAAGCGCAAAACTCGAGAACGGCTCGACCAATTCTGTTAATTTTTATTTTAATATTTTCGTTAAGGTATAAGGAAGGTTCAAGGATATAAAAATTGCGAGGAAAAGAAAACAACACTACCCGTGCGAAGCCGGGGCGGGCAGCTAGTAAATAATATAATAATAAATAAATATTTCTGAACAATTTATACAGCGCCATCTAGTCCCAAATTAAGCGCAAAGCTTGTGTTATGGGTACTAGACAACTGATAAATGTACTTAAATACATTTTCTTTTGTAAATACATACTTATAATACATAGAAAACACCCAGACCAAGACAAACAGACATGTTCATGCACACAAATGTTTGTCTTGTGCGGGAATCGAACCCGCGACCTCGGAGTCAAAGTGCCCATTGCTAACCATTCGACCACCGAGCTCGTCATTTTAATATTAGGCTTAGATGCAAATAAATGTAGATAAATTGTTATCAAAATTACTACTTTTTAATTTGTTGTTTTTTTTTTTAATTTTAAATAAATTTAAAATGGTTATTTTGTGACAACAATTTATCTACATAAGAAAAAAAAATATTTGCATATGCCAAAAGTGTTTGTTTAATGATCCTTTCAAACATAATATGAGCAAGTTTCTAGGATCCATCACTTTATTTAAACTGATTAGGAGTAAGTAGCGAATATTACATAAATGTATATTATATTAATTAAGTTATTGTGTTACTCAACTGATGTTTTAAACAAGATGTTTATATATACCAACCAACCCGTTATTTATTGAACTATATTTTTACTTCTAATTGTAATTAAATTATTATATATTCCGGCACGAATTACACACTGCGATCTAGTTCCAAACTAAGCTAAGCTTGTACTATGGGTACTAGATAACTGATATAATATTTAAATACATTTTTTTTGTAAATACAATACATACATAATACCAGGGACTAGTTTTATTTACTCTATGATAATACATAGAAAACACCCAGACCAAGACAAGCAGACATGTTCATGCACACAAATATTTGTCTTGTGCGGGGATCGAACCCGCGACCTCGGAGTCAAAATGGCCATTGCTAGCCATTGCGAGCTCGTCAACTTACAAACATATAACCTAATATCACTGATAAAAATATTTGATTGCAATATTATGTCGATATGAATAAGGAAATACCCATGCGAAACTTACCCTGGATTTACCAGACCCGTATTGGTATAAGTATACATAAGCATTGGCATACGTGGGCGTGGGGAAACACGTATTAATCCCTCGTTATCTATTTTAATTGTTATACATTATCTATCGGATAATCTGAAGTTTTATTTCGATTTTTTGGGGGTTCCGTAACTCTAAAGGAAAAAAAATCGAAACTATGGGATCACTTCGTTGTTCATTTATCCGTCCGTCTGTCAATACCCTTTTTCACGCGTAGCTGCGTAGTCAGCTGTAGCGATGGGGGTGCCACAAGGCTCTATTTTGGGCCCTTTCCTGTTTCTTGTGTATATTAATGATCTACCTCATCTTGTAAAGAATAATCATGAAATAGTATTGTTTGCAGATGACACTTCTTTAGTTTTTAAGGTAAATAGACATCAATCAGAAATTGACGATGTAAACAATGCTCTTTCAAAAATAGTAAACTGGTTTAGTGCTAATAACCTGCTTTTAAATGGTAATAAAACCAAATATGTTAGATTTTTTACAAAAAATGTTAAACAAGTGAAAACCAGTGTGGTGATGGACAATGAGAGATTGGAATTGGTCAATAAGGTTGTTTTCCTTGGTATAACATTAGACCGTAGACATTAGACTCTGTTGGTTAACAAATTACAATGGGGCCCACATATAGAAACGTTATCGGCTAGACTCAGCTCAACAGCTTACGCCGTAAGGAAAATACGTCAGCTGACTGATGTTGACACTGCGCGTTTAGTTTATTTTAGCTATTTTCACAGCATTATGTTATATGGTTTATTGCTTTGGGGTAGTGCCGCGGATGTAGAATCAATTTTTGTGCTCTAGAAGCGAGCTATCCGTGCTATTTATATGATGAGTCCCAGGGAGACACTGAGAAATAAATTTAAAGAGATAAATATTATGACATTACATTCTCAATATATTTATGAAAATCTTATTTACGTTCATAAAAATCAAACCAAATTTAGGAAAAACAGTGATCTCCATCAATTAAATTTAAGAAATAAAAACAAACTCGCTATGCATATTACTAGGCTCCATAAAATCTCAAACTCGTTCCCAGGTCAATGTATACGCTTCTACAATAAACTTCCAAACGACGCGTTTAAATTATCCATGGGTAAATTTAAGAAATATATCAAAACTAGACTATGTCAAAAGGCTTACTATTGTATCTCGGATTACATAAATGATAAAAGTATTTGGAAATGAATTGCTCTTGTTATGTTATGTTAATGATTGTATTTGTATTTAATGTAACGATATTGGCAATTAAAAGAGTCGGCCTTGAGTTTCTTGCCAGTTCTTCTCAAGAAGCCCCGTCGCCGGAACTGGCACTTAAATTCACTTTCACATTCAAGATAGTGTGATGAAAGTGAATCTAAGCTCTGCGGATTTAGAGTAGTAATGATTTATACATATTCTTATATTTAATTTGTATGACGTTTCTAAGTGCTTTATAAAGTCCAAGGAATAAAGATATTTTGAATTTGAATTTGTAGAGATATCGAGTTGAAATTTAATATCACATGCTCACGTCTGCAATCTCTTAAATCGGTGACAAAATGAAGCTTCTAGATCGACGCAATCAAAAGATACGGCCGTTTATGTTCCATTGATATTTTGACATTCGCATAGGGTATCAAAACCCATAGGGTACTTCCCGTTGACCTAGATTCATGACATTTGGCAAGAAACAATCTCATTTAGTACAAGTAAAGGAAAATATCCGTAAAACCCTAAATTAGCAGTTATTTCACGTTTTTTTGCCTAACTGCTCACGCGGAACCCTCGTTGCGTAAGTCAGACTCGCACTTGACTGGCCATTTTATCAACCAGCTGACTTCTTAACAATGAATGAATATTGAATTCAAATTGGTTTCGCGCAATCTGTCAAATGACTGACATTTCTGTCAAACGACATAAAATAACATTAGAAAAGTTTATATTGTCGTTCCAGCCATACACGCGTGATGACGTGACCAAGCGAAATAGCGATTCATTTGTAGATGATGATATCTTTAAAGTCGTTAAGCCAAGTCAGTGGCCCCCCGACGCTGTTTCTGCTGCATATTAATGATATGTTGTCAATTGACAGCATTCATACGATAGCACCGGGGACACTTATTACACGGGCCGCGCAAATATCCCCCGTTCTTTGGTGGAGGAGAGCCGCGAACAACTTGTGTCGGAAATCGGGGACACACTTAGTAGAGTGTCGGACTGGGGCGACAAAACTTAGTGCGTTTTAACTCCTCTAATACACAAGTCTGCGCGTTTACCGCTAAGAAAATCCCATTTGCTGTGGCTCCACACTTCGAAAACACACCCCTCACCATCGCAAAATCTGTATTGGGATTCTAGGAGTTGAAATCTCCAGCGACGTTCAGTTTCGATATCATCTGGAGGAGAAGGTCAAGCTGGCATCGAAGAAGCTAGGTGTGCTCAACAGAGCGAAGCAGTACTTCAACTCGCGGCAAAGGCTACAAAGCTCAAGTACGGCCGCATATGGAGTACTGTTGTCATCTTTGGGCGGGAGCGCCTGGATACCAGCTTGCACCTTGTGATTCAATCCAAAGACGCGCTGTGAGGATTGTTAACGAATCCAAATTGACGGACGGTTTAGAACTTTTGAGTCTGAGAAGAGATTTTGCTTCCCTTTGCGTGTTCTACCGATTGTACAATGGGAGGAGTTGTTTGACATGATGTCCACGGCCTCCTTCTACAGTCGCACCGCTCGCCATCGACAGGGAATTCATCCTCACACATTGGAACCGAAGTGGTCACGTACTGTGCGATTCCAGCGGAGTTTTCTTCCACATACTACTAAGCTGTGGAATGAACTGCCTGTTGAGGTTTTCCCAGGAGGCTACAGCATGGGGTTCTTCAAAAAGGGCGTAAAGAGGTTTTTACAGGGTCGGCAACGCGCACGTGATGCCTTTGGTGTTACAGGCGTCCATAGGCTACGGTAACTGCTTTCCATCAGGCGGGCCGTATGCTTGTTTGTCACCTTAGTGGTATAAAAAAAAAGTAGCCTTTAGGCGCCTTGAAAAGTGCCGTGGAGTATGCTCTAAACCCCTTCAATAGAGGGGAGACCCGTATCCCTGTAGTAGGTTGAATAATGGTTGTCAACGAACAGGAGTAGGAAGCTTTGAAATTTGACTTCTCCTCTTGGCAATGTGAACGACAGTATATGGCAAATAAGTTTCTATAAGTTTAAAGAGATTTTAGTGCAGAATAAGCAACAAATAATAGGTACTAATATTATAGAACCAGGCGAAGTAAGTATCTTATTATTAAACTAGACCAACAAACACAAGTAAAAATTAATTAATAAACAGAAGAAAGTCTAAATCCACCTTCCGCGTCTAAAAAACCACTTTTTAACACATCTTTTTATTGCTCAACAGAGTTTTCAAGTATGTAATATCTGTATACTGTACCCGGGTGCAAATAAAATATAACCTACTAGCTTACACCCTCGGCTTTGCCCACGTTAACTATTTTTTTATTATAAAGTATTCTATGTCCATCCTAATACTTTTAAGAATATGAGTACAAAGTTTCATAATGATCGGTTGAGTAGTTTCAGCGAACACAATTCGCATCGCATTCGTCTAAAGAACGCATCATGTTACTTTCTTTAGGAGAACCAATTTTTAAAATCGGTTCAGTTGTTTTTGAACTTATCCAATACTAGCTTCCATTCGCGGTTTCGCGCGCGTTTACGAAAAATTCTTTTAATTTTTCGGGTTAATACTATCTATGACACTCACGAATAACGTGGTTCTCTATTGGTAAAAGAATTTTCAAAATCTTTTCAGTAGATCCAGAGATTACTATCTGCAACCTCGCAAATTCACAAGCTTTACTTCTTTATAATATTAGTAGATATAGAAAAAAAAAACAAAAAAAAATACAAATCTTCTCTCTATTAAATATTATTATAGATAACAAAAAATGAAAGCGATTAAGTTACGTGACGCGATATATTGTTTTGTTCGAAGATAAAGTAACCGGATTGATTTAATTTGATTTACAGGAAAACTATTATTTTTATCACGTTTATTAACAGATAAAATACACATATAATATTACTACAAAATTATAATTGACTCGTATAATAAACGAACATCAATTACATAACAGTTTACAAATCCGTACTTCAAAAGAAATTAAGAAACCCACGTGAACACTTCGTTATTTATCTGGCTGTCCGTCTTTCGGTTTTTTAGGAACGTAGTATCAGGTTGAAATTAATATCAAATAATTTAGTCTGTGAAGCCTTGAATTACTTTCAAAGATCTGTAAAAAAAAAACTTCTAAGTAAACGCAGTCATAAGATAACGTCGTTTATTGGTATATTTTGTCACTCGCAAGGGAATCAAAACCGCGTACCTATATGGTTTTGATTCCCTTGATTCCCTTGCGCAACACATATTTAGGTATAATTTTGTTAATAAATATCTTAAAACTTTTATTTTGAATTATTGTGATTATGAGATTACAGTAAATCCAGTAACGCGGGTTGTAATTGGTTATTATACAATCTAATGTCGTAGTTGTCAACTGAAAATGTGGATAAACATCAATATTAAATTAAAAAACCGGACAAGTGCGAGTCGGACTCGCCCACCGAGGGTTCCGTAGGTACGTAGTATCATTATTAAATTTGATATTTTTCATTATAAATAAGAAATAATGCGTCGAAAAAAATAAATAAAATATATTTTGCAATGTGTACATCAAGCCCTTTCATATGATACCCCATTTGAACTAGTAGTTTCAATTTGAAATTTCGACACCCTATAAAAAATATAGACCCCCTATTTTTTTAGATCTATTTACAAATGTATAGTTTTGAGATTTATTCCTGTACTTGTAGTCTATAACGATGTTACTTGCCAAATTTCATAGTTCTAGGTCAACGGGAAGTACCCTATAGGTTTTGATTCCTTTGAGTGTGTCGAAATATGCGTTTTTTGCTGAATAAACGGCCGTAACTTTTTTCTACGTAAACTTAGCAGTTTGATTTTTTTTTAACTTCATGGGACCGTAGACCTGTGTATACAGTTCAAATTTCAGCTTGATACCTCCACGCATTCTCGACATAGAAATGTTTGACAGACAGACAGACAGACAGACAGACAGACAGACAGACAGACAGACAGACAGACAGACAGACAGACAGACAGACAGACGGACAACAAAGTGATCTTATAAGGGTTCCGTTTTTCCTTTTGAGGTTCGGAACCCTAAAAATACGTGTGGCACTCGGGGACAGTCGTGGTAAAGCTATTGTATAGCATTTTTTATCAACTTATAATTATTTATTTATTTATGCAGTATTTTTAATAAGACATAAAAAATTATGCCATCGTATGTATTTTTTAATAAATTAAAATTTTATCCCAAAATCAATCAAATAATGTCAAAAATAATGATGTCAAAATCGAGAGTCAAAAATAATAATAGCGAAATAGTTCAAAAAAAGTCTTTAGTCATTTACTAACATCGAATAAAGTTACAAAAAGAGTAATGACCACATCGAGGCGCGAACGTAGAAACGATAGTTCAAATTGGTCACACATTTACAACTGCGCCATTGACTCGATAATACTCACTGGCGAAATACGAGTATGTATTGTATAAGGAAATGTTCTTAAGCCAAGTCGAGTCCAAATGTCATATTAGGTGGAGGGTGATAGGTTTTATTTTCGTTACGGAATTTCTTGATTCGGTCGCCACGCTCAAAGCCCGTGATAAAAGCTATGCAATAGCAATAGCTTAAAAAAACAAAAACAAAAACGCCGAACTGTCGAATCAACGAATTCGACCGCAATAATATGCAAAATTCATTGTTATAACTGGTAGAAATAAAATGCGATGGACTTGTCATTTGTAGGTTATTGTTCTAACCATCAACATCAACAGATCGCCTGAGGATGCCTCGCGTAGAGGCGAAACACGTGTCGCAGAGACGACCACGGCAGTCGGAGCAGCGGCGGTCGCATGTATCTTCTGTTTCAGATGTTGGAGATTCGCCGAGACGACCACAGCAGCTGGAGCAGAGACGACCAAAGCAGCCACGGCAGTCGCATGCAACTACTAACGGTAGTGGGTGGGTGCCGGCCGGTAGTAGTTTGAAAAATTATCTCATAGTTTGATAAATCACTCTTAAAAACCGATAAATTTAATCTAGTCACATGTCGATAAACTAAATTATAAAACGAGCGGCTGGGATTGATAAGTAAACAGACAACGGTAAATTAGAAACATGCGAGTAGTGCTGATTCTAGGACTGGTAGCTTTGGTGGCGGGCACACCGACTTTGGTGGAGCCGGGAGCCGCTTACGACTACCATGTGAAGTATGGCATTCCTCATGCGTCGAGGATCAAGGAAGTCGAAGATATCATCATCGCTGAGAAAGATCTGGCTTCTTCAGACCAAAGTGTAAGGATTGTAGGCGGCGCTGTCGCACCAACTGGAGCGCATCCGTACCTGGTATGTAAAATTCATTTTTAAAGTATAGGGGTGTAAGTGACCCATCTATGAGCCAAAACTAACCTTCAACTGCACATTGTGCACCCTACTGATTTAATAATAATAAACGCAATGTTTCAGGCTGGTCTTTTAATCACCTTCGTGAACATAGCTGGCCAATCCGCGTGTGGATCATCCATTCTATCTGCCAACCGGTTGGTCACCGCGGCCCACTGCTGGTTCGACGGTGTCAACCAAGCCAACCAATTTACCGTTGTCCTCGGCTCCAATATGCTGTTCTATGGTGGCATACGCATACCTACCAACACAGTCATCATGCACTCACAGTGGATACCTTCCCTTTTGCACAACGACATCGCCATGATTTACTTACCTACAAGCGTAGCTTTCTCAAGTAAGTATTCGTCGACATCGTCATCCTACTGCTGGGATACGAGTTTCCCCTCAATCGAAGAGGTTTAAAGCATACTCCACTACGCTGCTCAACTGCGAATTGGCGGAGGTCAGTGTTTTCAAGCCGCCTAAAGACTGACTTAACTTAACGACTGTAATCTAAAAATAACAGCTGGGACCGACGGCTTAACGTGCCACCCGAACAACGGAGGAGCTCAGGATAAATGTTTATTTATCCTGAGCTCCTCCGTTGTTCGGGTAGGGTGTCCATTCATGGACAGCCTACGGTCGACGTTGCTTAACTTGCGTGATCGATTAGACTTAGACTTAGATCGATTAGATGCCACGCGCAGCGACGGCATCGAGCTCCTCATAAAAGTTTTGTATTTATTCAACTAGGTTAGATTATACATCGATCTGTTACCACTTAATTCGCTTTAGAAAATCTGTCAGGAACGATTTCTGTATGGAAAACTTCCGATGCAATGTTGTTGTTAGCTAAGTCAGTCATCATGCTTTGCACATCATGAACGGACGGACAGCGGAGTCTCAGTAATAGGGTCCTTCCCTTTGGGTAAGGAAACCTAAAAAACAATCTAAATGTCTATGCTAAATCTTATAAATAAAATCCTGTTATTGGCTCACAGTTGCTTAGAAGTAGAATAATTTATAAAAAGCTTAACGATCTTCCAAATATTACACAATTTTTTTTTTCTGGATTGTGTTCTAGGCGTCATCCAACCAATCTCGATTCCTGCTGACAATGATCAGTTTGTTGGACAGTGGGCAGTCGCAGCTGGATTTGGCCGTACAAGTGACCGTAAGTATTTTACGTTCTAAACCAAGTTTGATGAATGACCTTTTTCTTGTAAAAACTCCAACACAGATTCAAAAATGGCTGAAAATCTTTCTAAGCAAGAGCCTCTTGATAGCCAGCGAACTTCAGTGTGCAGAAGTAATCGAGTAAAGACTTCGTCATTTTCCTCACATAGCTGAGCAAATAACCGAGAGTTCAAAGAATTGCTTCGAATCTTGTTGATAGCATTTATTAGATATTGTAAAGACTTATGCAATCTAGGACTCAGCTTTTTTGCTACTAAATGCCTGTGAATCACGCAGTGAATGACCAGTACATCAGGCAGTTGTCGCTTTAAGTGAGCTATAAAACCACGATGACGACCAACCATAGACGGTGCACCATCAGTCGCAACAGAAACAATGTTCTTCCATGGAATAGCTTTGTCAGTAAAAAAATGTTCCACGGCCTGAAAAATCGATTCTCCTCTGGTATCAGTCTCTAAATATGGAGCAAAAAGCAGTTCTTGGCACATATTTTCATCTTTGATATATCGAACATATCCTAACAACAGAGCTTCATTGCCGGGTAATGTAGACTCGTCCAACTGGAGAGAGAATCTGTTGGTCTGTAAGAACTTGCATAAAATGTTTTCCACATCGCGTCCCATCTCGTCCATGCGTCTCTGACCGGTGTTATTGTTCAAAGGTATTTATTCTCTTCAAAATATCATGTGCGGGTTTGTGCAATACATTGTTAACGACCTCCGCAATGGCTGGTAAGATAAGCTGCTCTCCAATTATGTAGGGTTTCCCCGACTTCGCTATTTGTAAAGATATATTATAGGACGCTCGTAAACCATCATCGCCTTTAATAGATGATGACGCAAACATCGATCTTATGGATGGCCTTTTGTCTAGTTTTTCTTTAAGTGCTTGAAATAATGACAAGGGCTTACTTTTTTTGTCAGCATGTACTCTTGATAAGTGGTCATCCATTTTTGAAGGCTTCATGGCATCGTTACTAATACTTTTTCACATATGAGACACATTGGCAAGTGTTCATTTGATGGAGATGCAATAAATCAAGTAGTCCAAACTGTATTGTCTGCATTTTTTTTTTCATGTCCGCCATCATAAATCTCTGAGTAGTCTCAGTAATCTTGCAAATAAAAAAATAAGAAACTACCTAAATAAAAAACAATAATAAACTGTAAAATTTACTGGTAAATTTTTACAATTGAAACAACTGAGGCAAACTGCAAACTGTTGCAAACAATCTACAGATAGCTCAACTGATCACTATCACACAGTGGGGCAATACAGCAGCGTCCCCAAGACGCTGCATTGCCCCACTGTATGGCAATGCTGATGCGCCGTGCCGGATAAAAACTGTTTGGTACTTACCCTGTAAATTTTTAATAATCTGCAGATATTGTATGGTTACGCTATTAACTCGCGTAAGGAGCTCAGCATTTTGTAAATTCTTTTTCAGTCACTTTACTTCACTTAATTTAGCTATGTAATAACTTTGTAATCTCTTGAAATAAATGAGTACTTATATGAGTTATTATCGTTCAAGCTCCAACGAATTATAAACGCAAATGAACTTTCAACCTAAGTGCAAGCTCGTTAAATAGTAATATATATCATATTAAGTATCAGGAACATGTTTCAACTTGATCATGAATTCGTTCGTGTAAAATCGCGTAAGCGTCAAATAGAGAGCAAGTCAAAACGCGCCTGAAAGACGTACGCTCGAACTCATTATCTTGCACAAACTTGTCCACACTGACTTGCCGAGTTTTTCATCTTGTACGAACTTGAGACTTTACATTACTACAACAATGCTATTTCCTACAAAAATATTAATTATTCTTAGTACACGTAACACAACATAAACAATACAGTACCTACCTACCTATCTTGAAAGTTTTAAATAAGAACTTGTGTTAATTTATTAGGGGTTTAGACCTCGTCGACCCCCAAAATCAGTTTCCGTTTATGTCGACCCCAAGTAAGCACTTATACAATAATATAGGATCAAAAAAATATTTTCTTACTTTGTTACTCAGAACAAACTGGGATCACTCTCGACTCAGTAGTGAGTCACGTCAACCTGCAAGTGATGACGGTGCAGCAGTGCCAGCTGTCATTCGGAGTCCACGTGATAGACAGCACCGTCTGCACCTTCGGCACTGGCGGCGTTGGTATCTGCGGGGGAGACTCCGGTGGACCTCTTGTCGTCAATAGATTTGGACAAAATCTTCTGGTAAGAGCATTTCTGCTAATACATTAAATTATATCGTCCTACCTATTTCATATCATTTGTCTAATCATAACAAGTAAATGAAATCTAAAATTATAATAAGTACTTAATACTAAAATGATAATAATATTTAGAAACTAAACTGTAACTACCTATTTCAAAATCTGATTCTCCTAATGCCTAAGACTCAAGCTCGAGTTCGATTACTATGGACACCCTCTGTGCGAGGAGCTGCCTGCCCAGAAGCCGCCAGCTACCTCTTATCCCTTAGGCAGGGACGAGAGATAATTTATTTACTCTATGCCCTTAGGCAACTTTCTGAGGACGTTTACCTTACTGAGGAGTATGTGTGCGCTCTAAAACCACCCTCTCTGTTTTGTACCATGGACCGAGACGGTCTCGACAGGAATTACGACAAATATACTTATAAATTAACCCGTGCGCTTCACATCATCATCATTTCAGCCAAATATATTCCTTTAACTTCTTTATGTATAAATGTTTCAAATGTAGCACTAACTATATGGGATTCCTTTGTTTTAGCAGAATTTTATTCAAAAGATTTAATGAAGTGAACACTTCTTTAGCGCGTTGGGCATTTTTTGAGATGGGATAAAACCATTGAACTCGCGACACAGTTACCGTAACCGACACAATAGACCGGCTATTTGGCGCGGTATGAGGTATTTTGCGCACCGTGTGCTTGCTTGTGCACTATTGACTCGTCAGTCCGTCCTTACTCTCCGCACTTCCACCTTTACTCGGTTAATTTGGATATGTAACACGTGTCAATATGAAGCTTTGTCTCAATTTGGTCGGCTTGTTAAAAAGCAACTAAGCACTTGTCGAGCGAAAATTCATATTCAGATTCTGCAATTTTTCCTTCCAGGTTGGTGTCAGTTCGTTCGTCGCCCAGGCCGGTTGCCAGCTTGGCCACCCGTCCGCCTTCGCCAGAACTTCCAGCTTCAGAACTTTCATTCAACAGCACATGTGGTAAAGGAACTAAAACCGTAGCGAAAAATTGTTATCTAAAACATATAGCATGGAGATTTTTCCGACCAATGATGATGAGTAGACAATAGACATTCAATTTGTGAATATTAGTATACTTTTTTACAATAAAGTGTTTTGTTTTATTTTGCTTACATCGTTGGACCTACGAGAATCGTGGCGTATAGTGTTTTCAATACAAATGCCATGACGCCTCTCCGATTTCCAATCTTATAGACACGAATAGTATTTATGTAAGGAAAGATGACAACATAGGTTCTTTTAATAAGTGTTATATCGTTCCAAGAACTTAGAAAAAAAAAAACATTTTTTATAAGAAAAAGATATATAACTTTTTTTTATTATACTACGTCGGGTGGCAGACAAGCATACGGCCCGCCTGATGTGAAGCGGTTACCGTAACCATATTAACGCTCGCAACTAGCCAACTAATAAAAAAAATATCACTCGCTCGCCGGCATCCCCGCCGCCATCGCAGCATCTCCTTCCTTTCTGGTGACCTCGCTCACTCGCAGGAACATAACAACCCTCAAGGAAATTGTTATTTGGCTGCGATATTATGTGAGGTGGAGTCAAATTCCCCAGTCGGGTAGCTTGCAATTACGCTCCCTACCTCTCTTTTCGCCTGAGCTTCGTTTGTCAGTCAGCGCGTGCAGGTGGCTTAATTTATAGTAAGTATACATTATTTACAATCACGTACTGTAATAATGCTGGGATACGGGCCTCCCCTCAAACAAAGAGATTTAGCCCACCACGCTGCTAAACGGGGGGCTGGCGGAGGTCAGTGTTTTCAAGACGCCTAAAGGCCATTGACTTGGCTTAACGATTGATATCGGTCATGTCCTTGAGGAATGATAATTAAATACATTTTCATTTCTCATACTCTGAAAGTAGTGTTGTTTTGATCTGATTATTGTGTGGAAAATGCTGCCGATTGATATCGGTCATGTCCTTGAGGAATGATAATTAAATACATTTTTCATTTCTCATACCCGGAAAGTGGTGTTGTTTTGATCTGATTATTGGGTGAAAAACTGATACAAATTACTTCCCACCTAAGGGCCGGAATGAACTTTAAAAATAGAACTGCTGCTATCTGTGAAGAGTTTTATGTAAAAAAAAAAATTGTGAACTTAGCGCAAACTACTTTGAGCGGAATAGGCCGCAACAATTACGCGGTGAGTTCCATATTTAAAATTTAAAAAGTCGACATAAATTGGCGGGATAATAATCTGATGTATCTGTGACGGAATTCAAAAACATAGGTACAGTGCTACAAACTTATCTGACCCGGTGGCCAAATTTAGAACTAAAGCCGCCATCTTTTAATGTAGTATTGCCAGGTACAATTAATTTACTTACCGCGTATGCACATTCCATTGAGGTGTATTTTTTTAAATACATATTATCTTTTTCTACACATTTCATTTCTTACAATAAAAAAATCGTCAACGAGTTGTTTCTGTGCAATATTATAACTCTATAATATGATATAATAGCTATGATCGCGGTTTAACGTGGTGCATTTTTAAAACTAATCAACAAAAAATAGAAGGCAATTGATATTTAATTGAAACACCACACAACACCATTAATAAGTATATCAATGCTATTATTTTAATAGTGTATATATTTCTTTGATTTTTATATTTCCTCTAAAACGGGCGGCATTTCGTTTAATAGCAACACTTAAGTCGATCGTACCGCCCCCGCCACCGGGCCAGATAAGTTTGTGGCACTATACAGTGCTTCAAACTTATCTGACCCGGTGGCCAAATTTAGAACTAAAGCCGCCATCTTGTAATGTAGTATCGCCAGGTACAATTAATTTACTTACCGCGTATGCACATTCCATTGAGGTGTATTTTTTTAAATACATATTATCTTTTTCTACACATATTTCATTTCTTACAATAAAAAAATCGTCAACGAGTTGTTTTTGTGCAATATTATAACTCTCTAATATTATATAATAGCTATGATCGCGACATAACGTGGTCCATTTTTAAAACTAATCAACAAAAAATAGAAGGCAATTGATATTTAATTGAAACACCACACAACACAATTAATAAGTATATCAATGCTATTATTTTAACAGTGTATAAAAGTCAAAGAAATATATTATATTTCTTTGATTTTTATGTTTCCTCTAAAACGGGCGGCATTTCGTTTAATGGCAACACTTAAGTCGATCGCACCGCCCCCGCCACCAGGCCAGATAAGTTTGTGGCACTATAATAATCTTATATGCTTTATGCTAAGATTTGAATATTAAAAATGAGTTCAAGCGATTCTGAAATGTTGACACCAGAATCAATTAAAGACGAAGCAAATTGTGTTATAGAAATTAGTGTCCGACCGAATGTTCGGTTTCGGTTTCGGTTTCGGTCGAGTTTCGGCAAAAATAACGAGTTTCGGTTTAGTTTCGGTTTCGGCGGCAAACCTGCCGAAACTACGACCGAAACCGAAACTTCATTTGGGAGTTCCCGCGCTGTGCCCGGTCATGATCGGCGCAGTAAATTCCATCCAAGCGACGAAGATATTTTGCCGCGTCCACATGCCTAATCATGTCGTGACTTGTTTGCGTTTACAGTGCGTTTTGTTTGTTGTTTGTGAGTTTTCGTGTGATTTGTTTTGAATTCGGTAAATTTTATCATGTGATATTGTATTAATAATATGTTATACTAAATTATTATGTTTACTACCTACCCGGTAGTAAACATAATAATTTAGTATAACAAACTAATGCATAGATTATAGTAGAATCAAGTCTAACATAACTATCTGAATAATCTAACTCATTCGGTAATACTATACGTAAACAAACAATAGTTAGGTACTTGGTACTTACTATAGTGCATTAGTGGTGATAATAATAAAGATTTAGAGTTTCAACGATCAATTTAATAATTATAACCAAGTATCTAGCAGTTATAACGTAACATGACGTAATAATTATTATTATTTTATAATACGTCGGGTAGCAGACAAGCATACGGCCCGCCTGATGTGAAGCGGTTACCGTAGCCATATTAACGATCGCAACATAAAATATCGCTCGCGCGCTGCCACCCCCGTCCTCCCTTTCTGGTGACCTCACTTACTCGCAGGAACACAACAACCCTCAAGAGATTTTTTATTTGGCTGCGGTATTCTGTGAGGTGGAGGTACATTCCCCAGTCGGGTTGCTTACAATTACGCTCCCTACCTCTCTTTTCGCCAGAGCTTCGTTTGTCAGTTAGCAGGGTGCACCGCGTGTAGGTGAAGTTGGCTTTGATTCAGAGATGTTGATGTACCTCTTACACCCCCAATTATAAGAAAAGTGTAGGTATTTTTCTTATAATTTGGGGTGTAAGTGGGTGGGGTGTAAGTTAGATAATAGGCTATTTTCCAATGTTTAAAAATTGTATAAATTATTTAACAATATCGTAAAATACACAAAACTATAAAGATCTGCAAACTTTCATTCTAATATCTTCAGTCAGACTTTTTTAGCGTCGATCAAAATTTGGCGGGAAAGTCCATTTTAAAAGTATGAAATTATTAAAAAAAAATATTTTTATTGGAGAAGCAATAAAAAATGCTATAACTTTTATTATGATATACTAATCACATAAACGTAATATTTAACATAGCTGTCGTACAAATTTCTGATTTGATGCATACAAAATACAAACCTGTGACGTCATAATTCGGTAGTCTTTTGTGTGGATCGTTCTGGGGCAGTCTAAAAATTGTGATTTTCAAATTAACATATCTCGAGCGATTTTTGTGCTATCGAAGTAATTCTTTCACCTATGGTTATATTATGGAGACGTCCCTACATATCAAACCGAAAAAAATAATAGTCAAATAGCCTATTGTTTCGTAAAAGTTTCGGTTTCGGTTTCGGTTTCGGCCGAAACTGAGACTGTTGCCGAAATTCGGTTTCGGTTTCGGTTTCGGTCGTAAAAACTAGTTTCGGTCGGACACTAATAGAAATTCTTTTGCCAGAAATCTCAAAAGAAAGATATATAAACACATACCATGATTTTATGAAGTGGCGAGCAGAGAAGAATATAAAATCGTTTTCCGAAAGTGTATTTCTTACAAATAAACTAATCTTAAAATAAATATTATGTAAATAAAAAGAAAGAAAAAATAAAATTAATTACTAAACCGCGTCAAAAAATTCCTCCGCATCGCCGTCAAAAGGCATCGTGCTCAGAACGCTGGCAGCATTGCCACGCTGAATGGCAATGCTTATACGTTGTGCCAAATATAGGCCAGCCCTCTGGTCACGGGAAATAACAACCAAGCGCTTTGCTAAACCTCTAAATATTATTTTAATGGACTGTGTAGCAAACTACAGTCTTCTACGCTATGGAGCCGATATTGAATGCTCAAGAGTACACTTAGTGTAAAGCACAATGTAAATATGAAAAACATCCATAGTTTAACATCATTTTTGAAAAGACAGTCTTAGGTATTCAAGAGTAAGAAATCTAAGGTTTTCATCTCTCATGAAGTGGATTTTTTTTTAAATGATGCTCCTGACGAGATATATTTGGCAGTGAAGGTAAGTTTACCTTAGTATTTATGGATTTATTCTAAAAATGAACGTATTTATTACACAAATACTAAAAAATTACATGTTTTTTACAGGTGGTATTGATACTCGGTATAAGCGGCGCTTGCAGAAGCAGGGAACTCACAAATTTGACAATTAAGGACATTGAAAGTCAAGGCCAATTATTACTAGTAAAACTGACTAAAACAAAAACAAATATTGAGCGCTCGTTTGTAGTACAAGAAGAGTTTACACAAAAAGTAAAGAAATATCAAAAAAACCGGACAAGTGCGAGTCGGACTCGCCCACCGAGGGTTCCGTAGGTACGTAGTATCATTATTAAATTTGATATTTTTCATTATAAATAAGAAATCATGCGTCGAAAAAAATAAATAAAATATATTTTGCAATGTGTACATCAAGCCCTTTCATATGATACCCCATTTGAACTAGTAGTTTCAATTTGAAATTTCGACATCTTATAAAAAATATAGACCCCCTATTTTTTAAGATCTATTTACAAATGTATAGTTTTGAGATTTATTCCTGTACTTGTAGTCTATAACGATGTTACTTACCAAATTTCATAGTTCTAGGTCAACGGGAAGTACCCTATGGGTTTTTATTTATTTATTTATTCGATAACATACATAAGTTTACAGTTATGTAACCAAAACACTCATGTACATAGCTTAAGATACAATATTATGAAAAAATAATAATTACAAAGAATTTAAACACTTGTTTATAAATTGATATAAAGTATCAGCGAATACGTCGGCATCCGGGCATCGCTTATGAATTTCGTTCATAAGTGTAATGTTACGTGCTGTAGGTGCATTCTGCGCGCGACAAGTGCGCACAGGTGCCACGGTGTTAGTGAACAGCCGATGCCGGCGACGCAGCCCCTCCACACCACTACTGCGCGAAGGTGCAACTAGCCCAATACGTTCTAATGTTTTCGGATCCTGTATTTTATATCTAAGAAGCTGATAATAATGCACTATCTGCTGAATTGTACGTCTTAACTCTAGAGTATTAATCCCCATCATACCTCCTACAAAAAGAGATGGGTAAAGAAATGGGTAATACCCATATTGCCTTTTATAAATATGTCTAGCAAATTTTTTTTGGATCTTTTCTATTTGAAGAACATATTTCGTTTCATATGGATTCCACACAACAGCGCCATATTCCAGTCCACTACGTACGTAGGCGTTATATAGTAATATTGCAGTTTTCGTACTTGAAAACTGCGGAGAGACTCTCATTACAAAACCCAGAGTCTTGCTCGCACGATTACATATCGCCCGCACATGTGAGTGAAAGTCTAGTGTCGGAGTTAGCGTTAGCCCAAGGTCTCGAATTTCTTCCACTCGCGCCAAGGGTACACCATGAAGGGTGTATGAATGCCTAATAGGGTGTCTAACCATGGAGAAAGTAATTATTTGACACTTAGTTACATTTAAGGGCAATTTATTTGACAAACTCCACCCCTCAATAGCATTTATATCTCTCTGAAGCATTTCCGTGTCGTGAGCACTCCGAATTCCCAAGTACAACTTGACATCATCTGCAAACATTAAACAGTTGGCTGCCTTGACAACCCCTGGCAAATCATTGATCATAATTAGGAACTGGGTAGGTCCAAGCGTACTACCCTGACTAACTCCTGAAGGGGTATTATAAGGCGCTGATTCATACCCTGCTAGTCGAACGTATTGACTTCTGTTTGACAGGTAGCTGGCTAAGAACTTCAGGAGTTTAGGAGTGAAACCCATACATGCAAACTTTTGTAAAAGAACATCATTATCAACCAAATCAAAAGCCTTCTGGAAGTCCAGATACACTGCATCCACTTGCCGATGAGCATCCATTTCATTGTGTATATAATCTACGTAATTAATTAGATTAGTGGTAGTTGATTTTGCTCGTCGGAACCCATGCTGGTCTTCGTGTAACCATGCTCCAATCTGTTGTCTGATGATTTGGTCAATGTTAATCTCAAACAACTTACCAAAACCCGACAAAACCGCTATAGGCCTATGCATGCATATATCTGATTTGGACTTTCCCTTAGGCACAGGTGTCACCCTGGATGTTTTCCACCACACTGGATATTTTGCCTTGTGTAGGGAGAGATTATAAATATGTAATAGTGGCTGTGCTAAAACCGAAATACAATCCTTAATTAAATATGACGGGATCCCATCAGGACCGATCGCTGCACGACTTTTTAGTTTTCTAGCTGCCCTACATAACTGCTGATATTTAATAGAGTCTATGTCTACAGAGGCGCCCGTCGTTACCGCCGTACTAGCATAGCGCTCGGCTTGACTAGCGTCTAGTGTTGGTGTATCCTTGAGAAAAACAGAACTGAAATAATCTGCAAAACAATCTACTGCTTGCTGCCCACTAACAGTTCTGCCGTCATACGTGTACTCATCGCACTGCCCTCTATCTCTACGCTTCTCTCTAATATATCCCCAAAATTTTGCTGGATCTGTGTTGATGTTTCGTTCGGTATTTCTTATATATAGCTCGTGAGATTGTTTTATTAAATTTTTTACCCGCCATCTATAATATTTGTATAACTCATGATTAAAAACTTTATTTTCTAATCTAAATTTTTTTAAATGATAATATTTATATTCTATATTTTTTATTATATCAGGAGTGTACCACACTGGATACTTATATTTACTAGCATACTCCCTACTTTTTTTTATTGGCACATGTTTATTGATGCAATTATACAATAATTCATAAAATAATTCTGTAGCAGTATCTACATCATCGCTGTTTAATACCGCTTCCCAGTTAACTTTCCCCAATTCAGCATATAGTGCACAAAAATCAGCCCTACGAAAGTTCCACTGAGGTCGGAATACGGTGTGCTGCGGAGATTGTGAAGAAGATGGTAAAGATGTATACCCGCGGGATATTTGCAGCGTAATACTGAGTGGAGGGTGATAATTATCAGGTTCGACCAGCGCTTCGATATCACCTGTTACACTAACCTTCTGTGATTCAATACCGGTAAGTACCAGATCCAGAATGCCGCCGTATTCGTTATATACTTCATTATATTGTCGTAAATGACAAAATTCGCAAAAATTAGAAAACTGTAGCTTAACATTCTCACTACAAGAATTCAAATTAAAATCTCCCATTAATATGAAGTCAAGCGAAGGGTATTTACTTAAACAATTTTCAATACAATTAAGTACATTTAAATATTGTATATCATTATAGCTAGGTGGCAAGTAAACAACACAACACAAGAATTGAACATTTTTCCATCTTACAATTGCAAAAATAATTTCTTTATCGGATGTCAACCCATCTATATCGGTAATTTGCCGTACACTATAACAATCCTTTACGGCTAATAACACGCCCCCCCAACCCGTGTCTCCTACCCGATCGTGTCGCAGTACCGCGTATCCTGGCGGGAAGAGCTCACCATCAGCCACTGAACTATTTAAAAAAGTTTCAGTGAGGGCAATAATGTCCGAAGGGCATGTCGTTATATTGAGACTAAATATTGCAGTCTTAGAGCGTAAACCTCTTACGTTTTGATATAAAATATGTGCGCTTTTCGGTTTATTGCGTTTCATTGCGTTTATTTTGTTCCGATCGACGAAAAATCTGTCTCCATGGCTTGACACAGATATCTTCTGACCAGTTTTGTGGGTTCATTACTAAACTAGCAAGTTTCGACGGGACCCCAATTTTGAACGATTCGTAGTTGCCTCGTGGTTTCAGCTCCTCCACCACGCATACATCCATATTGCAAATATTTAATAAATGTTCACGTACCTGGTCAGCCGTTGTGCCTTTCTTAACATAATATAGATGAACATTTTGCATTCTCTCAGCCGCTTCCAATACCGTTGTACCTGGTTTTGCAGTACCCCGAAGAACTCCTGCCTGCGACGCCTGGGCTCGCCTACGTACGACCTTTGTCCAAGCACCCCCGTCAGTATCTTCATTTTGGACGGAAGACGGAGGCGCCTCGTTACAAATAGTTGCTTTCGACGTCCCCGCCATCACGGATAAGGCCGAAAGCGATACCTGCGTCGCTCCTGGTACAGCTGCAATAGTTCTTGATGCGGTGACGGACGTTCTTTCATTTGATCTAACTTTGGCACTTTCTTGTTGTTGTGGTTTTTTATTTTTAATAGGGTGACTCACCACGCCTGTCTGTGGTGTTTCGTAAGTCCCCACAGTCCTGTTCTGATCAGGTTCCGATGAAGGTAACACTGTCCTATCAGTTTCCTCATATTTTCGGAGCTTATCTTCTAAAGCAGTGTTTCTGTTTACAAGATCAATCAGATTCAGTATTAAATCTTGCATTTTGATACCCTTGAGTATGTCGAAATATGCGTTTTTTGCTGAATAAACGGCCGTAACTTTTTTCTACGTAAACTTAGCAGTTTGATTATTTTACAACTTCATGGGACCGTAGACCTGAGTGTACAGTTCAAATTTCAGCTTGATACCTCCACGCATTCTCGAAATAGAAATTCTTGACAGACAGACAGACAGACAGACAGACAGACAGACAGACAGACAGACAGACAGACAGACAGACAGACAGACAGACAGACAGACAGACAGACAGACAGACAGACAGACAGACAGACGGACAACAAAGTGATCTTATAAGGGTTCCGTTTTTCCTTTTGAGGTACGGAACCCTAAAAATGAGACCCAGTGATGTAAACACGGACCGTTCTTTTCTCAACTATCAGAAGGGAAAATGCTATAAACAAGTGATCGGAAAAAATAAAATCTCAGGTATGCCGAAGCAGATAGCAACATATTTGAATTTACCAAACTGTGAGCAGTATACCGGACATTGTTATAGACGAACGTCAGCAACACTTTTAGCTGATTCTGGAGCAAACATGACAACGTTAAAAAGACATGGAGGCTGGAAATCCAGCACAGTCGCCGAAGGCTACATTGAGGATTCAGATAAAACTAAAATTTCAACCAAATTAACTGAAACTATAAAAATACGCCCCAATTTGCCTCAGCCGACAACTTCCAGGGAGTATCCGCCATGGAATTCATCGTCTGATGATATACCATACAGATATCCAGAACAGCCAAATTTGTCATAATATATCAAACAGCATAAACATTCCAAACAAAAATGTAACTTTTAATTTCACGAATTGTCCTAATTTGACAATTAATTTTAAATAGGTACTACTAATATTATTATATATTACCATTAAATAGCTTAGATAAACAACTAGTTTTATTTTCCTCATATTCGAAATGAAAAGTAGAGCGTTTAACACGGGTAAAAGAATCAATTCCTACTCGGACTATAGCCGCCCTCGCTGTGCTCGGGCGTCTAAATACCTCGGGAATTGATTCTTTCGACCCTCGGTTAACAATCTACTATTCCATTGACATCAATGGAAAATATGTAGGTACTCAGCGAATCTACTCGCTACTGATTTCGGCCCGTGGTTCGGCCGGCTCGATTTCACATCAAAAGAGGTCATCGTGTGTTCAAACTCATAGAAATAATAGTTCTAGTTTGGGATAAGAGATGGCGCTGTATATTTTTATTGAGTTTCTGAAACGCGCTATGGTTTGGTTTGTATAGTTACATAGTATCAGAGCGTGAGTAATTAAATACCCCCTTAGCAACCTAGCATAAACCTGTGTGGCAAATGTGTGGTGACTAATGTATATACTTTAATACACGGTTCGTCTGGAGTCTCTGGAATTTTTATTTCGAGTCGGCGAGTCCCTGTAGTTTTTGAATGAAGTACGGTCGTCGTACATTTGGCCTTCTAAGCTGGATAGTTTGGATGGGCTAATAACGACTCGGACCTCTCGTTCGCACCCACGGGCAACAGATTGTTGTCAAGGGCGGACACCATTGCTCGCATTGCAATACACGTTCAGTACCTATGCGCGTAGTCGGGACCAGGATGGGTGGTGCAGTACAACCGACTACACCCTAGAAAAAGTGAATGCAGTGCATCGGAGTGTGACGTCACATGCAGCGGACGAAGGCCGGAGTCAAATCAATGGATACACCTATGGATATGTGAGTGAGTGAATACTGGACATACAACTGTGAGTACTTTCTTTCATCAATTAATAGTAATCAGTGCTAATCAATATTGAGCCTTAAATACAAGAAGAAATTAACTTTGGATTTTGAAGCAATAGTTTGAAGAATTTGTAGGAAACTCGTAGACTTAGAATAATTTTAAGAAAAGTGCAACTACGGGGAATCCATGCCGGTTTTCGGAGCGGTGCAAAGCGTGTTTTCAAACACTTGTAAAATTTTCGAGTGCGATCTTGGACTTAGAAAATTTATTGCAATATCTTAAGTACTGTATTGTGACTTGGTAACAGTGACTTTGGAATTTTTGTACCTTGTGTTAAACGCGTTATATTACTGTTTTACCTTATTGAAATTGTTTGGTTTGAGTCATCCATTACTTTATGGTTACAATAATATAATTAGTAGTCAATATAGTTCTTGATTATTTTATTTACAAAATTATTCACAATGGATTCTTTAATTAAAATTCAAATGAACTCAAACAAAGCAATTGCAAACGCTAGAACTAACTTTAAAAAATCACCTAGAGAACGTTTAACTCCATCTTATATTGAAACAAGGCTCGAAGCCTTGGAATCTCAGTGGTCTTTATTTGTGCATAAACATAATTTACTTATTGGTGATTACGATGAAGAAGATTTGATAAAAACTAAGTATTTTAAAAATGATATTTACCAAGTTACAGAAGAATTGTATTTCGATTATAAGTCCGAATTAAAAGAAAAACTATCTCAAATTACGCCAATTGTTTCAACTGCTTCTAATGTAACAAATTCTTCCAATAATAATTCAAGTGATAATTCACATCATAGCGTAAAGTTACCTACCATAACGATACCAAATTTTTCTGGAAATTACACTGAATGGGCTAGTTTCAGGGATCTGTTCACTTCTCTTATACATACTAACAACTCACTTGATAACGTACAAAAGTTACACTACCTAAAGTCACAGTTATCAGGAGAAGCGGAACAACTTCTACGTCATGTTCCTATAACGGGTGATAATTATACTATTTGCTGGAATCAACTTGAGTCTAGGTATAATAATAAACGCTATATTGCAAACTCAGTACTAAAAAGATTCATGAGTCAAAGAAATATTACAACTGAGTCATCTAGTGCAATCAAGGAGTTATTGGATACCAGCAACGAGTGTATTAACTCTTTAAAAAATTTAGGTCTGCAAACAGACACTTGGGACATGATCGTTACTTATATTTTATGTTTAAAATTAGATCCAGAGTCCAGAAAAATGTGGGAAGCCAAATTAAGTGATCTTCAGGAAACTTTGCCTACTTATAAACTATTTACCGATTTTTTATGTCAACGATTTAGATCACTCGAATTTCTTGATAAGAAGTATTCTAAAGATATTGTGAAAGCTAAGACACTCCATATCGCTGATGCAAATAAAATTAAATGTCTATTTTGTTCAGATACTCACAAGTTAGGAAATTGTAAGAAATTTGTAAAAGAGGAGCCAAACACACGTCGTGATTTCGTTCAGTCTAGGAGATTGTGCTTTAATTGTTTTGGCTCAAACCATTCTGTGTATTCATGTCGTGTACCATCCAAGTGTAGAATCTGTCATAGGAAGCACCATTCGTTGCTTCACGTTCAAACTACGTCGACTTCAACTAGTAATGATTCGAAGGTATTACCAGTTGTCAGTAATGTTAGTTCTTTACCATCAAATATCAGTGATAAACAAGACGAACCTATTAAACACGTTACCACATGCCACATTAATTCCCAAAGCCAAGTTTTGCTTGCAACGGCTTTGGTAGGAGTAATATCTAAATCAGGCACATGCATAACTCTCAGGTCTCTTGTAGACCAAGGATCGCAAGCTTCGTTTATGACGGAGTCAGCAGCTCAATTACTGGGACTGCAGAAGAAACTATGCAAGAGTTATGTGTCCGGATTAGGAAGTGATCGGGATTCCGTAGTGACCTCTAAATATATGGTCAGTTTTAAATTACAATCACTCTCCAATCCTAGTTTTGTATTACAGGTTAGGGCTCATGTAATAAAAAATATTACCACATTGCTGCCAGATAAAGAAATTGTTGTGCAGAGGTGGTCAAACATGCCGGACATTAGGTTAGCAGATCCAATATTCAACACACCTAACAAGGTTGATATACTTCTGGGGGCAGAGGTATACAGCCAAATTATTGAAGAAGGATTAATTAGGTGTGGTCCAGATATGCCAGTGGCCCAGAATACCAAGCTGGGATGGATTTTATCTGGAAAGGTGATTTCCGGTAGTAAAGATATTAAAAACTATCACAACTCTGTCGTCATATGCATGCATGCAATGGAAGATAATAAACTATTGCAAAAATTTTGGGAATTAGAAGATGAACCAAAATTGGAGAAAAGAAAAAGATGGACAGAGGAAGAAAAGAAATGTGAAAAACTATTTACAAGCACGACAACAAGAGATAGTGAAGGTAGGTATGTTGTCAAGCTCCCTTTTCGTGATTCAGATCCACAATGCCTATATGGTAATTCCTTAGGCATTGCCAAGAAAAGGTTAGATTATTTAGAAAAACGATTGTTAAAAATGCCTGAATTAAAGATTCAGTATGCAGATGTGATCGACGAATATATCGCTTTAGGTCACATGGAAATAGTTCCTGAAAACGAAATGCAGTCACCAGCCGTTTACCTACCTCATCACGCTGTGGTGAGAGATGATAAAACTACAACTAAGCTTAGGGTCGTCTTTGATGCCTCTTGTTCTGGAACTAACGGAGTGTCTCTTAATAATGATTTGATGGTAGGGCCCAAACTTCAACCTGACTTGCGTCATATTATAATGTGTTGGCGTGTTTATCCAATCAGCCTCAGCTCTGACATTATCAAAATGTACAGGCAAATTAAGGTGTCAGACAAGGACGCTGATTTTCAGCGCATAGTATGGCGTGAAAAGTCTGAAAAAGACCCTAAACATTTACGCATATTGAGAGTCACGTTCGGCACTGCATCGGCTCCTTATTTAGCAGTCAGAGTTCTTCAACAAACAGCTATTGATGAAGCGGCGGATTTTCCTGAAACGTCACAAAAGGTATTGAAGGATTTTTATATAGACGATTTGCTGTCAGGCTGCGAAAATGTAGAAGAAGGAAAGAAACTTTATACAGAACTAAAGGAACTATTGAAGAGAGGTGGTTTTGAACTCCAGAAATGGACAAGTAGTAGCAAGGCATTAATAGAAGCAATTAATGAAAATCAAACAAATCAAACTTTAAATCTAAAAATTGATAATATAATTAAAATACTCGGACTCAAATGGAATCAGGATACGGACGTTTTCGAATATTCGGTGCATCTTCCTCCTATTGATGAACCTATTACTAAACGCAAAGTTATATCTGACATTGCTAAATTGTTCGATCCGCTTGGTTGGTTGGCGCCAGCGATTATAGTTGCCAAGATATTCATTCAGAAGTTATGGATATCGGGAATAAGCTGGGATGATGTGTTACCTGAAAATCTATTGATAGAGTGGACCACTTACCGTAATGAGCTGATGAAACTACAGGATGTTACTATACCTAGATGGATAAATACTTACCGAACTGATGCTAGAAGAGAACTCCACGGATTTGCCGATGCATCCAACGATGCGTATGCTGCTGTTGTCTATTTAAAAGTTGTAAATGATGACGAAAATGTTTCTATACATTTAATAACAGCAAAAACAAAAGTGTCACCAATCAAGCAGGTAAGCATTCCTCGTCTCGAGCTATGTGCCGCTGTACTTCTGTCTAAATTATTGCAAGAGGTAGCAGAAGTTCTAGAAATCAAAAGGGAGTACATCTGCGCGTACACAGATTCCACGGTGGTGCTTGCTTGGTTGAGTTGTCATCCTGTAAAATGGAAAACGTTTATAGCTAACAGGGTTTCCGAAATCTTGACAGCAATGGGCAGGGATCAATGGTCTCACGTTAAATCGCAAGACAATCCAGCAGACGTAGCATCTCGTGGTGTCAATCCATCTGAAATGAAGAACGCGACTTTATGGTTGACTGGTCCAGGGTGGCTGAAAGAAAAAGAAATTAAATTAGACAAGAGTAAAACATTCGAGACACAAATAGAAAAAAGAGCATGTCATGTAGGAGTAAGCAATGAAAATGAAAAACAAGATGAGGAGAGTAATATTATAACTAAATTTTCAACATTACGCAAATTAGTGCGAGTTATAGCTTACTGCAAAAGATTTATGAAGGGAAAGAAATCAAATTGCACAACGTATTTAACAAGTGAAGAAATAAGAAATGCATTAGATACATGCATAAAGGAAGTACAGAATTGTAAATTTAAGGAAGATATAAAAAGTATAAGAAAAACAGGAAATGTAAACAAAAGGAGTAAACTTACCCCGCTTAACCCATTTCTTGATGACGCTGGAATATTGCGGGTCGGTGGACGCTTAGAAAGAGCTCTTATTCATCAATCCACTAAGCATCCTATAATTTTACCGAACAAGTCACATTTTACAACATTGGTTATAGCTGATGCCCATGAAAAAACTCTACATGGAGGCTCTCAGCTCACCCTCAATTACTTAAGGTCACGATATTGGGTGATTAATGGAAAAAATGAAATCAAGCATTTCATACGAAGGTGTACGACTTGCGTTCGTTATACCGCAAACACTAGAGAACAACTAATGGGGCAGCTGCCTTGTTCAAGAGTGCAGCCCAGCAGACCTTTTCATCAGACTGGAACAGACTACGCCGGGCCTATAAACATTCGGATGTCCAAAGGAAGAGGAAACAAGTCCTATAAAGGCTACATATGCCTTTTTGTGTGCATGGCGACGCGAGCTGTGCATCTAGAGGCAGTAAGCGACTTGAGTACCAACGGATTTTTAGCTGCCTTTAGACGCTTTGTAGCTAGACGCGGCCATTGTGCAGATCTTTATAGTGACAATGGCACGAATTTTGTAGGCGCGGCCAGAGAACTCAAGTCTTTGTTGGCTGACGAAAGGTCTAGCATTGCTACTGAAGTAGCTAAAGCTCTAGCGTTAGAAGGTACAAACTGGCATTTTATCCCTCCTCATGCCCCCAATTTTGGTGGTATTTGGGAGGCAGGGATAAAGTCGACCAAGTACCACTTAAAAAGAGTCGTCGGCAACTCGACGCTCACGTATGAGGAGTTGAGCACAGTGCTTACTCAAATAGAAGCCTGTCTAAACTCTAGGCCAATTTCACAGTTGAGTAGTAACCCGCATGATCCTACGCCCCTGACACCTGGTCACTTCCTTATCGGGGGACCACTTGTGCTTGTGCCTGATACGAATTTTGAGCAGTCTAATGTCAGTAATCTTAGAAGATGGCAGCTGACACAACGGATGGTACAGGACTTTTGGCGCAGATGGTCACAAGAATACCTTGCACAATTTTTAAATCGTTATAGGTGGGCCTATCAAAATCCAGAACCGAACACTGGAGACGTAGTTCTAGTAAAAGAAGACGGTCTACCACCAGGCAAGTGGCTTTTAGGTGTAATTGTCGAAAAGTTTCCTGGAGTGGATGGAATCACGCGTGTGGTTAGCATTAGATGTAAAGGCTCAATCGTAAAGAGACCTGTCACAAAACTGTGTATATTGCCCATTAGTAAGTAAGAAGTGTTATTGTTATTGTTTTTATACGAAAAGTTGTTATTTTAAGATTTTATTTACACTCATGCTCTGTTATTTTATTTTAAGAAGTTATGTTTGGTTTTTGTTTTAAATTTTATTATTATTATACACTCACCATGAACTTTGAGATAATTTATATACAGTCCACTAAGTTTCGTTTTTATTATTGTGAGATGTCATGGTGGGCGGAGTAATGAACATTCTGTCCATGGTGGGCGGGATGTTCAAACTCATAGAAATAATAGTTCTAGTTTGGGATAAGAGATGGCGCTGTATATTTTTATTGAGTTTCTGAAACGCGCTATGGTTTGGTTTGTATAGTTACATAGTATCAGAGCGTGAGTAATTAAATACCGATTCCGACACTCCGGCTCGATGCGTACGGACGTGCGCATCGTGCTTGCCCGCCAGCTTCCGCTCGCGCGCTTTCTCTCATTCTACTATTCTCGGCGACACAGCGTGCTGTGTGGTCGAGTATAGTTTAGCCACGCTGCCACATTTTCCGTTGGCAAGCTCGGCAGTTGTTTTTTCGTACGGTTACTTTTAACCGTTCGGAAACTTTTTACTTTTAATTTATTTAAAAGTACAAAGGATCCGTCGCGTTGTACTAGTGGATACCCAACGGTGACAACTAAGCTAGTAGGCGTTGACCCGACACGCCGTTAGAGTCCTTCAGGCTCTGACGTAGTCGGCAGACCTGAACCCACTGCACTTGGGCCTTGTCCCAAGGGTGAAGGTGTTGCGGCTATCCATTAGGGATACCTGCAGTCCCCGTCCCTTTCTCGTTTACCCCCCTTGCCGACTTTCGGCAAGGGAGGCAGCTCTCTCCTATAGAGGCTGACTCCAGTAGGATTCGCTCAATTTAGTAGTAGCCCCCTCATTCCTGGCACTATGATGCCAGCCCTTCCTTCCTCCACCGAGGCCGTATCCAAGGTGGTGGAACTATTCCTCAATTCATTTCGCGCCGCAGGCGCTTTTAGAGATGGCGTCAATGTAGACGCCTTAGCTGCCAAACTCCTGACGGTGACTAGCACCATCAATATCAACGCCCTTCAGGCGTCAAAGTCTCAGGACTCTCTTGAGTCCCCCTCAGAGTCGGAACCAGGCATGGACACCGACACTGACTCCAATAACGGCCGTAAGCGGCCAGCTTCCGAAACCTCCCTCCCCAATTCCTCCTCCGGCTCGGAAGATACCCTCAAGGGTATCAACTCCGAGACCGAGACTGACGGCGAAGGCGCGTTTTCCCTGGTGAGGAAAACCAAAAAAGCCGCTCGCAAGGCCCGAAAGGGGCGCAAGCCTGCCTCTCCACCACCCTCCTCCGAGAAGGCACCGGCAACCTCAATTCCATCCTTGATGGACGTCGCCATCGAGCGACCAACCCCCTCCTCCTCCCAATTCAAACGCGCGAAAACAGCGTCGTCCCCACCTTCGAAGCCAGCTTCGCGTTGTGCCCCAGTGCCACCGAAGGCAAAGGCTCCCCCGCCCGTATTCCTGCGGGACAAATCCAAATGGGCAGAAGTGTCCAAAGCTTGCGTCGCACAAAAGGTGCAATACTCCCGTGCCTCAAACACGGGAGTAGCTATCAAAATAGAGGTCCCGTCGATTGACGACTTCCGAGGCCTTACAAGGCTCCTAACACATGGTAAGATAGCTTACCATACCTACGCGCTGCCTGAAGAGCGCAAAATCCGCACTGTCCTCCGTGGTATTCCCCACGAGATTTCAAACGAGGACATCTTCGATGACCTCAAAAGTCAGGGCTTTCCAGTAGAAGCTGTACACAAGATGTACAGCCGTACTGGAAAACAGTATTCCCTCGCCCTCGTCATCCTGTCCAATGTCCCCTCAGCTAGGGATATCTTCAGAAAGGACCTCACGGTGTGCGGCCTTTCCAAAATTAGGTCAGAGGCGCCTCAAAAACGAGGTATGCCTACCCAGTGCCACCGCTGCCAATTATACGGCCATGCGGCTGCAAATTGTTCAGCGGGCCCAAGGTGCGTCAAGTGCCTCGAACCCCATCTCACCAAAGATTGTGGGAGGTCGAAAGACGACCCATCTCCCCCATCCTGCGTGCTGTGCGGCGAATCCGGCCACCCAGCCAACTTCAGTAGGTGCCCCAGAGCACCAAAGAGGTCCCTTCCCTCTGCAAAGCCCGTAAGGGGCCAGTCACAGGGTAGGAAACAGCATCCCAAAGGGAAGTTACCGCCGGCTCAGACCGAAACGAACTTCCCCTCCCTCCCCTCGAGGGCTTCAGCTCCCTCCACAGTCCCCCGTGCCCCCGCCGGCCCTAGTGCCTGGGGACCACCACCCCCAACAAAGAAACGAGCAGCTCCCGGGACTGCTCCTCCTCCTCCCCCGTCAAACGCGAACGGATCTTATTCCCTAGCCGATGATATGAAGACGGTGTACGCCGCCATTCAGAACATCGACTTAGAGGAAGTTCGTGTGTTTGCACGCAAATATAGGGCAGCCAAAACTCCCCAAGCTCGCCTCCTAGCTCTCTGCGAGCACGAAGCTCTCTGGAGCAACTTATAAGTGCGCAATGACCACCTCGGGCCGCGTAAAACCCCAAGGGGTTTCTCTCGTCTCGTACAACGCGCGCAGTCTGCGTCCAAACCTCCCCGAGCTTAAGGTATTTGTACAGAGTAGGGAAGTAGACCTACTACTCCTGCAAGAGACGTGGCTGAAAACCACCGATCGGAAGGGGCTGTCACTCCCGAAGTACGCCTTAATTCGCAACGATAGGCCTCAATCCTCCTCCGCCTTAAACAGCCGCGCTAGCGGAGGTACCGCTATTTACTATAAGAGAGACTTACACTGCTCTCCGATAGAGACACCCCGGCTTACCAATATGGAAGCAACGGTCTGCAGACTGGCTATGTCTGGGCATCAATCCCTAATCATAGGTTCTGTCTACATCCCCAGCGGTACGCTCCCCTTGAAGAGTGACTTTGAAGCACTCCTCGAGTTGGGCCAAGCGGTCATTCTGTTCGGAGACTTCAACTCCAAACACACAGATTGGACTTGCTTAAGTACAAACTCTAGCGGCACTAAGCTACTGGAGATTGTAACTTGCTTAGAGATGGATGTCCTATGTCCATACTCGCCCACTCACTATCCCGATTGCACAACTCAAACTCCAGACGTGCTAGACTTTGCGCTAGTCAAAGGAGTCTCGCTAGGTCTTCGATCAATAGAGCCACTAGACGATCTAGGCTCTGATCACCGCCCTGTCTCTCTAGTCATGGGTCCAATGGACCCCAACCGCTCCTCCTCCTTTATAGAGACAAAAACATTCACCAACTGGGAAGGGTACAGGTCTACCATCGAGGAAGCCTTAGATGCCCGCGACTCACCTTTCTCATTCTCTCCGGATCACTTCGATAGTACGGAGAAGATTGATAGCGCGGTGAGCTCCCTCACCGAACTGGTCCAATCAGCAATGAAGGATAACACCAGAGTAGTACAGGTGGACTCCCGCCAAAAACTACCTCTGCATATCCGTAATCTGATTAAGGCAAAAAACGCGGCTCTCAGAAGAGCTTCGCTCTATCCAACCCCACAGAATAGATCTGCAGCAAACCGCCTTAAGCGGGAAGTTAGGTCCCAACTCGCCGACCTGAGGGATACACGTTGGGGTGACCTCATGGAAGGCATATCCCCGTCACATACAGCATACTACCGAGTGGCTAGAGCCCTGCGTAGTGATGCAGTGACACACACCCCTCCTCTCGTCCGTCCAGATGGCACTACTGCCTTCGAAGACGAAGAAAAAGCTGAATGCTTTGCCGACAGCATTGCTTCTCAATGCTCAGTTAGTTCCCAAGAGTGTGACCCGAATCACATAAGAGCGGTAGAGGACGAGGTCAGTCACCTGAACTCGCTTCCACTAACCGCCGACCCGATTACAGTGTCCCCAGACGAGATAAAAGATCTCATAAAGGGCCTGAAATCGAAGAAAGCCCCTGGCGCTGACGGTATATCCAATAAAGCGCTAAAACTCCTCCCAGCCCAAGCGCTCACCACAATAGCCTTTATATTCAGCGCATGCCTAAACCTCTGTTACTTTCCAGAACTTTGGAAAGACGCAACAGTGATAGGCATTCCAAAACCGGGAAAACCACTCAATAACCCGGCTAATCACCGACCTATTAGCCTCTTAAAAGCTACGGGCAAACTGCTCGAAAAGGTCATACTAGCCCGTTTGAGAGAACATCTATTCTCAAACGATCTCATTCTACCGAACCAATTCGGTTTTCGCCCCCGTCACTCGTGTCCCCAACAAGTCCACCGCATAGTTGAGTATATCTCGAGCGGATTCTATCCCAAACGGCAAAAGACAGTAGCTGTCTTTTTTGACGTAGCCAAGGCTTTCGATAAAGTCTGGCACGCAGGACTAATATACAAGCTCTACAAGCTTAATGTCCCAGACAGACTAGTTAGAATAGTAGCTTCCTTCCTGCAAAATCGGACATTCCGGTACAGGCACGAAGGGGTACTATCGTCTCCCCGTTCCCTCACGGCAGGAGTGCCCCAGGGCTCCGTTCTGGCCCCCTTACTATATATATCGTACACAAACGATATCCCCATACCCGCCAATGGCGTGGAACTGTCACTCTTCGCCGATGACACAGCTCTATACGCCAAAAGCGTCAGAATAAGTCGCGTACTGAGCCTCCTTCAAACCTCGATAACCGAGTTAGGAAGTTGGTTTCGCAAATGGCGCATCGATGTAAACCCAGACAAAAGTGCTGCGGTCTTCTTCGACGTCAAACGCAAACTCCCATACGGTACACGCCCGTTAAAGATGCAAGGGATTTCGGTTCCTTGGCATCGCACGGCCAAGTACCTCGGCGTCACCCTAGACTCGAGACTAACGTTTAGTCCTCACGTCAATAGGGTCACCCGAAATGCCCGCTTTTACTTGGGTCGCCTCAACAACATGTTGGGGAGACACAGTAAAATGTCACTACGCAACAAGCGTACGCTGTACAAAGTCTGCATAAGACCGGTCATGACATACGCGTCGCCGGTCTTCGCACATGCAAGACCATCCCTCTTAAAAAAACTGCAAACGGTGCAGTCCATTTTCTGCCGCAGGGCTACTAATGCCCACTGGTGCGTTCGCAATGCGGACCTCCACCGAGACATGGCACTTCCCACCATCCAACAACACCTCAAAAAACTTTCAGAAAGTTTCTTCAAAACTTCTGAAAGCCATCCTAACCCTTTCATCAGGGAAGCGGCCGCTTACGACCCACCTCCCCCAAACCGCACAAATTTCCGCAGACCCCGCAACATACTGACGGACCAACCAGACAAACTTTCACGCGATCTGGAACTCCTCCTGGAGGCCCAGAATCCCGTAAATCCCTCTCATGGCAGCTAAGGCGTATGTAGTTAGGTAGGGTAGTACACTCGCGTCCCCCAAAGTCCAGGTAGCCGCAGCAGGCTACCTCTAACCCCACAATCTCTTGTGGCTCCACCCCGCTTCACGGGGCTGCCACTTTCACAAACGCACGCTCATTCGTGAGCGTGACGTCTGCGTCGCCTCGTTTCCCAACGTAGCGATCGCCTCAGTTGTAGCTTTTAAGGCCCCGCAAGGCTAAAAGCAATTCCCTAGGTGGTGTTTAGTCGGTAGAAGTCCGACATAACCAACGTAACCTTATGTTACGGGGGTATCCTATGAGGATTCACCACCTCCTTCCCGTAGTCACCTCCGGAAGGTAGTCCATCGCGCGCGTAGGGCGTCAAAAAAAAAAAAAAAAAAAAAAAAAAAAATTAAATACCCCCTTAGCAACCTAGCATAAACCTGTGTGGCAAATGTGTGGTGACTAATGTATATACTTTAATACACGGTTCGTCTGGAGTCTCTGGAATTTTTATTTCGAGTCGGCGAGTCCCTGTAGTTTTTGAATGAAGTACGGTCGTCGTACATCGTGTAAGGAAGTGTGACACATTGATAGGATTTATTTTTGTTTCACGTCACATCCTGGAGTCTTACCGCCGATGTTGAATCCGATCATCATCATCATCAGTCTGTATCTATCCACTGCTGGATATAAGCTTTCCCCAATGCTTTCCACCATATACGAACCTCCGCCTTCCGTATACAGCCGCTCCCAGCCGGTTTATTAAGGTCATCTGACATCTAGAAGGAGTGCGCCCAACACTACGTCGTCCTACGTGCGGCCTCCACTCCAATACCTTCCTCCCCCATATTGAGTTCTCCCCCATCGTGAATCCGATTACTATCGAAAATTTTGATTCGGAAAGTAGGTCTTAAGTTTAAGTTATAGACAAATATCTTCAGCTTAGTCGGTAGGGTTTATACCAGCTAAGTTAAACACAAGTACCATAAATCTAAGTTTAAGTTTGATTTTCATAATCAATTTGATTTTCATCTATACTAATATTATAAAGCTGAAGAGTTTGTTTGTTTGTTTGTTTGTTTGAACGCGCTAATCTCAGGAACTACTGGTTCGAATTGAAAAATTCTTTTTGTGTTAGGTAGCCTATATTTCAAGGAAGGCTATAGGCTATATAACATCACGCTACGACCAATAGGAGCGGAGCACCGGTGAAAAATAGGAAAAAAATATTTCTTCTGAGGGCTTATGTCGCGTGCGCTGCGTAAACGGTTGAAGATACGCAAAAATCATGTATGACGGAATTGTTCGTCTTTAAAAGTTCTAAAAAAAAGTCCGCGACAGCATATGTGTATCTTTTAAGATTAACTCACTATAACCTTTTTTTACCTACTTTCTCCTATTGATTAGCATAAAAAAACGTTATAGTGAGTCAATCTTAAAGGATAGACATATGCTGTCGCGGACTTTTTTTTAGAACTTTTATAGAGGAACAATTCCATCATACATGATTTTTGCGTAACTTCAACCGTTTACGCAGCACACGCAAAGTAAGCCCTCAAAAGGAATATTTTTTTCCGATTTTTCATTGGTGCTCCGCTTCTATTGGTCGTAGCGTGATATTATATAACCTATAGCCTTCCTTGAAGTATAGGCTAAGTTTCTAATAATAAAATATTTTTTCAATTGGGATGAGTGGTTCCTGAGATTAGCGCGTTCAACCAAACACACTCTTCAGCTTTATAATATTAGTATAGAATTAGATAGTATAGATTAATTTTATATATAAAACTAGCTGTTACCCGCGGCTTCGCCCGCGTGGTCCAGGGGAGCTGCCATTGATTTGTGTATATTTTTCTTTTGTTGTATTTTTTTTTACTTCGTGGGGTAAAAAGTCAGTATGTACAAATTTTAATGATGATTGGCTGCATAGTTAAGGCGTGAAGAAATAACAAACAAACCAATTTACTTACTTTAAACACTTAAATAAATAAATATAATTCACCACATAAATGTTTGCCCTCTTTATTTTTCCTTCGAATAAAATATTTTTCCCGGATAAAAAGTAGCCTATGTCACTCTCCAGACCGGAAACTGTCCCCTGTTAAAACATCACGTCAGTACTTACGTTCCTTTCGACGTGAAAGAAGGACAAATGATTACAAAGGTAATTTTTTCCCACGGGATTAAAATGTTTTTTCCGGGATAAAAAGTAGCTTATGTCACTCTCCAGACCGCAAACTATCCCTATTAAAATTTCATGTCTGTACTTAGGTTCCTTTTGACGTGAAAGAAGGACCAATGATTATAAACTTTATTTTTTAATAACATACGTTTATTGTATGGAGAGTGACATAGGCTACTTTTTATCCAGGAAAAACATCTTATTTCCATGAGAAAAAATATACTTTATAATCATTTGCCCTTCGTTTAAGTCGAAAAGAACCTAAGTACCGACATGATTTTTTTAACGGGATAGTTACGTAGTAGAGTATGATGATTGGCTATCATCATTAAAATTTGTACATACCGACTTTTTACCCCACGAAGTAAAAAAAAATACAACAAAAGAAAAATATACACAAATCAATGGCAGCTCCCCTGGACCACGCGGGCGAAGCCGCGGGTAACAGCTAGTAATCAATAAAGCCGATGAGAATCCACTACAGCTTAGCCGGTAGAGCCTCTGGTTCTTTTGAGTAAAACCACAATTATTTCCAATGAAGCTGCGTCGATTGTAAATTGAATTTAAATTGTAATATTTCATATTTATTTATTTATGAACAATATATAATCGTGTCTGAAATAGTAATAATTACAATTACAAGAATATGCGATATAGATTAGGAAATACCCACAGAAATTTATGCTTGGTCTGTGGAAATACCCATGCGGCACTTTCTCAGCCAACATTAAATATAGCAAGAAACTTTACGTTGGAAAGCAATTACAAGTGTCTGCGGGGAAATACGTATTAATCCTTTGTTATCTATTTTAATTGTTATAAATATAATATTTTAGATAATGTAAAGTTCAATGACGATTTTATATCTAGTAATACCTTTGGCAAAATACGCATAAGCGCTCACACTTTGTTATCATATTATTGTCTGAAGTATATATATCCATATGATATATCCATAAGAAATAAACAGACTGACTTTTGGTCTATTAGATCTAAAATATTTAAATAAAGTCGCTCTGATTCTTATTCCATTTCACGATGCTAAAATAATAAAACTTTTTTTTCGCTAAATCAATTAATAAAAAGAACCCGGAAAGTGCGCGTTGTAATTGCGTAGAGACGGTTCGGTAGACTACTTACCTGGGAAACCCTCGACACCTATCTTTTCCCAGAGCCTCTTTCGCTAGTCGGCAGGGTGAACCACGTGTTCGTGAGGTTGGCTTTGGCTCTAAAGATCGTGGTGAGCTTTTGGCAAATTTAATACAATGACACTGCCACTAGTGCCACTGGATCACCCTGTATATGATTTAATAAAAAAATCTCATATTGTGCGAAATCGATAAATTTAGGTTATCTAGTCACAAGTCGATAAATTAAATTATAAAAGAAGCGGATGGTATTGATAAGTGAGCAACGGTCAATTAGAAACATGCGAGTTCTTCTGATTCTAGGCTGGTAGCTTTAGTGGCGAGCACACCGACTTTGGTGGAGCCGGGAACCGCTTATGACTACCATGTCTTGCATTCATGTATGGCATTCCTCATGCGTCGAGAATCAAGGCAGCCGAAGATATGATCATTGCTGAGAAAGATTTGGCTGCTTCACACCAAGATGTGAGGATTGTTGGAGGCGCTATCGCACCAACTGGCGCGCACCCTTGGTATGATTTTTATATTTGGTATCATTTGTATTTCCCTATGTAATCGCATCACGCGTGAACGGATGGATTTATTTCGCTAATTATTTTTGGTTGTATTTGTTATTGTCAGGAGAAGGTTCGTATGAGAGAAAGAAATAAGAAACATGCGCGGAAAATTAGAAAAATTAAGTAAACTGTACGACCATTATTAACTTTTCTAATGTAACTTTATGTCTTTTGGCAGAACTGTCAGTCATTTGACAGATTGCGAGATATTCATTGTCAAGATGACAGGACAAAGTTTGTCGGGTCCGCAAGTCAAAAATTGTAACCTCCCAGTGTCTGATTGAGCTCAAACTTGGCACAATTATTCTGTACCAATTTTTGTTCGAGTCGCTCTACCCTAGGTCTATCTAATCTAAAAACTAAATTCGCTATACTTTATGAACATTTCTTACAATTTACGCAGGCGATCCGCCTTGGTTTTCTCATTTGGGGATGAGGGGGACAAGATTGTATTTAGGGTAAAGATCAGTTTTGCTGGATTTATCTGATGCATAGACAACTACAGCACTTTATTACAGTGGCCGTAAGGCCATCACCATCCTATATTTTTCATGTATTTCTAATAATAAATGCAATGTTTCAGGCTGGTCTTTTAATCAGCTTCGTGAACATAGCTGGCCCTTCTATCTGCCAACCGGTTGGTCACCGCGGCCCACTGCTGGTTTGACGGCGTCAAAAAAGCAAGCCAGTAAACCGTTGTCCTCGGCACCAATATGCTGTTCTATGGTGGCATACGAATTCCTACCAGCACAGTCATCTATGCACTCACAGTGGATACCTTCCCTTTTACACAACGACATCGCCATGATTTACTTACCTACAAGTGTGGCCTTCTCGAGTAAGTTAATTAAAACTTGCATTTATACTACGTCGCGTGGCAGACAAGCATACGGCCCGCCTGATGTGAAGCAGTTACCATAGCCATATTAAAGCTCGCAACATGAAACATCGCTCGCGTGCCACCACCCCAGCTGCCAACGCTGTAACTTATTTTCTGGTGACCTCCCTCCCTCGTAGGAACACAACAACCCTCAAGGGAGTTGTTATTTGGCTGCGTTATTCTGTGAGGCGAAGGTACCTACTTCTCCAAGTCGGGCAGCTTACAAAGCTTACGCTGTACATTCTCTTTTGCCAGAGCCTCTTTCGCTAGTCAGTAGGGTGCACCACGTGCAGGTGAGGTTGGCTTTGACTCTTAACATCATGGTGAGCCACTCACAGCCCAAAAACAAAGATTACTAGGTAGATATCTCCTATCGTTTTAAAAAAGTTTCAACACCACAGACGAATAAATCGATTTTTGCAACCAAGATTCCTTGTGATGCAGCACTGCTTTGCAAAAGTCTTAGGTTAGTATCCAAGATGCTAAGCTTGACTAGCCTTGAGAACTAAATTAACCATATACAAAACTATGCTACCCATATGCGAATCCCAGATACATTAACATAATGCCTAGGTACCTCAGTAGGTACTAGGTAGGTACTAGTAGGCTGTTTCCGACCACTGGGTCTGGTTCAGCGAAACAGCTTTATTTATTTTGAAATCTTTATTTACTTACCGTGTCTGTGCTATGTATATCTCGCAGTGAAAAGGGATTTTGCGAAATTCTATACCGCGAAATCACGGCAGATGACGATATGATCCTATTGTTTATTAAGTCTTCTTCCTAAAAATGTTTATGTAGTGATATGGCATATAGTGCAGTCGCCACAGGTAGTTGAGTGTGCAAAATATGAGGACCACATTCTATAAACAGTTTTGAATTCAGAAAAGCTTGTAGATTATTATTCTGAATGTTGCCAGGAAGTTTCCTGGTCCAATTTTTTTTTATACCCCATTTCCCTTGGATATCGAATAAATGGACTGAACAAATGCTTTACAACAATTTAAATCATTGTTTTATTGAAAATATCCAATTACAAAAATTTTAATTTATATTTGTACAGTTTGTTTGTTTTTTTGTTTGTAAACTTTATACTACTAAAACACGCATGTAGATTATACAAAAGAAATGTCAATGGCGGACTTACCAATGCAGGGATTTCTTCCAGTCAACCATGAAATTCTTGATGGGGAACATTAACATGGGTTTGGTAATTGGTACAGAGCATTTGTACAACATAGAGCTTTAAATAATAAAAATAAAAAAGTATTAAAAAGAAATAATAATTATACTAACAAAACATGCAAATCCTTATTATGCAAAATGTAGATACACATCCTCCTAAAAATGGAAAGTGTATGCCTAGACTTTTGTTTAAAGATAAACCGCTGCAAAACTAAGATAATAATTGTAGACAGAGCCCAAAACATCTTGCAGAATATAAACCAATCGCGAACTACGATGTCGTACAATCCTACCTAATATCTTGGCGCTTTTATCTCAAATCAAGGGGGCTGTATAGATGAAGTTAATCGACGTATGGCTATTACTAGGAGTGTGATGGAAAACCTCAGGAAAATATGGGCCAATAGAAAACATCACAAAAGCCACAAAGATTCGGCTCGTCAAATCGTTGGTGTTTCCTATATTCTTATATGCCGCAGAAACATGGACTATACGGCGGACGGAGACAAAGAAAATTGACGCCTTGGAAATGTAGTGTGGGAGCTGGATGCTCCGAGTTTCGTGGACTGAATTCCGCACAAATTCCTCAATCCTTGCTGAACTACGCATTACAGAACGTCTATCCACCTTGGTGCAGAGTCGTATTTTGCGGTTCTTTGGACATGTTAGTCACCGCGGAAACGACTCCATAGAGAGACTTGTTGTGCAGGGAAAGGTTGAAGGCATAAGACCACGGGGCCCCCATGCGTTGGACCGATCAGGTGAAGGCGGCGGTGAGCGCCCCGGTACACAAATGTGCCCGATTGACGACCAGCAGGCAGAGATGGCGAGACGTCGTGAGGCGAGCTGCTGCCTCGTCATGACAACCACGACCATTCTGGCAAGAGTGAAGCGACAAAGAAGAAAAAGAAAAAGGTACACATTCTACATACCTATTTTATACACAATCGAAATATATAGCTCATACATCAGGAGTACAACCAAAATGCTCCCGAAGTTGTGATTTGAAGGAGTAAAGAGACTGTAACATTGTGATGTTCACTGGCAGTTTGTTCCAAAGGCGAGCAGCGAGGACAGCAAAAGATTTAGAATAGCACTGAGAGCTGTGATGAGGAATTACCAGGTATGGAATTTTGCTTGAATGAAGCCGATCATCAGAGACTTGAAACTTGTACTTATATTAATACAGTGAGAATAAAAAAGATTGATTGTTATTTTTTTTTTTATTTAATATTTTTTATTCTCACAGTATTTTTTTTTCAAAAGAGGATCGTATAGATCGATCGATAAGATTTTTGTAATCATTTCTATTTATAAAAAAAATATTACATAAAATATCCTTTTATGTAATATATTTTTTTTTCAACAATTTTTTTTGTTTTTATTTCCACTAAATAGCTATAAGTAGGTATCTTTAATCATAAGAAACAATTGGATATTTTCAATAAAACAATGATTAAAATTGTTGTAAAGCATTTTGTTCCTTCCATTTACTCGATATCCAAGGGAATGGGGTATAAAAAAAATTGGACCAAGAAACTTCCTGGCAACATTCAGAATCATAATCTACAAGCTTTTCTGAATTCAAAACTGTTTATAGAATCCGGTCCTCATATTTTGCACACTCAACTCCATACAGCGCCCGCTCTAATAGGGATTTGTCATATCACTAAACATTTATTTATCCAAGTAAGCTAGATCTTCTAAGAAATATTCTTGAATGGAATAAAAGTGCTATCTAAGTATAAACCTCATGTAGAATTTCGATAGGGTTCTCGATTCGATATGGTTAGTTTGGATTACGTTTGTGACCACCAAAAGATGAGCGTGCAAAGCGATTGCTTTTTAAAAGGGTCTGGGTACCTTACCTCTCTCTCAAAATGCAAGTCGAGCCTCGCTCGCTTCGTAATTTGTCTAAGTATTAAAGTAATTCGATGATGATGATTATTGTATAGAATTATATAATTGGATGCACGTAACGTTCATATGGTTTTAATCTCAGGTTTTTTTAATAAGATATTCTTTGATTGTATTCTAGACGTCATCCAACCAATCTCGATCCCTGCTGACAACGACCAGTTCGTAGGGCAGTGGGCAGTCGCTGCTGGATATGGCCGCACCAGTGATCGTAAGTACCTTAGGTTCTAGACCATACTTGATCGACCTAAAACGATTACGTCTGTCGGAAGATTTCATTGATGATTAAGTCAAACAGAACTAAAATATACATACTTTATAATGTAAGGGAGATACTAAGCAAACCTCTTTATTGCAAACTTCATTGAAATCGTTGAAGCCGTTTGCGAGATCGGCATCAACTGCAATTTACAACGGCAATTTATCCTACTGTTGGGATACAGGTCTCTCCTCAATCGCAGGTGTTTAGAGCATACTACTCCACGCTGCTCAACTGCAAGTTGGCGGAGGTTAGTGTTTTCAAGCCGCCCAAAGGCCACTGACTTGGCTTAACGACTGTCATCTAATGACAACAGCCGAGACCAACGGCTTAACCTGTCTTCCAAAGCACGGAGGAGCTGGAGATAAATAAACCCATCCATAGACAGGCTACGGTCAACAACTTGCGTGATCGATTAGACTGACACGCGCAACGGCGCCATCAAGCTCCTCAGTTTGCCAGATCGTCGTGGCATATACAGTCTGAATATAAATAAAGGGCACCTACAAATGTGTACGAAACTGAGCCATTATATCGACGACGAAGCAAAAACATATTTCTTTTAAAAAATGTTAGATTTTACTTTTTATAATTATGTAATAAGTACGCAACAAATAATATCGACAATGCATACATGACTTGCAGGCAAGGCCTGCGTGGTAAAAAATTCTTTGGAACTATATACTGATTCACATGGTTCACATCACAACAGCTTGCAGGCTGTAAATACCATCGCCTGTAACATGTCCATTATAAGATGATCCAGCGTAGCCAAGAGATGTACGTAGCAGTCGTAGCGCTATGCGGGACCCTTCTATAATGGACGTTTTACGGTCTACAGGCCGTCGTCTGTACTATAAAATAAAGTATTACCTTCCAATTTTATTGCTTTTAAACTTGGTCATGTCTGTGTTTTAAAATTTGTTATTTTCATTATTAGCTAATGACATACATAATAATAATGATGAAAATATAGTGCAGTTCCAATCACTTGATCTAACTGTTACTGGAAGAACATTAAAATATATTTTTTTTGTTTAACATAAAAGGCCTCCCCAACCCGTCTGGCTAGCGTGGGGAGTGTACGCCAAATCCTCCTTTTGTCTGGGACGGACGAGAGAGGGCCGTGCTCCTGTAGTGGAGACTAAAATGACCTGATGATGATGATGATAAAAGGCTTAACATCTCGATAATTGACAATCTACCACAGTACTAATTTTAAAACATTTTCCAGCAGTATTCCCAAATAAATACGACATGGGCGCCTTGAACAATACAGTTAATTTTTCCCTTAAAAGCCAAGCTGGGCAACAGATCGGCGACCCCATGCTCATAGAAATGAATTGCTGATTTCTATAGGCAGCGCTATTTTCATCTGGTGACCCACATGCTCGCTAGCCCCCCCCCCCCCCCCCCCTCATATAAAAAGGGCTCTTGTTTCATTCATATTCATATATACACTTTATGTATACACAAGAGAAAATAAAATTGCACATTTATTAGTACACGATTTAAATTATTTTTTACCCGAAAACAAAAAAGGTTGTCATGTTTTTAGAGTCTATGTTATATGTGAAATTCTTTAGCACGCTCTTGCTTTACAGCCTAAACTGCTTAACGGATTTTAACATATGATGTCATTAGATTCATCTCAGCTGTAAAAGAGACATAGGTTATATCATGTGCATATTATTTCAATACCTACAGCGACCGTGAAAACAAAATTGGCGTATAATAACAAAACAAAAATGTTAGAATTTTGCAGTCGGGTGTTTTGGTTCAGTTAATAATTTCGTGTTTAATTTGTTACTCAGAACAAGCTGGGATTACTCTCGACGCAGCAGTGAGTCACGTCAACCCACGTGATAGACAGCACCATCTGCATCTTCACCACTGGCGGCGTTGGTATCTGCGGGGGAGACTCCGGTGGACCTCTTGTCGTCAATAGATTTGGACAAAATATTCTGGTAGGAGAATTGTGTAGTTTTTGGTACCGTTCAGAAAGTTTATATATATATTTATTTCCGTGAAAAAACTATCTAAAGATAATATTTACAAATAAAATATTTACACGGAGATAGAAAACAAAACAAAAGAAATAAAGAAAAAATGACCCCCAAATCGTTGCAAATCTGGCTGCAATGCTGGCAGCATTACCTCGTTGAATATCAATACTAATCCTCTGAGGCTCTGAGCAAGGTAACGGCCAGCCCTCTGGTCGCATGAAGCCTCGACTATCCTCTCGCATAATAATATCTCTTTACCCATTTAAATAAAATTTAACATGGCTCTTATAATGTGATAATAAAAGGTGATGTAGAAACTATAACGTATTTGTAGTAAAGTTTCAGGCTAGTAAACATGCAGGGATCTTATATTTGACTGCGGAATTTTGTAAGATAAAACTACTTCTTCATCAACTATTTCATCGTACCTTTCATCATCCTTAACGTTATGTTTCCGAGTTGGAAGAACTTCATCTTCAAGTGGGGTGTTAAAATAATAAACATCATTCTTGTGAAGAGCGATCGGAAATATCACATTCAATCTCTAGCAACCCGTCTGGGGAAGTACCACCCTGCTAACATGACTATATCACATGGATAACTTGATAAAAAATACTTACATACTTTGGTGTATGTAAGTATTTTTACAGCATCTCAGGGCACTGCTCCTTCCAGCTTATTGTTATTCAAGCTATTACATATCATTTGCCATCATCATGACAATGACAAGTCATCATTTTCATCATCGTCATGTCAGCCAAAGGACGTCTAAAGGACACTAAGACTTCTACATTGATCAGAAGATCTGGGGCCCTACCGCCGAAGCTGAAGCCGTTTACCATCGAATATTTTGATTCTAAAAACAGGTCTTACTTTTAAGTTACAAACATTTTCAGCTTAGTGTCCAGGGTTACTACCAGCTAAGCTTAACACAAGTACCATAAATCTAAGTTGAAATTTGATTTTTGCTATCAAAATTTTCGATGGTAATCGGCTACAGCTTCGGCATTAGGGCCCCAAATCGTCAGTTCATCTAGTAGAGTACGTTTTATATCACAAGCATGTCGAGCGAAAATTTATATTCAAAGTTTTGTAATTTTTCCTTCCAGATTGGTGTCAGTTCGTTCGTCGCCAGGGACGGTTGCCAGCTTGGTCACCCGTCCGCCTTCACCAGAACCACCAGCTTCAGAAGCTTCATTCAACAGCACATGTAGATAAAATGTATTGAAACGTATCACATGTATTTTTTTTTCTGAACAATGATAATGGGCAGTGATATTCATTGTGTGCATATAAGTAAGTATTTTTAGAACAAAGTGTTTTGTCTATTTTGCTTGCATTATTGTAAAGAGTAAAAGAGAAGTCTAAGTAAATGAGAACGGTTTGTTGTCATAAGACTTCATATTACATCATTCTTGCACAAAGTACCGGTAGCAAGTAAAGTTATTGGCATTAAGGGTTTGAAATGAGAGATGAATAGAATTAAACCAATGTTAAAAAAATGAAAGTATTGGTTATATAAATATAAAAGATAAACCACGAAAAACAAAGAAAACTACGCTCAGTTTTGTAAAAGTGATTGAAATTACTTGAAACTAAATTTTTAATACCGATTTTATTAAATTGTGGCTGAATATTCGTCAAGATTGCCTTTTAATTTTATTTTTTAATTATGATTACGCGTCTTTGGAAAATTAACAGTTAATTCGTAGGCTTATGAGAATGCGTAACTCCATCTGGATAAACATTATAGGAGTCAGTAAAAACTGTTTATTTTGCGTATTATAAAATGGCGGTCAGGAGATAGGATAGGATAGGGAGATACGCTTCAAAATTCTCCACTAGACTAAGAAAGAGCCTTGAAAGTCTTTTTTCGATATTTTGTTGAGTTACAATACTAGTTTCCTTAGCCAAAACAACTCTCTGAGTCAGTATTCTGTCTGGTTTCCATGCTGGCCATATCACTGTCACAGCTCTCATCACTATTACTGTAGATATCCGCAAAAATATTGATAATAAACTTCTATTCTTGTTTTATTAGACTTTTCTAACGCGTTTAATATGGTCGTCCATGATATATTGCTTGCGATTCTCCAATCATCTCCATCAAGGATAAAGAGAGAGACATTAGGTCTCTGTGTCAAGGGATCCTATCGGCTAAGCTAAAGACATATTTCATTGCATTTTTTGATATCGAAAATCAAAATTCAACTTGAATTTGTGGTACTTATATTTACTTTAGCTGATAGAATTCCTGGAGCTCTACAACTAAGCTGAAGTTGTTTGTCGATAACTTAAACGTAAGACCTATATTTAGAAACAAAATATGCGATAGTAATCGGAGGTAGGGCAGTGCCCACTTTATTTCGAAACTCCATCGTTGTTTATAACGGTTCCGATATAGCTTATTCTTCGTTAAAAACTTAGGAATTATTATGGTCGGATATTTTCATATTAATAAAAATTGCCGCAATCTCTATATTGCACTTCAGTAATTGAGACGCCTGTGTAAACTTTTCTCCATAGAAATGGTTACTAGAATGGTACTAGCTCGCGTTACAAATAGTATAGATGTATATATAGAAGACACACCCTAATATATATACGTCTATGCTATATGTAACGAAATAACTTGATATATTAAGAAAATATTACACATTTGTACTTAAATTAAGAAAAAATAATAATATAGAGCAATAGGGTTTCTATTGCTCTCATATTATTATTTTTTCTTAAAATAAGTACTTAAGTACTACAATTTTAGTTTGTATGTTGGTGTATGCGTATCACGAAAAAACGATTGAACAAAATTGCATACGGTACAACCAGTTACAGTTTATAAAATGTAAACCGCTGTCTGGAGCTTTAACTTAGTGAAAGCGAAATTTTTACGAAATCCACGCGAAGTCAATGGGGTGTAAGTCGCACGCCATGATTTTTAGAGCTAAAGCCAACCTCACCTGCACGTGGTACATTCTGCTGACTAACATAAGAAGCTCTGGCGAAAGAGGTAGGGTACATCGTATTTGTAAGCTACCCGACTGGGCAAATACATCCACCTTTCAGAAAAACCGCAGACAAAATCAATTCCCTAGAGGGTTGTTGTCTTCCTGCGAGTGAGTGAGGTCACTAGGAAGAGTTGCTGCAATGGCAATGGGGGTGGCAGCACACGAACGATATTTTATATTGTGAGTGTTAATATGGCTACGGTAACCGCTTCACACTGTATCTACCTAAGTTAGACTATTTGACTAACGTTTTTTTCTGTTTTATTAATAAGGACGTCACAATAATAAAACCACACGTGAAAGAACTACTTTGATAGCACAAAAATCTCTCGAGATATGTTAATTTGAAAATTACAATTTTGGACTTTCCCGAAAACGCTCCATACAAAAGGTTACTTGTTTAGATTATTTATGACGTCACAGGACTCACAGATTAAATCAGAGATTTGTACGACAGTTGTGTTAAATTATTTCGTTTATGTAATTAGTATCATAATAAAAGTTTTAGTATTTTTTATTGCTTCTCCAGTGGAGATATTATTTATTAATAATTATAATTTAATACTTTTAAAATGAACTTTCCCGCCAAACTTTGATCGACCCTACAATGAGTCGGACGGAAGATAATACATAGAATGAAAGTTTGCAGATCTTTATAGGTTTGTGTATTTTACAATATCTATATCTATATCTATACATATAATAAAACAGTAAAAATAATGTGTCTGTACATTGAATATATTTACAAAAAAACAATTGGAGGCGATGGAGACATAGTAATAGAGTAAGAATAAAAAAAAAAATGTCTGTCAGTTTGTCTGTATATCTGTATGTCTGTTTGTACACGCTAATCTCTGGAAGTACTGGACGGATTCTAATGAAACTTTTTTTGTTATGTAGCTGTTAAGCCTGGGCAACATATAGGGTATAATTTATTTTGGAAAGTGGAACACCTGATGCAGCACCATAATGGTTCAGCTTAACTATAAGAAATATAAAAATGACACATTAGCAAAAGTTGTTCGACCTGATGAGCATTTTCTATTGAGGTATAAAAATCCAAGATTTGGAACACCTGATGCAGAACCATAATGGTTCAGGTAAACTATAAGAAAAAAAAATGACGCCTTAGCAAAAGTTGTTCAGCTTGATGAGCATTTTCTGTTGAGGTATAAAAATCCAAGATTTGGAACACCTGATGCAGAACCTTAATGGTTCAGGTAAACTATAAGAAATATAAAAATGACGCCTTAGCAAAAGTTGTTCAACCTGATGACCATTTTTTATTGAGGTATAAAAATCCAAGATTTGGAACACCTGATGCAGAACAAAGTTAAATTTATTTGCATAAACAACACGTGTTTACAATAAATTACAGTTTTAAAAAAAAAGTAAAAAAAACACGCTATAATAGCAAATAGAACTAAAAAGTTACTTAAAATAAATAGATTAACAAAATATTGAATGTATTGTAAAAAAAAAACCGCGGGGTGCTACTTTTATTCTTATCTGCTACAAGTTGGATCCAATCGTTTGATTTTATTTACAAAGGTAACGTGGTATATTTAGTCAGTTTATTATAGACGTGTACGCTAAAATTGAAATGGAACGATTGGTATATATTCGCACAAACCAGAAGAATACGTGCATTTGCGGGACGCTTTGTAGCAAGATCAGAGTTTATTTGATTTGGTGGTGGAAAGTGTTTTAAGCAACGAGGGGAAACTGTTTTTCTTAGATGCTCCAGGAGGGACTGGAAAACATACCTGACGAGAACAATCCACGCTGAAATCAGGCGCCAAAATAAGATCTCGCAGCAGCATCGCCAGACATTGTAGCCACATTACTGCTAGGCGGAAGGACGCAAATACAATGTTCAATATCCTACTCGATTTAAACAGAATTGAAACACCGACATGCTCTGTGATACGAAACTGTGACAAAGCGAAGGTGTTTCAGGGTTGCTGTCTAATCGTTTGAGATGAATGCGAAATGGCCAACAGTAAGGCACTAGAAGCTGTAGATAGAACTTTACGTGCCCAAGAGTTTTCAAGAATATTAATAAATTTGGGGAAGATCTCCTTCCTGAAGTAAAATCAATGCTTGGCAGCGAAATATAATTGAAGCTGAGATTCTCACTGGGAGTGGTGCCGGTGAAACTGTATTTTCCGCGTATTACCACTCTTCTCCAAAAAAATCCATTAATTTTAAACGTACACAGTTCTCTGTGACCACTTGCTTTGCTATGACAATAAAGAAGTCACTAAAATTCGCTGGTCAAGCTTAGGACTGGTTGTTTTTCGCATGGCCAACTTTACGTGGCTTTTTCGAGAGTTGTAACGCTTCAGGTCTTTTTATATTAGCTCCCGAAGGAAAGACTCCCTTAATTATTATTTTTTCTTTAATCTATGGTTATAATGTTAAATAAAAAAAAATACTTTTAACATATAACAAGTATTTTCTTATGTATCTACATTAGTTCGTATTTTTATTAATACGCCGGAATCATTAAGTCCACGCGAACGAAGTCGCAGGCATCAGCTAGTTATTAAATAAATATATACAATTTTTTAACATTGTCAAATAGCCTATTGTAGGCACTTGTGTGTATTACTTTGTGTACCTATATCTGTGTGTATTTGTTTATATTTGTCTATATAACTGTGTTTGAAATAACTGCTTTTTTATCTACTGTACTTAATGTACCTAACCCTGACCTAAAACTCTCACTGACAAGCATTCTTTGGTTGATTGGAAGAGATCCCTTCTGGGATAAGTATCCCAGAAGGGATCTCTTCCAATCAATCAACCTAATATATGGCGGACTTCCGCCATTGTGTATGTTATTTTGTATTTGAAGTTATATGTATTTGTACAATAAAGTTTTACAAACAAAATAAATTAACAACAATATGGTGTAGTACTACAGAAAATATACATACATACACATTACAAAATATATAATACAAAATAAATAATAATCTATATATATTAATCTGCACAGTTACATATCTATTTAAAATAATTAGTCTGATTAAGTTAATCACTCAGCTGTTGCAAATTCTCTTATCTATCTCTTATCTACTTATACGATGATTTCAGTACCAGTAATAGACTACCCAGATTAGATTCTTGATATTCAAAAGGTATCATTTTATTTTGTTTCTAATGCTTTACTAGGCAATTTGACCAACGTTTATTTCGATTTTATATGTAAAGACGTCTCAATAATAAAACCACACGTGAAAGAACTACTTTGCTAGCACAAAAAGTCTCGAGATATCTATGTTAATTTGAAAATTACAATTTGGACTTACCCGAAAACGCTCCATACAAAAGGCTATTAGGTTATGACGTCACAAGTTTGTATTGTGTATGGATTAAATCAGAAATTTGTACGACAGCTATGTTAAATATTACGTTTATGTACTTAGTATCATAATAAAAGTTATAGTATTTTTCATTCCTTCTCCAATGGAAATATTATTTTTTAAATAATAATTAAGATATTAGAATGAAATTTTGCAGATCTACATACAAAGTTTTGTATATTTTACGATATTGTTAAATAATTTATACAATTTTTGAACATTGTCAAATAGCCTATTCTACGTACGTAAAAACGGGAAGTGTACCTATGTGTAATTTGTGAAGTATAATGGTGGAGAATCTTTGTCTACCATAGAACAACACGAGCCTCCGGCGGACCGGAGTTCCATGTTTCTCTATGGTCTTAGCCGTCGAGTTTTTGTTACCATATTGATATTTCTTATGTGAGAGGGGGGCAAACGAGCATGTGGGTCACCTGATGGAAAACAATCACCACCGCCCATGGAGATCAACAACACCAAACGGTCGCCTTCTGTGAGGTTACTTCCCTAGTCGGGAAGCTTAAAAAATACGCTATGCCCACTCTTATCGCCAAAGCCTCGTTTGTCAGTCAGCAGTGTGAATTATTGTTTTTAATAAATCATAACATTGATAAAACATTTATTAAAACTTTGTACTTGTTGAATTTAAATGTTCCAAAAGTGGCCATTTTCCGCGAATTTCGTTTTGACAATGTTATGTTCCATTAATGTTGTAAGATATAAGAAAACTCACCGCCGACACGCAGTTGATCAGCGTGGTGTACTATGCTCCAACCTCCTTAGCCGCTTAGGCTGGTATCCTAGTAGTGGGATGAATAGGGGCTGACGACGATGATGATAAGAAAACTATGTGGCTTAACCGGATTAAGAGGCCATCCATAAATTACGTCACACGAATTTCATGATTTTTTGACCCCTCCCCCGTCCTTGTCACATCTGGTCACATCTGTGAGACCCCCCTCCCTAGTGTGACACATATTTTGTAATTTTACATCTAGAGTTTATAGCAAATGTTTTTGAGTTTTTCGTTAATAGTTCAAAGTTAGTGTTTTAACACTTAGATTATAATAGATTTTGAAATGTCAAGTCACGAAATTTAGGACCGCTCCCACCCCTTTGTCACACAATATCACACTTCGTCGAGCCCCTCCCTCTCCCATAACGTGTGACGTAATTTATAGCCCCTTAGCAAACAATGCAACACAGTTTTTTGATTCGTTGTATATTTAGCTAATATTATTTTTTTACTCGAGTGCTCTAACTAGTTTTGCAGCATGAACTAGCCCCAATAAAATCCATTTCGTGAATTTAAAGAGCCCCGAAAAATTCATAACTGACTGACTCGAATCGATTAATTAAATAAATATTCATGGACCAATTACTACACAGTGTTATCTAGTCCATGTATGGATCCTGTGTATGGCAATGTAAGACAAAGCGTGTATTATGGGCACTGGATAACTGATTATACATACAAAAATCTGGGGTGTAAGTGGTTTATCAACGTCTTTAAACCAAAGCCAACTTCACCTGCACGCGGTGCACCCTGATGACTGACAAACAAAGCTCTGGCGAAATGAGAGGTAGGGAGCGTAATTGTAAGCTACCCGACTGGGGACAGTACATCATTGTACGTCCACTTCACAGAATACCGCAGTCAAATAACAATTCCCTTGAGGGTTGTTGTGTTCCTGCGGATAAGTGGTACACTACCACTTATCGGCATTACTATCCTAAGCACGTTGTCATGCTGTAGTCTCCTGGGAAAACCTTGACAGGGACTTCATTCCACAACTTATAGGACGCGGGAGAAATTTACTCTGAAACAAGATATTACGAACGCCCTTATTTAGGTGTGAGAATAAATTCCCAGCTGATAGCGGAGGTGTGATTACAGAAGGAGAGGCCTTTGGCATCATGTCACAATAACTTTTCTAATTACATAGATAGAAAATAATTGGGGTGTCTAGTAATCAGGAAAGACACATACTCCAAAACAATTTTGTCTTATGTGTTCCGGATTAATATAATTGTTGATAAATTGCTTTTCGACAGCTTCACAAATAATATTTATAACACTTAATCGCTATGTAAATAAATCACTTTATTAATAAAAGTGATAAAGTAAGATACAAGTAGATAAAAGAAATTATAAAAAGCGCGTATGGCACGAGTGTTAAATACACTAACAACGGTATTTGGCAACTGAAACATGCGTGTTGTGCTATTGCTAGGATTGGTAGCCTATGCGGCGGGCACACCAACTTTGGTGGAGCCAGGAACCGCTTATAACTACCACGTGAAGTATGGTATTCCTCATGCTTCGAGGATCAAGGCAGCCGAAGAAAAGATAATGGCCGAGAGAGAGTCGGCCTCCGCTGATGGTGTCAGAATTGTCGGCGGTAGTATTGCACCTGCAGGAGCGCACCCTTACCTGGTATGTACTAATATAATTTTTAAAGTAATTGTATGAAGATTAAGTTATATAAATAGACTTGATTCACGATTTCTACACCGAAAATTTTAGCCTGAGGATTAAGACTAGCTGATCTAGCAAAAGCTTGAAATAAATCCACGTATAGCTACGGTCTCTTTACAGTTGTGGGCACGTAAAAGATTAAAGATGTATCTTTAAAGATGAGATTCTTTCTAAAAGAAGTTATTTTAAAGACGAGAGTTGTTAAACTTAACGTAACGCTAAGCTTTCGGATTACGTGCATACAGAAATTTCTTTTCCTTATTCTATATTGGTCTTTTGCACATATTTACCAAGGTTCTACGCGTTTGATTGTAAAATTGTTTGCTGATTTCATTTATATGGTATTTTAAATCATAAGGTATACTTGAACATCATCGTAAGACTGTCTCCAAAATTTCAGGCTGGCCTCTTAATCAACTTCGTGAACATACTTGGCCAATCCGCGTGTGGATCATCCCTTATATCTGCCAACCGGTTGGTCACCGCGGCCCACTGCTGGTTCGACGGCGTCAACCAAGCTAGCATGTATACCGTTGTCCTTGGCTCCAATATGTTGTTCTTTGACGGCATACGCATTACTACTAGCACCGTTATCATGCACCCTCAGTGGACGCCCTCCCTTTTACACAACGATGCCGCCGTGATCTATTTACCTACAAACGTGGCTTTTTCAAGTAAGTTGATTAGAAGTGTTACTTTATGTTGTTATCGTAAATGGCCAAATTAAAGTTGATTGTAATTTTATGTAGGAAATAATTGATCCCACATGACTGTGAATTTTTTGTCTTCTAGATGTCATCCAACCAATAGCTATTCCTGCTGACAACGATGAGTTCACTGGAATGTGGGCAGTGGCTGCTGGATATGGCCGTACTAGTGATCGTAAGTAACAGAGTTCTTCATTTCCTCTATGGGTCTACACTAGAATGGAATTAGAATATAATTAAGTTAACAGTACTTTATAATCCAAAACGCACCTGAAAACCAAGTTATTAAAGATTCTAATGCGATAATTTTAATATTGATAACTTTATTGTTATTCAGAACAAGTTGGCATTGGCCTCGACGCATCAGTGAGCCACGTGACCGTGCAAGTAATCTCAGTCGCGCAGTGTCAGGCTACTTTCGGGATGTATGTGATATACAGCACCATTTGCACCAACGGCGCTGGCGGCGTTGGCATCTGCAATGGAGACTCCGGTGGACCCCTTGTCGTCAACAGAAATGGCCAAAATCTTTTGGTAAGAAGCAATAGCGGCAATTATATTTTATAAGGTGGCAGACAAATACAATATTTTACGTTAAGGTAGTAAGCGGTTCTATGTAATCTTATTGTATGTATTAATTGTAATCGTAGAGGTACAGTAGTTCAATTTTGATTTAACTTTGGCTTTTAAAAGTGTTCACAACTGGCGGTGTTAATCTCGGAGATAAACCTCGCCTCTATACCTGCCCATATATAAAAAGGAAGAAGTTAAAAGTCAGGAGAGCCCAAAACTGAAAATCTAAAGTATGTGTGACCTAGAGCAAGGTTTCCCGAAAGGTGGTCCGCGGAACCATGGGGTTCCGTGGAAGGGCCACACCACAAGGGTTCCGCGATCCAAAAATTAACAAAACATTCGTCGAAAAAAAGGACTAGTTAGGCCCTATATAATAATTATAGCTGCTAGGGTTCCGCTAAAAAAAGTATAATCAATTAGGGTTCCGTGGCAAAAAAAATTGGGAACCTCTGACCTAGAGTATGAGTAGTGTATATTATTCTGTGGTATGAGCTACATTTTTTTGACACTAATTCCCGAATGACGAGCTCGGTGATCGAATGGTTATCAATAGCCACTTTGAGTCCGAGGTCTCGGGTTCGATTCCCGCACAAGACAAACATTTGTGTGCATGAACATGTCTGTTTGTCTTGGTCTGGTTGTTTTCTATGCATTATAAGTATGTATTTACAAAAAAAAAAGTATTTAAGTACATCTATCAGTTGTCTAGTACCCATAACACAAGCTTTAATTTGGGACTAGATGGCGCTGTGTAAATTGTCCAGAAATATTTATTAAGCTATTGCATAGCTTCTATCGCGGGCCTTGAGCGCGGGGACCGAATCCAGAAATTCCGTAACGAAAAAACCTCACGCTCCCCACTCCGACGGGCAAGGAGGTGTGGCTTGAAGGCCGTGCATCGTCTAACGTCGTTTCAGTTCGGCAGTCTTCGACACGGCGTTGTGTGCGTGCGATTAGACGTATTGTACGACTCTACGAAACTCGTTTTATTTATTTAATAATAGAAAAAATTGTTTTCTTATCGGTCACCACGCTCAAAAAGTGTAACTTGAATTAATATCAAAGAAAAAGCAATAATGCATGAATAAAATAAATAAATAAAATTATAATTGCATAAGTTGATACAAAATGCTATGCAATAGCTTTACCGCGCCAGTCCCCGAGTGCCACACGTCTTTTTTTTTATTTATTTATTTTCATATGGCTCACGGTGATATTCGTACAGACACACCAAACAAAGTTTTTTTCAACGTGGATTTAATAAACTGACATAGAAGATGAAGAAGGATAATAAACCTTCCCATCTCGTGGGGACACGAGCTATGTTTTTCCGAACTTGAAGTTGAAATTTGAAGTGGATCAAGTGTGCGCTTTGACACTCTTAAATGGCATAGCTAAGTTCTTAAATCGTCCGTGAACCAGGAATTATATTTTACAATTGTTAATCAGGCTTGCTTTTTTACAACATCATTATTCTTCTTCTCCAGGTTGGTATCAGTTCTTTCGTCGCCGCCAATGGATGCCAGCTAGGATTCCCGTCCGCCTTCGGCAGAATCACCAGCTTTAGAAGTTTCATTCAACAGCATATGTAATAAGTAGAATGTATTGTGTTTTATACCCATAAGCAGGTATTTTTTCTGAAAAATTTATAGATAATTTGTAAATAATATTTTATTATATTTTTTTTTTACACCAATGTTTTGTTTTATTATCCTTCTGCTACATCTAGGTGTCATGCTTGTTTTCTTTATATTTATTGTGACTCCGTGTTATTCAAATATTATATTGAAAACAACTGGCTTAGTACTCTATAATGAGTGATACTTTACCTTGCAAGTACCTACGTATTTATAGGTTACGGTAACCGCTCATCGGGCTACGGCCCGTAACGTATTATTGTAATGGCACTTTGACTCCGAGGTCGCGGGTTCGATCCCTGCACAAGACAAACATTTGTGTGCATGAACATGTCTGTTTGTCTTGGTATGGGTATTTTATATGTATCACATGTATGTATTTACAAAAAAAAATGTATTTAAGTACATTTTTCAGTTGCTTAATAACCATACTACAAGCTTTGTGCTTAATTGGGACTAGATGGCGCTGTGTGAATAGGCTATTTGACCAACATTGTTTTCGGTTTGGTCTGTTATAGACATCTCAATATCATATATCATCTCAATAATATAACCATAGGTGAAAGAATTACTTCGATAGCACAAAAATCTTTCGAGATATGTTAATTTGAAAATCACAATTTTGGACTTTCCCGAAAACGCTCCATACAAAAGTCTACTGAGTTATGACGTTACAGGTTTGTATTTTGTAGGCATCAAATCAGAAATTTGTACTACAGCTATATTAAATATTACGTTCATGTAATTAGTACCTTAACAAAAGTTACAGGTAGTAATTATTTAATTATCATAATTAATTATCATATCATGCTTTTTAAATTGACTTACCCGTCAAACATTGATTGCAGATCTTTATAGTTTTGTGTATTTTACGATATTATTAAATAATTTATACAATTTTTGAACATTGTCAAATAGCCATCCATATTCCAGAAATATTTATTTATCGTACGAGTAAGTATACTTTACAGCCCCCTTACCACCATCTCTTATTGCGATTCAATAACTGAATAGAATACTTATTTATACCAATGAATAAGCGACCCTATTTCAAATGGAATAGAGTCGCTTGTTCGTTGGTATGAATAAGCAATCTATTCAGTTATTGAATCGCAATAAGAGATGGTGGTAAGGGGGCTGTAGTAAAGTAGGTATGCTTTACCTCAGTACAGGGAAGCTTTTAGAATATCGCGGGCTTCCATCGAAACCATAAAGCAACTGCTCAAAAATATATGTATAGATAAATTTATCAATATTGCGTATTCCTACTTACCTACTGTAAACGTACGTATGTTACACCTTTATCATAATCATTAGATTATATTTGATTGATATAAAAATGATTTATGAAATTTATCTATATTCGCATGCAAAACATGGAATTATACTCGTAATTGTATTAAAAATCTTATCTAGAGTATAAAAATACGTCTCGTGCGTCGGCTTTTGTAAAAATAAACACGTGAGTTTGTTTGACGTGTGTTTAATTATGTAAAGCTGCAAGGAAATAAAATTTGCCGTTTTTTTTTGTAAACGAGTTCATATCTACTATATAAAAATAAGTCGGGTTTTCCTTCCTGACGCTATAACTCCAGAACGCACGAACCGATTTCCACGGTTTTGCATTCGTTGGAAAGGTCTCGGGCTCCGTGAGGTTTATAGCAAAGAAAATTCTGGAAAAATTTGTAAAGAAAAGCGGGAAAATCTTTTTTCACATACAGCGCCATCTGGTGGCGAAACGGAGTTCGCCGGGTTTGCTAGTTCTTGTATAAAACTTTATCTATTTCGGAAACGACTAATAATTTCGATGAATTTCAACTTTGCTTCAAAAAGTGTCTTTTTTTAATACTAAATGATATAATAAATGATACAAAGCGATCACCGCAGCCTATAGAGTCTAAGCCTAGCAACGTCAAGGGCATTAGTCGCGCATGGCCAAAACCTCTTCACACCTTTTTTCAAGAACCCCATGCTGTAGTCTCCTGGGAAAACCTCGACAGGCAATTGACCTTCAAATCCATAGAGATATTCTTAAAATTAAATCTGTGTGTTCAAACAATGTTATTTAAGTAAGTTTTTTTTTTTACAAAATTTTGAACCTGTCAATTCAATGCTTAGCTACGTTACGAGTGGAATACGCGCTTTGCTTATTCTCCTGCTCTGTTAAAGAGTTAAAGTGGAATACGCGCTTTGCTTATTCTCCTGCTCTGAGAATGGGGAGGAAGGGGTAAAAAATGCAAAAAATCTGCCTACGGCGGCCTAATCTTGAACGGCGCCAAAACTTTACATAAAAAATAATCTCATGTCAATGTTTTATAGCGCCATCTATATAAATTGATAAGTACTACAAGTCTTTAAGAAAAAAATGTACAATTTATTAACAATTATTAGATACCGACCCAGGTACAAGACTAGATATAAATAATCTATGATCCTACTAGGTAATAGATAATACTAAATTTGGGTTTAAATTGAGTTTTACTGATTTATGTAGTGAGGAGCTCAATGGCGTCGTTGCGCGTGTCAGTCTTAATCAAGTTAAAATAGATATTATGATAGGATATATAGATCTATGATAGGTTTATTTATCTGGAGTTTCTCTGTACTTGGGAGAGCAGGTTAAGTCGACGGTCCCGGTTGTTGTCTTTAGGCGGCTTGAAAACACTGGGCTCTGCAAACCTTCAGCCACACCCCGGCCACTCCATACAAATGTCGCGTTGTTTACCTACTACTACATAAATAATGACGTCTGTGCAGAGCGTGAATGAGCATGTGTGCGTTCGGCGCCATACAAACGGTTCCAGATTTGTCTCACAGGGGAGGTGAGGTCGACACGAGAGATTATGCTGTGCTTCAGCTAAAGGTGGTAGAGTACGCTCTAAACCCCTTCGATTCAATTGATTGATAGATGATTGGCAATCCGTATCCCAGCATTACCATGAATATGGGTTGATCCAGATTTATAATTATATATGGCTTTTTGTAGGATTTTTAAGGCAGAGCCATAGTATGAGTAATAAATACGTACAGTATGGCTATTCCCTGCCGCACGCATCGACCTCACCTCCACTCTGGGACGAATCTGGAATAGTTTGTATGGTGTCACACGCACACACGCTCTTTCACGCTCTGCGTACACAGACGTCACTGTTTGTCATGTAATAATTGTATGAAGTGGACGGGCTGTCGCATACTAGTAGGTGCTAGTAGGTAAAAAGAAAACATCCTTATTTTCATTCAAGCTCCTTTATTTCAACCAGGTACCACGGGCCCAGTAAACAATGGCCACCATACAGCATCAAAAATAACACTGAAGTGTCAATTTATTTAGAATCACACTGTGCGATGTCACGTTGTACTAGGTTCAGTTGAAAACACGATTTTTCGGCGATATCTCTTGTCGTTTAATACAATTTTCTTATTAAAAACGTAGTAATAACAGTCATGAGTGATGATCATTCGAGAAATACGGGGCTGATTATACCAAGCGAGATTACAGTATTCGAGATTTTTTAATGAAAATTTCATAGGTTTTCGTTTTGCAATATTTTTGAAACATTGTCGGTCCAATCCAATGTGTAAGATCCTTTATGGTAATATCGCATGCAGCAAAAATGATATATATGTAAGATTTATAACATTTAAAATCCGTTTCATTTATTAAGTTTACGTACAACAAATAATATATTATTAAAGTAATCTCGCGTGATTCATATTTCTTTTTTAGTTACCCTATCTTATCAATAGCTGTCAAAAACCTAATTAAACAATGATGATAATTAGGTTTATCAAGCAGCAAGAAAGCGCAGTTTAACAATAAACTTACTAATGTAGGTACACTTTAATGTTACATTCAAGGACCGAAAGCAAACAGGCCACGATGTGTGATAAGACACATATAAATATGGTTTCATTTTCTAAAACACATTGTGGCAAATACGAAAGGATTGACTAAATATCACCGACCCCTAACTACTCGTTGTGGAGACTCACAAGTATTCGTTAAGCGCTTATTACATCATCCAACTCAACCCCAATTCAACCCCAACGCAACTTGAAGATAGGCTATTTAATTTAATGCCAATTACTAAGTTGAGTCGGGTTTGAGTTGGATGATGTTATAAGCGCTTTAGCTAATGCAACTACGACATGTCGATGTAGAGTAATCGCGTCTGATGGATTCCACCATCAGCATACTATGCACCACCAAGCATAGTTACTATGAACCAGTGTTTTACTTATCCTCTTCAAACTAAAATAAAGTCATCGATATTATCACAAACATAAATCGTTTATTGTTCTGTTCTGCCCCCTTACTACCACCTTTTAATGCGATTCAATAATTGAATAGATTGCTTATTCATACCAATGAATAAGCGACTCTATTCGATTTTAAATAGAGTCGCTTATTCATTGGTATAAACAAGCGACTCTATTCAATTTGAAATAGAGTCGCTTATTCATTGGTACTTATTCATTGGTATGAATAAGCATTCTATTCAGTTATTGAATCGCAATAAGAGATGGTGGTAAGGGGGCTGTATCCTCAAAATGGAATAAGTTTATAATTTGTATTTTTCAAAGAAACAGATATTTATTAAAATTTCTAGGAAAACTAGCTATTTAATAAAATACTTATTTTTTTCCATTGACGGTTGATGCATCTTCTGATGCATCACACCGTCTTAGGCTTAGTGCGAGTTTTTGGTCACATTCGAACGAGTTTACGTTTACAAGCAGGCCAAATTGAGAACATGTTTCATATTGTGAATTTACCAGACGCGTGTTACATATCCAAATTAGCCGGATTGCTCACATCAAAATGTAAGCAATAAGCCACATAATTCTGATATGTAACACGCATCTTATAAATTCACAACATGAGAGTTCTTCTCTATTTGGTCGGTTTGTTTATGACATGACATGATCGAACGCGAACAAAAAACTCGCACTATGCACTCAGGTGATGATTGCCAAAACGCATTAACTGTTTATTCGCAACAACATTTTTGAATATGGCAGCCACGAGTACCACTACGTGAAAAAAGGATAGCATTGTGGCAGTTTTTCAAATACGGTAGAGTAAACTTCGAGTTGTGACTTTTAGAAGATACTTACCACAAGTTATTCAAGACGTTATTTTTCGCTCAATGTGCGCTTTCGGTCTTTGGATGTAACACACATAATAAAATATATACATCCTCATAAACACATATACAACAATCGCTTATGTTAACTCGGGTACCTTTCAAAGTCAATCCATATTTTTTTCCTTTTTGCACAACAAATATTTTACGTGTTTTTACTATATAAAATTCATATGTGCGAAAAAGCATTCACAATATACTTTATTTGCAACAGAGTTCACAATCGAAAATATTTCATGAGTCACAACAATTAACTTTTCAATACCATGCACATATCGTGAGTAATATCCTATTTCTGACAATTTAAAGTTACATTATAACAAATTATGGCTACGAAGTGTTGAGTTCCGACTAGATATTATAACACAAAAATTGATTTATAACTTACCTACTATAACTACGTACTTAATTTATTATTTTAGTGTTTAGTTCAATATAGCTGGATTTCATTTCGGGCATATTTTATATTATGAAACTACACTATAAGTAATAACTACTTTACATACATGTTGTTTACAAAATAAATTGAAAATTCGATGTTTAAATAAAATAGCTTCAGACAAATAGAGCAGCCAAAGAAAACAAAAAAATGTATTGTAAGTACAGATCTAAAAGCTGATATTAAAAACCTATTTACAAGCCTCTGTAGCAATAATATTTATCTCGTAATAACTAATGTTCAGATTAGACAATAGCTTTGAGATAACAATTCCATTTTTATTATAATAATTATTTTTATTTTAATATATTTACAATATTATCGAATTCACATTCTGCCAGAGACAATTGATGTTAACGGAATTAACAAATACCGATAAACATATATGACAACAGTAATAACTTAAAAAACATGGATTTATGAAAATAAAATACATTCTTGTTTATTTTTTTAATGAAAATTAATAATAATAAATCTTAAGGAAGCATTAATTAACCAACTACCATACGATATCACAGTTCATTTATGCAAATAAAGTAAATAGATAAATAAACACTTATGTAACAGTTTTAAATCACCAAAATATTTTAATATTCTATGGCAATGGCGACTAACATTTCAACATAAACAGTCCAATTCACAATATTTTTATTAATCTTATAATATTGACAATTTAGTGTCCTCATATTAATTTTTTTTACAAATCACGAATAAAATTTAGTATGAATATGTTATTACAAAAAATATTTTTATTGTTTTTATTTTTAATTACAAAGACATAAAACGTCGTTTATACGATACGACTTTTAATAAAGAACAAGTATTCAGATAACACTTTGATCTATTCTAAAATCAATTGTCCTGTCGTATGTGTATTTGATTTAACATTTTATTTTAAAGCGCATCACACACGATAAGCAGATACGATACACTTAAGATACTATTATACGCGTGTATGAGACGACGATATAGCCTCTCTTGTCTCACCAATAGTAGTATCTCGCTCTAAACATATCGTATCTGTTTAGTGCGTGACTCGCTTAAGAACTCTATATTACTCTAATAAGCTCTGGTTCCATTAAACGTATTTTGTTTTATCAATATTTTTTTGAACCACTGTAATGATGGTCCCTCATAAAATAAAGAACACGTTATATATATTTTCCATTAAACAATAATTACTTATATTTTTCATTATTATTCATATTATAACTTTGAGTACTTCTCTGCCAATTGTAGTGTAATAGTAGTGATAGAATAGTACTCTTACAAGACGAGTGTAGTTAAACACTTTTCTTACATCTGAGGCAACAACCCTTAACAAGAGAGCAGCGCGATAAAAATAGGTGAAAAACAAATTAAAAAGAAATCAAATTAAATTCTAAATTTAATGCAGTTCGTTAATAACATTTTTTTCATTTTCTAAAAAAAATTTTTACTTTAATCGGGACACGGTTTGTGACAACCAGCGCCTGCCTGATGGGCCAGAGGACACTGGAGACCAGTTACGCTGGGCAGGACCGTAGTTCCGGTACTTAAATGCAGAAAGAGAAATAAGGTCACAGAGTTCTACTGAGCATTCGCCGTGATACAGTCGATAAAAGTGACTCAGCGACTTCTCTGTGGAGTTCCAACGGCTCAAGTGATGCTCCCAGCTAAGGATCGTCAATAATAATAATAACACTACGTCTGATGGAGCCATAGCTTAAGTAAGAAAATTATCTTATCCCAATGGACAAATGGAAGCAATTTAAATGTGTTGAGAACGCTAGTGTGGGTCTTAAGTAATATACTTATAAATATTTAATGAAACTGACGTTGTGTGACGGGTGTTTACAGTAATGTGCAAATGTTGAAATGTTTTAATTCGAATAGTAGGAATTATCTAGAGTTTACGATTGTCTACGTTGGACACAATACTTTTAGGATGTAGTCTGTTAATAGAGTTGGAACTGTAGGACTGTCCTCGTTTATTGCTTTCAGAACTGAAAAAAAAAACATTAGCATTAGCAAAGTCATAATAGCTTTAGCTATTATTGATAAACTCAACCCCAAGTCAACTTGGAAATTGCTATGAGATTGAATAGTGTAATAGCGTCCAACTCGCTATTATAATGTTTAATTTCACACCAATTTCAAAGTTGAGTCGGGGTTGAGTTGGATAATGGAGGTTGAGTAGGAAGCGTTTTAAGATTCGGCAGTTAGATTCTGCACACATGTTTTTTTTTAATACATCATAATTCGAACAATACGGGTCGCGCGCAGCATGCTTGCCTGCGCGCTATTGGTTGGTCAGTCGATCTTTGCTCTCCGCGTTGGGGCCAAGCTACTCTCGTTCGCGAAATACAGGTACGAGAGTTAGGAAAAGGACACGATTCCCGGAGTGCCACTGTTTTTTTATTCATTACGAAACAACGTGGGACATTTTGCAATGGGCCCGCTGACCATGACAAAACCAAAGAACAATGTACATACGAACATAACTGGATGGGTAATAATTATACTGCCATATGTGGCAAACAATCTACATGTGAACTCAAAATATTTGAATATGTTATTTTGTTATTAAAATTTATTCTCAAGATTTATTATAACTTATTATTATAAAAAAATATTAAATGTAACTTACTCTTGATGAGCACCTGCAGTGTCTGATTGTCTGGTGGTCCATTGTCCAGGTGGAATGGTATAACTGTCGTCAGATACTGGAAACAATTAAAGTCTGCTTTAGTATTTATGGGCATGGCTATTATTAAAGAAATCGTATAGTAGAAGATGAGATGTTTTATTATAATATATATTTTATCCCTGGACATATAAATAAATAAATATCGCTACACTACTACTACGCTATACACAGCGCCATCTATCCCAAACCAAACAAAGCTTGTACTAAGCTACTAAATAACTGATATGATCTATGTAAATACATTTTTTTGTAAATACATACGTATAATACATAGAAAACACCCAGACCAAGACGAACAGACATGTTCATGTACACAAATGTTTGTCTGTGTAATCTATAAGTATTATTTGTCTCGGGTCGGAAACCTATATTAACGTTAAAGTTAGTATATACCTAAATAGGTGTGTGACTCGGAAAGCGTTGAGCTTGAAATGAATGGAATATTCAATTGCGATTACCGACAATGTAAGTGTAATACGATTTAAGTAATCTACCTATAATAATAACACATTTATGTAAGCATATGTAGTAATGTAATATTAGTCGAACACGCAAGTTAAGCAACGTCGACCGTAGCCTGCTCATGGAAGGGTTTATTTATCTCGAGCTCCTCCGTGCTTCGGAGCATCCGAATTGTTGTCATTAGATGATAGTCGTTAAGCCAAGTCAGTGGCCTTTAGGCGGCTTGAAAACACTGGCCTCCGCCAATTGAGCAGCGTGGTGGAATATGATCTAAATCCCTTCGATTGAGGGCAGACCCATATCGGCCATAACCCAGCAGTGGGATGAATGTAGTAATGATGTAAAGACTACCTACTCGTACGATCATTTTGTTAAAAGTTTAATAGTGTAATTTAGAAAAAAATTGGTATCCGTAGCGAATAACTCCGCTTACTCGAGAAGTGCTAGTATGACGGCAGGGTACTCTACGATGTACTAGTGTGACAGCAGTGCACTTTACCTTAGGTTCTGAATGGCTCGTGTTGAGATTGGGCGAGCGCGGTGGTCCAGGCCGCTTCTTCTTCTCTATGTGGTACTGTCTACGCTTGTTCTGCACAGCCAACAACAGCGATATAAATGTATTCTTCAGTTCCTTCTCGTATTCCAGCTCGTCGCGAAGGGCTAGCTCCGCGATCAGAGTCTCGGAGAACTCGCGGATTAACACTTCTAACTCCATGAATATTTCGTTCAGTTGAGCTAGCGACAGCTGGCGGAGTTCTGAAAATAATATTAAGGATTTCTTTAGTAAAGACTTTTATCCGCCATGATAGATGGCGCCACACTGTGACTTCACAGCAGTAGAATATAAAATGCAAAAATTCGTCACCATCACAAACCTTTCTGTCCCCTTACCACCATCTCTTATTACGATTCAATAACTGAATAAAATGCTTATTCATACCAATGAATAAGCGACTATTCAATTTGAAATAAGAAATCCAAATTAAAATTTCGACAGTCGTACACAAGCAATTGGAGTCTTATTTATAACCTTCTGATAACAATTACAACACTTTCTATTGGGGGCTGGTAGCTCAGCTGGAAGGGCATTCGACCGGTCATCGAGAGGTCGTGGGTTCATATCCCACCTAGGCGGGGGAGGTGAATTTTTCCATTTTTTTTTAATATTTACGAGCATAATATTTTTACCGGACTGGTCGAAGGAGGGTGAGGATGATGTTTTTCGAGGGCATGTATTTATTTATGCATGCTCTACAACCTTAACTGTTTGAAGAATTCCGATATACGAGGCGCCATTATTTTCGTTTCAGCTGTGATAGTAATATAGACCTTTCATTTGAGCCTTATTAGTTAATCAGCAGGATGTGGATGAGATTGAAGATCGGAAATGATGGTGATGCCATAAAATGGCAAACAAGCGTGCGGATGGCCAGCTAACCACTGTAGCATATAGAAGCTATATTTAAAGGTCTAACTAGACACTCATAAATCAGGACGATTACCATTAATTGGAATAAATTTATGAAATCGAAAATAGTTTTTTGCATACATTGTTGTTTCGCGTATAGTGTTGGGGGTTCATAAATATCTCCATTATATTATATGTACCTCTATAAATAGCGACTTTGAATTAATTAAATTTTTAAATTATTTAGAAATACTGATTTATTTATATCTCTCTCTCTCGAATGTGTATGATCTAAATTTGATTCTGTCAGTTATAAGCGGCATATCGGTAAGGCGTTCTTTATTTTAGCAATTAATATTTAAAATTCTTAATAGAATAGAATTTTTACCCCTGCGATGGTAAGTATCCATAGATTCGTAACCGAGTATAAATGGTGGAAAGAAGTGCTAATTGTGCGATATACAAGGACAGTCAGTCAGTAAATATTAGTGTGTCGTAAAAAATAGTAAGTGAAAGTAGATTTAATTTAAGCAAGAAATGTGACATAAAATGAATTTGTGTCGAAATATTTCCATATTAATACAGACATATACGACAGGTTTTTGGATCTAAATACATATAATGTCTATTAGGCATAAATTAACGATTATCAAATGAACTATGTTAAAATATTAGTTTATTAACACGATGGCTTGTAAATTACAATATAATTTGGCGTGTGAGTGGCTTATCACGAACTTTAGAGCCAAAACCAACCACACCTGCACGTGGTGCACCCTGCCGACTAGCGAAAGAGTCTCTGGCAAAAGATAGATTTATAGGTACAGGATATTTTTAAGAGTGGGATCTTCATCTCACAGAATACCGTAGCCAAATAATAATAAAAAAAATTCCCTTGAGGGTTGTTGTGTTTTGCGAGTGAAGTCACCAGAATAAGAGTTCCTGCGTTGGCAGCGGGGGTGGCGGTACGCTAGCGATATTTCATGTTGCGAGCCTCAATATAGCTAAGGTCCGCTTCACATCAGGCGGGCCGCAAGATTGTCTGTCACCCGATGATTCATTCACTCATTCTATATATCTATTATATTCTATATATCACTCATTATAGATAGCTGGGACAGGTGTCCCTAGACCTAAGGCAGTGTTTCCGAACCCGGCGTAATTACGCCGCAGGAGTGAAACAGGGATTCTGTAGTGGTAATAAAGTTGATACAAAATAAAACAAAATTTCAGACCAAAAAATCTAAGCGAAGAGATCATACTTGATACTCTTGTCAGTCACAATGCGATTGTAACTCCTATACGAACGGTACAAAGATTGAAGTGTTAAATTCCTTTTAGCTGCAATCGATGGAAGCCATCGATATACAGCGCATCGAAGGCGTAACGTATTTTTAATAAAATTAACACAGACTTGCAAATCAATTAGGAATCGAGCGAGGTGAATGCACTGCCAGACAAATTGGTCACTCAGATACAAAGAGTACAATCCCAGAATACCTACTGCTGCATGTGGGCCGGGCATATCAAATGGCGACGGCAATATTTAATTCCGAGAAATTGTTTCAATCACTATGAATTGTTACGAACACCTTGCAAACGTATCAGTTGACATTTCATAGAATTCATATAATCGATATAACCACATATAATTCTAGTCACAGACCTAGTGTCTTTGACTCGGTAGTCTCCACCTCACAGAAGTAAATAATTTGAATACATAGTATTGAAAAAAAAAAAATAACAAAACGAAGTTACTAAGTTAAACTTTTGTAGCGTTAATGTGATAAAAAAAACTCAATTTTGTATACAACCTGGACCTATCTGTACCTGTCCCTTCAGATCAGGGGTTCCCAACCGGTGGTCCGTGAGAGGTAAATTATGATCCGTGTTACAAAATTATAAGGAACGAGATTGAGCATATACAAAATACTCAAATCTCGTGAATAATGGATTTATATGATAACTGGGGGACCTTACACACCACAAAAACCTCGTAGTGGTCCGCGATCAAAAAAAGATTGAGAACCACTGCTTTAGATCATACCCTACTAACAAGGTATATTTTGAAAAATACGCTTCTAATCATGGACTTAATATGCTGTTATCATATACCTAATGTATTTCTTTTCGGCACTGTTACGTCTTTTGTTAACATTCGTTAAAATTTCTTTTTACTGTGTTCTGTATAGGTATGAGTGTTCGTTGTCAAAATAGGTAAATTAAATACAATGAAATACAATAAATTTGGGGTGTAAGTGGTTTATTAACATCTTTGAATCAAAGCCAACTTCACCTGCACGTGATGCACCCTGCTGACTGACAAACGAAGCTCTGGCGAAAAGAGAGGTAGGGAGCGTAATTGTAAGCTACCCGCCTGGGGAATGTACCTTCACCTCACAGAATACCGCAGCCAAATAACAATTCCCTTGAGGGTTGTTGTGTTCCTGCGAGTGAGTGAGGTCACCAGAAAAGAAGGAGATCCGACGTAGTATAAAAAAAAAAAAAAAACAAAAAACAAAGATTATGACTAGACCAGATTCTAGCCCACGGTGCCGAAATCGAGGTTGAGTAGATTCGCAGAGTTTATGTTTTCCATCGATTTCAATGGAAAATGTATTTGATGATCATTCCTCAAGGACATGATCAATCTCAATTTTTATTCAACACAAACCTCAACCATATCGAGTTCTTAAATTGTCACAAGTTTCATCAAAATTGATTCAGTGGTTTTGGAGCCTATTCATTTCCAAGAATGACTTCTTTTTTTTTCTTTTTTTTATACTACGTCTGGTGGCAGACAAGCATACGGCCCGATTGATGTGAAGCGGTTACCGTAACCGTATTAACGCTCGCAACATAATATATTACTTGCGCGCCGCCACCCCCGCTGCCAACGCAGCATCTCCTAAAACTTCGGCGTCTATAAGCGAACGTTCGCTCCACTAAATAATATTTATTCAAAAGCGACAGTTATATAAAACAATAAAGCCTGTTAAATGCATAGAAACGAGTATTCTCACGGCAATAACATTTTCAACTTATTACGTGACAAAAAGTAGTAAGTGTCGACGTACTTACATTATATATTGTCTTTATAAAATTGGCATGAATTCCACCAATTATGTCACAGCTATTGTAATAAAAAGCAACACCGTAACCGGTAATGAAAATTGTCTGCCTATAAAAAAACATGTTCTGACACCCAGCATGATTTATTATGAACAGACAAGGGTCATAAGATAAAGTGACCATACGTCCCGTTTTGAACGGAACTGTCCCTTTTCTCGGTCACTTGTCCCGTTCTCAAACAAAGCGCGCCGGGTTGCAAAATAGTCCCGTTTTCCGAAACCGCTCGAAAATTTTAAATGACGAAGCTAGTGAGAAATATAAATACAATAAAAAAAATGTTTCATATAATTTAATGATTACTGTCAGAGGAACTTTGCTTTAATAAAAGCTGGTGAACTGGCGATTGATTTTTATTTTTCACAACTTGTTATAATAAAAATAATTAGAATGACATACATAATATTAATACAATAATAGTGAATACTAATTGCATTAAGTTACATTTTTTCTAAATAAAGAAAATTAAGAAGTTGTGTTTATTTTCATTGTTAACCTGCTAACTAGGGTATAAAAACTTATGTCCCGTTTTGAGTTCAAAAATAAAAGGTCAGTTTATCATAAGACCTGTACGCAACGTTGCCAGACGTCCTGATTTTAGCTGGACATCCCGCTTTTTTAGGCTAAAGTGTAATGTCCCGCGCGGGACACCACATGTCTCGCAGTGCCAAATGCCAAACGCCAGACGCCAAAAATTATGATTTCATTAACTGAAATTAATGGACGGAATACCAGAATTTGAAAAATATAAGCAATTTAAATTTTAATAAACTACAAAGCCAGGGGAAAATCGTTTTTGAATAGCGCAATATTGTGACTGTAGCTTACTGGATAAACCTCAGCAAGATATCGCTTTATATCAGGCGGGGTGTATGCTCGTTTAGTATCAGGCATTGTATAAAAAATAGAAAAAAAGAGAGTCCATTCCTAAAGGCGATTAGTTGACGAAAGTCAAATGTACTCACTGTCTTCATAAAGTGGAGAGTTGAGCACTTCCTTCCCCTTCTCCAAAGCCTCGTTATATTCAATAATATCGCCTTCAGACGAAGGTGTCTCTTGCATCATATCGTCTATCTCTTGAATAACCTGAAAAACGGTAAAGTAAACAAATTAATAAAATACCTTTAAAACTTTCGCGTTGCATGATCTATAAAAATAACAATGGAGATTAACCACCGGCCAACCCAGGTCCAGGCGAAACGTCAGGCAATAAAAATAAAGGTATATAAATACCCTTATGCATGATCGTGTTAATTCCCGCTGTCATTTTCATAAGTTAAAAGTGAAATATTTAAAAAAAAAATTAATTTAATCCTTCTTCTCCATTTCTCCTTACAGTATCTAGTGCTCGGTTCATAAGATACAGTTGTTATCCTCACGCACCAAAAAGTTTTGACAAATCAGTTTTCTGCCTAACTATAAACTTGCGGAATTTTGCCGGCACTCAAGTTCCCCTCGTTTTTCAATGTTGGGGTCATTTAGACACGTGAAAAAACTTTTATATAGATCGTCAAAGGAGGAACCTCCAGCGCAGCATTAATCGCAATGATGGCAGTCTTCACATTTGATTTGGCGTACTACAATAAAAAACACAGAAAAAAATTGAAATCATTTTGTTTGTTGTGCTGTGATTGTGGCAATTTGATTGGACGACCAACTAATATTGGTTTGCTGCAGTCAAGTGAAGCTTCGCTGCTGTGCATTAGAATTTATTATATATATTATGCCCAGTCGAATCAAATCAGCCCCCTTACCACCATCTCTTATTGCGATTCAATAATTGAATAGATTGTTTATTCATACCAATGAATAAGCGACTCTATTCATTTGAAATAAAGTCGCTTATTCATTGGTATGAATAAGCATTCTATTCAGTTATTGAATTGCAATAAGAGATTGTGGTAAGGGGGCTGATGGGGGATGAAAGTCCTAGTGCATGGCGACGAAGCGTAGGGCGCCCCCTGTCTAGATAGACCGACGATCTCAAAAAAGTGCCTGGTAGCTGTTGGATAAGAAGAACAGAGGATCGCATATGATGGAAAGCATTGGGAAAGGCCTGTAGAAAGATACAGGCCGATAATGATGATTATGCTCAAAGAGCGAAAACGGTCATAGAGCAAAAAATAGCTCACAACGCATTGTGGTCACTCCAAATCATGCACATCGCCAAATAGAGACATTAAATACTATAGAGAACCTCAGAATACAGAAGTGAGGAACCTATAACCTTGTTTTTCTGTACTGTATTATAACTGGGAATTGACAACTATGAGATCATCTAGCCCCAAAGTAAGCGAAGCTTGTGTTATGGGTACTAGACAACTGATAAACATACGTAATTACATTTTTTTTTTGTAAATACATACTTTTTATTTAATGTGTCTATGGGGACAAATTGATTTTTCCATTGAAATTTCTAGTTTCTTAATCTATCTTTAAGAGACACCCTTACAACAGTACAACAGCAAGAAACCAAGTAAATTAGACGTTTTACTGCTGCCACAAAACATGTGGATTTAGATTATTAGATTAGTCATTGATTGTAGAGTTCGAAGGCGTCGCTGCGCGTGTCCGTTGAATTGATCACGAAAATTAAGCAACGTCTACAGAAGCTTGTTTATGTATGGGTCCATTTATCTCGAGCAATTTCGGAAGGCACATGAAGCCGTCGGTCTCGGCTATTGTCATTAGATGACAGTTGTTAAACCAAATCAATGGTCTTTAAGCGGCTTGAAAACACTGGCCTCCATTCCGCAGTTGAGTATAGCGTGGTAAAAGGGGGGAAGTCCCTCCACCTCACAGAATACCGCAGGCAAATAAAAATAGCTGGGAACAGATCGGAGACCACTTGGTGTTACTGATCTCCATAGGCAGTGGTGATTGCTTTCCATCAGAAGACCCGAATGCTCCTTTGCCCATCTTTCATATAAAAAAATATAGGAGAGACTCGTATCCCAGTAATGGGATGAATGTGTTTGTCTTCGTCAGATCACCCTTAATGCATATTCAGATGTCAGTACCTCATCGGCAGTCTTCACTGGACACTCGTGGTCTTGGTGCAGTCCGCCCAGGATAAGCGCGTGCATGTCCAAGTCCGATGCAACAGCCTCATCCTCGGAGCTGTGGATCTCGTTGTCCGGAGTCATCGAACCCTGGACAAGCAAATGGTAGGAATGCTGAAATGGTCATTATTTTAAACTAAATTTTTAAAGATAATAAAATTAATGAGCTCAGTGGCGAAATGGTTAGCAATGGCCACATTGACTCCGAGGTCGCTGGTTCCATCCCCGCACAATAAATTGGATGGCGGAGCCCCTCTCTCTCTGTTTACTTCTAATGATATAAAAGCCATTTTTGCCACTTCACACATAAGTTAGTACCTAGCTAAAAACACAATCTTTGTTAAATGCTGTCAAATTGTTCACTAGCAAACACATGGACAAACAAATCGTTTCCCACGAAACAAAGCCCGCAATCGGATATTACGTCTTCTTGCAGCTCTTGCTGTATCGCATTACGAAAAAATAAAAATACATCGCGTGAGCTTCAATACCGCCGCCCGTGAACGCCTCGGGCAATGATCGGAACGCTTATTCAGATTAATTATCTGTCAAGTGAAGATAATCTAGCCGTGAAAAGTTCGTGTTGGAATGTATTCGATGTCAAACATTCACCATTATAAATTATAATTATGTCCGCATCATACAAGAAATAATATATGACAATCTTGCTATAGCACTCTCGCGGCAGGGATCCCCAGCGCGCAATTCATGCATGTCCTCCTCGATTCATACACACAATACAACACAGGATGTATTTTAAATGACCATTTGTGTAAAACAATACAGCCGATTCAAGCCCCCATATCCTGCCAAATATATCCCTAAAGGTAAATAAAAGATGGCCGGCCGGAAAGCCGAGGTGTTCTGTTCTACGTATCCTGTCGTCTATAAAATTTTAAAATGGTATAATAATTACCCTTTTATCACTGAGGTTCAAGGTAGGGATATGCATTTTCCTGGAGAATGACTTGGTCCAGTCGATCGGAAGAATGTTGCCGAAGTTGCCCGTGATTGTCCACCACATCCTGGAGTAGCAAGAAAACATATAGATTAATATAAATTAGAAACTCTGTTGAAATATCTACAAATTAATGTTGAGGTTATTGTATATGACGAGCTCGGTGGTCAAATGGTTAGCAATGGCCACTTTGACTCCGAGGTCGCGGGTTCTATCTCCGCACAAGACAAATATTTGTGGGCATGAACATGTCTGTTTGTCTTGTACTGGGTGTTTTCTATATATGTATTAGATATGTATGTATTTACAAAAAAAATGTATTTAAGTATTACATATGTCAGTTATCTAGTACACATAGTACAACCGAGTACGATGGTCGTGTGTCATTTGTCCAGGAGTATTTATTATGTATTATCATTATTTATATTATGGCGAGAGGTATTGATTGGAGAGATATTGAGTCCAACTGGAGAAGTAGCTCCGCCTCACAGAAGACCACAGACAAAAGAACAATAGCTTTTTAGGATTGTTGTGGCCCTGTGGAGATACTGCGTTAGCAGCCGTAGTACTACGGGCAGTGATCCTTGTACTGCAAGCGTCAAGCGTCTATCTATATCAAAGAAACAACTTTCCTTTTTACTTGTTTGACATCCGATGTCGTATATAACTTTAACCATGCTCATCGCATCAATTTTATATGAATACCGACGATGCATTGGTAGTAATGAATACCCATCACGGTATATTTTATTTCAAAACATCTATTGGACATATTTCTACCATTTTAAGAGCATTTTAAAAGTTTTGTAAAGACATTGATCTTAAGTTATATTAAAATTCCTATTCCAACTATCGTTTCATATAAGCTTCTTTATAAGGTCGAGGAGAAAGGATTAATGATAATATACGAGCCATCGGTGTCGATTAGATGAGTTTACAGAGTCCATTTTGGTTTTATTGCATTCGGAACGTCCGGATTAAAATAAACCTAGAGTGATTTATAAATGATTACTAGATTAAACGACCCAAATATACGTCAACTAATTTATATAGTATATTTTGTAAATCTTGATGTACTACCAATTAGTAAAGATGGCAAATAATTATCACAAGATTTTAGTTTGACCACTGCGTCTGTAATTAAATCTTGCGTGTTAAATTGACCCATATCCTAGTGTTCGATTGAGCTGAAATTTAGCACAAGTGTGCTAAATTTCATTGCTACAAGTGTATAGTTCTCATAACGATGACGATTACCTAAATGTTGCTATGTTTAATCCAATTTGGCGGCTGCCTCATAACAGCAATTAACTACCAAAAGCTTGTTACAATTTTTTTTTTTGTTGCTAATATCCACATTTCCTGCTGTCTCTACTTATTTATAGCAAAGAGTACAAAGTTTACTAGGCTGAACCATTGTAAGAACAATGAAGATGTTAAGTGACTTGACTAAAAGTGACATAAGTCTAAGTGCGGTACGACCTTCGTCAAAAGCTGAGGTCATAACAATAATACTCAGTGACAATGTACTACTAATTTTCATCCAGGTTCCTATGTAATAGTGCTGGGAAGAGCCCAATTGCGACAATATCCCAATTATTTGCGGAGCAAGGCCGCAGTTACTGCGGCCCTACACACGAGTTATTTTCTCATACATTTTTATAAGCAGTTAAAGCATTTATAAACATCGTTCGTTTTAGTGCCGTCTTAAAAAGGGTTATAGGTTTTTTATTGATAAATAACATTGGTTGGCAGTTCAAGTTCTCCATCAAGCTGTAGATAAGATTCCAGTTTGTCAATCTGTAGAATATACTGTTTTTATTATATGTGAGGGGGACAAACGAGCATGGTGGAAAACAATCACCACCGTCCATGGAGATCAGGAACACCAAGGCGACGCCAGCCTTGGAGTTGACGCTTTTAAGGGAAATAAAGACTCTGTTCTTGAAGGCTCCTATGTCGTAATTGTTCGGAAATATCGCTAAGGGAACTTGATTCCACAGTTTCACAGCTGGTGGTATAAAATGTCTTAGAGAACATACTGTAATAGATAGCCACTTATCAAGATGATATGGATGGAATTTAAATTTATGGTAAGTTATCAAAACAAAGCTCATCAGCGATTTGATATACACTGGGGAAAGACCAGAAGCCCTACCGCTTAAACTGAAGCCGATTCCCATCGGAATTTTTAATTGCGAAAATCAATCTTCAGCTTAAGTTAATAGTGTTTAGCTTAGCTGGTAGAAACCCTGAAACACAACTGACAAAGCCTAAGATGTTTGTCAACAACTTAAACTCAAGATCTTGTTTGGAGTCAAAAATTGGATGGCAATCGGCGGTAGGGCTCCAGGGGCCCTTTTTTGTAGGTAGGTATATATTTATTTTTTGTAGGTTGTATATATATACTTTTTTGTAGGATCATATATATATTGATGCTTCGTGAATCGTGACTCAGCCGGAGATATAAATTGGCGCTAATTCGAGATCTCGCCGCTCGCTACCGCTCAATTGAGGAATGTGTCACTTTTTATTATACTCATGTTCATGTACTGCATAGTCTCGTTTGATTCTAGATGCATCGACGTCTTTATCAGTGTCAAAACAACTTATCACTGATTTTATCTTTGCGAATGTCAGTGTCTTATGTGTCAGACGAGCTCGGTGGCGTAGCGGTCAATGACGCGGCTTCGACACCAACGCTCGTGGGTTCGATTCCCACATAGGACAAACATTTGTGTGCATGAACATGTCTGTTTGTCTTAGTCTGGGTGTTTTCTATGTATCATAAGTATGTATTTACAAAAAAATGTATAACAGATGTCTAGTACCCATAACACAAGCTTCGCTTACTTTGGGGCTAGAGGGCGCAGTGTAATTTGTCTGACAATATTTATTTATTTATGTATAAATTATTTAATTTATTTAAGCAAGCTGTCCGCCTTGTGTATAAGTCGTAGCCAATTCGTAAAACCGCCGCATTGCATAATAATTAACTGTAGGCAATTATGCTTAAATTATATTTCGGTTAGGTTAAGTTTGTCTTGTGATTAATCACAAATAGGAGGCTCCGTTAACTTGGTGATGTGATTAACTCGAGTTCTAATAAGATAAAAGGGAGGTTTTAAATGAATGAATATATTTATTTGCCAGAATAAGGTTTCTGTACAGTTGTCATTTAAATAATAGCTTCGCCATTTTTTTTAATAGGCAGTCGTTATGTAATGCTGTGGATTCTACTAATTGGCTGCCAACATATGGATCTCAAGTGTTCCGTAGACTATGGAGTATGGACTATCAATGGTTGCATGCAGCACTTGCAACTGGCAACAGAAAGATTCTCAAGTGCAGTCCACGCGGAGCCTTCTTAGGTGGCTTAGATGGCCTTACATAATCGTAGGAACACAATGAAATACTACAGGATTAATTATGTTCTTGTAGTTTTCTGTTAGGTAGAGGATGTAAGAGTTTAAATTTTCCTTCTGTATGAAATCTAACAGCTATTTTTGACAGTAAAAACTTCGAGTGGTTTGCGCATGGGTACATGTAATAATAAATATAAAATAAATTTAACATGTATACTATTATTATAAAGCTGAAGAGTTTGTTTGCTTGAACGCGCTAGTTTCTGGGACTACTGGCCCGAATTGAAAAAATCTTTTACCGTTGGATTGGATAGCCCATTTATATCGAGGAAGGCTGTAGGCTACATGACATTACGCTATGACCAATAGGAGCGGGACTCGGGAAAACTGGGAAAAAATCCTTTTGAGATCATCCGTTGCGTTAGCTGAGTAAACTGTTAAAGTTACGCAACAATTATAAATGTATGATGGAATTGTTCTTAAAAATATCTAAAAAAAGTCCGCGTTAGCATATGTAGTTCTTTTTAGATTGTCTCATTATAATCTTTTGATGTAATCCTACGCCTCACTCTCTAACCTCTCTATCACACGCAGACGAAGTTGCGTGGGGTCAGCTAGCATTTTATCAAACTTTTCGTTGTGTAAAAACATCGTAGGTAACCTGTCGGTCACCTTTTTAAATCTCGAACACAGACATTCAATTATCTCGAATGAAGTCATTTTGATTTCGCTATCTTTATTTTTGCTACTACAAACGAAAAGGTGTCATTTCGTGGGTGACGTATTTTTATGTCAGTGAAGACAGTTTCGGATTTATAGTGCCGCGTAAACAGAATTGGGGCAGCGAATGAAATAAAATCTCACTCTATTGTATTCAAAAGGAGGTTGTGCAATGTTTTAACGTTTTCACAAAGTGGAAGTACCTACCGCGATTGTTTGTTTAAGATTTTTAGATTGGGGAAATATCTTAATTCTTGGTTCTTGGGTAATGAAATCGTTTAGCATATATTATTCTAATAGTATTTTGTTTAATGTTGTCCGCTGACATGAAGAAACTGGGTTTGAGTCTGACTGAAATGATGAAAAGAGCCACCTTATGATCGGGAAAGCCGATCCCTGACGGGATAGTGCGAGGAAGAAGGAGTACTTATTCTCTTTAATGTTGGGTTTTGCAAGTTTCTTTTTTTATTGCCTTGAACATAATCAAAACCAAAACAATCAATCACAAATAAACAATTATAAAGAAACAAGCTCTGGCATTTTTTTTTTCAAATATTTACTTCCTGTTACAAAAGCATTATTTTAGAAGGTATTAAATTTTAATTTGAAATTCAGTAAAACATATTATCCTTTTATCAAATTTCTCATTTATGTACTTATGTTTTTTTCTACATATACTGTATTTCGCCTTTAGTAGGTAGATACACCTCCAACACATACGAGAGCATCTTATATTTTGAAAAATAGTTTAAAGATTCAAGTATTATGACTAATTGGGTATTTTGCGAATTCTAGGAGCATTACTTGAACATTAATTAATGGCTTAATATGTTATACTTATTAAAAACATGTTCCATGTTCCATGTCCCATGTCTCCGTCATACCAATGAACTCAAAAGGCCGTGCGCTACAAATTAAGAGTTCTTGATTTGGTCATGTCATTTAACCTACATTGACAACATGGTCAGGTTTGACACCTTTGTTAACTTTAAATACCGAACAGATGTTGGACAGTTTTATATGTCTCAAATTTTGAGAGAGGGTTTTCATAACTACATAGACCACATAACCAATTTGATTACATGATCTGTGTTTACCTATGAGTAGTGCTTTCAGTCAGTCAGATCAGTCAATTGATGGATTCCTTTATCCTACCCTACCTTAAAGAAAAACATTTATTAATGTTATTTTAAAGTACGGCATTTCTTGACAATTAAATGTACTCGTATATCTTATACTGATCTGAAATAGTTTGATCGAAACATCTACATATCGTTATTAGACACCCATACGACTATTTTTCTATCAAGTCGTATTCATAATTCCATGGCCATTTGTATTGTAGGCGTTAGTTCCTGTGTGGAGTTTGATGAGTGTTATGTAGTAAAATGACATCAATGATCTTAATAACAAGCGCCCTGGTGGAGTCGTTACTTGTTGCAACACCAGGCCGCCATATGGTCAGTATGTGATAGGATGACGCATTCATAGCAAGTGTCGGATTGGATGTTTATTTCGCATCACGTGATGTAGTACTGTAGTAATAATTGTACTATAGGTATATAAAAGAGAAAATTGTAAAATGAAATAAAAACCTAGACCGCCTTAAAACTGTAACTAGAATGGGACAAATATTTTGTTTTCTCTCTTATTATCTGTCGAGCTTGGTGGTCAAATGGTTAGCAATAATGGCGACTTTGATTCCGAGGTCGCGAGTTTGATCCGATATTTGTGTGCATGTTTGTCTTGGTCTGGGTGTTTTCTATGTATTATATGTATGTACTTACAAAATAAATGTATTCAAGTATTAGTTATCTAGTACCCATAGTACAAGCTTTGCTTAGTTTGGGACTAGATAGCCGTGTGTAATTTGTCCAGGAATATTTATTTATTTATTCATCTCTATATTCTTTTCGCGGACGCCATATTGAAATAATATACCTTATGTCATTTTCACAATTGAGAGCCTTATGTTTAATTCCGTCAAATGGTTTAGGCTGTAGGACATGCCAAAGAGTTAGACTACCATACGCTCGAAAAACATTACCCGCCCATCTTCGGTCGGCGGGTAAAAATGCCCTTGTATGGAAAGGGTCAGTTTGACCAAGTCATAATGACTTCTTTCCAACCGCTTCATTAGTTACTCATGATTTGGCTAGTCTGACTTAAGCATTTTTTTTTTATTTCTATGCAAAATAAATCCGCATTTAAAATACACAAATTCGAGTATGTTACTATTACGTACTCGTCCATATAGACTAAAGGTAAACGTTTTCAACTTTTTGTCTCTTATTGACCCTTTAATTAAATAAATTAATACCATTGTTATAAAACTGACCTCTTCTAAAGCAGAGTCAACCATTCTACAACACCTACTTATTAATCCCACGGAGACGACACTGCCGACCATTTTGGGAATCTAAAACTGCAGTAATTTTTTTTTTTTCTGGGAATTTATGATGTGAAATTATAAACACAGTGATCAGGTTATAACAGGGATTGAAAACCGGTACAAATTTGGGTTCCGGTTCCTCATTTCGGTTTGTAAAAAGATTCCTCTTTTCGGTAGGGTTGCGGTTTCGGTTCCGGTTGGGTTCCGGTTCCACCGGAACCGGTTCTGAATAAAGGTTCTAATATACCGGTACCGAATTAAAGGTTCCTTAAGAAGGAGGGATACGTTCGACCGTGTCTGGCATATTTCTTCGTTCTTACAGCTGACAGTTAGCCTTCGATCAGGGATCGAATCAGGGATCAGGGCTACCCGACTGAGGAATAAATAAATATATATATCTGGACAATTTACATAGCGCCATCTAGTCCCAAATTAAGCGCAAAGCTTGTGTATGTGTACTAGACAACTGAAAATGTACTTGAATACATACTTACAATACATAGAAAACACCCAGACCAAGACAAACAGACATGTTCATGCACACAAATGTTTGTCTTGTGCGGGAATCGAATCCGCGACCTCGGAGTCAAAGTGGCTATTGCTAACCATTCGACCACCGAACTCGTCGAATATACCTCCACCTCACAGAATACCGCAGCCAAATAACAATTCCCCTGAGGGTTGTTATTTTCCTGCGAGTAAGTGAGGTAACCAGAAAGGAAGGAGATGATGCGATGATAGCGGGTGTGGCCGCGCCAGCGATGTTTTTCTCTAACCTACACTCTTTCACATCATTATTCATTAATTCACACTCATGAGTCGAGTAGTTGTAAAGTTTATAACTATAATTTGTAACTAATTAATATACCTACCTGAATTGAATAGGTACGGCATTTTTTTTATTAAAATATTTAATAAAAATAAAAATATTTATTAAATATTTTAATTAAAAAATGTTGACGCAACGCGTGTGTGGTCGGCAATGTTCCAAAATGATTACGTCGTGACGGCGCGGCGTAACGTGCAGCGTGTACGTGATCTAGGTTTAATTCAAGTTCGGACAGGATTTAAAGAGGAACCTGTAAAATAAAGGTTTCGGTCCAGGTTCTACATTTAGGTTTCGGTTCCGGTTCGGGTTCTGGTATCAGAACCCCTAAGTACCGGTTCTTTACCGGTATTTTACAAACCTTTTCGATCCCTGGGTTATAAGCACATAAATACTAAAAAGGATACTAAATGAAAATCGTTAATGCTTCAATATCTACATGACACCACAAAGGAGTGTTCTCCTTAGATTAGAACATTTAAATATCTGTATATTTAATAGATTCGAATTGATACTTATTAGAGTCCAATATTCTTCGTCAACACCTGAATATGGCATCCATTTACCTGGTCTACTAGCCTCGAACTTGTGTTTTCACCACGTCCACGTCCGTGCACCTAATTGGTCCGAGGTGGCATCGTTATTCTATTGTTTACTTTCCATACCAACCACCAAATTTGTTAGTGCGATTGTTTGCTTTGGTAATGCGCAGCGTGGGACAAATACTTTGTTTGACCGTGGTGAACAATTAGGTGATTAAAGTGCCATTTATTATAATGAGTACATCCTAGACCACTAGAGATGGTTGCTGAATTGGGAAGCATGGTGTTAATTTTATACTGAGCTCGATGGCGTCGTTGCGCGTGTATGTCTCATCTCATCGAACACGCAAGTAAAGCAACATCGACTGTAGCCTGTCCATGGATGGGTTTATATTATCTCGAGGTCTTCCGTACTTCGGAGGGCACGTTAAGCCGTCAGTCCCGGCTGTTGTCATTAGATGACAAACGTTAAGCTAAGTCAGTGGCCTTTGGGCGGCTTGAAAACACTGGCCTCCGCCAACCTGCAGTTGAGCATCGTGGTGACATACGCTCTAAACCCCTCAATTGAGGGGAGACCCGTATCCCGGCAGCAGGATGAGTAAGGGTTAACGACGACGACAATTTTGATTGTCATTCGAATGAAAGGGTTGCAGAATAGATTCAGTACAGATCTTTGGGTTGCTAACATAAGGCCTTCCTTTAGACCTTCAGAAAAATGTTTTTTGTGCTGTATTTACAGCCATTGGTTCTCTGTGATCATTACCAGATTTTTAGTCTGGATTGGATCGGGAGAAGCTCTGATTGGGGTGAATAATGTAGGTTACAAAAACTAAAACACACTTTGCAAATGAGCCCAAACTCGAGAGGTTATGTCCATCGATAAGTTCCACTATCCACCTCCTAGTTTCACCCTCGGTTTTTGAACCAAATACTTGTATTGTTGTAGGCCGTGTGATTTCCGGTAAACTAGAATAGAATCACTCCGTCTCTTCCCGTGGATACAAGGCGACTAAGGGAAATACATTATAAAACATCGATCAGGCCTCCCTAACCCGTTTGGCCAGCGTGTGGAGTGTAGACCAAATCCTCCTTCTGTCTAGGACGAACGAGAGAGGGTCGTGCTTCTGTAGTGGAGACTAAAATGACCTGATGATGATGACTTGTATTGTTATTATATATGTAGTAGTAGTATGACACACAATTGCCATTTTTCAACTCGATACCACAATTAGAGGTTAGGTTAGGTTAGGTTAGAGACCTGCATATATTTAGGTATACCTATAGCTAGTAAAAGCGTATATGGAAATAACCATATAAACCACTATATGGTTATTTCCATATACGCCTTACTAAAAAAACAAAGCGTTTTTTTGTCTATGTTATATTTCATTTGCATCCTTTTACATACGAGACGTGGGTTGCAACTCGTAAGACCAAATTGAGCATGACCTCCACAGCTCGGTTATTCTGATAAACACGTGGGCGATTATCTTCTTAATAAGTTTACAACGGTGATTTACAGCAAAGTTTATAGTGCTAATTAATTTTAATGTGTCTTACTGATAACCGTCTCATCGATTAGAACAAGCCATATAAGGCATTAATAATGTCTTGAAAGATTTCTCGTTGTAAACTTCGCTATTAATTTGTTTTTATCAATGTTTTTGATTTATGGAGCATCTGAGACGGTATTAGCTGGGTAACTGGATAGAATATTTTTTAATAAAAAAATAACAGATTTGAAAATGTAATAATGTAATAAACATTTTTGATCTGGTTCTAATTCGGAAAATAGTAAGACATTATAGTTTTGTTCATGAAGTTGAAGATAATGTGACATACATGCAACGCAACCGGCGAGTGATGCTCCTGATGTTGCGAGATCATAGCCTCTGGTAAATACTTCTCATCATGCGGACACTATACAGTTATTCAATCCTCCCTCAATGCATACATTGAGGGAGGATGAATGAAATAGAATGATGGCAAAAAGAAGAATATTTCTAAAGTAAGTAACATCAAGGAAACCTCAAGGTTATTTCCTCTGCGACATCAAGATAATCTATACCCATAAAAGAAGAAACTAAGTGACTGACTGACATATCAACGCACAGACCAAACCGTTGTCTAGAGTCCAAATTTGGCATGTAGGTTCCTTATGAGGTCTAGGGGAGCATTAAGAAAGGATTTTTGAAAATTAACACATGATACCGTGATATGCGCGAGTGAAGTTGAGGACACAAGCTAGTTGTTTATAGAAAGTTATACTCGTAGAAAGCAATATAGAGAAAAACAGCAATATAATTACGCACAGACATATGAGAACGAAATAATGAAACAATGTAACAAAATGGAATACGTCAATAAAGTTGAATAATAAAACACAATACTAATAAAGCCTATATTGTGAATCGTTCTCAGAAGGAGCTTTCACGTTTTATGCGATCAATCGAGCATGCTGCCATTAACATTGTATACCTGATTGTTATCGATGTCACACGATACATCGATGCATCGTTTCGTTGACTGTCAAACTCTCTCTGCTCTACCCAGCAATTAATCGATTCATTGACATTTAAAAAAATCGGCTATGTCATGGACACAGCGGCGGCGGTGTATTGCACAGAGTACTTTATAATATGGTGTGTTGTACGTTATATGCACTAAAATTATCTCAAATGGTAGCGCTTCGCCCTCCCCCGCACGCGATTTTCCATAGTCCTTACTTAGCGTAATAGATTCTTTGATCCTACATCTATCCAGTGGTGTGATTGAATTTTGGATGGAGATGATAGATTTGTAGCTGCAACACGAAACTATCTCCCCTGATTCCATAGGGAGACAATTAAAAAAAAACTAATGATAACAATTAGTTTTTTTTAATTGTCTCCCTATGGAATCAATTTTAAAGACGTTTTCACGTCAAAAAATACTTTGCTTACACAACTTCATCCCGATGTGACTTTAGCCGAAGGGTACCTAGGTCGTAAACACGAAAATTGTAATCGACAGCTGCTCTTAACAATTCAGAACATGAATAATTCGCCAATATTTAATAATGAGTGAATAGCCGTTTCATAATTACATAGTTTATGTATTTGCAACAATGTATGACACAGGTCGTATGTAGGTACCGTAGATTCCACTGTTGAACCGTTTAGCTCTAAAGTTTACATGACTACGGTAACCGCTTCACATCAAGCAGGTTGTTGCTTGTCTGCTATCCGATGTAGTATATAAAAAAAACCGGCCAAGTGCGAGTCGGATTCGCGCACGAAAGTTTCCGAATCATTATCACTCGAAGCCCCCCTTAAATATTTGTTTTATTTTAATTTAATTATTGATTTTAAAATTGATTGATTATGACTAAATATTCTGTGAAAATTTCAAGCGTCTACCTGTTGCCATTATCAATATCGAGCAAAACCAAAAAAAAAACACGTTTGTTATATGGGAGCCCTTTTAAATATTTATTTTATTTTAAATGTTTTTTTTTAATTTGTTGTTATAGCGGTAACAGAAATACATCATCTGTGAAAATTTCAACTGTCTAACTATCACGGTTCATGAGATACAGCCTGGTGACAGACGGACGGACAGCGGAGCCTTAGTAATGGGAGCCTTAGTAGAAGGGTCCGTTTTACCCTTCGGGTACGGAACCCTAAAAAAAAAGGACCGCTGCTATGACTTTGGTAAAAGGGATCAAATGTGTCGAAACATAATAGCTAGTAAGCCTCTGTTTCACCAACAAAAAGCAAACAATTTAAAAAGTAAAAAGTGCTTATAAGAGGAAAGGCTTCAGACGTTAAAGGATCCAGTTCCGAGAATCCAGTGAGACTGGATTTCGGCCACGGCATTCCTTTGGCTTTCGACTCGGAAAGCCATGCCACACTAAAGCGGGGCTAACGCGACCAAGGACCCAAAAACATATTTACGTGCTAAAGAATAATTCGAGTACTTACTACTGTGCGGTAGATATGTAGCAAAATATTGTTAACTTATTTATCAAATCGGTAGGTGGTGGGTAGATTTAGTTTATGTATTAAGTGAGGTAATAAGTAACTTGTACCAGCGATACTCATGTATCAACACAAACCGAAATATTGGTTTTTAAGATGCATTTTTTAATTAAGACAATGTAAAATAAATTTGTTAAAATATATGAAAAAAAAAGAAAGAGTAGAGTAGCAATTGCATGAAAAGAATGTTACTTATTAAAATGTCTTTAGCATCAAGTAGACAACTCAGAGTAGACTAGATAATATCGGTAAACGAGGTTAAGTTCACGATATCTCGTCTTTTATCGCGATTATGTAGGTTAAATGTTAAAAGGTGAAAATTTTATTTAACTACGAAAAAAGAATGTTATTTATTTATTTTTAGGGTTCCGTGAAGGAAAAAAAGGAAAAAAGGAACCCTTTTAGGAACACTTCGTTTCCGTGTGTATATCTATCTGTCTGCCCGTCTGTCTGTAATGAACATTTTTCTTAGAAACGCATGGAAGTATCAAATTGAAATTGATATCAAATACTTCGGTATGCAGTCCATTGGAGCTGTGAAAATATCAAATTTCTAAGTCCATGCAATAAAAAGATGGCCATTTATGTCGTATATTTCGATTTGGCACTCGCGAAAGAATTAAAAATAAAACCTATAAGGTAAGTGCCCACCCATATCATATAATAATTATATAATTGTTTTACTAAAGTATAGTAAGCTCTAGGGCTGACGGGCTCTTGGCTTTAACAAACAAGTTATAATTAAGGGCTCGTAGTCAATCAAGTAATAACATTATATTACCATGTCGAATAATTATATTATATTTTACAGGGTCGCCACCGTGTGAGTATTGCCTCTAGTGTTGTAAGCCATACCATAGGCTTTGATGACTACTTACCATCAGCCAGGTTGTCTGTATATCACTTTAGTGATATAAAACAAAAAAATGTTTACTATAAAATTGAATGTTTATTTTTGCCTAGCATTAACAAAAAAGTCTACTTAGTATTAACAATAAAATAGGTCATATACAATTCAAATCATTAAGCAGCGTTATAATCAGTTTAGTTTTCTCTAATATTTTCAACGAAAGTGTAAAAAATATTGTAAATTTTCAAATTATTTTCGATATCACAGACATCGAAAATAATTTGAAAAATAATAATTTTATACTTTCGCGTTGCATGATTTATGAACGATTGATGAGTCGAGTCAGCCTTTGACCGGCCGATGCAACCCGATGCAAATCGAAAAGTCAGGCAATAATAAAGGTATGAAAATACTCTTATGCATGCTCGCGTTAATTCCCGTTATTATTTTCATAAATTTAATAAATAATCGCTCAGTCCTCGGTGAATGACTAGTATTTAAATGGAACTACGTTAGTACTATTACTTATACTGTGATGGAACGTAGTTTTAAACAATGTTATTATAATAACTTAAGTACAATTAAATAACAATTTAGTAATGGCCTTTATTTGACACAACGTGTAAATGCCATTCAGTGTGGCGAAGTTGCCAGCCTTCTGGGCACGTTGCCTTTTGACAGTGATGCGGCGGAATTATTTGACGCGGTTTAGTTATAACTTTTTCTTTCCTTTTATATATACCTAATAATATAACCTACATAATATTAATTTTAACATTAGTTTATTTTTAGTTACTTAAGTTTGTATTTTAAGATTTTTAAGATTAATTTACTTTTATTTAATTTAGTTTGTAATATAATACATACAAAATTTTTCACCGTATTAACGCCCACACACACTGGCATAAAATGTGAAACTAACTAAAGGTCGACTTGATAGACGATCATTATGCGTTTGACCTTAAAGTGTCCCAATAAACTATATACCATGTCCCCTACGGATATCTAGGGTTGTGCTAAAGGTTTTATGTTTGACATTTGCATCTATTTTCGGGATAAGCACCGCGTTAAATGATCCTAAACATTGTTTTAGTAAGCTAGCTAGTCCCTAATGCAAAATTATAGCCACTGGGAGAAAAAATAATAATTATTAGTTAAATACACAATGAATCAAAAAACTATGTTACATGAAAGGCAAATTAAGTAAGGCATAGAGGTATTATGGTACGTCGGAAAGCCGACAAACATGCGGCTTGCCTGATGTTAAACGGTTATGTTATCGATCGCGCGCCGCCGCCACCCCTGCTGCCAACGAAGCAACTCCGTCCTTTCTCATGATCTCACTCACAGAAACACAACAACCCTCAAGGGAATTGTTATTGGCTGCCGTATTTTGTGAGGTGGAGGTACTTTCCCAGTTGGCCAGCTTAGAAATACGCTGTAGCTGAACTCTCTTTTACCAGAGCCTCGCTAGTCGACTGGGTGCACCACGTGAAGGTGAGGTTTGCTTTAGCTCTATAGATCGTGATGAGCCACATACATCCGAAATGTATGGGACAATGGTACCTATGTTAAATATGTAATGTTATCATTAACACTTAATCTGATATATGGGCAAAGGAGCGTCTATACCGCGCCAAAGTATAAATAGATTTTTATTATGACTTTATTTTTATTATGACCGCGCGGATAAGACGCCCATATTGAGACACCATCGGACTGGTCCACAGGCTAAAGGTTGCGCAGCGAGCGATGGAGAGGGCTATGCTCGGGGTTTCTCTGCGGGATCGAATCCGGAATGAAGAAATTCGACGGAGAACCAAAGTTGTCGACATAGCCTTTACAGTTTGCCAGCTGAAGTGGCAATGGGCCGGTCACATCTGCCGTGTAAGTGATGGCAGATGGGGGAGGAAGGTATTAGAGTAGAGGCCGCGCGTAGGACGACGAAGTGTTGAGCTGTGTTCCTTCTAGATGGTCCGATGACCATGAAAGCGGCTGGGAGCGGCTGGATGCGGAAGGTGGAGGATTGTATCTGGTGGGAAGCATTACGGCATTATGCAGCAGTGGATAGATACAGGCTGGTGATGATGATGATTGAGACACTTGCGCATAGCACCGTGTAATTGGCATTTAAAAAATTCCGCATGATCGCTCAACAACTATAATTGCTACTATAATAACGCTTTCGATCTATATTTTACAACTATTTAATTATATCGGTAAACTGATTGTTATATTGTATGTTATAATATAACTAGCGGCCCGTCCCGGCTTCGCACGGGTGGACAAAATATTGATTTTCTTACGGATCCCTAATTATTTCGAAATTTAAATATAGCGTATGTTACTCCCTGATAATGTAGCTTTCTATTAGTGAAAGAATTTTTGAAATCGGTCCAGCAGTTTCGGAGCCTATTCGTTACAAACAAACAAATCTTAACTCTTTATAAAATTTGTTTAGATATCTAATAACTTACCAAGTTTCTATACTGGCACAGATATGGTGAAATGTAGTACTTACGAAGTAAGAAACTCGCACAATTACGATAATGAACGGGATGCGCTCTCTGTGCTTGACTCCGTCAATTACATGATTGATGCCTAATTAATTTAGCTACAGGCTTCCATTAACGATAGACCATTACGAAGTCATCGAGATCTCAAAATCTGTTGGTTGATTAATACATTTTCTTTGATTCAACTAATGATGGCGAGTGGAAAGTCAGTTTACATACAGGGAAATGATGTACTCACTCAATTTTTTATAGACTGTACCTACAGTATAGCGGGAGATTTTTATATAAGGGTGCACTGAAAGTGATAGATACGTGCAGATATTAATGGTACGGGGGCCCACCACACATTGCCACCACCACCAAAGGGTATGAACAGTAGTCCATTGCACTCCCGGGGGTAAGACTACGGCTTCTTGGAACTCACAACGAATTTAATCAGAAAAAAATTGTAGGAGTAAGAAGCTGGTATGTTTGAAATTTGGGGATATATATAAATGAGCGAGGTTGTAAAATGCAAGATGCGTGTGGTGCGAGACGGAGCGTTGAACGTGAGTCTAGATTTCTACAGTCTTCCAGAGGTGGGGACCTCTGGAAGACTGTAGAAGTCTAGACTCATCAATGACCTCAAAAAATCGGATGGATGCGGAAGACGGAGGATTGTATTGGTAGAAATCATTAGAGAAATTTAATCAGTGGATGGAGCAAGTTGATGATGATGTTTAAAATTTAATATAATTATATGTATGTCTGAAAATAAATTTCTCCTCCGTAATAAATATTTAGGTAGGTAACTGTTACGTTTTACAGATATGGTATAACCTGAGTTTGGCAGGCGGGTAGGTAGTCCGGCAGTCACCGTTTATAGTATTGGCCGTCGAAATGACACATCAATATTGTTACATTTGGAAAATAAATATTAAATATTCTTGGATAATTAATTACACATGACCACCTAGTCCCAAACGAAGCAAAGCTTGTGTTGTATAGTAACCAGCACCAGCTAAGTGACATTATACTTATTTACATTTTTTTATATACATACATATAACACATAGAAAACACCCAGACCAAGATAAACAGACATGTTCTTGCACACTAATATCTGACTTGTGCGGGAATCGAACCTCGGAGTTAAAGTGGCCATTGCTAACCACTCGACCACAGAGCTCGTCAAAAATAATAAATTGAGCCACAAAAAATACTAAATGGAATACTAGGTTAAATTAGATTTGGTATGTTTATATTACTTTTAATCGCCATTTTAGTATTTATATTTGCCCAATTTTATATAATTTTAATTGCTCGGTTAATAATTACGCATTACATTTTATTTTATATAAGTAGGTATATTCATTATAAAGAGAGACGCATGTAAAAATTAAAAACAGATTTTTTTAATAAAAAAAAAGAAGTAATAGATTTAGTTGTCTGCTTAGTTCCTTGAAGTTACTTGTACAAAGCATCGATAGAGTTGCTTCTTCAAAAAAATGTGGCTTCTCTCGAGTGATTACCAAGTGTTGCAATGAGCAAAAATATATCTAATTTAATACAATACAAAATTCTTTATTGCATCAAAGTACAAGAGGCAAATGCAAAGTATACCTAATTTAATGTATTTGTTTTCCTCTTCACGGCTTAAAAGTCTTAAATACCACATTTAGTAAAACTAAACCTTACCTGCTAAGCATAGTTAAATCCTAGTCTATGTACGTATGGCGGTAACGATTCTAATACCCACTTGTGTCAAGCTCTCCAACATTGAAGAATCACATATACCTTGAAGCGATTATACTATACAATATATTATGCGATATTTCTGAGTTATTTTCAACGCCCAATGAAAACCCAATAATTTCATATTTTTGGGTTTTCATTTGGTTTTGGGTTTTTGACGAGCCCGGTGGTCGAATGGTTAACAATTTGACTCCGAGGTCGCGGGTTCGATCCCCGCACAAGACAAATATTTGTGTGCATGAACATGTCTGTTCGACTTGGTCTGGGTATTTTCTATGTATTATATGTATGTATTTACAAAAAAAAATGTATTTAAGTATTATATCAGATATCTAGTACCCGTAGTACAAGCTTTGCTTAGTTTGGGACTAGATGGCCATGTGTAATTTGTCCTGGAATATTTATTTATTATGACCAATTATTTATTTTCTATTCTTTTTTAACAACATTTGTATTCACAATATAAATATAAAAATACAACATTATAAATACAAATATTTATAAAAAGTTACCGCCGGCGCGGTAATTATTATTATTATTATATTTATTTATTTATTATTATTATTATATTTACCAGCGTAAAGCAAATGAGCAACGTTTTAAAATATTATTGGACTCGTATTCAGTCACCTATGTATAAGTACATATTTTGTATCTTAGTAATTAATTTTATCTGTTAGGTCACGCAGACATGACCCAGAATAAATCCAGTTGTACAAAAACATACTCCATCATATCTTTATATGTGGAGATAAATTAATCAAGATATTTACCCTATAAATAACCAAGGATATTAATATCTAAAGCAGTTCTAGGAACTCATTTAGGCGCCCTAAAAACGAGAGCCCAAATAAAAGAAAGACGTAAAGGTATAAAGAAGTTTGTGACTTTGTGAAAGTAATATAGGCACATTGTAAACTAATGTGGCATCTAATATACGAAGGTTTACAAAATAATCCATTATTGATCCCCAGGCGATGCCAACCGCAATTGGTTTATTCCACTAACCCGACCGCTAGGCGCCTCATGCACGAGCCTTACGGAATTACGGATAATAAAAGTAGAGCAGAATATAAGGTTGTCTCACGTTCTCCAGGGTACTGCGATGCAATATCGACCCCCTAGTAAGGTAATATGACCGACAGTTCATTGCCACTGAATGTTAATAGGACATTTGAGACCTTTCGGTCACATCCCCGATGGGTTTTCTCTAAATTTTTAGCTACAGTTAGACATTTTTTAGGAGAATTGAAGCAAGTGCAAGCAGATGAGTTGGGGAAATCCATATAGGATGTGAAGCGAATTTGCCAGTTAATAGGTACTTAATTTATTGGGTGAAGATTTTACAACAGCACGACAAATATATCAAACATAGGTTCTAAAAAGATCGCACATACAGATCGTTGATGATTTCGTTATCGAAAGCAATGTTTATATAATCAGTTCCTTAATGAAATTAAGTAACTGATAACAATTTTGGATATGATAAAAATATACACGATTTTGTGTATATGATTTTTATCAAAATAAATTTAATGGATTTCTAGATTGTGCTAATGTTACGCACGAAGCATCTACTCGAAGCTGAAGTCCCCTCAATATTAATAAAACTGTTATTGTTTTCGTTTTCCTTTGGCTGCCCCCTTACCACCATCTCTGATTGCGATTCAATAATTGAGTAGATTGCTTATTCATACCAATGAAATAGCGACTCTATTCCATTTGAAAGAAAGTCGCTTATTTATTGGTATGAATAAGCATTCTATTCAGTTATTGAATCACAGTAAGAGATGGTGGTAAGGGGGCTGATCTCACTACGATAATACTACAAATATGTAGTTCATTTTCAAAATTGTTTATATTAATTAGGTACCTATGGTCCCCAACATGAGTCGAACCCGTCTCTGGGGCAAGTCAAGAGTTGTGCCACCAATTCTGATCGATTCTCAGTATGCATTGAAAATATAAGAAATGGGTTTGTAGAGTTTCGAATGACGGTAAAAGAAACCGTCCATCCAAAAGCCTCGTAAAGAATTACCCCAATAAGGACGACAAATCAGTTTTTGTCGAAAATCGTGCGCAAGACAAGACTGTGATGCGTTATTGATCTCCTACAGTGTAACCGCAATACGTTTACCCCACTAACCCCGACCGACAGGCGCCACGGGCACACAAGGCTTCTTCGATTATATACTTTTGAGCAAAATGGGTCTCGTCGCCCTACTGATAATGACAGACTATAAAGTTCCACCACCAGGTTACCAATTAGGAGTGATAGATATTTCTTACTATTTAGTTAACAGGAGTTAAGCGTCTATGGTTTATATAATTACTTATTCAGGCATCAACCCATATTTATTCCACTGCTGGGACACGGGTCTCTTTTCAAGGGAAGTTTAGAGCTTACTCCATCACGCTAGTCAACTGCGGGTTGGGAGAGGCTAGTGTTTTCAAATCTCCCAAAGGCCACTAACTTGGCTTAACGAGTGTCATCTGATGTCAACAACCGCGACGGATTAAAGTTTCCTCTGAGGCACGGAAGAAGTTGAGGTAAATAAACCCATCCATAGATAGGGTACGGTCGACGTTGCTTAACTTGGTTGATCGATTAGACTGATATGCGCAACGGCGCCATCGAGCTCCACGTTATACATTTAATGCGTACCTATACAAAATATCTTGAATGTGTTATTTATATTTCTTATACTTATGTATATTTCAGTACAGCTTCCAACGCGGTTTCGCTCGCTTGAATATCGGTTATAAAGGTAGCCTATGTCCTTCCATAGTATATAATTTACGTCCATGACAATTTCATTAAATAAATATATAAACATTTTTCGACACTACACAGCGTCATCTAGTCCTAAACTAAGCAAAGCTTGTACTATGGGTACTGGATAACTGATTTTATAAGTAATACATTTTTTTTTGTAAATACAGACATACAAGACATAGAAATCACCCAGACCAAGACAAACAGAAATGCCATACACAAATAGGTATGTGTCTTGTGCGGCGATCGAACCCGCGACCTCGGAGTCAAAGTGGCCATTGCCAGCCATTCGACCACCGCGCTCGTCGTTCAAATCGATTCAGCCGGTTAATCATGAAAAGATAAACAAACATACTTTTGCATCTAAAATATTATTAGTAGGATGACTGTTTCTAAACTTTGACCATATTGATAAAAAGAAAAACAAAATAGACGATTATTGGATTATTCGTGACATAGCTAAACAGTAGGAATCTATAACAGAAGAACATAAAATCAACGTTAGATCAGATATTCCTTTAATAACCTGTAATACGGTTCTTGCCAAAGTACATTGAACTATTTTGCAGCATTACTGATTCGGACGTTAGATTAAAGACCTCGTTTTCAAACAACGGGGCTATTACCAACACAAAGGTGTTATTCAAATACACTCCGAATTCTATCCCATCGGATAATGGTTCAGTCTGATAGGCTGGACAGCCTGGACAGGTCTAGAGATCTACGCAAAGATAAGTATTATTACGGAGGTCAATTAAGATTAAGTCATCTCATTCTAATCTAATCTTGTACTCTGTTAACATGTTAGCTTCATTGCATTTGCAGTAGTTATTTTCGTATCTGGCTTAAAAAACCGCGTCGTGTGATATAATAGCGTCACGTGGAATGGCGGGAGAGATTCAAATATAGAATTTTATATCTGGCCACACATTTTTTTTTATTTTGCCAGCGATGTCACTAACCGTGAATGAGGCCGGCATGAATGTCCATATCAATCGAAATTGCATTTTAAAATATTTTTTTTACATTCAAAAAGCGAGAGATATTTTTAAAGTATAACGTAGAACAATAATTCACGGTTCACTGGCTCATAAGTCAGTATTAGTGCCCCCAAAATAGAAACAGTGTTTGTATATTTTTTGTGGAAAGCAGGTGCGAGGTTGCCATAGATCCGGGCAGCAGGTAGTGGACCAACCTCCTTGCCCACTTCCTTTAGAAAAAAGGTTTTAAAAGCGTATTCTTAATGGACTGGTGTTAAAGCCAGGGGGCGAGAAGCATGATTTTGAACGTTTTATTACATTACTTACCTAAATATTTACAAAAACGAAACATTAATTTGAGCGCAAGTTATTTTGGAACATGTTTTCCGATATTTCTAAGAAGCGTTATAAAAGAGTGCCCTAATGTTTATTTTTTTCTGTTAGTGTTACATTATTAACGCGGTAACATTCTGTATAGACGCTATCCGTCTAATTAATGATTCGAAATTCTTAAGGTTTCTTTTTTTAAACACTCCACGAAGAGATTTATAATTTTTATCGCCTCTGAGATAGTATTTAGTTGGTTGATGCATGGCACGTAGATGGTTATTATCGAATAGAAAAGTGGCTATTGTTCGATAAATCGTTGAACTTGGAATAGTTTCGTAAGTTAGATTTTTACTTATCATGTTCCATTCTTTGGAAATCTTCGAATCTGAAGAGGTTGTACTTACCTGAAACAAAATTGTATTAAGTGATTAATAATGATGACATAGAGATAATAAAGAGAATATACTTAATGTGATGTAAATCCAATTCTGAGATAAAAAAAATATATCTGAAATAAATAAATGAATAAAACAAAAACAGGTTTAGACGTAGACTTATGTAACAAAATGTAATTAGGAACAAGTGTAGGCAGAGGTATTATATTATATTTATATAGAGGTAGTAGGTATTAACATTGCCTACTTATTTATTTTAGGTGGTAATGTGAAAGAATCTATCACGATTGTTCACATGTTCGTTAACCTCAAATTATGAATACTTATGCTACAATAAAAGCAGACAAAGTGATCACTCGACTAACCAGATTAACTATAGTCATAAGCGATACGGTTAAACAAAAAGTCCGGATAACTGAATGTATGAAGAAAAGAGATTTTATTTAATATTTAACAAAAAAAAAATGGTTGTCTGTAAAGTCGGCTTCCGGACGATAATTTTACATGATAACGTCATAAGACAACATCGGCCTCCATTGAGCCTCTACCGCACAAAAATTTGCAAAAAAAGTTACGCACATTTTGTTTCTATTAAAACATGTTTATCTTTTTAATTTTAATTGACGTTATTAGCACATGAGTAAAGAAACGAACAGAGATAAAGCTTCATTCAACCGCGGTGTTTAGGTACACTACTACAAGCATGCGTGGCCTTGTGTGCGTGTCCACTGGCCGCTCGTCGCGTACACGTCGCGGTTGGCAAAAACCGGTTCAAACTGACTCCGCCAGTGGACAAGCTCAGGGCCTGCGCGTTGCACGTGTAGGTGTTTGTGTGCGCTCCACGTTGCTTACGAATAAAAGTTAAAAATAAAAAAAGTGTGACAAAATGGTTATTTACTGTACTGTGTGTATGAACAATAATAGAAAAAGTAAAAATAACTATCCCAAGGATTCAACTAGGTAAGTAGATATTTGATTAATTTATTTATTACAATTTGCACACGATTTATATTTATCGGCCTGATAATGTATCAAGTATATAATATAAAAATACTAGAGTTAAGTTTTTATATAAATATGTGTGTTAGTTTATAAGGTATTTATAATATGGGTGTATTGTTTTTGTAAACATTGCCTGAATTAAAATGTCTAATTAATTAATTAATAATTAATTTAATAAGCTGTAATTCAATATAATCTAATTCTTCATATTAAATTAATTGCAATTTCAATGTAGTGAATATTCATTTTATCGATATTATACACTTTTGGTTTCTTTATGTAAAGAGTACCTGAGTAAGTAATCTGGTACTCTGTGATGGAAGAGTAAGAAGTCACGATAGCCTAGGAGTCAAATGGAACATAATATATCGACCCAGTAGGGGAGAGAGGAACTAAAAGTTAAATTTTTAAATCAATTTGCTATCATTATATTATTGATATTTAAAAACATTTTTGAATGTTCGTGCTTAAGTGTTTTTATTATTAAAATTAAAAAAAATATACAAGCAATACCCGATGGTATTGTTTGTATAGTTTTATTTTTTCAATATTGAGCATAGAAAGAGCATTTTAGCGATACCTAGACATGGCCATAGTAATGGCCGCCCGCGAATTTCGTCAAACATCGTCGGCTGCTCTCGGTAATCTTCGGCATAGTAAAATGTCTTCGGTTCGCCCGTGCGGCGCACGAAAACAGACCCAATACTCGGTACATTTCTATGAACTATCTTTTGTTTCACGCGTCAGGCATATTAGCTCGTCGCCCTTATACAAGTTATATTAGCCAGCTCCCGTGCGCTTCGGCGAGCGGCGATTTTTGTTTTTATGGAAAATAACTCGTAACAGTTTAGCAAAGAGCTTAAATTGTTTCGTCATTATGAAATATTTCATTTGTTATATGTTTTTGTATGTTTAAAAAAGAAATAGGTATTAATATGGTAATTTAAAAATTGTTTAGAGTTTGACATTTATAAATACCTAGGTACTGTTAATAATAGAGTTAGTAATTTAGCATTTACTTTTAGTTTTTTGAATAAGTACGTTGTATTTTGAGATATTAACTTTAGTGTACGTGTGTCGAATACATTTTATTAATGTACCTACCTTTATTTTTATTTTTTTCCTCTAACCATTTGTACGAGCAAAACGTGTCAACCCTATGAGAATAGGCACAAATTTTGCAGATCTTAGACAGCTTTCTCTCTGTTCGTTTCTTTACTCATGTGTTATTAGTCTTTGTTTTTCGCAAATCAGTGTGTAATAAAAAGGTCAAGTGAACTGCTGTCTATTTTTAGATTGTATATTTACCACACCCCGGCTACTCCATACAAATGTCGCGTGATTTACTACCACATAAACAAATAACGTCTGTGCAGAGCGTGAATTTGCGTGTGTTCGTGCGGCGCCATACAACCTGTTCCAGATTTGTCTCAGAGGGGAGGTGAGGTCGATACGTGAGAGCGGCAGGAAATGGCCATACTGTACGTAGTAATATTATTTATACTGTGATATTTACAAATATACTTCACAGTTGAAATTTCTGTTGTTCCTGGCTTACATAGTATAATTATTAATAAGATTGTGCAGACTGTAAATACAACCTTTCCCAAAAGACATACAGGATTCGTATATTAAAATTTCAAAATTAGTAAGCAAGCGACGCACGTTATAAGTAAAAGTATCTAAGTAGTAGTAAGACAGTAGCTATTAGCGTGGGCAACTTGTCAACTCGTACGAGACAAGAGCAGTGCATTAGCATGTGGCCTTTGGCGCGCCCATGCCGCCGTCAAGTGATGCCGGGCCACCTACCATGTTTGTCCATGTTGAGCAATGCTACTTAGGCATGCCGTAGAAAAATACTGCTAACGAAGTAACTGTGTGAAATGTAAATGTTACACTCGTGTTGTCATACAAACAGTACAAACTTTGTACGACTGTGTTTACGTCTTGTATCTAATCTTACATAGCTATGTATCGAGGTCATTGTCAATATGTTGCTTGTTAATTTAAACCGTCTTCGGTACTGTAATGTTTTATGTAGGTAGTAGGAATCGTAAAATTTGTAGAAAAAAAATTATTTTTTTATAACAAGCGTACGGCCCGCCTGATGGAAAGCAGTTACCGCAGCCTATGGACACGAGCAACACCAGAGGCATTACTCGCGCATTGCCGACCCTGTAAAAAACCTCTTCACACACTTTTTGGAGAATCCCATGCTGTAGTCCGGGAAAAACTTCCACAGGTAGCTCAGTCCACAACTTGATAGTCCGAAGGAGAAATCCTCTCTGGAACCCGGTAGTACGCGACAATTTCGGTTCTAAAGTGTAAGGATCCTCCTGCCGAGCTCAACAACAATCAACTAGTGATGATGAGCTCGGATTTTAAAATACATTTTGTAGTCTTCAAGAAAAGTAATGTCAATGTTATTATTTTATTTTGACATAAAATTAGAGATTGTTTGACGAAATGGCCACAAAATTGAATGAGATTCGTATCTGAAAATTTCGTATGAAACTTTGGAGTAGGCTTCCAGGTGTGTTAGTAATTTTGCTTTGCAAAGCTAAAATTTTAATTTCTACAATAATGGCTGGAACCATAACGCAAAGATCTCTATTTAGTAGGCAAAACTTTTTGTTTCTGACATGTTAAAACAAGCATATTATATTATTGTTCAGACTGTAGTCAGCCTTTGCAAGTCTTATCTAAATGGAACGTAAGTGTACATGGTTGTAAAATGGTTGCAAACGGTACACCTACTTTGCAGTCGTTATGGGCTATTGCACAGGATACTACGCCTTTTGTTTTTAGTTTTAGTACATATTCTTTGAAATAAAAGTAATAAAGTTGTATTCCCTACTTCAATCGCTAAAAATTACCTGCCTACTTCGCCCAGTTGGCTACAGAATGTAGATTTATAGAATGGTATTGTCTCTGGAATTAGGCACTAGAGCGTAGATAGCGAAGACTATAGACAAGTTGATAATTTCCATCGTGTCCACAGCAGAAAAATAGTAACTTACGCCATCAATGTGTAAGGAAATGAGACAGATTGATACGTTTTTTGTTTCACGTCATGTGCACGTCAGAGGAAAGCCCAATAATGTGTGAAACAGTTATGACTGCGCTATATAAAATCTCACATATTCTCTATCACGTTTGCCACGCCAGATAGCCGTCTATTAAACGTAGTGTTTTACAGGTCTATGCATTAGAGAGATAATTAATTTGACAATAAGAAACTTTCTGATCAAATAGTCGATCAGCAACCCTCTAAAACTAGCTTATATATAATCTAAATAACGCAATATTTATTTTCATTTTGGTTTTGTAGAAACACAAACACCATCTTTTTACCTTGATAATGCCATAGCGGCGAAACCGGTCGGTAATCTATATACATATAATAAAACAGTAAAAATAATGTGTCTGTACATTGAATATATTTACAAAAAAACAATTGGAGGCGATGGAGATATAGTAATAGAGTAAGAATTAAAAAAAAATGTCTGTCTGTTTGTCTGTTTGTCTGTATGTCTGTTTGTCTGTTTGTACACGCTAATCTCTGGAAGTACTGGATGGATTCGAACGAAACTTTTTTTGTTATATAGCTGTTAAGCCTGGGCAACATATAGGGTATAATTGATTTTGGAAAGTGGAACACCTGATGCAGAACCATAATGGTTCAGGTAAACTATAAGAAATATAAAAATGACGCCTTAGCAAAAGTTATTCAACCTGATGAGCATTTTCTATTGAGGTATAAAAATTCAAGATTTGGAACACCTGATGCACAACCATAATGGTTCAGGTAAACTATAAGAAATATAAAAATAACGCCTTAGCCAAAGTTGTTCAATCTGGTGAGCATTTTTTGTTGAGGTATAAAAATCCAAGATTTGGAACACCTGATGCAGAACCATAATGGTTCAGGTAAATTATAAGAAATATAAATATGACGCCTTAGCAAAAGATATTCAACCTGATGAGCATTTTCTGTTGAGGTATAAAAATCCAAGATTTGGAACACCTGATGCAGAACAAAGTTAAATTTATTTGCATAAACAACATGTGTTTACAATAAATTATAGTTTAAAAAAAGTAAAAATAATACGCTATGAGAGCAAATAGAACTAAAAAAGTTACTTAAAAAAACATTAACAAAATAACGAATGTATTGTAAAAAAAAAACCGCGAGGTGCTACTTTTATTTTTACCTTCTACAAGTTAGACGCAATCGTTTTATTTTATTTACAAAGGTACCTAACGTGGTATATTTAGTCAGTTTATTATTAACGTGTACGCTAAAATTGAAATGGAACGATTGGTATATATTCGCACAAAACAGAAAGAATACGTGCATTTGCGGGACGCTATGTAGAAAGTGTTTTAAGCAACGAGTGGAAACTGTTTTTCTTAGATGCTCACTTTACTTCTAGGCGGAAGGACGCAAATACAATGTTCAATATCCTACTCGATTTAAACAGAACTGAAACACGGACATGCTCTGTGACACGAAACTGTGACAAAGCGAAGGTGTTTCAGGACTGCTGTCTAATCGTTTGAGATGAATGCGAAATGGCCAACAGTAAGGCACTAGAAGCTGTATATAGAACTTTGCGTACCCAACAGTTTTCAAGATTATTATTAAAATTTGGGGAAGATCTCCTTCCTGAAGTAAAGTCAATGTCTGTCAATACCATTGTTCTCCAAAAAAATACATTTTAATTTTAAACGTACACCGTTCTCTGTGACCAGTTGCTTGGCTATGATAATAAATAAATCACTAAAATTCGCTGGTCAATCTTAGGACTGGTTGTTTTTCGCATGGTCAACTTTACGTGGCTTTCTCGAGAGTTAGTAATGCTTCAGGTCATTTCATATTAGCTCCCGAAGGAAAGACTTAAGGTTGACTGGAAGAGATCCCCGTGTGGGATAAGTCCGCCTTTATATCCCTTTATATTACATGTACTCATACGTTGTAATCTGAACAATAAAGATAATACAAACAAACAAAGACTCCCTTAATTTATTTTATATATTTTTTTAAACTATGGTTACAATGTTAAATAAAAAAATAATAATAACTTATTGACTTTTAACGTATAACAAGTATTTTCTTATATATCTACATTAGTTCGTATTTGTATTAATACGCCGGAATCATAAAGTCCAAGCGAACGAAGTCGCGGGCATCAGCTAGTATTAAATATAATAACGTGGATTAGTACAAGTGCTTTATTTTTTTTACGTTTACGCCTATTTCTGAAAAACTACTGAACCGATTTCATTGTCCAATAATCTTAAATATACTTATTTGTGTTTTCTAAGTACCTATCAAATTTTATGAAAACCGGAGATTCGAGAGTTCGTGACACAAACATTGTATACATATTAATAAGCAAAAAATGTTTTTTTGCCCTAACTCCATTTAGAGACCTCGCTTGCTTCGCTCCGCTCTCACTTGGTCTAATATATTGCTTGTGATACGCGTTTGTTATGTGAATATCGGCAGTTATGAACTGATGTTTTTATTGTAGTTAAAGATAGAAAAATATTGTTACTCAGCTACTGAAATATGCATAACGAAGAATAAGTTAAATAAGCAAACAACGATATAACTGTTCAGACAACACAAATAATATTATAGTAATGACTGGATTCACTGGGTTGTATTCATGTTTATTTTTCTGCTAAAGAAGTCCCAACAATAGAAGCAAAACTGCTAGGAGAAAACGAAAGCGTGCGAAATGATTGTCTGATTGTAGATCCGATCAGGTTCCTAGTTTCAGTCATAGATGTATGCATAGATACAGGTGTAGGTAGACAGACACAGACTGATTGTTATAGGTACTGTGCGCACGTGACCTGTGTGTGACTGAATGCAGGTAGACTGTGTAAAAGCACCGAGAATATGATGCAAAAACGACTGTACTGCCTTTCTTCTGAAAATATTTATTCCACACATGTATAAAGCGTAGGTATTGTTAAGCTTATCGTATATTTACATAATTTTGTTACAATACATTATATAATTTAGAAAGCAGATGAGGAAACGACACGGGAAAACTGTGGGATCGAAAAGTACAAAACAATTTGCAGTGATGAATAATTAATTTATGAGAATTGTCTGAATTCACACAAGCTTTTGGTAGAATACGTTACAATGGAATTTAAAATGCACACAAGTTAAAACCGATAACAAGATTGTTTGTTCTTCTGCATTTTATGCTAGGCTTAGGTGGCTGTAACGATCGGTTTGTATCTATTTGTACGCCTACGCAAGGTCATTCCCGAAATTACAATTTTATGTTGGTTTAACGACTACACTGTAGGTCAAATGGTTGTTAAACGCGAAGCCGCGTTGAATAAATATTAGACATTCATAAAAAAATACCTTTCTGTCTTGCAGGTATATTTGAATTCATATTTAATGAGTTTGAGGATGCATGGCATTGACATTGCGTAATATTTTACTAATAGTCTCTGAACACATTATACCGAAGATACGCCACCGAAGTTCGGCGTCAATACTTTTTCAATGACTATCGACACGTTTGACCAAAATTATGTTGCGTTTTTTACATACCAATCTTAATCACGCGGAATTTCAGTCGTGGAATTTCGGCTTAGTGTGGTTTGACACTTAGGAATGAAATACTTATAATCTCTGAATCGGTTATAGCAAGTTTAAATTTCATCTACAATTTTGTCTACACACTTATCGGCGACAAGACATATGGTTGTGTCGCGTTTGATTTCTGTGTGGTTGATTTTTCATCCAGCAGGATCTAATTTATTGTCTAAACAACACAATAAACATGACATAAAATGTATTTCAAAAAATGTATCTATCTAATTAATAACAAAAAAGTTCGATTCGGAGTTAAGACGCCTGGCGCAAGAATTTAGCGATTGAACACTCCATGCAACATTGACGAATAGAATGCAAAACCGATCAGTTTTCTGATATCAATATCAAATACAGAATGTATTCTGTGTTTGATATCAGTTTTCTGGAATGGCTGTATAACCGTATTGTATTTGTCAATGTTGCATGGAGTGTTCAAACGCTAAATTCGACTTCCGAAAAATACGATACGCAATCACTTTTATTAATTGATGGTTTAAAATATAACTTTTAATTAACCTTAGCTTACACCACTAATGTAAGTCCAAGTCGTGAGGTTCTCACAGATCATGTTTTACGACATAACGAATAGTTATTACTTATTAATGTACGAAGGTAAGTACTGTAATACGATAAGCAATTGATGTCGAATAACTTAATCCGAAGAGGATGTTATGTAAGGCCAGTTTTAGTATGTTAATTCAGAAGGTTCATGTAGGCTGTATATTAAAATTTAAGAGCCAAGTTACTCAAGCAAGTAAAGTATTACTTTACTGTGGTATATTTTGCTGCAGTAGTAAAAATAAAAAAGTTTCAATTTAATAACATAATCAAGGTTTTTTATTTGAATGTACATCAGTTTTAAAAACATTTATATCAGATAATTCAATCAATTAAGTACGAGTATTTACTTTCTCACGTTTTGATTTAGGAAGATAAGTACAAAATGTAATAATAAAAAAACCGTATTTGCAATCGTTAATTACGACTAGCTTACCAGAGTTTGTTTAGGAATAACAATTAAATATTCTTCCGCACTTCTAAGAGTACTTAAATGGTAAGAAAGTAATCGTCCATCTTCCTGAAACACACTCGATCGGCAGGCAATCAGAGCGTAGTGCGGCTATAGAGGTAAATTTTTTATTAAAATATTAAAAGTATATTGTGCTGTTTAATAAAGGTATTGTTTCAAAATTAAGGTGGCAGGACATTGACACTACGACTACGTAGTCGACCACAAAACTATAACCGACTTTTAGTATGTTAATTCAGAAGGTTCATGTAGGCTGTATATTAAAATTTAAGAGCCAAGTTACTCAAGCAAGTAAAGTATTACTTTACTGTGGTATATTTTGCTGCAGTAGTAAAAATAAAAAAGTTTCAATTTAATAACATAATCAAGGTTTTTTATTTGAATGTACATCAGTTTTAAAAACATTTATATCAGATAATTCAATCAATTAAGTACGAGTATTTACTTTCTCACGTTTTGATTTAGGAAGATAAGTACAAAATTTAATAATAAAAAAACCGTATTTGCAATCGTTAATTACGACTAGCTTACCAGAGTTTGTTTAGGAATAACAATTAAATATTCTTCCGCACTTCTAAGAGTACTTAAATGGTAAGAAAGTAATCGTCCATCTTCCTGAAACACACTCGATCGGCAGGCAATCAGAGCGTAGTGCGGCTATAGAGGTAAATTTTTTATTAAAATATTAAAAGTATATTGTGCTGTTTAATAAAGGTATTGTTTCAAAATTAAGGTGGCAGGACATTGACACTACGACTACGTAGTCGACCACAAAACTTTAGGTCAAACTGGTCGTAACAATGGAAGGTAAAAATTTATGGCTATCGCAAACTACAGTCGTTAATATCCTAGCTATTCCCTTTTCGTGCTCGCATTATTTCTATGTGGTACTAGGCCGGATTCTAGCCTACGGGGCCGAAATCGAGGTTGAGTGGAGTGAGTAGATTCGCTGAGTGTGTAGGTTTTCCATTGATTTCAATGGAAAATGATTTCTCATTCCTCAAGGACATGATCGATCTCAATTTTTTTCAATCTCAAGCATGTCGAGATCTTTAATTGTGACAAGTTTCATCAAAATCGGTTCAGTGGTTTTGGAGCCATACATTTCCAAGAGTGACTTTTCGGCGAATAATATACCTAAGCATTCCGCTCACTCCGCTCGCTCCACTCAATAAGTTAATTGGTTGGTAAAATGAGATATCTACACCCATATCAAGTCTAGGTCTTTGGCTTGATAACAGAGGGATCCACCAACCTGCTGTTGAGTTGGAGTACTGTCTAATCCAGGGGTTCCAAAAGTTCGCCCGGCGGCGCCCTGATGCGACGTAGAAAGTAAAAAGGGGCGCCGCGCCGTGAGGCGATCCTCTATCTTTATCCGAAACCACAAATATTCACGTTCGCGTTCAATTCTTTTGTAGATGTTTTATTTTTTATCTACCTAACCTAACTACTATTATACATTATAGTCGAAAGAAATAGGTACCAACACATATTTATTTCGACTGTATCTTTTTCAAATAGCTAGCTAGGGTAGGGCGCCGTGACAAAATACTAAATTTGTAACATCGCCGCGGACTGAAAAAGATTGGGAACCCCAGGTCTAATCCCCTTTGATTGAAGGAAGGCACTGAGACGAATATGTGTTGTTGACGCTCTTATCATTCCGTTAAATTTTAAATATCATTGCACAAACAAATTCCTCTTACATACTGTCAGCGGTTACGTATCTGCAAAGAATAAAGCCGTAGTTGCTTTAGTAGTGGCCTGGTTTCATAGATATGAGTAATATAGGTCAAAGTGAGGCCATCCCAAATGAGTTCATCTATTCTCTATGGTCATTGAAAAAACCGTCAAGAGTAGATATTATTACTATTGTTTAATCTATGGTAATATGAACTAAATACCTACTTTAAACACACTCTCTCATAATGCTACACTATTCAATAGGTAACTTCGTTTTTATGATAGTAATCTTTCATTCTGAAGATATCTCAACATCCTATAAACTTAAAACTTGGTATATTATTCTCAACATAAACTGTAACAAAAAAAAATACCTCTATGGTGAAGACCTATTGCATAATATTAATTAATCCCCGTACAAATAATATAAATGCGAAATTTGGTGCGTATATCACCTGTTTACAGAGAAATTACTGATCGGATTGAAATAATATCTGGGATAGCTTATGCTCTGAATTAAGGCATAGGCTACTTGTATCGTGGCAGTTTATCGTATCTGACGAGCAAAGTGAAAACACACCTATAGATAAATTTTTACGCTTGGTGTCGCCTATGTGGACATTGTCGTCTAATAGATATGTCGTCCAATGACAGTCTAGTCAGAGTCGGCTATCGTCGTAAGTATAGTGATTACCTATGATAACAATCATAAACTCTGCCAGCTTCACGAATATTCTTTTGACATGATAAAGTCTTATAAATCGATGAACGCCGGGTGCACGCACGAAAAAGCATGACTCATTGTCACGTTCCGCCTGAGCCGAGCGTGCAAGCTAGAGCGCGGAACAAGTGATAGTGAGGCACGATCGGCCTAAGCTTTCGGCTTGTGGGTGGACGTATCTATCTCTCTTCACTTCATCGGCCGATGTTTTCTTATGACGTTATCTTACCTTATCACGTAAAATTATCGTCCGTATGCCGATTTTATACAGATAGACAGACAACCGATTTTTTTTATTATCGCTGAGTTCTAGACTCAATTTATAATGACTGCATTGTAGCTTTCAATAAAATTAAAATGTATATGAAACACACACATACGGCATTGAGCAACGATCGATGTTCTGAAGGACATATTGAAGCCAATAGCTCCCAATTAGTCAACTTGTGGTTTTCACAACAAAGTTTCTACTTCATACCTACTTTGTGGTATCTGTAGATAGTCATGCATGTGTCTCTGAACATGGCTATCGGTTGAATATTCATGGTGCGATAGGGAAAATATGTTACTTCTTTCCTTCTTACCTTTATTTAAACAAATGAAGCTCTTTTTAGGGTTCCGTACCTCAATAGGAAAAACGGAACTCTTATATGATCACTTTGTTGTCCGTCTGTCTGTGTGTCTGTCAAGACCGACCCTCTTATGTCGAGAATGCGTGGATGTATCAAACTGAAATTTGAACATACGAACATATTATACATTCAATACTCACCTGAGTACAGATACAGAGTAATTATACCGTAGAGGTCTACGGTCTCATAAAGTGGTAAAAAAATGAAACTGCTAAGTTTACGTAAAAAAAAAGAACGGCCGTTTATTCACCAAAAAACGCATATTTCGGCACATTCTCAAGGGAATCAAAACTCATAGGGTACTTCCCGTTGACCTAGAACTAAGAAATTTGGGAAGTAACATCGTTATAGACTACAAGAATAAATCTCAAAACTTTGTAATTAAATCTTAAAAAAATCCTCCGTGCTTCGGAAGGCACTTAAGCTGTCGGTCCCGGCTGTTGTCGTTAGATGACATTCGTCAAGCCAAGTAAATACTTAAAGTAAAGCCGGCTAAAGAGCCAGCTTGAAAACACTAGCTCCGCCAACCCGAAGTTGAGCAGCGTGGTGGAGTATGCTCTAAACCACTTAGATTGAGGGGTGACCGCCGTGGGATGAATGATTACGATGATTCAATTCTGATATTTTTTATTTTCTATGTGTTGCAACTTGTAAGTTCTCCTAGCTCATCAAATAGACAACAAACCGTTTTTCAACCGTTAAAACTTAGTTTATTCTCTTTTTAATTAATATAAAATCAACTACTTTCTAGACTTATTCGCCTTTTGTTTCTTAAATATCCATTACATTTATAATGAAAGTCGATTTACAATTAGATAGACGATTGCATCTATAATATCAATTTATGAATGTAATAATATTAAACATTCATAGCGTGGAGTGATTTGAATTGGACATGTATCGATAAAATATGCATACACGCAATAGACGTGATATCGACTGGTGTAGGTGTACTGGCCTTGGCATGCCTTGTGATGAACATCTTGGGCTCAATTTACACCGCCCGCGGAATGGAATGGAAACGTCTATTTCGCCTCATGACGCGAGAAGACGCGCGAAATCGCTGGAATGCTCGAGTATTCTCATGCTTGTGCATGAGGTGTAAATTGATTTACACCTCCGCGCAATGGAATGAAAGTGACTTTTTGCAACGAAATTGTACATAGCATAATAAACTTTATGTCTATTGCATAACAAATTAACTTAAATACGAGTTAAAAAAGGTCGTGTGTCTTCCGGAGAATCCTCGTGCATTCTCGAGAATTCCCCGAGCTACAGTTGTCGGCACTGCCTGTGGAATTCGCGGGCGCGAGCGGGAGTCTCGGTCGGGTTCCAGCGGATTCACGCTCATTCCAGTGAATTCGCGCGCCTTCTTGCGTCATGAGGCGAAATTGACGCTTCCATTCCATTCTGCGGCGGTAAATTGAGCGCGAGATACTCTTACGATAGACTCATAGAGCGAGATACTCGAGCATTCTAGCGAATGCTGGTATGCTCGAGCATTCTAGCGAAAGCTGGAATGCTCGAGTATTCTATTGAGTCTGACCGATCCGACCGACTACCCGTTCACGCCAATTCCCACGGATTCCACAGACGGCAACGACAGTAGCTAGAGGAATTCTCGAGAATGCGCGAGGATTCCGAGGAAGGCGCGCAACCATTTTTGGCTCGTTTTTATTAAGTTTATATGTCATACAATTGACATAAAGTTCATTATGCTTTGAACAATTTCGTTGCAAAAAGTCGCTTCCATTCTATTCCGCGGTGGTGTAAATCGAGCCTTAGAATTCCAAATCTAAAATATCAGCAGTTACTAGTTTTCGAGTTCATCTTGCATCTAATAATACCGCTGTTCAAACATTTTGCAAGGACTTACATAATACTACGCAAACATATACAATACCTACTGTATTCGTGACCGACAAATATCGTCGAGGAAGACCATAATGCAAATAGTAGCAAATATACATAAACGTGGGTCGATCGTGTTGTCTGTTGCGTGCGATATTCTTTATCACTGGTGAACAAAGGAACACAAATGCGACGAGAAATGTTAGGTTTTATCGCCAATGAGATTACAGTACGTTGAACTTGTATAAACATATATATTGTCACGAGGTGTAATTTAAAAAAAATTGGAGTGTAAAAGTCTCACCATGATTTTTAGAACCAAAGCCAACGTCACCTGCATGTGGTGCACCCTGTCGACTGGCGAAAGAGGCTTTGGCAAAAGAGAGGTAGGGTTCAGCGTTTGTAAGTTACCCGACTGAGGACTTCCTGTGAAGTGGAGGTACCTACTTAGGTACCTCCACTTCAAAGAATACCGCAGCGAAATAACAATCTCTTGAGGGTTAATGTGTTCGGGCGAGTGAGTGAGGTTACCAGAAAGAAAGAAAGGAGTTGCTGCGTTGTCAGTGGGGGTGACGGCGCGCAAGCAATACTTATTTTATGTTGCAAGTGTTAATAAAAATAAAAACATTTTAATTCGGATTCACCATCCCTATCATGTTATAAAAAAAAAGTTAATATGGCTAGGATAATTAAAAAAAATATAAAATAAATATAATTTCGTATATATATAGTTTCAAAACTGACCGTTAATGTAACTATTTTCCTAGTATCATTACAAAAGAACTTAATTAACCATAATTAATATTCATATAATATACGAAAATTAATTATCACTAATTAATATAATTAATGCAAAACTCGCGTGGACGCTAAAAAAAGATAAAAATTTAAGAACGCTACAATGTAAAACAAAGATTTAGAAATAATTTTATTCTCCGGAATTTGAAATTCGATTCACGGTCCATCTAATATTATAATAAATAATAATATTTACTAATACTGAAGAGAGAAAGTTTGTTTATAATACGGAATTCTTTGCTTACAAATTCACAGCTGTTTCATCACGAGATGTTACAAAAGAAATAACATGCTCGAGACTGCTGATTATCGCAAAAGAACAAAATGTTAACAACTACTTAGTACCTAATTTAAAAAAACTAAAACCCCACTACGATACATAAAAAATATCAGCCGGCAGTGATACAATTTGAAACTTATTTAACAACTTATTATCCCAAAAAAATGACATGAAAAAAAGAATGACGTCTCTTTTAAAATCTTTTATTTTTATGCTCCAAACAAAAAAAAACCAGTCATTTTCATTTCTTTCGCCAGTAACACGGGTTCATACATACAAGTTGAACACATAAGCCTAAGGAAAAGATGCTGTTAATTTTATACCAACCTATTAAAAAATGTTTTAGTGATAGAATATCATATCGAATCACCCTTTAACTGCTTTAACTCAACTTAGTCTGGTGGTATACTCGTATGTAGACTTGTTAGCTGTTTACCTTAGTAATTGTGTTGACAAAGCCATCAAATATGTCAACGTCGTTATTCTAACCAGTTAGACATAATAAACAGAGACAGTGTGCCGAGAAAGCAGTAACTTGATAAGCTGCGTAAACCCTTTGTGCGTTATGAAGTGTGGACTGCAATACGTAAAGATAAGTATAAGGTTTTATATGTTGACCCACATTACCTTCCATATGTTGTGAAACTTTCTCTTCGTTACGAACTCTTGTTGCAATTATCAACGATTTTTATCGTTAAATCTTATACAATACCAATTTACAAGTCTTCATCGTTCATATATGTATGTGTTCTGTCTACTATTGCAATCTGATCTTTTAAATAACGAAAAACACGATTGAAATCACAAGCTTATAAACTTTACATATTATTATCGATTGTACTCATTTTAATATCGATTGAAATTGTTTCTCGACTAATAATTTGGATAACTACAACATTCAGATTGAAGAATTTGGACGTATTATTGTTAAGAATTCAACAGATCCAATTATTTTTAATGAAGTTTTAAAATCGAGATCAGACCAGCCATCTATGTAGATGTAAACTGTTCTCCGCTAGAGCGTAAAGATGGATGATCCGAGAGCCAATTACCTCACACTTTGATCTTTGCTTGCACGTAAATAAGTAACGTATGGCATGTCGGCCGTGTAAAGCGGGCTGTCTTGAAAAGATTCAATTTGACACTTCCTTTGACTGATCAAATTTGATATAACGATCCAATTTGCTTTTTTGTGTGATGAAATTTGATTCTCAGAAGATAAGTATTGAGATAAAAAACCAATGTGATCGGTACCCAGTTGATTATCAAGATTTAAACAAAGATAAATGACAGTAAGATTATGGATTTGTTGCATACAAATTATCAGGAATTGATAGAATTCTCAATCATCAATTCGTATCTTTTTGATAAAGTTCAAAATTTATCCTCCTCAGGATAGGACGCAATCTTATTAAGGCAAGTTAGAAATATCTATAGGGTTGTTTATAGACCACACTCGTGTGAGCTGCAGCCTGTAATCAGTGCATATGACGACACACACGTGCACTTACAGGTCTTCGAGTTTGCACGTGATGTTAGGATTTACCACACACATTACAAGTTTTATAATTTTATAATGGAGATTGTTTCAAGTAAAAAAACATGGTTGGAATTAAACAACCTGTTTAGTGATCAAAATATTTATTGATGAATGTCTTTAATTTAACAAATAAAGTGTCACTCTTTCAGATCCCTGATAAGATAACATAACATATGCAAATGTTATGCTAACTAAAATTATGAATGTGATCATCATATATCATTGTATGCATATTAATAAGTCAAAATAATACAACAGAATACCATAGGAGCCCAGTTTGAACCAGATATATCAAGTGACGACACAGGAAATTATTAATATCAATAACGAAACTTTTACTATGAAGTATTCTAATTTGGTGTTGTGATTTCCCTGTTACGTTGGTTTTTGTATTTCTTGTAGTTCTTCTTCCACTTGGTATACACTTTAAGAGCGTGTGTTTTATCATTCGAATGATTACTATTTCCTCGTGCGCCTTTGTTACTTTAGGAATATCGCCTGTGAAGCTTATACATAGTTTGACTATCGATTCGGCTTGCGTTCTTCACACCACGGTGCTCTACGCAGTTTGCGCGTCTGGTTTTAATATAAAAACAAACAGTAATTTGACGTTATCGGTTGAAGTTGCGTAGATTGGGTCGTTTATCAGGTTTTCGTGTGCTGTGATTGTAATAAAATCCTAATGAACGTTATTAATTCGTAACTGTGCTTAAATATTAGAATTTAGGTTTATAGGAATGCGTAGTTTGTTGATTTGTATTTCATACTAAATACCCGCGGCTTCACCCATGTGGTTTAATAAAACTTGTAATCTAACAGTCGAAATAATGTTCTTTTAATGCAGGATGGACCTTAAATATTTAAAAAGTATAAAAATATCCTAGCCTCATAAACTACCTATTTTATCTTCAAGTGGTCTATATGACTAATTGAATAAAACAGAAAGCATGAAATAGTTTATGAACAAAAAAGTTCATCGACAAGCAATAACTAGCGGTTTTCCAAAGCAAGAAATAGCAGAAATGATTGTTTACAGAGCAGTTCATTGGTTTACCATATCCTTATATGGACTGATAGGGAACATTACATAAAAGTGTTCTCACGCTGGGAGCCCGTTGCAAGCACGCTCTACTAGTGTAGTTGCAGTATGGGTGCAAGCGCCAGGATTCGCGCCCGTCAAACCGGTCGGAGAATGTACCAATCCAGTTTGACCGAGCCGACCTGACTTTCTTTGGGTTGTCCTAATACGGTAGATGCAGAGAAAATTATTTATTAATCCCCTATCAAAGAATTCAATAAATGCTTTCTTTCCATCGTACTTTCTCCTAACACTACCTAAACGTTATTGGATATTTTGTATAATTCGACGAATTCACAACCTTCCGTAGCGATTAGATAAGCGTGAAACTATTTTCCCCGACTTTTATCGATTTGCAACGTTAGTAGTTAACATCACGAATGCGACATTAGTATAGTGAAAGATTAAGCTTGAATAGCAAAAATCTGATTGTTCATAAAAATTATATTTCATTTTAAACACATCATAAAATTCCCTAGAATATAAATCAATATCAAAAGATATTGCTTAAAAAATTACGGAAAATGACATCCCTAACTCTAACAGCATATCAGTTAATGAAATTGGATTTAGTATCGGTATTAACAACTGTAGAGGAAATACCAGACTATTTTAGTATAGACTTGATTTAGTCAAATCCCCTTATAGCGACGAGCTTGGTTGGTTGTAAGTCACCAACCTCTATACTTAGACTTAGTCGTCAAAGGTGAACCACTGATTTACTAATACTGCGACGTTGCGTGTGCGAAAGAAAAGTCAGATAGGTGCAACTCGACCATATCTAAAAAGGCTATTTCAACATGAAAAGCCATAAAGGGAGATGAACTCTTAAGACGTATGGGTTATGCGAGTGAAAAGGATGGAGAGGCACGCGTGACCGCTCTTACGTCCAGAGGATGAGCTGCAATGTCGCGACGTGATGCATACGCGTTTCAAATTGAGCGGTAGTGACGACGAAGTTCCAGTGCTTTATAGCTAGTGTGTTATACTTTAAGACATAAATCATGTGTCTTTGAATTCTAAATAGAGGCTTTTTGTTTGCGACGCAGAAAGAATAGTGAGCATGCGTCTGAAGTTTGTAGGGGGCTGTGGAATGGGAAGGGGGGTCCTTGAGTCTCCGGATGGGGGCCGTCAGGGCCCGTCCTTGAAAGAGTCTTTTGACAAGGTTACGTGTGTTTGGGATGCTGCGCAATAACGCCATTTTAGATTTTTATTCAATAGGTAATGAGTATACTTTTTGTCTTTAAATTATGTTATTAGGTACATTTTTGTTTGCGACATGTTATTGCAAATGATTTATAATAATAAAATAATAAATAATATACTACTACTTACATAATACTATTTACATAGAGCCATGTAGTCCCAAATTAATCGCAAAAATTGTACTATGGGTACTAGACAACTGATAAATGTACTTTTTTTTTTGTAAATACATACACGTATTTACAAAAAAACAATGGATCTACCTACCTATTACGTGTATAGACAGATACATAAGTGTGGTACATACAAAACACCCAACAAACAGACATCTTCATTCTTTACACAAATCAAAGTTTCTCTTATGCGGGGATCGACCCCGCGACCTCGGAGTCAAAGTAGCCATTACTAGCCATTCGACCACCGGGCTCATCAAATTTATAGTTTTGCATACTTATTATCTCAAACAATATGTACCCAAGTAAAACAATAAAGACTTGAAACACAAGCTAGGTATAAGAAACTGCGTGAATTACCATAGCCTACTAAGTCTGCAAAATGATTACTCATGGAAATAATTGGTAACGAGCTACAGTTTTAGTCATATATGAAGTCATGCAAACAGTATTGGGCGTATGACGTGAATCTTGCAAAAATAATCGGTACAGAGGGTCATACATGTTTACAAACAGAAACATTTTGAGGTTTCAGACGTCAGGGGAAAACAATCCAAAGCTGATTGTGTAGGTTTTATACTTGGCGGCAGTTTGTAGACGGTAGACATCTTAGTTGGTACTTACAGTCAAGTCAAAATTAAAGCTAAAGTCGAAAAATACTAGGAAAATAAATAAAGTATAGTTTAACTTTATTAAAATATAGTTTTACTTTATTAAATCGAAAAATTCTAAGAAAATAAATAAAGTTAAACTATACTTTATTTATTTACTTAGATTTTTTCGAATAAATTGAGGGAAATTTTAACACCTTTATATAATACTTATAATATACAATATGTCGGTGTTTAGAACAGACATAAAAACCTTTATACATAATATTTATAACACACAATATGCCGGCGATTAGAACGCACATTTTAAATTTATTTTGTGTATGAAGGAGGGTGCGTTGAGTTCATTAGGAAACACAATCACAAAATAAATTTAATTTCATACACAAAATAAATTTAATAATCGAAACGAAAAACAATGATCTTTTAAATACTATAGATACCCATACTAAATTGCGTCGAAAAACGGTTTCCGTCGCCAGGGAGATCTGTAACTATTGCTATCCTAATCATCTCGGCGCTTTAATATACTTGGTATCTCTTTCCCTTGATCAGTAAGTAATCGGCACAATGGCGCCTTTTTTCTTAGAAAAAAATTAAATTAACCTATTTTAGGTTCTTTTATTATTATGTTCTGTGGGAGCTACCTACAAAACAAAATTAACAATGGATCTACCTACCTATTACGTGTATAGACAGATACATAAGTGTGGTATTTCGTATTGCATAAATAAACTATTAATACATTACATGACCTCAGTGGTATTTATTTCCGAAACGGTAATTTCAGGAAATTTGGTATTGTAATCATAGCATTTTTAACACAAATATAATTTTTTATTATTGTTACTATTTTAACAAACAAACACAATGCATTTAATAATGTTCTATTTTTAATTTTATTATAAACTAAATTTATATACAATGTAACCTTGTAATATGTTATAATCAAAGCAATAAAGAATATACTTATTGAACGAATTATAGTGATTTTGTCCTTCCATAAACGCATAATTATATTTGAATATCTCACCAGTGAAAAAGTAGCTGACACAAAAAGTGATATAATCGGGTAGATCATCAATATAATATGGAATAAGTATTTATTTGCAGTGTGGCTTACGGACCCGTTGCGACTTATAACTGTCTGACATAACGGTTTGATCGACATTACCGCGGTGGGGACAATGGGAAATGTGCAAAAAGTGAGCAAACAGGTACCTACACCATTGTCGGTAATGATAGCTATCATCAATCTCGCCTCGTGTACCATCTTGGTTTCTGTGTTATGGGTCCTGATACTTTATGAAACAGTAGACATATCTGCGGTTTCGACCTCGTAATATACAAAATTACAAACTATTCTCACTCAGTGTGCTTAGCTCACGCTGCTTCACCACGCTTGAGCACATAATTATGTATGTATATCAAATTTCATCCAAATCTATTCAACCTTTTCACACACTTACAAACTTTCACATTTAATAATATTCATATTAGGAAGTAAATGGTCTACTGGTATTTTTATTGTCGTCTAATACGAGTTTTGATAAATGTCATGTGAATATTTTTTTGAATTGGCTGCGACATCTATACTATCTCTTGACTAATTTACTTCTATTTTATTTAAACTTTATTGACCATAGAGTAAGGATACAAAAGGCGGACTTAATGCTAAGAGCATTATCTACCACTCAACCTTACCACTTAAACCTTAATAAGTACTTATTATCAAATATTAATTTAATTTAGACACTTTCCTGACTGAGAGAGATTCTCTGTGATGGGATAAATACGCCATTGTAAATTTTACTCCGTTTTATTTTGTACATAATGTTTTGTTCAATATACTTACAAAATCAACATCAATTTATTTATAGGTACTTAACTAATTTTATCAATGAAACCAACCAGTGGGTAGTGTGACATTTTAATACACACTGGTATTCAACTGCGTTGTGAACCGTGTATGTGAGTGAGGAGTAGGCATGATCTATTTTAAATTGATGGAAGGTCGTCGTATTGAGAGGAAGACCGCTCGTGTTTATTGCAGTTAACACTGAATACTAAATTGTATGGACCGCGAAAATAGCCCGAACTGAAATATCACTATACTTTTGGGGTGTAAGTGGTTTATCAACATCTTTAAACCAAAGCCAACTTCACCTGCACGCGGTGCACCCTGCTGACTGACAAACGAAGCTCTGGCGAAAAGAGGGGTAGGGAGCGTAATTGTAAGCTGCCCGACTGGGGAATGTACCTCCACCTCACAGAATACCGCAGCCAAATAACGGTTCCTTTGAGGGCTGTTGTGTTCCTGCGAGTGAGTGAGGTCACCAGAAAGGAAGGAGATGCTGCGTTGGCAGCGGCGGTGGCGGCCCGTGAGCGATGTTTTATGTTGCGAGCGTTAATATGGCTACGGTAACCGCTTCACATCAGGCGGGCCGTATGCTTGTCTGCCACCCAAAGTAGTATAAAAAAAAAAAAAACTATAGTGTTATCAAAAACTTTTTTATGACTGGGTATTACCGTCGATTTCGTTCGCCTAGTGTTTAGTTATTTATCAGTTGAAAAATACACATTTTTTTTTATTTTGATAGGGGCCGTCCATTAATCACGTGAGGTTTATTTTTGCATTTTTAACACCCCCCCACCCCCTTGGTGATACTTGGTGAGGTGTGAGGCTAAACCCCCCCCCCCCCCCTCAAATCACGTGTATTTTTGTATTTACAAAGAATCTTAAAATTTTCAGAATATTAATAAGGATTATCAAAAAGAATATCAAAAAGGGCGTGAAGAGGTTTTTACAGGGTCGGCAACGCGCGTGTGATGCCCCTGGTGTTACAGGCGTTCATAGGCTACGGTAACTGCTTTCCATCAGGCGGGCCGTATGCTTGTTTTCCACTTTAGTGGTATAAAAAAAAAGAAAAAAAAGAAAAGGATTTTTGTTACACCACTAAGGTGACGAACAAACATACGGTCCGCCTGATGGAAAGCACTTAAAAAAATAAATACACGTGATATCTTACTACACCCCCCCCCCCCTCCCCCCTTGTGATGTTTCGTGATTTTTGCCGAACCCCCTCCCCCCTCTTTCGAGCCTCACGTGATTAATGGACGGCCCCATAGTAGGACACTTTTTTTATATGAGAGGGGGGCAAAGGAGCATGTGGGTCACCTGTCGGAAAGCAATCACCACCGTCTATGGCAAACAGGAATTCTGAATAGGTATTTCCAGAATAAAAATTATACACTTAAAAGTATAAATAGAAACTATATTTATAAACTCTCGAAGATAAGCGTAGTCAAATAGGATTATTTTTATGTTTAAGCACAGTATGTTTTATTTTTATGTAATTAATATAAAATTTTGCATTTTCTTTCAGATAAATCGGTAAAAACTACTATATACTAGTATTGATAGATAGATAGCAAGCATCTGCATGGCAGTTACACGAGAGTAATTATTTTCTTTTGTAAGGTATGCCACCGGCTCCCACACGCGGGTACCTACCGTCTTTTCTTCTTTTCTATCGATTTGTTTCGTTATGTCACGGACTAGTTATTTCGTTCATTATTTTGTGTAGTAGAATATCCTATAGCCTGCACAGTTAACTAGCTTTGAATTAAAGAAAAACACGTTAATAGGATAAGTGGCTTTCACCTGAAAATAACATAAACGGCCAGACAGTCGGACAAACGTTAGGTTTTATATTCTATGACATGATATAGACGGGCAACATGCATATATCACGGCACAAAAATTGGCTAAAAAGTGCTTACCTACACAGTAACTACGCATATACACATGAAGTCCGTAAATGTATATATAGTAGTATTTTGATCATCGAACTATCCCCCTGCTAATGTCCCTCCAGTACTGGGATAATGTGTACATGATATTTGACGTCAATTTGTATTATAATTAGTTATACGCGTGTGACCACTTGTCCGTCGATACGATTCAATTCACAGAAACGCGTCATATGGTTAGGATGCGTCATCTTGATCTTCAACGTCCGAATTTGGTTGTTACAAATATAGTACACAGTCTGTCGTCATACTGCGAAAGGGCGTTATATGTTTTTTGTACAAAACTAAATGCGTTTTTATTTCGTACCATTGATTGTGTGTGACCAGGTGATTTGGGTGTCAAACAAGCTTACAATATGTCCGTTACCATCGTTTACTGGCGTTTCGGTAGAAGAAATATTGCTCACGTTCTGGCACTGATATTACTATAGCATCTCCTATCTCTGGTGACTTCGCTCACTCGTTGGAATACAACAATCCTCGAGGGTGTTATTTGACTGCGGGTTTCTGTGTATTGAACATACTTCTACAGTCGAGTTCAATATGCTATGCTTCTCTTTCGTCTGGATCCCGTTTGTTAATCGGCAGGAGGCTCCAAGTCTATTCTGTCGGCTTTGGCGCTAAAAATGACGGAGGTCCTTTCAATTTACTTGACGTTGACTAAGCTCTTTCTCCGTTTATGGCATATTTCAAGGAAATTCTATCTTTCCTATACAGCTACCGAATATGTTGCGTCTATAAACAGTCACTTAAAAATATACAGAGTACCTACTATTTAGGCCATTTTGAACATTGAGTTTGTTACTTTATTTGCTGACTATACCAACTGCAAACCGGTTTTTACTCTAAGTTACGTTGTTACGTTATTATAAAATACGATGAGTCAATATGAGTAACGGGAAACGTTATACCTAGGTATAAATATGATAACATTTGCAGTAAATACAAACAATGATTAACAGCAGAGGCTTATAATACCTGAACGACCAAGCTTCGCTCTGCTTTTTTTGTGCTATCAAGTCAAATGTCATATTGTGTCATCTATTGTAGAGTCTCTAACATAGAAATCTGCTACGGAACCGTTATGAATTATGACGCATTCATGCATCATAATTCTTCATCATCATAACTCATAACATAACATAATATATCATGTCTCATGAGATATCTGGAATGCGATCATGGTGGAAAGCATTATGAAAGACCAGCAGTGGATAGATACAGGCTGATGATGATGATGTTCTTTGAGTGATAAATTGTTAGAGTCTGTTTTCGTAACCTCGGGACGAATATAGAACTTGTTGGAATAAAGATTCTTTTTAAATAAAAATTGAAGATCAAAGGCATATGTAATTACAATTACCTATTTTGATATATTTTTTATTTAATAAAATTATATAACCTAAACGAGAACTGTTTATGAAATCAACCCGCCCATGCTCGCAATTATTTTAGCGTGCAAAGTAAAGCGAATCGTGTAACGAATGCAGTAATAAGATAGATTATACGCTCAATTACGACTATTTTATGACATTATTCAATGCTTCAGCTTACGCGGTCATCGAATGGGTTCGCAAATCCGAAATTGATTGAAGCACAATTAGGTGCATTTACTATAATAAGGTGCAATTAATTGACGAGCTCGGTGGTCAAATGGTTAACCATGGCCACATTGCACTCCCCGCACATGACAAATATTTTTTCACCTCACTAGCTCGTAAAAGCTCTGTTTATCATTCGAAATCTGCGTGGAAAATCGCACTTTATCCGCTAGCGTGGAAAGTGTTTTTAAAATTCGAATATTTTTATTCAATAAAGGTTTCGTACAATAAATTACATATATATAGAACCTCATTGGTTTCGTAATAGTTTATAATCTCTGCAGCCAGTCCATTGATGATTGAAATGCAAATACTTATTTCATGTCATGCGCCAGCCTCATTTAAAGAATCGCACTGGCCGGCAAGAAAATTTGATTAAAAAAAACTTTAAAATTTTCTTCTCTATATTGAATTCACTTTACTTCCATTATTTTGGTTTGTTTTTTGATAAAATCGAAAGAAATCATAAAATATGAGCGAAGCTAGCAGCGACGAAGATATAAATTTAACACCTGCAGAATTAGTGCAAGCGGTACATAATGCCGAGTTGAGTTTTCTTCCGGAAAAATCGCGCGAAAAATACATAAAAGCGTACGAATTGTTCAAGTAATTTAATATTTATTAAAACTGTTTTTCTTGCACCTAACATTTTCCTCGCTTTAGTGAGGTGAAAAGTTGTGTGTTGCGCTCGGCAGCAAAGTTATTTAGCGTCTCGTACCTTTGAAACCCTCGCTACGCTCAGGATTCTATATTTGAACCACTCGCTTCGCTCGTGGCTCAATCCTAGAATCCTTCGCTTGCTCAGGTTTCAATACAAGGTACTCGCGTCAAAAATTAACTTTGCAGCCTTGCATAACAAATAACTATTTTCACCTCACTAGCTCGTAAAAGCTCTGTTTATCATTCGAAATTTGCGTGGAAAATCGCACTTTATCCGCTAGCGTGGAAAGTGTTTTTAAAATTCGAATATTTTTATTCAATAAAGGTTTCGTACAATAAATTACATATATATAGAACCTCATTGGTTTCGTAATAGTTTATATTCTCTGCAGCCAGTCCATTGATGATTGAAATGCAAATACTTATTTCATGTCATGCGCCAGCCTCATTTAAAGAATCGCACTGGCCGGCAAGAAAATTTGATTAAAAAAAAACTTTACAATTTCCTTCTCTTTATTGAATTCACTTTACTTCCATTATTTTGGTTTGTTTTTTAATAAAATCGAAAGAAATCATAAAATATGAGCGAAGCTAGCAGCGACGAAGATATAAATTTAACACCTGCAGAATTAGTGCAAGCGGTACATAATGCCGAGTTGAGTTTTCTTCCGGAAAAATCGCGCGAAAAATACATAAAAGCGTACGATTTGTTCAAGTAATTTAATATTTATTAAAACTGTTTTTCTTGCATCTAACATTTTCCTCGCTTTAGTGAGGTGAAAAGTTGTGTGTTGCGCTCGGCAGCAAAGTTATTTAGCGTCTCGTACCTTTGAAACCCTCGCTACGCTCAGGATTCTATATTTGAACCACTCGCTTCGCTCGTGGCTCAATCCTAGAATCCTTCGCTTGCTCAGGTTTCAATACAAGGTACTCGCGCCAAAAATTAACTTTGCAGCCTTGCATAACAAATAACTATTGTGAATTAACATGTCTGTTTGTCTTGATCTGGGTATTCGTATATTGCTGCATATGTATGTATTTACAAAAAAAAAATAAGTATTATATCAGATATACCCATTGTACAAGCTTTGCTTAGTTTGGGACTAGATGACCGTGTGTAATTTGTCCAGGAATATTTATTTAATTAGGTATTTGACAGAAAACGCCCAACTTACATAACACAACTATTACTGAGGGACCGTTTTCATATCACTTTTATAAGTAAATAAATAAGCAGTCATCGCAGCTTATGGACGCTCTCAATACCGGAGAAATAATTCACGCGTTGCCAACCATGTATTTAACTGGGTTACAGTAACTATACCTAATTTCGATTTTAACCGCATTATGGTAGTTGAAAAGGGAACCTCTCTTTTCAACTACCATAATGATGCTTGAGACATCAATTTAACTTAATGTCAGTGTAACAAATTCAAAATGTCTACAGATATTTCAAGTAGGTACCTAATTGTGCTCACGATTCCACTTTTTAACCGCCGAATATTTGTGTGTCATAATATTGCTCTATGCTTATAAGACGTCTCATATTGTAATATGAGACGTCTTTGGCCTGTAGCCATGGCGGTTAAAGGGTTTGGGCGAGTCGATCATTTTGTGGTGTTACTTAAGTGTTATACTTACCCGAATACATTTGAAATGAAAATTGAAAGTGGAAATGTAATATCGCAGAACCCGTTCGCAGTAACGCATTTTTACTTGGAATCGAAATTACATTAGTGTAATAGAGGAAGTGATAGGTACATTTCCGTAGAAATTTTAAACGTTTTATGTCTAAGAGCACACAAAGTTACCTATATTTATCACTGTGCATCACATTATAGTTGCGAGTTTAATTTCTATTGCGTGCGGCATAAGAAGTGCGACATGGGAGCCTTCAAGAATAGAGTCTTTAATTCTCTTAAAAGGCTGGCAACGGATCGGCGACCCCCTTGGGTTTGCTGATCCCCATGGGCGGTGGTGATTACTTTCCACCAGATGACCCAAAAGCTCGTTTGCCCCCCTCTCATTTAAAAAAAAATAACAACAGTACAAATCATTAAGAACCAAGCTTAATGTAAGCCGATCTAAGTAATAACATACTTATGTGATGTGTAAGATCTCAAACGAATGATTGAGTGTTTGTCATTTATACTTGTAGAAAATCGATTTTGTTGTATTCAAGCTATAAATGAGAAACTATTTTTTTTATAAACGCAAGCGTGGATCAACAACGTAATAAACCTGAAGGGAACTATGAAAACAGATGAAAGCCTGTACTTCTTTGGGTGTGGAAATATAAGTAGAAACAACAGCACAGCCTGTTCTTGAAGTACATTTTTTTTTAATTGTAACTAATAACACAAGATACAGTGCGTACTCTATGTATTTTGTGCTAATAACTTCAAAAAAAAATACTGGATGCAGAGTGCGGAGAATCCAAAGCATTAAGCTCTAACATGCAGTTGAGCAGCGTCTCCACGCTGCTGGAGGGGTACGCTATAAACCCGTTTCGATTGAGAGGAGATCCGTATCCCTGCAGTGGGATGAATGGGTATGGGCTGATGCAAATTCAGCAATGGGTAGATACAGGCAGATGATGATGATCCAATGCTAAATAAATAGTACATCAGTTTGAATGGGCCTTTACAGCAAGTGGCAAAGGCATTGTTAAAGTATACTACGGAAAAAAGGAGAGGTAGTTTAGTTGCCTACGCTCGTTGCGCACAGTTTACTCGAGCATGCAATCGGTGTAGTCCACACCTTTCTATAGTTTTTGTTTGAATCAATGCATTGTTATTAAATGGGAAGTTGTAAACAGGAAAATCGTTTCTTTTTTCTTTTTGTATTTAGGTATTATACGTATAAATACGATGCATATAACAAGCTAACTTGCCAACGTAAATTTAGTTACGCTACCTTACTGATTACCAATTTTGTAAACCATAGGGGGCGGTTAACTAACCGTATCAAATGGCTCAATTTATAGTAATGATAGCAAAATTTTTAAAATAACAGATATAAATCACATAATAAGCAATGTTATTTAACAGGTAATTAACAAAACGGATGTTAAAACACATTGTATATAAGATAAACTTATTATAGAGTTGTTTAAGTGCCAACTCGGTAACATCATCAGCGTTTAATTAAAATATATAATCTGTCTATCCGCTCTACAAGTAGAATGGAATGACATAAGTGATGCAAAAGCCTAGTATAAGCACAGTATCAGTAATAGTGTATAAGTACTTAACTACGTAGTAAAAGTACGTAGTACCTTTTTTAATTTTTTTTAACAAATACATTTTACAATATTTTCATGCAGCAGTGTTCACTTCATTACTGAGGGTCGTGACTCCCACACAGAAACATCTTCCTTCTAACAATTTTTCCCCAACTATCTTTAGCAACGTGGAGGGCACTGTGAAGGTTTGAGTCCAGAGATGTACGGATCTGGTCAGACCATCTCATCGGGTTGCGGCCTCTTTGTCGTTTGCCGTCTACGTCAGCAATGTATCATAAAATCAATTATTTGGTTTGTCTTGATACATGAGTGTCGCTAATTATTATTACCTACCTACAAATTGCTTATTATCTCACTGATTACATTATTATTAAACCTACCATCTACTGATATCTAAATAAATCATAAAATAATCTTATTAGTTATCTAACTTATGTCACCCAAGTTTACATGGTAGACTTATGTATAGATTAACGCTGATATTTAGCTTATGTTGTGGCAATTTTTATATACTTATCACAATTGACAACGCCAGGATTTGTTTTTAAAATTGTATGTGTTCCGCAAAATAACTCTTCCTATTTGCTATGCTATGCTTTGATCAGTAATCATCGAGATAATAAGCGTTAAGTATTAATTTAAAATATTACCGTTCGAATAATGGAAAGTTCCGTTATAACAAGCGATGTGAGGATATGTATGCACACTCTTTTACATCAATGTTTATAGGGCTATCATGTACATGTAATACATATTTTGCACATATGGTAAATAATAATTGATTACGGTTATGTAGTTGAAAAAAAAAGTAAAGGCTAGCTAGCAGTCTAGGACGTAAGGCTAACTCTACATGTGTCTACAGCCAGCGGGATCCCATGTTTGGGAGACTTATGACTTATGAGTGATGCAGAGAATTAGATCTGGATTAGTTCTACTGAATTATGCTGATAACGGAATTTGTTCCATATAAAACATATTTGCTATTTTGTTATATTATTAGTTCAAAGTCAGGACTCATGAACGATTGCATTGAAATTGTTATGTCATGTATTATTGACAAAATCCTAAGAAAATATTAGTTCATGACCGGCTTTCCTCTGGACGTCATTGGAATGGTTAATCATGCATGCATGAGGCATGTATGTGGTCGATGGGTCTACAATAGCGTTTTATTCACCGACATAAATTGAGTTATTACCTTTATTGGAACATGATGCGTTTATAAAGGTCATACATAGGTACATCTGATTAATAAATCCAATTGCGGTGAGCTGAAAAGTAAAGTTATGGTTTTGGTATCTATGCCCAAATTTATACAAAAAAAAAACAACAAATTATTGAAATGTTGAAATGTTTGTTTGTAAAGACTTTATTGCATTAAATATTGCATATAACACTAATTGCAGTGATAAGACATAGTGTACAAGGGCGTACTTATCCCCAAAGCTTGTCCCTATAAGGGTTTTGCTTTCCTATATCCAAGGTCGTTAGGACCCCGTTGTACCATTATTGATAGTCGGAATAGCGTTGCAGGGTTAAATAAATTTATTCTTTCCTCTATTTCTTCTCTTTTTCTTTCTGCGTTTATTTTATTTTGTTGTGTTTCAGTCGTCACAGACATCTGCAAATTGCAGACTTTAATCTGCGGGTTTTAGCCAGTGCAGCAATTCCTCCCTGGTGATCTCGCGCACTTGGAGAAAAACAACAAGCCTCCAGTGTTAATTTATGAGATGTTATTTTTGCTTGCCTTTTCATTATTGTAATCAAAGATATGTTTTTTGACATGGATGTCTTATAAATCGATGAACGCCTGCTGCACGCAAAAAAAGAATGACTTATTGTCACGTTCCGCCTGAGCCGAGCGTGCAAGCGAGAGCGCGGAACAAGTGACGCATCTATCTCTCTTCCACTCCGTCGGCCGATGTTTTCTTATGGCGTTATCACGTAAAATTATCGTCCGTAAACCGACTTTACAGACAAGCAATTTTTTTATATAATTTAATATAGTTAGTGTCGCATCATTACTCATTTAATTGCATATAGTCATTTATCTGCATTTATACGTATATCATGGACAGTAGTCATTTATGAGTATTGTTGATTTGAGTAATGATGTCAATTTAACGTTAAAATGAATAATTGATGAGTATGACCTCAAAAATAACACATATTCAAGGTAATATTGTTATGGAATGAAAATAAACATTGGTTTTTCTCTTTACAATATTTTAAACTAATTCAGTTTACTATTTTACCATAAATACAACAACAATATTATTAAGACTGCTAACTGTTGACAATTTACCTAATTTCTAACATAATTGTTGTGGCACGTGTAATGTAATTACAAAATACCTACATATTATACAAAATCTTTATTTTTTTTTATTTTATGTCATGAAATAAATTGATGCTATTTGTCGTCATGGTCAGGTAAATTCATAAAGGGTCAATTATAACATGTGGGTAGTTGCAAATCGCAGGTTGTTCGCCCCACGCCCGCATGCGTAGGCACCTTGAAGATTCTAGTCTTTCGACTAACGTCGATTGTTATGGTAACATGTTGATGATGCTTATCTCCTTTATAGAAGGTAATACCACGTTTTTAAAAGCTGATGACGCGATGACGCCGACATCGAACCATAAAAGTAAATAGGACAATTTATCTGATGAAAGTCTCTCCTTTTAGAGAAGCTTTATTTTATTAGTAAAATTATTTTGTCTTTTGTGGCTTGAAAACATTTAAATAAGCCATCGAAAACGTTTTTAAGTATCGTGAAAAATTATGTTTAAGAAATTTCTATTACCGTTTACAGATAGATAATAAGTATAAGTATTTTAAGCACAAATTGTAGTACCGAATTACCTACCAATATACCTAGTAATGTCCTAAAATGACTTACGTCAATTGTGCTAAAAACTATATCTTATTTGTCAGCCAAGTAATTGGCACACTCATAATAGCTGTATAATAGTATGTGTATAAACAATGTGTTATGCCGATGGTTACGTGCCGTCCAAGAGGAGCGTTGCTAGTAGTCAGGGAAGCATAGTTACCTGCCGACTTACAAAACAGAATGACGGAAGGAAAGTGGGAACAATTTGTCGGTGCCAAAGCGGCTCTTAATTCATGCAAATTGTGTTCTGCAGTAGGTAATGTACGCTAATGTACTGCAACCGAGGATCTGGGACACGCTTTTGCAGAGGAAATACTGATAAAATTTCAAATTGAGGCATTTAAAATACATTGCGCTTTGTTTTTTAATATTAAGTGTCCTTAAACAAATGTAGCATCAATGTCATAATGTACAGGCAACTGATATCAGCTCTATCTGATAGAACTTAGTTAATTATTAGTTACCGTGCCTAGAATTTTTTTATCAATTCATATTTTAGAAAGCGCCAGGAAGGTTGAATCGATTTTCTTTACACGTTTAGACACGCGAACTTATATTAAATACTTTTAGGCATATAAAACAATTAAGTGTTTAGAATTTTGGTTACGAAACTAGATTATCACGCAAACGAGCGCGCATTGTAAGGTCACAGGTTAATTGTTGAAACACGCAACTTGAAAGGACCGTTATTTTGGATTGTATAAATTGCTGACAGAAAATTATTATGCCGTATCCAAGTATACAACTTAAAATATTTTATTTCTATGAGAATTGAGCAATAAATTATATATAAAATGAATAAGAGAAAGAAGATTGCAGTTAATTATATTATTCAACATGTATGCTAAGAAGGAGGACGTGCGTCGTGTGCCATGGTCGTTAATAATACAAAATGATCTGTCATGAATACCAAGTAAGATGGAGCATTTGAAACGATTTCAATTATTTTATATTCATAAATTATGAATTTGCTACAATCTATTTGTCATAAATAAAATAAAGTATTGCTCCTCTTTTACAATTCTTAATGGCTAAGTCGTTAGAAGTAATTTTTAGTAGTTTAGAAATTTTGTTTTAGTAGGTACTCGTAGTAGCAAGATATGCTTGGGTTCGTATTGGTTCGTGTCTTATTCTTCCTAACTTTTAGAATGTTTATCGAGTGTGGAGATACAGAATTATATTATTTTAGATTTTGATTCCATACATTGCGTAAAGGTATATCTGAATTTTAAATGAGTCACATAGTTATTTCGGAAGGCAGTTTATTGCGGTGCCGGCGGAACTCAATCATGTATGCTGAATGACAAATAGGCACGAATGCAATTTTATCACAATTATCACGCAAGGACAATGGTTGATATAAAACCTTTTTTTAGGTTAGATTAGTGACCAAATTAGCACATTGTTACCTAGATAGCGTGTACATTATTTCTATTGATATGTGCCCAGCTTCCTTCACAAAGGTAAAAATTTATTGCAATTTGCGAAGACCCAAAAAAGATTATTTGAATACTAAGCCATATGTCGGTTACTCAATATTCAGCAAGGTGTTTTGTTGGCAAGGTGGGTAACATCTGCGACGCCCCTGCTCGAATCACAGGCGGAATCAATGCAAGCACCTGTCGTCTCATTATTATATATTTTTTTTGCCAGTACACAACATCAGGTGCTTAGGTTACCTGGGTTTATGCGCTTTATTTTGTTCATAAATAATTATATCCTTAAAAGAAATCAAATTTGCTTTTGTATAATAAAATTGCTATTTCAACCGCCTATTTTTATATCTCTGTTAAGTGAATCACTCTGTAGCTCCTAAAGACTGTAATTTGTAATTTTTATGTAGAAACTTTTCGACGTAATCATAATACTATTCGTACTAGTAAAAACCTGAAAAATAGAATCGACAAACCCCGTACATATTCAGCGTACCTACAACCATTAAGACTTTTAGTATGTTCATCTGGGTATTTCAAGGTATCACTGTACCAAATTAGAAATCAACACGAATTCCCTGACTCAATGCCTATACTCGGCTTAATTTTATTAAATTGAAAGTGCTTACAGAATTATATTAAATTTACTATTCATTACGAATGCTGATCCAATTTAGATAGAGTTCAGCCTATCTTGTTACACTAAAGGCTAGCCAACTAGGTTCACCCCTTGTCAGTTTGCGAATGTTCCATGAAAAATTTAATGTATTTCTCCGACGCTTTGGCATTTGGGCCATCTGGATCGCATCCAAAAGTTACTGTTTGACATCCGAAAACAAAGTTATGTTTATACTGTTCAAAGACACGAAGGTGCACATTGATTATGAAGTAATTGGGCAAATAAATATAGTTAATGAGTGTGTTTCTGAAGCTAAACACTATATAATACGAATCGTTATTATTACTTAAAATCATAATTGGTTTCTACCATTTCGTCTCAGAAAGAAAGGTATCTTGTAAATAGTAATATGAAAATCACCGCGGACAAATGAATGTAATTTTACTGTGATTTCAATTAAACTTACAATTAATTAAAATTCCTAAGGGTAAACCAAAGAAGTATTACAATCTCTTTTTGTTTGTTGACAGACAACAGTTGTGAAAAAATTGGGAATTTGTTGGCGAAATGTACTTATAAATAAAAATTTTATTGTTCGCAATAAAACTATCTATCTATTACGTTGTGACTCCGTCGTAAGTTTACGCAGGAAACAAAAGAGGGTAAGCATAAATAGGGCGGGGGTGTGGTGCGTCATCACAACCACCCTCTAGAACGCACCCTCGCACACCCCCAGACCGAATAATGTGGATCGATTAGACAACCATTGCCATGCGCAAAGTCCGCCCTTTTTGTTTATATTCAATAAATACAAAAAAAATACTTTACAGAAGTAAAAGATATATATTGGCATTTAATTATTGTCATAATGTGGTTATTGGAAAATAATATAAATACTCACTGGCACTCGTTCATTATTTCCTCTTGCGAGCGTACTTGGACTGGCGCAAGCTTTTCCACACTCTCTTCGTAATTGCCGAAACACTTGGTGATCTTTTCGTCGAAGGTATTCACCAGATCTTCCAGCGATCCAGAGAACGTTTCCGTGAAATTATCTCCTTCGCCATTTTGCATATTGTCCTGTTTGCACTTCACCGGTTTTGGTTCGTCATTATCGTTTATTTTATTAGAGTCGGTTTTCATTTTAATCATTTCACTTTTTAAATGGTTGATATTGTTTATATGTATATCGTTCCCATTTATTGTTTTCTGTGGATAGTCCGCCGTTGTGAGACAGTCATCAGTTTCCTCGATTTGCGCGAGCGGCGCCTCGAACTCAAGCTCGGCCATCCTGCCAGCCGCTTCTCGCATGACCGATACGTCCGTATGCGCCGTTTGTAGCGCGAACACTGCCGTGCGAACTGTCCGTAGATATCGTGGGCGGACCCTGAAGTTCTGTAGCAGCGTATGCCGTGCCGGCCGTTCCACAAATCAAAACCAATGTAGACGAGTATTACTGGTGATGTCGAGTGCAGCCGAATTTGCAGAATTGACGCAGTCAGTCAAGCTACTGCCAATGGTTTAAATGGAAGGACATTTAAAGTAACAATAAAAGTTAATTATTGTTTAATAATATTAATATCAAAAAGTGAATATATTTACTCAGTTACATACTCTAAAGGCATAATAAAGTGAACTCTTGATTGATTGACAGTCATAGTTGGTTACTATAGGTACTTACTACAAAGCAATTATGCGAAACATCAGCGAACAAGAAATATGTAAATAAAAATGTACCTACCTATAAGTCAAGGATAGGTACTTATATAATTATTTATTGATAAGACAATGACCTTTATGGAACATATTATTGAAATAGGTAATACATATTCACAAAAACCTTACCGCTGATACGTACGTATCAGCTGACATGTAGAAGCAATTCTTTACAACGAAATCGGCAGATTCAAAGCTTTCTAAAAACAATATATAGCAATTTCGTGCATAATATAATTTATTTAATGGATCTCATCATAAATATAATAATTAGCATTACACCATAACTCAGTACTAGAAAATTAAATAAATAACCGTCAGTACCTAGCTGGCAAATTTCAGTGGAATAATTACATCTTTTTTCCACGTTGACGTTACTTTTAGAGCCACAAACCAAGATCATTATTATCACAATAAAACGAGAACAGAAAATCTACTTCCGTGTAAATATTTTATAGATTTATCGAAAGAGGTTAGACACGTTAATCAATTTGTTTTTGCGCCAAAAATTCATACTAATTGTCATAGACAATCAGTCGATCGTGTACAACTCAGTATTTTATATTTTTATGACCCTGGATAAACGACACATTGTATTATAACGGTGGATTTCAAAAAGCAGACATTTGAGAATTGTTAATATACAATTATAATCAAAATTTAATCACCATCATAATAAATAAAAGTTGTTTAAATGCGAGAGGCCGCTAAAAATTAACCGACAATAACTTTGACACACAGACAGTTTCAAAAATTGTGAATAGCGTAGTAATAAAACGAGCAATTGTGAAACTGGGCGTCTATTTTACTGGCTTGGCGGCTAAAGTTGATATAGAACATACAAAACTTAACTAGGTTAGGTTAGGTTTGGTATGTATTATATCAACTTTAGTCGCTTTACTTTAGTTTCACAATTTTTGAAACTGGGCTTGTATTTCTGTGGCTCATATAATAATTTTTGTGGAGAACGTCACACTGCTGCAAGATCTTTATTTACTATGTATTCAAAATGCGAAGTAAACATTCTGAAAGTCTAATCCGAGCATTTAATTTGTTACTTTATATACCTAAATAAATAAAAGTTATAGCTTAAGCTCATTTAAATTTCGTCAGAAAAAGCTCGTTATTGTGTTGATGACAAGGAGTTACAATTACATATTTGCCATAATCTATATTTTAATGTTTCAAGTTGTCAGGGCAATAGGATTATTTTATGAAAAGATTTTATTGTAAATGAAAACAGATCGTAATTTACTTTCAACGTTTATGAAATGAAATATTACATAAGCAAGGTATTATAGATTTCAAAGTTTCAAACGGTAAACTATATTCTAATATCTATCTAATAGACCATTTTATATGCTACATTTTGAATTTAAAAAACAATTGGTTGCCTGTAAAGTCGGTATACGGGCGAAAGTTTTACGTGACAACGACTTTGAGTCTCTCTCGCTCTTAGAAGGGACACGCGTCCACGACACGCTTACAATGAGAGCGAGTGAAAGGCACGCGCCTTTCACTCGCTCTCATTGTAAGCGCATAACGTGACCCAGTTTCTTGAAGTGTCACCCGGCTAACCAATTTATAAGACGTTGTCACGTCAAAATAAATTAATTAAAAAATAATTCTGAAAATTTTAATTGCTATAAAATATTAATTTTTCAAATAAATTCACAGAGCATACGAGATGCCTAAACGAAAATCAATAGCATGTTTTTTTTTATTTTATTCAAAAACCAGCAAAGTTACACTTTCCTCTTATGTATTTAAATCACTGCCTATTTATTTAATTTATATCACTGCCTATTGGATTTTGCGAGCTCTATTATGTTATAGGTATCATTAAATATTTATTATTTGTCATAATGACTCAGACTATTAATAGACTTCTTAGTATGATCAACGAGTATCTAACATGATATATATTATTATATATATCATGAGCTATATTTTATTGCCCCCGTCCAAAGTCGGGGCAGGTTGATATGTAGGATATCTAAAAAGACAGATAAAGAAGTGCTATCTATCCATGCACTTTATTTTAAGCTTTCTGACGTATCATGACATGACATTTGTCATATGACACAACACATCACATTTGACAAATGACAACTAAATGTCTATATTTTTCTTCTGCTTTTAATCAAAATGCTCAAAGCTCAAATCAAAAATTAAACAATTATCATGATTTACTTAAATTTTACGGAATTTGGATAGGCTAAATCGAAATGTATTTCACGAAACACAAACCTAATTTTGGAACAATAAATACAGTTGTTAGATTATACAGGTATCTATAAGACGTGATGTATTTTTCCCAATAAACATCGCTACGTTTCAACAATAAACAATTTTATTTCAGTTTATCTAGGAAAAATTACTATGATGTTCTCAATTTACGTAGAAACTGCACCGACAAGGAGATTAAGGAAGCTTTCATTCAGATGAGCAAAGAGGTTAGATATTATTTTACTATAGTTCAAGTTTATTATTATTTAGTACATAATATAGACTATAAGCGTAATTCATCGGATTGTATTAGGCTAGGTCCAGACGGCAATGCACCTCACGTTTTTAGTAGTATTCGATTTAACAATTTTAAGTTTTCAGTAGTTTCGACAGGGAATTCATCCTCACACATTAGAACCAAATTGGTCACGTACTGTGCGGTTCCAGAGAAGTTTTCTTCTACGTACTATCAAGCTGTGGAATGAACTGCCTATTGACGTTTTCACATGAGACTACAGTATGGGGTTCTTCAAAAAGGATGTAAAGAGGTATTTAGTAGGGTCAGCAACGCGCATGTGAGGCCTCTGGTGTTACAGGCGTCCATAGGCTACTGTAACTGCTTTCCATCAGGCGGACTGTATGTTTGTCTGTCATCTTTGTAGTATAAAAAAAAATTACTGAACAAACTGTGTGGGCCTGTAAATTAACCACAGTTTTTCTGTAGTAATCTCTACTTTGATTCTGTCTAATAATTTAAACCTTTTCTAATGCTTTCAGTATCACCCAGATAAAAATAAAGATGTGAGTGCACAAGAAAAATTTGTAAGAATAGTAGAAGCTTACAATGTCCTTGGTAAGCCTTGCAGCCGTGCTCAGTATGACAGTATGTTTGTAATGGACACACACCCACATGGATCTTATGTTTATAAAACATATAGGTAAGTGCCGTAAGGGGTGTAGTCACTCATCAAAATCTTTAGAGCTGAAGCAGAATTTTTTTTATGTATCTGTAGTAGTTATCTAGTATTCAAAAGATATACTTTGCATAGCTTGGGGCTAGATGGCTCTGTGTAATTTGTTCAGAAAATGAAGCCCTACATAAAAATCTCTTTTCTAATATTATTTTTTTTTTATACTACGGCGGGTGCAGATAAGCATATGGCCCGCCTGATGTGAAGCAGTTGTAATTATGCTCCCTACCTCTCTTTTTGTCATAGCTTTGTTTGTCAGTCAGCAGGGTGCACCGCGTGCAGGTGAAGTTGGCTTTTGTTCAAAGATGTTGATGAACCACTTACACCCCAAATTTATTAATTAATATTTTTTATTGTAAATGCAAGAGCAAGCATGATAAATCAGAAGGTGTGACCTACCTATGGGTCAGATGACTCCATGTCAATAAGCAAAATGTCACTGTGTTGTTTGGGGGTTTCACTAAGATCTTTAGTGCAACTCCAAATGTGTAACCTCAACTGCACGTGGTGCACCCTGCTGACTAGTGAAAATGGCTCTGGTAAAAGAGAGGGCACAGCATATTTGTAAGATGCCCGACTGGGTAAGTACCACTATCATACGGAATACCGCTGCCAAAAAACAATACCCTTGTTGTGTTCCTGTGAGTGAGTGAGGTCAACAGGAAGGAAGAAGTTGTTGCATCGGCAGCAGGGGTGACAGTGCACTTTAGATCAAAATAATAAAAAAATATTCTCCAACTCAGCAGAGCTAAATATGTATGTCTCATAAGACAAAAAAAAATTAAAATGAACTAATGTCAGACGTACCTTGCCAATTAGGAAATTCGTCGTCAAACCTTATTCATCCCACTGCTGGGATACGGGTCTCTCCTCAACAGACTGGGTTTAGAATATACTCCACCACACTGCTCAACTCCGGGTTGGCCGAGGCCAGTGTTGTCTAATGACAACAGTCGTCTAATGACGACTGTAGTCTAATGACAACAGTCGGGACCGACGGTTTAACGTGCCCTCCGAAGCCCAGAGGAGCTCGAGATAAATAAACTCATCCATGTACAGGCTACAGCTGATGTTGCTTAATCTGCGTGTTCGATTATATTGATACGCGCAACAACGCCATCGAGCTCCTCTCAGCTATGTTACATTATATTATTTTGAGTTACTGCGGCACACATATGATTCTTTTTGTGTTGTTTTTAACACTATTTTGCATTTAATTTTATAAGCACACACATAATTAGTTCTTTGGAATCTTATAATAATTTATAAGACTCCAAAGAACTAATTATGTGTGTGCTGAAGATACAAATAAATGTTTCATTCATTCATTATACTTGTATTGTAATTTTTGTATTAACTAACAGTGTTTTTTATTATTTTTTCAGTCACGCACCCCCCAATCCGCAGTATACCTATTACTATCAAAATCCCCGACAACAAGAATTTAAGGGTAGGAGTGTAAATGAGACAAGTCCTGTGAATAAAATACCAAAGTATGTAATTATTCTGGTGTGCTGCGGTATTGCAATTATTGGTACAATGCTTCAGGGTTTGGTGATTAGGTAATTTTCTTTTATATTACATAATATAGTATACAGAAACTGCGTATGTTGAAAATGAGGTACAGGCACAACGCAAATTCAAATTCAAACTTTGAAACTTCAAATTTTGTAGTTGCACCGTACTTCAAAATTTGATCATCCAAAATGTATAATAGCGACAGTTTAGTAAAGTACTTTCAAGCTGCTCGGCGCAGGTGTACCGTGTCGCTGTCTGCCTTACGTCACCATTTGACAGACACGCTTGCACCGAACTTTCGCCGTACGCTGTCTCTGTAATCTATAACCCTAAGGTGACGAACAGGGCCCGCCTCATATGAAGCAGTCATCGTAATCTGTAGGCATATGAAGGGCCCAGCCACCCTATGCCAATGCAGCAACTCCTATGCCTATGAAGGAACACAACAACTCTCTCTCTCTCTAATGCTGGGGCTACACTAACGGGAGACGCGTATTATCGTGATCATTTTACAAAGGCATGCATATTGCCATTTTCGTTAGGCGGTAACTCAAGTGGCGGTACATTAAAGGGATTTCACGTGAGAATTAACGCGTTGTATTGGCCACACTACGTTTGTTATTGTGTACCGTGTACTCAATGGTTTGTTTTTGGACCTTTCTCGGACACAGCTCATTTTTAGGGTTCCGTACCTCAAAAGGAAAAACGGAACCCTTATAAGATCACTTTGTTGTCCGTCCGTCTGTCTGTCTGTCTGTCTGTCTGTCTGTCTGTCTGTCTGTCTGTCTGTCTGTCTGTCTGTCTGTCTGTCTGTCTGTCTGTCTGTCTGTCTGTCTGTCTGTCTGTCTGTCTGTCTGTCTGTCTGTCTGTCTGTCTGTCTGTCTGTCTGTCTGTCTGTCTGTCTGTCTGTCTGTCTGTCTGTCTGTCTGTCTGTCTGTCTGTCTGTCTGTCTGTCTGTCTGTCTGTCTGTCTGTCTGTCTGTCTGTCTGTCTGTCTGTCTGTCTGTCTGTCTGTCTGTCTGTCTGTCTGTCTGTCTGTCTGTCTGTCTGTCTGTCTGTCTGTCTGTCTGTCTGTCTGTCTGTCTGTCTGTCTGTCTGTCTGTCTGTCTGTCTGTCTGTCTGTCTGTCTGTCTGTCTGTCTGTCTGTCTGTCTGTCTGTCTGTCTGTCTGTCTGTCTGTCTGTCTGTCTGTCTGTCTGTCTGTCTGTCTGTCTGTCTGTCTGTCTGTCTGTCTGTCTGTCTGTCTGTCTGTCTGTCTGTCTGTCTGTCTGTCTGTCTGTCTGTCTGTCTGTCTGTCTGTCTGTCTGTCTGTCTGTCTGTCTGTCTGTCTGTCTGTCTGTCTGTCTGTCTGTCTGTCTGTCTGTCTGTCTGTCTGTCTGTCTGTCTGTCTGTCTGTCTGTCTGTCTGTCTGTCTGTCTGTCTGTCTGTCTGTCTGTCTGTCTGTCTGTCTGTCTGTCTGTCTGTCTGTCTGTCTGTCTGTCTGTCTGTCTGTCTGTCTGTCTGTCTGTCTGTCTGTCTGTCTGTCTGTCTGTCTGTCTGTCTGTCTGTCTGTCTGTCTGTCTGTCTGTCTGTCTGTCTGTCTGTCTGTCTGTCTGTCTGTCTGTCTGTCTGTCTGTCTGTCTGTCTGTCTGTCTGTCTGTCTGTCTGTCTGTCTGTCTGTCTGTCTGTCTGTCTGTCTGTCTGTCTGTCTGTCTGTCTGTCTGTCTGTCTGTCTGTCTGTCTGTCTGTCTGTCTGTCTGTCTGTCTGTCTGTCTGTCTGTCTGTCTGTCTGTCTGTCTGTCTGTCTGTCTGTCTGTCTGTCTGTCTGTCTGTCTGTCTGTCTGTCTGTCTGTCTGTCTGTCTGTCTGTCTGTCTGTCTGTCTGTCTGTCTGTCTGTCTGTCTGTCTGTCTGTCTGTCTGTCTGTCTGTCTGTCTGTCTGTCTGTCTGTCTGTCTGTCTGTCTGTCTGTCTGTCTGTCTGTCTGTCTGTCTGTCTGTCTGTCTGTCTGTCTGTCTGTCTGTCTGTCTGTCTGTCTGTCTGTCTGTCTGTCTGTCTGTCTGTCTGTCTGTCTGTCTGTCTGTCTGTCTGTCTGTCTGTCTGTCTGTCTGTCTGTCTGTCTGTCTGTCTGTCTGTCTGTCTGTCTGTCTGTCTGTCTGTCTGTCTGTCTGTCTGTCTGTCTGTCTGTCTGTCTGTCTGTCTGTCTGTCTGTCTGTCTGTCTGTCTGTCTGTCTGTCTGTCTGTCTGTCTGTCTGTCTGTCTGTCTGTCTGTCTGTCTGTCTGTCTGTCTGTCTGTCTGTCTGTCTGTCTGTCTGTCTGTCTGTCTGTCTGTCTGTCTGTCTGTCTGTCTGTCTGTCTGTCTGTCTGTCTGTCTGTCTGTCTGTCTGTCTGTCTGTCTGTCTGTCTGTCTGTCTGTCTGTCTGTCTGTCTGTCTGTCTGTCTGTCTGTCTGTCTGTCTGTCTGTCTGTCTGTCTGTCTGTCTGTCTGTCTGTCTGTCTGTCTGTCTGTCTGTCTGTCTGTCTGTCTGTCTGTCTGTCTGTCTGTCTGTCTGTCTGTCTGTCTGTCTGTCTGTCTGTCTGTCTGTCTGTCTGTCTGTCTGTCTGTCTGTCTGTCTGTCTGTCTGTCTGTCTGTCTGTCTGTCTGTCTGTCTGTCTGTCTGTCTGTCTGTCTGTCTGTCTGTCTGTCTGTCTGTCTGTCTGTCTGTCTGTCTGTCTGTCTGTCTGTCTGTCTGTCTGTCTGTCTGTCTGTCTGTCTGTCTGTCTGTCTGTCTGTCTGTCTGTCTGTCTGTCTGTCTGTCTGTCTGTCTGTCTGTCTGTCTGTCTGTCTGTCTGTCTGTCTGTCTGTCTGTCTGTCTGTCTGTCTGTCTGTCTGTCTGTCTGTCTGTCTGTCTGTCTGTCTGTCTGTCTGTCTGTCTGTCTGTCTGTCTGTCTGTCTGTCTGTCTGTCTGTCTGTCTGTCTGTCTGTCTGTCTGTCTGTCTGTCTGTCTGTCTGTCTGTCTGTCTGTCTGTCTGTCTGTCTGTCTGTCTGTCTGTCTGTCTGTCTGTCTGTCTGTCTGTCTGTCTGTCTGTCTGTCTGTCTGTCTGTCTGTCTGTCTGTCTGTCTGTCTGTCTGTCTGTCTGTCTGTCTGTCTGTCTGTCTGTCTGTCTGTCTGTCTGTCTGTCTGTCTGTCTGTCTGTCTGTCTGTCTGTCTGTCTGTCTGTCTGTCTGTCTGTCTGTCTGTCTGTCTGTCTGTCTGTCTGTCTGTCTGTCTGTCTGTCTGTCTGTCTGTCTGTCTGTCTGTCTGTCTGTCTGTCTGTCTGTCTGTCTGTCTGTCTGTCTGTCTGTCTGTCTGTCTGTCTGTCTGTCTGTCTGTCTGTCTGTCTGTCTGTCTGTCTGTCTGTCTGTCTGTCTGTCTGTCTGTCTGTCTGTCTGTCTGTCTGTCTGTCTGTCTGTCTGTCTGTCTGTCTGTCTGTCTGTCTGTCTGTCTGTCTGTCTGTCTGTCTGTCTGTCTGTCTGTCTGTCTGTCTGTCTGTCTGTCTGTCTGTCTGTCTGTCTGTCTGTCTGTCTGTCTGTCTGTCTGTCTGTCTGTCTGTCTGTCTGTCTGTCTGTCTGTCTGTCTGTCTGTCTGTCTGTCTGTCTGTCTGTCTGTCTGTCTGTCTGTCTGTCTGTCTGTCTGTCTGTCTGTCTGTCTGTCTGTCTGTCTGTCTGTCTGTCTGTCTGTCTGTCTGTCTGTCTGTCTGTCTGTCTGTCTGTCTGTCTGTCTGTCTGTCTGTCTGTCTGTCTGTCTGTCTGTCTGTCTGTCTGTCTGTCTGTCTGTCTGTCTGTCTGTCTGTCTGTCTGTCTGTCTGTCTGTCTGTCTGTCTGTCTGTCTGTCTGTCTGTCTGTCTGTCTGTCTGTCTGTCTGTCTGTCTGTCTGTCTGTCTGTCTGTCTGTCTGTCTGTCTGTCTGTCTGTCTGTCTGTCTGTCTGTCTGTCTGTCTGTCTGTCTGTCTGTCTGTCTGTCTGTCTGTCTGTCTGTCTGTCTGTCTGTCTGTCTGTCTGTCTGTCTGTCTGTCTGTCTGTCTGTCTGTCTGTCTGTCTGTCTGTCTGTCTGTCTGTCTGTCTGTCTGTCTGTCTGTCTGTCTGTCTGTCTGTCTGTCTGTCTGTCTGTCTGTCTGTCTGTCTGTCTGTCTGTCTGTCTGTCTGTCTGTCTGTCTGTCTGTCTGTCTGTCTGTCTGTCTGTCTGTCTGTCTGTCTGTCTGTCTGTCTGTCTGTCTGTCTGTCTGTCTGTCTGTCTGTCTGTCTGTCTGTCTGTCTGTCTGTCTGTCTGTCTGTCTGTCTGTCTGTCTGTCTGTCTGTCTGTCTGTCTGTCTGTCTGTCTGTCTGTCTGTCTGTCTGTCTGTCTGTCTGTCTGTCTGTCTGTCTGTCTGTCTGTCTGTCTGTCTGTCTGTCTGTCTGTCTGTCTGTCTGTCTGTCTGTCTGTCTGTCTGTCTGTCTGTCTGTCTGTCTGTCTGTCTGTCTGTCTGTCTGTCTGTCTGTCTGTCTGTCTGTCTGTCTGTCTGTCTGTCTGTCTGTCTGTCTGTCTGTCTGTCTGTCTGTCTGTCTGTCTGTCTGTCTGTCTGTCTGTCTGTCTGTCTGTCTGTCTGTCTGTCTGTCTGTCTGTCTGTCTGTCTGTCTGTCTGTCTGTCTGTCTGTCTGTCTGTCTGTCTGTCTGTCTGTCTGTCTGTCTGTCTGTCTGTCTGTCTGTCTGTCTGTCTGTCTGTCTGTCTGTCTGTCTGTCTGTCTGTCTGTCTGTCTGTCTGTCTGTCTGTCTGTCTGTCTGTCTGTCTGTCTGTCTGTCTGTCTGTCTGTCTGTCTGTCTGTCTGTCTGTCTGTCTGTCTGTCTGTCTGTCTGTCTGTCTGTCTGTCTGTCTGTCTGTCTGTCTGTCTGTCTGTCTGTCTGTCTGTCTGTCTGTCTGTCTGTCTGTCTGTCTGTCTGTCTGTCTGTCTGTCTGTCTGTCTGTCTGTCTGTCTGTCTGTCTGTCTGTCTGTCTGTCTGTCTGTCTGTCTGTCTGTCTGTCTGTCTGTCTGTCTGTCTGTCTGTCTGTCTGTCTGTCTGTCTGTCTGTCTGTCTGTCTGTCTGTCTGTCTGTCTGTCTGTCTGTCTGTCTGTCTGTCTGTCTGTCTGTCTGTCTGTCTGTCTGTCTGTCTGTCTGTCTGTCTGTCTGTCTGTCTGTCTGTCTGTCTGTCTGTCTGTCTGTCTGTCTGTCTGTCTGTCTGTCTGTCTGTCTGTCTGTCTGTCTGTCTGTCTGTCTGTCTGTCTGTCTGTCTGTCTGTCTGTCTGTCTGTCTGTCTGTCTGTCTGTCTGTCTGTCTGTCTGTCTGTCTGTCTGTCTGTCTGTCTGTCTGTCTGTCTGTCTGTCTGTCTGTCTGTCTGTCTGTCTGTCTGTCTGTCTGTCTGTCTGTCTGTCTGTCTGTCTGTCTGTCTGTCTGTCTGTCTGTCTGTCTGTCTGTCTGTCTGTCTGTCTGTCTGTCTGTCTGTCTGTCTGTCTGTCTGTCTGTCTGTCTGTCTGTCTGTCTGTCTGTCTGTCTGTCTGTCTGTCTGTCTGTCTGTCTGTCTGTCTGTCTGTCTGTCTGTCTGTCTGTCTGTCTGTCTGTCTGTCTGTCTGTCTGTCTGTCTGTCTGTCTGTCTGTCTGTCTGTCTGTCTGTCTGTCTGTCTGTCTGTCTGTCTGTCTGTCTGTCTGTCTGTCTGTCTGTCTGTCTGTCTGTCTGTCTGTCTGTCTGTCTGTCTGTCTGTCTGTCTGTCTGTCTGTCTGTCTGTCTGTCTGTCTGTCTGTCTGTCTGTCTGTCTGTCTGTCTGTCTGTCTGTCTGTCTGTCTGTCTGTCTGTCTGTCTGTCTGTCTGTCTGTCTGTCTGTCTGTCTGTCTGTCTGTCTGTCTGTCTGTCTGTCTGTCTGTCTGTCTGTCTGTCTGTCTGTCTGTCTGTCTGTCTGTCTGTCTGTCTGTCTGTCTGTCTGTCTGTCTGTCTGTCTGTCTGTCTGTCTGTCTGTCTGTCTGTCTGTCTGTCTGTCTGTCTGTCTGTCTGTCTGTCTGTCTGTCTGTCTGTCTGTCTGTCTGTCTGTCTGTCTGTCTGTCTGTCTGTCTGTCTGTCTGTCTGTCTGTCTGTCTGTCTGTCTGTCTGTCTGTCTGTCTGTCTGTCTGTCTGTCTGTCTGTCTGTCTGTCTGTCTGTCTGTCTGTCTGTCTGTCTGTCTGTCTGTCTGTCTGTCTGTCTGTCTGTCTGTCTGTCTGTCTGTCTGTCTGTCTGTCTGTCTGTCTGTCTGTCTGTCTGTCTGTCTGTCTGTCTGTCTGTCTGTCTGTCTGTCTGTCTGTCTGTCTGTCTGTCTGTCTGTCTGTCTGTCTGTCTGTCTGTCTGTCTGTCTGTCTGTCTGTCTGTCTGTCTGTCTGTCTGTCTGTCTGTCTGTCTGTCTGTCTGTCTGTCTGTCTGTCTGTCTGTCTGTCTGTCTGTCTGTCTGTCTGTCTGTCTGTCTGTCTGTCTGTCTGTCTGTCTGTCTGTCTGTCTGTCTGTCTGTCTGTCTGTCTGTCTGTCTGTCTGTCTGTCTGTCTGTCTGTCTGTCTGTCTGTCTGTCTGTCTGTCTGTCTGTCTGTCTGTCTGTCTGTCTGTCTGTCTGTCTGTCTGTCTGTCTGTCTGTCTGTCTGTCTGTCTGTCTGTCTGTCTGTCTGTCTGTCTGTCTGTCTGTCTGTCTGTCTGTCTGTCTGTCTGTCTGTCTGTCTGTCTGTCTGTCTGTCTGTCTGTCTGTCTGTCTGTCTGTCTGTCTGTCTGTCTGTCTGTCTGTCTGTCTGTCTGTCTGTCTGTCTGTCTGTCTGTCTGTCTGTCTGTCTGTCTGTCTGTCTGTCTGTCTGTCTGTCTGTCTGTCTGTCTGTCTGTCTGTCTGTCTGTCTGTCTGTCTGTCTGTCTGTCTGTCTGTCTGTCTGTCTGTCTGTCTGTCTGTCTGTCTGTCTGTCTGTCTGTCTGTCTGTCTGTCTGTCTGTCTGTCTGTCTGTCTGTCTGTCTGTCTGTCTGTCTGTCTGTCTGTCTGTCTGTCTGTCTGTCTGTCTGTCTGTCTGTCTGTCTGTCTGTCTGTCTGTCTGTCTGTCTGTCTGTCTGTCTGTCTGTCTGTCTGTCTGTCTGTCTGTCTGTCTGTCTGTCTGTCTGTCTGTCTGTCTGTCTGTCTGTCTGTCTGTCTGTCTGTCTGTCTGTCTGTCTGTCTGTCTGTCTGTCTGTCTGTCTGTCTGTCTGTCTGTCTGTCTGTCTGTCTGTCTGTCTGTCTGTCTGTCTGTCTGTCTGTCTGTCTGTCTGTCTGTCTGTCTGTCTGTCTGTCTGTCTGTCTGTCTGTCTGTCTGTCTGTCTGTCTGTCTGTCTGTCTGTCTGTCTGTCTGTCTGTCTGTCTGTCTGTCTGTCTGTCTGTCTGTCTGTCTGTCTGTCTGTCTGTCTGTCTGTCTGTCTGTCTGTCTGTCTGTCTGTCTGTCTGTCTGTCTGTCTGTCTGTCTGTCTGTCTGTCTGTCTGTCTGTCTGTCTGTCTGTCTGTCTGTCTGTCTGTCTGTCTGTCTGTCTGTCTGTCTGTCTGTCTGTCTGTCTGTCTGTCTGTCTGTCTGTCTGTCTGTCTGTCTGTCTGTCTGTCTGTCTGTCTGTCTGTCTGTCTGTCTGTCTGTCTGTCTGTCTGTCTGTCTGTCTGTCTGTCTGTCTGTCTGTCTGTCTGTCTGTCTGTCTGTCTGTCTGTCTGTCTGTCTGTCTGTCTGTCTGTCTGTCTGTCTGTCTGTCTGTCTGTCTGTCTGTCTGTCTGTCTGTCTGTCTGTCTGTCTGTCTGTCTGTCTGTCTGTCTGTCTGTCTGTCTGTCTGTCTGTCTGTCTGTCTGTCTGTCTGTCTGTCTGTCTGTCTGTCTGTCTGTCTGTCTGTCTGTCTGTCTGTCTGTCTGTCTGTCTGTCTGTCTGTCTGTCTGTCTGTCTGTCTGTCTGTCTGTCTGTCTGTCTGTCTGTCTGTCTGTCTGTCTGTCTGTCTGTCTGTCTGTCTGTCTGTCTGTCTGTCTGTCTGTCTGTCTGTCTGTCTGTCTGTCTGTCTGTCTGTCTGTCTGTCTGTCTGTCTGTCTGTCTGTCTGTCTGTCTGTCTGTCTGTCTGTCTGTCTGTCTGTCTGTCTGTCTGTCTGTCTGTCTGTCTGTCTGTCTGTCTGTCTGTCTGTCTGTCTGTCTGTCTGTCTGTCTGTCTGTCTGTCTGTCTGTCTGTCTGTCTGTCTGTCTGTCTGTCTGTCTGTCTGTCTGTCTGTCTGTCTGTCTGTCTGTCTGTCTGTCTGTCTGTCTGTCTGTCTGTCTGTCTGTCTGTCTGTCTGTCTGTCTGTCTGTCTGTCTGTCTGTCTGTCTGTCTGTCTGTCTGTCTGTCTGTCTGTCTGTCTGTCTGTCTGTCTGTCTGTCTGTCTGTCTGTCTGTCTGTCTGTCTGTCTGTCTGTCTGTCTGTCTGTCTGTCTGTCTGTCTGTCTGTCTGTCTGTCTGTCTGTCTGTCTGTCTGTCTGTCTGTCTGTCTGTCTGTCTGTCTGTCTGTCTGTCTGTCTGTCTGTCTGTCTGTCTGTCTGTCTGTCTGTCTGTCTGTCTGTCTGTCTGTCTGTCTGTCTGTCTGTCTGTCTGTCTGTCTGTCTGTCTGTCTGTCTGTCTGTCTGTCTGTCTGTCTGTCTGTCTGTCTGTCTGTCTGTCTGTCTGTCTGTCTGTCTGTCTGTCTGTCTGTCTGTCTGTCTGTCTGTCTGTCTGTCTGTCTGTCTGTCTGTCTGTCTGTCTGTCTGTCTGTCTGTCTGTCTGTCTGTCTGTCTGTCTGTCTGTCTGTCTGTCTGTCTGTCTGTCTGTCTGTCTGTCTGTCTGTCTGTCTGTCTGTCTGTCTGTCTGTCTGTCTGTCTGTCTGTCTGTCTGTCTGTCTGTCTGTCTGTCTGTCTGTCTGTCTGTCTGTCTGTCTGTCTGTCTGTCTGTCTGTCTGTCTGTCTGTCTGTCTGTCTGTCTGTCTGTCTGTCTGTCTGTCTGTCTGTCTGTCTGTCTGTCTGTCTGTCTGTCTGTCTGTCTGTCTGTCTGTCTGTCTGTCTGTCTGTCTGTCTGTCTGTCTGTCTGTCTGTCTGTCTGTCTGTCTGTCTGTCTGTCTGTCTGTCTGTCTGTCTGTCTGTCTGTCTGTCTGTCTGTCTGTCTGTCTGTCTGTCTGTCTGTCTGTCTGTCTGTCTGTCTGTCTGTCTGTCTGTCTGTCTGTCTGTCTGTCTGTCTGTCTGTCTGTCTGTCTGTCTGTCTGTCTGTCTGTCTGTCTGTCTGTCTGTCTGTCTGTCTGTCTGTCTGTCTGTCTGTCTGTCTGTCTGTCTGTCTGTCTGTCTGTCTGTCTGTCTGTCTGTCTGTCTGTCTGTCTGTCTGTCTGTCTGTCTGTCTGTCTGTCTGTCTGTCTGTCTGTCTGTCTGTCTGTCTGTCTGTCTGTCTGTCTGTCTGTCTGTCTGTCTGTCTGTCTGTCTGTCTGTCTGTCTGTCTGTCTGTCTGTCTGTCTGTCTGTCTGTCTGTCTGTCTGTCTGTCTGTCTGTCTGTCTGTCTGTCTGTCTGTCTGTCTGTCTGTCTGTCTGTCTGTCTGTCTGTCTGTCTGTCTGTCTGTCTGTCTGTCTGTCTGTCTGTCTGTCTGTCTGTCTGTCTGTCTGTCTGTCTGTCTGTCTGTCTGTCTGTCTGTCTGTCTGTCTGTCTGTCTGTCTGTCTGTCTGTCTGTCTGTCTGTCTGTCTGTCTGTCTGTCTGTCTGTCTGTCTGTCTGTCTGTCTGTCTGTCTGTCTGTCTGTCTGTCTGTCTGTCTGTCTGTCTGTCTGTCTGTCTGTCTGTCTGTCTGTCTGTCTGTCTGTCTGTCTGTCTGTCTGTCTGTCTGTCTGTCTGTCTGTCTGTCTGTCTGTCTGTCTGTCTGTCTGTCTGTCTGTCTGTCTGTCTGTCTGTCTGTCTGTCTGTCTGTCTGTCTGTCTGTCTGTCTGTCTGTCTGTCTGTCTGTCTGTCTGTCTGTCTGTCTGTCTGTCTGTCTGTCTGTCTGTCTGTCTGTCTGTCTGTCTGTCTGTCTGTCTGTCTGTCTGTCTGTCTGTCTGTCTGTCTGTCTGTCTGTCTGTCTGTCTGTCTGTCTGTCTGTCTGTCTGTCTGTCTGTCTGTCTGTCTGTCTGTCTGTCTGTCTGTCTGTCTGTCTGTCTGTCTGTCTGTCTGTCTGTCTGTCTGTCTGTCTGTCTGTCTGTCTGTCTGTCTGTCTGTCTGTCTGTCTGTCTGTCTGTCTGTCTGTCTGTCTGTCTGTCTGTCTGTCTGTCTGTCTGTCTGTCTGTCTGTCTGTCTGTCTGTCTGTCTGTCTGTCTGTCTGTCTGTCTGTCTGTCTGTCTGTCTGTCTGTCTGTCTGTCTGTCTGTCTGTCTGTCTGTCTGTCTGTCTGTCTGTCTGTCTGTCTGTCTGTCTGTCTGTCTGTCTGTCTGTCTGTCTGTCTGTCTGTCTGTCTGTCTGTCTGTCTGTCTGTCTGTCTGTCTGTCTGTCTGTCTGTCTGTCTGTCTGTCTGTCTGTCTGTCTGTCTGTCTGTCTGTCAAGAATTTCTATGTCGAGAATGCGTGGAGGTATCAAGCTGAAATTTGAATTGTATACTCAGGTCTACGGTCCCATGAAGTTGTAAAAAAATCAAACTGCTCAGTTTACGTAAAAAAAAGTTACGGCTGTTTATTCAGCAAAAAAACGCATATTTCGACATTCTCAAGGGAATCAAAACCTATAGGGTACTTCCCGTTGACCTAGAACTATGAAATTTGGCAAGTAACATCGTTATAGACTACAAGTACAGGAATAAATCTCAAAACTATACATTTGTAACTAAATCTTAAAAAATAGGGGGTCTATATTTTTTATAGGAGGTCGAAAATTCAAATTCAAGCTACTAGTTCAAATGGGGTATCATATGAAAGGGCTTGATGTGCACATTGCAAAATATATTTTATTTATTTTTTCCGATGCATTATTTCTTATTTATAATGAAAAATATCAAATTTATAATGATCCTACGTACGGAACCCTCGGTGGGCGAGTCCGACTCGCACTTGGCCGGTTTTTTTTCGTGGTGATTCTAATATAATCTAAACAAAATTTTATGCCAATCGGTTCAGTAGCGAAGACGCGAAAGTGGAACAAAAAAAAAACAAATTCACTTTCCTAATTAAATTTTAGTAAGGATATTAAAGATTGGAGAGGACTAACGAGAAAGTAATTGTGTTTCTCGAAATTCTCCAAAAGAGCCATGATAAAATCTTAATATATAAAAATTTCGTGTCACGTTGTTTGTCCGCGAATCGCGATAGGATCCTAAACCACTGAACCGATTTTAATAAAATTTTGCACAGTGTGTGCAGTTTGATCCAACTTGAGAGATAGGATAGTTTAAAATGTAAATGATCGGAAAAATTAACGTAAAAATATTTAAAGGCGATACGAAGTTCGCCGGGTCAGCTAGTATATTAATATAATAACAATAAACGCTTTTTAAATATAGTGTAGCATAGCAGTGTCATCGTCAGCTTTGCTACTTGCATCTTCACATCCGTCCTAGCTCTCCTAGAGTTGCTCCTAATTGCGGCTACCCTGTCACTCGCCACGGAATTCTTTGTTAATCGTCTCATTTATTTTTCAGAGAAATGTATACGATAAATCGGCGGAAAGCGAATGAGAGATCAAAATATTTAGCCGAAGAACTAGAAAAAGTACGTGCTGCCGCGCAAAACAATAGCAATGAGGTATTCTATTTATGTAAAAGAATTCAACAGATACGTACATATTCATTATTAATAATATGACACATAAGAGTCTTACCTAAATACTTACTAATATTGCCAGTAAAGCAAACTTGTTTTTCATAATGGGGTTTAATTGGTCTACAAAGATTTTTGAACCAAAGCCAACTCCACCTGTGGGGGCCAGTGTTTTCAAGTCGCCTAAAGGCCACTGACTTGATTTTATGTCTGTCATCTAATGATAACACCCAGGACCGACGTATTAACATGCCCTCCGAAGCACGGAGGAGCTCGAGATAAATAATCTCATACATGGACAGGCTACGGTCGACGTTGCTTAACTTGCGTGCTCGATTAGACTGACAAGAGCACCAACGCCATACAGCTACTCATGGTCCGTGAGCCAGCAACAGATTTTCATGACCAATTTCCTCTCACGCGATAACTCGGCAAATACTTCATAGAGTTTTATTACGCCGTATGGTATACGTCAGCTGCCGCTCCGTGGGTGGGTTGGGCATCGGCAGCATCTTAATCACGTAAAAAAAATAATTGTTTTCAGTCATTTCCTCCCGACTGAAAATTTGTTAAATAATAGTTAAAGCAATTATTAGAAGATAAAAAAAAGTCAGCTGGCCGTACCGTGGTGGATTATACGTCAGCTGGTCATACGAACATGCAAAAAATTTTTTTTCGTTCAGTGATTTCCTCTCACTTGAAAATTTGTCAGATGACAGCTGATGCAGTGAAAGGTGGCGCATGGCCCAGGCGGGAGCTCCGATCGCTTATTTAAATACGTCAGCTGACGACCTTTCCACCAACATAGAGGCAGCTGACGCTTTTATTTATTCAAAGTTGCATGTAAGCTATCATCTGACAAATTTTAAAGTGAGAGGAAATCACTGAACGAAAAAAAAATTTTTTGCATGTTCGTGTGACCAGCTGACGTATAATCCACCACGGTACGGCCAGCTGACTTTTTTGTATCTTCGAATAATTGCGTTAACTATCATTTAACCAATTATCAGTCGGGAGGAAATGACTGAAAACAATTTTTTTTTACGTGATTAAGAGGCTGCCGCTGCCCAACCCACCCGCGAAGCGGCAGCTGACGTTTACCATACGGCATAATACAACTCTCTGAAGTAATTCACGAGTTATCGGTTGAGAGGAAATGACTGACAAAATATACTATCTGGCTCACGGACTATCAGCCAGAGGGTCAGAGACTTGTAAAGCCAAAACCAACAACCGCTTGACTGTCTCGTCTAAACACGAAGAAATTCAAAATAGCTAAATATTTGTACGGTTAAGAAATTCAAAATAGCTAAATATTTGTACGGTTATGACAAGCAACAGTTCAAGCTATATTAGATTATCACGCTGCAAGAGTTGCTATTTATCATTCTCAAATGTACTAGTGCTTATTCCTTATTTGTAGGCTCAAACCCGGCTCCTGCTCGAGAAAATAGTTACGTCTGCTAACCCTACTGTTGCCACAGCATCTCTGGGACAAAGCCTGGCGAGCGAAAAAAAGTGATTGTTTGTTGAATCAATCGTTATTTGTGTAATATAGTAGAATTGAACCCTCTTAAAAATAATGTAGATAGATATTTATGAAAGTATATACCCATAAGGTATTTATAAACTTCATTTATATATCTTTAAAATACAATCTATAGTTACTGACTGATCTATCAACGCACAGCACAAACCACTGGACGAATCGGGTGGAAATTTGACTATAGGTAACTATTATTTTGTAGGCATCTGCTAAGAAAGGATTTTTGAAAATTCCCATGGAATACCCGGATAGATGTCAAATGTATACCGAGTCTTTGTAAATGCTTTGCTCAGTGTATCTATGTATGGGTAAACTGACCGTTTATTTTTAAACTCAAAACGGGACATAAGTTTTTATACCCCAGTTAGCAATGAAAATTAACACAACTTCTTAATTTTCTTTATTTAGAAAAAGTATAACTTAATGCTATTAGTATTCACTATTATTATATTCATATAATGTAATAATAATTATTGTTATTATAACAAGTTGTGAAAAATAAAAATCAATTACCAGTTCACCAGCAAGTAAAAGTTAAAGCAAAGTTTCTGACAGTAATTTTTAAATTATATGAAACGAATTTTCACGAGCTTCGTAATTTTAAATTTTCGCGATGTTTCGGAAAACGGGGCTATTTTGCGTCCCGGCGCTTTGTTTGGGGACAAAGGGACAGGTGACCGAGAAAAGGGACAGTCCCGTTCAAAACGGGACGTACGTATGGTCACTTTACGTATGGGCATCACCAACGAGGAAGGCCTGGCCTGGATTTCGGGTTGATTCTGGAAAAATTGCTAGTCTAAAGTGTCGCCAGGCAGGCTCAGCGCCAGAGCCTCGTGATTTTAAGGTTAGCGACATCCGTGTGTCTTGTAATCTCATTGAATTTGATTGGAATAAATCTTAAAGAGCTCATTATTGGGCTTACACCATTTATATAAGTACACTGTATTTTATGTACTAAAAGTTATACAATAAAGTAAATTGTAAATATTGTCAGACAAATTACACAGCGTCACCTAGCCCCAAAGTAAGCGAAGCTTGTGTTATGAGTACTAGACAACTGATAAACATACGTAAATACATTTTTTTTGTAAATACATACTTATGATACATAGAAAACACCTAGACCAAGACAAACGGATATGTTCGTTCATGCCCACAAATGTTTGTCCTGTGTGGGAATCGAACCCACGAGCGTTGGTGTTGAAGCCGCGTCATTGTCCGCTACGCCACCGAGCTCGTCAGATAAAAAAAAAGTATATGCAATATGCGTATATTATACGTTGCCGCGGTAGCAATCTGGCAGCAGATTGCTACCGCAGCAGCGTAGCTTACTCTGCCTTGGTATGGGGAACCAATGTTTCGACCACGATTTTTTATGTACCGATTGTGTGTGTTTTTACATTACTTTTTAGAGGGTCTTTTGTATTGTTGCTTTGTTTTCATAATATCTGAGTAGTGAGTTTTCTCATATCATAGTTTATTCTCAGTTTTAGAGGAAACAGATAACCCAAGTGAGTAAAATTATATGATATTGAAATATGAGATTGGTATGTTTATTTTGTCGTCGTCAACAACCCTTACCCATTTTACTGCTGGGATACGGGTCTCCACTCAATCGAAGGGGTTAAAAGCATACTCCACCACGCTGGCCATCTGTGCATTGGCGGAGCTCAATTGCGTTTATCTTGTAACCAATAATAATATAAAAGAGGTAATTTAGACGTTTAGAATTGATCAGCTTCATCTGACAGATACTAATGAACGAATGAAATAATCTAGAAAGAGATGCACCTATATTATATTATGAAAGTGTTATCTTACTTTCACTGCATTACTTCACTTTTATTTTTTTCTTTATGCTAAGTTTGCGTGGAAGAAATTGCATTTGCAATAAGGCCGCCTATACTACTCTCTCATGTGAACGTCATTTATGATTGTCATATCATGGTGCAATAAAGAGTTTTATTATTGTTATTTTATTTAATAAATATAATATTGTTGTTTGTAACATAAAAAGAGGTGTGTTATTAATAATCCTTACGTAAACTTACGTCTCTTCCCGTGGATGTCGTACAAGGCGACTAAGGGAAATACATTATCAAATCTGGGAGGCCTGATCGATATCAGGCCTCCCCAACCCGTTTGGCCAGCGTGGGGAGTGTAGGCCAAATCCTTCTGTCTGGGACGGACGAGAGAGGGTCGTGCTCCTGTAGTGGAGACTAAAATTATCTGATGACGATGAAATCTATGTGTGTATGTGTCATTTCATTGACGGATCATTCTCGATTTGCAGTAGACATACATCTATGTCCACTTGTGTTATCTGACCTCCGAAACTTGTAAGTTTTATATACGTCCAATGTATATTTTTAGATGAATTTTGTGAATTTAATATTTATTAATGTATAGTAAATTTTATAGAAAATGTAGATAGCATGTAAATAGTAGAATTTATATCGAGTGGTTTAGTCAGTTGTGTGGAAAGACAAAGTCTTGTATTTTATTGCTTTTTAGTAATGTAAATAACAAATCTACCTCTCCACAGTAGACAGTGTAATTATATGTAAATAACTATTGTTGAATAAATTCATACGTACTTTTACTTCGTATTGTTTATTACTTACTTTTACTGGGTAATGTATTGGGATTATAGAAGTCAGGGGCGCTAGAGCTGGGGCCCTACCGACCACGCTGAAGCTGATTCCCTTCGGATTTTTTTGGTTGCAAAAATCAAACTTCAGCTTAGATTAATAATACCTGTGTTTAGCTTAGCTGGTAGACACTCTGGAGTCTGGAGTGTCTGGACTTTAGCTTAGCTGGTAGAGTCTGGAGTACTACACTCCAGACTCCAGAGAGTCTGGAGTGTCTGCAGTCTGGAGTGTAGTACTCCAGAGAGTCTGGAGTGTCTGGAGTCTGGAGTGTAGTACTCCAGAGTGTCTACCAGCTAAGCTAAACACAGTTATGATTATTTCTTCAAATAATCATAACGATAATCGACTCTGTTAGTTGTAATAAATATGAACTTAAAAGTAAGAAAATTATTTGTTTGTACTCGAAGTTGTATCTGGGCCCTCAATGTAAGTTTAGCATACATTTACGTTATTATTTTGCTCGCGTATTTACTCTTTGTAAAGAAATAGAGTTTCTGAAACATGCCACTAGAGGCCGCCACTATGAGTTTCATACAAAAACTGTTTTCTGTATACATATTAAAATACACCGTTCTTGAGAAATATTCAGGTAATTTGACAGCTGTGAAACCAAATAATTTTGACACTAATTGACAATAATACCCTTGTTTTTCATGAGATATTATCAGTGATTGCCCTTATCGATACGCGTAAAAACAAGCGTATTATATATATTTTCCTAATTTGGATATAGTCGCGCGCGCCATTTAGTGATGTTTTCGTAATTTAAACAACATTTCTAAACGTAGCGTGTCAGTTATTATATTTTCATCGCAAGACTTATCACCACAGGTCTTGGTTAGGGTCGGCAACGCATGATCTTTGTCTCACAAGCGTCTAAAAGCTGAGATGACTACTTGTCCTCAGGCGGATCATATGTTTGTTTGCCACAATTTATAAAAAAAAAAGTTCAGCGATGCGTTTGAGCACAAACTATATAGCGCAGCATGTATCTAAAGTGTCTGTTATATTATGCCGTTGGCAGTCTTACATGGTGTCGTCTCGCTCGTATTAGTGAGGTGTAAACGAGACGGCATCACGATAAACTGTCATGTCATAATATAATAGGTCCATAAGTCGCTGACTGACATTAAAACTTGTGGTATCTATTTTTCCTACTCAATTTGCGTTTTCCTACGTATTGATTACAGGGGCACGGACGGATTACTCACTGAACATGGTTTTGCGGAAGTGCGGAGAAATCGTTCCGATATTTTCTTTACTTATTGCTCCTCGAAGGTAATTGTTGAAACTGATTATTTTTTCATCTGTAAAGGTTTTGTAGATATTATATATATTTTTATATACTATATTACCTTTGATACATTTTTTGATTAAGTAAACGAAACATAACTTTAGTCCTGAAAAACTTCTATATATACATGTAAATTTGTATAACGAAATTTACATGTATATATAGAAGTTTTTCAGGACTAAATTTATGTTTCGATGATTTACGTGGCGACCGTCGATTTATAATATTAGTATGGACTATTCAAACACAACGAATTATTTTTACATCACTTCTAACATTTAGCGAGTAAGTAACACAAGAAAAGATTTCCGAAAAAAAAAAATGCTTTGCAGAATTCTTCCCATATTCATCCCAGGGATGCAGGGGTAAGGGTTTTTACCCTTTAATCGAATAGTGTTTACAGTACATAAACTCCACCACGCTGCCACAAAATACAGACAGTACATAACTAAAGTTTATGCATGTACGTCATTCTTGATACCTAGACTCCCGAAGCGTTAGGGCCATTAAAATGCCAACGCGCGCGTTTTTGCGGTCATTGACTGAGAGAATTGTAATGAGTGAGTATGGTAAGCATTTAGAATAAAACAAAAACATATTTAAAATTCGTTGAACAACGAAATGTTGAAATTGGTTTGCCCGAACGAAATTGGTAGTTTTTGTGAAAATTACCTACTTACTAGCGAAGCGTTAATCCGATTTTGATGGAATTTTGTGGATAGGTAAATAATATAGGTACATCCAGTTCATGTGTCTTACCTTTACTTCTATACTCTCCGCAGTGGCGTAGCTTACGCCTTGTATCAAAACTTGGTTGGCCTTTCTACCCAACCACTTCAGGCTTCTTCTATCTACTCGAACCGAACATGCTGGGGGTCCTTGCAGCCCGGGCGCCCCATATGATTGATACGGCTGATACGGCGGCAGCTACGCCCCTGACTCTCCGTACTTTGTGACACTGCTCAACAGAAGTGCGGTTTGGGGGGGGGGGGGGCAGTGTTTTCAACTCTCCCATAGGTTTATAAGTTTTTAGGTTAGTAGGCCCGCACTTTGCTTAACGATTGCTATCTTAATACAATTACCGGAACCTACGTTCCCTCCGAAGCAAGAAGGAGCTCGAGGTAAATAAACCCACCCATAGACTACTCACCTACTAATAACCCACCCATAGGCTACGGTCGACGTTGGTTAATTTGCGTACAATCGACTTTTTTGATAAATTAGCCTTAGGTTAAAGTTAGTGACAAACATCATAAGCTTAGTCGGTAGAACTCTAGGGTTTCTACCAGACGAGCTAAACATAATTAGCAACAACTTAAGGAGTAGTTTGATTTTCGCTTTCAAAAATTCCGATGGTAATCGACTTCAGCTTCGACGGTAGGGCCCCTGATCGGGTTGAAATTAGGCACACAGCTATTATGACGTAAACATCCGCTAAGAAAGGATTTTTAACAACTACCAAGTAGGAAGTCTAAGTCGAAGCTAGTTTTTAATAAAATTGTCACATTAAAATTTCCTTAAATTATCGAGAGAATAATTAAGACTACAAAATAATACAAATAATTTTTAAATCTTAATATATAAAAATTTCGTGTCACGTTGTTTGTCCGCGATGAAATCCTAAACCACTGAACCGATTTTAATAAAATTTTGCACAGTGTGTGCAGTTTGATCTAACTTGAGATATAGGATAGTTTATAACTCTTCGGAAAAATTAACGTAGAAAATATTTAAAGGCGAAACAAGGTTCGCCGGGCCAGCTAGTATCGTTATAAATACATAATTATTTTATTCAATGTTAAAGGTAAAGTAGGCGGTAGGTACTGTACTTATTACCTTTGACTGTACAACTGTGCGACCGAAACGAGTAGAAATTAAATGAAGCGCCACTATCGCTTAGCGGGCAACATCGATTACTAGGACATAAAATTTTGATACTTGACCATTAGTTATTTAATAAAGTACCTATTTGTTATGATTTCTGTTGTAATCTTAAAGTTGCGATTGTCTCTCTTTATATAATTCTCATCCAAGAAATATTACAAAAAACAATGAAACTTTATCACAAACCACAATTTAGACAAATTTTGGCGGTACTCTAAGTGTTGCCTGGTGTAGAAAAATGTTAGATCCAATTTAATTAATTTCTGTTCTTTTCGGTCGCTTTGTAAATAGGTACTCGTTAAAATAAAAACCAGTATGCATAAACGTAGCTAAAGAGTAAGTACATTGTTTTCTTTTGTTTTCTAGTTCCCGCGCTCTCCATGTGACGTCACTCTGAATAGATAAAGTAAAGAAAAAATTCTTATTTCATATCAGTGACAAGTATATACATACCAAGAGGTATAGAAATTGTCCATTATTTTATTCGTGCCAAAGTATGTTTTACATTGTGTAATCAAGTTCACATATATAAATTAAAACTTTCTGGTGTATCCTTTCTTTTAAAATAAATTTGCAAGATATTAAGTCGGCAGTAGATGCAAAGCTTGATTTGAATTTAGAAAAATAGTTACGATTTTCGTGCTTACCATTTTCCCCTTTCATTGTTACTTTATTTCTTGTAAAATAATACATAAATTATTATGCTTTGTTCTATATATTTATCTATAAAATAATAGTTTTTGAATGTGAAAAGGTTACTTGAACCTATAGATGCTTGTAACATAAGATATCGCTCACGCGCCGGCACCCCTGCTGATTTCGCAGCAGTTCTTTACTCGGAAGTGAAAATCAAAGTTTCGGTCGAAAGTTCGGATTATTTTTAAATATATTTTGTAGTGTTGGATTCTGGAGTTTAAGTAGTTCACGACGATCTTTAGAGCCAAAGCCAACCTCGGCTGCACGTGGAGCACCGACTAGCGAAAGAGAGTCTGACAAAAGAAAGGTAGGTTACAGCGTATTTGTATATAATACCGCATCCAAATAACAATTCTCAATTAAGGGTTGTTGCGTTCCTAATGAAGTCACCAGAATAGAAGCCGTTGCTGCGCTGAAAGTGGAGGTTGCGGCGCGCAAACGATATTTAATTTTACAAGCGTTAACATGGCTACGGTAACCGCTGCACATCAGGCGGGCCGTTGCTTGTCTGCCACCCGACTTAGTATAAAGAAATTGTCTTCAAGAAAACAAATGTCAATGTTTTATATTTATTGTGTTATTTAAAAAATAAAAAGGTCTTGCTATGATTGTACATATAACAGGTCCGCGTACACCGGCTCAATAAAAATAAATTCGTATGTTAAAAATTCCGAGCTTTCGACCGAAACTTCGGATTGTCACTTCGGAGTGGGCCCTCAGATAACCTCACTCACTCGCAGGAACACAAGAACCCTCTACGAGCTGTTCTTTTGGCTGTGGTCTTCAGTGATATCACACGCTCCTTCTCCAGTCGGGCGACTTATGGTTACGCTCTGCTGTGCCCTAGCTCTCTTTCTAGCCTTATTAGTTAATCAGCAGTGTGTACCACGTGTAGGAGAGGTTGGTATTGACTCAAAGGTGATGGTGAGATGACTAACACCTTCAGAAGTAGGTAGATAAACTTAAACAAAAATCTGGGCTTAACTAATATTTATTGTTATACATATAAAAAAAGTAGTCAATTAATTTTCCTTTAATAATAATTGTAATAATACTCGATGATTATTCATGAAATAACCGTACATATTCAATTATAGTCTTAACTAATACTTAACTATGCATATGAAATGAAAACATACTTCACCTAGGTAACTATATATTTTATGAAACAATTAAACTTAAGACTTATCTTAAGTTTAATCACAATCACAGTCACACAGTGATTAAACTTAAGATTTTTCTTAAGTTTAATCACAATCACAGTCACACAGTGATTAAACTTAAGACTTTTCTTAAGTTTAATCACAATCACAGTCACACAGTGATTAAACTTAAGATTTTTCTTAAGTTTAATCACAATCACAGTCACACTGTGATTAAACTTAAGACTTTTCTTAAGTTTAATCACAATCACACTGATTTAACTTGAGACTTATCTGATTTTTTTGTTAAAGTAACTAAAAGCATACCTATTAGATTAAGAATGAAATGATGTAAACCCTACAGAGGTACTGTTGCTAGCTCACTAGAATGCTTATGTAGACGAGGCCGAATAGCTCCCTAAGTAACATAGCAAGTGATCTGATATTTTATTACACATGCCAACATATGCAACTACTAGCATGCCAGTTTTTAAACTTAACATGTTACTTATGTAAGAATTGAAGATCGGCAATAGGTATGCAATTTTATGTACTTTGGGGAGACATGGGTGTAAATGGACCAGTGAATAGACAGATCGAAACTGTAGTGGTTCATTTACACCCAAGTCTTCCTAAAGTACATGAAATTGCATACCTTTTTCTGATTTTTTGTAAGAATCGACAATAAGAGCTCCCTATGACGATCCTAGCCCCAGTCGAGATTTGGTAATCAGTACATTTAAAAATTAATTATTTTGTATTATTAAAAAAAAAGTAGTTAAAAAAAAACAATCAATTTCTCTTTTTAACAAATTATATGACGATTGTGTCATATATATTTTTTTAAAGAGAAATTGATTGTTTTTTTATTTATTGCATAGTTACCGTATTATGCGTTATAATAAAAGCCCCGGAGCCTAATAAATAATAGTTGTTACTTATTTTTTATTATTATTTTGCAAATGATAATTTTCTACCCCAGTGGCTTTAGTTCCGACGTAGGGAGCCCTGCGTTACTTAAGTGACACTGGTCTATGCTTCATTTAATCAGTTATTACTAGTTATGTAAATGGAACTAAGTATTAAACGTGCGAGTTATTGCCAAGAGATTTGTGTACTAGCATGCCAGTAACAAGCACGTTTGAACCAAGTTATTTTCATGCATGCATATGCCAGTTGCTACAGGGCGCAGAATAAATAGTAGGTAACTCTAGAGCTATCGGAAGATAGTGGTATTAGCGTGAGTTTGTTATTAGTCTGCTGGAATAGTTTATGAATGTGTCTCATAGCATGTAAGCTCGACACAAAACCAATTGAAATTTAGTTTCCCTAACGGTGAGGGCAAATTAACATAATTTTGGAAATTGTGAGTCGCGGAATTAACTTCGGTTTTATAGAAAAGTTCAGTTTTATAGTGACTAGATCTTTGAATGGCGGAGTTGCCATTTGTATGAAACTGACTTGAATTTCCTTCACCCTACACGTTGGCTGTGGAGTTAAGTATACAGGTTTCAAGAAAAAACTAGCATGCCACGCATGTGTTATGACTTAGCAATAATCACAAGTACCTGTCCTGTACGGTTTACATTAAAATACTAATAGATTTAATTATTTCTTCTAGAACACACTTAAGTTCAGCATGTTACGTGTGTAAGAAGTGAAGATCGGCAAAATGTATGCATTTTTTTGTACTTTGGGGAGACTGGAGTGTAAATGGTACACCAACCTAAGTTCAAAGTCAATCATATGAAAATGGAATTTTGATCGTAACGTTCTGCGTAATAAACAGCTGGATCTACGGAATAATTCGTAATTATCACATGAATAAATGGCAGTCCAAACTAGTAGAGAAGTTGAGAAAATCGGCTAACTTTTATGTACAATAAAATCTATAATGTAGATTAAAATATTTATACAAATGGGAATATAAAGTCTAGTTGGTCTAGGTTAATTCTTAGTATCTATTTCTCTAGGTATATATAGGTAGGTACTTACTAAGTTACTACTAATTGTAATATTCTAACTAGCCTACGCTTTTGACTATTTTAAAACGTCTTAAAAAGAAAAGTGTATTATATACCTTTACATGCAATATTAAGTCAAACACTGAATTTGATAGCTTAAATTAAATTATGTAATTGAATTGTCATAGATCAATGTTGTTACTAGCTATACTTAATCTAAGTTTTAAATATTTTCAACGACGCGGCAACAGCGGCGGCTGGGGGCGCGGAATTTTTCTTCGCTGCCCTAACCCTAGTGCCCAAGGTCCGAGGAGGAGATAAAGAAAAAGTGAATAAAAAATCGTAACCTACAAATCAAACTTAAAATACACATATATAACTTAAAATATAAAAGCATATATATCTAAAATTAAATTGATTGAATTGTCATAGATCCAAGTTCTTACTAGCTATACTTAATCTAAGTTTCAAATATTTTCGACGACGCGGCGATAGCGTTGTACCTACATTCATGAGTGCTTTTCAAAAGTATTAATCTTAAATTACAAAAATTATATCGGCATGCAAAATTCTTGAAATAAAAGCAAACCTAGCTAAAAACTACAGGAATAACTAACAGAAGCAATTAATTCTCGCTGAAATAACCCTTCTGACAAATACATTATAATAAAAAATATAATCCTAGCTTAATATACATGTATGTACATTTATATATGAGCGCAACGCTTTCCTAGCCCAGTAAAAACACTGTTTACATTTTGTTCTTACGCAATTACAAAGTTTTCGATTCTTTCGTATCGATTGGTGATCTTTAGTTCTGAACATATTTCTAACTAATTCACATATATGTAATACAATACTATACTAATTGAATATTTGCTTTAGGTACCTATAGGTAATTTGAACATTTGTCAGTATTTGTTAATCAGTATAAGGAAATTGTCCCCAGCAGTTGTGTATAAAAAGTCCCCGGCAGTTATGTACAAAAAGTTCCTGGCAGTTGTGTATAAAAAGTCTCCGGCAGTTGTGTATAAAAAGTCCCCTGCAGTTGTGTATACAAAAAGTTCTCGGCAGGTGTGTACAAAAAGTCCCCGGCAGTTGTATACAAAAAGTCCCCGGTAGTTGTGTATAAAAAGTCCCCGGCAGTTGTGTATAAAAAGTCCCCTGCAGTTGTGTATACAAAAAGTTCTCGGCAGGTGTGTACAAAAAGTCCCCGGTAGTTGTATACAAAAAGTCCCCGGTAGTTGTGTATAAAAAGTCCCCGGCAGTTGTGTATAAAAAGTCCCCGGCAGTTGTGTATAAAAAGTCCCCGGCAGTTGTGTATAAAAAGTCCCCGGCAGTTGTGTATAAAAAGTCCCCTGCAGTTGTGTATACAAAAAGTTCTCGGCAGGTGTGTACAAAAAGTCCCCGACAGTTGTATACAAGAAGTCCCCGGTAGTTGTGTATAAAAAGTCCCCGGCAATTGTGTAGAAAAAGTTTCCGGCAGTTAAAAGAATTATTTCCAATTAACCTAGTTTTCTAACAAATTTGGCTGGTTTAAAGTTAAAGTTATAGTAATTTTTTATGTATTTAAGTAACTTTCTGTCAAAAAAATGTCTCATGCACCTGCCTTTTTATTGGTAAAAAATGGTCAGTCAATAATTATTTTAAGAGAATTCTAAATATTGTGGCTGAGTAGTTTTAAGTATTACAAGAAAATATCGAAAACTTTGTAATTGTTTCGGTTTACCTGCAAATTTTTTGGTCTATTGATAGAAGACTTGAAATTCTTCATTGTTGCCAAAATCTGTCGACTGAACACGTCAGGGACCTAAATCCTTTATGTAGACCTCGTCGAAGAAATGTGGCGATTTAGGCAACACGAGGGGTTCTGCATCTTTTAGGATGTTTGAATATAATGCCGCATATATGCTTTTGAAGCCTAGTCTCACAGCGGATTTCGCAGAATAAGCACTGGAGGTGTCCATTCTGATCAGTCTTATGCCTCGTCGCTTCGCCGCTATCCTGTAAAGGTCAAACAGTATGCATATGACTAAGTAAGTATATAAAGGGTAACGCTATAAATATTTAAAGGTCGCTATTAGAATAGTAACCGAGATCCATGATATTTCGATTAATGGCACTATTATATTGTGTAAAGTACTGCCTGTCGAGGTTTTCTTTTTTTTTTTTTTTTTTTTTTTTTTGATAAGATAAATTTTATTTGTAAATTACAGGTTTCATTACAAGTTCTTAAATTACATTTCGTTCAACTGTAATTCGCCAACAGGCATACAAATTTTGTTTCATAGGTTTATAATTCAGGCATACAAATATAGGTTTCAGCATTTTTAACTTTCTTAGAAATTTTCTTAGGAGATTACAGCGTAGTGTACTTCAAAAGGGACGTGAAGTGGTTTTTACAGGGTCGGCAACGCGCGTGTGATGCCCCTTGTGTTACAGGCGTTCATAGGCTACGGTAACTGCTTTCCATCAGGCGGGCCGTATGCTTGTTTAACACTCTAGTGGTATAAAACAAATGGAATTCTATGCGTCGTTGCGCGTCAATGCAAATCGTGATTTCTATGTCATAGAAATTTAAACTAATAAAAAATAATAGCCTCACGGCAATCACGCGTTGCCTCCTAAAGTGCAACCTACACACGATAGATATTCCTAGCGACTTTTATTCGTTCTTGCTTTGAGGTTGAACAAAACGGAACTTCAGTCGTGGCCTTGGACGGACATATCTTTTTTTAGGGTTCCGAACCTCAAAAGGAAAAACGGAACCCTTATAAGATCACTTTGTTGTCCGTCTGTCTGTCTGTCAAGAATTTCTATGTCGAGAATGCGTGGAGGTATCAAGCTGAAATTTGAACTGTATACTCAGGTCTACGGTCCCATGAAGTTAAAAAAAAATCAAACTGCTAAGTTTACGTAGAAAAAAGTTACGGCCGTTTATTCAGCAAAAAACGCATATTTCGACATACTCAAGGGAATCAAAACCTATAGGGTACTTCCCGTTGACCTAGAACTATGAAATTTGGCAAGTAACATCGTTATAGACTACAAGTACAGGAATAAATCTCAAAACTATGCATTTGTAAATAGATCTTAAAAAATAGGGGGTCTATATTTTATATAGGGTGTCGAAATTTCAAATTGAACCTACTAGTTCAAATGGGGTATCATATGAAAGGGCTTGATGTACACATTGCAAAATATATTTTATATATTTTTTTCGACGCATTATTTCTTATTTATAATGAAAAATATCAAATTTAATAATGATACTACGTACCTACGGAACCCTCGGTGGGCGAGTCCGACTCGCACTTGTCCGGTTTTTTTATACTACGATGGGTGGCAGACAAGCATACGGCCCGCCTGATGTAAAGCGGTTACCGTAGCCATATTAACGTTCGCACATAAAATTTTGCTCGCACGCCGCCACCCCTGCTGCCAACGCAGCATCTCCTTCGTTTCTGGTGACCTCACTCACTCGCAGGAACACAACAATCCTCAAGGGAATTGTTATTTGGCTGCGGTATTCTGTAAGGTGGAGGTACATTCCCCAGTCGGGCAGCTTACAGTTACGCTCCCTACCTCTCTTTTCGCCAGAGCTTCGTTTGTCAGTCAGCAATGTGTACCGCGTGCAGCTGAAGTTTGAAAAGTTTTTGGAGAGTTCATTGCCGACGTCATGGCGTAGGTAATATTCTACTAGTGGTCGCCCATTGGTCGAAATCCGACCATAATTAATTTAAACTATAGACAAACAATATTGTCAATTTGACCACAGATTTTAACAATAAACAAAAGAGTATACATATATGTGTGTGTGTCAAATGCATGACAGTGTTACACACACACTACCTTGTATTTTTATTGATTTCATGTATTTTCAGCGAAATTCATTGAGCTTATGAAATCGTCCGGTCGTTCTGTCTGTCCGTTGCCATGAAACTCAAAATTTAGAAATTCTGACTTCGGATTCGTGTAGAGCATCAAAAAGTAGTAATGTAAAGTGACCTTGGGTTTCGGATAACAATTCGGGATTTCGAAAAAAAACAAATTCGCTATGGTGGCGCATGCTGCGCGTTCCGATGTTTTATAAATAATTTAAAGAATATATTAGCATTCTGCACTCCTTTTCTATATAAACTATAAGTGTGCGAAATGTCATAGACCTCCGTCCGCACAATTTTTGTAATAAAAGGGGTACAATGTGGAATTAACTTCCCTCAGCGGTATTTCCGAACAACTACGACATGGGGGCACTCAAGAACAGAGTCTTTATCTCCCTTAAAAGGCTGGCAGCGGATCGGCGATCCCTTGGTGTTGCTGGTCTCCATGGGCGGTGGTGATTGTTTTCCACCAGGTGACCCACATGCTCGTTTGCCCCCTCTCATATAAAAAAAGCTGTTGCTTCACGCATTAATATATAGAAGATACTTAAAAATTGCTCATTTAACATTATAGGATAAAAACAAGTAAAATAAGCCCTTGTCACTTGGATCCCACTGGTGCCATGTGATCAACACAAACATATTTTTTTAATCAAATGCCAAACTGCATTGCACTCACTCAGTCTCCGCCATGAGAGCATTCATGATGCCCTTGCGTCTCCAGAGTGGGTCAGTCGCGGCAACCTTCACCTCCAACAGTTCTTGACCAGGGAAGAGCTCCATTAAATTAGCCCCGCGCTCACGCTGCGCGAGCACGTACAATATCTTCTTGAATTTTATATTTTGACATGCCTCTGCTTCAGCCATAAGATGTGCCTCACTGTGTGAATCCTGGAAGTGATGGTGTTTTCTTTAATTATTCTTTTTTTTACTACTAGAGTGTTAAACAAGCATACGGCCCGCCTGATGGAAAGCAGTTACCGTAGCCTATGAACGCCTGTAACACCAGGGGCATCACACGCGCTTTGCCGACCCTGTAAAAACCTCTTCACGCCCTTTTATATACCTACTTATATTCACTACAGCATGGGGTTCTTCACCCCATGCTATAGTCTCCTGAGAAAACCTCGACAGGCAGTTCATTAATGACAATATCTGAGTTAAGACTATTGTCTTATTTCCTTATTTATATATTATTATTTATTATCTTATTTATATATTATTCTTTAGTGGGGAGGAACTCGGTAACGTCGTTGGAGGAGCTCGGTGGCGTCGTTGCGTGTGTCAGTATAATCGAACACGCAAGTTAGGTAATGTCGACCGTATTCTGTCCACGGATGGGATTATTTATCTCGAGCTTCTCCGTGGTTCGGAGGGCACGTTAAGCCCTCGGTCCCAGCTATTGTCATTATAGATGACAGTCGTTAAACCAAGTCCTTTCGACGGCTTGAAAACGCTGGCCTCCGCCAACCTGCAGTTAAGTAGCGTGGTGGAGCACGCTCTAAACCCCTTCAATTGAGGGAAGACCCATGTCCCAGCAGTGGAATAATTAAGAGCTCACGACTAAAAACAGGCAGGTCAAAAGTTTTTTGAAGTGAAAACTTTATTCAGGCGCGCTGTGCAGAAATTTTGTGACTAGGGAATGAAACTGAAACAAACGTTCGGCTCTGTAAAGCAAGATTAAGACCACAAAAAACCTCCAAAACTAAAGCGCGCGCTACTGAGCGCCTGGCACAAAATCAGCTTTCGCGAATTTTGAAGGTTTAGGAAGGTTTCCAAAATATGAACATAACCACGGTATTAATGTTCATTTGATTTAAAAATTGATGACCAAAATTACATGCACAGGTATAATAATAATAAATAAAAATATTCCTGGACAAATTACACACGACCATCTAGTACCGAACTAAGCAAAGCTTGTACAATGGGTACTTTCGATCTATTATTATTAGGTTATCGAATAAACTTGGTTAGAAAATCCCAAACTACGCTGCTTTAAATACATTTTTTTGTAAACATATGAAAATACCCAGACCCATATGTTCATACATATAAGTACTCTGAGTACATTCGGTCTGATTCGGTACTAGCCATCGAACCCTGGGTCGTCAAAATGATCTAATTATAAGTCGAACTAATAATTATAAGGCTCTTGGTGCAATGGGAGGAAGGAAATTAATACTTGATTTTTGGGACTAGAGTGTTACCTCACTAATTTTATTTGTTCCGCTTATAGTGACAGCTACTATGCTTCCGTCCTTATCTACAGCCTTGAAAGAGAGACCTTGATTAATTGACGAAGTGCAATATTCATCCAGCTCGGGGCATACACCATCAGGACACAGAGCTAGCGACTCGTTCATTGGCTCGTCGATGTAAAAAGTTCTGAAAGTTGCAAATAATAACAAAACACTAACCCTACCGCCGAAGCTGAAGCCGATTTCCATCGGATTTTTTGATTGCCAAAATTGAATTTCAACTTAGATTTCTGCCCCCTTACCACCATCTCTTAGTGCGATTCAATATCTGAATAGAATGCTCATTCATACCAATGAATAAGCGATTCTATTCCATTTGAAATAGAGTCGCTTATTCATTGGTATGAATAAGCATTCTATCTAGTTATTGATCGCCGCAATAAGAGATGGTGGTAAGGGGGCTGGTACTTGTGTTTAGCTTAGCTGATAGTGACCCTGGAGATCTACCTACTAAGCTGAAGATGTTTGTCAATAACTTAAACGTAAGACCTATTTCTTGAATCAAAATATTCGGTGGTAATCGGCTAAAGCTTCGGCGGTAGGGCCCCAGTATAGACATTAAACTGATTAGGAAGTTCAGTCATGTGAGTTGTGTCAACTTTTTTTTTTTTTTTACAAGAAATAAAGTATATTTAGGTCTGAGAAGAATATAAATAGTATTTTAATAAAATTAACAGTATTTTATTTATTTAATGTTCTAAATACATCAAATATGAGCTCATTTTTTATTAAATTAGTTATATACTTACTGTTAATGACTAACTTTAAAAAACATGTGTGAGCGTCTAAGTCTAACACTAGTTAAACAATTTGGTACTGAAAACAGTATTTTCTATACTTTATTTTTCTTCAACAGTAAAAAGTATAATGCAGTGAAAAATAGTATAATACTGTTTCTAACAGTATAGTTGGCAACCCTATGTGTTACCTAACAATGTTCTAAAATTATAAAAACTATTTATCAGTATCGTAAAATACACAAAATTTAAACTATCTGCGATCTTAAAGTTTTGATAACTTATGTTCACAAGCACCAATAAGTAGTTTAAAATTTAATAATTTTACGCTACAGGACCTAGCTGTATTGTCAAGACAGGGTCTGTAAAGTCTAATATATGGCGGTACAAAGTTCGCCAGGTCAGCTCGGAGGTAATTCTACTAGCTAAAATCTATCTGTAAAATCTCATATTTTTTGAACGCGGAGTCGGAGTCAAAAAACAAATTCACATTTATAATATTAGTGGGGAAGTATTACTATCGAGTACCACTTAACTCGATTGATTGTTGTTGTAAAATCTTTATTGTACAAAAGAAATTACATAAACATGATGATAGAAGAGTTACATGTACAATTGCGGACTTATCCCATAAGGGATCTCTTCCAGTCAACCATTCAATGAGTAGTTAAAAAGATATCATATTGGCTGATGATGCGTGATACCACTGAATTGTTCATTTCTTTCACATATTTGAAAGGTATATAGAGAACTAGAGAGAGAGGTCACATCTGCCGAGTAAGTGATGTCAGATGGGGGAGGAAAGTATTGGAGTGGAGGCCGCGCGTAGGACGACGAAGTGTTGGTCGCCCTCCTTCTAGATGGTCCGATGACCTTAAGAAAGCGGCTGGGGGCGGCTGGATGCGGAAGTCGGAGGATCGTATCTGGTGGAAAGCATTGGGGAAGGCTTATATCCAGCAGTGGGTAGATACAAGCTGATGATGATGATGATGATATAGAGAACTAAATAAAAGCACTGTGAACCAGGTCATGGATCAGCTAGTTAGGTTGGGAAATAAATATTAAAAGTTGGTTCATAGACATAAACACAGATGGCATGGTATAATGGGTTGGCATGTCCACAGCTGCGTTGCATATGTCTATAATGGAACAACATTGTTTACAGGGAAATTACCATTGACAAATTAAATATTAGTATCTTCTAGAGATTTAATTTGCTTAAATAAATATTCCTGGACAAATTACACACGGCCATCTAGTCTCATACTAACAATTGCTAACCATTCGACCACCGAGTTTGTTTGAGCTTGGGTATAAACTTTTTGATAAACATTTGAATGTTTATCAAAAAGTTTCTTTATATCGTTTTTGTTATAAATAGAGATGTGCTATTTTTCTATCGCTAACAAGCGATCGGTATTCTAATTAAAAAAAACTTAATATTTACCTTCTCAGTAGCGCCAATACTTTATCAATGTCATCCTTTTCAATTACTTGGATGACATACGTTTGCTCATCAGTTCGGGCCATTGTCGAGCTTAGAACAATGGCCAGTCAATTAATAGTGCGTAAGTCAGGTACTACCTTAGAGGAAAACTGTAATAGATAATAATATTTTATGTAGCTTTACAAAGTATTTTTTCAAGTAGATGGATGAATAGATCGATGTCAGTCTAATGAATCATGTAAGTTAAATTTGAAACACTTCTGAGTGTCCAATTGAACTGAAATTTTGCACACTCTTTTGGTTCTTGTAGCAATGCACGATTACCTAAATGCCGATATTTTAAATTCCGTATGGCGGCCGTATCAAAATGTATTAATTGTTATATATTTATCTATTCGAAAATTATACATTTAATCTTTTTTTATATGCATACGTACATATGTTGCCAACCGTAGCTGTAAAACCTATGTTAAATTTAAAGATAGCAAAATATTGAAGTTTTGTCCAGCAATAAATATATACTCTGTCGACTAATATTATACTATTTTGCTACTTATAGTCAGCAAAAATATTTAAATTGATTACCTAACAAATTAGATTACCTTACTACCTTATTGGGTTGCTCTAAAGTTTGATTATATAGCAAATAAATCATAGCTATGTAATCCTTATATAAAACAAATTGTATCAAATTTCATTAAGTTTAGAAAAAAAATGCTTACGAATATAATTGTAATTAACCAAATATTCATTTTGTAGGGTAGATATATATTTATTTATTTCACAGTCACATAAAACCTCAAACTATCTAGTTATTTGCTAATTTACCGATAATATTTAGTCACAGAATATATTTTAGTATCTTTTTTTTTATTAATTTCCGCCAAAAAGCATTTCACGCTCTCCAAATGATTGAGCAGCATTTTATTCTTTATTGACATGCAATAATGGCGTGTATATATATGTACCATTATATAAAATTAAATTTTATTAAAATTCAAAAAACATTATATAACTTAATATTTATTTGATTTAATACCCATGAATCCAATCGCTATCTACAGATTGTTGATTTAGATTAAATAAACTAGATAAATTGAAAATGGTTATCTGCGCATCGGCGATGAAGTTATTCAATTTACTATAATATTATATTTAAACTTACTTACCTTATATAGATTTATATGCCACTTCCAAAGAGATATATTCAATAATTCCATTCTTAAGCAGGAAAATGATTGAATATCGAGAGCAATATTAACTAAATTAAATGCCACTGAGGCCTTAACACAATTGAAATGCGCGGGTAAATGACAGATATAAGATTTTCTATTAAATTACTCAGCGATTGTACTTACCGAATCCCGTTAAAATCACTCGATTCACAAGTATTTATAAAATTACACGATATCTCCTAGGACATAGAATTGATATTCGCGTAGATCAAACGGAATTATTTGCAAAATCGATTAGCGAATCGATGTTCCGAACGTGTGCGCGCGACAATGACTGCTTAAAAATAACGTAGCGGGCGCATTAACATATTACGGTGAAAGATAAAAACGTTTATTTACGTCGATGTCATTCTTTGCAACTATATATACACACTTAATATATGTACATATATTGAATAAGAGATAAAATACCTCTTCAAATTGTCTGGTTATCGATTTCATTATAGTGATTGTGTTCACAGAGTTTAGGTATTATACTTATAAATATTGTTGACATACAAGTTTAAAAGTTGGCCTAATAAAAAAACGGCGCCTATAACGTCAGTATGTATTAATAGATATTTAGAATGGACTTGTAAAGTTATAAAATTAATAAGTTTTAAGTTGCCAGGCTAATTGTCTCAGAAAATGTTTATGATTGATTGGCAGAATACGATATCTACTCGTTGGAAACACCGGCACAGAATGTGCAAATTACCTACAAGAACTTGTCAGGGAAGGACGATTCTTATACTGGGTGCACTGACTGGTCATTACGTAATAGACCGTTAAAAATATCAACAAGTTTCGTATTATGTAGGTGACATAAGACGTGGTATGTTGATAGTTCTAAGTACTAACTACCTTTGTACCTACGTTGTTCAAAAGGCTATGCCTTTTTGGTGCACAGGAGATATAATGGCGAGAATGTATAGACCAAATATTATTTGTATGTGGGAATACGTAGTGAGTCCCAAGTAAAGGCCCTAATTGCAAGAACTGTGATATGACCTTATGCCTACTCTCGTGTATTGGACAGTGGACCGACACCAGTAGACACAGGCAGTTGTATATTGATCCAAGGAGTGGAAGGAAGTTTCCAATCTAATATTTACAATAGGCTGGTCTTTCTGGACAATCTAGTCGGTCACCGCAGGTATCTTGGAGTGGCCAGGTTGATTTTTTGCTTATTTTCTCCATATACGCCCTTTTTACGGCCCGATCATCTTCATCCTCTTAACTTGGTCCAGCCACCGCAGTCGCAGGGCGGAATTAGTGGCAAAAAATAAGGGAGAGCGTAAGGAGTCGAGAGGGCCGAGGTTTCACCTATGACATAGCTTAAATTAAAATTTTGGACCCGTTAAGTTAATATACTACGCTAATTATTACTTGGCTAATTATTTATTAGCCGTGTGGTTTCCGGCAGACTAGAATAGAATCACGCCGTCTCTTCCCGTGGATGTCGTACAAGGCGACTAAGGGAAATACATTAGAGAACATCGATCAGGCCTCCCCAACCCGTCTAGCCAGCGTGGGGAGTGTAGGCCAAATCCTCCTGTCTGGAACGGACGAGAGAAGGGTCGTGCCGTGCTCCTGTAGTGGAGACTAAAATGACCTGATGATGAATTATTACTTAGGTCCTCAATGAGATTCACTATGACTTTCTCTATACCCTAGTCACACTTTACTGGGTTATTTTGCTGGTGTTGTCTGTAAGACTGCTATACTATATCTATTGATTCTTATTCACATTATCTCATTCGTTAATCTACAGTATCTACTCAGAAGATATGAAATTAAAAATATTGAATAAGTATTGCAAAACATACTGTCCGTACAATTATTTGGGTACTCCTTTTAAGCAGAACAAGTGCTTGTGTTAGGTGTGACCGCCCTTCCAGAGTTCATAAAAGAAAGCGACAATATAAAAATATGGGTACGTATTTTTTTTTTTTTTTTTATACCACTAAAGTGGCAAACAAGCATACGGCCCGCCTGATGGAAAGCAGTTACCGTAGCCTATGAACGCCTGTAACACCAGGGGCATCACACGCGCGTTGCCGACCCTGTAAAAACCTCTTCACGCCCTTTTTGAAGAACCCCATGCTGTAGTCTCCTGAGAAAACCTCGACAGGCAGTTCATTCCACAGCTTGACCGTACGCGGGAGAAAACTTCTCTGGAACGGCACGGTACGCGACCACTTAGGCTCCAATGTGTGAGGATGAATTCCCTGTCGATGGCGAGCGGTGCGACTGTAGAAGGAGGCCGTGGGCATCATGTCAAACAACTCCTCTGAACACACCCCATTGTACAGACGGTAGAACACACAAAGGGACGCAAAATCTCTCCTCAGACTTAAGGGTTCTAAACCGTCTGTCAGTTTGGGATCGTCAACAATCCTCACAGCACGCCTCTGAATCGAGTCACAAGGTGCAAGCTGGTATCTAGGCGCTCCCGCCCACAGATGGCAACAGTACTCCATATGCGGCCGTACTTGAGCTTTGTAGAGCAGAAGCCTTTGCCGCGGATTGAAGTACTGCTTGGCCCTATTGAGCACACCTAGTTTCTTCGACGCCAGCTTGACCTTCCCCTCCAGGTGACAACGAAACTGGACATCGCTGGAGATTTCAACTCCAAGAATCCCAATGTTTTTGGCGATGGTAAGGGGTGTGTTTTGGAATTGAGGAACCACAGCAAAAGGGGTTTTCTTAGCGGTGAACGCGCAGACTTGTGTCTTAGAGGGGTTGAATCGCACTAAGTTCTGTTGCCCCCAATCGGACACTTTACTTAGTGTGCTCTCGATTTCCGACACAAGTCGTTCGCGGCTCTCCTCCACCAGAGAGCGGGGAATATTAGCGCGGCCCGTATAAAATGTGTCCCCGGTGCTGTCATCCGCATAGCAATGAATGCTGTCAATAGATAACATATCATTGATATGCAGCAAAAACAGCGTCGGGGACAATACTGAGCCTTGCGGGACGCCAGCATTAATGTCCATGCTATCGGAGCAACTGCCATCAACAACGGCTCTAATGCTTTTGCTGGACAAGAAGCTAGCGACCCATTCACATAAACCCTCTGGTAGACCGTATACAGGCAACTTCGAAAGAAGACTACGGTGCCAGACCCGATCGAACGCCTTCGCCATATCTAGACTGACAGCCAATGCCTCACCTTGACTCTCCACGGCTGAAGCCCAGCGATGTGTAAGATACACTAGAAGATCACCAGTCGAGCGACCATGACGGAAGCCGTATTGATGGTCGCTGATTAAATCGTGATCTTCTAGGTATTTCAGGAGCCGATTGTTAATGTATGTAACGTATGTGATTTGATACATCAAATCGTGATTTCTATGTCATAAAAATTTTTACTAATAAAAAATAATAGCCTCCTCACGGCAATCACGCGTTGCCTCTTATAGTGCTACCTACACACGATAGATATTCCTAGCGACTTTATTCGCTCTTGCTTTGAGGTTGAACAAAACGGAACTTCAGTCGTGGCCTTGGACGGACATACCTTTTTTTTATACTACGTCGGGTGGCAGACAAGCATACGGCTCGCCTGATGTGAAGCGGTTACCATAGCCATATTAACGCTCGCAACATAAAATATCGCTTGCGCGCCGCCACCACCCCCGCTGCCAACGCAGCATCATCTTTTCTGGCGACCTCACTCACTCGCAGGAACACAACAACATTCAATTGTTATTTGGCTGCGGTATTCTGTGAGGTGGAGGTACATTCCCCAGTCGGGCAGCTTACAATTACGCTCCCTCCTCGCCAGAGCTTCGTTTGTCATTCAGCAGGGTGCAACGCGTGCAGGAGAAGTTGGTTTTGGTTCTAAGATGTTGATGAACCACTTACACCCCATATCGTGATTTGAGAAACCATCCAGGAGGGTTGAGATTAGCTCAGCCTCAGATTTATTACTAGATACTTATAAAGGTGGAAAACAATAATACGAGCTGCCTGATATTCACTAGTCATCGTAGCTATGTTTAAAAACGTACGAATACTGTTTATTGAGCACGTGTTGAAAAATATTATCAAATATGTACTGGTTCTGTTCGAATTATATTTTTGTAATAATTTTTCAATTTGGTGATAACTTAATTAAGACTTATGACGAAAAAATGTAATAATGAGTTTTGTTATAAAATCTTTATGTAACATTCCAAAGAATAAAATAGATTATAAGTATAATAATCAATATCCATATAACAACAATGAATGAATGTGATGACGCGTTGTTATTTACTGTTAGTTAATTTTTTTTTTGTCATTTGCTAGTTTACTTTAGTAGGTGCATGTAATTGTCCCGAGTAGATGGTTTTACGCTACGTCGAGTGGCAAACAAGCAAGCTCGACTAATTTGAAGCGGTGATCGTATTATAGACCGTTGCAACATAAAGTATTGCCCACTTGCCGCCATCTTCACTGCCAACTCCCAGCAACAGCTTACTTGCTTGCTAGTTTTATTCACTCGCAGGAACTCGCAACAACCCTCTATGCCTCTAGGAAATCCTTTAGCTGCGGTCTTCTGTGAGTTGCAGGTGCAGTAAATAAATTAACGGAAAAATATTTTTTTATTGAGAATTTTTAAAATACTTATTTAGCCCCATTACCGCATTATTAAAAAAAAAAATAACACCTAAATTATCTGATATTTCCAATAAATTCTATATTTCCAAGAAAAAAATGAAATAATAACACAGTTGTGATTTATTGCATGTTATTTATTATATTGCATATTATTATTCGATTATTTCTAAACTTAATAGGTAGTTTAAGCTATACATATTAAGTAAGTATATAAGTTTTACAAAATAATCTAGGGAGATCACTTATCGTTTCCATCCTGTATAGCGTTTAATTTCTTAATGAATAATAAATTAAATAGGAAAATACTGACGAGACGCCCAGTACAAATATGGAATAAACTGTGACAAAAATATTTACCAATTTATTTTTATTCTTTAATAACTGAGAATTAGAAAAATCATGTCGAAGTTTTTCTAACTTATAATAACAAATCGTTGTGGTATTCAATTCAGAGTGCTTAGTGCATTGAGATATAACTACATAGATTAAGAGTTTTTTGGTGTGAGCAACGCGTGTTACATATCCAAATTAGTCGGGTTGTTCACTTCAAAATGTTAGCAATAAGCCACATGAAGACCTTCATCGATATTCTATATTTTGTTCATTTCAGTTAAGTACACGAGTGCTTAACACAGAGAAACCGACTGTTGTAACCGTTGTAAATTTATAGGAGGTGTTTCATAATAAAATTATGTGGCTTATTTATTGCTAACATTTTGAAGTGAGCAACCCGACTAAATTCTGTAGTCTATGTTTCGTTTGTACGCTTATTATTATTATTTATACACAATACAAATAATATACACTTTATCCAAGTATTAAAAACAAAATGTAATATAGGGATCGGTTAAACTCACAAAATATTATTACGAGCATCCATAGTGAGAGTTTTTTTTTTACGTATTCGTTTTGTTTGCAGCGCCATCTACCGTAAAACAGACGAACTATAGAAATCCCATACCACAGTATAAATAATAGCACTACATAATTACAGTATGGCCACTCTATGTCTCTCACTCGTGTCGACCTCACCTTTCTTCTTGAGATGAAATCTGCCCCCTTACCACCATCTCTTATTGCGACTCAATAACTGAATAGATTGCTAATTCATACCAATGAATAAGCGACTCTATTTTAAATGGAATAGAGTCGCTTATTCATTGGTATGAATAAGCAATCTATCCAATTATTGAATCGCAATAAGAGATGGTGGTAAGGGGGCTGGAACAGTTTGTATGGCAACGCACACACGTACGCTCATTCATGCTCTGCACTGACGTCATTGTTTATACTATAATAGTAAACGTCGCGATTTTTGAATGGAGTGGCTCTGGTGTGCTCATACTAATTGAAGTTGTTGTTGCTGATATTGACTACGTTATAAAACTCGCACTAAACCTCCCAGATTAAAACATATCGTGGCTAAATCTTATCGTTACATTGGTACTTATACGTACAATCAAAACCGGCCAAGTGCGAGTCGAACTCGCGCACGAAGGGTTCCGTACCATTATCTATAAAAACGGCAAAAAATCACGTTTGTTGTATGGGAGCCCCCTTAAATATTTGATTTTATTTTTATTTAATTATTTATTTTTAAAGTGAATATATAAATAAATATTATGTGAATATTTCAAATGTCTACCTATTGCCGTTATCAATTGCGAGCAAAAACGAGTAAAAAATCATATTTATTGTATGGGAGCCCCCTTAAATATTTATTGTATTCTATTTTTTAGTATTTGTTGTTATAGCGGCAACAGAAATACATCATCTGTGAAAATTTCAACTGTCTAGCTATCACGGTTCATGAGATACAGCCTGGTGACAGACGGACGGACGGACGGACGGACGGACGGACGGACGGACGGACGGACGGACGGAAGGACGGACAGCGGAGCCTTAGTAATAGGGTTCCTTTTTACCCTTTGGGTACGGAACCCTAAAAACAAGGTATATTCTTCCAGTGATTGACTACGTCATCAGCTGAATTATGTAACGAAAATAACAGATGTTTACAATCAAACTTGTGACGTAGTGTTGGCAACAAGCGGGAATATAATACTTTGTCTTAGTGTACGCTTTGGCTCCAAGCATTAACAGTTAATGAATTGAATGAAACAAAAATTCGCTTATAACAATCCGCACACCAGCTGAGAGTACGTCTATATGAGCCTTCCGTAAAGAGCCTTGAGCTTAAAGTTCAAATTCTCATTTTCTTTTTTTTACCAAGTCGGGTGGCAAACAAGCATACGTCTAATAACGCCTAATGAGTTACCGTAGCCATATTATCGCTGGTAATATGAAATATCGCTTGGCGCTTCCAACAAAATCGCGAGTTGCCACCACTCTGCTAACGCAGCAACTCCATCCTTCCTGCCGATCTCATTCACACGCAGGAATACAACTCTCTAGATCTCTAGCTCCACTTAATTCTTTTACGAAAACTCTGTCGTACAAATGTGGTGGTTTAGGCACTATGAGAGGTTCTCCATCGTTCAGTATCTCTGAATATAATATCTTAGAAATGCATGTAAACCCTTGTTTCTCAGCGGATTTGGCGGAGTATGCACTGCTTGTGTTCATCCGGAGTAGTGTTATGCCTCGTCGTTTGGCGGCCATCCTGGAAATGACAAAAAAACAGAAGGTACATGTACTGGTGTCTTGACTAAAGGTACTGCCCGGCCACTCCATACAAATGCCGCGTCGTTTACTACTACATAAACAATAACGTCTCCGCAGAGCGAGAATGAGCGTGTGTGCGTGCGACGCTATACTGTTCCAGATTTATCTCAGAGAGGAGGTAAGGTCGACACGAGAGAGCGGCAGGGAGTGGCCATACTGGACGTAGTAGACATTATAAATATTAGATTTTGTACAAGAATTTTGTGAGGATTGAATTTTTCACAAAAAAAACTACATTTCTTTTTAAATTTACCTGCCCGATTTTCTTAAAATTCCCATTAATCTTTCTCTGTCTCTGTCTGTCCGATTATTAGGGGCTAGAGGGATAAAATATCGTATTCAGGTTCACATAAATTTCAAATCATGGTCAGGCTTTTCAGGGAAGTGTTGGAAATCTTCCCCTGAAAACTCTGCAGCTTCGTGCAAGGTGATACACCAACAGATCAGTCAGTCGAATAACCGTGGTAACGGCGCGGCGTGGTGGTAAATACTACAGGAGCAGCGTCGTGAATATATGCTTTGCTACTTTGAAGAGAAAAGGGGTAAGTAATGGTGATATGTAATTCAATAGTGGTACATTTTTGTTTTCGATTTGTCGCCTTTTTTAATATAATAAACAATGGGGTACTCATTAAATTGACATCCTGGCATGAAGAAGGAACTTACAACTCCAACGTCCATGAAAAAGCTTATTGGTGCGAGTGTTTTGGGGCGTTAATGTGTGTTGGGGGGATGGGATCACCACCACCTTTAGAGCCAAGGCTAAGTTAATCTCACCTGCATATGGTGTACATTTAATTTTAATATTAATTTTGGGTAAAGTTTTTATAAGAATCGGTTAAAAGTAGGTTCTACTCACTCAGTCTCATTCACAAGAGCATTCATGATACCCATGCATCTCCAAAGTGGATCAGTAGCGGCGACTTTTACTTCCAATAGTTCCTGGTTATGATACTTCTCCGGTAGATTCGCTAAGCGCTCACGTTCAGCAAGGACATAAAAGAGCTTTTTCATCTTCAAGTTTTGACATGATTCAGCCATTGCTACAGCTTTGGCCTCATTTAGGTAATGCTGAAAGTAATAGTATTTTAGAATAAAACTTGATGCAAGATCAGTTTTAAGTTGTTTTTTCTGCAGGCCACTTCCTTGACAAAGGCAATCAGACGGTAGGAATATTCTTTGACCTCGCCAAGGCCTTTGACACGTTTTCTATTCCCATCCTGCTGCAGAAGCTGGAAGCTATAGGAATAAGGGGTACTCAGCTTAAGCTATTGGCAAACTACTTAGGTGAACGTACGCAATACGTGAAAATACATAATGTCAGCGCTGATCTGAAAAACATCCCTTTTGGTATACCCCAAGCAAGTATTTTAAGTCCTACCCTGTTTCTGATTAACGTCAACCACCTCTGTAGTTTAAAATTAGATGGTGGCAATATCATATATCATGATGACACTGCGCTTCATGGGGCGGAGCAGCTAAATCTGTCAAAATGAAAATTTAAAGAGCATAGCGAGCTATTCTATAAAAGTCTACTTTGCAATGGATAAATTTTTTCGCTCCTGTGATGTATTTGTTACAGTTATTTGTAATACAAATAGCACTAAAACTGCATACAGCACTTCCCTACTGCACTGAAATAACTAACCCAAGAAGGCTGTAGGCCTTCATCCTTTCTGGCAGCTCTGGCTTATTTCATTGGCCGTCTATAGAGGAGTCGTGTGATGAATATGCTTTAGTGTCAGTAGCGTTAAAGGGTGTTGACGCTGCAAATAATTCTGCTGATAGCCGTGTTGCCTTCAGCCGATTTTTCGTGAGAAAGGCCCATCCACGAGGAATGGCAAGTCACCGCCAGAAAGAAATAACGTCCAGTAGCTACAGTTATCACTATCAATTGTTCCACTAATATATTCTGGAGCGGGTCACGGTTACACACACGGTACAACATTACGTCAATCGCTTCGAAGGGGTCTCTACGCATTGAATTCATACGGAGATATCCACTCAAATCATCTAGATGAAATCTTGGGTTTAATAGAGATACCTATATAATTATAATGTCGTTTTGATAACGCCGCGCGAAAATATTTTTTCTGTATGGACATTGACACTCTATTGTGTAGTATGGAAACTGGAGAAGTAGGTACCTCCATCTCAATCTCAATCCAATAATGATATCCTTGAGGATTATTGCAATCCTGCGAGAAGATAAATGATGTTACCAGACGTAACCTCTCTAAGGAGATGGTGTGTAAACAGCAGAAGTGCCAGCGCATGAGCAACGCTATTGTAGGTGTTTATAGGTTTCGTTATCCTTGTTACATGTGACGGGCCGTTTGCTTGCTTCGTACCCGTGGTATATATAAAAAAGTGTCAATTATCCTGAGGTATCTGATAAACAATATGTTTCTTGAAGCAGTCTAAAGCAAATTTTTTGGAGTAGCGTTGCCTACCTCATCATTAGTTTTATATGTTCCACTTAAAGTGAGCGCAATTATGTTTCCGTCCACATCCACAGCCTTGAAAGATAGTCCTTCCGGAATATCTGCAGAGCAATAATCATCGTATTCAGGGCTAATACCATCGGGACACAGCATCAGCGCTTCGGTCAATGGCTCGTCAATGTAGAAAGTTCTGAAAATTGTAAATAATAATTGAAAAACGAAGAGGTGAGGTCTACTGGCGATACTGCTGGCAACAGGAATTAAGGAAGTATTATAGTCGCTGCCGCTGTAAATAATTTTCCATTGATTTTCAAATCAAATATCATATCTTAAAAACTACTAATCAATTAGGATATCTAATAAACGCGTGACATGTAATAAAGCGTGATAAGCATCGGCTCTAACTTCAACACGTGTCCTATCCAGCACACTGGAGCGTGTCAGTTAGGGAGCATTTAAGTAATGCTTTTCCTAAATTATCGATTGGTCCCATTCCCTAGCCTCCACGATCGCCAGATCTCACCTTTTCTAGATAAATCTAGACTGGCCTCCCCATCCGTCGATCAAGATAATAACAATACAAGGTCGGTATCGGACAAGTATCGGTATTTTGGCTAAGGCGAGAAAAAAATATACACACTGCACGTGAGTTGATATGCAAAACAAATCAATTGTGAGGGTATAAATCTGATAAAAATAGATGTAGCGCGTAATAAAAAATATTTTTGTATATAATTTGTCAATTAAACGACCGATTATTATGAACGATGTTGTGAACGATCGTCAGAAAAGAGTTAACAAATATTTCCTAGTATTTATTATACTTACTTACCTCTTCAAAAATGACAATACTATATTAATTTCATCTTCTTCAATCGCTTGGATTGTATACGCTCTTTCTTCAATTCCTGCCATTGTCGTGATTAGAGCAGGTTTGTTAATATAGACTGAGGATAACTGCAATAAATGAGTAGATACGCCGAACGTAACATGTGAGTAATGTTTCGTGATTTTCTATCATACAAATTATTTTTATTCAGTGACCGAGAAGAATAGCTATAGGTAGTAAGTAGATCTAATAAGTGACAAAGTGCATGGTAAAAAAAAATGGTGGTGTGTAAAGTCGGTTTACGGGGTTTTTTGTATATCAATGGTTTACGAACGATAATTTTACGTGATAACGTCATAAGATAACATCGACCGATGGAGTGAAAGAGAGATAGATGCGTCACCAGCCGAACGCTTAGGCCGATCGTGCCTCTCGCTTGCACGCTCGGCTCAGGCGGAACGTGACAATGAGTCATGTTTTTCATGCGTGCAGCCGGCGTTTATCGATTTACAAACATCTGCTGTATGAACATCAGCTGTATTTTGTATGGAACTTGCCAACCAAACTCGTGACGCAGTTTCAGCAATATACCTATCTGTCACTGGAAGAACGTGTTTTTCTACCATGACAAAGTGTAAATTGTACATTAAACGTTCATTTTAAATTATTTCTACTTTAAAGAGATACCCCGAAAATAGTTATTTGTTATGCAAGGCTGCAAAGTTAATTTTTGGCGCGAGTACCTTGTATTGAAACCTGAGCAAGCGAAGGATTCTAGGATTGAGCCACGAGCGAAGCGAGTGGTTCAAATATAGAATCCTGAGCGTAGCGAGGGTTTCAAAGGTACGAGACGCTAAATAACTTTGCTGCCGAGCGCAACACACAACTTTTCACCTCACTAAAGCGAGGAAAATGTTAGGTGCAAGAAAAACAGTTTTAATAAATAATCATCAATGGACTGGCTGCAGAGAATATAAACTATTACGAAACCAATGAGGTTCTATATATATGTAATTTATTGTACGAAACCTTTATTGAATAAAAATATTCGAATTTTAAAAACACTTTCCACGCTAGCGGATAAAGTGCGATTTTCCACGCAGATTTCGAATGATAAACAGAGCTTTTACGAGCTAGTGAGGTGAAAAGAAAATTATTAGTTCGGTGTAACGTACTGTCCATTCAAAGGTCCACACTTTGTCACCCGCGCCAAGATCTCTCTTATTTTATACCACTATAGTGGCAAATGAGCATACGGCCCGCCTGATGGAAAGCAGTTAACGTAGCCTATGAAAGCCTGTAACACCAGGGCATCACACGCGCGTTGCCCACCCTGTAAAACCTCTCATATCATTCTCATCTCTTTTGGCTATTTAAGCAGCAAACAGACGTGGCCCACGTCTCACTAGGTCTTGCAAGGATAGTCAGTGTATCAAATAGCTTTTTTCTTATTAATATCAATTATAATAATCATCATCATCATTAGAGCCAAAGGACGCCCTCTGCACACAATACTTTCATAATAAATCAATGAAGCTATATACATATTGGTGTATTCTTATTCGTACATAGCTTTCGATTTTGAACTGATCGACCGACCTATCATTTTGAAAGTTTAAGGAAAGAAAGACCTTTATACCAACTATCTATCTAGCTAGCTAGTCTATCGATACTATTGCTATGGCGGTCAAACTTTCGCAATGATAGATCGGTCAAATATTAAATGTTAAACCACAACCTAGCCACTCCATACAAACGTCGCGTCGCATAATACTACATAAATAATCGCGCCTGTGCACAGAATGAAAGAGCGTCTGTGCATGCGGCGACGATACAAACTGACAACTGCCCCCTTACTACCATCTCTTATTGCGATTCAATAACTGAGTAGAATGCTTATTCATACCAATGAATAAGAGACTCTATTTCAAATGGAATACAGTCGCTTATTCATTGGTATGAACATGCAATCTATTTAGTTATTGAATCGCAATAAGAGATGGTGCTAAGGGGGCTGTTCCAGAGTCGTCTCAAAGATGAGGTGAGGCGATAGAGCGGCAGCAGGGAGTGGCCATACTAAATATAGTACTAACTATTACATATAACTGTGGTTAAACCGTAGACACTAGAGACACTCTCAGCAAATACCAATAGAAATAACTTACTTTTTTCACGTTTTACAATACCGCAACTTGAGTTTATTAAGGTAAATATTTTAAAATTAAAAGTAATATTAAGGCAAATAGTTTAAAATTTTACCGAAACATAAGTAAGATATCGAACGCGCTCTGAACGACGACTACTGCTCTTATCATGTGTTTCCATTGATAATGATAATGGAGCTAAAAAAACCGGTCAAGTGTGGGTCGGATTTAAACCCGATTTGTTTGAATCCGACTCACACTTGACCGGTTTGAAAAACCCGAATGAAAAAGTCGGATGAAACACATCAGAGTTCCGATATCATCATCAGCCTGTCCTGTATTTATCCTGTCGGCTGATGGACATAGGCCTTCCCTAATGTTTTCCACCATATGCGACCAAAACATAAAAATGCTTGAGATAAATAAACCCATCCAAAGACAGGTTACGGTCGACGTTGCTTAACTTGCGCGTTCGATTAGACTGATCAGCGCAAAGATGCCATCCAGCTCGCAACGACGCTATCGAGCTATTGATCGAAATATTGTAAATTATTATCCACGTCTATAAGACGTCGTATAATAATGACTATCTATTTTAGTATATTTTATAGTTCCTTTTAAATAATAAGTAGGTTTTAAAAATTACCACGAGGCCAGACCACGTGGTAATTTTTAAAACCTACTTAGTCTACTCTTAGTGCCTTCAACTTTTCCTTGGACTACGAGACGCTCTATGAAGTCATCACCACAACGATATACATGGCAGAAGAAGGTCAGAATGCGTGACTGCGCTGTCGTTGATAGGCGCTGTCTGATGGCGAGTTCTTTTAATATAGAATCATATGTACGGAACTCTGTCCATGATACTTCCAGCATCCGTCTCCAGTTTCCATGCAGTACCACATGGTTACTGCATGAAATTTGATATACGAAAACCATGTGAATCACTCTGCTGCGAAACGGTTGCACCATGGCTGCACTACGTCCCATGGGACGTTGTGCAGTCATGATGCAGCCGTTCTAAATCATCATCTCATCCTCACATTCCTATAAATTATATGACCCGACATCACATTACAAACCTTTAAAAGTATCAGTGTTTCTCTACTATATTACGCATATATTACATACATATAAACCTTCCTCTTGAATCACTGTATCTATGAAAAAAACCGCATCAAAATCCGTAGCGTAGTTTTAAAGAAGTAAGCATACATAGGGACAGACAGACAGCGGGAAGCGACTTTGTTTTATACTATGTAGTGATGAGATCTATTTGTCTATATAATGATTATTACTATCTGTACTCTATATTGTATAATACAGCAGTGCATATTCAATCTTCTCTATCTATTTAGGATTCCTTCTAATACTTGGAATACTCAACTCCTCGCAAACGAAGCAACACGACTGGCACCACCTAATACATAGGTATATCAAAAATATCTCAGTTTTCATTATATACCTAGGTATAATGTACGAGTTATTATGGCAGGTATAATGCAGGTAAACATACGAAACCGCATTTAGCCATTTATGACTTAGTGCGACCTTGTAGCTTACAAGTGTTTTTTTTTTTCCGCGTGTCAGTACAAAATCAAAAAAATTAAGATATTGTCTTCTTTTTAGGGTTCCGGTTACAAATACTATTTCTTAAGGCTGCTCAGTCCGGTTATATTCCCATACAAACGAAGAAACATTATTGGTTCACAATTCGAAGTTGGACATCCAAAATTAAACATGATATCGATTTTTCGCGTCATAATCTAGGATTTTTGCTACATTTCAAAACGCGATAATGTCAGAAATTGTAAGTCTAGACATAGAGTAAAGAAATTATTACTAGTCCCTGGTCTAGACAACTCCATATTTTAATACCAATTTTAAGACAATTTTGGACGCAAATAAATAGTATTAGCACTTGAATAACTGTACGTATTTACAATATTTCGATCAATAGCTCGATAGCGTCGTTGCGAGCTCGATGGCATCTTTGTGTCATCATGTCCAAAATATTTATTTATTTATTTATTTTATATCTTAATTTTTTTGATTTTGTACTGACACGCGGAAAAAAAAACACTTGTAAGCTACAAGGTCGCACTAAGTCATAAATGGCTAAATGCGGTTTCGTATGTTTACCTGCATTATACCTGCCATAATAACTCGTACATTATACCTAGGTATATAATGAAAACTGAGATATTTTTGATATACCTATGTATTAGGTGGTGCCAGTCGTGTTGCTTCGTTTGCGAGGAGTTGAGTATTCCAAGTATTAGAAGGAATCCTAAATAGATAGAGAAGATTGAATATGCACTGCTGTATTATACAATATAGAGTACAGATAGTAATAATCACTATATAGACAAATAGATCTCATCACTACATAGTATAAAACAAAGTCGCTTCCCGCTGTCTGTCTGTCCCTATGTATGCTTACTTCTTTAAAACTACGCAACGGATTTTGATGCGGTTTTTTTCATAGATACAGTGATTCAAGAGGAAGGTTTATATGTATGTAATATAGTAGAGAAACACTGATACTTTTAAAGGTTTGTAATGTGATGTCGGGTCATATAATTTAGAGGAATGTGAGGATGAGATGATGATTTAGAACGGCTGCATTATGACTGCACAACGTCCCATGGGACGTAGTGCAGTCATGGTGCAACCGTTTCGCAGCAGAGTGATTCACATGGTTTTCGTCTATCAAATTTCATGCAGTAACCATGTGGTACTGGAGACGGATGCTGAGAGTATCATGGACAGAGTTCCGTACAAATGATTCTATATTAAAAGAACTCGCCATCAGACAGCGCCTATCAACCACAGCGCAGTCACGCATTCTGACTTTCTTCGGCCATGTATCTCGTTGTGGTGATAACTTCATAGAGCGTCTCGTAGTCCAAGGAAAAGTTGAAGGCACTAGACCACGTGGTAGTTTTTAAAACCTACTTAGTATTTAAAAGGAACTATAAAATATACTAAAATAGATAGTTAATTATTATAGGACGTCTTATAGACGTGGATAATAATTTGAAGCTAACTAAATCTGTTAAAAGAGCTGACTAAGCAAAGTTAACTGTAAAGTTGAGTTATATGTCTACTATAGTTTGTACCTCGTAAATTTTTCACAATATCCTAAATCCTAAACGTCACGTGGGCGTGCCAGAAAGCTCCTCCCGGGCAGGAACGTCGAAACTACGTATAAGCAGAGGCGTACCGTACCGAAGTATCAGCCGTATCAATGCTACGGGCTACAAGGGCTTCCAACGTGTTCGCTTCGAGTAGATAAAACACCCTTAGCCTAGGGTTACCACCTCAGATTAGTCTAAATCCAGGAGAAAAAAAAAAACCAGCGAATTTTCGTAACGTTTTATTTTATTCTAAACTCATATTTTTCGTTAGAACGGTACATATTTCTAAATATCTGGCCTAGAACTAACAAATTTAAAAAACTCTTTGCAGTCTCTATTTAAATTAAAGAATGTTTGGATTTCTGCCTTGACATGATCTTAATTTAGGCGGTTTCTTTTTTTGGTCCATATAACGAAAATAATACTATGCGCTTATATGATTTTTATCGCTCTCTCAATCAGTAGCCCCGAATATTTGGGTAGAAGGGCCTACCATCAAATTATGATACGGATACAAGATCCGTCTAGCGTAAGCTAGGTCACTGACTATAACAGTGCATTTTTATTTCAAACGAACCTACACATCTACATTAATATGTATTGCAAAAAACCAAGGAAATCCTCAGTAGTCATGTCAGATAGAAATACACCATTTATTACTTACTTTTTTATTCAAATTAGACAAATATCATTGATTAAAGCTTTTCCAAGACATTACATACGTACCTGAATCCAATAAATTATAATATTATTATTAGCTATTTTTATATATATATATGAGATTGGGCAAACGAGCATGTGGCTCACCTGATGGAAACCAATCACCACCGCCCATGGAGATCAGCAACACCAAGGGGTCGCCGATTCGTTGCCAGCATTTATTCTTCCTTTCTTTTTGGAGACCTCACTCAGTCGCAGGAACACAACAACCCTCATGGGAAATTTTTATTTGGCTGCGGTAGTCTGTGAGATACTTCCCCAGTCGGGCAGCTTAAAAAAATACGCTATGCCCTACCTCTTTTCGCCAGAGCCCAGTGCAGGTGAGGTTGGCTTTGGTTCAAAGATGTTGATGAACACTTCAAAATCTATTTATCGTTCTTTTTTGGACAGTTGTGGTAAAAAAAAGACAAATTACTACTTAAAGACATTTATTATAGTCCTTTATTCAGTTACATAATAACCACATACCTATCAATTGAAATAATAAGAACAATAATAAATTTAATTGTTACACTTATCCTATGAATTGACGCAGGTACATAGGTATTACAAGAATGGTTTGGTAAATAATACCTACCGTAGTTTCTAAATTATCACATTTATTAATACCTACTTAGTATTTAAAAGGAACTATAAAATATACTACAATAGATAGTGTCATTATTGTTGACAAGTGTTTATCACGAAAGACATATTATTACATGTCGCTACTTTAATTTGATATTGGTATAAAACCAATTAGTACCTACTTTTATAAGGTACCAAATTCTACATTTCTACGGAAAATCACCTTAAATAAATTGGCCATGTCATGCAGAATAAATCCAATTTACATTTTGCTATTTTTAAGTTAAAGCTATTTAAAGTTTAATAGGAATAAAAATATCATGCAGTATACGTTTTGGGAAGCATAATATATGTAATCAAACTGCTAGAATCTGTGGCGAATATATAAAACTCGATTTGAAATTTCTCGCTATCATTCAAATTTCAACAACAATCACTTTGGCATAGTTTTTCGGTTGGATTTATACTGTATAACAGTGTCCAATTTATATGCATAATAATGACTCTTATATCATATTTCTATGTGTGAAAGTGGAGAAATACTACTGCTAAATGACGTAGCTTAGATATGGGTTGCAATTTACCGACATGGTTTCTTCAAAGGAGTTTGTTTTCAATTTGTATTACTGTCGAATTAAGGTAGTGAATGAATTATACATAGGTATCCACATATCAAAGCGGAGGACTCGATCACATTTGGCTCCACATTTGGGTGGTAGAGAATACTCCTAATGCCTTCTATTGAAGGGAAACTCTTATAAAATTAGTAGATGAGAAGAGTTACATGTTCAATTAGCAACATTTGTCTAAAATATAATTTTGCTACATTTTTTATATCAGGCTATTTAGAAATTCTTAAATTTCAGAGTACCTACTTAAGTGATCTGAGATGACTCCAAGGAATCTAGCAATACCAGACACATACATACAAATGCATAAACCATTTAGAAGTAATTTTTAAATAGTTTCATAAACATTGTAACAAAAATGACATTTTGTGGAAGTATTTTTTTACATTTTGTCACTTCAGGCCATGTCACTGTAAATGTCTTCTGCCAGGAATAGCGTGGCATGTAAATTTTCATTTTTTTGAGATTTGTAACATTAAATCAATTTGTTCCGGATTACAAAACTGAAAACATTGGGAAAGACCTTATCTTACTACAGTGAGAATTTAAAATAAACTCCTGTCTTTCTTTGTGGTGACCTCACTCACTCGCAGGAACACAAGAACTCTCAAGGGAATTATTCATATTGCGATTTTTGCTTACGACAGGTGGGTGGAAGTGCATTCCGTTGCACTTTCCTCTTGACGCCCATTCTTGATGCCCTTAGCAATCCAATCATAGATTAACAATTGGTCGCCGCTCAGCGGAGCGGAGACCAATTGACAATCTAAGAATCCAAGTCTATGAAAGGCTATTTAATCGCAAATTTTATCAGGATCATTCGAATTTTCGAATGCTGCTGACGATGCACGAGCGAGCGAGCAAGCGGAGAACGGGATTAACGTTCAATTTATAAACGCGCGGATTTTCAAAGAACTATGCCTTTCATGTCCCCAGAGACGTGACGCTCTAAGCAATCGCTTAAGTTGCTTCAGGTCTAAACCGACACTGTGCCCCATTCGCTAACTTGGTTGGCAAAGAGCGAAGAAAAAAAATATTACAACTTTAACAAATCGTAGAAATTTAAATACCGTCTCCTTCTTGGTTAACCTATATTTGGTAATTATGTATCTGGATAGGCAACGGTTGCATAAAGAAGACAGGAACCTGATTGATTAACTTTTAGCAACACTAAAATACTTGTATAAATTTCAATTATAACTTGATTTTTGACCCATAAATCTGTCAAAAAATATAAATACAATAAAATTAAAGTAAATAACAGATTTTACTTCTGAAAATTGTCTTAACAAAATAATGGTGTTTATTTCCTGTTTTCTAATTCGGAACTAGTTTTGTCAAACACATTATTATTGAAAAGTATCTCCTATGTGATCCCGTACAAGTAACGTGACAGAAATCTACAACAATTATTACATAATGACTACCTATGATACGTTAATATGATGAATCACGTAGCTGATTTCCTGAAAATGAAATAATATTGCATTAGTAGTACATAAGTATTGTTATTTTTGAATCAAAGTGAAAGTGAATTGCTCTTTGTATTACAAATGTCTGTAATTATGGATACGGTAAGCGCTTTACATCAGGCAGGCCGTATGCTTGTTTGCATCGGCGTAAAAAGAACCTACTTATGTAATTATAGTCATTACCTAATAAATTGTTACAAATATTTTTTCAAACATATTGAGTATGTATACTGGTGAACTGTGCTATTAGCAAATGAGGCTGTGGGGAAAGAGATACTTATATACTCGTATATACTTATATAAAAAATCTATGATTCAATTAAACAATTATTAAAATCATAAAGTTAAGATTATATTAACTTTATGATTTCATTATTTTATTTGGTATAGCAGTTTTGTTACATTAATCATAAAATTGATCTAGTTTCTTTTTGTACTAGCTTCTGCACGCGGCGTCACCCGACGACCGGTATGTATACCTACTGTATATACTACCGGGACAAAAAGACACGTGGCAATTCATATCTTAATCTCACTTATGCCAAATTATATCAAAATCCGTGTAACTGAAAGATTAACAAACATCCATACATATAAGAACCAAGAACGATTCAACAAAAAGTTTTAACGTTCTTTATTAAACCTGAGAATGTTTCGTATTCATAATAATTAGTAATATAATTGTATCTAACCTCACAGCTCCTTAATGTAAACCCTGGCTTCAAGATGCGGCGCATCTGGCTGGGGGGCATAAGATAGGTCTGAGTAGAGAACTTGGTAGATGCTCTTGTACTTGAGGCGTTCCGCCGCTGCTGCCGAAAATGCTGACGTGGTGTCCATCCGCAGTGCACCGGCGCCTATGGACTTTGCTAGTTGCCTGGAAATATAATTATAAAAAGGTTCAGACAACAGAGCTTATGGGAATTTTAACGAGACACGCCCACTATGAGGAACTCGATGACGTTGTTGCGCGTGTCAGTCTAATCGATCACGCAAGTTAAGCAATGTGGACCGTAGCCAGTCTATGGATGGGTTTATTTATTTATCTCGAACTCCTCCGTGCTTCGGAGGGCACGTTAAGCCATCGGTTGTTGTCATTAGAGGACAGTCGTTAAGACAAGTCAAGGCCTTTGGGCGCCTTGACAACTCTGGCCTCCGCCAACTGGCAGTTTAGGCAGTGTGCTGGAGTATGCTATACTTAAACCCCACAATAAAAGTTTTGCTCAGTTTGGGACTAGATGGCGGTGTGGGATTTGTCCATGACTATTATTATTACTATTAAAATTATATATTTCCCATTAGTAACAAAATCAGTGATAACTCACAAATCAAGTAAAGTCGGAACTCTATAAATTCTATACTTTTGGAACTAACCAAGCCAAGTCGATTTTACAAGTCCATGTATATTGTTGTTGTTTGTGATACTCTATTAATTATTTATTAGAGTGTCATTCCTTATTTGTGACAGAAATTTGTGTTTATTATTAAAAACAAATTTGTGTTTATTATTAAACACAAATTTCTGTCACAAATACGGAAACCGATCTTCACGGAATGCTGAATGAAATGATTGTGTGACATAACAATGCATCTTCCGTGTTTGTACAAATTTGTTATGAACTCCGTTCAGATGTAGGAAGCGATCGAATTGGTGTAATTAGACCCGAATAAGAACTATAATAAGAATACATTTTCGGCTTGACATGTGAGTAGCCGGACCCAGACTTCCTCGTAACACAAAAAAATATCAAGAATGTTGGACATGGTGTGACAATAAATAAGTGTAACCGAACCAGGCAAACCTATGGTATACTTACCATTCCAGTGGTTCATCAAGATCATTGAACCAAAGCCAACTTCACCTGCACGTGGTGCACCCTGCTGACTGACAAACGAAGCTCTGGCGAAAAGAGAGGTAGGGAGCGTAATTGTAAGCTACCCGACTGGGGAATGTACCTCCACCTCACAGAATACCGCAGCCAAATAACAATGCCCTTGAGGGTTGTTGTGTTCCTGCGAGGGAGAAGATGCTGCGTTGGCAGCGGAGGTGGCGGCGCGCGGGCAATATTTTATGTTGCAAGCGTTAATATGGTTACGGTAACCGCTTCACATCAGGCGGGCCGTATGCTTGTCTGCCACCTGACGTAGTATAAAAAAAAAAACCTATTTAATAATCTTTTCTATTTCTGTGGTAGGGTGTAAATAATACTCGATTGCATCCGTTTGATAAAATAAATAAATATTTCTGGACAATTTACACAGCGCCATCTACGACATTTGACGAGCTCGGTGGTCGAATGGTTAGCAATGTCCACTTTGACTCCGAGGTCGCGGGTTTGATTCCCGCACAAGACGAACATTGTGTGCATGAACAATTGAACATGTCTCTTTGTCTTTGTCTGGGTGTTTTGCTATGTATTACAAGTATGCATTTACAAAAAAAAAATGTATTTAAGTACATTTATCAGTTGTCTAGTACCCATATCACAAGCTTTGTGGTTAATTTGGGACTAGATGGCGCTGTGTATAATTGTCTAGAAATATTTATTTATTTACTAGCGACCCGCCCCGGCTTCGCACGGGTGCAATGCTGATACTAAATGTACTACAGAAGGTCTTTGCGCTTTGTCCTATCCAGTCCTTCCCCAGTTATAGGCACACGCCGCCGGCTCCGCGGCCGGTACCGCCACAGCCGTTATGTCCCTGCATTTTAAATGTGTAATATCTTCTAAACTATTCATTTAAATTACATGGTGTGAAGGGCCATATTGATCTATATTAAATGCGCAATGTATTTAAGGTACTTAATTGGATAAGGATTAATTCTGTATTGCTTAAAATCGCTTCGTAAATAAGGCATTAGTTCTTGTAAAAAGCAAAGGATAAAATAACGGTTATTGTGTGTTACCACTAAGAGATAGACATATACCATCGCGAACTTTTTTGTAGACCATTTTAAGGTGAACAATACTGTACTACATTATTTTGATCTATCTCGTTGGGTTCAGCCAGCGTTTGCAATGAAAGAGCAAAAAAATGTGTTTATTTACGACATCACATTAGAAACCTCTAAATTATCAGTGTTTTTCTACTATGTTATGCATATATTATACATATAAACTTTCCAGTTGAATCACTCTATCTATTAAAAAAACCGCATCATAATCCGTTGCGTAGTTTCAAAGATTTAAGCATACAAAGGGACATAGGGACAGAGAAAGCGACTTTGTTTTATACTATGTAGGGATTTAACTAGTCCTAAATTAAGCGCAAAGTTTGTACTATGGGTACTAGACAACTGATAAATGTACTTAAATACATTTTTTTTGTAACTACACACATATATTATTTAGAAATAACCCCGACCAAGACAAACAGAACAGACATGTTCATGCACACAAATGTTTGTCTTTAAGTGTAACTAAAAAAAAATGGATTGCACTCCGGCAGTGCCGGCAGAAATGAAAACTTGAACATTAACGTTGTGCATTTTTGAATATTTTGGAATGGTTAAGGAATAATTTCGCACGAATTGCTTTATTTATCAGTATAAAAGTATTATCATTTATGTGGTAAAATACAATATACATTTATTGCGCTATCGTACACGAACATGACAATTTATCACATTAAAAATAAACAGCAGGTAGAAAGAGAGGGGATATTACTTCCTCTCCTACGCCGCGCGGCGGTCTACTATCCCTCCGTCTTACGAATTTTCGATCAGGCCGCGTGTCCTGACGTCCCAAAAAGTGCACAACGTCGCTAAAGAAGCTTTCCCTTCAAAAATATTTAAGTGTTACATCAGTTCAGTACCCATAGTAAAAGCTTTGCTTAGTTTGGGCCTAGATGGCAGTGTGTATATATAGTCCAGGAATATTTATTATACTTGATACCGTTTGTTATTGCTTCGTACGGTCGTCCGAATGCATCCTTGACGTCGTTATTGCATGGTGTGTCATAACAAATAACGCAACAATTGCATAATGCACGCATCTCCATTAAGATCATTGTGCAGTCAGCGCGGTGACAACTGCATTACTAGCATCACAGTATAAGTAATAGTACTACGTACCTACTAGCATATTGCATTGTTAAGAATTGAATACATGCGGCGAGATCACCTTTGTGTAGGAATGGTTGAGAATTAGTCATATTTCGTAAGGAATTTGAAGGCTGAAGTAACATTGGACTCCCAGCCTAGTTCAGTGATACCGAAAGTGTGCTCCGATGACCCAAGGGCAGTAGAAGAAGAAGGGTTTAGTAGAAGATCAGCTAAGGTTCCACAAAGGCTATAGTGAGCCAATCTTAACACATAGTCATATGCTATCGCGGTATTTGATTTAGAACTTTTTAAGAGGAACAATTCCGTCGTACGTAATTGTTGCGAACTTTAATCGTTCACGCAGCGCAAACTCTCAAAGGGACCTATTTTTCCCGTTTTTACAAGATTTTTCATTGGTCGTAGCGTGATGTTATATATATAGTCAGTATAAATAGGCTATACTGGCTATAGATATAATATCCTCGACAAATGTTCTATACAACACTAAATGAAACTAGTAGTTCTTGAGATTAGCACGTTCAACCAAACAAAGACCTCTGCTATTATTAATTACTAGCTTCCACCCGCGGCTTCGCCCGCGTTTACTTAATTTTTTAATAAAAAAAAGGATCCTTACGTATATTTTTCCTAATTCTGCTAATACCTTTGAAAATATGTGTACATACAAAGTATCATGATGATCGGTTGAGTAGTTTCGGCGTGAAAGAGTGACAAACAAAAACACATTTACGTTTATAATATTAAGTGTCAGACATCCCGTCTGTGTGATCCAGAAGCAGCATTTTGATACCAACAATTTATGTATGAGAGTAGAATCCAGTTGATCACTAGGATTCTATAGCAGGAGCTCGACAAACCTAAATCACAAAAAAAAAAACTGTTTCGTTGGCATTGAAGGCTAGCCCAGTTACCTAATAATTTAATGGCATTTTTAATTAAAATAAACTTTTTGCGAATGCCAACTTGTATCGTATTACTTAATAAAATTTATGCTTATCTACGATCTACGAGAGAAACGTGTTTTTTGAGTTTATGAAAAAAAAATTGAATTACTTGTATTTTTTTAATATAAATTCAGCAAGTTAACGGCAGGTTTCTACTTGCGCAGCAGCGATCTCATATGTGGAATTAAAATTAAATTATAATAAAATAAGTGGTATTTTTTTATACTACTAAAGTGGTAAACATGCATACGGCCCGCCTGATCGAAAGCAGTTACCGTAGCCTATGAACGCCTGTAACACCAGGAGCATTACACACGCGTTGCCGACCCTGTAAAAACCTCTTCACGCCTTTTTTGAGGAACCCTCGTAGTCTCCCGAGAAAACCTCAACATACTTATTATACATAATTTAATACATAAACTAAAGTTTATTATTATAAATTTGCTATATATTATAAGTACAACGCGTAATTTAAAACTCGAAGCGATATATTCAATACCCTGTTATAGTTAATACCCGAAATCTAAGCGCTCCTAGGGTTGACTAGTTAAACCTAAGGTACCTCACCTCCTTCTCCAAAAGATAGTCAGTCGGGTCTCGCTCGCTTCGCTCGCTCGGCTTTTGTTGATCACAAGTTGAAACTACCCTAACCTCGACTTGCTTTTTGGAGAAGGAGGTAAGTTTACCTTACGCTTAACTAGTCAACCCCAGGAGAGTCTGGTTTTCGGGTATTGTCTATCTCTACTAGCTTTTCCCCGCGGTTTCGCTCGCGCGAATTTCGGGGCAAACATACATACGACCAAGCAACGGTCATTAATGACATCGTACTGAACTCCTGACCAGTTCCAAGTTCCAAGAGGAATATATGCCGATGCGATAAAAGCGTGTCGTAAATGATCGTCATTATAGCCATCAGTCAAGCTTTTAAAATTAACAAAAAATACGATGAAGATACTGTTTCCGCCGGCCAATTTTCGAACCTTTTGCAAAAACTTTGCTTTTGTTGATCATAAGCTTCACCTTACCTAACCTCGATTTGCTTTTTGGAGACGGAGGTGAGGTATCTTAGTTTTAACTAGCCAAACCTAGGAGCGCCTAGATTTCGGGTTTTGTCTATCTATAACATATCGATTACACATCGAGTATGCCATTCCCTTACTATTTTTACGCGCACTTCTCTATTTTGACTGCACCTGCATTACCAGCTTTATAAATTGTAGTTTAAAAAAATGTTCGCTATATTTCATACAATGAATATATCTCAAGCGCGTAATAATTCAAGGTGATACAATAAAATAATTATGTAGTTATATTTTTTTTTGTTTGCAGATTACTTGCCACGTGTTCTTTCAATCAACTCGCCGTTTCCTGGTCACTTGACTCGATCAAAGTTTTTACTATCGCAATTGACATACAATCTTTATGTTCGACAAATTATAAGTTGTTATAGGTGTAATAAAGTTTTTTTATGATTGATATTATATTCTGGTCTTTTTAACCGACTTCAAAAAAGGAGGAGGTTCTCAATTCGACTGATTTTTTTTTGTATGTATGTTATTCGATATCTTCGCGAATTGTGAACCGATTTTCAAAATTCTTTTTTTATTTCAAAGGGTATAATTGCAAGGTGGTCCCATATTCACCAAGTCAGGATCTGATGATGGGATCCCAGGGAAATCAAGGGAAACCCTTAAATTTTATAAGCACGTATGGTCAAATTCTATTTTTTTATTTGAAAGGGTATGATTGCGAGGTTGTCCCATATTCACCAAGTAAGGGTCTGATGAGGGGATCCCAGAAAAATCGAGGGGAAACCCTTAAATTTGCCCTGTGGTTGCCGGCAGAATAGATTTGCGTCACTCTATTGCTCTGCGCTTTTCTCCCGGAAGACAGCAGCGTCTCCCGGGGTATTCTACCAATGAGCTGCGCGCGCCAACTGAAGTCGGTTTTAATTTTTTTTATTAAAAAACAACTTTTTATTGATATAAACGATCCCAGTTTCAAAATGATACAGTTTTAAGAAGTATGTGATTTTAACCCTCGACCCAAAATGGTAATGGGTTTACAGGGCCCACCACACACTCCCACCACTGTATCTCCTGTGTAGCCAGGATTAACAGTGGCGAACACCAAAAAAGGTAATGAACAGTGAACTCCATTACAGTCCCGGGGGTTAAACTACGGCTGCCTTGGAACTCTCAACGAATTTAATCAGAAGAAGTTATTAGGAAGGTAGAAGTAGGTTAGGTAGGAAGCTTTTCGAATTTGATCTTTTTAAGAAAGGCGTAAAAAGGTTTTTACATGGTCGGCAACGCTTGAATGAACCTCTGGTGTCGCAAGTGTGTCAGTCTAATCGATCACAAGTTAAGCAACGATGTCCGTGGCCTGTTATGGATGGGTTTATTTATCTCGAGCTCCTTCGTGCTTCGGAGGACACGTTAAGCCATCGGTCTCGGTTGTTGTCATTAGATGACAGTTGCTAGGCCAAGTCACAGGCTTTTGGGCGGCTTGAAAACACTGGTCTAAACTCCTTCAATTGAGAGACGACACTTACCGCAACAATTGGATATTTATAAGTTGATGCTGACTATATATTACTTATTCTGTGGCATTTTATAATATTGAAATCGTAATATAGGACTATTTGGCGCGAACTTTAGACAGGTAGCGCGGTTGTGCCTCTAAACATATTTTCATAATTTTATTTATAATGATATTGATTCATAATAGAGATAGTGTATTAAGATATAGCGCAAGTAATCATTTAAGTGCACAAAATTAGTAGAACCTTTAATTAAAAGGGTTTGAATCCGGGCTGCCGAGTCATAATCAAATTTAACTTTGACTTTAAAAATAATAGTGTAAGTTAAACTTGTTCTTTGAAATTGAAAAGGATATGAAGGAGGATTTAATATTTCTTAGATACTCGCATGATGTTACCTAGACTCAGAAACTAAACTGGTAATACCAAGATAGAGATCAAAACATATTAACCCAATCACAATTGAAGGTCTTTGAGGTCAAGAACATTACTTTGAAATATTTGCATAAAGTTTTCTTAGCGAGCGATGGATGGAAAGAGCTATGCGCGACATTTCTCGGGACCGAATCCAGAATGAAGTGATTCGACGGAGCTCCAAGGTTGTTGACATAGCTCTCAGATTCAGACGGCTGAAGTAGTAATGGGCCGGCCATATCAGCCGTGTCAGTGATGGCAGATGGGGGAGGAAAGTCCTAGAGTGGAGACCTTGTATGGGGCGATGAAACATTGGGCGCCCGCCCTCTAGATGGACCGATGACCTCAATGGAACGACCGGAAACGGTTGGATGTGGAAATCGGAGGATCACATGTTGGAAGGCTTTAGGGAAGGCTCACACTCACAGCTGAGACCAATACAATACAAGAAATATACATCCATACATACACTCTAAAACCATAACCCTCCCTTCGGCAATCGAGTAAACAATAGTACTTACTCGGTTTCTTCGCAGAGAGCTCTCATGAGTCCTCTCCCGCGCCATGCAGAATGTGTAGAAGCAATCCTGATCTCAACAGCTTTGGTGCAGGAGATGGGGAGCTTCTCCCAGAGCTTAGCCTCGCGGTCCAGGTGCCCCAGCACTTTCAGGATCCGTCGGAATTTTGGGTTGGGGCAGTCTTCTGATTTGTCTGTGTAGTCAGCTTCCTGTTGGTATTAAGTGTTTGATTATTTAACATCTTCGTTTAGATAGTTTCTATTTAAAATATATCTATCGCTGCTGCTAACGCAGCTCTTCAGCTGCCCTTGAAGATTGTTGTGCTCATGTAGAGCCCGTCTAAGTAAGTGCCTCTATCATCACAGAATTCCTTCTGGGCCTATTTGGTTACTATAATGTGCAAACAACTTTTTGTTTGCCCAGAAGAAATTCTGTGAGATGGAGGCACTCAGTCAGGCTGTACAGCCTGTACAGCCTGACTGAGTGCCTCCATCTGTACATGCCTCATCTTTCTTCCACCAGAGTCGTAAGGTAGTAGTCAGAATACACCACGTACTGGTGAGGTTGGCAGGCGTGGCTAAGTGGCTGAAAAGATGGTAGTGAGCCTATTGTATCGTATTAAGTATCTTTACATAAAATGGTAGATACTTAACCAATCAGGCGGGATTTACGCATAAGAACCGAAGCATCGCTTCGGGTTAGATGTGATTTAAGTACCTAAGGGAGAGTAACATCCCGTCCTCCCTCAAATTTCCTATCGATAACTCTCTAAATTGAACTCGAGAAGAGTTAATGATAGGAAATGTGTGAAAACAGAACTATATGTACTACATTTTTATTGAGAAGCATAAACGAGGTAGGCGTTTAATAAATAAAAACTGCCCCTTCTTGAACGAAATTCTAGATCCGCGCGTGTATTCAATAAAATTTGAATGTAAAACAGAAACGACAGACAACGAAGTGATTCCAAAAGGTTCCTTTTTCCTTTTCGGTTAAGGAACCCTAAAATACATTTAGTATTTGTTAGTGTAGTAAAAACCGATAACGTAGGTACATGTTTTTTGTTTATTCCGTTTCCGATGAAACAAATCGATACTAGAACGGTAGTTTTTTGCTTGGTAATGTTTATAATACAAAAACCAGTCCATCTCAAATTTATCAAGTCTAATCATGGCTAAAAATAAAGTTTAATGTGCCTTGTATATAGAGAATAGTTCTACGAAATCGATTAGCCTTTTGATCAAGTTCCACAGAAATTTATTTCGTTCGGGGAAAAGAGAAAATAGTGTAGAGACAGTAACGTAAATAATCATTGAAATATTTAGTATAAATACTAAATAATAAATCAAGACTGCGATAATAATAATAAAACAATGACAATAAGATAATGAGGAGTAGGAAAGAAGAGATTCTACGGAGACCATTGACAGTGACCAAGATGAAGCAAGGGTCTCTTCACAAGTTATATATAGCAGTGTTCCGCAAACTAGTGTCAACTAGTGTCTAAGGTACATCTAGGAAATCGAAAACTTTTGGATGTACACCAAAAATGAAAAATCAGTTTTTTTTGTGTGTTTTCTTCTGTCCGTCTATTTAGCTTTATATCACCTTATTTTTCCGAGGCACACCAAATAATGACCACGATACACCAGTGTGCCGCGGTACGCACTTTGCGGAACACTGATCTAGAGCAGTGTTTTTCAATCTTTTTTTAATACGGGACCTCTAAAAATGTATAGCGGCCCCTTCCCCCTCACTCTAACCTCCATGAAACTCCAACAATCAGCTGGGTATGAATGAAAGCTTTAAAATTGTTAATGCCAATTGCTACCAACTTTGTTTTTAGGGGAGCAAATTAGGTCTGTAATGGTGAACATAAAAATTAAGAAGAGATCATGATTTGCTTAAAGATTTTAGTTGATGAATTGATTATTAAACAATAATCAGGCTAGCTTACTTTTTTAAGGTAGCATATAACCTACAAACATTTGCATTTTTCCTCGCGCCTTGTTTGCGAATGTAAATTGGCGACCCCCTGGGGGTCGCGACACACAGTTTGTAAATCACTGATCTAGACTAACGAATGACGACAAAGGTCCTTACTTTCAGTCTTTACCTACATTTTCCGTCAGGTGGAAATGATATAATGATGTTATTTGCTGGCAAAAAAATAATAACTTACCGGAATAGTTTTTTTTAGTTGAGAGGGGGGCAAAATGTGGGTCACCTAATGGAAAGCAATGACCACCGCCTATGGAAATCAGCAATTTTAAATCAAAGAAGTATTTTTGTGCACTGTACTTCCAGTGTAGGGATATTTTTCCTTGTTTTTGTGTTAATTAGAGCAGTAGCGGATCGATTTCGAGGAGCAATAGAGCATATCGCTCCATCAACCATGACCCTTTCCTTTTAGTCCTTGGCAGTATGATAATTACTGATGACATTTATACAACAAACTTCCTATTTGTATTCAAATATAATAAGACGGTAAGAGAGGTGCAAAGAAAACTTTTGTTAAATAACTTTTACTTTAAAAATCATATTATATATTTATCTTATAAAAACAGATACGTCTCATGCTTGGGGCACTGACGGGCCATTATGCCTGTCAAGGACACCTATACAAAATGAGACGTGTTGATAGCCAAGAGTGCAGAACATGCAAAGGGTCTAACGGGACCATGAAACATTGATGTGTCAATGTGACGTCCTAGCCGGCAAACGATTGGAAATTCTAGGAAAGGCATACCCTGACCTGCAGGACTACAGGCTATTCCCAATAAGCGGCATAATAAAGTACATGGAACATGTCTCCAGACAGTCAGGGGTGAGTGACTAAAGGATTAGGGAGAGCACAAAAGATTCATGAGAGTCGTCGTGCTGCAGCACTGGACCCACTCTTAGATAAGATAAGATATCTTATGCTATAGATATGAATGAAAACGACTCAATGTGAAGTCGCTTATGTTTTTTTTTTATACTACTTTGGGTGGCAGACAAGCATACGGCCCGCCTGATTTGAAGCGGTTGCCGTAGCCATATTAACGCTCGCAACATAAAATATCGCTCGCGCGCCGCCACCCCCGCTGCCAACTCAGCATCTCCTTCCTTTCTGGTGACCTCACTCACTCGCAGGAACACAACAACCCTCAAGGGAATTGTTATTTAGCTGCGGTATTCTGTGAGGTGGAGGTACATTACCCAGTCGAGTAGCTTACAATTAGGCTCCCTACCTCTCTTTTCGCCAGAGCTTCGTTTGTCAGTCAGCAGGGTGCACCGCGTGCGGGTGAAGTTGGCTTAGGTTCAAAGATGTCGATGAACCACTTACACCTCAAGTTAGCAGCCTTTAGGTGGTTTGAAAACACTGGCCTTCGCTAACCCGCAGTTGAGCAGAGTGGTGGAGCATGAGCTAAACCCCGTCTATTGAGGGGAGACCTGTATCCCAGCAGTGGGATGAATAAGGGTTGTCGACGACGAAATCAAATTGACATCTATTTCAGATCTTTTCATGTTCAGACGAAACGAAACGTAAATACAAAGATAATGTGCTACTAGAAACGGGCACCACGAAAGTCTCCTCGAAATAAATCCTTTTACAGGGTCGGCAACGCGCGTGTGAAGCCTCTGGTGTTACAGGCATTCATATGCTACGGTAACTGCTTTCCATCAGGCGGGCCGTATGCTTGTTTGCCACACTGGTGGTATAAAAAAAATCCATTGAATAAATAGAATTTTCCATAGTGGAAAAATATCCGTAAAACTGTAGGTACGATTAATGTGAAACAATGGATGCATTAGAAGTTGTCGACGGTAATTAATAACGGATGTCGACACAAGTCAATCAACACCTGCGCGGAAGTACATACCACTTATTGCTTTTCAATACTTAGCTCACTATATAAAGTAAGTGTATATGGAGATATAGTATCTGTATTTATGACTTGACGTGACAGGAATTAATTAGAATCTCTAAAGATGTTATAAAACTCGATATCTCGCTGTCTGTCCATCTGTTTCTTTTCTTTTTACGCGAGAACCGCAAAACTGATGTATTTTTTGACGAAATAACGTTTTATAAATCGATAAACGCCGGCTGCACGCACGAAAAAGCATGACTCATTGTCACGTTCCGCCTGAGCCGAGCGTGCAAGCGAGAGCACGGAGCACGTGACACAAAGAGAGGCACGATCGGCGCGTTCGTTCGGCTTGAAAACATCGACCGATGTTTTCTTATGACGTTATCACGTAAAATTATCGTCTGTAAACTGACTTTGCAGACAACCATTTTTTTAACGAATGCTTTTGTATATGTACATACAGTATACAATACTTTGCCACAATTTATTATAATAATTAATACCAATTTTGAAAGTGCGAATATGAATTTTTCTTTGAACGCATCCTTATTATATTTGAAAAAAAAAAATCCAATAGTCATTGTTTCTGACTTTATGGTTGCTATTTAAACGTAACTACTTGGGAATTTTATTTACCCAATGATTGTTAAATTAATGCAATGAGTATTAAATTCATGTGCGTCAGATGCAGATGTAGATGAAAACTAAAAATAGATTTATATGGCCTTGGAACTGTCAACTAGTGAGTGCACGATGCATCAATGCAAAGATTGCACAGTATATAACCTTATATGTATACTGTCGTGTCGACTGTCATCTATGATGACAACAACTGGGAGCGACGGCTTAACGTGCCCTCCGAAGCACGGAGAAGCTCGAGATAAATAAACAATTGGGGTTAGCATATAAGGAACTTATATAAGTTGCAATCAAATGGTTAGTTATTTACTTATTTTAGGTGGCTTGAATACAATGGCCTCCGCCAACGCGCAGTTGAGCATCATCATTTAGACGTGGTTTAGAGCGTACTCCACATGCTCTAAACCCCTTCAATTGAGGGGAGACCCATATTCCAGCAGTGGGTTGAATAAGGGTTTACGACGAAACATGGTAGGTTCCCAAAGTGTAATAAAAAAATTACAGAGAGATCATGATAATATTATAAATTAAATTAAATATTGTCAGACAAATTACACAGCGCCATCCAGACCCAAAGTAAGCGAAGCTTGTGTTATGGGTACTAGACAACTGATAAACATACGTAAATACATACTTATGATACATAGAAAACACCCAGACTCAGACAAACATTCATGTTCATGAACACAAATGTTTGTCCTATGTGGGAATCAAACCCACGAGCGTTGGTGTCGAAGCCGCGTCATTGACCGCTACGCCACCGAGTTCGTCAAATATATTTCACTACATAGTATAAAACAAAGTCGCTTTCTCTGTCCCTATGTCCCCATGTATGCTTAAATCTTTGAAACTACGCAACGGATTATGATGCGGTTTTTTTTTAATAGATAGAGTGATTCAACTGGAAAGTTTATATGTATAATATATGCATAACATAGTAGAAAAACACTGATAATTTAGAGGTTTCTAATGTGATGTCGTAAATAAACACATTTTTTTGCTCTTTCATTGCAAACGCTGGCTGAACCCAACGAGATAGATCAAAATAATGTAGTACAGTATTGTTCACCTTAAAATGGTCTACAAAAAAGTTCGCGATGGTATATGTCTATCTCTTAGTGGTAACACACAATAACCGTTATTTTATCCTTTGCTTTTTACAAGAAATAATGCCTTATTTACGAAGCGATTTTAAGCAATACAGAATTAATCCTTATCCAATTAAGTACCTTAAATACATTGCGCATTTAATATAGATCAATATGGCCCTTCACAGCATGTAATTTAAATGAATAGTTTAGAAGATATTACACATTTAAAATGCAGGGACATAACGGCTGTGGCGGTACCGGCCGCGGAGCCGGCGGCGTGTGCCTATAACTGGGGAAGGACTGGATAGGACAAAGCGCAAAGACCTTCTGTAGTACATTTAGTATCAGCATTGCACCCGTGCGAAGCCGGGGCGGGTCGCTAGTAAAAAATAAAAATGGAAAAATCCCACCTAGAGGTGAATTTTCCCATTTTTAAAAATACTTAAATATTCTGGCAAGTTGGCCAAGACAACTATTTAAAAATAATAATAAACTCATGATAATCGAATACGAACCTCTCTTCTAGCTAGTCCATTCAATATAACGCCAATGATTTCTCCATTTTCGTCAACGGTAGCTAGTGACAGGCCATCTTCAATTGTGGACGCAGAGTATTCTTCTAGCTCCAAGCATCGAGATTCTGGTGTTTCAAGTAAGTTGACGGCCAAATTCATCGGTTCATCTTGGAAGAAAAATCTGGGGAAAATATTTTTAAATAGTTTCACCGCCGTGTTTGTATAAAATAATAAATAATTCCTGGACTAATGACACACTGCCATCTAGTTCCAAACTAAGCAAAGCTTGTGTTATGGGTACTAGATAACTAATATTAGGTATACTTAAATACATTTTTTTTTGTAAATACATACAAGTATAATATATAGTAAACACTCAGACCAAGACAAACAGACATGTTCATGCACACAAATATTTGTCTTGTTCGGGGATCGAACCCGCAACCTCGGAGTATTTAAAGCATGAAAGTTAGACTTGATCCAAATCCTAATGTCCGATTAAGGTGATATTTGGTATTGTTTAGTTCTCGTGGTAATGTACTATTACTTAAATACTGTTATTTGTAATCCAATATGGCGGCCTCCACAAAATGACGATTTATATCCACGTAATCTAAACCTAAGAACCTAAGTCATTTGGGTCATTTATGTGTGATTTAGGTATTAAAGATAAGCGAAGAAGATGAGCGAAACATAGTAAATAAACTTTATAATTCTTCTTTTTCGAAACCACCTTTTACTAGCAGTTAATAAAAAAAATATTAACCTAATAGTAAACCCGACTGCAAAAGTATAACAATTTAATTATTATTTTCCTCCAAATTTCATTAAAAATAATATACCCTCAATAGATAAGATGAAGCGAATGACATCTCATATATTGAAATTCAACGTCAAGCGGTTTAGGTTGTAGAGCGTACCAAAGAAGTATACATACATACATATACTCCGAAAACATTCTGCATTCTTCGTCAGTCGGGTAAAAAGTATACACTAAAAACATTCTACCTTCTTTAACAGTTAGTTTAAAAACAAAAAATACAGTCTATCACCGTTTGTACTTTTAGAAAATAGAAGCTATTTACCTCCTTAGAAATTTGATGACCTCCTCCTTGTCATCTTCAGTTATTCGTCGGATACTGAAGGAGGGCTGGGTCATCTTTCGGGGCCGCAAACCCAGGTCGGCGAGTTGAGCCGGCAGCTCATCCGCAAGCTGTAACAATACAATAATAAACTCATTTTTGTCGAATATAGAATTAGCACATTCGAGGGTATTTAACACTTTTTTTTTTCAACCACCCATATTCATTCCAATACTGGATCAATGGGTCTTCTCTTAATCGAAAGGGGTTTAGAGCATACTGCACTTAGTAGTTTGACAACCAAAGGCCACTGCCTTAGTGACAACTGTCACCTAATGACAACAATCGGAAACAACGGCTTAACGTGACCGTTCCAAACCATCCATGGTTTGGAACGGTCACGTTAAGCCGTTGTTTGTGGGAGCTCGTCGCTCGATATTAATAAATCCATCCAACGACAGGCTGCGGTCGACATTGCCTTACTTGCATGATCGATTATTTCTTGTAGACGTAAGACACTCGCGACACTTTCTCAACAAAAAAAAATCTTGGCAGTTAGCGGCCCCTTAATACTCTGTAAAATACTCCCAACTAGATATTACTGACCTCTGTACTCGGCTGATGTCACGGGCTGAAGATACCATACTAAATGGAATGTCTACGTCGCCTCGTAATGCGACACCAAAGGGCTTGGTGCATACAAACAACGCGAAATTATTGTTTAATGTGGAGTAACTCTATACCGAGGATCCTATTACTTGAGTGTCATTAATAAGTAGGATCTAGCTGGATAATATTTATTAGTTAGTTAATCTATGAATCTATGACGTACATCATTTGAACATTTGAACATCTTCTTACAAACATAACATTCGCGTATCTTTTTTTAGATTTAGATATGGAAAGTAATTACCACCGTGTCCATAGAAATCAGAAACACGAAGAGGAAGAGAAGTACCTCCACCAAATGACGGTGTCCTCATTGCCTCCACCTCACAGAATACCGCAGCCAGAAAACAATTCCTTTGAGGGTTATTATGTTCTTGCGACAGCCAGATAACAATTCTTTTGAGGGTTGTTGTGTTCTCGCAATTGAGTGAGATCACCAGAAAGGATGAAGTTGCTGAGTTGGCAGCGGGTGTGGCTGCGCACGAGCATATTACGAGCGTTTATATGGTTACGGTAACTGCTTTACATCGGGCCGTATGCTTGAATGCCACCCGACGCAAAATAAAAAAATAATAAAAAAGGCACCGTGCATCTGTGCCTTTTTTATCGTGCAGAGTCTATATTTCCCTGAAAAGGCTGGTCCTTTTCAGGGAAATATAGACTCTGTTCTTGAAGGCTCCCATGTCACATTTGATGGTTGTTTAACAACAAATGTGACGTGACCGCTGATGGAAGTTCCACAATTTCATAATTTCACCATTTGAGGTAGAAAATGTATTAAAAAGCGTAACAGATCGCCCTGGATGACATTTTAATTTATGGTGAATTGTATGGTAGTGGAACTCAGGGACAGGTTTCTACTTCGTTATAAAGATGTAGCTGAAACTTCTTATTACAATGCAATAACGTGTCTATTCTACCCAAGACAAATGACTTTTCATCTCACTAGCTCGTAAAAGCTCTGTTTATCATTCGAAATCTGCGTGGAAAATCGCACTTTATCCGCTAGCGTGGAAAGTGTTTTTAAAATTCGAATATTTTTATTCAATAAAGGTTTCGTACAATAAATTACATATAAATAGTACCTCATTGGTTTCGTAATAGTTTATATTCTCTGCAGCCAGTCCATTGATGATTGAAATGCAAATACTTATTTCATGTCATGCGCCAGCCTCATTTAAAGAATCGCACTGGCCGGCAAGAAAATTTGATTTAAAAAAAAAACTTTAAAATTTTCTTCTCTTTATTGAATTCACTTTACTTCCATTATTTTGGTTTGTTTTTTGATAAAATCGAAAGAAATCATAAAATATGAGCGAAGCTAGCAGCGACGAAGATATAAATTTAACACCTGCAGAATTAGTGCAAGCGGTACATAATGCCGAGTTGAGTTTTCTTCCGGAAAAATCGCGCGAAAAATACATAAAAGCGTACGATTTGTTCAAGTAATTTAATATTTATTAAAACTATTTTTCTTGCACCTAACATTTTCCTCGCTTAGTGAGGTGAAAAGTTGTGTGTTGCGCTCGGCAGCAAAGTTATTTAGCGTCTCGTACCTTTGAAACCCTCGCTACGCTCAGGATTCTATATTTGAACCACTCGCTTCGCTCGTGGCTCAATCCTAGAATCCTTCGCTTGCTCAGGTTTCAATACAAGGTACTCGCGCCAAAAATTAACTTTGCAGCCTTGCATAACAAATAACTATTGTACTATTGAAATATTAGTAGATTGTAATGTACGGAACGATCCATAAGTAATCATGAGATATATCTTATTCTCTATCTATGTTAGTTCGATACGTTTATTTTTCTATTTTGTAGTAGCGTTTCGATAACGTGATTATAGAGCTATGTTATCGAAACGCTAGTATAAAAAAGATTCGTTAGATGTGTCTGTTAAGTTCTGTTTGAAGACGAAAGTCTTCAACCAGTGTGTCCTTCCTGTATTAACCTATGAGAATACCATTGAGAATATAAAAGAATAGTTTCACAAACAAACAAACTCATATTCACATTTAATATCATTAAATTATTTGTGTTAAAAATCATAATCATCATCGTTCATGAATTTCAGGAAAATTCATGAACGCATTTTATATTTAACGGTTGGTGGGTGTGTGTGTGCTCACATTTTTAGTCCTTGAATGTATAAAAGGGCTATGTTATTCTTAAATCAAGATACCTGTTGCATTTAATTGTAAACTAGCATTTATTAGATTAGGTCTAAGTCTAGTTCTTTGCATACCGTGTCCGGTATGTTGCCTTGAATTGAAATAATGTTAGTAAAGCTTTGTCTAGTTAGGTAAGGGCTAGGCACAATGAGCAGGTCTGCGAAATACCTAATAACTTGTTAATATACAACCAAGTTTCAATTAAAATATTTTGGTTAGTTTTGTAAGTTCATGTTGTAATTATTGTGTCAAATAAAATTACTGAGATCACTGATTAGTTTAAATTATAAATTTATTATTGGATATTTTATTGAAACTAGGGCAGTTGCATTTATTAGCATTTTTTGTGACGTTATAGTGGCGAATATACTTTTTGAATCCGGGATCGCGGGTTCGATCCCCGCACAATGCACATATATGTATATCTTTACAAAAACAATGTATTTAAGTATAATATCACCCATACCTTATCTATAGTTATCTAGTACCCATAGTACAAGCTTCGCTTAGTTTGGGACTAGATGGCAGTGTGTAATTCGTCCAAGAATATTTATTTTTTATTTATGCACTGACGGATGCAAAGTATATAATTACCCCAAAACAAATGAATAGGAGTTGCAAGTTTTCTATAGTTTGGTATACTGGGGTGTAACCAGTGTTACTCGAACATTGGCTGGCGACTCCGTGTTCGCTCCCTTTTGATAAACTCTATGCTGTGATGTTGTTTTTTTTTTTAATATGAAGTGAGTTGGGTAACCTAAAAGTATTAAAATGTGGTTGAAGCTATTCTAGATGAAAATATTATATGATGCGTTATAAAATAATACGATAATGTTCAATATACCTAGCCATAAATATATAGTCGTACAAAAAGTCGTATAAAAAAACATCGGACCATAGCAAATCATCCGCCACCATAGCAAATTTTTTTATTTTTCGAAATCCCGAATTGGTATCGGAAAACCAAGGTCCCTTTACATTACTACTTTTTGATGCTCTACATCTACACGAATCCGAAGTCAGAATTTATAAATTTTGAGTTTCATGGCAACGGACAGACAGAACGACCGGACGATTTCATAAGCTCAATGAATTTCGCTGAACAGATTTGAGGTTGTCAGACCAAAGTATCAGTGAACAGTGCAATTAACTTTGTGAAAATAACATGCGTGTCTTTAGAATTCAATAAAAAGAAGGGGAAAATCTTCGATAATGAATACTAGAACAAAATGCAATTTTTATATAAGGCAATCACTAAATATATCTAGCGATCTAAATGTCAATATAACAAGAAATACGTATGTAGATATGTAGCACCTAAAAAACATGATCTACCTAATTAAATAATTTTATAGACTGACAATATTTCAAAGTAAAGTTATTTTTATAGTTACGTACGTAGTCAAGATATTTTAATATTTTAGAGCCAGCTGTAGGAGTTATGTTTTAATTACAAGTCAACTTTGATGTGCTTCTCTATCTGATATAGTATGAGCCACGGCTTATATTTATATTTGTGGATATTTAGACGACATTTTGTCTGAATATCTCGTCTGATTATCTGCAAATATAAGGGTATATAATAGATTGTCCTCAGATTAATGATTGGTCTTATTACATCAATCATTGCAACGATAATTTAATCTAAGAGTTTCGCAACGCAGCAAAAATGAAAGATTTTTTTTATACCACTAAAATGGTAAACAAGCATACGGCCCGCCTGATGGAAAGCAGTTACCGTAGCCTATGAACGCGTGTAAAACCAGAGGCATCACACGCGCGTTGCTGACCCTGTAATAAACTCTTCACGCTCTTTTTGAAGAACCCCATGCTATAGTCTCCAGAGAAACCCTCGACAGGCAAAAATGTGTACTTATCTTCACAATAATAAAGGCAACCGTTCGTACGATCATGGGATACGATTTTATTGTGCTATTTAAATTTTTCTACATAATTAAACTGATCGTATTACCATTTTCTTATAGGATAGCAAATTTGCTAGGATGGCAAAGAAGCGTACCATCCGCTATACCTTCTATTAGGACATTCGTTCTATAAAGATCTGGGCAGGGCCCTCCCAAGTAACGCAATGGGCATTTGAACAAACAAGTCGTGAACTTATGTAGAACTTAAGGTCTATATAAGCTCTTATAAAAGTTCATCAAACCGCCTGACGCTCTATATAAGGATCTGAAAGCCATTATAATACTTTAGATTGTATAACGGTTGGCTAATGGTATCACAAAATGATTTTATAATGCCTTCAGTTTTAGTGCAGCATACCGCAATGCCGATGTACAGCTTTTAGCTAATTTTATTGCCTTTGGATCTACAATAGCATTTTTAAATGCCTAACGCTACTTAATAGCATAAACTTGAACCATTATAATGCACCGTAAGTCCGCTATACAGCTTTTAGCTGTTTTCAGTACCTTTGGTTGTATAATTGCATTTTTAAGTAGTAAGTAAATGCCTATTGCTGCTTAATAGCATAAAACCTGAACCATTATAATGCTAAAAATCTGCTGTACAGCTTTTAGCTGTTTTCAGTACCTTTGGTTGTATGATAGCATTTTTAAATGGTAAGTAAAAGCCTAGAGCTGCTGAGCAGCGTAAACTTGTATCATTGTAGTGCTTGCATTTTGAAAGATCAATTGAGTTCTGTTGTACACCTAGTAGTTCTTTAATCGAACACATGTGAGTTATAGTATAATGCTTAAAGCTGTACATACATCCACTTAGTCGTAATTAATCAATCACTTAGTAGTAATAATAGAATACCTTTTTATCAACTCTTGGCGAACAGACTTAATTAAGCTGTACAAAAATCTGGTTAAATAAAAGAAAATGGGTTTTGTCGTTCAAGGATCACTAAAATTGCATTTTGTAACGGAACTAATTCAGTTCACATGAAGTCTACTGGTATATAAGTGAACACATATAAAGCTACTTTGCAGACGATGACACTATGGTGGTTTATCAAAAGTCTGCTCTCTGGCCTCTGGCTTAATAAATATGTACATGTGAGTATTTATACAGCTGATGGTATTAATAAGCCCTTTTTATGGTTCACCAAGCTGTTTAGAACGACACCATTTTGTAAATATTCCATAACCAAAAAATATTATTATTTAGACTTATTACTTACATAAGTAAGAAACTAATAGACCTATAATAAAGTGATAGCTCAAGTTAATTCATAACTATTAAGTTAATCAAGCAAAAATTTCGTTCTACACAAAAATATGCAATTGTTTTTTTATTACACCCATATCTTTTTATATTTTTTTTAACAAAGGCTCTATAAACTGAAGGCGCGTGAAAATTTTCAATGAAACCTATATAGACATTGACAGTAAACTACATTTCGCAGTAATATTTGAAGGCAAGTAATAGAACAAGAGTAAAAAAGTTACCCAGAATATAATGTCAAACAACAAACTTATTCAATTTCGTCACCATCAGTCATATCGCTAGACGATAATTAAATTACAACGTTTATTCTATTAAAGCATTTGTACCGCGGCATTAAGGATGTTTTTTCAAAAATATAGGACTTATTTGAGTTCTATATGTGAACACTTGAAGGACTCCAATAATTCTTTTGCTTAATTTGTAATGCTAGTTTAATGCTTCTGTAATGCGATTAGCAACTTCACTAACAGTAATAGTGCTAGTATAATGCTTCTGTAATGCGATTACAACTTTTTTTGACCATAGTAATGCTGGTATAATGCTTCTGTAATGCGAATAAAAAACCAATTAAGAACCTAAAGCTGTTTAATTTGTGCCCAAATTAGCATTATATTAGCATTATAAACGTATATAAAACTAATATAGAACTTGGGTTTTAATGCTAATACGATACATTAAAACCATAAGTCGGCCATTATACGGCTACACTGTGTTACTTGGGCTATCGCCGTAGCAGAAGCCAATTAACATCGAATATTGTGCCTTGGAAAATAGGTTATTGACAAACATCTACAGCTTAGTCGGTAGAGCTCAATGGCTTCTACCAACTAAGCTACATAGCTTAGCTTGTAGTTACAAGTACTGTAAATCTAAGTCGAAGTTTGATTTTCGCAATCAAAAAATCCGATGGGAATAGGATTCAACTTAGCCAGCAGCCCCCCTGGTTGATAGCATGGTCATGCATCATCGCATTGGATGGAACTTTTGGCCAAATAGGACCATCTTTAGGTCCACTAAGTCTTACTGGCCGTGTGGTTTCCGGCAGACTAGAATAGAATCACTCCGTTTCTTCCCGTGGATGTCGTACAAGGCGACTAAGGGAAATACATTATCAAATATCGATCAGGCCTCCCCAACCCGTTTGGCCAGCGTGGGGAGTGTAGGCCAAATCCTCCTTCCATCTAGGACGGACGAGAGAGGGTCGTGCTCCTGTAGTGGAGATTAAAATGGATCTGATGATGAAGTCTAACTGTGGCGACGATATCAATCGGATTTTTTTAAAACAAAAATCAAACTGAAGCGTAAATTATTGGCAATTGTGTTACAGCTTAGTTGGTAGTAACTCTACTGTCACTAATCTATGCTGAAATTTGATTTTTGCATTAAAAAAATGTGGGATTCGGCTTCAGCTTAGGCGGCAGGGCCACAGGCCACAGGGATCTCTTTTCCACTGGTCATTCCGGGTAAGCGCACATGACCCCGCGAAGCTTTGCTTAGTTCGGGACTAAATAACGTTGTGTAATTTTCCAGAAATAATTATTTACATCTAGCAGATAACGAATCACGCCTTTATGATATTTTGCAGCTAGTTGCACTCTTGTATTGTATAGTACTGTTAGGTATATTGTGACTGTGAATTGATTTAAATGCAATTAATTGTCAATAGTCACGATTGTACATGGCACGGTACAACCGACGGAATGGTAATAAATATACATCAACTGTTAGTAATGTATAGGTAGATGTAGCTTGAGATTTATTGGTTAAATGCTGCCATTGTTAGTACTAAGCTTGTTATTTCGATCTGTTACGAAGTTTCATTTTGTGAATCAATTATTTTATTAATCATTGTTTAAAACCTTTTTAGGTTAATGTCCATGATTCTGATATGTCTATGGTACGGTCTTCTTGGCGCGAACTTGGTGAGCGCAGTTGTGCTTCATATTTTCATACATATCTTCAAACATATTTTCATAATTTAATTATATAATTATAATGATATTGATTCATAATAGAGATAGTGTATTATGGTGCAAGTAGTCATTTGAGTGCATAAAATTAGTAAAATCATTGAGTGTTTGAGTCGGGGCTGCCGAGTCGTTCCAAGAAGTCGTGCAAAACAGCAGAAAAATTGCATTATCGGTTTTCCTGTTGACTTGATACAAGTAATGGAGGAGTCAAGGAGATTCCTGACGGTATTTTTCGGCATGTTCTGAAGCCGGGAATAAGATAAAGAAATAAAACAAAGATGGGCTCAAAAGGACATTAAATACTGAACCGTAAAGCTATTTAATAAAAAAAAATACTTTGGTGCTCTAACTTTCTAAAGAACATCCTCTCCGGTTTAGCGGTTTTATTACAAATGAGAAATTTTGTGAGAATGGACGCAAGGGCGCAGCCGAGATTTTGGGCTGTCGAGGAAAACATGTGACAGCTCTGCCAGCCGTTCTTTCCTCCACTGCAATAAAAAAAGGTTAGCAGCTTTTTTTTTTTGTATTACGTCGGGTGGCAGACAAGCATACGGCCCGCCTGATGTGAAGCGGTTACCGTAACCGTATTAACGCTCGCAACATAATACATCACTTGCTCGCCGCCACCCTTGCTGCCAACGCAGCATCTCCTTCTTTTCTGGTGACCTCACTTACTCGCAGGAACACAACAACCCTCAAGGGAATTGTTATTTGGCTGCGGTATTCTGTGAGGTGGAGGTACATTTCCCAGTCGGATAGCTTACAATTACGCTCTCTAACTCTCTTTTCGCCAGAGCTTCGTTTGTCAGTCAGCAGGGTGCACCACATGCAGGTGAAGTTGGCTTTGGTTCAAAGATGTTAATAAACTACTTACACCCCCTGGTCTAAAGCGATGAAGAGAACGTAAATCTACTGGGCAGTGGCTGCGTTTAAAGTCGAGTGGAGATAGAAGTGAAGGCCTCTGGATTTCACAATGTTGAAAAAGAAAAATTCGTCCAGACTATTGGAAATTAGGAATCTATTGGAGTAGGTGGAAAGGAATATTTTGAGCTAATAGTGCCTAAACGTGAAGTATGGTCAATTTAGGTTTAGAACATTAAATAGGTACTTTTTCTGTTTATGACTCGTTTATGAGACATATTGGCTGACTATGACCATGTGGACTAAACTACGTAATATTTCTTACATAACATTCGACATAATCATAACAAGACAATGCAAGATAATTGAAAGTACCTGGCATAGTATATGTAAGAGCAGTATAGCAACTTCTTACAAATGTCCGAAACTGACATACGTTGTCGCGTGCCTCTGAGCAGTCTGAGCGTCTCGTAAAGCACTGCATAGCGCATAGCTTAGACAGGGATCGGCTAACTTGCCGATGTCTGTCTTAACTTAGTTATTAAGTTAGAAGTGTCAGTCACAATTAAATTATGAGTTCTTGAAATTTACAGAGGTAGGAAATCTTATTAGCAAGGAGCTGGTTAGCTGGTTGAACTGACTCGAGGCGGCTTACTTCGCTTGAATTCATTTTATTGGTTTAGTTAAATTACCTTGTTTGATGATGATTCAGGATCGTGCACGGCTAATGCGTCACCTTAAGGTTTTTTTCTTTGAAGAACTAATAGATCCGCAGTTACCTTTACAAACGTAACTTGATGCCCATTGTCGACTCATGGTTATCTGCCCCCTTACCACCATCTCTTATTGCGATTCAATAACTGAATAGAGTGCTTATTCATACCTATGAATAAGCGACTCTGTTTCAAATGTAAAAGAGTCGCTTATTCATTGGTATGAATAAGCAATCTATTCAATTATTGAATCCCAATAAGAGATGGTGGTAAGGGTGCTGAATCGTGTAGTGGACGGCAACGGAGTGTGTCGACTTCGAACTTATAGTTGAGGTGCTGTTATATGTATCTACTGTGTCTCTATCAAGAATCATTTGCACTGTTTCTTGCAGTTACGTGCCGACAGGATTAATCGTTAGCTATTATGTACAAGACTATCTTAAATACGATCACGTTTATAGTAGAATGAAAATTACTGTGATTTTCCGATAAACAGGTTATGTTATAATTATAAACGGTTATAATTCTATTGGTGATGTCAATATAGAGTTATAATTAAAATTAGAATATATACAATAAAGATTTGGAAGCAGTTTTGAGGCGCGTCTTTTATTTATCATCATCATCATTATCAGGCTGTATATACCTTGTTGGAAATAGGTCTTCCACCATATGTGATCATCTCCTTTCCGCATCCAACCGCTACCAGCCACCTATATTCGTGCGAATGAATGAGGTTACCAGGAAGAAAGGAGTTGCTGCATTGGAAGCAGGGGTGGCGCGGCGCCAGCTTATATAGCTACAGTAACGCTTCATATGCGAGTTGTATGCTTGTTTGCCACCAGGTGTAGTATGAGTAAAAAAAAACAATTCCAAAATAGGTCTTAGAGTCGGCTTCAACTTAGACAGTATAAGCTCTGGACGACTAAGTTGTCCTTGCATTTTTCAGTATTATGACAAGCCAATATTATTTACAATTATAAAGATCCAACTCAACCAACCAACATTTTGTTACTTTTAAGTTAAAGCTATTTAAAGTTTAATAGGAATAAAAATATAACGCAGTATACGTTTTATGAAGCAGATGTGATCAAACTGCTAAAATCTGTTGTGAATAACGTCGTTGTCAAACCAAAATCTGCTATGTGCATTTTTTATAATTTTAACATTTTGACAATTGCGACTGGTAAATGAACCAAATCATCGTATGAAAAAACTACTATGTGCTGAATAGTTGTCACAGTACGTCGTACTTATAAGCACATAGCAGTTTTTTCATACGATGGTTTGGTTCATTTACCAATCGCAATTGTCAAAATGTAAAAATTATAAAAAATGCACATAGCAGATTTTGGTTTGACAACGACGATATGTAAAACTCGATTTAAAGTTTCCCGTTATGTATTACATATCTCAATTTGGCATAGATTGTCGGTTGGATCTATTCTGCAATACTGGGGTGATGGATGGATTAATGGGTGGACCCACCTGAGTCTAGACTATAAAATCAATAACTATATCATTTTTTCTGAATTTATAGATGCACGGAAGTATCGTTATATATAATATGTCGCAGCTATGCGGCAGTCGTGAACCGGAAGCGTTTACAGCGGTTGCTTAGTCGTGCCCTTACATTATTCTAGATAAAGGCTATCATCATAATAATTAATTATATTCTTGTTATGGAAACCAGACCAGGACGTAAAGTTATATTACTGTTATTAGGTCAAAAGACAAGTTTATATTCTAGTGTGTATTTATTTTTATACGCTGATTCTACTTTCTGATTGTTCTTAAGAGGCCACAGATTTGGGGTGTAAGTGGTTCATCAACATTTTTGAACCAAAGCCAACCGCACTTGCACTTGGTGCACCCTGCTGACTAACAAATGAAGCTCTGGCGAAAAGATAGGTATGACAGATCATTTTTTTTTAGCTGCCCGATTGGGGTAGTACGTCCACCTCACTCACAGAATACCGCAGCCAAATAACAATACCCTTGAGGGTTGTTGTGTTCCTGCGAAATGTCATGTCAACAGAAATAAAGAAATGAAGGAGTATAGGTCGGCAACGGATCGGCGAGACCACCTTGGTGTCGCCTGATCTCCATGGGCGGTGGTGATTGCTTTCCATCAGGTGACCCACATGCTCGATTTCCCCCTCTCACATAAAAAAAGAACATTTGAAGTGCTTATTTTTTATATTACGCCTGATGTGAAGAGGTTACCGTAGCCATATAAACGGTTGCAATATGAAATATCGCGCCGCCGCCGCCCCCGATGCCGATGCAGCAACTCCTTTCTTTTACTTAGTGAAATCTCACGCTTACGCTGTGACCTACCTAGCTCTCCTTTGCCACGAACAACTCAAACCACTAAACAGCCCCCATACCACCAACTCTTATTGCGATAGAATGCTTATTCATACCAATGAATAAGCGACTCTATTTCAAATTGAATAGAGTCGCTACCGAGTATGAATAAGCATTCTATTCAGTTATTGAATCGCAATAAGAGTTGGTGGTAAGGGGGCTGATCAAATTGAAATTTGGGGTACAGGTATTATGACGAAGGTAATCTCTAAGAAAGTATTTTGAAAATTCCCACTGGATACCGGAATACGTCCTACGAAGTCGCGGGCGCATTCTAGCATTCTAGTACTAAATAAATTGAAATCCTTTTGTTGTTAGCAATCTCTATCAGTTAGTACTACCAGTTATAGACGCTTACGACACAAGAGATATCACTCCGTGCCGACACTGTGGAAACCTAAGGTTGGTTGCCCTTGGTGCCTAAGTTCGCCAGCACCTCATTTATCATACTTAATGTATTTCTAAGTATCCCTTTATTTCTGCGTAGGTATAATCAATGTAGTATCATTAATTGGCATTGATTAACTATGGTTAAACCTGTGTTTAGTATATCCACGTATAACCGTAACCTTAACCACAACCACATATTACTGATAATAAAATCAACAATTAGAATTAAATAACAATTTGTCGTTACATTGGTAGTATTATGAGTTTTTTTTATGCCGGTTCATTGTCACACCGGTATCACGATGAAACGGAATGATCATCAAACACATTTTCCATTTAAATCAATGGGAAACATACACTCAGCGAATCTACTCGCCCCACTCAACCTCGGTTTGGGTCCCGTGGGTTAGAATTCGGCCTAGTTTATATGTGGACTTAAATAGTAGGTACCACTATCGATATCCCTTCCAGTCTCGTGTCCCTACAGATATACTCCACTGAGGGTCCAAGAGGATTTTCAAATACTTGTGTCCCCACTAACGTAGAACAATGGCGCTATGAAATACTAATATAATTTATCGTGGAATTTTGACATTATGGTACTGCAATTGACTTCCTACAATAAATTAGTCTTAGATTGAATTAATTTTAACATTATGACATACAAGTAGTAGTCACTTGACAGATAAAAGACTTGAGAGTGCTAGGTATATTTTTTTTTTATTAATGCAGAACCGGGAAGTACAGACCTGCTGCTGAGTGGACTATTAAGATAACGTGAATTTATGGACTTTCAAATTGACAGCTAGTAGAAAATAAAACTAATATTCCGCTCAACTTCCTTAATTTTCTTTTCATAAGAACCTTCTCCTGCCAATTAAAACACAACAAAGAAATAATATTTTTTTCGGTTTTTATGGAACAGTTTCACTCATTAGCGAAATTGTTCCGTTCACGCGTGATGCGATGACTAAGGTAAATAGAGATTATTATATATATAGATGATCATAGTTTCACTTGAACGTCATTGGATAGCAACTACTACATTCATAAAATGTATCTACAATATAGTTGCCATTAAGATTAAGGTACACCTGCGAAGGTCATACAGAATATTTATACGCGAAAATGATGACAGTTTATTTTTGAAAACGAATAACCAAATAAAACAAAAGAATCTACGAAATAAATATTATAAAACAGTTTTAAAAATGTCAGTTGTTATACGTGAAAGGCGATCATCGAACTCTGGACCTTGGTATTGAACGTGAGCAAGGCCTTCACTGCGCCGTTGGCCACCTCTTTATCTCGACTAATTACCATAATATAATGCAGTGGGAGGTAATAAAGCCAAATAAAGACGTCAATTCTAGGTTACTAATGTTATGTACTGGAAGTGGTTCATATTATGTTGTAGAAATGTATGTGTTCAATAGCGATGCAGTGCTAAAGCAGAGTTTTTAGTAATTGCTTTTGACTTTAGTTTTTTTTTCTTTTGATGAACGCGGTGGTCGAATGGCTTATATTAATGGCCATTACGGTAATCTCTGGATCTACAGAACCGATTTTGAAAATTCTTTTACCAATGGAAAGCCACGTTATTAATTTATTATTTGCGAGTGTCATAGGCTATATTGACCCGAAAAATGAAAAGGCTTTTTCGTAAACGCGGGCGAAGTCGCGGGCGGAAGCTAGTTATGAATAAAACTATAGATGTGTAGCGGTAGACTGAAGTAGATATATATGGATTTATGATTTCTTTCATTCGCCATACATTAATAAACTGAATAACGTAGTGTCAATAAAAATAAATCCCGGTTTGTAATTTTTGCAATAAAAATAAGACCCGAATTCCAGCAGTGGGATGAATAAGGTTGACGACTATTAACCTTTTCATCCCACTGCTGGGATTCGGGTCCCCCCTCAATCGAATGGGTTTAGAGCATACTCCACAATGCTGCTTAACTGTCGGTTGGCGGAAGACAGTGTTTTCAAACCGCCTTAAGGCCACTGTCTAGGCTTAAGACTGTCATCTACTGGCAACAACCGGGACCGATGGCTTAACGTGCCCTCTGAAGCACGAAGGAGCTCGATATAAATAAACCCATCTATGGACAGGCTACGGGTAACGTTGCTTAACTTGCGTGTTCGATTAGAGTGACACGCGTAACGATGCCATCGAGTTCCTCGGTTTGTTAATACTGATAGTAAAATTTATTTCTATAAGTCGTTTACTTAAAAAAAAAACAGTTAGATTTGATACCCTCACTATAATAAATAAAAAAAACAAGGCAACCGTGATAAGTGTATCGCGCAGAACGAGTATTAGAGACAGGAAGTAACTAGCACAGGATTCTGTTTCACGAAGTTGTAGATATATTTAAATTAATTCATTAAGTATAACTTGTAGTTCTGAAAAAAAAAAATCATGACATTTATATACCATCCACTGTATGGTTTCACTAGAATTTGACATTTCCTTTATATTTGTAAAGGCTTATAGCAGCCGGGTCTGTTTTTTTTATTTTACTTTTTTTTTATTATCGTTAAGGCGGTCTTGGTGCAAAACTAGAGTCAGTTTCGAGTATAAAATTAATAAATGCATAACGAATTAAAAAAACTGTTGAGCTGGATTATGTCGTTGCGCGTGTCAGACTAATCGATCACGCAAGTTAAGCAACGTCGATCGTAGCCTATCTATGGAGCGAGCGATATTTCATGATGCGAGCGTTAATATGTCTACGGTAACCGCTTCACATCAGGCGGGCCGTATGATTGTCTGACACACGACGTAGTATAAAACAAAACACGTGTATATGACGTAACGGAAGTTAGATCAAGGAAACATAATTTGCATTTTGAAAATATTTCAAGACTCATCGATTAGCATTTTAATGTGATCTATTTCTGTTTAATCTTTAGGTAGTAGAGGTAATATCAAAATCGTCATGCGACCGTGACCGTGGCAGCGTGAGTTTTGAATGTAAAAAACAGGTTATTTTTGGACTGTTGTTGTTGATGTAGGTAATAAGTAGTTTTTTCACTTTTGACCTAAATAGAAGTGTGTCATTCATAACATTACCTTCTATGTTTGTTTATTTGTCGTAGATGATTCTTGCTGGATGTATGTACACATACTCGTACATACGAGTAGTAGGTATTGTTCTTGCGCGGTTTAGTACATTACCTTCTAGGTTTGTTTATTTGTCGTAGATGTTTCTGGCGGGGTGTATGCGGTTCTATTCGGGTAGTTTTTAACTTCATTATAAAAATATTTCTGACTGTCATTTCCATATTGGAAAAAAAAAGAAAAATTGGTTCAGCGGTTCTCAAGGTGAAACACCGGGAGTATACATTTTTTATAATATTGAATGTGTATGAAGTCGTTATTTTTTTTTTCAATTATATGGTTTGTTTTCAATTAAATAAAAAAAAAAAAACTAATTGAAAACTGAATTAAGCTACCGACTCTGCCGCTACACCGCACCGGCCAAAATTTTCATTTTCTATTATATGAAATAGCTGGTACACACACGTGGTATTTATTATGTTTGTTTAGGTGATAATTTATTGTTTGCGGATTTAGCACACGCTTTGTTTTACGTAGTGTTACAATACACAATTTTAAATCCTCATTTTCTTGTGTGGGATTTAATTATTTTATTTTTCATCTATATTGCAAAACGATGTTACTCCTAATTAATGAAGGCAGACAGACTTAGTACCAACTTAGTTAGTTTAGACCTTCGACTGTTATACTAGTACCTACCTATATTGTTTAAAAGGGTCTAATTGTGATGTATTATATACGTAAGAGTTACTCGCATTTAGAACAACGATGTCCGTGTGGGGGGGGGGGGGGAGGGGGGGGGGATGGGATGTGATCTACCCTCTTCTAACTGTAACAAAAGCTGACTATCCATTGAAATGTACTTTGTAGAACATGTAAATCCATTGCATGTTCAGTATAAAGTTTGCCATAAAATGCGCAGCGCGCGAGCGTAGCTGCCAACGCAGCATCTCCTTCCTTTCTGGTGACCTCACTCACTCGCACGAACGCAACAACCCTCAAGGGAATTGTTATTTGGCTGCGGTATTCTTTGAGGTGGAGGTCCATTCCCCAGTCGGGTAGCTTACAATTACGCTCCCTACCTCTCTTTTCGCCAGAGCTTCGTTTGTCAGTTAGCAGGGTGCACTGCGTGCAGGTGAAGTTGGCTTTGGTTCAAAGATGTTGATGAACCACTTACAGCCTAAAATTGTTTATGACGCGACATCTCACCAAATACGACATATGGGAATCTTCAAGAATAGAGTCTATATTGTCCTGAAAAGGCTGGCAACAGATCGACGATCGGTGTTGCTGAATTCTGTGGGCGGTGGTAACTACTTTCCATTAGGTGGCCTGTAAGCATTCGTGTCCCTTTTTTTTTACAAAAAAAAGAGGCATACCCGACACACATAATGTATAGAGAACTTCTTCTTCATTTTTGACGTCAGTTAATAAAAAAAAACGGACGTTACAAATTGGTTATGATATCTGATAAGTTACGCCGACGCTATGTACCTACTTACACCTTTTGCAAACGGATTTGGCGCATTCCTATGGTTTATACCGGACGCTATATTACTCTATAAATTGACGTCACAGTATCGCGTTACGCGGATCTGTCACGTCAAACAAAGCTCACGAAGTATGCGGGAGTTAGAACAAGGTCACTTTCAGAAAAGCAGGATAAAGCTAGTCAAATTTTGCATGAAAGTACAATGTTGTTATAGCAGTGCAGTGTAGTAAATAAAACATTTTATTGACAGCCTATGGTGTTTTAGGTATTACCGCATCAACTGAAGATTTTTTATGTATTTGTATTGAAAATAAACATTATACATTTTTTTTTCATTCTAACATTGATTTATTCAAAGTGGTTGACATAGCTCTCAGAGCTGAAGTGGCAGTGGGCTGGCCACAGCTACTGAGTCAGTGATGAGTGGAGGAGGAAACTCCTGGGGTGGAGGCCACGTATGGTGAGACGAAGCGTAGGGCGCCACCTCTCTAGTTGGATCGACGATCTCAAAAACGTGGCTGGTAGCGGTTAAATGCGGAAAGCGGAGTGGGGTGTTTGGGGTGTAAGTGGTTCATCAAGATCTTTGAACCAAAGCCAACTTCACCTGCACGTGGTGCACCCTGCTGACTGACAAACGAAGCTCTAGCGAAAAGAGAGGTAGGGAGTGTAATTGTAAGCTACCCGACTGGGTAATGTACCTCCACCTCACAGAATACCGCAGCCAAATAACAATTCCCTTGAGGGTTATTGTGTTCCTACGAGTGAGTGAGGTCACCAGAAAGAAAGGAAGGAAATGCTGCGTTGGCAGCGGGGGCGGCGGCGCGCGAGCAATATTTTATGTTGCAAGCGTTAATATGGCTACGGTAACCGCTTTACATCAGGCGAGCCGTATGCTTGTCTGCCACCCGACGTAGTATAAAAAAAATAAATAAAGCGGAGGTTCGCATATGGTGGAAAGCATTGGGAAAGGCCTATATCCGGTGATTAAATACAGGCTGATGATGATTGATTTATTTTAAATAATTGATACGACTAAATACTCGTACGGGTACAAAATATCATCAAAATTGGGGCAAAGGTTTGAAAGTTATCATTAAAACATACAAAAAAGAAATTCCAACTCGAATCTTCGAGCTGGACGTCGAAACCCTCGACATATTTTTCGGTATGTCGAGAACAAAACACAATGTTTACGGAATTTGTGCTTAGTAACGTCTTCATTACCATGTCGAAAGATAATTAGATGCCACGTAATACGGCATTAGCACATATAGAGGAAATGATACGTTGCTGCATTACATAACTTGATTTTCTTGACATTGGCCGTGGCAATGACATTGGCATTTGCCAATCGGTTTTTGCCGTTGGCATTATTTTTATAGCTTTTGTTTTTTGTTGTTATTACAAATTCAGCAACTGAGTAGTTAATTTTCATTTTATTACGTGTCAATTAAGCATGTTTCACATGATGGAGAGCAAAACAGCATAGACGCTGGGGTAACTAGTGGGGAATCGATGTTGGAGTAAAAGTTTCGTAATCGTAATCGGTACAAACTTGCAGAGTACTGTCTGTGGTCAACCCTTATTCATCCCACTGCTGGGATACGAGTCTCCCCTCAATCGAAGGAGTTTAGAGCATATACCACCACGCTGCTCAACTGAGGATTGGCGGAGGCCAATGTTTTCAAGCCGCCTTTCAAGCCACCAAAGGCCGGGACCTACGGCTGTACGTGCCCTCCGGTGCACGGAGGAGCTCCAGGAAAATAAACCCGTCCATGAACAGGCTACGGTCGACATTGTTTAAATGTGCGTGCGTAAAATATTTTGTACTCATTATTTTTCGCGCTAGTTTTCATCGCGGCGGCGATATTCTTTCTACAAAGTACTTTTGATTCAACGGAGAATACTGATATACTAATATCACCTAATAGCATATGGCATACCAAGTATAACAGGTATAACTCCGGAATATACTGAGAGATTTTTTTATACTATTCAGACGAATGAAAAGCACAGTATAAGTAAATACTACTATGGTATGTAGTATAGCATATTCTCTACTTCCATTTATACCGGCGGTGTGACTAATTCGACATTTACAAGTAATTGGTATATCTTAACGAACAATAAAACGTTTTACGTAGGCTATGCAAATTATGCAGCTGTATTCGCGTTTATTAGTTAAAATTATACCTTCTTGTAAATGTCAATTTTTTGTTCGTATAAAACCAATAATGGTAAATCTGTATCTATAAAAGGCAACCGTTACTGACTGATCTATAAATAACAGCTAAAACCACTGGATCAGCCATAGTCAACCCTTTTTACTCCTGAGCCACATACGTGCTACTGCTACACCATACGGGCCGCAATAATTTAGTGGCCGGATATACTGTATACAATAGAATATATAAGAAAATTATTTCTTATATAAACAACGTTGTTCATTTATTTAATTATTAAATTAAATAAATGAACAACGTTGTTTTAACACTGTTGATAATGCTGAAGAAAATAAGACCTGCTATCAATCCGCTTGCGTGCTCAGTTAGTTTACTGAGCGCAAGAGCCTCTCGTCTGGTTGGTTTACTGGACGAGAGACTCGCAATCCTGTGATATAACCGGAAGGTTGGCACACAGGAGCGCATTAGCAGTTAGGTCTAGGGTACGTGTTGATAATTCTGTAAAAGCGAAACCGGCAGCTAAAAATAAATTTAAAAAAGTAGTTTTATTTTATTTTATATATTACCTCAGCATATTGGCTCCACTTCGCCTGATGGTAAGCGAAAAGAAGAGCCCCAATCGCAACGGCAACGGACAATAGACCTAGATGTCTTGTCAGTTGACGCTGCCATCCGGGTATAGGGTAGAATGATCCAAGAGATTTTATTACTTCAAAATTCTTTTTGATTTCTATACTACTGTTATTCGATAAATGTTGTATTAGGCTTCGGGCCGCATGGAAAAGACCAGTGCAGTGGGCCGCATACGGCTCGCCGGCCTCAGGCTGAGTATGGCTGCACACGTATAGGGTTGAAATTTGGCATACAGGTAGCTATTATGACGTAGTCATCCGATAAGTAAAGTTAAGCCGTCGGTACCGGCTGTTGTCGTTAGATGACAGTCATTCAGCCAAGTCAATGGCCTTTAGGCGGCTTGAGAACATTGGTCTCCGCCACGCCAACCCGCAGTTGAGCTGCGTAGTGGAATATGCTCTAAACTCTTTCGATTGAGGGGAGGCCCGTATCCCAGTATCGGGACGAATAAGGGTTGACGACACTTCGAAGTTTGTACTTCGAAGTTCGATTACGATTTGAACTAGTGGGGAATTAGTGGGGAATCCACGTTGGAGTTAAAGTTTCGCTCCGACGTGGATTCCCCGCTAGTTAACTAAGCATCGATGCTATATTTTGCTCTCTATCAAGTGAAACATGCTTAATTGACAAGTCTTACTTAATTGGCATTTAGGCGGCTGGAAAACATTGGCCTCCGCCAATCCGCAGTTGACCAGCGTGGAGTATGCTCTACCTCCAGTGTTTCTCAAACTTTTTGTGCCTAAGGTACATCTAGGAAAACGAAAATTTTTGTTTTTCTAGATCCTAGATAAATCAGTTTTTATTTATGTAAGTATTTTTCTTCTATCCGTCTATTTAGCTTTATGAGATAACCTTATTTTTCCGAGGTACACCAAATAATGCCCATGGTACACCAGTGTGCCGCGGCACACACTTTGCGAAACATTGCTCTAAACGACAGTTGGTTGGTATTCGTTTTATACATTACTAGCGGCCCGGTACGTGCTTCGCTACGTATAAAGTGAAAAAATAAAAAATAAAAATTGGAACACCAAATTCATTTATTCAAACAAAAAAAAATTATTAATTGCTAGCTATTTTAAAACTTAATCCAAAACATTTGGATAAACAAAATTTTTTGTTTTTCATTTTGAGCATGAATAAACAAATGGCTGGTGGTGGTACAGACTCTGGAACAGGAACATAAAGTCGAAGCACGTCCAAAATGAAATGACCGCAAGAATGACATAACAACATGCCTGTACTGTCAACACTGAAAAAAGTTTCAATTTGACAGCACAATCCCCATCTGAAAAAAGTTTCAAATTGACTGCAAAATCTCCATTAACAAAATGATCCGCCATTTATTGAATTCAATTGTTACAAAAATGTGATAAATGAAGAACCGCTCCACCGATTTTGTGCAAACTTCACCTAAACTATCTACTAAATAGTCCGAATAAACCCTAAACATTTGGTTTGGATAGGTGAGCCCGTTCTTGAGTTATAAAATTACAACGAAAAGTGGCATTGATTTTTATATATATAGATTTAATAAATAATTCGCAGAATAGTAGTATTCATAAAAACAATGATTATAAAACATAATTATTGCCATTTAGAATAACAATAACGATGACGTTCTAACCGCCTTTTGGCCACAAAATAAAAACCTAGATTTACTTGATTTTCATGTGATATTTTCGTGGTATTTAAATTGGTATGTATACAGTTGGTATCACTCGTCTACGTAGTATTGAATACAATACAATACAATACAAAATGTTTATTTCGGTATAGACAGTTGTTACAAAACATAGAGGCTGACTCCTTCTTTTAAGTGTGTAAACACCTGTACCAGAAGGAGTCGCTCTTCCATAGCCACACAATATTTATTTACCTAATTACGAGTATATAATATAATATTCAAAGGTGCATTTCGCAGTAACAGGATATATATTAAGGTTGTGTGTGAATGAGGTGTTCTTGGGTGTTAGTGTGGTGTGTTTGGGTGTGAGTGTAGGTAGTGTGTAAGGTGTTAGTGCTATGTATTCGTGAATAAAATTGCGTCGAGGTATTTTCTGACATTATTCGATAACAATTTACACACGATTTTGTAGAATCATCATCATCATCAGCCTGTATCTACTCACTGTTGGATATAAGCCTTCCCCAATGCTTTCCACCAGATACGATCCTCCGCCTTCCGCATCCCGCCGCTCCCAGCCGCTTTCTTAAGGTCATCGGCCCATCTAGTAGGAGGGCGTCCAACACTTCGTCGTCCTATGCGCGGCCTCCACTCAAGGCTATGCCGACAACATTAGTTCTCGAACTTCCCCGCTCCGGACTCGATCCCGCAGAGAAACCCCGAGCATAGCCCTCTCCATCGCTCGCTGCGCGACCCTTAGCTTTTGGACCAGTCCGATGGTCAGTGTCCAAGTCTCTGCACCATATGTCATTGCAGGGAGGACGCACTGGTTAAAGACTTTAGTCTATATATATATATTTGCCTTCAGTGTCTAGATTAGACTTAACAAAACCAATGTAGTATTTCTACTGTAACCGCTTCAGGCGGACCGTATGCTTGTTTGCCATTAGACGTGGTATAAAAAATATGAAATCTGACATTGGCAGATCTGTCTAGGTCTATAGACTACGGTCACCGCGTCACTTGTGACACATATGTGCAGTCCGATGTATAGCAAACCCTCTCATCTCTAGCGACCCTCTTTAGCGGAGCGCGCCTACAGCTCCGGTACCCATCATGGAGATTGCGGAGTGGTGGTAGGGCCTCGATGCTTATGAAACCGAGCGTCGGTCGCCACGAACTACTCGACTTAGGAGAGCCTAAGTAGTCTGCTTGCAGGCAAAAGAGTAGTAAGACTTGCTATCAATCCGCTTGAGTGCCTGGTTGGTTTACTGGACGGGAGACTCGCAATCCTGTGATATAACCGTAAGGTTGGTACACACCACAGCATCAGCTGTAGGCATAGGTTCCTTCCACATAAATCATCATAAATATATCAATCTGATCTTTCTCTCGCATACTATCAAGCTGTTTTTTTTTTCCTTTATTGTGACGGGCTTTGTCGTTTAACGACTATGTCGCCCCATAAAAACCACAACTCATTTATCAAGCTGTGAAATGGAACTGCCTGTCGAGGTTTTCTGGGGAAGCATGGGGTTTTTAAAAAACGGCGTGAATAGTTTTTTTTATAGGATCGGCAACGGGCTTGTGAAGCCCCAGTAACACCAGTTACAGGCGTTCATAGACTACAGTAACTTTACATGAGGCGGAAAAAGGCAAATTTTTGAAATTTCTGTAATGGTGGAGAGCTATAATTGTAGGCTGATTCTCTGAGCCCCACGCAAACGAAGCTGCAAGCGGAAGCTAGTGAAGAATAATCGTGATACACGCTGTACAATTGAGAACTAAAATACCTTGAAATGTCAGATAAATATGATTGGTAATCGAGTCTATTTGCATTTAATGTCATGCACACACAATGCCCTAGCCTAGACTTAAGGATTTTATTATATTTTATGAACCTTTTGTATCTACGTGAACCATCTAGAAAATAGTGCATAGTACGAGTTTTTTGTTCGCATTCGATCCTATCAACGTAAACAAACCGACCAAATAGAGAAGAACTCTCATGTTGTGAATTTATAAGACGCGTGTTACATATCAAAATTATGTGGCTTACTTTCTTACATTTTGCAGTGAGCAACCCGGCTAATTTGTATATGTAACACGCGTCTGGTAAATTTACAATATGTAACTTTTTCTCAATTTGGTCGGCTTTTAAACGTTAATAACACGTTCGAATATGACCAAAAAATTCGCACTAAGTATTCTGAGATGGCGAACCTTTATCGGTGAACATGTCCTTTTTTAACAGTGGTAACAATGTGGCCACAACGTGATTTCAAAGAACTTGATTGACTTACTGACTTAATTGACATTTTTATGAAATAAATCAGTAGATAGTCCAGTCAAATTCTTATTAAATAATATAAATATAATAAGTACTTATTAAGTAATAATTTGAATGTTGTTAATTGATTGAAGTATTATTTTGTTGTCAAATTTACAGACAATTTCATTTTACACTACTTTGCGTGTTGCCCGCAGTAGTTTGTAGACGTTGGAGAGTCGTAGAGACGACCTCAGCAGCTGGAGCAGAGACGACCAAAGCAGCCACGGCAATCGCATGCATATACTAACGATAGTGAGTGGGCCGGCTGTAGTTTGCATGCACTAACTGGTGGCGGAAGCACACAAAGTAGTGTAGATAAAATTGCCTGTATATACTTTTGTCTATGGTACCACTATTGTCACGTCTGTCACTGGTTTGCCAATTGCCATCCCTCTTCTGGAATATGCGTCTCAATAATTATAACTAGTGGTCGAATTAGACCCAAATTAATTTAATTATGTCAATAAACAAAAGAGTATATATGCGTGTGTGTGTCAAATACATGGTAGCGTGTGTAATGTATTTTAAAAAAATATATATTTGCAATCTGCACGCCTTCTCTATATAAACTATAAGTGCGCTATAAGTGTGCGAAATTTCATAATCCTCCGTCCGCGCAATTTTTGTAAAAAGGGGTACAAAGTTTTCGTATTAATTCACGTATTATTAAACAGATAATTTCAGTTGCATCGTGGCATTGATATGTTAACGGATAAATAACTCTCGTGCAACGCTTTTGTTTTGAAGTTATAAAGTTATAATGAACCTAAATGCATAATTATAATCGTCGAACACCGATTTCTCGTCTAGGTACTTGAAGTAGGACGCCTTTAAAATTTTAATTAAATATAATTATTATTTCATTTATAATTATCTAATATGCAACTCGGCTTTAAATTGTGAATTATAATGGCGGCGGTGACACGTTAATCAACATTCAAAACTACAATATTGTATGAAAATGTATCAAAACCTGGTTTATGAGCTCTGAAGTAGGTACCTTTGTTTATGTTAATTATTGTAAAAAGCTAGATAAGTTAAATTTTCAAAGGTGTTGTATGCTATTTGTTTTAGCATACTTTATATCTCGTTACTTATCAGTAATTAAGTAGTAAATATTTAATTAAGCTTATTGGAATATAACAAAATATAAACAAAACCTTTAGTAATTATATTGTAAATAAAGATTTTGTGCAACGGAATACGTATTACTTTTTTAAACCTTTATGGTAGCAACTAAGCATATTGCCTACCTAATGGAAAGCAGTAACCACAGCCTATGGACGCCTACAACACCAGGGGAACCAGACATCTGGGGGCCTGCCGCATAAGTTGAAGCCGATTCCCATCGAAAATTTTGATTCCGAAAATAGATCTTAAATTAAAGTTAATTACAAACATCTTCAGCTTAGTCGGTAAAGCTCTTGGGCTTCTACCACCTAAGCTAAACACAATTACCGCAAATCTAAGCTAAAATTTGATTTTCGCAATAAAAAAATCTGATGGTAATCGGTATGAGCTTCAGCGGTAGAGCTGGAGGTTGTCGACCCTGTTAAATTTCTTAATATTTTACAAGTATGTTTATTATTAAAAAAAACGACGTTTTATAACGAAAACTTCAGAAGCAAAATGTCGCAGAATGCTATGAAAATGCCATTTGTATGAACCCCATAACGAGAAAACTTCTTGAATTGAAAAAAAAAAAGATCTTGAAGGATTCATTCTATTCAATGGACCTCTCTGCGCTTAAAGGCGTCCGAACCGAGAGAACCGTCCGAACAGAAATCGTAAAAAGAAAAACAATCGCACGAACATCTTGGAAGGTCAATGTTATGAAACATTATTCTTCCCTATACACAATCTCATCTTGATATCATACCAGTTATATCTGTGATTTTTCTTATCTGCTAATTTCAATATTACTTTAACATTTCTTAAAGCATTTACAGTGAAAAATATAACTTTCTTTGACATAACACCTATCTAGATCAATTCATCATCGCCCAAAATTCTTCGTATACCTACCAAAAGATGAAATGGCAGTTGCGAAATTATAAACATTGCTTGTGTGTTTGTGTGACATTATAGATATTATACATAGCATAATACAGAGTTGTTTCCCGCCTTTCTGTACGTTTAGATCGTTTCTTACTACGCAAAAGGATTTTATTGCGCTTTTCATCAATAAATATATTAATTTATGAAGAAGGTTTATATGTGTAACACATGGATATCATAGTAGAGAAGTATACGTTCCGATTCGTTGCCAGCCTTTTAAGGGAAATAAAGACTCTATTCTTGAAGGCTCCCATGTCATAATTGTTCGGAAATACCGGTAATGGAAGTAGATTCCACAATTTACCGTGCGTGGTATAAAATGTCTTAGGAAACGTACTGTAGTAGATCGCCAATTATCAAGATGGATCGATGGAATTTTAATTTATGGACAGTTGTACGTTAGTGGAATTCATCGGCAGGTATCAAATCAAACAGCTCATCCGAGCACTCCCCGTTATATCATTTGTATAGAACGCAAAGAGACGCTACATTTTAGCCTATAGAGAGAGAGAGTCCAGTCGATACGAGATCATTGGGTCACCGAGACGATTGGAACTGCTATTCGTTGTATGCGGTCTAATGAAGTAAGCAAGTATTGGGGCGCACCGGCCCAGATGTAAGTGGTGGTTTGGGGTGTAATCATCATCTTTGAACCAAAGCCAACTTCACCTGCAAGCGGTGCACCCTGCTGACTGACAAACGAAGCTCTGGCGAAAAGAGATATAGGGGGCGTAATTGTAAGCTACCCGACTGGGGAATGTACCTCCACCTGACAGAATACCGCAGCCATATAACAATTCCCTTGAGGGTTGTTGTGTTGGTGCGAGTGAGTGAGGTCACCAGAAGGGAAGCAGATGCTACGATGGTAGCGGGGATGGCGGCGAGCGATATTTTATATTGTGAGCGTTAACATGGCTACGGTAACCGCTTCACATCAGGCGGGTCGTGTACTTGTCTGCCACCCGACGTAGTATAAAAAAATAAAAAGATGAATAAGGGTTGACGACGAAGAAAAATATCGAGTGAAATACAAAAAAAAATGCTGTATCCTTCTAGTATAATAAACAGTCAGTGGTAAAATGAACTAAATCTTAGTTGAAAATTATGCATTTTATTGCTGTGGCTGCGTAAATAGGTACGATATGTACTCAATGTACCTGTTTATATAGCGATAATATTCATTGTGCAGTACCTATTATCTAGTTAGATTTATTATGTTTGTAACTCGTTATGTACAATCGACATTACATAGATCTACAATTCTACACTAACATTATAGAAGGCATATTTCGTGTGACTGACTCATCGACGCAGTGCCGAAACTACCAAACTACGAATATTTGTGACAGCATGTTACTTTTACGGCCTAGACCTTATAATAGAAATGTAGTACATATATCTATTATAAGGTTAATTATAAAGGATAGTGAAAAAACGTTGTGTTTTGATTTAAATTTTGTACATGTACTTTGGTTGGGGTTTAAATGACTCACCACCACAGCCTACCTCACCTGCACATGATGCACCCGTCTGAACGACACAACGAGTCTCTGGCGAAAGGGAGAAGAGAGGACTGGAGAAGTACCTCCACCTCACAGAATACTGCAGGCAAATTACAATTCCATAAGGTTGACCCGTGTATTCCGCCACCCGAAGTAGCATAAAAAATATTCTTTAATAAAATTTAATGAAACATGTGTAATAGAATTCATCAAGATCAATCAATATCCATCAATTTCATCCTGTATATTAAATCTGAGGTACCTACCTAATTAATGTTTGTTTGTTTTGTGTGGAAAAAAATCATAATTTTTGTTTGTTATTTGGACGGAAAATAAATAAACATCCACACTTTGTTATATAAAACTAAGTTTGAATGTATAACTTTATTACATACATATTTGTATACATAAACTCATGTTTTTCTCTATATATGGTCTGCAAAAGCAAGCTATTTCCTTTTAAAGAATATCTTGTAGCTAAGCTTTGAGTTCCGAATAAGAATTATGATTTAATTTAATAGATGGCAAACATTGTTGTCATGTAGTGTCTAACTATCTATATATTTTCTCATTTCCGTAAACCTAGCTCAACTAAATTTATAACTAGTTTTAAAAACGTCTTGCATGTCGGAATAGACCCTTCGAAATAAGTAAGCCACTTAGTGAATTTATTCAATAAACATTATTTTTCATCTGTGCATGGTTGGTTACACACTTCTAAATCTTATCAAACTCAAAGTATTGTAATCAAAGACATACAAATTGTAATCCAGCTAAATCGCGTAGGCTTTGTTCAAGTCATAGCCGTATAAGAACCTATTATTAATTTTAATAATGCTTTATACGATCTTTGTTAAAGGATTTCAGATATTTTAACAGTATTTTTTTTTATGCGGCTAATGTCACTTGCTAACGTTGCTAAAACTATAACCTCGAGAAGAAAAATGTAAACCGATAGCATAGAATAAGAAATAGCACTAGTAGTACTGATAGGCACTTACTTAATTGTAGATAGTCTGCCCATTTTATATGTACTCTGTGTAACACAGATGTAAATTCCTTTGCGTATACGTAAAGGAATTACAATTGTACATCTGTGTTAATTGTTATACTTAATTAAACATATAGGTACTGTTCCTCAAAAATCTTCTTTGTTATTAGCGTAAAATATATTTCCAAACTCCAATATCTATTTTAAATTTAAATCGAAATGGAAAATAACTTTTTAGGTACATACTTCATTTTTTCCTGAAATTCATAATATAATTACCTAATATTTCCAAATAATTTATTTTTCACTTCATGACCTAAATTTTATTGATATTTCAATCCATACATAATAAAATTATGATTGTACGTTTGTAAATTATGTTCTACTTCTACTTACCGTGTATTTATCAATTCTTCCATTTTCATGTCCGAAGTGTCGCTTCTCCTTCATATCCACAATATTCCTGGCACTCGTAACAGCCATATTGAAAAATTAAATTAAAAAAACAATAAGATCTGTCAATTTTCGCGCGAAAATGTGGTGCGTTCGAAATGCGGCTATCCCGCGTTCCTCGGTAGGATCGCGGCGAGATTCCAAGTTCGAATGGTTGCGAAATAGCGCGCTTCATTTTATATAAAAGCTGTGCAGTTGTTCTGAACGCGCCCCCGCGTCGCTCCTGTCCCTTTCATATCCGCTCATAGAGCCTAAAGTGAGCGTAGTTTGTTCTAGTTTCAATTAGGTAGTGTGTATACCTATAGATCTGGAATTTACAGGAGCAGTTATCTATAAAAGTTTCTTGGGTAAACGAAGCGCGAGTTACGATTTCATCTGCGCAGTTCTATTTACAAATTTTTTACAGTAGTCCCAGATCGACGCTACATACTAAGAGGCAGACTCTATGTAACGATTTATAAGATTTATTTGAGAATGAAATTTAAATAATACCTACTAATAGCTAATGTTGTATACCTACTAATATATTGTTTATGTACTATATACATAAATATATTGTTTATGTACTATATACATAAATATATTGTTTATGTACTATATACATAAACAATATATATCAACAAATCTCACCAATATTCATCCTATCATAGATTATGCGAACTTTGTATGAAATCTCTAAATTATGATATTTGGTAGCGAGATATCCATGGAGATAGATTCAAATAAATAGTACCTAAATAACGCAAATATTTGTTTAGATCAGTGTTTTTCAAAGTGGTGGCGACCTCTGGATGGGTTCTCCAAGCCTCTACAAGAGGGTTGCGGAAGGTCGAAATGTTGTAAAAAAAGCAACATTCAAAAAGATATTTTTAGATAAGTACTTCATTATATTTGTTTTATTTATTGTATTTAATTAACGATTTTAATTATGAAAATATAGGTGTATAGATGTACGGATGTACGAATTTGATATTTATAATGTAATAAACTACATACTTACAATTAAGGGACTTTGAAGGATAGGAGTTCGCAATTTTTTTTTACATACTAAGGGGGTCGCGGCATGAAAATGTTTGAAAAACACTGGTTTAGACGAACTGCGCGTGAAGTGATGGCAGGGAGAGGTGCAATCATGTGCAATGCTATTTTTAAAATGAATGCCATACATCCTCATCATCAACTAATTGTACGTAGGAGCGACAAACAATTTAATTAGCATAAATGTAATTCTTAAATATATACGTATATCTATGAATTACATTACATTATGTATTACGTGCCATAGTCAGAGATTCTCAACGAGAGAAACTGCTAAAGCAGGCAAATAAAGTTACTCAACCATCCTTTTTCCTCGGATTTGTCCTAGTTTGGAGAGAGCGCCCGGGCGGGCTTTCATTCGTAGTCCACGGTTAAAAGTTTTAAATCACTACCACTACACGTTCTATGCTGGGATTAACCGTCTTGTCACAGAATAAAAAAATACTTACTACTAGTCACTGATGACATGTCCGGGTTTTAAGATTCAAAATCCGGAGTTTTCGCGCTTCTTGTCCTGGTTGCTAACGTTTAGAGATGGCAATCCTAACTAGGTTAAACAAGACGAAGTATCTAGGAGTATTGATTGACCAGTGGTTGTCCTGTCATCCGCACACAGAGCTTGTGAAGCGACTCAGGAAACTCGCATAGTTCTTTAGAGGGCTTAGGGGCCATCCATAAATTACGTCAAACGTTAAGAGGGACGGAGGGGGTCGACGAAGTGTGATATTGTGTGACAAGATGGTAGGAGGGGTTCTAAATTTCTTGACGTGACATTTCAAGATCTATTATAATCTAAGTGTTAAAACACGAACTTTGAACTATTATCGAAAAACTCGAAAACATTTGCAACAATAGATGTAAAATTGCAAAATATGTGACGTCACACTAGGGGTAGTCTCACAAATGTGACCAGCCCCCTTACCACAAACTCTTATTGCGATTCAATAACTGAATACATTGCTTATTCATACCAATGAATAAACGACTCTATTTCAAATTTGATAGAGTCACTTATTCATTGGTATGAATAAGCGATCTATTCAGTTATTGAATCGCAATAAGAGTTGGTGGTAAGGGGGCAGCTGTGACAAGGACGGGGGAGGGGTCAAAAAATCATAAAATTCGTGTGACGTAATTTATGGATGGACTCTTAGATATGTGGCAGGCGGCAATTACTAAACAGTATCTATGCTGCCTTGGCACATTGGTGCTAGGGATTGCAATCCGGCATCATTTTGAGTCCGGCCGGATCCGTCTGGATTTCCATCGATCCGGCCGGATCAGACCGGATCCGGCCGGATTGATCAAATCAGAATGATTTTCGCTTTTCGGTTCAAAATGAACTGTTAGTAAGTTAATCAAGTGTCATTGTACATACTTAATATAGGTCGTTTGAAAGTAGAAAACAAAACATATCTATAGTAATGTTATAAAGCTGAAGAGTTTCTTTGTTTGGTTAAATGAGCTAATCTCAGGAACTACTCACTCGAATTGAAAAATTATTTTAGTGTTAGATAGCTTATGTTTCGAGGAAGGCTATTGGCTATATAACATCACGCTACCACCAATAGGAGCGGAGCACCAAAGAAAGATGGGCAAAAAATATTCCTCTTGAGAGCTTCCGTTGCGTGCGTTACGCATCAATTATATACGACGGTGTAGGACGATATCCACCATAAAAAGGTTAAAAAAAGTTCGTCATAGCATATGTCTATCTTATAAGATTTGCTCACTATATATATAACCTTTCAAATGGTAACCTTACGCTTCACTCTCAACGCTCTGTCACACGCAGAAGAAGTTGCGCGAGTCAGCTAGCAGGTATATAAAAACAACTTTATTTCCAATCCAATGTTAAGATTAGACAACGAGCAAACAATTAAAATCTAGTAGTGTAGGTAAAGGCCTTTTCAGCTTCTACACTTGTCGACTTTGTTTAGCAAATAATCGTGAATAGCAGACAAGTATTCTCCTCGAACTCCATCACTTTCAAATGCAGTCATTTCCTTTTTTAGTACTTTATCAAAATCTTTCTCTTTTTTAGTATGTATTATAGCATACATACTAAAAATGAGAAAGATTTTGATGACACGTGATTTCTTGCTGAATTTGTAATTTTATTCTTCCTGTAGGTAATGTCAAATCTTTCTTTAGTGATGGTGAATCTCCGAACCGGATCCGAGCACCGGATCCGGTATATCAGTACCGGATCCGGGAAACGTTTAATAATGCCGGATCCGCCGGATTACCGGATCCGTTTTTCCGGATTGCAATCCCTAATTGGTGCTAACTTATTGTATCCCAGTATGGGGTGGAGCAACTAAGACCAAGTTTCTCGTATTAGAGTGGGAACAGAGATTCACTGTGTATTTTTGAAGTGAAAACTTCTTGTTGTGCACTTTTTGATATGTAAAAAATGTTACACTCGCGTCAGAACACGTGGCCTGATCTAAAATTCATAAGACGGAGGGAGCGTTCGCTGCGTAGGAGAGGAAATGTATCCCCCTCTCTTTCTACCGCGCGGCGAAAATGTATGCCTGCTCTTGCTGTTTATTTTTAATGTAATATAAACTGTCATGTTTGTGTACGATAGCGCAATAAATGACTCTTGTATTTTACCACATAAATGATAGTACTTTTATACTGATAAATAAAGCAATTCGTGCTAAATTATTCCTTAACCATACCAAAATATTCAAAAATGCACAACGTTAATGTTCAAGTTTTCACTTCTGTCGGCACTCCCGGAGTGCAACCCGATTTTTTTTATACTACGTCGTGTGGCAGAAAGGCATACGACCCGCCCGAGTGAAGTGGATTTTAGTGACCCATTGAAGCCATGCCCAGTCTATGTCAGTCTAAGTCTTGTACCTTTATCTGAGCAAATAAAGATTTCATCCATTCATTCATAGGACGCTTAAGGTGGCTAGTCGACCGCCCTAGGTATCCCTAGAGCAGGTGTTCCGCAAAGTGTGTGCCGCGGCACACTGGTGTACCATGGTCATTATTTGGTGTGCCTCGAAAAAATAAGGTTATCTCATAAAGCTAAACAGACGGATAGAAGAAAAACACACCTCCACAAATAAAAACTGATTTTTCATTTATGGTGTACCGCCAAAAATTTTCGTTTTCCTAGATGTACCTTAAACACAAAAAGTTTGCGAAACACTGCCCTAGAGGTCATAGTAACTACGTATGTATAACTCTAGCTAGAGTGATGTGTTGTTGAATAACTTTAAAACGAACTAAGGAGGTTGAAAGTTTAAAACCTACTACCATTTTATAAAAACATCATCGTTTGGGATGAAAGTGTCTTACAACGATCTTTAAAAACAAAGCCAACCTCACCTGCACGTGGTGTACCCTGCCAACTAACGAAGGAGGCTATGGCAAAAGTGAGGTAGGGTATTTGTAAGCTGACCGATTGGGGAAGTACCTCCTCCTTACAGAATACCGCAACCCAATAACAATTCCCTTGAGGGTTTTAGTTTATCTGTAAGTGAGTGAGGTCACCAGAAAGGAAGGAGTTGCTGTGTTGGCAGCGGGGGTGGCGGCGCGTAACGATATTTTGCAGTTGCGAGCACATGTTGCGAGTGTTAATATATCTATGGTAACCGCTTTACATCAGGCATGCCGTATGCTGGACGGTAGACCAGCATACGGCCCGCCTGATGTGCCTGAGGGGTCGGGAGGTATCCCGACGTAGTATACCTATAATAAAATAGACTAGTTATTAACAATAATTGTTTATTGTAAACGCGGATGAAGTCGCGGGCGGCTGCTAGTATGTAGTTATGCAAATATACAATGAATTCTAAGTATTTTTATAAGCGATTAAAATATAAAAATTTCATCATCATTGTGCACTGTAATCAATTTACGTTATTTGGCAAATTCTAGTCAGACTCGTACAAATTTTTAGTTGTAAGGGTTCCCTAAAAAATCCTAAAAACTTGGGACAAAAATAAAACTTCACAATTTTTTGTATATTATTATTTATGTAATAATACGACATTTGAATTTCGATTATTATATGGAAATAAACGGAATGTTTCTTTATATACATATACGAGCAGTGGGTCACTTGATAGACAGCAATCACCACCGCCCATGGAGATCAACAACATCAAGGTGTCGCCGATCCGTTGCCAGCCTACTTCTTTTCGTTCTCACAAATGTCACATTTGGTATTCTCGTAACAATATGTAACTTCAAAATTAAATTTAAGCGGGATTATATCGAAATATGAGTGGAAATTAAACAAAGAATGTTACTTTGCCAATAACAAGAATTGACAATAATTAATTAATGAAATCAATCATTTAATTTTAGTCAATTCACAATTCAATCTCGATTCGGTCAACTTTCAATTTGCGCTCGTAGAAAAATTACGAGATGTTAGAAAACCTTACATGCATGATCGCGTTAATTCCCGTGGTTATTATAATTTTGATTATGCAAGACGAAAGTTAAAGAGTTAATATTTTCTATACTGTGTTTTAGAATAATTAGAATTAGTGGTAGCATGTATCTACCCGCTAGTGGGTATAGGTCTTCCGCAATGTTTTCCGCCACCAAACGCAATCTTCCGTATTCTGGCTCTAGTACTTCCAGCCACTTTTCTGATGTCATCGGGTAGAAGAAGGGCGTACACTGATTTTATAGATAGATAGATAGAATATGCTTTATTTACATAATACAAATTAAAAGTACAGTGAATTAATAAATTAATACAGACTTGTATATATGCAACAAGGCGGCCTTATTGCTGAGAGCAATCTTTTCAAGGCAACCTTAGGGTAACGAATTTGTGCATGGAGTGGGCAGGATTCGCAAATCAAAAGAAATTAATGAAAGCTTAGTTAAATATAGTAATATTATGAGAATAAGTTAAATATAGTAATATTATAATTGGGTCTACTAGCCACTCTCCGTGGTACCCTAATCCTAACAGCTGGACGTGACTTTCCAGATACAAAGCTATCTACCGCCTAAATCTGAGTATATAGGGTCCACCTGAACAAATAAGTTGTTGACACTCTACTTAATGAACAACGAGAATAAAAAAACATTGTATGTGATGCTACGCACGCTCGGCATTTCAACGAAAAATTTCGTTTTATTATTAGATATATACGTAAAAATTGTTATAATATTTTTAAATTTTAACACCCTTAAGGGAACACGTGCTAATTAAGGGACAAAAAAAATATTCGTTAAATACACAACGAATAAAAAATATAGTTTTACTCGATTGTTTACAAACCCTATAGATTCTTATAAACTTTTGATATACATGTATTTGTTTTTTTTAATTTTATTGAAACAACTACAGAATAAAATGAATTGTTGTTTATTTAGCGAATAATTATTTTTTTCTGTCAAGTGGCGCTAGATTTACAGCAGCCGCCTTTAAAACTACAAAATCAAAAAAAAAAAAAAGTTCGCATATGATTATAAAATTGCTTTACATCAGGTGTATCCGTAGGCCATATGCTTGTTTATTATTATTGTTATGAGAAAAAAATTTTAGTGTAGAATTTTTAACTATTTCTTGCTCAAAACCAGATGATATATGCTAAAATGGAAAAATTTGAGACAATACAATAATTTGAGCCTAACTGATTGATAAGGTCCACATTTAATTAAGTCAGAATAACAGACGTTAGCATAATCAAAGAGCGAAAATATAAGAGATGGGTTTAGTGTGACAATAAAGATTCATCTCTTTCAGTGACGTAATTTGGTCCGAATCGGCGTATTCAGTATCGACTAACCTTTAGACCCGTGAACATCGCAAGTGATACACATATTTCGTTAGTCTTTGAGGGGTCAAGTTATACTGTTACACAATTGGGTGGCTCTAGAAATGGTGGTAAGTCACTTGCTGTCCCTATTTTCGTGATTCTTTGTGTTTTGATCCTATCTCTCCAATCACCTACTTATTGTGTTGTATTGGAATATCTGAGCCAAATCATGACGTGTGTAAACAACTACAAAACTGCCAATAAATTTAGTTGCTTTGAGCTTTAGGGTTTTACAAAGACTTACAATAATAAATATGATTGCCATTTGTAACCTAAAATAAACGCTGTTATTTTAGTACTAGCTTAACTAACCTCCATCCGCAGCTTCTTCGCCCACGTGAATATGGGTTGAATGCGTCAAAACTATGCCCTTCCTCGGGATATAATCTAACCGATGAGTACATGCAAAATTCAAAAAATTAAATATTTCAGTTGTTTACTCATGAAAAGGTATCAAACAAACAGATAGACTACTTATACGTTTATAATAAATAACGGATTAGTATATAGCATGGATGTCGATTTTATGTGTGGATGTTCGTATTTTTAAAATGCATTAACAATTTCTGGAGAAATATATGAATTGCACAGTTTACACTCGAGTTATACACGAGCGACGTTTGTAAGACCAAGCCGAATGTGTCCAACGTGACAGTGACCAAGTCGATGGTCACTGTCACGAGTGCGTAAAACCTTTCCACTCGTGTGTCATACGACGTTTTTCAATACATTTGAAAAAAAAAAACCACAAAGAAAAAGCACAAATGAAGTAAAATTAACCTTCAAATGCATATTGACTGGTTCCGTATGTACACTTTTCGAGCAAATATATGGAAATAAAATTGTATTGGTGATGTCAGTTTTGTCATGGTGGATACTGTGAAATAATTGTTTTGGTGCTTCATTTACAAGTAATTACAATATCTGCTACTTACAGAAATGTACAAAATAACTCTTTGATATGTAAAGCAACCAGTTCAGTTCTCATTATATGTGAGATATGTTCATAACATTGTGTTCTAAAGTATATTCTAACAATAACAAATTCGTAAGAATAAGTCTCAGTAAATTTTATGCTCTGGATCGCGAAATTGACCATAGGTCGCAGCGACCATCCATTTTCATTACGTTTTATTTAACACTGCGCACTACGCGACTAACTGCTGGTCGCGCGGCCTATAGCGCAATGGTTGGTCGCTGCGACCGTAAGTCATGACCGTAGAGTGAATAAGCTATTCAGCGAAGAACCTCTATAGGGGTTTTGTAGATGTTGTGTGTATTTTTAGCATAGTTTCTGATCGGTCGGTTCATTGGGATCAGAAGCTGCAAGTAGCCATCGCAGGCTATGGACACTTGAGACATCAGAGGCATCACGCACGCGTTGCCGACACTGTGAAAACCCCTTTAGTCCTCTCATAAAGAATCCCATACTGTAGTCTCCTGGGAAAACCTTGGCAGGGTATTCATTCCACAACTTGAGAGTTCGAGGTAGGAAACTCTTCTGAAACCGTAGTGTATAATTCATCATCATCATCATCAGGTCCATTTTAGTCTCCACTACAGGAGCACGACCCTCTCTCGTCCGTCCCAGACAGAAGGAGGATTTGGTCTACACTCCCCACGCTGGCCAGACGGGTTGGGGAGGCCTGATCAATGTTTTATATTATATTTCCCTTAGCCGCCTTGTACGCTTTGAGTATTCTTCTACGACATCCACGGGAAGTGACGGAGTGATTCTATTCTAGTCTGCCGGAAACCACACGGCCAAAAATACATGTACATACATAATTTGACTGTATACTTTATTCTCTCAAGTTAGACCATACAGTGGCGTACCGCTACGCTAGACGGGCCCAGTATGAAAATTCGGTGGGGCCCTTCTACACAAACATGTCAAGACCGGGGGTTTTCTATCTACTCGAACCGATCACTAAGGGGCCCTCATAGCCCAGGGGTTCCGCATCACTGGTACAGCTGATACGGTAGCTACGCCCCTGGATCATATTCGTCGTCAACCCTTATTCATCCCACTGCTGGGATACGTTCCTCCCGTCAATCGAAGGGGGGTTTAGAGCATACTCCACCACACTGCTTAACTGCGGGTTGGTGGAGGTCTGGATTATATTACACTCAAATAAAAAAATAAATATTCTAGGACTAATTACACGCTGCCATCTAGTCTGAAACTAAGCAAAGTTTCAACTAGAGGTACCTACTAGACAACTGAGGGGCAATTCTCGTAATTAAAATGTAGTCAAAATTAAGTTCCGATCCAGTCTCAATCTCACAAATGTCAAATTTGGTATTCTCGTATCACATTATGTAACTTCAAAGTTTGATTTAAGTGGAATTATATCGAAATATGACCGAATATTAAGCAAATTAAGAATGTTCCTTTGTCAACAATAAGAATGGCTTATAATGAATTAAATCAAGTGTATAATTTTAGTCGTAGAAAAATTAGGAGAATTGGCCTTCTGATATTATACTTACATAGTACATACATTTTTTTTTTGTAAATACATACACAGAAAACACCCAGACCAAGACAAATATATTGGAGATACGCGGGTAGTTGCGCGAGCAATACATCTACTCCGTCATAAATAAAATAATAAAAATAGTAAATAGTTCCAAATAACAGTGAAATAATATTTTGTGTAATCGTATAGTCCGAAATTGGAACCTCAAGTGTTATCAACTCTGAAACATGATAGACTTTTCTAAATTTCAATAAAACAACAACCGTGAGAAAAGTGAATAATAAACACAAATTAACCAAATAGTGCATCGTAATACTGCAATAATCTTGTGATACTGACCAAGGATGATGTTATTCTGGAGCTTTCCCCGGAAACGTGAGTGAAATCTTAAATTATCGCATGAAAACATAAAACAGTGAACGTTCATTATTCAAAATCAAGGTTGTAAACAACAACAGTCCTGCTACTCGTCGCTAGATGGCGTTAAGGAATCACAGTAAACATTGATTTATCTTAGTACACGGTAGTGAGAGGGACACTGTTTTTTGCAATTAATTACTTCAACACACAAGAAATGGCGCTAAAATGCAATAAATGTAACAGCGAAATTACAAAAAGAGATTTTATACTATGCTGTCATTGCCAAAAACATTACCATATACACTCAGCGGCACGGAAAGTGGCCCAAGCGCTTTTTAGAGATTTTACTCACAATAACAATAAAAATGCATGAAGTTATTGATTAAATGTGTGTAATTATTAATTTGACAAATGGCTAATCAGTTTAATGTACAGAATACTGAGATTTTTATCGAGTTTTAACAATTTATGAACTAAAGACATTGTACACAAAAAACAACATTTTACATAAAATTTTATTAAAAAAAAGAAACGACACCAGACTTAAAATTAATATCGGGTATTTCTACCTCTGCCTCTGATGACCGCCTGCATGTGATCAGGCATGCTGTGGATTAGGTTTTTAACCTCTACTTGAGGCATTTCTTCCCAGGCAGCCAGCAGTTCGATTTTTAACTCATGAAGAGTCGATGGAGGGTTATGACTTGTTCGGATTTTCCTTTTTAGCATGTCCAAGACATGCTCTATTGGGTTCATGTCTGAGCTCCTTGCTGGCTACTGGACTTTTTGTATCCCGACTTCCAAAAGATAATCATTTACGCAACGCGCTGTGTGAGGTCGAGCATTGTCTTGCATTAGAAGAAGTTCTTCACGACCGATGAACCCCTAGTATGGTAAAACATGATCTTGAAGAATTTCTTCAATGTATCGTGTTGCTGTTAAACGATCTTCAAGCGCTACTAACTCAGTACGTGCTTCAGAAATGATTCCTCCACAAATCATGATTTACTCTCCATGAAAACTGACTGTTTCAGTGGTAGTAATTGGTTTATATCGCTCTCCAAGCCATCTCCACACACGCTCCCGACCGTCTGGGGTCCTTAAAGCCACTCTGCATTCGTCTGTCCACAAAACTTTTCTCCATTCTTTATGAGTCCAATCAGCGTGCTCTCTGGCAAAGAAAAGTCGGGCTACGCGATGGTGCCGGAGGAGTTCTGGACCTCGAGTTGGTCTGCGAGCACGCAGGTCCCGTTCCTCTATCCTCCGTCTGATTGTACGCTCGCTAACGTTGACCCCCCTGGCCGCTTGTAGGCGTTGTCGCATTTCGACCGCGGCGAGGAACCGATTTCTTAAAATTGCAAGGACAATAAAACGATCATCGCCCGCTGAAGTACACCTTATTCCACCACTTCCTGGTCTTTTCGTATAGAGCCCAGTCTGGTGGTACCTCGTCAAGGTATACCTTAGAGTTTTACGGGGTACATTTAAAGTTTCAGAGATTTCTCGCCGAGTTCGGCCTTGTTCTCTCAACAATACAGCTTGTGCAACCTGAGCTGGAGTCATGGGCAATATTTTCCAATTCTGGAAACAAGAATAATCTATAGATTAATAAAAAAAAAATAGAAAAAGCAAGATTAAACCCACTAAGATTTTAATATTGAATTTTAACTTACCTTTGTTCTTTGCGTTATCACACAGAAATGCGGTTTAAATGTCATAAAATTTAAATGAACGACCATGTTCTTGTAAAAACCCTCTAAAACGAATAATAACAAACTTACTGATGAATTGTAGCATAAAGCTTTGATATACGACATCTATTTGACTTCTTATCGCTTTGTTTATGTTTGGGCCACATTCCGTGCCGCTCAGTGTAGATTGCACTAGCTTAAGCGCGAAAAGGTTTTACTTAATGTCCTTGGAAAGCAGGAAAAATTGCCAATGCGACGATTGCATGTACAACAAATGCGGACCAAATACGACGAAACACACTCTTAATATTCCAACTGAGAACTCCTTTGAGACACTGGCTGATGAAAGCGACACAGCTGTAAGCGACTGCCATGAGTATATTACTCTGCGAAGCCAGAAAAAGCTTGCATCATTGCCAGACCTGACTACGTCGTTTGCTTCAGTAAATGACACAAATGTAACCACACACAGTCTTCCGGACCTCAATAACGGAGACAATTTGGTTATTGACTAATTAAAGACGGAAATACACAAATTAAAACGAGAACTAGAAATAGCAAATAACGAGATTGACAATTTAAACACAACGAATCAAAAATTATTACGGAAAATCCAAGAACAAGAGAAAGTCATTAAGAGATATAAAAACTGGAATATAGACGACCTCAATTTGAGCAATAAAACTAATAGAGCATATGTATCTACGCCATTAACTGGGAAAAGTACTCTACACAGGGAAAAACAAAAGCTGATGAATTGTTTAGGTGGAAAAAAATACATAACAACAGATCATAGCAACGTCAGGTCGACCTCATTACCACCCGAAGACAAACTGGCTATGCCTGAGAGGCGAAAGACGCACATCAGTGCGACAACAGATGGCGACACTACCGAGAAATCAAGAAAAAAGGAAATATTGACAAATACCAAGGCAAAAGTTTGCCTGATAAGCAGCATTAACAACGATAAACAGTCATCATTTCATCAATAATAAAACAGCAATTAGAAGACCGACAGGTATGCCACTACCGGATGCCGGGTGCTGGAATTGATCATCTTTTAAAAGGACTAGAAACCAAACTTAAGACATTTACAAGTGCTGATTTTTGTATAGTAATGATGGGGGAAACTGATTTTAGAATTTCTGAAAATTATATTAATCTCGTAAGTAGAATAAGGCAAAAATTGTTATCTGTACAACATACTAATATTATTTTTTGTGTACCAACATTTAAGTACTCATATAATGCAAATATTTTTACCAAAAGGCTCGAAATGTTTAATAAAATATTTTATTATGATAATTTAAAATACGAATATTGTTACATTTTAGATTCAAACAAAAATCTCTCCTATACATATAATATGTTTTCTAGACTTACCGGGAGAATAAATAACCGTGCCATGAAAGTCATAGCAAGCGACTTAGCCTAATTAATGCTAAGTGTTTATGATAACAATGTGCCTCAATGTAACAACCAGATTGATGAAAATTTAACGTCTAACCCTAATGATATGTCTGATAGTAGAACCCCTTGTAAAAAAGATAACTGTTCCTTACGAGCCTAAATGTTTAACTATAATGTGTCAAAATATTCAGTGTTTGACCAATAAGATAGACGAATTGAATATATTTTTGATGGATTGTGACTATGACGTGGATGTGGTGGTTATGAGTGAACACTGGCTATTACCGAGCGATTTTCATCTTTACCCATTGGAGGGCTACGATTTGCGTGCTAAATACCTGCGCAAAGAGCGCATTCATGGAGGTGTAGCTATATTTACTCGTAATAATATAAAAACTAAAGAACGATTAGATATTCAATCTTTTTCAATAGAGTTTGTTGTGGAATTTTGTGCAGTAGAAATTGCTAGTCAAAACATGATAATAATATCCGTATATAGACCCGATCGGGAAATAGAAAGGTTTCTCTCACAAATGCAAGCTTTACTAGAACATCTCTCGAAATATTCAATGCGCAAAAAAGTTATTATCGCTGGTGACATTAATTTAGACATAACAAAAAATACAAAAAACAGCAATAACTTCGTAAACCTTCTCAAATCTTATGGTTTACGATGTACAATAAATTCACCCACACGAGAAACAAAAAATAGCTCTACTTGCATCGATCAATTTATAGTCAGTGAAAATTTAAGCATTGATACAAGAGTGGAAGACTACCAATTATCAGACCATAAGACTTTATTGAGCCTGATACCTTTACACGGTCCCGAAACAAAAACCACTAAGACTTGTAAAATAAGAACACGAATTTTTAGTAGTAAAAACATGGAGTTATTTAAAAGTGCATTAAGTAAAATTAACTGGCAAAATATTTTATCTCTAAACAATGACATAAATAAAAATTATGACATGTTTTCCCATGAATTGAAATTACTATTAGACACATATATACCTCTAAAATATATAAAATTAACTAATAATAAAAAACAAAATGGATAACTAAAGGCTTAAAGAAATGTTGTTATCACAAACGTGTACTACGCTATCTCACTAATTCATTTGAGAGCAAAGCATTGAAAATTTACACTAAATCATATATTAAAATTTTAAAGAGATTAATAGCTTCTGAAAAGAAAAGGTCAAATATACACAGGTTACTAAGCGCTCAAAATAAAAATAAAACTATGTGGAGCATGATCAAGGAAAAAACAAACCTATCGAAACATTGCATCCATAAAAATATTACTTTAAAAACCCAAAATGACAATATAACATCTCCACTAAAGGTAGCGAATACATTTAACAAATATTTTCTCAGTGTCAGCGCAAACAGTAATAAAACCGTTCCCAACCTGCCAAACGCGAAGTCGCTATTGAACTCATTCTATTTAGGAGACGTTACAGAATCGGAAGTAAGAAAGACCATATTAAATTTAAAGCGTAATAATACTAGCGGACATGACGAAATCCCAGGTTCATTGGTCGCCTATTGCGTAGACGTGTTAGGGGCACCTTTAACATTTCTCGTGAACCAATCCTTTAATGAAGGCGAATTCCCGGAGAGTCCAAAACTAGCTATAGTAAAGCCGATTTTTAAAAAGGGAGATTCGTCATGTGTTTCAAATTACCGTCCTATTGCATTATCACCAGTAATGTCTAAAATTCCTGAAAATTTAATATGCAAAAGAATATATTCTTTTTTGTAAAAACATAACGTACTAAATTGCAGTCAACATGGTTTTAGGAAAAATCGATCAACTTCTTCAGCTGTATTCGATTGTAATTTCGAAATATTAAATATATTAAACAGTAAAAAGTGCGCAATAGCTATTTTCATGGATATTTCTAAGGCCTATGATAGAGTCTCACATAAAGTTTTAATTAAAAAACTAGAGTTGCTAGGCATTAGAGGTCAAGCAAAAAAATGGCTTACTTCATACTTGAAGGATAGGAGGCAAGTCGTACAAATTACACACCGGCGAGCTACAAAAATGCGAATCATCCAGTAAGTTGGTGCACGGGTCCATTCCGCAAGGCAGTGTATTGGGATGTTTGATAATTTTATCGTACATAAACGAACTTCCTTCTGTCGTCCCACATAAGGTTGTTATGTTTGCCGTCGACGCAACCCTTGTAATCTCCTGCGACTATGAAAACGCGAGCGGAGTGCACCACTTGATAACGGAATCGTTAACTGAAATTGCGAAGCACTTGGAAGATATAAACCTTGTTCTTAATTACGAAAAAACCAAAATCATGCAGTTTAGACCGTATCAGAGAGTGGGACTGAGCCTTAAGCTAAGCCACAATGGACACAACATCGAGGAGGTCAGCTCGTTCACACTATTGGGAATCACTATGGACTCTCATCTGTCATGGAAGTTCCACGTCGACTCGGTTGTAAATAAACTTAGTAGATTTTCGTATGCACTGCGAGAACTCCGAAAATGTACAAACGCGGAGTGTGCGCTTGCGGCGTACCACGGATATGCCGCGGCCTGGATACGTTACGGGATTGTGCTCTGGGGCAATTCTACTGATACGCCAGCAGTATCCATTTTGCAAAAGCGTTGCATTCGAATCATAGCTTTGGCTGGACGGAGAGATTCATGCAGATTGTTATTTTCCAAATACCGCGTGCTCACAGTGACTGGCGTGTATGTTTTTGAATTATGTAGATTTATACGAAAACACGCTCACTATTTCCAAAAGTTTGCAGATAAGCCTAGTAGATACGCCTCACGCCGTGAAAACAATATAGTTGCACCCCCAGCCCATCTTGACATATATAAGAATGGCTCTTACTACATGGCCATTAAAGTGTACAATCATTTACCCGAGTCCGTAAAAGCCCTCAATGGTAGTGAATTTGAAAGTACCTTAAAAAATATCCTAATTAAGAATTCATTTTATAATTTAAAAGAATATTTTGACATGAAAAATATAATGTAGTATATATAATATAATTCTAATTTGACATAATCAATTTGTCATATTGTAATTTGACATGTACCTAAGAATAGTTTAATAATAATAATGTTCAATTCCTAATATTAAATTTGAATTTAATTTAATTTGTTATGTAATTAAAAGTTTTAAATATATATATAATATATTTTCACAATGCCTTGAAAAGGTAAATTTGTAACAAAATTGCTAAGATCTAACTCACAATTATGATTGTACCTGTTGTTGCAAATTCCAGTGAATAAATGAATATGAATATGAAAAAAAAAATACACATGTTCATGAGCACAAATGTTGGTCATGTGCGGGGATCGAACCCGCGACCTCGGAGTGAAAGTAGCCATTGCTAGCCATTCGACCACCAAGATCGTCTTAATAATGATTCCAATTGGGTAAAAGTGAAATAACAATAAAACATTACGCAAAAAGACGTAGTACCGTAGCTAGGATTTCTTTGCTGTGATTTTTATTACGGCGTTTAGATGCGATGGTATCAGTTCCTTGTTTTTTAGGGTTCCGTACCCAAAGGGTAAAACGGACCCTATTACTGAGACTCCGGTTTCCGTCCGTCATTCCGTCTGTCACCAGGCTGTATCTCAAGAACCGTGATAGTTAGACAGTTGAAATTTTCACAGATGAATTATTTCTGTTGCCGTTATAATAACAAATACTAAAAAAACAGAATAAAATAAGCACTTAAGGGGGCTACCATACAATAAGCCAGATTTTATTTTTGCCGTTTTTATAGATAAATAATTTCGCGCGCGAATCCGACTCGCACTTTGCCGGTTTTTTACGGTTCATTACGTTTTCACTGACAAAGACTAGAAAAGTGTATTCTGTCACAGGGATGTTTTAATAGGTTTTATTTTATGTGACGTTCATACGTTTGCAACTAATCAATCAGAGCAGTTAAACATGATAAAGTATTTAGCCCGTATTGAAAATTACCGGCTATGAACATAATAATGTTATAAATACTAATAGATATGGCATACCCATACAAAAGTGCTCGCTTCCCGTTACGCCTGGAAGGCGGACTATCACTATCCTCATCATCTCGGCGTTTCAATATGCTTTCTATCTCTTTCCCAAGGGAAACAATTCCCTTAATAGAATAATGCAGTCAAGTAACAATACTTGGCTGCATTATTCTATACATGGTATAAAAAAAATGCTGCTCCTTATGCCATGCAAACTAATATGGGCTTGTGATGTAAGTACCATAAACTATCTCCACGACCACAGATTGCATTTACATCAAGAGCTCAAATTAGTTTCCCTCACAAACTCACAGACCACCTACGTAGACTGGTTTCCGTGATACGAAGGGCAGTTTCACACTACAGTTTGACCTTATTAAAAACAGCTTATTTACGACAAAACGATGTCAAAACGTTATCATACTGTGAAATTATCTGAACCTTGCGCCACACCCCGACCACTCCATACAAATGTCGTGAACTACTTGATAAATAATGACGTCTGTGCAGAGCGTTCGTGTGCGTGCGGCGCCATACATACTGTTCCAGAAGATTTGTTTCAGAAGGGAGGTGAGGTCGACACGAGAGAGCGGCAGGGACCGGCCATACCGTACGTAGTACTATTATTTATACTGCATCTGAATCTTGCGCTGAATCATAACCATCGACATCGCTTGCCTACACAAAAGAGCAGTGATTTAGTGACGTACCCAAGGTACAAGAACACTAAGGTATGTTCCTTAGTGACAAATGTGAAGGCGTGAATTGAACTTGCCTACGTCATCAACTGTATTTTGTATGGAAAATAACAGTTTTTGATGACTAATTTCGTGGCGTAGACTTGGCAATATACGGGACGAACATAAATGGTGTTTTTCTATTATAGACGCACCTACATGTACTATTGTATATATATTACACATGTACTAAGTAGTTACTAGCTTTAGATTACGAAATTAGTGACAAAAATTGGTTTCACGACATGTTTCATCAACATTTTCATGTGTAAACGTCAAGGTTTACAATGCATGCATTAATTTTATTACACTGAAACAGTTTCGTATCATGCTCATTTTAAAAAAAAAACTAATGTCATGCAACTATTTTCACGGATTCGACTACCTATCAAAGTTTTCCTTGGAGGTTCTTTTAAAAAAGTAATCGGTGTTTTTTTAAGGGTTAACTGTCTGATGCCCCTGACGTAAACAAATGACCATAGGGTGAAATAATAGCTTCCCAGCAAAAAAAAAAAAAAAAACTAATACAGATGTCCCAGTAGAAAGTTCAGGGCACCTATTCAGGTTACACGTGTAGCGGTTTGCCCCCACATAGTAGAACTGCATAAACTCGTGTTTGTTTATTTATAAACACCCCCTTTCATTTCAGGAGAGTGGCAGCCTCATTCACTCCCCCGCTATGAAACTGTACAACAACATGGATCTACGAATATCACAATATTTTTACTCGAAAACGTAACACAGTTAAAAGTGTCTTAAATTTCCCATTATTTTAACTCCCGAAGCAAACAAAGAGCTTGATCGTGGAATCGAAAATTCCAACGGAAATAAATCCTGCTACTTCATTGATATTGTAAGAATATGGTAACCGTGGGCTCATGTATCAGCATCATTTGGAATCTCATCAGGGTACCAACATTCAGCAGATATATCTTATTTGAGTTCATCGAAATGCTCACAGTAATTAGGCTATACCTAAATAGAATGTGATCAGAGTACTTAAGCGAGTTTTATGTTCGCGTTCGACCATGTTAACGTAAACAAACCGACCAAATAGATAGAACTTTCTTGTTGTGAATTTATAAGACGCGTGTTACATATCAAAATTATGTGGCTTACTTGCTCACATTTTGAAGTTAGCAACCCACCTAATTTGGATATGTAACACGCGTCTGGTAAATTCACATTATGAAAGATTTTCTCAATGTGGTCGAATTAACGAATTTGACCAAAAAACTCACATAATCGACTCGTATTTTTTTGTCGCTCAATTTTTATTTTCCATACAATTATAGCCAGTTATATTCATGCCTCGTCACTTGTTTCTTAGCTCAATGTACCTCATTTCCATCCGCCCGTCTCATGCAGCGTGCTTCGTCGAGCGCACTGAAAACACTGCAAGCACTCTGTTTGCTTATATTTTCTTTTTCAGAGATCATTGTATCCAAATGTGTAGTTCAGTATTCAGTAGGTATACTGAAAATGTTTTAATTATAAAATTGGGTGACTATAATCCTAACTTGACGACTAAAGATGATGACATATCAAACCTAACTTATTATTCCAGTCGCACGTTTAGTATTTTACAGTCGCTTAATTTATTATTTTCCATTTATAATAAGCTACTTTTTTATTTGTTATGTAAGGACGATGTAGCAGCTGGAGCAGAGACAATCAAAGCAGCCACGGCAGTCGCATGCATCTACTAACGGTAGTGGGTGGGTGCCGGTCGGCAGTAGTTCGCTTGAACTAATTGGTGGCGGAAGCACGCAAAGTAGTATAGACCCAATTGCCTGAATATTCTATAAGTTTTTAAATAGGTCCATAAAATCTAATAATATGCACTGGTGTATAAACTGGACATCTGTGATTTATAAAACCGACATCTACCTTGGCATCAACCCATAATCATCACACTGTTGGGACACTGTTGAGATCCCACTGTTGGGGTCTCCTTTTAATTGAAGGGGTTCATGCTCCACCACGCTGTTCAACTGCGAGTTGGCGGAGGCCAGTTCACTTCTAACACAAACACTTGTTCTGCTTAAAAGGATTACCAAAATAATTGTAATGACAGTATGTTTTGCAATAATAAATATTTACATTTTTTTTCATTTCATTTCAGTGTTTTCAAGCCGCCCAAAGGCCACTTAGCTTAATGACTGTTGTTTAAATACAACAACCTACTTAGTATTATAAATAGGTATCTAATAATATTTATGCCACTACTAATAATTTATTCTTACATAACTATAATAACACACAATAACTACCTCAATTGCAAGAATCATATTTTTTCTGCGGTTTATGTAGTCTAGACAATAAAGCTTGAATAAAAACGATTAATTGCACCAAATAAAAAATCCGAATTAACTGTCAACACTGTACTTAGGTTAGTCAAACCGGTCGTAATTTACAAACAAGATTATATAAAAACAATCGCTCGGAAAAGTCACACTTCGCCGAACATCTTATAGAGGAGACGAAGGACACAATTTATCCTCCGACAATATAAAAATCTATTAATTCTTTCAAGAACCTGGGGCCCTACCGCCGTAGCTGAATCCGATTACCACCGAATATCTTGATTCGAACGGACACAGTATAAGTAATAGTACTACGTACAGTATGGCCACTCCCTGCCGCTCTCTCGTGTCGACTTCACCTCCCCTTTGAGACGAATCTGGAACAATTTGTATGGCACCGCACGCATACACGCTCATTTATGCGCTGCACAGACGCCATTGTTTAAGTAGTAGTAAACGACGTGACTTTTCTATAGAGTGGCCGGGGTATGGTATAAGTGACAGTTGGTGCCAACAAATTTTGTTTATTTCTTAGGGCTCCTACGTCCGGTTACTTTTCCATATAACGGTAGAAATGGAATTAATTCGGTGTTTAATGGTCTACGCGAAAAATTATGGATGATATAGGTTTGTCCCAAAATAATCTAGGTTTGTTGCTCATTATAACAGTTTTAAAACCTTTAGTTTAGAAATTTTTGTACCAATTTTTACGTAACTTTGGATTAAAAAAAATACCATTACGATTTAAAAAGAATATGCACTAGGATAGATAAACGATTGACGACTAAAGTTCAAAGTTAAGATAAAAACTAAATACACAGCAGTCTCCTGTCAGGTCGTGCCTTACTTGACATTGAGTCGTGAAATCGGCCACTTTCTCAGGAACTGTGACCAGGAAGTGGAACACATCGGGCTGGAGCTTTATCAATACTGGTATAACTCTATTGTTATGAATAGTACCTTATGATGCTAATCTTGAGTAACCACTAAAATAATTACCCAGGAATTAGCATGACATTTCAGTTCTTATTATAGACTGTTTTTTACCCACTGCGTTTGACCTGAGTGCTTAGTGCGAGTTTTTGTTCGCTTTCAATCATGTCAACGTAAACAAACCGCCCAAATTTGACGAGCTCGGTGGCGTAGCGGTCAATGACGCGCCTTCGACACCAACGCTCGTGGGTTCGATTCCCACATAGGACAAACATTTGTGTGCATGAACATGTCTGTTTGTCTTAGTCTGGGTGTTTTCTATGTATCATAAGTATATATTTACAAAAAAAAATGTATTTACGTATGAATCTCATCAGGGTACCAACATTCAGCAGATATATCTTATTTGAGTTCATCGAAATGCTCACAGTAATTAGGCTATACCTAAATAGAATGTGATCAGAGTACTTAAGCGAGTTTTATGTTCGCGTTCGACCATGTTAACGTAAACAAACCGACCAAATAGATAGAACTTTCTTGTTGTGAATTTATAAGACGCGTGTTACATATCAAAATTATGTGGCTTACTTGCTCACATTTTGAAGTTAGCAACCCACCTAATTTGGATATGTAACACGCGTCTGGTAAATTCACATTATGAAAGATTTTCTCAATGTGGTCGAATTAACGAATTTGACCAAAAAACTCACATAATCGACTCGTATTTTTTTGTCGCTCAATTTTTATTTTCCATACAATTATAGCCAGTTATATTCATGCCTCGTCACTTGTTTCTTAGCTCAATGTACCTCATTTCCATCCGCCCGTCTCATGCAGCGTGCTTCGTCGAGCGCACTGAAAACACTGCAAGCACTCTGTTTGCTTATATTTTCTTTTTCAGAGATCATTGTATCCAAATGTGTAGTTCAGTATTCAGTATACTGAAAAACAAAAAAATATGTTATGCGGACGATAGCACCGGGGACACTTATTACACGGGCCGCGCAAATATCCCCCGTTCTTTGGTGGAGGAGAGCCGCGAACAACTTGTGTCGGAAATCGGGGACACACTAAGTAGAGTGTCGGACTGGGGGCGACAAAACTTAGTGCGTTTTAACCCCTCTAAGACACAAGTCTGCGCATTTACCGCTAAGAAAACCCCATTTGCTGTAGCTCCACACTTCGAAAACACACCCCTCACTATCACAAAATCTATTGGGATTCTAGGAGTTGAAATCTCCAGCGACGTTCAGTTTCGATGTCATCTGGAGGAGAAGGTCAAGCTGGCATCGAAGAAGATAGGTGTGCTCAACAGAGCGAAGCAGTACTTCAACTCGCGGCAAAGGCTTCAGCTTTACAAAGCTCAAGTACGGCCGCATATGGAGTACTGTTGTCATCTATGGGCGGGAGCGCCTGGATACCAGCTTGCACCTTGTGACTCAATCCAAAGACGCGCTGTGAGGATTGTTAACGAATCCAAATTGACGGACGGTTTAGAACTTTTGAGTCTGAGAAGAGATTTTGCTTCCCTTTGCGTGTTCTACCGATTGTACAATGGGGTGTGTTCAGAGGAGTTGTTTGACATGATGCCCACGGCCTCCTTCTACAGTCGCACCGCTCGCCATCGACAGGGAATTCATCCTCACACATTGGAACCGAAGTGGTCACGTACTGTGCGATTCCAGCGGAGTTTTCTTCCACGTACTACTAAGCTGTGGAATGAACTGCCTGTTGAGGTTTTCCCAGGAGACTACAGCATGGGGTTCTTCAAAAAGGGCGTAAAGAGGTTTTTACAGGGTCGGCAACACGCACGTGATGCCTCTGGTGTTACGGGCGTCCATAGGCTACGGTAACTGCTTTCCATCAGGCGGGCCGTATGCTTGTTTGCCACCTTAGTGGTATAAAAAAAAAAAAAAAAAAATATATAAAAATGAGCGACTATAATGCTAACTCGACGACTAAAGATGATGACATACCAAACCTAACTTATTATTCCAGTCGCACGTTTGGTATTTTGCAGTCGCTTAATTTATTATTTTCCATTTATAATAAGCTACTTTTTTATTTGTTATGTAAGGACGATGTAGCAGCTGGAGCAGAGACAATCAAAGCACCCACGACAGTCGCATGCATCTACTAACGGTAGTGGGTGGGTGCCGGCCGGCAGTAGTTTGCTTGAACTAATTGGTGGCGGAAGCACGCAAAGTAGTATAGACCCAATTGCCTGAATATTCTATAAGTTTTTAAATAGGTCCATAAAATCTAATAATATGCACTGGTGTATAAACTGGACATCTGTGATTTATAAAACCGACATCTACCTTGGCATCAACCCATAATCATCACACTGTTGGGACACTGTTGAGATCCCACTGTTGGGGTCTCCTTTTAATTGAAGGGGTTCATGCTCCACCACGCTGTTCAACTGCGAGTTGGCGGAGGCCAGTTCACTTCTAACACAAACACTTGTTCTGCTTAAAAGGATTACCAAAATAATTGTAATGACAGTATGTTTTGCAATAATAAATATTTACATTTTTTCATTTAATTTCAGTGTTTTCAAGCCGCCCAAAGGCCACTTAGCTTAACGACTGTTGTTTAAATACAACAACCTACTTAGTATTATAAATAGGTACCTAATAATATTTATGCCTCTACTAATAATTTATTCTTACATAACTATAATAACACACAATAACTACCTCAATTGCAAGAATCATATTTTTTCTGCGGTTTATGTAGTCTAGACAATAAAGCTTGAATAAAAACGATTAATTGCACCAAATAAAAAATCCGAATTAACTGTCAACACTGTACTTAGGTTAGTCAAACCGGTCGTAATTTACAAACAAGATTATATAAAAACAATCGAAAAGTCACACTTCGCCGAACATCTTATAGAGGAGACGAAGGACACAATTTATCCTCCGACAATATAAAAAACTATTAATTCTTTCAAGAACCTGGGTACCACCGTAGCTGAAGCCGATTACCATCGAATATCTTGATTCGAACGGACACAGTATAAGTAATAGTACTACGTACAGTATGGCCACTCCCTGCCGCTCTCTCGTGTCGACTTCACCTCCCCTTTGAGACGAATCTGGAACAATTTGTATGGCACCGCACGCATACACGCTCATTTATGCGCTGCACAGACGCCATTGTTTAAGTAGTAGTAAACGACGTGACTTTTGTATAGAGTGGCCGGGGTATGGTATAAGTGACAGTTGGTGCCAACAAATTTTGTTTATTTCTTATTGCTTCTACGTCCGGTTACTTTTCCATATAACGGTAGAAATGGAATTAATTCGGTCTTTAATGGTCTACGCGAAAAATTATGGATGATATAGGTTTGTCCCAAAATAATCTAGGCTTGTTGCTCATTATAACAGTTTTAAAACCTTTAGTTTAGAAATTTTGGTACCAATTTTTACGTAACTTTGGATTAAAAAAAATACCATTACGATTTAAAAAGAATATGCACTAGGATAGATAAACGATTGACGACTAAAGTTCAAAGTTAAGATAAAAACTAAATACACAGCAGTCTCCTGTCAGGTCGTGCCTTACTTGACATTGAGTCGTGAAATCGGCCACTTTCTCAGGAACTGTGACCAGGAAGTGCAACACATCGGGCTGGAGCTTTATCAATACTGGTATAACTCTATTGTTATGAATAGTACCTTATGATGCTAATCTTGAGTAACCACTAAAATAATTACCCAGGAATTAGCATGACATTTCAGTTCTTATTATAGACTGTTTTTTACCGACTGCGTTTGACCTGAGTGCTTAGTGCGAGTTTTTGTTCGCTTTCAATCATGTCAACGTAAACAAACCGCCCAAATTTGACGAGCTCGGTGGCGTAGCGGTCAATGACGCGCCTTCGACACCAACGCTCGTGGGTTCGATTCCCACATAGGACAAACATTTGTGTGCATGAACATGTCTGTTTGTCTTAGTCTGGGTGTTTTCTATGTATCATAAGTATATATTTACAAAAAAAAATGTATTTACGTATGTTTATCAGTTGTCTAGTACCCATAACACAAGCTTCGCTTACTTTGGGGCTAGATGGCGATGTCTAATTTGTCTGACAATATTTATATTTATTTATTTAAATAGAGAAGGATCCTCATGTTGTGAATTTATAAGACGCGTGTTACATATCAAAATTACGTGGCTTAATTGCTCACATTTTGAAGTGAACAATCCGGCTAATTTGGATATGTAACACGCGTCGGGTAAAATCACAATATGAAACTTTTTCTCAAATTAGTCGGATTGTAAACGTTAACACTATGTATGTACTTATGTATGTATGTATGTGTGTTTGACTTATGTTCCGTCGTAACTGCAACCAATAGCTGAACTAATTTTGATGAATTATATTACCTATGTCTTAAGTTTTAAGTTTGAATAAGGGATTTTGGAAGCAAAACAGCGAATAAAAAAAGCTGTGCTTTTGGAATCAAATATAGAGTAGATAGGTGAAATGGATGCCGTAGATAATTGATCGATAAATTTTGTATGAGAGTTTTTTACTACTTGTGGGGAGTAAGCGGCTCACCACGATCTTTAGAGCCAAAGTCAACCTCACCTGCACGTGGTGCACCCTGCAGACTAGCGAAAGCGACTAGGCTGTAAAAGAGAGATAGGGTATTATAGCTTATTTGTAAGCTGCCAATATGCTGCTATAGGGAAGTACCTCCACCTCACAGAAGACCGCAGCCTAATAACAATTCCCTTGAGACTTTTCGTGTTCCTGTGAGTGAGTGAGGTCACTAGAAAGGAAGGAGTAGCTGCGTCGGGGGTGGCGGCACGCGACACATATTTCATGTTGCGAGCATTAATATGGCTACGGTAACCGCTTCATCTCAGTCAGGCCGTATGCTTGTCTCCATCCGACGTAGTATAAAAAAGGATAGCAATAAACTGATCATTAATAAAAAAGTTGATTTAAAAAAAAATTGAAACCGACTTCAGTTCGAGCGCAGCTTATGGTGGTATACCCCGGCAGACGCTGCTGCCCGTCTTCCGGGAGAAAAGTTATTGCATGACACAAGATTCCTTAGTCGCCTTGTATGACATCCAGCGCAGAGCAATGGAGTGGCGAAATTCTATTCTGCTGGCAACCACAGGAGTCACAGGACAAATTTAAGAGTTTCTCTCGATTCGATCGAGATTTTCTGGGATCCCATCATCAGACCCTTACTTGGTGAATATGGGAACACCTCGCAATTACCCTTTCAAATTAAAAAAATAAATTTGACCATACGTGCTTATAAAATTTAAGGGTTTCCCTTGATTTTCCTGGCATCCCATCATCAGATCCTGACTTGCTGAATATGGGACCACCTTGCAATCATACCCTTTCAAATAAAAAAAGAATTATGAAAATCGGTTCACAATTCGCGAAGATATCGAATAACATACATACAAAAAAAATATTTTGTCGAATTGAGAACCTCCTCCTTTTTTTGAAGTCGGTTAAAAATTTGTTAAATTTGTGAAACTGGGCGAATAATATACTGATTTGGCGACTAAAGTTGATATAAAACCGCTTCTGACCCGTGGTTACACTGATTTGTTACACTGGTGTAACCACTGAGCACACTTATTACCAGTGGTCACATTTAAAATAGAAATAGTTTATAACAGAGGTTATCCTCGGACCACCAGTGGTCCGTGAGAGGTAAATTATGGTCCGTGATACCACAGATTACATAATAGTGTGATACTGTAAGAGATTGAGCACTATTATACAAAATACTCAAATCTCAAGTTATAGAATAATGCATTTATATGACAGTTGGGGACCTTACACGCAACAAAAACGTCGTAGTGGTACGCGAACAAAAAAAGGTTGGGAACCATTGATTTATAACATACCAAACCTAACCTAACCTAACCTAGTATTTCTGTGGCTCATTGAGTATTTTTTGTGGCTCATGTTATTACTTTCCTAAAAAAAACTTACCTAGAACAAGGTTACCAGTTATCAAATGTAAATATTCAGCAATCTAGTTGAATAGCCGAGCACAATGAGTCCGGATGTGAGTGTGACTTGTAAATGTAATTAATTTAATATCTATTAAACACTCTGCAATAGATTTTATCGTTCTCATTTAAGTTTGACCGACCATGACTTCGTTTTTGTTGGTGACCGCTGGTTTCATGTTCTTCCATGGTTTATGATACCGTGTTAAATAGGTTACGCAAGGGATAGATATTTGAAGTGATCGAATGGCTACTTTGATTCCAAGGTCGGGGGTTCGATCCCCGCACAAAATAAACATTTGTGTGCAGGATCATGTTTGTTTGTCTGGGTGTTTTCTATATATTTTATGTATTTATTTACAAAAAAATGTTTAAGTATATTTATCCGTTATAGATAACGGGTATATTTATCCGTTATAGATAACGGATAAATCGACGGTCCCTACGTATAAAGCGACATGTCAAAAATGGCAATTTTTTTATTGCATAAATTGCTATAGAATTGTCCGTAAAAAAAATATTTTCTTTTTTTTATTGATTATATATATAATTAAAAAGTAAGAAAATAACTCATTTGTCCAATAATAATATTCTTTAATTACTATATCGTAGTATAAGCAGACATGTCTGAAATGACATGTCGCTTTATACGTAGGGACCATCGAAATATGCTTAAACATTTTTTAACTTCCCCAGTCGGGCTATACTAGAGTATAGCCCGACTGGGGAAGTACCTTCATCTCACAGAATACCACAGCACAGCCAAATAACAATTCCCTTGAGAGTTTGTTCTGTTCGTAAGTATGAGTGATAAAAAATACTAGGAACAAAGGAATTACAACATAGGCAGCGGGGGTGGCGGCATGCGAGCGATATTTCATGTTGCGAGCATATTTATATGGCTACAGTAACCGCTTCCCATCATGCAGTCCGTATACTTGTTTGCTACCCGACGTAGTATAAAAAAAAGTTAACGATATTGCGAAATGTATATACTTACGCTCATCAACTTCTGAACGACTGCACCAAATTGGATAATTTGTTTTTGCATAATATGTTATTGTACAAGATTCGTATAAAATAAAATCGAATAGATTTTGTTTTTAAATCTCAAAAGTGTGTGAGCGAATGAGACAGAATACTTTGAGCGATATTCAATACATTGCCAGATTATCGACAGATTGCGCCGTGTCCGCTCGTATATTATAAAATTCAGCACTAGTGATTGTAGTTTTGTTTATGCCCATTTTTCATTCGAGAACCAAGTAATTGATTTCCATTTTTTTTTATTGATGGTCAGTGGTCAGATCATCACGTTATCCCACGACCCCACGGCTAGAGGATAGGTCACGCCAGCGGAGACGCGAGCACATCTAGTATACATCCATATACGAAGAAGGTAAAGTTTAATAGTCTTCAATCTATATAGCAACATATTGAACCACTTGGGTTCATTGAAAAGGCCAATAAAATGAAATGACAGCCCTATTGAGTCGCAACCGTTAATTCTCTGATGTGTTGACAATTCGCGAACAAAATAAAATGTGAACTGGAGCAACTTGGTCGTAACATAACCATATCATTCCATTGATGGCATTTTTATTGTAAAAATACAGTATAAGTAATGACCAGTATGGCCACTCCCTGCCGCTCTATCGTGTCGACCTCACCTCCCCTCTGAGACAGATCTGGAACAGTTTGTACGGCGCCGCACGCACACACGCATATTCACTCGTTGCACAGACGTCATTATTTATGTAGTAGTAAACGACGCGATATTTGTATGGAGTGGCCGGGGTGTGGTAAAAGTAACTTTTGGATGCGTTGACAGTCTACTTTTGACGTGAATACGTCTTTAAAATTGCGTCCAGGTTACGTAGTAACTATTATGTAATCTGTGGTCCTGGGGGGGGAGGGGGGGGGGGATTCAAAAAAACTAATGATAACGAAATCGGGGGATACAGTTATGAGGCCATCCATAAATTACGTCACACGAATTTCATTATTTTTTTACCCCTCCCCCCGTCCTTGTCACAGCTGGTCACATTTGTGAGACTCCCCCCCTCCCTAGTGTGTCGTCACATATTTTGCAAATTTACATTTAGACTTGTAAATGTTTTTGAGATTTTCGCTAATAGTTCAAAGTTCGTGTTAACACTTAGATTATAATAGATTTTAAAATGTCATGTCACGAAATTTAGGACCCCTCCCACTCCCTTGTCACACAATGTCACACTTCATCGACCCCCTCGCTCCCCCTTAACGTGTGACGTAATTTATGGATGGCCCCTAAAGTGTATTGTGGTTAAGTGTTGCAGCTACAAATCTACTTATCATTTCTAACCAAAATTTAATCACACTACTGGATAGATGAAAGTACAAAGAATTTATTACGCTAAGAAAGGACTATGGAACATCGCGTGCAGGGGAGGGGGAAGCGCTGCCATTTTGAGTAAATTTTAGTGCATATAATGTATTCACGTACAACACACGGCCGTGTCCATGACACAGTTACTCCCCGTTTTTTTATACTACGTCGGGTGGTAAACCAGCATACGGCCTGCCTGATGGGAATCGGTTACCGTAGCCATATAAACATGTTCAACATGAACGCGCGCTACCACCCCCGCTGTCTACGCAGTAACTCCTTCCTTCCTGGTTATCTCTATCACTCACAGGAATACAACAATCCTCAAGGCAATTGTTTGATAAGTGGCTGCGATATTCTGTGAGGTGGAGGTACTTTCCCAGTCGGTATATGTTTTATATCATCTTTAGTCCCCCAGTTAGTAATAATCGCCCAGTTTTACATATTGTCAGGAGGAGCCTGCTCCCCCTCGGAGAGCAGGCTCCTCCTTGGGGAAAATAAATAAGCTGCCCCTCCTGAGGGGCAGCTGCTCCCCCCTAGAGATTCTATATAAGTATAAGTTTTATTTATTATAAAGTCTCTCGTGAAGCTTTATACGTTGGGCTCTGTACCGTTATTATTACAATCGCTGTAGATGTAAGTGAAAAGCATCATGAGCTCTTGACTTTACCTACAATTCATACTTTTCTCATTCTCCATATCAACTTGCCCCTCCCTGGGCCATCGGCTGGCGACGCCTTTGTATTTGTACACAAGTAATTCTAGCAACCATCTGCGAAGTCATTTAAAAATAATTTTGGTCAAGTCACTGGATACCTACTTCGTTTTTGCGATTGGCTTGCTACAGTCCGACTGGCGACTGTTCGTTACCCTACGTCATCGACCATAAGGCATTTTTTTTTTAGTAATATGGATCACATAATTCCAAAAATAATGTCTGTTCACGGTGCATCCTCGCCCACCCTAAGCCATCAATCAATGCCTTGTTAGATACGATTTATACGTAAGAAATTATTATGTGTGATCCCATAAGCACTAAAAATTGTTTTAATGGTTCTGTTAGTGTGGGCGATCACGTACAGTAACCTACGGCCGCTGCACGGACTATACGGAATCCATGAAGGGAATGCGACATAAATCGATTAACAACATGCAAAAACCGGTTAACATTGAAAAAGCAGAAAGGAGCTTGTCTAAGTACTAATTTCTGAAGGCATCGTAGGTATGTACTTAATTTATAAAACCTTAAATCCAACTAAAGAAAATAATTAACCCTCCCTCTACCCAAAAATACCTGTATCACAATCTGACTAATAATACGCAAAAAACTTGGGCAAAAAAAGTCTTCGAAATCACCTTATCGCGTACTGCCTTTTGTATAGTTACGAGGAGACGATTGTCCTGGTAACTTACAACAGTACAAAAAGTATGTCGAAAATATGGTTAGGGCAGTGTTGGGCCCAAAAAGAATGGCATACAGCCATTCGTTTAACGTGAAACGTCGATATCAGGGAGGGTTCAACAATTTTGCGCGATGCCTCTTCCTTGCCAACTCACTACTAGGGTTACAACAGCGAGCTGACTGTAGTCATCAACCTTTATTAATTCCACTGCTGGTATACGGGGTTCCCCTTAATCGAAGGGTTTAGAGCAAACTCCACTACCAATGACTTGGCGGCTTAACGACTGTCATCTCATGACATTAGCCGGGACCGACGACGGCTCAATGCGCTGTCTGAAGCACGGAGGAGCTCGAGATAAATAAATCCATGTAATAGACAGGCTACAATCGACATTGTTTAACTTGCGTGTTCGATAAGACTGACACGCGCAACGACGCCCATGGCGCTTGGTATCTATTAGTTCCTTAAGATTGCAATAAAGTTATTCAAACTAATAAATAATAATAAATAAATAATAAATATTTCTGGACAATTTACACAGCGGCATCTAGTCCCAAATTAAGCGTAAAGCTTGTGTTATGGGTACCTACTACACAACTGATAAATGTACTTATATGTTATATATATACATTTTTTTTGTAAATACATATACTTATATATAATACATAGAAAACACCCAGACCAAGACAAACAGACATATTAAAGTCCAATACCAATACAAACATAAAAAAACGACCAAATATTTTACTCAGTCTGTTTGGCTAGGTTAGGTAGGTAGGTAGGCCATCGATCATTTGTATTACCAATGCTTTGTGTAGGTAGATTAAATTATTTTGTGTAAGTAGATTGATTATAGAATGCGGTGATAACTGTTTTAATATTAAGTAACTAATAACTAACTGACCATTATAATACTGCGTGCTTCGGAGCTTCTCTACGATTTCGTGCATCGGAGCGTTAAACTGTCGGTCCCGGTTGTTGTCATTATACGACAGTCGTTGGGTCAAGTCATTCAGTGGCCTTTGGATGACTTGAATGCAACTGGCCTCTGCCAACCCGCTGTTGATTGTGGTAGTTGAGGTATGCTCTGAACCCCCTTTCGATTGACTGGAGACCCAGACTAAATGTACCTATAAAAGGCTTCCTTTTGTGCGCTGCAATTCTGGCTGGCAGAAGGAAGTCCGAAACAAACAACACTCTATTTCACTTTAACAATCCACGGTTCCTAATATACATATAGTGATACAATTTGTTATGCTATCCCATAGGATAGCATAACAAATTGTATCATATTAGAATTGTAATTGCATGAACAAATTGTATCATAGAATCCGTGCAATTTTTTTTTCAGGACAATAAGTAGCATAAGCCAATTACTATTACCATGAACTACTAGCATGAAAAAAAATCATGTCGATTTCATCCCTTGCTCTGTGAAAAACCAAAACGTATATATCCGATGGGAACTGTAAATAATTCCGGGATAAAATACATTTTATCCCGGAATTATTTACAGTTCCCATATACATCCTATATTAACATATACAGATTATTATCTATTTCTGTACCAAATTTCATCCAAATCAGTTCAACCGTTCTGACGTGATTGAGTTACAAACATCCATCCATCCAAACTTTCGCATTTATAATATTAGGAAGATAAAAAATATTTATTTGCGTAAGACATGGAATATAAAGATGATACAAATTGTATTGGGTAGCCATTACCTATCTTGCCAATTAACCTTTATAAAAGAAGTTTTATAAATAAAATACAAAATTGCCATGCATGGTACCTACCACATTTTGCCACTCTTTTGTCGTTCTACTTTTGTATGGAGGTATTGAATAAAATAATAACATAAATAGGCCAAAAACAAAAAGTATTTACCTAGGTCAAAATCTTTTTGTAGGCAGATTTTCGTACACTAGAAGAGAAACATTTCTATTAAATAATTTATATTTTCAAATAATAGAAAACTTACCAAAAAACTCGTTGAAAATCTTCACGACACAGCACTAATTCGGTCCTTAAAAAAGAATTTTGTTTTTCGCAACTTTGACAGAATATATGAACCTGTTTATTCGAATTCACTGGACTATCTATCCACGATGTCCCGCAATTGATAATGCGATCATAATAATACCTTGGCTGATAGCAGGATGAGGGGGTGTCACTGTGTCAGGGATCCACTTTTTACGATGGATGTGTCCCGAATCGCAGGATATGCTAACTGGATGATTGGGATGATTGTCAAAATAATAACACTATTTTGTACTATTTTATTACCCACAATAGTGGGTGCAATTGCTCGAATACCTCTCTGGTGGCATACATACATAAGTGCTGTCTCGTCGTCTACCCATATTCAACAAACTGCTGGGATACGGGTCTCCCCTCAATCAAAGGGGTCTAGAGCATACTCCACCACGCTGCGCAATTGCGGGTTGGTGGAAAGTACTTAAAGTACTTAATTTAAAAATAGCTTTAACTAAACTGATATTGCACGTTGTGCACTCCATCGAGGAACTTGTGACAGGAGAATCATCTCCGTCGGTAGATTGAGGTAATTCTCCATTGTGTCCAGTTGCAAATATATGCACTACACTACTATAAAAGAAAAAAAGCGAGTAACTCATCTATAACGTATCACAGTTCAATCATTGGCTTTATCGGGCTTGAATTTGGTATACAAGTAAGTAGCTATTACGACGTAGTTCATTAGGGTGTTATTTCAGAATTCTAAATAATATTATTTAGCTGGAAACCTAGTTTGCTAATTGAGTGGGATAGGATATAACTAAATGTCTGACGTCACCTCACCAGATGTGGAGACGCTGCATTAGCAACGGGAATCTAACACTATTGGGGACCTAAAACCTTGAGTTGTTACCTAACACATCGATTCCAATATTATGTATTGCAAAATCGTCTGAACGCTTGGTAATTCTCCCTTGTTGCTACCAAATCAGAATAGTAAGGCCCCGGATGTGGCATGCACCGAATTCAACATATCGTATCGTTCCGCTCCCGCCGCCAAAGATCGCACTCCCAGAGAGATGGTGTGCAGTTTGATCGAATTCATAATTTGCAGTAGTACATTCGTATAAGAGCGACGGCACTAATTGAAACGAAAAGAGTTTAGCCTTGAAATTGCCATGCCCAGTTAAATATTGCGCAACGGGTGATCGACTTCTAATCTATCTTTTACCGATTGAAAGAACAGATACAAGTGGCGTCCTTTGGTAGAAGTTTCCCACCTTTCGTGCCATTCAGACAACAATGTTTCAAGTACCTCTTTTTTTTTCTTTCTTTTATTCTCTAATTTGCAATTCCCAACACTAATTACTAGTTATATCGATTTCTAAAAATTATCCCTAGTTTTAGCAAATACAGCTGTGCCGACGCGATAAATAAAAATACAGCCGACGTCTTAAACAATAATACATTTAGTGACTCGATTTTTAACCAAAATATTATTTAGGTACTTACATCGTTAATTTATGAACAACATTATCCAAATATTTCAATAGGCTAGACGACAATTTTTTCTTTCGATTTGTTATGTAAGGTCGTCACAATAATATAACTATAGGTGAAAGAATTACTTCGATAGCATAAAAACTTCTCGAGATATGATAACTTGAAAATCACAATTTTGGACTTTCCCGAAAACGCTCCATACAAAATGCTACTGAATTATGACGTCATACTTATGTATTTTCTATACGTTAAAACAGAAATTTGTACGACAGCTATGTGAAAAACTGCGTTTATGTAGCTAGTGCCATAACAAAAGTTATAGTATTTTTGATTGTTATTCCAAAGTTAATATATTTTTTTTATAATTTCATACTTTTAAATTGGACTTTCCCACTACACTTTGATCGATCATAGAACAAGTCGGATATAAGTTATTAAAATTTCAAGATCGCAGATCGTTCTAGTTTTGTATATTTTATGACACTGATAAGTATTTTTTATATTTTTTTATCATTGTCGTCTAGCCTATTGTACGTTGTGCGTCATAAACATTGGTGCGTCATTGTATTAATGCAGTAATAAAGTCCGAAGAATGCCTAGCTAATAAATTATAGTTATTTTGCTAAAATAATTACATGGATGTTAAATTTCAATTAATGCAAGGTCTTATTTGATTAACTAGTTTACATAATAATGAATAAGTACCTACTAGTTATTTATCACAACAATGAGATAACGAACTCGTTTTTTTTTTGCTACAATTTAATTCAGTTTCAAGGATGTTAAAATTATTCTATAAAATCCATCGATCTATAAATTCCGGTGCCTGTCATGGATATCAGGTAGCCAGCTATCTGGCGTCCAAGTGTGGGTACAATTACACTAGGCGCACAGAGTTCATCGGAAAGTGAGCGAGCGACTTTATAAGAGAGGTACAGGGAGCGTAATTGTAAGCTACCCGACTGGAGAATGTACCTCCACCTCACAGAATACCGCAGCCAAATAACAATTCCCTTGAGGGTTGTTGTGTTCCTGCGAGTGAGTAAAAGTAAAAAAGTGAGTAAACCAGAAAGGAAGGAGATGCTGCGTTGACAGCTGGGGTGGCGGCACAGAATAATATGTTGGCGGCACACGGGCGATATTTTATGTCGCGAGCGTTAATATGGCTACGGTAGCCGCTTCAAATCATGTGGGTCATATGCTTGTCTGCCAGCCAACGTAAGTAATAACTTACGTTGGCTGGCAGACAATCTTATGTATGATGAATAGAATGCATCATACATAAGATTCAATAACTAAATAGAATGCTTATTCATACTATTTCATGCCAATGAATAAGTATAAGCATTCTATTCATCATACATAAGATTCAATAACTGAATAGAATGCATATTCATACCAATGAATAAGCGACTCATTTCAAATTGAATAGTCTCTTATTCATTGGTAATAATAAGCATTCTATTCAGTTATTGAATCGCAATAAGAGTTGGTGGTAAGGGGGCTGTTCGTGCAAGCGTGAACATGCCAGATGTGCTACAGAATCATGGCAGCTCCATCAATACTCTGAAACCATTAATAGACTGTATGCGCAGGGAGTTATAGGCCGTCATCGTATTCAACTTCGTTACGCCGCTTTTCGGTATAGAAATCGCGCGTTTGACAAAAAAAATAAATACACGTGATATTTTACTACCCCCCCCCCCCCCCCCCCCTGTGATATTTCGTGATTTTTACCGAACCCCCTCTTTTGAGCCTCACGTGATTAATGGACGGCCCCTAAGAGAGGAAGTGAAATTCCAAAAGCTTCCTACTCCTAGCAATTTCTTCTGATTAAATTTGTTGTGAGTTCTAAGGCAGCCGTAGTTTTACCCCCGGGACTGCAACGGACTTCACTGTTCATTGCCTGTTATGGCGGTCGCCGCTGTTAATCCTGGCTGCACAGGAGATACAGTGGTAGGGGGGCCCACCACACATTCCCACCACTGTATCTCCTGTGTCCTGTGTAAAAAAAAGTGGTGCATAAATTTTGGCTCAATTATAACTATCACATATTTTTTTTTCCTTACGGGACACAGGAGATACAGTGGTGGGAATGTGTGGTGGGCCCCCCCACCACTGTATCTCCTGTGTCCCGTAAGGAAAAAAAATATGTGATAGTTATAATTGCGCCAAAATTTATGCACCATTTTTTTAAAATACAAAATGCTTTTAGATATAGGTATATACAAAATGTTTAACTGAAAAAAAATATAGCTCGATCGATTTGTTTGAATGATAATCACAAATAAAATCGGCCAAGTGCGAGTCGGACTCGCGCACTAAGGGTTCCGTACCATTATCTATAAAAACGGCAAAAAAATCGCGTTTGTTGTATGGGAACCCCCTTAAATATTTGTTTTATTTAATTATTTATGTGAGTATTTCAAACATCTACCTATTACCGTTATCAATTGCAAGCAAAAACGAGCAAAAAAAACACGTTTGTAGTATGGGAGCCCCCTTAAATATTTATTTAATTCTGTTTTTTAGTATTTGTTGTTATAGCGGCAATAGATATACATCGTCTGTGAAAATTTTAATGTCTAACAATCACGGTTCATGAGATACAGCCTGGTGACAGACGGACGGAAGGACGGCCGGACGGACAGCGGAGCCTCAGTAATAGGGTTCCTTTGTACCCTTTGGGTACCCTAAAAACCCTAAAAACGAATCTGGTTTGTGAAGTCTGCTTGACCGTAGTTTTTAGGTTACACATTTTTTAGTTCTGATAGTTTGTGAACTGTTAAGTATTTAATGAGTAAGTTTTGGCACATTATATACTAAATGTATGTAAGCAAATTATTTTTATTTTTTGACGTGATAACGTCTTATAAATCTAACAACGCCGGCTGCACGCACGTAAAAGCATGACTCATTGTCACGTTCCGCCTGAGCCGAGCGTGCAAGCGGGAGCGCGGAACAAGCGATAGTCACGATTGGCCTGTTTCTTATAACGTTATCACGTAAAATTATCGTCCGTAAATCGACTTTACAGAAAACCAATTTTTTTATACTTCTGGAGATTTCGGATATAGCGTTTGAGGATTGAGGGACCACACTTTAAGAGCCGTATTTTATTTAAAATTTTACTACAAATTCCAGGACTCGTTCTACATTTCTTTTAAGTCTAATACTAAACTGTAATAAACTTATTTCGATAATTTGAGACACGGTCCTTCAATCTTCACACACATGCATACGGCCCGCCTTATGTGAAGCGTTCAACGCAACCAAATAAACACTCACATATTGCTATATAAAATGTAGCATATATTGTTTGCGCGCCGCCACCTCCGCTACCAACGCAGCAACTCCCTCTTTCCTGATGACCTCGCTCACTAGCAGGAACACAACTCTCTAGGGAATTCTTATTTATATATAGTCTCGTTAGTTAGAAGGATGCACCATGTGCAGGTGAGGTTGGCTTTGGCTGAAGTGGTAAGCGACTGAGCGACTTACACCCGTTGTATAAATTAGGGTAAATAAAAAACATAGGTAATATCTACAATCACTATAATTATCCTAAATAACAACGAATTTAAATAGTGCGTGACAAGTTCATTTAATATATCTAAAATGTATATCGTCGTTAACCCTTATTCATCCCACTACTGGAATACGGGACTCCCCTCAATCGAAGAGGTTTAGAGCATACTCCACCACGATGTTTAAATGCAGGTTGAGCTTGGCGGAGGCCTGTGTTTTCAAGCCGCCGAAAGGCCACTCACTTGGTTTAACTACGGTAATAACTACAGCCGCGATTGACGGCTTAACGTGCCCTCCGAAGCACGGAATAGCTCAAAGATACATATACCCATCCATAGACAGGCTACGGTTGAGGTTACTTAACTTGCGTGTTCGATTAAACTGACGCAACGAAAACATCGAGCTTCTCATATTTATATAAAGAAAATTATACAGGGTAGCGGTATTTCGCTGCGTTTACATCGGCGTGGTAGAAATTACATTCGAGTTTGTTGAGGCACGCTTTCCCGTAGCGGCAAGGTTTCGGGTGGTAGAAGTGACACGCTGGGTTTGTGCAGCTGGGGTAGAACTTGCAGACGCTGGGTACTGTGGCAGGTGATATTGTCTTGTAGTTTGCTGCTGGTACCACGTGGGATGCTGTAAAAGAAGGCGCTTTTAAGCACATAACGATATTTTAAAATTTCTAAACCAGATAGTGGTTATACGCTATACGGGACGGGGGCCCACTACAAATTCCCACCACTGTGTCTCCAGTGTAGCCAGGATAAGCAGCGGCGACCGTCAAAAAAGGCAATGAACAGTGAAGTCCATTGCAGTCCCGAGGGTAAAACTACGGCTGCCTTGAAACTCACGACGAATTTAATGAGAAGAAATTAGTAGGAGTAAGAAGCTTTTGGAATTTGACTTCCCCTCGTACCAATGTGATAGACAGCAATATGGCAAATAAGGCATTTAAAAGCCTAAAGAGATTGCATAAAGTAGGACTAAGTAAGCCCGTTATGCGTGTTTGCGTACACACAGCCTCGTCGCGTACAGTTGACCATGAACTTGCAGGTCGGGTTTTAGAATGCTCACAATTGGTACTAACCTACTAGGGGCGCAGCTGAGGCGGTGTAGTAAACTTAGTAGGCCCGTTGTTCGAGTACGCGTACACACAGTCTCGTCCAAGAAGTTGCTGGACGGGTGTTAGAACACTCACAATTGGTACTAACCTACGAGAGGCGTAGCTGGGGACGGTGTAGTCGGCCCATTGTGCGAGTAGGCGTACACACAGCCCTAACGCGTACAGGCAGCCGCGAACTTCCGCAGCACGAGTGTTAGGATGCTCACGATTGGTACTAACCTACTAGGGGCGCAGCAGAAGGGGGCGGTGTAATAGGCTTAGTAAGCCCGTTATGCGTGTTTGCATACACACAGCCTCGTCGCGTACAGTTGACCATGACTTGCCGGGCGGGTTTTAGAATGCTCACAATGAGGGTCTTTTGGCAGCACTGTAGCGTAGGGTCCAATCATTTGTCAATTCGTAGCATCTTGTCAAATGTCTTGTTGACGTCTTGTGTTGTCTTGTCGTCTTAAAGTTTCACTGTCAAAAAATTCAGTACATTTTGACAATCTGGACCCGACGCCTACCTAGCGAGATCTAATGTCAGAAAAAATATCACATTTGATAAAATGCTATGAATTGACAGATGATTGGACCCTACGCTACAGTGCTGCCAAAAGGCCCTCATTGGTACTAACCTACTAGGGGCGCAGCCGGCGGAGGCTGTGTAGTAAACTTAACAGGCCCGTAGTACGTGTACACACAGTCTCGTCGCGTACAGGTAACCAAAAAGTTACTGGACAGGTGTTAGGTACTAACCTACGAGAGGTGCAGCGGGTAGGGGCGGTGTAGTAGGCGCATTGTGCGCGTGCGCGTACACACAGCCCCGCCGCGTGCAAGCGGCCGCGAACTTGCAGCGCGGGTGTTGGAATGCACACGTCGACCCATACCGGCACAGAGGGAATGCGCGACACCATACTGACTTGCGCTCCGTTGCACTTACTGCAAATAAAATATTAGACTTAGCATATTACCACAGTATAAGTATATTACACTACGTGGTATTGGAATGATATACTCGTAGCATGGGGTATTGATGGTGTAAGTTTAGGTGCAAGCGAGACAACACAAACAAAGTTAGACATCGACAGTTTTAATACCTCGTATATTAAGCGTTTCAACATTATGGTAAGTAATTTGCTTTCAATTGCAGGCAACTAAGGTGTTTCAGTTTTACTACGTTGGGTGGAAAAAAAGCATACCCGCCTGATGAGAAGCGGTTGTGAAGCCATATCGACGCACGCAACATGACACATACATTTTGGGGTGTAAGTGGTTTATCAACATCTTTGAACCAAAACCAGCTTCACCTGCACGCGGTGCACCTTGCTGACTGACAAACGATGCTCTGGCGAAAAGAGAGATAGGGAGCGTAATTGTAAGCTACCCTACTGGGGAATGTACCTTCACCTCACAGAATAACGCAGTCAAATAACAATTCCCTTGAGGGTTGTTGTGTTCCTGCGAGTGATGTTTTCAAGTCGCCTAAAGGCCACTGACTTGGTTTAATGACTGTCATCTAAAGATAACAGCCGGTATCGACGGCTTACCGCGTCCTGTGAAGAACGGACGAGCTCGAGATATATAAACCCATCAATGGACAGGCTACGGTCGACGTTGCTTGACTGGCGTGATCGATTAGACTGCCACGCGCAACGACGCTATCGAGCGCCGAAATTTATTAATAAATTAAGCACTTACATGGTGGTAATGAATCATATTTGTGTGTATCTGGCGTGGTTATTACAACGTGGTTGTCACTGCTTACGCTCTCTGTCCTCTCCCTCACTCTTTCTACTTCCTTCTCTTTCTTTTTCACGTCGAACACTATTGGCGATCTTTTTCTCTTTTTAGCTGGTGGTGTTTCTTCTTTTACCTATAAAAATTCCGATGATAACATATACAATGTACTTATTTCTTTACGTACAATACGAAAGAATATAAAATTCATTAAATAACAACTTTTACAAATAAAGGAACAAAAATGGTGTGTGTTTAAGAGCCCTATTACATTTGCACGCTGACGAGCTCTCGCGCAGTACTAAACTCGCGAAGGCCGCCGACGCATCGTTTTTTGTAGTAATTTTGAAGTTATATTTATCGTTTTTATTGAAATAAGATAATAAAATGATGCTACAAAGTTTATTCATCATGAAGTAATAATTATTCTCGTATAAATTTTGCTCAATAATATTATCGTTTATTCGAGAAATTAACAGTTTACTTAAAGCGATTTTCGAAGTTCTTTTGGTTAAATAATGTTTTTTTTCTATATTAAATCAAAGATATTTCAAAATTCCGAGGCCGCTATGTACTATACGACTATATAACAAATAACATTCTATTTTTTTTATTTCATTTGTTTGGAACAGTAGTACAATCCAGGAGCTCAAAATAGTGAATGCGCGCATTTTATGAAAATCTTTCTCTGCAATTTTGGGTTTATTTAAAAAGTTAAGCAAAATTTACAAAAAGCGAGGCCGCTATGTACTATGCCAATAGCTATTCTGTACTATTCAATAAGTCAACATTGTTTCCGAGATCAAGAACGCCAAAATTGGTCATTTTAAGCAAAAATCACAGTCAAAATGTAATATGGCTCTTAACCACACGACAGAAGTGAAAACTTCATCTATCGCTCCATCTCGCTCCCTCACTGCGGACTTTAGCGAACGAGCGTTAGGTATATGTATAACCGAGCGTGATGCGGTACCTACTTAAGAATGTCGGCTCACACTTATTCAGCCACAAAATAAAGTGCTCAGCGAAAGTTTTCATTTCAAAAACTTGTATTTGATTATTTTTTCTACATATCACAGATGTTAGCGCCATCTATTATTAGTTTTTAGAATATTTCTGACTTCAAAATTAGAAGACACAAGGAATTCATCAGAACTTGAGAATCTTCTTTTGAGAATATGTTTCGAGCCAAAGCCAACTGAAACTGTGTCGCCTGCACGTGATGCACTTTGTTGATAGATTAACAAGGCGAAAGAGAGGTAGATTATAATAATAATACTTAATACTTCTAGAGATTAAAATTATTGTAAGTAAAATATCTATAAAAGGAAAATTACATGTTTTCATAATCGGACAAAGGACTTCTTAGAAAACGAAATATACGTAAATTTGAGTTTCTAGCAACACAAAACATGTAAAAAATATTATCTGGCATTTAAAACTTCGTCATACTGTTTCCAAACAATTTAAATTCGAACAAACAATTTTGGTAAGTAAATATAGTAAAGAATGCAATACATTTCAACTTTGCTCGGAAATTTTTCTTACCTGTAACGACTCATCCACACTTTTTCTTTTCTCTGTTGACAAATCATCTTCCCTTTTAATTGTCACTTGTGTATCACTTTCCTCACTCGTATTACTAACTCGTTTCTTTTTAGAAGTTGAATTATCCTCATTTATTTCAGACTCTATACTCTCTTTATCCCTGCTTTCACGTCTCTTATCTTTATCTCTGGTTTCATGCTTTTTCTCTTTGGTCTTATCTTTGTCTATTTCATGTGGTTTATCTTTCTCTATGATTTCTTGTCTCTGGCTTTTGTCTGTATTTTTTAGTACTAATTGTGTCGTATTCTTAGTCTTGTCTTGAATCTCTTCTTCTAAAATGCCTTCAGTCAGGAGTTTCTTTGCAAGGAATGCGTTGGGATGGTAGCCGTCCATTGTGACTATGAATTGGGTATTTTTATCTTTGTCTACTGTTGGATTGTGTATATTGCTGAAAAAAATATTATCATTTAGTATAATTATATATAATAGGTCGGGGAAAAAGTCTTTTCGCATTATAGTATGTATGAACTTGTAATAAAATCTCTTTGGTTATACCATTTGTATCTAGCAGGTTTTGATATCTTTAAAAAGTTTAAATTTTAATAAAGATAATTCCAAATTCAAATTAGGTAAATGTGTGATTTTCATTTGTTTTTTTTACTGTCAAGATGAGTGAATCTAATGAAGAAATTCGATAGTTTTTAAAATTTTACTACAAAAAAGGTAAAAATTCAACGCAAGCTGCGAAAAAAATTTGTGACGTTTATGGACCTAGTGCAGTGTCTGTGAGAGTAGCACAAATTTGGTTTAAGCGTTTTCAATCAGGAAATTTTGATGTGAAAGATGCACGTCGCTCTGGTCGCCCTGTTACGGATAAAATTGATGCCATTTTTGAAAAAATGGAGCAAGATCGGCATATCAGTAGTTATGACGTAGCTGAAGAATTAGGAATTGACCACAAAACAGTTTTGGCGCATTTGAAAAAAGCTGGGTACACTAAAAAGCTCGATATTTGGGTGCCTCACGATCTCACTGAAAGAAACCTAATGAACCGTGTACTCATTTGCGATTCTTTACTAAGACGTAATGAAAGCGAACCGTTTTTGAAGAAGCTTATAACTGGTGATGAAAAGTGGATAACGTACGACAAGAACGTGCGAAAAAGGTCGTGGTCAAAGGCCGGTCAGGCTTCACAGACTCTGGCAAAACCCGGGTTAACCCGCAACAAGGTGATGCTGTGTGTATGGTGGGATTGGAAGGGCATTATTCATTATGAGCTGTTACCGCCAGGCAGGACTATCGATTCTGAACTCTACTGTGAACAACTGATGAGATTAAAGCAAAAAGTTGAGAGAAAGCGGCCGGAATTAATTAACAGAAGGGGTGTGATTTTTCATCATGATAACGCTAGACCTCACACATCTTTAGCCACTCAGCAAAAATTAAGAGAGTTTGACTGGGAGGTGTTAATGCATCCGCCGTATAGTCCTGACCTTGCACCTTCTGATTTCCACCTGTTTTGGTCTCTTCAGAATTCTTTAGGCAATGTCAGGTTAACATCACGAGAAGACTGCCAAAACCACTTGTCGTGGTTTTTTAAACAGAAGTCCCAAAATTTCTATAGTAATGGGATCATGTCTGTACCTACAAGATGGCAAAAAGTTATCGAACAAAATGGCACCTACATACTTTAGTTAAATGTAAATAAACTTTATTAAAAAATGTTTTGAATTTTCATATAAAATACGAAAAGACTTTTTCCCCAACCTAATATATTATGTGTAATTATATAGCAAATGTATTGTATGGAAAATTACGTTTTCGTATAGTAGTATGTATTTATTGTGTGTATTTATGTTCATAATAGGTATAATTTATGTCCATAGGTTCATAAATGAACCGTACCGTTCATAAATGAATCGGTACGGTTCATTTATGAACCGAATTCGAGTTTTCTGTGCTTTTACCAAAGGTTTACTGGTAGAGAATGCTCTTAGCATTAAGTCCGCCTTTTGTACACTTATTTTGTGGCCAATAAAGGTTAAAATCAAATAGATACTCTATAAAATATCGGAGAAACGGAATTATTAATGTTATTGATAGTACAACTGATAGTAATATTGACTTTTTCCATACAAAAGTGTTCAAGTGTTACCCCCGTGTGCCCCCATTGTTTTCTACTTTTTTTTTAGTTACACTGTATTCGCGTTAAATGGTAGCCCATATTATAGTGTTGCCATAGAACTGTACCGATATATATTTTTTAATCACATCGTGTATACAGCCTGTGTGATGAAAATAGTTGTCGTAACCTATAGACGCAATAAGTATTACCCGCGCGCAAGCACTCTCGCTTCTAAGTCAACTAGCAAAACGACCGAAAATATTGCTGTATATCTGTAACATAAACAGTCGTAGTTCAGATTTTAACCGTGGGGTGGCTCAAGGCACGACACTTGGCCCCTTACTTTTTATTATATATGCTGCTGATCATAGTAAGCAGACTCAGTATTGTAATTATAACTTATTTGCTGATGATGTTAAAGTTTATGCATCAATTTCACATCAGGGTACGATGGAGGTGCTCTCGCAAATTAATGAAAAATTATATTGAATTGTTCTGTGATCTTCTAGAAATGTATTAATTGTGAAACGGGTTCGAAGAATCAAATTTCATTTTTCTTGCGACAGAACCCTAAAATGGTTATCGCTTGAAAATGGATCAAACGAGTTGATGAGACTTGTGATCTCGGCATAATAATTGGTAGTGAGCTACGTTTCGAGACCCATGTTTCTAATTTAGCACAGAGTTGCTTTTTTCGTCTCAAAGTTTCCAACAAAATTAGACATTTTCTAAAAGAGGAAGTTCTCAAAATTAAATTAAGGGATTTGGTTCATAATAAAATAAAGCTGATGACGTAGGCAAGCCAATTCACGTGATATTTGTCGGTAAAGAACATATTTTATGTCTTTGTTCTATAATACAATACAATACTTTTTATTGCACCAACAATATAGATATTACAATGGACCGTTTGTTCCCAACGAGTCACACCCTCAACTGTTACACTGTGACTGGTTGGGAAAGAAATCCCACCGAGCCGAATTGTTACTTGATGGGACAGCTTTATAAACTTGTTCCCAACAAGTCACACCCTAAGAGCATTGGTCTTGGGAAGAAGTTTAAGAAATTGTCTTATGGAGTAACAGTGTAACTCGTTGGGATTTTTTTTTCCCCAACCAGTCACAGTGTAACAGCTGAGGGTGTGACTCGTTGGTAACAAACGAGACGACAGTAACATATTAAAGTACAATAGGCGGCCTTATCGCTACGCAATCTCTTCCAAGCAACCTTTGGATAGTGGAGAGTATCAGATTAGAAAGTTTATGTGTGTAATAAACATTAGAATTTTAAAAAAACTTACAGAGTTTCTATTATGAGCGTGTCGTCCCGCCGACTACTCGTCCTTCCTTCTGAGCGTCGCGACGGCACGTAGTCGTTATTTATAATTTTTTTTGTTAAATTCGACGGTATATATTCTTTTTTATCACTGGCTACCCTAAAATTTAAAACAAAAGACTTTATTATGCTATTCACAATAAGGATCAATATTAAAAATATCACACACAAATTGCATGTTTTATCGAAAATTAAAATAATGAATGCCAACGAACAAAGTTTATATTAGTACTAGTTTTCACCCGCGGCTTTGTTTACTTATAATACCGGTGAGTATCGTATAACCATCTTCTAGAATCAAGCTGTCTACATAACACGTCAAAACGTTCAAACAGACAAATAAACAAACACACTTTCGCATTAAGATTAGGAAGTTGAATAAAATAAATAAATAAAAGTGCCTACAATAGAAAATAAATTTTATCTACACTCAAATCGAAAAATTCGAATTACGAATTCATAGACGGTTCTATACAGGCGCAGTTTATAAACGCATATACATAAAATTAAAAATAAAACTCATTACAGTACCGCCAACTGTATGATAATAGTAGTTTATGAAACTGTTGCTTAATAAGGGTTCTTAAAATACGAGTGTGAGTTTATCACATGAGCCGAAGGCGAATGTGATAATAGATCACACGAGTATTTTAAGACCTAATTATGTGCAGTTTCATACACTACTTTATCTAATCTCATGAAATAGATGACAATAATATTTGAAATAAAACCATGAAGTTAATTTAACAGCTTCATTTCTTACTTATAAATCCATTTGCAGATGGAACATGCTTGGTGCGCATGCGCGACGCGCCGCGCGGCGCCTCGTTCACAGATTATGTAGAAAAGTTTTGCAACGTTGCAATGCATTTGCATTACAACCTGTTTAAAATACCTGTATCCGGGGCTGAAGCTGTATGGAAATGGAGAAAAAGTTATTTTTCGATACAGTTGTCCATAGAAGAGCTGTATCGAAAAGTAACTTTTTAAATTTATTTTGATGTCTTGTACGTAAAAGACTGACATCAAGATTCTGTGTTTAGTTTTTTAATCTCTAAATTTCAGTTTGAGATTAGATAAAACTCATTATGGTACCGCTATCTTTTTTTTTATTGATTCATTAAACTAGGTTTTAGGCTGAAAAAAAAGGCGCACGCATGCGCAGTTCGAACTGTGAAAAAAATGGCGCACGCATGTGTAGTTTGAACTTAATTTCCCGCGCTTCGCATACATTTTTTTGCCGATCGTGTTTTTGTATTCGGGATTCCAAAAAAGTTTACTAAAATCCTGTAAGTGATTAAAATATGATTGGAGAAGAAAGTAGTGACGGCGAGATTTTCACTCCGCCAGATATTCTAGACGCGGCATCGGCGTTAACTGAAAGTCTCCTGCCAGAAAAGAACCTACCTACTTTGTTTAATTTCAATTTTTCCTATGAGTGAAGATAAAGTAGTGTATGAAACTGCATATAACTTAGGTATTAAAACACTCGAGTCAACCTATTATCAACATATAATAAACATACTCTCGTGTTTTAATACCCCTTCTTATATGACAATTGCATAAACTACTATTATATGATTAAACTAACCAAAATATTATATTGCTACGGAAGAGTGACTCCTTCTGGTACAGGTGTTCATACATTTAAAAGAAGGAGTGAGCTTCCACATTAGTAAAGAATGTTATTGGCGAATTAAACATTTTTTGTATTCTTTACTAGAGATATATAGGTCATAGAAAAAATAAAAAATGTATAATAATAATAATAACATTTTTGTAGTTTTACCTATATGGATTCTTTACCTCCCGCGCTAGTAAAAACTGAGTTACGGCAAGGTATTAATAGGCAAAGAGTACAAATCAATGGATAAACATACACTCAGCGAATCTACTCGCTCAACTCAACCTCGATTTCGGCCCCGTGGGCTAGAATCCGGCCTATTATTTTCCGTTACGATAGTGTCCATAGCGGCAGTCGAAATTTAGGAAACTGCAACAACTTACTTGGAACTCTTGTCGTCTTCGCTATCGATGTCTCCGCCGAGACTGATGTTGTCACTGTTGTTGTCTTGGTTGGTATCAGCCCCCGGTACTTGTATCACTATTTTCTGCGCGTCGACACACCGCCGCATCGGTAGGACTAGGGCACGTTTCACTTTTTGAGGTTCTTGGTCTACTTTAGGCGGGATCTATTGAAAAAAAAAGCCGTATGCATAAACCATATGTTTAATAGCGGCTATTATTTATTATATTATTAATGAAAAAGCTTAAAATTATCTGTGTTGGGCTAATAAATACAGAAAATCTAGCGCACCGTATTATGCACGTATGATACTTAAGCTGGTTATCATTACATTGCCGCACTCAAGAGTCATTTGTATCGTTAACGACAACTAATGATTCATTTGTTACCTTTAAATTTTATTGTAATTAACTTTAAGGATTAGCGATCCCTTACTTATCTTAATTGTACTTACTTAGCTTAAATGGCAGATTTTTTGTAGCTTTGAGTAAGGCCTTTTGTTGTTCGGGCCCATTTCAGTAATTTTTTCTCTAACAATAATTATTATTGTTCTACTTATAACCTAATTTCATCACGGTTTTTAAGGAAGATGCTGTGGATTGTATGGGTTATGCTATGTGGCATAGAAAATCTACGAGCTTGCCTTACCTACTCGAAAGTAAAAATTCTAAACACACACTCCAGAAACCAAACAACATTTAAGCAACTAAAATATTTTTATATACAAACCCGGTGACAAACAAGCTGTCCATCACAGTATAAGTAAATAGTACTCTTCTAATATATTTTGGGGTGCAAGTAGTTCATAAACATCTTTAAACCAAAGCCAACTTCACCTGCACATTCTGTACATAATTTATCAGTATTTCAATGTACAACAAGTATTTTATCGAGTTTGCAGTCGATGGCAATCAGAGGTAATAAAATTTCCACACATGAAACCGTTTTTTAAACTGGTTTTCGTCGTAAAACTATCAGTTTTACGACGAAAACCAGTTTTTACTAAAACCGGTTTTCAGCGTCTCTCAAATACATCCCCCGCCGGGTAATCGTACGAGGGGAGGTCAATAAGTTCGCGGAATGAGAGAGAAGGAGGTTGAAATTAAACACCAAATTATTTTTCCTTTTCAATATATTCTCCTTTAACCCTAATACATTTTTCGGATCTCTCAAATAGCTTGTTTATACCATCGAAAAAAAATGATTTGTCTTTGGTGTCAAAATAGGCCGAAATTGCCGACTTGACTTCATCATCGTCGTCAAATTTCTTTCCACGCAGCTCTTTCTTCATTTTTGGAAATAAATAATAGTCACTGGGGGCCAAGTCTGGACTGTATGGTGGGTGGTTTAATTGTTCAAAGCCGCATCGGTGAATGGCAGCCGTCGCAACATGGCACGTGTGGACGGGTGCATTGTCGTGCAAAAGGAGCACACCTTTTGACAGTTTTCCTCTTCTTTTTTTCTTAATGGCTTCTTTCAATCTTTCCAGTAAAGAAGCGTAGTACTGTCCCGTTATAGTCGCACCACGTTCTTTATAATCGATCAGTAAAATACCTTCTGTATCCCAAAAGATAGTCGCCATGATCTTTCCGGCCGATTGTGACACTTTGAACTTCTTTGGAGGAGGTGTGCCTTTTTTATGCCACTGCATCGACTCTTGCTTCGACTCAGGTTCATAGTGGTGAACCCAGGTTTCATCTCCAGTAACAATCCGGGCCATAACTTCTTCCTTTCTCTCTCCACAGAGCTCCAGAAACTGGTGAGAGCACTCGACACGCTCGCGTTTTAGAAGTGGCGTGAGCATTCTCGGAACCCATCTTGCACTGACTTTAGTCATCCCAAGATGATGATGTAGGATATTTAAAATACTTGATTCGGATACTCCAACCATTGCTGCAAGTTGCTTCTTCTTCAGTCGGGCATCTTCCAATACAAGTTTTTCTACTTTTTCGACGATTTCCGGTGTGGTGGCCTCAATTGGCCGTCCGGAGCGGGGGTCGTCTTCAATGGACTCCCTTCCTTGTTTGAAAAGACCATGCCACTTGTAAACCATGGTTTTACCAGGGGCAGAGTCCGCGTAAACCGCTAACAGCTCTTGAAAAATCGTCTGAGCGGATTTTCCTTGCTTGGTAAGAAACTTAATAACGGCACGGTGTTCAATTTTCTCCATACTGGCTGACTTCTTCCCGATTTAGTTGTTTGCAGGTCGATAACTCAAAAGTTAATGACACGATTAGGTTCAAACTTGGTATATATACTCTTAATGAGGTGCTTAACTAGTGCCTACCTGGACGGGTAAATTTATCCCCATCAACCCCTCCATTCCGCGAACTTATTGGCCTCCCCTCGTAAGTATTATCATCCCACACGTAATCCATAAAATCTTCAAAATCACTCATAATTTAATTTCAAATTAACGAATAAAACAGCGTCGCAACAAGCGCAAACACGAAATTTATGTAGTTGAGGAGACCTTAAGGTAGATCGCGAGGTACCTTAAATTTGACAGTTCATTCCTCGACTTATCCTTAACTCCAGTGAGAAAAGTCCTCAAGTCGAGGACAGAAATGTCAACTTAAAATACCAAAATCCTTATCTGAGGTTGAGTGGAGTGGAGGAATTCTTGAGGAAACATATTAATAGGTAGGGGAAAAAGTCTTTTCGCATTTTAGTATGTATGAACTTGTAATAAAATCTCTTTGGTTATACCATTTGTATCTGGCAGGTTTTGATATCTTTAAAAAGTTTAAATTTTAAAAAAGATAATTCCAAATTCAAATTAGGTAAATGTGTGATTTTCATTTGTTTTTTTTACTGTCAAGATGAGTGAATCTAATGAAGAAATTCGATTCATTTTAAAATTTTACTACAAAAAAAGTAAAAATGCAACGCAAGCTGCGAAAAAAATTTGTGACGTTTATGGATCTAGTGCAGTGTCTGTGAGAGTAGCACAAATTTGGTTTAAGCGTTTTCAATCAGGAAATTTTGATGTGAAAGATGCACGTCGCTCTGGTCGCCCTGTTACGGATAAAATGGATGCCATTTTTGAAAAAGTGGAGCAAGATCAGCATATCAGTAGTTACGACGTAGCTGAAGAATTAGGAATTGACCACAAAACAGTTTTGGCGCATTTGAAAAAAGCTGGGTACACTAAAAAGCTCGATATTTGGGTGCCTCACGATCTCACTGAAAGAAACTTAATGAACCGTGTACTCATTTGCGATTCTTTACTACGACGTAATGAAAGCGAATCGTTTTTGAAGAAGCTTATAACTGGTGATGAAAAGTGGATCATGTACGACAAGAACGTGCGAAAAAGGTCGTGGTCAAAGGCCGGTCAGGCTTCACAGACTCTGGCAAAACCCGGGTTAACCCGCAATAAGGTGATGCTGTGTGTATGGTGGGATTGGAAGGGCATTATTCATTATGAGCTGTTACCGCCAGGCAGGACTATCGATTCTGAACTCTACTGTGAACAACTGATGAGATTAAAGCAAAAAGTTGAGAGAAAGCGGCCGGAATTAATTAACAGAAGGGGTGTGATTTTTCATCATGATAACGCTAGACCTCACACATCTTTAGCCACTCAGCAAAAATTAAGAGAGTTTGACTGGAAGGTGTTAATGCATCCGCCGTATAGTCCTGACCTTGCACCTTCTGATTTCCACCTGTTTCGGTCTCTTCAGAATTCTTTAGGCAATGTCAGGTTAACATCACGAGAAGACTGCCAAAACCACTTGTCGTGGTTTTTTGAACAGAAGTCCCAAAATTTCTATAGTAATGGGATCATGTCTCTACCTACAAGATGGCAAAAAGTTATCGAACAAAATGGCATCTACATACTTTAGTTAAATGTAAATAAACTTTAGTAAAAAATGTTTTGAATTTTCATATAAAATACGAAAAGACTTTTTCCCCAACCTAATAGAATACGGGTGTTAGAGTCCGTTCGCACCGACGACCGCGCGATTTTGGTGACCTTTAAAACAGAGTTTTAGATCATTGGCATAAGATTTATTTTTTAAATTCACTTCTTTTCGACCATTCTCATATAAATGAGAATGGTCGAGAACCGATGTGGATATTTAAAGCAAACCTTATGCCAATGATACAAAACTCTATTTTAAACGCATCCAAAATCCGCTCTCCTCTCCTAGCCGGTTTGTTTGAACGGACCCTTATTTTTACCGACCGGTTTCGCCGCTAAGGTGAGGGCCCAGATTGTTTAGGCGCGACATCGGTTTCGAGCGACCGCAGCGCTACTGTTTACTGAAACAACCGACGGGGCGGGTGAATGACCCAAAGACAGCGCGATTTTCAAAATGTTTTGCGACAAACGTTCCAATTGTTATTGAAGTTGAATATTTACAGCATAACAAAAATGTTGAATTATTGGAAATAAACGACGAGTGTAAAATATTCTAAGACTAGTTTTTCGTTATAAAATGATAATAAATATTAATTACTAGATTAATAAGAGTAGTTGAGGCACAATTTTTATGTTTTTCTATTTATATTAAACAATCAAGAGCAGGTCCGGACTGACCTTTTTGTATTCTACTTACCAAAAATTCCAACTATGTATTTATTTGTAATTTTCCTACCAAAGTTTATTCTTATTTCGTAAAATATTCATTCAACAAAATAATTGCAAATTCAGTAGGAAGTACGGTCGAAATAACATCGAGCTTTCCTCGCTAGTGTATATCTCTACGCAAGGAAATGTGCCTATTGCGTAAACTCAAATAGGGTGGTGGCACCAATTATCGGCCATGTCAACTTTTTTTTCAACTTTGTTTGCTTGTAATTTTTGAGTTAATAACTTTTGCTACGCTAGTATACGAAAGTATAAAAATGATTCATATAATTAAAAGTAAGTAAACAATAACAAATATGAGTCGCCATCTAAAAAGCGTGCTAGGGTTGTACAAAAATAAATGAAACGCAAGTTTATAAATTATTAATATACTAATTAAAAGTAAGTAAACAATAACAAAATATGAGTTCAAAATTCTAATGTTTTTTCATTTTAACGATTACTGATCAAATTTTGATTTCTGCTAATTTGATGATAAAATCAATTGCTATTGCAAAACTTATCAGAATGAGTACCAGCTGCCCGATTCACGTAATAAAAACCGTAGCGTAGGGACTTAAAAATGTCACTTCGTTTTTTGCAAATTAAGCCCTTTTAACCGACTTAAAAAAAGAAGAAGATTCTCAATTCGCTGTATTTTTGAAACAATTTTGATGATTCTTTACACCAGGTAACTCTTCAAAATCGTATAGGAATTGTATAGTAATTGAGCTATTGAAAGATTTATGACAATCCAAGACTAGATAAGTAAGTGCGTTTAAAACAGAAAACCAAAAGGCGATTTCTAAGTTTCTAAGCTAAAACGACTTTTGGACTGGCGTGTTTACGTGAATCGACCGGCTGGATAGTTAAGTTACCTCAGTCTCTTTCGAAACCATTAGGCGTTCTTCTCTTTCAAAACACGTAAAGCTCTTTCTTTCCTCTCTTTCATAGCCTCTATGATACTGGGCGCGTCACGAATGGGCATGCTTCGTGACTGCCGAGGATCAACTAATTCTGGAAGTAGGCAATCGTAATAAAACCTAACTAATTTCATCTCCATTTTCTCCTTCCAAAATTTGTCGTCCTTTTCTAAAATATAAACTTTCATAGGTACAGTAGCACCAAACCAGATGCCAAGCATGCAAACGTTTCTTTTAGTAATATGTACCTGTCCCTGAATTTGGAAATACCAGTTATGATTTTTATTTATGACATAACTCTTGGAAGCCTTGCCCAAAAGGTATGTTTGGACATTGCTTCATCAAGAGTCATGCCAGCTAAAGAATGTGGGCACTTAATTTCAATTAAACCGTTTGCATAAATGCCATCTGGTGTATTACCAAGAAATTCATATTGATCGTCGACGAACAAACCGCAACCTTGTATACTAATATTATTTTGAATTTCTAACTGTCTAATTTCGGTTTCTTCGTTTTCGATACCGTACCGTACAGCAAGCAAACTGGAGATATTACTACCATAAACGATTTTACCAACAAAAGCAGCACAACTTGTGCTCTCTCTTTTTTACAAACTTCCCCGAATGATGATGAGGTTAGTAATTTTCTCCTTGTACTCATCCACTCAGCACTACTTCTTTGCAAATGGGTCGACCTTTCAAGCTCTTCTCTTTCAGCACAAGACAACTTTAAATCGGCTAAAAAAGATGGCTTGGCTTTCTCATATAATTCTGGACTCAGATCAGGTTTTTCGTAGTTTGGTCCATAGTGAGCGTCTTTCGATACAGTGTTGTGGCTTTTTTTCAATCTTAATTTAGGTTTAGCAATTAAACGGTTTCTACGATTACAATTTTCCACTTTCGCGATCAAAGGAATCGGACTACATTTAAATATGACTTCATGAGTTTTACTATGAATCGATCCCGTATTAAAAGACACAACAGCAGCTGCGCATCGGCCCGCATAAGAACCACGGGAAGAATAATTTACACGCTTACCCCCAACTAATTTGGCAATTACTCCGTTAAAACTTTCAACTATATTACTTGTGCAATTATGAATTAAACTTCTAGAATGATATGACAGTCTTTTACTTAAAATTTCTACCGCGTCCATTAATCCGCATCCAACAATTGTTGGAAGTAATCCAACAGGTTCTATTCGACGAGTATCAGGTCTACAGAAATACTCCTTGCAATGTTGGTGATTACCAAATACGTGTTGTGGACCATTTAGGATATCTTCACTAAGATTTTTTATTTTTTCTTCGAGTGACTGATTTTGATCCGCCCAATATTTAATCGCGCATTTTACACCCGTTCTTAAACGCAAATACCTTTCTTTTAGGAATTTCCGCAATTCGCAAGGATACTTAGTGTCTTTTGACAGTTTCTCCAAGCTATTGCAGTAGTTTCGTAAAAGATGATTTTTGCATTCAATTTTCTCTACTATTAAATTATCGTACGGACGCGAATCTAATATTTTTTTATAAGTACTAGAATCGCCGTCTGCTACAAATTTATTATAAATTACACCGTGATCAACAATGGAACGTTTAAACCCCTCAACTATTATGGTCGATTCCATCCCGGTAGATGATCCTGAATAATTCTTGAAACAATGGTGTTCCGGGGGCTGACTGTTGTTCTTTGCGGCTCGTGCACAGACTACGCAGTATTTATTTTTAACTCCAAAAAACAATACTTTATTAGTTTTAATGCCAATTATCGCAGCTGCGCCGGATAAGGCGGAAAAATTCTTACCATAAGATCTCTTCCTCCAACAACCGTCAACAGCAACAGATATTAATGGTGTACCATTTTTATCAACACTACCTATAGACTGCGTACTCTGCTTCTTCCTTGACAGCTTCTGCCATGGAATGTGTTGCTGTCTTTTCCCACCAATCGCAAACCGTATTATTAATTTCATTGTATAATGAAGGTGACATGATTGGTAACGGTTACTGCGGCAGTTAATGTTTTTAACTGAGAGTAGCTCCCACCAAATGATATGATACCAGATACAATTTGATGATTCACTTCCATGCTTCTTCTTTCTTTTCAACCAAACACACAGTAAACTTCATACTACACATACTACATTTCATGATGAGTTTTGAGTCCAGACCAACTTTTACTTCACCTATTATACTGAGGTAACTTAACTTACAATCCATTGGACCGTGGTCCCCTATGGCCTGAAGAGCTTTATAAAAAAAAGAAATATCTATTACTCTACGCCCAACTTCCACTTCATCCACCTTTCCCTCTTGACTGTTTTCAATAACTAGTTCCTGTAAAGAAAGATAATGGCTTTATTTTTTTTTATAAAAAATAATTAAAAAAGAATGGGCCAAATTTCTTCAAACATAGCTAAGAACTCCCTTAGAATACATCTTTGAAACACATAACACTAGATCAAAATCTTGAACGTTTTATATAAATAAACGTAATAAAAACTGGTTGTTTGTAAAGTCGGTTCAGGACAATAATTTTAATAAAAAAAGCTGTTGTTTCATTTTTAACCTTATTAATATTCCTGTTAACATAAAAAATAGCTAAACATGTTGTTTAGCGTTTTCATGCATTTTCCTAATGTCGGCCGGGTGGCCGATATTGGGATTTATCAATAAATAAAGATCCCTAACCTCGACCCTGCGATTATTTCATAAAAAAGACAAGTAAATGTAAAAACCTTGGTTTTTCTTCAATAAAAAACAATATAAAATACCATAGGTATGTTTAATTCCATTTAAATACTAACTAACTCAATGCGCTCGCAACCGGGATTTGACTCGCCACTGCCACTAAACGACACAAGTCGGAACCGGCGCGTGCTCTATTGCCAACTGAACGTTCAAATATTGAAGCACCCGCACCAAAATATGGATTATTCGCATATAGAGTCGCTTTTTGAATAAAAACTATTATAATTTTAGGGTTATTTTAATAGTTAGGGTAAGTGCTCCAGTGAATTAACACCCACCAGTGAATGAACAAAACACACATTTTTCAATATAATAAGAAATCTAAGCTTTTCTACTCAAGCCAGTATTTTTTTCTCAATCGAAACATTATATTACGTCAACTGAACACACAGGTATTTGCCTGTGACCTATAGTTTCAAAATCGCGACCGCCTAAAATGAAAGTATTCTGTCGTATTTTTGATTGTATGGAGCAGAATTTAGGGCATTGCTGAGACTTCGTGTTTTGATATTTACTTTGTAGACACTATAAGTGTGATAGTGTTAACAAAATTTGATAGTAGGATGTAAAAAGAACTGTTTTATCTTACAAAAAGCAGATTGCATAAATTTTAATTATCATAAATAAATTATAGGGGTGTTCGATAATTGGATCACGAAATTGAAGAAAATCTAGTCAACGAACACACAGTTTTAAGCATTTGGCATCTTAGCCTTAATGCAGTTGGCTAATTTTTTGTACACAACTTTTATAAACGGTTGTCAATTTTTTGACCAATATTCGAACGAGGTGTTCTTTTATTATTACCAGTTTATCCTCCATACCTAGCCTGATATCTTCAGTAACTTTTAGAAGTGCAGTAATAGTACTGTGCCCAGGACGAAAACCAGACGGAGGGAACTGATTAAATAAAATAAATAAAGATCTCCACATAGAAGTGCCTTTCAGCTAAAACGACCATGGAAAGACAGCAAAATGCAAGCTAAAAAGAAATTAATAAATAATGATGACATATAGAACCAATCTTCTATTATAGAAATATAATAGTTTAGAAGAGAAAGGAGAATCTAACATAGAAGTGATGAATAATAATATTAAATATTTTATAATAATAATCCAGTATTAATATTATGTTTTAAGCATTTGGCATCTTAGCCTTACGGTCTGCCCGAGGGGCTATGCGAATGGGTTGCTAGCTTCTTGTCCAGCAGAAGCATTAGAGCCGTTGTAGATGGCAGTTGCTCCGATAGCATGGACATCAATGCTGGCGTCCCGCAGGGTTCTGTATTGTCCCCGACGCTGTTTCTGCTGCATGTTAATGATATGTTGTATAATGACAGCATTCATTGTTATGTGGACGACAGCACCGGGGACACTTATTACACGGGCCGCGCAAATATCCCTCGTTCTTTGGTGGAGGAGAGCCGCGAACAACTTGTGTCGCAAATTGAGAGCACACTAAGTAGAGTGTCCGACTGGGGGCGACAGAACTTAGTGCGATTTAACCCCTCTAAGACACAAGTCTGCGCGTTCACCGCTAAGAAAACCCCATTTGCTGTGGCTCCACACTTCGAAAACACACCCCTCACCATCGCCAATAGTATTGGTATTCTAGGAGTTGACATCTCCAGCGACGTCCAGTTTCGATGTCATCTGGAGGGGAAGGTCAAGCTGGCATCGAAGAAACTAGGTGTGCTCAACAGGGCGAAACATTACTTCAACCCGCGGCAAAGACTTATACAAAGCTCAAGTTCGGCCGCATATGGAGTACTGTTGCCATCTATGGGCGGGAGCGCCTAGATACCAGCTTGCACCCTGTGACTCGATTCAAAGGCGTGCTGTGAGGATTGTTGACGATCCCAAACTGACAGACGGTTTAGAACCTTTAAGTCTGAGAAGAGATTTTGCGTCCCTTTGTGTGTTCTACCGTTTGTACAATGGGGTGTGTTCAGAGGAGTTGTTTGACATGATGCCCACGGCTTCCTTCTACAGTCGCACCGCTCGCCATCAACAGGGAATTCATCCTCACACTTTAGAACCGAAATGGTCACGTACTGTGCGGTTCCAGAGAAGTTTTCTTCCACGTACTATCAAGCTGTGGAATGAATTGCCTGTTGAGGTTTTCCCAGGAGACTACAGCATGGGGTTCTTCAAAAAGGGCTTGAAGAGGTTTTTACAGGGTCGGCAACGCGCATGTGATGCCTCCGGTGTTACAGGCGTCCATAGGCTGCGGTAACTGCTTTCCATCAGGCGGACCGTATGCTTGTTTGCCACCTTAGTGGTATAAAAAAAAAATGTTAGATAGTTCTCTTTAGGTTATAAAATATCAAGTAACACGCAATTATAATAGTAATCATATCGACTATTTAATATAATAAAAAAATATATATATTTACAATAACAATTACCCGAAATAAACTCTTACATAATAATTTATATATAGAACTGATATATAAAAGTGGTAGTTCATTCAATGGGTTTGAAAAGGTTTATTCACTGGATTTTTTTGTTCATTCTCTGGTGATTTGTGTGTTCAATGCTGATAGTTATTGAGATAACCTGCATTTTATACAAATATACCCCATATTTGTATAAAATGCAGATTATCTCAATAACTATCAGCATTTTTGCTAAAATATGTATACTGTATCAATCATGAATAAATTGTGAACATAATAAAATAAAATATTTTTTGGTTAGGATCTCATAAGTAGCTGGCTGTAATTTTCAAAGTTTGGAATGCCCTTAAATGAATCCTTAAATTCATTCAATGGAGCACTTACCCTATATTCCATTTTCTCGCAAAGGCCGATACTAGAAGACTTCACCCTACTGAGATTTTGTCTTCGTCCATCACTAACTAGGTTTTTTTTTTTTTTTTATACTACGTCGGGTAGCAGACAAGCATACGGCCCGCCTGATCTGAAGCGGTTACCGTAGCCATATTAACGCTCGCAACATAAAATATCGCTCGCGCGCCGCCACCCCCGCCACCCCCGCTGCCATCGCAGCATCTCCTTCCTTTCTGGTGACCTCACTCACTCGCAGGAAGACAACAACCCTCAAGGAAACCGTTATTTGGCTGCGGTATTCTGTGAGGTGGAGGTACATTCCCCAGTCGGGTAGCTTACAATTACGCTCCCTACCTCTCTTTTCGCCAGAGCTTCGTTTGTCAGTCAGCAGGGTGTACCGCATGCAGGTGAATTTGGCTTTGGTTTAAAGATCTTGATGAACCACTTACACCCCAAGGTAGTTTGTTTATTTATGTAATAAGTCTACAAGAATTACGTATAACAACTTACGTCTATAGTGTGTAGTCTAAGCATAGCAGTGTTGCTTGGAGTCTCGGCCTGAAGGTTTTCTTTATTTTCAATACTGGAAATATTATTCATCATTATTATCCACTTTATAATTATTTTGTAATTTTTGTACAACACCAGACCCTAGGCGCGTCGCGTCTCTTTGGCGGTAAGTATGTCGACAAAGCCGCGTGCCCGTGCTATTTCTGTTATGAAACATACCTACTTCCACAATCTGATATTTAGACAATAATGATGAACATGAAAACGAATACTAGGTAGAAATTGACTTTATTACTTATAATACAAACCAATATTTACATGCTATTGTATATGTCTGAATCAAGCGATCTAAATCATATGACATAGGTATTGTATTAGCTTTGTAATGTGTTCAAATGCAAATAAATTATATTATTATTACTACTTAGACAGGATAAGCACACAAATAAAACTAGGATTTTTACATGACACTTTCACAGAAATCTCGTAATTTTTTTCTAGGTAGGTATTTAGGACAAGACGTAGTAAAGTAGGCAGATAAATAAATAAGTAGGAAGGAACTTACATTTTTTCCGAGATCTTTTGGCTTTCATATTTTTATAATGCGTACTAAACTTTCCTTTCCCTGGCAAATTCAAATTCAATCAGTCCTGCGAAAAAAACCCTCGATTACCGACTAGATACGTTTATGATATTGGCTATAGCATGTTGAAATCATGTTTCAAGCCTGAATTGATACATATTTTACAAGGTTCATAAAATAACCTACTCAACAAAGTATCTAATTCATTCTTTGTATTTTTTACGATTTATATACATTCATTATATTGGTAAATTAGTTATACTTACAGTTTTTCACAAAAAACACAAATTCACAACACGTAATTTTGCTGGAGCATCCGACGCGCGTGGTGTCACCTTGACATATAAAAACACACTGGCGATTAGTGGCGACGCTGGGTACTAATTCGTAATATCGGAATGTGCGTCATTTTTCATACATTTTTCTATGGAGAATTTACGTAAAACATATCTAGATTTTAGGGCTTTAAAAGAGGAAGTCTTTGTTTGTAAAGGTACAAAAAAAAAGTATATGTTATATTTATTGGTTTCTTCAGTGTTCAAAAAGTGTTTCTTTTTATCAATTTGTGTTGATTTATTGGGTTAAATCTGAAAAATACGAAGGCATGTTTTTGCATTTTTTCTCAATTTTGTGTGTTTGTTGACCTTTATTATAAAACAACTATTAGATTTTAAGAGTTTAATATAATCATACAATAATTTTTGGTCTTTGATTGTAATATATACAAATTATCATTGATATCAATCATATCTAAATAGGTTAAATATGAAAAATCGTAACACTCTTTTCACAGTTTTCACGATCTGGCCCCTTAAGCAGATGACTATTATATACTTACATTGAGAAGACTCTTGTGAGCATCTGCGACCGCTCGCAACAGCAGACTAGAGGCGGGTGCTCCAACTCTTGGCCGTGGCCTCACTCGCACCACGCTCGCACAAGTTGACCGCGATGGGCGGCTTTCCAATACTGATACTCTACACAAGAATTGACATTTGGAGAGATTTCTATACATAACGTCATCGTGTCATGCGACCTGCAATGAACTTGAAACATACATAAAAGATGTACTTGTTTTATATAAATAAATATAAAAATATTTCTGGACAATTTACACAGCGCCATCTAGTCCCAAATTAAGCACCAAATCTTGTACTATGGATACTAAATCTATATATATAAAAGAAAGTCGTGTTTGTTACAACACTTATAACTCGAGAACGGCTGGACCGCTTGCCATGGTTTTTGATTTGTTGGATTTGTCTCCGTCCAGAATAGCAGAATAACTATTAAAAACATTGGAAAATTTACGAAAAAAATAAAATAAAAGAAAAACCATTTTTCCATACAAAATGTTCGTGGATGTCGGACCTGTCAAACGTGACGTTAACGTGCGTACGTCAAATGTATGCGTGCGTTCAGAAATGTGGGTATAGGATAATAAGTATTAAAACATTGACAAAATTGTCGAAAAATTAAATTTGAAAACGGATTGGGATATTTATTGATTTTCAATTAAATGTCAAATCGATTGGTCTAACTTTTACGTCGCGAAAGTTGTTGTCGCGAACGTCCGTTGTTGTTTTGAAAATTTTTTATGAATGAATGCTTGAAAATGAATATTAATTGGTTGTCAAGTGTCATGGTACTTTATTTTGTGACATAGTAAAATACTGAACTTAATATTTACCCACTGCTGGGTAATATTAAATACGGGTCTTCCTTCAACTGAATATGTTTCGAGCATACTCCACCACGCTGCTCAACTGCGAGTTGGCGGACGCCAGTAATTTCAAGCCGCCTAAAGGCCACTTGGCTTAACGACTGCCATCTAATGATAACAACCGGGACCGACGGCTTACGTGCCTTCCGAAGCACAGAGGAGCTCGAGATAATCTAATGATAACAACCGGGACCGACGTCTTACGTGCCTTCCGAAGCACGGAGGAGCTCGAGATAATCTAATGATAACAACCGGGACCGACGGATTAACGTGCCCTCCGAAGCACGGAGGACCTCGAGTTAATCTAATGATTACAACCGGGACCGACGGATTAACGTACCTTCCGAAGCACGGAGGAGCTCGAGATAATATAAACTCATCCATGGACAGGCTACGGTTGACGTTGCTTAACTTGCGTGTACAATTAGACTGACACGCGCAATGACGCCATCGTGCTTCTCTATTATTTTCTATTATTCATTATATTAATTTCAAGACATCATAAATTTTGTTCAACTAATATGTATACCACGACATTCATTGACAATTAGGCGGTACGAAGTTCGCCGGGCCAGCTAGTAACTGATATTATACATAGTTTTTATTTTGTAAATACATACAATTAATACATAGAAAACACCCAGACCAAGACAAACAGACATGTTCATGCACACAAATATTTGTCTTGTGCGGGAATCGAACCCACGACCTTGGAGTCAAAGTGGCCATTGCTAACCATTCGACCACCGAGCTCGAAATAATATATACATATATTATATTAGTTCAGCATATTGGTTCCGCTTCGCCTGATGGTAAGCGAAAAGAGGAGCCCCAATCGCATCGGCAACGGACAAGAGACCTTGATGTCTTGTCAGTTGACGCTGCCATGCTGGCCTACAAGATGCTTCTTCACGCTTCGCTTGAACTTGTACTAGTCATATGCTTGACGTAACCTTTTATTTTAACTTAAATTCCTGACATTTTAAGCAACTTGAAAACAGTAGCCTTCGTTAACTCATAGTTCAGCATCGTGGCTGAGTACTTTCTAAACACCTTTAATTGTATGGATACCTTCTCAGCAGCGCGACGAGTATCATTGGCGATGTTAAGAAAAATAGGTTGTCTGTAAAGTCTGTTTACGGTATAATATTTCATGATAACATCTTTAGAAACATAGGCCGATCGCGTCTCTCTCTATTGTCACGTTGCGCCTGAGCCGAGCGTGTAAGAGAGAGAGAGAGATCTCTCTCGCTTTTGCACGCTCGGCTCAGGTGGAACGTGACAATGAGCCATGCTTTTTTTGTGCGTGCAGCCGGCGTTCATCGATTTATAAGACGTTATCAGGTCAAAAAATAAACTCATCAGTGCATGGCTTTAAAAAAACATGATTAATCTATTTGCTGGCGAATTTGAATTGCTAAGCTAAATAATATAAGGTCTTACTTAGAAGTCAGCCTCTTCGATTCAGGTTTATCAGGCGGGCTGTCATCTGACAACGAATCTCTTTTCTTAGAGTCAGGGAGGTCGCCCAGGCGGCTTTTGGCAGACTTGGTCTGCGGCCGGAATTCAGGCTCTCTCTCTGGAGTGAACCTGCAGTATATAATAAATAAATATTACAGATTATATAATAAGCACCTGGAGGAGCTTGCTGGCGTCGTTACGCGTGTCAGTCGCCAGAGCTCCTCCGTGCTTCAGAGGGCACGTAACGCCGTCGGACTCGGATGTTATCATTAGATCTATCGACAGTTGTTAAGTCAAGTTAGTGGATATTAGGCGGCTTGAAAACACTGGCTTCCTCCAACCCGCAGTTGAGCGACGTGGTGGGGTATGATCTAAACCCCTTCGATTGAGGGGAGACCCATATCTCAGTAGTGGGATGGTAAGGGTCGACGACAATGACGAAATACTCAAATCTTCCACAAAAAATATCTAACTGACAGGGAAAAGCGTATTAAATTCCGCTCTGTGGTTTAGGAGAAATTAGCGGATAAACACGCTTAAAGCGACTTTGTTTTATCTTCTAATATATAAAATTCTCGTGTCACAATGTTAGTTACCATACTCCTCCGAAAAGGCTTGACCGATTTTTATGAAATTTTGTGTGCATATCGGGTAGGTCTGAGAATAGGTTGTTATCTATTTTTTATGACAAAACAACGTTTGCCGGGATAGCTAGTACTATGTAAAAATATTAAATGTAATTAACCTTTCAGGACTGTCAATCCGTCTTATCTCCTTTGGTTTATCAGCAATCTTTTTATTTTCCTCCCGAGCACCGAGTCTTTCCCGAACAGGTCTCTTGGGCAGCTTCAGTTCAATTTGCGGCAAGGTTTCTATCGGATCCTTCGCTGGAGGTTTGGGTACCTCTGTCGGTATTAATGGTGGAGGCGGCGTTGGGGATTTTCGAGTGCTTAGCGGAGGTGTGGATATGGGTGCTTGTTCTGATATTTCCTGTAAAGCAATAGTCCAACTATATGAAAATATGTAAAGTACGATATTGCAGCATTTAATAAGCCACATACATTTATACCACAGTATAAGTAATTGGCCGTGTGGTTTCCGGCAGACTAGAATAGAATCACTCCGTCTCTTCCCGTGGATGTCGTACAAGGCGACTAAGGGAAATACATTATCAAACCTCGATCAGGCCTCCCCAACCTGTCTGGCCAGCGTGGAGAGTGTAGGCCAAATCCTCCTTCTGTCTGGGACGGATGAGAGAGGGTCGTGCTCCTGTAGTGGAGACTATAATAACCTGATGATGCTGATGATGATGATAAGTAATAGTACTACGTACATACAGTATGGCCACTCCCTGCCGCTTTCTCGTGTCGACCTCACCTCCCCTCTGAGGCATATCTGGAACAGTTAGTATGGCGCCGCACGCACACACGCACATTCACACTCTGCACAGACGTTTTTGTTTATGTAGTAATTCACGACGCGACATTTGTATGGAGAGGCCGAGGTGTGGTTATACTCACAACACAATCACCACATACCACACCATAATTTAAAACTTGGTTAGTCTTACCTGAAATACATCTTCAGCAAAATCATTCATTAATTCCTCAGCCTCGGTTCTGATATTTAAGAAATCTTCATCATCCGACATAGAGTCCAGCTGTTCTGCCAATTTCTGCTTTAACCCCTGGATTTTAGCTTCAATCTCGTTTATTTCTTTAATGTGATCATCTCTCGGGGCTCCCGTTGATGACGCACTTGTTATGGCTGTAGATTCCTGACTATTACTATCTACTTCTATTACTTGGGGATCTGGTTCAATTTGGGGTATAGTTGCGGGATCAATTATGGGCAATATTGGTCGTTTTAATTCATGGACATCAGGTTTTTTCTCAACTACTTTCGGTTCATCTTTAAGAGTGTCCAAGGTAATACCATGGTTCTTAAGTATCTGCCCGGCGAAAACGTCGGTTATTGATGGTTCTGATTCTTTTTCCATGTTCATTAATAATGGAGGTATGTTGGGTCTAATCATTCCGTGATGTTTGCTTTTTTTCTTGCTCTTGTGGGCTTTCTTCTCCTCTTTCTTTCGGGATAACTTATCCTTTTCTTTCTTTTTTGATTTCTTTTGTAGATCACTTTTCTTGCTTTTATCCTTTTTATCTTTTGATTTACGTTCTTTTGATTTATCTTTACTTTTCTCTTGTTCAGGTGGCTCTGAAAATAAATGTATTTATTTATTTATGTATTTTTTATTGTACATAATATTACAGAAAATATACAAAACATATGTAAATAAATATATCTAATACATATTTACTTTTTACATCATTTATAATATAAGAACAGCAGGATCGATTTTTATGATATTTCATTTGTTGGATTTGTCTCCATTGCAAACAGCAGAATAGCTATTCAATACTATCATACATTCGCATATATCAAGCTAGTTAAACTAACTAGCCTTTATAACTGATAATTGCTTCCCTGTGCCCAATCTGAAAAGTTTCTTTTAAAAGCTAGTTTTTTATAAAAATCTAAAATGATACAACAATATCTACTATGGAACTTCAAAAATGTATTTGTTGATTATTTGTTTAGTCTACTCGTAGAATTTTACCAAAAGATTTTTTTTGCAATACTTACTCAGAGGAGCAGTAACGGTCACCTCTTGCAACTTCTTGAGGACCTGATGGAGCCAATTGACAAACAGTTCAGTGTTATCACCAAGGAACAGCTGCAAATCATCTTCCATCTGCGCCCTGGTTCTCTTGTTAGCGACCATCACCATCACATAATCCGGCAGTTCGTCATCTAAAATAGATATTAACAATTTTATGGCTCCAGAAGCTACAATACCTGCAATGTGTTCCTACTAAGATATCGCCAAATTATAAAATTCATATCCCCTTTCAGGTTTTCTATAGTTAACTGGAAGAAATCCCTAATGTGATAAGTCCGCATTTGTACAATAAAGTCTCTTCTTTTTAATCTTTGTAATTGTATATTTATGTTTTATTTTTATTTTATAATAAAGTTTTTACCATACTACTATGCTATGCATGATGCTCGTCATAGAAGTGTTAACAGGACACTGCCGACTGAACAGGCACCTGACACTAATAGGCGTGAAAACCAACCCCAAATGCCCAGAGTGCATGGACGACGACGAAACAAGCTTCCACCTGCTTGCCGAGTGCCCCATGTACTCACGGATAAGATGGGAGACCATGGGGGTGGACAAATTAGACAAAGAAGACCTGGAAGACCTGAAGGTGGAACAGATTGTAAGGTTTTGCAAGGAAACAGGTAGGTTCGACGGAACGCCGTGATTGCCGGATAAACCCACATCCTCCCTCAAAAGGGAGGACCAGGGGAAATGGGTGAAATGGCCTCAGGTAAGGCTGATCACCCGCCCGACAGCCGGCGTCCCCGTTGGAAATAATAATAAAAATAATAATACTACTATGCTATACTATGCTTCATAGAAGTATTTCTGTTGCTTAATAGAAGTTATTTGATATATTGAATGCAAAATATATATTAATGAAGATAAAATAGACACTTCTTACGCACTGGTACTAATTACAAAATTTCCATCATTCACATTTAAAGACGTACTATAAAATTTTCTCCTTCTCACTGTCATTCAAATACCATAAAGCTGTCTCTTTCAATCAAAATCCCAGTATCATGGTTCTAATACGTCAAAGTTACCAATACATCTGCAAAGTCGTCCTAAAATAACACCCACTAAGCTAAATAACAATAACAAATTTACACAGGCTTTATTCACAAAATGCTAAAGTTGGGTTATTGACCGAGTGAGGGGTTCCCAACCTGTGTTTAAAATGTTTAAAGCCTTAGAAAAAGGTCCATAAAGCAAAGGGAAAGCCTATGGATGGAACAACGTCATAGTTGTCCTCGAACTTGAGGTAGGGAAATGCTGACCTAATGTAAATTGTACATTAAGTTCACTGTAATGACAGGAACCCATTCCATGTTTTCTCACACAAAAAACAAGCGTAAAAGAAGTGTAGTCTATGGAAAGCTGTGATACAAGTGTGATGATCACGCTTTACCAGATCAAGAGTTCTGATATATAAAAATCTGATATTTGAAAATCTAGTAACCATACAATATTATCTTTTTGTATAATTAAAATTAACTTTAATAAATAATAAAAAAAACAAAGCCAACTTACCAACATAGCAACCCAATTCTGTTAGCTTCGCCTTGATGGCTGACTGAAAGAGAAATAAGAGCATTAAATACTATTATAATAGGCAATTTGAAAATGTTTAAAAGTTGTATATATTATTTCTCCCCTTCTGGCCAGTTATTCCTCCCCAACCCGTCTGGCCAGCGTGGGGAGTGTAGGCCAAATCCTCCTGTCTGTGACGGACGAGAGAGGGTCGTGCTCTTGTAGTGGAGACTAAAATGACCTGATGATGATAAATTATTTAACAATGTCGTAACATTCGCAGTCGCAAATTTTCATCCTAATATCTTCCGTCAGACTTATTTTAGGGTCGATCAGAGTCGGCGGGAAAGTCCATTTTCAAAGTAAGAAATTAAAAAAAAAAATCATTGGAGAAACAATAAAAATACTTTTATTATGACACTAATTACATAAACGTAATATTTAACATAGCTGTCGTACAAATTTCAGATTTAATCCAAACTGTTGTATGGAGCGTTTTCGGGAAAGTCCAAAATTGAAATTTTCAAATTAACATATCTCGAGAGATTTTTGTGATATCAAAGTAGTTCTTTCACGGATGGTTTTATTATTGTGACATCCGTACTTATAAAACTGAAAAAAAAAGTTGGTCAAATAGCCTATTAAAGTATTTTTCTGAGTTTTGCAGAAGGGCATTTAGAAAAAATACTAAAATTCCATACAAACATTCAAGGTACAAAATATAACCAAAATTCAGACAATCTATGTATGTCCTTATTTTCCAGCTCAGTGTTTTAAAAAAAACTTCAGAAACAACAAACAATTGGACTTAAAAAATAGAATATATGTTATTACATTTGTGTAATAAAGTCAGAGTCAAATAACAATTCCCTTGAGGGTTGTTGTGTTCCTGCGAGTGAGTGAGGTCACCAGAAAGGAAGGACATGGTGCGTTGGCAAAGGGGGTGGCGGCGAGCGAGCGATATTTTATGATGCGAGCGTTAATATGGCTCCGATAACCGCTTCATAGGCGGGCCGTATGCTTGTCTGTCACCCGACGTAGTATAAAAAGAAGCCATAGATCTAGGATTTTTCGCTATGCTAGAGAAAACTGGCGATGAAGAGAATTCAATTCAATTCATTTATTCCAATAACAATACAATATTGTATCGGAAAACATTAAATTTGCAAATGGCAAATGGCATTAAATTGTAATAATTGAGATTCAATTAAAATTATTTGCTGTCACTAACTAATAACAAAATTTAAGTAGTCGATAATTAAATACATTGTAATCATCATCATTAATATAATAAGAAAATTTAAGTAGTCAATAATTATTAATATTAATTAATGATGATGATTACAATGTATTTAATTATTGACTACTTAAATTTTGTAATTAGTTTATTAGTGACATCAAACTTTTTTTGTTATTAATTAACATATATTTTTAATGTATGATATGAAATTCAACACAATGTAAATTATTGTTATGAATAAATGAACTGAACTGAACTATATATATATATATATATATATATTTTATTATGTCAATTAATATTAACAAAAAAAAAATGGATAAATTTCTTTTCAGAGCAATTAATAAATTCATCAATTAAATAAAAACAGTTATCAATTTAATAATTTTTAAGTTTTGTCTTAAATTGTATTATTTATAGTTAGACATTATTTATAGTTATTGAATATGAAAAGGAAAAAGTATATACATAATAATATGTTAGAGCGAGATAGAAAATGAAATCCTATTTTTACACTATCAGTATAGGTCGCGTCATGTAAAAAGAAGGCTGGCGGTCAAGCTGCGCATTCCGCGATTTATCGGTCTATTTGGTGGTATGATGTGCGATGTACCTACCAATAACTAATATACGGAGCATATTAACTAAAGGTTTGTTAAAAAATAACACAATAGACCTAGTATTTTTAGCGCAAACACACCCCCTCCTCTTTCTTCCAGCGTTCTTTTTACATGACGCGACCTGTACCAAGAAGAACTCAGGTCTTAGTAACTTGTTACATATTTTAAAATAATTTTTAACTGATGTAAATTTTTTAGTTAGCACATTTGTGTTTAATTTATACGAAGGTAATTTCTCTGTAATATTTGTTTTGTGGGGTTTTGGCCGTGTGGTTTCCGGCAGACTAGAATAGAATCACTCCCTTTCTTCCCGTGGATGTCGTACAAGGCGACTAAGTACAAAACAAATCATCATCATCATCATCATCAGGTCCATTTTAGTCTCCACTACAGGAGCACAACCCTCTCTCGTCCGCCCTAGACAGAAGGAGGATTTGGCCTACACTCCCCATAAAACATCGATCAGGCCTCCCCAACCCATCTGGGGTTGGGGATCAGGCCTCCCCAACCCATCTGGGGTTGGGGAGGCCTGATTAGGGTTGCCAAGCCATAAAATGCAAAGGCCGGACTGCGCACTATATAAGGCCTGACATTTTGCCCTAAAAGCCGGACATATTTTTTTTATTGCCAAACATAATGTTTTTACAGCTGGGCTGTTGAAAAAAGTATTTATACGTGATGTAAAGTGAGAATGAGATCGAAAATGGAGTGTGTGCCAGATATAGGCATATTCGATATTTATAATAAAATAGCTCGTTTACGAATTTGAAATGTTTATTAAGTTACACTATTACAGTTTTACTTACAAATGAATCATCAGTCTTTTGTAGATTATTAAGTATTAGTAAAACTAAAAAACAAACGAATATAGCTCTCTTTTGGCATTGTTAATACTATAAACTAAAAAATATAATTAAACAAATAAAAATAACCATTCTTCTGGAAAGTAACAAAATGATAATATTAATTTTACGGCTAGGTAAGAATTTACTTTATATAGGTTTAAATTGAAGTAAAAACAATTTAAAATCTTTAAAAAATAACAATAACTTGTTGTAACGTTGTTGTAACGCGCGGCGGCACTTGCGCCGCGCGCGCCAAAAGTTTGCTCTCTTGTCCGCTCGGACGCTCGTCCGCCCATCGTCGTACGAATCGCCACTCTGACAAAAAGCCTGACAAAAGCCGGACAGGCCAAACACGTACATATTTGGCCGGATCGCGACCTTAAAAAGCCAAACACGGCTAAAGCCGGACACCTGGCAAGCCTAGGCCTGATCGATGTTTTATAATGTGGAAATACATCGTCGTCGTGCTCCTGTAGTGGAGACTAAAATGGACCTGATGATGATGATTTGTTTTGTATGTCATGTCTACTTAAATGTCATTTAGTGGATAAATATATTAAAAATATTAACTTAACTGCATTTCACATGTTCAGGTGTTTTTATGCAGTATTACTGTTAGTATCACAAAAAAATTATATAACGTAGATGCGACTTACTGCATTCAATACAATTTATACTCTGCTTCATACAAGCTCACAATAAAATAATAACAATTATGTGAATTTCCTTCCATTTTCGTCTAAAAATGGTCTGCCTGTGTGCTCTCATGTACACACACTATTGCACATCATTTTTGGTCCTAAATTTATGGTCAGACCAGATTCTGTCATTTTACTGTTTAGGAAATATATTTATATTTATTTATTTAATCTTCATGCACATAAAAATAATGTCCAAATGCTATACAAGCATTCTCTACCAGTCAACCATAGGGTGATGCAGAGATAAGACGTGGTAGGTGCACAAGGCGAATAGTAATAGCATATATTCTGATCATATATGCTAGAAAATGCTCCAATGTAGTAATTTTGTTCTTTCAATATTACTCATTCCTTCAACATTAAGATTTTTTAAGTGTTAATCAACTTTACCTAAGTTTGGTTCGATACAAATAAAGTTCTATAAAAAACCATGATCATTGAGATTGACAATCTATTAAATAGCACCGCAACAAGTAATATCATCACAGTCAATCTCCATGTATCAAGTTAGCCTATAGGACAATTTAATATGTGACTGATTTCACATTTGACCTCCACATTTGACTCCATATTTATAAAGACCACTATGTTAGAGTTTCAGTTTTAGCACAATTGTTTACCTCATCCTTACACTTAAAAAGTTGTTAAATAGGATTTATTTAATAAAATGTAATGGTGACTGACACTACATGCAATTGGAAGTTGTGATCAAGTGTTTTCAAAATTCAATAATCTTCTTTTTTGCAGGCTTTATAATACTAAATTGTATCTGTAGCTGAACTACATGAAATAAATTGGGCAAAGTTAAAGTAGAAAACGCTAGTGTTGTAGTAAATTTTATTTTAAGAAAAATAATTCATGACTGACACTACAGAATTGGTGTCATGGACACGGCCGTGTGTTGTACGTGAATACGTTATATACACTAAAATTTTCAAAATGGCAGCGCTTTCCCCTCGCTTTGATGCGATGTTCCATAGTCCTTACTTAGCATAATAAATTCTTTGATCCTTCATCTATCCAGTGGTGTGATTGAATTTTAGATGGAGATGATAGATTTGTAGCTGCAACACCAAACTATCATTTTGATGTAATATGTTTATTTGAATTGCTTACCTATGGAAGCAATTTGAAATACATATTCACGTCAAAATTTCTTACTTAATCTTAGACTTCCATGGAATTACCCTATAGGTTTTACAGATTTATATATTATATTAGCCCAAGAGCCCGTAACAACCAGACCTTAGTCATTCTCTGTTTTAGGGGCATATACCGAGAAAATTTCACGCTTGATATTATCACAAAGTCTGACAGTCACAGGCTCATACTCTGTATTTTTACGGGCAATTGAAAAGATGTTTTAACCTATTAAATATTATAGATTGTTTATAGATGATGATGTGTAATTTTTTTTACAGATAGGCATCGGACTTTTGTCAAAGCCATATTGGACATTATTATGCTTTACAGTGAACTTCTTGAAAACACTTTCACAGATTCGTATTAGCTACCTAGAAGCCTTTTCAAAAATTATGACAGTACCTACCTCGGCGTTTAGAGTAAGTACATTGACAACAAATTCAGGGCAAAAATACCACACTTAAACAGAAAGAACGGCATAGTCAAACAGCCCTTTAAAATATCCCTATGTTACGTATTACGAATCCAGACTAAAAATGACAAAGTCCAGTAGCATAATGGAAGCGAAAATAAAAGTAATTTCACTGGAATAATGCAATATTTACCCGCATTTTCTGGCCAATCTCACTGCCGACATCATCCATTTTTTATACTTTGTTTGTTTTACTACAAAACTAGCACTACACAAAACAACCGTACATTACACACGTAAAATAAAATGAATACAATATTGTAATCCTTATTATTGTGATGTAAATACAAACATAGATTTAATTAAAATTTTATCAATGTAACCAACACCATTCTTTCACCGCTGGAAAATCGCATTGAAATTTGACAAACGACAATTTGACATTGACAATCGTATGTTTGACATATTGAGAAGCGTTCAGAAATACTATTGTTGGAAAACATATTTCAGTTCAGTAATACATAATCGTGGTGGACTATATTTTTTTATGTTCAAGTTTGGATTAGTAGCTTATTTCGGATTAGTCATAAAGCGCAGTAGTTTAAGAAGTGGCAATGGATTGACTAAAACTATTACATACCTACTCTTGAGTCACGTTAAGACGGCATCTATGTTATTTGTCCGCTTAAGAAGGTTCATATCATAACAACTACGCTTCAAGAGACAATTTTGTTATTCTTCATGGTCAATAGCGATGCCTACAATTCCCATCAGTACATCGGCTGATTCAAGGATACTAAGAAACTATGTTTATTTATCAAATGCATCAACGATCAGTCAGTTTCTATAATGTGCGAATAGCACTATCATTATTATGCTAAACCACGTGCTTCATCGAATGTACCTACCTACCTACCAAATTAATGCACCAACGCCATGCAGGCAGACTGGTTTTAAGAGATTCACATAATTGATCTATTATCTCTCCAACGATAGCCAAACTTCATGAGTTGTCTGGACATATCGCGTTCAATAAATATTGGGCTCATAAAGACCCTCCACGTATATTGCATCATCATCATCAGCTTGTATCTGCTCACTGCTGGCTAAAAGCCTTCCCCAATGCTTTCCACCAAATACGGTCCTCCGCCTTCCGCATCCATCCGCTTCCAGCCGCTTTGCAATGGTCATTGGTCCATCCTAAAGGAGGGCGCCTAACGCTTCGTTGTCCTACGCGCGGCCTCCTCTCTAATACCTTCCTCCCCCATCTGCCATCACTTACTCGGCAGATGTGACGGGCCTATTGCCACTTCAGCTTGCAAACTATAAAGGCTATGTTGACAACTTTGGTTCTTTGTCGAATTTCCACTTATAGCAGTTTTGTATCATTCCTTCGTCGCCTTAGCCCAGTATTCCAGTACAGAGTAAACACTCTTTTCGACATCCCTTAAGAAGCCATCATCTACCGCCCTAACATAATTCTGAGTATTGGCAGGGCCGGGTTATGCATGTTGGGGCCCTAAGGCAATGTTCGTGTCGGGACCACCCTACGCTCCTCTAACTTCCTAATATATTTTGTCTAACTCAACACAAATTTAATTTGATGCATTTTTATTTAAAAAAAATCACAATAAGTTTAAATAGTAACTCTTCTAACTTTCTTTGATACAAAATAGTTCAAAATATCCTGAAAGTTAACCCTTTCCAATAGGTACATCATCGTTGAACGAAAACAGTTTTTAATTATTTTCAATTTGGAAAAGTTTCGTTCACCAGTGGCGTTTTTATTATTAGGCATTAGACTTCTATATAATTGCAAAGCTGTCATTACATTTGGGAAAGTTCACTGTGCCATGTTACCGATAATCAATTTGTAAGACTGCTCGGCAGGCAAAAGTATTTTTCCGACGTCTTCTAATTGTAAATTAAGTTTTTACTATTAAAGAAACATTGTCCATTCTTTTCTTCAAGCGCGGGGCCCCTGAACGTGGCGGGGCCCCTAGGCAGTTGCTTACATTGCCAAATGGATAAAACGGCCCTGAGTATTGGTATAGAGAAAGATTGCCCCTTTCATTTTACTATATTTTACTACTGCGTAAAATTAAATTCTGCTATTTCTCAATAGCAGAATTTAATAAAATTAAATTCTGCTATTTCTCAACAATAGCAGAATTTAATTTTACTACTGCAAAGGGGCAATTTTTGGAAGTTTTGGAGGGACTGGCTGGAAGTTTTGTAGGAACTGGCTGGTTATGTACACCGATGTCTTCAAAACTTCTGAATAGTGTGAGCAGCAATACGGATACCCAGGTATAAAATTATTTTAAATTTCAAATGTCCATCTATCTGCTCAGTTTTTACTGGAGAAGTCACAGCAATCCTCTAGGCTTTGTAATACATCAAGGCTCACAATATCCAGAAAGCTGTTTATTTTTTATACTAAGGCGGGTGGCAGTGGCAGACAAGCATACGGCTCGCCTGATATGAAGCGGTTACCCTAGCCAATAACGCTCGCAACATAAAATATCGTTCGCGGGCCGCCACCCCCGCTGCCAATGCAGCATCTCTTCCTTTTCTGGTGACCTCACTCACACGCAGGAACACAACAACCCTCAAGGGAATTGTTATTGGCTGCAGTATTCTGTGAGGTGGAGATACATTCCCCAGTCGGGTAGCTTACAATTACGTTCCCTACCTCTCTTTTAGCCAGAGCTTCGTTTGTCAGCAGGGTGCACCGCCGGATTTAGTTCAAAGATGCTGATGAACCACTTACACCCCATTTTATATTATTTTCACAGACTATAGAAGCCGCTTAGTCTCCATCGCTGCAAATCATTTCCGCGGTACTAAACTAAGACCACAGTCATCTTAGCCATTAAGCATGCTCTTTAAAGATGCCATAGCAAGGGTCCAGGGCAGTGGTTCCCGACCTTTTTTTTTGTTGGCCCACTATGAGGATTTTGTTGGGTGTAAGGTCTCCACCTGTTAGATAAATTATTCTATAACTCGAGATTTGAGTGTTTTGTATAATAGTGCTCAATCCCTTTCATTATAACTAGGGCAGTGGTTCCCGACCTTTTTTTTGTTGGCGGACCACTACGAGGATTTAGTTGGGTGTCAGGTCCCCAACAGTTATATAAATCGATTATTCTTTAACTCGAGATTTGAGTGTTTTGTATAATAGTGCTCAATCTCTTTCATTATAAGTTTGTCACGGACCATTATACCTCTCACGGACCATCGGTTGGGAACCTCTGGTCTAGACGTTCATCTGGTGTGGATACCAGGCATACACAGTGGTACTATACCTACATTTATATGCTTTTGCAGAGGACAAGGACTAATAAATAAAAATAAAAATAAAATATTGTCATGACTTGTTTATATTTTAACAATCTATATTGTCAACAAATTATAAAACAACAATAAATACGTGCATACATCACTTCACTTAACTTGTTACCTACCAAACTTAATTTATTTCACAATCATAGCATTATATTTATTATGGCATTTAAATAAAATTCACATCTCATTAAAAATTCACATTATTTATATACTGATGATCAGTACCTAAATTTCACACAATTTAATATTATCTACTTTCAAAATCACCGTATAAAAGACTTAATAAAATTAAAGAAATGTATACATAATTATAATACTTATTATTGCAGAAAAATGTAAAAAAAATGTTTCTTTTTCTACCTAGGTAGGTACATACTTATATCCGTCTGCGTAATTAGAGACGATGCGATGTTATAAAGGTTTCTGCCCCATTCATTGGTATGAATAAGCATTCTATTCAGTTATTGAATCGCAATAAGAGTTGGCGGCAAGGGAGCTGTTGTGGTAAATAAACTAAAACATAGGATGGTGTATCGAAATGGGCCAATATGTCAAATTCGAAAACTATAAGAGATTGGTCAAAAGAAATATGTTGTCGATAAGAAATATGCTTTCATTGAAGAAATAAATTGTATATAAGTATAATAAATAATAATATATACTACGTTGAAATGGTCTATAATCAATACATAGGCTTATAGTTATTATGACCTAAGGTAGGGTTGCCATCTCTTCTCTTAACCAGGACAAGAAGGTTTCAATCAATCAGGACAAGAAGCGTGAAAACTCCGGACTTTGAATCTTACAACCTGGACATGTTATCAATGTTTTTAGTAGGTACTACTTATTACTATTTTTGTATTCTGTGACAAGACGGTTATTAACAACATAGAGTGGGCGGTAGTGATTGAATAATGTTAACCATGGAGTACAAACGAAACCACACCCGGAAGCTCCCCGGACGCGCTTCAAACTAGGACAAATCCGGGGAAAACCGGACAGATCGCAACCCTAGCCTAAGGCTACGTTGATAACAGTGGTTAGGTTAACAGTGTGCAAAGTTCAGGGATGTCACTCTTTTGAAGCTATTTATAGTTTTTTATTATTACGACAAAGACAATTGGAATGAGTATTACAAAACAGTTAATTGTTTTTATACCATTTAAATTAATCTAATGATTTACATAGATGTAACATTCTTTGGTAAAATTACATAATAATTTACATTTTTTGGAATGTTGTACAGTAACTTAACCACAACTTAACTTTAAATTACGGAATGTAATAATATATTTTATGATAAGTAGGTATAAAATGTAAGCTTTCTATCTATCCATTTTACTATTATTTTCAAGGTATGAAATTAAATTACTAACCTACTTATAAATATATTTAATGATTGTTCAATAATTAATTTACTTACAAATACTGTTTTGTTACATAATCGATAAATTTTACATGGTCAATATTTAAAAAAAGGATAATTCAATCACATTTTATATACAGAATTCTATAAATTTATTCGAGTTTGTCATTTAGAATATACTTAATAAATATTTTTTTACAACTTAATAAATTAAAAGGCACCTGTAATTAATTACATCTCATTTATTTACATTTTACTGCGTACTTGTCGCTCGTTATTAGGACGGATAGAACTTTGTAAACGTATACTAACATGCATAATAAGTAGATATTAATACATTGATCACAAACAGCTTTCAGCTTTAAATACTATGTGGTATAGTCTTTTATTCTTTGGCTTGTCATATTAACGAGCGAGAAGGCGCTATACGTTTCTCTTTCTACCCTCATTTCTGTCAAAAGTATCGACTTGGAATCTGGTGACTTTCTTCACGTTCTGCAGAGATCCTGTTTTTGGTCCTATATTCGAAATTTCTTTTGGCCTAACGTTTTGAAGAGAACCTTGAATAATCGAACTTTCCCTCGGCCTAACATTTTGAAGAGAACCCTGAATATTCGAGGTCTCTCTCGGCCTAACGCTCTGAAGTGAACCCTGGGTAGTTTGAATGTGCTGCAAAGATGTTGATTTTGGACCCACACTCCGCGTAGATTCCGTAGATCTGACTGACTTAGAATTTTTTGATCCATTGTGTTTCGACATAGATTTATTCTTTTGGGTACTAGGACCTAGTTTTCTGATGGGTGCTGCTTCTACCTTCCCGGACCTGCTGGGGCCTGGGTCCCCCGAGGGTCTGCTCTGGACTCCCCCAGTGATACTTGGCTGAGCGCCGTTCGTGTGTTGCTGTAGCTGTATCCGTGACGCTCGTTCCATTTCTCTAAAAAGAATGAAGGACTAATTAATTGTCGCTTGGTTGTGTATGTGATCATGTAGAACAACTTTCTAATAATAAAGCCTTTTAAGAGCATATTTCCTTGTTCTTTGTAAATATAGTAAGAAGTTTCGCCATGATACAATGGAAGGGCGATATGGTACTGCATGAGCCCGTATCATAATAACTCACTCACGAGGAACTTATCAGAAGAAATTTAGTAAGAGTAGGAAGATTTTGGAATGTGACTTTCTCTCTTAGCAAAGTGAGAGAGCAATACACCAAATAAGGCGTTATAAACTTAAGAAGATGGCTAGTCAAGTGAATCCCAACTGCCGTGTACCACGGTTTTTAAATATCTGACACTATTGGGGACCTATGGTAAGCCACCATAAAAATAATGTTAAATTGAAAGTAGTACCTCAAAAATTAAGCCATAAAAATATATAAAAAGTATTAAAAAGCATAGAACAATAACAAAAAAATACAGTATGCGCAAAATTTAAAGGCGACCCGATGGTGGTCCATGTCAATTTACAGAATTTAATTTTTAGTGTCAGAAAATATGATAAGGACCATCGGGTTACCACAAGAGGTGATGAATGGTTCTAGACAAATTCTAGGTATGTACGTAAGTTTTTCGTATACTGTATTAAATTTAGTACCAACCCACAATAGTCTTCTGCCATGCGAGTATGACTTTGAGCACCATCCACCAGTAAGTATTATTAGTGAGCAAGTCGTCGACCGCACATCGACACATGAATTATGCATCAGCGTAAGTTGTGTACCAATGAAAGCAGGCATGGTGAACGTCCATTTTAAGGCCCTACCATTGTTCTCTCTGTTTTGTGCTTTACTAGTTAAGATAAATACAACCCAGAGACAGGGACAATTTTTTGATTGCCAAAAGCGCCGTAGATTAGTGGTAAAACGGCATAGCCAGTAGAGATCCCATTGCAATACTGACTAAGCTGAACATGTCTGTCACAACGTAAACAATCTTGAACTTGAAGAGAAATCCGGTCCAGTTTTCGAACTTAAATAAATCGATCTGAATTAGCTTCAGCTTCGGTGGTAGGATCAGATTTTTTAATACAATAAAATATACTTCAGTACAAAATTGCTACTTCTCTAGTAGTGGCAATCAGCTTCCGCTTAATCGGTAGGGCTTCTATCTACTACTATGTTTTGGAGTGTAAGTGGTTTACCATCATCTTTGAGTCAAATAACCTTATCTGCACATGTTGACTAGCAACTACCGAGCCTCTGGCAAAAGAAACGTGTACATGGGGCATAGCGTACTTTCTCTGTAGCTTATAAAAACGCTTTGAACTACTTGGCTCTTTTGCTCGATCCTCGTTTGTCAATCAGCACGACCAGGTGAGGTTGACTTTGGGTCAAGGATGATGATGAACCATTTATACGAAACCACAAAAATTTAAGACGATTACCACTAATCGAAAACAAAGACCGATTTCCAAAATTAACAAATCCGTTCTAGATGTGGTCGAAATATTAGAGTTCTGGTCTAAATTCGACCTTTTAACTTACGCAAACACAAAACCCATATCTCAAAGACTACTTCCATAAACCACACCAAAAGAAAATCTTCACTGCCTGTAAGTTTTAGTTCTCATAAGGCGATGATGTTCACTCAGACTCCCTCAAGCGGCCATGCAATTAGTGCTACTTTACCTGCGGCAATGTTAGTTAGTGTCTTCAACTTTCCAACCTCCACAACCAAAGCGAACCGAGGCATACACTGACGTGGTACCTTCACGTTCGTATGTAGGATGCTATGACTGGCGCAGACGTTCGCTCAGACTTCCTCGCAGGCTGGCATGCGACTGGTGACGATGGATACGCACCGCTCGTGAGACCAGACAGACGGGACAGTGGGCAGCAGAGGGCTGCCGCGTATGCCGCGCGATACTGCGCATTCATTATCACGTAGATGATCGGGTTTACGCACGCGCTCGCGTATAGGAGCAGGTAACCGGCAATGTGGAATACTGAGAACATAAAATTAATATGTTATTGTCGATTTTCATAGCATCTATTTATGTCTTTTTCTATTTTATTGACGTGAATATGTCTTTAAAATTGCTTCCCTAGGAAAGCAACTAAAAAAAAAACAAATGATAGCAAAATCGGGATATACAGTTTGGTGTTGCAGCTACATATCTATCATCTCCATCCAAAATTCAGTCACACCACTGGATAGATGAAGAATAAATGAATTTATTACGCTAAGTAAGACCTATAGAACATTGTGTGCGGGGGAGGGGGAAGACCTGACATTTTGCGATAATTTTCTCTCGCAACAACCATTATTTGGCTGCGGTATTCTGTTAGGTGAAAGTGCTTGTCGGGTATATTCATTTTATGATCATGAAACCAATTGACCTTGCGGTGGTCATCCACGTAGCGTAAACCTTAAAAATATCTATGGTCAAACTCGCTGCCTATTGGAATTCGTAGTAGGTTTTGCGTATTTTTAACATACATGATTTTTACAACCAACTGGTTTGACGACCATCGGCACGTTCTTTAGATACTCACTTGGATAATGTACATGATTATCAGCGACTTTCGCAATCGTGATAGGTAGGTAACACACTAGGAAGGACAAGAAGATGGCTAGCACCATCTTGGTGATTCTCCACTCGTTGCGTCTCGCTTTCGTCTCTCTATTGTCTTTTATCGTCGACCTCTTGTCTGTGCTGTTGTTTAGGGAGCCAGGACTCGTGTGTTGCGACCTTTGGTGCTCTCGCATCCTTTGTTCGGAGCTGGAAAATTATAAACAATACTGATATGATATGTCTGACTTAGACCTTTAAGGTGTAACTTCTTCTTCATGTCAATATCATCGTGATAGCCAAAGTAAACTACTTATACCAGCTCGGGGTCCACTCCAGCGATTAGGAAAGGAGGTTCTGGCATCAAAGATGCAGATTTAAGATTCGCTACCAGCAATATTGGTACTATGTTGGGTGCCAAATAAACCTAGTTACGGCCCGCTAACAATCGGCATACAATATGACACAAAGTGGTTAGCGTAACTTTTAGATGCAGGCAATACATGGCAAGTACGTTTAATTTTGTTTCAAGTACCCCGGGCGGGTGAAAGGTACTTTACGGGAGAGCTGTAGCACAGTATTACTACGTCAAAACATAGAAATTTGCAATTGCTCTACATACAAGAGCTCCGCAGCTTTCACCCCTCGAGGTGCTATAAAAAAAAATACTTATTACAATGGACTACTGGCACTTCAGTCAGAAGATACAAGAATGCATCTTATAACAGATCAAGAATGCACGAATATAACAATCCTCGAGGATACTGTTATTTAACTGCATTCTTTTTCCTAGTTGAACCTCGTTTTTTAATAGGCATGGTTACAAACTACATGCATGTGAGTGTGGTTTTGGAGGACATTGGCTTAAACATAGAAATAGAAATAGCACACACATGCACAGAGATGTTTATGTAAAATAAAAATATGTGACTGTAAAGTTATCATCAAAAAAAGTAGAAAAATGGGTCAATACAATAAATCACTACATTAGCTCACCTGTGGACAACCCAGAAGATCCTGGCATAGCATATAAGTATAAGTAGGGCAGGAACGATAAAGGCAATGACGAAGAGCGCGGTTTTCGAAGAGCGGCCATGTCCATCCGGTAGTATGGAACACGTGCCCAGTTCCGGGTCGTAGTCGAACTTACCTAGAAGAAATTTAATATAAATATAAAAAATATAAATATTTCTGGACAATTTACACAGCGCCATCTAGTCCCAAATTAAGCGCAAAGCTTGTGTTATTGGGTACTAGACAACTGATAAATGTACTTAAATATATTTTTTTTTGTAAATACATACTTAAATACATAGAAACGCCCAGACCAAGTCAAACAGACATGTTCATGCACACAACTGTTTGCCTTGTGCGGGGATCGAACCCGCGACCTCGGAGTCAAAGTGGCCATTGCTAACCATTCGACCACCGAGCTCGTCAATTTATTTTATTAACGTCTTATAATAATTAATCGATTGGTTTGAATGTAAAAATTATTATTTATGATTAATAGTCAGCGTGATTGATTGACTGATTACACTGATTTTGATGATTTTCAGGTTGTCATATTTCGATTACGTACAAATAAATACATTTTCCTGAATAAAGTACACACTGCCATCTAGTTCCAAACTAAGCTAAGCTTGTACTATGGGTACTAGGTAACTGACATACTTAAATACAATATATTTTTTTGTAAATACTTACATACATAGAAAACACCCAGACTAAGACAAGCAGACATGTTCACGCACACAAATATTTGTCTTATGGGGGAAAATAAAACAAACCTAGCCTTTTAATTTGCCTTAATTTTATCAATTTAAATAAAAGTCTACTGACCACTCGCCTCATAACGTACTAACAGTAAGTAGAGTACGTCTTTGTACAGAAAGAGGGTAAAGATTAAGCATCATTATTGGGGTGTAAGTGGTTCATCAACATCTTTGAGGGGTGTAAGTGGTTCATCAACATCTTTGAACCAAAGCCAACTTCACCTGCACGCGGTGCACCCTGCTGACTGTCAAACGAAGATCTGGCGAAAAGAGAGGTAGGGAGCGTAATTGTAAGCTACCCGAATGTACCTCCACCTCACAGAATACCGCAGCCAACTAACAAATCCCTTGAGGGTTGTTGTGTTCCTGCGAGTGAGTGAGGTCACCAGAAATGAAGGAGATGCTGCGTTGGCAGCGGGGGTGGCAGCGCGCGAGCGATATTTTATGTTGCGAGCGTTAATATGGCTACGGCAACCGCTTCACATCAGTCGGGCCGTATGCTTGTCTGCCACCCAACGAGGTATAAAAAAAAAATCAGCACCGATACCGACCGGTGCTACCGCACTGCACTACTATATTACAATAAGATACGCGTTGAGTTACTTACCCCAAACTCCAAAGAGGGTCGGTAGCTGCATTCCGTACGAGAACAACCACGAAAACACGATCATGAGTGCAATGTTGTGTTTGCGATACACTCGTCCGTACCAGCTGTGATGTGCTATCATTATGTACCTAGAAACAAGGGGAAAATATTCAAAATGAATTACTTGTACATACATACGAAATACACGATGGGGCGGGCCGGGCCGGTCAAATTGATCGCGAATGATAGTGCAAAGGGAATCCTATACTACGAACACACATAGAGGGCAAAAGGATACATATAGGGCCGCCGGCGCCGGTGCCCGGTGGGCACTGGCGGCGCGGCATAACATATAGGAGGGGCAGCCGCGGGCATCGACGGTCGGTCGGACACGGTCTTTCTTTATTGGTTTGTGGTCAAAAAGACTGCCCGCCCCGCCGTGTGTTTTGCGCCTAAATGTATAATGAAACCCTGTTATGAAAAATAGGCCGAACCGACAAACTATGCCAAATTGAGAGATATATGTACATACCGAGCGAGAAACTTCAAATCGAGTTTTATATATTCGCAACAGATTTTAGCAGTTTGATGATGATATGCTTCCGAAAACGTATATTGCGTTATATTTTTATTCCTATTAAACTTTAAATAGCTTTAACTCCGATCCAACCGCCATTTTGTTACCTAAAAGTAACAAACGATCGGATATGTAGACTTTATTGGAGAACTACTGTAACATATATATTTTTATTTTGTTCTTAATTTACTTTCAGTGGTTTGAGTGACATATTTGGAACCATTTATATTATGAGTTCCCAGAAAATTTCCGGTTTTGCTACTTCGGATATTAAAGTTCCATACAGCTCTGAATGCCACCCGCATTTAAAATTAATGTCCCGATCAGAAACCGAGACTTGTTACAATTTGAGCGTTTATGTATTTTTTTTAATAATAAATTTCGGAATATGACCATAATAGATATATACACATAAGTATCAAATACCTGGATAAACAAGCTCAAATAATCACGTCATCCCTTTAATCGATGTTTTTTTTAGGAGAAAGTTAATTTTCCCAGAATTGCGACCTAGCTATATCGACTTCTCCCCTAGCCAAGTGTAATTCGTAACTTAACGAACGTTAGATAGATCACGTGACATTTGTCAATTCTCATACTAAAATGTTCGATTTTGACAAATATCACGTGATTTATCTAACGTTCGTTACGCTACGAATTACACTTGGCTAGGGGGGCTTGTCTCTCATAGAAATCGATATAGCCATTAGATCTTCGCGGCATAATATTATTAATAAATATATTAATGTTTGCATATTAATGTTTATTCTTTATCTTTTATCTTATCTTAATGTCGGTTATATCGCGCCAAACAGTCTATGTCCTTTGGGATATAATCTATGCCCATACCAAATTCCATGTAATTTGTTATAGTCGGTTAGTCGTGAAAGGTAGCAAACAGACAGACAGAAAAGCAGACAGGCGCTTTCGCAGTTATGAAATTGAACGGCAATATGAAATTATTTTACAAGATTTCCTCCTCTGATAGTATAATACTTATGTAGGGTGGTATTACAGGCGTTACAGGTGGTATCATAGGCTACGGTAATTGCTTTCCTCAGGCGGGCCGTATGCATGTTTTACACTTTAGTGGTATCATCATCATCATCATCAGTCTGTATGTAGATATAGACTGATGATGATGAGGATGATAACCCATTGCTGGATATAAGCCTTCCCCAATGCCTTCCACCAGATACGATCCTCCGCCTTCCGCATCCAGCCGCTCCCAGCCGCTTTTTTAAGGTCATCGGACCATCTAGAAGTAGGGTGCTCAACACTTCGTCGTCCTACGCGCGGCCTCCACTGTAATACCTTCCTCCCCCATCTGCCGTTAGTGGTATAAAAAAAGGATAATCGTGCGTACAATCTTACCTGTTCAAGGTTATGAGGGCAATACTCAAGAGGGAGACTCCCACGTTACCGTACCGCAAGAACGGTACCAGCTGACACAGGACTCCCCCGTGGGACCATGTCCTCGTCCAGAAGCCCGATATGGCGAACGGCAGCACCATAGCGCAGAATAGGAAATCAGCTATGCATAAGCTGGAATGATAACGGTAATTTGGTAAATCATTGGTGAATATGTAATAAATAACAATAATAAATAAATATTCCTGGACAAATTACACACGGCCATCTAGTCCCAAACTAAGCAAAGCTATGGGTACTAGATAACTGATATAATACTGGAATACATTTCTTTTTGCAAATATATACTTACAATATAATACATAGAAAACACGCAGACCAAGACATACAGACATGTTCATGCACACAAATATTTGTCTTGTGTGGGGATCGAACCCGCGACCACGGAGTCAATGTGGCCATTGTTAACCATTTGACCACCGAGCTCGTCGTAATAAAAAAAAATGTCTTTTATGTACAGATATGTTCTGAGGAAAATCTATGAGACAGTTCACACATATGAGCACATATATTTGCCCGCGGTTTCGCCCCTAAATGACACAATACTGAGAGAAAATCTATCCATCCATATACAGGCTGGATATTCAGATTGTATTTTCAATGTATGCCAAATTTCATCCAAATATTGAAAAAGAAGTAGTTACATATTTTCCTTTTTCATTTTGTTTCTATACAAGTATTTTAACTTAAGTCTTATTGCATATTTTAGGTGTACGTATTATTATTTAAGTTAAAGCTTGTAGATGTATTCGAATTGAAAATAAATAAAATATGTTCAATGTATAAAGTTCAGACTTATTTTAACAATTAAAACAAATATATTTTCCTCTTAGCTGTAATTGACAACAATTAAGAGACTGAGACTAATTAAATGTAATAATATTTTTGGCATAAACACATAATCATCCCACTGTTAGGTTTTTTTTTTTTTTTTTTTTTTATACTACGTCGGGTGGCAGACAAGCATACGGCCCGCCTGATGTGAAGCGGTTTAGCCATATTAACGATCGCAAAATCGCTCGCGCGCCGCCACCCCCGCTACCAACGCAGCATCTCCTTCATTTCTGGTGACCTCACTCACTCGCAGGAACACAACAACCCTCAAGGGAATTGTTATTTGGCGCGGTATTCTGTGAGGTGGAGGTACATTTCCCAGTCGGGTATCTTACAATTACGCTCCCTACCTCTCTTTTCGCCAGAGCTTCGTTTGTCAGTCAGCAGGGTGCACCGCGTGCAGGTGAAGTTGGCTTTGGTTCATAGATGTTGAGGAACCACTTACACCCCACATTTACACATGGGATACGGGTCTCCCTTGAATCGAAGAGGTTTAGAGCCCATACTCCACCACGCTATTCAACTGAACTGTTGGCGGAGGCCAGTGTTTTCAAGCCGTCTAAAGGCCACTGACTTGGCTTTACGACTGTCATCTAATGAGAACAGCCGAGACCGATGTCTTAGCGTGCCCTCCGAAGCACGGAGGAGCCCGAGATAAATATACCCCTCCATAGACAGGCTCCGGTCGACATTGCAATAATATACATAATTAATTATATAATATAAACTATCTGTAACTTATTTAATTAATAGGCACAGTTTATTCTTATGTTTTATTATCAATACCTACGGCGTAAATATATGTACATAAGACAATGCACAATGATAAAATACAGCATTTCCACATGTACTAACAGGGAATTTACGTTTCGAACAATGCAAATCACAAATTATTACTTGTATATTCGTATAATAATTTGTAATGCGTCATTTCACGGCGCCGTGACCACATAGGTACTTATAACTGCATATGCATAAATGTTATCGCTGTATTTTGTAACGTACGTGTAATTATGCAGAGCACGAGACGAGGCTCTGGCGAAATGAGAGGTAAGGCATAGCGTATTTTTTAAGCTGCCTGACTGGGGAAGTATCTCCACTTCACAAAATACCGCAGCCAAATAACAATTCCCTTGAGGGTTGTTGTGTTCCTGCGAGTGAGTGAGGTCACCAGAAAGAAAGGAAGGAGTATAGGCTGGCAACGGATCGGCGGCCCCTTTGGTGTTGCTGATTTCCATGGGCGGTGATTGCTTTCCATCAGGTGACTGAGGTGACCCCACATGGTCATTTACCCCCTCTCTCAAATTAAAAACAACGACTTTTCGACAATTCCCAAGTCCGACTTATAGTTATATGTCGGACTTGGGAATTGTCGATGATGGGAGCACTGGAATGTATTTGGGCCTTGTGATTCCAGGTCAGAGGCGGTGGTGTCAACGACCCAGGCTTCCACATAGTATTGAGCCTAATATGTCTAAGGAGAAACGTTGCCTCAATTTATGGTCTAACGATTATAGGTACTAATGGGTTGTGTTCGGAGGAGTTGTTCGATACGATGCCGTCGTCTGCCTCCTACAATCGCTCCGTTTGCCATCTTCCTTTAATCGAAGGGGTTTAGAGCATACAAGTCGGACTGGGCCAGAAGGGCCCGGGTGGCTGACAAGCCCGGGGCCCGAGACTAGATGATGGTAGATGGTATATTATCCTACAGTTGCCGCAAGCCCCGCAAGCTGGGCCCATGGACAGGCCCGTGCAGGCTGGGGCCCGGCTGGCAAATGCCACCTCGACTATATGACCAGTCCGACGCTGGAGCATACACCACCATGCTGCTCAATAGGCTATTTGACAATGTTCAAAAATTGTATAATTTATTTAACAATATCGTAAAATACACAAAACTATAAAGATCTTAAACTTTCATTCTAATATCTTTCGTCCGACTTATTTTTGGGTCGATCAAAGTTTGGTGGGAAAGTCCATTTTAAAAGTATGAAATTATTAAAAAATAATATTTTCATTGGAGAAGCAATAAAAAATACTATAACTTTTATTATGATATTAATATTTAACATTGCTGTCGTACAAATTTCTGATTTGATGCATACAAAATACGAACTAGTGACGTCATCATAACTCAGTAGTAGTAATATGGAGCGTTTTCGGGAAAGTCCAAAATAGTGATTTTCAAATTAACATATCTCGACAGATTTTTGTGCTATCGAAGTAATTCTTTCAATTTATGGATATATTATTGAGACGTCCCGACATAACAAACCGAAAAAAATGTTGGTCAAATAGCATATTGCGGGTTGGCGGTCATTTAATACTAGACCAGAAACCGATATATATACCGTTCCATAGATCGACCATAGACTGCTATGGTCGGCGTTGCTTGCGTGCCCCGTTCGACTGCAACGACGTCATAGAGCTCTTATAAATATATAATAAAGTAATTTGAATTTTAATAGTAGTTTATGAAACTGTTGCAGAATAAGGGTTATTAAAATACGAGTGTGAGTTTAACATGAGCCGAAGGCGAGTGTTATAATAGACCACACGAGTGTTTTAATACCTAATTATGTGCAGTTTCATACACTACTTTATCTAATTTCATGAAATATATGATGATAATATTTTAAATACAACCATGAAGTTAATTTAACAGGTATAATTCTTACATATAAATCCATTTGCAGATCGAGCATGCGTAGTGCGCATGCGCGACGCACCGCGCGGCGCCGCGTTCACAGATTATGTAGAAAAAATTTGCATAGTTGCAATGTATTTGCATTGCAACCTGTTTAAAATACCTGTATCCAGGGCTGAAGCTGTATCGAAATGGTAAAAAAGTTATTTTACGATACAGTTGTCCTTGAGCTGTATCGAAAAATAACTTTTTAAATTTATTTTGATAGCTTGTGCGTAAAGACTGTCATTAAGATACTGTGTTTAGTTTTTTAATGTGTAAATTTCAGTATGAGATTAGATAAAGTTCTTTATTTGAGACATGCACAGACGCGACGTTTTATAATATGCATGTTTTCATTAAACTTTATGTATAGGACCTTCGTTTATTAAACTTAATTATATTTATATGCTCCTCGCATTCTATTGTCAGTTCAAATTAAATTTAAATTTGTTCAGAATCCGTACTATATAGGACGGATTCTGAACAAATTTAAATTTAAATGTTCAAAATATAACGTCATTAAGTTTCCATTTTGCGATAGTGTAATCAGCGTGCGTTATTTGTTAGGCGGTTTAACGGGTTTGACTCAAGAGGACATTTTTTTTATAATACGCCGGATGTCAGACAAATATACGGCCTGCCTGTAATTACAGTTATACTACCATAGCCTCCTGAAAGCACCCAGTTGCTGATAGGGTGGACGCGCGTTTCTGAGGCACTTACACGCTTTATTTGAGCGCTTATGAAACTGTTGCATAATAAGGGTTATTAAAATACGAGTATTACGCTTATTACAATACTGGGAGCATAATACATGACTGATGGACTTACAAATTGGTCTAATAAATGAATGAAATACTCAGAAGAATTTGTAGATGAGCTACAAGTACTTTTTTTATTCATTGAATTTTCATTGAAGATTCATTTAATTACTTTTTAGTGTATAATATTGTATTTAATTATGTATTTACCTAATAATGAATGCGGCTGCAACATTCCTCACTTTTGGACACTTCAGGAGAGCTACCACTGTGAGAAGGTTTCCGAATAACCCTATCACCATGATGAACCCAGTGACGATGGCGGCGAAGGTCAGAAGACCGGGAGAAAATCTGAAAAAATGAAAGGTCAGAATTACCTACTACATATTGAATAGGTACTGCAATTTGTGAGAGAAATGAAGCCTAACTAAAAGCCGTACAACAAGCTTTTAACACCTTACAGGCACATTTATTTTTATACTACGTCGGATGGCAAACAAGCACACGGCCCACCTGATGTGAAGCAGTTACCGCAGTCATATAAATGCACGCATCATGAAAATACGTCTACTTGCCCCCACCCCCGATACCAACGCAGTAACTCCTTCATTCCTGGTGACCTCACTCACTCGCAAAACACAACAACCCTCATGAGAATTGTTATTTAGTTGTGTTATACTTCATAATCTAGACAATCTTCCAATAAAGACAATGTTCAATCTAGTACACAAGAATCGAAATGCCTTCTTGGTTTTACAAGAAGGCATTTTTGGTAATTCATATCATAATAAAATAAATAATAAATAAATATTTGTGGGCAATTTACACACAGCGCCATCTAGTTTCAAATTACTAGGTACAACTGATAAATGTACTTAAATAAATTTTTTTGTAATGTATTTATAATACGAGTATATAGAAAACACCCAGACTAAGATAAACAGACATGTTAATGCAAATGTTAGTCTTGTGCGGAGATCGACCCCGCGTCCTCGGAGTCAAAGCAGCCATGGCTAGCCATTCGACCACCGGGCTTGAGTGTATACAAAAGTAGACAAGGGTGACAAAAGTTTGTATAAAGTTCACGCGGACGAAATCTCGGGCAACCGCTATTAAATCTAATTTAAGCACAAAGGAAAATTATGAAACTATGTTTGCATCGTGGGTGTATGTATTACCAACTACATACATATTTATGTGGTGACACGTCACTGCGTCATGTCGTCGTAATTCGTGTAACTAATGAAGCCCGCCTGCGTGAGTATTTCGGTCACATTGCCAGAAAAGATCCTGGCAACTTAGAGAAACTGATAGTCAACGGGGCGTAGCTACAAGGGCACCTGCATTTTCGGTTCGAGTAGACAGAAGGGCCCCCTCTGCCTGCCTGAAGCGTTTGGGTAGAAGGGCTCACCACCAAGTTTTGATACATGGCTCGTCTAGCGTAAGCTACGCCACTGCTGATAGTCGTAGGGCAAGTGGAAGGAAATAAGAGAAGGGGAAGACCCCCTACTGGTGTGATCATCCCCTATCAGGTGAAATCATCAAGGAGGCCACGTAGTGCAGCAATCCAAGGGCCTTTAAAGAAGCTGCATGCCGTGAGGCATGGAAGAAATTAGTCCAGCAAATTAATAGTGATGGTCACGACCCTCAGTCAATAGGAATCCACGACGAAGAAGACAAAAACCAGTGGCGGACTAAGGCCCTAGGCAAAATTGTATTTCCGGGCCTACTCAAGCCTATGCCTATGGGCTTACTCAAGAAGTTTTCACTTCAAAAATTAAAATTAAAATCCTAATTTTCGGGCCCTAAAAATTACTAGGCACGTGCTTAAGTTGCCTAGGCCTTAGTTCGCCCCTGACAAAAACTAGTTTATTTCAGAAAAGTCGCTAACATTATGATTTGTAACGACATGGAAGTAGGCTTTTGTAGCTAAATAAAGAGAATTCCCCTGGATGTAAAGCCTTTGAATGGTACGGATATCTAAAGGACAGGAAGTCAAATGAAAGGTTTTCCGTTTCGCATTGACAATAATCACGGTTTGGTTTATTTATTTACTAATTCATGGCTGATATAATGCGGCATTAAATCATCGTAGAATTTATATAATGGGTAAAAAAGGACAGATTGAACTTTCTGTAGGAAATAAAGACTTTATTGTTTGCAAATGAATGTTCTGAATGGAGCGAAAAATAATTTTGAATGCTTATTATGTCGCAATGACTCTTAAGCCGGTGCTCCAATTTTGGTAAAATTTGGTATATGGAAAACATCAAATTAAGGAGGGTATAATGGCTAAATAATATATGTAATTCAGATGTTATGTCTGTGACTTGTATGCGCGTTTCTTGTTATCCCGGTATCCCGCAGGAATGTTCAAAAATCCTTGTTTAGTGGATGCCTACGTCATAGTAGCTACATACATGAATAACAAATTTCTACCTAATCCATCCAATGGCCTGAGCTGTGCGTTGATAGCGCAGTCAGTAACGGAGTTACCTTTTGTAGATGCAGATTATAATAGGTAGAGTAAGTTTTGAGACATCGAAATTGGCTTGAAAAACAATCGCGAGCTCTCAGGTTCTGACGAATGACTAGCATAGTGTAGGTACTCATTTTGACGTGACAACGTCTTATAAATCGATGAACGCCGGCTGCATGCACGTAAAAGCATGACTCATTGTCACGTTCCGCCTCAGCCGAGCGTACAAGCGAGAACGCGGAACAACTGTCGCATCAGTCTCCCTTCCACTCCATCGGCCGATGTTTTCTTATGACGTTATCACGTAAAATTATCGTCCGTAAACCGACTTTACAGACAACCAATTTTTGGATGTAAGTGATTTTCATTAAATCAGAATAAATTATAATCGTAAATGGTCTTTCCTACCGATTGGCTAATATCCTGACCCGAACGGAAGACAGTTTGCTGCCAACAGACTGCAACGTGATTTCTATTCAGTTCGGGTGGCCGGGAAGGTATTAGGTATATAATACCACAATATAAGTTTTGGGGTGTAAGTGGTTCATCAACATCTTTGAACAAAAGCCAACTTCACCTGCACGCGGTGCACCCTGCTGACTGACAAACGAAGCTCTGGAGAAAAGAGAGGTAGGGAGCGTAATTGTAAGCTACCCGACTGGGGAAGTACCTCCACCTCACGGAATACCGCAGCCAAATAATAAATCCCTTGAGGGTTGTTGTGTTCCTGCGAGTGAGTGAGGTCACCAGATAGGAAGGAGATGCTGGGTTGGCAGCGGGGGTGGCGGCGCGCGAGCGATATTTTATGTTGCGAGCGTTAATATGGCTACGGTAACCGCTTCACATCAGGCGGGCCGTATGCTTGTCTGCCACCCGACGAAGTATAAAAAAAAAAGTAATAATACTACGTACTAGCCACTCCCTGCCGCTCTCTCGTGTCGACCTCACCTCCCCTCTGCGACAAATCTGGAACAGTTTGTATGGCGCCGCACGCACACGGTTATTCACGCTCTGCACAAACGCCATTGTTTATGTAGTAGTAAATGACACGGCATTTGTATGGAGTGGCCCGGGTGTGGTAAAACTAAATGAGTACCTATCTACTCGATTTAAATCACCTTCTATGTAGTACTTGATCGAATGACACAAGCATAGACTAATTCGTGTAATGGCATTGAATTCCTACATTTAATATATTATATCGGTATCATATAAATATTGTAATTCAAAACGTGACCGTATGCAGTTTTAAGACAATAATTGATGGATAAAGACGACATAATTGCTATTAGAGTAGATATGTGAGAATATCTAATTTTGAAGCATACGAATATATAATTCCTATATAGATATAATTCCGATAAGGTAATGAGTGTAACGTGAGAGTAGGCCGTGTGGTTTCCGGCAGACTAGAATAGAATCACTCCGTCTCTTCTCGTGGATGCCGTACAAGGCGACTAAGGGAAATACATTACCAAACGATCAGGCATTCCCAACCCGTCTGACCAGCGCGTGGGGAGTGTAGGCCAAATCCTCCTTCTGTCTTCAGACGAGAGAGGGTCGTGCTCCTGTAGAGGAGACTAAAATGACCTGATGATGATGATGAATGAGAGTAACGTATGAAGAAAGTTACTTACTTGCTAACTAGCGCTATAGTTATTTTAATTCAGCTTGTTTTTGTTTAATTAGATATTATTTCAAGTTGTACTTTTTAAATATGTATTATGGAATTAATAAAGCACTTTAATAATAAAATAGTTTTATTTACTACTAGCTGTCCCGGCGAACTTCGTACCGCCTAACAGTCAATTAATGTCGTGATGTACATATATATATGAACAAAATTTATGATTTCTTGAAATTAATACAATGAATAATAGAAAATAATAGAGAAGCACGATGGCGTGAGGCACGTGTCAGTCTAATTGTACACGCAAGTTAAGCAACGTCAACCGTAGCCTGTTCATGGATGAGTTTATGTTATCTCGAGCTCGTCCGTGCTTCGGAAGGCACGTTAAGCCGTCGGTCCTGGTGTTTATCATTAGATGGCAGTCCTTAAGCCAAGTTAGTGGCCCAACCCGTAGTTGAGCAGCGTGTTGGAGTATGCTCTAAACATCTTCGGTTGAGGGAAGACCCGTATCCCAGCAGTGGGTAAATAATAAGTTCAGTACTTTACAAAGTCACAAAAAAAGTACCAATTGACAACAATAAATATTTCAATCCACAAAACAAATCACAGACAACATTCGCGACGTAAAAGTGAAACCAATCGATTTGACATTTACATAACAATCAATAAATATTCCAATCCTTTTTAACTGGCACTATTTGTATGGGAAAACGTTTTTTCTTTTATTTAATTCTTTCGTCAATTTTTCAATGTTTTTAATACTTTCCCGACCAAGACACGACATTATTTTATATATTATATAGATATAAGGAGCTTGATTTAAATTTCTGAAAGCACGTATAAATATTTTAGAACCAATAAATATTTAAATCCACAAAACTGTTTTCAAAACAAATCACAGCCAACTTTCAAGACGTAAAAATGAGACCAATAGAGTTAACATTTGTTTTTAATCTATGACAGTTGTTCTATAATGAGCTTAATATACATTTCTGAACGCACGCATACATTTGGCGTACGCACGTACGACAACGTCACATTTGACAGCTACGACAACCAAAGAGAATGTAACCACTACGTTTTAAGAGACGGATGTGCCATGCCATACAAATAGCGTAAATTCTAAATGTATGAAATGGGAGCGAAAACAATCAGAATTTGTACCAAATTCGCTTCCGATTCATAGAGTCGTTTTTTTACCTTGAGTTGCGCCAGGCTGACGACAACTACGAACATTTTGTATGGGAAAATGTTTTTTCTTTTATTTTATTTTTTCGAGAATTTTCCAATGTTTTTAAGAGTTATTCTGCTATTCGGGACGGAAACAAATCCAACAAATCAAAAACCATGGCAATCGGTCCAGCCGTTCTCGAGTTATAAGTGTTGTAACAAACACGACTTTCTTTTATATATATAGATATAGATATAGATAGATAGATATATTCTAGATTATTCATATAATTTGGGGTTACCAGTTACGCCATGCGGGCAGTTACTCATGTAATTTTCTTCATGCGAGTTATGTACTAAGGGTTAAATAAAAAAGTTCGCGAAAGATAAATAAAACTAGATGACATTATGATATTTTACGGCTCTCATCCAACGTTTATAGAATTAGTTACCTTTGTTGTATATATAAATAAAAGGCAACCGTTACTGATTGATTTATCAACGTGGTACTTACATCTCAAACCACGGAACGGATCAGCCCCCTTACCACCCACTCTTATTGCGATTCAATAACTGAATAGAATTCTTATTCATACCACTTAAGTATAGCACATAACTTAAGTAAGGGGGCTGGGGTCCTACCGCTGAAGCTGAAGCCGATTACCATCGGGTTTTTTGATTCCAAAAATTGGCCTTAGATTAAAATTATTGACAAACATCTTCAGGTTAGTCGGTAGAGCTCTACGATTTCTACCAGCTAAGTTAAACATACTTATCAACAATGTAAGCAGTAGTTTCATTTTCGCATTCAAATAAGCCAATGGTAATCAGCTTCAGCTTCGGCGGTAGGGCCCCTGGTTGGAATTTGGCAAACAGGTAAGTGCGTTAGGGTGTAAGTGGTTCATCAACATCTTTAAACCAAAGTCAACCTCATCTGCACGTGGTGTACCCCCACGTGCAGGTGAGGTTGGCTTTGGTTCCTAACTGACAAACGAGGCTCTGGCGCAAAGAGAGGTAGGGCATAGCGTATTTTTTATGCTGCTCGAATGGCGAAGTACCTCCACCTCACAGAATAAGCCAAATAACAATTCCCTTGAGGGTTGTTGTGTTCCTACGAGTGAGTGAGGTCACCAGAAAGGAGTATAGGCTGGCAACGGATCGGCGACCCTTTAAGTTGCTGATCTCCATGGCGGTGGTGATTGTTTTCCATCAGGTGACCTATATGCTCGTTTGCCTCCCTCTCATATAAAAAAATACACATAGTGAATGCTAATGAAACAGGGAAAACCATAGGCCTTTAAAAGTACATGATCGGCAGCTTTTTAAATGTTACATTTAAAATTTTGGTGATTTGTGTTGGTTGTTTAAAAACTTGATAAAGTTGCATTTTATATGCTAATCACACACATGAACATGAGCATTCACATTCGTATGTGTGAGTACTTATTCAGCTCTACTTCTCGACTTGACGGCGATTATGAATAGTCATTAATGTTGCCACATTTTTTGTGACTTCCAGGATTTTTTCCGACTTTTTATGACTATGATTATGATCTGTAATTTTAAGCCATATTATTCTGTTATTGACCAGCTACCACCGGTAACTTTGCCGGTGCTTGTAATGTATTCTGTAATCCACGTAAATACATGACGGAGATGATGTCAAGATTATAAGAAATCTGTGCTAAATATCATCTAAATCAGATCAGCCTTTTTTACATACTTGAACAAACATCCATACTTTCACATTTATAATATTAGTTAGTACGTAGATAGATAGTTAACAGATGCAAATTCTAAATATCTCAGTGATTTAAAAAATAATTCTATTATTATTATGAATGTTAAGTGGTTTGCAGGTAGTTTATATTCAGATAGCTAAGAATACTTTTCATTCCAGTATATTTTACATGAATGAAGCAGTGGGCGATAGCTTGATGAAATAATAAAATTACTTACTTCGTAAGTTCACTAGGTTCCACCCCGGGCCCAATACTATTAATATCATTAGTGATATTCAATACATCCGCCATTTTGTATTATCTGAAACAAAAATTAATAATAATTAACGTTTGTCAATAAATATATTATGTTATGTTATGTTTTCATGATGTCTGTATCTCAACCTATCTATACGTAAAAAAAAAAAATATGTCGTTTCAATGCTATTTCGACATGAAAGGGCCTACAAACATTATTTTCACAGTAAAGTCAGATAGAGCAATGAGCTACGATTCTCATAATATACTATAGTATTAAACGAGCTATCAATATATATGTGAATATATATATATGGCAGTACAATCTCATAAACGACTAACGATTTCGATAACATTTGTAATATAGAGGTTTACGGGGATGAGAAATCGGTCTAGCTAGATTTTAAAAACCGTTACAAAATATATACTAGGTATTATACTCTATATATACTAGGTCTATATATACTCAAAATATATACTAGGTATTATACTATATCAATAAACTCACAATTTTAATCAGTACGAGAAGTATCCCGTTCTGATTAAAATAGGCTATTTGACTAACATTTTTTTCGGTTTAATATGTAGGGACGTCTCCATAATATAAACATAGGTGAAAGAATTACTTCGATAGCACAAAAATCTCTCGAGATATGGTAATTTGAAAATCACAATTTTTAGACTGCCCCAAAACGCTCCATACAAAAGACTACCGAATTATGACGTCACAGGTTTGTATTTTGTATGCATCAAATCAGAAATTTGTACGACAGCTATGTTAAATATTACGTTTATGTGATTAGTATTATAATAAAAGTTATAGCATTTTTTATTGCTTCTCCAATGGAAATATTATTTTTTAATAATTTCATACTTTTAAAATGGACTTGCCCGCCAAACTTTGATCGACGCTAAAAAAAGTCTGACTGAAGAGATTAGAATGAAAGTTTGCAGATCTTTATAGTTTTGTGTATTTTACGATATTGTTAAATAATTTATACAATTTTTAAACATTGGAAAATAGCCTATTGTGAGTTTTTTGATTTTTCCTACTGTGAATGGAAATAAGCCTTACATTTTTTGTTGCAATTACTGGAATTTTTCGTCGTTTAGTTTTTAAAAAGAACTTTTATTCGTATTTTTCAAAATAATAGCTACATTTTCAATATAGAATTAAAAAAATCTGCGAATTTTCTTCTGCGTTGTCACCATACAGGACATGTGGTACAGTCAGTTAAACAAATTAAAGGGGATTACATCACAAGCAGTCTTGAGGTTACCGGAACAATTTAAAGTGACCTCTCCAATTAGTACGGAGTATGGAACCAAGTTTTGTGTCTATTTGTAAAGTGACTCAGATACGCTTCAGACATTTGACGAATTAGGCGTGACTCCTGGTAACAATGGTTTAACAATTGGCCGCATAATTGGGTATTTGGTGTTGCCATTATTTGCATAAAAACAATAAATCTTTAAATTCAATGCAAGGCCAAGTTGTATTAACTGTAGTACCTATTACTAATGAGTTCTAAATATGGTAAACAAATTCAGATAGAACGAAAGTATTTTCCTTTTCTAGTTCATTCGCATATTAAAAAATTGGTCGTCTGTAAAGTCGGTTTACGGATGATAATTTTACGTGATAACGTAAATAAGAAAACTTCGGCTGATGGAGTGGAATAGAGATATATGCGTCACAATGAGCGCTCTCGCTTGCACGCTCGGCTCAGCCGGAACGTGACAATAAGTCATGTTTTTTCGTGCGTGCAGCCGGCGTTCATCGATTTATAAGACTTTATCACTCCAAAAATGGATATATATGTAAAATATATTTCAGTAATAATATAATAACAATTATCTCAACTATCGGTAAGGTATTCCTGAGATAGATTTCTACCGACCTTTAAACGGTTGTTTAAAGGTCGGTAGAAATCGGTCGGTAGGTAGTTTGTAGTGTTTAATATATTTCAGTAATAATATAATAACAATTATCTCAACTATCGGTAAGGTATTCCTGAGATAGATTTCTACCGACCTTTAAACGGATCCTAGAGTTATCGATTCGAATGTTTCTCTCAAATAACCAAATCATCTTCTCTATTTCTTTCATAATCATCTTTGTAATAGTTCACACCTATCTCACTGTTGGGATACGGCTTTCTCTTCAAAGTCTCGCTTTTACCAAAAGTGTATTAGCTTAGCTAGTTATATTATAAAAATTACCGCAATACTGCTTAGTATTGCGGTAATTTTTGGTCGCGAAGTTCGACATTTTTACCCGACTGCGACAGAAGGAGGGTTATGTTTTTCGAGAGTATGCATGTATGTATGTATAATGTTTGGCACGCTCTGCAGCCTGAACGGCTGGATGGATTTTAGCTTGAGAGGTGTCGTTAGATTCCTATTTGCTGTGGCTACATGTGCTCTAAATTTACTAAGGCTCCATTTCTAGAATAGGTCCAGACTGCTACATTTTTTCTTGTTTTAGGGGTTTTTCATTTCCAAATTACACAGAAAAGCAGTCGGGTTTTTTTAGTTTTTTAAATTACCATTTTTATTGTTTAGCGTGTTCCAACTGTTTCGGAATTATAATAAGGTATAATAAATAAATATTTCTGAACAATTTACACAGCGCCATCTAGTCCCAACGTCGTCATTTTGCTGCGGTATTCTTGGAGGTGGAGTTACCCTGACTTTTAGAATTGCTACGCACGTAACTATCTAGTTTCTATTTCTATTATAGCTTCTTCATCAAATTCAATATCAAACGTCACTCTACAAAAAATCTATTTGGATCTTTCAGTTGTGCCCAAGTTTTTGTGTATTGCAGCAATTGTTCAACAATCACAATAGCGTACGTCATCATGTCCACTGACTTTAGGCTCTTGAATAAAAACTACAACACAGCTCGCAAACTGCGTCAATCGTATTTGTGTGTTTAGTGGCACGTAACGACTTTTTGTGGGACCAATTGCACGCATGACAGTGGTGGGTGCGGATGCGTGCGTGACCTCAGCACTAGACGAGGTTGATACTTACCAAGCTCTATTAAAAACGAATTTAAAACGTCTGTCGACTTGAACCACATTATAAGTATTAGGTAGTTCTATACTGGAACAATGATTTAAGACGATCATTGAGTATTGCTTATATTTACCTAATCTTGAGTTTTTTTTGACATAACTTCAAGGAGAAGGATTTTTCAAGACGACAGAATTTTTTTTGCTGGCGCGCAAAAGGACGCGGTTTTATTGTCATTTTCTCATTTTTACTCCACTGACAAAGAAAGGAGGGTTATGTTTCTTTAGTCACTAGAGATACATAATCCTTCTTTCTTCGTCAATAGGATTATGGCGATGCCGATATATCGATATATTGATGCCGATACATACACTAGAGTCTAGTGTATCTATCGGCATCAAGTCATAATCATCCTACTATTGGGATATGGGTCTTCCCTCAATCGAAAGGGTTTTAGAGCATGCTCCACCACGCTGCTCAACTGCGGGTTGGTGACGTCTCAAGACGTCTCAGGACGCTATCGGTGTGTTTTGCGACCTCTCCAAAGCATTTGATTGTGTTGATCATCAGACACTGCTGCTCAAATTAAATCATTATGGTATTAAAGAGAAGGCTCTGCAAATGGTAGAATCATACCTTAGTAATAGAACTCAAACGGTGGATGTAAATGGCACAAAATCAAATGCATTTGATGTAAAAATGGGCGTGCCCCAGGGTTCAATTTTGGGTCCTCTCTTATTCTTGGTATACATCAATGATTTGCCTGATTTGGTAGAAAAATTTGCCAACGTAGTACTGTTTGCCGACGATACCTCACTTATTTTTAAAGTTGCTAGGTATAAAGACAAAATTGATGATGTTAATAATGCTCTCTCTGCAATTTTGAACTGGTTTACTACAAATAATCTCCTTCTTAACTCACACAAAACTAAATGTATTAAATTCACGTTACCCAATGTCAGGCAAGTCCATGCTGATGTAGTCATAAAGGATAACACCCTAGTTTATGACAATGATACTGTTTTTCTTGGTATTACCATTGATTCAAAGTTGCAATGGGGCCCTCATATAACTAAACTAGCTCGCAGACTCAGTTCCGCAGCTTATGCGGATAGGAGAATAAGACAGATAGCGGACGAGACAACTGCTAGGCTCGTTTATTTTAGTTATTTCCATAGTATTATGTCATATGGCATATTGCTTTGGGGTAAAGCAGCTGACATTGATAAAATTTTTGTATTACAAAAGAGAGCCATTAGATCAATTTACAATTTGGGTTCTAGGGATTCACTCCGTGAGTTATTTAAGGAGATAAACATCCTCACTGTCGCTTCTCAATATATTTATGTAAATATTATGTACGTCCGTAAAAATATTTCGAATTTTACAAAAGTATGTGATATAACTAATGTCAACTTGCGGAACAAAAACAAATTGGTTATTCCAAAACATAGACTGGGGAAGGTCAATAATTCGTTTGTCGTAAACTGCATCCGCTACTACAATAAGTTGCCGGAGTCGGTCCTGATTTTACCCGACACTAAATTCAAACAGCTTATTAAGACCACCTTATGTAAAAAGGCTTACTACAGGACCGACGATTACCTTAATGATAAAAATGTATGGCAAATTCTCGGCACAGGATGTGAAGCACAGGCGTCTTATCTTTACAAGTAGTATTGTGGATATACATATTTAGACTTTATACAATATGTATATACACTCTATACTATGATTTTTTATATTTTTATATTTTTTTACTATTTTATTTTACTTGTTTTTTTATTTTTTATTATCTCTCTTATTTTGGTTGACATACCATTTTTTTTATTGTACATTGACATTATTTTTATTGTATTATGATAATATTGTATGGCTATTTAAAAAAAAAAGACCTATATTGACAGAGTTTCTTTCGGCATTTCTTCTCGTCAATGGTCATTCCGAAATGCTGGTAGATAAAAAATATACCTAATTGTAAAAGACGTGTCTAAGTGCCCGCGAGGGCCCACAGAATAAAGAATTTTGACTTTGACTTTGACTTTGGTGGAGGCCAGTGTTTTCAAGCCGCCCAAAGGCCACTGACTTGGCTTGACGACTGTCATCTAATGACAACAGCTAGGACCGACGGTTTGAGGTGCCCTCCGAGGTTCAGAGGAGTTAAACAAACCCATTCATAGACAGGCTACGGTCGACGTTGCTTAACTTACGTGATCGATTAGACTGACACGCGCAACACAGCCATCAGGCTCCTCATTGATTGAGAGTCTATGTATGCATGTGGATTTATTTAGCATGCTTTATAGCCTAAACCATTTGACCGATTTCAACATATGAGGTGTCATTCAATTTGTTTCAGCTTTGAGAGCGACATAGGCTATATTATTTCAATATGGCGTCTGCAAAAATTGTTAGACTTTTGCAGTAAGGTTTTTTGGTTCGGTTATTAATATTATTTGAAACTGACTACGATATTGTATAAATATCATTAGGATCAGCCCCCTGACCACCATCTCTTATTGCGATTCAATAACTGAATAGATTGCTTATTCATACCAATGAATAAGCGACTCTATTCCATTGAAATATCATTCCATTTGAAATAGAGTCGCTTATTCATTGCTATGAATAAGCAATCTATTCAGTTATTGAATCGCAATAAGAGATGGTGGTAAGGGGGCTGATCATATAATTCCAGTGGCGGACTAAGCAGTAGTATTGTATTTCCGGGCCTACTAAAGACGTTTTTACTTCAAAAATACAAATTACAAACCTATTTTTCGGGCCCAGAAAATTACAGGCCTTAGGCACGTGCCTAGGTTGCCCAGGCATTAGTCCGTCCCTGTATAATTCACAGATATTCACAAGAACTCCTCAACGATAAGCAGCACAATATTTGTTTTGCAAAAAAATTGCTCTGTTTCAGAACAGGTTGACAGGAATACAACAGGAATATAAAAGGTTGACACTGGCCGTGTGGTTTCCGGCAGACTAGAATAGAATCACTCCGTCTCTTCTCGTGGATGTCGTACAAGGCGACTAAGGGAAATACATTATCAAATATCGATCAGGCCAGCGTGGGTAGTGTAGGCCAAATCCTCCTTCCGTCTAGGACGGACGAGAGAGGGTCGTGCTCCTGTAGTGGAGACTAAAATGGACCTGATGATGATGATAATGATGAGGACAGGAATAACACGAAGCTATTTATGAATAATACTACACCTGATTCTAGTCCACGGGACCGAATCGAGGTTGGGTGTAGCGAGTAGATTCGCTGAGTATATTTTCCATTAATTTCAATGGAAAATGTATTTGATGATCATTCCTCAAGCATATCGAGGTCTTTAATTGTGACAAGTTTCATCAATATCAGTTCAGTGGTTTTGGAGCTTATTCATTTCCAATGACTTTTTTTTTATACTACGTCGGGTGGCAGACAAGCATACGGCCCGCCTGATGTGAAGCGGTTACCGTAACCGTATTAACGCTCGCAACATAATATATCACTTGCGCGCCGCCACCCCCACTGAAAACGCAGCATCTCCTTCTTTTCTGGTGACCTCACTCACTCGCAGGAACACAACAACCCTCAAGGGAATTGTTATTTGGCTGCGGTATTCTGTGAGGTGGAGGTACATTCCCCATCGGGTCGGGTAGCTTACAATTACGCTCCCTACGTCTCTTTTCGCCAGAGCTTCGTTTGTCAGTCAGCAGGGTGCACGTGCAGGTGAATTTGGCTTTGGTTCAAAGATGTTGATAAACCACTTACACCCCAAACTTTTCGGCGTATTTAAGCGTTCCGTTCGCCTCACTTAACTACTTGATAATGATGATGATTTAATCCAATATTTTATTTATTAGAGAATTAAGGAAGATCACTGCATACCTAGTTTGTGAGAAACAACAGATAAAATTCACAGAAGTATTCGTATAAGTAGTCATAATTAGTGCAAACAATTATGATTTACAATATTAATTGAACTTCCTATAAAACACTTAGTTACGTAGTTCTATATTCATGGTACTCTTATAATGATGTCAGATGATGGATCATATTAAGCCATTGGTCATGCCATTTATTTCGTCTGTCAATTGGGCTCTGTAATGCAGAACAGATCCAACCAACATTTTGTTACATACATTTAAGTTAAAGCTATTTGAAGTTTCATCAACATCATCATCATCAGGTCATTTTAGTCTCCACTACAGGAGCACGACCCTCTCTCGTGCGTCTCAGACAGAAGGAGGATTTGGCCTACACTCCCCATGCTGGCCAGACGGGTTGGGGAGGCCTGATCGATGTTTTATAATGTATTTCCCTTAGTCGCCTTGTACGACATCCACGGGAAGAGACGGAGTGATTCTATTCTAGTCTACCGGAAACGACACGGCCTTTTGAAGTTTAATAGGGATAAAAATATCACGCAGTATATGTTTTATGAAGCAACAGATTCTAGAAGCTTGATGACATCATCAAGCTTCTAGAATCTGTTGCGAATATATTAAACTGGATATGAAGTTTCTCGCTATGTATATCTGTCAATTTGGCATAGTTTGTCGGTTGGATCTATTTTGCATAACTCGGTCCAATTGTGGAGATAAAACACGTAAACTTTGTCTCTTTGACCTTTGTACTTTAGTGCCTCCGCGCACGGCTCGTCGCGTCATCGCAGGTCGTCTGCTGCATGCAGTACGAGACCGTCTACGGTTCACGTAAGTAAGGGATGTAAGTGGCTCACTATGATCTTTAGAGCCAAAGCCAACCTCACTTGCACTTGGTACACCTTGCCGACTAGCGAAAGAGGTTCTGGCAAAAGAGAGGTAGGTACAGTGTATTTGTAAGCTGCCCGACTGGGGACTGCCTCCATCTCACAGAATACCGCAGCCAAATAACAATTCCCTTGAAGGTTGTTGTGTTACAGCAAGAGAGTGAGGTCACCAGAAAGGAAGGAGTTGAGAATATGGGGTGGCAGCGCGCGAGCGATATTTTATGTTGCGAGCGTCAATATGGCTACGGTAACCGCTGCAGATTAGGCGGGCCGTATGCTTTTTTTTTTTTTTTTTTTTTTTTTTTTTTATACTACGTCGGGTGGCAGACAAGCATACGGCCCGCCTGATGTGAAGCGGTTACCGTAGCCATATTAACGCTCGCAACATAAAATATCGCTCGCGCGCCGCCACCCCCGCTGCCACCGCAGCATCTCCTTCCTTTCTGGTGACCTCACTCACTCGCAGGAACACAACAGCCCTCAAGGGAACCGTTATTTGGCTGCGGTATTCTGTGAGGTGGAGGTAATTTACCAGTCGGGTAGCTTACAATTACGCTCCCTACCTCTCTTTTGGCCATAGCTTCGTTTGTCAGTCAGCAGGGTGCACCGCGTGCAGGTGAAGTTGGCTTTGGTTCAAAGATGTTGATGAACCACTTACACCCCAAGCTGCTTGGTGGAACTTTGTACCGTAATGTTTTTATTCAATTCATAATTTCTACCATAATGTATGCTAACCTGTATGCTTGTTTCAACTCGACGCAGTATAAAAAAAATTCGTTGTCTCATAGCGTTTTGTTTGTTTGCTGCAATACACGAGCGGCCGGAGCACATTTAACTGTCAATTGAGAGTTGTTGGCGTTCGGCAAGCTCTCGTACTGCATGCAAACAAAAGACGTACTACGGTACGATTACGCGACGATACCTGTGTTCATGGTATACTATACGTAACATGACGGATATGTCTGTCTGTCTGCAGTCATGTGTAGCAGAGCCAACTTAATGTACAGCGGTAATTTTATCCGCAAATTATGGTTGAGGACATTATGTACGTACATATATCATTTATAACTGTAAGGCTAATAAAAACGATATAATAACAATGTCAAACAAACACAAACAAACAATACTTAATACTGGAGATAATAACCTCATATTTAAATTTGAACTACAAGAGTATTCCAATTTTGTATGAATGAAATACCGTTCCACTTGATTTTATTTTTACCGACCGTTTTCACCTAATGGCCGTATCAAGGGAAACATCTAGCTGACCAACTATCGTAATTATTTCACGATCGCAGAACAAAAGTTAACCAAATTGACGAACTCGGTAGTCGAATGGTTAGCAATGGCCACTTTGACTCCGAGGTCGCGGGTTCGATTCCCGCACAAGACAAACATTTGTGTGCATGAACATGTCTGTTTGTCTTGGTATGGGTGTTTTTCAATGATTATAAGTATGTACCTATATGTCACCCACACAAGCTTTGCACTTAATTTGGGACTAGATGGCGCTGTGTAAAATGTCAATTAAAAAAAATCAAGATTGTATTGTGAATGGACTAAAAACGATGTACATCAAGTACATAATTTCACAATTCATTCATTAATAAATTATTGACAATTCTAACTGTTACCAAAATAACATACTTAATTTGTGTCATTCTCGGTTATATTTCGATATAATCCCATTTAAATTAGAATTTGAACTTTCATATTGTGATTCCAGAATACCAAATTGGATATTTATGAGATCGAGACTAGATCGGAACTGAATTTTGGCTACATTTTAATTACGAGAATTGCCCCTCTGATGTTTACTCAAAAACATTATGGTAGAAATTATGAATTGAATAAAAACATTACGGTACAAAGTTCCACCAAGTGGCAACAATCACCAACATCAACAAAGTTTTCTAAATTTCAAAGGGCTTCTTAGTTTGAATATGCGCCTCGGGACATTTTAATAAAAAAATATTACGTAAGTGGCCTTACGTGCAGGTAAAATATATAATAAATGTCGGAAAACATTTTTTATACTACTAGAGTAGAAAACGTACCACCTACCTGATTATAAATGTTAGCATATGGACGCTTTCATTGCCGTCTTTACTCTCCAGGGAAAATCTCTAGCGAGCTCATTTCGCAACTTCAGAGCTCGGGGTAAAATCTCCTCTGGAATATCTGTTTAAGACACCAGCCCCTTACCACCAACTCTTATTGCGATTCAATAACTGAATAGAATGCTTATTCATACCATAGACTCGCTTATTCATTGGTATGAATAAGCATTCTATTCAGTTATTGAATCGCAATAAGAGTTGCTGTTAAGGGGGCTGGATTGTATTGTTTTATCTATTTATCTTATTTTTATTATTTATTTATCGTAGTCGACATAGCTGTTAGAGCCAGCAGGCTGAAGTGGTAAGGGGCTGGCCACATCACATGACATCATAAGTTAGTGATGGCAGATGGAGAAGCAAAGTTCTAGAGTGGAGACCTCGTATGGGGCGACGAAGCATCGCTCCCCCCAGCTGATCCGATGACCTCAAGGGAACGGCCGGAAGCGACTGGATGTGGAAAGCGGAGGATCGCATTTGATGGACGGCATTAGGGAAGGCCTATGACCAGCAGTGGATAGATACAAGCTGATGATGATGATGATGATGATCTATTTATGTCTGTGTATGTATATTATATTATAGATATGTCTGTATGTTTACTTAATTATGTATAAATTTTGTAAGTATGTTCTTTTTATGCATTCGTGAAAATATAGTGTAAAAGAGTATTTGGACAACAAAGATATAATATAGGTAGATTGAATTGTATACTTTGACTATCGAATAATTTTCTGGAATATAACTGAATTATATAAATTATGTATAACAGAGACGATGAAACGGACATTATGTAGTTAATATTTTTGAAATGATTATTTAAATGTGACATTTCCATTGATAAATGTATATTTTTAATATTTCTGCGACATATTATTATTTATACCTGCATCCAATCAGGTTGAATACTTTAACCGAATTAACAATAATATTTGTTGTCAATAAAGTGTTTAATTATATAAATAACAACCTCACAGCACACGAGTACCTAAATATGTTACTTAATAAGTCTACTTACTGTCTGTGATAGAGGCGTAACTTATAAATCCTGTTTTGCATTCGCCTCCCCTCATACACATATCCAATAATATGTTAATACCCTTAAACTTCAATATGTAACCGCAAAATTGAATTTAAAATAGTTTCCAAATATGTTATGAACTAAAACTAAATTTTATTAAAACAATGCTCGTTTACTTGTGGGAGAAAATTTTGTGAGTTTAGTAATAATGTAGCGAACTATACTAGCGATTTGCTCCAGCGTCACACGGATAGCACTTATTGTTCATAGCCAGATATTTTTAAAGTGATTCACAAATACATATTATCATACCTACCTTACTTAGTTACTACGACTCAGCGACCAGAAGTGAATCTTGGCCTCCGCGACCAGAGAGCGCCTCAGTTCTCTGTCCTGGCCCACAGTATACGTAATAGTACCACGTACACTCCATGCCGATTTCTCGCGTCGACTTCACCCCCCTCTGAGACAGATCTGTAACGGTTTGTATGGCGCCGCACGCACACACGCTCATTCAAGCTCTGCACAGACGTCATTATTTAAGTAGTAGTAAATGACGCGATATTTGTGTGGAGCGACCGGGGTGTGCTTGCGCGATGTTATGCATTCCAGCTCAGGAAGGTCTGCTTCCACATGATTTTTCCATTGATATTTAGGCCGTCCAACCGGTCATCGACCTGATGGGCGGCCCGGCCCTTATATATTTTATCTAGCGAAACCTCCTCCTGTTACTTGGCTCTTATGTCTTCGCTCTCTTGGGATCTTCGCTTGATGTTTCAGATATATTTACTAACAGTTAATGTGAACAGAGGACGTTATATTGAATATCAGCAGAGCTTTTCTCGGCGTTTCTTATAAAAAAAAAACATTTTTTCTCAGAATTGAGACAAAGCTAGATTGATTTGTCCCTTCTTAAATCTCTATTGTAAATTTATTTTAAATCATTAAGTGCAAACACGCTTTTTTATTCACTTCGGCAAAAATCTAAAATATTTTTTTTATTTGATTTCACTGTTTTAAAGACCAAGCAAATTTAATCGAGATATGGTATGATTTGACACTATATTGAATGTCTGTGGTTTTGACAGATAATTAATACTATTTCATAGATGGTTACAACAAAACGCTTTAAATCGGCACTGGTGTCTACAGTCCCCTTAACATAATAAGTCACATAGACTTTATTATTAACTTGCGTCCGCGACTTCCGATGCGCTATCTCCCCTTGCGAATTTTCAAAAATCCTTGCCTATTTATAGGTACGTTACCTTTATATGCACTAAAATTATCTCCAAATAGCAGCGCGTCCCCTTCCCCCGCTCGCAATATTCCATAGTTCTTACTTAGCGTAATAAATTATTTGATTCGTTATCTATCCAGTGGCGTGATTGAATTTCAGAAGGCCAATTCTCGTAATTTTTCTACGAATGCAGATTGAAAGTTGACCGAATCGAGATTGAATTGTGAATTGACTAAAATTGTATACTTGATTTCATTAATTAATTATTATTAATTCTTGTTGTTGGCAAAGTAACATTCTTAGTTTGTTTAATTTTCACTCATATTTCGATATAATCCCGCTTAAATTAAATTTTGAAGTTACATATAGTGTTACGAGAATACCAAATGTCACATTTGTGAGATCGATACTGGATCGAAACTGAATTTTGACTATATTTTAATTAGTTTTATTATTAGAATTGCCCCTCAGATGTAGAGCATAGATTCGAAACTACAACGTCAAACTGTATCCCACGATTTTGTTATCATCACAATTTTTGGATAATATCGTAACAAATTTAAAGATATATTCACGTCAACAAGATTACATAGATTCCTTGCACATATGAATTGATACCAGCCCCCTTGCCACCATCTCTTATTGCGATTCAATAACTGAATAGAATGCTTATTCATACCAATGAATAAGCGACTCTATTTCCAATGGAACTGAATAGAATGCTTATTCATACCAATGAATAAGCGACTCTATTTTTAATGGAATAGAGTCGCTTATTCATTGGTATGAATACGCATTCTATCCAGTTATTGAATCGCAATAAGAGATGGTGGTAAGGGGGCTGGGGCCCTACCGCCGAAGCTGAAGCCGATTACCATCAGATTATTATTCCAAAAATTGGTGTTAGTTTAAAGTTATTGATAAACATCTTCGCAGCTTAGTCGGTAGAGCTCTAGGGCATAATATAAATAGAGAAGTAGGAGAACTCAAGCCCCGAGCGGGAGATAATAGCCTAAACACGTAGGGCTGTCGCTTAATAGTTTATTCAACCGTCAAAAATACTTAGTCAATCTCTATTATACAAAATTAAGTAAGGTACATAATACAAAATTAAGTAGGGTAAGTGTTAGGGATCTGTAACAAAAAGCCGGCCAAGTGCGAGTCGGACTCGGTCACGAAGGGTTCCGTACCAAAAACGACACACAATCACGTTTGTTGTATGGGAGCCCCCCTTAAATATTTATTTTATTCTGTTTTTATTATTTGTTGTTATAGCGCCAACAGAAATACATCATTTGTGAAAATTTTTACTGTCTAGCTACCACGGTTCATGAGATACCTACAGCCCTTGGTGACAGACGGACAGATAGACGGACACCGGAGTCTTAGTAATAGGGTCCCGTTTTTACCCTTTGGGTGTGGAAATCTAAAAAGAATAAAAAAAATTATTTTTGTACATACACCAGGAGTGACTGCAATTTTTTCATTACCTACATTTTAATGCATGCTTACTCAGTGACAAACGAGCAGACAGCCCACCTGATGGTGAGCGGTAACTGTCGCCCTTATCATCCACGATACACGCATTCAAGCTGTTGGCAACAAAAATGCAGAATCGCAGGTGCGTTGCCCTTCAAACCGGAACACAAAACACAACAATGCAAGCATTGTTGCTTGGCGGCAGAAATAGATAAGGCAGTGGTCCTCACCCAGGCGGACTCCTACCATTTGATAAAACCTACTTCATGTTATCTGTTTAGTGATTTTTTTTATTTTTTATACTTCGTCGGGTGGCAGACAAGCATACGGGCCGCCTGATGTGAAGCGGTTACCGTAGCCATATTAACGCTCGCAACATAAAATATCGTTCGCGCGCCGCCACCTCCGCTGCCAACGCAGCATCTCCTTGCATTCTGGTGACCTCACTCACTCGCAGGAACACAACAACCCTCAAGGGAATTGTTATTTAGCTGCGGTATTCTGTGAGGTGGAGGTACATTCCCCAGTCGGGTAGCTTACAATTACGCTCCCTACCTCTCTTTTCGCCAGAGCTTCGTTTGTCAGTTAGCAGGGTGCACCGCGTGCAGGTGAAGTTGGCTTTGGTTCAAAGATGATGATGAACTACTTACACCCCATTTGAAAAATTACGGTCTAAATAGGAATACGATTAATTAAAACGTAGCTTTACTGAATCATAATATTTATTTAATAATCTAAATTATTATGAAAATATATTTTTATTAAGTACCTATTATATATTATTTTTTACACTAAACTATTTTTAATACTTTTTAATTTACACACTTATCATGTGATTATTAGGAGTGTCGGTGGCCAAATGGTTAGGGTATCCGTCAAATTGTTATTGAGACATCCATGAACACTGCAATGTTTTTTATGGCTAGTCGACTTTGTAGCCTGTCTTTAACGAATTTGTAGTTATATACGACGTAGGTAGGTACCTAAATGTTCAAATTATTAACGAACGTCAGCGCAGGCGCGAATCTTGCGCGGTTTTGCGTACGGCGCAGCTCCGACCCCGACTGGCGTTCCATATAACCTCCTATAAATGTTGTCAGTGTGTGCGTGCGACGGCCATACGTACGGGCGCGCTCACATACAAACCGCGCTCGGTGCGTTTGTATGAAGTTACCTTACTTCTCTATTTATACTATGTCTAGGGTTTCTACTAGCTGAGCTAAGCATGCCAACCAACAATATAAACAGTAGTTTCATTATCGCATTTAAAAATTCCGATGGTAATCGATTTCAGCTTCGGCGGTAGGGCCCCAGAATGTCATTATACATCGCCAAACTAAATGTCTAAGCTATTACATTCCATCTGAGCTGAGTATTTTGTAGCCTGAATCATGAACATGAAATGGTGAAAGCGTTTATGGTCAATATGCTTTCTAGGACGGATTTTTTTTACAAATTAGTCTGCGGTTGAAGTTGCGACGATTTCACGCATTATTCGTTTAGATAGAAAACCAAAATAGATATTTAGGTAATAGATAGAATTTGCTTAATTTATCTATATATATATATAAATTAATGCCACTTTTCGTTGTAATTTTATAACTCAAGAACGGGCTCACCTATCCAAACCAAATGTTTAGGCTTTGTTCGGAATATTTAGTAAATGGTTTATGTGAAGTTTGCACAAAATCGGTAGAGCGGTTCTTCATTTATCACATTTTTTTGTAAAAAATGAATTCAATAAATGGCGAATCATTTTGTTAATGGGGATTTTGCTGTCAAATTGAAACATTTTTCACATGGGGATTATGCTGTCAAATTGAAACTTTTTTCAGTGTTGACAGTACAAGCATGTTGTTATGTCATTCATGCGATCAATTTATTTTGGACGTGCTTCGACTTTATGTTGCCTGTTCCAGAGTCGGCACCCCCAGAATAAATGAATTTGATGTTCCATTTTTTTTTTTATTATTTCACTTTATACGTAGCGAAGCACGTACCGGGCCGCTAGTACAATATAAATTAAATAGGCCGTGTGGTTTCCGGCAGACTAGAATAGAATCACTCCGTCTCTTCCCGTGGATGTCGTACAAGGCGACTAAGGGAAATACATTATAAAACATCGATCAGGCCTCCCCAACCCGTCTGGCCAGCGCGGGGAGTGTAGGCCAAATCCTCCTTCTGTCTGGGACGGACGAGAGGGTCGTGCTCCTTTAGTGGAGACTAAAATGATGATGAAATTAAATAGTGCTTGCTGTAAATATTTTCTCAATAACTATTATTTATTAAAAATTTCAAGGCAAGTTTAGGCACATAATAAATAATAGTTATACGTCTTAGGGCAACAACTAACTACTAGGAATGACCCCTAGAATGGCATTCGACGTGGTACAAAAATAAATAAACAACTGCTGTCATTGTTAGATAAAAGTCTCTTTATTACTTCTACATTCTATATAAAAAAAAATATTGCTCGTAGATTTATTTTATTTATTTTATTTTATTCTATTCAGAAAACAAACAGCATTTTATAACAAAAATAAATAACAATATGCTCAAAAACATGCCATTATGTGTTTCCGCATATATACATCAACATTAACCGCTTGCATTAATGCTTGTAGCATTTCAACATCACGAATCAGTTATTACTCATTAAAGAACAATTTAATTTGGGTACATGCAATCACACTTAGACCGCCCATTATAGAATTAGGAGACTGAATCAAACCAATGTTAGTTAAGACAAGATGCGTCTCATAGTAGTGATCCTCGTGTTAAACAGATCCAGTTGTGGAAAGTCAACAGATCATTAAAAGTCAATGGTGCTCGGATAAAGTATGAATTCCGTCGGTAATTTGTGGATACTAATGGAACAGATGTGAATACTAATGCAACCTCTTCTACTACCGTGAAGGAGACCGGCTCTCCCAGGGCGGTGTCGGGTTCCTCGTTCATAAAGCTCTCGTCAACAACGTAGTGGAGGTATCCAGTGTGTCGTCGAGGGTAGCATATCTTGTGCTAAAACTGACAAAGAGATACTCTTTGAAAGTAGTACAGGTATATGCTCCAACGACGACACACCCGGATGAAGAGGTCGAGGCCATGTATGAGGACATTACGAAGGCCATACGTAATACCACCAAGACCCACTTCACGGTTGTTGTCGGGGACTTCAACGCCAAGGTGGGAGTACAAGAATGCGACGAATCGGTTGTCGGAGGGTTTGGTTTGGGGTTGAGGAACCACAGGGGGCAAATGCTGGTTAATTTCCTCCAAATGGAGGGGCTCTATTTGATGAACTCGTTCTTTAAAAAGAAGCCCCAGAGGAAATGGACCTGGCAAAGCCCCGACAAGGTGACTAGGAATGAGATCGACTTCATCATAACGGATAAAAGGCGGATATTTAGGGATGTCTCGGTGGTTAACAGGTTTGGTACCGGTAGCGACCACCGACTTGTACGAGGCACCCTAAATATCAGCTATAAACTCGAAAGAGCCCGTATGATGAAGTCGAATCTACGTCCAACTCTTCCTCAAATCACTCAAGCTTCGGAAAAGTTCCAACTGGAACTTCAAAACCGATTCGATTCGTTGGAAACCACTGCGGACATGGACGAGGCATCAGATAGAATAGGGACAACACTACACGAAGTCGGCAGGAAACACTTTGGGCGGCAGCATGGAGCTCGAGAGGACAAGCTCTCTAGCGAAACTCTGGCTCTTATGCAGAAGAGACGAGAGGCGACAGCGTCTGTTAGAGCTTCGACAGAATATGTAGCTTTAAATAAGCAGATCAGAAGGCTGATACGGCGGGACTGTCGCGTCTTCAATGCTAAACGAGTTGAAGACGTGATAGCTCGCAACAAAGGCCTGAAAGTCTTTTCTCGGCCTTCTGAAAGGGCTTATCTGTCGAAGCTCAAGCTAGAAGATGGTCGAATCGTTTCTTCTAAGCCAGAGATCTTCGCAGAGGTGGAGAGATTTTATGGCAAACTCTATGCTGCACATGCACCTGTCCCTACATCAGCTGCTCGTGTAAGTGATCGCCGAGCCCCGCTAACCCGACACGAAACCGAGGATATTCCAGACATCAGCCTGGGTGAGATTAGGATAGCCCTTGAACAGCTGAAAAATGGTAAGGCTCCCGGTGAGGACGGAATTACAACAGAACTGTTGAAAGCTGGAGGAACTCCGGTTCTAAAGGAACTACAACGTCTGTTTGATTCCGTCATTCACAATGGGACCGCACCAGTCGCGTGGACCAGGAGTTTGGTTGTCTTGTTCTTCAAAAAGGGTGACAAAACCTTATTGAAGAATTATAGACCGATCTCGCTCCTGACCCACGTGTATAAGCTGTTTTCAAGGGTTATCACGAATCGTCTCGCTCGAAGGCTTGATGACTACCAGCCACCGGAGCAGGCTGGGTTTCGTAAAGGCTACAGCACCGTAGACCACATATATACATTGCGGCAGATTGTGCAGAAAACCACGGAGTACAATTTGCCGTTCTGCGTGGCTTTTGTGGACTACGAGAAAGCCTTCGACTCCATCGAAACTTGGTCTGTTCTGGAATCCTTACAGCGATGCCAAGTCGACCACCGCTATATCGAGGTGCTGAGATGGCTATATAGCGCTGCGACAATGACCGTCCGAGTCCAGGACCAGCAGTCTAAGCCTATCCAGCTGCAGCGGGGAGTACGTCAAGGAGATGTCATTTCCCCAAAACTATTCACCGCTGCTCTGGAAGACGTATTCAAGACGCTGGACTGGAAAAAACGGGGCGTCAGTGTGAATGGCGAGTACATCTCACACCTTCGGTTTGCCGACGACGTGGTTATAATGGCTGAATCGCTAGAGGATCTCAGTCGTATGTTGGTCGATCTCAATGCTGCTTCTCGACGTGTGGGGCTGGGGATGAATTTCGACAAGACGAAAGTCATGTACAACGAGTATGTCATCCCTAGCCCGGTTATAGTAGAGAATGCCGCTATTGAAGTGGTTAATGACTATGTCTACCTCGGACATTCCATACAGCTTGGCCGGGGTAATTTCAACAAAGAGATCGATAGACGTATTCGACTGGGCTGGGCAGCTTTTGGAAAGCTTCGGTACATCTTCGCCGCACAGATACCCCAATGCTTGAAGACTAAAGTCTTCAACCAGTGCGTCCTCCCTGCAATGACATATGGTGCAGAGACTTGGACAATGACCATCGGACTGGTCCACAGGTTAAAAGTCGCGCAGCGAGCGATGGAGAGGGCTATGCTCGGGGTTTCTCTGCGGGATCGAATCCGGAACGAAGAAATTCGACGGAGAACTAAAGTTGTCGACATAGCCTTCAGAGTTTGCAAGCTGAAGTGGCAATGGGCGGGTCACATCTGCCGAGTAAGTGATGGCAGATGGGGGAGGAAGGTATTAGAGTGGAGGCCGCGCGTAGGACGACGAAGTGTTGGGCGCCCTCCCTCTAGATGGTCCGATGACCTAAAGAGAGCGGCTGGAAGCGGCTGGATGCGGAAGGCGGAGGATCGTATCTGGTGGAAAGCATTGGGGAAGGCTTATATCCAGCAGTGGGTAGATACAGGCTGATGATGATGAATGGAACAGATAGACATTTAGGTTTTGTCACTGAAAAAGGTGATATGTAAATATTTATTTCTGCCAGAAGTGAGGAAGAATCAATGTTAGATTGCGCAATATTTGCCAGAAATGATATATCTGCAATTTTACGCCTATCTTGTAATGGAAGCAGATGATGTCTCTTACATCTTAAGTCGTAACTTTTATCATACTTTTTGCATTTGTATTCTATAATTTTTAAGAAACGTTTTTGTATAGATTCAAGCCTGTTAATATATATGTCATAGCGTGGATTCCACACTTGAGAACAATATTCGAGAATACTAGTATTTGTCTAATATAGTTCTGTATTTACAGTTCATTACAGTTGCAGTCAGGGGTCATAAGTGTAGTACTTACTACCCTACTGTACTGTAGTGTAGTACTATCTTAGCTTTCATTTTGAATTAAACACGCATTTATTATAATATTACAATTCACTACATTTGTTTATAGAGAATGATCAGCACAAAAAAATCGTAATATATGCGTATTTTATTCAATGTTAAAGTTACGGCAGGTGCTACTGCACTATGTCTTACTATTATGCTATTTCACATGGAATGGTGCTACAGTGAGCAATTATCTTGTATAATTGATTCTGACACTAACATTATGTAAACTAAGAATTTTACCAACATTACTAGTCAGTCACAGTTACTTGAATAAAGAAATTATCAATATTATAAAAAGATATTCTGTGTGTAAGTAAGCGACACATTAAACCAAAATCTAAAGAAACTAAATCCAAAAGTGCATTGTTTGATTTTAAAATTATTATTAATTCAACCGAGCATGTTGCAACCGTTCATTCACAGTTCGCCCGAGGAATGGAGCTAAACACGCTAGATTCTAATTATCGCTGGCCGGTGGCCCCAACTGCAATTGTTAAAAAACTCCAATTAAGATCACTTAGCAACTGACTGCTGTTCAAGCGCGGAATATTGAGGGATATACGTATTTTTTATTTGTAGGTACTATATTCTGTAATGAACATACAGAATAACTGGATATATAATAAACTAAGACAGGTATAAATGGTTGACAATTGAACTCAAGAGGAAGATGGAAATGTGCAGTGATCAGATGTTGCCGAAAACCATTTTCAGGAAGAAATACAGAATACATTTTTTAACCAGAGATGAGTGGAATAAGATAATAATGAATTCAAACCCAAGGAAGAAAATAACCCATATAATATACATAACGGACATACAACACAGTCAGAGTATGGGGCAATATGTATTTCAAAATGAAATGTATGCCGTAACTGCTTGTGCAAATGTGGAATCTAGGGTAACTCTTGCGGGTATAGGTTCCCTTAATAAACTGGGGCAGAAATAATCGGCTTGTGTTGGTCTGGATTCCGGGACACGCAGGCGTTGGGGGCAATGAGAATTAATGATGAACTGGCAAAGGATCAAGCAAAAACTTTTTGGAATCTGAACCCCTCTCATATGGGACAGTAATTACGGCTATAAAAGGCTGAATGAATTTCCATTGCAGTCCCGGGGGTAAAACTACGGCTGCCATGGAACTCACAATGAATCTAATCAGAAGAAATTAGTAGGAGTAAGAAGCTTTTGGAATTGTCACTTCTACAATGGAATATTATAGAAGTCACAGACGAAATTTCGAATCAAATTAATTCGGGAAAGGAGAACATCCTGATGTGATGCTGCAGCAGGGATGAGGATGAGCTGCTGAGAAGTTACTCAACTTCACATCAAGTTGTAGGTGCGTTAGGTTAATTATACTTACATGAATGGTGATCAGTGTTTGATGATGGAGCAAGACATAATTTTTCCTTGTTGGGGTTTAATTTATACTTATGATGTAAAAGCGAGCACTATGACTTCATAGCAAATTAGTGACTATCTAAATAGGCGCATGTAATTAACTCGATGAAGAGATTTTAATTTCATTCGCACATTCTCACCTTTTGTGCGTCACACTTTAGTCTTTATTGCTTATAGCGCCAACAAAGGAATTTTTCGTTGTTTTCCAAAACAATGGGAAACCTTTTGTGTAGGTATCCCGCTGAGTACAATTTTCTTGGGACGACGTACTCGTACCAAATAATATTTGCTGTGATAACTTGCTCACAAAGGAATGCTATTTAGGTTACAAAATTGCGAAAATCATCAAACGACAAAACAGCCTCTGGTAAGAAATTGTAAATAAACAGTATTTGACGAGTTCGGTAGTCGAATGGTTAGCTATAGCCATTTTGACTCAGAGGTTCGATCCCAGCACAAGACAAATATTTGTGTGCACGAACATGTATGTTTGCCTTGGTCTGGGTATTTCCTATAGATTATATGTATGTATTTTAAAAAAAATGTATTTAATAATAACATCACTTATCTAGTACACATTGTACAAGCTTTCCTTAGTTTGGGACTAGATGGCCATGAGTAATTTGTCTAGGAATATTTATTTATAATGTTTATTATTTATTTATTTGTGTTTGTATATATGTATACGAGTATATGCATATAGTTTTTAATTTGTCATACAAGTTCAAATAAATTAGAGAATGAGCTCGATAGAGAATGAGTAACGACGACTCGTTAAGCATTTTAGAATAATCGATTACACACGTTAAGCAACGTCGCTAACCTGTCTATGGATGAGTTTATTTATCTCGAGCTCCTTCATGTTTCATCCTGGCTATTGTCATTAGACGGCAGAGGTTAAGCCAATTCAGTGGACTTTGAGCTTGACACTTTGGCTTGAAAACACTGGCCTCCGCCAATCGGCAGTTGAGCAGCGTGGTGGAGTATGTTCTAAACTCCTTAGATTAAGGGAAGACCCTTATTCCGAGACCCGTGTTCCAACAATGGGATGATTATGGGTTGATCCAGAGAGTGTTCCAATTACTGTTTCTATGTAGTTAGAACCGTTATAGAATTAATTTTGCCTTTGTATACTTCTCATGTAATTATATTATTTAATATGTACAATAAAGAATGCAATAATAATATGATAAAATTGTATGTTAAAGTCCTTAGAGCTATCGCTCACTGCTGCGAATTGCGACACCGACCGTGACCCGGCTGACCGCATGCGGTCGCCCTTATATCATACAATAGCTTCAATTGACCAGAAAAGTTAAATTTATAACATTATTATGTGTTTGTTGTTGTAACTTAAGGGGACGGGACGGTGGCCCACCACACATTCCCACCACTGTATTTCCTGTGTATAGACGTATAGAGATTCCTGTGTATAGAGATCTGCTGTGTTCTAGTTTACTGAGAGATGTGAGCAACTTTCACAAGTTTTTTTTTCGATTCGTTTCGCCAACATTTCGTCTGTTACTTTTATATGAGACGGAGGGGCCTACCACACATTCCCACCACGGTGTCTCCTGTGTAGCCAGGATTAACAGTGGCGACCAACAAAAAAGGTAATGAACAATGAAGTCCACTGCAGTCCCAGGAGTAAAATTACGGCTGCCTTGGAACTCATAACGAATTTAATCAGAAAAATATTGTAGGAAGGAAGCTTTTGGAATTTGAATGACTTCCCCTCTTGACAATGTGAGAGACAGCTATATGGCACAATAAGGTATTAAAAGCCTAAAGAAATGGCTAGTCAAGTACATTAAGGGGACGGTAGACATCTATGTCGAAGTAAGTCGTAACCATTTTTTATGTAACGTGATACCTACTTAAAATTATTCTATTTTATTTTTATAATAATCTGCAGGATAACAGCTGACAAATCATGGCAGTTTCTATTAGAAAATTATATTAAAGATATTTTGGACCAAAAATCCAGTTGCAAATATGAGATTTGTAAATTACTGCACTTGTGTTGCGGAATAGATGTATTCAACAATTATCTAGGAAGACATTATTTTTCCATTGTTTTTTTATTCGGTAAAATTCACGAATAAGACATTTCTTGCAAAGCCGGCGCTTCACGTCGATTTTTCTTTGCAAAATTGTGTTGGTGGTATAGCGTGCCCTTAATTCATTTCCGGATTATTTTTTATTGAAAACGTTTCTATAATTCTTCCATGGAGTAGTAATTGAGGTAATTTGAGAATTAATGTAGGTATAGGAATCTTATCTTTTTAAAATAAAAGCAAGAAACACGCAATAAAAGTAGTCAAATAATTCTAATTTAATTAACTTCATTTATGTTCTACTAATAGATACCAATTTCCTTAAAGGGAATTTATTTCTGACAAAAATAGTGTTTCATTCCGTGCTGAGGTTATTTAGTCACTCGGGTGTACTCTGGAGATCCATTAGCAAAGTAAGCCAACTTTAGAAATTACGTGTAGGTGTGTAACACTGAGTTATTTCAGGTTCATTACAATGTTACTGTTAATAGTATAGTGCTAATAATACAGTACCTCAAGGTTAAGTCTATCCCTTGAAATCGACGCCGACGTACGCAAGAGACCACAGTGATTTAGACCCAAGAAAACATGACATCTGATATATCGATCAGAAAAAATTCATAAGCTAGATTATGATCTTTCCTACAAATGTTTAAACTGGGACATATTCTGAATTGAGTTGCTTTTGAAATTAAAAATATTTTCTAAAAGGTTATGGAATATATCTTATTTTCTTTTTAACCCTTGGTGCTTCGGAGGAAACGTTTAGCAGTCGGTCTCGGCTGTTGCCATTAGATGACACTCGCTAAGTCCAGTCAGTGGCCTTTGGGCGACTTGAAAACACTGCCCCCCGCCAAGCCGTACTTGACCAGCGTGGTGGAATGCTTAAAACCTCTCTTCGATGTAAATCCACATCCCAATAGTGAGATTGATGCCCATGTATGAGGAGCTAGATGCGTTGTCAGTCTAATAACAATTACTAAAGATTTTAACTTATAGTACCTACGAGATACTTTACGCGAAAAAAAAATTGGTTGTCTGTAACGTCGGATTACGGACGATAATTTTGCGTGATAACATCGGCCGATGGAGTGGAAGAGAAATAGATGCGTCAGAAGCCGAACGCTTAGGCCGATCGTGCCTCACTCTCTGTTCCGCGCTCTCTCTTGCACGCTCGGCTCAGACGGAACGTGACAATGAGTCATGCTTTTAAGTGCGAGCAGCCGGCGTTCATCGATCTATAAGACGTTATCACGTCAAAAATATCAGCATCTGCCACTTTGAGACATATATCGAATCTAGCTTTGTTTTTATTCGGAACGGAGAGAATATTTCAAAGTATATTTTCAACTAATTTGCTAAGCAGACTAAAGATCTTGTAGCGGAATGTATATGTGTGAAGCGTGGTATTAGACTTAACGACGTAGACGTAGACGAGTAAGTATGAGTGCGTTATTTTCGGTCGTTTGTAAAGAGTTGATATACTGCTCTATATTATTAACAATGTAACGAAGTTACAGTGCGCTACAAATTAACGCCATAACGCTGTTCTTATTTGTTTATATCAAAAAAGTGCATGTTTGTCTGGTCTGGGTGTTTCTGTTATATTTTAGGTTTTAACAAAAAGTTGCAAATTTTGCGTCTGCTGCGTAACGTAATTTCTGTAGTTCAGGGGCAAATAGGGACTTTTGTCCGTGGACTTTTTTATCACACTAAATCGCTTGTAAGCGTGGGTAAGCGATTTATTTTCGTGGACAAAAAGTCCACGGGCATAAATCCCTTGTCTGAGCAGTCCTTAAATGTCTCTGAAGAATTGAATTGTAATTTTTTTTAAATACCTAAAAAAATTTAAGGTAGACGGAAAAAGTATGTTTTTATGTTTCACATTTAGGCAGAAAATGTATTATTATTTTCTTCTTAAAAAGTCTTATAAACAAAAAAAACACTATAGCTTTTATTTAAACAAAGCAAAATTAAAATCTGCGTCGACAACGACTTGATGCCATTTTATTGTGTTTTTTTTTAAAGAATTATAATGAAAATTCAAAGCCTATTAATTACTCTTTTCTTTCCAGATATTTTTTTTTTAGAATCATATTAATTTTTGCAAGTTGATAGTTCAAAAGCAATTTATATCAAATTTTAAGACAAGTAGGGTTAATTTCAACCGCGCATTTTCAAAATCAGATGTTTAGTTAATGGTGATTTATTAAAAAAAATTATATGCTGAAATGTACGTCATATCCTCCCATTATCGTTCACTCCGCAATAACAGAATAGATAAACGGTACGTAGGTAATAGTAGTTTTAGTAGAAAGAAGTAATAACATACAAGTCTTAGTATAATAACTACAAATTATTTTATTACATACACAATCACAGACTTTGCTTACGTCACAGAACAGACACCGTACAGCAACGACACAGCTATTGGCACGCTATGGCTGCAATTTATGGCGTAATGAAGGCTAGTTACTAAAGTACTGTGTTAATACTACAATAGTGTTAGAAACTTATGCCATGACGTTTAGTGTCTTGATAACTTTGAATTTCCATCTTATCATAACATTAGATAATTATCATAATCTGCTTCTGTTTCTAGAGTGTTTTAATATGAGATAAGATCTAATTTGTTTTTAGGGTTCCGTACCCAAAGGGTAAAACGGACCCTATTACTGAGATTCCGCTCACCAGGCTGTATCTCATGAACCGTGATAGTTAGACAGTTGAAATTTTCAGAGATGATGTTTTTCGTTGCCGCTATAACAACACAGACTAAAAAACAGAACTAAAATAAATATTTAAGGGGGCTCTCATACAACAAACGTGATTTTTTTTGCTCGTTTTGCTCGATATTGATAACGGCAACAGGTAGACGCTGGAAATATTCACAGAATATTTAGTTATATACATATTCACTTTAAAAATAAAAAAATAAATTAAATTAAAACAAATATTTAAGGGGGCCTCCCATACAACAGACGTGATTTTTTGCCGTTTTTATAGATAATAGTATGGAACCCTTGAGCGAGTCCGACTCGCACTTGGCCGGTTTTTTTAAATTAGTTCATAGATTTTTGTTGCTGACCGTACTACCAGTAATGTAATAATTCATAGGTGAATGAACTATCATTTCATTCAAAAGGTAGTACAGTTTGTATTCTAATAGAAATGTAGGCGGTTAATAAGAAACAATTGCTAGAATCAGATTCAGTGAGTGTGGTAGTTAACCGAGCACTTGAGAACGATGCACTGGCAATTAACTAATTGAACACCAGTCTACATTAAGTGGATAAAACTCATTGTCGCAATAAAGGAAGCGCCCACGGATATATCCTTTTTAAACTTGAACTTGCAGACAATACGTCATTTCCCGGGAGTTATACAGTTTTAGAAATTATTCCTGTATGAAGATATTTCGATATACTGGCAATTAGATCTAGATTACTTTCCAGTAAGTGGTTCATGCAAACTACTGCCCGCCGGCACCCACCAACTATCGTTAGTATATATTTCGATATCTCAAAACTACTAAATTTTTAATTGATTTTTTTTTTTTTATACCACTAGAGTGGCAAACAAGCTTACGGCCCGCCTGATGGAAAGCAGCTACCGCAGCCTATGAACGCCTGTAACACCAGGGGCATCACACGCGCGTTGCCGACCCTGTAAAAACCTCTTCACGCCCTTTTTGAAGAACCCCATGCTGTAGTCTCCTGGGAAAACCTCGACAGGCAGTTCATTCCACAGCTTGACAGTACGCGGGAGAAAACTTCTCTGGAACCGCACAGTACGTGACCACTTAGGCTCCAATGTGTGAGAATGAATTCCCTGTCGATGGCGAGCGGTGCGACTGTAGAAGGAGGCCGTGGGCATCATGTCAAACAACTCCTCTGAACACACCCCATTGTACAATCGGTAGAACACACAAAGGGACGCAAAATCTCGTCTCAGACTTAACGGTTCTAAACCATCTGTAAGTTTGGGATCCTCAACAATCCTCACAGCACGCCTTTGGATCGAGTCACAAGGTGCAAGCTGGTATCTAGGCGCTCCCGCCCATAGATGGCAACAGTACTCCATATGCGGCCGAACTTGAGCTTTGTAAAGCATAAGTCTTTGCCGCGGGTTGAAGTACTGCTTTGCCCTGTTGAGCACACCTAGTTTCTTCGACGCCAGCTTGACCTTTCCCTCCAGGTGACAACGAAACTGAACGTCGCTGGAGATTTCAACTCCGAGAATCCCAATGTTTTTAGCGACGGTAAGGGGTGTGTTCTGGAATTGAGGAGCCACAGCAAAAGGGGTTTTCTTAGCGGTGAACGCGCAGACTTGTGTCTTTGTGGGATTGAACTGAACTAGGTTCTTTCGCCCCCAGTCGGACACACTATTCAGTGTGCTCTCCATTTCCGACACAAGTTGTTCGCGGCTCTCCTCCACCAGAGAGCGGGGGATATTGGCGCGGCCCGTGTAATAAGTGTCCCTGGTGCTGTCGTCGGCATAGCAATGAATGCTGTCAATAGACAACATATCATTGATATGCAGCAAAAACAGCGTCGGGGACAATACCGAGCCTTGCGGGACGCCAGCATTAATGTCCATGCTATCGGAGCAACTACCATCCACAACGGTTCTAATACTTCTGCAGGACAAGAAGCTAGCGACCCATTCGCACAAACCCTCAGGTAAACCGTATGCAGGTAACTTCGAAAGAAGACTGCGGTGCCAGACCCGATCGAACGCCTTCGCCATATCTAGACTAACAGCTAGTGCCTCACCTTGACTCTCCACGGCTGAAGCCCAGCGATGTGTAAGATACACTAGAAGATCACCAGTCGAGCGACCATGACGAAAGCCGTATTGATGGTCGCTGATCAAGTCGTGCTCTTCTAGGTATTTCAGGAGCCGGTTGTTGATCACGCGCTCCATTACCTTGGAGAGAAGGGAGGTAACGGCGATAGGCCTGTAATTCGATGGGTCTGATCTGTCACCCTTTTTGGGCACAGGGTGCACGTTCGCAGTCTTCCACGATGACGGAACCTGCCTGGTGGAATAAGAGAGCGCGAAAAGGCGCGTGAGAACTGGACACAACTCAGGAGCACACAGCTTTAACACCACTGCCGGAATGCCATCTGGCCCACTCGACTTATGAACGTCGAGGGATAGCAATACCCGCCGGACATCTCGCTGAGTAAATGAGATTTCCGGCATGGAATCACCACACCGTGGGATGGAAGGCGGTGCGGCGTCCCCGTCGTTCAAAGTCGAGTTTGAGGCAAAGAGATTCCCCAATAGATCGGCTTTCTCCTTTGCACTGTGGGCCAGACTACCATCCGGTTTTCGGAGTGGTGGAAAGGACGACTGACAAAAGTTTCCCTCGGCAGCCTTAGCAAGCGACCAAAAAGCACGGCTCCCAGATGGGTGCTTAGCTAGGCGCTCACCAATCCTGCCGATGAATTCAAACTTTGCCCTGGCAATTACTCTCTTACTGAACCTCGAGGCAGCATTGAATACGCGTTTCAAGTCAGAAACACCAGGATCTCCATTGATACGAGCCGTGGTCCAAGCCTCGTATGCAGCTTGCTTGCGGAGTTTAGCTTCTCCACAAGGCCCATTAAACCACGGCCGCTTCTTAGCACCTGAAGTAGCCACCCGCCGGTTTGGAATAAATAATTCCATCCCAGCTAAAATCCCCTCAGCTACAGCAGATGCACAAGTGTCAGTATGTTCTGAATCGAAACAGAGCCGCCTCCACGGGTACGATGCGTAAAATTCACGCAGTCCATCCCAGTCTGCTGACTTATAGTGCCACATGCGACGCCATCCGATAGACCGGGGTGCGTCTGGGCTAGCACATGGCACTTGGGTCCGGATAAGGCAGTGGTCCGATGAGCCTAGTGGCGCATCCACAGAGATTGTATACCCATCCGGATCTGTGGTCAGCAGAAGGTCCAGTAGAGAGCTTGTATGGTCCTCTATATCTGGTATTCTCGTTGGAGAATGAACCAGCTGTGAGAAACCATAGGCCAGAGCAAAATCATGGAAAGACCTCCCCGCGAAGTCAGTGGACCGAGAGCTGAGCCACTCGGCATGGTGGGCATTGAAGTCTCCCAATATCACTAACTCCGCGGAGGGGTACCTCTCGATGACTCTGTCAGTCGCCAATTGCAGGTGCTCGATCAATCGAGTTGTGTCTGTATCACCGCTATGAGACCTGTATAGGCACGCGTAGATACGGGTGTGGCCGCCCTGCTCCACGCGTACCCACAACACTGACAGGTCCCTGTCTTCAAGGCCGTGAAGACGTCGACAGCAAATATCATCCCGGACGTACATACATACCCCGGCTCGACGTACAAAAGAATGTTCAAGTTTGTACCCGGGGTATAACAAGTAAGAAGTATCGCCCGGACAAGATATCTGCGTCTCCGTTAAAAAAAGCAGGGTCGGCTTTGCAGTCTCTAGGTGATGGTGAACTGCATTTAAGTTTGTGTGAAGTCCCCTAATGTTACAAAAGTCCACGTCGAATGTGGATGAGGACGCCGCTGCAGAAACCTTTCTTTTTTTCTTCCTAGCCATAAAAGGGATAGAGGTTTAAAAAATAAGAGAAGTTGTTCTGTCTGACGGCACAAGAGACAAAAGCGCAGAGTCTACCCCCGCAGTACAGTGCAGGTTGTGCGGTTTGCTAGCGCGGCGGGCGGAAGGGCCCCCGGTCCCCCCCTGCTGCAGCAGCCGGGTCCACTCCGGTCTCCTCCTCCGGCACGACTACTACAACAAGGACTTTGCACAGGTTGGCGGTTCAGCCTCCCGGGGCGGAGATTACGTGATCCCCGGGTTCGGGAACCCTACTGACCTGCGGGCGGCCAGCGGACAGCCGTTTCACCGGGTCTCCCTGACCGCCGCGCCAACACGCCGCGCCTACACCGCTAGCGGCGGTTCGACAGCCGCTGGTCTCCCCGCCGTCAGCACAACAACTCCTCTAAAAAGCCCTGGTGACCTAGCTCACTCGCAGGAACACAGCATAGCCATTATGGCTGCGGTTTTTTGCCAGGTGGAGGCACTTCCCCAGTCGGATGCTGGCCAAGCCTGGAGCGAACGACCACACTGTGCCCCTCTCCCAATTGACCAGTGAAAGGGGAGCACAGTATGATGTTTCGCTGCGTCCTACCTCTCTTTCGCCATAGCCTCGTTAGCTGGTCGGCAGGGTGCACCACGTGCAGGTGAGGTTGGCTTTAGCTCGGAGGATGTCGATGAGCTACTTACACCCCAAGAGCTAATTACACCCCATTGATGATTGACTATACCTAGTGAATTATGAACTATGAAAATTTTTCATTAGTGGTCATTAACTATTTTAAATCTTTGAATCATTTATCTACTTAATTTTTATCTTTGGAGTTTTCATAAAAATAGAACAAATGGATTAAAAGTATTTAGCGGAATTTTTTGTATACATTATTATCAACTGAATATATATGGGTAGAGCACGGAGGATGGATGTCCGATGGGGTCAAAGGTTCTCGAGTGGAAACCACGTACCGGCAAGCGCAGCGTAGGACGTCCACTCACAAGGTGGACAGACGACCTCATTAAGACCGTAGGATCGCGCTGGATGCAGGCCGCTTCCAACCGGTCTTATTGGAGATCTAGAGGGGAGGCCTATGTCCAGCAGTGGACTTGCAATGGCTGAGATGATGATGATGATGATGAAATATAATCGAATATGTTCTTCCTCCGATGGCAAGTAATGTGCGGTCACTACTGCCCATCGCCATCAAGATCACCACAGAGCCACTCATCTGTTGCTAGCTTCTTTTACATAACTACAATGAGTAAACTGTACACATTATAGTGACAAATATCTTTAGCATTTTATGATTCACAACCGCAAAACCTAAAAGAATGGACACGAAACCCACTGTGCTTAGTCACAAGCACACACACTATTCTACATTCATATTTAAGTGGACGGTAGAAGCCAGTGTCGATTTGAAACGTTTAGTCGCAAAAAAAATGTTTACGATATACGTATCATAAACATTTTTTTTGACGTGATAGCGTCTATAAATCGATGAACGCCGGCTGCACGCGTGAAAAAGCATGACTCATTGTCACATTCCGCCTGAGCTGAGAGTGCAAGCGAGAGCGCGGAACAAGCGATAGAGAGGCGAGACCGGCCTATAAGCCTATGCTTCTTAAGATTTCACGTAAAATTATCATCCATAAACCGACTTTACAGACAACCAATTTTTTTTGATAAATTAAGACTGAAATAATCTTGTTTCATTTTTTATATTAGTTTATAGAAAGATGTTTGATAATGGAAGCTATTTTCTAGAATATTTTATGAGATTTCTAAAAATATCCAAAGATTTATTAGTATCAACAATCTAGGTGTCACCAAGTAATTACTAAATAAATTTATTATCATTTCTGATATTGTAGAATTGTATGTGTTTTATAATTATCTTTGAAATTGTCGATGCATTTTTCTAAAATTCGCCAAAATAATGAAACTATGAGACAATTTTTACAATATACAAAGACCACGTAGATTTATTTTGGCACTCAAAAATGTCTTGCCTCTTGGAGCCCCCTAAAACTAAAGCCTTGCCCTTCGTTTTCTACCACAATATAAAGTCTTCAAAGCAATTTGTATAAAAAAGAAACATTTCTGCACATGACAAAGGTTGTATTGACTTCAAACAGCGTAGCAACGTATGAAGTAATTCTTTAAAGTTATTGATACAATTCAAGTTTTCTACCACTTGTTTTTTTCCGCCGATACTTTGGACGACGACGAACAAAGTTGAGAGAGTACAAGGGTGTCCAGAACTCTAGATAGATACATCCCACATCAGAGCCTACCCGCGGACCAGCGATACTTCATACTGCGTGTAGTGGGCGGCATTTTATTGTGTGAATGCGTCGGTTACTGTTTTGTATCTTTACTGTGGCTATAGATTTTCCATGTCTTTATTCATTCACAAAAGACGATGTAGAATGACTCAGCCATACTATGATTATATAAAGTACCATTATTTGAATTTATACCTAGTTCATATCTACTTACAGACTGACGCGGAAACTAGTTTTAGCTACGTACTATGATGATCTCCACTCCAATATATATATACGTATATATACACAATATATATATATATATATAATAGGTCGGGGAAAAAGTCTTTTCGCATTATAGTATGTATGAACTTGTAATAAAATCTCTTTGGTTATACCATTTGTATCTAGCAGATTTTGATATCTTTAAAAAGTTTAAATTTTAAAAAAGATAATTCCAAATTCAAATTAGGTAAATGTGTGATTTTCTTTTTTTTTTTTTACTGTCAAGATGAGTGAATCTAATGAAGAAATTCGATACATTTTAAAATTTTACTACAAAAAAGGTAAAAATGCAACGCAAGCTGCGAATAAAATTTGTGACGTTTATGGACCTAGTGCAGTGTCTGTGAGAGTAGCACAAATTTGGTTTAAGCGTTTTCAATCAGGAAATTTTGATGTGAAAGATGCACGTCGCTCTGGTCGCCCTGTTACGGATAAAATGGATGCCATTTTTGAAAAAGTGGAGCAAGAGCGGCATATCAGTAGTTACGACGTAGCTGAAGAATTAGGAAATGACCACAAAACAGTTTTGGCGCAATTGAAAAAAGCTGGGTACACTAAAAAGCTCGATATTTGGGTGCCTCACAATCTCACTGAAAGAAACCTAATGAACCGTGTACTCATTTGCGATTCTTTACTACGACGTAATGAAAGCGAACAGTTTTTGAAGAAGCTTATAACTGGTGATGAAAAGTGGATCACGTACGACAAGAACGTGCGAAAAAGGTCGTGGTCAAAGGCCGGTCAGGCTTCACAGACTCTGGCAAAACCCGGGTTAACCCGCAACAAGGTGATGCTGTGTGTATGGTGGGATTGGAAGGGTATTATTCATTATGAGCTGTTATCGCCAGGCAGGACTATCGATTCTGAACTCTACTGTGAACAACTGATGAGATTAAAGCAAAAAGTTGAGAGAAAGCGGCCGGAATTAATTAACAGAAGGGGTGTGATTTTTCATCATGATAACGCTAGACCTCACACATATTTAGCCACTCAGCAAAAATTAAGAGAGTTTGACTGGGAGGTGTTAATGCATCCGCCGTATAGTCCTGACCTTGCACCTTCTGATTTCCACCTGTTTCGGTCTCTTCAGAATTCTTTAGGCAATGTCAGGTTACCATCACGAGAAGACTGCCAAAACCACTTGTCGTGGTTTTTTGAACAGAAGTCCCAAAATTTCTATAGTAATGGGATCATGTCTCTACCTACAAGATGGCCAAAAGTTATCGAACAAAATGGCACCTACATACTTTAGTTAAATGTAAATAAACTTTATTAAAAAATGTTTTGAATTTTCATATAAAATACGAAAAGACTTTTTCCCCAACCTAATATATATATATATATATATATATATATATATAAGCGTATACATAGCCCACTAGGTTACACTGCTCATGCACACAAATGTTAGGCTTGTGCCGGGATCGAACCCGCGACCTCGGAGTCAAAGTGGCCATTGCTAACCATTCGACCACCGAGCTCGTCAAAGAAAAACATAGAAAAGAATATTCTTATCATAAGGGTTAACGGCTGTCGTTGGATTAAAATAGCGCCATTTAGGTTATTGTACATTGACACGAGAGCTAAACGATGAGTGTTCCAAATTTCAATCGGGCGCTGTAAAGTGGGTCAAATTTTACTTGCAACATTTGATATCATCATGATTAAACTGTATAAAAGCATTAAACTGTATGTGTGTAGAAGCTTGTAATAAGGGCTACTACTTTTATTACTTGTATTTTTTTTATTAAATCTATAAAAAATAACTCTCTACTGAGGTCAGGTACTCTTAACTTTCCAAGCTATTCCAGGATCTAATATTTGTCTTGCGCGGGGATCAAACCCGCGTGCTCAGAGTCAAAGTGCCATTGCTAGCCATTGGACCACACGCTCGTCAAAAAGTTCACCGAGCTCAAAAAGTCAAAAGTCAAAAATGTCAAAATATCTTTATTCCTTGGACTTTATAAAGCACTTAGAAACGTCATACAAATTAAATATAAGACATGTATCTAAATCATTACTATCTACTTAAATCCGCAGAGCTTAGATGCACTTTCATCACACTATCTGTGAAAGTGAATTTAAGTGCCAGTTCCGGCGACGGGGCTTCTTGAGAAGAACTGGCAAGAAACTCAAGGCCGACTCTTTTAATTGCCAATATCGTTACATTAAAAACAAATACAATCATTAACATAACAAGAGCAATTCATTTCCAAATACTTTTATCATTTATGTAATCTGAGATACAATAGTAAGCCTTTTGACATAGTCTAGTTTTGATAAATCTTTTAAATTTACCCATGGATAATTTAAACGCGTCATTTGGAAGTTTATTGTAGAAGCGTATACATTGACCTGGGAACGAGTTAGAGATTTTATGGAGCCTAGTAATATGCACAGCGAGTTTGTTTTTATTTCTTAAATTTAATTGATGGAGATCACTGTTTTTCCTAAATTTAGTTTGATTTTTATGAACGTAAATAAGATTTTCATAAATATATTGAGAATGTAATGTCATAATATTTATCTCTTTAAATTTATTTCTCAGTGTCTCCCTGGGACTCATCATATAAATAGCACGGATAGCTCGCTTCTGGAGCACAAAAATTGAGTCTACATCCGCAGCACTACCCCAAAGCAATAAACCATATGACATAATGCTGTGAAAATAGCTAAAATAAACTAAACGCGCAGTGTCAACATCAGTCAGTTGACGTATTTTCCTTACGGCGTACGCTGCTGAGCTGAGTCTACCTGATAACGTTTCTATATGTGGGCCCCATTGTAATTTAGAGTCTAATGTTATTCCAAGGAAGACAACCTTATTGACCAATTCCAATCTCTCATTGTCCATCACCACACTGGTTTTTACTTGTTTCACATTTTTTGTAAAAAATCTAACATATTTGGTTTTACTACCATTTAAAAGTAGGTTATTAGCACTAAACCAGTTTACTATTTTTGAAAGAGCATTATTTACATCGTCAATTTCTGATTGTTGTCTATTTACCTTAAAAATTAAAGAAGTGTCATCTGCAAACAATACTATTTCGTGATTATTCTTTACAAGATGAGGTAGATCATTAATGTCTTTAATGCTCGTGAAATATTTCCGAGGGATGACCGAAAGTTTGTCTTTTATAACCGACATTCACGCGGGCGAAGTCGCAGGCGCCTGCCAGTATTATATAAACAGCTATCAATAGTCATTATATCGCTAAAGGCTTTTAATGCTTTTGAAGGATATACAAACACCGATACATTTACATAACCGTGACGTTTGTGTGAGTCATGGCCGCCACCTGAGTCCGAGTGAACGTGACTGAGTCAGCAGGTCAGTGAATCATTGAAGATCAGCAATCTCACGCGAATGTGGCTAAGAATTCTACGCTGTGTTCTTGAGTAACTGGTTACGGCAACTACTGTTAGTCATATAAGACTGGTTTTTTTTAGTTTAATCTAATACGTACGTTAAGTATTGTCAACCGCAGCCTGTCTGTCGATGGGTTTATATATCTCCAGCTCCTGGGCCTCTACTGCTGAAGCCGATTACTATCGCATATTTTGTTTCGAAATATAGGTCCTAAGTTTAAGCTATTAACAAACATCTTCAGCTTAGTTAATAGAGCTCCAGGGTTACTGACGGGCTCGGTGGCGTAGCGGTCAATGACGCGGCTTCGCCACCAACGCTCGTGGGTTCGATTCCCATATAGGACAAACATTTGTGTGCATGTACATGTCTGTTTGTCTTAGTCTGGGTGTTTTCTATGTATTATAAGTATGTATTTACAAAAAAATGTATTTACGTATGTTTATCAGTTGTCTAGTACCCATAACACAAGCTTCGCTTTGGGGCTAGATGGCGCTGTGTAATTTGTCTGACAATATTTATTATTTATTTATTTACTATCAGCTAAGCTAAGCACAAATACCATAAATCTAAGTTGAAGTTTGATTTTCGCTATCAAAAATTCCAATGACAATCGGCTTAGCCGGGAGAGGATCAGGGAGATCCTTGTTTCAGAGGGCACGGTAAGCCGTCCGTTCCGGTAATTGGCGTAAAGTAACGGTAAATTCAGTGAGTAGCCTTAGTGCGGATTGAAACCTTTGTCGACCCATGGTTGAGTAGCGTGATGCTGTATAGTCTAAATGCGATAGCACGGAAGAGCTGGAGATAAATAAACCTAACCACGCCTATACTCGAAGTTGTTTAACATGCATAATCGATAATAATGGCACACAGAATGACGCCGACGATGTCCCAATCATTCTCGATTACAATATTAGTAGAGTATTTATAAAATAAGTTACGCCCTCAACGTCTTAAGTGCATATCTCGGTATTCCCGATATCCAATGGGAATTTTAAAAAAAATCCTTCCTTAACGGCCTACGTCATAATATCTACCTGTATACCAAATTTCAACCCGATCCGCCTAGTGGTTTGATCTGTGCATCGATAGTCAGTAACGGTTGCCTTGTATAGATAGACCATTGTCCAGACAAAGAAAGTACATTTTCCTTACAGAGCAGAACAAAATTAAAATACTTTTGTAATATAAATGTAAAGAAAAAACTTCAAAATTAGTTTTGAAAACCTATTTGTATTCAGTATTTGATAGCTTATCCACCTAGCATACTACTGAAACGACAAACAACAACCATTGGTATGTTAATAGGGCTTATTTTGGAAAAGGTTCTACCACGATCGATTCTATAAGAACGGCATAGTTCCTACCTAACTTTTACAAGCACCATAAACTGCCTATTTGAGAATATTTGGAAGTGTATGCGAATTAAGGTAGTAATATTATAGAACATTTTGTGAGTTGTTTTTTCAGCTGGAACTAACCTTTTAATAACTTTATAAGTGATCTTTTTCAATTTTCAAAAAGTCGTCTGTTTATTTTGAGATTCTAATGGTAGTAGTATGTAAATAATAAATTAATAAATATTCCTGAATATATTTACACACATTCCTTGGATAGATTTTAGAGAGGTTTCCCTTGAGGGTTGTTGAATTCCTGCGAGTGAGGTGACCAGAAGGGAAGGAGTTGTTGCGTTGGCAGCGCGAGTGGCGGCGCGTGAGCGATATTTCATGTTGCGAGCGTTAATATGGCTATAGTAACTGCTTCACATCAGGACGTATATACCCGACGTAGTATAAAAAAAAACAAACGTATTTAGTAGCGTGTCTATTGGCAAAGAATTTCAAGCATGAGGAAATAATAAAACACTTGGAGTGAATGCAATAAAATTCTTGTTTTATTCCTTATACGTAATGTTTATACCTATTAGGTATAATGACTATAATGTTTGTTTTGTAGTCGTTAGGTAAATGAGTGCTAGCTAACTGCCTTGAGGTATACCGTTCACTTTCGTACATCAATCTCACTTTCCAATGTGGTATTAGAGAAGTTGAAAGTTAAATATATCAGATTACTCCGATTATTTAACAATCTTTTTTTTTATATACGAGTACCTACCATGATACTTTAAAACAGTGTTTCTTAACCTGTGGTCCGCGGACCCCTGGGGGTTCGCTATCTTATCTTCTCTATGAACAGTTGAATTAATAAATAATGCCAGTAACACAAAAAAAAGCAGCATCAATCTTCACATTAATATAGTATTTTTAATTTTTATAAAAATGTAATTTCTTATCAGTACTAATATAAATTGTCTTAAATTTATTCCTGTGTTTTTTATTAAGGAGGTGGTATTTGTGATTGTGGTTGGTCTGCGGTCCGAAAAAGGTTCAGAAACGCTGCTTTAAAATGTTACGATCTAGCTTACGTGCAAAGTCGATGCATGGCGGGTCCCTGGGTCCTGCCGCCTAAGCTTAAGCCGATAACCAACGAATTTTTTGAATGAATAAATCAAATTTTAGTTTTTGAATGCATGCTAATTAAAATTCATAATTCAGTTTCGATCTAGTCTCGATCTCACAAATGTCATTAAATTACATTACTTCAACGGTTTATTAGATTAGTTTTGCTTTTAGTATTTATATATGATATATAATTAGTTTTAATTTAGATGTATTTATTTTAATTTTTAATTTAGTTGTATTAATTTTATTTTAAATTAAATATTAAGATATTTTAGTATTTAATTTGTAAGTAGTTTTAATTTTGTTTAGACCAGTTAGTTTTATTTGATTAAGTATGTTTTTATCATAATAATGTAATATTGTACAAAATTAATTACAGATTCTAATTACAGTGTGATTAAATATATCAAAATATAGCCAAAACTTGAACTAACTAAACGAATGTTATTCTGCTCGCAATACGAATCTAGAGTCTACAGAGTGACATAGGCTACTTTTTATTCCGTAAAAACATCTTAAACCCACGGAAAAAAAGATTTATTAAAATAAAGACCAAGCGAGCGAAGTCGCGGGTAACAAAGAGTTAGTTAGTAGCCTATATAGGAGAAAGTACTAGAGAAGGCCTATATCTAATAGCTGGTAGATATAAGCTCTCTTATTGCGATTGCTATTCAATAACTGGATAAAAGAGTCGCTTATTCATTGGTATGAATAAGCATTCTATTCAGTTATTGAATCGCAATAAGAGATGATGGTAAGGGGGCTGATTTCCAATAATAACCAAAATGTTGTCTGGAAGAGATCCTTTAAAGGGATAAGTCCGCCCTTGTACACAATGTTTATTTTATAAATACGTGTCAACCAATTGTTATTTTAGTAAAGTTTTATAAACTAAAAAAACAAGCAGCTTTAATCATGATTTCAGGGTACAGCATAATTGACTGACGTACGTATCAGGGTTAGGGTACCCTAATCTGATAAGGCCTAGTTTGTTATTTAGCGATTAAGAAATAAATGGCAATTACATCGTAAGAGAAATTTAGATAAAAAACATGCGGGCGATATCCATTCCGGGTACTTAATTTAGTGCGTGTTTTCTACTTTACTAAACCCACTTTGCAACACGTAATTTATTAGATATTTCTTCGTATTCACCTACACTATTCAGTAATTTTACTCGTAGTTGCGGGTAATCACTGGCTGTAGCAGAACTATAGGCGTTTTGTTCGTCAGAAGTAAACACGTAGCTGAGCTATTATAGCCATTTTGTGTTACTGCGGCACACATAATCATTCGTTTTGTGTTTTTGAAGTAAAACTTCTTTACGTACGCTTGACTTGGAGAGTAAGCTGGGGAATGCGTGACGAGAGCGTTACGGAAACGGAGAACGGAAGTTGAAAGGGAAATATAAGTTAGTAGAGCTAAACTAGTTTTCTAAAGCACACTCGAAAAGCCTGGTGACTGACGGACGAATGCACGGAACACTGGAGTCTCAGTAATAGGGTCCGTTTTTTTTAACAAGAATATTAGTTATAAAAAAGTCTAAGACGTGTCGCCCACAATAGCCCAATGGCAGAACAAATAATTTCGTTTAGTTTAGTTTCATTTCCTATACAAATCGACCACTTCTAAGAATGTACCACGCGATGTATGAACTCGTCCAAGAAGTATCCTGCATGTACCGTTGAAGCTGAAGCCGATTACCATCGGTTTTTATTTTTATATACAGGTTAAAGTTGTTGACAAACATCTTCAGCTTAGTCGATAGAGCTCTAAGGTTTCTACCAGCTGAGCTAAATATAATTAGCAAGAATCTAAGCAGTAGTTTAATTTTAGCACTCTAAAATTTTTATGGTAATCGGCTTTAGCATTGGCGGTAAGGCCCCTGTTCAATTCCTTGGTCCAAGATTCCAGCCTGGCGCAACTCAAGGTAAAAAAACCATTCTATGAATCGGAAGCGAATTTGGTACAAATTCTGATTGTTTTCGCTTCCATTTCATACATATTAGAATTTACGCTATTGTAAGGCACATCCGTCTCTTAAAACGTAGTGGTTACATTCTCTTTGCAAGATTCCATGTTTTTTTTTTATACCACCAGTGTGGCAAACAAGCATACGGCCCGCCTGATGGAAAGCAGTTACCGTAGCCTATGAACGCCTGTAACACCAGAGGCATCACACGCGCGTTGCCGACCCTGTAAAAACCTCTTCACGCCCTTTTTGAAGAACCCCATGCTGTAGTCCCCTGAGAAAACCTCGACAGGCAGTTCATTCCACAGCTTGACAGTACGCGGGAGAAAACTTCTCTGGAACCGCACAGTACGTGACCACTTAGGCTCCAATGTGTGAGGATGAATTCCCTGTCGATGGCGAGCGGTGCGACTGTAGAAGGAGGCCGTTGGCATCATATCAAACAACTCCTCTGAACACACCCCATTGTACAGACGGTAGAACACACAAAGGGACGCAAAATCTCTTCTCAGACTTAACGGTTCTAAACCGTCTGTTAGTTTGGGATCATCGACAATCCTCACAGCGCGCCTTTGAATCGAGTCACAAGGTGCAAGCTGGTATCTAGGCGCTCCCGCCCATAGATGGCAACAGTACTCCATATGCGGCCGTACTTGAGCTTTGTAAAGCATAAGTCTCTGCCGCGGATTGAAGTACTGCTTCGCCCTGTTGAGCACACCTAGTTTCTTCGACGCCAGCTTGACCTTCCCCTCCAGGTGACAACGAAACTGGACATCGCTGGAGATTTCAACTCCAAGAATCCCAATGTTTTTGGCGATGGTAAGGGATGTGTTAAGGAATTGAGGAGCCACAGCAAAAGGGGTTTTCTTAGCGGTGAACGCGCAGACTTGTGTCTTAGTGGGATTGAAATGAACCAGGTTCGTTCGCCCCCAATCGGACACACTATTCAGTGTGCTCTCGATCTTCGACACAAGCTGTTCGCGGCTCTCCTCCACCAGAGAGCGGGGAATATTAGCGCGGCCCGTATAATAAGCATCCCCGGTGCTGTCGTCAGCGTAGCAATGAATGCTGTCAATGGACAACATATCATTGACATGCAGCAAAAACAGCGTCGGGGACAATACCGAGCCTTGCGGGACGCCAGCATTAATGTCCATGCTATCGGAGCAACTGCCATCTACAACGGCTCTAATGCTTCTGCAGGACAAGAAGCTAGCGACCCATTCGCATAAACCCTCTGGTAAACCGTATGCAGGCAACTTCGAAAGAAGACCACGGTGCCAGACCCGATCGAACGCCTTCGCCATATCAAGACTGACAGCTAATGCCTCACCTTGACTCTCCACGGCTGAAGCCCAGCGATGTGTAAGATACACTAGAAGATCACCAGTCGAGCGACCATGGCGAAAGCCGTATTGATGGTCGCTGATTAAGTCGTGCTCTTCTAGGTATTTCAGGAGCCGGTTGTTAATAACGCGCTCCATTACCTTGGAGAGAAGGGAGGTAACAGCGATAGGCCTGTAATTCGATGGGTCTGATCTGTCACCCTTTTTGGGCACAGGGTGCACGTTCGCAGTCTTCCACGACGACGGTACCTGCCCGGTGGAATAAGAGAGCGCGAAAAGGCGCGTAAGAACAGGACACAACTCAGGTGCACACAGCTTTAACACCACTGCCGGAATGCCATCTGGCCCACTCGACTTATGAACGTCAAGGGATAGCAATGCCCGCCGAACATCTCGTTGAGTAAATGAGATTTCCGGCATGGAATTACCACACCGCGGGATGGAAGGCGGTGCGGCGTCCCCGTCGTTCAAAGTCGAGTTTGAGGCAAAGAGATTCCCCAATAGATCGGCTTTCTCCTTTGCACTGTGGGCCAGACTACCATCCGGTTTGCGGAGTGGTGGAAAGGACGACTGACAAAAGTTGCCCTCGGCAGCCTTAGCAAGCGACCAAAAAGCACGGCTCCCAGATGGGTGCTTAGCTAGGCGCTCACCAATCCTGCCGATGAACTCAAACTTTGCCCTGGCAATTACTCTCTTACTGAACCTCGAGGCAGCATTGAACTCCCGTTTCAAGTCGGAAACACCAGGATCTCCATTAATACGAGCCGTGGTCCAAGCCTCATATGCAGCTTGCTTGCGAAATTTAGCTTCTTTGCAAGACCGATTAAACCACGGCCGCTTCTTAGCACCTGAAGTAGCCACCCGCCGGTTTGGAATAAATAATTCCATCCCAGCCAAAATCGTCTCCGCTACATCAGATGCACAGGTGTCTATATTTTCCGACCCGAAACAAAGCCGCCTCCACGGGTACGATGCGTAAAATTCACGCAGTCCATCCCAGTCTGCTGACTTATAGTGCCACATACGACGCCATCCGGTATACCGGGGTGGGTCAGGGCTTGCACATGGCACTTGGGTCCGGATGAGGCAGTGGTCCGACGAGCCAAGAGGCGCATCCACCGAGACTGTATACCCATCCGGATGTGTGGTCAGCAGAAGGTCCAGTAGAGAGCTAGTATGGTCCTCTATATCTGGTATTCTCGTTGGAGAATGCACCAGCTGTGAGAGACCATAGGCCAGAGCAAAATCATAAACAGACCTCCCCGCGAAGTCAGTGGACCGAGAGCTGAGCCACTCGGCATGGTGGGCATTGAAGTCTCCCAAAATCACTAACTCCGCGGAGGGGTACTTCTCAATGACTTTGTCAGTCGCCAATTGCAGGTGCTCGATCAACCGAGTTGTGTCTGCATCACCGCTATGAGACCTGTAAAGGCACGCGTAGATACGGGTGCGGCCGCCCTGATCCACGCGTACCCACAACACTGACAGGTCCCTGTCTTCAAGGCCGTGAAGACGTCGACAGCAAATATCGTCCCGGACGTACATACATACCCCGGCTCGACGTACAAAAGAATGTTCAAGTTTGTACCCGGGGTATAATAAGTAAGAAGTATCGGCCGGGCAAGATATTTGCGTCTCCGTTAAAAAAAGGAGGGTCGGCTTTGCAGTTTCGAGGTGCTGGTGAACTGCATTTATGTTTGTGTGAAGTCCTCTGACGTTACAAAAGTCCACGTCGAATGTGGATGAGGACGCCGCTGAAAAAACCTTCTTTTTTTTGTTCCTGGCCATTAAAAGGGGGTAAGAGGATTTTGAGAGAAGTTATTTCACTGACGGCGCGAGGGACAAGAAAAGCGCGGTGTCTACCCCCGCAGCAGGTAGTGCGGTTTGCTAGCGCGGCGGGCGGAAGGGCCCCCGGTCCCCCCCTGCTGCAGCAGCCGGGTCCACTCCGGTCTCCTCCTCCGGCACGACTACTACAACAGGGACTTTTCACAAGTTGGCGGTTCAGCCTCCCGGGGCGGAGATTAGGTGATCCCCGGGTTCGGGAACCCTACTAACCTGCGGGCGGCCAGCGGACAGCCGTTTCACCGGGTCTCCCTGACCGCCGCGCCAACACGCCGCGCCTACACCGCTAGCGGCGGTTCGACAGCCGCTGGTCCCTCTGCCGTCAGCATAACAACTCCTCTAAAACAGCCCTGGTGACCTAGTTAACTCGCAGGAACACGGCATAGCCATTATGGCTGCGGTTTTTTGCCAGGTGGAGGTACTTCCCCAGTCGGATGCTGGCCAAGCCTGGAGCGAAAGACCACACTATGCCCCTCCCCCATCTGACAAGTAAAAGAGAAGCACAGTGTGATCCTTCACTGCGTCCTACCTCTCTTTCGCCATCGCCTCGTTAGCTGGTCGGCAGGGTGCACCACGTGCAGGTGAGGTTGGCTTTAGCTCGAAAGATGTTGATGAGCTACTTACACCCCAAAATTGTTTTTGACAAGTGCCCATGTCAGCCATTTTATCTATATAAAATCAAAGAGGATTGCTATAGTTGCAATCTATTCGAGTAAATTAATCGATAGCACAGAAAAAAAATACCCTAAGTCTCGATAGATCATGGTATGCGTCTACAGGCTTTTACGTTACCGCCACTGCCGACTCCCGACAAATGCACAGGATATGACCTACTCGAATCGATTAAGGATAGCGCAACGATTAACCTATATTGAACAACACTGCGCTGGGTTCACCATACGACTGGAATATTTTAGGAATTTATTTATTATATATTGTTTACTAGCTTCCGCCCGGGGTTTGTCCGGGTAAAGGTGAACGCATACTTATCCGAGCCGAATGCGCCGAATGAAACAAATTTTAGATTGATAGTAATAAACCTATCATCTAAAATTATAAAACTTGTCGACTATTAAACTAACTTGGCAATTAAAGTTGGAATAAACATACGACACCTAACCTAACCTAGTATTTCAGTGGCCCATATAGTATTTTTTGTGGCTTTATTATTTTCCATTTTAGATGATCGAAATGCATTGTAGAATTCTTTAATGAAATCTTATGAAACCTTGCACATCTAATCGGCGTTACAGATTTGGACGATTCTACACGGATAAAATAAAACCCTAGTTTTAAAACAATTTGAACTGTTTGTTTTATAAAATAAAAAATAATCTGTATTTTTTGCTAAACCCGTTATGCAGATATATTCATTAACAAAATTTAACGTTATTTGTAGACTTAAGTTGATTTATTGTGTAGTAAATAAGTATTATTAGTTGCGCTCTGCGTATAACTGAGTTGAATCGAAGAAATTGTGATTTTGTTTCGTTTTGTAGACAGAGTCACAATAGACAATAATATAAGATCACAATAGAGTGCTCAATTATTCGAACTTGTTTTTAAAAATACATGTTCATATAAGTAGTTGGCCTTGGGCCACATCGTTTAAATGTACCCCTTAGAAACGGGTAAACCAGATTTAAGAACCCTTCTTGAAAATGAAATCTTGTAAATAAAATCTATTGTGATGAAGTTGGCATTTTTTGACAAATTCAAAAATCTTTATTAGCCAATGGTATGCGGGTACTTGGTCACGTCACGCATTATAGTTTTTTTTTAATGATTCATCATAAGTATATATCGATTCCATTTTGAACGATTGCATCGACACGTGATCCTGACGCGAGTTCAACATTTTTTACCCATCCCAAAAAAGTGCATAACGCCGCAAAATAAGTTGTCACTTCAAAAAAAAATGGAATCAAATGGGAATATATACGAGTATATATTTGTTCAAGTTTTGAGAGCAAAGTTATGGAAGTAGAGTGGAATAAGAATTCATATTTCAAAATATAGGTCATTGACATTTTTTATTTCAGCTTTCATAAGAGTTTTATTTTGATTCCAGGTAAACAAAGTTACAGTTCTTTAAAATGTAGTTCATAAAATCTCAAGGGGTCTAAACTATGGGCGTGAGTCTAAGTGTCTATGGGAGAAAAAATGTTTGCATCCATACCCTCTGTACTCTATTTAGTGCCACTATTCTATAATATATAATAAGGTACCACACCTTGGTGTGGGTGTTGGATAAACTATAGCCTTTCGAAGGGAACAACTTATCTCATTATTTACCAAACCCGGCCTATTTGCTGAAAAACTAAGTTTTAACCTACTTGTGGCGACATTGACAAGTTTGGCCTTATTTCTGTCGAGAGTGGAACTATTTTCGTACCAATTTACCGAAAAGCTTTATATTATCTTCGGCAATAATCTAATAACAATAAGGCAAATATATTGATGTAATATTGATTCATATAATACTTTTATATAATTGTATTATATATTATGTCATTATATGTGCGTCTATTGCGTTATATATGTTTGAGTATATACCATTTTAATTATTGTATTATTAGCGCTTCGATCTATTTTTGCTAATTTGTTTATGTACTCGTAAAATACTCGTATTCATTCATCTTCTTTTCAAAAAGATTTATATGTGAAGCGGTTGCTGTAGTTTTATTAAAAATCACCCCCGCTCTCAACATTACTTGGTTGAAATTGTCAAATCTTTTCATCGATTTCAAAGAGCTGATGATCTTCCACTCATTTGTAAGTCAAGCAAATAAATATACACTTTTATATTTAAAATATCGTAAACCCTTTGTTTCATCTCCCGTTTACACACAAACATTAGTCAATCCGTTAAATCTAAGACCATAATTTTAACCCTAATAGAGTACTTATACAAATCAGGAGACCTACCGGCTAAGCGGAAGCTCAGCCGATTCCCATCGGATTTTTTGGTCGCCTAAATCAAATTTCAGCTTAGATTTATGGCATTTCTGTTTACCTTAGCTGGTAGGTAAATCTAGTGCTCTACCGACTAACCTGAAGATATTTATCAATAACAAAAACGTAAGACCTGTTTTCCGTGCCAAAATATTCCATGGATTACCATAATTAATGATTATGATGATATATAAATTTATAAAATTATAAGTGAAATTTAAATTTATTTTTAGTTCACGAGTATTATTAAATTTTATAAAGAACTAGGATTAGATACCATATTATTAAAAAAATAAATTAAAATACTGAAGTAGTAGACAATCATTTATTAAAATTGAAATAATTTGACGGTATTTAATCGGATTCAGCTTCGGCGGTAGCGCCCCTGATGAACCATCCGAACTTAATCGCATCACTGTGCAATGTTTTGCGAACTACAAAAAACAGAATGCGTTCAGATTAACTTCTATTACAAGAGCAAATGCGCATAAATTGCAATGCTCCAGCTGGTCATATAATTGGGCTAACAGGGGTTTACACATTATTAAAGTCAATTACGAACTGTCTGTAGAGACAATAGGGGTTAGATTAGATTGACAGGGTTATCTTTGATAATGTAGACTTCACAGAGTGGAAATGCTGTCGGCATCACAAATGAGAATATTATCAATACAGGAACATTAGGATTAGTAGACCATCTCCGCATATCGCATTAATCTATTCTCGTTAACATGAAACGCGAATTTAAGGGGATCTGTGATGCCAAATTAGTTTGGGACTAGATGGTCGTGTGTAATTTGTCCAGAAATATTTATTTATATTTATTTATAAATAGCGCCACTATTAATTTGCCGATATATAAAATGAAATTAAGTAAATTAAATAATTAAATTAAACGGTGACTCCCACATTTTTGTCGGTATACGTCGCGATAGAGAGAAGGAGCGCACGTCTGGACATTCGCCCTGATGAAGATTTCCGTATGAGAGTGATCAGTTTAATTTAATTAATTGATTTACTATGATTTCTCACGTGAGTTTGAATAATATTAAAATGGAAATTCGTTATTTTTACCATTTTGGCCCATTCGAAAACAAGATTTTGATGTGTGATACAATTTTTTTCAAAACATTATACCTAAAGTACCTAAAGGACTGTTGTTATAAATTCCATTGGATTAAAAATAAATTGAAAAAAAAAACGGTCTTTTACATTATACAAGTTTCAGAAATACATAAAATGCTATTCAGTAAAAAGGCTAAAGTTGCGTAAATTTATTACTATTTTTTTAATTAAAATATAGACCAAGATGACTAACAGACCAAGTGTATATGCATGCAGTATATGCAATACTTATACTTAAACTTTTTAAAATATTAAAATATCTACTTCGTTGTATTTATGACAAAGAAGTTAAGTACATAACTTTCATATTTTTAATCATTTTTATTTTATTTCTAACACCGAAAGCTATTACAATTGAATAAATAGCTCAGATTTACAACCCAATTATAGGTATCCGCTTATAAATACAAAATAAAAAAGCAAAAAATATCCAATGTGAGCATTCTATGACAAAACAGTTACAAGTAACTAATATTACACTTATATTATTATTATATTAAAATATTAAAACATTAAAACAAACCCAACTTACTTTCTTTCCAATTAAGGTTTCTAATTCAATAGTGACGCTAGTTATCATCATCACTAATCGCCTTAACATAAAGCGCGCGTTTAATAAAACCGATTGATGTGTAATCGACAACAAACGCGAGCTATGTAAACATGGCATATTGTGGATATATCATGCAAACAGATACGATAATACGTATATTATCTATACAGATAATACCCATCCGTATAGATCGTATCAATCATGGATAACTTTCCTAACTATAGTTACAAAGTTTAATAACTTTTCCGAATCGATCAAACTCGCAAATTGTAATCTAATGATAAGCTAGAGAACTTTTACGTAAAATAAGGAATATACTGTATCATCATTTTTTGCCGGTTACTGTGAAAACGTACCGAAATGAAGTGTGAGTTTATTAAGATTCAAATAATAAATAAATATTCCTGGACAAATTACAAACTATCATTTACTCCCAAACTAAGCAAAGCTTGTACTATGGGTACTAGTTAACTGATATTATACTTAAATATATATTTTTTGTAAATACATACATATAACTAATACATAGAAAAACACCCAGGCGAAGATAAACAGACATGTTTATGCACACGAATATTTGTCTTATGTGGAAATCGAACCCTCTAGAGGTCCTCAACCTCGGAGTCAAAGTGGCCATTGTTAACCATTCAACCATCAAACTCGTCAAATTATAGAAAAGTTTTTTTGCATCTACACAGGGACTTACAAAAGGTTAACATGCCATAGAATTTATTTGAAAACTATATTAACCCGACCTGTGGGACGTTGTCCTGTCTAAACCTTAGCCGGTTACCCAGAATAACCCACCAAAGTTTCATTGCAATCGGATGAGCGGTAAACGAATGCTTAGAGAAAAACGTACGAGTACAAACATTCATTTATTCATAAAGAAAATTAGTAATCTTTTATATTTATAAACGGCAACAGTGATTAGCTGATCTGTCTACGCTCAAAACAATCGGCGGGTTAAAACTAAAATTTGGAATATTGATAGCGATATTATGACGTAGGCATCCGTTAAAACAAGATTTTTGAAAATTTCCACGGGATACCGGGGTACGTACGTACGAAGTCGCGGGCGTAAGCTAATATATAATAAACCACACACCACACAAATATATCACAAAATACTGAAGATAAAAATGTTAGGTATTGGTTTTTTGACGGTATTGTTGTGGTAGTAAATAAATGATGGATGATTAAACAGTGACTGTTGCATAGAGTAAATAAATATGACCAACCACAGACTAAGTATTATCATCCCACTGTTGGGATACGGGTCTCCTCAATCGAAGGGTTTTAGAGCATACTCACGGTGCTCAATTGCGGGTTGGCGGAGGCCAATGTTTTCAAGCCGCCCAAAGGCATTTGACTTAGCATAACGACTGTTGTCTAATGACAACAACCGACGGCTTAACGTGCCCTCCGAAGCACGGTGGAACTCGAGATAAATAAACCCGTCCTTAGACAGAACGGTCGACGTTGCTTAACTAGATCGATTAGATTGTCATGCGCAACGACGCCAGCAACGAGCTCTTCTAAACGAACTAAGCATTATAATGTATAAATAATAATGTTTGTTATTTCGCCAAGAAATATTATTTATCCTAGAGTGGATCCAATGCCGCAGCACCGGTGACAGGTCAACCCTCATGGATCTTTCGCGCTCTCCCTAGTCACTCTCCTTTAGTCACTCGCCAAGAAATAACTAATACTGTTCTGATGCGATGAGACTTTCTTGTCCTTAGCATTATCAGCATCTCTAAATAGGTGTAAAATTACCTCTGATGATGGACAAAAATGTAAATTAAAATCCTCTTGCTAGAAATCAGGCGATCAAGTGTCAAGATTGTTATAGTATCGATTTACAGCACGACGTAGTACCATTTCCCGGGAGTCGGTTGCGAAAGAGTGAATTGTTGATAATTGTATTCATAAACAGTAAGCATCAGGGCATTCAGGGCCAAGTCAGCTGTCATGAGCAGGAAAATGAAAGGTGTATCTTTCCTTAACACCATAATATACACATCACTAGTTTTTGCTCGCGATTTTCATCGATTAGAATCTGAAGTACATTTATTTAAATGTAATTTTATTTAACCAAAACAAAAAGTCCGAATGAAACTTCTAACATTTTTTTGTTTATATTACCCATTTTTTTTTCGCCAGCGCCATATTGAAATAATATACCCTATGTCACTCTCACAGCTAAGACAAATGACATCATATTATGGTGAAATCCGTCAAGAGGTTTAGGCTGTAGGGCGTGCCGAATAAATATACATACATACACTGGAAAAACATAACCCTCCTTTCTTCGTCAGTCGGGTAAAAATGGTTGTCTAGATACTAAAGACCTACATAAAAATGTTTTTCTAGGAAGACTTCATTCCATTACTTGACCGTCCAAGGGAGTAAACTTATGGAACGGCTTATTATGAGACCATTTCGGTTCTAATGTTTGATAATTGTAGCCGGTACTCATAGCACAGGTTAATCCTAATTTGAGCACCGGCAGCTATATTGTACGTGTTTGCAATGCTCATTTTGTATTAGCAATAAGTCTGTGTAAACATTTTGGATCAAATAAAAATATTATTATTATTAATTAATTCCTTGTTGATAGCAGTCAGTGTAGTTATTGGAGGTTATTGTGTGATGAGGAATTATTGACAAAAAAACCTATGACGGGCAGCGTGGTTATAGTAGACCGTGTTCATCATTTTAAACTATACATGTTTATGTATAGCAGTCCTGTCCAAAAATCACAAGAGCACTTCTTAAGTGGGGTAACGCTTGACCTTTGTAAAGAAAATACTGAGACGTTGTTAATTATAAAAGACATGAACGTGACAGTAACGAGCTGAAATTATCAATTTAAATGCTGAAGCATTGCATGTTTTCGAAAATTGTAAACCTTAGATGACCCAACATTTAGACGTAGTGTAGTGCTCGTCCAAACCAATCTTAATATCGAAGTCGTCTATCAAAGTCATCAAGAAGTCATGAGTAGTACGAATTGCACGAGGATTTCCTCAATCGGTTGCCAGCTTTTTGTTCAGCAGAAACAAGCCGTTGTCTATAGCAGGTGCATATGATAGCTTGGATGTTAATGCTTCCGCAAGGCTTAGTACTGTCGCCCAATTGTTTCAACTGTATATCATTATCAATTGATGGCTATTGTTATAGATAATGAATGTCTCCAGACATTCATTATACAGGTCGTAGTACGTACTGGACTGCTGGTATCCTGGTACTTAAAGGCAACCTTGTGATGGTGTTGGATATTATGTCAGCAGATCAAATGCTTACTTCTAATCTTTATGGTCATCTGTCCTTGTCTTTATGTCCTTTGTTTCTTTTCTTTCTTTATGTCTTTATGACCTTTTCACAGAAGAACTACTTATCTGATCAAGATGGGGTTGTTTAATCGCTAGCTAGTATATTGCTTGCAAGTCTCCAATCAGTTTATACTTATATAGTATACTAGAGTCCAGAGTGGTGAGCACAGCTAATAACAATATATCTTGTAATTGTACCTATATTACTCGTACGTCTTATCCAAGTAGTTACTTATTCTGGGGTAGTGATAAGAGCGGCGACATTTTTGTAATTTTTTGCTAAAGGGGCCAATGATAAGCGTACGTACTCTATCTACGTTTACTTGAAATCATATTTGATCGAGGTCAACTTCTTAAGGATATTTAGAATGTTTATTTGTCTAACATTTTCACTAATAATAAATAAAAAAATAAAAGAGAACCGTTACTGATTGATCTATCAACCCGCAGCTTAAACTACTAGACGGATCGGGTCCAAATTTGTCATAGCTTAGGTAATTATGATAATGTAGGCATTCAGTAAGAAAGGATTTTTGAAAATTCCCACAGGATATCTTGATACGCGCGTACGACATCGCGGGCGTAAGTTTATATATTATTATAGGTACATGGTGTAATTTTAAAGACTGGTCAAATTGATAGAGACGATAGTGTAGCTGCTACGGATCACGCAATAATAAAAAAATAACTATACCTTAAAATAGTTTTTATAGTATCTGTGATTTTAGCGTATACTCAAGTATACTGTAACGTTGATAACTGCTGAAAGCGGTCACAACGGAAAGCCCGCAGAGGGCGCATGCGCGAGAACCCCACGTGTCTCCTACCTACGTAGTAAACTTGAATCTCGGAGTTAAACAAGAAATCATTTGATAGCCATACCGCGTTTAAGATTGATTAATTGTTGAGTATTTTTATTGGTTCGATTATCTACTTGAATTTGACCAGCATCAAAAATCCAATCGCGTGGTTACACCACGCGATTTGAAAATGACTGTACTTTTTAATATCGTACGGATGCGGAATATATGTATTCTACATAATTATCCTCTTACTCAAAAATTCGTGACCCACATATACCGTATTGTTATTACGGGTGATTGGTGGCACTTGGTGGAACTTTTTGAACATTTTGATGAAAATTAAAATCGCTTGTACTATTCCACATAGTTAAATATATATTTTACCAATCGCTTTTATTGCATTATCAAGGTATCACATATATCGTGACCCAAATCTATTTTTGTTTCCCAACTTCGACATAACCATGCATTTGCAGTTACTAGAACGAAAGTTAATCTCATATACGACTATCAGCTCCATAATAAAGTTACTCGTAATATCAGTTGCCAAGTCCACTTTATCACGATCGGGACCGCCCCAATGGCGGTAGACAAATTGTTACGCGATATATTATGCCAGAAGATAGTTTATGAGGTCACTTTATGGACTTGAATTTTATAGACCGAGAACATATTCCGCCACTTTATAAGTACGCGCTTTTTTACTAAATGATATTATAAATTTTACCCATGACAGCAGGGGAAAATGGGAAAATGTACGGTTAAGGGTCATAAGCTAAGATGTTTGTACAAATAGATGCGTTCTAGCTGCCTCCGTTATGATAAAACGAAAGCAAGGTAATTGCCCGGTATTGATCCAGTCCTGCGCTACTTACCGTCGTCGCGGCAATACGTTAGAGCTAATCAAAAACAATTATTGCAAAGTTGAAAATGCCTTTTTAGGTGTTCCCGTTTTCATTTTATTTCCTTATTTTTACATGCGTAGGTGGTTAATACATAATGTATTGGGAAAACGCTTTGTAGGCAATTTTTACTGCCGTAATGTTGACGTATGACCCATCTGTATATAAAATTTCATAGATCACAAGTGCAGTAGCATATACCCAAAGCAATATACCTTCATTTTGTATTTGAATATAACGTGCACTTATTGGCACTTATATTAAATTTCCCTTGTATTTCGTATAAATATAATAATAATTTGTAGAGAATGACTAATTACTTACAAAGTTATTTTTGAAAATGTTAATATTGTAATAAATTCATATTTTATTCACATTTGGAAGTGAGGTTAGTGCCACTGCACAATGACCCTTGCTTCACTATACGGTTAATGTTTATTGCAGTAAATAAAAGCAATGAATGGGTGGATAATCATATTTCTTCCATTGTAGGGATACGGTTTTCTTACAAATGAAGAGGTTTTAAAGCGTACTTTCTTACTGTCAAATGACCATCGATACCGAGTACAAGTTTTTCCAATAACGGCCAAATTTCATCCAAATTAATTCTGTCGTAACAACTATCTATAAACTATATGACGTGCTCGGTGGTCAAATGGTTAGCAATGGCCTCTTTGACCCCGAGGTCGCGGGTTCGATTCCCGCACAAGACAAATATTTGTGTGCATGAATATGTCTGTTTATCTTGGTCTGGGTGTTTTCTATGTATTATAAGTAGGTATTTTACAAAAAAATGTAATAAAGTACATTTATATCAGTTGTCTAGTAACCATACACAAGCTTTGCGCTTAATTTGGGAGTAGATGGCGCTGTGTAAATTGTTCAGAAATATTTATTTATTTATTGATTATTATTATTTATTTATTCAGGATTATTAATGAAGTATATAGGATATGTCGTGGTAAGTATAAACCTTAGACATATAGTTAGGTGCCTAACCTAGACATACATATGACATGCCGGCACATTAAAATTCACAGCGTTACAAAACCCTGACGATCCGGTCAAGTAATTTGAATATCCTGTTATGTCAGTTGTGCCAGAGAAGAAATACATGTATATTATTTTATACTATGTCAGGTGGCAGACAAGCAGACGGCCCGCCTGATGTGAAGCGATTATCGTACACATACGCTCGGAACATGAAACATCACACGCGCGCCGCCATTTCCGCTGCCAACCCAGCAATTCCTTCTAATTAATATTAATAATTTTAATATGTAACACGCGTCTTATAAATGCACAACATGATTCTTCTTTATTTGGTCGGTTTGTTTATGTTGACATGATATAACGGGAACAAAAAACTCTCACTAACTCTGTACTAATAGGTAAAGTGATTCGGACTTGCTTGCTATTGCCGAGTAGTTTCATTAGTCGCAAATGAAGCTAAATTAGGTTTGTTCTTCAAGTTTAGGGGGTTAATACGACATTTGTAAACATAAGGACGAATATCAGTTTGGTACTACATATTATTTATTCTGTGGTATCAGGCGAGTGCTGAGAGAACTCATCAATAGTTGTTATCTGCCCACCATTATACCTCAACTAACCTGTCTACTCACCCAGTTTAACATCGTTAGAACAATTCGAATCACCCTTGTCAGACGTGGAGGGATCTCTTAAGGTTTTTAATGCCTTATTTGCCATATTGCTGTCTCTCACATTGCAAAGAGAGAAAGTCATATTCCAAAAGCTTCCTACTCCTACTAATTTCTTCTGATTAAATTCGTTGTGAGTTCCAAGGCAGGCGTAGTTTTACCCCCGGGTCTGCAGTGAACTTGATTGTTCATTGCCTTTTTGGTGGTCGCCGCTGTTAATCCTGGCTGCACAGGAGATATTGTGGCGGGAATGTGTGGTGGGCCTCCGTACCGTTACCCGTGTTGGAGTAAGTTATTACACCCCGGCCAAACTGGCTGACTAATGCTAAAGCCTAGGCAACATTCATTGTATTTCCGGCCTACTATAAAGAAGTTTTTACTTCAAAAATAAAGATTAAAAACCTAATTTATGGGTCCCAAAAATTACGTGCCGAGGTTGCCTAGGCCTTAGTCCGCCTCTGCCCGGCCACTCCATACAAATGTCGCGTCGTTTACTACTACATTCAATAATGACGTTTGTGCAGAGCGTAAATGAGCGTGTGTGCATGCGGTGCCATACAAACTGTTCCAGATTTGTCTCAGAGGGGAGGCGAGGTCGATACTGTACCTAGTACTATCACTACATAGTATAAAACAAAGTCGCTTTCTCTGTCCCTATGTCCCCATGTATGCTTAAATCTTTGAAACTACGCAACGGATTATGATGCGGTTTTTTTTAATAGATAGAGTGATTCAACTGGAAAGTTTATATGTATAATATATGCATAACATAGTAGAAAAACACTGATAATTTAGAGGTTTCTAATGTGATGTCGTAAATAAACACATTTTTTTGCTCTTTCATTGCAAACGCTGGCTGAACCCAACGAGATAGATCAAAATAATGTAGTACAGTATTGTTCACCTTAAAATGGTCTACAAAAAAGTTCGCGATGGTATATGTCTATCTCTTAGTGGTAACACACAATAACCGTTATTTTATCCTTTGCTTTTTACAAGAAATAATGCCTTATTTACGAAGCGATTTTAAGCAATACAGAATTAATCCTTATCCAATTAAGTACCTTAAATACATTGCGCATTTAATATAGATCAATATGGCCCTTCACAGCATGTAATTTAAATGAATAGTTTAGAAGATATTACACATTTAAAATGCAGGGACATAACGGCTGTGGCGGTACCGGCCGCGGAGCCGGCGGCGTGTGCTTATAACTGGGGAAGGACTGGATAGGACAAAGCGCAAAGACCTTCTGTAGTACATTTAGTATCAGCATTGCACCCGTGCGAAGCCGGGGCGGGTCGCTAGTTACTTATACTATAGTGTTACACTTGTTTTTATCGCTCGCCACTCAACTCAGCCGTTTAGTTAAACTAATGTGAAGAGAACCGAATCCCAATAACAGGATGAGCATGCACTGATAAGTGTGTATTTCCTTGTGGCTTGCGAATAACAGATATATTTTTTAAAGAGACGAAGGCCCACCACTGTGTCTACTGTGTAGCCAGGATTAACAGCGGCAACCGCCAAACAGTGCAATGAACAGTGAAGTTCTTTGCATTCCCGGGGACAAAACTACGGTTGCCTTGGAACTCACAACGAATTTAATCAGAAGAAATTAGTAGGAGTAAGAAGCTTTTAGAATTTGACTTCCCTTCTTAGCAATGTGAGAGACAACAATATGGCAGATAAGGCATTAAAACCTAAAGAGATGGCTAGTCAAATGAAGGCTAATAGAAATGATGGCTGCTCAACTGTCGTGCACCACGGATTTGAGGTATCTAACACTATTGGGGATCTAAAACATTGAGTTGTTACCTATCAAACATGAATAGCAGATTAGTCATGTTTGATAGGTAACAACTCAATGTTATATTTAGCTTCATTTGACTAGCCATCTTGCTCGGAGTCTCTCTGCGAGATCGAATCTGAAATGAGGAGATCCGTAGAAGAACCAAGGTTACCGACATAGCCCAGCGGATTAGCAAGTTGAAGTGGCAGTGGGCAGGGCACATAGCACGGAGGACGGATGACCGATGGGGTCGAAAGGTTCTCGAGTGGAGACCACGTACCGGCAAGCGCAGCGTAGGACGTCCACCCACAAGGTGGACAGACAACCTCATTAAGACCGTAGGATCGCGCTGGATGCAAGCCGCTTCCAACCGGTCTTATGGAGATCTAGAGGGGAGGCCTATGTCCAGCAGTGGACTTTCAATGGCTGAGATGATGATGATGATGACTAGCCATCTCTAGGCTTTAATGCCTTATTTAAATATTTCACTATTATTCAGTGTTATGGGTTATTGAGTTCTTTTGATATACAGATATATCAAAAGAACTCAATAACCCATAACACTGAATAATAGTGAAACATTTTTATGTATCCAATTTGTATATAAATACACTTTATCGTACCACATTTGGGAGATCAAATCTACCGAATCCGTGGCGGAAGCACCGAAATAAGCCGCGATCTGGCTTAGGCCGTGATTTATACCTTCCTTCGTGAGATTTATATGATGGCTAGTATATGTTGTTGACAACATATAGAGGTAAATCATATACCAACAATCGATTTTTGGTATATGATTTACCTCTGTAATTTTTTGTTTACATTTGGGAATATTGGATAGAAGTAAATTATTAAAAATTTAAGTCGCGAGTTGTCAGTTAATGACAGTCTTTATGCCAAGTTGGTGGCCTTTTGGCGGCTTGAAAACACTGGACTCCACCAATCCGCAGTTGAGTAGCCTGGTGGAGTATGGTGTAAACCCCTTCAATGGAAGCTAGATTGCAACAGTGTGATGATTGATGAATAAGGGCTGACGACGAAGTCCCGGATACATATTTATAGCGCTAAAAATGTTATTTACGCTTACCTATGTCTTAAGTTCTCTTTCAAAAACAATGGGTACCTAGTATTAAACTGATCAACTTATAGGTAACTAGCTGCCCGCCCCGGCTTCGCACGGGTAGAAAGTGTTGTTTTCTTTTCCTCGCAATTTTTATGTACATAAGAACCTCCCTTATACCTTAACGAAAATATTAAAATAAAAATTAGCAGAATTGGTTGAGCCGTTCTCGAGTTTTGCGCTTAGCAACATTCATTTTAATATGAGACCGCCTGGAGAGTGTACCCTCTCAAACGAATAAGAATTATTAAAATTGCTGTACAATTGATGGAGAAATCATTGAATTTAAAAAAATACATAAAGTCAAACATAGAACCGCCCTACAGGTACAATAAACAACAATAATAGGTAATTTCTGGGACAAAAACTATTCCCATAGTCGCCTTGTACGATATCCACGGGAAGAGACGGAGTGATTCAATTCTAGTCTGCCGGAAACCACACGGCCGTAAGATGGAAGAGTGGTATACGCGGAATAAATACAGTTTCATCGGCACCACTCCCAGTGAGAATCTCAGCTTCAATTATACATATTTCGCTGCTAAACATTGACTTTACTTACTTACAGCTTCTACTGTCTTATTGTTTTTTTTTTTCGCATTCATCTGAAACGATTAGACAGCAATCCTGAAACATTTTCGCTTTGTCACAGTTTCGTGTCACAAAGCATGTCGGTGTTTCCGTTCTGTATAAATCGAGTATAATATTGAACATTGTATTTGCGTCATTCCGCCTAGAAGTAATATATGGCTGCTATACCTGGCGATGCTGCTGTGAGATATTATTTTGGCGCCTGATTTCAGCGATGATTGCTATCGTCTGGTATGTTTTTCCAGTCCTTCCTGAAGCATCTAAGAAAAACAGTTTCCCCTCGTTGTTTAAAACACTTTGCATCACAAAATCTTGCTACATAGCGTCCCACAAATGCACGCATTCTTCTGGTTTGTGCGAATATATACCAATCGTTCCATTTCAATTTTAGCGTACACGTCTATAATAAACTGACTAAATAGACCACGTTACCTTTGTAAATAAATAAAACGATTGCGTCTAACTTATAGCAGGTAAGCATAAAAGTAGCACTGCGCGGTTATTTTTTTACAATACAATCAATATTTTGTTAAACTATTTATTCTTTTTTTAAGTAGCTTTTTTAGTTCTATTTGCTATTATAGCGTGTTTTTTAGTTATTTTTTTAAACTATAATTTATTGTATACACCATATTGTTTATGCAAATAAATTTAGCTTTGTTCTGCATCAGGTGTTCCAAATATTGGATTTTTGTACCTCAATAAAAAATACTCACCAGGCTGAACAACTTTTGCTAAGGCGTCATTTTTATATTTCTTATAGTTTAGCTGAACCATTATGGTTCTGCATCAGGTGTTCCAAATCTAGGATTTTTATATCTCAACAAAAATACTCATCAAGTTGAACAACTTTTGCTAAGGCGTCAATTTTATATTTCTTATAGTTTACCGTAACCATTATGGTCCTGCATCAGGTGTTCCAAATCTTGGATTTATATACCTCACCAAAAAATGCTCATCAGGCTGAACAACTTTTGCTAAGGCGTCATTTTTATATTTTTTATAGTTTAGCTGAACCATTATGATTTTGCATCACGTGTTCCAAATCTTGGATTTTTATACCTCAACAAAAAATACTCATCAGGCTGAACAACTTTTGCTAAGGCGTCATTTTTATATTTCTTATAGTTTAGCTGAACCATTGTGATTCTGCACCACGTGTTCCAAATCTTGGATTTTTATACCTCAACAAAAAATACTCATCAGGCTGAATAACTTTTGCTAAAGCGTCATTTTTATATTTCTTATAGTTTAGAACCTTTATGGTTCTGCATCAGGTGTTCCAAATCTTGGATTTTTATACCTCAACAAAAAATGCTGATCAAGTTGAACAACTTTTGCTAAGGCGTCAATTTTATATTTCTTATAGTTTACCGGAACCATTATGGATCTGCATCAGATGTTCTAAATCTTGGATTTTTATACCTCAACAAAAAATACTCATCAGGCTGATCAACTTTTGCTAAGGCGTCATTTTTATATTTCTTATAGTTTAGCTGAACAATTATGGATCTGCGTCAGGTGTTCCAAATATTGGATTTTTATACCTCAATAAAAAATACTCATCAGGCTGAACAACTTTTGCTAAGGCGTCATTTTTATATTTCTTATAGTTTAGCTGAACCTTTATGGTTCTGCACCAGGGTGTTCCAAATCTTGGATTTTTATATCGAGATGGAAATGTCGTGCAACGTTTTCAAATCGATGCCATTTTCGTAATTGACGTCTCAGAAAACCATAGAATCAACACCCATATTGATATTATGACATTTCAACCCCATTGCACCCCCACAGGAGTGCTCTTGTGTCACGTCGGTTGTGTTAGATTATAAAATAGCTGTTGTTTTCGGAATCAGCGACCCGATAAACCTTAAAAACAATACCCATAACGATTTCCAGACGTTTGCACCTCATTTCGCCCCTTTAGGGGTTGAATTTTGAAAAATCCTGAAACACGTGTTTACTCATTTATCTACAGAAGTGCTCATGTAAAGTTTCGTATAAAATAGTCCAACTAATCTTGGTTCCCCATACAAACTTTGGGCCCCCGTTTCACCCCCTTAGGGGTTGAATTTTCCAAATTCCCGTCTTAGTGAGCACCTACGTCCTAAAAGGAACCCCCTTGAAAAATTTGACACTCCTAGCACTTGTAGTTTCTGAGATTTCGTGATGAGTGAGTGATTTACTCTTTTATATATTAGGTTGGGGAAAAAGTCTTTTCGTATTTTATATGAAAATTCAAAACATTTTTTAATAAAGTTTATTTACATTTAACTAAAGTATGTAGGTGCCATTATGTTCGATAACTTTTTGCCATCTTGTAGGTAGAGACATGATCCCATTACTATAGAAATTTTGGGACTTCTGTTCAAAAAACCGCGACAAGTGGTTTTGGCAGTCTTCTCGTGATGTTAACCTGACATTGCCTAAAGAATTCTTCAGAGACCGAAACAGGTGGAAATCAGAAGGTGCAAGGTCAGGACTATACGGCGGATGCATTAACACCTTCCAGTCAAACTCTCTTAATTTTTGCTGAGTGGCTAAAGATGTGTGAGGTCTAGCGTTATCATGGTGAAAAATCACACCCCTTCTATTAATTAATTCCGGCCGCTTTCTTTCAACTTTTTGCTTTAATCTCATCAGTTGTTCACAGTAGAGTTCAGAATCGATAGTCCTGCCTGGCGGTAACAGCTCATAATGAATATCTTCCCTTCCAATCCCACCATACACACAGCATCACCTTGTTGCGGGTTAACCCGGGTTTCGCCACAGTCTGTGAAGCCTGGCCGGCCTTTGACCACGACCTTTTTATGCGCCAAAACTGTTTTGTGGTCAATTCCTAGTTCTTCAGCTACGTCGTAACTACTGATATGCCGATCTTGCTCCACTTTTTCAGAAATGGCATCCATTTTATCCGTAACAGGGCGACCAGAGCGACGTTCATCTTTGACATCAAAATTTCCGGATTGAAAACGCTTAAACCAAATTTGTGCCACTCTCACAGACACTGCACTAGGTCTATAAACGTCACAAATTTTTTTCGCAGCTTGCGTTGAATTTTTACCTTTTTTGTAGTAAAATTTTAAAATGTATCGAATTTCTTCATTAAACTCATTCATCTTGAAAGTAAAAAAAACAAATGAAAATCACAGATTTACCTAATTTGAATTTGGAATTATCTTTTTTAAAATTTAAACTTTTTAAAGATATCAAAACCTGCTAGATACAAATGGTATAACCAAAGAGATTTTATTACAAGTTCATACATACTATAATGCGAAAAGACTTTTTCCCCTACCTATTATATAGATTTTAGTCTCCACTACAGGAGCACGACCCTCTCTCGTCCGTCCTAGACGGAAGGATGATTTGGCCTACACTCCCCACGCTGGCCACACGGGTTGGGGAGGCCTGATCGATATTTGATAATGTATTTCCCTTAGTCGCCTTGTACGACATCCACGGGAAGAAACGGAGTGATTCTATTCTAGTGTGCCAGAAATCACACGGCAATTTATAACACTTAATAATACACGAATAAATATTACACGAAAACAAAATTATTGAACTTGTTCTGTAAAATTAGTGACCTGGGAAAATACACGATCGGACATTACTCATACTGCAAGTAAACTATCACTGCCGGTTTTTTGATGCGCGTCACTCATGAACTCACACTTATTATACAACAGTTGCATAATTCCGTACCTCAAAAGGAAAAACGGAACCCTTATAAGATCACTTTGTTGTCCGTCTGTCTGTGTGTCTGTCTGAATGCGTGGAGGTATCAAGCTGAAATTTGAACTGTATACTCAGGTCTACGGTCCCATGAAGTTGTAAAAAATTAAACTGCTAAGATAACGTAAAAAAAAAGATACGGCCGTTTATTCAGCAAAAAAACGCATATTTCGACACATTTTCAAGGGAATCAAAACTCTTAGGGTACTTCCCGTTGACCTAGAACTATGAAATTTGGCAAGTAACATCGTTATAGACTACAAGTACAAGAATAAATCTCAAATCTATACATTTGTAATTAAATCTTAAAAAATAGGGGGTCTATATTTTTTTATAGAGTGTCGAAATTTCAAATTGAAGCTACTAGTTCAAATGGGGTATCATATGAAAGGGCTTGATGTGCACATTGCAAAATATATTTTATTTATTTTTTCCGACACATTATTTATTATTTATATGTATTATTCCTACGTACGGAACCCTCAGTGGGCGAGTCCGACTCGCACTTGTCCGGTTTTTTTTTATAACAAACCTTTCAATCAATATTAGGAGGTGACACGCACCGTTGTTTACTTAATTGCTTACCCTATACCTACTTGGACCATATTTATTTCAATATCATCATCAGCCTGTATCTACTTGGATATAAGCCTTCTACGATATGCAATATTCTGTTTTTAACATTAAGCAGTCTACACCGGTGCTATCAAAGTATCATGTCCAAGTAAAGAATGGATGCTCAATGCTGATTTTCCTCTAGCTATGTTTTTCGACCCACCCTTCGAGTAGAGGGGAGGGGGAGTTATATGAAAGATCCCCTGGATCGCTGCGCTCACTCAATCTAAAAATGCAGGACATTCGTGGTTCCATAATATGGATCCGATCCACCCTTGTTCTGCAGTTTTTAGTAGCCTATGATATCATTATCATCATATTCAGTTCTCCGTCGTATTTCCTACTTCTGGATCCATTGACACTTCGCGGGCATAGCCCCCTTTTAATCTGCCGACTCCCCCGACGATCAGTGTTTAAATCTAAGATATATGCTAGACTTGCGCAAAACAGTTCACTGAACTGAAAAGAGAGATGCAGTTCTTTTGACGCAAATGAACTATATCACTCATCTAGTTCATTTAGTTCATTTAGTTCAATTGCTTCTGTAGTTCTTTTGACTCATTTAGTTCGTTTAGTTCAATTGCTTCTGTAGTTCTTTTGACTCATTTAGTTCGTTTAGTTCAATGTATCTTTGATTCAATCGACTCAGTAGTTCTGTTGACTGATTCCTTCTACATTCTTCTATGTTCTATTGCATCATTTTGATGACATTGTATTTTTGTATTAAATAAGTAAGTAATTAAATATTTTATAAATTTCCTTCCAAATATTGATTTTCCTTCAAACTTTTCACAGGCTTAGGACTGTCAAGCTTGAGTAAAAAGAAATTATTTAGTCGTTAAAATAATAATTAATATAAAAATTGAGCCTTGTACTACTACTATAGCATATTTTCGCTAACAGCTTATGGTTCTTATGTCCTTAGCCTTAGAGTTCTAATTCGGTCAGTCAACCACGCACGAAACTATCTGTCTCGTTTTATCACAAACAATTTCAGAATCTTCCGTCCTTTTCGCTCTCTATGAGCAATTTTGGCATTACAACGTATCTCTCTCATTCTAGCTCGTACGCTTTATGTATTTCCGTTCTTTTTACTCTTTGTCACTCATTGAACTAAATGACGCAGTGAACTACATGGGACAAGAAAGAGTGAGTGACAAGAACCGGCTTGTATGGTGAACTGGTACAATTGAACTACTCACTCAGGAACTACACAAGTCTAATATATGCCAAGAATAGATCAAAACGAAAGAAAAGGTAGGTAAGTCCGCCTTTTGTACCCTTCTATTTTGTGACGAATAAATTCTTAAATAAATTATACAAAAAATAAAACTAAGCCTGTGTTTTTCAACCCCGTTTAATAAACCTAACAAAATAACTAAGCAATGACGATCATGAATCGATTGACCGATGAGATAAGTAATAACCTTACTAATCTCCTACCGATAGAATGAAGGACATTGAGCGTAAAAACATAATATAAAGAATGCTACTGTATTGCAAATTAGGACCCACTGACGTCACAATGTCTGCGACTGATAGTCAGTTTTATTGACAACCAAGTCATCACTAAACTAATTTTATCACATGGTCAATATGGCATAGCATGAGTCATAAGGCTTTAACAAACATATATTATCGTATGTGATACGCGGACCGTCGTATTTCTTTAAAAGACTTCCTTGTGAGGTACATACAGCCTTCGGGTGATTCACCACAAAACTGCGATGATTTTAGGTCATTGTCAACAAGATTTAAGACGAAAATGAGTAATTGGTGGCCCTCTACGGTGTCGTATGTCGCGTGACATTGCACATATTATCAGTCCCCAATTCCCTTGAGGGTTGTTGTGTTCCTGTGTGCGAGTGAGGTCACGAGAAAGGAAGGAGATGCTGTGTTGACAGCGGGGGCGACGGCGCGCGAGCGATATTTTATGTTGCAAGCGTTAATATGGCTACGTTAACGCTTCACATCAGGCGGGCCGTATGCTTGTCTGCCACCCGACGTAGTATAAAAAAAAGCGGCAAAGTGCGAGTCGGACTCGCCCATGAAGAGTTCCGTAGCAGCAAGCAATCAATTCAAATATAAAAATATTTGAGTTGATTGAATGAAAGGTAAATTGCGGTTTACGATTTATGACGTATTAAAAAAAACTACTTACTAGATCTCGTTCAAACCATTTATCGGTGGTAGTTTGCATGGTAATGTACATCATATATTTTTTTATATTTATCATTCGCTTATTTTAGAAGTTAAAACCTAAATATCATTTTTGAAGACCTATCTATAGATACGTATGGGTTTGATAAAAAAAAATGAGTTTCAGTTCTGAGTATGGGAACTCCCAAAATTTATTGTTTTTTTTTGTTACCAAGTTTCAACACTATAGTTCTTATAGTTTCGGAAAAAAGTGGCTGTGACGGACGGACAGGCAGACAGACATGACGAATCCATAAGGGATCCGTTTTTTGCCATTTGGCTACGGAACCCTAAAAAAGTCACTGATAAAGTTTACGCTAATTATTTTTATGTTTGAACTGTTTTCCCTTTGCATAAACGTTTTTTGGAGAAATTTCAGATTGATAAGAGCATCCGCGACAAACGTCAATAGCTAGTTATTGCTCATTACTTATTACCAGTGATCGGCGTTGGTAGTGCCATTACGCGGGATTTGTGACCGTTGTCTAATATGGATATGACTTCCAAATCCCGGCATTTTCATTATCAATTTTGTTTAACTTTGAATTATTTTAGTACTATGTATTTGTATTTTACGTACCTATTTATATGTTTTACTATGCTTTTATTTCTCTAAACTTAACTTTTATTTTATTATTTTTCTTAATTGTTCGTCTGGAGATTTTTTTTTTCTAATTTATATAATCAAATTTTCACGTATTACACATAACGATACAGCGACAACGGGAAAAATATAAATTACTACTAAACTAGACTAAGCTTAATCCCGGATTCCCGTGGTTTTATCCATATTAACATCAACATTCAAGTCCATTGACCTCAACTGGCACTACTAACGCCGATCACTGCTTATTACATACCTTTATTCATCCCAGCACTGGGATGAATAAAGGTTAACGACGGTATACATTGTAAAATCGATAATAATAACCTGTTCTATAATAAAAGAATGTAGAATAACCTAATATAATATAAAAACAGGTATTTACAGAGTGATAGATATTATCTACATATTTTCTTACAATATAACTTTAGGTATTATAGAGATAATGTTTATTATTTGTTCATACGCAAACGTGTCGAGTTACAGCCAACTGTCATTCATTAATATAAAACAAACTTTAGCAGAAGGGCGCTATAATAACCTAGTATTTGAACAGGAATATAATAAATCTACATAATTCGCATTGCATTTCTCGTTGCTATATCACTACTTTATGGTTATTAGTGTTATTGTGATACATAATACATAATTAACTCACCTTGATAATTGGCGATCTACCACAGTACGACTTTTTAAGACATTTTCTATCATGAACTGTGAAATTGTGTAATCTGTTTCACTCAGCAGTATTCCCAAATAAATACGACATGGGAGCTTTCAATAACAAATTCAGAAGGCTGGCAATAATGGATCAGCGACCCCATGGTGTTGCTGATTTCTAAGGGCGGTGGTGATTACTTGTATTTCAAGCATCTATATCCTACGGCAGTGGTTCCAAAACGTGTCTGTTTGTCTATTACTTTTCACGACTAAACGGCTAAACCGATTTGGATGATATTTGGCATGGACATAGATTATATTCCGAGGAAGGACATCGGTTATCTTTTCGTGCGATATAAACGACATTAATGTGGGATAAGCTGCGGGCGAAGGTTAGTTTTACTAGCATTTGAAGTGCCAATTAACTCCTTGTTCCCATCCATAAAAAGTATTTTATATTTTGCTGGCAAACACTGACATAATATTTTCTTAGATTTAACCAGATAGCAAACCGACAATTAGACCTAATTGGCTCATTGGGGAGCATGCGGGTGATATGCTTGACCTGTCGCCACAGTCAGCATTGCACGCACAGTCCTCTGTAATTAGACTACTCCTGCATGGATGTTCAGTGACGTATTGGCTTATTAAAGTTAAATAAACAAATGAATAAATATTCCTGGACAAATTACACACGGCCATCTAGTCCCAAACTAAGCAAAGTTTGTACTATGGGTGCTAGGTAACTGATATTATACTTAAATACATTTTTTTTGTAAATACATACATACATAGTACTTAGAAAACATCTGGCTCAAGACAAACAGACATATTCATGGACATAAATATTTGCTTTGTGCGAGCATCGAATCCGTGATCTCGGAGTCAAAGTGACAATTGCTAAGCATTCGACCACCGATGTCATTAAAAAAAAAAAATAGGATTTATATGTCTTAAAAAGTGTTCCCTCGAAAATCGAAGTAATGAATTTATTGGCCATGTTGATGGATCCATGATTAATTATTCCGTATAAATAAATATTTCAGCCTCAATTCCATATTCATCCCACTACTGGATTCACCTCTTCGGATTCACCTCATCGATTGAGGAGAGAGAGTTTCCCCGTAGCACCCAAACAAGGGCGGATCCAGCTTTGGCGCCAGGGGGAGGTCACATAGTTGTGGTCAAGTCACACTCAAGTTATAATTAATTTTTGATAATAATAGATACAGGTAAAAAGTAGGCATTTTATTAACGTATGTAAGTACTGTACTTAATCTATATTGTGACAAAAATATATAAAAAGCGTTAAGTTTAACAATTTTAATTAGTGGTCCATCTAGGTCCTGATCCCAGCCCAGGGGGTGGTCATGACCCCCATGACCCTCCCCCTGGATCCGCCCTTGCACCCAAAGGACTTGCGTTAACGACTGTCATCTAATGACAACAGTCGGAACCAACTTAACGTGCAGTCCAAAGCACGGCAATAAATACTTAAGCTCTCCTAATCGAGCCATTTTAGCCCTGAATCTATCCGGAGCAGATCGACCCGGGTTTCAAATGTTCCATATACAGCGATTACGTCCCTAATTTAACCCAGATGCTCATTACCCCGATTGCCTGGTTCATGGGTCGTTTGCGTTTATTTCACCAAAAATTAGTCCATTATTATCTACATTACGATAATTATGGCATAAAATTATATTTTACAACATACGCCTTTCTTAATGGGACGATTTGGCTCGTATAACGTCCATTACTTATAGTAGTAACTAGGTTGAAACGAGAGTGCAACTACATAGAATCAATACGAACGCCCGCAAAAATAATTATCACACATTAGTTGTTAGAAATGTTAGAATGTTAAAAACTTCTCTGTAAGTAAAGCATACTCGTATTCTATACATCTAAGAGATTTGGCGTTTCTTTGAAAATTCTACTAATTCGGCTAATAGAATAATATATACATTTTTTTTCGTATTTTCGTTACGGTACACGGAAAGTTTTATTACAGAGAAAATATAAAAATGAGCATGACAAAAAAAAAAAAATAACTTGACAAAAGTAAAGCAGGTAAAAGAGAATATTATCATAGATATTTTTTTTCCTTAGTTTGGCGGCGACATTGGCATGTGATAACATCACTCTGCTCTAAAGCAAAACTGTGCAAGACATCGTCAACCCTTAGTCATCCTAATACTGGGATACAAGTCTCCCCTCAATCGAAAAGGTTTAGAGCATATATTTGGGCACTATCAGACAGACTTTCAAGGAGGTGCTGCATCTACATACTAATAATAACTAATTAAATACTATTCATCTTCCTACATTTTTATATAAAATAAGTTATTGTTTTAATTCGCGTGGATATTTGAATTTGAATATTATTGCGAATTTTGCTTAGGACAGGATGTAAGTGTGCCATCCATTACGCTGCTTAACTGCTGGTTGGCGGAGGCCAGGGTGTTCAAACCACCCAAAGGCCACTGACTTGGCTTATCGGCTTAACGACTGTCTAAGTCTAACGGTCTAAGTGGTCTAACGTGCCGTCCGAAGCACGGAGGAGATAATTAAACTCATCCATGGGCGGGCTACGGTCGACGTTTCCTAACTTGAGTGTTATTAGACTGACACGCACATCGTAGTCGTACTATGCGAGCATAAAATAAAAGGAGGTTTACTACTAATTCTCGTGTCATCCAAAAGATTATGAACGCATTTACAGCTAAGCAAACAAAGACATTTAATTCAAACAAATATTTGAACTAATTGAGGCTATTCGCAAATATCCGACAAGTTAATGAATCTCGGATGAAACTTACATATTAATGAATTCACTCAATTAGGAACAAGTTACGACATATCTACAAAGACTATAACATAGTACAACTAAGTGTGCCATGGAGAAAGTGGAGAGAATATTAATGAAGGTGAGTAATAGTCTTTGCCAATGCATATAGTGTTGAATTATAAAGCGGGTAAGGAGTAATAAAATCGGAGCTTCACTATATATTAATTATTACGAGTAGTATTAATAAATTAAAATACTATTAAACTATTCATAAATTCAGTAATAATAAATTCATGTCCCGGGATAAAGTGTAACCCTAAAGGGGATGAAAATAAATTGTCACAACAAAAAAACATTTAGAAAAATAAAAATATAGGTATGTTTATTCTATTACTCTATCTAAATTTTTTTCATGTATTTTGATTTTTTTGTCGATAATTTTTCATCTATTTTCACCTCCTTTCAGGGTTACACTTTATCCCGGGACTGTACATATATATACGCAAATAAAAAATCTATTTATAAAACTGGCAAGACATAACCACTAAACAACTTATTTCACAAAACAACAACCCTAATGTGGACGACGATCCAGCGTAATGACGCTGGATCGTCATCCACATTACAATAATGATGTATTATGAAACTTTATATATAAAAACTTACTACGAACTTTCACCTCACATAATTTAAACTTCATTACAACAACCATACTCACAAAAAAATTGGTCGTTTGTAAAGTCGGTTTACGATAATTTTGCATGATAACGTCATAAGAGTACATCGGCCGATAGAGTAGATGAGAGATAGATGCGTCACAAGCCGAACGCTTAGGCCGATCGTGCCTCTATCGCTTATTACGCGCTCTCGCTTGCACGCTCAGCTCAGGCGGAACGTGACAATGAGTCATGCTTTTTCGCGCGTGCAGCCGGCGTTCATCAATTTATAAGGCGTTATCCCGACAAATAAGTCATTAAACTTATTACTATCATGTAAAATCGATGTGTGAGATAGAGTAATCAAATTACTATCATGTAAAATCGATGTATGAGATAGATAATTTAATGCCACACAAGCAACTCACTCATAATACAGGGCTGGCACTTCAAAAATCAAGAAAGGTCACGAACTCGATCAAGAAAGATCAAGAAGAAAAATCAAGAAAGATCCCATCCTCGTCGCCACTGATAAATAATAACACGCGTGATCTCGAATCCGTTTATTTGCAGACTGAATATTTGTCCATATCGTAGTACCGCCATTTATCTTAATAATTAGTTAACCCTCATACATAACAGTCATGAACTTTGAAAACTCAGAATTTTGTATTTAAAACCCAGATAAAGTTATAAGAGGTAGAATGAAGAGAAGGGTATCGACACTCAATGTACGAGGGCTGACGTTAGCCCGGGGCCCTACCGCCGAAGCTGAAGCCGTTTACCATTGAATATTTTGATTCGATAATAGGTCTTACGTTTTAGTTATTGACAAACATTTTCAGGTCAGTCGGTAGAGCTCCAGAGTTTATACCAGCTAAGCTAAACACATGTACCATAAATCTAAGCTAACACATTTGCGATCAAAAAATTTGATGGTAATCGGTTTCAGCTTAGTCGGTACGGCCCCAGGGCTGAAATAGGGTGCGTAAGGATCGCGAGCTAATGCGCTCTTTGCCCGGACCGAGCTCCGTAGACTTCACCCGTCGGGTAACTTCACTCCGATATATGCAAGTTTGGAAAATGCGGGAATTTTTAAATTCTATGGCTGATAGGTTGAGACTGGGACCCAGTTGACAACATAGGGCAGATGAACAAATTAAAAAATAAAATCATCCTTCCTTTCTCATCGAAGGAAACTTAGAACAAATGACAACCCTACCGATACGTATAAACAAGGGACTCACTCAATCTATACAAATGCACAAACGGTGAAATAAACGTTCATGTTATCATAACAAGAGATGTTTTTTAAATCAACCCACATAATAATCGATAGTGCGTAAGGCAGTTTACTCGATTATGAACTTTATTGCTATTGACTGAAGCACCTTTTTTTTGTGTATGTCATGGACTCTGGTCTAGTACGGGCGGATATCGATCGTAGGAAAATATACAATTTCTAGTATACCTTCACTATATACTTCTTCTACTATAGTAGATTTATAGTATTTACTAACAAACATGTCTGTTTGTCTGTCGACAGAAAAAAAATATGGTCAGTATTTTGACTTCTTTTTACGGCTTTGACTCTTGGTTAACTTTTAACCCTCGTCGCTGGATATCATATTCTCAATATGGTATACATTCAAATTATAAACTTATTGTCGTTTCTAAAGAAATTATTTATTTTGTATAATATTAAGCTCTGTAGCCTTCAGTCGTAGAATGTACCTTTCGCAAAGTTCGCCCTATACGCAAAACGTACCATTTTCAAAATGTACCTTCGTAGCGTCGGGCGTCTTCCACATTGGCCATCGGTCGTACGAACTTTCGATAGAATTTTGTCGTGCGATTAAAATTTTTATACAAAATAATATATTAGGTATAGCGATAGAGATCAGAGTGCTGAGTGCGAGTTTTTTATTCACGTTCGATAATGTCAATGTAAACAAACCGACCAAATAGATAAGTACTCTCATGTTGTGAATTTATATGACGCGTGTTATATATCAAAATTATATAGCTTACCCGCTCACATTTCGAAGTGAGCAACTCGGCTAAATTGGATTTGTAACACGCGTCTGGTAAATTCACAACATGAGAGTACTTCTCTATTTGGTCGGTTTGTTTACGTTGACATGATCGAACGTGAATAAAAAACTCGCAATCAGCACTCTGCGCCCTAAGTGCGAATTATTACGTATTCGTTTTCGACAAAGTTAACTTAGTTTTGGAAGAAATTGACATACCGCCATCTATCGACAAACAGTCGAAGTAGAGTCAATACTAAATCAAATTAACGTTGTCGAAATCGATCATGTTGGAAACTCGCACTAAGCACCGTGTATGCTCAATCGCACGATCGCACTTCGTTGCATCGCATGATCGTGCGACGAATAGCTAATTAGGACGGCGGCGTCTAAGGTTTCCACGGCTGAAAATTATATTTTCGCAAATTGATACACTCATACAATAAGTACATTTATGTAAAAGGACTCAAAAACAAGTCTTACCTATTTTTACTTGAATTCCAATCCTACGATATAAAATATTTCAGTAATCTTTACATATACCTATTTAAATTCTAACAAATTCATTTCTAGGCAGTAAGGGAAAAGCAGAGTCGGACCCCAACAACAAGTAAGTTTAAAGTGGCGTCGGTCTGTAGATACATAGGAGAAACTAAAAAAAACACTAATGCTCTATTTATAGGAACTATAGAAGCCAAGCAATTATTTCTAGATTTTTGTATGTTTGTACGCAAAAACTACTGCACGAATTTGGATGCTATTTTCACAGTCTACCTAATACAGAACGTCTAACTTGAAATTTGATGTATGTTTTATATCGATACACCGAATAGAAGAGGAGTACTAATTCCTATTCGGGTGTAGCCTTCAGAAAAAAAAAACATTCCACGCTAACGAAGTCACAGGCGGTTAATTCTTTAAATATTATTTAGACAACAAGGAAATATATTCAAAACAGTAATGACACATATAAGTTGTTGATAACCCTATATGATATAAATTTATCGTCGAATAAATACAAAACTTTGTGAACATCGTACAAGCTATCTTATTCCTTATCCATGGCTGAACACCCTTTTGTAGTAACGTAATAAAAAATAATGAATAAATTACTCAATTATTCATTAATTAGTATGTACATAGCGTAAATTCAACTGATTAACGAATTAGTTAGATTAGGCGTAATTAACGCTGTATAATTTAATTAGTTTGGACAAATATATTTGCTGCTGAAATTAGAATAATAAAATCTGCATTTACATTATGCTGAGCCAATACTCATCTTCTATTAAAAAAATACGTTATTGCACACCTTAAATCATTAGTGATCTATGATTTTTCTCAATTTTCGAGTATTTATTTTTAAATGATCCTTCCTATATACTATAGTCTTCAATCCCAAAGCTCCTTCATATCTTAAAGACTGCTCCGTCATTTACTGTTCTTCACATGGTTCTCTACGTTCCACCGAAAACCTTATACTATTGGTACCTTCTTATTCTTCGAAATTGTTCAATCAATCTTTTAACGTTCAAGCTATCAGACTTTGGAATAACTTACCTGTACCTATCAGAACTACAAAGTCTATTGACGAGCTCGATGGCGTACCGGTCAATGCTCGTGGGTTCGATTCCCACATATGACAAACATTTGTGTGCATGAACATGTCTGTTCTCTCTTCTTAGTCTGGGTGTTTTCTATGCATCATAAGCATGTATTTACAAAAAAAAATGTATTTACGTATGTTTATCAGTTGTCTAGTACCCATAACACAAGCTTTGCTTACTTTGGGGCTAGATGGCGCTGTGTAATTTGTCTGACAATATTTTTTTATTTATTGACATTTTCAACACCTACACCTATTTTTTTTAAAGAATAAGCTGCTAATAATTAAACTAGATGTAACTGTTAAATACTTAATTATCTTTACGAGCAATAATTATTATAATAGCTATGCTAACGACATATCTTTTTGATTAAATTAACGAATTCACAATGCATTCCAACAATAAGTTTCAATTAAAATTGTAAATATCGTAAATCAACGGCGGTATTACGAATATACAAAACAGAATTAGATTCTGTGCTGTGGTAATTTTTCATCCGCTGAGATGAGACGTTTACGAGCATTTAAAAGGGATGAAATATTTGTTATGGCCGCTTTCAAGGAAATCATTGAAACCGGGATGTCCTGGATAATGTTTTTTTCGGAGAATTACAGAAAACGAGTTAATAAAAAAACGAATTACAAATTAAACCAACATAGACATTCCCTAAATTATAATGAAAACCATGATAGAAAACACCAGGCATGTTCTTCCCGCATGTTGTCACAGCTACGTCACGGATTTGGTTTTAAAAATCTGTAATTTTCTATACAATACACAGTTGATGACGTAGGCAAGTTCAATCAAGTCACCACATCTGTCAGTAAAGAATTGATGTTTTAGTACTATGGTGAAAACCGAATAGATATACTCGTACTTCGCATGGTTTAGGAGGAGTTAGCAGAAAAACAGACACGGAAAGCGACTTTAATACTTATCGATATACATGTATGAGCGGGATTTCCATTATTAAATTAGTTTATTGACCGTTCAATTTTATATGATTAATAATTTGATGTATAGGTATGTATTTAGTTTAACAATAGGATATATTTGAAATATATTATATTGTAACCATATGAGTAAAATTATTAATGATGTAATAATGAATATAATATTGATGGCTCTAATATATATGCATGTATATTATATATGTACAAAAAATCGTATCACCTAGTAATATTATAAACCAGCAGACCCGTGCCATCTCTTGGTAGGCAAGCATACAGCCCACCTGATGTGCAGCGGTTACCGTAGCCATATTTGCTTATTTCAATCAACTGTCAGAAACGTCAGATTCGTCGGCATGACTGTGCGCACTAATTGCGAGGTGAGACAATTGGGTCACTTTTCGTGTGAACGTTTAGTTTGACGCTTAGTGATATTATCTAAAGAAAAAGAAATATTTAAACATCATTGTTTATAACTTTGGGATCGACCTTGTTAGTGACTTTTGCTATGCATTTTTTGAACTGCGAATTTTAATTACTTTAACAATAACTAGTTTCACTGAGATCAGATTTCTATGAAACAAGGCCTTAATGTTGACCAAACCACCCGAAACTGAGCTTAATCTATTGGTGAATATCGTAAAAAACTTTAGAGTAATTATGGAGATTAGCGTGTAAGTTGAATGCACAATACAGACATGACAATAAATTTAAAAGAATCTTTTTTGTGTAATTTTTTCTTATCATCCACACGCATTTTTTGATATACATATTTTTAAATATTTTACGCGGTTTTTACTGCTTTATTAGCTATAGAATTTCCATCCCTACTTCTCTACTAATATTATAAATGTGAATGTGAGTTATAGTTTGTTACGCTTTCAAGCCAAAACTACTGGAACTTTGCCGTACAACCCTGACAACCCAGGTAGTCACGCTTACTAAAGTGTTTAAACTGGTGGTGGTGTCGTATGGCGTGTCGGCGCATTCCCAATAAAATGGTTGAATGCGACGATGGCTGCCCCATGCATCAACTCGTGAACGGGTGCTGCCAGAGGGGACTGGTCTGCCGTGGTTGTCATGGTTGCAAGGCAAACAATAGGAGGATTTAGATAAGTAGTACAATAGTATAATTATTATCACAACAGCGACGTGCAATTAATAAATTGTGGAAAAAAAAATCGGTTGTCTGTAAAGTCGGTTTACTGACGATAGTTGAACGTGACAACGTCATAAGAAAATACTGACGGAACGTTCGCATTTTTCAAAAGAAATTTTAATGGAACGCCTCAGAGCGAGGTGACGCCGCATACGTCATGTTTTTTCGTGCGTGCAGCCGGCTCCATCGAATTATAAAAAAAATATAATAATCGAAATATAAAAAAAATAGTCGATTGTTAACAAAATGTATTATTTTTTATTGATAATAATTACAATCGACAATAGTAATTATTATCAATAAAAAATAAAAGCCAAAATTACTCAACCGATCATCATGAAACTTTTTACACATACTCTCAAAGGTATTGCATAGGACATAGGATACTAGAAAAAAAAAAAGTAAACGCGGGTGAACCGGCGCATAGAAGCTAGTAAATTATATTTTTTTCCCAAATCAAATCAAATCTTTTGGAAAATTGAACTAGCTCATAAAGTATGGATCAATATGTAACAACAGTTTTTATTTATAACTCCGATATCAAGTATTTGAACAAATATTTGGATAGCGACTGATATTAAAATACTACGTAAGGTTAAGATACTATGTTTGTAGAATATTTATTTAAAGGTATTAGGTGTTATCAGCACTATGTTGTACCATATCTCTTCGAGGTATTAAAATATTATGTGTGTATACATGGGCCAAAATATTTTTAGATGCCTAAAAACCAGTCCCTTGGAATTAAAATTAAATTTTATAAGAAATCAGTACAAACTTGTGAAAATCGTATACTAAATTCAAAATATGACATTATTGTCTAATACAAAAAACAAGATTTTAATATAAAAAATATGGTACCTACTAATTTGAAAATTACGGTAACAACGTTGACACTCTTAGTAACGCAGTAGTTCTTCGTACTAAATACCGTTGTCCTTGAGTACGTGTCTGAATTATACTGAACAATTTCTCATAATATTTCCTAGATGATGTTCAAACTTAAATACCACTATAAAAATGTCAATTTTGGACCTTATTACAATGCTAATAGATTTTTTTTACATTAAACATTTAATGAAATAAAGAATAATTTAATCTGTGTCCCCAACAAAGAATAAAACCGTAACTACCTTGCGTTGTTGTATGAAAATAAACCTTAAAGTGAATGTATTACGTTTTCTTGCATTTCAATCGGTTCGACTTGATGTAAATCCTTTAACAAATGATAACAACTGCGCGGGGGGAGTACGTTAGCCGGATCAGTCGCGTCACAGTCGCTGAGAGAGGTGCGTGTATTTATTATGTGGCCGCTGAGTTACCGCTGTCGAAAGGTACGTACTGACGATGTATACATTACAATTATTTTCATAAGCAGTTGGTTAAGTATTGAATCGGTCAATGTTAAAATATCTGCATATTCTTATTTTATTTTGTGATCATTTACAAGATAGTCGAATATTTACAACTGCGTAACTGCTACACTTCGTTACTGAAAAAGAGTAACGCAGTAGTTGCATCGGTAACGCAGTTGTTTTTAACGTTATTAATACGTTATTAAAACCGAAATACCCATATATTGTATCTTTTTTTCTCAGAAATAAGTTTCTGCACTAAATGGCGTTGATGAACGCAGAAAAACAACGTCGCTACAGACTAAATTTTAGACTAGATCCTGCAAAAAATGCTGAAGCCAAAAAAATAATATCTTGAAAGGTACCACGCAACTAAAAAACTTGTTAAAGACATAACAAAGCGGGAACATAGAAGTGCAAACCGTAAATGGAAGAATGCGAACAACGACGAGAACGTCAAAAGACTGCTCAACAAATTATGGACATTACACCGCTGTCCAGCCCACGGCCGGGTACTCCAGTTTCATCGAGGTCTGGTCAAATTCGAAGAGATCGATCTGCAGTGTACAGAAAAAACAAGAAATTGCAGGAAGAGCTGCAAAAGATGAAAAGGAGGTGTAGTAAATACAAAAAGAGATACCAAAGAGATAGAACTTCAATCAAAGACACAAAACGAGTAAATAAGGTGAACTAAAATAAGTATTCAACGTTATCTAATTGAAAACGTTCATCTTACAAAGATATATGACGGTGTCTATGTTTTAGTAAAAGTGTCTTCTGTTAAGGACAAACATTACTACTTACCTAGGGTTGCTAAAAGTGAAGTTGATAAAGAAGGAGACGTCAAAATTATGTTTTACAAGACAATGAATAATACTGGCAAAAGATTCAAATCAGTAGAGGCTGATATTTCTTACGAACCTTACGAAAACATCGCAGAAATTGTCCCTAACCCCAAAAATGTCGTGAAAGGTAAAATGGTAAACTTTAACTTTGATAAGCCATTAAACGTTTTTGAAAAGTATGACTAAATCGAAAGTACCTCATTAGTTTATAAAGTTGAATTTCTAATATTAAGTGGTAAAAGTTATATTTTGTTTGTCTTTGGTTTGATTTGTTTTCTTTGATTTTATTTGAGATACTTTATTTTATGTCAAGTCATAAAGAGTTAAATTTGTTTTGTTTTTATCATTATACTAAAATTTTTATATAAAGTACAAGTATTCTATATAAGAAAATACTACTGTGTTACTAGGCTTACTACTGCGTTACTTTTGTGTCCCTCTGATTTTTATTGTATTTTCAATAATACATAGGATTCTAATTATTAAAAATTCCTCAAATTCATACGTACGTGTTATTCATCAAAAGAAGAATATTATGTCGTCAATTAGAATTAATTTAAAGATTTTTTTTGCCACTAATGGAAAAGTTTTAAAATTCAACATTGGTAACGCAGTAATCTAGATTAATAAGAATATTCTGTGAAACTGATTATTTGTGTGATTTAATTTTATAGGAGGTTAACATTAGCATTACAGTTCAAAACTGACTTATCAGTGAGTCTCAATGTACTATATTAATAATAAAAAAAAATTGTAAAAAAAGTAACGCAGTTGTTTAATTTTTCGACACCTTGATATATTATATGCCACAAATATAGTTAAATCATTAAAACTAACGCTGCAGAGGTAGGTATATTATAAACCGAACTACAACATATCTAATCTCCATCAAAAAATAAGAAAATAATTACATTAATTTAAAATAAAAAAATGAAAATCGTATTCTCGGATTAGGCATTAAAAAGTATTTTGGCCCACATAACTGCGCGTTTTTACGCGAGGGCTCAAAGGAGTTATAAGTTTTCAGGGTATGTATGTGTGTGAGATTTTTATTCCACCGCAATTTCTAAATATTTCATCCGATTTGTGTTTGAGGCAACACTAGTAGAGTATTTATAATATTCTTATGGTTAATCTCAGGGACTAATTTGTTTCTGGTAAGCTATTTTCACTAATCAGAATATAATTAGTGTAGGTTCCTATATTAATTTTGAAAATAATAGAGTAAATAATAAAAACAGTGTTCTAATCTGTGATGGCTATAAACAGAAGTCATATTTTATATGTATAAGTCTTCGTTTATATAATGGTAGTAATATAATTTTAACAAAAAAAAAACCAACTCCTAAAATTACTCTTCAACCGTAAATACCACTAAAAAGTTAAAAACACTCAGAACTAAATTTTATGATATGAAAAAAATGGGACCAACCTGGAAGTTAGTCATTCAAATAAAAAAAAAGTTTTTCCAAATCGGTTTATAAATGACGGAGTAATGAAGTAACAAACATAAAAAAAAATACAATCGAATTGAGAACCTCCTCCTGTTTTGGAGTCGGTTAAAAACAATTTTATTTGCACAATTTACAAAACTTTCAAAAACCTTACATTGAACTATAGTCACTTTGGGCTAGCTTGATCTTAGTATGAGTTCGCGATCGAGTAATTTGACAATACTCAATACTCTTTCCTATATAAAATTTCATTAAAAATCCTAATTAACGGTGTTACAGGATCGGAAGAAAGTAGCCACTTGTAACAATGTAACTGGTTGGGAACATTTTTCTCCCAACGAGTCACAGTCCCAGAGAGCAGAGGGTTCTTAGGGTGTGACTAGTTGGGAACAAGTATAAAAAGTTGTCCCATCGAGTCAGTGTGACTCCTTGGGATTTTTTTCCAACAAGTCACAATGCGACAGTTGAGGGTGTGTGTCGCTGGGAACAAACCGTATTTCGCAGAAATTCATCCCAAATTTCTCAGAAACTACGTACTGTTATATTTGAACGGAGTTTGAAACGAGTTTGGCTATTCGAATGTGTAGGTTTTAGGAAGTTAAAATATATAAATATTTTTTCTACCCTATATAAAACCAAAGCAATAGACTAAACCATAAAAACAAGTCAGTGAAATTTACGTTCATCACAAATTATGGTTAAACAATAATTTATTTGATAATAAAATTGTTTTAAAATCATGTGCTCCATTTGTTTTTTTTTTTTTATAATACGTCGGGTCGCAGACAAGCATATGGCCGCCTGATGTGAAGCGGTTACCGTAGCCATATTAACGCTCGCAATATAAAATATCGCTCGCGCACCGCCACCCCCGCTGCCAACGCAGCATCTCCTTCCTTTCTGGTGACCTCACTCACTCGCAGGTACACAACAACCCTCAAGGGAATTGTCATTTGGCTGCGATATTCTGTGAGGTGGAGGTACATTCCCCAGTCGGCTAGCTTACAATTACGCTCCTTACCTCTCTTTTCGCCAGAGCTTCGTTTGTCAATCAGCAGGGTGCACCGCGTGAAGGTGAAGTTGGCTTTGGTTCAAAGATGTTGATGAACCACTTACACCCGAAATATGGTGGTTCTAAAATGTTATTTTCATGACAATAGGGAACCCCCAAATGCGTGTAATGAAAGCGGCGAAATGTAACTGCTTTTCTTGTTTACCACTTCAAGTAAGTGCTCAAAGTCGCGTACCTCTTATTGTATTTTGGTTTGCGTATTCATTTTGTATTAACTAACTAATTTTTTAGTCGAGAGATCTTTTAGCCGCGACTACCCTTTGAGGCAACTTCGCGTACCCCAGGGGTATACGTACACATTAACTAGTACTTCACAAAACTACTAATGTACACATTAAGTTCATGTTAATGAGATTCTATAACGATTTCGCTAAAAATTAAGTCATCATAGTTAATTTAAAAAAAATAGAATAATCTTTTTTAAATACTTTACAAATATGAGCCAACTTTCAACTAAGTTTTGAGTTTTAAATAATAATCATAAAAATGTTAACTAAAAACAATAACTAATAATATTTTATATAATAATATTACTATTTAAAAATGCCACATTTGTAATGTGTAAAAAATTAAAAATATATATCATTTTTATTTTTTTTAAACAAAACACTACATGAACCAAGCGGGTACTTACAGTTTTGTAGGTCAATTAAAATCCAATTTCAGCGTGTATCCGACGATTCGCTCCCAATCCAATACTGTTTTATTTCTTTAAACACACATATCAATGTGTAATAGAATATAGTAGTTAAAATAATCCTAGTTACATATTTCAATGTGTCTGTCATCACCGAAAATAGTTACGTTCACTTAACTTTTTTCACTAATTCGATTGTTTTTATTCCAATTCGTTTACACGTGCTTTTATCGCGGCGATATCTCTTCGTCTGTTACATTACTCGCGCTGTCGCGGACAACACTACACGACACGGTAGCGCACAAGTCACAACACACAATGCGCCCGCGCATTGTCAATACAATACTACAAAACCAGACAATTTAAAATAACCTTTATGACATCAGAAATAAGACTCATCGTTATCGATGTAAAAGTTTAAGTAACCGGGTCTCACTGACTCATTCTTATATCCACAGCTGGCTGCGTCATTCACAACTTCACGATCAAACCAATTGCGATTTTATCATCTGTTGTAATAAGTACCAAAATTCGGCTATTCGGATATTTTATAGAGTAAAAAGGTAGGTTCTACACTGGACGAGCAATAATGAACCTTGATATTAGTTATTACAGTGATATTGACTGTTACTGGGTTTAACGATTATGTAAGTTTATCGGTTTTTCAATTGCTGTAAAACATACGTGTAATAAAATATTTGTTGCTGATATTGTCCGGTTATTATTGAGGAAATGTAAACAAAAATGGTTCGTAAAATGTTATAAGTATAATGTTTTATAGTTTTCAGATTTAATGAGATTATTATAGGCTGCACCGTAAATAGATAAAAATATTTTTACTTTCTTATACAAAAGGGTAACAAAACATGAAGTAATTATGTTAAAATTGGTTATGAAATCATTATCTTAATCGACAGAGTTGTCGTTTCATAAATTATTATAATACTTACCTAAGAGTTTGTACTTGAAGAATATTTATAATATACCGAACATTAACTACCTACTTACAGAGTTCCTATGGCGCTACAACCATTTGAGAGTTTTGGCCTACTCAATGATCTTCTTCCATTTCGCTCAGATTCTGGCCTCTGTTCTCCTACATGTTTTCTTGCCTATACTCCTCAGGAGCCCTACCGCCGAAGCTGAAACCGATTAGGTACCATCGGATTTTTTAATTCCAAAAATTGGTCTTAAAGTTATAGGCAAACATCTTCAGCTTAGTCAGTACAGTTCTAGTGTTTCTACCAGCTGAGTTAAACATAATTATCATCAATCTAGTTTCATTTTCGTTTCAAAAAAATCCGATGGTCGTGTTCAGCTTCGGCGGTAGGGCCCATGATCTTCTATCATTGGATTCCTATTTGTAGAAATTTTATGTAATATTCCATAAACGAGCAAAAGTACATTAATATTAAAAATAAAACTAATCAATAATATGTATTGAGTTACGAAAAAACCCTTCATTTCGACATTTATGTCTACCGTACCCTTAAATATTATTTAAGAAACGATGTAATTAATATTAAAATTGTAATTAGTTTATGTTAATTGTTTCGCTAGTAATGTAATTAATTAAAAACTGCTTATTTAATGCGATTCATTAATGCTTGACAATTTAATCATTATAAAATATTGGGAAGTTATTCTCATGACTCACTTCGCTACGACGACGACGACATGACAAGTATTTTTTATTTTATTTTTTTTCAGACAAATTACACAGCGCCACCTAGGCCCAAAGTAAGCGAAGCTTGGGTTATGGGTACTAGACAACTGATAAACATACGTAAATACATTTTTTTTTGTAAATACATACTTATGATACATAGTAAACACCCAGACTAAGACAAACAGACATGTTCATGCACACAAATGTTTGTCCTATGTGGGAATCGAACCCACGAGCGTTGGTGTCGAAGCCGCGTCATTGACCGCTACGCCACCGAGCTCGTCTACTTTTTTTTAACACGCTTTTATTAGCTTCACCTGCTTGCTTGTCGGATTGTTAGAGTGTAAACGACTTATTTGAACTTGATTTTGACCCAATTTGAACGGTCAGATTTAATTTAATCTTTGTGTACTTATCAAGGACCAATACAATAATTTGATAGGTTTATTTAATTATAATGGTAAGGATGAATAGGATTAATTAATTTTCTCACATATCACATCGAACTAAAAAGTGAAAAATAATTATACCTAGTTAAAAAAAAAAAAAAAACAAAATCACGCTTGAATGATCAATTGAACTAAAAAACGGAAAATATTTTTTAATATAGGCAGAAAATATAAATGAACGAAAAAGATTCGTATTATTGCGATGTATTATTGTGAAAAATATTTAAATTTTGTAGTAAATTTTAATAAAAAAAGATTAGTATTAAAATTTACTACTAATTTTTAATACTAATCTAATAAAAAAATTAATTTTCGTTCATTTTGCCTGTATTTATTTTGTTTTTAGGGTTCCGTACCTCAAAAGGAAAAACGGAACCCTTATCTGTCTGTCAAGACCCTCTAACTCAAGAATGCATGTATCAAGCTGAAATTTGAACTGTATACTCAAGTCTGCGGTCCTATGAAGTTGAAAAAATCAAACTGCTAAGTTTACGTAAAAAAATATACGGCCGTTTATTCAGCAAAAAACACATATTTCGATACATTCTCAAGGGAATCAAAGCTCATAGGGTACTTCCCGTTGACCTAGAACTATGAAATTTGGCAAGTAACATCGTTATAGACTACAAGTACGGGAATGAATCTCAAAACTATACATTTGTAATTAAATCTTAAAAAATAGGGGGTCTATATTTTTTAAAGTAAATCGAAATTTCAAATTGAAGCTAGAGAACCATTATTTCTTATTTATAATGAAAAATATCAAATTTTCATTATAACTCAACAATGAGTCCGACTCGCACTTGGCCGGTTTTTTTAATTTTTTAGTTCGATTGATCATTTAAGCGTGTTAATTAAGTTTTTTTAAACTACCGATAGCGCTATGGCGATAGAATAGGTATCAATCAATCAATCAATCAAAGCTTTATTTGTTAAACAAAGGTACAGTAATATAGATGTCATCAAACAGGTAATTCATCAAAGCCCGAAAGTCCATACTTCTGTTAAAGTTTAATGGAAACGTGGCTTTTCGGGACTTTTTTCTTTTAAGAAGGAACGTTAATTCAACGATCTCTAATGTAGGCAAGTCTATATATAAAAGTTTATAGAATTCTACTACAAAATATTATAAATGTAGAAATTTGTGAGTATGGATCAATAGAGTAAGGTAATCCACTTAATTACTTACGTACTTACGTAAGTAATTAAGTGGATTTATATATTGTTACTCAGTGAGATTGAGTGAGGTTACACACACTAATTCGGAGAAAATTGTTGGAAAACTTTTTTAATGAAATTTAAACACTTATTTATAATTTAACCTTTATTTCAAACGGGTAAAACATAAATTAACAAGATGTAACTCTAAAAAGAAGAAAAAATATCTAATTGGGTCGTGCTACTTAATTTACGATGCGTAATTAATCAATAAAGGGTTCAGTTAAAGCCTACGCGATTCCTGAGTATCTAGCCGTCGAACCGAAAAGGACCGGTTTTCCGTTTATAATTTACAGAAATAGCTTGTGGCCTAAATTCATAAAAAAGTAGTTTTTAACCCCCCCCCACACAATAACGGGGTGTTATAAGTTTGACCACTCTCTCTCCCTCTCTCTCTCTGTGTGTGTTTGTATGAGTGTATGCGTGTTTGTGTGTGTGTGTGTGTTTGTATTATCGTAGCTCCCAAACGAATGAACCGATTTTGATTTTTTTTATTTGTGTATCTGTGCATTGGCACAGCACAAAACATTTTCCGAATCGGGTTAAAATTTGGCATACAGGTGGTTATTATCACGTAACGATTCGCTAAGGAACGATTTAGGAAGTTTTCGCAGGGATATCGGAATATGTGTGTGCGAAGTTGCGGACGCAAGCAATCATATATTAATAATAATTTTCATAATTTTGAAAACATTAGGAGCTGAGGTGTGCGATGCGTATACGAATATGTAATCACGTTTAAAACGCGCAACATTCTTTGTCAAAAATTAAATGTTTGGCATGTTACATGTAATGGTAGGTACAATTAGGGCTAAGCACCGTGCCACTGGAATAAATAATAAATTGTTATGATATTCATTGACGAGCTCGGTGGTCGAATGGTTAGCAATGGCCACTTTGACTCCGAGGTCGCGGGTTCGATCCCCGCACAAGACAAATATTTGTGTGCATGAACATGTCTGTTTGTCTTGGTCTGGGCGTTTTCTATGTATTATATTTATATGTATATTTTTACAAAAAATAAATGTATTTAAGTATTATACCAGTTATCTAGTACCCATAGTACAAGCTTTTCGCTTAATTTGGGAATAGATTGCGCTGTATAAATTGTCCAGAAAATATTTATTTATTTATTCTAAAATATATTATGCTTAAAAAAGTTGTTAATACTAGTCTTAACATCATCAGCCTGTACTACCCACTGTTGGATATACGTCTTCCCCAATGCTTTCCACCAAATACAATCCTCTGTCTTCCGCATCCAGCCGCTTCCAGCCACTTTCTATTGTCATCGGATCATCTCGAAGGAGGGTGTCCGATGCTTCGTCGTCCTACGCGCGGCCTCCACTCTAATATCTTCATGACCGGTCCATTGCCACTTCTGCTTGCAACCCTAGTACAAACACATAATTAATGCTATTAATACGCAGTTACCATACAGGTAGACGACGACATTTGCTTTTAATTACCGTGGTACCTAATCACTTTATAAAGACATATGCGCAATAGGTTGACTGTTTTTTAATGACGACAACAAAATACAATTGTTTTCATGACGTACGTAGACGTCATGAATGAAGGCTATTGTTTTTTGTGCTCACCAGTTGGCGGATTGAGAGTACACATCACAACAACAAACTTTGATCGCTGTACTTTAAAAATCAGAGGGACAAAATTCTCGTAATTAGAATGTAGTCAAAATTCAGTTCCGATCCAGTCTCAATCTCACAAACGTGAAATTTGGTATTCTCGTATCACAATATGAAACTTCAAACTCGAATTTAAGTGGGATTATATCGAAATATAACCGAAAATTACACAAATTAAAAATATTATTTTGCTAACAATTAGAATTGTCAATATTTACCTAATGAATGAAAACAAGTATATAATTTTGAGTGAATTCCCAATTCTCTCAAAATTATATACTTCACTCAATCTCGATTTGGTCAACTTTTGTTCTGCGATCGTAAAATAATTACGAAAATTGGTTGGAAAAATCATCATAACCAATCAAAATAACGTTTGACTTTTGAAAAAAATAATACTGCGATACGCAAGCTAATATAAATGTTAAAATTCATAGGCACTGTGACTTACTGTAAAATTTGCAACATTTCTAACTATAATAGGTTTGTGTAACGTATGTAAATTAACATTTTGTAAAATAGCACGTTTTATTTTAGCAGCTCGACTACCCTTACTGGAATTGGAACTCACAAAGTGGTAAAGTTTAAATCGTGTCTCAGACATTAAAGTTTCAGTTTCAGTGGTACGATATCAGAATTCTTAAATATTAACAGTAATCCAATTTAAGTTAAAACTGTTAAAATTGTATTTGCTCAAAATTTTAGGGAAATCTAGATCTAGTTGTGTAGGTTAAATAAATTAAATTTCTCAGAACTACCTGTAAATATTAGAATATGATATGATCGATTTAAAATTTGTCTAGTACCATTAGGGGGTGTTCATTAATTACATTTTTGAGGAATTTTAACCCCCAGATGAGATGTTGTAAGATTTTCGTCCCCTCACCAATCACACGTGAGATTTTTCAAAATATGTATTTTGGGTGTTGCTATAAGCGTCGAATTATATTAAAAAAAAAAAAAAAAAACAATTTACTCAGTTATTTTTATTTAAAATTAGCAAAGGCTGGTATTTACGAATATTGCTGTAATGTTAAATCACAGTGATAAAATTAGATAATAAATACTTAAACGAAAATTAATAAAATATTTATTCAGTCCATGGAGACTCGTGCACGGTCTCAAGACTCGTGTACGATCCGTAGCTAGGGGAATACTTCAGAATGCACCAGGATTCCCCCGGAAGACGCGTGACCTTTTTTTGGCTCGTATTTAAATTTATATGTTATACAATTGACATAAAGTTCATTATACTATGAACAATGTCGTTGCAAAAAGTCGCTTCCATTCCTTTCCGCGGCGGTGTAAATACATTCGCATGCACTTGTGAAACGGTTGCTACGCGTACATGGGCCTTCTAGTCTCTTTAAGAGTGTTCTGGATTCTGGAGGTACAACTTTGGCAAAGCAAATAAACCTAATGCGATAATAACTGACGAGTCCAAACCACTGAGCAATTACCTGCAATTACAGAGTAATTTTATTACTTGATCGACATCTGTCACATCAATTTGCCAAATTACACAAATTACACTTCAAAGAAGCGTCAAGAAACCTAATTGTAAATGTTGTAACAGGTTCTAATTTAGTAAGTGCTGACAATTAGAGAGATAAGCAATTAGAAATAATTTAATTATTCGTGCATATTTAGATTTTACTCCCTCCATCGCGGCTAGGTATTTATGGAAACGCCATATGCCAACACAATAATGTATGGGGAAAGCGACGCGAGTAGTTTGTGTGAAAATTAAAATTATAAAATAATAATACAACATTACATCAAACTTCTCAAAGGGGCCTCTACGCGTTGGATCCATATCCCCGCGCACGCCTATAAAATGACCGGGCTTGACCCGTGAATTAAGAGAGATACATAATAATTATAATAAAAACATTAAAAAAAACCTTACTCCCTAGATAATTGCTGAACATCTATTCCGCAATATCTGATATTAAAAAGTACAGTAATTTACAAACCGCATGGTTATAACAGATTTTATTTTAATCATACCTTTCGTTGTTTTTTTTTTTGAAAATATATTTTTAGATAATATTCTTGCGAGTGAGGTAACCAGGAAGGCTGCATTGACAGCGAGGTTGGCGGCAGTGCGCAATTGATATTAATTCATGTTGCGAGTGTTTTTATGGCTACGATAGCCGCTTCACATCACCCGGGCCGTATACTTATTGGCCAACCGACATAGTGATAGTGGAAATATCAATTAATGTAAGGGACATAACACGACTTTTCAGGAGAGAAAAAAAACGGTTCATTTTTCGTTCGTTTCGTTAATATTTTAATTTTGTCGGAAGTGAAATATGTTTTTTTTTGTGCAGGAATCATACGAAAATAACCAAAAAATGTGTAAGGTAAGGGACATATTTTTAGCAATATCAAAATTTCAGGTATACCAGTCGATAGAGCAGAAGATTCTGAATCTAGTGGTATATATAAGTAATTTTGGCTAAAATGTTCCTTACATTAATTGATATTTCCACCATCGAAAATTTAAATAAAATATAGCAATAGCATGATACGAGCTTGATGATATGAGTATTTTAAAATCATCCAAGTAAAGTCGGGACAGATCCTCGTTAACTCAAGTTTATTGGACTCCACAAATACGCTGCCACGTCAGAACAAGAAATCACTTTGTTGTCCTTTACAGTTTGTGCGTTTTCCATTAATCCAATGTGCAAACCTTTGCGCATGGCTCGTTTCATACAACAGCAGACGATTATACAAAAATATAATATCTAGAGACAAATGAAAGAAAGAGGCGCCCTCTCCAGTCATTTGTCAGTACTTTGCTATTCAAAGAGTTTTGTTATTTATATTTCTCCTATACTATTTTTATCAGCTCTTAGTACATTTGCTATTTCTGAAAGGTATTGATGGAGTTAAGGACAAGAAAAATCGCAAATATATGCTATTGAGTTCAATAGCATATATTTGCGATTTTTCATATCAATTCCGTTCAATATCCGTTCGTATACTAAGAGGAAGTTTCCTCTTAGTATACGAACGGATATTGAACGGATATAGCACATAAGCTTCCTATAATACATTACATTACAATATAATACAATAAGTACAATTATACATAAAAGAACGATGACGATGATTGTTGAAGATAAATATAAATAAATATTCCTGGACAATTTACACAGCGCCATCTAGTCCCAAATTAATCGAAAAGCTTGTACTGTGGGTACTAGATGACTGATATAACATAGAAAAAGCCCAGACCAAGACAAACAGACATGTTTATGCACACAAATGTTTGTCTTGTGAGGTGATCGAACCCGCGACCTCGGAGTCAAAGTGACCATTGCTAACCATTCGACCACCGAGCTCGTCAAGATGTCGGTAAAAGTCATATGCGTCATAGTAAAGTTGGCTACACTGTGGCCGAGTAAACCAATAGAGTTCTACTCGCGTCGGTCCTAGTGGGCCTTTAGCAAAAAAAAAACATTTTTTTTTTGGCCCGCCTGATGTGAAGCGGTTACCGTAACCGTATTAACGCTCGCAACATAATATATTACTTGCGCGCCACCACCCCCGCTGCCAACGCAGCATCTCCTTCTTTTCTGGTGACCTCACTCACTCGCAGGAACACAACAATCCTCACAATTACGCTCCCTACCTCTCTTTTCGCCAGAGTTTCGATTGTCAGTCAGCAGGGTGCACCACGGGCAGGTGAAGTTGGCTTTGGTTCAAAGATGTTGATAAACCACTTACACCCCTTTAAACACCCATTTAAATATATATTTTCTTGACTCACGCTTTGAAAAGGTTAGCAAAACTATTCATCATACCACTTTTTATACATGGATATGAAACCAACAAATTAATGTTCACTTTTAAAGTGTCAATAGGCTTGTTGCCCATGTTACAAAATTATAAAAACTCTCTATCAGTAACGTAAAATACATAAATACATATAATAACTAGAACGATCTGCGATCTTAAAATTTTAATAACTTATGTCCGACGTGTTTTGTCGTCGATCAAAGTTTGGTGGGAAAGTCCATTTTCAAGGTATGAAATTATAAAAAATAAATATTACCATTGTAGAAACAATAAAAAATACTATAACTTTTGTTACGGCACTGGCTACATAAACGCAATATTTAACATAGCTGTCGTACAAATTTCTGATTTATTGCATATAAAATAGCATGGTGTGACGTCATAACGTGGTGGCCTTTTGTATGGAGCGTTTTCGGGATAGTCCAAAATTGTGATCTTCAAGTTATCATATCTCGAGAAGTTTTTATGCTATCGAATTAATTATTTCACGTATATTTATATTATTGTGACGTCTATAGATAACAAATCGAAAAAAAAAATGGGATACAAGCCTATTATTATTATCATTTGTATTAGTTATGTTTATGGGTCACGTCACAGACGGGACTAAAGAAGAAAATACTTTTCGGGACGAATTGGTTCATCTTTTTACCAGTCTGATTTATTACACTCTTTTCAGTAAATTCAGTAATCTAGCTGTCTTGTAAAATACTATTCTACCAAGGCATATCAGAACGGGCACGACCTTCAGTAATGAAGAATACAACAAAGAAGAAGTAAAATACTGTGCGGCGTTGAGCTATAAAAATTGTGCCTAAATTCAAAATAAATTTTCATGAGTTTCATTCAACTTTTTTGAATCGATAACGTCTTATAAATCAATGAACGCCGGCTGCACGCACGAAAAGGCATGACCCATTGTCACGTTCCGCCTGAGCCGAGCGTGCAAGCGAGAGCGCGGAATAAGCGATAAAGAGGCACAATCGACCAATCCGTTCGGCTTGTGACGCTTCTATCTCTCTTCTAATCCATCGGCCGATGTTTTTTTTTGACGTTATCACTACGTAGTACTATTACTTATACCCGACTTTGCAAACAATATTTTTTTTAACAAGCATACGGTCCGCCTGAAGTGAAGCAGTTACCGTAGCTACATCAATGCACGCAATGTGAAATATACTCGCGAACCGCCACCCCCGCTGCTAACGCAGCAACTACTTCCTATCTGGTGACTTCACTTACTCGCAGGAACAACCCTCAAAGCAACTGCCATTTGCATGCTGCAGTTACAGTTGCGGTTTTTTATGAGGTGGAGGTACTTCCCCAGTCGGGCAACTTATAAACATTAATGCACTTATACATACTACTTCTAAATCTTTGAATGTAGTTAGATTCATGATTATTTGTGCAACAAAATGTAAAGCCACCACGTTAACAATCGTATAAATAAGATTGCGAGACTTTTTTCTGGACACTTTGTCAGTTGCGTTCAAGTTTGCGACAGTTGTACCACTTGTACCCAAAAGAGAGGTTGTGCCGTTGTCATATTCTTATCTCGGCTACAAACTTCGTAGAACGTCGTAAATCTCCAGGATTGAGGTGGGCGAATGTGATTTATGGTCGTACAAAGTCACGTTATACCAAACCTACTTCACCTCGATAAGCTGACATGGGAAATGTTGGGCCCAAAAGTTATATTTAAGTCTCGAACATTTGAATTACTACGTTAACATTATAAAAAGAAGTTTTCTCTGTCATTTGAAAAAAGCGCGCTGAAGTTTAACGAGTCCTTTTCACTATGGTACCTAAAGCCTTCTTACTTTTTTTATACCACTAAAGTGGCCAACTAGGATACACCCCGCCTGATGGAAAGCAGTTACCGTAGCCTATGAACGCTTGTAACACCAGGGGCATGACACGCGCGTTTCCGACCCTGTAAAAACCTCTTCACACCCTTCTTGAAGATCCCCATGCTGTAGTCTCCTGAGAAAACCTCGACAGGCAATACATTCCACAGCTTTACAGTACGCGGGAGAAAACTTCTCTGGAGCCGCACAGTACGCGACCACTTAGGCTCTAATATGTGAGGATGAATTCCCTGTCGATAGCGAGCGGTGCGACTGTACAAGGAGGCCGTAGGCATCATGTCAAACAACTCCTCTGAACACACCCCACAATTTTGTACAATCGGTAGAACACACAAAGGGACGCAAAATATCTTCTCAGACTATAAGGTTCTAAACCGTCTGTCAGTTTGGGATCTCGCAGCACGCCTTTGAATCGAGTCACACGGTGCAAGCTGATATCTAGGCGTATATATACCTACTATATATATATAGTAGGTATATATATACCTACTATATATATACTATATATATATCTATACTATATACTATATATTTTGCGTCCCTTTGTGTGTTCTACCGATTGTACAAAATTGTGGGGTGTGTTCAGAGGAGTTGTTTGACATGATGCCCTACGGCCTCCTTGTACAGTCGCGCCGTAGTCCATCTATGGACAGGATAGTATATATACGCATATGCGTATATATACTATCCTGTCCATAGATGGCAAAAGTACTCCAGGTGCGGCCGTACTTGAGCTTTGTAAAGCATAAGGGTGAGGCTCCACCAAAGCGGCGATGTGCGAGCGGAGACGAGAAATTGAATTTCGTTATTCACATATCTCGTCTCCGCTCAGCTCCAGTTCTCTCTCAGTCTCAGTCTCCGCTTCAGACATCTCCGCACATCTCCGCTTTGATGGAGACCTTTAGTCTTTGCCGCGAGTTGAAGTACTGCAACTTACATAAAATCACATTAAATTGCTAAAGCTTCTTACTTCTACTAATTTCTTCTGATTAAATTTGTGTGTCCTCCCTGCAATGACATATGGTGCTGAGACTTGGACACTGACCATCGGACTGGTCCACAGGCTAAAGGTCGCGCAGCGAGCGATGTAGAGGGCTATGCTCGGGGTTTCTCTGCGGGATCGAATCCGGAACGAAGAAATTCGACGGAGAACTAAAGTTGTCGACATAGCCTTCAGAGTTTGCAAGCTGAAGTGGCAATGGGCGGGTCACATCTGCCGAGTAAGTGATGGCAGATGGGGGAGGAAGGTATTAGAATGGAGGCAGCGCGTAGGACGACGAAGTGTTGGGCGCCCTCCCTCTAGATGGTCGGATGACCTAAAGAGAGCGGCTGGGAGGGGCTGGATGCGGAAGGCGGCGGATCGTATCTGGTGGAAAGTATTGAGGAAGGCTTATATCCAGCAGTGGGTAGATACAGGCTGATGATGATGATGATGATGATGTGTGCAATTCACTTCATTGTTCATTGCCTTTTTTGGTGGTCGCCGCTGTTAATCCTGGCTACACAGGAGACACAGTGGTGGGAATGTATGGTGGGCCCCCGTTCAGTTTTAATTGTCCCTAAAGCCTGGCGTACACGGGTAGGTAAAATCGGCCAATTAGGAGTACATTGCGGAGCTACCAGCACGCTAACAATGATCACAATGAAACCAGTGGTCAACATGTCCAAGAAACTTAAAGGCCATAGCACACATATCAACACGCCAATTGATCATCACCGCATTAACTCGAGCTGTTTGGTATTCCTTTATTAAAATCCGTGCTGCAACGCAGACTACTTGCATCGGAAAAGTATCGCCGCGCCAAACGTGGAAATGACCACAAACACAGTCGCCGATCCCCTTGGGGTCGCCGATCCGTTGCCAGCCTATACTCCTTCCTTTCTTTCTTTCTTTCTGGTGACTTCACATACTCGCAAGAACACAACAACCCTCAAGGGAATTGTTATTTGGATGCGGTATTCTGTGAGTAGGTACTTCCCTAGTTGAACAACTTAAAAATACGCTATGCCCTACCTCACTTTTCGCCAGAGCCTCGTTTGTCAGTCAGCAGGGTGCACCACGTGCAGGTGAGGTTGGCTTTGGTTCAAAGGTGTTGATGAACCACTCACAAACAAGTCAGAACCATAACCTATTGTAGCATTGTAAGTCCTAAGTTTAACGATTGTCAATAGATAATTAATATCGGCAGCTATTTGAGTTTTGAACTAAGTAATTGTATGTTGAATCGCTGCTTATTAAACCGCATAGCAAATAAATTCAGTAAATTCTATAGTAGTTAAACTTCTACGTATCGGTCAGTTATACCAACGAACTTACGTATGTATAATTATGTAAAATTCATTATTATTGTTTAGTTCTTTGTTCAGAACTCTTATTGAGAGGTACGAGCGGAAACCTACGAGTATATACGCGGTAAAGTAATTCTTGGAAATGAATAGGCTCCAAAACCACTGAACCGATTTTGATGAAACTTGTCACAATTAAAGACCTCGATATGCTTGAGGGTTGAGTCGAAAAAAAATTGAGACCGATCATGTCCTTGAGGAATGATCATCAAATACATTTTCCATTGAAATCAATGGAAAATATGCACTCAGCGAATCTACTCGCTCCACTCAACCTCGATTTTGGCCCCGTGGGCTAGAATCCGTCGTAGATTATGGATGTGCATGCATACGTGCATGTTCATGCCAGACTCGCGTCACACCAAAACGTTACTACACTCCCATGTACTTACGAGTATGATGTCTTATCTCACTATTAGTCGGTGGTCGTCGTTAATTCTTATTCATCCCACTGCTGGGACATGGGTCTCCCCTCAATTGAAAGGGTTTAGAGCATACCTACTCATCCACGCTGCTCAATGGGTTGGCTGAGGCCAGTGTTTTCAAGCCGCCTAAAGGTCACTGAACGGCTTAACGTGCCCTCCGAAACCACTTCGATTGAGTGGAGACCCGTATCCCAGCAGTGGGATGAATAAGTTTTGACAAGGAAGAAGAAGTAAAAACGTTGATCTATGTCTTAATAGTGCAGTTGAGATGGTCCTACGGAACCACGTGTCGCGTCGTCGGTGCCTCGGTAGCACCATACTTATCATTGGTTTGTCCTTTTCTCGTTATTTGTATGTCTTTTTTTCCACCTCCATCCGTCTATCCCCCTAGCCGTCATATCTACAGTTAACTTTCTTACTCTTATCATTTCTCACATAATCCAACAGTACTAGTCCGGAGCACCATAATGTGTAGTTATTCTGTGTTAGCTTGTCTGGTTGTTCAACAAAAATAAGTTTCGAATCATTGACTCATGTTCAAAGCTGAAATTTTGCAATTTCGCTTTATGATTTAGGCAAGAAATAATTTAATAAAAAATAAGTTGTGGCTGTGTCATGGACACTGGAGTGTGTTGCCCGTGAATACGCACTAAAATTATTTCAAAATGGTAGCGGTACTCCCTCCACCGCACGCGATGTTCCATAGTAAGGACAGGATCAAAGAATTTATTACCCTAAGTAAGGACTTAGCGTAATAAATTCTTTGATCCTTCATTTATCCAGCGGTGTGATTGAATTTTGGATGGAGATGACTTATAGCTGCAACACCAAACTTTATCCCCCGATTTTGTTATCATTCGTTTTTTCAATTGCCTCCCTATGGAAGCAATTTTAAAGACCTATTCACGTCAAAACCAGATGTTTCGCAGTTCTCAAGATATACCGGAATACCTACATGCATTTAAAATTCCAAGCGAAAGTTAGTTCTGAAACTCCCCTCCCACAGCAGCGAAAATAATATGGAAAACAACTGTATGGAAAAGTAATTGCGATTCAAACTTTTCGACAAGTATTCGGGTAATTATTATTAATGCCATAAATTCCGATTAATGTGTTTCCGATAAATGTGGCCGTGTGGTTTCCGGCAGACTAGAATAGAATCACTCCGTTTCTTCCCGTGGATGTCGTACAAGGCGACTAAGGGAAATACATTATCAAATATCGATCAGGCCTCCCCAACCCGTTTGGCCAGCGTGGGGAGTGTAGGCCAAATCCTCCTTCCGTCTAGGACGGACGAGAGAGGGTCGGGCTCCTGTAGTGGAGACTAAAATGGACCTGATGATAATGATGATGATGATTCCGATTAAACATTTAGTTTACAAATTGCTGGTTATAGGCATTTTTATAATTTATGAAATATTATCAAGCATAATATATAAATATTGTTATAATCAAGCTATAATAAGCATAATTTGACGAGCTCGGTGGTCAAATGGTTTGCAATGGCCACTTTGACTCCGAGGTCGCGTATTCGATCCCCGCACAAGACAAATATTTATGTGCCTCACAGAAGACAAGTATTATATTATGTATTTATTTACAAAAAAAAAAAAAAAAAAATTGCGTTGTTAATTTGATTTGGTTATTTCTTTAAATTTGAGGTAATGTAGTGATCTTTGTTCATTGTTTGTTACTAATACTAAACTTACTGTACTTAATAGCCTTTCTGTACTTTAAAATTGGACTACTCTGTGAAAAGTTATGCGTGGTCATACATTACAATCAGTGAGTGAACAATCAATCATCCTCTGTTTTCCTACCCTTAGGGTTGATTTTTTTTCCAAATTTATATGGAACCATCTTCGGGGTATACCCTTTCCAATAAAAAAAGAATTATCAAAATCGGACTACTCTATAAAAAGTTGAGAGTGGTCATAAGAAAAAATATATATACGCGTCGATTTGAGAACCTCCTCCGTTTTTTCGTCGGTTAAAAAATAAGTATTTAAGTCTAGATGGCCATGTGTAACTTGTTCAGGAATATTTATTTATTTGTATAATTAATTTATGACTTTTTGTATATAGACGACACAAACGAATATCATGGAACTAAAAAGTAGCGCCAAAGCGCTTACGCAAACTATATCAATTAATTGCTTTTGATGATTTTATGTACAATTTTCAATTGCTTTTGATTACCGCTTGTCGCTACGGTAAATAACGCGTTACTGTGTGAACGCCGGGCAACTACCTTGTTTTTTGCTACAATAGAGACAGGCAGAACGCATGTGTAGCTAAAACATCTTGATAACATAAAGCAAAAAAAACTTTTCCATTATTTAAAAAAGAAGAGGTTTGGAAAAATAAGTATAATTTGGAATTGGCTTGTACTGTCGCTTTAATATTAGAAACTAGCGATTGTTCGTACTTCCGTTCGCAATCAAGGTATTCTGTGATGCTAAACTATGTATCCGTGTTCAAAATGCACGTCGAAATTGTTGGTTCGCTTGGTGAAAAATAATTTCTGTTTATGATTGATACCTCGTTCCGCCATGTTCCTCCTTTATTTGTATGCCACTTTAACTCAACGATTTTAATTTATAAACATTTAAATAAAGGTTGATATCAACTGCCATTATACATATTGGGTAAAAGTACGCGATATGCAGCCTATTTCTCACATGACCAGAGAGGAATTAAAAACAAAAAGGCAGATTATATTTATACCACAGTATAAGTAATAGTATGTTTATACTTAAAACGACAATACAACTTACAAGTCCTTCCAAGCTGTCAGCCTTTTGATCCAAACCTATATTTAGAATAAAAATTTTCGAAGTGAATCAACTTCAGCATAGGCGGAAGGACCCAGATCGGGTTTTGGGTTTACGAAATTCCCCTTTAAAATTGACTGACATCTTTGACAGCTATATGTTTCTGTGGCTAATAATTAAATAAAATAGCCAAAAAATGTCGCGTCTACCGAAATATTACACTTCGGATTAGCCAATTCGTCATAGGCAAGCTAAATTCAAAAGCCAGGGCTTAGCTGTCATTCACAAAGTGCGTTGAGTATAACATGCGATAAGTAACGCTCCAAAAAAGCGAATCCGTGACTTTGAAGTCTTGCCTTTGAACTGATGTCCAGATAAGAGCAAATAACAATGTAAACTGTCGTCGATTTCAATAAAAAGGGTTCACTTTTTTATTAAACCTTTTTGTTTTCCAGTTTTGTACAAATACGACCCTTTGGCTTTGTTTTCAGTCCTCCGGCCGTGATTAAGTGGGCCAAGATAACACGTCCCAAAAAATATATTGTCCTCGTTTCCTTCAGGGGCCCAAATGACATTTTAATGGCTTGAATTATGAGGATAGATCGCGTCTATAGACCATTTACAAATGTTTTACTTCTGATAATCGTCGTTGAAAACCCTTATTTATCCCACTGCTGGGAAAAGGGGGCTCCCTCCAATCAAATGGTTTTGAGCATACTCCAACACGCTACACAACTGCGGGTTAGCGGAGGACAGTGTTTCCAAGCCACATAGAGGCCACTGACTTGGCTTAACGACTATCATCTAATGACAACAGCCGGGACCGACGGGTTAACGTGCCCTCCGAAGCACCTTCTGATAAATCAATTAATCTATATTTTTAGATCAAAAATTGAGTTTTCTCAGTTTTCGACTTTTGTCCAAAAACCAATTATTTCGGTATCATGCAGAAAATACTGTAGGAATATTTTTATTTTCGACTAGTAGAAGACTCTTAATAACCCCCAACTGCATCAAGGTTGCGGTGGTTTTATAAATTGGCGCCATTTTATTGTTACGGCTCAAGGTTTTATCTGATTGTCACCAGAATTCATCAATTTGCTCAATTTAATGAGTTCGAGTCGCAGTTGTACTTTTGTTGCAAGATAGCATTTTGCTATCACGTCTACGTAGTATGTTACACCGATTGTCCTTTTTGATTTGACTCGAGCTAAAGGCACTGAACCTTTTCAGATTGACGATGAATTTTATTGACTATCATTCAAATTAAATGAAACAAACATAAACAATTCTATTGTTGTAGATTTCAATTGGGTACTATGCAGAATTTTAATGTAATGAAAATAAAATTTCGTTTTCAACGTTGAATATTGCGATACAAAATTTAGAATGGCAAAAAACTCTTTTCTTTTCTCCATGCAAACGTTTCCCTATGTTCTCACTGAATTTTTTGTGTTTTTTTTTTCATGCTAAATAAATCCATTCTCTTCCTTCCTTCCAAGTAATGGGATCCTTTATATATATGACACAAGCTGATCCGACAGATGTCCTGTCTTCTTAACAATGAATTCGAATTGGTTTCCCGCAATCTGTCAAATGACTGACAGTTCTATCAAAAGACATAAAGTTATATTAGAAAAGTTTATATGGTCATTCAGTTTTCTTAAATTTTCTAATTTTCCGCGCAACTTACTTTTTGTTTTCTAAGAACATTCTCCTGACAATAACAAACAGAACAAAAAAGAATTAGTGAAACAGCTCCAGCTGTTCACGCGTGATGCTCTGATCAAGGGAAATTTTTATTATGGCTACGGTTAATATGACTACGATAACCGCTTCACATCAGGCGGGCCGTATGCTTGTCAGCCACCCGACGAAGTATAAAAAAAAAACTACTTCACATCAGGCGGGCCGTATGCTTGTCTGCCACCCGACGTAGTATAAAAAAAATAGATTCATTTATTTTATAGATATATAAAATATATATGTATGTATAAAAATTATGAGATTTTAAAAATAAATGCCTGACGTATTGTCGCTTAATAGTACCTTCTCCTTAACAGAAAAGTACGGTTTATTTAGTAACAATAAAGTGAACCATTAAGTTGGAAGTTTGCCTTAACAAATTAAACGGAGAAAGATTTAAGTGAAAGGCATTAAAACCACCATCTTGGGATATAATTGCAATTTTAATAAAGATCACAGCGTCTACCAGAATCCAGGCTCGTAAAGTTTGAATCCCCTATCATATAAACTGTAATGTCTCACACATTGAAATCGAAAGTAGTTGAATTTATTGCTATCTTTCATCTGTCTTCAGGATTATGGGTACGTCTGGCTGGTGGGAAGTCAAAGGCCTTTCAGCGGTTTCATAAAATGTAATATGCGACAACTGCAACTGCAGTTATTCAGTTTATAGCCAAATTACTTTAGTTATCGTCCTGCTAGCGTTCAGAGATGTCAATCCTATACACACACAATGGTTAAATCCTTTTATTAAGAAAATCAAACGTTACCTCTATAAAATAACTTACTCGTATGTGTATCCATATGTATGCCAAAGCTCATCAAAATCCGTTCAGCCGTTTACCCGAAGGTAACTAAACTGTTAATCCATCCATACATCCACACATCCTCACAAACTTTTACAGAGCCAAGCGGTGCAGAGACAAGTGTAACGGGTCAGTCTCATCTGTGAAAATATTTTGTGTGACTAGTACACAAAATATTTTCACAGCGCTCCTTAAGAAGTTATCACTTCAAAAATAGAATCCATTCATCGATAAAATCTAAACCGTGCAAGTATATATCCTTTGAACTTGTATATTTAATGTTAAATTCCATTTCCTCACGGCAGGCGGTACTGAACTCGTCTTGTTTGACGTTTATATTAAAAGATCTTATAAAGGAAAGGCGGATAGAAAATATATTGACTGTGTTAAATCGCATTGAACAGCGTACATTTTTCATTGATAGTATAACTTTACAGACATGACAAATGGCTCTTTGATTTACGAGTATTTGCATAGAATTGTAAAGGGTGGGAAAGATAATTATCATAAAGGTGATACTGTTGATTGTTGGCACTTGGTGGAACATTATCTAGTTTTAGTTTTAGTGTATATGTTGAAACACTAAAACCATCTGTTTACCTTGATAATGCCTTAGCGGCGAAACCGGTCAGTAAAAATAAAAATAAATGTAATTACGTGGAACAGTACAAGTGCTATATTATAACATTATGATAAGTGTCATGGTAGGTTATTTTATAAACTATACAAAATATTGAAAATCTTATTATTGATCCTGTATATAAACTTATTATTGATACTGAATTGAAAGTAATTCACGAGCTCTGCCAAGTGGTATGAATAAAAGTTTATAAAATAAACTGGATCATTTGATAGTTCGTTCATACATTTTAAGCGAAATTTATTGAGCTTCAGCGAAATTTGAGGTCGTTCTGTCAGTTCGTCCGTTGCCATGAAACTCAAAATTTTGAAATTCTGACTTCGGATTCGTGTAGAGCATCAAAAAGTAATGTAAAGTGACCTTGGTTTTCCGATATCAATTCGGGGAAGTGGCCAAAATAAATAAATTTCGCTATGGTGGCGCATGGTGCGCGTCCGATGTTTTGTCATACGTTTGGACTGAGCATGCAGCTTTGAAATCGTTCAGCATTCGATTGATATCCTCCAACGATTCACCCATTATGACTACATCATCGGCAACCGAAGGAATGTACATGCCTTTCTTTTCATTCCAGCATCTTAAAACATCTTTCAGAGCAACGGTAAATCTTTTCGAGGAGATGACTTTTTTCGACGTATTCTCCGCTGTAGTCGGATACGCTTATATTGCTGGTCCTGGACATGGACTTTTTTTACAGCACTACACATCCATCTCAGCATCTTGATATCTTGATATAGCAGTTGTCGATTTAGCATCGCTCTAAGGATTCTAGAACAGAACCAGTTTCGATGGAGTCGAAGGCTGTTCGATTTTTTTATACTTCGTCGATAAACAACCATACGGCCCGCTTGATTGCAACATGGAATATCGCTTGCGCGCCGCCACCCCCCGCCGACGTAGCAACTTCTTCCTTCCTGTTGAACTCGTTCACTCAAAGGAACACAAGGACCTTCAAGAAAATTGTTATTTGGCTCGGCCATGGTTCGGCTTGGTGGATGTAAATTATTTTGTCTGTTCGATTGCTGTTTTTAATATCAAATTGTTATATAGCTTTTGCCGTCGCTTATTGCCTTTGAGACAATCTGTATCAAACCAAATTTATCCCTCTGCTGGGATATCGAGCTCCCGTTAAACGAGAAAAGGTTTTGAGCGTACTCCACCGCTACCACCACTGCTCCACGACCTCTACTGACCACGCCGCTCAACTGCGGGTTGAGGCTGTAGTCTAGTGTTTTCAAGCCGCCCAAAAGCCACTGACTTATCTTAAATTGGTTTTGAGACAATAAAACAATAAAATAAAGAGCATTGAAAATCTAAAGCTATAAAGCAGTTGTATGTGTATGTTGTTAAGCGGTAGAGGTGCAGGTCGGATGTCCTATTTATATAACCTTTGAGATTTAGATATCAAACGTTATTGGCACGCGTTCTTAGATTCCTATCACGTAAGGCAGTAGAATCAACTTCCGTTAACAGAGTTGAACCTGATTAGGTTCAATTAGGTCATAATAATTACGTGGGAAGAAGTTCGATGGCGTCGTGAGGAGCTCATAGTGTCGTGAGGAGCTCGATGGCGTCGTCGCGTACTGGTATAATCAATCACGCAAGTTAAGCAACGTCGACCGTAGCCTGTCTATGGATGGGTTTATTTATCTCGAGCTCCTCCGTGCTTCGGAAGGCCGGTTAAGCTGTTGGTCTCGGTTGTTGTCTTTAGACGACAGATGTTAAGCCAAGTCTTTGGGCGGCTTGAAAGCACTGGCCTATCAACCCGCAGTTGAACAGCGTGGTGGAGAATGCTCTAAACCCCTGACCCGTATCCCAGTGGGATTATTATGGGTTGATGCCAATGCAAAAAAAATACGTGGATGCTGTAAGCAGTATTTCTCATGAAGTAATTAATTGGTGGCGTAAGCACGCAGCAAGTTGTAATAAAACACGTATTATATTCGATTTTTCTATTTATCTCTCTTAAATCACGGGTCAAGCCCGGTCATTTGATAGGCGTGCGCGGGGATATGGATCCAATGCGTAGATGCCCCTTTGAGAAGTTTGATGTAATGCTTGCATGAGAATGGCGTGTCAGTTGAATCTATCATGCAAGTTCGAACATCGCCTGATAATGGATAAGTTCGATAGATGGAGAACTATGTGAGTGGATGGATAATTATGTGAGCACCTTCATGCTTCGGAGGGCATAGTAAGCCAGTCAGTTTTATATCTCATAAAAACAGGCGGGGCCGACAGCCTAATGTCTGAGACCAAGATGGCAGTCGTTAAGCCTAGTCAGTGGCCTTTGGGTTTTAAAACATTGGCCTTTGCCAACCCTCAATTACTAGTACTATTCCTTATGCATGCTGGAGTAGGCTCTATACCACTTCGATATCGACTGGTGCAAAAACATTTATTGTTATCCTGTAGTGATTTTTGTTTTACACCACTACATTGGTAAACAAACACACGACCTACCTGATAAACACTCTTCGTAGCCTATGGACGTGCATGACTCACGTATTGCCTGTAAGAACCCTTTCACGCTACAAAAATCTCTCTACTCTTAGAAAAACCTTGGCATCAATGGAAGCCGCCAAAAGACGCCGCCAAGGTATAAAGACATAGGATATGTTCTTCCCGTATGTTGTCAAGACTAGTTCACGAATTTCGTTATCAAAATCTGTCAATTTCCATACAAAATACAGCTGATAACGTCGGCAAGTTCAAATCACGTGACCCCATTTAGCGCTAAAGAACATACCATGGACGCCGCCATTAATTTCACAGACAACTTTGTGATTCAGTACAAAAGTTAAACACGCATACCAATCAAATCTGTTTACACGCACACAAATCTAGATCCTATATGTCCCAGCTAGGTGGGTTAGTTGTTAGTTATGACGGCGGTGACAGCGGACCCTCCAGGAACGACACACATCCTCATTAGTGTGGAGGGGAGATGAAATGGCGTGTAACATGTCGCTTCAAGGTGATACGCGATTTTGACACTCTAATATCGCTCCAATTATGCTATGATATTTCAATAACAAACTTCGTTATAACACAGTAAAGTAATAGTACTACGTAGTTATAGGCAAATTGTTTTTATATGCATTGTTTGCTAAGAAATTTCTTAGTGAAAACGTATAACATGTTAACACTTACTTATGTATGGTGGCGAGTCAAAACCCATAAAATAACCTTAACTTAACCTAAAACTTAGCGGAGAACTTTCGTGGGATGTCTGGTTACCTTACTTATAATGCAGAAGTAACAAAACACTATGGGGTATCATGGTACATGGTATGAGTACGGAGTTAACATGGGAGGGCAACATAGAGTTTCTTATTTTAGAAGGAGCTTCGCTCGCTGAAACACGAAAGCACAATTAGAGTTTATTTTTATATTTTTCTAAAAGGATCTTCGCTCGCAGAAACACGAGGGGGCAATATAGTGTTTATTTTTATAAAAGGAGTTTCGATCGCAAAAACACAAAATATAGAGTTTATTTTTATAAACGGATCTTCGTTCGCAGAAATGCGAGGGGACAATGTAGAGTTTATTTTTATAAAAGGAGCTTCGCTCTCAGAAACACGAGAGCATAACATAGATTTTTATTTAAAAAAAAAGGAACTTTGCTCTCAGAAACATGAGCGCACAATAAAGAGTTATTTTTTCTTAAGTTTCGCTCGTAGACACAAGAGATATATTCGTAGATGTAGAATATTGTGTATAGAGCACAATGTATAATATTGTGTTCTTATACAGTCTGATAAATAATAAATAAATAAATATTTTTGGACAATTTACACAGCGTCATCTAGTCCCAAATTAAACGCAAAGCTTGTGTTATGGGTACTAGACAACTGATAAATGTACTTAAATACATTTTTTTTTTGTAAATACATAGAAAACACCCAGACCAAGATAAACAGACATGTTCATGCACACAAATGTTTGTCTTGTGCGGGAATCGAACCCGCGACCTCGGAGTCAAAGTGGCCATTCCTAACCATTCGACCACCGAGCTCGTCAAAATCGTCGTCTGATCGTCATGACCACACTGCAAATTAATTATATTTTTTTCCACAGGAGAATGTACTCCACGGTTTCTACCGTACTTTTTTTTATTGAGTCTTTATTTTGTTGAACAAGCTTCTGCCTGTTCAACAAAATAAAGTACTAGTAGTAGGTGTGTACCAAGACAAGTGAAATAATAAACAAAACCAAATTTAAAAATATCGATGTTTGTGAGGCGGTAGTGAACGAAGTGCATCATAACGATCAACTGTGACTCATAATCAGCTGATGACACCATAACGTTTATTGAACGCGGCAAGTGATGTGTAATTTCGACCGCAATTGATAAGTATTGATTGGCGTGTTGCGTAGAACCCTAACCATACATACTAGTGGATAGTGGTTCGAGCCCCAGGTGGGTGATACATGACATTTCACTTTTTGTCGCATTTAGAATATTGTGGAATATAAAATAAAGACTTCACAAATACCACAATGAACACGGACAAAATTACAATCCGTAAACATGATTTGCAAATACGGTCTACCTCGCTGACTGACGACGACGACCACAATACTGACTCATCGATACATGACGATACTATGCAGAGTTTGCCTAATCTCTCAACAGATGATAACAGCTACTCAATCATAATTGAAAAATTAAAAAATGATCTTTTAATTGCTCACAATGAAATAGACAATTTAGTCACAGAAAATACTACTTTGAAATCAGAATTAGAGCAATGTAATAAGGTATTGAACACATACAAAAAATTAGGAGTTATGGATTTTTGTAATACACCTTCACCGAGAAAGAATAAACGTACTAAAACGAATTCGAGTTTACCAAGCACACCTAAGTCAACCAAAACTAGTAAATTTATACATTTGAAGAAAACAAATAATACTCGATCGACTCAAACTAGCCCTGAACAAAAACCGAAAAAACATGACTTACTCTATTATAATAAAACAAAATTTAACTCCGAGGTAAAAAATCAGACTACAAAACTATTTACCGAGACTAAGAAAAATAAAATGACTATAATAAGCTGCAACAACAATAAGAATATAAACACATTAAAATTGGCGGAACATAACTTTAGCGACGAATACCAACTTTGTCATTACTCAATGCCCGGAGCAGGAATAAAACAACTGTTCACAGATATCGAAAATAAAGTACGTGACTACTCAGTAAATGATTACTGCATTATTATGATAGGACAGGCAAACTTCAAATCAACAGATAAATATTATGACTGTGTGACGTATATAAGAAAGCAACTACAAAACATATCGTATACCAATATTATAGTATGCGTGCCTACATACAGTTGCAATGAATACTCGATGATGTATAATTGGCGTGTCGAGACATTCAACAATCTATTGAATTTGGATAATCAAGCACATGAATATTGTTATATATTAGACTCCAATAAAAATTTGAATTATTCATATGACATGTTTTTAAAACAAAATGGCTCCATAAATAGACGGGGAATGAAAATTATAATGAACGACATAAAAGAACTAATAAGAGAACTGCAAATTGTACATTCTCAAAATACACATATAAGTTGCAGGGAGAAAGCACCCAACACCAGCTCAAACGATTTTACAGAGTACTACTCTAAAGAAATGACTGATGACACAAACAGTAAACAAACATTGACACCAAAGGAAAACACAAATGATACACTCAAGTTAACACAAATTGAGCAAGATTTACCAGGGACCACGACTAGCCAGGACAATCAAGAATCATGTAAATGTTTTTTTCGAATCCAATAAATTTCGCATAAACATTCTACAGCAAAATATAGCTGGACTACTTAATAAGCAAGAACAGCTAGAAATTATCCTTAACGAACTGGCGGATACAAACCAAAGCTTTGACGTAATATGTATCACAGAACATTTTATGAGACCAGAAGAAGTGATGCACTTAGACATAACCGGATATGAATTGGGTTCTGTATTCACCAGGTCAAAGGACAGAAATAAGAAAGTAAATAGGGGAGGAACTTGCATTCTTATAAAAAATGAAATAAAATATGAACAAATTATTGCCATTAATAATTTAGCAATTAATTATAATTTTGAATGTTGCGCAATACGTTTAACAGACCTTGATGTCATAATAGTATGTTTGTATCGTATTCCAAGTAATAATTATGATATTTTTTTTGGGAAACTAGAAGAGCTATTACTGTTAATAAAAAAAACAAATAAGCCTATAATCATATGTGGTGACTTTAATATTAACAGACTAAATAGGAATCAAATATCTTTGGAGTTTGAATATCTACTTGAAAATTTTAACTTTTTCTTACAAATTAATGAACCCACTAGAATTGCTAATACATGCTCAAGTTGCTTAGATAATTTTGCCACAGCTAACGTAGAAGGATCAACTGCATCAGTGGTAGAATTTGATTTATCAGATCATAAAGGCATAATATTGACTATGACAATAAAAACTATAAAGGAATCTGCAATGGATTATTGGTTTTCCTACAGACGCGACTTTAGTCAAGATAATATAACTAAGTTTTGTAAAGCTATTAGTAGTTTGACATTTAATGATGTATTTCAAAGCAAAAACCCTAACGAAGCTTATGAGAGGTTTTATGACGAATTTATATTATTTTATAACTTATGCTTCCCAATTTGTAGAATAAAAGTAAGAAATAAATATAAGCCTCCATGGCTATCCAAAGGTATAAAATTATGTACGAAACGAAAGAGAACTCTTCTCTGGAAATACAGAACGAGGCCCAGTAGAATAAATAAAATAACTTACGACAACTTCAATACCAGACTTAAAAAAATTATTCGCAATACTCAGAAAATACAAAACACACATTATATAAAGTCAGCAAATAATAAAGCTAAAGCTACATGGAACTTAATTAATAAAAACAGAAAGAAAACTAAACACGCAATACAAAGCATTATCGAGAATAATGAAACAATCAAAGATCCTAAACTTATAGCAGAAATGTTTAATAACTATTTTATAGACCAAATAAAAAACAATACTAAAAATGACGACCCTAAACCGACAATAAATAGCCAAACAAACACAATTTTTATGATACCCACTGACGAACACGAAATAAGCAAAATTATTGTATCTTTAAAAAATACATTGAGCACTGGATATGATAGTGTATGTACTAAAGTTTTAAAAAGTTGTTCTTTGATAGTATCTCGTCCACTAGCTCATATAGGAAACTTAATGTTGACACAGGGAATATTTTTAGATAAATTAAAGCCCTCGCTCGTAAAACCAGCTCACAAAAAAGGCGATAAACATAGTATGAATAATTACCGTCCAATCGCACTTTTGTCAATATTTTCAAAGGTATATGAACGCATGTTATACAAAAGATTATACGATTTTCTAGAACGACACAATATTATTGTACAGGAACAAAGTGGGTTTAGGAAAAGTAAGTCGACAGATCTTGCTATCTATGATCTAACAAAACAGATAAATGATTGTCTAAATGATAAACTACTTGTTGCTGGTATATTCATGGATATGACTAGGGCTTTTGATTGTGTCGACCACAAACAGCTCCTATTTAAATTAGATAAATATGGTATACGCGGAACTGCATACGATTTATTGAAATCTTATTTAACTGACAGAACACAATACTGTGAAGTCAGTACTATTGATCAAAATACAAGAAATGAAGTTATATACAGATCAAAACCTAAAAAAATATTATTTGGTGTACCTCAAGGCAGTATACTTGGTCCACTGATGTTCCTTGTATATATAAATGACCTACCAAGACATATTAAAAATCCGACTATTTTATTTGCAGATGACTGTACCATAGTAATTAAATCAAACGATAAACATGAATTAGTGAATAAAATAAACGATACAATTTGCAATACTATTAAATGGCTGACGACAAATAATTTAAAAATAAATCTAACAAAAACTAACATCATTCAATTTCATCATCCACAATCTAATCCAATACAATTAAATATATCTTTTGACACAAATAAAATTGAATTAGTTGACGATACAAAATTCTTAGGAGTTTATATAGATAAGAACTGTAATTGGAAAACAAATATTGATAAAATCTGTAGTAAAATAAACAGCTCTGTTTATGCTCTAAGAAAACTAGTTATGCTCTCAAATATAGAGACTGCTATGACTGCATATTATGGACTTGTACACTCAGTCATACGCTACGGAATAATCTTCTGGGGTAATTCAACAAACGCAATAAATGTTTTTAAAAGGCAAAAACGATGCATGAGGGCTATGTTTGAAATCAAACCAAGAGATAGTTGTAGACCCTTCTATAAAAAACATAAAATATTACCCGTACCCTCAGTATATATCCTAGAATGTTTGCTGTTTGTAAAAAAGTATTACTACAGATTCGAGTTACACGATAATACCTATGCCTTAAAGTTACGTAGTAAAAACAAACTTGTACTACCAACTCCAAAGTGTACGTTATACAGAAACAGCGTGCACTTCATGGCTGTATACATGTATAACAAACTACCTGACAAAATGAAAAATATGGATTATAATGAATACAAACAAACGGTTACGCGGATATTGAAGGACAAGTGCTATTATGACATTAAAGATTATCTAGATGACAAAAATTTTTATAATAACTAAATTTTGAATAATTTATGACATGAATATTAGCTTGACATGCATTACTGTAAATATTGTAGATTAATTTGTAACGTAAAACTATTACATTATTAATATTTGTATGTTCTTTTTAGAGCAAGAAGTGGTTTGTTCAATTCAAATTGTAAAACCTATTGTATGTACCTGCTTCTACAAATAAATGATTTGATTTGATTTGATTAGGTATAATAATAGAAAAGAGAAGTGTTGTAGTTATTTTGTATTCAATATGTTCTTTAACAAACCGCCCTTTCCCTAATAAAGAAAAACAACGATACACAATGATGGAATTTTATTACAACTCATAAATCTTCATGTAAACATGTACCCAGTATTCGTACGTTTGAAAAACAATGAAATATACTCCCGGAGCTCGGGTCCCTGTATATAATTTCCCCCGAGCTAATAAAGCGAACATTCAATAGACCGTAAACCGTAACACATTATTCTTTTCAAAAAATCTGTATCGTTCATTATATATAAGCGACAGTCTTTATTTCAATATTTTATGGATTTTCTTTATTATTATACTTGCTTTACGACTTTTAACAAGTGGCAGAGATATATATTTACTACGTAATATCCCCTCGTACGTAGAGACGTAGGCGCTATAATTTTATTTTTTCACACAAGCGTAATAAACATAGTTCATTTAATTTTAATATTGATACTATGATAATAAACATGCCTTACGAACAATTTAAAAATATGTGGAACAATGGTTTCTACTCTGACTTATTCAAAAAACTTTGCTAAAAACCCTAAAAGGGTACAGATTTTCCTATAAACTTTTTCTAAACTCTAAAGTTCCTGCAATTTATTCCCTCCTGCTATTTTTGTTTAATAGGTATATTTTTTTGTACAGTAGGATTATGGAGGGATAATTATTTTTCGTGGTGCTATTGCAATTTTTTCACGAATAAATAATCTGTACACTAAAATGTCAGTGTAATATAATTCATGATAAGGTATAAGACGTATTATGACGAGCGCGGTGGCGTAGCGGTCAATGACGCGGCTTCGACATCAACGCTCGTGGGTTCGATTCCCACACGGGACAAACATTTGTGTGCATGAACATGTCTGTTTGTCTTGGTCTGGGTGTTTTCTATGTATCATAAGTATGTATTTACAAAAAAAAAAAAAGTGTATTTACGTATGTTTATCAGTTGTCTAGTACCCATAACACAAGCTTCGCTTACTTTGGGGCTAGATGGCGCTGTGTAATTTGTGTGACAATATTTATTTATTTATTTATTATTATTTAATATAATTGATATTAAGATATAAGACGTTTTTGGGGTGTAAGTGGTTCATCAAAATCTTTGAACCAAAGCCAACTTCACCTACACATAGTGCACCCTGCTGACTGACAAACGAACGTCTGGCGAAAAGAGAGGTAGGGAGCGTAATTGTAAGCTACCCGACTGGGGAATGTATCTCCACCTCACAGAATACCGCAGCCAAATAACAGTTCCCTTGAGAGTTGTTGTGTTCCTGCGAGTGAGTGAGGTCACCAGAAAGAAAGGAAGTAGATGGTGCGTTGGCAGCGGGGGTGGCAGCGCGCGAGCAAAATTTTATGTTGCGAGCGTTAATATGGCTACGGTAACCGCTTCACATCAGGCGACGTATGCGTCTGCCACCCGATGTAGTATAAAAAAAAACAATCATTCATTATTAACAAAAAAATACTAAAATTATAAAAATCTAGCCAAATTAAAGTTCACTTAAAAAATACATGTATTCTATTGTAATACTATCAATTAATTCTGATATGCATTAGTGCAAGTACCTAGGTATATCTTGTAATGTACATGTACAGTGATCATAAACTAACATTAGAATCACGAGAAAAAAATATAATATTAATTAAATATACACCACATGTATTTGTATGTATAAATTCAATTAGAAATATTTACCTTTTTTAGGTCGATATTGCATAGTTTTTTTATAGGCCGAAATTCGAAGTCACAACAATTAGTTATTTGATGAATAGATTACTAGCCCTTCGACTGACTGACGACGACGACCACAATACTGACTCATCGATACATGACGATACTATGCAGAGTTTGCCTAATCTCTCAACAGATGATAACAGCTACTCAATCATAATTGAAAAATTAAAAAATGATCTTTTAATTGCTCACAATGAAATAGACAATTTAGTCACAGAAAATACTACTTTGAAATCAGAATTAGAGCAATGTAATAAGGTATTGAACACATACAAAAAATTAGGAGTTATGGATTTTTGTAATACACCTTCACCGAGAAAGAATAAACGTACTAAAACGAATTCGAGTTTACCAAGCACACCTAAGTCAACCAAAACTAGTAAATTTATACATTTGAAGAAAACAAATAATACTCGATCGACTCAAACTAGCCCTGAACAAAAACCGAAAAAACATGACTTACTCTATTATAATAAAACAAAATTTAACTCCGAGGTAAAAAATCAGACTACAAAACTATTTACCGAGACTAAGAAAAATAAAATGACTATAATAAGCTGCAACAACAATAAGAATATAAACACATTAAAATTGGCGGAACATAACTTTAGCGACGAATACCAACTTTGTCATTACTCAATGCCCGGAGCAGGAATAAAACAACTGTTCACAGATATCGAAAATAAAGTACGTGACTACTCAGTAAATGATTACTGCATTATTATGATAGGACAGGCAAACTTCAAATCAACAGATAAATATTATGACTGTGTGACGTATATAAGAAAGCAACTACAAAACATATCGTATACCAATATTATAGTATGCGTGCCTACATACAGTTGCAATGAATACTCGATGATGTATAATTGGCGTGTCGAGACATTCAACAATCTATTGAATTTGGATAATCAAGCACATGAATATTGTTATATATTAGACTCCAATAAAAATTTGAATTATTCATATGACATGTTTTTAAAACAAAATGGCTCCATAAATAGACGGGGAATGAAAATTATAATGAACGACATAAAAGAACTAATAAGAGAACTGCAAATTGTACATTCTCAAAATACACATATAAGTTGCAGGGAGAAAGCACCCAACACCAGCTCAAACGATTTTACAGAGTACTACTCTAAAGAAATGACTGATGACACAAACAGTAAACAAACATTGACACCAAAGGAAAACACAAATGATACACTCAAGTTAACACAAATTGAGCAAGATTTACCAGGGACCACGACTAGCCAGGACAATCAAGAATCATGTAAATGTTTTTTTCGAATCCAATAAATTTCGCATAAACATTCTACAGCAAAATATAGCTGGACTACTTAATAAGCAAGAACAGCTAGAAATTATCCTTAACGAACTGGCGGATACAAACCAAAGCTTTGACGTAATATGTATCACAGAACATTTTATGAGACCAGAAGAAGTGATGCACTTAGACATAACCGGATATGAATTGGGTTCTGTATTCACCAGGTCAAAGGACAGAAATAAGAAAGTAAATAGGGGAGGAACTTGCATTCTTATAAAAAATGAAATAAAATATGAACAAATTATTGCCATTAATAATTTAGCAATTAATTATAATTTTGAATGTTGCGCAATACGTTTAACAGACCTTGATGTCATAATAGTATGTTTGTATCGTATTCCAAGTAATAATTATGATATTTTTTTTGGGAAACTAGAAGAGCTATTACTGTTAATAAAAAAAACAAATAAGCCTATAATCATATGTGGTGACTTTAATATTAACAGACTAAATAGGAATCAAATATCTTTGGAGTTTGAATATCTACTTGAAAATTTTAACTTTTTCTTACAAATTAATGAACCCACTAGAATTGCTAATACATGCTCAAGTTGCTTAGATAATTTTGCCACAGCTAACGTAGAAGGATCAACTGCATCAGTGGTAGAATTTGATTTATCAGATCATAAAGGCATAATATTGACTATGACAATAAAAACTATAAAGGAATCTGCAATGGATTATTGGTTTTCCTACAGACGCGACTTTAGTCAAGATAATATAACTAAGTTTTGTAAAGCTATTAGTAGTTTGACATTTAATGATGTATTTCAAAGCAAAAACCCTAACGAAGCTTATGAGAGGTTTTATGACGAATTTATATTATTTTATAACTTATGCTTCCCAATTTGTAGAATAAAAGTAAGAAATAAATATAAGCCTCCATGGTTATCCAAAGGTATAAAATTATGTACGAAACGAAAGAGAACTCTTCTCTGGAAATACAGAACGAGGCCCAGTAGAATAAATAAAATAACTTACGACAACTTCAATACCAGACTTAAAAAAATTATTCGCAATACTCAGAAAATACAAAACACACATTATATAAAGTCAGCAAATAATAAAGCTAAAGCTACATGGAACTTAATTAATAAAAACAGAAAGAAAACTAAACACGCAATACAAAGCATTATCGAGAATAATGAAACAATCAAAGATCCTAAACTTATAGCAGAAATGTTTAATAACTATTTTATAGACCAAATAAAAAACAATACTAAAAATGACGACCCTAAACCGACAATAAATAGCCAAACAAACACAATTTTTATGATACCCACTGACGAACACGAAATAAGCAAAATTATTGTATCTTTAAAAAATACATTGAGCACTGGATATGATAGTGTATGTACTAAAGTTTTAAAAAGTTGTTCTTTGATAGTATCTCGTCCACTAGCTCATATAGGAAACTTAATGTTGACACAGGGAATATTTTTAGATAAATTAAAGCCCTCGCTCGTAAAACCAGCTCACAAAAAAGGCGATAAACATAGTATGAATAATTACCGTCCAATCGCACTTTTGTCAATATTTTCAAAGGTATATGAACGCATGTTATACAAAAGATTATACGATTTTCTAGAACGACACAATATTATTGTACAGGAACAAAGTGGGTTTAGGAAAAGTAAGTCGACAGATCTTGCTATCTATGATCTAACAAAACAGATAAATGATTGTCTAAATGATAAACTACTTGTTGCTGGTATATTCATGGATATGACTAGGGCTTTTGATTGTGTCGACCACAAACAGCTCCTATTTAAATTAGATAAATATGGTATACGCGGAACTGCATACGATTTATTGAAATCTTATTTAACTGACAGAACACAATACTGTGAAGTCAGTACTATTGATCAAAATACAAGAAATGAAGTTATATACAGATCAAAACCTAAAAAAATATTATTTGGTGTACCTCAAGGCAGTATACTTGGTCCACTGATGTTCCTTGTATATATAAATGACCTACCAAGACATATTAAAAATCCGACTATTTTATTTGCAGATGACTGTACCATAGTAATTAAATCAAACGATAAACATGAATTAGTGAATAAAATAAACGATACAATTTGCAATACTATTAAATGGCTGACGACAAATAATTTAAAAATAAATCTAACAAAAACTAACATCATTCAATTTCATCATCCACAATCTAATCCAATACAATTAAATATATCTTTTGACACAAATAAAATTGAATTAGTTGACGATACAAAATTCTTAGGAGTTTATATAGATAAGAACTGTAATTGGAAAACAAATATTGATAAAATCTGTAGTAAAATAAACAGCTCTGTTTATGCTCTAAGAAAACTAGTTATGCTCTCAAATATAGAGACTGCTATGACTGCATATTATGGACTTGTACACTCAGTCATACGCTACAGAATAATCTTCTGGGGTAATTCAACAAACGCAATAAATGTTTTTAAAAGGCAAAAACGATGCATGAGGGCTATGTTTGAAATCAAACCAAGAGATAGTTGTAGACCCTTCTATAAAAAACATAAAATATTACCCGTACCCTCAGTATATATCCTAGAATGTTTGCTGTTTGTAAAAAAGTATTACTACAGATTCGAGTTACACGATAATACCTATGCCTTAAAGTTACGTAGTAAAAACAAACTTGTACTACCAACTCCAAAGTGTACGTTATACAGAAACAGCGTGCACTTCATGGCTGTATACATGTATAACAAACTACCTGACAAATTGAAAAATATGGATTATAATGAATACAAACAAACGGTTACGCGGATATTGAAGGACAAGTGCTATTATGACATTAAAGATTATCTAGATGACAAAAATTTTTATAATAACTAAATTTTGAATAATTTATGACATGAATATTAGCTTGACATGCATTACTGTAAATATTGTAGATTAATTTGTAACGTAAAACTATTACATTATTAATATTTGTATGTTCTTTTTAGAGCAAGAAGTGGTTTGTTCAATTCAAATTGTAAAACCTATTGTATGTACCTGCTTCTACAAATAAATGATTTGATTTGATTTGATTAGGTATAATAATAGAAAAGAGAAGTGTTGTAGTTATTTTGTATTCAATATGTTCTTTAACAAACCGCCCTTTCCCTAATAAAGAAAAACAACGATACACAATGATGGAATTTTATTACAACTCATAAATCTTCATGTAAACATGTACCCAGTATTCGTACGTTTGAAAAACAATGAAATATACTCCCGGAGCTCGGGTCCCTGTATATAATTTCCCCCGAGCTAATAAAGCGAACATTCAATAGACCGTAAACCGTAACACATTATTCTTTTCAAAAAATCTGTATCGTTCATTATATATAAGCGACAGTCTTTATTTCAATATTTTATGGATTTTCTTTATTATTATACTTGCTTTACGACTTTTAACAAGTGGCAGAGATATATATTTACTACGTAATATCCCCTCGTACGTAGAGACGTAGGCGCTATAATTTTATTTTTTCACACAAGCGTAATAAACATAGTTCATTTAATTTTAATATTGATACTATGATAATAAACATGCCTTACGAACAATTTAAAAATATGTGGAACAATGGTTTCTACTCTGACTTATTCAAAAAACTTTGCTAAAAACCCTAAAAGGGTACAGATTTTCCTATAAACTTTTTCTAAACTCTAAAGTTCCTGCAATTTATTCCCTCCTGCTATTTTTGTTTAATAGGTATATTTTTTTGTACAGTAGGATTATGGAGGGATAATTATTTTTCGTGGTGCTATTGCAATTTTTTCACGAATAAATAATCTGTACACTAAAATGTCAGTGTAATATAATTCATGATAAGGTATAAGACGTATTATGACGAGCGCGGTGGCGTAGCGGTCAATGACGCGGCTTCGACATCAACGCTCGTGGGTTCGATTCCCACACGGGACAAACATTTGTGTGCATGAACATGTCTGTTTGTCTTGGTCTGGGTGTTTTCTATGTATCATAAGTATGTATTTACAAAAAAAAAAAAAGTGTATTTACGTATGTTTATCAGTTGTCTAGTACCCATAACACAAGCTTCGCTTACTTTGGGGCTAGATGGCGCTGTGTAATTTGTGTGACAATATTTATTTATTATTATTTAATATAATTGATATTAAGATATAAGACGTTTTTGGGGTGTAAGTGGTTCATCAAAATCTTTGAACCAAAGCCAACTTCACCTACACATAGTGCACCCTGCTGACTGACAAACGAACGTCTGGCGAAAAGAGAGGTAGGGAGCGTAATTGTAAGCTACCCGACTGGGGAATGTATCTCCACCTCACAGAATACCGCAGCCAAATAACAGTTCCCTTGAGAGTTGTTGTGTTCCTGCGAGTGAGTGAGGTCACCAGAAAGAAAGGAAGTAGATGGTGCGTTGGCAGCGGGGGTGGCAGCGCGCGAGCAAAATTTTATGTTGCGAGCGTTAATATGGCTACGGTAACCGCTTCACATCAGGCGACGTATGCGTCTGCCACCCGATGTAGTATAAAAAAAAACAATCATTCATTATTAACAAAAAATACTAAAATTATAAAAATCTAGCCAAATTAAAGTTCACTTAAAAAATACATGTATTCTATTGTAATACTATCAATTAATTCTGATATGCATTAGTGCAAGTACCTAGGTATATCTTGTAATGTACATGTACAGTGATCATAAACTAACATTAGAATCACGAGAAAAAAATATAATATTAATTAAATATACACCACATGTATTTGTATGTATAAATTCAATTAGAAATATTTACCTTTTTTAGGTCGATATTGCATAGTTTTTTTATAGGCCGAAATTCGAAGTCACAACAATTAGTTATTTGATGAATAGATTACTAGCCCTTCGACTATCATGTTTATAACCATTTTATGTCTTGTTTTTTGTACGTATCAATAAACTTGTTGCCCTGTTGATGAGATATTTAATAGCAAATTTTATACCTGCCGTATTATTTTTATTTTTAATATTATAGAACAGTGGTTGCTAATTAGTTTTTCCTGCATACCACTACCAGAAAAAGATGAAAATCTCGTACCCCTTTATTACATTGTTGATTGCTTTCTTTCTAGTAATATAATAATAATAAATAATAATAATTTCTAGTAATATAATAATAATAAATCCGCAGGGCAGCTTGTGTGGCGAGCTGTTGTGTGAGTAGCGACACCACGGACCCGAGTCTCCAAAGAGTCGGTCAGGGCCTTCGTCTCCGGCGTGTCTTCATCGGTCGGAGTGTAAACACAAGAAGGCCCGCAGGACTCTTAGCTCTGGCTTGCCTTCATTGGCCGTCCAGAGAGGAGCCGCTAGAGCTATATGCTCCAGGGGTGGAAGTGTTAAAGGGCATCACGCCGCGAGTAACTTCGGAGAAAGCGCAGGACACCTCTCGACATCCCTGAGTCACTCATACCGGTGTTGCCCCCGGCCGTTTTCCTGGCATTTCGGGGGCCCATCTAGTGAGTGGCAAGCCACCGCCTGCCGCAAATAACTAGCAATAAAAGCAGTTATGGCAGGCGTCCGTCCCTCTTCTGTAATAGCCCGGTATTAAGTTCACCCAGATCTCATCTCCATAACCCATTTGTTTTCCATCATACTTCGCTATAGTCTCAACGCCTACCGAGACCTGCTCATGGGTATGTCGTTCCATTGGCATATTCTGGAGCGGGTCACGGCGGGCGTACAACATTACATCAAACTTCTCAAAGGGGCCTCTACGCGTTGGATCCATATCCCCGCGCACGCCTATCAAATGACCGGGCTTGACCCGTGAATTAAGAGAAACATAAATAATAATAATCGCAATAGTCTCAACGCCTGCCGAGACCTGCTCATGGGTATGTCGTTCCATTGACATATCCTGGAGCGGGTCACGGCGGGCGTACAACATTACATCAAACTTCTCAAAGGGGCCTCTACGCGTTGGATCCATATCCCCGCGCATGCCTATCAAATGACCGGGCTTGACCCGTGATTAAAAAGAGATAAATAATAAATATTGTCAGACAAATTACACAGCGCCATCTAGCCCCAAAGTAAGCGAAGCTTGTGTTATGGGTACTAGACAACTGATAAACATACGTAAATACATTTTTTTTTTGTAAAAATACATTTATCAGTTGTCTAGTACCCATAGTACGGGTACTAGACAACTAATAAATGTATTTTTATTTGTAAATACATAGGAAACATCCAGACCAAGTCAAACAGACATGTTCATTCACACAAATATTTGTCTTGTGCGGGAATTGAACCCACGACCCCGGAGTCAAAGTGGACATGGTTAGCCATACGACCACCGGGGTCGTCAAAAACTAGGAGTAATGGATATGGGCTACAGATGTTTATTACACAGTGGGATGTCAGCGGACGTTACTCTGATTCGACATTAAAACTTGATTCCTACACAGTTACTAGTTACAGTACTACTTTTCAGTGTTATAATTGACAGCCCATTTATCGACGGTTATAGATTATATGGGGTGTAAGTGGCTCACTACCATCTTCGGAGCCAAAGCCAACCTCACCTGCACGCGGTGCACCCTGCCGATAAACGGACGAGGCTCTGGCGACAGTCGCCAACCCGCCTGCCCAGCGTGGCGACTTAAGGGCATTACTCACCAATGCACACAAACAGAAATATATGGCCCCCAGTACCCGGCAGCCCTGCTATCCCGTGCCAAGGTGGCGGTATCGGTTCCGGCAGGGCGGGGGGTGCGAACAATCTCCGGTTGGCAGGCCACCACCAACAACTGACCATTGGCACATATAATACAAGGACACTGAGGCGCGACGAGGATGTAGGAGAGCTGGAAGTAGAACTGAGGTCAGTCAAATGCCAGATTCTGGGCCTGTCGGAAATCCGACGAGAGGGAGAGGATACCGTGATACTCGAATCTGGCAACCTCTTCTACTACCGTGAAGGAGACCAGCTCTCCCAGGGCGGTGTCGGGTTCCTCGTCCATAAAGCTCTGGTCAACAACGTAGTGAAGGTATCCAGTGTGTCGTCGAGGGTAGCATATCTTGTGCTAAAACTGACGAAGAGATACTCTTTGAAAGTAGTACAGGTATATGCTCCAACGACGACTCACCAGGATGAAGAGGTCGAGGCCATGTATGAAGACATTTCAAAGGCCATACATAATACCACCAAGACCCACTTCACGGTTGTTGTCGGGGACTTCAATGCCAAGGTGGGAGTACAAGAATGCGATGAATCGGTCGTCGGAGGGTTTGGTTTGGGGTCGAGGGACCACAGGGGGCAAATGTTGGTAAATTTCCTCCAAATGGAGGGGCTCTTTTTGATGAACTCGTTCTTTAAAAAGAAGCCCCTGAGGAAATGGACCTGGCAAAGCCCCGACAAAGTGACTAGGAATGAGATCGACTTTATCATAACGGATAAAAGGCGGATATTTAGGGATGTCTCGGTGGTTAATAGGTTTGGTACCGGTAGCGACCACCGACTTGTACGAGGCACCCTAAATATCAGCTATAAACTCGAAAGAGCCCGTATGATAAAGTCGAATCTACGTCCAACTCTTCCTCAAATCACTCAAGCTTCGGAAAAGTTCCAACTGGAACTTCAAAACCGGTTCAACTCGTTGGAAACCACTGCGGACATGGACGAGGCATCAGAGAGAATAGGGGCAACACTATACGAAGTCGGCAGTAAACACTTTGGGCGGCAGCATAGAGCTCGAGAGGCCAAGCTCTCTAGCGAAACTCTGGCTCTTATGCAGAAGAGACGAGAGGCGACAGCGTCTGTTAGGGCTTCGACAGAATATGCAGCTTTAAATAAGCGGATCAGAAGGCTGATACGGCGGGACTATCGCGTCTTCAATGTCAAACGAGTTGAGGACGTGATAGCGTGCAACAAAGGGCTGAAAGTCTTTTCTCGGCCTTCTGAATGAGCTTATCTGTCGAAGCTCAAACTGGAGGATGGTCGAGTCGTGTCTTCTAAGCCAGAGATCTTCGCGGAGGTGGAGAGATTTTACGGCGAACTCTATGCTGCACATGCACCTGTCCCTACACCAGCTGCTCGTGTAAGTGATCGCCGAGCCCCGCTAACCCGACACGAAACCGAGGATATTCCAGACATCAGCCTGGGTGAGATTAGGATAGCCCTTGAACAGCTGAAAAATGGTAAGGCTCCCGGTGAGGACGGAATTACAACAGAACTGTTGAAAGCTGGAGGAACTCCGGTTCTAAAGGAACTACAACGTCTGTTTGATTCCGTCATTCACAATGGGACCGCACCAGTCGCGTGGACCAGGAGTTTGGTCGTCTTATTCTTCAAGAAAGGTGACAAAACCTTATTGAAGAATTATAGACCGATCTCGCTCCTGACTCACGTGTACAAGCTGTTTTCAAGGGTTATCACGAATCGTCTCGCCCGAAGGCTTGATGACTACCAGCCACCGGAGCAGGCTGGGTTTCGTAAAGGCTATAGTACCGTGGACCACATATATACATTGCGGCAGATTGTGCAGAAAACCACAGAGTACAATTTGCCGTTCTGTGTGGCTTTTGTGGATTACGAGAAAGCCTTCGACTCCATCGAAACTTGGTCTGTTCTGGAATCCTTACAGCGGTGCCAAGTTGACCACCGCTATATCGAGGTGCTGAGATGGTTGTATAGCGCTGCGACAATGACAGTCCGCGTCCAGGACCAGCAGTCTAAGCCTATCCAGTTGCAGCGAGGAGTACGTCAAGGGGATGTCATTTCCCCGAAACTATTCACCGCTGCTCTGGAAGACGTATTTAAGACGCTGGACTGGAAAAAACGGGGCGTCAGTGTGAATGGCGAGTACATCTCACACCTTCGATTTGCCGACGACGTGGTCATAATGGCTGAATCGCTGGAGGATCTCGGTCGTATGTTGGTCGATCTCAATGCTGCATCTCGACGTGTGGGGCTGGGGATGAATTTCGACAAGACGAAAGTCATGTACAACGATTTTGTCATCCCTAGCCCGGTTATCGTAGAGAATGCAGCTATTGAAGTAGTTAAAGACTATGTCTACCTCGGACATTCCATACAGCTTGGCCGGGGTAATTTCAACAAAGAGATCGATAGACGCATTCGACTGGGCTGGGCAGCTTTTGGAAAGCTTCGGCACATCTTCGCCGCACAGATACCCCAATGCTTGAAGACTAAAGTCTTCAACCAGTGCGTCCTCCCTGCAATGACATATGGTGCAGAGTCTTGGACACTGACCATCGGACTGGTCCACAGGCTAAAGGTCGCGCAGCGAGCGATGGAGAGGGCTATGCTCGGGGTTTCTCTGCGGGATCGAATCCGAAATGAAGAAATTCGACGGAGAACTAAAGTGGTCGACATAGCCTTCAGAGTTTGCAAGCTGAAGTGGCAATGGGCCGGTCACATCTGCCGAGTAAGTGATGGCAGATGGGGGAGGAAGTTATTAGAGTGGAGGCCGCGCATAGGACGACGAAGTGTTGGACGCCCTCCTACTAGATGGTCCGATGACCTTAAGAAAGCGGCTGGGAGCGGCTGGATGCGAAAGGCGGAGGATCGTATCTGGTGGAAAGCATTGGGGAAGGCTTATATCCAGCAGTGGGTAGATACAGGCTGATGATGATGATGATGATGATAGATTATATAACATCACGCTACGACCAATAATAACAATTCCCATAGGAGTTGTCGTGTTCCTGCGAGTGAGTGAGGTCACCAGATTATCACGTTAATATGCATATGATAACTGCTTTACATCAGGCGTGTAGTATAATACAAATAAATAATAAATAAATATTGTCAGACAAATTATACAGCGCCACCTAGCCCCAAAGTAAGCGAAGCTTGTGTTATGGGTACTAGACAACTGATAAACATACGTAAATACTTTTTTTTTTTGTAATTACGTACTTATGATACATAGATATGATACACAGTATGCTTGTCTACTTGTCTGTCACCCGATGTAGTTTTAAAAAATAGGAGTGGAACAACAATGAAAAATTGTTGCAAAAACGGGGAGAATCCCACACAAGCGAAGCTAGGGCGAATGGCTAGAAACGAAAAACCCGTCTCTCTCAGTTCTAGGAAAATTCGATTTCTCTCAAAATACGCCGAGCAAAATCGTTCACCCGGGTAGTAGCGTTATTTGCTTACGTAAATTTAATTATTAATCTATATATATAAAAGAAAGTCGTGTTTGTTACAACACTTATAACTCGAGAACGGCTGGACCGATTGCCATGGTTTTTGATTTGTTGGATTTGTCTCCGTCCAGAATAGCAGAATAACTATTAAAAACATTGGAAAATTTACGAAAAAAAATAAAATAAAAGAAAAATCATTTTTCCATACAAAATGTTCGTGGATGTCGGACCTGTCAAACGTGACGTTAACGTGTGTACGTCAAATGAATGCGTGCGTTCAGAAATGTGGGTATAGGATAATAAGTATTGAAACATTGACAAAATTGTCGAAAAATTTAATTTGAAAACGGATTGGGATATTTATTGATTTTCAATTAAATGTCAAATCGATTGGTCTAACTTTTACGTCGCGAAAGTTGTCCGTTGTTGTTTTGAAAATTGTTTATGAATGAATGCTTGAAAATGAATATTAATTGGTTGTCAAGTGTCATGGTACTTTATTTTGTGACATAGTAAAATACTGAACTTAATATTTACCCACTGCTGGGTAATATTTACCCACTGCTGGGTAATATTAAATACGGGTCTTCCTTCAACTGAATATGTTTCGAGCATACTCCACCACGCTGCTCAACTGCGAGTTGGCGGACGCCAGTAATTGCAAGCCGCCTAAAGGCCACTTGCTTAACGTGCCTTCCGAAGCACGGAGGAGCTCGAGATAATCTAATGATAACAACCGGGACCGACGTCTTACGTGCCTTCCGAAGCACAGAGGAGCTCGAGATAATCTAATGATAACAACCGGGACCGACGTCTTACGTGCCTTCCGAAGCACGGAGGAGCTCGAGATAATCTAATGATAACAACCGGGACCGACGTCTTACGTGCCTTCCGAAGCACAGAGGAGCTCGAGATAATCTAATGATAACAACCGGGACCGACGTCTTACGTGCCTTCCGAAGCACGGAGGAGCTCGAGATAATCTAATGATAACAACCGGGACCGACGTCTTACGTGCCTTCCGAAGCACAGAGGAATTCGAGATAATCTAATGATAACAACCGGGACCGACGTCTTACGTGCCTTCCGAAGCACGGAGGAGCTCGAGATAATCTAATGATAACAACCGGGACCGACGGATTAACGTGCCCTCCGAAGCACGGAGGACCTCGAGTTAATCTAATGATTACAACCGGGACCGACGGATTAACGTATCTTCCGAAGCACGGAGGAGCTCGAGATAATATAAACTCATCCATGGACAGGCTACGGTTGACGTTGCTTAACTTGCGTGTACAATTAGACTGACACGTGCAATGACGCCATCGTGCTTCTCTATTATTTTCTATTATTCATTATATTAATTTCAAGACATCATAAATTTTGTTCAACTAATATGTATACCACGACATTCATTGACAATTAGGCGGTACGAAGTTCGCCGGGCCAGCTAGTAAGTAATATAGGAATACTATTAATTACGTTCGTATTTTTCTTTTGCGAAATCCGGCGAAATTAATAAAATTAATTACAGAAACAAAAATCGTTCTAGTAAAATTTCCTTTATAATATGCCGAGCAAAGTCGGTCACCCGAGTAAAATTATTAATTGCCTATTTAGAACAAATTCACCTTTTAAATAAATAATATTGACCTACAAAATATTATTAATAATGTTCGATTTTTAAAGTTTTCAAAGTTCGATTTTTTTTTCGAAGTCAGGACAAATTAATTAAATCAATTAATTTGCACGATTTCCACGAATGGTGAATAGAAAATAATTATAAAGTATTGGGCTTAAATTTTCTCATTAGCCACTAATTATAAGTAGGTCGTTATGCTTTCGATTCTCATTAGTCAAGTATAAAATTATTTTCGCCAAAGTGGATAAATTGTAATTACAAATTCAAAAGTCGGAAGTCCAAAACGATACCTTTTAAAGTGATTCGAAGGTAAAATGTATTTATACTTGCTTTGTGTACCTACATTTTATTTATTTTTTTAGCTTTTATCACAGTATACCTAAGCAATGTACATACGTACATTTCGGGACGGGGGCCCACCACACATACCCACCACTATGTCTCTTGTGCACCAGGATTAACAGCGGCGATCAAAAAAGCAATGAACAAGAAAGTCCACTGCAGTCCCATTCATTGCATTGCAGGTTATTGTGCTCCTGGGAGTGAGTGAGGTTACCAGTAAGCAAGAAGTCGCTGCGTTGGGAGCGGGAGTGGCGGCGCGCAAGTGATATTTCATGTTGTAAGCGGTAATATGGATACGGTAAACCACTCCACATTAGGCAGGCTGAGTCATATTGCTTGTTTGACACCTGATAAAATCTAAACAAAGTGTCACACGAATATCTTTTGAGCTAAAGCCAACGCATGTAGCGGCGCGTGAGCGATATTTCATGTAGCGAGCCTTTATGTATATAGTTATCGTAACAGCTTCATATCACGGGCTGTATGCTTGTTTGTCATATGACGTAGTAGTAAAACAAATAATAAATGCGGTGGGTAAGGTCGACTGTTGAAATATTGACGCCTCGCCACGCGCTCATAACTCTAAAACTTTACTCATTCTACTCTTTCATCTCCTCTATCGCTCAGGCATAATTATCTATACAAAATAGTTTTGATATCTGCCAGTTGTCCCATTTCCATTTTATTTTATTAAAAAAATATACCTGCCTAGTCTATTTCCAGCTTGACCGATCACTCCAATGTTACCATCCAATGACTCCCTGCATTCTTCAGCTGGTAATCAAGGTGTACCACCTCCCACTATTCCCAGGCGATATATATTTATATAATTCTGGTTTCGCGGTGTTTGTTACCAAACTCTTCCGAAACGGATGGACCGATTTTAATAAAATTTTGTGGGTAAGTCTGAGAATCGGCCAACATCTATTTTTCATACCCATAAATGATAAGGGTGGAGGACCCCACCCCTAAATATTTTTTTTATTTTAATGTCAATTTTTTTTATGTTATTATGATTTAGCATTGAAAAATACATACAACCCTAAATTTTCACCCTTCTACCATCAACCCCTATTTTTTTATAGCGATTTTAGTATAATTTATACGGCAAAACGACGTTTGTCGGGTCAGCTTCTTTATAAAATTATTTATAGCGCCAGAAAATCAAAGGTCTCTCTTCACGTGTAAACTGTAAAACTAATTAATTTACACTTGAGAGGCTGCAAGTTCAAACATATGACGTGCAAAGTGCAGTAAAGTGGTATATTAAAACCACAAGAGATGTTTATTACACATAGAACCACAGAACTAATAATAAAGAGGAATAAGGATCATAATTGTTTGTACGTTAATCTAGATGTAATTATGTGCGTGATTATGTAGTGACGGTTCTAGTCATTTACATGTGTTAATTATTATAAGGCATGATGGGGACAAAGCGGCGACATCTGTTTCGGAAGGAAATAGGAATGATGACATTTCTATCCTCTTTATTATTAGTTCTGTGCGTAGAACTGTCATTTGCTTGGTTGTTGCTGTAGGGTAGGTTATTTGAAATTGCCACTTTAATATGAATATCGGAGTAGGTAACACTCTCACTCTTAAAACTACCAGTTCCCACTGGATGCCTGCTTGATTATTTGACATTTAGAATAAAGGCCACGACATAAATTTCATGGACAATTTGCTGTTTCTGTCATCTATGAAACCAGTGATTCATAACATAACTGCTACGAAGGAAAATAAAGTGCATGAAACTATGTGTAGTAAGTATGCAGGGTGAAAATCTTTAATGCCAACTGGAGGGAAAATACTCTATAGAATGGAGATAGCAAATTTCACTCAAAGGAAACTCTTTTTTATTAAAAAAAAAACAAATTTGCATTTAAAACTTTTTTTAAATGTACTTTCGGCGACCAGAAATCGAACCGGTTATAATTGGAAAAAACAACATGCTGTACTTTTAAGGCATCAAGCGATAGGGCGAATCATAGGGATCAAATCTCTCTAACAAACATGTCAATTTAAATGAAAGAAAAACCATGAAATCTAAACTTACTTTAATTAAACGTGAACAATTTGTTTGAGTAATAACTCGTGACATGCATTTCTTAGTACTTATAGAATTCGGTATTGATTCTGCTTTGGGTTATTTACATATAATTGTTATATACTTAATTGATACCAAATACCTCGTTAAAGGGAAGAAACTAGCAATTAAAATTTTCACAGTGCTTCTCGATTGCTTTACTTTGGTACGCGTTAATTCGTTTTGATTCAGCCAAACTATCGACTGACGCCATGGTTCTGGATCGTATTGGTAAATCAAGGATCTTGTCATTTCATTCTTACTACAAAGTTGGAGACGCTTAACTCAGTACGCCCACGGTACACGGTTCAATCAGAAGGTCCTTTATCCATAAATACAATTTGAAGTCAAACATAATACTCATCTGGTTTTAGGCCACATTTGATCGTAAAAAAATATCACATGAATGCTCCCGACGCAAGTCCATTTTTCAAGAGACACGATAATTCAATTTCGCTAAAAAAAAGTGAAGAGAATTTCAAACTTGGAACGATTTTTTTTATGGACGAATAAACAAATTTTTAAAAACAATTGTAATCGGTCAGGTCCTCATACAAATATTTTTTTTTTGCAAATTTTTTGCGTGCCCCTTACTATTGAAATTGAATTTCTGTGGCGTACTGGTATTTACGGTTAATGTACAGTTTGTGTACAGATCTGCCTTATGTAGCAGACTGTATCTTCTATTATGTATTATGTACGTTGCTTAATGGGCACTTCAATTATAAATTATTTTGGGTATTTCGCCAACATTTAATGGTCGGTACCATTAAATGTTGGCGAAATACCCAAAGTAGGTAGTTTACGTATACACCCAGGCTATTTGACTAACATTTTTTTCGGTTTGATATGTAGGGATGTCTCAATAATATAACCATAGGTGAAAGATAGCATAAAAATCTCTCGAGATATGTTAATTTGAAAATCTCAATTTTGGGCTCTTCCGAAAACGCTTCATACAAAAGGCTACTGAGTTATGACGTCACACGTTTGTTCACATTTTTCATGCATCGAATCAAAAATTTGTACGACAGCTATGTTAAATACCCCCGTTTCCTCGTGGTCATATTAGGTTGTCATATCAGTATGACTACGAGGATATACATGTCCTCGTGGTCATACCATACATTATATTTTTAGTAAAAAGATTTTACTTCCTCCTGTGTACATAAATTCTTTTCCGCATGTAGATTGAAGAAAAAATAGAATTGACATTAAATTATATTGACATTCAAATTATATAGGACAGACTTTAAGCAAATCCTGTTTAATTCCGAAGTCGAAATTAATATTGGTTTTTAACCGACTTCAAAAAAGGAGGAGGTTGTTGTTGTTGTATTCTCTTTATTGTACACCAAGAAAACAGTAATTAGGAGGTTCTCAATTCGACTGAATATTTTTTTTTATGTATGTTATTCGAATTCTTTGCAAATTGTGAACCGATTTTCATAATTCTTTTTTTATTTGAAAGGGTATGATTGCAAGGTGGTCCCATATTCACCAAGTCAGGATCTGATGATGAGATGCCAGGGAAATCAAGGGAAACCCTTAAATTTTATAAGCACGTATAGTCAAATTCATTTTTTTTATTTGAAAGGGTAATTGCGAGGTGGTTCCATATTCACCAAGTCAGGGTCTGATGATGGGATCCCAGAAGCAGATTGACGCACTAAACAATCTAATTTAATATAATATGTATCACTTGTGAGATACATTGTGTTTTCATGCGATGGCCAAGTCGATCTGCTTATTTAAAAGATAAAAGATTTTTAATATTGATATGCTCAGTATAAGATGTTGTTTGGTTAGCTAATTACGTAATAAGTTAAGAGGGAAGGTCCCTTAAGTAGGGACTGATTGAATTAACCGACTTGGTATTACATGGATCTCACAACTTTTTACGGTAGAAGAACTGAGTTGCGAGACTTGGTTTTTTTTTACAAGTTATGTTTTTGATGGCATCTCATTGCTTTTTGTAGATAAGTAGTCCTCCTTTTTTTCCTATCCGGTACTAGTTCTTGATCTTCAGCTATAGTTTTTCTCAAAGCCCACTTCCTGTCTCTAGGGATTTTTATCGGAGGCTTTGATGTTACAATTTTTGACAAGTTTGGACAGTAAATACTTCCTAGTCCATTGTATAATTAATAAAAACTATTAACTAGTATTTGTATATCTATCATCATCATCATCAGCCTGTATCTACTCAATGCTGGATATAAGCCTTCCCCAATGCTCTCCACCAAATACGATCCTCCGCCTTCCGCATTCAGCAGCTTCCAGCCGTTTTCTTAAGGACATCGGACCATCTAGAAGGAGGGCCAACGCTTCGTTATCCTACGCGCGGGCTCCTAATGCCTTCCTCCGCCATCTGCCATCACTTACTCGGCAGATGTGACCTGCCCATTACCACTTCAGCTTGCAAACTCTAAAGGCTATGTCGACAACTTTGGTTCTTCGTCGAATTTCTTCGTTTCGGATTCGATCCCTCGGAGAAATCCCGAGCATATCCTTCTCCATCGCTCGCTGTATATCTATACATATACTATAATATTTTTGTGTATGGTAAAAATATATATACAATATTACAAGCCCGCAAGGTAGCTTATGGCGAATTGTTGGGGCGAACATCTCTCTCTTTCTTGCGCAGACTGTTTTTTTTACAACTTCGTGTGGCGCTACGTTAAAATAAGGAACTATATAGTAAGCAATGTTTGATACCGACTTGTTGATATTGTACTGACTGTAGAAAAAAAGATTTTTTTTCTACAGTGCGTAAGTTAAATAAATCGTGGTCTGTATTTGTGTGTATACCTGGGATATCGCAGTAAGACCCAGAGGTTGCCTGGAAGAAAGTGGTCGCATTTCTGTGCAGGACGGGAATCGTGATAACCGCGGCGGCGCAAGCAAGCCACCTCCGCCGGGCGCGGTTATGATTATTAGTGTTTTTTTTTCCTGGAAATTCTATTTAATACCTTGCGGGATTTTGGTACAACTTCATAATACATGTCCCAATCTTGCTCTTTCATTCCGTTGACCATTTTACTAGTTACCTTTGAACATAATCCGTTGACCATTTTACCCTAGTCAAGTTATTTTTGAACGTACATAATTATATGCCGGTACTATCTACACCTATTATTCCATTATATTATATACATAATACAGGTATACTGATTCATTTACCGCAAATGTAACTTTGTAATCCCAAATATTTATATGGGATTACAAAGTTATTTATGCAGTTAATGTATCTAGAAAACTGGACGGAAATTGCAAAATATTTTAATTTTTCCTTGATTTATACAGTAAACACGAATTGTATTCTAAATTTGAAGCTTCTGCTAGAAGTGCCTTAGAATTTTGATGATCGGTGAGTCAGTGAGTGAGTGACAAAATTAAGGAACTTTGACTAGTTATAATTCTAAAACTACTGGTTCAAATTGAATGAAATTTTAAATATACCGTGTTTATACAATACCTGCTTGATTACTAAAAAATCAGGCTCCTAGTTTTATCCACAACAAAGTAGGGGGTCGAAAAAGGCCTGAAGTGCTTCGAGAAAAGGATGGTACGGCCGTGCCGCTTTTTGCTCGACTTGGTGGGGGCACTGCCGTGCCCCCAGATCTTGTGTCACGCGATATTTTTTTTCCCAGAAGACGGGCTGCAGCGTCTGCCGGGGTATTCCACCAATAAGCTGCGCTCGCCAACTGAAGTCGGTTTCAATTTTTTTTAAATCAACTTTATTTCTTAGAAAAATTACGATAATACAGATCTATTTATTTTAAATCCTTTGTTGTCTTTTTCTTTTGTTTTGCCACAGGATGTGCATAGATAGCAATATGATCACGAGGACATGTATATCCTCGTAGTCATACTGGTATGACAAATTAGTATGACCACGAGGAAACGGGGTTAAATACTACGTTTATGTAATTAGTATCATAATAAAAGTTATAGTATTTTTCATTCCTTCTCCAATGTAAATATTATTTTTTAATAATTTCATACTTTTAAAATGGACTTTCCCGCCAAACTTTGATCGACCCTAAAATAAGTCATACGGAAGATATTAGAATAAAAGTTTGCAGATCTTTATAGTTTTGTGTATTTTACGATATTGTTAAATAATTTATACAATTTTTTAACATTGTCAAATAGCCCATTGACACGTGAACTCAACTAATGCAGACCGCAAAGTGGAAGTAGCAATATGTCAATGTTGCCAGTTACCAATAGATTATTATATATACTACTAGCTGGCCCGGCGAACTTCGTACCGCCTAATTGTCAATGAATGTCGTGGTATACATATTAGTTGAACAAAATTTATGATGTCTTGAAATTAATATAATGAATAATAGAAAATAATAGAGAAGCACGATGGCGTCATTGCGCGTGTCAGTCTAATTGTACACGCAAGTTAAGCAACGTCAACCGTAGCCTGTCTATGGATGAGTTTATATTATCTCGAGCTCCTCCGTGCTTCGGAAGGTACGTTAATCCGTCGGTCCCGGTTGTAATCATTAGATTAACTCGAGGTCCTCCGTGCTTCGGAGGGCACGTTAATCCGTCGGTCCCGGTTGTTATCATTAGATTATCTCGAGCTCCTCCGTGCTTCGGAAGGCACGTAAGACGTCGGTCCCGGTTGTTATCATTAGATTATCTCAAGCTCCTCTGTGCTTCGGAAGGCACGTAAGCCGTCGGTCCCGGTTGTTATAATTAGATTATCTCGAGCTCCTCCGTGCTTCGGAAGGCACGTTAAGCCGTCGGTCCTGGTTGTTATCATTAGATGGCAGTCGTTAAGCCAAGTGGCCTTTAGGCGGCTTGAAATTACTGGCGTCCGCCAACTCGCAGTTGGCGGACGCCAGTAATTTCCAGCCAGCCAGTCGTGTTTGTTACAACACTTATAACTCGAGAACGGCTGGACCGATTGCCATGGTTTTTGATTTGTTGGATTTGTTTCCGTCCCGAATAGCAGAATAACTCTTAAAACATTGGAAAATTCTTGAAAAAATAAAATAAAAGAAAAAACATTTTCCCATACAAAATGTTCGTGGTTGTCGTAGCTGTCAAATGTGACGTTGTCGTACGTGCGTACGCCAAATGTATGCGTGCGTTCAGAAATGTATATTAAGCTCATTATAGAACAAATGTCATAGATTAAAAACAAATGTTAACTCTATTGGTCTCATTTTTACGTCTTGAAAGTTGGCTGTGATTTGTTTTGAAAACAGTTTTGTGGATTTAAATATTTATTGCAAAGAGAATGTAACCACTACGTTTTAAGAGACGGATGTGCCATATAAATAGCGTAATTCTAATATGTATGAAATGGAAGCGAAAACAATCAGAATTTGTACCAAATTCGCTTCCGATTCATAGAGTCGTTTTTTTACTTTGAGTTGCGCCAGGCTGATTTATTGGTTCTAAAATATTTATGCGTGCGTTCAGAAATTTAAATCAAGCTCCATAAATCTATATAATATATAAAATAATGTCGTGTCTTGGTCGGGAAAGTATTAAAAACATTGAAAAATTGACGAAAGAATTAAATAAAAGAAAAAACGTTTTCCCATACAAATAGTGCCAGTTAAAAAGGATTGGAATATTTATTGATTGTTATGTAAATGTCAAATCGATTGGTCTCACTTTTACGTCGCGAATGTTGTCTGTGATTTGTTTTGTGGATTGAAATTTTTATTGTTGTCAATTGGTACTTTTTTTGTGACTTTGTAAAGTACTGAACTTATTATTTACCCACTGCTGGGATACGGGTCTTCCCTCAACCGAAGATGTTTAGAGCATACTCCAACACGCTGCTCAACTACGGGTTGGGCCACTAACTTGGCTTAAGGACTGCCATCTAATGATAAACACCAGGACCGACGGCTTAACGTGCCTTCCGAAGCACGGACGAGCTCGAGATAACATAATAATAATAATAATAATAATAACATCAGTCACATCAGTATCGGCTGCAGTTGCGTCGAGTTCGAGCGACGAGTTTCACACTCCCCCGGCGACGCCTACACCTGTGCGCCGGCGAGGACGGCCGCCGATCCGCTTGGGACCACGTGGAACACATACCGCGAACAGGGTCCCCGCTGTCGGTGGTGCAGTGCGCCGCATGAGATGGAATCAACAGATTAATGAGAATGTCATGCGAGCGTACTACGAGGCCACAGAGGGGGGAACTAACCTCACTGCGTATCGTGATCGGATGCATTCTGTTTTTCAGGCTCTTGAACCAGCTGTCAACGTATCGACCCAACGACTATCGGACCAAGTGAGGGCCATCCAGCGCTGTCATCTGCTGGATGATGCCACACTTCAGAGGCTGCGTTTACAAACCCAAATTAGTCGTGTCATTTCTGAGCCGTCACGACCTCAGACTCATTCACAGCAAATTATAGTGAATAACCCTGGGCCCACTGTTGAAGATAATGATGAAGATGACACGACTAATATGGGAAACAGGTATGATGAATTGAGGAGAACTTTGGAAGATGTGATTAGTAAATATCGGTATGTACCCACGCACCTTAGACCAGATGTACCACGATTGCCTATGCATAGACAAAATAGTCAGCTAATGGGAGCCTTGGATTCACTATTATCAAATTATTTTGATAGCAGTGAAAGTTTGGTAGATACGCACTCAATTTTATATTGCGCAGCGGTTACGGCATGCCGTGTAGCTCATGTCAAATTTCCAAATTGTGACAGGGCTGCACGAGCAACTCACCAAAAGCCAACCTGGCAATATAGAATTGAGAAGCGTATAGCCGATACCAGGGTTCTCATTGCTAAACTTATTTGTTTCAGAACGGGTAACACGCGCCCTAGGGTTATGCGTTTTGTGAACCGAGCATTTATTGGTACTAATGTAGCACCAGAAGAATATTTGTCTCGGGCCACAGAACGCATAGACCTACTAAAACAAAAAGTTTATGCATGGGCAAACCGTGTACGTAGGTATAAGAAGCGGGTTGACCGATATTTACAAAATCGCATGTTCCAAAGTAATCAGAGGAAGGTATATAGAATTTGGGAAGGACCTGAACAAAGTGTGGCTGACACGCGCCTACCTGATAAAGATACCATGAATTTATTCTGGAGAAATATCTGGTCAACGCCTGTCAGCCACACTGACGATTTGTGGCTTGAAACAGTCGAGCAAGCATGTGAACAGATTACACCAATGACAAATGTCATTATAACCAGGGATGATGTAGCTTATGCGGTCCGGTGCTTAGCCAACTGGAAATCACCAGGACCGGATAAGCTGCAGAATTTTTGGTTGAAGTGGCTGAAAAGTTCGCATGCTTGTTTGGCGTTCCAATTCCAACAAGCGTTAAATGATGGGTCTTTGCCAAATTTTATGACCACCGGTGTCACACACCTCCTCTACAAATCTGGAAGTACCACGGATCCTAAAAATTATCGACCAATAACATGCTTACCTACCATCTATAAGCTCCTTACATCCATTTTGAGAAGCAAAATCACTCAGCATATTGATATCAATAATGTTATGTGTGCTACTCAAAATGGATGTAGGAAAGGATCCCGTGGTACCAAGGAATTGCTCCTCATTGACATGGCCATTAGCCAACAGGTTCGTAGAAACCGTAAAGATCTATCGGCATGTTGGATAGATTACAAGAAGGCCTTTGATTCTGTGCCTCATACGTGGCTTATGAAGGTCTTAGAGTTGTATAAAATAGATACAACTCTATGCACTTTCCTAAAGTCATGTATGGGGCAATGGAAAACAGTCTTTCTCTATTCAGGATCCCGATCGATCTGTGGTGATGACGAACCGATTGAGATTAAAAGAGGTATTTTCCAAGGTGACAGTTTGAGTCCCTTGTGGTTTTGTTTAGCTTTGAATCCTTTGAGCACGTTGTTAGAGGATTCAAAACTAGGCTACAGGTTGCGAAGGGGAGGTCAGGCAATATCTCATCTTCTATACATGGATGATTTGAAACTGTTTGCATGTAGCAAAGTTCAATTAATGGCATTACTAAAGATCACTGAAAACTTTAGTAATTCTATTAAAATGGAATTCGGTACAGACAAATGCGCTGTCATGTATGTAAAGAAGGGAACGATATTAGTGTCTGAGAGACTCGAACTCTCAGATACTATACACCTGAAATCCCTTTCGGAAACTGAAACCTACAAGTACTTGGGTATGTCAGAAAATTTAGGAGTTGCCGAGACCGACATGAAGCAATCATTGCGAGAACGTTTCCTTGGCCGCCTGAAAAAAGTACTTAATAGTCTTTTATCAGGTGGCAATAAGGTGCGTGCTTATAATGGTTGGGTCATGCCGGTCTTGATATATTCCTTTGGCATACTCAAGTGGACTCAGACTGAACTTGACGCTATCGATCGTAATGTCCGAACGATATTGACCGCCCACCGTATGCATCATCCACGATCATCAGTAATGAGGTTATATATCCCTCGAAAATGTGGTGGTCGAGGCTTTTTAAACGCTAAAACCCTACATAATCGAGAGATATGTAACCTCAGGGAATATTTCCTACAAGCTGACGTGGAGATGCATAGGGATGTGGTCAATGTTGATCGTGGATTAACCCCTTTATCTCTGGCTAAAGAGAACTGGCATAAACCTGTAGTATTAAGTGTTGATGATCGCAGAACCATATGGCAAGGCAAAGAGCTGCATGGACGGTTCTACCGGGCTCTACATGGGCCCGATGTAGATCACGTTGCATCCGTAACTTGGCTGCGTTTCGGGGACCTCTTTGGGGAAACCGAAGGTTTTGTCTGTGGAATTATGGACGAAGTTATCAAGACGAATAACTACCGGAAATATATCATGAAAGATGGCACGCTTGATATCTGTCGGGCGTGTCATCTACCTGGGGAATCACTCAGACATGTAATTTCCGGTTGTTCTCATCTTGCTAACGGCGAGTACTTGCACAGACATAATCAAGTAGCCAAGATCATCCATCAGCAGCTTGCTTTGAAATATGGTCTTGTGACCACCGAGATACCGTACTACAGGTATATGCCAGAAGCGGTTCTTGAAAATGGCCATGCCACATTATACTGGGATCGATCTATTATCACTGACAGGACTATTGTTGCCAATAAACCTGACATTGTGCTAATAGATCGATCAACGCGCCGAGCAATCATTGTAGATATCGCTGTCCCACATGACGTTAATCTTGTGAAAGCTGAAAAGGATAAACTAACTAAGTATCTGGATTTGGCTCACGAGATTACCGACATGTGGGACGTCGATTCAACAATGATTGTCCCGATAGTTGTTACGGTCAATGGTTTAATCGCCAAGAGCTTCGACCAACATCTCAAGAAGCTCGCGTTGGGAAGCTGGATCAAGGGTCAGATACAGAAAGCTGTCCTCCTTAGCACGGCACGTATTGTGAGGAAGTTTCTGTCTCTGTGATCTTGACCACCGGTAGTTTGGACCTTGTTCCCGCTATCGGGGGGATTCTGTTTTCTATATTTTTTAATGTATTTTTTTTATATTATATATTAAAAAATGTAATAAATAAGGTATTAGAAATAAATAAATGTCATAATAATAACATAATAATAATAATATGTCGATTCTACAATGATTGTCCCGATAGTTGTAACGGTTAATGGTTTAATCGCCAAGAGCTTCGATCAACATCTCAAGAAGCTCGCGTTGGGAAGCTGGATCAAGGGTCAGATACAGAAGGCTGTTCTCCTTAGCACGGCACGTATTGTGAGGAAGTTTCTGTCTCTGTGACCTTGACCACCGGTAGTTTGGACCTTGTTCCCGCTATCGGGGGGATTCTGTTTTTTATATTTTTTAATGTATTTTTTTTTTTTTTATATTATATATTAAAAAATGTATCAAATAAGATTTAAAAATAAATAAATGTGATAATAATAATAATACAATAATAATAATAATAAATCCGCAGGGCAGCTTGTGTGGCGAGCTGTTGTGTGAGTAGCGACACCACGGACCCGAGTCTCCAGAGAGTCGGTCAGGGCCTTCGTCTCCGGCGTGTCTTCATCGGTCGGAGTGTAAACACAAGAAGGCCCGCAGGACTCTCAGCTCTGGCTTGCCTTCATTGGCCGTCCAGAGAGGAGCCGCTAGAGCTATATGCTCCAGGGGTGGAAGTGTTAAAGGGCATCACGCCGCGAGTAACTTCGGAGAAAGCGCAGCACACCTCTCGACATCCCTGAGTCACTCACACCGGTGTTGCCCCCGGCCGTTTTCCTGGCATTTCGGGGGCCCATCTAGTGAGTGGCAAGCCACCGCCTGCCGCAAATAACTAGCAATAAAAGCAGTTATGGCAGGCGTCCGTCCCTCTTCTGTAATAGCCCGGTATTAAGTTCACCCAGACCTCATCTCCATAGCCCATTTATTTTCCATCACACTTCGCAATAGTCTCAACGCCTGCCGAGACCTGCTCATGGGTATGTCGTTCCATTGACATATCCTGGAGCGGGTCACGGCGGGCGTACAACGTTACATCAAACTTCTCAAAGGGGCCTCTACGCGTTGGATCCATATCCCCGCGCATGCCTATCAAATGACCGGGCTTGACCCGTGATTAAAAAGAGATACATAATAATAATAATAACATAATAATAAGTTATGGCAGGTGTCCGTCCCTCTTCTGTAATAGCCCGGTATTAAGTTCACCCAGATCTCATCTCCATAGCCCATTTATTTTCCATCACACTTCGCAATAGTCTCAACGACTGCCGAGACCTGCTCATGGGTATATCGTTCCATTGACATATCCTGGAACGGGTCACGGCGGGCGTACAACATTACATCAAACTTCTCAAAGGGGCCTCTACGCGTTGGATCCATATCTCCGCGCATGCCTATCAAATGACCGGGCTTGACCCGTGATTTAAGATAGATAATAATAATAATGATTTATTTTCTCATCACAATATTTTTTTTTACATTAACTTTTTTTAGTTACAGAACGTTTAAATATAAATACTGTGTGAGACCGGAGCTTCTGAACTAGGCCGGAGCCTGTATCTCAGTGCAACATAAACTCATCCATGAACAGGCTACGGTTGACGTTGCTTAACTTGCGTGTACAATTAGACTGACACGTGCCTCACGCCATCGTGCTTCTCTATTATTTTCTATTATTCATTGTATTAATTTCAAGAAATCGTAAATTTTGTTCATATATATTATGTACATCACGACATTCATTGACTGTTAGGCGGTACGAAGTTCGCCGGGACAGCTAGTTAATATATATATCGCATATTGGATGTTGGTATTAGTGCTGCCAACAGTGTGCAGTGTAAGTATGATAGAGTTTCTATGAAATAATGTAAATGTTTATTCATCATTTTCACCCTCATGCTGAACATAAATCTCCCTCCTAAAGAGCCATACATCCTGATCCTAAGCGCCCTTCATCCATCGACTCTCTACAATTATTTTGAGGTCATGCCCCACATAGATGGCGGTTCACACGTGTTTAATATTGCTCGATATAATAACAAGCGAGCCGGCAGGGAAGTAGAATCGGTAGAGACACTACGTAGCGCGTGGAACGTTATAGCACAGTATAAGTCATAATAAAATAAAGTAATAGTCATAAGTACTACGTACAGTATGGCCTCTCCCTGCCGCTCTTTCGTGTCGATCTCACCTCCCCTCTGAGACAAATCGGGAACAGTTTGTATCGCGCCGCACGTAGTAGTAAAGGACGCGACATTTGTATGGAGCGGCCGGGTGTGGTTATAGTTTCAGTACCTATAGTTAGATGGTCTTGCGTAGACATACGACGTAGACAGGTATTTCATTTTCGGGACGTGGATAACCGCCTGCGTTCATGTGGACGACTCTTCTTGTACATACCTTTCTATAATAATCACATTTACGACAAATCCTTTATTATCCTTGCGGTTAAGCTATGGAACTCCTTACCAACTGATGTAAAGATGGCCTCTTCTGTAGGTTTTTTCAAATTGGCTTTAAAAGATCCTTTGATAAAATCTTCAACTGCTAGTACCAACTATATTGTATTTAAATATTACTTAGAGTACCTAATATGTCAATTTAATTTGTTCTTCGTTTGTAGTCTCATTCCACCCTAGGGATGTACATATTTACGGAATCCTCTAAGATATTTAAACATTGACTGGAAGAGATCCCGTAGAGTGATAAGTCCACCTTTGTAAGGCTTTTATTCCATGTAAGCTTTTCAATAGATGTCAATACATGACAGCAGTTAAACCAAGACAGTGGCCTTCTGAAAACACTGGCCTTCGCCAACTCGTAGTTGAGCAGCGTGGTGGAGTATGCTCTAAACACCATCGAATGAGGGGAGGCCTGTATCCCAGTAGTGCGATGAATAAGGGTTGATGATGAATTATATACGCGGACGCATTACGTACTTTGATTGTTTAGTAAACCGCATCCAATTTTGGCAACAACCCATAATCATCCATCCCATTGTTGGGATACGAGTCTCCCTTCAATCAAAGGGGTTTAGAGCATACTCCACCACGCTGCTCAACTGCAGGTTGGCGGATATTTCACCAGAGGATCTAATTTTACTAGAGCTCGATGGTCTCACGAGGTCTATGTGCATACTATTATTGCTTGCTACTATTATTACTTAATAGTTTCTTTATACTATGTTGGATGAAAAAAGATACAAGCGATGTGTGTCGAATATTATTTTATGTTCCGGTTCACCGGAACATAAAATATATGACCATGTGCCGAGCCGAGACCCATCTGCCCGCTGATCATGTAGCGAAAGAATGTTTAAATCTGATCACTAGTTCTTGAATTTATCCATTACAAGAAAAATACTAATCTATCCTTAAAATATTAGTGTAGAAGTGTAAATTGTGTAGACTAAAATTATTTGTAATACAGTTTTGCTATGAGAAATACTTCAGGCGTTGATAATCTAAACATAATAGTAGTGAAACTGTTGCATAATAAGGGTTATTAAAATACGAGTGTGAGTTTATAACATGAGCCGAAGGCGAATGTTATAATAGACCACACGAGTATTTTAATACCTAATTATGTTCAGTTTCATACATTACTTTATCTAATCTCATGAAATATATGATAATAATATTTTAAATACAACCATGAAGTTAATTTAACAGCTATAATTCTTACTTATAAATCCATTTGCAGATAGAGCATGCGTAGTGCGCATGTGCGACGCGCCGCGCGGCGCCGCGTTCACAGATTATGTAGAAAAATTTTGCAAAGTTGCAATGTATTTGCATTGCAACCTGTTTAAAATACCTGTGTTTTTTGGGGTGTAAGTGGTTCATCAACATCTTTGAACCAAAGCCAACTTCACCTGCATGCGGTGCACCCTGCTGATTGACAAACGAAGCTCTGGCGAAAAGAGAGGTAGGGAGCGTAATTGTAAGCTACCCGAATGGGGAATGTACCTCCACCTCACAGAATACCGCAGCCAAATAACAATTCCCTTGAGGGTTGGTGTGTTCCTGCGAGTGAGTGAGGTCACCAGAAAGAAAGGAAGGAGATGCTGCGTTGGCAGCGGGGGTGGTGGCGCGCGAGCAATATTTTATGTTGCAAGCGCTAATATGGCTACGGTAACCGCTTCACATCAGGCGGGCTGTATGCTTGTCTGCCACCCGACGTAGTATAAAAAAAAAAAACCTGTATCCAGGGCTGAAGCTGTATCGAAATGGTCAAAAAGTTATTTTACGATACAGTTGTCCATAGAAGAGCTGTATCGAAAAATAACTTTTTAAATTTATTTTGATAGCTTGTGATGACTGTCATTATGATACTGTGTTTAGTTTTTTAATGTGTAAATTTCAGTATGAGATTAGATAAACATATTTATTATAGGCAAAGTACGCCGATATTACATACAAGAAACAAGAAATTATTATATTTTTTTTAAATATATACTATACTGTAATGGTGGGTGTTTACCCACCGTATTAATCTTCTTAATATTATAAAAATTTCGTGTCACGTTGTTTGTCCGCGATGGAATCCGAAACTACTGAACCGATTTAAATCAAATTTTACACACGTGTGCAGTTTTATCCAACTTAAAATATGGGATAGTTTTTAACTCAATTATGAAACAGAAGCACTTATAATTGTCTTCAACATAAAGTTATTTTGGATTGAGTGTGGTTCAGTAGTACCTTTAGAGCCAAAACCAACCTCACTTGCACATGGTGCATCCCACCGGCTAGCAAAAGGGGCTTTGGTGAAAGAGTAATAGGACATGTCGAGCCTATACTGGTGTAATCATAAAGATTTGATAATAATTTATCTTTAATTTGTTGGATTTGTTTCCGCCCCGTATAGCTGAATAACTATTAAAAAATCGGAAAATTTAATGTAAAAATATTTAAAGGCGATACGAAGTTCACCGGACCAGGTAGTATATTTTTTTTATACTTCGCCGGGAGGCAGACAAGCATACGGCCCGATTGATGTGAAGTGGTTAGCGTTAACATGAAAAATCGCTTGCGCGCCGCCAACACTATTGCCATCGTAGGAACTCCTTCCTTCCTGGTGATCTCACTCACTCGCAGGAACACAAGCAGCTTACAAAATACGCTGTGCCCTACTTCTCTTTTAGCCAGAGTCTCGTTTGTCAGTCATCATTCAGTTTCGATCCAGTCTTGATCAAATTTGGTATTTTCGTATCACATTACAAAACTTCAAAGTTTAATTTAAGTGTGATTATATCGAAATATGACCAAGAATTAAACAAACTAAGAAAGTTACTTTGCCAACAATAAGATTTGATAATAATTAGTTAATAAAACATTGTATATCATTTTTAATCAATTCACAATTTAATCTCGATTCGGGCAACTGTCAATCAGCGATCCTAAAATAATTACGGAAATTGACCTTCTGGTATTTAATCTATACGCTGTAGAAGTAGGAGCGAGAGGTATACCAGCAAAATCTCTCTATAACCTGCTGAAAGACCTTGGCTTGTACAGAAGTGCAGTAAGTTCTATACTAGAACGAGTATCTAAAGCTGCATTAGCAGGTTCATACCAGATTTGGCTGGGCAGGGAGAGAAACACAAGTAGTGAAGGTGAGTGTTGATGTACGTCGGAAAGGGGCCCCTTAAACCTACACCCGTATCACAAGACTCGGGATCTGCATGTGGTTTCTCAGTCTCTGCCACACGATAGACCCGGCACCCGCACGGTGAATCCATGGAAGATAAGAAGTTCGTCTCTATTCTATTCGATTCATATTATCAAACGGCCAATCGTTTGATAAACTGAGTCAATATTATAATTTTATATTTGGATAGTGTTTATCGGATAACAACTGTGATAAAGAGTATTCCAATAAATCAATACGGTTGCTTTATCTTCCATCAAAATAATTGTCTCGCAAAACTTATAGGTTAATATTTCCTTATGCGAAGAAAGGATTTTCTTTTATTATTTTTAAGACCATTATGGCACTGTGGCAGTCTAATGACAAGAGCTATGTTCATCATTGATCGTTTTGAGATGAAAATATGATGATTGCTTCAAAATAACCCCAAGATTTGAAATTGACAAGAAATTATTAAACGAAACAAAATATTGAAATGAATGAATGAAACATTTAGTTATATCTCTTGCACATGCATAATTAGTTATTTTAGGTCCGTAATAAGCACATATGTAGAATTAAGTATTGTACGTGATACATTATTTACGCTAAAATTATCTCAAAATGGCAACGCTTCAATGGCTGTCCTTATTTAGCGTAATAAATTCTTTGATCCTTCATCTATCCAGTGGTCTGATTGAATTTTGGATGAAGATGAGAGATTTGTACTCCAACGCCACTCACACGGCTGAGACAAATTGAATGACACCTCCGAGTTTGACATCTCATATGTTGAAATCCGTCAAGCGGTTTAGGCTGTAGAGCGTGACAAAAAAGATACATACCTACATACACTCTGAATACATAACCCTCCCTTCTTCGACAGTCGGAAAATAAACATATACACGTACGGAGGCGTAGAATAACAAACTGTAGGGTCATCGAATTAATCATACAATATACATTCCCAAATCGAAAACCGTGGCTGAAGGGCGATATTCTATTCCAATATTTCTCATTCATGATTCTGATCATTGGCAAAGGTTGAATTATTGGCTGGACCCTATATTTTATTTATGGTTCAAAAACTCGGTTGGAATTTCATCGTCTCGCACCAAAGCATCTGTATGAGGTCGACCCACTTGTATGGATTATTTAGATGACAGAACTGAACACAATAAAATTTCGACGTTTCAAGTAAATAAAATCTAGTGCTTGATCGAGTTTTTTGGTCACATTCGAACTTCGATTCGATTCGTGTTAACGTTTACTCATATTGCGAATAAAATTATTCATATTGTGAATTTACCAGACGCGTATTACATATTCAAATTAGCCGGGTTGCTCATTTCAAAATGTGAGCAAGTAAGCCACATAATTTTGATAATTGTCATAAATTCACAACATCATAGTTCTTCTCTATTTGGTTGGTTTGTTTACGTTCACATGATCGAACGCGAACAGAAAACTAGCACTAAGCACTCTGGTGCTCTAATAAATTTTATATCGTTGTTCCTAATGTTCCTATTCTCTATTCAGAATAACATGATACAAAATATAAACAAAAAGTCATGGTTGTTAAAGTTTTTCCCGCGAGCAATAAACTTGCACTAAACACTTTGTTCGCAATAATCAAACTTTAGGAAAGTGTTAGCTTGTGGCATATAAAAGCGAATTTACTTAATCATCATGTGTATTTCTAGATTTAGATAAATAAAAATACCTTGAAACTATATACATATAGTCGCACACATTATTTGATACCCGACTGGGTAAGGGTCTCTACCATGTAGAAGACCGCAGCCTATCAAAAATTACCTAAAGGTTATGTTAATGCGAGTGAGTGAGGTCTCCAGGATGAAAGTAGTTACAACGAAGTAGAATATTATAAAAAACTTAGCGAAGAAAGAAATGCAAGTCGTTAATAGTTTATTTTATGGAATCTGAGGCCTACTATGTAGCCAAAGTTTCGGGCGAAAGTTCGGAATTTTTCAGATACGAATTTTATTCGATTGGGTTGATTGATGTGGATTATCATCCAGCTGAGTGCTTATTCCGAGATTTTGCTCGCGTTCGATCATATCACCGTAAATAAACCGATCAAATAGAGACCAACTCTCATGTTGTGAATTTATAAGACGCGTGTTACATATCTGTCTAGGACGGACGAGAGAGGGTCGTGCTCCTGTAGTGGAGACTAAAATGACCTGATGATGATGATGACATATAAAAATTATGTGGTTTACTTGCGCACATTTTAATTGAGCAATCCGGCTAATTTGGATATGTAACACGTGTCTGGTAAATGCACAATATGAAACTTCTTCTCAATTTGATCGGCTTGTAAACGTTGACACGTTCAAATTTGGTTAAAGAAACTCACACTAAGCACTCAGGACTTAATTTACGGTCTAAATATCACAATAAATATTATTATGTCGGCCGAAACTTCGGATTTTTCTTTAAAATTTCAATGAATCTCAGAGTCTAAATATAAAGAAAACAAATAAAGATTCCTCTCCTTCGCAATAGGATTCACGTCTCAGGCGTGGTCACATTTCAAATTCAAAGAGGATTCACGTCTGAGAATCTATCTGGATCTATAGATAGACATCTCCAAACTCCAACAATAGGTACTAACAATAGGAACTGGTGTTTTCTTTTATATATACACATATACACTAGCGGCCGGCTCACGCTTCGCTATGGCTTAATCTTCCTGTCCCCATCTTAATCCTGTGGATTTCTCATATAAAACTTGTCCTATTTCATCATATATTTTTTTGTAATTTTTTTTGATATATATGAATAGCTATTTTGCTGTTCGGGAAATTGGCAAATCCAACAAATCAAAGATAATAAAAATCAGTCCACTGACCTTAAATGGTGTAACTAAGCCGAGTTTGTTTTATCCGTAAAAATAAATCTCTAATACTACCCGAAAATTCCGTTTTAATTGGTACACACACTTTCCAATTTAAACCGAGTATACGTGTCCTCCGAAGCACGAAGGAGCTCGAAATAAATAAACCTATCCATACGTTGCTTAACTTGCGTGATCGATTAGCAAAACGCGCGCAACGTCGCCATCGAGTGTATCATTCATCCTACTTCCTATTAATACTATAACTGTGAAAGTTTATGAGGATGTATGTTTGTTACTCTCTCGCGAACAAACGGTTTAACGGATTTGAGTGAAATTTTACAAACATATAGATTATATTGTAGATTGATACGTGGTACACTTTTTATTTATCTACTGTGTATGAACAATAGCTTGTTTATATACGCGGCTTCGCCTTACACACCTAAATAAAAAGTGTGCGTATGTGATAAATATACCTAAATTTGACAGACAAAATCGAAAAATCGTAATTCCAATCTTAATTCGATTAAAAGTTAATCCCTCGACGCGTGTCCGATTTCTTTTTCATGTTGGTGATTGATTTGGAAAAGTTTAATTAGTTTTCGTTTGCGTAGTTCAAAGTGTCGGTTTGGGAATGGCTATTGACGAAGAAAAGTTTAAGCTTCTGGCAGCTAGTTCAGAAGAGTTTGTGGAAATAACAGAGTTGTTTGACACAGATGAAGAGTTTTTGTTAAGTGGCGAAAATTAATTAGATATATTTTTTTAAATGAAAACTTCTTTAGCGACGTTGTGCACTTTTTGGGATGGGCAAAAAATTTAGTTAAACTCGCGCCAGGACACGTGGCCTGATCGAAAATTCGTAAGACGGAGACAGAGTAGACCGCTGGCGCGGCGTTTGAAAGGAAGTAATAACCCTCTTTCGGCGAAAATGTATGCCTGCTCCTGCTGTTTTTAATGTAATCTATATTGTCATGGTTGTGTACGATAGCGCAATAAATGAATATTGTATTTTACCACATAAATGATAGTACTTTTATACTGATAAATAAAGCAATTCGTGCGAAATTATTCCCTAATCATTGCAAAATATTAAAAAATGCACAACGTTAATGTTCAAGTTTTCACTTCTGCCGGCACTCCCGGAGTGCAACCCGTGTTTTTTTTTATTAAATAATACAATTGATCCGTTTATTAAATAATACGAGTGGGAGTGGCCGCACGCGACTACATACGCAAAAAAATCCTTTCCTGGCAACATTACCCGTTTTGTATTTTTTATCACTTGTGTGATAAATGGTACGTCACTACAGAGTGCTTAGTGCGAGACCAAATTGAGAAAAAGTTTCGTATTGTGAATTTACCAGACGCGTGTTACATATCCAAATTAGCCGGATTGCTCATTTCAAAATAGGAGCAAGTAATCCACATAATTTTGATATATAACACGCGTCTTATAAATTTCACAACATGAGTTCTTCTCTATTTGATCGGTTTGTTTATATTGATGTAATCGAACGCAAAACTCGTACGAAGCACTCTAAAGTGGAACTGGCCGAGACATTTCGTATTGCAACCGGAGCATCCTGACTATACTGTCGGCATAATTACAATGTATATTGATGAAAAAAAAAATGTGAAATATCAATTTTTCCTACCTTCCAGCAGTGCCACCCGGAATAGTATGATCCGCCACCTCGGCTACGATATGCCAGGTCAGACATGCAATATGAACTCATCTATATTAATATTATAATCTATATTAATATTAGGTTGGGGAAAAAGTCTTTTCGTATTTTATATGAAAATTCAAAACATTTTTTAATAAAGTTTATTTACATTTAACTAAAGTATGTAGGTGCCATTTTGTTCGATAACTTTTGGCCATCTTGTAGGTAGAGACATGATCCCATTACTATAGAAATTTTGGGACTTCTGTTCAAAAAACCACGACAAGTGGTTTTGGCAGTCTTCTCGTGATGGTAACCTGACATTGCCTAAAGAATTCTGAAGAGACCGAAACAGGTGGAAATCAGAAGGTGCAAGGTCAGGACTATACGGCGGATGCATTAACACCTCCCAGTCAAACTCTCTTAATTTTTGCTGAGTGGCTAAAGATGTGTGAGGTCTAGCGTTATCATGATGAAAAATCACACCCCTTCTGTTAATTAATTCCGGCCGCTTTCTCTCAACTTTTTGCTTTAATCGCATCAGTTGTTCACAGTAGAGTTCAGAATCGATAGTCCTGCCTGGCGGTAACAGCTCATAATGAATAATACCCTTCCAATCCCACCATACACACAGCATCACCTTGTTGCGGGTTAACCCGGGTTTTGCCAGAGTCTGTGAAGCCTGACTGGCCTTTGACCACGACCTTTTTCGCACGTTCTTGTCGTACGTGATCCACTTTTCATCACCAGTTATAAGCTTCTCCAAAAACTGTTCGCTTTCATTACGTCGTAGTAAAGAATCGCAAATGAGTACACGGTTCATTAGGTTTCTTTCAGTGAGATCGTGAGGCACCCAAATATCGAGCTTTTTAGTGTACCCAGCTTTTTTCAATTGCGCCAAAACTGTTTTGTGGTCAATTCCTAATTCTTCAGCTACGTCGTAACTACTGATATGCCGCTCTTGCTCCACTTTTTCAAAAATGGCATCCATTTTATCCGTAACAGGGCGACCATAGCGACGTGCATCTTTCACATCAAAATTTCCTGATTGAAAACGCTTAAACCAAATTTGTGCTACTCTCACAGACACTGCACTAGGTCCATAAACGTCACAAATTTTTTTCGCAGCTTGCGTTGCATTTTTACCTTTTTTGTAGTAAAATTTTAAAATGAATCGAATTTCTTCATTAGATTCACTCATCTTGACAGTAAAAAAAACAAATGAAAATCACACATTTACCTAATTTGAATTTGGAATTATCTTTTTTAAAATATAAACTTTTTAAAGATATCAAAACCTGCCAGACACAAATGGTATAACCAAAGAGATTTTATTACAAGTTCATACATACTATAATGCGAAAAGACTTTTTCCCCTACCTATTATTATAAAGCTGAAGAGTTTGTTTGTTTGAACGCGCTAATCTCAGGAAATACTGGTTCAAATTGAAAAAATCTTTCAGTATTAGATAGCCTATATTTCAAGGAAGGCTATAGGCTATATAACATCACGCTACCACCAATAGGAGCAGAGCACCAATGAATAATAGGAAAAAATATTCCTTTTGAGGGCTTACGTTGCGTGCGCTGCGTAAACGGTTGAAGTTACGCAAAAATCATGTATGAAGACATTGTTCCTCTTTAAAAGTTCTAAAAAAAAGTCCGCGACAGCATATGTCTATCTTTTAAGATTGACTCACTATAACCTTTATTTATGGTAATCAAATTTGATTGCAATTAATGCATTATTTGCAAACAAATTTGAAAGCAGGTATAAAATTACATACTATTACATACAATATTTATTATTATAAATATTGTATGTAAATGTTATTATTATATATTTTATTCATTATGAGCTGTTACCGCCAGGCAGGACTATCGATTCTGAACTCTACTGTGAACAACTGATGAGATTAAAGCAAAAATTACATACAATAGGTACCTACATCAATTATTCACCGATAGTTTTTTTTCTTAATTATACGGTTATGTGTACTTGATTTCCTATGGTTTTACCACGGTAATTCATATTCACGCGGACGAAGTCGCGGGCAACAGCTAGTTTCATATATCCAACCCTGCTTCTACGGAAATGCACTCTAAATCTAAGAATAAATTATGTACCTTTTATATATTAGGATGCCCACGGCTTGGTCGGTGCCGACAGGAAAATCAACTTCATGAAACCAATACAACCAAAACGTAATACGTGTCGCGTAAGTCGCGTTATGTGCCAGTAGATTTGCTTAAGCTCTGTTGTAAAATAAACTAACTGTAAAATAAACTAAGTACTAGATATAGACTACAAGCCCATGGAAAAAATACCTGTGAAATGAACCATCGTGAATAACGCTTAGAAGGCTGTTACTATATCAGAAAATAACTCTGAGCACTATGCCGTCATTTCTGAGCGGTACAGGTGAGTACATGAGTAAATGGAATTTCCCAGGTACAAGTGAGGAATTACGATTAATTATTAATGTACGGCTTTTTTATAGTTTATAGATGATTAAAAATAAATGTCAAAAAACCTAGTGCCGTACTAAAGCGGTGGTGCAGGAAGTCAGTGCAATTTAATTTTAAGAAGCAATATTCCGGCCATTTATTACTGTACAACATTTGTGTAATTCCTTTTGTATACATATACAGATACTTTACCCATGAACGCCATACATATTTCCAGCGCTGGGGTCGAAAGCCAAGGATCGCAACCCTTTCTCTACACCCATATGATATAAGGTCATTGAAAAATGTACGGCATCTTGTTCAAAATTATATTTAACACAGACAATAATGTTTAATAAATATGCCGTCCAAAAAATATTGTTAATATTTTTGTAACTACATAATTATCAAAATTTTAGGATTTACCGAGTTAATACTGCTGTAAGATCATAAACTAATGTACGGCAACTTTTTTTTATATATAATGTTACTAAATATTATCGTTGTACCTTATAGCCGTTCATTATAAATGGTAACAAATAAAAATATTACGTATAGTAATAAATATCCGGAATATTGCTTTTACAATTATCGGCGAATTAAAAATTTGCACTGACTTCCTGCATCACCGCTTTAGTAGGGCACTAGGATTTTTTGACATTTATTTTTAATCATCTATAGACTATAAAAAAGCCGTACATTAATAATTAATCGTAATTCCTCACTTGTACCTGGGAAATTCCATTTACTCATGTACTCACCTGTACCGCTCAGAAATCACGGCATAGTGCTCAGAGTTATTTTCAGTTATAGTAACAGCCTTTTAAGCGTTATTCACGATGGTTCATTTCACAGGTAATTTTTTTCCATGGGCTTGTAGTCTAATAGTAGGTAGGTAGATGTTAGTCAAGAAAGGCATGGAAAAGCACATTTTTTTTCGTAACTTAGTCTAAACTTACGAATAAAAATGTGCGTGTTCGTGATTTCATCAAAATTTATGCCCGTAAAAAATGCAAATAATACCTACATTTTATTTAATGCGACCAAGGTGGCAAACAAGCACATGGCCGTCTGATAGAACCATAGAACCCTAGTGGCCACTTTTTTATATTTTTTGCCACTAATGTGGCAAACAAGCATACGGCCCGCCTGATGGAAAACAATTACCATAACATATAGACACCAGGGGCTCTCACGTGCGTTTTCGACCCTGTAAAAACCTCTACCTACAAACCTTTTTAGGGTTCCGTACCCAAAGAGTAAAAAGGAACCCTATTACTAAGGCTCCGCTGTCTGTCCGTCCGTCCGTCTGTCACCAGGCTGTATCTCATGAACCGAGATAGTAAGACAGTTGAAATTTTCACAGATGATGTATTTCTGTTGCCGCTATAACAACAAATACTAAAAAACTGAATAAAATAAATATTTAAGGGGGCTCCCATATAACAAACGTGATTATTTTGCTCGTTTTTGCTCGCAATTGATAACGGTAATAGGTAGACGCTTGAAATACTCACATAATATTTAGTTATATATTCGTTTTAAAAATAAATAATTAAATAAAAATAAAACAAATATTTAAAGGGAGACCCCATACAACAAACGTGATTATTTTGCCGTTTTTATAGATAATGGTACGGAACCCTTCGTGCGCGAGTCCGCCTCGCACTTGGCCAGTTTTTTTGAATAGACCCATGCTATAAAGCCGCTCGGGAAGACCGCAATAAGAAACATGTATGTATGCATGGGAATAATAGGTTTATTATAATAAAAATTTGTGTTAGGACGTAGCCTAATATTAATATATTCGAAAGTTTATTATTTGAACGAAAATCAGAATAGTGTTGAACATGTGCCCGAATGAAAATTAGTCAGCCCTTTCTAAACAAGGCAATTAAATAGCGCCCTGTATTTGCGTACATAATGAAAATTTATAGAACATCTGTGCCCGAAAGTTGGTCGATTAATCTGGCCGCAACTACGCAATCAATTCGCTATAGAGATGATAAATTATTACCGCTTTAATTAGCTAAAATAACTCAGCTGTCATTCGTTTTTTTTAACGCAGTGTTTAATTTCAGCTGAAGCTTTTACCAGTAATTATACTTACGTAAAAAAGTAGGTAACCTTTTGTTGGGGTAGTTTTAAGGTGCTCCCTCACCGGGAGCATTCACATGTACTATAACATTATAGATTCGTCTTTGAGCATTACATTACAATAATACCTCCCTGACTGACGAGCATTCGCATGTAATGCAATATTATAGATTCGACTTTGAGCATTCGTTGATTCCATAATGTCACAAAGCAGACGAATCGGATGCATCCCTAGTTACAAGTTGTATCAAGATATTACACATTGTATCATTACATTCATATTTGACGATCTCGGTGGCGTAGCGGTCAATGACGCGGCTTCGACACCAACGCTCGTGGGTTCGATTCCCACATAGGACAAACATTTGTGTGCATGAACATGTATGTTAGTCTTAGTCTGGGTGTTTTCTATGTATCATAAGTATGTATTTAAAAAAAAAATGTATTTACGTATGTTTATCAGTTGTCTAGTACCCATAACACAAGCTTCGTTTACTTTGGGGCTAGATGGTGCTGTGTAATTTGTCTGACAATATTTATTTATTTATTATTACAATATGTGCATTGTAATGCTCGGTTCTCCTCCTTCACTGATGTAAATGATGATGTAATGCTCAAATCGATATCGTTACATTACACGCGAATGCTCCTAGTGAGGGAGCACCTTTACATTTTGACAAAGAACGAGGTGGAAATGTACTTGGTCTTAACTCGCGATGTCAATAGATGTTTATTTAAGTTTATCACATTATAATGGAGCTCGATGGCATCGTTGCGGGTGTCAGTCTAATTGATTACGCAGGTTAAGCAACATCGACCGTCGCCTGTCTACGGATTGGTTTATTTATCTCCAGCAATTCCACATAATAAACAGGGCGTATAAATTTGAAGGATAGTCATTCTACTCATCAACATGATTTATTAAAATACTACATAACTACTAAATTTTAGAAAATAAATCCAATATTGCCAATCCAAAGTGATGACTAAGCATTACATTAAGCACAGACAAACTACGTTTGTGATTCTTAGGTCGCTAAATTATTTTTTATTTATTTTATTTATTGCAATATTTACAGCAATTTTACAGGTATAAAACCTAATACAATAGTGTAACCGTTTTATCATTATTATGTAACTTAATTGTAACTTATTACAAACAGCGCTAAGTTTGTGAATTCATTCAGAGAACACGAAAACAGATCAATTCTTTCCGCTATTTCGTTAGAGTGCGCAGTGCACGCGTAAGCGGTGCTTTGCCGAGAAGGTCGGTGCGGCCGCGAGGCACTGCCAGCAGCTGCGGCCGGCGGCGACGCCATACGTATCTGTCTGGTACACATAGACCAGTAACACTCAACAATTGAGTATTCGTTTTACCCATAATTAATTTAAACATGTAAGATGCTAGGTACAACTCCCTGCGTACCCGCAGCTCGTTATACCCCACAATATCCAGTACAAATAAATTATCACTTGCTATATGGTTCAATAAAGTTAACTCGGCAAACTTTAGTTCATTGTTTATTAACTTGTAAGTGGTTCACCACGACTTTTTCTCTTAGAGCCAAAGCCAACCTCAAGTGGTTCACTATTCTATGTTTCATGAATTTGTAACATATAAAATAACTAAGGAAACTAATAAAAAACCGGCCAAGTGCGAGTCGGACTCGCGCACGAAGGGTTCCGTACCATTGTTTAAAAACGGCAAAAAAATCACGTTTGTTGTATGGGAGCCCCCCTTTAAATATTTGTTTTATTTTTATTTAATTATTTATTGTTAAAGTGAATATATAACTAAATATTATGTGAGTATTTCAAGTGTCTACCTATTGCCGTTATCAATTGCGAGCAAAAACGAGCAAAAAAATCACGTTTGTTGTATGGGAGCCCCCTTAAATATTTATTTTATTCTGTTTTTTAGTATTTGTTGTTATAGCGGCAACAGAAATACATCATCTGTGAAAATTTTAACTGTCTAACTATCACGGTTCATGAGCTACAGCCTGGTGACAAACGGACGGACGGACGGACAGCGGAGCCTTAGTAATAGGGTTCCTTTTTACCCTTTGGGTACGGGACCCTAAAAAGGGACTTAATAAACAATCGTGTACTTAACAAAGTTTTTTGATTCGTTGTGTATTTGGTTGGACTCTAACTCTAACCAAACATGCCATTCTCAGCATCGGTGATCGATGTGTTAGAATTTAGTTGCTTTTCGGAAGCAGGACGCAATGGCCGAACGCTCCACAACTCATACAAAAAACCTAATTGCTCACTTCGATTACCGCCATCGTTGTTTTTATGTGTGCTGCACAGCACAGCGACTGGGTGCCTAGTGAGAGAAAACAGTATAAGTATAGAACACGAAAAAGACAAAGCGCTATCTATCGACAAACAGTCGAATTAGAGCCTGTTTGGCAGTAGATGGCGCTAAGTCTTATTTGTGTTATGTTAGTCTTTTCTTATTATCACACATAGTAATTTTTTGATAAATTATTAAATATAAAAAGCGGTTTCTACTGATTTGTATTGCTTATGTAGCATTATTAGTATTTTTTTTATTTATTTTTTTTTATACTACGTCGGGTGTCAGACAAGCATACGGCCCGCCTGATGTGAAGCGGTTACCGTAGCCATATTAACGCTCGCAACATAAAATATCGCTCGCGCGCCGCCACCCCCGCTGCCATCGCAGCATCTCCTTCCTTTCTGGTGACCTCACTCACTCGCAGGAACACAACAGCCCTCAAGGAACCGTTATTTGGCTGCGGTATTCTGTGAGGTGGAGGTACATTCCCCAGTCGGGCAGCTTACAATTACGCTCCCTACCTCTCTTTTCGCCAGAGCTTCGTTTGTCAGTCAGCAGGGTGCACCGCGTGCAGGTGAAGTTGGCTTTGGTTTAAAGACGTTGATGAACCACTTACACCCCAAAATAGGTATATGGATATATGGTAGTAGGTATATGGATGCGGGAAATGGAGATAAGCATTGGGGTAGGTCTACATCCAGCAGGGGATAGATACAGGCTGATGATGATGATTTATTATTATCAGAAAGAAGTGTAGATGGTATAAGTAAGTAGGTACCTACGCTTTTTGTTCAGTCGTACTATTTATTATCGAAATGGTATTTGATACAATGCCCTAGATTAACATAGAACTATTCCAATTTAACTTGATGGAAATCGGATTGAGTTTGAAGTTTGTATTAGGTTAGTTCAAGGACGTGGATAGTTATCGCCTCATTGTATTTCAGTTGTTACAGTATATAAAAGGATACAATACGCATGTATGTATAAAATACTGAAATTAGTCTATCTTTATTTTACTTATATCTACTTTATACCTAAATAATACTAAGTCTGATGAAAATTAACAAACAAAATGGCAGGTTACAAACAAACGTAACACTTTCTTTTACTCATATCTATTTTCACATATTATCATTAAGTACCAAAAACTGGCAGTAAGAGATCTCTTAGAATACGCTTTTAAGTGTCTTTTTACACTTTACAAACAATGGGTACAAAAACGATAAAATATATCTGTTGTAAGGGGCAGATATACGAGTATATCTGCCCCTTATATTACAGATCACAGTCAAATAACAATGCCCGTGAGCATTGTTGTTTTTCTGCGAGTGAGTGAGGCATCAGAGCAATACTCTTGCGATACGGCCACCTAAACAACACTATTCACATCAGGCGGCCGTATTATTGAAAAAGTGTCATAAGCGATAAAGAATAAAGAATTAATGAGTTTTCAATGACTCTAACTAATGCTCTACTAATCTTAAACTCATGTTTGCTCTACCGCATTGAATTGGTACCGTATCATAATTATTCCTGTCCAAATGCCGATAATAGCTACTGTTGCTGTCAATATTCCAACCAGCGCGGAGTAGATCAGACCGTGAAGCACCCGCCTTATTATTTTGTAGACCAGCTCGATCGTAATTATTGGGATCCTCATTATTTGATCCATTTTGGTGGGCTGGAAATGAAAAATTAAAGCGTTAGAATATATTATTCTGTGGCGTTAGTTCACGTCGTCATACAGAATAATTCTTCTATATCGAAGCTGAGAGGAGATGAGATGCATGTTTTATTTTTGAACTGAAAACTTCTTTAGGCGCGTTGGACAGTTTTTGAGATGAGAAAAAACCATCAAACTCGCGACACTGTTATCGTAACCGACACCGATCTATTTTGTGCGGTATAAGGTAAGGGGGGCGGGCTGATCGCGCGCCGCAGCTTGCCTGTGCGTTATTGGTTCATCCATCAGTCGACCTTTGCTCTCCGCGTTGGGTCTACGCTACTCTCGTTCCCAAAATATACGTACGAGAGTTAAAAAAAGGGAATGCTATTAGTAGTACAAAATATTTCCTGACGATTAAAAAATAAACACGTAATTGTTCAAGTTTTCACTTCTGTCGCCACTCCCGGAGTGCCACTGTTTTTTAGGGTTTCGTACCCAAAGGGTAAAAAGGAACCCTATTACTAAGGCCCCGCTGTCCGTCCGTCCGTCTGTCACCAGGCTGTATCTCATGAACCGTGATAGTTAGACAGTTGAAATTTTCACTGATGTGATGTATTTCTGTTGCCGCTATAACAACAAATACAAAAAAATAGAATAAAATAAATATTTAAGGGTGCTCCCATACAACAAACGTGATTTTTTTGCTCGTTTTTGCTGGCAATTGATAACGGTAATAAGTAGACGCTTGAAATACTCACATAATATTTGGTTATATATTCACTTTAAAAATAAATAATTAAATAAAATATAGGCTCCTATACAACAATCGTGATTTTTTTGCCGTTTTTATAGACAATGGTACGGAACCCTTCGTTCGCGAGTCCGACTCGCACTTGGCCAGTTTCTTTTCTTCAAATGTGTATAAAAGTCAGCGCCACAATATTTATTTCTTGGATAGTATCTTTATGTACATTATATATATTTAATACTGCTATCACAGTATAAGTAATACATACTGTGATAGCACGCACCTTAGGATATCAATGAACTAATTTTGTTTGGTGATTCATAATTATTAAGATAATGAAGTATATTTACGTCAGTTATCATATATTACATACACTCTGTCAAGAAAGTACCGGGAAAAGATCAATAATACACAAAATGTTAATTATTCATCCAAATTTATTTTATCACCTTCAAAATATGCTCCTTCAGAAACGATACACTTACGCCAACGAATAATCCAATGATCAAAACATTTTTTAAACGATTTTTCCGGAATTGAGTACAGTTCTCGCCGCGAATTCTCCTTTATGTCTTCTATCGAATGGAAACGGATACCACGAAGTGGTAATTTGAGTTTAGGAAAAAGAAAAAAGTCGCAGGGAGCCATATCTGGTGAATAAGGTGGTTGTTCGATGATATTTGTGGAGTTTTTGGTCAGAAATTAGTTCACAATAATAGCCTTGTGCGAAAGCGCATTATTGTGGTCCAAGATTTTTCTTCCCACAAATCTGGTCTTTTTCGTCGAATTTGCTCCCTTAAACGCCGCATAACGCTCAAATTATATTCTTTATTTATAGTTTCACCTTACGGCAAGAACTCTGAGTGCACAACACCGCGATAGTCAAAGAAAACAGTCAACATGACTTTAACTTTTGATCGACTTTGGCGTGGTTTTTTCGGTTTTGGTTCAGTTGGAAGGTGCCACTCTGAAGCTTGTTGACTAGTTTGCATGTCAAACTCGTATACCCACGACTCGTCACCAGTAACAATGCGTTTCATGAATGTTGGATCGGAATCGACTCGTTCTAGCATGTCCTCAGCGATTCTTATGCGATTGAATTTTTGGAGAAAATTCAGCTCTTTTGGGATTAGCCGAGCGGCAACATGTTTCATACCCAAGTGATTATTTAAGATGGTACGGATCGATTCGTGAGATACAGAAAGTTCGACGGCTATCTCTCTTAAAGTTGAATGAGGATTTTCAGTCACTATTTCCTTCACTTTTGCGATGTTAAGTCCAGTTGCAGCCGTTGATGGCCTACCAGAGCGAGGCAAATCTTCCATCACATCTCGACCGCTTTTGAAAGCTTTGTACCACTTATAAACACGTGTTTTTGATATTGTCAATTCACCGTAAGCCTTCTGTAACATTTTTAGTGACTCCGAACACGAAATTCCATTGGCGATGCAAAATTTAAGACAAACTCTTTGTTCGATGTTTTTGTCCATTATTAAAATCGCAATATACACTAGATATCATGCATATAAAAACAGCACTGTATTAAATATAAATTACAGATACAACTCAAACTCCGCGCCAAAATGGAAAAAAGTATTGCCAATCCAACATCAACAAAAAAACAAAAAAATTGAATTTGGAACCATAAATAAATCATCCATTCCCGATACCTTTTTGACTGAATGTATATATTTCAATCGTTTACAGTTGACTATACTGCCTGTGATATTACAATATTTTTCAACACATTATCATTTCACACTACTAAAAGTTGGAACACCTTGCCGGCACCTCTTTCCTACAATATGGGATCCTTAGAACGAAGCGTGAAGAAGCACATCGCATGCCAGTGTCAACTGACAGAACACTGTTGTATGGTCTTTAGTCAGTTGCCGTTGCAATTCTATGCTGAGCTTATAAAAATTATAAAAAATCAGAGAAGAAAAGTTCACTGCTTCAAATAACGCATATCCATCGTTTGAATCGTTAGTTAGGTGAATCTTGGTTCATACAAAAATCCTATAGAAAAAAGAACGTTCCGATTTTCCCGAGTTTGAAAATTTATTGAAAACACTTCAAACTTTTTTGACGTGACAACGTCTTATAAATTGGTTAGCCGGGTGACACTTCAAGAAACTGGGTCACGTTATGCGCTTACAATGAGAGCGAGTGAAAGGCGCGTGCCTTTCACTCGCTCTCATTGTAAGCGTGTCGTGGACGCGTGTCCCTTCTAAGAGCGAGAGAGACAGACATAAAAAGTGAAAGGCATGCGTCCCTTCCACTCGAAAACATTTTACCACTCAAAGTCGTTGTCACGTAAAACTTTCGCCCGTATACCGACTTTACAGGCAACCAATTTTTTCCTCATAATTACGAACTATACAAATGCGCGGCTTGTACTCGTACATATCGACAATAGTTATTGTACCGTGACTTATCTCCTATCTCAGATTTTAAGATAATAAAGATAGGTTAGGTATTGATTTTTGTTCATGCATTGGTTAAACGATGTTATCCATAACATTTTTTTGATTAGGAGATACGGACACGGATTCATCGGGACGGGTTTTACAGCGGCTCTTTAAAGTCCGGGGGCACAACTGACTTTCTGATACATTTTTTTTCAATTGAGTCGCTGGATGTGAGCTTATCATCTAGCTGTGTCTAATTTATTTTCTAAATAATGAAACATTGACATTTGTTTGTTCTAAGACACCACAAAATGTATATAAAATAATCCTAATCTTTTGCCGAAAGTTCGGATTTTGTTTCAGAGTAGCCTCTCTGATTAGCTCATCGTTAAACTGGTTAAACTGCTATGTACATAAATATCTTGTCACTGATTACATAAACAAATATATTAATTTTCCACGACAATAACACGCTGCCATCCAGTTCTCAACTAAGTAAAGCTTGTACTGTGGGTAAATAGTTAAACGATGTTATAACTATATATAGTCTTCTCTTGTGAATTTCATAATACATAGCACCACAATAGTACCTGCACGAATCTGGCGTTATCATATCCAGTGATATATAATATCCAGTAAAAATAATGGAGGTATAAGTTTCCTGACGATATTTTTCGGCATATCCCTCAGGCAGGGAATAAAGAAAGAATTAATACAAAGACGAGCTCTAAATGACATTCAGTTCCAGAGTCTGGAAGTTCTGGGGTGTAAGTGGTTTATCAACATCTTTGAACAAAAGCCAACTTCACCTGCAGGTGGTGCACCCTGCTGACTGACAAACGAAGCTCTGGCGAAAAGAGAGGTAGGGAGCGTAATTGTAAGCTACCCGACTGGGGAATGTACCTCCACCACACAGAATACCGCAGCCAAATAACAATTCCCTTGAGGGTTGTTGTGTTCCTGCGAGTGAGTGAGGTCACCAGAAAAAAAGGAGACGCTGCTTTGGCAGCGGGGGTGGCAGCGCGCAAGTGATATATTATGTTGCGAGAGTTAATACGGTTACGGTAACCGCTTCACATCAGGCGGGCCGTATGCTTGTCTGCCACCCGACGTGGTATAAAAAAAAGAGCCGTAAAGGCATTTAATAAAAAAAAATACAATGCAAGATGCATTGTATTTTTTTGTAGTCAACTAGCAGGGTGCACCACGTGCAGGGGAGGTTGGCTTTGGTTCAAAGATGTTGATTAACTTAATACACCCCGATTTTCATACTATTGACCTTATAGACCCATAAAAGTAACTAAGTCTAAATTCTTCCACGTTTTTGCACACATTCGCATCGACATAATAATTAAACGTGTTAATTTCACTGTTCAAGTTCACGATGTTTTGATGAAGCATTATGATACGATTTTATGGAAGCAAATCTTATGGGCTCTTAATCTTAATTAAAAGGCATCAGAAAGCGCGTCAGGAAATCGTATTAATTAATTAAAACAATTACATGCGTTGCTATGTCATTTACCATAGAATTAGTACTCATGGTGTATGGCAGCAATCCGACTTGCCGGGTTTCTTCTGTAACCACTAACACACTGCTGTTGTTTCGCTTACACGTCCACACGAATCCACTTATTTTAAAAAGTTGATAAATTAAATATGCATCTTCTCCAAAATTAGACTGCTCACGGTAACAAACAACTTTATTATGACGGTTAGTCATACTGTCCGTCAATGGTTTAACTCACGAAGTACCGTAAGCTATTATCGAAACTAGCTATCTTATCATACCTAATTACATAGGCCGTTAGTTTTCTTTACATTGGACGACTTTAATCCACTGACTTCGTTGGCCCTTCTCAGCTCCTGTGGATGATAACAATGTTTAATTTATGAGATATGTTGATATTTATGACCCATCTCTCTCTCTCTCTCTTTTACTCTTCTGCCCAAACGCCTGTTCGATGATAATGTATACTTCCACGCAGACAGACGATGCCTTTCAAGTAAAACTTCTTTACGCATGCCAAACCTGGGGAGTAAGCTGGTGAATGCGTGTCGTTACGAAAAGTGTGATCGGACGAAGCGAATGGAAGTTGAAAGGAAGATATAAGTTAGTGAAGATAGAAACAGAGAGAGTTATGTTTCGTATATTACTGTAGGGGCAAGAGAGAGAGGTGCGAGCATACATTTTCTTTCTTTCTCTCATAGCCAGTTACGTTTCATAAATATGTATATGTTATACATATATAAACGGATGTATATATACATACGAGTACATGTAGATGGAGCTAAAGAAGTTTTACTTCAGTCGTGTGGTTTACAGCACACTCGTTTTTTTATAATCATCGTCAGTTCAACCAAAGACGTACACTGCTTTGAACATAGGCCTACATTATTTGCTCTCTCTCCATTATTGCGCTACGTTACATCGTCGTAGAGGGCGACGCGCGGCACGGCGTTCCAGCAGGCCTCCGTCACTCCATGTACTTGCGCGCTATAATTACCTACCGCCGGGCCGAGCGGTCTCGGGCCGTTTGCGGACCAAATTCAAGCCCTGCGATTGCTGTGGGATCGCGCGGTGCGAAGCAATCACAACTGTACGCTTGAGCATTTAGGCACATTTTAGAATGCAGCGGTTGCTGACGCGACGCAATAGGCTATTATAGCAGTAGGTTTCGGAAAATTTCTACTGAGTGAAGTATCTGTTACTTAATAACTATTATGTAATCTGTGGTTCTAGCACAGCATCTAGTATAGTAGCAGGATTCGGTATTCATTCGACTATGGCTCCGACTATCGCTACTATAGCTGTATGATACCGTGGATATACAGTAAGAATTGTATAATACATTATACTAACGTCGACTGTATATGTATAACATAATGCACATAAGTTATCATTTCAAACCGCATTTGTGAGCTAACTATTAAATTATTACCTCTTATTTACCACCGTTCACCTCATAAGACCACCTGGTGAACCGGAAAGTTTTTTTACAACTGCTCGCCTTTGTTTATTGGGGAGTTCCGTGGGAAATATTAATTTTCCACCTTTTTATCAGAACAATTATGGATATCATCTTTCTAAGGTGGGTCATCACCAATATAAGGTTAGGAGCGTTCAATGTTTTATCTGGAAGGTGAGCCGTTATATAAAAAAAAAACATACCACGATCCACCAGGTCGTGTCAGGAGGTGGACAGTGGTAAACATGGGATTATTACTTTTCTTCATCTTGCCTTTGCTCTTCTTTTTTGCTCTAGTAACTTGAAATCCAGCCATTGGTAAAACAAAATTCTTGTTTAAGTTACTGAAATTATTTGCTTTTCTAAGTCAGAGGGTTTCTCAGCTGTGTACGAAATCTCTTGAGTGACTGACTATATAACTCGAGACAATTCACAAGCAACTCACTGAAAGTCTAACTCAACGACCGAGCATTTAGCTATGTATACTCTAACCTATTTATTATCTATTTATTAAGTACCTATAGAACTCATTATGTCACTTTATTAATATACGAAACCATTGATTATAATAATTGATTATTAAGTATTCTTTGATGAGTGGATGGAAATCGTTTCAAATCGAGTCTTTTTCGTTACGAATTATCTCTTAATCGTTATGAATCTCTTCTTTTTTATCTCTAAAAATGTCAAAATAACTTGAAGGTAAATGTCAAAAGTAAAAAAAAAAAAAACTAGTCGCACCACGAAACCACGAACACCACGAAATTACGATCCCGCTAATTGGGGTATAGTAGGCCGATATAAGACAATATTCGTACTCCTTTCTCTCTCTCTCTCTAGTTTGGGTGATAGTCATAAAGTTAATACACCTAATTAATATTTTATGATGATAGCTAAAACCTTTTTTGAGGTCGTCGGTCCATCTAAAGAGCCCTACGCTTTGTCGCTCCATACGAGGCTACCGCTCCGCAGGACTTACCTCCCTTAGCCTTCGCTGACTCGGCAGATGTGGCCAGCCCACTGTCATTCAGTAAGCTGACTTCTGACTCTGAGAGCTATGTCGACTACTTTAGTTCTCCGTTGAATTTCTTCGTTCCGAATTCCACCCTTTATTTATTTCTATTCATTAATAATCTTATATTTATTTATGGAAGAGAGGGAGACAGAATATGTGTTTACAAATTTAGCCGTCCAGCAATATAAAAATGAATTGCCATGATCATGTCTTGAGAATGGGTTTGACTGATTATTGCTGAAGCTGGGCCGTGTCGCTAGTTGTGAATATAAAAATTAAAGGGAAAACATACCTATCCAGTGAAATATATTGATATAAATACACTAATAATACCTATTTTCATATAACAAATTACATAGTTTAGTTATTTAGTTTTATTTTGTTCTAAGTAAAAGTTTTAATAGTCAGAAAGATTATAAATGAACTACTATTACGTATCGTTTTCTTTTTAACACACTTTTATTAGGTCGACTTGTATGTAACTAACTATGTAATGGAATCTAAGGTAACTAAGTTAACCATCTTGCAAGGATCGTAGCGTAATGAAAATTGGCAGCTGTATGTAGTTCTGATGACAATACAATAATATGGTACTGTCGAACTGATCTGATGATGGAGCCGGAAGACATGAACTGGAACTTCATGATGGAACATCGTATCATAGCTGTTTTTGGATTTCTTAGAAAAGTCTTGTAATGAACTTTGACGACGATTAGGTTTCAAGGTCTGATGATGAAGCCGGGAGATAGGCACTGGCATTCCATAATGGAATATCGTATCATAGTCGTGTTTGCACTTGTGAGAAAGGCCACGTAATGGACTTTGAACACGATCAGGTTTCAAGGTTATAACTAACCTATCGAGAATAATACAACTTCACTTGCACGTGGTGCACCCTGCTGACTGACAAACGAGCCTCTGGCGAAAAAAGAGGTAGGGCATAGCAAGGAAGGAGTATAGGCTGGCAATGGATCGACGACCTTTTGGGGGCTTTCATAGCACATCAAACTAAAAAGTGAAAAATAATCCACGCCCCACGCTATTTTCACAATAATGCTAGTATTTTTTTTCATCTTGTATTAAGAATTATTTAGTTTGATGTGCTTTAAAAGCGTGTTTTTTTAGTTTTTTTTAAAACTATTATTATTTCCAAGGAATTACTGTTTTTTTTGTTCTGAATATTTCGTGTATTAACAATGTCAAAGGTGACCCACAGAACTAATACTATTATTATTAGTTCTGTGGGTTGATCCCTATTACCTAGATATTTAACAACATTTTTTTTTATACTACTTCGGGTGGCAGACAAGCTAACGGCCCGTCTATGTGAAGCGGTTACCGTAGCTATATTAACGCTCGCAACATAAAATATCGCTCGCGCGCCGCCACCCCCGCTACCAACGCAGCATCTCCTTCCTTTCTGGTGTCCTCACTCACTCGCAGGAACACAACAACCCTCAAGGGAATTGTTATTTGGCTGCGGTATTCTGTGAGGTGCAGGTACATTCCCTAGTCGGGTAGCTTACAATTACGCTCCCTACCTCTCTTTTCGCCAGAGCTTCGTTTGTCAGTCAGCAGGGTGCACCGCGTGCAGGTGAAGTTGACTTTGGTTCAAAGATGTTGATGAACCACTTACACCCCAAATTACATTACATTTTTTTCTTATCTTTCTTTTACCTAACATAATGTTTCATTCGACGTTGTTTATGTTAATTTTTAGGAGGTCACATAAAGTGTGTAGGTACCACATTTTTGTTATGGCTACAATTTCCGGAATAGCTCATTTGCTATAAAAATAAAATACAGGAAAGAAATGCCCAAATAACTCAATTTTCCACCGGCGCTCTGTTGATTTTTTCTCGCGGGATCTAAGCCTGTGGGCCTTTAATTTTATATTAATCAAAACTTATGTAGATCAGTCGAACAAGATCTGTCTGTCTGTCTGTGACATGACAGTCTGAGGGCAGAGTCGGCATCTACCCATGATCAGACCCGTATCACAATAGTGGGAACTGTTGTGATACGGGTCTCCCTCAATGGAAGGGGTTTACAGCATTGAAAACACCAACCCGCAGTTGAGCAGCATGGTGGCTGCTCATCTGCGGGTTGGTGTTTTCAAGCCGCCCAAAGGCCACTCACTGACTTTGACTTAACGACTGTTATCTGGTGACAACAGCGGGGACCGACAGCTTGATGAGCCCTCCAAAGCACGGAGGAGTTCGAGATAAATAATTGACGAGCTCGGTGGTCGAATGGTTAGCAATGGCCACTTTGGACTCCGCGGTCGCGGGTTCGATTCCCGTACAAGATAAACATTTCTGTGCATGAACATGTCTGTTTGTCTTGGTCTGGGCGTTTTCTATGTATTATAAGTAATAGGTCGGGGAAAAAGTCTTTTCGCATTATAGTATGTATGAACTTGTAATAAAATCTCTTTGGTTATACCATTTGTATCTAGCAGGTTTTGATATCTTTAAAAAGTTTAAATTTTAATAAAGATAATTCCAAATTCAAATTAGGTAAATGTGTGATTTTCATTTGTTTTTTTTACTGTCAAGATGAGTGAATCTAATGAAGAAATTCGATACTTTTTAAAATTTTACTACAAAAAAGGTAAAAATTCAACGCAAGCTGCGAAAAAAATTTGTGACGTTTATGGACCTAGTGCAGTGTCTGTGAGAGTAGCACAAATTTGGTTTAAGCGTTTTCAATCAGGAAATTTTGATGTGAAAGATGCACGTCGCTCTGGTCGCCCTGTTACGGATAAAATTGATGCCATTTTTGAAAAAATGGAGCAAGATCGGCATATCAGTAGTGATGACGTAGCTGAAGAATTAGGAATTGACCACAAAACAGTTTTGGCGCATTTGAAAAAAGCTGGGTACACTAAAAAGCTCGATATTTGGGTGCCTCACGATCTCACTGAAAGAAACCTAATGAACCGTGTACTCATTTGCGATTCTTTACTAAGACGTAATGAAAGCGAACCGTTTTTGAAGAAGCTTATAACTGGTGATGAAAAGTGGATCACGTACGACAAGAACGTGCGAACAAGGTCGTGGTCAAAGGCCGGTCAGGCTTCACAGACTCTGGCAAAACCCGGGTTAACCCGCAACAAGGTGATGCTGTGTGTATGGTGGGATTGGAAGGGCATTATTCATTATGAGCTGTTACCGCCAGGCAGGACTATCGATTCTGAACTCTACTGTGAACAACTGATGAGATTAAAGCAAAAAGTTGAGAGAAAGCGGCCGGAATTAATTAACAGAAGGGGTGTGATTTTTCATCATGATAACGCTAGACCTCACACATCTTTAGCCACTCAGCAAAAATTAAGAGAGTTTGACTGGGAGGTGTTAATGCATCCGCCGTATAGTCCTGACCTTGCACCTTCTGATTTCCACCTGTTTTGGTCTCTTCAGAATTCTTTAGGCAATGTCAGGTTAACATCACGAGAAGACTGCCAAAACCACTTGTCGTGGTTTTTTAAACAGAAATCCCAAAATTTCTATAGTAATGGGATCATGTCTGTACCTACAAGATGGCAAAAAGTTATCGAACAAAATGGCACCTACATACTTTAGTTAAATGTAAATAAACTTTATTAAAAAATGTTTTGAATTTTCATATAAAATACGAAAAGACTTTTTCCCCAACCTAATATGTATTTATAAAAAAAAATGTATTTAAATACATTTATCAGTTGTCTAGTACCCATAACACAAGTTTTGCGCTTAAATTGGGACTTGATGGTGATGTGTAAATTGTCCAGAAATATTTATTATGATTATTAAATAAACCCATCAATAGACAGGCTACAGTCGCCGTTGCTTAACTTTCGTGATCGATTAGACTGATACGCGCAACGATTCTATCGAGCTCCTCAAAAGGGCAGAGTAAACACGCTTAAAGTATGCTTATTATCTCTGTGCTTATTTTTTTGGTTTAATGTTTTTTGAGATCTACAAACGGTTGTCTGTTTAGAAGTCAGATACAGGGGCCCTATCGCTGACGCTGAAGCCGATTACCATCGATTATTTTGATTAGTAAAATGTCTGTAAAAATAAAATAAATCTTACGTTTTAGTTATTGACAAACATCTTTAGCTTAGTCGATAGAGCTCCGGCGTTTCTGCCAGCTAAGTTAAACACAAGTACCATCAATCTAAGCTACAGTTTGATTTTTGCAATCAAAAAAACCGATGGAAATCGGGATCAACTTAGCCGGTCGGGCGCCAGGTCAGAAGCAAAACCTGTTTCATTAACCTGAGTAATTGCTTATATCTTTTAAATTATTTTACCTGGCCTTGCGTCTCTGCTTAGATTCCAATCTTCTAACTTCAATAACATACACTGTATAAAATGTTCAATTTGTTATTATATTTTAGTATGTGTACAAATATGTGGCAAACTATTTGAATTGCTAAAACCTTTTGAACCACAAATATCTAGCGTAGCATCCAGCTACCGAGTATGGTAAGTCAAACAGGTTTTTTTTTTGTTGGAGTTTAGTTCGCATAGTTTTTATAACTTATAATAGTTTGTGAGTGTTTTTGCTGCAGTCCATACATACTATTGCAATGAATACACTCAAGAAAAACTTGCTTCGTCTTGTCTTGCTTGTATAATTATGGTAACCGCTTTACATCAGGCGGGACATATGATTGTTTGTCACCTAACGTAGTATATGTAAAAAAGAAAGAAAGAAGTAAATGAATTTTATTTCATATCACTTAAAACTACAAAATCAATATTAATGTCAGAGTGAGGCCACCAGACAAGAAGAGATGCGCCGTTAGCAGCGGGGGTACCGGCATGCGATCAATACTCTTATATATACTATTATGTATGATGTTATATTGAGAGTATTTAAACGGCTACGGTAATCACTTTACATATGTTAAGAACATACAATATTGCATATTTAGGCTCTGGCGAAAGAGAGGTAAGAGACCCTCACAGAGTCCCACAGCCAAATAACAATTCCCTTGAGAGTTGTTGTGTTCCTGCAAGTGAAAGACTAGAAATAAAGGACTTACTGCGTTGGCAGCGGGGATGGCTTCATGCCCGCTGTATTTCATGTTAGGAGCGATATTTCATATGGTACGACGTTCATATGGTGCTACGGTAACCGTTTCACATCATGCGGGTCGTACACTTGTCTGCCACCCGACGTAGTATAAAGAAATGTTTTATTTTAAATCTCCCGTTATCTCCAATGTTGAAAATGCAGATTGACTTTTGTCATTCGTTGTGTTTAGTATCAATTTATCTACACCATGGTATTGAATACATAATGCATTAGCTTTACGTACAATCACACCCCGGCCACTCCATACAATTGTCGTATCGTTTACTACTACATAAACAATGACGTCTGTGCAGAGCGTTCTGTGCAGAGCGTGATTTAGCGTGTGTGCATGCGGCGCCACAATCTGTTCCAGATTTATCTCAAAGGGGAGGTGAGGTCAACACGAGAGAGCGGTAGGGAGTGGCCATACTGAACGTAATGCTTTTACCTATACTGTAGTATATCATTGACTTCAGTTATACTTCAAACATTGAATTTACTCATTCAAATTTAACGCAGTATAATTGCCTTCATAAATAATACTTTATGAAGTTAACAGTCCTTTTAAATGGTTTTTTGAAAGTTTTAATCACACCATTATCAAACCACATGCCGTTTGTAACATTTCCAAATTTAACCCACTTGAAATACTAAAGATTAGTTAATAGATACTAACGTCTTTAAGGTCGGCTCACATTGATGACAGTAGAGGTAGTCCTTTTTATTACTCACTAGCTGACCCGACAAACTGACATCGTCCTGCGCTACCTGTCAAATGACCGACAGTTCTGTTAAATGCCATTTAAGTTACATTAGAAATGTTTATATGGTCTTTCAGTTTTCTTCAATTTTGTAATTTTTCGCGCAATTTTCTTATATTTTTTTCTTCATAAGAACCTTCTCGTGGCAATAACAAAGATAACGAAAAAAGAATCAGTGAAATCGGTCCAGCTGTTCACGCGTGATGTCATGACATAGGGAAATAGGGATTCAATTTTATATATATCGTTTTGTATTTACGTTTTCAACTATTGTGTACTAATTATATACGTACTTGATATACGAACTATGTATATATTATATGTATGATGTCCTTATCTGGAAGGATGTGGGGACAGCCTGGTTGTTCTTTGCGCTTATCCTGGTTTGCTCGTACACCGCGAATCTTGCTGGTTTACGAGTATCTGCAGGTCTACTCTTGAACGCAATTACAATCTCAAAATCTTTCCAATCCAATTCCAATCGTGATCGTGGAGCGTATTGCAGAGCCGACATAAGCTGCGGTCTATACCTCTGACACATACTGAAGTAAGAGACACATGCCCTATTACAAGTATTTATAAATTATAAAAAGTAATATTATATAGTTGAAGACTTTGTTTAGTTAAACGCGCTTATCTCAGGAACTAGTGGTTTGAACTGAAAAAAATATTTTAGTGTTGGATAGTCAATTTATCGGGGAAGGTCATAGGTTATCACGTTACGACCAATAGGAGCGGAGCACTAATGAAAAATTAACAAGATTTATTATAAATATTTTAATGATTAATAATGACGAGTTCGGTGGTCGAATGGTTAGCAATGGCCAGTTTGACTCCGAGGTTGTGGGTTCGATTCCGCACAAGACAAATATGTATTTGTGTGCATAAACATGCTTGTTTGTCTTGTCTGGGTGTTTTCTATGTATTATATGTATACATTTACAAAAAAAGAAGGATTTAAGTATAATATCAGCTGATATATATCTAGTACCCATAGCACAAGCTTTGCTTAGTTTGCGACTAGATGGCGCTGTGTAATATGTCCAGGAATATTTATTTATTTAATAGTAAAATTCACCTCCCCCGCCTAGGTGGGATTTGAACCCACGACCTCTCGATGACCGGTCGAGTGCTCTTCCAGCTGAGCTACCAGGAAGGTTTGTGTTGGTGATGAATTTTTGCATTTTATATTTTACTGCTGTGAGTCCACAGAACAGAAATGTATCCCGTATGTTTTCGATGTTACCAAAATCCTAAATATCTACCATTATGGTTCTATTTAGAAATTATGGGTATAAATGATAAGGTTTAGATATTTCACAAGGAACTAAAATGTATTTAGCGGTTCAATTGATTTTTGAGTTTAAAGAGTTTATTGTCTCACATAGAATTTCAAATATACATGTTTTTCGGTATATAATATTTACTGAAAAACTTGTATAATATGCTTCGCTATTAATTTGAATACAATTAAAATTAATAATGAAATATATACTGGAATATATTATGTACAAATTAACAATGAAGAAGATAGAGAAAAAACCGGACAAGTGCGAGTCGGACTCGCCCACCGAGGGTTCCGTAGGTACGTAGTATCATTATTAAATTTGATATTTTTCATTGCAAATAAGAAATAATGCGTCGAAAAAAATAAATAAAATATATTTTGCAATGTGTACATCAAGCCCTTTCATATGATTTGAACCCCCCATTTGAACTAGTAGTTTCAATTTGAAATTTCGACACCCTATAAAAAATATAGACCCCCTATTTTTTAAGATCTATTTACAAATGTATAGTTTTGAGATTTACTTGTAGTCTATAACGATGTTACTTGCCAAATTTCATAGTTCTAGGTCAACGGGAAGTACCCTATAGGTTTTGATTCCCTTGAGTGAGTCGAAATATGCGTTTTTTGCTGAATAAACGGCCGTAACTTTTTTCTACGTAAACTTAGCAGTTTGATTTTTTTTTAACTTCATGGGACCGTAGACCTGAGTATACAGTTCAAATTTCAGCTTGATACCTGCACGCATTCTCGACATAGAAATTCTTGACAGACAGACAGACAGACAGACGGACAACAAAGTGATCTTTCTTATAAGGGTTCCGTTTTTCCTTTTGAGGTACGGAACCCTAAAAATTAACGAAATTATTTTACCATTAATCCACAATCCAGTAGTATAACTGATATCCACCGCAACTAGTTGTGAAGTTTGTTTGCGATGACGCGGACGGCCGGAACGTAAGGCAAATCATATAAGAGCAATGAAGGAAGTCTCGAGCAGAGAATAAACCAAACAAAGATGCACTAAATCCATAATAGCAGTCATTAACACCATCTTAAACAATAATAAACGTATCATACATCATTAATTTACAATTTATATTATTTAATTCTATTGGGCTTAGCTCTACGATGATCAATAGTCAAAATATAGCTAGTATTTTCTATATTTAAGTTGTTTTAGTCTTGGTGCGCATATTGCAAGTCCTTCTTTTTCACCGTCTTTTGATAGATAAGGCATACTTGAACATGTTTGTTCTAGTGTTTATATTTTAACTTTTCTGCATCATCATCATCATTTCAACCGATTTCTGTCCATTCCTTAAGGATTTTTGGATAACAAAAGTGACAAAAGCCCTTCCAATTGATTTCCAGTGTGATCTGTCCAATGTTACCTGCATCCAACAAATCCCCGCAATCTCTTGCAGGTCGTTAATCCATCTCATAGGCGGCCGTTTCTCGCTGCGATTACCTGTACGGGGTCTCCACTCTAGGATCTTTTTGTTGCATCAGCAGCCCGATCGCTATATGGCTGTTCAAAACACTATATAAAACAATTACAAGTAATTGACTACCTTTAAAAAATATATCGAAATTAATCTTTAATTCAAGACTGTATTCAGTGGGGAATATTGAGTCTTATTAGATTGTCTATTCTTAATTGACTGAAAGAAAGATAATAATTATGATCAATGTTCTCCGGCGAGACGATTTCGGTGTTATTTATTTTTGGCTAGAAACACTTGATTCAGTTGTAGTCTACTTTTTATAACAATTAGAAGTCTGTGTGTAATGGCACTGTCTGTTTTTAAATGAAGAACTTTATGTCTTGTATTTATACGTATAAACATTTTGGGGATACAAGTGGCAATTGGACAATTAAAATAATGGTGATTTATGGCTTTTCAATAGATTGTTTAGTAGTTGTTAAGAATTGCGCTATGTGTGGAAGCTATGCTGGGCCCGTGATAATATAAATATACTTTTATCTCGCCACAAGCGCAGATATAACTTAACAATAAACTTAAAAACTAACACGCCTAAATCTAATTAATTACCTACCTTATAGTTCCAGTGTCTTAACGCGTCCCGACGTCGATGGCACGCTCTAACAGGCCAGCGTTTTAAAGGATTTTGAAGTTTGAATTGGTGAATTGTTCCATTTTTAATATAATTATAATATTCTGGCAAGTTGACCAAAATCAACAATTTAAATAATAATTATTTTCAATAGATCTCCAAAATGAAATAGCAAGACCGAATTAATGAGAAGAATCGCGCTCAGCATTCTGATACCTCTAGAAGATATACAAGAATTTCTCTATATACATTCTCCAACGAATCTAGCAAAGTTCGGTTTCCCTGGCACTATTTCTGAACCGTAAAAAAAAATAACACGTTCACACATAAGAATGACCTAAATGCTTTGTCAATACTAAAGTTAAGAAGGTATAGGATTACTCGGCCTACGTACGGAGCCGGTGATTAAAATGAGGGATAATACTTTAACAAACTTTTCTTGCGGCTGCGAAAGGGGTGACTAAGTTTTATTGGTAGTTTTAGTAAGGCATTAGGGTGGAGTTTTGTGTGTTGGATATATTGTACTTGTAATAATAAAGTTGTCGATTGATGATCAATAATTCATGAAAGGGACAAGGGACCGTGTTATTAATTGCTTTATTATACGAGCCCTGTCCGCAGCCGGTTGCTTACCGCGGTGTTGTTCGAGAGGAATTCGTCTGTTACAGCCAGAAACGAGAATTTCTTCTCGGCAGTAACGGATTTCTAGGAAACATTGATTAATTGAAATGATATAGATCGTTCCTTCATTCATTCGATTCGATTGAATGTACGAACGCGATTTCTTGTTTGCAAAGTTCAAGGGTTTCAAAGGAAAAAGTCTGATCCTCGAAATAAATTAAATTAGATGTACGGAAAATACGCATGTGAAGTAATTTAATTATACTTGAGTTGTGAGAACGCAATATATAAAGGTATAATTAAAGGGTACATAATACGTAAGTTAAATCGCTAATCTGTTGAAATATAATTTTTAAGTAAATATAAATAAATAATGTTATTTTTCGGAACTCAGATTTCATAAACTTGAAATATATAAAGTTTATTAATTAGCCTATTAATTTTATTAATAATATATGTTTGAAATAAATAAATGTCGGTTTAAATATTATGAAATAATACAAAAAAATTATAATACTATGATAAGTGAGGCCGTTGCCAGCCTATACCACTGAGGTAATATTACTTACGTTAGTAATATTACCTCAGTGGCCTATACTTCTTCCTTTCTTTCTTTCTCTGTGTGTGTTTTATTCCGTGTAACTAATAATAAATTACGACAGTGAGGAATAATTCAGTCAATTCTATTCGAAATCTCTCAAAGTCAAAGTCAAAGTCAAAATTCTATATTCTGTGGGCCCTCGCGGGCATTTAGACACGTCTTTTACAATTAGGTATATTATTTTTTATCTACCAGCTATATCTGTTACTTTTGAATAGCAACATATTCCTGACCAAACCAAATTGCCAATAAAGCTCTCGGCAAAGGCAATGGTAGTGGGCCAGCCACAGATGCAGAATCAGTAATCAGAAATGTTCTAGTAGTAGGTTTCGTAAAGAAACAGCGATGATCACCTTTCTAACCTATGTTAAGTGTTCTGTGGTGACGATGATGATTACGTACATACAAGTGAATATGTTGTCTAGATTACGTTAGCAGCGGGGTTGCAATCAGCGAATAATATTTCCTCTTCTGCAACTTGCAAGCGTCTACTGTAACTGCTTCGCATCATGGGGACTGTACATTTTCTTGTACTTCAGATTTCATTTTTCTTCGGACTTGGTACAACAAATTATGCCTAATAAGATCGAGGTTTTTCAAGATTAATTTATCATTCAAGAAGTGGAAAAATGCTGATTTTGTGTTCAAACAATTTAGCAGCAACCTTGATTAATGAACTGCGGTTATGTGGGTCGCTGCATAACTCGCAGGAAAAAAATATTCCGTCGGGACCGCGAAATTTGCAATTTAGATAACACGACTTATTTCAAAAGCAACATATTTTAGAATAACTAATTAAGGAATCTCTGCCGTAGCTACTAAATGAGTACGTAAGGAAATTTCTACTTGTATTTATTAGTTTTCGAATGTCCTAGTGAAAATTGAACGAAACTCATGCACAAAGGATTACTCGTTCGTGTCTGTCATAGCATGATATCTGTCATAGCCAACATTCTCCGATCTCTGATTGGGGAACTATCAAGAGATGTTTTGTTAGTAGCCAGACATTTGGATAGATGTTTTTGACGTGATAACGTCTTATAAATCTAACAACGCCGGCTGCACGCACGAAAAAGCATGACTCATTGTCACGTTCCGCCTGAGCCGAGCGTGCAAGCGAGAGCGCGGAACAAGCGATAGAGAGGCACGATCGGCCTAAGCGTTCGGCTTGTGATGCGTATATCTCTCTTCCACTCCATCGACCGATGTTTTCTTATGACGTTATCACGTAAAATCGTCCGCAAAGCGACTATTTAGACAACCAACTTTTTTTTGCACGTTTTTTATCTGTTATCTGTAACAAAGCCAAGGTGATATCATCCTCCATCCCTCACAACACATATCCCTCCCATGTTTCGAATGTACAAAAATGTCGCTCCGGCAAGCCATTTCCACCAGACCTGGCCCAGCGAGGCTAGGTAAATGAAGTGATTCTGTTGATGCTCAAAAACACATTCCTCGCTACACATCCTGGCACACCTCTGGTGGAACCTTAGATCGATGGGTGGAATACAGCCTTATGGTAACAGTCAGTAACTCTCAACTCGGTAATCTCACTCAATACGGCCGAGTCGAGCTTAGTCAATTGATAGATACGGGTATTATATGTGCAGGGTATTTAGTAAGCGACAGTTCACTGATTCGTGTGATTGGATCTGACAACGGATAACAATAATCCTGAGATTTAGTGATTCCGCGATATACGACATACATTGATACATACAGTCTGCTGCATACGCCTCCATGTATTTAACTGTTTAAACGTTACTAGCTTAGAGCACATAACAAACCAACTATTATTTACTTGTATCTAAACCAGCGTATTTTTTCCGAACATAATCAGGTATTTTTAGAGAGGTGCAAAAATGTAGAAATAAAATTTATGCCGCTTGCCTTATCTGTATCGGTGCGCAGCTAAAATCGCTAGTTGACGAACATGACGAGCTCGGTGGCGTAGCGGTCAATGACGCGGATTCGACACCAACGCTCGTGGGTTCGATTCCCACACAAGACAAACATTTGTGTGCATGAACATGTCTGTTTGTCTTGGTCAGGGTGTTTTCTATGTATCATAAGTATGTATATACAAAAAAAAAATATATTTACGTATGTTTATCAGTTGTCTAGTACCCATAACACAAGCTTCGCTTACTTTGGGGCTAGATGGCGCTGTGTAATTTGTCTGACAATATTTATTACTGTTATTATTATTATGACGTAGGCATACGCTAAGAAAGAATTATTAATAGTTTTATTACGTTCACACAGGAACAATTTACTTGACCAAGGGAAATAGGGAGTCACTTATACATATATGTATATATCTATATATATAAAAGAAAGTCGTGTTTGTTACAACACTTATAACTCGAGAACGGCTGGACCGATTGCCATGGTTTTTGATTTTTTGGATTTGTTTCCGTCCCGAATAGCAGAATAACTCTTAAAAACATTGGAAAATTCTCGAAAAAATAAAATAAAAGAAAAAACATTTTCCCATACAAATGAAAGTGTCAGTTGAAAAAGGGATTACGATATTTATTGGTTGTCAAATATCAAAACGTCAAATCGATTGGTGTCACTTTTATGTCGCGAAAGTTGTCTGTGATTTGTTATGAAAATTTAAAAATGTCAAATCCATAGGGGTGAAAACGCTTTTCCCATGGGGTTCGAGCGCAAGAATCAAATCAGAGTAAACATCAAAAGAAATGACAATTACAAATCACCAAAATGATAAAACCTATTTCAAAACTAAAAAAAATAAAACAAAACTTTTTTTTTTTAAATTTAACAATAAGGAAATCTTTATTTTTATGAAATCTTCAGTTTTTATGGATACGGGTCTTCCCTCAACCGAAGGGGTTTAGAGCGTACTCCAACACGCTGCTCAACTGCGGGTTGGTGGAGGCCAGTGTTTTCGAACCGCCTAAAGGCCACTGACTTAACTTAACGACTGTCATTAAATGATAACAACCGGGACCGACAGCTTAACGCGCCTTCCGAAGCACGGAGGAGCTCAAGATGAGCTAATGATAACAACCGGGACCGACGGCTTAACGTGCCTTCCGAAGCACGGAGGAGCTCAAGATGAGCTAATGATAACAACCGGGACCGACGGCTTAACGTGCCTTCCGAAGCACGGAGGAGCTCAAGATGAGCTAATAATAACAACCGGGACCGACGGCTTAACGTGCCTTCCGAAGCACGGAGGAGCTCAAGATGAGCTAATGATAACAACCGGGACCGACGGCTTAACGTGCCTTCCGAAGCACGGAGGGGCTCAAGATGAGCTAATGATAACAACCGGGACCGACGGCTTAACGTGCCTTCCGAAGCACGGAGGAGCTCAAGATGAGCTAATGATAACAACCGGGACCGACGGCTTAACGTGCCTTCCGAAGCACGGAGGAGCTCAAGATGAGCTAATGATAACAACCGGGACCGATGGCTTAACGTGCCTTCCGAAGCATGGAGGAGCTCAAGATGAGCTAATGATAACAACCGGGACCGACGGCTTAACGTGCCTTCCGAAGCACGGAGGAGCTCAAGATGAGCTAATGATAACAACCGGGACCGACGGCTTAACGTGTCTTTCGAATCACGGAGGAGCTCGAGGTAATATAAACCCATCCGTGTACAGGCTACGGTCGACGTTGCTTAACTTGCGTGTTCAATTAGACTGACACGCGCAATGACGCCATCGAGCTTCTCTATATATATATACGTATATATATATACACTTCTGGACACATCTATTGGCCGGGCACCTTAGAGTTTAGGTTTCGATGGCCCCTACCGAAATATGATTCCTAGATTGAACAAAAACTATTGATGCAGTTTTAAACCTGATACATTTTACCATCTTTTTCGATCATATTGTTTTAAATTTGAATTCAGAATACCACACGACATGGAGCTACGCCTAACAAGTCGGGTATGCGCCTTGATTAAGGCAGTTGATTTTTGAATAAAAAACATTTTTTATCAAATAAAAGTTTAATTTAATAACGCGTGTTGCCTCCATGGGCATCTACCACAGCTCTCATACGATTAGGCATAGAGTTTATCAACCGCTCTATGAAATTTTGAGGGATCCTCCCCCATTCCTCTTCTATGGCAGTTTTCAACTCCTGCATCGTCTGGGCAACTGGCTGACGAGCCCTAATACGTCTTTTTAGCTCATCCCACATGTGCTCAATGGGGTTCATGTCTGGGCTTCTTGCTGGCCAGTCCATAACTGTGATGTTCACATCCCGAAGATATTCCCTGACGATGCCGGCCGTATGGGCTCTTGCATTATCATGCATAAAAAGGAAATTTGGGCCCACATAGTCCGCGTATGGCATCACGTGAGGTTCTAAGCACTCACGAATGTACCTTTCAGCATTTAATGTTGGCAGCCGTGGTCCCGTAACAACCTCAAGTTGAGTTTTGCCGCTCGCGGATATACCGCCCCAGGCAGTCCATGAGCCACCGCCATAAGCAACCCTCTCTTCAAAGCAGCATTGTGCGAAACGCTCTCCCTTACGTCGGTAGACCTTCTTCCTTCCATCATTGCCATGTAACACAATTTTAGACTCATTAGAAAAGAGTACCCGGCTCCAATGCTGCTGAGTCCAATTTAAATGAGTGCGCGCGAAATGAAGGCGCGCTGTTCGGTGGGCTCGCGTTAGTTTGGGGCCATTAGCTGGCTTGTGTGGTACCATATCGCGTTCTTTTAACCTTCTCCGAACAGTTCGAGCGCTCACAGATACTCCGTGGAAGTCACGAAGTTGGTTTTGTATCTCAATGGAGGTAAGGTGACGATTTCTCAAGCTGGTCGTCACGATGAATCGATCCTGCCTTTCAGTTATGACCCGAAATCGTGGCCTTCCTTGGCGACGAACAAAGCCGCCAGTCTCTAGGTACCTCCGATAAACATTTCGGACCGCAGATCGACTTAAATTAAGTTGAGCACTCACATTTCTTTGGCTGTGTCCGGCCTGGATAAGTTGTAAGCTTGGGCGGTGACTTCAGGCGAAGTATCCATAGATTATTGATAGAACCTCACTTTAATGTTAAGAATAAGTAAAGTTTGTTGCAAAATCAAAGAGAAAAATCACACTTTCAAGAATTAAATCCAAGTAAACCAATAAAATCAAGTTTTCTTAGTATTCGATTGTTGGATATCAACGAACAGGCTCCAAATTGTCTTTTGTTACTTTAAATTCTGTGTTCGAAATTCAAAAAAAGACTATAGAATGAAATTATGAATGTGCCAGGTTCAAAACTGCATAAAAACTTTTTGCTCGACCTAATATAAAATTTTAGCTAGGACCAAACGAAACTGAAAATGCAAGGTGGGCCAATAGATGTTTCCAGAAGTGTATATATATATAGTATAAATTTAAGTGACTATATATATTTATGACTATTATACGGGTTAAATAGATATTCTCATTTTTGAATCTGTAAAATGATAGACCTGTTATTAAAACGGAATAGTATTAGTGATTTAACATGGCTCATATATAAACTTGAACATCCCCCAAATGAGATCCTAAAAGACCTATTCATTAACTAAGTCCGTGGGTTTATTTAAGATTAATTAGCGGTCTTCATAAGCCTTAATAACTGGAGAATTTGTTTTTAGGGTCAGCTCACTGCCGCTCTCTTAGAATTTGTCACTCGCCAGCGACAATTAGGGTAATTTTGTGGTGGGTATAATTGTTACACTTGAAATATAGCGGTAACTTCCTTACTATTATTTCCGAAACAAAATTAATTTATGTCGCACTTTTTATCACACACATAGTAATATATAAATGTGAAAGTGTATTGTGTGTCTGTCTGATTGTTAGGCAATCGCTTGTATATATTTAATTATACATAATAATATATTGTATTGTATATTGTCAGAGAAATTACACAGCGCCGTCTAGCCCCAAAGTAAGCGAAGCTTGTGTTATGGGTACTAGACAACTGATAAACATACGTAAATACATTTTTTTTTGTTAATTCATACTTATGGTACATAGAAAACACCCAGACTAAGACAAATGTGAATCGAACCCACAAGCATTGGTGTCGAAGCCGCGTCAATAACCGCTACGCCACCGAGCTCGTCAAATATATATTTATATTTATATATAAATATATATATATATATATATATATATATATATATATATATATATAAAAATATATATATATATATATATATATATATATATATATATATATATATATATATATATGGGGAGTGCTAGGATGAGCTTTCTGATTTGTTACCTGCTGCTGAGTTCCACTATCGTACAACTTGTCATACCATTCATACCATCTTGATAATTGGCGATCTACCACAATACGTTTTTAAGACATTTTCTACCACGAACTGTGAAATTGTGGAATCAACTTCCCTCAGCACAGCCTTCAAGAACAGAGTAATTTTTACCCTTAAAAGGCTGGCAACGGGTCAGCGACACCATGGTGTTACTGATTTCTATGGGCGGTGGTAATTACTTTCCATCGGGTGACTCAAATGCTCACTTGCCCCCCTCTCTTAAAAAAACTTATGACACGGTGTTTGTGGTCACGCTTATCCGAAACGGCTGGATGGATTTTTATGTTTTTTTTATGTTTATTTGATAGCAATGGGTTGTAAAGTATATTTCATACCGCTACAAATAAGTCACATGGCAGAACAACATTTGCCGGGTCAGCTAGTAATATTATAATAATACATATCATTTGGCCGTGTGGTTTCCGGCAGACTAGAATAGAATCACTCCGTCTCTTCCCGTGGATGTCGTACAAGGCGACTAAGGGGAAAACCATTACAAAACATCGATCAGGCCTCCCCAACCCGTGTGGCCAGCGTGGGAAGTGTAGGCCAAATCCTCCTGTCTGGGACGGTCGAGAGAGGTTCGTGCTCCTGTAGTGGAGACTAAAATGACCTGATGATGATGATGACATATCATTTAAACTTTAAAATACCGTAATACCGCAAAAAACAACGTAGTTTATGCTCGTGCTTATCTCAACAATTAATCACTACAACAGTGGCCTACAGCATGTGGTTGGCAAGCAACAATATCAGGTTGGGCAGTGGCCAACTGGGAAGCAATTACACGGCAAACTTTAAAAGTGCAATACAATATAAAATTTCTGCAAGAGTTAGCGGATAAAATGGGAAGTATTTAAACCATCTTTAATATTTCCCTATTCACAAATCTAAAAGTGGAAGTTACAATAATCTTATGTTGCTTTAAATTATTATAAAACAAGCTATATATTACATAGTATGCTGTATAAAATTTCAACCATATCAACTTGATAACTGGCGATCTACCACATTACCTACGCTTTTTAAAACATTTTCTCCCGCGAACTGGGAAATTGTGGAATCAACTTCCCTCAGCGGTATTCCCAAATAAATACGACATGGGAGCCGTCAAGAACAGAGTAAATTATTCCCTTAAAAGGCCGGCAATGGATCGGCGACCCCATGGTGTTTGCTGATTTCTATGGGCCCTAGTGATTACGTTCCACCATGTATTCCTTCATGAGAATTATACATGACTTTCTTTTATATATATAGATTTAAGGAGCTTGATATAAATTTCTGAACGCACGCATAAATATTTTACATCCAATAAATATTTCAATCCACAAAATTGTTTTCAAAACAAATCACAGACAACTTTCAAGACGTAAAAATGAAACCAATAGAGTTGACATTTGTTTTTAATCTAACTCATTTATTCTGTATTAAATGAGCTTGATATACATTTCTGAACGCACGCATATATTTGACGTACGCACGTCAATGTCACGTTTAAAAGGTACGACCACCCATGAACATTTTGTATGGGAAAATGATTTTTCTATTGTTTTATTTTTTCAACAATTTTCCAATGTTTTTAAGAGTTATTCTGCTATTCGGGATGTAGACAAATCCAACAAATCAAACACTATGAAAATTGGTCTAGCCGTTCTCGAGTTATAAGTGTTCGAACAAACCCGACTTTGTTTTAAAACGGCCCTGGTTATTAAAACGGCTCGCCGTTTTGTAATATGGCGGATTATACAAAACGACTGCGACATATATACGAGCTAGCAGACCCGGTGAACTTCGTACCGCCTACGATACTAACGTCACTCAATTGTTTTGCTTTCCCGGAACCTCTCCACTAACACTTGATCTTTATGGTATGGTATTAAAGTTCAAATTTCCTTTTAAGTATTATTACGAATCGTTTGGAGAGTAGAGAAAAGTTTTGTTATTAGATTTTTTCAGGCAATTTTTTTAATTTTTCTTTGCGTAAGAACTATCTTCGTACTTCAAAGAATATTCTAAAAAAAAGAATTAGCGCAATCGGTTCAGCTGTTCTCAAGATTGGCAACACATTCAGCAATTATTTTTTATATTCTAGATACAGGTAACGATAAATACTGTACTGTGATCATTGAACCTGAATAAACTGAGTATTCAATGAATTCGAAACATGTTATCTCTATTGCTTGAAGCATTGAATACTTTCAATATTTTAAAAATAAATACCTAAGGGGATTACTCTCTCAGACATGTTAGCCTAAATTTATTTTTCATTATGTATTTCGTACTTAAGCGACCGTTATTATTTTTAAACGGTTTTATTTACCTTGCCCTGTTTGTTTTTACCGAAATAAATGTATAGCATAAATGAATTTGGGAAGTATAGCGTTATCCATATTTTAGCGAAACTGTGTCTGTGTGTATGTTTGTTATTCGAGGCCAAACTGGTGAACCGTTTTTTGGACACAGATTATAGGTAGATAGGTATTTTATTGATCTAAATATATAAAAGAACTGACTGACTGACTCATATATATATCAACGCACAGCCCAAACCGCTAGGTCTAGAGATTCCAAATTTGCCACGTAGGTTCCTTATGATGTCTAGCGGTGCACTAAGAAAGGATTTTTCAAAATTCATCCCCTAAGGGGGTGAAACGGAGATCCAAAGTTTGTATGGGAAAACAAGATTAATTGGACTATTTTATCCTAAATTTTACACGAGTACTTCTATTGATTAATGAGTAAACACGTGATTGCCCCGAATGTCACGCGAGCGAAGCCGCGGGCGAAAGCTAGTTCAGAAATAGAAGAAAAGTTTTGTGCCCTCCAAGCGCTCATGGAAAAGCAACCTAGAGCTTATAATATTTACTGAAAACACATATACTTAACACAAATACTTAACTACGATACAGCGAACTTTTTGTGTGCTTGTTTTTGTAGTTGTCACAAACGAGTCACCAGAAAAGTAGGAGTTGCTGCATTGGTAGCGGGGGCGTCGGCAGGTGAGCGATATTTCATGTTGCGTTAATATAGCTACGATAACCGCTTGCCAACAGGCGGGCCGTATGCTTGTCTGCTATCCGACGTAGTAAGGAAAAATTACAATATAATCTTATAAAATATTGGTTATTGCTGTTTCTCAATTACGGGAGGCCGTAAATGCTAATAAACAACCCAACCACAAACAAGTCCCCGTTTGGGGAAACTTTTCATGACATTATCTAAAATTACATTAATTTATCTTGTAATCTCTAATTGCTACCCTAACAATAGGAGAGAAAGTTACCCAATTATTCCCTCAAAAAAAATTTGGATGTAAACTGGTATGATTTTAGAAATTAATTGAAGAAAAAAGCTATTAATTTACGTAATGAGGTTTGATTTAAACCACCAAGAGCCCCCTACAATAACATTAAGAATAAAGATAAAAATAATATTTTTTTATAGAAAAGATGTCAAGTTATTTCATTACGAACTGAAAATCATAGATTAAAAATGTCTGATAATCAATAGAGTTTATTTTATAAGCTCCTAACAGACCGGACAGAAGTCGTCCTGTGTCTGTCTGTCAGAAACCTTACCCGATATACCCAAAACAATCCACCAAAGTTTCATTGCAATGGAATGAGCGGTAAACGAATGCATATGCATAATGCATAGAGGAACATACAAACATTTAATTTTATTTATAAACATTACTTGATACCGTTTTATAGAGTTCGTGAAGCACTTTCAGGGTCAACAATCATATTTTCAATGTCTTGTGTAATTTAGTTATAATAATATTGTTTCCACCTTGTAGTTCTTGCAACTGCAGTTATAGAATAAATAACAGTATTATTACAGAAGGCACTCTTCTTTGACGTTAACGTCTAAAGTTAACGTCAAAGAAGAGCTTTTGAGCTTTCGTAAATCTAAATACCTGAATAAATCACTTGCTAAATTGAAGCTAAATTGAAGCGCGTCTATTATTATTAGTACGTCATTTCCGATACGTAACGTTACGGTGCATCTTGCTCGTTTCACTGGAGTTCTAGGGTTGGACGGGGTTCCACCACACATTCCCACCACTGTGTCTCCTGTGTAGCCAGGATTAACAGCGGTGACCGCCAAAAAAGACAATGAACAGTGAAGTCCATTGCAGTCCCGGGGGTACAACTACGGCTGCCTTGGAACTCACAACGAATTTAATCAAAAGAAATTAGTAGGAGTAGGAGGCTTTTGAAATTTGACTTCCCCTCTAAGCAATGTGAGAGACAGCAATATGGCAAATAAGGCATTAAAAGCCTAAAGAGATGGCTAGTCAAGTGAAACTCAACTGCCGTGTACCACGGATTTTAAGTTTCTAACACTATTGGGGACCTAAAACATTCAGTTGTTACCTAACACATCGATTCCAATAATAAGCTTTTAGGGTTGCTGACTAGATACTCTGGTGAATGGTACTAATTAGGAAAACTTAAAATAATTATTGCTAATGACCTCGTTGAGTTTTACTTACAAGCCAAGCCATATTTCTTTTCATCACTGATCCGGTGCGGCCCAATACTTGCTTGGTTCATTTGACCGCATGCGAAGAGCAGTTCGATTCGTCGGTGACCAAATAATCTCGGATAGACTAGACTCTCTCTCTACACATATAGATGTAGCATCTCTTTGCGTTCGATAAAAATTATATCATGGACAGTGCTCGGATGCGCTGCTTGATTACACTATTGTACAGCGCCATATATTAAAATTCCATTCATATTCTCTTGACAATTGGCAATCTACCTCAGTACGTTTCCTGAGACATTTTATATCACTAACGGTGAAATTGTGGAATCAATTTCCCTCAGCGGTATTTCCGAACAATTATGACATGGGAGACTTCAAGAACAGACTCTATATTTCCATTAAAAGGCTGGTGGACGGCTCAATGCCGTCTGTAAGCTTAGAATCGTCATTGATCCTCACAGCCCAACTCTGCAGTATAAGCAAGGTGCTAACTGGTATTTAAGTGCTCCCTGTGCGAGTTAACTTGCGTGTTCGATAAGACTGACACATGCAACGATGCCATCGAGCTCCTCAGGACTGCCCCCTTACCATCAACTGTTATTGCGATTCAATAACTGAATAGATTGCTTATTCATACCAATGAATAAGCGATTCTATTAAAGTTGAAATAGAGTCGCTTATTCGCTTATTCATTGGTATGAATAAGCATTCTATTCAGTTATCGCAATAAGAGTTGGTGGTAAGGGGACTGTTCTAAAATAAATACAATATAGAAAACATACTTCGGCTTTATTAATTTATGCTTGTTTAAGGCTTTCGGTTGCGTTTTTGATGCGCGTATCCCGATACTCCACAAGATTTTTATACTACGTCGGGTGGCAGACAAGCATACGGCCCGCCTGATTTGAAGCGATTACCGTAGCCATATTAACGATCGCAACATAAAATATTGCTCGCACGCCGCCACCCCCGCTGCCAACGCATCGTCTCCTTTCTTTCTGGTGACCTCACTCACTCGCAGGAAAACAACAACCCTCAAGGAAATTGTTATTTGGCTGCGGTATTCTGTGAGGTGGAGGTACATTTCCCAGTCGGGTAGCTTACAATTACGCTCCCTACCTCTCTTTTCGCCAGAGCTTCGTTTGTCAGTCAGCAGAGTGCACCGCGTGCAGGTGTAGCTAGCTTTGGTCCAAAAACCTTTCCTAGCGGATAACTACTTCTTAATATTTACCTGTGTGCCAAATTTTAGCCTGATCCGTTCACTAGTTTTAGTTTAATTTAGTAGAGCTAAAGCCGAGTATGTAATCGACGCAACTCAGCGAAAAGATAGAACGTAAGTATAAATACTAAGTAAGAAGGCTAGCGATAGTAATAGATTTCCCAGGCGAATGGAGACTGGACCGTTTTCTGACGTAATTTAGTACGGATATGCCTATCTATAGTATTTATAACGTCATTGGCGCCAATAAATAAAATTTAAATTGTATTTATATCTATAACAAAAGCCCTTTAAAATTATGTGGTACAAGAACATTTTCACGTGTTATTCATTTGTAGGTATCGCAGTAAATCTCGTGACAATAGGACCTCGGATCAATTTGCACGTCCCGCTAAATTGCCGGTATTGTAAATAGGGTCATAAATAAGGAAAACCGCGGCTTTTCCTGCATAAATCTCTGACATCGAGTTACCAAGTTTTGCGACAAGTTGCGAGGGTGCGGCGACCTTAAATTGTATTATGATACTTTTTGTGTTCAACGCTCTAGTTGGCATGCAGGTAATGTTGATTGATGACAAATGAGGCTCTAGCAAATAAACGGTCACAGCTTTTAGCATTTTTTATATCACTAAGGTGTCAAATTAGTATACGGTCCGGCTGATAGGAAGCAGTTACGCAGCATGTGGACGCCTGTAAAACCAGGAGTACCACCTAAAAAAACGTCTTCGCCTTCTTTTTGAAAATCCCCATGCTGTAGTCTCCAGGGAAAATCTCGATTGGCAGTTCATTCCACACACAATACGTGGCCATTTTAATTGTGGATTGTGTGAAGATGAATTCCCTATTAATGGTGAACTCGCCGCGCACAAGTACCTGATACTCTAATGATTGAAGACCAAAGTGTTCAATCAGTGTGTCCTCTCGCTATGACCTACGGTGAGCTTTTGAGGTTGAGTGACTTGAACGCTGACTGCCCAACGGCTGGTTCATAGTGTAAAAGTTGCACAGCGAGCGATGGAGAGAGCAATGCTTGAGCAATCTCTCTTAGTGACCGAATCCGGAACGAAGAAATTCGACCAAGAACCAAAGTGGTCGACATTGCTTTCAGAATCAGCAAACTAAGTGGCAGTGGGTTAGCCACATCTACCTAGTCAGCGATGGCAGATGGGGGCAGAAAGTGTTAAAGTGGAGGCCCCGTATGGAGTGAAGAAGCATAGAGCATAGTGAGCTAGATGGATCGATGACCTCAAAAAAGTGGCTGGGAACGTTTGGATGCCGGAAGTGGAGGATCGCATATGGTGGAAAGCTTTGGGGAAGGCCTATATCCAGCATGGGTAGATAGGCTGATAATGATGATGAATGCTGTCGATTAAAATAATTTTAAAAGTAATCGTAGGATACTTTACTTCTAATTATTATTTGGTGTATATTACATCCTATAGCGCAGGGGTTCCCAACCGGTGGTCCGTGATACAAACTTATAAAGAAAGACATCTACTATCAGACTACAAGACAGACTACAAGTACTATAAGACAAAATACTAACAAGTCGAATTATAGAATAATGGATTTATACGACACTTGGGGACCCGACTCCCAACAAAAACCTCGTAGTAGTCTGCGAACAAAAAAGGTTGGAAACCACAGCTATAGAGTAATATCTTAGTTAGAAAACAACGGTTCCTTGGAGCAGCATTTAATTAAAAAGAGATTCGCAAAGTAACGCGTTTGTAAATTCAACTGTCTTTATTAACTTAAGAAAAAAACTCATAAAGGCTACTCGTATAAACGATGGAGTCAGAATACTCGGGAAGGTACAATTACCCTTTACTCTTAATTAAATTTATTTATACGGACCGGTTTTGCTTTTTGAGTATTATCAAGGTTATGTTTCTATTAATTCACGGGTCAAGCCCGGTCATTTGATAGGCGTGCGCGGGGATATGGATACAACGCGTAGAGGCCCAATCAAGGTTATTATTATTATTATCTCCGTCCACACAAATGTGCCCACGTTAGGATAGATGTAACCATTGACGTATGTGCAGACCGTGAACGAGCGTGTGTGCATACAGTATTTTACCAACTGTTCCGGATTTGTCTGAGAAGGAAGTTCGAAACGAGATAAAGAGAGAGCGGCAGGGAGTGGCCATGCCACACTGCGCACAGTATATTAGCGCCTCAACACACGTGTCCTCGAGTCATCATAGAATACGCCTTGTCTTTGCTGCATGCAGTACGAGAGCAGCCCCCTTACCACCATCTCTTATTGCGATTCAATAACTGAATAGAATGCTTATTCATACCAACGAATAAGAGATGGTGGTAAGGGGGCAGCGTCGCGATGAGTTGTGCTGCTAGTATTGATGATCGCTGTATATGCGCGACACACTCGTGCCGCATGCAATAAAAACAAAATGCATCCGCTACGTTTACAACGCCACGACATGTGTGATGAGATGAGATGCTTACTTCAGTCACAGCATAGTAATACAACCAGTACTTTAACTTCTTACTAGCGCCCAAATCGGCGCACGCACACAGCCAAGCGTCATTTACACGACCGCTCACGAAGTTGGTGGTGCGCCGCGCACCAAAACCGATTGTGCGCCGATTTGGGCGCTAGTATGAAGTTAAAGTACTGGTTGTATTACTATGCTGTGCTTCAGTCGACCTAGGCAGTACTTATGCTCCATATTTGAACAAAACTAAAGCAATAAAGCTACTATATTTAATTTAACAAACAGAAGTTGCTATTGTATAAAAGCACCATGTTGTGAAATAAATTCAGTAAACTTAGTTGCAACCGGAGTTCTTCAACTGTTAAATTATATTTAAACAAGTTTCGAATGTTGAAGTGAAGAACAAAGTTTCTGGTGTTCATATATATTTAATTAGAACGACCCACGATATACTCGTACCCTCTTGAGTATATTTTATGAAATAATTTTCCTCCGACTTTTCCAGTATTCCATTTGCGTACTTTAAAGTAAGAAAAGCCGGAATTGATCAATTGTTAGCGAAACTATTGTTGAAAATGATCAAGTTTGAACTATGAAATATTTTTGGAATTTTTTGGGGTGTAAGTGGTGCATCAACATCTTTGAACCAAAGCCATCTTCACCTGCATGCGGTGCATCCTGCTGACTGACAAACGAAGCTCTGACGAAAAGAGAGGTAGGGAGCGTAATTGTAAGCTACCCGTCTGGGGAATGTACCTCCACCTCACAGAATACCGTAGTCACAATTCCCTTAGGGGTTGTTGTGTTCCTGCTAGTGAGTGAGGTCACCAGAAAGGAAAGAGATGCTGCATTGGTAGCGGGGTGGCGGCGCGCGAGCGATGTTGCGAGCGTTAATATGACTACGGTAACCGCTTCACATCAGGCGGGCCGTATGCTTGTCTGCCACCCAACGTAGTATAAAAAAAAAATGAAATTCTATGGAAAATAACTTTGAGTATTGAAAATAATTATGATGGCATGGAAATGATTCGATAATATGTAGATATATAACACATATTTTATCCAATTTTAAAGGTAAGGTAGACGGTACTGCACATAAGAGACTTGCTTGACTTTACATAATTAATTAAACTAGTGGTCGCCCAGTGGTCGATTTAAATTGTAAGTTTGAACATTATTAAGGTTCTATTGTCAAAGACGGTACTTCTGTTGCTTCTGTAAGACTATAGACAAATAATATTAAAGACAAACAATATTAATCTATTCTCAATTTGACCACAGACTTTAACAATAAGCCAAAGAGTATATTAAGCGTAATGTTATTTTATTGATTTAATGTCTTTTTTTTTGCATAATAAAAAAAAATGCTTTCTGCACTCCTTCTCTATATAAACTATAAGTGTGCGAAATTTCATTCTCCTCCGTCCGCGCAATTAGAAAAAAGGGGTACAAAGTTTTTGCTTCACGCATTAATATATAGTTAAAAAAAAATCACATGTTAAGAATATGACATAAAACATTTCATTCGTTTTATTCGTTTCACATTTTTTTTCATAACTTAGAGAGAAAACGTTGACCTCTAACCACCTCGGCATTGACTTTCAACAAAAGAGCGTTAATAATATTTTGTATTGTTAATCACGTTTAAGGCGTGCCCCAAGGGCCATTTTCACGAAAGTTTAAAACATTTTATCATGCAACGAGAATGGGACTCCTGAATTATGTACAACCTCGGAGTTCTTAATGATCCGTTGATTTCATGCCTTTAATGGGAACGTCTTCATTATGTAGATCTTATTTCCTTCTGCAAAATATAATAAATATTCATCGAACAATTTATATAATTAAGCTGGTAAGGCCTCTAGTACTATTATTTATTCTGTGGCTTATGTTATTTGAGTTATTGTGGTTTTACTGGTTTTCTAAGCCCATAGCTTAATAAAATTTGAATTTATAGTCGCTATTGACTTTACCTATTATTAAAGTCTTATTATGATTGACTTACTAATCTTCTCACAATCTTTGCGAGGAAGTTAATGTATATAGATATTATGTATGATTCCTGTTACTACTGACACTGAATTTGTTTTTTCCACCTTAGATAGCAGACAAGCGTACAGCTCACTTGATGTAAAATCGTTATATTCGTCTATAAAATCTATCTAGCAACCCCCTTATTGCTACCCAAGTTCAGGTTCAATAGAACGTCTTGAGCCTGAATTTCAGCCCTTCCATTGAGAATGTGATGAATTGAATGATTTGACGAGAACTCACTCGCAGGAACAACAACCCGCTATAGTTGATCTTATGTAAATATATCGATATTGTTTAGTTTAGGTCCTTGAACAGAAATTGTGGTATGTATTCATCTTCTCCCCTCTGAGACGAATCATTGAATGTGCCTCACGCACACACGCTCATCGACGCTCGGGACAGACGCCATTAATTAAGTAGTAGTCAAAAACGCGACATTTGTATGAAGTGGCCGGGCTGTGCTAATACGAGAAACTATTGTGCCACCATTACGAATAATTGTAGAAGGAAGATTATAGTTTAAGATCCTTAAGTTAAGACTACACGTGTAAAGCCGGTACTGGCTGTTAGCTTGTTGCTAGTAACCTCCGGCATCCGTGGTACACAGCAGTTGAGCTTCACTTGACTAGCTATCTCTTTAGGCTTTTAATGCCTTATTTGCCATATAGCTATCTCTCACATTGCCAAGAGGGGAAGTCAAATTCCAGAAACTTTCTACTTCTACTAATTTCTTCTGATTCAATGCGTTGTGAGTTCCAAGGCAGCCGTAGTTTTATCGCCGGGACTGCAATGGACTTCACTGTTCATTGCCTTTTTTGGTGGTCTCTGCTGTTAATCCTGGCTACACAGGAGACACAGTGGTGGTAATGTGTGGTGGGCCCCTGTCCCGTACGGTCGGTGTATAACTGACCACTGAGCCACCATACTGAGTTGTAAGTCAGAGTGGTTATCTTAGTGAACCGACTGTACCTCAATCTTTTTCGTAATAAAATTTCCTTTACAACACGTTGATCAAAAAACCACTTTTCAAATCTTTACAATAAATTGATAGATTGAAAATTGATAGATCTATTATCGGTTCATTCGAAAGCCCATCCTTTAGAAATAAATTGCTACAATTTGCAGAATATGTCCAGGTCGTACCACAATTTTTCGTCGGACAGGCACTTACATTGCTAAATTGTGTAATGGAATAAGTAATCTGTTCATTCTTTGATAAATGTTTCCATTTACCTGTTAAATAAAAATAAATATCTTTATTGAAGTGGTCGTTGGCAGGAATAAACAACGAATAGACGTCGACTTCATTCTTCATCGGTTTATTTTGATACTAGCTTTTGCCCGCGACTTCGCTCGCGTGAAATTCGGGCATTAGATTATCCAAGCCAAATCTAACACGCAACGCAACCACCTTCATGTAGCACCTTTAATTGTACTACATCCTAGCGATGTAACGACTCGACTTTTTAAACCGATTCAAACCGATTTGAGCATAAACCGAGTTGAGTCGATTAGCGCGTCTACTAAACCGATTTGGCCGAGTCGAAAGCAATGTAACGACTCGACTTTTTAAACCGATTAAAAAGTCGAGTCGTTACTTGACTTTGTAAACCGATTAAAAAGTCGAGTCGTTGCTCGACTTTTTAAACCGATTAAAAAGTCGAGTCGTTACTCGACTTTTTAAACCGATTCAAACCGATTTGAGCATAAACCGAGTTGCGTCGATTAGCGCCTTTACTAAACCGATTTGGCCGAGTCGAAAGCGATGTAACGACTCGACTTTTTAAACCGATTTGAGCATAAACCGAGTTGCGTCGATTAGCGCGTCAGCGCGTCTTGCGTCTACTAAACCGATTTGGCTGAGTCGAACTTACTTACGCATCTCGCTCGCGTCGCTCTGCGCGCATTCGCCCGTTTGGCCGTTTGCTCGTTTGGCCGTTTGACCGTTTGCTTGTTTGGCCGTTTGCCCGTTTGGCCGTTTGCCCGTTTGGCCGTTTGCCCGTTTGACCGTTTGGCTGTTTGCTCGTTTGGCCGTTTGCCCGTTTGGCTGTTTGCGCGTTTGCCCGTTTGGCCGTTTGCTCGTTGGCCGTTTGGCCGTTTGGTCATTTGCCCGTTTGGCCGTTTGCTCGTTTGGCCGTTTGCCCATTTGGCTGTTTGCGCGTTTGCCCGTTTGGCCGTTTGCCCGTTTGCTCGTTTGCCGTTTGGCCGTTTGCTCGTTTGGTCGTTTGCACGTTTGGCCGTTTGGCTGTTTGCTAGTTTGCTCATTTGGCCGTTTGCCCGTTTGGCCGTTTGGCTGTTTGCTAGTTTGCCCATTTGGCCGTTTGCCCGTTTGGCCGTTTGGCTGTTTGCTCGTTTGCCCGTTTGGTCGTTTGCCCGTTTGGCCGTTTGGCTGTTTGCTAGTTTGCTCATTTGGCCGTTTGCCCGTTTGGCCGTTTGGCTGTTTGCTCGTTTGCCCGTTTGCCCGTTTGGCCGTTTGACCGTTTGGCCGGTTGGCCGTTTGGCTGTTTGCTCGTTTGCCCGTTAGCCCGCTTGCTCGTTTGGCCGTTTGACCGTTTGGCCGTTTGACCGTTTGGCCGGTTGGCCGTTTGGCAAACGAGCAAACAGCCAAACGGCCAAACGGGCAAACGGCCAAATGAGCAAACTAGCAAACAGCCAAACGGCCAAACGAGCAAACAGCCAAACAGGCAAACGACCAAACGAGCAAACGGCCAAACGGCAAACGAGCAAACGACCAAACGGGCAAACGGCCAAACGGGCAAACGCGCAAACAGCCAAATGGGCAAACGGCCAAACGAGCAAACGAGCAAACGGCCAAACGGGCAAATGACCAAACGGCCAAACGGCCAACGAGCAAACGCCCAAACGGGCAAACGCGCAAACAGCCAAACGGGCAAACGGCCAAACGAGCAAACAGCCAAACGGTCAAACGGGCAAACGGCCAAACGGGCAAACGGCCAAACAAGCAAACGGTCAAACGGCCAAACGAGCAAACGGCCAAACGGGCGAATGCGCGCAGAGCGGCGCGAGCGAGATGCGTAAGTAAGTTCGACTCAGCCAAATCGGTTTAGTAGACGCAAGACGCGCTGACGCGCTAATTGACGCAACTCGGTTTATGCTCAAATCGGTTTAAAAAGTCGAGTCGTTACATCGCTTTCGACTCGGCCAAATCTGTTTAGTAAAGGCGCTAATCGACGCAACTCGGTTTATGCTCAAATCGGTTTGAATCGGTTTAAAAAGTCGAGTAACGACTCGACTTTTTAATCGGTTTAAAAAGTCGAGCAACGACTCGACTTTTTAATCGGTTTACAAAGTCAAGTAACGACTCGACTTTTTAATCGGTTTAAAAAATCGAGTAACGACTCGACTTTTTAATCGGTTTAAAAAGTCGAGTAACGACTCGACTTTTTAATCGGTTTAAAAAGTCGAGTAACGACTCGACTTTTTAATCGGTTTAAAAAGTCGAGTACCGAGTCGACTTTTTAAACCGACCTTCGCTATCAAACCGATTCAAATCGGTTCAAACCGATTCAAATCGCGATTTCGTCGATTCGGTTTGGAATCGACTTGCATGAATTGTCTAACCGATTCAACTCGGTTTGACAAAATTCCAGATCGTAACATCACTACTACATCCGTCCCGCTCCCGTCGCGCCGCTCGCGTTCCCATAAGCACTGATTGGCGCCAAATACAAATTTAAAAACCTATTAGGATAACATAGGTCTTATTCCATCAGCTTAAAAAGGATAAATCAAACTTTAAAAAAATAAACCGACTTCAAAAATCTCAGGAAGTAGGTAGTACTTATTTTTGGCTTTTTCGTGTCAGGATTTTTCAGTTGGTTAATTTTTTTTTCATTTATTTGTTTTTTAATGTATATACCTATTTTTAATTTGTTTATTATAATAATGGGTAAGTAGTAGTCACATGGTGCCTTCTAGACAAAAATACGTGAATAACTTAATTAAGAAAACTCAATACTATTGCCTAACTCCTAACCGTTCCTCATCAGCTCAGCAGTGTCACATGATGACTTCCCAATGCAAACTATGTAACTTAATAACATCAGAAAACTCATCAATTACTGTCTCCATGTCCATGCCTATAAATTTCAACCCTTTCTCTCGATTTGGGAGCCCATCACCAGATCCTGATTTGATTAATATGGGACCACCTGAAGAGTGTACCCTCTCAAACAAATAAGAATTATTATAATTGCTGTACAATTGACGGATAAATCATTGAAACTATATTAAAAAATATGCATACATACAGTCGAACATAGAACCGCCGTACAATAAATAACAATAACAGGTAATTTCTGGAACAAAAACTATTTTATGTCCTTTCCCAGGACTCAAGGAATCTATGAACCAAATTTCATCTAAATCGGTCCAGCGATTTAAGCGTGAAGAAGTAACAGACAGACACTCTGTCGCATTTATTATATTAGTATGGATTGGCGTTGCGACAAACCGTAAAAACGACATATATATTGATATATAGACATTTCAACCCTATCACACCCCAATAAGGGTTACAATCGTTGTTGGTTTCGTAATCAGCGACCCGATAAACCACAAAAACAATACCTATGACGATTTTCAGACTTTTTCACCTCATTTTTCCCGCTTGGGGGTTGAATTTTGAAAAATCCTGAAACACATGTTTACTCATTTATCTATAGAAGTACTTGTGTAAAGTTTCGGATAAAATAGTCCAACTAATCTTGTTCCCCCATACAAACTTTGGACCCCCGTTTCACCCGCTTAAGGGATGAATTTTGAAAAATCCTTTCTCAGTGCACCCCTAGACGTCATAAGAAATCTACTTGCCAAATTTGGAATCTCTAGACCCAGCGGTTTGGGCTGTGTGTTGATTAGTGAGTCAGTCAGTGAGGACAAAGCCTTTTATTAATATAGATTCAACAATTTTTAGTTAGACGAATATTTCCGGAATCTGAAAAATAACGGAGTGTCACTAAAACCGTCGCTTTGAACCCTAAAGGTTACTAGAATATTATATTTTGTACCAATATACATCTCAATATTTTTTATAAAACTATATAAAGCCCAGGTTCGACCTAACACAGAATACTTACTGTTCGTATTTCTGAGCCTTTGCACCCAAGTAGGTACTTGCTTGTTCCATTTGACCGCGTATATATGTATCTAACGAAGAGCAGTTCGAATCGTCAGTAACCCAATGATCTCGGATCGACTGGACTCTTTCTCTATATCTAGAGATTAGAATAGATGTAGATACAAATTATATCACGGGGAGTTCTCAGATGAGCTGTTTTGACCTGCCGCTGAGTTCCACTATCGTACAATTCGCAATAAAAGAGAATTCCATCCATTCAAGAACAGAGTCTTTACTTGCCTTAAAAGGCTGTTGTGTTGAGCTTGTTGTGTTCCTGCGAGTGAGTGAAGTCACCAAAAAGAAAGAAAGTATAGACTGACAAGGGATCTGGGAAGGGATTGCTGATTGTCATGGGCGGCGATGATTGCTTTCCACCAGGTGATCCATATGCGCATTTTTTAATGTATTTTTTTATGGGTATGCCATATCAATGGTAATTATAATATCATGCATAACATACATAAAAACAAACAGCCAATAGAGATCCTCCACTTTTATTAAATCGGTTAAAAAGGAACTGCATAGTCCATGTAATTAATGACCTCCTAAAATTTCAATCCAAAAGCTCCGAATTTTTGTTATAATTGTTTGAAATGGATTTGATATCAATCCCCAGAGACAGATACGTGTCCAATTTCAATGGAAATTTAAACCCTTCTAATTTAATATTCAACCAAATATCCATCACTCGGGATAAAGTTAATCCAATCAATCTAAAATTTGCGTTGTTTATCATAGGACTTGGAATTAAACTTGAATTTATTAGGTTCTATCGTTTCATATTGGGTCCCTTCTGGATCGTGTTGTTGTTTGTAAAAGGGCATATTAAATCATCACGCCCGACTGAAACCGCTGAGGCTAATGTTTACACAAGCATTTGTAACGTAAACACACATTCATCATCGTCATCATCACCCTGTATTTGTCACTACTATGTATATAGGTCATCATCAATGCTTTTCACCTCACTCTGCTTTCGACATCCAACCGCTTTCGGATTTTCTGAGCTAATCCGTCAATCTATAGGGTAGCGCCTAACGCTTCGACGTCTCATATACTACTATTGTAAAGAGGAAAGATTTGTATTTTTGTGTGTGTGTATGTTTATAATGAATAAACTCAAAAATTTCTTTCTTTCACGAACGATCTCTTTGTTGAAGCCCAGCCCAGCTGTATGCCCTGCCCGAGGTAGACATAGTCTTAACTAATTCAGTAGCTGCATTCTATGGCCACATCATCGGCAAACTGAAGGTGTGAGAGACATACCTGCCGTCGTCCTGTTGATGTACCGTATCTTACAATGCAGCAGTGACAAATATTACTAAGAGCTTTCTTCGTCAGGAGTAACGCCCTGGGATACTATCCTAAAGGTAGGCGTCACTTTATGCCCTGATTTACGTTATTTAAGGCAATGTACTACGTAGGCGTATCAAAGCGAACGTGAATTCCGATATGATGACATGTCATTTCAATGCGAAGTGGTGCGACGGGATGGCTTTGTCCTACGTGCGTGCAAAATTCCCTGCACTGTCATCGAGCGCCACCAAGAACGCTGCTCCGCTACCTATTCGCGCGAAAAATATCAAGAGTCAGGGAAAATATGCAGGTCGACTGATTCCTAATATCTGTAGAAAACTTTCTGTTGAGTCGTCATACAAGTATCTAGGCAATAAAAAGAATAACACTGCGTTCTAAGACCACAAATATATTAAACACGCAAGTAAAATGCAGTTTCATCAGGCTCAATCGCCATTGTGAACATTGAAACATTTGTAAAATAGAAAATTCACATACCTCCTAGGTGGGACTTGAATACACGACCTCGATAACCGGTCGAGTCAGTTGGAAAGAGAACTCGACCGGTTCTCGAGAGGTTATAGGTTCAATTCCCACCTAGGCAGGGAGGTGAATTTTCCCATTTAAAAAAATATTTGAATAAAATCTGGCAAGTCAGCCGATATAAACTATTAAATAATAATTATCAATATTAGAAATCGTTTAATATAAAAATCTTGCTCGTAGATCTTATGACAGGTACAGGATTCAGGTAGTGTATCTATGGCAACTATCTATAAATATAAAATTCAAAGTCCTGACTGACTGACTGACTGACTGATATATCAACGCACAGCCCAAACCGCTGGGTCTAGAGATTCGAAATTTGGCACGTAGGTTCCTTATGACGTCTAGGGGTACACTAAGAAAGGATTTTTCAAATTTCATCCCCTAAGGGGGTGAAACGGGGGTCCAAAGTTTGTATGGAGAAACGAGATTAGTTGGACTATTTCATCCGAAACTTTACACGAGTACTTCTATAGATAAATGAGTAAACACGTGTTTCAGGATTTTTCAATATTCAACCCCTATAGGGGTGAAATGGGGTGAAAAAGTCTGAAAATCGTCATGGGTATTGTTTTTATAGTTTATCGGGTCGCTGATTACGAAAATAACAACTATTATCTAATCAAACATAGCCGACGTGATAAAAAGTCGCCCCTGTGGGGGTGCGATGGGATGGAAATGTCTAAAATGGGGTGAAAAAGTCTGAAAAATGTCATGGGTATTGTTTTTATGGTTTATCGGGTCGCTGATTACGAAAATAACAACTATTTTCAAATCAAACATAGCCGACGTGACAAAAAGTCGACCCTGTGGGGGTGCGATGGGATGGAAATTACTAAAAGGGGGTGAAAAAGTCTGAAAATCAACATAGGTATTCTATTTATGGTTTATCGGGACGCTGATTACGAAAATAACAAGTATTTTCTAATCAAACGTAGCCGACGTGACATAAAATCCCCCCTGTGGGGGTGCGATGGGGTTGAAATGTCATATTATCAATATGCCATATTATAATATGATTCTATGGTTTTCTAGGAGGACGTCAATTACGAAAATGGCATCGATTTGAAAATATAACATACGAGGGGAGGTCAATAAGTTCGCGGAATGAGAGAGAAGGAGGTTGAAATTAAACACCAAATTATTTTTCCTTTTCAATATATTCTCCTTTAACCCTAATACATTTTTCGGATCTCTCAAATAGCTTGTTTATACCATCGAAAAAAAATGATTTGTCTTTGGTGTCAAAATAGGCCGAAATTGCCGACTTGACTTCATCATCGTCGTCAAATTTCTTTCCACGCAGCTCTTTCTTCATTTTTGGAAATAAATAATAGTCACTGGGGGCCAAGTCTGGACTGTATGGTGGGTGGTTTAATTGTTCAAAGCCGCATCGGTGAATGGCAGCCGTCGCAACATGGCACGTGTGGACGGGTGCATTGTCGTGCAAAAGGAGCACACCTTTTGACAGTTTTCCTCTTCTTTTTTTCTTAATGGCTTCTTTCAATCTTTCCAGTAAAGAAGCGTAGTACTGTCCCGTTATAGTCGCACCACGTTCTTTATAATCGATCAGTAAAATACCTTCTGTATCCCAAAAGATAGTCGCCATGATCTTTCCGGCCGATTGTGACACTTTGAACTTCTTTGGAGGAGGTGTGCCTTTTTTATGCCACTGCATCGACTCTTGCTTCGACTCAGGTTCATAGTGGTGAACCCAGGTTTCATCCCCAGTAACAATCCGGGCCATAACTTCTTCCTTTCTCTCTCCACAGAGCTCCAGAAACTGGTGAGAGCACTCGACACGCTCGCGTTTTTGAAGTGGCGTGAGCATTCTCGGAACCCATCTTGCACTGACTTTAGTCATCCCAAGATGATGATGTAGGATATTTAAAATACTTGATTCGGATACTCCAACCATTGCTGCAAGTTGCTTCTTCTTCAGTCGGGCATCTTCCAATACAAGTTTTTCTACTTTTTCGACGATTTCCGGTGTGGTGGCCTCAATTGGCCGTCCGGAGCGGGGGTCGTCTTCAATGGACTCCCTTCCTTGTTTGAAAAGACCATGCCACTTGTAAACCATGGTTTTACCAGGGGCAGAGTCCGCGTAAACCGCTAACAGCTCTTGAAAAATCGTCTGAGCGGATTTTCCTTGCTTGGTAAGAAACTTAATAACGGCACGGTGTTCAATTTTCTCCATACTGGCTGACTTCTTCCCGATTTAGTTGTTTGCAGGTCGATAACTCAAAAGTTAATGACACGATTAGGTTCAAACTTGGTATATATACTCTTAATGAGGTGCTTAACTAGTGCCTACCTGGACGGGTAAATTTATCCCCATCAACCCCTCCATTCCGCGAACTTATTGGCCTCCCCTCGTAGTGGACAAGAAATTATTTAAAAGGATTTTCCAAATTTTACCCCTAAGAGTGTGAAACGGAGGTTCAAAGTTTGTATGGGGAAACGAGTTTAGTTGGGCTGTTTTATTCTAAATTTTACACGAGTACTTCTATAGATAACTAAACACGTGTTTCATGATTTTTCAAAATTCAACCCTTAGAAGCGTAAAATGGGTCCCAATAGTCTGAAAAACGTCATGGGTATTGTTTCTATGGTTTATCAGGTCGCTGGTTACGAAAACAACAACGGTTTTAAAATTCAACGTGGCTAACGTGACCATCATCTCCTATTGGGGTGCGATGGGGTTGAAAAGTCTAAAATACGGTCAAAAAGTCTGGAAATCGTCATGGGTATTGTTTTATAGTCTATCGGGTCGCTGATTACGGAAAAAACAACTATTTTATAATCCAACATAGCCGACGTGACATAAAATCACCCCATGTGGGAGTGCGATCGGGTTGAAATGCAATAATACCAATATGGGTGTTGATTCTATGGTTTTCTGGAACGTTAACTACGAAAATGGCATCGATTTGTAATTATATAACATAGTGGACATAAAATTAGTTAAAAGGACTTTTCAAATTTTACCCCTAAGAGGGTGAAACGGAGGTCCAAAAATTTTTATGAGGAAATGAGATTGGTTGACTATTTTATCTTAAACTTTACACGAGTACTTCTATAGATAAATGAGTAAACACGTGTTTGCCCCGAATTTCACGCAAGCGAAGCCGCGGGCGAAAGCTAGTCTAACATATAATAAATGCAACGAAAATAGACAACTCAGTATAAATTAAATTTGTTGCGTTTCATTTTTGCAAAATTTTCCAGATAACGCCTATAGCTATAAATTGAAAGAAATTATTTATTGATGAAACATTAATTTATGAGAGCATGAAACGTTTGTCACAATACAGACAGTTAATGGAGCTATGAATAAAATTCCGAAACAAATTGGCTTAAAAGGCAACACGCGATGTAGATCGTTTTGCAGTCAAGTTATTGACGGCAAAACTATTATATGTTGTAGAGTAGTGTATTTTATTGAAAACATAAAAATGAAAAATAATGTAATTGGTGTAGGTATTTCGATATCAACTAATATTAATAACAAAATATTCCTAGATTTTTAGACAAATTATACGCTACTATCTAGTCCCAAACTAAGCAAAGCTTGTACTATGGGCACTAGATAACTGATAGATATTGTACTTAATTTTTTTTTAAACTTACATACTTATATATATACGCTCGCATCATAAAATATCGCTCGCGCGCCGCCACCCCAGCTGCCAACGCAGCATCTACTTCCTTTCTGGTGACCTCACTCACTCGCAGGAACACAACAACCATCAAGGGAATTGTTATTTGGCTGCGGTATTCTGTGAGGTGGAGGTACATTCACCAGTCTGGTAGCTTACAATTACACTCTCTACCTCTCTTTTAGCCAGAGCTTCGTTTGTCACTCTGCACCGCGTGCAGGTGAAGATGGCTTTGGTTCAAAGATGTTGATGAACTTCTTACACCCTAAAATATAATACATAAAAAAACATGAAATGAACATGTATGTTTGTCATGCTCTGGGTAGAGCATGACAAACATACATGTTCATGCACACAAATGCTTGTCGTGTGCGGAATCGAACCCGCGACCTCGGAGTCAAAGTGGCCACTGTTAGCCTTTCGACCACCGAGCTCATATTACAGTAGGTTGGTCACATCTGGCGCATCACACAAAAGTGCTGGCAGTTGCGGCGAAGAAGCGTTTGTTCATTCGCCAGAGCATGAAGCTTAGAGCTCGCCTTTAGGTGAAAGTTCATTTTTTAGATTCGAATTTCATTAATTTTGTTTGATGAACACGGAATTTTTAAAGTGCACGGTCTAAATTATTGTCTAAATGACACAATAAAAATGAAATGTCCACCTTTAGCGAGCCAATAGAGCATATTAGAAAAAACCCGAACTTTTGGCCGAAACTTATACCCCAGGTTATCTAGCTGGCATGATACACCACGTGGCTTAAGTTTTAAGGGTGCTTTCATAAAGAGGTCTAACCTCTCGCTTTAAATAGGCACCCTTAAAAAGGCCTAAGCAACTATGTCCACCACACGTCCTACCTAACTCTTACCTCTCTTGCTAGTCTAGTAGATTTAATACCCATTAGAATATGGAAAAATAGAACAATGTAGAAGTACAATGCCCCAGTCCGTAGATTTACCAGTATTTTTGAATAAATAACAACCGAATCTCCAGTATTTGTTTAATTTAACTGGCTATACGGAAACGTGCCTAACACCTTGCTGCGGTTCAAATTTATTGTTGAATATTTGATTTCGTTTTGCTACAAAAAACAAATATTTATTTTTCTGAGAAGGACTTAAGTAAGATTTCAGAATACAAAAGTAAATAACTAAGCTTTGTTTTCAAGATACAATAGAAATCAAAAATAAATCTTATTTTAATAATTGCAAGTAAAACGGGATGGCTGGAGTTGGGAAACGCCCAACAGAAGCGAACAAGGAACGAAGCGAACAAATACGTATACCATACGTATTTGTTTTTGAACATTGTACGTCGAGTGGCAAAGAAACATTGACCCGCCTGATGTGGACCAGTTGTCGTAAAATATCAGTCGTTGTCCTGGCTTGCAGCGTAAATAATTATTTTTGTCAACCACGCTAACTCGCAGGAACACAACAACTCTAGGCTTCAAGAAATTGTTATTTGACTGTGATTTTCTGTGGTGACGAAGTGGCGGTATTTCATCACTCGGACAGCTTATAAATACAACCTATACCACTTCTCTTTCACCAGAGCCCCCTTAGTCAATCAGCAGGGTGCGCTAACCCGCGTGCAAATGATGTTGACTTCGGCTCAAAGGTGCTGACTTGGTGAACTACTAACGCCTCCAAAATACAGTATCTACGCTAATTGGGATGGTCACGTTTCCTGCCATCCACATCCTGATTACAACAGTATCTACTAAGCTGGGCTATTGAAGAAGCAGTACGGACGCCTGCCATAAGTACTTTATTATTACTTTATCTCGTTATTTGCGGCAGGCGGCTGGTCGCCACTCACTAGATGCGCACTGGAAATGCCAGGAAATCGGACCGGAGCAACACCGGTGTGATTCAGCATATAGCTCTGACAATTCCGCTCTGGACGGCCAATGAAGGCAAGCCAGAGCTACGAATCGTGAGGGCCGTTGGTTTCCACTCCGAGCGACGAAGACACGCCGAAGACGAAGGCCTTACCGACTCTCTGGAGAATCAATACCTGTGATGTCGTTACTAACCATCAGCTCGCTATGAGCTGTCCTGTGGGCTTATGATTATTACTATTATGTTATCAAGTTTATTGGGCATAAAACATCCATCCAATTAATATGTAGTATTTATAATTTCAGTTCGGGATAGTATTTATAACATTATGCTTGTTGCCCGTAAACTGCTCACAATTTATGAGAATTTGGCACATATTTATGTGTAGTATGAACCAAATTTAACATACATTATTAGGTATGTCGAGTGTTTCAAATTTAGATATATATATTTTAGCATGTATACAGTATATTTATCCCAAAGTACTTAGCTATCCGCTGATAACCATTAAGTATAATTTGAGATAAGTAATTTTAATTAGTTTCGGATTGTTTAAAGTTATCTGTCAAAAGTTAAGGGAACCTCGCTTAACAATTTTGATACCTTTCGGTAGCTGCCTGTCAAAACATACTGTTGGTACATTAAGTTCGTATCATGGCCAGCTACTAACATGCCAGGAGAGAGAACGAAGGTAACGTGATATACCTAAATTGGGTTCATAGATTTTATAGTTTAACAGACGCCTGAATGGCGTGGCAAACATGCAATAGAGAATATTGATATTTTATATAAAAATAAAACCAAAAAATAGTAGTGAAAACTTGAGCAATTACGTTTGCATTTTTGAATCGTCAGGAAATATTTTGCACTACTGGAAGCATTCCCCTCTTTCTAACTCTCGTACGTGTATGTCGGGGACGAGAGTAGCGTAGACCCGACGCGGAGAGCAAAGGTCGACAGACGAACCAATAGCGCACAGGCAAGCATGCGGCTCGCGATCTGCCCGCCCCGCCCTCTTTTTTTATACCACTAAAGTGGCAAACAAGCATACGGCCCGCCTGATGGAATGCAGTTACCGTAGCCTATGAACGCCTGTAACACCAGGGGCATCACACGCGCGTTGCCGACCCTGTAAAAAGCTCTTCATGCCCTTTTTGAAGAACCCCACCAAATAGCCCGATGCGGTATGTCCGTAGACCCAGCGGGACCCTTCGCCTGATCAAATTAAAACCTAGGAGGTCGAATTAGTATCGATTAGTACCTACCGATTTGTATATGTTTAAATTTCTACCTCGATAGGTTCATTGGCAAAATAAAAATTATATAATTTTACAGTCAGCGGGGCCCTTTACCGATTGAGGGCCAATTGATTAGTTATATATATATTTTTAATAGCCTATTATTTCTACTTCCAGATGAGTATACTATTACATTGCTGTCTAATGAGAATTCGCTAAAAAACAGCAAATTAATTCCTTTACTTCCAGCGGGCCCCTTCCCGAATTAAAAGGATATAGATTAAACAAATGCATTTCCGAGGAGCCTTTTATTTCTACCTTTCAAATAATACATTTTTATAATCAAGAACATGATAGTTTTTGAAAAAATTACAATAATAACAAATAAACTAAACGGGCGCGTAGATGCCTTTTACTGTTTGTATGTTGAACTGATCGTTCTGAATCTATACTAATATTATAAAGCTGAAGAGTTTGTTTGTTTGAACGCGCTAATCTCAGGAACTACTGGTTCGAATTGAAAAATTATTTTAGTGTTAGATAGTTTATATTTCAAGGAAGGTTATAGGCTATATAACATCACGCTACGACCAATAAGAGCGGAGCACCAATGAAAAATGTGGAAAAAATATTCCTTTTGAGGGCTTACGTTGCGTGCGCTGCGTAAACGGTTAAAGTTACGCAAAAATCATGTATGATGGAATTGTTCCTCTTGAAAAGTTCTAAAAAAAAGTCCACGACAGCATAATGTCTATCTTTTAAGATAGACTCACTATATCTTTTTTTATGGTAATCAATAGGAGAAAGTTGGTAAAAAATGGTTATAGTGAGTTAATCTTAAAAGATAGATATATGCTGACGCAGACTTTTTTTTAGAACTTTTAAAGAGGAACAATTCCATCATACATGATTTCTGCGTAACTTCTACCGCTTACGCAACGTAAGCCCTCAAGAGGAATTTTTTTTTCCCATTTTTCATTGGTGCTCCGCTCCTATTGGTGGTAGCGTGATGTTATGTATCTGCTTGAGGGCTTTCCTTGCGTGCGCTGCGTAAACAGTTGAAGTTATCCAAAAATCACGTATGATGGAATTGTTCCTCTTTAAAAGTTCTAAACGAAGTCTGCGACAGCATATATCTATCTCTTAAGATTGACTCACTATAACCTTTTTTTATGGTAATCAAATCTGTTTCCAATTAATGCAATATTTGCGAAGGAGTAATCCAAAAAATATGTTATTAATCAGTAATCACAAGTACTTAATTATAAATTTAAAACAAATTTGAAAGCAGGTATAAAATTAATAGGTACCTACATAAATTATTCACCATAAGTATTTTTTCTTACATATACGGTTATGTTAAGTACTTGATTTCCTTACCTTTCCTATGGTCTTACCACGATAACTGATATTCACGCGGACGAAGTAGCGGGCAACAGCTAGTACAGTAAGGTTGTTTAGGGTACGGAGAAGACCTTATATCCCGAAGGAAATATTTTTCCCTAAGGTCTCGACATTAACTCGTGTGAAAAATAGTAAATAAAGTGAATATTTGTAACATTAAATTATAATATAAATAATATAAACTAGGTAATAAAGTTGCTTTTCTGTATATGTGTTTACACATGTTGGTGGTGAACAAATAATAAAAATAAGAGGGAAAGCATAAATAAGATAACAAATTAATGTCTTCGTAGAAATCATCATAACATTATAAGAAAAGGGTGTATTTGAATTCAAGAGCTATTTTAAATATAGACTGCGGCCAAAATCCGAAGTACTTTAAAAAAAAAACAACACAACGGGTGATTTATAATTTTAATTTACGTCAAAAATCAAATCTTAATTTACTTAGCGTCACCTGTCTATATTTTCTCTTCTCTTCTTCGTCTTCTCCGTACACTAAACAACCTTATACTGTATTCAGAACGATTAGTTCAACATACAAACAGTAAAAGGCATCTACGCGCCCGTTTAGTTTATTTATTATTATTGTAATTTTTTCAAAAACTTATGTTCTTGATTATAAAAATGTATTATTTGAAAGGTAGAAATAAAAGGCTCCTTGGAAATGCATTTGTTTAATCTATATCCTTTTAATTCGGGAAGGGCCCCGCTGGAAGTAAAGGAATTAATTTGCTGTTTTTTAGCGAATTCTCATAAGACAGCAATGTAATAGTACGAGGGGAGGTCAATAAGTTCGCGGAATGAGAGAGAAGGAGGTTGAAATTAAACACCAAATTATTTTTCCTTTTCAATATATTCTCCTTTAACCCTAATACATTTTTCGGATCTCTCAAATAGCTTGTTTATACCATCGAAAAAAAATGATTTGTCTTTGGTGTCAAAATAGGCCGAAATTGCCGACTTGACTTCATCATCGTCGTCAAATTTCTTTCCACGCAGCTCTTTCTTCATTTTTGGAAATAAATAATAGTCACTGGGGGCCAAGTCTGGACTGTATGGTGGGTGGTTTAATTGTTCAAAGCCGCATCGGTGAATGGCAGCCGTCGCAACATGGCACGTGTGGACGGGTGCATTGTCGTGCAAAAGGAGCACACCTTTTGACAGTTTTCCTCTTCTTTTTTTCTTAATGGCTTCTTTCAATCTTTCCAGTAAAGAAGCGTAGTACTGTCCCGTTATAGTCGCACCACGTTCTTTATAATCGATCAGTAAAATACCTTCTGTATCCCAAAAGATAGTCGCCATGATCTTTCCGGCCGATTGTGACACTTTGAACTTCTTTGGAGGAGGTGTGCCTTTTTTATGCCACTGCATCGACTCTTGCTTCGACTCAGGTTCATAGTGGTGAACCCAGGTTTCATCTCCAGTAACAATCCGGGCCATAACTTCTTCCTTTCTCTCTCCACAGAGCTCCAGAAACTGGTGAGAGCACTCGACACGCTCGCGTTTTTGAAGTGGCGTGAGCATTCTCGGAACCCATCTTGCACTGACTTTAGTCATCCCAAGATGATGATGTAGGATATTTAAAATACTTGATTCGGATACTCCAACCATTGCTGCAAGTTGCTTCTTCTTCAGTCGGGCATCTTCCAATACAAGTTTTTCTACTTTTTCGACGATTTCCGGTGTGGTGGCCTCAATTGGCCGTCCGGAGCGGGGGTCGTCTTCAATGGACTCCCTTCCTTGTTTGAAAAGACCATGCCACTTGTAAACCATGGTTTTACCAGGGGCAGAGTCCGCGTAAACCGCTAACAGCTCTTGAAAAATCGTCTGAGCGGATTTTCCTTGCTTGGTAAGAAACTTAATAACGGCACGGTGTTCAATTTTCTCCATACTGGCTGACTTCTTCCCGATTTAGTTGTTTGCAGGTCGATAACTCAAAAGTTAATGACACGATTAGGTTCAAACTTGGTATATATACTCTTAATGAGGTGCTTAACTAGTGCCTACCTGGACGGGTAAATTTATCCCCATCAACCCCTCCATTCCGCGAACTTATTGGCCTCCCCTTGTATACTCATCTGGAAGTAGAAATAATAGGCTATTAAAATATATATATAACTAATCAATTGGCCCTCAATCGGTAAAGGGCCCCGCTGACTGTAAAATTATATAATTTTTATTTTGCCAATGAACCTATCGAGGTAGAAATTTAAACATATACAAATCGGTAGGTACTAATCGATACTAATTCGACCTCCTAGGTTTTAATTTGATCAGGCGAAGGGTCCCGCTGGGTCTACGGACATCGATGCGGTTACAGTAACAGTGTTGCGAGTTTAATGGTTTTTTTCCCATTTCAAAAAATTCCCAATGCGCCTCAAGAAGTTTTCACTTCACTAAATGTCTATCTTAATATATAAAAATTTCGTGTCACGTTGTATGTCCGCGGTGGAATCCTAAACTACTGGACCGATTTTAATAAAATTTGTGCAGTTTGATCCTACTTTAGAGATAGGATAGTTTATAACTCATCGGAAAAATTAACGTAAATATATTTAAAGGCGATACGACGCCGGGCCAGCTAGTAGTATCATATTATATCACATAGGTACTGTACTGTACATAGTATCATATTATCAACGTACCAAACGCACCAACAACGCCATACTGGCAGACTGGCTCCATTCGATTCACATAACCAATCTACACGCTATAGATACAAAATCGATAAGCGAAACAAAAATAAATGTATTCACTCCACGCAGTTACTTTAAGGTTGACTGGTACATATCCCTATGTAGGATAAGTATACTTTTGTACCTCATTATTTTTCATGTATTTATATCATTATGTAATTTGAATAATAAAGATAATACAAATAATAACAAAGATAAATAGTTCATTATGTTTCGCGCATCGAGTCCTTTTGACATGTGATACCCGTATCTTAAGGATTAATATGGAAATTATAAACAGCTATGCTATAATTTTAAGCGTAGAGCGCCGTAGACCATTGAACATTCCCAAACTAACAGACGGTTTAGAACCTTTAAGTCTGAGAAGAGATTTTGCGTCCCTTTGTGTGTTCTACCGTCTGTACAATGGGGTGTGTTCAGAGGAGTTGTTTGACATGATGCCAACGGCCTCCTTCTACAGTCGCACCGCTCGCCATCGACAGGGAATTCATCCTCACACATTGGAGCCTAAGTGGTCACGTACTGTGCGGTTCCAGAGAAGTTTTCTCCCGCGTACTGTAAAGCTGTGGAATGAACTGCCTGTCGAGGTTTTCTCTGATAGTGTACAATGTCCCATCTCTCAATGGTTAAATAAAAAAACCTGTGTATAGTCTGTGGTTGCTTTTGCTGTCATGTCCGTTCCGGTCAGTGGAGTTGTTTTGTAAAGAAAATGTTTGTGTTTAATTGTAGAGAAACAAATAATGAATAAAGTGATTAGTATTGAAAACATACATCTTTTAATATGTACTACGGATCTCATCAACATTCTCAGGGGACTACAGCATGGGGTTCTTCAAAAGGGGCGTGAAGAGGTTTTTACAGGGTCGGCAACGCACGTGTGGTGCCCCTGGTGTTACAGGCATTCATAGGCTACGTTAACTACTTTCCATCAGGCGGGACGTATGCTTGTTTTCCACTTTAGTGATATAAAAAAAATTGAAACAGAGAAGGAGATCATCATATATGCTATATTAAAGTTTACCTTGAAGGCACTTTCAAACCGAGATGATTTAAATAAAATATTAAAGAGAAGCCAGAGGATGTGAATATTCCTACAAAATCTTATTGGGAGTAACTCAAGTTTTCTACGGAGTTGAGAAATGTGATCAAATTTACGTAAGCCGAAGACAAATCTGATACACAGATTATGCATTCGTTCGAATTTGTTCAGCAAATCCCCCGTAGCATCCAAATACACTATATCCCCGAAATCTAAAATAAAAAGAAAAAGAGAACTTACTAGTAATGCTTTAATAGAAACCCAAACAAGTTGTATATAGATTTGTATATGATTATATTAAATAATTGAGGAAATAACTTTACACGCCATTAAAGTTTGGCAAAATGTGGCACTGAAAGTTTAAAGATCAACCTGTACCATATCTTATGCAAAATATTTATTATTCTATTCTAAGTATCAACATGCAGGCAACAACTTCCTACATCTGTTAGCCTTCGTGAGTGAATAGTGTATTTTCATCCTGTTCTCATGTGACGATATACTGTCAGTATACTGTAAGAATTGTTCCTTCTGCCTTGCATATAATATAACATACTTCCGACGCAGCTATTAGACGTGGAGAAAAAAACACTGAAGAAAGATGTATTACTTTTAATTTCTATTATAATCTTCCAGTTCCACAGTCCAACGAAGAATGTTCAAAAGGCCGCTTATGCTCCTACTTTTCGTCTGATTTTCGAGGTAAAACTCAATTCTGATTGGTAGTAATCAGACATGACCAAATATCGTTTAGCCAATGACAGACCAGCGTAGTCAATAGCTTGAAATAATGTTTTGCCAGTGCAGCTAACTCAAATTAAATATTACAAAATGATACCCAAACTAACTAATCCTAACAATACATAGCTGTCTCTAATAAGTTCCGGCAGTTTGTTCCAGAGCAGCGTTGCGCAGACAGTAAAATAATTAGGGGAAAGCTGCTGAAACACTAGCGCCACTCAACTGAAAAAAAATATTATTTGCAAAATACAATTAAAAACATGTGTTGACTAATTATTTATTATGATCCATATTTCTTTGTAACTTGGGCGGCTTGAACTCCTCACTTCACTCAGGACTCTATTTAAATAATACAGGACTCTATTAATAAATAGAGTCTCTTCGCTCAGGAGTTAAGTTTAAACTCCCTCGCTACGCTCGGGAGTTAACTTTAACTCCATCGCCACGTTCGGGAGTTAAGAGTCCTTCGTTACACTCAGAGTGCAATATGCCGCCCGTGACGTAAGACACTGCTTTATCACCTTGATTCATAACCTACTATTGTTATTACTATTACGTAAGCATACGAAAATTTTCCAATTAATACAATTTAAGCTCAATAATCTCCTAATACTTGTAATACCTACTCGTGGAATAAAACGGTTAAGACCCTTGAAACTCGAGCTTTTAGTTGTGTATCAAACGACCCATCAACCGGGCCTGTAATTTATCATTGAGGATCTGTCGCGCCCGTTACGGGATCTGTCGCGCCCGTAACGGTTAAACCCTCAGCGGTATATTTGTCAATCAATCGGATACGGGCAAGTTTTGAATTTCGGGAATTCAATCTTTTTGACAGTTTAATCCAACTAGTGGATTATGAAATATTTTAGTAAAACTGAGCGATTTAAGACAGCCATGGAAACCCATCTATTCGTTTAGGTGGAATTAACGGATAAATAGATAGACAGACCCAGAAAGCGACTTTGTTTTATACTATGTATGGTAGAAGATGCGGATCTCACTATCATTATTAGAGGATGTATTTTGGTTTCTTCATACTATTATTGCTCTAAATTCAGTCTATGCTAAACAAACTTTCTTATTAAGTTTGTACTTACGAGTATGTATGGATATGTCACAATAATTCTCGAACGCTACTACAAAATAAGTAATACTAACACGCTATTCTGATTTTAATAAAAATTGTTAGGAATGTAGGAAATCGTATTAAAAAAGTCTACAGTAATATTATAAATATCATTTAAATATGAAGATAATGAAAAGAAACTTTAAATTGTATTTGTATGTAACAAAACATATTTGTAAAGATTTTAGAGGAAAGAAATAAAGAGGCTTTTATTGCTAGATCTCTTACATTTACGGGCTTTAACCAGGTCATTTAGTAGGCGCGCGCGGGGATATGAATTCAACGCGTAGAGGCTCCTTAGAGACGTTTAATGTAATGTTGTACACGCGCCGTGACTCGCTCCAGGATATATTCATGAAACAATATCTATGAGAAAGTCTCGGCAGGCATTAGAACAATTCTAAGCGTGTTAGAAAACAAATGGGCTTTGGAAACGAAATCTTTATTATTTTAATATTATAAAAAGAGAAGATTTGTATTTTTATTTGTAACTGACATAGTCAAAAACTACTCAGCGAGTAACATAGATTGTATTATTTGCATCAGTGCGAAGCCGGGACAAGTCGCTAGTATTTAAATAGACTTCAGTCCTGGAGAAGGTTATAGTGAAATATGTTGAAATTGAATAAAATAATAGGCTCCCAAAATTATGTTTATTACATAATTTTGGGAGCCTATTCTGAAATTGAATAAAAGAATAGGCTCCCAAAATTATGTAATAACAATAACTTTGGGAGCCTATTCTTTTATTCAATTTCAACATATTTCACTATATAGCCATCACAAGTAGAATAATCCATCGATATTAAAATTACGTACAAAGTAAGTAGCGGTGACGAAACTCCTTTCAATCTGTAGCCGTTGCAGTTTCATGTTGTAGGAAAACATTTAATTATTATGTTACCGTACAACTACAAATAACGTGTACATTACAATAGGTACACTATACGAGCGGAGTCACGGGTGAAGTCTAGTAAATTGATATATTCATAAACTAATCTGTTATATTGTACGTCACTAATATGTCCACCCACGTTGATGATACCCTAGCAACTTCCCGGACCTTCCGAGGGACGATAAATTATCAGGCACAATGGGCTAGGCGGGACCGTGGGCAAAATTGGAAATCTATTGAATTTAATGACACGTCCATTAGTAGCGTCCATAGGTAGCGTGGACGAATTAATTTATTACTTGAGGTTTAGAGTGGTTCTCCAATAATATAAGTAACTTACTTAAATGAGCTCCTAAAATAATTTTAGTTAAGGCACACCGCGGCCACTCCACACAAATGTCGCGTCGTTATCATTAACAACCACGCGCAGAGTGTGAATGAGCATGTGTGCATGCGACTACAGCCCTATTGAAAAGTTGATACCGCGTTGCGGCTAGCGGCTGTGGCTGTCTCGGCCTTTTGTTCGATATAAATGCAGCGTCGCCATGCAAACTGGTGGTGGTGGTGGTGTGGACAGGTGAGGTTGAAAAGAGAGGGCGTCGGCGACCATACGTAGCAACTTATCGCTATTACTTATACTGTGGTAGGCGGAAACCATAGAGATAAGAATCGTCTACACTAATTGCAAACATAACATAATAGGTATAAATAAATAAAACAAAACATAAATGTCTCATGGTTAATTAATTATAAGAAATTTCTTATCTATAATAATAAAAGGCTTTGTCCTCACTGACTGACTGACTGACTGACTGACTGACTGACTGACTCACTAATCAACGCACAGCCCAAACCGCTGGGTCTGGAGATTCCAAATTTGGCAAGTAGGTTCCTTATGACGTCTAGGGGTGCACTAAGAAAGGATTTTTCAAAATTCATCCTCTAAGGGGGTGAAACGGGGGTCCAAAGTTTGTATGGGGAAACAAGATTAGTTGGACTATTTTATTCGAAACTTTACACGAGTACTTCTATAGATAAATGAGTAAATACGTGTTTCAGGATTTTTCAAAATTCAACCCCTAAAGGGGTAAAATGGAGTGAAAATGTCTGAAAATCGTCATGGGTATTGTTTTTATGGTTTATCGGGTCGCTGATAACGAAAACAACATCTATTTTATAATCCAACATAGCCGACGTGACATAAAATCACCCCAATGGGGGTGCGACGGGGTTGAAATGTCATAATATCAATATGGGTGTTGATTCTAAGGTTTTCTGGGACGTCAATTACGAAAATGGTATCGATTTGAAAATATAACATAGTGGACACGAAATTACTTAAAAGGATTTTTCAAATTTTATGCAGGGAAACGAGATTAGTTGGACTATTTTATCCTAAACTTTACACGAGTACTTCTATAGATAAATGAGTGAACGCGTGTTTCAGGATTTTTCGAAATTCAACCCCAAAAAAAGGAGTTAACTGTCTGAAAATCATCAAGGATATTATTGTTTTTATATTTTATCGGGTGGCTGATTACGAAAACACTTTTAAAATTCAACGTGGCTAACGTGACCATCATCATATAAATTTTTTAAACTTTGATTTATCATTTTTAAGCGGATGGAATAAGACTTGTGTGTTGACTGAAGTGTTAGCCTAATAGGTTTTTAAATTTGTATTAGGCGTCAATCAGTGCTTATACGATCGCGGGCGGCCTTGCGGTGTTCATAAAAAAAGGGGATGTTTATGGGTAACTGATTAACTTTTGACCAGCGCCTAGCCAAGAAATGTCCAAAAATGTTATATTTATATTTTAATTAACTCATCACTAGATGGCGCTATACTTAGCATTTGTACAGCGCGCTACGGTTTCGTTATTAAGGAAAGGGTATATTCGAGAGATTATTTCAAACCATGGGGTTATCCATGACGGTTTATCGCTCAACTCATCCCAGTAGTTACCCCCGGAGGTTATCCAACGCGCGCGTAGGGCGTAAAAAAAACTGCGTCCTTCAAATGAAGCTACATTTAGTGCCGGAAACTAATTGAAAAACCTATTCTAAGTACCGACTATATGGGGTATACCTACTTAATATAAGAATTTCGGTATTTTTCAGACAATGACGTCAAGATTGACTAAATTTATACTTGTGGAAGGTGTGATGATGCCCCATACCATTATAGCTGTGGAAGGTGACGGAGCTGGTCTGTTCCGCTCCATCTCCTACCACTTGCATGGAACGGAGGTGTAACATCAGGAGGTTCGTGCCACCATTGTTCACTTAATAAACAACTGGAACGATGAGTTGTTGAGTGAGGACAGTAAGGGATGCGCTGTTGAGGAATCTCTCTTTATATGCTACCCCGCATTCCCATTATTCCATCAGACCACCCCGTTCAATTTAAGAGACTTCAATTTCCCATAAAGATATACTTCACTATGACCATTAACAAATTTCAGAGGCAGTCTCTAAAGGTCGCTGGGGTTGACTTGAGACAGGATCAGTTGTATGTAGCTTGCTCAGGAGTAAGTTCTTTTGGAAGCCTTGCAATTTTGGCTCCTGGTGCCAAAAATATTGTTTACCGGGACGTCTTAACCTAAATAGTGTATGTTTGTAATAGTGGTCAATAAGAAACAGTCCTGTAAGGGGAAAAAATGAAATATCTGGAATCTTAACAAAAATAGACGCAAATCAGGAGTGTTCCCGTAGCGAAGCACGGGTACTTTGCTAGTCTATTAATATTTTGAAAAATGGAAAAATTCACCTCCCCTCCCTAGGTGGGATTTGAACCCATGACCTATGGATGACCGGCTGAGAGACCATGGGTTCAAATCCCACCTAGGGATTTTTAAATTTTTCAAAATATTAATATTCTGGTAAGTTGGCCATGACAACTATTTAAATAATAGTGTAAATCCATGCAATATTTTCTAAAATTGCCCCCATAGTGCAAACAAACATTAAACCGGGCAACTTCAATTTATAGTATACATTACTGTAAATTGAAGTTGCCATGCCATGCCAATTTGAAGTTGTTGAAAAGAAAAAGGTTTGTATAAGAATATTGTAACACAGTAATTTTGCTAGTACACGTTAAATTGGGTCATTTGGAGATAGCCCAGCACTAAGAGTCGAACGGGTGCCAAAGTCTTGTGCCAAATTAAATTTCGATCTCAAATTGCTAAGGCAATATTAGTACATTGCACTATGGTTCGTGTGGAACAAGTTAGCTGGACAATATTATTTGATTTGATTTTTATGTCTAAATGAGGTTATAAAGCATAGATGTAAAGTCCTCTGTACTTCTTGGAGGGTAATTTTTCATTTGAGTGAAAAAAGAACAAAGTTCAAGAATATGTACAGAATATCTATATTTTTATCAAGATTTTTAAAAAATAATTTATCTCTAAATCTAACTTAATAACTAATAACAGTTACATAAAACACTCAGCAACAAAATCTATCTCTCATCATCATCACTATCCTCAGATGAATCATTCAATGAATTGTAATGATGATGATGATGAGTGGCAGAACTATGAAAACTATGAAAAACATTATCTTCCTTACAGCAAGTTTGAACTATGAAATCTAAGACTTCACATTCACTTCACATGGTCAGATATCAATAACACATTAAGTAAATCTCTATTCGTAGATTGTTTTTTTTTTTTTTTTGTTGTATTCACGAATTCTTCTGCAGTCCTTAGTCCGGCTCTGATGCTCCACTCCTGGACTGTAAGAAGTTTAGTTACCTAAGTGGAAGACGGGAAGAAGAGGTCATCTACGCGACGTCTTTTTGTTTTGAGACTGGAATCTTCAAACTCTTTAGTTGGTCGTTCAGGTCCCGGTTGGGTTTGTATCGATGTCCTTGGCATGGATAAATAAAAGGACACGGCGAAACATATGTCAACACCCTTTAGGTACGTCGAAGTCGTCTCTAGGAAGCGCTGTCGGCTTCTTCCGCAGCAGCTCCATTTTTCAGCCATTTTGATGAATATTTGGAGATGATAACCTTGATGTCCCTCACAGATTACTCCGTAACACCATCAAAATCATGTCTCAAAGATACAAACCGATAAAGCTCCTCATTCCGCATTTCTTTCGGATGTTTCAGCCATTCTTCGAAAAAATCTATATCCGAGATTGTGAAAACTGTTAAAAGAAAAAAATTAAAAAAAAATAGTTGTGCAAATAATTCGCAATATTTTTTTTTACCAATATGTACATAGATACTTAGAGAATCATAGATGATAGATTTTACGGAGTGGACATGAGTGGACATGTAATTATTTGTCCATTGAACTAAAAAAGACGGTTAAAAAACATCACTTTTATCTAAACATTTAATTTTATAAAATTATCGAATGAAGTTCCTGTGATAAAAACTAACTTGAATAAAACTACATACCTTTATGTACACAATCCATCATAAAAACACTATCACTGTCTTCTTTTAGTAACGTAAATAATGCTTTCAATTATGGCGTAAAATTGCAAATGAATGCACATTGAATTATCAACATTTTGTATACTTACCTCAATGACGCTCCTATTGACGAAAGTAACGAAAATTCATAGGTGTATTCCTTAATGTATATATCTAATGAGTTCATCTTAATAAGTAATTACTAGAAATTTAAGGGTCGTTTTTGTCTAGCTAGCTTGTTCTATTCGAACCATAGTGCATCGATGTAAATTTATATTTTCTTGTACAGTCAACTGCATGTAAAGCATGGCAATTTCAGTTTTTTTTTTCTATAAAAGTGGAGCAAACGCGCATGTGGGTCACCTGTTGGAATGCATTCACAAACGCCCATGGAGATAAGCAACACCAAGTGATCGCCGATTAAGCCTTTTAAGAGAAATATAGACTTTGTTCTTGAAGTTGTGAGTGTTCTACCGATTGTACAATGGGGTGTGCTCAAAGGAATTGTTTGAAAACATACCCTCAGCCTCCTTCTACAGTCGCACTGCTCGCTATCGACAGGAAATTTATCCTCACACAATGGAGCCTAAGTACTCGCGTACTGTGTGGTTCCAGAGAAGTCTTCTCCCGCGTACTGTCAAGCTGTGGAATGAACTGCTTGTCGAGGTTTTCTCAGGAGACTACAACATGGGGTTCTTCAAAAAGGGCGCGAAGGGTTTTTACAGGGTCGGCAACGCGCGTTCATAGGCTACGGTAACTGCTTTCAATCAGGCGGGCGGTATGCTTGTTTACCACTTTAATGGTATAAAAAAAATCTTGATCTTATACATTAACCAATAGCTGGTAGCCTACTTGGAAAATCACCAGCTGATAAATGATCACCAATATGGCTTCCGCCGTGGTCGATCAGCCGGTGATTTAAGGACTCGCCGATGGGCTCAGTCAGTGGAAAGCATTAATATGGCTCGTATCGTTTAAGTTATTTCACTTAAACGATACGAGCCATATTAATATGAAATTCAACCAACAAAGTACACTATCTCATAAAAACACTTGAAACTGAAGCCATTTTAAACTGTAAAGCAAACGTTTTAGCGCCAGTAACAGCGTTTCGCCATTAGGAGTTTGCGGCAGCGTGGCAATTTTACATTAAGTTTCAGTATTCTCATATGCTAACTTTTGCCTATGGTTTTGTACACGTATCACGTTATCCCATTATAATTTTCAAGAATAAGGTATTAATTAGTATCAGTATTAAGGTAAAATTTATTAATTAGTATTGTATATAGGGATTGCAATCCGGCATCATTTTCAGTCCGGCCGGATCCGACCCGATTCCCATCGATCCGGCCGGATCCGACCGGATCCGGCCGGATTGATCAAATCAGAATGATTTTCGCTTTTCAATTCAAAATGAACTGTTAGTAAGTGAATCAAGTGACATTGTACATACTTTATATAGGTAGTTTATAAAAAATATATAAAATCAATTTTATTTCTAATCTAATGGTAAGATTAGACAACGAGCAAACAATTAAAATCTAGTAGTATAGGTAACCAGTAAAATTTTAACGATGTAACGACTAACGAATAGCTCAGTCTTCCTAGATTTCACTTTCACAGATAGATCCATTATTTTAGTAAGTAACTTTATAAAATCTAATATAATTAACCTTACGTAATTTACTGAGATGAGTTCACAATAATCATTAAAGTATTTGAGAATGCTAACAAACAAGTCCTATATTTATGACATACACCATCATGATTTGATGAATCTGTCTAAAGAATGGCACAATTATCACAATAACGAGTTTGTTTTATAATTACAACTCTTTAGTTTAATCAGCTTACGATAAATAATTATTTTAAGTAGAATTTTAAGTAATAATTGTCTTAATATTCATGATAGGTATATCATACGAAAATCATTTTTATTTTGAAAAAAGGATCGTAGAAAATAAATAGTGTTAATTGTGACACCACGCGCAATGCATTTAAAGTACTACTCATGCAGAGATCTATTATTTTGCCAAAAATTGCTAGCACCGGATCCGTAGTACGGATCCGGTATATTAGTACCGGATCCGGTAACCGTTTAATAATGCCGGATCCGCCGGATTACCGGATCCGGTTTTCCGGATTGCAATCCCTAATTGTATAATCTAATAATACCCTAAACCGATTTCAAATTTTTTCTTAACTTATAACTTATGTCCGATTTATATTTTTTGAAAAATGGAAAAATATTTATCTGGCAAGTTGGCCAAGACAACTATTTAAATAATAATAATTATGTCCGATTTGTTTTATGTTTTTTATGTAATGTCGCTGATAATGCAGCATCTCCTCATATCTGGTGATCTCAGTTACTCACAGCATTACAATAACGTTCAATAAGGGCATTGATGTTTGACTGGAGTATTCTGTGACATAGAGATACTTCCAAGTGCCGTACGACATGCTCTGCCTCTCTTTTACTAAAATCTCGTTTGCTTAACGGCAGGGTGCACCAAGTACCTACGGATGAAGTTGGCTGTAAAGGTGGCAAGCCACTTACATTTTAAACTATTCCTATTGTATTTCCACACACCCCTACACACTTTTCGGTCTGTTAGTGGTTCATCAACATCTTTGAACCAAAGCCAACCACACTTGTACGTGGTGCACCCTGATGACTAACAAACGAGTGCCAAAAAAGGGGTAAGTATTTATAAGCTTTCCTACTGGGGAAATACCTCACAGAATACCGTAACCGAATAACAATTCCCTTGAAGGTTGTTGTGTTTCTACGGGCGAGTGAGGTCTCCAGGAAGGAATAAAATGCTGCGTTGGCACCGGAGGTGGCGCCGCGCGAGCGATATTTTATGTTGCAATTGTTTATATGTCTACCGTAACCATTTCATATCAGGCGGGTTGTAAGCCTGTTTTGCTTTGGCTCGCGTGAAACACTTGAATCTTACATCCCAAAATTTTCTTACTTTATTTCTACATACTATAGTAAACCAAATTTCAAGTTTCCTCAATCAGCAGTTTGGCCGAGCCACGTTGCTGAGTCAGTCGAAGGATCGGAAATTTTTATTACAGAGGTCGAGAGGACGATGGCGTAAGCTGTAAACTTGAATTTGTCCACAAATAGTCTATTTATAGTAGATCGTTGTAAAGTATATCCTGGAAAACTTGTGCATGTTATGATGTGCGTACATGTAAAAGACAAACTGAGGACTATGGATTTTTTTTATATGAGAGAGGGCAAACGAGCTTGGGGTCACCTGATGGAAAGCAATCACCACCGCCCATAGAATTCGGCAACACCATGGGGTCATCGAACCGTTGCCAGCCTTTTAAGGCCAGTATAGACTGTTCTTCAAGGCTCCCATGTCGTAAAGGTTCGGAAATACCGCTGAGGGAAGTTAATTCCACAATTTTATCGTTCATGATTCAGATGCTTGCGACAACAGAGGCTTCACTCACGGATTGCCGACCCTGTAAAAACCCTTTTACACTGACTGACTGACTGATTAAATGACAGTTTTTCAAAAAACTAAATTCAACAAGAATGTTGCACACGCAAGCCCGACTCATACTTTTTTATGTTTTTGTAAAATATAATCTTTATAACATAAGTATCAGAATTCCAATTAGTTTTTAAAAAAACACTTAGAATTTATTCATACTATAACTATAAATTCGAAAGCGTGTCTGTCTATTTGTTACTTTTTCACCTTAGATTATCAATTGGTCTCCGCTCCGCTTCGACTAGATGCCGCGGCGCACATGTAAAATGCGGCAACAAATACTACGCCGAACTCGGCGTACCCGAGCCTGTTGCAATACAATTCTTCACACACACTAGCATCTCTGCACATCAGTTGCAATACAATTCTTCACGCACACTAGCATCTCTGCACATTGTTTTACGCACACTACAATATTGAGTTGCCGCATTCACGGAGCTGTTGTTTTTAGATAGTGCGCATCTAGTCGAAGCGGAGCGGCGACTAATTGTTAATCTATGTTTTTCACGCTGACCAGATTTGAATGAAATTTTGCATGGCCATAGATTACATCCAGAGGAAGAACATAAGCTACTATTTTGGTGCGTTAATCAATATTCATGCAGGCGAAGCCAATAAGCACAACTAGTCAATCTGAAATTGATATTTTGCTACTTATATTTTCATGTCGGATTTTTATGACACAATATGTATATTAGAGAATATTATGCTCAGATCTTTTGCCAAACATATTTACATATTGTTGCGGTCATTCCCCAGTATTTCATTAATCATCATAAACAACTAATCTTCTGTTATACGTCTGGACGCCTACACAAAATAATCCTAGAAGTCACTGCCTTTTTACTTTTCCATATTCATTTGTTTATCCTCCATGCACGAGTATATACGGTGTAAGTGGTTCATCTACATCTTTGATACAAAGCCAACTTCACCTGCACGCGGTGCACCCTGCATACTGACAAACGAAGCTCTGGCCAAAAGAGAGGAAACGTAATTGTAAGCTACCCGACTGGGGAATGTACCTCACAGCTAAATAACAATTCCCTTGAGGGTTGTTGTGTTCCTGCGAGTGAGTGAGGTCACCAGAAAGGACATGCTGCGTTGGCAGCGGGGATAGCAGCGCGCGAGCTATATTTTATGTTGCGAGCGTTAATATGGCTACGGCAGGCCGTATGCTTGTCAGCCACCCGACGAAGTATAAAAAAAAATATCCTCCATCTTTGGCATAATATACTTACGCTAAGGGTAAATAGTCGGTATCAAAATACAACATGTTCTTCAGGATTAAGTAGAGTAACTGATGATATGATAGGTGTGACTGAACGCGACGACGACTGACGACGTGTTCGCATCCATCCATGTCCAGTGAACCTCTTACATTCTCACCCACCCCACTTAAACACCCCCTCGATACCTCAATGCCGCTCTCATGAAAGCGAACTTGAACAATGTTGATAAATAATAAATCAAATACGTGCAAATCCGTTCAAAGGAGAAAATGGGATAAAGAACGACAGAGAAGCGCCTTCCACGAATTAAGCTCCCTGACTACTTTTAACGATTTTTCGTATATTTCAAGTACTCTATATACAACACAATAATACAACTTACAACGATGATGCTTGTGTTTCATCGTTCGTTGCTAAAAATACACTTTATTACTGATGATATTTATGATAGGTATACGTGCAAGAGCCTATGTTTGTAAAAATCCAGATAAATCTTAAGTTTGTTTTATAAATGAAAGGGGTGCAAACATGCATGTGGCTCACCTGGTGGAAAGCAATCACCTCCGCCCATGTAAATCAGCAAAACCAAGTGGTCGACGATCCGTTGCCAGCGTTTAAGGGAAATACTCTGTCCTTGAAGGCTGATTTGTCGTAATTGTTCGGAAGTATCGCTGAGGGAAGTTGATTCACCGGTTGACACAGTTTCACCGTTTCTGGTATAAAATGTCTTACGAAACGTACTGTAAAATTACATGGCACCGGTTCCTGTGTCTGTCTACACTCTACAGACAACAGCGCGTAGACCGTAGCACTTCCACTGTAAGTTGGTCCTGCGTAGCCAAGAGACGTACGTAGCATTCGTAGCATTACTTTGTATATATGTATTAGGGCATGCAATTTTTGAACTTTTCCGATAATCGATATACAGATATTTACTTATCAGATATTGTTTTTATTTCGTAACATTTCTCAAAAATTGGTCGACACGTGTTCTCACCAGAAGGCTGGTCATTACCATGCTCAGAGAATTTGTATTGCTATACAGCGAGGTAATGCTGCCAGTCTTCTGGAGACACTGCCGACAGGCAACGATCTTGGAGATATTTTAATATTTGTAGGTAGATGTAAATTTATGTTTATGTTTATTTTTTTATCGAGTAACTTTTTTTTTCTTTAACTCTAAAATATATAGGTTTTAAGATTAGTTTTAGTTACATTTAGTTTTATATAATAAGATTGTATTTTTTATCAGATTTATTTTATTTGTAGTAGTGATAATTTATCAGTAGGTATTTATAACTGGAAATAAAAAAAATGTTTAACCGTTTACGCAATACTCGTAACGATAGCTTTGAAAAAGAATATTTGCCCGTTTTTGTAAAATTTTCATTGACTCTCCGCTCATATTGGTCGTAGCGTGATAATTCTTAATGAACTACGAGTATAATTGACGATTGATATAATTATATTGACGAGCTCGGTGGTCAAATGGTTAGCAATGGCCACTTTGACTCCGAGGTCGCGGGTTCGATCCCCGCACAAGACGAATACTTGTGTGCTTGAACATGTCTGTTTGTCTTGGTCTGGGTATTTTCTGTATATTAATGTATGTATTTACAAAAAAAATGTATTCTAGTATAATATCAGTTATCTAGTACCTATAGTACAAACTTTGCGTAGTTTGGGACTAGATAGCCGTGTGTAATTTGTTCAGGAATATTTATTCTATTATTATATTATAGGAATATTTATATTTATTTATTTATATACCCAATACTTCAATTCTTTATTTAAATAGAAGCACAGATTAAACGAAAAGAGGACCGGCTTAAAATTTCCTTCTTGAGGTTGATGACTTATATCGCGATGGTTTGCTGCGACAATATTTACTTAGGGACGCTGCCCTTTTACGGTCAACCCATTTTATTCCCCTGAAAAGAGCGATATTCGAAAGTGTTGAAGCTTGTATACTTAGCTTCTTTATATCTAACATAAACAGAGTTCGGTTGATGTCTTGAGTCAGAATACTTATAATACCGTGATATCCTTTCATATCTGTTTGTGTAGGTTGTATGGAATATTGCATTTAATTAAAGGTAAATGAAATTCAGTACGTCGATGAACTGAAATCGACGTATAAAGTGGTTGATGTGCTGATGAATGTAGAAGAAGCGAATGTAGCCGTTCCGTAGTCTATCCCAACGGAGACAGTAGGCGTGATGTCTGTGTAAGTAAGAAATTCAGTACAAGGCCTTGCCGTCTAAGCTAAAGCCGATTCAAATATAATATTCTATTTCTGATAGTTAATTGATTCAGGTGTTATTTTGTGGAAGTCAAATTTACAGACAATTTGATCTACTTTACTTTGCGTGTTTCCGCCACCAATTAGCTCATGCAAAATAATGCCGGCCGGCACACGCCCACTACCGTTAAAAGATGAATGCGACTGCCGTGGCTGCTTTGGTCGTCTCTGCTCCAGCTGCCGAGACGATTGCGTCTCGGCGAATATCCAACATCTGAATCAGAAGAAACGTGAGAAAGCGCTGCTGGCTACCGCCCTGACTGCCATGGTCGTCTCTGCGACACCTGTTTCGCCTTTACACGAGGCATCCTCAGGCGATCTGTAGATGTTGATGGTTAGAACAATGGATGGAGATGGTCATGTGTAGATTGTTACACTGGAAAAAGTCCCAGTTTATCATAGCTTCACGATTAGAGGGCAGTCCCCTTCGCATAGCCTCTGGAATTAGTATCCTGGATGTTGATAATTTGGCCTCAGGCGGTAGGTCTACTGGTCTGTTAAAGTGTGAATCGTAAACTTTACTAGGCTCGTAGCAAATGAGAGTATTCAGACCTTTTTTTAGAAGCACTTACTTTCTGAATCACTTTAGTCCTGCCTTAAATTTACCTCAGTTACTGAATAGGACGTTTTTATCGCCGTAAAGTATTTCTTCCCTTTTCAGTATTTCGTAGCGAAAAGACTTACTTCGAGTCTGCAAAATGATTCTAGTTAATCATTGTGTGATTTAATGTATCCATTATTATGTTGCCTTCCATTTAATGAAAATAGGACATTCTTTGGGGTGTAACATGATTTTATAAAATCGACGGTTTAGGCAGTAAAGCATACAATTAGACATACATTTTGGAATATAAGTGGCTCACTACCATCTTTAGAGCCAAAGCCAACCTCACCTGCATGTGATTCATTCTACCGACTAGCGAAAGAGGCCCTGACAAAACGGTACGACGTATTTGTAAGCCTCCCGAGGTCCCGAGTGATGAATTCACACAGAATATCGCAGCCAAATAGTAATTCCCTTGAGGGTTGTCGTATTCCTGCGAGTGATTGAGGTCACCACAAAGGAAGAAGTTGCCGCGATGGCAGCGGCGGTGGCGCCGCTCGAGCGATATTTCATGTTGCGAGAAAATATATACATATTCTCAAATATGTGGAGAGGCGCGAAGACGTTTTTTCAAACTTGGCAACGCGCGTGTGATGCTCCTGGTGTTAAAGGCGTTCATAGGCTACGGTCACTGCTTTCCATCAGGCGGCAGTTTGCTTGTTACCCACTTTAGTAGAATAAAAAAAATGGGCAGAAGTTAAAACTTGAACATTACGAAACTTGAACGAAACTTGAACGAAAACTTGAACGTTGTGCATTTTTGAATGGCTAGGGAATAATTTCGCACGAATTGCTTTATTTATTACAATATTAATTTATTGCGCTATCGTACACAAACATGACAATTTATATTACATTAAAATAAACAGCAGGAGCAGGCATACATTTTCGCCGCACGGTAGAAAGAGAGGGGCATATTACTTCCTCTCCTACGCCGCGCTGGCGGTCTAATCTCCCTCCGTCTTACGAAATTTCGATCAGGTCACGTGTCCTAATGTGAGTTTAACATTTTTACCCATCCCAAGAAGCGCACAACGCCGCTAAAGAAGTTTTCGCTTCAAAACATTATACTTCTTTGGCAGACGCGTAAAAAATATGAAGTCTCTGAATATCAGAGGTTTTTTACCTTTTCAAGCTACAGAACTTTAACGTGTGCAAACGAATCCGTACGAATGAAAAGAAAGTGGATGTTTACATTTTGTTCTGTGATGTTTACGGAGTTCAGGGATCTCAAGAGTTTTTCTTTTTGATTGAAGTATTAAATATCACTTCGTGGAATTATTTCTTCCTGTTTATTGCGCGCGACTTCACCGCAATGAACTCGCTATTATGATAAGCAATTTTCTATACTTATATCACAGTAATAGTACTAGTATGGCCGCTCCGTGCCGCTCTCTTGTGTCGACCTCATCTCCCCTCTCAGACGGATCTGGAACAGTTTGTATGGCGTCGCACGCATACATGCTCGTTCACGCTCTTCACAGACGTAATTGTTTATGTAATATTTCACGACGCGACATTTGTATGAAGTGGCCGGGGTGTGCTTATACTTACTTACTACGTTAGCGCAGGAACTCAAAATGGGTCTTGTCTCCGACATTTGATGACGCTAGTCTTTTCTGTCTCCCACTAACTCCCGCCAGTCACCAGCTTTGAGGTTCTGTAGGTCCTTCAGTACTCATCCTTCCAGCCATATCTGGACCGTCGAACCATTTTATTTATATTCACCGCGATGTATGTACTCGTAATTTAAACTAGCAAGTTAAATTTAAACAACTTCTCAGTGATTGAACTGAAATTTGGCACAATCATTGGAAACAAGTGACAATGTATACCTACCTAAATGCTGCCATTTTTAATCCAATATACAGGCACCATAAAATGGTCATTAACAATTCCCCATGGAATTTAAGAGTGGTAGGGTGCAGCATATTAGCGTATGAGTGAGGACACTAAAAAGGAACGTCGTCTCGTCCGACGATGTCCATGTCGGCACTTGTTGCCTGTCGCAGAATACCGGTGCTGTGTGTATTACACAGCATGAATGCCGAGCGATGGCCAAATTAATATCATAATTATGTATACTGCGTTTGAAATGTTAAATGTTATTGTGTACATACTATTTAAATTAGTTAGTTAATTGATTCTGGTGTTATTTTGCGGAAGTCAAATTTACAGGCAATTTGATCTACACTACTTTGCGTGCTTCCGCCACCAATCAGTTCATCCAAACTACTGCCGGCCGGCACCCACCCACTACCGTTAGTAGTTGCTTGCGACTGCCATGGCTGCTTTGGTCGTCTCTGCTCCAGCTGCTGTGGTCGTCTCGGCGAATCTCCAACATCTGAAACAGAAGATACATGCGACCGCCGCTGCCCCGACTGCCGTGGTCGTCTCTGCGACACGTATTTCGCCTCTACGCGAGGCATCCTCTTTTAAATTAGTGTCTCATGTGATGTTAATAAACATTATAAATATTTTCAAAATGGAAAAATTCACCTCCCCCCCCCCTCCCCCTAGGTGATAATAAACATATTTTATTTATTTATTTATTTCTTTTCCTTGCGAGCGTAAATTTTGCTACAGTGACCGCTTCACATAAGGCGAACCGTATGCTTGTCTGCCACCCGAATTAGTAAATATATATGAAAAAGTACTGATGTTAATTTCTACATTAGACCTTATGATACGAGTATGAGTATCAAATGAAAGAAAACATGATAATTGCGAAAAATTGTAAACGAATAGTCCGTATGAATGTAGCCATATACGTAGATTGTTCTCGATGGGAATTTATTCACACGTACTGTATGTAATGCGACATGGTTATGTCGGAACTCTGGCTCAAGCGGAAGCTGATCCTAATGAACCCTTTGACCAGACCTACCGATCGAATAAAAACTCGCCGGTATTTCTCTTTGCCGAGTTTTTGAAAACGAGATGTTATATAAGTGCTACAAAATAAATGTAATTTAGGCAATTTTATCTACACTATTTTTGTTGAATTCGTTGCACGTCGCATTCGGGTTAGTATACTATTCTGATTTGGTAGCAACAAGGGAGAATTACCAAGCGTTCAGATGATTTTGCAATTCATATTATTGGGATCAAGGTGAAAGGTAACTCAATGTTTTAGGTCCCTAATAGTATTAGATACTTAAAATCCGTGGTGCACGGCAGTTGAGCACTTGACTAGCCATCTCTTTAGGCTTTTAATGCCCTATTTGCAATATTGCTGTCTCTCACAGTGCTAAGAGGGGAAGCCAACTTCCAAAAGCTTATTACTAATTTCTTATGATTATATTCGTTGTGAGTTCCAAGGCAGCGGTAATTTTACCTCCGGGACTACAATGGGCTTCATTGTTCGTTGTCTTTTTTGGTGGTCGCCGCTGTGAATCCTGTCTACACAGGAGACAGTGGTGGGAATGCGTAGTGGGCCCCCGTCCCGATACACTATTCTTCATGCTTCTGCCACCAGTTAGTTCATGCAAACTATTGCTGGCCGTCTTCCAGTAATACCTACCGTTAGTAGATGCTATGCTACACGTGTGTATTGATCTTAAGAACAATTTGATAAATTTTTAGGTTGTTGCTCGCGGAAAACCCCTCTGTATAGATCAAACACTTCATCAGGCGCGACGTATCCTTGTCATCAATATCATAGATGTGAAAGTTTGTGAAGATGGATGTTGGTTATTTTTTGACGGCTAAAATGCGAAATTGACTTTGATATAATTTGGCATACCTAAAGAATATCGCCAACCCGCATTTGAGCAGTATTCATATGTGGAGTATACTCTAAAACCCCTTCGATTGAGGGGAGACCCGTATCCCAGTACTGGGATGATTAAGACTTGTCGACGAAAATAATATTCTCTGGATTAACGCATAAGATATATTATATCCTGATAGTGTGTTCACGCCGGGCGAAGATGGGGGTAGAAGCTAGTGCAAACATATTTTCATTCCATCAAATTGTATTTACCAAACAAACTGACAACTTGCCACGGTAGCATGTTAGACAAGTGACAAGTAACGCGACGTGGCATTTTCTGACTTTTCAGTGGTTCCTCAGTAAAATATCACGTTGTTACAAGGTTAAATATTTGTTGATGTTTACCTGAAAATCGTAATAGGTGGTAAAAAGGTATAAAATAGTTCGAGCAAAGGTGGCAAGTAGTAATCGACTTCCATCAGGCGAACCGTACACTTGTTTGGCCCCCTAATAAAAGAAACTTATATTAATACTAGCTGACCCGGCAAACATTGTTTTGCCATATAAATTATACTAAAATCGCTATCAAAAAATAGGGGTTGATGGTGATGATGGTGAAGGGTGAAAATTTAAGGTTGTATGTATTTTTCAATGCTAAATCATAAATAAACAACTTTGTCAATAGAATAAAATATATATTTAGGGGGTGGGTCACCCTTATCATTTAATGGTATGAAAAATATATGTTGCCCGATTCTCAGACCTACCCGATATAAATAAATAAATAAATATTTCTGGACAATTTACACAGTGTCATCTAGTCCCAAATTAAGCGATAAGCTTGTGTTATGGGTAGTAGACAACTGATAAATGTACTTTTTTTTTTTTGTAAGTACATACTTGTAAAACATAGTAAACACCCAGACCAAGACAAACAGACATGTTCATGCACACATATGTTTGTCTTGTGCGGGAATCGAACCCGCGACCTCGGAGTCAAATATCATATTTTATAGATAAACTGAAATATCAAAGCAAATAAAATTTAATTTTAAAAAGAAAGTTTATTCTAACCTCTTAAACAGTTTAATTCAGCACTGAATCATCTTATATGTCATTTTTATATTTAAATGAAATTATATGTATGATATTTTTTATACAATAAAGGTCACAACCAATACAGCCTACCTGATACAAAGTAGTTACCACAGCCTATGTACGCCTGCAACACCAGGGGCAGAACACGCACGCTGCCGACCCTATTAAAGTCTTCACGCCCTTTTTAAAGAACCCCATGCTGTAATCTCATGGGAAAACCTCGACAGGCAGTTCATTCCAGAGCTTGATAATACGTGGGAGAAAACCTCTCTGTGACTACTTTAGTTCTAATAAGTGAGGATGAATTTTCTGCCGACGGAACATAATGTGTATTGTACTTAAAAATAAACATATTAAATTGTATCACGTTGTTACAAGTTCATTATCGATAACTAGTGGACATTAGCACTATGACCGCCTTTTGTACTTTATATACTGTGGTCAATAAATAGTTTAAATAAATTAAATTCCAAAGTCAATCGCTTTTAAAAAGATGAAATTTAAGAAAAGAAGCTTAACACAATTGTTAAAACTATTGTGTACAGTTATTGTATCCACACTACAAGTGAGTGAATCAAGTGCCTTTACATCTTAAGTCAGCAATAGCACAGTTCGTGCCATATGCTATTTCAAAATATAATCCGCGTCTCTATACAACTGCAGCGTGCCCGCGTACCAATGGGTTTTTAATGACTTTCCAATAATATCCTCTGTTGCCAAATGGCAGAATTCCTTAAATTCGAACTCAATTTTAGGAGTGCGACGCAGCTATAATACAGTCAGTCTCGTATCATATATTTTTTTATATTGTTAGATTTACTATCAATTTGTAAGTAAATTTTTTTTGGGGGGTTTACGGGTTGATTGGTAATGAAAATAAGAAATGTATAGTAAAATCTTAGAAAAAAATATAAGTTAAGTAGCCAAGTTTTAAGGTCGGTTACGCGCGTATGACATACCTCTGGTGTTTCAAGCATCTATAGGCTGCAGTGACTGCTTATCAACAGGCAGGTCGTACGCTTATTTGCGTCCCTAGTTGTGTAAAAAATGTTTTTGTCATGGTGAAATTTATAACAGGATTACACAATTAATCATCATTATCATCATGTCCATTTTATTCTCCACTACAGGAGCACGACCCTCACTCGTCCGTCCTAGACGGAAGGAGGATTTGGCCTACACTCCCCACGCTGGCCAGACGACACAATTAATGCGTATGCAATACTTTGCAATATTATGTGTCGGTGCCGTTGATGTGCTCCTTTATCAGGAACTGGTCTCTGGTCTAGCTTACCGTAACAATGCATTAGCATTGTAATCGAACCAGGGGCCCTACCGGCGAACCTGAAGCCGATTACCATCGGAATTTTTGAATGCGAAAATGAAACTACTGCTTAGATGCTTTCTAATTATGTTTAGCTCAGCTGGTAGAAACTCTAGAGCTCTACCGACTAAGCTGAAGATGTTTCTCAGTAACTTTAACCTAAGAACTATTTTTGGAATCAAAAAAGCCGATGGTAATCGGCTTCAGCTTCGGCGGTAGGGCCCCAGCTTAAAAAAATTCTAATGTATAAAATGGGATGAAGTGGTTATAACTCAACTTCCAAGATTTGACATAAATAAACATACATTTATACATATTTATACATTTTAAATAACAGCACAGGCTCCGAGCACGCCAGGCTCAAGGCAGTTTCACAAAGGGAATCTGGGCATTGGTTAAATGCGTACCCATGTCCCAATATAGGAAACTGCCTTGATCCTGATACCCTCCGCGTTGCAATCAGTCTAAGACTCGGAGCCAAGGTGTGCACTCCACACAAATGCCCATGTGGCACCGACGTCGACCAACTGGGACACCATGGGCTGTCTTGTATTAGGAGTGCCGGTCGTCTATCTCGTCACGCCACTCTTAACGACATTATCCGTCGCTCTCTTGCCAGCGTCAATGTACCGGCTATCTTAGAGCCGCAAGGTATCGTACGTGACGATGGCAAGAGGCCTGACGGTATGTCTCTCGTTCCCTGGAAGATGGGTAGAGCCTTGGTGTGGGACGCTACATGCGTAGACACCTTGGCTCCTTCTCATCTTGCAGGAACGAGAAGTCACGCTGGCGCGGCGGCTGAGACGGCTGAGCGACTTAAGATCAACAAATACAGTGTTATCGGCCCCGAATATACATTTGTCCCATTCGGGGTCGAAACCCTTGGTCCATGGGGTCCCAGCACAAAAAGTTTTGTAAAAGAATTAGGAAAAAGATTGGTCGACGTAACTGGTGACCCAAGATCTGGCACATTCCTCGCCCAAAGGATCAGTTTAGCCATCCAGCGAGGTAATGCTGCTAGCATCTTGGGAACGATGCCACATGGGCCAAACTTTTTACATTTATTTTAGTTTTAGGTTAGTTTTATTTTAGTATTATTTAATTTTAGGCACTTTAGTTTTATAGTTGAATTGTACGTATTTTTTATTTAAATAAATCAGTACCTCAAGATAAAAAAAAAAAAAAAAAATAAACATACGAACATTGTGTGCAAGTTAAATCCCTGAACTAGTATCCTTGAGATAGTTTGTGATTAGATTACAATTTGGTATATTTTTTACAAACTAAACAAATTTCCTTACCAACAGGCAATCAGGTCGTATGATTGTTTCTACCCTTAGTTGTATAAAAATAAAATTAAAATGGTATGGACAATTACACTCTATGTGCCAATCTACTTTCTGATTGTATATAATAATCATTATAAAGTTACTTTTTTTTATTTTTTATCCTTTTATCAGTTAATGCCAATGAAACAGCATCACCTGAAATATAAACACACCAACACCTATTCAATTTTATGTAGCTGACTGTCCGCCACCCGTGGTTTTCTTTATTATACAATCTCCTTTTCGTCCAATCCTGAATTGGATTTCGCGAAATTTCAGCGCCCGTTGTGACGAATTATTATTACCTATTTTATTCGAGCAAGTATTTCCGGCAAATTAAAAATGTATAGTGGGCGCCTAAGCGCCGATATAAACTTGTATTGGCGGCCGCTCGCGACTGTGTTCTCGTGAACTTAACAAAATAAATAATTTAATTAATCCATTATTACTCGACATGCTAAGATAAAACATGCACCAGATTTTTAGTTAAACCTTCAGCAATACGAATATGAAAAACCGCATCCAATTTCTTACCTTAATCAGAACGGATTAAGGTAAGAAATTGGATGCGGTTTCGATTACGAGCTATAAAGCATGTGATTTTTTCTAATTAAATAAATCATAAATAAATATTCCTGGACAAATTACACGTTGCCATCTATTCTCAAACTAAGCAAAGCTTGTACTATGGGTAGTAGATAACTGATAAAATATTTAAATACATTTTTTTTTTACATATAAAACATAGAAAACACCCAGACCAAGACAAACAGACTTGTTCATACACAAAAATAAATATTTATTATGTGTATTGTGCGGGGCTCGAACCCGCGACCTCGGAGTCAAAGTAGCCATTCCTAACCATTCGACCACCGAGCTCGTCCTCATGATAATTAAAAATTATGATCCTAACTCTACCACAGTATAAGAAGTAATAGTACTAAGTAACTTTGCCACCCTAGACTTCTTCAATAGCGACGGTATTATCAAGCTATATATAGACTTTAAGTGCGTGTAATAAAAATCCATACTAGAACTCTCTTTTATAGTCAGGATAAATGATAGGTCCTATCAGTGAATTGATTGCTATTCAGTGAGATAAAGGCCTAATATCCATTTTAAATTAAATTAACAGTCTTTTATCTTTATGTTACTCATCAATCGCTAATTTGAATACACATTGCATTGATACCTAATTGGAATTTCCGGTACGCACTTTAGGCAGATACGAAGGCTGCATAATATTTATATCAGCACTGAGTACAATGTCGTTATGTAAACCTAATTGACAAAACACATTCAAATGGAAGATTTAATTTTGCATTTAGGTACTAGTACTAAATTTATGAATTCGCACTCTTCTTTCGGCGGAACGATGCGCTTTACCCGACTGCTAGGATTCCATACTTATGCCTTCACAGTACCACAGTAGATATAAATAATAGTACTACGAACCAGTACTATACATTTTTAAATTATAATAGATTGCGCATTAACAATATAAATTAATAACGCATTAAACATATTTTAACTATTGCATAGCTTCTATCGCGGGCCTTGAGCGCGGGGACCGAATCCAGAAATTCCGTAACGAAAAAACCTCACGCTCCCCACTCCGACGGGCAAGGAGGTGTGGCTTGAAGGCCGTGCATCGTCTAACGTCGTTTCAGTTCGGCAGTCTTCGACACGGCGTTGTGTGCGTGCGATTAGACGTATTGTACGACTCTACGAAACTCGTTTTATTTATTTAATAATAGAAAAAATTGTTTTCTTATCGGTCACCACGCTCAAAAAGTGTAACTTGAATTAATATCAAAGAAAAAGCAATACTGCATGAATAAAATAAATAAAAAAAATTATAATTGCATAAGTTGATACAAAATGCTATGCAATAGCTTTACCGCGGCAGTCCCCGAGTGCCACACGTCTTTTTTTTTTTGTCTCACGAGAATAAAATAAATTATTTTTCGTCTCTGTCCCAAGTCCCAGGTGCTTTTCAATGAAAACTCGCCCAATATCAAATTCTCAAACTACTACTTTCTATGTTAACGCAAAACGACCTTACCTTCGTTAACATGTGAATCTGATTTATATTCAGATATTTTTAACAAAAAAAAAACCGACTCAAAACATTACTCTACATTTATGTATGTAGATACAGGCTGATGATGATGATGAAAAAATATGGGACCAATCTGGAAGTAGTCTTTCAAATAAAAAAAGTTTTTTTCAAATCGGTTTATAAATCACGGAGTAATAACATTAAAAATAAAAAAAAACCGGACAAGTGCGAGTCGGACTCGCCCACCGAGGGCTCCGTACGTAGTATCATTGTTAAATTTGATATTTTTCATTATAAATAAGAAATAATGCGTCGAAAAAAATAAATAAAATATATTTTGCAATGTGTACATCAAGCCCTTCCATATGATACCCCATTTGAACTAGTAGTTTCAATTTGAAATTTCGACACCCTATAAAAATATAGACCCCCTATTTTTTAAGATCTAAAAATACAGCCGAATTGAGAACCTCCTCCTTTTTTGGAGTCGGTCAAAAATACACTCCAAATCCTCCCTGTTGTCTGTTATATTGTTAGTGACTGGCGTCAAGTAATTGTTATTATGAAACATAACTCGAAGTAAAGCGGTTAAATGCGCACGTTTCAGCATCAACCCATCATCATCTCACTGTTGAGATTCGGATCTCCCCTGAGTCGAAGGGGTTTAGAATATCCTTCATCACGCTGCTCAACTGCGGGTTATCCCAAATTGACCCAATAAGCCAATTATTTAAAAATAACTGGAAATAACAATTATTAATCGCTCATGACGATAAGTGTGGTTTAATCCAATAATATTTATCCACACTCGTTACCAGAATGTCAGGGAGTTTGTAAACACAGTGCTGAGTTAACCGCGCCGTGATGTTTGGAGAAACAACTTGTAAATCAATCCGATTCGTGATCGTTTATAGATTTTGATATATTGACGTCAATTTAGGAAAGGTTAGGAGATGATTAAGCTGCAAGAGCTAGTCAGATTTGTAGAATCGCTTTTTTTGATAGATGCTTATAATATAATATCTTAAGTGCTGGTTTTAACCGACTCCAAAAAAGGACGAGGTTTTCAACTCGGCTGTATTTTTTTAAATGTTTGTTACTTAATTACTCCGTGATTTATAAACTGATTTGAAAAAAAAAACTGTTTTTATTTGAAAGGGTATACTTCCAGATTCGTCCCATATTTTTTTCATCATCATCATCATCAGCCTGTATCTACATACATAAATGTAGAGTAATGTTTGGAGTCGGTTTTTTTTTGTTAAAATTATATCATCATAATTTTATTGGCTTGATATACAGTGTGTCCCGGGGTAAAGTGTAACCCTGAAACGGGGTGAAAATAGATCAAGAATTGTTATAATAAAGCACTTATACTGTTCCACGCAATTATATTTAACTGTGGTGGTGTGGTGTGTGATGGTGTTTATTTTTCTAGGAAACACAAATACCATCGGTTTGCCTTGATAATGCCTTAGCGGCGAAACCGGTGGGTAAAATTAAATATAATTACGTGGAACAGTACAAGTGTTTTGTTATAACATTATATAAATTATTATACCAAGTCCACCAAGTGCCATAATCAACAGTATCAACTTTTAGATCAAAAATTGGTATCGTATTCCCATTGCTTACTAACTGACACGATTATTATTTTTATTTCATCGAAATCGACCGATTACTTTGAAAGAAATCAAAATTTAATATGTGAAATATTGATTTCTTTCAAAGTAATCAAAATTTCAATGTAATAAAAAACGTATCAGTTAGTAATCAATGGGAATAGGATACCAATTTTTTGTCTAAACGTTGAAGGACTATGGTCCTTAGTGAAAAAAATCTTAATTCATGAAAAAAATTATTATGAATTGTCGGGCAACTTACAAATACGCTTCTACGGACTTTCAGGTTGAGGAATTAATTACCTGTCTAGGATGTCAAGAGACTACATCATGGGGTTTTTCAAATAAAATGTGAAGAGGATGTGATATTCTGTGCGGTGATACTTTCCCCGTCGGACAGCTTACAAAATAATACGCTATTATCCTATCTCTCTTTTGCCAGAGACTCTTTAGGCTAGTCGGCAGGACGCATCATGTGCAGGCGAAGTTGGCTTTGGCTCTAAAGATTCCAGTGAGTCCTTTACGTCAGGAGAAACAAATAAATGCTATATCTATTAATCTTGAGTAAGTAATTCGACCTTAAGTTATCTCACACAATACTCCATTTTCTCTCAAAAGGTTTAAAAATAAGGTCGCGGCATTGTCGTGCGTTTCCAAAATAACTGTTTATTCCCAGAAGTGGGATAACAAATTGCGGGATATAAAAAATGGCCTGTTTACCGCCGGACCGTAAGTTAAAGTTCCGTGTTAGCGGCCACAACAAATGCCTTGTCTTTTTTGAACACGCGAAACGCCAAAAACACGTTTGGGCAATTTGTAAAGAGCCACGAAAACTAACGGTGGCCTCGTGTTTTGACATAGACAGTGTATCTTTGAATGAAACAAAATGGGTCTCATTCATTCAGATTATATCTATGTATTTTGCTCGAGTATATTTGGACCTTTTATTAGGTTTTCGTGCGTCCTAGGTCTCGATTCTTGGGCTTATATGTGCTGGGAATAAATTTTAACTTAGGCCATCAGATTTTGAAAAAAGTTAGCTGGCAGAAGTGATTAATACGTATTATTAAATATATACTGATCCCTACTGATAATATAAATGTGAATGTGAGTTTGTTTGTTACGCTATCAATCCAAAATTACTCAACCGATCATCATGAAATTTATTAGTTAGGACATAGGATACTTTTTATTAAAAAAAGAAGTAAGTGCGGCCGAAGCATCGGATGGGAGCTAGTATTATATATGTATGACTTATGCGTAAAAGACTAACATTAAGATTCTGTGTTTAGTTTTTTAATCTCTAAATTTCAGTATGAGAGTAGATAAAATTATTTTTGCTCTTCGAAACTGTTTTTTGAGTGTGGTCGCTACATGCCTAAAACTTTGCAGTAATATTTTTATCAAACAAAAGTTTTTGACATTATCTACCATAACTTTTTTTACACGGTGAAATTATTATCTTTTAAAGTATATAAGAATTTTACTTATCTAATTAAGCCTTGGAAAGATTATATTTCTGTAATAATATTGTGTTGTAACAGTTATAAGCTATTTTATATCATATTTCTTACTCCATTGCATAGTATTCGCGAGTTTAATTCGACATTTAGGGTGTAAGTGGTTCATCAACATCTGTGAACGAAAGCCAACTTCACCTGCACGCGGTGCACCCTGCTGACTGACAAGCGAAGCTCTGGCGAAAAGAGGGGTAGGGAGCGTAATTGCAATCTACCTGACTGGGGAATGTACCTCCACATCACAGAATACCGCAGCCAAATAACAATTCCCTTGAGGATTGTTGTGTTCATGCGAGTGAGTGAGGTCACCAGAAAGGAAGGAGATGCTGCATTGGCAGTGGGGGTGGCACCGCGCGAGCGATATTTTTAATGTTGCGAGCGTTAATATGGCTGCGGTAACCGCTTCACATCAGGCGGGCCGTATGCTTGTCTGCCACCCGTTGACGTAGTATAAAAAAAAATCCATAATATTCCCAAATATAATTGATAGTCAATTGACTGTCGACTAGGTATACGTAAGTGCATTACTGTGGCATCACACACTGTAAACGTACTTCTTGTTCTTCAGTTCACAAACTGTCAGCAGTAACAATATTTATTGCGAGTATTATATACAAAAATATGAGCGGCACATTCCCTTATCAAACAGTTGGAAGCATCTCAAACTCGCTCGTGTGTATCTCGACTCACATTAAAATGCGTCGCAGAGGAAACCCGACAGTCATTCGGTGGCAATGTGATAAGGGCTAGGCGACATTAACCCGTTCAAATCGCGTTTTTCCATTATTTACCCTAAAAAGGGACCTTTCTTTTCACGCCTTCCGTATTTTTTGGTTACATGAAAACCTAACAACATGCGTAGGTACATTTTTTATAATATGTCGGGTGACAAACAAGCATATGACCCGCCTGATAAGAAGCGGTTACCGTAGCCATATAAACACTCGCCACACAAAATATCGCTTGAGCACTGCCGCGACCGCCCGGCAGCAATTCTACCGCTACCAACGCGGCAACTCCTTCCTTTCTTCCTGGTGACCTTACTCACTCGCAGGAACACAACAATCCTCAAGAAATCAAAGATTTGTTATTGATTCTTTCAAGTAAATATATACTTATAGTACATAGAAAACACCCAGATCAAGACAAACAGATATGTTCATGCACACAAATGTTTGTCTTGTGCGGGAATCGAACCCGCGACCTCGGAGTCAAAGTGTCCATTGATAACAATTCGACCACCGAGCTCGTCGTCAAAGATGTTGATGAACCACTGATACCTCAAAAATCACACCATATTTTTGTACCAATTGCTGAGCTATCATTAGGCTCTAAAAAGCAAATGAAGGAATCGAGTTGCTGCGTTGGCAGCGAGGGTAGCGGCGCCCGAGAGATATTCAATGTTGCGAGTGTTTATATGGCTTGAGTAGCCGCTTCACATCAGACGGGCCGTGTGCTTGGTTCCCACCCGACGTAACTAATATAAAAATAAACTAAACATTTAAAACACGGATTTTGTCTTGAATTTCGCTATCTGTGTGTTTAAGTAGTCTTAGAAACAATAATTTGTATAAAAGGCACGTAGAGTTTTGGCTATAAAGCGAGGACGGACGGATGGACGAAGTTATAATAGTTATATGTAGCACATTTTTATATTTCCTTTGTCTTTATTGAACTGAATCAAAGAGTTATGAATTATGATATATAGATGGCACGCCACATCGATAAAAGTATTGACCGGGAGAGGTGCAGAAATCAATTTGCGGCGAAAAATATTGTTATTTTTGTATGTTTGAAATCCTTTTAAGTTAATAAATATACAAACGCCCCCAAAAAAAAAAATCGTTACTAGTATTATATAAATTGTTGTCTTGGCCAACTTGCCAGAATATTATAAATAATTTGAAAAATTCACCGGAATTTCAAATGGAAGAGCACTTGACCGGTCATCGAGAGGTGGTGGGTTCAAATCCCACCGACACCGAGGGGGCAGGTGAATTTTTCCATTTTTCTACATATTTATAATCGTTACTAGTAGTCTCCCATTGGTCGAAATTCGACCTTTTTTTTTTATACTACTTCGGGTAGCAGACAAGCATACGGCCCGCCTGATGTGAAGCGGTTACCGCAGCCTTATTAACGCTCGCAACATTAAAAATATCGCTCGCGCGCCGCCACCCCCACTGCCAATGCAGCATCTCCTTCCTTTCTGGTGACCTCACTCACTCGCAGATTGTTGTGTAACAATCCTCAAGAGAATTGTTATTTGGCTGCGGTATTCCGTGAGGTGGAGGTACATTCCCCAGTCGGGTAGCTTACAATTACGCTCCCCTACCTCTCTTAAAATTTAATTTAAATTATGACTTTAACTATAAACAAAAGAGTATATAATGGGTGTGTCTGTGTCTACTGCGATACGATTCAACAAAATACACAAATACACAGAAATTAAAATACTTATGAAATTAATATATATATTCGCGATCTATCCCCACGCGCTTAGTGGGAAAACACGTGTCGCAGAGACAACCACGGTAGCCAGAGAGGCGGCATTCACATGTTTCTTCTCTTTCCAATGTTGGAGAGTAGCAGACACGACCGCAGCAGCTGGAGCAGTGACAACCAAAGCAGCCACGGCAGTCGCATGCATCTACTGCAGAATACCGCATCCAAATGACAATTCCCTTGGGTGTTGTTGTGTTCCTGCGAGTGAGTGAGATCACCAGAAAGAAAGGAAAAGAGGAAGGAGGCTGGCAACAAAATTGGCGACCTCTTGCTGATCTCCATGAGCGGTGGTAATTGCTTTCTGTCAGGTGACCCACATGCTGGTTTGAGGAGGGAGGACGTTGGAAGAGGAGGGCTCTGTTACATAAAAAAAAATCTACTAACGATAGTAGGTGGTTACCTGCTGGTAGTAATTTGCATGAACTAACTGGTAGCGGAAGCACACAAAGTAGTGTAGATGAAATTACCTATCCCAGCATCCGTAATCACCAAAATACAAGTTCATTATCGCTTCGATGATTACCTCTGTTAATTTAATTAAACGAAAGGACAATAGAATTTTATTGTGACCTAATTCCGTCCTATTTCTATAAAATCCATTGACGTAAAATAAATACAGCAACACAACAAAATAAATACAACGATAAAATCCTATAATTCTTGGAAATTTCATTCAAGTTCATTCGTCCAGGTAACTACTTATTCTAAATGTAACATGAGTTTGCCCGTTCTGTCTTCAAGCGTGGTCACTTGCTGAAACATACTAATTAATAACGGCCGTGTGGTTTCCGGCAGACTAGAATAGAATCACTCCGTCTCTTCCCGTGGATGTCGTACAAGGCGACTAAGGGAAATACATTATAAAACATCGATCAGGCCTCCCTAACTCGTCTGGCCAGCGTGGGGAGTGTAGGCCAAATCCTCCTTCTGTCTATCTGTCTGGGACGGAAGAGAGAGGGTCCTGCTCCTGTAGTGGAGACTAAAGTAACCTGATGATGATGAAGTGTTTGCCCGTTCTATGTCTTCAAGCGTGGTCTCTTGCTGAAACGAAAAAAAAACATACTAATTAATAACGAAAAAGAAAAAGTAATTCTAATTCGTCGTCAACCCTTATTTATCCCACTGCTGGGGTATCCCTATGCTCTAAACCCCTTCGATTATACAATCGAAGGGGTTTAGAGCATAGGTTTAGAGCATAGTCCACCACGCTGCTCAACTGCGGGTTGGCGGAAGTCAGTGTTTTCAAGCCTCCTAAAGGTCACTAACTTAGCTGTCATCTAACGACAACAGCCGGGACCTACGGCTTAACGTGCCCTCCGAAACACGGAGGAGCTCGAGATAAATAAACCCATCCATGAGCAGGCTGCGGTCGCCGTTGCTTGACTGGCGTGATTTATTGGACTCGCAACGACGCCAACGAGCTCCTCGAATTATAATTATGTTGCATTCAAAAACCTCCTTTGCATCTCCGCCAAACAACAACTTGTTCAAGTTGCAGCATTGGGTTTAGTCGAATAAAAGTGAATGCTGGCTACGGAAAGTGAATCGTTTTGCATTTTTTATACCAATAAAGTGGAAAAACAAGCATACGGCCCGCCTGAAGGAAACCTATGAACGCCTGTAACACCAGGGGCATCACCTTTTTAAGGAACCCCATGCTGTAGTTTCCTGAGAAAACCTTGACAAGAATTTTATTCCACAGCCTGACAGTACGCGGGAGAAAACTTCCCTGGAACCGCACAGTACGCGACCATTTAGGCTCCAATGTGTGAGGATGAATTCCCTGTCGATGGCGAGCGGTGTCATAATTCAACGAAATCTTAGCCACTTCCTACTAAGGATTACATACAACACAAAACAAAGAACCATTAATCTTTACAGTTAATTAGGTACGACAATGGTGTTGATTTATTTATAAGACTGTTTTAATAGCCTTATAATTTGGCCATTAATCAAGCGACAACAAGTAACCCTAAATGGATTATTTCCGGGGTTTTTGGCCATACTAGCATAGACATATTGTCTCGCAATAATTCATTAACATCAACCAGCGATTCGCATTCGAGACGCATTCGATTGGGCTGGGCAGCATTTGGAAAGCTTCGGCACATCTTCGCCGCACAGATACCCCAATGCTTGAAGACTAAGGTCTTCAACTACTGCGTCCGTCCTGCAATAATCTATGGTGCAGAGACTTGGACACTGACTATCGGACTGGTACACAGACAAAAGGACGCGCAGGGAGCGTTGGAGAGGACTATGCTCGGGGATTCTCTGAAGAATCGAGTACGGAACGAAAAAATTCAACGGAAAAGCAAAGTTCAGAGTTTGTAAGCTGAAGTAGCAATGGGCCGGTCACATCTGCGGAGTAAGGGATGGCAGATGGGGGAGGAAGGTATTAGAGTGGAGGCCGCGTGTACGAAGAGTTGGATGCTCTCCTTCTAAATGGTCCGATGACGTTAAGAAAGCGGCTGGAAGCGGCTAGATGCGGAAGGCGGAGGATCGTATTTGGTGCAAAGTATTGGGGAAGGCTTTATAAGCCTTCCATCCAGCAGTGGGTATACAGGCTGATGATGATGATGATGATCCAGCGAGTAGATACCCGTTTATTGCAAATTCTAGAATGATTCCGTCTCCATAAAGTAACAAGTCTTCATATACATATGCGTTCTCTGAATATTAAGTCGGCTATGTCTCTGGTTGACTGACTGACTGTTAAATCGATACTCTATATATAACTTAAGTTAGTTCATTCTTAAACATGTCTTTATTAAACTAGGCCGGATTCTAGCCCACGGGGCCGCAATCGAGGTTGAGTGGAATGAGTAGATTCGCTGAGTATGTATTCCATTGATTTCAATTGAAAATGTATTTGATGATCATTCCACAAGGACGTGATCGATCAAAATTTTAAATTATTCATTTCCAATAGGGACATTTCGGCGTATATAAGCGATCCGCTCGCTCCACTCAATGACACACATGGGGTAGGTACTGTTTGTTTCATTACCTTTGTGCGGGAACAACTGGGTATCAACAGGCTTGCATCCCATTTTTTTTTCAAACTGTTATTTAAAGACGTCACAATAATATAAATATAGGTGAAATAATTAATTCGATTGCATAAAAATTTCTCGAGATATGATAACTTGAAGATCACAATTTTGGGCTATCCCGAAAACGCTCCATACAAAAGGCCACCACGTTATGACGTCACACCGTGCTATTTTATATGCATTAAATCAGAAATTTGTACGACAGCTATGTTAAATATTGCGTTTATGTAGCCAGTGCCGTAACAAAGGTATTTCTTATTGTTTCTTCAATGGTAATATTTATTTTTTATAATTTCATACCTTTAAAATTGACTTTCCCACCAAACTTCGACCAAACATAAAACACGTCGGACATAAGTTATTAAAATTTTAAGATCACAGATCGTTCTAGTTTTATGTATTTTACGTTACTGATTTTATAATTTTGTAACATGGGCAACAACCCTACTTTGTGATTCGGTACAGAGACGGGCTGTGAGATCCGAAGTTTACGGACATTATTGAGCTCTTAAATCTGAATAGAGATTTTACCTTCCTTTGTTGTTTGTTAAGAATGACAACGGCTTTCTACCGCTCACATCGGCAGGGAATTCTACCACTTTGGAACCAAAGTTGTCGCGTACAATACAGTTCCAGAATGGATTTCTCACTTAGTTGTGGAATAAACTTCCATATCGAAGTTGTTCTAGGAACTAAGAGTATATAACATGAGATTCTTCTAAAAGGGTGAAAAGAAGTTATAATAAGGTAAGGTACGATGCAATGCAACCGCACAATTATACGCATCGGGAGTTTAAGTAATGGGAGACGTTTATGTGCATTTTAAGTTAGTTCGTAATTCGACAAGCAACGCTCCTACCATATCAATTGTATCATATCAAATTTCTATCATTCAAAGGTGTGTATACGTATCAATAAACTGTACAATTGATATGCGCATATGATGCCACTGGCGTTGCACGTATCCATAACTACAGTAACTGTTTTTTATGAGGCGGGCAGTATTCTTGTTTGTCAACTTATTTGTATTAAATAACGCACAGGAAATTTGGCAACACGGCACTGTGATGTGTAAAAAATGACATGGGTAAAGGTGTCCTGTCCATACTACGAGCGTATTAAATAATTTTAACAAAAAAAAAACCGACTCCAGACATTACTCTACATTCATGTATGTAGATAGAGGCTGACGATAATGATGATGATAAAAAAATATGGAACCAATCTGGAAGTTACTCTTTCAAATAAAAAAAGTTTTTTTCAAATCGGTTTATAAATGACGGAGTAATGAAAAAACAAATTAAAAAAAAAAAAAAATAGTGCGTGGAGTCCCTCCGCGCGGAAGAAGTGAAACTTCGTAATTTGAAAATGAAAATAGGAAGGAGTCGAAATTGATTTTATGGTAGCGTTAAACGTTTAACGCAACCTTGTTGGAAGTCGCATTAGAAGTTTCACTTCAAAAAAATCATCTCCTTTTTTGGAGTCAGTTAAAAACTAATATTATTCCGTACATTTAATACAAGCGATGTATTGCCATGCCATAATGTGTCTTCGATGTGTTCAGCTAATTAGCAGTCTGCATACGTCAACGGAACTGGAGATTTGTATGACTATTCGCAAAGGAAATGGCGAATACAGTTAGCGTTACTTGATGTTTAGATGCGTCAATCAAAGTACTTAACAATTAATGCAATAAGTCATACACGAATAATTAAAAAGGAGATATATATCGGTAAAGAGGAGCTCGATGGCGTCGTTGCGCGTGACAGTCTAATCGAACACGCAAGTTAAGCAACGTTTACCGTAGCCTATCCATGGATGGGTTTATTTATCTCGAGTTCATCCGTGCTTCGGAGAGCCTATTAAGTCGTCGGTCCCGGGTATTGTTATTAGATCACAGTTGTTAAGCCAAGTCAGTGGCCTTTAGGTGGCTTGAAAACACTGGCCTGCGCCAACACACAGTTGACTCGCAATGAGCAATAACGTCCACTGCAGTACAGGGGGTAAAACTACGGCTGCCTTGCAACTCACAACGGATTGAATCAGAGCAAAGTAGTAGGAGTGGGAAGCTTTTAGACGTATCCTCTTGGCAATGTGAAAGACAGCAATCCAGTAGCACAGTATAAGTAAAAAAATAAAAAAATAAAGTAAGTACTAAGGGAAACCAAAAGGCTCGAATGAATAGATAAATAAATAAAAATGTAAAAAAGTACTAAAAAGTGCTTTAATGAAAAAGCTATAAGTGGACAGTCAGACAGAGAGATATTAAGATTTTTATATGTACATAAGCTGTTCTGCTATTTTGTTTCAATAGTTTGACTCACAAAGTAAGACAAATTAGCATAATATTTATCTAAGTTGGAATAACACAGATAAACTAAGCCGATATTCGTTAAAAAAAAAAGTTAAGTGCTACTACACCCCGGCCACTCCATACAAATGTCGCATCGTTTACTACTACTTAAACAATGTCGTCTGTGCAGAGCGTGGATGAACGTGTGTGCGCGCGCCGTCATACAAACTGTGTCAGATTTGTCTCAGAGGGGAGGTGAGGTCAACACGTGAGAGCGGCAGGGAGTGTGCCATACTGTACGTAGCACTATTTCTTATACTGTCATCATCATCATCACCATCATCAGGTCATTTTAGTCTCCACTACAGGAGCACGACCCTCTCTAGTCCGTCCCAGACAGGAGGATTTGGCATACACTCCCCTGGCCAGACGGGTTGGGAAGGCCTGATCGATGTTTTATAATGTACCTATTTCCCTTAGTCACCTTGTACGACATCCACGGGAAGAGACGGAGTGATTCTATTCTAGTCTGCCGGAAACCACACGGCCAATATATATACTGTGGTGCTACTTAATGTAAACATCAAAGAGTGGTTAGATTTTTTTAATTCGGTTGTTGCAATAGTAAGGTTGACAGCGACAAAACAGTGCGAACAGACATGATAACTATATTTGATTATAACATGTCATTATGGAATATGATGTCAAAGGCTTTTTGCCCATGTAACGAGCTTTTATTCGCACCAATATCATACAATGCCGTTATCATGAAGGAATAACGAATGTGTGAATTTTCATAAAGAAAATGGGCTAAGTACCGAATTCGACCCTTCGGGAAAATGAAAATATTATCGTGAAATGGTTTTTCGTATGAATGCCGTAATCGAGAATAATCTAAGAATTCAATGAGGTGCTTAAAATGTATAAAACCTTTTTACTAAAGTTGAATATCTACTCTGTAAGATAGGGGAACATTTCTTTATACCTATTATTACATATGCAAATTTAAGCCATTTTTGTTATTTAATTGCATAAGTATTTTACGTAATAGTTGGATAACTTGTTACCATCCTGTCTGTGGTGAGATTATCCCATTGCTATAAAAACTTCGAGATTTTAATAAAAAAAAAGACGTGTGGCACTCGGGGGCTGCCGCGGTAAAGCTATTGCATAGCATTTTGTATCAACTTATGCAATTATAATTTTATTTATTTATTTTATTCATGCAGTATTGCTTTTTCTTTGATATTAATTCAAGTTACACTTTTTGAGCGTGGTGACCGATAAGAAAACAAATTTTTCTATTATTAAATAAATAAAACGAGTTTCGTAGAGTCGTACAATACGTCTAATCGCACGCACACCACGCCGTGTCGAAGACTGCCGAACTGAAACGACGTTAGACGATGCACGGCCTTCAAGCCACACCTCCTTGCCCGTCGAAGTGGGGAGCGTGAGGTTTTTTCGTTACGGAATTTCTGGATTCGGTCCCCGCGCTCAAGGCCCGCGATAGAAGCTATGCAATAGCTTAAAAAAATGGGTCCAGAAGTTTTGAAAGGCCTTTTCTAATATTAAGCTAACACTAGCTAAAGAATTCACAAAGACCGAAACAAGTAAAAATGTAAAAGTTTACCAATATGTACTGAGTGGCTTAAGATGTGTGTGATCTAGTATAATAGTGATGAAAGACTACCCTTTCTATTGATCAAAACGGGTCTTTTTTCCTGTTTCTTGATTTAAACTTGTAAGTTTCTGACAGTAGAAATCCGGAAAGATACGTTTGCCCGACGTTACAAGCTTCGAAGCTCATTATTATCTTGAACTAAGCCTACCAGGCATTTCAGCTTCTTGCGCGTTAATTACAAACTACATTTAAAGTCCTTTTCAGTTTTATCGTAAGTGATTTAAAAGATAGATCACTGATAATAGGGAATGTTCCCTATTATCAGTGATCTATCTTTTAAAAAATGGTTTGACTTCATTGCATATTAATACCGAATTGCAAAGTTCATTTGGATTCTCTCAGTGAGCTCTAATATACCTAGACTCCTTCAAAATACTTCAATTTATACAAAAAAGAATTTTGCGAGCAATGCCCCTGTTCTTCAGAAATGTCAAAACTACTAATTAAATTAATCTTGCTCTACTTTATCATAAATGGCATCTATTTTATTCATAGTAATGCAAACGGGACGTAATTCATCTCGAACATTAAAATTTCCTGACCGATAACACTTAAAACCAACTTAGTGTTACTTTTACTGGCAGTGCATTAGATGCATAAACGAAACATTTTCTCCCCGACTTATGTCGTAATTCCCCCTTTTTATGTTATAAAATAATATTTCCTTTAATTTGCCTATTTGTTTGTCCAGAAAAAAAACGCGGAAGCGTTTATTTACTTATTTATTCATCATCATCATTATCAGCCTGTATCTATCCAATGCCGAATATAGGCCTTCCCTAATGCTTTCCACCACGCGATGCGATGCGATCCTCCGCTTTCCGCATCCACGCGTTTCCAGCCGTTTTTTAGAGGTCATCGGTCCACCTAGAGCAGGGTTTCCCAACCAGGGGGGCGCGCCCCCCTAGTGGGGCGTAGAGGGATGTCAAGGGGGGCTTGAGACGTTTGTGTTTTCAATAGAAAAAATATTTCAATGCGTTAATGAAGTAAACACTGTAGGGAGAATGCAAGCTCAAGTATCTCACTAGTATTGTCACTATACCACAGAATAATATACTCTAAACTATACTCCCTATTACTCTTATAGATTGGTTGATAAAAACGTTTTAATTTAGTCAAAGTTAATTTTGTGATTGTTTTTTTACAATTTACATAAAAATAAATGTTGTTAAAATAATGCGATTTTTCTCTGGGCGCTCATTCCTTCTTTACGGGGCCTCCACTCCAGGACTTTCCTGTCACATCTGCCATCGCTGACTCGGCAGATCTGGCTGCCTCACCGCCACTTTAGATTGCTGACTGTGAGAGCTATGTTCGTTCGTCTGATTTCGTTTCGTCTGAGTTCAGATTCAATCTCTAAAATAAATTATTTATTGTGTTCTTCAAATGTCATAACCTCAGAGTATCATAATCAACTATTGGGTACAAACAGTACTACCACAGAGATTTGTTAGGCTCATGATGATGTATCGTCTCAAGTTCATAACTGATAAATAAGTTACGCGTGTTTACACAGGACAGTTCAGCCTACTCTATTTGTAACCGTATTTACTAAGGATCTCTAAATAAGTTAAAACTAAACTCAAAGAGAACTGGGTTTAAACAAATCAGTCAAAGTAGGGACATTTTAAACGAGTTATTACTAATACTTACTAAAAGCTCCATTCTAAAATTTTAGTTTAATTCCATTAATCAGTCGTTTCCGGTTCCGGTGCGCTTCATTTCAGTAATTTCAGGGGAATTTATGACAGAGGAAATTGAAATGTTTTATCGTTCAATTATTTATTACTAGCTGTGCCTGCAACTTTGTTCCCGTGGAATTATAGGTGTGCCCCAAGGATCAACTTTGGGTCCGTTTCTGTTTATTACATTTAAATATGTATGATTTGCCCTACTTAGTACAGTACTCTCGGATATTCTACTCTATGCTGATGACACATCGCTTATATTTAAAGCTGCTAGACAAAATATCAATATGGATAATGTTAACACCGCACTTTCCGCTATTCTGAACTGGTTCACAATGATTTAGTAAATGCGAATAAAACTAATGTGTTAAATTCACTTTTTCATAATGCGAGAAGTCGGTTTAAATATCGTTATAGATAATAAAAACTTATACTTTGATAATGATTCTTTGATTCGAAATTGCAATAGGTATATAACTAAAAATTATAACTAAACTGGCCCCCGTAAGCTTACTTCTGCTACTTATGTAGTTAGGGGAATCAGACAACTGACCGATGTAGCTACCTCACGACTGATTTACTTTATCTGTTTCCACAGCGTTATGTCATATGTTATATGTTATACTGATGTGGGGGATGTAGATATGTATGGTATGTTGGTGTGTGTAACGCTGCAGTTAGAGATATTTTTATTTTACAGAAAAGAGCTATTCGGTCAATTTATGGAATTGGTTCTAGGGAATTATTCAAAGAAATCATTAGAGAAATATTTAAAAGAAATCCTTACTGTTGCATCTTAATTTATTTATTAAATATAATATATGTACGTAAAAATATATGAAGCTTCTCTAAATTAAGTGACTGTCGTGGTGGTCATCAATTTGCAAAACAATCAGATAAAATCAATATATAAATTTTAAAAAGTAACTCTATTTAAAATATATGTATAGATATTTTAAATAGAGATTAGTTATTCTTTAATATAATATATTATATAAATTTACTTTCTCAAATTTACTTTCGGCAGTGGTGACTGTGGAAGAAGTTGGTACGACAACGAACAGCTATTTTGTGTGTAAAATTATTTATACCAAGTATTTGATAGCCTTCATTCATAAAGATATATAATCTAGCCACCATAATTGCAAACTAATCGCAGTACATCGTTTGTAGATGATATCTATGAGTAAGTTTAAGGTCACGAAACAGTTGCTGAAACTTTGTGATTTACTAACGAAGGTTGATGGAACGATACGGCTGGATTGTTTGGCAAACATACAAAATATTTTTAGTAAAACTTACGACGTATCTAGAGGTATTTTTTTTGTAAATGAAGTCATCATTCTTGACTGCACGTGATTGTTATGTCATTTTCTTTATACAACGCCGGGTGTCAAACAAATATACAGCTCGCCTTTACGGCGGTTACCATGGCGATATAGACGCTTGTAAAACGGTCACACGCTGGCATACCCTTTGCCATCGTGTAACCAATAAAAAAATACCCATTAAGGCAATATAGTGATGTTGAAGATGGAGATGTGAGGAGTAACATCTGGTAACCTTATTCACTCGCAGCAATACAACAATTCTCAAGTATAATGCTGCAATCTTTTATAAAATAACTTCCTTCTATCAAGTGGGCCGTAATTGTGGTATAAAAAGGTGTTGGTACTTCACCAATCGTGGGACCAGTATTCCACCAGTAGAATATATAAAAGCTTGACATGCCATTCCTTACTTTTGCCAGGGCCTCTTTTGCTTATCCACAAAGTGCACCATGCACAGGTGAGGTCGATTTTGAATGCAAATATAATGTCGAGCCACGTTCATCCCACAAGCTAACTTTTAAACATATGACATATAAGTTTAACTTTCAACTAAATAGTAGTTAACTTACTTTGTCGCTCACCTAGATTTATATTATAAAGAGATAGAGTTTGTGTATAAGGTAATACAAACAAACATAATAAATCCGTACCTATTTTGTTAAAAGTTTCAGTTAACCAAATTGAATAAACGAAATATGAATAAAATACGTAGAGAAAAAATTGACTAACCTTTGCGACAGTGTATCACGCCGGAGAGGTTACTCTAATATAAATAATATGACGATACAGCCTAGTTCCGCGGTCGCTTCACAAATTAGATTCTATTACATTACATCAAACTTCGTGAACGCATGCTACAAATGTTTGTAATTTAGTTTGATAGTCTAAACGACTGGGAACTTTCGCCAAGCTTTGTTTCGAAACAGATTGTTAGTCATATATTTGTGTTCATATATTATCCTATTGTATACCAATTATAGAAGTATATAATATAGTGAGTATTGTTTTATATATTGTTAGGTTCCAGCGAGCGTATATATACCCTTTGTTATTGTGAGTATCTAATCTATCTATATGGCTGCCACACAAGACAACATAGTCCAATGTTCCCATAACGCTGAAGACCGCAACAAGTGGAGGCGCATCGCGAAGACTGCGTTATCCAGAGACGCATCGTCATGAAATTACGACCACTCTATCAAGAGTGAACGACTAAGGAGGAAAAAATACACACTGATGATGATGATGATACGCTTAAATGACGTATGAGACGGTGCCGCACACTGTACTTAGTAGTTTATGTAGGTAAGTATCCTGTACATAATATTTCAAGTAATTATATACCCCGATGCTCATTAAAACATTCTTAAAAAAGAAAAAACTTTCCAAGTGCTCTTCGTTCATGAAAACTGGAGCGGGACAAACAACTTCAAATACAATAATACTTAAGCGTCGTTTGAAAGTTTAATTAAATTTTCTTGAAATACCAAGTTTTCAATTAGCTTAGAAGCGTTTCATGCATACATCCTACGCTGAAATAATATATATTTATAGTACGTTGACAAAATTTAGGACGTCGTGGAGCTCGAGAACGTCATTGCGCGAGTTAGTCTAATCGAACTCGCAAGTTAAGCAACATCGACAGTAACATGTCCATAGATGGGTTTATTTATCCCCCGTGTTCCCCCGTGCATCGGAGTTATTAGATGAAAGTCGTTAAGCCAAGCCTTTAGGCGGCTAGAAAACACTGGTCCTCCGCCAACTCGCAGTTGAAGAGCGTGATGGAGTATGCTCTAAATCCCTTCGATTAAGGGGAGACCCGGATCCTAGCAGTGGGATGAATAAAGGTTGTCGACGACGACGACGACGTTGACAAACAAGCATACAGCCCACTTGATGTAAAGATGCGAGTGCTGCGACCGTAGTTACAATTACAACAACAGACTATCAATCGCGTATTTTTTTTATAAACCGTCCACCAAATTAAACTTTATTTTTTTATCAAACAATATTTTTGATATTTTAAATATGCTTGATTTTAAAAACTAAATTAAATTAAAAATTTTCTAATGTGCACCCAATGCTGTTTTTGATAAGACAATTTATTTATTTGTCCAGGAATATTTATTGAATATAGGTAAGCTATATTATAAAAAAAAACCGGAAAAGTGCGAGTCGAACTCGCCCACCGAGGGTTCCGTACGTAGGATCATTATAAATAGTTCAGGAATCTAATCGCGCAGTTTTTTCCGAGCTTTTCCTGAAACTCAGGATTAGACCCCCTATTTTTTAAGCTTTAATTACAAATGTACAGTTTTGAGATTTATTCTTGTACTCGTAGTCTATAACGATGTTACTTGTCAAATTTCATAGTTCTAGGTCAACGGGAAGTACCCTATGAGTTTTGATTCCCTTGAGAATGTGTCGAAATATGCATTTTTTGCTGAATAAACGGCCCGTAAACTTAGCAGTTTGATTTTTTTACAACTTCATGTGACCGTAGACTTGAGTATACAGTTCAAATTTCAGCTTGATACCTCTGCGCATTCTCGACTTAGAGGGTCTTGACAGACAGACGGACAACAAAGTGATCTCATAAGGGTTCCGTTTTTCCTTTTGTGGTACGGAACCCTAAAAAACTAAAATTACATATTAATTTGACTTAAAATTAAGATTAAAATACAATGTACGAGTACCTAAATTAGAAACTAAAACTATAATAAGATAACCAAAACAAAAGTATGTATAAAAGTAAGTATGTCCCGACAATTTTCGACGATTGTGGCCAATTATTTTTTATATTTAAGTCATTCGCATCATCATTGCACTCAGATGATTAATATAAGAAACTTTGTTTTAATACAGAAATTAGATTAGTAGAGGCATTTTGGAATTTCTTGATTAATGGAAACTAAATACTGTTTTTGATAAAATATTTGATATATTATAAATATTTTGAATAGGCTAGACGACGATTTTTTATAATCATTTAATGATAATAATAATAGTCAGTGTGACAGGATTTCATATTTTGCATGGATGTCGTTGGGTTTCGTAGAAAATGTTAATAAACTTGTTGAATACAGAATGCACGATGAATGCTCCTACGGTTCATGGCATAGCCATAAACGAAATTCACCAGCGATGCCCAGCTAGCAGACATGTTTGTTGACGTTTAACAAAGGGTAGTAATTAACCGAGCACTTAGAATTGTAAAACTGGGTAAATATTATACTAACTTAACTTAAGGCGAATAAATATGATATAAAAATACAAAACTAACGTTAGCCATTATATATTCCAGTCGCTCATTTTGTATTTTAGTCACTCAATTTATGATTTTTATTTTCAAATGTTAATATGGAACCACAACTGCTTTATAAACACAACCAAGGTTCATTCATCTTTCGTAAAAAAGATTCTATTATATATGTACACAACAAGAAAAAGTTTTAAAACCTGTAACCCGACAAAAAAAATCAATAAAAGAAAAAATCGACTCCTCCTATTTGTTGAAGTCGGTTAAAATGCACGGCTTATGGACCCGGCTTATGCCTGGGTTGCCAACTTTGACAGCCGCCTTAGCCGGATAACAATTTTAATCTGGTCATAAATGGTCAAAATCGAAAAAAAAACCGTTAAGTATCAATGAAAGAGTTTTATTAGGAAAAATGCAGATACCTATATCAACTTAACTGGTAGGTAAAAACAAAATATAGGCGTATGAAAATTATTTTTTCTTAAAATTGTACTTGCTCTCGCTTTTAACATTTTTAATTTTTGAAAGTCGCGTTTAAAATTTTATCCGACCGGACAAATTGTATCCGATCGGAAATCAGCGACCTGACCCCAACAATTCCTTCTAAAACCCAACAGTCCGGTCGAAAACCGGACGGTTGGGAACCCTGACCCGGGCCATAATAGCGAATCCAATAACTCCTTATTCATCAAAAGCGATCCAAAAATTTAGGCGCCATGAAAACATACGTAAATACTTTGCTACTATATTTATTTAAAAAAAATATCTATAAGGGGTGTAAATGGTTCAACAGCTTCCTTAGAGTCAACCTCACCTGCACGTGGTGTAACCTGCCGACTAGTGAAAGAGGCTCTGGCGAAAGAGAGGCAGGACATGTCCTTTCAATGGAATTATTTTCACATTACACAAGACCGAAAATTCAGCAATACCTTTGTCGTACCAATAATAAGTGGCACATACTGCGGCACATGTGGTTCTTCCTTCTTATAATACCGGATCCTTCAAGCGAAGCGTGAAGAAGCATCTTTGCGAGCCAGCAGGGCTATGTCAACTACAGGGGCCTTACCACAAGCTCTAAACGCAGGAATGGAACCATCATGGTTGCGAATTTATGAATGAAATTCATTGATAAATACGCAACCATCATAGTTACATCCCTGCGTTTAAGAGCTTGTGGTACGGCCCCAGGACACTAAGGTCTCTTGTCCGTTGCCGATTCGATTTGGGCTCCTCTTACACAACATAATTAATTATTAAAGATCTAATTACCTAGCTCTCCAAAAACAGATTGGCTTATCCGGAAAACAGAGTTCGATGTAATTAGGGAACAAAAACGTGTTAAGCTTGCTAAATTAGATAAGGAATAAGAATTCTCCAGATATACGGGGTGTAAGTGGTTCATCAACATCTTTGAACCAAAGCCAACTTCACCTGCACGGGGTGCACGCTGCTGACTGACATACGAAGTTCTGGCGAAAAGAGAGGTAGGGAGCGCAATTGTAAGCTACCCGACTGGAGAATGTACCTCCACCTCATAGAATACCGCAGCCAAATAACAATTCCCTTGAGGGTTGTTGTGTTCCTGCGAGTGAGTGAGGTCACCAGAAAGGAAGGAGATGCTGCGGTTGCAGCGAAGGTGGCGCCGCGCTATCTATATTTTATGTTGCGAGCGTTAATATGGCTACGGTAACCGCTTCACATCAGGCGGACCGTATGCATGTCTGCCACCCGACGTAGTATAATAAAAAAAAAACATACGTTTTTTAGAATTTTCTTATCTCACATTCGTACCATTGTGTCTCCTGTGTAGCCTGGATTAACAACGGCGACCACCAAAAAAGGCAATGAACGATGTCCATTGCAGTCCCGGGGGTAAGACTAAGGCTGCCTTGGAATACATAACTAATTTAATCAGAAGAAATTAGTAGGAGTAAGAAGCTTTTGGGTTTGACTTCCCCTCTTAGCGATGTGAGTGACAGCAGTATTAAAAATAAGGCATTAAAAATCTAAAGAGATGGCTAGTCAAGTGAAGCTCAACTGCCGTGCACCACGGATTTTAATCTTTATCTTCCTATATTTAGAATCAAATAACGTTCAATCTGTCATTAGATCCCATAAAAAACTCACGAAATTGAACTATCAACAGATCGGATTTTGTTTTAGAGATGAGTTGAGATATCAAGTTATATTTACATTTATTAATTATACAATGTCTATTATGTACTAACTGCTCAAAGCGTACCGTCTTATTGCTTAGCTATATTTTATAACCTAATTAACGGCATAAGATCCAATTAACTTGCTCTACAGAGACATATCAAATAATATATTCTCTGTTATATCACTAAACTAAAACAAGTATACGCCCCGCCTGATGAGAATCGGCAAATATTTACATTTAATTAGTCTTTAATTATTGAATTGCCAAGTTTTCCTACATCTTTCTGTGACCTTAAAACTGCTTAATTCAATATCTATTTCAAAAAACAAGATATACTTAGTGTAAATTACATAGCATTATTAGGATTGTTTGTAATATCTTTATTGTACGTAAAAAAAGGAAAATAACTATAGTATGCAACAGATAAAAGAAAATTGTACAAAGGCGGATATTCTTAGAAGGGATCTCTTCCAGCAAACCTTTGAGTGTATGGTTGGAGCGAAATTTGTAGGCGAGTGCCAAGATAATACAATCAAATAAATGAATATTTACAGTATAAGCTACTGATTACTTATAGGTTTAATTTTATATTAAATATTTATTTCAGTGATTATACAGTTACATTACCAAGCTACACTAAATATTTCAGGCGGACAATCTAATGTCGTGGTTGTTTATTGAAAATGTGTAATAAATTCATATTAAACTTCCAAAAACGTCGAACTATCGAATCAAATTTCAAATCAACGATTTCGAGAATACAATAAGTAAAATTAATTGTTAAACCTGAAAAAAATATTGTATAAGTAAACGGTAATGATTAAATAATAAAAAATAAAACATTCTACCATTTAAAAGTTCAATTGAGAACAGATTATAATATATATACTCAACTACAACAACAACTAACAAACGTTCGTAATACGCATGGCAGCTCTTGCGAACGGTCCCACATTCGACTCAGAAGGGAGATGATGTCGCCTTGTGAGAGCAGCAGGGAGTAGCCATACTGTACGTAGGGCTATTATTTATACTGTGGCCATAGGCTATATAATATCACACTACAATCAATAAGGGCGGGGCATCAATAAAAATTGTTACAAAAACGCCGAAAATCTTACACAGGCGAAGCCGGGGCCCGTCTCTAGTCGTAATAATAGTTTACAGGATCTACTCACATATTTCATAAAAGCTTCCTGAAATTTGTGGAACAAACTGCTCAAAACATAACCTATTTTTGCATAATAATAGCATCTAACAAAGTCTTTCAGTGAGGCAAACGCTAATTTCATGTTTTGTTGACTTCAGTATGATTAAAACTGCTTCTGTAATTGTAGGGAGATCCAAAGAGCCGAAAGTACTTAGGACCTCTATCCCTCCGAGTTGATTGACCGCGGGTTTCATAAAAAGGAGGCTGGATACCATGTGCTCTTTTCAGCGTTCAGTCGGCACCGAGCCGCTGTTGAGATTGGACGGGTTTACAGCTCGTCTGTTCCCCTTGAGTCGTGTCGCGTAAATAACATCGAGTCACTTCGAAAAATGTTATCGAAAATTTTTAAAACTTTTATTACATAATTAAAGTACATCAATAGTTTTAAAATATAAGTATATGTCTTAAATTTAAAGTTATAATTAAGCATAGTTTAAGAAAACTTCGTTCGTAATTTTAAAGTTATAGTAAAATACCGGGACAAATTATTGACTCGATCACTCGTCTCGTAGATGTATCGATATAAGTGTGAGAAGACAATGATTATTGGTGTTTTTAGATCTCGATGTTACTAATTTACGTCGCATTGACGCCTTCGTACCGGCGAGCGGAAACCGAAGTTAGAAATAGACTCCGTGCAGCGAAACGGTAACTTGCGTTTATTTTAATTCCCAACATGTTTGTTTTATTAATCTCATTGTGGATTGTAACCGTTGAATGTTTACCGATTTCTACATTCATCAACAATCCATTTTGATGTATATAAAGTTAATTATATATGTATCTATGATGTGATCATTAATATTAATTAATAATCATTGATGTAGAGTAAATTTTTTTTCACCAACAGGTAAAAAGTTTTCGTTTGTTTTGTTTGACATCTTACATTTGAATGAATAACTACTTATATTTTTTTAAGTTATAAATTTGATAGATTTATACTTTTAAATATTGTAGTTTCATAACAACAGCTGGAACTGACTTTATTCCTGAGATTATTGGCTTTCAGCAGCGTAATTATTTCATATTTTTGCAGGCTCCATTTCTTATTTAGTTCTTCTCATAGTATAAATAAGCACACGCAATAAATATGCTATAATTGGATTTGTAGACTCTTGATTATTTACGAGTATATCAATAATCAAAGGTTTAGAATAAAAAAAAATCTGAATCTTTTACCTGAGTATTGAAATTTTCCGTAGATTTCCAAAAAAAATTAGTGCCCTATATCCAACTACTTTTTTAAAGTACTTTTTCCACTTACCACTATAGGTGCTTATCAATATTGTCAGATTGTTACTTAGTATCTTAAAAAATCCAATACTTTGAACATTTCTTTTTTTTACTCGCATCCAAGTGCGAGTCGGACTGGCTCACGACTAGTTCCAATGTTGCATATAGGTTTACCTTAAATTTTTTCATTTTATTTCTACTATTTGATATTATAATATCCACACTCTATTCTATATACTTCAGGGCTCTGCCTATGTTTAAAAGATACAACCGCGTGACTTTAGTAAAGGGCTTTAGTAATAAGGTCCCTACACTGTTTGTGTACAGAAAACTAAAAAATTTATGCCATACTAGTTTAATAAACCTATCTTTAGACGGCCTTAATGGAAATTTAGAGATTTATCCGCGCAAAATCGAATTGGAAATTAAAATGTTTGATGCGTACTCGTTAACTGTTTACAGCGTAATTAGTAGCCTATAAAGCTCAAGTCTCGCACATACAAAACTATATACAAATAACACATATTACTAGGTCGCCCATTGGTCGATTTTCAACCATAATGACATGACATGACTTTAACAATAAACAAAACAGTATATACTTATGCGTGTGTGTCAAATACATGGTAGTGCGTGTAATGGTTTATTTATTTATTGATTTAAACTATTTTTTATGTATAATAAAAAAATATATAGCATTGTAGTATGTAGAGCACAATGGCTAATTTGGATGTTTTACCGTAACTTCATGGTTTACTGCGACATAGACGCAAGTTGCTTGGTCAGCGGCAACCCAGTAGTATAAATAGCATTAAGGCATTATAATAAAGGCTCTATTTATATTCAATAACAAGTGTCTATATCATTGGTGCTCCTCGAAGCACTCTCCACTAGCAACCCTATCATCACGTTATTACAGCATTCTGCACTCCTTCTCTGTATAAACTATAAGTGTACGAATTTTCATACTCCTCCGTCCGCGCAATTTAAAGTCTAATTTAAATTTAAAGTCTAATTTAATAAAGTTTAATTTAAATTTAAAGTCCGCGTAAAATAATTAAGGTACAAGTTTTTGCTTCACGTATTAATATAATGATTTTTTTATTTATTAAGCTTAAGTCTTAGAGCTTATTTTATAACGGCTACCCATAATCTCGTAAATCTTATCAAAACCTTTTAGAGAAGTTCGTTTGTGACAGGTCCTAAAAGCACGAGTTCGACACATTGCGTAATTAAGATTGTGATCGTCATTTATGTAATTAATATATTTAAATTATACTAGTGTGCATATGGTGTGGTATTGATTTAGTGATATTGGTACTTGTTCATAGGTGGAAGGCATACTTTTTCAGGTGTATATACACATACATACCATATATGCCAATACAATATATTTCATGTTGCGAGTGCACATATGGCTACGGTAACCGCTCCGAACCAGGCTGTCCGACCCGACGTAATAAAAAAAAATAATTAAACCAGTAGAAACCTCGTGTCTGTAATGCAATGTAATACATGTAATAATAATATACCTATAGTAATAATACATGTAATCATTTTTTTTTTAAATGTGACATGGGTAACAGGTCACAAAAGAAATTTTTAGTTTCAAGCAACATAATTATTAATATATATCTAGCCTTTGTATGTATGTGTAATCTCTTTATTATACCACAAAACAATACAAATAAAAGTAGACAAATAAATTATACAGTATAAAGGCGGGCTTATCTCTGTAAGAGATCTCTTCCAGCCAACCGTAAACTGTTCTAACTGATAACCTTTGTTTAATTGAAAACTGTTCTAACTGATAAAAGTTATTACATATGCATATACATTAAATGACAATAACTTTTTTCCAATGACACTTGCATTTTAACAGGGATAATATAATTCATTTAAATTCGCTTGTTAAAAATACATAGCAAAAGTCACTAACAGACTCGAAATTTCCCGCGGACGAAGTCGCCGGCACCAGCTACTAAATAAATAAGATTATACCTTACTTATAGTTCACAAATAATTTGAAACGCCCAATTTACTTTCACGAATGTATGGACGTTCGCGAGGCGCGTCCGAATCACTCGTTTCAATTCAAAACAAGTAACAGGAAGTACGCGTGATTTGGCCGATGTTGTCAATTATACAATGTCTGCATGCATGAATATATTTGAAGCAGAAATGTTATTATAAGAAGATGTATTATAAACTGTTTTAATATTTTGATCATGATTTGTATAATCTTTTTGGGGTGTAAGTTGTTCATTGACATCTATCAACCAAAGTCAACCTCACCTGCACGTGGTGGACCCTGCTGACTAGCTGCTGAAAAACCTGCTGAAAAACGAGGTTCTGGCGAAAAGAGAGGTAGGAAATAGCATTTTTAAGCTGCCCGACTGGGGAAATACCTCTACCTCACAGAATTCCGCAGCCAAATAACAATTCCCTTGAGAGTTGTTGTGTTCCTGCGAGTGAGTGAGGTCACCAGAAAGAATGAAAGTAAGGAGTATAGGCGGCAATGGATCGGTGACCACTTGGTGTTGCTGATCTCCATGGGCGGTGGTGATTGCTTTCCATCAGGTGACCCACATGCTCGTTTGCTCCCCCCCCCCCCCCCCTCATATAAAAAAAGAACAAGAAAATGTTTAAAGTAATATAACGCGGGGTCCTGCCGCCGTAGCTGAAGCCGATTCCCATCGAATATTTTGATCCCTAAAATGGGTCTACTGTTAGTCTTAGTGGTTAAAGTTAATGACAAATATCTTTAGCTTTGTCCGTAGAGATTTAAAGTTTCTCCCAGATAAGCTAAACATATTTTTTTTTATACTACGTCGGGTGGCAGACAAGCATACGGCCCGCCTGGTATGAAGCGGTTATTGTAGCCATATTAACGCTCGCAATATAAAATATCGCTCGCGCGCCGCCACCCCCGCTGCTATCGCACCTTCTCCTTTCTTTCTGGTGACCTCACTCACTCGCAGGAACACAACAGCCCTCAAGGGAACCGTTATTTGGCTGCGGTATTCTGTGAGGTGGAGGTACGTTCCCCAGTCGGGTAGCTTACAATTACGCTCCCTACCTCTCTTTTCGTCAGAGCTTCATTTGTCAGTCAGCAGGGTGCACCGCGTGCAGGTGAAGTTGACTTTGGTTCAAAGATGTTAAACTACTTACACCCCTGAAACAATTACTATATTACTATAAATCTAAGCTGAAGGTTGATTTTCGTAATCAAATATCCGATGGTAATCGGCTTGAGCTTCGGCGGTAGTGCCTCCGACGGGGGAACAAACACTAAAAGATAAAAAACGACTCCAACTATTGTTTCTCGATTGATATTATTCATTAAAATCGAATGAACGGAGGAACATACATATAAATATAAACATACATAGACTGTTAAACCATAACGCTTCCTTTTGGCATATATATCATCATCATCATCATCAGGTCCATTTTAGTCTCCACTACAGGAGCACGACAAGGAGGAGAAATAGAAACCGGAAGGAGGATTTGGCCTACACTCCCCACGCTGGCCAAATGGGTTGGGGAGGCCTGATCGATATTTGATAATGTCATCATTAGTCGCCTTGTACGACATCCACGGGAAGAAACGGAGTGATACTATTCTAGTCTGCCGGAAACCACACGGCCACTTTGGCATATATATACACGTATACTTTATTTGTTTCGCTGAACTCTGCCTCAGAAACTATTGGTTCGTATTGAAAAATATTTTTGTGTTGGATAGCCCATTTATCGAAAAAGGCTATATAATATCTCGCTACGACCAATAAGAGCGGAGTATCATTGAAAAATGTTGCAATGTTGTTTGTACACGACTTCGTATGAATGTATCCTATATAAAGGCGGACTTATCACTGTACGAGATTTCTTCCAGTGATACTTTTAGAGAATAAAAGAAGACTTACATTTTAAGTTGATGGAAGTCTCTAAATAAAACAAACAAAAAACCAAGTTTACGTTTTAAATTGTAGATGTTTAAGTCCCTACTTATTTCCAAAGGACTCAAGCCTTTTAGTCCTCAAATTAACGCGTTCTAGTTCCTTTTAGGTCTAACAAAGTAGGCCCTCGGACAGCCAAATAATTTAAAAAGCTTTATTAGTGAATTGACCTTTTTCAAATGCCTGAAGACCTGAAGACATAAATCTTATTTAGTGTTTCTCTGTTTCTAAATGAAAATAAAGAATCTGCCGTATTATTGAGATTTTTTTTATTTGCTATTGAAAACAAATTATGTTAGTACGTATGCTCTTGATATTTTAAAAAGGGCTTTGTAACCCAGCTGCAATTATACTATTTGATAAGTGCAAGTTTTTGACTCAATCTCATTAATATTTAATTATTTACAAATTAATTATATATAATTAATTTAATGTTAAATGGATTTGACAGAACACTTTACTTACACAAAGATGAAGCTGTTTGAATAATTGTCTATTACATACAAAATGAAGTTAAGGAACTTGTCTCACCGCGCTGGGAAGAAAATTCGTTCAAGAAATGTACAAAGTTACAGATGGGGGACCCTACCGCCGAAGCTGAAGCCGATTATCCGCTTGATTATCATCGGATTTTTTGATTGCCAAAATCAAACTTCAACTCTGGTTTATGCTACTTCTGTTTAGCTTAACTGGTAGACACGATGGAGCTCTACCCACTAAGCTCAAGGTGTTTGGCAATTGGCAGAGCTCCAGAGATTCTATCAGCCAAGCTAAACACAGGTATCATAAATCTATATTGGCAATTAAAAAATACGATGGGATTCGGCTTCAGCTTAGCTAGTAGGGCCCCAGATGTGAATGAAAGAAATGCATATATGGCTACTAGAACGATGCCGGCGAGACTTTTAGATCGTTTCTACTCCTCGGCGTTGAGCCTATCGTATTATACATCAAATTATCATGGGGAAACTCAAACTTGACACTTAGAGGACTCAATAATATTATACAAAAAATCATTTTCAGCTAAATTTATTGAGCTAATAAAATCGTCCGGTCGTTTTGTCTGTCCGTCCTGAAACTCAAAATTTCGAAATTCTGACTTCGGATTCGTGTAGAGCATCAATAAAGTAGTAATGTGAAATGACCTTGGTTTTCCGATATCAATTCGGGAAAGTGGCCAAAATAAATAAATAAATAAAATAAATAAATTTCGCTATGGTGGCGCATGCTGCGCGTCCGATGTTTTTATTTACATGTAAAAAACTTTAGAGCAAAGTTAGGTTTGCAGACATCTAGACGACAGCTTGTAAACCGTAACAGTAAGATGGTCCGGTGTAGCCACAAGTTACACATACCATTTATAATTTTATGCGGAACTTCCTTACACTGGAAATGTTACTGTCAGTACTATTTGTAATATTAATATGTATCTTGTAAAATTTGCATATCCATTATGAATATAGTATCATAATATTGACATACATATACGCCTATCCATTATCACGGTATTATAATATATTTCCAGAAGCTTTTATGTTATTCTTACGAATAGTATGAATCACGCCCGTAAATTTTGATACACAAATTACAATAAACATTACAGGAATACATAAGGAAAAATAATAATAAGTCTGCATTTTTTTAAATAAAAATATTTTGTATATCTTAGTCGCCTTCGGATAATTACGATTATTTTTAAACTAAGATTTAACACAATATTATTATGCGAGATAATAGAAGCGGCGGCGACGCGACAGCGTTATGGTATAGTTAGTCTTTCTCCGAGATATTATCCCGCCAGACTCGTGCTCAAATTTGGCGGCGTAGCTCAGTGGTAAGTAGAGCCGCTTGCACTCGAGCGCTTTCAAGTTTAGATCTTCTTAATAGCCTATTTGACCAATATTTTTTTTCGGTTTGATATATAGGGACGTCTCAATAATATAACCATAGTTGAAAGAATTACTTCGATAGCACAAAAATCTCTCGAGATATGTTAGTTTGAAAATCACAATTTTGGACCTTCCCGAAAACGCTCCATACAAAAGGCTACTGAGTTATGACGTCACAGGTTTGTATTTTGTATGCATCAAATCAGAAATTTCTACGACTCTATGTTAAATATTACGTTTATGTAAATAGTATCATAATAAAAGTTATAGTATTTTTATTGCTTCTCCAATGGAAATATTATTTTTGAATAATTTAAAACTTTTAAAATTGACTTTCCCGCCAAACTTTGATAGACCCTAAAATAAGTCGGACTGAAGATATTAGAATGAAAGTTTGCAGATGTTTAAAGTTTTGTGTATTTTATGACATTGTTAAATATTTATATAATTTTTGAACATTGTCAAATAGCCTATTACGTGACTTCACGTTCAAACTTGTCATTGGTTCATAATGAGAGGGAATTTTGAGTTCCTACTCAAAAGGAGCGTTTGCTACTAAAATTAACTGATAAATTGGGGGTGGTGTCTTATTATGGCGGAAGCAGAGAACTTGCGCCGCGTCTCTGCTGCCTCGACCCCGCCGGGTCCGCGAGGTAACGCTGTTAGGTAAAGGTGTGCGTGTGCACATTATGTCGGGCCGCAGCGCAAAGCAAAATGCTCACCTAGCACATAGTGACGGGCCAGGCCGCAGCGCATTGACTGATTATAAATACAATGTACTTCCAGAAGTTGCGTACAACTGTACGTTATGGATAGCTGTGAAGAACTTTATTTTTTTGCCTGTTGTTAAAAGAAGAAGTTAATGACTAGCAGAGACAAGAAAGAATATGAAAATACCAAAAAACGCAAGTATCATAAAGTTAACATGTGCGCGCGTGCACACCAATCCGCTTGCCATAGCACATTGTTGATGGGCCCAGCGGGGCGGGGCGGGCCGCATCGGAGGCGCTAAAATCCGACACTGCGCCCTGACTTAGTGTGCGGTAGTGCATATAAAATACATACAATCGTTTTGAGAGGATTTTTGCGCTCCGCCCCGACACGCTGCGACCCGACACAATGTGAGCGTACCTTAAGCGCAATGCCATACCTTTATTATGAAAACGTAGATGCAGTACACCGCTTCCGCGTCCACGCCTCACCTCTGCCTTCATGAGAGTGACGGGCCTTAGGTTTACCTCAAAATGTCCTTGGCTTATCTACAATTCTACATTATTATCCTAGTACTTCTCATATCATTGCAAAAAAGGAGTTTATAAGTGATGTCTAACTTCATAAAGTTCGTTCATAGCCACTCTCTGTTTCAGGTCATAGTTAATAACAGAAATAAAATTGTGAAAATTTATTCCCTACGATCGACTACGATAAGATTTTACTGCTGTTATAGATACATTTATTGTCATCTTTTAAGACTATCTCAACACGTGGATTAGTCATGTACCATTTAATATTTCATGCAAACACGTGTAGTAGTGTACATATCGTGAGTTTATGCATCATTTTGTCGTAATATTGACATATCTTTTCACGTTTCCAGAACGATTAACTTCACCTTGAACATTACATTGTAGCTGATTTTATCAGAAGTTCTGATAGGTAATTCAAATGAATAACTATTTTTAATCATGGGTCATTTGATAGGCGTTTCCCTTCGAGAAGTTTGAGTTCATATTGTGTATACCCCTTGACTCGATCCAGGGGCCTTACCATTCCCATTGAATATTTTGATTCCAAAAATAGATCTTAGGTTTAAGTTATTGGCAAACATTAACATACAGCTTTGTTGGTAGATGTTCAAGGTTTCTACGATAAACTCAATTACAAATAATCTAAGCTGAAGTTATATTTTCGCAATTAGAAATTCCGATGAGATTATAGCAATATAATGACATATAAATGAGCAGAACTCGACATGCGTTGGGACCGTTGCAAACTATGTTATTAATAAAATCGAAAGGATATGGGGATGATCTGAATGGACTAAATAACAATCGAAGGATATAACAGTCGTTACGCCGAGTCCGTGGCCTTTAGTATGCTCTAAACCTCTTCAGTTGAGGGGAGACCCGTATCCCAACAGTGGGACGTATAAGGTTTGATGACGACGACGATCTAATAAGTAAATATATAATAAGTATAAATTCATGTACGAGTATACATATACGTACATTGTCCCAACAGTGGGACGTGTAAGGTTTGATGACGACGACGATCTAGCAAGTATATATTATATATAATAAGTATAAATTCATGTACCTACGAGTATACAAATACGTACATTGTATATTTTTGCAATAAATTTGTAATTTTATATTAAATCTAAGTATAACGATCATTCCTATTTCTCAAATCTAGAGGGATCCCATAAACATAATGGAAGGTTTTTTGTTAATTATACAAGGGCCAACAAAATTCCCAGCCTAAAATTTGTGATACCCTCTAAGGCCCTATTTCAGAGTTACCTCAATTTTATGACAATTTCAGTTGATCCTTTAGGTCTATTTGCATTTATAGGCATTACTAACCGACCCGTCGCTGATGCCCCTGGGAATCGAATGAGAATATTCAGAAACTGTGAATTAAAAAAAAAAGTTTTTATTAATTTATTTCTTTTTTGTTAATATATAATATTCATTTAATTCAGATTTATAGAAATTTCATAATTTCAATCAAATTAAGTATGTATGTATATGGGTGTATGTATGCATGCATATGTGTATAAGTTTATATGTATGTGTGTATTTGTATGTATTCGTATAATGTAAGTATGTCGTATAAGTAGTGTGTGTACGACGTAACGCACAATGAAACACTATGCATGGCAACATGTATAGCCAAACGGACTTCTTGAGATAAAATAGCTGTAACCTATTACAGAGACGAAAAATCGAGATAAGAACGCATTTTGCCCCAAGTTAGTATAAACGCATGTTATACAGAGCATATGTGGATTTCGAATCATATATGCAGGATAGCAAGCAATGCAATACAATACAATACAATGTAATACAGTGCAATGCAATGCAATACAATTCAATACAATGCAATGCTACGCTATGCATTAAAATATAATACCAATATTACGATACGATACGATATCCTACTATGATACTGACTCAAATTAATGCCAATATTCTTACTAAAATACCTGCCTAAATCTTTCTTTTTTTAATGTATAATACATTATAATAACTAAACTGGTTTCATTATCAGACATTTGTTTTATTGTGGTATAATTTTATTTCTGAACAAATACTCATTTCGACTTATATTACTCATGAAATATTCTGTAAGACTTTCTTACCACTTAAAGTTAGCAAATTACTACAAGTAGAAGTTACTTGGTAAGCAATAAGTACTTCATAATCATTCCGTTTAAATTTCCAGTGCAAACAACCTCTTCTCTTATACAAACTAAAGCGATTACTTTACGAAGATGTTTTTTTTTTTTTTTTTTAATTATTGTTTTGGGTGGCAGACAAGCATACGGCCCGCCCGATGTGAAGCGGTTACCGTAGCCATATAAACGCTTGCAACATAAAATATAGCTCGCGCGCCGCCACCCTCGCTGCCAACGCAGCATCTCCAACCTTTCCTTCTGGTGACCCCACTCACTCGCAGGAACACAACAACCCTCAGGGGAATTGTTATTTGGCTGCGGTATTCTGTGAGGTGGAGGTACATTCCCCAGTCGGGTAGCTTACAATTACGCTCCCTACCTCTCTTTTCGCCAGAGCTTCGTTTGTCAGTCAGCAGGGTGCACCACGTAAAGGGAATAGTCTAAAAATTACTTACTACTAATAATAACTTTTAGAGGTGTAAGTAACTCACCATCACCTTTAAGTCATAGCCATCATCCAGGCTGCCTTGGAACTCACAACGAATTTAATCATAAGAAATTAGCAGGAGTAAGAAGCCGTAGGATAAATACAAAAATGCTTATGTATTATTTATTATATTATATCTTAAATATTAATATATTATTACACATATACAATCCATACATACCTATTGGTATCTATTGTATTATCGTACTGTCAAAAACATTGTTATGGTAAATACAACAAAAATATGTTACGATATTATGAGTAACAAAAGAAATATGATATATAGTAATTGTGATAGAAAGAAAATGGAAGTCGTCATCGCTATATCGCCAACGTCGTAAATATCCGATATCATAATAAAGAGAGAATTATAAGTCAGCATTTTAATTTCAATAAAATTCGACACCTCTTAGTGTGAATATATGTGTCGTTATTTCATCAGAGTAAGTACTTATATGGTAATCCCTGGATACATATATACAATTACATTATGCTTAATGACAGCGAAAATATGAATATATCTGACATAATTCTTTACAAGACAATTTTGTGTTTACTTGTTATTACTTTTTGCCTACAACTTGGTAAGCGCGCATGATACTCAACTAAGTGAGACATGCATGATTGGTTCAATTTTGATAAAAATAATTTATTTGCCAGTTTTAGTTTACTGTAGCATAGTGCTACAGTAAACTAAAACTGTTGTTTTTGTGTTAAATACGTCGATGATGTCTAAGAATGTGTCGATGATCTACCCAATAAATTAATGTGTTATTATATCTTACTTATACTTTTTTCTATTCTTCTCCTCGACATTAACTCTACAATCTCGAGATTCTTTTAATTGATTGTTGTTGAGAGTCTTTTACTTGTTTCATTTTGACGAGCTCGGTGGCGTAGCGGTCAATGATGCGGCTTCGACACCAACGCTCGTGGGTTCGATTCCCACACAGGACAAACATTTATGTGCATGAACATGTCTGTTTGTCTTGGTCTGGGTGTTTTCTATGTATCATAAGTATATATTTACAAAAAAAAAAAAGGAATTTACGTATGTTTATCAGTTGTCTAGTACCCATAACACAAGCTTCGCTTACTTTGGGGCTAGATTGCGCTATGTAATTTGTCTGACAATATTTATTATATTATATTTATATGTATTCTTTTTTCTTCGATTTCTTTACTTTCTTATTTATATTTTCTTAACAGTGAAATGTGTATAGTATACATATTACTATTCATATTTCATATATGAATAGTAATATTCATATTTCTATATTCTACTTCGTTCTGGTTATGATTTCTTCTCCGGTATCTTCTCTAGCGTCTTTGCGCTCTTCGCATTCGCGATTCTCTTTATCTATACGAGTATCTTCTGTTTGAAGGATGCATGTACAGAGCGTACAAAAAATCTATTTGATATTTCCTCTCTTTGCTTTTGTCGACACGTTTTCCTTCTGCATAATTTCGAAATGTGAAAATTGTAGCCATTTTTCTCTCTCTCTCTATCTATTCCATTCTCCTTTTGCTTAACGATCTTTTCATTTCTTGTATCTTATTGCCCAAACTTCTAGTTTCTACTTTTCATTTGACGAGCTAACCAAATAAACAGAAAAATGGAAATAAAAATAAATGGGAATATTCTAAAGACAGTTGATTGATGCGTTGTAATGAGGGCAGAAAATAAAGTAAACAGAAAATCGTTATTCATTTTACTAAGGAGAAATTCAAGCATCCCATTCACACACCGGAATAAACTTTTACTCTGTACTTCAGAAGCGACATCAATATCGTTTTAGTATGGGCTGTTGTAGTATGAAAAGGCATTTAGGTGACATTCAGAACAATTACCTCTCCAAACTGGCACTAGAACTAGAACTATTATTTAATCTGTTTTAGACCCGTGTGGAACAAGGCTCAAGTATGTTCCGAGTAAGACCACCATCTGTTCGAGTTTGTCGGGACATGTTCGGTTGTTTGGGCTGTCGTACGGACTTTTACTTTTAATTTGTCCGAACTTTTGGATATAAAAACTCAAGTATTGTCAGAGTTTCCACGCAGTGCTTGTGAATTACAATATCATTTTTCATCTGTTTTTAGGGTTCCGTACCCAAAGGGTAAAAAGGAACCCTATTACTAAGGCTCCGCTGTCCGTCCGTCCGTCCGTCTGTCACCAGGCTGTATCTCATGAACCGTGCTAGTTAGACAGTTGAAATTTTCACAAATGATGTATTTCTGTTGCCACTATAACAACAAATACTAAAATATAGAATAAAATAAATATTTAAGGGGGCTCCCGTACAACAAACGTGATTTTTTGCCGTTTTTGCTCGCAATTGATAACGGTAATAGGTAGACACTTGAAATACTCACATAATATTTAGCTATATATTTACTTTAAAAATAAAACAAATATTTATGGGGGGCTCCCATACAACAAACGTGATTTTTTGCCGTTTTTATAGATAATGGTACGGAACCCTTCGTGCGCGAGTCCAACTCGCACTTGGCCGGTTTTTTTTATAAAAGCTCAGCATAATGGTTCCACTTTGTTTACTATATTATTGTTTGATCACATATTAGGGACGAACCCGGTGGTCGAATGGCTAGCAATGGCTACTTTGACTCCGAGGTCGCGGGTTCGATCCCCGCACATGACAAACATTTGTGTGCATGTAGATGTCTGTTTGTCTTGGTCTGGTTGTTTTCTATGTATTATAAGTATGTAATTACAAAAAAAATGTATTTAAGTACATAATGTTATATTGAATCACTTGTACTGTTCTTATATGTTATCGTATTAATGTAAGTACATGGAACAGTACAAGTGATTTATTATAACATTATGATAATAATGTTCCACCAAGTGCCAACAATCAACAGAACCAACTTGTATTTAAGTACATTCATCAGTTATCAAGTACCCATAGTTCAAGCTTTAAGCTTAATTTGGGACTAGATGGCGCTGTGTAAATTGTTCAGAAACATTTATTTATTTATTGATATCGTTATTGCATATGCCGTGTTGTTTCCGGCAGACTAGAATAGAATCACTCCGTTTCTTCCCGTGGATGTCGTACAAGGCGACTAAGGGAAGCACATTATATAGATCAGGCCTCCCCAACCTGTTTGGCGTGTTGAGCGCGTCTAGGACGGAAGAGAGAGGGTCGTGCTCCTGTAGTGGAGACTAAAATTGACCTGATGATGATCTTTATTGCATATAAATTATACAATGTAGGTGGTATACATACATAATATAGTTATGCAAAGGCGAGCTTATCTCTTTTATGAAATTTCTTCCAGTTAACCTGTGCTGTGGAATGATTTGTATAATAACGGATAGCAAAGTATCCATTACTTTACAAACCATTCCACAGGACACCACAACACAAAACAAAGAACAGATAAATAGTACTACCATATAAACTGTTTATTAGCTTGTTTAAAAAAAAATGTCTGTTGTTTTTTAAAATATATCTTGATACTTCGATATAAATAAAATTAATAAATATTTCTGGACAATTTACACATACTTTTGCTTCATCTAGTCCCAAATTAAGCGCAAAGCTTGTGTTATGGGTACTAAACAACTGATAAATGTACTTTAATGCATTTTTTTTTTGTAATAACACACTTATACTACATAGAAAACATCCAGACCAAGACAAACAGACATGTTCATGCACACAAATGTTTGTCTTGTGCGGGGATCGGACCCGCGACCTCGGAGTCAAAGTGGCCATCGCTAACCAATACGAGCACTGAGCTCGTCGTAATATGTTCTCAAGTAAATCTTCAAATTCAAACTACACTCGCGAGTAAAAGTTTGGAATCACCTACTTGCGATTTGCTACGAGCGATTTTAAGAACTAAATAACTAATGAAGATTAATGAATATGGTATCATTTTAAAGGTTATTCTGTAAACTTTAAATTGATACCATATTCATTTCAATCGGACCCCTATTTCAGGAGCTGTCCTTGTTTAATTGAAGGAGTAAGGAAAAATGAAGGAATGAGGAAACGGGAACCATTAAAAAAAAACAAAATTTAGAGGAAAATCTTTATTTGGGATAAAACATTTTTGTTCAATATTTAGTGTTACGTCCCCTAGCCCTAATTACAGCACGAAGACGATTCTTCATGGACCTAATCAGCTTCTTGGCAGAATCTTGTGGGATGCCTTCCCACTCCTCTGTCAAAGCCGATTTCAACTCATGAACACTTGAGGGAGCTGGATTTCTGGATCGAACCCTTCTTTTCAACTCATCCCACAAGTGCTCAATGGGATTCAAGTCAGGGCTGAGCGCTGGCCAGTCTAATGTGGCGATTCCAACTTGACCCAGGAAGTCAATTGTGGCACGTGAAGTGTGACATCGGGCGTTATCGTGCATTAGGACGAAGTTATCGCCGACATATCCCGCATAAGGAACAACATGTTCCAGCAGAATATCGGTAATGTACCGGTCCGAAGTTAGACCACCCCCTCGTCCCCCGCCAGGCACGAAAACAAGCTCCGTTTTTGCGTCGAATGAAATGCCGGCCCACATCATGCAGGAACCGCCTCCATAAGCTACTGTTTCAGCGAAACAGCATTGAGCAAATCGCTCTCCATGTCGCCTGTAGACCCGGCCCCTTCGGTCGCTACCGTGTAAGCACATTCTTCACTCGTCTGAGAACAGAACTTGCCTCCATTGCTCGATTTCCCAATTAAGATGGGCGCGAGCAAATTGAAGACGTGCTTGATGGTGAGCTGCCGTCAGTTTTGGGCCTGTGGCAGGCCTTTTTGGAGTCAAGTTCGCCTGCTTGAGTCTTCCCGAACTGTCCACTCACTGGCAGTTGTCCCACGAACTTCCCTGAGCTCCTGCTGGACGTCGACACCGGTCATCTCTCTCCGAAGTGCACCGGCGCCGTCCAGATCTTGGCCTCGGGATGAAGCCTCCAGTCTCCAGAAAGCGTTTATAAACTTTCGAGACACAGGACTGGCTTATGTGGAGCTGACGTGCGACAGCCCGCTGGCTTAGCCCATGTTGTAGTAGAGCAACAATTTGGGCTGCTTCTGTTGGCGTGGTCTCCATTATCGTCCAATGTCAGGGTCAAATTCAACGGAGGGGTGTACCAGTCAACGTGTAACAGCCGACTGATAAGAAAATTCCGATGCCCTTCGCTTTTATAGGATTCATAGGCGCGCAACTCGTAACGAATAAATTGAGACCTTTTCGTTACTCCTTGATTAAACCAGGATTGCTCCTAAAATACGGGTCCAATTGAAATGAATATGGTATCAATTTAAAGTTTACAGAATAACCTTTAAAATTATACCATATTTATTAATCTTCATTAGTTGTTTAGTTCTTAAAATCGCTCGTAGCAAATCGCAAGTAGGTGATTCCAAACTTTTGCTCGCGAGTGTAGATATCATTCAACTGAGCGAAATACAATAAACGCAACATTCGGTATTACACAATCGTTATCGCTTACTGAGAAGGTCGGAAACCTTGTTACGCATATTGAATTTATTTAAATAATCAGTGAATCCATCTCTGTCAGCCATTGTTGCCCACTACTGACTATGGGTCAACTTTTATTTAGTGAATGACTACGCAAGGAAGAACAATAAACAAACTTATACTTTTTAAATATGTATATGTTTGTATATATATAATATATATTAAAATTCCATTCATATCATCTTGATAATCGGCGATCTACTACATACAGTACGTTTCCTAGGGCTTTTTATACAGCGTTATACAACGTACGGTGAATCTGTGGAATCAACTTTCCTTGGCGGTATTTCCGAACAATTATGACATGGGAGCCGGAGAAGAACTTTCTTTCCATTAAATCTTTTGTTCCATTAAAAGGCTGGCAACGGATCGGTGACCCCTTGGTGTTGCTGATCACCATGGGCGGTGATGATTGCTTTCCACCAGGTGACCCACATGCTCGTTTACCCCCCTCTCATAGAAAAAAAAACAATATCCGTTCCATAAAATAGTTTGTTCAAAAAACGCCTGCACATCTTTGAAGCTAATACAGTAAATTATGCTTACTTATGAAATGTTTATATGTAATGGGGTGTAAGTGGGTCATCAACATCTTTGAACCAAAGCCAACTTCACCGGCACGCGGTGCACCCTGCTGACTGACAAACGAAGCTCTGGCGAAAAGAGAGGTAGGGAGCGTTGGGGAGGTACCTCCACCTCACGGAATACCGCAGCCAAATAACAAATCCCTTGAGAGTTGTTGTGTTCCTGCGAGTGAGTGAGGTCACCAGAAAGGAAGGAGATGCTAGGTTAGCAGCGGGGGTGGCGGCGCGCGAGCGACATTTTATGTTGTGAGCGTTAATATGGCTACGGTAACCGCTTCACATCATGCGGGCCGTATGCTTGTCTGTAAAAAAAAAAATTTGCTATATTTCTGATGTATTAATCTTAGGCGTTATAAATTAAGAAATAAATTCTTTATTTCTCCTAATTTATATATTCCTCCTATCTCTTACTTTCCTTGTAATAAGATGCATGAGAAAAGTATGTTCTTATTTACATACAATATTTATATTTTTTTAAGCTGAAGTTGAATGTTCGCATTTAATGAAAACGTTCTGTCTACTTGAATACGATACCCCGAGTTTGGGTCCGTTTCAGGAAGCCACAGTCTTTATAAATGGATCATTTGGATCCGCGGCCCTCTCTGGATTATATTTACGCCGAAAATGTATTTCTATTTTGTCTATATCATGGATGCTAGGTTACGCCCGCGGCGTCATCCGCATGAATGAAGGTTATATCAAGTATATAGTATAACAACAGGTATACTATACAGGTATAAATATATACAGACATTGGTATATCTAATATGTATCTATATAGTATACATATTAGGTATACCAATGTCAACCATTATTTATGCCACTGCTGGGATTTGGGCTTCCCCTCAATCGAAGAGGTCTAGAGCATACTTCACCACGCTGCTCAACTGCGAGTTGGTGGAGACCAGTGTTTTCAAGCCCCCTAAAGGCCACTGACTTGTTTTAACGACTATCATCTAACGACAATAGCCGGGACCGACGGCTTAACGCGCCCTCCAAAGCAAACTAATCCCATCCACGAACAGGCTGCGGTCGACGATGCTTAACTTGCGTATTCGATTAGACTGACACGCGCAACGACGCCATTGAGAAAAAAAGCATTTAAGTATATTTATCAGTTACTATAATACAAGCTTTGCTTAGTTTGGAACTAGATGGCGGTGTGTAATTTTTGCTACGTCCTCCTCCTTTTTTTGCTAGCTTCTCATACCAATACCAACTTCATCCTGACCAAATATGTTCGTCAATTCCATGCTATTAGTAGTGCATGAAATTAGTTTATTGAAAATAGCTATATCGATTAATTAAATGTTGTATTTAGTTAATGAAGTTTTACTGACCCAGTTTATATAGTCTAGAGGGATTCAATGCTCCAGCAGAGCTCGATCACGCACATTTCGACGACGAGCTCGGTGGCGTAGCGGTCAATGACGTGGCCTCGACACCAACGCTCGTGAGTTCGATTCCCACATAGGACAAACATTTGTGTGCATGAACATGTCTGATTGTCTTAGTCCGGGTGTTTTCTATGTATCATAAGTACCTATGTATTTACAAAATGTATTTACGTATGTTTATCAGTTGTTTAGTACCCACAACACAAGCTTCGCTTACTTTGGGGCTAGATGGCGCTGTGTAATTTGTGTGACAATATTTATTTATTTATTGATAAATTCCCATTGTTTCATTAACCGACTCCAAAAATTGAGAAGGTTCTCAATTCGGCCGTATTTGTTTTTAATGTTTGTTACTGAATTACTCCCTGATTTAAAAAAAACTTTTTTTAATTGAAAGAGTACATAATATTATATATGACAGAGTTGTATGTACTTTGTTGTCATTTCATAATAATTGAAATTGATCGCGCAATATCGCATTAGGTAGACCTACATTACAGGTTAGAAACTGTAATGATAGCAGTAAGTAAAGATAAATAAATAAAAATAAATTTTGCTATATTTCTGATGTGTTAATCTTTGGCGTTATAAATTAAGAAATAAATTCTTTATTTCTCCTATATCGTTTATTCCTCCTTTTTCTTACTTTCCCTGTATTAAGATGATACTTCCAGATTGGTCCCATATTTTTTCATCATCATCATCAGCCTGTATTTACAAACATCAATGTAGACTAATGTTTGGAGTCGGTTTTTTTTGTTACAATTATACAACATGACCCCGGTGTTCGCAATGTCTACTTTGACTCGGAGGTAAACAAGATTCGATGATCTTTTGATAATCCAAATCGTATCGAACGAAGACAAAAATTTGTGTGCATGAACATGTCTGTTGGTCTTGGTCTGAATGTTTTCTATCGTCGTCTACCCTTATTCATCCCTCTGCTGGGATACGGGCTTCCCCTCAATCAAAGGGCTTTAGTGCATACTTCACCAGGCTGCTCAACTGCGGGTTCGCGGAGGCCAGTGTTTTCAAGCCGCCTAAAGACCACTAACTTGGCTTAACGACTTTAATTTAAAAACAACAGCCGGGACCAACGGCTTTATGTTTCCTCCGAAGCACGGAGGAGCTCGAGATAAGTAAACCCATCCATGGACAGACTATGGTCGACGTTGCTTAACTTGCGTGTTCGATTAGACTGTCACGCGCAACGACGCCATTGAGAAAAAAAGCATTTAAGAATATTTATCAGTTACCATAATACAAGCTTTGCTTAATTTGGAACCAGATGGCGGTGTGTAATTTTTGCTAGAATATTTAATACTAGGTACTATTATCTGCCACCTACCCGCGTATCTCGAAATACTAGTATGTCGTGTTTTACACGGTATTCTGAATTGTATAACATCCTTTCAATATAAACGGTATCCATCCACTACCGTCATAGGTCAGTAATAATACTCAAACTATTCCAAGGGCATTTTATGGCATTGCGTGTTCGACAAAACTTGATTCTATCCAACGAAACTAAGCACTGACTACCGCCGTAGTTTGAACAACACGTTATTGGCATATGTATTGCTTGATCCATTTATAGAAGATGAATTTCGCAGAATTCAGACCTACATATAGTTTCGCTTTCATTAACCCCCATATTTTAGGATGCTATTGAAACCGCAGCTTTGTTCACATGGTTAGTTCCTACCGACCAATTTATCATGGCCCCCGCTTTATATAAGGACGCACCGTAAACAATTAACAAACAGAACATTTCAATATTATGTACTTATTCCTCGCCCTTCAGAAACGTTCGTATAAGTTCCACCTCATCAGAAACTTGGCGATAACAAAGCTTAGCAAGTTTAATTTGTGTTGTGCCAATGTTACGCTCAAGTTAACTTGAACCACTTTAGATTTAAAGCAGGTTAAATAGTGATTCTCTCTGAGAATGTGAGAGTTTCCCACAAGGAATTACGCGGGATTCTCAGTAAACATTAATTGTTTACCTGTAAGTAAATCGTTCTGTATGTTTCACGAATAATTCAAATAATTCTACGCTATATTCTATATACAAGTTACATACAAAATAATTCCTCGCTTTGATATTACATCTACATCATAATCAGGTCATTTTAGTCTCCACTACAGGAGCACGACCCTCTCTCGTCCGTCCCAGACAGAAGGAGGATTTGGCCTGCACTCCCCACGCTGGCCAAACGGGTTGGGGAGGCTCCATAAAATACCTCAATTTCAGAGGGACATCTACATAAAATACCTCAATTTATACGAACTTTCTCCTGAAATTTCGTAGTTATGTAGATGTAGGTATCTAATTAAATTTATAGTGGAAGAGTTTTAGTTTTTATTCTTTCTGAACAGCTTAGGTAACATGTCGCATCCGGGGTAGTCTACTATCATTATACTATGCTACTATTGTGATTTGGTAGCAGTAAGGTAGAATTGCCAACCGTTCAGACGATTTTGGAATTCCAATTGCTGCACGACAGTTCTGTCCGTACTCCTGAAAATACGATTTTTGTCCAAAAAACATAATTTATTATGCCCTACAAATAAACTAAGCTTAAGACAACGAAGTTTTATATAAGTAAAAAGCAAAATGGTGCCCACATCTCCGCCGTTCTCCTTTAACTTTCGGAAAATAACTCTTGGGTTAATTAACTAAATATCAAATTATTTCTATGTCTAACTAAAATTCCGTTTTAAATATTTCACTGGAGTTTCGTGCAAGTTCCAGCATTAGTTTAGGTATTCCATTACCAGCTTATGTATTACTAATCGACAAACATACAACATGTCTAGGGAGACTAGTTTGGAACTTAACCGAGCAATTTAGCACTGGATCGTAAATTACTGCAATGGACAGCCTGCCAGTTGAGACGAAGTCAAAGGGACCTATACTTGCATTTGGGATATCGAAGGTCTCGACATCATTATACCGAAAAATAAAACATTGCATAGCTCAAGTTTTATTCAAGAAATAGTATAAACAATTTGGGGTGTAAGTGGCTCACCACGATCTTTAGAGCCAAAGCCAACATCACCTGCGCGTAGTGCACCATGCCGACTTGCGAAACTGGCTCTGGCGAAAGAGAAGATACAGTATATTTGTAAGCTGTCTTGCTTAACTGGGGAAGTACTTCCACCTCACAGAATACCGCAGTCAAATAACAATTCCTTTGTTGTTGGTTGTTGTGTTCCTGTGAGTGAATGAGGTCACCAGAAAGGAAGAAGTTGCTGCGATGGCAGCGGCAGTGGTTGCGCGCGAGCGATATTTCTTGTTGCAAGCGTTAATATGGCTATGGTAACCGCTTCACATCAGGTGTGCCGTATGTTTGTCTGCCGCCCGACGTAGTTTAAAAAAGAAATAGGCAATAGTTAAAACAAGTATTTCATAATAAAGTACTCAGCGCGTTCAAGAAGTTTTCACATCAAAAATATTGTGGTTCCATCTTCAATAAGTTTATGTCACCATATAAAACTCTTCCGATCCAAATGTCGGCGCCGACATAAAGTTAATGAAACTCATTTGGAATTTTCGTCGCCCCAGTTAACACGTCAATAAAGACGTACTCGTATATAGTTACATAATATATTGCAACGATGTGAATTTTGTACAAATATCTGGAATGAAAGAGAAGAAATAACGATAGCAGAGCAGGCCCTACCGCCGAAGCTGAAGCCGATTACGATGACCGGATTTTTTGAGTCCATAAATTGATCTTGTCTAATCTATGTATATCTTGTCTAATCTGTGTATGTCTAATCTATATATATGTGCGGCGGTGTGGTTTCCGGCAGCCTAGAATAGAATCACTCAATTTCTTCCCGTGGATGTCGTACAAGGCGACTAAGGGAAATACATTATCAAATATCGATCAGACCTCCATAACCCGTTTGGCCAGCGTAGGGAGTGTAGGTCATATTCTCCTTCCATCTAGGACGGACGAGAGAGGGTCGTGCTCCTGTAGTGGAGACTAAAATGGACCTGATGATGAAATTGATCTTAGCTGAAAGTTATTAGCAAACACCTTTAGCTTAGTAGATAGAAGTCTAAGGTTTCTACCAGCTGAGCTGAACATAATTTCCAAGAATCTAAGCATTAGTTTCAAAAAATCCGATGGTAATCGGCTTCAGCTTCTGCGGTAGAAGAGTCCCTGGTTCGGGTGAGGAGGAAACGACAAGGAGAAGAAAGAACTAGTGATTTTTGACGGGAATACGTTCTTAAAATTGCTTCCATAGGGAGGCAATTCAAAAATGATGACAAAAACGAATGATGATAAATAAAAACCGGACAAGTGCGAGTCGGACTCGCCCACCGAGGGTTCCGTACATAGTATCATTATTAAATTTGATATTTTTCATTATAAATAAGAAATAATGCGTCGAAAAAAATAAATAAAATATATTTTGCAATGTGTACATCAAGCTCTTTCATTATGATACCCCATTTGAACTAGTAGTTTCAATTTGAAATTTCGACACCCTATAAAAAATATAGACCCCTATTTTTTAAGATCTATTTACAAATGTATAGTTTTGAGATTTATTCCTGTACTTGTAGTCTATAACTATGTTACTTGCCAAATTTCATAGTTCTAGGTCAACGGGAAGTACCCTATAGGTTTTGATTCCCTTGAGAATGTCGAAATATGCGTTTTTTGCTGAATAAACGGCCGTAACTTTTTTTTACGTAAACTTAGCAGTTTGATTATTTTACAACTTCATGGGACCGTAGACCTGAGTATACAGTTCAAATTTCAGCTTGATACCTCCACGCATTCTCGACGTAGAAATTCTTGACAGACAGACAGACAGACAGACAGACAGACAACAAAGTGATCTTATAAGGGTTCCGTTTTTCCTATTGAGGTACGGAACCCTAAAAAAAGACTGTTTCACGCTTTCAACGCTTATATTACGGCGAAAAATCATTCTTGGAAATGAATAGGCTCCAAAACCACTGAACCGATTTTGATGAAACTTGTCACAATTAAAGACCACGGCATGCTTGAGGCATGAGGTTTGTGTCGAAAAAAATTGAGATCGATCATGTCCTTGAGGAATGATCATCAAATACATTTTCCATTGAAATCAAAGGAAAACATTACACTCAGCGCATCTACACTTTAGGAGTGTAAGTGGTTCATCAACATCTTTGAACAAAAGCCAACTTCACCTGCTCGCTGTGCACCCTGCTGACTGACAAACGAAGTTCTGGTGAAAAGAGAGGTAGGGATCGTAATTGTAAGCTACCCGACTGGGGAATGTACCTCCACCTCAACAGAATACCGCAGCCAAATAACAATTCCCTTGAGGGTTGTTGTGTTCCTGCCAATGAGTGAGGTCACCAGAAAGGAAGGAGATGCTGCGTTGACAGCGGGAGTGGCGGCGCGCGAGCGATATTTAATATTGCGAGCGTTAATATGGCTACGGTAGCCGCTTCACATCAGGCGGGCCGTATGCTTGTCTGCCACCAAACGTAGTATTAAAAAAAATCTACTCGCTCCACTGAACCTCGATTTCGGCCCCGTGTCACAGAATAATATACTCTACCCGTGTGCTAGACTCCGACCTATTTTATTTTATTATTCAATACCTTACTACGTAGTCAAGTCGCAATAGACATAAATATATGTATACTCTTAAGAGCCATATTACATTTTGACTGTGATTTTTGCGTAAAATGGCCAATTTTGGCGTTCTCGATCTCGGAAACAAAAATACATTAACAATGTTGGCTTATTGAATAGCACAGAATAGCTATTGGCATAGTACATAGCGGCCTCGCTTTTTGTAATTTTTGCTTAACTTTTTAAATAAACCCAAAATTGCAGAGAAAGATTTTCATAAAATGCGCGCATTCACTATTTTGAGCTCCTGGATTGTACTACTGTTCCAAACAAATGAAATAAAAAAAATAGAATGTTATTTGTTATATAGTCGTATAGTACATAGCGGCCTCGGAATTTTGAAATATCATTGATTTAATATAGAAAAAAACATTCTTTTAACCAAAAAAACTTCGAAAATCGCCTTAAGTAAACTGTTAATTTCTCGAATAAACGATAATATTATGGAGCAAAATTTATATGAGAATAATTGTTACTTCATGATGAATAAACTTTGTAGCATGAATTTATTATCTTATTTCAATAAAAACGATAAATATAACTTCAAAATTACTACAAAAAATGATGCACCGGCGGCCTTCGCGGGTTTAGCGCGAGAGCTCGTCAGCGTGCAAATGTAATAGGGCTCTTAAAGCCTGCTACCTACTCTATGTTTGATATTCGCCTACGGGCAAGTAAACATGATGTTGATGCGTAAGTTCGTGTGTAAAAGTTTGGGCAAAGTTCACATTTCATAAAGGTCGAATGTTGGTGACAGCTGAAAAACATTTGACGCGAGGTCACTGACCGATAATATTGCTTTTCTATTTTCATAATATTCAATCAAACAAAAGATACTGCATAGCAACTAAATAATTGTTGTATTATCTGATTGTTTAAAAAAATTGGTTGCCTGTAAAGTCGGTATACGGGCGAAAGTTTTAGGTGACAACGACTTTGAGTGGTAAAATGTTTTCGAGTGGAAGGGACGTATGCCTTTCACTTTTTATGTCTGTCTCTCTCGCTCTTAGAAGGGACGCGTGCCTTTCACTCGCTCTCATTGTAAGCGCATAACGTGAGCCAGTTTCTTGAAGTGTCACCCGGCTAACCAATTTATAAGACGTTGTCACGTCAAAAAGACCCGTATTGGCAGGTTTTTTCAAGCATATTTTCTTCTTCGCCAATGGTCAATACCGAAATGCTAGTAGATAAAAATAATGACAAAAAATAAGAATATCTATAATGTGTTGCTAAGCGCTAATCTCGAGAATAGCCGAACCGATTTCGCTAATTTTTTTTTGAGAATTTTCCTTGAAGTACGTGGATGGTTCTAACGCACTTTTCTATACTCCCGTACAAACGATTCGTAATAATACTTAAAAGTCAATTTGAACTTTAATACCATACCATAAAGTTCAAGACTGTTAGGTGGTACGAAGTTCGCCGTGTCAGCTAGTTATTAATAAAAATGTGAAAGATGTGTATAAGTGCCCACATACCAATGACAGAATAAATAATTTCATTTCATTTCATCATCATCATCAGCATGCATCTATCTACTTCTGGATAATGGCTTTATTACCTTCTAACTACTACGTCGTCAACCTTTATTCATTTCACTGCTAAAGATCCCACACTGGAGCATACTCCACCACGCTGGATCAACTACGGGATGGCGGTAGGATTGCCACTTTTTTTTTGCAATTAAAGTACATTGATTATTACAGATAAGAAAAAAAAGTACATAGTATCAAAATAAAGTACAATTTATTTTTCTTTATTATTATTATGTTTAAAAACAGATTTTTATTGCTTTTTGCAGTTTTTATCAAATATTCTTTCTATTTCTTTCGTCACGCCATACGACTATACTTTTCAAAATCTCAAAGAAATCAAATCATGCGAAATAAAGTATTTTCGTGTACTTTATTATTCTCATAAAGTATAATAGAGTACATTTACCTGAAATAACGTACAATACTTTATTATAAAGTACGGGTGGCAACCCTAGATGGCGGTGAGGTTAGCGAGGATAACTACTTCAAAACAACTAAATAATGATATGATAATATGAATTATTATACGAAAAATGCAAATCGAAGGTTTTTCATTAAAGGAAAAATCACACCTATAGAAAAAGATTGATACATAAATAACTTTCAGGAACTGCTTTTTAACAGGCAGACCGTATGCTTGTTTTCCGCCTTAGTGATATAAAAATAAAATAAATAGCAATAGGTATCACACATAGTTTAACCATTAAATCTAATAACGAAACATTTAAAGAATTATATCAGTCAATAACCCTACTAATATTATAAATGTGAATGTAAGTTTGTTTGTTACGCTTTCATGCTGAAACTACTTTACCGATCATCATGAAACTTTGAACACATATTTTCAAAGGTATTAGGTAGGATATAAGATACTTTTTTATTAAAAAAGGTAAACGCGGGAGAAGCCGCTGTTGGAAGCTAGTAATTAATATATTGACCTACACCCTATTTTTGTTCGTTCTGCGGCGTTTCAGCCTAATAGCACTTAAGTAAGCCTGAACTATGGATACTAGATAACTAAGAAATATACTTTTTTTTTGTAAATACATATATATCATACATGGAAAATACCCAGTCCAAGACAAACAGACATGTTCATGAACCCGGGATCTCCGGAATCACCAGGCTCGTATTTATAATTATATTTGCTCAATACAAATGAAACTTATTTAATTTGTATTGAGCAAATAAAGCATAGTCTATCTATATTTTTATATCTATGAATACAACACATAACTTAATTATTTTAGGGAGGTAAGGCATAGCGTATTTTTCAAGCTGCCCGACTGGGGAAGTACATCCACCCCACAGAATATCGCTAACCGCATGCAAGCTATTCCCATTAAGGATTGATGTGTTTCTGATCTCCATGGGCGGTGGTGATCGCTTTCCATCAGGTGACCCATATGTTCGTATAAAAAATCCTATATATAAAATATCTCTCTCATATAAAGATCTCCCTCTCTAAAAATGAACTACGTTTAAGATTTTAATATTATGCAAAGACATGAAAATATTTGGTTGGAATGAAATGGTAGGTGGTAACAATATACATATCGTTACATTCACTAAAAACTGATATAATATAAAAGTTATTCCATTGACAACTTAAAGACACGCCTAATTTTTTTCTAAACTTTTTTAATCAACGAAATTTACATTAGGTTCGAACCCAAAATCCGATATTTATTTACATTCACTGAATACAGATTACTCTGAAATTGAATTAGATGCCGACCCAATCTCGGCATTAGTGATGTATAGTTTCTGTCCACGTATAGACATAATCGCCAATCAAATCAGCAACGCAATGGATGGAATATAAAAATAATATTTATTTTCTGCTAAAATACAAAACAATTAAATACAAAAATCTCGCAAAAATAAAAAGCACAATAATAACCTTAGTGATTAACCCCCGTGGGTCGCCGGTCGCCCACCTAAATTGGAATTTCAAACAGGCCATTACGTTGTATGGGTTTTTTTATTTCTTTTTAAGTAATGTCTATGTGAATTACCAATTTCAGAAACAAGGTTTATTTTTGCTCTATTGTGTATTATAACCTAATATTACTACTATATTTATATATTTTGGTTTTCATATTAATTTTATGATTTATGAAAAATAACAAAGGAATTAACGCGATCATGCATGCACCTTTATTATTGCTTGACGTTTCGACCAGTTGACGTTTAGAACAGGTTGCACCGGCCGTGGTCACAGGCTGACTGACAATTCCCGTTGTTATTTTTCATAAATGATGCAACGCGAAAGTATAAAAGTAATTTTATGATTATTAAATTGTTCCTTGTTAATTCTTCCAATTTTTCAAATTCCATTTCAATCCATGTTTCGAAGCAAAATCATAACGTCATTTATTTGTTTCATGTGCCATGGACTCATAAAACATTTTTAGGATAAGTTTCATTCATAAATTGAATGTGATCTGTTTTCTAGTTCAAGAATTTCATTTTCAACACAACTGGAATGGCATTCACGGCTGTAGACACACATAATGACTTGCTCTGTCCGTCTGGCTGCGCCTTTTGTGGATATTATTTCTGCATTTGTGACGACGATTCTCTAGACTGAGTACTATATTCAAGTAACCAGGCGACCGTTTGGCTACTTAACTATATACTCGTAAATAGTACTAAATTTTTCTTTTAGGCGACGTATAAGTAACTTGCCCTAGACGGGTCCTGTATCAAACGAATTTTGAGAGTGGGATTGACTGGTAGTGAATAATATTTCACGTGTTTTGAATAAGTCGGGGCGTTTATAGGTTAGGGACCCTGTATCAATGATAAGGCAGCAACTACGACTCTTGATAGACATATCGATGATCTTTATTTGTTTAAAATTTATTGGCCACAAAATACATAAGGCTACAAAAAGCGGACTTAACGCTAAAAGCATTCTCTGTTAGTCAACCTATGGAAACAAGAGAAATTAATTAATGCGGTTCTAAAGCAAATGAAAAGAAAATATGATCTAGAAAATAGATATAGCAGCTGTTCAAGTAAATACATAAAAAAAAATAAACATTTTTGTTATCTATGGGCGGGAGCGCCTAGATACCAGCTTGCATAATCCAAAGGCGCGTTGTGACGACTGTTCACGACTCCAAATTGACGGACGGTTTAGAACCTTTGAGTCTGAGAAGAGATTCTGCGTCCCTTTGTGAGTTCTACCGATTGTACAAAGGGGTGTGTTCAGAGGAGTTATTTGACATGATGCCCACGATCTCCTTCTACTGTCTCACCGCTCGCCATCGACAGAGAATCCATCCTCACACATTAGAACCGAAGTGGTCACGTACTGTGCGGTTCCAGAGAAGTTTTCTTCTACGTACTACGAAGCTGTGGAATGAACTGCCTGTTGAGGTTTTCCAGGAGACTACAGATGTAGTCTCCTGGAGAGACAAGAGGTTTTTACAGGGTCGGCCACGCGCATGTGATGCTTTTGGTATTACAGGCGTCCATAGGCTGCGGTAACTCCTTTTCCATCAGGCGGACCGTATGCTTGTTTGTCACCTTAGTGGTATAAAAAACATAGATTTTACATTATATAAAAATAATAAACATACATACACATCTTTATTCAATAACCATACATAGTATTGGAAACACCAGTCCACTTGACCGGTGTTACCAATCGAGTCGAGTTCCAGACGAGTCAGACTCGTACATGAAGAGTTCCATACCTCCGTACTTATATACAATATTTACCTAATCGGAGATAATTTCAAATATCTAGCTAATGCCATTTTTGTCACACACGTTTCTTGTGTGACGACTCCCTTTTATTTTTATGTTTTTAGTATTTGTTGTACTAGCGAAGACAGTAATACATAATTAAAAAAACTTGAAGTGTCTAGCTATAACGGTTCAAGAGACAAAGCCCTGTGACAAACGAACGCTCATACAAATAGCGGAGTCTCAGTAATATGGTCCTGTTGTCACCCTATTGGGTACGGCCTAAAGAGAAATGTATTAGGAATAAATTAAGGTATCTAATTTACATAATTTTTCCATTCGTTACACGATTTACTTCACTCAAAAGACAAATCAAGAACATAAGCAGAACTCTTATTTTATTGTCTTAAATAAAATATACATATTCTCGTATATCAACATTTTCAATTAATATTTCCAAGGAACATTTAAAGAGAATTTAAAAAAGATTTAACAACAGTAAGCACATATATAAAAATAACAACGTACGTAAACGACCACGTCAATTTTAAACTGTGTTGCAGTCGTTTGCGTCCATCTCCGATGCAACACAATTCAGATACCTAGTTCTAGAAAAAGAGAAAACTTACATAAATTTATTACAATTTTTTTTTATAATACGTCGGGTCATGTATGCTTATGCCGTATGCTTGTCGGGTCGACAAGCATACGGCATAAGCATACATGACCCGGTCCGCCTGATGTGAAGCGGTTACCGTAGCCATATTAACGCTCGCAACATAAAATATTGCTCGCGCGCCTCCACCCCCGCTGCCAACGCAGCATCTCCTTCCTTCCTTTCTGGTTACCTCACTCACTCGCAGGAACACAACAACCCTCAGGGGAATTGTTATTTGGCTGCGGTATTCTGTGAGGTGGAGGTACATTCCCCAGTCGGGTAGCTTACAATTACGCTCCCTACCTCTCTTTTCGCCAGAGCTTCGTTTGTCAGTCAACAGGGTGCACCGCGTGCAGGTGAAGTTGGCTTTGGTTCAAAGATGTTGCTGAGCCACTTACACCCCAAATTTACTATAAATACTAAATTACAAAAATTGTATTGTCCAAAGATTACGAAATAATTTTAACAAAAAAAAACAGACTCCAACAAACAGACAAACAGTCGTTAGATACAGGATGATGATGAAAAATATATGTTACCAATCTGGAAGTATATTCTTTCAAATCAAAAAGTTTTTTTCAAATCGGTTTATAAATGACGGAGTAATATAGTAACAAACATTCAGCCGAATTGAGAACCTCCTCCTTTTTTGGAGTCGGTTAAAAAGGTTACGAAATTGACATTCGCCTTTCCAATTTAAGCCCAGGCAATTGTAATATTTGATCAGGTGCACCTGAATACAAGACGAGTTACTTTGTTTCAGAGATGAGCTGTGAATATTGTTGATGAGATCTCACGCTTACAGACGATATTGAACCCTTAACTCTGAGGAGAACACTGCATCCCTTTGTGCGTGCTACTGATTGTACTGTCAACCGCATATAGAACGATATATTTCCAGTATGAATTCTCTCAGAGCACGAGTCAGGAGGCCTACTATGAACTCACGAAACCCGAACGAACTCCGTATTTTCGAGCTGTTTCCTACCACGAAAATACTACGGGCCCGTCAACGGAACGAAATCGGAGTTTGACGTTTACTGCTACGGGTAACTTACTACGATGACACGAGCCCGACACGAAAATTCGACTTTGACATATACTTTTTCGGGCGTTTAACCTTACTTTTCACGAGAGCTTAAGTGCTACCGTAAGAGTTTCGGATTAACATTTTATTTCAAATATAAGTATGCTATTGTCAATTCTATATAAGTTTGGGTTTTGTATGACTACTGAGAAGGTGTAAGTGTCTTATTAACCACTCGCGTGCTGGGAAATTTAGCGCTGTACCAACGCTGTACCCACCATGGGATCGCGGCACGCGAAATGTTAATAAAGGTACCTAACTATTTGTAAACATTTATAGGAATTTAAGTCAAGTAATACTTACATGAAAGTGACGTGAACAAATTCTCACTAAATCCAAAGGAGCAATGACGAGATAGTCATGTGTCCCTTTTTTGAGTTTAAAACCATTACAGATTTAATATTGCAAACACTCATAACTCAAAAACTATAATTGCACTTAACTTTAAATCAGAACACTTGAGAACTCGGCGCGAGTCCTAGGAAACACTTGAAAGTATAACAAAAGTATAACTTCATAAGAACAAAAGCAAAAAAACCGGACAAGTGCGAGTCGGACTCGCCCACCGAGGGTTCCGTAGGTACGTAGTATCATTATTAAATTTGATATTTTTCATTATAAATTAGAAATAATGCGTCGAAAAAAATAAATAAAATATATTTTGCAATGTGTACATCAAGCCCTTTCATATGATACCCCATTTGAACTAGTAGTTTCAATTTGAAATTTCGACACCCTATAAAAAATATAGACCCCCTATTTTTTAAGATCTATTTACAAATGTATAGTTTTGAGATTTATTCCTGTACTTGTAGTCTATGACGATGTTACTTGCCAAATTTCATAGTTCTAGGTCAACGGGAAGTACCCTATAGGTTTTGATTCCCTTGAGTGTGTCGAAATATGCGTTTTTTGCTGAATAAACGGCCGTAACTTTTTTCTACGTAAACTTAGCAGGTTGATTTTTTTACAACTTCATGGGACCGTAGACCTGAGTATACAGTTCAAATTTCAGCTTGATACCTCCACGCATTCTCGACATAGAAATTCTTGACAGACAGACAGACAGACAGACAGACAGACAGACGGACAACACAGTGATCTTATAAGGGTTCAGTTTTTCCTTTTGAGGTACGGAACCCTAAAAATAACCCCGAAACGCTTAAAATTGTAAATAAACAAATACGTCAAGAGATATGAGAGAATAAAATGTGTGTATAGCACTGCGGCAGGAAATATCCGCTCAACATCAAAATGATAATAGTGGAACGTGTCATTCCCTATTTGGTTGGGTTATCTTAGGTATTTTATAGTTCTCAATGTTTTAATAACTCACGCAGCATACCATTAATCATAACTGTAGTTTATTAAATGAAATACATAAATATACTGATTGAATGCATTAAAACTGTATATTTACATGTAATTTTAATTTCTAATGTTATTACCGGTTTTTTTATATGGGCACTATAAAAGACCTTTTTCAAACATTCTGTTATCATTCGTTCACGTAACTTGTTTATTCGTCCGTACTAAATCTACGAATCCGAAAATAGTTCGTAGTAGCTACGAGACACGTACTTCGTTCGGGTTACGGACGGATCCGTAATTACGGTTGAACATTTCATAGTAGACCTCCAGGTAGGATGCGGAATCTTTTCATACAAATATTAGAACAACGGACTGTGTTCAAAGGGGGTGTTTGACATCATGTCTACGGCATTTTGCAATAGCAATTTTCAACTCGATGTGCTCAATAGAGCAATGGAGTACTTTAGTGTCGCAAAGACTTCTATTGTACAAGTCGCAAGTTCGACCTCATATGGAGTACTACTCTCACATGTGAGCCGAGCCACCGGGATACCAGCTTGGTCTTGGCTCGTCGACGACCTAAACTTACACATGGTATTGAAAACTTACGAATAAGTTTAAGAAGAGACTTTGCCTCCATTTGTGTGTTCTACCGATTATACAATAGGTTGTGTTCGGTTCAGTTGTTCGATATGATGCCTACAGCCTCCTTCTACAGTCGCACCGCTCGCTATAACCTGTAAATATCAATTTCAAATTAATTTATCCTGAATAAATTCATTAACCGTAATTATTACCTTAATAACATTTGGGCAATAATAAAAAAAAACAGTGATTTCTTAAATCAAGTAAATTGAATTACTTAGTAGTATAAAAAATACTCAATTCTACCCAACTCTACCACTGCACATAAATCAACATTATTCTTTTTGCAAATATGAATAAAAATATATAAATTTAACAAACTGTCCCATTACACTCGATCATAAATAATACAAATTTGCTGTAAGAAAGCAAGTATTAATTTTAATTCTGCTTAGTCATCCAGAAATATTTCTTTTGCAATGAAGACAAAATGAGGGTACATATTTTACAGTCAAAATTACAGAGGGCTGTCCAAGGGCACACAAATCAGATTTTGCTGGTGACACTTTTTATTATTGCTAGGGCACAAATGCCACCCTTCTTCCTTAGTTAAAGAGTTGGTATAGGTATTTGTTGAAAACTAAGAGACATTAATTTTGAAATGTCTTCCTTAACTCACGGGAAACCCGGTCATTTGGCAGGCGTACGCGGGGATATTAATCCAACGCATAGAAGCCCCTTAGAGAAGTTTTATGTAGTCTTGTACACCCGCCGTGAGCCACTCCAGGATATATCTAAGAAACAATATACCCATGAGCAGGTCTCGGCAGGCATTACAACTATTGCTAAGTGTGTTACAAAATAAATGAGCTATGGAGATGAGATCTGAATGGACTATTACCAAAGAGGGACAGACGCATGCCATAACTACCGGTATTGATCGTTATGTGCAGCAGGCGGTGGCTCGCCACTCACTAGATGGGCCCCCGAAATGCCAGGATATCGACCGAGGACAACGACCGAGGAGTGAGTGATTCGTGATTCATGGGTGTCGAGAGGTATGCTGCGGAAGCTACTCGCGGCGTTATAGCGGCCTTTAACACCTCCACCCCTGGAGCATATAGCTCTAACGACTCCTGGACGGCCAATGAAGATAAGCCAGAGCTAAGAGTCCTGCGGGCCTTCTTGGGTTTCCATTCCGACCGACGACGACACGCCGGAGACGAAGGCCCTGACCGACCCTCTGGAGATTCGGTACCCGTGGTGTCGTTACTCACCAACAGCTCGCCACAACCTGCCCTGCGGGCTAAATATCTCTATTGTTAAGACAGTTTCAAACGCTGATTCGTTGGTTTCCCTGTTTACATTCAGAGCCTGATTATCAGAAGTCCAATTCTAGTAATTATTTTGCGATTGTAGAATGAAAGTAGACTGAATCGAGATTGAATTATGAATTGGCTAAAATTGATATAATTAATTATTTACATTAATTAACATCAATTCTTATTGGTAGCAGAATGCCATTAATGGCTTGTTTAATTTTTGATTAGTTTTCGATATTTAATTTATATAAATTTAATTTAATATATATATATAATTTCAAAATTATTATATAAATTTAATTATTATAATAATTTTGAAATTTCATATTTATTGCGCGTGGTGTATCCTTCAGACTGACAAACGTGGTTCTGAAAATAGAGGTAGACCATAGCATATTTTGTAAGCTGCGCGACGGGGGAAGTACCTCACAGGATACCGCAACTAAGTGAACATTTCCTTGATGGTTGTTGTGTTCATGCAAGTGAGTGATGCAGCAACTCTTTCTTTTCTGGTGACAACCAGAAACGAAAGAGTTGTTGCGTTGGCAACGGTGGTGACGGCACGCGAGCGATATTTCATGTTGCAAGCGTTAATATGCTTACTGTAACTGTACTGCCGTAAGCTTGTTTCCTCCCGACATTGTATAAACAAAAAGAAGAGACGGGCTGGGCTACACAGTAAGCAGACTTTGGGTAAGTGGTTCATCAACATATTTGTACCAAAGCCAACTTCACCTGCACGCGGTGCACCCTGACAAACGAAGCTCTGCCAAAAAAGAGAGGTAGGGAGCGTAATTGTAAGTTACCAGACTGCGGAATGTACCTCTACCTCACAGAATACCGCAGCCAAATAACAATTCCCTTGAGGGTTGGTACACACCAACCCTCAAGGGAATTGTTATTTGGCTGCGGTAGTTAGGCAGGAACACTCCTGCGAGTGATTGAGGTCACCAGGAGATATATTGCGAGCATTAATATGGCTACAGTAGCCGCTTCACATCAGGCGGGCCGTATGCTCTGCCACTCAACGTAGTATAAAAAAAACTATGCTATGTTTAAGTTTCTTTGTCACCAAACGTATATAAAAGAAGGTAACACAAAGATCCGTATGTCTATCAAAAAGTTGTTTAATAAAATATTTATCGTAGCTAGTAACACAAACGATCTCGATCAAAGGAATATTTACATGCCACGTGTATGAAAATCCTATTTCTTACACACTCGAGCAGAAAAAATACAAAGTAGTAAGACCCTTTACGATACCTACCCAATTTATTTTCCAATAGAATCAGTAAAAATCGACACTTATCTTTCGATCCTAAAATTGAAGACTACGCAATTTTTGCAAAAAAAACAAGATATTACTCGGATCGACAGTGGAATTCCTTTATGTATGACGAAGCATTATTTTTTATTTAATATTCCTATCTTAAAGGGTCTAGTTTTTTTCGATAAGAGGTAATAAGATCGTACTGAATTCGCGCCGGGAAGTGAGCGAGCCTTGCAGATCTGGTACCAGTCATAAACATCAGGAACTCAGCTATCTGGCGCCAAAGTGTGGGTACAATTACACTAGGTGTACAGAGTGCGTTGAGAAGATAGCGATCTACCCTCTTTAAGAGAGCGCGACTTACAGCTCCGGTACGATTCATGGAGATTTGGAAGTGGTGACAGGGCCCCGATGTTTGCAAGACCGAGCATCGGTCTCTCCCATTCCGCGACTCCCATGTTTAGAGGACTTGTTTGGTATTATATTAACGATCTTCTTCCACCTCATATCCCCTCGTGTGGCACGTCCCCATGGTGGGTACAGCATTAGTACATCTCTTGCTACAGCGGTTCTTCATCAAATTCATCCTCTCATTTTAGATTTGGAATCATCTCATAGGTTTCAGGAAAAAATTTTCTCCACGGATTTTGATGTTGTGGAATGAATTCCCTGTAAAAGTTTAACCTAGATACTACAGAATCGAGTTAATACTGGGGCAGCAACACGTGAGTGATGCGTCTGACATTGTACAAGTTCGTTGGCTGCCCATGCTTGTACAAAAATCTGTGTATTGCAGTTTTATTACAATCTGTCAAGCCCAAAGATGGATTCTGCTCATCGATATCAACAACTTTCACTACAGACATTTACTGCAGACGTCGATATGGCAAAAGAATTATTTTCTTATATAAAAGTGATCAGCGAAAAATGTAGTATAAAATATTGTTTACATTCTTGTAAGTTAAATTTGACTAGCTTCCCAGTGTTCGATAAAATTTGGCACACTCGTTTTGTACCCGTGACAATGTACGACTATCTACATACCACCATTTTTAAACAAATATGGGAGCCGCCACAAAATTTCCAATTTCAATTTGGGTATCAAATGAAAGGATAAGCAAAGGAATGCATAAGGAAACAAAGTAAATATTTAATTCCTTTTTTTACTATCAGCTAATAATGTTTGGTTCAATAAAATTTTCTTTTTAGGGTTCCGTACCCAAAGGGTAAAACGGTCGCTATTACTGAGACTCCGCTGTCCGTCCGTCCGTCTGTCACCAGGCTGAAATTTTCACAGATGATGTATTTCTGTTGCCGCTATAACAAAAAATTACTAAAAAACGGGATAAAATAAATATTTAAGGGGGTACCCATACAACAAACGTGATTTTTGTTTATGCTCGTTTTAGATCGATATTGATAATGGCAAAACGTAGTAGCTTGAGATTCACAGAATATTTCGCTATACATATATTCACTTTAAAAATAAATAGGTAATTAAATTAAAATAAAACAAATATTTAAGGTGAGCTCACATACAAAAAACGTGATTTTTTGTTTGCCGTTTTTATTGATAATGGTACGGTCCCCTTCGTGCGCGAGTCCGACTCGCACTTTGCCGGTTTATTTGTTGTTTATTCTTGTTTTAATTTCGAAATAGTTAAATTGTAAAAATTAAAGACAATATTCTGTTTAATTTTACTTCGGTCTTGTTTGAGATAACTTTAATAACTTTTAACATTACCTAACCGGCGGAGTGCACCATGTACATAAAGTTTTAACTATGAAAAATATTTTATTCAATGTTAACGATCAAGAGCAAATACAATTCGACACGACTATCTATACAAGTACAGATAATACAAACAACTTCAACAGGTAAGCTATTAAATTCCAGATATTTAAAAATAACGCGCGAGCATCTGCCTATATTGTCTATCATAAAAGTAAGTTATGGACGCACGTCCGTACACATAGAGTATAAAAATAGACTACAAAAATAGACTGATAAGTACTCGTACTTATGGCCCTATTTGTTTTCCACTAGAGTTGTATGCAATCTAAAAAAAGTTGTAGAAATTTTATTCATATATGTATAAGTAGGATAGTGGTGTAAGTGGGTCATCAAAATCTTTGAACCGAAGCCAACCTCACCTGTACGTGGTGCAATCTGCTGACTGACAAACTAAACGAGGCTCTGACGAAACGAAAGGTAGGACATAGCGAATTTTTTAAGCTGCCTTACTGGGGAACTACCTCCACCTCACAGAATACCGCAGCCAAATAACAATTCTCTTGAGTGTTGTTCATGTTCCTGCGTTTCAGTGAGGGCACCAGAAAGAAAGGAAGGAATATAGGCTGGCAATGGATAGGCGACCCCTTGGTGTTGCGCTTGGTGTATCTCCATGGGCGGTGGTGATTGCTTTCCATCAGGTGACCCACATGCTCGTTTGCCCCCTTCTCTTATATAAAAAATGGGCGTTTATCTATACTATAAACATAAAGCTGAAAAGTTTGTTCGTTTGTTTGATTGAACGCAATTATTAATTTTAAGATCGGATTGAAAAATTTAATATCGTCTCATCGGCAGGGGTCTGATACGGTATAACCACAGTATAAGTAATAATAAAAATAGTACTACGTAGTATAACCAGTATAAACTAAAAATTTCTTGGCCTTATTATTAAAATAACATTTTATAAAACAAAATTTATAAACTTATTAAGTAACACAATTGCATAAAATATCTTACTTTTTGCTCATTTATATAAAATGGCAGTCATAAATCTGACTGCTTGTCACAGTCAGTCAGTCGCGGTTCCGCCGTAAAAGTCAGTCATTGCCGTTCATAAAGTTTACACAATATTTTCAGTGTGCACGCGAATTTAAAGAATTGAGGGCGCTCCTTATTTTAATCAGAATGTATTTGGATTTTAGACTTGGATGTTTTTACGTTAATAAATTAAAGTGAAGTAGATTTAGGGATTAAACGATTAAACTTTTTGTCGGACACAAAATAGATTGAAGCACTTAACTAAATAATCTGTATAAGAAGTAAATATTCTGTAGAAATAAAAGAGTCTTTCATAATAGTAGTTTATGAAACTGTTGCATAGTATGGGTTATTAAAATACGAGTGTGAGTTTATAACATGAGCCGAAGGCGAATGTTATAATAGACCACACGAGTATTTTAATACCTAATTATGTGCAGTTTCATACACTACTTTATCTAATCTCATGAAATATATGATAATAATATTTTAAATACAACCATGAAGTTAATTTAACAGCTATAATTCTTACTTATAAATCCATTTGCAGATCGAGCATGCGTAGTGCGCATGTGCGACGCGCCGCGCAGCGCAGCGTTCACAGATTATGTAGAAAAATTTTGCATAGTTGCAATGTATTTGCATTGCAACCCGTTTAAAATACCTGTATCCAGGGCTGAAGCTGTATCGAAATGGTAAAAAAGTTATTTTACGATACAGTTGTCCATAGAAGAGCTGTATCGAAAAATAACTTTTTAAATTTATTTTGATAGCTTGTGCGTAAAGACTGTCATTATAATACTGTGTTTAGTTTTTTTATGTGTAAATTTCAGTATGAGATTAGATAAATTTATTTATTTAAAGTGTTAAGTCTCATCATCAACCAAGCTAGCTATTACGAAGTAGCCCGGTATCCCACGGGACACCGGGATACACGCGTATGAAATCTCGAGGGCAAACTAGTTACATCAATAAAATAAAATCATTAAATTATAATGTCTCTAATGCCGCGGGTCCTAACCTTTTGCGAGTTTTTATATCGCTACTGTATCTGCTTTACAACAGGCGGGCTGTGTGCTTGTTTGTCACCTGACGAAACCTATATCCAAAATTTGATGTACAATAAATGTAGGTAAAGTGAGCGCTACTACACTTGACTGTACCTACGAATATGCACATTGCAATTTGAATGCATTGTAGAATATAATATTAACGTTATATAATGAAACCTCGAAACTGCAGTTTGAATTTCACGTCAGCTTAAATTACGTTGATGCTCGTTGATGCAAATAAACCTGCTTGCGATGCAAATTCTATACACATGACGCGCGCCATGTATTTTGAAGCACACAAATGCATAAAATATGTCTCAAATTCTGTGATATAATACAGAACTAGGCATTTGTTGGTTAACAAATTCATCAGTTAGTTTAATGATAGATTTTGCCCTCTTAAGTATTCAAATCAAATCAAATCAAATCATTTTATTTGCATAGAATAGGTTAACAGATCTTAAAATAATAATATGTGAGTACTCTATTCTGCTAACATACATTAACATGCAAAACTTTTAGGTTTAAGAATTTAAGAATTCATGCACACTATAAAAACAGGAAGCTATAAGCCACTGTTTTAGCTTCTTACACATGAGTCTCGAATGGTCTGTCTTATACATTTCTGGTATTTTATTGTAAACTCTAATGCACATACTGTAACAACTTTTAGTAAATAATGACGTTTTTGGAATAAAATCTAGTGCAAGTCTATTAGAATTTCTAGTATTTCTAGGATGTACTTCTCTGGCCGTTTTAAAGAGATGAGGATGTTGTTTAACAAATTTAAAGACTTCGAGAATATACATTCCAGGCACAGTAAGTATTCCCAGCTTACGGAATAAAGGCTTACAACTTTCATATGGTGCTTTACAACATATAGCCCGAACACATTTTTTTTGAGCTATTAGAATTTTCTTAACATCTGTGCTGTTGCCCCACAGAAGGAGACCATACATAATATTTGAGGCAACATAACCATAATATGCACTCAGTGTAACATTCAGTGAAGTTATTTTCGTTAATCGTCGTAGAACGTATACGAATCTATTTATTATACTACATACTTTATTAACATACTACATATTGTCACACCTAGGCCACTACATACAAATGTCACGTCATTAACTCATTAGCAATGACATTACATTAACAATGACGTCTGACTACTACATTAACAATGACGTCAAGAGCTGAATGAGCATGGGTGGCCATACAAACTGTTCAGGATTCGTCTCAGAGGAGAGGTGAGATCGATACGAGAGAGCGGCAGGGAGTGCTTATACTGTGGTATTGTAAAAGAACTCAGCACTTGGGTGTTTAAATTTGCAGTGGAGCTTAAGGCTTTCATTCCATAGTAGTGTTCATACCTTTAATTACAATCTGTATAGGGTATTGATAGGTTATTTAACCAAAATTATAACGCGTTTATGATGTTTTGTAGTCAGCTTTGTCTGCTTTTTAGGCTTCCATAGTAAACGAGGAACCCTTATAGTTTCGCCACGTCCATCTGCCTGTATGTCTGTCCGTCCGTCCGCGGCTTAGTTCAGAGACAATTACTACTAGAAAGGTCAAATTTGGTATAGGTAAAATAAAATCTGTAATGCTGCGGCTACAGTACCGTGATATGCCAATAATTATTGCCATAATTTCAACAACGCCTAGGTGTAACCACGATTTATGGCCATAATTTTACAATGCCAATCAATATGGCAAATGACGGTAGACAATAGCTCCGGCGGCGGTCTTTTTTCGCACATCAAAGAGAATTACCGCAGTAATTAATGCGTTTGTGGCCACACTACCGTTTGTCCAGTGTGCAGCATGAGCTCAACGGCGACGCACGTATCGACCGACATGGAGTGGTCAAATGAAAAAAGCTTAAGTTTTGGAATTATTCTATTGCGAACCGTATCTTTTTATTATGGGCTTTCGGTCGGGTATCCCCCGATAAAAATCGCGGTGTACAATGATGGTTTGAAGAAGAAAAAAGACCGAAACCATCTAAATAAATATAACAGAAGCAGCTTCAACCTCCATCTTGAAAAATGATATTTTTACCGCCTAATTTATTGACATATCTAGGTAAACTCTAGTGTAGCCACCCCACTTCACGCAGTAATTTCAACGGTAATTCAATGCCATAATTATTGCAGTAACAGCTCGGTAGACGGTAAGGTAGTGTAGCCGCTGCATAAAAAAAGGTTTTTAGGGTACCTCCACTACACGTAACGTGGTAATGTTTTTTCCTTTATTATACTGTGGTATAGGGTATCGTTGGATAGATTATTAAAAATATTGCAAGTGTGAGAACGCCATTTTTCGATTCAAGGCTCCATTTCTGTTCGAGTCAAGTGTTTCCATAATGTAATTATGACCTTTTATACTACCTTCTCTCATATTCATTTCATTTTGAATCATAAACAACGTACAAGTAGTTGTCTTTTTGTGCGTCAGGTCTCGTTTCATACAAAGCAAAGATGTAAAGACAACATAGGTAATCGCTTTCGGAGAAATTCGCGCATAAAAGCCACCATTCTCGAGGAATATTATAAAGAATATTTTAAAAATCGACGGGCCCTTCGGAATCCTATCAACGGAAATCTCATGTATTTATGATGCTTTTGGCAGTGCAATAGAATTTTATTGGGGTATTCATTCAATTTTCTTTGCTATTTACCAAATATATGGCTTATAGGCCTTATGTAATAACATCATTGGAAACCGGAATATAAATTTATTAGAAAACATTCTAGTATAGTGCGGAACCTCGGAAATTTTGCTGACTAGCTTGTACATAACTAAAATAATAAGGAAAATTTGGCTTACCAGCTGCTGGATCTCACACCGCCCAAATCAATTCAATTGACAGTCGTTAAGCCAAATCAATGGCCTTTAGGCGGCTTGATAGCTCCGCCAATAAGCATCGTGGTGGAGTATGCTCTAACCTACCCTCCCTTCTATTGACCCGTATCCCAGCAATATGGAATGAATACTTATGGGTTGATACAGATACAAAATTGCACAAAAAATATTTTTACACCCTCCAAATATTAACTCATCAACAGTTCACCATTGCCTTAATTCACCTGAACCATAGCTTTAAGTACTTATGTACATAAGTAATATAATAATAATCATTTATTAAAACAACATTTGCAGCAGATAACGACGCATACAAATTGACAAAACTTAATATTGTTTTGTAAATTATAGTATGCATCCATAAAATATGCATCCATAATATAAATAATCGACCGTGTGGTTTCCGGCAGACTAGAATAGAATCACTCCGTTTCTTCCCGTGGATGTCGTACATGGCGACTAAAGGAAATACATTATCAAACATCGATCAGGCCTCCCCAACCCGTTTGGTCAGCGTGGGGAGTGTAGGCCTTCCTCCAGGTAAATCCTCCTTCCGTCTAGGACGGACGAGAGAGGGTCGTGCTCCTGTAGTGGAGACTAAAATGGACCTGATGATGATGAATATAAGTAATACAAGTATGCATCCATAAAATAGATACCTTTATCTAAAAATATTAAAAATGTAATAATCCTGATGTACAGTGTACAGACACCTGTGAACCTGTAATGCTGCGGCTACACTACCTTACCGTCTACCGGGCTGTTACCGCCATAATTGTGGCAAGTAATTTAAACTGTAATTTAACAGTTTAAATTACTGCGTGAAGTGGTGTGGTTACACTAGAGTTTACCTAGATATGTCAATAAATTAGGCGGTAAAAATATCATTTTTCAAGATGGAGGTCGAGGCTACAGCTGATATATTTATTTAGATGGTTTCGGTCTTTTTTCTTCTTCAAATCATCATTGTACACTGCGATTTGTATCGGGGTATACCCGACTGAAAGCTCATAAAAAGATACGGTTCACATTGGAATAATTCCAAAACCCAAGCTTTTTTCGTTTGACCACTCCATGTCGGTCGATACGTGCGTCGCCGTTGAGCTCATGTTGCACACTGGACAAACGGTAGTGTGACCACAAGCGCATTAATTACTGCGGTAATTCTCTTTGATGTGCGAAAAAAGACCGCCGCCGCACAGTGGTCCGGATTTTGAATATGGTGGACTTAGAACCCAAGATCAGTATTTCTGGCTGAAAAAATTCATACGGACAATTAAGTGAACGCTCATCAACGTTTGTTCTAGCGGTTTTCATGAAATTGTTTAATTTAGCGAAAAAAAATTATTGAAAAAAAAATGTATGCAGCAAATCGGAAATTATTCTTTTTCTCAAAACGTTTAAAAGTGTTAGCAATGAAACCTATTGTAAACTATTGTATTACATTTATTTATTAAATTTACAAAGAAATTTTTTGCTTGTACTTGCAGTCTTGGCGTTTATACAGGGTTTAACTTAAAATATTTAATTTAAAAAAATAACATGAGATATATATTTTTTTGGCCTGTTAAGTGGTTTCGGGAAAGTAAAATACTAAGAAAACATATTTATAGCATTTAATAACATAATTGTTAAAAATATTCGATGTCCTATCATTTCATTTAAAGGACGTACTCTACATAGCGCCCCGAACAATGTTTGTTCTATCATTTTTAATAAGTGATGTAGAGCACCTACGTGCAATAAGTTATGGGACATCAAAAGGGACAGGTTGTATAATAATTGATCGTTTTCATTTTAATTTAATTATTAATTTTTAAAAATTACAATTCGGTTCAAGAAAACAAGTAGGTAACATAAAACATATAATAAAATTATTTAAGCAAATATAACATTTCAATCTCAACAAATACAATTAATTATACAATTTACAACTAAATAGTCATTTATTGAACAAAATTACAATAAAATACTAAAAACTAATATATTCTAAAATCCAACATAATACAGTCAATTACTAATACACGATACATCATATAAATGTTATAACACAAAAAAAAATTCTAATTATACATCATTTAACTACATAAACTATTTAACAATAAAATAAATTATAACAATTCAACTAAACAAAATTTAAATTATACAATTAAAAAAGTAACTAAATTAAAAAAGTAAAAATAACATACACATTAATATAAATAAAAATTTAAAAATTATTCCAAAGGATCTGGCGCATTTTCTGGAGCTTCTTCATCAACGTCTATTTCTTCTTCTGCTTCAACTTCTATTATTTCGTCGGGTATTAATAACTGCATAGCTTCTGGAAACATTCTTGATGATTTAAAATTGGTGTATTTAGGTTTCAGATGAGATATATAAGGATCTGAAGATATCAAAAAATTGTGCATAATGTCTTCATTATTCTGGATTCTTCCCGTTTTCCTCGTGTGGCGCTCTCTGGTATTTCGGGAGTCCTTATTCCTGGCTTCTCCTGCTTCTTCTGACGAAATTCCGATAGGAAGACAAGAGAAATGTTTGCATATGTCAGCGCCATGTATCAACATTTTGTGTACACTGGAAGGCATATTGTACCAGGGGTAGTGATGTACAAAGATCTCTGCGGTCCTCTTGCAGTATTCACGGAATCCATCGATATTGACAGCCTTCCCACAAGATAACACTTGCAATATGACTGCGAAGTGTTTTATCAAATCAGCATCAATCTTCGTTATTTGAGCACTTTTTTCGTATTCCCGAAAAAATCTTCTGGCCGTGTTTCCATCATTCGTAGTTCCAAAGCCCTGCTTGACAACATCAATCAAAAGTCCCATTTGTTGTTTGAACTCCGATTGTACCATATCCTTCCTTAACTTCTTAAGGTTCTTGTTGTCCCCTCGTGCACTCCACATTTTGAAATCCAAATTATACGAAACATGTAAAAGACACTCCATGCTTCGAATCCACATATGAAGTGTTGATAATCCATATTGATATACATCTTCTCGTACAGGTCTTGAAAACATTTGTGAAAGATCATTCATCTCACTAGGTTTTGCAAGACAAACATTGCACGTAGCTGCAGATGGAGTATCTGTAACAATTGTAGTCACCTTCACATCAATCATTGTCATGTGCAACTCATGAGTAACTTCCAAGTTTCCGCAACTTGAAATAGTCAAATTTCGTATTTCTTCCTCCATTTCCGCTTGTTCTTGCTTAACAAAGTCAGTCGTTTCTTTCGCAAACTGAAATTTAATAGGTCTGCAATAAGATGTTGAAGATGGGTTTGGATTGCTCCAAATAACAACATTTCCACTCGCTAGCTTCAGAGGAACGAGGCTTGTCATGAACACAGTGGAGTCGTTGAATTCTGCCAGTTCACTTCTTTGCTTGTAGTTACTCTGAGCTGAAGATCCATCGAATCCCCATTTGGAGGTTAGCTTCAAGTTTCCACTGCATATATTTACATCATTACCAACGACTTGCAGGATTCTTCGAGTTGTCACGTCACTAAAAGTGCTTGTAGTTTCACTTTCACTGTATCTTCTGATATTTCCATATCTGTGGGATCTGGATAACACCCTTTCTTAGCCTCTAACAACTTGTGGTAAGAAAAAACTTCAAAGTGATAATGCAGACCGTAAAGTGAGATACTTCCACTTTGACAGAGCCAATGAAGTAGTTAAGGCCAACGCTTGATCTTCCTGCATAGTCTTCTTCTTTTCGTCTGTTGATAAAAGTGATTCGACAGCTTCAATCTTTTCAGGTTTCTTCATGAGATGATCGATGATGCGAGCAAGACCTTATTTCCCATTAGACTTTAACTTTGTGACAAAAGCAAAAGTCAGTTCCTCTTCCGGATAGTCGAGTAATGTACCCGATCGCCTTTTCTTTTGCTTATTCCCCAAGTCCTCAAATGGATTCCTTGATGCAATGTCTGTAGAAGTACTCACGTCACTAGTCGCCTTCGAAGTAGATGCAAAGGGTAGAACAGCTGCTTCTTCTTCTGTAGAACGAGGGTCCAAATTCTCGATCCTTTCAAAAACTTCGGTGAGATTTACAGATTCACATTCTGGCCACTTAATTCTTGTTTCTAACCAGTTCATATGCGTCTTCATGAATGTTTTTTGTATCCTATGTGCTTCGACCCATCGACGATTTAAGTTCACAGTGAAAGATTTTCAGAATCTTCTTGCGCACCTTATTCAAGCATAACGCAATCCAAAATTGCTTGATGAAGTCGTTTGTAGTCCTTGAGGCCCCCTTTTCGCAGAAACAAGTAAATGTCCAGGTTAGTACCAAATTCAGCCATGATTGAGTAGGTAAATTCTTCACTTTACAATTTTCAGGTATGTTGACTCTTCAAGGGTTGAATGTCTAATGACGCGTCAACATGAGCTCCCGTCTGTTTTATTTTATTCATATGCGCGCAACTAGCAAGGGATTAAAGGAGTGAAAGAGAGAGAGATAGCAATATTTGGGAATGGGGGAGGGGAATATTAGCAGGTAATGCGTCATTCCGTCACTAACTGCGCTTTCAGTAACAACGGTAATAACCAAGAAGTAAAATATCATTATGAAATTAAGTTATATGTATTTTTCAAAATTGATGTTTGTGTGCATATAATAAATTTTTTCTTAGTATTTTACTTTCCCGAAACCACTTAACAGACTAAAACAATATATATTTCATGTTATTTTTTTAAATTAAATATTTTAAGTTAAACCCTGTATAAACGCCAAGACTGCAAGTACAAGCAAAAAATTTCTTTGTAAATTTAACAAATAAATGTAATACAATAGTTTACAATAGGTTTCATTGCTAACACTTTTAAACGTTTTGAGAAAAAGAATAATTTCCGATTTGCTCCATACATTTTTTTTTTCAATAATTTTTTTTCGCTAAATTAAACAATTTCATGAAAACCGCTAGAACAAACGTTGATGAGCGTTCACTTAATTGTCCGTATGAATTTTTTCAGCCAGAAATACTGATCTTGGGTTCTAAGTCCACCATATCCAAAATCCGGACCACTGTGCGCCGGAGCTATTGTCTACCGTCATTTGCCATATTGATTGGCATTGTAAAATTATGGCCATAAATCCTGGTTACACCTAGGCGTTGTTGAAATTATGGCAATAATTATTGGCATATCACGGTACTGTAGCCGCAGCATAACAGTTTGTTTGACACCACACACACACACACATTTAAAAATAATAATATGTTTGCGGTTTTTGTATGGAGTGACCGAGCCTGCCTCGACTTTACTTCGATTAAACGAATCGAATTCTTATGAGTCATGTTTTATAAATAAATTTGTATTATCCGCCTTTCAAATTATTACACATAGATAATATTTACATTTTACCGATATAAAATCATAACACACCACTCATATTATATGAACACTGACCTAACAGATATTTTTACATCAAAACGCGAGATGAAACTGAACTAATAAAGAACTCGCATTTCTTCGGCAGGCAATTGCGATTGAAAATCTTATCAAAAAATAATTGGTTGTCTGCAAAGTCGGGTTACGGACGATAATTTTACGTGATAACGTCACAAAAAAACATAGCATCGTGCCTCTCTAACGCTTGTTCCGCGCTCTCGCTTGCACGCTCGTCTCAGGCGGAACGTGACAATGAGTCATGCTTTTTCGAGCGTGCAGCCGGCGTTTATCGATGTATAAGACGTCATCACGACAAAAATTCAGCAATGAAACAATAACAAAAAAATAAAATATCAAAATTTAAAATATCAAAGGGTAGTCCTTAGAGCCTAGTCAACGAATAATTTGTGGATGGAAAAGTCGAAAGCAGAAACTTTGACTTAGGAACTTTGTTTGGACTAGTTAGGAGATAAACATACTAAAAGTCCTTACCCCTCCGAGGTGAGCCCGAGGGGGCGGGGGGGGAGCGCAAAGAAGGTCCCGTTTTTTGGTTTTTTGCTTACTTCTCGAAAACGGTGCTTCGTACGAAATTTTGTTGTACTACATAATAAAAGCTAGTTAAATTCTCTACAACTTTGTCTTTTGCACTTTCAATCTATCTTCTATAATTGCCAAGCTATGAGCTTCTAAAAGTGGTCGATTTTCAAAAATGTGTTCTACACTCTTTTAGTTATTAAGAGAGGTCTCCTTCTGTTTCGCTCCATACCAACTTAAAAAGTATAAGTTTCCATTTCCTCTTATGTCAACATGCGATGAAGTGGGGTTCGAAAACACCTCTGCGGCTTGACGGAGCTCAGGTTTTTTTAAGTACAGTTTACAAAAACCAACTTTGCTTCTCCGAACTGCAGTAGAAGTAGTATCGCATCCCGTGAAGGCGTGTAGAAATAATATGTCTTTCAGGCCTAGCTGTTGCAATTCCTAACTTGAATAATAGGTGGTAGGTACTTTACCTCTGCTAGGCTTGACAAAGATAATATCATGGTCAGGTGGAGTCCTTGCTATAAGCAGAACTACCAAGTAAAAATAAGAAATGATTTTGGTAAATTTGTACTGCACTGTTACAATGTGCTCCAGAAAAAAAAATACACTTTTGAAAATCGACCACTTTTAGAAGCTCATAGCTTGGCAATGATAGAAGATAGATTCAAAGTGCAAAAGACAAAGTTGTAGCGAATTTAATTAGCTTTTATTATGTAGTACAACAAAATTTCGTATGAAGCACCATTTTCGAGAAGTAAGCAAAAAACCAAAAAACGGGACCTTCTTTGAGCTCCCCCCCCCCTCGGGCTCACCTCGGAGGGGTAAGGACTTTTAGTATGTTTATCTCCTAACTAGTCCAAACAAAGTTACTAAGTCAAAATTTCTGCTTTCGACTTTTCCATCCACACTCCCCTTGTGAGCATTCATTGACCAAACTATTCTTGCATCTCATTATATATATACTCTTGCATCTCATTTGGATCGTCTCAGTGTCTGTCACGTACATCTGTGATATGACTGACTACTGTCAACAACCTGTTTCATTCTTCTCAAAATTCTTTCTATCATTCTAAACTTCTACTCTGTCTACTCCTGTCTACTCCTTTCATACTCCTGTCTGTGTATACTTATATTATAGTGCTGTCGATGACAGCACTATAATATAAGTATATGTAAGAGTGATATAACAATATGCCAAGTACAATACTGTCATTTTTATTAAGGAGAAGCGGATCCTCCTGGCTCAGGCACATTTTTGCCTAAAAGGAGGAGCCACGTGTGTTCAACTGTATATATTTTGGTTAAATAAATATTTTAGATTTTTGATATCTGTGAACATTGTTTTGTTCACTTTTGTCAATTTGGTGTGAGTTAGCTTGGTTTAAATTAATATAATTTTTAACAACTCAATGTTTTAGGTCCCCAATAGTGTTAGATACTTAAAATCAGTGGTGCACGGCAGTTGAGCTTCACTTGACTAGCCATCTCTTTTAATGCCTTATTTGCCACTAAAGACCCGCCCCGGCTTCGCACGGGTGCAATGCTTCTAAATGTACTACAGAATCAAATTGCAATCTAAATGTACTACAGAAGGTCTTTGCGCTTTGTCCTATCCAGTCCTTCCCCAGTTATAGGCACACGCCGCCGGCTCCGCGGCCGGTACCGCCACAGCCGTTATGTCCCTGCATTTTAAATGTGTAATATCTTCTAAACTATTCATTTAAATTACATGCTGTGAAGGGCCATATTGATCTATATTAAATGCGCAATGTATTTAAGGTACTTAATTGGATAAGGATTAATTCTGTATTGCTTAAAATCGCTTCGTAAATAAGGCATTATTTCTTGTAAAAAGCAAAGGATAAAATAACGGTTATTGTGTGTTACCACTAAGAGATAGACATATACCATCGCGAACTTTTTTGTAGACCATTTTAAGGTGAACAATACTGTACTACATTATTTTGATCTATCTCGTTGGGTTCAGCCAGCGTTTGCAATGAAAGAGCAAAAAAATGTGTTTATTTACGACATCACATTAGAAACCTCTAAATTATCAGTGTTTTTCTACTATGTTATGCATATATTATACATATAAACTTTCCAGTTGAATCACTCTATCTATTAAAAAAAACCGCATCATAATCCGTTTCGTAGTTTCAAAGATTTAAGCATACAAAGGGACATAGGGACAGAGAAAGCGACTTTGTTTTATACTATGTAGTGATATTGATGTCTCTCACAATGTCAAGAGGGGAAGTCAAATTCCAAAAGCTTCCTACTCCTACTAATTACTTTTAGGTAAATTCGTTGTGAGTTCCATGGCAGCCGTAGTTTTACCCCCGGGACTGCCATGTACTTCATTGTTCATTGCCTTTTTTGATGGTCGCCGCTGTTAATCCTGGCTACACAGGAGGCACAGTGGTGGGAATGTGTGGTGGACCCGCGTCGCGTTAATATCGTGTTTCTTTTTTGTCGTATAAACTAACGGGTTACTAGTGACTCAGATGTCAGGTAATAGCACTGTTGACAGGCAGCACCAATTAAAACAGAAAACAAAAAGGTACACACATTTTTTAATAATGTTTGAAACATTAGAGCATTATTAAAACATTCTGACGAGCTCGGTGGTCGAATGGTTAGCAATGGTCACTTTGACTCCAAGGTCGAGGGTTCGATCCACGCACAAGACAAATATTTGTGTGCAGGAACATGTCTGTTTGTCTTGGTATTGGTGTTTTCTATGTATTGATAAATAAATATTTCTAGACAATTTATCTAGTACCCATAGATAGATATATAAGGTCCTAACTTATTAGTTGACAATACTGAATTGAGGATGCGTATTGCTTAAATACATCACATTACTAATGGAATTTCACGGCTAGCAATTATTATTTTTTTTATTTTAAGAAAAAATAAATTATCATTTCAATCAAATAAATACCATATACTGAACGCTTTAGTGAAGAAAAGTGTTTGTATAACAAAATTTATTTATCATTAAAACATGTTTAAAATGTTCTTTTTTATCTTTACATAAAACCGTCACGAGTTCACGAGTTCATACCAGTGCAAATGTTGGTAGTATCAAGTGCGCATGTGCAGTCTACCTACCATTCATACTTGCGCGCTGCGCGAACGGCGAAAGACAAGACAATCAGTCGCCGCTAAACTGAGTTTGTGAGCGCACGCGTGTTTTCTGCATTACCGGCCGGCGCCGCTACCGCCCGACAACGTAGTGCTCTTGCTCGTACGTTTTAGTTTTAGTGTGATTTGTTCAAATTTGCCATGCCAAACCGACGTTACACCAACCAGGAATACCTGGCAATGGTAATTGCGTACCGTGATAGTGAAGTGATAGTGGGGAGATTGTTCTGCAAGCGTAGAATCTACTAGAGCGAAGGCTCGGAACACGTGTCAGCAGGAACACGATTCTCACAGCTGTTTACCCTTCCGAGAACATGGACGGTTCGACCAACCTGCGGTGGACGCTAGTAGGACTCGATATCCTGCTGTCTTGAGGAGGAAATATTGGACTTTTTTAGTCAGCATCCGATGGCAAGTACCTCTGACGTATCTACATATCAGCTGCGATTGCGAGTTCTCGACATTTCAATCTACGCTATTGAATTGAGACCTCATTAGATCGAAAGAAAAAATAAATACTGTACCGTTGGTCTCGATATACCCTACATCTTGCCAAAACCGCGTCTGTTTATCAGCTGGCTGCACCACGTGCACTAAAGATCAGCTTTAACCCTAGTAGGTAATTGGTAGTGCATTGATAATAATGATACTAATGGCCGTTCGCTTATGAAAGACAGCTGTGAGGGCGATGACCTTGTGCTTCCGAGAAATCAACAGACATCGACTTCCGAGAAATCAACAGATTTGACGAGCTCGGTGGCGTAGTGGTCAATAACGCGGCTTCGACACCAACGCTCGTGGGTTCGATTCCCACATAGGACAAACATTTGTGTGCATGAACATGTCTGTTTGTCTTAGTCAGGGTGATTTCTATGTATCATAAGTACGTATTTACAAAAAAAAAATGTATTTACGTATGTTTATCAGTTGTCTAGTACCCATAACACAAGCTTCGCTTACTTTGGGGCTAGATGGCGCTGTGTAGTTTGTCTGACAATGTTTATTTATTTATTTATTTATCGGCCGTTACGGCTGGCCCTCTACTTTACTTATTGGGGTATGTACGGAAGTTAGAAAGCTAGCTACATACCTATGCCGTCAACTCGTATATGGGCGATGACTTCTTTTATTTAAATACGGCGCGATTGAGTTTAGATGAAATTTTAGGTACCTAACTAATTTTTTGACAAAGTTGTTATTATGATTTTAATGTTATTGAATGTTTCTTTTGAATCTTTTGCAACAATGAGTCTTGCGGCCCTATAAAAAAGTAAAGGGGTATGTTTGGCTTACCGCGATCTTTAGATCCAAAGCCTGCACGTGGTGCATCCTGCCGACTAGCGAAAGAGACTCTGGCGAAAGAGAGGTAGGGTAAAACGTATTTGTAAGTTGCCTGAGTGGGGAATACCTCTACATCACAGAACATCGCAGCTAATTTACAATTCCATTGAGGGTCTTGTGTTCCAGCGAGTGAGTGAGGTCACAAAAATGAAAGGAGTTGCTGCGTTGGTAGCGGGGTTGGCGCGGGCGCGCGAGCATTGTTACCGTCGCGACCGTTAATACGACTACGGTAACTACTTCACATGGAACATGTCTCCAGACAAGCAGGGGAGAGTGACTAAAGGATTAGGGAGAACACAAAAGATCCATGCGGGTCGACGTGTCACCGGTGCTGCAGCACTGGACCCACTCTAAGATAACTACTTCACATCAGGCGGACTGTATACTTGTCTGCCACGCGACGTGCTATAAAAAAGTTAAAAAGAGAGGGAAAAACAGAGTTCAACGCTCGCACGCGTCACCGTAGCTGTCATATGTGGCAGTACTTGGTCGTATACGTATCGTCGTACCTAACTAGTCATTATTACAATTTCATTCTTACGCGTGATGGTAAATGCGTAAGGGAGCAAGTTAGAATATTTTTTCTTGGTATACAGAAAAATAATATCATTTTAAAAACATTTTTATTTATGCAAAATTTCATTCACAATACGATGTATACAAGCTATAGATGCCAACCATATAGTATTGTCAATTAAAAGGTTAGGACCTTATATATTGAAGCTTTGCTTAGTTTGGAACTAGATGGCCGTGTGTAATTTGTCCAGGAATATATTCTAGACGTTATATTTCTCTTCCTCTTAATCTGAGTTTACATATGCTATTTATTGTCAACAACTATATAATAATAAGTCTCCAAATTAAGTTACAAACTATTCTAATAAAATCCTTAACCTCATAACCAAAATTCTCGCTAAATACAAAACTATTTACCTATTCAACCGATTCAGAAACTAGCTAATAATAACGTTGCTTCACAAAACATGATAAACGTTTATTTCTTTTGTCGTTATTAGCTCGGTTATTACTGTGTCCAATAACTCAACGGGTACCGTCAATCACTGTCATATTAGCCTTCATTGTTAGCAATGTTCTTTGCACAGATTTTCTCTTGTTTTCAATTATTATTTCATTCTGGAAGCTCGAACAAACAATTTTGAAATTTACATATTCGCGGTTTAGTATGAATTTTGCGTGCAGGTAAATTTATTCCAACCGTGTATAAATCTCGGAGATACGTCGAAAAGCATCTTTTACCCGCGTGTGCCTACGTGAGAATTCAAACATACCCATTGATGTATTTCCTCGGAAAAGTTACGAATAGGTTTTTACGTCGATGCCTTTTCAATATTATCGAATGTTGATGTAATGCTTTCGGTAAGCTCTTTTTATGGAATAACGTGTTCATGAAAATGTTATCTTGTTAGCGATATATATGTTACAGCCATTGTGATAAATTAGTCATTATTTATAATCGCTGGCCAAAGTAATAAATTGTCAATTAAGTATTAATAATTAAGCTTACTTGGCACCTTTGGGCGGCAGCATAGAGTTCGAGACGCCAAGCTCTCTAGCGAAACTCTGGCTCTTATGCAGAAGAGACGAGAGGCGACAGCATCTGTTAGAGCTTCGACAGAATATGTTGCTTTAAATAAGCGGATCAGAAGGCTGATACGGCGGGACTATCGCGTCTTCAGTGCTAAACAAGTTGAGGACGTGATAGCGCGCAACAAAGGGCTGAAAGTCTTTTCTCGGCCTTCTGAAAGGGCTTATCTGTCGAAGCTCAAGCTAGAGGATGGCCGAGTCGTGTCTTCTAAGTCAGAGATCTTCGCAGAGGTGGAGAGATTCTATGGCAAACTCTATGCTGCACATGCACCTGTCCCTACATCAGCTGCTCGTGTAAGTGATCGCCGAGCCCCGCTAACCCGACACGAAACCGAAGACATTCCAGACATCAGCATGGGTGAGATTGGGATAGCCCTTGAACAGCTGAAAAATGGTAAGGCTCCCGGTGAGGACGGAATCACAACAGAACTGTTGAAAGCTGGAGGAATTCCGGTTCTAAAGGAACTACAACGTCTGTTTGATTCCGTCATTCACAAAGGGACCGCACCAGTCGCGTGGACCAGGAGTTTGGTCGTCTTATTCTTCAAGAAAGGTGACAAAACCTTATTGAAGAATTATAGACCGATCTCACTCCTGACCCACGTGTATAAGCTGTTTTCAAGGGTTATCACGAATCGTCTCGCTCGAAGGCTTGATGACTACCAGCCACCGGAACAGGCTGGGTTTCGTAAAGGCTACAGTACCGTGGACCACATATATACATTGCGGCAGATTGTGCAGAAAACCACAGAGTACAATTTGCCGTTCTGTGTAGCTTTTGTGGACTACGAGAAAGCCTTCGACTCCATCGAAACTTGGTCTGTTCTGGAATCCTTACAGCGATGCCAAGTCGACCACCGCTATATCGAGGTGCTGAGATGGCTATATAGCTCTGCGACAATGACTGTCCGCGTCCAGGACCAGCAGTCTAAGCCTATCCAGCTGCAGCGGGGAGTACGTCAAGGAGATGTCATTTCCCCAAAACTATTCACCGCTGCTCTGGAAGACGTATTTAAGACGCTGGACTGGAAAAAACGGGGCGTCAATGTGAATGGCGAGTACATCTCACACCTTCGGTTCGCCGACGACGTGGTCATAATGGCTGAATCGCTGGAGGATCTCGGTCGTATGTTGGTCGATCTCAATGCTGCATCTCGACGTGTGGGGCTGGGGATGAATTTCGACAAGACGAAAGTCATGTACAACGATTTTGTCATCCCTAGCCCGGTTATCGTAGAGAATGCAGCTATTGAAGTGGTTAATGACTATGTCTACCTCGGTCATTCTATACAGCTTGGCCGGGGTAATTTCAACAAAGAGATCGATAGACGCATTCGACTGGGCTGGGCAGCTTTTGGAAAGCTTCGTCACATCTTCGCCGCGCAGATACCCCAGTGCTTGAAGACAAAAGTCTTCAACCAGTGCGTCCTCCCTGCAATGACATATGGTGCAGAGACTTGGACACTGACCATCGGACTGGTCCACAGGCTAAAGGTCGCGCAGCGGGCGATGGAGAGGGCTATGCTCGGGGTTTCTCTGCGGGATCGAATCCGGAACGAAGAAATTCGACGGAGAACCAAAGTTGTCGACATAGCCTTCAGAGTTTGTAAGCTGAAGTGGCAATGGGCCGGTCACATCTGCCGAGTAAGTGATGGCAGATGGGGGAGGAAGGTATTAGAGTGGAGGCCGCGCATAGGACGACGAAGTGTTGGGCGCCCTCCTTCTAGATGGTCCGACGACCTTAAGAAAGCGGCTGGGAGCGGCTGGATGCGGAAGGCGGAGGATCGTATCTGGTGGAAGGCATTAGGGAAGGCTTATATCCAGCAGTGGGTAGATACAGGCTGATGATGATGATGATGATTACTTGGCACCACATCATTCATCATCTAGGTTGACGGAGCTCCGCAAAGCGAAGCTCCTATTTCCGGAGACAGGACACAAGAAAACCCTAACCTAAACAAAAATCAACTCAAATCTAACCAAAACATGATTTATCACTTTGACCAAGTATTAGTCAGTATGAATAATAACTAATTTATCACATTGACCATAACATATATACCTAACTACTCATTTTCGATAATGAAATGATGAGAATTAAAAAATCTCCGAAGATTAAAAAGCAATGTAAAACACATTTCCTGTATTATGTTCTCGGTCGGACGAGTTCGGTGGTTTGATGGCACTTTGATTCCGAGGCCGCAGGGTCGATCTCCGCACGAGACAAACATTTGTGTGCATGAACATGTCTGTTTATCTTGGTCTGGGTGTTTTCTATGTATTGTATGTATGTATTTACAAAAAAAAAATGTAATTCAGCAGTTATCAGTCCCATTAGCACAAGCTTTGCTTAGTTTGGGACTAGATGGCGCTGTGTAACATATCCAAGAATATTTATTATAGATATCATGACGTTTTTGATATGAATGTCTCAAAATTTAGTTATGTTAAAGGGATTAATTTAATATTGTAGTTGAAAATTGAGCAAAGCGCTAGTTCTCTGAAGTCTTAACCTTCAGTTTTGCAAAGTAAAGACATGCAAATACATGCCTCATTAATGCACATTCATCTTGTTCACACTTCACACTGCCGACGAGATTTTTACATGTATTATAGTTGCTAGCTCTACTCGTTTCTCGGTTATCGCCGGCAGTGCGAGAAGGAAACTACTCGAGGTTCCCGTAACGAAGGAAAATACGCGAGTAACCCGTTAATTACTAATTTAGTTTAGGAGCCATCCATAAATTACGTCCCACGTTAAGGGGGAGGGAGGGGGTCGATGAAGTGTGACATAGTGTGACAAGGGGGTGGGAGGGGTCCTAAATTTCGTGACGTCACATTTCAAAATCTATTATAATTTAAGTGTTAACACGAACTTTGAACTATTAACGAAAAACTCAGAAACATTTGCAACTCTAGATGTAAATTTGCAAAAAATGTGACGTCACACTAGGGAGGGGTGGAGTCTCACAAATGTGACCAGCTGTGACAAGGACGGGGGGAGGGGTCAAAAAATCATGAAATTCGTGTGACATAATTTATGGATGGCCCCTAGGGGCCATCCATAAATTATTATATTTCAAAATCTATTATAATCTAAGTGTTAAAACACGAACTTTGAACTATTAACGAAAAACTTAACATTTGCAACTCTAGGTGTAAAATTTCAAAATATGTGACATCACACTAGGGAGGGGGGGAGTCTCACAAATGTGACCAACTGTGACAAGGACGGGGGGAGGGGTCAAAAAATCATTAAATTCGTGTGACGTAATTTATGGATGGCCCCTAAAGCATGATACTTTAAAATATTACGATCTAGCTTACTGGCTAATAACTAATTTAACTTTAACTTAAACTTCTAAATATTATAGTCTAAGAATAATGTCCATTGACTTTTGTGTCTATTAAGGTGAAAGACTTTCTTGTTGTGTTATGTTTAATGCACTATCACTAATATTGTATCACTTATTATTACACCAACTCAAGTCTGTCAAACTGAGTCTTCTCACTAGGTCTGTATTATCGAGAAGTTTGACTACCTCTGGATTCTTATGGTGATGAAGTCTAAGTTCATGAGCTTCTGCATATTTTTGTCCACAAACTCCCCTTTAACTTATGAAGATGATGTGTTAATTTCGTATCTGCTTTCACTTCGAAGGCAAATTATATAGCGTATGTATTTTCAGCGGAGCGGCACTCTGGGAGCAACTTTCAGTAGGTAGTATTTAGGTATAACAAGGAACATTCTGGCGCCGCCAGACCCGTCTCAAATAGCGAACGGCCGGTACTTAGGCGTTTATAAATTTACGAAAATACCTAACAGTTATGGACTTTGCTGTTCATTGCCAGAAAAGGTTTTTAAGCTAAATATCGTTTCGTAATGGAATTTGTTGTACAGTCAACCGCAAGTAGCGTGTAATATTTCGACTAAAAGTGGCTCGTGAACCTGAGTAGCGGGACCCCGTACACTTTACTCTTTGATGACGGTTTTGACACGTGGCTACAAGAAAATATCTTATATAAAATTAACTAATTTTAAGTACTTCTATATGTATATTCTCGGCGTCAATCCACATTCATCGCACTACTGGGATACGAGTCTCCCATCAACTGAACCCCCACCTCCACTACCATACCACGTTGCTCAATTGCAGTTTGTGTTTTCAAGCCTCCCAGAGGCTACTGACTTGAATTAACAACACAAACAAAGACGGAATTCCAGTGTGCTCTCGGAAGCACGGAGAATATTGAGATAAATACAATTCGTAGATAGGCTACTGCTAACGTTGGTGAGCTACGCGATCGATTAAACTAACACGCGCAACGATGTCGTTCTTCCCCTATATATTCTACAAAAAAAAAACTGTTATTATTTTCGTAAGCGCAAGTAGCCTTGGGCTAACCACTTCTAATGCCAGCCTAATAACAATTCCCTTGAGTGTTATTGTGTTCATGTTGCGAGCGTTAATATGGCTACAGTAACCGCTTCACATAAGGCGGGTTGTATGCTTGTCTGCCTCCCGACATAGTATATATACAAAAATAGTTTAACTAGCTGGCCTGGCGAACTTCGTGTCGCCTTTAAATATTTTTGACGTGACAACGTCTTATAAATTGGTTAGCCGGGTGACACTTCAAGAAACGCGCTCACGTTATGCGCTCACAATGAGAGCGAGTGAGAGGCACGCGTCCCTTCTAAGAGCGAGAGAGACAGACATAAAAAGTGAAAGGCATGCGTCCCTTCCACTCGAAAACATTTTACCACTCAAAGTCGTTGTCACGTAAAACTTTCGCCCGTATACCGACTTTACAGGCAACCAATTTTATTACGTTTTTTTTTCCGATGAGTTATAAACTATCCTATGTCTCGAGTTGGATCAAACTGCACACACTGTGCAAAATTTTATTAAAATCGGTCCAGTAGTTTAGGATTCCATCGCGGACAAACAACTACTACGATTAAGATTAATTAACTATACAGAAAATTATTTAGACGCACAAAAATATACCTAATATTAATTCTCTAAAGTGCTCTACGTAGGTATTATTTTCAATTACTTTTAAATTCGTTGTGTGTAATTAATTTAAAACATATTGAAGCCTCTTCTGACACTGACACCCTCGTAAACATGATTTTACAAATTTGAAGCACGCGCAAGCAAACGTGCCTGCCCCTAATCACCAAACCGCTCGTTAAGCGATAAAAATCGCTTTATAAATATTAAATTACAGTTGTTGAAATTTGATTACGGACTACAATATTGTAATTAATCGTAAGTAATATTTTGTAATGTGTTACCTATATTCACCTATTAGTTTATTTTTGACAACCAATGAATACTTAATATATACAATTTCAGTTTGAATTGTTTTATTATCTGATTATTTAGATAGTTATTAAAAATATTATATTAAATTAGAAGAGTTGTTCGATAAGAGGCCTACAGCCTCGTTCTACAGTCGCACCGTTCGCAGTGGATGTCTCTGGTGTAGAGAACGTCCATAGGCTGCGATGACTGTGTAACAACAGGCATGTCGTATGCTTGTTTGTCATCTTGGTGGAATTAAAAAATATAATATTTTTTAAAGAACAATAATATAATATTTTTTAAAAATATAATATTTTTTAAAAGACCCTTAAGTATATGGCAAGTTTTCTTCGAGCATTTTTTCTTCGCCAATGGTCAATTGCGAAATGCTAGTATGTAGATTAAAAATCAAGACAGGGACAAGGGTCCAATGGCAGAATAAATAATTTCGTATCATTATTATGTAAGTAACGCACCATGATATTTAGAGCCTGATTTACACGTGGTGCACTGAATGAGGTTCTTGAAAAAGAGAATTGTCGTCAAATATTATAACAGTGGATAACGAAACTTTTGTCTTTTTAGAGAAGCAAATTTTCTCAGAAGTATTTAAAATAACATGTAGTGGCATCTACATATTATCAAGTAGCTAACACATTTGACGTGATCAAGGACGCACGAGGCTCTTACGTATGGTTCACGAAAATCGGCCGTGCCGTCTGAAGAACACGTTTTATTTTACGCAGGGATATAAGCAACGCGCGAGTAATACCCCTGTTGTTGCACACGTCCATTAACTATGGTAACATCTTTCCATCAGGCAGACCGTATGCTTGTTTGAGGCCTAAAAAATTTTACAATTTCTTATATGATTGTTACTATGGAATAATATTCTTTGAAAAACCTTCTCCCTCAACTTATCAAATAAAGTGGAATTGAAAATTTGTTTTCCACTGTATCTGTAACACACGCCTTGTATTCAAATGCATTCACAATATCCAATATATTCAATCTTTTGCTACAAGATGCGGATAAACAAACTTTGGTACGTAATATTTATTTAAGTATTTTGTTCAAGGACGTGAAGAGGTTTTACAGGGTAGGCCACGAGCGCGGGGCGTATGCTCGTTTGCCACTTTAAGGTACGCGCACATTATGTCGGGCCGCAACGCAAAGCAAAATGCTCACCTAGCACATTAGTGACAGGCCGGGTCGTAGGTCGTAGTGCATTGACGGATTTTGAATACAGTGTACTTCCAGTAGTTGCGTGCAACTGTACGTTATAGATAGCTCTGACAAAGAACTTTCTTTTTTTTGCTTGTTGTTAGAAGAAGAAGTTAATGAATAAGAAAATACCAATAAACGCTAATATCGTAAAGTTAACACTTGCGCGCGTGCACACCAATCCGCTTGCCATAGCACATTGTTGGCGGGTCGAAGCGGGGCGGGGCGGGCCGCATTACAGGCGCTAAAATCCGCCGCTCAAAATCCGACACGCTGCGCCCCGACTTAGTGTGCGATAGGGCATATAAAATACATACAAGCGATTTGAAAGGATTTTTGCGCTCCGCCCCGACACGCTGCGACCCGACACAATGTGCGCGTAGCACATTGTGTCGGGTTGCTACGTTTATAAAAAATGTAGTGCTAATTACATACTGCGTGCTTATATAGATAAAAAAAGGGGTGTGGCTGTGTCATGGATACGGCCGTGTGTTGTACGTGAATACGTTATATGCACTAAAATTATCTTAAAATGGCAGCGCTTCCCCCTCCCTCGCACGGGGTGTTCTATAGTCCTTACTAAGCGAAATAAATTGTTTGAACCTTCATCTATCTAGTGGTGTGATTGAATTTTAGAGAGAGATACCAAACCGTAACCCCCGATTTTGTTATCATTCGCTTTTTTGAATTGCCTCCCTATGGAAGCAATTTTAAAGACGTATTTACGTCAATAATTTGAAATATCAACATCCTGAAACCAAAGCCTGCACGTGAAGGACTGACAAACGAGGCTCTGGCGAAACGAGAGGTAGGGCATAACGTATTTTGTAAGCTACAATAACTATTTCCTCGAGGGTTGTTGTGTTCCTGCGAGTGAGTGAGGTCACCAAGAAGGAAGCCGTTGCTGCGTTGGCAGACTGGGTGGCAGTGCGCGAGCGATAGTTCCTGTTGCAAGCGTTAATATGACTGCGGAAATCGCTTCACAACATGTGGACCGTATGTTTATTTGTCACCCAACATATTATAAAAAAAAGTATTTTAATATGTTAGAACGCCGGAAATTAAGGTCAAGCATACAAAGCGATCTGTGGCTGTTAATTAAAACTTTTAAAACACTGTTGTAGTTTATAAAGTTTTTATTAATTGAAATACTCACGGACTAGCTCGAATTTAATAAGGAAATGTATTATAATTTAATTTAGTCCTATTTTAGAATCCATTTTTTTTATATGCGAGGGGTGCAAGCAAGCATGTGGGTCACTTGATGGAAAGTACTTACCACCGCCCATAGAAATCAGCAACGTCATGCGGTCGCCGATCCGTTGCCAGCCTTTTAAGACTCTGTTTTTATTGACTCTGTTCTTGAAGGCTCCCATGTCGTATTCATTTGAGAATACTGCTGAAGGAAGTTGATTCCACATTTCACAATTAGTGGTAAAGGTAAAAGTCTTAAAGAACGTAGGTACTGTGGGAGATTGCCAATTTTCAAGATGATATGGGTGGACTTTTAATTTATGGCGAGTTGTTCGATAGTGGAAATTCAGCAACAGGTATAAAATCCTAAAAGGTATTTTTTTTGGTTCATGAAATAGATTCACGGGTTATACTTTAAATTAAATAAAGAAAGCTTACGATTATATGATGAACATTTTTTTTTATTATAGCACTAAGTTGAATGAGAAAATGGCGAAAGAAAGAGCATGTTACATATAATATATATTATGATTTTTATAAATCCATACCTATTAAATCAAAATATACGCAGCTGATCTTCAATGAACTGGGTTCCTCTCATTATTTAAAAGATTTTGAAATATAAATATTTTATAAAAGTATCATTAAAATACAGTAAATTATATCCTCTTCTGATACTTAATGTTAAGACATCATAAAATAAAACTCTTCAACATAAATAAACCAAATATTAAGTTAAAAATATATTTTAATATCGATGAAATATTTACAACGGATCTTCTTAACCACTAGTACAATAAAAAGTATAATGAAACAACCCTAAAAAGTTATTTCAACGAACATAAACACATCTGGTATAGTCGACCACAATAAAAACGAAAGTTGGAGGAAGCCGAGCGTGGTATCAGACGAACTCACACGGAGTTAGCCCGATAAAGTCAATAAAACAAAAATAAGCGGGCAAAGAAATTAAAACGAACCTTTGAGTACACATGCGGCAACAATATACTCGAGTTATTTTTAGACCCATCTAGATACGACGTACACATTAATTTGAAGTTTCTCGGTCTGACAAACATAATAATGAGGAGCTCCGGAACAAAACCAATATAGGAAGAGATCCCTTCTGGGATAAGTCCGCCATTGTTTATGATATTCAGCCCCCTTACCACCATCTCTTATTGCGATTCAATAATTGAATAGATTGCTTATTCATTTGTATGAATAAGCATGCCATTCAATTATTGTAATTTTGTCTTTGTAGAATAAAGTTTTACAAACAAACAAATCCAATAATTCCAAATTTGACACTTTATTATTTTGTTCATGTATACCATACTAAGTTCTAATTGCGTCAAATTCTGATATTATTGCAGTAAAATATTTTTGCAATGTTACCATTTGCATCTAAAACCATTACTAAGTTTTAATTGCGTCAAATTCTGATAAAAATGCAGTAAAATATTTTTGCAATGTTACCATTTGCATCTAAAACCATTTATCGGTTTTAGATGCAAATGGTAACATTGCAAAAATATTTTATTTAGTTCTAATTGCGTCAAATTCTGATAATAATGCAGTAAAATATTTTTGCAATGTTACCATTTGCCTCTAAAACATCGGTTTTGGATGCAAATGGTAACATTGCAAAAATATTTTACTGCATTATTATCAGAATTTGACGCAATTAGAACTTAGTATGGTACAATATGGACGATGAAGACTGTCTATGCTATTGTCTTGAAATAGAAGAAGCAAATTTTGTATAAATTTTTAATAAAAATTCATTATGTCCCAAGGACTTGGCGCCTCAAAATCCAAAAATACGACATTTACGGTCAAAATATTCGACATTTCCAGAATGTTTGCATCAAAAACCATTTTTTTTTAAATATAAATATAGTGACGAAAATATCCTATAGGTTTTTTATCTTTCTATTCGATAGATCTTCCTACAAACTAATTACCTAAATCATTTTTGACATTTGACAAGTTACATACACATATTTTTTAAAACAATGTCTGGTAAAAAATATCACCAAGTGAATCTATCTAGTTTTGTTCCGGAACTCCTCAATTGCGTTTTTAGAACTTAATCATTATTTTCGATAAACGATTGTCATGATAAAAGGTCATAAGGAACACAAAATTACACTATGTTTGTTGCTTGCATAAAAGGCATGAAATTTGGTTGAACGATGATAATGTACAAATGCACAACGAACTTTGAACATAAGCTTTGAACATATTCTGTCTGTGTATATGTGAATTCACTTTTCACGTGATAACGTCTTATAAATCGATCAACGACGGCTGCACACACGAAAAAGCATGACTCATTGTCACGGTCCGCCTGAGCCGGCGTGCAAGCGAGAGCGCGGATTATGACGCATCTATTTCTTTTCCACTTCATCGGTCGATGTTTTCTTATGACATTATGACGTAAAATTATGGTAAACCGATTTTACAAACAACCGATTTTATTTTATTCTCTTAGATTAAGTTTGACTTAACTAAATAAAATTTTCAAATTTTAGTTTACAAACAGAGATCGCTAGATGTCTGGGAGACTAGCAAAAGTTGTTTTGTTTGAAATCTTTAAATTTATCGACCGCTATTTCAATTCATTTCCTTTGCCAACTGTCTGAAACTTAACGTAAGATATGAATACTTAATATTTAGAAACATGTACATAAATCTGATACCGTTGTAGCTTAGCCCTTTGACGCCAAAAGCTGTCAAGACTAATGTTTTAAAACCATATGTATTCCACTGACGACGGCAACATAGGCTCTCACAAAACACAAATATATATACTAAACATAAATGGAATTTGCAATGGAATATCATAAGATTTACCCTCTTTCTGCCATATTTCATTTTGTAAGCTAAATAAACTACAGGATCTCTCATAACGGTAACGCCGCAAAACGCGCAAATTTCAAATTTGTAACATGGCAAGATAACCCTTTAGGTCTACCTCCACATGTCAACGTAAGCTGAGATGTCCTTTGGGAGAGAAACGTATCATGTTGAGGTGAATTGAAATATTCGAGGGAACTGTACCTCTGAATCCCTAATAAATTTAATTATGTTTTTGGTTGTTTCAGAATTGGAAGACTAGGGAATTGGGATTTAATGGTAAGTTTTTTTACTATTACATAATTAATAACTCACTTGAAATTTGACGTTTCTGCCATTCTTGCCGCATATATAATATAGAACTGGCAATTTGATCTACACTACTTTGCGTGCTTCCGCCATCAATTAACTCATGCAAACTACTGCCGGCTCGCACCCACTCACTACCGTTAGTAGATGTATGAGACTGCCGTGGCTACTTTGGCCGTCTCTACTCCAGCTGCTGCTGTCGTCTCTGCGACTCCCCAACATCTGAAACAGAAGAAACGTACGTCTGCCGGCACTAAGACTGCCGTTGTTGTGGTCATGACCTAATTGGTGGCGGAAGCACGCAAAGTAGTGTAGTTCAAATTGCCTGTAAATTTGACTCTCGCAAAATAAAGCCTGAATCATTTAACTATCTAACATAGAACTGCCATAATTAAGCTTTATTAATTTACTGTACCCTACCCGGGCTCTCTCCACGGAGTACCCGACTGTGGAGAGTTCGCAGGGGGAACTACGGGTCCCCCTGTTTGGATCAGGGTACCTCGGGGACTGGCGGCAGCCCAATTTGCCAGTCATGGGTTCGGATTCGAGGTGGCTTTATGTGCGTGTAATCACTCACGCGCATGTGGTTTAGCTACAGAGGTCGGGCATGTTCGTCTGCCTGGCCATATTGTCGGCCGGGCGCTCGGCCTCGCGCGTAGCGAGTTGGTTATCACTGGCCTAAGGCGAAGGGCCGCCACAGTGGTTCTCAACGGGGCTTGGAGCGGCCCTTATAGCGGCCGTCGGCTTCCCAGCTGACGTCGCGGCTCGGGTACTTGCCTGCTGAGCAAGGAGGTTGACGGGCGTTCGCTTCCGTCACCCCGGTCACTCTACCGTAGGCTCGGGGTAGGCGTTTCTTCTTTGAAGGACGTCGGGAAGTGAGCGCGCCTTATACAGCTCCGGTACCTGTCAAGGAAATCAGGGAGCCGGCTATCCGGCGCCCCAGTGTGGGTACAGAAACACTAGGCGCGCTTGTACTTGTACTTGTGCGCCGGGATGTGAGCGTGCCATACAGCTCCGGCCACCCATCATGGAGAATGGGGAGTGGTAGTAGGGCCCCGATGCTTGGGTTCTCTGAGCGTTGGTCGCCACGAGCTACTCGACTCAAGAGTACGTAAGTAGCCTGCATGCAGGTGAAAGCGGAGTAAGACCTGCTACTGCTACGCTTGCGTGCTCGGTTGGTTTACTGAGCGCAAAAGCGGTGCAGGTAAAGGTCCTCTCGTCTGGTTGGTTTACTGGACGAGAGACTCGCAACCCGTGATATAAACGGAAGGTTGGCACACGGGGCGCATTAGCCGTTAAGTATAGGGTACGTTGTACCCTACCCGGGTAGTTCCTGCAATGCAATTCGTTAATGGCTAGCTGCACTAATGTCCCGGTCATACGAAGCCAAAGTAACGAAAAGAAGCTACTAGCTCTAAGATTTTATATACAGCTTTATTTCTGAGTTAATCATCTAGAGCTGCAAAAGTTTATTTGTTTGTAATTTCTTTATATAATAACAATACAGTATAATACAATTCTTAACAATGAAGAGAAGTATATAGGCGGCAGCGTTGCCAGGCGTCCCGATTTTGGCGGAACAGAACGTCCCGCTTTGTACGGAGTACAAAAATTGTACGGAGGCGGAGGCGAAGATACGATTTCTTGCAGAACTTCCGCAGTAACGGAGGCGGAAGCGAAGATTCGTTACAACCCTATGCTAAAGTCCCGCGCGGGACAACACATGTCCCGATTTTGGTAGTGTACACCAATAATTATGATTTCATCAACTGAAATTAATGGACGGAATGCTAGAATTTGAATCTTTCGAAAAATATAATTTTGAACTTTCAAACTGAAATATTATTGAACTTTGATTGTTTATACTCGTACCAAAAACACTTACCCATTCAGATTATAAAAAATCTATCTAACGAATATGTATATTTCTAGTAATCCCGCTTTTTTCAAACGTGTCCCCCTTTTTTACTTTCAAAAGTCTAAAATCCCGCTTTGAAAGGAAAGAGATGCTGGGTTGGCAGCGGGGGTAGTGGTGCGCGAGCGATATTTTATGTTGCGAGGGTTAATACGGTAACCGCTTCACATCAAGCGGGCCGTATGCTTGTCTGCCACCCGACGTAGTATAAAAAAAAAATGATCTTAAATAAATCTGGCAACACTGATAGTCGGACTTATCCGATAGAGATCTCTACCATACCGATCAACCTACGTTATCACGTAGGTGTTACTATTTTGTTACCCGACCACGGCAAAGCAAAAATGAAGGGTTATGATTTTAGCAGTCTATGTATGTCCTCCAGCGTATACTCATGCTTTTAATTGTACATATTACTAGACAATGCGCTTTAAGTACTTTGATATAATGAACTTATCACTTCAGTATTGCAATATCAATACATCTACTATGTTACGGTGTAACTTTCAATTATACCAATTTCATCATAGAACAAGTGCGAAGTAGAGCAACAGTTGGTCGGTTGTGTTTGTAATTTAAACAACAAATGGTAATTATTAACTGTTTCGGCGTGAGAGAATGGCTCATAAAGCTCTGTTATAATAATTAGTACGCATGTGAGCCGTTAAAATGATGGACTGTATGTATGTAATGTCTGTATTGAATAATCTAATACTCGTGTATATTTATCCTCCGCCAACCCACAGTTGAGCAGCGTGGTGAAGTATGCTCTAAACCCCTTCGATTGAGGGGAGACCCGTATTCCAACAGTGGGATAATTATGGGTTAATGCCGGACTCGTGTATGTAGTGTTGTATTAGAGAAGTGAACTACCATAATTTAACGAGCTGGGTGGACGAATGGTTAGCAATGGCCACTTTGACTCCGAGGGTTCGATTCCCGCATAAGACAAATATTTGTGTGCTTGAATATGTCTGTTTGTCTGGGTATTTTCTATGTATTATATATATGCATTTACAAAAAAAAGAATAATATCAGTTACCTAGTACCCATAGTACAAGCTTTGCTTAGTTTGGGACTAGATGGCAGTGTGTAATTTCATGTCCAGGTTTATAAAAAAAAAATGGCTAGAACCCTCTTCTACTGGAGGCTCTGGGTAAATGCCCAAGGTCCCTAGACCAATTGGAGTGCCATATGGCAGTGATATCAACCCATAATCGTCCCACTGCTGGGATACATCAGTGGGACCACAGCTGGAATCATCATCATTATTCTTATTATTTAGTTTATGTATCTAGTTTAACTTGACCAGAGATAAAATATTAACCGTGTAAACGTGACATTTATAATTAATAAATAACAATCACCAAATATTTTTATTGATTTTATCTTATTGTTGGTATCGTATGGTTAGATAATTATATCAATTCTATTGTTTAAATATTAAGGTTTATTGTACCATATTTTAATGTATGTACTTGAATAAGTATAATTGCATGAATGAATATTTTGCATGCCTACATTTTGAAGGCAATGTACAGTTGCCAAACAAATTCCAGCCCTGGCTTTATATTTATGTAAATGACTGTATGTATATGTGCAAATAAATAATTTCATTTCATTTCATTTCATTTACAAGTCTCCCTTCAAACTGAGGGTTTTAGACCATATTCCACCCTGCAACTCGACTGCTGGTTTGGCTAGTGTTTTAATCCACCCAAAGGCTTAACGATAGTCATCTAATGACAACAGCCGGGAAAGCCGGTTTAACGTGCTTTTTGTTATACTACTTCGGGTGGCAGACAAGCATACGGCCCGCTCGATGTGAAGCGGCTACTGTAGCCATATTAACGGCCCCAGTCGGGCAACTTATAAATTTTAATAAGCTTTTGTAAGTCGGCAGGGTGCACCACGTGCAAATGAGGTTGACTCTGGCTCTAATAAATAAATAAATAAATATTTCACACAACATTTTACACAGCGCCATCTAGTTTCAAATTAAGCGCAAAGCTTGTGTTATGGGTACTAGACAAACTGATAAATGTACTTAAATACAATTTTTTTGTAAATACATACATACTTATAATACATAGTAAACACCCAGACCAAGACAAACAGACATATTCATGCACACAAATGTTTGTCTTGTGCGGGAATCGAACCCGCGAAATCGGAGTCAAAGTGGCCATTGCTAACCACCGAGCTCATCTAATGACCGTGAACAGTCTCTCATACCCGATTCTATGCCTATTCTGTCTATAGACACAGTATAAGTAATAGTACTAACGTACAGTATGGACACTCTCTGCCGCTCTCACTAGTCGACCTCACCTCCCCTATGAGACCGATTTGGAACCGTTCGCAAGGAATGCCACAACGTGCGAATTGACGTCGCTTGTATTTTATTCTCCATTCAGTTTAAAATATGGGAGTATGTAAAAGATGAGAGTTACTTGTGCAGTGTATGTATGTAAAAAAAAAAATTGGATGGACGTACGGACGGACGGACGGACTGACGGACGGACGGACGGATGGATGGATGGACAACATAAAATATCGCTCGCGCGCCGCCACCCCCGCTGCCATCGCAGCATCTCCTTCCTTTCTGGTGACCTCACTCACTCACAGGAACACAACAACCCTCAAGGGAACCGTTATTTGGCTGCGGTATTCTGTGAGGTGGAGCTACATTCCCCAGTCGGGTAGCTTACAATTACGCTCCCTACCTCTCTTTTCGCCAGAGCTTCGTTTGTCAGTCAGCAGGGTGCACCGCGTGCAGGTGAAGTTGGCTTTGGTTCAAAGATGTTGATGAACCACTTACACCCCATACACTTTTAGGCTTCGAGGGTTATTGTCTTTAGAATTTGCTATCTGCCTGTGGCGTATTTGAATAAAATTTAAACTTTGCTTAATTAAGTACTATAGTAGGTATAAATGCCGATGAACTGTTTTGTAGTTTGTCATATTAATTTTGGAAAATGGAGCGGCCGGGGCGACCTTTAGTTTTCATCCCCTGTTTTATTAAAGGTTTCGTTTTTTTTTATTTAATTATTTATTGAAGTGAAAACTTCTTTTGCGGCATTGTGCACTTTTTGGGATGGGTAAATGTTAAACTCTGACTTGAGTTTGAGACACGACCTTCTCACTTCCCACGATATTTTCTATTCAATTTGAAATAGAGTCGCTTATTCATTGGTATGAATAAGCATTCTATTCAGTTATTGAATCGCAATAAGAGTTTGTGGTAAGGGGGCTGATCAAAAATTCGTAAGACGGAGGGAGCGTAGACCGCCGGCGCGGCGTAGGAGAGGAAGCGACATCCCCCTCTCTTTCTACCGCGCGGCGAAAATGTATGCTTGCTCCTGCTGTTTATTTTTAATGTAATATAAATTGTCATGTTTGTGTACGATAGCGCAATAAATGAATATTGTATTTTAACACATAAATGATAATACTTTTATATTGATAAATAAAGCAATTCGTGCAAAATTATTAACCTAACCATTTACCTAATCCTAACCATTCCAAAATATTTAAAAATGCACAACGTTAATGTTCAATTTTCACTTCTGCCGGCACTCCCGGAGTGCAACTCGTTTTTTTTTTTTCAATTTAATTATGTATTGCTATCTTATTTATTAACTTATTACAAATAATAATCTCATACATAAATAAAGACAACGCCATACAAATCCTCATATTTATTTGAGTGTATTTATTTACTCTTACTATTTAGTAAGTAACTGTACACAAAAATTCGAGTCCTAGATGCCAATATCTTAGGGCCTTCTTTTATACCATTAAGGTGGCAGTTAAGCATACGGTTCGTCTGATGGAAAGCAGTTACCATAGCCTATGGACGCCAGTAACGAATGTAATACAGGCTGATTACAGAAGTTATCAAATCAACATCATCAGTCGGACCGTATGCTTAATTGCACCTTAATTGTATAAAAGAAACCTCTAAGGTATTGGCATCAACAAAAAAGAACATATGGTTTTTCTAAAGCCCCAGTGCCCATCCAGTGTCCATGTGCTAGTAAAAAATAAATCAATGTCATAAGGTAAAACTATTAAAACTAGATGTAAAACTCTGGGTAAGAACACTTTTTGTCTGTATTTAATACAAAAGCTTAGTATAAACAGTAAGCAGTAGTTAATCTTAAAGTTTATATATTTTTTTATTAAAAGTTGAAAATTTGAATATACGAGTAAGTTATGGCTGGATTATGCGAGAAATAATTTTAGTTGCAAAATAAATTTTAAATTAAATTATAAGCCAACACACCTGCACCACCAGCGACCTATTTTCTAGTAACTTGCGTCCGCGACATTGTGCGCGTGTATCCCGATATCCCATGCAAGTTTTCAAAATCCTATAGTTTCCAAAATATTTAAAAATCCTATCTGAGTGGATGCCTACGTAATAATAGCTACTTACGAGTATATGCCAAATTTCAACTCGATCCGTTCAGTGGTTTGAGCAGCCCCCTTACCACCAATTCTTATTGCGATGAACCATACCAATGAATAAGCGACTCTATGAAATTTGAAATAGAGTCGCTTTTTCATTGGTATGGTTCATCGCAATAAGAATTGGTGGTAAGGGGGCTGTGCGTTGATAGATCGTCTTCCATTCATCCCACTGCTGGGATACGGGTCTGTCCTCAATAGAACGGGTTTAGAGCATACTCCACCACGTTGTTCAACTGCGGGTTGGCGGAGGTCAGTGTTTTAAGCTGCCTAAAGGCCACTGACTTGGCTTAACGACTGTGATCTAATGACAACAGCCGAGACCGACGGCTTAACGTGCTTTTTTTATACTACTTCGGGTAACAGACAAGCATATGGCCCGCCTGATGTGAAGCGGTTACCGTAGCCATATTAACGCTCACAATATGAAATATCGCTCGCGCGCCGCCACCCCCGCTGCCGATCCGTTGCCAGACTATTACTCAATCCTTTCTTTCTGGTTAGCGATGTAATGACTCGACTTTTTAAACCGATTCAAACTGATTTGAGCATAAACCGAGTTGCGTCGATTAGCGCGTCTATTAAACCGATTTGGCCGAGTTGAAAGCGATGTAACGACTCGACTTTTTAAACCGATTCAAACCGAGTTGCGTCGATTAGCGCGTCTACTAAACCGATTTGGCCGAGTCGAAAGCGATGTAACGACTCGACTTTTTAAACCGATTCAAACCGATTTGAGCATAAACCGAGTTGCGTCGATTAGCGCGTCTACTAAACCGATTTGGCCGAGTTGAAAGCGATGTAACGACTCGACTTTTTAAACCGATTCAAACTGATTTGAGCATAAACCGAGTTGCGTCGATTAGCGCGTCTTGCGTCTACTAAACCGATTTGGCGCATGCGCGCGCCTGTCGGTACGAGTTTATACCGTCCCGCATGCTGACCAATCAGAAAAGCCGGTGCCCAACTGGAGTAGCGGTTACGGTTATTTCGCGTCGTCACTCGTCCGTCTGTAAGTCCGACTGAATCGAAGTGAAGTAGCCGCTTCACATCAGCCGGGCCGTATATTTGTCTGCCATCAGACATATTATAAAAAAAATATAAGACAAGCATGGTAATAAATAATTAATCTATATACGTAATTGTTTTTCTGGACCGCGTGTGTAGGTAGGTTAGGTAGGAGGTAGGTACTTAACTAAACTAAACTACCAATCATTGGTTCAATTCAACCCCATTTGGGGGTTAAAGTGGTTCATCAACATCTTTGAACCAAAGCCAACTTCACCTGCATGCGGTGCACCCTGCTGACTGACAAACGAAGCTCTGGCGAAAAGAGAGGTAGGGAGCGTAATTGAAAGCTGCCCGACTGGTGTATGTACCTCCACCTCACAGAATACCGCATCCAAATAACAATTCCATTGAGGGTTGTTGTGTTCCTGCGAGTGAGTGAGGTCACCAGAAAGGAAGGAGATGCTGCGTTGGCAGCGGCGGTTGCGGCGCTAAAATATGACTTTCTCAGAAGTGACCGCTTTGAATGAATGGATGGATGGACGGACGGACGGCAAACAAGAAAACGAGCAAACGGGCAAACGGCCAAACGGTCAAACGGCCAAACGGTCAAACGGCCAAACGGGCAAACGGCCAAACAGGCAAACGGCCAATCGGCCAAACGGTCAAACGGCCAAACGGGCAAACGAGCAAACAGCCAAACTGCCAAACGGCCAAATGAGCAAACAGCCAAACGAGCAAACGGGCAAACGACCAAACGAGCAAACGGCTAACGAGCAAACGGCCAAACGGCCAAACGAGCAAACAGCAAAACGGGCAAACGGCCAAACGAGCAAACGGCCAAACGGGCAAACAGCCAAACGACCAAACGGGCAAACGAGCAAACGGCCAAACAAGCAAATGGTCAAACGGCCAAACGAGTAAACGGCCAAACGAGCAAACGACCAAACGGGCAAACAGCCAAACGAGCAAACGGCCAAACATGCAAACGGTCAAACGGCCAAACGAGCATGAATGCGAGCGAGATGCGTAAGTAAGTTCGACTCAGCCAAATCGGTTTAGTAGAGTAGACGCGCTGACGCGCTAATCGACGCAACGCGGTTTATGTTCAAATCGGTTTAAAAAGTCGAGTCGTTACATCGCTTTCGACTCGGCCAAATCAGTTTAGTAAAGGCGCTAATCGACGCAACTCGGTTTATGCTCAAATCGGTTTGAATCGGTTTAAAAAGGCGAGTAACGACTCGACTTTTTAATCGGTTTAAAAAGTCGAGTAACGACTCGACTTTTTAATCGGTTCAAAAAGTCGAGTAACGACTCGACTTTTTAAACCGATCATCGCTATCAAACCGATTCAAATCGGTTCAAACCGATTCAAATCGCGATTTCGTCGATTCGGTTTGGAATCGACTTGCATGAATTGTCTAACCGATTCAAATCGGTTTGACAAAATTCCAGATCTTAACATCTCTATTTCTAGTGACCTCACTCACTCGAACATAACAACCCTCAAGGGACGTTAACGCTCACAATATGATGTTATTTCGCTGCGGTATTCTGTGAGGTACTTCCCTTAAAAAATACTCGATGCCCTACCTCTCTTTTCGCCAAATTTCTCCTTTTTCGTTCTTGTGTAACTCACGCCTGTCTAAAAGGCCAGAACTTCACCATAAAACAAAGTTTTTTGTATATGTATATAAACAAAATTCTGGCTACTTGAGGGTTGTTTTAAAAAAGAGCTATAAAGTTTGGGTACCTACTGTGTTTAGGTCATGAATACCTTTCATTTGATACCCATATCGTAAGAATTAATGTGAAAATTATAAATCTCCATTTTGTGACAGCTATATAAATTTAAAAATAGCAGTATCTAGGTAATCACGCATTGTCACGAAAACCCCTTCAGTGTACAAAATTTCAACTCCATCGACACTGAAAAGTGGGTCAAATTTTACTCGAAAGAGTGGATTACAGACCCGCGGTGTAACTAAATAAACGTCTATAAAAACATCGGTAGGGAGTATCTATAATAATAAAAGGCTTTGTCCTCACTGACTGACTGACTGACTGACTCACTAAGCAGTATTGTATTGTACAGCGCGCTATCGTTTCGTCATTAAGGAAAGGGTATATACGAAAGATTATTTCAAACCATGGGGTTATCCCTGACGGTTTATCGCTCACCTCATCCCAGTAGTTACCATGTCATCGCGCGCGTAGGGCGTAAAAAAAACTGCGTCATTCAAATGAAGCTACATTTGGTGCAGAAAACGAATTGAAAAACCTATTCTAAGTACCGACTTTATGGGGTATACCTACTTAATATAAGAATTTCGGTATTTTTCAAACAATGACGTCTAGTTTGACTAAATTAATACTTGTGGAAGGTGTGATGATGCCTCATACCATTATAGCTGTGGAAGGTGATGGAGCTGGCCTGTTCCGCTCCATCTCTTACAACTTGCATGGAACGGAGGTGTATCATCAGGAGGTTCGTGCCACCATTGTTCACGTATTAAACAACTGGAACGATGAGTTGTGGAGTGGGGACAGTAAGGGATGCGCTGTTGAGGAATCTCTCTTTATACCCCGCATTACCGTTTTTCCATCAGATGTTCAATCAACTCGTTCAATTTAAGAGACTTCAATTTCCCATAAAGGTGTTTTGCTATGACCATTAACAAAGCTCAGGGGGCAGTTTCTAAAGGTAGCTGGGGTTGACTTGAGACAGGACTGCTTCTCTCATGATCAGTTGTATGTAGCATGCTCAGGAGTAAGTTCTTCTGGAAGTCTTGCATATTTGGCTCCTGGTGCGAATGCCAAAACTATTGTTTACCGGGACGCCTTAACCTAAATGGTGTATGTTTGTAATAATGGTCAATACGAAACAGTCCTTTATGGGGAAAAAATGAAATATCTGGAATCTTAACAAAAATAGACGCAAATCAGGAGTGTTCCCGTAGCGAAGCACGGGTACTTTGCTAGTATTTCATAAAGTAAATAATTAATAAATATTCCTGGACAAATTACACACTGCCATCTAGTCCCAAACTAAGCAAAGCTTGTACTATGGGTACTAGATTACTGATACTATACTTAACATATACATTATTTTTTTGTAAATACATACATATAATACATAGAAATCACCCAGACCAAGACAAACATGTTCATGCACACAAACCTTTATCAGGTGCGACGAGGATCGAACCCGCGACCTCGGAGTCAAAGTGGCCATTGCTAGCCATTCGACCACCGAGCTCGTCTATGGGTTGATGCCGACTAAAGTCTTTGCCTTTGCGGCCAGTTGGTAACAACTCCATAGGGTTATACCCTACCGAGTCGAAAGTCTATTTATAAAGTAGTATATAATGTTATTTAGCATATATACGCACAAACAAATATACACCCACAATTGCCACACTACACAAGTTACCACTCACAAACATAGATACGCATAATACACACACAAACACACCAAGTGCACGCACAGCAACATTCCGAGCCAATGCACTTAGCTAGTCGTATGATTATGTTTTTGTTGTATTAGTGTTGTTTAAAATTTTCGTTGTTTTACTATACATAGTTCCAAAAATTTGTTTTAGTACCTAATGTTGAAAATATTAGTGCTAAGAAAGAGCGGAGCCTCCTGGCACAAGCATACTTTTGCTTAAAAGGAGACTCCAGCATCTACCATTGTTTTTGTATCTCAACTTACTGAAATAAATTATTTTGTATTGTATATAACTAAGACAATAATCTCGTTATATAGTACGGCACCAAGTCATTAATTCTGGGTAAGTATCAAAGCTCGCTCTGAAAGGATAGCTCAATTTGTCACTGTTTAATCACCGTTATGTGAATCACGAAGTAATTGGAGCAAACCTCGTTAATAATAAAGTTATACATGATATAATTAGGTTTATTAAGGGGAAACTGTATTTGACATAGGTATATAAGCATATTGCTATCTCATCTTTTTTTATATATAAGAGGGGGACATTCGAGCATGTTTAGCCCAGCTGTTAGATCCTCTTCAGCCCCCTTACCACCATCTATTATTGTGATTCAATAATTGAATAGATTGCTTATTCATACCAATGAATAAGCGACTCTATTACGTTTGAAATAGAGTCGCTTATTCATTGGTATAAATAAGCAATCTATTCAGTTATTGAATCGCAATAAGAGATGGTGGTAAGGGGGCTGCTCTACCGACTAAGCTAAAAATACATATTTGTCAATAACTTTAATCTAGTACCAATTTATGGAATAAAAAATCCGAGGGTAGTCGGCTACAGCTTCAGCGGCCTGGTCATGGAGATCATCAACACCAAGGGGTCGCCGATCCGTTTCCCATCTCCACTTAACATCAGTAAATCGTAAGAGCAGCTGTATAAGATTTTTTAAACATACAGCCATAGGCGAACATCGCGGCAATAAAAAATGGCTACAAAGCGCTTACTCAATCTACGCATGTATACATGCAGTAAGCAAACAAAGGAAAATAACATGAGCGCACGAAGGCATTTTATCTACGACTTTGTAGTAATTGTTTATGATTACAATTAATGACTTGCCGCGAAGGTAAAAGGAGCTGGACTGAGGGAATGCCGGGCAATTACCCTCCTTTCTTCTTGCCATAATTGAGGCAAGTAGAACGCATCTATAGATAAAAACATCTAGGATATAGTCACTAGTCAGAGGATCTCGATGGCTTCGTTGCGCTTGTCAGTCTAATCGTAGCCTCCTATGGATGGGTTTATTTGTCTAGAACTCCTCCGTGCTTCGGAGGGCACGTTAAGCCGCCGGCTGTTGTCATTAGATGACAGACGTTAAGCCTAGTCAGTTGCTTTTGATCGGCTTGAAATACTGGCCTCCGCCAACCCGCAGTTGAGAAGCGTGGTGGAGTATTCTTTAAACCACTTCGATTGAGGGGAGACCCGTATCTCAACAGTGGAATAACTATAAAACAATAAATACATAGTCCTTGACTAATTACACGTTGTCATCTAGTCCCAAACTAAGCAAAGCTTGTACTATGAATTCTAGATAACTGACATACGTACACAAATGTTTGCCATGTGCGGGGATCGAACCTGCGACTTCGGAGTCAAAGTGGCTATTGCTAGCCATTCGACCACCGAGCTCGTCTATTGGTAGATGCCGAGTAAGGTTTTCCCTTTGCGGCCGGCTAGTAACAGCTCCATAGGGTATACCCGACTGAGTATCTACCAAGCTAGGTAGCTTGGTAGATACTCAGTCGGGTATATCTAGTCTATCTCGCTTTGTACCTTGTTAGTTTAAATTTAATATTTAGTGATAGCAATCTTCTAGTTCCAGGAAAACAGAAAATAAATACCTTTCCTTTAATATCTAACAAGGGAAATTCTTTGTCTTTACAATTAAATTATCACACCACGCAAATTAAATCAACGCCGTCAACAGAATTGGCGTCGAAACTCGAGTTTGTATAATGAAAACGTTGTTAGAAGCTCATTTTGCGGCAAGAATTTCTTATACGAGTGGTTTGTATTTCGGCACGTCTTCAAAGGAGATTAATCATATTTTCATATTAATTTCATTGCTTGGAGAGATCCGCTAAAAGTATTGCCTACTCGTTGGCTTTCAGTAATCGAGAATTTGAAGAAGTCATTCAAGACGGCGGCTATCTAGATGAGCTGATTTTTATCTCAGCATTATTGTGTTTTTGGATTGTTGTGAATGAGCAATTTGGCTTGCTGTTACGTTTATTGTATGGCAAGGGACTATTTAGGATTAGGTGAATTAAGAAGTCAATGAAACTGATTGTTTTGACCAAAACCTGATAACTAAAAAATGGGGTGTGGCTGTGTCATGGACACGGTCTTGTCATCATCATCATCAGGTCCATTTTAGTCTCCACTACAGGAGCACGACCCTCTCTCGTCCGTCCTAGATGGAAGGAGGATTTGGCATACACTCCCCACGCGTGCCAAACGGCTTGGGTAGATACACGGTTGTGTATTCTACGCGATTACGTTATATGCACTAAAATTATCTCAAAATGGCAGCGCTTCCCCCCTCCCCCGCACGCGATGTTCTATAGTCCTTACTTAGCGTAATAAATTCTTTCATCCTTCATCTAACCAGTGGTGTGATTGAATTTTGGTTGGAGATGATAGATATGTAGCTGAAGCACTAAACTGTATCCGCCGATTTTGTTGTCATTAGTTTTTTTTTCATCCCCATGGAAGTAATGTTATAGACGTATTCATGTCAAGAGTTGTGGTAGATGTCATTGATTATATCATACTAAACGCAGTCGTAATTACGAGACAATGTGATGTTTTTACTACATTTTCAGCGACATTTATTGAGCTTATAAAATCGTCCGGTCATTCTGTCTGTACGTCCTGAAACTCAAAATTTTGAAATTCTGACTTCGGATTCGTGTAGAGCATCAAAAAGTAGTACTGTAAAGTGACCTTGGTTTTCCGATATCAATTCGGGAAAGTGGCCAAAATAAATAAATAAAATAAATAAATTTCGCTATGGTGGCGCATGCTGCGCGTCCGATGTTTTGCTAATGTACCGGACCGAAAAGGTATATAAATCAAATATATCACAGGTTTTCTGAATTCCTAAATGCTAATAAGTTGGAGCCTTATCTAAAATTGGATTCATTTAATCTATTTGCTGATCTATGTTGAAGCCAATCGGTTCAATGCAATATTTTTTGCATCGGCTTACTTAGTCAGTCATTACTTGTTTACACCACGTAATATGGCAAACAGGCGTGCGACCCGCGTAATGTGAAGTAGTTACCCAAGCCATATAAACGCTAGAAACATAAAATATTGCTAACAATTTCTAATGTTCTACTTAATTAAATTTATTTTGCCATTTTATTTTGAACCAAAACCAACTTCACCTGCACGTGGTGCACCCTGCTAACTGACAAACGAAGCTCTGGCGAAAAGAGAGGTAGGGAGCGTAATTGTAAGCTACCCGACTGGAGAATGTACCTCCACCTCACAGAATACCGCAGCCAAATAACAATTCCCTTGAGGGTTGTTGTGTTCCTGCGAGTGAGTGAGGTCACCAGAAAGAAAGGAAGGAGATCTTGCGTTGGCAGCGGGGATGGCGGCGCGCGAGCAATATTTTATGTTGCGAGCGTTAATATGGCTACGGTAACCGCTTCACATCAGGCGGGCCGTATGCTTGTCTGCCACCCGTCGTAGTATATAAAAAAAAAAAAAAAAAAATACAAGTGAAATTTAATTAAGTTGAACAGTACAAGTGCTTTATTAATAACGAATTATACATATTGTTCCACCAAGTGCGGAGTATCGTCAGCATCAACAATATAAAATATCGCTCTTATTCTGTGGGTGGAGGTACTTCCCCAGTCGGGCAGCTTATCAATACGCCGCGCCCTACTTTCTTTTGCGAGAGCCTAGTTTGTTAGTCACCAAGCTCTCAATCGAGGGGCCTAACTGCTTAAGCTGTAACTAATTACGTTCGAATATTTTGATTCCGTAAATAGGGCTGGTTTTAATAACAAAACATGTTCAGGCTTAGTCGGTAGAGCTCAAGGGTAGCTCTAGGTTTTTATCAGCTAAGCTGAACACGATTACTATCAATCAAATCTGAAGTTGGATTTTTGCAGTCAAAAAATAAATAATAAATAAATATTGTCAAACAAATTACACAGCGCTATCTAGCCCCAAAGTAAGCGAAGCTTGTGTTATGGTACTAGACAACTGATAAACATACGTAAATACATTTTTTTTTGTAAATACATACTTATGATACATAGAAAACACCCAGACTAAGACAAACAGACATGTTCATGCACATAAATGTTTGTCCTGTGTGGGAATCGAACCCACGAGCGTTGGTGTCGAAGCCGCGTCATTGACCGCTACGTTACCGAGCTCGTCAAAAAACCCGATGGTATACGGCTTGAGCTTCAACGGTAGGTTGCTCTGTTTATCTACAACTTTGTACTCACGTTCCGCATGTCCGACTCGAACTTGGCCGGATTTTGTTAAATTCTTGTTTATAATTAAAAAACTGGCCAAGTGCTCGCGCACGAAGGGTTCCGTACCATTGTCTATAAAAACGACAAAAAAATCACGTTTGTTGTATGGGAGCCCCCTTAAATATTTATTTTATCTTTATTTAACTATTTATTATTAAAAGGAATATATAACTAAATATTATGTGAGTATTTCAAGCGTCTACCTATTGCCGTTATCAATTTCGAGCAAAAACGAGCAAAAAAAATCACGTTTGTTGTATGGGAGCCCACTTGAATATTTATTTTATTCTGTGTTTTAGTATTTGTTGTTATAGCGGCAACAGAAATACATCATCTGTGAAAATTTCAACTGTCGAACTATCACGGTTCATGAGATACAGCCTGGTGACAGACGGACGGACGGACGGACGGACAGCGGAGCCTTAGTAATAGGGTTCCTTTGTACCCTTCGGGTACGGAACCCTAAAAATCACGTTTGTTGTATGGAAGCCCCCTTAAATATTTATTTTATTCTACATTTTAGTATTTGTTGTTATAGCGGCAACAGAAATACATCATCTGTGAAAATTTCAACCGTCTAACTATCACGGTTCATGAGACACAGCCTGGTAACAGACGGACGGACGGACGGACGGACAGCGGAGCCTTAGTAATAGGTTAAAAGCGTAATTTTTTTAGGGTTTCGTACACAAAGGGTAAAAACCCTTTGTGTACGGAACCTTAAAAAAATTACGCTTTTAGGGTTATATAATGAAGTGAATATGCGACTTCATTGAAATCACCCTACCTTTTTATATTATAAGGTTTAATTTCAAAATTATCCTCTAAAATTTTCAAAATTCCATCCTAATTAAATTTAAAGGGGACCACCTCGGGAGAACTGTCATGCGGAGGCAAAAAAATCAGTATACAAATACTATATATAGATACAGATAGCAAGGAGTTGCTGCGATAGCAGCTGGGGTGGCGGCGCACTTATTTATATTATTTATATTTCATGTTGCAAGCGTTATATGTTACGATATGAGCAAAAGTAGCCAGAATATTCTGAGGTCGATGTATTCAAGAAAATGTATCTAAACATTAAAGATATTACGTCTCAATGCAAACGCATTTTATCGGGCAATACATGAAATGATAAATAGGCTATAAAAGAGGCATTATGGCCATCATACTCCGGGATGTTGGAATCCTCTCAATTTCCTAATGGTTCTATAACAAATGACAGGCTTGAGACAGACGGTGAATTTGGGTCGCACCGTAATGGTCACTATTTACGCCATTTCACGAAGTCAGATATTACAGGATATGATCCAAGATATTGCGCCATATTTCAATAGCCCGATTTCAGTGACCATTTTGTTTTTGCAGATTTAGTTTCGTTAACATTAATAAAAAAATATATAGTAGTAACATTAGTCACAAAATATTGAACCTCAAAGTCATCATTTGGTTCTGGTTATCACTCCCGGTTATGCTTGTCACTATCCTGTCGATAATTTATTCTTATTAACACCACGCCGGCTACTCCATACAAACGTTTGAACCAAAGCCAACCTCGCTTGCACGTGGTGCACCCTGCTGACTGGCAAACGAGGCTCTGACGAAAGGAGAGGTAGGGCACAGCGTATTTTTAAGCTGCCCCACTAGCGACCAATCCACCTCACAGAATACCGCAGCCAAATAACAATTCCCTTAAGGGTTGTTGTGTCCCTGCGAATAAGTGAGGTCACCAGAAGGAACGAAATGCTTGTGATTCTAGCTTAAAACTTTCGTCTATGAGATGCTACGGAATTAAAAATTATTGGCATCACACACATCTTTTTACTTTCAAAAACATTTCAAAAACTGGACTTCGGTTAATAGCAATCACTACCAGTTGACTACCAGTACCACCCTGTAGAGTGACAGGGTTTGGATGTTGGATTAAAAAAATGATTTGAATCGTCTTCAGTTTAAGCACTACATTCCCATAACAAAATGCTTTCCTAAATTTCTTGGCCTTGGCCATTGCTTTTAGCTTTTTTGCCTCCACGGTCTCTTGGTTACTGTTGCTATATTACTCGACCAGCTTACCTTCGGTCGATGCGGTATACGGCTGCCTGTTCAGTGTCTCTTCTTCAAAATCAAAATCAGATGCATGTCGTCCATCCTACTGACTGACAAATAAGGCTCTAACAAAAGATAAAAGGCTATAATTGTTGCAAGTGGCAAACATGAATCATCATAAATAAATCATGAATCGCCAAACTTGTCAAGAGCGCGGTCAAATTGTATCGACCTTTTTGTGGCATAACAGTACATATAGACATTTCAAATTTTATACTAATTTGTTCTGTCTTTAACCCGTAAAAGACTAACAAACATCTGTACATCCTTCCTCACAAACTTTTACATATCTGACATAAGTGTCCGTTTCTAGCACTATGGCTAAGAGCTTTTGAAGTTTCCCTGCTACATTGGTGCTATAAAAATATATGCATCTATAACTGAATATTTCTTCCCCGGCGCCCGACGGCATATTATTCCCGAGATACAAATTTCCGTCTAGTTCAGGAGTGAGCTGCCGCTGGTTGGAGATGCATTATTAGAATATCGGTAAGTATATGTGGTCTATGTGAAAATATAGTAAAATTGGGTTAGTATCAGAAGACCAAAATATCAGAACGACCAAGTATTTCTAATCAAGGATTTCAGTCTGTAAACTAAGAAAATTTAACTAAAGTCCTGACAACGGTTCCATTTTGTTAAAATTATAATTAGCCGATATCTGTACGTAGACATTTAAGAACAAAATATATAAAGGTTGTGTGAGAACAATAAAAGCCAAAACAATTACTTTTGCAATTATATCTGTATGTTTGTACGTGTATCATTAAAAAACTACTACACGAAATTGGATGCAAATTTCACAGTTGTATTACTGGAGGTATAAAATCTGGTGTATGTTAGAGTAGGAAAGTTACTTATTAAACATATAATAACAGATAATGTAATTTAATTTGACATAACGTTCATCTACTGTAATTTGGTATCCATTGCAGGTTTAGTCAGTTTTGATATTTTTAGTCCATTTCAAGCCAGCAATATATTTTCAATTTTATAGCAAATGAAATTATATGAATTGAATATTATAACATAATGCTATTATGACATATATGAAGCACCAGAGTAGAAACGGAGTTATCCATAATTATTTTTTTATTTTATGACGCACGACCAGGCTGGAGAAGTTGCGGCCGCGAGTTAAAAAAACAGAGTCCTTGAAATAATTTGCAGCGTATCAAGAGCAGAAATACGATATTTGTTATCTAGATCCAGTGTCCGTCCGTCGGAAATCCGTTACATTTGATAATGCGTTGTCAATATTGTCGACAGACGCCTTCCTTAATAGCGTGAATGTATGTACTCGTGACGTCAGACTTCCGAACATTTTGCTGTGGAGCCAGATATAGAGCCTATATAAACAGTAATTTCCATGACCTCAATCTTTCGCTTTTTATGGAGGCTTTAAATGCTGTTTATTTCCCATGGAGATAGGAACATTGAAAGATATTAGGGTGATAACAGACAATCAGTGTTTAGTGAAATTCTCATTTTTTGTTATGGACGAGCCCGGCGGTCAAATGGCTACTTTGACTCCGAGGTCACAGGTTCGATCCCCGCACAAGACAAACATTTATGTGCATGAGCATGTTTGTTTGCCTTGGTCTGGGTGTTTTCTATGTAATATGTTTGTATTTGCAAAAAAATGTATTTAAGTACATTTATCAGTTGTCTAGTACCCATAGTACAAGCTTTGCGCTTAATTTGGCACTAGATGGCGCTGTGTAAATTATCCAGAATTATTTATATTTATGTTACCACCAATGACATGTTACTACCATCAGTAACATACCTCTAATGTAATGGCTGAATTCGACAAAAGAATTCACACTACAATAAAAACAAAAGAAATTATACAAAATACGGGATAACCCACCAGACATTCTCACCACTGCGTCTCCTGTGTACTACCTGCCACCAGTGTGACCACCAAAAAGGCAATGCATTGTGAAGTCCACTGCAGTTCCGGGGGGTAAAACTACGGCTGCCTTGGAACTCACAACGAATTTAATTAGTAGAAATCTGTTGGAGTCGAAAGAAAGATGCTTTGGTAAATTGATTTCCCCTTTTGGCAATGTGAGAAACAGCAATGTGGCAAATAAGGTGTTAAAAGTCTACTGAATGGCTAGTCAAGTAAAGCTTAATTGCCTTGTACCACCTATTTTAAGTATATAGACACGCATTTGACATACATCATCTGAGGTGTGAGATTCATACCCACTTAATATTAAGTAGCAAGACCTAACGACAATTTAGGTGGTGTGGAGACGCCTTTCGCTTTGAATGGCAATTATAGATGTTTAATTTAAACAAAAATCAAATTTTATACTACCGGTGGCAGACAAGCATACGGCCCGTTTGATGCAATGCGGTTACCGTAACGTGCCCGCTCTTCAAAAAGGGCATCAAGAGATTCGCATAAGCAACGTATAAATCACGCTCTTGGAGTTAAAGGCTGCGGTAACTGCTTGCCATTAGGCTTTTTTATTGCTTTAAAAAAGATAATGTGGATATTATGTTAATGTAGGCGGTGACTTATAAAACGGATCAAATTGGGTATTTACCTACTTACATCTTTAATGGGGCCAAAGGACTAAATTGCAAATAAACGTTAGCTTCAACGAGTTTATGTTAATTTTATCTACGTGCTTGTAAGCTTTCAATTTTATTGTCATGAAAATAAGGGAATTGTGCGTTAACATTTCGTAATTGGTTGTATTATCTGTAGGTACAGATTGGAGATGGCGTCTTTGTGCGTGTCAGTCTAATCGGAAACGCAAATTAAGCAACGACAATTCATTTGCGACAGGCTTACAGCCTTTCCATGGATTTATATGTAGATTTAAATAAAAAAATATTGTCAGACAAATTACACAGCGATATCTAGCCCCAAAGTAAGCGAAGCTTGTGTTATGGGTACTAGACAACTGATAAACATACGTAAATACATTTTTTTTTTGTAAATACATACTCGTAGTTACTTTTCATATATATAGAAAACACCCAGACCAAGACAAACAGACATGTTCATGCACACAAATGTTTGTCCTGTGTGGGAATCGAACCCACGAGGGTTGGTGTCGAAGCCGCGTCATTGACCGCTACGCCACCGAGCTTGTCAAAATTTCAGATTTCTCGAGTTTGTCCGTACTTCGGAGGGTACGATAATCCGATGGGAACGGCTGTTGCCTTTAGATGACAGTCGTTAAGACAAGTGGCCTTTAGGCGGCTTTTTTAGGAGGCTCCACCAACCCACTGTAGAGCTGCGTGGTGGAGTATCATAACCCCTTCGATTGAGGGGAGACGTGTATCTCAACAGTGGGTTTGTGCCGACTATAGTCTTTGCCTTTACTGGCGGTTGAAAACAACTCCATAGCGTATACCGGGTGGAGTATGCTCTAAAACCCCTTCAATTAAGGGGAGACCCTTAACCCAGCAGTGTGATGAGTTAGGGTTGACGACGAGAGATTTTGATTGTATATATTTAGTACTTATGTGTTTGAATGCGAACCCGTGTGAAGAATCTCATGGCAAGAACAGCATGGCAGTGTCAACTGACTGGATACTGTTATCTAGTCTGTAGTCAGTTGCCGCTGCAATTTAGGCTCCTCTTTTCGCTTACCATCAGGCTAAGCAGAGATCTATGCTGATCTAGTATTAAAAAAAAGAATTGGGAGAGTGCATGTGTATCCTAGAAAAAAAAAAATATGGGATGTAAATTGTACACCATCACGTCAAGCCAGAGCCAACCTCACCTCCATGTAGTACACCCTGCTGATTTACTAACGAGGCTCTGCCGAAAGGGGGTAGGGCACAGCGTAATTTTAAACTGCCCATCGGGGAAGTACCTCCACCTCACAAAATACCGCAGCCAAATAGCAATTCCCATTGGAATTTGTGTTCCTACGAGTAAGTGAGATCACCAGGAAGGAAGTTGCTGCGTTGGCAGCAGCGACGGCGTCGTGTGAGCCATAATTATCACGTTACAAGCGTTTATATGGCTACCGTAACCGCTTCACATCAGGCGTGTCAAACAAATGCATTACTCGTATTTCCTAATGATGTTACAAAAACAAATATGTGTCGATCAAGTTACGCAAGGTGAAAATAACATAAAAATCACCAAGTGAAAAATATCTATATTTATCTATCTATATTAGTATTTCTTGATACTAAACAGTGTTACTTATTGTAATGTAAAATCTTCCTTGTGAGATGTGAATAAATACTATTATTATATTATTATCTAGCTTTTTGGTATATTTTCGAAATAAACTTTTTAATATACACAACGGAATTTTAAAAACATTTTCGATTTCATAATCCTAGAGCCTACAATGAAAATTGTGTTCAGCAAAACGTTATCTCTCGCAAAATGCCATTTTCATACGTGAATTTTCGCGTAGATGCAGCGCTATCGAATTTATTTGCTGATACATCAGATTAACATTTTCTCTTTTTTCGTTTTATTTTTCATACTTTCGGAATTGCGGAAAAATATTTGCTCTTAAACATACCTCTTTTTTTCCGTAGCGTGCGATGAAGGGGGCTATACTAGGGATCTCTAAAAGATTTGTTTTATATCACGTCGGGTGACAGGCTAATAATATACGGCCTGCCTGATGTGTAGTAGTTACCGTAGGCATATTAACGCTCGCATCATCAAATATCGCTTGCGCGCTGCTACCCCCACTGCCAACGCAGTAACTCTTTCCTCTCTGTTGACGACCTCACGCACTCGCAGGGACACAATAACCTGTATTTTGTGAGGTGGAGGTACTTCCCTAGTGTAGCTTACAAATACGCTGCTCTACCTCTCTTTCGCCAAAGTGCATCACGTGCAGGGTTGACTTTGGGTCTACAGATCGTGGCATCCCATCAACAATTTACTGATCGAATCCAGAACGAAGAAATTCGATGAAGGACCAAAATTGTCGCTATAGCCTTCAGAGTTAGCAAAATGAAGTGGCCGACTACAGCTGCCGAGTCAGTGATGGCAGATTGGGGAGGAAGGTTATCTCACCACGTGGAAACCACGCGTGTGCCGACAAAGTGGTGGACGTTCCCCTTCTAGACAGTCCGATGCCCTCAGGAAAAATGTTGGAAACAGCTGGATGCGGAAGGTGGAGGATCGCATTTGGTGGAAAGCATTTGGGAAGGCCTATATCCAGCAGGAGATAGATACAGGCTGATGATGATGACGATATGATAAATATCATTGCAGAATAGTTCTAAATGAAAAAAAGATATGAATTTCAAACTACTCCTATCTGTGTAAAGAAAAATATGCCCTTAATTAATTGTGACTTTGTTAAAGCTAGTTAATTTGTTTTAGAATTTTACTACATGTATTTGATGAAAATGTATTCAATGATTCTCAAGATTCACCGATAGGAAGAAAATCGAGAAAGCAGAGGAAGCAACTTTGTTATCTAGAGTTCAAACGTAGCCAAGTGAATTTGTGAATTTAAAATGAATCGGAAGAGCTTTGAAGACGACTCTACGGCTCTCGATCGGACAGCGACGGATCTGCTTCTACGAAATAAAATGTAAAAATGTGAAACTTGTTAAGATCACTTTTATCTTGACACTTTGGGCTTAATCTCGTTCTTATGTCATACGTAATAAGAGTTATAGTCGCACTGTGACTGTCAAGTATAATCTACTCTTAACTGTACTGTAGGACGATTGAATAAAAGTAAGACAGGTCGTATGGCTAGCAATGACTACTTTAGTACCAAGATTCTATTCTATTTCGAATCTCTATTTACCATTGAGCATCTGCGGGCTCCGCCAACCGGCAGTTGAGCAACGTGGTGAAGAATGATCTAAACCCCTTCGATTGAGGAGAGACCAGTATTCCAGCAGTGGGATAAATAAGAATTGTCGATGATTTGCGGCCACTTAGACAATATCGAAATTACCACTTTAGTCAGTTTTATAATCGTCAAAAAGATGACAATATTGTGTTACGTGTTCTGCCTACCAAATTGTAATATAAGTACGTAGTACCACTGTGATATAAGTCAATAAAATTGACTTGTCAATATGGAGAAGTTCCATTCAGTACCACGGTGAAGAAATACTTACAAACAAAGGCAAGTTACATCTTTGTTTATGAGCTATATTTTTTTAGATTGGTTTCTGTATCCGACATAGAACCTGTCACAAAACAACAAAGACGCTACAGGCTCTTGTCACGCTGTTCAGCAAACATTCAAAATGCCCCACACCAGCTCCGGAAACCCAACGTTCGCACCGTCTCTGCCCGTTCATGCCTTTTTATTTAAAGTTATGTTTGTGAGTCTAGTTATTACAGAATAAGAAATATTACTAGGAGATATGGAATTATTATTATTGCAATCGATGTGTTAGGTATCAATTCAATGTTTTAGGTCCCCAATAGTGTTACATTGGTTAGATACTTAAAATCCTTGGTGCACGGTAGTTGCGATTCACTTTCTTTATAGGCTTTTAATGCCTTATTTGTCACATTGCTAAGAGCGGAAGTCAAATTTCAAAAGCTTCTTGCTCCAAATAATTTCTTCTGATTAAATTTGTTGCGAGTTCCAAGGCAGTCGTAGCTTTACCCTCGGGACTGCACTGTCCATTGCCTTTTGTGGTGGTCGCCGCTGTTAATCCTGGCCACACAGAAGACATAGTGGTGGGAATGTGTGATGGGCCCCCGTCCCGTTTTGTAGATATGGAATATATCTAGTCATAGTTAAAGCATAGTTACCAATGTTGAATGTGTAGGCTAACATAAAGGAGATCGCTTGATGCTTATATATATATAGCTGATAAGTTATATATAGATGATAAGTTATCTCAGTCCCATACATTTACACAATATTTTACTTAGTGGTTCATACAGATACATACTTAACAGATACATAGTTCTAAAGCCCAAATTAATGTTTACTTATCTTATAAATAAAAAAGCCTTTATAGAAAACATAAATAACATGGGAAAACAATTTTCCGCCGGTAAAGCGATAGCGGACGGCGCTATACGTACATTGGCGATAGGAGCATTTTTATGAAAAAGAAAGTATTTTTGTTATAAATAAGATTAGTTTCTTCTTCAAAAAATCGTATTTTTATAAATGAAATTTCAAAATGTAATAAATAGACTGTAGGAGTGGGATAACAATAAAAAAAAACTATTGGAATTCAATTCGAACGCGTAGGTTTTTCATTATTGGTACCTAGAATACCAAGAACGCCCTTCATATACATTTAATTTAGAATAAATTTAATTTAAAATATATGTACTGTAGTAAATTGAGACAGCGTAGCAAGATTGTTTATTATTATTATTTATTGTCCAACACATCTCATTTCGTCCATACACTCGTATATGACCACAAACAAAATCCTCGCAGGGTTTAACTGTTTTGTGGGGAGTCACTTAAATGTAATAACTAAAATTATTAAATATACATAAAAATTACATATAATTATGATTACAAGAAAAAGTGTTTTACGGACGTTCAGAATTTTCGCTTATATAACCAGAAGCAGAAGGCTGTATTTTCGCCAAAAAGCCTTTTTTTTTATACTACGTCGGGTGGCAGACAAGCATACGGCCCGCCTGATGTGAAGTGGTTACCGTAGCCATATTAACGCTGGCAAGATAAAAAATCGCTCGCGCGCCGCCACCCCCGCTGCCAATGCAGCATCTCCTTCCTTTCTGGTGACCTCACTCACTCGCAGCAACACAACAACCCTTAAGGGAATTGTTATTTGGCTGCGGTATTCTGTGAGGTGGAGGTACATTCCCCAGTCGGGTAGCATACAATTACTTTTCGCCAGAGCTTCGTTTGTCAGTCAGCAGGGTGCACCGCGTGCAGGTGAAGATGGCTTTGTTTCAAAGATGTTGATGAACCACATACACCCCAAAAATACAGCCTGGGTCTTACTTTTCTTTCCGCAATATGTTGAGCATCGCTAGGTATAGACTACGACAAGAATAGTATATTTAAATGTATTTAAGTATAGTATGTTCATGAGAGGTAGGGTAAAGCGTATTTGTAAGATGCCCGGCCGGGAAAGTACTACCACCTAACACCTCACGCAACAAAATAACAATTCCCTCGAGGGTTGTTGTGTTCCTGCGAGTGAGTGAAATTACCAGAAAAGAAGGAGATGCTGCCTTCGCACCGGGGGTGGTAGCGCGCGAGCGGTATTACATGTTGGGAACGTTATTATGGGTACGGTAACCGCTTCACATCCTATCTTATATATACAAATGAATTGCTTTTTGTTAGTCTCGCTAAAACTCGAGAACGGCCAGGCCGATTTAGCTGATTTTGGTTTTGAAATGTTTGTCTTAGCCCAGGGAAGGTTTAAACGGTGAGAAATTTTGGAAAAAATTCAAGAAAGATAGTGAAAACAACAATTTTAATTTCCCATACAAAGTGTTCCTACTATAGTCGAATGTCATAACAGCAAAGATGGCGAACCTACCTATCAAAAGTGTCATTGTCACAAAGAATCGACGTCATATTTGTTGGTTGTCAAATATGACTTTCTCAGAAGTGACTTAAATGACACAACACTAATGCTTATGCCGCACTCATCGCGATAACGCGAATATTCGGGTTATAGCGATGTATAAAGCCAAATATTCGCGAACACTTCGACACTTCGGGCGAAGCTTCGGGGACATCGCTCCGCTGTCGGTAAACTCTCGTACATCAAAGGGTTTCATCGCGATGAACTTCGCTTGCGCGGCCAAACTTCAGTCGGCCCGCGCACCCATCGTTAAACATGGGTTGGAGTGGGTAAATAATATTTTTTTATCCTTTTTCTTGCTTTTAATTTGTTTATTAGATGACATAATTGTAAAAAATATAATTTGCTTTCATAAAATAGATACAGAGTAACCGCGGCGTCCATTATGTTTTTTTTTGCGTTTGTACATCGCGATAAACTTTACATCGCGCAATACTCGCATTGAAGCCGCGAAGATTCTCCGTAGACCGAAGACGAAGTTTATCGTCCGAATGTTATCGCGATGAGTGCGGCCTAGGCATAATAGACATCAAGAATGGAGTTGAAATATGTAGTGACTGTTTATGGCACTGAGCAAATAATCACTTGGTTTATGGTAAATCATACTTTGACCAGTACTTAAGATTAAATAATAGAAATCTGCAAATTTCATAAACACTCGCATTATAAATTACAAAAATGATTGCAATAGTAACCAGTGTCAGCAATGCGAATAGTACCAGAAAATTGGGCTGAACGCAGAACGAGGTTTGTGGATTCACATAAGACAACATTTGGTAAGACCAACATCACATTAAACGGATCCTAATTATTTATTCTGAAGTACCTAAATCTGTGATTCACATTAATTTTACTTAATTCAAATTTGTCGTTTAGTCATAAATTTATTTGGCAAGAACTTTCTTTACTGAAGTCTAAAGGGCTGCCAGGGGTTTCTATCGACATCATCCGAGACATGTACCGAAATTCCAAATCCATAGTTTAGACCTCTGTCGGAAAGACATTAGACATTCGTGGTATTAGACGAATTGTCAAGTAGTATCATGGATCCACATGGACCATGTTCATGTATGGTGATATAATAGCACTGGCGGATGCGGATAGAGGGTTTGGTGCGATGAATGCAGCGACTGATCAAGAGTTCTGACCGCCCTAGGCTAATTATGAGGACGAGACCACCGACTGATTCAAGTGACAAGTCAGTATTTATTTATTGTTAAAATCAGGGGCTCCCAAGTTTTTTCAGTTCACATCGCATTTAATTTTAGTGTCTCGGCACAGTATAAGTAATAGTACTAACGTACAGTATGGACACTCTCTGCCGCTCTCACTAGTCGACCTCACCTCCCCTATGGAACCGATTTGGAACCGTTCGCAATGGATGCAACGTCCTACAAATTGACGTCGCTAGTATTTTATTCTCCATTCAGTTTAAAAGATGGAAGTTACTTGTGCAGTGGATGGATATCTCAACACATGGAAAATCAAAGAAATAAATTTATTCGATCCCTTTGGATGAAATAAAGTACAGATTTTTTTATAAATTACCTAAAAAGCATGCGGCAGCCATAGTTTCATCATAACTAATTCATGTCTGTCAAAGTAGGATACAAGATACAATTAATACGAGATGAGAAAAGGATAGCATTATATGTCTCAAAGAGCAAGTGAGTGCGCAGACGCGAAAGTGACATTGCTGTCACTTGAGTTATGGTGGTTTATTGTTTACAATTTTCTTATTTACCAGTACATTTCAATGTTTATTGTGCGTGATCTCATGTGTGGTATTAGTTTTAAATTACGTTTGTTCCATGTGAATATGAAAATGAATCAAATCATTGCGCATGCATTTATATGAATAGTAAAAAGCTCCAATTAGTAAGAATGAAATGGTTTGACCATTACAATGAACCGGTGGGTGTTCGGAAGGCGAACGTTTGATTTAGTGGTGATTAGAAAATATAAAATTTTTGGGTAAGTTAGCAATGGCAATTATACAAGGCGTTTTATAAATATTGGCTGAAGTCAGTGTAGTGTATTTACTATGTTTTTTTTTCTTCACTACGCCCACTTGATGTGAAGCGGTTACCGTAACCATATTAACGGTCGCAACATTAAATATCGCTCGCGCGCTGCCATCCTCGCTGCCAACGCAGCAACTCCATCGTCTCTGGTGACCTCACTCAAAAATTGTTATTTGACTGCGGTATTCTGTGAGATGGTGGTACTTCGTCAGTCGGGTTGTTTAAAAAATACGCTATGTCCTACTTCTCTTTTCGTCAGAGCCTCGTCTGTCAGTCAGCAGGGTGTACCCCGTGCAGGTAAGATTGACTTTGGTTTAAAGATGTTGATGAACCACTTACACCCCCTTACATGTCCGACTAATAATTGAATAATGTCAGCCCTAGAGAACGTCACTCAAACATAGGCACGTGTACAGACGTCATTTGGTTACTACATGCAAAAGTGCCACTTTTGTATGGAGTGGCCGGGGTTTGGTCTCGGTTTAGTTGAAATATGTAGCGTAGTTGCAATTATGCTAGATTAATATTCCATGGGAAGACACGATTTCAGCGCGCCCCCCTGATCCTCGCGTCCTAGGCTGCAGCCTAATTAGCCTAAGGATTAATCAGGCCCTGGATGAATGAATTAATGGAAGAGGTCACTTGAGAACTTTGGCCTGAATCTGAATACGGGAAAGATCGAGTACTTGGGCTGCAAAACAACAGATCCCACGACCATAAGGATATGGTCGAACGCACGGACGGTTTAAGTACTTGGATCTGTTTTTCGATCATCAGATAGCATCGACTGCGAGATTTCAGTAGCTTGGACTAAGTGGCTTGAGGTAACCAGTGTCATCTGTGACTCCAAAATTCCGCCAAGTTGAAAGGACAAATCTATAAATCCAAGATTAGACCATTTTATAAGTTAGTAAAGGATCGCCAATACTTGAGCGACACGTACAGGTGTTGTCTTTCATGGAGCTGAATATGCTGCGCAGTATGCGCGAGGTTTCGTAGAAGGACCGCGTCAGGAATTCTCGGACATGGCAAGCAAACTGCAGAGAGTCATTTAAGCTGGTATTGTCAAATTTTATGGAAAGAGGCAAGTTATGAAACAAATGTCTTGCAATGGCACATCCTCCAGGTTTGTGCACACAGGGTAGGCTCTTTTTAAAGAGACACAGATCTTAGATCGTATATATTTATGAAGTAGTAGATGTAGGTGAAACAAAGTTCACCGGGCCAGCTAGTGTTATATAAAACTATACTACATAGTATAAAAAACCGTACTATAAAAATTACCCGACGTAGTATAAAAAAACCGGCCAAGTGCGAGTCGGACTCGCGCACGAAGGGTTCCGTACCATTATCTATAAAAACGACACAAAAATCACGATTGTTGTATGGGAGCCCACCTTAATTATTTATTTTACATTTATTTTTAAAGTGAATACAAAAGTAAATATTATGTGAGTATTTCAAGTGTCTACCTATTGCAGTTATCAATTGCGAGCAAAAACGAGGAAAAAAAATCACGTTTGTTGTATGGGAGCCCCCTTAAATACTTATTTTATTCCGATTTTTATTTATTTGTTGTTATAGCGGCAACAGAAATACATCATCTGTGACAATTTCAACTGTCTAACTATCACGGTTCATGAGATACAGCCTGGTGACAGACGGACGGACGGACGGACGGACGGACAGCGGAGCCTTAGTAATAGGGTTCCTTTTTACCCTTTGGGTACGGAACCCTAAAAACGATGTCTATACTATCGTTGTACCGTTGTATGTATTATGTAATAGTCAAAGGGGTAAGGGTGGATAGAGATAGATTTATATATTTTAGAAGAAAAACTCTACCGACAGCAATCGTAACCCAGTTACATGTCGGAATTGTTGACAAACAAAAAAGCAATAATATACGCGTTTGGACCCCGCGAGGAGACATTCTTCTTTGTCCCCGCGATCGAAAACTACCCTTAAATAAAGTTGTATTAGATTTAGCAAAACTTTGTTCGTATACATATTGACAGATTGATCAAACAACAGAGTTGTGATGTGTTGATCGAGCGAGAGCTAGTGATGTCTCCAAATAGAGATGGCGTGTGCTGAAATTTCAAAAGATTTTTTTATACCTCGTAGGTACCAAACAAAAACATGGGTTGTGCGGTTCCTCAGAAGTTTTCTACCGCGTACTGTCAAGCTGTGGAATGAACTGCCTGTCGAGGTTTTCTCAGGGGACTATGGCATGGGGTTCTTCAAAAAGGGCGTGAAGAGGTTTTTACAGGGTCGGCAACGCGCGTGTGATGCCTCTGGTGTTACAGACGTTCATAGGCTACGGTAACTGCTTTCCACCAGGCGGGCCGTATGCTTGTTTGCCACACTGGTGGTATAAAAAAATCTAAACTGGGGCCCTATCGTCGAAGCTGAAGCCGATTATCATCGGATTTTTTGATTACCAAAATCCAACTTCGGCTTAGATTGGTGGGAATGGTGTTTCGCTTGATTGGTAGAACTGCTAGAGCTCTACCGACTAAACTACAAATGTTTGCCGTTAACTTTAACCAACGACGTATTCTAGGAATAAAAATATTCGACCGGAATCGGCTTCAGCTTACGCAGTAGGACCCCAGTTAAGGAGACCGTGTTCTTATTTGGTACCCTACGTGCCATAAAAAATCTTCCTAGTTCCCGTAGCATACAGGAGCTTACTAAACAAGGAATAAGCCCGGATGTAAGCATGTGGCTTTCATCCGGGCTTAACTCTGCCCGATCTATAGCCACGCCAGGTGGTCCCACTAGTAAGTATCTATTTACTCTACTGGTCATTTTATTCACAGGAACACTACAGCGTTTGTGTTCATCGTCAAAATGTTCAAAGTTGGTCATTATAATCGATTCAGTAGCTTTTTAATTGCATTACCGTCGAACCATTAAGTCGGTTCTGATAAATACTATACAATTGTTTTAAGCGTCCTGCGTATTCTTTAATAAAAATCCTATTGACCGTTTTCGATACTCAAAAAGTATTTTTGACTTAAATATATATTTGTATATTTAAGTCGGTAGCGGTTGGATGTTAAAAGCGGAGGATCGCATATAGTGGAAAGGCCTATCCAACAGTGGGTAGATACAGGCTGATGATGATGATGATGATGATATATAAGTCAAAAATCTTTTCCAAAAAAAATATTTTCTCGGAAAATAAGTTTAGATTCATAAATTTCATCTAACATGTAAAATGGCAAAATAACAAGCACTTAACCCATTTTTCACGGATTACCCTTTTAACAAAATACATGCCCCAATATAGGGTTAGAAACTCGTAAACAAAATTTATCGTTTTCCCGCTCGAAAGAAGCTAATTTTTCGCTTATTCTGATTTCATCTAAATCGGCTCAATAGATTTAATGCAATCCCAAGTAAAACCCTTCGTAATAGGGTTTGTGTTTTAACGCAACAAATTTTTTATCGCTTAACAGCCTTGATGGAAACGCCCTTTTATATTGCTTTGTTACATTATCTTATATAAATAGAACGACAGCCATTTAAGCCCAAATTATACATAATATACCAAACTTTACCAATCTATAGCTAATGTTGCTCTGCTTGCTAGACAATAGGTATATCTATTGTATGTAGTGGTTTTGTTTATAATTAAGACTATGTATCGTATATAATTTTATGTTTTCATAGGTATTTATTGTGTGTATGTTCATTGCTGTTATTGTGAACCGCATTCGAATTTTATCTGTTTTTCTCAAAGGTTGACTGGTATAGAATGCTCTTAGCATTAAGTCCGCTTTTTGTACTATTATTCTATGGTTAATAAAGCTTAAATAAATAAATGAATGGACTATATAAATTAGAGGTGGGCGTTGAATGAACGAACCGTTTTTTTAAACTGTTTTTTGTGCGTGAACGATTAAACTAGTTTACAGTTCACAGATAAACTAGTTTATTCTTCGACTGGTTGATGAGTCCGTAGCGACGCGTCGCGATAGTCTCGTCTCGTCTAGTGACTTGACAAATGAGATTTTCGTTCGTTTACCCAGTCGACGCAACGAGACCGTTTACCGTCAACGATGAACTATTTTAAAAAACAGTCTAATTTTCGACTAGTTTACGTCGTCGTCGACGTAAACTAGTCGAAAATTAGACGTAAATGGTTTACGTTCAACAGTCGCTTAAGTGAAGAAATAGTCTTATCGACGACGACGTAAACTAGTCGAAAATTAGACTGTTTTTTAAACTAGTTCATCGTCGACGGTAAAGAGTCTCGTTGCGTCGACTGTAAAATCGTCGATGAACCACTACTATAAATATCAAATATAAACAAAGGACTTATCCATTGAATATAATGGATATTAATCTCCATGTATCGGATAAGTGGTTTCCACGTGAACGGATTGTAAACGGAGAACGTGAGACTGAGAATTCATTATAAATAACCCTTTTTGGTTAATATGGAGGAGGATCGATGCGATCTATGCTCGATTGCGCATGTCAGTCAAATCGATCACTCAAGTTAAGCAACGTCGAGCCGTCGAGGCACATTGAGCTGTCGGTCCCGGCTGTTGTCAATAGAATAGTCGTTAAGCTAAGTCAACAAACCTACCCTAACTTACCCTCTTACCCTAACCTAACCTAACCTAAACCAAAGCTTACTTTGGGTGGGTTGAAAACACTGACCTCCGCCAACCCGCAGCTGAGCAGTGTGGTGGAGTATGCGCAAAACGTTCGACTGAGGGGAGACTCGTGTCCCAACAATGGGTTGATTATGGGTTAATGCCGTGTAATATGGCACATATACTCATTTTCAAGTAAGTACCTAAATCGTAAAATTTTATGTAATGGAATCATTTGTGTACATATATCATTTGATGTACGTTAATACGCATTTTGTCCGTTGTACATACAAAAAACTTGTGTAATCTATATTATTCTGCAGACTGCCCTGGGATTTAGATGTACCTAATTCGAGCATTAACAAATATTTAAATTGTTTTAACCAATTTCAAAAAGAGGCGATGTTCTCATTAGCTTACGCGTATATTTTTTTTATAAATGACCACGTGTAACTTTATAGAGTGTAATCCGATTTACGTGACTTTTTAGGGTTGTCCAGTTTTAATTATTTTACGGTCGTTATTTTTATTTAGTAACCTCTCAGGTTTTGCGATGCCCGGAATTAGCTCGCGGGTATCTATGGTAAATTTCCATGACAGTGAGTAGCGTGTTTTCAATGAAAGAATAGTGTTCATATAAGCAGAAATTGCTTCTGAGTTCCGGATATTCTGTATTTTTTTGGCGTGATAACGTCTTATAAATCGATGAACGACGGCTGCACGCACGAAAAAGCATGACTCATTGTCGCGTTCCGCCTGAGCCGAGCGCGCAAGCGAGAGCGCGGAACAAGTGACGCATCTATCTCTTCCACTCCATCGGCCGATGTTTTCTTATGACGTTATCATGTAAAATTATCGTCCGTAAACCGACTTTACCGACAACCATGTTTACTGTAGAGTTTATTTAACTGAAGGTCACCAGGACGTTTCCTATGAATAAGAGTGGAAATACGGGAACGATACCTCATTATCAGTGATCGGCGTTAGTAGCACAGAATAATATACTCTAACAGAATATTCACTTCCGACACAATTGGAAAAATCACAATTAAAATATCAACCTTCGATACGCGCTAATACGGTCCATAATAATTCTGCAGCTGTACTCGTACCTGAGTCTTTCAGCGGCAGGGACAATCGATAGTAACCCCTATATCTAACGCCTTACGAGCGACAGCCGCTGCTTTTACAAAATGGTTTGTATCGGCCTGGACGTCATTTGGCAGCGTGTCGCTCATAGGGTTGAACCAAAACGCTCGCGACCGAGCCGCGTAGATAGGTATAAATACATACGCTTGTTTATTAATGTTCAATAAAATACATATACTTAAACTACCAAAAATTGTAGTAGGTTTACGTATGTGTACGTTTATTACTTTGTTGTACTTACTTATGTTACTATATCATACTCTGTGATTATTAAGTACATAGGTAGGTACTTAGTAACAATAATGTTAGGTAATGTTGACACTGATAGAATGTATAATTTTAGTGTAAGTTTTAACAGGAATCATGACTGTACGTACTTACAGATCAGGTTTACTATTCACGTTATCCCAATAATAGCTCGGATGTATCTTTAACACGGAAAGTATTTGTAACATTGGTGTAGGTATGTATTTTAAGTCTCTAATCTACTAAAGTCATAATGTCAGCAGAACTCACGCGCCGATAGATCAATTAGCGTACATTTTTTAACAGGTGCGAGTGATCGCCCGTGGCACTCACACACTGCTTAGGTATAACCATAAATCATTATCTTTAAAATTTGTGTTCGTGCATCCGAATGCAGAACAGTAACGCTTTTGTTTAACCATCTTGGTCGCGTCGCATAGCGCGTGCGAGAGCGCGCGTGAGTGACACTCGACTAAATTGTGCTGCCGGCAGCGTCGGTCTTGTAGGTAAATAACTCGGCCGAATGGCGGAGTGACACAGGCATGTTAGTAGTGCCATTTGGGGTCAATGAACTTGAATGTTGATGATAATATGGATATGACCACGGGATTCCGGGATTACGTTTAGTCTAGTTTAGTAGTACATTATATTTTTCCAGTTGTCGCTGTATCGTTAAGTGTGTAATACATGAAAATTCGATTATATAGAAATTAATAAAAGAAATTCTCCAGACGAACAGTTAAGAAAAACAATAAAATAAAAGTTAAGTTAAATAATAGCATGGTAAAGCATATAAATAGGTACGTAAAATACAAATAGTACTAAAATAATTAAAAGTTAAATAAAACTGTTTAATGAAAATGCCGGGATTTGGGAGGCATATCCATATTAAAATAACGGTCACAAATCCCGCGTGATGGCACTACCAACGCCGATCACTGCTCATTATAGTTGTCGTAGCATCTATCTACATGTTACGGTAATCGCTTCTATTTTTATGAGCCGTATGCTTATTTGACGTCCAACATGGTTTAAAAATGCAAAAGAGTTTGTGCACTATATATAAATGAGTTGTATCTATATATAAATGAATGGCTATTTCCCTATGTCATCGCATCACGCGTAAACGAATGGAACAATTTCGCTAAATCTTTTTTTGTTGTATTTGTTATTGTCAGGATCTTCAAGGTTCTTATGAAAGAAAAAAAAATAAAAAAGTTGAGCGAAATATTAGAAAATTTAAGAAAACTGAATCAATGAATAAATGAAATGAAATATTAACTTTTCAAATATATCTTCATGATGTTTGACAGAACTGTCAGTCATTTGACAGTATGCGTAGTTATGAAGACAGGGCAACGTTTGTCGAGTCAGCTAGTAAATTACGAAACTTACGCCTACGATGAAACTTATCACTTTCACGTCTTGGCAAAATAATTTGTTTCTAACTCATACAACGAAACTATGTCATTTAAGCGTCCATTTACGGGCATTGAGTGGCACTCAGAAGAATAGTGCGGTAATATACATTGTAGCTGTAGGCGATCGAACGATACAAAGAGTGAATGAGTGAAAACAATAGCGGTAACTACAGATCTGGCGGTAATTCTACACGCTTATTCGTTCCTTTTCTTGTAGAAAAATACGAAAATTTGTGCCATTACAGACAGCGTTACTCCAAACAAAAATGGGGGCCCGCCGCCTAAGCTGAAGGCGAATTATTATATTATATCGAATTATTGGATTCCAAATCTCGGATTTCTAAATAGGAACTCAAATAAGTTATTGATAAACATCTTCAGCTCAATCAATAGGGCTCTAGGGTCGTTCACACTAACATAAGAGAAAGTTTGTTTTTTGAAATCAAAAATTCGATATGAACCCGCATCGGCGAAAGTGGCTCCTGGTATTATCAAACTAAGAATGCCTTCTGCAATGACAAACAGAGACTTTCGCTTGTCAGTTTCCACATTGCCATCTAACCCCAAACTACGCAAAGCTAGGGTAGGCAATAGTACTAAGGGTACTAGATAAAATAATTGATAAATCCAACCCGCAACCTCGCATTCAAAGTAAGCCATTGCAAGTCAAAATACTTGCAATCGCTACTCTGACACCGGGCTCGTCGTAGAAAAGTGTAATTTAAAAATTAAAATTACTGACCGACAGAACCAAAAAAGATCAAAATGACGGTATTCAACAAACTAGAATTTTTATTCAAAAGATTTTTATATTATAAAATGAAATCTATAGAAAATAACTAGTATGTCAGTCGCTATAAAGCTTGAATTCGCTTGTACTAAGTAAGGAGACACTATATTATTAGAACGTTTGTATAGGCAAATTTAATCAACTCTCGAGGAAAAATTTAGCGAAAAATTACCATAGGTATTTTGTCGTAACATTGTTATCCTCAGCTATAGTTTACTTTTGAGATCTAAATGAGGACGAATTTCGCTTGTTTGTGACTAACCCAGTTTTATGGACACTAGAGAACCCTCCCGAATATTCTACGTTGTCGTATCACTGGGCGGTATTATCATTATGTTTTACAAGTTGTAGGTTTGGGCTAAATGGAAATTGTATGAAATTTGTGATGATGTAGGTGTAACTTGGGTGGTAACTTTGGTATATAGGACTATAACTTAAAAAGTTCGCATTCTCAGGTAGATAAAGTAAAAATACGCCTAATAGGAAAAAATCATACTACGTCCGGTGGCATACAAGCATACTGCCCACCTGATGCGAAACGATTATTTCTAAATATAAACGCTCGCAACATGAAATACCCCGTGTGAGGTCACTCACTCGCAGAACACAAAAACTCTCACAGGAATTGTTATTTGGCTGCTGTATTATTTGAGGTGGATGTAGTAATACCAATCGGGCAGCTTATTATTACGCTGCCCTACCTCTCTTTGTACCAGAGCCTTGTCAGTGAATTAGCAAAATGCAGGTGAGGCTGGCTTATGCTTTAAACGCTTACACCCTAAAACTTCTTACATAATATTCTTTATAAATAATGTATATACGAGTATATCATAAAGTAAGTTCACATTGCTCTCTGCCAGTCAATATTAACATATTGCATCACGTCATGGAGTGGAGCAGCAATATCTCTTTAATAAAAATCGAGCGAGCTCAGGGAGCAATAAAATTTCCAGTTTTCAATCTTTTTTCTACTACATGGACCTCCTATATCAATCCTGCAACGTACTAAGTTCGTCAATTATTCATACTAAACATAGTACTAAAATAACACGTAGCATTCACTGAAATTAACTAACAAACGACGAAAAGATATTGTTTGATCATCCTACCGGCCCTATCGGCTAAGGGTAATAAGCTAAAGCGGCTTCTTTTTGATTCATCATCATCAGGTCATTTTTTTTTTAGTCACCACTACAGGAGCACGACCCTCTCTCGTCCGTCTCAGACAGAAGGAGGATTTGGCCTACACTCCCCATGCTGGGGGTTGGGAAGGCCTGATCGATGTTTTATAATGTATTTCCCTTAGTCGTCTTGTACGACATCCACGGGAAGAGACGGAGTGATTTTATTCTAGTCTGCCGGAAACCACACGACAATCTTTTTGATTGCGAAAATTAATTACAATTTAGATTTATGGTACTTTTATTTAACTTAGCTGGTAGAGATTCTGGAGCTCTACCGACTTACCTGAAGATATTTGTAAATAACTTAAACGTAAGACCTATTTTCCTAATCAAAATAATCGATATATTTTTAGGAGGTTAAAGTTGACGAGCTCGGTGGCGTAGCGGTCAATGACGCGGCTTCGACACCAACGCTCGTGGGTTCGATTCCCACACAGGGCAAACATTTGTGTGCATGAACATGTCTGTTTGTCTTGGTCTGGGTATTTTCTATGTATCATAAGTATGTATTTACAAAAAAAAATGTATTTACGTATGTTTATCAGTTTTCTAGTACCCATATCACAAGCTTCGCTTACTTTGGGGCTAGATGGCGCTGTGTAATTTGTCTGACAATATTTATTTATTATTTATATTTATTAACAAATAACATTGTCATGATATTATCAAATGGTGGCGTTTCATCGTACTATGTCATGAAATGCGTTCATTTTATGAAATGATCAGACGCGGGCATTGGCATCATGTTGCCATTTTAAGATCAGGGGGCCTACCGCCGAAGCTGAAGTCGATTGTTCATGGTTATTTTTATTAAAAAAATGAGTCTTACGTTAAAGTTAATGAGAAACATCTTCAGCTTAGTTGGTAGAGCTCTAGGGTTTCTATCGGCTGAGCTAAACATAATTAACAAGCATCTAACTAGTAGTTTGATTTTTGTATTCAAATTTTCCGATGGTAATCGGCTTCAGTATACAAATAAATTAGTAATAAGGTCATTATATTTTGCACGCCAGTTTCTGGTGAAGTGTGTATTGTTTATAATATTTTAATATTAACAGCATTTTAACACATTTCAAGCAAATAAAATTAATTCATTCATTCATTCATCTTCGGCGGTACGCCCCTGGTCTTGATATATACCCATCTAAATAAAGTGCTATAGTGTTGTTGATAGGTAAACATTATTATGTTTGATAACTTCCTTGACATCAGAAACATATACATAAGCCCTTTAGCTGCCCAAACTCCAACTCTAAATTAAGTTTGTCTCGCCCATTTGCCGAGATTTCTAAAATTAATGCAAACAGTTTTATAACGAAGGCACGCTGTTTCAGTTACAGCCGCGTAACTTCCAAACTGTGAAATCCCGGATACGCCTAAATAAATAATTTCATTGGCTGAACAATGAAAAGCTTTATGTTGCTTCCTCATTTCAGTTTTATCTTACTCGGTGTTAACTTTTATCTATATTTTTATACCACGTCGAGCGCCAGTTAAGCATACGACCCGCTTCATCATAATCATCAGAATATATCTACCCACTGCTGAATAATATGCCTTACACATTGCTTTTCACCAAATGGGATACTTCGTTTTCCTCGTCCAGCCAAAACCAGCCGCTTTTTTAAGCTTGTCGGTCCATCTAGACCCGGCCTCCACTCTTAACCTTACTCCCTCATCTGCCATCTCACTGCCATTTTAGCATGCTGCTTTTGAGTGCTATGTCGACAACTTTACCTCTCTGTCGAGTTTACGACCCACTTAATGTGAAGCAATTATCGAAACCTTGCTTATATCAAGTATTAATGCTCGCGCACTGGCAACGTCTCCTTATGCTTACATCTCGTGACCTCATATACTCTCAGGAAGGCAGCAATTGTCTAGTGTTTATTACTATTTCGCTGCAACCAATTTTCTGTGAGCTGGGACAACTTCCCCAATCATGTGCAAGTAAAGTTACCATGGTAGCATTTACCATGTACAAGTAAAGTTAGCTTAAGTACGCTTAAGATCAATAGATGGTACGTCAGTGAGTCTTTTACACTCTAAAACAGGTTTGACATCTGTTATGATTTCAAACACTCGTCAACATTTCTTTGTTTACATTCATTTCATTAAATAAACTCAGTAGCTCTTATTATTTATAGTTATATTCTTCTAAATCTAATCGTATAGAAGGCAACCGCTACTGACTGATCTATCAACGCACAACTCAAACCATAGGACGGGTCAGGCTGAAATTCGCCATATAGGTAGTTATTATGCGTTAGGCATTCCATAAGAAAAGATTTTTGTAATTTCTCACCAAATACCGAGATATACGTATACGTCGCGAGGGCAAGTCAGTTATTTATAAAGCTTTTAAAATGATTAATTAATTTATAAACAGAGTTAAATAATACTTTATGGTCAGTGCCTCAAAAACCAATAAACAATATTCAATGGTAATTTCTAGAAACAGATTGCTTTCAAGGTTGTAATCTGTAACTGTTAGTTTCACAGTTACGTTTCTAGTAGCTAAGTAAACATCCATTATCAACGGCGACAGTTAATTATACCGATCAATTTTCACCCTAAGCACCACCATACCCCTGTTATACCCCACTTAATAAACAGAAACAACTACCCCCCATTTTCCATTGTCATTTGTCTCTGAAGAAAGCACTCTGTCTTTGCTGAACATTAGTCCTTTGTAAATTGTGGTCATTATTATACCGGGCATGACGGAAATAGCGGTGACTTCCTAAGGCATATATTATCGTGGCCCAATCGTAGAATCACATCATGAATTGCGTGACCATTTTATGAAATGGGGGCATTTCATGATTATGGTTAAAATGACCATATCAACATAATTTCCAATTAAAACTTGGCCGTACGTAGTTAGATTTATGTAGATACTCTTCGAATACTTGCGATAGAAGTTGCGCAAAGCGTGGCACCGTGAATTTAGAGGATATACTTAAATTCACTTTCACATTCAAGATAGCGTGATGAAAGTGAATCTAAGCTCTGCGGATTTAAAGTAGTAATGATTTAGATACATGTTCTTATATTTAATTTGTATGATGTTTCTAAGTGCTTTCTAAAGTCCAGGGAATAAAGATATTTTGATTTGATTTGATATACAATATGTGGTTAAAATGTCTTTGGTAATCATGAAACCTTTTCATGAAATGATCGGACGTTTCATTATATGACCAATTCATATCGGCATCAACACATAATCATCCCACTGTTGGGATATGGGCCTCGATTGAAGGGGTTTAGAGCATACTCCACCACGCTGCTCAACTGCGGGTTGGCGGAGGCCAGTGTTTTCAAACCGCCCAAAGGCCACTGACTTGGCTTAACGTCTGTCGTCTAATGACAACGACCGGGACAGATGACTTAAAGTACACTGGAGGGCCAGTGGAGCTCAGAATAAATAAAACCATCCATAGACAAGCTACAGTCGAGGTTGCTTAACTTGCGTGATCGACTAGACTGACATGCGCAACGACGCTATCTAGCTCCTCACCAATACATACATACCTAACTGTCTTTCCATATTAAAACATGTTGTACCAAAAATGAAAAAAAATACGTCGCTAATTTATCAGCACGTAAAGAATAACATGTCATCGAATATTAAATAAAATATTTTACATCTCTCATATTCGGTAAGTAGGTCCTTATTACCCCCAAATGGGGCTTGTAGGTGACCAATTAGCGCTCTAGGGTAATAATGTAGCTATAAAAGGCTCTAGGGCGGTAAGTAATTAAAAAAAAAAAACACTTCACTCTTTCAAAAAGTTCGCGTACATCTAACCATCATACTGGCAATAGACATCATGCATTCAGCCCAATGACAAAAGAGGTCGCTTCGCTATTCAGCCTTGTCTTCGTATGAGTATAATAGTCATCAATTTAAATATCGAACGGCGAAGCTCAATTTCCTTCTAGAAAAAAATAAAATAAAAAAAAAAGAGATGAAAAAAGGCGGGAATAGAAACTTTTACTTTTAATATTGTTTGTTTTCGGGATTTTTTTATAATTACGTGCTAATTAGGAAAAAAACATGAGTTCTGCAAGTGGTGAAGATATAAGCTGCACTCCCGATTCAATGAAAATGGTAGCTGAAGCAGCAATTAACAATATTTTGCCTGAAAGTTCTAAAGAGAGATATTTGAAAACTTACGACGAGTTCATGAAGTGGCGAAAAGAAAAACAAGTAAAGTCTTTTATTCTTGTAGTCCCGGTTTTTTTCTACTTACCTCACAATCGAGATGTAAAGCAGAGTAGTTAGCTCGGGTGTAAGCATCAATTGCACCCTCGAACTATAGGCGCCCTCGCTGCGCTCGTGCGCCTAAATATCTCGGGCTGCAATTGATGCCTTACAGCCCTCGGCTACTAATCTACTATTGAAAAGGGCACACGACGCGTTCAGTTCACCGTTTTTTGTTACTCCTAAAATGTTTATTATGGATAACGTGTATCTAAAATTACAATGTGACATTTTAAATCTCAAATCCCTAGATCCAATTTCCATAGACATATCCTTGTTTTATTTACGTGTCTATTTAAAATCTCCATGTATCCTGACTCTTAATGGTATACGAAAAAAGTAATGGCGAAACAGTGTTAAGAGTTAGGACAGAGGGTAATTTTTCAGTCATTTTTAGAGATGTGACATGTGACGGGTTAAAAAAGAAAATACTCCCATACGCAGTTGCGTATGGGAGTATTTTCTTTTTTAACCCGTTTTACTGAACTGAATCAGTTGATTCAGTTCAGTAATTTTGAGTTGTTTAGTGTTGACTAACGATCTATTGACTGTTGGCAGGGTTAACACTTGGTTGAGGTTTGCTGACATTCTGTTATGGTTTATAGTTATAATTAACACTTTGATAACTATAAGGGCGAAACCGGTCGGTTGAAATAAATTTGATTAAATGGAACTACAGTTGCTTTATTAATAAGTTATGACATCAGATTGTCAATTTTTTTTTTACACCACTAATAGCAAATAAGCATATGGCCCACATGAATGGAAAGCAGTTACCCATAGCCTATGAACGCCTAAAACACCAGGCCGCCCGTGTAGAAACATCTTCACACCCTTTGCTTTTACGAACAAATTTTACTAAAAATACGTTAAAATTGGTTTGGTGGATTTTCAATTTAATTTAATTTATTTAACTTCTTTTATATTTTTTTCACAAAATTCACCATGATAAAAAATTTGAAAAAAACAATTACAAATAGTAATTTCTATAGACAATCCGAAATAACGAAATGAAAGCGCGAAAGAACCAACTGATCTGAGTAGAATAGTATAAAGCCAAAACGAGGTTCAAATGAATTAAAGTATTTGCCAAGCTGCTGCCAATAAAACTACAGCAAATTGAATCAAATTGCTTGCAAACGAAATCTTTTCAATTTCTTTACATTATTTTATTAGAATTAGAGCCCCGATGCGTACGCAATGACTTCGTAAATAGTTTTTAGAGAGTGAATGCCAACAATACTATTTTTAGAAACTGAATTTATAAAAACTTATTTTATTTTTTCCTGATCTTTCAACAGTCTCCAACTTCAATCTGACAGTACACGTCTGCATTGTATTCGACTTTTCCACTCTGGCTTTATGTCTGGCTCCACCATACTACAAGCTTCACGTCATGGAATACGCTACCTGAATCTCTTAGGGCATTTTCAAAATAAAATCCTTCTTCGCGCTTTTCTTTAAATTCGCTTCGCTTTAAATCGCGCTTTATATATAATGTGATAAATTATAATCATCGCTCTACTTATGTATTTCCATGCATGTAATGAATTTTGTATAATTACTAGTTGACCCGACAGACGTTGTTCTATGTTTTTAACTGTGAATATTGAATTCGAATTAGTTTCGCGCAATCAGTCAAAGGACTGACAGTTCTGTCAATCGCCACAAAGTTACAATAGAAAAGTGAATATGCTCGTTATCTGTTACCAAACTCTCTCACTTATCATACGGAACTCCGCGAAGCGGAGCTCCGTCAACTAGTCCCAAACCAAGCAAAGTTTGTACTATGGCTACTAAATAACTGATATTATACTTACATATGTATAGAAAACACCTAAGCACAAACAGAAATATTCATGGATCGAACCCGCGACCCCGGGGTCAAACTGGACATATTTCTTTGTGTGGATTCACTCCTTTTTATTTGCTACTATTTCTTATTTGAAGTTGAGCGTACTCTATGTCTAAGATTAGTAAGATCTAATTTGTATGATGTAGTCATTAGTCGCAATAGTAGACACATCTGCTTAGACATTGCAGAAGCTACTAGAATATAGACTGCCTCGCAACAGTGCCGGACAAATTTAAACAGGATACTGCGACCTCAAACGACGTTGAAACAATCGTAAGTGATTTATTTTAGTTCATCGTTCACACGGACATGAATTAGATCAGAAGATAAAGTCACAAAACATACAGATACACGCTTTCCGCAATAATCCGACTATAAAAGAATCGAGTATATAGTAAGAATCGATTTAGTATATTGAATCATAAATAGGTTTGAAAAGAGCGTGCTCCAAAGATACATCTTATTTATGCAAATACTTTGAGATGTACGTCTAGCTAGTTTAATAATTCTCTTTCTATCCTAGAAAACTGTTCTATGAGTATGCAAATAAAATCATTCATATGGAAATGTAATGATCTCACAATAGTCAATAATATATTAAATATTCCATAACAAATTATACAACGTCACTAGTTTTGAACTAAACGTTGCTTTTCTTTGAGTATTAGATGAAAATTATATTTTTAAGTTTACCTCTTGACCCTTGTTATTGTGACAAATACAAATATAGATATCAAACATAAAGGTTGCCTCTTTCTTTTAAGTGCGGGTAGACCTGTGTCAGAAAAAGGCACTCTTACATTACAACAAGTTTTTTTTCTTGAAACAAAATAATACATTTGCTTCTTCCACTGCGCTATAGCTATATGTAATACATAGTAGGTTAAATAATCTAAATATAATTATATACATGTGTTTTATATGTGCGTGTGTGTGTGGCAGCATTGCCACGCTGAATGGCAATGCTTATATGTTGCGCCAAATAAAAGCCGGACAAGCTTTTATTTGGCGTTATGATCCCGAGAAGTACCGAGTATAATGATATATTATTGTGTGCATGAACATGTCTGTTTGTCTTGGTCTGGGCATTTTCTATGTATTATATGTATATATTTAAAAAAAAATGTATTTAAGTATTATACCAGTTATTTAGTGCCCATAGTACAAGCTTTTCGCTTAATTTGAGACTAGATGGCGCTGTGTCCAGAAATATTTATTTATTTATTATGTCAGTTTAGTTCAGAGTTGGCACCAAGGAGCATTAGGTTGCAATGCCAACTTATTCTAAATATTGACTTGCAGTTCATTCCAAGCTGTTGAAATGCAACTGACCGAATCAAGGTAAACAATAATAATCCAATTCCATAGCTGGTAAATGTTCGATAACAGATATTACTGACCGTCCGTGGTTAACTGAACACTTGCTACTCTATTACTGATTTATTGCAACTGCAAATAAATGGTGTGAGGATTTTCCTGCAATTATAATAATTAAACATTATGAACGTTCCCAACATTTTACGTATCTAAGTTGAAGTAATTGCTTCAACATTTAAATGTTGCATTTAATTTTCGTGAGCGAATGTATCAGTAATAATTAATGTATCAGAATCAGGCAAATGGATCTACCCTACTTTGGGTGATTCTGCCACCAGTAATCGCAAAGCAGTTTAGATAAAATTGCTTGTAAATATAAATTAATATAACACCTGAATTAATTAACTACATAACAACTACACACATTACATTGTCAAGAGGGGAAGTCAAATTCCAAGAGCTTCCTATTCCATTAATTTCTTCCGATTAAATTAGTTGTGAATTTCAAGGCAGCCGTAATGTTACTTTCTAGATTGTAGTGGACTTCATTATTCATTGCCTTTTTTGGTTGTCGCCGCTGTTAATACTGGCTACACAGGAGATAGTGGTGGGAATGTGTGGTGGGCCTCCGTTATAAGTAAAAATATTTAATCATAGACACGTACGAGTAACTTTACAATATTAGGAATACCAGCACTCGACTGCTGAATGCTAGAGTAGGTATAACAACAAATTTTGGTCATTTTCTCACCCAAACAAAATTGACCCTCAAAGCGGACCTCTGGGAAATCTAATATTTCACAGTCAATATAGGAAGTACCGTAACTTTGTAATAAAACAATTACTTCCCGTTTCCTGAACGGTTCTACGAAACTTGGCCATAAATTCTAGAAAATATTTTGGTAACTAGCTGTTTACACTTTTTTACTCTTTGGCAGCTGGGCAAATATATCTTCTAAAGTAGTTATCATCATCATCATCATCTTGTTCAGTCGTGTAATAATTAATAGGTAGATAGAGACGCTTTGACTTCACAGCAGTAAAATATAAAATGCAAAAATTCGCCACTATTACAAACCTTCCTGGTAAGTTTCCATTTTAAAAATATTTATAATCATCATCATCATCATCAGCCTGTATCTACCCACTGTTCGATATAAGCCTTCCCCAATGCTTTCCAATAAATAGAATCTCCCGCCTTCTGCATCCAGCCGCTTTCTTAAGGTCGGTCCGATGACGATGCTGATGAGATAATGATCACAAAGATGAGGGCGTCCAACGCTTCGTCGTCATACACGCGGCCTCTACTCTTATACCTTTATCGCCCATCCGCCACCACTTACTCAGCATATGTAACCGGCCCTTTGTAAGTAGTATCACCAATTAAATAATCTTTAACATTTTTTATTCAACAACTCCTAGAACAAGATAGAAATTATATGGGTACACAAATAAAAAACACACAATAAATAAAAAACAGTTACGCGGTTGTTCACAAAGCCCGTCCGCCCCAGAAGTTCTTTATAAATGTAGTTGTTGAAACGAAATTTGCGGTAAACGGCTGTTTTGGCACCTTTTATTCAACAACCCTGTGATCTATCTATACATATAAATAAAACTGGAGTGTCTGTTTGTAATATCAAAATATTTTTTTTTAATAAATGCATATCGATGTATACCACGGTACATATACCAAAATAACTTTTTTACAATTTTCTGTCTGTCTGTTTGTTCCGGTTAATCTTCAGAGATTACTACTTAATATGGTTGGATCGATTTTGACGGGACTTTCACTGGCAGATAGCTAATGTAATAAGGTATAATTTAGGTTTTTATTTTACAAATTTTCCTTATTTTTATTAATATGAAATAAATAATAAAAAATAACTATCCGCTCGGACAAAATCTCGGACGAAACAATTTTACGTGATCCTAGCTTGCGCCTACGACTTCGTATGCGCGTATCCCGTCAAAAAAATACCATCTAAAACCCAAATCCCACTTTATATGCATGTAGTTCATATTTTGATGTTAACTAACTATTAGCCTACCCTTACCGGAAGGGTGCTCGTTAACTGGTTACGCTGACGATGGTCTCTTATTAATCAATGCTAATTCAAAATCTAGCATAGAGAAACTTGCCAACACTAGCCTAGGCTTAATTTCAGATTGGGGTTATCGTAATCGTCTCGATTTTGCGCCACATAAAACATATCTACTCTTGCTTAAGGGAAATTTACAGGTTTCACCGCGATTTCATTTTAATGGAGTATCAGTTGCTAATAGAAGTTCGGTTTGTTACTTGGGTTTGCTTTTGAATAGGAATTTTAATTATATCGAGCACATGAAGCAAGTAGGTGAAAAAGCAAAAAAGAATTTCTATGCCTTAACACGAATTTCTACCTCTACGTGGGAATTAACTTTCAAAACGTTAAAATCTATTTATACCGCCACATACTTAGGATGTGTTACGTACGGTTCACCTGCGTGGGCAGATAGGGCTGCTATAGGTGCAGCACGTCGTAAATTGCTTCAAAGCCAGCGCCTTGCTCTGATATTTTTATGTAAGTCGTATAGAACTGTAAGCACCGAGGCACTACCCGTGCTAGCAGGTGTGTTACCAGTAGACTTAGAAGTACAACGCCGCGCTTCAATGTACTATACATTTAAAAATATGGAATATGGTCCCTGATTTCTTGAAAACTCGTGTTCGTGAAAAAATAGATAGACTGTTTAAACCTATTAATGAAGTATTTGAAACATTGCTGTCTGAATGGCAGGAAAGGTGAGAAACTTCTACCAAAGGACGCCACTTGTATCTGTTCTTTCAAACGGTAAGAGATAGATTAAAGAAAAAGTGGTTAGAAGTCGACCACCCCGTTGCGCAATTTTTAACTGGACATGGCAATTTTAAGGCAAAACTCTTTTCGTTTAAATTAGTGCCGTCGCCCTTATGCGAATGTTCTACTGCTAATTCTGAATTCGATCAAACAGCACACCATGTTCTCTGGGAGTGTGATCTTTGGCGGCGGGAGCGGGAGGACATGTTGAATTCATTGCAAGTTGCATCCGGGGTAGTATACTATTCAGATTTGGTAGCAACAAGGGAGAATTACCAAGCGTTCAGACGATTTTGCAATTCATATTATTGGAATCGATGTGTTAGGTAACAACTCAATGTTTTAGGTCCCCAATAGTGTTAGAAACTTAAAATCCGTGGTGCACGGCAGTTGAGCTTCACTTGACTAGCCATCTCTTTAGGCTTTTAATGCCTTAATTGCCATATTGCTGTCTCTCACATTGCTAAGAGGGGAAGTCAAATTCCAAAAGCTTCCTACTCCTACTAATTTCTTCTGATCAAATTCATGGTGAGTTCCAAGATAGCCGTAGTTTTACCCCCGGGACTGCAATGGACTTCATTGTTCACTGCCTTTTTTGGCGGTCGCCGCTGCTAATCCTGGCTACACAGGAGACTCAGTGGTGGGAATGTGTGGTGGGCCCCCGTCCCATAACTATTACACTATATAGGTCGCTGGTTCGATTCCCCCACAAGACAACGATTTGTGTGCATAAACATGTCTGTTTGTTTTGGTCTGCGTGTGTTCTATGTATGATATGTATGTATTTACAAAAGCAAATGTATCCAAGTATATTTTATCAGTTATTAAGTATTAGGATTGTCATCCATCCGAGAGACCGTCCGAAAGATGTTTCATGGGGACGAAACCGCGAGCACAGGTAGTCAATAATATTCTAGTACGTTCGACCGTGTCAACGTAAACAAACCGACCAAATAGAGAAGAACTCTCATGTTGTAAATTTAAAAGACGCGTGTTACATATCAAAAATATGTGAACTCGCAGGAACACAACAGCCCTCAATTGAACCGTTATTTGGCTGCGGTATTCTGTGAGGTGGAGGTACATTCCCCAGTCGGGTAGCTGATAATTACGCTCCCTACCACTCGTTTCGCCAGAGCTTCGTTTGTCAGTCAGCAGGATGCACAGCGTGCAGGTGAAGTTGGCTTTGGTTCAAAGATGTTGATGAACCACTTACACCCATGTGACCAAAAAACTCGTACTTAGCACTCAGAAGTAATAATGGCCGAAAAGTTTATCAGTTAGTTTTAATAGAAATTCGTCACGGTTGCCAAAATTAGCAATTGATCTATTTCCTTTGTATAGAAAAGACAAGCGTCCCAAGGGGCCTTCACTCCGTTAATTGAATCTCCTGCAAAGTACAACTAAATTAAGAACAGAGTCGTTTTGTTTCGGCTTTATTTACTTACTTTGGTCTACTTAGAGCGTGCATTGATCTACAGGGAATAGGACTCTATAAGCAATGGTTCTAGATTTAGATTCGGTTTAGTTTTGACTCCCTGAGCTTAAATGGATTTCTCCTACGCATTTTTATGCTGTGACATGAATTGGAATTTAACAAAAATAATGTTTTTGCCCCAAACATTAATGGCGTATAATATCTTATACGCCATTGCAAGTTGCGTCAAAATCTGTCCAGATGTTTTGAAGATTAATTAGAACTCTTCTACAGACAGTGCCAACTGCATTGTAGAAATGTTTTTTTTTTCAAGCAGTTGGGGTTTAAGTGGTTCATCAACATCTTTAAACCTCAATACTAAGTAACTAAGTCAACTTCACCTGCACGCGGTGCACCCTGACAAACGAAGCTCTGGCGAAAAGAGAGGTATGGAGCGTAATTGTAAGCTACCCGACTGGGGAATGTACCTCCACCTCACAGAATACCGCAGCCAAACAACACTTCCCATGAGGGTTGTTGTGTTCCTGCGAATGAGTGAGGTCACCAGAAAGGAACGAGATGCTGCGTTGGCAGCGGGGGTGGCGGCTCGCGAGCGATATTTTACGTCGCGAGCGTTAATATGGCTACCGTAACCGCTTTACATCAGGCGGGCCGTATGCTTGTCTGCCACCCGATGTAGTAAAATTAAGTGTGTTCAGAAAGAATGTGCTACGACATCGGGCATGGCTTTCTCGCGTTGCGATGGTGTGCCATCGCAACGCAGCTGCGCAGGTGTAACACAACGGATCAACGCGATCCGTTGCAATGACGCAAGGCATCGCACTAATGGGGCCTTAGACTAAATTAGTTCCTAAGAGATTTTATAATATTGTCAACTCGATTGGGTAACCCGTGTAACCAATGGCATGTTATTTAGAAAATAAATATTTTTTTATGTATTACATATTTGTATCAACATTTTTATGTTCTAACCATATAACCACAATCAGTATAAAATTCAAGACTTCATAACAATCACTTTTAGTACTTATTTCCCTTTTTATGTCTATTTTAGAGCGAGGCGCTTTGGGAGAAAACGCGTTTTATGGTCGTATTAAAATTGTTTAAAATGTAAGACTCATGTTTTTCTCGAGTTCGGAGATAAGAGAGATGAGCTAGCATTGTTCGTATTTATCGGGCCCGCTAGCCCCCGTAATGTAAATATTATTGAAATCGTTAAAACCATTTTCAAGATCGTTGCGATATTTTTTTTTTATATATAAGGACATTATTTCTGCTCAATAAATATGTGTGGATGGAATTATTATCCTGAACAAAAATTCATTTGCAAAATTTAAACTTTTTTTTTCGTTATTATCCTCCAATTTGTTTTTCACACATGAAATTTCCAAATAATATACCCCATGTCACTCTTAGATCTGAGTCGAATCTAATGACACCTTATATGTTAGAATCCATCAAGCGGTTTAGGCTGTACAGCGTGTCAAACACATATACGTGTACATACATAGTACAGCAAACATACACTCAAAAACATAACCCTCCCTTCATCCTCAGTCGGGTAAAAACTCATTGTTTTCTCACGTTCTCTGTTATACTAACTAACCCGACGCCGATTTGATTCCATAAATAGGCCTTAGTTTAAAGTTGATATCGAACATCTTCAACAGCAGTCGTAGATCTCAAGGATCTCTACCAGCTGAGCCTAACACGATTACCACCAATCCAAGCAGAAGTTTTATTTTCGCAATCAAAAAATCCAATGGTAATCGACTTGAGCTTCGGCGGTAGGGCACTTGGTTCAGTGACCCAAAATGAGTCTTAGCCTCTGACACGAGATCTCGCCTTTTTCCGATCTTGTACTGCCTTTCGCCAGTCTCGATGACATCTCTCCAGCGATATCAGGAGTGGCCGACAGGACGACGATCAACTGGTCACCCCAGATAGGCTTTCTTTACACCACTATGATGACCGTCACCACTATGATGACCGTGGAACACCGTGGTGAGGACCGTTGGAGATGTCCCATTCTCTCGACGTTGCCGAGCCAGCGGTGTCTGTATTTCTCTATTATCCCTAGCATTGCTTACTGTGCTAAAAGTCCCTTATACGATGGATGGCTATGTCGCGGTAGTCGCGTCTAAATTCATTAGAATCTGTAGATGGAATCTGGAGATATTCGATTACAAAATGAGAATTGAGAAATGAAATCGTTTAAATAAAAATAAAAATGTAATTCACCGAACATCCTTATCATAAGTTTGTCACCAGTTTTAACGAAATATGTTTCTTTTTTAATTTAAAAGACTTTATTTATGCTGAATGAACCCTAGATAACGAGATTTGGAAACAGTAACTATAATATACGGAGAACGCTCAATCTGAACTTTATAAAGAAATTGTATTTTTTGTTAACTTTCAGCATAAAGTCGACATTTGCATAAACAACTGTCTAACTTGAGCACTGACATAAACATCGGAGAAACAGTTCCAACATTAAAGTTATCTTCATACTTTTATTATATCTTGAAATGAAATGCTTGAATGTTTATCCAAATGTACATACGTCATAAGTTTAACCAACTTGACTGAGCTGTATTATACATAGCATATCCTATTTTACGAGTATAACAAATAGGAAAATATTAAATTGATCCACAAAAAAAAACCTAATGTGCACATCAAATTAATCTGATCGCACATCAAATCCTGCATTTGATGTGCAATAAGTATTTTTTGATTATCAAATATCAATCAGGCCTCCCCAACCTGTTTGGCCAGCGTGGGGAGTGTAGGCCAAATCCTTCTTCCGTGTAGGACGGACGAGAGTGGGTCGTGCTCCTGTAGAGGAGACTAAAATGGACCTGATGATGAAGTATTTTTTGATGTGCAAACTAGGTTAGATTAAGTTAGAAATGTATTTATTTGATGTTACGTTAAATAGTATTCTAGCAAACATTTCTTTACTTTAAACACGTATGTTCGTTATGCATGTAATCCTGAATACCGTGCTAACGTTCAAAGATCCATTATGAAAATAACAACGGGCCTTAGCGCGATCATGAATTTCATCGCACGCAAGTCCTCTCTACAGATCACCACTTCTTCTCAAGAATTGTGCGTGAAGCAATTGAAATGATGAAACATACTAATTTCAATCGGGAAGATGGATATAAGTTCTCTGCGGCATGGAACAAAGTGATTAAGATCACTCAGCCTCGTTTTAGTTTGCAGTCGGGTAACGAACAGAATATGGACGCATCGGTTATTTCGCAGAATAGGGATATCGTGAGTGTAGAATGCCGCGGCACATGGATATCGAACAACATGAGAGTAGATGAAAATTCATCGACTTCGGAACGGAGGCACATTGCTGAGACACTTGTGACTACGGCCGGTGCAATCTGGTCGAAACGTCAGGCAATAATAAAGGAATCTAAAAATCCTTATGTATGATCGCGTTAATTCCTGTTGTTGTTATATATGTTCATAAATCATGCAACGCGAGTGTTTTTAAAGTTATTATTTCAAAGAACCTTTCTTAGCGGTTGCCTACGTCATAGTCAACTTTAGTAGCACGTTGTAATTGGCAGTTGCGGTCTGATTTCAACTCTTAATCCGTACGGCATAAAAACGGTACACAGGACAAATTTTCAAGTTTGATGTACTCTTAAACTTACAAGAAAGGGTTAGGTTGTAAGGCATCTGAATATAAATTAAGGACATCCGTCTGACCCACTATTGTTTCACGAAAGTTTATACTTACTCGTAATATTAGTGTAATAAAAAGTCGTTCCCCTTTCAACGAAAGACTCTCGGGAACTTGTTATGTGTGTAAACACGTCGTGTTTATGTGTTTATTTTATTATTATGTACTCGGTTTACAGCCTGGCTTATGTAATAAATTATTTAGAGCTTCATTGCCATATAAATGACCTAAATTCTAAATTGGACAAAGCGCTGACCGCTACCTTAGTTCGGGATTAATTTGGATTTTTCGGTAATGCTTACTAGGATTATATGGCTAGATTATGCTTATATATGTGATACGAGAAACACGCTTTTATTTACAAAGTACGTAGCTGCCATCAAAAAATGCAAAGTATGCAGCATTGTACTTTGTAAAGTAATTATCGTACTTTACGTATATAAAGTTTTGTAATTACGGGGTAGTGTGGTAGGGAGTGGGATAGTTAATTGATCCAGGTGTTATTTGGCAGTCATAAAATATAGGTAATTTGATCTACACTACGTGCTTTAAAGTAAGATCGAATAGGTTATTTGACTAACATTTTTTCGGTTTGATACATACGGACGTCTCCATAATATAACCATAGGTGAAAGAATTACTTCGATAGCACAAAAATCTCTCGAGATATGGTAATTTGAAAATCACAATTTTTAGACTGCCCCAAAACGCTCCATACAAAAGACTACCGAATTATGACGTCACAGGTTTGTATTTTGTATGCATCAAATCAGAAATTTGTACGACAGCTATGTTAAATATTACGTTTAAGTGATTAGTATCATAATAAAAGTTATAGCATTTTTTATTGCTTCTCCAATGGAAATATTATTTTTTAATAATTTCATACTTTTAAAATGGACTTTCCCGCCAAACTTTGATCGACGCTAAAAAAAAGTCTGACTGAATATATTTGAATGAAAGTTTGCATATCTTTATAGTTTTGTGTATTTTACGATATTGTTAAATAATTTGTACAATTTTTAAACATTGGAAAATAGCCTATTGCCTGTGCATTGTCATGAATCACCACTGCATCTACGGTCGCTGTTAACGCAGTCTCCTCATGTCTTACTACCTCACGCACTCACAGGAACGCATTCATACATAAGGGTGTGAATTGGTAATCTTATTTGTCTGCGATGACAGATACCATGCACCTTATAGAAAACCCTTCGCTTTAGTTTTCTTTCTTTTCTTTGATTGCGAGTGTCCATAGGCTGAGATGGCTGCTTACCATCAGGCAGGTCGTATTCTTGTTTGTCACCTTAGTTATGTGAAAAAGGTGCTCCCGTTTCAACAGATCCTCGTTTGCTAATATAATAAGCAAAACTTACAGTCAGTATGTGAGGTTGGTTGTGTTTCTAAAATCCATAGTGAGTTTACTTCGAAAATTATCTCTCTCACATACGTTCAAAAAAAAAATTATTAAACACGTACGTAGGTACAATAACATCAAACTTATTAAAATTTCATTAATTTGTTTTTAAACCAAAGCACGTAGCACATGAAAGAAATAAATGCCAGTATTAAAGTTACTTTGATTCGGCATCGGACTCAGCGATGCGGTAATTTATGAAAGCGAATACGTTCTCGATTGATATAATGTTTTTTCGATGAAGAAATATTTCGACTTTAATGGCTACAGTTTTTTTAGTCTACAAGGACCTAGGACGACGTCACGCAAGTTATGTACCTCGTAATATTGCTCAATGATTAGATTGCCCATAGATAGAATATGGAGAGAATCATATTTTCTCCCCTTACCCCAAGATCACCTCAGTACAAAAGTTGTAACTTCAATATTTTTGTATTATATGTTATGTTGTGTGTTGTATTATTATTAAGCTTCTTGCTACGACCCAAAGTCCTGCTAAGTCATCTAATAATGCAATACGCTGTAGTAGGTTTCAGTTGTGGGTTATATGCTGAAGAGAACCCATACTACAATCTTTTAAAATAGCATTTTGAACCTTACTTATTAATTCGTACAACATCACAGTACTGCCGGCTTACCACTAACTCTTATTGCGATTCAATAACTGAATAGAATGCTTATTCATACAAATGAATAAGCGACTCTATTTCAAATTGAATGAATAAGCATTCTATTCAGTTATTGAATCGCAATAAGAGTTGATGGAAAGGGTGCAGGCCCAGAAACCCATTGGCCACATACAATTGTAAGTTATATACAACGTGTAACTCCAAGTACGCAAAACCTCAAACACCCCAACTGAGTTATATTATTAGAAATTGATATATCTAAGTAATAATTTTGAAAAAAAAATATCGGAGATATGAGCACTTTTTTGTTTTCCTAATAATTCTAATAGTTTATGAGCTCTGTGGCGCTTTCTTATCGAAAAGACGCGCCAATGGCTACGATAGGGAAATATTAATATTAAAGAGCGAGCATCGCGTCAATGACGCGATAATAGACACGGCAATTAAAAATAATAATTATTATTTTTCAAAACCCGTTACTTTAAAAATGGATTTATGGAATTGATTCTACTCATGATTCTGAACAAACTATTATTAGGTTTTGCGTACTTGAACTTACACGTTGTATATTGTTATTGACTTTAATTATGGTCATAATGTATGTGGCTATTAAAATCATCTTCTACCTCATAAAATACAGAATATGTGCAATATTTTCTGCCGCAACCATTTGGATTATCGACCAAAATCCGTGAAAGGCACCGGGTTGAATAAGGTTTTTTACCCACGTTAATATATGTGAACCCACTAAATACTTGAACATCTTGGTATACAGGACGACAAATACGAACAGACGTTCAATTGGGCTGAACTGGAATGAGATTTGGGCTCGCTTTTGTCTGGGTACAGGTAATGGGGCACAATTAACGAAGGGTTTAAACATTAATTGGTACAAATGTTCGACGCAAATTAGGCTGGGCGTTCTGCTACGGCGTGTCGTAATGACTCGTTATGTGGAAATGAAAGAATTATGAATGTAATTTTATGTGGAAAGGCAACATAGAATATTTAGTATGATATAAGGTGGTTTACAGATATTTACTACACTTGTTATCTTAAAGGGCTCAAGGCCTCACAGAAGTTCCGGTGATACATAAAATCTTACAGGATCATATAGATAGAATATGCTATAATGCACTATACAAACTACAGAGACAATTTGGTCAGTATACAGAAAAAAACACTTATAAAATATGTATGTGTAACGAGGCAGCCTTATTGCTAAAACAAAATGTTTAAAGCAACCTTAAGGTAAAGGATATACAATTTAATTATGAAGTAGGTAGAGTTCGCAAGACCACCGAAAGATAAAAATTCCAAGCTAACATATTGTAAATATGTTAAGACTCGATAGAGGGGCCACACAGTATACGGGTCTTATGTTAAGACTCGATATTGAGTTGCCCCAGTATCGAGTCTCAACTAATTCCCGCCGAAGCTGAAGCCGATATCCATCGGGTTTTTTGATTGCGAAAATCGGACTTCTGTTTATACGTGTGATAAACATCTTCAGTTAAATCGGTAGAGCGCATCCGTTCCTACCTCCTAAGCTTATTACTATTAGCACAAATTTAAAGTGAAGTTAGATTTTCGCAGTAAGAAAATCCGATCGTAATCGGATCGGCTTCAGCTTAAGCGGTAGGGCCCCGGGTACGTACCTCTTTCGAATGGAAAGTCGCAAATAAGTATTCATTTACAGTAACGCTTCGACGAGTAAACGTTCACCAAGACAGTACAAAGTGCAAACTCGTGAAAAGGGGCGGCTGGATAAGTCCCGCGCCAGCGATACTTATTGTAGGTAATTTGCAAGCGTCTTTGGTTATTGTGTCTGCTTCACTTCAAGCGGACCGCACACAAAACAATTATTTGTATTACTTAGAGGAATACTGATTTGACTCTCTATCGTACGCGACAAACCACAAACGTATATCATAAATACGCACTAAGTTTTTTTTTCCCAAAGCTTTTTATAGTTATTTTCCTTCAAATATGAAAATTTTATGGAGATCAATAGGTGTGTCACTGCTATGTCGGGTTTGTGAGATTATAATATACCTACTCTGCACGCGTCTATGCGCTCCGCTGCCACGTGACCGCAAAATCGCATTTAGCATGTGGTTTGGCAATCCCTCAACGGCAGCTACATGACGCGTCGGTGCAGCCACACGAATAATCCAAGACTTCCAGAGCCTTCTAGTTTGCTGGGGTCTATTAGACCCCATGTGACGTGCACGAAGGGTTAAATAATAATTACTTTGTAAACCTTCTATTTGAAGGTTTGAAATTGTTTGTACTTACTAGTTCCTTAAATTATTTTCAATTTATTTATTTTCAATAAAAGTAAAAAAGGAGCATGTTTATTATAGGTACCACTAAGGTGGCAAACAAGTATACGGCCAGCCTGATGTAAAGTAGTTACCGTAGCATATTGACACCTGTAAACATCAGAGGCATGCGCGTTGCCGATCCTGTAAAAACTTCTTCACGCTCTTTTTGAAGAACCCATGCTGTAGTCTCCTGGGAAAATCTCAACATGCAGTTCATTACACAACTTCATAGTACGTGAAAGAAAACTTCTCTGGAAGCGCACAGGTCGTGACCACTTCGGTTCTAATCTGTGAGGATGAATTCCCTGTCGATGGCGAGTGGTGCGAAAGTAGAAGGGGGCCGTGGGCATCATGTCCAATAACTCCTCTGAACACATCCCATTGTACAATCGATAGAACACACAAAGGGACGCTAAATCTCTTCTCAGACTCAAAGGTTGGAACCGTCCGACAATTTGGATTCGTCAACAATCCTCACAGCGCGCCTCTGAATCGAGTCTCAAGGTGCAAGCATATTTTCCATCTTTCACAATTTATAAACAAATAAAGTGCACAACATCATATTATTTTAATGCCGAAATTTGATGTAATATTAATTGTATTGTATATGATAAAGAAATTAATGAAAATAATTAAGAATTATTCGCTTAATAATATAGGACCAGAAGCAACTAATTCATTTCATATCTAAACAGAGGCTTTAGGTGTTATTTCAGGCTTAGTTACTAATTCAAACACATAAATTTATACACACATTTTAAGCCGCAAAATGTAAATATCGTTGGTTTAATTTTCATATCTTTCATTCTATATAATATCTAGACCGAAAAACCTTTCACTGAGTAAACAAACTTTGTAAACCTTACGTTTGGTTCATATTAACGGGAATACATAATATAATATACAATTGTTTATACTATGCAGCTATTCCATCATAGATTTATTTGCCACGTACAATCATAGTATGTCATTACAAAAAATATAGAAATTATGTTTTTTTTACGTACAGTACAATTCATATGTTTTGTTGTTTTTATACAGTATTACGTAATTATCACAAAAGTAATAAAAAAAACGTAAATACACAAATAGAAGCAAAAGCGTTTATTATAATTAATAGTCTATAATCATACGAATCTCCAATAAAACAATAACAAATACGTGAATTACTGTATAAATTTACCTCCATTTTCGCCTAAAAGTAAGCGTGTGTGCTCTCATGTACACACACTAGTGCACTTTATTTTTGATCTCATTTTGTTCTGTCGATTGCCAATCTTAACTATCCTATATTATCTATGATAAAACCTAACCTATCTCTCAAGTTGGACTAAATTAGAGGTGAATTTTTCCTTACGATACGAAAGGGTAAAAAGACACACAATGTGCTTAATTTTATTAGATCGGTTTAATCTTCGATCAAAAGAAAAAGTATTGTCGGAGTTTATCACGGGCAAACATCATGACACGGATTTTTTATAGAGGGTGAAATTTTAAGGGCACATTGAGGGAAAGCACTATAAACAACGGAAATAAGAAATTGTATTAAAAGTAAATATTCCTTTATTTTTGAAAAGAAACAAAAGAATGGAAAAGAAAAAAGGCCGTCAGACTATCCAGCACGTATAATGAAGACAGTTCCCCACAACACATACCGAACAGACAGACGGCACCGGATGGCACAGTATGTGGCACAGACACGACTCTACAGACATTGTGCAATTGACAGCTCGACACACCACCTCCCACCCCATCTCAGCGCTTCCCTGACTGGGTAGACGAATTTTTCATCACGTATATAGTTTATATGTAGATACGATCACGCGTCGCTTTGATTTAGTCTGTTTCCCTTCAGTTGGAAACTTCAGGAATATATATAAAAACAATCTGACTTACAAATACAACGTCAAGTCGAAGTTTCATAACTATTGTCAGAACTTTCAGAAATTTGTGATTCTGAAAACTTAACGAATTTTATATTTAATAGTCAATTCTCGTAGTCTAGGCGCTCTTAGGTTTAGGTACTAACTACTAACTAGACTTGTCTAATGCCTTCCGGCATCTCCAGAAATGCTTTTAGTAGGTACATTTATTTAAGTATGAAGTTCCGCTAACCACCACTCGGTGGAGCAGCGTGGTTATGTTGTGGTCTGCTGCCATGAGGAAGTATCAGTCATGCCGACTAAAACCCTACATTCTCCTTCACTCTGCCGTATGTTAGACAAATAGACATGTTAGACATGTTCATGTACATTGTTTGTCTTGTGCGACATACAAATATTATGATATAGTGTAGGTACTAAAAAAATGTACTCATATTTTTTCTCGGCCCAACACGTGTTCAAATATTCCCTAACGTTATTTGCTCAACAATGTTAGGCATAGAACGTAGAACATCAAAGGAATATGGAGTTGTATACACTGCCCCTTGTTTTTATTTATTTACTTGGCATCCATAGAGACATAGTCGTCTGGCCTTTCTGTTCCTTGTCATGGTGTTAGGCTTTTGTAAACTATTCTAGAATAAAACATTCGACGTGCTCGGTGGTCAAATGGTTAGCAATGACCACTTTGACTCCGAGGTCGCGGGTTCGAAGCCAGCACAAAATATTTTTTTGTGTGCTTGAACATATCTGCTTGTCTTAGTCTGGGTGTTTTCTATGTAGATATTATATGTATGTATTTACGAAAATAAATTTAAATAAGTATTATATCAGTTATCTAGTACTCATAGCTGACCTTTGCTTAGTTTGGGGCTAGATGGCCGTGTGTAATATGTCCAGAATGATTATTATTTATTATTCAATCTAAATGCTGAGTCAACGAAATATTCTTAACACTACGGAATATAAATACCGTATTCACTCAAATGGAATACGATGTTAATTTGGCCATCGCTCGGCATTAATGCGCCGGTGTTCCACGACAGACAACAGGTGCCAACACGAACCTCGTCGGCCGAGGTATACCTTTTTAAAAAAATCAATCGATGCATCCAATGCCGTCAGACTATCCAGTACGTATAATGAAGGCAGTTCCCCACAACACATACCGAACAGACAGACAACAACTTTCGTGAAAAAAGGAGGCCACAGAATTTGAAAATTTAGCATTTTGGAATATCACTGGGCGTATATATATATTTTAATATCAATATACACAAGTATAAACAAGTATTGATATGCAAATATATAAATATAACTAACAATAAATAATTTAAAGCAGTTACTGTTGCCTGTCATCGCTTCTGACTAAGATCAAGAGTTTTGCTAGAGAGCTTAGCCTCTCGAGCTTTACGCTGCCGCCCAAAGTATCTAATGCCGACATCGTGTAATGTTTTCCCTATTCTATCTGATGCCTCGTCCATGTCCCCAGTGGTTCCAATAACCTGGGGCCTACCGCCGAAACTGAAGCCGATTATTATCGAATATTTTTATTGATACGAAAAATAGGTCTTACGTTTTAGTTATTGACAAACATCTTCAGCTAAGTCGGTAGAGCTCCAGAGTTTCTATCAGCTAAACTAAACACAAGTACCATAAATCTAAGTTAAAATTGGATTTTCGCAATCAAAAAATCGGATGGTAATCGGCTTCAACTTAGCCGGTAGGGCCCTGAATCGGTTTTGAAGTTTCAGTTGGAACTTTTCCGAAGTTTGAATGATTTGAGGAAGAGTTGGACGTAGATTCGACTTCATCATACGGGCTCTTTCTAGGTTATAGCTCATATATAGGGTGCCTCGTACAAATCGGTGATCGCTACCGGTACCTGTTAACCACCGAGACTTCCCGATATGTCCACATTTTATCCGTTATGATGAATTCGATCTGATTCCTAGTCACTTTGTCGGGACTTTGCCAGGTCCATCTCCTCTGGGGCTTCTTTTTAAAGAACCAGTTCATCAAAAAGATCCCCTCCATTGGAAATTTACCAGCATTTGCCCCTTGTGGTTCCTCGACCTTAAACCTAACCCTCCAATGACCAACTCATCGCATTCTTGTACTCTCACCTTGGCGTTGAAGTCACCAGCAACAATCGTGAAATTGGTCATGGTGGTATTACGTATGACCTTTATAATAAGTTCATACATGGCCGCGATCTCTTCATCCTGGTGTATCGTCATTAGAGCATATATCTGTACGACTGTCGCCAGAGCCCCGTCCGCAGATCAGCAGGCTGTACCACGTGCAGATGAGGTTGGCTTTGGCTCCAGAGATAGTAGTGCACTTACACCCCAGTAATAATAATAACACTTGTAAATTATTTATGAACAAAATTTTATAACACCCTATCTTAGACGCTGTTTCAAATCAAAATAACGTCTATTAAATCTTTAGTAGATGCCGTAAAAAGAACAAAAGAGATTCCGTTTGTAACGTGACACGTGTCGGGAAAGCTACGTCAACACGATGTGAAACTCGCCAATAGAAGCAATTAGTTGAATGTGCACCAGGGAATGGAGACTTATAAATAAAATATTTTAAATGGAGCAATATCTCAAGTAATTAATTAAATATTGATACTTATCTTCTTTTAATTACAATATTAAGTAACAACAAAATGCAACTAAACTAAAGTAGATATAAAAATAATCTAATCTTAAAATTACTTAAAAATAAATATTGATCGATAATTGTATGTCGAGCCCGGTGGTCGAATAGCAATAGCCACTTTGACTCCGAGGTTGCGGGTTTGCACACCCTGACGACTCCATGCAAAAAACTGGTATTACGTAGGCCACTCAATAAGTTTTGAGATGCTCGAAATTTAAAAATTGAACGCATGTGTATTGTATCTTTTTAAAAAGCAAATTTATTTAAAAATAGAATGCCATTCTTTTTAATTAAAAAAAAAACGATATTCCCTGTCATTTTACTACAACGCTTCCCGCGTTTTTTGGCTGAAACGATGGAGCTTAACCGCGAACATTTGCGTGCTATGATCTATTACGATTTGGGGGTGTAAGTGGTTCATCAACATCTTTGAACCAAAGCCAACTTCACCTGCACGCGGTGCACCCTGCTGACTGACAAACGAAGCTCTGGCGAAAAGAGAGGTAGGGAGCGTAATTGCAAGCTACCCGACTGGTGAATGTACCTCCACCTCACAGAATACCGCAGCCAAATAACGGTTTCCTTGAGGGCTGTTGTGTTCCTGCGAGTGAGTGAGGTCACCAGAAAGGAAGGAGATGCTGCGGTGGCAGTGGGGGTGGCGGCGCGCGAGCGATATTTTATGTTGCGAGCGTTAATATGGCTACGGTAACCGCTTCACATCAGGCGGGCCGTATGTTTGTCTGCCACCCGACGTAGTATAAAAAAAAAAAAAAAAAAATAGGTTTAACCGAACAGTTAAGTTCCTTCACGGGCAACAATTTTTAGGTGGTTTAGTGAATTTAAAAGGGGCAAAACTAACCTCGAAGACGATCAAAGAAACGGACGCAAACAGCAGTAACTGCAGAAAATGTGTGGACTACTGAAATGTTGGTACGGGAAGACCCACGAATTACATACATGGACATCGAGAAGATCCTGGGTATTACTTCGGGGAGTGTGAACACCATCCTACACCAACATCTCGGAGCAGGAAGTCGTTGGACCTCGCGATTGCTCTCCGAAACTGAAAAACAGGCTCGTGTGGTTTGGTGCCGTGAAATGCGTCAACGTTTTGAAAACGGGGCGTCGAGACGTGTTTCGGAAATCATTACTGGTGACGAAACATGGATCTATCAGTATGACCCCGAAAGTAAGAAGCAATCTTCGGTATGGGTTTACTCAGACGGAGAGTTACCGACAAAATTGCAAAGACCACGTAATGTTGATAAAAAAATGGTGGCTAGTTTTTTTAGTCGTAGTGGACACTTATCGACATCCATGCTGGAAAATTGTAGGTCAGTTATCTCGGAATGGTACACAACAGTAGCATTGCCGAGCTCGGTGGCGTAGCGGTCAATGACGCGGCTTCGACACCAACGCTCGTGGGTTCGATTCCCACACAGGACAAACATTAGTGTGCATGAACATGTCTGTTTGTCTTGGTCTGGGTGTTTTCTATGTATCTTAAGTATATATTTACAAAAAAAAATGTATTTACGTATGTTTATCAGTTGTCTAGTACCCATAACACAAGCTTCGCTTACTTTGGGGCTAGATGGCGCTGTGTAATTTGTCTGACAATATTTATTTTATTTATTTATTTATTGCCGTAAGTTATCCAAGCTGTGCGAGAGCGTAGACCAACGGCCGGGCTTCGAGGAATCATGCTGCATCACGATAACGCTTCTTCACATACGTCCCTCAGAACGAAGGCGTTTCTTGAGGAATCTTGTATTGAACCCCTAGCTCACCCACCCTACAGCCCTGACTTAGCTCCATGTGATTTCTTTTTGTTCCCAACTGTCAAAGAAAAAATTAAAGGAAAGTTTTTTTCGAGTGCCGAAGAAGCCGTCGCTGCCTACGAAGTAGCCATTTCTGACCTCTCAGATCAAGACTGGCAAAAGTGTTTCCAGAGTTGGTTTAGACGAATGGAAGTTTGTATAGAGCATCGTGGAGAGTACTTCGAAAAAATGTGAAATAAATTGTGGTTATATGTTGGATACTTTTTTTTTTATCTCAAAACTTATTTAGTGACCCACGAACAGACCATGTCTGTATACGTGCAAATGTATACAGTATATGTGCAAATGTATACATATAGATGCATTAGGGTTTGCTGCAGAACAAAGTACAGGGAAATGCAAAACACGCGGAAAAGATTGAGCAGCATTAATTTTATTCAGATGCTAACAAATATTTTAATTGCCTTCCAAATTTGGAGAATTAGAAAGGTCATGTCACCAATGTCACCATTCTTTATACATTAGGTAATTACGCCGTTCCAATAATACGTCCCCACGTATTATTGGAACGGCGTAATTACCGTAATTACCTGGCCATGGATCTGAATAAAATTAATGCTGCTCAATCTTTTCCGCGTGTTTTGCATTTCCCTGTACTTTGTTCTGCAGCAAACCCTAATGCATCTATATGTACCAGCAAGTTCTTAAATATCTTAGGTTACCAGCAAGCTCTTGTGAACTTGCTATGTTAGCAGCAACGCTTACCGCTCTACATCAGACTGAGTTTGTTTGCCATCCGATGTAGTACAAATAATACTACCAAATCCAGCCTGTCCTTTAAACAGAACATAAGAATATGTAAATTCTATGTAAATTCAACACGTGCTACATACGAGCGTCTCCACGGCTGTTCCGAACGAATGGATATAGGCAATTACTTAATGTACAACAGGGACCGATCACAGTATGGAGAGAGCTATGCGCCGGGTTACTCTGCGTGATGGAATCCGAAATGAATCGAAAGTAAGTAGAACCTACATCTGACATTAACTCGAAGAACAATCAGCACATAAATGAAGCCACATTAGTGAAGCTGCCAAATGGGACGGTACGCTCAGGGGCTCTACTGCCGACGCTGAAGCCGATTACCTTTGGCTTTTTAGATACCAAAAATTGGTCTCAGGTTAAAGTTATTGACAAACATCTTCAGCTTAGTGGTAGAGCTCCAGAGTTTTTACAAGCTGAGCGAAACATAATTTCATAGTTTCATCTGGTGTTTTCTATGTATCATAAGTATGTATTTACAAAAAAAAAATGTATTTACGTATGTTTATCAGTTGTCTAGTACCCATAACACAAGCTTCGCTTACTTTGGTGCTAGATGGCGCTGTGTAATTTGTCTGACAATATTTATTTATTTATATTTATTTTCGCTTTCCGGGCCCCAGATCAGGGGCTCTACCGCCGAAGCTGAAGCCGATTACCATCAGACTTTTTGATCGAATATTGATCTTAGGTTTACATTAATGACAAACACATTTATCTTAGTCGGTAGAGCTCTATGGTTCCTACCAGCAAAGCTATGCACAATTACCGTCAATTTAAGCTAAAGTTTTATTTTCACAATCAAAAAATCGGCTTCAGCTTCGGTAGAGCCCCTGTTATAACCATTGAGGAAAAAGTATTCAAGAGTGTTGAATCAGTACTGGTGTGTACATTATTATAGTGCACACCTATGAGCACTCTTCAAGTAGACCAGTTAACTCAGTCTATGAGTACGTGCAGCACCAGGGATATCACTCACGTGTTTAAGCCCATGTAAAAAATTTCTTCATGCCGTTTTCATAGAACAGGTACGTGAAAACTAACAAAAAATATATGCGACGTGTAGTACTATTGCCTCAATATAAGTAATAGTTCTTATATTGAGGCAATAGTACCACACGTCGCATATATTTCATAGCATAGCATAGCTCTTCAGAAGCTGGAGCTATTTCGTTCTAAAACTAACTTCGACTTAAGTTATTAAAAAATCATTTTTAGCTCAGTTGGTAGAGCTTTAGCTTTCCTCCCGTCTAAGCGAAACAAGATTCCCAATATTCGAAGCAGAAATAGGATTTCAGAAACAAACACTAGCTAAAATACGCGTCCCTGGATACCATTATACTATTTTTAAATCATGGTATAAAAAGACAAAGTATGTTCTTTAGTGACAGATGTGGTCATATGTCTCCACCCACCCGCAGTTGAGCAGCATGGTGGAGTATGCTCTAAATCCCTTCGATTGAGGGTAAACCCTTGTTACACAACGTGCCAATACCGACGTTACCCAACAGAGAGATTATTATGAGTTGATGACGTCGTGGTCATATGATTAGAATTTTCGACAACCAATCGAATCGTGATGTAATTTTGGCAAAATCTGTCACGGAAGAACATACCTGATGTTTTATACGATGGTAAATTCTGTTGGCTACAGTCACAGTATAAATAATAGTACTACATACAGTATGGTCGCTCCCTGCCGCTCTGTCGTGTCGACCACACTGTAACCTCCCCCCCCTCTATTTAACTCTCCTCTCCTCTTTCTTATATATTTTTTCGACCTACCTAATTGCGTGTGTATACCTATCTCTCATCTTACATCTTACTATTCATCTTACATCATCATCATCATTTCCTTACTACTATTTTCTCACTACCTTTCTTCTTCTTTCGCTCACATTAGTACGTCAAATCTATCACTCCACATATACCTAATTAAACGACATAAATCTGATATACATCTCCCTATAATTAACACTCTTACACCTTAAATTTAAACCAAAACTTATGTTGTTGTTGTTGGAATCGGATGAATCAACCTGATGGTAAGCTTTACTAATACATAATGGCCATGTGATCGTGTCTAGTGTCCTACATTGTACCGTAATTTCCCCAGATACTTTTACACGCAGAATAATGACTGATTAAACTCCTATCACCCTAACACTTATATATACTCATTGAATCAGTTGTATTACCTAATATCCACTATAAGATAAAACTATGTGGTTGAAATTATATTAACTAATGACCTAAATATTAACTAGTCTTTCTTATAATGATAGTGACTCTTTTTAGTTATTATTTCCAGTATCAACTTTGTTATAATAGTAAACCAATATTGAACTTAAATTAATGAGAAACACTTTGCCATAATGGTAAGACTTTAGACATTATGTTTTAGTGGTAAAAACAATATGATATAGACACTTATGTTAACTAATTAACATACTCAAGGTTAAAGCTTTCAAACATTATTTCTTTGTGGTAAAGACATAATATGATATGAAACTAAATAAGGCATTTTATTGGATTATGAAATGTATTCCTTCAAACATTATTTCTTTGTGGTTAGAGATAATATGATATGAGACTAAATAAGGCATTTTATTGGATTATGGAAATGTATTGGCCCCATTTCCCCGCCAATACCGTGAAGTCATCCAAGTTCACACTCCTCCGCCATAGTCTGAGCAGATTCTACTTTAAGAGGCATCTCTTCCTCATAAAATTCAAAAACCAAAGGACGTTCCTTCCTTTAGCCTGCCTTAACTACAAAACTCAATAACTATTTGAGATGTTCCTATCCTTAAATTATCTCTAAATGCTCAGACTTATTTACTGATTCTACATATTTACTACTTTATATTATTTACTTGGAACGTTTATAGATATTTCTCAAAAGAAATTTAGGAAACTTAAAAATTCCTTCGGCAATTAAATTCATAAAACTGGCAAAATTAATTTCTGCATTGATTCTAGATATGAAACCAATAACTCTCTTTAGTCTATCTTTTAAACTAAATTAATTCATTCTTATATAAACTCAAATCATTTGAATTTAGATTATCTACTGTAATCACTGAATCCTTACAAACAATCCTAATCTAGTGTGCAACTGTTCAGTAACTTTGTTACTTCATAAATCACAACACTCATATATTTATACACATATATCTATAATCAAACTTTGTATGTCTTGATAAAAGTAACACATGCAAATTATTTAGCAATAATCTTTACTATATTTTACTTTATAGATATAGATTCTTATCTATTGGAATATACTGTAATTTCAACATTCTTTGCTCAGCTGAAATTTCAAGAAATCTATTTCCTGTAATGTATCACAATTCACTATTTTGAAATATGAGAAGTCATTATAATACAGTCAATAAAAGATGTTTTGTTCACTCACCGAGAAAAATCTTCAAATTTACTGGATAGAAGACCTTACCTTTCAACTCTGCTAATTCACACAAATTAATCACTTTCGCGATAAGTTACTATGAGATTCTTACAAATCAGTGAAAAGCCCAATTAGTTTAATAAAAATAATTTCATTTCTTATTTATAGGAAACGAAAGAATCAGGTTATGTTGTAACTTTAACATTTTGAAGATTGGATGTACGATGCTTTTTTATTCACATTGAAATCATCCATAAGTACGTATTGTTACTTTTGATGTCAAGCTTCAACATTCGCCTTGTAATTTCAAAGTGATTTTAAATATGATTGTTCAAATTGGGCACTTCTACTTTTCAATCTAACAATCTCACAAACCTTTTTGTATAATTAAGGCATCTATCAACCGTAAATCAATTTGATTACTCAAATAAATAATATCTCTCAAACCTTTCTCAGCAATATTTAAACAAGTGAAAATCTAATTTTAAAATACTAAAATAAATTTAACACTGTCCCGGTATTATAATACATATTTACGGAAATATGCTAATTATTATCTCCTTACTCGCGAATACTAATAAATCGAATCATCCCGCTTAAAACTCGCATTTTTCCTTTTATAGTCACAAGCCCCGCCCACTTTTGAATTAGTGAAGTGACATAAGTAATTTTTAACCATAAAATCTAATTCTCCTAGTTTAATCGAGTAATCTATTTGTATCAATTTATCTAACTAATTTTTACCATATAAATTGTTTCATGTTTAATCTTAAGTACATTGAAAATACTTGATTCTTACTAAAATTATTCGAATCTTTCTAAAAAGATAATTAAATCATTTTAGTTTCACATTTTTACCTTTATTTCACATAATTTTTATCTTCAAACCTCAAATTAATCTAATCTTGTATCTATATTGATCACACTACAACTTCCATTCACTAATTTTAATAGTTATAAAGAAAATATAAGATTTTCAATCTTAAACTTTATCAGTGTTTTCTTACAATTCACTCCTTGAATCAAGTCACCCGATTAATTATGAACGCCATTAATATCAACCAACGCTTATTATATCTAAATTCCCTTAAATATTGTATACAATATAATTGCATACTACTATATTATCAAATTAATCGATATTAGTACAATCGATTATTCATTTATTTATCAGAATTTTCCCGCCATTTTGCTTAGCAACATAATTTCTTGTGTCTATCCCTATCAATGCTATTTTACTCATCCAATCAGAGATCCCGTTTTGTCCAATTTTGTCCACGGCTTTTTCTGAGAATCGCACCTGCTATAAGGTCGCCCCATAGACTTTTATTTGTTGAATTAGATCAATCACAAACTGATCTTAGATATTTTATCTAAATTTCAAAGTTCTCATGTTAACTAACGCTATAATTGTATGGGTTAGTTACAATTCGCCTCCAGATTAAATTATAGAGTAATCCTGCATTACGGTGAATTTAATCTCACCAATTACCTAACTTATTATATAATTCTAACATCCTAATCATAGATCAAAAAAAAAAATGACTCAATTATGTTCCGATTTATCGATTCAAATATCCAATGATGTCCCTTCACTAGTACCTTCGCATTAAACATCTTCCGAATGACAATTCGTCTTTATGGCTTCGTAAAACCTTTCTTATATATATCCTTTTAAAAAGACACAAAAAAAAAATATATATTTAACCTCAATCATTCAAGTGATTAGTGTCTATTGTTTTATTCAACAACCCAATTGGTATGCAAATAAGTACTAAAACAAAAGTGATCAAATTATACTCAAGTTCCCTAGCTTATAATCATTTTCATCACCTATTCAACTACTTAAATATTCAACGTGAATCCGCTTAAATAATGCTTTCATTATAATAATCATCTGTTTATTAAGGTGCAACTTCGCTATGTAATTTCCATACCCTCAAAATCCCTCTACTTAATAACAAACCTCATTATACTGCAAAATTTCGATTTCCTTTTAAATGTTGGCATTTCTGTACATATTTGAATTATATGTCATTGCAATGACTTTTTGTTCTACTAATATCCTTAACAAATATAAAGATTGTCTTTTACACAAATAGTCAAGTTATAATTCATTGTCAAATTTTCCCAAAGATCTGATCTTGTAATTATCTATCGTTTAATACAACTAAATTAATGAACTCTATCACTATAGGTAGACGCTCCCTAAAACTACAAAACAACGCTAGCTATATAAAATATATAAAGTGGTTTTTTTAGAGAAAAAACACCTAGGCATTTGCGTATACCCTACCCGTAAGCTAAATTAGTAAATAAGTTCACCTAACCTAACCCTAAATCGAGCTGGAAGATCAATCATAAAAATCTGAGTGCATCGTATCCTTCAGAGTATGATAATTTTGCAATCTTGGTAGGCGAATCTACGTTTCTTCGATTACATGACGGTAGCTACCATTTATATGTATAGACTACTTGGTCTTGCAACCAACATTGAAGTTATTATATCCGACAGAATACCATATTCACAGATTCTTAGGTCAATTCCGCCACCTGTTCCAGATTCTTATCCATCTGCGGTTGACTTCAATTTTAATGTGTGCGAAATCATTCGAACCCAGATCTCCGGATACAAACTTGGAACTTCTCATGTGTAACAATTTAAAATTACATCCTCCCCTCTGTTTCCTAAATTATACGAACATCCCTGTTTATTAGCAATGTCCTAGGATTTAGTCACATTAAACACCACTAATACGAGTAAAACTTTTGACAGATTCACTCAACTAATGTATATCATTTAATTAATGTTCCAAATTTGACCCCAATTGAAGCCGATTTCCGGTTTTTCGATCCTAATTGCATTGGATCAACCTTGGAACTATTCAACAGGATTCAATCCTTTTAACAACTAAACTAATAAGTGTTAAATTAATATTTTTAAATAGTTAACCTTGCTGATACGCGATCAGCTGAACAAATGGAGCGTCTTCCTCTAAGCAATTTCCCCTTACTACTTAATTCATGTTAAACTCAAAACTGAATCTCTATTAATGTTTTCTTATCCTTTCTACTTCATATCTATGAATCAGATCAACATTACATCAAAAGAATCTTTTCAATACTGTAAATATCTCTTTGTAATCTTATCCTTACTCTCATTACAGATACTGCCTACCTAACATTTAGCATTTTATTCACCATTCTACTAACAAAATTCTGAAGCCAACTGTCTGCAGTTTGTTTGCAATGAACAATCTTAATGTAGGTAGTAACCTACAGATTTAAGAAAATATTTGCTACTTACTATCTTAAAGTACTTCATCATAGTCCTTGTCAACTACTAGTTAATCCGCCTAACCTCTTACTACCTAATAAACTATTGTTAATACGTTATTTTGCCTATACAAATACCTCCCACCAGTCCTCGTACATCATGACATGGTAATAAACTTCCACTCACTAAGTACTTATTGTAAATAGCCTATCTAAATTATAATAAAGTTAAGAAATTCTTAAATTTCACGTAACATAAAATCAAACTCACTCTTCAAAGAATTTTTTAAAATTATTAACAAAATTGGTTCATCCATATATGAAATTCACCCTTCGCAATCTTTCTTTCTTACCTATGAACTCATGCCCCTAAATTTCTCAATTAATAATCTTTACTAAACTATGTTACCATACCCCAGAATTTACTCTTAAATTTCTTTATACTAACAATTTGTTTACTCGCTATCAGTTCTGTGGTTCTAAATAAACATCCACTGCTCAATGGTTTCCTACCATGCATCAGTACAGACCCTCGCCCCAACTACTTAAGACATTATCACTGTTAAAGATCTCTATAGACTACGCGTGAATTTTATATAAAAACTTACTCTTTAAAAAAAACTTATTTTCCTAATATCCTCACAATTTAAATATCACTACAAAATCACCCTTATTAACCTATTCGTTGTTCAACATTAGCTGCTTGTACTTATGTAAAAGATTTTCTTAATAAGTATATACTAAAAAGACAGATCACATTCATTTGAAATTTATATCCAAAACTTAAATTCCTACATATATAGAACTGTAATATATGTCAAAATATAATATTTCATATTTTCTCCACATAATACCACTCTTTACCTACCTTAACTTAAATAAAGTGCTCTGAATTTTCTAAACCATATATTTTTCCTTCTAACCTTCTATTAATAATAATATAATAATCTTAATTAACAATGTCAGCCAACTCACACATCATCAACCAGTTCCACTACACTCGAAATCTGTGTTTTATACGCCAATCTAATTACACATCTCGGCCGGTACACACTAATGTCTCGTCCTACACCACTACATAAACAAAGATGTCTATATGAATTGCAACTTAGCATGTGTGCATGCAACATCACACAAACCATTCCAGACCTTTCCCAAAGATCAGCTGGATCAACACGAATGAACGGCCGGTAGTGAGTACACTGTACTAAGTACTACTAATTTTACTATGTTCCTAATAACATAACATACATAAATAAGTTCCTTACTGTTTCACAAATATTCACACTCACAGGAAATACCCCGACCCATTCAAACAGCCACGTCCATGCAAAAATTCGCCCATGTAGGAATCGAACCCACGAACGTCGATAATAGCTTCGCATCTCCGACCGCTGTCCCACTGAGCTTAACTTATTTTTCTAAAATCTATCTATCTCACCTTATCTCCTCAATTTATTTCATTGCTTACTAAAATTATTTTTAAACTAATTTCAGTGTTTCTGTACTTCAACTCCATGCAGCCGTATGCTCACTCTTAAATCAACAACCCGCTTCCAATCTGGATCTAAATCTCCGCTCATCTTTCTATTCATCTATCGTTACGGAAAATGAAGATAGATCTTAATTTTAATTTAATATTACTACACAATATACTCATCACCCCCCCTCAATTAGTCACTCCTTCTACCAATATACTGGTTATTTATATCATCTATCCATCCTACACTCATCAACATAGCCCAGTATTTCATCAAGTAATATCTCTAACTAGGTCACTTTCCCTATCACTTAAGAATGTTATAGAATGTTACATCTCTTTGTCGCTAAATCTAGGTTTTCCTATTTTCCTTATTGGTTACTTATTAAATCCTCTAATCACATTATCGCCAAAAATTCCTCTCATCATTCTATAATTAATATATATATATTTATATATATTTATATTCGCCTCCCGATGTCTAGCATAGCTGACGACCTTTCGTACTCACTTATCTACTATTTACAATTCTCTTGTAATTACTACCTTCGAACATAAACGAAGCCACATTATAAAAATAAGTTGCATCCGCCTCCAGTTTTCTTGCAAGACAATCATCTAACAGAATGTTGACAACCAACGAGGTCATAAGTGAGCCTATAAACCACTCAACCAACATCTCCACTCACTTCACAGAATTAAATCAATTATATTACAATAAGAGCTGTTGTATTCCTGCGAGTGAACGAATTCACTAACCAAATGGACCACCATATCAGCAACGCGATCGACCACACGCAAAGGCTGTAATGGGAGAGCCCAATATAAACGCTAAACACGGCCATCATAATTGATTCCCATCAGGCGGGCTCCACGCTAGTCTGCCACCCTACATAGTAAATAAGAGATATACATAACCCTTTTCATGCTTAGACCCTATGAATTGTTATTACCTAAATCTAATTACGAAAGAAAATACGAAACATAAATATTCTCATTTCAAATAAAATTATACGTTAAACTTAATTTGTGTCCTTTGTGTCATCGTAATAAATGAATTCTAGAATTAAACTCAGTATAAAACATTAGTAATATTCATCATTAATAAATAAATCGACTTTAAATTTTAACTCATAGTTTATTATTTACTTCTAAAATATTTTGTATCTGACTGTACTTGTATCATGTAAAAACTATTTCTTAAAAAAGTAATACTTCCTAAATCTCATTAGTCAATAACCAACCTATTTATACGTATAACAGTATTGAAGTCTTATCAATATATATATATAAAAAAAAAATTGCATATTTTAATATATTTATAAAGTCCTATTTCCCAAACGATCCCTAATTAATATGACAAACGTCACATACTACCCTATAACCATCTAGTTATATTAAACTATTAATGTTTCATCTTCTCGTAAAATCTTAAAATTCAAATAAAATTTACCTTTCACCTTAATGAACTTATTACGTATCTATTTTATATTTCCTTCCAGTAAAATTGATTGCTATCTCCAAATCATTATACCCTACAACGTTTTCTAATATACATATATTTATTTTCATTATTTCTTTTAAGCTGACTGTAAATTAAATAGAAATTAATAAAAACGAATTAAGTGTCATAATAAATTTTAATTAATAATAATAATGATGAATATACTCAGGAAAAGACTATAATGAAACTCTATTAAAAAATAAAATCGCAAAAACAAATGTTGGTCTTGAGATTCGAACCAGGAATCTTAGATGCAATAGCTCTATTTTCTACCGACGCGCCACTGACTTGATAATGTAAGCGACAAAATTCGCATATGTATTTTAGAGTACCACGACTTTGTCAACATCAATTATTCATTACTAATTATGTAACTATCTTTTTGTTAAATAATAATTGTTACCAACATTTTTATTCGCATTTTCTATCGCATTACACTAATTTAGTTCAAAGTTTCACCAATGCTTCTACATGAAAATTTTAATTAACTGAATATTTAGACGCCTCCCCATTCATAAAATTTAAGAACCATTCAAATAAAGAAAGCAATTATATAAATGTAATTTTTAAGCTACTATTGAATTAAAATATCAATTCTCAATAAAACTTGTACACCCGCGCCATCTGTGACCCAAACCCCGAACTAATTCCTCTTCCGTCCATCATGCTATTTTGGTCGAACCATTTTTTTTATAATTATCGATAACTTTACACGGACAATATATTACAATATGGAAATATGAATATATATATTAAATGAAATAATCATATTGGTTCACGTTCAAAGATCAATACATCTCTTCGCAATTAAAATCCCATTGATGCCAACTGCACGCGCTCTTACCGCCCTCCCACGATACTTGCATTAACTATTTCCATTCGAGTTAGACATACACCTAAAATATAGGAAATTTTTTCGTCTCTAATTTTGCACAAAATAAATATTGCAATATTAAATAAATATGTTAATGTTTAATTACGTCTTTTTAGGGTTCCGAACCTCAAAAGGAAAAACGGAACCCTTATAAGATCACTTTGTTGTCCGTCTGTCTGTCTGTCTGTCTGTCTGTCTGTCTGTCTGTCTGTCTGTCTGTCTGTCAAGAATTTCTATGTCGAGAATGCGTGGAGGTATCAAGCTGAAATTTGAACTGTATACTCAGGTCTACGGTCCCATGAAGTTAAAAAAAAATCAAACTGCTAAGTTTACGTAGAAAAAAGTTACTGCCGTTTATTCAGCAAAAAACGCATATTTCGACACACTCAAGGGAATCAAAACCTATAAGGTACTTCCCGTTGACCTAGAACTATGAAATTTGGCAAGTAACATCGTTATAGAGTACAAGTACAGGAATAAATCTCAAAACTATACATTTGTAAATAGATCTTAAAAAATAGGGGGTCTATATTTTTTATAGGGTGTCGAATTTTCAAATTGAAACTACTAGTTCAAATGGGGTATCATATGAAAGGGCTTGATGTACACATTGCAAAATATATTTTATTTATTTTTTTCGACGCATTATTTCTTATTTATAATGAAAAATATCAAATTTAATAATGATATTACGTACCTACGGAACCCTCATTGGGCGAGTCCGACTCGCACTTGTCCGGTTTTTTTTTTCAGTACTTAACAAGTAAAATCCCAACTCTTACATTTAATATTCGCCCCCTTCAACGCCCTCTATAAAACTAACCGTAAACCTCATGTAAACGTCTTTATTTTGTCATTTTCTTTCTTTTTAAAGTATGTAATTGAAATAAAGTTATCTTATTAATCTATAACACAAATTTCATTTACTTTAACTATTCATAATGTAATTCTATATCGAATTTAGGTTCTTATTTTCGACAAAAGAAATGAATCTCTTAGCAATTCTTAGTGTTGCCACTTCTTTGCAAATTTACCATATAAAGGTATTTCAAACTTTCAGGGATTACTAAAACTCAATTATCAATATGACAATTTCATAACCTCTCAATTATTCTAGTCGCCTCCACTACCTTTCGTCCGAAAATCTCACACATAATTTAATCTTAATTTACCTATTACCCCATATTTGCGTCAGATACCCGGGAATAGTTATTTAAATGTATTTATTACTACGTTATCGTTTATTTTATGAAATTAAAGTATTCTTTTATATACAATTATGTTAATAGCTCATTGTTATTTTGCCCATTTTTTTTTTTTTCATATTAATCCTTTCTTTATTATCATTCTAACAGAACTATATCTAGATATTTTTCATACTTTATTATTAATATGAATGAACCAATTAAGTTATTCTTGCTTAAATTATTAATGATGTTATGATTAATAATGTACCGAAAAGTCAAAAATGCTTATTTTATATCGAAATTCCTAAAACTTTCCTTTCAAAATTTTGAACTTATATTTTATGGGAATGTTGGTAAGCCAACGACGGCAACCCTATTTTTGTTCAGGCTCATGTCAATAATAACAACAACGCGTAAAAAACATAACAATAAATCCTATTCGTATTAAAATTCCAATTGCTTGTCATAAACCCCAATTTCATCACAAAAAAAAAGAAATTATATATACTAAATTACTTGGAGTTTATAAAATGTCACCAAGCTAACCTAATTGTTTCTAAAACAAATTTGTAAGTATAACTTTTCATTATATGACTGCTAATTATTCTACCTAAACCACGTATCTCAAAATTAATCTTTAATTTATTTGTTTCAGTTGCTTTTTCTTCAGGGGGTTATATGTAAAATTCACTGACACAAATTCCTGAACAGAGGTTATCAAACGTTATCATTTACCATTTAAATATTGAAAGTCTACAAGTAATCTCATGTAAGTATGATGTATCTTATTACATTTCTTAATTACTTTCCCCTTTTATCATTTATTTTCCTAATAACATACCTACCAGGCAACCTTTCCTATTAAAAAGGAAAGTCTGATATGTGATTTTATTAATGTAATTACATATTACTTTCAGATTCCTGTCCAATTAATATCAACTGTGAATGGGCATATCGCACCCCCATATGGACTAATTAGTTCAATCTGTCAACGCTGAAATACTATATTTGATTTTACTCAAGAAGTAAAAGTGAATTTTTCAATACTTAGTAAGTATAACCTGAAATTCTTATGTTTTTAATTATTTATCTCTCTTTAGTACTGGCAAAATCTCTATGAATGCTTTATTTATAGTGAACTATAAGTTTTTGAAATCAATTATTACATTTACCCCGCTCTCAAGTACATATGGCTAACTAAACTAATTTATAACCCTTTTACTTTGTTTTATACCAAATTTATACTCGGTAACATTTCAAATTTACATATTTTCAATTATAATCCTACTTTTAATTAACTTTAGATAATTCTAATATTCTGTTATCCCATAATTATGTATTCACCATTTGTAACTCTGTTTTAATTTTAATTTTTAACTTATTTTTCAGGATCATGACTCATCGTAGATACTAACTGAAGCCCATCCATGAAAAATAATTGAAGAATTTTATAACTCAAGTCCTGTGTTATTTAATTATATTTAGACCTTAGTTGTAAATATGTGAAATTAATTATATACTATTAATCTGCTTTAGGAATCCAGGAGGATTCCTTCTTCTGAGTTAATTTACTTACAAATCCTATCTGAGTTAAAACAGTCATATATCCTTTGTGTTCCGATTTCACGTACAGCAATTGTAGGTTTTCAAGAAAACCCAGACAACTAATTTATACCACAATTAGATTCACTCCATTCCAACAACATTTGTATATTTGTAAAATTACTAATACATATACATATATTTTAGCTTATATATAATCCTGGTCATGCGCTACCTAATTGTAACCTCCCCCCCCCCCTATTTAACTCTCCTCTCCTCTTTCTTATATATTTTTTCGACCTACCTAATTGCGTGTGTATACCTATCTCTCATCTTACATCTTACTATTCATCTTACATCATCATCATCATTTCCTTACTACTATTTTCTCACTACCTTTCTTCTTCTTTCGCTCACATTAGTACGTCAAATCTATCACTCCACATATACCTAATTAAACGACATAAATCTGATATACATCTCCCTATAATTAACACTCTTACACCTTAAATTTAAACCAAAACTTATGTTGTTGTTGTTGGAATCGGATGAATCAACCTGATGGTAAGCTTTACTAATACATAATGGCCATGTGATCGTGTCTAGTGTCCTACATTGTACCGTAATTTCCCCAGATACTTTTACACGCAGAATAATGACTGATTAAACTCCTATCACCCTAACACTTATATATACTCATTGAATCAGTATTACCTAATATCCACTATAAGATAAAACTATGTGGTTGAAATTATATTAACTAATTACCTAAATATTAACTAGTCTTTCTTATAATGATAGTGACTCTTTTTAGTTATTATTTCCAGTATCAACTTTGTTATAATAGTAAACCAATATTGAACTTAAATTAATGAGAAACACTTTGCCATAATGGTAAGACTTTAGACATTATGTTTTAGTGGTAAAAACAATATGATATAGACACTTATGTTAACTAATTAACATACTCAAGGTTAAAGCTTTCAAACATTATTTCTTTGTGGTAAAGACATAATATGATATGAAACTAAATAAGGCATTTTATTGGATTATGAAATGTATTCCTTCAAACATTATTTCTTTGTGGTTAGAGATAATATGATATGAGACTAAATAAGGCATTTTATTGGATTATGGAAATGTATTGGCCCCATTTCCCCGCCAATACCGTGAAGTCATCCAAGTTCACACTCCTCCGCCATAGTCTGAGCAGATTCTACTTTAAGAGGCATCTCTTCCTCATAAAATTCAAAAACCAAAGGACGTTCCTTCCTTTAGCCTGCCTTAACTACAAAACTCAATAACTATTTGAGATGTTCCTATCCTTAAATTATCTCTAAATGCTCAGACTTATTTACTGATTCTACATATTTACTACTTTATATTATTTACTTGGAACGTTTATAGATATTTCTCAAAAGAAATTTAGGAAACTTAAAAATTCCTTCGGCAATTAAATTCATAAAACTGGCAAAATTAATTTCTGCATTGATTCTAGATATGAAACCAATAACTCTCTTTAGTCTATCTTTTAAACTAAATTAATTCATTCTTATATAAACTCAAATCATTTGAATTTAGATTATCTACTGTAATCACTGAATCCTTACAAACAATCCTAATCTAGTGTGCAACTGTTCAGTAACTTTGTTACTTCATAAATCACAACACTCATATATTTATACACATATATCTATAATCAAACTTTGTATGTCTTGATAAAAGTAACACATGCAAATTATTTAGCAATAATCTTTACTATATTTTACTTTATAGATATAGATTCTTATCTATTGGAATATACTGTAATTTCAACATTCTTTGCTCAGCTGAAATTTCAAGAAATCTATTTCCTGTAATGTATCACAATTCACTATTTTGAAATATGAGAAGTCATTATAATACAGTCAATAAAAGATGTTTTGTTCACTCACCGAGAAAAATCTTCAAATTTACTGGATAGAAGACCTTACCTTTCAACTCTGCTAATTCACACAAATTAATCACTTTCGCGATAAGTTACTATGAGATTCTTACAAATCAGTGAAAAGCCCAATTAGTTTAATAAAAATAATTTCATTTCTTATTTATAGGAAACGAAAGAATCAGGTTATGTTGTAACTTTAACATTTTGAAGATTGGATGTACGATGCTTTTTTATTCACATTGAAATCATCCATAAGTACGTATTGTTACTTTTGATGTCAAGCTTCAACATTCGCCTTGTAATTTCAAAGTGATTTTAAATATGATTGTTCAAATTGGGCACTTCTACTTTTCAATCTAACAATCTCACAAACCTTTTTGTATAATTAAGGCATCTATCAACCGTAAATCAATTTGATTACTCAAATAAATAATATCTCTCAAACCTTTCTCAGCAATATTTAAACAAGTGAAAATCTAATTTTAAAATACTAAAATAAATTTAACACTGTCCCGGTATTATAATACATATTTACGGAAATATGCTAATTATTATCTCCTTACTCGCGAATACTAATAAATCGAATCATCCCGCTTAAAACTCGCATTTTTCCTTTTATAGTCACAAGCCCCGCCCACTTTTGAATTAGTGAAGTGACATAAGTAATTTTTAACCATAAAATCTAATTCTCCTAGTTTAATCGAGTAATCTATTTGTATCAATTTATCTAACTAATTTTTACCATATAAATTGTTTCATGTTTAATCTTAAGTACATTGAAAATACTTGATTCTTACTAAAATTATTCGAATCTTTCTAAAAAGATAATTAAATCATTTTAGTTTCACATTTTTACCTTTATTTCACATAATTTTTATCTTCAAACCTCAAATTAATCTAATCTTGTATCTATATTGATCACACTACAACTTCCATTCACTAATTTTAATAGTTATAAAGAAAATATAAGATTTTCAATCTTAAACTTTATCAGTGTTTTCTTACAATTCACTCCTTGAATCAAGTCACCCGATTAATTATGAACGCCATTAATATCAACCAACGCTTCTTATATCTAAATTCCCTTAAATATTGTATACAATATAATTGCATACTACTATATTATCAAATTAATCGATATTAGTACAATCGATTATTCATTTATTTATCAGAATTTTCCCGCCATTTTGCTTAGCAACATAATTTCTTGTGTCTATCCCTATCAATGCTATTTTACTCATCCAATCAGAGATCCCGTTTTGTCCAATTTTGTCCACGGCTTTTTCTGAGAATCGCACCTGCTATAAGGTCGCCCCATAGACTTTTATTTGTTGAATTAGATCAATCACAAACTGATCTTAGATATTTTATCTAAATTTCAAAGTTCTCATGTTAACTAACGCTATAATTGTATGGGTTAGTTACAACACCTGCCCTCTAAGAGGAATCTGGAATAGTTTGTATGGCGCCAGCGTGTGTGCGACACGCTTATTCAGACTCAGCACAGACGTCATTGTTTAGCGGAACAATTAAAGGTACCTATAATGCAAAAGCACTAAAATAAGTCAAAAATTTAATCATATAAATATTCCAAACTTTATGTATCAGGGTCATTGTCTCCTGAACTAACGAGAAAACCAACCCGTTGACATTGGCACAGCGCCCGGGAGTCGGGAGTTCCGCACACCGCTCACGACAGACACGAAATATATCACGCAGGGTTCAAACGAAACAAACCTTATACATATTTTTATTTATACTTTATAAAATTGTATCTGGCCAATGTCACTACATAGAAGATATTTAAAGAAATGAATATTAGGGATCTTTATAATGAGTAATATTCATTATAAAGAGAAATAGAAGGCAAAACAATTTCTTATTAGAATTTTCATTTGTTTGTGTAAAAAAATACTATAAGAGATTTCTAATCGAAATTTTGTTTGGCTGTTTGTGATGCAATCTTCATCAGAGAGAAACTACAAGAAATTAGGAACCCAAAACAGAGAGTTGTCGCATAACACATCGATCTCAATAATATATTTGCAAAATCGTCTAAACGCTTGGTAATTCTCCCTTGTTGCCACCAAATCAATATAGCATACTATATCGAATGCGACACGCAAGGAATTCCACATGTCATCCATGAACAAGGTGTGCTGTTCGTTCGAATTCATGCGTTTGCAGGGGAATTAATTGTGTTTTAATACCGCTAAGATGACAAACAAGCATACGGTCCGCCTGATGAAAAGCAGTTACCGCAGCCTATGGATGCCAGTAACACCAGAGGCATAACATGCGCGTTAACAGCCCTGAAAAAACCTCTTCACGCCCTTTTTGAAGAACCCCGTGCTGTAGTCTTAGCCGCTCTTTTGCCCCCCACGTTGAGCCCCCCGCGCCCCCCCCGCGCAAAAACGCGGCGGAACTATGCCCATTTGTTTTTTGTTCCTACCTGCCCGGCGCCGCGGGTGGTCGGGGCCCCATAAAAACGGTCATTGAGACGCAACTTTGTTATTGAGTGCCTACAAGTGGTGTTTTTTACGTTTACTAAGAACAGCACTATACAATGCCGTCTTTTGTTGTTCAACACTCGACTATAGTGTAGAATTACGATGGTCTAAACATTCTCAAGTGGTGTTTCATAGCCCTACTTGTATTCAAAAAAATACCTTATGAACTAAGGCGATAACGTATAGTTTTTTATTTAAAAATACGCTAGCGAGATAAAACCCGATGTTAATAAACAAAAACCTACACTTACCTAAACAAAATAAGTTTTTATAGCACTTGACACCGGCCCGAACATCTGGCGCCGTTAAGGCGAGTCTCTTAAACCCCTTTTTTTATTTTTTTTTCCATTGAGTTTATGATTCTTTGGCCTTAATCCGATAGCTAATATGGCGGAGAAACGAAAAAAACATAAACAAATGGGCCTGAATGTATGACAGATGAGTATTGTTTAATCTGCCCAAAACTGAACGCCAAACTGCAAATGTCGACCGTAGGTCGACACGGGCAATTCAAGCGTTTCAAGGTCGTGACGTCACTTGTCGACCGTAGGTCGACACGGGCAATTCAGCGGTTAGGGAACCTTAACCTTTCTCTGGAACCGCACAGTACGTAACCACTTGGGTTCTAATATGTGAGGATCAATTCCCTGTCATATGTACATGGTGCCCCATCACGCGTCGTCAATTATTATTTTTCTAAAACCTTTTAGTGTACAACACAGAAATCCACTTAATAAATATTATTAGGTATATTTTGAGCACCAGACATTTTTAATTTAAGAATGCACCCTAGGGATTTTATGAACTGCCAGTTGGTGTGCCGAAATTCGTCAGTCCGTTCGTCAGAAAGGACGACCGTGGTAATTATTTCACTAACTGATGTCTTTAAATCTACATTAATTCTCTTACAAATTGGTTTACTGAGGGAGAATATGATTTAAAGAAGAGCCATGTAAACGAAATTGAGAATCGACTTAAACCATTTAGTGGTGAACTTTTTTTTCACAAAATAATACAAACTATTTTATATAAGTATAAATATATGTATAGGATAATTTCTTTTGACTTATCGAAGAAAATTCTTTGAGTATTTCATAAAGTTTGTAGTAAAATAGTACTAAAAATTCAGTTCTACATAACCATGCCATATTTAATTAAAGTATGTTTTAACAGATGCTATGGAATAATTTACGTTCAGCAATTATTTTTTGTTTTTAATTCTAAAACTCTACTATCTCACTGTTATTTAATAATAAACCCCTGATTTTAAATAGCAGTGATTTTCAAACTGTGGATCGCGACCCTCAGGGGGGTCGCCAAGTTATATTCGGGGGGTCGCGGAGGAAAAACATAAGAAGGCCTTATTGTTCAATAATTCATAAACTCAACCTTTTTCCAATAGAAGCCTATTTCTCTTCTTAATTTTTATGTCAATAAAATTGAGAGCAAATGACACTAACAATTTTGAAGCTTTCATAGCCAGCTGAATTCTTGAAGGAGGAAGAGGGAGGGAGGAGGGGGGTTGCCAGAATTTTTTTACTTGTAAAGGGCTTCCACATTCAAAAAGATTGAAAAGCAATGTTATACACGAATATGTTTGTAAATTTCTCCAAATCTGTTCAGTCGAGTATTTGAGTCGTGGTTTGAGTCATAAACCGATCAACAAACTAATTTTAATAAACTAACGTGTTATGCACGTAATTTCTTCAGGAAAGCAGACTAATTTCGATAATAAACAGAGATCTTCATTAGGACGAGTGCCCGCAAGTAGCAATCGAACCTTGTTGCACGAAGCACCGGCTTTGTACCATTTGCATGCTCACTCGGACGAAACCATGGCCACAAGTTAGTTAATCATTAACCTATTATGTAAAAAATAGCCATGTATCCGCATCTGGAGCACGCAACGGCGTGTATCTGGCTAATCGATCACGCAAGTTATGCATACCATCCCATCCAAAGACTTTTTATTTATCTAGAGCTCCTACGTGCTTTGAGGGGTACGTTAAATCGTCGTTCCAGGCGGTTGTCATTAGATGGTATATGTCATTAGATGATAGTCATTTATCCAAGTCAGTGGCCTTTGGGCGGCTTGAAAACACTGGTCTCCGCCAACCCGCAGTTGAGCAAAGTGGTGGAGTATGCTCTAAAACCCTTCGATTGAAGGGAGACCCATATCCCAACAGTGCGATGATTATGTGTTGTTGCCGTGTATCTGTATGTCCGAAGTCGTCGACCGGCCTACATAATATCGAACACTAGACATTTTTAAATACCCGCTCTTAATTAACACGAGAGCAGTATGTAAATAGGTTGGCGCTGAAATAGACCGGATTCCGTAGACGAGATTACTCTGTTTATTGTAAACGGGAGACACGCAGTGTAATCTATATTCATAAAATTGTAACGGTTCGTAAAAATACTGGTGTAACGAGAAATAGGTTGATTTTCATAGGAATTTACAAGCATTATGACCATGACGAGCTCAGTGGTCGAATGGCTAGCACAAGACAAAGATTTGTGTGTTGAAACGCTCTACTTTGTCATTTACATTTTGGGCAGACAATTGGCTATTTGACAATGTTCAAAAATTGTATAAATTATTTAACAATATCGTAAAATATACAAAACTATAAATATCTGCAAACTTTCATTCTTATTATATCTTCCGATCGACTTATTTTGGGGTCGATCAATATTTGGCGGGAAAGTGCATTTTGCAGGCAAAAGGAGATCACGAGCAGAAAAGGGCGGCGCATTGCGGCATTGAATTGGCCACCAGTATAGTATATTTCTAATTCAATCAATTCCATGCGTCTATGTATTTTCGCGGATTCAGCAAATTATCTCGTTTTTTAAGTTCACAAGTTTTGCTTGATTTGAGACTAGATGACGCTGTGTAATTTGTTCAAGAATATTTATTTATTATACCGTGACTTCCCTCATACTATCAGGATGAAAAGTATTTTATACATTAATTCGAACTATATTATATTTGTGTAAAAAAAGATATTTAAATACCATTCAGTCATCTTCCCGTGATCAACCCATAAATTATGGGGACGGGTCGTGTTGGCACTTGAAAAAAATACCTTTTCAACACACTTGCTCATAAAGTGGCTCTGATTTCACCGCAATTAGGCACATAATGACATCTATAATCGAACTGTGACTTTTTCATTGCTATTATTCACAAGTGAGTTATAAAGTTTTATTTTTTTATTTTATTGGTTGAGTTGCTATGTTCTAAAAAAGTTTCGATTCAAAAAAGATCGTGTTCAAGTTCAAGCAATTGGTACATTAATTTTATTTATTTGTACTATACAAATAAATAAAATTAATGTACCAATTGCTTGCTCATTTCATGCAACTTCGTATTTAAATATATCTATTTAGGTAAGTATCAACCTATGAAGTTGCCTGAAAATTTCAACTTGTACTCGTGTGTGTTTAATAAATAAATCTTTCACTCAAATATACTCGTAACTTTTGTTTTCTCTGTAATAAAGAAAACTTTAAATTCTGGGGAGTAAGTGGTTTATCAACATCTTTGAACCAAAGCCAACTTCACCTGCACGCGGTGCACCCTGCTGACTGACAAACGAAGCTCTGGCGAAAAGAGAGGTAGGGAGCGTAATTGTAAGCTACCCGACTGGTGAATGTACCTCCACCTCACAGAATACCGCAGCCAAATAACGGTTCCCTTGAGGGCTGTTGTGTTCCTGCGAGTGAGTGAGGTCACCAGAAAGGAAGGAGATGCTGCGGTGGCAGCGGGGGTGGCGGCGCGCGAGCGATATTTTATGTTGCGAGCGTTAATATGGCTACGGTAACCGCTTCACATCAGGCGGGCCGTATGCTTGTCTGCCACCCGACGTAGTATAAAAAAAAAAAAAAAAATGTCCATTTTGTACGTGGCTAAAACACTATCCGCGAAAAGCCAAAAAAAGAAACCTCATTCTTTTAATCTATGGCCGATCGCCATGTTAGATGCACGCGCATAAGAAAACCTGATTAATTTTTCCCGCCATTGCGAAAAATTTTTCACAACTCGCTTTATAGTTTTTTAGTATTGTTTCCTTCACAAGTGTGTTGAAAAGCGTCGTATGATAAACGTGTGTATTGATGATTACCGTCCTCGGCTCTCTTAAGACCCTCCCCTAAAGGCTCCGGTCTCAATGGCGCCTCAGCGGTAATCACCAACATTACACACTTGTACCATAATGTACTGTATTACCGTCTCATTAGATCCTTATCAACTTGACGTGCGCTTCTCGTCCGAGCTTCCGTTACATATGCCTTACCTTACCTTAAGGCAAGAATCCCATCGCATCTCTAACGAGAAAACTCGCTCAATTAACATACAATATATACAGATCGCATATGAATGAAACAGATGCATATATGATTAATACAGTAATACTGGCGAGACCTTTCCATACTGATTATACTCATTTGTCGCTCATCGCCAGCGCGCCTGTGAGACAAGTACCTTATAACTGAACTGTATCCTACTATAGCAAACTAAAGACTGAGCTAACTAATGTAAATAACATGGTCGGATTCTAGCCACGGGACCGAAATCGAGGTTAGCAAGTAGATTAGCTGAGTGTAACTGTTTGCCATTGATTTCAATGTTAATTGTATTTGTTGATCATTCCTCAAGGACATGATCGATCTCAATTTTTTTTGACACAAACCTCAAGCATATTAAATAAAATCGGTTTAGTGGTTTTGGAGGCTATTCATTTCCAAGAGACTTTTCGGCGTATATAAGCGTTTCACTGCTCGCTCTCTCCACTCAATGAAAATACAACAAATTTTATCGTATTACAGACAGCCAATGAAATATTTATGTAGCTGCTACTGTATAAAATGACGTTATCTTTTATTAAGTATGTAATATCCCTGGCCGGTCGGACTAAGTATGTTTTTAATAAAACTGTCACGCGCGAAACCAATTGGTAAATGCGGCCTGGAATACTTAAAGCCTGATTGAAGTACTTATTCCAAATGCCAGAGTCGAATTCAGGGCATAGATTTTTTTTTCATATGTATTGTTTTATTTGTTTGTAAAAAATATTAGTTAACAGCAAGAACACAGAGAACATAAATTATACCTACAATGTCAATTTATAGTAGTTTATGAAACTGTTGCATAATAAGGGTTATTAAAATACGAGTGTGAGTTTAAAACATGAGCCGAAGGCGAGTGTTTTAATAGGCCACACGAGTATTTTAATACCTAATTATGTGCAGTTTCATACACTACTTTATCTAATCTCATGAAATATATGATAATAATATTTTAAATACAACCATGAAGTTAATTTAACAGCTATAATTCTTACCTATAAATCCATTTGCAGATCGAGCATGCGTAGTGCGCATGCGCAACGCGCCGCGCGGCGCCGCGGTCACAGATTATATAGAAAAATTTTGCATAGTTGCAATGTATTTGCATTGAAACCTGTTTAAAATACCTGTATCCAGGGCTGAAGCTGTATCGAAATGGTAAAAAAGTTATTTTACGATACAGTTGACCATAGAAGAGCTGTATCGAAAAATAACTTTTTAAATTTATTTTGATAGCTTGTGCGTAAAGACTGTCATTATGATACTGTGTTCAGTTTTTCAATGTGTAAATTTCAGTATGAGATTAGATAAAATATTTTATTCATTTATTTCTGGAATTTTACAGAATCATTTATACAATAAAAAATAATATTGAACCTCAGCATCCTTCATAAGTTCTATTTAAGCACTAAAATATAATTTTATATGGGTAATACTTTATACTTTTATTGTGCTATTTAGGGGCATTAAAGATACTATTATTTTAGCAAGAGTACCGATTTTATTGTAGCTCAGTATATTTTTAATATTTTGGAAAATTGCATAGTATTTATTGTGTTTTTTTTTTCTTTTCCAGATTTCCTGAATGAACGTGCCCATATTCTAGAAAGGAAGGAAAATAAGGTAAGAGAAATAAATATATTCAAATTAATATAAGTAGGTATTTTTTTTTACTTTTCTTTACAAAATACATGTGAAAACTGCAGTCTTTTGCTTTTGCCGCAACTTATGGATGCAACTTACGTCCGTGCGTTGCCTACCCTTCGCCCACCACCAACAAGGTACCAGAGGACCTTTGAAAGTCCTCTGGTACTAACACATTTTTTTTTTTTTTGATAAAAAATTGTATTAAACCATTCCACAACTGAAAAGGGTGATTTGCATTTCCATTCTAATATGGTGAGTGTTTTTATCACATTTATGTACGTGCTCGGATGTAGTGTAGTGAAGACATGCCTTATTATGAGAAACTCATGAAGAGAGACAGAACAGCCACATGAGTAAATTACTCATGTGGAACAGCCATCCAAGCATTGAACTTAGACTGCGCGGCTAAACATAAATGTTTATAGAATCCGTTTTTTCCACAACATATTATAACGTTATTTATAACTAGCTATTACCCGCGACTTTGCCCACATGGTTTTCATTTTAATACATACATTACATAAAACAGAAAATTCCGTAGATATAGAATGTTTTTCCGAGATAAAAAATAGCCTATATCCCTTTTTAGACCTTGGCTTCGCTTGGTCATTATTAAAACTTTTTTCGCTAGGGAATAAGATACTTTTCCGAGATAAAAAAATTGCCTTTGTCACTCACCCGACCCTAAGCTATCACCGTAAAAAATCATGTCAATCCATTGGTTTCTTTCGACGTGAAAGGACAAACAACTACAAAAATGTACCTATTGTGGATTCGCCCGCGTAGTCGTTATTTTATTTTTTACCCAATGGGTATCAAATATTTTTTCGGTATAAAAAGTAGGGTATGACTGTCTTCAAACCTTCGACGAGAAAAAAGAACAAAAAAACAAACACACTTTCACATTTATAATATTAAAGTATAAATTATTTATTTTGAATGTAACACTTGAAAGGTATTACGATTTTCCCTTTTATTTTTGAGTCCGACCCTGTACGCTATATTTTGTGATTTTATTATGTGTCTCTTTATTGAATCGACACAATATGTATATACTTCATATAAGTGCTTGTGTTTGAGCCCAAAGATAATACGACCGTCGTAAAAAGACCCTAAAGATGTGCGTAAAATTTACATACGCACAGACAAATCGATTCGGACTTTAATATATTCGCTTCGATATTAAATTTTGGGGCAAAAATTTGAGTAAGAAGTTTTTGTGAAATTTTACACATTGCCGTTTAAGTACGTTTCCCGAAAATATTATTTTTTCCGCGAGTAGAATAAATTAAATTTCGAACATTATTGCGTAAGTACTTTTGTTTAAGGATGATGTATGTCATTATTAACATAAGTAAGTGGCTCACCAGGATCTTTAGAGCAAAAGCCATCCTCACCTGCACGTGTTGCACCCTGCCGATTAGCGAAACAGGCTCTGGCAAAAGAGAGGTAGGGTCAACGTACTTGTGAGCTGCCGGACTGGGGAAGTACCTCCACCTCACAGAATATCGCAGACAAATAATAATTCCCTTGAGGGTTGTTGTGTTCCTGCGAGTGAGTGAGGTCACCAGAAAGAAGGAAAGGTATAGGCTGGCAAAGGATCGGCCGCCCCTTGGTGTTGCTGATCTCCGTGGGCGGTGTTGATTGCTTTTCATTAGGTCATGTATTTGAATCATCAAATACATTATAATATAAACAAAAATTACAAATAATGGTGCAATAGCAATTATATTATAATGACAATTTATTATGCTATTGCTTCATTTAGTATTGTAATTTTAGACTAAAATGTATGTAAGTGTAAAACAAATAAATCCTAAAATGTTTAAAATCCTTGTCCACGACAGGGGTGTGCGCTATGTACGAAGTAAGCCGATCTGCGCACACTTAGCGGCACTTTACACCGCTGAGTGTGCGCATATTGCGATTGGCTTCGTAAATCGAAAAAAAAAAAAAAAAAAAATCATCAAATACATCAAATACGTACATCAAAGGACATGATCACATGTCCTTGAGGAATGATCATCAAATACATTTTCCATTGAAAGCAATGGAAAACTTACACTCTGAGAGTCTACTCGCTCCACTCAACCTAGATTTCGAACCCGTGGGCTAGAATTCGGCCTAGTTATACCTAAAGCAATTTTAAAGACATTCGACATTATCATTACCAAATACTTAGTTAATTAATTTATTCTACTTTCAGCTTTCTAGAATTTTACAACACCTGAACAGATTTACGGATATACAGCATAATAAAAATTTTACTTCGCAGCCAATCGCGAGTTTAACGCCCCGTCGTAAAGTAACTAACCTATTTACCTAATATCACTGGAAAATGCAATCTAGATGAGGTATGAAAATTTAAAATATACGTGTTTTTAATACCCATAATCGTGCGTGTCTAATTTCAAATATTAAATGCATTAATTTTCAAAGTTTGATTCGAGCAGGACTAAGCGCCATTACGATGCACTTTTTTTTATATGCGAGAGGGGGCAAACGGGCACGTGAATCACCTGATGGAAAGCAATCACCACTGCGCATGAAAATCAGCACACCAAGTGCTCGCCAATCCGTTGCCAGCCTTTACTCCTTCATTTCTTTCTTTCGCATACGCGACAAAGGATGCTGTTATTAGTAAAAAGGATGCTGTTACTAATAATAGCATCCTTTGCGGATTGTCGTATAAAATTGACTGTCCAATATTGGGTCACTGGATTGGAGTACATACATATATTTCCACGGGCCGAATAAAGGATAGGAAGGATGTAGTATGACGTATGAAATAAGTTTTAGAGAGAATATGTTTTAGAGTTTTTGATACTATGGACATTTTAATACTTTAGACCATATGAACCCAAAGGATTAATTTAGATGTGTGTATTTAATTTTAACTAATTTTTAGTTGTATTTTCTGAATAAATTATTTGATGTACTTATTATGACAAAGAATTTATGGAGGCGAACGTTTTACGTACTTTGAATATGATATGGTACAGTACAGTATGGGATTTAAAAAAAAATACGTTTTTGCAGGGTCGGCAATTTTCCTTTAAAAGGCTGGCAACGGACCGGCGACCCCATGCTGTTGTTGATTTCTAGGGCGTTGGTGATTGCTTTCCATTAGGTGACCCACATGCTCGTTTGCCTCCCTCTCATATAAAAAAATGGAATACCAAATATGACATTTATAAGATCGAGACTAGGTCGAAACCAAATTTTGTCAAAGTGTTAATTACGAGAACTGCCACTTTGATGGTGCATCATACAGGTCGTACTCTTGTTTGCCACTTTAGTAGTATAAAAAATGGATGAACTCAATATATCAAAAAATCTTTAGACCACTGGACTTACTACATTATTCGCGATCTGTCTGTCTGTCTCGGTCGGCAGCCGACAGACAGACCGCCTATATTTGTCACACGACACGCATAGTCCTGCAAATTCTTCGACTGCATTCCTTCCTGACGGAGACAGCGTATAAACTTATCGAAATAATAAAATATTTTTTATAACAAAATTCCAACGCTATGAGAACTCTTCCGTGTACCAGTGATCTAGTTTCACACACCTCCGTTCTAAATCGTGTATTACTAATTTATTTACATGCGTAACGTTAGGAAGCGCATTAGTCAGCGTTAGAACGGTTGGTTTCGCCTAACTTTCGCCTTTTCATCACGACCAATTACCGCCCACTGTTTCGAATGTTTACGTGTATCAGATTTTAAACTAATTTTATTCCATTTTCAAAATAGAAATGAGTACGGTAATAGTGAAAACAGTTTGTTACTCAGAAATCCAATATGCTTTTTTAAATATGATGATTGACATTTTACAATGAAATACCACCGATGGAACCACGGATATAGGAGCCCATATACAATCATACATCATACACAGAGCTCCTCTAACAAAAAGTAATGATAAAAACCAAGAAGCTAATTAAGAGAGTAGGATTTTTTTTATATCAAATTGTATGATTTATTTATGCACCTGGTATCAAGCAATAAGAGAGTGGGTTATTGTATAATTTGATTAATAGGTACTTAAGTCAATGAATTTAATTGTTTTTACTATATATAAAAACAATAAAAATAGAAATATGTGTAACACTTTGTACAACCACTGATTTGATGTCTACATTTTGATTCAGGTCATTGAAAGGAGTATAGTAAGAATAGTAGCTCATACCGAAGAATTAAGACGAGAAAATGATATTATATACTTATATGTTTAAAATATCGAGCACTTTAGGTATTCAAATTACAATAAAAAGATTACTAATGTCGACTTTTCCTTTTTCGGCTAACAACAACAAAGCTGGACAATATTATGTTCATATATTATGTATCATAAGGCTGTTCCTCTGGTTATATTTCCATACAAAACGTAGCAACGGAATTACTTCGCTCTTTGATGTACGCCCAAAATTATGGAAATAAACGACATTTGTATAGTAATTATAAGCCTGGAAAAATACTATTTTTGACACCTAAAATATCAAAAAAAAAGTCAAAAAAAAAGAAATAAATATTAATAAGCATCTTTGAATGTAAATAAATACATACCATTTCGAGTATAAAAACTTTACAATAATTCAGCAAACAGACCTATGTCTGTTAGCTGAATTATTGAATTATTATAACTATTTATACTTATACTAAAGTTTGAATAACTTTATTTTGCGTAAATACAGTAGTTTTTTCCTTAATTCCAGTTCTCCCAAACGACTAATCACTTTGATCCCGTTTCCTTTTTTTTTAAATAATATAATAATAAAACACGGAGCTCGTGAAATAAGAAGAGTATCGGCTGTGTGAACTAGCTAATATTTTATTCATCATTGGAACTATCTCTTTTTCACATGGCGCTTAGTGAAGTACCTAACAAGGATAGAAATACCTACCGACGAGTTGCTTCAAGCGTATTGCGCACTCTTAAGGAAAAACATCACAAGGCACAATTAGGGTGTTCACGTGTTCAGGCACAATTAAAATGGACACTTTTAATTTCCATTTTGATATAAAACCTTATCACTGCGATATAGGGCGCAAGGTTTAATTCACCTAAACGGTCTGACCCCAATCTCAGGATTTCGTGTCCATATGTCCCTTAAAATAAAATTGAGGGCGATCCTTGACCCAGAATCTTTATGGGGATTGCTTGTCATAGTAACAAAAAAACAGTGATGGCGTTTAACGCAGGAGACTCTTTCAAACTAATTTGCAATCGATTAGTGAAAATAATGAAGTTCTCCGTCATAAGAGCGCTTTCTGATATCTTCACGGTACCATATATTCTACTTCGATACAGTACGACCACTCCTGACTGTTCTCTCGATCCAATCTCACTTCAAGCTAAGTCGAATGTGTAACAGTTTGTTTAAAACCGCATGCACAAATATGCTTTGAATAAACGTTATTTGTTTACATAATACTTGCTGTTACCTGCCAATTCATCCGTGTGGTCATTACTTTAATAAAACTTTTTTTCCCGTGGGAAAAGTAAGATCCCGTGGGGGCTAAAAGGTGTCTATCCGGGAGAAAAAGTAGCCTTTGTCATTCTTCAGACCTTACTACCTAATTATACCCGTAAAAACATGCCAATCCATTGGTTTCTTTCGACGTGAAAAAAGGACAAACAAACAAAGATACTTTCACATTACGCTTAGTAGAGATAAATAATGGTAAGCATTTATGACGCGGCATCAATCACGCCAGGGCAAATCGTCCGCCCCGCTGCGCCGATGACGTCACATCGCGCTGTGCGCCATGTGACTTTACGGTTTGCATCTGCGCGGTACAGTAACGCGGCGAAACGTCACACTTCTGTAAATCGTAAATTCGAATTATGTATTGGGTATATTATACTCATAATTGAAATTAGATTTATTCATGGTGTATCACTGGCTTCAGAACGAACGAACAGAAAGAACTGGCTTCATCAGCTGGCGATGTGCTACGAATATTTGCATGTACCCCGAGCATTTTGCCGAGTAGCTCCTGCGCGGCTGCTGTACGAATGTGAAAGGGTTCTAATTGTTATATGCTTTAGTCAAATGTTACAATAACAAAAAAATATTTTCTACGTCCGATTATATACAATCTCTGCTAATATATAACAATAGCAAATATAGAAAGTTTAATTGAGTAACATTTCTGTAATTTGGTTGAGTTACCTCCAGCCAGGCCTGGCACATCCAAACACGTTAACCGACCTAAAATACATTTCAAAACCCTTCAACTAACTTAGTAGGTACGATAAAGTCTGTCTTATTCAGGATGTAAACTTTCAACAGTTTAGATCTGAATAAATTATAAATTACGGTATTTGTGACAAGGAATGAAGTAATATTTAATGTCATAGAAAATACATAACAGTAGATTTCGTAAGAAAGTATAGTACTAAAGAATTTAAAATTAAAAAAAAATAAAATGTAACTTTAATACAGAACAAATTACAAAGCGCCATTTAATCCTAAACTAAGCAAAAGTTGTAACTATAGGTACCTACTAGTCAGAAAACATATAATACATAGAAATCACCCAGATCAAGAGAAACAAATATGTTCATGCAAAAGTTTGTCTTGTGCGGGGATCGAACCCGCGACCCCGGACTCAAAGTGATCATTGCTAGCCATTCGTCCACAGAGCTCGTCTTTATGCAATGGCATTAAATCCGCCTTTTGTACCAATTTACTGTAGTCAATAAAGTTTTCAATAAACATATAAATAATATATTTTAATAACAGAAATAGAAAAATATAATCAATAAATTATTCATTCATGATTACCATAACCAAAATATATGAGGTGTTTCTCATAATTGAATGACTGGTATTCTTTTCAACTACGCACGAATTTAGCTGCAATTTCCGCTATCGTTAAACTTAATATATAAAAATTTCGTGTCACGTTGTTTGTCCACGATGGAATCCGAAACTACTGAACCGATTTCAATCAAATTTTGCACACGTATGCAGATTGATCCAACTTGAGATATGGGATAGTTTTTAACTCAATTATAAAACAAAAGCACTTATAATTCTCTTCAACATAAAGTTATTTTGGATTGAGTGTGGCTCAGTAGTATCTTTAGAGCCAAAACCAACCTCACTTCCACATGGTGCATCCCACCGGCTAGCAAAAAGGGCTTTGGTGAAAGAGAAATAGGACGTCACTGGTGTAATCATAAAGATCTGATAATAATTGATCTTTGATTTGTTGGATTTGTTTCCACCCCGAATAGCAGAATAACTATTAAAAAATTGGAAAAATCAACTTAAAAATATTTAAAGGCGATACGAAGTACGCCGGGCCAGCTAGTAATGCATATATTTTGAAAGCAATACAAAAACTATGTCTGTAAGCTTTGGTAATAGTCGCATGATAATTATTATGTATGCTGGCGGCCCGGACAGACTTCGTACCGCCAAAAGTAGTTTTTTTTTTTTTACTATTGTCCACGCAATTTTTATATTTTTATCTTTATTAAAACTTTCCCAGTGCCTTAAGGAAAGTACGATAAAAAAAAATCCGGATTGGACAACCCGTTCTCAAGTCTTGCGCTTAACAACATTCATTCAACCACCACCGCCCATGGAGATCAGCAACACCAAGGGGTCGCCGATCCGTTGCCAGCCTATACTCCTTTCTTTCTGGTGACTTCATTCACTCGCAGGAATACAACAACTCTCAAGGGAATTGTTATTTGGCTGCGGTATTCAGCGAGGTGGAGGTACTTCTCCAGTCGTAGTCGTCACCAGCGTATTTTTTAAGCTGCCCGCTTAAAAAATACGCTATGCCCTACCTCCCTGAACAAAATAAAAAACAAATAGTCTTTACTTATTTTTTTTTTGGGGTTTAAGGTGTTAAGTACTCAAGTATATACGATAGGTGAAAGGTCAATGTCCTTGTCTCACATTCATATAACGTTATACTCTTAGTATATATATGAGGCATATCCTTCAAACTATCAAAAACATAAGAGGAAAATGTTGGTGACATGATAAGATATGACGCCTTCATTATGAATATTATTAGCCAGATAGAAGGAATGAGAGGAAGGGGAAGAAAGGCCAAGATACAAATATTTTAAAGAAGTGAAGGAAAAAGGCGGAGACATGAGTACGTGTGACGATGTAGTGAGTACGTCTCGCCAAGAGTTGAAGAGACTCGCGGAGTGACAAAGGATGTGATGATGATGCTAATTTTTTAGGATTATATATGGGTCAAAATCACAAAGGTGGAGAATTTGCATTTCCAGCAAATAAATGTTTAAATTTAGTTTATTTAAACAAATCGTTATAGTAAATATTACTTAACTCTGTTCATATTAACTGTACATAATATTTTATACTTAAAAAGTAAATCACATTTATTATTATTTGAAGATATAACTACAAAAAATCATTTCGAGAACGTGTCCCATGTAGCAATAATCAGAAACTAACTTTGGAAATATTCAAAAAATAAAATAAATTTTAAAGTTTTTTTAGGCCGTTAAGGCCTATAATTTTATCTTATATCAATTAATTATTGTTATTACTAAAGAAAGAAAAGAAATTAAAGAAAATCAAGTCAACATATTGTGTCCGACAATGTAAGCGTCATTTTAGTGAACGCAATGTTGATTATCAGTAAAAATTCAGTTTTTGAACGCAACCTTTAGTTGTCTATGGTACAGTGATGTGAACGATCTAAACAAACGGTTATCGTCTCTCGTTTTCGCCAAAACAATTGAAATTAAGTAGTAAGTATATTTCATTTCAATATTTATAGAGCGTACATCAATACGTCATCATACCGGGAATGCGTTTCTCAACTTGGAATATTGAAAAATAAGTTTCGTAGTGTTTTATAGCAAATAGTAACCTCAAATATTTTACAATAACAAAACCGAACATGATGTCAAAGATGGCTGCCGTCTAAAAAGACCGCGTGTAGTTACAAAAGTCATTTCGGGAACGGTCATTTCGGGACCGTTCCTGGACTTGACGGAGCGTTCTAGAAATGATGATGCCGTTCCCGAAATGACTTTTTTCAAATAAACACTCCTTGTTATTATAACTATTGGTTAATTAATTAAGTGTATGTTGTGCTAACATATTTTTTAATATAATGTTTAATATATACTATTATTTAATTAGTATTTATTATACAATGAGAGAAAGCTAATGCCAGGAAAAGGAAATTATTAGATAAGATGACGGAGGAAGAGTGAGAAATAAAAAGGGCTAAGGATAGAGCGTACTATCAGAAAAAAAGCTGAAAAGAAAGTTACAAATATTGATGAGATGACTGAGGAAGAAAAGCGAAAGCAGAGAAAAAAATTGGAAAGAAGTAAACAACAAGAGAAAACAATTGCTAACATAAAACGTAAATATGAAAATTTAAAGAAAAGATTAAGAAAAAAAGAACAATAAAAAAGTTCAGGTACCAACAACATTGATTAAAAATGTCGACGTGCCTCCTGAAGTGCGCAAAAATCTCTTTGTCAACGAAGTACTGACTGCTAAAAAAAACTAAAAGAAAAGGCCTGTACTTTAAGAAAAAAATCCAAAGAGAGAGAAGTTTTCCAAAAATGTGTTAGCGGTAACATCATTCGGAATTATAAATTGCTTCATAAGACTTTTTTGCCAAAAGAGAGAACCGGTACATCGATTCTGAAGTCTGATACCAAAATTCATGAGGTTGTTTTGAAGGAGGAAGTTCGTAAAAAAGTAAAAGATTTTTTCAAAAGAAATGAACTATAAAACATGGGAACACCTTCAAGAAAGTCAAGAGAGCCTATGCATACAATTGATGGACAAAATTTGCTGCAATTGAAGAAACGGAACATTTACACCATTTACTCATCATCATCCGATGATGAGGAGAATCTATTACTGTTGAAGCTGTTACATCTTACAATCAAGACAAGGAAAACCTACACTCAAATTTAATAACCCCTGGAACCTTTATTTTAATGAAAGTACCTACACAAAAGAAAACTGTCAATTACAGATAAGTTGCCACCTGTAAGACAGGTGTCGATAAAGATGATGGAGAAATCCTAGTCACATTCTTGGATTCGGTGCTTAATAATGCAAAAAATATTAAATTAGATCCGAGTGATGTATCTGCTGCATTTGAACAAATAATTAGTGTTATTTCAACGCCATTGCTGAAAAAAGAAAATGATTGAGAGTATTATTACTTTGATACTGATATTGACGTTTATGAAAAATTCTAATGGTTGTTTCTTTTTATATAATATTATATTAATATGTTTAATTAATATGATTAGAAACTAAACAATATTAATATTAACTACAAAATAATTAGTATAATGTTCAGATGGTTTGATTATGACCATCATAATAAAAGTTTAATATGATTATTAAGAATTTCTAATCGGCTGTGTATCAGCAATTAAAAGACTGTAAAGTGATTTAAGTTACGATTTTGTTAATTAAGAACCTTATGCCAAAACAAATAAATAAGTACGACGTACAAAAACATTTGCTTATGATTTTATAAATCTAAATTGTATGTATATCGTCATTTAGGGAACACACGCATCATTCCGCGAACACCTCATAATTTCCGGGAACATCACTAAACTCACAGATAACACATTATTATTTTAGGTATTTAAAAAAAGGCCCTGGTAATATTAAAATAAGGCGAACTTCATAGACCTATAGCATGTTAATTTACATATAAGACAGCGATATTTCTCATATTTAGATAATTTAGCCAAAATAAATAGTCATATTAGCTACATTTGCACTATATTTTGCTTTTTAACGTCTTTACTGGCAATTTCATTACATTTCTTTAGTTTCTATTTATAAATAACATATATCCACTATTGAACAATGAAAAAAATAAATACTTATGTTATATTTTAATATTATTATAAGCCGCACAAAAACGTTCCCGTAATGATTTTTTTCAGCGATAGCTCTCTTTAAAAATAAAATTACAAGAGTAGTAATCCATTCCATGCTCTGCCAACGTAAATATTGTTTAAACGTAAGTTTAGTGATCATTTAGGCTGATCATCAAAGTAATAGCTGCTAGGTAAATTCATCATAAAACAGAATTTGGAATTTGCCACCTTGGTGATTTTGACCCATATGCTGTGAATATAACATTATTATATAGCATTATTAATAATTTCAGGCCTATAATGTCCCACTGCTGAAGGTTGGCTGGAAGAGTTGGTATGAAAGTTGAGTTGGTAAGAAAATGTTGAAGTGGTATGCAAAGGTGAGCTTATCTCTATTGAGAGATAAGCTCACCTTTGCTCTATTGAGAGATAAGCTCACCTTTGCATAGCACTTACGTAAACTCTTGTAAACTTTTTTTTATGTGCGATTAAGAATATATATGAATCTGTGAAATGTACAGACACACAATAAAAAAAAATATATTCTTCATAAATAGTCCTAAAAGGTAAATTAAACATAAACACCATTCTAAATAAGTTTATTATATTGTTCTTATTAAGTACTACAAAGTTAACTTACTGTGCAATTATTATAATGGTCAATACGAGGATTCAATACACAGTCAAGATTTTCTTTGATCTTATAAATTTTATAACGACGAAATAACCCTTTTTGAAAATAAACTACACGTGTAACGTATTCGGGTTTTCCTATTCCCACGATAAATAAATACTAGCTCCTAGGCTAACGGAAGGAAAATGACCGCATGTTTACCTTCTTCAATGATATACCTACGTAAGTTTGCCGACCATGGCCTTGGCCGATATATGTCAGCTATTAACGAACAGGACGCTGCTCATAAATTAATGCGTATATTAATAATTCGAACGTTTCAACTGCAGTTTGCTCCACACGTAGTGGATATGTAATGCTTAGGCCTTTACCAAACAGCTCGTCGCGTAATCGTAACGTAAGTAAGTCTTTTGTTTGCTGCATGTAGTATGAGAGCCGTACCGAGCACATACAACTCTCAATAACTCTGCACACAGGAAAAATCTATCAGTCGAACTCTTAAGTCGATGCGGATTAATAACTTCTAAATGTCACGCACTACGAAAGTATTAGTTGTCTATTCTTTCAAACCCACTTATTACTGAAACTTTGAAATTACGCAAATGTTTCTACTTTTTTAACATATAACTAAGTGCATATAACACAGTTTGTTATTATTCAAGCTGTGTTATATGCACTTAGAGAAATATATACCTAGTGGTTTCTGATATCACTAGTATAAAACAATCTTTAGATAGTTAATTGATTCAGGTGTTATTTTGCGGAAGTCAAATTTACAGACCTGTTTTTGGAGGTTGTTGTTCTAACCGTCAACATCTCAGCTAATCATCTCAACAGATCGCCTGAGGATGCCTCGCGTAGAGGCGAAACTCGTGTTGCAGAGACGACCACGGCAGTCGGGGCGGCAGCAGTCGCATGTTTCTTCTGTTTCAGATGTTGGAGATTCGTCGAGACGACCACAGCAGCTGGAGCAGAGACCACCATGCAACTACTAACGCTAGTGGGCGGATGCCGGCCGGCACTAATTTGTATCAACTAATTGGTGGCGGAATCACGCAAAGTAGTTTATGTAGATCGAATTGCCTCTAAAACAATCTTTGTTTTTATAACGATAAAGATTCATAAATTGTGAGTACTTAACTAAATCGCTAGTAACATTTGATCTATGGCATTACAAAGATCAGTTATAAGCCTTTGAACAAGTATAATATATTTGACATTCCATGTCCACTTACCGTCTTCAACAAAAAAATGCAATGCAGGGAGATCCAAAGGCACGAAGTAACAGGTTACAGCACTGGTTCTCATACAAATTTTGCACTAAGACTTTCTAATTAGGTACTTTCTAAGTGTATGGATTAGTCCTTGTTCTATTTAGGTGTTGTGGTTATAACGCCCACAAATTTAGTTCAAATGTCAGTGTACTGAATGCCAATCTCTGCATTTAGTTCCATTCACCAGTGAGCGATTCATGAATAAATTAACTACTAAAAGCACCTATCTGATACAAATTACATTACTCGACGTACGTCTGATCTCCCATTCGTCAACATCAAATACAAGTAAGTATCAAATTTACTGACGGTAAATACTTATTAGCGGTTTTGATCACTCTTGCATAGAAATGGAAGGGCTTTATGAATCAAATTTAGCGTTTCTTATAGTATAATTAGATTAAAATGTATTGTTAAATTATGTGATAAATAAATGTGAAAAAACTAAGAATAAACAGACCTGTCGTTCCGTAGTATCAATTCATAAATGTGCCAAATTGATTAAAACTTGCATCCTGATATGAGACGAACTTCTTAGCTTCCTTTTACGGGTGCCGGGTCCATCGTGTGGCAGAGAGAGAAATCCCAAGCAGATCCCGAGACTTGTGACACGGGTGTAGATTTAAGGGGCCCCTTTCCGACGTACATCGTCACTCACCTTCACTTGTACATCGGCACTCACTACTTGTGTTTCTCTCATGTTAACCTGCTAATGCAGCATTAGATACTCGTACTAGTATAGAACTTACTGCACTTACACAATTACAGAAGATTGCCGAGAATTAACAATTCTCTACCAGATTGGACAGGAAATATGCCCTATCCATCATTTACAATACCCTTGTTCTAATGTCTAATGGTCTCTTCGCTCTGGTCTAAAGTGATGGCCGATTCACAGCCCAGACTTATTATAATGTACAGGTGCTTTGATCCATAGTATTCATCTATAAAGTTTTCTGAAACTACACCGAGTCACAGAACGAGAAATTGTACTAATACCGAGCCAAAGTTCTAACTCTAATGGGATAAATATCTGCATGCTGTGCACTCTGCTGGCTGACTAAAGAGGCTCTAACTAAAAGAGAGGTAGGGTACAGCGTATTTTGTAAGCTATCCGACTGGGGAAGTACCTCAACCTCATAAAATACTACAGCCAAATAAAAATTCCCTTAAGGGTTGTTGTGTTGCTGCGAGTGAACGAAGTCTCCAGAAAAAAAAAGGAGTTGCTACGTTAGCAGCGCGGTGGAGCCGTGCGAGCTATATTTCATGTTGCGGGCGTTCATATGGCTAACATAACCGCTTCTAAAATCTCATAATCTCGCTAATGTCTCAGGCATAGGTCTGAGATATTTGCTCTTATAGCCAAAAAGTCTGCATATATAGGCAGAGGAACCTTATTTTACTTTAATCCCATCCGGTAGGACATCGTACCTCTGGCTGTTGACCAACGACTCCATTTCCAGATATAAATTAAAGGATATAATTCATATCCCTACTTATTTACATGACCTCCACAACCCTTGTTTACAAATGTTGCACAATCATCTCATAAAGTTATCATATTGCGCTTTTGTTAATACAAGTCGTATGAATACGTTCCCCCATGAATATTTCCCTTTACAACCCAATTCCCTTATAAATATTATCTTTGAAGATTCCTCCTTCATAAAATTTATTAATAAAGGTATTTTGTAACTTATTTTCAAAGTGACTTAAATAAAAGTGTATGTAGTATTTCATCATATATTCGATATGTTTTTGCCTTCTTAAATGCTTAGAGTATACAAAAAGTATAGAGCTTGTGCATCTCTTATAGCTAGGACGTTGTAGAGGTCCTGGATTTTACGAAGAAGCAACGAGAGACAACAAAGAGAAGACATCGTATTATTAATGCTAAATATGAAAATGACATAGTTCGAATTAAAAAAAAAAAATAAATCGTAGTTTTCGAAATCAACATCATAGTATATCTTTTTCTTCCATTCACCTTTAACAGCCGTCATATCTATAGTTACCTTTCTTGCTCATATCACCTCTCACACAATCCATCCACCTCGTTTTTGGTCTTCCTCACTCATTACATCCATTCCCATTCAAATTTATCGTTCTCTTTGTCACAAGTCTTTCATCCTTCCGCATCACGAGTATGTATAGATATCACAAAAACTCTCGTAGTTTTCAAAATCTATATATATATATATATAAATGAATCCCTATTTTCCTTGGTCACGGCATCACGCGAGAACGGCTTTGATTTTTTTTTTTTGTTCTATTTTTATTGTCAGGAAGTCAACTTTCTTATTTTTTTGTTCATAAGAGAACAAAGAAATAAGAAAGTTGCGTGGAAAATTAAAAATTCAGAAAACTGAACGACTACATTAATTTTTCTAATGTAACTTTAAGTCATTTGACAGAACTGTCAGTCATTTGACTGACTGCTCAAAACCATTTCAAATACATTGTTAAGAAGACAGAAGAACGTCTTTCGGGTCAGCTAGTCCTAAATATAACATATGACGAGCTCGGTGGTCGAATGGCTAGCAATGGCTACTTTGACTCCGAGGTCGCGGGTTCGATTCCTGCACACGACAAACATTTGTGTGCATGAACATGTCTGTTTGTCTTGGTTTGGGTATTTTCTATGTATTATAAGTATGTTTTTACAAAAAAAAAATGTATTTAAGTACATTTATCAGTTGTCTAGTAACCATAACACAAGCTTTGCGCTTAATTTGGCACTAGATGGCGCTGTGTAAATTATCCAGAAATATTTATTTATTAAAATAAAATAACGGCAGTACTACAACCAGAACATGAAGTTTTATACTCTGCTTGTCGGTACAAAATCTAAAACAATCCCGATCAAAAATTACTTCATAAATAAACTCAGATGAAAATGTAGGGAAAATTAATTTCTAATACTTGTTTGAAAGTAATTTAGCAAAACGTCAAATTCAACGCAGCTTCATTGTAACGCAAGAACATGCAAACTTTTACAGAATTTCTCCACCTACATACGCGTTATTTATTAAATAGGAACCTATTTTCTTTCACGCTGTCGCTTTGCCACAGAAAGCTTTATTATAGGGATTCGTAGCAAAATGCCAAGGGTCACTCATTCGCAGTTGGAAAATTAATTTCTAATACTTGTTTGAAAGTAATTTAGCAAAACGTCAAATTCAACGCAGCTTCATTGTAACGCAAGAACATGCAAACTTTTACAGAATTTCTCCACCTACATACGCGTTATTTATTAAATAGGAACCTATTTTCTTTCACGCTGTCGCTTTGCCACAGAAAGCTTTATTATAGGGATTCGTAGCAAAATGCCAAGGGTCACTCATTCGCAGTTGGAATTACACCGTCGGTAATATTGAGTTAACCGCATATTATCAAAACTAGCTTCCATTCGCGGCTTCGCCCGCGGTTAAAGCAATTCCGGGACAAAATGTCATCATCATCCTGTATCTACCCACTGCTGGATATAAGCCTTACCCAATGCTTTTCACCAGATACGATCCTCCGCCTTCCGCATCCAGCCGCTTCCAGCCGCTTTCTTAAGGTCATCGGACCATCTAGTAGGAGCGCGCCCAACACTTCGTCGTCCTATGCGCGGCTTCCACTCTAATACCTTCCTCCCCCATCTGCTATCACTTACTCAGCAGATGTGACCGGCCCATAGCCACTTCAGCTTGCAAACTCTGAAGGCTATGTCGACAACTTTAGTTCTCCGTCGAATTTCTTCGTTCCGGATTCGATCCCGCAGAGAAACCCCGAGCATAGCCCTCTACATCGCTCGCTGCCCGACCTTCAGCCTGTGGACCAGTCTGATGGTCAGTGTCCAAGTCTCTGCAGGGACCATATGTCATTGCAGGGAGGACGCAGGGAGGACGGGTATCTGTGCGGTGAAGATGTGCCGAAGCTTTTCAAAAGCCCAGTCGAATGCGTCTATCGATCTCTTTGTTGAAATTACCCCAGCCAAGCTGTAGGGAAGGACAAAATGTATTGTGTGGCAAATTTTATCCAAATCCATTTATTATTTGTGGCGCACGCTTTGTCGCAAGCTCTTTAATTGTTTACTCAATGAAATAAACAAAATACAATAATATATTGTTATCTAAGCAAAAAAAAAAATGCGGTATGACTGTGTAACTGACTAGGCTATGTGTTGTATGTGAATACGTTATATGCACAAAAAATATATCAAAATGGCTGCGCTTTCCTTCCCCCGCACGCGATGTTTCATAGTCAAAAACGAATGATAACAAAATCGGGGGATACAGTTTGATGTTGCAGCTACAAATCAATCATCTCCATCCAAAATTCTATCACACCATTGGATAGATGAAGGATCAAAGAACTTATTACGCTAAGTAATGTCTATGGAACATTGCGTGCGGGGGAGGGGGAAGCGCTGACATTTTGAGATAGTTTTAGTGCATATAACGTATTGACGTGTCCATTACACAGCCACACCCCATTTATTTTTTTATAAATTAACATCGGCTCTCGGGCAGTCTTTTATAATAAAAGAAATGAATTTTAAAAATAAACCTTATGCTTATGATACTAAACTTTATTTTAAACGCGACCAAAATCTGCTCTCCTTCCAATCCGGTCTGTATGAACGAACCCTTATAAGTACTTCGGAAATTCCATTACTCAGTTGAACTTAGTTCTGTTTCACGTCAATCACCGTTGTTCGTCAATTCTTTGACTAAATGCAAAATTTTCTCCAGCGAAAACTTCTTATTCTTCTTATGTTATCTAAGTACCTGAAAATCACTGCTGCCATAAGTATTATAAAAATAACGGACCAGAGTCTATTTTTTTTATACTACGTCAGGTGGCAGACAGGTATACGGAGAGCCTGATGTGAAGCGGTTACCGCTTCACATCACCGCTGCCAACGCAGCATCTCCTTCCTTTCTGGTGACCTCACTCACTCGCAGGAACACAACAACCCTCAAGGGAATTGTTATTTAGCTGCGGTATTCTTTGAAGTGGAGGTACATTCCCAAGTCGGGTAGCTTACAAATCCCTACCTTTCTTTTCGTCAGAGCTTCGTTTGTTAGTCAGCAGTGTGCACCGCGTGCAGGTGAAGTTGGCTTTGGTTCAAAAATCTTGGTGGTTTTTATAGAATACTGAGTAATCAAGTAAGGAAAAGTCATTAATCCCTAAATATGTTAAAGCAGCGTAATTTATGGCAACATTTCCTCAATGAAGGGCTATAAATCTTTATCGAAGAGATAACATCATGTCGATCTTCCACAAATTGTACAAGTATATATAGGGTGACAGTAACCGGAACATGTTCAAAGTGGCTTCATATTAATTCTGTATACTTATAAAAGAATCTTTTTCTTTCAACAATTTGAAGCGAATAAAAAAAATTTTATTAATGAAAAAAATTAAGTTTCAAAAAAAAAAACCTATTGTATATCGCTTATCAAGCTTTTTTTTGATACCCATATAATACAGGTTAATGTGAAAATTATAAATTGCCATCTTATGGCAGCCGTGTAAATCAAACTGATGTGTCAAATTTCAGCTCAGTTTATTTATTCCATTTATATGAATTCCATTACGTATGAATGACCCTGGAAGGGCGTAACAAATTTATGTGTTCTTATCGTTGAATAATTCGATTATAAAGGTATAATCGAAGTCTATAAAGTTCCATAATCATTAACATGCAACCATAGCATTTTTTGTCTATAGCTGCGTGTTAATAATTGTTTACTTCATAGGCATGGCTTAAGCACACCCCGGACACTCCATACAAATGTCGCGTCGTTTACTACTACATAAACAATGGCGTCTGTGCAGAGCGCGATGAGCGTGTGTGCGTGCGGCACCATACTGTTCCAGATTTGTCTCAGAGGGAAGTGAGGTCGACACGAAAGAGCGGTAGGGAGTGACCATACTGTACGTAGTACTATTACTTATACTGTGGCCTAAGTCAAAAGTAAAATAAATAGGTGGATAAGATGTACTGCAATGTTTTTGCAAACCATTCAAACACTATGTCTGAGTTCGCTTTTTATTTTATCAGGGATATTATTGTAACTGTTACGGGCAAAACAAAACTGACACAAAAATCCAACCTACTTATAACCTCCCTGGTCATATATTCAGCTAACAATTATTGTATTCTCGGCGACACACATATATAACGAGGTGCTGAATATCGTAATTGTCGTTTTGTACGCGTTTCCCTAAATTGATGTTGTTTACTCCGTTCGCCCACTCTATATAGATACGTTACTGTCTCTTATTACGCAAAAGTATTATGTACCTTTCACTGAAATGGTTTATACGACCCTTACAAATGATAAATGATATTGCCACATCACTAAATAGGACTGCGAGCACTGAGGCCCGGAAACTTGAATGAATTTATCTCGAGAAACTCACCGACATTTACGTGGTTTGAGCTGAGTACTGACTGGTGAGATTTTTTTTTGGTAAATACGTCTTTAAAGCTACCATACAGGGGGCAATCCAAAAATTCTAATGTTAACAAAATCGAGGGACACAGTTCGACGTTGTAGTTTCGAATCAATCAATCAATCAAGCTCTACATCCAAAATTCAATCTCACCACTAGATAGATGAAGGATCAAAGAAATTGTGAATGGTGTAAGTGGTTCATCAGCATCTTTGAACCAAAGTCAACTTCACCTGCACGAGGTGCACCCTGCTGACTGACAAACGAAGCTCTGGCGAAAAGAGAGGTAGGGAGCGTAATTGTAAGCTACCCGACTGGGGAATGTACCTCCACCTCACAGAATACCGCAGTCAAAACCCAACATGAAATATCAGTCGCCCACCGCTACCCCGACTGCCAACACAGCAACTCCTTTCTGGTGACCTCACTCACTCGCAGGAACACAACAACCCTCAATGGATTTGTTATTTGGCTGCGGTATTTTGTGACGTGGAAGTACTTCTCCACTCGGGCGGCTTAGAAATACGCTGTTACTTACTGTACTGTTACTTGCTGTTACTTACTGTTACTTCTCTTTAGCCAGAGCCTATTTTATTAGTCGACAGAGTACGCCGCATGCAGGAGAGGTTGGCTTTGGCTCTTGTTTATTTAATTTTATTTATTTATTAGCATACAAGACAGATTACAATCGACATAAAGACCATTATAATAGCTTATAATTAGTACAGAGCTAGAATATAATCCGAAATTATATATGCCTAGCAGCTTTATAAATATTGGAATTAATATACATGTGCAACTTCGAAAAATGCGTAGATTACTTTAACAATAGGTATATAAATCGATCAAATCTATGACAACTTGAACTAGAAATATAAAGAAATAAATATTTCTGGACAATTTTACACAGCGCCATCTAGTCCCAAATTAAGCACAAAACTCACTAACATAACTGTGTGTTATGCGTACTAGACAACTGATAAATGTACTATAAATACATTTTTTTTAAATACAGACCAAGACAAACAGACATGTTCATGCACACAAATGTTTGTCTTGAGCGGGAATCGAACCCGCAACCTCGGAGTCAAAGTGGACATTGCTAACCATTCGACCACCGAGCTAGTCATATATAGTACGTATAAACGCACCCAGAGCCATTGCAATTTATTAGAGTTTATTAGAGCACACTCCACGACACTGCTCAACTGCCGCTGGCAGAGGCCAGTGTTTAGTGTCAGTGTACAGACTACAGTTACACATGTTAAACATGTTACGTATACTGATACCTTATGTACAACCAGTATAAGATGCTCTCGCGTAGCCATGAAAGAGAACGCTACGCGGGACCCTCGTATACTAGAACTGTAATGCGCTACGCGTTGTTGACTGTACAATATTTGCTATCATATTAATTACTATTTGAATATGAAGCTGTGCTATATATAGTCTATGGTTTCATAGTAGTGATGACTAATACAGTTTTTTACTATCTTGAAATGGAACAATAGAAAAAAGGCATAGTAGTAATTTATTTGCGATGTTTTGAGATAAAATCAAAATTATTTGAGAACTATATTTAGTACTAATTAACCCAAATGCCTATTCTCAATTTGACAAACAGAAAAATTGCTTTTCCTGTTTCCTTTGAACATCCTTGCCAAATTTCGTCCAAATCGGGTTAACAGTATCGAGTTAGGCTATAAGTATTTCCTATACTATGGTAATTAGCAATAATGATAGTGTTCCAAACAACAAAATAGATTGAGTTATTATAATATAAGTTGTATTAATGTAGCAATAAATTTTTATTTTATAATAGCTGACCCGGCGAACTTAGTACCGCCTAACAGTCAATCAATGTCGTGTTACTTATTAGCTGGACTAAATTTATGATTTTATAGAAGTAATACAATGAATATAAAATAAATATTAAGTTCAGTATTTAATTAAGCTAATAACATAAATACAATATAAAAATACAAAAATCAACTATATTAATAAATCTATATATTTATAAAACAAAGTCGGGTTTGATCGAACACTTATAACTCGAGAACCGCTGGACCGATTTTCATGGTTTTTGATTTGTGGGATTTCTCTCCGTCCCGAATAGCAGAATAACTATCAAAAACATTGGAAAATTGACGAAAGAATTAAATAAAAGGAAAAATATTTTTCCATACAAATGAAAGTGTCAGTTCAAAAAGGATTGCTATATTGGTTGTCAATTAACAAAATGTCGAATCGATTGCTGTCACTTTTATGTCGCGAAAGTTGTCTGTGATTTGTTATGAAAATTGAAAAATGTCAAATCGATTGGGGTGAAAACGCTTGGGCCATGGGGTCCGAGCCATGAATGTCTGTGGTCCGAGCGCAAGAATCAAATCAGAGTAAACATCAAAAGAAATGACAATTACAAATCACCAAAGCGATAAAACCGATTACAAAACTAAAAAATTAAACAAAGCGTTTCTTTAATTTTTTTGATTAAACAGTAAGGAAATCTTTATTTTTATGAAATCTTCAGTTTATATGGATACGGGTCTTCCCTCAACCGAAGGGGTTTAGAGCATACTCCCTGCTCAACTGCGGGTTGGCGGAGGCCAGTGTTTTCGAGCCGCCTAAAGACACTAACTTGGCTTAACGACTGTCATTTAATGATAACGACCGGGACCAACTGCTTAACGTGTCTTCCGAAGCACGCAGGAGCTCAAGATAATCTAATGATAACAACCGGGACCGACGGCTTAACGTGTCTTTCGAAGCTCGGAGGAGCTCAAAGTAATATAAACCCATCCGTGTACAGGCTACGATCGACGTTGCTTAACTTGAGTGTTCAATTAGACTGACACGCGCAATGATGCCATCGAGCTTCTCTATTATTTTTTATTATTCATTGCTAATTCTATAAAATCATAAATTTAGTTCAGCTAATATGTATGTACCACGACATTCATTGATTGTTAGGCGGTACGAAGTTCGCCGGGACAGCTAGTATAAGTATATATTTATAATTATATACAAATAAATATCTTAATCCACAAAACAATTTTCAAAACAAATCATAGACATCTTTCGTGACCTAAAAGTGCGACCAATCGATTTGTATTTTTTTTTAATTTCTTAACAAAAATTGTCAATTTTTTTAATTTTTAAAAAAGTCATTTGTTACTTTCTTCTATATTTAAGGAGCTTGATATAAATATTTCACAACCAATAAATAAACCAATAAATATCTCAATCCTTTTTCAAGTGATACTATTTGTATGGGAAAATGTGTTTTCTTTATTTATTTTTTTTATTAATTTTCCAATGTTATTTACTTTTTATCCGATACTTATTATCCTATTCCCGACGAATAAAAATCGGTCCAGCCTTGTCTTGAGTTATATTATAAATGGTTTAACTAACACGACTTTGTTTTATATATATAGATATATATTTAATCCAAATTTAAATACGAACGTATAGTGAAGATAAAATACATATAAAAGATCAATATCTAGTCGTCGTGAACATGCTAGACAATTACATTATACGTCGCAAATAATCTAATAAATTCACATGTCCAATATCTATTAGTTATATTTGTAGCAATCTACTCGAGTATATCTCATTCGACTGTAATCGAGTCGACTCATCGATTATCGATAAATGTGAATATTGTAATGCATAAATTCAATTCCAAATGATAATAGCTTCGAGTGAATCAGATACATCGGGCCCTTTTCTATTGTTGTAGGTTGAATAGAATAGGTAAGGGGCAATCGAGCATGCGAATCACTTGATGGTAAGCAATCACCACAGTACATGACAATCAGCAACACCACAAGGTCTGACTCCTGCCTCTTAAGGGTAATAAAGGTCCTTTCTTGAAGACTCTCAAGTTGTATTTGTTATAGTAAAGGAAATTCTTTTGAGAGAAGTTGATTTGAATAATTTCACCATCGGTGGTAGAAAATGTCCTAAAAACCGTATTATGGTAGACGGCCAATATTATGTAGCAAAAATTAATTTAAATATATATAGATATACATAGATTATATTTAATTTTTTCACTTCGTTCATGAACGCTTTTATGGGACAGTAAAAAGCGGTACCCGTAAAGGATCACTCGTTTGACCAAATCCGTCTTTCAGATAACAATTTTATTCGATTCTTTCGTTGAATACGGACTTAATTTATCATCTAATTGATACATGATAGAACGAATAATCCTCGTTAATTTAACTTAGACACAAGAAAATTAATTAGAAAACTTCTAATTTCCGACCCAACCTTACGATTTTTATTTCAAAATTTGTCCACCGGTTCTTATTGCCACTACCACACACGAATCCACGAAAAACACTGAGTAACTTTACCGCTAAACATGTAAAATATCGTTTGAATTGTACTTTTCAAAAGTGTTATGCAAGCACAAGTAAAACTTTTAGACAGGGTGGCTCTTAAAAAATTGAATTTATATCTGTGAACTCTTCGATATTCCTTTCAACTTTTATAAAGTAGGGCTTATAAATTCTTAAGCGGGGAAGCTTCCCCAAACAGAATTTATTAAGAGTTTGTTATTCATGTTTGTACTTTTGTTACAATAACTTAGATTGTTAAGCTCATACGCGATTTAGTGTCTTTTTTTATGCTATATCGGGTGGCAGACAAGCATATGGCCAGCCGGATATGAAGCGGTTACCGTAACCATATTATCGCTCGCAACATGAAATAATGCTCGTGCGCCGCCATCTCCGCTACCAACGCAGCAACTCCTTCCTTTCTGATGACTTCACTCACTCGCAGGATTACAACAACTCCCAAGGGAATTCTTATTTGGCTGTTGTATTCGGTGAGGCGGAAGTACTTCCACAGTCGGGCAGCATACAAATAAGCTGTAGCCTAGCTCTCTTATTCTATATGCATTTGTGCACGTGACTGTTTACCTTCTGTGAATAAAGACAAATAATGGAGAACTGATTGAATCCCCTGACGAATCATGTAATTCTGTGCTTTCACTCTCTTAACCTTAGTAAACCTTTCTGCCAAAATGCCAGAGCCTCGTTAGTTGAGCAGAAGGGTTCAGGTGAGGTTGACTTTGGCTCAAAGATAATGGTGAACCTTTTACTCCCCAAAATGTTGTTTTAAAAACAGTACAACTAACATACCTAATATGTCGCTTGTTAGTGAAAGCACAGAATTACATGATTCGTCAGGGGATTCAATCAGTTCTCCATTATTTGTCTTTATTCACAGAAGGTAAACAGTCACGTGCACAAATGCATATAGAATAAGAGAGGTAGGCTACAGCTTATTTGTATGCTGCCCGACTGTGGAAGTACTTCCGCCTCACCGAATACAACAGCCAAATAAGAATTCCCTTGGGAGTTGTTGTAATCCTGCGAGTGAGTGAAGTCATCAGAAAGGAAGGAGTTGCTGCGTTGGTAGCGGAGATGGCGGCGCACGAGCATTATTTCATGTTGCGAGCGATAATATGGTTACGGTAACCGCTTCATATCCGGCTGGCCATATGCTTGTCTGCCACCCGATATAGCATAAAAAAAGACACTAAATCGCGTATGAGCTTAACAATCTAAGTTATTGTAACAAAAGTACAAACATGAATAACAAACTCTTAATAAATTCTGTTTGGGGAAGCTTCCCCGCTTAAGAATTTATAAGCCCTACTTTATAAAAGTTGAAAGGAATATCGAAGAGTTCACAGATATAAATTCAATTTTTTAAGAGCCACCCTGTCTAAAAGTTTTACTTGTGCTTGCATAACACTTTTGAAAAGTACAATTCAAACGATATTTTACATGTTTAGCGGTAAAGTTACTCAGTGTTTTTCGTGGATTCGTGTGTGGTAGTGGCAATAAGAACCGGTGGACAAATTTTGAAATAAAAATCGTAAGGTTGGGTCGGAAATTAGAAGTTTTCTAATAAATTTTCTTGTGTCTAAGTTAAATTAACGAGGATTATTCGTTCTATCATGTATCAATTAGATGATAAATTAAGTCCGTATTCAACGAAAGAATCGAATAAAATTGTTATCTGAAAGACGGATTTGGTCAAACGAGTGATCCTTTACGGGTACCGCTTTTTACTGTCCCATAAAAGCGTTCATGAACGAAGTGAAAAAATTAAATATAATCTATGTATATCTATATATATTTAAATTAATTTTTGCTACATAATATTGGCCGTCTACCATAATACGGTTTTTAGGACATTTTCTACCACCGATGGTGAAATTATTCAAATCAACTTCTCTCAAAAGAATTTCCTTTACTATAACAAATACAACTTGAGAGTCTTCAAGAAAGAACCTTTATTACCCTTAAGAGGCAGGAGTCAGACCTTGTGGTGTTGCTGATTGTCTTGTACTGTGGTGATTGCTTACCATCAAGTGATTCGCATGCTCGATTGCCCCTTACCTATTCTATTCAACCTACAACAATAGAAAAGGGCCCGATGTATCTAATTCACTCGAAGCTATTATCATTTGGAATTGAATTTATGCATTACAATATTCACATTTATCGATAATCGATGAGTCGACTCGATTACAGTCGAATGAGATATACTCGAGTAGATTGCTACAAATATAACTAATAGATATTGGACAGGTGAATTTATTAGATTATTTGCGACGTATAATGTAATTGTCTAGCATGTTCACGACGACTAGATATTGATCTTTTATATGTATTTTATCTTCACTATACGTTCGTATTTAAATTTGGATTAAATATATATCTATATATATAAAACAAAGTCGTGTTAGTTAAACCATTTATAATATAACTCAAGACAAGGCTGGACCGATTTTTATTCGTCGGGAATAGGATAATAAGTATCGGATAAAAAGTAAATAACATTGGAAAATTAATAAAAAAAATAAATAAAGAAAACACATTTTCCCATACAAATAGTATCACTTGAAAAAGGATTGAGATATTTATTGGTTTATTTATTGGTTGTGAAATATTTATATCAAGCTCCTTAAATATAGAAGAAAGTAACAAATGACTTTTTTAAAAATTAAAAAAATTGACAATTTTTGTTAAGAAATTAAAAAAAAATACAAATCGATTGGTCGCACTTTTAGGTCACGAAAGATGTCTATGATTTGTTTTGAAAATTGTTTTGTGGATTAAGATATTTATTTGTATATAATTATAAATATATACTTATACTAGCTGTCCCGGCGAACTTCGTACCGCCTAACAATCAATGAATGTCGTGGTACATACATATTAGCTGAACTAAATTTATGATTTTATAGAATTAGCAATGAATAATAAAAAATAATAGAGAAGCTCGATGGCATCATTGCGCGTGTCAGTCTAATTGAACACTCAAGTTAAGCAACGTCGACCGTAGCCTGTACACGGATGGGTTTATATTACTTTGAGCTCCTCCGAGCTTCGAAAGACACGTTAAGCCGTCGGTCCCGGTTGTTATCATTAGATTATCTTGAGCTCCTGCGTGCTTCGGAAGACACGTTAAGCAGTCGGTCCCGGTCGTTATCATTAAATGACAGTCGTTAAGCCAAGTCGCATGCGCCGGGGCCTTCCCGGACTCCCAAAGCCTTCGTAGAGGTGACGAAGTCTGAAACGAACGCAGGTCTTCAGTAACACGATTACAAGATGACGACGAAGGAACTGCTTGAGGAATTTGCTTACCAATGCGCTGGGGAATCTCCAGCTTAGGCGTGGAACAGCAAATGCGCGACGTACGAACTGGGTGCTTTTGGTTGGAGAGACGCTTCGACCAGGAAAAAAGGGCGATTCTCTTGGCGGACCGGTTTTGTTGTCTCCACGAATCCCCACTCCAAACCACCATCGAACGTTCTCGAAACTTAAAAATACCTCCACTAATACATAAAGTGATATGCATCGACCGCCATCCCAAACGCAAAAGTAGGCATAGTACGACTACGTGTTTGGAGGTTTTCTGAAGCAGTCGTTATGCTACTAATTGTATGAAAACGTAAAACAGTCAACCAAGGGCGATAGTAGGCATCTCGCTAGTAAATCAAGTTATGGTTTGACAAACATTTCAGTTAGTAGAGCTCTAGGGCTTCTTCCAGCTGAGCTAAACATAATTACCAACTATCTAACCAGTAGTGGTATTTTCGTATTCAAAAAATCCAATGGTAATCGGCTTCAGCTTCGTCGGTAGGGCCCCAGTTTGTGTTTCGCCGCACGCACACAAGCTCATTCTCGCTCTGCACAGACGTCATTGTTTATGTAGCAATAAACGACGCGACATTTGTATGGAGTGGCCGGAGTATGATTCTACTACATATGTTAGAAAGTACAGTCATAACTTGTAACTAGAGATGGGCAAAATGTCAGGCATTTACAATAAGTGCCCAGTAAGTACCTATAAATGCCCAATAAATGCCTAGTTTTGGGCATAAATAGGGAATTTATAAGTACTTTTTGGGCATTTATCGTAAATGCCCGGCAATTTGCTAATCTCTACTTGTAACTAATCTCGGTTCCGACATCGCTTGCTTTGTTCAGTACCCTACTCTAGAACCCCGAGCGTATTTGCAGCCCTCGGGAAGCAACTTAGTTCCTCCAAGGAAATTCCCTTTCTTAGCACATGTTGCGTAATATATCTAAGTCTGGGGGCCGGGCGCTTAAAGTTATTTCGCCTAAGTAATATTTTATGTATAACGTGTGTAGGTATATAACTTAACTTTTAATATGAAAATATCCATAAGGCTCAATTTAAATGGCCCCGAAATGGAATGGAAGAGACTCTTTGCAACGAAATTGTACATAGCATAGTGTTTTTTTTTTTATACTACGTCGGGTGGTAGACAAGCATACGGCCCGCCTGATGTGAAGCGGTTACAGTAGCCATATTAACGCTCGCTACATAAAATATCGCTCGCGCGTCGCCACCCCCGCTGCCAACGCAGCATCTCCTTCCTTTCTGGTGACCTCACTCACTCGCAGGAACACAACAACCCTCAAGGGAATTGTTATTTGGCTGCGGTATTCTGTGAAGTGGAGGTGTACATTCCCCAGTCGGGTAGCTTACATTTACGCTCCCTACTTCTCTTTTCGCCAGAGCTTCGTTTGTCAGTCAGCAGGGTGCACCGCGTGCAGGTGAAGTTGGCTTTGGTTCAAAGATCTTGATGAACCACTTATACCCCAACTTTATGTCAATTGCATAATAACATATAAACTTAAATACGATCAGCAGCTAGAGGAATCCTCGAGAATGCGCGAGGATGCCCCGGAAGACGTGCGACCTTTTTTGACTCATATTAAAGACATTGGGCGCCAAAAGTTTCATCGCCCTATGCGTGGTATGCTATGATCCACTCTAGGAATTTCCTCATACATTTTCCATTGATATATCCATCAATAGTTGATTTTAGCCAACTTGGCAGAATATTATAAATATTAAAAAAAAATGGAAAAATTCACCTCCCGCCCCGGGTGTGATTTGAACCCACGATCTTTCGATGACCGCTCGAGTGCTCTACCAACTGAGTTACCAGCCCCCCTAGCCAAGTGTAATTCGTAGCATAACGAACGTTAGATAGATCACGTGACATTTGTCAAAATCGAACATTTTAGTATGAGAATTTACAAATGACACGTGATCTATCTAACGTACGTTGCTACGATATTTCGTACTACACTTGGCTAGGAGGGCAGGAAGGTTAGTGGTGGTGACGAATTTCTGCATTTTATATTTTACTATCTATAAAAATTTTATAGGTTCTCCCAGCCTGGCGCAACTCAAGGTAAAAAAACGACTCTATGAATCGGAAGCGAATTTGGTACAAATTCTGATTGTTTTCGCTTCCATTTCATACATATTAGAATTACGCTATTTGTATGGCACATCCGTCTCTTAAAAACGTACTGGTTACATTCTCTTTGGGTTCTCCGTCGAATCTCTTCATGATTCTACATAAATATCCCTACTAATATTATAAACGTGAGTTTGTTTGTTACGCTTTCACGCCGAAACTACTCAACCGATCATCATGAAACTTTGTACAGATATTCTCAAAGGTATTAGGAAGGACATAGGAAACTTGACGGTATAACGTCTTACAAATCGATGAACGCCGGCTGCACGCACGTAAAAGCATGACTCATTGTCACGTTCCGCCTGAGCCTAACGTGTAAGCGAGAGCAGCCTATGTTTCTTATGACGTTATCACATAAAATTATCGTCCGTAAACTGACTTTACAGACAACAAATTATTTTGTTAAAAAAAAGTTAATGCGGCTGAAGCCGCGGGTGGAAGCTATTTAGTATATAATTAGCACTTTACAATGTTACTGTCACAATGTTAATTAGTTAGTTAATTGAGTCAGGTGTTATTTTGCGGAAGTCAAATTTACAGGCAATTTGATCTACACTTTGCGTGCTTCCGCCACCAATTAGTTCATGCAAACTACTGCCGGCCGGCACCCACCCACTACCGTTAGTAGTTGCATGCGGCTGCCGTGGCTGCTTTGGTCGTCTCTGCTCCAGCTGCTGTGGTCGTCTCGGCGAATCTCCAACATCTGAAACAGAAGATACATGCGACCGCCACTGCCCCGACTGCCGTGGTCGTCTCTGCGACACGTGTTTCGCCTCTACGCGAGGCATCCTCAGGCGATCTGTAGATGTTGATGGTTTAAACAACAACCTATAAAATACTACAGTACAATGTTAATTATCACTAATTTCCCAACACTTTCAGAACCGTGCTCATCTAATAGTTTCTATTGATCTAATTTTACATCCATTTCTCGAAACACGTGTGTCCGAGGATCAAAGTTGTGAACGTCAATATTTTTATTAACCCGCCGGCACTCGCTACTGGGTAAAAAATACCACATAGTCCTTAAAATTGGATATATTTTTTTTTCTGGCCGTGCTGGCAATATTAGATTCAAGGTACCTTCTAGCCATTAATAAACAAGTATGCACGCCGCGGCTCAGCCAGTTCGCGCATGGGGCTTGGCGACAATGGATGTATAAAGTAAGTATGGGTGAAAAATACCCGGTAGCGATAGTTTTCGTTACATTATTTTTGTTTAGCGTACAAAAGCTTTTTTTTGTTTTAGGACTGTTTTACAATGACTTTTCGACTAAATGATAATGTAATAGCAGAACTGCTTCAAGAAGAAGATAGCGAGGAAGAAAATGAGTCGGAAGTAGAAGATTTTGAGGAGCATAGCGACCACGAAAGTGAAACATAACAGGAAGCAATTGAGTGAGACACACCCTCCGATTCCGAAGAAGTTCTTTATAGTCAGCGTTCGGATTTAGATCCACAAAATGAATATGAAGAGATAAATAACGGGTATTTAGAAGATGTGCCGTTGAAGTGGTACCTGAGTCGAGGGATTTTTTTTGGAAAAGACAAGAGAATTGAATGGCAAGTCTGTGAGCCGTCGCGACGTGTACGAACAAGATCTCATAATATTATTTCACAATTACCGGATCCCATTGCTGAAGGAAGAGTTTGTTCATCTATGTTAGAAGCTTGGAATCTTATTTTTACGGACTCTTTTCTACAAAAAATAGTTCATTAACCAATATATAATACATTTACGATTTGAAATTCAAATTTTCAAGAGAACGTGACTCTAAGTTGACTGACATTATTGAACTTAGAGCGCTATTATGATTACTTTATTTTTGCGGAAGACTGCGAAGTGGTCATCTGAACACAAAAGATTGGTGAATGCTATGAGCGTGTGAAATGAGATATAAATGCTATTTTTTGATGTTGATTTTCTCAATGTTCGATTATTATAAAAGTATTATTATTTTGTGTTCATTTACTATTGTAATAGGTCTACTTTTGATATTGATCTCAATTTTGCCTAATAGTTCGGAAGAAAAGGCAGTTTTGTTGGTTTTTATAAGATTTTATATCTTTTTTCTAAGTCAATGTAACTTTTTTTAAAACAGATCTCATTTGTTATAAACGATGATTACTATTTGCATTTGTAGTTTTATTTATGCATAATCATATCAATAAAAATAATTTACCTCCAAAATTTGGATAACTGACGTTTATCACAGAAAAACATCATTTTAAGTCTGTGGTATTTTTTACCCTGTAGCGAGTATTCGTGTCTGTAACTATCTAGCGAGTACCGCCGGGTTAATAGCCATATGGATAAGATTTACATTTATAGCCAGACCAATTTTCCAGACGTCATCCTAGCAAAAACGACTTTATAACAACCGTTGATAAAGATCATATGGTACCAAATGTTTAATACATTTATAGTTCCCTTATTTCGTTATCATTAAAGTTCAAAATCGTAGGAAACCACTGCAAAATATTTATTCAATTTGCGGGAAATCAATCACGGTGATTGATAGCGCATGTCTGACAAACAAACGAATTGAAATATCGATGAGTAAGCTTGTCGATAGTTGATTGCGATTTAATTCGTAACAACATCGATACTGATAATCGTTTCTTTATTGGATCGGATAACGATTGTTTACATTTGAAATTAGAACACAATTTAAACGAAGTGAGCAATAAAATGTTTCAAATTTCGAACTGGCCAATTATAGGAGGTGCTCGATGGCGTCGTTTCGAGTGTCAGTCTAATCGAATACGCAAGTTAAGCAACGTCGACCGTAGCCCATCCATGGATGGGTCTATTTATCTGGAGTTCCTCCGTGTTTCTGAAGGTACGTTAAGCCGTAGGTCCCGGCTGTTGTCATTATAAGACAGTCAAGCCAAGTCAGTGGTCTTTGGGCGGCTTGAAAACACTGGCCTCCGCCAACCCGCAGTTGAGCAGCATGTTGGAGTATGCTCTATAACCGACAACAGCCGGGACCGGCGGCTTAACGTCCGAAGCATGGAGGAGCTCGAGATAAATAAACCCATCTATAGGCAGGTCGACGTTGCTTAACTTGCGTGTTCGATTATACTGATACGCGCAAGGATGTCATCGAGCTCCTCATTAAATTAATTAATGAAAGAGAATTCAATAAAATAAATAAAAAAACTTAATTCATTGATCTACCATACAAAGTGGTTAGAGTTACGTCATTGTCAAACCAAAATCTGCTATATGCATTTTTTATAATTTTAACATTTTGACAATTGCGACTGGTAAATGAACCAAACTGTCGTATGAAAAAACTGCTATGTGCTTATAAGTACTATACGACGCACTGTGACAACTATTAAGCACATAGCAGATTTTGGTTTGACAACGACGTAGACCTACCATCCATGGAATGGTAGGTCAAGGGTTTAATTCGTCCATTTAATATACAAGCTTTTGGATCGTCTAAGTAGCTAACGTTACCTAAATTCCTAGAGTGTATATATGTAACAATATATTAGGGTTGTAACTCTCAGCCTAAAAGTATTTCCTTATTTCTAAACTTTCCTTTCTATTAAGACCTATTGCAGTTTTAGGAACGTTCAGAATATTTTGAAAGAGACTTATCACCCGATATACCTTAATGTCTCAAAGCAAAACATTTAAACCAATGTGAAAAAAACAACTAAAAAAATGAGTTAAAGAAAATCATTGCTAGTTAATTGATTCAGGTGTTATTTTGCGGAAGTCGAATTTACAGGCCATTTGATCTACAGTACTTTGCGTGCTTCCGCCACCAATTAGTTCATGCAAACTATTGCCGGCCGGCACCCACCCACTACCGTTAGTAGTTGCATACGACTGCCGTGGCTGCTTTTGTCGTCTCTGCTCCAGCTGCTGTGGTCGTCTCGGCGAATCTCCAACATCTGAAACAGAAGCGACCGCCACTGCCCCGACTGCCGTGACCTGCTACTGTTCCGCTTGCGTGCTCGGTTGGTTTACTGAACTCAAAAGCGGAGCAGGTAAAGGTCCTCTCGTCTGGTTTGTATACTGGACGAGAGACTCGCAACCCGTGATATAACCGGAAGGTTGTCACACGGGGCGCATTAGCTGTTAGGTATAGGGTACGTTGCCCCAACTGCCGTGGTCGTCTCTGCGACACGTGTTTCGCCTCTACGCGAGGCATCCTCAGGCGATCTGTAGATGTTGATGGTTAGAACAACAACCTACATTGTAGGTTGTTGTTCTAACCATAATTAATTTGCATGAACGAATTGGTGGCGGAAGCATGCAAAGTAGTGTAGATCAAATTGCCTATATCATTGCTGCTTTTAATGGATAATCAGAGCAACGGTTTTCATTTAAAGTTTATGCAATGCTTCTGAGAACTTTACTAAACAGCGTAAATTCGCCAAAATTCCCTTAATGATACGTTTTTTTTTATACCACGTCGGGTGGCCGACAAGCATACGGTCCGATTGATGTAAAGCGGTTACCGTAGCCATGTTAACGCTGGCAGTATGAAATATCGCTCTCACGCCGTCACTCCTGCTGCCAGAGCAGCAACTCCATCCTTTTTAGTTGAGTTGTTTGGCTGCGGTAATCTGAGTTAGTGAGGTTGGCCGTGTGGTTTCCGGCAGACTAGAATAGAATCACTCCGTTTCTTCCCGTGGATGTCGTACAAGGCGACTAAGGGAAATACATTATCAAATATCGATCAGGCCTCCCCAACCCGTTTGGCCAGCGTGGGGAGTGTAGGCCAAATCCTCCTTCCGTCTAGAACGGACGAGAGAGGGTCGTGCTCTTGTAGTGGAGTCTAAAATGGGCCTGATGATGATGATGATGATTCTGTGAGGTGGAGGTATTTCCCCAGTCGGGCAGCTTAAGATATACGCTGGCCTACGTCTCTTTTCGCCATAGCCTCGTTTGGCAGTCAGCATTGTGCACCATGTGCAGTTGAGCCTTTGACTCAAAGCTGTTGCTGAAGCACTTACACCCCAAATATCCAATCAATATATTATTTAAACCCGGCCACAGCTTAATTAACTTACCCTACCTCCTGTTTTGATCATAGAGGTACTCACAAAATATTTTCTTATGAAATTATTAAAGTATTGAAGTACTTCAGCAGCCCTGATCCCAATTTGTAATTATGATACAACCCTCGCCTACTGAATATTTCAGAACAAGGTCGGGTCAATTCAATTAAATTAACATGATTCCTGTTAGATTTTAGTACTCTTCTAGAGGCGCTTTATTTTTTAAGCAAACGGCCAATCTGATGTGTAGCAGTTAACGTAGCCATATAAACATTCGCAACAAAAACTCATGCGCCACCACCAAGCAAAACCGCCAACTATTATAATTAACCGACTACGAAACAGGAGGACGGTTTAGCTTTATGGAAAATTTCTTCATATTAACTGAAATCTAAACACATTTAACGTAAAAATGCAAATATATACTATACATATGTATAAGCAAATATACTTATATATTATACATGTGTATGACGAGCTCGGTGGTCGAATAGTTAGCAATGGCTACTTTGACTCCGAGGTCGTGGGTTCGATTCCCGCACAAGTCAAACATTTGTGTGCATGAACACGTTTGTTTGTCTTGGTCTGGGTGTTTTCTATGTATTATATGTATATATTTACAACAAAAAAAAAATTTAAGTACATTTATCAGTTGTCTAATACCCATAACACAAGCTTTACGCTTAATTTAGGACTAGATGGCGCTGTGTAAATTGTCCAGAAATATTTATTTATTTTATTTAATTATGTATATGAATTTTATGACCCCCATAGTAAGGATTATATTTTTTTCTCTGTGACTTCGAAAGTACAATGAAGTAGTTTACACATTTATACAGATAATTTGACTAGTCTGCTCTAACAATTTTACGAGTGACACTAGCACCCAATATAACGATGTCGTGTACATCTTGAAACTGTTCTCAACACTCGTAAACGTTGTCATGCTCGATACAGTTAACTATCGTTAGATGGAAATCTTTATACGCTATAAACTAAAGAAATCGCATAAAAAGTTCCTTTATTCTCCTAGTTTTAGACATAAAAATCGGTTTTGCTGCTGTATTAATGAACTTAGCGGCCCATTACGATATCCCTTCAGTATGGGTCTGAACAGAAATATGACTCAATAATCAGAAAATGTATACACAGATTAGTGTGGTTATGACAGTCAGTAGGGTGCACCACGTGCAGTTGAGGTTGGCTTTGGCTCTAAAAATCGTGGTGAATCACTTGCACCCCAATATATAACAAATAAGGAAGAATATATAATAATTGAAGAAGGGTAGATAGAAACGTATACATAGTATGCCATCAAAAAGAGAAATTGTAAAAAAACCAAGTCTCGCAACTCAGATCTTCTACCGTAAAAAGTTATGAGATCCATGTAATACCAATAATAATACAAGTCAGTTAATTTATTTAGTCCCTACTTAAAAGACCTTCTGTATTAAGTTATTACGTAATTAGCTAACCTAACAAAATCTTATAGCGATCATATCAATATAAAAAATCTTTAATGTTTTAAACAAACAGAATGACTTGGCCATCGCATGAAAACAATGTATGTCACAAGTAATACATATTATATTAAATCAGATTGTGTAGTGCGATTGCCAAGTCAATCTGATTATTCAAAACTTAAAAGTGAATGAAAATTCAAGACTTTTAATATTGATATGATCGCTAAAAGATTTTGTTAGGTTAGCTAATTGCGTAATAACTTAATACAGAAGGTCCTTTAAGTAGGGACTGAATAAATTAACCGACTTGATATTAGATACTAGAAAGAAACTAAAAATTCAGGCTTCTAGTTTTATCCACAACGAAGTTATAGGGGGTCGAAAATGGCCTGAATTGCTTCGAGAAAAGGATGGTACGGCCGTGCCGCTTTTTGCTCGACTTGGCGGGAGCACTCCCGTGCCCCCAGATATAAACGACATATACAAACATATATAGTGAATTTATACGTAAGAAAGATGTCAGAATAATTCATGTTCGTGAAATATTGAGGTTTCATGTTTTTACCATTGCCCCATATTCCCGTTATCGGATTTTGTATATGTCACGCACGCAACTACGTCAACATGTCGATACAGTCAATGGCATTCATTTCTTTTATATAATTGGAGAGTTTGTACATATATATATTTTACTTTATATCGCTTTAATGACCTAAATCCAGCGTGTAAAACATCACAGTTCTTATCTTATTTCTGTATCTACTTCATACTAAGTTAACACTTGCAAGTTAACACTTGTTAGACACGTGCAACGACGCTATAAAGCTTCTCACTTTTCCTCCCTGTTACTTAAATCTGCCAACTCTTTATGTTTGCAATGTTAGTGTTACACGCAATTTTATCAGCAAAAATTAAAAAAAAAGTTAATTAAAAAAGTCCACGTTGTCTTTGGTAGGACAAATATGCAAAGTGTGTGTCACACTGTGCAACTCTTGCTGCATGCAAACGACGTGAAAATTAACGCTGGGCTTCAAGCCGCTTCATAAAACTAAGTTCTTTGGATGTTAGGAACATTATTCGAAATGAAATTTTTACTTTGACATTTTTTATGTAAAGGTACTTTGATACTGAGCTTGATTATGTTTTTTTATATTACGTCAGGTGACAAACAAGCATACAGCCCATTTGATGTGAAGCGGTTGCCGTAGGAATATTAACGCCCACAACATGAAGTATCGCTCACGCGCTGCCACCTACGCTACCAACGCAGCAACTCCTTCCATTCTGGTGACCTCAGTCAGTCAAGGAAGGTGTTGCTACGTTGGAGCCGGGGATGGCGACCCGCGAGCTATATTTCAGAGCGCGAGCGTTAATGTGGCTACGGTAACCGCTTCACATCAGGGGGGCCGTATGCTTGTCTGCCACCCAACGTAGTACAAAAAAATTGTAGGAACACAATAACCCTCAAGAGAATTGTTATTTAGTGGTATTCTGTGAGGTGGAGGGAGGTACTTTCCCAGTACGGCAGCTGAAAATTAGCGGTACCCTACATGCCTTTCGCCAGAGCCTCGTTAGTAAATCAGCAGGCTACACCACGCGCAGGTGAGGTTGGCTTAACCTCAAAAATGGTGGTGACCCACTTACTTACACCCCAAAGTTATGACTCACTATATTTATTTTTTATATAGTCTGTTTTACCTTAATACAATGTGTAGTGTAATCATTAGAGATACGAGTAGAAGGATAAAAGCATTACCCTTATATCCCTGTGAATGTAATCCAACAGAATAGAGGAGTACGCCGTCTTAGGTGATGGTTCAATAGACAAATCCATCTAATATTTTAAATATGAAAGTGTGTTTGTTTCAAATTCAAATTTCAAATTTGTTTCAAACGTAAAAGAAATATTTTTTTATCTTTCTTTCACGTCGATAGGAACCAATAAACTGACATTTTTTTTTTTTTTATACTACGTCGGGTAGAAGACAAGCATACGGCCCGCCTGATGTGAAGTGGTTACCGTAGGCATATTAACGCTTGCAACATAAAATATTGCTCGCGCGCCACCCCCGCTGCCAACGCAGCATCTCCTAACTTTCTTTCTGGTGACCTCACTCACTCACAGGAACACAACAACCCTCAAGGGAATTGTTATTTGGCTGCGGTATTCTGTGAGGTGGAGGTACATTCCCCAGTCGGGTAGCTTACAATTACGCTCCCTACCTCTCTTTTCGCCAGAGCTTCGTTTGTCAGTCAACAGGGTGCACCACGTGCAGGTGAAGTTGGCTTTGGTTCAAAGATCTTGATGAACCACTTACACCCCAAATGATTTATTACAGACATAGTTTATGCTCCGGAGAGGGACATAGCCTACTTTTAATGCCAGAAAACATCTTATTCCCATGGGAAAAAATGTTTTATTAAAATAGTGACCAAACGGGCTAAGCCGTGGCTAGCAGATTATATATATCATTTGTGTATTTACACTTTTTTCACTAAGATCCTTCGAAATCTACCTTAATGGCTCTTTGTAGATTTTATATCGAGTTTAGTCCATTGATTGTGTGGCATTTATTTGTTCAATGATTTAACATGAGCTATGTTTAAAAAAATAACTAAATGAACTAAAATTTAGGGGATTGTAGCCAAAAGGCTGGCCGCATTTCCACGCTGCATAGCGATGGAAAAATCCATTAAATACAAAAAGCATTTTAAGTACATACAGTGTCAAAAAAACCATGTGTTATGTATGTAGTTCAGTACGCCACTTTTTGAAAAGAGCCTGTAGCCCTTCGGGGACCATGCTGCAGTTGAAACCCATTCAGATCAGTTTTTTGATTTCGAAAATCCAACTTTAATGTAAGTCACTGTTTATTATATTTAGTTAACTGGTAGAGATCCTAGAGCAATAGTTCCAACCCTGTGAGTAATTACGCAGGGGTGAAACAGTGAATCTGTAGAGGTAATAAAGCTGATAAAATATAACAAATTAGATCCGACCAATAAGTTCTAATAAGGAGGTGATTACACTGTAAACCCCTTTGATTGAGGGGAGACCTATCGCGGCAGTAGGATGTATATTATTGCTCTGCAAAACGCAAATCAGACCGCATGTGGAATATTGTTCGGATCTCTAGGAAAGCTCCGCAAAATATCTTATGGCTGCCTTGTATCATTGCAAAGGAATGTAATCCGGATTATTGACGATCCTAAGCTGGGAGCATCACTTGTGCCATTGGGACTTCGCAAAGATGTCGTTGCCCATTGTCACTTTAATCGACTATAGCATGACGAATGCTACGTAGAGCTCTACGACCAATAAAGTCGTAGAGCTCTACGTAGTCTCTCCTCCTTCTCCGTTTAAGTACGGGAACTACCGTCGATCTCAGCGTACAGATTCTCACGCAGTTGAAAATATCTACCCGCTACCTCACACTAAAAGATTCGGCTGTTCTGTGCCGAACTGCTGACTGCTGAAATAGGTTGCCCGGACATATAGTTCCTGCTCCACATATGTACGATAATGGGTCCTTCAAACGGAATGTGAAGAGGCACCTTCTAGGACGGCATAGTAGAGGACGCAACGAGGTGACATGAAGCGTGTGATTTCGTCGCTTCCATTCTGTGACTCCAGTGTCCTGCGGCCCAACTGAATGTCACATGCCGTGTCCCAATAAAAAAATAATATGGGTTTATAGCGACTCATAATCTAATTCAATTTCTTCTAATTAATCAGCAATAAAAGTATACAATAAAAGTATATTATAAAGGATATAGAAATCCCAGTGTCCATTATTAAAAAGCCCACATTACTTCTAGGAAATCTCAACTCGCAACAGAATCTAATGCTAACATTACCATAATGTTCATTATCCTGGCGTACATTTGTAGAGAAAAATGTGAACAAAAATAAAACGCCGCAATTTTCCGTCCCAAAGGATCACGGCTGGGATTGGAGCGGTTGTTTATGTAGGTTCAAATTGAATTGACTGGACCCACTGCTCGGCCACACGGCAAAGGCCATCTGTCAAGTCCATCTGTGTTAAGAAGCAGAGCACACACCGCTGCGTTGTTTAGGTCACATTTTACAGAACACCGCCCTTTAGAAAATAGGAAACGTGTGAAATGGAGCGCAAACGTTATGTTTGCTGAAATTTCGGTTCAAGTACAAATAGTGGTATGTTATTGACATGGATAGGCCTGGTGGGACCAGAATTTCTTTCTTGAATATTATTTTACACATTTAGTACACGACTCATAGAAACACATAGAAGTAGATTCGCAAGCTTCGTCTAGTTGTGGAATGCATGAACTATGCATGCCTTCATAATTCACAACAAGTCTAAAAGTTTTAAATCATCTCTTATAATGAAAAATGTCGATAACAGTAGAGATTTTATCCATAAGGTGATCATAGTTTATTTTTAAATAGCTATAAAATAACATAATATTCTACAGCCTTTACTTTGGAGGGTGTACGCAGAGTTTTACGATCAAATGTTCTCCCTCTCCTAACAGATTAAATAGGACACCAGCAAAATGCTATTAGTATATAAATGGTAATTACTTATTTCCATGTAATATAGTTTTAATTATTGAAAATATTTAATATGTTTGTAATATTAAATATTTTCAATAATTAAAATTATATTACATGGAAATAAGTATAATTGAAAGGTAGATGACATTATGAATAGTCTTGAGTAGTACATGTACGATGTACTAATAGGTGACGGAACTTGACACTGTACTAGAAGAAACGTTACCAAACGCGAACTCTTATTCGGACCTAATCGGACTATTCGTACACTCGTACAGTGTACTATGTTATCCAAGCCCGAAAAACTTGTCTGTCTGTGGTCTGTCCGTGAGACAAAAGAATAAAGCGTCTTGCAATATTATCGTAAGAGTAAGCGAGATAGGAGGTAAGCGCACTGCACTGGTATAAATCGCTTTCAGCGCCGTGTGTTTTATTCATAGAAAATCTTATACAGCGCTGTATAGTGCTTGTAATTACCAAATTTACATTGTTAAATGATTATATTGTCGGCTACATTTCTGAGTACTAATAGGTACTAATAGTACTATTAAGGTGTACTAGTACATTAATCGGACTGTACTATTACAGTGCGCACCTAAGAGTGTCCGATTAAGCACAAGACTAATTATGAACCAGGCCGAATTGAGCCGTTTGAATCAACATTAATTATTCAAACAGAACAAAAATATCATAAGTAGTATCTATGACCATAATATTATTGTTATTCTGAGATGGCAAGATGTTCCATAGTACATCGCGCCCTCTTCCTTGTTTACTGATGGACCTAAATCTACTTGGTCTGTAATCGGCTAAGTCTCACCAACCTTACTTATCTCTAAACAGCTACAAATCCATCGATAAAACCCGCAATAGACTCAAAAAACAACCTGTTAATTGGATTGTTTTTAAAATGGTTTGTTATTAAATCTCGACTCAATAAACTAAAGACCTAATAGTTACATTAAAAAAGAAATGTCAGCATATTTAAAAAATATAATAAGGAAACGGTTTATATATAAAAAGTATAAGATGTGTCTAAAGACCCACAAGAATCCAATAAAGAATTTCATTTCATTTAAAAAGAATATGAGCATTACACCGACATATTATTATATTATTTTGTGATGTCAGTTTACTTTGAAAGTACAACATATTAAGAAAGCAATATGATATCTTCGAATATGCCGGAATTAAATTGTATGGAAGCAAAGTACAAAGGTGGCTAATACAAAACGCTGAAAACGCCCCTCGAAGTTAAACTGTAGGAAATAATGTTGAAATGGCATTACATTTACGAAGAACATCAAACATACTCGTATTGGCGGCATCATTTCCTCCGCTTTCATGTTCAAAAGTTAAAGGGAAATGTTTGTTGAACAATTGCGTGAATATACTATAGAGTTACAACCATCGACAAAATTGATTGAAATAATTCAATCATATTTTTAACCCTCGTCCCAATATCGATGTTATAAGTTTGATTGAAAACTTTTTCAATGTGTGTGTTTATTTAGGACCTGCGCTGGAGCGCAATCCAGCGCAGGTCCTAAATAAACGGACAGATTTTTTTATTTAATCGAGGTGTATTCAATTATGATATGAAAATTCGAAGTTTCGATCGAAAGTTTTTTCCTAATATGTTTTATTATGACTACGATAAAACAGATTACAATATTGATTGTGTCACTTAGACTGTAAATTAGTTCATGCCGAATGAAAAGTCCGCACCCACTAAAGGAATCGAATGAAATTAATATTTGAAAAATTTCAAACTTTCGCCCAATAATTGCAAGCTTTTATATAGCTGTTAATTTAAGTATAATTTGATTACATTCATGATGTAACTCTAATAATGAGATAACTGGGCCGGTTCTAACCCTCGGGGCCAAAATAGAGGTTAAGTGGAGCGAGTAGATTCGCTGAGTGTATGTTTTCCATTGATTTCAATGGAAAATGTATGATGATTATTCCTCAAGGACATGATCTATCCTTAAAAACGTCGAGGTCTTTAATTGTGAGAAGTTTCATCAAAATCGGTTATTTGGTTTTGGAGCCTATTCATTTCCAAGAATGGCTTTTCGGCGTTAAAATAAATAAGATATATAAAAAAAATACCTAATTTAAATCAAATGAAAAAAATAAAATAAATTGGGGATAATGGGGAAAAAGATTTTTTTTTAATTTAATTTAGTTTTATTTGAAAGTTTGATAAAAGCGCTGTGCTATGTTTGATAAATGTGATAGATTAACTAGAGTTCTTATAGTACATAAATAAATGCATGTATGTTTTATAAACTTGTTAGGTTTTTACGCACTAGTGATACGACATATATTTAGAAATATGTTTCACAGACTTCGTCAAGTTTTGACATCCAAGTATTCACAGATTTCCACAATCTTTTAGACATTATTATAGTGTGCATTTGTCGTTTTTTTACGCAGAATAGCAAAACAATCGAAAGTAAATACGAAAAGCATAGTTTTATAAAGTAGCCGATCAAGATCATTCTTTATTCATTGCGATGACTCGACGTTACTTTGAAATCGTCTTACCATTCCTCGAAATAGTATTTTCTTTCCTTTTCTTGCTATACTCTATCATTCATTCATTGAATTACGGTTGTCTGGAAGAGATTTTGTGTTATGTATTGTATACTACGTGTGTACTGACAAGCATACGGCCCGCCTCATGTGAAGCAGCTACCGTAGCTATACTATCGCTCGCAATATGAAATATTGTACTACCACCCCCGCTGCCAACGCAGTAACTCTTCTTTCTGGTGACCTCACTCACTCGCAGGAACCACATAACAATAAAATTGCTTTGAGTACTGTCTACCTAACCTGGCTTTCTACCAGAGCCAAATAACAATTCCTTTGAGGGTATTTTTTAAACCACTAGAGTGGCAAACAAGCATACGGCCCGCCTGACAGAAAGCAGTTACCATAGCCTATGAACGCCTGTAACACCAGGGGCATCACACGCGCGATGCCGACCCTGTGGCTTTGAGGGTTGTTGTACCCTCAAAGCAATTGTTATTTGGCTCTCGTATTCATTGAGGTGGAGGTACTTCCCCAGTCGGGCAGCTTACAAATACGCTGTACCTCTTTTAAAACCTCTCTTAAGACTGCTTTAGCGATAAGGCCGCATATAATACTTTGCATATGGTAGTTTTAGTCCTTACGTGTTATTTATTTATGTTTTGTTGATGCAATAAAGAGAATTAATTCATTCGATGTATTTACGAACGCTTTTTTAAATAGCTATGAAGACTAACGGAAGTTAATTTTATTTCCGCGATGGCGATGGCGATGTAAAGCAAAAACATTGGTATGTATTAAAGTGAAAATACATAAAAAAAAGGAACATTTAGATACATAGATATGTTTATTACAAATTATAGTCACACACATACAAAAATAATTAAATTAAAGAATAACAAGGAGAGAACTTATACACTAGAAAACAGAACGCAGAATAGAAGATGCATGTGTGTGCTGTAGCGAGCAAACAGCCACAGCTCACTGTGACTTTTTTTGTAAATTGTGCAAAAAACACTTATTTTTAGCTGTCGCCTAAACATTTAACACTAAATCATCTATTAACACAGAGGTAAAAGTAAGTTCTTAAGTAGTTTTAAGATTAGATTATTTTTATTTACTGTAAGTAGTTTAGTGTTATTTTGTTGTTATATGTATAGTTTCTTGTATGTATCTTTGTCATATGAATAAATATAATATACACAGAGGAAACATTTGCTACCTCATAGTTCAAACGAATTAAATTCAACATCAATCCTAATAACATAGAACATTTAACTATCTAAGGTTATCTAAAAATTGAATTAGAATAATTTTATTCAAACGAGTGTAAATAAAGAGCATTTTTAGTCCTCAATCAGTCGAATCATTTAACACAGACCAATTTAAGAATTTATTTACTTCACGAGCTCCGGTGAGTCGTCTCGAAAATTTAAATATCAGACTATGCAAATGATATTAGTTTGTATGTATATTAGTATTAAATTAATCCTGTTTTGATACAGAAGAGCATCTAACTTTAAGTAATTTAATTAGTAAATGAATGAATGGATTTGTTTGTGTGAAATGTGGTACACAAAATAAAAACTTGAAGCTAAACATTTAGTACAATACACATTTCCATATATATAACAATATAAAAATTAAAACAGCTTTTATATACTTACAGCCCCCTTACCACCATCTCTTATTGCGATTGAATGGATTGCTTATTCATACCAATGAATAAGCGACTCTATTCCATTTGAAATAGACTCGCTTATTCATTGGTATGAATAAGCATTCTATTCAGTTATTGAATATGGTGGTAAGGGAGCTGGGGGCCTACCGCCAAAGCTAAAGCCGATTACTATCGGTTTTTTTGATTGCGAAAATCAAAGTTTATCTTAGATTGGCGGTAATTCTGTTTAGCTTAGATGATAAAAATCACAGAGACACCGACTAAGCTGAAGATATTTGTCATTAACTTAAACCTAAGATCTATTTTGGCGATAAAAAAAACCTATGGTAATCGGCTTCAGTTTCGGCGGTAGGGACCAAGTCCGATATCTGTTTTTTTATTTTTATTTTATATAACGAATTTGTGCTACGTAAGAATTTGTATGTATATTGTTATATTTCGCTGAAGATCCGACTATTCAATTAACTTTTTTTTTACTACGTCGGGTGGCAGACAAGCATACGGCCCGCCTGATGTGAAGCGGTTACCGTAACCGTATTAACGCTCGCAACATAATATATAACTGAAATAAAGACATAAATGGGTCATAATAATAAATATAATATCTTACTATCTAATATGACCTGCCTAATTTAAATAATGTGAAATTCATTACTAAATGAACTGTTCTTAATTAAATCTTTTTTTGTGAGAAATATAAGATGATAATTAAATATTTGGTTTTGTCTTTATAAATTTAAGAATAAAGTACCTACATATTTCATTTTGTATGAATGACTGTACCACTCAATTTATTTTTTACTGACGATAACTTGTCATGTATAATGCACTATGATAATGTAGTAATATGATAATGTATGTAATGTATATGCCGTAAAGTGAAAGTAGTCTGTAAAAAAATATATAAATATGTGGAAAAGTACAAGATTTTATTCCTACAAAATGTCTACAAAGTTTCACCAAGTGCCAACAATAATAAAAGTTAGTTAATTGATTCAGCCCCCTTACCACCAACTCTTATTACGATTCAATAACTGAATAGAATGCTTATTCATACCAATGAATAAGCGACTCTATTTCAAATTGAATAGAGTCGCTTATTCATAAAATTTTATAGAGTCGCTTTTTCATTTGTATGAATAAGCATTCTATTCAGTTATTGAATCGCAATAAGAATTTGTGGTAAGGGGGCTGGTGTTATTATGCGGATGTCAAATTTACAGGCAATTTTACCTACAATACTTTGCGTGCTTCCGCCACCAATTAGCATGCAAATAAAAATAAAAGTGTTATATTATTATATACAAATATTAAAATCATGAATTTCATGATAGATAGATAGTTTTTTTGTGCAAATACATTTTTTCAGTGAGTGTACTAAAAATGTCGACAGCCGTTGTAAAGTCAAAGTCAAAATTCTTTATTCTGTGGGCCCTCGCGGGCACTTAGACACGTCTTTTACAATTAGGTATATTTTTTTATCTACCAGCATTTCGGAATGACCATTGACGAGAAGAAATGCCGAAAGAAACTCTGTCAATATAGGTCTTTTTTAAATAGCCATACAATATTATCATTATACATAATACAATAAAAAAAATGGTATTCAACCAAAATAAGAGAAAGAAAAAAAAATTAAAGTAAAATAAAATAGTAAAAAAATTAAAATATAAAAAATCATAGTATAGAGTGTATATACATATTGTATAAAAGTCTAAATATGTATATCCACAATACTACTTGTAAAGATAAGACGCCTGTGCTTCACATCCTGTGCCGAGAATTTGCCATACATTTTTATCATTAAGGTAATCGTCGGTCCTGTAGTAAGCCTTTTTGCATAAGGTGGTCTTAATAAGCTGTTTGAATTTAGTGTCGGGTAAAATCAGGACCGACTCCGGCAACTTATTGTAGTAGCGGATGCAATTTACGACAAACGAATTATTGACCTTCCCCAGTCTATGTTTTGGAATAACCAATTTGTTTTTGTTCCGCAAGTTGACATTAGTTATATCACATACTTTTGTAAAATTCGAAATATTTTTACGGACGTACATAATATTTACATAAATATATTGAGAAGCGACAGTGAGGATGTTTATCTCCTTAAATAACTCACGGAGTGAATCCCTAGAACCCAAATTGTAAATTGATCTAACGGCTCTCTTTTGTAATACAAAAATTTTATCAATGTCAGCTGCTTTACCCCAAAGCAATATGCCATATGACATAATGCTATGGAAATAACTAAAATAAACGAGCCTAGCAGTTGTCTCGTCCGCTATCTGGCTTATTCTCCTAACCGCATAAGCTGCGGAACTGAGTCTGCGAGCTAGTTTCGTTATATGAGGGCCCCATTGCAACTTTGAATCAATGGTAATACCAAGAAAAACAGTATCATTGTCATAAACTAGGGTGGTGTCCTTTATGACTACATCAGCATGAACTATATAAACTGTGTTAACATATTAATTAAAGCAAACTCACTTTTAATGAAGTATTTAGTTTTGCTGACTTCGGTGTGCGTATTCCAAATTTATTATTCAATTACCTAAATTAACAGGACCGCTTGGACCTTATAGAGAAAAGTAAATAAATTAATCGTATCAAATTTAATTATAATAACTTTTCTCCCCGATCGACTTCGCTGGTGTATTCTGTAATGTATTTTTTTTTTTATAATTTACTTCGCCCAGTACGTATTTTTACACAGTACCTATTTTTTCATATTACGTCCAGTGGGAAACAAGCGTACGGCCCGCCTAATGTAAAGCGGTTACCGTAGCCATATAAACGCTTGCAATATGAAATATCGGTCACGCGCCGCGGCCCACGCTGCCAGCGAAGCAACTTATTTCTTTCTAGTGACCTCACTCATACACAGGAACACAACAACCGTTTTGTTATTTTGTTATTGTTACCCTTTCAAATAAAAAAAGAATTATGAAAATCGGTTCACAATTCGCAAAGATATCGAATAACATACATACAAAAAAAATATTCAGTCTAATTGAGAACCTCCTCCTTTTTTGAAGTCGGTTAAAAAAACATTGTCATTAGCGAGAAAATCAAGAACGCCAAAATACCAGTATAATAGTTTTAATGCCATAATATCTATGTATATTGTTTTTGTAGTTTTAATTTGTGATGTCAAATTAAAAAAGAAACACTTCTTTCTATTACTTTAGCTGCAAACTACAATATAGCTGAATTTTCATATGATAAAGCGGTCATTAACCCGCAGGAAAGCCAACATCCATGCAGGCGCCTGTGAGTCGAACGCCGCGGGTGTCATCCCATCTACAAGTTTGTATAGTAAGCTTATAGCAATGGATCCATTACAGCCAAGCCAAGGTACATTTAAAGAAGTGATTAAATGGGCACAATTTTTATTTATTGTAATTACGAGTAGGCATATATTTTTAAGGCACATTTTGACGAGCTCGGTGGCGTAGCGGTCAATGACGCGGCTTCGACACCAACGCTCGTGGGTTCGATTCCCACATAGGACAAACATTTGTGTGCATGAACATGTCTGTTTGTCTTAATCTGGGTGTTTTCTATCTATCATAACTATCTATTTACAAAAAAAAATGTATTTACGTATGTTTATCAGTTGTCTAGTACCCATAACACAAGCTTCGCTTACTTTGGGGCTAGATGGCGCTGTGTAATTTATCTGAAAAAAAAAGCTCAGTGGGCTCTAAAAAAAGTGTCAGGGGTCCTACCTCCGAAGCTGAAGCCGATTACCATCAGATTTTTTTTTTTTTATACTACGTTGGGTGGCAGACAAGCATACGGCCCGCCTGATTTGAAGCGGTTGCCGTAGCCATATTAACGCTCGCAACATAAAATATCGCTCGCGCGCCGCCACCCCCGCTGCCAACTTAGCATCTCCTTCCTTTCTGGTGACCTCACTCACTCGCAGAAACAACAACCCTCAAGGGAATTGTTATTTGGCTGCGGTATTCTGTGAGGTGGAGGTACATTACCCAGTCGGGTAGCTTACAATTACGCTCCCTACCTCTCTTTTCGCCAGAGCTTCGTTTGTCAGTCAGCAGGGTGTACCGCGTGCAGGTGAAGTTGGCTTAGGTTCAAAGATGTTGATGAACCACTTACACCCCAAATTTTTTTTTAATGGAAATCAGATTTTTTATAATGGAAAAATAACACTACTCCTTTTAATTTGTTGGTAATTAATTATGTTTAGCTCAGCTGGAAGAAACCTTAGAGCTCTACCGACTAAGCTGAAGATGTTTGTCAATAACTTTAACCTGTCACTTTTTTCATCGTCACTATTTTTTGGAATCAAATAATCAGATGGTAATCGGCTATTTGGGGGGCTAACTAAATGGCAGTTTGCGAAGTAGAAAGGCGTAGCGATCGCTAATTTGAACTGTGGAGCTCATACTAAAATGTTCGAATTGACAAATGTCACGTGATCTATCTAACGTTCGTTACGCTACGAATTACACTTGGCTAGGGGAGCTGGTCTGTGGTGGATTGAATAAATGATCAAATATACGACAAGCCCGGTGATCGAATGGCTAGCAATGGTCACTATGACTCTGAAGCCGCGGGTTCGATTTCCGCACAAGAAAAATATTTGTGAGCATGAACATATCTATTTGTATTGTCTGGGTGTTTTCTATGTATTATATGCATGTATTATAAGCATAATAATACTTGAATAAAAAGTTCTAGTTAAGTATTATATGTATCAGTTTACTAGCACCCATAGTACAAGTTTCGATTAGTTTGGAACTAAAGGACAGCGTGCAATTTGTCCACGAATAATTATTTGTTTATGATGTAACTATCTTTAAGTTATAATGTGGTTATATGCTATAGTACCTATTATTATATACTTACACCACAAATGTTTGATCTATGATTAACTGTAAATCACCTTATGACGATACTCTTTATAATATTTTTATACTAACAGGCAGACTTGGGTGACAAACAAGTAAATAGTATGCCTGATGGTAACAGCGATAAACGCCGGAACCTTACAGATCGTATCGCCGCCGTCAGAATAAATCACAAACGCATTTCCATTATCTGACAACCCTTCCCTTTCAGAAATAATCTTGTCAAAGATAAAACGGGTCAAATCGTCCGAAAATATAACACACGTAAAACAATATCAAAGAAAATTAATTATACCTCAACAGCAGATAACCCACTTGGCTGCTATTTCATACAGCATGACAGGCGACTTGATAGACAGCCGTGGTAATAGACCAATTGGTGTCTATTTTAACATTTTATTTTTATACAACGTTAGGTACCGAAAAAGCGAACGGCTCGCTTTATGTAAAGCGGTTATCGCAGTCGTATATCCTCACTGAGGATGCTAGCAGTAACTTACGACAACAGCCGCCAACTGTCGTCGGCGACAGTCTAGCAACAGTAGGCGGCTGTCGCCGACGTGCCGGCAACACTCTACCATTAGCAGCATGTCGTTCGTGTATTTAAGCCCTAAATGCCACGTTATCCATTACTGCGTTTCAGATTTGACTCAGAAGTCAGGAGGGATCTCGTATCAGCGAGAAAGCACCTGGAAGAAAAAAAGAAGAAGAAATCCGTACTGTATGCTATCTATTACTTATACAGTGGCATGGGGTTCTTCAAGAAAGGCATAAAGGCAATATCTGTAAAAACGACTTGACTTCTTTCCATCAAACAGGAAGTTATTTCCCATCTTGTGGTATAAAAAAATCACAAAGGCGGAATCGACAGCAACAATTAGTGAAGACTACTAAATAGACAGAGTCACTAGCTAAATGACATAGGAAAAAATATACTTACATATCGAAACAGAAACACTATTGTGAGAACATTTGTGACATCCCAGAAAATGTTCCCCGTTAGACAAGGGTTGCTTTCGCCTGTCTGTCTTCCCTTACACTCTTCGTAAGTGTCAGTCATAAAAGAAAATATACATTATACCATGCCTACTGACATTTAATCACTTACGAATAATATTAATGTCATCACTGGAGGAGGAGGAGCTGTGGACGGAAATCTAGTTTAATGGGCAGTAACCATTAAACTAGATTTCCGTCCACAGCTCCGCTTGCATCAACTTTATAGCACACCCCGACTACTCCATACAAATATCGCGTCGTTTACTAAGTACATGAATAACAACGTATTTGCAGAGCGTGAATGGACGTGTGTGCGTGCGGCGCCATACAATTTGTTCCAGATTCGACTCAGAGGGAAGGTGAGGTCGACATGAGAGGGCGGCAGGGCAGTGACCATGCTGTCTATTACTTATACTGTGTTTACAGTTTATTAACTGACCAGACGGAGTCGAGCATCGACCGTTCATAGAGAGCGCCACGGAGAAGATTAGTAATAATAATAATAAAGCATACACCGTTCTATTATTAATGACCGAAGCATAGACCTGTATAAAATACAATCAGCTATCTGATTCCTTTAAAATAAATATATATTTTCCCAATTTGATAAGAATTATTATTACTACACAGTAATTAAAGGTAGAGTACAACAACTACACTTATGTTGACTCTTGAATTCTTGACTAGATAAATAAAAAATAATGAAAATAATAGTCATTAACCCCCTTCATTATCGCCAACTCAAAAAAATGTCTAGACATCAAAATTAAGCAAATTACTACCAAACGCTTTTCAAATTTATTCATAAATTAAACGTTTTTAGTGAACAGTTTTCTAGACTAATTAAACTAGTCATTTGAATGTACATCAAACTAGTTTTGCATCCAAAAAGTTAGTCTACATTAAAATTGCAAATATAGCTATTTGCAATTTTAAGTTTAGACAAGAGTTAGAATGAACTTGTATTTTTGGTATATGATAAATCGACTACTGCTAATAGATGCCGTTCGCGAATGTAAAAGAAATCGCCGCGGAGTAATCTTAAGTATTTGCTACGGATGTTGATTGATTGATCGTTCATTTCTTCTTCTCTTCACAGTTTCAGAAAAAAGGATTAGAAAATGAGCCGAATAATTACAGGTTTATTACGCTAAAATCCAAAATATTAGTATTATTATTATATTATTAGAATTAGTATAAGCGATTTGATACTGTAAAAACTTTTAATTTAATATTTCTAATGAAAATGAGAATCTATTTATGAAATCATCCTACTACACTAATTGTATATGTAGCTGTATATGGTCTTTATGTATTAAATTGCCGATTTATTGCTACAAATTTGCAAATACACTATCTAATTTGAAAACAATATTTTAAATCAAAAGTAAATTATTAGAACACATATTTTTTTATGAAAAACAGTATTTGTTTATTAAATCATTCCACTACACTAACTGTATATGTAGCTGTAATGGTCTTTATACATGAAATTATTGATTTTTTCCTATAAATTGTAATTGCACTATCTAATTTGAAATAATATTTTGCACCGATAGTAAATAAATACATAATCATATTAATATTTTATTAAACAACATTTATGTCTTTAAAATGACTGACAGGATATGGATGTTGTAGGAAAATAGTTTCTAATTCCATAAAAAGATTGTTAACCGGTGACGCACTGGTGCCAATGTCTAGAGTAAAAGACATTGGTACAACCAGTTGGTAACCGATCTGTTAATCATACATTAAGCCTTGTAACAGTGCACCAGTGCAGCTGCTTCATGCAAGTAACCTGCAATGCACACGTACATACATATGTTGTTTACCTAAATAGGTCTAGGAACAGCAGCATCTACTTATGTCTGAAACTCTGAATGTATGTAATTGTCGCTATCACTTCGTGTCACGAACTCGCGACGAATAAAAGAGCTTATGCGCCCTTAGTCTAACTTGCGACTCTCGTTCATTAGAACGATTACTTTAAGGCCAATTCTCCTAATTATTTATTACATCGCAGAATAAAATGACCGAATCGAGATTGACTTGAAAATTGTTAGAAAAAAACCTAGATTGTTTATTTTTCAGTTATATTTCGACCTGTCTATAATATCTCATTTTATTAAACTTTGAAGTTGTATATTGTGATACTAGAATACCAAATGTGACCTTTGTGATATCGAGACTAGATCGATGCTGAAATTTGACCAAATTATAACTACGAGAATTGTTCTTTGTTCCAAACCACGGGTATCAGCTAGTGTAAAATACAATTATATCCAAACTCCGAGACAAAGAAGCCTTCCAGTTCAACAAAATCCTCATAATTGCAATTGAATCGCCCTTCTCTAAAATACCTTATTTCGTTTCATCTTAGATTGCATGCGCGCGTGACATTCCATTGCCTAGACAGCATTCCACCTTAGCTTTAAATTCCAGCGTATTTTTTTTTCCGTTAATAATGATATTGCAATTCTGCAAAAGACACTATTTAATTACTCTCTACGATTTCGTTGTCATTATTAAGCACAGCGAAAACTTGTAAAAAAAAGATACTTTTCACCTACGCTCATCTATAAAGACTTTTAAAAAAATTGTTGATTTTCTTATATCTTCTTATTCAGCGATGATAGAGTAATAATGAAGGGTAATGTTTTTAGATTAGTATTACTACTACTATTTCTTATTCGGTGCTAGTATGTCCGCCTGATTTGTAATGACGCCTGATTATGAAAATGATAATTATATTATAACTCAGATGACCAATTCTCGTAATTATTTTACGATCGCAAAACAAAAATTGACCGAATCGAGACTGAGCTGTGATGTAACTAAAAATTATATACTTGATTTCATTACTTAATTATTGTCAATTATTTAGTGTAATTTTCAGTTATATCTTAAATTAGACTTTGAAATTTCATATTGTGATACGATAATACCAAATTTGACATTTGTGAGATCAGTGGCAGACTAAGGCTTAATACGGGGCTCTAGGCAACATTGTATTTCCGGGCCTATTAAAGAAGTTTTCACTTCAATAATACCTAATTTTCGTGCCCCTAAAATTACAGGCTCTAGGCACGTGCCTAGGTTGCTTAGGCGTTAGTCCGCCCCTGTGTGAGATCAATATTGGATCGGAACTGAATTTTGACTTTTTAATTACGAAAATGCCCCTCAGATATAAAATGTAGAAAAGTGATCACGTATTTGCCAATTAGGGTGAATTTTTTTATTATAATAAAAAGCATACATTTTGCTGCACAACATTATTACGTAAATATAAAGGCCACTTAATATTTGTAATATACAATATAATAGAAAAAGTACATGAAGGCCTAAATACACCCGGCAATAGATAGAATAGAGGCAGATACAGTGTATCTATAATTAAAAACATGTTAGCCTAGTGAACAAATTCTAAATCATTACACAAATTACAGATAAAAGGTTTTAGGTTTTTCACCATATTGCTCTCAAACAGAACAACCCCCTAGCCAAGTGTAATTCGTAGCGTAACGAACGTTAGATAGATCATGTGACATTTGTCAATTCAATTCTCATACTAAAATGTTCACTCATGCCAAATGTCACGTGATTTATCTAACGTTCGTTACGCTACGAATTACACTTGACTAGGGGGGCAGGTGTTCTGACAAACCAGAACAGAGGAGAAGCAGAGGCCGCCCGCCGTCGACCTGAAAGCCTACCGCCCGATTCCCATTGGGTTTTTTGATTGCGATAAATATCTTCAGTTTAAACAGTAAAGCGTTATCGTCCTTACCGACTAAGCTTATTAATATTAACGCTAATTTAAAGTAAAGTTAGATTTTCGCAATCAAAAATCCTATTGTAATCGGCTTCAGCTTAGGCGGTTATTACTTATACTGTGGTGGTAGGGACCCTGGTAGTCAAATCTTGAAAGAGTCCTCAAGCAAGCCCGATTGCCAGAAGTGACATCGCAATAACAGTTTGGCGCAGAAGAGTGAGGAGACTTGACCCCATACAACGGACAAGGAACTGAAAAATCTGTTATATTATGGTAAGTTTTTTTTGCGAAAATATAACAGATTTTTTTTTCCTAAATAAGCTTAGAAGATAATAACATATAGACAACCAAAAAAATTTCATGCATACAAAAATATTTGCTTCAAACATAGAAACGATGTTACTATTACAATATTCTTTTTGTGGAAACGCATCACAAGGCTCCCTGGGGCGTAAAGAATCTTCTCACTGGGGGCCTTAGAGACTGCTGTGATCCATTGAACCATTTCTCAAACGGATTCTCTCCTTTCAAGAAATAAAATAAGCTATCGTGTTGTTTCTGATATCCCTGTGTTTTGTACGGTATCAGCACATCAATGTACTAAGTAGAATATTTTTTTTCACGCCGTGCCAAACAAGCATACGGCCCGCCTAATTTAATGTAGAGAGGGTGGCGGCACGCATGCGATATTTATGTTGCGATCGTTTAAATGGCTGCGGTAACCGCTTCACAACAGACGGACCGTATGCTTGTTTTCCACCTTAGTAGTACTCGTATAAAGAAATTGCAAAATTATAATTCCCTGTTATTTATATATTAAAATTTTAGTCATTAGTCTGTGTTATTAAATTTGAAAAAAAAATGCCATGAAAATGTATTAGTGCATATTTCTCAATCGTTCAACCCAACAATAGATCAATACAACAATAGATACAAGGCGATTTGCTTTTTATTCCACACACACACAACTTGATAGTAACGTAGGGAAAACCTCTCCGGAACCGCACCGTACCTCAACCTTTTGATTGTGAGTGTCTTTGAGGCTCAATTTGAAGCTCAAGGCGGTGCAACTGTTGAAGGAGTCCGTGGTGATCATCATGTCCAACAACTTCTCTGAACACACGCCATTATACAATAGATAGAACACACAAAGAGACGCAAAGTCTCTTCTCAGACACTTAAGGGTTCTAAACCTTGGAGTCATCAACAATCCTTTCTTTTGCTTTAAATTTTGAAGTCAAACTGCGGCGAAGAAACATTTTTTTGTATATGTTAGTGGCGCGTTAACTTTCGAACCGACACCCAGCAGATGATGCCGCAAGTTTGATAAAATTTGGTAGAGGTCACCAGAAAGGAAGGAGTTGCTGCGTTGGTAGCTGGGTGGCGGCGCACGAGCGATATTTCAAAGTTAACGCGGCCAGCGAGCCGTATGTTTGTCCGCCACCCGGTACTATAAAAAAATAAAAGAAACGTAAATATATTTTTTAAGTTTCACAACAATCTCAGTATAGTTGTTGGCGAACGAATATATTTAAAAAATTGGTTGTCTCTAAAGTCGGTTTACGGGCGATAATTTTACTTTATAACGTCATAAGAAAACATCGGCCGATACAGTGAAAGAGAGATAGATGTGTCACAAGCCGAACTCTTAGGCTGATCATGCTGATCTTAGCGTATCTATCGCTTGTTCCGCGCTCTCGCTTGCACGCTAGGCTCAGACGCAACGTGACAATGAGTCATGATTTTTCGTGCGTGCAGCCGGCGTTCATCAATTTGTAAGACATTATCACGACAATAATTACGAGACTGATGTTGAACCTTTGATTACACCCATTTATGATGATTTTTCTGAAACTTTTTCAGATATCGAAATCGATTTAAAAAAACGCGATATCTCAGTTCGGGGGATAGAATAATATGTGTATATATAGAAAATTATATCATGATATCTAGGGAAAAGGAAAACTGAGAGAAATGCAAAAGGCGCGTATTTGGAATTCCAATCATGGCCGACACGCCGCCGTCGCTGAACGCCGATGCTAAACAGACTCTGTCAAACTTTATTAGTTTTCTATAACTTTTGCAGGAGATGCCTTCATTTGACATTCCATGTTTATAAGCCTGTATACTATTGTAAACTAATCTCATCGTATAAGAAATGTCTCTTAATAAACGCATGTTGTGTTTACCTACAATTGGCTGTACCTAATAGAACTAAGAAATATCACAACTGTCGCTAAATAGTAAAGTTAAGTAATAAATAAATAAACCTAGTAGTACTCGTATTTTCAAATTTGAAACCTATATATTATACTTGCTGATCTGGCAAACGCTGTTCTGCCATATAAATTACTAAAGCGGTATCAAATATACTTGACAACCTATTCATATCTCATACCTACCAAATATACATAAAAACATTCATAAAAATCGGTCGTGACAGGAGATTTATTTAATTATATATATTATTTATGTTCAAAATAAAGGTTTATTTTTCTGAAATTAGTACACAATTATTCATAATATTTATGTCACATCTGGTTCAATATCTGTTTTTTTTTTTTTAATTTTAAATTTATAATGTATTTGTGCTACGTAATAATTTGTATGTATTTCTTTTATTTCGCTGAAGATTCGACTGATACAACAGTAGATATTCTTATAAATTAATTTATAATATTATAAAAAGCATGTAGCAAAAGAAAACGAAACAATTAATCATTAATACATCAGTCTGTAAGGCTAAATCCATAATGGCAAATGAAGATGTGCAAACAAAAATTTCATCATTCAATAACAAAATAAAACAAGAGGCCTTATTTTCTGAAATATCAAGTATGACGACAGTGACAAAGAAGAAAAAAATAAATACAAAAAATAAAGAAGTTACATTCTTTTGTTTGTAGGGCAAACAACGGTTGGCCCATTTCAAGCTGCCATCAATCATGGGGTAATAATTGAATCTTAGCAAACAACATTCATTCAAAGAATGAGATCGCGGAAAGCTTAGCCGCTCCCCAAGTCACCTATTTCTCCTGCCTATTTGCTAATAAATCAATCAATGTCGCCAAAAGCGTGGTGTAATTCCCTAGTAACACCTGAATCTATTTTTAGGGCTGCAATCAATCAATGCTGGCTATTAATAACTCATTCACTTAATGTTGGTGCCAAATTTGGTAAGGTTTAAGGTTTTTACACACACTCGTTTTCTATAACTGTCTTTCAACATCTTTTTATTCAATGTTGAACACAATTGTGCCACCATCAACAACAGTAAAACAGAGAGACAGACGAATTATTCGACTATTTGTCGCTCTGTTCACTGTTTTCCTACTATCGCCTCTTAGAGTTTTATACTGTGGTCATTCTTGATATCTCCTTCATCATCTTTCAAAACGTATCCTGTCCTCATTAGCTTGCAGTTTCTTCCTAGATCAATACAATAACACATATTTCTTATATAGTTCTTTCAAAAGAACATGCCCATTTTCCTACAGCTAATGCTACTCTCATACGAGTATGACCTGGCGGTCACACTAAGACTTCACCTTTTTCCTTGCCTCTAAAACCAATCGGATCGGTGGCTTGTCTTATCCGCCTTATCATAAGTATTCAAGTAGCCTGAACTATTGAAATAAACTGATCAAGATCAGAACAAAACTGATCAAGATTTGACTGCTTTTAATCACAAGTAGCAGTTTTCTTGCCTGCTAAATCAAGTCAACCTTTAGCTAAACAATTAATGAACTAGTTCTTTTCTTTTTTGCAGATTTATGCGGTTCAAATTGTGTCACAATTCCTGCGATAGAGTGACAAACAACACGAAGAGGATAATTCCGTAAGTGTCAATATACGTTTAGACAGAAGCCCGGACCTAGGGCAATACCAATTGAGTCAAAGACTATTAAAATCATAATTTTATGTCAATAATACAGAACTAAGAGCCCTGACTAAGCCTACTGCCAACTGAGCTAAAAGCAAAATTCAGATCAAAATTTTAAATCTAAATATAGAAATGGAATATAATATAACCAAATTCTATATTTTAAAACTATGCATGTACATGGGTTACCATATAAAAATGTACATAAGTATGTTAGAACTAATCATGTTCAGTTTGATCAGTAACTTTCTGAAGCTTGACCTGGGGCCCTACCGGCGAAGCTGAAGCCGATTCATATCGGAGTTTTTGGTTGCGTTAATCAAACTTCAAATTTGATTTGTAGTACTTATGTTTAGCTTAGCTGGTAGTAGCCCTAGAGCTCTACTGACTAATCTGAAGAAGTTTGTCGATAACTTATAATTAAGACCTTTTTTCGAATCAAAATATTAGATGGTAATCATTCGGCTTTAGCATCGGCGGTAATCTGAATATTAACTATTAACGCGCAAATAAATCAGTAGAAAACAGCTATCTCAATGCTACAGACACTTCGTCTTTATATCAATTACAGAAATTGTATATAAATATGACTCGTGAGTATTACTTCAATACATCTCAGTCTCCTTGGAGAATTTAACAAGCATATAAACAGAAGCCGACGCTGGTTTCGCCAAATATCTGAATTATCATCAAACAACAGTGAAAACACTGGTAAAGCTAATTTATCTGTTTTGTATACAATACATGTCGACACATAAATGTGCTAACTGTCGTAACGAATTACGTCAACAATGGCTAACAAACGTTCTCGTCTTTTACAATCTAATAAAGCAAGCGTTGAAACGGTAAACAATATTTCATTAACACGAGCTTTCGACCCAAAAGCAGAATTTAGGTCGTTGGACAGTCATTCCAAAAGAGGCAATGAAATGAGCGTTTTGGTCAGAGGATGACTAAATTAATCTAAATAAGATTTCTTTTCGAGGATTTTCAATCAGTCAGTGAGGTTGACAAACTCAAGAACATTTTTTGCATAGGAAAAATTGCGACTTAAAAAATCATAGCTTACTAACGCCCTACAAACCTCCCAGCCTGGTTGACAATTTCATCATCCACACATTCAAAACTAATCAACATTAATATTTTCAATGAGCCTCAAATATGTACTCAATAATTTTAACAAAAAAAATCCGTCACCAAACATTACTCTACATTTATGTATAGAGATAGAGGCTGATGATGATGATGAAAAAAATATGGGACCAATTTGAAAGTATACTCTTTCACTTAATTTTTTTTTTTTCAAATCTGTTTAAAAATCACGGAGTAATTAAGTACATTAAAAAAAAACAGCCAAATTGAGAACCTCCTCCTTTTTTGGAGTCGGTTAAAAATGGCTGACAGCTCTCCAACTATAATGTAGTAGTAGGCAATTAAATAAAAGTTTATAAAAAGTAGAAGGGTTTACTGGGTCGACAACGCGTACGTGATATCTCTGGTGTCTTATGTGTCGAAAGGCTGCGATGACTGCTTACCATCAGGTAGATCATATAATTTACGTTTCAATACGTAATCTTCCTATTTTTGAAGTCAGAACTTCTTTAGCGCCGTTGTCCACTTTTTGGCATGGGTAAAAAATGTTAAACTCGCATCAGGACACGTGCCCTGATCGAAAATTCGTAAGACGGAAGTTCGTAAGACGGAGGCGTAAACCGCCAGCGCGGCGTAGGAGAGGAAGTGACATCCCCCTCACTTTCTACCGCGCGGCGAAAATGTATGCCTGCTCCTGCTGTTTATTTTTAATGTAATATAAATTGTTGTGTTTGTGTACGATAGCGCAATAAATTAATATTGTATATTACCACATACTCGTAAATGATAGTTCTTTTATACTGATAAATAAAACAATTCGTGCGAAATTATTCCCTAACCATACCAAAATATTGAAAAATGCACAACGTTAATGTTCAAGTTTTCACTTCTGCCGGCACTCCCGGAGTGCGACCCGTTTCTTTTTACAGTGAATATTTAACTGTTAAAACCGCTCATCTTATAGCCTTGATCTTAAGAGGATTGCATTAGATAAAACGTAGCTGATATTTCTAATTGTGTATAAGATCCACTTCGCACCCCAGATCCGTTTTTTCGTGTTAATTGGTAATGCCAGACTAATTTTCATGATTACTATGCCCTGTTTTTATGTCACCCGAGTTTTAGTAACTTCTGTATTTCTTATTTGCATACCTAAGTACTTATTTCAGTTATTTTATGTCATAAGATACTTGAAGTATGAGATGAGAAGAGAATTGCCTTCCGGACCATATTGGACTTACAAACAAGCTCAGATAATGATTCGTACAGTCCTGTACATATTTTAAATTAAACATCAGTTTTTAGGGTTCCGTACCTCAAAAGGAAAAACGGAACCCTTATAAGATCACTTTGTTGTCCGTCTGTGTGACTGTCTGTCTGTCAAGAATTTCTATGTCGAGAATGCGTGGAGGTATCAAGCTGAAATTTGAACTGTATACTACTTTTTGAATAGTCTACGGTCCCATGAAGTAGTAAAAAAATCAAACTGCTAAGTTTATGTAAAAAAAAGTTACGGCCGTTTATTCAGCAAAAAACGCATATTTCGACATTCTCAAGGGAATCAAAACCTATAGGGTACTTCCCGTTGACCTAGAACTATGAAATTTGGCAAGTAACATCGTTATAGACTACAAGTACAGGAATAAATCTCAAAACTATACATTTGTAAATAGATCTTAAAAAATAGGGGGTCTATATTTTTTATAGGGTGTCGAAATTTCAAACTGAAACTACTAGTTCAAATGGGGTATCATATGAAAGGGCTTGATGTACACATTGCAAAATATATTTTATTTATTTTTTTCGACGCATTATTTCTTATTTATAATGAAAAATATCAAATTTAATAATGATATTACGTACCTACGGAACCCTCGGTGGGCGAGTCCGACTCGCACTTGTCCGGTTTTTTTTTTTAAGTGAAACATGTAATACTGGGCCGGCTGCTAACTGTTCATTCACATCCTAATCTTTATACTAATATTATAATCCAAGTACAACTTCAATATGAATATCTATTCTAATATTTGACTCCGACAACCCGCAGTTGAGCAGCGTGGTGGAGTATGCAGCTCTAAACACCTTCATTTGAAGGAACACCCATATCCCAGCAGTGGGCTGAATAAAGATTGAAGACGATGATACTAATGTTTTTGCGTTTATGAGTTCCGATATTTTTTTTATTACTTCGAGTAGCTGATTAGAATATGGCCCGCCTGATCGGAAGCTGTTAGCGCAGCCATAATAACGCTCATCATCATCATCATCAACCAGTATCTATCCACTGCTGGACATAGGGCTTCCCTAAAGCCTTCCACCATATGAGATCCTCCGCTTTCCGCATCCATATGCTGTACCCTACCTTTCTTTATGTATGAGGTAATGGAAGTTTACACGATCAGAATAGCGTAGAGGTGCAAGTGACTCACCACGATCTCTACAACTAAAGCCAATCTCACTTGCACGTGCACTAGCGAAAGCGGCTCTGTCAAAAGTATTTAACTACCCAACCGGGAAAATACTCATATACTCGTGTATGTCTTTTTAAATTCATATATTTTTAACGAATTGATTAACGGCTCTGGAATCAATGTCCTTTTGAGCCCATCTTTGTATTATTTCTTTAGTTTATTCCCGGCTGCAGGGACATGCCGAAAAATTTCGTCAGTAATCTTCTTGTTCCTCCATTTGTACATTGTAATAAGTCAACAGTAAAACCGATAGTGCAATTTTTGAGACTTTATATAGTATAGATACAAATTAATATACTTACGTCTTCGTGGAATGACTCGGCACCCCGATTCAAAAACTTTTAATCAAAGTTTCTACTAATTTTATGCACTCTAATGATTACTTGCAACATAATAAACTATCTCTAGAATCAATATTATTATTCGTTAAATTATGAAAATTTGTTTAGAAGCACAAACAGCAAGTTTGCGTCAAAAAGTCCAACAAAACAAAATATTTAATAGTAAGGTCCTAAATTGTCTGAGAGACTAAGCGCATTGAAAATTATGCGTGTATGCCATTTGGCGTGGAAATTACGCGTATGTGTCAACATGCGTCACAAGGAAATCTCTCATCTTCCTACATAGCCAAAAATCTTAATATATTGTATTTTACGAATAATTAGTCAATTTTAACTCTAACATGACCTTTCATGATTAAACGTCACGGAAAATGTACCTAAATTGCGTTTACCATGCGCCACCATTATGAAAACGTTCATCAACGTCGTCTCACGTTGCCTTAATTAAAACCTCTGCTGATCTTTATTAAACCTTAAGACCATTAGCTATAATGTACAGAGTTATATCAACGTGCAATTTTTAATCATCACACAAGACATCTAGATACTGTGATTTTTCGAGTCGACCTCTATGCTGACTAAATAGGATTATATATTTGGCCGATAGAATGATTTTAGGCACTTTAATCAGGTCTCTCAGGGCTTTGTGTACTCCGAGAAAAGAATAGGATAGTATTTTCATGAAGTCTCTCAAAGGCTTCACTTTCATTTCAATTAGGTATCCCGCGTACTGTCAAGCTGTGGAAGAACTGCCTGTCGAGGTTTTCTCAGGAGACTACAGCATGGGGTTCTTCAAAAAGGGCGTGAAGAGTGTCGGCAATGTTACAGGTGTTACAGGCATTCATAGGCTACGGTAACTGCTTTCCATCAGGCAGGCCGTATGCTTGTTTCCACTTTAGTGGTATAAAAAAAATGTCGACTAGTGGCATTCCAGGACACATAGGGCACTCAGACACTTAGGATTATTTTTAAAATTTATAATGATTAAAATGGCGTTCATGTTACCAAAATGCTTTTTATATAATTTAAAGCCATCACAGTTATTACATGACAGAATTTTGCACAAATGAAGGAAATTCGCAGTATCCATCAATAGATGATTGATTGATGTACAATACGTGATCGAGAATTTTCGGTTTAAGGGTAATGTTGAAAACAACCATCATTCATCATTTTCCATGGGGAAATGGCATTATTACTCACAACGAAAATAAAATTTAGTAAATATATAAACAGGCAATCACAAGCACCACTCCTCGAACGCCTTTTTTGCGACGATAATTTGCTATTTCCGAAGAATATTTTGCGAGTAAGTGAGGTCACCGGAAAGGAAGGAGATGCTGCGTTGGCAGCGGCGATGGCGGCGCGCGAGCGATATTTTATGTTGCGAGCGTTAATATGGCTACGGTAACCACTTCACATCAGGCGTGCCGTATGCTTGTCTGCCACCCGACGTAGTATAATAAAAATTAAAATATGTAGGTTTATATCTCTGTAAAAAGTTATATCGATTTGGAAATTCCTTTTAATGTGGCTAAAGGACACTGAATCACAGTTCTGAATGCATCTAGGATTGATAGTCTTCATTCAGTCGACAATTCCAAATGTCACTTAGAAATGAGAAAAATCGATTTCCAGCAATGGACGTTGAAACAATCATTTAAATTGAAATTAAACTCGACTGATTCTCGTCTGTCTCGCCTTGTTTTCCTTCAAAATGATATTGAATTATCATTTGTTTGCTGTCAGTCGCATTTCTACTCGAACTATTGTACTATTTAATAAATTTAATTTCAAACAATAAGAACTAAGCAAGTTCTATAAAACAGAACTAATTTATTTTTAATCTGAGCTCTTTAATCCATGAGAATTGAAAATGTGGTGGGTAATGTTTGTTATGAAAGGATGAAAGTATACGCTCTTAATAAATGAGCGTAGGTAGACGCAATTTAATACTGTTATGAGAGCAACTTATTCGTACTCCTTTGCATAGAGAAGTAGGTAAACAACTGTTCATTAAACTTTGAATTTATCTGCGTATGTTTTAAAACGGATTTAAAATGCAAATCGAATACTTTCTTAAAATTGCTCTGCTTGCTTTTTTTTTGTGTACTTATTTGAGTTGTTTTTATTACCTTTGTATCGGCATCGGTGTTGTCACTTTTGGTCTGCACTGAAACACAGGGCTGATATCATTTTGTAATCCCAGCAATGATCCCTAAGGGTGCCAAAGTTTCAACATCTCATCCTATATACAGGGTTTCAGGTAATGTCGACAAACGAAAATTTTCGGAGGTACGCCATAAATGTTAAATGTGTATGCCCTTGGTGTTACCGGCGTTCATAGGCTACGATAACTGCTTGTCACCAGGCTGGCCATATGCTGGTTTGTCACCTTAGTGGTATAAAAAATACAATAACGCCCGGCATGTCTATATGTATAACGTATTAACCACAAAGTTAATATACCAAAAGGAGGTATATTATCTTTGAGATATTAAGTGTAAACCTCAACACTCATTATCTTTGTCGTCATATACTTCGTCGTCAACTCTTATTCAACCCACTGCTGGGATATGGGCCTCTCCTCAATTTAAGGGGTTTATAGCATACTCCACCACGCTGCTCCTCTGCGGGTTGGCAGATGTCAGTGTTTTCAAGCCACCTATAGATTATAATGTCAACATCCGGAGCCGACATCTTAACGTGCCCTCCGAAGCACGGAGGAGTTCGAGATAAATGAACAGATCCATGGACAGGCTCCAGCCGACGCTGCTTAACTTGCGTGTTTTATTGGCCTGACTCACGCAACGTCGCCACCGAGCTCCTCTATTATTGTCTACTATCTAGATTTTCCTAAAGGTGGTAGCTGAAAATCAGTGCTTTGCCTATAAGGGCAATAATTGACACTGAGCCTCCAACCCATTCGTGTTGCTGAAGCACATGCACATGAAAATTATTTTAATTTATTATACATATAAATTTCATCAATCATTGTTATTATTATTTCATTACTCTTTATTTTATAATTTTGTTATTAATTTAATTTACTTTCATTTATTTTCATTATAATTCATTATAAATTTTTGTTGCAATCTACCACTTTCTCTAATGTTTTGGTTTACATACTGTAATATGTGTAAGCTGTGGTGTAAGTTTAATAAATAAATTAATAAAATGCGCACTTTTAAACTTGTTCCTTGTCTGTGAATCTCTGTTTACATTTATTTAAGTGTCTTTATATTATACTGTGTAACAGCGACCCAATAAATGTTATTATCTATCTATCTACATAAGACACTGTAAAACACCTAAAAAACGAAGTTTGATTTTCTTTTGAAAAGAAAACTTCTTTAGCGACGTTGTGCACTTTTTGGGGCGGGTAAAAAATGTTAAACTGCTGTCAGGACACGTGGCCTGATCGAAAATTCGTAAGACGGGGGGAGCATAAACCATAGGAGAGGATGTGATATCCCTTTCTTTCTACTCACCGCGCGGCGAAAATGTACGCCTTCTCCTGCTGTTTATTATAATGAAATATAAATTGTCATGTATGTGTACGATAGCGCAATAAATGAATTTTGTATTTTACTACATAAATGATAGTACTTTTATACTAATAAATAAAACAATTCGTACGAAATGATTCCCTAACCATTCCAAAATATTCAAAAATGCACAATGTAAATGATCAAGTTTTCACTTCTGCCAACACTCCCGGAGTGCAACCCGTTTTTTTCATTGGCAATGTTTTAACAGTTCAATGGCACGACCGCTCGATATACATGTATTATACTCTCAGTAAGAAACATTTTCATTGGCTTCTTTTATTCTCTCATCATGAAGTAGACGTAAAATTTAGGCAGGACGTGGGCGACGATTTGAATGGCCACCCTCCCAGGTCAACACATTAATAACTGTCAGTGAACCTTGCCAGAGTGCCCTTTTGCGAGACCCTTATTTAACTTGCCCTCGTGGCCTAGACGTCCCGCACTTTAGCGAGTAAACGGTTGCGAAAGACACTATTTTCTTAAGTAATCGATGGGTCGGTAAGGAAACTGAGTTTCGTTATTAAGATGTAGTTTCTCGTCTTAGTGTCTAAACACACTATACCGAAGATACGCGACCGGGATTCAGCGCTATTACGCGTGCGATACTTTTTCAATGACTATCGAGAAATTTTAACAAAATTACGTTGAGTTTTTTACATACCAATTTTAATCACGCGGAATTTCGGCTTAGTGTGGTTCGACACTTATTTATAAAATGGCTAGATGACCCCTGAACACGCATATAAATAGGAGCACTTACAAACTTCCCTGTCATTGTCAACCCTTATTGATCAGTCAAATTCCAAAAGCATCCTACTCCTACTAATTTCTTCTGATTGAATTCGTTATGAGTTCCAACTCCAAGGCAGCCGTAGCTCCGGGACTGCAGTGGACTTCATTGTCCATTGCCTTTTTTTATTGGTTCCCGTTGTTAATCCTGGCTACACTGGAGACATAGTGGTGGAAATGTGTGGTAGGCCCTCGTTCCGAAAAAAAAACTCTTATTTATTCTCTATTATTATTATTATATGTCCTTACTTATTTATTATGGCTCTCCCTTCATTCGAAGCGGTTTAGAGCTTACTCCACTACGCTGCTCAGCTGCTAGTTGGCGGAGGCCAGTGTTTTCAAGCCAGCTAAGTTATCTGACTGGCTTAACGACTGTCATCTAATGACAACAGACGGGACCGATCGCTTAACGTGCCCTCCGAACCTTTCCTGAACTTCCACATATATCATCATCATCGTCATCATCAACATCAGATCATTTTAGTCTCCACTACAGGAGCACGACCCTGTCTCGTCCGTCCCAGACAGAAGGAAGATTTGGCCTACACTCTTCACGCTGGCCAAACGGGTTGGGGAGGCCTGATCTTTGATAAACCACCATATATATAAAACCAAAATTAGCCAAATTGGTCCAGCCGTTCTCGAAGAAGACAGCAAGCAATTCATTTTTATTTTTATTTTCTGAAGTCCACGCAGGCGAAGACATGTGCGACCGCTAGTTGTATGTAATATAATACATATTAAAGTATAATATTTTCACAATTATAATATTAACGGAATATCAAAAGCAAAAGATGAAGATCTTTTCAACTCAATCACAAATGACGTCTGAAGTCTGAATTGATTACACTGGTCAACAATGGTTTTGTTGCCCTTGATGTGAAAGTGGTTTCGAATAATTTTATGCCTACAATTTATAAAACTACTAGCTGTGCCCGCGACTTCGTCCGCGTGGAATAGTGTCTTTGGGCAGCATTTTTAAATATTTCGGCTAATTATTTTACAAATAAGACACATACGTATTAATACTTATATGAGTTGCAGTGTGCCATCTAGTGCTTATATAGCTCTTTTGTGGAACATTGTACATTCATCCCAACCAACAGCTTACACTGCTGCAACTTTCTTCCGCACTCACTGCTTTTGCTAATGTTACATACCGCTTGTCCATACTGTTAATGTTACATACAGGCATGTCCTCATCAGCTAAGTTCAATGGTAGTTTTAGAACCGAGTGCGCTATACCCCTATAACTATTTTGCTTTTAACCGTAAACACAGAAAACAAAACTTCTTATTATGAAAATAACTTATTTAAGTATTTTATTTAATTGTATAAAAACCTATTTAAAAAAATATTATAAACCCAAATGAATTAAATTTAACTAATTTTATTGACCCAAATAAACAAAATCTCTATACTAAGTATAACTTTTTACACTTGTACTTAAGAACTTGTTTTTATGAACCATTTGTAACCGATTCCTAGAAATCCCTTTCGGATATTGCGACTTCTGACTGAGTCGGCATGCAAAGGCATAAAGACTCATTCATAAAACTATTAAGCTTTCTTATCTTTTGTTTACATTCACAGATGGTCAAATGCTTTGTTTGTACAATGCCAGTTTCTCATTTTGTAATGACTACGTAAATGTTATCTACATCAGGATAGCACTAATATTTTGTCTCTTGTCGCAAACTTATAAAACATTCACTTATACTTTACATATTTCAATACAAACTTTCATCCCCTATTCCCTATTGTTATTTTACCCGCGTGTGGGTAAAACTTTTACAAACTTTGAATGTCATATTTATTTATATCGAATCAACAGCCTAAAAAATAAGTTTCAAGCTTCTAGCTCTAAAAATAACGATACTTCCATACAACCTTTCACCCCCCCTTTTAACCCCTTACAACCCTTTTTTTGCATTAAAAAGTAGCCTATGTCCTTCCTCAGGCTCTAAGCTATCTGTGTACCAAATTTCATTTAAATCGGTTCAGTAGTTTTGCCGTGAAAGCAGGACAGACAGACAGACAGACAGACAGACAGACAGAGTTACTTTCGCATTTATAATATTAGTAAGGATAGTAAGGATGAATGATTTTGCAATATTGGCTCTTGTTTTTTTTTAATCTTAATTTTCATATTTGACTACAAAACATACAATGAAATAGTTAGTATATTTTTTAAATGTCATTAATTTATTACAAAGTTTTACTAATGTTTTGTTTTAGTTTTTAATTAATGTACATAGAAATAAAAAGAGAAAAAAATATTAAAACTTTTGTTATACTTCAAAGAAACACCTTGTATAAGCTTTTCATCTATAGTTAATTTGGGGACAATCTCATGTTAAGGACCAGGAGTAATCTGCCATCACGTGACGATCCCATCTGGGTAGATGGGATCGTCGTGATATCTTTCTTCCATCACTTTTAGGTCTTGGTGGAAGCGTTCTCCCTGTTCTTCATTGTAATCTCCCAGATTATCTGGAAATCTATCCAGGTGACTGTGAAGAAAGTGTAGCTTTATGCTCATATTTATTTCTAAAGTCTCGAATCTTTCTGTTGCACAATTTCTATATAATTTGGTGCTTTATAGTTAACTAAAAATTTATTTACTACCAACACAAAACTTCTGCATGCTTCTCGTTCAGCATCAGTCATAGCTTTTGTGAAATCTACATCTTTTATCAATGTTCGAATTTGAGCACCGTCGAATATTCTTTTCCATACTCAACTTAGGAAATGTTTTACAAATATATTTAAAAGCTTCTCCTTCCTTGTCCAACGCTTTGACGATATGTTTCACCATACCTAACTTGATATGTAGTGGCGGAAGGATGATTTTCTCTCTACTTAACAGTGCCTCATTTATTATATTGGCTTTGGCAACTTTAAGGATCCTCTCAAAGGCCAAACATTAGGTTGCTAGTGAACTAACTTTGCTCTGCTGTCCCATAAACAAATAAAGCAAGGGTATTTGGTGTATCTACTTTGCTGATCAAGTAAAAAGTTCACCAACTTCAAAATCAACACAAACACACCATTGATGTTCAGAGTAATTAATTTTTTGCAGAAGCAATTCAATATTCTGATATTCTTCATTAAGTTTTGTTGAATGGGTAATAGGGATTGATGCAAATCGATTTCCATTTTTAAATAAAATGCATTTTAATCTCCTTTTATCAATAAAAAGTCGCAATTCAGTAGCTTTGTATTCACTTAAACCTATGTATAATAAACATTTGTTAATAACTCGTGTTTTGAAGAGAGAAGACTGTGTACTTAAACTGTTTGGTGTTTTAAATTTATAATAAACCAAAAAAAAAAAAAACTAGAGCCAATTAAATAATTTTCATGAATTTATCCGTAAACTGGGTACTTGAGATATATAAATCTGCAGAGATATCCAGGGCAACAAAAAAAATTGATTTTTTGTTGAGCTGTGATTATCATTTGGGGTGTAAGTTGTTCATCAACATCTTTGACTTTGACGAGCTCGGTGGCGTAGCGGTCAATGACGCGGCTTCGACACCAACGCTCGTGGATTCGATTCCCAAATAGGACAAACATTTATGTGCATGAACATATCTGTTTGTCTTGGTCTGGGAGTTTTCTATGTATAATAAGTATGTATTTACAAAAAAAAAATGTATTTACGTATGTTTATCAGTTGTCTAGTACCCATAACACAAGCTTCGCGCTGGGGCTAGATGGCGCTGTGAATTGTCTGTTAATATTTATATATTTATGTTTGGATCAAAGCCAACCGTGGTACACCCTGCTGACTGACAACCTAGGATCTAGCGAAAAGAGAGGTAGGGCATAGCGTATTTTTTAAGCTGCCCGACTGGTGAGTTGCCTCCACCACACAGAATACCGCAGCCAAATAATCCCTTGAGGGTTGTTGTGTTACTGCGAGTCAGTGGCAGGTCTATATCGATTCAGTGTCAGGTCACCGGAAAGAAAGAAAAAAAGGAAGGAAAGAAAAGATAGACTGGCAACGGATCGGCAACCCCATCGGATGGTGTTGCTGATCTCCATGGGCGGTGGTGATTGATTTCCATCAGGTGAGGCATATGTTCGTTAGCCCCCCCTTTCATATAAAAAAATCATACTAGCGGCCCGCCCCGGCTTCGCACGGGTATAAGAACAAAACACACAAAAGTCGTTTTCCTCGCAATTAATACGTTTTCTCTCTCCATAAGAACCTTCGAAACAAAAATTTGGCCAATTAGTCGAGCCGTTCTCGAGTTTCACGCTTAACAACTCATTTGGCGATTCATTTTTATTTATTACTAGCTTCCACCAGCGGCTTCGCCCGCGTTCACTTTTTTTTAAATAAAAAGTATCCTATACCTTTCCTTTGAGAATACGTCTACAAAGTTTCATGATGATCGGTTAAGTAGTTTCGGGGTGAAAGCGTAACAAACAAACTCTATTAAATAGGGATTAAGTAGAGATTATATAATGATAGTAAGTGTTCATGCTATCAAAGTCTTTACCTGTAGATAAAAGCTAACATATTAGCAATAAAAACCGTATTATATAACTGATTCATCAAAACTTTAAAAAATTCGGTTTCTAAAAACAGAAATTAATTAATACTCGATCCAATTTGAACTGAAAGAACAATAATAATTTTATATCCATTCAATTTCAAATAAAATGCGCTTCCAAATGGACACTTGAAATGTATTTATGCCTACCTGAAGAAATAGATGTCGTATTTTCTCTGAATGGTGCCGAGAAAAGCAGCCTTGACATATTTAACGATAGGCTCTTTCATGAATTTTCCTGGGAGTTTCCTCGTTGTATTCGGGATTTTTTGTAAAAGAAGTCGTTTTTTATAACTCCATTTTCGCAATACCCTAATGATCATTCATGTTTTTGTTGACAGACTATTTATACTCGTACGTAAGCCTGACACCATGATCGTAATAAAAAAAAAATAAGAATTGCATTTGCGATAAGGCCGCCTATTGTACCTACTCTCTCGTATTATCTTATGTTTTTTTATGGTTGTCCTCTCATAATGCATTAAAGAGTTTTTATTATTATTATATCTCTTAGATTCACGGCATGCACGGGGATATGGATCCAACGCATAGAGGCCCCTTGAGAATGTTAATGTAATGTATATGATCTGCTCCCAGATATATCAATGGAACAATATACCCATGAGCAGGTCTCGGCAGGCGTTGAGACTATTGCAAAGTGTAATAGAAAATAAATGGGCTATGAAGATGAGATCTGGGTGAACTAAATGACAGGAAATCGCCCGGGGAGAACACCGGTGTATGACTCAGAAGTGTTGAGAGGTATGCTGTACTTTCTCCAAAGTTACTCTCGGCGTTATGCCCTTTACCTCTTTCACCCCTCCAGCATATAGCTCTATCGACTTCTCTCTGGACGGCCAATGAAGGCAAGCCAGAGCTGAAAGTCCTGCGAGCGTCTTGTGTTTACACTCCGATCGATGAAGACTCGCCAAAGGCGAAGGACTTAACTGACTCTCTGGAGATTAAGAACCCGTGGTGTCCTTACTCACCACAGCTCGCCACATGCTGCCCTGCGGGCTTATTTTTTTTTTTTTTTTAAGTACCTAGTGCTTAAACGCAGTCTGCAAAAGTTTGGGTGCCATCTGTCCAAGTTTCCCTGAATTTATCGTAGTTTAAAGGACGTCCAAGGCACATTAGTACCAGGGGCCCTACCACCGAAACTGGAACCGATTCCTGGATCACAAATATTGGTCTTAGGTTAAAGTTATTGACGAACATCTTCAGGTCTTAGTCGGTAGAGCTCTAAGGTTTCTATCAGCTGAGCTAAACATAAAATAATTACCAATAATGTAAGTAGTTTCATATTATGTATAAGATTTTTCCTTGTTATTTTTTAATTTAATTTTTGTATGTGTGTGACTGTAGTTTGTAATAAACGAATCTATCTATCTATCTAGGTATTCGCATTCAAAAAATCCGATGGCAATCGGTTTCAGCTTCGGCAGTAGGCCCCCAGACCAGTACTTGGGATTCAACCCGGTAAATAACCGGTAAAAACGATAAAACGGAAACATGGCTAATAACGAATTACATTACTTGTACGATACATAACACGAAAAAAATATATGTACCTACGTTTTGAGCATTGTGGATTAAATTAAACGTGTCACTGTGAAGTCAGAAGTTAGACATTCAGACATTAATATGTTTAGATTTATGGTTCAATTCCTAGGTGTGGGTGGGTAGCTTTTTTTATCTTTGACTGCAGTTTTGTTTCTATTAAAAATAATGGAATGTTTCCTTTGAATAAAATTTACTATTTCTATTATCTAGAACACTTTCCCGCCAGATGACATTAAATAATCCCTCCTCTAAATCAGTTCTATACTATACTGTGGTTAAGATTGATATAGCTAGGTAAGTCAAAGGTAAAAACATCAAGATGTGATGTAAATCCACAAATGCCTTCAGTAAGCCTCAGATTCTGAACGAATATCCTGACTCATCGAAGCGTACTCATGAACGACTTTGAATCTAAATACTATGAAATTCGAGGAAATGTTTACCTACTTATTCAGTTTTAGAACATTTTTGTTATTTTATTAGATAGTACTTATAACCTATTAATATTGAAGTAAGGTAATAACCTTGCTTCAATATTAATAGGTTATAAGACGTGTTATTGGCTGAATGCTCTAAGGCTCTAAACATATCTGTATTCAACCACATACGTAGCAAATAAATAATTAATTCATTCAATCGTAAATAAAATATGAAATTAAATGCACCCAGGTGATTTCCTTTAGGTTAATTAAGTCTACCGAAAGCAAACAATGATGTTTTACTCTTCTACCAATGATGTTACCTCCATTTAAGCGGGACAAGAACTCAATTTTGTCTAGTTAAAATACCACATACATAGATATTTTCTACCACGAACTGTGAAGTTGTGGAATCAACTTCTCTCAGCAGTATTCACAAATAAATACGACATGAGGGCCTTCAAGAACAGAGTCAATATTTCCCTTAAAAGCCTGGTAACGGATCGGCGACCCCTTGGTGTTGCTGATTTCTATGGGCGGTGGTGATTACTTTCCATCAGGTGACCAGCATGCTCGCTTGCCCCCCTCTCAAATAAAAAAAAAGAAAGACCACATTTTACACGTTTTGCATTCCCAACAGTGGCCGAGCTGCCTTTGCGGGATCTGAGACTACGGGACGTAAATGGCTCCATGAATCCTTAACCTAGTTCGACTTGTGGAACTTGTCGAGAGTAAGACAGCGGCAATCAATTAGTCAACGTCAGTGGAAACCACAGAATGGAGATTACCTCCGAAGTGGTTCGATTACTAACTCCGCTCCAAATGGCCTCCATTCATCATTCGTTTTGCATGACTGCGTCCAAAACTTTACTGAGTACCTCAATGATTTGCTAAAACCTAATTCATTTGAGAATAAATACTTCATATTATCTAACTTGAGCAAATGATATCGTAATCATAAACGTAAAATTTAATGATAGGATTAAGAATAGTGTGTTAAAGGAGCAATGTGATGTGAAAGGAGATGTAGTGACTACAATTTAAATTCGGGAACATGTTGCGAAACAAGACCATATCATAGCACGTGGAAGGAATAATATATTCTGCCTACCTCTCGACGAAAAAGATGTAACTTTATGTATAAATCCTTATCCTTACACCAACAAATGTTGGCATAGTATGAAAACTATTGGTCCTGGCAACATACAAACAAACACTGTTTTGTAGATAATTTTATAAAGAACATTTTATCCTTTGACGGTTTTCTCCTAGAGTTAGTGGTTTTCAATGAAATTAAAAAAACTGCGATTGGTGACAGAAAAGACGGAAGTGGGGGGAGAGGGGGGTCAATTTTTTTGTTCCCATGATATTAAAGTACACATATAAAAGCTACACTTTCTGCCCGATGGGACCGTATTTCAGGTTAACAGGCTGCTATATAGTCAACTTGAGAACTTCGTACTTTTTACCATGCTTCATACAATTTTAAACGGCAGCTCTATATCGTAGATTTGGTAAGTTAAAACTTACAAAATGTATGTTTATTAACAAGATCATCAGTAAAAACTGAGCAGTAAACTAAATAGAAACGATTCGTAAGAAATATTTAAATGGACAATTAAATAAATATTGAGCAATATGACTGAACAAACAGTTATTAGTGTCCATATGATCCACGTCCCAATGTCCGGTTGAAATGAAATTTGGTAATGCGGACCAAACAAGTACCCATGACAATACATGATTACCTAAAAAACTCCATTTTTTCCTCCATTCAATATGGCGGTCACAGCAAAATGGGCGATTTGTACTTATCATATCAACCCCAATGATATAGGTAAAGTTTGTAAGGTCTGTTCATTGTTTTTTATACTAAATCTTATTTAATAAAATACGTTTTTACCTAGAAAATCGCGCAGCTATTATTTCCTTTTAAACCCATTGATTAAAGTAAACTGTAGGTATTTTTTTAATAAAATTCTTAACTTCTTTAAAAAATCACGCAGTACTCTACTCAAGTTTCCGGTCACAATATTCCCACGCATTAATTAAAAACGATTTTAATTTCTTGGAAAAAAAATTGCCTCATTATATTTTTGCTTCGATAATTTCTCTACAGTAGGTAGAGTTTATAATTTATAATAAACGTCCCTAATGGATTCTATTGTATGTTTTCAAGTTAGCAAGAAAATTAAATATAAGTATTGCTGATTAAATAAAAAAAAAATGTTCTTGTCGAAACAAGAACAGCTCCTCTAATGAATCTAAAAAGAGAAAATGACAGCTTTTAATGTTTCCCATTGAAAAGCAGCAATTGCTTCACACAAAATAGTAGCCCCTTTTATTCAAAACTTGATTGCCAATTGCGAAATTCCCGTCAAAAGAACGTTTTTCAATTTTTATTTATTATAAAATTTAATTACATTCCATTGGTGTTTAATTAATAACATAAAATAAACAAAATTTTATGGAAAATTTCTCAAGTATACTCGTTATAATATACAATTATTACGTCCTTGCCGTACGAAAACATTAAATTATCCCTCTTCCAACACAACTTTTTTCTTTAGCTCATTTACTTTTCGTGCACCACTGCTCTGGATTAAGTTACCACTGAAAATACAAGACAGTATCACTGTAATCACTTTTAAAAAAATATTAACAGAACACTACTTTACTCAAAGTAGTTGATTATCATCATCATCAGGTCATTTTAGTCTCCATTAAAGGAGCACGACCCTCTCTGGTCCGTCCCAGACAGAAGGAGGATTTAGCCTACACTCCCCACGCTGGCCAAACGGGTTGGGGAGGCCTGATCTTTGATAATGTATTTCCCTTAGTCGCCTTGTACGACATCCGCGGGAAGAGAAGGAGTGATTCTATTCTAGTCGGCCGGAAACCACACGGCCAATTAATTATATTATTGTATAAATTCATAAAATGTCTACATGTTTGCATATTTTGTCTACCAGCCTAATAATATTTCTACACTATTGGTAAGGTTGGCTGGAAGAACTCTCTTATAGAGATAAGCTCGCCCTTGTACACTTTGTTTACACTATTTTTTATGTAACCATAGTATATATAATTATTATTATTGTCACTTATTATAGTTTAATGAAACACGCAAGTTAAACAACATCGATCGTATCCTGTCTATTTATCTTGAGCTCTTTCCGATTTCTATTATTGGTCACAGAGTAGATTAGACAGTGACCTTTGGGCCCGCGCTATGAGCGCGGGTGTAGCGAGCAAGACGCGTGTCCTGTGTAGAGCTGCCAACCCTCCAGGTTTTACCCGGAGTATACGGGTTTGAATAGTGCATATGCGGGCTACGGGTTTAACATCGATATGTCCGGGCGTCGAGCGAAAGTCAGCCGTAAATCAAAGCAAAGATGCTGCAACAAACACTTACCAGTAATAATATAATAAAAAAATAATTTTATTAATTTGCTAGGGCCATCTTGAGAAATAGCTGAGTTTAAGTCGATGTAGGTAATACGCCTAATTATTTCATTTTAATAAATTATAACTACCTAAAAATATGTTTTACTTTATTATTACAAAAAAAATGCGATATTTCTATTATAACAAAAAATTGCAAAAATCTCCGGGATGTTTTCTCAGGTCGGCAGCTCTAGTCCTGTGCGCGGCCGGCGCAGGTCATCTGTGTGCTTAGTGAGAGTTGTTTGTTACGATCATGTTAACGTAAACAAACCGACCAAATAGAGAAGAACTCTCATGTAGTGAATTTATAAGACGCGTGTTACATATCGTTTTTTTTTTTTTTATATATATATATGGAAGGTTGGGAAACGAGCATGTAGGTCACCTGATGGAAAGCAATCACCATCGCCCATCGAGATCAGCAACACCAAGGAGTTGCTGATCCGTTGCCAGCCTATTCACCTTCCTTTCCTTCTTCTGCCTGGTGACCTCAAGGGAATTGTTATTTGGCTGCGGTATTCTGTGAGGTGGAGGTACTTCCCCAGTCGGGCAGCCTGAACAATACGCGATGCCCTATCTCTCTTCCTCCGCCAGAGCCTCGTTTGTCTGTCAGCAGGGTGCGCTACGTGCGGGTGAGGTTGGCTTTGGTTCAAAATGTTAATGAACCTCGTACACCCCAAATGTATGTGGCTTACTTGCTAACTTTTTGTAGAGAGCAACCCGGCAAATAAATTTGCCAGACGCGTGTTACATATCTAATGTAACAAGCATCTAGTAAATTCACAATATGAATCTTTTTCTCAATTTGGTCGGTTTGTAAACGTTAACACGTTCGAATGTGACCAAAAGACTCTCACTAAGCTCAATGAATGTTCATTGAGCTTAGTGAGAGTCTTTTGCCCGTAGTTGAGTATAGAGTTCGAAAACCCCTTCTATTGAGAGACATAAATAACCGAAATTGTAAAATAAGCCGGGAATTAAAAATATAGTTGCTGATAAAATATTCACAAAGGTAACATGTAGGTACCTTTTCAAATTAATATGTATTTTACAAATTATATTTACTCTCGAGTACACAAAGTGTTCTAGCTACGTATTCTACGTTAATTATGTGAATGTTATTCGTTTTAAATAACTTATCTATTTATGTAAATAGTTTAGGTATACACTATTTAACTTTGATATATTAATTAATAGACTTTTATGCATTTATATTATTATGATTTTTGGTTTAAAATATTATATATATATATGGATAAACCAATCGCATAGCTAGACATAGTTTTTTCAGTTCCAATTATTATTCTCATACTCGTGTCACATTACTTTCATACATAAAACTGAAAATCGTTTTGTTTCGGCTCTTTGTTTGGAATGGCTAATCCGATTTTAATGGGATTTTCACCCAAGGTTAAACAAGTTTAAAGGTCTACACATAAAGAACTTTATTACCTGGAAATATTTTTCAGATCCTTTTTTTATACCAATAGGGTGGCAAACAAACATACGACCCGCCAGACGGAAAGCAGTCATCGTAGTCTATAGACGATTGCGACATCAAAGGCATCGCATGCAGCACGCTAAGAGATTCCTGCTTGAAAATTAACAATCATTATTTAAAAAAACGTAATTTGTTACACCAAATCTTGGCCAACAGCTATCCCTTCGTAATTGTAACATTTAACCCCTTAATGTCTTCCGACTATAAATAAAATAAGTATTTTTGAATTAACAATCCATTTATCTATACAGATATGCTCAATGGGACCGCCGGCTGTGATAGCAGACGCTTCCTGACCAGCTGCGGTGATAACCTCTCCAACGAAATGCGTTATCTACACAATAGCACCACGCTCTATGCCATGCAGTCAGAGATTGGACCTGGACGGGAGCCTACATAATGTGCATGAACTGTGACAAATGTTGTGCAAAGTGTTACAATGGGTGATCTGTTGCCAAGTATCCCAAAAAGTACGTTTGCGAGTGAGGTAGACGGACATAATTGGAGTGTGGTTGGACTGGACGATTATAGTACTGACGAAGCCTTGGCTCAGGTGGAACTGTTCAAGGACTACCCTGAGGCTTTGCTGCTGTTCGCGTCTGTATGCTGTGTGATCTTCATGCTGGTCGGAATACCTGGGAATCTGATTACTATCATCGCTTTAGCGCGGTGTAAAAAGGTTAGTAATGTTAATTACTTGTTACAAAACTTTTTAGTCGGTTATTTGATAAGACTTAATAGTATCATTTGTTAATATTAGAACTAAAATATATTTGTTTCTTTAAACCGTGTCCCTGCGTCCCCTCACCCTTCAGCCATTTTTAGTAACTAGTTTCGGTGGAAGTATATCGATACTAATATTAAAAAGATGTAAAGTTTGTGAGTTTGTGAGGTTGTAGGGGAAATCTGGATCTACTGAACCGATTTAAAAAAAAATATTTTACCAATATTTTTTTGTGAGTGTCATAGGCATATTAACTCAAAGATGAAAAAGACTTTTTCGTAAACGCGGGCGAAGCCGGCGGCGCGGCGGGAGCTAAGTTATCTAATAATGTTATAAACAAAAGATTTACGAGTAGGTAGATGTATATTGAAATCAAACCCTACTAAATTAAGCAAAGACCATAAGTTACTAGAACGTAAACAACAAACTTCTCCGTAACTAAACGTTACCAACAGACTTCTGTTTAAAGATAAATAAAGGAATCTTATTGATCAGAGCTGATTGTGAAACCACAACAGCCGGTTGCTACAACAGAAGATTAGTACATGTTCGTAACTAATTACATATTCAAGAAAAATACTCTTCTATCACATCTACTTGAAAAGACATCTAACAGAAATAACATTTCTCAATATTTGGACTATCAAATGCCAATAGAATTCTTCAAATTAGATTTGCAGATTGCAAACAACTATTTAAATAATAAGTAGGTATCTATTCAAGTTTTAATAGATAACTTTTCTATCAAATTCTATCAAATTAAGAAAATGCCATTCTTTTTAGTACAATAAAAGAAGATAAATACGAAAAAGACAGATTTCATAAAGCTCTATAAAAACTGGTGCAAAAAATAGTGGAAAGTCACAGTACAAAGGCGGCGTTATTGTCTGCGACCGTGACTTCGTGCGCACATATTCCGATATTCCGTGGGAATTTTCATAAATCCTTTCCTAACGGATGTCTACGTCATAGTAGCTATCTGTATGCGAAACTTTAAGCCAATCCGTCCAGTGCTCCTGCTCAACTGCGAGTTTGCGGACGTCAGTGTTTTCTAGCCGCCAGGTTGGCGGAGTCAGTAGCGGTTGCCTTTTTAGATACAGATTATTTAAACACTTTTAATAACACAAAACCAAACATCTTTTGATATTATTTATATCACTTATTAAACCTTGTGTATTAATTACGTCAAAAGTTTCCTCTTAATTGTCTCTCAATGTTGCTTTGTTAATTAATTTGCAAACTTTACTAAACTATGATTAAACTTGTTTATTAATAATTTATTAACGTTGTACAGAAAATGTTGAGCTGATGTCGTCGTATTTTTGCGTAATGGGGTATAAGTTGTTCAACAAGATCTTTAGAGCCAAAGCCAACTTCACGTGATGCACCTTGCCGACTAACGAAAAAGTCTCCAACGAAATAGATGTATGCCGGTCTGGGAGGTACTTTACTTTATATTTCTATTCTACTTTGAGAGTAAAAACACAAATACTATCTGCTTACCTTGATAATACCTTAGCGGCGAAACCGGTCGGTGAAAATAAATGTAATTATGTGGAACAGTACAAGTGCTTTATTATAACATTATGATAATAATGTTCCACCTAGTGCCAACAATCAACAGTACCTATCAACTTTATTTTCAATTAATTAAGTTTAATTAATTAATTTAGTAATGTTAAATTAAAGAGGCTATATCGTATTATGATCAAAAAGTAAACAAACTAAAACCGTATTCTGTTAGCAATAAGAATTCAATTCATTAATCAATGAAATCAAATATATCATTTTAGTCGTTTCATAATTAAATTCCGGTTCGATTTTAGATTAATTACGAGAATCGGGCTTTTGATTACAATTAGATTTAATACCCATTTTTTATACAACATCGGGTGACAAACAAGCATACGACTTGCCTGTTGTGAAGTGGTAAACGATCCCAGTGTTAATGTGATTGATCTTAGTAGCTTTGCTCGTACATGTTTAGAGGATCTTTAAACAAATGTTTTTGCCGGAGATGCAAATGAACTTATTCCGTATGTAGATGAATTGTTATCATAACATAACCAACCAACCCAAACTCTCACTTACGAGTAAACTTATATTCGGAACTAAACGGGCTTTATTTGCGTTCCGAATTACAAAATAAAAATAAATTGATCCCATCTAAACACTGACTACGGTTGAGGTTGCTCGACTTCTGTGTTCGATTAAACTGACACACTGACGAGCTTGGTGGTCGAATGGCTAGCAATGGCCACTTTGATTCCGAGGTCGCGGGTTCTATCCCCGCAAATGACAAAAATGTGTGTGCATGAACATGTGTATTTGTCTTGGTCTGGATGTTTTCTATGTATTACACGTATGTATTTACAAAAAAAAATGGATTTAAGTATATATATCAGTTATCTAATGTCAGACAGATCATTGAAAAGTGCTGTGAGTTCAACATTCAAATGCTGATGTTGTTTTGTCGACTATTCAAAAGCATTTCATTGTGTTAAGTGGGAATGTTTATGGAGGATTCTGACGGAAATGGGAGTACCAGAGCACCTCGTCATTCTTATCGCAAACCTCTATCAGAATGGAAGCATAGTTGTGAAGGTGAACAATGTCTTGTCGAAGTCCTTTAAGCCCCAAAAAGGCGTTAGACAGGGATCCTATTGTGTCCTATCTCCGATTCTCTTCAACATCTATGGAGAATATAATAATGAGACGAGCCTTGGAGGATTGGGAAGGTGGAATATCCGTTGGTGGCAGGAAAATCAGCAACCTGAGATATGCAGATGACACTACCTTGTTCGCATCACCTGAGCAAGAATTGGCTCAGCTCCTTTCTAGAGTGGAGAAAGAGAGTGAATTAGTAGGCCTTACCATTAACAAGGTAAAGACCAAGGTGTTAGTGGTAGACAGATCTGGTTCGCTAATTCGCTCCAATGAACTGAGGGACCTAGAATTCGTTGAGCAGTTTGTATATCTTGGCTCTCTTCTTACTAATGAGGTGGCAGTGAGAGAGAAATCGCCAATTAGAATCCAAATGTCCAAGGCAGCAATGACTAAACACACTAGGATATGGAAAGATCGCAATATATCCCGTAAAACCAAAGTGAGGCTGGTGCGTACGCTGGTGTTCTCAATTTTGTCTTACGGTGCCGAATCCCGGACGATAAGAAAGAAAGAAAGGGCAAAAATTGACTCTTTTGAGATGTGGTGTTAGAGGCGAATGTTGCGAATTCCATGGACTGCACGCCGCACCAATGTGTCCATTCTTGAGGAGCTCCAAATAACCACAAGGCTATCCTCTGCTTGCTTCCAGCGAATACTCAAGTATTTCGGACATGTCGCTCGTAGAAACCCTCACAGCCTTGATAAGCTTATGGTAGTGTGCAAGGTCGACGGGAAAAGACCACGCGGTCGCTCACCTACCCGTTGGTCAAACCTAGTCAAAACGCTAGCTGGCCTGCCAATAGCTGAAGCTTTTAGAACCGCCGAGTACAAGAAAACGTGGAGGAGTATAGTGCGACCTTCAGCAATAAAGAATACGACTAAGAAGAAGATAAGTTATCTAGTAGCCATAGTACAAGCTTTGCTTAGGATTGGATACGTAGTGAGTAATTTGTCCAGGAATTATTACCGGCGGCTTCGCCCGCGTGGTCCAGGGGAGCTGCCATTGATTTGTGTATATTTATATACACAAACATAACGCGATTTAGAAATGAGACAGCGCGAGTTAGAAATGCGACAGCGTCATCTAGTGGTCTAGTGAAAGAAGAACAAACGATTATAAACTTTATTTTTTCCCGTGGGAAAAAGATGTTTTTCCGGGATAAAGAGTAGCCTATGTCACACTCCAGGCGTTAAACTATCTCCAAAAAAAATCATGTCCATCCGTTTGTTACTTTCGACGTGAAAGAAGGACAAACAAACAAACACACTTTCATATTCAATTTATAATATTAGTATGGATTTATTTATTTAAACGCAGCGAGGCCAACGAGATTAGACGTCAAAACAGTACCTAATCTAATTTAAATGCGGTAAAATAGATAGGCCGTTGAAAATCACTTCATTACTAAAGCCCGCTCATAATCGGCCACTCTCGGTTCTCTTGATGTGATTACGGGTTGATCCGAGGATTAAGGACTTAAATTAAAACAAATATGTAACAATGCCACTTCACCTTCAGTACAACTTACGACTACTTATCGGCATCTACCCATAATCATCCCACTGTTGGAATACGGGTCTGCCCTCAATTGAAAGAGTTTAGAGTATACTCCATCACGCTGCTCAACTGCTGGTTGGCGGAGGCCAATGTTTTCAAGCCGCCCAAAAGCCACTGAATTGGCTTAACGACTGTTTTTTTTTTATATGAAAGGGGGGCAAACGAGCATGTGGGTCACTTGATGGAAAGCAATCACCACCACCCATGGAGATCAGCAACACAACAAGGGGTCGCCGATCCGTAGCGGCTGGCAACGGATCGGTCGATTCGATACTGTCTGACTGTCATCTAATGACATCAACCAGGACCGACGTCCTAACGCCGCCCTCCGATGCTCTGAGGAGGTCGAAATAAATAAACCCATCCATAGACAGGCTACGGTCGACATTGCTTAACTTGCGTGATCGATTAGACTACACGTGCAACGACGCCATCGAACGCCTCGACTTTATCGAGTTACGACTACGTATTTAATTAACTTATAATTTATTCTACGTATTCTACTTATAATTTAAAAGGGACACTGATCTACATACTGATGTGATGACATAGACACTGATCAGAGGGCCTACCGCCTAAGCTAAAGCCGATTACGGTCCGATTTTTTGATTTCGAAAATCTAACTTCACCTTAAATTAGTGCTAATGGTAATAAGCTTACCCGGTAGAGAAGGAGACGATCTATCGATTTAACTAAAGGTGTTTATCACAGAAGTCCGATTTTAGCAATCAAAAAACCCGATAGAAATCGGCTTCAACTTCGGCGGTAAGGACCCTGGGGTCTGGTTTCAGTGATATTCAATTATTACATTGTCGTAGCGACTTGGTCTTTGAAGCCATGTGGGTGCGTCCACACGACAACTATTTGATTCGAATTTTACACGGACGCGTATATGCAACACTCATTCGCATGAGGACTATTCCATACGTTACGATTGAATGGGTTAGTCTTTGTGTGAATGAATGTCGAGTGTACATGGAAATAGTAAAAATGATAAATTGGAATTGAGTAGTCCTCGTGTAAACGTATCCAAAGTGCTCCAACGATTAAGTCTCTACGATATCGTATCGATGGCACATTTACGGGATTTATAGCACTGATACTGTTGAATGCTGCGTAGAAATCTGTTATTTAAATTTCTGTGGTTCAGCCACTCGCCAAAACGATGTTTGGACGTGTGGTTGAATGGCGTTGTTTAATGAAACAGCTAACCATTCAACCAATATCGGGCTCAGCCACTAAGTCTTCTATTTCGGCGTTCTTTCGAACCCTCCAATTTCCTTCGTCTGTTGTTATAGGTCCCAGGATTTTACAGAGGACTTTTGGCTTTGCTACTAGAAGATTGTTCTCTTCCTTTAATTCACCTTCACAGCTTCCCAACCATACATTAAAATGGATCTTACTACGGTTTGGTAAATTATATAAATATATATATGATAGTTTTTTCCTCATCATCATCTTCATCAGCCTGTATCTACCCACTGCTGGATTTGTCTGTATTTACCCACTGATGGAGGCATTTCCTGATGCTTTCCACCATACGCGTATCTCCGCTTTCCGCATCAACCGCTACCAGCCACTTTTTGATATCGTCGGTGCAACTAGAGAGGGGGCCGCCCTACGCTTCGTCGCCCCATACGTGGCCCCCACTCTAGGACTTTTCTCCCCCATCTACCATCGCTGACTCGGCAGTTTAGACAGTTTTTATAACCTACAAAATTAATAACATAGTTAATATGTAACACAGTTTTTCGATATATAGGGTATTTATTTATACATACATAATATAAAAAATCCTCATTGAATAGTGTACGTTATGTAAGCAAAATCAAAATAAATAACAGAAAAAAATGCTGTTTACGCCAACAGACTAAGCGATGAAAAGAAATATAAAAATAATTACGTTATGTAAATATTTATGAAATTTATACATAAAAATATTTCGTTTATTAACGTATATCTATGTTAAAAATATTACGTAGTAGCGATATGTACACGGAAAGTCACATAATATGTAATCGTACAGTACCAGTATGTAACCACGTTTTACTGCATTATACACAGTACAGTAGATATTAGCAGTAGGTATGTCAACACTGACAAAAATTATAATTGACCTACGATGTCGGAAATCAACGTACTCCTCACACAGGCACACATACACATCGCTCATATGATACAAAATGTCATAACTTACATTTATGTCATTGTTGCACTTAAAGCACTTTTTCGGTTATAGATATATCCAAATAACATTTTTAATTGCAACAATTATAAAATTAAAAAATAATTAGACAGTTCTGAAATGTTATGTGTGTATAAGTGTGTGCTTAAGTGAACTAGAAGCTTAAAATAAATAGCAAAATCATGTACGTAAAAGTTGTTTTTTTTTTTAAATAAAACCTGATGAGACGCTGATGTCCGTCTTCCGGGAGAAAAGTTATTGCGTCACACAAGATTCCTTATTCGCCTTGTACGACATCCAGCGCAGAGCAATAGAGTGGCGCAATTATATTCTGCCGGCAACCACAGGGCAAATTTAAGAGTTTCCTTCGATTTTTCTGGAATCCCATCATCAGATCCTGACTTGGTGAATATGGGACCACCTTGCAATCATACCCTTTCAAATAAAAAAGAATTTTGAAAATCGGTTCACAATTCGCGAAGATATCGAATACCATACATACAAAAAAAAACAGTCGGATTGAAAACCTCCTCCTTTTTTGAAGTCGGTTAAAAAAGGCATTATGACTTTAATTATGCCGTTCTTGCAGCAAATGAGCGACATGAATACACGGCGAGATTACACCCTCCGCGGTCCTAAACGAGCTTCGGATTGCGCTTCACAGAGCTCGCTTAAAATTGACTATCCTGGTTGTCTACGCCATTTGATGCACTGCTTCGTATATCTAATATGATTTTACCACGTGCTCTATGGCACGTACTCGTTTGTTTGTTTGTTTCATGTTCATGCAAGTATGTTTATCAACATTGAAGTGACACGAACCTTTACCTGACAACAGTATTAATTTTAAGTTTTTTACGTATGTTAAAATTGACAGCAACATGATACCAATAACAAGTTGACAAAAATTCGTGTCACTTCATTGTGTCAATGTCAATGTGCATATAAAATAATAATAGACGTAGAAAACAGTACACTAACTCTATACAAATTGATGCACTCACATAGGTACACGCCGGCCGCTACACGATCCTTCGCGGGATTCATAATACACCACATATAAAGAAGTACATATAGACATAAAATATCTGTCCAGGAATATTTATTATTATTATACAGTTGATCATTTTTTCAAGGTCGACGTAATGTTCACGGAGATAGACCTGTAATAATCTTTGATTGTACTCGTATTTTTGGTCGTCAAATATTACCCAAGCTTGCACATTGGTTTTTCAAAAAATCTGATTGTAACATAACGTCAAGTGGTTCATTGTTAGGTGTGTTACATGCAAATGCTCTAGTTTTATCTGCAACACTCCTTTCTGCTTTGCATTTACTATCCGTACAAATGTATAATATTCTTATTCTTCTTCCGGTTCCTCTCCTATCGGAGGTTGGACAACATCACAGCAATTCTGACTTTTGACGCCGCTGTTCTGAATAAGGAGGTGGTACTGCAGCCGAACCAGTCCCGTAAGTTTTTAAGCCACGAGTGTCGCCTTCTTCTCACGCTGCGTTTGCCTGCAATCTTTCCCTGCATAATGGGCTGAAGAACTCTGTATTTCTCATTTCGCATCACGTGTCCAAAGTAACAAAGCTTTCTTTGCTTTATAGAATTGAGGAGTTCTAGTTTTTTCTTCATCCTTTGGATAACCTCTACATTTGTTACTTTGTCCCGCCAAGAGATTTTCAGTATGCGGCGGTAGATCTACATCTCAAAGGCCTCCAACTTCTTCATAGTGTTCTCTGTAAGAGTCCATGATTCAACGGCCGTATTGTAGGACTGAAAATATGTAGCTACGCACTATACGCATTCTCAGGTTGAGGCTTAGGTCTCTATCACAAAGCACTTTGTTCATCTTGAAGAAAGTCGATCTAGCCATTTCAATGTATAATATAATGTATAAAAAAAAATTACAAATGTAATCGTACGTACTCTCGACTTCGACCACGCTCGGATCTTTGCTCGATCATTTTTTACCAGTTTGCTCGTTGGTTTGCTAAATCAAGTTATATGTAACAAACCATGGAGCAACTCATTTTTATGTGTATATTTTAATTAAGTTGATTACAGATAATTCTACTGTTCTATGTCTACTATGATATGTGACTGGCAGAATATGGATAGCCCCACATAGTTCTTTGTAATAAACAGAAAATCCCCATCAGGAATACAATAACCTTTCTGTGTGATAGATAATATCTATACAACACCCAAAATCTGTTTCTGCGTAAATAGGAAGTTAATAATTAATTTAATAAGAATTGTTATCGTAATTACAAAGATATAAATAATGATTGTTTACAATAACATCAGATAATTTGAGCGACAATATAAATCATGTTTACATAATAATTATCATATCAGTGATAGCGCGGTCAGTCGTCAGACAAGATACGAGGCAGATGGGTAATTAAACATTGATACCTGCTGAGGCAGATTATTTGACTTTTTTATACGAGTATACCTGAGAGTAAAAAAACAGTATGTCATTATATTATCTATCTATATTTGTATTCTATTGTCTCCCTACATATAAAATCGTGGACTTTCCGTGTACATTAACGATAAAAAAATTGATTGTCTGTAAAGTCTGTTCACGGATGATAATTTTACGTGACGACGTCACAAGAAAACATCGGCCGATGGAGTGGAAGAGAGATAGATGCGTCCCATGCCAAACGCTTACAGACCGTTCACCATAAGATGTCCCCTGGCCTAGGAATTGGCAGCATTGCCTACGGTGTTGCCAACAATATATGTACCTTTTACTCCCTTATTATCTAAACGTGTATGTACCCACCACAAATTTATATACGTATTACTTTTTTTATTTTTTTTATACTACTTTGGGTGGCAGAGAAGTATACGGCCCGCATGATGTGAAGCGGTTGTCTACTAATAAGTTTTGGGGTGTAAGTGGTTCATCAATATCTTTGAATCAAAGCCAACTTTACCTGCACGCGGTGCACCCTGCTGACTGACAAACAAAGCTCTGGCGAAAAGAGAGGTAGGGAGCATAATGGTAAGCTACCCGACTGGGGAATGTACCTCCACCTCACACAATACCGCAGACAAATAACAATTCCGTTGAGGGTTGTTGTGTTCCTGCGAGTGAGTGAGGTAACCAGAAATGAAGGAGATGCTACGTTGGCAGCGAGGATGGCGGTGCGCGAGCGATATTTTATGTTGCGAGTGTTAATATGGCTATGGTAACCACTGCACATCAGGTGGACCGTGTGTTTGTCTGCCACCCGACGAAGCATAAAAAAAAAGTTATAAGACTAGGAAAGTTGTAAATAATGACAAAATTTTAATTTTAAAATATTTATTGTTTTTATTTTTTCTGACAGTAATTATGGTCTAAAGGAACGATTCCAGACATATCACTGTCACTCGCGTACACGTCATCATCAGTCGTATCAGAACCTGTGCTGCTGTCATCTCGTAGTTCAACTATGATTTTTTCAGTTATATTCTCCATGCAGCCATCACGTTCATAAAATTTGTCTTCTAAATTTTTTACGTGTTCACACTGTTTTTGCCAGTCCTGAGGGGTTATAGAAGAAAAAGCGTTTTCAGTTAACTTGACGATATTCCCAGCTTCTTGGCCGACATTATTGCTAGCTACTCGTCTCTTTAAAAGGCTCCACATGAACTCTATTGCATTTAAGTCGCAGTGGTAGGGGGGCAACCTAACCACTTTATGGCCATTACTTAACAATAATTGGTCAGCCTCATAAACCGGCGCTTCTTTGTGCTCTTTTATAATTTGATAAAGTTCTGCTTTCAACATTGTTGGTAAATAACACAATCCCTTATTTGTAATCCAATTTTGCATTTGCAGTTTTGAGGAACTCTTAGTGGGTGCTTTATTCACTTGTACAGTATGATAAGGAGCGTTATCCATGACGACTAAGGAGTTCGGAGGCAAATTGGGTATAAGTTTCTCTGAAAGCCACTTTATAAAATTTGTTCTATTCATGTCGTCATGGTAGTCGCCTGATTTACTCTGTGATTTAAAAATCAATTGAGCATTAGGAATAAACCCCATGTCTCCACCTGCATTAACAATCCATAATCCATCGCGTTCCAGCAGAATCACTTGTTAGTACTCCGTCCTCGTCATCATTTTGCCAACATTTTTTCACTGCATATGATGCGTGAATATATGTTTCATCTAAGAAAACTATTGGCCGACCGTCTACACGATTTTGCCTCATAGTATCGATATACTTACGTCTCCATGCAACTATGTCGTATCTCTCCATTAAAACTTTCCGCTTCGAATAACACTTTCTGTACTGAAAGCCAATTCGATGTAAAATTTTCCACAAAGTCGTTCGACCTCCACCAAAGTTTATGTCATTCTTTAATTCTACGAGTAATTTATCCAAGGTAGGAACAACTTTTCTGACAGTATACATTTCATGGATTTTATTTCTTAATGCACATAAATCAAAATCATCAAGATTCACCGTTTTACGTTTTAGACGATGATTTCCAGGAGATTTGAGTTTTTGGGATGTAGAGGCAGCAACATCACCTTCTTTAGTTATTCTACTCACGGTTTTCTCCGACATGCCTGAAATAGACACATAAAATTTTTACACCTTTTATAAAATTCAATGTTTATATAAATAGAAATAAGGCCAATATCATAACGAGGTAAATTATATTCACTGAAATATGTTTTATTTTAATTCATCGTCAGTAAATTCTTATTACCCGTACTAAATTCAAAGTGTTTGAAGCTGGTATCCCTTTTTTACTAACCTGTCATGGCGGCGACGCGTGATCGCACTTGATCGAGTGGAATTAACGGGGCTTGGTTAGCCTTTTCTCTCTCACAGAAGGCACCTTCAACACAATCTCTCTTGCACTGCTTTTAAATGGCTTCGGCATGATTAATTAAAAAAATATCAAATAATAACACAAAAACGAGCGGAACAGTTCACACAATGACAATTGACAACAAATGATAGACAAGCAATAGTGCCAACATAACGGCAGGGGACATCTTACGGTGAACGGTCTGTAGGCCTATCGTGACTCTCTATCGCTTGTTCCGCGCTCTCGCTTGCACGCTCGGCTCAGGCCGAACTTGACAATGAGTCATGTTTTTTGAGCGTGCAGCCGGCGTTCATCGATTTATAATAAAGTGAGAAATAGCGAACGTAAAAGCGAATTTTGAAATTAGTGTCTGCTTGTCTGTTTGATCAGTCGACCACTACAATGTAAAAGCCACTCGTTAAATTCAATATCTGACTGCTTCTAGCTTTAGTCTGAGTAACATATTTTATTATTTATTATATAAACATTGACCCATCCAATCAGACGTAGGAGGTCGTACAACAGTATTCTAGGGACTCCAATGCGGAGTCGGCAAGGTAACAAAAAGAGCGCATAACAGCCCCCTTACCACCAACTCTTATTGCGATTCAATAACTGAATAGAATGCTTATTCATACCAATGAAAAAGCGACTTGATTCGTTTTGAAATAGAGTCGCTTATTCATTGGTATTCGTTTTGAAATAGAGTCGCTTATTCATTGGTATGAATAAGCATTCTATTCAGTTATTGAATCGCAATAAGAGTTGGTGGTAAGTGGGCAGAGCAATATAGTCGCAAGTGCGTCTCCTCGTCGTCTTCAACCCTTATTCTAGTGCTGGGATACGGGTCTCCCCTCAATTGAAGTGGTTTAGAGCATACTTCACCACGCTGCGAGTTGGCGGAGGTTAGTGTTTTCAAGACGCCTAAAGACCACTAACTTGGTTTAACGACTGCCATCTAACGACAACAGCCGGGACCGACGGCTTAATGTGCCCTCCGAAGCACGGATGAGCTCGAGACAAATAAACCCATCCACGGACAGGTTACAGTCAACGCTACTCCGTAATAAAGAAAAAAGCATTAACCCATATCAGCAAACGATATTCAATTTCCGAATATTAAAACTTTATAGCAAGGAATTGAAAATCGGAGGAGCGCATATGGTGGAAAGCATTGGGAAAGGCCTATATCCAGCAGTTGGTAAAAACAGGCTGATAATGATGATGATGATGATTTAGTTTTTATTGTAATTGTTTATTTTTCAGTCAGTAAGTAGTTAGTAATAATTTCATATAAAGAAATTAATAATAATTAAATATTAAAAAAAAACTTATCACTTAGAAACTTTAACTTTACACTTTCAACAGGCATTAGAATAATATTAATTAAGAATACTTTCGAAATTTTATCTCCCAACTCTATCGAGCGGTGAAACACGATAGGAACTTGAAATGAACATTCACAAAACAAATTCAGATATCTAATTCCATTACAAACAATTTAAGGACTCGGGTTTCTTATTAGGCCGTGATTCTTTGGAAGTATTCTCAGCATTGTTCACAATAATCTTGAAGGGACGTTTCATTAGTATACGATTTCATAGGAAGAGTTGAGTTCGTCTGTAATTATTATTATTATTATTTTTTTATACTACGTCGGGTGACAGACAAGCATACGGCCCGCCTGATATGAAGCGGTTACCGCAGCCATATTAACGCTCGCAACATAAAATATCGCTCGCGCGCCGTCACCCCCGCTGCCAACGCAGCATGTCATTCCTCTCTGGTGACCTCACTCACTCGCAGGAACACAACAACCCTCAATTATTTGTTTGTTTGTTATTTGGCTGCGGTATTCTGTGAGGTGGAGGTACATACCCAGGTCGGGTAGCTTACAATTACGTTCCCTACTTCTCTTTTCGCCAGAGCTTCGTTTGTCAGTCAGCAGGGCGCACGCGTGCAGGTGAAGTTAGCTTTGGTTCAAAGATGTTGATGAACCACTTACACCCCAAAAATCCAATATATGAATATATCTCCGTAGAAGTTTGAAGTTGCGTTTGCGTTACCATATAAATAAATAAATATAAATATTTCTCGACAATTTACACAGCGCCATCTAGTCCTAAATTAAGCGCAAAGCTTGTGTTATGGGTACTAGACAACTGATAAATGTACATAAATACTTTTTTTTTCTAAATACATACTTATAATACATAGATTTTGACGAGTTCGGTGGCGTAGCGGTCAATGACGCGGCTTCGACACCAACGCTCGTGGGTTCGATTCCCACACAGGACAAACATTTGTGAGCATGAACATATCTGTTTGTCTTGGTCTACGGATACTCCCCACGGAGGACCCGACTGTGGGGAGTTCACAGGGGGAACTACGGGTCCCCCTGTTTGGATCAGGGCACCTCGGGGGCTGGCGGCAGCCCAATTTGCCAGTCATGGGTTCGGACTCGAGGTGGCTATATGTGCGTGTAATCACTCACGTGCATGTGGTTTAGCTACAGAGGTCGGGCATGTTCGTCTGCCTTGCCAAATTGTCGGCTGGGCGTTCGATCTCGCGCGTAGCTAGTTGGTTATCACTGGCCTAAGGCGAAGGGCCGCCACAGTGGTTCTCAACGGGGCTTGGAGCGGCCCTTACAGCGGCCGTAGGCTTTCCAGCTGACGTCGCAGCTCGGGTACTTGCCTGCTGAGCAAAGAGGATGACGGGCGATCGCTTCCGTCACCCCGGTCACCCTACCGTAGGCCCGGGGTAGGCGTTTCTTCTATGAAGGACGTCGGGAAGTGAGCGCGCCTTATACAGCTCCGGTACCAGTCAAGTAAATCAGGGAGCCGGCTATCCGGCGCCCCAGTGCGGGTACAGAAACACTAGGCGCGCTTGTACTTGTACTTGTGCGCCGGGATGTGAGCATGCCATACAGCTCCGGCTACCCATCATGGAGAATGGGGAGTGGTAGTAGGGCCCCGATGCTTGGGTTCTCTGAGCGTCGGTCGCCACGAGCTACTCGACTTAAGAGTACGTAAGTAGCCTGCATGCAGGTGAAAGCGGAGTAAGACCTGCTAATGCTACGCTTGCGTGCTCGGTTGGTTTACTGATCGCAAAAGCGGTGCAGGTAAAGGTCCTCTCGTCGGGTTGATTTACTGGACGAGAGACTCGCAACCCGTGATATAAACCGCCAATGGCACACGGGGTGCATTAGCCGTTAGGTATAGGGTACGTTGTTTGTCTGTGTCTGGGTGTTTTCTATGTATCATAAGTATGTTTATCAGTTGTCTAATACCCATAACACAAGCTTCGCTTACTTTGGGGCTAGATGGCGTTGTGTAATTTATCTGACAAATATTATTATATATCTCTCTTAAATCACGGGTCAAGCCCGGTCATTTGCCGGCCCGGAAAACGGCCGGGGGCAACACCGGTGTGAGTAACTCAGGGATGTCGAGAGGTGTGCTGCGCTTTCTCCGAAGTTACTCGCGGCGTGATGCCCTTTAACACTTCCACCCCTGGAGCATATAGCTCTAGCGGATCCTCTCTGGACGGCCAATGAAGGCAAGCCAGAGCTGAGAGTCCTGCGGGCCTTCTTGTGTTTACACTCCGACCGATGAAGACACGTCGGAGACGAAGGCCCTGACCGACTCTCTAGAGACTCGGGTCCGTGGTGTCGCTACTCACACAACAGCTCGCCACACAAGCTGCCCTGCGGACTTATTATATTATTATTATGTATCTCTCTTAATTCACGGGTCAAGCCCGGTCATTTGATAGGCATACGCGGGGATATAGATCCAACACGTAGAGGCCCCTTTGAGAAGTTTGATGTAATGTTGTACGCCCGCCGTGACCCGCTCCAGGATATATCAATGGAACGATATACCCATGAGCAGGTCTCGACAGGCGTTGAGTCTATTGCGAAGTGTGATGGAAAATAAATGGGCTATGGAGATGAGATCTGGGTGAACTTAATACCGGGCTATTACAGAAGAGGGACGGACGCCTGCCATAACTGCTTTTATTGCTAGTTATTTGCGGCAGGCGGTGGCTTGCCACTCACTAGATGGGCCTCCGAAATGCCAGGAAATCGGCCGGAGGCAACACCGGTGTGAGTGACTCAGGGGTGTCGAGAGGTGTGCTGCGCTTTCTCCGAAGTTACTCGCGGCGTGATGCCCTTTAACACTTCCACCCCTGGAGCATATAGCTCTAGCGGCTCCTCTCTGGACGGCCAATGAAGGCAAGCCAGAGCTGAGAGTCCTGCGGGCCATCTTGTGTTTACACTCCGACCGATGAAGACACGCCGGAGACGAAGGCCCTGACCGACTCTCTGGAGACTCGGGTCCGTGGTGTCGCTACTCACACAACAGCTCGCCACACAAGCTGCCCTGCGGACATATTATTATTATAGAAAACACCCAGACCAAGACAAACAGACATGTTCATGCACACAAATGTTTGTCTTGTGCGGGAATCTAACCCGCGACCTCGGAGTCAAAGTGGCCATTGCTAACCATTCGACCACCGAGCTTGTCCACCATCAAAGATGTGCGAGCAAGCTGAGTGATGTGGCTAAAGCACTCGCCAATAGACAGTCTCTCTAATTCGCCAATGTATAGTCTGAGCAGACGAGGGACGACTTTCGTCCGATTTTTTTGTCTGGCAAAATAGATCTCTTCGAACACGCCTGCGAGTTGTATGCGATCTACCTTGGCGGACAACAAGTCCCCGGACAAAAGTCCACTGTCTGCAGGCCTGAATGCGGAAAAAAATGACACACCGAATACGGCGTAATTCATCCAGCTATACCTAATAAATATAATAAATTGACGTACAGCGTGACTTTTAATCGAGTAAAAATTTAGAAGTTTACAATATTATGTTTTAATTTATCCATTGAATTGGTGTTATATTTCTGTAGATATGCAGTTTTCTGTAGATATAACGTCACAAACGAACACCCAAAAAGTGAGCCAATTGTCTTACCTGACAATTGCTTGAAACAGGATAGAATACTCGTATAGTCTTTTGAATTTCTAAAATGCATAATTTATGCTTATAAAGTAATTAAAGCTCAAGAGATCCCATATCACTCGATGAGGACAAAAGATAGCAAATATATTAAACGGCTAATATGATAAGGATGGTGATAGTCTATGTCCCAACCTCTGCAGCAACCGCTTTTTGGCGCAATTTACAATACAATACAATATTCTTTATTGCATCAATATAATACAAACAAAATTTAGTATGGGTATGCCAAATATCACATATCCTCGCTATGGACAAATTAAAAAATGATATTGTAAACTTCTAAACTTTTACTCGAGTAAAAGCTACATCTACATAGTGAATTATCGCATTCAAGTAGCTTTTCAGACACTTCGACTAGCGTTTTCTATATGAACACATATAGAAAAAGCTAGTAGAAGTACAGACCTATCAATAATCTATGCATCCACTTAGCACAAAAATATGTCATAACATCTTGATATGAAAGTTGAAGAGTCACATATTTCTTGATTTATTAACGAGTATTGCAGCAGTAGTACATAGTAATGAAATAGAACATCATTCTTCCTTTAACGTAGGTCAGTGTTGAGATAACGACACAAGAATACAATTGATAAGACTTAAAATAACTATAAATAACAACACTGTGATATTTTCTACCACTGTAGCTACAAATAACAATCCCCTTATATTTCAAACACACATTCCTTTACTTTTATAAAAATGCTGGTCTTTATTTTATGATGGTAAGATCACCGCAATTAAACTGTCTGGACTTCTGAACGAAAGTCCACTGTTCTGTGGTAGATAAGAGAATTAATACTCGCACGAGACGTCAGTCAGGAATATTATGATATCTTAAACTTCATTCATCGAGACGAACAGACAGAAAAGACGAATAACGTTTAGAACAGGAATAAAAAAAAATATATATTTTTTGGTTTGATATCTAAGTCGTAGAGATTAATGTTCAAATCATAATCATTCTGTATAGTGCATGATATTGCTTAGTTAAAATTAATAATTATTGTATGCCTAAGTGTTGGAACCACAGTATAAGTAATAGTAGGTACTACGTACAGTATGGCCACTCCCTGCCGCTCTCTCGTGTCGACCTCACCTCCCCTCTGAGACATATCTGGAACAGTTTGTATGGCGCCGCACGCACACACGCTCATTCACGCTCTGCACAGACATCATTGTTTATGTAGTAGTAAACGACGCGACATTTGTATAGAGTGGCCGAGGTGTGGTGGAACACAGAATGGAGCGATATACTCTTGTAACATCTGTAAAACCTGTTGTTCACAATAAAGACAATTTGTATTTGTATAAATCAAGGCCGCCGTATTGGATTATCGGCATTTGGCATTAACCCATTATCATCCCACTGTTGGAATCCCGTATTCCAAATTGCAGTTTCCGCTGCAATTTGGGCTGCTCTTTTTGTTTACCATCAGACGAAGCAGAGCCACTATGCTGAGCTAATATAAAAAAAACTGACTGCTTGTGTTTCATAGGCATCACCCATAATCATCCCACTGTTGGGATACGGATCTCCCCTCAATCTAAAGAGTTTATTAACATACGCTGCTCAACTGCGGGTTGGCGGAGGCCAGTGTTTTCAAGCCGCCCAAAGGCCACTGACTTGGCTTAACGACTGTCATCTATTGACAACAGCAGGGACCGACGGCTTAACGTGGCCTCCATAGCACTGAGTATTGGATTTAAAATGGCGGCATTTTCATAATCGTGCATTATAACGAGAAACAAACGAGGGTTCCAAATTTCAGCTCAATCATACAAGGGGAAGTGGTGGTTCAAATTTAACTTGTAAGATTTACATTTGTAAGATTATAGACACAACTAAATAAAATCTTTCAAAAAGTAGGTACATAATTAAAACAATATGTCCACCACAACCCGCCTTAAATGACGTTTATGTGAAGCGTGAATATGTGTGCGCGTGCGCCGTCAAACAAACGATCATAAATTCATCAGAGGTAAAGAGGATGAGGTGGGCTCTAAAGCAGAAACGTACGAAAATACTTAGATGCCTAGTAAGTACTTACCAGGTATCTAATACTAAATCTAAATACTAATACAGTAAAGCTGATAAGTTTGTTTCTTTAAAAAAAAAATCTACCAGACATAATTATATATTTTTGATAACATAGTCTTAAGGTAGGTTTATGGGTTATTTAACAACACGATAAGGCTATTATGAACCGAAAAGGCGAATGAAACCATGGAGCACACCTAATTAGTTGTACTATCTCTTTCTCTCTCTCTGTCTACAGTACCTTGTCAACTAATGTCTGTGCTAATGGGTAATTTAATTGTTGTTTCCTTTATCTATATCGACTTGTCGTATTTATTTCTACATCTTCCCTTCTTTATCATTTCTCGTTCTATACTTAATATATGTGGGCCCTGGCCCTCCACAGTTCAAATCCAACAGTCAAATGCTGCCAACTTTTGACTGTTGAATTTAAAATGTGGAGTGGTAGAGACAAAGTGTATTTTTATGTATGTATAGTTATGTTCATTATGTAGGTATTCAATAAGGATAACATAAACAAACATATATTATAGTTGAAGAAAGCACATACTAACTAAATGGAACTGACGATCTCGCAAACGGGTCGAATGATTTCGATAACATATATAAAGGTTTACTGAGGTTTACAATCGGTCTAAAACGTCCAAAAATCGTGGATGGAATGACAAACGAGGCTCTGGCGAAAGGAGAGATCTTAGGTCATACCGTATTTTTAAAGCTGCCCGAATGGGGAAGTACCTCCACTTCACAGAATACCGCAGCCAAATAACAATTTCCTTGAGGGTTGTTGTGTCCCTACGAGTGAATGAGGTCACCAGAAAGAAAGGAAGGAGTATAGTTCTTTCTTCACCAGCAAGAACTATTGGAATAAAGGAGGAGGAGACTCTATATAATATATATATTAGGTTGGGGAAAAAGTCTTTTCGTATTTTATATGAAAATTCAAAACATTTTTAATAAAGTTTATTTACATTTAACTAAAGTATGTAGGTGCCATTACGTTCGATAACCTTTTGCCATCTTGTAGGTAGAGACATGATCCCATTACTATAGAAATTTTGGGACTTCTGTTCAAAAAACCGCGCCAAGTGGTTTTGGCAGTCTTCTCGTGATGTTAACCTGACATTGCCTAAAGAATTCTTAAGAGACCGAAACAGGTGGAAATCAGAAGGTGCAAGGTCAGGACTATACGGCAGATGCATTAACACCTCCCAGTCAAACTCTCTTAATTCTTGCTGAGTGGCTAAAGATGTGTGAGGTCTAGCGTTATCATGATGAAAAATCACACCCCTTCTATTAATTAATTCCGGCCGCTTTCTCTCAACTTTTTGCTTTAATCTCATCAGTTGTTCACAGTAGAGTTCAGAATCGATAGTCCTGTCTGGCGGTAACAGCTCATAATGAATATCTTCCCTTCCAATCCCACCATACACACAGCATCACCTTGTTGCGGGTTAACCCGGGTTTCGCCAGAGGCTGTGAAGCCTGGCCGGCCTTTGACCACGACCTTTTCATGCGCCAAAACAGTTTTGTGGTCAATTCCTAGTTCTTCAGCTACGTCGTAACTACTGATATGCCGATCTTGCTCCACTTTTTCAGAAATGGCATCCATTTTATCCGTAACAGGGCGACCAGAGCGACGTGCATCTTTGACATCAAAATTTCCGGATTGAAAACGCTTAAACCAAATTTGTGCTACTCTCACAGACACTGCACTAGGTCCATAAACGTCACAAATTTTTTTCGCAGCTTGCGTTGAATTTTTACCTTTTTTGTAGTAAAATTTTAAAATGTATCGAATTTCTTCATTAGATTCACTCATCTTGACAGTAAAAAAAACAAATGAAAATCACACATTTACCTAATTTGAATTTGGAATTATCTTTTTTAAAATTTAAACTTTTTAAAGATATCAAAACCTGCTAGATACAAATGGTATAACCAAAGAGATTTTATTACAAGTTCATACATACTATAATGCGAAAAGACTTTTTCCCCTACCTATTATATAGAGTCGATCGACAACGCTATACTTTTTTCAGTTGCTAAAGCAATGTAGATTATTAAATTCCACTTTCAACGAGATTTCCCACAGCTTCTTAGCAAAATATTATCCATTGACAAACAACGGATATTGCATTTTCAAGGAGGGAAAAATAATAATCAAATGAACTACGTATCGAACAATAAACCTGCTAAGATTGTTGAGCAGTCACGCCGGAACTACTCAACCTATCGTAACGAAACTTTGTACACATATTCTCAAAGTTTCATTAATAATATAACCAGTAATAATGTTATTATAATATATTAAACTCTACTTTATGTATCATCATCATCAGGTCCATTTTAGTCTCCACTACAGGAGCACGACCCTCTCTCGTCCGTCCTAGACGGAAGGAGGATTTGGCCTACACTCCCCACGCTGGCCAGACGGGTTGGGGAGGTCTGATCGATATTTGATAATGTATGTCCCTTAGTCGCCTTGTACGACATCCACGGGAAGAGACGGAGTGGTCCTATTCTAGTCTGCCGGAAACCACACGGCTGTTTGACTTTAACGGTGACTTTATGTATACATCGTATTAATTTAAATCAAGCTCCTTAAATATAGAACAAATAACAAATGACTTAATTATATATGTCAAAGAAAAAATACTAAAATTACATATTAATTAACTTGTACAACTTAGAATTAAAGTAAAAATAATATATAACTAAATTTAAAAATAATATTATAAAAACTCACGCGGTAGAACAAAGTAATTTAATTAATTAAATTCAAACAGGTCTCTCGTGTATATTTATAGGGAAAGCAAACTACTTTTATTTATTTAAAACCGGTATTTTTTATTTCTTACATTTGTAACAATAAATTTTGCCTACTTAAAATTACCATTTTGTATGATCCCTACTAATGTTGTAAATGTGAATGTGAGTTTGTTTGTTACGCTTTCACGCCGAAATTACTCAACCAATCGTAATGAAACTTCGTACACATAATCTCGAACGTATTAGGAAGGACATAGGATAGTATTTATTAAAAAAAAATGGAAGCTAGTAATATTATAATAGCATATTTAATTTTAACAATATTTGTTAAATTTTCGGTGACTTTTATTCTCTGCAGTTGTTTCATTTCTACCGAATGTAAAATAAAGTTCTTTCATTCTTCGCAGGTCCGCAACGCAACAGCAGTGTTTATCATGAATCTGTCATGCTCTGATCTGCTGTTCTGCTGCTTCAATCTCCCCCTTGCTGCTTCTACCTTCTGGAGGAAGTCCTGGGCCCATGGCAGGACCCTCTGCCGTATGTTCCCACTGGCGAGATATGCGCTGGTTGCGGTGTCACTCTTCACCGTATTGGCGATTACCATCAACAGATATGTGATGATATCACATCCAAGGCTCTATCCTAAGTAAGCACTCAAAACCTGTTAATATTATAAAATAATGTAAAAGATATGTTTGTTTTATAATACGCCGGGTAGGAGACAAGCATACGACCTGCTTGATGTGAAGCGGTTACCGTAGCCATGTAAATGCTCGCAAATCGCAACATATTGCTCATATCGCTTACACGCCGCCACTCCCACTGCCAACGTAGCAACTTCTTCCTTCCTGGCGACCCACCCTGGAACACAACAACGCTCAAGGAAATTGTTATTTGATTCCGGGCTTCGGTAAGGTGGAGGTATCCCGAAAGTTCACATGAGTGAACTGCGAGTAGAAGCCAGTCATTTATAAAACAACTCACTTGTATCAGAAGTTTGAGTTTAATTTAACAAAGGTTTGTTAATAAATAATTTGGAAATAAGTTAGAAATTTTTGGCAGGTATTTTAAGAGAACTAAACTAATACGTCGTTTGATAAGTACAATATATTCAGTTCTGTTAATGCACAGTTGTGCGCTACTATTCCAAAATTAATAGTTCCTTGTACCCACGTTACCACTTATACCTAACTAAATATTTTTCATATAACTAAAGTTGATCTTAGCTGTCACAGTAGAATAAAATGGCATAGGTAGATATACATTAAGCACTTTCACTTTCACTAGTATCAAATGTCCTCAGATTTTCAATTCAATTGTTAAAGAGATTTTTTTGTTACAGGTTGTATAAGAAACACTATTTGGCCATAATGGTTGCTAGCACCTGGATATTTTCATTTGGAGCTCTAATAGCAACATGGCTAGAGAAATGGGGTCGATTTGGTCTGGATCCCACAATCGGATCATGTTCAATATTACCAGACAGAAACAATAGATCCCCTAAAGAATTCCTATTTGTTGGCGCTTTCATGCTTCCCTGCCTAGCTATAGTCGTCTGCTATGCTCGAATATTTTGTATAGTTAGGGAAGCAGCAAGAAAATCTCGAGCACCAGCACGAGGGAAACCACGAAGTGCGTTAGAAGATTCGGCGGTGGGGTCAGCATCTACCGCTTTAGAACGGTCACCCGGACCCGAAAATGGGGTCAACCATGTTGCTCCGCCCCGGAGAGCACTATTAGCTCCTCCTGTTTTACATTGTCCTCCAACGCCAGGACCTGAGCGTTCATCATCATCAGGCGTAGATACACTTGATGGTCATGATGACGAGTGCGCCCTCGACGCAAAGCCACCTCGAACGCCAAGTGGCGGAGAAACAGCCAAGAGACTTCGACAAGCTGCAGTAGCACTTAGACGATCTCCAGCCTCAGTAAGGCCGCCTCGTTTAACTCCAAAGGATAGGAAGTTACTAAAAATGATAATGGCGATCATGTTTTCCTTCTGGGTTTGTTATCTACCAATAACATTGACGAAGATTTTCCGGGAATTCACGTCTCATCCTGCAGCAAACATAGCTGGGTATATTCTTATATATTTAACGACGTGTATCAACCCTATAATCTACGTAGTGATGTCGAGCGAATATCGGCAAGCGTACAAGAACTTGCTGATGTGCCGTCGATGGGCGTGACGTTCGTCCGGCGACGGTGCTTCGGAGAAGCGCCCGCCGTGACTAGTCGTGACTGACAGGACTACCTCGGAACGTGGTGATCACAAACAAATATTCGTGAGGCTGTAAACTGTTGAACTTTGGATTCTCAATTAAGTGTTGTTCGTTGTAGATTATGTGTAAGGAACGTTACTGAATAATATTTAAGATCGCGTACCGTCCGTGACTGTGCTAATGGTGGATGTGAGAGAATGTTCAAAACATATAACTGACTTTTAAAGTAAATTAACGAAATTATATAAATTAGGGTAAAGTTACATTAATTAGTTTGACAATCTTTTTTTTTATAAACCATTCTACCAAAAATTTTTATAACGAATAAAAATTTGTGAGTTTATTTAGACTTGTTTGTGAAAACAAAGAGGATTGGGGAGGAGGAGGATTCAGCTATAATAAATATTAGCACGCAAACTCCGAAATTAAGTACACAAGTATTAAGACCTACATATATCAAGCTTAGCAATAAAAAGTGTTGAGGACCAAGGAGACAATGTACAATAATGTTGGCGAGCAATAAAGTAAAATAAACGTTATGAAAAATGTGTCCATCAGACGCACGTCTGGTCGCTTATCAATCGCGGCCAAGCCCACGTCCGTTCCTCACCTAACTTGACTCATGCTGTTAGGGAAAATCTGGTAAACAATAATCATCGCAAACCCAGAAGCGGTCATTTAGTTAAATGTAACTCATTCGTAGTGCAATGTTTGTGAACAAATGACGCGCGATTGCACAGTGCTTATACGGAGTTGAAATGGGTACTACGGTAATGAGTGCAAACAGTTCATTAGTGAGTGAGATGAGTGAAAATAATACAGATAGGTTGTTGGGTTTGGACGAATATCCTTCGGATGAAGCGCTGGCTGCTGTGGAGCTGTTCAAAGGCTATCCAGATGAAATGCTGCAGTTTGCTTCTGTGTGCTGTGTGATCTTCATGATTATTGGCATCCCTGGAAACTTCATTACCATCGTGGCATTGGCGCGCTGTAAAAAAGTGAGTATTATTATTCCATTAGTTTGATTGTCTAGTTAATAGTGTGGCTTCGCCTGTGTATCGAAAAAAATAATTTCAATATAATGTTTACACACGCAATCATCAAAAAACAATATTTTATCTGCTATCCGCGACTTTGTTAGTTCTCAAGATAGCATGATTATATAGACAGACATACATCAACCGCATTGTTATTCTAATGTACTAGATGAAACATTCTCATTACTTTGATTCAATATTCATGAGGAATCCTTAGAGTTTCAGCAAATTAGCAAATCAAAAGCCTTGTCAGCATTTGCAAAATGCGTCTGGATATATCACTAAATTTGCATCTTGCACGGACGTATTAATTGCCAGTAAAACGTTGAAAGAGAGGCAGCATCATGCGTATTTTGTAAGCTGCCCGATTGAGGAAGTACCTCCACCTCACAGAATGCCGCAGCCAAATAACAATTCCTGTGAGGTTGTATACCTGCGAGTGAGTGAGGTTACAGGAAAGGAAGGAGTTACTACGTTGACAGCGGGGGTGACGTTATATGAGGTGAGCTGGAAGAGATCTCTTAAAGAGATAAGCTCGCCTTTGCATAACTACATTATGTAATATGCAGGTACCGTATAATTTATATGCAGTAAAGAATAAAGAAATTAATATGGCTACGGTAACCGCTTCACATCACGTGGGCCGTATACTAGTCTGCCACCCGAAGTAGTATAGAAAAAAGACCGGTATTTAAGCTTTTTGCTCATTTTATTTAAAACGATTCCTTGAAAGCGTACTTCGTTATTTGTAAGGTCAAGACTCTTACAAATCGTGAAACGCTTCAACATCGAAAATAATTTTTACAGTAAGGTTTTATGTACACAAATACTATCAACAACCCTCTACTTAAAACGGGCCTTCCTTCGTTTCGAAGAGTAGGTAGAGTACTTCTCCACGCCAAAACATCCCAAATAGCCCAGGTATTTAAGTATCTATCTCGTTATAATTTTTACTAGAGACCCAACCAGGGGCCGTACCGCCTAAGCTGAAGCCGATTACCAACGGGTTTTTTGATTCCAAAAATTGGTCTTAGGTTAAATTTATTGACTAACATCTTCAACTTAGTCGGTAGAGCTCTATGGCTTCTACCAAGTAAGTTAAACACAATTACCGCCAATCTAAGCTAAACTTTGATTTTCACAATCAAAAAATCATATATATCGACGGTCCCTACGTATAAAGCGACATGTCATTTCACACATGTCTGCTTATACTACGATATAGTAATTAAAGAATATTATTATTGGACAAATGAGTTAATTTCTTACTTTTTAATTATATACAATCAATAAAATAAAATAAAAAATGTTTTTACGGGCAATCTATAGCAATTTATGCAATAAAAAAAATTGCCATTTTTGACATGTCGCATTATACGTAGGCACCGTCGATATATTGGTTACCACCGGGTTTTTTTGATTCCAAAAATTGTTCTTAGAGGCCATCCATAAATTACGTTACACGTTAAGGGGGAGGGAGGCGGTCGATGAAGTGTGACATTGTGTGACAAGAGGATGGGAGGGGTCCTAAAAATTGTGACGTGCATTTCAAAATCTATTATAATCTAAGAGTTAAAATCTCTAAAACATTTGCAAGTCTAGATGTAAATTTGCAAAATATGTAACGTCACACTAGGGAGGGGGGGGGGGGGGGGAGTCTCACAAATGTGACTAGCTGTGACAAGGACGGGGGAGGGGTCCAAAAATAATGAAATTCGTGTGACGTAATTTATGGATGGCCCCTTATGTTAATGTTATTGACAAACATCTTCAACTTATTCGTAAAGCTCCAGGGTTTCTATTAGCTAAGCTAAACATAATTATCGACAATGTAAGCAGTTGTTTCACTTTCGTATTTAAAAGATCCGATGGTAATCGACTGCAGCTTCGGCGGTAGGCCCCAGGTTTACAACGTGTTGCCCAAATTATATACAAACATCGTTATACCGGTGGCTTATATTCGCAAAATGTTATAACCTGCTTAGATAATTATCTTTACTACTAGTGAAACTCGTATGAAAATTTGTACTGTAGATTCTGAGATTAACTCGAACAAACACAAACTTAGCTGGGCAGGGACTCCCATTTATAATATGTAGTGAGTGATGACTAAACATAAAAAGATAACGTTTTGTAATCCATGTAAGTGAGTGTGATACTCTATTGAGTATACTCTATAAATTAGTCATCATCTCCACGATTCTCGATATTTAATATTCTATTAACTAGCAAGATTACTGTCGGTTGATGCTATTAACTCGTAAAAAGACTTAGAGTAACCATACTGCAGAAGTACTAAATAAATAATAAATAAATAAAAAATCTGGACAATTTACACATCGCAATTTAGTCCCAAATTAAGCGCAAAGCTTGTACTATGGGTACTAAACAACTGATACATGTACTTAAAAACATTTTTTTTTTATACTACGTCGGGTGGCAGACAAGCATACGGCCCGCCTGATGTGAAGCGGTTACCGTAGCCATACTAACGCTCGCAACATAAAATATCGCTCGCGCGCCGCCACCCCCGCTGCCACCGCAGCATCTCCTTCCTTTCTGGTGACCTCACTCACTCGCAGGAACACAACAGCCCTCAAGGGAACCGTTATTTGGCTGCGGTATTCTGTGAGGTGGAGGTACATTCACCAGTCGGGTAGCTTACAATTACGCTACCTCTCTTTTCATCAGAGCTTCGTTTGTCAGTCAGCAGGGTGCACCGCGTGCAGGTGAGGTTGGCTTTGGTTCAAAGATGTTGATGAACCACTTACACCCCAAATGTATTTTGTAAATACATACTTATAATACATAGAAAACTCCCAGACCAAGATAAACAGACATGTACATGCACACAAATATTTGCATTGGGATCGAACCCACGACCTCGGCATCAAAGTAGCCATTGCTAGCCATTCGACCACCGGGCTCGTCAAAAATTGCTATTACCTCGAAAAAAAGCATAGAGTAACTGTACTGCAGAAGTACTAAATACGAAATAATATGCACGGCACGGTATCAAGCCATAATCATCCTACTGTTGGAATACGGGTCTCCCCTCAATCCAAGGGGTTTAGAGCATACCACGCTGCTCAACTGCGGGTCGGTGGAGGCTAGTGTTTTCAAGCCACCCAAAGGCCACTGACTTGGCTTAACGACTGTCGTCTAAAGCAACAACCGAGACCGACGGCTTAACGTGCCCTCCGAAACATAGACGAGCTCGAGATAAATAAAACCATAGACTGGCTACGTTCAACGTTGCCTAACTTGCGTGATCGATTAGACACGCGCAACGACGCCATCGAGCTCCTCCAAACGGTGTATTAAGGAATATTTAATACTTGTGATGTGACTATATTTGCCCCTCTACGAAGCGTAGAATCCATTGAATCATCAAACCGCAACCGGGTCCAATAGTTTACTTAGCCCATGGTAAAAAGTCATAAGCTACGTTCTTCCTGTATATTTCCAAGACTACGTCACGAAGTGGATTGTCAAATCTGTCATTTTCCATACTAAATACAGCTGACGACGAAGGCAAGTTCAAATCACGTGAGGACATTTGAAACGAAATGAAATGTCTTTATTTACATTAAACACGGTGGATCGAAACTGATGATAAAACATATCCAAACAAATACAAGACAAGCATGGCACACAAATACCTGGCATGCAAATATAATGAACAATTAATTTTTATTTTTACCATAGACTTTACCACTTTACCATTAACTTTATTGACCATAGAATAAGGGTACAAATGGCGGACTTAATGCTAAGAGCATACTCTACTAGTCAACCTTTGGGAAAAGCAGATAAAACTCGAATGCGGTTCACAAAATAATAGTAACAACATACACAGAATAAATACCTATGAAAACATAAAATTATATATGATACATAGACATATACTAATTATACACATATACACAATCATACACATATACACAATCATACACATATACATAATTATACACGGAAACGCATAGGAAAAGCAGTATATAGAACAATGAAGAAGAAGAAATGATGATTATTGCTTGAATAAATTCTCAAGTAATAAAAAAAAATATGTATTACTATATATTTATGTCAAATGAATCCCTTTTTCCCTTGGTCACGGCATCAGGCGTGAACGGCTGGACCGATTTCATTACTTCTTTTTATAATGTGTTTGTTATTGTCAGGAGCACGTTCTTATTTATTAGGAAAGAAAACAATAAGAAAGTTGCGCGGAAAATTATTAAGAAAACTGAACGGCCATATTAACTTTTCTAATGTAACTTTGTCGTTGGACAGAATTGTCAGACAAATTCAATATTCATTGTTAAATGTTGCCTCCCCAACCCGTCTGGCCAGCGTGGGGAGTGTAGGCGAAATCCTCCTTCTGTCTGGGACGGCCAAGAGAGGGTCGTGCTCCTGTAGTGGAGACTAAAAATGACCTGATGATGATGATTCATTGTTAAAAAGACATGACAACGTGAGTCGGGTCAGCTAGTTACTAATGAATATAAAATAATATGGAGAATTTGTCACTAAAGAAATACCTTGTGTCTTTCTACCATGACTGTGCAATTCGAAGCATAAGCGACATTGAAATACTAAACTCACCCAATAAAATTACACTTAGATGATGTTTATTGAACAAAAATGACACACAACGAGGCCAGCGGTCTTTCACATGAACATTATAAATTAAGTCAATATTAGCAGTGATAAAAATGGCGACAACATTAAAATATGTATTTATTTATTAATACTGACGAGCTCGGTGGTCGAATGGTTAGCAATGGCCACTTTGACTCCGAGATTATGGGTTCGATTCGGGCACATGACAAATAGTTGTGTGCATGAACATGTCTGTTTGCCTTTGTCTGAGTGTTTTCTATGTATTATATTATTATGTATGTATTTACAAAAAAAAATATTTAAATATAATATCGATTATCTAGTACCCATAGTAAGCTTTGCTTAGTTTGGGACTAGATGGCCGTGTGTAATTTGTCCAGGAATATTTATTTGTGTACAAGCATATTGGTGTCCAAACATATTGGTGTCCAAACATATTGGTGTACAAACAGTCATACAACATATTTTCATTTAAGTAGTATATTGCCTAGTTGTAGGACCAAAGTTGAAGTACACACAGCACGATAAACATCATGTAATGTCATGGGATGTAAGTAGCTCATCATCATCTTTGACCCAAAGCCAATGTCACCTGCCCCAGGTGCACTTTGCTGATTAATTAACGAGGGTTCGGCAAAAGAAGTAGGGCACAACGTAATTATAATCTGCCCAGATGGGAAAGTACTTCCACGTAACAGAAGACCGTAATCAAATAGCAATTTCATTGAGGGTTGTTGTGTTCCTGGAAGTGAGTGAGGTCGCCAGTGTGTTTGGCGGCGCGCGAGCAATATTGCAATATTTCATGTTGCGATTTACATGGCTACGGAAACCGCTCCATATCACAATCCATCACAATAAATACATTATTATTATTAAAATATATATATATTTATCAGGCAGACCGTAAGTTTGTTTGCCACCCGACGTAGTACAAAAAAAACATAATAAGCTTAGTGTTATTGTGTTTCTACGAGTGAATGAGGCTACTAGGAAGAATGAGTTGTTGTGACGGCAGGGTGGCGGCACGCAAGCGATACTAAACGTTATCTACGGTAATAGGTTCACTACAGACGAGCCATATGCTTGCCAGTCACTCGGCGTATTTAAAAACATCTTAAGCCCATTATCAACCAATTTAGTGTAGACCTCCTTTAAACATTGTCACTCTTTTCTGTAGGTTTAGACAATATACATACGTTTCGAAATGTTTCTATTTCTATATACGGTAATATTTTATCGTTAGCGATACAGCTGTATTGCGCTGTTCCTGTACATTTTGTCCCCGCCAGAGTTAGCCTTAAAATGCATCTTTCCAGCTCTTTCGGGATCTGCGAACTGATCTTTTCCTATGGCATTCCAAAATCAGTCGATTATTGTGATTATGTGTCCAGCATATTGCAATTTCACATTAGCTTCGCGTTCTTATTTGCCATTTTATTTTTGACAACAACCATGTAATTGTACAAAAAGATTTTGATAAACACAATTAATTATATTTATGACTATAACAAAAACAGTCGGTCATTTCTATACGCGATGTCCTACTTGAGGATAAATGCGATATCCTCAAGTATACGATGGTATCACTACCAAACTAACATAACCTAATTTTTTTTCACAAAAGCAGCATTATTCTGTACTTAAATGTAATCGTTATCTAAATATTCAAAGAAATGTAAGAAATGTCATGACTATGATTCACACCGATCTGATAGCAATGCACCGTCTACCTGTATACCAGTATATTCATAGTCTCGTCAACCGTAAATGTTTGTAAAGCCCGGCCTTGTACAGCTCAATTCGTTTCAGTGTGAACTAACAGTGGGGACAAAACACACAACGTTATTATTTATTATTACACATAAATGTTAGTACAGCCAGCCGAATAATTATTCAGCATAATTATTCAGCGTCGTTGTCAAACCAAAATCTGCTATGTGCAGTTTTTATAATTTTAACATTTTGACAATTACGACTGGTAAATGAACCAAAATATCGTATGAAAAACTGCTATAAATAGGTCATATACATAGAATTCATAGATTAGTATTTTTTAAGATTTGATTTGGTAAATAATCGTGAGTTCGCGGCAAACGAAATAATATTGCTTTAATAATAATAAATCGTGTAGCGCGACTCGTTAGTCAGTCATCCGCAAAATTTGCCAAAATTTCCCTGCGGCCAAAATGTCTCCTTCAGAAATATCGAAAGACAACCCTCACCACAAAACTACCCACAAAAGAACTAAAATTCATTTTGTGGAGTGTATGTGTATCTACCCTCAATGTCAAATTCTGCTTACTGATCTAATGTACTTTACTTTTAATAAACAAAGCAGTATTATTACAAAACAATTATGGCTGACACTGTGGCACAGATTTTTAAAACTGTGTCTGTGGCATGACTGTACACACAGTGTGACACTTAATAGGCGGACATACGGATGAGTTATCATCATTGACAAATAAATAGATTATAAAAATATATTCGCTTACGTTACTGTATGTACTGTATGTACTTACGTTACATACCTATTGTACTGTATTATAAATTTGTTGGTCATTTTCATGTCACAAGTTATAATTCGAATTTATTTTAGTTTTACAACAATTGCCTAAAAAAACATGTTTTGTTTTCACTGTTCATATTTTTTTTATACTACTTCGGGTGGCAGACAAGTATACGGCCCGCCTGATGTGAAGCGGTTACCATAGCTATATTAAAGCTCGCAACATAAAATATCGGTCGCGCGCCGCCACCCCCACTGCCAACGCAGCATCTCCTTCCTTTCTGGTGACCTGACTCACTCGCAGGAACACAACAACCTTCAAGGGAAATTTTATTTGACCGTGGTATTCTGTGAGGTGGAGGTACATTCCCCAGTCGGGTAGCTTACAATTACGCTCCCTACCTCTCTTTTCGCCAGAACTTCGTTTGTCAGTCAGCAGGGTGCACCGCGTGCAGGTGCAGTTGACTTTGGTTCAAAGATGTTGATGAACTATTTACACCCCCAATCATTATAGGCAAATTCTTATCGTATCGTCTGAATACAAATGGCGTCGCCAGTTTCTAAACGCTGGCTGTTCAGCGATTTGACTAGATGAGGGCAAAATTATAGATACGCTCCGCTTATCAACGAATGATGCTCCGGTTAAAAACGGAATTTGATGGTGACTATGGTTCCAAATATTTGTTTATGCGTTACGGGCGATGTCACACATTGGTAATTATTAGTTCTATATTCTTATATCTATGATTATTAATAATCACCGACTCTTCCTCAGTGTAATAATACGTGTTTTGGTCAGATTTGAGTTTATTTTTAGTTAGGCTAGGGTTTTTGTGTCCTGTCACTGGAAAGCATTTTTGGCGAAGTTCAACTAAGTCGATAATTATAATATTAGAATGGCTTATGCTACGGTAGTCAATGCACAAGCCGAGCACACGAATGCAACCTAAAATAAACTTTATTAACAGGCAAATAAACCTACAAGGAGTATCTCAGATGGCCCTCTGCTAGATGGATTGACGATCGCAGGAGGAGACGAACAAAGACCGCAGGAATCCGATGAATGCAAAGGGCACAAAATCGATCTTTGTGAAAATCTATGGGGGAAGCAAAGATGTATAGTAATTTAAAATCATAGAAGGGAGGCCCATGTTCAGTAATGTTGAACTGATAATGATGGTGATGATGAGTAGCTCCGTCGTAACTCTCGTGATAAGTGATTCCTCTTGCCAATCGGGGCGGGACCGCCGGTATTGCATTCCATTGTTTACCGGTTTGTTGATAATGAACACGAATATGCTTCATTCACTCGTTCGGTCAGCTCGTGCCCGAATCGCCGTAGCATGAGCCATTCTTAATCTAATCCAAATTGACTTTTTTTAATGTGAAAGGGGGAATTGAGCATGTCGGTCACCTGATGGAAAGCAATCACCACCGCCCATGGAGATCAGCAACACCAAGGGGTTGCCGATCCGTTGCCATACTGACTACGGCCTATACTCCTTCCTTTCTTTCTGGTGAACTCACTCATTCGCGGGAACATAACAATCCTCAAGGGAATCGTTATTTGACTTTTGATCCAAAATGCACGACGTGGTGAAGTAACTAGTTGTAAATAAGATCCGCTTATACATACTAGGTAGCTTCCTTGTTTGAAAATTATCATATTTTTTTTATTGGCTTGGTAAATACGTGTAGCATTCAATTTGTCATCATAACAACCATTAATCCATATTTTGTATTGTTCGGTATTTTACCGCAAAGAATGACGTCTCTGGATTGCTAACATTTTGTTTACAATAATGTTGTACAACTAGCGTATATTTTATTATTGCCTACGCAAAACTAGTACTGAGTAATGTGGTCATCTACTGCGGTTTAGAAGAATTAATTATGGTTTCATTTGGTTATCGAATATTAGTTCGTATAAAACTTAGCTTCATTTGCGTCAATGGTCGTTTTCGGTGCCGGGGCTTCGTTTTTCCACTGGACCGGTGCCCATCATTGTAGTATCAAGGCGACTGTACTATGACTATGCGATCTCGTCCTCCGTTCACAAAATAAATAATAGTACCTACGTATCACAGTTCGGCAACCTCATTGTTTGGATATTATCATTAATTAACGCAGGCATATTTTTTATGCAAAATAATTTCAATGTTTCACATTACACTTTCAAAAATATCTTCGATGCGAATAGGAAGGACGCCTAGGGCCTCCTAAGCTCAAGACGACCACCAGATTTTTTGATTCCATAAATTGGTCTTAGTTTAAAGTTATTAACAAACATCTTCAGCTTAGTAGATAAAACTCTAGGGTTTCTACCAGCTGAGCTAAACATAATTACGAACTGTCTAAACAGTAGTTTCATTTTAACATTCAAAAATTCCGATGGCAATCAACTTCAGCTTCGCCGGTATTATTCGCATCGAAAATATTTTTGAAGTAAGTAAAACTTCTTTACGCGCTTTACGACAATTTTGATCGGGCGAGGTGAACGGAAGTTGAGAGGGAAATATAAGTTAGTGAAGATAGAAAGAGACAAAATTTCGTATATTACTGTAGGGGCACAGTATAAGTAATAGGGGCAAGAGAGTGGAGCGAGCACATTTCTTTTTCTTTCATAGCCAGTTACTTTTCGTATATCTAAGACACAGTGCAAGCCTATTATCTGTATCACACTGTAGGAGCAAGTGGGAGCAGTTATATATACATACATATAGATGGAGCTACATATTGGCCGTGTAGTTTCCGGCAGACTAGAATAGAATCACTCCGTCTCTTCTCGTGGATGTCGTACAAGGCGACTAAGGGAAATACATTATAAAACATCGATCAGGCCTCCCCAACCCGACTGGCCCTCGTGGGGAGTGAAGGCCAAATCCTCCTTCTGTCTGAGACGGAAGAGAGAGGGTCGTGCTCCTGTAGTGGAACTAAAATGACCTGATGATGATGATGAGATGGAGCTAAAGAAGTTTTACTTCAGTCATGTGGTCTAAAACACACTCGTTTTTTATCGTCTTCATCGTCTATTCAAACATATTTTAAGGTTAACGCACTTAATTTTGTTTAACAAAAATACCCTACGGCGAAGCCATAATCTATAACAGTGGTTCCCAACCTTTCTTTGTTCGCCCCTACACTCAATAAAACCTCGTAGTGGTCCTACGAGGTTTTTGTTGAGTGTAGGGTCTCCAACTGTCATATAAATCCATTATTCTATAACTCTAGATTTTAGTATTTTGTATAATAGTGCTCTATCTATTTCATTATAAGTTTGTATTACGGACCATAATTTACCTCTCAAGGACCACTTGTGGCACATAATAATATACTCTACTTGTGGTCCGCGGACCACCGATTGGGAATCCCTGAACTATAACGACTAGTCTTGTAGCACGCTTTATTTATCTTATCTACACCAAAGCCGAAATGAGTAATAATTAGAATTTGTGTAAAGAAACAACGGTATGACTCAGAAAAAAATGTTATACTTCTTTAAAACTATAACATAGTATGTTGTGTGTATGGTCTCTTATAACGGTCGTCGGCTGGCAGTGTATATATCGAATTTGCATGAATGAAATTTTGAATATTCTGTATATTCAAAATTTTAGAAGAAAATCCACCAAAAAAATAATTATGCAAACTTTTGGTGGTCGTGGTATTCTCTTGTGTTTAACAACAATTATTCGAATATTATTTATTTATTTTATATGAGAGGAGGGCAAACCAGCATGTGGGTCACCTGATGGAGAGCAATCACCACCGCCATGGAGACCAGCAACACCATGGTGTCGCCGATTCGTTGCCAGCCTATACTCGTTCCTTTCTTTTTTTCTGGTGACCTCACTCACTCGCAAGAACACAACAACCCTCAAAAGAATTGTTATTTGGCTGCAGCATTCTGCGAGGTGAAGGTACTTCCTCAGTCGGGCAACTTAAAAAATACGCTATGCACTACCTCTCTTTTCGCCAGAGCTTCGGTCTGATGATCTAGTAATACATCTTATTATGTTTATATACAATAACAATTTAAATCTAAGATAAATCAAATCTAAGAGGAGTAGGGTACAGCGTATTTGTAAGCTGCCTGACTAGGGAAGTACCTCCACCTCAGAGAATACCGCAGCCAAATAACAATTCCCTTCAGGGTTGTTGTGTACCTGTGAGTACGTGAGGTGAACAGAACGAAAGGAGTTGCTGCATTGGTAGTGGGGGTGACAGCGCGCGAGCGATATTTCATATTCCGAGCGTTAATATGGCTACGTCCCCACATCAGGCGGGTTGTATGCTTGTCCCACTCACTTTAACCCACCCGACGTTTATTTATTAGCTTATAACTAAACCCTTGATCCTGGTTTTCTATGTTTCAGGTCCGAAACGCGACTGCTCTCTTCATAATAAATCTGTCTCTATCGGACTTACTCTTTTGCTGTTTCAATCTGCCCCTGGCCGCTTCAACATTCTGGAAGCAATCTTGGACACACGGCAGGGTTCTATGTCGACTGTTCCCTCTTGCAAGATATGCGCTGATTGCCGTCTCACTCTTATCTGTGCTGGCCATCACAATCAACAGATACATCATTGTATCTCATCCCCAATTTTATGCAAAGTGAGTACCTTAGCTAATTGTTCGACAACTACTATTAAGTTACTTGCCATGTCGTTACGAGTAGCTATTCGCCGGGAACTCATTGGAGCTCGATGGCGTCGTCGCTAATCGAACACGCAAGTTAAGCAATGTCAACCGCAGCTTGTGTATGGATGGGTTTATTTATCTCGAGCTCCTCTGTGGACACGTTGAGCCGTCGGTCCCGGCTGTTGTCACTAGATGACAGTCGTTATGCCAAGTCAGTGGCCTTAGGACGGCTTTAAAACACTGGCCTCCACCAACCCGCAGTTGAACAGCGTGATGGAGTATGCTCTACGATTGAGAGGAGACCCGTGTCCCAACAGTGGGACAATTATGGCCTGATGCCGATTCGAAGGGAGCATTCTCGTATATAAAACTGCAAAAGCCCCATAGGAGCATTCCATTTTGTAACGAGTAGCACTGTGAACTTTACAACTGTTACACTGCATGAACGGTGAGCATTCGAGCATGTAAAAAACCCTGAAATGGGATGAAAATAGATTAAAAATTAACGACCAAAAAAAATATAAAAAATATATATGTATATACGATTTTTATTTTTATTTTTCACTAATGACTGCATGTGAAATATCGATTTCTTTCAAAGTAATCGGTCGATTTCGTTGAAATAAAAAAAATCGTGTCAGTTACTAAGTAATGAGAATACGCTACCAAATAGCCAGCAAATAAGTGACTGCCATCTGCCATTACCTAAACTGCGCTTTTAGTCTTTTTTTTTTCACTAAATTTTTCAATATACATAGAGTCCTTAGTGAAAAATAAAAATCTTAATTAATGAATCAAAGATAGAAAACATATATTTTTATTTTTTTACTATTTTTGTCGATAGTTTTTGATCTATTATCACTTTACAGGCAATTTGATCTACACTACTTTGCGTGCTTCCGCCACCAAACTTTGGTAAAACTTTGGTGGCGGAAGCACGCAAAGTAGTGTAGATCAAATTGCCTGTAAATTTGACTTCCGCAAAATAACACCTGAATCAATTAACTATTTTCACTTTATCCCGGGACAAACTTACGGTATACTTAGTTTTATCTAAGTTAACAATATCTTGTACATGTCTCTGAAGAAATAAATCTTACTACGCGAGACCTACGGCTAGTAGTGGGACGCAATATTGTTCGGTTATCCGCACTCACCGCTGCAATGTACAAATTACATTATTTAGGTAAAGAATTTCGCACGTAATGTGCGCTTTGGACGCACTACCTGCAGGCCTAGACAAATGACTTCCTAGTAACGTGAACGTTAATAGAATTTAATGATAAATGTATGGGATTGACGTTTTCCAACGAAATGTCACGTGATTCAGCAAAACGAATTATATTTTTTTATTAAGTTTATATAATTTGGTAGCCAAATGGCATTCTTTTTTTAAACGTTCGAAAGGAACATAAATCCGTACGACAAACCTCATACAAAGCTTAGCCAAGTGGCACTTTTGGCAAGCGATTGCGTTCCGTTAGCATTTAAAGTGGACGACAGCGAAGCGAACGTGAACCCCTAGTAGAATACGAACAAGATGGCGATTTCTTTCTTAATCAGCTGGAGAAGCTTGTGTCGTTTGTAAATGTCTTCCAAAGTTTATAATTATAAACTTTGGAAGTGATAGTTTGTTCTTTTCAAGTACGCGACAACGCCTACAAACTTGAAAAGAATAAACTGTCATCTGAAAGTATTTTGATAACTTAAATTTACTTACCTCTTTTAAATAATATAAAAATCCAAATATTACACAGGAACTTTAAACACATTAAAAATTGCGTGGGATATGTAACAAACTGACAACTAATGCATAGTATTGCCACCTGATTTTGATTTTTTCCTGATAATTTTCCTGTATTAATCAAATCAAAAAATTAAATTAAAGTTGTTTAGTGTAGACAATTACTCAATTGCTAACTCCAATTCTATATACCAGAAGAAGTCATTAATCATAGTTGAGGTCACCAGAAAGGAAGGAGATGCTGCGGTGGCAGAGGGGGTGGCGGCGCGCGAGCGATATTTTATGTTGCGAGCGTTAATATGGCTACGGTAACCGCTTCACATCAGGCGGGCCGTATGCTTGTCTGCCACCCGACGTAGTATAAAAAAATAAAATAAATAAAAAAATCATTCGATAAATCAGAATCTTGCATGGATATTTTTTTTAATTAATACATATATATATGTCAAAGTCATTCAAAATGCAGCTGATAACCAAAATTCGGACCAAATAATTTTATCTTGAAAAATACCCTAAATAATTTCATCGCTTAAAAGTTCCCCTAAAAGTGAAAAATGTACTAATGTAATTTTGGAGGAAATATCTTACGATGGCAGCACTGCGTGCCAATGTAATTTCCCACTTGACGTTTGTAAGCTGGAGTATAGACAATATTATTGTTTTTATCGAAGGTTCAAATCGACTAAGCGCTTGCGAAGTTTATGTAACCTTGGTTACATAAACTTCGCAATTTTAGGCTACGGCATTAACGCCCGTCGATATGGAAACGTTTCGGAGCGTATGCCACTTGTCTAGGCCTGCTGGCTGATGTAGTTAATGCGGTAGTGCTTCAATCTGCTTAACTGCATTACGTACAACAATATATATAATGAAACACACAATGGCTGGACAACGACTAACTTTATTATAAAAAAGGTTTACATGAGTAACGTCATAGATGGCGCTACTAGTTCCATTTTGTTATTCATTTCAACACTCCCACTTAACAAAATGGTAGGTACATTTAATTACCTTACATCTAGACCACAAATTTATTTTCTTATAAATAAACCAAACATTTCTAAATAGTTGTAATGTTTCGTTTTACATAAACCCTTAGTTAGTAGATCTGCAGGCATCTCTGAAGTGGACAAGTATTTAATCTTTACAATTTCATTAGCAATCTTTTCTCTACAAAAATGATACCGCACATCTATATGTTTGGATCTCTTATGGTAAATGGCATTGGCCGACAATTTATGGGCTGACTGATTGTCATTAAATATTGGTATAGGATAAACTTCATTAGTTAATTCAAATAACAAATTCCGCAAGTATACAGCTTCTTTGCAACTCTCCGAAATGCCCATATATTCGGCTTCCATACTGGATAATGCTACAGTAATTTGCTTCTTGGTCTCCCAAGAGATTGCACAATTTGACAGCCTAAAAAAATATCCAGTATAGGACCTTCGATCAATTACATTACTGGCCCAGTCTGCATCTACATAAGCTTCTAATTGTCTATTACCAATGGCTGAAAACTTTAAACAGAAAGATTTAGTTTTCTTTAGGTATTTTAGAACTCTCTTTGCATAAGTCCAATGTTCCCGATTGTAACAGTTATTAAACTGGCTCAAGAAATTTACAGAAAATACAATATCAGGACGTGTAAGCACAGCTACATACATAAGCGAACCAATCAGTTTCTGATAAGGTAACTCTCTGTCACATTTCTCACTTTTGCTTAAATTCAATCTAGGTTCAATTGGTGTCTCTGCAGACTTACAATCAGAAATATTGAATTTTAATAACAATTCTTCAATATAGTTTTCTTGATCCAAAGTAATAGTACCATTCTCTTTGTCTACAACCACTCTCATGCCTAAGCAATTTTTAATACATCCCAAATCTTTGATTTTAAATTTTGATGACAATCTTTCCTTTAACAAAGTAGTTTCATCTTCATTATTTGAAAATACAAAAAAATCATCAACATACAGTGCAATGATGATCTTAACATCTTTATAAATTTTTGTAAACAGACATGGTTCTAGATTAGATTTTTTATAACCCAAGGATTGCAATAACTCATCAACTCGTTGATACCATGCCCTTGATGACTGTTTTAAGCCATAAATGGCACGTTTCAATCGCAAAACCTTGTTTAGATCATCATCGCTACCTTCAAAACCTGGTGGTTTCATCATATACACATTTTCTTTTAAGAAACCGTTCAAAAATGCAGTATTAACATCTAAATGACAGATATCTAAATGAAGCTGAACTGCTAAAGCGAACAATAATCTTAAAGTGGAATGCCTCACAACAGGTGAGAAACATTCTTCAAAATCAATGCCTGGTTTTTGGGTGAAGCCCTTTGCAACTAACCTGGCTCTATACCTGATTTTATTATCATTATCAAGCTTTCGCTTAAAAACCCATTTACATTGTACTATTGTACCACTGGGTGGAATATCAACTAATTCCCAAGCGTCATTTTCTTCAAATGATTTAAGTTCACTTTGCATGGCAAATTTCCACTGTTCACTCTCCGAACCATTCAACGCTTCATCTACTGATATTTCACTTGCACTTATTTCACTGGGTTGACCTACACATACATTACTAAGACCATACCGTTCAGGTTGCTTGCGGATACGCTTAGCGTGCTCCTCCACTGGAAGCTCGGCGGGGAGCCCTGGCTGAGATATGTGATCTCGCTCAAGCTCTGCAGGTTCTGCCTCCGGCATGTCTGTAGGGTCCTGAAATTCCTCTCCATCAGTATCGGAACTCTCTCCTTTGGGACACAGTACTTCTTCATGGTCTTCCAATGTTCTTATAATGTTCCTGTCTCCCACTTCTTGAGTACATTCTTCTGTTTCCTTTTTTATTGGAAAAATGTCATTAGTGCTCTCACTAATGTCAATGTGTATCACATCTTGCTTCTGTTCAATCCCCTCCTCAATCACAACAATATCTCTTGTTATAGTTATACTGTTATTGTTGGGATTGTAAACTCGGTAGCCTTTTACATTGCTTGAGTACCCAACAAGAATACACTGAGTCGCTTTTCTGTCCAATTTCAACCTTTTTTGTTTTGGTATGTGTACCATGGCTTTACTTCCAAAGATACGTAGATAACTGACATCTGGCTTAGCTCCGGTCCAGATCTCCATAGGCGTTTTGTTGTTTAGTCCTGATGCAATTGACCTGTTTCGCAAATAGACAGCAGTATTCACTGCTTCTGCCCAAAAACGCTTAGGCAATCCTGCATCGAATAACAAACATCTCGCTTTCTCTACCACTGTACGGTTAAACCGCTCGCAGAGACCGTTCTGTTCCGGTGTGTATGGACAAGTTTTCTGATGGACAATTCCAGCAATTTCCAAAAATTTTTCAAATTCCTTACTACAGAATTCTGTACCATTATCTGTCCTGAACACTTTCAGCTTCCTGCCTGTCTGATTTTCCACTAACGTTTTGAATGCCTTGAATTGTGAGAATACTTCATCTTTTGTCTTTAAGAAATATACAAATGCCATCCGACTGTAGTCATCTACAAATAACAAGAAATATTTCTTTCCTCCGATAGATCTGGCTTCCATAGGTCCACAAACATCTGCATGTACGACCTCGAGAAGCTCCTTGCCCCTGCTGCCAACATGACTGAAAGGCAACCTGGTCTGCTTACCCTCGCAGCACACAATGCAGTTTGTTTTACTGACCTGTTTCTTGTCTGAGTATGACATTCCATTTACGGCACCATCTCTCATTACATTAAGATCTTTGCTGTTTAGGTGACCAAATCTTCTATGCCACACGCTTCCAGACACTGAAGTCAACAAACAATCTATTTGCTTGATTCTCAACTTATAAACACCTCCAATCAAATCTGCGGTTGCAACAAGTTCACTCTTTTGGTTATAAATATAACAGTGCTTCCGATCAAATGTCACTGTGTTTCCTTTAGTAATTAACTGACTGACAGATAACAAGTTCGTAGCCAAGTTTGGCACATACAACACTCCCATCACTGTGTTCTCATGCTCGGTGTCTCCAACAACTGTAGTAATTTGCACATCTCCACAGCCTTCAACAGGAATTTTTGTCGTATCGGCGATGACAATCTCTTGCACTTGGTGTTGGTTTGTTGTATTCAACAACCAGTCTTTTTTGGATGTTAAATGGCAGCTGGCACCGCTATCGACGTACCAATCCATTTCATTGAAGTTACCGCTGAGAAACACTGCACTGAATGCATTAGATTCTTTGCATTTTGGAGTAGAAGTACATTTATTCATGTAATGCCCAAATTCTTTACATTTAAAACATCTGACATTTGTTTTGACGTTTTGCGATGACGTTTTTCTATGTGCTTGCGTTTGATTTCTTTTTTTATGTTGCCACACTTTTGTCGCAAACGCATTCTGTGTAGAACTCGTACCTACGTCACTTCCGTCCTCGATATCCAGTAACTTTGATTTAATGGCGTCAGCTGTCAACTCAATACCTGAATGTTCTACCGCCATTATCATGGGCTCAAATTTCTCGGGCAATCCTGCTAATAACAAAGAGCCGACCCACTCGTCACTGATCTTGAATCCTGTGTTGTTCAATCGTTGGCTTGTTTCTAACAATGAAGTCACATATTGAGACATTGATTCACAATTTTCTCGACGGATTGATATGAGATTCCGAAGCAATCCAATGCGCCGCGTGTAGCCATTATCATCAAATAGCTTTTTCAGCTTCTGCCACAGTCCCATTGCTGTTGATTCACTCTTGATATGCACGAATAAACTGGGATCTATAGTTAAAACTATCTTGGCTTTTGCTTTTGCGTCGTTTGCATCGCCGCCGGTCGTAATGCATTGTTGCATACTTTCTAATACGAGGTAATTCTGCACAGCAAACGCCCAATCTTCATAATTTTCTCTTCCCTTTAGCTTCGCAATACTTGTAATAAGATTTGTAGACATTTTCGCACTATATTTCCACCAAAATTGTATTAACTCGCGTGATTAGCCCATAACCTATAATGAAACACACAATGGCTGGACAACGACTAACTTTATTATAAAAAAGGTTTACATGAGTAACGTCATAGATGGCGCTACTAGTTCCATTTTGTTATTCATTTCAACAATATATTACACATTCGCGTGTAATATATAGCTCCCGCCGAATGAAAATGATATTTCGTCATCACTGAATGTTTGACTCGGACGTTGTATATTAGATATTTATCGATATCTCTTTTCTACTTCAACTTTCGTTATTCTAGGTTTGACCCATCTAGTGGTGTAATAATCCGCATTTGTCAATTATTTATTTAAGTAATTATGTATAATCTATATCCTCCTTACATCCGAATCCGAATAAATCCTTAGAATAAATTTGTTAAGTATTTACACATTTCACATTTTATTTTTTGTTACACAGGCTCTACACAAAAAGGAACTTAATAGTGATGGTGGCAGCCCTTTGGATATTTTCATTCTGTGCGCTCTTGGCTACTTGGCTGGAAGTTTGGGGTCGATTCAGTTTGAATCCCGGCATTGGATCATGCACCATTATAGAAGATATACATGGCAGATCTCCTAAAAAAATTCTCTTCATCGTCGCATTCTTGCTTCCCGGCATTGCAATTGTGGTGTGTTACGTTCGTATACTCTGGATAGTGAAAAAAGTTAGTAAAAAATCGAAATCCCCAATTCCCATAAGACCTAGAGCTGCCACTAATAACATAGTAGCTGAAACAAAATCGAGAGATAGCATTCTTGAGCAAGGCACAGTTACTGTGAACAGCAAGCCACGCCCTCACACGTTCAATTGCCTCTCCGCTGCAAGTTCTGAACATTCTTCCTATTCTGGCGCTGAAAGTGACTTCACTGTAGAAGATATTGACAGAACTATGACAAATAGTAATAGCCGCCGTTCTAGTAGCAATGAAGCCGCAAGAAAAATTCGAACAGCCTTCAATAACCTACGACAGTCTAGACGGGCACCAAAGCCACTTTTACCAACAAAAAAGGATAAGAAGTTACGAACAATGATAGTGGCCATTATGCTCTCATTCGGTTTATGTCATTTACCAATATCATTCACTAAGATATTTCATGAGTTTTCACCACTTCCTGTGTTAAAAATTGCGAGTTACCTGTTATTATATTTAACGACGTGTATCAACCCGATTATATACGTAGTGATGTCCAATGAGTACCGTCAAGCGTACAAGAATTTAATTATGTGTCGACCACAATTTTCCGAATCAGAATCCGCTGGTATGAGGGTAATAAACGGTATTAATAAGTCTTTTAGGCGATCTGAAGGGAAGGTCAAATTCAAGAACACTCAAGAAATTAACTGATAGTTTATAGCTACGTTTTTGAATGATTAAAAGTGTGTGCCGTCCGTAATTTGTGCTAATGGAACGAGTAATATAGGTGATTTTGCAATGAAACGTGGAATGGTAGTAATTGTAGGCTTGTTGGAAACAGTATACCTTAATGTAGATATTGTTGTAAATAGTTGTGAATACCTAATTAGAATATAAAATGATGTGTTTGTGTGTCATGATCATACTCAGTAGATCGTACTTGAAAATTAATATACTCTTAGTGTAAGCATTCCGCTGTGAATATCAATGACTGTGTTCGGAGTTTGGAGGCACGGAAAGTATTTTATGTCTGAAGGCACGAGAAACTAAGATTTCTATTGAATACATTTATGTTGCAGTGACACAGGTTACATGTGGAATATCAAATATGAAACTGTGTTTACAGAGAAGTTTTAATAGATTGCCGTTAGGACGAGTATTTCCCACGCGTATTTGATTTGTTATGGAAATGCAGTTATGCATTAATACAGGATAAATTACTTAGTTTGCTTCATTATACAATTTTTTTTCATAACCACAGTCAAATAAGTACAACAAAAAATACGCAAATGCCTGCAATATTATATTTCACAAGCAGATTTTCTTTTCAAATGGACTGATTTAACAAGTATAAACTATTATTAGGTCTAAGCCTGTACTCATAAAAATATAATAAATATTAAGTTTATTTAGCATATTATCAATAATGAAATTCACGTGGAATTAAAACCTGTATATTCATGGAAGTCTTCTCGAGTGGAATAAACTGAGAGAGGGAAACCTTATTGCACGAGATCGGTTACTTAGTACTATACCTGTATTCTAACTTTTGATACCAGTTTCTATACAGAAAATCAGTGAAATTACAAAGCACTGAAATAGTTTAACAATTTACGTGTAGATATAGTAAAAACAAGAATCAATTTATTACAACAACAATCTTGTTGTTGTAATAAATTGATTCTTGTTTTCACTATTTTTGGAATTCCAATATAATACACAAGATGTTTTTAACATAAGAAGGTTCATGAATATTTGAAAACTTTGTGTCATATCATTATATAAAAGAAAACCGCAAAGGCTTTCTTTGTCTATAGTTTTGAAACTAAAAAGAAACTTAATATACTTGTTTGTCTATTTGTAAAAAACTTTAGACCAACACAAGTAAGAAAATAATGTTTTGCAATTACGTAATAATAACATCATCATTTTTAGTTGACAACAATAATATTTATACTTCAATAAAATTTAAATATCTATATAAACTAATGACAAAAAAAATATTAAAAATATTCATCTGTACGTTTGTTTCTTATTCTGATAAACCGGTCAGAAGGCAGATGTACAATCTGCTCGTTTGCCGATCTGAAAAATATATAAATCTTATAACGAATAACAAACAAAAAAACAGAAGACTTCCATGAATAATCATTTAAGACAGTTATTTCGTACAAGTCGTACAATATCAATGTGTGATATTATTGTAAATAAGATGGATGTCAAAGACATAAGAGTTTCGAAATGATATTATTGAATCAATTATGGTGCTGATTTAAAAGAATTGACATGAGGATGTGACGTAAATACACACAAGAAGAAGAAGAATACAGCGTAGATAAACAACCACTTACCATTATGTCTTATGCAGTAAGTATATCACACATGGTTGGACTATAATTTTATATTATTTATTAGTTGTCTAGTACCCATAACACAAGCTTCGCTTACTTTGGGGCTAGATGGCGCTGTGTAATTTGTCTGACAATATTTATTATTTATTTATTATTATTGTTCTCCTAGCTGACCCAACAGACGTTGTAATGTCTTATAGCCCTGCCACACACTCGTCGAGTGGCGAGGGAAGTAGGCAGGAACGTAGTGTGGCCACGTTACTCGTCTTGCCGCTCGTCTTGCTCCTCGCCTTGCCCATCATTCCCTGTTTTGTCGGTTTTTTGGGCGCGAATCAAAGGACCGGCAATGTGAACGCGAGTGTCCGTCCACATAATCGCGTCGGACGCATTCCGCATCGAGCGCTCGGGCGCGTAACACGCGTCATATTTTTTAAATCATTTTTTTAAAATCATGTCTGTCATAAACATTTCCCTATAAGAGCTGGTAGCAAAAAAGAAATGTTTGATGGCATCTTTTAGACCGTTAGTCCATAAAAAAAAAAAAAAAAATTGGTTGCCTGTAAAGTCGGTATACGGGCGAAAGTTTTACGTGACAACGACTTTGAGTGGTAAAATGTTTTCGTCTGTTTCTTTTTATGTCTGTCTCTCTCGCTCTTAGAAGGGACGCGTGCCTTTCACTCGCTCTCATTGTAAGCGCATAACGTGAGCCAGTTTCTTGAAGTGTCACCCGGCTAACCAATTTATAAGACGTTGTCACGTCAAAAGCTTCGTTTCGCTGTAATAAAAATGCATATCGCGCACGCTGCCACAGCTTCAACGTCCATTGTTTATCAAAGGCAAATGTCCAAGTGCGGAGCGTCGCGAATAATTGCGCGAGTAGGGCAGTGTGTGGGCAGAGAGGGAAACATCGCGGCAGCGCGAGGAGCAAGGCGATGAGCAGCGCGAGGAGCATATTGTGGCGGCGGGGTTATCTATAAGTATTGAATTACAATTGGTGTAATCTGTATTAAAAAAAAGAATCTCTATTTGCTTTTGTCACGGAATAAATTATTTTATCAATATAATTCCGACCAAAGCATCTCTTTTGAACAATAAAAAAATGAAAACAAAAAAAAAGAAATTGGTCCAGCAGTTCACGCGTGATGCCATGATCTAGGGAAATAGGGATTCATTTATATATAGATATATAATTTTACATACATGAAGTAGCCGTTTGTGCATCACTACATATTCAGTTCATGTTCTCGTTAAAATTCATGTCGAACAGAACTGCATATAAAAAAGTCAAGTTTTATTCGTGCATTTACTATAAATATTTTTACGAATGTTTATATTTTACAATTGTCTACTGCTTTGTATTATATATACTTCTGTTTGAGACGTGAAAGTAGTGTAATGACATTGGTTCATATCATAAGTCACATACACGTTGTATCATGTCTGGGTATAGGATTTACGTTGCACTCTAATAAAGTTGTATATGCTCGTCGCTTACATTCACAAAATATATTTGTTTACTATTCAATGAAGTCTTTATTGGTCCAGTAAAAGTATCCAATTTTATTTCATGCATTCTGGTGAGCAATGCAGTATTAGAATTACTATAAAATCGGGATCCAACTGAACTGGTCAGGTCTATTTCAACGTTGATACTGTTGATTGTTGACACTTGGTGGAACATTATTATCATAATGTTGTAATAAAGCACTTGTACTGTTCCATGTAATTATGTCTATTTCAAGTTTTATGAAGGTACATACACATCTTGATTTATTCAATCCGGGAACCACAATGGACCCAACCAATCGACCCAATCAATCACTTCAAACCCAACCCAATGGGTCCTGGTTTTATACTACTGCATTTAATATTTTTATTGATTTTACATAAAATAAAACAAGACAACAAAATCGATTACTCTAAAGAAGTGTATATATTTTGGTTTGGTATATATATTATTTTGGTTTGGACGTGGATTGTATTATATTGTATATGTTTAATTTAAATAGTTGTACTTCAGTTTAGCCTGATAGCTCTTCAGCTAAAGTCCAAACAAGTCTTAGTCTATTGTGTACTACAAACTTTTCATATCTTTTCATTTCTATCAGTTAACCATTCCAGATTACCATGTAAAGGCAAGTAAGTTTTTAATAATGTTAATAATAATAGCGATAATATTCAATGTTTTATACAATAAATGTATAGTTACTGTAAGAGTGTTAATATAAAACCCAAGTTTCCCAAAGATATGATTGAATGTAAATAACGAAAAATATATACAGTGATAAGTTTAAACTAAGTAATTTATATAAATTAATCGTAGTTATTAATGAACAAGTGTAATACAAAGAGTTACAAGAGAGTAATAAGGTCTTAATATTTTTTATTATATAGAAAATAAAATATGTAATCCAATAAAGATTACGGAAATGGCTCTCGGCAGCGGGTACAATTTTATCGCCCATCTTTAAATTTCTTGTAACCGTTTTCAATAATAATTACCAGTAATTTCGTGAATCGGTTTTGAAGTGTTAATTTGAAAATTGCGTTTTTAAAGTACCGGGTTTGAAGTATAGGAAAAGCCAAGAATACATTATTATTTATTATATTTATTTATTTAGATAAACAATCCGACAATTTTAATTTCTACTGCACATTTTCAAATAGTTAAAAATTGTTTTTTTTTTAAGCTTACTTACCTACTTGTTAATTCTATATAAAGATATTTTTATCAGGTAAAAGGCATTGAATCAATGATGTTATAATATTATTATAGATATGGCATATTCAAATTAAATTGCGACTGTAAACGGTTCTTCTTACACATCGCTATAGCTATGGTTGCGTTATCTGGAGCATAGATTAACTATATTAAGACCAGAATGGACGTTCGAAGCAATGTAGGTGTCCAATAGAAATAAAATAGGTACCTATTGTTTTAAATGCACAAAAAATATTTTATTTTGTTACTGTTATTAGATACTTAGTACTTACCAATGTAGGTACTTACGCAATGAGTTGAAGTCGTGACAAATTGAAAATTATCCATGGTGGAACAATATTATTGTACCTACGTTGAAATACTTTTTCTTACATGTTATAAACTAGCTAACTAAAGAGTTTGAGAGCCGGTGACTGCGAGCCGCAGCGTGTAAACGCTATTGAAAATGAACAGTTTAGTGTTTAAGTGTATGGCGGCATCATAATAAATCAACCCTTATCACCATTCTACCCCTATCAGTCACAATCAACTACTATTATCTCTATCAACCACTATAAATTACTAATGACCACTATTAACCCATGACACCACTATCAGCCCCCATTAACCACTGTCAATCACAATCAAACCCTATCAACCACTACCACTACCAACTAGGCTCTCCTTGTACGGCTCTGCGCTGGGCCGCGCTGACGCTGTTTTTATTTAGTTAAGCTTTGGTCTTTTGTTGATGATGGCCGAACAAAGCTGCGATATGCGAATCAAAGCAGCGTCACGACGCAGCGTTTACCGTCTCTGCGGAGAAGTGGTCTGTTGATTTTGCCGCAAGTACCAAAGTATACGTGTCAACATGAATGATTTAAAGCAATTTTGACTATTAAACTTTATAGAATTTCGTATCAAAATCAAATATTATTTTATACTTACACGTGATATGTGATCCCTTGGGCTGTAGCTACCTCAGCATAATACTTTGTACACTTGCAAAACCAATAAGACGGCATTTTTACCTAATTTCGTCAGTTGGCGCACTTGTAGCAACCGTCACATTCGCTTGTTTCTTGACGCGAACTAATTGCTAGGCAGACTGTTGGGACACCTATCGGTTCTATAAGTTCGATTCGGCAGCTTAGTACCATATTATTCAGCTATACAAAATCTAGAATAAGTTTAACAGATTTTCACTATGTCTGAAACAAACCCTGTCATTTACTTTTGTTTTTATAAATTGAGTCGTACTTTTAATGTAAATGTATGAAGTATTGACATTTACATTAAAAAATCGACTCAATGTCTGTAAAATGGCATTTACGGTAACAAGTCGCATGACATGAATGGAACAGATATGAGCTCGCTTTTCAAAAAAGTAGTAAGGCTTACCACATTATAAATTATTTATAATAATTTATAATTAAAATAGTTGCATTATTGGTAAAATAAACGTAGTAAATAATGCGAAGCAAAAAAAATATTTTTTTCTTATAAAAATAGCAATATCTATTTTAAAGTGTGTTTATATACAAAATGAAAACTTAAATTATTAATATTTAAATTATTTTAGAATAAAATGTATTTTAATTTATATGACTTAGAAAAAAAAAACAATATTAGTTTCACTGTCACTAAGGTAATAAACAAGCACACTTTCCCCTGATTGTGAGCAGTTACCATAGCATATAAATTGGTATCTATAATAAATACATGTAAGATTGTAATAACCTACACCTCATTTCAAGATAATAGTCACGGTTGGGGTCAATATTCCATTCCATTCATACAAAATGTGTAATTAGACCAACATAAAAGTAGTCAACATATTATTGTATGTTTTTCCTGCTAGGTAAATATATCGCACCGATGTAAATTCCATATGACACATCATTAACTATATAAAAACCTATGTAAATGTCAATGTGAACAATAAATTACAAACATTTGTAATTTTATATCTATGTACTTTCGTCAAATGCAACATAACAATAGCTATGTACTTATAAACAGCAAATACACATCTTAATTGATAAATATGTAGAAATTATTGTTCCAATAATTCGATAATAAGTATATTTATTATTACATAATCAAAGAGTATATTTTTATCTCTTAAGCAAAATAATATATCGATTCGTAAATACTCAAAGTTCTACAAAACGCTGCAATTAATTAGATTCATTATCTGACTTGTACATGTTGATCTAGTACCCACATTCTAGACCGTCTTAACATAATATAAATAATAATACAGTATAACCACTCCCTGAAGCTCTCTCGTGTCTCTCCCTTCTGAGACGAATCTGGAATATTTTGTATGGCGCCACACGCACACACTCACATTCATACTCCATTGTTTATGTAGTAATAAACGACGTGACATTTGTCACAGACGTGATATGGAGTGGCCGGAATGTGGTTATAATAAACAGCATGCCACTAAAGGGTTCTCCAAAAAAAAGCGTGAAGAGGTTTTTACAGGGTCGGCAACGCGTGAGTGATACTTCTGGTGTTCTGAGCGTCGATAGGCTGCAATAACTGCCTACCATCAGGCCGATCGTATGCTTGTTTGCCACCTTAGTTGTATGAAAAAACTCATAACTACTCGTCACTCATTACAATTGTCACATTACTTGTATAACAAATTCATGTAACTTTACTTAGGTGGGAACTAGAAGACCGATGTGAAAATCGGAAATTAGGATCGAATTTTCCGATTTTTTTATTACATTTTATTTATACGGCAATTATTAAAACTATTATTTGGTATTTGTTATCTCATAGACAATTTAGGTCAGCAGATCGAATGAAACGTCCTTACGACACGGACAAAAATGCTCTGAACATTCGAAAAAGACTTCAGGTTTTCATTTCAAAGAGGACTGGAGAGAAATAGGAATCCAATGCGTTGTAATAAGTTATATAATATTGTTTCCTTTATTACCAGCCTTATATTGTCAAAGTCATTTGTCAACCACAAAATGTAAAGGTACCAAAGAACCAATCATTTGGGGCCATAAAAACCCTTAAGCCATTGTACTTACCAAAGATGTAATTAAAATAAAATGTTTCAAATTATGCTGTTTTTTATTTCACTATCTATTCTACTATCATTCACGAGTAGAGATGGGCAAAATGCCGGCATTTACGATAAATGCCCAAAAAGTACTTATAAATTACTGAGCACTGACCATCGGACTGGTCCACAGGCTAAAGGTCGCGTAGCGAGCGATGGAGAGGGCTATGCTCGGGGTTTCTCTGAGGGATCGAATCCGGAACGAAGAATTTCGACGGAGAACTAAAGTTGTCGACATAGCCTTTCGAGTTTGCAAGCTGATGTGGCAATGAGCGGGTCACATCTGCCGAGTAAGTGATGGCAGATGGGGGAGAAAGGTATTAGAGTGGAGACCGCGCGTAGGATGACGAAGCGCTGGACGCCCTCCTTCTAGATGGTCCGATGACCTTAAGAAAGCGGCTGGATGCGGAAGGCGGAGGATCGTTTTTGGTGGAAAGCATTAGGGAAGGCTTATATCCAGCAGTGGATAGATACAGGCTGATGATGACGACTGGACACGTATCTTAAATGCCTGGCATTTTGCCCATCTCTATTCACGAGTCTTAATTGTCGAATTAATTATCCCACGAACGAAGAAATATACGTCAAGAGAGTTAATAAAGAGTATTTTAAAATTATATCTCAAATGATATTAGAAAACATAAATTATATCAGATTCCAGTTATATCTAAATGCGACGTAGAATCCCTCTTATTAGGTATCATCGATAGAAAAAGTGCAAATAAATTAGAATAACATATTTTATCCGGAACGAAGAAATTCGACGGAGAACCAGAGTTCAGAGTTTGCAAGCTTAAGTGGAAATTGGGCCGGTCACATCTGCCGGGCATACATACTGGCAGATAAGGGAGGAAGGTATTAGAGCGGAGACCGCGCATAGGACGACGAAGCGTTGGACGCCGTCCTTTTAGATGGTGCAATGGCCTTAAGAAAGTGGCTGGCAGCGGGTGGACGGCGGAGGTTCGTATTTGGTGGAAAGCACACAAAAACCCAAATACCCTGCTGGACTTAAATCCAGCAGTGGGTACATACAGGTATTTATATTCACAGTACTTATATCTAACCAAAAAGAGATTTTCAAATTATAACTTCAGAATCAACCACGAAATCAAGAAAAAGAATTCAACGTCTTCTTTACAATAGGCTATTTGACTTACATTTTTTTCGGTTTGATATGTAGGGACGTCTCCATAATATAACCATAGGTGAAAGAATTACTTCGAAAGCACAAAAATCTCTCGAGATATAGTAATTTGAAAATCACAATTTTTAGACTGCCCCAAAACGCTTCATACAAAAGACTACCGAATTATGACGTCACATGTTTGTATTTTGTATGTATCAAATCAGAAATTTGTACGACATCTATGTTAAATATTACGTTTATGTAATTAGTATCATAATAAAAGTTATAGCATTTTTTATTGCTTCTCAAATGGAAATATTATTTTTTAATAATTTCATACATTTAAGATGGACTTGCCTCCCCAACCCGTCTGGCCAGCGTGGGGAGTGTAGGCCAAATCCTCCTTCTGTCTGGGACGGACGAGAGAGGGTCGTGCTCCTGTAGTGGAGACTAAAATGACCTGATGATGATGATGAAGATGGACTTTCCCGCCAAACTTTGATCGACGCTAAAAAAAGTCTGACTGAAGATATTAGAATGAAAGTTTGCAGATCTTTATAGTTTTGTGGAAAATAGCCTATTATTCAAGAAACTGATTACTTTTGTGGCAGAAAATCGGTAAGTAATTTACAATCAGAAATTTACAATATATAGGTTGGCTGAGGTGAAAAATCAATATAGCTAAGCTGCATTCATTGCGTCTAGGAAATAAAATATGTTATTATTCTATAATTATTTGTACCAGTCTCGTAGACTGGTTAAAGAACGAGACCGGTAAAAGAAGATGGTAAAAGAAGTTAATTGCCATATTTAAGTGTGTTATTATTGTTAAATATATTAATTTTGTATTACAAATGTATACAAACATGGAGCCACAGTGAATAAAGTAAAGTAGTAATAAAAGTCCACTTTATCATACACTTCAGTATAGGTAGCAGTGGTCAGTTACCTTAGGCAGCCGATCGTAACATATAGTTTGAGCTAATAAAGAGCATGTTACCATGAAAGGAAATGATCATATACATATCCAAGTCAGCAGACTACAGTTCATCCCGTCGAATAGTGTTCTAAAGTACATTACTGATGTTATTACATGTCATTAAAGATAAGGGAAAGCACAAAACATCCAAGGGATCGTCGTGCCATCGAGGGCTTCTATGAGGCTTTGAACCCATTATAAGATAAGAGCTTGTCAAGTTTCTCACTTCGACGTGTTATCGTACTTATGCTGAACACAATTCTAGCTAAAATCTAACTGAAAAAGAAAACATGTAATTAATTGGGTTATTCTACGTGTCAAAACATTTTAGCATTACATATATGCAACCATTAGCGTTCCACAAATTACTGGCTAACGCTACGTTTCTAGTGCGAGCGAGTACAAATTTTAACAAAATTTCCAATGTTGTTTAGAACTACCTATTCAATACTAGCTGCGAATCAGCGAGGCGCAAGCTGACATGATAATCTTAACCACAGAAATTAATGAGCTCCCTTCTATCTCTAAGCCTAGCGTACATGGGTAGAGTAAAATCGGGCGAGTAGAATGTACATTGCAGATACAGCACGCTAAGAATCGTAATAATGAAACCAGTAGGTAATTTATATTGACTGATGGTAGAAAAAAATCGATAGAGTAGCGCAAGCAAGAAGAATACTTTCTTATATATATTTACTTGCGCTACTCGATCGATTTTTTTCTTATATAAGAAAGTATTATTATATATTAGTGATAGTCAATACCCGAATCAAAGACGTGTGTTTTCCGGCAGACTAGAATAGAATCACTCCGTGTCTTCCCGTGGATGTCGTACAAAGCGACTAAGGCAATTATTATAAAACATCGATCAGGCCTCCCCAACCCGTCTGGCCAGCGTGGGGAGTGTAGGTCCTCCTGTCTGAGACGGACGAGAGAGGGTCGTGCTCCTGTAGTGGAGACTAAAATGACCTGATGATGATGAATAGCCGAATCTAGGTGATCCTATGTTTGACTACTTAAACCTAAGGTACAACACCTTCCTCTCCAAAAGCAAGTCGAAAGTTTTGTCTGTTGTGTCTGTGTCCAAGACGCTTAACGTTAATCGGCTTCCTCACTTGGGTGCCTAAAACTAATTAGTTGTTGAAGCTTATAAATTGACAAAGTAGTTAGTCCATCATGGTACACTATGGTACATAGCTAACAATGACTTGTTTCTCTTAAAGTAAAACGATGAATTCTTGCAAGTTAATGACCCTAGTAACTGTTTATGCAGGATCTGAACTGTTGAGAAAAAATAAAAAGGCAACGAGTGCGCAAACAATATATTCTGATCTTTACTTTATAAAATAATCATATTAATTTATTTCGAAGCAATACAGTATTGTGTTGAAAATGCATAATGACAATTTTAAGTAAATAATAAATTAAATTTAAGACTAATATAACAATGATCAGTTGATCAGATGAATAAATCAATTAGAATTAATAATATTAGTAGAATTAATAGATTTGAATTAATAATATTAATAAATTAATTAATAATATTAATCCCTTTTGGTCGAGTTGCCTTGACTGCGCAGGTAGCCTTCACGTTTTTTTTTTTTTTTTTTTAAATTGTTGTTTCCAGGGTTTCCGGTGAGTTTAGACCGGATCACAAAAGTGAATTAATTAAAAGCATAAATGAAAACCGGGGCCCAACTGCTTAAGCAGAAGCGGCTTCGAATATTTTTTTTAATCCTGAAAATCGGAATAACCGACTTCACTGTAAGTTAGTGACAATTTTTTTAGCTCATTCGGTAGAGATCGAGAGCCACTAGAGGGGCTAAACAAAATACCACCACTAACCCAAGCGGAAGTTAGATTTTCGACGAGCGACGAGCGAGAGCGACGAGCCAGGTGGTCAAATGGCTAGCAATGGTTACTTTGACTAAGAGGTCGCGGGTTCGATACCCGCACAAGAAAACATTTGTGTGCATGAACATGTTTTGTTTGTCTTGGTATGAGCCTTTTCTTTTATTATATGTATGTATTTACAAAAAAAAATGTATTTAACTACATTTATCAGTTGTCTAGTACCTATAGTACAAAATTTGTGACTAGATGGTGCTATGTAAATTGTCCAGAAATATTTATTTATATATTTTCGGATTCAAAAAATGTGATCTGTATCGGCTTCAACTTAGGAGGATCAGGACGTAAAATGTTTGATAAACCCTAGTCTAATAAACATTTAACACATATACGATTACAAATTATAATACAAATTATCACTATATCACTTTTCTTCACGACTCTACCGAAAATATTTCTCAGAAGATTCAATGCTAACGGAATTAAAGCCATTCTATTTTCCGGGGAGCATTGTTAGCATCCCGACTCGTCACGGCTTTGACTTCGGACTGTGAAATAAAAGCCCAAGTACCCCAAATGCTCTTATACATAAAATCTTATACATAAAACCACATCAACTTACAGGACTTCAAAATTATTCCTACCCGTCGCTTTTACTTTCATTTTCATGATAATAAGCTTGTAAATTATATTCGGTAAGGGAAGCTCGTAAAGTTCATTGTAATTACATTGTTTCATATTTTCAGTGGATCTCAGTCTGAATCTGGAGGAAATTCAAGCACTCAGAGTAGCTCAGTAAACTTAAATAAGTTTTCTGTAGTTGAAGTAGCAACTGATAAATAATTTATAAAAAGTTGTTATTCACAGACAATCTCACTTCCTCAAGCCTTCCTTTCACGTAGGTAGATCAATTGAACCATTCTCTACTGTCAACACGACCCTACAAATTATTGCTTGCGATAAATCCCAAACTAGGTTTTCCTGCGGTTTCACCCAAAACCATTCTATATGCTAATTCAACTGCTAACAAGGTAACAACTGCTAACAAGGTACTTTATCGTACCTGCACACTATATTTTAAATATTCCTGGACAAATTATACACTGCCTTCTAGTCCCAAACTAAGCAAAGCTTCTACTATGGGTACGGATAACTGACATAATACTAACACTTTTTTTTGTAAATACATACATATAATACATAGAAAACACCCATACCAAGACAAACAGACATGTTCATGCACACAAATATTTGTCTTGTGCGGGGATCAAGCCCGCGACCCCGGAGTCAAAGTGGACATGGTTAGCCATTCGACCACCGGGGTCGTCATTTGGATCGAGTAATTAGAGTATTAGTAGAGGTTCATGCTATTTTCGTTTACGAGACTTGGTTTAAACCATGTTTGTCTTCTACAGCTTACTCTTTGCCTGCTTTTCAGCTCATACGAAACGATCGCGTTGAGAAGATTGGAGGTTGCGTAGCTATCAATTACCTTGCAATAATGTCGCTTCTTCTCACGTCTAAAATCCTTCCAGTAAGGTGGAATACCTCTTCCTTGACGTCACACTTTCAAATGATCATATTCTTCTTGGAGTTGTTTACAATCCTTAATCTACGGTTAATTATTTCTCTTCCTTAGACAACCTCTTTGAAAACATTACACCTTCGTTAAACCACTATTTCATATTAGGTGACTTCAATACTTGTTTACTCAAAAACATACACCGGTAACTTGCTCGCAATTTTGTTACCAATGCTTATCATCCTCGATTCTTCTACCCAACATGTCGCCAAACATGGCCAGCGTAATGCCGAGACCTTCTCCTTTCATGACCTAAATACATTTGATAATGGTATAGAATAGATCATTGACTACATGTAGCGCGTTTTTGAGAACTATTTTTCCCAGAATTTACACTTAGGAGATTGATCACTAGAACCCTAAGATGTCTTTACATATAGATGTATTTAAGTATAATATCAGTTATCTAGTACCCATAGTACAAGCTTTGCTTAGTTTGGGACTAGATGGCAGTGTGTAATTCGTAATTATAAGTAATTCATCCGAAAATATTTATTTATTTAAATGACTCGAGCAAATCTGTGTAATGGCCTGGTATGCTTTGAGCATTTATGTACACGATATTGAAGTTCTTCGATACATCTGAAAAAAGTTATGCAAAAAATCATGAAGGAACAACGGAATGCTTTGAAAACTGTCATTACTGGAGGAAAATGACATGGAAAGATATTGTTGCAATATGATAAATCAAACCTCGAAATTGCCATTACATTAATACATATATACTGTGAATTAACCTAACTTAACCCTAATGCTGCCTATTCCGCAAAAATTCAACAATATTGTCATACCTACGGAATTAATTATTTTGCTCAATGTTTATTCGCCATTATTTCCTCTGACAATAATTTATAATTTGTCCTCAACAATGAATAAAATAAAGGACAAACAACGTAAATTTTTTCAAACTTTCTACAAGAATAATAATCATAAAGATAACAGTATTATGGAGAACATCTTTGAAGTATTCTTTTAACAAATTTCTCATTGTAATGATGGAAAAGATTGAAATAACTTTTGTCGTTCAGATCGGTAACTTTTCATCCACAACTCAGTCCTTTCACATCATTTCTAGAAACTTTACAACTTACATGAACTATTAAGTGGTCATTACAGTTCTTAACTTTTAATTTATGAAACTTCTTTGAAATTTTTTCCAGCATTAACTTTTATTGCCTGAACTTTAAGTCTTAAAGTATCATCGCACCGTAAGCCGTAGAAACATGACATTTCGTTTTGTTTCAGTAAAAGTAAAATAGATAAATATTTTTTCTTATATACGTAGCTATCTTAGAAATTTATGAGAGATTTTCACCTCTTTTTCTGTACTCAATAAGTTAGCACAAATTTATAGTTTTCCCACGTTTTCATCTCATTAAATCGGCTGGAAGATATTAGATTTTAGAAAGTGTATATTTGTACTTTTTAGGGTTCCGAACCTCAAAAGGAAAAACGGAACCCTTATAAGATCACTTTGTTGTCCGTCTGTCTGTCTGTCTGTCTGTCAAGAATTTCTATGTCGAGAATGCGTGGAGGTATCAAGCTGAAATTTGAACTGTATACTCAGGTCTACGGTCCCATGAAGTTAAAAAAAAAAACAAACTGCTAAGTTTACGTAGAAAAAAGTTACGGCCGTTTATTCAGCAAAAAACGCATATTTCGACACACTCAAGGGAATCAAAAATATAGGGTACTTCCCGTTGACGTAGAACTATGAAATTTGGCAAGTAACATCGTTATAGACTACAAGTACAGGAATAAATCTCAAAACTATACATTTGTAAATAGATCTTAAAAAATAGGGGGTCTATATTTTTTATAGGGTGTCGAAATTTCAAATTGAAACTACTAGTTCAAATGGGGTATCATATGAAAGGGCTTGATGTACACATTGCAAAATATATTTTATTTATTTTTTTCGACGCATTCTTTCTTGATTATAATGAAAAATATCAAATTTAATAATGATACTACGTACCTACGGAACCCTCGGTGGGCGAGTCCGACTCGCACTTGTCCGGTTTTTTTCACTGCTGACTCAATGAGCGGCTTTTAATGAAACTTGTCACTTGCTCTGAACCTGGGGAAGTACACTTTCCACGCTTTTTGCGTTTTGCTTATTTGTGCCCCTCGAGCTTGATCACGACGAACATCACTTTTTACGCACAAACAATAATTCTAATGCCAATTCCGTAAAGTAAAACAAATACAACGTATAAATGTAGAATGTATAATGCCCAAGACACGCTTCCCCGATGCGATCTTCTCCGCGATTTGTAAATTGCTCTATTAATTTGCAATCCAAAAGATGATATCTACATGAAATATAGAATAAGTTGCTATCGTGGGAACGAAATTTCGGTAATTATTCATTAACATAAAACCACAGTATAAGTAATATATAGAACTACGAAATAGAACGTAACGTAGAATTTTCAATAATTGTTGCACAAAGCGCCCGACCACCTCTTCACGCTCCAATTATTCCTTGAAATACAAAGATGCATTTATTTCTCTGGGTAAGTATTGTCGAGGAAAGATGAGATACTCAAAATAAATTGTTTGATATTCATTGACTGACAATTGCAACAAGAACCGCCGTCATTAAAATCGACGACTGTTTGCATCGTGGCTACCTTCGATATTACTACGTCGATTTAAATGAACTCGATTTTCTTTTGAGTGAAAACTTCTTTAACCACGCTGTGCACAAATTCTGTGACTAATGAATCAGACTGAGGCGTTACGGTCGGGTATGCGCGTCACGCTCGGCTCTGTAACGATTGTTCGGGTAAAGTCGGCAAGGATGTGAGCGTGACGGCGACAGAGGTCTTACTAATACTACTTCTGTCGTGTGTTAAGCACACACCTTATTTACTATTATTTTACTGTAGCTTTTTAATTTTCATTTCGATCTTAATAGTAGTTTATGAAACTGTTGCATAATAAGGGTTATAAAAATACGAGTGTGAGTTTATAACATGAGCCGAAGGCGAATGTTATAATAGACCACACGAGTATTTTAATACCTAATTATGTGCAGTTTCATACACTACTTTATCTAATCTCATGAAATATATGATAATAATATTTTAAATACAACCATGAAGTTAATTTAACAACTATAATTCTTACTTATAAATCCATTTGCAGATCGAGCATGCGTAGTGCGCATGCGCGACGCGCCGCGCGGCGCCGCGTTCACAGATTATGTATAAAAATTTTGCAAAGTTGCAATGTATTTGCATTGCAACCTGTTTAGAATACCTGTATCCAGGGCTGAAGCTGTATCGAAATGGTAAAAAAGTTATTTTACGATACAGTTGTCCATAGAAGAGCTGTATCGAAAAATAACTTTTTAAATTTATTTTGATAGCTGCGTAAAGACTTTTTAATGTATAAATTTCAGTATGAGATTAGATAAAAAATTATATGCATCTTGTGAAATACCTTTTCATTTGTAAATAAAAAATCTTTCGATCTACTTTTACAGTCGCCTATAACATTACTGTTTTTGGACATTTTCAGGAAATTTCAAAGGAAAAGTTAATCACTTAACATAGCCTCTGTGAACAACTAGCTAACAAAGTATTAACTTGACAAACGTAGCGGTCAATGACGCGGCTTCGACACCAACGCTCGTGGGTTCGATTCCCACATAGGACAAACATTTATGTGCATGAACATGTCTGTTTGTCTTAGTCTGGGTGTTTTCTATGTATCATAAGTATGTAAGTATATATTTAATTATAATAGACCAATACTAACATTTTGACAAAGAAAAAGCATTTAAAATAATCAAAGCACCAAATTTATTATTTGTGATTTACTGCTACTTACTTAATTTTTTCCGCTCATTTTATTTTGCAAGTTGTAAAGAATTGAAATGAATAAAACATTCGATCAAATATTTTGTAATATCGCAAAAGGTCGCTCTCCAGTTCCGAGAATAACAAACGGTCTAATTGCGAGAGAAATGCTGGCCTTTGTTCCTTCCTCAAACACGGTTGTATAAATATCTTGGTAAATAATTGAGGCATTGTTATTGTTTACCATTTTTATGATTTCTTTGTCATAAACGCCGTATAGTATAATATAGAGAAGGACTACCTCATCCCCCTCTCGAAAACTAAGTCGGGGTTGATGTAGACTCTTTATAGACTCTCAAGATCATAAAACACTCCCACTTTTTGCTATTGCCAAAAGTGGGAGTGTTTATTATATGTCTGTGTATTATTATATACGACACGAGTACGACTAAACTGCACATTGTATTTTAGCTGCTGACTTAGTGACTTAAAAATACTTTATTGCTCTCTTGAAGGGCAAAAAAGCTTTATTTACTATCTGAACTCTATTTACGAGTTATGATTTTTTTTATGGCGACGCTACTGAACTGCATAAAACCTTTAGTGAAATAAAACATTACTATTTAATAAATAAAAATAAATATTATTATTAGCACGCATGATGTCATGATTTTCATTTAAATCTTCACACAGTCACGAATTTTTCATACTATTTAAAGAAGAATCTACTTCTATACATCTATATATATACATATACTAAAACAGTAAAAATAATGTGTCTGTACATTGAATATATAAAAAAAAAACAATTGGAGGCGATGGAGATATAGTAATAGAGTAAGAATAAAAAAAATGTCTGTCTGTTTGTCTGTATGTCTGTTAGTACGCTAATCTCTGGAAGTACTGGACGGATTCGAATGAAACTTTTTTTTATTATATAGCTGTTAAGCCTGGGCAACATATAGGGTATAACTGATTTTGGAAAGTGGAACACCTGATGCAGCACCATAATGGTTCAGCTAAACTATAAGAAATATAAAAATGACACCTTAGCAAAAGTTGTTCAGCCTGATGAGCATTTTCTATTGAGGTATAAAACACCAAGATTTGGAACACCTGATGCAGAACCATAATGGTTCAGGTAAACTATAAGAAATATAAAAATGACGCCTTAGCAAAAGTTGTTCAACCTGATGAGCATTTTTTGTTGAGGTATAAAAATCTAAGATTTGGAACACCTGATGCGGAACTATATTGCTTCAGGTAAACTATAAGAAATATAAAAATGACTCCTTAGCAAAAGTTGATCAACCTGATGAGCATTTTTTATTGAGGTATAAAAATCCAAGATTTGGAACACGTGATGCAGATCCATAATGGTTCAGGTAAACTATAAGAAATATAAAAATGACTCCTTAGCAAAAGTTGTCCAGCCTGATGAGCATTTTTTGTTGAGGTATAAAAATCCAAGATTTGGAACACCTGATGCAGAACAAAGTTAAATTTATTTGTATAAATAACATATGTTTACAATAAATTATAGTTTAAAAAAAAAGTAAAAAAACACGCTACATATACCTAATAACAAATAGAACTAAAAAAGTTACTTAAAATAACTTTAAATAGAATAACAAAATATTGATTGACAATTTTGCGGCTGACTTTTATATTTGATGTAGCCTATGTCACTCTCACAGCAAATACGAATCTAACGACACCTCTCAAGCTAAAATCCATCCAGCCGTTCAGGCTGCAGAGCGTGCCAAACAATTATACATACATACATACAAACATACTCTCGAAAAACATAACCCTCGGTAGCCGTTCAGGCTGCAGAGCGTGCCAAACAATTATACATACATACTACAAACATACTCTCGAAAAACATAACAGTCGGGTAATAAAGAAATCACTAAAATTCGCTGGTCAAACTTTAGGACTGGTTGTTTTTCGCATGGCCAACTTTACGTGGCTTTCTCGATAGTTAGTAACACATGAAGCGTTACTAACTCAAGCTCTTAGCTCAAGAAGGAAAGACTCTCTTAATTTATTTTATATTTTTTTTAAAAAAACTATGGTTACAATGTTAAATAAAAAAAAATACTTTTAACGTATAACAAGTATTTTCATATGTATCTACATTAGTTCGTATTTGTATTATACGCCGGAATCGTTAAGTCCACGCGAACGAAGTCGCGGGCATCAGCTAGTCTTTAATTTTGAATTTCACATCCCTGAGCAAATATTATCAAAGCCGTTTTCATAGTAGTCTATAGAAACACAAAATTTGCCTAAAACATATTATATAGAATGTATAATGGGACCAAACTAAATCAAGAACCGCATTGTATAATGCTGTAGCTACACATAATGGTATGTGTATGTCGTGAATTAGGGCTGTCAATGTAAAGATATTGAATGTGTGAAACAATGATACAGTGAGATGAATGTATAATCATTGAGGTATTATGTACTGTAGCAGTACATTGACATGAGCCTCACTATTCAGAATAAGATGGTTCAATATTCTGAAAGAACACCGAAACAAGGAAATAGAAAATTCTATCTAAGTGAGCAAAAGGTGTGTAAATCGAATGCTGTACAAATACTCTTGGAGGACGATAACATTTAAAATTTTGGGGTATAAGTGGTTCATCAACATATTTGAACCAAAGCCAACTTCACCTGCACGCGGTACACCCTGCTGACTGAAAAACGAAGCTCTGGCGAAAAGAGATGTAGGGAGCGTAATTGTAAGCTACCCGACTGGGGAATGTACCTCCACCTCACAGAATACCGCAGCCAAATAACAATTCCCTTGAGGGTTGTTGTATTCCTGCGAGTGAGTGAGGTCACCAGAAAAGAAGGAAGGAGATGCTGCGTTGGCAGCGGGGATGGTGGCGCGCGAGCGATATTTTATGTTGCGAGCGTTAATATGGCTACGGTATACCGCTCCACATCAGGCGGGCCGTATGCTTGTCTGCCACCCGACGTAGTATAAAAAAAAACACATCATGGCGAAAACTCTGCTCTTGACAGCCTTGCCGTTGGCACAGTCATGTAGCCACCATAATCCACGCGTCATGCCGAGTTCATTGCTTCCACCGCATCCATTTATCAAAGTCCGTATTTCACTCGCTGCAACTTAATTACGATGTAAGGGCTGCCATGTTGTTATGCTAAGAGCCTACATTATATAAAATGGATGTTTATTTGTATAAAAGTAAAATGTGAGTGGGTGGAAGTTTTTTTTTTTTTTGTAAATAAAATTAAAAATTCCAAATTGCACAGCGCTGTCAAGTCTCTTATTAAACAAAGCTTTTTAATGAAATAATAGTTTTTTTTCTCTACTTAAGTATGAGAATAAAACATACAGGCACTGACACTTTGATGGTAGCACAGTATAAGTAATAGTACTAACGTACAGTATGGACACTCTCTGCCGCTCTCACTAGTCGACCTCACCTCCCCTATGGAACCGATTTGGAATCGTTCGCAAGGAATGCCACAACGTGCGAATTGACGTCGCTCGTGTTTTATTTTTCATTCAGCAAAATAAAGATGGGAGTGACTTGTGCAGTGGACGGATGTTTCAACACATGGAAATCAAAAAAAGAAATCAATTCGATCCCTTTTTGAAATAAAGTACTGATTTTTTTATAAATTACCTAAAAAGCATGCGGTAGCCATAGTTTCATCATAACTAATTCATGTCTGTCAAAGTAGGATACAAGATACAATTAATACGAGATGAGAAAAGGATAGCGTTATAGCAGCTTTATGTCTCAAAGAGCAAGTGAGTGCGCAGACGCGGATATGACATTGCTGTCACTTGAGTTATGGTGGTTTATTGTTAATATTTACAATTTTCTTATTTACATTTCAATGTTTATTGCGCGTGATGTCATGTGTGGTATTAGTTTTAAATTACGTTTGTTCCATGCGAATATGAAAATGAATCAAATCATTACGCATATATATGAATAGTAAAAAGCTACAATTAGTGAGAATGAAATGGTTTGACCATTACAATGAACCGGTGTTCGGAAGGCGAACAATCGATTTAGTGGTGATTAGAAAATATAAAATTTTGGGTAAGGTAGCAATGGCAATTAAACAAGGCGTTTTGTAAATATTGGCTGAAGTCAGAGTAGTGTATTTACTATGTTTTTTTTTCTTCACTACGCCCACCTGATGTGAAGCGGTTACCGTAACCATATTAACGCTCGCAACATTAAATATCGCTCGCGCGCTGCCATCCCCGCTGCCAACGCTGCTAACTCCATCCTCTCTGGTGACCTCACTCACTCGCAGGAACACAACAATCCTCAAGGAAATTGTTAGTTGACTGCGGTATTCTATGAGGTGGCGGTACTTCGTCAGTCGGGCTGCTTAAAAAATACGCTATGTCCTACCTCTCTTTTCGTCAGAGCCTCGTCTGTCAGTCAGCAGGGTGTACCCCGTGCAGGTAAGATTGACTTTGGTTCAAAGATGTTGATGAACCACTTACACCCCCTTACATGTCCGACTAATAATTGAATAATGTCAGCCCTAGAGAACGTCACTCAAACATAGACACGTGTACAGACGTCATTTGGTTACTACATGCAAAAGCGCCATTTTTGTATGGAGTGGCCGGGGTTTGATGGTAGATAGATCAAACATATAACATATATATTTATAACCATTAAACAGAGTAACTAACTGTAAGAACGATAAATAAGTGAATAATAAAAATAAATAAAATATAATAATGAAAAAAAATTACCAATATATTTATTTATTGAATAACTATTATTACAGTAACACAAGTATTCATTTTAGTGTATAGAAATGAAATAAGAACATTCTCACAATTCTCACAATACACCGGAATCCACGCGTATGAAGTCACGACGAACTCTATCTAAGAAAATTCTATCAAAGTGAGCAAAAGGTGTGTAAATCGAATGCTGTACAAATACTCTTGGAGGACGATAACATTTAAAATTTTGGGGTATAAGTGGTTCATCAACATCTTTGAACCAAAGCCAACTTTACCTGCACGCGGTACACCCTGCTGACTGAAAAACGAAGCTCTGGTGAAAAGAGAGGTAGGGAGCGTAATTGTAAGCTACCCGACTGGGGAATGTACCTCCACCTCACAGAATACCGCAGTCAAATAACAATTCCCTTGAGGGTTGTTGTATTCCTGCGAGTGAGTGAGGTCACCAGAAAAGAAGGAAGGAGATGCTGCGTTGGCAGCGGGGATGGTGGCGCGCGAGCGATATTTTATGTTGCGAGCGTTAATATGGCTACGGTATACCGCTCCACATCAGGATAGCCGTATGCTTGTCTGCCACCCGACGTAGTATAAAAAAAAACACATCATGGCGAAAACTCTGCTCTTGACAGCCTTGCCGTTGGCACAGTCATGTAGCCACCATAATCCACGCGTCATGCCGAGTTCATTGCTTCCACCGCATCCATTTATCAAAGTCCGTATTTCACTCGCTGCAACTTAATTACGATGTAAGGGCTGCCATGTTTTTTTTTTTTTTTTTTATACCACTAGAGTGGCAAACAAGCTTACGGCCCGCCTGATGGAAAGCAGCTACCGCAGCCTATGAACGCCTGTAACACCAGGGGCATCACACGCGCGTTGCCGACCCTGTAAAAACCTCTTCACGCCCTTTTTGAAGAACCCCATGCTGTAGTCTCCTGGGAAAACCTCGACAGGCAGTTCATTCCACAGCTTGACAGTACGCGGGAGAAAACTTCTCTGGAACCGCACAGTACGTGACCACTTAGGCTCCAATGTGTGAGGATGAATTCCCTGTCGATGGCGAGCGGTGCGACTGTAGAAGGAGGCAGTGGGCATCATGTCAAACAACTCCTCTGAACACACCCCATTGTACAATCGGTAGAACACACAAAGGGACGCAAAATCTCGTCTCAGACTTAACGGTTCTAAACCATCTGTAAGTTTGGGATCCTCAACAATCCTCACAGCACGCCTTTGGATCGAGTCACAAGGTGCAAGCTGGTATCTAGGCGCTCCCGCCCATAGATGGCAACAGTACTCCATATGCGGCCGAACTTGAGCTTTGTAAAGCATAAGTCTTTGCCGCGGGTTGAAGTACTGCTTTGCCCTGTTGAGCACACCTAGTTTCTTCGACGCCAGCTTGACCTTTCCCTCCAGGTGACAACGAAACTGAACGTCGCTGGAGATTTCAACTCCGAGAATCCCTATGTTTTTAGCGACGGTAAGGGGTGTGTTCTGGAATTGAGGAGCCACAGCAAAAGGGGTTTTCTTAGCGGTGAACGCGCAGACTTGTGTCTTTGTGGGATTGAACTGAACTAGGTTCTTTCGCCCCCAGTCGGACACACTATTCAGTGTGCTCTCCATTTCCGACACAAGTTGTTCGCGGCTCTCCTCCACCAGAGAGCGGGGGATATTGGCGCGGCCCGTGTAATAAGTGTCCCCGGTGCTGTCGTCGGCATAGCAATGAATGCTGTCAATAGACAACATATCATTGATACGCAGCAAAAACAGCGTCGGGGACAATACCGAGCCTTGCGGGACGCCAGCATTAATGTCCATGCTATCGGAGCAACTACCATTCACAACGGCTCTAATACTTCTGCAGGACAAGAAGCTAGCGACCCATTCGCACAAACCCTCAGGTAAACCGTATGCAGGTAACTTCGAAAGAAGACTGCGGTGCCAGACCCGATCGAACGCCTTCGCCATATCTAGACTAACAGCTAGTGCCTCACCTTGACTCTCCACGGCTGAAGCCCAGCGATGTGTAAGATACACTAGAAGATCACCAGTCGAGCGACCATGACGAAAGCCGTATTGATGGTCGCTGATCAAGTCGTGCTCTTCTAGGTATTTCAGGAGCCGGTTGTTGATCACGCGCTCCATTACCTTGGAGAGAAGGGAGGTAACGGCGATAGGCCTGTAATTCGATGGGTCTGATCTGTCACCCTTTTTGGGCACAGGGTGCACGTTCGCAGTCTTCCACGATGACGGAACCTGCCTGGTGGAATAAGAGAGCGCGAAAAGGCGCGTGAGAACTGGACACAACTCAGGAGCACACAGCTTTAACCCCACTGCCGGAATGCCATCTGGCCCACTCGACTTATGAACGTCGAGGGATAGCAATACCCGCCGGACATCTCGCTGAGTAAATGAGATTTCCGGCATGGAATCACCACACCGTGGGATGGAAGGCGGTGCGGCGTCCCCGTCGTTCAAAGTCGAGTTTGAGGCAAAGAGATTCCCCAATAGATCGGCTTTCTCCTTTGCACTGTGGGCCAGACTACCATCCGGTTTTCGGAGTGGTGGAAAGGACGACTGACAAAAGTTTCCCTCGGCAGCCTTAGCAAGCGACCAAAAAGCACGGCTCCCAGATGGGTGCTTAGCTAGGCGCTCACCAATCCTGCCGATGAATTCAAACTTTGCCCTGGCAATTACTCTCTTACTGAACCTCGAGGCAGCATTGAATACGCGTTTCAAGTCAGAAACACCAGTATCTCCATTGATACGAGCCGTGGTCCAAGCCTCGTATGCAGCTTGCTTGCGGAGTTTAGCTTCTCTACAAGGCCCATTAAACCACGGCCGCTTCTTAGCACCTGAAGTAGCCACCCGCCGGTTTGGAATAAATAATTCCATCCCAGCTAAAATCCCCTCAGCTACAGCAGATGCACAGTCAGTATGTTCTGAATCGAAACAGAGCCGCCTCCACGGGTACGATGCGTAAAATTCACGCAGTCCATCCCAGTCTGCTGACTTATAGTGCCACATGCGACGCCATCCGATAGACCGGGGTGCGTCTGGGCTAGCACATGGCACTTGGGTCCGGATAAGGCAGTGGTCCGATGAGCCTAGTGGCGCATCCACAGAGATTGTATACCCATCCGGATGTGTGGTCAGCAGAAGGTCCAGTAGAGAGCTTGTATGGTCCTCTATATCTGGTATTCTCGTTGGAGAATGAACCAGCTGTGAGAAACCATAGGCCAGAGCAAAATCATGGAAAGACCTCCCCGCGAAGTCAGTGGACCGAGAGCTGAGCCACTCGGCATGGTGGGCATTGAAGTCTCCCAATATCACTAACTCCGCGGAGGGGTACCTCTCGATGACTCTGTCAGTCGCCAATTGCAGGCATGTTGTTATGCTAAGAGCCTACATTATATAAAATGGATGTTTATTTGTATAAAAGTAAAATGTGAGTGGGTGAAAGTTTTTTTTTTTTGTAAATAAAATTAAAAATTCCAAATTGCACAGCGCTGTCAAGTCTCTTATTAAACAAAGCTTTTTAATGCTTTAGCTGCAGTACCCCGTGCAGGTAAGATTGACTTTGGTTCAAAGATGTTGATGAACCACTTACACCCCCTTACATGTCCGACTAATAATTGAATAATGTCAGCCCTAGAGAACGTCACTCAAACATAGACACGTGTACAGACGTCATTTGGTTACTACATGCAAAAGCGCCATTTTTGTATGGAGTGGCCGGGGTTTGATGGTAGATAGATCAAACATATAACATATATATTTATAACCATTAAACAGAGTAACTAACTGTAAGAACGATAAATAAGTGAGTAATAAAAATAAATAAAATATAATAATGAAAAAAAATTACCAATATATTTATTTATTGAATAACTATTATTACAGTAACACAAGTATTCCTTTTAGTGTATAGAAATGAAATAAGAACATTCTCACAATTCTCACAATACACCGGAATCCACGCGTATGAAGTCACGACGAAAGCTAGTAAGTAATCGGATACGGGTCTTTCCTCAATCGAATGAGTTTAGAGCATACTCCACCACGCTGCTGAACTGCAAGTGGGAGGAGGCCAGTGTTTTCCAGCCGCCTAAAAGCCATTGACTTGGCTTAACAACAGTCATCTAATGACAACAGTCGGAATCGATATGGCCTGCAAAGCACGAAGCAGGTGCCCTACCGCCGAAGTTCAAGCCGATTACCACCGGATTGTTTGATTACCAAAATAGATCTTAGGTTAAAGTTATTGACAAACTTCTTCAGCTTAGTCGGAAGAGCTCTATGGTTTCTATCAGCTAAGCCGAATACAATTACCGTTAATCAAAGCTAAAGTTCGACTTTTGCAGTCAAAAAATCCGATGGTAATCGGCTTCAGCTTCGGCCCTACCGCCGAAGCTGAAGCCGATTACCATTGAATTTATTGATTGCGAAAATCTCATTTTAGCTTAGATAGGCGATAATTCTGTTTAGCTTAGCTGGTAGAAATGATAGAGTTATGCCGAGTAAGCTGAAGATGTTTGTCACAACTTAAACCTAACATCTATTTTCGCAATAAAAAAATGTGATGGTAATCGGCTTCAGCTGCGGTGGTAGAGTCCCTGTTCGAGATAAATAAATTCATCCATTGAGAAGATACGGTCGATGAGCTATGGCCCCTTTGTATTGCTGCAACACACACCTACAATCAACAATGTGTATACTGTCACCAATTGTAAAAGCTTATAATTGTACGTGTGTAACTGCTGTAATACAAATAAACTATCTATCTATCTATCTATGTTACTTAACTTGCGTGTTCGATTGGTCTGACATACGTACGATGCCATCTACAATACCCATTCTGAATTTTATTTGACATGACATACCTACAGAAACAAATTTATTCATTTATTATTTATTCATTAATCTTTGGGAAATGGTCAGATTTGTAATCTATATCAAGTATAGGTCCTGATTAAAAAAAACACACATAGAACGTTAAATAAGGATGCTAAATTCAGAAAGTGTTTGTAAATAAAGAAAAAGAATAATAACTAAAACATACATTTTTTTTATACCGCTAAAGTGGCAAACAAACATACTCTGATGGAAATCAGTTACCGTAGCCTCTGAACGCATGTAACACATGGAGCATCACATGCGCGTTGCCGACCCTGCAAAAACCTCTTTACACCCTTTTTGAAGAACCCCATGCTGTAGTCTCCTTAGAAAACATCGACAGGCAGTTCATTCCACAGGTTGACAGTACGCGGGAGAAACTTCTCTGGAACCGTACAGTACCTACGCGACCACTTAGGCTCCAATGTGTGAGGATGAATTCATTTCATGTTACCTGTGTGTGAATGTCATTTATTTCATGTTACCTGTACGGATATATGACAACGTATATGTACTCCACCTGCCTATTTGTTAATTATGTCATCTCGGATACTCAAAAGTTGGCTGAAAGAGATTCCTCTATCTATAGAATAAGTCCGCCTTTAGATTATCTATTCTCAACTGTACTTTTAAATGGTACAATGATATTATTTAATCATTCCCATGAAAATATTTGTTTATTCATTATAAAATAAATTTATTTTATCCAGTTTTAACAATAAAGTTTACATATTATATCCTCGAAATCGTAGATTTGACAGTTCGACGTTTTTGTAATTTTTGATAGTTGTATATTGATATTTATTCAACATTTTCAATCAACCCTAAAGCATCTACACACACATTTGCACGCATACAGACGGTTTGTTTGTGTTCCCCTGTTTGTATGGAGTGGCCAGCGTGTGGTTGTAGCATTAAAAACTCTATGGGTGGGTCTAATAAGTCGCCTTTTATCGTTTACTATAACAGTTGACTTTTAAAATATTCGCCAAACTACTTAACTTTAAGAACTTTTTGCTGAGATAAATTGTTGATATAAGTATCCCAAAATTTAACAACGTTATAAAAACACGGAATGATGGCGATCATAGGCACGCCCTGTCCGTCTCAGTCTCGACACTCTCAACTAGGGTGACCAAATATTAAAGTAAAACAACCTGACAAAATAATTTAGTTAGGAGTTATTTCTCTCTATTGTTTAATACATGGTATGGGCAGATATCAAGATAATTATATTTAAACAAGCAAGGTTCAAAGCATGTCTATAGAAAATACCCAATTTTAACTTTACTTATCATCTTTGATATCGTGCATGTATAAAACAGCGTATAAATTAAATTTAACTTTTTGTAATATTAGTAGGATGTATGAATGGTTGTTATTCTTTCACACGTAAACGGCTGAACGAATTTTGATAAAATTTGGTAAACATATAAAAAACCAACTTTTACCCACGGTTTCATCTTACATGATCAGAATTCAAAATAGGGTAATCTATGTGTGAATCTCGTTTATATTATATACTATCTGCCGGCCCGGCTTCGCACGGGTAAAAACACAAAACTTCTCATTTATAATATTTGTAAGATTTTACTTGTTATTTCCTCTTTAAGTTCCAACAATTCCTATTAAATTTAATTTTCTCAGTTTCTAGCTAAAATTTCAATGTCTGGAAAATTTCTGTCGCCTGGTAACCCTAGCCTCGAACGCTCATTTGTCAAGATCGCGTTGATACTTCCTTTTAAGATGACAGGCTCCAAAACCGACCGCTCTTGACGCTCTTATATATCTATCTAGATAGATTTATGATCAGCTGTCATAAACTTTATCACAAATAGTTAAAGTACATTTTATATCTGGCAGAATCTATATGCTTACCTTGTGTTTGAGGTGCTCGATGGCGAGTCCGTCTAATCGATCACGCAAGTTAAGCAACGTCGACCGTAGCCTGTCTACGGATGGGTTTATTTATCTCGAGCTCATCAGTACTTCCGAGGACACGTTAAGCCGTCAGCCCCGGTTGTTGTATTTAGACGATAGTCGTTAATCCAAGTCAGTGGCCTTTGGGCGGTTTGAAAAAAAAATACCTTAATCTACAAATATACATATATATTTATATTACGTAACTCTAGTGTTATTATATTATACACGCAGTGTCGGCGACGTGTGTGGCGAATCGGTAGGTAGCCGTCCTCGCAATCTCCGGAACACGACGCCCTGGGGCCAGAAGTCTTCCTTCATGAAGGTCTGCAGATGGTGGGTCGGTACCCTAACCACAAATGAGCTGGGGTATGCTTTAAACCCCTTCGGTTGAGGGGAGAGCCGCGTCCCAACAGTGGGATGTTGATGCCGTATTTGATATAAACATAAGGAGACTTCCTCACCTATTTTCATTACATCTTGTTGTTGCTACAAAGGTAGTTAACATACTCTTTTGAGACTACCGTTTTTAACTTCATATTATTATGTGCCCGCGAAGAAAGCGAAGCAAATGTGAATATGCAAAGTAGGTATTAGTAATGCGCAATCACCTGCACGTGTTGCACCTTATTGACTGACGGAGGCTCTGGCTGCCCGACTGGGGAAGTACCTCCACCCGACAGAATCGGCATCAAGCCATTATCATCCAACTATTGGGGTCTCCCCAATTAATGAAGGGATTTAACTGCGCTGTTCAACTGCGGGTTGGCGGACAGAGTACCATATCCAAAACTCAATTTTATTGAGGGTTGCTGCGTTTCTGCCACTGAATGTGAACACCAGAAAACGGTTGCTGCATTGGCAGCGGGGGTCACAGCGCGTGAACAACATTTCATATTGTAATAAATGCTCGTGCATTTATATGGCTGCGGCCACCGCTTCATATCAGGCGTTTCTTGTTTTCCATCCGACGTAGTATAAAAAAGTCCCAATATCGTTAAGGCGTCGTAGATTTTTACTTCCAAAATTACGAAACTGCGTCGCCTTAAAAATGTGCTGCATGTCCACCGAATGACCGAGGTATGGGGACGTTATATCTTCGCTCAAAAGTATCCGAACTAAAAGAGAAACAACTCTCTCGCGCGTACCAATTATTATTGGTACGCGCGAGACGGAATTTATGAATGGCCCCTAATCCGTTAGTCGTCAAAATTATTATTTTGACGACTAACGGATTAGGGGCCATCCATAAATTCCGTCACACGTAAGGCGGAGGGAGGGGTCGATGAAGTGTGACATGGGGGACGTACGATGTATGTGACAAGGGGGTGGGAGGGGTCCTAAATTTTGTGACGTGACAATTCAAAATCTATTATAATCTAAGTGTTAACACGAACTTTGAACTATTAACGAAAAACTCAAAAACATTTGCAACTCTAGATGTAAATTTGCAAAGTATGTGACGTCACACTAGGGAAGGGGGGAATGTCACAAATGTGACCAGGTGTGACAAGGACGGGGGGAGGGGTCAAAAAATCATGAAATTCGTGTGACGTAATTTATGGATGGCCCCTTACAGGGTTTATTTTAAGTTATGAAATATAGTATACCTAATTATTTCAGAATTTTTACAAGTTTTTATTTATAAGCTGCGGTATCAGTAATCAAGTCTTAGATTAGTTTTAATTTAATAATTTTCCCAGAGACCGATTAAGTTGAAATTTAGCACACTCCTTTGATTCTCGTGACACGTATTTCCATTATAACCCGTATGTTAAACAGGTATGAAACAAAAGAGCTTGACAATTGTACAATTGTAGTGTAAATATAGTGATTAATTTTTTAGTTATTTTTATGTTACCAAGTAATAAAAGCTAGTTTATTTTTTTATTCTTGTGTACACATACATACATCATACTATCTATGTACCTCTATACCTAACTACCTATGTAAAAAGCCTTTGTTAATATTCAGTGTACCGAGGTACTTAATTAAAGGGGCGGCCTATACAAATTTCATTGGGAATCATCAAAGAAAGTAGGTCGAATTTTTATCGGTATTAGTGGAACACCTTCAGTGATTGAATCAATTTAAAAGTACTTCGTCCATTTGTTCAATTCAATTGATTTAAGTCTTTGATCAGCCTCAATTATAGCTTCGATATCTTTTTTTATATCTATAACGGCCGCACGCGACTTCGTTCGTGTAGACGTAATAATAAACAATTATGATTAATAAAATAAATTAGATAGTTTAAAATCATAAGTTATTATTATGGAGATCTCTCCAGCAATGTAATTATGAAAACCGCATCCAATAATGTGCAGTTGGTTTAGCGTAATGCGCATATAAAATAGAACCGGCAGACAAAAAATCTAAAAATAACGGTTCTGGCTTCTGTTGAATGCAACATTTAAGAAAGAATAAAATGAGGGGTATTTGGTATGATAAATACCCCTCATTTTATTCTTTCTCATATATCCCATAGAGAATATACTAAACAGTATGATAAATCGGTCAACGACCCTATGACTACAGCTAATGCTCCCCTGTGAGATAACCTTTCGGTTATATTACTGGATTGCGAGTCTCTAGCCCAATAAACCAATCAGACCCCTAGCCAAGTGTAATTCGCAGCGTAACGAACGTTAGATAGATCACGTGACATTTGTCAAAATCGAACATTTTAGTATGAGAATTGACAGGGGGACAAGCAAGAGAATCTTTAATCTAGGCGCTCCTAGGTTTGCCTAGTTATACCTCGGGTACCTCACCTCTCTCTCAAAAACAAGTCGACTCTCGCTCGCTTCGCTCGCTCGGCTTTCGTTGTCGATCAAAACTAGTTTTTACTATATATGTTTTAGGTCCCCAATAGTGCTAGATACTTAAAATCCGTGGTGCACGGCAGTTGAGCTTCACTTGACTAGCCATCTCTTTAGGCTTTTAATGCCTTATTTGCCATATTGCTGTCTCTGACATTGCTAAGAGGGGAAGTCAAATTCCAAAAGCTTCCTACTCCTACTAATTTCTTCTGATTAAATTCGTTGTGAGTTCCAAGGCAGCCGTAGTACCCCAGTTTATTTATATATTTACGTAGTACCCCAGTATATTTATACCGTAGTATTCGTTGTACCCCAGGGACTGCAATGGACTTCACTGTTCATTTGTCTTTTTTGGCGGTCGCCGCTGTTAATTCTGGCTACACAGGAGACACAGTGGTGGGAATGTGTGGTGGGCCCCCGTCCAATATATATAGGTTAGATAAAAGTGGCTTTGACGAACGTCCTTAGTCGAAACTATTTTAGGCCATGTTTTGTAGTCAAAAATGATTCGGAGGTGAGATATAAAGCCTAGAGGTTTAACTGGTCTAATCTAGGAGCGCCTAGATTTTGAGGATTCACTATAACATATAGATTGATATTGACTAATCATATGCCGCGACTTTCAACCTTTCTATTTTTTTATATCCATTACGATATCTTGAAATCTTCTGAACCAATAACTTATATGTGTTATAAAATTTCCGTGTGACTTTTATTGCTATATACCTACTATACTACGGTACCTACCAACCAAGTTTCATCAAAATCGCATCAGCGGTTCAAGAGTAGTCGAGCAGTATTTCCTTTCAAGTTTACGACATTTTTGCCGCGAAAATACTAAACATATTTCGATGTCCAACTAACTTGAAAAGTGTCGCTTTAACAGGGAAGTAGGGACGTATCTCTATAACGTCCCTCCATCCCTCTTGTAAAATAATAATTAGAAAAGTTTCAAAGTAATATGTTTGTGGCTCACTACGATCTTTACAGTCAATGCCAACTGTACCTGAACGTGGTGCACCCTGCGGACTAGCGAAAATGGCTGTAGGAAAAAAGAAGTAGCATACAGGGTATTTTAAGCTGACCTTTTGGTGAAGTACCTCCATCTCGCAGAATACCGCAGCCAACTAGTCTTTCCCTTGAGAGTTGTTGTGTTCCTGCGAGTGAGTGAGGCAATCCAGAAAGCAGTTGCTGTGTTGGCAGCGGGGGTGGTGGCACGCGAACATTATTTCATGTTGCTAGCGCTAATATGACTACGGTAACCGCTCTACTCAGGCAGGCCGTATGCCGTATGCTTGTTTTCATCCGACGTATGTATAAAAAAACGTACAAACTAACAAATTAACTTTACAATTTTATATAGATGGGAATGGATAATTAAGTGATTTACTTAGGCAAATTGAACAGGACGAGTCCTTTTCAACCCCCCCGAGGCAAAAGGATTTTTATAAATTTTTGATAAATTCTGTAAAAATAATTTCAGAAATTGTTTGTACAATCATTTGTCTAGAGGTAATCTTAGTGTTCTTTATTATGTCGCGAAGGAACTGTTTTATTAAACAAGTTATTTTTACCTAAGAATACCAAAAACAAGGTTTATCCCAAAAATGTTAAACTAAAATTACTGCTTACCATCAGGCAGATCGATGTCTGTGTTGTAGTATGTTTGTCAGCCTAATTGTATAAAAAAAACTTCGGCACATCAAATCCTCTCTGCATACATTCATATGTGAGTAGCAACGGATCGGCGACCCCTTGGTGTTGCTGATTTCTATGGGCGGTGGGGATTGCTTTCTCAAAGTGGTTAAGAGTTCATATACTAGCAGACAATTTTTTTTTTTACATTGCGTCGAGTGACATACATAGCTTGTTTGTCACTAATAGACAAGCTAGCCAAATAGTTAGCATTGGTCACTTTGACTCCGAGGTCACGGGTTCGATCCCCGTACAAGACAAATATTTGTGTGCATGAACATGTCTGTTTCTCTTGGTCTGGGTATATTCTATTTATTATAAGTATCATAATGTTATAATAAAGCACTTGTACTATTCCACGTTATTTAATAACGTAGAATAGTACAAGTGCTTTATTATAACACTAGCGGCCGCCCGCGACTTCGTTCGCGTGGAGTTAGTTATTTGCGAATAATTTTTAATTACATTCGAAAAAGCTAAATACCTAATGAAAGGAAAAAAATAAAAAAAGTAAAAAACAATCAATATTTAGACGAATTTTTAAAATCAATGAAGTCGACGGATATAATTTTTTAAAACCTCTTTGTAAAACCTAAAGTACTTTTTATTGTTATAATAAAACATCCCTCCTTATAATAGTAAGTATGTAGTTGTTTTCAATATTTTTTATATTTAAATATCATTTAAAATCCTTCTGCCATAATTACTTTAACTTCAATAACATTGGATTTTCATACAAATTTCCAACCCCCGTTTTAACACCAAAAATGGGTTGATTTCTAAAGATACATTATAAGTACACCTCCACACTATCTATATATACATTTTAAATTTCAAGTTTCTTACTTCAAAAATATAGAACTTTCATACAAATTTCCAACCCTCGTTTTAACCCCAAAAAGGTGTTGATTTCTAAAGATACATTATTAGTACACCTCCACACCATCTATAGAGCATACATTTTAAATTTCAAGTTTCTTACTTTAAAAACATAGAACTTTCATACAAACTTCCAACCCCCGTTTTAATCCCAAAAAGGGGTTGATTTCTAAAGATACATTATTAGTACACCTCCACACCATCTATAGAGGTTACATTTTAAATTTCAAGTCTCTTGCGTCAAAAACATAGAACTTTCATACAAACTTCCAACCCCCGTTTTAACCCCAAAAAGGGGTTGATTTCCAAAGATACATTATTAGTACACCTCCACACCATCTATAGAGCATACATTTTAAAATTCAAGTCTCTTACTTCAAAAACATAGAACTTTGATACAAATTTCTAACCCCCGTTTTAACTCCAAAAAGGGGTTGATTTCTAAAGATAAATTATTAGTACACCTCCACACCATCTATAGAGCATACATTTTAAATTTCATGTTTCTTACTTTAAAAACATAGAACTTTCATACAAACTTCCAACCCCCGTTTTAACCCCAAAAAGGGGTTGATTTCTAAAGATACATTATTAGTACACCTCCACACCATCCATAGAGCTTACATTTTAAATTTCAAGTCTCTTGCGTCAAAAACATAGAACTTTCATACAAACTTCCAACCCCCGTTTTAACCCCAAAAAGGGGTTGATTTCTAAAGATACATTATTAGTACACCTCCACACCATCTATAGAGCATGCATTTTAAATTTCAAGTCTCCTACTTCAAAAACATAGAATTTTCATACAAACTTCCAACCCCCGTTTTAACCCCAAAAAGGGGTTCATTTCCAAAGATATATTATTAGTACACCTCCACATCATCTATAGAGCATACATTTTAAATTTCAAGTCTCTTACTTCAAAAACGTAGAACTTTTATACAAACTTCCAACCCCCGTTTTAACCCCAAAAAGGGGTTGATTTCCAAAGATACATTATAAGTACACCTCCACACCATCTATAGAGCATGCATTTTAAATTTCAAGTCTCTTACTTCAAAAACATAGGACTTTCATACAAACTTCCAACCCCCATTCTACCCCCTTAGGGGTGGAGTATCGTAAAATCCGTTCTTAGCGGATGTCTACACCCTTTAGGGAACCTACCTGCCAAATTTGAAGTTTGTAGGTGTTATAGTTTCTGAGATTTCGTGATGAGTGAGTGAGTGATTTACTCTTTTATATATATAGATTATGATAATAATGTTCCACCAAGTGCCATCAATCAACAGTATCAACTTTATTATAAGTATGTATTTAAGTACAATTATTAGTTGTCTATTACCCATAGTACAAGCTTTGTGCTTAATTTGGGACTATATGGCGCTATGTAAATTGTCCAGAAATATTTACTGATAACTGTTTGCCAGTCTGATTTGAAACAGTTTTATAAGGAAAATCGGTCGGGTGTTGCCATCCCTGCTGGTAACGCAGCAACATGCCGCAACACCACAAGGACGTATCTATAACCTCACAAGGTTGTTGTCCATCTATTATCGACAGTCTATCATAACTATTGGCTATGAAATGGCAGTATATTGACATTAATAAATTTAATTTAGAATGTTATTTTAAGGAGAAAAAAAAATCCCAGAGCTAGATCGAATTTAGTCTGAGCAATTTAATCAGTAAAACTGTTTGTGAGTTTGCCATGTCATATAAGTGTTTCTAAATAAAAGGTATATGATTATATTACATTATTTCAAGTTTTAAAGTTATGTTAAAAAGTATATGATAATAATATATTACATTCTAAGAAGATTTTTTTACACTTACTACGAAGTATTTAAGTATTTAGTTAAATCCTTCGTTAAAAACTTTCAAGTTGACTTTTGATAACTTTACAAGTACTTACCTAAGTAACGATTAAACTGTACGACTTGAATACTACAACAAATAATACAAGCGAAACTTTAGCATTTGTAAGTTAGAATCCGCATAACATAACGACTATTTTTTTTTTATAAAAATTGGTTCCGTTTTGTAATCTGACAACAGCCGTATAAGTTTCGGGTTAAAAGTTAAGCTTAACTTTTAATCCGAAAGTAATACGGCTGTTCCAACGGCTGCCCGGCTGTCACTTTGTATCAGCGTTTTGTGTTCCTCAATACGGCTAAACTACGCTAAACTTACTGTAATTTGGTGGGTTGTGGATGTGAAATGACGTTTTGTCAATATTACCTGCAACAATTATATTAGCATCAATTTTTTCCTATATTGTTTTGTATTTTTATCTGTGCTTTTATCTCAGATTAAAACAAACCCTTCCTTCTTAAGTCCGAGACTTTTATTTAGTACACATACGAGTATACTTCACTTTTTATAATAATGTTTGGTACTAATAATTACCATTTCTTTCTTTCTTTCAAAATCAAACCAAAATTAATGAACTCGTTCAGCCAGTTGCTTCCCAATAAAAATTGTAGGCTCTTTGAAATTAATTGAATCGGCATTTTTATTGCGGATGGTTTTTCCGCCTTCAAAGTTCGCCGACCTCTGGTCTAGGGGAACTCAATCATGTCGCTACTTATAAATCAAACGCTTGAAACTTGAGCTATCAATCAGGTTCCATTCCAATGAAAGGTTAAGCGTACGTCCCATGATATGCCGTACCAAGTTATTGGACAACCCATTCGTCTGCGGCAAAGCCGACCCTTTTCCACTTTCGTCTCACGTAGGGTCCCGGGATCAAATTTCCCTGTAATAAATGTGGGCATTCATTCGTACTGATTATTCCCGACCCGAACTTGGCTGATCGCGGCCGCGCGGGGTGATTTGTTTTCACTGAATTGCCGCCCGGATGAGCAATTAGTATGTAACTATATGCAGATGAAACTGGTGATATTTTATAGAGGCGTAAGTGGCACGATCGTTATGCAAATAGATGTAGGGCAGCGTATTTATAAAGTGCCTGACTGGGGGAGTACCTCCTCCTCTCAGAATACCACAGCCAAATAACAATTCCCTTAAGGCTTTGTTGTGTTCCTGTGAGTGAGGTTACCAGGAAGTTTTATATTTTTACGTTATATATTAAAAATATTTTAAACCTTTTGATTACGTACACTCATGCCAAAAACACTTATCCATTCATAAAAAAAAGTATCTAATGAATGCCTTACAGTCCTGCTTTTTCAAACATGCCCAGCTTTTTTAGTATCAAAGGTTTAAAACCCCGCTTTGATCTAAAATAGACCTGGCAACGCTGATTCAGGCTCATTTAAAAACCTAATCGCTCCATCATCTCAATACACTTACCTCCTTCGGAGCTCAAATAAACTTTGACATACATCGGCTTAAAAAACAGTAGACCATAAAGGGACTCGTAAAGTTAGTCGACTTATCTGCGCACGGCTTAGCCGCAAGTAAGCCGGCAAATGGGCCCCCGAGATTATACAACTTCGGTGATTTACTGTACTATAGGCGGACCATAAAGTTTCGCTAGTGGCCCTATTCGCATGTAGTTAATATTGAATTAAACTAGTAAAAGCGTTTTGTCGAAATGTGCCACAAAGGTAATGAATTTATAATACGCGTTATTGCGTTATCAAGTTGTTTTGGAATAGAATATTTGGGATTTAGCTTTTAACATAGAGATATTATTTCATTAAATGCTAAGTAGTCGATAAAATTATATAAGGCAGACTTTATAAAACTTTTTCTTTCTATTTTCCTCTACGCAACGGGAATGTTTCAAAATATATTCGTTGTGTAAAATGTCTACATTATAAAATGTATTATAGAATTAATGAGGTGCTGCAGAAGAATACAACCTACCCACCTAAGTTGGTGACTTAGCTTAGTAGGGTAGGTTGGTGGGTGTACCCCATGGTCCATTCATTCGTAATATACCCACATACCTTATTTTAAGTCGACGGATAAATAAATAAATAAATAATGTTCCCTCCTGCCATGTAGTGAGAGCAAAAGATAATAACTTATTTTTTCAATAAACGTATTTTTTGGGATTCGTGACTATACCTCATCACGGATAATAGTTTCGTTGAAAGGATATTGTTGTGTTACGTGAAAAATGCTGTATCGCGGGCGAGTAAGAGGCTCCTATATAGGCCATAAATTACATTACTTTTTCAAGATTGCCCCAATAAAATAACAGCCTAATCTCCTGATGGAGCCGCGCTGCTGTAGGACTAATCTCCGGAAGGAGGCGCGCCGCCGTTGACACGGGCACTCAGCACTCTATACACGATAAATTTTGAAATTGACATCTTTGCTTTTGCATGTACTCTTGATCTATTCATAAAAATTCGCATTGTGGACATTGTGTTACAAAATGACATAATTAGAGATGGACAAAATGCCGGGCATTTACGATAAATTCCCAAAAAGTACTTACAAATTCCCTATTTATGCCCAAAACTAGGCATTTATTGGGGATTTACAGGTACTGGGCACTTATTGTAAATGTCGGGCATTTTGCCCATCACTAGACATAATATATTATTGTCAGGTACATTTTATTTTACAATTGACATTATGTCTTATCATTTTATACTTCTAATTACATTGCAACAAATGACATAATTTTGGATTAGATTGTATGTTTGTAATTTAAATATTTTTATTCTTATTTCTTGTATTGAATTTTTATTATTGATTTCTATATTTGCTACACTGTCGCATTGAGTAATAGAGGCCTGTAATGACAAATGTACCTATGTTTGTTGACAAAGAAATCTAGTTGTTTTCAAGGTATGTATATTTGTGACTTTCTTTTCTTTTCCACCATAACTTCTGAACAGTACAACGGATGTAAGTGAATGTGGTACCTATAGTTAGAATCCTTATTTACTTCACTTTCGTTTGAATTAATTATCAGTAATGTGGGTCATGGTTCAATTTGGTCATTCGCACAGCAATCCTCGTCTCATCTTAGAATTCTGTACAAATTTTGTGTTTTTTTTTTAGTGAAAACTTCTTCAGCGGCTTTGTGCACTTTTTGAGATGGGTAAAAAATGTTAAACTCGCATCAGGCAGGACACGTGACCTGATCGAAAATTCGTAAGATAGAGGAAGAGTAGACTGCGGGCGCGGCGTAGGAGAGGAAGTAATATCCCCCTCTCTTTGTACCGCGCGGCGAAAATGTACCAAATAAATAAAGCAATTCGTGCGAAATTGTTCCCTAACCATTCCAAAATATTCAAAAATGCACAACGTTAATGTTCAAGTTTTCACTTCTGCCCACACTCCCGGAGTGCAATCCGTTTTTTTTTTTACTTTCCTATGTGTTTTTCATCCCTCTCCTTTTAAAATTAGAGAGTCTATAAAGTTATGTGTCCGTATAGCCTAATTTTCAAAGCCTTTTTGTAATTTAAAATGCATGGTGATATCGTGAATTCCGAAGAACACCAGAGAAGGGAACACGTTTTCCAAACACAAAGACTACCTTTCTAATACAATACTTCCTCATAATGTTATCAATTTCCGGCAATTTGACATAAAGCCAGCGCGTTACTTCCTTAAATCGCACCGGAAGCAACGCGATATCGTTTAATAGTAAATTGCAATGCACACACAACACACCTTTGAAGACCTTTACTAACCGAACATTATTTTTATCGGCATCAAATCATAATCATCCTATTGTTGGGATACGGGTCTCCCTTCAATCGAAGAGGTTTAGAGCATACTCCACCACGCTGCTCAACTGCGGCAGTGTTCTAAAGCCACTGACTTGGCTTAACGACTGTCATCTAATGACAACAGTCAGGACCGACGACTTACAGGAGAAAGACTTGACGGGAGGGACAGTGTTCGAAACTGTTAGCAGAATCGAAAATTTCCTTAGCCTGCCTGCTGTCATCAGTCGCTTATAAAAGGCATACACCGCTATTAATCTAATATGGCTACGTCAACCGCTTCACATCAGGTGGTCCGTATGCTTGTCTGCCACCCGACGTAGTATAAAAAAAATATTATTGCTCTCTTTTTGCTCACCGACTGCCGTACATATCACATCTCTCTTATAAACTCGTTCCTAATTATATTTTGACTTATATAACAGCCCATGTTGAAAGCCTTATAATATATAAAAGCCTTAATATATAAATGGGGTGTAAGTGTGTCATCAACATCTTTGAACCAAAGCCAACCTCACCTGCACGTGGTGCACCCTGCTGACGGGCAAACGAGGCTCTGGCGAAAAGCGAGGTAGGGCATTCCGTATTTTGTGGGCTACCCAACTGGGAAAGTACCTCCACCTCACAGAATACAGCAGCCAAATAACAATTCCCTTGAGGCTTGTTGTGTTCATGCGAGTGAGTGAGGTCACCAGAAAGAAAGGAAGGAGTTACTGCGTCGGCAGCGGGGGTGGCGGCGCACGAGCTATATTTCATGTTGCGAGCGTTAATGTGCCACTGCCACTCGACGTAGTATAAAAAAAAATCCTCTCTGAAATTATTGTTTTTCCTATAATATATTACATAACAGCTACGCAAGTCCTCGCATCGTTGCACACGGACGAATCAAGTCGACAACAGATTGCCACTCCAGCAGCTCATTCTATTAAAATCAGATAATCATTAAGCGAAGCAGCAATAACCATGGAAATGTCTTCAGCCATCCAAGGCTCTTCACCTGAAATTCACGTGCCATTTAACACAGGCTCGTTAGGTTAAGAGGCCATAAAGATATCCCGTCTGTTTCGTGTCAGTCCTTTGTCGGCTAATGTTCGTTACACACAAATATCGTCAACGACATTTTTATTCCTCGTAAGTTATGTTCTTTGTGTTGTTATACTCTTAATGTTCATGCGATACGCTATTAGATTAACAAGAAATTATTAACTGAAATAAAAAAACCCGAGTGCAAAATTCTAACAATTTCATCTCCTTTCGGAATGCTTTTGCGTAAAAAAAAGATTTCAATATAAAAAAGGGAGAACAATTTTATAAAAAAACTATACTTGTTGATGCCGACTTGGTCACCGCTTAGGAAATTCTGTAGGATAAAGTATGCGGTGGTATAGGTACTTAAAGGATTTCCTATTTAACGTACTCTTTGGCAGTTCTTGAATGTCGGCACTAACGTTCTAGCACAGACTACCACGAGAAACAAACAGTACCCTAAGTTTATTCAATTATAATTTTATATGAAATGGAATATGAAAACATTCAATTTCATATAAATATTAATTACATTTTAAAAAGCCTGACGTCGTTGCTCGTGTCAGTGTAATTGAACACGCAAGTTAAACAACGTCGGCCGTAGCCTGTCCATAGATGTGTTTATTACCTTCGTGTTTCCTTGCTTCCTTCTTCGGAGCTTCGGAGGGCACGTTAAGCCGTCAGTCTCGGCTGTTGGCATTAGATGACAATCGTTAAGTAAGTCAGTACCCGCAGTTGAGCAGCGTGGTATGCTTTAAACCTCTTCGATTGAGGGGAGTCCCGTATCCCAGCAGTGGGATGAATAAGAGGTTTACGACTACAAATATTATTAACAGGATAAGTAAATGTTAAAGACGTTAAACAAACAAAAAATATGAGTACTTATACAAAACAAAGACGTAGATAATATAGCAAACACTAGTAAGAATAATAAGAAAAAACAAATATTTGTTTATAACAAAGTAAATATTGTTAAATAATATAACTAAACAAATGTTTATTTATAATTAACCGTAATTTTAAGCTGCCCGACTGGGAAAGTACCTCCACACCTCATATAATACCGCAGCCAAATAACAATTCCCTTGAGGGTTGTTGTGTTCCTGGGAGTGAATGAGGTCAGGAAGGAGGGAATTGCTGCGTTGGCAGCGGAGGGCAGCGCGCGACCGATATTTTATGCTGGGAGTGTTTGCCCGATTACTTTGAGGGTCTCTCCTCCTCCTCACTCTCTCGCAGGAACACAACAGTTCCTGCGAGAGAGTGAGGACACCAAAAAGGAAGAGTTGCTCCAATGCAGCGGGGGTGAAGCGCGAAAGCGATAATCCATGTTGCGAGCGTTAATTTGACTACAGTAACCGCTACAACCGTTATATATATACCTACTAACCACGCGAACACCCAACTTCAAATATAGTCTTGTCTTACAATTATATCACTTTACGAACAAATAGTACGTCTACCTACGTAAGCAAATCTGTCTCGAAGCGTTCAACAGAATCGACAGACAAACCCAGACAAGCTCAGCCAAGCATAATGCCAATAATATGTAATTGGCAAACGAAGCGTTCAATATTACATGTATTTTGCCACAATTATTTCCATTGAAGCTCTCACATTTTCACTTTGTGCTCAGCTCACTCAAGGGAATTTCAGTAACACAAAGGAATAGCAAAAATGTCTTTCCTTTACATTCCATTGAGACAATTATTTTTATTCGTTTGAATTCTAGTTATGCAAGATGCAAGCACATGTATAGACTATAAACTAACTTACGCCTGCGACTTCATACGAGAGTATCCCGGTATCCCGTCGGAATTTTCAACAATACTACTTAGGAGATGCCTACATCATAATAGCTATTTGTATACCAAAAACCAAGTGGTCTTCCGCCGAAGCTGAAGCCGATTACCATCGGGATTTTTGATCGCGAAAATCGGACTTCTCTTTAAGTTTGCGATAAATATCTTCTTTAATGTACTCGTAGATAGAGCGTCTTCGTCCGTACCTGCTAAGCTTATTAATATTAGCGCTAATTTAAGGTGAAGTTAGAAGTGAAGTTAGACTTTAGCTTAGGCGGTAGGACCCTAGACCCGTCCAGCCCCCTTACCACTATCTCTTATTGCGATTAAATAAATTACTTATTCATACCAATGAATAAAATAAATAAAATAAAAAATTAAATTAAATTAAATTTATTACCACTAGAAATACAACAAAAAAATAAGCGATCCATTTGAAATAGAGTCGCTTATTCGTTGGTATGAATAAGCATTCTATTCAGTTATTGAATCGCAATAAGAGATGGTGGTAAAGGGGCTGCTTTGATCTGTGCGTTGACAGATCAGTCAGTAATAGCTGAGACACTCTGCACGTTTGTTTTTTTTTTTCACTTGAGATTCTTGTGAAATTATTATCGACGCATGCATACGTAAGAGATGAACAACAAAAGTAATTGTGGAAACAAATTCATAAAAGGTAATGAGAATATTCTGAATGTTTTATTATAATACTAGCTTCCACCCGCGGCTTCGCCCGCATTTACTTTTTTTTAGTAAATAGTATCCTGTGTCCTTCCTAATACCTTTGAGAATATGTGTACAAACTTTCATGATGATCGGTTGAGTAGTTTCGTCGTGAAAGCTTATCAAACAAACTCACATTTATAATATTACAACCCTCAAACGAATTGTTATTTGGTTGTGGTAATCGATGAGGTTGATATTCCCCAGTCGGGCAACTGCGTTGTACCCTACCTCCCTTTTGCCAGAGTCTCTTTCACTAGTCACCAGGTGCACCACGTGCAGGTGAGGTTGACTTTAGCCCTAAAGATAGTGATGAGCCATTTACACCCCAATTACTTTTTTTTTATTTAATTATCCAAAATATAATAATAATAAACATTAAATAGACTTCGACCATTCGCAAAAATCAGAAATGGTTTATCCTGGATATGGTGAGATCCCTGGCTCGATACAATACAATGTTTTTTTTTATATACATAAATATAAATATAAATATTTCTGGACAATTTACACACCGCCATCGGGTCCCAAATTAAGCGCAAAGCTTGTATTTTTATTGTAAATACATACATATAATACATAGAAAACACCCAGAGCAAGACAAACAGACATGTTCATGCACACAAATATTTGTCTTGTGCGGGAAACGAACCCGCGACCTCGGAGTCAAAGTGGCCATTGCTAACCATTCGACCACCGAGCTCGTCATACATGTATTCTAATTTATTTTTAATCTGGTTTGTTTATAAAGAAATGTTTCAGATTTTTTTTTTACATTTATTGTATGGATTTGGCCCTGACTGATTCACCACCAAACTCAATATGTGTGTTAAAATACTGTTTTCTAACTTAAAATAAGTACTATGATTTCTTACCTACTCCAGTGTGAAGTAGATAACTCTACTTATGTAATAGTATTTTCGTCAGAAAGCATTACGTACACTCTATTATACTGAAATTGACGGTAAAATGTTTGTATAGAAAAAAGAACTTTCCTCTCACAAAGATTTCAAGAGAGATAAATATCCGGGTGCGTTTGACATAAAAAATATCATTTTTGCTCACACTCAACTTGTCTACTGTCGTTCGTTACATAAGCTATCAAATTCTGCTTATGTACAGGCGTCGTCTGTGTAAGCAGTATTTACTTTATTACTTAGTTGTGGAATCCTGCGGAAGATGTTTTACAAACATAAGCCATTTTTGAGACAAAAGATTTGGATACGGTTTTATTATTTCATTTAGATCAGTGGTTCCCAACGTTTTTTTGTTCACATTTCAATGTAGAGATCCAACTGTCCTAAAAATCTACTACACTGTATTTCGAGAAAACAATATTTGGTTTAATATTTCTCAATCTCTTGTGTTATAATTCTCTATCGCGGACCTTTATTTTGCTCTCACGGATCACTAGTGGTCCGCGGACCACCGGTTGGGAACCCCTGATTTAGATATTGCGTAGAGGTGAAAATACGTGGACCAATGCTGCCAATCTTTTTATAGTCCAGAATGAATAAAGAGGCTTTTATTTAACAAGATATTCCTATTAATATTTATCTATATAAAACTATATATGGCATGCCAGCGTCAACGCCAAGACTGTCAATGTCTCTTATAAATATTTTTTAAAATGCAAAAATTCACCTCCCCGCCTAGGTGGGATTCCACCAAAGCGGGGGAGGTGATTTTTTCCATTTTTTTAAATATTTATAATATTCTGGCAAGTTGGCCAAAACAACTATTTAAATAATAATAATAAAGGTCTCTTGTCCTTTGCCGATGCAATTGGGGCTCCTCTTTTCGCTTACCATCAGGCGAAGGCGCTTCGCCTGATGGTAAGCGCCCTTCGTTTATTGGTGATGGTTAGAAGATTGGACCACAATGAAGTGTGGGCGGGCCGCAATTATGTTTATAATATCGGGAGCATCAGGCTGACATAGCTGTACTGCCGTAAGTTTTGGACTGGTTTTTTTTTAAACTAGGTAGGTCTTTTTACTTAAGTACTATTACTTATACTGTGCTTAAGGTAAGTTTAACTGGGCGAGACGATATTTTTTTAGATGTTTTACAACATACTGAAAGGACAAAAATTAACGCACTAACACATACTCGATGATGTTATCAATAGACTTATATTATTTAATACAATTTGTAATATAATAAAATTTATTTCAGACAAATATATAAAGGCACAGCTCAAACTACGGAACGAGAGCGCTACCGCCGAAGCCCAAGCCGATTACCATTTTTTTTAATTGCAAAAATCAAACTTCATCTTAGATAGGTGGTAATTGTGTTCAGCTTACCTGGTAGAAACACTAGAGCTCTGTCGACTATGCTGAAGATGTTTGTCATTAACTTTAACCTAATGTCTATTTTTGGATCAAAATATTCCATCGGAATCGGCCTAGGCGGTAGGTTCCCTGGTCAGGGGCCCTACTATCGAAGCTGAAGCCGATATCATCGGGTTTTTTGATAGGGAAAATTACACTTTAGCTTAGGCTGGCAGTAATTTTGTTTAGCTTAGCTGATAGGAACCATATAGCTCTGCCGACTAAGCTGAAGATGTTTGTCACTTACTGAAACCTAAGATTTATTTTTGCGATCTAAAAATCCGATGGTAACCAGCTTCAGCTTCGGCAGTAGGGCTCCAGGTTGAAATTTGACATACAAGTAGCTATCCTTTCCTTAGACGTAGGCACCTGCTAAGAAGGGATTTTCGAAAATTCCCACGGAATACCGGGATATGCGCATACGAACTCGCAGGCGCAAGCTAGTTGTTATATAATTTTCTGACTAAAAGTTGCTCTGATCGGGTAGTAAATAGGTTTCGAACTCCCTGCCCTCATTCGGAACCAAACTCCAATAAATATCGAGTACAAAATAAACAACCGCCATAAAATACCACAAATCGCTTTAACCTTAAAATTGGCAAAACTTTTTTAATATAACCTTTAATGCGTGTTACAATGAAAACAAAAAGTTTTTCCCATAATTTACTTTAAATAATAACAATATCGGTACAATTTGTAAAATTAGTCCATTTGGTACCAAACATTTTTTAACTCGGTCGGTATTTTGCAAAATCACAAACTTGATAAAGGAAAAAGAAAATGGAGGTGTTTGTTCAACTTTGTTATGTTAAAAGTGCGCTAACGAATGTTGATACCGTATAAAAGCGTCCAAATTTTATAGTTCCATACCAATCGACTTGAGACGCGAATTTCGTTTCTCTAGTTTCGCTCTAAAGGCGAATAAAGTGACGGCCGCAACAACATAATAGGGTCTTTAGTATAAATAAAAAAAAATCTGTAGTATTTCTGACAATATTTCATTATTATTTTCGGGCACGGACTTCTTTCCTCTTTCTATTTACTTATATCGACATTTCTTAGATCATACCGTCAGCTCCATAAATATATACAGGAAATGTGTGAACTCCAGGATTTCTATAAAAAAAAAAACCTAGAAAATGTACATGTAATTGCCATTGGCACACATCGCCAAGTTTCATTGATGTGTTCACAAAAAACTGACATTGGGTCATCGATAATATGTCTCCATTAGGGCGCGTTCCCACTATGTCGTAACGGTTAATTTATCGTCGGACGACAATCGTTTCTAGCTGTTTCCATTATAAAGACTGTTTGTCGTCAAATTTTTTTATCGTTTAGCGATTAACGTATCTAGCTGTTCCCATTGGATCGCGACATTCGCGACGAAATTTTATCGTTTCACGGCAGTAGCTTTGTCATTTACACATCATTAGCAAGCTACAAATCTACAGTCGCCTCTACGTTCGCACAATGACGAGACGATATTTTTATCGTGGCTACGATAGATTTGCCGTAACGATTTAGTCCGACTAAATATCGTTTTACGACTGTCGTGCTAGCCGTTCTCACTGTCATGACAATCTGTCGTCACCGCAAAAAATGTCGTAGACGACAGTAAATCGTGTCGTTCTATATGTGAACACCTCAATATAAATATATAATCCACGACACTTAAAACTACACGATTATTTGTCGTCACGACAAAGTGGGAACGCACCCTTATCCAAACACGCCATTGACATATCAACAGCTCGGGTTTAAAAATATAATTTACCGATTCTGCATTTTAATTCAATATATTCACACTTTTATATTTAAGTTAAAGTGTTTTACCCTTCCGCTTGAGCATCCATTTCAATATCTGTTTCCGTAAACAATACATGAAAAATCTGCTTCTGTTTCTGCTTTCGGTATGACACTTCGTGGCATCACTAATGTAATGCCACACAAATAGACAAAAACAAACAAAATACGAATTCTTTCTTCTTTTGAATGTTCTTGATGCTCTAGAAGTCCTTAGCTGAAATAAATGCGCCAAAGACACGACTGTAGATAACCTGAAGTGCTCTTCTCAACATAAATTGGTGTAACACTTGGGAACATTTCACATTTTGAGTATTTTTAAATTCTTCTTGAGACAGGTCTTTAACTTTTATATTTATTTAATAATCTTTTTTTATACCACGTCAGACAGACAAGAGAGGGTCCACCTGTGAAGCGGTTACCGTAGCCATATAAACGCTCGCAACATGCAATATCGCTCGCGCGCTGCCACTCTCGCTACCAACGCAGCAACTCCTTCCTGTCTGGTGACCTCACTCACTTGCAGTAACACTACAACCCTCAAAGGAATTCTTATTTAGCTGCGGTATTCTGTAAGGTGGAGTACTTTCTCAAGTCGGGCAGCTTACAAATACGCTGTACCCTGCTGCCAACGCAGCAACTCCTTCCTGTCTGGCGACCTCACTCACTCGCAGGAACACAACAACCCTCAAGCGAATTGTTATTTGATTGCGATATTCTGTAAGGTGGTGGTACTTTCCCCAGTCGCGCAGCTTACAAATACGCTGTACTCTTCCTCTCTTTTGCCAGAATCTCGTTAGTAAATCAGCATGGTGCACCACGTGCAGGTGGGGTTGCCTTTGGCTCTAAAGATCTTAGTGAGTCACTTATACCCCAAAATCTCGGTCATTTAAGTCATTTTCAAGTACACAAAGTGGTTACGTGGAAGGGAATTTACTGTAAAAATATTAGCGTATATTTTATTAATTACTAAAGCTAGTCACACATTAAGAAGATACGATGAATTTAGAACGAGACACAGATGCGTGTAATGCTGCGGCTACACTACCTTACCGTCTACCGGGCTGTTACCGCAATAATTGTGGCATTAAATTACTGTTTAAATTACTGCGTGAAGTGGTGTGGTTACACTAGAGTTTACCTAGATATGCCAATAAATTAGGCGGTAAAAATATCATTTTTCAAGATGGCGGTTGAAGCTGCAGCTGTTATATTTATTTAGATGGTTTCGGTCTTTTTTCTCTTTCAAATCATCATTGTACACCGCGATTTTTATCGGGGTATATCCGACCGAAAGCCCATAAAAAGATACGGTTCGCATTGGAATAATTCCAAAACTCAAGCTTTTTTCATTTGACTACTCCATGTCGGTCGATACGTGCGTCGCCGTTGAGCTCATGTTGCACACTGGACAAACGGTAGTGTGACCACAAACGCATTAATTACTGCGGTAATTCTCTTTGATGTGCGAAAAAAGACCGCCGCCGGAGCTATTGTCTACCGCCATATGCCATATTGATTGGCATTGTAAAATTATGGCCATAAATCGTGGTTACACCTAGGCGTTGTTGAAATTATGGCAATAATTATTGGCATATCACGGTACTGTAGCCGCAGCATAATGCTGCGGCTACACTACCTTACCGTCTACCGGGCTGTTACCGCAATAATTGTGGCATTAAATTACTGTTTAAATTACTGCGTGAAGTGGTGTGGTTACACTAGAGTTTACCTAGATATGCCAATAAATTAGGCGGTAAAAATATCATTTTTCAAGATGGCGGTTGCAGCTGCAGCTGTTATATTTATTTAGATGGTTTCGGTCTTTTTTCTCTTTCAAATCATCATTGCACACCGCGATTTTTATCGGGGTATACCCGACCGAAAGCCCATAAAAAGATACGGTTCGCATTGGAATAATTCCAAAACTTAAGCTTTTTTCACTTGACCACTCCATGTCGGTCGATACGTGCGTCGCCGTTGAGCTCATGTTGCACACTGGACAAACGGTAGTGTGACCACAAACACATTAATTACTGCGGTAATTCTCTTTGATGTGCGAAAAAAGACCGCCGTCGGAGCTATTGTCTACCGTCATTTGCCATATTGATTGGCATTGTAAAATTATGGCCATAAGTCGTGGTTACACCTAGGCGTTGTTGAAATTATGGCAATAATTATTGGCATATCACGGTACTGTAGCCGCAGCATAAGAGATAGTGATATAGCTTATCTAGCTTTACCTATAGCGGCAGAGCAGTGTCTCGCTCTAAATAAATAAATGAATGAACGAAACATTAATTACAAATAAATTTGATTACCATAACAAAAGGTTATAGTGAGTTAATCTTAAAAGATAGACATAATTATGCTGTCGCGGACTTTCTTTTACAACTTTTAAAGAGGAACAATTCCATCATACATGATTTTTGCGTAACTTCAACCGTTTACGCAGCGCACGCAACGTAAGCCCTCAAAAGGATGTTTTTTTCCATTTTTCATTGGTGCTCCGCTCCTATTGATAGTAGCGTGATGATATATAGCCTATAGCCTTCCTTGAAATATAGGCTATCTAACACCAAAATATTTTTTCAATTCGAACCAGTAGTTCCTGAGATTAGTGCGTTCAAACAAACAAACAAACTCTTCAACTTTATAACATTAGAATAGATTGTATATAGTTGCAATTGTAAATTATATACATAGTGGCAACAGTGTGATTACCGATCTCATCTTGTCCCGTTCCGCTCTAAATGATCTCTCATTATGTTGTCCGTTGTAACAGCGATCTTATGGAAAAACCAATAATCAATTAGTGCTGAGCGATTTCATACTGAAAGGAAGAAAACGGTACCAAAAGATATTTCCAACGCAGCAAGTGATATTCCCACAGTTATTGCTATGTGTGCGTATAATAGATTATATAGGCTTGATTTGGCAGATGCTTGTTAAGATCCGATAAGATCACTCTTATTCTTTTTTATACTACGTATACTACGACGGGTGGCAAACAAACATACGGCCCGCTAGATGTGAAGTGGTTATCGTAGCCATAGTAACGCTCGCAAAATGAAATATTGCTCGCGCGCCACCACCCCCACTGCCAGCGCAGCAACTCCTTCCTTTCTTCCTTTATTTTTTGTTGTGACAACAATTCATAATTTTATGTTTTCATAGGTATTTATTCTGTGTATGTTGTTAACATGATTTTGTGAACCGCATTCGAGTTTTATCTGCTTTTCCCTAAGGTTGACTGGTCTTAGCATTAAGTCCACCTTTTGTACCCTCATTCTATGGTGAATAAAGTTTAAATAAAATAAAATAAATAAATAAAAGAACTGGAAAGAGATTGTACAGTGGATCGGCTTTTTATTGCCTGTACCACAATAAAACTATTCCATACAAATTCTGATTTATTAACTATTACATAAATAAAAACTACTACATAAACAAAGTGTGAATGCGCGTATATGCATACGACCTCGAACAAACCATGCTACAAAGACAAATGGTATGTCCTTTAGCGTCAAATGTGGTCACATAATTTGATCTCGCCTACGTCATCGCCTGGACATTGTATGGAAAATGACAGATTTTGACAACCAAATTCGTGACGTTACTAGCCTCCCCAACCCGTCTGGCCAGCGTGGGGAGTGTAGGCCAAATCCTCCTTCTGTCTCGGACGGACGAGAGAGGGTCGTGCTCCTGTAGTGGAGACTAAAATGACCTGATGATGATGACTAGCCAGTAGTATGCTAGGTCCCCATTATTTGTAGACCAAACGATTAGGGGGCATTCATTTACGTTCGCCTTATCAGTACATACCGTCTATAGAGTATATTTCATATTCACACACTGGTATTAGATAACTTAATCCTGTTAATAAACAACCACAGAAAACATTAAGTATACTGTGAGGTCTCAAAGCACGCGCCCTAGGGAAATCTGGGACTTTTTCGAAACAAATAAAACGCGCAAGGATATTAATCCCCTTTCAGTATTTAGTTTATTTACTTACCCGCAGATGTATCAGATTGTGTCTGCCCCTCTGCTATGTTTGTATTTTTATCTTCAATCATTAATACTAGAACTATACTTATATAATATATATATATATATATATATATATATATATATGTATTATATATATATATATATATATATATATATATATATATATATATATATATATATATATATATATATATCTATATATATATATATATATATATATATATATATATACAATGAATACCCAAAAAATGTCATCACTAAAATAGATCTCAAATTACTATCTGGGACTTCTTTTACATATTCTCTTCGCGCCGAACTTTGCACTTGTAAACATGCCAAACAGCTCGTCAAAAAATTGTAAAAATCACACTTCTAGTACACTGAAAACAGATGGAATTCCGTAATTTCAACAAGTAATTTAATACTGATTTAATTAAGTTAATATTATTTTGTTGTAACAAAAGCCATGCAATGGACGCTTGCGACATCCGAGGCATCACTCACGCGTTGCCGACCTTGCAAAAACCCTGTTCCTTTCCTTGAAAAACGCCATACTGTAGTTTCCTGGGAAAATCATGACAGGGAGATCAATCCACAACCTGACAGCTCGAGTTAAAAAACTTCTCTGTAACCGAACAGCTAGTGTTGTAAAAAACTCGAGTCTGGGAGTCTACATTTGCAAACTCGACTAATTTTGCATGCTTGCTAGACTTGGACATTCATAAGTCTGAATCGAGTCCAGCACGACTCGCCGGAGCCCGGACTCAAGTCGAATAAGAACTTGAGCCGCAGAACCAACTCGAGTTCGAGTACCAAACTCAAAACAACTTCTACTCAACAAACTCTCCAGTACAACAAGTTATTTTGTTTAGTTATACAAAGCACAATCATTCAAAAATTTATTTGATATTAATGATATGTACACTACAAATTACAATATTTGTTATTAACTTAAAATAAACAATTATGATTTTCTAAACTCCATTATTGATTTGTATAGCGACGCAGTAGACTTCAGTTAGGAATTACATTTTATTTATTACATTTAATACAAGTTACCCCTCGGAACCCGCCGCATTTTTTTGGGATGAAAAGTATTCTATATCCCAATTTTGGTTATAAACTATCTGTTCTATCATCCAAATCCGTTCATCAGTTCTTAAGTTATTAGTAACATTAGTAGGATAATTAGTAGGATACTTAGGTTTTTCTTTATACTACGTCGGGTGACAGACAAGCATACGGCCCGTCTGAGGTGAAGCGGTTACCGTAGCCATATTAACGCTCGCAATATTAAAAAATATTGCTCGCGCGCCGCCACCCCCGCTGTTAAGTGTTACTGGAATGTGACGTCGGATTGCATTACAACAGCCTAAATCCCGATGTGCTACCAGCCTAACATACATTTAACACCACCCTTTAATAGGTAGTTACCAGACTCGAGCTCGACTCGAGTCCATAATCAGACTCGAGCACAAAATAGACTCCAGCACATATACCGAACTCGAGTCTATTACGGGAGCTTGAGTATAACTACGTTAGTACTATTACTTATACTGTGGTATAACTAAGAAATCGAACAGTGGAGTCTCTATAATTATATGAGTCGAGTCTTGTGTTTACAGTCGAGTCAGTATTTTCAGACTCCCGGACTCGAGTTTTTTACAACACTACGTACCAATTATTCATACCAATGAATAAGCTACTGTATTCCATTTGAAATATTATCGCTTATTCATTGGTATCAATAAGCATTCTATTCAGTTATTGAATCGCAATAAGAGATGGTGGTAAGGGGGCAGTACGCGCCCATTTAGGTTCCAACGTGTAAGGATGAATGTCCGTGAAGCCTATGGCGACCGGTGCGACTATAGACAGAGGCCGTGAGCATCATGTCAAACAATTTAATTTTGAAATTATAATAACCACGGGAATTAACGCGTTCATGCATGTAAGGTAGTTTTACATACCTTTATTATTGCCTGACGTTTCGACCAGGTTGCACCGGCTCAGTCAGCCTGTTAGGCCGGTTATTATCAATATTATAACAATTACCGTAGGAGCCCAAAATTAATAAAGTAAAAGATTTTATGAAAACTCAATAAAATTACTACACAAATTACCATTCGGAAAACTTAGCAATAAATACTGTCTATTGAGTTACGTACATGAGGTCGTAACTTCTGAGGACTTTATACTTCCGTAGTTTTTTTATGATACGGTGCACATGAAATATAATTTTATTTTATTATTATTGACTAGCGACATGGCCTGGCTTCGCACGTAACACTAATTTATTTATATCCGCATGATTTATTGGATAAAATTTACAAATATCATCATACAATAGGCTATTTTCCAATCTTTAAAAATTGTATAAATTATTTAACAATATCGTAAATACACAAAACTATAAAGATCTGCAAACTTTCATTCTAATATCTTCAGTCAGATTTTTTTTAGCGTCGATCAAAGTTTAGCGGGAAAGTCCATTTTAAAAGTATGAAATTATTAAAAAATAATATTCCCATTGTAGAAGCTATAAAAAATGCAATAACTTTTATTATGATACTAATCACATAAACGTAATATTTAACATAGCTATCGTACAAATTTCTGATTTGATGCATACAAAATACAAACCTGTGACGTCATAATTCGGTAGTCTTTTGTATGGAGCGTTTTCGGGACAGTTTAAAAATTGTGATTTTCAAATTATCATATCTCGAGAGATTTTTGTGCTATCGAAGTAATTCTTTCACATATGGTTATATTATGGAGACGTCCCTACATATCAAACCGAAAAAAATGTTAGTCAAATAGCCTATTCCTGATATTCGTCAAGTAATACTTTATTTGGCGAATTTCAGAAATTGTAACTCTCTTCCTGGACGAATACTTATTCTTTTTGTGAACATTATGAAAATCCGTATATATAATTGCTTCTGAAATTAGCCCGATTAAACGAAAATTTAGCGCGTTGTAATTTATGGTGTCTCGGTTCTGGCTTTTTTAATTGCACTGTGAAGAGTGAAACAATGTGTAATAATTTAAAAAAGATACATACAGTCGAACATTGGACATCCTCCTTTTTTGAAGTTAGTTAAAAACACGTCTGTCCTTTCAATTACCTTTCAACTAATAATACCACGCAATTCAAAATCGGTTACATTCGTTACAGTTAGGGTTGCCATCCTTTCGGGTTTCCCCGGATTTGACTAGTTTGGAGGGCGTCCCGGGAGCCTCCAGGCGGGATTTCATTTGTAGCCCAGGGTTAAAAGTTTTAAATAACTACCGCCCACTCCACGCTGCGAATAACCGCCTTGTCACAGAATAAAAAATAGTACTAGTACTAAAAAACACTGATGACATGTCCGAGTTTTAAGATTCAAATCCGGACTTTTTACGCATCTTGTCCTGGTTGCTAGCGTTTAAAGTGGCAACCCTAGTTACAGTAGAATAAACACTCACATACATACTATTTACTTACATACATACTCATACTGAAAACATCAGACCTTTTTAGGCTGTCACGTAAAAAAGCCGTAGTTGGATTGAAAGGAAAATATTCAATAAATGACAACAAGATTTTATAGACTGTATGTTTAAAAATATTACATTTAAGGTTCCGTGTATTCTCCAAAAAATAACGTTTAGAACAAGTTACCACAATTGGATTTAGATGCGAATGAGGACTGGAATTGCTTAATAGTACTCATAGTGAATATTACTCATAGAGTACTTCATAAAATTTATGCTCATAAACCATCGAATAAACCTTTTTGTCATTGTAATTTTCTCTATAGTCAATTTTTTATTGTCTCTGTAATCAAAAAAAAATGTTTGGCTACACATATATATTTTTCTCAAGATAATATGTAAAAGCTGAATAATTTGTTACTTTTGTGTACTCGGAGATGCGCAGCTTCTATTGGATATGGATAGGAATGGCGAATATTTTCGAGTGTACTAGGTATTCCACAAAATAAAATGTTTCGAATGAAAAAGCAAACGTCCATGGTTCGCTGGAAAGCTCGCACATGCAGTATAACAGTTTGCACAATACGATACGTTGTTTTAGGAGTCTAAAGTTCTCATCATATGTAACAAAGGATAATACTTAGGGCGGGATGCGGGATGGGCACATGACGTTGATAAAGACGGTTACAATTTAACTCCTAGTGATAAACATATACATGTTGTCTTTGGACTATAGTTTAGATTGGAATATTTAATTTTTCTACTAAAATAATAGAAATAGTTGCTGTAGCACGAAGACAAATTATTTAAGTAACGTCATGTACATTTTCTCGTTACGTATATTTTGTTGCTATGTTTTTAAACACAATGATTTCAAGAAATCTTTCCGTTTTATCTGGAACTGAATCTGGAAGTAAAAACGCGCGTGTGCTGTGCTGTGACATTTCCTACGGACTCCTAAAACAATGTTCTGTGCAAACTGTTGTAACACTTGTAATACTTTCGACGTGATTTTTTATTATGCCGAGTAAATCTGGCTTATTTTCCAATTTACTCTGTATCCAGTCGCTGCGTGTGAATCACGCTTTTTATACGGAAAAGTACATTATTTGTATAAGCAAAATTCAGAGGATTTTGTATAAGTATATGTAGTCCATTTAACATGAACGTTTTGTATATTGAACTAGATGCCGCTCGTGACTTCGTATGCGTATGTATGGTATTTTGCGTAAGAATAATTTCTTCCTAGCTGATAATTATGAAATAATAGATTCCTGTATGCCAAATTATTGCCTGACATTGCTGACACGAAAAGTTGTGCTGTACATCGATAGGTCAGGCATCTTTACCTTTTATACGTCTAGATAAGTTTGGACATGTACACTTTGTGTGTTTACCGTCATTTCAACTAATGGAAGTCCACTGTTGCACATAGACGTCTCATTACACTCGACGACGATCGATCTTGTACCGTATGCATCCATCGGCTGCCTGCGGTCTTTACCAGTTCGTCCTTCTAGTAGGCCTCCGTTCCGGTCCTTGGTCGCCACTCCATAACCTTCATGTCACAACAACCATCAATTCTCTGAGTTCAGCGGGTTCGATCCCGCACATGACAAACATTTATGTGCATAACATATGTGATTGTCTTGGTCTGGCTGTTTTCTATGTATTATATGTATTTGAAAAAATGTATATGCTTAGTATAGTATCAGTTATCTAGTACCCATAGTACTAGCTTTGCTTAGTTTGGGACTAGATGGCAGTGTGTAATTTGTCCCGGAATATTTATTTAGTGTGGCCTGCCATTTCAGCCTCTGAGTTTTTGCAATGTAATTAACGTTTCTACATGCCCGATCAAAAGTTATTATTTCGGCTTTTGGTTCGGCTTAAGACCAACTTAACAATATAAATTACTTATTTCATTAAATATTGCTACATTGTCGCATTAGATTCTCACCTGTCAAGACAGCTGTAAGTTTTGCTAGATAAATAAATAAATAACTTATGCTGGTTCGCTACCCACACGAATGGAAAACAAACAAAACCTATTTTATGCAAATCAATTCCCTTTATTCCCTAATTAAACTTTTAATGCCTTATTTGTCATATTTCTTTTTCTCACATTGCTAAGAGGAGAAGTCCAATTCAAAAACTTCTTACTCCTACCACAGTATAAGTAATAGTACTAATTTCTTATTATTAAATTCGTTGTGGGTTCCAAGGCAGCCGTAGTCTTACCCCCGGGACTGCAACGGACTTCACTGTTCATTGCCTTTTTTGGCGGTCGCCGCTGTTAATCCTGGCTACACAGGAGACACAGTGATGGGAATGTGTGGTGGACTTCCGTCCTATAAAAAATATATGGATACGTAAATATGGCTACGGTAACCGCTTCACATCAGGCGGGCCGTATGCATGTCTGCCACCCGACATAGTATAAAAAAAAATCTATTTCCTATTTATTCCACATTTGCATTGATGAAGTGTGATAAATATCAACCGATTTCAATTTCTTCGTGAAAACGATGCCTTCTTATGTACAGTCGAATTGAAAACTGATAAAACGATTCTCAAGAAAATATATGATCCCTAAACGCTTTATGTTAACCCATCAACAAAACATTCCCATTATAATAGATTTCTGATAGGCACGTTCATCTCCCAACGTAGTATAAATCACTTACTTATCTTCGCCGTGCTTATTTTTAAAAATAGGAGCAATAAAGAGAGGCCACGCTATGAGAATGAAAAATGAACTTTTCGTGACTCGGCTCTCCTTTGACGGGCTGAAGAAAAAGATACACTTTCTTTAGAAAACACTATGAAAGCAACCACGTTATGGGTTGAGGATTATATCTCAAAATACATTGAACTGCACTGTTTTTCATTCAGCAAATGGCTTCTTTATGGCTGAAACCTTTTGTGTAGTAACATATAATACATCTTTGACGAGCTCGGTGGTCGAATAGCTATCATTAAATTTAAAAGCATAATTTATAATTATTTAGTATGTATTTATGCCACAGTCAAGATTTCACATTGTATAAAAGATTTGATTTTACTCCAAGCTTGTAATTCATTGCGCCAGCATTTCGACCAATCACGATGAAGCACGCCACTCTTCGAGAGTGGTGGAAGTGGAGAGGAGGGCGTCAACTTCATTCCAAGCGAAGCAAGAATCAGGCATTCAACACCGAGCGCTCGTACAGAAAACACGTGTGTGAAATAAACGATCTCAACTGTTAGTATTACAGTTAAGCTACTCCTAGGAATAAAGTGAATACCAAGCAACGTCAAGAGTTTCATTACTTTGAACAACCTCCAACAGAATGGTTAGCAATGGCCACTTTACGCTTAATTTAGGACTAGATGGCGCTGTGTAAATTGTCCAGAAATATTCATATTTATTTATTTATCAAATGTTTGAACATGGCTCATATAAACTATTATATTTATTTATATTGTGTCAGTGTATGTTTTGAGTATTTTATTTACAATACACGTTGTAAATAAAATACTCAAAACATACACTATTAATAATTATTAATAAATATTATTATATTAATAAATAATATAAGAACTCTGTAACTTAAAAAAACATTAATAATCTAAACTAAATATAAATAAACTAATTATAATAAATTTAAACAAAAAACAATATAAGCTGTCCTCCGAAGCTCGAGATAAATAAACCCATCCATGGACTTGCTACGGTCGACGTTGCTTAACTTGCGTGTTCGATTAGACTGACCACATCATCACATCGAGCTCCTCATAATATCTACCTATATGCCAAATTTCAACCCGATGCATGCTGGGATTTAAGCTATGCGTTGATAGATCAGTCTGTAACATTTGCCTTTTATATTCGTAGTTATTATATTAGTAACGCAGAAGTGGCCAGGGAGAATAAGGTTATTTATTCATCGGCATCAACCCATAATCATTCCACTGTTTCAAGCCGCCCGCAGTTTAAGACTTGGCTTAACGACTGTCATCTAATGACGAGCTCGAGATAGATAAACCCATCCATAGACTGGCCGCGTTGACCTTGCTTAACTTGCGTATTTGATTAGACTGACACGTGCAACGACGCCATCGAGCTCCTCATTTATTCCTATGGATGTTTATTTAGAAAATCTTCGCCTAGAATTCCCACCTAAATCAATCCCTTTGGTATAATACAATACAATTTATTCCGAACCCATACGCGTTTGTGTTATCTGTGTGACGGTGAGAACATGACATACGTAATATTTTCTTTTGACATGAAGTTCCTTCAGGAATATGAATGTCTTTAATCTATGATTGGGTCACTTCGGTCGAGGACTCGAAAGTTATAAAGTCTATAGAGATAAAAAATATGTAGTTTAGTTACAGTACTTACTTACAATCACTTTATGTAAGTAAGTATATGAATATTAAGTAGTTTTCAATAGGAAATATTTTTTATGTCAAACTGCTATGATTTGTTCTAAGTATTCATTTAATATTAGTTGCACTAGTTTGTTTAGTCTCCCGCAAAATAACTTTTTCTATTGCTATCTCTATATTAGCTGAAAGAAATTTCTTGTAAACCACCATCTCTTATTGCGATTCAATTTCAATAATTGAAAAGATTGCTTATTCATACCTATGAATAAGCAACTCTATTCCATTTGAAATAGAGTCGCTTATTCATTGGCACGAATAAGCATTCTATTCAATTATTGAATCGCAATAAGAGATGGTGGTAAGGGGGCTGCTCACCTATGTACACGTCTAATATTACTATGTTCTGTATTTTTTATGTGATTTGTAATAAAGAGTAATATACAATATGGACACTCCATGGCGCACTGTACCGTGGCGATCTCATGGTAGGGTTGCCATCCGTCCGGGTTTCCCCGAATTTGTCCTAGTTTGGAGGGCGTCAGAGGAGCGTCCAGGCGGGGTTTCATTTGTAATCCAAGGTAAAAAGTTTTAACTGCCCACTTCATGTAGCGAATAACCGTCTTATAAATAAATATTGTCAGACAAATTACACAGCGCCATCTAACCCCAAAGTAAGCGAGGCTTGTGTTATGGTTATGACATGTTCATGCACACAAATGTTTGTCCTATGTGGGAATCGAACCCACGAGCGTTGGTGTCGAAGCCGCGTCATTGACCGCTACGCCACCGAGCTCGTCTAATAGTCGTCGTCTTTCGTCTTCTCTCTCGATCTCTCTCGACGTCTCGTCTCGTCGGCGTCGACGAGTCGTAGAGACGAGTCGTAAGCTCGTCTTATCACAGAATAGAAAATAGTACTAGTACCAAAAAGACTGATGATATGTCGGGGTTTATAGATTCAAAATCAGGAGTTTCCACGCTTCTTGTCCTGGTTGCTAGCATTTAGAGATAGCAACCCTACTCTGAGACGAATCTCAAATAGTTTGTTTGTATAATGCTACACGCACACACGCTTAATAGTTAACGACACGATATTTGTATGGAGTGCTCGGGGTAGGGGTAGGTAATGGTAGAGCAGACTTTATCTAGAGCTATTACGTATTCACCCGGTTACTATTCGTAGTGATGACGTAATGAACGTGTTGGTGGGAAGTGGCGAATGGGCAGTGAGAGCTTGTTTCAGTTCCAGTTTCAGAGCAATAATATAGCGATTTGCATGATTTAAACTTTAAATTGCGTATCATACGGCACTGAGTAGTGTTAGTTGAGTTTGATAGTTATGGAGCTATTTGTTGCGTGTACCTAAACGATAATGGGTTATGTTAGTAAGTATGTTATGTTGAACGAAAATGAAAGAAAACGACCCAGGAGCACTACTTGCCGCTAAATAATAACCGCAAATAATGTCGTAGGTATGGAATGTGCCACAAAAATTATCTTCTGTTGTAATTACTAGTGACCTGGTCCGGCTTTACATTTTTCATTGATGCTCCGCTTCTATTGCTCCAAATTATTCAAAAATAAATATTTCTGGACGATTTACACAGCGCCATCTAATCCTAAGTTAAGCGCAAAGCTTATACTATGGATACTAGACAACTGATAAATGTACTTCATTCTCACCTTCATTTTTTTTGTAAATACATACTTATAATAGATAGAAAACACCCAGACCAAGACAAACAGACATATTCATGCACACAAATATTTGTCTTGTGTGGGGATCGAACCCCCGACCTCGGAGTCATAGTAGCCATTGCTGACCATTCGACCACCGCGCTCATCAATGATGTTATAATAATATAGTCTATAGCCTTCTTCGATAAATGAGCTATCCGTCAATAAAAAAAGCTTCAATCCTAACCCGTACTTCCCGAGATTAGCACGTTCAACCAAACAAATTCTTCAGATTTATATTGATTAGATCAATACTAATAAAAATATTTAGTTTTCTCACGGCTCGCTTTCTTTTCCTTCCCAGTAGCCACACTGCCGTTTCTTTAACCATTGAAATTGATGACGTAATAATAAACGCCATTAAGGGCCCAGATTGCCTAGGCGCGACATCGTTTTTGAGCGACCGCAGCGCTACTGTTTACTGAAACAACCGACGGGGCGGGTGAATGACCCAAAGACAGCGCGATTTTCAAAATGTTTTGCGACAAACGTTCCACGTTGAGTTATATTGTTATTGAAGTTGAATATTTACAGCATAACAAAAATGGAAATACTAATTGGAAATAAACGACGAGTGTAAAATATTCTAAGACTAGTTTTTCGTTATAAAATGATCCTAATTACTAGAATAATAAGAGTAGTTGAGACACAATTTTTATGTTTTTCTATTTTTATTAAACAATCAAGAGCAGGTCCGGACTGACCTTTTTGTATTCTACTTACCAAAAATTCCAACTATGTATTTCTTTGTAATTTTACTACCAAAGTTTATTCTTATTTCGTAAAATATTAATTCAACAAAATAATTGCAAATTCAGTAGGAAGTACGGTCGAAATAACATCGAGCTTTCCTCGCTAGTGTATATCTGTACGCAAGGAAATGTGCCTATTGCGTAAACTCAAATAGGGTGGTGGCACCAATTATCGGCCATGTCAACTTTTTTTCAACTTTGTTTGCACTTTTGCTACGCTAGTATAGGAAAGTATAAAAATGATTCATATAATTAAAAGTAAGTAAACAATAACAAATATGAGTCGCCATCTAAAAAGCGTGCTAGGGTTGTACAAAAATAAATGAAACACAAGTTTATAAATTATTAATATACTAATTAAAAGTAAGTAAACAATAACAAAATATGAGTTCAAAATTAATTAAAAAAAAATTCTTACCATAAGATCTCTTGCTCCAACAACCGTCAACAGCAACAGATATTAATGGTGTACCATTTTTATCAACACTACCTATAGACACTGAGTACTCTGCTTCTTCCTTGACAGCTTCTGCCATGGAATGTGCTGCTGTCTTTTCCCACCAATCGCAAACCGTATTATTAATTTCATTGTATAATGAAGGTGACATGATTGGTAGGGCTACTGCGGCAGTTAATGTTTTTAACTGAGAGTAGCTCCCACCAGATGATATGATACCAGATACAATTTGATGATTCACTTCCATGCTATCTTCTTTCTTTTCAACCAAACACACAGTAAATTTCATACTACACATACTACATTTCATGATGAGTTTTGAGTCCAGACCAACTTTTACTTCACCTATTATACTGAGGTAACTTAACTTACAATCCATTGGACCGTGGTCCCCTATGGCCTGAAGAGCTTTAAAAAAAAAAGAAATATCTACTACTCTACGCCCAACTTCCACTTCATCCACCTTTCCCTCTTGACTGTTTTCAATAATTAGTTCCTGTAAAGAAAGATAATGGCTTTTTTTTTTTTTATAAAAAATAATTAAAAAAGAATGGGCCAAATTTCTTCAAATATAGCTAAGAACTCCCTTAGAATACATCTTTGAAACACATAACACTAGATCAAAATCTTGAACGTTTTATATAAATAAACGTAATAAAAACTGGTTGTTTGTAAAGTCGGTTTAGGACAATAATTTTATGGGATAACGTCAGGATCTAGTGAACAAAAAAAACCGGTTGTTTCATTTTTAACCTTATTAATATTCCTGTTAATATATAAAATAGCTAAACATGTTGTTTAGCGTTTTCATGCATTTTCCTAATGTCGGCCGGGTGGCCGATATTGGGATTTATCAATAAATAAAGATCCCTAACCTCGACCCTGCGATTATTTCATAAAAAAGACAAGTAAATGTAAAAACGTGTGTTTTTCTTCAATAAAAAACAATATAAAATACCATAGTTCCATTGAAATACTAACTAACTCAATGCGTTCGCAACCGGGATTTGACTCGCCACTGCCACTAAACGACACAAGTCGGTACCGGCACGTGCTCTATTGCCAACTGAACGTTCAAATATTGAAGCACCCGCACCAAAATATGGATTATTCGTATATAGAGTCGCTTTTTGAATAAAAACTATTATAATTTTAGGGTTATTTTAATAGTTAGGGTAAGTGCTCCAGTGAATGAACACCCACCAGTGAATGAACAAAACACACATTTTTCAATATAATAAAAAATCTAAGCTTTTCTACTCAAGCCAGTATTTTTTTTCTCAATCGAAACATTATATTACGTCAACTGGACACACAGGTGTTTGCCTGTGACCTGTAGTTTCAAAATCGCGACCGCCTAAAATGAAAGTATTCTGTCGTATTTTTGATGGTATGGAGCAGAATTTAGGGCATTGCTGAGACTTCGTGTTTTGATATTCACTTTGTAGTCACTATAAGTGTGATAGTGTTAACAAAATTTGGTAGTAGGATGTAAAAAGGACTGTTTTATCTTATAAAAAGCAGATTGCATAAATTTTAATTATCATAAATAAATTATAGGGGTGTTCGATAATTGGATCACGAAATTGAAGAAAATCTAGTCAATGAACAGACGGTTCATTCATAGGAATTGACTTATTTTATAGTTTTAAGCATTTGGCATCTTAGCCTTAATGCAGTTGGCTAATTTTTTGTACACAGCTTTTATAAACGGTTGTCAATTTTTGGACCAATATTCGAACGAGGTGTTCTTTTATTATTACCAGTTTATCCTCCATACCTATGCCTAGCCTGATATCTTCAGTAACTTTTAGAAGTGCAGTAATAGTACTGTGCCCAGGACGAAAACCAGACGAAGTGAACTGATTAAATAAAATAAATAAAGATCTCCACATAGAAGTGCCTTTCAGCTAAAACGACCATGGAAAGACAGCAAAATGCAAGCTTAAAAAAATTTAATAAATAATGATGACATATAGAACCAATCTTCTATTATAGAAATATAATAGTTTAGAAGAGAAAGGAGAATCTAACATAGAAGTGATGAATAATAATATTAAATATTTTATATTAATAATCCAGTATTAATATTATGTTAGATAGTTCTCTTTAGGTTATAAAATATCAAGTAACACGAAATTATAATAGTAATCATATCGTCTATTATATCTACGAAGCGGTTACCGTAATCATATTAACGGTCGCAACATTAAATATCGCTCGCGCCATGCCATCAACGCAGCAACTCCATCCTCTCTGGTGACCTCACTCACTCGCAGGAACACAACAACCCTCAAGGAAATTGTTATTTGACTGCGGTATTCTGTGAGGTGGTGGTACTTCGTCAGTCGGGCTCTTAAAAAATACGCTATGTCCTACCTCTCTTTTCGTCAGAGCCTCGTCTGTCAGTCAGCAGGGTGTACCCCGTGTAGGTAAGATTGACTTTGGTTCAAAGATGTTGATGAACCACTTACACCCCCTTACATGTCCGACTAATAATTGAATAATGTCAGCCCTAGAGAACGTCACTCAAACATAGGCACGTGAGTGGCCGGGGTTTGATAAAATGCAGATTATCTCAATAACTATCAGCATTTATGCTAAAATATGTATACTGTATCAATCATGAATAAATTGTGAACATAATATAATAAAATATTTTTTAGTTAGGATCTCATAAGTAGCTGGCTGTAATTTTCAAAGTTTGGAATGCCCTTAAGGGTTCATTCAATTGAGCACTTACCCTATATTCCATTTTCTCGCAAAGGCCGATATTAGGAGGAGGCCGATACTAGGAGACTTCACCCTACTGAGATTTTGTCTTCGTCCATCACTAACTAGGTAGTTTGTTTATTTATGTAATAAGTCTATTGGGGTGTAAGTGGTTCATCAACATCTTTGAACCAAAGCCAACTTCACCTGCACGTGGTGCACCCTGCTGACTGACAAACGAAGCTCTGGCGAAAAGAGAGGTAGGGAGCGTAATTGTAAGCTACCCGACTGGAGAAAGTACGTCCACCTCACAGAATACCGCCGCCAAATAACAATTCCCTTGAGGGTTGTTGTGTTCCTGCGAGTGAGTGAGGTCACCAGGAAAGAAGGAGATGCTGCGTTGGCAGCGGGGGTGGCGGCGCGCGAGCGATATTTTATGTTGCGAGCGTTAATATGGCTACGGTAACTGCTTCACATCAGGCGGGCCGTATGCTTGTCTGCCACCCAACGTAGTATAAAAAAAAAAAAAAGTCTACAAGAATTACGTATAACAACTTACGTCTATACAGCGCGTAGCAGTGTTGCTCGTAGTCTCGGCCTGAAGGTTTTCTTTATTTTCAATACTGGAAATATTATTCATCATTATTATCCACTTTTTATTTATTTTGCAATTTTTGTACAACACTAAGCCAGACCCTAGGCGCGTCGCGTCTCTTTGGCGGTAAGTATGTCGACAAAGCCGCGCGCCCGTGCTATTTCTGCTAAGAAACATACCTACTTCCTCAATCTGATATTTAGACAATAATGATGAACATGAAAACTAATAAAAATTGTTCCTATAGAAATTGACTTTATTACTTACAATACAAACCAATATTTACATGCTATTGTATATGTCTGAATCAAGCGATCTAAATCATATGACATAGGTATTGTATTAGCTTTGTAATGTACCCTGTTCAAATGCAAATAAATTATATTATTATTACTACTTAGACAGGATAAGCACACAAATAAAACTAGGATTTTTACATGACACTTTCACAGAAATCTCGTAATTTTTTTCTAGGTAGGTATTTAGGACAAGACGTAGTAAAGTAGGCAGATAAATAAATAAGTAGGAAGGAACTTACATTTTATTCCGAGATCTTTTGGCTTTCATATTTTTATAATGCGTACTAAATTTTCTTTTCCCTGGCATGGCACTCAGCAAATTCAAATTCAATCAGTCCTGCGAAAAAAACCCTCGATTACCGACTAGATACGTTTATGATATTGGCTTTATCATGTTGAAATCATGTTTCAAGCCTGAATTGATACATACTTTACAAGGTTCATAAAATTACCTACTCAACAAAGTATCTAATTCATTCTTTGTATTTTTTTACGATTTATATACATTCATTATATCGGTAAATTAGTTATACTTACCGTTTTTCACAAAAAACACAAATTCACAACACGTAATTTTGCTGGAGCATCTGACATGCGTGGTGTCACCTTGACATATAAAAACGCACTGGCGCGATTAGTGGCGACGCTGAGTACTAATTCGTAATATCGGAATGTGCGTTATTTTTCATACATTTTTCTATGGAGAATTTTCGTAAAACATATCTAGATTTTAGGGCTTTAAAAGAGGAAGTCTTTGTTTGTAAAGGTACAAAAAAAAAGTATATGTTATATTTATTGGTTTCTTCAGTATTCAAAAAGTGTTTCTTTTTATCAATTTGTGTTGACTTATTGGGTTAAATCTGAAAAATACGAAGGCATGTTTTTGCCATTTTTCTCAATTTTGTGCGTTTGTTGACCTTTATTATAAAACAACTATTAGGTTTTAAGAGTTTAATATAAGCATACCATAATTTTTGGTCTTTGATTGTAATATATACAAATTATCATTGATATCAATCATATCTAAATAGGTTAAATATGAAAAATCGTAACACTCTTTTCACAGTTTTCACGATCTGGCCCCTTAATGGACCGGACATAATCTCATTCGAACCAACGCATTATCTACCGAGCTACGTTGTAACCTTAATTTCTTCCGAACCATACCCTACGGTCTATAATTTCTAACTATTATTACATTTCTATAGTTTCCCATATTATGTAGCGATACATTATATTATTTAGTATTAATCAGGAATCGCTATAATTAAAGTTATATTATTTACAAAACCGTAGGTGTTTAGGCGTAGTTAATGAAAAACAGTTTAATGGCAAGTGTTTAATAATCTATAATCGGTCACTATGACAGCTATAGCTGCAGTCAACTTGACAATTTTATATTCTATTCACAGTTTGACACAAGACAGTGACGTTAGTGACAGTTGTTCGCTCTGCATTTGGTTATATTATGGTAGTGTTGTTATCACACACATCACATTCTAGATTTATTTTAATTCTAGTTTACATTAAATCCATCGTAATTTTCGCTTCGCAATCTGGGATTGTCATCATGCGTTGAAGTGTGGCTAATTAAATTGTATGATTACTTAAGATTATAATAGATAGAAAATAAAAGTATTGTTTAATCTATGACCATCGCTTTTGGTTTGGATGCATTATTATTTGTGACTGGCGACTTCGAGATGAAAATTTAACGTAGATGGTTGGTTGGACAGTTTTGATTGTGAAAAAGAAAAAAAGTATTTCTTTCAAGAGAGGAAGGAATTTCCCATCGAACATCATCCCGGCCCTGTTCAGGGAATAGGGCCTGTTCCTGGACTTATGGAGATGTAATTGGGACCTACTATTCGATTGTGGAAAATATTTTCCACGTCGATGGCGGCCGGTGCGCTTGCGTCGGCACAAAGATGCGAGGACTTCGGCGTTTCCTCGTACTGCGGACCTGTTGTGTCGCATGCTGCACTGGCATGTGATGAAGCCGAGGGGGTTTCATCCGCCCTCCTATTCGCGCCGCGTTGTGGCAATCTCAGGGTGGCGTCAAGCGGTGACATCAAACGACGATGTGCTTCGGCGTTGCGGGTGCAATATCGTCGAAGCGTTCTTCATACCTACGTAAGTTATCACCGCGTATTCTTGCGTATTTTATCGGCCAAACATGTAACTTCAGTGCGCGTATCTTGTGAACATCGCTAATCGTGTTACGGACCCCAACGTACCTATACCCTTTTAAGTTATAGTAGTAAACTGTGCATGTACCGATATACCTATGTCAATAAACTTGTGATTTTTAAATTGCTTGTAAAAAATGGTACTCATTTCAAAACCCTATAGCGACTCCAGCAACCTTGGGCTATCTACATGGCACGGTCCTTGAACTAAAGGTCTGATGTCTTCTACGAGAGCCTATCCGTAAGCACTGTTTTTCTTTATTTATAAATATCTCGTTCGTATATAAATAATTCCATTTTTGTGCCAGGGCCGGGACTGCACACTTCACAATGTACATAAAAATTAAATTTATATACGACAATTACATATCCCAGATAACTTAAAAAAATGTCAAGAACATACGTAAGAAATAAAAACGGGTCAAGTACAAGTCGGACTCGTCCATGAAGGGTTCCGTCGTCGTCAATCCTTACCTACTGCTGGGATACGGGTCTACCGTCACTTGAATGGGTTTAGAGCACACACCACCACGCTGCTCAACTGCGGGTTGGCGGAGGCCAGTGTTTTCGAGCCGCCCAAAGGCCACTGACTTAGCTTAACGAATGTCATCTAATGACAACAGCCGAGACCGACGGCTAAACGTCGGTCTCGGCTGTTGCTCGAGATAATATAAACCCATTCATGGACAGGCTGCGGTCGACGTTGCTTAACTTGCGTGTTCGATTAGACTGATACGCGCAACGACGGCATCGAGCTCCTCGATCTTCGAGGTTCCGTACCTCCGTACAATTTTAATACGCCCAAAAATACGTGTCTTGTATGACGACCACTTTTAATTTTTCTACTTTTTTTTAAGTATACATAATCGGTGAAATTTTCAAGTATCTAACTATTACGGTTCAAGATATAGAGCCTTAGGCAGACGGACGGACAGCGGAGTCTCAGAAATAAGTTCCCGTTTGGTTTTGTACGGAACCCGGTCACGTAGGACCAGTCCAGCGCATCAGATATTGATATTGTATATGCCCCACCGATCACTGATGAGCTGAAAAAAAGCAGCTGGAAGTGGAAAGGATCGCATTTGGTGGAAAACATTGGGGAACGCCTATATCCAGGTGATGATGATGGTATTATCCCTATTAGAACAGAATTGTTAGATATAATATGAACCCGATAAGTATAATGAAGTGCTACAAATGTTTATTTAAGTCCTATTCAAACATATCAGCTGAAATAATAGAAAATTTATGTAGAGTATGTAGATTGAAATCCTTAGAAGCTACTGGACAGTACAATCGCGCACATATAATATTTGCGGAAATATGATTTAAATACAGTCGCATCAGTTCCAGGTTCAATGATTGAACCCACTCCTGATGTGACACAGTTACCGTAGCCCAAGTTTTCCCAAACATTTTATGTCCTAACCATTATAGTGTCCTATTCGTGTCTTTGGGGTGTAAGTGGGTCACCACTACCTTTAGAGTCACCTGCACGTGGTGCTCCCTGCGGACTAACGAAACAGGTTCCCGCGAAAGAAAGGTAGGGCATATCAAGCTCCTCTCAATAGGGAAGCACCTCGCTACTTACAGACGACCGCAGCTAAGTAACAATACCCTTTAGAAGTGTGAGTGATTGAACGTGAGCACCTTGTATTGCAAGCGTCTATATGGTTGCGGGTAACCACTTTACATCTGGCGGGACCTATCGTAGTTTAGCAGCAGTATCTCTTTCAATTCAATTCAATTTATTTATTACAGATAACAGAGATCCATTAGTAAGTAAACAAAATTTAAAATAAAAGGAAAAATAAAATATTCTCACGTCACATCAATCTCATCAATACACCGTGTACGAGTTTAGGAGACGTCAAACCCCCCTGTCTCATTCCACACTCCAAGCTGTACGACTCAAGAGATACTGTTCGACCATTTTACGTGGTTCATCTGGTTCGCATACCGTATACCCTGTCTGCCATCTTTCTCCAAAGCACATCATACGAAACGAGATCAAAGGCTTTGGAGAGATCCAGAAAACAGGCATACACCGGCGTCCGGCGGTCTGCGTAGTACTTAACGATATATTTGAGATTCATAATTGCGCTCTGATTCGACAGTCCGTGTCGAAACCCGAACTGTGCGTCATGAAGGCCTAAATACTTTTCCAAATGAGAATCAAGTAAACCGTCCAATACCTTGGCTACCGTAGTAGCGAGGGAGATCGGGCGATAATTTCTCTTATCCAAGATGTCTACTGTCCTGTTCTTAACTATGGGAACAACAGTAGTTTTCATTAAATCACCTGGTAAATATAAATGACTGACACACATAGAAAAGAACATAGACAGGATCCTCGGAAGATGGACCCCCGTTCACAGGGAGGCCAGGCTTAGTATCTAGTTTCCCCGTGGATTTGCAGATTTTTTTAGTTTTTCTCAGCTCTCAGCTTCGCCAAATGATCCATTTTAATTTGATCCTGATTATTTTGGCACCACTGTAACCTACCTTTATATACTTTACGGGATTCGCACATTTACTAATGAATTAGGCCTAATGTGGGTCGATTATGAAAAACCCATATTTTTAATCTAAACCTGGCCTCCCTCTGAGCTTCCTTCACGTGATAATTCCAACCGCATAAGACTATATTTTTTTATTATTTCTGACTAGGGTTGCCAACTTTTTTTACAAGAAAAACAGTATATTAAAAGCTGCGTAGTAAAACAAACAGTATACTAAGGTCCAGTGCATGCGGAGCAGTACAATAAACAGTGCTATGGTCAAATTAAGTTTTTTTCAACAGTATTAAAGCATAGAAAACAGTATAATACTGTTTTTAACAGTATGGTTGGCAACCCTATTTCTGACTGAGCGTCTTTCGCCTGAACGTCGTTTGCTAGACCGCAGGATTAGTTAAGTGCGTTTAGAAAATCATCTGACTTAAAGGGTTTTCTCTAGATCAAGACATCTAAGCTTGTTTTAAGCTTGTTTCCGTAAAGGACCTGTCAAAATTAAAACGACATTCATTATTAATGAGACTAGAGCCTAGCTCAAAGTATCTTGTCAACGTACGCAGATATTTTGAGCTGCTAAATCCCTTGTTTGTCTGTCGACAAATACATAACATAGGTTTGGTGTCTGTATGTAGTATTTACTCCATTTTCTATTGTTCCGTTAGGTCATAGGTGTGCAAAGGTATTAAATTGTAAGTAACAATTTTTGAAGTGAAAACTTCGTCAGCGACGTTGTGCTCTATTTGAGATGGGTAAAAAATGTTAAACTCGCGTCAGGACAAGTGGCCTGATCGAAAATTCGTAAGACGGAGGGAGCGTTGAGGCGCGAGGGAGTGATATCCCACTCTTTTTCTACCGCGCTGCGAAAATGTATGCCTGCTCCTGCTGTTCATTTTTAATGTAATATAAATTGTCATGTCTGTGTACGATAGCGCAATAAATTGATATTGTATTTTACCACATAAATGATAGTACTTTTATACTGATGAATAAAGCAATTCGTGCGAAATTATTCCCTAACCATTCCAAAATATTAAAAAATGCACAAGGTTAATGTTCAAATTTTTACTTCTTCCGGCACTCCCGGAGTGCAACCCGTGTTTTTTTGTCTCCCTCGGCAAATTTTAGCATAACGTAGAAAATTGATGCCAACGACACAGCTATTTGTTGCCAAATTAACTTGTTCTATCTAACGCGGTTTTAGCTCTATGTAACAGAATATATTAGATTTTATACCGTGGTACTGAACCAAGTATGGCCCCTTCGGGCGCAACTCGCAATTGGTCGGTTCTCAAACCGCAGAACTGATTAAGCTTGAGCCATAGAGAATGTAGCTCAGAATTCCACGCGAACGAAGTAGGGGGTCAAGGCTTACACATTAGGCTATTACATTATAAATTCCAAATTGCGTCACAAACAGTTTCAAATAAATTATTTCAAAATACTAAATTACACCCGGCTTACACGGCATCAACAAAATTCAAGTTATTTGTTTACAAAGCTCTTACTAGATCCTATAAATCTTAATGGACTTGACAAAATCTAATTTTGTATATAATTAATATTTTTCCACAAACTAAGGTAATATGATAGGTATTTAAGTCAGATAGGACATTAACTTTTTTTTAGTATTAGCAGCTAGCTTATGTATTTTAACCAACTTCAAAAAAAGAAGGAGGTTCTCAGTTCGTCTGTATATATATATTTTTTATGTTTGTTCGTGCAATACTCAGAAAATTCTCAACCTATTTCGTTCGTTCTTTTGACGTTGCAAAGTTTACGTCTCGTAGCTACATGGGTTTATATTACACTGGGAGCGTAACGCTTTACATGCTGTTGACTGCACTTCAATATAAATAGATCACGCTTAGTGCTACGAATGCTAGCTACGTCTCGTACTTACACGAGACTCAATTACCCTGAAAGCGTATCGCTATACGTGCGGTTGACTGCACTTCGGTATAAGATATAGTATCACCATAGCGATACGTATGCTATTTACGTCTCATAGCTACATAGGAAGCGTAATACACTACGTGCGATGACTGCACTTCAGTATACGAGGAACACGCGTAGTGCTACGAATGCTATCTACGTCGCGTAGCAACACGGGACTATTACACGTGCAGTTGCACTTCAATGAAAGATCATGCATAGTGCTATCTACGTCTCGTTGCTCCATGGGGCCTTATTATACTAGAAGAAGAACGCACTACGTTTGGTTGCTCTCACTACCTTACGAGTATTAACTCCTTGCCAGTGAGATGTAGTCGTAAGTGTTTTATTGTTGCAAGTTTGGTCCCAAAATAGATGTGCACATGTCGTAAAAACATCGGCTTCATTGATCACTGTTTTGTTATTCCGAACCAAAATTATTCTAACTCTATACTAATATATAATCTCCCGTTACAAACATAATCTCTACATAATCTAACTATATACATACTCTTCCGATTAAGGGTCCGTTCAAACAAACCGGCTCGGACAGGAGAGCAGATTTTCGAATGCGTTTAAAATAGAGCTTTGTGTCATTGGTATAAGGTTTACTTTAAAAATTCACATCGGCTCTCGTGCATTCACATATAACAAAAGAAGTGAATTTGAAAAATAAACCTTATATCAATGACCCAAAACTCAATTTTAGACGCCACCAAAATTTGCTCTCCTCTCCGAGCCGCTCTGTGTGAACGGACCCTTATGCGAAAAATTTAAAGACGCCCTATATGTTTTTCAAGTGAAAACTTCTTTAGCGGCATTGTGCACTTTTTGGGATGTAGGCATACACGTGGCCTGATCGAAAATTCGTAAGACGGAGGGAGAGTAGACCGCCGGCGCGGCGTAGGAGAGGACGTAATATCCCCCTCTCTTTCTACCGCGCAGCGAAAATGTATGCCTGCTCCTGCTGTTTATTTTTAATATAATATAAATTGTCATATTTCTGTACGATAGAGCAAGAATGAATATTGTACCACATAAATGATAGTACTTTTATACTGATAAATAAAGCAATTTTATTCGTGCGAAATTATTCCCTAACCATCCAAAATATTCAAAAATGCACGAAGTTAATGTTCAAGTTTTCACTTCTACCGGCACTCCCGGAGTGCAAACCGATTTTTTATTTGTCAAACGAAACTCATGTATTCATTTCTCTAATTCATTTTACATTTCGAAAGAGAATATATCAATAATTTGAAAAGATATTTTAACAACGCATTTCTACTGTTCAGAACCATTGCTAAAGTACTTACTTATGTAGAAGCTGGAAGCAACTGTAAAAGTTTTATGAGGGTAATCGAGTCCACCACTCGCCGTTTCTATTACCTACCGACATCTTAAAAACTTCATCCGCTTTTTATTTTTTTACTTCATCTGTAAGGTTTTATTTTTTGTTCCTAAAGTTGATGACATTAAAAATCATAATAAAATGGATTTAGCTAAATACTCATCGAATCAAGAAACTATCTATGATACACGATTGTTTATTAACCTTTCGCGTGCCGCGGTCCCATGGTGGGTACTGCGTTGTTTGTACGCGCTTGGTACAGAATTGACTGGTCACGGCACGCGAGGGGTTAAGCCCTATTTTTAATCACTTATAAATTTGTTACGTAACATGGTATCGTCTCGTTAGTATTAGTGAAGTGTAAGCGAGACGGCATCATGATCATAATTCATGATAGAGATAAATTTTCATAATACATTCGACCCTTACCAGTTGATTTCTTTTGGCGTTACAGCCGCATTATTTGCTGGGCATTCATTAATAAATGCCTTCAGTCATAAAAATGTACTCCATTAGACTTGTATCTGCAGAGTCGTTAATAAGGAAAAGTTTAAAAATCTGTAACCACTAAAAGGGAAAAATTGAATCCTCCTATTGTTAAAGTCGGTTAACATGTAGTCTATATTACTCGGGCCATAATAACGAATAGATTGCCACCAAAATCAAAATCACTGAATAATTCATCAAAATCGGATAAATAGTTAAGGCGCTACGGAGAACATACGTAACAAACACACATACATAGACTGCTAAAATCATAACCCTTCCTTTTGGCTTCGCCGTAACTGGGTAAAAAGGACAGTACATTCTATTCACTTACCATCGAACGAAGAGATTTAACTGTAGTAACATTGAATATCTTTGCCATCAGACAATCAGTGTATCCCATTACTATTCAAAGTTAAAAAGAAGTTAATTTTATTATTCATGTATATGCTAATACGAAATCATAAAACCACACAAATAAAATTTACTTTGATACAGCGCCTCGAATATGTATCGTTATATCGTCGCTGACCTGTCCTTAGATCGATGAACCATTAAATTGAACACAATCGCTCGGCAAATCGTAAATTGTACGGCAGCAATATTATTTCAATCACAATATTTTATCAATCACGTTTATTTTTATACTACGTCGGTGGCAGACCAGCATACGGCCCGCCTGATTTGAAGCGGTTACCGCAACCATATTAACGCTCGCAACATAAAATATCGCTCGTGCGCCGCCACCCCCGCTGCCAGCACAGCATCTCCCTCCCTTCTTTCTGGTGACTTCACTTTTCCCTTGAGAGTTGTTGTGTTCCTGCGAGTAGGAATAGAACAACTCTCAAGGGAATTGTTATTTGGCTGCGGTATTCTGTGAGGTGGAGGTACATTCCCCAGTCGGGTAGCTTACATTTATGCTTCATCCTCCTCTTTTCGCCAGAGCTTCGTTTGTCATTCAGCAGGGTGCACCGCGTACAAGTGAAGTTTGCTTTGGTTCAAAGATCTTAATGAACCACTTACACCCCAAAACTTACGTTAAGGGAAAAGGAAAGAAAGGACGTTGTTGTTGCAATGGCAGTAGGGGAGGTAACGAGCGAGCGATATCTCCATATTGCAAGTGTCCATATACTGCAGTCACAATTTTCATGTCAGGCGGGCCAGATGCATGTCTGCCACCCGATATAATAAATAACAAATGTAAAACGGGACGGGAGCCTATCACACAAACCCACCACTTTGTCTCCTATGTAGCCAGGATTAACAGCGGCGACCGCCAAAGATCCCTGCAGGGTGGGCTGCAGTTTTCTAACTGCAGATGCTGCAACATCTGATCAAGCTTACTATGTTCTTTTTGCCAATTTGGAATTGATATGTGTGTGGTTTCCGGCAGACTGGAATAGAATCACTCCGTCTCTTCTTTTTTTTTATTTTTTTTTTATACTACGTCGGGTGGCAAACAAGCATACGGCCCGCCTGGTGTGAAGCGGTTGCCGTAGCCATATTAACGTTCGCAACATAAAATATCGCTGGCGCGCCGCCACCCCCGCTGCCAACGCAGCATCTCCTTCCTTTCTGGTGACCTCACTCACTCGCAGGAACACAACAACCCTCAAGGGAATTGTTATTTGGCTGCGGTATTCCGTAAGGTGGAGGTACATTCCCCAGTCGGGTAGCTTACAATTACGCTCCCTACCTCTCTTTTCGCCAGAGCTTCGTTTGTCAGTCAGCAGGGTGCACCGTGTGCAGGTGAAGTTGGCTTTGGTTCAAAGGTGTTGATGAACCACTTACACCCCAAAACTCTTCCCGTGGATGTCGTACAAGGCGACTAAGGGAAACATTATCAAATATCGATCAGGCCTCCCCAACCCGTCTGGCCAGTGTGGGGAGTGTAGGCCAAATCCTCCTTCCATCTAGGACGGACGAGAGAGGGTCGTGCTCCTGTAGTGGAGACTAAAATGGACCTGATGATAATGATGATGATGATAACCCATGAAAGTTACTCATTTCCCTTTATGAAACTTAAATAAGCTGATGATCTTCAAACGTCTAGACATATTTTTTTGAATCACAGCTAAGACCAATTTCAATCACGCCAGCTTTAAAAAAACCGCATCAAAATCGGTCTATTCGTTTAGGAGCAACGATAACACAGAGCGACACATAGCGACACGGATACACAGACAAATACGTCAAACTTATAACACAACTGTTTTTCTTGGTACTTCTTGTCGCTGAAATTTGGTAATTTCGTTTGCAGCCATTTATTTTATTTATTCGTTTATATACTACCTACTACTATAAAAAAGTACTCTTATTTTATTATACGAAGCATAGGACCAAAAACATGAATTTCATAGGTACCTGTTCAATTACACTGTCACCTTAAATTAAATCAGTACAAAGACATTATTCACCTTTCGTTTGTCAAATGTCTAGGCCATTATGCTTGTAGCAATTTGTCACCTAAGAAAAACAGGCAATGGAATCCCAGCTGCACGTCGCATCCAACTGTGATATTTTTTACCTGGTTTCCCTTGAGAGGTAAACTTGCGCCGTCAAAACACGTAAAAATGTCTTGCTCTTTAAAATATATCAAACAACTTTTACTTGAGGACACTGTTTACATAATTTACTCAAGCTCGTTGAGTGGTACCGCATATTTTTTTTAACATCCATGAAATTCTAAAAGCACTTTAGGAACTGTTCTTTTCTCTACAAGATTTCATGAAAATCAGTCACAAATTTTAGGACAATTATAAACTTTATAAGTAATTAAATTTTAATTACCAGTATCGTTCCCGAATATTGGCCATTAATGAATCCAAATGGCTTGATGTTCGCCCTGGCTACCTATCTGGCTTTTGTTTTGAAGATTAGTCCACTAATAATGGAAGGGCGGACTCCTCCATATAAAAGGTCGCTCCAAATAAAAGGTTTCTTGAATTTTACAACACATTCAAAGTATTAATTCGGGCATTGTAACATTAAAGGTAGGTACATAATTCCCGTGTCCCTAATTCGTTTTCTGCCCCACTTTACGGGATGAGTTATTATGCAATGGTTTCGACAACATTTCGTGTTTTTGTGAGATGAAATATTATGTACAGGACCCCTTTAGGGAATAAAGGCTAGGTAGTCGTGCAAAAGTAGGCATTCAGCGTTGCCGGCACCGCGCGAACTTATTCACGCGGAGGCAGCGGCGCGATGAACTCGCGTCACCCCGCCCGGTCACACAGTATAGGAATAAGCAGTAACTAGTTAATTTTAAAACTTCAGAAATGCACTTTTATATTTTTATAGTAGTGACAAGAGTTTCGTAAATAATAGGTAATGTAGGTTAGGTATAGAATATAAAAAAAAATTAACAACCTGTTCGCGTTTCCTAGATTTGACTTGAGATATTAGAAAAGGAAACTAATATTACAGCAGAATCCATTGTTCATCTTTCTTGTCATATAGGAGGCATAAATGTGCGTATGGCAGGCCCGGTGTTTTTAAAAAACTATGAATGTCATGGTGATTCTTTTAAGAGTTTTTCTGTACATTTTTATTATAAATAAATAAAAGATAGTATTAAATAAAAAATATTTATTTACTCTTAAAATTGTTTAAAATATATTTCTCGTGAGCTTGTACCCGGGTGCAAATCTGACTGTAGTTCAGAAGATGATAGAACTATAGCATAGTACAAATATATAAGTAAGGTAACTTCATACAAACGCACCGAGCGTGGTTTGTATGTGAGCGCGCCCGTACGTATGGCCGTCGCACGCACATACTGACAACATTTAGGGAGGTTAAATGGACCGCCAGTCAAGGCTGCGCCGTACGCAAAACCGCCCGCTCTCACACAAGATTCGCGCCTGCTGCGCTGACGTTCGTTAACAATTTTAACATGGAGGTACCTATCTACGTCGTATATAACTGCACGTAAAAGATGGCTACAAAGTCGACTAGCCATAAAACATATTGCAGTGTTCATGGATGTCTCAACAGCAATTTGTCAAATCCAAAATTATCTTTCTTCACACTACCTACCGAACAAGAACGGTGAGTACCTATGTGATCTATTACTACCTATATCATACGTAGCTACCTACATACATAATTTTATGTTAGCTATTTACCAGTACCTATCGAAATTGCTTAGTTAGTTGGGAAATAGTTCTGGTCCAGATTTGATGTAAAGTTATCTCATTCCTACCTATTTATGTAGATCACTTGAATCCTTGATTTCATTTGATTATGTATAACGTAGGCACAGGAATAAACGTAGGTTTAAATTTATAAATTAGGTAGTAACATCGTAACGACCGTTGAAAAAATAAAACGTACTTACCTATATACACCGGGAGCCAGACTTTTTGTGCTTTTGTTAACAAAGATAAGATTTATAAATAAAATCGTAATTTGTGTTTCTATGTGTACAACGATTTGCTTGCTTTGTCCTGGCCCCACGGCTCATTAATGTATTGAGTGAGAACTTTCAAGTTTCAAGCTTAGCAACCAGGAGGTGTTAGGTTTCAGTGCCGATAGTGAGCCGCTGTGTACATGTTTATGTTAACGTAATTTGAGCCAGTAGGAGCCATGAGCTCGCTACTGGAACTCTTCAGTGGCTAATAGTTAACCCCTCGAGTTTGGGCTCATTAGATTGCTCTTGATGAAGCCTTTTCATTACACTTGGTAACGAGGGTCTGATGATGGAGCAGGACGGAAAACAGTGGAACTCCTGCATTACTGATAGGAAAAATATTCTGTTTGAACTCATATGATCTTCCTGACGAGACCCATTCGTTACACTCGATGACGATGAATCTTTGGGAACTCAGTCACCCAATTAGATAAATAAAAAAACATCATTGACGAGCTTGGTGGCGTAGCGGTCAATGACGCGGCTTCGACACTATATCGATATCTATAACGATGTTACTTGACAAATTTCATAGTTCTAGGTCAACGGGAAGTACCCTATATAGGTTTTGATTCCCTTGAGTGTGAAATATGCGTTTTTTGCTGAATAAACGGCCGTAACTTTTTGCTATGTAAACTTAGCAGTTTGATTTTTTTTTAACTTCATGGGACCGTAGACCTGAGTATACAGTTCAAATTTCAGCTTGATACCTCCACGCATTCTCGACATAGAAATTCTTGACAGACAGACAGACAGACAGACAGACAGACAGACGGACAGACGGACAGACAGACAGACAGACAGACAGACAGACAGACAGACAGATTTCTTTTTGCTCGTTTTTGCTCCCAATTTATAATGGCAATAGGTAGACGCTTGAAATACTTACATAATATTTAGTTATATATTCACGTTAAAAATAAAACAATTATTTAAGGGGGGCTCCCATACAACAAACATGATTGTTTGTCGTTTTTGGCACGGAACCCTTCGTGACCGAGTCCGACTCGCATTTGGCCGGTTTCTTGTTACAGATCCCTAATACTTACTTTAATTTTGTATTTTCTACCTTACTCGTACTTATTTTTTTATATAGAGATTGACTAAGTATTTTTGACGGTTGAATAAACTATTAAGCGACAGCCCTACGTGTTTAGGCTATTATCCTCCGCTCGGGGCTTGAGTTGTCTTACTTATATATTTGTACTATGACTATAGGCTCTACAGAATTAACATTTCGCATGTGTGGCTCAAGTGATGGCAAGTCTGGGGAGTCTACATAATTTACATTTTCCTTGTCATCTTGTAAGGACAATGTGCTTAATGCTATTCCACGTGCGTGTCGACTATCAACAATTTCTGGCATTAAACACTTCATATAAAATTTGACCAACTTTTGCTCCATTTGCGTTTTCCAGAAGTTATCGTCCCTTTCGATGCGTTTTGTAAACAAGGTTTCGTCTCGATAAGGGATGTCTCCTCAGTATTTCTAAAACATAATGGTAAATAATTACATGTTTCGGAATAAAACATAATATTTTGTTTGGATGTACATTATCTAACTTTTTTATAGTTTTTATTATGCTAAATTAATAAACTCCCAAAAAAACTATATTAAATGCAATCAAATAAAATATGATTCTTACGTAAAAGTTAGTTCGTAGTGGAGCGTCTGGATCTAATCTCATAAAAGAATTCTTGGAAACGTCAGCTGTGTAGCTACACGTCGGAACATCAATGTGCCTGAAAATTTATCATATTATATTAATTATAACTGTCTATAATATATAATAAGTTATACGGGACATTTACCGAACTAAATAATGGACGCATTTGAAATAATTATTTTATCGCTTAATAATGTAAAAAATTTGATAATATAGAAATCAAATTGTACAGTATGTAAGAATACATCACAAAGCCTCTAAAAGTTCTCACAACACAGCAATGTCAAAATTGCACAATTATTTTTTTAACCGTGCAGAATGTATGTACCAAGAATATTTGTAGCAAAGATGGAAATGACAACGAAGAGCTGAAATAGATCCAGAATTCGTCTTTCTACACGATTGTTTTATACATTACAGCAAAATCACGCAGATTTTTCGGTTACGATGATACAAACACTGTTCAAGAACGAGTAGATATATGCAATCACTGACTTTTTATTAGAACTTTTTAATATGAATAATTCTGTTATAATTATTGCGTAACTTGAACCGTTTACACAGCGCATGCAACGGAAGCTTTCAAAAGGAATATTTTATTCCCATTTTGCAACATTTTTCATTGGTGCTCCGCTCCTATTGGTGGTAGTGTGATCTTACATAGCCTATTAGCCTTCCTCGAAAAATAGGCTATCTAACACTAAAATAATTTTACAAATTCGAATAAGTAGTTCTTGAGATTAGCGCGTTCAACCAAACAAACTCTTCAGATTTATAATATTAGTATAGAAGTATAGATAAGTCTGTCCGTCAGAAGTCCGTAAGTATTGGGTACGTACGTTGCGCCTCCTGACTTGACATGACTAAGCAAATATGTATAAACGGGACATATTAAAACTGTTTAAAAAGCGCTGCGTACCTATCTCGATCTATGGTAATTACTTACCTATTTTCAGTTGAATCCGCAGATAACAGATTGATTATTCGCCGCTGTCCATATTAATTACTTCGGCGATGATGTCTGGTATTGGAGACTGCTGCATTGACCTACAATAAAACGCCAGGCAGATATGTACCGATAAAGACAAAACATGAATTATCAAAAATCATATCGTTCTTTAGTACTTACTGGATATTCTTATACTGTGGCATGATGGCCGCAAGTTTAGCCATAATATATTTTTGTAAATTATCAATCAGACTTTTTTTATACTACGTCGGGTGGCTGACAAGCATACGGCCCGCCTGATGTGAAGCGGTTACCGTAGCCTAATATGGCTACGCTCGCAACATAAAACACAGCTCGCGCGCCGCCACCCCCGCTGCCTACGCAGCATCTCCTTCCTTTCTGGTGACCTCACTCACTCGCAAGAACACAACAACCCTCAAGGGAATTGTTATTTAGCTGCGGTATTCTGTGAGGTGGAGGTACATTTCCCAGTCGGGTAGCTTACAATTACGCTCCCTACTTTAACTAAGTTGGCTTTGGTTCAAAGATTTTGATGAAACACAAATATATAAAACAATCTAATTTTAATATATTAAATACCACATTACATTAAAAATCAAACATCTACATAAAGGTACTTACCTCTTTGTATATCTTCGCAGTGCATTCTTTCTGTTAGTTATTTTTATTGCTTTGGACGACTTCTTTCGCTTACGTTGTTTATTGCCCATTAAGAATCACTTGAAGCACACAATTTTTTCAAAAAAAATACTGATGCGCAGGCACCGAGCACAGGTCCGTCGTCTATAAGCGCCAGCACGCGACTGATGGGCTGCCGAACCCCCGCGCTCTCATATTTAGTGGAAATTTGCACACAGTAAAAAAAATATATATATTATTTAATCGTACTCTGCGAATTTGTCTGTAACTATTTGTTAGCTTTAATTGAGTACAAAAATTAAATGTATTCGTTCAGTATTATAGTCACAATATTGAAAAAACATTAACACAAAGGGGTGATTTTGGGATTTTTTTTTATCGAGTGAAGTTGATTAGGTCGTGACATTGAATGCGATTTTGACTAGACAAGATCCTTACCTAACACATATATTTTTTTCAGAATCTAAAATATTATTATCTAAGTCTCAGATGGTTTTAAAAAACTCAAATTTGAATCCCACCCAGCCTTAAGCACTTTGAGTAATTGATTCCAGAATGAAAACGGTTTATAACATGACATCGATTGTTTTAATGGGGTTATTCTATTCTAGAGGTAAAGCCCTGTAACACCCTATAACCCTTACATAAACACAACACTAACGAGAGCAAGGTGTTAATTTGTGAACCTTCTCTCATTATGCAACTTTATTTTGTAGAAGACTGCATGATCATGTGATCATACAGTCTAGCTAGCTCCTCTGTCTAGCTAGATCATATCATACATACCTGTAGACGAGCCCAGTGGTCGAATGGTTAGCAATGGCCGCTTTGACTCCGAGGTCGTGGGTTCGATTCCCGCACAAGACAAACATTTGTGTGCATGAACATGTCTGTTTGTCTTGGTCTGGGTGTTTTCTATGTATTATAAGTATGTATTTATAAAAAAAAAAGTATTTAAGTACATTTATCAGTTGTCTAGTATCCATAAAGCTTTGTGCTTAATTTGGGACTAGATGACGCTGTGTAAATTGTCCAGAAATATTTATTTATTATTATTACTATCTATCTGCGTCATAACACCATTCGTAATATTTTTCAGTGCGTGACCTACATTTCTGATTACAGATTTTCCCGAGGAAGTGCGAACATGACAACTTCAAGCTTTATGTGAGTAATTATTTTAATGACAACGTCCTATTTTCTCGTCTACGATCCAGTAAGGGCTCTCATCCACTTGAAAAGATTTTTTTGAATAGAAATTAAACCCCTGAAAGTTCCCAACTCGCCTAAGGGTCATTCGTTATTAATCAAAGCGGTGAAGGGGTTCGTTCCATTATAATTCCACTCTCGTGTTCCCTGTGGGTGTATATACGTGGAACTTTAAAGTTTATTAAGCCTCTTGTATTTCATTGTGTACAAAATATTGCACAAAAGATGAGTACAAAAGATTTGTCACCAAAATGTAGTCACCAACACAACCAGTGTAGTGACTTTGCCCTTTATTTACATTTACATTACATTATTTTTTCATTAAATTAAGGAGCTGATCTATTTATTTGGTGACAGATCAATTATTTTGATGATCAAACGAATTAAATGATACTAATAGTTTGTTAAGCTGATGATTTATATTTAGAGACAGTTTTGATTAAAATGATGACTAATATATATATTTCTTGGGGATAGATATTATTATTAGGGTACTGCAGATTACACACATTTAAACATAGGTGACAGAAAATATTGTTCCCTATTTGTTTTACGACTAAGATTCCTACGATTCTTACAATTGGACTTCCTACGATTGGAGTAAGACACTTATGTCAGCAGCGGCGTAATTAAGGGATGCTGAATAGTCAACATCCTTTAATTATGCCGCTGCTGACATAAGTGTCTTACTCCACTCATAGGGCGTCAGGGGATACTTTGCCAGCTTTTCCACTGTGGATAGACGGCGCCACAGTGTTTTCAAATGGTTTTCAAGACACCCAAAGGCTGAAAGGCTGGGACTAATTGCTCAGCCCTTTCAGACTGGCATCTTCCATATATAAGTAAAATTATTATTCCGTCGTCTCTCAGAAATACGGATAAGCTTGCGGCCTAGAAATAAATAAACCTAGTAATAAGTAGACTATATTCATTACGTTTTGGTATTTTTTTTTAAAACCAAGCCTGGTGTGAAGACGCTATAGACGCTTGCAAACTTGCTTCACAGAGTTTAGGCACTAAACTATACCACGTGTTTTAGCGACTGCATTTACTAAACGCACCAATGTCATGAAGGTGGAGCAGCATTTGTGCCGGAATATGTGCTTATCTGCTAACGACGCCTTGCAAATCTTGAAGAGAGGGGCCTGTCAATTACACATTATAAATGTTATTTGGTCTACAAATCGAAATGCACACAAATGCAAACAGCACTATGTCTCTCCAATGACTAAAGCGCAAGTAAACTCGGTTCTCGGTACGATAAAGTAAAGTATGCCAAATAGGAACCAATTTAATTTGTATTCATATATACTCGTACGTCCTGTACGTACGAGTATATATGAATGTAAGTAGGTAATCGAGTTCTCTAACCCTGCATAGTAAAATTGGAGGCGAGCTTTCCAATAACTATTATTTTAACAAGAATATTTTTTTATCTGGCAAAGAGATTTAAATGTCTTTGATTTCAGGTTACCTGAGTAGTATCACACTATAAGTAATAGTACTAACGTAGTAGTATACTGGTGATTAATCAGTGGTAATCATAAAATTCAAAGTATTTCTTAATATCTCAAGATAGTGTTTGACCAGTGAGTGTTGCCAGATGACATACATCACATTGGCACGGTCTCTTACAATGAACCTTCGAAAGCACAAAATACTGCAGCTTGCGATAGAGAGAGCTATGCTCGGAGTATCTACGTGATAGACTCAGGAATGAGTATAAGAGACGAGAAGAGACCGTATACTAGAGTTACAGATAAAACTAGACAGTAATAATAATAAAATGCCGAAATCGAGGTTGACTGGAGCGAGTAAATTTGCTGAATGTATGTTTTCCATTGATTTCAATGGAAAATGTATTTGATGATCATTCCTCAAGGACATGACCGATCTCAATTTTTTTCGACACAAACCTCAAGCATGTCGAGGTCTTTAAATGTGACAAGTTTCATCAAAAGCGGTTGAGTGGTTTTGGACCCTATTCATTGCCAACAGTTACTCGCTTCACTCAATAATAAATGAAATATTCCTAGACAAATTACACACTGCCATCTAGTCCCAAACTAAGCAAAGCTTGTGCTATGGGTACTAGATAACTGGTATTATACTTTAAATACATTTTTTTGTGTAAATACATTTATATAACTTATAGAAAACACCCAGACCAAGACAAAGAGACATGTTCATGCACACAAATATTATCGACGACTGATAGAGACCACAGGGAGCCGATAGATGCAAATGGCACAAAAATAGAAGGCGCTGTGTAATTTGTCTGACAATATTTATTATTATGTATCTCTTTTTAATCACGGGTCAAGCCCGGTCATTTGATAGGCGTGCGCGGGGATATGGATCCAACGCGTAGAGGCCCCTTTGAGAAGTTGATGTAATGTTGTACGCCCGCCGTGACCCGCTCCAGGATATGTCAATGGAACGACATACCCATGAGCAGGTCTAGGCAGGCGTTGAGACTATTGCGAAGTGTGATAGAAAATAAATGGGCTATGGAGATGAGATCTGGGTGAACTTAATACCGGGCTATTACAGAAGAGGGACGGACGCCTGCCATAACTGCTTTTATTGCTAGTTATTTGCGGCAGGCGGTGGCTTGCCACTCACTAGATGGACCCCCGAACTGCAAGGAAAACGGCCGGGGGCAACACCGGTGTGAGTGGATTATTATTATTATTATATGGAGATGACCGTGATTTTTAATGTGATTTTTTTAATTTATGCGTATGATATCCCTCAATGTTCTAAAATTATAAAAACTATTTATTAGTATCGTAAAATACACAAAACCATTTTATTGATTGGCGACATTAAAATTATAAGAACTTATGTCCGACTTGTTTTATGACAAATTTCACTTAAGTATGTAATACAGTTACAATGCGGTACAATTTGCGAACCTAATCGTTTCACGTTGACATTAATTTGTTATCTCTTTGACTAGTCTAGACTTGTTTGTTTACCAGCAACTTTAAGGTATGTAAAGTCCTGTGTAACTTTGGTTAAAATAGTTTAGAAACACTAAAACTGCATCTAAGTAGTTTAGAATGATACTCGTACCTACCTGCATAATCTATGATCTAGCTAGTATGTTCCAACTGTCGCCAACTTTACAGGGTACATTTTGTCTGCTAAGTTTTAGAATTGTTGTACTTATATTACATTATATACATTTACATAACTTTTTATTATTATATATGTTTAAATTTGTTTAAGGCCTTATTTCACAGACTTTGCCAACATTAATGTACCTATAAGTTTCTGATGATAATTTTTTTGAAGTGAAAACTGCTTTAGCGGCGTTGTGCACTTTTGGGATGGGTAACAAATGTTAAATTCGCGTCAGGACACGTGACCTGATCAAAAATTCGTAAGACGGAAGGAGAGTAGACCGCCGCCGGCGCGGCGTAGGAGAGGAAGTAATATCCCCTCTCTTTCTACCGCGCGGCGAAATTGTATGCCTGCTCCTGTTGTTTATTTTTAATCTAAATATATAAAAGAAGAAACTGACTGACTGACTGACTTATATATCAACGCATAGCCCAAACCGCTGGGTCTAGAGATTCCAAATGATGTCTAGGGGTGCATTAAAAAAGGATTTTTCAAAATTCACCCCCTAAAGGGGTAAAATGGGGTGAAAAAGTCTGAAAATCGTCATGGGTATTGTTTTTATGGTTTATCGGGTCGCTGATTACGAAAACAATAACTATTTTATAATCCACCATAGCCGACGTGACGTGAAATCACCTCTGTGTGGGTGCGATGGGGTTGAAATGTCATAATATCAGTATGGGTGTTGATTCTATGGTTTTCTGGGACCTCAATTACGAAAATGGCATCAGTTTGAAAATCTAAAACAGTGGACGTGAAATTCTTGTGTCTTACGAAGCACGGAGGAGCTCGGGGTAATATAAACCCATCCGTGTACAGGATACGGCCGACGTGGCTTAACTTGCGTGTTCAATTAGACTGACATGTGCAATGACACCATCTCTATTATTTTCTATTATTCATGTAATAATACCATAAAATCATAAATTTAGTTCAGCTAATATCTGCCATGACATTCATTGATTGTTATGAGGTACGAAGTTCGCCGGGACAGCTAGTATAATATAATATAAAAATAAATGGAGGTCAGATACCTAACGGAAAATATGTGAAAAGCAATAAAACCACATTGAGTAACTTTCTTGTAATTACTCGTGCTCCGCTCGACTTACCGTTGCTTTATTAACATTTATTGTTCAGAGTTTTGCGATAATGCCCTATTACTTTTTATTCTGTTGGTAACCTAGTTCTACGATATATTGTTCTCTTCTCGAACACACAGGTATTAATCTACAATTAATACCTCATAACGACCTGTAGCGCTATAATGTTTTATTAGAATACGTGAAAAATAATGACACTTATCCAGGTATTTGTAGGCAAAATGTTTACCATATGGTAACAAAAATCCAGCGAAGTGCAAGTCGGACCCCCGCACTAAGCGTTTACAAAAAACCTTGACCACATCCAACACTTAGTATGACATCAAACCATAATCATCCCACTGTTGGGATACAGGTCTCCCCTCAATCGAAGGGGTTTAGAGCATACTCTACCATGCTGCTCAACTGCGGGTTGGCGGAGGCCAGGGCTTTCAAACCGCCCTAAGACCACTGACTTGACTTAACGGCTGTCATCTAATAACACCAGCCGGGACCGACGGCTTAACGTGCCCTCCGAAATACCGAGGAGCTCGAGATTAATAAACCCATCCATAGATAGATGCGGTCGACGTTTTTGATTTAGCTTAACTTGCAATTTGGCTTAAAAGAATCAACAAGATTTAAAAGAAATGTGTTTGTCTGTCTACCAGGATCCTGGAGTTATCTTTTGAAGTGTTGAACCGATTTTCACAAAATTTGGAAGTTGGATAAAAAAATATTTTCCTACTGACTGATGCTGATGTGAAATTGCCGCTGCAATTCCATGTCGTAACAAAATTTATTCCGCAAATAAATCACGTAACGGCGCGGACGTGACGCAGTCGAAAAATAAATTGTTATCTTAGATCTACTCAAGCGAACATTACAGCTTTTTTGATAGATCATGTTCATTTCTTTGACATTTTTGTGATTGGAAAATCTTAAATACATTATACGTCTATGGAGAAATCAAATATAATTAAATTTAGGAATTCGGCATTCGACATCACCCCATAATCATCCCACTGTTGGGATACGGGTCTCTCTTCAATAGAAGGGGTTAGAGAATACTCCATCACGCTGCTCAACTGCGGATTGGTAAATTCAGGAATAATAGACGAAAAATGTTTTTACAATAATTTCACGTATATGTCACGTGCCGCCAATATGATCGTCTTACTAAACGAAACATATATGTACTTGTTGATGATAAACCACAGTAGTGTTAAAGTTTGGGGTGTAAGTAGTTCATCATCATTTTTGAACCAAAGCCAACTTCACCTGCACGCGGTGCACCCTGCTGACTGACAAACGAAGCTCTGGCGAAAAGAGAGGTAGGGAGCGTAATTGTAAGCTACCCGACTGGGGAATGTACCTCCACCTCACAGAATACCACTATGGTAACCGCTTTACATCGGGCGGGCCGTATGCTTGTCTGCTACCCGACGTAGTATAAAAAAAAAGTTTGAATATCCAAGCACTATACCTACTTCAACTTACATGAACTATGGCGCAGAGACTTGGACACTGACCATCGGACTTGTCCACAGGCTAAAGGTCGCGCAGCGAGCGATGGGGAGGGCTCTGCTTCTCTGAGGAATCGAATCCGGAACCAAAAATTCGAAGGTGAACCAAAGTTGTCTACACAAAAGTCTTCAGAGTTTGCAAACTGAAGTGCCAATGGGCCGGTCACATCTGCCGAGTAAGTGATGGCAGATGGGGGCGGAAGGTATTAGAGTGAAGGCCGCCTGACCTTAAGAAAGCGGCTGGGAGCGGCTGGATGCGGAAGGCGGAGGATCGTATTTGGTGGAAAGCATTGGGGAAGGCTTACATACATCTAGCAGAAGGTAGATACAGGCTGCTGATGATAATAATGATGGTGATGCCTACTTTGGCTGTACCATAAGTACTAGTCATTGACAATTCCTGGACAAATTACACACGGCCATGTAGTCCCAAAGTAAGCAAAGCTTGTACAATGGGTACTAGGTAAGGGATATAATATTTAAACACATTTTTTGTAAATACATACATTTTTTTGTAAATATATACATATAAAACATACAAAACACCCAGACGAAGACAATTAGATATGTTCATGCACACAAATAATAGTCTAGTGCGGGGATCGAACCCGCCGAGACCTCGGAGTCAAAGTGGCCATTCATAAGCATATGACCACCGAGCTCGTCAAATGTCACCCACATTTATGTCACTTCACCAAATTTTCTGTACATATACCAATATGATTTTTATACGACTAAAATAGCATACAAACAAGCATACAGCCCGCTTGGTCATAAGGGTTACTACAGTATATTGATACAGCCACAAACTAAGGAAGTTCTCGCTACGCTACTGGCTGTCTATATATATATATATTTATAAATTGCACGTCGCTATTATGCTAATAATATATTGTTGTCTATTTCTACCTATCCTAAATCCTCCTATTGTTTACATTGCAACCATGACAGCCAGGGCAGACCAGTCCCCTCTGGCAGCACTTGTTCACGAGTTGATGCATGGGGCAGCCGTCACCGCATTCAACCATTTTATTGGGAATGCGACCCGCCACACGACACCACCGCCAATTTGAACACATTAATGAGCATAATATATACAATATTTGAGTGACTACCGTCTACTGTCTCTCAAATCTTACAAAGCTGTCTCAGCAGATTTACATTTCCATAAAAACAACAAAATATAGGTCAGTCCTTTGCGCTTGAGAATAGGTATTTGGAATGGGTGGTTCGTCCGAGTTCCGAAACGTTACTTTTGGTAATAAAAAATATTATATGGTCATGGACAGCGCGTGTCACGCGATCGCTGTAATAAATTGCTTAATCACATTAGGCTAATAAACCTACATTATATTAATATACTTATTTTTAGGATTCAGATGACTGCAGTCATAAACAAAAAATACATACACGTAAAGAAATTAGAACGAAAGATAAATCTTAATTATTTGGGGTGTAAGAGGTTCATCAACATTTTTGAACCAAAGCCAACTTCACCTCCATGCGGTACACCCTGATGACTGACAAACGAAGCTCTGGCGAGAAGAGAGGTAGGGAACGTAATTGTAAGCTACCGGATTGGGAACGTACCTACACTTCACAGAATACCGCAGCCAAATAACAATTCCCTTGAGAGTTGTTGTGTTCCTGCACGCGAGTGAGGTCACCAGAAAGGAAGGAGATACTGCGTTGGCAGGGAGGGTGGCGGCGCCCGAGCTATTTTTTATGTTGCAAGCGTTAATATGGCTACGGTAACCGCTTCACATCAGGCGGGCCGTATGCTTGTCAGCCCGTATATGTCAGAAGTAGTATAAAAAAAAAATTTACGGATACAAAGTGACGTATAAACTTATGAGTATTCATAGCATTTTGAACTTTATATTTTAGGCATGGGTTTTTTGGGGTTAGAATTTAGATTAGTGTTAGAATAATAGAGTTAGTTACTTACAATGATTGTCTTTAATTAGTGTCAAGTAGTACACTGTAACAATGTGATCAGAGCGGGTGACGAGCGGTGACTGGCGTCCAGTAGTATTTTTGTCTCTACTACAAATTGAAGATTCGATATTGTGTATAAGGGTCACCACAGCATTCCCCCCGTTACAAAAAAATTGAGAAAAAACAATTAGGTCGATCATTAATGTTTTAGTTGATAAAATTAAAGCGTTGTGAACACCGTATCAATAACAGAAAAAATAATAGAGGTTTTGATGGTATGTTAGGAGTCATAACATACCATCAAAATCTCAATTATTTTTTCTGGGACCAGACAGTTCTTCCAAGTCCTAACTTAGGACCGGGAACAACTATCTGGTCCCGTCACGCATTATTGAAACTGTCAGTACCGGTTGGCATGTCGTGTCACAGCCTTAATTTCTACCACTACACTATATAATAGATGATATATTTACGTGTACATCTAAGAAATAGTAATTAAAAATAAATAAAAAATAAGGATAAATAAATAATTTCCTCGCCCAAGGGATCAGTTTAGCCATCCAGCGAGGCTGCTAGCATCTTGGGAACGATGCCACATGGGCCAAACTTTTTACATTTATTTTAGTATTATTTAATTTTAGGTACTTTAGTTTTATATTTGAATTGTATGTATTGTTTATAGCTTAAGTTTATTTAAATAATTACTAGATATTCGATATGAAAAAAAAAAAAAATAGACCTACACACGATGAGTGATAAGTTTATATTAGTATTTTATTGTTAAAAAGATACATGCATAGCTCGCGTGACTCCCAGACTCCCAGCCATGTAAACATGTAAAATTCCTTTATGCACTGTAGGGTTGTCTGGAAGCAATCTCTTGAAGAGATAAGCTAACCTTTGTATACTTGTGTGTTCACTAATTTCTGTATTTGTTGTTATGCAATAAAGAATATAGAAGAAAGTTTAAGAAAGTATAAGAAGTTATATATGATACAACAAATTCTAAATGTCCACACTAGTATGACTAGTATGATATTTCCTCTAAGATAACCTATTTAAATACACCCTTTATATAGGTATATATATATATAATAATAATGAAAGAGGTCATTTTCATGTTTCTTATCTCGCGACATCACGCGATTTTAGTACCTACTAAAATAAAATAAAAAATTTAATAAATACGATAACGAGTAATACTCAATCACCTAATTATTACTCCAGATAAGGATATATATCAATTAAACTGGGTACGAAATTATCTTAATATTCCTATTTTCATCTACTAATTCCCAAATTACAAAGAAAATAATATAACGAAAACGTAGGTGTATTCAATAAAATCCGAAATGATTTCAACAACCTCGCATCCCACCTGTTCATCTTACATGTCGAATACGGTTTCATTTTACGTCTATTGAATCCAAATTATAGTAATCTAATTTTATCCTAGCCCGCTACGTGTTGTCTGGTTGAAAGGCATTTTTGGTAGATAGATAGATGGAAAGTTTATTGATGACATTTACACACAATCATTACAACAATCAGTGGCGGAACTACAGGGTGGCACAGCGGGCAAAATGCCACGAGCCCCCGGACCAAGGGGGCCAGAAGCTAGTACAAAATTTGTATCCTTTTTTAAGTTAAGCTATAAATATACATTATTATATTTCTTGAAAATAAAATTATAGATTATTAACCAAAAATGTATAAAATACTTCTTTAGTGTTGGTTACATAGATCATTTACTAGAGAGGGCCCCATTCTCAGAGGGCCCATTTGATGAATTTGCCACGGGCCCTTGATAGTATAGTTACGCCACTGCATACAATGATGATTATAACAGGAATAAGGTCACTAATGATCTTGGACCATGAAAACATGAGTAGAGTGGAAACGGTATAGCTGATTTCTGTTGGTGATCATAAAATATTTTACGAGGAGACAGCATCTACCCAGATGTGAAAAATAGATCAACTGACAACTAATAGATCTCCTTTTTATTTAGTACCGAGCCGGTGCTCGGTACTAAATAAAAAGGAGATCTATTACAATGCTGTCAGCACCTACTTAGGACATATTGTGCACAGTCGCATTGGCCCATCTCCTGTTACACTCATAGCTACATGCTCCGAGCGGACGATGCCAATGAAAAACTCAGCACAAGACTTTTAATTTTTTTAATTCGGGATGGGCGCCACCACACATTCCCACCACTGTATCTTCTGTGTAGCCAGGATTAACAGCGGCGACCGCCAAAAAACGCAATGAACAGTGAAGTTCATTGCAGTCCTGGGGGTAAAACTACGGCTGCCTTGGAACTCACAACGAATTTAATCAGAATAAATTAATAGGAGTAGGAAGCTTTTGAAATTTGACTTCCCCTCTTACCAATGTGAGAGACAGCAATATGGGAAACAAGGCATTAAAGCCTAAAGAGATGGCTAGTCAAGTGAACCTCAACTGCCGTGCACTACGGATTTTATCTATCTAACACTATTGGGGACCTAAAACATTTAGTTGTTACCTAACACATCGATTCCAATAATATAAATTGCAAAATCGTCTGAACGCTTGGTAATTCTCCCTTGTTGCTACCAAATCAGAATAGTATACTACCATCATAAGGCTGTGAAAACTCACAGCGCTGATATTCTGTTAGTGCCCTTTGATTATTGGCAAGAATTATTTCAAGCATCTCATAGTGAAAGAAAGTGCGTGTGGATAATAAAAATTAGTGACCTAAGTTAAAAAAGCACTTCGCAGGAGACACAGTATTACAGAGTAGGTACTATTTCTTGCAATGACAGTCTATCTATGACATTTTATACATAGACGAGCACTAAGCAAACATCCCGCCAGTAAAAATTGTTGCAAAGCGCTTACTCAGTCCCGTATCCAATAATACAATGCAGTATGCTAAGAAAGGAAAAGAACGTGAACACACGGGAAAGCATTTTATCTACAACTTTTCAGTAATTGTTCCTGGTCGTCTCTGTTTAATTAAGAATCTGTCCTGGAGACCTACCGTCGTAGGTGAAACCGAAAACGATCGGATTTTTTGATTCCGAAAATTGGTCTTAGGTTGACAAACATCTTCAGCTTAGTCGGTACAGCTCTAATTCTTATCACGTACGTTTTAACTTTTTATTATACACTCAAAAAAGGCAACGCGTGAGGGATACTGGTATCGCAAGCATCCAAAGGCAAATGACTGCTTATCAAGCAGTATAAAAAACACAAGTTTAGCTTGTCTTTTAGGACAGCCCTCCAATTCTTTAGGCTGGCTGCAATATGAAAGAATACAAGATGAAACAAACCCTGTGTAATAGGGATGTTTGATATTTTTTCTGACATTAGTAGGCGTCGGGTCCAGATTGTCAAAATGTACTGCAGTTTTTGACAGTGAAACTTTAAGACGACAAGACAACACAAGACGTCAAGAAGACATTTGACAAGATGCTATGAATTGACAAATGATTGGACCCTACGCTACAGTGCTGCCAAAATACCCTCATTGATACAAAATTATGACCCACTGCCAAAACACAGCTACAAAATTCGCTCTGTTTCTATTAGGTACGTCACAATAAATCGTAAACCATTTTTCTTTATTCCTGGCGATTCTACGAACAATTGCAACTGGAGCGAAAAATGCCTAGAGCACTCATTGCCTCGGAACACGCAAAAACATTATATATTTCGCGTTAGCGAATACAAAATGCGAAAATATAATACAGAATGCGGAAATAATCCTCACGCCAACATACCTCGACCGACGCAATTCGGAACCACCCAAAAGAGGTGTTATCCTTTTGTGCTCCAAGAATCGTCCCACTTTCTTTTCTCGGTGACATGACATGAGTAATTATTCTTATGGTTATGTCACAGAATAGGTAGATAGTGGCAGTAACGTAATGTTTACAAGGATTTTTGATGTGAATCATCTAATACGGTTCATTCAGTTGTTGTTGTGGTGATACATCACTACACGTTTGCAACTCTACGAATCTCTCCCGGCTCTGTTTGGCAATCTCGACTCTCGCTCAGTCATATTTTCTATACAAAATAGTTTCCATTCTCAATTTTGTTTTCCTGTATATTAATGTTTGTTTTGTCGCACTCCTGACGTCATGGACACTTGATATTAGATATATTTTTTTTTGCAGCCAGTCTGAAACATTACAGATTAAATAATTAATATGTATGTAAATAAAAGGTAAGTTGGCCAAGACAAGAGTCTTGGCGAACTTGCCAGAATATTATAAATATTTTGAAAAATGGAAAAAATCACCAGCTAAGCTAAACAAATATATCATAAATTTATGCTGAAGTTTGTTATTTTCAGACAAAAATTCGATGGGGACCGGCATCAACTTAGCCGGTAAGGCTACAGATCCGTTCAGCCACATCAACAACATCCATCCATCCAAACTTTCGTATTATAATATTAGTAAGATGTTAATACATTTACCATATTGAATGATATTGAAAAGGAAAATTCACTTCAGAGTTTAATTATGTTTACAACCCTTCCATTTCCTGGCCTTTGGGACCTTCCCTCTCGTAGAGTTATGTAGCAATTATGAAAGCTTGTTGCTTTTTTTTTATTTTATACTACACAAGGTAGCAAAAAATTTTCATCTCCATCTTTTTTTTATATACTTCTTCGGGCAGACAAACTACCGGCCCGCCTGTTGTGAAGCAGTTACCATAGCCATATGAACGCTCGCTACATGAAAAATCACTTGCGCGTTGCCACCTCCGCTGCCAACGCAGCAACTCCTTTCCTACTGGTGACCTCACTCACTCGCAGAAACACAACAATCCTCAATAGAATTATTATTTGGCGGCGGTATTCTGTGAAGTGAAAGTATTTCAGCAGTACTTCAGAGGTACCTCTCTTTTCCCAGAGCCTCACTCGCTAGTTGGCAGTGTGCACCACGTGCAGGTTGACTTTGGCTCAATCCATCTTCCTCCTCAACAACATAAAAATACTTATTTTTGTTTGTGTACTTTATATATACTTATACTAGGGTTGCCATCTCTAAACGCTAGCAACCAGGACTAGAAGCGTGTAAACACCCGGACATGTCGTCCGGGTTTTAAGACTTAAAATCCTTCAGTGATTTTTAGTCGTACTATGTTTTAGGGTTCCGTGCCCAAAGGGTAAAAAGGAACCCTATTACTAAGGCTCCGCTGTCCGTCCGTCCGTCCGTCACCTGGCTGTATCTCATGAACTGTGATAGTTAGACAGTTGAAATTTTCACAGATGATGTATTTCAAACAGAATAAAATTAATATTTAAGGGGGCTCCCATACAACAAACGTGATTTTTTGCTCGTTTTTGCTCGCAATTGATAACGGTAATAAATAAATAAAAATAAAACAAATATTTAAGAGGGGCTCCCATACAACAAACGTGATTTTTTTGCCGTTTTTATAGATAACGGTACGGAACCCTTTGTGCGCGAGTCCGACTCGCACTTGGCCGGTTTTATTATTCTATGACTAGATTAATCGCAGCATGGTGCGGGCGGTAGTGATTTAAAACTTTTAACCATGGCCGCCAAACTAGTACAAATCCGGGCGGAACCGTTATACTTATAATATACTAGCGGCCCGGTACGTGCTTCGCTACGTATAAAGCGAAATACTAAAAAAAAATCATTGGAACATCAAATCAAACATCAAATTGATTTATTTAAACAAAAAAATATTTTATTAATTGCTAGCTATTTTAAAACTTATTCCAAAACATTTGTATAAACAATATTTTTTGTTTTTCCGTTTTGAGCATGAATAAACAAACGGCTGGGGGTACCGACTCTGGAACAGGCAACATAAAGTCTAAGCACGTCCAAAATGAAATGACCGCATGAATGACATAACTACATGTTTGTACTGTCAACACTGAAAAAAGTTTCAATTTGACAGTAAAATCCCCATTAACAAAATGATCCGCCATTTATTGAATTTATTTGTTACAAAAAATGTGATAAATGAAGAACCGCTTTACCGATTTTGTGCAAACTTCACATAAACCTTCTACTAAATAGTCCGAACAAAGCCTAAACATTTGGTTTGGATAGGTGAGCCCGTTCTTGAGTTATAAAATTACAACGGAAAGCGGCATTGATTTTTATATATATAGATACAATTGATGCATATATTGTTAACGACATTACATCACTACACTACCAAACGATACCCCCAGGAGTATGGTTGCCAAAACAAATTTGTTAATGACACCACTAATGAGTAGTGTTGTTGCCTTGAAAGTTTTGGTATAATTAAAATTTTAATTCTAATTTTAGTTATGGAATATATAGGTGATAAACATGACGTAAATATTGTTGTACAAAATAAGGAAACATCACATGTTTAGCTGTATTTACTAATATATTTTTTATAGTTTGTATTTTTCTTCACCAAATATTTTTATACTACCAAATGATTATTTAATGTAAGATATTGTTACTTATACTGTGGTAAGAGAGAGTTGATAAAGGACAAGTATATGAGATTGAGGAGCTCGATAGCGTCGTTGTGCGTGTCAGTTTAATCGAATACGCAAGTTAAGCAACATCGACTGTAGCCTATCTATGGATGGGTTTATTTATCTCGAGCTTCGCAGGGCACGTTAAGCCAAGGCAGTGGCGTTAGGGGGGCTTGAAAACACTGGCCTCCGCCAACCCGCAGTTTAGCAGCGTGGTAGAGTATAAGTATTCTAAACCCCTTCGATTGAGGGGAGACCCGTATCCCAAGTGGGATGATTAAGGGTTGATGCCGATGCCGATACCGATATGAGATCTATTAACCTGATACACAGGATCATTTCTAGTAAACAAGTTCAATTACTTTAATAATATGTTTATGATCTACTAGCGAACGCCCGCGATTTTATCCGCGCAATTCGCGCAAGGAATATGGACATCGCGTGCGGGGAGGTGGAAACGCTACCATTTTGAGATAATTTTAGTGCATATAACGTATTCACGTACAACACACGGCCGTGTCCATGACACAGCTACACCCTATTTTATGATATTGTAGGGAAAAAAATAATGAAATTGTAGGGAAAAAGTAGTGTACCGAGCCAAGCCGAGCTGCGTCACTAACAATGGTAATATATCACTTACAAACTGAATGTAAAATTTTCCTCATACCCGGCTCAAAACATCATACCCTCACAAATCCCGTCTTACCTTTCAAATTAATTAAGTTGAAAGTGGCATACGTACGTTTCGTTACACGTTTCATTTAACCAAACTCCCTTTTGTAAAAGCAACGAGGTTAAATTTACCAAACGCAGGAGAAAGGAACGCAATTTATCCATTAATTTATAACTTATCACAGGAAAATGAGGAAAATTCAGGCGAATTAAATCTGATTGGTCACTTATACTCCTTCAGACATATCGCTAGCTTCCTAAAATTTAATAATTAGGTAGTTGAGGTCTAAACACATCTTTGTCTATACATAATAATGATGCTTAAAAACCTCCCCTCTTCTGTAATAGCCCGGTATTAAGTTCACCCAGATCTCATCTCCATAGCCCATGTATTTTCCATCACACTTTGTAATAATCTAATAATAATCTAGCCTAATAATGAATAAAACAATGGATATGGAGATCGACAAAATATCGGTCTCTAATGCAAAATGCTGTGATCCCGAAAATTGCAACGCCCTTCTCAAACATTCTAGTAAGTACCTTAAATTATTAATACAAAATATTAGGAGCATTTCTTGTAATTGGTCCGGTTTCGAGGCCTTTTTAGCCCGGGTACAAGTTGAAAACGATATTGTTATATTGACGGAATGTTGGAACAATTGTACTGTAACGTTTCCTTTATTGGATGGCTATAGAATTTTCGATACAAAATACCTTCATAATAAAAGTGAAGGCGTTGTTGTCTATATAAAAAATGATATTGCTGTAACCGTCGAAGAGCCCAAAGACTTGGAGGCGAATTGCCTTATTTTAAAGTTAAAAAATGACACGGTTATTGTTGCTATTTACCGATCCCCATCATATAAAGACACAAATATATTTTTTAACGGCCTTAATAATATACTCTCATCATTAAGCATGTTCAAAAACATTATAGTCACCGGGGATATTAATATAGATATTAAAAGTAATACCCAAGACCCACGATCATCGGTATACTTAACAATGCTCGCATTCCATGGTTTACTCCCCGCGCACGAGTTCCCTACAAGATTCGAAAATTGTCTTGATCATGTTTTCGTAAAATCAAAATTACCGTCGACAACTCTAGTAATTAATTCGACACTGACTGATCATAACCCTATCTTATTCTGCTTAGCACATAAATTGGAAAAAGAATTTATACCACACACACAAACTAAAATTAACCTAGAAAAACTTAGAGAAGACGTAAAACATGTGAACTTTCAACCAGTTTTTGAAACTGATGATCCCAATGTTGCTGCTACCTGCTTTGTGAATTCCCTAAGAACAGTGATAGACTCGAATTCCGTTACTAAACCTATATCACAACGCAAACGTACCTTGAAGCCATGGCTTACGCCGGGATTATTGCGATGTATACGAAATAGGGATAAAATGTTCAAAAAGTTAAAAGCATCTCCTAACAACACTGTTCTTGAAACTACCTACCGCAGATACCGCAACTTCTGTAATTTATTGATAAAAAAGGTTAAAAGGGATTTTGAAAAATCGGAAATCGAAAGAGCCGGGACAAATAGTAAACTACTCTGGAAAAGTATAAAAAAAATAGCACATTTAGGAAATAACAAAAACTACTCACAGGATCTATTATCCAGTTCAGAATCCCCAAAAGAAGCTTTAAACAAAGTTAATCATTATTTTACTAATATAGGTCGAAAAATCGCCGAAAATTTGCCACAAAGTAGTATTCATTTATCAACTCGTTTAAAACCCCAAGCTCCTAGAAATTCACTGGTTTTAGAATACGTGGACAGCAACGAACTTGAAACGCTGATACTGTCTCTTCGTGACGACTGTGCAGTCGGGTGGGACGGCATATCGAGCAAGTTTTTAAAGGAACACCGAAAAATACTAATCCCCCCTTTAATACAAATTTTCAATCTATGTTTGGAAAAGGGTATTTTTCCACGGGTTTTCAAAAAAGCCATCGTTAATCCCATACACAAGAGTGGGGATGCAGCCTGTGTAAATAATTATAGACCTATTTCTGTGTTACCCTCATTGTCCAAATTATTAGAGCGTCTTATCAATAACCGTCTAGTCAAGTACCTAGAGAAAAATAATTTAATAACAGACAGACAATTTGGCTTTCGAGCTGCAAGATCTACAGCCGACGCCGTTCACGATCTCACAGACACTATTGTTAGAAATTTGGACAATGGCAGCAAATGTCTAGCCCTTTTCCTCGACTTAAAAAAGGCATTCGACACTGTCTCTATCCCTACCTTACTGCAACACATGGAAAACTTGGGCATACGAGGAATTCAGTTGGACCTGTTTAGAGATTTCCTACGAGACCGAACCCAATGTGTTAAACTCGGTTCTTACCTAAGCGACGAACTTCCGCTAAATTATGGTACACCACAGGGTAGTGTTCTGTCCCCTACTTTATTCCTAATTTATGTAAATGAGCTTGGTAACATCAATATGGTCAACGGTAGGATGGCTTTATTTGCGGATGACACAGTTCTCACTTTTTGGGGGAGCTCGTGGCAGCAAGTGTTCACGGTAGCGCAAAGTGGTTTCAATTCCGTGCTTCAATGGCTAGATCACAATTCCTTAACCCTTAATATTTCGAAGACAAAGTACATCACGTTCTCTATTAGAAACAAACAGAGTCCGGCGTCTGATTTACATCAAGTAATAGCTCATTCATGTACCAATCGAGATGAGAATCATGAGTGTTCTTGCTCTCGGCTAGAGAGAGTTGACAGTATAAAATATTTGGGTATACTACTTGATTCTAATCTGAACTTCCATGCGTACATCGATTTACTTACTAAGCGAGCTCGCAAATTGATTTATATATTTAAACAGCTAAGACACGTGTCCGATTTCAGTTTATTGAGGACAGTATACTTTGCCCTTGGACAATCAATTTTCACATACTGCATCTCCTCGTGGGGCGGATCCTCTAAGTCCTACCTCATCTCCCTGGAGAGAGCCCAACGCGCGATTCTGAAGGTGAGTACTTTCCGGTCTTTATATTATCCCACATTCGAGCTGTATAAATCTTGCAAGGTTCTCAGTATTAGGCAACTTTTTATTTTATATACCATACTGAAACAACATCGAACTATCCCTGACAGTATTCGAGACACAAAAAGGCGGAAGAATATTGTCTTCAAAAACTTGGGTTTTAAAACAGCTTTTTCACAAAGATTTTTCTGTTTTTTGGGTAGCTTCCTCTACAACAAAATAAACCGTTGTGTCAACATCACACACATGTCACTCTTTAATTGCAAAAAAGCTGTTACTAACTTTTTGTTATCAATGTCCTATGAGCAAACAGAAACTATGTTAAATATCTTAAGGTAACCAATAAGTAATTCCCCACACTACACAACTTAACACTATACATACATACAAACACACACAATACACACAAGCTCAGGAGAAGCATATAAAACACACATCAAGAGCAAAAATTAAAATGTTTTCTTATATATGTAATTTCTTTGTTTCGCAATATTCTTGTTACTTTTTTCTGTAATTATTTTTAAAAAACCTTCCGAGGGTTGAGCACTGACACCTGTAACACAGGTTAATCCTACAATAGGTGTCAGTTTCGACTTTCGAGTGGGCAACCGAGTAGATATCATAATTTTTATTATGTTCAAAATGTTAGACTATGTAATAACCTTTGTGCCTACTTATGTGTAACAATGTGTGTAACAAATAAACAAATAACAAACAAATAATCTCAACGCCTACCGAGACCTGCTCATGGGTATATCGTTCCATTGATATATCCTGGAGCGGGTCACGGCAGGCGTACAACATTACATCAAACTTCTCAAAGGGGGGCTCTACACGTTGGATCCATATCCCCGCGCACGCCTATTAAATGACCGGGCTTGACCCGTGAATTAAGAGAAATTCTTATAATATTACTATGCTTGTAATTTTCATTAATTTGTTCTGATTTGCAAATCCCACTCCATGCACAATTTCGTTACCCTAAACTTGCCTTCACAAGATTGCTCTCAGCAATAATGCCGCCTTATTGCATATATACAAGTGTAATTTTTTTATTCACTGTACTATAAATGTATATTATGCAAATAAAGCATATTCTATCTGTCTCTCTATCCAAAATTATTTACTTCGGGTTCACAATCACGGGTTCTCATTCTGAATTCAAGGGTATGGTTTTCTGGCTGTGGTTTTCAGAGAAGTGGATACCTCCAATTCCCAGAAAATCACAGCCAAAAAACAATAACAAACCTTAATAATTGTTATTTAGCTGCGGTCTCCTCGTAAGTGGATTTACTTCGTCAATCGGACTCCACATGCCCTACCTCTTTCGCCAGAACCTCGTTACCTGGTCGGCGGGGTGCACCACTTGCAGGTAGAATTAGCGTAGGCTGTAAAGATGTCAGACAGCTATTTACGCCCCAAGTACCTAGATTACCTGTTCTATGTCTCCAGTCATCCATCACAAATACTGAGTGCCTATGAGCAAGTGTGAATTGGAATAATTTACCCATTTGCGGGTGTGGCGTAATAAAATCGGTGTGGAGAGCACATATAGGCAATAAAGGGGTCGTGAGTTCATATCACTGTCTGTACGCGGCGTTAAATGGCCGAAAGAATGTTCTTTATGAAAGAGGATAATATACGAGCCTTACGAGGCCATACTCAATGGTTATGATTACTTTACATACGCGACAACGTTTTTTTCACGGGGAATGAGACTAGGGGTCCTGCCGCCTAAGCTAAAGCCGATTCCGATCAAATATTTTGATTCCAAAACTAGATCTTAAATTAAAGTTAATGATAAACATCTTCACCTTAGTCGGTAGAACTCTAGGGTCTCTACCATGTAAGCATAACACGATTACCACTAATTAAACAGAAGTTTCATTTTCAAAATCAAAAAATGTAATGGTAATCGGCTTCAGCTTCCGCGGTAGTGCCCCTAGGACTAGACATGCCCCACTGTGTCTCCGTTATAGATATACATATAGCTAGCATTAATAGTGCTAACTAACAAAGTCCAGAGTTACACAAAACTAATTTATTATTTGTTTAAAACTTTATTGAGCACAGTAAACAGCGACCCTGGAGGCAGCACACACGCATTGCCGACCCTGTAAAAACTTCTTTACGCCTTTCTCGAAGAACCTATTGTATGCAATACATACTATGCATTCTCCTTTGCATGTGACGTCTATGTTATTGTTAACTCTTATTCTCTATTTTTTGACTTGCGGCCGTCTGCGACTTAGTCCACGTGGACTTCAGAAAATAAGCGATCAACGTTCTATTCGGCGTTTAAAAATAAAAAGAACGTTAGACTTTCCGTGTATATTTTAAGGACATAAAATATGATGGGTCCTTATAGGTGCATTAGAAGTAAAAAAAAATATTTTTAGAATTTCGGTCTGTTTGTCTATCTGGATGTGTATACAAGCGGCACACTTTTGCCGAAGTCCACGAGGAAGACGTCACGGAGGCGGCCGCTAGCTTAATTTTTTTTATTTAAAGTATAAAACAAACAGATCATTGACTAATTAACTAGCTGACTGATCTATCAACCTAAAGCTCACATCACTGGCTAAATCGAACTGAACTTTGAACACTCTATACACGTGAAAATTCTTAAGAGGTCGTGCTCCCAGACTTTTCGAGCGCATAATAGCGCAGAAAGTTATATACAAACGTTAAGGCACCTAAAGCCGCGTAACTAGCGCCACTAGTAGGACCTTATACGTTAGGAATAATCCAACTTGGATAGCAGACTAGAATTAGTCTGCCATTTTAGTCGACGCTAGATTTATATTGAGTAGAACAGTTCATCTCTAAGTCATCTAGAAGTGTAGCTATTAAAAAAGTTATCTCTGACTTGAAGACTTGTTCACAGCAGTCTTGTCTTAGCTCGCAGTACAGTCAAAGAGATGGATAAAGTCTAAAGTTAATCTCGAACACCGATTAGGAATGCTTCAAGTTTCTCTAAGTAATACCAAAAGGGTTTACAGGCATGATACACGTATACATTCTGTACTATTAAATGTACTTTGTGTATTATTGTACTTCTTCAATCCTTATTCATCCCCCAGCTGGGATACGGGCCTCCCCTCAATCAAAGGGGTTTAGAGCTTACTATACCACGCTGCTCAACTGCGGGTTGGTAAAGGCCAGTGTTTTTAAACCGGCTAAACTGCACTGACTCGGTTTAACGACTGTCATCTAATTACAACAGCCGGTACCGACGACTTAACGTGATCCGAAGCATGGAGGTGCTCGGGATAAATAAACCCATCCATGGACAGGCTCCGGTTGACGTTGCTTAACTTGCGTATTCGATTAGACTGACATGCGCAACGAGGCCATAAAGCTCCTCTATTATTGTATATATATAATTATTTCACAAATGGTTACGATTTCGATGAAATTTATAATTTACATTTGAAGATTTATTTGAAGTAAAAAGGCCTTCTATCCACAATATTGCAATGCTCATAAAGTCTTTATGTTTGTAAAACACAAATACCCTTGCAAATAATTTGATCTGAAAGGATCCTAAGGAATATAAGCAATAATACAGAAATCTATTTAAGAAGTAAGGGTCTTGTTTTACAATATAAAAGCATTTGTTTGCAAGATCGCATATCACGTATTTGTTCGGATAAGATACAAGTCAATATTTGCATTGAAACAAATATTAAGTAGGCTTCTGTTTACAAACAACTTTATCAATATCAGACTATTTTCGTCCCTCAATATTCTCAGAAGTTTACGAAGATGTTACAGACTAACATTCCGTCGCAAGATCCTTACCTCAACGATTCCTTACTCAGTAAGCATTGCTATATACTAAAGTCATAACTGAATAATCACATAAAATAATCGTTCGAGGTATGTTGATACTTTGTTTGTCTGTAGGTATGCTCTGATTTATATATATGTGTGATCTCAATAGCGTGATTACAATCGTGTAAAAAAATATGTAATATTAGCCTATAATGATAATAATAGGCAATATATCTGTCGTTAAGGTAAGTATAAGAGATAGTTAGGGAAATATCAAATCGCAATGGCGAAAGTAAGGAAACTTATACAAAATAAATTACCTACATTTCTAGTGCTGTTGTCTAATGAGCCGAATTCAAGCATTCAAATCACAAGGAAAAATTTTTGCGACAAGATCTTAGTTTAATGTCTTTAGTTCAAGTTCACCGAGAGATTTGTTTCCCGTCATTGGCCTGATGAATAAGGAACGAGATAATTTTGTTTGTTCGTCTCATAACTTGAAACAAAGCCTCGTGGGATGATTCTTCGGCCTTAGTTTGTTCGATACTCAATCTTTTGTGTATTACTTAGGAAACAAATTAATCGCCTCTTTTCCCGTTATCTTTTCCCATTATCTCTTCATTTCTATTTGACCTACATTAGTAACTACGATGCTAGCTATCTGAAACTCAATCTGAAATGGAATCTTCTTTTCAATATATTGTTGTCCTAAAACGTAGTTGCATCGGCTATCAGAAGGCCAATTGTCATAATCATTTTACGATCGCAGAATGAAAGTTCTCCTAATCGAGATTAAATTATGAATTGACTAAAATAATGTATTTGATTTCATTGAATTTCGCAAATTCTATTCTTAGTTTGTGTAATTTTCGGTCATAATTCGATATAATCACACTTTAAATTAAACTTTGAAATTTCATATCATGTTACGAGAATAGAAAATGTGACATTTGTTTACAATTTTGATTACATTTTAATTACGAGAATTACCCTTCTGTTAAGTATACGAAGTATCCTATAAGCTTTTTCATCAATGTTTTCTTCGTAATTGTGATGAAAAACAATTCGTCAGAAACACATAATTGTGCTAGGAATTGAAGCATTTTTACAAGCTTTTATTTAACTTGCAATGTATGTATGTAACTATGTTTGTTCGGGTGGAATCTTGCAATAAATACGAGTAATTAAATCTCGCGACAAGCTTTTATATTATATAAATTGTGTAATTACTTTATAAGTTGATAGTAAAACTTTTAAAGGAAAATATTATTTTATTCTTTTTAGCGCATTTAAATAAAAGCTTGTTTTTAAAAAAGTTTTTTTCTTTTATTTTATTATAACGTACTTTTTAGGGATCCGCTGTCAACATGGAAAATTTAGCCCTGTCCGTCTGTGTATCTATTTGCCTGTCGACTCTTAGTACTAGAAAGATATAAGTTGACATGGGTACAATTACACCGGAAACGTAAAAATAAAATCATGATTTTATTCAATAACTTTGCTAGCGGATCTCGATGGTGCCGTTGCTTAACATGCGCGTTTGATTAGACGGACTTGCCCGTCTAATCAAACGCGCATGCTAAGCAACGCCGACTGTAGCCTTTCATAGATGGATTTATTTAACTCGAGCTCCTCCGTGCTTCGGAGGGTATGTAAACACTGGCCTCCGCCCGCAGTAGAGCAAAGTGATGGAGTATATGCTAAACCCCTCCGATTGAGGAGAGACCCGTATCCCGGCAGTGTGGCGTGAATAAGGGTTGATAACGAAATTGGCTAACAATGTAGCATAAATCAATAGTAGCATATAATTTTGTGATGACGTAATATTTATATTTTATTTTAAAAAAAATTACAAAAAACGAAACCAGTTAATTAACTAGTTACAATGAACGTGTTAAGATTCTCCCTGAGTAAGGCGAATAACTGAATAATTTTCCACGTCGAAACTGCACAAATACCTGACCCTTTATACCTGGTATTTCAATATAAAATATATTTACCCCTAAAAGCTGAGGTACCCAGAACCCTAATCCGTACGAGTGGGTTATATCAGTTATTTGAATTAATCCGTCTACAAAATATCTACGGTGAATCAGTACAACATAACATACCAAAGTAAAATCACAGGTGAAACGCTCGGGAATTCTCTGCGGAATGTTTCCTAGATACACGAGGTGTAATGAAGACGATAAATCTTATTCTTAGGTGACGGAATCAGACTAAATCCATACTGTGTAGCGCACATTCTTTTATTTTATTTGTAATTCCACTCTTGTCTCGTGCGTAGGGTTACAACCTTTCTAAATTTAAAAAAGTTCTGAAGTGAATTGTGTCTTTTTGACGTGATTACGACTTGCACGATACAGCCTGCAAGCGAGAGCACGGAACAAGCGATAGAGAGGCACGATCGGCCTAAGCATTCGGCTTGTGACGCATTTATCTCTCTTACAACTTACATCGGCCGATGTTTTCTTATGGCGTTATCACGTAAAATTATCGTCCGCAAACCGACTTCACAGATAACCAATTTTTTTTTTTCAAAATTCACGCCAATTGTGAAGTAAGTCCTGACTCAGGACTTATTATAATTTTAAGTAACGGCTAATTATCGAGGAAAGCGATATGATGTGCGACATGCGTGATTTTCTAAAACTGCTAATGCTTTGAGTGAAAGTTATGAAATTTTTAGTCGTTTCACTGTAACAATAAAAAAAATTGACCAATCTTAATTAGGAATCTATATGTACGGCATCAGCCCATAATCATCCCACTGTTGGGTTATGGGTCTCTCTTCAATCGAAGAAGTTTTGTGCATACTCCACCACGCTGCTCAACTGCGGGTTGACGGAGGTCAGTGTTTTCAAGCCGCCCAAAGGCCACTGACTTGGCTTGACGACTGTCATCTTATGACAACAGCCGGGACCGACGCTTAACGGGCCCTTCGAAGCACGGAGGAGTTCAAGTTAAATAAACCCATCCATGGCTATAGTGGATGTTGCTTAACTTGCTATGGTCTTAATTATGGTCGAATCTGTGTACGCTTTCAACTTAATATCAATTTGTAATAGTTGGATAACCTTTTATTTATGAATTAAATGTGTAATTTATTGCTAGTTTATAAATATTAGGTATACCTATTTATAAACTAACAATAAATATTAACTCGCAAGTGCATTTTCTTGATGAAATGCAATTGCACACCTACTCGCTCTAATGGAGACTGACATTAGCCACTAAGAATAGGTTTTATAGGTCAGACAGTACTCGGTATTTTTATAGGTAAGAGGAAACGCTTTAATAGTATTTTTTTAATCAGGGTAATGCAATATGGCCTATTTAGTTGCAGACTGACCCACCCGTCCTAATAAAGTCAGTGAAGGAATTACCTATAGCAAACTTCTACCATTAATACACTATTAATGATCAAAGATAACTACTGGTAAAGGCGTTTACGCAGCAATAACGTATAATTGGCAATTTCCCTACGCTCATCATAATTCGTTTGTCTTTTTCCCTTTATTTAGGGTCGGAAAACTATGTATTTTTCTTCCATTCATTCGGCTACGGCTAATAAAGCCGTCGTCTCTGCAGTTAAACCTTTCTTACCCAAATCATCTTTCACACAATCTATCCACCATTTTTTAATTCTTCCTCTCTCATCAAATTTTCTCGTTCTTAATCTCTCATTAAATTCATTAAATTTCCAACTCATCGTTTTTTTTTTTTATCACATGCTTTTCATTCTTCCGCATTACATTTGAGCAATTTTTCCCACGCATCTTGCACCAAAAAATGACAAGGTGGTTTTTGAAAATTGTTGATAGGTCTTCGTGCTACGAATTGATGATAATTATCATCTAATATTCTGGCATGTTGGCCATGACAACTATTTAAATAATAATAATTATCATAAGATATACAAAAATGTAACTCTCCATTGCCAATTTTATTTCTAAATTGAAAAAGTCATAATTTACAATTTTCAAGAACAAATAAAGCCTAGTCCAAAAAGTACAGCAGATACATACGTTTTTATTATTATTTTATAGGTTAAAAAAAATATAAAAACTATATAGGTATATAGTTTTTATATTTTTTATATAGGTATATAGTTTTTATATTTTTTTTATAAACGCGCAATTACTTAAAAGTTTTTTTTTTTTTCTTTCTTTCAGCTGTCAGAGCCGAAACAATGAAATGTTAAATAAAAAAACGGACCACATTAAAGAAAAAAAGTGGTTCAGTTGCGAGAAGCGAAAGAAAATTTGGATGAAATTTAATCTGTTAAATTCAAGCAAATAATTAAAAATATTTTTCGGACTTTATTATTATACAAATTATTATATCATAATACAAATTCAGTTTTTAAATTATACGCGTGCGTTGTCCCGTGCCATCTGAGTGATAGCACTTAGAACTATCGATATCGTTATGAATATCGATAGAACTAAGATACATCTCTGACACAAACACGTAAATAAATTTACGCACATAAGTGTAATTCAATTTCGGTTTCATTTGACAACTTATGTTTGTTCCTCTATTTCGCTAGGTATTTTAACTTTATGGTTTTCACACGAATCTGTGACTGTCGAAATGATTTCGAACTCCGCTGCACGCGGCAGTGCTACCACTACTGACTACTGTGCTGCTCGGCAATAATATTGCCGTGCCGGCGCTGCGTGGATCTGTGCAAGGTGGCAGTAGTGCCACGATGTTAATGGAGTTGCGCCATATGCCATATGTTTCCAATTTACTTGTGGTAAACGGGTCAATCCCGGCGTCAATGCAATGCCTCAGTATAATGCTGCGGGGCTTGCAATGTAATCAATCTCGTATAAATACATAGAGAATGTATGGGGATTCAGTAGTGCTGCGCTGTGACTGCACTGCTCCGGCAGCACTATTGCGTGCGGCAGAGTTCGGAATCATATCTTTACTTCGACTTCGCAAACTTGTTGTACATCATTAAATAAGTAATAGATATTGTACATAGTATACATTAAAGATGCGGCATAGTGGCCGGATTGTGTCTCCACTCAGTGGAAATGTGCCACAGAGTGGTCCCGTAAGCTCCATTACATTCGCATTTATAACAATTACGGATTATTCCCGACGGAAGAAATAGAAAGTACGTGTACATCCCTAGTGCGTCCTCAAATAGTCTCCTAAATCAACAATCTATTTCTACAACTGCAATATTCCCAATTGATTGGATGAAAATGCCCCTTATATTGTTTGCTCGTGCACAAATAAAGGTTTGTGTACACAATTCCGTCTCACAAACTCATATTACCTCCGTAGCGCATATTTTTCCCTAATACGAACCATGCTACGTCTCTCAGCGGTGATTGAAAACGTGCGTAGGTGTGCTACGTCGTTTGTAGACGTGCTACGAAGCGCATATTGGGGTTTAATGAAACGATTCAGTCAATCTGGACTTTCCATAAAGTGAAATCGTTATGTTGGCGTTTCGGGCAACAAAGCAAATTCCAGTCGCGCGTCGGAGTTGTCACTGATCATATTATTATTGTTAGAGCGTTTGTTGAAAATATTCAAAACGCTTCAACTGTTATCCAATGGAGAGTCTGGTCTTAATCTTAACTAAACACAAGTACCAAAAATCTAAGTTGAAGTTTGATTTTCGCAATCAAAAAATCTGGTTTTTTAGAGGGAAGTGAGGTACCTTAAGTTTAAGTAGTCAAACCTAAGATCGCCTAGTTCGGGTATTAACTAAGTATAACATATACATATATCCGACTAGTAGAGTAGGAATCAACGCGTTACATTAATTTACTTATCTGCAAATGTACACACACAATAAGCTTTAATCTTACAATGTCCAAGTTTACAGTTGCCAAAACACTGACAATGAAGGTAGAGGGTGTTCTAAATTAAAGGGGTACAAATTACATCTAATCTAACACCTAGATTATAATGAATTACGTCGAGGATTACTCTTATTACTGTTTGTAAGGACGTAATGATGGCAGCATGGTTTTGAGAACCCGTAATAATTTATGCGGTGAAATGGCACGTGTATGAAATGTAAATGTACCCTACTTAGATGGTGCATTTCTATTGTGATGTGAATTTGCGTTCTTTTGTTTACAGGTCCTGTACCATTTATTTATTCATTAGTTTCTTTCCGGATTATACGGATTATATTATACAAAATATAAAATATCTTTATTTGGTACACTTTTGTGAACAAATAATTTGTGATTAGAGTCTACTTTTAAGTATATATATACTTGTGCTAAGAAACTTTGCTCCACCATAACAAGTAAGTAGGTATTGGTAAGTACCTATTAAGTTTTCTATTTATATAAAACTAGTAAATAAATCAAGTTGCTCAACCAATAGTGTATGTGTTATGACTTATGTATGTATTCTATGTGGTGTATGACATATATGAATTTTGTATTATATTATGATGTGTAAGAACTATGAAGGTGTATAGAAATTGCAATTTAAAGTGTGTATAGTACAGCGTACATAGGATATAATAATAATAATTATTATTAAACACTGTAGGGAGAATGCAAGCTCAAGTATCTCACTAGTATTGTCACTATACCACACTATACTCCCTAGTACTCTTATAGATTGGTTGATAAAAAATGTTTTAATTTAGTCAAAGTTCATTTTGTGATTCTTTTTGTACAAATTACATAAAAATAAATGTTGTTAAAATAATGCGATTTTTATTGTAGGTACTTACTTACTGAAAAAAACATGGGGGGGGGGGGGAAGGGACATGAAAATATTATTTGTGATCCGGGATCAGAGTCTTGATGTAAAAAAGGTTGGGAAACCCTGAACTAGAGCTTATTATGCAACACAACAGTTGGCCGAATATTAATCCGATGCGGAAGTATTGTATCAGTCGCCAAAAAAAAAATATGAAAATGTTTGGTTGTTAGTAACTTAATAACGGATAGACGGGTAAACGAATGTGGATGAAATTTGGCAAACACATAGAGTATGGTTTGGATGAACATATGTTTAGATATTTCAGATACTGACAGTGTTTTCACGCCGTCGGAGCTACGGACAGCCCTATTATCCAAAGCCGTTCATCCTTGACAGATCAATTTCTAGTTCCAAAAAATTCCTAACCATAATATTTTCGCCGAAATCGTTTGCGACATCATGTTGGCATATTATCACCAATAGGCGAAATATAAAAAAATATATTTCGAGTAGACAAAGAAAAACTTTGGATAACCATCCTAGGTTCTCGATTTATGATTTTAGTTTGGAATCAATCTAGATAAATATTCCGTATTTGTACACAATAAACTCGAAACGATTTATTACTTATCTGAGAGTTAATTATCTAATTAATTCTCTGATAGGTTAAAGTAGAGGATAAAAGTTTGTATGAAAATTCACACAGACGAGGCAGCGAGCGACTGCTAGTATTTATTTATTTACAAGAATACGAAGCTCGTTTAATACATTAGGCGTTTAATCAATCACAAGCGTTGTTTTTCTGCGAAACAATCTGCTATCAGCGCATTCTAGGGTTTTTCGGCCACATAGCTCGGAAGCAGCCAGATAGCCTAGATAAACTGGTTATTGTGGGCAAGGTGGATGGGAAAAGACCTCGAGGACGATCACCAATCCGCTGGTCTGATTCCATTAAACAGGTTATGGGCCTCACGGTAACTACGGCCTTCAGCCAGGTTGTAGACAGGGTGGTGTGGAAACAGCTTGTCAAATCTTCTACCAAGGCATATCAGAACGGGCACGACCTTCAGTAAAGAAGAATACGACGAAGAAGAAGAAGAAGTTTAGTTAAGCTGGTAGAAATTCTAGAGTTCTACTAACTGACATGAAGTTGTTTGTCTATAACTAAGACCTAAGATTCCCATATTTCGAACAAAAATTTTCGATGGTAATCGGCTTCAGCTTCGGCGGTAGGTCGCCCGGTATAAAAACACTTCCAGCTTTCCATTCCAAAGTAATAATTATCTATACTTCCAACTTCGTGAATATTCCAGACTATAGATTTCCAGACAGACACTCCGATTTTATTTATGAACAAATGTGATTTATTGAAACGACGGGGACGTATGGTGTACATAACATGTTTGTAGATACCAATATAAATTATTGCCAACCGTTTCTTCATAGGACAGGAAGACGTGAAATATAGCGGCAATTTCGTTACGTAATGCAATATTTCGTCCCTTCAGCCCTTCTTATCATATTTTAACCCCCCGACCACAGCATAAGTGATAGTCCTTCACACAGTAAGATGACCATTCTTCTTTCCTGTCATAGTACAGAAGAATAGTATAACCTACATAACACAGCGCATCATGTTCGCACGCACACAAAAGCGTAACGTTTTAACTTGGTCTGTGGTTTTATCCCTTCGTAGTCACTTGTGGCCAAAGCAGAGCTACGCTGTGGTTTTCTTTTTTTTATATTATCATTGCACGGTCGGCAAAGCGTCTTGCAGGGTCCGCAACGCGTGTGTGATATCTCTGGTGTCATAAGCGTCGTCCATAGATTGCGATGACTGCTTTCCATCAGACGTGTCGTCTCTTGTTTGCCAGGGTGTCAAACAAGTGGTATAAAAAGAAGAAAAAAATTGGTTGTCTGTACAGTCGGTTTACGGACGATGATTTTACGTGATAATGTCATAAGAAACATAGGCCGATCGTACCTCTCTATCGCTTGTTCCGCGCTCTCGCTTGCACGCGCGGCTTAGAAGGAGCGTTTAGAATATGTGTTAACTTTAATATGACATTTTATTCAAGATGGTTTAAATACTTATCAATTTATAATCTGACTTATTAATTTTAAAGAGTATTGGTATTGACTACAGTACTCCTCATTGGCCGTGCACCATCACGCCGGCCAATGAGGTGATAGTTGGACGTGGTGGGGTAGGAAGGGAGAACTGAAGTTGATAAGTACGACTGGGAAAGCCATTGGACTAACGGGCGCCTAGCAGTGAAGACGACTTACAATTTTTACTGTGCAGTAATTTATAATAATTTAATTTAATAAGAAGTACAAGGGATGTTAATCAACTGTCGTGGTTTTTTTAATTATAGCCCCGAACACTAAGGTTACGGCAAAGTATCACTTACATCTCAGAAGTTGGATTTGAAAACAAAAAACGCCCACTAAGCGAGGAAAGTGTAAGTACCATTGCGACTTTTAAAATTACCGGCTATTCCGTACCTTAAAAGTTGATGTTTTAACTTGTTTAAAGTGCATAATTTGACCCTTAATGATGAATTATCGCCGATTATGTGACAAGAGAAAGGCTCAAAACCGTCACTGTTGTATAACAGCGACTTGGTGATTGTAATCGATCGGGGCACTCCCCGTATTATTTTCACCTGGTTGTAGATTGCACCCTGTCTTAAATACGTGGCTGGGGCACTCCCTGGTAGTATTTAAGATTATTATATCATCCGTGACGTAGAATTTCCTTGTCGGTACGACTAATTCTACCATTAGAACTTGAAACTGTAGTTGCTTATAGTGTGCATGATCGTTACTGGTGTATTTCAACATCCTAGCGATTGGAATTGATCGGGGAACTCCCCGTATTACTTTCTCTTGGTTGTGAATATTGTCTTGTCTTAAATACGTGGCCAGGGCACTCTCTGGTAGTATCTGAGACAATATAATTATCTCATTAGTAACGTGAAGCTTGATTGATCAACTAACAATTGATTGTTTGACTTAACGTTCTTAAACGAAGCGGTGGTAATTTGATCGGGGCACTCCCCGTATGGTAAGTAATAACTTTGTTATAGAAATTATCATGCCATGCACTCCCTAGTTGATTATGATTAACTTGGAATGTATAGTCAACAGGGAAGAGTTTTTTTTCTCCTCTCCCCCCTATGTTAAGTTTCAAGGACAGTAATATTAACACGTATTCTCTTTTGTTGAGGTTGAATCATCGACAAGAACAAGGCTCAAAGAAGTCGCAGATCAAGGAAAGAGGAGACGGCATTTCATTATCATGCTTGTACAACTAAAACACGCAGTTGTAGCCAGTCACAATGCCGAACGCCACTTTTGTCTCCTGGTAGGCGGTATGGCAGAAAACGATCGTCACGTCTCAGATGTCGTAGCTCGCGTACAAGGACTTCGAGGTCAACATCGCGGTAACGAAGTTCTCGATGTCATAACAAGGATTCAGGAAGGTCTCTGACGTGGTCGAGATCTAGGATCGGGTGTCGCTCGCCCACTTTTTGGAATGAGCGAAAATCTAGTATTAATGATAGGGATCAGAATTTGTTTAAGGGTTTTCTTGATGCCATTAATAGTGTGGGATCTAAGAGTACTAGTGACTAGTAGGTATACTTTGAATGTGGTTCCAGAGTTTGATCCACTGAATAGAACAGACTGTAGAATCTTGAAATCACAAAGTAGACGAATGCGCCCAAATATACGGCTGGGACGACAAACATATAGTTCACTATGCAATGGCTAAGCTTAATGGTATAGAGAAATCTTGGTACCAAGGTTTTCAGTTTTGTATTCGTGGGCTGAGTAGAAAATAAAGCTGCGTGAACCTTTTCCCTACAAGAGAAAATCACGCAGATTTATTTATTTTATTTATTTATTCTTTATTGCACACAATCCATTGAGTGGTTGTGTACGAAAGGCGAACTTAATGCTAAAGCATTGTCTACCGATTTACCTTTCGTACATGTATGATTTAATGTAGGAGTGCCTTAGTTTAAATAACATACACAACATACGCATATATATACATACACATACATATACACACACATATATATATATACACACATACATACACATATACATACATAGATATAGGTAGCCACTGTTCATGACATCTCCAGGTAATGCAAATGTACCTGATTTTTAAATGATACGCGAGACTGTGCACGTCTAATGTCCATTTGTCTGAAATGCTGAACAAAAGAGTGCTCTTCGGAGAATCATTAGATTTATACTTTTACTCAAAAACGAATCTATTGAGTCATTGCGAAATATTAGGAAAACGCGCAGTAGACTGTCTGTTAGCCGGTATAGGTAATAGAAATGTTCGGGTTGGTGGTCAGAGTGCAGACTTCACAGAGCATGAATAAGTCTTAAAATTCTTAAAATCTGTAAAAGTAGAGCACGATAGGGGTAATAATGATGTTACTGGAAGTAGAGACAAACGAAATAGTCAACCTAACAATAATTACGAGAAATTAACTAGTAATTGCAACGAAACGGGACATCCCTTTTTCCGTTGACCAAAACTAAATTTATATTGTACCGACTGTAAGTTACTGGGTCATTTAACAGCAGATTATCCAAAATCAAATCAGGGTGACCTCACAAGAGGACAAAATAAAAAGTAATAAAAGTCGAAACTGGCTATGATACTAGTACCAAATATAGAATTACTGTCAGAGAAAAATGTGATTTATTGTATTGCATAATTGACTTGGGCAGTGAGGGCACTCTGATTGAGCTCAGTGAAGCTAAAAGGATACAGCTACAGTGGCAGGGGATTAGTGGCTCTTTACATAAAAGATACATTGCCGATTCAGCATGTCGCCATAAAGGACTGTCTATGCTACTATCGAAGTGCAGGATATTATTACCGAACACAACGAACATTTTCTGATCGCTGATGATCACGTCATTCCTTCTCCCCTTTTATTAGGCCATACATTCACATAAAAACCTAATATTAAACTAGTACAGACATTAAAATATAGTAAAGACATCAACTGACGTAACATTTCAAAAATCAGAACCACTAACACAACTATTAAATGTCCACTAGTTTAAGTGAAATGTCCCTGGGAGTCGATGAATAAAGACAGTACCTGTGAAGTAAAGTTAAAGGAAGGGTTGGGCACTGTTTTAATTCAAATATAAGCTGCCATAATCTGCTCAACAGCTCGACAGTAAAACGGATAATCTAATTACTAGAAGTCACTGTATAGACAGTTTAAGTATTAATTACGCAAATTCTATTAATGCAGAGAGTTTCGATGAAAGTGTTAATTGTGGGGATTCTCTATCGCATACCCAAAGGTGTCAGCTTAAAAATCTTCCGAATAAGTATAAAAACAGTTTTTCATTTAGCTTCAAAGATTTGGGATTCACAACTGGAACTGAAATGGTCATTGAACTGACTGATTCAGAACCAGTGGTATACCGTCCATATAAATTTTCGCATGATGAGCGTGAAACGGTTAAGGGTATGGTTCAGCGATTATGAGGATAGCGATATTATTAGAGAGTCTAGCTCTCCTTATGCCAGCTCTGTCGTATTGGTCAATAGGAAATCGGGAAAAGAGGTTATGCGTGGACTATCGCGCAGTGAATCGGAAGACTAAACGCGACCATTACTCGCTACAGAGGATAGAGAATCAACTCGATAGACTCTCTGGTAGTACGCTGTTCATAACGCTTAACCTAGCTTCAGGCTACCTTCAAATCCCAATTGCAAAACAATCTCGAGAGAAATCCGTATCTGTAACTCTAGATGGTTAGTACGAGTATAATGGGATGGATTGGTCAATCCTTTTGGATTGGTCAATCTTTCAGCGCACAACAAATAAAATGATCCAAAGTTCTCCAGTTAAAGTTTAGACCCTCTTATATATGGATGACATACTTATCCCAGCTAGATCATTTGAGGAGGGTCTGGGACGTCTGGAGGAAGTATTTTTTAAACTGATGTCTCAAAATGGTTTAACATTGAAATTAAATAGATGTAACTTTTTCTTTGACAATAGATTACTTGGGGTTTGAAGTTAGTGCAAAGGGTGTTAGACAGGGAACATCAAAGCTAGAGCTACTTATTTTAAATTTCTCTTTTCCATGCAATGCCTAAGAGACCAGGCGATTCCTGGGGCTGGCAAGTTTTTTTGTTTTAGAAGATTCGTTAAGGGATTTGCAATTATAGCATGACCTTTGACAGCGCTTTTAAATTGCGGAGACCTCGTTAGAATCATTCGAGCATCAACGGGAATTGAGAGGCAATCTAAGAAATTAGAGCTAAAATGTAGAGGACCATATCGAATCAAGGTTCTTCCTAATGACCGGTACGTAGTGAAAGATACGCCAGTTACGCAGAGGGGTAAACGTTACGAAGCTGTTATAGCAGTGGACAAAATCTTTCGGTCGCTTTCGGTTGTTCAATCAGATTCTTCGGAAGATGATTCCTCTGGCAACGAGGAACCTTATCAAAGCTAAACTAATTCTTAGTTAATGTCACATCACTCTTAGACCTCATAACATGTTTTGGTATATATTGAACAGCATAGTTTCTATAAAGTTTTATTATGTAAGAAGTCTTATATGTATAATGTGTGTAAATATCTTATAAGATTATATTGCATAGGAAGTAAAAATATTTTATAAGTAAAGGTTATGATTATGATGAAAAGTTATCCTTGTGCTGATCAAGGTCACCGGTTGGCACAAGGATCAACATACCATGCCGGTAACGGTCAAGGTCATGGACCGGGCATATTAATGAAAGTTATCCTTGTGCTGATCAAGGTCACCGGTTGGCACAAGGATCAACATACCATGCCGGTAACGGTCAAGGTCATGGACCGGGCATATTAATGAAAGTTATCCTTGTGCTGATCAAGGTCACCGGTTGGCACAAGGATCAACATACCATGCCGGTAACGGTCAAGGTCATGGACCGGGCATATTAATGAAAGTTATCCTTGTGCTGATCAAGGTCACCGGTTGGCACAAGGATCAACATATCATGCCGGTAACGGTCAAGGTCATGGACCGGGCATATTAATGAAAGTTATCCTTGTGCTGATCAAGGTCACCGGTTGGCACAAGGATCAACATACCATGCCGGTAACGGTCAAGGTCATGGATCGGGCATATTAATGAAAGTTATCCTTGTGCTGATCAAGGTCACCGGTTAGCACAAGGATCAACATACCATGCCGGTAACGGTCAAGGTCATGGACCGGGCATATTAATGAAAGTTATCCTTGTGCTGATCAAGGTCATGGGTTGGCACAAGGATCAACATACCATGCCGGTAACGGTCAAGGTCATGGACCGGGCATATTAATGAAAGTTGGCACCCTAGTTAGCGTCATGAACTAGCTGGTGCCGTATAGTTGTTAAGATTATATTGAAATATAAATGTATAAAATAACATATTAATGAAAGTTATCCTTGTGCTGATCAAGGTCATGGGTTGGCACAAGGATCAACATACCATGCCGGTAACGGTCAAGGTCATGGACCGGGCATATTAATGAAAGTTGGCACCCTAGTTAGCGTCATGAACTAGCTGGTGCCGTATAGTTGTTAAGATTATATTGAAATATAAATGTATAAAATAACATATTAATGAAAGTTATCCTTGTGCTGATCAAGGTCATGGATTGGCACAAGGATCAACATACCATGCCGGTAACGGTCAAGGTCATGGACCGGGCATACTAATGAAAGTTGGCACCCTAGTTAGCGTCATGAACTAGCTGGTGCAGTATAGTTGTTAAGGTTATATTGAAATGTAAATCTATAAAATAACATATTAATGAAAGTTATCCTTGTGCTGATCAAGGTCATGGATTGGCACAAGGATCAACATACCATGCCGGTAACGGTCAAGGTCATGGACCGGGCATATTAATGAAAGTTGGCACCCTAGTTAGCGTCATGAACTAGCTGGTGCCGTATAGTTGTTAAGGCTATATTGAAATGTAAATTTATAAAATTGTTATTTAAGAAAATTTTACTGGCTCTTCTGAGTAATGTCGCGAACGTTTATACCTATGGCTGATTATTGTTATAGTATGAAAGTAAATGTACATTTAATAGCAAGCACTACATGTATCAAATAACGAAGGGACTCGTTAAAAGTCGGATGGCCGAGTTGTTAACTTTAATATGACATTTTATTCAAGATGGTTTAAATACTTATCAATTTATAATCTGACTTATTAATTTTAAAGAGTATTGGTATTGACTACAGTACTCCTCATTGGCCGTGCACCATCACGCCGGCCAATGAGGTGATAGTTGGACGTGGTGGGGTAGGAAGGGAGAACTGAAGTTGATAAGTACGACTGGGAAAGCCATTGGACTAACGGGCGCCTAGCAGTGAAGACGACTTACAATTTTTACTGTGCAGTAATTTATAATAATTTAATTTAATAAGAAGTACAAGGGATGTTAATCAACTGTCGTGGTTTTTTTAATTATAGCCCCGAACACTAAGGTTACGGCAAAGTATCACTTACATATGGATATGCGGTGCGTAAAACCCTGATTATAATGATATTCATACTAAAATGGTGAGGTTGATTACCTAAGTTCTTTCTAAAAGAGACTAGTTGACAGTCCTAACTGCAGATACTATACTTATTCTGTTCTACAGGGTTTGTTAAGAATGAAACGAAACCACGTGACTTATGACATGAAATGAAATTATTTATTCTACCATTGGGCTCTTGTGGGCAGTTAGACACGTCTTACACTTTTTTATAAATAATATTCTTAGAGAGGGAGGTAAACGAACATGTAGGTCATCAGATGGAAAGCAATCACCACCGCAAATGGAGATCAGCAACATCATGGGGGCGCCGATCCTTTGCCAGCCTATACTTTTTCCTTTCTTTCTGGTGATCTCACTCACTCACAGGAACACAACAACCCTCAAAGAAATTGTTATTTGACAGCAGTATTCTGTGAGGTTTACTTCCGCATATGGGTGTCCATATACAAAGTTGTTGCAAATAACCTGTACTATACTCCTTACAGGTTATATTTCAATTAAAGTTCACCATGTATCACATAGCATGTACCACCTCACACTGACAACTTAAAAAGAGTTCTATTCTGTTTTCTATTCGTCTCAAGGGAATTAGGAGCACGCACCACGTTCGCGACGTTCTCATTACCTCACCCATTCTATCAATTTAGGTTTCATCATAAAATTGTAAGCACCCAATTTTAGAAAATACATAAATAATAGTGAGAAATAGAACACAAGCAAATTACTTTATTTCCCCCAAATGACAAAATGATTGCAAATTAGATTCCATATTTCACGCGTATAATCAAATAATCCTTAAAGGAAACTCTGCGACCTACTTGAGACCTTATTTGCGTTCAGACTCAAACACGGAATCACTTCCCTTAATCGTTTGATGCTCTAACTTCGGCTTCCTTAACTAAAGTTAGATCATTAAGCTTTCACGACACTGGGAGAGCCATAAAAGGGCTGGGAAATCTTTTTTGCGGCGATATCTGCCCGTAATGTGCTTGTGTTAACTATGAGATGTTCGTATATATCTAACATTTTGTCTATTTATTTCAATGTATTTTATCTTAAGTCCAAATTGTGAAAATTATCGTACCTACCTAGATATTATACATATATACGTAAAGGCTATAGATAGTGTGATCAGAACCGCTCCTCAAAAATAAACATAAGTTTAACCACCAAAACTAAAGAGTTCTTAGGAGAGGTTAAAGTTAGACAAAATCTTAATATGCGTCGTGTCTTTTCTTCTTTAGCCAGCTAATGTACAAAATAACTGAAAAGAAACGGCTAAAAATATTTAATTTATAATATATATCCCAGAGGTAAACGACTATTGAATAAACACTACAAGATAGAGATTAATTAATCAAATACTTATATCTGCTAACAATAGTAGTTCTAGTAAAAAAATACTACGCAGTTATTATTTATCTGTGAACGTGTAACATGAAAAATATATTTTTAAAGCTCGGCGCGAAATTTTAGCTTTACGGTCTTAATTTCCTCGAAAATAAATGGGTTTTGAGACAAGCCGTTAATTATAAGGACCGGCTCTGTGATGGACGAATGGCAAGTTAATTAAAGTGATATATGACGAAATATTTATTTACCTACAGATAATAACCGTAGTGAAATATTTTTCATATTTTTTTTTACTTTCGGGTGGACAAAATATATACGGTATACCTGCCAACGCGCCTCATATTTTACTCCTACTCGCACGCATTACGGGTCAGAACAACAAAAGCACTGATGATATTTTACACGGCTATTGTCTTCTTTATAAACCGGTTCCAAAAGTATGTATTTACTAAAATGTACAGAAACTATGTCAGAAATGAGTGTGGAAAATATTTGTACAAGCTACCAACCTATTTTATATTATCACAAATATTTTGTTTGTTACCATCAGTGGGTCCATTGTTTGGCGTACTTCTAAGGATGCTTCTTCTTTTTTTTTCTGTTACTGATCTAATGCGACCTACGTAACCTGTCTTATATCGTCTGTTTTTGTAAACACCCACTAATACTATCACAGCGTTTATAAATCCTTGTATAATGTTTCGATGCCAAATATTTCCAGCACAAAAAATAATTATTAAATCTTATGAACTTAAAGTATACAGATTACAGCCAGTAGTAAAAGCATGTTAAAAAATTTTTGCATTGGTCTTAATAAAGTTATCTTCGGTAGACTGCGTATATCTCTGATCTTCCCTTGTTGCAAACTATCTCAGCCCTGTTTTCGAGCAACTGGATTAACAGCGTTACCGGCTTATGTGAGCTTGTTGTTTTATTACAAGTTCCCTAATGTATTTCGCTGACCAAACTAACTGAGAAACTCGAGCGTTCCCAAATCAGTGGAAGTAATAAATAACTAGTGAACCGGAGTAACAGGAAACGTAGCGTCTTGTAGCGGGGCCTTGTGGTGTGTGTAGGCAACAAATATTTTGCTATATATATATATATATATATATATATATATATATATATATATATATGCTTTTGCATATAGTTATCGAGGCTATGGACAACACGCCCGATAATCTGGAGCTTAAATCTTTGCTAGACTGTAACTATACGCAGATATATTCCATTGGGCGGCGAGGTAAAGCTATTTTGATTACACAATGGTAGAAAGACATGTCTAACAAATTAGGTTACGTGATTTGACTAGCCTACGCTGATGACAGCTGTATTTGTAAGGAAAATTACAGATTTTAATAACCAAATTCGTAACGTAGTCTTGGCATCGGGAAGACCATAACTTGTGTCTCCTACCATACCTTGTGTCTCCTACCATAGTAGAAACCTTGGATTATACCATAAGATTATACGTTCAATTTTCATCGTCGGGTAAACATTAGACAAGAGATAATAAAAAAAAAATAGGTTGTGGCTGTGTCATGGACACGGCCGTGTGTTGTACATGAATACGTTACATGCACTAAAATTATCTCAAAATGGCAGCGCTTCCCCCTCCCCTCCATGCGATATTCAATAGTTATATATACTAAGTTATAATACTAAGCGTAATAAATTCTTTGATCCTTCATCTATCCAGTGGTGTGATTGAATTTTGGATAGAGATGGTAGATTTGTAGATGCAACACCAAACTGTATACCCCGATTTTGTTATCATAATTTTTTTTTAATTGCCTCCCTACGGAAGCAATTTTAAAGACGTATTCACGTCCAAAGAATAAATAAATAAATTACCTAAGTTGATATATTTCAGCCGATGTTCAGAGAATCATACGTCACAAATTAACAAGTTGAATATTTATTTGTGGTGCAAATACGTATAGTACGTACGTAAGTACGTAAAGCGTCCGGCTTATGACAAGGACCCAACGAATTGCATACATACAATGATAAGTATTATATTTATTTAAAAGAGACGTACATACAAACTTATTTTGTTATCACAATCTTGAAAGTTGTACTGAATTATTGTGATATGTTGTATTTCCATATAAGCAGGTATCAATGATGTTACATTTCTTTGGATATGGCATACCATTACTAAATTGCATCAGAAAACGGTTTCTACTGTTGCATGGATAGCTAACTCTATATAAACTACCGCCATCCTTATCAAATCAGCTGTATAATAAACTTGCTATCTCTTTTCCTCATCGAGCGCAAAATGGCGCTAATTTTTCTTGCAAAAACATGAAATTACCTAAAGTACGTGTAAAAAACAAATGTATTGCCAACTTTAATCCTTCATTCGTAAAATCTCTCTCGATCAAGTCGCCTATCAAGCGTAAAAAAAATAATCAAAATCTGTTCACTCCTGTGAACGGTATAAACATATATACACATGACACCCCCTTTTTTAGTCGGGTATTAAAAATATTATAAATAACTCGATAGCAAACATGATTCAAGTAAGTATCAAATGAATTTCAGAATTTTATCGAGCAGAAAAATAACGAAGTCGCGAATATAAATATCCTGAAAATATATTCTAACTTATAACAAGATTTAAGTAAAAGTTTTTTTTATACAACACGCTGGGTGCCAGTCGAGCATACGTACCGCTTGATGTAAAGTTACCATAACCTATAAACGATTGAAGGACAAGAAGGAGAACAAGGAATATGGTTCCTTCACAAACTCACATTGGGCAGACACGTTTGCTTAGAGGCTCTCGCCTTTGATTCGTCCGCTGATCGGCAACGCAGCAGGTGAGGTGTGTCGGGAAAGTCATTGTTCGTCGCGAAAGAAGCTTAGGATAGCTGCGATTAAACATTTGCCCTAATGATGATCTCCGTTTGACATCGAAGCGTTTAATTAATGAATTCACTATGTTACTTTTTTGTCACTATGTTACATTTAGGTATCCAAAATGTAAGCAGATAGTATATTAGAATGAAATACGACCCATTTTCCGTGCTTCGGAGGGTACATTAAACCGTCTGTTGTCATTAGATGACAGTCGTTAACCCAAGTCAGTGGGCTTCAGACGGCTTGGAAACAGCCTCCGCCATCCCGCAATTGAGGAGCGTGGTCGAGTATTTCCTTCCACATAGAATACAGTTGTTGCCTTTGCACCAAAAAAGTTCGGCAAGTCATTTCTCCGGTGAACCATAAAGTTGTAGAATTCACTGCCGGCACACGTATTTCCCTCTTCCTATAACCCAGGGCCGTTTTTTTATATGAGATAGGGGTAAACGAGCATGTGGGTCACCTTAAGGAAAGCAATCACCACTGCCCATAGAGATTTGTAACACCAAGGGGTCGCCGATCCGTTGCCAGCCTATACTCCTTCCTTTCTTTCTTTCTGGTGACCTCATTCACTCGCAGGAAGACAACAACCCTGTAGAGAATTGTTATTTGGCTGCGGTATTCTGCGTTTTGACGAAGCGTGAAGAAATACTTACTTTGGTCGTCAAGGGGAGGATCGGTCCTCACATTTAGTCTTCACTTTTGCTTTCCATCAGGCAAGGTGGAGACATTTTGACCGACCACATTAAAAAAAATATTCTCTAAACCAAAAATTGATACTGTTGATTGTTAGTACTTAGTGGAACATTATTATCATAATGTTATAATAAAGCACTTGTACTGTTCCACGTAATCATATTTATATTTTAACCGACCGGTTTCGCCGCTAAGGCTAATTAACGAGGTAAAAAGATATTGTTTTCTATTTACCTTGATAATGCCTTAGCGGCGTTACCGGTAAAAATATAAATATAATTACGTGGAACAGTTTAAGTGCTTTATTATGTCGAGCTTGGTGGTCAAATGGTTAGCAATGGACACTTCGATTCCGAGGTCGCGGGTTCGATTCCCGCACAAGGCAAACATTTGTATTCATGAACATGTCTGTTTGTCTTGGTCTGGGTGTTTTCTATGTATTGCAAGTATGTATGTATTTACAAAAAAAAAATGTATTTAAGTACATTTATCAGTTGTATAGTACCCATAACACAAGCTTGGCGCTTAATTTGGGACTAGATGGCGCTGTGTAAATTGTCCAGAAATATATATTATTATTCTTCTAAGCCCCTTTGATGCAGAAGAAACTCAATACCGTGTTGAATAAGGGTCGACGACGATACAGATAGGTAGGTATCTTTATTTTAGTCTATGTAACTTATTGTAGATTAAATTAGATCGCCTTTTACGATTCGACTTTATAAACTGTGTACCTACTAACTGTTAGCACTTCCGCCCGCCTTTGGGCCTACGCCGAACTTTACTAAATACATTAGAAGTTAAGAAACTAGGTTATAAATTGTGACACGTGTATAAATGATGTAAAAATAAATAGACAAATTATTGGATTGACTCCGCGATACAGGCTATGCTTAGCTCGGAAACCATTGTTTAACCAATTCAGTGCCTAGCCCGCCTATCAGCGTCTTTTTTTATACTACGTCGGGTGGCAGACAAGTATACGGCCCGTCTGATGTGAAGCTATGGCTTCGGCAAACCTAGCACAAATTAACGCCCGCAACAAGAAATATTGCTCGCGTGCAGCGACCCCCGCTGACGATGCAGCAAATCTTGCTCTCTGGTGACCTCACTTACTTGCAGGAAACAATCCTCAAGGGAATTGTTATTTGGCTGTTCGCCAGTCGGGCAGGTTACAAATACGCTATACCTCTACTACCCTACTTCTCTTAGAACTTTAACAAACCTTGTTTTAAATACACGGTTTCTAAAGGATAAAATTTGTCATGATATACCATAGTAACTGTGCATTTTTTCAGAATAATGAATAGCTTATGCCATTCTCTAACTACTAAATTATCACCACAATAGATAGACTTATAACCACTATGCAAAAAAATCCCTTGCACTGTGAAAAACTAAAACGAATATATCCAATGGGCACAGCACATTTTTCCGGGACAAATAACAGCATACTTAAATCATTCTCTGGACCCTAACTACTACTATGTAAAAATCTAGTCGATTCAATTGCTTTTCTATAAAAAGATTAAGATCAAATCTATCTCAAGCGAACCTTATATTTTTTGGGACAAAAAGTAGCCATGTGCTATTCCAGATTATTGTCTATCTCCGTGCCAAATTTCATCCAGATCAATTCAACCGTTCTGGCATGATTGAATAACAAACATCCTTCCATCCAATCTTGCGCATTTATAATATTTATCTTCCACCCGCTTCTTCGAATAATAATTTTTATATGCGAATTTTAGCTATTGAATTTACTAGCTTCCACCCGCGGCTTCGCCCGCGTATACTTTTTTTTTAGTAAAAAATGTATTATGTCCTTCTTAATTACCTTTGAGGATGTGTACTGACACAGCGTCACTGGACGTAGTGTCAGTAGTGTAGTGGGGGCAGCAGGGGTGGCCCGCCCCGGGCGGCACTGTTGAGTGGGCGGCAAAATTTTACAATAAATAATAAAAATATTTGAACCATTTGATATTTTTATCGCAACTACTAATTCGGACCGATTGAAAAGAGCACAGAAGTTTTCATTACTTATTCCGTAACGAATTCGGGGCATCTTTGAAGGATATTTTGTAGCGACTGCTGGTAACACCATCTATTCCGACTTCCGCCCCAAAATTGTCTTCCGCCTCGGGCGGCCGACACCAACGCTACGCCGCGCCGCTGATATGTGTACAAAGTTTCATGATGATCGGTTGAGCAGTTTCTGCGTGAAAGCTAACAAACTCACGTTCACATTTATAATATTAAATATGGATTATAATTATGTCTCGTATAGTCTATAGTACGAATTGGCTACTTTATGAAATTTGTGTCTGCTTTCACGAAAAAACGGGATTTTGGATGTCCCGCTCAAAAATGGTAATAATCAGGAGGGACGCATCCTGAGAGGGTTAAAAAAGGAGACAACCTGCCAAAAGTGGAACATCTGGCAACAATAGCACCTGCCCCTTTCAAAATAACCCACTCAACTTGGCGTTGAAGACATTTCACCGTGTTCAGTGTCCTTGGCAGCTTCGGCTCGAACAATTTGAATAGGATATATTTTTGTTCCGAACTTTCCTTTAATCGTTCCATTTGAGAGAATTAGATCATTGCACGAACACAATTTGGGTAATTGAATGGCCTCAATCTCATCGCGAAAGTTCTCAATTGTTACTTTTGAGTAGGCGTTACGATTTAAAAGGTCGAAATTATCCTCTCAATGTAATAGATCAGGGTTGTCCAAGGCACGGCCCGCGGGCCGCACAAATATAAGCCGATATAAAAGTAACTTGTAAAACTAACTTTTCTAAAAATGTATATAATTTTCAGTCCGATTCTTTCTACAAATACAACGAATCTGACTGAAAATTATAGATTTTTAGAAAAGTTAGTTTGATAATTAACTGGATATAGCTTAAACTTTTAAAGTAGGTAGTAAAAATGTCAAGGTAGTTATTTGTTTCTACGGCCCCCTAATCTATTCAGTAATTTGTAATGGCCCGGTATTGTATAATGGTTTGGACAGCCCTTTAATAGATGATAGAAATAGAAGACGTGTCACAAGGGATTATATTTGGTTGGTGCACCTGCACGTGGTGTACCGTGCTTTTACTAGCGAAACAGGCGCTGGCTAAAGATAAAAAAGGCTCTTTCGTCGTCTCTGCTTCAGCTTCTGCGGTCGTCTCTGCGACTCTCCAATATCTGAAACAGAAGAAACATTGCCACTGCCGTCGCCCCGGTTGTAGCTGCCGTAGTCGTGCGTGCGACTCGTTTCAGTCTTCACTTCGTTTCAATTTTCGTATTTAAATTTTGTCGTTGTCAGTTTTCGTTTTAATGGACTTTCTCTAAATAACACCTTAATCCATTAACTACCTACTTATTTGATGAATCTGTTGGACAAAAAGCTAGCTAAAACCATGATAACTACGATTTTTATCGCAATCTTCTCGGTGACCCGATCGAACGCCTTCACTATATCTAGGTTGAAAACTAATGCATCGCTCAGCCTGACTCAGTTAAGTTAAGTTTCTGTTAAGGCCCAAAGATGTGTGGAATGAACATCAGTCGAACAACCGTGGCAAAAGCGTAGACTCGATCTCTGGTTAAATAATGCTCTTCTAGGTATCTGTATATAATCATCCCACTTCTAAGATACGTGTCAATCGAAGCCTGCATGCCCGTGTCGATGAAGATCTGCCGTCAATCAAAGGGGTTTAGAGGTTACGCCATGCTGCTTAACTGCGGGTAAGCGAAGGCCAGTGTTTTCAAACCGCCCAAAGATCTCTGACTCCCTCCATCAGTTTAAAAAAAAGGATAATAGCGATAGGCTAAAATAAGCTACTTAACATTTATTTTTTCAATTTGGTATTTAAGGATAAAAATAAGATAAGATAAAGATAATTTACTTGCATAAAATATGGTTATACAGAAGATAGATCTTATATGTTAACTACAGTTCTCATATTTTGCCATATTTTGATGACGTGCAAATTTGTATACATTCGAAAATACTTAAAAAAATTATTAAATTAAAAATAAATATGTCATAAAATATTAATGTCAATAATGTAATAAATTGATGTCGGTTTCATATAATGTCATGCTTACAGTATAAAACATTTGTCTTTTAACCAATTCGTTAATCTAATTCTAAATAGATTAACGTTTATAACTATAGGTAAAAGATTTACTTCGATAGCATATAAACTTACAAACTTCTCGAGATATTATAACTTAAAAATCTCAACTTTGTACTTTCATTTTAAAACGGACTTTCCCACCGAAATTTGATCGACATAAAACAAGTGCGCGGTAAGTTGTTAAAATTTTAAGAACGCAGATAGTTCTAGTTTTGAATATTTAACAATACTGACAATCATTAATTCATCAACATTATCAATAAGCCTATTTGTGAGTTCCAAGGCAGCCGTAGTCTTAGCCCTGGGACTACAATCGACTTCATTGTTCATTGCCTTTTTTGGTGGTCGCCGCTGTTAATCAGCCAGCAGGATTAACAGCGGCGATACAGGAGACACAGTGGTGGAAATGTGTGGTGGGCCACCGTCCCGTTTAGCCTATTTGAGAAGTCGAATCCATCACCATTCTTGGTCACCGGGTGCACATTGGCAGTCTTCCACGAAAACGGAACTTGCCTAATAAACTATGAAATCGCGAAAACACGGGTCGATTTAGGACAAAAATACACTACTGTAGTATCAATGCCATAATTATGTTAAAATATTTAATTTGTTGGCCGTGTGGTTTCCGGCAGACTAGAATAGAATCACTCCGTTTCTTCCAGTGGATGTCGTACAAGGCGACTAAGGGAAATACATGATCAAATATCGATCAGGCCTCCCCAACCCGTTTGGCCAGCGTGGGGAGTGTAAGCCAAATCCTCCTTCCGTCTAGGACGGACGAGAGAGGGTCGTGCTCCTGTAGTGGAGACAAAAATGGACCTGATGATGATGATGATGATGATGATTTAATTTGTGTAATGTTAATAAAAAAAAACACACACTTTTCATATCACATTCTGTTGTAATTTTTATGGTATTAATAGATATTTTCTGGTTGAATCTAAGAAAAATACGTCTTCAGTTGAAGATGGTATATTTGAAAGTACAATATGTCAAATTTAAAAAATGGTAAAAAACATATAAATAGAATACAGGTGTTTTATGATTAGCCAGTTCCAACACTCCCCCTTAATCTAAAAACCCCATAAAGAATTTAAAAAAAAAGAGGTAGAAAAAATAAGGATAACAAAATAATAACAAATTAAAATAATTATTTTGTTAACCCTATCCCAGCTATACACCTATTATGTGTGACAGGCCCAAGCGGTTTGGTTAAAACATCAGCAGGCATGTCACAGGTTTTCAAGTATTCTAACAAAATTATCTTATTTGACACTTTCTCTCTAATAAAATGAAAACGAGTATCTATGTGCTTCGTCCTGTTGTGGTGGACGGGGTTATGTACTAAATTTAGAGCACTCTGACTGTCTGACCATATCTTTACAGAGTGTAATTTACCTGTAATTTCAGATATAAAACGCCGCAAATAACTTGCTTCCTTTGAAGCAGCCGTCAGTGCCATGTATTCAGCTTCCGTGGACGAGAGCGCTACCGTAGGTTGTTTCTTCGCCTCCCATGCCACTGGTCCACCAGCTAACTTAAACACGTAGCCCGTGTATGACTTCCTGTCAATTGGACAATTTGCCCAGTCGGCATCAGAATATCCTACTAAGGATTCATCAGTTTTACTATACGTTATGCAATAATCTACTGTTCCTTTAAGATATTGTAGTATCCTTTTTGCTGCTTGCCAATGTTCACGTGTAAAACATGTATTGAATTGGCTTAAGTAGCTCACTGCGTATGCAATATCGGGACGTGAGTTTACTGCTAGATACATGAGACATCCTATCAGATTTTGGTAAGGTAATTCAAGTGACTCACCATCGGTTATCTTTTCTAGCTTTTTCTGAGCTAAAGGAGTACTCGCCGACTTACAGTCGCGCATATTAAATTTATCTAAGACTGACAAAATATAGTTCGACTGACTTACTTTGATAATATCTTCACTACATTTGATTTCTAATCCCAAATATGATTTCAATATACCGAGATCTTTCAAAGTAAAATATTTTTGCAAATCGTTTTTGACAATGTCAAAAGTATAGTCAGATTTACAGTAAATAATTATGTCATCGACATAAATTCCTAGAATGACAAGTTCACTACCAAAAAGTTTTGTATATACACAAGGTTCGGAAGGAGTTCCTATAAAACCTATTTTTAAAAGGGTTTCATCTAACTTCTTGTTCCACTCTCGAGATGCCTGTTTAAGCCCGTAAAGAGATTTACGCAATAGACATACCTTGTTTTCATGTCCTTTCATTGCAAAGCCAGGAGGCTGTTCCATGAAAACTTCCTCGTGTAAATCTCCATTTAAAAATGCGGTATCGACATCTAAGTGCCACATTTTTAAACCCATTTCGGCAGCCAATGCAAATAAAGTGCGTAGGGAAGAATGACGGATGACCGGTGCAAAGGTTTCATGGTAGTCCACGCCTTTCGTCTGCTTAAAGCCTTTCACCACAAGTCTTGCCTTGTACTTAGTACAGCTTCCGTAAGCATCCTTTTTTAATCTGTACACCCATTTGCATGGTATGACCTTCTTATTATTTGGTCTATTCACAAGCTCCCAGGTATGAAGTTTCATTAGTGAGTTATGCTCATCGGTCATTGCTGACATCCACTTATGAGCATCTTCAGTATGAACAGCTTCATAGTAACTCGTTGGTTCATTTGAACATATTAAAGCTTGATAGGTCAGGAAATCTGGAGGTTTCCTACACCTAGAGGGATACCTTGGTTCCTCAGTTGGCTGTTGATCCAAGCCTACGTCTAAATCACGTTCAACTTCTTCGGGGCTCACCGAAGTAGACGGACAATCTGCATTCACGCACCCTGGACTTACAGAAGTAGATGGTTCGATATTAGAACTTGGACAATCGGTACAATCATAAAATTCATCCTTTTCGTCAACAAAATTATCATCAAATATCAGCATCGGTGACGTTTCATTCTGATGATTCGATGACTCCGTTTCTTTTAAAGGTGTAAAATAATTCTCAAAAAATGATGCATCTCTTGACTTTAAAATGTGTCTAGGATTATTACAGTCTCGAAAAATATACGTGTTGGGATTTTCCGAGTAACCAACAAAAATAGCTTCTTCGGCTTTCACGTCGAGCTTTTTCCTTTGACATGAAGGTACATGAACAAAAGCTCTACACCCGAAGACTCTTAGATGACGGAGATCATTTTTTCGTCCACACCACTTATCGAGAGGAATTTGACCGTTTAAATATCGATGAGGGGACCTATTCTTCAAATAAACAGCTGCTTGAAATGCGTCTTCCCAATATGCTTGAGGTAAGGAGCTTTCGGCCAACATCAATCTTGCCTTCTCAACTATCGTTCGATTAGTGCGTTCCGCAACGCCATTTTGTTGAGGACTATACGGTGTTGTAGTCTGATGCTCGATACCTTTTGAAGAAAGATAATCAGCAAACTCTTTGTTTACATACTCTTTTCCACCATCAGTTCTAATGGACTTTATACGGGAATCCAATTGATTTTCCACTAAAGCTTGAAAAATACGAAACTTATTCATAACTTCAGTCTTCGAAGATATAAAATAAACAAATATCAAGCGTGTAAAATCATCTATAAAAGTTAAAACATACTTGTTACCCTGAAATGATGTCGTAGACATCGCTCCACAGAGATCGCTATGAATCAATTCTAAAGGGGATGTTGCCTTACTGTACGATGCTAATTTTTTAAACGGTTTTCTAGCCTGTTTTCCTTGAACACAAGCGATGCAACTACTTTTGTTTACCTTGGTATAGTCTACACCTATCCCGTGATTCTTAAGTTGATTCATGCCTATGCGACACAAATGCCCTAACCGCTTATGCCAGAGTTGATACCTGTCTAGACAGTCAGAATGCATAGAGTTCGCAATACAAATATTGTCCACGTTGTGAGGGATATTGACAGTACAGTCAAGCGTGTACAGTCCTCCACAGGGCGAAGCATGAAGTACAGAATCACCTGTAAAACAAAAATTATCATTTTTATAAAAATTACAACCGCTTTTATCAAAAACAACTATAAAACCCTTTTCAACTATTTTTTGAACAGACAATAAATTAGCATTTAAATTAGGTACAAAAGCAACATTATTTATAGATTTTACTACGTCTTTAGGTGTCGTAATTGAAATGGTTCCAATCCCGCAACACTTAATTTGTTCTCCGTTAGCGACGGTAACTTTTCCATTTTCAAACAGAGAAATGTTTTTAAACCAATCCCGTTGTGACGTCATATGCTTAGTAGCACCAGAATCTACGTACCAAACGTTGCTGGAATTGCCAGACGTATTAAGTGCAGTGAAGGAGACAGCACTGTCCTTCATCTTGCCTTCCGCGGTCTTTTTCTGCCGTAGGGGACAGTCAGGCCGTTTGTGTCCCGGGGCTTTGCAATCATAACAAATAATTGCCTTTTTATTCTTCGGTCCACATTTTATCGCTTTGGTTTGTAAAACAGTATTATTTGATGACGTCTCCTTGGATATTTCATTTAAAAGTTTTGTCTTGACTACTGTTGACGTGACATTAACGTTGCAGTTCTCTAGCGCCATAATAAGAGGATCAAACCTTGGTGGAAGACCTCCTAAAAGTATAGCTGCAATTGACGAGTCGTCTATCACCCTATCAATATCCGCCAAGTCTTGTGCGGTAGACAGAACGGCGTTTATATATAACTCTAAGTTTTCGTAGTCAGATAAACACATTCTATAAAGCTTTCGCTCCAACGCTAGTCTGCGTCCCATCCCCTTGTCCTCAAACGCGTTTTGCAAAGATTTCCATGCATCAGCAGCAGTTTTTGCGCATCTAACATGGATGATGGCCTCACCGTCCACTGACAAGCATATCTTTGCAAGTGCCTTGCAATCGTTCTTTTTCTTTACAGATGCTGACGTCTGGTCATCATCTGGATAACCAGCTACTGCTTGCCATAAATCCTCGTGGATTAAATAATTTCTCATTTTAAATTTCCACGTAGGATACCCATCTCTATTTCGAAGGCTGAATGTAGGAATTGACGAGGAATTCGACTTACTTGTACCATCTCCAGTTCCGTGTGCCATGTTGACGGAAAGAAAAATCGTTTTCCAATTGATACAACTTTTTGGTCACAAACACAAACGTTTCTTTTAGAAAACCGCTGAATACCTATTAATAGAGCTTCGTGCTGATAACGTGTTGTAATTTTTATGGTATTAATAGATATTTTCTGGTTGAATCTAAGAAAAATACGTCTTCAGTTGAAGATGGTATATTTGAAAGTACAATATGTCAAATTTAAAAAATGGTAAAAAACATATAAATAGAATACAGGTGTTTTATGATTAGCCAGTTCCAACACATTCATTTAATATTCGGCTACTTAAAACATATTTAATTCACTTAAAAATCCACATGACAAATATTTACCGAAAACATCATTACAATAGACAAAAATTAAAAATCAGTCACAATTTTTGTCTTACCAGTAGCTACATTTACTACTTAAAATACCACCATAACACTGTTCCTTTATGTATCTACCATATTGGAAATACTATGTACAGTATAGAGTCATAATCATGACTGCAGTACCTTACATTTAACATTGAATAAAATATGTATTTATTACGACACAAAAAAAGTCTTTAATTTATTTTATCAACTCTCATACTGTCAAAGGACGTAAAATTCAACTTTCTTATTTTTTCTTACATAAAAATAATAATATTTGTCAGACAAATTACACAGCGCCATCTAGCCCCAAAGTAAGCGAAACTTGTGTTATAGGTACTAGACAACTGATGAACATACGTAAATACATTTTTTTTTAAATACATACTTATGATACATAGAAAACAACCAGACCAAGACAAACAGACATGTGCATGCACACAAATGTTTGTCCTGTGTGGGAATCGAACCCACGAGCGTTGTTGTGGAAGCCGTGTCATTGACCGCTACGCCACCGAGCTCGTCAATAACCTTCTGACAATAACAAATACAACATAAAACGAAATAGCGAAATCGGTCCAGCCGTTCGCGCGTGATGGTTGGATGGATGACCAAGGGAAATAGGGATTCATTTATATAGATAAATACCCTTATTTACTTGTCAGGAATGTCTGCATTCCACCAAATCACCAACTTTTTCTCTGCTTCAGATGAGTATTTCATATCAATAGCCTCAGATACAGTTTCAATTGCTTCATTACTGTCGTCATCCATAGCTGTATTGTCATTAGAGTCATTGTCTATCAACTTGGGGTCTTCTAAATGGTGCTGCCCGGACCCCGTTGCTAATATCGGCAAGTAAGGATGGATGGAGACACTGTTACAACAATCTTTGTGTAGTTGATACTGAAATGAAAAATAATATTGTATTTAGTACCTAGAATACCAATTGCTGGGGTCATTGGAAGGTTCAAAATTTGTGTAAATAAAGAGCATTTCTTAGGCTATTTGCAAGCTGAGATTTCTCAACAATTCGATCTTGACTTCTTTTGTGTATTAAATAGCCATCTATTATCAAATAGTGTATTGTTGCAAGATTGTAGTGGCATAATATTTTGTATTTTTATTTTTTTTTTAATTTAAAAACTCTTTATTTATCAGCCTTACTGTGCTAGATATACATGTTACGAGACCCACCTAGTAGACTTATTAAACCCTGTAGCAGGGGATCCCGCTCTTCTTCCTCCTAAATTCTTAGTACATGTACTATAAGTATGTATTTACAAAAAAAAAATGTATTTAAATACATCAGTTGTCTGTACCCATAACACAAGCTTTGCGCTTTGGGACTAGAGGGCGCTGTGTAAATTGTCATAAAAAAAATATATAAAATTATTAGATAAATTCGATGGCGTCGTTGCGCGTTTTAGTCTAATCGAACACGCAAACCAGCGACTATACTGAACGCGCAACGACGGTTGCTGCGTACTGCGGTCGACGTTGCTTAACTAAGCAACAATTTACACAGCGCCATCTAGTCCCAAATTAAGCGCAAAGCTTGTGTTATGGGTACTAGACAACTGATAAATGTACTTAAATACATTTTTTTTTATAAATACATACTTATAATACATAGAAAACACCCAGACCAAGACAAACAGACAGGGATGAATATGTGTTGACGGTGACGAAGCAGTATTTTATTGTATATACATCGGTATAATACACAGCGACTCGGTAACGGTACATTTAAAACTAGTTGTGTCATAGATAATTTCAATGTTGCCCATAGATGACCACAGTACTCCTTAAGCGGCAGTACTTGAACTTTGTAAAGTTGCCGCAAGTTGAAGTACTTCTTCCCACTTATTCTGGGAGCATTACGGTCGACAAGCTGTTCTCTGCACGACTAATAAAATATTGTTACAGCCCTGCGACACCAGCGCCGCACTTTGCCAGTATTAAACTGGAGATACTAATTTATAAGACGTTATTTTGATTATACAATTTCAAACTTTCACTTAAACCAGAGGTTCCCAACCGGTGGTCCGCGGCCCACCAGTGGTCCGTGAGAAGTTAATTATGGTCCGCGATACAAACTTACAATGAAAAAGATTGAGCACTATTATAGTAATACAAAATACTCAAATCTCGAGTTATAGAATAATGGATTTATATGATAGGGATCCTACACGCAACAAAACGTCATAGGGGTCCGCGAACAAAAAAACGTTGGGAACCACTGACTTAAGCGAAAGATCCAGTTTTGGTTTTGCTATAGCAACGAAGCCGCCATCCTGACGTGGCTTATTGTGTTGTAGATCTGTAAACTAGCGTTAGTTGATAGTAAAATATAATTTCATTTATTTTGTTGTGTTATTTCGAGCACCCTGTTCCGATATTCTGAAATTAGATAATATTATACTTACCCTTTGCGTGACGTAATCATTATCAATGTCAGCTGTGTTCAAGCTGTCTTTCCAGTTTGCCTGCTCGACATCCCAGACCTTCACTTCACCATCGGTGCCTCCAGTCACCAAATACCTCCCACATTGTGATACATCGAAATATATCCTCTGGTTTGTGTTCACTACCCTCGTCAGTATGTTCAGAGGCCTCCGGTAATATCTAATATCCCATATTAACAGACGGTGGTCCTTACGAGCCCCTGAGACTAGGTTAATGCCATTTGAAGTGAATTGCATATGTGTCACACCACCTGGAAAAATTGTTACAGACAATATTCAGAGGAAACTAAAGAACTGCATTTTATCCATAGAGCACATTGAACTAAGAAAATTAATAACTATAAACACACTAAAAATAAACACACAGTCGAATTAAGAAAATTAATTAAGGATTAGGAGAAACTTAGTTAAAGCCCAAGTTTCGTTTGACTTATGGATGCGAAACTTGGGCTTTAACAAAATCTCTAGCAACAAAACTAGCCACCTGCCAAAGAGCAATGGAGCGGAGCATGACAGGCATACGAAGACAAGACCGGGTTAGGAACACTGAGCTTAGATCGAGAACAAAACTGACTGATATCCTGACAAAAATAGACCAACAAAAGTGGCGATGGGCTGGCCACATGATGCGAGACACACGGGGAAAATGGAGTAAGGCCGTAACAGAATGGTATCCTAGAGATGGAAAAAGGAAGCGAGGGAGACAAAAAATGAAATGGGAACATGATATAAAGTTGACTGTGGGTTCAAACTGGAGAAGGGTGGCAAACGATAGAAGCCAGTGGAAGTCGTTGGAGGAGGCCTATGCCAAAAGGCACACTGAAATTAGAGACATATTATAACTTGTTTGTTTGTATCTAACTAATTATGTAGTTTTTTAATTTATATGTAATAGGTACTAATTTCAGAAATAAAGGGCTTTATTATTATAGGAGAAACTTAACATTTACAGTGGGGAGGGCGAAGTGCAAATAGAATAGTAATTGGTTGATATGCCTTAAGAGATCTGGGTTTTAAGTGTCTCGCATTTTATCCATAGAGCACATCGAACTAAGAAAATTAATAACTATAAACACACTAAAAATAAACACACAGTCGAATTAAGAAAATTAATTAAGGATTAGGAGAAACTTAGCTTACACATTTACAGTGGGGAGGGCGAAGTGCAAATAGAATAGCAATTGGTTGATATGCCTTAAGAGATCTGGGTTTTAACTGTCTCACATTGATCTTTAGAGCCAAAGCCAACCTCACACCAACAAACGTGGTGCACCCTACCGACTAACGAAAGAGGCTCTGATAAAAGAGAGGCACAGCGTAGTTGATTCCCGAATGGGGAATTACCTCCATCTCAATGAATACTTGAAGCCAAATGTAGTTGTGTTCCTGCAAGTGAGTGAGGTCACCAGAAAGGAAGGAGTTGCTACGTTAGCAACGGGTGGTGGAGCGCGCGAGCGATATTTCATATTCCGAGCGTTAATGTGGCTACGATAACCGCTTCACATCAGGCGGGCCGTACGCATGTCAGCTACCCGACGTAGTATCAAAAAAACCTTGATTAATAGCCAAACGATATTTATTTAGGATACACACTGAAATTTTAATTATATATTTTATATTTACAATTATTTTATCTATATAATGCTTATCTGTGAATTGTATTTCATACTATGCACAACTTGAGGTAGTAATATAATTTCTACACTACATCGTTAGTGTAGCCTAATGAACTTAACACACACTCATACCCACCAAATACTAAAGCTTCTATTTATTTAGTATTTTTTTTTTCTTTAGTTTAAATGTTAAATTGTCACTTTCTTTTATTAACTCTGGAAGAGCGGTCACTTCTAACAAAACTTGTTCTGCTTAAAAGGAATACCCAAAGAAATGTAAGGACGAGAAGGGGAGAAGGGAAGACGGTAAAATATATTCATTTTCTTTACCTGAATGGCCATGCATTTTCCCGAGACTTTTGTATGACCAATTCTGAGACATACTGAATAAACTGATGCTAGTATTCCAAGAGCCCATGGCCAACATGTTACCATGCATGGCAAAACATGACGCGGGGCTATTGATTTTGTGCTCGGTGAATTCTCTACCAGGTCTGAAATGAAATATAGGTAATTTAAAAAAATAATAAGTAAGTTTTGACGGTGCATCTGGCGTTCCGTAGTTTCTGCCTACCGGGAGACAGGCGTGATGATAAGTCTGTTTAACAAATTAAAAAAGAAACCCTAATGTCTTAGGTCACTCACTTATCAGGTGCAGATATTTTTTATGCCAGTAAGGTGGTGAACAAGCAAAGTAGGATTTGTACTAGAAATCACAAATTTAACTTGAGGTTTTCCCAGGAGACTACAATATGGTGTTCTTCAAGAAAAGCGTTCAATCTCAAGTTCAAGCAAGTTCGACACCACATGACTGTCGCCCCTAGTATTGCTAACTCACATGTTTATGCACACAAATGTTTGTCTTGTATGGGATTGACTCCGTGATCTCAGTCAAAGTGGCCATTGCTAACCATACCCCTGACAAGACAACAAGGTGTGATGCCCCTGGTGTTACAGGCGTTCACAGGTTACAGTAACTGCTTGCCTGCCATCAGGCGGGCTGTATGCTTGTTTACACTTTAGTGGTATAAAAAAAATATGACCATAAAGCTCGTCAACTATCGTCACTAGGCTACATGGTAAGCCATCAGACAGTATGCTTACCACTTCGGTGGTATAAAAAAAGACTGCATTCAGCGTTAAATGATCTCTATTCAATAGTTAATTTTTTTTTCATTTAACAACAATACTTATTCCTTATCTTCCATATTTACCTCTCTATATCAAAGGTTCTAAGTACCTTCTTGTATCCACCTATAATTCTAGTGCAATCGGTCGAGAATGTGAGAGTAATTGCTGGTTCCATCTCGTCTACTGCATTGAAACCCCGGTACGAGGCTCTTAATGAACCATCAAATGCATCCCATAACTGAATTGGCGAACGTTGTTTTGTTGTAATCCAACTGCAATAAATTCAGAATTAACATTATGTCAATGATATTATTTTTGACAAGGAAACAAGCAAGTCAAGCAACATTGCCTTTGTTTGTTCATCTCTCTGAATGTGCGTAACAGTATGCAAGACACTTGAACCAATGTACCAAGGTGTTTTGTATTTGTTGTAAAGCCTTTAATGTTCAAAAAAAATATATATCACATACCTCTATCGGTCAAAAAAATTATTTAAGACCGCTGTGAGATGGTGTTCAAATTGAACAGATGTTTGGGAAAACAGCTATTAGAAAGAAACTCCTCAATGTAAAGGTAATTTAAAAAAGTTTAAACAAAGGCTTATTGCATAATTATATTAATGTTTTCTAGTAAGAAGAAAACATTAATATAATGAATATTAATATGGCAGTAGCCATGATACTTCTAAAAAAACAGAAATATTTTGCATTATATGTTTTTTTAGAAACAGTTATATAACTATAAACAGTGGTTGTAACTATAATAAGGAGCAATAATCCTAAATTATGTGACGACTAGAGATGGAATTCTATGCCGTAATTACCCGTTAAATTCCCAAAGCAGGTAAAAATGGGGTATTTACCTAGGTAAACATGAAAACGAATTTTGAACCACATTTCGAGTATTTACCATACTCAGCATACTCAGCGTATCTATAAGCTGCCCGACTGGGGAAGTACCTCCACCTCAGAATACTGCAACTATTTCATGTTCCTAAGCCTGTATGGCTACGGTAACTGCTGAGCAGTAAAATGAGTAGGTACAGGTTGTATAAAATAAAAAGTAATTTAACATACCCACAAGAAGCTGGTATCTGACTGTTCATAAACGGGTACCAACAGAAATCATACACTAGACCACTCTCCTTCACATGGATCGTTGACTTCAGAACTTCCGTTTCTCGTTCAGGATTTACAGACCCAGATAAAATATCATTAGGCAGCTCAGACATATGCATACCATCATTATTAACCACTGATAGACAACAAGTCCCGTCAGGAGACCATTTGCAACCGCGCAAATAATTTTGATCATTCTGTTTAGATTTTAATGTACTTGGCCAAGAAGTGGAGTACAATGGCAGCAATGTTTTACGTGTAAACATAAGTGGATATTCATATTCTTGTTCTGTAATTTCTGTATTATCTGTATTGCCATCTGCTTGATCAGGTTTGGCATCTTGATTATTTGTTTGTATTTCCATTGGTGCGGTTTCTCTATTAATATCAGCCTCAGTGTTGTCTTGCATGTGTATTGGAACTTCCACTGTTGGTCTGCTTTGGGTATTATTGTCTATTGAATCAAAGCCTTTCTCTTGATTGCTTATTCCGAGAGATAGTATGGTTTCCGCATTAAAATCTGTTTGTTCAATGTTTATGTTTTGACTGCTCAGTTGTATTTCCATTGGTGATGTAGTTTCTTGTTTGTTTATTTCTATTCCTAGTGACGGTGTGGTTTGTACATTAAAGATTTTGTCTTCACTGTCTTGAATGTTTGCTTGTATTTCAATTGTTGTATTGGTTTGTGCCTCTGATGGATTAGTATCATTCTCTTTATTACTTATATCTACTTCCAGTGATGGTGTGGCTTCTTGATTACCTGGTTGTTTACTGTCTAAGTCTTGATAGCTCAATTGTATTTCCATTGCTGATCTAGTTCCTGCATTATCATCTGCCGGATGACTGCCCTTCTCTTGAATGTTTATTTCTGTATGCAGTAATGGAACGGCTTCTAAATTACCGTCTGCTTGATCAATAAATAACTTTTGATTAGTAATTTGCATTTCCGCGGATGTTTCGGCTTTTACATAGTCTGCTTGGTCTGTGCTCTGTTGATTGTTTACTTGTATATCTATTGATAGTGCAGTTTTTGGACTGTTGTTAGCTTGATCGGTACTTTCTTGTTCCTTCATATCTATTTCCATTGTAGATTCGCACATTTTTGTTCACAAAAGGATTTAATAACTTACCCGGTGATCAAGTTAAACAAACAAAAATCACACGAGAATTTATTGTGCAATTGATATTACACCGGCTAAAGTAAATATAAAAATATAATAAAATAACCTAAAAACTAAACTTCACCTGTGATTTTACTTTCTTCTTCTTCTTTATTTCGTTTTGGCAATCGTTCTTCAGTCGCAATTTATTTTGTCATAATCAAGTTAACTATTTCCTCCGGCTTCAGAGACTGTACTAATTTCTCAATTCAATAACTCAAAAGCATAACCGATATTGCAATTTTACTGCTGTTTTGACCTACGTTGTGGAGCTCTCATTGACACTCATGATCACTTACATGCACCATAATATAAAGGCTTTAAATTATGAACAGGAGAATACTCACGATCACGAATGTATAAGAAAAAAAAAACTAGGATGAACAGATATAAGACGTAGCTCAAAATATATATATATATTTAGTAATATAATTCTGGAAACGTTTTATTATTATATTCGATGGCTAAAGGTCTGATATTGCGATTTCTTTTTTTCGAAGGGTAATTTTCCACATATGAATAAATTTTATATCTTCGATTTACGTTTATTGGATGATGTTTAGTCATTAGTCAAGTTTGAGTACCCCTGTTATACATCAACAGCGACTACGGTGACATTTTTTATGAAAAAAAAAACGAGGTTGCAAAAAGTTGGCTTCTTAGCTGGTCTGGTCCAACACATATAGTAAGATATGCCGCTTATTACATTCCTAAAGTTCTCTTTCCATTGATCGATATCAATCAATCTTCGTCCCACAACTGGGATTTAACTAGATATGTCTTCTCAAGATTTAGCGCGCACTCCATCACGATCTTCATATGCGGGCTGATGGCAGCCAAAATTTTTGCAAACTATAGGCTATTGACATGGCTTAACTAACCACTATCATCTAATGACAATAAGCTTGGACCAACGACTTAACGTATTTACTACTACTACTACGTATGCTTCTCCGTGCTTCGGAAGGCACGTTATGCTGTCTGAAATAAATAAACCCAATTATACACAGACTACAATCGACGTTGTTGATTTTGCTTACAGGCGATCCAACGTTTCATTTCAATTGATGGAGAAGTCGTAATATTCTAATACCACATACAATGTCTGTCTGCCATTTTTTCTTATTGTTAGATAAATGTTCAGTATGTTTTAATAAAAAAAAAAACAATCAAGGTACGTCAATTTACATTTGATGAGCGTGTTAAAACTAATTTACTGCTTTCTCACTAAAAAACGCACAGATCTTAACAAAGGATAGGGGTGTAGACAATTTTTTGGAAATATTTTTTTTTACAGATGTACATTTATTACCCCTAAAAATATATATGAAAATAAATACACTCTTACTTAAATTAAAAAACCACTTAATAAATTTCGTTTTAAATTTTCCCGGTAAAACGCTAAAGTTCTGTCATGGCGTCGCTATGACGTCACGATCCTCTAAATAAACTAAAGAAGTTATTAATTAAAATAAAAAAGATAACAAATTTAATGAGTAAAAATATGTCATTTTCGGTAATTCTATACTATAAACTCTCAGAAAAACAATTATATTTCGTTTACTGACTACACCCCTATTGAAGGATTGTACAAGTGGGCATAATTAAATATTGTTACATCTGTGTAATTAAGTGCAGAGTCGATTAGAAGAGAAAGCTTATGTTCAAAAGTAATTAGTCGATATTCTTTAGCTCAGGTGATGAATCTGACTAGTAGTCTTAGAAGTGCAATAACATTATTACATAATTTCATAAAATGCATATCAATGCAGGGCGAGGGGCATGAGCGCTATATTTTGTTGCAAGAGTCAGTATAGCTACGGCATCCACTTCACATTCACTTTGTTTATCTGCTGTTCACCGTAGTATAAAAAAATACCAAATTAACATGTGGGTCGCCTTATATTTCTGATAAATTTTGCTTTCAAGTTGGTTGAAATCGATCATATATAGATAAAAAACGAAATATCACAAGGGGGGGGGGTGTAGTAAAATATAATGTGTATTTATTTTTTTAAAAGTTCCCGCTAAAAATTCAAATCTTCGACGATCATGATGTTCTCGTCAATGCCTAATGCCTATGCTTTTTATCTTTCGCATAGATAACTGAAATCAGTACGTGACTACGCTTAATATGTGACTGTGCGTGTGCCCTCGTGAGTGTATATAAACTTTAATTTAATATTTTGAATATAATACTCCAATTTGTTGACATACCTATCAGAGAACATATCGGCAACGGCACACAAAGTTAGTTAATTATAATTTTGACAAATTAATGTTATTTGTGTTAATTTTATTTGATAAAATACAGCGTGTTCAGGGATAAAGTGTAACCCTGAAAGAGGGTGAAAATAGATCAAAAATACCGGTAAAAAATATTAAAGATATAAAAATACTAGCTGTTACCCGCGGCTTCGCCCGCGTGGTTTAGGGGAGCTGCCATTGATTTGTGTATATTTTTTTCTTGCTTGCTGCTGTATTCGGTGAGGTGGATGTACTTTCCCAGTCGGCCAGTTTACAAATACGCTGTACCCTACCACTCTTTCGCCTATTTCGCTACACGGCAGAGTGCACCACGTGCAGCTGAGCCTGGCTTTGGCTCTAAAAAACATTTGTTTGCTTGGTTGTTTAAAAAAAATCATGTTAGCAATTAGGTTCCATTCGACGACGTAAAAGAAGGACAAATGATAGTAAACTATATTTTTTCCCGTGGCAATAAAATGTTTTTCCTAGATAAAAAGTAGCCTATGTCACTCTCCTGACGGGAAACTATCCCCTGTTAAAAAATCATGTCGATACTTAGGTTCCTTTCGACGTAAAAAGAGGATAAATGATTACAAAGTTTATTTATTCCCATGGGATTAAGATGTTTTTTCGGGATAAAAAGTAGCCTATGTCACTTTCCAGACAGTAAACTAACTCCATTAAAAAATCATGTCCGTACTTAGGTTCCTTTTGACGTGAAAGAAGGACACATGATTATAAACTTTATTTTTTCTCGTGGGAATAAGATGTTTTTCCGGGATAAAGAGTAGCCTATATCACACTCCAGGCCTTACTATTCCAAAAAAAAAATGTCAATCCGTTTGTTACTTGCGACGTGAAAGAAGTACAAACAAACACACTTTCACATTTATAAATATTAGTATGGATACGTCTTCTATTGTTTTTTTTTTCATGCATTAAGATTTTTTATTTTCTCTAAGGTTTTGTTTTTTGTATATTGAAAAATTCAGTAAAAAAAAAACGTTCGACCGATTAGTTTGAAAGGAATCGATATTTCAGATAGAGTCCTTAGTGCAAAATAAAAATCTTAATTCATGAAAAAAAACATAGGTATATATATTTTTTTATTATTTTTTTTCCCCCCCTTCAGGGTAACACTTTATCCGAGGACACACTGTATACACAAAAGGGGAGGTGTTCATATATGAATGTAAGATGGGATCAAAAATCGATAGGACGGCGCGGCGGTTAGAAGGAGGGAAAAGATAATCTCCCCCTCCATCTATCCTCCCTCGTTATATAAAGATGAGACATTTTTGGGACAATGAAAAAAGATATGGTCTGGAGTTCCCTCGTCCAGCTCACGCTTGTAAAGGGAGGTGTCTCTCATTTTTGCGAGGAACGCGTTAGTATAGGCGTGTCCTGTTCTTATGCGACAGATAACTGACTTTGCCTGCAGTATAGGCGTGTCCTGTTCTTAGGCGACAGATAACAGACTTTGCCTGCTTAGCTTATTAATGTCCTGATGTTTTAAGAAACCATGGTTTTGGTGGAATGCATTAATGGATAGACGCGTAGTATTTGTCTTTTACAGCCTTGGACATGAGCTACAACTCATTCCACCTAGCAGTTAACTTTTCTTGGGCGAGCGGCAGTAGGCCGTATGAATATGACATAAACATAAGAGACAAATTGCCATTTTGAATGTCCTCCCTAGCACAACAATCAGCTGTTTTGTTTCCAGGGATACCACTGTGACCAGAATCCACACAAGAAGTACCTTTAAACCCTTCAGGCGGCATTCATACAAAAATACAATGCTTGTTTTATTTTTATATATTTTGTTGCAAGGTTTAATATGGCTACGAATCTGTTTAACATCAGGCGGGCCGTATGTTTGTCTGATATTCAACGTAGTATAAAAAGAATCCCAAATTAGCTTATGGGTCGCCATATATTTCAGATATTTTTTGCTTTCAAGTTGGTTGATAACATACTTAGATCGATAAAAAGCGAATACAAAGCAAAATTTTAAAGTTCCCGCTAAAAACTTCGTAACAACTCTTTGGTTTATGAACTCTTCAGGCCAGGCCGACGATCAGCTGTCAAGCAGACTAGCTGTCTGTCAAGAATCAATGCTGTCATTGTCATTCATTATTTCCAATCTAATTCAGTGTTGCCAGATTAGTCAACTTATCGCCATTTAGGCTATGCCGAAGGGTATCGAGGCGACCAAAAATCTCAATTGGCGATCGGTTGCCTTTTAGGCTATCTTAAAGAAAAAGAAAAGCGTTTTTAGGGTACAAACAACAGGTAGAGGTGACAGCTGGGCAAAATAAACCTATAGTACATAGCATTGTTGTACATACCTATAGACTATTTTTATAATAATATGAATAATGCACTGTACTGCATTACTGTTGTATAATACGCGACAGACTATGGTTATACGCTATATTTCTGAAGCTTCTCAAGTATGCAGGCTCACAACTTCAAAATTGGTTGCCTGTAAAGTCGGTATACGGGCGAAAGTTTTACGTGACAACGACTTTGAGTGGTAAAATGTTTTCGAGTGGAAGGGACGCATGCCTTTCACTTTTTATGTCTGTCTCTCTCGCTCTTAGAAGGGACGCGTGCCTTTCACTCGCTCTCATTGTAAGCGCATAACGTGAGCCAGTTTCTTGAAGTGTCACCCGGCTAACCAATTTATAAGACGTTGTCACGTCAAAAAAGAGAAATTCTCCGCGATTGCGACCATTGCCTATCTTACTACCTATTTGGATCTCATACGGAAATCTATCCTTATCCTTAAAATATTTAATTCTATTTTAAGTTTAGTTTAAGTTTATTTTAATTATCATCATCATCAGGTCTATTTTAGTCTCCACTACAGGAGCACGACCCTCTCTCGTCCGTTCTAGACGGAAGAAGGATTTGGGCTACACTCCCCACGCTGGTCAAACGGGTTGGGGAGGCCTGATCGATATTTGATTATGTATTTCCCTTAATCGCCTTTACGACATCCACGAGAAGAAACGGAGAGATTCTATTCTAGTCTGCCGGAAATCACACGGCCGATTTTAATTATACTATTTATCTATTGTAAATCAACAATATTATAGTCCCAATAAACTCTAATATAATCCGATACTAGTAAATAAATGCGAAAGTGTATCTGTCTGTCTGTTTGTTACTATTCACGATTACATATATGATTGATGACTACCCCATTGGTCGAATGGCTAGCAATGGTTACTTTAATTCCGAGGTCGCGGGTCAATCCCCAACCCGCACAAGATAAATATTTGTGTGTACTACCATGTATACTAATTGTGACAAATATACATGGATTACTCGGAGCCAAATTTTTGACGACTTGGACCTAGCTATAACTGGCGACACTGATCCAATCCAATCAAATTTTCTCATTGAATCGAGTGATTTCTCCGATTTTCCCCCTGTCTATCTTCTTTGCGTTGATAGAAAATCGAGCTAAATTTTATTTTAAAAATAAAACAAGTAACTATCCTCAGTGTACTATTATAATTGAGCAAAAGACACAATGATAGGAAAAGACACACGCCAGTTATTTTGTAAATATATTTTTCCTGGTGTCGCGTTTCAATCACTGCATAACAAATGAGTGTTTAGCCATAAAAATATTTATTGAAAATTGCAGATGCGGTTTAAGATATTTACTCGTGGGTTTCGGTTCGCAAGGGGGAAGTTGCAAAAGATGTCGTTCACGGAATCGCCCGCAAAAGCATCGTTATGTTGCGAAGATTTGTCCGAGGGTTCTCCTCCGACGTATGCAATGTATGAAGCCCTTAAAGACTCGTGCCAGAACAATGCTACATACTTCCAACCTGATGACACTGAGAATGGGCAGCGATTGTACCAGGGATTCATGACTTTGATTGATCATATTGATACTGTATGGCCCTTAGTGGACCATGTGAGAAGGGTATGTGACATTGTAATTTATCTGTTCTTTAATTTTCTGTTTATTACGCATTGATTTATCTGTGTCTATCCGATTTATATTTATTTATGGTGTATTTGGCCAAATCGGATCGGCTAGGACAAATACCTTACAAAAATTCTGTGAATTATAAGAATTTTTCTAATGCTGGCAATGTACCATGAAACTCAGTTTCATTGTGCCCCTCATCTTGAATGTGTTGCATTTATTGCTTGGAGCGATAGGATGTGCATGAGTGATGTGTAAAGACTAATTGAATTGAAATATAGATACTACACTCATCTTACTATGCGAACCTATAAACTTTCTATGGCTCTCAAAAATTCTGTATATATAATACCTGAATTTTCCAAAGACTATTTGGTTCCAACAACTATTTGTTGTTGAAGTCTTGGTAGACTATCAACGACAGCACAAATAGCATGCTTTTCTATATTCAGTTTACTGTATATTTAGCTGCAATAACTTATTTATGACTTAAACTTTTGGAACACCATTTTAACTTACCAGAAATTTACCAATCCAAGATCTTAACATGTAGAAAAACCTTATCTAACAGACCATCTCTGGGTCTAGAGAGGGCAAATTGGGGCCACAGTACTTATATTGTGGCCTGTGTATGTGTGTGGTATAAGTACTTATGAACAGTATGGACAATCTCTGCTGCTCTCTGGATCTAAACTCACTCCCCATCTTAGTTGAATCTGGAATCGTTCATTAGTGCAACATGCATATTCACATACACATTCACATTTTTCACAAATCTCAATGTATGTACAATTACTAGTGGCCACTTGTAACTTCCTTAGCATGGGCATCATGGACAGTAAACAATTAATAAATAAATAAATATTCTTGGACAAATTACACACTGCCATCTAGTCCCAAATTAAGTAACACTTGTACTATGGGTATAAGATAACTGATATTGTGCTGAAATACATTTTTTTTTTGTAAATACATACATATAATACATAGAAAACACCCAGACCAACATAATCAGACATGTTCATGGACACAAATATTTGTCTTGTGCGGGCATTAAACCTGCGACCCTGGAGTCAAAGTGGACATGGTTAGCCATTCGAGCATCGGACTCAACAAATTAATAACTCTGCCTTTACGGGACATATAAGGTAGAAACATCCATCAGAATTTAAGTTAGCTAGCATAGCATGTTTTAACAGGTGAATTTCAGTAATTTAAATGACAAGAACTTTTTTCACTGAAACAAAGCCTATATATATGTAGGCTTTGCTTCAGTTACTCGAAGCTGAGCCTAATCTATTTGTAAAAAAAAACCACACAAAATACTGTTTATTAGTATTGTACATAGGGATAGTAAGACACAAAATTTAAATAATCTTTTTTGCATCCAGTTGCTCTTCAAGAATCTTATCACCTACTCTATTTTTTTGATAAATTAATTAAATGTACAGGCACGGTTTATATTGCTCTTTAGGGTTCCATAATCTTTTTTGCATCCAGTTGCTCTTCAAGAATCTTATCACCTACTCTATTTTTTTGATAAATTGATTAAATGTACAGGCATGGTTTATATTGCTCTTTAGGGTTCTGTACCCAGGGTAAAAAGGAACCTTATTACTAAGGCTCCGCTGTCCGTCAGTCCGTCTGACCATCCGTCCGTCTGTCACCAGGCTGTATCTCATGAACTGTGATAGTTAGACAGTTAAAATTTTTACAGATGATGTATTTCTATTGCTGCTATAACAACAAATACTAAAAAACAGAATAAAATTAATATTTAAGGGGGCTCCCCTACAACAAACGTGATTTTTTTGCTCGTTTTTGATCGCAATTGATAACGGTAATAGGTAGACGCTTGAAATACTCACATAATATTTAGTTATATATTCACTTTAAAAATAAATAAAAATAAAACAAATAAGTATTTAAGGGGGGCTCCCATACAACAAACTTGATTTCTTTGCCGTTTTTATAGATAATGGTATAGAACCCTTCGTGCGCGAGTCCGTTTCGCACTTGGCCGGTTTTTTTATATGTATAAATAAGATTTAGCAGCTGTCATGCGCCTGGTGTTGTGAGTGTGTATAGACTATGAATGTAGACTGCTTACTTTTATTATAAAAAAATGCAGCATCTGGTGATTTCATGCCGGAAATCTCGTTTTCTCAACGAGATGTTCGGCGGGCATTACTATCCCTCGACGTTCTCTCTTCAAGAATCTTATCACCTACTCTATTTTTTTGATAAATTGATTAAATGTACAGGCATGGTTAATATTGCTCTTTAGGGTTCCGTACCCAGGGTAAAAAGGAACCTTATTACTAAGGCTCCGCTGTCCGTCAGTCCGTCTGACCATCCGTCCGTCTGTCACCAGGCTGTATACTCAACTGTGATAGTTAGACAGTTAAAATTTTTACAGATGATGTATTTCTATTGCTGCTATAACAACAAATACTAAAAAACAGAATAAAATTAATATTTAAGGGGGCTCCCCTACAACAAACGTGATTTTTTTGCTCGTTTTTGATCGCAATTGATAACGGTAATAGGTAGACGCTTGAAATACTCACATAATATTTAGTTATATATTCACTTTAAAAATAAATAAAAATAAAACAAATAAGTATTTAAGGGCCCCCCTTAAATCCCATACAACAAACTTGATTTCTTTGCCGTTTTTATAGATAATGGTATGGAACCCTTCGTGCGCGAGTCCGATTCGCACTTGGCCGGTTTTTTTATATGTATAAATAAGATTTAGCAGCTGTCATGCGCCTGGTGTTGTGAGTGTGTATAGACTATGAATGTAGACTGCTTACTTTTATTATAAAAAAATGCAGCATCTGGTGTTTTCATGCCGGAAATCTCGTTTTCTCAACGAGATGTTCGGCGGCCATTACTATCCCTCGACGTTCATAAGTCGAGTGGGCCTAGATGTCATTCCGGCAGTGGTGCTAAAGCTGTGTGCTCCTGAGCCTGTACTTACGCGCCTTTTCGCGCTCTCCTATTCCACCAGGCAAGTTCCTTCATCGTGGAAGACTGCAAACACCCTGCGTGCACCCTGTGCCCAAAAAGGGTGACAGATCAGACCCATCGAATTACAGGCCTATCGCCATTACCTCCCTTCTCTCCATGGTAATGGAGCACATCATTAACATCCGGCTCCTAAAATACCTAGAAGAGCACGATTTAATCAGCGACCATCAATACGGCTTTCGTCATGGTCGCTCGACTGGTCATCTTCTAGTGTATCTTACACATCGCTGGGCTTCAGCTGTGGAGAGTCAAGGTGAGGCTTTGGCTGTCAGTCTGGATATGGCGAAGGCGTTCGATCGGGTCTGGCACCGTAGTCTTCTTTCGAAGTTGCCTGCATACGGTCTACCAGAGGATTTATGCGAATGGGTTGCTAGTTTTTTGTCCAGCATTAGAGACATTGTTGATGGTAGTTGCTCCGATAGCATGGACATTAATGCTGGCGTCCCGCAAGGCTCGGTATTATCCCTGACGCTGTTTTTGCTGCATATCAATGATATGTTTTACATTGACAGCATTCCTTGCTATGCCGACGACAGCACCGGGGACACTTATTACACGGACCGCGCTAATATTCCCCGCTCTCGGGGAATATTAGCGCAGTGGAGGAGAGCTGCGAACAACTGAGGTGTCGGAAATCGAGGGCACACTAAGTAGAGTGTCTGACTGGGGGCGACAGAACTTAGTGCGATTTAACCCCTCTAAGACACAAGAAAACCCCATTTGCTGTGGAACTTCCAGAACTTAACACTTCCAGAATCCACCCCTTACCATCGCCAAAAGTATTGGGATTCTAGGAGTTGAAATCTCCAGCGACGTCCAGTTTCGTTGTCACCTGGAGGGGAAGGTCAAGCTGGCGTCGAAGAAACTAGGTGTGCTCAACAGGGCGAAGCAGTACTTCAATCCGCGGCAAAGGCTTCTGCTTTACAAAGCTCAAGTACGGCCGCATATGGAGTACTGTTGTCATCTATGGGCGGGAGCGCCTAGATACCAGCTTGCACCTTGTGACTCTGTGCTGTGAGGATTGTCGACGATCCCAAACTGACAGACTGTTTAGATCCTTTAAGTCTGAGGAGAGATTTTGCGTCCCTTTGTTCGTTCTACCGATTGTACAATGGGGTGTGTTCAGAGGAGTTGTTTGACATGATGCCCACGGCCTCCTTCTACAGTCGCACCGCTCGCCATCGACAGGGGATTCATCCTCACACATTGGAGCCTAAATGGTCGCGTACCGTGCGGTTCCAGAGAAGTTTTCTCCCGCGTACGATCAAGCTGTGGAATGAACTGCCTGTCGAGGTTTTCTCAGGAGACTACAGCATGGGGTTCTTCAAAAAGGGCGTGAAGAGGTTTTTACAGGGTCGGCAACGCGTGTGTGATGCCCCTGGTGTTACAGACGTTCATAGGCTACGGTAACTGCTTTCCATCAGGCGGGCCGTATGCTTGTTTGCCACTCTAGTGGTACAAAAAAAAACTGTACTCAGCAAAAAGAAAAATACAAAAGTGCCTGATTTAACTACAAAAATAGTTTTGGGGCGTAAGTAGTTCATCAACATCTTTGAACGAAAGCCAATCTCAACTGGACGTGGTGCACCCTGCTGACTGACAAACGAGGCTCTGGCGAAAAAAGACGTAGGGCATAGCATATTTTTTAAGCTGCCCGACTGGAGAAGGACCTCCATCTCATGGAAAACCTCAGCCAAATAACAATTCCCTTGAGGGTTGTTGTGTTCCTACGAATGAGTGAGGTCACCAGAAAGAAAGAAAGGAAGGAGTATAGGCTGGCAATGGATCGGCGACCCTTTGGTGTTGCTGATGTCCATGGGCGGTGTTTATTGCTTCACCTTCAGGTGATCCACATGCTCGTTTGCCCCCTCTCATATAAACAAAACTCCCCTCCCCAACCCGTCTGGCCAGCGTGGGGAGTGTAGGCCAAATCCTCCGTCTGTCTGGGACGAGAGAGGGTCGTGCTCCTGTAGTGGAGACTAAAAAAAAAAAAAAAAAATAATAATCTGATGATGATATAAACAAAAAAAAGTCACAGTGTAGCCTTTGTTGTGTTGATAAGGGTCTTTACAATATTTAAATACCTACATAGATAATGTATTTACAAGTAGCATTCTGCACATGTGTGTAGGTATTCAAAGACATTACTGTTGTCTCTTGAACTTTGCTCGCCTTATCTTGAAAGATTTAACTTGTTGTATTTAATATTTGTTAACATTATATACAAAGGCAAGCTTGATTTGACTATCAGCAAATTCAATGAAAAAAACGTTATTAAGAAATGTAATGAATGAATCTTTGGAATTAATGTAATGTTATGGCATCATTGGAGATTCTATTACCATTTGACTGTCGTAAATTTATACATAGCTATCAATTTTTTGGTAAAATTTTCAACTTTTTTTATTTTTTTCTTATTTCTCTTTCTGTTTAATCAACTTGTTTATCTACTGTCACTGAAATTAAGAGATTAAAAACTAAACACAGAATCTTAATGTCAGTCTTTTACGCCCAAGCCATCAAAATAAATTTAAAAAGTTACTTTTCGATACAGCTCTTTATGGACAGCTGTATCGAAAAATATGTTTATTTTTTTCATTTCAATATAGCTTTAACTCTGGGTTCAGCTATATTAAGCAGCAAATGCATTGTAACTTTGCAAAATTTTTCTACATAATCTGTTGACGCGGCGCGTCGCGCATAAGCACCACGCATGCTCGATCTGCAAATGGATTTAAAAGTAAGAAATAAAGTTGTTAAATTAACTTCATGGTTTTATTTAAAATATTATTATCATCTATTTCATGAGATTAGATAAAGTAGTTTATGAAACTGCACATAATTAGGTCTTAAAATACTTGTGTGATGCTATTATCACATAGCTCATGTGATTAACTCACACTCGTATTTTAAGAACCCTTATTATGCAACAGTGCCATAAACTAGTATTAATAAACACTCTCGTTTAATAAACACAAATAAAACGGAAAATATCACCATGATAGTTATCACTTACTAGCATTAAACATTTTTACAGGGATGTTTTTTTAAATGACACACAACAAAAAAAATATATGAGGGCATTGTTATGTAATTAAAAAAAAATCATGATTGCCTATTTTTTTATATTAAATATACCTAGCTAAGATAACAAATGAAATCAACGATTGAATATTTTTTGATAAAGACAAAAAGAAAATTTCTTTCACTATTTCAAAAGTAGACACTTCTTTGGGTTTGGATTCTTTACCATTTATTTTACATGATGGCTTATAGAAACTGAAAGATAATATTGTTTGCCACCCGACGTAGTATAAAAAAAAAAGTAAACATTATTCTTTTTACTGTGAGTGAGTAACAAACCAAATTCAAATCATACACAGGTATATGAGTACATACATAGAAGGTCTTCGTCGTCAACCCTTATTCATCCCACTGCTGGGATACGGGCATCGACTTAACGACTGTCATCTATTGATAACAGCCGGGACCCTCGACTAAACGTGCCCTCCGAAACACGGCGGAGCTTGAGATAAATAAACCCATCCATGGACAGGCTACGGTCGACATTACCAACGTTTTACTTGCATGTTCGATTAGACTGACACGCGTAACGACGCCATCGAGAATCTCAAAAAGAAGGCCTTACCAAAAAAAGGGTAGATTAAAATCAAGACAGAGACAAATTTGCCTACTGATGCCTATTTATTTTTATTCTTGACTGTACTACACATTCCCACAAATTAATATTTATAACCTTTTAAAGATAAGTTTCAGTGGTCTATACACAATATATTTAAACTTTGACCTCCACTATTTGTATTACATCCGCTATATTATTATAAATTCTGATAGCTGTGACACTGGCCCGAATTTTTGAGATATGCTCTTCCTTCGTCGTATAATGTGACCCATATCTTTAAATAAAGATATGTCCTACCTGTACTGTACCTAATATGTCCAAGAAATATGTATTTTAGATTAGTATCCTACTAATATTATAAATGTGCATTGTGCAAATTTGTGAGGACATATGGACAAGGGCATATCCAAGGATGGGGTTTATGACACCCCCCCTTCCCAGGACTGATGATGGGCCTAAGAAATACCCCACTTTTTGGATTTGTTACTTATATGACCCCCCCTGACTCGAAGGCTGGATCCGCCCTTGCAAATGGAGGGGTGGTTGGATGTTTGTGACTCCTCCACGACTGAACGGAATTGAATGAAGTTTGGCAAAAAAAAACCTATTAAACAGAATAATAAGAAAAAAATATTATTATACACAATATTTAAGTACATTATCAGTTATCTAGTACCCATAGTACAATTTTTGCTTAGTTCGAAACTAGATCGCGCTGCGTAACTTGTCCAGGAATTTTTATTTATTAAATACAACAAATAATTAATAACATTCTATTTTTACTTCTAGGTGGCGCCATTGTATGACTTCGACTCGTCGTCTCCAGGCAATGGATACCGCAGCTTTGTGTCAGTTGTGGACTCGTGTGTGCTGCACGGTCTTAAGTTAAGCCGACAGGTCTGCACGGGGAGGGATGCTTTGCTTTTCCGCAAAGGCTATTTCGTCAAGTGAGTTAACATGCCGGCGACTTTGTCCATATAGAGTTCATCAAATCAATCAATCAATCATCAATCTATATATATTATTAATACTATTTGGCATATCAAGATAAAATATATCTCCTACATGTTTTATCTTGATAGGTAGAAGATATTGCAATTTTGATTTTCAATAACTTTTGAATACAATTTTAAGTTGAGGACACACTTTTGGGGTGTAATTGATTCATTATTATCATTGAACCAATGCCAACTTCACCTGTGCTGTGGTACACCCTGCCGATTAACTAACGAGGCCCTGTCCGGCTGGTGAGGTACCTCCACCTTAGAGACGACTGTAGCTAAATAATTGCATAGAGACCTAGAGGATTGTGTTCCTGTGAGTGTGTGGTTACCAGGATGGATAGAGGTTCTGCGACGGTATCGAGAATTGCTGCGCGCGAGCGTTTCTTAGTTTTGCAAGCGTATATTGGTTACCGCTTCACATCAGGCCGTATACTTGACTGCCACACGCTTTGACATTTCCATAGAATGTTTGAGTAACGTCAGTTTGGTTTTAGGTACTCTATAGCCCACTTTATTGTTTTTTTAGGGAAATTGAATCCTGCGGGCAACTCCTGGCGTCGCTCGGTACATGTCTTCACCACCTACACACCTTGCTGTCGTGGGCACAGCCTGGTGACCTGTTTCCCTCTGAACCACACTCGCCCGAGGAGTTGTTCGCTCAAGCTGATACTATCAACCAGTATTGTTTCTATGGCAGATGTTTGGGATTTCAAGTGAGTTGTTATACTTTAGACTCTGTAGGCTTGCAGTTTTTCTCGGCAAATAGCATAAATTGTAGTTTATGAGACTTACCAAAAGAAATTACCATTAGAGCCTATGAATGCATACGACAAAAAAAACCGATCAGTCGGGAATTCTATGGGGAGGTGTATGTTTAGCAGTAAATTATATCTTTTGGCTGAAATGAGGATTTTGATGTCTATACATTATTATCAATTTAGATAGATAAAGCATTTATTTGCCGTTTGTACACGTGCAAGATATTGCGATCTTAAATTTAGGACCAAGTATACGTTACCAGCACAGTTATTCACAAAAAACCAAATTGTATATGGGCTACAGTAGAAACAAAAAGGATGGAGTTTACAGAATTTCTCAAGGTGAGCAAAAGACTGGTTTTCTGCAGTATACAAAGGTCAGTCATAACACACGTCAGCGACAAATAATTTTAATTTAAATAACTTACGAGCATTCATGAGCAGAAATATTGCGTACTTCTGAAATTTGTCCTTCAAATGCAGAATATATTATCGTCCAATCAAGTCAACAAAAACGGCTGTTAGCAGTAAGATTTATTAATATACCTCAAGGGTATTTCAAGTCATGCGGTTGTAACAAAAAGAGGAATAAAATATTTTTATTTGAAGCGTACCTTACTATGGAGTAGTCACAATGGTGGACGCATGTTGTTCCAACATTTCGTGGCGTAATATCGAAAGCTGCTATTATAAGCGGTAGATCTGTGAGATTATGAGGCTAGTAAAAGACGCGTAAATATTGCGCTGCATAGTTTATTTTATGTTTTAATTTCAGTTTCTACCATCAATCCGTGGTATACTAAAAGGTATATCAATATGCATGGCGGGTTTCTCCGAGGCGTACTACAGCCACGGCAACCTCATCAGCTCGGTATGGACCGGGGGACAGTACCTCATCGACCCCGAGATGAGGGCGCGGAGGATCGTCAACATATCGCAGTCGGCTAGCGTTGACTTCTGCAAGGCTTTCTGGTTCCTCACAGAAAGTGGTATGTGCCGATATATGGGTGTAATCAATAGGTTATTTTTGATAACCGAGGTTTTAGAGGAGACTACAACAGGGGGTTCTCCAAGAAAGGGTGGTATTCACAGTGTCAGCAATACATGACACCTGTGATTTTGCAAGCGTCTATAGGTTGAGGTCACTGCTTACCTCCAGGTGAAGGCCATATACTTGTTTACCATGCTAATGGTATAAAAAATATGAGTATCTTTACTGTAGTGTCATATTTTGTATAGATTGATTTATGCGCTTTTTTTCGTTCCTAAGAACTCACTTGGAATTTTATATCAAACTCAAAAATTTAAGATAGAAGATGGTCGTGCGATCACCTGCAAACTGCAACCTCAACCGCCAACCGGGGCAGCAAACCAAAACCGAAGGTTTGGTATATAATTCAATTAGGTTTTGTGTAAATTGTCTGAAATATGGAATGAGGTCAGAAAAAAATCATGCCGACTAATAACTTACTGGCATGCGCCACAATGAACTAATAAAAATGTTCCCGTGCGAATCCTGGGCGGGTCGCTATAAAGAAAACATTTCCGATAAATTTGCAGGATAGAAAATACTTCGTGAAACCCGTATCACTGAAAACAGTATCCACTGAATTGCTGGGCTTATTTCGTTTATTCACCCTGTAACAGCCACCCTAAGATAGATACTCGGAAACGCATGTCTATGCCTAATAAGTAAGATATTATATACATCCCGTCTTCAGGGTGGATAGATGGATAAGGTTTTCCGAGAATTCACCTTAGAATGGCTGTTTTAGGGTGGATAAAAGGAATAAGTCAAATGTTATAAAAAAATATAATTTCAGAAATAATGAAACGAGTGCCAAATCTCATGTCGACGACGGTGGCCGTGAACAAATTGATCACAATCCCTCCGGAGCCGATCACTGTGACCACCACGGAGGGCAGTGAGACCACTGTCCTCCCTCCCACTGTGCACATCGGACTTCAGGGCCTCAACGTGCGGCTCATAAGTTTCAACAAGAGGATGGGCATGGTATGTCATGTTATACATAAAATAATGAATACCCTTAATGTGATTTTTTTTTACGTGATAACGTCATCAATCGATGAACGCTGGCCGAACGAACGAAAAAGCATGACTCATTGTCACGTTCCGCCTGAGCCAAGCCTGCAAGCGAGAGCGCGAAACAAGGGATAGAGAGGCACGATCGGCCTAAGCATTCGGCTTGTGCCGCATCTATCTCTCTTTCATTCCATTTTTCATCAATATTTTCTTATGACGTTATCACGTAAAATTATCATCCGTAACCCGACTTTACAGACAACTAATTTTTTTATTTTGTTTGATATCACCATTTTTTTATGGCCATACTGAATAGATTCCTGTCATGTTTTTGCTGGTATTCATATTATGTTTTGCAGTTTAATATGATAGCACTTAATTATGGTTACGTAAAAATTTAAGCAGTAAAATATATTAAGTATGTATTGTGTACGCATTTACTCCAGGTCTATGAAATTGAAACTTGTTTGCCTATTTTTCAATTGAATAGACTCAAAATACGCATCCCGCGTTGTTACACAGCGGCATCGTTGCTTCTCTCTCACTAGTATTCAGAATGACTGTGACGCAAATATGCAAAATCATGCAGTGTACCGACAGTGTAATGGATCTAAACGATTAGAAGAACGCAGCAATAAAAGTCATAATTGAGCACACGGCGAAGATAATTATATATTTAAGTTACTTAATACGTTAGGACGTTTTCGGAGAGTCAAACATGGTGTCGACTCGCTAGTATTATTGAGGTGTAAGTTGAAACTAGGCGGAGGAGGTGAACTTTTCCATTTTAAAAATTTTTGGACAAATAATATTTCTGGACAGCGCCTAGTCCCAAACTAAGCCGAGCTTGTACAATGACTACTAGATAACTGATATTGTAATTAAGTACATTTTTTTTTGTATATAAAGAATATACATAGAAAAGACCCAGACCAAGACGAACAGGCATGTTCATGCACACAAATATTTGTCTAGTGCGGTGATCAAACCCGCGATCTCCGAGTTAAAGTAGCAATTGCTAGCCATTCGACCACCGAGCTCGTCATTTTAAAAATATTTGTATGATATGATAGACAGTCTGAATATCTCGTCGTCTAATTGACCCTCTAGAGCAGTATTCCGCAAACTTTTTGTGTTTAACGTACCTACGAGTACATCTAGGAAAACGAAAATTTTTGAAAGTACACCGTAAATTAAAAATCAGCTTTTATTTGTATAAGAATTTTTCCGTCCGTCTGTCTATTTAGCTTTATGAGATAACCTTATTTTTCCGAGGCACACCAACTAATAAGTGTGCCGCGGCACACACTTTGCGGAACACTGCTCTAGAGACTATGTTATTGCCTTTCCTGTCTCCCTTATAGTTATGTCTCGCTCTAAATTTATATTATTTTTACTGTGTCTGATGCAGTTAACTCTTTTTAGGCTGGCGAAGGATCATCAAGTCTGCCTCCAGCTGACGGTATAATATTCCATTGCCACGGCGGAGGATTCGTGGCACAAAGTTCTAAATCTCACGAGGCGTATCTCAGAGAGTGGGCGGCCAAGTTGAACGTCCCGATACTTTCCGTGGACTATAGTCTTGCACCGCAAGCACCTTTCCCAAGAGCTTTGGAAGAGGTCTATTACGCTTACTGCTGGATGATCAATCATTTTAAAGAGATTGGTACAACAGGTACTGTATTTTTTTTAGTTTCAGTTTAAGCATCTCTTGTCGACAGTTGCATGCAACTCCTGTAAAAAATCAAGAAAGAAAGAAAAATACAAATGTTACAATACAACATTATACACCATGATGCAAATTTGGCCATCACCAGGAATTTACTAGTAAATACATATATGCGATAAATCCTTATAATGGTGGCCATACACCATACTGCCCATCGTCCAATCGGCATGACGCTGACGATTGGATCAAGTAGAACTGACTGTGTGTGGGCGTGAATTGGCATCACAGTTAAACTTGACGAAACAATCAAAATCCAATTCTTTTGGCTTGATCAAGCCGATTGGACCGTGTATGGCGATCGGCGCGACAGTTCAGTTCAGTTGAGTCAAGATCTTTGTCGGTGGTAGACGTGCGCTCTCTCTCTTACTTTACTTAATATGTCGCAAAATACAGGAGTCACTAATGAAAGAAGTTTTATGTAAGTTTCTTCATTCATCCGTAAAGTCAATCCCGACACCGAAACCGAACATAGACTGTTTTCTTGATCTACGTCTGTAATGTTGCCGTTGTTGGGTGATTTTTTTTCAAAGATACATTTTGACCCGATAATCTTATTTCTTTGAACTACAAATGCGCAAAAACATTTCCGCGTTAACATTCGTCGTCGACCCTTATTCAACCCACTGCTGGGATACTGGTCACCCCTCATTCGAACGGGTTTAGAGCATACTCCAGCACGCTGCTCAACTGCGGCTTGGCGCAGGCCAGTGTTTTCAAGCCGCCTAAAAGTGATTTGGCTTACCAACTGTCATCTAATGACAACAGCCGGCACACGGACAACAACAGCACGGAAGATCGCTAAATTAACCCATCCATGGGCAGGCTACGCTTGACGTTGTTTAACTTGCGTGTTCGATTAGACTGACACGCGTAACTACGCCATTGAGCTCCTCAATTAATATTATATTTCGTAAAAGAAATACATGCTAAGTTTATAATGAAGTTATTGAGTGGAGCTAGCAGACCAAGCGGAACGCTTAAATACGCCGAAATGTCGTTCTTGGAAATGAATAGGCTCCAAAATCACGGAACCGAGTTTGATGAAACTTGTCACAATTAAAGACCTCGACATGCTTGAGGTTTGGGTCGGAAAAAAAACCGGACAAGTGCGAGTCCGACTCGCCCACCGAGGGTTCCGTACGTAGGATCATTATAAATTTGACATTTTTCATTATAAATAAGAAATAATCCGTTGGAAAAAATAAATACAATATATTTTGCAATGTGCACATCAAGCCCTTTCATATGATACCCTATTTGAACTAGTAGCTTCAATTTGAAATTTCAACCCTCTATAAAAAATATAGACCCCCTATTTTTTAAGATTAAATTACAAATGTATAGTTTTGAGATTTATTCTTGTATTTGTAGTCTATAACCATGTTACTTGCCAAATTTCATAGATCTAGGTCAACGGTAAGTACCCTATGGGTTTTGATCCCCTAGAGAATGTGTCGAAATATGCGTTTGTTGACCGTAGACCTGAGTATACAGTTCAAATTTCAGCTTGATACCTACACGCATTCTCGAGATAAAGGGTCTTGACAGACAGGCAGATAACAAAGTGATCTCATAAGGGTTCCCTTTTGAGGTACGGAACCCTAAAAATTGTGATAGATCGTGTCCTTGAGGAATGATCGTCAAATACATTTTCCATTCAAATCAATGGAAAACAAACTCAGAGAATCTACTCTCTCCACTCGACTAGGCTAGAATCCGGCCTAGTTTATAATAAAATTAATACCTTTGCAGGAAAAAGAATAGTATTCGCCGGTGACTCGGCTGGCGCTAACCTCCTAGCGGGATGTACGCTCAAGATCCTATCGACAGGTTTGCGAGAGCCTGAGGGGCTGTTCATGGCGTACGCTCCGCTACTAGTCAGCTTCATACCGAGTCCTGCACGGCTGCTGTGTCTGATGGATCCGCTGCTGCCGTTCGGCTTCATGATGAGGTGCCTGAAAGGTTAGTTACCTCGTCAGGATAATAATGTTGGTTATGTTTCTGCCTCGCATGGCTGCCACAATAAGGACGAGCTCGATAGTCGAATGGTTAGCAATGGCCACTTTGACTCTGCGGTCGCGGGTTCGATTCCCGCACAAGACAAACATTTGTGTGCATGAATATCTATGTTTGTCTTGGTCTGGTTGTTTTCTACGTATGTATGCATTTACAAAAAAAAAAAATAAGTATAGTATCAGTTACCTAGTACCATAGAGAAAGGATAATATAGAGAAACAGTCCCATACAAAATATCGTGCCCCGGAAAAAAGTCAAAATTCCGTATTATTTCTAGATGGTGCTGGCAATAAGACATGAAAAAATTTAATACCGAATATTTCTCAACGAAATTTGATACATAATCATAAAATAATTTTAAAAATTACGCAAAATAGTTTTTGTCTGATATATAACACTAATAATAAAGTTAACAAATGATGATTTTCACTAAAAAAAATTCTTCAATTTTACCCTTACCAATAGATGTCGCTCATCAGAGCTTTTATGGTGATGCTTTTCTTTTTATTTAGTTTTGGCGCTAGTAGCGGCAGATTTTTTGTGCAACGTACATACTAGCGCCGCGGTCGAAGAAAAAAAGCAACTTGTGAACGAAATCTTTGCTCCTAGGAAAGTAAATATTATGTAATCTTATCATATCTCAGGCTGACTTATTGTCAGCCTAAGGGATGATAACAATTTTTTTTTTCATACAGTCACCATATTTTTTTAGATACCTATATTGCATAATATTGTAATTGCAGTGAATGATGGGACTTAAGATTTTTAACTTTTTTCTCGAGGGACATTATATTTAATATCATTGTTCTCTAATTTCGTGCATATGTTTTAAAAATCAAATTAAAATTTGCGAATGCGAATTCACAGCAATAGAATATAAAATTTCGCCACTAATATAAACCTGTCTGATAGCTCATTTGTTAAAACACTCTACTGGTAATACATAGTTCCTGAGTTCGAGTCCACCACCATTATCCTCCAATTTTGACATTTTAAAATTATTTATAACAAATTAAGGTTTTTTATGAATGTTTTGTAGTAGACTACATAGCAATGTAGTAGAAACATTCCTAAAAAAACCGTAATTTGCATTTTTATACAATGTGTTCTACCGATTGTATAAAAGGGGGTGTGTTCAGAGGAGTTGTTTGACGTGATGCCCACGGCCTCCTTCTACAGTCGCACCGCTCGCCATCGACAGGGAATTCATCCTCACACATTAGAGCCTAAGTGGTTGCGTACTGTGTGTAACCGCAGGTTCCAGAGAAGTTTTCTCCCACGTACTATCAAGCTGTGGATTGAACTACCTGTCGAGGTTTTCTCAGGAGACTAACAGCATGGGGTTCTTCAAGAAGGGTGTGAAGAAGTTTTTACAGGGTCAGCAACGTGTGTGTGATGCTCCTGGTGTTACAGGCGTTCATAGGCTACGGTAACTGCTTTCTATCAGGAGGGTCGTATGCAAAACTGTTGGGTGAAAACAAGCATACTACCCGCCTGTTGTGGATCGGTTACCGTAGCTGTATAAATGCTCGCAACATGAAATATTGTAGCCCACGGCCACCTTCGCTGTCAACGCGGCAACTCTTGGATTTTTTTGTTTGTGACCTTACTCACTCGCTGGAACATAGGGATGTTTGGCTGCTGTAATCTGTAAGGTTGAGATACAACCTAGCCGGGGTAGCTAATTACTAAACTGTGCCCTACGTGTGTTTTGCCAGTCTCGTTTATTAGTCAGCGGGGTGCACCACGTGCATTGGTAAAATGATTTCTTAGTATTTAATCATTAAGCTATTTGTTTTTTCATTATAAAATAAACTTATTTTTTCCAGTTTTAACAATGAATATTGTATCATCGAAATCGTTGATTCGACAGTTCGATCTTTTTGGAGTTATTATTATTTAAATAGTTGTCTTGGCCAACTTGCCATATAAATATTTTTTGAAAAATGGAAATATCCACCTGCCCCCCCCTAGGTGGGATTTGAACCCACGACCTCTCGATGACCGGTCGAGTGCTCTTCCAACTGAGCTACCAGGAAGGTTTGTGTTGGTGACGAATTTTTGCATCTTATATTTCTACTGTGTGAGTCACAGTGTGACGTCATCAACCTATTAAGTAATTACACTACTAAAGTAGTTTTTGGAGTTTTTGAAAGTTGTGTGGAGTTTTGGAATATAGATATTTATTCTACATTTTCAATAGATAACCAGGACATTAGATTGTACTGCCATTAGATGAGAGAAAAAGTTGAAAACTTTCACGCGCCGTGTCAATAAAGTCCAATTTACGCAACAGAATTTTAAACGAAAGATCGTTGTTATTATTAATTTATCAATCATCATGCTACGATTGTAATTGATAATGCATATTAAAATTTTGTGCAAAAATTGATAACAGTAATTTTTGTATGAAGCTTTTTTCATTTCAATAATTCATTCTATTTATAACATAAGAATTCTTGTGTCATGCGATCGGTACGTAAAACGGAACGTGTGGTTTTAAGAAACTCTCATCGGCCATCGTATTTTGATAAACAGTGGTACATACCTAAACCTAGGTAGTGGTAGGGTGATAATAGTTCGCGCGCCATCTAGCTATTTTTGATTAAAACAGAAAAGCATAGTTGAACAAATTGAACCTTCGTGTACTGATTTTGTTACTAATCAAATTACCTATATCTAATTTGACACTCTTAGCGACCTCTGTTTTTCTGTAGAGTTACTAAATTCCGATATACGGTATTTTGTATGAACATGAATAGTCTTATTACTATATCGTCGTTGCTAGTACCTACCCATAGTACAAGCTTTGCTTAGTTTGGGACTAGATGACAGTGTGTAATTTGTCCAGGAATATTTATTTCTTACTATTTATTATTGCCTGACGACCCAACTCACCAGCGAATACTATTATATTCAACCCTAATATGCATGATCGCGTTAATTCCCCTTGTTATTTTCATAAAATAAATATTGCCAATTTTCTCAATATGGGGAGAGAAGTTTTAATATCATAGATCTAGAGTAAAAGCCTAAACATATGTATGTTTTTAGAGATATTAACTTGCTTGGGTCAAGCCAGACCGATATCGGTATGGGAAAGAAGGGTGAGTTAGTCTATATGATCAAAAATATCTGTGTCAAGGTCAGATTTTATTTTTAAAAATTCGCAATTTTGTCTTATGGCCATATTTTTTACTCGTATTTCAAGTAATTATTTTTCTTTTCTTCAGCATACGCGAGTCCCAATACGGGCAGTGGAGGCGGAAAAGGGAAGGAGGACAAGCAAGCCAAAGATCCTAATGCAATTTCAAATGCAACCACGCCGCTAGATAGCAATGGATTCCTCAAAGTTAGCCCGTCGCAAGGTAAAGTATCGTTTGCAACTTTTTTTAACCGACTCCAAAGAAGGAGAAGGTTCTCAATTCGGTTTTATTTTTGTAAGTCCAGAACCTGCCGAAAATTTGATGTACCATGTAATTGAAATAAACTATTTTTTTTTTATCTCTGTCCTCGATCTGATCAAAATATTTATTGGTTTAGAGGGTGTCAGTGAAGGCCCTTCTTCGTTTGAAGAGGTCTCTCCGTCGGATTTAGCGGAGTTGCAAGCACACAAGTCTGGCAGCGAGCGCAGGAAGTCCTCAGACACTACTATCAGCGCGGCGTCTCTGCAGAGCGAACACACTGCCACTGGTAACTATATATAATATACTATAATATTATATAATATGTTGGCCGTGTGGTTTCCGGCAGACTAGAATAGAATCACTCCGTCTCTTCCCGTGGATGTCGTACAAGGCGACTAAGGGAAATGCATTATAAAACAGCGTGGGGAGTGTAGGCCAAATCCTCCTTCTGTCTGGGACGGACGAGAGAGGGTCGTGCTCCTGTAGTGGAGACTAGAATGGACCTGATGATGATGATGATGATAATGATGATGATAACGTATTGACGTAAAGCCACACACACGGCCGTGTCCATGACACAGCCACACCCTATTCTTTGTGTGTTATTATTTTAATAAAGTACTGAACTTAAAATTTATTTTATCTAATCTCATACTGAAATTTACACATTATAAAATTAAACACAGTATCTTAATGACAGTCTTTACGCACAAGCTATAAAAATAAATTTAAAAAGTTATTTTTCGATACAGCTCTTTTAAGGACAACTGTATCGTAAAATAACTTTTTTACCATTTCGATACAGCTTTAGCCCTGGATACAGGTATTTTAAACAGGTTGCAATGCAAATACATTGCAACATTGCAAAATTTTTCTACATAATCTGTGAACGCGGCTCCGCGCGGCGCGTCGCGCATGCGCACTACGCATGCTCGATCTGCAAATGGATTTATAAGTAAGAATTATAGCTGTTAAATTAACTTCATGGTTGTATTTAAAATATTATTATCATATATTTCATGAGATTAGATAAAGTAGTGTATGAAACTGCACATAATTAGGTATTCAAATACTCGTGTGGTCTATTATAACATTCGCCTTCGGCTCATGTTATAAACTCACACTCGTATTTTAATAACCCTTATTATGCAACAGTTTCATAAACTACTATTATTTTCATTGTATTACTTCCATAAAATCATAAATTTAGTTCAGCTAATAAGTAACACGACATTCATTGACTGTTAGGCGGTACGAAGTTCGCCTGGTCAGCTAGTAATGTTTTTTGACAGATGCTCACATGCTGTCATTACACCTTTATTTTTTGTACCTGCACAGGTATAGGTCCACATTGACAATGTTTAATAATTATTAAAAGTATATTATATAACTAGTTTTACGAGCTCGGTGGTCGAATGGTTAGCAACGGCCACTTTGACTCCGAGGTCGCGGGTTCGATTCCCGCACAAGAAAAACATTTGTGTGCATGAACATGTCTGTTTGCTTGGTCTGGGTGTTTTCTATGTATTATACATATGTATTTACAAAAAATATATATTTAAGTACATTTATCAGTTGTCTAGTACCCATAACACAAGCTTTGCGCTTAATTTGGGACTAGATGGCGCTGTGTAAATTGTCCAGAAATATTTATTTATTTATATTACTTTTTTGTGTTTATTTTTGTTTTAAGGTATTACTCCGCCAGAAGACAAGTCCCAGCAATACGTGTCAGACTTCTTGGAGCGATACGTATTGGACAGCGACACTGACTCGGAAGGCCGGCGGATACCCGTCATCAAACCCAACCACAGACGCGACGAATCTCATAGGTGAGAACTGTAACTCAAATACGTCTCGACAGATCGTAGTATGAGTTTCACAAATAATAACGTTAATGACCAGATTTAATAAATTAATGGATTAATGGACCAGATTTAAAAAAGTAATTAATTAACGGGGCATGCAATTAACACGAAAATTTTATTAATTAACTAGTTTCCACCCGCAGTTTCGCCCGCGTTTACTTTTGACGTGACAACGTCTTACAATTCGATGGAGCCAGCAGCACGCACGAAAAAATATGACGCATGCGGCGTTACATCGCTCTGAGGCGTTCCATTAAAATTCTTCTTTCTGTTGTTTCTTTCTTTTGAAAAATGCAAACATTCCATCAGTATTTCTCTTTTCCATCCATTCCATCAGTAGTTTTCTTATAACGTTGTCAAGTTCAACTATCGTCAGTAAACCGACTTTACAGACAACCAATTTTTTTTATCTTAATAAAAAGTATACTATGTCCTTCCGAATACCTTTGAGAATATGTGTACAAAGTTTCATGATGATCGGTAGAGTAGTTCCGACATGAAAGCGTAACAAACTCACATTCACATTTATAGTATTCGTAGGGATTAACGGGACACGACCTCATAGAATATATTTGAGAGCAACATCTTTTAAATGAAACAATGGGGGACGAATTACAAAAAAAAATGGTAATTCATCGGCTGCTCTGAGAGAAACGTGATTGGTTGCCAGACGGCACCGATTGTTCCAATTCCTTCCTTCAAAAGCAACATATTCCTTCACAAACGCCCAGGCGCTATGGTTTTTTGTAGAAACGCAAACACCATCTGTTTACCTTGATAATGCATTAGGCGAAACCAGTCGGTAAAAATAAATTTAAATAAGTGGAACAGTACAAGTGCTTTAATTATAACAAATTGTTAATAATGTTCCACCAAGTGTCAACAATCAACAGCATCAACATTGAAGTGATGTTTTGTCACAGAATAATATACTCTACAGAAAATCCACGACACAATTGGACTAAAAGATCAACCTTCGATACGCGCTAATACGGTCCAAAATAATTCTGCAGCTGTACTCGTACCTAAGTCTTTCAGCGGCAGGGACAATCGAAAGTAACCCCTACATCTAACGCATTACGAGCGACCGCCGCTGCTTTTACAAAATGCTTTTTATTTTTCATTTATATTTTAGCGAACAAAACGTTAGGTCTGTGGTGGTAACGTTATATTTGTAAATCTCACATTACATGACATAGCGCACCACGTTTGTATTCAAAGGCTTTTGTTTTTCAGTACTTATAATATGCTTTAACATAACAATCTTTGTCATTAATATAAATGTGTGTTTGTTCAACATTTGTGAAGCTTTAGAATCTAAAAATCAGACTACGTCTACTAAAGTTTAGATAGCACGTCTGATTTTCTAGTCTAGCCTACATAGACAGTGTCTCCCGGAATAAAGTGTAACCCTGAAAGTTGGCGAAAACAGATAAAAAAATATCGAAAAAAAAATATTGAAATGATAAAAATAAGTTATCTACTTTTTTTTTCTTTTTTCATGAATTAAGATTTTTATTTTTCACTAAGGACTCTTATGCATAGAAATATCGATTTCTTTCTAAGTACATAATCGGTCGATTTGTTGAAATAAAAAAAAATTGTGTCATTTAGTAAGCAACGTGAATACGATACCAAATAGCCAGCAAAAAAGTGAATGTCGTTACCTAAACTGGGCCTAACCTAAACCTAAGCCATAAAAAGGTTTTTTTTTTATTGACTTTTTCAGGTCTGTAAAAAATAAATCGAAACTTGAATTAATCATAGCCTTATCAAGTCTTTTTATGATATACTTTTTAATAAAATTCATGGAATGTCTATCCTCTACTTTTTTTTGCAAGAATAAGTTGTGTAGACAGTATTATTTTCGAACGAAAACTGACTTCTTGTTTCCTGTGTCTAATAAAGTGTTTTGCTCCAATGACCACCGAATGAAGTCGGTTGGGAGTTGCTTTTACTAATATAACTTATTCCACAGGGAGGCGGAATCTGAAAATTCCAGTACATTGGTGGGTGAAACACCACTGGTGGACGAAAATAACCATAAAGATAACAAAAAGAGGATAAAATCTCGGTAATTTATGTTACTTTACTAACAACCGAAGAGGAGTTCGATGGTGCCGTCACGCGCGTCAGTCTATCCGATCACGCAAGTTAAGCAACGTCGACCGAAGATTGTCTATGGATGGGTTTATTTATTTCGTTCGTTGTTGGGAAAATTAGAAAATTTAAGAAAACTGAACGACTATATTAACTTATGTAACTTTATGGCGTTTGACAGAACTGTCAGTGATTTGACAGACTGTGCGAAACCAGTTCGAATTCAATATTCATTGTTAAGAAGACTTTACGTCTGTCGGCTGAGCTAAGTATAAGCAATGACGCCTGTACGGAGCGTGAATGAGCATGTGTGCGTGGGGCGCCATAAAAACTGTTTCGGATTTTGCGTCAGCCGGGAAGTGAGATCGATACGAGAGACCGCTAGGAAGTGGCTATACTATACGTACTTATTACCTATTACTTATACGTAATCGTCCGATTTTTTTTTTTATTTAATGTCTTTGGAAATATCAATTTCTTCACAAAGCTAGCTGTTTGCTACCTCGGCTGGTATATAGGCCTCCAGGTAAGTCGTATTCTTTTATGTTATCGTCGTCAACCCTTATTCACCCCACTACTGGGATAAGGGCCTCCCCTCAAACGAAGTGGTTTTGATTAGACTAATGTAGTGGAGTATGCTCTAATCATTAGAGCATACTCCACTACGCTGCTCTAAACTGTGGGCTGGTGGAAGCCCAGTGTTTTCAAGCCGCCTAAAGGCCATTAATTTGGCTTAACTACTGTCATCTAACGACACCAGCCAGGTTCTGCGGCTAAACGTGCCCTCTGAAGCACGGAGGAGCTCGAGATAAATAATCCCATCCATGGACAGGCTACGCTCGATGTTGCTTAACTTGTATTATCGATTAGACCCACACGCGCAATGTCGCCATCGTGCTCCTCACGACGCCATCTATCATCGATATTTTATGATATCGATATTTTATTATTGAGTGGACTTATCAGTATTGAAAATGAATATGCTCCAAAACCATTGAACCTATTTTTATGAAACTTGTCACAATTAAAGACCTTGACATGCTTGAGATTTGTGTCGAAAAAATATTGAGATCGATCATGTTCTTAAGGAATGATCATCAAATACATTGTCCATTGAAATCAATGGAAAACACACAGTCAGCGAATCTACTCACTCCACTCGATTTCGGCCCCGTGGGCTAGAGTCCGGCCTAGTAAATTGTACCAGCATTTAAAATACACATACATCATGAATATTTCAGAATAAGTGAAGCGGCTACGGGCATAATGGGCGCCATGTCTTCACGACTGGCGTACATCACGGGATCGAACACAATCACGAGGCCGACGCAAGAAGAGTAAGTAACGAAATTCAAGTCTATTTAATTTGATAAACTAACCAGAGAGCCTACCGCCGAAGCTGAAGCTGATTTAGCATCTCTGTTAGAATCCCTACTGTTCCATTAACTTTAAATTAAAACCAAAAAATCCGAATCTGTCCCCAGGTCTGTTTCACTCCACAGGGAACCGGGAACCGCGTCTCAACATACCTAATATGATGAGACGCGGTTCCCGGTTCCCTACAGCTTAAGCTAAAGCCGATTCCGATTGAATATTTTGATTCCAAAATTAGGTCTTTAAAGTTATTGACAAATATCTTCAGCTTAGTCAGTGAAGCTCTAGGGTTTTACCAGCTAAGCTAAACATATTTCAGTTACCAAGAATCTAAACAGTAATTTGATTTTCGCATTCAAATAATTCGATGGTTATCGGCTTCATAATCGCCGGTAGGGCGGTAGGATAGCCCAGACAAAGCAATCGGTTGTCACTCGCTCACGCACTCAGCGTAAAAGTGCGAAGTTGTGTTGTTCGTTTGAGCAAGACGAATTTCATCTAAAGTATGGAAATAACTAAAAAAATCTCTCTGTTCTGTTTTTGTTCTGTTCTGTATCAGTTTTTTATCAATTTCTTAACTCAAATAATTTTAAACATTTATGTATGTAAGTTATTTGGATACTGATCTAATTTGGATATTTTCTATCCTTTTTGAAGTCGGTTAAAAATAACATGCATTTTATGTCCGCCTGATGTAGAGCTAAGTTACCATATCCTGCCTGTAGACCCTTACAATACAACGAGTATTGGCCGCGCGCCTGCAACCCCACTCCTAACGCAGTATCTCATGTTTGGTGACCTCGGTAAATCGCAGGAACATATCAATCCTCATGGAATTTGTTTGTTTATCTGCGGTCTTTTGTGAGTTGAGAATACGTTTTCAGTCGACCTCAGCATACCCTACCTCTTCACACCACGTGCAGCCGAGGTTTGCGAAGGTCAAAGATGACTTAGGTTCGCTGCAATTTTATAAAAAAAAAAAATTACGACGACGACAATTAAGTGACGAACTCGGTGGTCAAATAGCATTTTGACTCCGAAGTCGCTCGCGGCTTCGATCCCCGCACAAGACAAATATTTGTGTGCATGAACATGTCTGTTTACCATATATACATGTACATATTTACAAAAAAAAAATGTATTTAAGTATAACATCAGTTATCTAGTACCCATAGTACAAGCTTTGCTTAGTTTGGGACTAGATGGCAGTGTGTAATTTTCCAGAAATACATAATTATTTATCTAATTGTCCACAGTTTAGCTGTACGATCAAATCTAGACGCGTTGATAGCGCGCAGTCCGTCGGACGAGTTCATATTCTCAGTGCCGCGAGATCCATTCCTATCGCCGTACTGGGCCGACGACCAGCTGCTGAACAGATTCCCGCCAGTCAGGATACTAGTGAGTTTTGTAAATTAGTGCTAGCATAATAGCGTTAACAGTCATACTATTTATTATAAATATATTAAAAATTGATAAAATCCCCTCCTCGCCTAAGACTCTAGACAGACGGACTGCATTTCAACTGCAATTCCACTGCATTGCAGATTGAACGCAGTTATTACGACTGCAATGAAATGCAAACCAACCGTATAGACCGATTGCAGTCGGTATGCAGTGGGCGTGCAGTTCCAACGACTGCATCTCTTCAAATTGCTCTTGTTATGTTATGTTAATGATTGTATTTGTATATAATGTAACGATATTGGCAATTAAAAGAGTCTGCCTTGAGTTTCTTGCCAGTTCTTCTCAAGAAGCCCCGTCGCCGGAACTGGCACTTAAATTCACTTTCACATTCAAGATAGTATGATGAAAGTGAATCTAAGCTCTGCGGATTTAGAGTAGTAATGATTTATACATGTTCTTATATTTAATTTGTATGACGTTTATAAGTGTTTTATAAAGTCCAAGGAATAAAGATATTTTGATTTTGCATCCTGACTGCAAGCTAGCTGCACGGTCGACGTGCGGTCCTAATGCAATTGGACCAACTGCACTAAGACCTAGCTTGCAGTCAGGATGCAGTCGTTGGAACTGCACATCTACTGCAATCGAGCCGTACGGTTGGTTTTCGTTTTCCTAGATGTACCTTAGACACAAAAAGTTAGCGGAACACTGGTCTAAAAGACTAAGCAGATAGACAGGAGGCGTCTAGCAACTTTGTTTTTATTTAGTATTTTTCTTTGTTAGACGGTCCACTTGGACCCCTGCCTGGACGACTGCGTGATGTTCGCCAAGAAATTGAAGAGACTGGGCAACGTGGTGGGCATCGACGTCTTAGAGGGATTGCCGCACGGGTTCCTTAACTTATCTCTTGTAAGTACAATTTCATTTCCATACAGCTTGGCCGGGATAATTTCGACAAAGAGATCGATAGACGCGTTTAATATAGGTCTTTGTTCTCTGTATGCTTAAAACGCAATTGGTCTATGTAGCGTTTTGCCTAACAATTTTTTTTTGGTCGTGTTTGGACTAAGTAGTTACTTGTCTAAGTCGCTATTGAACTTTTTATCAATATGCCTATTTCGCATTGAACCTAATTCGCCTTATGACTAAGTCGCGGTTTACCTAAACTTCATAATTTCACAATAAGGAAATCAATACAAACCCGTGGTCCCACCACTATGGTTTTAACACTAGGTCCACTAAAATACATTGTAGAAATCCACTGATGGACCACTTTGCAGTTTTATCTCGATTAAACGAATAAATATATTATAGAACTTAGTCAATACTCGTTTTAGGCCTAATGCGAGTTAGCCCTAACGCGTTTTAGTGTTAATGCATTTTAGTCGAATAGCGCCGCCGGCATTCTGAAAGTTAGGCAGAATGCGATTTAGAGTTTTTACGCATTAGACACTGTTCCGGACATAGACCAATTGCGTTTTAAGCATACAGCGAACAAAGGAATATAGGCTGGATAGCTTTTGGAAAGTTTCGGCACATCTTCGCCGCACAGATACCCCAATGCTTGAAAACTAAAGTCTTCAACCAGTGCATCCTCCATGCATTGACCTATGATGCAGCGACTTGGACACTGACCATCGGACTGGTTCACAGGCTAATGGTCGCGCAGCGAGCGATGGAAAGGGCTATGCTCGGACTTTCTTTTAGGGATAGAATCTGAAAAGAAGAAATCCGACGAAAAGCTAAAGTTATCGACATAGCCTTCAGAGTTTCCAAGCAGAAGTGGCAATGGGCAGGTCACACCTGCCGAGTAAGTGATGGCAGATGGGGGTGGAAAGTTAATTAGAAGCATGACAGCCATCATCATGGATTAGTATATAATTTTTGGGGTATAAATGCGTGCACGAGGTACACCTTGCTAACTTACAAACGAGGTTCTAGCAAAAGAGAGGTAAAACACAGCGTATTCAAACACCGCCCAAATGGCCAAGTGCCTCCACCTCAGAGTATACCGCAGCCAAATAGCAAATACCCTTGAGGGTTATTGTATTTTTGCGAGTGAGTGAGATCACCAGGAAAGAAGCAGTTGTTGCGTCGGCAGCGGGGGTGACGGTACGCGAACGATATTTCTTATTGCGAGCGTTTATTTGGCTATGGTACCGCTTCACATCAGGCGTATCGCATGCTTGTTTTCCACTCAACGTATAAAAATTAATACAGCTATATTAGTTATTCCATTGGGCAAGGTAAATTTTTGATAGATCTGTTTAAACAACGACTGAATATTTGTTTTCTATAAAAAAATATATTTAATTCCGCAGATGGCCAAAGAAGCGAACGAAGGATCAAAACTGTGCGTAGACCGTATAAAACAACTTCTTGATCTCGATACCTCCGTGCCCACAGACAACAATCATTTATGAACGTGTGGACTGTGCTGCCACTCGTAGACGTAATGGCTTTAACGTGGTGTGCCTAGACCACATGTGTCTATGCTTGTAGCTCTATGACAGAGATGTTTGTAACTCTATGGAGATACTAATGTGACAGAGTCGACGAAAGTACTTCTGGCGGGAATAGGGTATATAGTCGATATTTAAAAAATGTAAAAAAATACTATATGTTAGGTAGAGCAATTTGAAGCAAACATTGTTGAAAATGTGCAATTTCTCTAAAAATTTGTTTGCTTCCAAAAGTTCCACTATCTTTTGGGAACTTCATGTGTTTGTTAATTTAAATACACTAAAAATTACGATTTTCGAGTGAGAACTGATTGACACAGTGACGAAAATGCAGAGTAGTTTTTACTCTATGTTAGTTATTTGGGGTTGTTTATTTTTTAAACTGGCCTTTGGCCTGCGTTTTGGAATGAATTTTTTATAGGGTGAATTTTGTTATTTAAACTATTTAATAATCATACTGGCATATTAAGATCCTAAATTATCAATGGAGTTACATTGATTTGGGCCCTGTGCTAGCCATTTTCGAATAATAAAATGTTCGAATTATGAATAATACTCGTAATTATTCGTAGCTTAGTAGTTCAATATTGAACATACAATGTATGTACAAGTTAACTGCATGAACTCGATAGATCGAGAGATTGTCTTTTAATTTTTATCGAGGTGTTGTGATGAAATAAAGTCGCATTTATTCGGCTTGCGTGTTGTGCCTAGCCCGACAAACGTGTCTATATGTTAATAACTCTATGATAAGGCATTTACGCTCTCTTTCGTATTTTGAATCATAATAAATTGCATGTCTGGAATTCTGTCGCGTTCACACGCATCTATTTAGCTTGGATCGTGATAGTGTTGTGACACTATCACGGTCACGCACTAAATAGAGCGAAGTTTAAGATGCATGTGTGTGTAAAATAAGAGAACAAGCGGTAATAAATTACTATTTAGCATACGCGTACTACATAATTTTGTAGGTTTTTTTTCCAAGACCAAGACTTTTCTTCAAAAAAGGCGTGAAAGGGGTTTACATTATCGGCAACGCGTTAGTGATACCTCTGGTATTGCCAGTGTCCATAAACTGCGATGAGTGCTTACCATTATAGTTATAGAGGAGTTATATAGGCAGGTCGTATGCTTGTTTACCACCTTGGTTGTATAAAAAATTCAATTAAGGTGTGCATTTTTTCACATATAACTATAAATTCACCAAATTGGCATTTCTTCAAGGAATAAAAGAGTAAATACTTGTGGTATATAAGTGTCTTATGTAAGTCTATAGCTCTCGTGATACAACGTTTGTTTAAACATGGTGAATGGGATGTGAACGACTTGCTTTTTTAAATAATTTATGAACAGAACAGTTGCATTCGTCAGCTTTAACTTGTTACTTCGTAGTCCACAGACTACTGCTCAAATACTCTTTGAATATTTATATTATTGATAGAAAGAACTGGAGGGTATGTTCCGGGCTGAAAAGCTATGGTATATTCAAGGATTGAAAATTAAAAGACAGAGGTGATGATTTTGTATTCCACCAACATTCGTAACAAAAAATATATAAAAATTGTTCTAATAAAGCAACGACAAGCCTATACATTTACATCTACAATCATTTATGCGGACATCAGCCAGGCAAAAATAAATAGGCCAATGTTTGTCGTTTGCAGTATTCAAACCCGCAAACATTAGTGCAGTAGGCTAACAACCTTTGCGCTGAACTGATCTTGTAACCTTTTTCTCAAATAATATGTATTTTCATATGTATAAAGCACTTGTGTTATAATATTTTTTTAAATGAGAGGGGGGGGGGGGGGTAAACGAGCATGTTTGTCACCTGGTGGAAAGCGATCAACGCCATGGAGATCAGCAACACCATAGAGACGCCGATTCTCGAAAAACAGTTCTTGAAGGCTCCCATGTCAATTGAAAATACCGCCGAACGATTCGAATCATATGCAGGCAAGTTTAATCTTCTGATAGCATCGGTTCTGCAATCACATTAATTTTATAGATTATTACATCACATTTTCTTTTTTTTTCATAAAGTTTTGCGTTAGTCACAGCCAGGCAGCCGAATGTGGCAGCCGAATGTGTACCAGCCACCTGCGTAGTAATTTTAGGGAAGGCAGATCCATGTTTCAAAAAATTGATTTACTAAAACGCCTAGTATCCAGGACGCACGCAATTTAAATGTACACGTTTGAAAAAAGAATATTACGACAAAGAATCTCCATCCAGCCGTATTACCAAAAATAATTATTTTAATGTTTTTAATGTGAGGTGCGCGCTTTTTTGGGTACTTGACAATTTTATTTCTGAGTGATCCCACTTATCCACTAGGATATTGTTTGTAATTATAATGCCAAATTCACGGGATAATCGATTCCATGGAAATATACCAAATCTGTTAATTTACTCCCCCTCCGCTATTTTACCTTTCTATTATTATTTATTTATTTCCGCTTAACTTTTCTTACATAATATACTTTTCAACAATCGCTTGTCATTTGCCCCTTATCTGGGCTCAGTATGTACTTTATACTTACATTTAATTTTATAAATTCACAATGTTTATGCATTTTAATTATGAAGTCGGGATTTAAAATCAGCAATCTCATAAAATTTAACATATCTGTAGACCTAAATTGTGGTGGTGGTGGCGCTCTGGTTCCTTTTTTTTGTGATCAAAATCTCAATAAAATGGAAATTCGGAATTTACTGATAGTTATATATAATATATAAATATAGGTATAGAATTTTATGTAAAATATGGAATTAATATTATATGAGTACCTAGAAATTAAACGAGCGACAATGTACACTTCAAAACTAATATTAAAAGAAGTATGGTTTGGACGCAGTATAAGTAATACTGCTAAGTACTGTATGGTCACTCCCTACCTCTTACCTCACTGGTACCTCACTCCCCACCTCTCTGGTATCGACATCATCTCTCCTCTGAGCTTAATCTAGAACAGTCTGTATGGCCCTGCACGTACACACGCCCATTCACACTTTGCACAGACGTGATTGTTTATCCAATAGTTAACGACTCGATTTGTATGGAGTGATTATAGGAGGTCCCCGTATTAAAATTGTACCAATAAATGCAAGCTGTGCATTACACAGGCAAAGGTGCGTGCACCATTACTTCATTATAAAACGACTATTATACTAAGTTAACCAATGAAGATGATTTATATTAGACTACAAGCCCATGGAAGAAATTTACCTGTGAAATGAACCAACGTGAATAACGCTTAGAAAGCTGTTACTATTTCAGAAAATAACTCTGAGCACTATGCCGTCATTTCTGAGCGGTACAGGTGAGTACTTGATTAAATGGAATTTACCAGGTACAAGTGAGGAATTACGACTAATTATTAATGTACGGCTTTTTTATAGTTTACTAGCGGCCCGGTACGTGCTTCGCTACGTATAAAGTGAAATACTAAAAAAAAAATATTTGGAATTGGATGAAATTCATTTATTCAAACAATATATTATAAAATTTAAAATTTAATCCAAAACATTTGGATAAACATTTCTTTTTTCCATTATGAGCATGAATAAACAAACAGCTCTGGTACTCTGGGGGTACCGACTCTGGAACAGGCAACATAAAGTCGAAGCACGCCCAAAATTAAATGACCGCAAGAATGACATAACAACATGCTTGTACCACAGTATAAGTAATAGTACTCTTGTACTGTCAACACTGAAAAAAGTTTCAATTTGACAGCAAAATCCCCATTAACAAAATGATCCGCCATTTATTGAATTCATTTGTTACAAAAATGTGATAAATAAAGAACCGCTCTACCGATTTTGTGCAAACTTCACATAAACCATCTACTAAATAGTCCCAACAAAGCCTAAACATTTGGTTTGGATAGGTGATCCCGTTCTTGAGTTATAAAATTACAACGAAAATTGGCATTGATTTTTATATATATAGATAGATGATTAAAAATAAATGTCAAAAAACCTAGTGCCGTACTAAAGCGGTGGTGACGGAAGTCAGTGCAAATTTTTAATTCGCCGATAATTGTAGAAGCAATATTCCGGACATTTATTACTGTACGTAATATTTTTATTTGTTACCATTTCTAATATGGGCTTGTAGTCTATATGTGTGTCATACCTTCGTCAGTTTTCCTTTCTAGTTGTCATTTTACGTAGTAGTTGACGACTTCAAAAGAATGCTAGTTTTTTGGTCACGTTCGAAGGTGTTAACGTTTACAAGCCGATCAAATTGAGAAAAAGTTTCATATTGTCAATTTACCAAACGCGTGTTATATATCCAAATTAGCCGGGTTGCTCACTTCAAAATGTGAGCAACAAAGCCACATAATTTTGATATATAACACGCCTCTTATAAATTCACAACATGAGAGTTCTTCTCTCTTTAGTAGATGTGTTTACGTTGACATGATCGAACGCGAACAAAAAACTCGCACTAAAGCACTCTGAGCGTCAACGGGGGTTTAACCTGCAATGAGACCCGTGAAACACGTATACCAAGGTTTGTTTTCGATGCAGCTAGGAAAAAAGAGAAATATAAAACTTGCTCGTACTCACGTTACAAATTTTTTGACGCTCAATACTTGCCTCGAGATTTTTCACAGAAGATTTTGACAAATTGCAGCTTTTGCACCTCGTTTTTAATATCACGCGGATGGAATTTCATAATGATTTTCAATAAATTATTTATATTCGATATTTATTTAAAACAATAATGCCACATTATAATGTCGCGTATAAGTAAATTGCTTTTAACCGACTCCAAAAAAGCAGGAGGTTCTCAATTCAGCTGTATTTTTTTATGTTTGCTACTTAATTACTCCGTGATTTATAAACCGATTTAAAAAAATCTTTTTTTATTTAAGAGTATACTTCTAGATTGGTCCCATATTTTTTTCATCGTCATCATGATACTATATCGCCTGTATCTACATACATAAATGTAGAGTAATGCTTGGAGTCGGTTTTTTTTTTTTGTTAAAATTATTAGTATTCTGCCCTATGTATAAAATAATTATTAAAATTTTATCATGAATCCATAAATAATCTCGAGTTATAAATACAGCTTGTAATAATTTCAATTACTCTTGAAGATTACTAATAACTAGAAATCGGCAAAATGCCAAAAAAAATGGCAGGGTCTCGCTTGCGTTGGATGTTCCACAAAAAGGGCCTGCCAACTGGGATTTTGTAAGTTTTTTTATATCTCTAATGTTGTTAGCATTAAGTCCGCCTTCGTAGCCTTATTTTGTGGCTAATAAAACGTAAATTGATAAAGTAATGAGGCAAATTTTGTTGGCGTTCATCAGTTCGTCCCAATATTTTTTTTTTTACGCTTATACTATTTTTATATTATGATTTTTTACGGTTAAAATTAATAACACAGGATTCTATGAGCGCTAAAATGCCGAAGATGAATTTAATGGTTTAATTGCAAGACATTCTTTGATTTTATCATATATACTCATAAATCTTTACTTAAAACGAAAATCCAGCTATGTTTCCTCATTTTTCGACTATTTTTAACTTTTTCCCAAAGGGAATTTATTAGTACGCGTGATAACATGACTTTTCTTTTTCATATCAAACATTTTACTATTAGGTCTACTTTAATGTCGATTATACTCTAAGACATTTTACTAAATGGTCCTTCTGATACAGTCCCCTCCGTATCAGAACCTCCTATATCACATGTTAAATAATAGATTTGTATATGTACAAAGTATTAGGTTGGGGAAAAAGTCTTTTCGTATTTTATATGAAAATTCAAAACATTTTTTAATAAAGTTTATTTACATTTAACTAAAGTATGTAGGTGCCATTTTGTTCGATAACTTTTGGCCATCTTGTAGGTAGAGACATGATCCCATTACTATAGAAATTTTGGGACTTCTGTTCAAAAAACCACGACAAGTGGTTTTGGCAGTCTTCTCGTGATGGTAATCTGACATTGCCTAAAGAATTCTGAAGAGACCGAAACAGGTGGAAATCAGAAGGTGCAAGGTCAGGACTATACGGCGGATGCATTAACACCTCCCAGTCAAACTCTCATAATTTTTGCTGAGTGGCTAAAGATGTGTGAGGTCTAGCGTTATCATGATGAAAAATCACACCCCTTCTGTTAATTAATTCCGGCCGCTTTCTCTCAACTTTTTGCTTTAATCTCATCAGTTGTTCACAGTTACTCATATTTATGAAGAGATAAAGAGATTAATAGGGTAAGGTAGGAATTACATGTTTCTTTTGTTGAATTTATAAATATTAAGTCAGAATACCGCAGCTAAACAACAATTTCCTTGAAGGTTGCTATGTTCCTGCGAGTGAGTGAGATCACTGGAAAGGAAGCACTTGTTGCGATGGCAGCGGGGGTGGCGCGCAATATAGCTTAATATAGCTACGGTAATAGCTTCACATCAGACGGTTTGTAAGCTTCCACTCGACGTAGTAAAAACGAATTTCTAAACAGAATATTAATTATTGCATTTTTAATAATTTTCCAAAATCAAATACATTTATATATTTGATTATTCATTGTAAAGTTTGTGTTTGGCATTTGTGAAATAATTACCTAATAGTATTAGTAGATTAACAAGTGTTATTGTTACCGAAAATAATAATAATGTAAAGAAAGTTTCTCTTGGAAATGTCTGAAATACGACAAGTTTTAAACTTGTTCAAAGCTTGTCTTAAGCTGTTCTGACACAAGAAACTAATATGAGAATACGAGTGTTTATATGGTACGAAGGTTATGGCTCATCTGAACAGACAAAAGCCGTTTTAAAGGTGAACGCACATTTATCCGAGGCTGAACGAACCGAATTTTAAAAATTCTTTATGAGAAATCTTATGAAATCTCGCACACCTACCCGCCCGCGGGTTAAAGAAATCGGATATAAAGAATTTTAAAATTCGTTTCATTCGGCGCGTTCGGCTCGGATAAATGTAACACACCTTTAAAAAGGGATTTCATAATAAACAAGTAACATTTATAGTGGCGTTTTATCGATGTATTTAATCGAAACTGCAATAGTAAGTAATTTATTCACCAAGGAGGAATCTGTGGATCGCGGCTTCGCCTCTAAATGGCTAACGATTGATATAATTTGGGGTTGCCTCCGACTGATATAACGTATACAGTTTTATATTCTCAAGAAATTTAAAAGAATTGCGCATACTGTAAAGCAGTTTTTTTTATAATATATTTAAGTAAGCCAAAAATTCTCAAATAAATAAATAATAATAAATATGCCTGGACAAATTACATACTGCCATCTAGTCCCAAAATAAGCAAAGCTTGTACTATGGGTACTAGGCAACTGATACTAAGTCTACTTAAATACATTTTTTTTGTAAATACGAGTACATACATATAATACATAGAAAACATCCAAACCTCGCACATGACAGACAAAAATGTTTGTCATGTGCGAGGAGCGAACCCGCGACCTTCGAAGTCAAAGTGACCATTCGACTACCGAGCTCGTCGAAATTAATGAAAATGTTAAATGTTTTTTTTTTTTTAAACAATGCCTGTACGATTTCTTTAGACATTTCATAAGAGGAAATAATCACATTATTAATTATGGTCGATAGACTTACTATAAGACTCTAAACGGGACAAGAGTAATAGGGGAATGGGAATAAAAATGTTTAGATAATTTTATCTATTAAAAATAGGTGTATTAATATTTGTGTTATTTAATACCTATTTTGACAGTTTGTTCGGGTTGCGGATTGGAAAGTTTATTTGGATTGTTGTTTTAAATATGCATTTTGTTTTATGTTGTTAAGTAAGCGTTCTTACGAGACCTAAAGCAGCGTTCACACTGATATCGAGAATTATTAATACATAACTTCTTAAGGACTTCAATTTATTAAATTTTAATGTAGAAATGTTTAGTGAGAAGAATCGACACAAGTGTTCTCAAATTCTCGGTGTGATCGGTACTTTCATCCTTGTTTTTAGTATAAAAAAAATTGGTTGTCTGTAAAGTCGGTTTACGGACAATAATTTTACGTGATAACGTCATAAGAAAACATCGGACGAAGAAGTGGAAGAGAGATAGATGCGTCACAAGCCGAACGCTTAGGCCGATCGTCCGCCTCTATCGCTTGTTCCGCGCTCTTCGTTGCACGCTCGGCTCAGGCGGAACGTGACAAAGAGCCATGCTTTTTCGTGCGCGCAGCCGGCGTTCATCGTTTTATAAGACGTCAAAATGAGGATGAAGTCGATAACAGCTTCGTTAACGTGATAATTGTTGAAGACATCACATTTTTTATTGTTGATTTATTTTTACTAATCGGAACTGCTCAATTCCGTTGTTATTGCATATTTTTGATAAATTTATTATGATAAATAACTAATTACGACATCTACGAAACGACTATACGAATCTCCGTAATGTTTACGAAATTATGCTTGCAATAAAATATTATTTTCACCTGTAGACGTGCTAGATTTAAATATTATTTTGCCTTAATATCTAAATCTGTCGTATGTAATTTTATTAGGTCTATGTAGACACCCTTATAGAGGAATGTTAATACTAACTACTTAGTATAGAGCACTACTCATTAAATCATAGTAAAACAAATTAAGATTCTTAGCGGAAAGTTTCAAGGATGAAAATGCATTTGTACGTAGGTACTGTAGTAGGTATGTTGATTTTATTATTTATGTTCGGCAATGAGTGAGAAGTACACATAATAGACAAGACTGAATGATAACACACTCAAAGATATTCTAATCAATTTTGCAATCAGATTGAACTAAAGAGAGCTAATGGCAATGGTGTCTCTGGGTTTCGACCGGCGATAACTTAAAGACTTAGAAGGCATAAAATTTTATCAACAAAAGCCCCCCCATGCCCAAGCCAAAATAGGTCTGACTCCCCTCCTTTTGAAATGGCCGCCATTTTAATTTTTTCGTTTTTTTATCTTTGGTAGCGCAGGCAAAAATAAAATATTTCTATGGATCTGGAGGTCCTACAGATATGAAAAAGGGTTCATTTAAAAGGTGATCGTCTATTAACTAATACAAAGATTAATTTCAAAATATCGTCTCAAAAGCAAAGAAAATATTAAAGTATGAAAAATTTTATACAAATCAAAATTTTAGTTTTTCAAACTTATTACAAATATATACCTATACCTATTAATGTTTTTGTTTTCTAAGGATACATTTTGAAATTATCTACAAAACGATAATAAAATTACTGCAGTGGGTGTTATACTTTACGTGGGAGTTATTCTTATTTGAATAGGACCCTTGCGCGAGCGCTCAATGGTTATTTTGCAAACACGAGCAGCAAACAACAAACATCCATCCACACGCTGGTGTTGTTGTTTGCCCGTTGTCAACTTTTCAGATACTGCGACAGACGACGGGGTTGGTCTAGTTAGAAACATTATTTTCTATGGTACTTTCATACATGGGCTGGGAATCTATAAAAAGACAAGTGTCCCAGCAGCGGGATGAAATGATCTCATAAGTCTTGTGCTTTATGTGTCCTGCCCTTTAGATCTGTTTTAAATAATACTGTTTTCAATTTAAAAATACAATATTAAACAATGTCTGTGATAGTGAATTGAAAAGCTTTGTGAAAGCATAACAGTATTCTAAAATGCACGAATATAAATTAATAAACTTGTAAAATAATTATTATTGTATGTTGTTATATCTGTTTGTGTAATTTATGATGTGTAAAAATGTATTTAACAATATTTTTATAGAATTAATGTTCGTAAGTGAAATTATTTAAAGAAATATATAATGTAAATCGATCGTGTTTTAAAATATTTATTATTTTTCAGGCCTTGAAGAGGAAATGAATTTATATATAGATGTTGTATAAATAACGCAGTAAATAGTACTTACGACCAAAGATTTGTCCATAGGAACAAAAATAATGTAAAATAGATTATAACGACAACATTGTATAATGTCTTATGTTATATAAATAAATAAATGCTGCATTATGTGTTATTTTATTTTTCAAGTAGCTAATTTATTACTAGCTTCTGACTGCAGCTTATAAATGCGCTTATATATGTGGGAAATAGTCTTTTAATTTTTCGAGTACTATATCATGTTTCGAGTAATATAGCCTATGACACTCACAAATAACGTCGGTTTCTATTCATAAAATAATTTCAGTAGATCCAAAGATTACCCCCTACCTACAACCTCAGAAATTTTATAATATTAGAATAGATGAAACTAGCGATCCGCATCAGCATCGTACAGGTCGGGTTCGTAGGTACTACCCGGTTGTAGTGCCCAGGGCTTCCAATATAGGTTAAAGGCGGCCCCGAGCTCAGAGGTTGGCGAGTTTGGGATATAAGTACCTCAAAACTGTTATTATAATAAGTTCGTAGACTACAAATACGCAAACAATAATTGAGAACCACTAGTATCTAGTTTGTTCTATGGGTTTATAGCACAGACCACTAATCTACAGGAATCATACAGAAGTCTATTGGTATAAAAATAACTCAATAATATGCGTTCCCAAGTGTATACGATCTTATATGTAGTTGGTAATATCCACAACAATACATGCCCACAACGCTTATTCATCCCACCACTGGCATACGGGTCTCTCCTCAATCGAAGGAGTTTAAAGCATACTCCACCACGCTGCTCAACTACGGATTGGCGGGGACCAGTGTTTTCAAGCCGCCTAAAGGCCACTGACTTGGCTTAACGACTGTCATCTAATGACAAGAGAAGGGACCGACGGCTTAACGTGCCCTCCGAAGTACGAAGGAATTCGAGATAAATAAACCTATCCATGGACGGGCTGCGGTCCACGTTGCTTAACTTGCATGTTTTGACTGACACGCGCAACGAAGCCATCGAGATCATTAGTTGGTAAAATATATGGGATAATTTTTCAAAGTAGGTACAAGGGATGGGATAAAATTACGGATACCACACTCGTTCTGGCCTCTGTAGTGGTTAAGGGATCTAAACCAAGCATCAATCACTCTTTTTTTATAGCAATAAGGTGGCAAAAAACGGCACGGTCAGTTTTGTGGAAAGCAGACTAAAGACTCTTGCAACACCAGGAGCACTACTCGCGCGTTAGCGATTCTCATGTCCTTTTTTAAAAACCAGGCTGTAAGTCTCCAGGGAAACCTCGACTGTGCTGTTAAGAATTCCACAACTTGATAGCCAACAGAGAAATCCTCCTGTAAGCGCAAATTCTAGTAACACTTCGTCAAAGGCGTCAAATATTATAACTAGGCCGGATTCTAGCCCACGGGACCGAAATAGAGGTTGAGTGGAGCGACTAGATTCGCTGAGTGTATGTTTTCCATTGATTTCAATGGAAAATGTATTTAATCTGGGTGAAATCGGATTTTTGCTAGGTGGTGTAGTTTTATTGGGCAGTGCCGAAATAAGGCTTATTTTGGCACTGCCACAAAAAAATACTTATAACTTTTTAACGGGAGGTCGACTAATTCTGATACTTGGTGTCTGAATTCGACAAATTGACGACTAATTCTGGGGAAATCATATCTTCGCTATGTTATGTAGTTTAATAGATCCCGAGTGGGTTGGGTAAACCTTATAGCTCTTTAACGGGAGAGCGACAAATTCTAGTTAAAATCAAGATCTGAGACCTGGGCAGTGCCGAAATAAGGCACGCACTTGCCCGCTTTTTATCTGTCGATTATTAATTGCTTTATCTATTTATGATTCATGCATTAGTTGGCATTATTAATGAGCCAATTCAAAAAGATTAAAATAATAATGATTCTAAAAGGATCTTGAATCCTTTTCAAATCGAAGAAGTAACAGGGAGGGGTGTAAGTGGTTCACCACCATCTTGGTTGGTGGTGCACCCTGCTGATTTACTAATGAGGCTCTGGCGAAAGAGGCACAGCATAATTTTAAGCTGCGCGACTGTGGAAGTGCGCTACCCCACAGAATACGACAACCAAATCGAGAATCGTGTTCCTGCGAGTGAATGTGGTCAATAGGCTGGAAGGAGTTGCTACGTTGGCAGCGTGCGCCAACGCGTGCGATACATCATGTTGCAAGCGCTTATATAACAACAGTAACCACTTCACATCAGCAGGTATGCTTGTCTGTCACCCGACGAAGTATAAAGATAAATGAAACATTGGATAATGTTAATGATGTTTATTTATTTTATTCATGCTAATACTAAACTTGCAGTGACCATGAGGTTTGTCAGAGAATTGGTTCAGAATGATAGTGGCGACAGAAGACAATTGACTTTTTCTGGTAACAGACTTACTATTTATCATACAGTGACCTACAAAAATCTTTACCTCACTAGTAATCGTGTTAAAAACCATTAATAAAACAAAATTTTTTAATACAAATCAACAAAATTATAAAATTATTGAACACCAATAAACTGTCACAGTGCAAAAAATAAGCAAAATATTTATTTTTTTGATAAAACTAACTGCAGCCGGTATACGAAGCTTATCAACATGGCTGGAACAAAAACAACTCACTTTCCTTGTTCAACAAACATCGCCAATTTATTGCAGTGATTAGTGATTACTGACCAACCATTTATTTTATGAATTCGAGAACATTAAAAACAGCGAAATCGAAAACTTTACACCTAGGTACTTCAGTAAATACAAGTACAGTAAAAAAATGGACACAGAAATTTGTATGCCATCCAATATAGTTAAAAGAATGCCTAGAGCTAGCGTCTCGTTTCTTATCATTACAATATATTCAAACGATAAAAAGAGTTCATTTACAATTTCACAGCTATTATAGAAGAACATAATCACATCCTGTACAAGTAGATACTAGATTATTCAATACACACTGAAATGTATGAAAAACATTTCCATCAACATGCAAGCATTTTCTATGAAAGTAACTGTACAACATGAGACATCCGTAGGTATGGATCAGTCGAATATTTTATGGCCTCAATCTTCCACAACCGTGACTTAATGATTAACCCGTCCATTATTTGTAATCTTAAATCGATCCTGTAGGTTATGTCAAGTGACTTAAATCTTAACGTTATTGTTGTATCACTTGCTTGTTGCACTATAACAACCGAGTTGAGGCTTTGTATGAGTACATAGTGGGGTTTGCTTTTTTGTTCAATCATGTCCATTTGTTTTCGCATGTGGCACTGATCCATTTACTAACGGTGCAGCTCCAGGCTGTCTAATTGTCTTCTGTAACACATGAGCATCTGCTGGTTCTATCCTCTTGTAGTAGTGTTCCTTTGTTTCCACAATCTCAAACCCAAACCTCTTATAAAAATCTATTGCACCCTCGTTATTCACTTGCACATGTCTGGAAACAAAACCATATAGTCAAGTTTGAATGTATAGCCATATAGTCAGTTTTGTGATATTATTTACACTATATAATCCAGTACTACATAGAACATATAAATGCATTTGCAGAGTAAGTAAATTTAACAGAGAGAAACAAAATTTAAGAGGCATTTTGAACATTCTTGAAGTTTGTTGAGCATTTAAATTGTTTGTGTAGTAATTAAGATAAGTGTGTTAAGGTGATTGATATTAATAGCTTGCTCATATTTAATTGTTATTTTGCGACAACAAATTATCTATTAATAAATTATCTACATTAGAAATAATTTCATTTGCATTCAAAATTGTTTAATAAAAGATCCTTCCAAACATAACGTATGAGCAAGATTATCACCATAACATGAAAATATCTATTACTTTCAAACTGTTGATTGTATTTTGATGTAACTTGGTGGATGGATAATGTTGTGGTGGATAATGTAAACACAATTAACAATAAAAACTAGATAGTGTGGCGACTCTAAAAAGGTGAAATTATATTGTGACCCCCTTTTCCACAATATAATCAGCTATTTCTATCGTAAATTTTCAATTTCACCTATCCTTAAATATTTTAATAAAAGGGTTTTTTGGAGAGCTAATGTCTGAGTGATTCGATTCTATCCAAAGATAAATACATATAAGTTCATATTCTTTATGTTGTCTAGCTATTTTAGTAAAAAGTTTTTATTACATGATCCCAACAGACTGTTCTATGGATGAGTTTTGCCAAAGACCAAACCAAAATAATATTTATTGGTTATGTATTCAAAACATTAACCCTTGCTAAATCTACCTTATACATTGCTATCATCATAAAAAGGAACTTGTGCAAAAGATCTAACTTCAGTGAGATCTTTTCTAGATACGCACATTGGCCCAATCAGGTGGCTAAGTGTCCAGTCCAGTCAAATGAAATAAATCAATTCTATAGTGTAAACAAATATATTATGTTGAAAGTAGCTAAACCTTTAAGTATTCTGTTTGGTATTAAAAGTGCACAATAACAAGAACACGGCATTCATCGGCAAGATATTTACTGTTACATGTATATAAATAAATAATAAATAAATAAATATTGTCAGACAAATTACACAGCGCCATCTAGCCCCAAAGTAAGCGAAGCTTGTGTTATGGGTACTAGACAACTGATAAACATACGTAAATACATTTTTTTTTTGTAAATACATACATATGATACATAGAAAACACCCAGACCAAGGCAAACAGACATGTTCATGCACACAAATGTTTGTCCTGTGTGTGAATCGAACCCACGAGTGTTCGTGTCGAAGCGGCGTCATTGACCGCTACGCCACCGAGCTCATCGTCGCCGCCAATCATCAGGTCATTTTACTCTCCACTACAGGAGCACGACCCTCTCGTCCGTCCCAGACAGAAGGAGGATTTGGCCTACACTCCCCACACTGGCCAGACGGATTGGGGAGGCCTGATTGATGCATTTCCTTTAGTCGCCTTGTACAACATCCACAGGAAGAGACGGAGTGATTATATTCTAGCAGGAAACCACACTGCCAACCAACCAACTGTACTGTGCAATATTCTAATCAAGTGTTGACTTGCATAGTACAGTTGGTACAGCAAAGTTGGGTATACAAACTAACCAACTTTGCTGTACTTCAATGTTATTTTAAGCTAAATTCAATTCAAAATAATATTGAGTTATTACGAATAAAAAAAAATATCTACAACTATCAGGACATTTATAACCTTGAAATTTATACCAGTTGCCTTTATTTAATAACATGTACAACAAAGATACCTACCTAACCTTGAATTTCTAGCTCTGTAATTTTAAATCACAATATGATATCAAATGTACCTAATTTATGCTATGAGTAGACTAATCGTATAAGAGTGGTAATTGACGTCGTACTTACAAGAAAATGCTGTCGAAATTGCCATCCTGTTCAACATACTTGAGCACATGTTCCACCATAAGAGTACCTATTCCCAATCTTCTGTAAGGATATAAGCATCCAAGTGTCATAATGTACAGTCTTCGGGAGTTCTCCGACGTGTCTATCCTACAGCAAACCGCTCCAACCACGATATCATTGTAATACGCTAACTTCGCTAGCTCGCCCGCTTCTAACACGTCTTTGTAGAACTTGTCATTGTAAGATACTGGAAATACTACTGTGTTTAACTTCTTCAGTTGCTTTATATTATGCGGTGTCACGTCCCCAAGTTCTATTTTAGCTCTGCAAACGTAAAAGTGATATTTTTAATACAATTTCCATCATGTTCAACAAGCCTACAGCAATAGCTTGCCATATTTGATTGATAAACGAAAGACTTCTAGGGTCAAAGGTATAAAACATAGCAATTAATGTGTCTTACCTAGTCATTTTAATAACTATTCTATATTATACACTACAATTTATAAACTAATCTAACCATCTAACACAGTTATATCACACGAGATCACTCCCGCCATCTGCCACTAGTGGTCGCTCTTCTCGCCATTTGCAATGACAGACAGATGTCGATAGTGTTTCTATTATAAAGCTTTCAATTCTACTAATATGAAATAAATGCAGCGACTTCAACATGTTGCGAAGAGAGAGTCACAAGCTAAGTAGAATTAAGCAGATACGATATATTTAGCGAGACACTGCTATATGTGAGACTAGAAGGTATAATATTGTATTTTCCTACACGCAAATAGCAATATCTCGTTCAAATCATATCGTCTGGTTAGGGTGGTATGCCAATAATTTTGTCCAATCCAACGTAGTATAATTAAGTTTGATCAAAGAATATGACTGAAATCATAACATTTTCTGTTATTTGATTGTCTATGTATGAACAAACCTCTAGCTCGTACGCCAGGATTTGGACTCCAAGTGTCTGTACTATAAGGCTAGGGTTTTTTTTATACCACTGTCACAAACAAGCATATGCCCTGACCGATGGACTGCAGTCACTACAGCCTATTGACGCGTGTATAGCAGCTTTTCTGACCTCTAAAAACTTTGCAATTTCGCACCCTTTTTGAAGAACTGCATGCTAATCTCCCAGAGCAACCTCAATAACGACTTCACACCACAACTTAAGCGTGCGGGAGAAATAATCGCTTATAATCATTATGACGCCGTAGAATGTTCGTACATGATATTGGCTTCATAAAGATATGATATCACTTAAATGACAGATAGATAGAATATATAATAGGAGATAAATTAAAATAGATAATATTTGTTCGTATAAAATGAATCTTTACAAATGAATTAGTATAAAAGCTCGTGAATGTATCAATAAATTGTCATTCGTATACTGAAGATCGACATTTCGTTTTAACCACGTCAATGTGACGTAACAATCATCATCACAATCACAGCATCATTTTGCTTGTTTGACAAATGAAATTAAATAAAAAACTTTCTACTACAATACAGCGATATTTTGTAAGATTGTAACACTGATTCGTTCAGAAACAGAACAGTGATTAACTTTGTGAAATAAAACTTGAAAAATATATTATGATATACCTTTAATTAAGACATTTTATTAAAATTTCATAAATATTTCTTAATCGATAGATAATATAAGTTAGTTAAATAAATATATTTTTAAATTAGTAAAAAAATATATATTAAATGTTAAACATATGTAATACGTAGTAACTTTTTTGTACTGCTGCTTGCGTGCTAAAATTGAAGAAAATGGCGGTAGAATTCAAAATATTTTAATTCCATTTTCGATTGTTTCAGTTTGATACTGAAAAACTGTCATCAATGTTTGCAAAAAATAATAATTAATTTTTAACAAAACGGACTATAATAATTAGGCGAAAATGCTCCTAAATCAGTTGAGAGTCATTAAAAGAAGCATAAATTTAGTTTATGTCCTAAACCAGAAGAGATTTTTCAGTGCGGAGAAAATCAGTTACCAAGCAGGACAACAGTCTTCAGAGTTGCAAAAAGATACAAAATCGCCCGATACGATTTCATCGAACGATAGGCTACTAGGCGAAATATGTCCCACGGCTAAAGTGGTCCCCATGCTGTTGACAACTAAAGATCCCGTCATGTTGTCTTTCGATGATGTGCCAGGTCCGAAGTCCTTGAAATATTTGTCGAATACTCGTCAGTATTTGTCTGAAATTGGTACCCAGTTGACTGCTACAATTTTGACCATTGGATTGAATATTGGTAAGCACAGGTTTATTATTTTCTTAGACGGCTTGAGGACATTGGCTTCGGCTAACCCGCAGATGACTAGCGAGATAGAGTATGCTCTAAACCCTTTCGATTGACGAAAGGCTCGTAACTCAGCAGTGGGATGAATAAGCGTTGACGACGACGACTCGATTGGATCTATTACATTGACGTTGACTCTTCGCTGCACTGTCGAAAATTTACTGTGAAATGTCCTACACTAGACAAAAACCTACTTTGACATTTCACAGTAAATTTTCAAGTTATTCTGTATTATGAAAGCTCTATATTGGAATATGTGGCTCACCATTATCTTAGTACCTATATTTTGAATATTGTTTCGTGCAAATGTGGTTTCAGTCACCAGACGTGAGGGAGAATCTGATTTTGCGACAAAGATGTTGACGCCCCAACTAAGTACTAATAAAAACTGAAATACCGTTGCCTCTTTCTCACATTCAACTTTCTTCATTTTCACATCAGGCACATACGTAAGCGACAGGAAACCTTTGAAGAACCTGTCTGTACTATTCGACGAGTATGGACCAGTGGTCAGATTCGTGAGCCCAGTCGGAGGGGACATCGTGCTACTGAACCATCCCGATCATATACAGAAGGTGTTCGCGATGGAAGGAGACTATCCCATCAGGTCAACCTTGGAGTCCTTGGAGAAATATAGGACTGAGCATAGGAATAACAATTTTGGAGGGCTGTACACTGCGTTAGTTGACATTGCTGTTTTGTCTTTATTATTCTGTATGATATCTGGATACATACATATAGAGATTAAGTTATTACATTGCCTAAATAAGTAGCGGTGGAGAGACCGGTGAAGTTAAGCGAGCTCCAAATGGAAGATGGGCGGGGACTGGGCGGGGAACCATGCTCGACATCAGTGGCAGGCAGTGGCGGAGACCAACACTCACTTCAACACCACTCACTGAGTCATCGGAATAGCTACCTAAACTGGCCTGGTATTTTGTAAGACTAGGCATTTTATACATCAACCGAACTATATACTTTGCAAGCAATGCATTCGATGTATCTTTGCCGTATGCTCGGCCGCCACTCTAAAACCTTCCTCCACCACTGACTCGGCAGAAGTGCCGCCCTAGGCCCTACTGCCACTTCAGATTACTGACTCTGAGAGCTATGTCGTCAAATTTTGTGTCTTTAACCACTTCAACAGACACAAGATCATATCACAAAGTTATTAATTTTTTGTGATCTTTGACATACAGGCAAGGCCAAGATTGGACCCGTCAGAGGACAGTAGTATATGCCCCCTTGAATCACGCAATCACACAAAACATCCAAGGGGTCGATGAAATTTGCGAGAGCTTTGCTAGAAAAGTGTACGACTTGAGGAACCATCAAGATGAGATATCTAAAGACTTGTACAAGGAACTGCACAAATGGGCCTTCGATTGTATGGGTGAGTTTTCCCATAATTTCTCCCAAAGTAACTAGACGATTTAGATAGCAATTTTTAACCCGAACGCGAAAATAGGGGTGTTATATGTTTGACCGCTATGATGTGTGTCAATCTATCTGTCTGTGATACCGTAGCACTTATACGCGTGAACGGATTTAAATGCGGTTTTCTTTTTATTTGAAAAAGTAGGTTTTCCAGCGATGGTATTGTCGCGGTCCTGTCTCGAACGATCTAGAATGGAACCTTCTAGAATCGTCGCCGCATATTTCGCTGCAAGCAATAATGACCCGTATGTCTACTGCCATAAGGTTCATAACACTATGACATGAAAATGTTCGAGATGTGTCTCGAGACATTACGATGACTTACCGAAGGGAAGTACATACGAGAATATTCGAGAACCCTTGCCGGCGAATATAAATAGCGACCACCGCGGCGCATAGGCAGTTCAGTTTGGACTTCGGAAGAGAGAACTTCGAGCGAATCTACCGGCGAGACAAGCGATAACCTACGACCTCAGCGATACTATTGGACTTCGATTTGACCTGCGATTTGGAATCTTAGTGTGAACTTCGTGTTGTGAGGACCTGCAGACCAGAGCCTGCGTGAATAAATCCTTGCAAGTTGTCATTGGCGTTTTACATCCAAATCCAGAACCCTAGCTCGTAACAGTATTTAGACATGTTCTATCAAAATATGTTTGGCAGTTTCGCGGTCTCAAGCTCTTTTGTTGAAAAATGATTAGTTACATTACATATGCCGTATTTGGATTCGTTTTGATCGGTATTAGGTTCTAAATACAATGGTGGCAACACGATGAGCTGATGCTGGAGCTAGGATATCCAGCACACTTTTGAAAAGACAATGGGCTCTTTGTAATGATCTCGTTGCTCGTTGGTCGTGATACATGGTGATCAGTGCCTGATGATAGTGCAGGATTTTTTTTTATCTTGGTTTGGAAGTTTAATAAATCACTTAAATTGTTTGCACTCTTTTCAGCGGTGATCGCAAACTTATACCTAAGTACATACTGTTTTTGGGGTCTTCTCTCTCAAAATATAATTTTATTTCTAGGCTTAATCTTATTCTCGAAGAAATTCACAATGTTGAACACTGAGCTGGTCTACAGTCAATGTGACATGTCGTGGCTATACCACAGTCTGCAGAGTGCCACTGACGCGATCGTAAAATGCGAGTCAGGCTTACATTTATGGAAGCTCTTCAGGACACCCGCTTGGAACTCATTGGTTAAACACTGTGATAGTCTAGATAAGTATGTTATTTTATATTCTTACTCACTTTTTTAACATTCAGATAATGGTCTAATTTAACATAAACTAAAACCCATTAGCCTACTGTAACAAGGATTAGGGGATTTCCCCTGCGCAATTTGTGGAATGAGAGACTTAACGTATAGCATGGAGTTCTTCAAAAAGGGTGTGAAGAGGTTTTTACAAGATCATTCATCATCAGCCTGTATCTACCCACTGGTGGATATAAGCCTTCCCCAATGCTTTCCACCAAATACGATCCTCCGCCTTCCGCATCCAACCGCTTTCTTAAGGTCATCGGACCATCTAGACTAGAAGGAGGGCGCCCAACACTTCGTAGATTGTTCGCACATCCGCCCTGCCGGAATCGAGACCGCCACCTTGGCCCGGGATAGCAGGGCTGCCGGGTACTGAGGGCCATATATTTAATTGTGTATTAATTGGAGAGAAATGCCCTTGAGTCGCCACGCTGGGCAGGCGAGTTGGCGACTTTCGCCAGAGCCTCGTCCGCTTATCTGTAGGGTGTAGGTACCACGTGCAGGTGAGGTTGGCTTAGGCATCGAAGATGGTAGTGAGCCACTTACATCCCCAATTACAATTTACAAGATCAACCGCAGATAAACCGATCCAGCACAATACGACAAAAATATTATAATTATCACAAATTATAGAAATGGTCAAAAATGCCTAAGTACGATACCGCAGTTAGCATATGAAATGGATAATCATTCTGAACCACTATTTGAACACCGACTTATGGTTTAATATTAGGAAAGATAGTACTACTTACGTCGGGTAACAGACAAGCATACGGCCCGCCTGATGTGAAGCGGTTACCGTAGCCATATTAACGCTCGCAACATAAAATATCGCTCGCGCGCCGCCACCCCCGCTTCCATCGCAGCATCTCCTTCCCTTCTGGTGACCTCACTCACTCGCAGGAACACAACAACCCTCAAGGGAATTGTTATTTGGCTGCGGTATTCTGTGAGGCGGAGGTCCATTTCCCAGTCGGGTAGCTTACAATTACGCTCACAATCTCTTGTTTTCGCCATAGATTCGTTTGTCAGTCAGCAGGTTGCACTGCTTGCAGGTGAAGTTGGCTTTGGTTCAAAGATGTTGTTACCACTTACACCCAAAGGCAGATAGCCACTTTATTAAGAAAGAAAACAAAACAATCAGTTGGTGTTCAAATAGTGGTGCGTCCCTCCCTGCTGACCGCAGAGAATATACCTAATGAATAGTAACAATGTACCTAGTATTGTATTCATACATCATTTTCAGTTTAATAGGAAAACTCGTTATGGAAGAAGAACAAGCAATCACCTTCAAGACCAAGGAAAGTGAATTAAGTAAGTATTTGAATTGATCAGAGTGCACAATCATTTCCTTTGACATTGACAATAACATTACGGACAATTAATAATTATCCGATAAGGACTACTGGTGAGGATTTTATTGTAGCTTGTCTGTTCCCAGGAAACAGTTCTTTGATAAACGCAATGTTAACTAACGATGCGAAAATGAATGCTGAAGATGTAGCTACAATTATTATGGATATGCTTCTCATCGGAGTTAACACTGTATGTAAGATTGTTATTAATAATCATTGTATCAATCGTATATGTGTGCTTTAAGTTAAGTTTAACTAACTTAACTAGATAGCTTAGCTAACACAACACAGACACAAAATTAATAATATTATAATAATAGGCAACAACCTGTGTTAGTAGGTACTAACACAGGTTGTGCCACAGGCGAAAGAGATGTACCTGGGGCCTTACCACAAGTTCTAAACGCAGGAATGGAACCATCATGGTTGCGAATTTATGCATGAAATTCATTGATAAATACGCAACCATCATAGTTCCATTCCTGCGTTTTGAGCTTGTGGTAAGGCCCCAGAACGCCAATGGTCACAATTCCACAAATTAAATAATAGTTCTACGGCATAGCTTTAAAGTTACACAAGTTCGTGATATCGTCTAACCCTACGTTTAACCGGCCAGTTTACTACAACATACATATAGAAGTGAATCTGATATAAAACGTGTTTTTGTCATAGATCGCATCTTCGATGTCATTCTTGTTATACAATTTAGCAAAATATCAAAGATCACAAAAGTTACTCTACCCGGAAATAGAACAAATGCAACAGATGCAGAATGAAATAAACGTCGATGGATATGAAAAGATGAAAGATAGCACACCATACCTACAAGCTTGTATAAGGGAGACACTGAGGTAAATCTATAAACTAAACGTAAGAAATAACTAAATTATGTAAGAACTGTTACTAAGATGAGCCAAATAGACACAGATTCTACCTAGACCCATATCTTACAGTAGTAATGCTAATACTGGACTGGTTATCAATTTCTAGTACTAGGCATCTAAATTGAGGATCAAAGAAGATTATAAAATTGGTAGCCGAAAATCGGAGTCTGTGGCTCTAAGCTATTAAAAGAAAGACATTTAAAAAGTTCGACGTGGTTAATAACATAACTAAAAAAGTAATAGGTAAACTATCATAATCTCTCGCGTAATATCCAAGCTAAAGTAGAGTAGGTATATTATTCTGTGGCTAGAGCTACAATTTGTACCCCCATCTTAAGAAAACGTCGACGTCGGTAATCTTGACCGACGTCGACGACTTGATTTTATTTTATCAACAGGTTAGTGCCTCCGATACCAGTATTAACGAGAGTTTTAGCGAAGAATATTACACTGGATAGATACAAGTGAGTATAACTTCCATACAGCGATTAATGGTACACACACACACACACACACACACAAACAGGCAGAACTAACTAAAACCCACCAGTGAACAAAAACACTTAGTTCGCAAACCAATATTAAAACGATAGTTATAATATTGGTTGAGAAAGTTAATGTCGCAGATACTTATCGCTCAACATTCACGTATGTAGTTGTCTTGTCTCTGCAAAAGTTCTGGGACTACCCGCGACATATGACGCGTTCACATTGGCCAGTCGTGATCAGTATGTCGCCCGACGAAGTAGTGTTGTTCAGTGCACTACTGCCATTTTCAAAACACAAAGCGACACACGTTCTCACCAATCAAATCCTGTCCGGCGACTGTCGACGGACACGAAAGTCGCGCGAGTCGACGCGACAAGTTGCGCGAAGCGCGACCCGTAAATGTCCCAAGCGACGTAAGCGACGTCGGACGAAGTTCGGGCGACATCGCGCGGGACACGTAAATTTCGTGTCGATCGACAGAGTCGCACGACAAATGTCCCCTATGAAAATGCGGTTTTATTAGTTTCCGAGTAATTGCACTATAGTTGTGGTCGGGCGGGGTAGCATGCTTCATGTTCCGACCACAGTTGTATCTTTTAAAGTACCGATAATACGAATTTATCTAGTATACCGAAAAACTATGCCTGAATTTGTGCGAGAAGTGAGTGGAAGGGATGCTGACAAGATGAAAGGTTTATAGTGAACAAGTTATAAGTTAATTAAAATAATCAAAAACTTGACTGCACCTACAACAGATTTATTAATGGGTATCATTTAAGCTATCACCAATTTAATTAGTTTTGTGTTGCTTAACTAATAGGGTTTGCCCGAACCAAACAATATAAAATCGATTCCACAATAAATCACCTAAAATCATAGAGATTAGGGTCTAGTACCAAATAAATGTTTTTGTATGTATTAAGTATATTGTCAATTATTAATAATTAAGCTTACTTGGCACCACATCATTCATCTAGGTTGACGGAGCTCCTATTTCCGATGACAGGACACAAGAAAACCCTAACCTAACCAAAAATCAACTCAAATCTAACCAAAACACACTTACTAAGTATTGGTAAGACTCGTCAGTGAATATGACGCCAATTTGACTTCGCCCCTATTAGCCATTTTTTCATTAAATTAAGGAGCTGATCTATTTATTTGGTGACAGATCTATTATTTTGATGATCAAACGAATTAAATGATATTAATAGTAGTTTGTTAAGCTGATGATTTATATTTAGAGACAGTTTTGATTAAAATGATGACTAATATATTTCTTGGGGACAGATCTACGAGCACTAGTGCTCGTAGGGACAGATATTATTACTAAGGTACTGCAGATTAGTGACACATCTAAAATTAGGTGACAGAAAATATTGTTCCTTTATTAATCACGCGTAACAATAATATAATTCCATACAAGCAAAGCCGCAGACAATAACGAATATATCAAATATATAGTTGAAATCAGGTCACCGAGACCTTTATTTTGATACCCATATCGATATATTAAGAAAAAAAAAATTACTGCAACGACAATTTTACGGCTCAAAGCCGCCATATTGATTTTTTTTTTATATTTGATGTAGCGTCACTCTCACAACAAATACGAATCTAACGACACCTCTCAAGCTAAAATCCATCCAGCCGTTCAGGCTGCAGAGCGTGCCAAACAATTATACATACATACTCTCGAAAAACATAACCTTCCTTCTGTTGCAGTCGGGTAAAAATTGATGAAAGAGTGGAATGCTGGTTAACTTTTGATTGAACAACGATTTAAAATTACATAATTGACCGATTGCAGCATACCACGTGGCACTCTGATTATAATGTCTACTCAAGATACAGCGATTAAAGAGTGCAATTATGATGATGCCACGAAGTTCTTTCCGGAGAGATGGTTCAAGAATGACGCTAAGGATTATCACGCTTTTGCGTCTATACCGTTCGGTTTCGGCGCCAGGCGGTGCCTTGGGCAGAATATGGCTGAGACTATGATGTCATTGTTAACAATCAAGGTAAGGACTGTTATTACCTAACATATAATTTGACGAGCTCGGTGGCGTAGCGGTCAATGACGCGGCTTCGACACCAACGCTCGTGGGTTCGATTCGCACATAGGACAAACATTTGTGTGCATGAACATGTCTGTTTGTCTTAGTCTGGGTGTTTTCTATGTATCATAAGTATATATTTACAAAAAAAATGTATTTACGTATGTTTATCAGTTGTCTAGTACCCATAACACAAGCTTCGCTTACTTTGGGGCTAGATGGCACTGTGTAATTTGTCTGACAATAATAATATGTTAGGGGCATCGTTCGTGGCGGTCGGGGTATGAGGGGTGGTCAAGGCGACCATCCCAGCACTTCTTCTCTCCACAGAGCACAGAGCCGCGCTGCCCTTCATCATATCCCTTTCTCCGCTATCTTACATGTCGATATTTGTTTGTGTTAGCTAAGTATTTTTTTAAGTGTTGTGATTCACTATCGATTTATCGATGTACTGAGCTCAAAAGTCTCAAGACGAACGCGCCCCGCCGCACTAGGCGCATTCCTTACGCCCACCACGGTCCACTTCTGTACCTAACATATAACATATAGATTAACTTCTAAAATTAATAATTTCAAATAAATACTAGGAAGAATTTACTGTGTGGCGACAGTGGCGAGTCCATAAATCCACTGGGGCTTAAAAAAATATGGTGTTCAATTTTGCGTCAAAAACCCAACGTTTTGTTTTATATGCAGGGTTTATTTACGTATCCAGGAACACTTGTTATACGGGCGACTTTACCATCATTTAGCTACAGCCAATTACACCTGCTCGTAGTGCACCCTGCTGATTGACTAACGAGACTGGCGAAAGAGAGATCTAGGGTACCTATAGCGTAATAATAAGCTGCCCGATTGTGGAAGTGGAAACTAATATATTTCAAACCCGACCAAAATATGCTCTTAGAGCGAACGAGCCCTTACGTCACCATTTTAGTTTTAGCACCATTGTGGTACAAGTGGTTTATCAACATCTTTGAACTGAAGCCTAACTCATCTGCACGTGGTGCACCTTGCTGACTGACAAGAGGCTCTGGCGAAGAGGTAGGGCATAGCGTATTTTTTAAGCTGCCCTGGGGAAGTAGCTCAACCTTACAGAATAGGTACTGCAGCCAAATAACATTTCCTTGAGGGTTGTTGTGTTCCTGCGAGTGAGTGAGGTCAACAGAAAGATCGATCCGTTCCTGATCGACGACCCCTTGGTGTTGATGATCTCCATGGGCGGCGGTGATTGCTTTCCATCAGGTAACCCACATGGTAGTTTGCTCCCTCATATAAAAAAAAATAGTTCAACCACAAGCATGCTTAAAAGTTTTAAATTTAAATTATATTTTCAGATCCTGCAGAAATATAAACTTGAATATCATTACAAAGATGTTCGACCTACAAGAAGTTTCATTGCCAGACCAAGCAGGTCATTGAAAATACGATTTACTGATAGGATTTAATTCAGTTTTAAGTTCTATAGATTCGATTTTATGCTAAAAAACTGAAGGCTTACTTAATGTATAAATTATATTTAAATCTTGGTTTGTACGAAATGGTACGAAAAAATAATATTAAAAAACCTTCCACAATCTTATTATTATGTCAATGCATCCTCCCACATCTGTATTATCATTTCTCACCCGTTCCCGACAACTTAAAGCCAGCCAGAATCTGAATTTCAGACGCAAATTTTTGCATACATTTCTAAGGAGCAAACACACACACACACACACACACACCGGAAATCAAATTCTTAAATTGAGTTTCTGAATTCTGTGCCGAATTCAGGCTGTGTGTAAGGCCGACCTTATTATAAAACGGAGTTAAAAGACCTAAACAAGAAAAATCAATAAAAAGAAGCAACAATTTTTATTAATAATCATCACAGACAACTTGGATATGGAATAGGAATCTTGACAATATCAGCTGCATTCACATTTTCAACAGATACTTAACGTTTGAGAAAGTTACTACTTACTACTTGTCTCATGTAGCTTGAATGTTTTGCTTACATCTAGAACAGGATTTTATTTTTACTCAATAATAAAATGAACCCAGTTGGGACAAAAAAAACTGATTCATTCGCAATAGGCGTGAAGTGATTAGAAGGCAGCATACACCTAGCCCAAAACAAACGCGCAGTTTTGCAACAACTACAAATGTCCCGATAGCCTCACATGGCATTTTGTCAAAGAAAAATTTGGTAGAAGCAAATGAAAAATACTCGAGACCTCTGCACAGACACGGCTGCGTATTTATAGAACAACTATTTGCAAGGATACACGTATAAGAGCTTTGTAAACATTAAATGGAACGAACTGGCTCCTACAAACAGTAAGTTTTTACATACTATATACAGTCGGTGGTGTCCATAATAGTTCTATCCAGCAAATACCTAAGCTTACATTCATTCGCGGAGCACAACGCACTGGTAATCTGGGATGTATAATCGCAGGGTGAGCAACACATCTATGGGTCAAAACAAAGTGATGAAATTTATAATTTTGCAGTTTAATGAGGCACATGTGCCTCATGGGTGACTTCACTGGTACATCCATGAGGCATATGTGCTTCATGGCCAGTGATGGGGATGTATACAAAGAAGATCGCAACTAGCTTCGGTACTGTGAACCTGTTAAATTAACTATATCTGTTTTTTTTTTTTCTAAAAATTGCTACTCACCCTGCAGCTGTTTTACACCCCAGATAATGGTACCTACATATATTCTAATTTTCTCTTTTATATATATAGATTTAGCAAGTAAAAATCAACATGGTTCTAAATCGACAGAAGAAAGTGATCTATTTTGTATAGGCATAGATTTAAAGTGGCAGTTCTCTATTATAGATCTGGTAAGTTAAAAATTTCAAAATGCATGTCTAATAACAAGTTCAGTAGTAAAGCGGAGCAGTAAACTAAATAAAAATGATTTGTAAGAAATATAAAAATGGGATATTAAATAAATTTTCAACAGTAATATGATTTAACGGGCAGTTATTGGTAGCCAGTTAACAAATCAGATTTGGTTGGTAAGGAATTACATAAAACGAGGCAGCACTAGAAGTTAAGATATTAAATTATTTATTCTGTGACTTTAGTTCTATCTATTTTAAGTATTATATTCCTCATTTCTTTGCTATTAAAATAGCAAACAAGACTACAATGTTGATGATGAACGGAACCATAGAATTTAGTAACTGTTATCAATTCCTTGCCTCATATCATTTATATCAAAAGTGAGGCCACAATATGATTGACAAATTTTGGTGAGGAAAGCGTTAGGTTGGGCCTATGGCGAATGTGCATACCACATACACTTCACTAGTTACATCAACATAGTATTCTGCACTACAGTAAGAAACAAAAAACAAAATTGATTATTGCAAAATTATTATTTAGATACCAATAAGAAAATATTTGGAACATTATAATCCATAATAACTTAAAATATTTTATAAAATATATTAAAATATTGGACTTTGCTGCATGTCTATACAAAACATGTGGCAAACTAATTTCATCATGTTAAAGTAATAGTCATTTGATTAGGGCCATAGCTATCAACACATCAGATGTATCTAGAATATTGCATAGATTGAAGACTCCCCAACCCTAACATATTTAAGTTGAAGGACCCCCCACCAAAGTTTGATACACCGCCCATCAAACATAAGTTATGCCACTGCATTTGATATGCCATTAGATCTACACACAATTACCAAAAATGAAGTTTCTTCAGTTATGCCAAAGTGCTATTTAAGACTTAGCTATAGAGTTTAGGGCCAAAAATTATTTAGGGGGAATTCTACCATAGTGTATGATCATAAAAGCAGCAAGACTATGGTTAAAAAAATACCTTTCCAGTCGCATGTGGGACATAATTAGTGACCACAGGTAAAAAGGGCTAATAAGCATAATGTATGTGACCAACAGTCAATGACACTCTACTGCATCAAGTCTAATGTACACTTCATCCAGTCTCACCATAATTCCAGTACAAAAGTAACTAACTTCACACTACTTTTGCCTTCTTGAAGCAAATATATTAAGATATTTTCCACGGGTCATTTCTTTAGCTTCTTCAAGGCCCAGCTGGTAAGCTAGATCATGCAATTGCTTCACCTCCACTATCAGACCACTTGTTGAAAGAGTGCTCAACTCTGAAATAAAAAATATATAATAAATTATGATGTTTTAAAGTTTTCAGATAAGAATGTAAAAATAAAAGGTTTAGAGATTCCAGGACCACATTTCATTTTGATTTACTTTATATGTAGTCCTAATAATAAATGAAAAAAATAAAATACAACTCACGCTGCATGTAGTGTAGATCATCCTTGGTAAGACCCTTATTCCAAGCAGGAGGAGATTGGTCTCCTGATTGCATGGGTGCGAACTCGGACACCCCAGGTACTGCGAAAGAATCGTTTGACGATCTTGAGCCTTCATTGAAATTAGTAAAGTTATCATTTCCATCTTCCATCGTTAAATTTATTTTAAAACTTGAACGGTTTATAACCGAAATACTAAATCAAAATGGAAAGCGATGGATGGGGGGAGGAATGTCAACACTAAATTGTATTCGCGCGATTTTTGAAAAAATATTTTTACACATTGTTTTCCTCTTGCAAAATATTACGTAGATAAGCAAATGATCATATTTACTTTGTTCAGGCCATAACTCTGGCGATGCACGGTCTAGTTTCTCCAAGCTTAACAAGCTTTCCTCCAACGATGTCAAAGGAATATCATCAGTAGCTTGTCCTAGAACAACACAAACAAAATTAATAAAACAAATCACTTGTTAGCATTTCATGTTAAAGGTACACTCTTAATTTAAAGACTGGAATGAATCCAATTTATATAAACGTATTCATTCACTGACAATAAATGATAAAAACCTTCCTGTTCAAGAGAACCCTCTTTCGCGGCCATTTTCCAATTTTGACATTACAAAACCACAGACACAACCATAGAGTAATTCGCTTTCAAAAAGAAAAAAAAAATATCATCGACAAACAAAGAATGGAAGAGCGAAGGAAGCCAGACAGAGCCAGTGGAGCACGCCCAAATGTCTTGATTACACGCACCGAGCAAACGGGCGAGACAGAAAAATGTTTCTCGGCCGAGACATTAGTAATTATCACTATAAAGGACAGTAACGGCGATACCAGTGCTCTGACAAAACAGGAGTTTAACAGTACGAACTACGGACATCGCAGTAACTACAAATGGTGTATAATGCACACCGGTGCTTACCGTGTTATGCTCATATTATCATTGTAAAGAACAAGATTTACTGTACAATTTATTTTGTTAAGTGCTGCTATAAATGTAGTGGATTTTTGTATGGAAACTCGTAGTGACAACCTCTGAAATTTTAATTCAGCCTTCTGTCCTATCACAATGTTATACTTGGTCCTAGTTCTGTCCCGTAAAGTATTAACGTATCACTATCTACCTACCATACAGTAAGACTGCTAGACACATCTCATTCGCACAGTTGTTTGTCCCTCTATTCCGCTAGGTATAATACTATAAGGAAAATACCCCACGTTTTTTAAATAAAACTTCTGCACGCTTGACTTGGGGAGTAAGTTGGTGAATACGTGACGAGAGCGTTACGGAAACGACAATCGGAAGTTGAGAGGAAGATCTATGGTATGTAGTAGAGCTAGAGAAGTTTTACTTCAATCGTGTCGTCTAAAGTCTAAGGTCTAACAGGAGACATAAAGCTGAATCTCATGGAAATTATTTTGTCGAATTATTATATTATTATTTCTAGTGTCGACTTTTCTTTCTTCGGTCCACAGCACATCGAGCGGATGTGCTGTGGAAAATAATTTCAAATAGGTCTCTTCCAAATTGCAATATATCCTTTTTGGACGAAGCAAGGAAAGCTTGTTAGGTGGCCTGGCCGAGCCCAAATTCATATGTCTCTCGACAACGGAGCTGGGATGAAATGATTTGCGATGCTACATTCAAAAATCTTTCAAATAACAGCACAGGCTCCGAGCACGCCAGGCTCAAGGCAGTTTCACAAAGGGAATCTGGGCATTGGTTAAATGCGTACCCATGTCCCAATAAAGGAAACTGCCTTGATCCTGATACCCTCCGCGTTGCAATCAGTCTAAGACTTGGAGCCAAGGTGTGCACTCCACACGAATGCTATTGTGGCACCGACGTCGACCAACTGGGACACCATGGGCTGTCTTGTATTAGGAGTGGCGGTCGTCTATCTCGTCACGCCACTCTTAACGACATTATCCGTCGCTCTCTTGCCAGCATCAATGTACCGGCTATCTTAGAGCCGCAAGGTATCGTACGTGACGATGGCAAGAGGCCTGACGGTATGTCTCTCGTTCCCTGGATGATGGGTAGAGACTTGGTGTGGGACGACACATGCGTAGATACCTAGGCTCCTTCTCATCTTGCAGGAACGAGAAATCGCGCTGGCGCGGCGGCTGAGACGGCTGAGACGACTGAGCGTCCCAGCACAAAAACGTTTGTAAAAGAATTAGAAAAAAGATTGGTCGACGTAACTGGTGGGTGTCCCAAGATCTGGCACATTCCTCGCCCAAAGGATCAGTTTAGCCATCCAGCGAGGTAATGCTGCTAGCATCTTGGGAACGATGCGACATGGGCCAAATTTTTTTACATTAATTTTAGTTCTATTTTAGTATTATTTAATTTTAGGTACTTTAGTTTCATAGTTGAATTTTTATTAAAATAATTAATACATACAGTATTAATGATTTGAATAAAAAGAACATATTGTTTTTGTCGAAACTTTCTTCAAAACATCGAAACAAAAGAGCAGAAGGCTTTTCTGTTCGATGGCTATAAGCCACGCCTCTTTGCTTTCATGTTTTTTTTGCAAAATATCTAGAAAAAGATATTAGAAGACTAAGCTGAACTTAGAAAAGCAATACTATCGAGTTTTTTTTGTTTCCCTTTGGTTTAAACTCTTAGCAGTATGGCACTAATTTATATGAGAGATATCTATACCATCTATACTTTGAGTATACTCAAAGCATCTATACAATTGGTACTATTGATAACTATCGATATTATTATTTTTAATCTTCTGATCAACCTTTAGGTTTCTCTGCGAAAGAGGTGAAGTGTGTGGTGAAGTCATTGGCGAAAAACAAATCTCCAGGTCATGATGGACTGGTAGTTGAACACCTCGTACATGCTGGACCTCATATATACCGCGTACTTGCGATGCTATACACGTTTTGTATCCGACACACATATTTACCATCCGAGCTTATGGAGAGTGTAGTAGTGCCTGTACTCAAAAATAAGTCTGGTGATATAGCAGACATAAATAACTACAGACCTGTATCACTTGCAAATTTATTGGGAAAGGTACTTGATGGTCTGTTTGACCGTCAGCTGAATAAATACATAAAGCCTAACGATGCGCAGTTTGGCTTTCGTAGTGGTTTGTGTACTGAAAGTGCCATACTGGCGCTCAAGCAGACCGTCAGGTATTATACTGATAGAAAATCACCAATATATGCGGTCTTTCTCGATCTCTCCAAGGCCTTCGATTTGGTCTGTTATGAAAAATTGTGGTCTAAGCTTAATAAACTGCAAGTCCCGGATGAACTGATTAGTTTACTGAGGTTTTGGTATGGCTCTCAAACAAATCGAGTCCGATGGGGGAATGTCTACTCGGATGTCTACAAGTTGGAATGCGGGGTTAGGCAGGGAGGGCTAACATCTCCAAAGTTATTTAACGCCTACGTTGATGACCTCATTGATGGGCTCAACAGGACAAATGTCGGATGCTCAATAGATGGAAAATTTATAAATAATCTCAGTTACGCGGATGACATGGTCCTGCTGAGCCCATCCATTAGCGCGCTTCGTAAATTAGTGAAAGTATGTGAATTATATGCTGAATCACATGGACTTTCATATAACACTAAAAAAAGTGAGTTGTTGGTCTTCCAGTGCAAGGGAAAACCCTTGCAAGTAGATAGTATTCCCTCTGTGACTCTTAATGGTGTACCACTTAGAAGGGTTACACAATTTAAATACCTAGGACATCTAGTCACAGAGGACTTATCTGATAATGCGGATATAGAACGAGAACGGAGGGCGCTGGCGGTTCGCAGCAATATGTTAGCTCGCAGGTTTGCGCGTTGCAGTAACGACGTTAAAATTACATTATTTAAATCATACTGCCAAAATTTCTACACGTGCAGCCTATGGGTGAGATATACGCTGGGAGCCTACAGCGCTCTCCGTGTTCAGTATAATAATGGTTTCAGGATGCTGATGGGGCTTCCGCGTTTCTGTAGCGCGTCTCAAATGTTTGCAGAGGCACGGGTGGATGACTTCTTTGCAATCATCAGAAAAAGGGCTGCATCCATGCTGACCAGGATGCGCGGGAGCCCTAACAGCGTTCTGAAACTATTGTCTGAAAAATTGGAAAACCCATTTGTTGAGCATTGGGTGCGAAATCATCTTCGCACTCAAGGCTCAAAATCGCCGAGGCCGGGCTCACATTGAAGTCTCTCCCCACTGTATAGTTATAGTTACTAACATAGTCTGTAAGTTTCTTTGTCACTAACATTATGGATTGTAAATACAGTGTAAATCTGAAAATAAATACATATAATAAAATAATAATTGATGCCTGATGCCTTGATCGTGGACTATTGCAAGTGGCAACACTCCTTTCTGGTTAGGTAATGTTGGCAACATTTTGTCTTTTTCTTTTGGCTGCCAACTAAAAGCCAAGGTGCGTAAATGCCACATGGTTTTTTAAGAATTTTGTGAATTATTCTGCTCTGTGAAGTGATTGTAAATACTATTTTGGACAATTTAAGGTAAAAAATGCTAAATACAATGGGTATGTCTCATGACTTCGTGGCAAATGAGAATTCGAAATGGAGGAGTCGTGAAGTCGCCGCAGCATGAACGTTTGTCACAAATGTTGAAATGTTAAATCTATCCAGATATTGTATATTCTAGACAATGATCTCAATTTTTGTATAAACTGTCGTAGTATTTTATGGAAAATGTGACTTTTGTTTATAATTAAGATTACATTTATGTGATCATAACCTCACTTTGCACATAGTCTTTACAATCATCAGTAATTGTATTTTAATTTATTTTGTCATTGCGATTGTATCATAGTAATTATCTATGTATATTATCTTGAGGCTAGTACCTTTACAGTCCAACATTCAATAGTTGACTTTTTAATAAAGACTTATTTTTACTTTAACTCAACTTACCCTATTTCACAATTAAAAAACGTGTATATCGCTCAAATTTGATGTGCAATCGTTTCGTTTGATAGTATTTTATATTGTGGTTTCATGTTAAATATTAAATGCTAGTGATGGGCGGCAAAATCGGACAAAAATGGGTATCTCATTGAACACTGTTTAGAAAAAGTGCCGACAAAGCAAGGTCATAGACGTTGCTGACTGTAGATCGATCATTATTTACTGTGGATTTTTATGGTAGTGCTATAAAATCTGGTAATTCTTTCAGATGCGTTCCGTCACACTGTTGGATGTTGAACAAGACAAGGTCGTCAAGACCGTTGCAGCCCATTTGAAAAAGTAAGCAGATCTTTTGTTTCAGTTTTTATAATGTTTCATCTATTTCGTCTTGATATAATAGAGATGGTGACAGTATGAAAAGAAAATATTGAATTTTGTGTAAACTCGCTGCACGCTTGCATCGCTTGCCAAAAAAGCATAATATATATAATTGTTTATGTGTTGACATCCCTGTTGCTAATGCTGTATCCTACGTCTGGTGACATCACTCACAGGAACAGCAATCGTCAGGGGTATTGTTTTTGGTTGTGGTTTTCTGTGAGGTTATTCTCAGTCGGCCAACTGAACCTTAGTAGGATGCTCAACATGCAGGAGAGATTTGTTTTGCCTCCAATGACTTATTCTTTGCCGAAAATAGCGTTAAAACATCTTGAAAATGTAACTCCTCAGTCGTGCAGTGTGTGATGTTAAATATAATGTATTGAAATGTTTTTTAAATATATATTGTAAGGTCACTATCACCAAGTGCATTTGAGATTCAGTATAATTATTTAATTATGTTATAAAATACACAAAACTAGAACAATCTGTGATATTTAATTTTATTATTAAAAAAATATATTACTATTGGATAAAAATACTATAATTTTTGTTACGACACTACAACAATTAATGCTCACAAAACCTGTATGTGTATGAGCGAAATATTTTCAGAACAGAAATGGGAAAGTCCAAAAAACTGATTTTAATTCGAATGAAGTAATTTGTTCATCTATTGTTATATATATTGTGACATCCTTATTTAACAAACAAATAAAAATATGTGCTTATACCCTATTCTAACAATGACATATTGTTATATTGCAAAAACTGTTGGGTATAATGATTGAATTGGGTAACTAATCAAATTGCAGAAATAGTATGTTATTACAGATCAATTGTAATTAAATTACATTGAAAATATTGAAAATCTGAATATTGAATGAGTTAAGGCCCCCTCAAACAGCCGCGATCAGCGGTGGCGGTGGCGGTGGCGTTCAGTTGTAACGCTAGGTAACACAAGGAAACATTCAAACAAGCGCGGTCGCCGCGCGGCCAGGACGCGGCTGGCCGCCACCGCAAACCACGCCCTAGCCCCGCCCTTATCGCCACCGCGTTGGCTTGTAGTGTCAGCGGCCGCGGTCGCGATCACGGTGGCGTTCAGTTGTAAATAATCACAACTGATCGCGTCACCGCGTGACATAAGTTCAAAATGGCGGACAAAACGGAGCCAATAATAGAAATTTTAGGGGTGTAAGTGGTTCATCAACATCTTTGAACCAAAGCCAACTTCACCTGCACGCGGTGCACCCTGCTGACTGACATACGAAGCTCTGGCGAAAAGAGAGGCAGGGAGCGTAATTGTAAGCTACCCGACTGGTGAATGTACCTCCACCTCACAGAATACCGCAGCCAAATAACGGTTCCCTTGAGGGCTGTTGTGTTCCTGCGAGTGAGTGAGGTCACCAGAAAGGAAGGAGATGCTGCGGTGGCAGCGGGGGTGGCGGCGCGCGCTACACCGCTGGTCGCGGCTGTTTGAGGGGGCCTTAAATAATCACAACTGATCGCGTCACCGCGTGACATAAGTTCAAAATGGCGGACAAAACGGAACAAATAATAGAAATTTTAGGGGTGTAAGTGGTTCATCAACATCTTTGAACCAAAGCCAACTTCACCTGCACGCGGTGCACCCTGCTGACTGACATACGAAGCTCTGGCGAAAAGAGAGGTAGGGAGCGTAATTGTAAGCTACCCGACTGGTGAATGTACCTCCACCTCACAGAATACCGCAGCCAAATAACGGTTCCCTTGAGGGCTGTTGTGTTCCTGCGAGTGAGTGAGGTCACCAGAAAGGAAGGAGATGCTGCGGTGGCAGCGGGGGTGGCGGCGCGCGAGCGATATTTTATGTTGCAAGCGTTAATATGGCTACGGTAACCGCTTCACATCAGGCGGGACGTATGCTTGTCTGCCACCCGACGCAGTATAAAAAAAATAAAAAATATATTAAAAATTGTTGTCACATCTTGTTAATTAGAACTACACCGTAACAATGCGCGTGCTTGATCGCGCGGTATGGCTGTGATCGCTGGTCACGCCCTGATCGCCACCGCGGCAGTCTGTGTACAAGTGATCGCGCGATCAGATCACCACCGCCACCGCCACCGCCATCGCGGCTGTTTGAGGCAGGCCTTAACAATTTTGTTAATAGAGTTTCTATTGTTTTGTGGGACAGTATATCATAAATAAATAAATGAAATATGCATGGACAAATTACACAGCTCCATCTAGTCTCAAAATAAGCAAAGCTTGTACTATGGGTACTAGATAACTGATAAATGTACTTAAACATATTTCCTATGTTTGCAGAAATATAACATTATAATACATAGGAAACAAACAAACCAAGACTAACTAGTCCTCGGTTACATATTTATTTACTTTAATGATCTTAATTTATTTATTTTATGATTTTCTAGGACAGGCAAAGTGAAGGTACCAGAACATATGGACCTGGTGAAGACTGGTCGCTTCAAGGAGCTGGCTCCGTATGATCCTGACTGGTTCTATGTGCGATGTGCTGCTGTCCTCCGTCACATCTATATCCGCTCCCCTGTTGGTGTCAAGACTGTGACTAAGATCTTTGGTGGACGCAAACGTAATGGTGTCACACCCTCACATTTCTGCAGGTAAATTATGTTATTGATGCATGTATTACACCATCATTCCTCAACCCGGGGGTAACAATGAGTACAAAAAAAGTGTGTATGAAACATTCTTTAATTTATATGTTTAACTCGTGACCTGCTCTGGCTTCGCATGGGCACAATAAAATAGCCTATGTTACTCCTATATTTATAAACAAAAGAATTTTTACCATTTTTTAAGTTTATGTATTTATTTTAAATAAAAAATTACAAACAAAAATACAAATCTTCTCTGTAATATTATTGTAGAATAAATAGAAGAATAAGTAGGATGATGGAAGCTGGGGTGAACAGCATGGAAGCAATACTATTATATTTGTGTCATTTGTAGGGTGGAATAAAATAAAATAAAAATAGAAATTAAGTGTACCTATTAAGTTTATTAAACAAAATTTTAGACAATAAGAAACTAGTATTGGGACGAAGGTCACCTAGGTTCATAAAAATACTAGTATTGGGACGAAGGTCACCTAGGTTCATAAAAATTAATTGGCCCAGTTGGAATGGGAACCAGTCTTCTGCCTGATCTCTGCCACCCGATGTAGTATAAAAAACCGGACAAGTGCGAGTCGGACTCGCCCACCGAGGGTTCCGTATGTACGTAGTATCATTATTAAATTTGATATTTTTCATTATAAATAAGAAATAATGCGTCGAAAAAAATAAATAAAATATATTTTGCAATGTGTACATCAAGCCCTTTCATATGATACCCCATTTGAACTAGTAGTTTCAATTTGAAATTTCGACACCCTATAAAAATATAGACCCCCTATTTTTTAAGATCTATTTACAAATGTATAGTTTTGAGATTTATTCCTGTACTTGTAGTCTATAACGATGTTACTTGCCAAATTTCATAGTTCTAGGTCAACGGGAAGTACCCTATAGGTTTTGATTCCCTTGAGTGTATCGAAATATGCGTTCTTTGCTGAATAAACGGCCGTAACATTTTTCTACGTAAACTTGGCAGTTTGATTTTTTTTTAACTTCATGGGACCGTAGACTTGAGTATACAGTTCAAATTTCAGCTTGATACCTCCACGCATTCTCGACATAGAAATTCTTGACAGACAGACAGACAGACAGACAGACAGACAGACAGACGGACAACAAAGTGATCTTATAAGGGTTCCGTTTTTCCTTTTGAGGTTCGGAACCCTAAAAAAGAGATTAATTCTTCTTATTTTTTATTTTAAATTCAGCTTAAAACTACATCATGTAAACCATCAAGTCTTAATATTTTTCACTAAAATACTGTCCATTTAAAAAAAAAACCGGACAAGTGCGAGTCGGACTCGCCCACCGAGGGTTCCGTAGGTACGTAGTATCATTATTAAATTTGATATTTTTCATTATAAATAAGAAATAATGCGTCGAAAAAATAAATAAAATATATTTTGCAATGTGTACATCAAGCCCTTTCATATGATACCCCATTTGAACTAGTAGTTTCAATTTGAAATTTCGACACCCTATAAAAAATATAGACCCCCTATTTTTTAAGATCTATTTACAAATGTATAGTTTTGAGATTTATTCCTGTACTTGTAGTCTATAACGATGTTACTTGCCAAATTTCATAGTTCTAGGTCAACGGGAAGTACCCTATAGGTTTTGATTCCCTTGAGTGTGTCGAAATATGCGTTTTTTGCTGAATAAACGGCCGTAACTTTTTTCTATGTAAACTTAGCAGTTTGATTTTTTTTTAACTTCATGGGACCGTAGACCTGTGTATACAGTTCAAATTTCAGCTTGATACCTCCACGCATTCTCGAAATAGAAATTCTTGACAGACAGACAGACAGACAGACAGACAGACAGACAGACGGACAACAAAGTGATCTTATAAGGGTTCCGTTTTTCCTTTTGAGGTTCGGAACCCTAAAAATGGAACGCGTAAGAATGGTCGGCTAAATCGGAAAACGAGATAAACCAAATCAGTACTTTTCTAATAATTGAATAGAAATCGGTTAGACTTTATGTTTGTTAATCGTCTGTCGTCATAATAAAACGAATACTTTTTTTTGTATATAATGCGATATATATACGCTCGAATTTTGTGGGCCCAAAAAAAATTGTCTCCTTTGATATTTTTCATTATAAATAAGAAATAATGCGTCGAAAAAAATAAATAAAATATATTTTGAAATGTGTACATCAAGCCCTTTCATATGATACCCCATTTGAACTAGTAGTTTCAATTTGAATTTTCGACACCCTATAAAAAATATAGACCCCCTATTTTTTAAGATCTATTTACAAATGTATAGTTTTGAGATTTATTCCTGTACTTGTAGTCTATAACGATGTTACTTGCCAAATTTCATAGTTCTAGGTCAACGGGAAGTACCCTATAGGTTTTGATTCCCTTGAGTGTGTCGAAATATGCGTTTTTTGGTGAATAAACGGCCGTAACTTTTTTCTACGTAAACTTAGCAGTTTGATTTTTTTTTTACTTCATGGGACCGTAGACCTGAGTATACAGTTCAAATTTCAGCTTGATACCTCCACGCATTCTCGACATAGAAATTCTTGACAGACAGACAGACAGACAGACAGACAGACAGACAGACAGACAGACAGACAGACAGACAGACGGACAACAAAGTGATCTTATAAGGGTTCCGTTTTTCCTTTTGAGGTTCGGAACCCTAAAAATATGTAAAACTGTCTTATTTTTTATTTTAAATTCAGCTTAAAAGTCTTAAAACTACATCATGTAAACCATCAAGTAAATAATTATGTTACCCTCTTAATATTTTTCACGAAAATACTGTCCATTTAAAAAAAAAATGTGAAACTGGTTCCAACCACTGGTTTTGTTTTAACCAGAAGTTGCCTATACTTCTGGTGAAAACTTTTTCTGTTGATATGGAGATGGATGGTTCAGTTAGTGGCTGACTGACCTCTGATGGCTTATCTAGGTTTGCCAAGTGATCTGGTGGTGTGGGTTATATACATATATGTAGTCCACATATCATCATGGTTGTACTAATTTAAGAGCAGAGCTCCTGTTGGTGTAGCAATCAATACTTCTTCCTCCATTGTTCCCTGTTCATAACACATTTCTTAACTTTATATAGTTCCGGCTTTCTTACGACACATATCATGGATGCTCAAGACGTCATTTAAATTTACAGGTCATCAGGCAGCATCGCGCGCAAGTCACTACAGGCTTTGGAAGCCCTGAAGTTGGTTGAAAAGATGCCTGATGGTGGCCGTATACTCACCGTTCAAGGCAGGCGTGATCTTGACAGAATCGCCGCTCAGGTGCGCCTAAAGGCCAAGCAACAAGCAAAGCAGAGTGTGATTGTGCTGTAATTTTATCTAATAAAAGTTTAACAAAAATATATTATTTTGCGTTGCTTCACTTTGTATTATGAAACTTTGGCCTATATAAAATCGTTCCTTGATTTTATATAGGCCAAAGTTGGCCATTGTGGGTTTTTTTACACCAGTCAGGGGTCCTATTCCCGTAATGTTCGTTACGTTATTGTAGCGACTTCGTCGTTATTTAACATTTTAATAAAATAAATGATCTTCATGTGAATGAGTGATGGATTGTGAAAAATTCAAGTGTAATCACTTGAATTTTTCATAATTCATCTCATTCACATGAAGATCATTTCTTATATTTATAGATAGACTAGCTTTCGCCCGCGGCTTCGCTCGCGTGAAATTCGATCATTTTATTATTCAAGCCAAGTCTAACACGCAGCGCAACCACCTTGATGTAGCACCTTTAATTGTACTATATATACAATTATGCAGTTTAGATTTTTTCATACAACATTTTTTTTCCCGCTAACTGTCGTTCCCATGGGAATTTTTCAAAATACAGCCATAACTAAAATTTATATTTACTAAGATATGCATGCATGCTAGATAAGGTAAATTTATATTTACTAAGGTATGCATGCATGCTAGATAAGATATGCATGCATGCTAAATTGAAAACATCTATCTTACGTGATTTAGATTTTTACATACAAAAGTTTTTTCCCGCTAACTCCCGTTCCCGTGGGAATTTTGCAATATCCTGTTGCAACTAAGCTTTAAGTTTACTAAGGTACCTGCATGCCAAATTTCAAGCGTCTAACTTAAGCGGTTTAGATTTTTCATACAAAAGGATTTTCCCGCTAATTCCCGTTCCCGTGGGAATTTCGGGAATTCTTTTCTTAGTGCACCTCTACGGTACCTAAGCTACGTCCCTTCCAAATTTCAAGTGCCTACGTTTAGCCGTTTAGGCTGTGCGTTGATATGTCAGTCAGTCAGTTTCTCCTTTTATATATTTAGATACTAGTAGAATATGCTTTATTTGCAGTTACATCACAAAGAAAACAAAAATATTAATTTGTTACAAACATGTAAATGCAACAAGGCAGTCTTATTGCAAACAATCTTTTAAAGACAACCTTTATGTGATATGTGTATGAATCTAAGCAGGTTTTGCGAGATCAAGAAAAGAGATAGGTACTATAAATTTTCAACTAATGGATTTTCAAACATTCAAAAATACAATTATAATAATCGTATGTTACAATTAAATGGGGCGCTCGCTCGTTTCTCGTGCGAATGAGTGCCGTACACGGCATCTAAATAACTACATGTGAAAAACTAATCAACTAGTGTGTGAACGTATCCAACGGGCTTCAAAGACTATCCCATTTCAGTCGCTACGATACCGTAACAATTGAACAGTTAGTTTGCGAATTAAAGCACGGATGTAAACAGCCATGGCAGCTTAAGCACGCTTGCGTTAATTCGACGATGATGGATAAAGTATTTTTCCATGAAACAATGACGATGTATGAAATGAACGGGCTTGACGTGATCAATGCAGTGAAACAGTAAGTAAACATTTTAGTTCTTTTTTTATCTAAAATTAATAAAAGCTTTTTTCCTCAAAAAGTATTTGAATTAAAGTCCTTTGAGGAGGAGTTTCGATGAATGTTAAGTCCGCTATAATGTTGGCCGAGTGTAAGCCAGCGCGAGCGTCGGCAAATAGGTACAAGGCAAGTGTTAATGTCCTCACTCACGTTGGACAAGTGCGACGAGTGCCAATGCAAGCGGCCAATGTAGACGAGTGTTAGTAGAGGTGCTCACACGTTGGCCACTGTCACTGTTAATTGTGCACTGAGACACTATGGACGTCGACATTGAAGTTACTGCAGCTTCGGCTATTTACTTAATGAGCGTAGTATATAACTATTATTTGGGGTGTGAGTAGTTTATAAACATCTTTGAGCCAAAGTCAACCTCACCTGCACGTGGTGCACCCTGCAGACTAACAGAAAAGGCTCTGGCGAAGAGAGGTAGGGCGTAGCGTAGTTTTTAAGCTGGGGAAGTACATCTATCTCGCAGAGTACAGCAGCCAAATAACAATTTCCTTGCGGGTTGCTGTGTTCCTGCGAGTGAGTGAGGTCACCAGAAAGGAAGTAGTTGCTGAGTTGGCAGCGGGGGTGGCGCCATGGCGGGGCGCGAGCTATATTTCATGTTGCGAGCGTTAATATGACTACGGTAACCGCTTCACATCAGGTGAGCCGTATGCTTCTCTGCCAACTCCCGACGTAGTATAAAAAAATATATCTCAGTGTATACCACACTAATGGTAAAAAAGAAAATAATAAATATAAAATTATGGATTAATTTTGATAATACAAAAATTTCTCCGAAGTGAGGCAAGCGATCACGAGTGACGGCGAGCGAAGACGAGTGCCGCCAAATGACCTCTACACACTCGGCCAACTAGGCGAGCGACACCGAGTGACGACAAGGCAACGCAAGTGGGCTGTTTATATGTTGGCGCTTGCCATCACTCGGCAAGGCTCGGCCAACGTGTAAAGGCGACTTTAACAAAATGTTAAATTTGATTCCATTCATCACAGATTGATGCGTAGGAAAAAGTTCGATTCGGCTCAATTTGACGCCAGCTTTTAGAGAGTGCATAAAATTAGTGGAATCTTTGATTAAAAATGTTTAAATCTCCGTTGTCGAGTTGCACGAAAGGAGCATTCGCTCAGACAGCTCACCATGGCCACTTTAAACTAATGTCGCGTCGGTAACTACTACATTAATAACGACGTCTGTGCAGAGCGAGAATGAGCGTGTGTACGTGCGGCGCCAAACAAACTGTTCCAGATTTGTCTAGGACGGGAGGTGAGGTCAACACGAGGGAGTGGCTATACTGTACATACGTAGTACTATTATTTAGACTATGTCACAGAGCAAATGTTCTGGAATTTTCGGTCTCTGATCTATTGGATTCCTAACGAAGTAATGATATATTTCGACAATTATCACTGACACGAAGCAGGGGCGATAAAATTATATTAATACAAATTTTGAATAAATTTATCGCCCCTGCTCGCAGACATTAGTTGACAAGTTAAAGCTGATCTCAGATGGCGCCACCACTGTACAAACCTTTGTCATTAATTACGTTTTAGATTTGTCTGTTACGTTGATTTCTTGACAATTTTACGATTTAAAACATGTATTTCAATTGGAAAATATGAGAGTTAATAATTAAAATGGTTAATAATAATAAATAAAATGGTTAATAATATTTATCGTTTTGAGCCACAATTTTTTAAGTTTCTCATCTCGAGGAAACTGGTGGCCTCCAGTTTCTTTACAATTTGGTACACAACATACATTTTCTCAATAATGGTCTCTTGAATTCACTACTAATTTCATACAAAAACTGCTTTGATAATGGTCTTTGCGCTGCTAGCGCTACTTTGACAGTTGTCGACCCCATTAATTGTTGATGGCAAAAAATTCGACTGAAGAGTGACTGCCAAACGAAAAAAGGAAACAAAAGAGTGGAGATGTTGACGTCTGTCACTCGCACTTACACAACTGCTTCTTCAATATAGGGATGAGCAAATTAAAAATAAATCGACATTGGTATATTGAATCGATATTTTTCTAAGTTTTTATATGAGGGGGGCAAACGAGCATGTGAGTCACCTGATGGAAAGCAAGCACCGCAGCCCATGGAGATCAGGAGCACCAAGGGGTTGCCGATACATTGCCAACCTACACTGCTTCCTTTTATCTCTCTCTTTTTCTAGTATCGATTTAAGTTGCGAATACTTCTTCTTCTTCTGTTGCATGTTTTTGTTTCCAACAGACACCGCTGAAATTCTTAAAATCATTACAAATTTAAAAAATACTAAGTCTGTAGGCTACGACAATATCTCCACTTATGTCATCAAATCTACCAAACATATCCTAGCACCGATACTTAGTTATTTAATAAATTTGCCCTATATTCAAGGTGAATTCCCACACATATTAAAAACCACAGTGGTCAAACCACTACCTAAAACAGAAAATACTGAAGATCTGGACAACTATAGACCTATCGCATTAGTGCCGATATTATCTAAAATTTTTGAGAAACCTATGCACACTAGAATAAGTAACTTTGTCAACAAACTGGGCATTCTGGATGAGAATCAAAATGGTTTTCAAGAAGGGAAATCAACCGCTTTGGCAGCTTTTAACCTTATACGCAAAATTCAGGGTTACACAGATAAATCTATAGAAGTAGCAGCTGTTTTTATAGATATGAGTAAGGCTTTTGACTTTGTGTCACATGATTTGCTTCTGGAAAAATGTGAAAAATATGGTCTTAGGGATAATACTTATAATTGGCTTAAAACATATATGAACAATAGAATGCAGTATGCTGAAATAACCAATATTGATCAGCATCTCAATGGGACAGCATATAAGTCTGAGAATAAAGAAAAAAACATGGGTGTCCCTCAAGGAAGCACCTTGGGTCCATTGCTGTTTCTTCTATATATAAATGATTTACCGAAATGTACAAAACATTTCTGTTCATTATTTGCTGACGATCTTTCTGTAGTGATTGCAAATTTATTTGATACAAAATCTGACTATAGTAATGAAATTAATAAAACGATAGCTGACATTACAAATTGGTTAAATGATAACAATTTAAAACTAAATATAAAGAAGACGAATTATATACAGTTCCATAACCAAATAAATAAAAAAACTGTAAATTTGAGCGTTCAGAATAATGGACAATGTATCAACGAATGTAACGAAATATCATTTTTGGGGATCATACTGGATAGTCATTGTACTTGGAAGCCACATATACAAAGAGTATGTAAAAAAATTAATAGCTTTTCGTACGCTTTATGGCGGTTAGTTAATATAGCAGACGAAAAAACTGCTCTAATGGCATACCATGGATATGTGGCATCAAATTTAAGATATGGAATAATAATATGGGGAAACTCAGTAGAAGTAGGAAATATTTTTATAGCTCAGAAACAATGTATTCGTTCCATATGTAATTTGTGTCCCAGAACAAGTTGTAAGCCATATTTTAAAAAACTAAAACTGTTGACAGTACCCTGTATGTACATTTATGAAATGTGTCAATTTGTAAAGATACACTCTCATCTATTTCTTAAAAACTGTGATGCAATTGAAAACTATCGCGGAAGGTATCCAAATAAACTAATGTTACCCACGATGTCAACAACATTGTACAGTGATAGCTGTTACCCAATGGCTATTCGCATATATAACAAATTGCCAAAAGCTATTAAAGAACTACATTTTAATTTGTTTAAAACTAAATTGTACCGCGTTCTTCTAGACAAATGTTACTACACTGTTTCAGAGTATCTGACTGATGTCAATATTATGATTTAATTTGATGTATATTATTGTTTTTAAACAATTTTAAATATAAATTTTATGCATTTTATGACATGTATTTTACATTAGACATAATTCTGACATAATAACGACATTCATTGAATATTAAAGGAACTTTTTAGGAAGGAAGGATTTGATCTTCATTTATAATAATATCAAATAATCTTAAATAATGTGCCACCTTCTTTGGAGATATGTAAAATCAATAGAAGTAAACAAATGTATTTTTTGCATGTATTATGTACTAAGTGTGTGTCCTATACTTTATCTTATACCATCAAATTGTCACCACATTTAATGCAAATAAATTATATTCTATTATTCTATTCTATTAATTTAATGGCTCCATCGTTTTTTTTTCCACGATGATTTTGCCAATGTTGAGGTTGAGAAATACACGTTTAAGTCAATAAGACTATTGATCGGTATCTAAATAGCGGAAGTACAATGAGCGACCTAACACAACAAGTGAATAAATTATCGAGATTTTGATTTATCTATATACATCTGATTACTTATAACATAAAAGGCAAGAGCAATATCAACAAATAGCAAATTTTGATTTGATTGATTTGGAAGCACCTTGCACCGATTCATTCAACGAATTCCTGCCAAAAAGTCCCAATATTCCAATTCCCATAAATGTTCAACCGCTACGATATCGTAGCGATTTAGTTATTGAAACCCTTATAATTGAATGAAATCCACATGGCGAATTTCATTCATACTAATTTCTCGCATACTTGAAATTAGTTTACAATAGGACCGTTCCATTCAATTGTAATGTACATACAATTATAACGAATGGAATGGTCCATAATTGAATGAATGTTGAATGTCGTCGTCAACCTTTATTCATCCCACTGCTGGGATACAGGTCTACCCTCAACCGAGGGGGCTAGAGCATCCACCACGCTGCTCAACTGTGGCTTGGTGGATTTGGAATGTTGAATATACGGGAAAAATTGTATATATGAAAAATTTGAATCTAACAGCCGTCATGTGCGCACAGCGAAATAGGTGCAAAGTAGCTACGACAACGTAACGATTGAACATTACAGGAATCGGACGCCAGGTATATTATAATACGGTTGGCTATAGGTGTGGTGGGTTGGGGTAGGGACCACCCTAGTAGACTTACCAAAGTAGAGGTAAGATACATAATTACAAAGAAAATCAATGAAAGATAATCTTAAACAACAATTTACAAATTTATAAATTTTGGCGATGCTCTAAGTGTTGACTGATGTGGAAAAATGTTAGTTCCCATTTAATTAATTTTTACTCTTGTCGGCCGCTCTATAATAATCTAATGAAATATTTATATTTATAAATCTAGTTGCAAAATATTTATAAACATTGTTGATGATTTCGAGTAACTGTTCCTTGTTTTTTCCTATAGACGCCATCGTACAACTTTATGTAATTTAAAGTTGAGTTTTTAACAGCTTATTTATATTTTGAAGTAAACGTGACTGTTGGAGAATTAGTTTTATTGTTTATGGTTTTATTGATGGCTGAAAAACATAGTGACAGATTGTAGGAATTTGAATTCAAATATGAGAATGTATTTTGTTTGGGGTTTGAGAAAATTTAGTTGAAAAGAAGTTGTCAAGAAGTATCAGGAAAAAGATATGGTAGATTGTGGTTTTATCGTTTTGAGTTTTATTTTGATGAAATATATTATAGTATGAGAAGATGAAGTTTTTATAACATTTTAGATAGTGTGTTCCCAAAAGGTCGATAACAGGTGATAGTGAATCAACCCTGCAGGAAACCCCCTCAACACGTTGTGATTCAACAACAGGTCATGGGCCTTGCAAAAAAATATTTTTTTGATTAAGAGTTTATATTAATAAATTAACATGGATTCCGAAAATATGGGTGAGAAATTTAAAACTGATTTTTATCCTAAACTAAACAGTGACTGTGGTTATACCATATGGAAGAAAAAGATGCTTATTCTTTTACACGCTAAAGATTTGCATGATGTTTTGACTGCCGAATCAAAAGAAAAGGTATGTACAAAGAAAGACAATAAAGCAAAATACATAATTATCAATAGTTTGCACGACAAATATATTAATCATATTATAGAATGTAATACCGCTAAGGATATGATTACAAAATTAGATAATTTATTTTTGGGAAATAAAGAAACACAGATTTGCACTTTATTGGAAGAATTTTATAATTTCAAAATTACAGAAAACATCATGAATGACATTAGTAAACTGCAAAATAAAGTAACAAAAATTAGGAGCCTTGATTTTCAAATGGAAGAACAGCAAGTCATATCAAAAATATTAAGCTGTTTACCTACAAAATTTGACTACTTTCGAACGGCGTGGCAATCAACTGGAAAACAAGATAGGAATTTAGATAATTTGATTTCAAGAATATTAGTGGAGGTGAATCATCAAGACAGAAAGGAGAATGTTGAAAGTGAAACAACTGCGAACACATTTTATATTAAAGACTGTTACAACTGTGGCAAGAAAGGACATGTTGCTAAATTTTGCAGAAACAGAAATACACATAACAGGATGGAATACAAGGGAAATGCACTACAATGTTTTAAGTGTTTAAAAATTGGACATAAACATACAGCTTGCAAAGAACAAAATAACTGTAGTGTTTGTAAGAATGACTCACATTATACAAAATACTGTTTAGATAGAGGATCAAGTACTGTAAGTAATGTCAAATCTTTAACATTCAGTTCACATGAAATAGTTGAATTTATAATGGATTCTGGAGCAAGTAACCATATAATTAATAATGATAAATATTTACAAAATTTAAGCAATAAACAATATAGAATAGCAACAGCTGATGGTAACATACATACTGTTAATAAAGTAGGAAAACTGTACAGTAGAAATAACAATTGGACCTTCAGTGATGTTCTATATGTTCCAAAAATGATAAAAAATATTATTTCAATACCGAAGCTGACAGATTATAATTATGAAATTAAATTTTTCAGAAACCAATGTAAGGTCTACGATGATGGGGTCTGCTTTCTTACTGCGACCAGGTGCAGTGACGACCTGTACTACGTAAGAATTCCTATTGAATATGTTAACCACATAGGAAATTCAAGGTCAGTCAACTTTTCTAAAATATCAAAAGAGGAATTTTGGCATAGAGCATTAGGACATTCCTCGAATAATAATACTAAAGGCTTAGTACGTGGTATTAATCTTGATATTAAAGATAGTTTGGACATCTGCGAAGTCTGCACGCAATCCAAGTTATGTAGAAAACCTTTCAAAACAGAACGTCATAGGGCTACAAAGCCATTAGAAATTGTTCATAGCGACATCTGTGGGCCAATAGGGGTTCCAACTTTTGACGGATATAAATATTTTATCACATTTTTAGATGATTACACACACTTTATGAAAGTATTTCTCATTAAAAGAAAAGATGAAGCATATTCTAAAATAATTAATTATATTAATGTGGCAGAAAATCATTTTAATACTAAAATTAAAACTTTTAGATGCGATAATGGGGGAGAATACTCTAGTAAAAGATTAAAGATTTTTTTTGAAGAAAGGGGAATTCAAATAGATTATAATATACCATATACACCCCAACTTAATGGGAAATCTGAGCGATTAAATAGAACAATTATGGAAAAGACTAGAGCGTTACTATTTGATATGAGTTTACCAAAACAATTATGGGGTGAAGCGGTACTTACTGCAGCATATTTAACTAATAGGTGCTCGAATAGAATTAATAGTAGAACGCCGGCTGAAATGTGGTTCAACAGAATTCCAAATTTAGAACATTTAAATATTTTCGGCTCTTTGGCTTATTTTAAAAATAATAAACCTAATGTTAGTAAATTAGATTCAAGGTGCAATAAGGGTTTATTAATTGGTTATACGAATAATGGTTATAAGATTTGGGATCCAATTAATTTAAAAATACATTATTCTAGAGATGTGAAATTTGATAATAATAAAACAAAAGTTACTGAATTTTTAAAAGAATATAATTCGAGTGATAACATGATGGATTTATATAGAATTTTTTGTGATGAAAATGTTAATGAGTGTTCGGTGGATAGTGATTCTCACTTTGAGAGGGGAAATTATAGATATAGTCATGCAGGGTCGAATAGTGATGGGAATACACAAGTGATAGATATTGTCGATGGTTATAATTTAGAAAATAGTGATGGATTTAGTGCGGTTAATAATGATGAAGAATTTTTAAATAATAATGAAGAAAGTTTAAAGAATAATGATGAGGTTTTGAATAATAATAATATTGAAGAAGATAATGGTATTTGTGTAAATGAAATAGTGGAGCCAGTGATTTTAAATGAAAATGTTCAAGAAAATGAAGATGACGATGATGAACTATTTGAAGATGCAAATGAAATAATTAATGAACAAATTCCTAGAAGAATTTTGCCTAAAAGAGAGAGAAGATTACCAGAGAGATTGAAAGATTATGATTTAGAAAGTTCGTTTTTAACTTATGGTGAAGCAATTAAAGGTGATGAGAAGTTGTTATGGCAAAAGGCCATTGATGAAGAAAAAGATTCTTTGGAAAAGAATAAGACATGGGTTATTGTAAATAAGTCAGAAGCAGAAAATAGAAAAATAATTACAAGTAAATGGATTTTTACAATTAAACCAGGTGGAAAATATAAAGCTAGATTAGTAGCAAGAGGTTTCTTACAGAAATATAATATTGATTATAAAGAAACATATAGTCCAGTGGTTAATACTACAAGTATACGTTTACTGTTGGCAATTGCGGCTCAAAGAGGATACAAGATGAAGCAATTTGATGTGAAGACAGCATTTTTATATGGAGATTTGGAAGAAGACATTTTTATGGAAATACCAACAGGCTATAATATTGAAAATAGTAAGAATAAAATTTGTAAATTAAAGAAGAGTTTATATGGACTGAAACAAGCACCACTTATGTGGAACAAGAGGATAACCGAATATTTAAAAAAGTTAGGTTTTATACAATTAAAATTAGATCCTTGTTTGTTTTTCTGTAAAGAGAAAGAAATATATTTAGCAATTTATGTTGATGACGGAGTTTTAATCGGAAATAATATTTTAGAATTAAATAATATAATAACAAAATTAGAAAAAGAATTTGAAATGAGAAAGTTTGATAAAGTTGAAAAGTTTCTTGGTATTGATATAGACGTTAGAGATAATTTTGTAAAAATATATCAAAAGACATATGTAGAATTATTAATAAATAAATATAATTATGAGAATTTGAAACCAAGTGTTTATCCGGATATTTTGATCGATACACATCAAGAGGGGAAAGGGAGTATTGATGATGTGCATCGTTATAGGACATTTATAGGTTCTTTATTATATTTAGTGAATAAAACTCGTTTAGATCTTGCTTTTCATGTTGGGTATTGTAGTCGATTTCAAGAGAATCCTAACTTAAATGATTTTCTAAATATCAAAAATTTGTTTAGGTATTTAAAAAGCTCTGTTTCGAATGGGATTACTTATTTGAGAGGGAATGATTTAACTTTGAGAGCGTATTGTGATGCAGACTTTGCCGGTGATCCTGATACTAGGAAAAGTATGACTGGCTTTGTCATCCTGTACAGTGGTGGACCTATTCATTGGTGTTCGCGTAAACAGTCCGTGACTGCTCTGTCCAGTACAGAGGCAGAATACATCTCAGCTGCCGAATGCATTAAAGATCTATTATACGTTCAAAAATTAATTCATGAAATAACTGGTAAAATACCAAAAACGGAACTATTTGTTGATAATCAGTCGGCTATTGTATTAATTAAAAATGGAATCTTGAATAGAAGAAGTAAACATATAGACGTTAGATTTCACTTTATTAAAGAAAAAAATTCAAGAAAATAAAATTGAGATATTCTACTGTCCAACAAATTCAAATTATGCGGACATATTGACAAAAGGATTAGACAGAACAAAGTTTTTAAGACTAAGGAAATATATAGTTAGCGACACTTAATTAAAAATGAACATAGTGAAGTGATTTAATGTAATGTTATAGATATAATGATAGGTTAAGGTTGTTTGGCTGATTAATTGGAAATTTTGTTTTAAGGTTGTTTTGATTGATTAATTTGAAATTTATATATTAAGGTTGTTTAGGTAGAATTATTTTAAATTAATATTTATGGGGTTATGTTTATTTAGATAGATTTGTTAAGTGGGGAATATGTGTATGGGATTTAAAAAGTTAGTAAATATTAATTTAAGAGGGGATGTTGGAGAATTAGTTTTATTGTTTATGGTTTTATTGATGGCTGAAAAACATAGTGACAGATTGTAGGAATTTGAATTCAAATAAGAGAATGTATTTTGTTTGGGGTTTGAGAAAATTTAGTTGAAAAGAAGTTGTCAAGAAGTATCAGGAAAAAGATGTGGTAGATTGTGGTTTTATCGTTTTGAGTTTTATTTTGATGAAATTGTTGGAGAATTCGTTTTATTGTTTATGGTTTTATTGATGGCTAAAAAAACATAGTGACATTGTAGGAAGTTGAATTTAAATAAAAGAATGTATTTTGTTTGGGGTTTGAGAAAATTTAGTTGTAAAGAAGTTGTCAAGAAGAATCAGGAAAAAGATGTGGTAGATTGTGGTTTATTGTTTTAAGTTTTATTTTGATGAAATATATTTTATTATGAGAAGATGAAGTTTTTAATAACATTTTAGATAGTGTGTTCCCAAAAGGTGATAGTGAATCAACCCTGAAGGAAACCCCTCTCAACACGATGTGATTCAGCAACAGGTCATGGGCCTTGCAAAATAAAATATTTTTTTGATTAAAAGTTTATATTAATAAATTAACATGGATTCCGAAAATATGGGTGAGAAATTTAAAACTGATTTTTATCCTAAACTAAACAGTGACTGTGGTTATACCATATGGAAGAACAAGATGCTTATTCTTTTACACGCTAAAGATTTGCATGATGTTTTGACTGCCGAATCAAAAGAAAAGGTATGTACAAAGAAAGACAATAAAGCAAAATACCTAATTATTAATAGTTTGCACGACAAATATATTAATCATATTATAGAATGTAATACCGCTAAGGATATGATTACAAAATTAGATAATTTATTTTTGGGAAATAAAGAAACACAGATTTGCACTTTATTGGAAGAATTTTATAATTTCAAAATTACAGAAAACATCATGAATGACATTAGTAAACTGCAAAATAAAGTAACAAAAATTAGGAGCCTTGATTTTCAAATGGAAGACCAGCAAGTCATATCAAAAATATTAAGCTGTTTACCTACAAAATTTGACTACTTTCGAACGGCGTGGCAATCAACTGGAAAACAAGATAGGAATTTAGATAATTTGATTTCAAGAATATTAGTGGAGGTAAATCATCAAGACAGAAAGGAGAATGATGAAAGTGAAACAACTGCCAACACATTTTATATTAAAGACTGTTACAACTGTGGCAAGAAAGGACATGTTGCTAAATTTTGCAGAAACAGAAATACACATAACAGGATGGAATACAAGGGAAATGCACTACAATGTTTTAAATGTTTAACAATTGGACATAAACATACAGCTTGCAAAGAAGAAAATAACTGTAGTATTTGTAAGAATGACTCACATTATACAAAATACTGCTTAGATAGAGGATCAAGTACTGTAAGTAATGTCAAATCTTTAACATTCAGTTCACATGAAATAGTTGAATTTATAATGGATTCTGGAGCAAGTAACCATATAATTAATAATGATAAATATTTACAAAATTTAAGCAATAAACAATATAGAATAGCAACAGCTGATGGTAACATACATACTGTTAATAAAGTAGGAAAACTGTACAGTAGAAATAACAATTGGACCTTCAGTGATGTTCTATATGTTCCAAAAATGATAAAAAATATTATTTCAATACCGAAGCTGACAGATTATAATTATGAAATTAAATTTTTCAGAAACCAATGTAAGGTCTACGATGATGGGGTCTGCTTTCTTACTGCGACCAGGGGCAGTGACGACCTGTACTACGTAAGAATTCCTATTGAATATGTTAACCACATAGGAAATTCAAGGTCAGTCAACTTTTCTAGAATATCAAAAGAGGAATTTTGGCATAGAGCATTAGGACATTCCTCGATTAATAATACTAAAGGCTTAGTACGTGGTATTAATCTTGATATTAAAGATAGTTTGGACATCTGCGAAGTCTGCACGCAATCCAAGTTATGTAGAAAACCTTTCAAAACAGAACGTCATAGGGCTACAAAGCCATTAGAAATTGTTCATAGCGACATCTGTGGGCCAATAGGGGTTCCAACTTTTGACGGATATAAATATTTTATTACATTTTTAGATGATTACACACACTTTATGAAAGTTTTTCTTATTAAAAGAAAAGATGAAGCATATTCTAAAATAATTAATTATATTAATGTGGCAGAAAATCATTTTAATACTAAAATTAAAACTTTTAGATGCGATAATGGGGGAGAATACTCTAGTAATAGATTAAAGAAATTTTTTGAAGAAAGGGGAATTCAAATAGATTATAATATACCATATACACCCCAACTTAATGGGAAATCTGAGCGATTAAATAGAACAATTATGGAAAAGACTAGAGCGTTACTATTTGATATGAGTTTACCAAAACAATTATGGGGTGAAGCGGTACTTACTGCAGCATATTTAACTAATAGGTGCTCGAATAGAATTAATAGTAGAACGCCGGCTGAAATGTGGTTCAACAGAATTCCAAATTTAGAACATTTAAATATTTTCGGTTCTTTGGCTTATTTTAAAAATAATAAACCTAATGTTAGTAAATTAGATTCAAGGTGCAATAAGGGTTTATTAATTGGTTATACGAATAACGGTTATAAGATTTGGGATCCAATTAATTTAAAAATACATTATTCTAGAGATGTTAAATTTGATAATAATAAAACAAAAGTTATTGAATTTTTAGAAGAATATAATTCGAGTGATAACATGATGGATTTATATAGAATTTTTTGTGATGAAAATGTTAATGAGTGTTCGGTGGATAGTGATTCTCACTTTGAGAGGGGAAATTATAGATATAGTCATGCAGGGTCGAATAGTGATGGGAATACACAAGTGATAGATATTGTCGATGATTATAATTTAGAAAATAGTGATGGAATTAGTGCGGTTAATAATGATGAAGAATTTTTAAATAATAATGAAGAAAGTTTAAAGAATAATGATGAGGTTTTAAATAATAATGATAGTGAAGATGATAATGGTGTTTGTGTAAATGAAATAGTGGAGCCAGAGATTTTAAATGAAAATGTTCAAGAAAATGAAGATGAAGATGATGAACTATTTGAAGATGCAAATGAAATAATTAATGAACAAATTCCTAGAAGAATTTTGCCTAAAAGAGAGAGAAGATTACCAGAGAAATTGAAAGATTATGGTTTAGAAAGTTCGTTTTTAACTTATGGTGAAGCAATTAAAGGTGATGAGAAGTTGTTATGGCAAAAGGCCATTGATGAAGAAAAAGATTCTTTGGAAAAGAATAAGACATGGGTTATTGTAAATAAGTCAGAAGCAGAAAATAGAAAAATAATTACAAGTAAATGGATTTTTACAATTAAACCAGGTGGAAAATATAAAGCTAGATTAGTAGCAAGAGGTTTCTTACAGAAATATAATATTGATTATAAAGAAACATATAGTCCAGTGGTTAATACTACAAGTATACGTTTACTGTTGGCAATTGCGGCTCAAAGAGGATACAAGATGAAGCAATTTGATGTGAAGACAGCATTTTTATATGGAGATTTGGAAGAAGAAATTTTTATGGAAATACCAACAGGTTATAATATTGAAAATAGTAAGAATAAAATTTGTAAATTAAAGAAGAGTTTATATGGACTGAAACAAGCACCACTTATGTGGAACAAGAGGATAACCGAATATTTAAAAAAGTTAGGTTTTATACAATTAAAATTAGATCCTTGTTTATTTTTCTGTAAAGAGAAAGAAATATATTTAGCAATTTATGTTGATGACGGAGTTTTAATCGGAAATAATATTTTACAATTAAATAATATAATAACAAAATTAGAAAAAGAATTTGAAATGAGAAAGTTTGATAAAGTTGAAAAGTTTCTTGGTATTGATATAGACGTTAGAGATAATTTTGTAAAAATATATCAAAAGACATATGTAGAATCATTAATTAATAAATATAATTATGAGAATTTGAAACCAAGTGTTTATCCGGATATTTTGATCGATACACATCAAGAGGGGAAAGGGAGTATTGATGATGTGCATCGTTATAGGACATTTATAGGTTCTTTATTATATTTAGTGAATAAAACTCGTTTAGATCTTGCTTTTCATGTTGGGTATTGTAGTCGATTTCAAGAGAATCCTAACTTAAATGATTTTCTAAATATCAAAAATTTGTTTAGGTATTTAAAAAGCTCTGTTTTGAATGGCATTACTTATTTGAGAGGGAATGATTTAACTTTGAGAGCGTATTGTGATGCAGACTTTGCCGGTGATCCTGATACTAGGAAAAGTACGACTGGCTTTGTCATCCTGTACAGTGGTGGACCTGTTCATTGGTGTTCGCGTAAACAGTCCGTGACTGCTCTGTCCAGTACAGAGGCAGAATACATCTCAGCTGCCGAATGCATTAAAGATCTATTATACGTTCAAAAATTAATTCATGAAATAACTGGTAAAATACCAAAAACGGAACTATTTGTTGATAATCAGTCGGCTATTGTATTAATTAAAAATGGAATCTTGAATAGAAGAAGTAAACATATAGACGTTAGATTTCACTTTATTAAAGAAAAAATTCAAGAAAATAAAATTGAGATATTCTACTGTCCAACAAATTCAAATTATGCGGACATATTGACAAAAGGATTAGACAGAACAAAGTTTTTAAGACTAAGGAAATATATAGTTAGTGACACTTAATTAAAAATGAACATAGTGAAGTGATTTAATGTAATGTTATAGATATAATGATAGGTTAAGGTTGTTTGGCTGATTAATTGGAAATTTAGTTTTAAGGTTGTTTTGATTGATTAATTTGAAATTTATATATTAAGGTTTAGGTAGAATTATTTTAAATTAATATTTATGGGGTTATATTTATTTAGATAGATTTGTTAAGTGGGGAATATGTGTATGGGATTTAATAAGTTAGGTAATATTAATTTAAGAGGGGATGTTGGAGAATTCGTTTTATTGTTTATGGTTTTATTGATGGCTAAAAAAACATAGTGACATTGTAGGAAGTTGAATTTAAATAAAAGAATGTATTTTGTTTGGGGTTTGAGAAAATTTAGTTGTAAAGAAGTTGTCAAGAAGAATCAGGAAAAAGATGTGGTAGATTGTGGTTTATTGTTTTAAGTTTTATTTTGATGAAATATATTTTATTATGAGAAGATGAAGTTTTTAATAACATTTTAGATAGTGTGTTCCCAAAAGGTGATAGTGAATCAACCCTGAAGGAAACCCCTCTCAACACGATGTGATTCAGCAACAGAAATATATTATAGTATGAGAAGATGAAGTTTTTATAACATTTTAGATAGTGTGTTCCCAAAAGGTCGATAACAGGTGATAGTGAATCAACCCTGCAGGAAACCCCCTCAACACGTTGTGATTCAACAACAGTGACCATACGACCAAGCGCATTTAAATCACGACTAGAAGGTGGTGTGCGACAGAGATAACGTTCTACGAAGCTAAAATTAGCCTACAGGCAATAGGCTAATATTAGCATCGTAGAGTTTCAAAACTTAGTTTTTACATGTAATTTATAAAATCAAAAAATAATAAAATCGATTTAAAAAAAAAATGATATCCAAAAAGGAATTCAATTCCCATATTTAAAAAAAATTGCCTTTGATGTATCGGCTTTCGTATCGTTCATCGATGTTAATAACGATTTTTTACAAATGTCAAATTATTATTTATACATTTGTTAAAATTCGATTACATTCGTGGTCTGTAGCATCCCTAGTTGGTTGGATTTGACAGATCAGAATAATACACTTCATTTCGATATAGACGCAGCGCAGTTTTGTTTAATTTACGTATTTGATTGGTTGTGTTTGGACATGCAGTGAGCACAAAATGTTGGTAGCTTTTGGACGTCGTACAGCGTTTATTGCACTAGTGTTTTTATTAACATATGTGACTAGTTTACGGCAGTATGGGACATCTGGTGGGTCTTTGTACGTGGCAGAAGAGGGGCTGGACAGGGGTCAGAAATACTCCGTAATAAACAAAATTGCTGACGACAAAGATAGTTCGCAGTTAGAAAGGAGAAAACGCGATGCGGCTGTGCCCCCGGCACCGACACCCGCAGCACAGAAAAATATAAGTACATGGGTAACGATCCATTTCCTTATTAAATTCTCTCTGTCCCCTTTGTTATTGTATTATCTACTCGGTGCCCGCAGTACGACAGATTACTTGGTCGCCGTTTTTTCTTATTATCTATTTTTGTACACCTGTTTCCAATGACATCTAATTTTTTCCCAAAGTCTTTGTTTACTTTTGCAAATTACTAATTGCAATGTACTACAGTGAGGGAAACATGCATGCATTACCATGACTAAGCAGTTTTGATTCTCCTATTTTGTTCTAGTAGAGTTAATAAATCCACTGAGGCATAGATATGAGAAACACCAATTATTAAAAATTCAATGTTTCTTCCCTAAGAAAGACATTCTCAGTATTTTCCATATATTTTAAACTAATGGAATTTTAGTTGAGAAGAATGTTCTGGAGTGAAATATTTTACAATTTCTAAATTTGATAATACCTAATACAAAAGTGATAGTAGATATTTGCCTTATTATATCTTACACTTTTATTATTTAATTATAACAGTTAAATAGAATCAAATGTATATATGAAAATAATAAAACAAAATGAAATCCATACTAATTTTGTTTGTATGTTTGTTCAACTGGTACATGGAAAGGTATCAAGGGATTGATATAATTTTATTTGTGTGGCTAGTATAAAGCCTGGAGGATGACCTAGGCTACTTTTATCCTGGAAAAACATCATATTTCCATGGGAAAAAAAGTTTTATTTATGACCATGTGAGCGAAAACACTCAACAGCTAGTAATGATGTAAATAAAAAAATCAGTATTTGGTAACCCTGCACTAGAACAATTTTTTTAGACATTATTGTTGTAAATCTCAGTGGCTTGACATGGTTTGTTGTTGATAAGATCTATGTCAGTTAGCTCTCATGCTATACTTTATTTCAAAGTCATGAGATTCAATTCATTACAGAGACCAGTATTAAAATGTTCATATGGTTGTACAATCCACATTTTTCACATAACACAACAGTTGGGTCCAATTTAACATAAGTAAATTAATAATAAAAATGTATTATTATTATTCATTGTAACAAAAAAAGATAAAATGATCTTTGCATATATTTTTTTTTGTTACAAAGAATCATAATAATACCTTTGGCTGTAGACCAAAAATATTTGCACCTGATGAGTCTTCAAATGTATTCATAGTTTAGACTTTAGATAAACAGAATACAAGACAAACTTGTGAAATTGTGGATTTAACATTTTCTTTATGGTCCAATTTGTTGCAAATCTCAAAACATCTAGTAAGTCCTATTACTCCACTGAGAACATTAAATATGTGACATGGGTTTCATCAGTCATTAATACTGATAAATATGTCCATGACAATTATACTTTTTATTTTCTTTTAACATTCATTCGTACCCATCCATACTACACTATCCAGATCCATACTTATTTAATATTATAAATTTTAAAGCATGTTTGTTCTTTTGTCTTTTTTTCACATTGAAAGAAACCAATGGATTGAGGTGGTATTTTTTATTGATATTTGTTTAAGGTCTAAAGTGTGACATAGGCTGCTTTTTATGCCAGAAAAGCATGTCATTCCCACCATGCAGGTGAAGTCGCACATAAATAGCTACTGAATTATAATATTTTAATTATGAAAGTGTGTTTGTTTGTGTGTTCTTCTTTCATATCAAAAGGAACGAATGGATTGAATTGATTTTTAATGGGAATAGTTTGAGATCTGTAGAGTGACATAGGCTACTTACTGGTTATCCCAGACAAACATCTTGTTTTTGTTTGTTTACACAACTTTATTGCACATTACATAATACACAGCAGTGATACATGGTTTACAAAGGCAGGCTTATTCCTTTGAGAAATCTTTTCTAGCCAACCATTGCTTTTTGGTTACTGAATTATTTTTTCCCAGTGGGAATAAGATGATGGCAAAAATTTACATGTGGACGAGGTCGCGGTTAATATATATAATAAATGTTTTATCCTTTCTATTGGTTAGTTACTAAATAAATATGTATCTTCAACAGACCACTCATCTCAATGATAGTCACCAGCAGCTGATGGTCCACTGGGTGGGCGAAGGGTCCAATGTAATCATCTGCCTAGCCCGGGATTCCGTTCCCAGGGTCAAGGGAGGAATTGCACCATCTGCACTTTTTATATCCTATGACTACGGCAAGAATTTTACCAATAAGACGGAGAGTTTTAGACTGGGAGATGAACTTGATAGTGGATATGCCCAGTTGGACAAGTTCTTCAACCATCCCAAGTATCCAGAATTTGTGAGTATCTTTTTATCTTTGTTTTCCAGTTATTCAATAATTAACATGATAAAAACGACCATTTTTAGTTAAGAATTTGTAAAGGGATTTTTCATTTTGTTTTCTATTTGACAAATCTTATTATCATAATTTGTTAATGATTGCAGAACATAATTTTACTATTTAATTCTGTTTACGAACTATAACTCTTATTCAATTTCAATACTAATGTTTAATATAAACTCTTTATGGGTAAAAAAATATTTAGTACAAACTAAAACCATATTGTTCTAAGATTACCATGGAACAGTGCGCCACATTTTTCACATACTTTTTATGAAAGAAATATACTAGATTCAATTGACTGTCATTTTGGATTTTTGCATTTTTGGTTATTGAGAAAATGTTATTTCAGAAACAGGCTCCATATTTCTTTTAGGGGAATATTTATATAATAGAAATATTTTAAATCCAGATTCATAAAACAATCTTCAGGCAGGCATAGTATAAGTAATAGTACTTCGTACAGCATACTGTACGTAGTACTATTACTTATGGCCATAGCCACTCCCTGCCACTCTCACGTGCCTACCTCACCTCCCCTGTGAGACGAATCTGGAACAGTTTGTATGGCGCCGCACGCACACATGCTCATTTTAGCTCTGCATAGACGTCATTGTAGTAGTTATCGACGCGACATTTGTATGGAGTGGCCAGGGTCGCCGGGGTTTAGGCATGCTTTTAAAATAATATTGGCAGTTTATGAAATATGAAAAAAAAATATTTTAAATAGTGAATGGTTAGTTGTGTCTCTGAGTGTAGTTTCTTTGCCTGTTATCACTTGAAGATATTTTAAAGATATCTTGATATTAGATTAATATTTTTAATACTTACTACCAAAGTGGCAGACAACCATATAGTCTTATTTCCGTTTAGAAAGTTTAGTATGTTCTCTTAAAGAAAGTGAACAATTAACCTTTATTCATAAATACAGGTCATTATGAAAATATTTACCTATTTACAATGATGACAAAGAAACCGAGCGTAAGTTAAAAGTACTCCATGACTTTCAAAAAACCTTTAAAACATAGTACCTACATAGTTTTTGATGTATTACAACAAAGGAAATTGATTTTGTTTTTTTAGGAAACACTTATAGAGCTTATCTCATTGGAATAAGGTTCCCTTAAAGACGTAAATCTTTCTCCCTTGTTGATTGTGCCTATATTCTTTATTTACATTAGTAGCTTATCTGTATTTAGCGCTCGCTTAGCGAGTGGTGTTATAAATGTAGTGTATTATTGTAGTTCCAATCACGTTACCTACCGTCAAAGGAAAATGTACCTTATTTGTTTGCGTTTAAAACTTTAATGCAATCACCTAATTCAACTTAAACTTAATAAAATATAATTATATTATATTTAAAGAATAATTTAATAAAATATACCTATATAAAGCTCAGTTGGAAGAGCAATCGAACGGTCATCGAAAGGTCGTGGGTTTAAATCCCACATAGGCTGAGGAGATGAATATTTCCATTAAAAAAATATATATATATATTTCTGAACATTCTGAATTTACACAACGCCATCTGGGACAACTGATAAATGTACTTGAATACATTTATTCCTTGTTATTCGTACCTTGGCTTATATCACGCCCGCTGAAAACTGCCCTTTTAAATGTCTGTTGAGTCTAATTAGAACTCGATTCGTAAACCTATCTCGAGTTTTGTTTAAAAATTCGAGCTTTTCTACACTACGGGTCTTTCTAAAGTCATGCGTTTTTCGCCTCACATGCGGGATCTGTCATAGTAATTTATCCGCATGCGTGTTTTTTACAAATCCGCACGCGGGACGATAAACGCACGAGTCTAAAAATACCCTTATACATAGGACTACTTTTTGAATCTATGATCCGCATCGTAGTGTATTCAAGTCATTTATTCAAAGAGACTGGCATGATAAAGAAGCTGGCTTTATTGCTAAAAACAATATTTTCCATTTCAATTATAAGGAAATAATTGAAATCCAAAAATAAAACGTCCTTTATTTCGGTACGAGGTGACGGTTTTAAAACCGAGACTTTTGGTCACTAAGTTTGAGGAAACGTAATCGAAGAGTTTGTATTATAGTGCCTTTCCGCCCGAATGTCATATGACAGTTTTGTCAGTCGGGTAAAAACAACAGTTTTTGTACGGCAAAACATAAGAATTAGTAACTTGGCAAGTTGGCACCATGTGTCCGAAGTGGCCTCTTTGGAAGGATTTGTGGTATTGTGACCGTAGAAATTTATGTGTTCTGTGATTGTTACCGCGGGCACCCTGCCACAGATTACATAATAGGCCCTGCGGGGTCACTCTCATGCTCGCACGGCGCATAAAAAATGCAATTGCTTTCAAACAGAATGTCTTTATTATAAACAATAGTCAAGATGTTACAAGGTTTGTAGAATTCTCTTAAGTGTTGTTTAGTTATTTGCTACGTGTAAGAAAAATATATCCTACTTTCTCCTAATACTTATTCCAAATGGGTGATTCCATTATCGCGGGTGCGCGGGTTAGACGTGTATAAAACCAAAAATATATTTAAAGGATGTGCACTAGATGTACACAACACATCAGTAATTCATGATCGGAATATTCCCCTCTCCCTCCCTTCTTCACCCGAGGCAGGTAAAAAAGTAATTGCACAGTCCAGGAAATTGACCTTGCAGCTGTGATAACACCACGTGTGTTGATCAATAGCTATCGCAAAATACGAGTATGTACGGTATGTAATATGTATGTATGTATCCATGCGAGTACTTACGTAGGTTATAATAATAAACAAATGTGACAAGGAAATACTGGTACACCTAGACACCGATATGTCAGGTTAGGTACAAATGCTTCACAAGTAAACTGACAAAAGAGAACATCACAATATGTTACTGATAAATTATTAACGAGGAAGGCTATTAGACTTATATTACAAATAATAGTACATACTTGGTACATACATATTTCTAATCCAAGTATCTTCTAGAATAATATCATAGATGAGTTAGTATTATTTTATACTAGCTGCACGCCCCAGATTCGCACGGGTAGAAAGTGGTGTTTTATTTTCCTCGCAACTTTTACTTCTTTTCCATAAGAACCTTCCTTATACCTTAACGAAACTATTAAAACAAAAATTTGCAAAATTGGTCGAGCCGTTCTCGATTTTGCGCTTAGTAACATAATTTTTTATTTATATACATTTAGATAGTTAATTGATTCAGGTGTTATTTTACGGAAGTAAAATTTACATGTATTATATAGATTTGTTTGAGACATTGAGATCTTAGGATTTATTGACTTTTACAAGCAGATTTATATGTTTAGTATATACATACATAGAAAGAAGTCTTTATTTGCAAGCCATTTTTTAGTTTCATACCGAGTTAATCTCAATCTATCAAATTAACTTTAACCCATTTCTTATGTTCGATTGAGCGGAAATGTGGCACTCATGTTTGGTTATCTGATAATGCATTATTGATAATGGACGGCCACATGCAGCGCGAATCGTCACTCAGTACTTAAATGACGTCGGCATTCGAGCTATGCAATTAGCCAGCAAGAAGTCCATATCTCAACCCTACAGAGTACATGTCGTACACACTGAAACAGATGGCTCTTTGTTTAAATTTTAACAAAATAAAAACACAAAAAAAGAAGTTTTTCGGAAAAAATACAGGTAGGTTCGTAGCAGTAAGGTAGTTTTACTCATATTAAAAAAAAGGCAAAACAAAATCACGTATATTGTATGTAATGGTTTTAAAGATAATATTTCCGTGTGCAAAATTGTCGAAATGACTTTAGATCAGTGGTTCCCAATCTTCACCTGGCTTCGATCCATCTAACATAAACAATATTTTTTTTATACCACAAGGTCGTAAACAAGTATAGGACTCGCGTAATGGAAGTTACAGCAGCCTATAGACGGCTGTAACACGGCTGTAAAAGGTGCATCACACACGCGTAGTCGACCCTGTAAAAAACTCTTATTGGAACCTTTTGGGACTATTGGAAATCTTGGAGTCCACCTCTTGGGTTTATTAAATATTAGCAATGTTCAAGTTCCCTAATAGCGTGTTGCAGAACTACTTACAGCCTTCTTATATTTCGGATTTGACATAATATTCGCTTGCCATCGCTAATTACTGTATGGTCGCGACTAGAGCTGAGCAAAACGCGGAGCATATAAGTACAATGAATTATCTATGTATTCCCAAAAAAACTGGCATTTATTGGGCATTTATATGTAGGTACTTATTGACAATTTATCGTAAATGCCCGGAGTTTTGCCCATCTCTAGTCCCGACTAGAGATCGGCAAAATGCCAGGCAGTTACAATAAGTGCCCAGTAAGTACCTGTAAATGCCCAATAAATGCCAAGTTTTGGGCATAAATAGGGAATTGATAAGTACTTTTTGGGCATTTATCGTAAATGCCCGGAATTTAGCCCATTTCTAGTCCCGACCCATAGTTTGGGAACCACTATTTTAGATTTACACTGATTTTAAAGTTCAAAGTCGACAAGTTAACTGCTGTGAGTAATAAAAACAGAGTTGAAGGCCAAAACAACACTGTACACCACACAGTGACCGTTAAATGTAAACGTACTCTTGAATGCAAATGTCTGTTAGTTTTGGAAACCTTAAGTTTGTCAGTTTCATTACTGAAGGTTGGTAGTGTACTATTTTCATGTTCTTTTGGGATACATAGCTATAAATGGTTAATTAAATTAATAAAAAAAATAATAATAATTGGGGTGTATGTACTTCATCGTCACCTTAGAGCCAAAGCTTACCTCAGCTGTACGTGGTGCACCCTGCTAACTGCCAAAAGAGGGTCTGGCGAATGCGAGGTAGAGTTTATTTTTATATGAAAGGGGCGCAAACGAGCATGTGGGTCACCTGATGGAAGGCAATCATCACCGCCCATGGAGAATAGCAACACCAAGGGGTCGCCGATCCGTTGCCAGCCTATACTCCTTCTTTTCTTTCTTAGAGTTGGGGATGAAAACGACCTTTTGTAGCACTTTTCGCTAGTACCTACTTCTAAAACGAAACTGCTATAAAAAAGAAACGGTATAATGACGTCAAAATACTTCGTTGTCTTGGTAACAAATTAACATACGAATTTCTGATATTTATATATTCATCCCAAAATGCTAAAATATGATTTTTTATTCAAAGTGCCTAACGATGGACTTAAGTGAACTTCATGCAAACGATCTCAATTTCCAGGAAATTTTCAATGAGGTTGTTTTTATAGGCCGTACCCGGCATAATGTCATGTAGCTTCAGGAACCTTTCCCATCTCTACAACGTAAACAACCTTTTCCAGTACAAAAATAACTCACCAAAATTTCATCATTTAATCATATATTATAATAATATGATAGAAAAACAAGTACTCATTTTATTTTATGAAACGTTTACAGTTTTTTAATGTATTTATTTAATAGTAAAGCAAAGATTTTTCCGTATAGCACTACAGTCGATTCTGACGATAGTTTAGGGTTTAATTAAAATGTGCCTTTTTATCACCCTGTATATAGGCTAAAGTCTTCCGCGCACTAGTCGATCACGTCACCACGCCCGCCACCAATATTTTTTACAACTGGTCGTGCAGAGCGCAGTGTTGCATTGCCTATAACATTTTAAGTACCCCACCTTACAGAATACCGCAGCCAAATAACAATTCCCTTGAGGGTTGTTGTGTTCCTTCGAGTGATTAAGGTCTAGAATGGAAGGAGATGCTGTGTTGGCAGCGGGGGTGGCAGCTCGCGATTGATTTTTTATGTTGCGAGGGTTAATATGGCTACGGTAACAGCTTCATATCAGGCGGGCCGTATGCTTGTCTGCCAAAAAAAAATATATATATAATGTAAAGAGTTGGTCGCAGCGACCAACACTTACATGGTCTTCGCGTTCTAGGAGACCGTGATCGCAACCAACCATAGACCACTTATCGAATCGCGTACCAAATAGTTAAATGTTTACACAAATGCAATTTAAAATTAATTGTTGTTTATTTGAACAAGATGTTCTAGTTAGGTTGGTCTACGATATCGCCATGCACATGTCGGTGGTGCGGCAACGTCTTACTTCCCGCCCCGTCTAATGACAGGCAAAGTATATGCCACGGTCAATGTAATTAATTAGTGGATTAGGGTTTATTTTCGTTTGGGTTAGGGTTTTATTATTCTGTACCATAGAATATAGAAGCCCCGTTTCGCAGGGCTCCGTCGACTCAGGGTCTTTTTAGACTCGTGCGTTTATCGCCCCGCTTGCGGAGTTGTCATAGTAGCATGCGGATAATTTACTATCACAGATCCCGCACGCGGTTCAAAAACGCATGACTGTAAAAACGCCCTCATTGATGAATCATCTGGTTCCAAGTAAGCTTAATAGACGGTATTTATTAACCATTTTACGTGGTTATTGTAATTATCAATTTTTCAATTACTAATTTATTACATTGACCGAAACATACGTAAACACAGAAAAAAATATTAGCTCTAGTGAGACTATAGAATTTTGTGGAAAAGTAGCACATTTTTAGCTGAGAGTGTTATGCATTGAGAGGATCGACTCAATTGTTGTTAAATAAATTCATGCATCATCCTTCTGCATGAATTATACGAATGACCATGATGTTTCAAAGAAACATCATGGTCATTCGTATAATTATCATGCCGATATTTTCTTGTTATTACGTTCCGTTATTTGAAAGTTCAAATTAAGTCTGTATATTGAAAACAGAGTTATACATTTTGTGTTGAGGAATTCTCATATAAAATGTTATGCAAAGTGCTTTTTACAGTCCAAAAAAAAAAGGGAACCCTTTATTTACGGAACCCTCGTTTCGCCTGTTCGACTCACACTTGACCGGTTTTTTTATATCTTGGTTACGTTACGACGTTACGAGTATAGTGAAAATTAAATTTTAACATTTGAATAGGAGCACATTAGGTTATCTATTGTCTATTGTAGGATAACACTCGTTCCCGATTGTTTTTTCAAATTAATTTTAAGAATGAGATGAGACGATTTACGATACCCAATGAAAATGTAAATTCTGTTACATTAACTACTTGTAAGCTAAATTTCATTGGAATTGGACGAGGAGTCCGCAGTAATAACGGATTTATTTTCGCATTCATGCGTATACCTCAGAAACTATCGAATCAATTGTTGCCCACGGATCTCAAAGAAAGATCCGTGTTGTTGCCCAACTAACCTAAATAAAATAAATAATAAATAAAAAAATAAAATTCATTTATTTCAGGTGAAAATACCCATAATTGTCAAAGAAAAAGAACATGTCAAAATACATTATTGTGAAACTGCGGATTTGATCACTTTATTGGCATACATTTAAACAAAAAAAAAAACGCTGGGTCATAGACATTGGACACGGTCGTATATTGTACGTGAATACGTTATATGTACTAAAATTATCTCAAAATGGCAGCGTTCCCCCTTCCCCTCACGCTATGTTTTAAAGTCCTTTCCTTACTGAGCGTAATAGATTCTTTGATACTTCACCTCCAGTGGTGTGATTGAATTTTGGATGGAGATGATATATTTGTAGCGGCAATTTAATTATTAAATTATTATTAGTTTTTTTGAATTGCCTCCCTAGGGAAGCAATTTTAAAGACGTATAACAATACATTCTGCTCTTCCTTGAAGAAGACAATAAAATGTTTTTAGTCATGCATGAGTTAAGTCAACAGATAATGTTATTCACTCTCACCGCTAAAAATGGTCGTTTTAAGTAATTTTTATACGTTACGGTCTTAACTCCTTTACGAGTTTTGTTTTCTTTTATAGCTCTGTACAGTCGGCTAATGAGCCGATCGAATGATTATCTCGAGCAGAGCGTTAGAATAAAAATATCTCAGAAAATAAATTGTGTATTATAAATAGACTTTATAAATCATTAATTATACAGAGCAGTAGACAAACTAGATTAAAAAAAAATCGTTCAAGTCCATTCGTGCTGTTTTAAGAAAACGGGGCTGGACCCTATCTCTTTTGTTGCCTGTATGACATACATTTATAAATATGTAATGTATGGCTTTTGTTGATTATTTTTTATTAATTAGTGTTGTGAAAAAAGAAAATTATTTTGGTTTTTTATAAAGAACTTAGCTATATTTTTTTGTTATAAATCAACCCTTGGTATCTATTTTTAAACGGTTTTATTTAGCTTGCCCTGTTTGTTTATTAATTCTGCGGTCAGTTATTTCAAGATTCTTATAATTAACTACATTTTAAAATAAATACACAAATTAATACTTTGTATTAATTTTTCCTGTTATTCAATATCAGATAGAACGAACTCACGTTTTTTTTTATTAAATTACAGGAAAATCGTGCGTGTATAAATCGCAAGCAAAAAAAATGAATTTTATAAATAGCACGTTTTTTGTTTGTTTGTTTTGTTTCCTACTCTAAACGTTACTGAATTAATGTGTTATTTTCGTGGAATTTTATTTAAATGACTCTGTTTTTCCTTGTAGTGTGTGTTCGTGGATTCGACCAACAAGAAGCTGTACTATACGAGTGATAATGGACGCAACATTCACCGATCCGATCTCAATTTCCATCCTAACGACCTGGCCTTTGACGAGGAGTTTCCAGACAGATTTGTCATTTTGGATAAAGTCGGATCTAATAGGATGGTAAGTTTAGTCAAAAAGTGTAACAACAAATTTAACAACGCATATATCTCAACATATAAGAACATGGTCAGAAATGAGTTAGTCGAATCTTATTTGTATATATCTTATGGTCAATGTAATAAATTAGTTATTATTCATACTGACCGATATTTGGTCAATGTAATAAAACATGTTTTGGTTAGATTTGAGTTAGATTTTTGTCATCGGAAATAGGAGCTCCGCAGCTGTGCTCCGTCAACCTAGATGATGAATGATGTGAGGCCAAGTAAGCTTAATTATTAATAATTGACAATTTATTACCTTGGCCGGCTATTACAAATAATGTCCAATATATTACATGTAACATTCATTTAAAAATGTAATACGTGTTACTACAACTTAAAATAAACTAAATTAGATAAAATTAAATAAATATACTTATAAATTACATATTACAATAAAATAAAAGCAAAACTAAGTTAATAAACCGTTGCTGCTGTAGGCAAAGTCCCCAATATGCTGGCCCCGTTGCCTCGTTGGATCGCTACACTAATTCTTTGGGCAAAGTGGAGGTCAGCATTTTGGTCACGAGATGTTTCGACCAGACGCGACGAATATTCTTTAAAAAAATTTTTCGCACTCGGACCCCATTGCCTCATTTGTTTCTACCCCAAAAGGCTCAAATATATTATTATACCCGCTATCAATATTACTATATTTGCGTCTTTTGAGACATACAACATATTCAGCCGCCGCGCCTGCCCTATTTACTGTCATGCATGGGGAAGATGATGTTGGAGAATTAGTTTTATTGTTTATGGTTTTATTGATGGCTAAAAAACATAGTGACATTGTAGGAATTTGAATTTAAATAAAAGAATGTATTTTGTTTGGGGTTTGAGAAAATTTAGTTGTAATGAAGTTGTCAAGAAGAATCAGGGAAAAATATGTGGTAGATTGTGGTTTATTGTTTTAAGTTTTATTTTGATGAAATATATTTTATTATGAGAAGATGTAGTTTTTAATAACATTTTAAATTGTGTGTTCCCAAAAGGTGATAGTGAATAAACCCTGAAGGAAACCCCTCTCAACACGTTATGATTCAGCAACAGGTCATGGGCCTTGCAAAAAATATTTTTTTGATTACGAGTTTATATTAATAAATTAACATGGATTCCGAAAATATGGGTGAGAAATTTAAAACTGATTTTTATACTAAACTAAACAGTGACTGTGATTATACCATATGGAAGAAAAAGATGCTTATTCTTTTACACGCTAAAGATTTGCATGATGTTTTGACTGCCGAATCAAAAGAAAAGGTATGTACAAAGAAAGACAATAAAGCAAAATACCTAATTATTAATAGTTTGCACGACAAATATATTAATCATATTATAGAATGTGATACCGCTAAGGATATGATTACAAAATTAGATAATTTATTTTTGGGAAATAAAGAAACACAGATTTGCACTTTATTGGAAGAATTTTATAATTTCAAAATTACAGAAAACATAATGAATGACATTAGTAAACTGCAAAATAAAGTAACAAAAATTAGGAGCCTTGATTTTCAAATGGAAGACCAGCAAGTGATATCAAAAATATTAAGCTGTTTACCTACAAAATTTGACTACTTTCGAACGGCGTGGCAATCAACTGGAAAACAAGATAGGAATTTAGATAATTTGATTTCAAGAATATTAGTGGAGGTGAATCATCAAGACAGAAAGGAGAATGATGAAAGTGAAACAACTGCCAACACATTTTATATTAAAGACTGTTACAACTGTGGCAAGAAAGGACATGTTGCTAAATTTTGCAGAAACAGTATTTCTGTTATAACAGGTCATAACAGGATGGAATACAAGGGAAATGCACTACAATGTTTTAAATGTTTAAGAATTGGACATAAACATACAGCTTGCAAAGAAGAAAATAACTGCAGTATTTGTAAGAATGACTCACATTATACAAAATACTGCTTAGATAGAGGATCAAGTACTGTAAGTAATGTCAAATCTTTAACATTCAGTTCACATGAAATAGTTGAATTTATAATGGATTCTGGAGCAAGTAACCATATAATTAATAATGATAAATATTTACAAAATTTAAGCAATAAACAATATAGAATAGCAACAGCTGATGGTAACATACATACTGTTAATAAAGTAGGAAAACTGTACAGTAGAAATAACAATTGGACCTTCAGTGATGTTCTATATGTTCCAAAAATGATAAAAAATATTATTTCAATACCGAAGCTGACAGATTATAATTATGAAATAAAATTTTTCAGAAACCAATGTAAGGTCTACGATGATGGGGTCTGCTTTCTTACTGCGACCAGGGGCAGTGACGACCTGTACTACGTAAGAATTCCTATTGAGTATGTTAACCACATAGGAAATTCAAGGTCAGTCAACTTTTCTAGAATATCAAAAGAGGAATTTTGGCATAGAGCATTAGGACATTCCTCGATTAATAATACTAAAGGCTTAGTACGTGGTATTAATCTTGATATTAAAGATAGTTTGGACATCTGCGAAGTCTGCACGCAATCCAAGTTATGTAGAAAACCTTTCAAAACAGAACGTCATAGGGCTACAAAGCCATTAGAAATTATTCATAGCGACATCTGTGGGCCAATAGGGGTTCCAACTTTTGACGGATATAAATATTTTATCACATTTTTAGATGATTACACACACTTTATGAAAGTTTTTCTCATTAAAAGAAAAGATGAAGCATATTCTAAAATAATTAATTATATTAATGTGGCAGAAAATCATTTTAATACTAAAATTAAAACTTTTAGATGCGATAATGGGGGAGAATACTCTAGTAATAGATTAAAGAAATTTTTTGAAGAAAGGGGAATTCAAATAGATTATAATATACCATATACACCCCAACTTAATGGGAAATCTGAGCGATTAAATAGAACAATTATGGAAAAGACTAGAGCGTTACTATTTGATATGAGTTTACCAAAACAATTATGGGGTGAAGCGGTACTTACTGCAGCATATTTAACTAATAGGTGCTCGAATAGAATTAATAGTAGAACGCCGGCTGAAATGTGGTTCAACAGAATTCCAAATTTAGAACATTTAAATATTTTCGGTTCTTTGGCTTATTTTAAAAATAATAAACCTAATGTTAGTAAATTAGATTCAAGGTGCAATAAGGGTTTATTAATTGGTTATACGAATAACGGTTATAAGATTTGGGATCCAATTAATTTAAAAATACATTATTCTAGAGATGTTAAATTTGATAATAATAAAACAAAAGTTATTGAATTTTTAGAAGAATATAATTCGAGTGATAACATGATGGATTTATATAGAATTTTTTGTGATGAAAATGTTAATGAGTGTTCGGTGGATAGTGATTCTCACTTTGAGAGGGGAAATTATAGATATAGTCATGCAGGGTCGAATAGTGATGGGAATACACAAGTGATAGATATTGTCGATGATTATAATTTAGAAAATAGTGATGGAATTAGTGCGGTTAATAATGATGAAGAATTTTTAAATAATAATGAAGAAAGTTTAAAGAATAATGATGAGGTTTTAAATAATAATGATAGTGAAGATGATAATGGTGTTTGTGTAAATGAAATAGTGGAGCCAGAGATTTTAAATGAAAATGTTCAAGAAAATGAAGATGAAGATGATGAACTATTTGAAGATGCAAATGAAATAATTAATGAACAAATTCCTAGAAGAATTTTGCCTAAAAGAGAGAGAAGATTAGCAGAGAGATTGAAAGATTATGATTTAGAAAGTTCGTTTTTAACTTATGGTGAAGCAATTAAAGGTGATGAGAAGTTGTTATGGCAAAAGGCCATTGATGAAGAAAAAGATTCTTTGGAAAAGAATAAGACATGGGTTATTGTAAATAAGTCAGAAGCAGAAAATAGAAAAATAATTACAAGTAAATGGATTTTTACAATTAAACCAGGTGGAAAATATAAAGCTAGATTAGTAGCAAGAGGTTTCTTACAGAAATATAATATTGATTATAAAGAAACATATAGTCCAGTGGTTAATACTACAAGTATACGTTTACTGTTGGCAATTGCGGCTCAAAGAGGATACAAGATGAAGCAATTTGATGTGAAGACAGCATTTTTATATGGAGATTTGGAAGAAGAAATTTTTATGGAAATACCAACAGGCTATAATATTGAAAATAGTAAGAATAAAATTTGTAAATTAAAGAAGAGTTTGTATGGACTGAAACAAGCACCACTTATGTGGAACAAGAGAATAACCGAATATTTAAAAAAGTTAGGTTTTATACAATTAAAATTAGATCCTTGTTTGTTTTTCTGTAAAGAGAAAGAAATATATTTAGCAATATATGTTGATGACGGAGTTTTAATGGGAAATAATATTTTAGAATTAAATAATATAATAACAAAATTAGAAAAAGAATTTGAAATGAGAAAGTTTGATAAAGTTGAAAAGTTTCTTGGTATTGATATAGACGTTAGAGATAATTTTGTAAAAATATATCAAAAGACATATGTAGAATCATTAATTAATAAATATAATTATGAGAATTTGAAACCAAGTGTTTATCCGGATATTTTGATCGATACACATCAAGAGGGGAAAGGGAGTATTGATGATGTGCATCGTTATAGGACATTTATAGGTTCTTTATTATATTTAGTGAATAAAACTCGTTTAGATCTTGCTTTTCATGTTGGGTATTGTAGTCGATTTCAAGAGAATCCTAACTTAAATGATTTTCTAAATATCAAAAATTTGTTTAGGTATTTAAAAAGCTCTGTTTCGAATGGGATTACTTATTTGAGAGGGAGTGATTTAACTTTGAGAGCGTATTGTGATGCAGACTTTGCCGGTGATCCTGATACTAGGAAAAGTACGACTGGCTTTGTCATCCTGTACAGTGGTGGACCTATTCATTGGTGTTCGCGTAAACAGTCCGTGACTGCTCTGTCCAGTACAGAGGCAGAATACATCTCAGCTGCCGAATGCATTAAAGATCTATTATACGTTCAAAAATTAATTCATGAAATAACTGGTAAAATACCAAAAACGGAACTATTTGTTGATAATCAGTCGGCTATTGTATTAATTAAAAATGGAATCTTGAATAGAAGAAGTAAACATATAGACGTTAGATTTCACTTTATTAAAGAAAAAATTCAAGAAAATAAAATTGAGATATTCTACTGTCCAACAAATTCAAATTATGCGGACATATTGACAAAAGGATTAGACAGAACAAAGTTTTTAAGACTAAGGAAATATATAGTTAGTGACACTTAATTAAAAATGAACATAGTGAAGTGATTTAATGTAATGTTATAGATATAATGATAGGTTAAGGTTGTTTGGCAGATTAATTGGAAATTTAGTTTTAAGGTTGTTTTGATTGATTAATTTGAAATTTATATATTAAGGTTGTTTAGGTAGAATTATTTTAAATTAATATTTATGGGGTTATATTTATTTAGATAGATTTGTTAAGTGGGGAATATGTGTATGGGATTTAATAAGTTAGGTAATATTAATTTAAGAGGGGATGTTGGAGAATTAGTTTTATTGTTTATGGTTTTATTGATGGCTAAAAAACATAGTGACATTGTAGGAATTTGAATTTAAATAAAAGAATGTATTTTGTTTGGGGTTTGAGAAAATTTAGTTGTAATGAAGTTGTCAAGAAGAATCAGGGAAAAATATGTGGTAGATTGTGGTTTATTGTTTTAAGTTTTATTTTGATGAAATATATTTTATTATGAGAAGATGTAGTTTTTAATAACATTTTAAATTGTGTGTTCCCAAAAGGTGATAGTGAATAAACCCTGAAGGAAACCCCTCTCAACACGATGTGATTTCACAACAGATGAGACGGTGCAAGAGTATCAGCACAAGAGGCGACCCAAACCAAGGGCCGCCCTATTCTTTGTTTAAAATGGTATTAACCTTCACGTCTCAATAGAATATCCTTTTCTTTTTTATATAGTGGTCAATGTCATGCATGGGGAAGATGAGACGGTGCAAGAGTATCAGCACAAGAGGCGACCCAAACCAAGGGCCGCCCTATTCTTTGTTTAAAATGGTATTAACCTTCACGTCTCAATAGAATATCCTTTTCTTTTTTATATAGTGGTCAACGCTGTTGGTGATGTAATTACACGATTTGTTGTTATTATAATGTAATGTACGAGTACAACTACATACTGTAACACCGTTTGTTGTACCCAAATTAATGAAAAAGTTGATAATGAAATTATATCTAGTTAAGAGCACATCAAGGTTGAAACTTCGAACTTCCTATCAGTCTTCTAACATAAGAGTTAAAATTCAATGAGAGATATCGATCAGACATAAGACAGTGTGTACGTCTCATAACAAATTTTCCGGAGAAGTCACCAGATAATGTGTTGTATATCGCGGGCTGGCCGTGTGGTTTCCGGCAGACTAGAATAGAATCACTCGGTCTCTTACCGTGGATGTCGTACAAGGCGATTAAGGGAAATACATTATATAACATCGATCAGGCATCCCCAAACCGTCTGGCCAGCGTGGGGAGTGTAGGCCAAACCATCCGTCTGTCTGGGACGGACGAGAGAGGATCGTGCTCCTGTAGTGGAGACTAAAATGACCTGATAATGATGATATCGCGGGCGCCCTTAAATACTTCGTAAGCAGTTACGATATATTTAGAGTGAGACACAGCTATAGGTGAGAGAAGAGCGGCTATCACTGTTTATTAGGCCGGTCTTGTACAGCCGGAATCCGTCACGGAATTCAGAAATAGAATATAAGAGTCTAAATTTCGATGTGTCCGCTGTTTAGAAATGTATGGTATGTAAGATGTGCATCCGAAATTCAAATGCTTAAATTCTTCAGTATTTTTATTCGTTACTATTTTTTTTGTCAGATCGATCAGAAAAAATCAGCATGACATCACTGATCACACTGATGAATAGGTGTTTTAAAATCCTTAATTCAGTTTCTAGATTCCGGGACGGGTTCCGGCTGTGTAATGCCGCACCGCCTTACACGCAATGTCTCGCTAAAATAATATCGTATCTTCTTACGTATGATGCTCTAAATGTGCTCGTGTAGGTAATTAACGTCATGTGTAGTAATAATATGTATGGAAAACGTTGTTTAAACTGTCCAGAGTGTGACACTGTAATAATATCTTACATACCTATATTGCATTATCGACGGTCGCTGGGTGCCGAGTTGAATAATTTTGATTAGTTTCATTACAACGGTAAATAGATTCTATTTTTCGCCTGAAATACCATACAATATAGATACAAAGTACCGTTAGACACAAGGTGATTGGCACTGGCAAAAAATGTCGTTTGCCAAAAAATATGTTTAAGAGCATTTATGGTGTGCTATTATAGTTTTATAGTATTTTTTTCAAAACAGCCGTTTTTACTCGACTACATCTAAGTAATAAAGGAGGGTTGTTTATGTTTGACCGTATGTATGTGTTACATCCGTCTCTGTGGTTCCTTGTTAGCACCGAGCGTAAATACTACAATGCATTCAATTCTGCGCATATTGTTGAGAAACACGAAATACCAATATTCGTGTTGGAAATGTAAACAATTATTTAAATAAAGTACTCGTGAGTTCGTGCGCGTTTATATTAACATTTTTTCTTTTTCAAAAATAAAGTGGTCCAATATTGATATAAGATCACAGATATCTAGTCTAGTCAGATAAAGTTCCATCAATTTCGGTCCAACCGTTTCGTAGAGTAGAACAGTAATTTTTGACGTGATAACTGACTAGACAAGCTCGGTGGTTGAATGGTTAGCAATGGCCACTCTCTGACTCCGAGGTCGCGGGTTCGATTCCCGCACATATCGGCCTATGTTTTCTTATGACGTTATCACGTAAAATTATCGTCCGTAAACCGACTTTACAGACAATCATTTTTTTTTAATTATTATTTTTTTGTTATAAGACAAAGACAGTGTTTTAGTTGAAATATTTTACTAAAAAGTTATTATTTTGACCTTGCGAACAGACATTTCAATTTTATTTATTTGTACAGGTAAGGTAAACTAAAGCTAACATTGGGTCCTAATTAGTACTTATTTTTTGTAGTTGTATCTGACATTGGATGGAGGGAAATCGTTCACATTGATTCAAGACTACGTGAAGTCATTCTTCTGGTCGTCCGGGCCAGGGTACGCGAAGGTTTTCTACGTGGAGAGGTGGAAGCCGGACCGCACCAGCACAGTGATCAGCGCGAACGACCCGTCTGATTTGCACAATGCTAATGTATTGTTTGAAGATGCTAAGGATTTCCAGATCAAAGGAGATTTCATGTTTGCTACAAGGGAATCTAAGGAGGTAAGTCGATTTGTCTTAATTTGTTATTACTTAGGTCGACCTTACGCAACCAGAATCCCTGAGTCCTAATTCCGGACGCACGGTATTCGGTAAAAACATTATTCACCACAATCACCATATAAATGCAGATTTTTACAGATTCTAACTTTTTAGACCACGATCTTGCAAAAAATACTTAGAATTTAAGATTCTGAATTCAGAACGTCTTTCCATACATTTCCAAAAAGCGAACACCCATCGGAATTCAGATTCTTAAATAGGCTTGTGAACCATTTTTTTTTCGATTTGTTATTTAAAGACGTCACAATAATATAACTATAGGTGAAAGAATTACTTCTATAGCATAAAAACTTCTCGAGATATGATAACTTGAAGATCACAATTTTGGACTATCCTGAAAACGCTTCATACAAAAGGCTACATACAGTATTATGACGTCACGATACGCTATTTTATATGCATTAAATTAGAAATTTGTGCGACAGCTATGTTAAATATTGCGTTTATGTAGCTAGTGCCGTAACAAAAGTTATAGTATTTTTTAGTATTTTTTTATAATTTTTAGAAAAGAGATCAGGGTTTGCAACGCGTGACTGATTTCGCAAGAAACTGTAGGCTGCGATGACTACTTAACATCAGGCAGATCGTACACTTCCTTGTTATCCTAGTCGTATAAAAAACTTATTATGGTAATAAATTTCCCACATCCATTTCATCTAACTTGTCAACCAAACACTGCTTTCGTGGTTGAGGTCCAGAACATAAAAAAACAGCAGTTTTTTATGTTCTGTGGTTGAGGTGAAATTAATTTCGGTGACGTTTAATTGTTAAAATAACATTGACGACCTCAGCTTTTTGTTTACGTTTTTTGTTCTTCTGAATGGTAATGGGAGTATAACATAGCAACTATAAGAGTAAGTGGCTTGTATATGGTACATATGAATTTAGTTAAGTGGTCTCCACTATTAACAAAAAGTTATAAGTTGAAATTTTAAGTGTTTATGAATCTACGGCGAAACATACCTTAATTTTTTTTCGAATTGTTTTATTTCTTAACATAGATTTTTTTTATACGTCTGCCCCATATAAAGCCAGTATAACATTTATTAGTCTGGATAGTATAGAAAAATAAGATTTTTTTTGGGGGTTACAATTTCGATTTACAATTTTTAACCATCACAGTCGTTTATATCTATATTGTAAACACAGGAATTAGCACCATATGCTAATGATATTTAATGATACAATTTCGGTTATTATTTTGGTTGTTGTACCGATGACGGATGTTTCGTAAGTACCGGAAAATATCCGGTCATTAATAATGACATTGTGTAATCATTGTCATTTCAAACGAACGACGTCCACTGTTGAACTTAGATTTCCACAACGAAAAATCTTTATTAGATCGTACGTCATGCCATTAAATATTATATTTTGTATTATTTTTCTTTCAAATTCACAGCATAAACCCGGTCATTTGGTAGGCATGCGCGGGGATCCAACGCGTAGAAGCCCCTTTGAGAAGTTTGATGTAATGTTGCACACCCGCCGTGACCCGCTCGTATACGTATATGCTCGTATACGGATACGTAGTTCATGTTACATACAATTTACATGTGCATTGTAGGCGGTTTAAAAAAATTAGACATATCGAAATTGTTTTGAAAAAATAATTGTCAGGTCTCAGTTCGCGGCGAACGACTAATATAACCAACCTGTTTTGCAATTAAGTTACTTCATAATGCTTTAAGATATTTGTAGCTCTAAGATGAAATACAATTATGTAGGTAACGTGCGGGTCTCGTTTCGACAAGCTCACATAATCACTATTGCAAAATATTACGTCGATTTCATATTTGTATCATTAATCTTTATTTGATATCGCAATTCAAAGTTTAAATTTATAATGACCGTATGCTCAAGCAGTGCTTGTTAAACTTTTTTTGTTATGGTCATGGTCCAACAGAGACGATGCAGCATTGCGCAGAGCATGAGGACCACAGATCTGATTATTTACTTTTATTAATAGATAAATAAGTATAGTATTGCAGTTACAATGAAGCATAGGGCGTCCCCTCTCTAGATGGACCGACGACCTCGAAATAGTGGCTAGTAGCGGTTGGATGCTAATGGCGGAGGATCACATATGGAGGAAAGCATTCGGAAAGGCCTATATCCAATAATGGGTGATGATTGTAGATACAAAATATTGTTAAGAGTACGCATGCCGCTAAGACCAATTTGTCGGTGGTCGTCATTAAAATGCTTGCTATTTCACTAAATGCGCTGTTAGAAAGAGCTGACCTCAGTTTATGAAGGAGGAGTATATACAATACACAATGAAGTTACTGCCTAGGTATATTAACTTTATTACATTTTGAGGGCGACCCATTACATTCCGCTTTCCGTTCCGATTACGAAAGACGTAGTATAAAAAAATAAATACTATAAAATGTAGCAAGACTATTCCGAAAAGATAATCTGAAGTTTCGGTCGATAGTTAGTATTTTTAACTAATATATTTTTTTAAGAAAAAAAAAAGCAGTTGCAATTTCATATTTGTTGTGTCTATCACTTTTGTCGTGCTGACCGATTTGAATTTTTCTTAAAAACTAAACTTTCGCCCGAAATATTGGATTTTCATTTCGGAATGCCCCCCCTCTCAGCCTAGACTTCAGCTATATCATACAATCTACACTCTGTCTGTGCACGTACTCATTCACTTTAGTTTGGTAGCTGTTGTCCACGGGGTACACGAGATTGGTTACGGTCCGCACGTTTATTTTAAGTTTGTGTTATTATGCGCCGTATGCGTTATAAAGGCATAACAGTAAAAATCTTGTAATATGTGCAGTTATGATGAAAATAACAGTTCATGTCTTACGATAGTGAATAACTATGCTATTCTACTAATTCGATTCTGATTTCGAAACCTATTAAGGCCCTTGTGAGTATGGCCTATGTAAGCCGCGAAAGTGACGCTACTACAAGGCGTCATATTCGCGCCTACAAGGGTCTTAAGAGGGCATTACGTCATACGTTAGCGCCATTGAAAAAAAGTGCATGTTGTAAATGAAGCTGATTTAGTAAATTATGCTGTTATCATCCCTATAGAAGATAATAAAGTAGTTTAGCCAACTTAGTGAACTAAAATTTAGTTATAGGTACTTTAAAGTGTAGAAAGGTTAGAACTTTTTTAATAATAACGTGCGACACGCGCGACATATATATCGCGCGTTATTGTTAAAAACGTTCCTTTACTAACGGACTATCTTGTCATATCAAAATTTTCTTCTTTGTTTCAAATTTTGTTAATGTACTTAGGTTGAAACAAAAGAATGTTATCGTTTTGTTATCAAAACATTGCCCCTCGGTGATAAACATGATTCACGTTAGCTTATTGATTGCCCTCCTATCTTGAATAAATATTTTTCTAATATCAAACTTATCTCAATTTATATTTATATTAAATCATATTAACGTAATGGTCATTGCATTACAGCCACAGTATAATAATATAAAGAATAAAAACGGGCAAGTGTGAGTCGGACTCGCGCACTAAGGGTTCCGTACCATTATTTATAAAAACTGCAAAAAAAATCACGTTTGTTGTATGAGATATTTAAGGGGGTCCTTAAATATTTGTTTTATTTTTATTTAATTATTTATTTTTAAAGTAAATATATAACTAAATATTATGTGAGTATTTCAAGTGTCTACCTATTACCGTTATCAATTGCGAGCAAAAACGAGCAAGAAAATCACATTAGTTGTACCGGAGCCCCCTTAAATATTTATTTTATTCTGTATTTTAGTATTTGTTGTTATAGCGGCAACAGAAATACATCATCTGTGAAAATTTCAACTGTCTAACTATCACGGTTCATGAGATACAGCCTGGTGACAGACGGACGGACAGACAGCGGAGCCTTAGTAATAGGGTTCCTTTTTACCCTTTGGGTACGGAACCCTAAAAAGTGCATCAACACCGTACAAACGTCCGAAATCGACGACGAATATCACATCTTTCTAGATTGCAGTGGTCACAAAGAAAAACAAGCAAGTCTCGCGAGCCTTGTCGTAAATCTCATATGGCCCAGTTCGGACTACTCTAGTATTTGTGGAGTTTAGTTAGTAGGTACGTACAGATGGGGACTACGTTCGTGGCGGGAGCAAGGAATAGCGAGAGCTCGATGACGTTGTGCGTGTCAGTCTAATCGATCATGCCAGGAAAGCAATGTCTGTCGGAGCCTGTAAATGGATGGGATTATTTATCTCGAGCTCCTCCGTCGGTTCCGTCTGTTGTCTAATGACAATGACTGTTGTTAAGCCAAGTCTTTGGACGGTTTGAAAATACTAGCGTAGTCAGAACTAGGCATAGTAAAAATAACAATAGCTCTTTGAAGAAGTCGTGGCTCGCTTTGTGTAAGTGACTGATTTTGGAAGTCAAGTTGAGATACTGCTCTATTGTGTACTGTGATTGCAATGCTGGATCCGCAATTCAGCAATCCAGCTGGATTTAATACAATTTTTGCCTCCTGAATCATCATCTGGCGCTGGATCCAGCGATGCGAATCCGCAATTAACTGAAAACTAACATTTTTTTTTTTGCACGTAAACGACACAAAAATTTACGTTGCCGTTTTGTTTCGCAAGTTTTATATGTAGTTGCTTCGAATAGAAGCAAATAAAGTTGCCATTCAGTCGCCCTTTTGTGTGTGACATGTACTCTAAACCGCACCGTCTACTTTTTGATTTGATTTCTACGAACTATCTAGAATCTAGATTGTTCAATCATTTATCTACATCAGTGTTCATCTTTTTGAATACGGGATTCCTTTACAAGTTAAAAAATTCTGGAGGCCCCCTCCTCCCACCCTTCTCCCTCCATGAAGAGACTTCAACAATATCGATTTTGTTCGTAAGTGAACTAATTAGGTCTTTAATGGTGAACATAAAAATTATGAAGAGAAATAGGCTTGAATTGGAAAAAAGATTTGCTTAAAAGGGGGTTGTGTCACTTGTACCATCAATGGTACTAGTCAATGGTACTACTGATCCTAAGGGAAGATTTGAGTTGATGAATTATTGAACAATTATCAGGCCGGCTTACGTTTTTTTATTGTAGCGCATTCCCTACAAACATTTGCGTTTTTTCCCCCGCGACCCCCCGAATGTAACTTGGCGACCGCCTGGGGGTGCGACCAAAAGTAATTCACTGATCTATATTATCGGTTTAGTTGCATATCAATATACCTAGTTTTAGCCCAGAATATTTCGATGCGATGTTTCTCTAATATACCTACATTTCGCTTTAGTGTAAGTTTGGTTGCAGCATCTTTTTCCAACGGGGAACGGGGTTTGAAGTGGTTGCTTTTTGCCAGAGCGAAGCACACAAATCACACGATGTGATGTGAATTATTTCACAGAAACATCATTCCGGCGCATGTGGCGATCGCGGAAATTCGCTCAAACCTGATAAAAAATTGTTCGGAATTCCCCTATATTGTCAGATATCTAACGAAACATAGTTGAACTTGAATTATTAATTTTATTATTATTATACCATTTTCTTCGTAAATACTTTATAATAAAGTATTTTTACGAAGAAAATAGCGCCTCTATTTTGGGCTATTCTTTTTGATCGATATGTGATGATTGATAATTTTGTTATTGTTATTAGTTTGGTCGTGATGATTTTTAAACTGCAATTTTTTATACTACGTTAGTGGCAAACAAGCATGTGACCCGCCTGATGTGAAGCGTAGCTATAAAACGCTGGCAATATAAAATATCAATCACATGTCGCCATCTCCGCTGCCAACGCACTGGTGACTAAAGAGCACAACGACTCTTCTGGGAATTGTTATTTGACTGTGGTATTCTTTGAGGTGGAAATGGCTGCGGTATTATGTGAGGTGGAGGTATTTTCACAGCTTAACTGTGCTTCGTTTCTCTTTTGTCAGAGTCTCGTTTGCCAGTCAGTAGGGTGCACCAGGTGAAGTCGAGGTTTGATTTGGCTCAAAGTTGATCATGAATCAGTTACACTTTTTCAAATACAATTCCTACCCAATGGCTGTAATATAATATTACTATATATGGCAATTTACATTTTCTATATATTCGTTACATCATCACAGTTCCTCTGCGGTCATAGTTTATTTGTCAGTAGGTAAGGTACGTGAGCATCACTCATCGCAAGGAAGTGGTTTCTCAAGTGAATAATGCCGAGCAAATTGTTAATGTCGAGTAGTGTCGACTTGTCCTCTTATTCGAGTGCATCATTTCATTATACCTACCTTTGTGGATAGCGGAGCCCGGAATGTCATTCATTATATTATTATTATAATTTATACTATGTTGTAATCGTGTTAGTTTTTCTTTGTAAATAAAACCGTTTAAAAATTGGTGTTTGTACGTATCTCAGAGTAACATCTTTTCCATTCATCTTTTCCTACGACGGCTTATCTGTGTAAAAGGTTCTAACTGTCGATATCGACGAGCTCGGTAGTCGAATGGTTAGAAATAGCCACTTTGACTCCCAGGTCACGGGTTCGATTCCTGCATAAGACCAATATTTGTGTGCATGAACATGTCTGTTTGTCTTCGGTGTTTTCTATGTATTATATGTATGAATTTACAAAAAAAAAAATAAGTATAATATTTATTACCTAGTACCCATAGTACAAGCTTTGCTTAGTTTGGGACTAGATGGCAGTGTCATTTGTCCAGAAATATTTACATAAATTCGAATCTTGGCCTTTGCTTGGAAGAAAGAAAGACTATACGGATATCACTTGGCTTGTGATATCCGTATAGTCTTTCTTTCTTCTGCGTTGCCCACGTCCACCTCTCAAATTCTGTTTCGTCATAGCATTCGTTATAACTTTTCTCAACTTCTCCTACACCGTTCTCGTTAGGGCTAGAAAAAAAATCTTGACTTACATTGTTTTTTGCTTTGTAGACTTTTCACTGCTGGGATGTTTTTATAATGCACATTCGCTATCAGACGTGGCCTTGCGTGGTAATCTGCATGACTATGAGACTTGTAAAAAATGCTTTAATATGATTGGATACAAAAACTGCTAACGATCACTGCGTTATGTTTTCATTTTTATTATTTTTTATGCCACTAGAGAAGCATATGACCAGTGTTTTTAATTATTTGCTAATTTGTTTCAAAATCTGGGTTGTTTTGTCTTCCTCCAAATACCTCTGTCGGCTGGGCAGCCAAAGAAAGCAGTTTCTGCTTCATATATTTTTTTAACTCCAGCGTAGTTTTTGATGGGTGTCTTACAAATCGATGAACAGCGGCTGCACGCACGAAAAAGAATGACTCATTGTCTCGTTCCGCCTGAGCCGAGCGTGCAAGCGAGAGCGCGGAACAAGTGATAGAGAGGCACAATCGTCTCTCTCTTCCACTCCATCGGCCGATGTTTTCTTATTAACGTTGCTCGACCCAGATCACGTAAAATTATCGTCCGTAAACCGACTTTAACAGACAACCAATTTTTTTATATTATATTCTATCCACACAGCATATCTGCTAAATATGTATACAATTGCAGCAATATCGGTAGCAGATGTGTATCTATAATTTGTATAAGCAACAGTAGGCCGAATGTCTACTGTCGCTTATGCAACAGTTAGAATCAACTGTTGCATAAACGACAGTAGACATTATTTCTGACTGTTAGATTATGAGTTTAGTAGTAGTAGTAATGATGGGGACTAACTTGGCCGACTCATTTCGGCATAGTTTCGTATCGTCCCTGATAATTGTATGTATTTGTGTAACAAAATTTCATTGTCTTTATAAATAAGCTTTCGAGCTATGATAATTTTTAACGGCGGGGCGCTAGCTATCACCAGTAATCGCTTTAGCTATTATCGCTAACGTTAGTAGCCTGTCTGCGTTTAGCTTAAAACTGTGTTTTGATTGCACAACAAATTGTGTGTCATCGTTTCCGATTATTTAATTTCTATTCTTTTTTTTTTTTTTTTTTTTTTTAAGTATACAGTACAATTACCTAAAATAACGTACAAAACTTTATTATAAAGTACGGGTGGCAACCCTAATTGTAAAGGAGTCTTTGTCGTATCAAATGAAACGAGGACAAATGTGTATAGAAAGGTCAACAATATTATTGGTAGGTAAGTGAACTGCTATTAGTCACCGCACCGCAGTTGTGGTGTCGTGTTATAATACTGAGTAATCAAACTAAATCCATATGTAAACATTTAAAATATCTGTTAGATATCTGTCGACAACTCGATCCAAACCATGTCATGAAGTATATCTAGGCTATAAGTTCGCAAACTAATATTACTCACCTCCGACTTAAGAACCTAATATTTTTTACGTTACCATCCGATAAATTGCTATTCTACAAGCAAACAACAATTTAGCTTAATTACAAATCCAATTTAGCCGGGTTGCTCACTTCGAAATTGAATGTGAGCGGGTAAGCTATATAATTTTGATATGTAACACGCGTCATATAAATTCACAACATGAGAGTACTTATCTATTTGGTCGGTTTGTTTACGTTGACATTATCGAACGTGAATAAAAAACTCGCACTCAGCACTCTTGAGTGCTTAGTTTTTGGAAATTCGAATGAGTTTAAAAGCCGATCGAATTGAGAAAAAGTTTCTTATTTATGAATTTACCAGACGCGTGTTACATATCCAAATTAGTCGGGTTGCTCATTTTAAAATGCGAGCAAGTAAGTTACATAATTTTGATTTGTAACACGCGTCTTATAAATTCACAATATGATAGTTCTTCTCTATTTGATCGGTAAAAAAGTCGCACTCTCATTATTATCACCTTTCTAGAATGCTTCAATCATCCCGAATGTTCTATCACCTCCCTTTAGGTTTCGATTTTGAGAAACACATATCCTAATATAATTACAGTAGGTACTGTAAGTGTATGAATACATCGAAATGTCTTTAACACTCCGTATAGATTTAGAATAAAACTAGATACCGTTTGTACAAAATGGTATGAAAACTTACAGCGCCTTTTTTCCCAACTACGATGACGTCACGCCCTCTAAACGTAAACAAATTTCTTTCTGCGCAATTTTAGTCAGAGACGGTGTGTTTGTGACTTTTATAAAGTTTTACATTTTCAATGCCATTTTATTTCCCAACGACAAGTAGGTAAAAGGAAGGCAAGTTAGTGCATGGCTCTAAATTAGGAGCTCGATGGGGTCGTGGCGCGTGTCAGCCTAATCGAACACGCAAGTTAAGCATTGTCGACTGCAGCCTATCTATGGATGGGTTTATTTATCTCGAGTGTGCTCTTCTCTCTTCCGTGCTTCGGAGGGCACGTTAAGCTGTCGGTCACGAATGTCGTCATTAGATGACAGTCGCTAAGCCATGTCAGTGGCCATAAGGCGGGCGGCTTGAAACACACCTCCGCCAACCCGCAGTTGAGCAGCGTGGTGGAGTATGCTCTAAACCTCTTTGATTGAGGGGAGACTCATATCCCAGCAGTGGGATGATTATGGGTTGATGACGACTTAATTATGCGATGACCCGAGAAGGCACTGGTATAATGATGTTATTCCTCACATGGCATGCATGGCGGTTAATTATTACTTTAATGTAAACATAACCTACTTGTAAACGGCTCATGTGGCAGTTGCTATAAGTTTATTAGATTCGGAGAAACGCTGCCCGTCATGGTCATTCTTATCTATAATGCATAGCTATAACGTGTCATAGTGTGTTACATTTTTGTGCTACCTGACGAGTGAACGACCAGAAAAAGCAAATTGTCCTAATTATTTTACGATGGCAGAATGAAAGTTGATCCAATCGAGATTGAATTATGAATTGACTAGAAAATATATACGAGTATGTACTTGATTTCAATAATTAATTATTATCATTTCTTATTGTTGTCAAAATAACATTCTTAGTTTGGTTAATTTTCGGTTATATTTCGATATAGACCAACATATTGTTAAACTTTGAAGTGTCATATACGCAATTCGCTCCCCGCCCACTTGCTGGAACGCAATAAGCCAGAGCTTGTTTGTTATGTAACTGCGCTGTTTGACAAAGCTTCGATCATGAGTTCTAGAACTAGAAGCACTATCAACACCCTAAACATATTCTTACTAAAACAGCTCCCAAACGTAGCTTTTTTATTTAGACATCGCTTCTATATTTGAGATTATTTTCAAATAAATAAATAAAAATAAAATAAATAAAAGGCTCCCATGTCTTACATGGTCGGTAATACCGCTGAGAGGAATTGATACCACTGTTTCACCGTTCGTGGTATAAAATGTCTTCGGAAACGTACTGTAGTAGATCGCCAATTATCAATATGATTTGGATAAATAAATAATAAATATTGTCAGACAAATTACACAGCGCCATCTAGCCCCAAAGTAAGCGAAGCTTGTGTTATGGGTACTAGACAACTGATAAACATACGTAAATACATTTTTTTTGTAAATACATACTTATGATACATAGAAAACACCCAGACCAAGACAAACAGACATGTTCATGCACACAAATGTTTGTCCTATGTGGGAATCGAACCCACGAGCGTTGGTGTCGAAGCCGCGTCATTGACCGCTATGCCACCGAGCTCGTCAATGAATGATTGTCTTTGTCTTAACTTTATTTTTTTAATAATGACATAAGAACTAGTCCTAATTGTAAATCTTAAACCGAAAGAGTAAGGGCGAATTTACAATGCAAGTTATGGAGTTATAGTTTCTTTTAATATTGCTCATAAATAAGTAAGATTAATATATCATATAATTTTCTGTCTACTGCGGACATTATTTTGCTTAGTTTTTGGTGCGTCATTGTGCATCTAGTTTTAGTATGAAATTGTAAACATTTTCCATACTTTATGAGACTATAATTTATATTAACTAGATAAAAAAATTTATTATAGCAGCGACTTCAAAATCAGTAAAAAAAGAGTGTTTTTAGGGTTCCGAACCTCAAAAGGAAAAACGGAACCCTTATAAGATCACTTTGTTGTCCGTCTGTCTGTCTGTCTGTCTGTCTGTCTGTCTGTCTGTCTGTCTGTCTGTCTGTCTGTCAAGAATTTCTATGTCGAGAATGCGTGGAGGTATCAAGCTGAAATTTGAACTGTATACTCAGGTCTACGGTCCCATGAAGTTAAAAAAAAATCAAACTGCTAAGTTTACGTAGAAAAAAGTTACGGCCGTTTATTCAGCAAAAAACGCATATTTCGACACACTCAAGGGAATCAAAACCTATAGGGTACTTCCCGTTGACCTAGAACTATGAAATTTGGCAAGTAACATCGTTATAGACTACAAGTACAGGAATAAATCTCAAAACTATACATTTGTAAATAGATCTTAAAAAATAGGGGGTCTATATTTTTTATAGGGTGTCGAAATTTCAAATTGAAACTACTAGTTCAAATGGGGTATCATATGAAAGGGCTTGGATGTACACATTGCAAAATATATTTTGTTTATTTTTTTCGACGCATAATTTCTTATTTATAATGAAAAATATCAAATTTAATAATGATACTACGTACCTACGGAACCCTCGGTGGGCGAGTCCGACTCGCACTTGTCCGGTTTTTTTCATACAAAGTGTAACAGTTGTTCTAAGTTCTGAGTGAAAATACTGCACGAAATTGAATTCGGTTTTCCTAATTGTATTGCTGTTTTCTGAGAAAATTTGGTTTCTCTTAGAAACGCCGAGAAAAGCTCTGTTGAAAAACTTGCATTTGTAGTAGGTACCTAGACTGCACATGAAACAATTCAGTTTTGGATCATATTCTCTGTACTTATTATCGTGCAAATAAGGTATATTCTATCAATCTATTTACTTAATTACAAACGCCAAATCTGTTACCAAATAGCTTCGTTAGCTACTGTACAATTAGCGTTACCAGATCGAAAAATCGAAATAACTGGATAACATTTCAAAATGTCGGGATCTTGGAGTTGTTGTCTGGAGTAATGAAAATTTATTAGTCAAAATTTGACGCGCGCTACAAGCCGCCCAAGGTACGAGCCCGGCGTGCGCCATTTTTGCAAATTATTATTGCGGTAGAATATGATGATAAGATACAAAACGTACGTATATTTGTCGGGAGATTTTGTTATTTGTCATATCACATGAAATATCGGGTGAATCCAGACGATTCCCGACCATCTGGCAACCCTATGTACAATGGATGGCAATACGTATCTGTATTACATGTGAAAGATAACATAAACCGTATCTAACAAGGTTAAGTAAGGTTAGGGTATCAAATGGGTTTTAAATGAGTATGTGTGTGGTTTGAAAGCGTAGTGCAATTTAACTCAATAGTTCCAATCATCTTTTTTTAAACACCGCTACCTAGTCCTAATCTAAGCACTACACTTAAATACATTTGTTGTTTGAAATCCATAGACATAAAATATAGAAAACACCCAATGATTGATAGAATGAATGAATATATATATTTATTTGCCAGAATAAGATGTTTGTTCAGTTGTAATTTTGTAAATATGTTCCATATTAGTCAAATTACGAGTATATACTCGTAATTTGACATAAATTTATCTTGTTGAAACTGATGAATTAATGTCAAATTACGAGTATAGCTTCAACAAGATAAATTTATCTTGTTGAAGCTGATGATTTTATAGTTCAATTAAGTACTATGATTTTAATATTTGCACGCCATTATCGACAGCAGAATAATATGGAACATATTTACAAAATTACAACTGAACAAACATCTTATTCTGGCAAATAAATATATATATTCATTTATTCTATCAATCATTGGGTGTTTTCTATGTTTTAATTATGTATGTCAAGCTGAATTAAACATTAATTATAATTACGTCAAGCTGAAATATAAAACATTATTATACTAATAAATATCTCAATATACTAATTAATTGTCATGCATTAATTTTGTCGCAGTCTCAGACTAAGACAAGCAGACATATTTATGTGCACAATTGTTTGTATTATGTAGGGATCGAACGCGCGACCTCGGACTCAAAGTAGCCATTGCTAACCATTCGACCACCGGGCTCATCAAAATTCATCGAGAACACAAATAGAACAATATTATTGGTAATTTTCGGGTTAGAAGTGCAGCCCTAGATAGTAGAGTAAATATTTTTTTGGATTAATTAATCACACAACACTATCTAACTCCTAATTAAACAAGGCTTGGTCTAGATAGCTGATTAACCTATTTAAATACATGCGCATTTATAAATATTAAAAACGTTTCCAATCCGTTACGGGTCTGGCGTTTGGATGGACCGACGGAGCAGGCTTTATCTTATCTTAGAGTGGCTCCAGTGCTGCAGCACAGACCCTCATGGATCTATTGTGCTCTCCCTAATCCTTAAGTGACTCTCGCCAGTCTGTCTGGACACATGTTCCATGTATTTCAGTATGCTGCTTATTAGGAAGAGCCTGTAGTCCTCCTGGTCCGGGTATGCCTTTCCTAGGATTTCCATTAGTTTTCCGGCTAGGGCTCATATTGACACATCAAGTGTTTCATGGTCTCGTTAGACTCTTAGCATGTTCTGCACTCTGGGCTATCAATGAAGCAGCCTACATGGACCTTTTCACACCCTTGAGTCTACCGCCTAACACTGTTTCTTCCTTTATTATGACTGGTTGTTTGTGTATTGTATAGGTTTCGATTTTACAGAATTTTAGTTAGTGCTTAGATTAAAGCTTTGAATGTCTCAAATTCTTATAGCTTACAACGTCTTAAATCATGTTTGACATGAAAATAGCCTGTAACTACAGGTAGAATAAGAAGCATCTAAAACTACAAGCTGTAGCAATAGTAAAAAGTAATATTGTTCGGCGGTAGAGGTGTCTGATGAAAATTCGCATAAAACGTATCTCCGGCGTGTGAAAAAATGGTCCATACAAAATTACAGAACTACATTATGCTAATGCGTCTGTCAAAACGCCGGATCCGTGACGGACGATACGCAAATCTTGTGCGAAGCTCAAACCCGCGATCTTTGGTGTTAAAGTAGCCATTATAACACTTGTATTACTTAAATGGAACCATCTGGCCGATGGTTCCATCGAACTGATATATCGATCAAAATTGATTTCTGAAAAACGAGTAAAGCCCGGTCATGCAGGTATGTTAACGTGTTCAACATAATTATTATGCGCGTTTCAACATAGACGTTCATTCTTCATAATGTATATCGTATGTGACGTGAAGGAAGTCAAGTGCGTGCGTTGTTCAATGACCCCTTTATAACGAACGATAAGATGAAATGTCTGCACAAGGCTCTTGTTGAGGTATAGTCCGAGTCCGAAATAGGAAACAATAAAGATAGTGTTCTAAAGATACAATATATTTCTTTTATTTCACGAATTGTTTATACTAAATTAATATATTTTTATTGCATACAATATTGCTCATTCCCTGCAATATAGTTACAACTTACATTTATGTCGTTGTTGCACTTACATCACTTTTATGATTATTCAACTAAATAATAATCAATAATTTTAGAATTCCAATGATTTAGATAGAATACAATAATAATTACATACTTTTGAAATGTTATTTGTCTTAAGAAGAATCAAAAAGTAGATTCAGCATATTAAAATTAATACCAAAATGACGTTTCAAGATGCATGTTGACTTTAATTATGACCTTGTTTCACCAAATGAGGGATATTATAACAAAAGTATGTATTGTTTTGCAAAGGCGAGGTCCGATCAAACTGAATGGAATTTAATTCACTTCCGTCTAGGTTGAACCCTGAACTGCAGATATCATTTACGTTTTGCCAACGTCCCTATGTGAATTACAGACATTGTGTTATAAAAAATAATTTACGCGTGGTATTTATGTATTACCAATCATGCTACCAGTAGTAATACAGACATTTTTTTTTGTGTTTGTTACTATTGGAGTAGGTAGTTGAAAACTCGCTGAGAGTGTTCGTTGCGATCGAGAGAGAATGGACGCGTCTGGACACTCGCCCTGATGATGGTCTCTGTTTCAGATCGAAATTAGTTCGGCTATCTCGACAAATATATAAATTATTAATTATTTTATTAGTCGAAAACTTGTTGTTTAAACGGAAATTAACTTCCAAATTAATGGAGTTGTTTTTATATCGTTTTTACTAAATGATATCTCGTTTGTTTGTGTACGAAGTCTGATACATAACAATTGGTGATTCATGTAGATATATACCTATATAGATTATTCACAGTCTCCTTTAGTAATCGGAAATTTTTTTCATCAAGAATTTTGCTCATCATGAGTCTCGTTATTGTTTATTATTCATGTTACAAAGGAAAGCTGTTCAGACAAAAGCGTAGTGTTATATCTCTAAAATTACTTTTGAGTTTAAAATCAGGATAGTGACAGAAATCATTAGCTGAGAAGACAATAAACTTGTCTCGGACTAGAGGGCCATCCATGAATTACGTCACATGATTCAATCAATTTCATGATTTTTTGACCCTCCCTCCGTCCTTGTCACAGTTAGTCATATTTATGAGACTCCCTCCTCCCTAGTGTGCCGTCACATATTTTGCAAATTTACATCTAGAGTTGCAAAATGTGAGTTTTTTTCGTTAATAATTCAAAGTTCTTGTTTTAACACTTGGATTATAATAGATTTTGAAATGTCATGTCACGAAATTTTAGGACCCCTCCCACCCCTTTGTCACACAAAATCACACTTCATCGACCCCCTCCCACCCCCTTAACGTGTAACGTAATTTATGGATGGCCCCTAGTTTGGCTTGGACGCTCCCTGGATATTATCCCCTTATATCCATTTAAATTACGACTAATTCGGGGGACACATAGGAGGCAACTAACTAACGGGACGCAGAACCCAAACCTTAACGAACAGTATCTAAAATGAAACATGATACTCTTCAATTATATCTATCTCAATTGGCTAACAAGCAAATTGCCGGTGGTCATGTCTAAAGTTTGCACTATTCTGCAGTTGCCTAGGTATCATTTTGTCTACAAATTAAAGCCTAATGCGCAGAAATAATCCTTTTTGTTGAAAATTCTGTTATAACTCGATACATAATATCGTTATTCATAAATTATTATGTCTACCTAGATATTTGCACTTAAAACTTGAAAATTCTATTAAATTTCACCTAAAACTACTGTTTAGTTTTAGGTTTTGTTAGGTGAAATTTAGTATTTCAGAAGAATTACGACATAGAAGCCTTCAAGAACAGAGTCTATATCTAATTATATATATTTGTTAAAAAAAAATCTCCGTTAAAATGATTGAGATATGTAAGTACATCAGTTTTGAGCATAGTTGGTGCTGTACATCTAAAATTTAGGTATAAGTTATATTATGTTGGTGTTAAACAACCATACGGCCCACCGGATGTAAAGCGATCACCGTAGTCCATTCAATCTTCTGTTAAGTACATGGAGTTATGCCACTCTCTATAACCAACTTCTCTTTCGCCAGAGCCTCGTTTGCTTATCGGCTAGATGCACCACGTGTAGACGTGGGGGCCCCTTTCACCTTATAGGAGGCAAACAAATCATGTTCACCATAAAATTTAGGTTCCATTCTGCTCTTTAGTCATTGAGTAAGTAGCTACTTGTAGTTCCGATACGAATACATTGTAGACTTCTGAGTCATTTGGCATCATAGGTATGATTGAATTGGCAGCATATTTCGTTTTAGGTTCTGTATACTGTCGTAGTTTAGGTACTGTAACAAATAATGTACGTATATGTAGACAAAACATGCTTGTTTTAATTATGGGATTCCCCTAAAATTTAAAAAGTACACTTTTCTAAACTGGGGATAAACCAATAACGCATTCCTATTTGAGCTGCCAGAAAAATAAATAATATTATATCAAATGTATTTTGTTAAGTAATGTACTGTTGTAGCATATTTTATAAAACCCACATCTTACAAGTTATAACAGTAAATTTATATAAGATTATTGATCGATTCTGACTTTGCAATAATAAAACTATCTCACGTATTTGTAATCTATAGTAAAGTCATTTACATGATAATTATGTTATCTTTATTGATTATTAAACTACTAAAAACAACATTCACTCCTTTTGACAAAACAGAGCTGCCTAAATATTAAAAAAAATAAAAAAATGCATATTCTTTGTTACAGAGAAATACACTGCATCTATACATTTCGCACAGGCGAGGACCTTTCTACAAAGCAGAGTTCCAGACCGAGTTGGACCTTAAAAAGTTTCATATAGCAGACGTGACAGACAAACGTATCTTCGTCTCTGTCATGCACACGAACACCCTGGCGAATCTATACGTGTCAGAAATAAACAACAATTTCAGTCAGTACAACTTCGTTCCGAGCTTGGAGCAAATACTGTGTTACTTTCCTGATGGCAATTGGAAAGACAGCTGGTTGGAGTAAGTATCAATCGAGTACATTCATTATTTGCTTTTTTTCTTTATAAAATGCGTCAGTTTATATATGAAAATACTTCGGCATAATTTTATAATGCATGCGTTGCAGGGAAGCCTTCCATCATATGTAAACTAGTGATTCAATTCCATCTGTAAAATTTTGTGAAGAATGTGGTAATGTCTTCAACAAAGCAGGATATAAAAAAGATATAAAAGTGTATAATCGAATAAAACCGAAAGCGGCCGTTTATTTTTTATATGAGGGGGGGGGGGGGGGAACTAGCATGTGGGTCCCCTGATGGAATGCAATCACCACCGCCCATGGAGATCAGCAACTCAGCAAGTGGTCGCCGATCCGTTGCCAGCCTATACTCCTTCCTTTCTTTCTTTCTGGTGACCTCATCTACTCGCTGGAACACAATAACCCTCAACGGAATTGTTATTTAGCTGCGGTATTCTGTCAGGTGGAGGTACTTCTCTAAATGGCAAGTTAAAAAAATAGTATGACGATAAATGTCAATAAAAATTTTAGACGAATAATTATTTTGGGGTGTAAGTGGTTCAGCAAGCAAAATAATATGACGGTAAATGTATACCGTCATATTATTTTGCTTGCTAAAATAAGGGAAGCTTCTTTCAGAATACCGTAAGTCTTAACAAAACATGAAAATAGTAAAGTAAATGCCTATGAGAGACTAGATAGCGATGTGTAATATGTTCCGCAACATTTATTTTATTACTCTCATTACAAAGACATTTTCCTTTGCAATTTACCTGTAATTTATTCTATGATAAAGTCATGATTGCCCTGTTCCAGTGTATTTTAACGTTGCAATAATTCTTTTAACTGCCTTCGGCTGTGGAATGTTATGTATACATGAGTGTTATTTATCGAATAACTTGCGATATACATCCAGTTGTCAATTGCTTTTCAATTCAATAATATTTGTTACAAAGTAACGTCATTAATTTTCTTTAAATATAGTTGAATTCCAGAAAAATACTTATTAAAATAACTACAATATAATAACAAGATTATACTTATAGGGCTTTCATAACAAAACTATAATTTATTAATGTTTCTCGTTATCACAGAATAATTCGTTATAACTAAAAAGTTTATCAAATTGAAAATAATTTAAATTTTAAACCCTAGTCGAAACCAGCGGGTGACGTGACAGGCGTATTTTCCCCCATTGTAGATTACAGTTCGAAATTTAAAATTGTAGTCTTTTTAGCCTCTAACGTCAAATAAGTTGGGCGTACATGCGCACTACACATACAGCTGATCCATCTTGTGTTGATGCTTTTTACTCCTAGTAATTTATTCTGATTAAATTCGTTCTGTGTTCCAAGGCAGCCGTAGTTTTACACCCAGGACTGCAATGGACTTCATTGTTCATTGCCTTTTTTGGTGCTTGCCGGTTAGTCCTGGCTACACAGGAGACACGGTGGTGGTTCCCGTCCCGTTATTGTGTTGGGGCATTTTCCACCTGCTCTCGTATTGGAGTTATTTTTTTAATAAATCGTGGTGAACCACTTACACCCCCACTACTTTACATGAACTTTGAACTATTTTACATGGTGCAGTGTGTGACTTACTATACGTAGATTTTATAGTGCTATAAACAGAAGGGTAAATAAAAATAAGTAAAATCAAATTCACCAGTCATATTCGGTGCTTACTTGAAATTAATTCATACGTTAATTCCAGGGATGTTACCGAAGATCCATTCACAGACCTCTACCGGGTGGAAGGATTGAAAGGAATCTACATAGCATCAAGGATCGCTGCAAAGACCCTGGGCTCCTCCATCGGACCAGAACACCTCGTGTCGGTGATCACCTTCGACCATGGTGTCACTTGGTCTCCTATAAACGCTCCCACTGAAGATGAAAATGGTAAATATTGATGAAGTTACCTCGTACCATAGATCATTTCCAATAGATTCCGCATGTGATAGCTTTCGATCACCGTACATCAATATATTGCGTTGATGTAACTCCCCCAAGTTTGTACTGCTATACTTTTCGATTTTTGATGCTGTTTATTTTGTAAATAGTTTTGGCTACAGGCTGTTTTAGATGTGGAAAGCTATAAAATTTTGAGACTGAAAACCGTAATAGAAGCAGTAAAAGTAGTTAAAATTCTCATTTAGCCTGTAAAAAGCGAAAGTTAGAGTGAAAACCATAGTGTTAGGCAAGAAACCTTCGCATCGGCGAACCCAGTGTTCAACAGCTTCGATATACCTGTGGATATTATATATCGATGGCGTCGACGCCACACTTAAAAGTCCGCTAAAATACCTTTGTGCTTATTACTTAAACTGAGCTAAAACCTAACATTGACTACATGGCTACTCGGTACGCGCCTCCCCCTCTCTCACTGGATACGCCCCGCACGATTGATTTGTCTAGACAGCTTGGACGACTGTTTGAGAATGTAGCGCCGAGCTTTCCCTAGGCTGACGTCGTCGTCGTCGTCGTCGTCGTCAACGTCATGCACACAAATATTTGTCTTGTACGGGGATCGAACGCGCGACCCCAGAGTCAAAGTGGACATGGTTAACCATTCGACCACCGGAGTCGAATGTTACGAAGTGTATGGTAGAAGATTTTTGAGATAAAACTTTTGGTACTCGTACATATTCTCGTACTCCCTTCCGAGTTCTCACACTTGCCCGATTTTTCTTATATCTCAGTTTGCTTCCTTATGATGAAATAAAATGAAATATGCAATCTGTAATTTAATAGGCTGTTATAGAATTCCAATGATAAAGGCCTATTACATTGTAATAATCACGTCAATAAATTTATCGTAATATGCTATTTATCAATTAACTGCCAATGTTTTGTATGTAAAATTACTTTATTGTTTACATTTATATGCCCGGGGAAAATACGTGCATATGTATGAATTATGAATGGACCTAAACAGGACATGAAAGAGACCGAATAGTGATGTTGGCGTGTAAGTCGCTCACCACGAAGCCAACCTTACCTGCACTTGGTGCACACCGCCGACTAGTGAAAGAGGCTCTGGCGAAAGAGAGGTAGGGTACAGCGTATTAGTAAGCTGCTCGACTGGGGAAGTACCTCCACCTCACAGAATACCGCAGCCAAATAACAATTTCCTTGAAGGTTGTTGTGTTTCTGCGAGTGAATGAGGTACCAGAGAGGAAGAAGTTGCTGCGATGGCAGCGTGGGGTAGCGGCTTCTTGTTGCGAGCGTTAATATGACTATGGTCACCGCTTTCCATCAGGCGGGCCGTATACTTGTCTGCCACCTGACGTGGTATAAAAAATAAGATGTTAACAGTATAAACAAAAAAAAAGGGAAAAATTTTTTTTTTCCAAAAAACCATTCGATTACATTTTTAATATTAATATGAACGTAAATGTCACAAAATAACTACTACAATAGAGCAAATGTGCAATTCTTTTTCTGTTCGTTATTTTTCAGTCTATTATTTTTATACTTTATTATCTGTCTGCTAGTAATACAAAACAGGTAGATATTATTACCGATATATTTGTTTCAGGACAACCATTAAATTATTGCCAAGCGGATGCTCAGTGCAGTCTCCATCTATGCCAGAAGTTCAGTCAGCTGTATCCAGTAACTAGGTGAGTGATGTGAGCTATTATACAAGTGACTAGCCGACCCGACAGATATCTTGTCTTCTTTTCAATGTATATTGAATTCGAATTGGTTTTTGCGCAATCTGTCAAATAACTGACAGCTCTGTGAAATGACAAAGTTGCATTAGGAAAGTTAATATATATAATAACCGGGCTAATTTGGATATGTAACACGCTTCTGATAAATTCACAATATGAAACTTATTCTCAATTTGGTCGACTTGTAAACGTGAAAACGTTCGAATGTGACCAAAAAACTCGAACAAGTACTCTGAACTATCTAATTATCATTTAGTACTAATTATAAGCTCACGGCACATGTAGTGGTAAATTAAATCATAATTATTTGACGAGCCCGATGGTCGAATGGCTAACCATGTCCATTTTGACTCCGGGGTCGCGGGTTCGATCCCCCCATAAGATATCATGAACATGTCTGTTTGTCTTGGTCTGGGTGTTTTCTATATATGTATTTACAAAACAAAAATGTATTTAAGTATGATATAGTACCTGTAGTACAAACTTTGCTTATTTTGGGACTAGATGGCAGTGTGTAATTCGTCCTAGAATAATTATTAATATTATTATAAAGAAAAAAAAACATACATTTGAAACGACGATCTCCTCTTTGCAATTGGTTATAAATTAATACCAAATTTTCCTTATGAATTAATTCATTAGTCACAGTACTACACATAAATGGTATGTCAATTAATTAATATAAGTATATGTACCGATTGTTTATATAGTGATAAAATATCCAAATAAGGCGCCTGTAATACAATATTTTTTAACTACGCCTGGTGGAAATAATCATACGACCCGACTGATGGAAAACTGTTACCGTATCCTCAGTATAAGTAATAGTACTGCATTATAGTATCGACATTCCCTGCCGCTCTCTCGTATCTACCTCACCTCCCAGCAGACCAATCTAGAACAGTTTGTATGGCGCCGCACGCACACATGTTCATTCACGCTCTGCCCATACGTCATCTATCTAAATATATAAAAGGAGAAACTGACTGACTGACATATCAACGCACAGCCTAAACGGCTAAACGTAGGCACTTGAAATTTGGAAGGGACGTAGGTTAGGTACCGTAGAGGTGCACTAAGAAAGGAATTCCCGAAATTCCCACGGGAACGGGAATTAGCGGGAATATCCTTTTGTATGAAAAATCTAAACCACTTAAGTTTGACGCTTGAAATTTGGCATGCAAGTACCTTAGTAAACTTAAAGTTTAGTTGCAACAGGATATTGCAAAATTCCCACGGGAACGGGAGTTAGCGGGAAAAAACTTTTGTATGTAAAAATCTAAATCACGTAAGATAGATGTTTTCAATCTAGCATGCATGCATACCTTAGTAAATATAAATTTTAGTTATGGCTGTATTTTGAAAAATTCCCATGGGAACGACAGTTAGCGGGAAAAAAATGTTGTATGAAAAAATCTAAACTGCATAATTGTATATATAGTACAATTAAAGGTGCTACATCAAGGTGGTTGCGCTGCGTGTTAGACTTGGCTTGAATAATAAAATGATCGAATTTCACGCGAGCGAAGCCGTGGGCGAAAGCTAGTTGTTTATATAGTAGCTCACGTCCCTCCATTTGTATGGAGTGTCAGCGTCACCCGTAGCCATATAAATATCAGTCTAGTGCCGTCACCCCCGCTGCCAATAGAGCAAATCCTTCTTTCCCGATTTTTTTATATGAGGGGGGCAAACGAGCATGTGGGTCACCTGGTGGAAAGCAATATCCACCGCCCATGGAGATCAGCAATACCAAGGGGTCGCCGACCTATATTCCTTCCTTTCTTTTTTCTGGTGACTTCACTCACTCGCAGGTACACAACAACCCTCAAGGGATTTTTTTTTTGTTATTTGTAGGTTAATGTTATTTGGAAATACTTCCCCAGGGTAGTTTAAAAAATACGCTATGACCTATCTCTCCTTTCGCCAGAGCCTCGTTTCTCAGTCAGCCGGGTGCACCACGTGAAGGTAAGGTTGGCTTTGGTTCAAAGAGGTTGATGAATCACTCACACCCCAAAACCTCACTGACTCACTCGAAGAAACACAGGAACCCAATTTTTTTTATTTGGTTTTGGTATTCTTTAAGACAATTATTTCTGTGAACATTGTTTTGTTTGGACAGTTATTCTGGTTGTTACTAACTTATCGGTTAAGCAATAGGTATTGTCAAATGAAACATGACAGTGGAAATAATAGGTGCGCTGATAGATAAGTTTGATAACCCTTGACCCTCGTGTCGCTACCAACGCTATAATTTCAATTGATAGCACCGAAACATGATGTTATACAGACTAATTTGTATACAACGGATGGAGGTAATGCAATTATTCTAGCAATATCCTCCTGTATCGTCTGTTTTTGGTAGCGAATACCACATCAAAATTAGAGTAAGGTTAGTGGATTTGTTAAAGAGACGTTGAATATTGCGTATGTTTTCAACTGCCCGACTGGGGAAGTACCTCCACCTCACAGAATATCGTAGCCAAATAACTATTCCCTTGAGGGTTGCTGTGTGCCAGTGAGCGAGGTCATCAGTAAGAAAGGAAGGATTATAGGCTGGCAACGAATCTGTGACCCTTGGTGTTGCTGATCTACATGGGCGATGGTGATTGCTTTCCATCAGGTAACACAGTTGCTCGTTTGCCCCCTTTCATATAAAAAAAAAGTTATCGAATAAACAAACAGACAGAAGGTGAAAGCGACTTTGTTTTGTAGTATTTTATACTTTACATGAATATAAATATATAAATGTTCCAGGACAAATTACACACTGCCATCTAGTATCTAACTAAGCAAATCTTGTACATATTGTGGTTACTAGATAACTGACTTATATATAAATACTTATACTTAAATACTTTTTGTTGTGTAAATACATACATGTAATACATAGAAAAGGCCAAGACCGAGACAAACAGACATGTTAATTCACATAGATATTTGTCTTGTGCGGGGATCGAACCCGCGACCTCGCAGTCAATTCCTAACCTTTCGATCACGGGGCTCGTCATATAGATACGATAGTGTGTTTATTTTATTTACAAACAAAGGGAGCAGGACAAACCCTCGCGGTCATATGAACCGAACCGCGAGCGATATGCGCGGTTCTGTGCTTTGAGGCTCTTTCGTGTCGCGGGTAATTCTTGATTCGCTACAAGTTCTTTATCTATGTATAAGCGAACAACGGCAAACAATCAACGTATTTTTACACAAATTTATATCGGAAAGTGACATAGACTACTTAAATATATATTCTAAGCTAGCGATGCCGCACAAATTTAATTAATAGCTAGCAAATTTATTGAAAAATTGGTAATTGCCCGTTGTTCAGTAATAAAATTATGTAAATGTTAAACTAATTAGCGTTTAACTGTACAAGGCTATTGCGTGCAATCATCAGCTGATACTAACATGCGTGAATAGTCTTATTTTGAACAGCTAGTTAGAAAGAAGTCTAACTTATTCATTCAGCAAATAAGCATGGTAGTATTAAACTTTCGCGTTGCATGATTTATGAAAAATAACAACGGGAATTAACGCGATCATCATCATCAGGTCATTTTAGTCTCCACTACAGGAGCACGACCCTCCCTCGTCCGTCCTAGACGGAAGGAGGATTTGGCCTACACTTCCCACGCTGGCCAAACGGGTTGGGGATGCCTGATCGATATTTGATAATGTATTTCCCTTAGTCGCCTTGTACGACATCCACGGGAAGAAACGGAGTGATTCTATTCTAGTCTGCCGGAAATCACACGGCCAACGCGATCATGCATAAGGGTATTTACATACCTTTATTATTGCCTGACGTTTCCACCAGGGGCCCTACCGCCGAAGTTGAAGCAGATTACCGTTGGATTTTATTGATGGCGAAAATCAAACTTTAGCTTAAAATGGTGGTAATAGTGTTTAGCTTAGCTGGTAGAAACCCTAGAGCTCTACCGACTAAGCTGAAGATGTTTGTATGTAACTTTAACTTAAGTTCTATTTTCGGAATCAAAAATTTCGATGGAAATCGGCTTCAGTTTAGGCCGTAGGGCCCCCGGTTGCACCGGCCGTGGTCACAGGCTGACTGACTGGCAAAAATAAAGGTATGTAAATACCCTTATGCATGATCGCGTTAATTCCCGTTGTTATTCTTCATAAAGCATGGTAGTACTCAAATTATTTTCTAGAATATCCTATGTTGTGAAAGCTGGTTAGGTTAGAATAACCTATGGTAAAATTTTACGCAATAATCTGGTGTACATTTTATTTTATGGTTATGAGAAATTAACCATTTATAACGCTAATCTTGGTTAATAAATTAAAGCTAAACTTGTTATGTAGCCTTTTATGGCGTAAAAGCTGGACACGCTTTTGAAGCCATCAATAATTTATGCAATGTCGTGGATGACCATTTGCCACATTACACGCACATATTGCCAAGTGGAATACTTTATGACACGTTTACACAGTTACCATAAATAGTATGCCTTTGACACTAGCATGAAACAAGTTAGGATTTTCAAATAGCGAGTTTGAATAGGCAAGCAAGAAACATGATCAGTTTGCCTGCAGATAACTTTTAGCAACGAAAATATCAAGCTATGGTTGTTACTAGTTTTCTATAGAAATATTGTAAGTAACATGCAAATAGTTTGATGCGGTTATTTCGAACCGGGAATTGATCAAACTACTTCTTTTTACTCGACTACGGCGAACTAAAAAGGAAGGTTTATGATTTTAACAGTCTATGTATGTATGTTTGTATTTACGTACGCACGCTTACATTAGTCATCCCATTTGGATGAATTAGGTGTCATTCGAGTTGTTCTTATAACCCGGGTAACATAGGCTATATTTAAACCGATTTCAACAATAGGAAGAGTCGCTTTTACCGTTTAGTGTTTTTTTCCGTAGCCGGGTGATAGTTTAAAAAAAAATCTTATTTAGTATTACAACGAGAATATTTACGTGTCATACTAATGATTGCTGCTATAGTGCAGTAGCTTGACTTGCACAGACTCAACTGTCTAAACGAGTCATAATTTCTAATGCTATTGTTTTTTGTATGATCTTGCTCAGTATGCTAGTTCATGGAATCAATTGTTTGCAGCCCACCTGGGAATGTGATTGGAGATGGGTTAAGGTAGGACTTAAAGTTGGCGCTGTCCATTTGACTAATGTTTGTTTCATTTTGTGCTTTGTATCTATGAGATAGGTATAAGGTATAACGTACATCTTGTAATATTAGTCTTGTGTACTAATCGTAGAAGCAGGCTTATACAGGTCGCGCAGTGAGTTGTTACACATTGAAATAAAAAATAAAATAAAAAAAATATTGAAATGCGTCTGTGTGAGTCCTTTGTACGCCTTAACTCTCGATACGCGACCTGTAACTCTCAGCACACTGATAGCGATGTGAAGGTGTATGGAATACATAGCTGCCTTGACAGCAAGTACAGTGTACAGGGTACAGTGGGACAAATAAGTGGTCTAACACATTTAGATTGACATTCGTTTGTATTTTTCAAATTGTAGTCTATTTTCGCTCTCAAAAATAGTAGAAGTTGAATCTTAGCAACATTCGCTTGTTTTTGTCATTTTTTGTCACAACTCATAGACCATTTTCTTGGCCGACTGTACTGTATGAAAACGTGCCTCCTGCCACCGTGCACGTGTGCAGAGAGCTAAGCCCTTGTTATTTTTGCACGGTGTGTGGTCTTAATTTTAAATAGCATCGGAAACATGAACTTAAACAAAATTATAAATAGTAGGCAAATAATTCCGTTTGTTTTAGTTACAGCTTCTAGAAATAAAGCTGGTTAGTTACGTTTGTTTATAGATATAGCTGGTTCTCTGGCTTTTGAAAATTAAGAGGCTTCTTGAAGTATACCTATATTGTTATTAAATTGTTTCGACCATACAAAATTACAACCCAGTTATCGCACAGTTGTATGTAATTTCATATATTATTGGTATTATAATGGTCATATCGAAATTATACTTAACAACTGGCAATAAAGTAATTTAGTGCCAAGTTTCTAGTAATAATTATATTCGTAGGGCTACAAAGTAATTTTCGTTAAGGGGACGGTAGAAGCCCATTTCGATTTGAATCGTAACGTACTTGTTTTTTTAAAAGTAACATATAAATTCTTTTGTTTTATTTTTTATATTAGTCATTAGATTATACGTTCTTGATTTATCGAAACTATTTTCTAATACATTTCCTGAGATTTCTATAAAAAGATCCAAAAATCATCATTCCATGCGTCTAATTGGCATCAAAAATCCATTGCCAAAACCTCGCGATTTGTAAATTGATATACGAGTATTTTTTAATGTCGGATGTGGCGTAATAGATGTGTTCTTCAATTATCTATGAAGCCTACAAAAGTTTTTTTTAATCCGCTGACGCTTATGAGATATTAGTTGGAATTTACGCAAGTGATTCGTATAGAAAATAAAATTGTTTTGGTAGCTGGCGTGCTCTTATTTGTAAAGGCCATACCGCGCAACCGAAAGCTCGTCATAAAGATGAATGTACACAGTGTAATGCCCTTACATGTTAACATTATCATGTGGCTAGACAGTAGACAGTAGCTGAATCTTCTAACTTGCACTGTTTAAACGAACCATAATTCTTTTGTTGTTGTGTGTAATCTAACTCAGTATGCTCGTTCATAGTACAAATTGTTTGCAGCCCACCTGGGATTCTATCTGCAGATGGGTCAAGGTACCGGTTATTATAGGCGATGCATCTGTTCATTTTACTTATTTCATTTTATGCTTTGTATCTATGAGCATTGTCATATCACTTAGTTCTCGTAACAGTAACTTTATGTTTTAATCTTAACTAATATTAATGAACCGGTTATTGTAGAGAATAAAGCTATTGAAGTGGTTAAAGACTACGTCTACCTCGGCCATACAACTGCGCCGAGGTAACTTCAACAAAGAGATCGATAAACGCATACGACTGGGCTGGGTAGCTTTTTGAAAGCCTCGGTACATCCTTACTGCAGATATAACCCAATGCTTGAAGACCAAAGTGTTCAATCAGTGCGTCCTCCCCGTTATGACCTACGGTCCAGTGACTTATACGCTGACCGTTGGGCTAGTTCACAGATAAAAGTGGCACAGCGAGCGATGGAGAGAGCAATGCTTGGGTTTTCTCTCTAAGTGTTCGAATCCGGAACGAAGAAATTCGACGGAGAACTAAGAAGAAACTCTTTCTCTCTCTCTCTCACTCTCAGAGTCAGCAAGCTGAAGTGGCAGTGGGCTGGCCACATCAGCCGAGTCAGCGATGGTAGAAGGGGGTGGGTTGCCACGTATGGGGCGATGAAGCGTAAGACGCCCCATTTCTAGATAGACCGACGACCACAAACAAGTGGCTGGTAGCGCTTGCATGCAGTTAGTGGAGGATCGCATATGGTGGAAAGCATTGGGGAAGACCTATAACCAGCAGTAGGTAGATACAGGCTGATGATTAATGAATGATGATCCATCATAAATTTAATTATAATCTATGATTGAGATGATAAAGCAGACTTACGTATGCATAATGAACTTAGTTGAATAACTTTGGACCATAAGTTGTATAGGCAAAATGAATTTTACAAGATAATAATCTAGTAAAAATCGTTTCTTGTATCCTTTTAAAAAGCACTTTTGTTATACATATTAGAAATTGGTTTATTAGTGTAGACCGTAGTATTAGAGTTGTGTACATTAGTGAATACTGTGTACAGTCAACAAAAGATATAATTAATAGGACTGAGAGTTACAATAAAAATATCTATTAATCCATTCCTTACTTATCTCTTTTACTGACTGTACATTGCCTTTTTAGAAATTGCTTTAATCGAATTGACATTCCTTCTTGCAGATCGGCTAGTATAATGAGTTCAAAATCAGCGCCAGGCGTCATCATGGCTACTGGCGTCATGGGAAAGTCGCTCAAAGGTATCCCTGGGGTGTACCTGAGTAGAGATGCCGGTCTCACTTGGAAGAGGATACTCAAAGATTACTACTTCTTCAACTACGGCGACCACGGCGGTGTCCTGGTGGCCGTCAAATACTTCAAGTCTCGCGGCGAAACGAGAAGAATACTGTACTCGACAAATGAAGGCCTCGAATGGAACTCTTATCAGTGAGTCATTATTTAATATAACGACCTTATCAAATGTTCAATTAATGTTACAAATCAACGCGTTCATTTATAGGTTCAACGCCGATGACCTTCGTATCTACGGGCTGATGACCGAGCCTGGAGAAAACACGACCACATTCACCATGTTCGGTTCCGCTAATGATCAACACCAATGGATTATCATTACAATAGATTTGCGAAACACATTTGAACGCAACTGCACAGCTGATGACTATAAGTTCTGGTCACCGTCCTCAAATTCCTCCGTGTCATGTGTTTTGGGTGTTAGGGAAACATTCCAGAGGCGCACGACTCACTCCAATTGTTACAACGGCATCGATTACGATAGACCCGTCAGAAAGGAGACCTGCCAATGCAGTAGACGGGATTATGAATGCGATTTTGGATTTATGCGTTCAGGTATCGAATGCATTCGAAATAAATCCGTCAATTTCGATCCTTACGCTATTCCAGACGATTGTGCTCCAGGAAAATGGTTTAAACGTACTAAGGGTTACAGAAAAATAGACGGGGATACGTGCATCGTTGCCGCTTACACACCATACAGCCACGATAACGTCCCATGTCCATTGGATGACCCACAAGAGTATCTGATCGTCGCTTTGAGAGACAAGGTTGCCCGGATAGATCTATCGAACAACGCCACCCTTATTCCTATCACTGAGCAAAAGAACATCGTTGCAATTGAATACGATATGAAGAATAACTGTTTGTATTGGGCCGATATAGATTTTGATAAAATCAGCCGTCTATGCTTTGAACACGGAATGACTGAAGAAGTCATTGTAGATACTGACCTGGCTAGCATAGAGGGCATGGCTTTAGATTGGATGTCGAATGTCTTGTTCTTCGTAGATGGTTCCAGAAAGAAAATAGAAGCAGTTCGAACAGATTTGACTAATAAGGGTAGAATGAGAGTCACAATTCTGAACTCGACAGTCTTGTCGAAGCCACGAGGTATTGCTGTCCACCCTAAACGCGGATATCTATTTTGGACGGACTGGGACAGGAATAATCCGTCGGTTTCGAGGTCAAATTTGGATGGTAAAAATGTAAAGAAACTGTTCACGAAACCGATCGTTCAGTGGCCCAATGGTATCACAATTGATCAGATGTCGGAGAGAATATATTGGGTGGATGCTATGGAAGACTACATTGCCAGCGCTGATATGGATGGCCAGCACTTTAAGAGGATTTTGTGGAACGATGAAAGAGTTACGCATCCGTTTGCCGTTGCCGTGCTTAAGGATAAGATGTACTGGGACGATTGGAAAGCCAAGTCGATCTTCATGGCTGATAAGGACACTGGATTAGACATTGTGACTATAAATGATGCCTTTACAGGATTGATGGACCTAAAGGTGTTCGCACACTTTGTACAGCAGGGAGAAAACGCATGCTCTGATGGGCATCATTCGTGTGACGCCCTATGTCTCGGTGGTCCGAACGGAGAATACAGTTGTCTATGTCCGGATGGTTTTACTATGTTCAATAACACATGTTTGTGTCCTAATGGTCTCGGACCCTTGGCTAATATGACCTGCCCAAGGAAGCCTGGTGCAACGTGTGGACCGGTAAGTTTTTTTATAATTACTTCATTATAATCCAACTCGAATGGGCAGTCTTAGGAATGAGAAAATACGTAGTAGAACTAAAGTTGCTGATATAGCACTTTGGACCAGCAGACTGAAGTGGCAGTGGGCAGGCTACATCCGTACAAATGTCACATCGTTGACTATTACGTAAGCAACGACGTTTGTACAGAGCGAAAATGAGCGTATGTGCGTGCGGCGCTATACAAACTGTTCCAGTTTTGTCTCAGAGTGGAGGTGATGTCGATACGAGAGAGCGGAAGGGAGTGGCCATACTGTACGTAATACTATTACTTATACTGTGCTATTATATTAATTTAGCAACAAAAATGCTAATAAACATACCATACCTAACCTAACGTAGTATTCCACTGACCCATTTAGTAATTTTTAGCGACTCGGTGTTATTATTTTCCTTTCCTAATTAACCCTAAATAAGCGGAACACAGTAAGTGAACTTTTTTAGTTCTTTTTTTATTAACAACAACAAAAGCATAAAATCATGGACACGGGCGTGTGTTGTACGTGAATACTTTATATGCACTAAAATTATCTTAAAATGGCAGCGCCTTCCTCTTCCCTGCACGATGTTAAATAGTCCTTACTTAGCGTAATAAACTCTTTGATCCTTCATCTATCCAGCGGTGTGATTGAATTTTGGATCTAGAGCATAGATTCGAAAGTACAATTCCAAATTGTATCCCCCAATTTTGTTATTATTCGATTTTTTGGATTGCTCCCGTATGGTAGCATATTAAGACGTATTCATGTCATAAAGAGCTATTTAATGCTGTTCTCTTACATTTTTTTTTATTAATTTTAGACTCAGTTCACATGCAAGAGCGGTCTCTGTATAGAAGCAACATGGCGGTGTGACGGTAACAACGATTGTGGTGATTTGTCTGATGAGATCGGGTGCCTCTGCTCGCCGCCGATGATCGCCTGCGGTGACGACCAGTGCTACCTACCTCATTGGAAGTGCGACGGCGACTTCGACTGTAAAGATATGAGCGATGAAAAAGGTGAGTTTATATTTTTGGCGAAGAAGAAGAAGCTGTGGGAGTGACGTAGCGTGACCGTGTAATGAGGTGTTTGATTGAAAACAACTATCTTCCACAAAGGCTCCTCTAATGCAGTGGTTCCCAACCTTTTTTTGTTCGCGGACCACTGCGAGGTATTTGTTGCGTGTAGGCTCCCCGAACTGTCATATAAATCCATTATTCTATAACTCGAGATTAGAGTACTTTCTATAATAGTGCTCAATCTCTTACATTAAAAGTTTGTATCACCATAATTTACCTCTCACGGACCACTGGTGTGGTGTGGTGAAATGTGAGTTTGTTTGTTACGCTTTCACGTCGATACTACTCAACCGATCATCATGAAACTTTGTACATATATTCTCAAAGGTCTTAAGAAGGACAAAGGATACTTTTTATTTTAAAAAAGTAAACTTGGGTGAAGCCGTGGGTGGAAGCTAGTATTTTATACAATGCTACTACCGATATCGTTATTTTCAGATTGCGACCATCACAACTGCACCGAGTCTCAGTTCCAGTGCGCTACCGGACAATGCATCGAGAAGAGATGGGTGTGCGACGGAGATAATGATTGCAAAGATGGTTCCGATGAACGAAACTGCAGTGTGAGTATACTCGTATATTGATACTAGTCACATAATTTTTATATTTAACAGGTTAACCGTCCATGCATCATATAAATAAAAATAAAATAATATTTATTTCAGCCCAGTAAATGATAGTACATAATGTGTTAGTAAATCGATTGTTAGTAACAACAAAAATAATTTGGTAAGATAACCAAATTGTATTTTTGTTGTAACATTTTGAAATCTGTTAATACAAAATACAATACAAATCTTAGGATACTATTTAACGTAACATCAAATAAATACATTGCAAACCTAACCTAATACAATAAGTAATACAATAAGTATTAGGTTAGGTTAGGTGAGTGTAGTTGTTAATTGATCCACAAAAAAAAAAAACTGATCACATAAAATCCTGTATTTGATGTGCAATAAGCAGATAAGCAAATACAGGATTTGATGTGCGCTCAGATATTTTTTTTTTTGTGGATCAATTTAATATTTTCTCAAATATTATAACTAGTTAAATACAAAATACAAAGACCATTCTTATAACTAGATTATTGCCAATGTACAAATTTGTGTCCAGTTGGTTCAAGTGAAGCCGTTGGACTCCGACACGCTGAGCTGCGTGTCGGACGCGTTCCGCTGCACCAACGAGACCAACTCGCTGTGCATCCCCAACTCGTGGGTGTGCGACGGCGAGCGAGACTGCCTCGGCGGCGAGGACGAACTCGATGACAAGTGCAAACACTCCACTTGTGCGCCGTACATGTTTAGGTGTCCCAGCGGGAAGTGCATATTCAAGTCATGGGTAAGACTTAAATTTTTTATAAAGGTATGATTCTAAACTCCGCTGCATTCAGCAGTGCTGCGGCAGCACAGCCACGAGCAGCGGAGTCTTAGTCTGAAATCATACCTTAAGTATATATTTACAAATATGTTTTCAAGTTTGAGTGATGATTGTCTAGTACTCGCAGTAGCTTTGCTTAGTTTGAGATTAAATAGAGCTGTATAATTTGTCCAAGAATATTTATTTTAGCATAAGCAATGTATATTGCAAGTGTTAGCAAGAAGGTTCAATTTTGCAACAGATTTCACTTTGTAACAAAGCAATATGGCGGATATCTAAGGTTTCAAAATGAGTGTCGTAGTAATTTTATACGCACCTTACCACCACTGAAAACAGTCGAAGTATCAGGGAAAGTTCCACAAAATCTCTTAGAATAAAGTTGAGTTACTGTTAAAGTTGTGTAGACTTAGTGTTAAGATAAAAAAAAATGTATATAGTCTTTTGCAAAAATATTTAAAAGAGTTTGTTATTCTCATATAGAATGGGTTATTATAATGATGGAACGCTAAGGCGCTAGCGGCTTGCAGTACTAGGTACTCGTACACGAGTATTGAATTTATTTAGTAAACTAGTACAATCTACATCTCTAGTAAAAAAAATGTACCCACAGGTATGCGATGACGAAAATGACCACTGAAAACAGTCGAAGTATCAGGGAAAGTTCCACAAAATCTCTTAGAATAAAGTTGAGTTACTGTTAAAGTTGTGTAGACTTAGTGTTAAGATAAAAAAAAAATGTATATAGTCTTTTGCAAAAATATTTAAAAGAGTTTGTTATTCTCATATAGAATGGGTTATTATAATGATGGAACGCTAAGGCGCTAGCGGCTTGCAGTACTAGGTACTCGTACACGAGTATTGAATTTATTTAGTAAACTAGTACAATCTACATCTCTAGTAAAAAAAATGTACCCACAGGTATGCGATGACGAAAATGACTGTAGTGACACAGAAGCATCTGATGAGAAGAACTGTACATCAACTCATCACTCTAAGCTTCTTCCGCGCCCGACCACTGAGAAGGTAGACTTCTCCAACAGCACGTGTATGGACTGGATGTTTAGATGCGACAACGGGAACTGTCTGCCTTACTGGTGGCGATGCGATGGTGTCAGTGATTGTGCTGATAATTCCGATGAAGTGGGCTGTGCGTTTACTTTCAACCAGCCGACGACGCCTGTCACTCCCGACCAACATGCTGTGAAGTGTAGCAAGAATCAGTTCACATGTTCACCTGGTTAGTAAAGGTTTTTATATACACTTGCTTTGTAATGTCTACTTTCTACCTTAACAGTAGGAGAGAAAGTTGGTCTTTACTTCTGGGACGTAAAGTTGTATGAAGTTCCATTACCGCCCTGGTTTTTACTTTTTAATTTCACACGCACTTACGTTAATTTACTCTCTGTACAGACGTTATTGTTGTATTTATGGGAACGACTCGACATTTGGATGAAGTAGTAGGGTAATGTGCTTCAATGAACATTATATAAAAAAAAACCTTGTCTGTTTTGTAATACCTAATTCGTCAATGTAATTTTTCAATACAGGCGTGTGCATTCCATTGTCGTGGGTGTGCGATTCGATGTCGGACTGCATGGACGACAGCGATGAACGCGGCTGCTCGCGGCGTCGCACGCGGCCCACGCCGTGCCCGCCCGACGCCGCAGCCTGCGCGGACGGCCGCGGCTGCGTCAGGGACAGGCAGCTGTGCGACGGCGTGGCGCACTGCGCCGACGGCAGCGACGAGGCGCACTGCACTACTCGCGCGCCGGTGAGTGTCGAGACACGAGCGTTGTAATGACGTCAGAGACAGGCAGCTGTGCGACGGCGTGGCGCATTGTACTACTCGCTCGCAAGCCTTTCCGTTTTTGAAGGTTCCCATGTCGTAATTTTCGTTGATTCCACAATTTCACCGTTATCGAGACCCGAGCGTTGTAATGACGTCAGAGTTTTGGACTTACCTCGCTATCGTAATAATTTTATTATTTTATTTCACCGTAATTGGCCAATTACTATAATTGTAATATTATAGTAATTGGCCAATTACGGTGTATGCACTGTATTATTTTTAATTTTACTATCAGCCGGCTTATCACAACTATTAATTACTTATTTATTACTAGTTATGCGTGCAAATTCGTCCCCAAGGATAAGTCCACGGCTCGTACTACATTTCTTTTTATTCCACTAGGTGGGAAAATAAGCATACAGCCCTCCTGATGGAATACAGTTACTGCAGTCTATAGACAATTGTAACACCAGGGGCATCAGATGCGCGTTGCTACGCCTGTAATTACCTCTACACGCCCTTTTTGACGAACCCCATGCTGTAGTCTCCTGAAGGCCAATTCTCGTATTTTTTCTACGAATCCAGATTGAAAGTTGACCGAATCGAGATTGAATTGTGAATTGACTAAAATTATAAATGAAATCAAGTGATTTCATTAATTGATGAAATTATTATCAATTCTTGTTGGCAAAGTAACATTCTTAGTTTGTTTAATTTTCACTCATATTTCGATATAATCCCGCTTAAATTTAATTTTGAAGTTACATATTGTGTTACGAGAATACCAAATCTGACATTTGTGAGATCGAGACTGGATCGAAACTGAATTTTGACTATATTTTAATTACGAGAATTGCCCCTCTGGTCTCATGTTGTAGTACATACACATATTTTAAAAATTTTAATAATTTTTGAATCAAAAAATAAAATAATTTCATTAAAATCTGCGCGGGATAAATACTACATAAATATTTTAATCTCCAGAGCCACGCTACGAATCACACCGAGGCAGAATGTCCCGAAGGGTACCTGTCCTGCGACGAAGGCACCCAGTGCATTCCTCGCGTCCACGTGTGCAACGGACACCAGGACTGCTACGACGAGAGCGACGAAGTCAACTGCACCAGCTCCAACAACGACAGTTCCCATGTCTACCAGGTACAGTAGGATCCTTAAATTATAATTATTTTAGAAATGAAAAAATTCTCCTCCCCTGCGTGGGATTTGACTTCACAGCAGTAAAATATAAAATGTAAAAATTCGCGTGGATTTGACTTCACAGCAGTAAAATATAAAATGTAAAAATTCGCTTGGATTTGACTTCACAGCAGTAAAATATAAAATGTAAAAATTCGCTTGGATTTGACTTCACAGCAGTAAAATATAAAATGTAAAAATTCGTTTGGATTTGACTTCACAGCAGTAAAATATAAAATGTAAAAATTCGCTTGGATTTGACTTCACAGCAGTAAAATATAAAATGTAAAAATTCGCTTGGATTTGACTTCACAGCAGTAAAATATAAAATGTAAAAATTCGCTTGGATTTGACTTCACAGCAGTAAAATATAAAATGTAAAAATTCGTTTGGATTTGACTTCACAGCAGTAAAATATAAAATGTAAAAATTCGTTTGGATTTGACTTCACAGCAGTAAAATATAAAATGTAAAAATTCTCGACCATCACAAACCTTCCTGGTAACTTAGTTGGGAGAGCACTCGACCGGTAATCGAGAGGTCGTGGGTTAACCTAGCTGAGGAGGAGAATTTTTCCATTTTTAAAATATAATTTTCTGGCAACTTGGCCAAAATCAACTATTTAAATAATAATTGTTAGAAGAAGTTTTACTTCAGTCGTGTGGTCTAAAGAACTTGTTTTTTTTTTGTATTCGTAGTTCTTAAACATCGGCGTGGACCAGTCTTCAATAAACTCGACCAGTTTCCTGATCTCTTGCTGGATGGCGCAGCAGAAGATGGTGCTTTACAGCTTCCTGCCATCCATAGCGATGGTCTCTGACGGTGTCTGGAAAAACATGACGTGGACGCATGACAGCATCTATAGGTAAGCCCCTTCGATAAGCAAGTTTTTTTTAATATAACTGTATTACCGTAACTGTAGCTACGATGACAGGCCATGTCTTTTGGTTAGCAGTCATCGCAATCAATCAATAATTATTTATTTGTACATAACGTCGGTACATATAAAGATCGCATTAGATAATTTCCCATGTACATATTGTCTTGTATTTGACATGCAAATATGACAATCTTTTATATAATTAATTATCAATATTTAAAATATTTATGATTAAAATAATTATGCTCAGGTTTCGAGTTGAGAGTTGAAATGTCAACAAAATCAATTTAAATAAAAAAAAAAGACGTGTGGCACTCGGGAATTGCCGCGGTAAAGCTATTGCATAGCATTTTGTATCAACTTATGCAATTATAATTTTATTTATTTATTTTATTCATGCAGTATTGCTTTTTTTTTGATATTAATTCAAGTTACACTTTTTGAGCGTGGTGACCGATAAGAAAACAAATTTTTCTATTATTAAATAAATAAAACGAGTTTCGTAGAGTCGTACAATACGTCTAATCGCACGCACACAACGCCGTGTCGAAGACTGCCGAACTGAAACGACGTTAGACGATGCACGGCCTTCAAGCCACACCTCCTTGCCCGTCGGAGTGGGGAGCGTGAGGTTTTTTCGTTACGGAATTTCTGGATTCGGTCCCCGCGCTCAAGGCCCGCGATAGAAGCTATGCAATAGCTTAAACTGGCAATGAACAATGAAGTCCATTGAAGTCCCGTGGTTAAAACTACGGCTGCCTAGAACTCACAACAAATTTTATTAGAAGAAAGTAGTAGTAGGAGTAGAAAGCTTGTGGAATTTGACTTCTAAGTAAGTAAGAAAAACGTATTCATTATAATGAAATACAGTATAGATAAAAGCCCTTACGTTTTCTCTGCTGTTTCCAGGTTCACAAACTTGAAACCCTACACAAACTACAATGTGACGTTCTACATACAAGACAGCAAGTCTAACACGACGTATGCTTCGATGAAGTTTGTCAACACTACCACCGGTGAAGGAGGTACTGAGCTCAGCTAATATTTTAAGATATACTTAAACCATATAAAAAATGTCGAGGTGTAAGAGATTCACTTAGCCAATGTCGCGTGCACCAGATTTTTTTATATTAAGTCGGGTGGTAAACACGCATACGGCCCGCCTGATGTAAAGCTGGTACCGTAGCCGTATTAACCCTCGCAACATGTCGCTTGCGTGCCGAACCCCCACTGCCAACCCTGCAACTTCTTTTGTGGTGAACGTCACTTACTCGCAGGAACAATTGAGGGCATCAAGGCTCAATTGAGCTGCTCAGACAAAACTACAAAACTAAGCCGGATTCTAGCCCACGAGGCCGAAATCGAAGTTGAGTGGATGCGAGTAGATTCGCTGAGTGTATGTTTTCCATTTGATTACAATTTTTCATTATTGATTCAAATTTGATGATCATTCCTCAAGGACATGATCGATCTCTATTTTTTCGACACAAAGCTCAAGCATGTCGAGGTCTTTATCGAGGTCGAGGTATTGTGACAAGTTTCATCAAAATCGGGTATAGTGGATTTGGGAGCCTATTCATTTCCAAGAATGACTTTTTAGCGTATATAAGTGTTTCAATAATGTGTGTGTATGAATTGGGCATGTGTATGGTTATGTATTTATGTGTAATTATATTTCTAGTATAGGCCGTGTGGTTTCCGGCAGACTAGAATAGAATCACTCCGTCTCTTCCCATGGATGTCGTACAAGGCGACTAAGGGAAATACATTATAAAATTCGATCAGGCCTCCCCAACCCGTCTTCTTCTTCTGGAACGGACGAGAGGGTCGTTCTCCTGTAGTGGAGACTAAAATGACCTGATGATGATGATGATGATGATATTTCTAGTGCCATCGCCTCCCGCCAAAGTGAGCGTCGTACAAGGTATCGGCAGCCGCCTCATAGTGACGTGGGATGCGCCAGCGGAGCCCCAGGGCGTAGTGAAATACTACACGTTGTATTACGCGCCTCCCTTGCCGCCCATACAAATCACCGTTCCGGCCAATGGCAACAAGACTCTCACAAAGACCTTCAAAGGATATTTCAAACCGAACAAGAGTTATTCTATATGGGTAAGTTATATGTACATTATTATATACTAGCGACCCGCCCCGGCTTCGCACGGGTGCAATGCTGATACTAAATGTACTACAGAAGGGCTTTGCGCTTTGTCCTATCCAGTCCTTCCCCAGTTATAGGCACACGCCGCCGGCTCCGCGGCCGGTACCGCCACAGCCGTTATGTCCCTGCATTTTAAATGTGTAATATCTTCTAAACTGTGTAAAATGAGTTTCCGGTTGTCAAAACAACAACAGTGTACGTAAAAGTGCTCCCGGTTTTTAATCGAATTCGCAACGAAAATAAACTTACAGCAGTACTGTACTTCATATTATCAACACATGAAACAAAATCAACACAGGTATTATAAAGAAAATACCTCAAACACCCATCTTAACAGGTAAAACTACAAACAAGATCACATTTCTGGTGAGGTTAGAAATATTTCATTTTATCAATAGACAAAAACAAGACGTCATCTAGTAGTGCCAACTTGACAGCCGAGTTGCGTTCCAACCCACGCAAAGTATTACAACATACGAGTTACGTTCCAACTAACGCAAAGTTCAACGTTTGGCTTTTGAAATATGGCTGTCACCGGAATGTCAGAAGATGTGACAAGACTTTTCCAGATGATGACATCTCAACTTGACCAACAAACTGTAACAATTACTCAGAGTGTAACTCAGAGTGTGACTGAAAGTTTAATGAGGAACTTAGATGAGAAGCTACAACCAATTTTGGAGGAAAATAAATACCTGAAAACTGAAATACAAAGACTGAATGAAAAAGTGAGATATTTGGAAGACAAAAATAGGAAAAATAATTTGATATTACATGGCATAAAAGAAACAGAAAAAAATCAACAAGAACTCCTCAATATAATAAAAGATACGCTAACTAAGCTAGACATTAACATTGATACTTACGAAATAAATAACTACTACAGACTGGGAAGTAAACAAAATGAGAAAAAAGTAAGACCAATACTTATAACTTTTACGTCATTCCTAAAAAAGATAGAAATATTAAAAAATAGGGCGAAAATGCCAAATGAAACATATATCACTGAAGATTTTTCGAAAGAAACGATTGAAATACGCAAGAACCTACAAGAACAACTTAAACTGGAAAAACAAAATGGTAAAGACGCATTCATCCGAAACAATAAAATAATAATAAAAGAAAAATCAGATGCTGAAAAAAGAAAAAGAGAGGTCTCGATGTCACCAAATCAAACCACACCAACACACTCTGGTGGTTCTAAAGATATTATTGCACCTCCTAAACTGCACAAAACAAATGCATTTGAATATATGAGAGCAAGATCTTCATCTTTGAATGAAAAACCGTCTCAACAATATAAAGCATAGCAACTGTCAGACACTGGTAACGAAATCGGAACAAACAAAGCACATAATCAAACAACAACGAATCGAATCTTTCCCAAGCCGACTGGTCATCGTGGGAAAATAGACCACCACCCTCCACCTATAAACAACAAGAACGAAAACAAGAACGTAAACAATAGAAAAACTATGAACAGTAACAGCAGAAACATCGTTAGACAAAACAAACTAATAATATGCACCTACAACGTGAAATCCTTGTTGTCAACTGAGCGATACTTAGAACTGACACATGCTCTCAAACACATCAACTTTGACGTAATAGGACTGTCAGAAGTACGTCGAATGGGATGTCAAATTGAGGAATACCAAGACTATATCCTGTGTTACTATGGGCAAACCCAAGGATTATATGGAGTAGGCTTTTTGATTAAGAAATACTTAAAAGATACAATAAAAAACTTCACAGGAATATCAGAAAGAGTTGCTCTACTCGAAGCACTGTGCTGAAATTCGAAGAACTGTGCGTTTCAATAATTCAAACCTATGCGCCCACGGAAAGCTCCAGCGATGATGAAATAAACAAATTCTACAGCGACATCAAAAAAGCTCACAAATTGGCAGACGACACGGTACTGGTAATTGGTGACTTTAACGCAAAAATAGGGCAACCAACAGTAGAAGAAAATCTTATTATGGGTAATTATGGTTACGGTGAGAGAAATGAAAGAGGCGAACGATGAATCGACTATGCTTATGAATATAAACTATCAATCATGAACACCTTCTTTAAGAAAAAAGCAAGCCGAAAATGGACCTGGATCTCACCAGACCACAAAGTTAAGAATGAAATTGACTTCATTCTGACAAACAAACCTAAGCTAATAAACAACGTAGAAATTCTGAGCAATGTTGAATTCTCATCCGACCACAGAATGGTTAGAGCAACATGCCTGATAAGAAAAACTAAAAAACAAAGAAACAACTTCATAAACACATCAACTAACCTAAAAACAGAAGATGAAGTCAAAAGCTACCTAAGTCATCTTAAATCTTACTTTGTTGAAAATTTTAGATCAGAATCATACACAAATGTTCAGGAATACTACAACGCAATAGAAAAAGCAATAAAATTCAGCTTACCAGCCAAAAATAATGCAAATACAGAGAAAAAACATAAAGTATTCAGCGAAAACACAATTGAACTAATAAAAAGACGCATGGAACTAATGAAAACAAAAAACAAAACCAAGTACATGAAGAGCGAACTAAGTATACTGTACAAACAAACAAACAAGGCAATAAAGAAAGACTACAGTACACACCGACAGAAAATAATAACAAAAAATTTAAAGAATTTCAGAAGCACAAAGAGAGCTCTTAAGGAACTTAACATTCACAAAACATGGATACAAAAACTCGAGTACAAAACGATAGAAACAAAATCACGGAAAGATATCCTAGACTGTGCAACAGGCTTCTACAAAGAACTTTACAAGAGAAAACAGGACAACGACGACTATAACCTAACAGACACAAACACAGCTGAAAAAATTAACACTATTATTGAACCAATAAATGGGAAAGAAATACTTACACATATCAGACAACTTAAAACTGAAAAAAGCCCTGGTCCAGATGGGTTAAGCAACGAGACTCTCAAAATTGGGGCTCCCATCCTCCTTGAACCGTTAATACACCTCTTCAACATGGTACTAGAAACTGAAACGACTCCTACACAATGGTGTATATCAGATATTATACTCCTTTACAAGAAAGGAAACCCACTGGACATTGGTAATTACCGACCGATTAGCCTACTACCAAGTACATATAAACTCTTTGCATCAATACTACTGAAAAGAATAACACAAAGAATTGATGAGTCTCAACCAATAGAGCAAGGTGGCTTTCGCTCAGGCTTCAGTACAACGGACCACATTCATGCCTTAGAACAAGTCATTAGTAAATATAAGGAGTTCAACAGGCCTCTGTATGTGGCTTTTATTGACTACAGCAAAGCGTTTGACAGTATAAGCCATAAAGCAATCTGGGATGCGCTTAAACTTTGCAAAATAGAACAAAAATACATAAACATTAAAAACATTTATGCCAATAGTACAAGCAAAGTAAAACTGGAAACGAGAGGTGATGAGATTAGTATAGAAAGAGGAGTAAGACAGGGTGACCCCATGTCACCTAAGCTGTTTATTGCTGTACTTGAAAATATATTTAGAAACCTTGATTGGAAACACAAAGGCATAACAATAGGCAGACACTGTTTGAGCCACTTGCGATTTGCAGACGATATTGTAGTTCTTGCAGAGAAGCCAGGTCAATTACAGGAAATGATACAATCTCTAGCTAAAGAAAGCTCCAAAGTAGGACTGGAAATGAATTTAAATAAAACCAAGATAATGACAAATAGTAAAGAAATTCCAATAAAAATAAATGAAAATGAAATACAATACGTAACCAATTATATATATCTCGGTAAGCAAATAGCAATGAATAAAACTGCTAATGAGGAGGAAATAAAACGCAGGACAAATATAACTTGGAAGAAATTCTGGGCACTAAAAGAAATACTAAAAGGCGACTACAGTCTAAGTATGAAAAAAACCGTATTTGACACCTGCCTCCTTCCTTGCCTTTTATATGGCTGCCAAACGTGGGTATTCTCACATCAAATAAAAAGGAAGATTACAACTACACAACGAGCAATGGAAAGAAGTATTCTGAAAATCCGTAAGATACACAAAATAAGAAGCACACTAATCAGACATAAAACAAAGATAACCAATGCACTTGCACATGCTCTAAAACAAAAATGGAAATGGGCCGGTCATATATCACGTCTGAAAGACAAGAGATGGACAATACAGACCACTCAATGGAAAGGACCAGCCGGTAAAAGAAATGTAGGCAGACCATGTAGACGGTGGGCTGATGACATAGTCCAAATTGCTGGCAAAAACTGGATGGAAGCTGGAGGCGACAGGGAGTCATGGCTGAAGATGGAGGAGGCCTTTACCCAGACAGGGATCCATATCTCGCAACAAGACTAACAACTAGTTCGTAAGTAAATTACTAACACTTATCATTTTTCTTAATATTATGTAACCTACTCTAAGAGACTTGGAAATAAAAGGCTTTATTATTATTATTATTATTATTATTATTATCTTCTAAACTATTCATTTAAATTACATGCTGTGAAGGGCCATATTGATATATATTAAATGCGCAATGTATTTAAGGTACTTAATTGGATAAGGATTAATTCTGTATTGCTTAAAATCGCTTCGTAAATAAGGCATTATTTCTTGTAAAAAGCAAAGCATAAAATAACGGTTATTGTGTGTTACCACTAAGAGATAGACATATACCATCGCGAACTTTTTTGTAGACCATTTTAAGGTGAACAATACTGTACTACATTATTTTGATCTATCTCGTTGGGTTCAGCCAGCGTTTGCAATGAAAGAGCAAAAAAATGTGTTTATTTACGACATCACATTAGAAACCTCTAAATTATCAATGTTTTTCTACTATGTTATGCATATATTATACATATAAACTTTCCATTTGAATCACTCTATCTATTAAAAAAAACCGCATCATAATCCGTTGCGTAGTTTCAAAGATTTAAGCATACAAAGGGACATAGGGACAGAGAAAGCGACTTTGTTTTATACTATGTAGTGATGTTTAGCTAAATGTAATTTAATGAAATGAGACTAAAAACAGTAGAAACGGTACTAAATTTATTAGTAACATTAAATTATCATCAGTCAATTGATAATTGGCTATCTATCACAGTACGTTTCCTAAAACATTTTATACCCACGAACGGCGAAACTGTGGAATCAGCTATTCTCAGCGGTATTTGCGAACAATTACGAGTATTCAAGAATAGAGTCTATATTTCCCTTAAAAGGCTGACAACGGATCGGCGATCCCTTGGCGTTGCTGATCTCCATGAGCCATGGTGTTGTCTTCCACCAGGTGCCCACATGCTCGTTTGCCCTCTCTCATAAAAAAAAAACTAGATTTTACCCACGGTTTCTCCCGCATGGTCAATATTTAATATAGATTTAATAAATAGACTGACTGGAAATCTCGTACAGAGATTACTCCGCCTTTGTATAACATTTGTTATTGGTTTTTTGTTTGTTGTTTCTACAATAAAAAGCTCACATACATGCAAAGATATATATTTTAATAATAATTTTTGGAATAAGAAGTTTGTCAGGTCTCCGTTCTATGTCACTTTCTAGGCCTTTAACAATCCCCGTAAATTCTTTCGACGTGAAAGAACAAACAAAGACACTTTCATATTGTCACTATTAACTTTATCCATACAAAAGTGCTCAAAGGTTACCATGTCAAAACTGTTCTTACGAGGGAAATGACTACATAAATAAATATTCATGGACATATTATACTCTGCCATCTAGTCGCAAATTAAGTAAAGCTTGTACTACGGGTACTAGATAACTGATACCGAACTTAAATACATTTTTTTTTTGTGAATACATACATTTAACTTATAATTTGACGAGCTTGGTGGCGTAGCTGTCAATGACACCAACGCTCGTGGGTTCGATTTCCACAAAGCACAAACATTTGTGTGCATGAACATGTCTGTTTGTCTTAGTCTGGGTGTTTTCTATGTATCATAAGTATGTATTTACATAAAAAAAAATGTATTTACGTATGTTTATCAGTTGTCTAGTTCCCATAACACAAGCTTCGCTTACTTTGGGGCTAGATGGCGCTGTGTAATTTGTCCGACAATATTTATTTATTTATTTACTAGCTGATGCCCGCGACTTCGTTCGCGTGGACTTTATGATTCCGGCGTATTAATACAAATACGAACTAATGTAGATACATAAGAAAATATTTGTTATACGGTAAAAGTCAATTTTTTGTTTTTTTTGTTTAACATTGTAACCATAGTTTAAAAAAAAAATGAAGGGAGTCTTTCCTTCGGGAGCTAATATGAACAGACCTGAAGCGTCACTAACTCTCGAGAAAGCCACGTAAAGTTGGCCATGCGAAAAACAACCAGTCACCAGCGAATTTTAGTCATTTTTTTAATTGTCATAGCAAAGCAAGTGGTCACAGACAACTGCGTACGTTTAAAATTAAAATGGATTTTTTTTTGGAGAAGAGTGGTATACGCAGAATAAAATACAGTTTCACCGGCACCACTCCCAGTGAGAATCTCAGCTTCAATTATATTGCGCTGCCATTGACTTTACTTACAGGCACGTAAAGTTCTATCTACAGCTTCTAGTGCCTTACTGTTAGCCATTTCGCATTCATCTCAAACGATTAGACAGCAATCCTGAAACACCTTCGCTTTGTCGCAGTTTCGTGTCACAGAGCATGTCGGTGTTTCAATTCTGTTTAAATCGAGTAGGATATTGAACATTGTATTTGCGTCCTTCCGCCTAGAAGTAATGTGACTGCAATACCTGGCGATGCTGCTGCGAGATCTTATTTTAGCGCCTGATTTCAGCATGGATTGCTCTCGTCAGGTATGTTTTTCCAGTCCCTCCTGGAGCAATTAAGAAAAACAGTTTCCCCTCGTTGCTTAAAACACTTTCCAAATCAAATAAACTCTGATCTTGCTACATAGCGTCCCGCAAATGCACGTATTCTTCTGGTTTGTGCGAATATATACCAATCGTTCCATTTCAATTTTAGCGTACACGTCTATAATAAACTGACTAAATAGACCACGTTACCTTTGTAAATAAAATAAAACGATTGCGTCTAACTTGTAGCAGGTAAGAATAAAAGTAGCACCCCGCGGTTTTTTTTTTACAATACATTCAATATTTTGTTAATCTATTTATTTTAATCTACGTATTGTAAATAGATTAATAAATAAATTTAAAAAAGTAAAAAAACACGCTATAATAGCAAATAGAACTAAAAAAGTTACTTAAAAACTTTTTTAGTTCTATTGGCTATTATAGCGTGTTCTTTTACTTTTTTTTTAAACTATAATTTATTGTAAACACGTGTTGTTTATGCAAATAAATTTAACTTTGTTCTGCATCAGGTGTTCCAAATCTTGGATTTTTATACCTCAACAAAAAATGTTGATCAGGCTGAACAACTTTTGCTAAGGAGTCATTTTTAAATTTCTTATAGTTTACCTGAACCATTATGGTTCTGCATCAGGTGTTCCAAATCTTGGATTTTTATACCTCAACAAAAAAGGGTCATCAGATTGAACAACTTTTGCTAAGGCATCATTTTTATATTTCTTATAGTTTACCTGAACCATTATGGTTGTGCATCAGGTGTTTCAAATCTTGGATTAGTGTCCGACCGAAACTGGTTTTTACGACCGAAACCGAAACCGAAACCGAATTTCGGCAACAGTCTCAGTTTCGGCCGAAACCGAAACCGAAACCGAAACTTTTTCGAAACAATTATTTGAATGTAGGTACTTTTCTTATAATTGGAGGTGTAAGTGGTTCATCAACATCTCTGAATGAACAAACGAAGATTTGGCGAAAAGAGAGGTAGGGAGCGTAATTGTAAGCTGCCCGACTGGGGAATGTACCTCCACCTCACAGAATACCGCAGTCAAATAACAAATCCCTTGAGGGTTGTTGTGTTCCTGCGAGTGAGTGAGGTCACCAGAAAGGGAGGAGATGCTCCGTCTGCAGCGGGGGTGGCAGCGCGCGAGCGATATTTTATGTTGCGGTCGTTAATATGGCTACGGTAACCGCTCATCACTCCGCACATCAGGCGGGCCGTATGCTTGTCTGCCACCCGACGTATTATATAAAAACAAAATTAAAAATTTTGAAAAAACCCACGACGGTTGAAACGTAGTTGAAAAAGAATAAAATAATTTTGAAACCCCCGACTTAAAGAATTTATGCTATGAACTTAATAAAAAAACCCCAAGAAAATCCGTTGGGCTGCCATTAAATGAACTAGCTTGGCAGTTTTATAGTAACTTGTATACTTAATTATATTTATGTTGAAAGCAGCCCCGACGGATTTTCTTGGTTTTTTTTTTTATTAAGTTCATAGCATAAATTCTTTAAGTCGGGGGGTTTCAAAATTATTTTATTCTTTTTCAACTACGTTTCAACCGTCGTGGGTTTTTTCAAAATATTTAGTTTTGTTTTTATTTCAAACTTTTTAGAGAGCAAGCATAGGTATTACAATTGAAAATCGCATCAGAATCACACTAGTAGTTTTGTTTTTGCACAAATAAATGTTTACTGCAGCGCCCTCTAGTGAGTTGTCACTGTAACACCTATCTAAGAACATGCTCCAATCAAACCTGAACCCATCACTGAAATCCGCATCAAAATCGGACTAGTAGTTTTGGAGATAAATGGCAACATTGGTTGCACAAACAAATGTTTACTGCAGCACCCTCTGGTGAGTTGTCACTGTAACACCTATCTAAGAACATGCTCCCATCAAACCCGAACCCATCACTGAAATCCGCATCAAAATCGAACTAGTAGTTTTGGAGATAAAAGGCAACATTGGTTGCACAAACAAATGTTTACTGCAGCGCCCCCTGGTGAGTTGTTACCGTAACACCTATCTAAGAACATGCACCAATCAAACCCGAACCCATCACTGAAAACCGCATCAAAATCGGACTCGTAGTTTTGGAGATAATTGGAACATTGATTTGCACAAACATCCTAGCACCCCAAACGCATATACCGTCTCCGTTCTCCGTCTCCGTAAAATTAATAATAATTACGTTACGTTATAATTGCTAGATACTTGGTTATAATTATTAAATTGAACGTTGAAACTCTAAATCTTTAATATTATCACCACTAATGCACTATAGTAAGTACCAAGTACCTAACTATTGTTTGTTTACGTATAGCATTACTAAACATCTGAATATTTTGTGGTTAATTTAACTCATTCGGAGTTAAATTAACCACAAAATATTCAGATAGTTATGTTAGACTTGATTCTACTATAATCTATGCATTAGTTTGTTATACTAAATTATTGTGTTTACTACCTACCCTTAATACAACATCACATGATAAAACTTCCGAATTCAAAACAACACACGAAAACTCACAAACAACAAACAAAACGCACTGCAAACGCAAACAAGTCACGACATGATTAGCCACGTGGACGCGGCAAAATATCGTCGTCGCTTGGATGGAATTTACTGCGCCGAACATGACCGAGCACAGCGCGGGAACTCTCGAATGAAGTTTCGGTTTCGGTCGTAGTTTCGGCAGGTTTGCCGCCGAAACCGAAACTAAACCGAAACTCGTTATTTTTGCCGAAACTCGACCGAAACCGAAACCGAAACCGAACATTCGGTCGGACACTATCTTGGATTTTCCAAATCTGAACAATAAATGCTCATCAGGTTGAACAACTTTTGATAAGGCGTCATTTTTATATTTCTTATAGTTTACCTGAACCATTAAGGTTCTGCATCAGGTGTTCCAAATCTTGGATTTTTATACCTCAACGGAAAATGCTCATCAGGCTGAACAACTTTTGCTAAGGCGTCATTTTTATATTTCTTATAGTTTACCTGAACCATTATGGTGCTGCATCAGGTGTTCCACTTTCCAAAATCAATTATACCCTATATTTTGCCCAGGCTTAACAGCTATATAACAAAAAAAGTTTCATTCGAATCCGTCCAGTACTTCCAGAGATTAGCGTGTACAAACAGACATACAGACTACGCAAATAAATTTAACTTTGTTCTGCATCAGGTGTTCTAAATCTTGGATTTTTATACTTTAACAAAAAATGGTCTTCAGATTGAACAACTTTCGCTAAGGCGTCATTTTTAAATATCTTATAGTTTACCTGAACCATTATGGTTCTGCATCAGGTGTTCCAAATCTTGGATTTTTATACCTCAACAAAAAATGGTCATCAGATTGAACAACTTTTGCTAAGGCGTCATTTTTATATTTCTTATAGTTTACCTGAACCATTAAGGTTCTGCATCAGGTGTTCCAAATCTTGGATTTTTATACCTCAACAGAAAATGCTCATCAAGCTGAACAACTTTTGCTAAGGCGTCATTTTTATATTTCTTATAGTTTACCTGAACCATTATGGTTCTGCATCAGGTGTTCCAAATCTTGGATTTTTATATCTCAACAGAAAATGCTCATCAAGCTGAACAACTTTTGCTAAGGCGTCATTTTTATATTTCTTATAGTTTACCTGAACCATTATGGTTCTGCATCAGGTGTTCCAAATCTTGGATTTTTATACCTCAATAGAAAATGCTCATCAGGCTGAACAACTTTTGCTAAGGTGTCATTTTTATATTTCTTATAGTTAAGCTGAACCATTATGGTGCTGCATCAGGTGTTCCACTTTCCAAAATAAATTATACCCTATATGTTGCCCAGGCTTAACAGCTATATAACAAAAAAAGTTTCATTCGAATCCGTCCAGTACTTCCAGAGATTAGCGTGTACAAACAGACATACAGACTACGCAAATAAATTTAACTTTGTTCTGCATCAGGTGTTCTAAATCTTGGATTTTTATACTTTAACAAAAAATGGTCTTCAGATTGAACAACTTTCGCTAAGGCGTCATTTTTAAATATCTTATAGTTTACCTGAACCATTATGGTTCTGCATCAGGTGTTCCAAATCTTGGATTTTTATACCTCAACAAAAAATGGTCATCAGATTGAACAACTTTTGCTAAGGCGTCATTTTTATATTTCTTATAGTTTACCTGAACCATTAAGGTTCTGCATCAGGTGTTCCAAATCTTGGATTTTTATACCTCAACAGAAAATGCTCATCAAGCTGAACAACTTTTGCTAAGGCGTCATTTTTATATTTCTTATAGTTTACCTGAACCATTATGGTTCTGCATCAGGTGTTCCAAATCTTGGATTTTTATATCTCAACAGAAAATGCTCATCAAGCTGAACAACTTTTGCTAAGGCGTCATTTTTATATTTCTTATAGTTTACCTGAACCATTATGGTTCTGCATCAGGTGTTCCAAATCTTGGATTTTTATACCTCAATAGAAAATGCTCATCAGGCTGAACAACTTTTGCTAAGGTGTCATTTTTATATTTCTTATAGTTAAGCTGAACCATTATGGTGCTGCATCAGGTGTTCCACTTTCCAAAATAAATTATACCCTATATGTTGCCCAGGCTTAACAGCTATATAACAAAAAAAGTTTCATTCGAATCCGTCCAGTACTTCCAGAGATTAGCGTGTACAAACAGACAAACAGACATACAGACATACAGACATACAGACATACAGACATACAGACATACAGACATACAGACATACAGACATACAGACATACAGACATACAGACATACAGACATACAGACAAACAGACAAACAGACAGACATTTTTTTTTAAATTCTTACTCTATTAATATGTCTCCACCGCCTCCAATTGTTTTTTTGTAAATATATTCAATGTACAGACACATTATTTTTACTGTTTTATTATATGTATAGATTATTTTTAACAGCTAACGGCGACGAACGGCGCGTTTGAGTCTAAATCGACGGAAGTAGCGTACATAACATTCGACGAAGTCGGCGATGTGGACGGCCTCGTGAACGTGAGCCTCTCGCGGCCGAACGACACGGCCGTGCATCTCGACTGGCACAAGATCCGCGGGGTCGAGGGCTATGTGGTCCAGATTAGACTTCCTCCGCCGTATTCTAAGCGAGCACCAATCCAGACCAAGGCTAATAATATCACACGTGAGTATTAGCGTATGAAAAACAAAAATAATAAATCATGCACCGTTAAAACAGCATAAAATATCTTTGAAAACATAACTCGTGATACACAATAAGGCAGGGTTTCCCAACCAGGGGGGCGCGCCCCCCTAGTGGGGCGTAGAGGGATGTCAAGGAGGGCTTGAGACGTTTGTGTTTTCAATAGAAAAATTATTTCAATGCGTTAATAAAGTAAACACTGTAGGTAGAATATGAAGTAAACCCTGTGGGGAGGAGAGCTCAAGTAAGGGGCATGTAAATATTATTTGTGATCTGGGGAGCCTTGATGTAAAAAAGGTTGGGAAACCCTGCAATAAGGAGACAGGTCGTTCCCTCCTCTCTAGAAGAAGAAGAAGAGATACCTTTTTTTATGTTTGTGTACTTTTGCGATATCCTGGTTAAATAAATAAATTCTTCATTGAAGCTGAATTTTCAAGTCGTCGTCGTCGTCAATTCTTATTTGGACCACCGTTGGTAGACGGGCCTCCACTCAATCGAAGGGGGGAGCGTATTCCACCATGCTGCTCAACTACGGGTTGGCGGAGGCCAGTGTTTCAAGCTGCCTAAAGCCCACTGACTTGGCTTAACGCTTTGTCATATAATGACAGCCGGGACCGAAGGCTTAACGTGTTTCTGAAGCACGGAGGAGGTCGAGATAAATAAACCCATTCATAAACTGGCTACAGGCGACGTTGCTTAACTTGCGTGTTTGAGTAGACTGACACGAGCAGATGCCATCAAGCTTCTCGTCATCGAGTAATGTCGATTAATTAAAACTTTTTTTTTACAGTGACGAATTTACCTCCCGGATTGTCGTTCTCCATAGACATTAAACCGTACAAGGGCGGCGTCATGGGCGATGCATTCACTGTACCAATCCGTACAGCGGGCGAGATGGACGAAACTTTGTCTCTGACCGCCATATTGCTTAAGGAAACAGGCACGTCGGTGCAACTCTCGTGGCCACCGCCCACCGGGGAGAGATACAAGAATAAGGAAATTGAATATGAAGTACACTATACTAATGCCAGACAGATGCCTGGAGAGCTAACTAATGGTAAGTTTTTTTAAATATTTATTCACATGTAAGGTAATTTTTTAGGGTTCCGTTCCAAAGGATAAAATGGACCCTATTATTAAGACTCCGCTGTCCGTTCGTCTGTCAAAAAAAAAAAAAACAGAATAAAATAAATATTTAAGCGGCTCCCATAAAACAAACGTGATTTTTTTTTGCTCGTTTTTGCTCGATATTTATAAGGGCAACAGGTAGACGCTTGAAATATTCACAGAATAAGTTATAGATTCACTTTAAATATAAGTAATTAAATTAAAATAAAAGAAATATTTAAGGGTGGCTCCCATACAACAGACATGATTTTTTTTTGCCGTTTTTATAGATTTATGGTACGGAACCCTTAGGCGCTAGTCCGACTCACACTTGGCCGGTTTTTTATACTGCGTCGAAAAATGCTTTGCTCGCGCGCTGCCACCTCCGTTTCTAACGCAGTAATTTCTTCCTTTCCAATAACTCACTCTCAGGAACTCAACACTCAAGGAAATTTGTATTTGGTTATTTGCTAACTCGTTCAATTGTAATACGTCGTCGTCAACCCGTATTCATCCCACTGCTGGGATACGGGCCTCCCCTCAATCGAAGGGGGTATAGAGCATACTCCATCACGCTGCTCAACTGCGGGTTGGCGGAGACAAGTGTTTTCAAGCCGCCTAAAGGCCACTGGCTTGGCTTAACGACTGTCATCTAATGACAACAGCCGGGACTGACTTGGCTTAACGTGCCCTCCGAAGCACGGAAGAGCTCGAGATAAATAAACCCATCCATGGATAGGCTACGGCGACGTTGCTTAACTTGCGTGTTCGATTAGACTGACACGCGTAACGACGCCATCGAGCTCCTGTATCGTACGAATATACTGCAATTCAATCGAATATTGACGTGGGAAAGCGCCGTCGACCTAAATTCTGTAGACAAAATGAAAGACATAAAATTAATAATATAAAAATAAAACTCTGACATTGAATTATTTATTCAATGTGAGAATATTAGTTCTATTTTCGTATTGCCTTTATATAACGTTGTTGTATGTTTACAGATTCAAAGCACATAACGAATGAGACCAAATTCTTGGTGGAAGGGCTGAACGCGTGCGAGAGCTATGTGTTCGCTGTGGGCATACTCGGCGGGCCGCTGTCGAAGTTTACAGAAATTGTCACTAGGGAGAACGCCAAGTAAGTACACTTTATTACCACTCAGGCGGAGAACAACTTCCCAAAAAGGACAATTTCCTAAAACGACAACTTTCTAAAATGACAACTTCCTAAAATGGCTACTTCCTAAAACGTCAACTTTCGAATATGATGACTTCCTAAAACGACAACTTTTTACCACAATTTAAAGGTACATAGACGGTCTTAATGCTAATAGAATTTACCAGACAACCTTTGGTTAGAGTCTCTTCTCGTCTCTTTAGCTTTTACCAAACTTTAGTTACAAGCATTCACATGATTTTAGATTGTCGGGTTTGTGACAAATTTTGTTAACGTTAATGACGATTTTGAACTTTATTCTTACGCGTTCTTTATATTGACTCATCCGCAGAACAGAGACCGTTGTGACCATGGAATAAAAATTAGCTAGACTAGATAAAGAATGTAAATTCTTCAGACATACGTTTCGTTTTTAGAATTTTCTTGTCACATTTATCTTCCGAATCCCTATAAAAACGCACGAAAGTGCAACTACCAACTACCAACAACACAGATCGGACTTTATTCTACAGAGACGATATGTGGTCTGACTTTTGTATGTATTTATGTGTGTACCTAATGTATGTGAGGGTCAAAAAAATGTGGAAAACATTTTATATAATTAATGATTTCGTAGGTCGCCTGTGAAGAAACTTCAAGCAAACTTCGACGAGAAAACCGCGAAGCTGGACATCTCCTGGGCCGCCAATTGCGATGTACTTCGTCAGCCACTCACTTATAGGGTAAGCTTTGTTACTTTTTTTCAAAGGGTATTTAGGGCGAGGACACACTGCAAATACGAAAAATTGTAAGGGGCAATCTGACAGCTCAAATCAAGTGTGTCAAGCTACGGCTGAAACCCATTTTTTCTTTTGTAACATCATCTTAGCAGTATGTAATAACTGTAACCTTACAATATTGTACTTTACAGTGTAATCAATCATATATGTCTTTGTGAGATGAATGAACTTTTATCTTATCTTAAATGGACAATACATAATACAAGTCAAAAGTGACATTCAGTACAATGATATTACATTACAGTGCTACAAACTTATCTGACCCGGTGGCCAAATTAAGAACTAAAGCCGCCATCTTGGAATGTAGTATTGCCAGGTACAATTAATTTACTTACCGCGTATGCACATTCCATTGATGTGTATTTTTTTAAATACATATTATCTTTTTCTACACATATTTCATTTCTTACAATAAAAAAATCGTCAACGAGTTGTTTTTGTGCAATATTATAACTCTCTTATATTATATAATAGCTATGATCGCGACTTAACGTGGTCCATTTTTAAAACTAATCAACAAAAAATAGAAGGCAATTGATATTTAATTGAAACACCACACAACACAATTAATAAGTATATCAATGCTATTATTTTAACACTGTATAAAAATCAAAGAAATATATTATATTTCTTTGATTTTTATGTTTCCTCTAAAACGGGCGGCATTTCGTTTAATGGCTACACTTAAGTCGATCGCACCGCCCCCGCCACCGGGCCAGATAAGTTTGTGGCACTATACATTATGTAGACATGTTCTTCTTCTTCATCTTTTTATAAAATGGCTCCATCGTTTTTTATTCGACGATGATTTTGCCAATGTCGAGGTTGAGAAATGTAGACATATATTTTAAAAATGGAAAAATTCATCTGCCCCCCCTAGGTGGGATTTGACACACACTGTGACTCACGCAGTACAATATAAGATGCAAAAATTCGTCAGCAACACAAACCTTCCTAGTAGCTCAGTTGGAAGAGCACTCGACCGGTCATCGAGAGGTCGTGGGTTCAAATCCCACCTAGGGGGGGCAGGTGAATTTTTCCATTTTTAAAAATATATTCATCTGGCAAGTTGGCCAAGACAACTATTTAAATAATAATAAATGTAGACATGTTACTAAATGCCCAATTTTGACAGCAAATAAATGACTCAATTGTGACATCTCGCTGTCAGTTATACAAACTACCATGACGTCTGAACGTGCTTCAGTCGAAGTACTCGAAACATAATTGAACGAAGGTATATCTTTTACTCTCGTGCTTTCCAGATTCGTTAAAACAAGTGAACATAATTAGAGCTGTGCTTTGACATTTCTCAATTTATAACGGAATAACATGTCTGTAGCTTAAAATATCATTATGGTGTTGTTTTAGTTGGAGATTACAGAAGAAACACGCGACAAGAAGAGTTTGTATGAACTGTTACCGTCTACAAATGCGACCCTGCACCACGTTCTGGAAGACGTGCCCGTGGGCGGCAGATATAATATCTGTGTTTACGTAAGTTGTCTGTATATCTATGCGGTATTCTTTATGTGTAAAGTACATTTAAACACGAGTAAAATTTTGAATATAGGGCCGTTTTTAACCTATTAGATCTAGGCAATATAGAATGCCGCCAATTTAAGATGATGTCAGCGTAATATACACCCCCTAAACCTTATAATTCAATGAAACTCTGGTTAAACATGGCCAACTTCACCTGCACGCGGTACACCCTGCTGACAGACAAACGAAGCTCTGCCGAAACGAGAGGTAGGGAGCGTAAACGTAAGCTTCCCGACTGGGGAATGTACCTCCACCTCACAGAATGCCGCAGCCAAATAACAATTCCCTTGAGGGTTGTTGTGTTCCTGCGAGTGAGTGAGGTCACCAGAAAGGAAGGAGATGCTGCGTTGGCACCGGGTGTGGAGGCGTGCGAGTGATATTTCATGTTGCGAGCGTTAATATGGCTACGGTAACCGCTTCACGTCAGGCGGAGCGTACGTCGGGTGGCTTGTCTGCCACCCGACGTAGTATATAAAAAAAGAATTGTTTATGGTATGCGTTCTTAAATGACGTATTGTTTACGATGCAGACGGAGGTGCCGGACGCAGCAGTGTCATGCGTGCTCGCTCGCAGCGGCGCCGTGCCTGCGCCACGTGGTGTTGTAGGTTGGCAGTCGCGGCGCGGACACGTCATGGTCAGCTGGCAGACCGAGCGGCCCGACCCGCCCGCGCACGACAAGTATGTATTATTTCACATTTGCAGAATAATACTTTTTTATACAACTAAGGTGGAAAACAAGCATACGACCCACCTGCTGGTTAGCAGACTTCCCAGCCTATGAACTTTTGCAATACCAGATGTATCAATCACGCATTGCGGACCCTGTAGAAACCATAATGAACCACATAATGAAGTGCACGGTTCGCCTAAAGAAGTTTTCACTGCAAAAATATTGCGCAGGTGAAACTATCTACACATGCGTTCGTAGGCGTACATGTAGGCGAATCAAATAACATTTTATGACCGCGGTGGTCGAATGGCTAGCAATGCTCACTTTGATTCCGAGGTCTCGGGTTCGATACCCGCACAAGACAAACATTTGTGTGCATGAACATGTCTGTTTGTCTGGGTCTGGGTCATAGTCGTCAACCCTAACTTTCCCTTCAATGGTCTCAATTGGTCTAGGTGTTTTATACATATAAAACACCCAGATATACATACATCATCATCATCATCAGGCCATTTTAGTCTCCACTACAGGAGCACGACCCTCTCTCGTCCGTCCCAGACAGAAGGAGGATTTGGCCTACACTTCCCACTCTGGCCAGACGGGTTGGGGAGGCCTGATCGATGTTTTATAAATGTATTTCCCTTAGTCGTCTTGTACGACATCCACGGGAAGAGACGGGTGATTGTATTCAGTTAGTTAATCAGTTAGTCAGTTATTAAACACTTTGTTCCAGAGTTCTATACGAAGTGATAGTATCGAAGAACCCAATTGCCGAGGACCTGCTGAAGCCCAGCGAAGACATGACGACGGCGATGGCGGAGAACTCCCCCCTGCTGATCGCCCTGCCGGACATGGCCGCCGGGCCGCTCTACGTGAGCGTGCGCGCCGTCACGCACGACGGGTACTACAGCGACCTCAGCGAGGTGCACAACATTATGATTGACGGTGAGTGACTCTAATTTTTTTCGATTTCTTTCATGTTAGTTTTAGAAAGCAATTTTTCAAAGGAACGCGTGGAGGTATTAATGTCTGCGTCTCCGATTTTCCTTGATGACAAATAAATGAGAGTTTTAGTGTATGAAAATTGATTTTGATTTCGATTTCGGTTCCGAATTCGATTCATATTCCGATCTTCATTTATATTCCGATCTTCATTTGTATTCCGATATCGATTTTCATTGCGCCATCGGTTTCGAGATATCGCTCATTGGCTGCAACAACGCCATAAATAAAGTCAATATGCATTTTCCGAACGTAATTTTGGTATTCATTTCAATATACTGTTTCTACTTTCAGATTCTTCTTAATAGGTTTATAACGTTTTAGAAGTGCCTAATTATTTTCTTATCTTATTATTGTTGCAATTAATAAGTCTTATTTGGTTGGATAATCTTAATAGTGATCTACGTGCAACAACGACATAAATATACGCTGATGGTCATATCGCTCATTTGTTGCGATATGGTCACCATATTGCAACAAATGAGCGATCGTTATATCTCGAAATATGACAGTTTATGTATTTGTTATAGTCAATATCCGAAATGTAGGCGCTCCTAGGTTTGACTAGTTATAACTCGGGCATCTCACTTATATTTCCAAAGATAAATTATTTTTGACCAACTTTTGCAGTCAAAATGGTTCAGAGGTGGGGTAGCGAGGTTCAACTAGTCTAACCTAGGGGCGCCTAGATTTCGAGGATTGACTATAACATATCGATTTCATCATCATCATCATCAGGTCCTTTTTAGTCTCAACTACAGGAGCACGACCCTCTGTCGTCCATCCTAGACGGAAGGAGGATTTGGCCTACACTCCCCACGCTGGCCAGACGGGGTGGAGAGAGGTTATTGTGTTTAGATGGGGCGAGTATTGTATTTGTGTGTTGTACTCCAGCGCTGGAAGCGGAGGAGTCGTCGACGACGCTGGGCGGCGTGTGGTGGATCCCCGCGCTGTGCGTGGCGGGCGGGCTGGCGGCGGGCGGCGTGCTGGTGCACCTGGTGCTGCGACAGCGGCGCGGCGCGCGCCTGCTGCCGCGGCACCACACGCCGCGCTACGACAACCGCCGCGGGCAGGCCACGCTCGGAGACCACGGTACGTACTGTCTACTGTGTACTGTGTACAGCCGAGTGTGTGTGCCAGCCGATGACCGGGGGGGGGGGGGGGGGGGGGGGGCAAGTTGATATGGAGAATTAGAAAAGTATGAATTGTAGGTAAAGTAGAGAGCTCATTAAGCTTTTCATTTACATCTACAGCTGTAAAGCTTCACTTTACAATAAATAAAACTTATAAATAAATAGAATCTCTAGAGGGGGGCAGCTGCCCCTCCCTGCTCCCCCTTGGCGACGCCCTTGCTGTGTACTGTTACTGTGTACACTACACGCACATGCCGGTGTTGGCCATTGTAAAACTATAGACGGGATGCACTTTAACCCCCGAACAAAACTAATACTAATAGTGTTTAGTATGGAATGTAAGTGGGTCACCGCCATCCAATTCAGCGCGAAAATTCAGCTTAGCCGGTAGGGCCCCCCTACCGGCTAAGCTGAATTTTCGCTATCAAAAAACGCATTGGATTTTTTGATAGCGAAAATCAAACTTCAAATTAGTTTTATAGTTGCTTAGCTGAAAGTAACCCTGGTGCTCTACCGATTAAGCTGAAGATGTTTGTCAATAACTTCAACGTAAGACATATTTTTCTTCCGCTTCGGCGGTAGGGCCTCTCATCCAAAAGCCGGTTGGTTTTGGATGAGAGGTCATCTCCAGAAATGACGTCTGGTGGCCCTAGCATCATGGAATGCGTTAGACTTATGACTGAAAGTATAAAATGGAATACTAAAATATTTTTTCCTGTGACAGTCTCGCTAAGAGTATTTGTTGTGCGGATGCACGAAGTACCACGCAATTTAAACTTTAGAAGGTGGCGTTCTTGTTTGCCTTTTTATATACTGCGGACTGACAAACGAGGCTCTGGCGAAAGAGAGGTGTATCATAGCGTATTTTGTAAACCGCCCGACTGGGGAAGAACCTCACAGTATACCGCAGCCAAATAACGATTCCCTTGACGGTTGTTCTGTTCCTGCAAGTGAATGAGATAACAAAAAATGTAGGAGATTGAAATTTGGATGGCGATGATAGATATGTAGCTGTAACACCAAACTGTATCCTCCGAGTTATTATCATTCGTTTTTTTTTTAATTGTTGCACCGTGGAAGTAATTTTAAAGACATATTCACGTCAAAACATTGTTGATACAGTTTCACGACGTACGATATTGTTTCAGATGACGACGACGTGCCTCCGATCCAGGGCTTCTCCGACGACGAGCCGCTGGTCATCGCCTGAGGGCGCCGTCGACTAAAAAATGTGATTTCAACGTGATCTTGTCATAAAACATAGTATTTTATATTTATTGTTTTGTCGCGTCAAATTTCTTGCCAAATTATACTCTCGAAAACGTACAGTGAGACTTAGACAATTTAATTTTAAAACCCCTAAAACAATAAATAAACAACCGTAGACAATTTAATTATACATGTGACAAGTATTTTTTTTTTTATCGTGCTAAGGGCTGTCCTAAACCAAAGGGTAAATCAAATATAATTTTAAATTCACTGTACGACTGTATTGAAAGTAGTTGGCATAGCGAGAGTGTTTATCGAACACGATAAGTACATTAGAGTTAACGTTTTTATTTTTTGTCACAACGAAAAAGCAGGGAAATTACTTTTAGATGACGCAGGCGAACGTAGTGCATGTAAATTGTTAGTTAATAAATATGTAGGCACGTCCAGGTGCCCGCAGTATTATTATGTTATTAAAGTCTGTTTTAGTTTATTGAAAGTGCGTATTTCACTTTGAATCGTGCACACAATTTTAGGTTATTAACGTATGATAGGAGGAAAATTGTGAATAGTTTTTAGTCGCTAGAATTACGCGGGATAAGAAAGTCAGTGTTGAAAAGATCTGAGCGTTCAAATCTACCAAAATATGGCTGAACGTTTGTCGAAAATCAACCTTATTGCAGGATATTAAGGTGCACTTTTATTTGTTAAAAGTCCATTTCTCTTATGATGCGATTGATTTTTTGTGGGGATATTTTGGTGAATTGAACGTTTAGATCATTTTGATGCTGACTATAGCAGTTTAAATAAGAATATAGCTGTAATTTTGCAATTTCAGTACATGACAACAGTACACATGACACATGTATAGATATGGGCAAAATGCTGGGCTTTTACGATAAATTCCCAGTACATAAAATGCCCTGTTCATACTCAAAACTGGGCTTTTATATGTAGTTATTAGGAATTTAACATATAAGCCCGGTATTACCCTACTTTACAATTATAATAACCACGGGAATTAACGCGATCATGCATGTAAGGTAGTATTACATACCTTTATTATTGCCTGACGTGTCGACCAGGGGCCCTACCGCCGGCGCTGAAGTCGATTTCCCGCGGATTTTTGAATGCAAAAATCAAACTAGCTTTTTTTTGGTACTTGTGTATAATAGCTGGTAGAAACCCTGAATCACTATCGGCAATGTTTCCCAATAACTTAAACCATAGACCTATTTTTAGGAACCAAAATTACGACGTGAATCGGCTTCAGCGTCGGCGGTAGGCCAACAGGTTGCACCGGCCGTGGTAACAGGCTCACTGTCGCAGCGGTGTCACTCTGTTACATGTATTATTGCGTTAATTCCCGCGGTTTTTATAATTTGAATCATGCAACGCGAAAGTTTAAAAGTTATTATTATACCCATCTTTACACCGGTATGTTCTTATTTGATCGGTGCAAAATTGTGTATTCAAAGTGAAATAGCCAATTTGTAACTGGCTGTAAATGGTAAGACTTTTGTATATTATTACGTTTAGACTTTATTTTTGCTTGCTCATTGATAAATGTAAGTAAACAATGACCGTAACTATCTCATCGTTGAAGTTCGACACCAAAGAGGGTAGGGTTTCGTAAGTACAATGTTATAATTACTAAATATGTCCGTGTTGAACGTTGTGTAATCTTTAATATTTCGCTTTGTAGATCTCTACATTCCCTATGTATTTGTGAGTAGTTTTTTTTGTATTAGTTCCTATAGATAAAATGTTTAGTGTCCCGTAATTCGATTTTGTATGTCATTGTTCTAAATTATTCTTCATCAGACTGGCGAAGTACATTCATACATACGAATATAAATAAAGAAAATTATATTTGAAAATGAAATGAGTTTTTTACTTCACTTTCCTAAAATATACACCAAGAACAAAAAAATTGGGTCAATGCTTCGATTATTAATATTAGAACGGTCAATCACAAAAATGCACTATCTTTGAAAGTCATTCAGTAGCATAGAAAAGTGTATATAATAAATGAGACATAAATACAGTTGGTCTATTCAAGATATTATAAGACGAACTCGGTGGTGGTCGAATGGCTAGCACTTCGACTCCGAGGTCGCGGGTTCGATCCCCGCACAAGACCAAACATTTGTGTGCATGAACATGTCTGTTTGTCTTGGTCTGGGTGTTTTCTATGTATGCATTTAAGTACATTTATCAGTTGTCTAGTACCCATAGTACAACCTTTGCGCTTAATTTGGGACTAGATGGCGCTGTCCAGAAATATTTATTTATTATATTGTTAGTCACCCAATTGCACTACTTTGTAGTTCAAGTGCCCGCTTCTCATAGAATTACAAAAATGTATACAATATGCGTGTCTCAGATTTTTATCTCGTAACTAATCAATATAGTCTAAGATCCCACTATAAAACGACCTTCATCGAGCTGGTTACTGTCATTAAATATATTGCAAATGGGTTGTCTAAAAAATTTCAGTACAGAATATGATTAATAAAAAAAATTGGTTGCCTGTAAAGTCGGTATACGGGCGAAAGTTTTACGTGACAACGACTTTGAGTGGTAAAATGTTTTCGAGTGGAAGGGACGCATGCCTTTCACTTTTTATGTCTGTCTCTCTCGCTCTTAGGCGGGCTAACCATGCCCGAGTGGAAGGGACGCGTGCCTCTCACTCGCTCTCATTGTGAGCGCATAACGTGAGCGCGGAGCGTAACGCAGTTTCTTGAAGTGTCACCCGGCTAACCAATTTATAAGACGTTGTCACGTCAAAATATATTGGGTTGTCTAAAAAATTTCAGTCCAGAATACGACTAATAATTTTTTTTTTTATATTTATTATTGGTAATTAATCATATTCTGGACTGAAATTTTTTAGACAACCCATTTGCAATATATTTATTGACATGTCGTTTTACGGTGGGATCCTATACTAATATCATTAATTTTGGGGACCGATCAAGGGTTACGAACACATTTGGGTTAGGTTCGAAATAAAACATTACAATTTACATAATAATAAAAAATGTATTATATATCAAACCTAATGTTATCTACTACCATAACTAACTAGGTACTACTAATGTACATTCAATGTTTTGAATGAGATGGCGGCGAGCGATTCAAGTATCAGGAAATGAAACTGAAAAATAAAATTAGTAAATGTCTATTTAGAAGGAAGAGGAGTGTTAGTTTACATAACTATTTTTTTATATGAGGGGGGGAAAACGAATATGTGGGTCAACGGATGGAAAGCAATTACCGCCGCTCATGTAGATCAGCAACACTAAGGGGTCGCTGATCAATTTTCATTCTGTGACGTAAAATAATTAGGAGAATTGACCATCAGCCCCCTTACCATCAACTCTTATTGCGATTCAATAACAGAATAGAATGCTTATTCATACCAATGAATAAGCGACTCTATTCAATTTGAAATAGAGTCGCTTATTCATTGGTATGAACAAGCATTCTATTCAGTTATTGCAATAAGAGTTGGTGGTAAGGGGGCTGGTTGTTTTTCTGACAATCGTCGCCCATTGGACAGGCAGTCGAAGACCTTTTAGGAAAATACGTTTGATGTAGGTAAATTGATACGGCGTAATGGCATTGTCATCATCTTTAGAGGCAATGCCAACTTGCCTTACACGTGGTGCACCCTGCCGACTAGCAAACGAGGCTATGACGAATAAGTTGCACGTCGCGCACGACTGGTGCTGTAAGTCCCTCAATCTCACAGTAGATTGCAGCCAAATAACAATACCTTTGAGGATTGTCGTTTCTTGCAAGTGAGTCTTTTTTTTTACCAATAAGGTGGCAAACAAGCATACTGTCTGCCTGATGGAAAGCAGTTACCGCAGCCTATAGACGCGTCTAACATTAGGGGTACCACATGCGCGCTGCCGACCCTGTGAAAACGTCTTCACGCCCTTTGAAGAGCCCCATGCTGTAGTCTTCTGGGAAAACCTCGACAGACAGTTCATTCCATAACTCGATAATGACGCGGCAGAAAACTGGTGTTTTTGTGATGTGTGAAGTGATGTCACTGATATAACGAGATACTGCGTTAACGGAGATGCCAGGGCATGGGCGATATTCTTTATATTGCAAGTGTCTAAAGGCGACGGTAATCGCTTTACATAAGGCGAGCCGGCCGTATGCTTGTTTGCCATCTGGAATTGTTTAAGAAAAGGTTAAGTACCTAACTAGCCAGAAGCTCGAGCACGGTTCTGCGCGGCCACCCGTCGGCAGGCATGAACACAAGGACGGTATCCCGCCACACTGCCACTCCTGTAGCCGTAGACCGTCGTCCCTTGTCACAGATGAGAGGACCACCTACTCCTGACTGAAAATATTAGTAATTTTAGACGGCTGAATCCATGAACCGTTTTGCTGTTAGTAGGAATTCCCATCGGATAACCTAAAGAAGATTGCCAAAAAGAAACCGCAATACTCTTTGTATTTTGTGACTAAACAGAAGGACCATTCCGATTTGAATCGTCTTCAGCTTAGGCCGTAGTGCAGTCAGATGCAGTGAATGCGCCTATGAACTTAGAAGTACATAACACCTATGAACTACTTACCTACCTATGTACTGACTTATTGTCTCTCTGTACATGATCGGTGTTAGGTACAAGTAGGTAGGTATATAAGGTTTTGATTTACCTATTTACTTCCGCCTAACGCCTATTCTAAAGGGCGACTGCGATTTTAGTCCGGCTAAAATGATGATGATGATAAATATTATATTCTACGGGATCAAAACCTCCCTAAGTAGTGAATATGAAGAAGATTCACTATGTGAAATCCTTAAAAAAACTTCACTAAGTAGTTAGAATTTTGGTCGATTTGGTATACTTATATTTGGTGTTATATTGGTATTTATGTTTGAGACAGCTCATTTAGATTTTGGTCCTAACTTCAGAAGACAGACTAGAAAAAGTTGTTCATATTCATGCGATGGGAGTATAGGTATATTTTTTTCTTTTTACATCTTTTTTTTTTTTAAAGGGGCTTATATCTGTTCCAGTTATGCCAGCCCCATCGTACCCTAATCCAAGAGACTCAGTGATGACATGCGGTAATTAAGTCAAAAAACTTTCTTGCCCTCACTGATGCAGGATTAGTCAATATACATTGAGCCAATCCTACATCATTGATGTTCAATTTTAATTTTCTCATCAGTGAGTCTCTGTTTTGTTTGTACTTGACACACTCCAGCAACAAATGTTGGACATCCTCTATGACCCCACACATTATAGAATATTGCAACTAAGCAAATCAAAATTTTGGGTAAACGCAGAAAAAGAGAGCTTACAGCACGCTATATGTCATGGAGGCGCAGATAAGGTGATGTGATGGAATTTGAGTTGTTTGTGTATCTTTGAACTAACCATATAGGTACTCTTGGCTAAACATTCTAAACGACATATATACGACACAATATAAGCAGACGATAGTTAAGTGGCCCGTTTACGGGAAGCGTTCCGCCAAATTTTGATATTGCTCGATACTTAAAGTATCGAGCAATATCACAAAGTCCTGTGTTAATGGTGGTTATTGTTCCAAACATATATTTACATTTGAAATTGAATCATTCAATTTCAAAGTGTCCTTACCACAGTGCCCCTAGATTGAACTGAAGCACAAAAAGCCTCCGTCGGTATCCGCGATCCACGTTTGCTCGAAGAGAGCCGTGCGTTGCACTGCCGGGGTGTCAAGATGGTAGCACTCTGCCAACGAGAGCGCGATCGGATAGCTGCGGATGTGAACTTAATATTAATTCATATCTCTTAATATTAATCAATATGTAGCCATAAGCAATTTTATCAGTGAGAAATGTTTTATTATAAGCAGGATTCCGTACCCTGGTCATATCCACCCCAACCGAACAACTTGCAGTCTTCGTCGGCCTGGGGTTCTCCTAAACAAGCAGGTTGTACGTTCACTCCTAATATCAACGGCCGTGTCCAGTACTAGAAAAAAAAAATGTGTCATTATCGCAACTGAATACCACGGTACTCTACGGCCACAGTATAAAAATAATGTTCTTAACATGAGGTCACGTTATGCGATAACGTGGAACTGGATTAGGAATAACCTAGTCTAGTTCAAATCACGTGACCTCATGTTAAGGTGGTGCAAAATTTTATTAGTTCTCCGTAAAATCGTGGGTTCTATCAAGAAAAAAGATCACTTACCAATACGGCCAAATTATGCGCAAGATCATTTGGCTTATATTGAGGGTGAGGAATTATGGATACCAAACGATTTTGTGACTGTGATCTATCCTTCAAATCCCATAAGCCAGCGATTAATGTGATTTCTCCTTTCGACGCCCTGTTGATAACTATAATTATAGTCATGCAGTTATCAAAAAACTATGCAACTTAGGTAGATTATCGCATCGTAGATAATTTATTTTTCTCTTGCAAAAGGCCCATTAACTTCTCATTTTATTGTATTGATTGAATAAGAATATTTTAGGTTATATATGAGTCCCAATAAACGGAATAAGCCCTATACACGAATAGATGCTCTGATTAGTTGAAATTTTATAAAAAAAATTGAACTCAATGTAGATTCGATTGTACATATTTTTCAAAATGGTAGAGATGTTAGAGTTTAATAGTTTCAAAGTAACTTACAATTGCAGATATTCTCCCAGTTACTATAAACTAAAACTGTGTGCTACTAAATATCTTTAAGTTTTTATAGATACCCGTGAACGCAGTCAGCTGAAGTTATTGCAGCACGAGGATGGACAATAGTGGCATAGCAAAGAATGGCACTCCGCCTCTTCGTTTCAACAACTAAAGCCAGCCAAGGGTGCGAGCCATTCTCAGCATTGCCGATCTGTTTGCCTACGAAAAAACATAGGAGGCCATTAGATCCTACTATTGTACTACTTTGGGTGGTAGAGAAGAATACGGTTCACCTGATGTCAAGCGGTTACCTTAGCCATGTAAACACTCGCAACATAAAATATCGCTGGCGCGCCGCTATCTCTGCTGGCAACGCAGCAACTCCCTCCTTTCTTGTGAGAATTGTTATTTGGATGCGGTACTCTGTGAGGTAGGTGGAGTTGGGGTAGCTTATAAATACGCTGTGCCCTACCTCTTCATTGTTACAGACTCGTTTGTCATTCAGCAGGGTGCACCACGTGCAGGTGAAGTTGGCTTTGATTCAAACCCAACTTCACCTGCAACCACTTACATATCCCACATACATGCGGGGTGTGTAAGTGGTGGTTGCACATACGAACTCTTGAAATAAAAAAACAAGTAACAAACCTTCGGTCATTATATCATATAACAAACATGGCTACTTTGCCTCCGAGGTCGCGGGTTCGATTCCCGTACAAGACAAACATTTGTGTGCATGAAAATGTCTGTTTGTTAGATCTGGGTCTTTTATATTTATTACATGTATGTATTTACAAAAAAAAAGTTTTTAAGTGCAAGCTTTGCGCATAATTTGGGTCTAGATGGCGCTGTGTAAATTTTCTAGAAATATTTATTTATTATACTGGTATATTGAATAAGCAGTTGTATAAACTTTAACGTGAATAATAAATAGAAAAACTCTGTAATAACTTTACGTACCGTTCGATATTGGATTTCTAGTAGCCGTTCCGCAAGTGTTATGTTTATCTACGAAATTATTGTTGTCTGAGCCTGATTTTACAACAATTGATTCCTCACTATCTTTTTCAACGATACTTTCAGACATTGTTTTTTTTATATTTTTAGAATAGAATTTATTCTTATTCCTTGCTAAATTAAGAAGTTTGAAGCCTTGCAAAACTTGAAAATCCGGACTAGATTGGTAGCTGATTGTTTGGCTCTCAGGTCTGTATGAATCTTCTTCGGATCCGGTGAACGGCTTTGATTGTATCCTACGATGCGGTGGTGTAACGGTACCTGAAATAATGAATTTAAAAATGAATACTTAATAAATCTAGGAGGTCGTCGGCGTCGTCGCGTGTGTCAGTCTCATCGAGCACGCAAGTTAAGCCACTTCGACCGTACCTGTACATGAATAGATTTTTTTTTATCTCGAACTCCTTGCTTCGAAGTACATATTAAGCTGTCGGTCCAGTTTGTCCTTAGATGATGAATGACAGTCGTTAAGTCAGTCTTTAGACGAATCGATAACACTGGCTTCCGCCAAGTCGTAGTTGAGCAGCGTGGTGGAGTATGCTCAAATTTTTTTTATATCAGAGATGGGTAAACGAGCATTTGGGTCACTAGATGGAAAACAATCACCACCGCTAACGGAGATCAGCAACACTAAGGGATCATCGTATCGTTGCCAGCCTTTTAAGGGAAATATAAACGCTGTTCTTGAAGGCTTCCATGTCGTAATTGGTCTGAAATACCGCTAAGGGAAGTTGATTCCATAATTTCACGGTTCGTGGTATAAAATGTCTTAGGAAACGTACTGTGGTAGATTGCCAATTATCAAGTTGATATGGATGGAATTTTAATTATGGTGAGTTGTACGATAGTGGAACTCAGCGGCAGGTATCAAATCAAACAATCTAATGCTCTGAACCACTTCGATTGAGGAGAGGCTCATATCCCATCAGTAGGATAAATTAATAAAATATAATATTTATGCTGGGGTTAAGACCTTATTTATTCAATCGTCTACTAAAAGGTATAACGTTTCTAAAAAAGGAATGAAAAATAAATTAATCTTACTTCGTCTAGGATCGATTGTAGAATAACCTGGAGGTTCATCGTTATAATCGTAGTCCTCACCATTTCCTCCGTAAGAAGTACCAGCGTGATCAGAATATACACCTAGCAGACCAGGTTTTGGAACTTCCGATATGTAATCTCCCACGTAATCATGATAACAATCACTATTTGTTTTTATTGGTTTATATTGTGAATTTGGAGTTCTCGTATTTGAACCTTTAATATTCCAGTATGGGTCAATGTAGTCTTCTTCTGAAGAAACTATTTTGGATGTTATTTCTTTTTGATTGCTCGATATCGTATCATATTTACGTTTCAATAAAACGTTTCTTTGTTTTAAAACTGGATTTATATTTTCTACTGGTGATCTCCGGTAACGTTTGGTTTTACTAATAAAAGAATCAGGAAATGTGATTTTTGATGATGGTTGCAGTGGCAAAGGGAGAATGCAGCATATTATTGCATCTGTCCTGAAAATAGGATCAACGTAATTTGTTGAAATAAGTATATAGTATAAAAGGCTAATAAATAAAATAAAAAAAGAAAATACAAACTTGTCGATCTGTTTATACACAAAACCATTTCTATGGTAGCATTCCGCCTTCTTTATGTAGGTGCAAATATTTTCAGAGTGTGTCGTTTCTTGTGTGATTGAGATATATTCGACATTGTCGTTTTTGTTGTCTTTTTCATTAAGTTTCTCTTTAATAGGTGCGAAGACGTTAAGTTCATTATTGTTAGTTTTGATCACATTATATTCACTAGGAAACAATATTTTGAAATCGTCCTTACTTGTTGTTTCCATTTGTTTTTTGATATTGTACTTGTCTATTGTCGCACTTGTGGTATTATTAGATATAAAATCCTTGCTATCACTCGGCCACACTATTTTATTTTCATTTTCAAACTGAATTTCAATTTTTATGTTTTCATTTTTCGTGGGATTATTTTCTTTGTCTACGGTATTAGTAGCAGGTGTACGACTCATTAATAAATCGTTATCTCTAAATACCATTGTGTCCGAATTATCAATATTAAAGTCACCAACATCTTCAAACATGGGCGCAGGAGCTTCTATGTTTCTAAGTTGTGTTAATTTATCATTATTCCCCCAGAATTCAGTACCGATCTGTGCGAGAGCAAGTTTGGTGATTAATATTAGAATTATAAATTTGTCGTGCATTATGATGTAAATGTCGCGCGCTACTATTCCGTGCGTATTATATAATAGTAAAGTGGAGGATGTTGCAGCCGATTTAATGAATGTGCCGATTTGTAAAGGGGAGTGCAGCGTTTCGTCCGCTGTTAATTGCGCGTCGATTACAATTGTTTGCGATCAATGCGTGATGTCCACGAGCTACGCTCACTCTGCTACTGCAATTTGCGGTCAAACACTGAATTGTCCGCTTTTGTGTTGGTACAGTTAGCCAAAAAATTACACGTTTAAAAGTTTCAACGATAAAACCTATAAAGTAGAATTGTTTGAAAGTATTCCATTATGAGCAAGGTATACTCATATAATTATATTCACTATAATCGTTTAATGCATGTTGGAATCGGAAGCGCCAGTGCGCGAGCTGTGTGTTGCTATGTGTTGTAGCATAGTTGTTGTAGGATACGGTAACTGCGTTATCTCAGGCGAATCATATGCTGTTTGTCACTGGATGGATTATAAAAAAATGGGGTGTGGCTGTGTCATGTGCAAGGCCGTGTGTTGTACGTGAATACGTTATGCACTAAAATGATCTCAAAATGGCAGCCCTTCGCCCTCTCCCGCACGCGATGTTTCATAGTCCTTATTTAGCGTAATAAGTTCTTTGATCCTTCGGCTATCCAGTGGTGTAAATGCATTTTGTATGGAGATGGAGATGATACATTTGTAGCTGCAACATCAAAATGTATCCTCCAATTTTGTTATCATTCATCATCATCATTTTAATTGGCTCATTATGGAAGCAATTTTAAAGACGTATTCACGTCAATTCAGCGATTTGACAATGGTTCCCATAGCACAAGATGTTTACTTTTTAACCAACTTCCAAAAAGGAGGAGGTTCTCAATTCGACAGATTTTTTTTGTATGTATGTTATTCGATATCTTCGCGAATTGTGAACCGATTTTCAAAATTCTTTTTTTATTTGAAAGGGTATGATTGCAAGGTAGTCCCATATTCACCAAGTCAGGATCTGATGATGGGATCTCAGAAAAATCGAGGGAAACCCTTACATTTGCCCTGTGGTTGCCGGCAGAATAGAATTGCGCCACTCCATTGCTCTGCGCTGGACAAGGCGACTAAGGGATCTTGTATAACGCATTAACTTTTCTCCCCGAAGACGGGCAGCAGCGACTCCCGGGGTATTCCACCAATAACTCACTCCACTCGCCAACGGAAGTCGGTTTTTTTTAAATCATTATTTGTACCCTATTTAGTATAGTACGGTTTTTTTTTAACTTGCAGAGGCGTTTATTTTGTGCACTGTACAACAATAACTCACTCATAGTATTTTGTATGTCAATTCGAAATAATCACGCAATAATGGTAGTGCGTTCTACATAAATATAATAACAGGATCAATTACAAGGAAATATTACTAAATTACTAAGCATGCATGAATTTGTCCATGACATATATAAATCCGTTTAAAAATGAAATAATTTATTCAGCTATTGGGACTTTGCAGGCACTTAGACATTTCTTACACTTTTTTATTACTAATTTTCTTACGTCTTTTTTCATCTACTAGCATTTCGGTATTGACCATTGGCGAAGAAGAAATGCTCAAAGAAACTTGCCAATATTGCCCAAATAAGTACGAGTATATATTAGCACTTAAAGCCTCAACCCATATCCCCCCACCGCAAGGACATGGGTCTCTTCTCCATCGAAGAGGTTTAGAGCGTAAACTACCACGCTGCTGGCGGCGGCCAGTATGTTCAAGTCCACCAAAGATCAATGATTAGGCTTAACGACTATCATCTAATGACAGCAAACGGGACCGACGGCTTAGCGTATCATATGAAGCCCGGAGTGGCTTGGGAATAAATAAACCCATTCATGGACAGGCTACTTGGATTACTTACGATAGCAATAGTTTTTTTTTTATACTACGCCTGTGGCAGACAAGCATACGGCCCGCTTGATGTGAAGCGATTACCGTAACCGTATTAACGCTCGCAACATAATATATCACTTGCGCGCCGCCACCCCCGCTGCCAACGCAGTATCTCCTTCTTTTCTGGTGACCTCACTCACTCGCAGGAACACAAAAACCCTCAAGGGAATTGTTATTTGGCTGCGGTATTCTGTGAGGTGGAGGTACATTCCCCAGTCGGGTAGCTTACAATTACGCTCCCTACCTCTCTTTTCGCCAGAGCTTTGTTTGTCAGTTAGCAGATCACGTGCAGGTGAAGTTGGCTTTGGCTCTTACACCCCAAAATACTTATGACCGTGCTTCGTTAAGCCGTTGGCCCCGGCTGTTCTCATTAGATGACAGTCGTTAAGCCAAGTCAGTGGCCTTTAGGCGGCTTGAAAACACTGGCCTCCGCCAACCCGCAGTTGAGCAGCGTGGTGGAGTATGCTCTAAACCCTGTCTATTGAGCGGAGATCCGTATCCCAGCAGTGGGATGAATATAGATTGACGACGACAATACTTATGTATTGCAATCCTTAGTATTCAAATTGCATTCAGTGCAACACAATCAGCTAATTGAAACAACAGGAGTGTGCATCCTATGAGTCGGTGAGCCGTGTTGGACGTCGGCGCGGCGGCAAACAGATCCGTCTGGCTAACTCGTTTTACTGCAGTCTCGCAGAGTCGCAATGCACAGACATCCGATAAATCCAACGGATTTCCGATTGTGATTGTGCCGGAGACTGTTTCTTGGTTACTCTCATCTGTCTACGGTAAATCTATTGTTCTTCAATATAAATTTATCTACACATTAATTACTCAAGTAGATTTTTATCTACTTCTATTTTATATAAAAAAATAATTCGTTTTAGGATTTTGTTTCAGTAAATCTTTCATACATTTGTGGGATCTAAATCATAATAGATTAATTTAATGTACAATATATACCTACATATAAATAAAAATGAATGTTGCTAGGCGCGAGAACTCGAGACTCGAGAACGGCTCGACCAATTCGGCATAATTTTTTTTCGTATATTCCTTGACGCACACGGAAAGTTTTAATAAGAAGTTTTAAAAAAAATATAAAAATTGCGTGGAAAATAGTAAACACAACACTTTAAAGAACCAATTTAAATCCATAGTTAATAAAGACAGGACAACGTCTGTCGGGTCAGTTAGTTACAAAATAATTTTAATGTAAAACATAAATATATCATAAAAAAATAAAATCGTCAGCCATTGCGACATTTGCGACCAAAATCTTATAGCGAACGGGAACAAGGAGTTCTTTCCTTTCGCTGCAAGATTTAATTGTCCAGTTTGTAGACCCCTGTTCTGGAGAAGCGGTTTGTCCTAAATAAAAAATAAATCGGAACTCTAAATATAATATCGCCTGGATGCTGGAAATCGGTAGCTGGAAATTATGATGAACTGCTCGTAAGTCTTTGTCTGTCCGTTTATGACCTTTTCACCAGAAAACCACTTATTTCACCTCTTCTTGGACACTAATCGTGTAGGATTTTGAACGTTATTTGTATGTTTTCTATTTGTGAGGGTTTTATTTCTAGTTAACATTCGATCAAACGTTTTTAACAAGGAAAATACGATCCAACTGAAAAATTTGGACCCGCTCATGAGACCGCTCACCAGTGACAAGTGTAACTACTCCCAACTCTCAAATTGGTTTCGATCCGAGCTGCAAACTTCTACTTCGCCCGATAACTTGTTGGCTGCTTTTCAACAAACTGCGAAATTGCATTTTTTACCGGCTTAAAAAAATGCGTCTCTTGTATTTATGTTTCTTGCCAGTGTAATTAACATTATAACGTTATAATAAACTAGCTTGAGACCGTGACTCTGTACGCGCCTATCCCGATATCCAGTGGGAATCTTCAAAAATCCTCAGACAACTGATTTCAAAGAAAACTTTCATATCCAAATATAAGATGATACTCATGAGTCAGCAAGATGATATAGATATATGAAAATACAGGCCTATTTAATATATATATATATATATATATATATATATATATATATATATATATATATATATATATATACACTAATACATAATCGATCACACTCAAACGACACACATACCCACAACACACTCATTGTCTCATCATAATACACTCTTATACATATAGACACCTCTTCATAATTACACTTTCAAGTGTTACTATTCGTTTCACTCTTTATCTGGCGCTGTTTTATGCCCCCTCGGCGATTCAGTGATTTTCCTAAAGGTGGGAGCTGAAAAGCAGTGGTTTGCCTCTAGGGGCAATAATTGTCACTGAGCCTCCAACCATTTGGCGTTGCTGGAGCACATGCACATCTTTAAACATGTTCCGTATCTGTCAATCGTGTTTGCATTTGTTCAAGTATTTGTCTTTTCTTTAGTTTAAGTAAAATGTATCTATCTCTAATGATTTCAACGAAAATCTACTTATTAAGTCCACCACACTTCTAATAATTTAGGATCTAGAAATCGATCTGATAAGGTCAATGATGTTGTGGTTAAGATCCTATAACACATCTGTCTGAATAATCGAGTGAGAACAGGAGCGTCGTCATATTAAATGTATGCTAGATGAATTTTTTTTTTAAATATATATATAGTTTATATTATAAACTGTTGTTGGTAGGTATCATTTGGAAAGCACTTTCGGTGTCAGTGATCAATTTCTCAATACAGTAATTTAGACAATAGTTGACACAGCAGTTTAGTATTGGAAGTTAGTTGGGCAAAATTGAGCCAAATTAGGTAAAGTTGTCTAGTCCAACTTGACTTATTATACAAGTCAAGTTGGACTGAATTGAGCTAAGTTGGGCCCAGACGGTTATGTTGATCCAAGTTTGTGTAAGACAGGTAAGTTAAACTTCTTGATGCAAGGCGGGTAAGTTGAACCAAGTTAAGCCATGCTGCGCCAAGTTGGACCAAACTGAGCCAAGTATTTTTTATACCACTAAAGCGAAAAACAAGCATACGGTCCGCCTGATGGAAAACATTCACCGTACCCTATGAAGCCTAAGTTGTGGCAAGCTAAGCTAAGTTGAGTTATGTTTGGCCAAATTGAGCCAAACATAGCCATAGATGATTTAAGTCTGCCCGCTTTGGACAGAGTAACGTTCTTCGTATCAGCTAGTAATGTACAATATATACATACATACATATAAATATAATCAATACTATTTATTAGTATAAGGACTATATAGGATTTAGAAAAGGCAGCGTTTCGTTCAACAATACATTTTTTTTGGCTTCAGGATAAAGAAAATAAAAACGCTTTTCTACTTCAAAACCGCTGGCTTCGCGGAGGACAATGGAAAAATAGTTTAGAATGGACTAGTTACGACTTCCGTTGTATTTGTGTTCATTGACTATGCAATTAGAATGCATAGCGGTGCTCGCCGTACGATTCAGTTTTCAGGCGACCGATGGAAAATTGCAATCGAAAACAGTTTTCAGTGGGTCGCATCAGGATTTATTGAGTTTTGTAGAATAGTAAGAAAATTCTTTGTTGTAAAAATACATCAAAATGCTTTTGTTCTGCGTTCATGAAAACATTCATGTGAATATTCATTTCGTATGGTTTCTATGTAGCGCAGAAGTTTTCATATATCGTAACCAGTATAGCGATGATTGGTAAACAAATCCATGTATCCCTACTAGTTGGGATATGCCCGTATATGGAATAGAGGAAAATTTGAGGATGGTAAATTATACACTGTATTTTTAAATTCCTGTTCGCGTGAATCCTAATTAAGTTCATAGCACCACCTATCTTCTGTCTGAATCTCCATTCCTACTGACACAATTAATTAAATTATGAAGGATGATAACATACTTGTTAGTTAGTCGACACGTCTTATAACCAGAAGGCCGGTTATTACCTTGCTCGAAGAATAAATATAGCTATCCAGCGAGGTAACGTAGCGTTACCTCGCTGGATAGGTAACGCTGCGTTACCTCGCTGGATGTTGATAGTGTTCTGGGGACACTGCCGAAAGACACCGATCTTGGGGATATTTTTTATTTGTAAGTAAATTTGTATTTAATTATTTATATATTTATTTTTTATCCCATACCTTTTTCTTTGGTTTATAAATAAATTAGTCGGGTTTTTAGCTTAGTTTTAGTTTATAAAAAAAGGATATTGAGATACCGCTGTGTTTATTTAGCTTATTACCCGACTAATTTATTTTGGGGTGTAAGTGGTTCATCAAGATCTTTGAACCAAAGCCAACTTCACCTGCACGCGGTGCACCCTGCTGACTGACAAACGAAGCTCTGGCGAAAAGAGAGGTAGGGAGCGTAATTGTAAGCTACCCGACTGGGGAATGTACCTCCACCTCACAGAATACCGCAGCCAAATAACAATTCCCCTGAGGGTTGTTGTGTTCCTGCGAGTGAGTGGGGTCACCAGAAGGAAAGGAAGGAGATGCTGCATTGGCAGCGGGGGTGGCGGCGCGCGAGCAATATTTTATGTTGCAAGCGTTAATATGGCTACGGTAACCGCTTCACATCAGGCGGGCCGTATGCTTGTCTGCCACCCGAAGTAGTATAAAAAAAAAAAAAAAAAAAAAAGCTTAGTTGCTTTATTTTTTTTAATAGGAATTACTGTCAAAACTATGCAGATAAAATTAGCTCGATAATGTTTTCCAATAAATTGAGAGTAGGTATTGAGTGAATACATTTTTCATGAACAAACTTCTTGTATCACTTCCAGGAACACAACTATCCTCATTAAAGGGTGTCTGAATTTGTTGCAAGTGGCTGTGGCCTTCTGAGGAGGTTTTGTGAGGCGTAGGATTTAAAATAAATATCAATAAATAAATCGATAATGAGCAAGTGATTAAATTAAAAATACTTGTTATAGCATTTCTATTATTGGCAACAAATTCGACAAGAATGAAAAAAAAATGTACCGACGCGAACCAATAATAAAATAAACTTAATTGCAATAAATTAAATGGCTATAAAATATACGACTACAATTACATAATACAATTACTTACGAATAGCTAAAAGAATTTGAGACGACTCGAATGCGGAAACAATGTTCCGAAAGGCTTTCGGATGTCATGAAACAGTATTCGGATGCTGGGCATTCGACCGAATGAGATTTGTGTGGGAGTCGCGTGAGAACATTCTGCGATCGTGCTGCCTTTTCACACGACGATTTTAAAGTAGCGATTCATATTCAGCGTTGTGTCTACTCTTCCGATGAACATGTCGCTTAAATGTACATTGTAGAGTCGTTTAGCTAAAATATTTGCAGTGCTATTTTATATCTATCCCATATGTATGTATCAGTATATATGCGAGATGTAAGTGGCTCATCTTTCTCTTTGAGTCAATGCCAACATCACATATACGTGGTGCACCCCGCTGCTTATCTAACTTAGCGCTGGCAAAAGTGACAATCATCATCATCCGCCTCTATCTAGCCACTACTGGAAATAAGCCTACCCCAATACTTTCCATCTAATACAGTGGTTCCCAATTAGTTTTTTCTACGTACCACTTCAAGAAAGACCTCAAACTTGCGTACCCCTTATTGCTGAGACGTTAAATAAAAAGTGAAATCAGGTGTATTTTATATTTATTATCATCAAAAGACATTCTAAAGACACACTAAAGCCCTCGATGCATACGTTTGACGTACTTACTGATCGTTTAATTAAATTGAATATTTTTTGGGCAATTGTTATTGCATTATTGTTTTTAAGGATTTAATATTTTAGTTAAGTGATTGCTGCGCGTAGCCCTTGATGTAATCTCACGTACCCCCGGGGGTACGCGTACCACTAATTGGGAAACACGCCTCCGCCTTCCGCATCCAGCCGCTTTCTTAAGGTCATCGAACCACCTAGAAGACATATTATTATGTGATGAGAGATATATCGCCTTTCCTTTCATGCAAAAACGGAGCTTCAGACATGACAGAAAGTTCGGGATATCGTACCAATAAATATGTGAAATACTATTCAGCTCAATAGAGATTCCTGAATTTAACCCCAGGCATATGTAGCCCAAAATGTTGCTGTTCAACTGCACTTGCTAAATTATTGTACATTTCTTTTAGGGTAATACACGGAAATAAATAGCATTTTGTATGGACTCTTGTCGGGACCATACCTACTCAAATCGGGAAAAAATAATCCGCTGTTTCATATAACATGTTCATAGGTATTACTAAAATATATGAATTTGCAACTTTTTTACCACAATCCCCATAGTGAAGTTGTTTGTTTTCGTGTAATGAACTCGCTCATAAAGGGATCATTTTTTTTTGCAACTTATATACATATACTTATTTATTACTATAATATTATCTATATCAGAACGACTCCGACTTGACTTGTATGCAAGTCATTGTGGAAATTGCATAATTATTTTAACACGACCATCGGTGCACAAAAGATCCAAGAGGTTGACGTGCCACCGGTGCAGCAGCACTGGACCCATTCCAAGATAATACGTCCATCGAATGTTCTCAGTTGTAAATTGTCAAGAGTTCTCGAGCATTTGTAAATTTTAGGTGCTACAATTGTTGTTGTTGCTCGTGTCAGTCTCTGTATCGAATGAGATACTGATCTTAATGCTTGTTGATCGCAACAAGCAAGTTAAGCAACGTCGACCTTAGCTTAGCCTGTCTATGGATGGCTTTTTTTGACTCGAGCTTCTCCGTGCTTCGGTGGTTACTTTAAGCAGTCGATTCCGGCTGTTATCATTGATGTCATTCGTTTGGGCGGCTTAAAAACACTTGCCTCCGCCAACCCGAAGTTGAGCAGCGTGGTGGAGTACGCTTTAAATCCTGAGATTAATAAAGATTAGATTTAGAGATTCAGATAAAGAAAGATTTGATTTAGAGATTAATCCCACGGCTGGGACACTTTCAGCAGTGGGATGAATATGGTTTGGCATCGAATTACATTTAGTGCCTATAGTGTACATGTCCAAAAGAGTTTTTGATAAGCTTCCAATTTTAAGCGGATATTTCGCAACAAAATTTTATTTTAATAGCGGCGTTGTAAATAAAGTAGTGTCGTGTGGAGGGGCCGATAGGCGGCACCTAGAGGCGGTGAGTTGGCAAAAGGGAATATTTTATAGTGTCCGACAGCGGGCAACGCTCCAGAATACACGTTATGGCTTATATTTTGCATTGAAAAGAAATTCCAATAGATGCAAGTATTCGTATTGCTATTTTAAATTTAGCGATAAGGCACGATTTGCTTTAAAATATTTTTATAGTTGCACACATAGAAAGGAACTTCAACTATACAAAGTCCAGGTTCGACCTCACATGGAGTACTGTTCGCATCTCTGGGCCGGCCTTGCTCCATTTGACCACATACAACGAAGAGCAGCTGGAATCGTCGGTGACCCAATGATCTCGGATCGATTGGACTCTCTCTTTACACGCAGAGATGTAGCGTCTCTTTGCGTTCTATACAAATTATATCATAGGGAGTGCTCGGATGAGCTGTAATTTGATTTTTGTACCTGCCGCTGAATTCCACTATCGTACAACTCGCATTAAATTTAAATTCCATCCATATCATCTTGATAATTGGCGATCTACTACAGTACGTTTCCTAAGACATTTTATACCACGAACAGTGAAACTGTGGAATCAACTTCTCTCAGCGGTATTTCCGAACAACTACGACATGGGTGCCTTCAAGAACAGAGTTTTCATTTTCCTTAAAAGGCTGGCAACGGATCGGCGACCCCTTGGTGTCGCTGGTCTCCATGGGCGGTGGTGATTGCTTTCCACTAGGTGACCCACATGCTCGTTTGCCCCCCTCTCAAATTAAAAAAAAACAAAAGCTATCTATATATATACTCGTATATACCACGGCAGTGTCGCAATCGGATCTCGATTTCGATTTCTATGAAATTTATAGAGGTTTCCTGTGATAATTATCTCCTTAGATATAACTCACTCTGTGATAATTCGTTTTCTCTTAGAAAACTCCGAACGAAACTCCGTCATCCAGGTACTATGTATTTATTTAAAAAGAAATTATGATATAGTAGACTGAAGAGAATATATTAACGTCGGGATACAATATACCAAAACCAACGCTCAATTTAATATAAGCCACAGTACGTTGTGTATTTCAAAGTTTTCCAATAAGAATCTTGTCGTGGGTCGACTTCATAGACAAATTGTACCGAACTTCGGCACACAAAAGGTTGGTAAACATGCCACAATAGTCATAAGACTTACGTAAAGCTATGTGTACTGAACTGTAATAGGAACTTGGCTAAAAACTAGGTACGCTCTTTATTTAGATCAGTGTTTTTCAATCTTTTTGAATACGCGACCCCTTTACATGTAAAAAAATTCTGGCGGCCCACAGTAGGACGAGCAGTATGGGCATATGCTCAAAAATCATAAAACATAAACTATTGAAGATAGGTTTATGATTTTTACGTATGTTGATAAATATGTACCGGTCTACAAATTACGATCAGAAAACTCAAATAAAACTAGCCAAGTGCATGTCGAACACGAGCAATCCAAATGTTGCGTATATGAGACATTTCAAAAACACAATGAAGGTGCACGGTTTATTTTGTTGTTAAACATACTAAATTGTACAATAAAGTAAATTTAACAGGCCAACAGTAATGCGTGGGTAATGGATGGATGGATATTAGTCCAAATTAATGTATCAGAGTCACAAGTGATCCATAAAGGCACTAAGGCTTTAAAAAATAGGTACTCGTCAGATGTGAGTTCTAGTTTTTGTTGTTTATAGCGACAATGACCCCACTACAGTCAAATCCCCATTTAGTACATTCCATAGTTAAATTCGAAATACATTCAGTTTGTTCAGAAGAAACGGTTTTGATTATGCTCTCTGCCGTTTTATCTAATAAATTTTGCAATTTAACTTCCGCAGTAGATTTTTTGGTTTGTTGCGTTTTGTAATAGCTAGGCAATAATTCCCAGTATTTGTTAATTGTGTTTCTTAATATATTGTATTTAGCTTTAGTTAATTAATCCCAAATCGTAGTATAAACTTAAAAACTCATCATCAGGCATTGAAGAGCTAGTGTCACTTTGACCCGATAATCGTTTCTGCTCCGCAACGATATTTGAGCTCTTCCGGGCTTCTAGTGAATATTAAATCAGAAACTCGTCGTTAGTCCAATCAGAAATTTCTTCAAAGTGTTTTCTTGGCCTTCCACGAGCCAAGTCAGAGACAGTAGTGGTAGTGACAGTAGTTCTTCGGTTCTCCAAATACTGTTTCACCTCCTTCGGAATGTTAAAATTACACCATCTAGCCAGTTTTTGTTTTTATTAAACATTCGAGCGACGAGTTATGCCATTTCTGACGAAAACTTAGACATATTATGTCTAACCTGATGCATTAGACAGCTTAAAATATCGTCACTACAGTCTTGTAACATCAAACATTCCTTCAAATAGTCATCACTACAGTAATTTTATCTTTCTCAGTGCTACTCAGCTCCTTTCTCCATTATTTTTACGGAGGGAGTAGTACCAGAAATAAGTCAATATTTAACGAGGTGGCAGATTGGGGCAGAATGTCTCGATGGATTCTGTATCTGGAGGGTCTTGTGTACATAATGTGATTAATTACATAACTTACATATGCTTACATTTTTTTAAAAGTCAATTTGAATTTTTAATTTAGGGTATAATTTTAAGGTTTTCAATTATTATGAGTTTGGATAAATACGTTACAAATTAAGTCAATCTAGTTATGTGCATACCTTGTCTAATCTCTGCCATTGCTAATAAAATTAACAGTTTATAATAAATACTAGTAACTTTTGTCACAACTGGATTCGAATGAACAATAAATAAAACGATAATCAGTGCAGCAATATCTTTGTACGAACTTGTTAGCGTATTATATACATTTTTTGTGGGTAGATGATCAAATATATGTTTGAATGGTATGCTATGGAATGTCCTTAGTACATTCCAATATTTGTTTGGTACAACATAAGGTAGGTCGAATTTTCATTTTTGAGTACTGGTCATCCTACTGTGCGGCCCTCACCTTCTTTCTTTCCCCTCCATGAAAAAAACTTCAACAATTCAGACGGTTATGAAAGCTTCGAAATTGTTAGTACCATTTGCTGACGATTTTATCCTTAGAGAAATAAGCTTCAATTGGAAAATATTTCTTAAAGATTTGTGTTGATAAATTATTGAACAATAATCAGACCCCCCTGGGGGTCGCGACACACAGTTTGAAAATCACTGGTTTAGATATTCAGAGCATTAGAATGACATAATAGTAGGGGTGTAAGGAACTCACCACGCTCACTAAAGTGTTCAAACTGGTGGTGGTGTCGTGTGGCGGGTCGCCGCAATCCCAATAAAATGGTTGAATGCGGCGATGGCTGCCCCATGCATCAACTCGTGAACAGGTGGTGCCAGAGGGGACTGCTCTGCCGTAGCTGTCATGGTTGCAAGGTAAACAATAGGAGGATTTAGGTTAAGACAAAAATAATAGATAGTTAATAAAAGCTACGGACCCCGGGGTCTGTAGATTGTAATTATTATCAATAAAAAAAAGTGGCTTACCACGATATTTAGAGCCAAAGCCAACCTCGCCTGCGGGTTATGCACCATGCTGACTAGCGAGAAGCTATGAGAAGACAGCTTATTTAGTAAGTACCTTCACCTCACAGAATAATGCAGAACCCGAAAGGAAGGAGTTCCTGCGTTGGCATCGGGGATGGCGGTGGACGAGCGATATTTCATGTTGCGAGCGTTAACATGGACTAGGGTAACCGATTCCATTAAAGTAGGTACTATACTTACATAAAAACAGTGCGGCCCAGCGCAAGGGCTGCACGAGGGGCGCGGCTCTCCTCGTGCAGCAGGGTTGTATAAAAACGTAAATGTAATAAAATAATGTCCTTATTTTTATTATTAATGAAAATAACCATTTTGAGTGCTGAAGTGTATTCAATAGTCAACTCGTAAAGTTAGATCTTTTTATTATAATCACAATTACGTATTTCGAAATATGTACGTGATTTTGTTAGAATGAGTGCATAAAGAAACAAAGAAAATGGAACGATGAGAGTCTAAAACGAAATCATAATCGATCTCGGAATAAAAATCGAAATCGATATCAGAGTAGGCAACGGAATTAGAACAGGAGTTGATTGATATGGGTTGATAGTGATTGATAGTAAGCGATAGTGGTTAATAGGGGTTCATATTGGTAATAGGAGTTGATAATGATTTATAGTAGTTGATAAGGTTTGTCTGTGATTGATAGTGGTTAATAGGGGTTGATAGTGGTGGACAATGGTTTATTGTGATTTATACTGGTTGATAGTGATGAAACTATTCATCACTATCAACCAGTATAAATCACTATAAACCTAGTTGATGACCGGTTGATATGAGTTTATAGTGGTTGATAGGCGTTGATTGTGATCGACGGTGTTTCGGGTTGATAGTGGTCGACAGTGATTTATAGTGGTGAATGGTAAGCATCGGAGATGACGGCGCGCGCTTTCACATCCGGCGGGCTGTATGCTTGTTTCCCACCAGATGTAAGTAGTATAAAAAAAGACAAAATGTAGTTAAAGATAGTTAAACTACCGAAGTTTTCACTCCAGCTTCCAATGCTGCGAGTGACGAGCTCCGAGAACCTGCGCTGTTTTGCATCTGTTTTGTTTTGAACTAAATTACTTCCTAGATAACATCCATTATATTACTTTAACTTCACTTTGAATCTTCAGAGTGGAAATTTTATGTAAAATATTTAATTTTGTACCGCGGCGGAACAAAGCGTCTGGCTACTAACTGTTTCGTAATAAATTCCTGCGCCAGTATATTTTCTTCTTTTTTTATGTCACACCATCATTGTAAGCCTGTATTTACCCACTGCTGGATATAGGCTTTCCCCAATGCTCTCCACCATATGTGATCCTCCACTTTTCGCAACCAGGCGCTTTTTGAGGTCGTCGGTCGAAGGGCATGTTAAGCCGTCGGTCTTGGTTGTTGTCATTACATGACAGTTGTTAAGCCAAGTCAGTGGCCTTTAGGGGGCTTTCGATCGAGGGGAGATCCGTATCCTAGAAGATTGTGCGATGAATAAACGTTGACGATAACGACTTATCAGATGTTGTAAGTTAAATACTTGTAGTTTGAAGGTCCTTTTTTAAACATTAATTTAAAAAAAGGAAAGCATTAATGTTTAAAAAGGACCTTCAAACTACAAAGAAACTCTCATGTAATATGTGCTTCCTGGAGCGGTGACATTAGCATTATATTATACGTGGATGTAGCCGCGGGCAATACTAGTTTTAAACAAAAAGAAAAACTCAAACTTACACATCCTTTTATTAATCTTCTTTAAATAAAAAATAATAATAATTGCCAAATGTGTTGCTAAGCACAAAACTCGAGAAGTCTCATCAAATTCAAGTAATATTTGTTTTCATATTTTTATTAAAACCTAAGGAAGATAGTTATGGAGAGAACGTTAAGCGACTTTTGTGTATTTTGTTCTTCCACCCGTGTTAAGCCGCTAGTTGTTAATAAAAATATTACTTAATTAAAAGTTTACTTGTAATAAATGCTTGGTGCATTTATTTCGATATCCATATAATCGTCGTCATCCCTTATTGATCCTACTTCTGGGATACGGCTTTCTTCTCGATCGAAGGGATTTAGAGCATACTACACCACTCTGCTCAACTGCGTGTTGGCGGAGGTTATATGTAGTGTAGTGGTAATGAAAATTATAAATCGTCATATTGCGGCGGCTGCTATATTGGATTAAAAATGGTAATTAATTATTGAATCTTGCATCGTTGTAATGTGTGATCAATAATGTAGGTGCTCTGTTCTACTTGGAATGTTGCGATAAGGAGAATTATGCGTGTGTCATCACACTACATCGTCACGAGAGCCAAACGACTGTGCTAAAATTCGGATACTGGGAAGTAGGTAAAATTTTATTTGCAAGATTTGTTTACAGACGTGACGCAGTGAAAGTATTTATGTACGAGTAAATAAACTGTTACCACAATTGATTCATCACTCATTCGTAATTAAATCGCTCAATCGACTCATAATAAACGCATCATTGAACTTTTAATATACTTATCCGTAGCACACAGGCGTCGGAATTGAAACTAAATATTTGCGGTGAAATCGAATGAATAAACTCGTTCATTCGTCATTGTCCTCGAGTTCAGTTTGCATTAAATATACCATTCGATTCTTTTTACATTATTTTTCTACAAGCGGACGAAGACCGAGTTGAAATTGAAGCATTAAGTAGCTACTAGTGGTCGCCCAGTGGTCGAAATTCGACCATAATTCATTAAAAAAGAGTAGATATGCGTGTGTGTGTCAAATACAAGTTAGTGTGTGTAATGATTTTTTTTTTTTCCCGTCGAAATAAGATGTTTTTCCGGGATAAGGAGTAGCCTATGTCACTAAAACACAAAAAAAAAAACATGTCAATCTGTTTGTTACTTTCAACGTGAAAGATGGACAAACAAATGGATGTACTCGTAGGTACCTAATTGCTAAAGCAGTCGGGATGAATAAAATCAAATCTAGGAAGTCTATATGTTTTTTTTTTAATTTTGCCTAAGCACTACGACTACGGGGGACAACGATCCTATGCCTACAGCGCCTCTGTGCACCATCCTTGCGGTTATATCACAGAATTGCGAGTTTCTCGCCCAGTACACCACCAGGCAAGAGGACATACCCGCACCGCTATCGCGCCCAGTAATCCAACCAGGGGCCTTACCACCGAAGCTGAAGCCGATTCCCATCGAATATTTTGATTTCCAAAAATAGGACTTAGGTTTAAATTAATAACAAACATTTTTAGCTTTGTCGGTAAACCTTCAGGGTATCTGCCATCTAAGTTAAACACAATTGCCACTAATCTATTTTGATTTTTGCAATCAAAAAATCCGGTGGCAATCAGCTTCAGCTTCGGCGGTAGGCACTTAAGCTGATTGGTAGTCAAAGTCAAAGTCAAAGTCAAAGTCAAAATTCTTTATTCTGTGGGCCCTCGCGGGCACTTAGACACGTCTTTTACAATTAGGTATATTTTTTATCTACCAGCATTTCGGAATGACCATTGACGAGAAGAAATGCCGAAAGAAACTCTGTCAATATAGGTCTTTTTTTTTAAATAGCCATACAATATTATCATAATACAATAAAAAGAATGTCAATGTACAATAAAAAAATGGTATGTCAACCAAAATAAGAGAGATAATAAAAAATAAAAAAACAAGTAAAATAAAATAGTAAAAAAAATAAAAATATAAAAAATCATAGTATAGAGTGTATATACATATTGTATAAAGTCTAAATATGTATATCCACAATACTACTTGTAAAGATAAGACGCCTGTGCTTCACATCCTGTGCCGAGAATTTGCCATACATTTTTATCATTAAGGTAATCGTCGGTCCTGTAGTAAGCCTTTTTACATAAGGTGGTCTTAATAAGCTGTTTGAATTTAGTGTCGGGTAAAATCAGGACCGACTCCGGCAACTTATTGTAGTAGCGGATGCAGTTTACGACAAACGAATTATTGACCTTCCCCAGTCTATGTTTTGGTATAACCAATTTGTTTTTGTTCCGCAAGTTGACATTAGTTATATCACATACTTTTGTAAAATTCGAAATATTTTTACGGACGTACATAATATTTACATAAATATATTGAGAAGCGACAGTGAGGATGTTTATCTCCTTAAATAACTCACGGAGTGAATCCCTAGAACCCAAATTGTAAATTGATCTAATGGCTCTCTTTTGTAATACAAAAATTTTATCAATGTCAGCTGCTTTACCCCAAAGCAATATGCCATATGACATAATGCTATGGAAATAACTAAAATAAACGAGCCTAGCAGTTGTCTCGTCCGCTATCTGTCTTATTCTCCTAACCGCATAAGCTGCGGAACTGAGTCTGCGAGCTAGTTTCGTTATATGAGGGCCCCATTGCAACTTTGAATCAATGGTAATACCAAGAAAAACAGTATCATTGTCATAAACTAGGGTGTTATCCTTTATGACTACATCAGCATGGACTTGCCTGACATTGGGTAACGTGAATTTAATACATTTAGTTTTGTGTGAGTTAAGAAGGAGATTATTTGTAGTAAACCAGTTCAAAATTGCAGAGAGAGCATTATTAACATCATCAATTTTGTCTTTATACCTAGCAACTTTAAAAATAAGTGAGGTATCGTCGGCAAACAGTACTACGTTGGCAAATTTTTCTACCAAATCAGGCAGATCATTGATGTATACCAAGAATAAGAGAGGACCCAAAATTGAACCCTGGGGCACGCCCATTTTTACATCAAATGCATTTGATTTTGTGCCATTTACATCCACCGTTTGAGTTCTATTACTAAGGTATGATTCTACCATTTGCAGAGCCTTCTCTTTAATACCATAATGATTTAATTTGAGCAGCAGTGTCTGATGATCAACACAATCAAATGCTTTGGAGAGATCGCAAAACACACCGATAGCGTCCTGAGACGTCTCCCAAGCCTCAAATATGTATTTCACGAGCGCGATTCCTGCGTCTGTAGTGGACATTCCGGCGGTGAACCCGTATTGCTTCTTATGTAGAATGTGGAACTTATTAAGATGTGCGAGCAGCTGATTTGACATGATCGTTTCAAACACTTTACTCAATACTGGCAGAATAGAGATTGGTCTGTAATTCCCAGGCTCACGATTATCTCCTGATTTAAATAAAGGTATAAGTTTGCCAAGTTTCATTAAGTCTGGGAAAATACCACTCTCTATACTTTCATTAAAAACTATAGCCAGGTGAGTAGCAACAGTATCCAAAATAGGAAGAACAATTTGAGTGGACATTCCCCAGAGATCCTCAGATTTCTTAATATTTAAACGTTTGAATGTTCGAATAATGTCATCTGGGGTAATGTGACAAAATTTAAATGCATGCTCACAGGGCTGTACATTATCCTCAAGTAATCTTATGGATTCTGAGGCTGATGAATTGAGAGAGGCAGTCGTATCAATGGGAACATTGGTAAAAAAGTTTCCAAATGCATTAGCAACATCTTGATTTGAAGTTAATATATTATTATTACATTTCAAAGAGTAGTCGTTTTCTTTAACTTTTATTTTGCCAGTCTCTTTGTTGACAATGTTCCAAACAGTTTTACACTTGTTGGTAGAATTTTTAATTTTATTATTTATGTAGTTAGACTTGGCTACCTTACAGACTTTCTTAAAGATTTTAGAATACTGTCTAACGTGTTCTGTAAAATTGCCATCCCGTCTATACGATTTTTGAGCATACAAATCATATAGTGTATTTCGACTTTTATAAATACCTTTGGTAGCCCATTCACAAAATTTAATATTGTTTCTGACTTTAACCACTTTTTGTTCAAATATGTTATTAAATTCTTCAGACATTACATTAAAAAGATCACCATATAGTTTGTTAGGATCATTTTCCGTGTATACTATTAGTGGCAACTTATCCTTCAAAACATTTTTGAATTTTGATATTTTACTACCAGTAATTGGTCTGAACGAAATAAGTTTGGTTTTTTCCACGACTACGTTATTGAATACGACATATTGTCCACAGTGATCTGAAGGTAAGTCATTAATTATACATTTATTTAAGTACTCCGAATTACAGAAGACATTATCCAGACAGGTAGCGGAGGTTGGAGTAATTCGCGTGGGCTCAAGAAATAAGTTATGCAAGTTAAAAGATTTAAATAAATTTAAAAAATTTGATTTAACAGTACTATCAACAAGCAAATCAATGTTGAAATCACCACAAACAATTAGGTTCTTATTACTTTTAAATGCTAACTTTAATACATCCTCCATGACTTCCTCGAATATTTTGTACACACTATTTGGGGGTCTATATACACATATAATTAAATGTTTGTCTAACTCGGCACAAGATATCTCGATAGTACATTCAACAGAAAGCCGAGTAATGTCCACACGCTCTTTGACTAACATGCAATCTTTAACTAAAATTAATGAACCGCCTCTAGTAGTCGACTTCCTGTTGAAACAGCTAGCCTACTGCAGAGTATATTATTCTGTGGCCTCACTCCTCTTTCACCTGCATGCAGGCTACTTAGGCACCCTTAAGTCGAGTAGCTTGTGGCCAAGCATCGGGGCCTTATCACCACTTTCCAATCCCCATAATGGGTACCGGAGGTGTAGGTGCGTTGTTACAACTGGGACTGTTGTTGCAAATTTGTTATCTTGTCGGTTAATCAATAACAACAAATAAATCTATCTATCTCTTCTATTAAACGATTGATGAAGCAGGTAGCTATTCAATTGAATGGGACGTTTAAACAGTTGGCTGCGACATTTATATATTGTTGTGGTATATATATTTAAATATACGACGGTCTCAAAAATGACTCTAACGATTTCGACGAAATTTACAACATAAGGGTTGACGGGGACGAAAAATTGATCTATCTCGGTCTCAACTCGGGAAAATACATTTTATTCCTTTAAATATCCTCGAGCGGAGCTCCGTCGTCTAGGTACTTAATGATTAACAAACTTAAAAAAAAATTGTATCATTTCACTAAGTATTGCATTTTACAAAAAAAAGTTGTTGCTACCAAATGGTATTAATGAACTTTTTTTTCTTTATTTAATTTAGGGACTTGTTTTCTCTTTATTTTATTTAGGAGCTTAAAAAGACCAATCAACCCACACAGTCAATCGTACCCACACACAATCACCCACAGACAGTCCCATCGTACCGTATCACCTATTTAACACTTTAGTTTTCATACACACATTTACATTATACGAATACATACAAACTAGTGTCCGACCGAAACTGGTTTTTACGACCGAAACCGAAACCGAAACCGAATTTCGGCAACAGTCTCAGTTTCGGCCGAAACCGAAACCGAAACCGAAACTTTTACGAAACAATTATCTATTCTAAACAATTAATTATACCCCACCCACTTATACCCCCAATTATAAGAAAAGTACCTACACTTTTCTTATAATTGGGGGTGTAAGTGGTCCATAAACATCTCTGAATCAAAGCCAACTTTCGGGGGTGTAAGTGGTTCATCAACATCTTTGAACGAAAGCCAACTTCACCTGCACGCGGTGCACCCTGCTGACTGACAAACGAAGCTCTGGCGAAAAGAGAGGTAGGGAGCGTAATTGTAAGCTACCCGACTGGTGAATGTATCTTCACCTCACAGAATACCGCAGTCAAATAACGATTCCCTTGAGGGCTGTTGTGTTCCTGCGAGTGAGTGAGGTCAACAGAAAGGAAGGAGATGCTGCGGCGGCATGCAGCGGGGGTGGCGGCGCGCGAGCGATATTTTATGTTGCGAGCGTTAATATGACTACGGTAACCGCTTCACATCAGGCGGGCCGTATGCTTGTCTGCCACCAGACGTAGTATAAACTTCACCTGCACGCGGTGCACCCTGCTAACTGACAAACGAAGCTCTGGCGAAAAGAGAGGTAGGGAGCGTAATTGTAAGCTACCCGACTGGGGAATGTACCTCCACCTCACAGAATACCGCAGCCAAATAACAAATCCCTTGAGGGTTGTCGTGTTCCTGCGAGTGAGTGAGGTCACCAGAAAGGGAGGAGATGCTACGTCTGCAGCGGGGGTGGCAGCGCGCGAGCGATATTCTATGTTGCGATCGTTAATATGGCTACGGTAACCGCTTCACATCAGGCGGGCCGTATGTTTGTCTGCTACCCGACGTATTATAAAAATAATAATAATAATTACGTTATAATTGCTAGATACTTGGTTATAATTATTAAATTGAACGTTAAAACTCTAAATCTTTAATATTATCACCACTAATGCACTATAGTAAGTACCAAGTACCTAACTATTGTTTGTTTACGTATAGCATTACCGAATGAGTTAAATTAACCACAAAATATTCAGTTAGTTATGTTAGACTTGATTCTACTATAATCTACGCATTAGTTTGGGGTGTAAGTGGATCATCAACACCTTTAAACCAAAGCCAACTTCACCTGCACGCGGTGCACCCTGCTGACTGACAAACGAAGCTCTGGCGAAAAGAGAGGTAGGGAGCATAATTGTAAGCAACCGACTGGGGAATGTACCTCCTCCTCACAGAATACCGCAGCCAAATAACAATTCCCTTGAGGGTTGTTGTGTTCCTGCGAGTAAGTAAGGTCACCAGAAAGGAAGGATATGTTGCGTTGGCAGCGCGGGTGGCGGTGCGCGAGCGATATTTTATGTTGCGAGCGTTAATATGGCTACGGCAACCGCTTCACATCAGGCGGGCCGTATGCTTGTCTGCCAACCGAAGGAGTATAAAAAAAAAAGTATGTTATACTAAATTATTATGTTTACTACCTACCCTTAATACAATATCACATGATAAAACTTACCGAATTCAAAACAAATCACACGAAAACTCACAAACAACAAACAAAACGCACTGCAAACGCAAACAAGTCACGACATGATTAGGCACGTGGACGCGGCAAAATGTCTTCGTCGCTTGGATGGAATTTACTGCGCCGAACATGATCGAGTACAGCGCGGGAACTCCCGAATGAAGTTTCGGTTTCGGTCGTAGTTTCGGCAGGTTTGCCGCCGAAACCGAAACTAAACCGAAACTCGTTATTTTTGCCGAAACTCGACCGAAACCGAAACCGAAACCGAATATTCGGTCGGACACTAATACAAACACACATATATAGCAGTATGCACGTAGGTATATGCATCCATACATACCTCTATATACTCGTATACACATGGCTTTTACCGCGTCGTCGTCCCCTTAAGAACTTAAATGTCAAAAACATAATTTTAACAAAAAAAATGCTCATGATGATGATGACGATGAAAAAAATATGGGACCAATCTGGAAGATACTCTTTCAAATAAAAAAAGTTTTTTCAAATCGGTTTATAAATGACGGAGTAATGAAATAACAAACCTAACAGTGGGTAGATACAGGCTGATGATGATGATGAAAAAAATATGGGACCAATCTGTAAGTATACTTTTTCAAATAAAAAAAAGTTTTTTTCAAATCGATTTATAAATCACGGAGTAATTACACCGTGATACTTACTTAAATAAGTAACAAACATTAAAAAAAATATCTTCCGAAAGGAGAATCTCCTCCTTTTTTGGACTCGGTTAAAAATGTATAATGAGTTGTTATCTACGAAGTAATTTAGTTGGAAACAAAACAGATGCACAGCGCAAGTTCTTCGAGCCCGCCACTTGCAGTTAAGAACTGATGTGAAAACTTCGCTAGTTGCATTTTGTCTTTCTCTTAGTTTATCAAATTATGCGCCTAGGCCCTAAGTTTCTAGAGCCACGTTTTCACCAGTGCTTAGCGAAAGCTTTTTGGTCACATTCGAACGTATTAACAAGCCGCTCAAATTGAGAAAGAGTTTCATATTGCAGAAACTAAATAAATGCTAATAAAAAATTAGAAAATTCTCAACATTATTCTCAATATGGCTACGGTAATCAGGCGGGCCGTATGCTTGTCTACCACCCGTCATGGCATAAAAAAAAACATTAAAGAAAAATCAATATTCTCCCAGTGATATATAATTATGATGGTATTAGCGATACAATTATGTATCTCTTGTAAAAGATAGATATTCTCCGTGATATTTATGAACTTTTTATCAACAATTCCCCTCGTTCAGGAAATTGCTCCATTCAAGGAGTTATTGTTCTAATACAGAATAGCATCTAGCCGAAGCGCAACGGCGATCTGCCATTAATCCATTTTATACACTAAAGCACTATCTCTGGAGCAAACAGTTATTGACCTAATTCCGATAAATTCATATGCACTTCTGAAATAGGGGACGGCATCTGGGGATGTTTACTTTAGACTTACGAGCGTAGTAACATTCTGAAAATGTATATTCCGATTGCATATGACATTAAAAATGTAGGAGTTCATGCAGCCCGCTGGCATCGCCATCGTGAATGTTAAACAGTTGTTTTACAGCGATACGTCCACGAATACAAATATAGTTATGCAATGAGATATTATATCGCTATACTAATCTCATTGTATAGTCTGTGTATATAGTAGTTTATGTATTGTTTAGTGTATAACATTAGCAAATAGTGGGTGTTAAAAGTTATGACTACTAAATTATTATGTTAATGTACATTAAAACGTATAACACTTTTAAATCAAACGATACAATAATGTTCTTGTTAACGTTCTTTTTAAAAATAATAAATTTCATTACTGCTATTTTATCCAACCTTTTTATTTTTTATTTTAACCTATGTTAAAATAAATAGCGTTAATACGGTTAAAATTAAGTCTTTTGGATGGAAAGTTAGATAACACAACGAAAGAGTTAATTTGAACGTGCCCGAATAACATGGCTATTTTAATCAAGAGTTTCCGTAACATGTTGTTTTTTAGCGTTAAATTTTAACTCATTAAAAATAAATAACATTGGGGTATTTGTTAGTTCTCTTCTTACCACGTCGAATACCAAACATTAAGGCCTGCTTGCAGAGGCGGATTTGTAGTCTTGGCCGCCCTAGGTCCGTAGCTTAGTTCTTTCATCATCATCATCATCGTCAGGTCCATTTTAGTCTCCACTACAGGAGCACGACCTTCTTTCGTCCGTCCTAGACGGTATGAGGATTTGGCCTACACTCCCCACGCCGGCCAGACGGGTTGGGGAGGCCTGATCGATATTTGATAATGTATTTCTCTTAGTTTCCTTGTACGACATCCACGGGAAGAGACGGAGTGATTCTATTCTAGTCTGCCAGAAACCGCACGGCCAAGCTTACATGCTTAGTTCTTTACAGCTGACTATTATAAGTTCTTATTTATAAGCATCATACCTATTTACATAATTCTTACCCGCAAAACCACCATGGCAGTCTGTAATTTGTAAGAATTATCTTTCGGTAATACCCTGATCCGGCCGGCCCTAACATTTGGCCGCCCTAGGCCCGGGCGTAGTTGGCCATAAGGAAAATCCGCCATTGCCTGCTTGATGTATAGCGGTTACGTATAGACCCTGGTATTGCTCGCATGCTGGCACTGCCGCTGCAGACGCAGTATCGTAGCCATGATCCCAATCTAGAACAAAATTAGTAGCGAGCAATGTATAAGGTATATTTAACACAAGAATAGTTAACTGAAACTCGCTTGGTCGTGTACATGTTTCGTGGTAGTTGGTAGTAAAATGTAGTAAAGACTCGACGTTGCGGCTAAGCAACAAACCACTACAGTCAACGTGCTCCCTTTTCTATTTTGAAACCAAAAGGGATTTGTTTAAAACCCACAGCTACTTTCACAAGCGAAATTGGCTTTTAAAAATGCATCCGTAAAATTCTATTTTCTCTGTCATGATCCTCGTTTTGGAGCGACCGCGTCGGTGCATAAGCATATTTTTATGTTTATTTCAGGGATTGTGCCTGCACTGAATTTAAACAGCAGCTTGAGATGAAGTTACATATTCTGTCATATTTTTTCATATGCATTGAAGTTATGGACGTAATAAAAAAGGACACCGTATCGTCAAACATTCTAGGTGAAGTATTCAAAAATGGGTTGGTTGCTTGCTTATATATGCATGACGCGCTATATATTCGATATCATCAATTCTATAATATGAATACGTAGATGGCGCCACACTGCAACTTTATAGCAGTAAATAGAAATGGAAAAATTCGTCATTATCACAAACGTCGTGTACTCTTCCATCTGAGCTGCCAGGCTCAGATGGAGTACACGACCGGTCATCGACAGGTCGTAGGTTCAAGTCCCACCTAGGCGGGGAAGGTGATTTAAATATTTATAATAAAGAATATGTGGAGTATAGGAAGGTCTAGGATAAATACTTACTTGAATATTTTTGTGTAATACAAATTACACAGAGCAGTCTAGTTCTAAATAGAGAAAAATAAAAGGGCACTGTTGGTGGTTGGTGTAATGGTTTATCAACATCTTTGAATCAAATTCAACCTCACCTGCATGAGGTGCACCCTGCTGACAGACAAACGATGCTCTGGCGAAAAGATAAGTAAGGCATAGCGTATTTTGTAAGCCCGACTGGAGAAGGTCCTTCATCTCACAGAATACTGCAGTCAAATAACAATTCCCTTGAGGGTTGTTGTGTTCCTGCGAGTGAGTGAGATTACCAGAAAGGAAGGAGTTGCTGCGTTGGCAGCGGGGGTGGCGTCGCGCGAGCTATAATTCATGATGCTAGCGTTAATATGGCTGTGGTAATCGCTTCATATCAGGCGGGTCGTATGCTTGTCTACCATCCGACAGTATAAAAAAAAACCGGTTGAGTAAAAAAGCAAAACATCAGTGTTGACTAAGAGTAATTTCATATGTATGTATATGTACATAAATTGAAATTCTAGTAAAATTTTAGCTCTATCGAAAATTGCATTAGACAATCTATCGCTCCATAGTAAAAACCCGGAAGATAAGTCACAATAATACACGGCCCAAAAATATATCATTACTAGCTGCCCGCCCCGGCTTCGCACGGGTAGAAAGTGTTGTTTTCTTTTCCTCGTAATTTTTATGTCCATAAGAACCTTCCTTATACCTTAACGAAAATATTAAAATAAAAATTTGCAGAATTGGTCGAGCCGTTCTCGAGTTTTGAGCTTAGAAGTCGAACATAGAACCGCCCGACAGGTACAATAAACAACAATAATAGGTAATTTCTGGGACAAAAACTATTCGCATAGTCACCTTGTACGACATCCACGGGAAGAGACGGAGTGATTCTATTCTAGTCTGCCGGAAACCACACGGCCGTAAGAAGGAAGAGTGGTATACGCGAAATAAATACAGTTTCATCGGCACCACTTCCAGTGAGAATCTCAGCTTCAATTATACATATTTCGCTGCTAAACATTGACTTTACTTCAGGAAGGAGATCTTCCCCAAATTTTAATAATATTTTTGAAAACTCTTGGGCACGTAAAGTTCTATCTACAGCTTCTACTGCCTTATTGTTTTTTTTTCGCATTCATCTGAAACGATTAAACAGCAATCCTGAAACATTTTCGCTTTGTCACAGTTTCGTGTCACAAAGCATGTCGGTGTTTCCGTTCAATTCGAGTATAATATTGAACATTGTATTTGCGTCCTTCCGCCTAGAAGTAATATATGGCTGCAATACCTGGCGATGCTGCTGTGAGATATTATTTTGGCGCCTGATTTCAGCGAGGATTGCTCTTGTCAGGTATGTTTTTCCAGTCCCTCCTGAAGCATCTAAAAAAAACAGTTTCCTCTCGTTGTTTAAAAGACTTTGCATCACAAAATCTTGCTACATAGCGTCCCGCAAATGCACGCATTCTTCTGGTTTGTGCGAATATATACCAATCGTTCTATTTCAATTTTAGCGTACACGTCTATAATAAACTGACTAAATAGACCACGTTACCTCTGTAAATAAATAAAACAATTGCCTCTAATTATTTCTTCTTTCTATTAAAAAAAAAGTCTAACTTGTAGCAGGTAAGAATAAAAGTAGCACTACGCGGTTATTTTTTTACAATACAATCCATGTTTTGTTAAACTATTTATTGTTTTTTTAAGTAGCTTTTTTAGTTTTTTAGTTATTTTTTTAAACTATAATTTATTGTAAACACCATGTTGTTTATGCAAATAAATTTAGCTTTGTTCTGTTCAGATGTTCCAAATCTTGGATTTATATACCTCAACAAAAAATGCTCATCAGGCTGAACAACTTTTGCTAAGGCGTCATTTTTATATTCCTTATAGTTTAGCTGAACCATTATGGTTCTGCATCAGGTGTTCCAAATCTAGGATTTTTATACCTCAACAAAAAATACTCATCAAGTTGAACAACTTTTGCAAAGGCGTCAATTTTATATTTCTTATAGTTTACCGTAACCATTATGGTTCTGCATCAGGTGTTCCAAATCTTGGATTTATATACCTCAACAAAAAATGCTCATCAGGCTGAACAACTTTTACTAAGGCGTCATTTTTATATTTCTTATAGTTTAGCTGAACCATTATGATTCTGCATCAGGTGTTCCAAATCTTGGATTTTTATACCTCAACAAAAAATACTCGTCAGGCTGAACAACTTTTGCTAAGGCGTCATTGTTATATTTCTTATAGTTTAGCGGAACCATAATGATTCTGCATCACGTGTTCCAAATCTTGGATTTTTATACCTCAACAAAAAATACTCGTCATGCTGAACAACTTTTGCTAAGGCGTCATTGTTATATTTCTTATAGTTTAGCTGAACCTGTATGGTTCTGCATCAGGTGTTCCAAATCTTGGATTTTTATACCTCAACAAAAAATGCTGATCAAGTTGAACAACTTTTGCTAAGGCGTCAATTTTATATTTCTTATAGTTTAGCTGAACCATTATGGTTCTGCATCAGGTGTTCCAAATCTAGGATTTTTATACCTCAACAAAAGATATTCATCAAGTTGAACAACTTTTGCAAAGGCGTCAATTTTTTAATTCTTATAGTTTAGCTGAACCATTATGGTTCTGCATCAGGTGTTCCAAATCTAGGATTTTTATACCTCAACAAAAAATACTCATCAGGCTGAACAACTTTTGCTAAGGCGTCAATTTTATATTTCTTATAGTTTAGCTGAACCTTTATGGTTCTACATCAGGTGTTCCAAATCTTGGATTTTTATACCTCAACAAAAAATGCTGATCAAGTTGAACAACTTTTGCTAAGGCGTCATTTTTATATTTCTTATAGTTTAGCTGAACCATTATGATTCTGCATCACGTGTTCTAAATCTTGGATTTTTATACCTCAACAAAAAATACTCATCAGGCTGAACAACTTTTGATAAGGCGTCATTTTTATATTTCTTATAGTTTAGCTGAACCTTTATGGTTCTGCATCAGGGTGTTCCAAATCTTGGATTTTTATACCGAGATGGAAATTTCGTGTCAACATTTTCAAATCGATGCCATTTTCGTAATTGACGTCTCAGAAAACCATAGAATCAACACCCATATTGATATTATGACATTTCAACCCCATGGCACCCCCACAGGAGTGCTCTTGTGTCACGTCGGTTATGTTAGATTATAAAATAGCTGTTGTTTTCGGAATCAGCGACCCGATAAACCATAAAAACAATACCCATAACGATTTTCAGACGTTTGCACCTCATTTCACCCCTTTAGGGGTTGAATTTTGAAAAATCCTGAAACACGTGTTTACTCATTTATCTACAGAAGTGCTCGTGTAAAGTTTCGTATAAAATAGTCCAACTAATCTTGGTTCCCCATACAAACTTTGGACCCCCGTTTCACCCCCTTAGGGGTTGAATTTTCCAAATTCCCGTCTTAGTGAGCACCTACGTCCTAAAAGGAACCCCCTTGCAAAATTTGAGACTCCTAGCACCTGTAGTTTCTGAGATTTCGTGATGAGTGAGTGATTTACTCTTTTATATATATAGATAATACATAAGTTTTGCAATTTCAACACAAGCAAAATACAGTGCAGAGGGATTTCCTCCTTTTCAATACCAAGTTGTGGAATGAACTCGCTGTCGAGTTTTTCCCAGGAGTATGGTTTTTATTATGGATTTAGATAGGGTCTGTTGGAACTGGCTAATCATAAAACACCTGTATTCTATTTATATGTTTTTTACCATTTTTTAAATTTGACATATTGTACTAATTATTTTGTTAACCTTATTTTTTCTACCTCTTTTTTTTAAAATTCTTTATGGGGTTTTTAGATTAAGGGGGAGTGTTGGAACTGGCTAATCATAAAACACCTGTATTCTATTTATATGTTTTTTACCATTTTTTAAATTTGACATATTGTACTTTCAAATATACCATCTTCAACTGAAGACGTATTTTTCTTAGATTCAACCATAAAATATCTATTAATACCACAAAAATTACAACAGGGTCTTCAAAAAGGGTGTTACAAGGTTTTTACAATGCAACGCAAGGTTTTTGATGGCGAGAAGCCTGAGTGGTGCCTCTTCGATGCAACTGTGTATAGGCTCTATGTAAGTACTTAACATTAGGAGGGCAAGCATACTCTTGTGTGTAAGTCGTACGAGTATTAAAAATCGCGACCCAATAGGTATAGAACGAAAGTGTGAAGCGGAGACCCTTTTTTTTGATGATTGTTTTTTTTGTTTATATCAATATGGTAGTAAACTAGTATAGGGCCCGAGTGATGAAAGTAGTTGCCGCAGCCTTTGGACGCCTGCAACACCAGGTCAGTCTCTAGTATAAAACTAGTCGAGTCTTATGGTTGCGTGTCGTAGCGTACCACACTAAATATATTATTAGTATAAATAAAAAATAAAATAAAAATAAATATTTCTAAACAATTTACACAGCGCCATCTAGTCTTAAATTAAGCACAAAGCTTGTACTAAGGTACAAGACAACTGATAACTGTACTTAAATACATTTTTTTTAAATACATACTTATAATACATAGAAAATACACAGACGAAGACAAACAGAGATGTTCACGCACACAAATGTTTGTGTTGTGCGGAGATCGAACCCGCGACCTCGGAGTCAAAGTAACCATTGTTAGCCACCGAGCTCGTCTTTTAATAAAGTCGATTTTCGTGTCTGTCTTTTTGTCCTAATGATCTTATTGGTTTATCCGCTAAATCCTAAAACACGCGACGAAATTCGATGAGCTTTTCTTTCACCATCATTTAGGCTTTAAAGAAAGTTTTCCGGAAGGGTTAAGCATATGTATAATACATTTATATTGATATTTTATAAAATACATAAAATACAAAATACAATTATATTAATACACGGGCGAAGCCAGCGCGCCAGTCGCTAGCTAAATAATAATATAAGCATTTTTCTGATTTTCTTTCACCTAAACGTAGATAAATAAAAAAAAATTATGTGTCATGGACACGGCCGTGTGTTGTACGTGAATTCGTTATGTACTAAAATTATTTCAAAATGGCAGCGCTTCCCCCTCTTCCGCACGCGATTTTCCATAGTCCTTACTTAGCGTAATAAACTCGTTGATCCTTCATCTATCCAGTGGTGTGATTGAATTTTGGATGGAGATAATAATAATAAATAATCTTTATTTATGCCAAACCATAGTAAAGTTTTACAATAATAGTATGTTTACCCACATCAGGTTTTATACATCACAACTTAGATAAGATTCCATTCAGTCCTACCGACGAAACGTCCCCGAACTAAACATAGGTTTGTATCTCGAGAGCCAGGTGCATCGGCTGACAAAATGCCGATGTGTGAAGGTACTCATTTGGTTTATTGGCTGTGAAGTTACTGAAAATGGCTATCTTAATTCCCAAACTAGAAAGTATCTGCTTTTTGGGAAGTAAGTTTGAAAATTTTAGAGATGATAGATTTGTAGCTGCAACACCAAACTGTGTCCCCCGATTTAGTTATCTTTCTTTTTTTTTAATCGCCTCCCTATGGAAGTAATTTTATAGACGTATTCACGTCCAAAGTTTAAATCACAAGTTAACAACACATATTATAATTATTTTTTTATAACCGGTGGATGGAAGAGCATTCGACCGGTCATCGAGAGGTCGTGGGTTCAAATCGCACCTAGGGGGGGCAGGTGAATTTTCCATTTTTCAAAAATATTTATAATATTCTGGCAAGTTGGCCAAGACAACTATTTAAATAATAATAATTTAACAACACATAATTTCCTAACATCTTATTCGTAACTACACTTAGCGAAAAATTCTTGGTCTGTAATCATAACCATGACGACATCGTTAAATCGCCCAAAACCGGTACGATTACAAATTTCCAGGGAGCCGATTTAACCAGGAGCCTTCAGTGATCACGCGTTGGCCACAGCGCCGGTTAGGGCTCCCAGGGGCGCAGTCCCAGTGAAATATGGCTCATTGTGAGGGGATTTGTACTGCACCCAACTTCGGCTACTAATTAAACCGTATAAGTGATATTTATACCTGTTAACCCGTCGTTTGACATTGGTTTTAGTTTGGAATAATATTGGTCGCTAATTTTAATGCTTTGTATGCATTATAACAAAGATATTATTTTTATATTTAGTATGATGTCGTGGGATGGAAATTGAGCATATGGTCCGCCTGATGTAAAATGGTGACCGAAGTCTATGGGCGCTTGTAATAAGTAATAACTATAGCGCTTTAATCAATAAGTGGTTGGCCGTGTTTTTCTTCATAATTTAATTTATACTTCAAAACAAATTTAAAATGTAATATATGAGGAGCTCGATGGCGTGTCAGTCTAATCGAACACGCATGTAAAGCAATGTCGACCGTAGCCTGTCCATGGATGGGTTTAATTATCTCGAGCTTCGGAAGGCACGTTAAGCCGTCGGTCTCAGCTATTGTCATTAGATGATAGTCGTTAAGCCAAGTCAGTGGCCTTTATGTGGCTTCAAAACACTGGCCTCGGCCAATCTGCTCAACTGCGAGCAGCGTAGTGGAGTATGCTCTAAACCCTTTCGATTGAGGGGAAGCCCGTATCCCAGAAGTGGGATGAATAAGGGTAGACGACGATATATAGGTACCAATATAAACTTTAATTTAAATTAAAATGCACGCTCAGAGATACTTTTTATTTGCTTACCATTTGACGAGCTCGGTGGCGTAGCGGTCAATGACGCGGCTTTTACACCAACCCTCGTGGGTTCGATTCCCACATAGGACAAACATTTGTGTGCATGAACATGTCTGTTTGTCTTACTCTGGGTGTTTTCTATGTATCATAAGTATATATTTACAAAAAAAAATGTACTTACGTATGTTTATCAGTTGTCTAGTACCCATAACACAAGCCTCGCTGACTTTGGGGCTAGATGGCGCTGTGTAATTTGTCTGACAATTTTTATTTATTTAAACAACTAAGACCAAAGGCGAGTAAAATAACGCAATATAACATCAATGGTAATGTAGTTAGTAAGTATTAAATGAAAATTATATTTGCACTGTGCTATTACTTAGAAGGAAACCGGAATAATTTACCATTGAGTAGCAAATACGACTCGCTGAAGTGCTGTTGACTTTTCCGAAGTTGCGAAATTTGCTAGAGCATTACCTGGGGAATGATACTAGTTTAATTAATAATGGTATTGCTATATATCTTTGATATTTCCTATCTCTAATTTTTTTGTTAGCATATTCATGGGCTTAATTATGAAGACAACAACGAAAAAAGATATAATTGATTTTATTAAATTTATTCATCATTTTATTATGACGACCCCGGTGGTCGAATGACTAACCATGCCCACTTTGACTCCAGGGTCGTGGGTTGTTTCCTAGTATTATAAGTATGTATTTAGAAAAAAAATGTATTTAAGTACATTTATCTGGGACTAGATGGCGCTGTGTAAACTGTCCAGAATTATTATTTATTATTATTAACTCATTAAGACCGTAGGATCGCGCTGGATGCAAGCCGCTTCCAACCGGTCTTATTGGAGATCTAGAGGGGAGGCCTATGTCCAGCAGTGGACTTCCAATGGCTGAGATGATGATGATGATGATGATTATTAACTGATAGTATCCGGTCACTTCACAATAATGTATAGAAAATGTTTTGTATTCGATGCATAACAGTAGAAAGTTTTTTTTATTATACTAAGTCGGGTGACAGATAAGCATACGTCCCGCCTGATGTGAAGCGATTACAGTAGTCATAATGACGCTCGCAACATAAAATACCTATCGCTCGCGCGCCGCCAGCCCGGCCGTCAACGCAGCATTTCTTTCCTTTCTGGTGATCTCACTCACTCGCAGGAACACAACAATCGGGAATTGTTATTTGGCTGCGGTATTCTGTGAGGTGGAGGTACACTCCCCAGTCGGGCTTACAATTACGCTGCCTACCTCTCTTTTCTCCAGAGCTTCGTTTGTCAGTCAGCATAGTGCACTGCGTGCAGGTGAAGTTGGCTTTGGTTCAAAGATGTTGATGAACCACTTACACCCCTAATTGCGTATGTAAACTCAGTGTTTTGTTTGTTTTTTGTGTATGTGTACTCGCAAGAGATTCGCCTTACGAGTTGCTCCATTCCAAACCGCATAGTATTACTGATCTGCCGACTTCTTTTAAATAAAAAGAGACCGTAACAATTTTTGAAAGTATACTCAAGGTGCGGAAATTGTACATTACCTGAGCCATTGTCTTCCCAGGCCTTAATGAACACCTAACGAACTGAGGCAGCACTTCTCTCTGCAGCGAGACAGTAATTAAAACACAAAAATCATCCAAATCGAGTTGGCACAGTTTGAGGCGAACTCCTAGTGTCTGTAGAGAATACCGAGAAGTACTCGACATGCTTTTACATTTTATCTTAACTAGTTAGTATGTCGAAATGGAATCTTAAAAGTATTTTTTTGAGAATTTACATAAAGATGAATTAATTTTAATACACGATAAATAGAGTTAGTGCCGAAAGGTAAAATAAAATAAATATAACTCATATAACCCTTTAAAACAATATAAGTATTTCAAAAATAAATTAAAGTTGATAAATACATTTTTTTTTTGTAAATGTATACATATAATACTTAGAAAACACCTACACTAAGATAAATAGACATGCTCATGCACACAAATATTTGTCTTGTGCGGGGATCGAACCTGCTGCCACGGAGTGAATGTGCACATTGCTAGCCATTCGACAACCGGGCTCGTCAAATTTATTATTATCTATATTAATATTATAAATACAGAAGATTTGTAGTTTGGAATGAATAAACTAAAAAACAATTGAACTGATTTAAAAAAATATATGATCAATGACTTACATAGCGAGTAACATAGGCTATAAATTATTGCGACCGTGCGAAGTTGGGGCTGGGCGCTAGTACAAACTAACAGTAGAATCTCTCAACAAGATTTACGTTAAATAAATATTTAAGGATTTAGCGAAATCTGCAGGCAGATTGAAGACATGTAAATTCGCTCTTTCATAAGCAAAGCAACGCTCGTCTGACGTAAAATCCCTGAAAAGTGAAGACTTCAGCTTCCCAGCTGCGGTTTCAGAACGGTTTATTTGTAAAGGTGTTTGTTTAATAATTTAGCTAAAAAGAAGAATGAAGTTTGCATTTTAATTTGATGGTTAAGTATGCAACAATGTAATTTTTTTCATATTATGGTAGCTCAGATTTGTGCCTCCGCTTCACATATTGTTAAGCGAGAAGTAGAGCCCGAATAGGATATTTGACCAACATTTTTTTCGGTCTGATATGTAGGTACGTCTCAATAATATAAACATAGGTGAAAGAATTACTTCGATAGCACAAAAATCTCTCGAGATAGGTAATTTGAAAATCACAATTTTGGGACTTTCCCGAAAACGCTCCATACCTACTGAGTTATGACGTCACAGGTTTGTATTTTGATCTTATTATCTGTTGATGATATTATATGAGATGATATTATTATCATCAAATCAGAAATTTGTATGACAGCTATGTTAAATATTACGTTTATGTAATTAGTATCGTAATAAAAGTTATAGTATTTTTATTGCTTCTCCAATGAAAATATTATTTTTTAATAATTTCATACTTTTAAAATGGACTTTCTCGTCAAACTTTGATCGACCCTAAAATAAGTAGGACGGAAGATATTAGAACGAAAGTTTGCAGATCTTTATAGTTTTGTGTATTGTACGATATTGTTATAGTAGTATGAAACTGTTGTATAATAAGGGTTATTAAAATACGAGTGTGAGTTTATAACATGAGCCGAAGGCGAATGTTATAATAGACCACACGAGTATTTTAATACCTAATTATGTGCAGTTTCATACACTACTTTATCTAATCTCATGAAATATATGATAATAATATTTTAAATACAACCATGAAGTTAATTTAACAGCTATAATTCTTACTTATAAATCCATTTGCAGATCGAGCATGCGTAGTCACAGATTATGTAGAAAAATTTTGCAAAGTTGCAATGTATTTGCATTGCAACCTGTTTAAAATACCTGTATCCAGGGCTGAAGCTGTATCGAAATGGTAAAAAAGTTATTTTACGATACAGTTGTCCGTATAAGAGCTGTATCGAAAAATAACTTTTTAAATTTATTTTGATAGCTTGTGCGTAAAGACTGTCATTAAGATACTGTGTTTAGTTTTTTAATGTGTAAATTTCAGTATGAGATTAGATAAAATAATTTATACAATTCTTGAACATTGTCAAATAGTCTATTGTACCGGCAATTGACTTTTGTGTCCTGTCAGTTGACATTGCCGTACCAAGCCAGCAAGATGCTTCTTGACACTTCGCTTGAAGTATCCGATATTGTTTGAAAGAGAAAACAAATGTGCTAACAGTGCGTTCCATTTTTAATATATTTGACAGAAATTATGTTTTCTTTTTTTTTTTAATAACACACGGCCATTTAGTCCCAAACTACGCAAAACTTGTACTATGGATAACTGATATTATACTTAAATACATTTTTTTCGTTGTATTGTATTTAACAGTGTAATGTATTTAACATACATAGAAAACACCCAGACCACGACAAACAAACTTATTCATGCACACGAATGTTTGTCTTGTGCTGGGATCAAACTCGCGACCTCGGAGTCAAAGTGGCCATTGCTAACCATTCGACCACAAATAAATAGAATAGAATAAGACAACAAAGATAAAAAAGTTAAATAAAAAGAATAAGAATAAATAATAAAAGAAATGAAATAATACACATATGTAAAAAAAAAAGCAATAAACATAGCACTAAGTACTAGAGTAAGCAAGCGCGGCGCATTTATATATAATTCTAACAAATGAACAAAATTATAATGAAAACAAACACGGTACATTTAATTATGATGTAGATGTAACTTTATTTTAATTAAAAAAAAAACTATTCGACCGAGCTCAACAAGAAAAGGATGTTAAATTAATTATGGCGAATGTTAAACATTCGAGTGTACATTCATATATAATGTAACCTAATTTGTTATAAATTAGTATGCAGAGGATACTAGGATACCGACCACAGACAATAGACAAACACAGTATGGACCATACAGATTAGAGGAGTGGATAATTCGCTTTGAGAGCGAGTAAATTAATTACAATGCTATTACTATGCAGTATGTACCAAGCTGCAAGAATGCATTGCGGATGGCAAACCTACCACAGCTTCCTGTCACTATCGTGCATCCATAAAATATTCTACGATCCCGGTGGTCAAATTGCTTGTAATGGCTACTTTAACTTCGAGGTCGCCGGTTTAATCCCATCATAAGACAAACATTTATGGATATGAACATGTTTTTTAGTCTTGGTCTGGGTGTTTTCTACGTATTATATGTATATATTTACAAAGAAAAAACGTATTCAAGTATGTATATATATATCGGTTATCTAGAACATGGTACAAATGGTATACACGGTATCCATGGTACAAGTTTTGCTTAGTTTTTGGACTAGATGGCGGTGTGTTATTTGTCCAAGAATATTTATTTATTTGTTTTATTTACAAATGGCAATTTCATTATAGTGATGTTCCAAGGTTTTCCCAAGAGACTACTGTGTGTTCTTCGTAAAGGAGTCGGTAACAGAGTCGGGTCGGATTACATGGTTGGGATTGCGTGAGTGATGCCTCTGGTGTCAAAAGCGTTATGGACGCTGTGATGACTGCTTACCATCAGGCATGTGGTATGCTTGTTCGCCAATATTGTATATTATTATAATAAGCTATATTTCTCGTACACAACTTAAGTTCGATCGTAGGCACAGTGTCAGAGTACCTTGACCACATTTTTTTTTGTGCCCATGCTGGGCATGGACACAGAATAACAAATACTAGCCCAGACATAGATTTTTTTTTTATATGAGAGGGGGCAAGCGAGCATGTGTGTCTGCGTGGGTGGAATTATAGGAGGAGCTTGATAGCGTAGTTGCGCGTGTCAGTCTAATCGAACACGCAAGTTAAGCAACATCGACCGTAGCCTGTCCATAGATGGGATTATTTATCTCGGGCTCCTCCGTACTTCGGAGGGCACGTTAAGCCGTCGGTCCGTCTGTTGTCATTAGATGACAGTTGTTAGGCCAAGTCAGTGACCTTTAGGCGTATTGAAAATACTGGCCAACCCGTAGTTGAGCAACGTGGTGAAGTATGCTCTAAACACTTTCAATTGAGAGGAGGTCCGTATCCCAGCAGTGGGATGACTAAGGGTTGACGACGACAGACACAGAATTAGGTAAGTTATCTGTGCAAGTATAAAACTGTGAAGTGTATGCATGTACTTATATGTTAGTACGACTGTATGTAGTAAGAGAACAGTTCCGAAATGGAAATGAATTCACACATTTATTTCTGGCAGCGGCAACGGACTTTAAACCACGAGCTGTAAAAAGCACAAAGCTCCACTCGATCCTAATAGATTTACGGTAGGACAGTGATAGATTCGCGGAAAAGGATAAAAAGGAAACGGATTGAAAGGCTCGGAAGTCCATTCAGATGCATTCAACCACCGAGGATTACCACTGCAGCGGGAACAACTGGGAATTACTCGGATTACGTCACTTGGATTTGACTAACAGCATTCATGATTTTCAGCACTTCCAACGGGTGGGGGATACATTATCATGCAAGTCTATCTCCTACCAAGATATTGTAAACAAAGATTGAAATAAATAAATAAAATTAATGCTATCATTATTTTTCTTCTACAAGTGATAAATAAACACAGTTTTACTATACCCCGGCCACTCCATATAAAAAACAATTGCAAACGATTGGATTAAATCCTTTACCGTGCTACGCTAAATGTTTCACACTGGTTGTTGGTTGGTTACTATACAATCTAATGTCGTGGTTGTCTATTGAAAATGTGGAATAAATATCAATATTCAATTTTCAAAAATTCCAAAAACGTAATTGTCAATCAGATGTCGAATCAATGATTTCAACGTATCGTTGAAATCATTGAATCGACATCTGATATGTAAATTCATTGATAAAACTGGAAAAAATAAATTGATTTTATAATTAAAACACAAATGATTTAATGTTCATGGTTAAATAATAAGAAATAAATCATTTTATCTACGAATACTACGAACGAACTTTCGTCATACATGACTCCGTGTGGCAGTCCTTGCGATCGGTTCCACATGAGGCTCAGAGGGGAGGTGAAGTCGCCTTGTGAGAGCGGCAGGGAGTGGCCATACTGCACGTAGTACTGTTACTTATACTGTGGTTTTACTTGAGTAGTAAGTATGGCAATGAAGTTTAGTTCCCACAACCAAATGGCAAATCTGTCACGGGAAGGACAGTACCCTTCGAATGAAATGGGCAAATACACTGACAAAAACGGGAGTTAAATTTTCATCGTCCACGTGTACAACAGTATACTCGTATGTAGGTGGGTGTGTACATTTGCGGGTTATGTAAGCTGCGAGCCAGTGTAGCACTGTGTTGGCCATTTAGTGGCTCTTTAAGCGGAATGTGGCCCAGTTGTTTGCATGGGAGACAGCAACGCGACCACTTTACAAACTGAATGAGCTAATCATTCATGCTACTAGGTATTATGTATAATTGGCTTTGCAAATAAATTACAAGATAAGATAATGTCTCACTCTAAATACCTATGTATGGGACGTGGTTGTGATTTTCTGTTTTAGCATGGTGCATACAGTAACCTCTTCAACACCAAAAGTCGCTTTGTTAAGTTACACGATACGACGTACCATGCTTAAAGATACTCAAAGATATTTTACATACCTAGTGATAAAATTTCTTAGGAAATTTTCTATAGTGGTAAATTTTTGAGTAAAATACACATCTTTTATTAACGCTACATATACATTTTTGATTTCAAGTGCATAGGCGAGATACATCTGCCGCGTCAGTAATGGCAGATGGGGGAGGAAAGTCCGAGAGTGTAGGCCCCGTATGGGGCGACGAAGAGTGAGACGAAGAATCTCTAGCTAGATAGACCGACCGACGACCTCAAGAAGGTTGGGTGAGGAAAGCGGAGGACCGCCTGTTGTGGTAAGCATTGGTGAAGACCTAAAACCAGTAGTGGGTAGATACAGGTTGATGATGATGATGACGACATAGGAGAGAACCTAATCGTAAAATTTTTACGTTAAAAATAATTTTAACTTCTTTTACTTCTAATGGCTGTTTCGTCCTTTGTACTCACATTTACTTTATATAAAATACCTGCGAATTGAGTGCGATAAATAAAGTTCATTTTTCAAAGTTCCCTTTGCTTAAAAGGTAAAAACATCAAAGATATTTTTTTATGCCAGAAAGGAATACTTTCCTGCGGAAATTACTTAATTACTATGTTAATTGTGTGCAAAAAAAATGTTTTTTTTTTAAATATTAGAAAGAGTAAAGAATGGCTTTTAAAAGTGAAGTTGGCAAAATTAGAAGTAGTACGAGTAAATAATGACACTACAAAGAAATGACCGGCTTGTTGCCCTCCTAAGAGACTATAAGGCAAAGGTGCCATGAATTGGTATAAATATGAACAACAATACTGCAGGAAGAAGACACGTCATGCTTGTGACACTAGAAAGTCATTACGTCTCTATTCGATAATTTTCTAGAATGAGATTTAATTTCTTTTCTGTTTCTTTTTTTTTCAAAAAGATTTTCTGCCAAAAATCGAGGATGCAGTACTTGGAAGAGTCCAAACGAGATCATGAAATATTTGTTGTTTCAATGTGATAAGACTAGCTGGTGAAGAATGGAAATCCTAGGAAAGAAATTCCCGGGCATGGAAGAGTGTTTTCACACACTCTTCTCAACTGATCAAATAAGAGGCATTCATAAAACATGCCTCCGGCCAAGGAAGAGAGGTTAAATGTTCAGGAAGTCTACATATATTCAAGAGGGTCTACAATCCAAGGGTGCTGCCGGATTGGATCCACAGAACACTTAAAAATATTATGTGATTGGACCCATTCTAGTTAACATAGACGTCATTATAAGAATACAAAATACGACGTAGATAGGACGAGCTCGACGGTCGAATGGTTAGCAATGCCCTCTTTTACTCCGAGGTTGCGGGTTCGATCCACGCACAAGACAAATATTTGCGTGCATGAACATGTCTGTTTGTTTTGGCCTGGGTATTATATGTATTTATTTACAAAAAAAAATGTATTTAAGTATAATATCAGTTATCTAGTACCCATAATACAAGCTTTACTTAGTTTGGGACAGATGGCCGTGTGTAATTTGTCCAGCAATATTTTATTTATTTATTCATTACACTTGTCAAACTTACGAGCCAACGTTGCATCAAACCGACAGGAGAAATACAAGCACCTTTGTGCTTGTATTTCTCCTTCTACCACTGAAACGTCCGCGGGAAGCACCGCATACCCACTGAGAAAGTGGCGCGAAACGTCCTGGAACGTTTGGGACCCAGCGCCGCGCGGCGTAGGAAGCCCGGCTTTAAAAATTCGGCTCATTATCCAGAGCCTTGAAACTTTTATTAAAATTAAGCTGGATAGTCTAGTACACGTCAAAAATTTAAAAAGTGACACTGGCAGTACAAAATTTTTCTAAAATCAAAAGTTTTGTTTATTATGTCAAGTTTTTTTATCGGTTGGCGGTCGGCTCGGGTATTTTAATTATTTAGTGTGATTAAAGTGTTTATTTCTACGGTTATTATATATCAAAAGAATCGTTGTGATGTGTACTTCGTGTGTGTGTTTAGTTAAATGAGTTTCGAAACACTCATGTTTATCTGTGAACACGAAAAGTGGACTGCGCACTTTCGCGCAGGAATGGCGGTGTTGTGTTTGTTTGTTTACAATAATTAATATGCTATTTTAGTGTTTTAAAAGCAAGATAAGTGAATAATAGTGTATTGTGAACATATAAAAAATAGTTTTTAACAGAAATATAGTGGGATGTGTAAATAATGACATTTTATGTCAGCGCGCCCGCCCGGGTTTGGTCGTGATTTATGTATGGAGATGAATCCGTGACTGGTGAGTAGTACTGATACTATTTATTTTATTTCTCCACGCTGTGTAAACCTACGAAAGATATTAATATGTCATTTTAAAGCTGAAATAGTGTAGTTTATTTCAATATAAGTCTGATTGCTTCGAAATGAAAAGTTTATTGATAAAAACTTGTTCGAAAAAAAAAATGTAGCAAAATATTGATACACTTTGACTTTCACATTTTTTTTTGCACTTTAGCTTCAATTCTAGCAATTTGTGACAATGTAGTCTAATTCTGCATATTATAGCCTATCCATAGGTATTTTTTATTTCAACATAGCTGTAGTATTACGCCAGCTATGACGATTTTTGTTACAACGTAGGGGCCGCTCGTAGGTACTTATGGTTAGTAAGAGATACGTGGACGCATGAGACGGCATCTAGGGGGGGGGGGGGGGGGGGGACGCTTGAGTGGTGACATAAATATATATTGTCCTGTAGACCCTTTCCTACGGTTACTGCGGCGTACGTGATTTCCGTTGACCCATGTCTTACAAATATAATAATGCCTGAATACATTAACGAGATAAACAGTATCGTCATAAAGGTACAAACATGAAAACTCCTTTACAACCTTGCAGATTTATAATGATAGTAGGTATTTAGATCAAATTGACTAATCAAGGATTTTTATAATCCCAAATGTATGACGGAATCGATGCTCGGGTGTCGCTAGTTCCACTTTGCGACTCTAATTCTAAATCAGAATATGACGATAACAATAGTTGAATGCACAGTGAGGATTTCGGTACATTCGTTTGGATTTCGGATACGTTCCACGGACATCCGTTAAAACCAACATCTCCGTGTTATTGACATTGTAGTTCAGCTCATCTGTATTTGCATAATGTTCGCAATCATTTATTTTAGAACTTTGCCTTTGTTCGAAAGTATGAATACCTACCGTATTGTACCGTCATTGACGTATAGTTATATATGTATAGTACATCACTATATATCGACCGTAGCCTGTCCGCGAATTTACAAAAGCTATACTATTTGAGTAACGAGTCAGACTCAATGATGAGCTTTTCCTTATGCATATTACTCGACAATACCTAATCTATCGCAGTAAAAAAATTGACTCAAATAGATTAGCTTTTTGTTTTGATATTTTCTATTATTGTTATTTTCTATTATTTTTATTTTGATATAGTATTTATTGTTTTAATATAGAAAATGCACGGACAAAACCTAGTATTATATAATACACATTCTCTCAAATAGATAAGCTTTACTGAGATATATTTGGTATTGTTCAGCCTGGTGACAACGAATAAAACGTTTGATGTCATAATGATCATTATCGACTTTAAAATTAGATATTCCAATACGTACCCATAAATTTGATAGAAGTGTCTACTTGTGTTACTCTATTTTTAGGCTCTCTTTCCACCTTTAGCAATGCATTTACTTGCGAGTATGTATAGTAAGTTTCATATCTTGTGTTTTGTTGTGTTGTGTCATGTTATGTTATGTATCATACTTAAATAAGACTTACTACTAATATGTTTAAATTGTAAAAATACTAAGCGTATCTTAAATTAGATAAAAATAAATATCTGCGTTTTGTATTTTACAGTAGTTACCTAGGCAAGAAAAAATAGTTTAGTTTTATTATTATTTGTACTCTCAACAAATATGTACTGTGTGCCTGTGTTTCTTACCTAATAAAAGTTCGTTTGTTAATTCGTTTTTCTTTTTTTTGACAATCAAATACATAACATAAAGGAGAAATTTAATTATTTTAATATTAAAAAAGTAGTTGATATTTAACTATCAACCTATTATTGAAGCTAGCGTTCTAGGTAAATATCGGTACGAAATTGAATAGCATTTGGTGCTGCAATGTTAGAATGAATTTATATAACAAAGTCTACGCGATTTCGGTCAATTTCTGTACTATAATAGATTATAGGTTAGGATAGGTTTCGTCTAGTTTTTGTCAAACAAAAGCTAAGCCAGTTTGCACTTTCACTCTAATGGTATAGCCTTTGTAAATTCGTAGCCTGTCCATGGATGAGTTTATTTATCTCAAACTCCTCCTTTCTTACGAGGGCACGGTAAGCCGTCGGTCCCGGCTGTTATTAGATGACAGTTGTTAAGCAAAGTCAGTGGCCTTTAGGCGGCTTGAAAACACAGGCCTCCGCCGGTGGAGTATGCTCTAAACCCCTTAGATTGAGGGGAGGCCCGTATCCCAGCAGTGGGATGAATAAGGGTTGACGAAGACGACGATTGCTATATACTATACATATAGTATAGCCCATATACTGCTACTATTAAACTTCTCCACAATTATGCAAGATGATTTAGATTAGAAATCCAAATGATAAGGTAACTGAATATACAGACGGTAACTGAATTCACAAAACTTATTAAATATCAAAGTAAATGTACGACCTGTAAGCAATCATTGTGTCTAAAGCATAGCTAAAGGACTCTTGAAATAGTAGAGACATCGCTCACGTGTTTATTGGTTTCGTAAAACTTCTGTAAAGCGCTGTAAACTGTTAGTCTCTAGAGGAAATCTGGTTAGGGAGTTCATTCCACAGCCACGTAGTTGAAACTCCTCTCTGGTAATTACAATGAAGTGCCTTCCACAACAAACACATCATATCTCATAAAGAGAAATGTATGTACAGCTCGAATATCATGTACGTTTAGTATAAATCGATATTATAAGAACAAAGCTAGATTAGTAATATTTTGACATGACGAGCTCGGTGGTCGAATGGTTAGCAATGACCACTTTGACTCCGAGGTTGCGGGTTCGATCTGCGCACAAGACAAACATTTGTGTGCATGAACATGTCTGTTTGTCTTGGTCTGGGCGTTTTCTATGTATTATATGTATGTATTTACAAAAAAAAACTATTTAAGTATTATATCAGGTTATCTTATATCTAGTACCTATGATCTAAATCAGTTTGTACAAGCTTTGCTTAGTTTGGGACTAGATGGCAGTGTGTAATTTGTCCAGGAATATTTATTTATTTATAACGTCTTATAAATCGATGAACACGATGCACGCACGAAAAGCATGACTCATTGTCACCTTCCGCCTGAGCCGAGCGTGCAAGTGAGAGCGCGGAACAAGTTGTGTGATAGAGAGGCACGATAGGCCTATGTTTCACGTTATGACGGCATGACGTTATCACGTAAAATTATGTTTTTTTTTTATACTACGTCGGGTGGCAGACATGCATACGGCCCGCCTGATGTGAAGCGGTTACCGAAGTCATATTAACGCTCGCAACATAAAATATCGCTAGCGCGCCGCCACCCCCGCCACCCCCGCTGCCATCGCAGTATCTCCTTCCTTTCTGGTGACCTCACTCACTCGCAGGAACACAACAACCCTCAAGGCAATTGTTATTTGGCAGCGGTATTCTGTGAGGTGGAGATACAGTCGGGTAGCTTACAAATTACGCTCCCTACCTCTCTTTTCGCCAGAGCTTCGTTTGTCAGTCAGCAGGGTGCACCGCGTGCAGGTGAAGATGTCTTTGGTTCAAAGATGTTGATGAACCACTTACACCCCAAAAATTATGTTCCGTAAACCATCTTTACAGACAACCATTTTTTTTCTTTAACACGAAAAATACGCATAATCATCGCAAAATTTTGTATTCTTATCAAAGAATGATATGAAATTTGTTTTTCATCAAATAAACAGCGTGAACATCTGCTAGGCACAACAAAACTGAAGAAAATTACGGTGGAAATCACGTTGTCACAAGCCCTCCCCTCCTTGACGTACGCCGAAATCTAGTTTGTGTTTACTAGATGTCGCTTTGTCCCATTTCTGACATCTTGTTTGGTTTCTATACAATAATTTCAATAATCACTGAATCTGATACTCTTAAAACCAGCAGTTACTTTAATAAATGTACATTACACTAAATTAAACGCCTGGTAGACTAGACTCATAGCTGGGCACCGTTAACCAAATAGTTAACTTCGTTAATCGCTAATCCGTTACTGAAAAAGTTAACTTCGTTTAAAGTTAAAGCGTTACATTTCAAAAAATTTAACGGAAGTTAACGTTAATCGTTAATCCGTTAACACGTGATAAAAATTGCATCTTCTGATAAAAACTGTTGATTCTAGAAGTTAACAGGACCTACAACTATCGACAACATGTAAAGTTTGAAATAATAAAAAAAAAATACTATGCATTGGGCCACTTTTGCTTGAGGTACTTTGCATGAGGTGCTTTGATTATTGATTCTGCAGGTGCCGACGCTATCATCATTTTTATCGGAACGAGCGATTCTCATTTTGCTTGCCCCAGTTTGACCCCAAGGGAGGGGAAGCCAGGGTATGGTCTTGGTGGGAATCACTGTGAGTGAGAACAGCATTGCCTACAAAAAGCCAAGAAACCATCTGCTGTGTTAGTGGCGGAACACCGAATTTAAGCAGAGCCCTGGCCAGTCCGAGTCACCTCACGTCCCCGTCGTCCCTCCTGGGAACTGCTGCAACCGTGCAATCGCGCGGCCGCCACCTAGAGGTGCAGCTGAGCTGAAAGTGCAGGGCGAAAGGCGAATTTTCTGCGCCTTAAAACAGAAACAAACTCACTAGGGAAGAAACCCGAAACAAAACCGAGCACGCCCACGGGCTCTAAGGTGGCAGCCCCACCAGTGGGATAGGGTATAGTGGGCTAATCACTCGCTTACCTGAAGCACATAGATTACTGAAACTGAAAGAGTACGAAACCGGACCGATCATACTACGACGACCTTTGGCATGAAAATACGGACACGAATTGCTTGTTGGAACGTGCGAACGCTGAGCGAGGATAGCCGACTAGCCCAAGCAGAAGCAGAAATGCTAAGATACAAACTGCAAATACTCGGTCTCAGTGAAGTGCGCAGAAATGGATTCGGAGAACTGAGAACGTCCAAGGGCCTTACATTTCTTTACTCCGGAAAGGAAGATGAAGAAGATATACGTGAAAACGGCGTGGGATTCCTCCTTTCCGACGCAGCGAAGAAAAGCCTTCTGGACTGGAAGCCCATCTCAGAGCGAATCATCACAGCCCGGTTTAACAGCAAAGCCCGCAAAATAACCGTTGTTCAGTGTTATGCGCCCACAAATCTGGCATCAGAGGAAGACAAAGACGATTTCTATAGTGCACTCAACCTGACTTTAAAGAACATCCGCAAGCAGGACATAGTTTTCGTCATGGGGGACCTGAATGCCAAGGTTGGCACTGACAACGAAGGCTGTCAAAGACACATGGGCATACATGGGCTAGGAGTCCGGAACGAGAATGGAGAGAGATTTGTAGAGTTCTGCCAGGACAACGACCTCACCATCGGAGGTACTTTATTTATACATGGAGACCACCATAAGTACACATGGAACTCACCCGATGGTATCACCAAGAACCAAATCGACCACCTTGCCATCAGCTCCAAATGGCGCTCATCACTGCTCGACGTCCGCAACCGTCGTGGCGCGGATATTGACAGCGATCACCACCTAGTCGTAGCCGAGGTGCGACTCAAAGTAGCCGTAGCTCAAGCTGCCAGCACGACCAGCAGGATAGGCAAACGATTTTAGGTCAACAAGCTGCGGAACCCAGACGTTAGGGACGCCTTTAGGTTAGAGCTGCGAAATCGTTTCTCCGTTCTCGAAACGGACTCCACTACCACTGTCGACGCGGAGTGGAATCACATCAAAATGGCCTACACAGAGACCAGCTCCGTCCGCCGGACACAAATCACACACACGCGAAGACTGGATGTCACAGAGAACCTGGAACCTCATTGAAGAAAGGCGCGAACTCCATCTTCAACTCCTAGCAACCAACGATGTGACAGTGCGTGAAGACCTGAGGCTGCAATACAGACAGATTCGCAAAAAAATCTACCGCAGTACACGCCATGACAGACGAATATGGGTCGATGGTATTGCGGATTGCGCCCAACGCGCTGCCAACTCCGGTAACCTCAGGGAGGTCTACAATGCAACGAAGACCTTGGCTGGGAATGGGAAACAGAGAAAGAAGCCCTTGAAAGACAAGAGAGGCCAGTTGATCGTGACATCGGAGGGACAGCTTCAGCGCTGGCGAGAGCACTTTGAGGAGATTTTCCGTGTCCCAAGCGACCCCGCTACTACAGCCACGGCTGCTGCCAGCCTGCCTGCACAAAGCCTGGACATTGATGTGTCTCCCCCTACACAAGAGGAAATAGTAAAGGCCATCCGGTCTTTGAAGAACGGGAAAGCCCCGGGAGTGGACCTTATCACAGCAGAAATGCTGAAAACAGACGTCCCTACTGCTGCAAACGTGCTGACACCCCTTCTGCGGAACATCTGGTCAGCCGAAGAGTTACCTCATGACTGGAACAAAGGCCTTCTCATCACCGTACCCAAAAAGGGAGACCTCAGTGAATGTGGCAATTGGAGAGGCATCACCTTGCTCTCGATTCCGTCCAAGGTACTATGCAGCGTCATCCTGGACAGACTGTCGCGGGCAGTCGAGCCTCTTATTCGCAAGGAGCAGGCTGGTTTCCGACCCAATCGATCGTGTACGGACCAGATCAACACCTTACGCATCATTCTCGAACAGGCATCAGAATGGCAGAGAGAAATGTACCTGACCTTTGTAGACTTCGAAAAAGCCTTCGACACACTGAGATGGAGTTGTATCTGGGATCGTCTTCGTGAAATTGGAGTCCCCGAGAAGTTCACAAACATAATTAAGGCCATCTACGGAAAGTATTCCTGTAGGGTGACGCACGACGGCCTCGTCTCGGAGGACATACCGATCCATGCAGGTGTACGTCAGGGTTGTCTCCTCTCCCCTCTCCTCTTCCTTGTCGTCCTGGATGGCATCATGTACAGGACTACCAACAGCAAGCGCCGCGGCATAGAGTGGGGACTGTCCAACGTCTTAGAAGATTTGGACTACGCCGATGACCTATGCCTACTGAGCCACACACGCGCTGACATGCAAGCTAAACTGGACGACCTACGGAGAGAGGCTTTGGAGACGGGACTAAAACTTAACATCCGGAAGACCCAGGAAATGAGGTGCGGAGCAACAAGCTCGTTGCCGTTGCTCATCGGCACAGAGGGGGTTGACAGAGTCGACAAATTTACCTACCTCGGTAGTGTCGTGTCGGAATCAGGTGGGACCGAAGAAGACATCGTTTCGAGGATCGCCAAAGGGAGAGCAACCTTCGCGCGACTCCGTCCTGTATGGCAATCGCGTAAACTGACTAGGAGAGTAAAGCTCAAGATATTCCGGTCCAACGTGAAGACCGTGTTGCTGTACGGATGCGAGACGTGGAAGGTTACCAAAGACATCTCGCGTCGAATCCAGGTCTTTATAAACCGCTGTCTTCGCCGTATTCTCGGTATATACTGGCCCGAGAAAATCTCTAACGTAGAGCTGTGGGAGCGCTGCGGTGAAACGCCGATCGACCAGCAGATCAAATGCCGGAAATGGAACTGGATCGGTCACACACTCCGAAGGGATCCCGATCACATACCGAGGCAAGCCTTAGATTGGAATCCTCAAGGAAAGCGGAAACGTGGCCGTCCGAAGCAAACCTGGCGGCGGACAATCACTGCAGAAGCGAAGGCGATAGGGATGACCTGGAGCGAAATAAAGCGCGAAGCTCAAGACCGCTCGGGATGGCGACGTACTGTGGAGGCCCTCTGCCCCATCCAGGGGACATAGGACATTAAGTCAAGTAAGTCAAGTTTGACCCCACCTCAAATTGTATGCACTTTCTTATATGTTGTTTGAGATTGTTGAGGCTAGATATATGGAGCTTTTATTTTTGTTTGTTTAGGTAAGCATAGCTTACACTCAAAAAGTATTTCTTCTCCCGATCTGGATACAAAATTAATATAGTCACTTAAATGTGGCCACGGATTTTCGTCTGAGTGGAATTCGAGTCCAATTCCATGATATTATGGTTTTATTTCGCACAGAACACTCTTTCTTTATAAATACACGCACTGTACAGACGCAAACTATTACTGTGAATACACAAATTATTGCTAGATTAACGATTAACGGACTTAAGGAAATTTAACGAAAGTTAACGAGTCCGTTAAAATATTTTTAAGTTAACTTAAAAGTTAATCCGTTACTCGAAATGTTAACTTCGTTAATTAACGATTAACGGATTAACGAGTTTATGCCCAGCTATGACTAGACTATATGTTATACAGCAGTATCCTATGTCTGCGGTTGTATCATGGCTTTTATAGTATCATAAATATTTAAAAAACCGGTCAAGTGCGAGGCGGACTCGCGCACGTAGGGTTCCGTACCATTATCTATAAAAACGGCAAAAAATTCACGTTTGTTGTATGGGAGCCCCCCTTAAATATTCGTTTTATTTTAATTTAATTATTTATTTTTAAAGTGAATATATAACTATAAATATTATGTGAGTATTTCAAGCGTCTACCTATTACCGTCATGAATTGCGAGCAAAAACTAGCAAATAAATCACGTTTGTTGTATGGGAGCCATACAACAAACGTGATTTATTTGCTCGTTTTTGCTCGCATCTGTGAAAATTGCAACTGTCTAACTATCACGGTTCGTGAGATACAGCCTGGTGACAGACGGACGGACGGACAGCGGAGCCTTAGTAATAGGGTTCCTTTTTACCCTTTGGGTACGGAACCCTAAAAATGGAAAATTTATATTGATTGATTTTTAATAGATTGATTGGAAGGAAATTGAAGTGATTACCGGCCGAGTGCTCTTCTAACTATGTAGTTCAGTTGGTGGCGAATTTTTGCATTTTATATTTTACTGCTGTGAAGTCGCCACCACCACAAATCTTCCTGGTAGCTCAGTAGGAAGAGCACTCGACCGGTAATTGAGAGGTCGTGGGTTCAAATCCCACCTAGGCGGGAGGTGAATTTTACCTTTTTTTAAAAATTTATATAAAGTTAGTTAGCGGAAATCATCTATTTAAATAATAATTTTCTTCGTTCGTCATCAGTTCTTATGGTTTTAAGACAGTATATGTTAATTTTGATCAACTTAAGTCACGTTTTCGGCAATATAAAGCCTATCTAATAATAAAATTATGAGCGTCTTAAAATTAAAGCTATAGCAAAAGTGATAGCAGTAGAGGTGCAAAGACTGGAATTAAATTATATATCATCTATCCTTATATGCAATTGCATATAAGGATAGATGATATATAATAATTTGCTAATTAGCAGCCCTCAGAATATTTCCCCATTATCGCGCCCTAAGAGAAATTGGTCATGTGTCTGACCAATTTCTCTTAGGGCGCGATTAGTTAGTAGTAGATTAGTTCTTTCAAAATCTTCTGCTCAGCTTTACCGTGTTATTCGAATGTTCACTTCTAGTTTATGTCAGGTTTTGGCAGGTGAGAGATTGTGAATATAGGCATTGGCATCAAAACTAACATTACTCGCTCCTGTATGAAGAAAGAAAAATAGTGAATAATTTGTTTCTTACTGGAATCAAGCGTATCTGTATGACACGCAAGGCGTCTTACTTAACACGGTCTATTTCAATCGCAATTAGTTTATACTTTCACTTCAAGAAACGTTTTATATATTTTAGGACACCCCTTTTAATATCCCCAAGATCACGAGAATTCGAGGTGCTGAAATCTCCAGCGACGTGCAGTTCTAAAGCCACTTTCGTCCAGTATATACGTAAAACAGGTTCGAATTCGAAGGGTATGTTCAAAAACCGAAGTCGAATTTTCAAATGCACAAAGAGTTTTACTTTTAACAGGAAGATATTTTTGAAGCTGTCGCAATAGCCTAACTCTTTAACATAGCCTAACTCTCTTATTTGACGCCAACGAAAGGCTTTAAACTAGAATACATAGGATTGATTATTTTTTTGCAAAAGTTATCTCTACACTAGCGTCAAAACTAAACTAAACCTGTTGAAATGCCTGTAATAGCGCCTATTACAGGAATTTAATACGCTGCTTACGTCATAATAGCAATTTGTTTGTCTAATTTCAGCTAGATCACACAATAGCCATACATAATAGCAATTTGTATGGCTAATGTCAGCCAGATAATACAAATGAGCAATTCCCGTAATCAGAATGTAATCAAAATTCAGTTCCGATTTAGTCCCGATCTAACAAATGTTAAATTTGGTATTCTCGTATCATAAAATGACACTTCAACGTTTAATTTAAGTGAGAATATATCGAAATATAATCAAAAATTACATAAAATAAGAATGTTATTTTGCTAACAATTAGAATCGACAATAATTAATGAATGAAATGAAGTATATAATTTTTAGCCAATTCACAATTAAATCTCGAATCTGTCAACTTCTGTTCTGCAGTCGTAAAATATTTACGAGAATTGGTCATCAGCTCATTGGTATAATCTGCGTGTGTATGGAGCAGTCAGTCAGGCATATTTGCCGATTTGTATAAAATCTTTTCTCTCCATGAAATGTACATATACATTTTTTTTTTGGGACGGGGTCCACACATTTTTACCACTGTACCTCTTGTGTAGCCAGGATTAACAGCGGCGACCGCCAAAAAAGGCAATGAACACTGAAGTCCATTGCAGTCCCCGGGGCAAAACTACGGCTGCCTTGCAACTCACACCGAATTTAATCAGAAGAAATTTGTAGTAGTAGGAAGCTTTTGGAATTTGACTTCCCCTCTTAGCAAAGTGAGAGACGGCAATATGGCAAATAAGGCATTAAAGCTTAAAAAGTTGGCTAGTCAAGTGAAGCTCAACTGCCGTGCACCACGGATTTTATGTATCTAACACTATTAACTACCTAAAACCTTGAGTTGTTACCTAACACATCGATTCCAATAATTCTCCCTTGTTGTTACTAAATCAGAACATATACTTATATTGTAAAATCGTTTATATAAACAACGAGAAAGAAATAAAAAAAAAAATAGATTTCTATACCAATAAATGCGTCATTTTGCAAATGTGGACAATAAATAAGTAATAAATCAAACTGAGAGGATTTATTTACACCGCTCGTCTTAAAATGTGTTCAGTGCGAAATCCCAGTGCGGAATTGGGAATAAGCCCTTCGGATTCCCTTATCCGGTATTGGTGAAAATTTATAGAGTGTGAAAATTTTCTGTCTACGGATCTCAGGGAATGACAAACGTGACCCGACTGCGAATCGTGCGGCGGATGCCCTATGGAAACTTGCCTAAACAAATATAAACCTTTACTATTTCCACTTACATTTTTTTTGGTACTTCTGTTTTGTCAGTAGAATGGTGCATTGGATATTTTTGTATGGCCGATACAATAAGTTTCACTCGAAACACTCGTGTTGAGTGACATCGATTTGTAGTGCGTTATATCACTTATTTTATTTTTGTTTTTTTATTTCATTTTTGTTCAAAGATATAAAGCACACATGCTTTATATCTTTGACCAAACCACAGTTTTGAACGTTAGACATTGTACAAAAGGATATTACCTCCTGCTGGCAAGTCAATGGCCTTTAGGCGGCTTGAAAACACTGGCCGCCGCAAACCAGCATTTGAGCAGCGTGGTGGAGTATACTCTAAATCCCTTCGATTGAGGGGAGGCCAGTATCCCAGCAGTGGGATAAATAAGGGTTCACGACGATTATTACCTATTGTAGGTTATATGTGAAATGTTTTGTAACCAAGATGTCCCATTCGGCCACTTCGCTGAGTTTTGTAACTATTTGTCAACAAAGGAAAACACTTTTGTTATATGTACTTCCATAAGAACGGAACTCGTCAACGACCAAGTTTTCTTCTTTGATAACCAGCCATTACAAAAGATTTGGCAGTTGTTAAAGAAGATATTTATTGATTCGCAAGGCAACTGAAAAGATTCTAGAATATGCAATTTGCACTGCAAACTACTGAAGGCCAGCACCCATTCACTACCGTTAGTAGATGCATGCAACTGCCGTGGCAGTAATTTGCATGAACTACTTGGTGGCGTACTTACTTGGTAGCAAGCAAAATAGTGTAGATCAAATTGCATGTAAATTTAACTTTCAGATTATTAAAAATGTGAAATGGGAGCTGTAGAAGAAATACTCTTTCTCGTCGAAATCGTCGAATCAGTCCAGTTGGGATTGGAACATACGGTCCGTCGATAACCGAGCGACTACCTACCTATTGAGCTATCATGAAGGATATGTTGTGGTAATCATTTTTCCATTTCTCTCCTTGAATCAATTGATCAATTCAACACTTGAATCAATTGATTCAAGTGTTAATCAATTGATTCAAGTGTTGATTAACTAGAATAGTTAAAAACAATATATTTTGAAAATAATCTCATAAAGCTTAATTATAAAATTACTACATAAAATTCAATTATACTCTGTTAAAAGATGGTATATTTTAAGTGTTCTTAATGAAAATTTCTCGTTCGCAGTTGTAAAGGGAAGCAGTGAAACTGTTTGCAGTTCACGCTGTAAGAAAAATTTAATAAACTCTTACAAGACTTTGATACAGGAACTAAATAACATTTTTCATTCAAAAATGAATAGAATGCTTATTCATAACATTTCAGATTTAATTTGTACTGGTAAGCTATTTTAGTTGAATACTGTAACTCGTTCAATTAATAAATACATATACTTTATTACATACAATATACTTATACTTTATTGCACGAAATAAAAGATAGACGTATTAAGGAAATAAATACTTACTTTAAAAAAACCGGTTGCTGTAACAATGGTACACCAGTAGTTTTTCGTGCTATGTGTATGAACTGCTATGTAAACCAGTAGTCTTATGTGCTATGTGTAATGAACTATGTGAACAGCAAACATTTTTTGGTTGTAGTATTTTTATTACTATTTTCGATACCTATCTTTATAACTACTTAACCGATTACAATAGCCCATAATCGTGTAACTGATATGTATAAGTACAGTAAAGGGTCATAAAAAAAGTACCACCTAAGGTAGGTGGTACTTTTTTATTACCCTTTAAAATTGATTGCCGATATTTAAAAAAAATATTTAATTTATTTTGTATCTCATTCTCTAGAAACTAATTTAAGGACATTTTAATATCACAATAAATGATTTATTGAAAATTAAAAGTAATTTGGGTGATGACGAAAGTAACCATACGTCCCGTTTTGAACGGAACTGTCCCCAAACAAAGCGCCGGGACGCAAAATAAATCCCGTTTTCCGAAACCGCAGAAAATTTAAAATTACGCAGGTCGTGAAAAATTGTTTCATATAATTTAATAATTTGTGTCAGAGGAACTTTGCTTTAATAAAGAAAGTGAACCGGTGATTGATTTTTATTGAATACTAATTGCATTAAATTACTCTTATCTAAATAAAGAAAATTAAGAAGTTGTGTCTATTTTCATTGTTAACCTGCTAACTGGGGTATAAAAACGTCCCATTTTGAGTTCAAAAATAAAAGGTCAGCTTAGTGATGACTCATACCTGCACATGATCAGAAGCACTACCTCGCTTATTTACCAAGTTTCGTCAATATCGGATAAGCCGCGCGCGTGCAATTTATTTTCACGTTAACGCGAATATCTCAATAAAACCGATCAAGTGCGACTCGGACTCGTACATGAAGGGTTCCGTACCTCTACACAATGCTTTCAGTACAAAAAATTGTCGCTGACTCAGTGAACTGGAAACAACTGAATCCGATGTCTACGAGTACATGAACAGATGATACATTTTGTAATGTGTGAGATTTTTTATTTACGGGGAGTATTTTGAAGAGCTGATCGACTAAATATCAAACCTTCGTGTTCCAACTAACGTACACTGTACCACTCGCCTAAATTGATTGAGCTCGTAGATTTTTGCATATCAAATTTCATCAAAATCGGAGCGCGAATCTCACCGGTTCGAGCGAGTTATTGCCACTTATTGCATTACAAACATACATACCTACAACATACAAAAAGTATAACGACATATAATATCATATAGTTTTTATTTTATTTAATATCTTATAGAATGTATTATACATAATATTATATATAAACTACTTGCAAAAAAAGTAATTACATATAATTAAGATTAAACATCTTCACTTTGTATTTAGGAACTTGTAATTTTAAAGTTCTTCAGGTATATTACTTGCAAGGAAGACTCAATGCCTCTACTCCCACCTGTTCTGTTGAGTAGTTCTGTTGGCAGAACTACTGGTAATTTTTTACCCATTAGTTCTGTCCACAGAACAAATGTTTAAGCAATTCCCACCTGTTCTATTGAGTAGTTCTGTTGGCAGAACTACTGGTAATTTTTTTCCCATTAGTTCTGTCCACAGAACTGTTTTGTTGCGTAGGTCGCCACGAACCTTGTGATTCAAACTATTTACCATGCAATCAATTATCAAGTACTGGCCACTTGAGATATTTATTCTTCATTTGTTTCCTGACGTAGATGTCACGTTTACAAATGTTTATTTCAAGGGTTTCAAGAGTATCTTGAAGAGGGCAATAATATATTGAAAAGGGTTGTTGTTGTTAGTTTCATGAGTGAGTTTAACATAATAAGACGCGGTCGCGGTCGCGTGTTGCTCGACAATGGCTTCGAGTATTCTGAAGTTCTACTTAATTTCTGTTTTATTTCCAATGGGACAAATTTTTGTCAATTGTCTCTGAATTGAGCACCACACGAAAATTGATATGATTTTATCATTTTGATAATTGTCACAAAGGGTGATTTTCTTTTGTTTTATGATTATGACCGATGTTAATTTGTTTTTTCTTAACTACGTTAGGATCCCTTAATTTCATAGTGATGGAAAAATCCATCACATAGTAATATGACGTAATGAATAAAAAATAGAGCTAAACAACAGAACAGGTGGGAATAGTTGAGACAAGTTACCGGATATTTTCTCATTAAGGACAAGTTTTTCTCATTAGTTCTGTGACTTATAAGACTATGGCTTTATACACCGGTATAAAGCCATAGTCTTATAAGGCGCAGAACTAATGAGAAAAAAATTACCAGTAGTTCTGCCAACAGAACTACTTAACAGAACAGGTGGGAATAGAGGACTCAATGGAGCGTCTTGTAGTTCAAGGCAAGATAAAGGCCAAAACACCGCGTGGTCGTTATACAACCAGATGGACAGATTTAATTTATTACATCTATCACAGAATTCCCCTAATCTGACTGCTCCCATAATGCCTTCAATAGAACGAAATGGAGGCTTATATCAAGAGAGATGACCTGCCCAAGACCACGCCCACTCTGCCAAAAGTGTCCGACCGAGAAGAAGAAGAGTAATTTTAATTATAACCACAGTATAAGTAATAGTACTATGTACAGTATGTCGCTCCCTGCCGCTCTCTCGTGATATACCTCACCGTCCTCCCCTCTTAGACGAATCTGGAACTATTTGTATGGTGCCACACGCACACACGCTCATTCACGCTCTGCACAAACACTATTGTTTATGTAGTAGTAAATACATTTGAATGTAGTGGCTGGGGTGTGGTAAGACGCCAGTTTACTTATTTCATCATCATCATTAACAGCCAGTATCAATCTACTACTGCTGGATAAGCCTTTCCTAATGCTTTGCACCATATGCGATCCTTCGCTTACAGCCAATTTTTGAGTTCATCGCTCCATTTAAAGGGATTACTTAATTATTAATAGCTCCACGCAATCAGAAGATTTATGAGTCCATATTTATATGTCATTAATCCAAACAATTTTATAGGCAATCCATTCGCTGTGTGAGTCCACTGAAAGGGTATTTTAGGGTTATTTTACTAACTTCTCGAGTACATTTGGGTCAGTCATAATTCTTTCGCGCACCCTCTTCAACCCCACTCTGCACTTCAAACATGTCGTAGTGGAACTATGTCTGTTCCTCGTACAAATAATATCGTATCGTATAAATAATTCTCCCGAGGGACAAGTTAGGCCCACCACAGACCTTAGACCCTTTTATAACCTACGATGATACCCACTTGTGTTGTGGACACTAGGTTATGAGGGGTTTTTATTAGCAACAGTATATGAAGTGGGGATTTCTTAAATATGCATCTTGGAAATAAGCTTTGATTATTATGAATTTTTTGTGTACTATTTCTTACATGCGATTTTGTCCGCAAAAATTATTACATTTTAGTTCATTCATGAATTTTTTTATGTTTTCGAGGAAAAAAGTACCTATCCCATTTTTAAATAACAATGTTTTTATTAGGAATGCACTCATTTTTGGTAGTACGTATTTATTAAATCTAGAGTAAGTTTTTTTTTTTTTTGATTTTATGTCTTACGAGCATTTGCTATTATCATATTCTTTGACGTGGGCAAATACGTAAAGCGTCAACACTTGTGGCGGCACAAGTGTTGACCTTTTGTATAGAGCGTTTTCGGCAAAGTCCAGTTATCTCTAGAAGTTTTTATGCTATCGAAGTAATTCTTTCATATATATTTATATTATTATGACGTCCTTACAGAACATATCGAAAAAAAAATTACAAATAGCCTAGAGCAAAACACTGGTTTTCTGCTCTGTCCAAACATCTATGCTACATAAATACGAATGTTACATATCCTTTATTGAATAACAACAATACAGAAATTGGTGAACAGACAAGTATACAAATGTGAGTTTGTCTCTTAAAGAGATTTTTTCCAGACAAACCTAATTTTACATAGCTGAAGATCAATGTTCTACTGCAAATCATGAACTCGAACAAACAGACAGCATGTTCTCTGGGATTCTGAATTCCTTGCATGTCGCATCCGTGATAGAATTCTGATTTGATGATAACAAGGGAGACAACTAACAGTTTTACAACCCCGATAGTATTAGAGAGGTATCTATTAAAATTCCGCCGTGCACGGCAGTTGAGCTTCACTTGACTAGCCATCTCTTAAGGCTTTTAATACCTTATTTGTTGCTGTCAATATTGCCAAGAATGGAAGTCAAAAAAATCCGATTTATTCCGGCGATTCCTCTATAGACGATTCTTGACATCAATTTTGAAATCAAAATATTTTTTATTTGCATCCTTAAGACCCACCACAAATTCCACAAGATATTTTAGCAACTTGATACAATTTCTTTGCTATATTACTTATATTTACTGCGATAATAGTAACAGTGTCGGAAAATTATTCACAAAGTTCATACATCAAGCCAATGTATTCGTGTCCAGCGACTATAAACGACAATTTTTATGAAAATATTAGAATACCAGGCAGTAAACTAAAATATTTGCCTTTATTGCAAAGAAAATTTACATCATATTATTTTAGTATTTCACGTTACATTGTTTCAGGTAAAAATATATGGAGCCATAAAATTTATGCATAGACTACGAATACATAGAAATAACAAATTCTACATAAAACATATTAAAAGTAACTGAACTGAATAAGATTCTCGAGACTTTCGCGATAAATATGACATGTCGATCCGCGAAGGAACTCGAAGCCTCAACAACATAACAGAAAACCCAAGCCAAATAACAATGGCCAAGGTTTGTAGGTTTGTGTTTCTGCAAGTGAGTGAGTGAGGTTACCAGATGTAAGGAAATGGTGTTTTAACAGCAGCGGTGCCTCCGTACAAGCAATACTCGTTGTATACAGTCGACGTTGCTTAACTTGCGTGTTCGATTGGACGGACTACGCATGGTAGAGGTGGACGTTAAAAGTTATAACATCGAAATAATTAAGTTCATTAAATTTAACGTATAACACTGTTAAAACATAGGACACGATACTAATATTCTTAACGTTCTGTTTATTTTACATTCATTACTGCCATCAACGTATCAAGGATGAAGGAAAGTTCATTGATTGTTATTTTTATCCAACCTCACGATTAATTTATTTTAACATAGCGTTAATACTGTTAAAATTAACTCTATTGGACGGAAAGTTAATAGACAGCACAACGAAATTAAGAGTTAATTTGAACGTGCCTGAATAAATAACATGTTATATAAATTAACAGTTTCCTTAACATGTTATTTTTTTAGCATTAACTTTAACTCATTAAAAATAAATAACATTTAACCCTACGTTTAATGTAAAATACACGAGTTCAGGATTTATCTGTTAGAATATGCTTTCCCGGTTACACTGTGAAATTAGCTATACTTCAGAACCAATGAAAGCCGGAGAGGCATGTTCTTTTGTATTAGCAAATATGTTTGCTATGATAATAACTTAACGCTTTTATGTTGGAATATGCGTCGTAATATTATGATTGTAAAATGCAAATGAGAGAATGCCAGCTTGCAAACTCATTTTCATATTTCATAAAATGCTTTTTGCCTTACAAGCTACGGTACAAATATAGGGAAATGTTATTTCATTGAGTAAATAACGTAACAATTCAGTAATGTTCGTTTATAATAATGTTGATAATCGTGATGGTTGGTCCTTTGTAGACATTTTGTTTGAATAATATCACTTGTACAGTCAAGTGCAGTACCAACTATCTTACCTTTAATTTTGATTAAAACACTAATATCCCCTAAATTAATTTCGAGAGAATGATTAGGGCTACAGAAATATTTAAAATAAAATTTATGGTTTTTTAATATGAGAGGTGGTCAAACGAGCATGTGGTGATGATCATGTCATGATCATCATCATCAGGTCATGATGAAAACCAGTCACCACCGCCGATGGAGATCAGCAACACTAAGGGGTCTCCGATCCGTTGCCAGCCTTACGCCTTCCTATCTTTCTGGTGACTTCACTCACTCGCAGGAACACAACAACGAATTGTTATTTGGCTGCGTTAGTTTGTGAGGTGTAGGTACATCCCCAGTCGGGCAGCTTAAAAAATACGCTATGCCCTATGTCTCTTTTCGCCAAAACCTCGTTTGTAAGTCAACAGGGTGCACCACGTGCATGTGAAGTTGGTTTTGGTTCAAAGATGTTGATGAACCACTACACTCCAATTTTCATGTAATCTTCTGGAATTCAAATTTACAGTCAATATGTACATTGCGTACGCGGCACTCCGCCACTCAAGTCCCAAACGGTATGATCACATATCACGGTACGGACGGTATGGTCACATTTCAGCATATTTATAAAAAAAACCTTCATTAATTATACGGCAAAACCTTTCTCACCAAGCACTCCGATCATTGGTGAAAACCGTATGAAAAAAGTTTTCGTGTATATCGCGTTCAAGTTTAGACAGACAGACAGGCTGATTGACGCAGACGGGGGGCATGACTGTATTGGGGTGATAGTGATGATGATGATTAAATAGAAAAACATAAATTTAGTAGTTACTCAGAATTGAGTATTTTCTAGAAAAAAAGGCGACAAAAAGACACGACAAAATTCCAAAGATAATTTAATTATCAGCTAACGAACGATATTTTAATTCTTTTGATGTTATTTGTCTAATTGGTTCATTAAGAAAGCAAACGTATTGAAAATCCCCTGTACAAACTCCATCTTCAAAGAACTTCGCCAACTCTGTGGAATTAAAAGTTTTATCACACTTCACTTGGAAGTTGTTTACTTGTAAAATTATTTTAATGGGATTAAGTAGCAGGAAATGTTGATGAAACATTATTTGATCTGCTTACTGTTTGTTGATTAAACTTATCGCGGAATCTAATTTTAAAGGAAATAATTGTCAAAGTCGAAATCACATATTAGTATAAATACATTGGTTTTAAACTTCTTCCGGCATCGACGGCTTCGTCCATGGTTTCCAGTTTTATAGGAAAGGGTTACAGAAAAAAAATTGCTTAATTAAAAAAAATACACGAGTATATTATGGGTAGTGTATATTATTCTGTGTTATGGGCTTCGAACAAAACTATAAAAATCATTCTTATTGTAACTAAAAAAATCAAGAGACCTGATGGAATGACTCTGTTGCCCTGGAGGCTGGGACGCGCCTTGGTGTGGGACGTTACATGCGTCGATACCCTGGCCCCGTCTCACCTCACGGCAACAGGGTCTAAGGCCGGTGCCGCAGCGGCTTCTGCAGAATGCCTCAAACGTCGCAAATATAGTAACTTAAACAATAGTTACATATTTGAGCCGTATGGGGTAGAGACCTTGGGGCCGTGGGGCCCGTCAGCCCACAAAATATTTAGAGATATTTTGCACCCTGCAAATTGGTCGACACGTCTTATAACCAGAAGGCTGGCCATTACCATAGTATAAAATTACCTTGCTCAGAGAATAAGTATAGCTATTCAGCGAGGTAATGCTGCCAGTGTTCTGGGGACACTACCGAAAGACAACGATCTTGGGGATATTTTTTATTTGTAAGTAAATTTGTATTTATTTTTTATCCCACAACTTTTTCTTTGTTATAGATAAATTAGATAGGCTTTTAGATTAGTTTTAGTTTAATATATATTTTACTAAAAAAATTGGTTGTCTGTAAAGTCTATTTACGGACGATAATTTTACGTGATAACGTCATAAGAAAACATCGGCCGATGGAGTGGAAGAGAGGTAGATGCGTCACAAGCCGAACGCTCTCGCTTGCACGCTCGGGTCAGGCGGAACGTGACAATGAGTCATGCTTTTTCATACGTGCAGCCGACATACATCGATTTATAAGACGTTATCACGTCAAAAGTTATATCAAATTGAAAAATAAATTCTTGAACACGACACCGAGGATCCGCGGACGATCCGAAACAGTCGAGTGCATGTGACGTCACAATGGTAGCACCCATCGTTCAACATTACAATCATCATCATCATTACTTTCGTCCACTTATTTGTTTAGGTGGACAAAATTGGAACTAACGCTATTATCCTAAAGCGGCAGTTCAAAATTGCAGTTTCTTCGCCACTAGCGTCAAACGTTAACTTGGGATCACTATACTTACAACTGATCCAAGATTTACTACCAGTGTGACGTCACAATGTGCTCGGATTTTGTTCGTGAGCTGCCCGTGTGTGTGTCCTCGGTACTAGAATTTTTCAAGTGTTTATTTTTTGGTTTTGTTATGGGAAGGCGGCGAAATAATCTAGATAAAAAAATTCCTAATTTAAAAATACTTAATTTAAAAAGATTGTACGTACTGCTTGAGTTTGTATAATAACATTGTGATTGCGATCTTCTGTAAACTGAAGATACTTCCTCAGTCTCTATATTCACGATCTTTCTTTGGCTAGAACCTCGTTTGCTTGCGGCAGGGTTGCAGCACGTGCCGATGGAGTTGGGTTTGGTTATAAAAATGAGCCATTCTTGCCGTTATATTTTTTGTGAACAAATTAAATATACTTTCACAGTTGTGCATGCTAGACAAACGAATCCTTTTCACATCCATTCAAGTTCCGATTGGTAAAATTACACCTCATTGTGACCGTAAAAGTATTGGAAAAGGCGCAGTTAAACCCGACATAAACTTTATGACGTCATTACATGAGGGCTCTGTCGCTAAGGTCCCGAACGATTCCCGGCGACATTAGCCAACCTAACGACATAGTTCGACGATATCGTCGGGTTACATCTGAGATTCAATGTTTAGATCGAGTTGGTAACTTTAATGGCGCTGTATGGATAGTTCTCAACTTGTGATATTACATGATGAGTAAATACATGTATGATTACTTAGAGATGTGTTTGTAATGTTATGTAGTTGTATATAGCTGTGAAGCGACTTCGTCTGCGTCAAATAAAATTTATTGAAGCCGGGATAAAAAAATGTTTATACCTATTTATGACGAATAATATAAACTAAATGCGTATAATCATAGATCGTAATAAACAGTACCTATACGTTACTTACTTCGAGGTATAAACGTCGAAAAAATTTCGAACGAAACGTCGCGTGCGCGCGTGCAATAAAATGCGCTTTAAATTCGAAATTAGCGGTACGAACTCACCCTACCTCACCCCCTCAAATCTGGCTGCGCCCATGTCGGTCTCTCGGGAAAACCTAGACAGAGAGCTCATTATACAACCTATATGCGGAAGATATCCCCTCTGGAATCGCACTGTATGCAACCACCGAAATAGTCCAAAGTGTGAGGGTGAATTCCTTGTCGATAGCAACCGGTGCTATTCTAGGAAGAAGCCATTGACATCATATCAAACAACTCCTCTGAACACAGCCCGTTATACAATCGGTAGAACACTCAAAGGGAGGCAAAGTCTCTCTTCAGATTCAAAGGATCATGCAATACCGTCTTTGAAATCGTCAATGAATCAAATTCTATGTCTCAAAATTTGACTGCAAGCATCTGATTCGTTTGATGTACGCCTAAGGCGCGAAACACACGGCGGGGCGGGGCAGTCTTTTTGACCACGAACAAAGCAATAAGACCGCGTCTGACTGACCGTCGATGCCCGCGGCTGCTCTCACCGCGAACACATACAGCACACGTGGGATGGAGTCAGTTGGCGTGGACTGAGCTGGCCGCCCCGCGCCGACTCGCGCCGCCGCCATGCCATCTGCGTTACTGCATACAAACTGGTTTGTGTGATCCATGGCGGGCAAGCCCCGCTGCCAGTGCCCGCCGCAGTGCATGGCGGGCACCGGCGGCGGCGCGGTCTTTTTGCCCTCTACGTGGGTTGGTAGTATAGCATTCCCTTTGCACTATCATCGGTTAATTTGACCGGTCCGGCCCGTCCCGCCGTGTGTTTCGCGCCTGACTATCCCTATAATATTATGTGGTTACATTGCAGTTGCATTCAATTATATTAAGATACTGTTCATATACAAAAGATTTCCGGCTTTAACTAAGACGATTCCATAACGCTGGTACTCTGGTAATATGTCTCGTACGAGCGTCGAAGACGTATGCAAATCCGATTTGATGAACCCCTCGCCGCGACCGAGCGACGTCTTGTGATATGCAATGCAGCGCTTGTGTGCACTTTGCATTTCAATCACTAGTTTATTTACACATATACAGGATAAACACACAAAGGTGCAGGATAAAATTTTGATTTTAGAAACAACTGGTCACGCCCAAAATTTGACCAGAAGGTCAATTCTCGTAATTATTTTATTTTACGAACGCAGAATTAAAGTTGACCGAAACGAGATTGAATTTTGAATTGACTAAATAAATAACTATACTTGATTTCGTTCATTAATTTTAGCACGATAATGCCCTATTCCGGAAATGGACACAGTGGCTGTTTTATTACTAAAGCGACCCATGAATTTGCCACATGACGGTAGCTATGCTTTTTTTCAACATGTTTTTTATACTACTTACGTCGGGTAGCAGACAAACATACGTCCCGCCTGATCTGAAGCAGTTACCGTAGCATTTTAAATTACGCTTGCATACCGCCACCCCCACCTGTTACCCCAGCAAGTCCTTAATTTCTGGTGACCTCACTCAGTTACTTGTGTGTAAAAAAAAGACCACTTTCAGCTTAATACTTACGTTATTGTGACTTACAATTAAATATATTTAATTTAAAGTCAGTTTTTGAAGTCGTTAAAATTTTAAGTGAAATCAACTTTGAAATAAAATACATGTAAAGGACATTGCTCATCTATATATATAAAATTCAAAGTCCTGACTGACTGACATATATCAACGCACAGCCCAAACCGTTGGGTCTAGAGATTCCAAATTTGGCACGTAGGTTCCTCATGACGTCTAGGGGTGCAATAAGAAACGATTTTTCAATATTCATCCCCTAAGGGGGTGAAATGGAGGTCCGAAGTTTGTATGGGGAAACAAGATTAGTTGGACTATTTTATTCGAAACTTTACACGAGTACTTCTATAGATAGTTGAGTAAATACGTGTTTCAGGAAGTTTCAAAATTCAAAGTTTTTATGGTTTAACGGGTCGCTGATTACGAAAACAACAACTATTTTATAATCTAACATAGCCGACGTGACATAAAATCACCCCTATGGCGGTACGATGGGGATCAAATTGTCCTAATATCAATATGGGTGTTGATTCTATGGTTTTCTGGGAAATCAATTACGAAAATAGCGTCGATTTGAAAATATAACATAGTGGACATGAAATTATTTAAAAGCAATTTTTCAAATTTTACCCCTAAGAGGGTGACACGGAAGTCCAAGGGTTTGTATGGGGAAATAAGATTGGTTGGACTATTATATCCTAAACTAATATATTATAAATGAGTAAACACGTGTTTGCCCCGAATTTCACACGAGCGAAGCCGCGGGCGTAAGCTAGTTATCCATAAGACTTAACAGTGACAAAAAAATGGGGTATGGCTGTGTCATGGACACGGCCCGGACGTGTGTTGTACGTGAATACGTTATATGCACTAAAATTATCTCAAACTGGCAGCGCTTCCCACTCCCCCGCAGCGATCCAGTGGTGTGATTGAATTTTGGATAACGGTGATAGATATGTAGCTGCACACCAAACAGTATCCTGATCATATCATTCGTTTTTAGGGTTCCGTACCCAAAGGGTAAAACTGACCCTATTACTGAGACTCCGCTGTCCGTCCGTCCGTCCATCCATCCGTCCGTCCGTCCGTCTGTCCCCAGGCTGTATCTCATAAACCGTGATAGTTAGACAGTTCAAATTTTCACAGATGATGTATTTCTGTTGCCGCTATAACAACTAATAATAAAAAACATAATAAAGTAAATATTTAAAGGGGCTCCCATACAGCAAACGTGATTTTTTTGCCGTTTTTATAGATAATGGTACGGAACCCGACTCGCACTTGGCCGGTTTTTTTGAATTGCTTAATTTTGAAAGACTCAATTTTAAAGACGCATTCACGTCAAAATACTCGATAACTGTACTAAATTACATCGTGAGTGTAGTGAAAACTAACGTTCACATTCGAAAATTGAGTTAGTGCGATATTTGATTCCGAGTGGAGCACGAATTCACGTAGTGTACACGGACTTCACTACGCTGCCCACATTTCTTTTAGTTGTTGTTGTTGTAAAATCTTTATTGTACAAAATAAATTACATAAACATGGTGGTGATAAAAGAGTTACATGTACAATGGCGGACTTATCCCATAGGGGATCTCTTACAGTCAACCATTCAATGAGTAGGTATTTAAAATAACATAAAATTCGTGCGAAAACTTGTGTACAATCTGAATATACAAATTATTATTGTTTTTTGTTCATGTTTGGCTTTTCTACTTAGAATATCTATATAATTATGATACAGTCGATATATTTTTTTTCCATGTAGATATCATCATCATCATCAGGTCATTTTAGTCTCCACTACAGGAGCACGACCCTCTCTCATCCGGCCTAGACAGAAGGAGGATTTGGCCTACACTCCCCACGCTGGTCAGACGGGTTGGGGAGGCCTGATCGATGTTTTATAATGTATTTCCCTTAGTCGCCTTGTACGACATCCACGGGAAGAGACGGAGTGATTCTATTCTAATCTACCGGAAACCACACGCCGAATGTAAATATAAATGTATTTACATTGGCCGTGTGTGTAAATATAAATATTATCAAAAATTATATTTGTAGCATAAGTTCTTACGTTTATTTTACAAACTTCCTTACAAACATGAAAGCTTTTTAGCGCCATCTCTCTTTTTTAGTCATGATGATTGTATTCAATATGCACCGCAGTTATTAATCGAATATTCATATATTCGATCATTCGAATGTTATTAAGCGATACCAGTTTAATAGTTATATGAGTTTATTTGCAATATCAGAAAAATTCTAGTAGACTGATTCAAAAACTTTTCACTCTAGTCTACTTCAATACCCACTTTGAGAAATACTGGTTTAGATTAAATTCCTATCCATATTTACAAATACATAACATTAGGTATACATATTTATAAATTAGTTTCAATTTCGCATTTCCGAAAGCAAATTCCGCCAACACGCAGTTGAGCAGTGTGGTGGAGTATGCCCTAAACCCCTTCAATTGAGGGGAGACCCGTGTCCCAGCAGTGAGATGAGTAAGGGTCGACTGCGACGACGAAAACAATATTTTTAAATATAATTGTTAAATTCTTATGATTGGTATGGGCGAAGTAGCTTTAGTGCGGTATGGGTTCTTGCTATAAAATAAGTTGATGATTTTGTTAATACAAAGTGAGTGTTGAATTCAGTACAAAATTGAGCCATGTCCTTTAAAGTTGTGGCAATAAACTCTTACGTATACTCCCTTGGATCCGTATGCCGAATGTATGCCGGAGTTAACATTATACTGCCTCATTTTATAACGCTATACAAAGTTTTGTGATTCGCCTTGCTATCTTTGGAATGTCGGAATTCTCACAATAAACGTTACTTCGAGACGACTTGCTGGGAGTTTTACATAACATAGTTAGCTTCACGGACAGATTTGTTTATTTTCTTTATTGCATCATCATCATCAGATCATTTTAGTCTCCACTACAGGAGCACGACCCTCTCTCATCCGTCCCAGACAGAAGGAGGGTTTGGCCTACACTCCCCACGCTGGCCAAACGGGTTGGGGAGGCCTGATCGATGTTTGATAATGTATTTCCCCTAATCGCCTTGTACGACATCCACGGGAAGAGACGGAGTGATTCTTTGTAGTCTGCCGGAAATCACACGACAGTGGCCGTATGGTTCATTACTAATACTAATTCCTTTACTCTATGTTAATACAAAACAATTTCATGTCATACAGGTAAATACAATGGTGAGCTTATCTCTACGAGAGATCTCTTCCAGCCAAGCTTAATGGTTGTACACGAGACGATACATTGCTGCAAGGGAAGACCACGTAAAATGCAAATTATAACATAAATAAAACTGAATACATGACAAAATAAGTCTACATATAATATAGGTTTAAATTGATACATTGATAAATAAATTAATATACTACATCGGGTGGTACGGCCCACCTGAATTGAAGCGGTTACCGTAGCCATTTTAACGCTCGCAACATGAAAAATAACTCACGCGCCGCTGCCCCCGCTGCCAACGCAACAACTTCTTCCTTTCTTGTAACCTCGTTCTTTGCAATCTGCCAGCTTACAAAGTACGCAATGCTCTACAACTCTCATCGCTAGAGCCTCGTTTGTCAATCAGCAGGGTGCACCAACACAGGTGAGGTTGGTTTTAGTTCAAAGATGTTGATGAACTACTTACACCCCAGATAACCTTATCCTAAGAAGTTTTCATATTTGGTCATCTACCTAGCGATCATGAGATACGAAGGTCGACGACTCACGACTGTGCCATCAGTCTCCACCAATGGCTTAAGGTCCTGTTGAAGGTCGCGTTAAAAATTTAGTATGATGATGTAAAATAGTACAACCGAAGTGCAATCGTAATGTTATAAATAAAGCATTTGTACTGTTCCATTTATTTTTACATACATTTCACATGGTGAACAGATTATGAAGGTAAACAGATGGGGTGTAACACCATCTGTTTACTTTGATAATATCTTAGCGGCGAAACCGGTCGGTAAAAATAAATATAATTACGTGGAACAGTACAAGTGCTTTATTAAAACATTATGATAATAATGTTCCACCAAGTGCTAACAAACAACAGTATCAACTTTAGAAGTTCAAATGAGACGACGTATTTCCATTGATTAAACTAATCTACTACTGCGGATATCGCACCATAAGTAAGTATATGTAGAGTCCATTCCATTTCCACCACTTCAAAATTTCTAATTTCGTATATCATTGGACCATTTCTAAATTGGAAAAGTTTTGACATTTGGAAAAAAGTCTCGACATTTTGATTTTTGTATTAAAATGAGAGGAAATATCTCGCACGCCGCCGCCGCGTATTCTTATTAGGTACACCAGACACGCATCGTACACCGCACGTGATTATTGTATTAATTCAGAATGTCCGGGTAAATGTAAAATAACAAAATATCCGTATAAATCCGAATCCATCAATCTGAAACCAGAATTTTTGAAAAAAATATAGTTTTTGGGGTGGTTGGTAAAGAAGATACACAGCAATAGCTTATTTATGCTTATAATTATTTACTTATTTAACGCCTTTAACGGGGTGTAAGAGGTTCATTAACATCTTTGAACTAAAGCCAACCTCACTTGCACGCGATGCACCCTGCTGACTGACAAACGAAGCTCTGCCGAAAAAAGAGGTAGGGCATAGCGTATTTTTAGCTACTCGACTGGAGAAATGCATCCACCACGCGTGAAAAAGTATAGGCTGGCAACGGTACGGCGACCCCTTGGTGTGCTGATCTCCATGGACGGTGCTGATTACTTTCCATCAGGTAACCTACGTGTTCGTTTGACCCCCTCTCATGTAAAAAAAAAGTTCTACTCGTGCGGAGTCAAGGTGGGTCGCTAGCAGCATTTAATATGCACCAAATGATACTAAAACATTTTCGTTTTTGTATATAAGGAATCTTAAAAAAAAAACAGGTTGCACTCCGGGGGTGCCGGTAGAAGTGAAAACTTGAACATTAACGTTGTGCATTATTGAATATTTTGGAATGATTAGGGAATAAGCCGCTTCCAACCGGTCTTATTGGAGATCTAGAGGGGAGGCCTATGTCCAGCTGTGGACTTTCAATGGCTGAGATGATGAGGGAATAATTTCGCATGAATTGCTTTATTTATCAGTATAAAAGTACTATCATTTATGTGGTAAAATACAATATTCATTTATTGCGCTATCGTACACAAACATGACAATTTATATTACATTAAAAATAAACAACCGGAGCAGGCATACATTTTCGCCGCGCGGTAGAAAGAGAGGGGGATATCACTTCCTCTACTACGCCGCGCCGGCGGTCTACGCTTACTCCGTCTTACGAATTTGAATTGAGAAATTTGAAGACCACTTGTTCTGACGCGAGTTTAACATTTTTTACCCATCCCAAAAAGTGCACAACGCCGTTAAAGAAGTTCTCACTTCAAAAACAAATCAAAAGCATCCTCACTACTTGTTCTCTATTCAGATCGTCCACTGCTGTACCTAGATAATCCAGCTTCCCACATTTCACAGAACTCTCGTAGGATTCACTTGTTATACCTTAATACCTACAAATTGGTCATGCCACACGGCAGTCGTCGGATTATGCAAAACCCTATGCATAAACAAAACACCGCACATGCATTCATGCATTTCAAATGCGCGTGGTTATCTTCTTGGTGGTTTAATTGTTCGATTATACTCTATGATTATACGAATAAGAGAATTTGAGAACGAAATATTTGTCTTCTGAGCCCTTTTGAACTTGGTTATCCAAATGTTTTTCTACACATTTGGATAACCAAGTTCAAAAGGGCTCAGTTCTACTTTTTTGTTATTTTTTTTTATAAAAAGTGTCCTATATCTTTTCTAAACCTTTGAGAATATGTGTACAAAGTTTCATGATGATCGGTTTAGTAGTTTCGGCGTGACGAAGTAACAAACAAACTTACAAAGGTACACATGAGGTGATGGGTTGAGGGTTATTAGGTGTGATATTGCGAACATCGTTAGTAAATGTAACACTTTAGCAAGCGCGGATCCAACTTTGGCGCCAGGCCAGGGTGAGGCCAGGCTCACATAGTTGTGGTCAAGTCACACTAAAGTTATAATTAAATTGTGATAATAATAGATACAGGTAAAAAGTAGGTATTTTTTTAATGTATGTAAGTACTGTAATTAATCTATATTGGGACATCTAGGTCCTGGAGCCAGCCCAGGGGGTGGTCATGACCCCCATGACTCTGCACCCTGGATCCGCCCTTGCACTTTTGTGATAACATGTTATATATTGTTATCCGATAACAGTCTATTAACCTCGTTGAACCTGCCTAACGCAATGTTATGATGATAATGAGTGTTTGTTGACATTACTTTATAATAGCCACATAACATAGTATATTATGCTGCAAGTGATTAAACGGTTGGGGAATCTTTGATTAATGGTATATCGCTGTTTTTCGTCTTGCTTCAAGAAGTAGGTAGCACAGACTTTTAGTATATATTCCTCACAGACATTCAATTTCAATAGTAAGCAGACGAAACATAAAATATATTAGTGTGAGTTGATCTTTCCGTCTCGCACGCTCTTGGGGGTTAGTGAATGTTGCTATCCCGTGTTTAAACACGTATACCAACACTGTACATGACAAGTTAAAAAAAAAAATGACGCACGCTATATTTTGAAAGGTCGCCATTTTACTAAGCTGCCGTTATGTACTTGTCATTGTTATAGGGACGTATTTAGGAACTTATACATTATTTATATTCATTATGCAAGATTAAATTAAATGCTGACAATAAAATGTGTGTGGAAAACAGTGATTCAACAGTTAAATAAGTACTAACTATATTTTTTTTAAATGCTGGCTGAATAATTAAAAAAATACATTAATAGTCACTGATAATAACTATAAAATAAGGCTATTAATAGTTAATGATTATAACTGTAGACAGATTCAATATTAATCAGCATTATAGCCTTATAAATTAGCTTAATAAACCTTATAATGAAAGAGCTAGACTTCATCTCCTGTACTGTGAGTGGATTCACAACAATTAAATAGTTCTAAGTATTATTTGTAATAGATTACAAGTTGTGATAATTGGAATACTACACTATTGCATTAGGATATTCCTATAATGATCGATGTGCGATTTGATACAATGCAATATTTGTTATAGATTTCGTTTTTTTGTGAACATGTTTTTCGTGATTAGTAACTCCGTCCCTGTATTTGCGTTTGTGTGTGTGGTATTTACGTGTGTTTGTATATGAAAATAAACAATTATATTATTATATTATTATTTGTTTTGACGTGCATTCAAACTTCTAATGTTTAGTCTGCTTACTAAATGGAATGTCTGTGATATTCCTGGACAATTTCCTGGACAATTTACACATGGCCCACTAGTCCCAAACTAAGCAAAGCTTGTACTATGGGTACTATATAACTGATATTATACCTACTTAAACACATTTTTTTTTCGGAAAATACATGCATATAATACATAGAAAACACCCTGACCAAGACAAACACACATGTGAGACGAAGACATTTGTGAGATGTTATACACACAAATATCTGTCTTGTTCGGGGGGCGAACTTGCAATCTCGGGAGTCAAAGTGGCCATTGCTAACCATTCGACCACCGAACTCGTCAAATACGTCAAGCACAAAATACACTATCAGTTTTTATTTTTTTGATAAATATGTACAAAAATCGAGCAACGAAATAATTCCTTTATTGGCCTGTCCTTGAGACTTACGACGAATGCCTGTGTTACATAGGTATTCATTGTCGTGACTATTAAGTATAATGTTTCTCGGTCCGCAATTGTACCTTTCTGTTATCAAAGGATGTCGTAAGAGGGCTGCCTGTAGCCTTAAAACCTCTTGGACACGGTTTTCGTAAAATAGGTAGAGTAACGTTACATTGACTACTGGTCTCATTGTGACTTTTCTTAGCGTGTTGGTTGCTCCGCAATGTGCTCGTCCGGTTTTAGTCTACTCGTGTATGGGCTGTACCTGCTGCAGTGTATACAGTACTATATATATTATAAATATTTATATAGATATATATATTAAAACACTACGTTGTTTGATTTTTTGTGTTGTTTTACGATAGTAACTAACTAAGATGTTAGTGGTATAAAAAAGCTGACTAAAGGACCGATAATATACATAATTGATGACCTATAACGACAATAAAAGATGCCAAATAAAAGCTCCTACTAATTTCTTCTGATTAAATTCAAGGGCAAAGGGATAAAATTCAAAGGTAGCTGTAGTTTTACCTCCGGGACTACAGTGGAACAATGAACAATCATTGCCTTTTTTGGTGGTCACCGCTGTTAATCCTGGTTAGGTGACACAGTGGTGGGAATGTGGGTGGGCGCCCGCGTCCCGTAAAAAAACAATGGCACTCCGGATTACTCATTGCCGACTGAAGTGAAAACTTGAACAATTACGTGTGTATTTTTTAAATTGTCAGGAAATGTTTTGCACTACTGAAAGCATTCCCTTTTTCTAACTCTCGTAAGTGTATTTCGGGGACGGGAGTAGCGTGGACGAAACGTGGAGAGCAAAGCAAAGGTCGAGTGACGAACCAACAGCGCACAAGCAAGTATACGGCACGCGACCCGCCCGCTCCGCCCTACCACAGTATAAGTAATAGTACTAACCTACCTCACACCGCACCAAATAGGCTGGTGGTGTCGGTTACGGTAACAGTGTCGCGAGTTCAATGGTTTTTTTCTATCTCAAAAAAGGTCCAACAAGCCTAAAGAAGTTTTCACTTCAAATATAAACAATAAAAGATGACCAAAAGGCCAAATAATACGTTTTTCGTTTAGATCTACTTTGATGAGCTAAAACTACATAATTGTTTACTGATGGACAATGAAAGATGACCGGAGGACCAAACAATACGTATTTCTCCTTTATGTTTACTTTGTTTGAAAAACAGAGAATAATACAATAAATTCAATCGGGAAACAACAAACCAAATCAACTGAAATGATCCGTGCTGTTCTGGCCATTTTATAATTAATTAGTAATGCGACTAATTCTGCTAATATCCGGCTAATGAATGAGTCTGTTCACTAACAGCCTCCGTAATTAAGCATGGTTTATTCAATACGTAGAGTATTGTACTGTGCTGGACGGTCAGCAACAAAAGTTGATTCATCATCATCATCTACAGATTTTTACAAGGTCGGGAACGCGTGAGTGATACCTCTAGTAATGCGAGTCGTATGCTTGTTTGTGTGTATAAGAATATCCACGGGATTAGCTAGGTACTATTTCATAAATTACTAGGTGATAACAAAAACTCGATGGCGTTGTTGCGTGTGCCAGTCTAATCAACTACGCAAGTTAAGAAAAGTCATCGTATCCTGTCCATGGATGGGTTTATTTATCTCGAGCTCCTCCGTGCTTAGGAATGCACGTTAAGCAATTAGACGACAGTTGTTAACCCAAGTCAGTGGCCTTTAGGTGGCTTTAAAACACTGGCCTCCGCCAACCCGCAGTTGAGCAGCGTGGTGAAGTAACTCTAAACCCCTTTGATTAATGGGAGACCCGTATCCTAGCAGCGGGATGAATAAGGGTTGAGGACGATTGTACACTGTATTTTGTGACTATTGCGTCATCATACAACTTCTTTTCTACTATTCAACGATCAAAAGCTCCGTTGTATTGTATACAAAGCAGGAAATTATATCTGGTCGCTGCAAACACCACGCGAACGGATACACGGGATTACGTTAGTGATAAATAACATTAACGCCGTCAGTATGTTAATGTTTAAAACGCATTTCGGCGTATATCGTATACATAATGTAAAAGTCTGCCGTTTCATCACGAAACTCTGAAATTCGTACATGTGGACGCGTCCGCACCGGTGCATTTTTCATTTAATTTCCGCCATAATGACGTCATAAATTACAAAACGCCGTTATCTTTTCCCCACTTTTTAAATTAAACTCTGTTTTTAAAATGTTAATTCGTTTTATGTACACCGTTATGTAAAGCGGATTGTATTTAAGGTCTTTGGATTGTTTTGAAATCTGTAAGATGTCATTATAAGCGTCATTACATACTATTACCACAGTATAAGTAATAGTACTACGTATTATTACATCAGTACCTGGAATTACTATTTTTATTTATTTAGGCTAAACGAATTTTCCTAAAATTGAGTTCTTAACTAGAACGATTTTTTTCCCTCGCAAACAATAGTGTCTGCGAGGGGAAAAAACACGCAACAAAACAAGTGTGTATGGACACACACATTTATTGTAAATTTCATCCAAATCGGTAGAGGCAATAACAATTCCCTTGAAGATTGTTGTGTTACTGCAAACAATAGTGTCTGCGAGGGGAAAAAACACGGAACAAAACAGGTGTGTATGGACACACAGATTTATTGTAAATTTCATCCAAATCGGTAGAGGCAATAACAATTCCCTTGAAGATTGTTGTGTTACTGCAAACAATGGTGTCTGCGGGGGGAAAAAACACGCAACAAAACAGGTGTGTATGGACACACAGATTTATTGTAAATTTCATCCAAATCGGTAGAGGCAATAACAATTCCCTTGAAGATTGTTGTGTTACTGCAAACAATAGTGTCTGCGAGGGGAAAAAACACGCAACAAAACAGGTGTGTATGGACACACAGATTTATTGTAAATTTTATCTAAATCGGTAGAGGCAATAACAATTCCCTTGAAGATTGTTTTTTTTTTTTTTTTTTTTTTATTTATTTATCATCTTAAAATTAATTACAAGTTCAATGAAACAGCATTTATAAAAACCACAAAGGTTTGTCGACAATGCCGGTAGCAATCTGCATCGATATTTACTACTAATTCCTACTAGGAACTGTGTAAGCACAATATTACGCACAACATGTATAATACATTATATTTACACCCATGTATCATACATATACCTACACATTACATACATACATACATACACACACATACATATGCACATACATACATATACATACATACATATATACACACACATGCACATACATACATACACATACGAACACATAGTCATATATATCACACACATATTCAATTACAACATATATTTAATTCTATTTTTATTATACTAATACGTGTTATAGTGAATGTTATTTATATTAATCATAATATTTAATATAAGATGGCTAAATTATTATTTCCTTTCCTTCTCCTAAATTATTCCCTTTGCGAGAGCTAAGAACTTTGGAGAAAGAAACACTTCAATTTAGATTTGATATTTCTAGGAGTCATAGTTGTTTTGAGAGATGTGGGTAGATCGTTTATTAATCGAGGAACTAAGTATTGTGTAGTGCGCTCACCATAAGCGTTGTTCGCTCGTGTCGTGCACAAACGTTCTCGTGCAATGGCTCGTGTATATATGGGATGTTCAATTTTGGTTTGTAAATCAGTGTTAAAAAAATTTTCTTTCAGCAAATTGTATTTGAATTGTATGTGCACGGGTATTACGTTACAATATTTCAACAATCCCATTTCGTTGTTTTTAAACTGTGTTTTAAGTCTAGGGTTTATAATTTGCTTTAATATTTTTAGTTGCAATTTGTAAATTATATTTAAGTGAGTACAGTAGGTGCGACCATAGCTACTGAGACCGTATTGCACATGTGATTCGGCTAAGGCGTTGTACAGCATCAATTTGACCTTATATGGTATGCGGTTTTTTACTATATTAATAATCGCCAAGAACTGTCGAAGTTTATTACACACATGATCAATGTGAAAACTCCAGCTTAGTGTACTATCCATGGTCAGTCCTAAATATGTGTATGTGTTTACGAGCTCGATAGCAGGACAGTAACAACTTCCAGAGCATGTGGCGTGTAAGCAGTTATGGTCATGAGCTAGAATTTTATTCGGTGGTGGTTGTTTTAAGTACGGTGATTTAATATGCATAAGTTTAGTTTTTTTAACGTTTATAACTAAGCCAGCATCATGACAATATTTAGCCAAATTGTTAAAATCCTCCTGCAATAGCACAGATGCCTCCCGTAGGTCTTTTTTGCTAATAACTAAACACGTATCGTCGGCAAACTGATAGCACGTGCAGTGTTTGATATAACTGTACATGTTATTAACATACGACAGGAAGTGTAATGGACCTAAGACCGATCCCTGAGTCGTGCCATGAGAAGCTGTCACAATGCCACTACAAACAGTGTTTACTTTTACACTAGATGTACGGTTGTTAAGATAGTCTTTACACCAACCTAAAAGCTGTCCTCGTACACCACAATCATCAAGTCTTTTAATTAATTTGCTGTGTTCTAAAGTATCGAATGCGCGCGAGAAGTCAATGAAGAGTGCCAGGACACCATTTTTTTCATTCAAATATCCATTGACTTCATCCGTAAATTATTGTTGTGTTGTGTTACTGCGAGTGATTGAGGTCACGAGAAAGAAAGAAAGGAAGGAGTATAGGCTGGTAACGGATCGGCAACTTCTTGGTGTTGCTGATCTCCATGGGCGGTGGTGCAATCACCACCGCCCATGGTGATTGCTTTGCATCAGGTGACCAACATGCTCGTTTGCCCCCCTCCATATATAAAAAAGGCGCTTGCGAAATCGTTGTAGCATATAATTTATATACAAGAAGAGAGAAAAACGAGTAAGCCGTTTTTATAGTATAGGATCATCATCATCATCATCATCAGGTCCATTTTAGTCTCCACTAGAGGAGCACGACCCTCTCTCGTCCGTCCTAGACAGAAGGAGGATTTGGCCTACACTCCGTACGCTGGCCAAACGGGTTGGGGAGTCCTGATCGATATTTGAATTATCAAATATAGATCTCAAGTTTACCTTGTACGACATCCACGGGAAGAAACGGAGTGATTCTATTCTAGTCTGCCGGAAACCACACGGCCACATAGTATAGGATAAAAATAGCATAAAAGCAAAGAATACCTAATAGTATTTTTTTTGGTGAGTACAAGGCAGCATGACTTCGCTGGTTTGGCCACCTAGAGAGAATGGAAGAGGTTCGGACAACTAAATTTGCATAGATGGCATTTGTGGATGGACATTTATATTTTACTAGCTGACCAGGCAAACGTTGTTTTGCTGTAAAAAATAGATAACAACCTAATCTCAGACCTACTGAATATGTATATAAAATTTCATAAAAATCTGTCAAGCCGTTTCGGAGGAGTATGGTAACTAACATTGTGACACGAGAATTTTATATATATTAGGATATAGATGGGACAACCATATAGAAAACGCCTTGTATGACGCCCTAGGTGAAAAATGAACTGTTCAAGAATCTTGACGCTCTACAAATAAATCTCCAAGTGGCGAAAGATAGAAGCAGATGGAGTCTTTTGGTGTCAGGGGTCACGATCCTCTTTTGTTCGTTGAGCCAGTAAAGTAAAATTATTAAAATTCACTTCAGATACATAATAAATTTACGTATCTTAATCGGATTAGCAGACTCTAGTTTGGATATCAAACGGAGATCATCATCAGGGCCAGTGTATTTTGTTCCCGCATAGTGAATTAACTTGTATCTACTAGAGTTCTAGGTTTCTGGTATTACACACACAATGAACATGTGAGTGACATCACCAAGAATATCGGTTGTTTGCTAAACGAAGTAGCGTAAAAAAAATATATTAGGATGATGTATGAAAATGATCAATTTTATTGATAAAAAAATTGGACACGGTCACGGGGCTAAGGAAAAATCTGAGATGAAAAATGAGATGGAATTAGCTAGCGTAGTCACATATTGCATTGGCAAAGCGGTGACAGATGAGGACATCAGCCTTTCTTGTGATATTGTCGCACACTTCAGACTTTTAAGAAACAGCTCCCAGGCAGCTGAAAACAGTCACTCGGTACCGCGGTTGAAATCCGGATCTCAGTTAATTGCGATGGTCTTAGGGAATTCTCGTAATTATATGACAATGACCGTTTCTTTTGCATGAGTGACATCCGTATTCTAGTACATACATTCTAGTACATACATTATTGATTGATTGATGATCGCTGAACGCTTCCTATCCAGAGTTTTAAAACATTTCATTCTATAATGTTATAATAAATCACTTGTACTGTTCCACGTAATTATGTTTATTTTTACCGACCGGTTTAGCCGTTGAGGCATTATCAAGGTAAACAGATGGTGTTTGTGTTTCTACAAAACATTTTTAAACCCCACAACAACATTTGATTATAATGTAAATTAAAAAATTATTCTACGTTTAAAAATAAAAACCAAGAAACCCATTTTCATTACATTGCCTTTTATCGCAACTTTTTTCACTTTAATTGCCCTGGATTTAATTGCACTGGATCCCTATAATTATAACTTGAAATAAATGTGCATTTTCACAATAACATAAATAAAACACTATCTTTTCTGTGTATTACTTACCAAGAGATAAGGCAAGAACAAGTTTCTATCAGTTGTAATTTCATCTTAAGGAGGGTGACCGGAGCAATAGAAAAAATAAATTGGATGGGGAGCGAGCCCGCCATGACCACCGAAATGAAATTTATATGGATAACTTGCACCGTATATTCTAATATTGATGCGTATATTCCATTTGCTAATAGACTTTTAGACGTGAATATGTCTTTAAAATTGCTTTCATAGGGAGGAGATTAAAAAAAAACGAATCATAACAAAATCGGGGGATACAGTTTGGTGTTACAGCTAATCTATCATCTCCATCCAAAATTCAATCTCACCACTGGGTAGATTAAGGACATTAAGAATCAAAGAATTTATTACGCTAAGCTATTGGGGAGTAAGTAGCTCATCAACATCTTCCGAGCTAAAGCCAACCTCACCTGCACGTGGTGCACCCTGCCGACCAGCTAACGAGGCTATGGCGAAAGAGAGGTAGGACGCAGCGAAACATCATACTGTGCTCCCCTTTCACTGGTCAAATTGGGAGAGGGGCACAGTGCGGTCGTTCGCTCCAGGCTTGGCCAGCATCCGACTGGGGAAGTGCCTCCACCTGGAAAAAAACCGCAGCCATAATGGCTATGCTGTGTTCCTGCGAGTGAGCTAGGTCACCAGGGCTTTTTTAGAGGAGTTGTTATGCTGACGGCGGTGAGACCAGCGGCTGTCGAACCGCCGTTAGCGGTGTAGGCGCGGCGTGTTGGCGCGGCGGTCAGGGAGACCCGGTGAAACGGCTGTCCGCTGGCCGCCCGCAGGTCAGTAGGGTTCCCGAACCCGGGGATCACCTAATCTCCGCCCCGGGAGGCTGAACCGCCAGCCTGTGTAAAGTCCCTGTTGTAGTAGCCGTGCCGGAGGAGGAGACCGGAGTGGACCCGGCTGCTGCAGCAGGGGGGGACCGGGGGCCCTTCCGCCCGCCGCGCTAGCAAACCGCACAACCTGCACTGTACTGCGGGGGTAGACACCGCGCTTTTGTCTCTTGCGCCGTCAGTGAAACAACTCCTCTTATTTATAAACCTCTAACCGCTTTCATATGGCCAGAAAGAAAAAAAAGAAGATCTTTCCAGCGGCGTCCTCATCCACGTTCGACGTGGACTTCTGTAACGTCAGGGGACTTCACTCAAACATAAATGCAGTTCACCATCATCTCGAAACTGCAAAGCCGACCCAACTTTTTTTAACGGAGACGCAAATATCTTGTCCGGCCGATACATCTTATTTATTATACCCCGGGTACAAACTTGAACATTCTTTTGTACGTAGAGCCGGGGTATGTATGTACGTCCGGGATGATATTTGCTGTCGACGTCTTCATGGCCTAGAAGACAGGGACCTGTCAGTGTTGTGGGTACGCGTGGATCAGGGCGGCCGCACCCGGATCTACGCGTGCCTTTACAGGTCTCATAGCGGTGATACGGACACAACTCGATTGATCGAGCACCTGCAATTGGCGACTGACAAAGTCATCGAGAGGTACCCCTCCGCGGAGTTAGTGATTTTGGGAGACTTCAATGCCCACCATGCCGAGTGGCTCAGCTCTCGGTCCACTGACTTCGCGGGGAGGTCTGTACATGATTTTGCTCTGGCCTATGGTTTCTCACAGCTGGTTCATTCTCCAACGAGAATACCAGATATTGAGGACCATACTAGCTCTCTACTGGACCTTCTGCTGACCACACACCCGGATGGGTATACAGTCTCGGTGGATGCGCCACTTGGTTCATCGGACCACTGTCTCATCCGGACACAAGTGCCATGCGCTAGCCCTGTCACACCCCGGTCTACCGGTTGGCGTCGCATGTGGCACTATAAGTCAGCAGACTGGGATGGATTGCGTGAATTTTACGCATCGTACCCGTGGAGGCAGCTCTGTTTCGAGTCGGAACATGTGGACATCTGTGCATCTGCTGTAGCTGAAGCCATTTAGCTGGGATGGAATTATTTATTCCAAACCGGCGGGTAGCTACTTCAGGTGCTAAGAAGCGGCCGTGGTTTAATCGGTCTTGTAGGGAAGCTAAACTCTGCAAGCAAGCTGCATACGAGGCTTGGACCACGGCACGTATTAACGGAGCTCATAATGTTTCTGACTTGAAACGCGAGTTTAATGCTGCCTCGAGGTTCTGTAAGAGAGTAATTGCCAGGGCTAAGTTCGAGTTCATCGGCAGGATTGGTGAGCGCCTAGCTAAGCACCCATCTGGGAGCCGTGCGTTTTGGTCGCTCGCTAAGGCTGCCGAGGGAAATTTTTGTCAGTCGTCCATTCCACCACTTCGAAAACCGGATGGTAGTCTGGCCCACAGTGCTAAAGAGAAAGCCGATCTGTTGGGGAATCTCTTTGCCTCAAACTCTACTTTGAACGACGGGGGCGCCGCACCGCCCTCCATCCCGCGGTGTGGTGATTTCATGCCAGAAATCTCATTTTCTCAACGAGATGTTCGGCGGGCATTATTATCCCTCGACGTTCACAAGTCGAGCGGGCCAGATGGCATTCCGGCAGTGGTGCTAAAGCTGTGTGCTCCTGAGTTGTGTCCTGTACTTACGCGCCTTTTCGCGCTCTCTTATTCCACCAGGCAAGTTCCATCATCGTGGAAGACTGCGAACGTGCACCCTGTGCCCAAAAAGGGTGACAGATCAGACCCATCGAATTACAGGCCTATCGCTGTTACCTCCCTTCTCTCCAAGGTAATGGAGCGCGTCATTAACAATCGGTTCCTGAAATACCTAGAAGATCACGATTTAATCAGCGACCATCAATACGGCTTCCGTCATGGTCGCTCGACTGGTGATCTTCTAGTGTATCTTACACAACGCTGGGCTTCAGCCGTGGAGAGTCAAGGTGAGGCATTGGCTGTCAGTCTAGATATGGCGAAGGCGTTCGATCGGGTCTGGCACCGTAGTCTTCTTTCGAAGTTGCCTGTATACGGTCTGAGGGTTTATGCGAATGGTCGCTAACTTCTTGTCCAGCAGAAGCATTAGAGCCGTTGTTGATGGCAGTTGCTCCGATAGCATGGACATTAATGCTGGCGTCCCGCAAGGCTCTGTATTGTCCCCGACGCTGTTTTTGCTGCATATCAATGATATGTTATCTATTGACAGCATTCATTGCTATGCGGATGACAGCATCGGGGACACATTTTATACGGGCCGCGCTAATATTCCCCGCTCTCTGGTGGAGGAGAGCCGCGAACGACTTGTGTCGGAAATCGAGAGCACACTAAGTAAAGTGTCCGATTGGGGGCAACAGAACTTAGTGCGATTCAACCCCTCTAAGACACAAGTCTGCGCGTTCACCGCTAAGAAAACCCCTTTTGCTGTGGTTCCTCAATTCCAAAACACACCCCTTACCATCGCCAAAAACATTGGGATTCTTGGAGTTGATATCTCCAGCGACGTCCAGTTTCGTTGTCACCTGGAGGGGAAGGTCAAGCTGGCGTCGAAGAAACTAGGTGTGCTCAATAGGGCCAAGCAGTACTTCAATCCGCGGCAAAGGCTTCTGCTCTACAAAGCTCAAGTACGGCCGCATATGGAGTACTGTTGCCATCTGTGGGCGGGAGCGTCTAGATACCAGCTTGCACCTTGTGACTCGATTCAGAGGCGTGCTGTGAGGATTGTTGACGATCCCAAACTGACAGACGGTTTAGAACCCTTAAGTCTGAGGAGAGATTTTGCGTCCCTTTGTGTGTTCTACCGTCTGTACAATGGGGTGTGTTCAGAGGAGTTGTTTGACATGATGCCCACGGCCTCCTTCTACAGTCGCACCGCTCGCCATCGACAGGGAATTCATCCTCACACATTGGAGCCTAAGTGGTCGCGTACCGTGCGGTTCCAGAGAAGTTTTCTCCCGCGTACGGTCAAGCTGTGGAATTAACTGCCTGTCGAGGTTTTCTCAGAAGACTACAGCATGGGGTTCTTCAAAAAGGGCGTGAAGAGGTTTTTACAGGGTCGGCATCGCGCGTATGATGCCCCTGGTGTTGCAGGCGTTCATAGGCTACGGTAACTGCTTTCCATCAGGCGGGCCGTATGCTTGTTTGCCACTTTAGTGGTATAAAAAAAAAAAGTAAGGATTATGGAACATCGCGTGCGGGGGAGGGGGAAGCGCTGGCATTTTGAGATAATTTTAGTGCATATAACGTATTCATGTACAATACACCGCCGTGTCAATGACACAGCCACACCTCATTTTTTGATTACGTCGGGTGACAAGCACATGGCCCGCCTGATGTGACTATAGCCATAATAAACAATAAATTATATTATACTGAGGTCCCATTAAGTAGTGTCTGAATAAATTAACCGACTTGGTATTACATGGATCTCATAACTTTTGACTTGGTTTTTTTTACAAGTTATGTTTTTGATGGCATTATATTATACTGGATGAAAAGTTCACATTAACCGTATTAATTGTTGAACCATCCACCGGTCCAATCGAATAAAAGTCGTATTTAAAAAATTCTGAACTTTGGATTGGCCCGAAACGTCCTTAAGAATAGAATCCTGGTTTTAGTAGGCCATAAGTTTTTGCTTCGTGTGTGTTGATTGTTTTCTGCTTTGTAGCCTTTATATGAGTTGGTTCTGAGAACAATGCAGCCTGCTGTTGAATAAGTTTTATTTTATTTTAACAACCGTCACAAAATTTTATGCTTATATTTATAGCATGAAGATAACTTGAGTGGATTGCATTGTTATGTTATTTTAATACTTATTGCTGTGTATAACAATACACTATTAGATCTACTTATGCATTAAATATTATAGGTATGTGAAAAGGTTTCATTATGTCTATAGGTATTTTTTTTTTATTTTTTTTTATTTGGGCGACTTACAGCGAATTAGGTGTAATTATATAACACTTATGGGTAAAACTATGCTAATTACAAGTCTCCGCATATGTGAAGATGTTTTTAGAGGGTCGGCAACTGCTTTCCATCAGGCGTGCTGTATGCTTGTTTGTCGTCTAGTGGTATAAAAAAAATGTATCTGCACTTGAGCTTGTGATTTGACCCTTATTAGAAATAAAATTAAATAAGTTAATGGAAGCTTCATCATCAGGTCATTTCAGTCTCCACTACAGGAGCACGACCCTTTCGTCCGTCCCAGACAGAAGGAGGATTTGGCCTACACTCCCCACGCTGGCCAGACGGGTAGGGGAGGCCTGATCGATGTTTAATAATGTATTTCCCTTAGTCCCCTTGTACGACATCCACGGGAAGAGACGGAGTGATTCTATTCTAGTCTGCCGGAAACCACACGGCCAATACACAATAGAAGCTTATTCGTTTTTATTCCAAACTAGCTCATTATTTTCATTAAACATTTTCATCCGTGCATCCTCCCCGCCATGACCTACAGTGCAGAAATTTGGACTCTGATCTGGGGCTGGTCCATAAATTGAAAGTCGCGCAGCGAGCGATGGAGTGAGCTATGCTCGGCATTTCCCTAACGGACCGGATTCGAAACGAAGATATTTTGGGGTGTAACTGGTTCATCAACATCTTTGAACCAAAGCCATCTTCACCTGCACGCGGTGCACGCCCTGCTGACTGACAAACGAAGCGCTGGCGAAAAGAGAGGTAGGGAGCGTAATTGTTAGCTACCCGACTGGGGAATGTACCTCCACCTCACAGAATACCGTAGCCAAATAACAATTCCCTTGAGGGTTGTTGTGTTCCTACGAGTGAGTGAGGTCACCAGAAAGCAAGGAGTTAGTTAGTTGACAGCGGAGGTGGCGGCGTGTGCGATATTTTATGTTACGAGCGCTAATATGGCTATGGTAACGGCTTCACATCAGGCGGGCCGTATGCTTGTCTGCTACCCGACATAGTATAAAAAAAACACTTACACCCCAAAACTTACTTTTTTTAAAATAAAATGTATCCTATGTTCTTTCTAATACCTTTGGGAAAATATTATGTACAAAAGTATCAAGATGATCGGTTGAAAACGTAACAGCGTACCTTCGGCGGAAAGCGTAACAAACAAACTCACATTCACATTTATAATATTAATTATGGATTATTTAAGTTATATTTATTTTACAGTATGAATTTATCAATACAGTTGAAGTACCTATTTTTCTTTCCTTTGTACTATTATTCTACATCTATCACAGTTTTTTTGTTACATAGATAATTACAAAAATATTTCAGTTCAAAAAATTGCTAGTTGTGAAGTTTGGTAACATAAATGACTAATCACTCAGTCAACAATAACTTTGTTCTAAATTATCTCTACCGCATAATGATTGTACTCTACCTACTTGCGGTATCATTTCAGGTACTCAAAGGATGGCTGGAGAAGATATTATTTTTTGCATAACAACAAATACAGAAACTAGTGAACACACAAGTATACAACGGTGAGCTTATCTCTTCAAGAGATTCCTTCCAGATAACCCTACTGTGCATAAAGAAATTTTACATGTCTGGGAGTCGAACCAGCTATGCATAACATTTTAGAATTTTTTAACAATAAAAAAATCTCGTTATGTGATAAGCCTGTAATTGTATATTTTTTTTATTTCTTACTGTATACTGTAGAATGTAACTTGTATGTACAATAAAGGTCTAAAATAATACCACGTGTCGACAAAAATACTATTTCTTTACAATCTAACGTATTTTTTTTTCTCTTTATATAGATACAGATATAGATATGGATATTTCTGGACAATTTACACAGCGCCATCTAGTCCCAAATTAAGCTCAAAGCTTGTGTTATGGGTACTAGACAGTACTAGACAACTGATAAATGCACTTAAATATATATATTTTTTTGTAAATACATACTTATAATACATAGAAAACACCCAGACTAAGACAAACAGACATGTTAATGCACACAAATGTTTGTCTTGTGCGGAAATCGAACCAGCGACCTCGGAATCAAAGTGGCCATTGCTAACCATTCGACCACCGAGCTAAGCAAATAAGCAAAGAATAAGCATAAGCAAAGCTAAAGCAAAGTCAAATAATGAATGAACGTGGACATAAATTCATAAAGATACATCGAAGAAAGAGTCAATCCATTAAATAAGTTTTAATTTGTAGACTGGCATCGTACAAGGACGAAAAGCGTTTCTATCGCAACTGGTTACGAAGTGAAGACCCAGTTTCGTACACGGCCGAAGGGATTGTGATGTAAAGTTTTTTAGTGTTACGAATAGTTGGCCCACAAAATATGTAATAATACTTGCTAATCTATCTATCTTCTTCTATCTTATATTATATATATAAAACAAAGTCGGGTTTGTTCGAACACTTATAACTCGAGAACGGCTGGACCGATTTTCATGGTTTTTGATTTGTTGGATTTGTCTCTGTCCCGAATAGCAGCATAACTAAAAACATTGCAAAATCTACGAAAAACGAGGTGGCGTAGCGGTCAATGACGCGACTTCGACAACAACGCTCGTGGGTTCGATTCCCACACAGGACAAACATTTGTGTGCATGAACATGTCTGTTTGTCTTGGCCTGGGTTTTTATTTATTTTTTTATTTTTTTATTATACTACGTCGGGTGGCAGACAAGCACACGGCCCGCCTGATGTGAAGCGGTTACCGTAGCCATATTAACGCTCGCAACATAAAATATCGCTCGCGCGCCGCCACCCCCGCTGCCACCGCAGCATCTCCTTCCTTTCTGGTGACCTCACTCACTCGCAGGAACACAACAGCCCTCAAGGGAACCGTTATTTGGCTGCGGTATTCTGTGAGGTGGAGGTACATTCACCAGTCGGGTAGCTTACAATTACGCTCCCAGACAGACGAAAACTGCAGCTGGAAGGCGCATATTATCAATTTGTGCAAAAAGACAAATAAATTCGTTTACGCCCTTAAAAAAATACGCGAAACTGCGGGAGTAAAGACGGCTTTGACTGCTTATCACGGGTATGTGGGTTCACTATTACGATATGGAATTATTCTATGGGGTGGTTCGACCTTGTTCAATAAAGTCTTTATTACGCAAAAAAATGCATCCGTGCAATATGTATGGCTTATCCATTAGACTCATGCAGACCTTTATTTAAAAAACTAAGATTGTTAACATTACCGTGTCTATATATTTTGGAGGCAGGTTTATTTGTGAAGAAACATCCAGAGCTGTTTAGGAAAGCAAATGAAAATAGAAAATATTTGTCCAGGGATCCATCCAAACTATTTTTACCATTTTCAAGGACAACACTATACCAAAAAAACTGTTATTTTATGGTGGTTAGATTGTATAACAAGATACCCAGATCCATTCGTGAACTGCCATTAAATCGTTTTAGAATAAAATTAAATAAATGGCTGTTAGACAAATGTTTTTACACTATATAGGATTTTTTAAATAATAAACAATGTTTATAACAATGTGACTACTTAACTAATAATATTTTATAATAATGTGTGCGACAAAAGTTTGAACTTTTATATTTGACGTCTATTAATATTTTTTAAATACTAAACTGAATTTTTAAAGCAATTATATTATTTACATTTTTTAATTAAGTTCCATTAGATTCCACGGACACTGAATGCTATTTTACAATTATTTAATAAATAGACTTAGTGATGTATAATTTGATTATTAACAAATTTAATATTAATTGATCAATTCTAAATATTTTTAATTAGGCTAAAATTTGTTAAATTTGCATGCTATTTATAATGGCTAAATAGGCTGGTGATTTGTTTTAAATACCATCTGTTTAAATGTTACCCTATTTATTGCAAATAAATTATTTTGAATTTTTGAATTTCCCTACCTCTCTTTTCGCCAGAGCTTCGTTTGCCAGTCAGCAGGGTGCACCGCGTGCAGGTGAAGTTGGCTTTGGTTCAATGATGTTGATGAACCACTTACACCCCATAATAAATAAATAAAACTGGGTGTTTCCTATGTATCATAAGTATGTATTTACAAAAAAAAAATGTATTTTCGTATGTTTATCAGTTGTCTAGTACCCATAACACAAGCTTCGCTTACTTTGGGGCTAGATGGCGCTGTGTAATTTGTCTGACATTATATATTTATATATATTATTGTTTGTTTATGTAGTAGTAAACGACGTGACATTTGTTTCGAGTGGCCGGGGTGTACTACTAACGTAATTTTACTCTACGCTGCTATTGTGAAAAATATTGTTAAACGAAAATTTAAACGGATAAATACCATTTGTCATATAAAGTTCCCTTTGTAAAACTCAATGTACATAAAATAAATCCAATGAATGTCCCCGACAATAACTCTATAAAATCGGCTCGAATCGGAACTTTCCGACTGTGTCCCCCCGTTTATCATGCGAGCCGAGAAAAAATGGTTTTACTTTCCTCCATTCATAACAGAGAAATTAGATTGTATCGTAATTTATTGTGTGCATTGACAATGGGTAGGATGTATGGCTTTGGGGTAGGTCGAGACTTCATAGTTTATGTAGGTACCCGTACATATAGATCCGCTCGCGTGGAATTTCGAAATTAAGTAAAATAACAAATCCAACCTTCTACAAATAGTTACTATGTGATGTGACTCTACCAGGCTTGAGCTTATTGCAAAAAAAAAAAGATAAAATAAGATACATTTTATTTATAAATTACAGGTTTCACTACAAAGGTCTTAAATTACATTCCGTTCAATTGTAATTCACCAACAGGCATACAAATTTTGTTTCATAGGTATATAATTCAACAATTTTAAATTATAATTTTTAACTTATTATCACATTACATTTATAAAAATTAAAAAAAAAGAATGAGTATTGAGATTTTTTATTAACTATTTTTTACGCGCATTCTTTTTATCATTCATATCATTAAACAATCAAGAATTCCAAAACTATCTGTTTATAATTTAATACATTACCCTTTTTAAACCACACCGGATGGCAGACAAGCGTACGGCCCGCCTGATGTGAAGCAGTCTGTCGCCATATTAATGCTCGCAACCTACTTTTAGCCATAACATATATATATATATATATTATATATATATATATTTACATATATAGATAATCGGAAAGAAACAGCTGTTGATTCAAGAAACTTGCATCGTGTAAATGAGATTTAACACATTGGAAACACGACATTCTTTGATACCGCATTTATCAAATTGTAGGCCGATATTTTAAAAACTGTTCGAAATTTTTTACATCGCTGGACCATTGCGTTATCTATCATTTCATGTATATTTATATCTCTGGATAATGAAATTGCGTTTGTGTTATCTATCATTTCATGTTTATACGTATATTTATATCTCAGGTTAATGAAATGGCTTTGGGTCATAATTGTAATTTTTATAAAAGAAATGATAAGTTTGTATCATTCTTGTTGAATTTAACCTTTATTTCATCTATACTAATATTATGAAGCTGAAGAGTTTGTTTGCTTAAATACTTTAATGTTAGCTCATTTATCGAGGGAGACTAATAATATGTAACGCACACGAAATTGCGCGGATCAGCTAGCACAGTAATAAAATATAGATACGGTTTACCAGTAGATACAATGTATCCAAGTACATTTTCCAACTGAACTTCGACTCAATGGGTATGACATTTAAAGTGTATAAACTCGCTAGAGTTAAAAAGTGCAAAAGCTGGGGTTTTATTTTTATATTTAAGGTACGTTTACGTTATATATTTACGTTACGTTTTTTTATATTTACGTTACGTCGAGTGACAACCCGTCGTAACGTATGGGGACAGAATTGATAGCTTTCCATTCCGTTCTTTGCAGCTTGTGTTCCTTTAAAAAAAACACCATGCAGGTACTGTCAATAATAGAAAAAATAATATAGTGAGTAGTGTAATAAATAGTGTAAAAAATTATAATATATTAAATATATAACGTATTAAAGGAATAACAGTATATTCTAACGTCCATATTGGGTAGAGTAAGCAAAAGTGAAAAATGTAACACGTGTATTTATTACCTTATTTTTGTGAATAAACGAATTTTATCTTTATCGAAAGGTAAATAATATTATATTGTTAGATTGTCTACTGGTTTCAAGATATTAACTCAAAGATATTGCTATTGCCTTGCGAGGGTAGAGTCACTTGGCTCGCGGCAACAATGCGGTACGAACCAGGCAATTTTAAAAGATTCAGTAGCAGGAAGAAAGGGCACGAGCCTTTTGTGCTCGCAGTATTAGTTTTTGCGAGTGACAATTTGTTCGGAAATCATGACCGGTTGAAAAGGAGACTGGGAAATTTCTCAGTGATACTTTAACTGTATCCTATTTTCAAACTACTAATATCCCACCCCGGCCACTCCATACAAATGTCGCGTTTACTACTACTACATAAACAATGACGTCTGTGCAGGGCGGGAATGAGCGTGTGTGCGTGCGGCGCCATACAAACTGTTCCAGATTTGTCTCAGAGGGGTGGTGAGCGGCAGGGAGTGGTCTTACTGTACGTGTACTATTACTTATATTAAATAGGATATAATATGACATAGGAAAGTAATATTAAATAGGATATAATATGAGTTTGTTTGTTTGCTCCGCTTTTACATCTTAACTACTGAACTGATAATCCTGAAATTTTGCATACGTCATATCAGTCCAGGATAAATATTGGGATACCTTTTCCCTAAAAAATGGTGTTCCGAGTTATGATTAAAAGTCTGCGCGCTAACTGCGCGCTGCTGACATTCACGCGGGCGAAGTCACGGGCTGAAGCTAGATGAATTAATTATTTCAACATAAAAATTACCTTCCGCGCAGGTTTTAAATATTATTATACAAAATTAATTTAGACCTTACAATGCGTATAGAATAGATAAAATGTCTCTTACGAGGTGAAAGTAGCTCACCACTATCTTTAGAGCCAATGTAAACCTGACCTGCAGGTGGTGCACCCTGCTGACTAGCGAAAGAAGCTCTGGCGAAAGAGAGGTAGGGTACTGCGTAGGTATATGTGAGTATCCCGATTGGGACAGTACCTCCACCTCACAGAATACCGCAGCTAAATAACAATTTAACAATTCTCTTGAGGGTCGTTGTGCTCGTGCGAGTGAGTGAGTTCTCCAGAAAGGAAGGAGTTAGTTCGTTGACAGCGGACGTGGCGGCGCGAGCGATATTTTATTTTGCGAGCGTTAATAAGATTAAGGTAACCGCTTCGCATCAGGCGGGCCGTATGATTGTCTGCCACACGACGTAGTTTAAAAAAAAATGTTAATACAAAATAAACTACACCTTTATTTAACAACCGAGACACAAATTATCCCAGTTATAAATCAATAAATATAAATGTTTCCCAGTTTCCTCAGGTCCATGGCTTCGCTGGAAATTAAAATAACAACTAACATTTTCATCAGTGGAAACATAACTCAATTGAATTATATTTGTTACTTACGTTAACATTATATAGGAATATGATACAAAATTTAATCAGAAGAAATTAGTATGTATATGACTATGAAGCTTTGGAGTTAGGGTTTAACTTAACCAATTAACAAAAAAATTAACAATCCTGAACACAGATATCCCATGGATGAGCAGGATATTAACAAACGTGTATGCAGAGCAGTGTTAGTTGTAACCTAGTGAGATACCCTCTCAAGTGAGTATCGGGAATGCCGTGAGAAGATTACTTAGACTATTTCTATCAATTTATATGACCGCAAGACCTTTAGTGTCTAAAATAGATAGCAATGTCCACTTTGACTCCGGGGTCGCGTGATGTGTGGTCGGGTGTGTATGACCATGTCTATTTGTTTTGGTCTGGATGTTTTATGTATGATATGTGTACTTACATACCTACTTTAAAAAATATATTTAAGTATTAGTAATCTAGTACCCGTATTAGAAGCTTTGCTTAGTTTGGGACTTAGATGACAGTGTGTAATTTATCCATGAATATTTATTATATTATTTGTTATTAACATAATGTGGCCGAAAGACGTTTAGTGGTCCGTACCACTTTAAAAAAAAGTTTAGGTGGTCCGCCATCAGCGAAAGGTTTAGAACTGATTCATGGGTCTTATTGGAATGTATCCAAAATGCCTGACAATTTACCCATCTCAGTTAAAAAAAATATATAAATTAAAATCGCCTGCCACAAACCTAAGATTTTGCTAACGTTTACATCTGAGCCTCTTGTCGTTTTTGCTGTCTACTTTTATAACGCAAAATTATCAGGTAGACAAAAAACAATGCCATATGGTGTGTCCCTTCAAGAACTAGGTAGTTTATGGCTTCCAACGTAAGTAGGACATAATGGTGGTCCTGTTTTCCTTATAAGGGGTATCATAAAGAACGAATGGCTTAGAAACGACCACGTCTAGTAGTCCAGAATAATATTGTAAACCATACGGTAGTATGTTTATGTAGTTTATGCGCCTCCCATATTTGCTTTCTATCGTTCTCGCTTTCGCTCTAAATAAAACCTTAAGATTGTCTGGAAGAGATCGCTTAAGTTAGAGATAAGACCGCCTTTTGTTTTATTATCTTAATACCTCTGTAAAATGTTTTATTTGGTGCAATAAAGAATATTGTATTGTAATGTATCGTAGTATTTTTCTACTATGGAATAGTTTCATGTAGGCATGCGCTTCCATTTATATGCTAGGAAGATTTGACACAAACATGCAACTATTTTCTGTTATATTACGATCATTAGCGACAACGAAAATGCTATCTTCCTGAACATTTTTGAGTTATTGCCATCTAAATTCTCCCGTAGGAAGTTCTCCCATATGACTTATTGTTTCCTCTTATATTTATTACGATTACTATACTTGTGTTATTGCGTGTATTATATATTATCTAATAATAAGAAGTAAATTTATTTCATTCCCGTGATAGTTCAGTACACGCGGATTAAATTCTTTGAGTTCATGCATGAGAATCGAATCCTCCAGGCATACGCAAGTTTTGGCCTAAAATGAGAGTCCTCCAAACACCTTTTAAACTATAAATATGCATTCTAAGTAAATAATATTTTTCATTTAGATTTTTTTCATTTGATGTGTTACAAGATTTATTTATTATCATTAACTTTTTTTTGTATAATTTTGTATCTTTTTGTTTGGTCTAACAAAGGCTTGAACATCAACGGTAAACTTCTCCTTTTTTATTGTGGTCAACAGAATCATACCAATATTTTTATCTTAACATTTGCTTCTATGAACAACATACTAGGGCAAAACACTTTTCTACTGAGGAGAGGAGTAATTTTATGATAATCTATGTTATTATATCTTTGATTATAACATTCTTCGGTATAAGTATTACATACATTGTGATCTATATGTAGAATAACATCATACGACGTCACAAATTCACGAATCGATCCATTCCATAAGCGACGCGTGCGCAAATAGCGCGCACGTGGTTGATGTGGTGGGTGACGTCACGTCTGTGAGTGACGTTGAGTGACGAGTTGTATTGTTATACTATCTCACTGGATGGCGCTGACTATTTTTTTCCGTTTCTACATCGCGCTATTAAGATTTTTATGTGTGGTATGACCCTCTTGACGGCGTTTTGTATCGACAAGACCTTACTTCATAGGATCATTTCTATAGTAAGCTCTTCGCATAGATGCTCGCAATATGCGAGGCCTCACTACCCACGATGAGGAGACGTGGCGCGGTGTCCTGAGCGTGAGACGGGCGGTGGTAGTCTACCATCAGCCTTCGATGATCGTTCGCTCCCTTCCGGGGGAGGGTGGGATACTGTCGCTTTCTGAGTGGTTAGTTTTTGAACAACTTTATGAAACTTTATCTTAAAAATATGTGTATTATTATTAAGATCATTTATATCGACCAAAATAATTATTTATTATGCAATACAATTACGAAACGTTAGTTTTATTAAACAAAGTCAATTAATTAATTTAATTGACTGTTGTGTATTTTATATAATTTCATAAATTATAATTATGAAAAACTAATGTCATTACTTACTTAGTTCAGCGATTAAAATAATAGCAAAACTTTAAATTTATTTAGATTTGCGTCACTGTGCAAATAATTATAAAAAAGAACATTTTCTTGTCAAAAAAGATTTTAACAGTCATTGAATTTTCTATTTCGGTGAGAACATAAAAGTGTGATAAAATAATGGGCCCACCCTCCCTTCTGCTTGAAAGCTGTTCCAACCTTTTCGTCCCACAGAAAATACAAAATATGGACATAATTTTATTTTCGACAGTATATTTTTCGTAGTCGTATGGTCCTTGCAATCTTTAATGAACTTCTTGCTACGGATCATACGCTACACCTTTCTTATGAGAAAAGGACATATTGAGAAAGGAACATTTTGAGAAAAGGACAATTTGAGAAAATTACATTTAGAGAAACGATATTCTGAGAAAGAACATTTCGAGAAAAGGACATTATGTGCTTATAGACACCTTGCAGATAGAGACGAGCAAAATGCCTGGCATATAATTTATGGGCATAATTATGGAATTTACAAGTACTTATTGGGAATTTATGTCAAATGCCCGACATTTTGCCCATCTGTACTTGAAGGTATTGTTGTCCCTAGTAGGATGTTAGAGACCGCTTTAGAACTCTATCTGCTATGCTATAAACGTTGGCAACATAGAGGTACAGTATAAGTTGAGTTTCTAGACTGTGACTGAGACATCAGGTGTATATGTTTATGGTGTATAGGTGTATCATGTTTTTTATACTATGTCGGTTGGCAGACAAGCATAGCAAGGCCCGCCTGATGGGAAGCGGTTACTGTAGCCATACATACGCTTGCAGCAATATGAAATATCGCTAGCGCGCCACCAACGCAACAACTCCTTCCTTCTTGGTGACCTCACTCATTCGCAGGAACGCAACAACCCTAAGGAAGGGAATTGTTATTTTACTGTGGTATTCTGTATGGTGGAAGTAATTCCGCAGTCGGGCCGCTTACAAATACGCACTACCCTACCTCTCTTTTACTAGAGCCTCTTTCGGTAGTCGGCAGGGTGTACCACGTGCAGGTCAAGTTGAATTTGCTCTAATGATTAGGGTAAGTCTCTTACACCCCATAATAGACATTTTATCTATTCTATACGCATTGAAAAGTTGCGCGGTAGGTAAATTTTATGTGTACCACGTCCACGTGAGGTTGGCTTTGGCTCTTAGTGAGCTACCTACAGGGTAGTGAGTTAAATAGAACTTTCAAGATTTCATTATAGAATATAGAGGACGAATCTCCTACCAAGTGGTTTAGAGCATATACAATTTCAATTGGGAGGAGATTCGTATCTCAAGAGTGGGATGGAATATAAATGAAAAAAAAAAAACAAATGTTTTAGTATTTAATAGTCTTCTGAGGTGTCTCCGGTAAATATAACAGAGTCACAACATTTTGGATAAGGCAGTGACTTGTCACCTTCGATTCTCTCCTGGCCCCTTTGTAGTGCAATCGCTCCGCATCTGAAATAGTTGAATTTTCATGATATGATATACTATCAGAGATCGGTACTTAGAGTTTTTCTTAGCAATAACAAACATTTTATTTTTATTTATTTATTTTATTATCGAATCGAACTTCAAAATTAATTATAACTACCTATAATATTAATAAAAATAATCTTTATGTTATTATTTAAACAAGTCATAAAACAGTCACATTTATCATAAAATAATAATTCAAACAGCCACTGACTATGAGACATTATCAATTTATGAATTTCTAATTATTATTTTTTTACTACATAATGCATACTGTTCGTCTGATGAACCGTACCATACAAACGCTCGCAATAGAAATGTCGCTTGCATGCGGCCACCCTCGCTGCCAACGCAGCAACTACTTCTTTCCTGGTGATCTTATTCTCGCAGGAATATAACAACCCAATTGTGAACTATGGTGTACCGACGACAGATACCAGTACCGGTTTTTATTCGTAAAATAGCAGAATCGAACACATAAAGTCAACTGGAAACGCAGCCAACAGATTTAATTTTACATTATCGAATTCTCGGTTATTATTTGATGTTTATTATTAGCGGACAAAAAAAAGCTTATTTATTTATTTAATCTTTTTAAACTTTATTGTCCATAAAATAAGGGTACAAAAGACAGACTTAATGCTGAGAGCATTCTCTACCAGTCATCCTTTGGGAAAAGCAGATAAAACTCACAAAATAACTATAATGAACATACACAGAATAAATACCTATGAAAATATGCTTATTACGGAACCTCTAAAAATTACGTTTAGTATTTATAAGGTGAGTGTGCATTACAAGTTCTTGTATTTATTCAATTCGTTTTAGCTAAAACTGACCGCAAAGATTCAATTACAAAATCCACGACTTTCCATTTGGCAATATTAGCTAAACGAATACACATCTATCCGAATTTTAGATATCTTTATATGAAGTATACCCAGAATATCCCGCCAAAGTTTCATTGCAATCGGATGAGCGGTAAACGAATGCATAAAGGACATATAGACAAACATTCATTTTTATATACATATATTGATAATCAGCTGACTACAAAATATTGGTTACACATTTTGTTTTGAAGAAGTCAACTTTGTACTTAACTTGTACCCTTACCTTTAAAATGTATTCGGATTTCTAAACATAAAATTAAGAAAAATCGTGCTTACGTGTATATAAAGGTATCGCCGTCAGTTTTGCAAAGGTATTCCATACAGGTTTTCCCATCAATTGGATAGAATGGTTCTTCGTAGGGCAGCACCATGTTTAGACCTGGGTTGTAGCATCCGGGTTGGCCCGCTGAAATAAAAGAAAATTATCTCATCATTAGGGGTGTAAATGGTTCATCAGCATCTTTGAACCAAAGCTAAGCCTACTGCTGACTGACAAACGAGGCTCTTGCGTAAAAAGTGTTAGGACATAGCGTATCTTGTGACCCTCCCGACTGGGGAATTAACTCACAAAATACTGCAGCCAAATAGCAATTCCTTTAAGGAAGGAGTTGCTGCTGCGAGGGTGGTAGCACGCGAGCGATATTTCATGTTGCTTGCGTTTATATGGCTAGGGTAGTCGCTTCACATCAGGCTGTACGCTTGTTTGCCATCCAACATAGTGTAAAAACGTCCGGTTCATAACTTATTGGAGTGTGTCTCAGGATCAGAGCCAAAACATCTTTAGTTTTTTTTTTTTTTTTTTTTTTTATACTACTTCGGGTGCAGACAAGCATACGGCCCGCCTGATGTGAAGCGGTTACCGTAGCCATATTAACGCTTGCAACATAAAATATTGCTCGCGCGCCGCCACCCCCGCTGCCAACGCAGCATCTCCTTCCTTTCCTTCTGGTGATCCCACTCACTCGCAGGAACACAACAACCCTCAGGGGAATTGTTATTTGGCTGCGGTATTCTGTGAGGTGGAGGTACATTCCCCAGTCGGGCAGCTTACAATTACGCTCCCTACCTCTCTTTTGGCCAGAGCTTCGTTTGTCAGTCAGCAGGGTGCACCGCGTGCAGGTGAAGTTGGCTTTGGTTCAAAGATCTTGATGAACCACTTACACCCCAAAGTTAGTTTTCATTTAATTGTTTTTAATAAGCTAATTAATAATTTGGTAATTTTTTATTCGATTTATGCGCGGCATGTAAACAACAACATGTAAAAAAATCGATTGGACTCTCTCTCTACACGCAGAGTAGTAGCGTCTCTTTGCGTTCTATACCAATTATATCACAGGGCGTATCGCTGAATTCCACTATTGTACAACTCGCCATAAATTAAAATTCCATTCGTATCATCTTGATAATTGGCAATTACAGTACGTTTCCTAAGTAATCTTAAGACATTTTATACCACGAACAGTGAAACTGTGGAATCAACTTCCCACAGTGGTATTTCCTAACAACTACGACATGGGTGCCATCAAAAACAGAGTTTTCATTTCCAGAGTAAAGTGCTGATACAATCGAATTGTGCGGTTGCATTGCACCGTACAGATGGGCGACCCTTTGGTGTCGCTGATCTCCATGGGCGGTGGTGATTGCTTTCCACCAGGTGACCCACTCTCATATAAAAAAAAAACTACGCAAACCCGCAGTTGAGCAGCGTGGTGGAGTATGCTCTAAACCCCTTTGATGACGACGATGTAAACAAAACATATTAGTTACTGCGCTAACTTATTCAACTATTCATTGCGCTGGGTTTTTCTTCTAGATAGGTAGGTAGGTAATTATTTTATTAGGTACATGAGGTAGTTATTTTACTAAATGTTTAATTTATTCAGCTCTGTTAGGGAATCCCACATACTGAGTAATACTTACTTACAAGGAAATTGTCGAATGAACCAAATATTTTATTTACTTAAGAGGTGATGTAAGTGGTTTCTGTTTATAATGGAAGATGTCACTATGAATTATTTTTCCTGAAGACAACAGCACGGGGTTCACTACAAGCGTCTGTCAGGCTTTACTGTATTGAAGGAAAATATTTTCGAATAGATGGAATTTGGATCAGGGAAATTGGCTATAGAAGATACAATTTCGATTTCTGATACAATATCAAAATCTTTTATGTGTGTCCTTGGAATAGTGAGTTAGTGTTTATGACATAACAAAATACTATTGTTAATGTAAATAGACAAGTTAAAGTTATTAAAAAAAACAATAAACTCTACTGAATTGATGAGCTCGGTGGTGAATGGTTAACAATAGCCACTTTGACTTCGAGGTCGCGGGTTTGATCCCAGCACAAGACAGACATTTGTGTGCATGAACATGTCTGTTTGACTTGGTCTGGGTGTTTTCTGTGTATTAATGAAAAAAATATGTATTTATGTGTATTATCAGTCATCTAGTAACCATAGTACAAGCTTTGCTTAGTTTAGGACTAGATGGCCGTGTGTAATTTGAAAAAAAAATATACCTATGTATATTAACTTTATATAAATTACGCACCGAATTCAGAAGGCGTTGGTACAACTTTTTGTATACTTCGAGCTGCATTTGTTATATTCAGTAATACACAAACACAAAAAGACACAAGTATGATCAACCTGAACATTATGTACACACACAAGACTATACACTATACACAAGATAGTCCACTGCCAATAAATGAACCAGTTTCCTGTTATAAAGCCGGTTAACAGGAAAAATGTCTGAGAAATTATAATCACCGGTGACCAATGATCATACATTGAGCTATGACATTTTATCCATAGACGCGTCATAGTCGAACATCACCGCAGTAAAGACAAAGCTTTTACTCAATAGTTATGCAGTACGCAAAGAAAGGAAGGGAACGTGAAATGATAGGAAAGCATTTTATCTACAGCTTTAAAATAATTGTTTTTGATTAGCGTCAACGTCATGTCACGATAATAAATGGCGCGGGATTGAGTGGGCTTGTGGCCTCAATTGTGGCAAAAGTGTGGATGAAAGCGGGGAATTACCCTGCTTTCTTCTTGCCACAATTGAGGCAGGTAGAACGCATATTTAGATAAAAACATCTTAAAAAGTGTTTACATTAGCAAGTCGACGGCGAAGGAAATATATCTTCTATCTCAAAAATTGAGATGTGCGATATTGATTCTTATTCCTAAACGATAAAGGTTGAAGAATCAATATCCTATCACGATTTTCAAGTTAGGAGATATCTCTTCTTTGTATTTATTGTTTATCTATGCCGTAATGGTTACTGCATACATATTTATGTTTGATGTTAGAATTAATTACAATACATTAGGTATAGCCTAATGAATAAAGCCGTTAACGTGTAGATCAAGCGTAGCGTAACGTTACATTACAAGTAATAGTACTACGTGCAGTATGGTCGCTCTCTCGTATCCACCTCACCTCCCCTCTGAAACGAATCTGGAATAGTTTGTATGGCGCCGAACGCACACACGCTCATTGTCATTCTCCACAGACGCCATTGTATCATCATCATCAGGTCCATTTTAGTCTCCACTACAGGAGCACGACTGTCTCTCGTCCGTCCTAGACGGAAGGAGGATTTGGCCTACACTCCCTACGCTGGCCAAACGGGTTGGGGAGGCCTGATCGATATTTGATAATGTATTTCCCTTAATGTTTTTCCTTAGTCGCCTTGTACGACATCCACGGGAAGAAACGGAGTGATTCTATTCTAGTCTGCCGGAAACCACACGGCCAGCCATTATACATATATGTAGTAGTAAATGCTGCGACATTTGTATAGAGTGGTCTGGTAACAGTAAACGATTTAATTATTTAATTTAATTACAAACAACTCAGGAGAAGAATCCATCGCAATAATATAAAGCGTATGTGCGTGCGGCGCTGTACAAACTGTTGCAGATTTGTCTCGGAGGTGAGGTAAGGTCGATACGAATGAGCAGCAGGGAGTGGTCATACTGTACGTAGCACAGAACAGAAGAAAATAGGTACTTAGTACTATTACTTTGATGGTCTATCTATGTTGTCAGTTATACCAAAACATTGTCCTAGCCTTCGATAATGTGTTGTAGTACCTAAATCAAAGTCCTTGGTACACAATTATTTGAATTATTATGAAAATCTCATAAAACATAAAACAAAATACCACGAGTTTGTGGTAGTTCCATTCTTAACGGCTTAAGTAAATGAATGTCGCAAAGATCATGATATGTCACAAGATAATAATAAAATTTGCACAAAAAATAAATAATAGGTAGGGGAAAAAGTCTTTTCGCATTTTAGTATGTATGAACTTGTAATAAAATCTCTTTGGTTATACCATTTGTATCTGGCAGGTTTTGATATCTTTAAAAAGTTTAAATTTTAAAAAAGATAATTCCAAATTCAAATTAGGTAAATGTGTGTGATTTTCATTTGTTTTTTTTACTGTCAAGATGAGTGAATCTAATGAAGAAATTCGATTCATTTTAAAATTTTACTACAAAAAAAGTAAAAATGCAACGCAATCTGCGAAAAAAATTTGTGACGTTTATGGATCTAGTGCAGTGTCTGTGAGAGTAGCACAAATTTGGTTTAAGCGTTTTCAATCAGGAAATTTTGATGTGAAAGATGCACGTCGCTCTGGTTGCCCTGTTACGGATAAAATGGATGCCATTTTTGAAAAAGTGGAGCAAGATCAGCATATCAGTAGTTACGACGTAGCTGAAGAATTAGGAATTGACCACAAAACAGTTTTGGCGCATTTGAAAAAAGCTGGGTACACTAAAAAGCTCGATATTTGGGTGCCTCACGATCTCACTGAAAGAAACTTAATGAACCGTGTACTCATTTGCGATTCTTTACTACGACGTAATGAAAGCGAATCGTTTTTGAAGAAGCTTATAACTGGTGATGAAAAGTGGATCATGTACGACAAGAACGTGCGAAAAAGGTCGTGGTCAAAGGCCGGTCAGGCTTCACAGACTCTGGCAAAACCCGGGTTAGCCCGCAATAAGGTGATGCTGTGTGTATGGTGGGATTGGAAGGGCATTATTCATTATGAGCTGTTACCGCCAGGCAGGACTATCGATTCTGAACTCTACTGTGAACAACTGATGAGATTAAAGCAAAAAGTTGAGAGAAAGCGGCCGGAATTAATTAACAGAAGGGGTGTGATTTTTCATCATGATAACGCTAGACCTCACACATCTTTAGCCACTCAGCAAAAATTAAGAGAGTTTGACTGGAAGGTGTTAATGCATCCGCCGTATAGTCCTGACCTTGCACCTTCTGATTTCCACCTGTTTCGGTCTCTTCAGAATTCTTTAGGCAATGTCAGGTTAACATCACGAGAAGACTGCCAAAACCACTTGTCGTGGTTTTTTGAACAGAAGTCCCAAAATTTCTATAGTAATGGGATCATGTCTCTACCTACAAGATGGCAAAAAGTTATCGAACAAAATGGCACCTACATACTTTAGTTAAATGTAAATAAACTTTAGTAAAAAATGTTTTGAATTTTCATATAAAATACGAAAAGACTTTTTCCCCAACCTTAGTCATTTAAATATTTTATTGTTGATGGAAAATTGATGAATTATACTAACCAAATTCAGGAGGCTTGTATACCCACGGCTGTATTGCTGTAGCTGCGTATGTTGTATTTACCAGTATTAACACACTTATGACTACTGACGTAAATAGCTTAAGCATTGCTAAACAGTACCTACACTATGCACCGAGAGAAACAAACTATCAAATGAACGATCCGTTGTGTTTATATATCGTTTGTGTAAAGAAACAACTCATGTGTTAAGCATAATAATTACAGATTATCAACAATATTGATTGTCAAGTTTTTTTTTTTTAGGTAGCAGTATATATTGAATTCATAGATATAGCTAACTTAAAATATACAATTAAAATAAATAGTAAATATGACTAACTATATATACAAACAAAAAAAACTGAAATAACAAAAACTAATTAAAATTAATAAAATATAATATCTAAATAGCATCAAAATATTCTTCCGCATCGCCATCAAAGGGTAACGTGGCCAGAAGGCTAGCAGCATTGCCACGCTGGATGGCAATGCTTATTCGCTGAGCGAGAAATAGACCAGCGAATAAGCATTAATTGTCAATAAATTATCAAGTTACAGATATATACACACATAGACAGAAAACTACAGTGTGGGGTTATTAAAGATAGGTGTAAAGGGGTTTTTACAGGGTCCGCAACGCGTGAGTGATGCCTCTGGTGTCACAAACGTCCATAGGCTGCGATGACTGCGTACCATCAGGCAGGTCGTACGCTTATTTGTCTCCATAGTCGTATAAAAAAGGATGATGTAAATGTGTATTAAGAAAAATTTACAACATTCTTTTCGTGCGGATTTTGGAAGTTCTTGTTCATACAATATAGATACAACAGAAATATTTGAATCACTTATTAAAAAAAGGGGTACAAAAAGGGTAAATTTTCCTTCATTTTATAGTTAGAAATGAATGAAGGAAAATTTGCTATATAATATAATAAACTAGGTATAATTATGGGTAGGTAAGCTAGGTATATTAAGGTGGGATAAGTCCGCCTTTGTACCACTTTATTTTCATGTACTTATTCAATATGTAATTTGAACAATAAAGATAATACAAACAAACAAATTATTCAAAAACAAATAACATTATGTTTTGTTCCGAGAGACATTTATGCCCTTGGAAAAGTTATAAAATACAATCAAAAAATAAATCTAGAATAATATCAATATTTTATTTATTTAAACTCTTTATTAACCACAGTAAGACCAATGGTATAAAAGGCGGAGTTAATGCTAAAAGCATTCTCTACCAGTCAACCTTCGGGAAGTGCAGAAGAATGCGGTTTAAAAATACATTAAAATTAAAAGAAACATAAAAAGTGACTAGTACATTACTATACATAAACTATACTTAAACATATACATATTACATTTATACACACACACACATATTTTTTTCATGTGCCCTTTTTGCAATTACTGATTCATTCATTCACTAAAGCCCCCAGAATACAATTTTTTTTCATACTACTTCGGGTGGCAGACAAGCATACGGCTCTCCTGATGTGAAGCGGTTATCGTATCCATATTAATGCTCGCTACATAAAATTTCGCTCGCGCGCCGCCACCCCCACTGCCAACGCAGCACCTCCTTCCTTTCTGGTGACCTCACTCACTCGCAGGAACACAAAAACCCTCAAGGGAATTGTTATTTGGCTTGCTGTGAGGTGGAGGTACATTCCCCCCGTTCGGGATCTTATAATTATAAGAATAAGCCTTATAATTATAAACCAACTTCACCTGCACGCGGTACACCCTGCTGACTGATAAACGAAGCTCTGGAGATGCTGATAGAGAGAGATAGAGAGCGTATACGCTCTCTGGAGATGCTGATAGAGAGAGATAGAGAGCGTATACGCTCTCTATCTCTCTCTATCAGAGCTTCGTTTATCAGTCAGCAGGGTGTACCGCGTGCAGGTGAAGTTGGCTTAGGTTCAAAAATGTTGATGAGCCCCTTACACCCCAATTGTATGAACAATAAATATAAAATTAAATGAGCATATATTTGTCACAAGTCTCAATTACACTTCATCGGGAAAATAAATTGCGATTATTATTTGTTTCTCGTTTGATCAAGTGTTCATATTTCTTTTACGACTTATGCACGTAATGCGAACACGATTTGTATTTGAAAAGTAAATTGTTTTATCAGAATAAATATTGTAATAAATATGAAAGTATTTTTTATGGTTCCTTTTTATGTATGTTATAAACTAATATGCTATAAATTCTCAACTGCGGGTTGACTTAGCTTAACGATAATGACATCTGCCGGGACCGACGGCTTAACGTACCCTCTGAAGCACGGATAAGCTCGAGATAAATAAACCCATCCATGGACGGGCTACGGCCGACGTTGCTTAACTTGCGTGTTCGATTAGACTGAGTAGTAGTAGTAAAATTTTTGGGTGCCTAACCAGAACCGAGTGAGGCTAATAATATATATTACATACATACCTACTTGTTCTTTACGAACAGAGTCGGACAGGAGGCTGTAGCGGCACTGTTGAGTGCGTCGTAACTTCGTAAGTACCTACCCATTGTGACCTTACTTGTGGAAGTCTTGCCTGTTGATCTAGTTCGCTGTTTAAAAAGTACCTTGCTGTGAAGTACATAACTGAACCAGATCCTCTACAGATTAAAAAGTTAAGTACGTTATTATCGCTAGACTAGACCACAGACAAGGTTAGCGACGCGACGGAGAGAGCTATGCATTTAAAGGATAAATGTTTTCTAAAAGACGCGGAACGAGGAAATTCAATGGAAAAGGAAAGTTGTAGAGTTAGCTCTCGAAGTAAACTAGTTCTAGTGGACTATATTTGCTGACCTACTGTAGATCTTTCAGTAGATGTGGAAAGAAAATCTTTGAGTGGAAGCCGCGTATGAGGTAATGTTTTGGGATGTCCTATCAAGTGCGTGGTGATGATTATTTATTTTTAAAATGACAGCGATGTTAAATAATGTGTGTTACTCTAAGTACTTGTAGAGTATTAAGAGCCTATAAATATTCCTGGGCAAATTACACACGGCCATCTAGTCCCAAACCTGCTGTGCTCCTGTGAGTGAGTGAGGTCACCAGAAAGGAAGGAGATGCTGCGTTGGCAGCAAGGGTTGCGGCGCGCGAGCGAAATTTTATGTTGCGAGCGTTAATATGGCTACGGTAGCCGTTTCACATCAGGCGGTGCGGTATGCTTGTCTGCTTCTCGACGTATTATAAAAAAAATACATTAATTATTACGTCAGTTCCTACCTACTATCGAAGTGGCTATCCTTTTATTTTCAACTGAAATTGTTAACTGAGAAGACGTAGATATAGTAATAAGTGGAAACACGAGAGAAGCCGACCGTAGCTGTGTGCCGCTTTTATCAAACCGGGGGACATTATTTTCCAAACCGCTCGAATCTTTTTACATCGAAGAGCTATTGTGTTATTTGTCATTTTATGGAGTATTGTTTATTGTTATTGTTCAGGATAATGGCTTTGGGTCACGATTTTCATTTGTGCAAATGAACGTTTTGTTGTAGGTATTGTGAAATTAAAATAATTGCAAAAATGGCAAGAAGCAAGAAGATTGTAAAATGTAAAAGTGTGGTTCTACTATGTTATAGGCCTTAAATCAGGGGGCTCCCAACTAGCACCGGTTAGCTAAAATAAAGTACGTGATTAAAATTTATACGAAAGCGATTGAGCACTAATATACTTTAATAAACTTTCCGTTATTACTCCGCCAACCAGCAGTTGAGCAGCGTGGTAGAGTACTCTCTAAACCCGTTCGATTGAAGGGAGACCCGTATCCCAACAGTGGGATAATCATGGATTGATGTCGATTCGAATCGATACAAAATACTTTAATTTCAATTAATAGAATAACGAGTTCTATCCCCGCACAAGACAAATATTTGTGTGCATGAACATATCTGTTTGACTTGATCAGAAGGCCAATTCTCGTAATTTTTCTACGAACGCAGATTGAAAGTTGACCGAATCGAGATTGAATTTTGAATTGACAAAAATTATATAGGTACTTGATTTCATTAATTAATTATTATCAATTCTTGTTGTTGGGAAAGTAACATTCTTAGTTTGTTTAATTTTCACTCATATTTCGATATAATCCCGCTTAAATTTAATTTTGAAGTTACATATTGTGTTACGAGAATACCAAATGTGACATTTATGACATCGAGAATGGATCGAAACTGAATTTTGACTATATTTTAATTACGAGAATTGCCCCTCTGGTTGTTTTCTCGGTGTTATTACTATAACACGGTGTATTATATGTGTGTGTATTTACAAATAAAAAAAAATAAGTGTAATATCAGTTATCTAGTACCCATAGTACACGCTTTGCATAGTTTGCGTTTCGAGCTAGATGGTAATTGTATTGTGGGGGTGTGTAACTTATCCAGGAATATTTATAACAAACAAAGGGTCTGCCTGAAGCAGTTACCGTAGCTATGAAATATCGCTCGCGCGCCATCACCCCCGCTGTCAACGCAGCAACCTCTTACTTTCCTTAAATTTTTAATTATTGATATTATTGTCATTATATTAAAATGAATGCCAATATTGTATAATTTGCATGCCGAAATGCAGTATGGTGGCAGTTCAGTGTTATGTAATGGCTCAGAAACTATTCTTGTACTAATCATAATATAAACGCTTGTCTTAATATAATAAATAGCATTTATCCAGCTTTCAGTCCTGTTATTTTAACTCCGATCTCGCTATTCTGCTATTATAATACAACTGTATATTATCCATATTCGTGAAATAAATGATTTGATTTGAAATATCTACTGAGTTCAAGATACACGCTCAAAGATATTGCTAGCGCCTTGCGTGGTCGGAGTCACTTGGGTTGCTCCAACAATGGAATATGAACCAGAAAACTTTAAAAGCTTCACTAGGAAGAAAAGGGCACGAGGCTTTTGTGTAAGCAGTATTCAATTCTAAGAGTGACATTTTAAAATACTTCATTTCATGAAAAATAGTGAGTTCGATGTAGCTTAGTTTTGACACAGAATAACTTTAATTTCCATAAAACTGTTTCGTATAATATGATGGTGAATCTTTAGTTTTTACTATCATTGTACTAGCATTAGGAGCATGATGGCGTCGTTGCGCGAATCAGTCTTATCGATCACGCTAGTTAAGCAATGTCAACCGTAGCCTTTCTATGGATGGGTTTATTTATCCTCCGACCTCCCTGCTTCGGAGGGCACGAAAAGCTGTTGTCACCAGAAAAGTTTTAAGCCAAAGTCAGTGGCCTTTGAGCGGCTTGAACACCTTCGATTGAAGGGAGACCAGCCCCCTTACCACCATCTCTTATTGCGATTGAAAAACTGAATAGATTGCTTATTCATACCAATGAATAAGCGACTCTATTTCAAATGGAATAGAGTCGCTTATTCATTGGTATGAATAAGCAATCTATTCAGTTATTGAATCGCAATAAGAGATGGTGGTAAGGGGGCAGTATCCTAACAGTTAGATGATTATGGGTTGATGTCGATTGCCGAAGCCGATTATACTCGCATATCTTTACAGCAATGCTAAGTATTTTGATAATTATTGTGATGAGAAATTAAACTATAATTTCGTTTTATATTTTCTAATATTTTACTTATCGTCGTGGAAAGCATGGAAAGTTATAAGCTTTCACTTACATAAATGTCGTTACAATATTTTCCCTCATACAACATTGATAAATAGGCATTTTAACATATTTCCTAAATTATTTTTTCTTCCTGGTCTCAAAACGTTTTACTTTTTTTTTTTACATATTTTTATTAATGTGCTTCCGAAGCTGTCAAGTCTTACGGAGGAGCAAATAAATACTTGTTACCATGAATGTTGTTTAGATTGACAAGAAGCAATAATGACTTAAAACGAAGTATTTATGTAAACTCTTATACTACGGTCGTTCACGTTTAGCCTAATTGTTAATGCTAACGCATCGATACGCGATTAACAACTAGAGTAACTATAATTAATAAATAAATAAATATTCCTGGACAAATTACACACGGCCATCAAGTCCCAAACTAAGCAAAGTGTACTATGGTTTCTAGATAACGGATATAATACGTAGAAAACACACAGAACAAGACAAACAGACATGTTCATGCACACAAATATTTGTCTTGTGCGGGAATAGAACCCGCGGTAAGAGTCAAAGTGGCCATTGCTAACCAATTGACCACCGGGCTCGTCAAATTCTATACACATTATATCGACATACTACACGCTCTCCGAAAATCTATCCCCCTCACATTCCTCTTGAAAAGAAAATATTTCGATATACTACAAAGCAAAAAAGATCTCATAATAATTAAACTTGTATATTCGATTTACCCGAAACGCATAACAATGCTATCGAAATGCCTCGTAAATTGACAATTTTCACGACAACCGTTACAACATTGGCTATTGAACAATACTTACTTCAATAATCTGTGAATATCTTACCAAGCAGTTGTGCCCGCGACTTCGTCCGCGCCGAATAGTATTTTTTTTTTTATTATTTATTTATATTAATAAAAATAAATAAAATTTCTAAAATTAAAGTATGCTAAGTTAGTTCTTATTATATCAGCTATCCGCCAGTGAAAGTCCTGTCAAAATCGGTCTAGTCGTTTCAGAGATAAGCCAATGACAAACATAAAAATATGATAGACATAAAAATGATGGAACAAACAAACAAACAAAAAATGTAAAAAATGTTATTTTGGTATATGTATCATGTATACATCCATTTAGCATTTTGTAAAAAAACGGTTGTTTTAATATTACAAACAGACACTCCAATTTTATTTATGTGTATAGATTTATTCCAAAACAAATTTCTATTAAAAGGTTCTTTATTTTCAATTTCTTTATGATAACAGTTTTGTCTGAAACTCTTATTAGAGTAAAAAGCATTTCTTTTAAAGATTCTCTAAATCTTGCTGGGAGTAAATTGAATTTGAAGAAGTGCGCGTTGAGTTTGAGCTTCAGAACAAACAGTCCACAAACATCGGTAACTAGTTTAACTAGGGATTAGGGAATTCGTTTAAGATGTTGTTAACGTCGGATCCAGTCAGATTTGTTTTATATCAAGTTGTTATTGCATTAGTTACGCTTATCTCTGAAGAAGTACGATAAAACTCGTACGCGCGTACGCTTGCGTATATCGTCTCTATAAATACGTCGTCGTCAACCCTTATTCAACCCACTATTGGGATACGGGTGTTCCCTCAATCGAAGGGATTTAGAGCTTACTCTGTCACGCTGCTCAACTGCAGGTTGGCTGGCCTATACCACTGTTTTCAAGCCGCCTAAACGCTACTGACAACTGTCATTTAAAGACAATAGCCGGGTCTAACGGCTCAACGTGACTTCGGAAGAAAGGAGCTCGAGATAAATAAACCTATCCATGGATAGGATACGGTCGCGATGCTTAACTTGCGTAAAAATACATAAGCAGTGCTATACTGATTTGGTACCAACAGGAATTACCATGCGTTCAGACAATTTTGCAATTCATATTATTGCAATCGATGTGTTAGGTAATAACTTAAGGTTTTAGGTTCCCAATAGTGTTAGATACATAAAATCCATGGTGCACGGCAGTTGAGCTTCACTTGACTAGCCATTTCTTTAGGCTTTAATGCCTTATTTACCATATTGTTGTCTCTCACATTGCTAAGAGGGGAAGTCAAAAGCAGTGCTAAAAGAATCTGATCAATCACAAGCTTCAGTTTTATATCTTTGCGAAATGAACACCCAAGCGAGTGCACCCACGCAATTATTAGCGTACGCTTTGGAGCTATTGTATTGTAATATTGGTACTTCTGTTAATCATTAATCAGTAATGCGTATTTTTTATATGAGAGGGGGGGGGGGGATTGCTTTCCATCAGGTGACCCATATACTCGTTATGGGTCACCTGATGGAAAGCAATCACCACCGGCTATGGAGGTCAGCAACACTAAGAGGTCGCCGATCCGTCGCCATTTAAGGGAAATATACACTCTGTTCTTGAAGGCTCCCATGTCGCAATTGTTCGGGCACACCGCTGAGAAAAGTTGATTGAAATGTACTGTGTACAGTGTTGATGATTTTGTACTGTTGATGTACTGTGTTGATGATTGAGATTGCCAATTATCAATATGGATAGAATTTTAATTTATGGCGAGTTATACGATAATGGAACTCGCTGGCAGATATCAAATATAAAAGGTATATTGTTCATAGCTTGTAACTATATAACTATAATTTGTGTTCATATCTTAAATCACTACACAATATAGAATGGCTATCCCAGCTCTACGGCACAGACGGTAATAACACTGTATATCAGTATCTATGTGGTGAGCTTAGCCGCTTATCACATGCCATGAAACCTGTGGTGGCCTCGTTCCGTACAAATTGATCCGGCGGCTGAGCCGACAACATATCTAATAGATATTTAATAGAGTTAATGAGAATACACAGTGAGAGACAATCTCCGGAATTAAAACACTATATAACTTTCCTTCAATTTATTTAAACTCTCTTCAAGTTCACTGTAACACTTTTCCAACCTTCTATCGCCACTGCCAACAAGTGACTATCCTCGTGTGCCTCCATCCAACAGTTTTATCACCATGCAATTCTATGATTGGTTGTCATTTACAACCAATCACGATAAAACAAATTGGTAATTATAAACATTTATACCGGTGATAAAAGAATAGTTGACTTATTATAGATAATGCTAATTTAATATAAATATATTTTGACCAACAAGATTTTATATTTTGATATTAACAATAAAAGGAGTCAAGTATAAGATAATTATTACAGAATAGCAACAAGCAAGAAGTGTTAGTCATGACACTTACTTTTATCACGGAAAGCTTTAAAAAGGCTATAACACTTATAATATCACCGGACAAAGTGTAAGTAATAGTACTACGTACAGTATGACGGGCTCGATGGCGTCATAAATGAGCGTTTACGCTTTGAGTGATATGTAAAGAAAGGTGTCCTCATACCAAGCGATCGATTTTCAATGGATGCAATCGGTTGATTGTCGTGTCGTCGAATGATGTAATCTCAACGTCCATTATCCGTTCCCGTCAAGAACTCGCCTTGGCGTAATATTCTTTGAGTTTGAAACGTCCTTGCACCCAGCTAAGGTGACGTTTACTATCTATAAAGAATAGGCATTTGGGGTGTAAGTGGTTCATCAACATCTTTGAACCAAAGCCAACTTCACCTGCACGCGATGCACCCTGCTAACTGACAAACGAAGCTCTGGCGAAGAGAGGTAGGGAGCGTAATTGTAAGCTGCCCGACTGGGGAATGTACCTCCACCTCACAGAATAAAGGAAAATAACAACTCGAGGGTTGTTGTGTTCCTGCGAGTGAGGCAGGTCACCAGAAAGGAAGGAGATGCTGCATTGGCAGCGGGGATAGCGGCGCCGAGCGATATTTCATGTTGCGAGCGTTAATATGGCTACGGTAACCGCTTCACATCAGACGGTCCGTATGCCTGTCTGCCACCCGACGTAGTATAAAAAAAACCGGACAAGTGCGAGTCGGACTCGCCCACCGAGGGTTCCGTAGGTACGTAGTATTATTATTAAATTTGATATTTTTCATTATAAATAAGAAATAATGCGTCGAAAAAAATAAATAAAATATATTTTGCAATGTGTACATCAAGCCCTTTCATATGATACCCCATTTGAACTAGTAGTTTCAATTTGAAATTTCGACACCCTATAAAAAATATAGACCCCCTATTTTTTAAGATCTATTTACAAATGTATAGTTTTGAGATTTATTCCTGTACTTGTAGTCTATAACGATGTTACTTGCCAAATTTCATAGTTCTAGGTCAACGGGAAGTACCCTATAGGTTTTGATTCCCTTGAGTGTGTCGAAATATGCGTTTTTTGCTGAATAAACGGCCGTAACTTTTTTCTACGTAAACTTAGCAGTTTGATTTTTTTTTAACTTCATGGGACCGTAGACCTGAGTATACAGTTCAAATTTCAGCTTGATACCTCCATGCATTCTGGACATAGAAATTCTTGACAGACAGACAGACAGACAGACAGACAGACAGACAGACAGACAGACAGACAGACAGACAGACAGACAGACAGACAGACAGACAGACAGACAGACAGACAGACAGACAGACAGACGGACAACAAAGTGATCTTATAAGGGTTCCGTTTTTCCTTTTGAGGTTCGGAACCCTAAAAAGGCGAAGAAATATTGAACGACGTTGTATCGACCGATATCCATCGATTAGCCAAAGCTAACACAACAATCGATCTATCGTTGACCGATAGCATCGATCGATGATCGATGAATTAGTTTGTAAAACTTTAACCTACTTAATACGATTATACAAGCATTGTTTTAAAATCAAACATTCAATGATACAAAACGTCAAATTCCCCGTTCTATCTACTCTAATTTGCATTTAATACAATTAATTCGATAATTCAGCTAATGAAAATATTATTTTCCTAAGGTGCTGGTGCTTACATCGTCCCGTAGGGGTGTGTTTTAATGTCCGAAAGATCCCCTGCAATTAGGTAACTTAAATTTTATTATGAAAGCAGGAGGGCTTAATGTACTTGTTTCAGTTATATTTATGTAATTATTGTGAACTTAAGACGGATGATAAAATATAAAATGTTTTCGGTATAATAACTTTTAAAGTTATGCGTTGTATGGGGTTAGAAGCTTTAGGACTACTTCTCAGATGCAGGTATGACTAAATCGCTTTATGACTAAGTCTGGATATGACTAAATCGTTTTAGGACTAAATCTCGATATGACTAGATCGCCAGTGGATTAGATCGCGTTTGAACTAGATCGCCTTAAGACCAGATATCGTAAAGACTAATTTTTATAAAGTAAAGTTGTCTACATAATTAGAAAATTAAAATCTTCTTCTAGGTAGGTATGGGTTAGGGGTTAGATCTTCTCGATAAGAAGCTTTAAGACTACTTTTCGAACCTTGGAAAATAACATGAAAGTCGTCAATTGAATAATATTTATTTATGAAAAATAACTACGGGAACTTACGCGATCATGTCTGAGCATGTGACCACGGCCGGTGCAACCTGGTCGAAACGTCAGACATGTTTTCATAAAGGTATGTTTTCGGTATGTTCCAAGTTTTGTTACGTATGTTAATTAAGCAAGAAATGTTTCGATTTTCTTCCCTGGTTTTCATCCTGAAAATTATACGTTATTTATAAATATCACACATGAGGCGATATTTATCTACGTGTGATATTTATCTACATACTGTAATAACATGACATACGCCATATCTGTGGTGGGGTCTACATGTTATTACTGGAAGACTAAAGTTTTAAATCAGCGCGTCCATCTCGCTATGACCTACAGTGCAGAGACTTGGACACTAAACGTAGGGGTGGTTCACAGTCTAAAAGTCCCACAGCGAGCGATGGAGAGAGCAATGCTTGGGATATCTCTAAGGGATAAGCCTGAACGAAGAAATTTGACGGAGAACCAAAGTGGTCGACATAGTTCTTAGAGTCAACAATCTAAAGTGGCAGTAGGCCGCCGAGTCAGCGATGGCAGATGGCGGCGGAAATTCCAAGAGTGAAGACCACGAACCGTGCGATGAAGCGTAGGCCGCTCCCTCTTTAGATGGCAGTCCATCTAAAGAGGGAGCGGTCTACGCTTCATGACATCAAAAAAGTGGCTGGTAGCTGTTGGATAAGGATGATCGCATGTGGTGGAAAGCATTGGGGAAGGCCTACATCCAGCAGGTGATAGATACAGACAGAGATAATGATGACAAGAACATGATCTTGACCTACTGTTACCTACTTGACAAAAACCTTAAGCCACATAGTGATAGGATCATTCAGAATATAGAGGCGCCGTGAGGAAAAACAGGCATTGTCAAAAAAAAATGCCCCACCAGGGGAGAAAATCTTCGTGTGGAATAGATTTAGCAGAGAAAGTGTGGCTTTAATAATTCCACATAAAAGAACGCCTCAATTTTGTCTAAAAATTATTCTATAAAATAAGTGATTTTTAATTTAAGATAATAAATAAGGCTTTCTCGACTTACAGTGCGCTATTAAGCAGTTAGACTCGAAGTTAATATGGAGCAGCTAAGATGCAGGCGGCACTAATGGCCACGAGCGGCGTCGGGTGGCGTCAATTGTTTCAGAGGGATCATCCCCTTAATAGAACGGCCACGTGGCGCGCCCCAATTTCTTCATCTAGCGACTGGGCACAGTACATACATAAAGCAGTAACTAACTTATACTGTAAGATGCTTAAAGTAAACTAACATTGAAAGTGTAATGACAGTACGTATGATGTGCAGTCGCATAAATACATATAGAATACATACCTTATTTAGATTTCCGTGTTATCATCATTATCAGCCTGTATCTACCCGCTGCTGGATAAAGGCATTCCATGCGTTCCACTAAATACAGTCCTCCGCTTTCCGCGTCCAGCCGGATCTAGATACAGCATTGAGATCGGTCAACAAACGACCAAGATCCTCCAGCGATTCGGCCATTATGGCCACGTTGTCGGCCAGTGGCAACTATACCGTCAGGGGCCCGTGGCAAATTCATCAGATGGGCGCTCATCAGAGGATGAGGCACTCTCTAATAAATTTTATTAAAGAAGTATTTTGTACATTTTTGGTTAATAAAATAAAAAAAATGTATATCTTATAAACTAAGTTAAAAAAATACTATTTTTGTATTAAGCTCTCGAGCCTGGGGCCCCCTTGGTCCGGAGGCCCGTGGCATTTTACCCGCTCTGCGACCCTGTAGTTACGCCACTGTCGTCGGCAAACCGAATGTGTGAGATGTACTTGTCATTGACACTGATGCCTTATTTATTCCAGTACAGCGTTTTATATACGTCTTCCAGAACATCGGTAAATAGTTTCGGGGAAATAAGATCTCCTTGACGTACTCCCCGCTGCAGCTGGACAGCCATCTCAGCATCTCGATATAGGTCGATACCAACATATATTATTACTAAACAAATCCACATTTGTTTATATTTTCCTATAGTGTTAATAATGATGTAGTAGTAGTTATATGTAAGGATATATAAATAATGATTAATGTAGATAATGTAGGATTATTTAACGTAGATCTGCGTCGAGTCGAGTGTTAAAGGAGTTTAATTACTGTTTTATACAGGTGTTTATTATGAATTAGGTTAACTCCAGATGTTAAATGAAGACGCTTTATAATTGTCCTTTGCGGCCAACTGTTTCTTAGTTTCGGTAATATTATGGCCGTGGATTGGTGTTAGTAGTAGTTTCTAATTATGAAATTGCTAATATAAAGCCAGGCTATATCTAGCCGCAGCGCTAGGCGGAATGTGGGCGGCGTCGTCATCAACTTTACGAAGTCTCTATTAATTTTCAGTAACAGGGAAAACTTTTAGTGAAACGAGAACGACATACACTAATCGTATTTAGTTAATTGTTCAATTGTTTACGAAATATATAAAACAAAGTCGGGTTTGTTCGAACGTCTTATAACTCGAGAGCCGCAGGACCGATTTTCATGGTTTTTGATTTATTGGATTACTCTCCAATAGCAGAATAGCAGAATAACTATTAAATTGACGAAATAATAAAATAAAAGAAAAAAAAAACATTTTCCCATACAAATGAAAGTGTCAGTTGAAAAAGGATTGCGATATTTAATTATAGGTTGTAAAATATCAAAATGTCAAATCGATTGGTGTCACTTTTATGTCGCGAAAGTTGTCTGTGATTTGTTTTGAAAATTGAAAAATGACAAATCGATTGGGGTGTTAAAACGCTTGGCCTATGGGGTCCGAGCGCGGAAGAATCAAATCAGAGTAAACATCGAAAGAAATGACAATTACAAATCACCAAAACGATAAAACCGATTTCAGAACTAAAAAATAAAACAAAACGTTTTTTAAAATTTTTTGATTAAACAATAAGGAAATCTTTATTTTTATGAAATCTTCAGTTTTTATGGATACGGGTATTCCCTCATCCGAAGGGGTTTAGAGCATACTCCATACGCTGGTCAACTGCGGGTTGGCGGAGGCCAGTGTTTTCGAGCCGCCTAAAAGCCACTAACTTGGCTTAACGACTGTCATCTAATGATAACAACCGGGACCGTCTGCTTAACGTGCGGCTTAACGTGTCTTTCGAAGCACGGAGGAGCTCGAGGTAATATAAACCCATCCGTGTACAGCCGATGTTGCTTAACTTGCGTGTTCAATTAGACTGACACGCGCAATGATGCCATCGAGGTTCTCTATTATTTTCTATTATTCATTGTTTTAGTTCCATAAAATCATAAATTTAGTTCAGCTAATATGTACCACGACATTTATTGATTGTTAGGCGGTACGAAGTTCGCCGGGGCAGCTAGTTTATATTAAAAATAATCTATTAAAACAGACGAACTTTTTGGCTTTTTGCCACAAATTTTAACCCCTATTTCCATACTTGGACTATTTCTTTGTAATTTCAATATTATTTGCGAGGCCCTTAGAGACACTGAAGTAGCTAGTTTTCGCTGACGTCGGCTACTGCTGACGCCTAGCACCGCCACTGGCTATATCGATCAAACATACATACTTCATGTGTCCGATTATTGAGATATGTATAAACTCCTACTTATACATTTAATGAAATTCGAATACAATGACTGGCCTAGTTAAGATCGTAAGTCCATAAAATTTTATTCCGAGAACAAATTTTAAAATTGTACTTCACAAACACTTTCAAACATTCCATTGGTTTGCAATATTATGATATTTATTTTTTAAGCTATTGCATAGCTTCTATCGCGGGCCTTGAGCGCGGGGACCGAATCCAGAAATTCCGTAACGAAAAAACCTCACGCTCCCCACTCCGACGGGCAAGGAGGTGTGGCTTGAAGGCCGTGCATCGTCTAACGTCGTTTCAGTTCGGCAGTCTTCGACACGGCGTTGTGTGCGTGCGATTAGACGTATTGTACGACTCTACGAAACTCGTTTTATTTATTTAATAATAGAAAAATTTGTTTTCTTATCGGTCACCACGCTCAAAAAGTGTAACTTGAATTAATATCAAAGAAAAAGCAATACTGCATGAATAAAATAAATAAATAAAATTATAATTGCATAAGTTGATACAAAATGCTATGCAATAGCTTTACCGCGGCAGTCCCCGAGTGCCACACGTCTTTTTTTATTATATTTTTAATAAACCATTTTCTTTCGTTATTTTTTTCAAAACTTTAGTCTGACTAGTTTCGAGATAAGCAAAAGTTCTTGAATTAAAACGATTTATTTCAGCTGTTATAAGAATATTATGTCAGCTATCATAGCACATAAAAAAAATATCGGAAAACCGTTAAATCATTTACTTGCGCATTATCCTGTTACTCTATATTTTAGTTTTCCAGGCTTTTATGTCGACAACGGCAAACCGCAGTCACCCAAGCTGATTCGGCGCGAATTACACCAACATTGTGTCCATGGTGACGCGGTTGGTTACTGGCAACACAAATTGTTTAGAATGGCGTGCCGTTTGTACACTTTGGTCTGCTAATTTCTGTAAATTATTTCTTACTTTATAATATATTATGGATATATGGATATGGATACTGATATTATACTTATATACATGTTTTTTGTAAATACATAGGTACATATAATACATAGAAAACACCCAGACCAAGACAAACAGACATGTTCATGCTCAGAGAATTAGTATCGCTATCCAGCAAGGTAATGCTGCCAGTCTTCTGGGGACACTGCCAATCTTGAGGATATTTTTTATTTGCAACTAAATTTCTGTTAACTTTTTTTTATTGCGTAAGTTTTTCTTTTCTTTATAGATAAATATATAGGCTTAGTTTTGATTAGTTTTAGTACCTAGTACTTTTACTTATACTGTGGTTTTAGTTTAATTTAATTTATCAGTAATGTAGAATACAATTCATAATATTAGTAGTTTATACTGTTCATAATATTATTAAATAATTAATTTGTAGATATAGAGATAATGAGTACCAATGTTTGTGTCATTTGACCATTGGCAAATATTTTTTCTAAAAGACTGCATTCTGTAAACATTGATGTAGTTATGTAGTATGTGTATTGAAGTATATCCCTACTATCCTTACTTCCTTACTAATATTATAAATGCGAAAGTAACTCTGTCTGTCTGTCTGTCTGTCTGTCCTGCTTTCACGGCAAAACTACTGAACCGATTTAAATGAAATTTGGTACACAGATAGTTTAGAGCCTGAGGAAGGACATAGGCTACTTTTTAATGCAAAAAAGGGTTGTAAGGGGTTAAAAGGGGGGGTGAAAGGTTGTATGGAAGTATCGTTATTTTTAGAGCTAGAAGCATGAAACTTATTTTTTAGGCTGTTGATTCGATATAAATAAATATGACATTCAAAGTTTGTAAAAGTTTTACCCACACGGGGGTAAAATAACAATAGGGAATAGGGGATGAAAGTTTGTATGGAAATATGTAAGGTATAAGTGAATGTTTTATAAGTTTGCGACAAGAGACAAAATATTAGTGCTATCCTGATGTAGATAACATTTACGCAGTCATTACTTACTAATATTATAAATGCGAAAGTAACTCTGTCTGTCTGTCTGTCTGTCTGTCTGTCTGTCCTGCTTTCACGGCAAAACTACTGAACCGATTTAAATGAAATTTGGTACACAGATAGTTTAGAGCCTGAGGAAGGACATAGGCTACTTTTTAATGCAAAAAAAGGGTTGTAAGGGGTTAAAAGGGGGGGTGAAAGGTTGTATGGAAGTATCGTTATTTTTAGAGCTAGAAGCATGAAACTTATTTTTTAGGCTGTTGATTCGATATAAATAAATATGACATTCAAAGTTTGTAAAAGTTTTACCCACACGGGGGTAAAATAACAATAGGGAATAGGGGATGAAAGTTTGTATGGAAATATGTAAGGTATAAGTGAATGTTTTATAAGTTTGCGACAAGAGACAAAATATTAGTGCTATCCTGATGTAGATAACATTTACGCAGTCATTACAAAATGAGAAACTGAAATTAACGCGAGTAAAAAACTTGCCAAGCATCGCGCCGTACTAGAGATGGGCAAAATGCCGGGCATTTACAATAAATGTCCAAAAAATAGTTATAAATTCCCTATTTATGCCCAAAACTAGGCATTCATTGGGCATTTACAGGTACTTACTGGGCACTTATTGTAAATGCCAGGCATTTTGCCTATCTCAATGCAGTACACCACCCGTACACATTGAAAGCTGCCGCGCGGCGGTCAGGGAGCGGGCCGGAGATCGTTACGCGGCGTGGTACCACATGAGTAAAAAACGGTGGTACGGCACAGAAAAAATATGCCCAAGTGGGCTTGCCCAAACGTGCAGACACGTGACAATTATTATTTTTTCCGCTACAAATGCATTATTATTCCCTGCACATTGTTTACAATTCGATTTGCTTACTTTAGTAGATAAGTTATTAAATATTTTTTTCTTTAGTTGGGTCATTGTTTTATTTATTTCATTCGTTAAAAGTAGATTACTTTCGAGTTTAATTAGATGTTATTACGTCATTTTTTTTTTGTTGCACATTTGTATGCTAGGCAGGTACCTAAGAACGGTAAGTTAATTACCCTCACCAAATAAACAGTACTTTTTTGAGCATTGTACAAACAAAGCATTTGACCATCTGTGAATGTAAACAAAAGATAAGAAAGCTTAATAGTTTTATGAATGAGTCTTTATGCCTTTGCATGCCGACTCAGTCAGAAGTCGCAATATCCGAAAGGGATTTCTAGGAATCGGTTACAAATGGTTCATAAAAACAAGTTCTTAAGTACAAGTGTAAAAAGTTATACTTAGTATAGAGATTTTGTTTATTTGGGTCAATAAAATTAGTTAAATTTAATTCATTTGGGTTTATAATATTTTTTTAAATAGGTTTTTATACAATTAAATAAAATACTTAAATAAGTTATTTTCATAATAAGAAGTTTTGTTTTCTGTGTTTACGGTTAAAAGCAAAATAAAGTGTAAATAGTTATAGGGGTATAGCGCACACGGTTCTAAAACTACCATTGAACTTAGCTGATGAGGACATGCCGGTATGTAACATTAACAAAAGCAGTGAGCGCGGAAGAAAGTTGCAGCAGTGTAAGCTGTTGGTTGGGATGAATAATGTTCCACAAAAGAGCTATATAAGCGATAGATGGCACACTGCAACTCATATAAGTATTAATACGTATGTGTCTTATTTGTAAAATAATTAGCCGAAATATTTAAAAATGCTGCCCAAAGACACTATTCCACGCGGACGAAGTCGCGGGCACAGCTAGTAATATTATAAATGTGAATGTGAGTTTGTCTGTTACGCAGGCACGCCGAAACTACTCAACCGATCATCATGAAACTTTGTATATATATTCTTAAAGGTATTAGGAAGGACATAGGATACATTTTATTAAAAAAAAACAATTAAACGCGAAGCTTCTGGTGGAAGCTAGTATTATTATATATTGAAGTATATATTTTGACGACGCGTGACATCGTCGTTGTCAAACCAAAATCTGCTATGTGCATTTTTTTATGATTTTAACATTTTGACAAATGCGACTGGTAATTGAACAAACTAACGTATGAAAAAACTGCTATGTGCATATAATTACTATACGACGCACTTTGACATCTATGAAGCACGCAGCAAGCAGATTTTGCTAAATGCAGATAGGGCTAAAGTTGGTGGTGGTGACTGCTTGCCATGTTTGCCACCTTAGTGGATTAAAAGCAGCTTATATACATTTTTTTTGTAAATACATAGGTACATATAATACATAGAAAACACCCAGACCAAGACAAACAGACATGTTCATGCTCAGAGAATTAGTATCGCTATCCAGCAAGGTAATGCTGCCAGTCTTCTGGGGACACTGCCAATCTTGAGGATATTTTTTATTTGCAACTAATTTTCTGTTAACTTTTTTTTATTGCGTAAGTTTTTCTTTTCTTTATAGATAAATATATAGGCTTAGTTTTGATTAGTTTTAGTACCTAGTACTTTTACATATACTGTGGTTTTAGTTTAATTTAATTTATCATTAATGTAGAATACAATTCATAATATTAGTAGTTTATACAATTCATAATATTATTAAATAATTAATTTGTAGATATAGAGATAATGAGTACCAATGTTTGTGTCATTTGACCATTGGCAAATATTTTTTCTAAAAGACTGCATTCTGTAAACATTGATGTAGTTATGTAGTATGTGTATTGAAGTATATCCCTACTAATATTATAAATGTGAATGTGAGTTTGTCTGTTACGCAGGCACGCCGAAACTACTCAACCGATCATCATGAAACTTTGTATATATATTCTTAAAGGTATTAGGAAGGACATAGGATACATTTTATTAAAAAAAAAAAAAATTAAACGCGAAGCTTCGGGTGGAAGCTAGTATTATTATATATTGAAGTATATATTTTGACGACGCGTGACATCGTCGTTGTCAAACCAAAATCTGCTATGTGCATTTTTTTACGATTTTAACATTTTGACAAATGCGACTGGTAATTGAACAAACTAACGTAAGAAAAAACTGCTATGTGCATATAATTACTATACGACGCACTTTGATAACTATGAAGCACGCAGCAAGCAGATTTTGGTTTGACAACGATGATGATATGCCCCTTTTGTTGTATAGGGCTAAAGTTGGTGGTGGTGACTGCTTGCCATGTTTGCCACCTTAGTGGATTAAAAAGCCGTATGTTTCCACTATCACTTACCACTAGCTAATGAAGTGTATTAGATCTTCTACAATCGTAAAATACCACTGCTTGGTTGCTGGATTTTATTTATGTGGGTGGGGGACAAATGAGCATGTGAGTCACCTGATGGAAAGCAATCACAACCTCCCATGGAGATCAGTAACACCAAGGGTCGCCGATTCGTTGCCTGGCTATACTTCTTCCTTTCTTTCTGGTGACCTCACTCACTCGCAACCCTCAAGGGAATCGTTATTTGGCTGCGGTATTCTGTGAGATGGAGGTACTTCCCCAGTCGGACGCTTAAAAATACGCTATGCCCTACCTACCAATAGTACTACCAGTAGGGCACCACGTGTAGGTGAGTTTGTCTTTGGTTTAAAGATGTTGATGAACCACTTACACCCCATTCATCGAGGGATCGAACCCGCGATCTCGTGGTCAAAGTGGACATGGTTAGCTATTCGACCACCGGGGTCGTCATTAAAATTATAATAAACCATATATTACATTAGAGCCGAAGCGGTCACGTACTGTGCAGTTCCAGGTTAGTAGTAGACTGCGGTAACTGCTTTCCATCGAGTAGGCTGTATGCTTGTTAATCACGTTAGTGGTATAAAATTTAGTATTTAAATGTTGTCGATTAGGCATTTAAACAGTTCCATTGAAACAAACTGATCAGGGCATACTCCAAATTTGTGGATACGGGAAACTATTTGGCCGCGAGTTCATTCAGTTAGAATCACCGAAGAGCAGCGTTTTAGCGCTGCGGTTGTTGCCAACACTAAATAGTTTAGAGATGCATCAAAATGTAACTTAACATAGGTGCCGAGGTAAATTGCATTTGGTCCACTAAATCGTTGCAAATTGATATGTGTTTGGTTGGCCGGGGTTTTAATGAAGTACCAATAAATGCATACAAAAAAATATTTATAAATCATCCAGTCATGACTTTTTAAACTAAACTTCTTAATTTCTCATAAACAATCTCTTCTTTGTTCCTAATAGTAAGTCCTGGATGAAAAAATCCCGCTGGGTATCGGCTTCAGCTTAGGCTACCTACCAAACAAACATAACCCTATAGGGTTATGTGAGGGTTGCCGTTTCACTATATCTCATTAACAAAACCAATCCTTAAATACTCAAATCTACCTAGGGGTTCAGCTTACGCCTACCGCCTAAGCTGAAGCCGATACCCACCGGGATTTTTTTTGCAAATTGCGAAAATCGGACTTTTTTTTTTTATACTACGTCGGGTGGCAGACAAGCATACGGCCCGCCTGATGTGAAGCGGTTACCGTAGCCATATTAACGCTCACAACATAAAATATTGCTCGCGCGCCACCACCCCCGCTGCCAACGCAGCATCTCCTTCCTTTCTGGTGACCTCACTCACTCGCAGGAACACAACAACCCTCAAGGAATTGTTATTTGGCTGCGGTATTCTGTGAGGTGGAGGTACATTCCCAGTACAGCTTACAATTACGCTCCCTACCTCTCTTTTCGCCAGAGCTTCGTTTGTCAGTCAGCTGGGTGCACCGCGGGCAGGTGAAGTTGGCTTTGGTTTAAAGATGTTGATAAACCACTTACACCCCATATGACTTATGTTTAAATTTGTGATAAACATCTTCTGTTTAATCGGTAGAGGGCTTCCGTCCTTACCGGATAACTTTATTACTTTTAGCACTAATTTAAGGTGAAGTTAGATTTTCGCAATAAAAATTTTTGGGGTGTAAGTGGTTCATCAAGATCTTTGAACCAAAGCCAACTTCACCTGCACGTGGTGCACCCTGCTGACTGACAAACGAAGCTCTGGCGAAAAGAGAGGTAGGGAGCGTAATTGTAAGCTACCCGACTGGGGAATGTACCTCCACCTCACAGAATACCGCAGCCAAATAACAATTCCCTTGAGGGTTGTTGTGTTCCTGCGAGTGAGTGAGGTCACCAGAAAGAAAGGAAGGAGATGCTGCGTTGGCAGCGGGGGTGGCGGCGCGCGAGCAATATTTTATGTTGCAGGCGTTAATATGGCTACGGTAACCGCTTCGCGTCGGGCGGGCCGTATGCTTGTCTGCCACCCGACGTGGTATAAAAAAAAAAAAAATATCCGATCCTAATCGGTTTCAGCTTAGGCGGTAGGACGCCAGTAGGTAATTAAGTCAAACCAATTTATCTATTTAACTTCAATAGGGATGTATAAAAAAAAAAATATAATTACAAAGTATGCCTATAATTACAAAACCAAATATTATACAGGGTAACTTCAAATCTCAATAACGCTCAAATTACCTTTTCTGGTTCTATTCAACAGTATTATTTGTAACATGATGACGTAATGAATGATAGGAGATAATAAACTATGATGTATTCGAGGTACGTGCACTTCGCGACCGCCAGGGCGGCGCCACCGTTCGTAATGAAAGGTTCAGATGAGAGGCGCCCACGCCCCGCAGTGTCCCATTTAATATCTTGTTTACCCCTAAGAGCATTTAATCACACCGAACAAGTTTTTCAGTACAATACTATATACTGCAGAGGCCAAACAGTTTCTTTTTTTATATAATAAATAAAAAGAACAAGAATAGTAATTATTTTTCTTTTTATTTACTATTTAAAATAACCTCATTGCCTTTTTTGCACCACTCCGACTGTTAAACAAAATAAGCATACGGCCCGCCTGATGTAAAGTGAATAGCATAGCTTATAGACGCTTGTTACTTGACACACCGCCTACTAACGCTCTCCTTACGTTACACACTCGCAGGAACACAATAATGCTCAATGGTATTTTTATTTAACTGTTGTCCTCTGTGGGGTGGAGGAAACTCTTTTTCGCTCGTTTGCACACAGGATACACCACGTGCATGTGTAGTTGGCTTTGGCTCTAACGAAGGTGAGCCACTCACATATAAATTTTCTATTTAATGTATAATAAAGTCATTCAATATATTCTGTTAAGTACAGACAAACATAGAACATCCAAGGAGAGTAAATTAATGGTTCTTGAAATAAATCAAGAACTATTAATTTACTCTCCTTGGCTAAGTTTTTATGAATATAGACATCAAAAGCAGATGAATAATCAAGTTTTCATGACCGTGTTTCCTTTTCTACTATTACTACTCTATTAGTGTTGCATTGAATTTGAGCAGTATGAATACAAACGGATAAAAAAATGAGTACGAGTGGTAATTTACAAGCGGTTTATTTTCAATTCAATCCTGAATATACTTAGGTAGGTATATATTGATTCGTTCTAAATCTTACGTTCAAATTCAAATCCAGCAATTCAGAGTAGCGACGTTCGTTAACTAGAATTCAATTCGCCTGTAGACTTGGATAATTTATTTACTGCTACAGTCATAGGTACACTTACCTTTGGGGATGAATAATTGGAACAGTGATACGCTTTAGTGTAATAGCAGGCGCTGGCAGCTACAAGAATTGGTTTACTTATCATAATATAATATCAGAGTAATTATTGACTACCAACCTTACTCGGAATTATATTTATGGAAAAGGTAAGGAAAGAAGTAAACAAAAGATTTATTGTGTCAAAAAAGCCTTAGCATTACATTTCATTGTTGAAATTTTATTGAAGAAAATCAATATCAAACTGATGGAAAAAAATATTGCAATGCCATATCGAGACGTCTCAATACTGCTTTAGTATGTATTCCACGTAGTTTTCTACCTGTAACCTGACGCTTATCTTTATCAGTTGTTGTTTGGAAGTTTCTTATAAAAACAATCGTTTTATATAAGAAATAATAACAAATTTCTTATATCTGGATATATTAATTTCTATTCATAGTAGAAATATACAGTTACCAGTTTGTCGTGTAATTTGTTATAAATAGCATACATGTATAAATACAAGTCTTTGTTCGAAATAAATAAAACCGTCAAGATTCGTATCGGTGTAATAGTCTTCCGCTTTAATAGCTGCTGCTGTGTCACTGCACTAAATAATTACGATCAGAGGTTATTATTGACATCGAACCGAGTTTTGATGTAATTATAACTAGATCAATGCTCTTCTAATTTTGCCAAAATTTATAGGCAAGTTCGGGTCTTGTGGGATGTAATGGCATGGTCTATATACCCATCAATTGCGTTACTTCTTCCTCTTCCAATAATAGAAAAGTCGGGCTTAATGCTAGAAGCATTCTCTATCAGTCAACTTTAAGAGTCCAGACTTTCAATATGCGATTTACAATATACTAAACGTCATACTAAATTTATACAAACTTTATGTAAACATACATACATATCTGTATAGGTATAAACTACTTTTAACAAATGTAAATGGCATTGTGGTTCTTCTCTATCACTGGGTACCCTTCAATTGATGGAGAGCGGTGCAGCGCATCTTACAAAGAAGCGAAGGCATGCATAAATTAAAATCTGTTGATAATGTGAGAGCTGAATTGGTTTATTCAGTGACCACCAAACTGACCAAACTATAGATTTTTTTTTTTTATACTACGACGGGTGGCAGACAAGCATACGGCTCGCCTGATGTGAAGCGGTTACCGTAGCCATATTAACGCTCGCAACATAAAATATTGCTCACGCGCCGCCACCCCCGCTGCCAACGCAGCATCTCCTTCCTTTCTTTCTGGTGACCTCACTCACACGCAGGAACACAACAACCCTCAAGGGAATTGTTATTTGGCTGCGGCGTTCTGTGAGGTGGAGGTACATTCCCCAGTCGGGTAGCTTACAATTACGCTCCCTACCTCTCTTTTCGCCATAGCTTCGTTCGTCAGTCAGCAGGGTGCACCACGTGCAGGTGAAGTTGGCTTTGGTTCAAAGATCTTGATGAACCACTTACACCCCAAACAACTTCTTGAACATTGCAAGTATTACATATATATAGAGCAGATCAATAGGGTTCGAGTGATACTGGAAGAACTACAGCAGTGTGTTGTGGAAAGCTTCACAACAGCCGGGTTGTGCAATTAAAAATAAGTGTCAAAGTAAGGAATTTCATTTCACTGATTAGCTCGAAAATTCTGTATAGTAAATAACTGAGAAAATATAATCTTTTATAGAAAACGAAATTAAACTAAAACTAACGAAATTAAACTAAACCTATTTTATCTATAAAAAAATAAAAAACATACATGATAGAAAAAATAAACAGAAATTTACCTAGAAATAAAAAATATCCCCAAGATCGTGTCCCCAGAACCCATAAACATCCCAATGTAGGGATACGGGTCTCCCTTCAAGCGAAGGGGTTTTAGAGCAGACTCCACCACGCTGCTCAATTGCGGGTTGGCGGAGGCCAATGTTTTCAAGCCACCCAAAGGTCACTGACTTGGCTTAACGACTGTCGTCTAAAGACAACAACCGGGACCGACGGCTTAACGTGCCCTCCGAAGCACGAAGGAGCTCGAGATAAATAAACCCATCCATAGACAAGCTACGGTTGACGTAGCTTAACTTGCGTGATCGATTAGACTGACACGCGCAACGACGCCAACGAGCTCCTCCCCTCATGGTTACCTCGCTGGATAGCAATAATAATAGGCTAGACGACAATGATAAAAAATTATAAAAAATACATAGCAGTGTCATAAAATATGCAAAACTAGAACAATCTGTGATCTTTAAATTTTGATAACTTATGCCCGACTTGTTCTATGATCGATCAAAGTGTAGTAGGAAAGTCCAATTTAAAAGAATGAAATTATAAAAAAAAAATATTAATTTTGGAAAAACAATCAAAAATACTATAACTTTTGTTATGGCACTAGCTACATAAACGCAGTATTTCACATAGCTGTCGTACAAATTTCTGTTTTAACGTATACAAAATACATAAGTGTGACGTCATAATTATGTAGCCTTTTGTATGGAGCGTTTTCAGGAAAGTCCAAAATTGTGATTTTCAAGTTATCATATCTCGAGAAGTTTTTATGCTATCGAAGTAATTCTTTCACCTATAGTTATATTATTGTGACGTCCTTACATAACAAGCCGAAAGAAAAAATTGTCGTCTAGCCTATTCTCTGAGCAAGGTAATGACCAGCCTTCTGGTGACAGGACGTGTCGACACAGGATAAAATAATTAATAACACACATTTTTTTTCGATTTGTTAAGATAATTATGCTATTGTACAATATTTCCCTTGCATAGTAAGAACCACACGTGTAAAGAACACACCTTATAGTTACATAATCCATCGCTATCTACCTTATAATGCATTAAGAAAACCGGTAGCAACGTTCAACTTCCGACTTTACACATGCCCCAACTTGTGCAAAGATATGATATCCGATAGAATTCTACCAAAGAGCTGTTTAAAGATGTACACGACCGAGTGAAGAGGTCCTTTAACCGGAGTGGTAAAGTTAAGTGATACGCTCTTAAATTTCACATTTTTATGGCTTGGAATTTTCGTTTATACTAAGGTGCATTCTGAATTGTATTACATTGTATACTTATTTATACAGTATTTGAAATGTACGTAACTGAAAGGGAACGTGGTGTACCCTGCTATTAAACAATAGAGACTAGCGAAAAGAGAGGTAGGGCATGTTGTGCTCGATTGGAGAAGTGCCTCCACCTCATAGAAGACTGCAGCCCAATAACAATACCCTTAAGTGAGGATTGTTGTGTTTCTGCGAGTGAATGAGACTGGTGACCACCAGACGTGACGAGATTCTTCGCTGAGTGTCTTGTGATTTCGGCAATTCGCTCCTAATTCCCTTCGACGAGCTCGGTGGTCGAATGGTTAGCAATGGTCTCATTGACTCCAAGGTTGGGGGTTCGATCCCCGCCCAAGACAAATTACAAATTTGTGTGCATGAACATGTCCGTTTGTCTTGATCTGGGTGTTTTCTATGTAATTACAAAAAAAAACGTATTTAAGTACATTAATAAGTTGTTTATTACCTATAGTGCAAGCTTTGCAACAAAAAAGAGAATAAAATCAGTTATCTAATGCCATAGTACAAGCTTTGCTTAGTTTGGGACTACATGGCCGTGTGTAATTTATGTTCTAGACAAATTACACACGGCCATCTAGTCCCAAATATTTATTTATTTATTGAACACGGATGAACTCATTCCTGTGTTTATACCAAACAATAAAATTTTCTATCTTTCTATTTTTTTTCGTATTTTCCAATTATTCCTGGCAGAGGGTGAGAAGTTCCCAGATATATTTATAATATTTTTTTCTTAGAAATAGCACGTTTAGTCAATAGGGGACAATTTTTCCTCCGAGATTGCTGCCTTCTTCAATACGTTAAGCAAACAAGGGGTTGGAGGCGTGACATTTTGTTGTTGATATTTCAACGAATCTACATGTCTTGGGTTTGCTTTTCCATTACTTTTAAGTATTATGTAGATCTGCCTTTCAGATATATTTGAATACCATATTTGTGTGCTTAATATTGCTAGGGTCGCATTGTATTTATAAGTTATCAAATCAAAAAAAAAAAAAATCAAAGATCGAGTATGGGGTGAATAAATTGTGTTATTGGTGGTCACATCATCTAACCTTTGCATTTCTATGTTTTGACTTCACCAGCTAACTGTGAACCAAGCAGTAACTCTTAGGATTGTTGACGATCCCAAACTGACAGACTGTTTAGATTAGAACCTTTAAGTCTGAGAAGAGATTTTGCTTTCCTTTACGTGTTCTACCGATTGTACAATGGGGTGTGTTCAAAGTTGTTTGACATGATGCCCACGGCCTCTTTCTACACTCGCGCCGCTCCCCATCGACAGGGAATTCATCCTCACATATTGGATACACATATCTCCCGCGTACTGTCAAACTGTGGGATGAACTACCTGTCGAGGTTTACTCAGGAGACTACAGCATGGGGTTCTTCAAAATGGGCGTGAAGATGTTTTTACAGGGTCGGCAACGCGCGTGTGATGTCCCTGATGATACAGGGGTTCATAGGCTACGGTAACTACTTTCCATCAGGCGGGACGTTTGCTTGATTGCCACTTTAGTGGTATAAAAAAATCGTTGCAAATTATCAGAAAAGGGGTGTTTAACTTACTCAAACACAAGAATTAGCATTTTTACTTCATTGTTGGTCATTTGGTCATTTCGCGGGCATGACTATTTTCAGTGGTACAAATCCATGTTACGCTCTTTCTTCCGAGTCTCTATTACGTCTAAAATGGAAGTAAAATAAAAATACTTCGACTGTTTAAGAATCGCACCTTTATAAGAATAACATAGTCTAAGATTCATAGATCAATTAAGTATATCTATCAAAAATACACGAAACCAAGCAGATAGAAAAAATAGCAAACACTGAAAGCCAAAGGGGTTTATCCGTTTTCATATAATGGCCAGAATTTCATTACCATAAATATCAAGGAATATTACACAAACAAGTGGTCTATATTTAATAAGCAGTATAAGCAAGAGATAGTTGCCGTTTGCGAGCAGGTATTGTGGATATCACCGTAATATTTTGCCGGAGTTGCCTGGATTACGAGAGACAAATGTCGAGGCTGTTCTGAAAAGGTAACTTTTTGAATAGTTCTAAGCAGGCGGCTGTTTATGAAGTCAATAAATATACTACTGCGAAATAATATTACTGAATGATAAGATAGAGTTTTTTAAGTGTTAATAGTGTGTAATTGGGGTGTAAGTTGCTCACCACGACCTTTAAAGCCAAAGCCAACCTTACCTGCACGTGGTGCACCCTGCCAACTAGCGAAAGCGGCTCTGGCGAAAGAGCGGCTGGTTGCAGCGTATTTGTAAGCTGCCCGACTGGGGAAGTACCTTCACTTCACAGAATACCGCAGCTAAATAACAATTCCCTTAAAGGCTGTTGTGTTTCTGCAAGTGAGTGAGGTCACCAGAAAGGAAGGAGTTGCTGCCAATGCAGCATTTCCTTTCTGTTAAAAATGTCATTTTTTTTTTTTTTATACTACACGTTTTTTCGCTGCCATTTCTAAAACGAATCATTTTGAGAGCTGGCTAATGAATGACGCAAAAATATTTTATTGTATCGATGTGGAAAGCGGAGGATCGCATATGGCGAATTAGGGAAGGCCTATGTTCAGCAGTGAATAGATACAGGCTGATGATGATGATGAGTATACAGTGCGGCTTTTTAACTACCTACCTCTATTTTACCAAAGCCTTAAGCTGCAAGATTAGCTTTGGCTCTACAAATGGTGAGCATATATTTGGTTACATTAAAATGAGTCTACTGTAAAGTCACATTTCTTAAAATAAAATGCTGCTATGCACCGATTTCTGAAAGCTCGAAATCTGTGTTGCTTATTTGCCAATTACGTATTGAACAAAATTGCAAACTCGTCGCTTTTTATTTCGCTCGAGTATCACAATGTCAATTAAGCATGAAAACATTGAACAAAATCCACTAAAGCAACACATCATTTATAGAAAAAGCGAAGAAATCTATATCACGAAGCTCGAACATAAATTGTCGGCTGCGCTACCTCCAGCAGGAATATTTCATCACGTTAGTTTTGGCCTGAGTGGGAATCTGTGTAAACTTTTTGTCTACCCTCAATACGCTTGCCTAATGTACCGGAAATCGCATTTTCCATGACAAAAACTGCGAGGCCGGTAGCCGAAGATCTGCTCGATTGAAGTTTTTCGTCCACTCTGAGATATATTTATGAAAGTTGGCAAACTGGATATTGAATTTTGCCAAGTTATGATTAATCTTATAGTACCTAAGTTGATATTGCTATATTGTAGATTATTTTTATGTCTGTTGGACTAGCTTTTTTTACATGAGAGGGTGGTAAACGTTTATCTGGGTCACCTTATGGAAAGCAATCACCACCGCCCATAGAGATCAGCAACACCAAGGAATCGCCGATTCGTTTCTAGTCTATGCTCCTTCCTTTCTTTCTGGTGATCTCACTCACTCGCAGGAACGCAACAATCATCAATTAATAAATAAATAACAAATGTAATAACTTCTGTGTATTTTTGTTACGACAATTATGTAAAAACATTGGGGCCATAAATTGCTATATTATAGAATAAACATCCTTAGTTGAAATATGGTGGGTGTTACGATATTATGAATGAGCCCTTACATAATATTTCATACTTCATAAGTTCACAATTCTAATAATTTAAAAATTATATGATACTTTGTTTTTAAATTAGAAATTAAAAACTGACATATTGTTTTTATAATGATTTAAAAAAAAAAACCGACTTCATTTGGCAAGCGCAGCTTATTGGTGGAATACCCCGGGAGACGCTGCTGCCCGTCTTCCGGGAGAAAAGTTATTGCGTCACACAAGATTCCTTAGTACGACATCCAGCGCAGAGCAATGGAGTGGCGCAATTTTATATTGCCGGGAACCACACGGCAAATTTAAGGGTTTCCGTCGATTTTTCTGGGATCCCATCATCAGAGCCTGACTTGGTGAATATGGGTCCACCTCGCAATCATACCCTTTCAAATAAAAAAATAGAATTTGACCATACGTGCTTATAAAATTTAAGGGTTTCCCTTGATTTCCCTGGGATCCCATCATCAGATCCTGACTTGGTGAATGTGGGACCATCTTGCAATCATACCTTCTCAAATAAAAAAACAATTATGAAAATCGGTTCACAATTCTCGAAGTTATCTAATAATATACATACAAAAAAAAAAAATCAGTCGAATTGAGAACCTCCTCCTTTTTTGAAGTCGGTTAAAAATATATTGTATTTTGAATTACGAAAAATAATTTTCATTTCAAACTTTTTAGCCGGTAGGTGTATACACTAGCGAATATTTTTTTTTTAAACATCCAGTTGTTTTCTTTATTAATACACACAGTCCTACCTTTAACGATCAGAGGGTAAATTCTCTTAATTATTTCACATCGTAGAATGAAATTGACCGAATCGAAATTGGATTATGAATTGCCTGAAAATTGTATAATTGATTTCTTTCATTACTTAATATAAATCACCCTCAGGCGATCTGTAGATGTGGATGGTTAGAACAACAACGTGCAAATGTTGTTCTAACCATCAAGCGACAGCAGTTTTCATGAACTAATTGGTGGCAAAGTAGTGTAGATCAAGTTGCAGTTACAAAATTTTTACTAAGTACGTTTTAATTACGAGAATTGTCACTTAGCTCGAACGCGCCGTATACTGACACGAATACACGCCATATATTTGCGACACTATAACGACACTACGTGACAACACGGAACGCGGAATGAACAGCTTGGGCGCGGTCTGTTGACACTACATATCTACTAGGATGTATAGATGAAGAATGCCCACTTCAGAGACGTTACCAAAATTGAATTGCATATGTGTGAGTTTCTAGTCGAGGAGCTCCATGGCGTCGTTGCGCGTGTCAGTCGTCTCAAACACGCAAGTTAAGCAACATCGACTGCAGCCTGTCCATGGATGGGTTTATTTATCTCGAGCTCCTCCGTGTTTCGGAGGGCATGTTAAGCTCTCGGTCTCGGCTGTTGTCATTAGATGACAGTCTGGTATCTATGGTATCTCGTGTTGTGTAATACATATCGACGGTCCCTACGTATAAAGCGACATGTCAAAAATTGCATATTTTTTTTTATTGCATAAATTGCTATAGATTGTCCGTAAAAAAACACTTTCTTTTTTTATTGATTGTATATAATTTTAAAAAGTAAGAAATTAACTCATTTGTCCAATAATAATATTCTTTAATTACTATATTGTAGTATAAGCAGACATGTACATTTTAGTAATTGTTATGAATTGCCTTCAAATCTAGTTGGGGTTAAAATATTTATATATCGCAGAGGTGGAGAGATTTTATGACAAACTCTATGCTGCACATGCACCTGTCCCTACATCAGCTGCTCGTGTAAGTGATCGCCGAGCCCCGCTAACCCGACACGAAACCGAGGATATTCCAGACATCAGCATGGGTGAGATTAGGATAGCCCTTGAATAGCTGAAAAATGGTAAGGCTCCCGGTGAGGACGGAATTACAACAGAACTGTTGAAAGCTGGAGGAACTCCGGTTCTAAAGGAACTGCAACGTCTGTTTGATTCCGTCATTCACAATGGGACCGTACCAGTCGTGGGGACCAGGAGTTTGGTCGTCTTGTTCTTCAAAAAAGGTGACAAAACCTTATTGAAGAATTATAGACTGATCTCACTCCTGACCCACGTGTATAAGCTGTTTTCAAGGGTTATCACGAATCGTCTCGCTCGAAGGCTTGATACCAGCTACTGGAACAGGCTGGGTTTCGTAAAGGCTACAGTACCGTGGACCACATATATACATTGCGGCAGATTGTGCAGAAAACCACAGAGTACAATTTGCCGTTCTGTGTGGCTTTTGTGGATTACGTTCTCGTAATTCGACTCCATCGAAACTTGGTCTGTTCTGGAATCCTTACAGCGGTGCCAAGTTGACCACCGTTATATCGAGGTGCTGAGATGGTTGTATAGAGCTGCGACAATGACAGTCCGCGTCCAGGACCAGCAGTCTAAGCCTATTCACCGTTGCCCTGGAAGACGTATTTAAGACGTTGGACTGGAAAAAACGGGGCGTCTGTGTGAATGGCGAGTACATCTCACACCTTCGGTTTGTCGATGACGTGGTCATAATGGCTGAATCGCTGGAGGATCTCGGTCGTATGTTGGTCGATCCCAATGCTGCATCTCGACGTGTGGGGCTGGGGATGAATTTCGACAAGACGAAAGTCATGTACAACGATTTTGTCAAAGAGATCAATAGACGCATTCGACTGGGCTGAGCAGCTTTTGGAAAGCTTCGGCACATCTTCGCCGCACAGATACCCCAATGCTTAAAGACTAAAGTCTTCAACCAGTGCGTCCTCCCTGCAATGTCATATGGTGCAGAGACTTGGACACTGACCATCGGACTGGTCCACAGGCTAAAGGTCGCGCAGCGAGCGATGGAGAGGGCTATGTTCGGGGTTTCTCTGCGGGATCGAATCCGGAACGAAGAAATTCGATGGAGAACTAAAGTTGTCGACATAGCCTTCAGAGTTTGCAAGCTGAAGTAACAATGGGCATGGCAGTGGCATATATATATATATATTTATTAACAAGGTGTTATATTTTTATAGTTTCTTTTTATTTAGCTACTTTGATAGCATGCAAATGTTAACAATAAACTTAACTTAACGTAGTATAAAAAAATAACTATTACTACAATCGTTAGCAATGAAACAAGTAAGTATTTCTTCATTACAATCTTCAATCATTAATATACAGTAACTATAGTAACAGAGACATGTTTCAGTTTTTGTCATATACTATCAATAATTTTATCTAGTGCTTATATTACAGCTTTTAATGTCTTAAGCATGTTAGGTAGAGAAGCCGATTCGGTATCGCGTCTAAGACTAAATAAATTACCATATAATAAATTACTACAGATGTTTGTATGTAAATGTATGGCGTAAGTCGGTAACATAAAAATAATTTCGTACATATTTCAAGCCTAAAAGCATCGGTGAGTTACATTCGATACATCACGTCGCGGCTATAAACATATATTCGATACATCGAAAATCGCAAAGTGCTCGTTGCGAGTACTAAGCGATTGAGATGTTATATTATATCATACAGAGTTAACGTATGTGCGCGTATTTCAGGTTGTTGAAAAATACATTTATGGCAAAATCGATACTTAGCAGCTAAGTTATGATATATGTTCTAACTGACCTCATGAGCTTTATTATGGTTGTTTTTAGTGTTTTGAAATAAAGTTCGAAATACGTGCTGTAATAGTTTCATTTTAGTGTAAATCTGTCTGAATAATCAGTCTGTATGAATAAATTCTCAATATCTCAGATATCTCTATGTTTTTATCATTCAGAAATTCCTGTGTCACATAATATGTTTTATTTAAAAGAAACTGTTTTCATTTTGTTTTAAAAATGAGACTCTCCTTTACAGCGGTAGGTTGTTGATTAGATAGAACCCATACATAATATGTTTTTGTAAAATGTTGCGGTTATTGTCGGAGGCACTTGTAATTTACCATCAAGCAGTTTCATATGTATAAATTTATTAAATAAATGAAGATTAGATTTCACGAACAAAGCGGTTTCCAAAATATATATATTATTTAATTAATATTTATTATTACAAGTGGTCTTGGTCGAAATTCGACCATAATTAATTAACATTATGACTATAACAATAAATAAAAGAGTACCTTTACGACCCCTTGGTATTGCTGATTTCTATGGGTGGTGGTGATTGCTTTCCATCAGGTGACCCACAAGCTCGCTTGCCCCCCTCTAATATATAAAAAAAGTACCTATATATGCGTGTGTGTGTCAAATATAAGGTAGTGTCTGTAATGTTTTTTTTATTGATTTAATGTATTTTTTATGCATAATTTTAAACAAATGTACTCTGCACTCCTTTTCTATATAAACTGTAAGTGTGCGAAATTTCATACATTCCTCCGTCCCACTATGGTTCGTGTGGAACAAGTTAGCTGGACAATATTATTTGCTTTGATTTTTATGTCTAAATGAGGTTATAAAGCATAGATGTAAAGTCCTATGTACTTCTTGGAGGGCAATTTTTCATTTGAGTGAACAAAGTTCAAGAATATGTACAGAATATCTATATTTTTATCAAGATTTTTATAAAATAATTTATCTCTAAATCTAACTTAATAACTAATAACAGATACATAAAACACTCAGCAACAAAATCTATCTCTCATTATCATCACTATCCTCAGATGAATCATTCAATGAATTGTAATGATGATGATGATGAGTGCCAGAACTATGAAAACTATGAAAAACATTTTCATCCTTACAGCAAGGTTGAACTATGAAATCTAAGACTTAATGTGTTATTGACATCTGACCATGTGAAGTGAATGTCACATGGTCAGATGTCAATAACACATTAAGTAAATCTCTATTCGTAGATTGTTTTTTTTTTGTTGTATTCACGAATTCTTTTGCAGGCCTTCGTCAGGCTCTGATGCTCCACTCCTGGATACAGAAGTTTAGTTACCTAAGTGGAAGACTAATGAGTTCATCTTAATAAGTAATTACTAGAAATTTAAGGGTCGTTTTTGTCTAGCTAGCTTGTTCTATTCGAACCATAGTGCGTTCGTGCAATTTTCGTAAAAAGGAGAATAAAGTTTTTGCTTCACGTATTAATATAATGTATACGATATTTGTGCAATGACATTTAAAATTGTTTTTCGCAGTGCGGATTACGGAACCAACTATACCTACCAATACCTACTCACGAAAGTACGGTCCACTTTACGAGACATCGATTTTAGTTTCGTTTAAATTTACTACGTAGGTAGTTCTCGTTGGGATTGGAAAGTTAGTTAATTCATGATTTGTGTAATTGGATAATGTGCGTTTTAGAGATTGACCCTGTGGACTGACCCGTGGAAAGTTTGTAATGGATTTGCGACCTTGTTTTCTAAATTGAAAAGTTACAGGATTTAGACTAGTTTATCGCATCTATATATTTTGATAAAATTGTTATTTATAACTGGCCGATATCTGTACATAGCACATTTTTCAAAATAAATAACGGTCAATTGTAATTTGAATTCACACACCGAGGGTTCCAGCTTTTCATTAACTGTGAAGAAAACTTATTAATAAAATTTAAGCTAGGGTACAGCGCATTTGTAAGCTGCCCCATTGGGGAAGTACCTCCACCTCGCAGAATACCATAGCCAATAACAATTCCCTTAAGAGTTGTTGTGTCCCTGCGAGCGAGTGAGTTCACTAGAAAGAAAGGAGTTGTTGCGTTGGCAGCGGCAGTAGTGGCACACGAGAGACATTTCGTGTTGCGACCATTAATATGGCTACGGTAACCGCTTCACATCAGGTTTGTACCATGTTTGTCTACCACTCGTAGAAGTATAAATAAACTATAAAATATATTTTTTAGAGAAAAAAAACCTAATTTCCACAACCCAGACTATATATTATTATAATATATTTCAGAACATAAGATGGATTCAGACATTTTAAAGTAGGTATCTTTCATTTCACAAGTTTGTAGTGAGTACAGACGTACCGAAGAAACATAGTTAGCCAAATATTTTCAAAGCAAATGGATCATGTTTTCATTATGTAAAAGTGTAGGGTTGATACAGGTTGTTATTTTAATTATAACTTTTTATCTAGAAAACGGATAGGTACGTCAATATGGAAATAGTGAGGAAACTCGCATTCATAATTCAATTACTTTATGAACAAATACATTAAAATTGCTCTTTAGTTACTAAAACTTACAATTTTCCAATGACTCGAGCCAAACACGGCCTCCCAGGTATGCTGCCGCAGCTAATACAATTGATTATATGTAGTTCTCGCATAGAATTACAAAGTATGAGAGTTACGTAGCCAAATAAATGGTATTGGATAAATTTACAAACACAAACATATTTTCACCAAGTTAGTGAAACAATGGGTAACAATGTAACCACAATGTTGGGTCCACAAAAAGCTGTGGCTATAAATTGGCCACTCCGTCGGTCGAATCGGCTTGATAGTGGTCGTCTCTCGAACTATAATGAATCAATTTAATGTCTCTTTATACAGCTTTATTTTGGGGTGTGAGTGGATCACCACGTTCTTTAGAGCTAGGTTCTTTAAAACTAGGGTCATAAGTTCATAACATATAGGTCATCTCTAAACGTTAACAACCAGGACAAGGTACGTGAAAACTCCGGCTTTTGAATCTTAAAATCCGAACATGTCATCGGTGTTTTTAGGGTTCCGTACCCAAAGGGTAAAACGGACCCTATTACTGAGACTTCGCTGTCCGTCCGTCTGTCACGAGGCTGTATCACTTGAGGGGAGACCCGTATCGCAGCAATGGGATTATTATGGATTGATGCAGATGCATGAGTGCTGCGGCTGGGCTAGAATCCTGAAAATTAGCTTTATTTTATACCACTGACAAACAAGCGTACGACCCGCGTGGTAGTATGCCTGAGATCAAAATGCATTTATTTAAACAAGTAGGGTTTGAGGGCTTGAAAATAATATAATAAAGAAATATTTAAACTTTATTTACCACAACTTAAAGGTACATTTACGCGGGGGTGTATTGCACCCCTGAAGACTGCCCGGGTAAAGAGCCTATAGCTCGAGGCCCGTACGTATTCCCCGTGGATACATGTCCCCAAGTCAGGTCAGGCCTCTCTCGTCCGTCCCAGACAGGAGGAGGATGTGGCCTACACTCCCCACGCTGGCCAAACGGGTTGGGGAGGCCTGATCGATGATTGATAATGTATTTCACTTGTACGACATCCACGGGAAGAGACGGAGTGATTCTATTCTAGTCTACCGGAAACCACACGGCCAACATACATACTACACGCCCAATATACAACATACATACATGCACATTACATAAAAATCAAAATGTATATTACATATAAAATTATATACATATCAATAGGAGGACGATTGACAGTTTTGGCCAATTGTTCAAGAGGTAAACATGAACTTTCTTTTGAATTGAAATCAAATTTATTCGAGGATCTTCTGAGGCTATCGAGTAGCCCATTCCAGAGAGATAAGAAGGGAAGCCATTTGAGCCGATATCTAAATTCGGAAACACGGTTTGCAGAGTCCGAGAACCGAATACAGAGATCCTGAATCTAAAGCTTTGGATTCAATTTAATTGTTCCACGGCGAGATCGAGGTATCAGGAGGAAGTATAATCGAGAATAGGAAGGAACGAATGAGCCAGTGCAATTTTCGTATCAATTTCTAGACAATTTAGAAGTATTCTAAGTGAGCTGGCGTAAGGAAATAGCTGTCATTCAATACATCTACTAATTTATACATATGTATAAATTAGTAAATGTATTATATAATCAACTTGTAATCGACCGACGATGTCTATTCTTATGAGATATTTGAGAAAAATGTACACGAGGTGACTAGAAGGCATAACATTCTTGTTAGAATTTTTGTCTGTATACTTTTCGCATATAAGTGTTCAAAATCTATGTATGTATGTATGTAATGTCTTTATTATACCACAAAACAATACAAAGAAAAGTAGACAAAATAGAAAATAGTCTGGCGAAAATTAAACAGTATAAAGGCGGGCTTATCTCTGAAAGAAATCTCTTCCAGCCAACCGTAGAGTGCTTGAAAGGATTCCTAATAGGCGTGGTTATATAGTCAATGTCCGCAATCTAGGCGCTCCTTTAGTACTTTAGATTTAGGCACATTATAAAGAATAGTACTACGTTTAGGTTTGACTTTGACTAGTTAAACCTCAGGTACATCACCTCTAAACCACTTTTGACCGCTAAAATTGGTGATAAATAGTTTTGACTAAAGACTCCAAGGACGTTAATCAAAACCACTTTTAAATGACTTATGCAGCCAAAAGTAGTTTTCACCGGGGCCGTTGATTAGGTTAAGCTTGCGATCAACAAAACAACTTGCTTTCGGAGAGGGAGGTGATATACCCGAGGTTTAAACTAGACAAACCTAGCACCTAGATATCGGGTATTGACTAAAACATAATAATATTATTATATATAATCTCGCAAAACCTACTTACTATGCGAAATTAGATAGGGACTTTACTGTTGAGATGTGGAGCATGTTTCGTTTTGATACATCGACTAGAAGTACGTAGTAGTTAATAATAATAACTGTTTATTTTCTGAAGTCCACCAGGACGGAGCTGCTGGCAGCCGCTAGTATTATAATAATAAATAAATGTTAACATAATGTTCATAAATGTTAACAAAATGGGAAATTTTTTACATATTGTTGTAACATTTTGTTGTGTCTTCGAGTTGATTCCGAGTTAACAAATGTCAATGTTTCATATTTATTGTGGCATTTAGACAATTATCGAATCTTTGCTGGATGACAAGTGATTATCCACGGGCCCAATCGAAGGAAATTCGTATCTGAAAAATTTCGAACTCTCTCCCGAAATCTCGAGTGTTCACTTCAGAACAGGCTCCCATATATCGTGGTTTACGTGGAAGGTCGTTTTACGATAGTTTCTGTACTATGTTCGTATACAAACTAGTTTCATTTTCAAATTCAGTAAGTAGTGGCTCAAATTATAACAAATGGGGCAATAGATCACGCGGCTAAGCCGGGGCAGGTGTGTCTTCTTGATGCCTCGTAATTTCACTTTGCCCCTATTCTCGGGTCTTGTGCACAGTAGACGTTATTTATTGTTTTGATCTTAATTTCAAATGTCGTTTGTGATAATTTTTTCCTCAAATGAATTTAAAGGAGGGTTATTTATACCCCTATACTAATATTATAAACGGAGAAGATTATTTTTGTATTTTTATTTGTATATAAACTCAAAATCGACCGACCGACTATTAAAATTCTAAACTTTTAAAATCAAATTTTCACCGTATAATAGAAAGAACCTAAGGTTACATGTAATTTATGTAAGCGTTTTAAATTCGAAAAATTTACAACTATGTTCTTAAATGAAGTCCTTTTAAAAAAAATCCCAGGAGAATTAGGGACAGGGAGTGTGGGGTTCATAAAAAGTGCATATAGAGGTTTATAAAGGGTCTACAATGCGTGAGTATACTCCTTGTATCGCAGGCCGCGGTAGCCGCTTATATTATCAGGCGGGCTGAATTTTTGTTTTTCACCTTAATGGTATAGAAAAAGTATCGTCAAGCCATATCAGGGTGGGCCCATATACGTGCAGGAGTGCAAAGATATCAAAGGGGGTTTTAAGCTACCCCATATAGTGGTACTTTCCTACGCTGCTCTATTGCGGATCAGCGGATTAGTACACGTATTGGATATTTGTAATCGTGAAAATATGAACTATATTTTGTTAGAAGTGATCATATACAGATCATATACATTAACTTTAAAACAAAAAAACCGGCCAAGTGCGAGTCGGACTCGCCCACCGAGGGTTCATACGTAGGATCATTATAAATTTGATATTTTTCATTATAAATAAGAAATAATGCGTCGGAAAAAATAAATAAAATATATTTGGCAATGTGCACATCAAGCCCTTTCATATGATGCCCCAATTGAACTATAAAAATAGTAGCTTCAATTTGAAATTTCGACCTCCTATAAAAAATATAGACTCCCCATTTTTTAAGATTTAATTACAAATATATAGTTTTGAGATTTATTCTTGTACTTGTAGTCTATAATGATGTTACTTGCCAAATTTCGTAGTTCTAGGTCAACGGGAAGTACCCTATAGGTTTTGATTCCCTTGAGAATGTGTCGAAATATGCGTTTTTTGCTGAATAAACCACCGTAACTTTTTTTTACGTAAACGTAGCAGTTTGATTTTTTTGCAGCTTCATGGGACCGTAGACCTGAGTATACAGTTCAAATTTCAGCTTGATACCGTCACGCATTCTCGACATAGAGGGTCTTGACAGACAGACATACAGACAGACGGACAACAAAGTGATGTTATAAGGGTTCCGTTTTTCCTATTGAAGTACGGAACCCTAAAAAAAACTTGAACAGAATAGTAACGTATATTCGTTAATGTAAAGTTCAAGTTAACTCCACAGCGCACTTAAAGGAAGGGTAGTAGATTTATTAATGTATCTTAAGAACTTAATTGTTAAGAAGAGAACCGCTCCGGCTTCATTGCCAAATAGCATTCTCTTGCATTTGGCGTAATGCACATCGCGTCTAGGGGTGCTGCATATGATCTTATTATGATTATGAATTTAATTAGGGTAATTTTTTTTAATGTCTCCTTTGTCACCTGGATGCGAGCCCCCTTACCACCATCTCTTATCGCGATTCAATAACTGGATAGAATGCTTATTCATACCAATGAATAAGCGACTCTATTTCAAATGGAATAGAGTCGCTTATTCATTGGTATGAATAAGCATTCTATTCAGTTATTGAATCGCGATAAGAGATGGTGGTAAGGGGGCAGTTTGCCAGGTTGTATAATACTTTTTTCTACCAACTCAGAACTTCTGCATAGAGTTTTGTACCAACACTACACATTCTACTATTTTCATAAATCATGCTATGCCGCGGTTATACGACATTATTTTCTTGAGAGAAGAAGAATACTTTATCAAATTCAACATCTAATTACGATATCAACATTTTTAGTATCTGTTCCTGACAACCCAAAAGATTATGAATGACTTTGTGACAACCCTTACATCGAATACCTATTACATTGAAATTTATAATTCATAATGTCATTGACGTTTTATGTCTAAACTAAATCTAATCTAGACGGTGTTTTGTTGTTTTTACTTGAATATGTCTTTAAAATTGCTTCCATAGGGAGGCAATTCAAAAAACCAATGTCGTGTTGCAGCTACTTATCTGTCATCTCCATCCAAAATTCAATCACGCCACTGGATAGAGGAAGAATCAAAGAATTACTCTAAGTAAGGACTATTGAACATTGCCTGCGCGGGAGGGGGAAGCGCTGCCATTTTGTGATAATTTTAGTGCATATAAGTATTCACGTACAACACACGTCCATAGATACGAACGTGTGTTGGACGTAGTCCACGAAGAGCACCCGTCTGAATAGCACCTATGCGAATAGCACCTAGCCTAGTCCACGAAGGGCACCTATCAATATTTTTGGCAGGTGCTCTTCGTGGATTCAAATTTATTTTTACATTTTTGTCCACGAAGAGCACCTACGACTCAGCAGCCTAGTGCTGGGGTGTATATGTTTTACAGGACGTTACTAAATGAAAAATATCGATAAAAATCGTCGATTATCAAGGTAATCAGATTGTTTTTGTGTTTCTACAAAAACCATGTCAGTAAACGTGGTTATTAGGCAACAAAAAAAAATTATAAACTTATTTTTTCATTTTCTTCAAATATTTCTGACGCTGATAATATGACGTTCACAATTTCTTTTTCTTTTTAGTTTTTCTACTCTATAAAACGAAAATAGCTAGGTATAAATAATTAGGTATAAATAGTGTAATTACACACCAAAAAAATTATTCATTCAAAAATTTTGAACGTATTATATTTATGGACTTATATTTTGAACGTATTATATTACAAAAAAGGGGCCGTCCATTAATCACGTGAGGCTCCAAAGAGGGGGGAGGGCTTCGATAAAAATCACGAAATATCACCGGGGGGGGGGGGGGGGGTAGTAGTAAGATATCACGTGTATATATTTTTTGTGGTTGTTCAGTGGAGTTATTTGACATAATGGCCTCCTTCTACTGTTGCACCGCTCGCCATCGAGCCTACTGTCATTAAAAATAATATTCCAAAAATTTTTTGATTATTTGTAGCTTCAAAAATTCACATGATTGGGGGGGGGGGGGGCAGTAAATAGTACACGTGCTTGGTTTAATGGTTTCTATTATATATACAAGAAAAAATGAATGAATTTTATATATACATACATACATATTAAGAATTTAAACTATATGTGTGTTTGTCGTACCATATACATACACGTCAAGCGAACGCTCGGGCGATCTACATGGTAGGTGGTGTTGGTTGCCGCGCTATAAGATACCTGTGTTGTCCGTCTGTCTGTCTGTCAAGACCCTCTAAGTCGAGAATGCGTGAAGGTATCAAGCTGAAATTTGAACTGTATACTCAGGACTGCGGTCCCATGCAGTTGTAAAAAAATCAAACTGCTAAGTATACGTAAAAAAAAAGATACGGTCGTTTATTCAGCAAAAAACGCATATTTCGACACATTCTCAAGGGAATCAAAATTCATAGGGTACTTCCCGTTGACCTAGAACTATGAAATTTGGCAAGTAACATCGTTATAGACTACAAGTACCTACAAGAATAAATCTCATAACTGTACATTTGTAATTAAATCTTAAAAAAGGTGGTTTGATTCTTGAACTATTTATAATGATCCTACGTACGGAACCCTCGTGGGCGAGTCCGCCTCGCACTAGTCGGGTTTTTTTAATTAAATTCATAGCATAAGTTCTTTAAGTCGGGAGTTTCAAAATTATTTTATCCTTTTTCAACTACGTTTTAACCGTCGTGGATGTTTTCAAATTTTTTAATTTTGTTTTTATTTCAAACTATTTAGAGAGCAAGCATATGTATTACAAATCAAACCGCATCAGAATCAAACTAGTAGTTTTGGTTTTGCACAAACAAATGTTTACTGCAGCGCCCTCTGGTGAGTCGTTACTGTAACACCTATCTAAGAACATGCTCCAATCAAACCCGAACCCATCACTGAAAACCGCATCAAAATCGGACTCGTACTTTTGGAGATAAATGGCAACATTGATTTGCACAAACATCCTAGTACCTCAAACGCATATACTCGTACCGTCTCAGTTCCGTCGTGGGTAAAAATGATAAATAACCACGTTTAATAACATATTTTTTGTAGAAACGCAAAAAAAATCTGTTTACCTTACCTTATTTTATCGATATTTTTCATTTAGTAACGTCCTGTAAAACATATACACCCCAGCACTAGGCTGCTGAGTCGTAGGTGCTCTTCGTTGACAAAAATGTAAAAATAAATTTGAATCCACGAAGAGCACCTGCCAAAAATATTGATAGGTGCCCTTCGTGGACTAGGCTAGGTGCTATTCGCATAGGTGCTATTCAGACGGGTGCTCTTCGTGGACTACGTCGTGTGTTGTACGTGAATAAGTTATATGTACTAAAATTACCTCAAAATGGCAGCACACAGATACAAGCATACCCCATTTGTTTTACAATGTCGGGTGACAAACAAGCACGCGGCCCACCTGATGTGCAGCGGTTACCATAACCCGATAAACACTCGCAACATAAAATATCGATTGCATGCCGACACAGTTTCCAACTTCAGTAACGGTACAAGTAAAAACAGTAACGTCAGCAACTCCTTTATTCCTGGTAACCTCACCCACTGCAGGTGGGCGCTCTGAATCCCACCCACTTCCCCAGTCAGGCAGTTTACATAAATATATTACCTACATATACGCTGTCTGTGTCCTACTTCTCTTTTGCCAAAGCCACATTTAGGCAGTCAACAGGGAGCACCATGTGCAAGTGTGGTAGTGGCTCTCAAAATGGTAGTGAGCCACATCCACCTCCACTAACTTAGCTACTAACGACATTATAATTACATAGACAATCTATTACCTAACTACCAAGACCTACCTAGTGGTATTCGAAGAGATTGTCGCCACAGTATAAGTAATAGTACTACGTACAGTATGGCAACTTCCTGACGCTCACTAGTGTCGACCTCACCTCCCCTCTGACACAAATCTGGAACTGTTTGTATGGCACACACGCTCATTTCTGCTCTGCACAGACGTCATTGTTTATGTAGTAGCAAATGAAATTTGTATGTAGTGGCCGGAGTGTGTTGTCGCTCGTTTCGTTCCTTCGATATAAACACTTTTCATGTATATATCTATATTTTTCACACTAATACTAACTTCTGTAGTAAAGTTTCTACATTTACACCACCCTTACATATTTAAAGAGAGTGTGTAAGGGTAACCCCTCATATTCAATGTAACATAATGTGTAAATTCGTTAGCTTCGGAGCTATATTTAGCCCGCGGCGGCACTCGTCACCTAAGATGCAGGAACCATGGCAACGGAGTGAGGAAATCTTGTCTCATATAATCACACGGCTCTCACCCCCGCGATGTGCATAAACGATACAACTAGGGTTGCCAAAATTGGGATTTCGAAACTCCCGATAATCCCATTGTTTTGAATATTTTTATTTTACTAATGACATTCTAATGTAATGGGAATGTTTGATATTTTTTCTGACACCAGACGTCGCTAGGTAGGCGTCGGGTCCAGATTGTCTAATTGTACTGAATTTTTTGACAGTGAAACTTCAAGACGACAAGACAACACAAGACATTTGACAAGATGCTATGATTTTACAGATGATTGAACCCTACGCTACAGTGATGCCAAAAGACCCTCATTGTAATTCACTCATACTGTATGATCCATTGACGGTCGAAATAAAGTTATTATTATTATTATAATCAGATGTCATTATTTTAGGTGTATGTTTATGATCTCATGATATGTAAGTACTTAATAATAAGGGACGCCGAATAAGGCAGACAGATTTATATGCTAGCTCACAATAGGGGCCCTACCGCCGAAGCTGAAGCCGATTACCATTGGATTTTTTGATGGCAAAAATAAAACTTCAGCTTAGATTGGTGGTAATTGTGTTAAGCTTAAGTGGTAGAGACCCTAGAGCACTACCGACTAAACCGAAAAAGTTTATCAATAACTTTAACCTAACACCTATTTTTAGAATCAAAATATTCTATTCGATATTTTTAGCAAATTTTATTTCGATTTGAATACATATGTAGATCTAGGAGTCTCTCTGCGAGATCGAATCAGAAATGAGGAGATCCGTAGAAGAACCAAGGTTACCGACGTAGCCCAGCGGATTAGCAAGTTGAAGTGGCAGTGGGCAGGGCACATAGCACGGAGGACGATTGACCGATGGGGTCGAAAAGTTCTCGAGTGGAGACCACGTACCGGCAAGCGCAGCGTAGGACGTCCACCCACAAGGTGGACAGACGACCTCATTAAGATCGTGGGATCGCGCTGGATGCAAGCCGCTTCCAACCGGTCTTATTGGAGATCTAGAGGGGAGGCCTATGTCCAGCAGTGGACTTTCAATGGCTGAGATGATGATGATGATGACATTATGTAGATCTAGGATTTCTTTTGTTTATATGAGAAGGGGGTAAACGAGCATGTGGGTCACCTGATAGAAAGCAATCACCACCGGCCATGGAGATCAGTAACACCATGTGGGGTCGCCGATCCGTTGTCAGCCTATACTCTTTTCTTTCTTTCTTTATGGTGACCTCTCTCACTCGCAGGAACACAACAACCCTCAAGGGAATTGTTATTTGGCTGTGGTATTCTGTGAGGTGGATGTAGTACTTCCCCAGTCGGGCAGCTAAAAAAATGCGCTATGCCCGACTTCTCTTTTCACCAGAGACTCGTTTCTCAGTCAGCATGGTGCACCACGTGCGGGTGAGTTTGGCTTTGGTTCAAAGATGTCGATGAACCACTTACACCCCAACGATTTTTAGGTGATTGTATAAACTCTTCGCATTATAGGGTTTCTGGGGATCAGGTATCTACGTATTAGGTCCGACTAAATTGGCTAGTACGTACATTTTTAAACTTACATAATAGGAACAGGCCAGCAAAATAAAGAAAAAGCTTACACAATCGCAAATATCGGCCGTGTGGTTTCCGGCGGACTAGAATAGAATCACTCCGTTTCTTCCCGTGGATGTCGTACAAGGGGACTAAGGTCGCCTTTTACGCCATTATCAAATATCGATAAGGCCTCCCCAACCCGTTTGGCCAGCGTGGGGAGTGTAGGCCAAAACCTCCTTCCGCCTAGGACGGACGAGAGAGGGTCGTGCTCCTGTAGTGGAGACTAAAATAGACCTGATGATGATGATTATGAATCGCAAATAAAATTGCATGTAATTAGTCCAGTACATCATTTAAACTATATTTATATTTTAAAGCCGGAACTAACTATTCACACCATCCAATTAAAGAAGTATCTTGCATGCCAATTTGGTAAAAGGAATTTGTACAAAGTAAAGTTGCGTACAATTTGCTTTGGGATGTGACCATTAGAAGTGACTGTACGCTTGACTGTACGACGTGATTTTTGCATTAATTTGCAACTCTACACCTTCCCACTTCCCTATCGCATTTCATGCCAAAAAAATCTAAAAGTTGCAAGCTACTTGTTTACCATGAAATTATTGATAGATACATACATATTTATCGTATTAATATATTTATTTTTATGAAATAACTATTTGGTTTGGACGACACAGCCCTACCCAACCCATAAACATAATTATTATTCTATTTATTTGTCTTGTCATGTGTCACATTGTCATGTTTTTTTAAATAGTTTCTGAACAATAAAACATTGAAAGTGATACACACGTACATGTAACAAAAATGTGTATTTATTATTCTTATACGTGACAACCCTGGTCGTAGGTACATATTATATTTTCCAAGTCATAAAACTAAGTGGAATTTCCGATGTTTCAATAATGTTGATCTTGTGGTTTGAGTGTGGGGGTGTAGGTTCGATTACTTACTTGTGTATTTCAATAAAAATGATATTATTATCATCATCACATATTATAATATCTAGTCTCATGGCGCGCTTAGTTTTCGTTTATTCTGCTAGTATCCATTCACAATAGAGATGGGCAAAACATCGGGCATTTACGTTCAAATTCCCATTTTTTGGAATTATATATGCCCTGTTTTTGGACATAAATATGGAATTTATATGTCTATCAATCTATCGTCAACCATTATTCATCTCACTGTTGCGATAGAGATCTCCCCACAATCGAAGGGGCTTAGAGCATACTACATCACCCTGCTCAACTGCAGGTTGGCGGATGCCAGTGTTTTGTAGCCGTCTAAAGGCCACTAACTTGGCATAACGACTGTCAGCAACAACTGTGAATGATAACAGCCGGGACCGACCCCTAACAATAACATGCCCTCCGAACGATGCTAAGGTAAAGTCGACATTGCTTAACTTGCGTGTTCGCTTAGACTGATACGCGCAACGATGCCATCGAGCTTCTCGAAATGAAGCTTCTCTTTTAGGACGGTTCAAACTTTTTTCCGGAGCAACGAAACTTGCTCGAGATTTAATTTCTAGGAGATAATACATTCTGAAGTTTAGCATTCATAACGACATGTTCCAGTGTTCACGCTCTCTTATTGCATATGCGGCGTTTATGAAAAACGTGCTAGTGTGCATGATGGCTTGGAATTTAAAATTGAGAGAAATTCATTTTTGAGTGTTTTGTTGATCGTATGAGCGTTTAAGAGGAAATATGAATGCGTTTTCTGCATATAAATGTTTTTGGCACGAGTATTGGGGTATAACTGGTACATCCATCAACATCTTTGAACCAATGACAACAACTGCACGTGGTACACCCTGCCGACTAGCGAAAGAGACTCTGCCAAAAGAGAGATAAGGTTACAGCGTATTTGTAAGCTGCCTAATTAGGGAAGTACCTCGAAGTCAATCAGAAAGAAAGAAAGGAAGGAGTGTACGTAGGCTGGCAGCGGATCGGCGATCCCTTGGTGTTGCTGATCTCAATTGCAATCGCTAGGTGGTGATTCCTTTCCATCACGTGTCCCACATGCTCTTTTGCCTCGCTCTCATACAAAAAAAAACTTGATTTTCTTCTACACTACTTGTATCTTTACCTGGTGACCTGTGAAACAGGCTTCCTTGGAAGCCTAGTTCAGGCGCCAGTTCTCCACAGCTTACTTGTTTGTGCCGCGAAATTCCAAGCTCCAGAACATGGTAATAATATTAAAGGCATGTTGTTACATATTCTGACTGGCATGGAATTCTAATTATAATATTTAGTCTTTTATAATTGTCTGAATTTCGCAATCTTTTATTTAGTTTCATCGCGGTGTCAGTAATCAAATCTTGCAAGTTGAATTTGACTCACTTCTCAGTGTTTGATTGCTGCTGAAATTTTACAGACACGTTTTGTTTTATGTTGCAATGTGATGGCTAATACAAAATGGCGACTTATTGCCAGATTAACCCTTCGACGAAGTGTTATATTGTGTGACAAGGGGGTGGGAGGGGGTCCTAAATTTTATGACGTAACATTTCAAAATCTATTATAATCTAAGTGTTAAAACACGCACTTTGAACTATTAACGAAAAACTCAACATTCGCAACTCTAGACGTAAAATTGCAAAATATGTGACGTTAAACTAGGGAGGAGGGGGGGGGGGGGGAGGAGTCTCACAAATGTAACCAGTTGTGACAAGGACTGGGGGAGGGGTCAAAAAATCATGAGCAAACTACATCGTATTATATTTGGGGTGTAAGCGGCTCACTACGATCTTTGGAGTCAAAGTCAACCTAGAATGCTCGTGGTGCACCCTGCCGACTAGCGACAGTGTGCACTGAGGACAGAGGCTCTGGCAAGAGAGTGGTAGGGTAGCGTATATGTAAGCTGCCCGACTTCACAACTTCACAGAATACAACAACCCTCAAGGGTGTTATTTGGCTGCGGGTTTCTATGAATATAAATACTTATCGCAAATATCTGACAAAATTCCTTGAATAATTAAAAAAAAACCGTAAAAAGATATTTGAAGATACTTCACTCTCGGCGAGAGAATGATAAGTAGCATTGAAAACTTTACAGTTGATTTTATAATAAATCTTTCTACGAATCGTCATATTCGAGTTTCAATATCATGCAAATCCGAACAAAGAGGTGCATTTGACTCCGCAGTGGAGTATTACGTATAATCTCCTTATATCAGGAGCTTGACTTTAGAATAATTTCGATCAGATAGTGTTTTGCTTATAAGTAGTATAACTTAAAATAAACCACTCTTTATAAATACCAGCCTTTATAATATCTAACAGTTAAAGTCCCATCAAAATTGCCCCAGTTTATAAATCATCATCATTAGGTCATTTTACTCTCCACTACAGGAGCACGACCCTCTCTCTTCTCAGGATTTGGCCTACACTCCCCACGCTGGTCAGACGGGTTGGGAAGGCCTCATCGATGTTTTATAATATATTTCCCTTAGTCTTGTACGACATCCACGGGAAGAGACGGAGTGATTCTATTCTAGTCTGCCGGAAAGTACACGGCCAAGTTTATTTATAAATACTGCGGTGATTTATGCAAAAGCTTTCATGATTTTTCTATTTTTTTATTTGAGCGAGAATGAGCGTGTGGCTGGCTCCATACAAACTTCAAGATTCGTCTCAGAAGGCAGGAGAGGTCGATCCGAGAGAGCGGCAGGGAGTGGCCATACTATATATATAGTACTCATATTGTGCCGTTGATGTTAATTATTTTACTACATACTTACCTATATTATTGTAAGTATCTTCAAAACAGTATTAGAGATTTATGTATACATAAAACTATATATAATTTAATTTCCAAATGTGGTTCATTTCTAGTCAGCATTAATTGATGTTAGTGCAATCCCCTAACATTTCGAGGATGCATTCGACACGCTAATTCGATTGGATGACAGTAGACGAGATGTGCAAATCTACGAATAAGAAAGAGAAATTAGTTAATTAATGTAATATTCATTAGACTCTAATGAATATTATACAGGTATGTAATATAATCGATTATGTGCGAGTTAGTCTAATCGGTCAAGCAAGCAAGGTTAGGTTTATTTATCTCGAACTCCTCCGTGCTTCGAAGGGCACGTTAAGCTGTCGGTCTCGGTTGTTGTCATTGGGTGACAGTCTTTACGCTAACTCATCATATACCAATGCACCGACTTGCTAGAACCGGTAGGTTTTTTGTTATAAATTGTATTCGATTCTATAATAAATTGCAGGATACAGTCCTTTCCTTACCTGAAAATATGTTCAAGATATCCCTTTTACTGAGAGTATTTTTGATTTGTAATCATAAAAAAAAACAACGGGTTACACTCTGGGAGTGCCGGTAGAAGTGAAAACATTTTGTGTCTTACTCAAACGACAAAAGAATTTTGAATGATGAAATACGTAGTGTCACCTGTTAGGGAACCGCGCAAAACTATACTGTAGCACCTAGACATCTGTCTAGATGCTACAAAGTTGACAAGCGTTGAATGGCGAAACTATTTCAATGAATTAAAATATTCAGAGCAATCTCAATCGTATTGTCTTTGCTTAAAGTTGAATTTTGTAGTCTCGCAGCTTAGTCTTACGAATTTTCATGGCGAAGCTATTTCGATTATTAAAATATTCAAAGCAATCTCAATCGTATCGTCTTTGCTTAAAGTTGAATTTTGTAGTCTCGCAGCTTTGTCTTACGAATTTTCGATCAGGCCACGTGTCCTGATACGTGTTTAACATTTTTTACCCATCATAAAAAGTGCTCTACACCGCTAAAGAAGTTTTAACTTCAAAAACTTACTATAAAATTGATGACTAGCGAAGTGACAACGATGCATGAAATGAATCAAATAATATTATGTTAAGTATATCATCATGATATTTAGCTTTTCCTGAAATTCAGGAATAGACCCCCTATTTTTTAAGATTTAATTACAAATGTATAGTTTTGAGATTTATTCTTTTAGTCTATAACGATATTACTTGCCAAATTTCATAGTTCTGGGTCAACGGGTACCCTATGAGTTTTGATTTCCTTGAGAATGTGTTGAAATATGCGTTTTTTGCTGAATAAACGGCCGTATCTTTTTTTACGTAAACTTAAGTTTGGTTTTTTTGCAACTTCATGGGACCGTAGACCTGAGTATACAGTTCAAATTTCAACTTGATAACTTGATAGACATTTCTTGACAGACAGACGGATAACAAAGTGATCTTATAAGGGTTCCGTTTTTCCTTTTGAGGTACGGAACCCTAAAAATAATAAAGGCAATTCGCTATGTAATATAAATTTATACAATAAGAAACTCCAATACATAAATGCGAGAATTTGTTACTAATTTGCCATTGCATAAAATAAAGTATAGTATTTGTAATATCATTATATTACAGATACTATAGATATGGCATACCCTCAAAAATTGCGTTCAAAAACGTTACCCGTTTCACGCCGTCTAAATATAGGAGATAGCTATCTATCCTTATCATCTCGGCGCTTTAATATACTTGCTATCTCTTTCACTCGCTGAGTAATCGGCGGTATGGCGCCTTTATTCTTTCTAAAATATGAAATTAGCCTAAAAAACGCGTTAATTTTATTTACTTTATCAAAATCAATTGTGCATTTTCGTAATACTGAAGACGGGGTTTATACCTATTTCAATCAATTGTCACTAACATCAGTTTCGTCGGCTTGCTTGTGCGAACTAATTGCGAGGTAAGACATTTATCTCACTTTTCGGATGTACGAGTTTGACACTTTTAGCATATCTACAGTAATAACAACATCATTGGTAGTTGGATTGACAACCTCCAGTTTCTCCTGCAATGTCGTGTAAGATATCTGTAGAAAGTAAAAATCTAAGGACTTAAATCTTAGACAAAATACAGCTTAAAATGGCGGACGTTCGTTTAAATAGGTCTGTCGTTACATCAGTTGCGCATACATTGGCTACATCAATCCAAGTTAAGGCAATCCATTAGCGAATTGAGAGTGCAGGCAGTCGACAGTCCGCACGCAGATTTAATTTCACGACAATAATGGAAACAAATGTCCTTAGATCCCCTCTTCCACAAGTGCTCACTTATAGTTTATGTTTAAAAACACTGTGTATAAAATGGTTTCGGAGAGTTTTATTTTATCTGACTAAGCCGAAGCGAAGGAGAGGGTTTGTGTTAGACCTTATTGTATGGTACCTACACATGTATGAGTAAATTATGTACATACTAGCGGGTTAATCTTCCCGTTCTCATCTTATTTCGGTGGATTTCTTGGAAACCTTGTGACACTACACAAAATTATGATGGAAGTGTCAGCTTCCATCATAATTTTCTTTTCCTTAATTTTATTGTAATAAGAATTAATTAATTCTGCTCCTGTGGTTACCCTAGTCAATAACGTATAAACCATATTAACGCTCGCAACTTGAAATATCGCTCGTGTGCCGCTACCCCGGTGCCAACGCAGCAACTTCTTCCTTTCTGGTGATCTCACTCAATCGTAGGAACACAACAACCTTCATAGGAATTGTTATTTAGCTGCGGTATTCTGTGAGGTGGAGGTACTTCCCCGGTCGGGCTTCTTACAACTACGCTGTACCTTTTTCGTCAGAGCCCCGGCAGGGTGCACCACATGCAGGTGAGGTTGGCTTTGACTTTAAATATCGTGATGAGCTACTTACACCCCATAATAATAATAATCAGGTTTTTTTTTGTACTACGTCGGGTGGCAGACAAGCATACGGTCCGCCTGATGTGAAGCGGTTACCGTAGCCATATTAACGCTCGCTACATAAAATATCGCTCGCGCGCCGCCACCATCGGTGCCATCGCAGCATCTCCTTCCTTTCTGGATCACACTCACTCGCAGGAACACAACAGCCCTCAAGGGAACCGTTATTTAGCTGCGGTATACAGCTAGAAAATTGGACTCTGGCAACATTGGAGAAAAAAAAACTTAAATAAATCTATATTTAAGTTTTTTTCCCGAAGTAGCAATCTTACTAAAAATTACAGGTCATCGTCATCATCATCAGCCTGTATCTACCCACAGCTGGATATGGGCCTTTCCCCAATGCTTTAAAAAACGCTTCCAACCACTTTCTTAAGGTAATTGAACCATCTCGAAGAAGGGCGTCCAACGCTTCGTTGTCCCAAAAGCGGACTCCAATCTAACAACTTCCTTTCCCATCTGCCATCACTTTCTCGGCAGATGTGATCGGTCTATTCCCACTTCAGTTTGCAAAACCTTGAAGACTATATCTATCGACTTTGCTCTCCGTCAAATTTCGTCGTTCCGGATTCAATCCATCAAAGAAACTTCGAGAAAAAAACCTCTCCATCGCTCACTCATAACCTTTAGCCTGTGGACCAGTCAGTGTCCAAGTTCACTAATTTCAGGTAAGATTTTTTCAATCAAAAAATCCGATCGGAATAGTACTTCAACCAAGGCGGTAGGGCCTAGGTTGTATCTCCATAATCCAATCTAAACTACTTTAACAAAAAATCGATATCTCACAAACAACTGATACTACGTCAATATTTGAAAAAGTACTAAACAGTGCAACGGATTTTTTAACATTTCATTTATTTTTTAAATGTTGTTTGTTTCAGTTTCCATGTTAACGGTATGCAGTTAATACGGAATGTATTTTGTTTTGTGTCTGAGTGAACGATATCGTGCTTTAATAAAATGTTTACATAAAAACTGTCTGTTTTTCACTACGTTATGAGTTCTATCTTTGTTCTTTGCTCATGGTATAGAATAGGAAATAATGTATTGATTAGTAAGCTATGAATAAAAGTTACATTTGGTGACTGAGTGAATGTCGGGCAAAATTACCTTGATATCTTCCTGCCACCATGGTTAAAACATCTATGCCTTGAACATACTTTTATAACACGAAATAAAAAAGTTAACACTGTGCTGCAGTAATCCTACTGTATACATTTGTCATATTGAGATGGTATTCAAAATGTGGACGTTAGGATGCAGTGCAATGCAATTTATTTTTAAAAGTCCAAGCATACACAGTCGTGCATTCATGCAGTCGACACAGGAAATGGTTAAGTCTGTAGATTTAGATGTCCGCTGGGAGTTGTTTGTGTTTCGGGCCCGCATGCAAAGTGAATAAGTAAGTCGCTACATTAGATTCGTGAGTTTAACTTAATATTGTGACAATAAAATTGTTATTTTGTATTGAATGAGTAAATTTTATTTTGCAGTCGATTTTTAACGAATTGCAGATTTTATATTGCTACTAGCGACCCGCCAAGGCTTCGCTCGCTTGTAGTGTTCCTCGTTTTTGCTAAATTTTTCATTTATGCTCCCGTCTCTATCGTGGTCCTAGTGTGATGTTATATAACTCCATAGCCTTTCTCGACAAATGGGTTATACAGCACTAAAAGATGTTTTCAATTTGAGCTAGTATTTCCTGAGATAACCGTGTTCAACCAAAAAAAACTTTTCAGCTTGAGCTAGTATTTCCTGAGATAACCGTGTTCAACCAAAAAAACTTTTCAGCTTTATAATACTAGTATACTGAGTTAAAAATGTTTAGGACATTCTTCATTTACCATATTAATTAGTCCGTCAGTGCCCCATGCATGAGACGCCTCCGTTTCCTGTCATATTTATGTAAATGTCTGTACCAATTAACTGTAAGGTACAGTACCTTCGCAAACGGTTTCCTTGGAGTGTAGCATTTCACTCCTTCAAAATAGTCTGATGCTTAGACTTCGCCCTGTCATTAATATGCTGATTAACTGGCCAGGGAGGGATCAAGCTAAAACTTTTTGGGACCTACCCTTCGTAGGTCACTCTATGAGACAGTAATTACGAATATATTACTGTCCCATATGAGAGACCTACGAAGGGTAGGTCCCAAAAAGTTTATACTTGATCTCTCCCTTGTCAGTTCATCAGTATATTAATGAGTAAGTTAAATACGTAAATACAAACTTAAATAACATTCATAATGTTAATAATAGCCAGAATGTCAGCACTGAAATGAGACTCTGCAGTATTAGGATGTTTTGATACAAGTTTAGAATGAATTGGTCGGTACGTATCTGGTTGCAAAACTTCGGTTACGCACGCGGCCGAAGGAATGAAAAGATCTCGACCTATGGAATCGAACGACATTTTCAGCAGGAACTTTCTATATCATTCAGGATTCTAACTTTGGACTAGACTCCCAGACTAATACAAGAGTTAACTTTGATAAAGTTATGTCTGGTCTTAACTAAAAATCAGTACCGAATCTGTTGCAGATTTCGCTCTTTATGTTGAGGGACCATTTTGCGACATTGCACAGTACCTACTTAAATTTTTTTTTGTTATATAATATATGTGTATGTTAGACTTGTTTATACAAACAGTGCGGTGTAATGAGCAAATAAATATTTTTCTTTCCTTCTTTCTTTCTTTCTTACTTATGTACTAGCGTATGTAACAGGAAGCTAGTTATGTATAATGTTCCACTCTCTTTGCTTTGTTCTTTGCTTTGTTTGGGTTGCCAACTTTAAGTATCGGGGCCACTGGGTCTCTGAAGACCATAGTGACGACTTAGACATAGAGAGAGAGCGCAGGGCGTTGTCTGTTCGGTGCAACATGTTGGCCAGCAGATTTGCACGTTGTACGAGGGAAGTGAAGAATACATTATTTAAAGCCAATTGTCAATCCTTCTACATGTGTAGCCTGTAGGTCGACTATACGCGTCGGGCATGCAATGCCTTGAGAGTGCAATACAATAACGCCTTCAGGGCGATGTTGATGGGTTTGTCACGGCGCTGCAGTGCTTCTGGCATGTTCGTGGAGGCACGAACTGATGGTTTCCACGCCATTATTCGCAAGAGACGTGCTTCCATGCTCACTCGCCTACGTGCCAACTCCAACAGCATCCTGAAAAATATCTCCGATAGCTGGGACAGTCCGCTGCTGGCTAATTGGAATAAGTTACATTGTTCCCCATACCAATAGCAATAGTTTATTTACTAACATAGCTTTTTAAGGAATATTGTTATTAACATATGGACTCTAGTCTGAAATAAACAGTTATTATCTACTATATAAAAATAAGTCGGGTTTTCCTTCCTGACGCTATAACTCCAGAACGCACGAACCGATTTCCACGGTTTTGCATTCGTTGGAAAGGTCTCGGGCTCCGTGAGGTTTATAGCAAAGAAAATTCTGGAAAAATTTGAAAAGAAAAGCGGGAAAATCTTTTTTCACATACAGCGCCATCTCTAAGGAAATGGATGGAAACGAAAAGATTGAGCCACAGCGAAGCGTGGTCGGGCCGCTAGTTATTATTATAATGGACTACCGCATCCGCATCAGCTAAACATTCCTATAATGAATGAATTAATATATAGATGAATGAAAAGTATCGACCTATGGAAATGAAAGAAGTTTTTTAGCAGGAACTTTGCGAATTTTCTGACTTTATTCATTCCACTGTGTGTGCTAGAACAAAATTAGAATTCGAAATAAGTAAAGTCAAGTTGGGGAGTTTATCTCCAAACTAATTTACGATTTAACTTTGGTAGATTTTCATATCAAAGACGAAAACGAGTAGGAAGTTGTGTACATACAACTGGCTCCCGAATTCCTCATCTGCTAAATGTTCGTATATCTACGATATAAATGTATTATGCCGGCCTTTGGGCGACAGCTCGGCACACAACCTCCGTCTGTCTGTGGGACAGTTTCTCATGAAATATTCAACAGACAAACAGGCAACACGTGGTTTGTGGCGTCTGTTGTGAACATTTGTGTGCCTCGACTAAAGATTTGTCGTTTGATGTTCAGAACGATGATAATCCCTCTCCGAATAAAAATATTGTACGTGTATATCGAAGCATTAATTGAGAAGGCGTCTATTCGTCGTCAACTCTTATTCATCCCACTGCTGGGATATGGGCCTCAACTCAATCAAAGGGGTATAAAAAAATACTCCAACACGCTGCTCAACTGCGGGTTGGCGGAGGACAGTGTTTTCAAGCCGCACGAGGAAACGGGGGCCGCTTAAAGGCCATTGGCTTGGCTTAAAAACTATCATCTAATGACAACAGCTAGGACCGACGGCTTAACGTGCCCTCCGAAGTACTTAGAAACTTTTTTTATACTACGTCGGGTGGCAGACAAGCATACGGCCCGCCTGATATGGAGCGGTTACCGTAGCCATATTAACGCTCGCAACATAAAATATCGCACGCGCGCCGCCTCCCCCGCAGCCATCGCAGCATCTACTTCCTTTCTGGTAACCTCACTCACGCGCAGGAACACGTTGCTTTGGTAGCGTGGGTGGCGGCGTGCGAGTGATATTTCATGTTGCAAGGTATGGCTACGGTAACCGCTTCACATCAGCCTGGCTGGATGCTATGTACCTATGGCAGACGCTATCGGACATAGTAGAAAAAATATAAACACATAGAAAGTACGTAGACATGTTCATACATACACATATGTTTAGTGCATTGGTTGAACCCGCGACCTTCAACGAAATATAACCATTGCTTGACATTCGACTACCGGGCTCTTTTGCCAGGTATGATGCAAAAAACGGAGTTTAAGTAAAAATTCAATAGACTTGCGCGAAAGAGATATTCTAGTATACGTATCACTAATATAGGATTGAAATCGAGTCAACGCTCAACCAACTCTAAGAGAGTTGGAATGAATTTAAATTTTGAATGAAATTGAAATTCATTCCAATAGGGAAGATGCGTTTTTTTTATTTTTGTGTTTATTTTAAAGAACTCCATGTAGTATAGACCACAAGTATATTAAAAAATAAAAATACTGTAATTTACTGCAAAAAATGCGGTTTAAAACTGTCAATTTAAATTTTCCCGCGAAAACGGATCTGTAGTTCGTATGACGTCACTCCTGTCTGTCATTAGTCGCTGGCCCACTGATTGTACTGAGCTTGTGTCCTCACTGGCTTCATACTTTTGCATTTTTCTCGACTTTCGAGATATTTTTTTGTAAAAAATTAAAATGGACTATCCATCAACATCAGGTGATCATAACTATACAATCGCTACTCCGAGAAAAAGCCGTGTTGACGTATGTTTTGTGCCAACGTGTCCATCTACTTCAAATAAGTTTCCAAATAAATTGTTTTTGACTGGACCCTCTGACCCAGAACTGAGAAAAAAGTGGTTTCAAGCTGCGAAGAGAAATGACAATTATTCCTCAAAGACTATCATTCGATGCTGTGAAGACCATTTTGACGTAAGTCGGCGGATATATTTGTTATACGCTTAGTTAATCTGCTTGTTCGCAAAAGAAACATAGTTACCTAACCTACCTAATACTTATCCAAACTTATGACTTTTTATTTTACAGTTGGAGAACGACGTCGAAAATTGGATGAAGTTTAAAATGATTGGAGGGAAACTTTTTCTGAAGAAAGATGTGGTACCTCATATTTTCGAATGCCAAAATAGAATGATGCCATTGAAACCTAGATCAGCAGTAATGAAAAGGAAAAGACGTGAAATTCTAGAGAGCATTGAAAATACACCAGGTATCATATTAATATATTATTTTCTGGAGACAGACAAACATTCAAACTTTCACATCTATACCAATATTATAAAACTGAAGTTTGTTTGAACGCGCTAATCTCAGGAACTACTGGTCCGATTTGTAAAATTATTTCACTGTTACATAGCTCATTTATTGAGGAAGGCTATAGGGTATATTATATACCATTACCCCAGGCGAAGCCGGGCGGGCTGCTAGTTTATAATATTATTAGAATAATGCTTTCTTTATTTATTTATTTATTTTATTTATGAAGGAATTGATTATTATTTCTTCTGTGTTTCAGATCCATCTTTAGAGTGTTCATTAATTACAGAAACGCATGACTCTCAAAATATTAAATTATCCCATGATAAAAGTGTTCAGGTGTCCATATATCCTCATAAACGATCAAAACAAGTTCAAGTAGAAATGAAAATACCTCAAAGGACTGTAGCTTTATCACCTAAGCAAGTCAATGTAAGGGATTGTAAAACATCGCCAATGAAACTAAATATATATAAATTTATTTACTCTGATTCTGATAGTGACAGTATCACTTTATTTAAACCTGAAGAAGAGAGTGATAGTACTTCAGAATCTGTTTTAAGTGGATGTAAACAGTCAAAACAAAGACAGTTATGTGACATAACAATGGGTCGGATAATGGCACAGCCGCAGTTGTACATAGGAATTCCAATTTGTAGCAGCAGTATTCTTCTACAACTTTTACAAAAATACTTAAAATGCAGTCTCTATCATATTTGCTTAGTTTTAAAAAAGTTACGACTGAATGAATCATTTTCTATCTTAGCTGAAGATTTTGATATACATGAAATAACAGCAAGTAGAATATTTTCAAGAACTTGCTGGAAAATGGCTGAAGTATTAAAGAATTTCATTATAAGGCCATCACGAGAGTCAGTTCTTGCCAACTTGCCGATTAGCTTCAGAAATTCGTATTCTAAAACATACTGTATAATTGATTGCCTTGAAATAGAAATTGAAATTCCCAGTAATGGAGTGCACCAATCTCTGACCTATTCCTCTTACAAGAACTGCAACACTCTAAAATATTTGATATCTTCAACACCTGACGGAGTTATAAATTTTGTCTCAGAAGGTTTTGGTGGCCGAACTTCTGACATAAAAATTTTTGAAGAATCTGGATTTATGGACATTTTACCACCTGGAGCTTGTATCATGGCAGACAGAGGCTTCAAGCACATCGAAGGAGTGTTGGCAAAAAAACAATTTCAGTTGATTAGACCACCTAGCGTTAGCAACACCAAGAAAAGTTCAAGGGATGATGTACTAAGTTCGAAGAAAATTGCAAGCCTTCGAATTCATATTGAAAGGGTGATCAGAAGACTACGCGAATTTGCTTTTCTGAAGCCACATGCCTGTGTTGATCACTTTCTGATTCCCAATTTAGACTATAGCATAATCATTTGCTGTGCGCTTGTCAATTTACAATCACCTTTAATTAAAATTGAATAAAAAACTTTATTTACAAAACATAGTTTTATTTACTAAAAGGTTTTACAAAAAAATGTGCTTACAAGTTATATATATTTTTTAATTTTGGAAATACAGCATCTATCCAGAATTTCTTTGCAGCATTCATAACACATACAATTTTCTCATCAAATGGCACATTATAAATATCTACTTTTTTGGATTTTTCGAAATCTGGATGTGCTATACAGAAAAGTGCCATTTTTCTATTGCTGAAAAACATTTGAAGTTGTACTTGTGCCCAAAATTTTGGTGTTATTTTATTTTCTTTCACATAGGAAGGTATGGTAGCTTCTGTAGAAGGGCATTTCACCTCCACTATGTAATTTTCAGTAAGCGCGTCAGGTGTTGCACCAAAAATAGGATACTCAGCATTAAGAAGAAGTCCAGCTTCTTCAATTTTAATCTGAAATGCAGAAACAATGATATAAATTACTACACAAGCCTTGAACATAATATTATATATTTTTTTTATAAAACATATATACTAGCAGCCCGCCCCGGGCTGCGTCCGGGATATTTCTATATACAAAAACCTTCCTCAAGAACCACTCTATCTACTAAAAAACCGCATCAAAATCCATTGCGTTGTTTTAAAGTTCTAAGCATACATAGGGACAGACAGACAGCGGGAAGTGACTTTGTTATATACTATGTAGTGATAGTATTAGGCATTTGTCCTCTATCTCACCTGATGGAAAGTGATGATGAAGACTAGGAAGTTACATGCCTATCCAAGAGATATCCATTTATTCTTCTTTTATCAAAAATATTTAAATAACAGAAAAGTGAAAGAAATTCGAGAAAGAGGTTACTCAGTAAATCCAGCTCTGCTGGGCAGCGTTCGGGAAGTTACTGTAGTCGCCGCTTACCAGGCTGTGATGATGAATGAAATTACCTTTTCTTTTCTGCTCACTACTTCAAGAACTTCTTTTTCTAGTTTTTTCCCTCTATCTATCGCAATGGAAGTAAATTTTGAATGTTCTCCCATAATTTTGTTCAGAAGGGAACCAATTTTAGTTCTACAATGAGCGGCTTCATGAAGAGTTGAACCAGTGATCCTTCCGTACCTACAAAAATGAAAACATTACAGTAAATATGTCATTCAAGTGCTATATGTATATGAAAGTGAGTTTGATTGTCCAATATTTTACTATGTTTCTGGAAATGATTCTGGAGATTCATGATATTTTGTAATAAAAACATAAATAAAACTAAACTAGAAGTCTGACTACTTACCTCAACTCAAACCACAATGGTGAATCACTTTGATGTTTAGTGGTGGAAAAAATCGTGTTAATTTTATCAGTGGTCATTTGCTTTGATAATATTTCAAGAAATGATTGTGGAGAGTCCAATTTTCCAATCAGGCTTGACACAATTTATGAATGCTTATAGTTTGTTGGTCTTCTGGAAAGTAACGAAGAATACTTGCTCGACAATCTTTTTTCTTGACGGCATCTAGATATTCACTTAAAATATTCACCTAAAAATGTGCAGTTATTATTGTAACATATATTTGATTATTTCTTTAAACAAAAATGTTGAAAAAACTACTTGAGAGAAACTGTTATTAACTGGAATATGCCCTATTTCTTTGGCTTTTATAATGGATTTTCCAGATGCACATGTAGATAATTTAGACTTCTTCCAATAACATGTGACGGACGTAATCGGAGGCTCCTCAGACCTTCTGTGCAACCATAGCAACAGTGCAGCAGCATGCTTACACCCACCTGCAAATAGATTTTAGTTGCAATAATCCATGCCACAGTTTAACTATTTAAAAATAAACCTGTTTTTTTTACCTTCAGAAGCTGCACAGTCTTCGCATTTGCAGGACTGAACCGAGCCTTGCATTTCATTTATAATAGCTGTAACACGATAACCTTTTTCACGTACTTTATGTTCCGGAGTAACTCGACTTTTTACTGTACATAATTCTCCATCTCTCTTGATTTGGACATAGCCGATTGCATTATCGCCGTAAGATTCTCTTGTTGAGCTGAAATAACTGCTATATTATAGAAGCCGCTGAATGAAATACAAATTTGACTAGCTATGATTTACACACCGTAGTAGTTTAGTCCCTTTCATTTCTACACTTGAAAACTCTGCACTTTCGACAAAAAAAGTCACTACCATGTCAACACTAACTTTTGGTAAATTCCTAGAATCAGCTTTGACAAACCCAACTTCCATTTTTATTCGAAAAACACAATTAATTTTCGTTTTAATGTTCACTTCTACTAACTGTAACATCAAATTAACTACTGTCATAACAGGAGTGACGTCACTGAACGCTGATTGGTGTTTCAAATCCGTTCCGTTTCAAGATACTTTAAATTCGTAATTATTGTTAAAAAAACAACATTATCTATAAATATAAAATTCAAAGTCCTGACTGACTGACTGACTGACTGATATATCAACGCACAGCCCAAACCGCTGGGTCTAGAGATTCGAAATTTGACACGTAGGTTCCTTATGACGTCTAGGGGTACACTAAGAAAGGATTTTTCAAAATTCATCGCCTAAGGGGGTGAAACGGGGTTCCAAAGTTTGTATGGGGAAACGAGATTAGTTGGACTATTTTATCCGAAACTTTACACGAGTACTTAATAGATAAATGAGTAAACACGTGTTTCAGGATTTTTCAATATTCAACCCCTAAAGGGGTGAAATGGGGTGACAAAGTCTGAAAATAGTCATGGGTATTGTTTTTATAGTTTATCGGGTCGCTGATTACGGAAAAAACAACTATTTTATAATCCAACATAGCCGACGTTACATAAAATCACCCCATGTGGGAGTGCGATCGGGTTGAAATGCCATAATAACAATATGGGCGTCGATTCTATGGTTTTCTGGAACGTTAACTACTCAAATGGCATCGATTTGTAAATATAACATAGTAGACATAAAATTAGTTAAAAGGACTTTTCAAATTTTACCCCTAAGAGGCTGAAACGGAGGTCCAAAAATTTTATGGGGAAACGAGACTGGTTGACTATTTTATCTTAAAATTTACACGACTACTTCTATAGATAAATGAGTAAACAAGTGTTTGTCCCGAATTTCACGCGAGCGAAGCCGCAGGCGAAAGCTAGTATAAAATATAAACCTTGCAGTGGCCCTTCTTTTATATTTTTTTAACATTTTAATAACAAAATTTTCATAAATATTATATTTGCATGTTCCCTATTCTCAAATTCCAATCTTCACTTGAGTACACCAGGAGCCTTACCAACTAAACTGGTGCTGGAAACGTTTCAAATCTTATTTTTGATTCAGAAAATTTAAGTGAGATTCAGTTTAACTACTTTCGTCTTCACTTTAACTATGAGCATCTCTACGAACTGTAGTAATAGGAGTATTAATATTACTTATTCAGTAGTTTGTTCTAATTCACTGTTCCATTTTACATTTTATTTATGAAAGGTTTCAATACTGAGAAAAATCGTTTATTCCTAAAGAATCTTCCAGGTACTATTATAGTAATAAAATTATATAATAACATAACATATAATATAATAATGGTTAATATAATATTTATTTCATGAAATTAAATTATATTATAAACTCGATAGGAAATTATGACCTTTCTATTGAGTAGACTCTTCAAAGGAAATAACAGTATTATAAATCTCTTTTGACAACCAAATATGAAGTAAATTTAATTATAAAAAAACCATCGATTTTGATCGCTCAATTGAAAGATTTTAAGAGTAAAGGCAAAGTGTAAAGTTTTTAAATTTGGAAAGGATTCTACAATCGTTGACTTACGATCGTTGACTTAAATTCGAATGGCAATATATGCCACGAAATGAGGAGCCATGAAAATTAAAGTACAAAATTAAACACTAGAGCAGCCATACTCAGCCTTTTTTTCTTTATGCCACTTAAACCTGCCATACATTAACTAACATTTAGCCGTGTTGGTCATGTTGTCTAATAATTTACCTGTGTATGGACGTGTTGTCAATTAAAATAGGTGCCAACATGATTGGCAACACATCCATACACAGATATATTGTTTGACAACATGACCAACACGGCTGTTAGCCGTGTTGGTGTTCGTTAATGTATGGCAGCTTTTAGTCACTACACATTGCGGACCGCAATAATCTAGCGGCTACATAGCCTACACTGTAAAGCTATCTAAGAAAATTGAATAAAGTAAATGAACAATATTGTTTTTACACCTTTTTAGGGTTCCGTACCTCAAAAGGAAAAACGGAAACCTTATAAGATTACTTTGTTGTCCGTCTGTCTGTCTGTCAAGAATTTCTATGTCGAGAATGCGTGGAGGTATCAAGCTGAAATTTGAACTGTATACTCAGGTCTACGGTCCCATGCAGTTGTAAAAAAATCAAACTGCTAAGTTTACGTAAAAAAAAGTTATGGCCGTTTATTCAGCAAAAAACGCATATTTCGATACATTCTCAAAGGAATCAAAACCTATAGGGTACTTCCCGTTGACCTAGAACTATGAAATTTGGCAAGTGACATCGTTATAGACTACAAGTACAGGAATAAATCTCAAAACTATACATTTGTAAATAGATCTTAAACAATAAAGGGTCTATATTTTTTATAGGGTGTCGAAATTTCAAATTGAAACTACTAGTTCAAATGGGGTATCACATGAAAGGGCTTGATGTACACATTGCAAAATATATTTTATTTATTTTTTTCGACGCATTATTTCTTATTTATAATGAAAAATATCAAATTTAATAATGATAAATTTAATATTTAGTACGGAACCCTCGGTGGGCGAGTCCGACTCGCACTTGTTCGGTTTTTTTGTACCGTTATCAATATTAAATACTACTGTTATTTTAAGAAATCTTGACGCCAGTGAGAGATTGATAGTACAGGGACTAGTCGAGGGCAAAAGAGCGCGCGGTCGATCGCCAACCTGATGGACTGACTTAATAATCTGTCACCAAAACGTCGGTGACTGAATGCGCTCGTCAAGCCACCAACAGAGACCGATGGAGAAGGATTGTGAAAGCAGCAACCATCACGGAGAGCGACAATAAGTGACCACGACCACTCTGTCAAGAGTGAACGACTACGAAGAAGTTATTTTAAAAATGCTGTACCTACTAAGCTTCGGACCGCGTAAAAAAGTATAGTGGGCCGCATGAGCATGAGACCCACCACGGGCCGCAAGTTGAGTATGGCTGCACTAGAGTGTTTCTTTAAGTGTTGTGCTAATCTGCATGCTGGTCTGTGCATTACAGACTAAAGTCATAATTATGGACCTAAGTTAATCAATTCAGTCTAATCGGCGTTATGAGCAGCCAAATAGCCAAATCAGCCAGTAAACGAGTCGTATTTCGTGTTTATGAAAATCAGTAGGTATTCGATACAAAATTGCCAACCGAAATTGTTTTACGAAATGTTTAATTAAATGGCTAACCAAATAATTAAGAGTTTGAAGGTTCGTCGGTTTTAATTAACTCTCTTCGCTAGCAAATGACAGGATGTCGAGATTTTATTATCTTTCAAATACTTGTAAAAGATGGGCTCAGACATAGATTTAAAGTTGTCTAGATGCCGAACGTCAAATCAATCAAAATTTGTAACGTCAACGTCTTCAGCCAACCAAGCTATAGTGCGCCCAACTTATCTGTTCAGTAACTGGTGGCGCTAGTGGCGAAGAAACTGTAAATTCGAACTGTCACTTTAGTAATAATCGATTTAGTTCTTATTTTGTCCAAATGAATAGATAAGTTGGTAAAACTATACATTATATTTATGTTTTATGTGTCAGTTCAAGACGTTTCTACTTAGATTTAGAGGTTTGATTTATAATTAACTAGCTGCCCCGGCGAACTTCGTACCGCCTAACAATCAATGAATGTCGTGGTACAAATTGGCTGAACTAAATTTATGATTTTATGGAATTAAAACAATGAATAATAGAAAATAATAGAGAAGCTCGATGGCATAATTGCGCATGTCAGTCTAATCGGACACGCAAGTAAAGCAACGTCGATCGAATCCTGTACACGGATGGGTTTATATTACCTCGAGCTCCTCCGTGCTTCGAAAGACACGTTAAGCCGTCGGTCCCGGTTGTTATCATTAGATTATCTTGCGCTCCTCCGTGCTTCGGAAGGCACGTTAACCGTCGGTCCCGGTTGTTATCATTAGATGACAGTCGTTAACCCAAGTTAGTGGCCTTTAGGCGGCTCGAAAACACTGGCCTCCGCCAACCCGCAGTTGAGCAGCGTGTTGGAGTATGCTCTATTCCTCTTCGGTTGAGGGAAGACCCGTATCCATAAAAACTGAAGATTTCATAAAAATAAAGATTATTGTTTAATCAAAAAATTAAAAAAAAAAAGTTTTGTTTTATTTTTTAGTTTTGAAATCGGTTTAATCGTTTTGGTGATTTGTAATTGTCATTTCTTTTGATGTTTACTCTGATTTGATTCTTGCGTTCGAACTCCATGGGCCAAGCGTTTTCACCCCAATCGATTTGACATTTTTCAATTTTCAAAACAAATCAAACAGACAACTTTCGCGACATAAAAGTGACACCAATTGATTTGACATTTTGATATTTGACAACCAATAAGGCAATAAATATCGCAATCCTTTTTCAACTGACACTTTCATTTGTATGTGAAAATGTTTTTCCTTTTATTTTATTCTTTCGTCAATCTTCTAATGTTTTTCATGGTCATTCTGCTATTCGGGACGGAGAGAAATCCAATAAATCATAAACCATGAAAATCGGTCCTACGGTTCTCGAGTTATAAGTGTTCGGTGATGTACATATATATATGAACAAAATTTATGATGTCTTGAAATTAATATAATGAATAATAGAAAATAATAGAGAAGCACGATGGCGTCATGGCACGTGTCAGTCTAATTGTACACGCAAGTTAAGCAACGTCAACCGTAGCCTGTCCATGGATGAGTTTATATTATCTCGAGCTCCTCCGTGCTTCGGAAGGTACGTTAATCCGTCGGTCCCGGTTGTAATCATTAGATTAACTCGAGGTCCTCCGTGCTTCGGAGGGCACGTTAATTCGTCGGTCCCGGTTGTTATCATTAGATTATCTCGAGCTCCTCCGTGCTTCGGAAGGCACGTAAGACGTCGGTCCCGGTTGTTATCATTAGATTATCTCGAGCTCCTCCGTGCTTCGGAAGGCACGTAAGACGTCGGTCCCGGTTGTTATCATTAGATTATCTCGAGCTCCTCCGTGCTTCGGAAGGCACGTAAGACGTCGGTCCCGGTTGTTATCATTAGATTATCTCGAGCTCCTCCGTGCTTCGGAAGGCACGTAAGACGTCGGTCCTGGTTGTTATCATTAGATTATCTCGAGCTCCTCCGTGCTTCGGAAGGCACGTAAGACGTCGGTCCCGGTTGTTATCATTAGATTATCTCGAGCTCCTCCGTGCTTCGGAAGGCACGTAAGACGTCGGTCCTGGTTGTTATCATTAGATTATCTCGAGCCCCTCCGTGCTTCGGAAGGCACGTAAGACGTCGGTCCCGGTTGTTATCATTAGATTATATCGAGCTCTTCCGTGCTTCGGAAGGCACGTAAGATGTCGGTCCCGGTTGTTATCATTAGATTATCTCGAGCTCCTCCGTGCTTCGGAAGGCACGTAAGACGTCGGTCCCGGTTGTTATCATTAGATTATCTCGAGCTCCTCCGTGCTTCGGAAGGCACGTAAGACGTCGGTCCCGGTTGTTATCATTAGATTATCTCGAGCTCCTCCGTGCTTCAGAAGGCACGTAAGACGTCGGTCCCGGTTGTTATCATTAGATTATCTCGAGCTCCTCCGTGCTTCGGAAGGCACGTAAGACGTCTTTCCCGGTTGTTATCATTAGATTATCTCGAGCTCCTCCGTGCTTCGGAAGGCACGTAAGACGTCGGTCCCGGTTGTTATCATTAGATTATCTCGAGCTCCTCCGTGCTTAGGAAGGCACGTAAGACGTCGGTCCCGATTGTTATCATTAGATTATCTCGAGCTCCTCCGTGCTTCGGAAGGCACGTAAGACGTCGGTCCCGGTTGTTATCATTAGATTATCTCGAGCTCCTCCGTGCTTCGGAAGGCACGTTAAGCCGTCGGTCCTGGTTGTTATCATTAGATGGCAGTCGTTAAGCCAAGTGGCCTTTAGGCGGCTTGAAATTACTGGCGTCCGCCAACTCGCAGTTGAGCAGCGTGGTGGAGTATGCTCGAAACATATTCAGTTGAAGGAAGACCCGTATTTAATATTACCCAGCAGTGGGTAAATATTACCCAGCAGTGGGTAAATATTAAGTTCAGTATTTTACTATGTCACAAAATAAAGTACCATGACACTTGACAACCAATTAATATTCATTTTCAAGCATTCATTCATAAACAATTTTCAAAACAACAACGGACAACTTTCGCGACGTAAAAGTTAGACCAATCGATTTGACATTTAATTGAAAATCAATAAATATCCCAATCCGTTTTCAAATTTAATTTTTCGACAATTTTGTCAATGTTTTAATACTTATTATCCTATACCCACATTTCTGAACGCACGCATACATTTGACGTACGCACGTTAACGTCACGTTTGACAGGTCCGACATCCACGAACATTTTGTATGGAAAAATGATTTTTCTTTTATTTTATTTTTTTCTTAATTTTCCAATGTTTTTAATAGTTATTGTGCTATTCTGGACGGAGACAAATCCAACAAATCAAAAACCATGGCAATCGGTCCAGCCGTTCTCGAGTTATAAGTGTTGTAACAAACACGACTTTCTTTTATATATATAGATGTTTGGAAAATAATAACTTAAGCCGCTAAAAATGACTAACTCGCCGACTGAAATACTAGGTTAGGTTACGTTTGGTATGTTTATATCATCTTTAGAAGCCAAGTTAGTAAAATAGTGGACCAGTTTTATAATTTTAGATGGCCTGTTTATAAATAAAACCGTCTTGAACTGACATCTTCACATAACTATTATTGAACTTCATAGGAAAGTTCGTTTTTTTTATACTTTCACGGTTGCTTACATCACTATTGTAAATACGAGACTGACCTTTCCCGATATTTCGGCGAAAAATAAATACAAAGTCGCCAAGTGACCATGGCGTCTGCAAAGTCGCTGAAATATCGGAAAAAAATCGAGGTTATTTTCGTATTTACGTACAATAGTCAAGCCTATACACTGGTGTAACGCAATTACTATGGCATATATGCATCAAACCATGCTCATACGTTACGAGATACTGGTATTCGAGTCTCTTGTCAATCGCAGGCGTATAACAACTCCAACACGCTTCTCAAATGCGGGTAGGTGTAAGCTAGTGTTTTCCAGCCGTCCAAAGGCCACTGATTTGGTTTAACGAGTGTTACCTAATGTCGAGAGCTGAGATCAACAGTTTAACATGTTCTTCGAAGCACGGAGGAGCTCGAGATGAATAAACCCATCTACACACACAGGCTACGGCCGACGTTGAGCTACACGCGAATCCAATTTTGTACAGGGTAAGCGAGTGGCCTGCGCTGGGTGAATTGCAAGAATGGACCCATAATTTGTAATTATTAGCGAATTAAAATAAATAAAATACGTACTCGGGGTTTTTCTTTGTAACACATCGACGAGCTCGGTGGTCGAATGGTTAGCAATGGCTACTTTGACTTCGAGGTTGCGGGTTCGATTCCCACACAGTACAAATATATGTGTGCATGAACATGTCTGTTCGTCTTGGTCTGGGTGTTTTCTATGTATGTATTTAAGTATAATATCAGTTGTCTAGTACCCATAGTACAAGCTTTGCTTAGTATGGGACTAGAAGGCGGTGTGTAATTTGTCCAGGAATATTAATATTAACAAAAAAAGTCAAGAAACACGTAACGATATCTACAAAACTATTAAACAAACTGCAAATATATGCAGTAATTATGCTAAATTACGCGCAGCAAGGACGCGGACAATTTATTCATTGCTATGTTTTGCATATCCCATCCCATTATATCAGACCAGGAATAAAGGTACCTATTACGAATATGTTACAAACATAACCTTTGCGACGAGACATTGTTCAATCTACCATTTATTACATTTTTTTAAACTACGTCAGGTGGCTAACAAACATACGACTCGCCTGATGTGAAGCGGTTACCAGAGCCATATAAGCACTCGAAATATGATATATCGCTCGCGTGCCGCCACCACTGCTGCTAACGCATCAATCAACTCTTTCCTTCCTGGTGGCCTCACTCACTGGTACACAGGAAGAGCCCTTAAGGGAATTGTTATATGGCTGCGGTATTCTGTGAGATAGAGGTACTTCCCCAGCCGGGCAGCTTATAAATGCAGTGTCCGCCAGAGCCTAGCTCGACAGTTAGAAGGATGCACCACCCGCAGGTGAGGTTAGCTTTGCCTTACAGATATGGTGAGTCACTTCCACCCATCCACCAAAATTTTTAATTATGAATCAAATCAAAAAAATACATTTAAAAATATTAAATATCCAACGATACCGGCGAGAGGGGTCAAGCTACCGGTGATCAGGACTCCAGAGTGAGGAGTCTCCTCACAATGCGTACCGTGTCCAGAAGCAAGTGGATACAGAAGTATCCGGTTCTTGATCCAGCCGCCAAACAAGCGAAAGCCTTTAAAGGTGACGATCAAGGCTCTATCAGAACGAGAAAGTGTCACTATCAGAACAAAATCGTTGAGTCCACATGCCACGTAGTAGCTGCATGGGCTAAGTTCAAGGACTTAGAAAGTTTCTTTTTATTTATTATATTAAATTAATAAATATTAATAAATAAATAAATGTTTCTGGACAATTTATACAGCGCCATCTAGTCACAAATTAATCGCAAAGCTTGTATGGGTACTAGACAATTGATAAATGTACTTAAATACATTTTTTTTGTAATTACTTACTTATTATACATAGAAAACACCCAGACCAAGACAAACAGACATGTTCATACACACAAATGTTTGTCTTGTGCGGGGATCGAACCCGCAACCTCGGAGTCAAAGCAGCCATTGCTAGACATTCGACCACCTGGCTCGTCAACTAATAAAATTTTCTTTAAATTTTTAATGTATTTACTCGTAGTAAATATTATAAATCTATGGTTTGGTCGAAATATAGTTTGGAATAAACAAGAATCAGATTGAATGGGTCTTCATCTAATGAAAATGTTATTAACGGAAAACGTGGCAGGTGAATACCAAAGACAAGTTCCATAGAGCATAAAGTGTTATTTGCTATTTGAATAGCTGAGCCAAGTTAAAACTATAAATCTGATTGCGGTACATAAAGTAATTTTCTCCTCATTCTCCTGATTACTTGAAATCTAAGTTTCAGTATCTCTGTGACACTCGTGATCGCCAACTTCGTTCTAACAACTCTCTTCTACATAGTTGTCCTCTATACTCCACTTTTTCTATCTGGCTTCACGCCAGACTCCTTTACTTTGCAAGCATCTCAGGACCACGTAACCTAATACCACCAGAGAATCAGCCAGTAAGTTCATTTTCAAAAATAATATTTCAGCTTCTTTAATATGACGACCTCGGTGGTCGAATGGCTAACCATGTCCACTTTGATTCCGGAACCGCGGATGCGATCCCCGCACAAGACATATATTTGTGTGCATGAACATGTCTTATTGTCTGGGTCTAGGTGTTTTCTATGTAAGTATTAAATATCTGGGGGCACGGGAGTGCCCCCGCCAAGACGAGCCAAGCGGAGCGCAAGGGCACTACCTACCTTTTCTCGAAACGTTTCGTCGTTTTTTTGAGCTCTCATAACTTTGGTTTGGATGATGCTAAATAGTTTAAAATTTCAAGATATAATGACACCAGTACAATCATTAAACATACAAAGTTTGAATGTCGTAGCTATTATACTTTAGATTTTATTAATGTCTAAAAACCCCCGATTTCGTCACTGATTCACTCACTGATCATCAAAATTCTTAAGGTACTTCCTGAAGTCCTAGAACGCTGAAATTTGGTATGTAAGCTAATATTACTACAAAGACAACAAAAAAATTAAAAAACCAAACCTAACCTAACCTATCCCCTCGGAATATGAGGTGGAAGTCTGTATGAGATTTGCACTACATTTGCACTAACTACATAATCATGCAGTAATAACTATTGAAAAGCTAGATATATGAAAAAAAAAAATTATATCAAATAAAAAAATATGAACATCATATTTTTTTGAAAATCATCCTCTAACCCTTAAAAATGGGGCGGCGACATCAGCCGACGTCACTAGATGGCGCTGACTGTATTTTGAAATGCGCTATCGACTTATACATCTGTCAGCCTTATATAATATAAAATGAAGTGGTCACCGGTAGTTTTCAGTCGTATACGACATTTTTTTACTGCGAATGATGGACGATTGTTAGGAAATATTTGCATTTCATATTCGTAATTTCGTAGTCGTTTCGTATTGTCTTAATAAGTCTATAATTCGAATTATTTGTTACTTTAGTTACTGGTCCAAATTATTTTAAGTATTTCTTTTCTATTCTCTTATATTTAATTTAACTAACATTTCATAAAACAACCGTCCGGTGAGTTCTGGTTGATTCATCAAAATTCCAGACGAAAGGTAAGGCGAAAGTAAAGGCCGGGGTCACAATAGGTTATTTTTAAACCCAAAAAAGTCCAATAACCAACTTACAAAAATAAATGAAATCCCACAAAAACATTTTCATGTAAAAATGTTGCCAAGACGAGTCTACATAGCTTACCATGTGAAAAAGTTATCAGATCTCATGTAGAGCCAAGATTCTTGATCTCTGCGCACTTACTTTACCAGGCCTAACTTCACATACTCTACATTTTAGTCAAAACGTGATGCTTGGCCGTTCTGCTACCGTTACGAAGATTTCATAGGCATTCGTTCATCATGTGTGAAATAAAACGGCCACGCATCACGTTTTGACTAAAATGTAGAGTATGTGAAGTTAGGCCTGGTAAAGTAAGTGCGCAGAGATCAAGAATCTTGGCTCTACATGAGATCTGATAACTTTTTCACATGGTAAGCTATGTAGACTCGTCTTGGCAACATTTTTACATGAAAATGTTTTTGTGGGATATGTATTTACAAAAAGAAAATGTATTTATGTATATTATCAGTTATCTAGTACCTACAGTACAAGCTTTGCTTACTTTGGGACTAAATGGCAGTGTAACGTCCAAGAATATTTATTTATTTACTTGGCCGTGTAGCCGTGTGGTTTCCGGCAGACTAGAATAGAATCACTCCGTCTCTTCCCGTGGATGTCGTTCAAGGCGACTAAGGGAAATACAATACCAAACATCGATCAGGCTTCCCCAACCCGTCTGGCCAGCGTGGGGAGTGTAGGCCAAATCCTCCTTCTGTCTGGGACGGACGGAGGACGGAGGGTCGTGCTCCTGTAATGGAGACTAAAATGACTTGATGATGATGATGATGATGATTTATTTACTTAAGAATTTCTCGTAAACTTATTTCGTATGTACCTACGGATACCCAGTCAAATGATATCCTCATATTAATCCCGGCAAGTTCAAAACTAATTTCGGCGTAACTTGAAAGCCGCTGTACGCTTGACAACTTCATTCGAGCGTCATGAATATGCAGACTACAGCAGTGCTGGACTGGCAAGCCAGACAAACTTATATTGATGTGAACACACACTGCGTACTTACACAACACACGAGCACTTTAAATGCAGTATTTATATATTGCATATACAGTACTTATGTATTGTATTATTACTTTTAATGTTTGAATAAATCAACTATTTAGTTATGGTCTGAAACTAGTTGTAGTGATTGATGACTGTTGTTCTTTATTATTGACTAGCGACCCGCCCCGGCTTCGCACGGGTGCAATGCTGATACTAAATGTACTACAGAAGGTCTTTGCGCTTTGTCCTATCCAGTCCTTCCCCAGTTATAAGCACACGCCGCCGGCTCCGCGGCCGGTACCGCCACAGCCGTTATGTCCCTGCATTTTAAATGTGTAATATCTTCTAAACTATTCATTTAAATTACATGCTGTGAAGGGCCATATTGATCTATATTAAATGCGCAATGTATTTAAGGTACTTAATTGGATAAAGATTAATTCTGTATTGCTTAAAATCGCTTCGTAAATAAGGCATTATTTCTTGTAAAAAGCAAAGGATAAAATAACGGTTATTGTGTGTTACCACTAAGAGATAGACATATACCATCGCGAACTTTTTTGTAGACCATTTTAAGGTGAACAATACTGTACTACATTATTTTGATCTATCTCGTTGGGTTCAGCCAGCGTTTGCAATGAAAGAGCAAAAAAATGTGTTTATTTACGACATCACATTAGAAACCTCTAAATTATCAGTGTTTTTCTACTATGTTATGCATATATTATACATATAAACTTTCCAGTTGAATCACTCTATCTATTAAAAAAAACCGCATCATAATCCGTTGCGTAGTTTCAAAGATTTAAGCATACATGGGGACATAGGGACAGAAAAAGCGACTTTGTTTTATACTATGTAGTGATGGTGTAAATTGTTGGCACTTTTTTGGTAACGTGTTATAGAACACCATCTGTTTACCTTGATAATGCATTAAGGCGAAACCGGTTGATGAAAATAAATTTAATTACGTGGAACAGTACAAGTCTAATAAATAACAAAAAACAGTTGTTCTGGGTACAACCACAGTATAAGTAATAGTACTACATACAGTATGGCCACTCTCTACCGCTCTCTCGTGTCGACCTTACCTACCCTCTGAGACAAATGGAGAACAGTTTGTATGGCGCCACACGCTCATTTACGTTCTGCATAGACATGTAGTAATAATAATAAACGAGGCGACATTTGTATGGAGTGGCCGACAACATTCACCAACACCCCCGCAACAACCCTGCTCCCAGATTCAGAGCTGTCTCAAGTAGTGTTCCGACTGTCGAAAGAAGCGTCTGACGCTGGTTGCATTCCATAGTCACAAAGGTAAATATATGACCACTCTGGACTTTATAACATTTTTGATCTTTATGTTCCGGTTTTTTTTAAATCATATTTAATTTACATATGCGTTGATTAGACCATTATTGTAGTTAAAGTTATGTGCTTAACGTGTGTGGTACAACTTCACCAACACCCCCGCAACAACCCCGCTCCCTGTTTCAGGGCTGTCTCAAGTAGTGTTCCGACTGTCAAAAAAAGCGTCTGGCGCTGGTTGAGGGTTCAAATCCCACCTAGGGGGGCAGACGAATTATTCCATTTTTCAAAAAATATTTATCTGGCAAGTTGGCCAAGACAACTATTTAAATAATAATAAGTGTGTACATGTAACTAATGTAATGCTAAATATGTTGTCTGGTTGTTCAGGGTACAATTTTCAGTTAAAAAAGAGTATTAATACTTGTTGATTATTTGTTCATTTTATCATTGATTTGATTATTCGATGAAACCCGATTCATCCTGTAGGACATAAAACAATAGTGATTGGCCAGCTATGTACTTAGAGACAAAAAGAGAAACATGATTGGTTGACGAAAGACAATAACGACCACGCATCTGTTTAATGCTACACTATAGTGTTTTTAGTCAAAGGTATATAATCGCATCTGTATAATGCTACATTATAGTTTTTTTGGGTAAAGGTAAATAAAGCTAAGCTAAGTACAATTACCGCCAATCTAAGCTAAAGTTCGATTTTCGCAAACAAAAAATACATACTTATGATACATAGAATACACCCAGACCAAGTCAAACAGACATGTTCATGCACACAAATGTTTGTCCTGTGTGGGAATCTAACCCACGAGCGTTGGTGTCGAAGCTGCGTCATTGACCGCTACGCCACCGAGCTCGTCATCAAAAAAAATATTACTTGGCCTTAATGCCATATTTTTTAGTTAAACTAATTTTTGAATAAGAAAATTTGTAATTCTGTAATTAATGCTGTTTTTCTTACTACGAAATTGATGTCCCGCTTAGGCATTTTCCTTCGCATTTTATTTGTTTTTTTCCTCCCATAAATATCTATTTGCAGGTATAGTGAGCCAAATAATTGTTCTACCACGATTAGATTAATCGTCGTCTATACGTGTCTAATTAAAATCTATTATCACTTTCAAAAATAGTAGAGTCAATGTTATTTATTTATTGAAAACTTTATTGACCACAATAAATTAGTACAAAACGTGGACTTAATGCTAATAGTCACTCTACTAGTCAACTATTGGGAGTGGAGAAAATCACAATGCCTTCGTTCGCACATTCTTTAAAACAAATTTAATGAGAGATTTTCTGATAGCTTCAGGCAGCGCATTCCGAGTCGTGAAGTTATTGGTACTTTTCGCTTAAAAAAACACTTAATTAGTATTAAAATGTACAATTCTGTTATAAATTCTGCTTTAAAATTTAACAAAGCTCTCTACACCTGGTAAATTTCTTCTGATTATATTCATTATGAGTTCCAAGGCAGCCGTAGTTGTTAGAATGGGACAGCAATATACTTCATTGTTCATTTTCTTTTTGACGATTAACGCTGTAAATCCTGTCTACACAGGAGACATACCGGCGGGAATGTGTGGGGGGCCTGTCCCAATATAAAAAATGGGGTGTGGCTGTGTCATGGACACGGCCGTTTGTTGTACGTGAAGATGTTATTTGCACTAAAATTATCTCAAAATGGCAGCGCTTCCCCCTCCCCCGCACGCGATGTTCCATAGTAATTACCTAGCGCAGCGGTTCCCAATTAGTTTTTTAGTTTTAAAAAAATGAAATTAGGTGTATTTTATATTGATTATCATCAAAAGTCATTCTAGTGACATGATTGTTTAATTAAATTGAATATTTTTTTGGCAATTGTTATTGCATTATTGTTTTTTAAGAATTTAATGTTTTAGTTAAGAGATTGTTGCGCGTACCTCTTGATGCAATCTCGCGTACCTCTGGGGTTACGCGTACCACTAATTGGGAAACACTGACCTAGCGTAATAAATTCTTTGATCCTTCATCTATTCTGTGGTGTGATTGAATTTTGGATGGAGATGATAGATTTTTAGCTGCATCACAAAACTATATCCCCCGATTTTATTATCATTCTTTTAAATCTCTTCCATAGGGAGGCAATTCCTCCCTATGGAAGAGATTTAAAAGAAGTATTCACGTCAAAATCTAATTTTTAACTTGGTTCTTAATTCGCGGTCCTGTTTATTTAGCTATTTTCTTATCAGACTGTACCTGATAAAAATGAGACTCTATTTATTTATCATATCCGTAGAAAGTACTACATGTTTCTACTCCAATAAGATGTTTTCGTTACCATGTATGAAAGTTGAGCTTGTAGGCAGATACCTATATTTTCTTTTCGGCACGCTACCTTCCATGTTTTCGTGTAATAAATCTACTATGTAGTCGGTAATGTAACTCACGTTGAGGTCTGTTGGTAAATTATTAGGTCATACTATTTGAACATGAATAAATCAAAACTTATGGGTACTTAGTTATATTGTATATTATGACTTTTTTGTATATTGGGGTATAAGTAGTTTGTAGGGAACGTTGCGAGACGCTGACACAGCGATACTAGCTCGGGTCCCCTGCGTGGGAGTGGACAGTCGTCGATACGGGGTCACCTAGTGCACATATTGTAACGTGTATTGTTCTGCATGAAATAAATGGTTCGGTAAATATTGCAGTTTCCGTTATCTAATAGAGACATATCCTAAAAGTTCATCAACATCTTTGAACCAAAGCCTACCTCATCTGCACGTGGTGCACCCTGCTGACTGACAAACGAAGCTCTGGCGAAAAGAGAGAATTTCTTAAGCTATCCGTCTGAGGAAGCACCTCCACTTCCTGCAAGTGAGTTCACCAGGTTGGAAGGAGTTGCTGCGTTGGCAGCTGGGTGGCAGCGCGCGAGCGGTTTTTCATGTTGCGAGAGATTGTATGGCTACGGTAACCGCTTCACATTAGGCAGGCCATTTGTTTGCCAGTCAACGTAGCATAAAAAAAAAAACAACAATATTGCTTGCTGTCAAACGTCAGCTTCGAAATTCATATGTAAGTTTAAAATACTACTGCTCTAAGAGATTGTGGTATGCCCCCTGGCTTGATTTATGTATACATAAGCGAGATTCGCATTAAATAAATGAAACCATACTATTCTCATTCAATTAAACGTCTGACAACATTTAAAAGATATATTTCACGCTACGATTACTAACGACAACTGATTTTCATAAATTCATTTGTTACACCACTAGCCCGTCCCTATTCGTATACAGTGTGTTCCAATTCGGCTCGCGTATTGCACCGCTATAAGCTTATTGTTCTCCCCTTGTGATTTGATATCAAACGGTTATTTTATTGCGACTCTCGTTTATATGTTAAAAGCGATGTCACGACGTTTGACACGTGTTTAGCATTCGACTTAACTGCTATTGTCCCAAATCATTTAGGGGAAAACTCGTATTGTCCCATAACAAAGCGCCTTACAATTCTAATATCGGCCGGTAAATAACTTCGTCAGTTAAAAATAATAAGTCTAAGGTTAGGTAGACATTTAAGGTTAGTCTGTGCGGTATGTCAAAATAAAGATTTTTTAAGCACCTTTATCATTATAAGCACAGACATATCTTTTAACAGAATTAGCAATAACATCGACATCATTTGGTTTTCATGATTTTCAACGGTAGGTGGACACTCTTGCATTTCTTCTTCCTAATCGCGGATTCTTGACAGAGTGCTGGTAGTTATGGAGCGCTCTTTTTGACCATGAGCTTTTGGCTTTTGCGATGTTCCCCATTTCTCGCTGTTGTTGGCGATTCGGGAACACTTATATGAGGACATACAGATGTTATTCAGTCCACCTTAATAGAGATCGAGCACGCTCGAGATCGTATTCGTTTTCCACTCTACAATACATTACTAAACGTACTATTGCGTTACTTTTTCGGGTGACATGGCCAACAAATTTTAGAATTCATAAATTAACAATCGACGAAAGCCGTTATTTCGACGTTGTTTCCAAATAGTAGCGTTTGTTCGATGTGCTGTCCAGCTCACTTGCGCACTAGTTTCACCTCGCTATAGTGATGCGATTGACGGCCGGCGGTGGCCGTAGATAGACATCGATGGTTTTAGAAGAAAGTCGCGTTGTTGGCTATTTGGCGATATAATTGTTCTTACGCATTGTCTAAACAGCAATGTTACACATTGTCTTGAACGACTTCGCACTGCTCTCTTCTCGGTGTACATACAGGCAGCTAACTTACTTTCCAGATACAGAGAGCATTGCTCTATTACGAAATTAATGATATTTACTTTAATAAACCGATTATCATTTTATAAATCTTCAACTTCCAGCTACTAATCCCCGAACAAGTTAAAATGTCAACGGTATGAACAAAATCATACTGATGAGAAAATCCAAATGTACTTTTTTATTAAATCTAAATCCGATATGACAACACCACGTGCCGTCGACGGTTGTCATCAGTTTGACATGTGAATGACAGGAGCCACAAGCGGTGCCGGATGACAATGCATTGTCAGGATTTGTGCATTTGGGTGAATTTTATTTGTTTCAATAAAGGGGGCGATGCGAGTACATTATTTAGTCTATGTGACGTACTCGTAAACATATGGTAAAAATAACTCAACCTGTAGGTATGATATATTTTTACAATTTTTTGTTAATTTTATGATAATTATAAAATAAAACTTGAACCAGAGCGTATTGAAAATAAATAGTGTTTATTTAATAGAGGATATACTTTTACAGTAAGATCAATTATTTTGTGTATATGAGAATTATTATGAGAAATTTATTTTTCAAACAGAGGGAAATAATGATAAATCTCAATAGACTTGTCATCGTTTTTTTGGCGTGATGTTTTTTTTAAGTCGAATAATGGGATTATAAATGTCAATTTCGATTTTTATTTCATGTTAATACCACGCAAAGACTAATTGAAATGGGCTGCGTGTGCTATAATTGATGTATTTTTGATATATTTACTGTATACAAGCGACAAGGCGGCCTAATTTCTGAAAGCATCTTTTCAAATCACGTTTTAGGTTAGTTTATATTCTGAAGTAAAGCTAGTTTATATTAAAAACTAAAATGACACTTGTAAATATAATGACATTTTCTACCACTAACTCTGAAATCGTGCTATCAACTTAGCAGTATTCCCAAATCAATACGACATGAGAGCCTTCAAGAACAGAGTGAAATTTTCCCCTAAAAGACTGGCAACAGACCTGCAACCCCTTGGTGTTGCTGATTTCTATGGGCCGCGATGATTACTTTCCATCAGGTGACCCACATGCTCGCTTGCCTCCCTTTCCTAAAAAAACCGGACAAGTGCAAGTCGGACTCGCCCACCGAGGGTTCCGTAGGTACGTAGTATCATTATTAAATTTGATATTTTTCATTATAAATAAGAAATAATGCGTCAAAAAAAAAAAAAAATATTTTGCAATGTGTACATCAAGCCCTTTCATATGATACCCCATTTGAACTAGTAGTTTCAATTTGAAATTTCGACACCCTATATAAAATATAGACCCCCTATTTTTTAAGATCTATTTACAAATGTATAGTTTTGAGATTTATTCCTGTACTTGTAGTCTATAACGATGTTACTTGCCAAATTTCATAGTTCTAGGTCAACGGGAAGTACCCTATAGGTTTTGATTCCCTTGAGTGTGTCGAAATATGCGTTTTTTGCTGAATAAACGGCCGTAACTTTTTTCTACGTAAACTTAGCAGTTTGTTTTTTTTTTTTAACTTCAGGGGACCGTAGACCTGAGTATACAGTTCAAATTTCAGCTTGATACCTCTACGCATTCTCGACATAGAAATTCTTGACAGACAGACAGACAGACAGACAGACAGACAGACAGACAGACAGACAGACGGACAACAAAGTGATCTTATAAGGGTTCCATTTTTCCTTTTGAGGTTCGGAACCCTAAAAATAATATCACTGACAGTTCGATTTATTAAATTTCTATTGAGTGAATAAAGCAAACTCTATTTATCGCCATGCTAGAAAATGTCACTATTCATTTCTAAAGCCTACATCAAAGTTAAAACGATTCCGAGATATGACCTACTTAGCGACAGACTAGGCGGCCTCACTAGTGCGTTCATGTGTAGATCTAACCTATTTCGTTTCTCACTGGTCGGATGCAGAATAGGGACGTGGATTGATTCAACATTTCCATTATCTTTGAAAGGATTTTCTTATTGATAAATCCGATTTAGATGAACCTTTTATGTTCTCATATAGATTATAAACGGACCACTCGAGTTGGTTATCTTTTACATTGGTCAAGATAGATAGAAATGGTTTCCCCAACCCGTCTGGCCAGCGTGGGGAGTGTAGGCCAAATCCTCCTTCTGTCTGAGACGGACGAGAGAGGGTCGTGCTCCTGTAGTGGAGACTAAAATGACCTGATGATGATGAAGATAGATAGAATATGCTTTATTTGCGAAATAAAAAGTACAGAGTATACTAAAAAAGGTCAAGTTGCGTTGTTTAACATTGTGATGATGAATGTAGTACCTAGAACAACCAAATAACATATTTAGCATTATATTAGTTACATGTACACACGTTAAGAACATAACTTTAACTACTTTAATGGTCTAATCAACGCATATGAAAATTAAATATTACTTTTAAAAACCGAAACATAAAATAAGTCAAGTAAATGGTCAAATGTTTACCGATGTAACTCTGGCATCAACCAGCGTCAGACGCTTCTTTTTTTTTATACTACGTCGGGTGGCAGACAAGCATACAGCCCGCCTGATGTGAAGTGGTTACACGGTAACCGCTTCAGTTTAGCGATATTTTATGTTGCGAGCGTTAATATAGCTTAGAGTTATATTAACGCTCGCAACATAAAATATCGCTCGCGCGCCGCCACCCCCGCTGCCGACTGCACTCACTCGCAGGAACACAACAACCCTCAAGGGAATTGTTATTTGGCTGCGGTATTCTGTGAGGTGGAGGTACATTCCCCAGTCGGGTAGCTGACAATTACGCTCCCTACCTCTCATTTCGCCAGAGCTTCGTTTGTCAGTCAGAAAGGTGCACCGCGTGCAGGTGAAGTTGGCTTTGGTTCAAAGATGTTGATGAACCACTTACACCCCAACATTATAATTGTGTTAATTATTTGTATTATATGGGGTAAATTTGGCGTACCATAATTTTTAAACTGAAGTTAACCGGCATGTGGTGCATCCTGTCCTTTCAACAAGTGTTGTAACTTACAACATACAACGCGGGATCTGAAGGCCAATTCTCGTAATTATTTTACGATCGCTGAACGAATCGAGAATGAATTATGAATTCATAAAAAAATATATACTTAATTTCATTAATTTATTATTATCAATTCTCCTTGTTGGCAAAATAATATTCTTAGTTTGTTCAATTTTCTGTTATATTTTGATATAATCCCACTTAAATTAGACTTTGTAGTATTTTTATTTTTTTTGTGTGTCTGTGTTTGTACGCGCATCACGCAAAAAAATACTGCACACAAGCGAATGATTTTTTTTATATCACTAAAGTGGAAAACAAGCATACGGCCCGCCTGATGGAAAGCAGTTACCGTAGCCTGTAACACCATGGGCATCACACGCGCGTTGCCGACCCTGTAAAAACCTCTTCACGCCCTTTTTGAAGAACCCCATGCTGTAGTTTCCTGAGAAAACCTCAATAGGCAGTTCATTTCACAGCTTGACCGTACGCGGGAGAAAACTTCTCTGGAACCCCGCACGGTACGCGACCACTTAGGTTCCAATGTGTGAGGATGAATTCCCTGTCAATAGCGAGCGGTGCGGCTGTAGAAGGAGGCCGTGGGCATCATGTTAAACAACTCCTCTGAACAGACCCCATTGTACAATCGGTAGAACACACAAAGGGATGTAAAAGCTCTCCTCAGACTTAAAGATCCCAAACTGACAGACGGTTTAGAACAAACTGTCTGTCAGTTTCTGATCGTCGACAATCCTCACAGCACGCCTCTGAATCGAGTCACAAGGTGTAAGTTGGTATCTAGGCGATCTCGCCCTTAGATGACAACAGTATTCCATATGCGGCCGTACTTGAGCTTTGTAAAGCAGAAGCCTTTGCCGCGGATTGAAGTACTGCTTCGCCCTGTTGAGCACACCTAGTTTCTTCGACGCCAGCTTGACCTTGCCCTCCAGGTGATAACGTAACTGGATGTGGTGTATTGTTACAATATCGGAGTTTTAACTTAAAATCTAGTGTATATTTTATCTTAATACGTCGATTATAAGAGGTGTTATTAATAATACTTTGATTATGACGACCCCGGTGGTCGAATGGCTAACCATGACTCTAAAATAACTTTGACTCTGGTCTGGGGTTCGATCTCCGCACAAACAAATATTTGTGTATATGATTACTTCTGTTGTCTTGGTCTGGTTCTTTTCTAAGTATTATATGTATGTATTTAAAAAATGCATTTAAGTATAATATCAGTTATCTAGTACCATAGTACAAGCTTTGCTCATTTTGGGACTAGATGGCAGTTTGTAATTCGTGCAAGAATATTAAAAGAATATTATCATAAGAAGTAACGAACCGGATTATTCTCTGAACTGCAAGTGGACGAAGTCGCGGGCAGCATCTAGTGTGCGGATATAGCTTATCGGCGACGTTCATTTCAGTGATAAACAGCAAACATATTCGCTTCAGTAATTCAGCGTCAAATAATGTATAGCGTTGCTAGTTAGTGCATCAAAGGTGAAAATTGACCACAGCGCTAACAAATTGCATCTGCACCTTTGACGGTCGTCATGCAGAAATGCGTTGACTGAATTTGGTACAGCGATATATATATTTTCATATACACACACACACATACACACCTTAACATATCGACACCTCCTACGTATAGTTGAGTATCTGTGAACCATAAATTTTGCAGGAGAGCGTTTTCAAGATTTTAATATTTTTTGAAATAGGTTTACTTACTGAGATTAACAGCTTTTTTATATGAGAGGGGGTCAACCGTGCATGTGGGTCACCTAATGGAAAGCAATCACCACGCCCATGGAGATCAGCCGCCTTACCACCATCTCTTATTGCGATTCAATAATTGAGTAGATTGCTTATTCTTACCAATGAATAAGCGACTCTATTCCATTTGAAATAGAGTCGCTTATTCATTAGTATGAATAAGCAATCTATTCAGTTGTTGAGTCGTAATAAGAGATGGTGGTAAGGGGGCTGTAACACCAAGTGGTCGCCGATGCGTTTCCAGCCTATTTTCTTTCTCAAAAAAAGATTAGCTCACGTTGTCAGAGATACTAAACCCGTAATGCTCAAGTCCTTTAAACCCCTTCTTCAAAATCTGAATTCACCCTACCATAAAGAACACAGTTGCCTCGCGCCATCGGCAATGACCCGATTATTCATCGTCCCTTTGCGGTAGGTCGTCAGCTTTTCGTGCGAAGTGACAACCCTCGCGTGACTCCAGTACAATCGGCTACGTAAGTAGAGTAGAGAAAAACGTAAAACTAAAATTACTTCATTATCTACAGTTACTTAAGGAGAGCTATAAATTTTTAGACGGTTTTCCGGTTAATCGTTATCACGGTAATCTGAATAAATTACCGGTTGGATTAAACAGGGTTAAACTGGAAACTTTTAAATGGGTTTCCACATGGTCGGCAACTCGGGCGTGGCCTTACCTCTGGTAAGGCATCAGACAGGTCGTATGCTTGTTTGCCACTCTAGTTATATAAAAATATATTTTAATGTCAATCCTATTCCATTCCAAAAATAGTGTTTTGTTTCACAATTTGCCCGTACCGCCGCACATAATTATATTATAGTAGCAACCACATGCTTTGTCCGCATGGCTAATAATGGAAAATGGAAAATAAACAGTTAATAATAACTACTTTCACTAAGCGTATCAAAATGAAACATGCATTAGATTTTAACTTAGACATCCAGCATTATGATTTGGAAAACTGTATCTAATTTCGTGCAGTAATTTTTGCTTGATGCGCCTAGGTACAAACATTGAGACAAAAAGACAGGTAAATAATTTTGGGTACCTACTGCATTTTAATTGACAATTTATTGACGAACAAGTTATACCACGGGGAGTGCTCGGATGAGCTGTTTGTTTTGATACCTGCCGCTGAGTTCCACTATCGTACAACTCATCATAAATTAAAATTCCATCTATATCATCTTAATAATTGGCGATGTACATCAGCACGTTTCCTAAGACATTTCAAACCACGAACGGTGGAAACCAACTTTCCTCAGCGATATTTCTAATTCTATTAATTACGACATGGCAGCCTTCCAGAAGTCTTTATTTCTTTTAAAAGACTGGCAACGGATCGGCGGCCTCTTGGAGTTGCTGATCTCCACATGCTCGGTTGGCTCCATCTCATATAAAAGAATATATATGGACAACAGGTCTGATACTATACTTATGGATGTGCATCAATTTTGACATGTCTAACACAAATAATGACAAGATTTCAAATTTCCTACCTCTATTTTATTTCCTTGAGAAATGTCATTTTTTAAGGAGTTATACAGTAAACTTTTGTTTTAAACCATGAGCATGTAATTTTTTTATGCAGGTATACATACAGGTTTTTATGATATATGAATGGAACGATATACCCATGAGCAGGTCGCTCATGGGTATATCGTTCCATTGATATATCCTGGAGCGGGTCACGGTGGACGTACAACATTACATCAAACTTTTCAAAGGGGCCTCTACGCATTTGATCCATATCCCCGCGCAAGTCTATCAAATGACCAGGTTTAAGTCCGTGAGTCGAAGAGAGATTATAATAATTTATTCAAAAATTAAATAATTCACAACACACTGACACAAAGTACAGTAGTTTCATGGTTTACTTTTCCACTTACATTTGACTACTGACGTCTAAACTAGGCAAAGCCTATATTTCAGACGTCAGGCTAACTGTACACTGATCTTATAATATGTATATGTCGCATATGTACATATGGTACCTACTATTTGTCTGTTCGTTAAATTTTCACGACTAAATGGCTAAACCCCATTCCAATTAAATTTGGAAATATCATAGATTTTTGACGCGTCGTTTACGCGGACGAACCCGCGGGTAAAAACTGAAGTCTGAATTCGATTCCATTGTTTGTTGAGCGATACAATATAAGGAAGCGTCAACCTTACTGTGTTCAACTGTGTTTTTTCCACTTCTTAGCACGGCGAGTAATAAAGAATACGTTCTGCCCTAGATGTCGAGTCTCCGTTACCTTCTTGTCAAATGCCTTTAAATTTGACACATAATGATAGTAATAAAATGTACAGTCAAGCGTCACAAGTGCAGTACCACTCGCCTTAATTAAATTTTGAATGAAACACGCATTTATATATTTTATTATAATTTCCTTAAATTAATTTCTAGAGTGTGATTATGGCTAAAAAATAAATTAAATAAATTTTAAACATCTTAATAAATACTAGCGACCCGCCCCGGCTTCGCACGGGTGCAATGCTGATACTAAATGTACTACAGAAGGTCTTTGCGCTTTGTCCTATCCAGTCCTTCCCCAGTTATAAGCACACGCCGCCGGCTCCGCGGCCGGTACCGCCACAGCCGTTATGTCCCTGCATTTTAAATGTGTAATATCTTCTAAACTATTCATTTAAATTACATGCTGTGAAGGGCCATATTGATCTATATTAAATGCGCAATGTATTTAAGGTACTTAATTGGATAAGGATTAATTCTGTATTGCTTAAAATCGCTTCGTAAATAAGGCATTATTTCTTGTAAAAAGCAAAGGATAAAATAACGGTTATTGTGTGTTACCACTAAGAGATAGACATAAACCATCGCGAACTTTTTTGTAGACCATTTTAAGGTGAACAATACTGTACTACATTATTTTGATCTATCTCGTTGGGTTCAGCCAGCGTTTGCAATGAAAGAGCAAAAAAATGTGTTTATTTACGACATCACATTAGAAACCTCTAAATTATCAGTGTTTTTCTACTATGTTATGCATATATTATACATATAAACTTTCCAGTTGAATCACTCTATCTATTAAAAAAAACCGCATCATAATCCGTTGCGTAGTTTCAAAGATTTAAGCATACATGGGGACATAGGGACAGAGAAAGCGACTTTGTTTTATACTATGTAGTGATACACCGTAGTAAGGTAGATACACTTATGACCATGATGATATTGATTATACTCGTACATGTCAAATAGACAATACAACGATAGCGTCATGAAAAACCCAACATCCGAAGAGAGATGGAGCAAAAATTTTACTAAATTAGAAGGGGTGTAAGGGTTCATCAACATCTTTGAACCGAAGTCAACCTCACCTGCACGTGGTGCACCCTGCTGACTGACAGAAGAGGCTCTGGCGAATAGAGAGGTAGGGCATAGCGTATTTTTTAAGCTGCCCGACTGGGGAAGTACCTCCACCTCACAGAAAACCGCAGCCAAATAACAATTCTCTGGAGGGTTGTTGTGTTCCTGCGAGTGAGTGAGGTCACCTGAAAGTAAGGAGTTGCTGCGTTGGCAGCGGAGGTGGCAGCGCGCGAGTGATGTTTCATGTTGCGAGCGTTAAAATGGCTCCGGTAACCGCTTCACATCAGGTGGGTCGTATGCTTGTCTGCCATCCGACGTAGTATATAAAAAAAAACGAACCTAGAGGCGTCAAATGAAGAAAATAATTAAACAATCACAAAGTTAACGTTTCAGCAATGGAAATCTGAATGTAGACGCGCGCTGAAAATACGCTACGCATACAACAATTGCAAAGTCGAGCCACCGCAATCGGTTCGAGAGTTATTTTTATCTAAACTAATACTATAAAGAAGGTTTGAGAGATATAGGCGCACAAACATATAAAAATTATTTTGCGTCGACTCGATTTAGACTTGTCCGGCCGCAAAATAATTAACTAAAAATAGAGAGTGAGTAATTTCGACTAAGAGATTTTCTGATGTGATGAGGCTGAAAGTGTAAACAAATGGCCGTCGTAATGCGAAATGATATTACAAAAAAAAAAACATACAAAGAATATGATTTATAAAAAAGTGTAAGACGTATCTAAGTGCCCACAAGTGCTCAGAGGTAAATAAAGATTTTTCATTCATTTCACACATTACCCTTACACTTTTCACATTGACTGTATTTAGCCAACTATTACAATATTAAACTTTTACGCTAAAATCATTTAAGGAAATTGCTTAGCTTGTTATAGGAAGTTATAAACTAATGACATTTGAAAAAATAATAATATAACATTATAAATAGGTTTTAAATTACGAGTACAAGGTCAGCATGTATAAAGCCTGACAGTTTTCCGGCAGCAATCATTTCGAAATGTGAAATGTTACTTTTCGCCAGTAATAGACGTAAGGTTTAAAACGATTAAATATTTATAAAATAAACAGTTTTATTTTCTGTTCTATACTATCACCATTTATTATATTAAATATCACATAGTGCAAGTAAGCGACTTGCACTATGTGATATATAATATAATAAACTGCGTGACGTTGGTTTTTTCTACTAAAGCTATAAACTAAAAATTGTGCGCCTATTAAAATACGTTACGCAAAGTCGCTGCGCTGTAAATAGCATTGTAGAAAAATCAATAAAACTCTCATAACTTTATTATGATTGTTATATGAATATACTCTACATCAATGAAATTCAATTGTGAAAGAAAATACAAAAGGATAGATAGAAGATAACAGAATTATATTTAGATAAGAATGTTTCTTTTGTATGCATCGGTAAGTCGGTACTACTTGATGTTTTTGTGATTGATATATACTTCTTTTAGATTCTTTGGTTTTGGATTTGTTTTTTTATACTTGACAGAGAAAATTTTATGTTCCATTGTATTTATTGGAGATAGTCTCAGAAACTACTGTGCGATTTTCAGTAATAGAAAGATGGATTATAAAGGTAAGGTCATAATTTATTAAGTTAATACAAGTAATACTGTTACGAGATCACAACGGGTTAAGTTTATTGTAAAACAAGAATAAACAAAAATTTTATATAGCTGTATATAGCTTATTTAATACATTATTATTTAATAATGTATTAAATAAGCTTATTTAATATTAGTTAATACAAAAAAAGTTGAACTAAGATGTTTATCTACTTGTATTTCGCTCATCAAGAATTTTCATTTGATACCCATACCATAAGGTTTAAGTGGAAATTATAAATAGACTTTTGTAGCGGCTGCCATATTGAATTAAAAATGGCAGCATATAATTAATAGAATTATGCATTGTCACGAGTACCAAACGACTGCGCCAAATTTCAGCTAATCAGACACTAAGAAGTGGGTCACAATTAACATACAAAATTTGATTACAGACACCGCGGTGAAACTGAATAAAAGTTTGTAATAAAAAGGGAAAGGGGTATATTCTTTCAAAAATATCCAATAAATGATGGCTATGAGTATTACATGTCACGAAGGCGATTCGAATGATTTACTCCACGCACGACCCAGCTTTCGGCGAAAATGAAATATGAATAATGAAGTGTGAACGCGAATAATCGATAATCAGCCATTTCGAGAGGGGCTTATCGAATTTTATGTAGGAAAGTTTATCTAGCTTAGGCTTTTGCCGATTTACGTATTCATGAGGATCTGATTAAATTCGCTAGCATATCGAAAATATATTTTAAGTTATCTAAGTTTGTGTGCTATTTGTGCCTAAAGTAAATGTCGACTGTCGATAGAATGTCGATAGCAGTTTTAAGTACTGCGAGTTAATGTACAATCTCATCCCTTACGTGCTTTTACGTGTAGACGGATCACAACACGTGTTAGTTACGTCTAGGATTGCCATCCGTCTGGGTTTCTCCGGATTTGTCCGAGTTTCGAGGGCGTCCAGGAGGGTTTTCATTTGTAGTTAGGGTTGCCAACTATACTGTTAAAAACAGTATTATACTGTTTTTCACTACATTATACTGTTTACTGTTGAACAAAAATAAAGTATACAAAATACTGTTTTCAGCATCAAAATTGTTAAATGTGTTAGACTTAGACGCTCACATATTTTATATTTTTTTATTTTTTAATTAATATAGTATATAACTATTAATTTAATAAAAAATTAGCTTCTCATTTTAATTTTAGTTGTACTTGTGGGGAGGCCTATGAAGTTTTTGAAAAATACTGTAAATTAAATTGTGTGAGGAGCTCTAAAAATATTTTATTTAAAACATTAAATAAATAAAGTACTGTTCATTTTTCTAAAATACTGTTTAATATTCTTCTCAGATGTAAATATACTTTATTTTATAAAAAATGTTGGCAACCCTATTTGTAGTCCAGGGTTAAAAGTTTTAAATCACTACCTCCCGCTCCATGCTGCGAATAACTAGTATAGTGTATAGTGAGGGGCGCGGCTCCATTCTATGGTATGCTTCCTGGCACAGTCGCATTTTTTTATATCACTAGGAAACAACCGATTGCGGTTGTTGACTGGTAACCTGTTGACGGTGGTTAACTGGTGACTGGTAACAATCAGGCAGGTATTGATCTGCCTGATGGTTACCAGTCATCTCAGCCTATGAATACCGACTTTACAAAAAACCCATTCACAGATTTCTTGAAAAACCCCATACTACTATATTCTTCATAGTGTTCTGGGAAAACCTTAGCAGAGAGAGAGAGAGAGAGAGAGTTAATTATACAACTTGACAGCTCGAGGTAGAAAACTCCTTTAGAACCGTACAGAACCCATTTTGGTTCCAATGTATGAGGATGAATTCCTTAAACTGCACTTTCAGAATCTAGCCACAGCGGCTTTCAAGGTCTATGAGCTATGTGGCCTGTCCACTGCCACTTCACAGCCTGCTGTTAGCTGTGCTGGCTATGTTGTTCTCACTTGAATCTTCTACTGCGGATGATGGATCTCGCAGAGATCATTTAGATAATTACAAAAAAACCGGGCAAGTGCGAGTCGGACTCGCGCACGATGGGTTCCGTACCATTATCTATAAAAACGGCAAAAAGATCACGTTTGTTTTATTTTATTTTAATTATATATTTTTAAAGTGAATATATAACTAAATGTTCTGTGAATATTTCAAGTGTCTATCTGCTGCCGTTATCAATATCGAGCGAAAAAAAAAACACGTTTCTTGTATGGAAGTCCTCTTAAATATTTATTTTATTCTGTTTTTTAGCATTTGTTGTTATAGCGGCAACAGAAATAGCACGGTTCATGAGATACAGCCTGGTGACAGACGGATGGACGGACGGACAGCGGAGTCTCAGTAATGGGTCCGTTTTACCCTTCGGGTACGGAACTCTAAAATTGCTAATAAGTAATATATATACATATATGGTGACGTGCCCGGTGGTCGAATGGCTAGCAATGGCCACCTTCACTCCCAATTTACGAGTTCCCCGCACAAGACAAATGTTGTCATGTGTGCATGAATATGTCTGTTCGTCTTGGTCTGGGTGTTTTCTATGTATTATGCGTAAGTATTTACAAAAAAAAAAAAAAAAGTTTATCTAGATCATATCAGTTATCAGTCTAGTACTCATAGTACAAGCTTTGCTTAGTTTAAGACTAGATGGCGCTGTATAATATGTCCAGGAATAAATATTTCTCTTTATTTATTTATTTATATAGTAAATTTTCTCTCACTATAATGTTACAGCTAAATGCCTAGGTTCATAACTTCATACTTACAGTGATAATCGGTTTTCGTTTCACGCAGTCTCTTTGCTCAATCTCAGCCACGTTCGCGGACCAGTGGAGCATGCCTTTATTTCGCTTATCGATTAAACATCGTTTCAAATATTCACGTCTGCTCCTTTCCGACACCTTTTGCTGAGAACGTGAAACTCGATGTAATATAACCTACTTGTTATTAGTAATTATTACTTAGTGATAAATGAAGGTGGTTTCGTACTAACAATATATTTAGAAATTAACGGGGGGTCGTCATACTAAAAAGTGTTGTTATATGGAGAAAATGTATGTACGAGTCCGACTCGCACTTGACCAGTTCTATTTTTAAATCAAAGTAGATCATACCTACTTTTTGTGCTTAATGTCTTCTGATTTCGAAATGACAATGACTTATCATTCGAAAGTAAAAAATCGTGACCTCAGTTGTCAGATGGATGCTGACTCAGGGTTCGTCGCCCCCAACACAAAGAATAACAAAACGTCTGAGCACGGGGGTGGGCTCCCATAAATCAAGGACACGTCATAAATACCGCTCTCCCCAAAGATGTCGCGTTTTCCAACTCATAACGTGGCATCTAATGCAGTCTTAGAAATGTTGAGAAGAATACCCGAACTGCGCTCAATTAAGTAGGGAAGTCGTGGATTGCTATAATGTTATATTGCTGTAATGTGGGGTTGTATTAGATGCTACATCATTTGCAATAGCTGAAAAATGTGTGAAATATTTACTAATAAAAGTTGTTGTTGTTGTAACGTCTTTATTGCACAATAGAAATTACATAAATATGATTACAAAAGAGTTAAATTGTACAATGGGGGCATTTCACGTGAAGCGGACAGGTAAAAAAATTTGATGTTTCCGATTTTAGTAATATTTGATTATGTTATACCTGTATATGTCCTCGACCCGGATACATAATATTTTTACAGTATAAAGTCTGGTTCATGAGTTAAAGGACTTTAAAGTTTTGACTAACCGGCAGGCATGCGCTACTTAGAAGCCCATTACCTAGTTGTAAAAAATTACAATAAAATAAATAAAGTAGTAGAATTTATTCTTCAATTAATGAACTTTTCAATTGCATTTTTGAATATTAAAAAAAATATTTTTTTTTGGAAAAAAAATAGAATTTAATTTTTGAAACTTGAATTTCACAAAGTTCGACCATTTTTATTTTTTTTTATTTTTTTTCTAAAAAATGCTAATAGTGTATAGACAATCCTTGCCAAGTTTCATAATGGGCGTGGAAGTCGTTTAGGAGCTAGACCGGTTAGAGTGCCGAAGCGCAGCGGCTGGTGCCGGGTCGCGCTTGCTGCCGGCTAGCGCGATCTCACAGGAATTGATTAATCAATTTTTTTTTCATAATTTTATCATACTTTGAAGTACCTAAAGTTACAATAAGTCATTATGTTACTATAACTCATAGGTTTATTTACAATTTTATAAGCTTTACTGCTTGTTTTGCTCGTGCGTTTTACTATGATACCTTCAGCAGTCGGATTGGACGCATGGTATTTCTTTGTGCCTGGTATGGTCACTGAAGACTCAAATCTAAATCTCCTACATAGCAGACCACCAAGCTCAGTATTTTAAATAGTCAATATAGAAGGAGACATTATTACTCAATGCGATTTTGCCGAAAACTACAATTTTATAGTTCAAGATGCTGCCCAATCATTTCACTGGAACAACGACCAAGCCACACTCCTGACATCCGTGTATTATTGTAGAAAAAAGCAAAATTTAGAACACGGAAGTATCGTAATGATATCAGACGATTTAAGACACGACACTGGTACTTTCTTTACCTTCAAAATATTTTGCACGAGCATCTTTAGAAAAACAACATAACTGCTAAAATACTATATATAAATTACTGACGGGGCATCACAACACTTCGAAAACAGATTCAATTTCATTAACCTGTTCTATTTTAAACAGGATTTTGGTACAGACGTAGAATTACATTTTCATGCTACGAGTACATCATATGGCAAAGGGCCGTGTGATGGCTTTGGTGGAAACTTGAAATGCCTGGCGGCACGGGCTAGCTTACAGTCGGCGTCAAACAAAGTCATCACGACACCTAAGCGGTTGTACGAATGGGCTAAAGCGGCAATGCCTCAAACGAATATATATTATGCTCAGAAAGAGGAAATTGAAGGCAACAGATGTTTTCTCAAAAGCCGATTTGAGTCTTCAGTGAAAATACCAGGCACAAAGAAATACCATGCGTCCATTCCGACTGCTGAAGGTATCATAGTAAAAATCACGAGCAAAAAAAGCAGTAAAGCTTATAAAATTGTAAATAAACCTATGAGTTATAGTAACATAATGACTTATTGTAATTATAGGTACATCAAAGTATGATAAAATTATGAAAAAAAAATTTATTAATCAATTCCTGTGAGCTCGCGCTAGCCGGCAGCAAGCGCGACCCGGCACCAGCCGCTGCGCTTCGGCACTCTAACCGGTCTAGCTCCTAAACGACTTCCACGCCCATTATGAAACTTGGCAAGGATTATCTATACACTATTAGCATTTTTTAGAAAAAAAATTTAGAAAAATAAAAATGGTCGAACTTTGTGGAATTCAAGTTTCAAAAATTAAATTCTATTTTTTTTCCAAAAAAAAAATTTTTTTTTAATATTCAAAAATGCAATTGAAAAGCTCATTAATTGAAGAATAAATTCTACTACTTTATTTATTTTGTTGTATTTTTTTACAACTAGGTAATGGGCTTCGAAGTAGCGCATGCCTGCCGGTTAGTCAAAACTTTAAAGTCCTATAACTCATGAACCAGACTTTATACTGTAAAAATATTATGTATCCGGGTCGAGGACATATACAGGTATAACATAATCAAATATTACTAAAATCGGAAACATCAAATTTTTTTACCTGTCCGCTTCACGTGAAATGCCCCAATGGCGAACCATATCCATATACGGGAGGGATAAACATAAGGGATCACTTCTAGCCAACCATTCAATGAGTAGTTAAAAAGATATCATATTTTGGCGAAAACTTAGGTGCAATCTGATTATACAAATGCTTGGTAATAAAATAATACGACTGATTATGACAACAATGAAAGTAAAGTTTGAACATATTACACTATAAATATATACATACATTAAGTCTTTATTACTTACATTGAAATCTTTTATACCTTACTTATCTAGATAAAACTTTGGGCGGCGCGAGAATAGCCTTCTCGGTAGATATCTTTAAGTAAGCCTGAAATTTCTTCAGAGCTAAACAAATAATAGATTGGTAAATTTGGTTTTAACTTACATTGGATAATGGAGAGATATTTTTACACTATATTATTTTATACTTCTGTAATATATAGTTACTTACATTGTATTTCATTGATATTTATTCACTTAATCTCTGTGTTTTAATTTTATTGAATGTAATCAATCTTTACAATACTTGTATATTATGTTATAATTGTTATTTGGTCTAATCACGCCAATTCAGAATCATTTCGAGCATTGTAAGGTTGACTGAAAGATACCTCTTACAAAGATAAGACCGCCTTTGTATTACGTAATAAACTAATTAATTGCATTTGTGCCATTGAACGTAAATACATAATGATTGAATGAAATGATTCGAAAACCAAATGTCAAAATCTAACATAATATGTTAGATTTTGAATTGTACATTTGGTTTTCGAATCATTGCTAAACCTTGCTAAACAGTTCACTCGTATCATTATTTACTTCATTTTGGTATTGTTTACGTTATGCCATGTCCGGATACATATTACGGAATTGATTGATATTCCCACATATGAAGTCGTTATTCATCTTTGCACACACACACACCTAATACAACTTATTAAGAGGCGAGGCGCAGTATATATTCTGTGGCGCAGTGAAGATTTCAGTTTACTGTTTAGACAATTTGATTTCATTGATTAATATCAATTCATATTGCCAGCAGAATACTATTCTTAGTTTGTTTAATTCTCAGTTACATTTCGATATAATGACACTTTAATTAAATATTAAAGTTTCATATTGTGATATGAGAATATCGATCGTGACATTTGTGACACTCAAATTAGATCGGAACTGAATTTTGACTACATTTTATGTACAAGAATTGTCCCACAAAACTTTAGTTCGATTTATTTACTAAGACTAGGTATGGAAATAATTTTTCGCTCTGTATGATTATTATTGTATACAATCCAGACAATATTCTGTGATAAATTTCATCCAAATTCGTTCAACTATTTTACGCGTGTTTGATTCAGAAACTTAATAGGATACCTACTGTAGATGCAGCAAGCAACCATGCTACGAGAACGGCATAACATTCAATTAAAGAAGATTGAAAACGGGCAGTACTTTTAAATTATTTACTATCGTCACTCTTATTCTTCAGCTTTCCAACTTAATTATACAGTTACAGATCTAAGGTAAAAAGGTTTCACACTTTTTAGCAATGATTTGAACAGAGCATTTCGACTGATAATTCGTATTATATATATTTACCTAGTACTATAAAATATATTACCTAGTGCTATAATATATATATACTCGTAATATTTATACTGTCTGCCGGAAACCACACGGCCAATTTATACTGTGGCATGGTCTAACTCTAACATAATCTAGAATCAAACGCATTTTACTATTATTGAATTGATATCGACATTATGACTATGATTTGTTTAGAATTCAGCATAAAAGTTTAATAATCACTCCTGATTTTGTATACCTATATTTATTTCTTAAATATGGCTGACCTCCGGAAAACAATACCCTACAAACTTTCTAGAACGTATTTAGTGATGATATAGAACTAAGTGAAGGTTATTTAGTGATGACACAACCATTTATTATCAGTACTTTTTTTCATACACGAATGGGCTTTTTTGATCTCCATTAAAATAAAAAAAAAACATGTTTTATGCCAATTGAATATCAAATATCTAGAATGTAAAACTTGCTTTTAAAATTATCTCCTAGTGATTCATATTTTCTCAAATGATTTGCCACCAAATTTCACGCATGATAGCGGCCACATTGCTTTATTTAGAATTTCGTAACATTTGCTCACCTTCGCTATCGGTCGCTCCAGATAAGCGCACTGGACTGGCACTAATCCGTCGGGACGTTGGCAGGGGTGCAAAAATTCAACCCCCGACGGAAGCTATGGAAACCGAAGGTTGTTCGAGATTGGGATAAGTAATCGGGTTGTTGTCTGTATTTTTACCCTACTGCCGAAAACGGATATGTATGCGTGTAATATATATATATATATATATAGATAAATGTGTCAATATAAACACTGTATAATATATAATATATATAAGTCATAATTATTCTATTAACATTTTACTTCACGACTTCTAGTGTCTTATTTTTGTTATATTGCTGTCTCTCACATTGCCAAGGGGGAAGTCAAACTTCAAAACTTCCTACTCCTATTAATTTCTTCTGATTAAATACATTGTGAGTTCCAATCCGTCAAAACTAGGATAATATTGATCACAACCATTTTTTCCTGTTTTTCAAAAGTGGTTTGATCGATTATACATTACTATACCAAACTAATGAAATACGAGAACATAACAATAAAGTTTTTAATATATTTTTATTTATCCAGTTCGCTCTCATCTAAACCGAATTTAGTCTTCATCTAAAGTCGAGAAAAGCTTGGTCGCCCAGGCAGAGTGATCATATCATCATCAGGTCATTTTAGTCTCCACTACAGGAGCACGACCCTCTCTCGTCTGTCCCAGACAGAAGGAGGATGTGGCCTACACTCCCCACGCTGGCCAGACGGGTTGGGGAGGCATTTACTATTGGAATATTGGTTAATTGAATAAGTACTTTTTCTTCAAAGTTGATTTCAATCTCAGAAACAGGACTAGAGAACCTTACGCTCCGTCGGCGATGGGCACTAGCTCTAAGTTTTAATTCACATTTCCTGTGATTTATTACTCTTACTATTCCTTTTTAATTTTACTTACGGATTTTTTCGTTGGTATCAAAATTTGCATTCACAATGCTGTAGAAACTATGTCGTTTTTTGGTAAATGATTATCTTAAGAAAGGATTATCTATAAAATCTATACTAATAATAGTTTTCGGGTGTAAGTGATTCATCAACATCTCTGAACCAAAGCCAACCCCACCTGCACGTGGTGCACCTTGCTGACTGATAAACGAGGCTCTGAAAAGTGAAGTAGGGCATAGCGTATTTTTTAGTGACCGACTGGGGAACTATGTCCTCCACCTCACAAAATACCGCAGCCAAATAACAATTCTCTTGAGGTCTGTTGTTTTTCTGCGAGTGAGTAAGGTCATCAGAAAGGAAGGAGTTGCTGAGTTGGCAGTGGGGGTGTCATGACGGCGCGCAAGCGATATTTCATCTTGCGAGCGATAATATGCCTATGGTGCACATTAGGCGGGCCGTATACTTTTCTGCCACCTGCCATCGTCGACAACCATTATTCGTCCCACTGCTGGGATACTAGTCTCACCTTAATCGAAGGGATTCCCAGTAGTTAGTATAAAAATAACACTATCTCAATAAAAATCAAAGAAAAGAAACTTCTAAGTAACAGACCGATAACAATTGCCCTTGTTAAATCGACCCTAAATTTCTGTAAAATTATACAAAATGTTATAATCCGATTGATATATTAGCCAAGCATTATGAATAAAGCACTTCAAATAAAAAGCTATCGGTTATTATTTGGCCCGGCTAATAGACCATGCGTTATGGGCCCAAGGGGAGTCTTAATTATATTTGTCCAGTGAAAACAACGGCAGTCCCTTTCAATTAATTCATCCGAGTTTCTGCGTTTGCTTTTTGCTCTGTTTTTGGTGGCGAGCCGCTGTGGCTAAATGGCTTGTTTGATGTCTGCAGTCTTTGTATATGAAGTATATATGAAACGTTTAATATTTTTTTAACGTCTCATAAATCAATGAACGCCGGTTGTACGTTCGAAAACGCATGACTCATGCGACCTTATTCGTCTCACTGCTGGGATTAGCGTCTCCCCTCAATTGAAGGGGATTTAGAGAGGATATTCCACTACGCTGCTCTAACTGCGGGTTGGCGGACGTAAGTGTAATACTATTATTTATTCTGTGGTAAGTACTTGGCCGTGTGGTTTCCGGCAGACTAGAATAGAATCACTCCGTCTCTTCCCGTGGATGTCGTACAAGGCGACTAAGGGAAATACATTATAAAACATTGACCAGGCCTCCCCAACCCGTCTGGCCAGCGTGGGGAGTGTAAGCCAAATCCTCCTTCTGTCTATCTGGGACGGATGAGAGAGGGTCGTGCTCCTGTAGTGGAGACTAAAATGGCCTGATGATGATGATGATGATGAAGTACTAGGTAATTTATCAAAATTGTGTAACTATAACAATAAGGCTAGGGTTGTCAACTCTATATACAGATCAGAACGGAGAGAAAAGAAAACAACAACTCATTCTTCGATCATTTAATCATTGTAGTAATCGATTCAATCATTGCCAAAATTAGTCACGTCAAAATAGCGAGCCCTATACAGAATAGACGACATATTGCTTGCGCACTGGTACCTTCGCTATAAAGGCAGCACATTTCAACTCAATGCATTGTTACTTGAATGCGGTCTTCTGTGAGATACAGGTATTTTTCCAGTCGGGCTTGATATGCTTTAACTCTCTTTCGCTAGTCTCTTTAATAGGCAGGGCGCACCTCGTCAAACCAACCCCACTTGCACGTGGTGCACCTTGCTGACTGATAAACGAGGATAGACCAATAGATTAAGGGGAAATTGTACGAAACAATACCGTTTAGGAGAAAAATTAAACCGCAACTAGGTAAATTTTACATAATTATCATGTGGAGACATGCCGTCGTCATATTAAGCCGACCGAGATCCGCGAGATTTTAGCTACATTTGAGGTGTCTCGAGATTTGAAATTTAATTGTCTTTTTCTAGGAGAATTTCGGGACAATAGGCAACCCTATTGGGTACTGCTATGGCTATTGAAACCGAACATTTTGATTTAGATAATTGAACACTTTATAACATAAGTGCATATAGTAATAATGCTATTACGATTGTAATGCGTTCCAATTTGTACTTTATGAATTTCCAATCGTGTATACCACCGGAAAGATAAAATCGTGCAAGAATATTGAGAGAAAGAGTCATTATACTTAACTGTACTCCAAGCGTAGTCATAAATTACCCACTACTTGAAACAATAGTTTCAATGAATTTGCTGTTTATTACTTGGTATTAAAAGTTAAATTTTAATGGCAAAGTGGGTACCTAATAATGGAGTTCAATACTTATCAAAATTGTGTACTTTTGCCATAAATATTTTAATGCATTTCATTAGTCACTTTCGATGTTTTCTCTTCAAATAAGCAGGTATTGGTGAGAGGCTTTATAAAAGTCCACTAAAGTAATACTGTAATCAATTTATCAAGTGCATGATTGTGCAGCACTTCGTGCATAATTTGTTTCCCAATCAGAAAATTAAAAAAACGTAAATTGCGACACATCGCTTGAATTGAAATTTGCATCGCATGAATGGGGTGTAAGTGGATCACCCGATCTTCCGAGCCACCTACACACGTGGTGCACCTTGCTGACTAGCAAAAAAGACCAAATAACAATTTCTTTGAGGGTTGTTGTGTTCCTGCGAGTGAGTGAAATCATCAGAAAGGAAGGAGTTTCTGCGTTTTTGTGAAAACGGATATCCGGAATAATCGTAGAATGAAGATTATTTTCTCTAAAGGGGCTGTTTTCTTTGAAGTATTCTGATGGGCAGTATCTCATATTAAAAGTACCTGTAGTCGAAATTAACTTTAAATCTAGTTTCGATCTCACAAATGTCACATTTGAAACGTCAAAGTTATACCAAAGTGTGATAATATCAAATTATGACCGAAAATTAAACAAACTAAAATGGTATTCTGCTAGCAATCAGAATTGGTTTCACCTGATGATGACGATGATGAATGATAGAAATAAAGTAAATAATTTTTAGTCAATTCAAAATTAAATCTCGATTCGGTCTACTTTCGTTCTGAAAAATGAAAAATTACGAGAATTGGTATTCTGATGATATCATAATTATAATCACTACATAGTATAAAACAAAGTCGCTTTCTCTGTCCCTATGTCCCTTTGTATCCTTGGTTCTTTAAAACTACGAAACGGATTTTGATGCAGTTTTCTTTAATAGATAGATAGTTTATTATGGAAGGTTTATATTTATAAAACATACATAATTTAGTAGAGAAACACTGATAATTTTAGAGGTTTCCAATGTGATGTCGTAAATAAACATATTTTTTTGCGCTTACATTGCAAACGCTGGCTGAACCCTACGAGATAGATCAAAATAATGTAGTACAATATTATTCACCTTAAAATGGTCTACAAAAAAGTCCGCGACGGTATATGTCTATCTCTTAGGGATAACCCACAATAACCGTTTATTATACTCTATTTTTTACGAGAAATAATGGCTTATTTACGAAGCGATTTTAAGCAATACAGCATTAATCCTCATCTAATTAAGTTCTCTAAAAACATTGTTCATTTAACATAGATCAATGGCCCTTTACAGCATGTAATTTGAACGAATATTTTCGAAGATATTACAGATTCAAAATGCAGGGACATAACGGTGAGGCGGTATTGGACGGGGCGGCGCGTGCCTATAACTGTGGAAGCTCTGTATAGGACAATGCGCAAAGACCTTCTGTAGGATATTTAGTATCAGCATTGCACCCGTGCGAAGCCGGGGCGGGTCGCTAGTACATAATAAAAAATATGCTGTAGTTATACTCTCATCACCGGCCGCGCGGCGATGTTGAATATGGCCTAATGAGTGGAAGAATGAGAGGAATCACAAAATGAGTGTGGAGACCTAGTTTCAGCCCTGTGTAAAAATTATAAATAATTGGTTGAGTTCGCGGGCTCAGGATTTATTTTAGGAAACCTCCTCGTTAAGTATATATTAAAAAAAAAAGCTATGCAATAGCTTAAAAATATTATTAGCTTTTGAATACCTTTTTTTCATTTGAATTTGTTGACAATTTTAGACAATTTTCATGTGCATCATTTTACTATTTGTCATTCCAAATTATGCCTAGAAAAAGGTTTCTACTTATTTACCCGTTTTTGAACTTGTCATACAGATCATCTGCCAAGTTTCAAAACCTGACCAATCGTATTTTGAAGTTCGAACTTAAAAAAAATATTTATGTAAGAAAAAATCAACCAAATTTTGTATTTAAATTTGAGAGTTATCGCGACACAAACATTTCAATAAAAACAAAATTAAAAATTTTGAAAAAACCCACGACGGTTAAACGTAGTTGAAAAAGGATAAAATAATTTTGAAACCCCCGACTTAAAGAATATATGCTATGAACTTAATAAAAAAAACCCAAGAAATTCCGTTGGGGCTGCCATTAAATGAACTAATTTGGCAGTTTTATAGTAACTTATTTATATTTATGTTGAAAGCAGCCCCCGACGGATTTTCTTGGGTTTTTTTATTAAAATAAACTCACACTGTAATGATTTAATCTCTGTGAAATATACGTCCAGTTTCGTTGTCACCTGGAGGGATAGGTCAAGCTGGCGTCGAAGAAACTAGGTGTGCTCAACAGGGCGAAGCAGTACTTCAATTCGCGGCAAAGGATTCTGCTTTACAAAGCTCAAGTAGGGCCGCATATGGAGTACTGTTGCCATCTATAGGCGCTAGCGCCTAGATACCAGCTTACACCTTGTGTAAAAGAGTAGAGAAGATGGTAGAAATGGTAACAGCAGCCTTACAATACAGGGGTGGTGGACGTTGATAAAGAATATCCTTTATTTGGTCACCTGATGGAAAGCAATCACCACCGCCCATGGAGATCAGCAACACCAACGAGTCGCCGATTCGTTGCCAGCCTATATATACTCCTTCCTTTCTTTCTTTCTGGTGACCTCACTTACTCGCAGGAACACAACAACCCTCAAGGGAATTGTTATTTAGCTGCGCTATTTTGTGAGGCGGAGGTACTTCCCCAATCGGGCAGCTTAAAAATACGCTATGCCCTACCTCCTTTTTCGCCAGACTGACTTTTAAGTTCACCTTTACTGACAATTATTATTGACGAATTTTGCGTCAACAAAGGCTGATAATATTTCGAGCTCTGAAATCATAATGGTCTCATCGTCACACGTAATCTTAGTATTATAAACTTAGGAGCGTCCGTTATAAGTAGAATTATTTTAAAAATCATTTTACGCTGCCAATGATGTGCCGTAAAATAAATTGCAATTTACGACGTGCAACCTAATATAGCGATATTTTAAACCGTAAAAATCACTGCTATTTTATAACAGATGCGCAAACTGGCGTATCGAGGCAATTTAGGTCAGCTTACGCTGGTATTACGTGTAAACGGCTATGATTTATCTAGCAGGGATGATCGCGACTCGTGACATCGTGGTACGGCATGGTATTATCAGGTATCGTCGCTATCGCGGCTGTTATAAATTATTCATGTCGTCATGTAATCACAAGTGCCAATACTATGGTGATCGAGTATGGGAACGTGGTATTTGATACTTCGGAATTTTTATTATTCGCGTCACTAGTTATACTAGGTGAATATTCAAAACAGTTCGATAAAGCAAAAATATTAGGGTAAGTATACGCAGATCATCTTTAGACCAGTATCAAACACGAAAGTCAAACAAGATCTATATTATTTCAACAAAAACAAGATCGATTATTCGAGAGGGGGACAAACGTACATGTGGGTCACCTGATGGAAAGCAATCACCACCGCCCATGGAGATCAGTAACACCAAGGGGTCGCCGATCCGTTGCAAGCCTATACCCTTCCTTTCTTTCTGTGGACCTCACTCACTCGCAGGAACACAACAACCCTTGCGTTATTCTGTAAGGTGGAGGTACTTCCCAGTCGGGTAGCTTATAAATACGCTATGTCGTACCTCTCTTTTCGCCAGAGCCTCGTTTGTCAGTCAACAGGGTGCACCACGTACAGGTGAGGTTGGTTTTGGTTCAAAGATTGATGTGGCCTTTATCCATGCATTGTAAGATCCGCGGTCGCCATTATGTAACGTGCTATGCTAAGTGGCCTACCCAGTGCCATTTCATTCTGCTGATAACGTTATTACTATTTTGTTCAAGAATTCTTGAATTTGCTTATTCGGTGCTGCTGATCTTTAGTCCATAGAACCTTAGATTTAGATGCCATTTTGTATTAAAACAAGTCATATCATGGGGTGACATGACAGTCATGGGGTGTAACAACATCAGGTTCATCAACATCTTTGAACCAAAGTCTGCACGCGGTACACCCTGCTCACTGACAAACGAAGCTCTGGCGAAAAGAGAGGTAGGGAGCGTAATTGTAAGCTACCAGACTGGGGAAAGTACCTCCACCTCACAGGATACCGCAGCCAAATAACAATTCCCTTGAGGGTTGTTGTGTTTCTTCGAGTTAGTGAGGTTACCAGAAAGGAAGTAAGGAGATGCTGCGTTGGCTGCGGGGGTAGCGACACACGAGCGACATTTTATATTGCGAGCGTTAATATGGCTACGGTATCCGCTTTACATCAGGCGGGCCGTATGCTTGTTCGCCATCCGACGTACTATAAAAAAAAAAAAACATTATTTATTTCTTTATTATGTAACGCAATTACCGAAACTGTTACCTAGTTATTAAGTTAGTGGATGTTAGCATATCTACACATTACTGTCCATCTGCTACGAGTATGCTGTATTTAAATGGACTTTAAATTGGCCAGTAGAGTAGTCAAGCGTCAAATTTTCAGCTTCTGTTCACATTCGAAGCCCAGCTGGGGAGCAAACGTGATGCTGTATGTGTGACGCACAAATCTGCGTTAAAAAGATCCCCAACTGAGTCACCAAGAGGACCAAATTTTGTGGATTTCATTTAAAGGTCAATTACTTTCCAAACGGTATTTAAAATTATTTCTTTGAAATTGTTTAAAAAATATGTAAATTAAATTATGTTAAATTTAATTTACGTAATTTTTAAAAAAATTATCATAATTTATTTAATTATTATGCTAAAAGCAAAGAGCTTAAATTGTTACCAACTAATTAAAACCTTGTCATTGTTATTGAAATTTATTGAAAGTTAATTACATATTTACGAAAAAACAATTAGCAGCTGCTAATTCGAAATAATATATCATTACTTTTCGTAAAATCTTACTTTATTTGCCTATTTAATTGAAATAACTAGGATATTACAACTTTTTCTTCATTTTACATACTTATTGGATTTAAAATATTTCTATTTTATATGACACCTCCGTCTAGGTGAGACTTGAATTCGCGGACGCGATCTAAGGATATTTTTTTTTTTTTTTTTTTTTTTATATTATATTTATTATATTAGTATGGGTAAAAGGAAGTATTGACTAAAAATATTAAATATCTAAATTAATAAAAAAATACGTAAATAAATAAATAAAAATAATCTAATCTTAAAATTACTTAGAAATAAAATTATTATATTTGATAAATTCTGACAAGCTGAATTAAAATACATATAATTCCCTACCAGTTGTGATACATGGAACGGGGGAAATATTTTGGTTTATGATCGTAGGAGATATAGCAGAAACAAGAAGGCGATGTCTAATAAAATAATGTGGCATTTCTCATACGAGAGGCAAATACTGGATAGGCCATTGACATAGGCTAACAAATAACCCATTAACCGCGCAAAATGAATCTTGATCCTTGCACGCTCTACATTGTAGAACGCTGACGCCTGCTAGTTCCGTTTTTGACCGTCGAAGCGGTTTGTCGCCCTCATCGCGACAGTACTCTTTAGCGCTCGTGCAACGCGGACGTACGCTTGTCGCTCCCGGCATCCTTGCTTAATATACGAAACAAGTTTACTCCCTCAAATTGTGATCAATTCTTTACTCGATTATAGAAAATATGCAAACATCACGATGAACTTGATTCCTCGATTCGTAAAAACATTTTTGATGACAAATTCGTCGCGTTAAAGACATTTCTTGTGCAATTTGTGATTACATTATTATCTTTATCGGACGATATAGTAAGCAAAGGTGTATTAGTAACGCAAGTGAATTTGTTTACTGTTTTTAAACAAAAGACTCGTTCCGTTGAAGAGGCTAAGTTTGAATTTTCTGTTGTTTTTTGTTGTTTTATGAGGACGCATAGCGTGTTGAAAAGAGACAAGATGAGGTCCCAGCGGGCAGGAGCGACAGGTGTGGTGGCTTTAGTGGTTCTGTTGGCAACAGTAACAGGTAACTTTGTTATAAACTTCACATATATATATTATTTTTCTTATTTCTTATTAGATTTTTATTGTAATAGAAGGAATTATAAAACTTAACTAAGAATATTCTATGAAATTTTAATTGACTTCTGTAATAGCCGCAATTATTTGTTTTAGGTTAGGAATGTTTATGAGATTCTCAGATATGATTCATATGAACATTATAGGTTATATTTTTATACAAATTTGGTATGTAAATAGAAATTAAATTTATTTATGAATCGTCTATTTAAACTTTTTAAAGTTAGCTACCGAAATCAGGCCAAATGCCTACCAGAAAGGTTATTAATTTTGTCATCAAAGTTATCTCCATTCATTCATAGATTACTCATTCAAGGACAAACCGCGTTACCTCCTTACTACGCTTGTGTTTTCTTGTAATCAACTACTACTTGTAGGTACTTATTATACGGACTGTGATAGCAATTTTTTTGCGATGATTAACGATCGTCTAGATTCATTAACCAGAACAATTTATAGTATGCTAGAACCTACTTGATCATATTTAGTAAAAAAAAAATAGAATATTTTATCTTAGCTGTACGATAATTACGTATACACGTACAATCCATTAAAAAGACTTATTTTGTAACATTCACTAGTTGACTGTTAGTTTTTATATTCCCTGTAGTCAACCCACCTAAACACAACAATGTTACTATACTAATGTCTAACTAATTTATAGTCTCCATAATACACTGAAGGAATACCTGTTAAAATATAAGTATGAAATGATTATCATATAGGAATGATATCATCTTTATATTTGCTATTTAGCAAGTAAACTGCTAGATTTGATGATGATATAAGTTCAAGCGAAACACTTGAACGGAAACTTATGTATAAATAATCAGTTCGAATTAGAACATGAAGAATGTCTAAGAAATATGCCAACAAATTCGAGAATTATTAAATTGCCGTAGTATTCTTATGGAAAAAACTATTAAAAGATTAAGCAGATCATCGCGAACGTGACCACGAATTAAGACCCAGTTGTGCAAAAACCGTTGATGGCCGTTATACAAACAGGTGGCACAATGCTACGGAAACTCGCTTTTCTGTAACAATCGCAAATTCTGCCACATTTGTTCTGAACTCATTCGTGCGTTACTTTCTCGTCTGAACGCCATCGAATCAATCAGACGGAAATCTGTACCCATTCGCTTGTTTCATTGTAACTGGATTTGTGATATGACAAAGATTTATCTCATGTGTACCCTTACAACAGTCAAATCGGACGGACACTTATATTTATTTGGGAATTAGAAATATAATATATTATGTAGATCACGGACTAAATGCTGATAAAGAAAGTAATCTTACGAAACTTAACATGGAAATGTTAAGAGAGGCAATTACAACCCAGAGTTATAATGCAATATAACGAAATGATAATTCTGAAGAACTCTATTGACTTTGATACAATATAATACAAAAATTTAAATGGAGAGGTTTGAGATTTCAAATATATCAGATTTAAGTAATCTGCTATTTTGTTATACTTGGCATTGGTTTACAGTGCGTGAGAAACTTTCATCATTTTGTTTTTAATTATGTTGGATTCTCATTGTGTGTAGACTGTAAAGTTACATATGTCGCAAGATTTAAGTAAATGAAACTGGAATCTGCAATCAAGGCGTCTGAACAAATGTGATTAATTATCATATCAAATGATCCAATTGCCGAAATTTGGTAACAGGTTTAGTCTATAGAAGCTGTTATCTCTCAATCTACATGTTTAGTAAGATATAATTTACATGAATTCGTACCATCTGCCGTGTCATTACCCTCAGTAATTTAAGCCTGTTAACGTTCCAAGACTACTGTAATAGCATGTTGACGGCTTTCCACGGTCATGACCGTTTGTGATTATGACCAGAGCTTGGAAACAACGCGAGCGATAATAATATCTACGATACTTTAGATGGTATCTAAAACGTTACTGCTACGAATCTCACAGACATTTGGGAAATGAGATAAAGATGCCCATTTATCAAGAAAGATTCTTGGGAACATCCTAGCAGATAATCTTAGTAACATTTATATATGTTTTGAGTAACTTTGCAGCTACTACGTCTATACATTACCCATTGCCTTTTTTTAAAGAACGGGATGGGGGTAATTACCCATTGCCTCATTAATATGGATCTGGAAGCAAATTATTACTTCCTATTAATATTCCAAGGATTGAATTCGAAAGCTGGGACTATTTTAGCCCTGCTCGGCTAATGGTTACTAGAGCTTCCTGGACACAAATAACTACTTACACGGGATACAATGCATATCGTTTGTGTAAAAGAAGGATCTGTTATTTGTTACGAATAATGTGACGTTTAATGCTTCGTTGTGCATTTAGCCGATTTCTATAGTTGTCGGAAACGTATTAAATCATTGTTGCAAATTTAACTTAAATTGCGGCATTCAAAATACATAAACAAGTATAAATCTTTTTTGAATTCTGGGTTGCGTTATAGAAATTCTACATATATGCTAGGTTTAAATATAATAAAATCGCGTTCATCTTAAGCAATGTGTCATACTTTTCTGACCGTACCTACATTCCTCATGATGGGAAATATTAATTACAGAATTTTCTTACCCAGTTTTTCTCGAAAATATTATTTACTGATTCGAAGATTAAAATTAAGACTTCTTGTGTGTGTACAATATTTAAAAGCTACGTTGTTGTAATCGTTGCTTTCAGTTTATCTAAATTAAGTCCGAATAAAACGGAACACAATTCTATTACAATAAGTCTAAGTAACGTTTATTAGAAACTGGGGCAAAAACAGTTTTAACTTCAAGTGCTGCGACTTTTTCCTACATTTACTATTACGCCACGTAACCGCAATCCATAACGTCATTTTTGAAAAGGTTGCTAAACGATTCGACTAATAACAAAAATTCTAACAGTATAAGAATTTGTGATGTGGGTTGCTCTTAATGTTGTGATGAATCATGTGTGAACAGACGGACACGTCTTGCGAAGTTTATCTTTACGTGATAATATAATACTCTAACAGCCTAGTTAGTAAGATGTAAAGATATACATGTAATAGCGGCGTGGTTCGTTTAATGCTTATTTTTGTTCAGGGTAAAGGCGTGATATTCGTAACTCTCAGATATTAAAAAGTTTTTCCGAGTAATATCCGTTTTTATAGAACCATTCCTGGGCAATGAGTTAACGAAATTAAAAAATAAACTGTTAGTATACATTTCATCTCCTTAGTCTATATTCTCATTTTCTGTGTTTGTAATAAACAAGAAATAAATTGTTTCATGAAACAAACAATGTTTGCGGAATTGATCTTTATTGATCTTTTCATAACTAGGCTATATCATCATCAGAGATAAGCCAGTATCTTATCTGAGGTAGTCCCTAATCACGTAAACGCACGAAGTACATTCCGATTCACCTGTTATCAGTAGATAAAATATAATGCTGCATATAATTTTTTTTATTTTAATTCAATAAATAGAAATTCAAAGTAAGTTCAACAACAGATCAGGACAGCATTTGTAAACATCTAATTAACTTTCTTATTTGGTCATCAATTCAGAAAATAAAAAATGGATTATATACAATTCGCGTTATTATACCAGTCAATTTCGCATTAAATATAAGTACTTAATTATACAGTTGTCAACAAAACAGAAACAATTCCATAATAAATAATTAAAAACCATAAAAAATAATGTTTTTAAATTTCACACTATTACAATAATAAATATATATTATCTGTAAAGTAAAAATTTATCTGCAACAACCATAATTTCAATTCCTGTTTCAAGAGATGAACGTGTTCAATTCAGTTTGCATTTTTAAAATATAATTCCATTGCAAATAAAAGTATCAAGATATTTTATTTATTTTAAAAAATATTTGTAATGACAGTTGACACATAAAATCATTTACTGGGCACTGTATCTATCAAAATGAAAAATGCAACTACTGTCTACTTCTGTAAACATACCTGTCACGCCAATTTAGTAAAAAGTAAATTGCCTGACCGTTGATGTCCAAAATATGGTATTGTAGTAGTAAAAAAAAAAAGAATTGTTAAATTGGTTTCTGGTCTTCCGTAGTGTTACGTGAACGTTGTCACATGTTAATTGTGGACTCTGAGTCTTGATCCTCAGAGGTCTACTTCGTAAAGTGTAGTCTGCGTGCGGTGCTCCTGCCTGCGATAGAAAACTCGAAAAGTCCTACTTGTGAAATGAAGCACTGAAAAAGTTATGTGTTATAGTTAACCATAAAATACACGTATTTATCATTCTAACTAAAATAAGTAATAGCAAATAGAAAATAAAGTCATATACCCTCTCGCTCAGGCATAATTTCCTATGCAAAATTTCACATCTGGTAGACGTGCCATGACGCCTCAAATTTTTTTGTTAGTTGTTTGATGCTGAGAAATATTTAGTAGTACAGATGGACTGATCTCTCAGCTCTCGTCTCGTCTCGTGACTTGTATTACAAAGTAAAAACGTTCAAGACTACCAAAATATTTCTGTCTGTTCTTTGACAATAGGTCAGCTACCTATAAAGAGACAAAATAAATTGAAGGTATCTTTTATCGACCGTTTATCTAATCTACTGGACAGAATCGTAGCCAATCGTATTCGCAACGCATGTACCGATTCAACTCCAAGACTAATGAACAGATTTTCTTGAAACTTTCTCTGATGCGTGCTTTAAATTTAAAACAGTTTAAATAAAGGTTCATGATGATACAGAAATAATGTTGTTTAAATTAATAAATTTAAATTAGTCGAACAATTTTATCGTATTGTACATACTTTAAATAAAAATGAGTAATTCTTGTTTATAAATCAAAAAAGGCTATCACGATTTATGTGAAAATGTGCACATTTATAAAGTATTGTTTCTCAACTTTTATAAAGTAAATATTATTTAGAGCAGTGTTTTACATAGAGTTGTAGCTACATTTTTTTTTTTGCTACAATGCTCTTTAATACAGTCTGTTAAGCAAACTTTATATTACCTAACAAATTTAAAATTTTCTGTTGCATTTCGGCGTACGTAGTGTAAATGCTAGCTTTCGTCCGCCAATAGGTATGTACGCACGCATCCCAGTGCTACGTACGTCGTTATATAACAGATTTTTGTACCTATGTCAAATCGATTTGTCACTGATTTGAGCTATCGTTGATATATAAGACAGTCAGTCAATCATCCTTTCCTTTTATATACAGGTATTCCTTTACCGACAGCCAACCTGAACCGGGCAAACCAGTAATGTAGAATGCATCCGTCCGTGCGGATATCCGCCGCACCTCTAAAATAATCTAGACATTTGTTTCCAGTCTTTCTAGTAGATTGATTTTCCAGGAAGCGTATTTTCTAAGGCATCGTCTGCCGATATCGTTAGTGAGTGACTGATATTGTAGTGAGTCAGTGTCATACAACCAGTTTGCTTGAAACCGGTTTTATCGGTACTACAACTTCGTTGGAGTGTTCGTGTAAAAATGAATTTGGTGCTAAATATAGCATTACTTGTATTTTACTTTTGTTTTAACTATCGACATGTTAACCCTAGATTTGTTGTTACTAGCTATGTATTTGTTACAGTAGGTAATAGTAATAGGCTTAGGATTTTTCGCTACTAAAATCTGACAATATATAAGAGAAAGAAAGAGTATACGCTTATGTTAGAGCGAGATAGAGAATGAGACCATTTTTTTCCCGCCATAAGAACCTCTAAGGCCTTTGTCATTATTGAAGTTCCCGCTTATTTTTAATCAACAGTATCAACTTGATAAATAATAAGTTATGCATAGCTTGCTTTATACTCAGCCATGTAATATTTCTTTAAGCACATTAGGGTTGGCTGAAAGCGATTGCTTCCAGCCAACTGTATTGAATTCTGCTAAACCCAAGAGATTTCTTGAAGAGACAGGCTCACCTTTGTATACTTGTTTGTATACAAAGTTTGTATACAAAAATAACATTTTTTTTTTGTTGTTGTTATGCAATAAACAATTAATCTAAATATGTATATAATAAGGAAATCGCCGCGTTGATTGCCTGGGTCACAGTTAGGTAGGTTAGGTAGGCTTGCGACGAATTTGTTTTACATAGAGGTCAAATTTCGGCAAACAGTACGGTGATTAGTGGCGAGTTTTTGGAAGCGACGAAGAGTTTAAATGGCAAAAAAAATCTAAACTTGAATAAAAATTGCTTACCAACTACGATTATCTGTCGCCTTAACTTTAAAGTTGCAGTCAAATTAGGTATATGAAATTACTACAGGTTCTATTGTGTATTAACGTTATTCTCGACGATGACGACGACGAGCTCGGTGATCGAATGGTTAGCAATGCCCACTTTGACTTTGAGGTCGCGGGTTCGATTCCCGCACAAGACAAATAATATTTGTGTGCATGAACATGTCTGTCTTGGACTGGGTGTTTTCTATGTATTATATGTATGTATTTACAAAAAAATGAATTTATGTATAATGTCAGTTACCTATATACCCATAGTATAAGCTTTGCTTAGTTTGGGACTAGATAGCCGTGTGTACGAATATTTATTTATATATTTATTGATATTATATTAAATGTTATTTAACATTTTTGTCCAAGGAAGGAGCGCTCAATTGTGAGTGTATTCTAAGAACTTAGATTTAAGTTCTTAGAATACACTCACAATTTAGTTTAGAACTCCTAATTTTGAATTAGAAGCTCTGATGTGTTTGCCTTCGAGCACTATGTGAAATTTTCGAACTATTTCCATCTGCTGCGGCCCAGAGATATATTTGTAACAGTTTTACTAGCTGAAAGTTTAGACATATGTCATTTTAGCTTCAATATTTTTTACTGTTAAAATACCGCTTGGTGGAAGATTTTTACTACGTGCGAGAATATAAAAAAATGTTCAGCAGCTTTTAGTTTTGGGATTTGAATAGCGAATGTTATGAATAACTGTTTTTGTTGATTTGCAAAAGATTATAATCTCTTTTGAAGCTGTGCTTTACCGGGATGCCATTGTAACGTCGCCGGCAATGTATCCAATCAGTTTATATTGAAATTTCTAAATTGGCCAAGTTGTTAGCCGCCATAATCTGCCATAAATTTAAATATAAACTATTTGGAATATGTGGCCAGTGTGGCAGCAACATTTCGTCTTGGCATCCCGGTGAGACATAGCCTTAATCTAAGCTGAAGAGCCATCACTAATGTTTTAATTATTTCTTATGACTTATATTAACATGATTGTCACAAAACACCGTTACACGTTAAAGTTAGGCAAAGCCGTTAATGCAACGTAAAACCAAAAATTTGTTATGGGTAGCCTTGAAAATATCTGATTTGCTACACTTGCGCAATGGTGGAGGCATCTACATAACTATTGTAACAGCCATAGTTAATACAGATAATAGCGAAAGCTGGTGGTAGGGTTACCATTTCAAAAAATAAAAAGTCCTAAAAGAGATTAAGAGTAGATACGATAAAAATGAAATCGAATATTATTTGTTTATTTATTTCATGGATAATGTCCAACTGTCAACTGTCCAACAAAATAGAAATCGTAAGTATTTTTGATAATTTTTGTTCCTATTTTTCAACACGATGATTAGATTTTTTTCGAATCCATGCGATTAAGTTGGATTTCGATATCCTACTAAATGTCTATAAACGCAGTCGCAGTATAATAAGTATATTTAAATAGTAGGTATTTAATATGTTTCACATTTGATTTTGCCTGGTTTCGATTTACTTTTATATTTTACACTATATTTCTGTACTTTCTACATTACTTGTCTTGTTGTTGTTGTAAAATCATTATTGTACAAAAGAAATGCATATTAAAAAGTATAGAAGAGTTACGAGTACATATACAATGGCGCACTAATTCCACATGAGATTTCCAGGCAACCATTTAATATTGAAAAGAAAATCTGTTATTTTTTAGTGAATGTACTTTTCAGTCGGGTTACTACAAATTAAATACAGCTGTGCCTTGAGTTACCTTTATTTTATTTCTTAAGCAAATCCATTCGATTGGTAACCCTAGCCAAGTTTTCTCTAAACTGTGCAGAGTTCAACCCACCAAGGTTTTTACATTTTCATGGTAGAGTGATTTGCCTTTAATGCTGGCAATACCGTAACGGACAGCCACTGTGAATTTAACGTTATAATTATCTTCTTTCACTGCACAATTTAATAGCAGTGCCAATATTATCGGAACAATTGTTTTTTGTGGAGAAATTCGACTCTGACTTCGCTTAAGTTTGCTTTCGTTCAATTACACGTGTGTTTGATACTTGTAGATTTTTTATAGGCAAATTAAAATTAATCATAGATCTATCTATGAAATTAGTATGTGCTACCTTAGCATAAAACTGGTGGCATTGCCTTTTCTACCTGAGTTTTTTTTTTAAATATTACTTCGGATTCTTCTGGAAGCAGACATCCCACCAATCCAATCCTCCCTGTTTTACTTGAAAGTAAGTTTTTCTAAAACTATGTCACGTGTACGCACATAATATAAGTACAGGAGAAAATCCAGTAAAGTCTCTAATATCATAAACCTAGATTTATGGCATATTCATAGCAATGCGTGAAGTATTACTAGCATTATATCTGTGAATGAAAATCTGTGACAGATTGGCAATATAGGCAAAAAATGCGGAAAGTCGATTTCATGTTTCATGTCTGATAATTGAGTGGCACGCAGTACGTGATGCGTGAACACACGGATCTGTCTAAAAGCAGTCTAATATTTAACTGTTTTACGGTATTTTGAACCGCGTGCTATCGAACTTATAACCGGTTTTTGATGATCATTTCGTGCTACTAAAAAGATGATTATGATTTCAAATGGTAGTAATGTTGTCACATTTTAAGTAACTTAATTAGTAGTTAAGTAATTAAGTAGTTTTTAGGTAACTTAGTATAAAAGCCAGGTGTTCTGGCTGTTATTTGCGACGTTCGTGATTATGCAACTTGTGGATAAGTTATTAGTTAGTATAATTATTACTATTTTGACAATAAAATATAAAATATGTATATGATAATAAAGTAGTTATGTCAAAGTTTTTTCAGAAATACTATGTAAACAATGGAAAGCAAAAGAACGCAAAATTTAGAACGCTATGCTCAAAAGTAATTTGTTTATGACGAGTAATATATGGCCTGACTGTGGTGCAACATAAGAAAGAATGCATCGGATTTGCACAATTCAATTTTAAATAAATATTGAATGACCTGTTTATCACTAAAAAGTACCCAAATAGCCTGTCAATAGGTGAACCTGGGCTCATCAAGAAGATTGACATCAGTTTACTGAACGGAAGATCAATGAGGCTAAACGTCCTCTTGATTAATTGGTTTACTGAGAGAAAGACTCTGCAGCCCTTGTGATATCACCTCAAGATCGGTGCTCGAGGGTAGCTCCAGCTGTATAAGCATACGAGCCTATGCCCATCTATCGATATAAACATCATCTCTCTTGGAGTGCCACTCCTTTGAAGCGTTAATATAAACAAAATTGAATTGCAATGTGTATTGTGAACGCACTAGCTTTAACTGCATCGTATATTAGAAAATAAACATACTAGACAGCAAGCGATGCAATAAAACTGCAGTTCAATTGTACATTTTATTAAAACGTCAACTGACAGTTTGATAAATTTGGCCTTTGGCCTCCAAAACAAGCGCTGGACGACAATTCGAGGCGTGAACATAAAAGTGTCATGTGCATTATATGGTGTGTTATGGCACCGTAAATTGAAATGATGGATACGACCGCATGTAATAAAAGTTCCTTTTCAAATTCATAACAATTCTGAACGAGTAATTGGACGAGTTTCTGCAATATTGTAAGCACAACAAAAGTTTTGTACAAACAGACTACGGCTTTTCAATAACAAAGAGCAAGAGATAGGTAAGAGTTTTGGAGTCGAGAGTTTTGTATAATCCCGTAAATGACTTACTCTTTTCAAGGATCCATTTAGTCATGGTAGGAAAACACCAGGTATTTGAACTTGCCTACGTTATCAGCTGTATTTTGTATGGAATTTAACAACCAAACTCGTGACGTAGTCTTGGCGACCTATCTGTCGCCGGAAGAGCACACCTAGTGTTTTTCTACCATAATACCATCACGGCACTTTAAATTGAAAACATTAAGGCCGACTTTCTTCTTCCTTTGTCATATCGATAGAACCACTATATTAAAACAAAAATAGCTATCATGCACTCAGAGTAAACCGATTTTTTGCTATTTATATATAAAATTGCATCAAAGTCAGTGCCGTAACTAGCCTTCTCTGCGCCCTGTGCGTGCTTCTATAACTGCGCCCTTGTTTTTTTTTTTATTGTCTAATTTAATAGACCTTTTTGATGAAACTGGCATGTAGGTACGTATGTGTTGGAATCGAGTTGGCGCAGCGGGAACTTATCAGGAGCAAACCGAAAAAATAATAATACTGCCTGGGGCCCTACCGCCGAAGCTTATGCCGATTACCGTTAGATTTTTTGGTACCAAAAATAGGTAGGTTATTGACAAATATCTTCAGCTTAGTCGATAGAGCTATAGGGTTTCTACCAGCCGAGCTAAACATAATTATCAACAATCTACGCAGTAGTAGCAGTTTCTTATTCGCATTGAAAAATTCCGATGGTAATCGGCTTCAGCTTCGGCAGTAGGGCCCTGGTCCGGCCATTCTTGCGCCCCACAGAGTCTACGCCCTGTGCCTGGGCACCGGCGGCACCGCCCTATTTACGGCACTGATCAAAGTGTGACTTTTTCGAACACATGAAAGTACAGAACAACGTCTACGCCTTCATATTTTATGTTACCAACATAAAATGAAAAATGAGTTATATTGGGTTATCAACGTGATACTTAATAATATGTTAATAAAAGAAAGAAACCCGTAGAAATGATTCTATATTTAGTTAATACAGATTCTATAAATAGCTACCGCATATGTTTTAAATAAGTCTTGTGTAAAATCTTTGAGATTTGAGAAAGACGTCTGAATACGAAATTCGTTCTTCTTTTCCTTTGGTTCGTTTGATTTAAGTTTGGAATCAGTTACCTACTTCGTATTTCCCAGGCACAAGTTCCAAACCGATTTGTTAAGACGACGCGATGAGAATTTTGAAGGCAGGATGTTTCTCAGAAGTTACAAAACATACGTACTGTAATTTTTAATACTTATTATATTTCATGTAATGAGCATGATTTTGTTCCATCATCATCATCATCATCAGCCTGTATCTACCCACTGCTGGATATAAGCCTTCCCCAATGGCTTTTGTTTCGCAATTGGTTAATTTTTATAAAAGAAATAATTGTAAAGTAACTTACTAAACAGATTTATATTTTACAGGCATACAGGACAGAGGAATTCCTATTTTTTTTCTATATTAATTTAAAACACACACCTCAAAAATACAGTTGGATTTTTAAAAACTAGCTTATAGATATTTATTTTAGTAGGAAAAACCATGAGCACCGGGCATGCTCATATAAAATATTATCATATTCAGTGTATAATATAATTGTTCATCAATTCGTCACTTTAAAGGTTTACTTTACTTGTCCTAAGTTTCTCGGTGAAGTTTACAACGGGTTGCGGGTCCGGCGCCAAACAGAGTGTGTCGGGACCGGACAAGCGGGTAGCGGACCTTGACGAGACGACCCCACTCACAGCAGTCTTTGTGAAATGTGGACAGTGAAATATTCCGTTTACTGCCATGTATCTTAATAGTAAGTTAGTTAAAATTCTTGTTTCAGAGTTTTTATCATGTGAACCACATATTACCATAATCTTTGTAGTCGTACGTGTCAGCGTATTTTATATTTTCGATGATAATTTCTTTCACCGGCACATTTGCATATAAATAAATTCTTTTTGCGCATTGGACAATCTCCACTGACACGCTCGCTCTGAGAGCTTCAACCTCCTGTTAAACATAGATCATCTCTGTAGACTTCAACAACAATATACTTTGTGCCATGTGCATTCATCAGATACTGGCGATCTATATCAAATCGTCTCGTTACGTCTAGTGGGCTATTTTACAATGGTGCGCTTTGCTTTTTGACTCGTGGAATCTTCCTGCTCCTACAAACTCGTCAACAACTTCGAATTTCCGTCTGTTACTGGTAGTGGGTACAACATTCGATATATCTAAAGTTAATTTTGTTCATTTTAAGACCCTGCCTTTGACCAATATATCCAATTTTCGTAGAGAGTATGCTGCGGTTACTATATTATCTACAAATAGAAGGTGAGTAGTGATATACCTACTCCTTGTTGATGTAGATGCCGCATCCTTCTCAGTTTAGAAACTTGTATACAACTTTTATTGCAGTGATGGACAATTTTGAAGGTGTAACATATTATCCTTTTCCTGTTTTCGTATCTGTATACGATATAGTCAACACTTCGATATGTATGTATGATCAATGCCGGAGAGGCTGATGCATGACAGCATGGCCCAGGTATTGATCAAATAGAATTTCTCTTAGTTCACCAGTTAGTTTCTGTTAAGCATAATGTTTGGATTATGATCTTCGGTCTTCGGTATAACTTCCAGCTGTGCATGGATGTGGTCTATAGCCGACATCGTTACGGAAATCAACTTTTTCTGTGGAAATCTGTGGATGTATCGAAATTAGATTAGAGTAATGAAAAACTTATTATGTTGAAATAACACGGCCGTAGGCGACTAAGATTGTTATGTAAAAAAGGCGAAGCAATTTTCGGCATTTCACTTGTTGATAATTTAAAAAGTATGCGTGATCATGGCGAATTTTAGTATTGTTATTTCGGCATTACTCATTCCTACAGTTCATTACACCGAAGAGATATATTATACGGCATTACATTTGGATGCTAACTGTCAAAACAAGCAAGTGGATCACAGTAGCAAAGTACGTAAAGCGCCAGCCCCAAGTTATGTAATTACTTTGACAGTAGTCCAATGCATAGACAATTTTTTTATCATTAGGTATTCAGATTGATGTGATATTAAAATTGCTTACTGCATTAAATTGCAATATCACAGTTAGTGATAGTGTAATTTACACGGATTACGCGATGATATAAGAACTTTATAGATCCTATTCATATATCATGACCATTACTTTTTTTACCTTTATGAAAGCGAAAATATGATTGTTGCCGATGACATGTATCCGTTCTCAAAATTGATTTTTAATATGGAGATTGTAACTAATTTTATGTAAAAATATCTATTTGGAATCATGACATTGAATATACCTCGGCTGCAAAACCGATCAATGTTGAGCTGAAGATAGCATGTCCGCTCCGGGACCAGTTGAGACTATAGATGACGTCGTACATGTGGCGGGGTACTGGTCATAAAATCATAAATCAAATTCATAAGAGGGTATTCACTAACGATATCGAGCATCATCGACGCGATAAGAAAAAGCAGCTGAAGAAGATTTTACCTAATTTTTTCATACAATAAGGTGACGAACAAATCGGCTACATGATACCACAGTATAAGTAATGGTACTACGTACAGTATGGCCACTCCCTGCCGCTCTCTCGTGTCGACCTCACCTCCCCTCTGAGACGAATCAGGAACAGTTTGTATGGCGCCGCACGCACACACGCTCATTCACGCTCTGCACAGACGCCGTTGTTTACGTAGTAGTAAACGACGCGACATTTGTATGGAGTGGCCGGGGTGTGATGTGTAATGTGGCTAAACAGTTACAGCAGTATATTAACGTCTGTACAATCAGGGCCATCACGAATGATGCTGATCAACACAACTATCTTGGAGCCAAAGCCAATCTCAATTGCACTTGGTGCACTCTGCTGACTTACTAACGAGGCTCTGGCGAAAGAGAGGTAGGGCGATCGTAATTGTAAGCTGCCGAGCCGGGGAAGTACCTCTACCTCACAGAAGCCTGCAGCCAAATAACAATTCCTTTAAAGGTTGTTGTGTTCTTGCGTGTGAGTGAGTTCACCGGGAAGGAGGGAGTTGATGGCAGGATCAGGCGGGCCGTATGCTTGGCTGCCACCCGACGTAGTAGTATATAAAAAAAACCTCTCTATGCTCTCTTTGAAAAACCCCACACTGTAATTAGTTAGGTAAAAATATCTTAGCTTGAATCATCTCCACGATGAGTTTTCACTATAACAACATATTTGGCATTTATTAAAAAGACGGATAGTTTGACATTTCTTCACCCTATTTTGATGTCATCGGCAACAATCCACTAAGGGAGTGTTCGCTTATGGGATTCGTCGGAGGGTGGCTTGGCATTTTATATACCAAGCTGCCTGTGAAAACCTCGCAAATTTCAAAGTGAAAACTAGTTTTAGTGATTTTTCGAAAGGTGATGTTTTAGTGACCTGTTGTATAATCTGATGTATGTTCACACATAATATCACTCCCATACCAAAGTAAGTAAATAATATACTAGGACGCTTTATCTACTTGTCCATGTGTTCTTATAAATCTACAAGTGGAGATAGAAATCCCTAAAAACAATACCATTATTTTTAAACGATCAACTCATTCTTTTAGAATAATATTTTTGTAGAAAATATATACTACAATACCTAATATGTTTGACGTTCGAATATCTATGAATTCATAATAGTAGCTAATATAGATAGTTTACATTGATCCCTGCTCTAGACCTAGTATTTATAATATACAATCTACATAATTTTTAATTTGATATTTTTTTTCTTGCCGTAAAACTTGGAAACATGCACAGCAGGATAGGCTTTGTAATATTTATATAGCACACAGAATAACATAAACAGTGTAACCACCAACCTTCAATATCACAGTATAGTATGAAGGTATTGTCTGACCTGACTACATAATACATACATACTTGCATAGTACTTCAGTTGCTACTGTTTAGATTGTTAATAGCAACTTTAGAATTACACTAGCTTTTGCCGATTGGTCGATTACCGATTTGTCGTTTTGTCCTTTCCTCTCTAATATCTATCTTTAATCCATATAAAGCCTCTTTTATCAACGACAGTAAATTGAAAAGAAAATATGAATCCTCTTTATTCCATGTCCCAAGAGAATGTGCAAAAAAATAATTAAAAATGGATAATAATGATTATAATTACCGACTTAGGTACATGCCTAATTTGAAGCTTGGAAGTTAAAACATAAATTCTCTTTTCTTAGGAATAGATCCCGAGGGTATTTCGAATAATCCGGCCTTATTCTTCGCTTACTCTGTGCAGAATTACATCTTTCTGGTTTGCCTTGGTGGGGAGTTAGTCTGTCAACTGGAGCTTTTTATTTTAAATAATTTGGCAATATTGTCATAATGTCATAATATCTGTATAAAAAGGAAGGCTCTGAAAAAAGAGAAGGAGGGCAGACAACAAAACCCTTGGGGGTTGTTGTATTCATGTGAGTGGGCGTGGCCACAAGATCTACGGAGATGCTGCGTTAGCACCGGAGTTGCGCATGAGAAATACTCTTTGAATTGTAAGCGTCTGTGATCGATTTTTGTTTAATACAAACAACATAAAAATTTTAATATCCACAGCAAACTAGCAATTATCAGAAAGGTAAATAATTTAACTCTCTAATTAGCTATTAATTTTGTAACGTAAGTTTCTAATTTGAGCTGTACTTTGACGATTGGTCAAGGTAGTGTAGCGAGAGTACTCGTAACACCCGTCACTAGGCTTAAATCTATTGTTGCAGCTAAACGCTTGACTAATTTATAACGAGTTATGATTTTAATGTAAGAACTTATTGGAATGATTATGATATTTGAATGCTTATGATATTTGAATGCGTACAAATGTAACACCCATTACCGTGGAATCGAATTTTTAATCTGCCGAAGTCGAGTTTTACCCGTCTTCGTCCTAAACAACCTTCGGCTTCAACAAGACTTCGGCCTAGAAAACCTGCCAATTTTCGCTACCTGACGTAGTTTAAAAAAAAATTGGTTGTCTGTAAAGTCGGTTTACGGACGATAATTTTACATGATAACGTCATAAGTAAACATCGGTCGATGGAGTGAAAGAGAGATAGATGCGTTATAAGCCGAACGCTTGGGCCGATCGTGCCTCTCTATCGCTTGTACCGCGCTCTGGCTCGCACGTTCGTCTCAGGCGGAACGTGACAATGAGTCAGCTTTTTCATGCGTGCAGACGGCGTTCATCGATTTATAAAATGTTATCACGTCAAAAAACTTACACAATATTTTTCAGTGACATAGAACCTCAAATCAAAACACAATTCTTTTCTTATAGAAGAAATCTCTTAAGAATACTGTGGAAATACAGAATTCAATTGTTCAGACCAGACGCCCTGCACTGACGTTATCGGTTTAAACTCTATTGTGCTGTTCTCGGGTCTAAACCCGGGGTTACGTGCGTGTGAAGTATACAAATGTGTTACTGTCAGTATACCAACATGACAAATGTTGCGTCGGAAATTGGCTAAAACAATTCTTGTGAGGTCTCCATAAATCCACATAGCATAGCGGTGAACTTCGAAATTGCGGTGACTTGTAATTTAGTATCGGTTTCATGTGCGATGTTTGAGTTAGTTCGGATGTTCTGAATTTATACGACATAATAATATAATGAAGTCATATGCATGATATAACTAAATTTTGATCTTAGTACGCGCCTATTGTGAGTACGTTGTGATTTTTTACCCTTTCTTATAGCGGACATGTCATTAGACAATGGGTATTTTAGCATGGAGTTTGGACCGAAAAAAAAAAGTTAAAAGAATTTATTATAATGAAAATATGTATGGATTTTTTTTCCTTGATGAATTCATGAATTATTCTCATACAATTAAATGTAGTGTATAGTAGTGGCCACTTCAGAAATGTTGCTAGAACTATCATTCTAGCAACATTTCTCAAGTGGCCGCAAATTTTTGTCTTGGTCCAAAAATGTCCACTGTCATTTTCTTCCAGTCCGTCTAGTGGTTTGAGCTATGTATTTTATATGTGTCCTTATTACCTATTATGTTTCAAAAGACTAGTTTACTGGTATAGTCAATCTAAAGATTAATCAGTAGGTTTGTCAGTTACTTATTATTTTTTTATATATCTTTATGAGGTCTACATGATCCCTGTCCTTTATATCCTATTAAATTACGCTGGTTATTTTTTTTTTAAATAAGCTGATATTTGTTAGATTTCCGTTATACAAGTTGTCTGTTTGTTTCCGTGTACCTTGTTTATATCTACTATATAAAAATAAGTCGGGTTTTCCTTCCTGACGCTATAACTCCAGAACGCACGAACCGATTTCCACGGTTTTGCATTCGTTGGAAAGGTCTCGGGCTCCGTGAGGTTTATAGCAAAGAAAATTCTCGAAAATTTTGAAAAGAAAAGCGGGAAAATCTTATTTCACATACAGCGCCATCTGGTGGCGAAACGGAGTTCGCCGGGTTTGCTAGTTATATATATATATATATATAACTATAGTTAGTTACATATATATATATATATATATATATATATATATATATATATATATATATATATATATATATATATATATATATATATTCCTGGTTAAATTACACACTGCCATCTAGTCCCAAACTAAGCAAGGCTTGTACTATGGGTACTAGATAACTGATACTATACTTCACAAATACATTTTTTTATGTAAATATAACATATAATACATAGAAAACACCCAATAAAACCAAACAATATTTGTCTTCTGCGGGGATCGAACCCGCGACCTCGGAGTCAATGTGGCCATTGCTAACCATTCGACCACCGAGCTCATCTCAATCTCGTCAATGGAAAAGGATGTCGAATTTATCCAAATCTGTTCAACTATTTATGTGTAAAAAACATGAGCAACTAACACATTCATCCTAACAAATGGTCACATTAGTAGGAATTTTGAATATGACGCTTTGACTGTGTACTTGATTGCAATTTCGCTGCAATTCGAATGCAAAATGATAACGAATCATATTATTATCTGAAACAAAAGTCCGTAAATACACGAGGAGAAATGCAATTTGCATTAATTCTCACGGAGCACAAATTTTATTTCTCGAGCAGATTCTCACCATTGTTTCGCGGTGTAATTGTACTCGAGTAAGGTTTTTATGCTATATTCACTATCTAGATCTTTTGTTCCGGGCTGGAATCAGTGTCCGTTATATCAGATTTTTTTTTAATCCTATTTTTATACGACGTAGGGTGCCAAACGCCCAAGCACACGCCCGATATAAAACGATTATTGACGTTAGCAAGCAATATTAGGAAACCTCCACGCGTTAGCATTCCCGCTGCTGATGAAGCATTTCCTTGCATCTGGTAGTTTTACTCGCTCGCAAGAAAAATATAACAATTTAAGGGGGAATTGAAAATTGGTAGCATTTGAGTTATAGGTTCTTCTCCAGTCTATATGATAGGAAGTTCTCTTTTACCAGAACTCTGTCGGTACAAATGCGCATGTGAGGTTTTGGCTCTTTAGAGCTATTTTTTTTAAAATAATGGCTTACTGAGTCCTCATATATTCTATGTGTATACGCAATTGTAATGTAAGTCTTACACATATAATATATACGTCTACAACAATGATCCTACATTTGGCTGAAGGCTGAAGCAATATATTTTGTTATGACTTACGATCTATATACTTACATTAAAATTTTAAAGCTTTTTACTTACTTGGAACGTATATAGTACCGATAAAACATCCCATAAAGTTCATAGTTTTATAACAAATCTATTTTATACACACGACACAAAGGCTGTTCGGTCGAGCTTGGTAGATAATATAAGGTTCTATTATACAACAAAATATATATAATTCTTAATACAAACCTCATCGTGGTCAAAGTTCATTACAAGACTTTTCTAAGGAGTCCAAAAACAGCTATGATACGATGTTCCATCATGAAGTTCCAGTTCATATCTTCCGGTTCCATCATCAGATCAGTTCGACAGTACCATATTATTGTATTGTCATCAGAACTACATACAGCTGCCAATTTTCATTACGCTACGATCCTTGAAAGATGGTTAAATTAGTTACCTTAGATTCCATTACATAGTTAGTTACATATACAGGTCGGCCTAATAAAAGCGTGTTAAAAAGAAAGAAAGAATAAGAATTTCTTAGAGAAGCGAATGAAGAGTCCTAACTCAGCATGGTGATGTACTATTATTCATAATTTATGCATTATATATCATAATTCATATTCACATAGGTAAACACATCCGGGGTCTTCTTACCGTCTTGTCGAATAAAGAATTCAAAGCAGTTGTATTGTTTATTTTCTAAAGATTCCTAACGGATGATATCGTGAACGATCGCTTGTATATAATAAGTAATAACCTAAATAGTATACTTAATTCGCTTGCTAATAATCTAAACATTCATCATGTTTATATATCGAAGTAGTCAGATAAAGTGATCAGGCAACATAATTCAACTAACGCCCCGATTGTGTTAAAATTATCCTGCAGAACCCGTTCAGATCGGCCCTTTGTTTGTAAATACTGTCTATTATTAGGATGGAATATTATTATGTATTTGATCGACTGTTATTATATTTATTGTATTGATTACAATATTATTATGAACAAGTCTCATTCGCGGCTTCACAGAAACTTATCTCGTTATGCAAATTTTCAAAAATCTTTACAGATATGTAGTTGTATGCCAAATCCCTTGAGCTGTTGGTATACGTATCAAGCATATTTTCCTGTATAGATATTTTTTAAATTAATTTACGAGGAGCGCGATGGAGTCGTTGCTCGTGTCAATTTAATCGATCATACAAGTTAAGCGACGTCGATGGGTTAAGCAGTCAGTCTCGGCTGTTGTTATTTTAGATGGTAGTCATGAAACTAGTCCCACTGGCCAAGTGGGCGGCTTGAAAGTACTGGTCCCTAATGACCTCGCGCTAAAGACGTCTCTTGGAAGCAAAACCCGTATTCCAGCATTGGAATGAAGACGCAGCATTTAAATTTATTACTTCCTTATGAATTATATATATATATATATATATATATATATTATGAATAGTAAATTATATTCAAAGAATAATTAATTTATCGACCGTATCTGTACACCGGCACTAAATTTAAAATTATATTTGTTAATGTAGCAGTATAATTAGTATAATTAATTAACACTGATTAAACGCACAGGAAGGCATTTAATTTACAACTTTTCCAATAGTTTTACTACTGTCTTACGACGGTAAACGTCATGTGACTATATGGATGCTGGGCAATTGCCTTGCTTTCTTCTTGTCACAATAGCAGCAGGTGGAAATGTATAGGTAAAAGTATCGCTCCTTCGCGGATTGACGGAGGTCAGATGTTTTCAAGCTACTAGGGTCACTGACTTGCTTGACTACCTGACTGACTAGCATTCTTCTTGAACAAAACACTGGCAGGAGATCATAGATATTGTAGTAATTAATAGTTTGTTTGTCAATAATGATAAGGCAACATCCATATTACGTCTAACATATAATTTAATGGTCCCTCCGGACCACACATTAAGAAATTACAACGCAATGGTACTTTGAGACAAGGGTTGTACTTAACTCTTCTTGATTACTTTAAAGGCCCAGTATATAATTATACTATTGTAAGTATTCAAAAAAGTTTTACTTATTAAAAAAGCTTATTTTGTATTATTAATGTAAAATGTATTATTATGCATGTAAAATTAAGTATCATTTAAGGCGACCTAAGTTCGTGATTAGAGATTTTCAAAACCAAGTTGAAAAAATATTTGTTAATAGCTGTTGTGGCTTCGTCCGAGAGGTCACTATATAAAAAAAATGCGTGGGAATAAAATGTTTCTCCGAGATAAAAAGTAGCCTTTGTCACTCTCCACATCTTACTCCTCCTTATCCTCGCAGAGAAAGAAGGACAAATATAATTTTAACAAAAAAATAGCCGACGCCAATCATTACTCTACATTTATGTATGTAGATACAGGCTGATGATGATGATGACGATAAAAAAATATGGGACCAATCTGGAAGTATACTCTCTAAGTAACAAACATTAAAAAAATACAACCCAATTGAGAACCTCCTCCTTTTTTGAAGTCGGTTAACAAACAATGTATTTTTAGGGTTCCGTAGTAAACAAGGAACCCTTATAGTTTTTATTAATTTGCCATGAGTTCTCGTGTGAGTTTTAATAATATGGCACATAAGGGTACATTAAGGTCAAAAGGAATCATAACAGTATGACCGATTTGTCAAACAATTGAAATCAAATTTAGGTCAAGTCACTATCGTGTCAAAAATTAAGTGTAAGCAAAACACGCGATATGCCTTATAATTGGCTAACGTGAGTAAAACAAAGATGATCTTTGTTTGAGGTGTGAAGGTATTTTCAATGTTCAACATTGTTTCGTCTGGAAAGACCGCATTCTTTGCAAGACGGTTTCAAGTTGCGTAGCGGAATGTGGAGCGAAATTGATGGTATATTGTGTTGGACGTTAAAATTTTGTGATTTAGCACAGAAATCTCAATATTGGAAGACTTGGTAAGGAATTCCAAATTGAAAGGTTTTATTATTTGACTTGATAGTTTCGTTGTTCTAAAAACAAGGTGCGTTTAGTTTCCGGTAATACCTATTTCTAACCAGTTTACTATGAAGTTAACTCTCAAAGTTTCCTATTTAATTCTACTTATCAAATTCGTTATTAGTATCAAGGCAGTTTATGTAGTTTTACCAGCAGTGGATTTCACAATTGATTACCATTTTGGAGGTTGTTGTTGTTAATCTTGCTGATGCGCTATGTCTTCGATGTAAGAAGACATAGCGGAGGAGCTGTGTAGTGTCCACTACATATAATTGAATGTCGTTTATTTTATGAAGTTCGTCGATTATGTACTAACTCGAAATAATTCATGTACAGTTTCGAATTAATAGTTTGGCAAGATATTTGGAACTTGTAACTAATATTGCAACTCTAAATGAGTTTATTATTCTGATTATACTCAAAACCTGCTTTTTTTAAACCACTAAAGTGGCAAACAAGCATACGGCCCGCTAGATGGAAAGCAGTTACCGTAGCCTATGCCTCTAACGCCTCTAACACTAGGGGGGCATCACACGCGCTTTGCCGACCCTGTAAAAACCTCTTCGCACCCTTCTTGAAGAACCCCATGCTGTAGTCTCCTGAGAAAACATCGACAGGCAGTTCATTCCACAGCTTGACAGTACGCGGGAGAAAGCTTCTCTGGAACCGCACAGTACGCGACCACTTAGGCTCTAATTTGTGAGGATGAATTCCCTCCCTGTCAATGGCGAGCGGTGCGACTGTAGAAGGAGGCCGTAGGCATCATGTCAAACAACTCTGAACACACCACATTGTACAATCGGTAGAACACGCAAAGGGACGCAAAATCTCTTCTGAGACTTAAAGGTTCTAAACCTGATTGAAATAAATTGCTACTAAGTCATAAATATTCAAGGCAAGTCATAGCTTTGTATTTCAGATAATGTTCGAAATCTGAAGCGGATTGCAAATATTTCACTTTGAGATAAGATAATTCCAGAAATGCTAGTGTTTGTAGCGTAATTCTAAGATTTCACTCAAAGCTCGTTCTAAAGCCGATGTTTCGACCGACGTCACCGAATAATCGCTTTTCTGGCTACATGCCAGCTGATAGCCATTCGACCCCGACTTACCCCGTACTTAATGCGGGACTAATGACCTCACAAGATTCCATGGTCCAGAAGGTTTGCTGATTTTAAAGTTTAAACTTGTAGAAACTATTGATACTCTTGGCTTATTTCCAGTTTATGCACTTACTGTTATGAATAGGTCGAACATGTAGACATCTTTATAGACGTTCTCGCATGGCAACCATGACAATAAAAACGCAATAATTACCCACCATAACTCTTAATGCATTCTCACGACAATTCTTTTCATTACGAGTTGGTTAGAGCAATTACCGAGTGCTAGACTTTTCTAAAACTTAAGGCTGAGGAGATAAATACAGTTAAATCTAATCTAAGAATCCTTAATTTGTTACGTCTACGTCTATAGAAACAGTATTACGCAAAGTGAATGTTTATAATCCATCAAGCCATTCTTCTGTACCTGGTGAAAACTTTGATTGTTATTGTGGCTCGAATAACAGAATAGAAAGGAAAGTCGATTATAGCATTACCTACCTTACGAAGAAAGATCGGAAGATGACTTGCTGAGATTTGACAGATTAGAGTTGAGGAATGAAAGGTTCAAGCTTTAATCCATCAACAGGCTTAAGGTAACTGTGAGATTAGAAATTTTTGTCCGATAAAATACTTATTTGTAGTGATAGATTTATTACTGCCTTGAAGATCCAACTTAAATAAGGAGCTATTGTGTTCCCTTCTTAGGAATGTAAATGAAAAATATACATTTCTATATAAGGATTTGTACATTCAAGGTTCAGAAGTACAGTGCCACATATCTTATCTTTAATTTTGAATAAAATACGTATTGATGATATTAAAATTTCCCGAAATTACTTTGCAGAGAATGATTAGTATTATGAGATAAATCATTTTTTATTATGTCATAATACTTAAATGCGGATTTTACTCAAAGTTAAAGGTAAGGTAGAGGGTACCGCATTTATGAACCTCGACTGTACAAAATGCGCTAAGATAATCGACCATTCGATCGTTGGGGTGTAAGTGGTTCATCAACATCTTTGAACCAAAGCCAACTTCACCTGCACGCGGTGCACCCTGCTGACTGACAAACGAAGCTCTGGCGAAAAGAGAAGTACGGAGCGTAATTGTAAGGTACCCAACTGGGGAATGTACCTCCACCTCACAGAATACCGCAGCCAAATAACAGTTCCTTTGAGGGCTGTTGTGTTCCTGCGAGTGAGTGAGGTCACCAGAAAGGAAGGAGATGCTGCGATGGCAGCGGGGGTGGCGGCGCGCGAGCTAATTTAATTTGCGAGCGTTAATATGGCTACGGTAACCGCTTCACATCAGGCGGGCCGTATGCTTGTCTGCCACCCGACGTAGTATTAAAAAAAAAGTATTAAAAAAAAGAACACTCTGCCATACGTTTTAGTATGTCAGAGTCAGTGTCAAAAATTTCAGTTATCTTAGGGAACCGACTTTATATTACAGATTCGTTGATTGTCTTACCACAAAGCTAACAAAACTACAAAAACACTTTTGCAAAATTCATTAATTATGTTTTATCTTTTTACTTCATTAATTTCGCGTTAAACATTACTTTGTTTCCTGCTCTGTAAAATTTAATATTTCTGATAAGCGTCATAATATTCATAAACGAACAATTGTAGCAAATTACACCCATTTGAAAGGGATAACGAGTAAAGTTAATTATAAAGGTGACTGCAATTAGGGACGTATTCTAAGTAGTTGTCACGATAAGGCAGCTCCATGGTTGTCAGAATTTCATAAATATTAATGGCTTGCTTGTCTTTGGTATTAAAATTAATGTCTTCAATTGGACAACCCGCTCGGTGGCCTGCCCTATTGCTGTAAAATTGTTTAATTTATTTTGTATCGTCATGCATCACTTTATTTTGGTTTGTTGTAAATTGTTTATGTCTACGGTGAATTAATTTTGTTTTTATGTAGTCATAGGTGTAGACACTCGTCAAATTTTTTTATATAAGCTCGTTTAATTTCGCGGATAATAATATATAGTCCACATTTCATCTTCGTTCACCATTCCAGTCCAGTCGTCGATTGTCCTTTGTTGTAGTAATTTTCTTTTCTGTCTTGTCAATCTTGTAGTTCTTTGTCAGTGACCATTCTGGTGTAATGACTTATGTTATCAAAGTCACCAATTAAAGAGTTAAAACCAACAAATTCGAACCCAATTAATATGCCCTGATTTCTTGTTAATTGCAAGTGACCGGAACAAGAAAGTGATTAACAATCAATTCATAGCCTCGTAAAGAGTTGTTTGAAATAATTGTAGCCTAATTTGTGAAAGACAAAACGCAATTCCGAGAAATTAAAGAGCAATTTACGACCAATTACAACGAGACGTTTGGTTCGTATTGTGAAACGTACTCGGTTTCAATATTACCGGGGGAATATTGGCAGAAGTCATATTTATAATAACTCTGGAATTACGAAAAGTTATAGTAAAAAGTAATTCTATTATAAGTATTCTTTTATTTTATAAGGATTCTTTTATTCCTATTATAAGTATGAATTTACAAAAAAATGTATTTAATAGTTGTCTAGTACCCATAGTACAAGCTTTGTGCTTAATTTGGGAGTAGATGGCGTTATGTAAATTATCCAGAATTTTTTTCTCTACTCTAATGAGTTAAAATATCGTTTGATTGTACTGTTTTTTTTTCTCTCTCTCTTTATTAATAAGTAGCACATATTGTAACTGTCCGTCAAGTAACTATTGTTCTTACTGCCTATAGGGTCGGCTGGAAGAGATCTCTTGTAAAGATAAGCTCACTTTTGTACACTTTTTAATGTAAGTTTTATGTAATATAATGTGCAATAAAGAATATTATAAATAATTGCAGCTTAATTCATGATAGACAAAATTGTATTTTTTTGAAATGGAAAAACAATCTACAATAAATTACTTTGTACAACGAAATATTGGGTTTGGTATATACCAGAGGGTCAACCGCTTGAGGCATAACAATTAAACCATAAAAATACGTATTGCATAAATAATGGTGGAATATTTAATTCATGCCCCCATTGTGAAATATTCCCAGAAATGAATGAACAAATTTCCAATGAATCAATTCAATCAATGCAATAAAACGTATGCTTTGAAAGGTATTCGTTTTGGTGCAAAACAGACGGCTATTGATTTGAGGCGTATTTCATAACCCTAGAAATATGAATTGTTCTTTTCTCGAATACCTCGTAGTTTATTATGCCAAAAATCTAGGAGGGTTGACGTGCCAGCCAACCGTGCTGCGGCAACTAGTATTTTATTATTGCTAGGAAGCCCGGCCCGGTTATATCCAGATTCCGCAGAAATTATTGTATTATAAATTCTTACTAGATATGTACCTGTTTTCTATTTTTATAAATCAAAAATAATTTATTTGCTAAAATACAATAGTTAAAGTAGTAAGTAATCATAGAGGAGGTTTATGCTCTATCTATGCAATGTTTTTTTGTATTCTACTGAGGCAACAAACAAGCATACCATCCATCTGATGGTAAGCAGTTATCACAGCTTGTAGACATAATGCTAGCAACACCAGAGGAATCACCTAAGCGTTGCCATGAAAACCTCTTTTTACAATAACACAATTATTTTGTATTAGGTATTTTATGAAACGGGAGGATGTTATTGCATAAATAATTAAAATGCGAATCAAAGTCACAAATCTACATTTAAATTAAAATTGGTGTGATACTCATTTCATGCATATAATAATTGATGAGCTTGGTCGAATGGCTAGTATGTAATTGCTACTTAAACTCCTAAGTCGCGGGTTCGATCCCCGCACAATACAAATATTCGTGTACATGAACATGTCTGTTTGTCTTGGTCTGGGTATTTTCTATGTATTATTTCTATGTAAGTATGTATTTACAAAAAGAAATGTATTTAAAAGTATATGCTATCAGTTATCTAGTACTCATAGTACAAACTTTGCTTAGATTGGGACTAGATGGCGGTATGTAATTTGTCCAGGAATATTTTATTCATTATTTATTTATAATTTATATGCTTTTCATGAATACACAAAGACATTCAACATAAGTACTTTGGATCACCAGCTTAATGTTATAAGAGATCAGATATTAAAAGAATGTCACGATATTTGAATTTCCTTGTAGGCTCAAAATGTTACTTGCTTATCTATAATGGGACCTTGATAGCAGAGGTTACGAATTTAGCTCGCTTCTCTTCGCGTAAAGAGGGTAATGCTTTTATAAGTATGGTGTATTTGTCCCATGACTTTATTGCGATGAATAAAAACAATTTGTAGATAAGCTTTGTTCCATTTCCACATTTTTATGATCTATCTAATTCTACATCATTATTTTCCCAACAATTATATTTCCTTCTTAATTAACGCGTTTGAGTTATTATTACAATGTTTGGATTTAACATTTTTCTACATACCTACCGAGAAAAAGCGTTGAGTTTTAATTGGACGAAATTGTAAACTTTTTCAAAAGTATATTGTTTAACCGTGACGATGACGCGATGGTGAGAATTTAGACTTGAGCAAAGAGTATCTGAATATAATTATTATAATCAACTACGCTTAGCAAGTATGGAGGAATCAAATGATAGAAAAATATTCACATATTACGGAGAAAGAAATGCGACTGTCTTTGAAAATTTAATTTAACGCATCAATAAGTTATGATACAATGATGGTTTCACGTCAAAAGGGAAATAAAACTGTGAATATAATGAGATTAAAAGAAAATATCGTGGGAAGAAAGTCTCCAAGGACGGCAATATATCGGGATCAAAGAGCGACATATTTATGCCGCGGTTACAACAAATTGATGGTAATAAATTCACCATGCTTCGTTACCTATGTTTATGAAATATTTACCATAATAATTTTCTATTTGACGAAAATTATGATGGACTTCAGCGACACTTTTTACCCTGGTTTATTAGAATATTTTGTAGACTTTTTTGACGTGATAACGTATATCGATGAACGCCGGCTGCACGCACGAAAAAGCATGACTCATTGTCAAGTACCGCCTGAGCCGAGCGTGCAAGCGAGAGCGGGGAACAAGCGATGGAGAGGCACGATCGGCCAAAGCGTTCGGCTTGTGTTACATCCATCTCTCTTCCTCTCCATCGGCTGATGTTTTATATCATACGTACATACATTTTGTGTAAAATAATCGTCCGTTTTTTTTTATACAACACTTGAGTGCTAATTTGGTAAACATGAATGCCTGATGTAAAATCAAAACTGCAAATTACATAGGAACATTCTGAGGACCAAACTGATATACAAAAACAGAGCAAAATTTTAGCATTCTTTTATTTTTAGGAAGAATTTGGAATCAGATTTTATTCTTGCTTATTCTTTATGGTTGTAATATATTTAATTTGAATACAATTTCAGTCGCGAGATTAGTTACGGCTTTGTTATAAACTGGTCCGACAGACTAGACTGTTGTTAAATTAAACACATGGAGTACGAAGATAGTTTCAGTTGCCAATCCGCTCGAGGCACCTATGACTGTTTCTGGTTCTACGCTAGAGTTTGTACGGAATTCAACTTTCAGTCGTGAACAACTTAGGATTACTTTGACTTAGTTTAACGCTTAGTACAAACAGTTTGGGGTGTCTTTCGACACACCTATCTTTACGGCTAAATCCCTATGTTTGTTTACCACTTTCGCTACCTATCCGATAAAGAGTAGATGTATTTATAATCATTTTATTTGGAGCTCCCATATCCTTCACTTAACGAAAATTTAGTATATGTAATATTTCGTAAAAAAATATATTCAAATGGTGTTTTTAATTACGTGCTTCTTCAAACGGTTAATGTCTCAAAAATAATTATTTAAATGGGAAAATCATATGACATAATATTGTTATTCATAATCAATGGTCACAAAATAATTGTTTTAAGTAAAACATCACTACGTTAACTTTTTATTAAACGTGGGCAGTTACGAGCAGGTCACGGCCAGATCTGGAAATAGAACCATAGCATTAACACCAGTCAATAGTATGACCGCATTACTATCGGGCAATCTCAAGGCTTTAGGTTCAATGGGTCAAGGATTCTTTGTTATCAGATCAATACCCATTCAATCAAGAGGTTTTGCAAAGAATATCCTAGCTTCATATATGCACAGTTTTTATATAATATTGTTTGATATTATCACAATGTTGACGGTAATCCATCAAACAGTAGTATCTGTCCAGTTTGAAAGATTTTGCTTTTAAAGTAAGCTCTGATCTTACCCTATTAGTATCATTATTTTTGAAGTATGATCCATAAGCGGACTTCTCCAGTTAAGTGGACATGTTATACTTAATATATCAAATGACAATGATGCTGAGCAAGGATAAAACACATTCAATTGCCATGTGGCCCAGTTTAGTAATAAGCAGGCCGGTAATCCGGTACACGAATTGATTTGTACAATATCCGACAAATACGGATCAGACTCAAGTTGGTGCGGCAATTCGGAATCGGTTTTGTTTTGAAACAACTAAAACAAACCATTAGGTCAAATCTCAAAAAGACAGCACTAGGTAGGAAAATGCAAATATAAAAAAGGTTTGGGTCCGAGAATGTTTCAACTCAGTTAATATGAAAGTGAAATAGACATCCGGTATAGTCATTAGCGAGTAACAAAACTATTACTTTTAGACAAAATTTAAAAGTCAATCTAACATACGCCTTCTTGTGACTCATTCAAGGTAACAAGCAAATGGTTTGAATGAATGCTACATAGATCATGCTAGCTGAAATAAACATTCACTCCTGTGCCACCTGTGTTATGGTAACTACACACCGACACGACAACGAATGCCGCACCCCGATTTGGAACAAATATTTGTAGGCCTACAGCTATTCCACCGTGGGTATAGTCATTTAAGTATAAATAAGTACCAAGAAATCCATCCTAGTGAATGATGTATCGTTTATAAACCGAGTCCTTTTACGATAGAATCATTTTTTTAACGCAAACACACACTACCTTCGGCAATAGGGTGCAATTTATCATAACGCGAACACCTAAGCTTCGGTTTAAAACTATTTTTTAAAATAAGTAAAGACTGTATACAAGAATATTCCCAGCTTCAAATAAAACAATATATCGCAATCATACTGCACATTTTTGTTCATTTAATTTTGACGCAGTTCTGAACTCTCAACATTATCCAAGAATACTCTCACAAACTTAACAATTCACAACTTGGGACTTGCCAAGGAGCTAATAAACCCCTAGTTCTCCATTAGTAGCGGAGTTTATATGTTTTTAAGTAAAACAGACAATGTTAATGTGTCATCAAGCGGTGTTACGATGTTTCAACAAGGCGCAGCAATTAGACACATCCTGAGATATGGGGGAATACGAGGAGATATTTAACTGTATGGCCGAATAAAAACTGGTGATCTTAAAAATAAAATTTTTATTGGACACTTGCTGTGTTTATATTACACTTATACTTTTTTTTGTCCTGTATGTAGGAGTAGCTATTACTCTTTATGCGGAAGGGGAGGATCTTTTAATGCATTTAATTTTACTAACAGTAAAATTTGTCTTCTTTTAGGACGAAATGGAGCCGTGGATCGATGTGTTTGTTTTTTTTTGCAAGGTGTTTTTGTTTTTTTTTTTTAAAAAAGATAGTTTGAGGATAGAAGACTAACCTAAGCTAAATAAAATCCAAATTCAAAATAAAAGTGCAGGTTTATATAGCATTCAATCAAAAATTTTGTTCACTTATAACGTGTTATTCCAAATTCCAACACGTTATAAGTAGTTTATAATCTTTTCGCACAGATATTTTCTTTGTTTGTTTAAGAACTTTTTGTATAACACAAATTGATACAATCAAAAGTAAAGACTCAGAAATGACAAGGGAAGATCATTCTCTATCAATTTGAAAGGGAATGTTTTTCCCTTCCTTGCCATCAAAAAGAGATTTTAACTAAAGCGATATGACAAGCATATTAACTTAATGTTATGTGTTACTTGCACTTCTTCTCTATTGACTAAATACAGCTATAATCAAAGATCATCGTATCCATTAATCCATAGCAATCCCAAATCATAACCACGAAAGTTTTTTGATCCCTACAAAAGTGTCAGATTAAACGTCTGCTACTGTACTGTTTACTCATAAAAGCTCATCTTACTGTATACATTAGCACATCTGTTCCATAGTAATTTGGTTCATTATTGGTGGGAATGACCTCTATTTTTTCATGTCCGGAAGAGATGTCATTGTAGCTCACTGAAACGTTACGCGAGTTAACCGGCGTCACCGAAATTAGTCGCCAATCAAATGAAAATAATTATTACGTTTTTAATGCATAAATAAGTAGTAGACATACGAGTAAATGTTTTTTAGAAAGTAGATCGTCTACTTTTTTAAACAATGTAAAAAGAAAGATATAATAACAATCGTTAACAAATATTTATGGTTACTCACTATACAGTAAAATCTAGTTCTTTTTACACGGAGTTAAACTTATTTTATGGGCACAGAATAAGAGATAAGTACTGTTACTATTAAACATTTCATATATAATTAACAGAAAACATTCAGACTAGGACAATGGGATTTGGTAATTTTATGGAAATTCTACCTTGCGAATTATTGCAGTTAATAGAAAGATATTGATAGACAAGGATTGGCCGTGTGGTTTCTGGCAGACTAGAATAGAATCACTCCGTCTCTTCCCGTGGATGTCGTATAAGGCGACTAAGGAAAATACATTATAAAACATCGATGAGGCCTCCCCAACCCGTCTGGCCAGCGTGGGGAGTGTAGGCCTAATCCTCCTTCTGTCTGGGACGGACGAGAGAGGGTCGTGCTCCTGTAGTGGAGACTGATATGACCTGATGATGATGAACTGACAAGGATAACCCTTAGGGTACTATGCTGCACGGAATAGAAGCTAAGATCGGACCGCAATATCAAACTTGAATGCCATTTTTTTAACCGACTTCAAAAAAGGAGGAGGTTCTCAATTCGGCTGAATTTTTTTTTGTATGTATGTTATTTGATATCTTCGCGAATTGTGAACCGATTTTCAAAATTCTTTTTTTATTTTAAAGGGTATGATTACAAGGTGGTCCCATATTCACCAAGCCAGGATCTGATGATGGGATCCCAGGGAAATCAAGGGGAACTCTTAAATTTTATAAGCACGTATGGTCAAATTCTTTTTTTTTATTTGAAAGGGTATGATTGCGAGGTGGTCCCATATTCACCAAGTCAGGGTCTGGTGAGGGGATCCAAGAAAAATTTGATGGAAACCCTTAAATTTGCCCTGTTGCCAGCTGAAGTCGGTTTTTATTTTTTCTTAAAAATCGTTAGTAACAGTTTTGTAATAACGGACTATCTTTCACATAGTTCAACTGTTGATGTTGCTGCATTAATTTTACAGTGTTAAAAATACTGTTATGTTGATTTTGATATGACGGAATATAACTGCAATCTGTTAAAATGCAAATTTTGTTATGAATACGTTATGTTTCGATAAAAATCTCATTTTGTTGGTCTGATGTTCGAAATGTGTTGTTAAAATTTTACACAATATAAAAGTTTTTGCATATATTTTGATGAAAGGGTGATGATTTCGAATGGGCTATTGTTATAAAATAGAATCACACATACTATGGAAAGACTAAAATTTACAAACGACCTCTTACCCTGAATGTGTTCTTCGTTTCTGTTATGGCTTAATTGCGTGGTGTATTGAAATTATTACTAAACTTATTATAAAAATAAGTAGTTTTTGAAACAAGTTTCTCCAGCTAAAACCAGGCTATGTAAACATTATGACTGTACTTTTCTCATCCAAATTTAAAGTGAGTCATCTGTTAATAGTATACTTTGGGCATTATTGACACTAACAAGTAATGCATCCGGGTGTGGTGTGGATGACATATCGTGTTACTTGGAATAAACAAAGGGGACAATTAGAACATCAAACTCAGGCCAGGAAGTTCGGCGTTGATTGGAGTACTTGGTGGCAGCTGTGTTGCCCAATCAATTTACGTGATGAGAATCGGGTATTTTTGGACGTATTAGTTAAGAATGTCTATAGATACTTTACGTTCTTCCTTGATTTAATGGTTCAATTACAAAATCAAAATCTAACAGGATCATATCGGTTTCGGATGGACAGAAATTATCAATTCCATTTCCCGACATTTGTACTTAGTTATTAGTATGCAAAAATAAAGTGTAACGGTAAGGGGCAATATTATTTTCTTCAAATTTCGGAAACAATGAAAAATCTAAATTACATTCTGCGAATTCCGCTAACAAATTGTTAAATGAACTAAGTACTTGTGCAAAGTGGAGTTTTTTGTATACGTGTCTGCACGAATATCTGTATCCCTCTCAGTCCGAAGCATAAAATTACGACTGCTTCTTAACTTAGAGATGAATTTAATTAAAAGCTCCTGATTTTAAGAAGCAGTCGTAATTTTGTGCTTCGGATTGTATATGATAAAACAAGTTTAAGGATTTGATTTTTCCTTGTGATGTGAGAGACAGCAATATGATAATAGCTTGTAACGATGGCTACTAAAGTACATCTATTCTGAACAATCTAAATTTCTAACAAACTTCTAACAACACACTCGAGAATAGATACAGCTCTCAAGAATAATTAACTACTTGACCAACGAGAAGTTTAACTGCTGCTGCTACATACAAGTTTATTAGAACTAACGAGCCAGTTAGTCAGTGCAAAAATAGTATTGAAGATAAGTGATTTACATCTAATTCAAACACGCTACCGCCAATTGGCTGATCTATCAGCACACAGCTAAAACGACTAGATCGATGGACTTGTTTGAACGTAGATATTTTAATAAGGGATTTTTGAAAATTCGCATGGGATACCGAGATACGTGCTTATGAAGTCGCGGGCACAACCATATATATGAGTTAGTAAATACATTTTTTTTATTCATCAAAGAAAAAAGTTTGCCATCTGTAAACACTTGTCAAGTTAAATAATGAATATTTTTCAAATTACCTATTGGCGCTATTGCCAATCTGATTACCTCAAAATTATCCATTTGCCTATAGTAGTTAAACCTTCTGCTGTTTTTTGCCTCAAAGATTGTGGTTAACTGGTAAGACACTTTCATCCCAAATTTCATGAAATTCTTATTTTTGCATTATAATCTTTGAAACTTTGTAATTCTTGGGCGGCGTTTCAAAATTAACAGGGTTTTCTCGACGTGAGTTCTCATTATACAGAAAAAGAGGTTTAATCTTTTCTGTAACACTGATGAGGGTTCTTGGCACTTGGGTTAAAGACCAAGTCATTTAAAAAAAATGTTGAAGAGAAAAATTCAAAAATAGACAATAAGTATACTTACTGGTAAAATTTTAAATTTACCACAGAAAAAGCGCGACATGAGAGACTAGCAGAATTAAATTAATTCCTCTTACCGACGACTTAATTCTTGCTGTACAAAAGTGTTCCAAAAGATTAGAGCCGCTATACGAAAGTAATTTCTGTTCAGAAAGTAGTGCAATTATTTATTTTGATATTATTTGTTTTTATTTTTGTATTATTTTTCGTTGGTTTATTCTGTTTGTGGTTTGTGGCTGTATCAGAGTCCTACGGCAAGGCTATTACTTTTGTTACAGTATCACGGTATTTACTACTTTGCGGTTTGTGTTTAACAAGAGGGTTGTAACCTCACAGTAAAGTCAACGGGATTGCCGACGGTGGTTTCAATATTCAACAACCATGAAATAATGCCTTTGTGTAAAGTGACAATCACAGTGCGTCGATACTTCTTTTTAGTAGCTTTATTTGGTTGTATGGATTGCTGATACTTAATGGATCTTCGAATGAAATGTCTTGATGTATAATAAATATGGCTGTACCAGCTTTTTAGCATTTAGAAAAGATTAATTAAAATTAATTTATTATAATTGAAATATTGAAAGTACAAACTATACTCAAAGCAATTATAACTTTGCCGTAGTAAAGAATACTATGCATACCAATAATAGATAGTGTCATAGGAAATATAGAATACTATGGCACTATCTTTTTTGGATGGAAGACAAAGTTATGCGAAATATTTGCGATGAACGATTTTAAATTTGTTTTGTTGATTTGTAGATTCAGTTTTTAGCGTATAGTAGTTGTTTATATCAGCACATTGACATCTGATCCAACCCAAATCCAAAAATCTGTATTTTATTTACTGCCTGCACGAGTACCTGTGTATATAGACACCTGAATTTATTTTAAACATTAAACACATCGACCGACATAGCTGTGGTAACGCGCCTGGGTCACTGCCTGCCTGGGTTCGCCTTTCTGTTCTGTGGGTTCGCCTATTCGGCTGAAAACTTTGTTTGCGGAAGCTAAAAATATTTCACCCGAATTTGGCTTTGTGAATGAAGTATGTGGATCAATCGCTACGTTTAAAATAAGAGATCAATTGCAACGCTTAAAATAAGTCAAAATATAGATAGTCTACTTCAGAACAACTAAATAAAATTGAGTGGCAAAATTGAGAACTTTTGCCGATATCTTTGTCTTGGCAATTTTTTTAAACTGATGAACCAATGTTGGTGAAATTGGGACACAAAGCTTGCAACTCACAAGCTTTAAGCTTCATTAACCGACTTCAAAAAGAAGATTCTGTGTTTGATCCGTATGCATATTTATATGTTCGTAATTTTCTCAAAAACTACTGATTCAATATGGCCGGTATTTTAAAGGTGTTAATAAAAAACCAGTAATTTAGATACAAGATTTTCCACCTTTAAAATTACGTTTAAAAGTTCCTTTTCTCATTTAGAATTTAGCTATTAGGAAACCAAAAACAAAAGTCTACATAATGGTGTTCACCAGAAATAATCTATATATATAAAAGAAAGTCGTGTTTGTTACAACACTTATAACTCGAGAACGGCTGGACCGATTGCCATGGTTTTTGATTTGTTGGACTTGTCTCCGTCCAGAATAGCAGAATAACTATTAAAAACATTGGAAAATTTACGAAAAAAATAAAATAAAAGAAAAATCATTTTTCCATACAAATATTCGTGGATGTCGGACCTGTCAAACGTGACGTTAACGTGCGTACGTCAAATGTATGCGTGCGTTCAGAAATGTGGGTATAGGATAATAAGTATTAAAACATTGACAAAATTGTCGAAAAATTAAATTTGAAAACGGATTGGTATATTTATTGATTTTCAATTAAATGTCAAATCGATTGGTGTAACTTTTACGTCGCGAAAGTTGTCCGTTGTTGTTTTGAAAATTGTTTATGAATGAATGCTTGAAAATGAATATTAATTGGTTGTCAAGTGTCATGGTACTTTATTTTGTGACATAGTAAAATACTAAACTTAATATTTACCCACTGCTGGGTAATATTTACCCACTGCTGGGTAATATTAAATACGGGTCTTCCTTCAACTGAATATGTTTCGAGCATACTCCACCACGCTGCTCAACTGCGAGTTGGCGGACGCCAGTAATTTCAAGCCGCCTAAAGGCCACTTGGCTTAACGACTGCCATCTAATGATAACAACCAGGACCGACGGCTTAACGTGCCTTCCGAAGCACGGAGGAGCTCGAGATAATCTAATGATAACAACCGGGACCGACGGCTTACGTGTCTTCCGAAGCACAGAGGAGCTCGAGATAATCTAATGATAATAACCGGGACCGACGTCTTACGTGCCTTCCGAAGCACGGAGGAGCTCGAGATAATCTAATGATAACAACCGGGACCGACGGATTAACGTGCCCTCCGAAGCACGGAGGACCTCGAGTTAATCTAATGATTACAACCGGGACCGACGGATTAACGTACCTTCCGAAGCACGGAGGAGCTCGAGATAATATAAACTCATCCATGGACAGGCTACGGTTGACGTTGCTTAACTTGCGTGTACAATTAGACTGACACGCGCAATGACGCCATCGTGCTTCTCTATTATTTTCTAAAATTCATTATACCTATATTAATTTCAAGACATCATAAATTCGACATTCATTGACAATTAGGCGGTACGAAGTTCGCCGGGCCAGCTAGTACATAATAAAGAACAAATCAAACTGAGAATATGGACATTCTCACGGGACTAAAGCAGTGATTGTAAAAGTAATCAAGTTTACATGTTAGTGTTAAATGAAATAACAACATATGTAAATATAACTTCAAAGGAAGAAAACATTTATCTAACTTTGACCTTTCTAACTTTACACAAACATATGTAATACTTAAATGAGCATTAAAACAATTCTCGACCTCATATAAACTTTTACTTTGATAATAATCAACATTGTGTAAAAGTTACATGTGCTCATCTGAAAATAGAAATGAAAGCAAAGTAAATTTTACCTGAAGGGTTCATCTATATCTATTTATATATACATATAGGTAATAAATTAGTACTAATAGATTATTTTTATGATGAGAGAGGAGGGGGGGGGGGGGGGGGCAAACGAGCACGTGCGTCACCTGTAGCAATCACCACCGCCCATGTAGATCAGCAACACCAAAGGGGTCCGTTGTCAGCCTTTTAGGGGAAATAAAGACTATTTTCTTGAAGGCTCCGACGGCGTAGTTGTTCGAAAATACTGCTTCATTAATAAATTAATTAGAAAAAAAGTAAATAGCATGTATGTATCTCCTACTTAATGATGTTACATTTATATACATAAACCATTAAGCGTCAAAAACGAATACCCGAAAAGTGAGCCAAATTGTCTTACCTCACAATTATAAATAGAAGAAAAACATTTATTTGCTCAATTCTATTCTCAATTCAATTTTAAATAAATAAATAATAAATAAATATTTCTGGACAATTTACACAGCGCCATCTAGTCCCAAATTAAGCGTAAAGCTTGTGTTATAGGTGCTAGACAACTGATAAATGTACTTAAATACATTTTTTTTTTGTAAATACATACTGAAATACGTAGAAAACACCCAGACCAAGACAAACAGACATGTTCATGCACACAAATGTTTGTCTTGTATTTGAACACGACCTCGGAGTCAATGTGGCCATTGCTAACCATTCGACCACCGAGCTCGTCCGTCGTCGTCGAGAATTGATTGAAATACGAAAAGATGCCGTCGTCTATATTTCGAAAATACATAATTTATGTTGATTAAATAATTAAAGCCCAAGAGATTTCATATCACATGAAAGTACCCAGTAATAATTGGTTTTAACACTTACGTTAGTTAATTTCATATTTTTGTAAGAAGTATTTTCGATGAGGAAAAGATTTTCGGATGCAATTTTGTGCGGGTATGCCATATATATAAAAATACAATATTATTGTCCATACCCCATATCGTTTATTTTGCTGATGCATATCAATGCCCATGGAAAAGACTAATTAGTCTTTGTGCGAGTTAATGAGCTGAAATTAATAATTGTGTGGTTATATTATTAAGTTTTTTGCGCGCTTAATAGTTATGACAAGTCGATAATCATCATCATCATCAGCTTGTATGTAGATACAGAGCAGAAGGTAGCCAATGCTGGGTAGCATTCCCTAATGCTTTCCACCAAATACGATCGGTAAGTTGATAATACTATATTAAAATACAAATACCGAAAATAGTTTATTATAATCAAGATGTAGATGCAAAATTTTGCAATCATCTTAATGCATATTATGTAGTTAGCCGTACGTAGCTTACTATAGAATTGCCGGTAAATATTTTGTCGGTAAATATTTACGCCTTCAGGCATTTATTCAGGCAGAGTGAACTCCATAATTATATGATTGTCTGGGGTTATTATCATATTTAAATTAAAACGATTAATTCTATAATAATTAAAAATAAATAGGCTATTTATTTGTTATTGTATCAAGTTTGCAATATTCAGCCAAAATAATAATTTATGATTTTTTTTTCGAAGATATTTTAGTCAGGTAATTAAGCTATGTTTCTAGATATAGCAAAACTAGAAAATCACGGGATTCATTTAATTTTCAAATTACCCTTGTAAATTTTCAGAAAATGGGTTACAACTTTCATAAACACACAAAAGATTAGGTATTTCACATTTCAACAAAAGTAATCACAGGAAGATCCTCTTCGATTCATTGGAAGACCCGTATCCCAGATCCCAGCAGTGGGATTAAGGGTTGACGACGACGAATATCAAATATGAGCAAAGTCGTGATGAAATTGAACCATATCTGTAATGTGAAAGTCTAACCCCATCACTAAACTTAAATTTATGTTTCATACAGTATTAATTAAAGACATTAAAGTTAATCAATGCATATATTTAGAAACCATGTTCAATCATTTTGATAGTCTATTATGGATATTAAAGGAGACATTCCTTTAATTGGAATAATTACAGATGCGTCACGACCGCATTCCCGCAGCTATGCTATAACTAGGGTTGCCAACCGTACTATAATATATAGTATTGTACTACAATACAACTGCGTACAATATACTGTTCAAGTAAAAATACAGTACGAAAAAATACAATATTTTCAACGTCGAATCTAACAAACAAATTCTTATTTTTAAAATTTATGACCGATCTTTTACGTTAACTTTTGAGTGAGACGTGCGTTTTTCCATAAAATACTATATTTTTTAGAAGTGTGTTATATTTTTATAGCTTATTTTGAAAAATACTATATTTCGCCGAAGCAATGTTGGCAACCCTAGCTATAACCGAGACAATCTATTATTTTAACAGCCCGTTGCATGTAGAGCGGAAAATATTTTTGTCCCTTTTGTTCACATTGTTTTTGCAATGTGACTAACTTTGTTGCAATTTTCCGTCGAGATAGTTAAATTAGGTATATAATAAAAGGTATATAAAGCTTTTGTTAAAATATTTGATAGAATTTTATCGTGACCACATCAGTAACGTGTATAGAATGGTAAAATGTACGATTTTTTTTTATTGTAAGTGAAAACTTCTTTAGCGGCGTTGTGCAGTTTTTTGAGATGGGTATTAAATGTTAAACTCGCGTCAGGACACGTGACCTGATCGAAAATTCGTAAGACGGAGGGAGAGTAGACCGCCGCCGGCACGACATTGGAGAGGAAATAATATCCCCCTCTCTTTCCACCGCGCGGCGAAAACGTATGCCTGCTCCTGCTGTTTATTTTTCATGTAAAATAAATTGTCATATTTGTGTACGATAGCGCAATAAATTTTGTATTTTACCACATAAATGATAGTACTTTTATACTGATAAATAAAGCCACTCGTGCGAAATTATTCCCTAACCATTCCAAAATATTGAAAAAGTTCAAGTTTTCACTTCTGCCGGCACTCCCGGAGTGTAATCCGGTTTTTTTAATGAATATTGTATATGTGTTTCTGGGTTTGGTTTAGTTTGCTTAATGAATAACTCAATGGAATGAAATTTGCTGTATAGAGTGATTTTGATGTGGAATAATACATAATGCACTACATATTATGAAATGTTTTCTAATCATATGCCGGCGAAAATGTATCCAGCAGTTATTTATGTACTTTAACGCGTGTAAATAAAGTGCAATATTAATTATCACAATCGCTAGATTTTATTATCCTTTCGGTATTCTATGGTTGACTTTGACTGGAAGACATATCTAATGGAATAGTAAGTTGTTCTGTGCAATAGTTTTACAAACAACAAACCAAATCACCTGAAAGTGATAACGGCCACCCATTGATATCACCACGAAGGGCCTCAATTTTTGCACAAGTAGGTACTTATAATTAAATTTAAATTTATTTTCTATAACAACGGAATGATAAATTCATATTTAATTGCGTCGTAAAATCTCTCAAAACATTGAAAACAAAACTCTGAAGTCGCTGTAAAGTATCTGCCCGCTTACCTTATCTTTATTACAAAAACCGACAGTTGAGGGAAGCACAAAAGGCTCGAGACTCGGACTATAACAATGGACTCTATCTAGCCTAGTGTTTTATAAAGCGCCCTAACATTGTAATAATGACGAACAGCGTGAAGTCTGCTCGCAGTTATTTGAAGTGGGCATACAACTTTACCTCAAGATGCTAGTGATGGGGCAGCAATTTTAAGTGTCTTTTTTATTTATAATCATGTAATCAAATTATTATATTGTACCTACTTATTATTTCTATCTAAATATATGAAATCACAGAGTAAGGACACTGTGGTCACAACACGTGGACAAGTGGAAACGTGGAGCTACGCGCCTATCCTTTTTTTATAAGATGGACAACAAGCGTACGGCCTGATGAAAAGCAGTTACCGCAGCCTATGGACTATGCACCACTTTGGTTTGTGATGTGGAAGTAAGGTTACATACTCGTACATCACGACGGTTACGACAATGACGAAACATTCTTTCGAAGCAATGCCTTGAATGTATTCGAGTAGTATCGATTCATAAATCGTTCTCGCATCACTAAGAGCATAATGCATTTAGGCTTGGGCTCCATTTGGTTGCTCAGAGGCCGCACTTTTGCAGATTTGCATGCATGTGTAAATCTGAATTTGTAAGTGGCGCTACAGATCCAATTAACAACGGACGAAATCCGATCAGTAATAGCTAGTGAAAATCCTGGTCTGATTTTATTTTTATTGAACTGCCTGTTTTTCTTCAATCAACGCAGTTTGAATTCTGCACATTTAATAAGTGACTTTAGCAAAATCCATATTTAAACATTTTGCAAATAAGACACTTCGTTAAATATTTACTTCGGCTCGATGGAAGCAAGAAATTTGCACTGTTTTGAATTTAAGATTATTTTATGGAGACCAAATTGACTCAAGACTCATGCAAATCAAATATTTAAAGGCTCGACAATCCTAGTGTGTATAGATTTCAGACCCTTATGAAATCTGCGCTACTATCCAATACGAATGTATTTACACGAGATTTAGACTGAACCTCTGAAGGTAAACCTTGATACAAATTTAATTTGTTCCTACCAGTTGTTTGTTCTGCATAAACTAGCAGTGGGTACGGACAGGACCTGACAGCTGCGTGGCATGTCTGGATGCCGGCGCTATACGTAATTTGCCTGCATGGCATGCCTGCCAGTTGGCTGGCAAGTGAAAGTGGATGACAACCTTTACCGCATCTACCTGCATCGTAGACGCGTACTTGACTTTTTGTAAGATGTTGAAGCCTGTTCCGGGTTATTTAACCTTTTGTTGGGACATAAATGTTGTTTGGGGCGGTATAATGTATTTAGGGGATATGCTCATTGATTATTCTTATTACATGAGTTTGATTTTATCGGTGATGTAGGGAAGTAGAAAGGTTAGAAAGTATATTTTAAATTGAGGATTCGTTAACCTAAAACGAACCTTAGTCTCTGATTCTCTGCGTAGAAATCGACATTATGAAAAAGCTAGTTTGAACCTTCTTAATTATATCTGTAGGTATCAATGACATTCTGTAGGTATAAATTAATTTACCAAAATAATTTAATAGATTTTTACCAATACAATTATAACGCATATTGTTTTATTTTACGATGATGGTACTACTCAACTAATTAGATATGAAACTTACAAGTTGTATCAACAGATTTAGAGAAATATCAATAAAGAGCAATATTCCTACAAATGCCACGATATCCTTGGTGTAAATTTATTCAGCAGATTTTTAATCTGCCCTGTCAAAATCACCTCAGCAGCCCGCATACACAGGAGCTAATAAATCAAATCATCCATCATAATAAATTGTCTATTATCGGTATTTTTTTCTAAACTCACGCAGCTTCTGCCACCAAATTACACCACAGCGAAAAAAAAAACACAAAAGGTACCACCATAAACAATGGCTGAGGGCGTCCAGGAACGATCGTCATCCAGAGAGCATTGTTCTGTCCCCGAACTACAGGGAAGTCGAAATTCGGACCGGGTTTTGGGTGGGGTCTCAAATACAGCGATTGTAACTTTATTTGATGTATCAAGTACTACTATAAGGTATAAGAAGAGGATTGAAAAAACAAAGAAGTTTGTATATTCAATGGAGCCTAATGTTCAGTTTTCATCTGGCTCAGAAAAGTTAATAAGATCGTTCAGTTTTCTTAAATTTTCTAACTTTGCGCGAAACTTTCTTAGGGTTCCGTACCTCAAAAGGAAAAACAGAACCCTTATAAAATCACTTTGTTGTCCGTCTGTCTATCTGTCTGTCAAGACCCTCTATATCGAGAATTCGTGGAGGCATCAAGCTGAAATTTGAATATACTCAGGTCTACGGTCCCACGAGATTGTAAAAACATCAAACTGCTAAGTTTATGTAAAAAAAAGTTACGGCCGTTTATTGAGCAAAAAACGCATATTTCGACACATTCTCAAGGGAATCAAAACTCATAGGGTATTTCCCGTTGACCTAGAATTATGAAATTTGGCAAGTAACATCATTATAAACTACAAGTACAAGAATAAATCTGAAAACTATATATTTGTAATTAAATCTTAAAAATAGGGGGTCTATATTTTTTTATAGAGAGTCGAAATTTCAAATTGAAGCTACTAGTTCAAATGGGGTATCATATGAAAGGGCTTAATGTGCACATTGCAAAATATATTCTATTCCTATTTATAATGGAAAATATCAAATTTCTAATGATCCTACGTACGGAACCCTCGGTGGGCGTGTCCGACTCGCACTTGTCCGGTTTTTTTTCTGTGACAAGAAACTTTTCCTGACAATAACAAATACAACATAAAAAGAAATAGCGAAATAGGTCCAGCGGTTCACGCGTGATGTGTATAGTGTAATGTGCATAAGATAATAATATAAATGAATGTTAGGACATTTATAATGAGAATTATTATAAATGTCCTAACAATTAGTGTCTCGCTATATGTCAGACCTGAGGACAGAAAATACCATCGCTATACTTTTTTACGTCATGGCGTTTAGAGCGAGCACCATGAATTATGTGCATTAATTTAGCTTTGTTTTTGTTTTGATTTTGATGGGTACATACATACGTAATATATACGATCACGAAATTCATTGAATTCATTCATGATTCTGAAGGGAGAATTGATTGATTTGGAGGACCAACTGTGAGACAAGTTTAGAATTGTTAAAATTTATCTATACATTTTTACAGTTCTAAATTTTTTCAATTTGTTTATTTGAGGATTTGACACACAATGAACCAATCTCAAAAAGTCACCGTAAATTCAAATGCTCTATTCGTGAATAGTCCTATTCGCAAAATTCTCGTAAGGTTCATTCTCTAAAGGTCCTATTCGCATAAAATTGTACAATTTCCGATACATATGTAGTGGCTCAAATGACTCAATATTATCTTAGAGCCAAAGCCAACCTCACCTGCACGTGCACTACGTGCTAAGTAACAAACGAGGCTCTCATGATAGTCATACGAAAGGTGAAAACATCTATTTAGTGAATTTATACTGGTACATTTTAATAACGAGACTTTAAACCGAAATTAACATAAGGTGAAAATTGCAAACAAAAAATAATAACTGGAATTTTTCAAAGAAGCTTTTATAACAAATGATTGCTTTATTGGTATGGTATAATGGCACGAGTAAAATTACTATAAGACCAGTCTGACCACTTGCACTTTCGGCATCAATTTGCGTAATGCAATATAATGTGGTACTTGAAATTCAAGTGCAAGATATTTTTACTGATTGTAATTAATGCTGCACGCATCGTCTTACTTATCTGCGAACTTATGAACGACTTGATTGTGGCATTTCTTGCAACTGTTCAGATGGGTAATTTGCTTCGTAAAATGAGCATCGGATTTGGTTCTCATATATCAACGGTATGCGAATTATAGAGCTAAAAAACTTGCGTTCTATTTTTAGAATGAGGGATCTCGATTTAGAGTGAGCCTAAAATAAAATTACAACTTGAAATTCTTTACTTAATCCGGCCATTTAATAGAGCATTTGAATGAAGGAATATTTTCCTATAGGTATGAGCGTAATCCTATCCTAAATGAGCTATTATAATATTTATTTAATATATGATATACATTAAATAAATATTACGGGATATATAACGGACCCAGTGGTGGAATGGCTAACAATGGCCACTTTGATTTTGGAGTCGCCCGCATAAGACAAACATTTGTGTTTCTTGGATTGAGTGTTTTTATGTATGTAGTTATATTTAATTTGAGACTAGATGGTGCTGTGTAATTTGTCCAGGAATATTTATTTATTTTACATAATATGATACGGTTCTAACGATTTCGATCAATTTTTCAATATAGAGGTTTACTGGGACGAGAAATCGATCTAGCTAGATCTAGAAATGAGACTTCTATCTAAACCAATTTCTTTGTAAGGAAAAATTATTTTATCTAAATTTAATTTATCTTGTAAAAAAGAAAATGTCGAGGGAACCTTGTCATCCAGGTTTAAAGTAAAATATATACTACTTATATAAACAACTAATAAGTTTAAAAGATAACATAAAGTACAACATTGTAAAATGTTGACTTACAAAAATATCTACAAAACCCTTTGGATTAAAAATAAAAGGACTCAGATAAAACCTTCGAAAGTGAAAGAATTTGCAATCACTGAACTTTGTGCAATGACCCTAATTTCAAAGAATGGTGCGGAAACGAATAAATAAAGATAAATTGGAATTGGGCACTGGAGAATTCAATAAAGTAACAGCCTAACAAAGCTAGAAGGTCAGACTAAAGTATGATTTTAGGAATGTTTTAAGGCTGTAGCAAAATATTACCGAAACCTCCTAACTACTTAGTCGTATCTTTTTTTGCTTTGTCATTGTATATGTATTAAATCTTTTCTGATGATCTTTCTATTTTAATGTGTAGTTTATAAGCTAGAAGATACTTATAGTAACAGTTTAAATAATACTGCAAGTATTATTTTCGCACTGGATTTTCTACTACATTTAACGCGTTAATATGGTTACGATATATCAGGTTACGATAACAAGTCATTGTAACCATTTCTTGTCTTTCTACTACTTTTTTCTCATTTGACATAGTAGAAGTAGGTACCTATTGAACTGTAACAATTTTATGCAACCTTTCCAGAATCAGTTGCGTTATTGTATTCAACTTTTGCAATTGCGTTTATAAAAAGAGATATTTCTGCAATATTACGAATTTGTTTGATAGGTCATTTTAAAGTTATTGTGAAAGATAAAGATTAGTCATTTCCTTCCAGTAGTCATTTCCTAAAAACCATTTAGAAATATTACATAACTTATTCAATGTTATGTACACTTCGTTTTTAATTAAAGTGGAATGATTGTGTTTTATGAAAGTAAAACAGAATAGTGAAAAGTGCAACTAAAAATACGGTGAAACTAAATTAACTGAACAGCGATCCTCATAAAAAGAAATTTCCAGTACTACTCGTAAAGCAAACGTTGAGCCTTTTTCCAACGTCAGATTTAAACATTTTTGCTTCACGAAATGAATTCAAGTATTCTCACTTAGTTTTAAATGCTGCTTTTCAGTGGTTAAATCAAAGTCAGAGGGCGGAGTTGGCCCTTGGCCAAACTGTTCCATTTTTAGGGTTCCGAACCTCAAAAGGAAAAACGGAACCCTTATAAGATCACTTTGTTGTCCGTCTGTCTGTCTGTCTGTCTGTCTGTCTGTCTGTCTGTCTGTCTGTCAAGAATTTCTATGTCGAGAATGCGTGGAGGTATCAAGCTGAAATTTGAACTGTATACTCAGGTCTACGGTCCCATGAAGTTAAAAAAAAATCAAACTGCTAAGTTTACGTAGAAAAAAGTTACGGCCGTTTATTCAGCAAAAAACGCATTTTTCGACACACTCAAGGGTATCAAAACCTATAGGGTACTTCCCGTTGACCTAGAACTATGAAATTTGGCAAGTAACATCGTTATAGACTACAAGTACAGGAATAAATCTCAAATGTATAAACAAATGTATAGACATTTGTAAATAGATCTTAAAAAATAGGGGGTCTATATTTTTTATAGGGTGTCGAAATTTCAAATTGAAACTACTAGTCCAAATGGGGTATCATATGAAAGGGCTTGATGTACACATTGCAAAATATATTTTATTTATTTTTTTCGACGCATTATTTCTTAGTTATAATGAAAAATATCAAATTTAATAATGATACTACGTACCTACGGAACCCTCGGTGGGCGAGTCCGACTCGCACTTGTCCGGTTTTTTTATGGCCACATCCATTTAAGTTCTAAGCTACATCGGAGCCAGCGAACCCAGTCAAGTGGCTCGTAATTTTTTGTTAGCCTATTTCTGTCCGTTACATTTTGACTTGAATACGTCTTTAAAATTGCTTCCATAGGGAGGCAATTCAAAAATAAAATCGGGAGATACAGTTTGGTGATGCAGCTACAAATCTATCATCTACATCCAAAATTCAATCACACCACTGGATCGATCAAAGAATTTATTACGCTAAGTAAGGACTATGGAACATCGCGTGCGGGGAAGAGGGAAGCGCTGCCATTTTGAGATAATTTCAGTACATACAACGTATTCACGTACAACACACGACCGTGTCCATGACTCAGCCATATTCCATTTTTTCTAACGTAATGCAGTTGGCTTAGTTTAATACGCATCGTTTAATTTCGCCTAAAATACTATCATCTTCATTTAATTCACTATCAACGTCATTATCTTGAACCATTATAAAATCAATTTGGATTCCGTCGATCGTCTGGATGTCGATAAAATCTTTATCTGTTTTCCGATTGAATATTTGATAGACGTTTTTACCTTTGGGGATATAAAATTCTTCTGTAGGAACAACGCAAGTGACTATGTAGTACCTACGTTTTATGGTGGCTTCACGATATTTAAGGATAGCTTCCCTTATCGCAAAGTAATGGTTGCGTTTCGCCTTTCGTATCTGCTTCTCATTTATGTGGACCGGGTATTTTACTATTTTTATCTAACTTCGTTACTGCTTTAGTGTGGTTTATTGATAGTAACAGTTTTATTACTACGTTCCTAAAACAATTTCTGCAGATTTCAATATGTATCCTACATACATGGATTTGAATGATGGCGATTTGGTTGAATACCAAAATATAATCGAAATACGGTCTTGACTGTATTTTATGCATCATAATTATTCAAAGACTACCTACTGTTATACATACATATTTAAGTTTAAATGAAATAAAATGTATGTAAAGTTTTCAAGGTTATACTTAATGACAAGGTCACGGTAGAAGCAGTAAACACATGCGGAAATTATTACCCATACATACTATATCATCATCTTTTCCAACATCATACAGTTACATTTGATTGAGTATTGTGAACAAGAAAGAAGAAGTAACGTCATATCCTAATTTAAATTAGTTATTTCAGTCAGTTGAATAACCATTACTGGGACACCCGCAGAGGCCATAAATTAATACAATTAACCATGCAGACATGCAGTGTATGTAAAAGAATATTGTTCTAAAGTGACATGAATTCTTAGGGTGCATTTACATTAGGTCGGCGGGTCGAAGCGGGCCAAACGTTTACCTTAGAAATTCCATAAGACCTAAATTTGAAAGTAAGTAAGCATTTAACGTTGAATGGCGAAATATAAATTTGCTAATCGTCAAACAACAACAATCATGGTATATGATATAATACAATAAGTACATCAATTTGCACATAAGAATTCAAAATCCAAACTTTTTATACGTATTGTAAAGCGGTTAATTAATCCAGGTGGCTTTTAACACAAATAGATCGAACTCCAACGTAATTCGCATATTTCATAAATATAATATTAAATAAATAATTACGTTCTAGAAATAAATGAACAAATTAAAGATGACATGTAATTTTTAGCGTACCTAATTAACAAAAATCAAGGCGATTAGTACCCGTAACCAACACTGAATAAAAAAAAGCATAGTTCGCAAGCGAATATAAAAACCGTCTTTACACTTTCGCCTAATGCTTTCCCTGTGTTACGTTTTAAATGTAATTACTTTTAAGGTAATTGGTGTAAAATAGTTTATTGTGTTTGTGTTAGATTAAATATTTACCACTGACGTTGGATTTTTTATTCAGTATTACAGACAGACATAGACGCATCCACTACAATTTATAGACGCCTGCCAGATGCATAAAAATGATATAGAGAATATGTCAGATTTTATATAATGCATTCTGTTTCATTTATTATTGGGCTTTCCATAAAAACAACCAGTATGTGATGCGTAAAATAGTCGTATCATTTTCTTACATGATGCTGGCGTAAATTGTTCTTTTGCTAGTGTGATTTCGATTGAAACTATCAATTTGTCTATAGCTTTCTCTGTCTGTAATTAAATAAAATGATTTATTTATTCTACCATTGGGCCTTTGTGGCCACTTAGACACGTCTTACACACTTTATAAAAAATATTCTTATTTTTTGATTTTTTTTTATCTACTAGCATTTCGGTATTGACCATAGCCAAAGATGAAAGAAACTTGCCAATATGGGTCTTTTTGATAATCAGATAATCCAACAATTTACAATGTAATTTAAATATACATTTCGTAATTATGGTATCAAATATTTGATTTAGATTTTAGTTTTTATTTATTTCAATTTACTAGTTTGTAGACATTTTTTTTTTACAAATAACTAATAATATACAAATAACTTATAAATAAAATACCTACTTAAAAATATAACTTACAATTAAATAACTATAAATAATGAAGCCCCGCCAAATCGTTACCCACTTGAAAAGTGCCCAAAAGGCTGGCAGCATTGCCTCGTTGAATGGCAATGCTAATCCTCTGGCCGAGATATTGGCCAGCCCTTTGGTCATGTGATACTTCGATCAATCTTTTTGACAACTGTTGAAACAGTTTATGTGCTGATGGTCCCCACGGACCTAGCGTCTCTACCCCAAACGGCTCAAATATGTAGCTCTGATCCAAGCAACTATATTTTCGCCGTTTGAGGTTTTCAGCAAACGCTGCAGCCGCACCAGCCCTAACTTCAGTGACCCGAAGATGAGACGGCGCAAGGGTGTCGACGCAGGTAGCGTCCCACACCAAAGGTCGCCCCAACCTCCAGGCCACAAGTGTCATTCCATCCGGTCTCTTCCCATCATCACGTGCAAGCCCATTCGGTTCTAAAACCGCGGGTGTACGGATGCTAGCAAGAGCCCGGTGGATGATATTATTAAGGCTAGCGTGGCGTGGTATGCGGCCTGCACTTTTGAGACACGAAAGTCCGTGGTGACCAAGTTGATCGACAGTATCACCACAGGGGCAACGATGCGGGGCGTTTATATAAGTGCCCAAACGCAGACACACCGCTAGACGGAAGGTATCGCGATCCAACAGAGTTCCTAAATTAGGAGATGGTAATGCTTGTAGCCATAATCCAGACTCCCATTCCGCTACAGCCAGGAGACGGGCACGCTCTGCAGAATTGCTACATGTTTGTAAAAGGTTATTTCGTAACAGTCTGCAAAGCGGCTCGTCCCACTGTCTCTGTGATGATGGAAAATCTGGAAATTTTGAATTTGGATCTTGACTCGTCCAAGCATGTTTGGCATCCGTTACATGACATATTTCTGGAGTTAAATCAGTACAAATTTTTGTAAAAAGATTTTTAACGCTATGAACGGAAGACAAAAATGCTGGGAGAGCGACACTAGTAATTTTGCGAATTCCTAGGCCTCCGAATCTAATAGGTAGGGAGGCCTGTTCCCATGAACGATCGTCTAAATTAACATTAAGCAGAGCCGAAAGTGTATTTTTAATAATTAAGTCCAATTTTTCTGTCAAATCCGGTCGTTTCCAAAAATGGCAGCACCGTAGGACGTACGTAAAATTTGGAACAAAAAGGCAAAAACGCAAGATAGTGAAAGCTATGTGTGTGTTTATATTTGAAAGGCGGTCCGAAACGAACTGAAAATTTTGTATTTTTTCTTCTATAAAAGAAGAAAAGGATTCATTGAAAACAGGTGACCCAAGGAGGCGTAATGTAGATTTATTTAAGATTTTGATATCGGGGGCAATTGCAGCAAAACTCGAAACTATAGCATTTTTTTGTTGACAATTATCCGAAATAAAAAGTTCGCATTTTGCATAATTTATGTTTAGACCTAAAGAGTTTAAATGTTGGATTAAAGCTTTAAAATCATGAAGAACTGTATTACAGTCTCCTCCAAGAGTCCCGTCATCTAAATACCAAACATTAAATTTAGAATTTAGAGCTAGTAAAACCGGATGGATAGCCAAACTAAAAATTGCTGGCCCAAGAGGGTCACCTTGTTGACAACCCACAGAGGAGTACAAAAGATGATTCTTATACATTAATTTTGAATTTTTGTTATAGCATTGCCAAAGGAAATTATAAGTCGAGGGAATTTTGGATTTGACTTCTGTCAACAAGGCGGCCCTATCCACGGAATTAAAAGCATTTTTAATGTCCACCTTCAGCAGCACATCACCCTCCTGGTTGTGGATGAAAGTCCTTGCAGAATGTACAGCGGCCTCGCAGCCACCCTTAGAGCCAAATCCCAACTGTAATGGCTGGAAGTAGCTACCAAGAGTGTCTGCGATGGCACTGCAACAAATCTTAGAAGTAAGACGGCGGTATACCGTACCCACAGCTATAGGACGTATACCGCCGTCTTTCTTTTTTAAAGCGCATAAATTAGCACCATATAGCACATCAGTTACATCGTCACAAACCTTCCCAGACAGCATTAGGTTTACAAGGGCCGTCAGGTTCCCCAGAAGGGACTCGCTGGTATCGCTGGTCTCACCTCCCAACAAATCTTTAAGGTGCTGAGGGGTGAGACCATCTAATCCACCAGCGGAACCACTCCTAAAGGACAAAACGGCCCTGTAAACCTCTTGTGGGCCAATCTGCAACGGCGCATCCGATGTGCCAGGTGGGTCGGGAAAGGTCATTCTTGCTGCCGAAGGTGGATGTTTGTCGTGAAGTGCGGAAAGAGTATCAGGGGTATCTGGGGCGATTCCATCGCTAGAAAAAAGGATTCTGGCTGCGCCTTTAATATCCCCTTCCCCTACCTTAGATTCCACATATTGAAATACATTTTTTTTAATTCTTGTTGAAGCTGAAAGTAAAGGATTTACATTAAGTAATGGGTCAGGTCTATTGCAGTTTTCTTTAATAGAGTTGGTAAGAGATGAATTATAGCACCTTTTATTAATATGTAAAATCCGGTAAGGGAAGGTCAATAAGTGTTCCCAGGCCTCCTGTGTATTTTTCTGAAATGTAAATTTAATTTCTTGTGAAAGTTTCTCTGCCACAGATGTACGAGCTCCTTTTGGGATCCTTTTAATGATAGGTACAGAATGTTTCAGGGATGATATTGTTTCATGAAAGGGCCTAGTTTGTAGGGGGACAGAGGAATCAATTGCAGATGGTATGGTCGAAGGAATATCAGAATCTATAAAAATATTTTTATTTTTGTGAACTTTACTATTGTGTATTTTTAATCCTCTATACCCCCTGAAAAATCTTGGCTGGGAACACTGGGCGCACCGAAGGAAACCGTCCAGCGATGAATCGCCGGGCAAGCTATCGAATCGGATTTAGATTTTGTTTTGATATATAAAAATAAATTAATAGAATGAATAAATTAATAGAATGTCAAATAGTATATGTTTACGTATTATCAAAATAATTACATGTCATATTGTATGTATGTATGATATAAATACCATTTTTATCATGAACACAAATCGACGCACATTAAACAGTACGTCGATTAGGTTGATACAGAGTTGAATTAAATTATTTTGAAATCGTCATAAAAACATTTAATATAGCTATGTCCAATAATCAAACTAAACAAAATGAAATAGCATATAATAATATATATATTTTACATCTCTCATATTCGGTAAGTAGGTCCTTATTACCCCCAAATGGGGCTTGTAGGTGACCAATTAGCGCTCTAGGGTAATAATGTAGCTATAAAAGCCCTAGGGCGGTAAGTAATTAAAAAAAAAAATACTTTTCTCTTTCAAAAAGTTCTCGTACATCTAACCATCATACTGGCAATAGACATCATGCATTCAGCCCAATGACAAAAGAGGTCGCTTCGCTATTCAGCCTTGTCTTCGTATGAGTATAATAGTCATCAATTTTAAATATCGAACGGCGAAGCTCAATTTACTTCTAGAAAAAAATAATAAAAAAAGAGATGAAAAAAGGCGGGAATAGAAACTTTTACTTTTAATATTGTTTATTTTCGGGATTTTTTTATAATTACGTGCTAATTAGGAAAAAAAATGAGTTCTGCAAGTGATGAAGATATAAGCTGCACTCCCGATTCAATGAAAATGGAAGCTGAAGCAGCAATTAATAATATTTTAAAGTTCTAAAGAGAGATATTTGAAAACTTACGACTAGTTCATGAAGTGGCGAAAAGAAAAACAAGTAAAGTCTTTTATTCTTGTAATCCCGGTTTTTTTCTACTTACCTCACAATCGAGATGTAAAGCAGAGTAGTTAGCTCGGGTGTAAGCATCAATTGCACCCTCGAACTATAGGCGCCCTCGCTGCGCTCGTGCGCCTAAATATCTCGGGCTGCAATTGATGCCTTACAGCCCTCGGCTACTAATCTACTATTATATTCAATAGGCTGATGCTCTTTTACGTTACAATTTATATGTTGGCTTCGGATAGTCCAGCGAGGCCTTTTTAGGTCCTCTGTAATCTATAGAGCTCAGTCTTTAGAAATTCAAGAGTCATTGGTCCATAGCGTACACGTACAAAACACGCACAACAATGCTTTCCCTCGCGTAGATATTTCATTATTGTCCACAGCCGCACCACGTATGTCCCAGTTACGTCCCAGTTATATGTGAATAGGTCTTTATTCCGCCTACATCCTTTCCTGTATTAATTAACGTTACTGCTTCTTCAATAGCTGTTATTTTTAGAGACATTTGGTTACTTATCTTTATGGAGGAGACTGTTATGGGTGCTTCCGAATGTTTAAGATGTGCATGTATAAGTGCATCGGTCATTAGTGTGTGCATTTTATAATTCAATGAAATCATTACGTATTTTAAAATTTTACTAGCTTGCGCCCGCTATTTCGCACGTGTGTATACAATGTTAATTTTCAAAAACCCTTTCCTTAACGGATGCTTGTCATAATAACTATCTGTAAGCCAAATTACAACTCGATTCATTCAATGGATTGAGCTGTGGTTTGATAGATCAATCAGCAATGGTGTCTTTCATATGTCTAGATATAATTTTATTGGTTTAGTCTAGTCGTTTTGTCTAGGTCTTTTATATGGTGGGGGTACTTCTTCAGTCAGACACCAGATGCCTTGCCTCTTTTTGCTAATCGGGTGGGTGCACCACGGTGAGGTTGGCTTTGGCTCTAAAGAAATTTTTGGGTCATAGTCTAATAAACTTAGAATTATTTAATTCATACAAGTGGTTCTCAACTTTTTTTGTTCAGTGTAAGGCTCCAACTGTCATGTAAATTCAGGATTCTATAACTCGAGACTATAGTACTTAGTTTATTTTGTATAATAGTATTCAATTTCATTTATTAAAAGTCAATTTAGCACAACAACAACAACTTGAGTTGCGAACTCTTGATTTACAATAAACTTACAATGGGTAGATAGCTAGGTCTTCAAATTATTTGAATACAAATTAAACTTAATACTGAACAAGTTTGGAAACCGTAACTTTTCTTTTAAAGTTAACACCTCGAGTCGCAGCTGGTAAGAAAAGTACAGTTAGTTTCGCGTAAACTATATCAGGCTGTAACAACAGAACTAGTTAACATTGTTTTACGCGAAGAGCGATTAACTCATTAAGCAGAAATTGAGACTGCTTTCTCAGAACAACAAAGGACTTATTACGTTTTTGTTAGAAAAGGCAATCAAATGAAATGAAATAGAAAAAATTCTGAAATTAATTAAAGATTCTAAACGGTAATAGACTTTGTAGAAATATACAAAAAAATCTATAAATTAAGAGATCCAACATAATTCCAGGACGAACTCGGCGATCGAATGGTTAATAGCGGCCACTTTGACTCCGAGGTCGCAAGTTCGATCCCCGCACAAGACAAATATTTATGTGAACATGGTCTGTTTGTCTTGGTCTGGGTATTTTCTATGTATTATATGTATGCATATACAAAAAAAAACTGTATTTAAGTATAATATCAGTTATCTAGTACCCATAGTACAAGCTTTGCTTAGTATGGGACTAGATGGCCGTGTGTAAATAAATAAATATTCCTGGACAAATCCAGGAATATTTATTTATTTATATACCTAATAAGAACTTGTTTCAATTATTAAATATTATTTACATATGTCGACTTAGTAAGTATCAATTTGCAAGTTTTACGGCTGCATTTATCTACTGTAGGTTATGTCTATTATCTTATTATTAGGTGGGTCGTATGATTTTTGACATGCACCTTACTAGTATAAAAAAAATCTCTGACAGCTGACGCTGATTAGTATACACTAAAATTATACTCGACAGGAAAACATAATTTTACTACTTATTATAAATATCTATTTATGATGAAATATGGCTTAGAGATAGAATATGGTCTAGTATGGTATACAGTTTTTATCCCGGAAAAATATTTTGCTCTCACCAATGAACCAAATTCACGCGGACGAAGAACCGGGCGTCAGCTAGCTTTTTTTTTATAAGAGAGGGGTGCAAGCGATCATATGGGTCACCTGATGAAAAGTAATTATCTACCATGGGATCGCCGATCCGTTATCAGCTTTTTAAGAGAAAAATTGACTCTGTTCTTGAAGGCTCCCATATATCATACTAGCTGGCCCGGCGAACTTCGTATCGCCTTTAAATATTTTTACGTTAATTTTTCCAATTTTTTAATAGTTATTCAGCTATACGGGGCGGAAACAAACCCAACAAATCAAAGATCAATTAATATATTTTTTTTATGATTACACCAGTATAGGCTCGTTATGTCCTATTTCTCTTTCACCAAAGCCCCTTTTGCTAGCCGGTGGGATGCACCATGTGCAAGTGAGGTTGGTTTATCATTTATCTCTTTAATGCGCGCAAACAATTAAAAGGTTACAGTTTTACTGTTTTAATTAGTAATATAAATAATCTGAGGCTATAAAACAACGATAATGATTATAAAAGTAGCTCATAAAGGCGGTATTATCTCTAAAAGAGATCTCTTCCAGCCAACTGCAAGCTGTTAGCTGTATAATGTTTTAGTTTTAATAAAATATTATTAATGATTTATTAAACCGACTCTATATTTTTTATAACAATGCAAACTAGAGGACACATATTTAAGTAACCATCTGTTACATTAGCTAATAAGTTAAAATAGACCGTATTATTTTTGACAAATAGTTCAAAATTCTGTAATAACCTTAGCTCATTGATACACCAGCAGTGAATACATAGTCTGACTTTATAAATAAATTAGCCGAAGAAAGTTTATTTTTACTTTTAATGTAAATAATTATAATGAGAGGCCAGTGGTATTTTAATTAGCTTAACTAAAGTGTTTATAACATTATGGTAACTTTGTTGCAGGTATGTGGAGGCGATAACAAACGTGCCAGACGAGTTTATTTATTGTACACCATTATTAAGGTATTTAGATACAGGTAATAATTCACAGAACTTGATTTAACCATGGTACGAAACACAAGGTATGTCCTTAAGTTATAGGAGTAGTGACAGATTGAACTTGCTTACGTCATCTGCTGTATTTTGTATGGAAAATGATAGATTTTGAGAACTAAACTCGTGACGTTGTCTTGACAATATACTTATTTGTCACGGAAAGAACATACCTGGAGGTTTTGGATCATGGATAACAGTACTCACAGATAACAGTAATACAGTATGGCTATTCCATTCTGTTCTTTCGTATCGATCTCTCCTCACTTCTGAGGCGAATCTAGAATAGATTGTATGGCGCCGCACGCACCACGCTCATTCACGCTCTGCACAGACGTCACTGTTTAACTAATAGTTAACGACACGAGACTTTTGTGAAGTGGCCGGGTTGTGACTCCCAAGCCCTTCTGTGGACCTCAGTCATTCGCAGGAACACGAACTCCTAATATAACCTCCGCCTAAATTGGGAAAATCTACCTAATATGAACTTTCCAGAAGTAATACTCATGCGCCGCCTATTCTGGAAATACTCTTTTATGCCATTCTTGAGAAACTCCATGGTATGTACATTTTATAGATTGAGCGAACTTTAGTAGGGAGTATTTGCTACAAGACTATCTACATTAGACTATCAATCAATACACTATATTATTAACTGCACATTCTATTTATTGGCATCTATAACTAACAGTGTTTCTTACGCTGTCATAGATAAGACAGTAAAAACAAATGTAAATAAATTTAAACTTCAAAATTCAACCGATAAATAAACTTTATCAGATAAAGCAAAAAATCTTATCTATTATAGAAATATTGATTGCCTGTCAAATTTTTTATACACTTTACTTCTATTTTCGTGCAATCTAGACACCTCATCTACATTCATTAAACTTCGTTCAGACTTCAAAACTTACCGATCAGCTTTTCCTATTAAAACTTTGGCTGCCTTTCTTTATTTTACCTGTTTTATTTTTATTTGACGCAAAGCGTGCAAATGTTGTTACTGTTTAATGGGGCATGTCGGGGGTTTATTGGACAAACTCAGCCCCAGGGGGTATGGACCCAAAGGTTTGGGTTTCGATGTAGGTGGCATGCTTTCTTCGGTCATCAATCATTAAGTATTACACGGGGTTGGTGGACTTTTTTTTTATTAGACCTACGTGAAATTCGTATCGTATTGCGTAACACAATCTTTTTACAAGCCTTTATTTAGTTTCACTGCGGTGTCTGTAATCAAATCTTGCTAGTTAAATTTGACTCACTTCCCAATGTCCGATTCAGCTCAATTTTGACACACGCGTTTGTATCTCGTGATTATGAAAATAATTTTATGTCAACATACATGATCTGTCGATGAATGTCGATTTATAATTTCTACATAAACTCCTATGATACAGTTATCAAATAAAAGGTCTTGATGACCGAAACACAGTATGTTGCGGTGTAAGTTAATCACTATGATTTTTAGAGCTGAAGCCAACCTCGCCTGCACATGGTACACCTTGCCAACTACTGAAGGAGGCACTGGCAAATGAGAGGTAGGACATAGTTTATTTGTAAGCTGCCCGAATGGGGATCCTTCACCTCACAGAACACCGCAGCCAAATAACAATTCCTTTGAGGGTTGTTGTGTTCCCGCGAGTGCGGTCACCGGGAAGGAAGGAGTTGCTATGTTGGCAGTAGGGGTAATGGCGCACGAGCGATATTTCATGTTGCGAGCGTTAATATGGCTGCGGTCTCAGATCACAGCAATCTTTACTAAATTAATTAGAATTCCCATTAACGCGCGTGATGGTGACGCATATATACCAGAACAGGTATTATGTAATTGCCTAATTCACGAATGTATAACATCTGTCAAACGTAACCGTGGCATAATTGAGATAGAAAATCCATCTGACCATGACGTAATATTATCCTTAGACCGACCTGCAGAAGCAGAAGTATTTAACGCTGAATGCATCAGCACAGAACAGCCTCCGCTATCCTCGCGAACACAAGAGGTTTTATCTCGATTACGCACTGACCACCTGAACCCTGAGGAGAAAGCTAACTTGATCCGTCTGTGCTCTCAATACTCTGATATTTTCTACCTAGATAATGAACCTTTGACCTTTACCAATAAAGTCAAGTACCTGTAAATGTGATCTGAGGCTGCGGTAATCGGGCGGACCGTATGCTTGTCTGCCATCTCAAGTAGTATAAAAAAAGGTAATCTGTTTTTTTATTAGAAAATAAATATAGCTTAAGTTTTTGAAGTATGTTAAGCCTTTTCTTAGTCTGGAAAGCCTGTGGTGGTCAGACTGACATCAGAATGATCAAGTCATGTTGCCAAATCGAATGCTAATTATTTTTTCCTACAATAATATGCGTTCGTTGTTTAATAAATTTTGTAATAATGTAACTTTTTTATGGCGATCCTGATATTCTCGCTAATGACAATGCTTATAATCTAAAACATGTATATCTAAGTGCTTATGCTTAGTAAGTGATTCTCCGACGAATTGGCCTAGTGAGAACTAATAAAACTTTTAGTAGGATACGACGGAAATGTCACCATCTCTATGCTATCAATACTATTCTCGTCAACATGTGACTTTTACACAACCTATTTTCTAATTAACACAATAGCGTTTGTACGTCTTCCTGTTTGCCCATTCATTTCTGACGTTCACTTACCTGCATTTGTCGTATATGTCAACAAATTTAACAAGACTGGACATAACTAGTGGTGTAATACGATAAAAGCTTTGGTAGTAAACAGAGTTGGGGGTAAACAGAACAAAAATATTATCAATAGCACCGGCTCCCTGGCTGTTAGAGGCTAGGTGTGAACAAAAGCTATCTTCTATTATGTAACAAAAGACGGTGCGTGTTTGTGGGTCCTTACATTGTTTAGTGTTGTCTGTTAAGGTAATATTTCTTGCGCCATTTATTTACACACATATCGTTGAAAATATTATGTTATGGTGACAACAGTATATTTGTAGTGGTGTCAAATTTAAAAAAAAAAGCGTAATTTTAATTAAATATAATTATTGTTCTTTTTTTATACTAGGTTGTGAAGGTACGATGTGAAGCGGTTACCTTAGCCATATTAACGCTTGCAACAGGAAATATTGCTCGCGCGCAGCTATCCCCGCTGAAAACGCAGCAACTTCTTCCTTTGTGGTAACCTCACTCACTCGTAGAAATACAACGACCCTTAATGGAATTGTTATTTGGCTACAGTGTTCTGTGAGGTGGAGGTATTTCCCCAGTCTGGCAGCTTATAAAATACGAAATGCCCTACCATTTTTCGTCAGAGCCTCGTTTAGTTAGTCATACCGTCTACTCTATGATTCTCGGTACATGCTTACATTGATATTTTACATTTTTTTTTAAATCAATTTATTTAATTTTATGTATTTCATTTAATTTTGTTCCAGTGATGCTTTAATATGTTTTACTGATGTTTTAATATTTTTATACGTTTTAATGATGTATATCTAGAAAGCGGCATATCGCGAAACATATACGGCATCGCCTACTAGTAGTTCTTATACAATGATAGCTGGCACGTAGCTTATCACAGCAGTTTCATAATATATTTTGAATTTATATATTTTAAATTATTTTGATATTAGAGAAATTTTATTATTTTGGTTAGTTGTTTGGATTCTATACTCCATGAGTGCTGAATAATGACCAAAGTGTCGGACGTGGTTTCAACTGACTTGTTTAGTTTTAGACCCATCTGTTACGTTTTCTTGAATAGAGATATACAGTATCCTTAATCAGAATTTCATTCATCATTCAAGATACTCTTATATTTCAATATAAATATCATTTGACCGACATTGTTACTTGATCCGTTGATACACATGCGTGTTGTGAACACGCATGTGTATCAAATACCTAAGACCAGAGTCCATTCGGAATTCATGAGACGCAGACAATAGTTATTGTCGTTGGTCCACCCACGATGATCTAAAGCAGCCATTATTAAAATTGCACTATTACCGAAGTATTCGCTATTGTTTCGCATGCTTTTAAAACACAAGAGTAAATAAACAAATATCACTGAAAGTGCTTAAGTATTATTGACGTGCTCGGCTGAATTACTAGCCAATGGCCACTTGGTCACAAGTTCGATCCTCGCGGAAGTCTTATATTTGCGTACATGAACAATTGTACAGGTCTGCATGAATATTTATTTAATTAATCCATAATGTCATTTAGTGTAGTCCTAAACTAAGCAAGGTGCACGGATATATCAGAGTTAAAAAGGCGCGTCACTATCTTGAGCGGCTAAGCGAACTTCACCTGCAAGTAAAGCACCCTGCCAACTAGGTTCTGTCGAAAGAGAAGTAGGGGGGCACCCGACATGGAAAGTACCTCTACTTTACTGAGTTCTAAAGAATGCAGCCAAATAAAAATACCCTAGAAAATTCTCGTTTCTAATATTGAGGGAATATGATTGGAATGAAAATTGGTTGTTGACAGAAAAACATTTGAATGTTCTAAAAAATAAGAGGAAAAATAACTCTTCATGTGTTTTTAGACTTTAGAATATGGGTTGTTGGTTCTGATTACTACATGTTAAAAATCTATCCCAAGACAAAGACATAAAACTATCGTAGCGGTCTTGGTAATATCGACCGCTTCAACAATACCTCCCCTGAAATTCCCAGCTTGCCGCTTAACGGGCGAAATGTGAGGAATTTTTATCACAAGCGTCAGTTGGAAGCCGGCCGCTATGAATAATGTACATACTATGATGAAACATTACACTCTTATAGTCTTATTTTGTATGTAGATAGCATCTTTTCAAAATTATACCGAATTTCCTGTGCTACTTTTAAAAAATCTGGAAGATAAAGAATGACTTATAATGACAAAATTAGATGTTCTTAATAAGTACACCGGCCGACACATATTAAAGCAATGTTAAAATCAAAGAAATTTTAACACATGGCTTAAACACCTTTAATACGAAGTTATTGTAACCGTGGGGTACTTGTTAGAACATATTTGGTTAAGATGTTGAACTAGGAACTGGAAACTTTACACGAAGCAAATCACACAATGACATACCTACGTTATTCTCCAAAAAAATCTGCAGGATATTGATATACACTCAGACATAAATTCTGGCAACATCTATTACAAAATATAATCTAACCTTTTGAAAGTTTTAACCAAGATGAAATATTAATGATGAACGTGAATACGTTGGCTTACATTGTATTCCAATACGAATTGAAATTTGGGCAGGAAATTACAGGCCATTCCACCCTTGTTTACATGTCAATAAATATCCATTAATAGTGTGTCAATATTTTTCCGCTGAATTTATTGCTGGTGTTGTTTTTTATTTGCTCCACTTAGAGACACATTTACATTTTTTGTTCATAAAAAGCTACCCTGAAATCGTTCTCCTTTTAATTATAGTCCTCTACGAATGCGCTATTAATGAATTTAATAAATAATATTCCTGGAAAACTAAGCAAAGCTTCTACTACTTGGATACTGGATAACTGACATTATACTTAAATACATTTTTTTTGTAAACACATATAATACATAGAAAACACCCAGCCCAAGACAAACACACATGTTCGTGCACACAAACGTTTGGCTTGTGTGGGGATCGAACCATCGCGACCCCGGGGTCAAAGTGGCTATTGCTAAGTGCTAACCATTCGACCACCGAGCTCGTCAGTTATTATTTTCTTATTACATGCTTGTTTTTCCTAATATAATGTAATCTTTAGAAATACTATAATCGTTTACGATAACTGAAAACATTTATGCAAACATTGCTCAAAGATAAGACATTTTCCGTTAAAAAATGAAGAAAAAATCATTGCAGGATATATTTAGGAGAAAGTCCTGAAAAGCTACAATGTTAAGCTCATTTGTCGACACTCTTTTCCGGTTTTTCTCGCTTTAATGTTCAATTCGTGCTTACCGGCTTATCTCGGTCTTTTTTATTTTAGTAATTAAAATATAGGGCACCATTGTACCTTTTTTTAAAGGAAAGTTTTCCGTTTTATTATATTTCGAAGAATGAATATATATCACCCTATTTGGTACGTATTTATGGATTCGTAGTAACATTTTGTGTACACACGACAGTCGATAAAACTTTTATTGCTCGGTTAAAATGTTTTACGATTTGATTCAGATTATATCAGATTTCTGTTTTATTTCGGTTGATAAATATTTTGTAGAACTTATGTTACATTCGACTTCTGTGCACCTAAAATAACTTTAACCCCTAGGCAAACAACATTTTATATCTACCTAAGCCATTAAAATCAGGGGAGTCCTCGCATTTCATTTTCTCATTTTTTATGGTTTTCGACTAAATTCAATAAACGACAATCTCAATTTCTTTATTCAAGCATTAGCATGAAACATAAAAACACAATTATTAGAAAACGCATAAACGCCAGCGGCACTATAATACCTCCCTGCGGCACGCCTCGAACCCCATTCACTTCATCCCAATTCACTTTAGTGTTTTACAAAGCCGTGTACCGCCCAAGCCTTTTAGCATTTCGCGCCTATCCATTCACATATCCCTAATCCAATACAAGTACTGACCACATCATTAATTTTCTACAATGTAGCACCCTCAAAAGCTTCGCCTTCGATATTTCAGCGAGAACTATTTATATTTCTCGAGCCAACAAAGGCGGGTACTATAAATAAAGGTCCTACACTCCCTGGGGATAACGCCTTAGTACCTTTGATACGGCCCCTTTCTTATTTTGATGCGGTTTGATGTTACTGACTCCTCTCTGTATCACTTGCTTTATGGCTACACTATAAATCATTACCTGTTGTCGAGCGTGTGTAATGTGATACTCTCTTGTTATTGTATAATTTGTTTTTGCTACCATAATATTTTGTTAGGTAGCATCTTGAGTAGCACGTATCATAATCAGAGAGTTAAATTAAAGATGCCGTAAATAATGTTGATATATTTTTATCTGACTGACAGTGTATACTGTATAGACGACGTTTTTGGTTGTCACCTTAACACATACAAATAATGGTATATGTTGTTAAATATTTTAACAACATACGTCATTATTTGTATTGGGATTTAAAAGGCTCTATACGGGCCCACTTGCGTCATTTTACTTTTTTTTTGATAAATATACAATGTCGAAGAATCAAAAATGTTTCTATCAAAATATATGACTTCTTCTAAACCAGATAAAAGTAGCATAGAGCAAAAAAGAAGTAGTAGTAAAGAAGAAGTAATACTCACCATTCACGCTGATGCCCCGTTTTTTTCAATCCAGTGTTTTAACTACAGCTTCCAGAGCAGCGGTACATACTCGTAGTTTCGGGGAAATGACCTCCCATTGACGTACTCCCCGCTGCAGCTAGATAGGTTTAGACTGCTGGTCCTGGACGCGGACAGTCTTTGTTGCAGCGCTATACAGCCATCTCAGCATCTCTATATAGCGGTGGTCGTTTTGGCATCGCTGTAAGGATTCCAGAACAGACCAAGAGTCGATTAAGTCATATTGCAATCGAAAAAATTATATTTAGAATGCTTCTGATAAATTGCTGTTCGCAATCCGTCTAAAATAGTCTCAATTTAACATGTCTGCTATTCAGAAGTCCAATTTGCAAGTGTCGCAGTTGGCTGATATGTTTAAGACGAATCCAAGTCTCAGACGAATGTAACTCAGATCAACTAATTTAAGTACCATTCGCTGTACGGAACCTGATATTGATGGAAGCCACATTTATTATGTGAGCGAGAGCTCTTACTAGTGCAGTCTACAATTAATTGAGTGGTGTGTTACTGTTTTTCTAATATAGCAAACAAGCATACGGCCCGCCTGATGGTAAGCGGTCACCTCATCCTATGGACTGTGGCAACACCATGGGCATCACTCGCGCATAGCTGACCCTGTGAAAACCTCTTCACAACTTTACTCTATTCGTTCTTTATTTTTTGTTATTATTAGATCATCTTTAAAAGTGATCATCTCTCGACATCATTATTAATTATTCAAGTTCCAAAGTATCCAGGGGTAGAAGAAATTTCTTACTTCGAGAGAAAGCATGAACAATATAAGAATGTGAAACATCGCACAGGGGACAGGGAGTATCATTCATGCTTTTCTTCTATTATGAGTTTTTTTTATGAGTATTTCTCAATTCATTACTGTAGTGTAGTACTGTATGAATGAGGAGCTCGATGACATCGTTGTGGGTGTCAGTCTAATCGCACATGCGAGTTAAGCAACGTTGTCATTAGATGATAATCGTTAAGCCATGTCAGTGGTTTAGGCGGCTAGAAAACACTGGCCTCCGCCAACCCCCAGTATGACTCATGGAGTATGCTCTATCTGATGCTGAGATCGATCTCCCAGCAGTAGGATGAACAAGGATTGACTCCAGTATGTATACCTGCCTAATGCTACTCACATAGCCTTCTTTTTACATTACCGCAGTTCTCCCTCTCCTTCAATCTTAATAACAGTTTTAGCGACAAAATAAAACTCGGTGAAGTCGAATATAAAACTAACCATTTTATAAATAAATCAACTGCGATACCTGCTTGCCATCAGGCAGTTTTTCTAACTGAGGAAATAACGAACATGTAATAAATAAGATAAAAAATATAATACGTTTTAGTAAATAACATTTCACAAAATTTACATTAAGAATAGTATTATAGATTATAGCTGCCTACTTATCACAAATAAGCCATCGTATTATCTGAACAGAGTATTATTGTCTGTGGTTTTGCTGAAACAGATGCCTTTTGATCCTTTATATTTGAAGCACTTAGCTCTGGAGAAGCCCCGGTCGTCAGGGCAGATAAGCTGTTTATAAAAATAGGCACGTTTTAACTTACCTTCGAGTGGTTTGGTAGCTTATAAGATAACGGAATATAAAGTGAAACCATATTTTACTGGAATATTCATGTACAGATTATATTTAACATTTAAGACAAATAAGACATTTAAGACAAAATTAAGCAAAAAAATATTATATCCTACAACAATTATATGTAGCTGCTGCTGCTGTTATCAGAGGCGTTGGTTGCAAACTCCTCATCGAGCTGTCAATTTTATATAAAATAAGTAAAATTTAACTAATAGGCATTTGTTAAATACAAAACAGAGAAGGCAAATGTAGTAAAATGGTCCAATTCGAGTGAAATGAAAGTAGTTTGTGAACACAAAACCGATACAACTAAAACTAGGAACATAAATCTTAACATCCACTGACGTTGTCATGTATACTTACTCGATTTTGTCGATCACACATTCCAAAATTTACAATTAAATTACTTTAAGCAGTAATTTAAATTCCAAAGAAGCAATGAAACGATTGAACACAATTATAAATTCGATAGGAAATAATAATGAAATCAAAGCAACAGCGAAGAAAATGTCGGTAGGAGTGCTCGTTATGAATTTCTAAACATTTGCGATAAATTATGTTCTGAACTTGGTTCGCAGTTTAATGAACAGTGTACCGCTTAACTTCCCCGGAGATAATACATTGTGTCTGTGTCGACACAAATAGGCGAATCGCTTAACTTTATTTTGTTATACTATCGGAGGAACTTTGTTCATTAGCGCTTCAACGGTCATGTTTTGCACGTTATTTATTTCATTCTCTGTATTAAAACTATGAGAAGTATTTTCAATTTTAGTTTCACGATTACACGAGCTTCAATTTGTTGCTCAAAATCAATGGGTTTTGGTTAATTGCATCATCATCATCATCATCATAGTCATCAGTCTATATGTAGCCTTTCTCCGCCATCTGAATCACTGACTCGATATGGCCTGAACACTTCCACTTCTGCTTGCTGATTCTGAGAGTCAGAGGTAGCACTATTACTTTAACTGTGGCAGAAACATACGAAATGTTGTACAAGCAGGCGTAACTCCTGCCATAGTTCTTATTATAAGTAAATCAATTAACGTAGCCATTATAGTACTCTGCTTGTGATTTACTAGACGTCAAGTTTATACACATTATATCGAACTAGTTTTTACCTGGGGCAAAGGCTACTTAGGGGCTTATTCAGGTATTGTGAAGAATTTTTCAAAATGTTTTCTTAATGGATAGCTACTTCATAATATCTATAGGTATATATGCGAAATTTCGGTTCTATTCGTCCGGTATTTTGAGTTGAGCGGTAATATTACTTAGATTAGGCAGACAGTCAGTCGATAAGTCACCTATTCTTTTCAAATCTAGATACGACAAATTATTTAATACCTAGAGTTAGAAATCTCTCCTCGAACCAAATTCTTAAAGATCACAAAGTCAATATAAGCTTACATTACACTTAGCTACAATTTCTCTGGTATCTTTAATTAGTAAAAGTTAGCTTAATCAGTTCAAACAACACTAATTCCGGGAAGTTCGGTAATTCTGGTATGTGAGGTATGAATCATTGTTTATTCAAATTATCTCGTAATTACTCAAATATAACAACAGTTAATTGTGAATTTTCAAGTGCGCCGAAGTTGGCTCCTCTGTGATTTATCTTGGAAACTTGGTGTCGGCTAATTTTGATATAATGTTTTGGATATTTTAATTATCTGTTAACACTGAGTTTTCTTTTATTAATATGGTGGATGTAATATTGGCGTATTGATTAACCTTAATTACTAAAAATCTCCATAATTTACTTTGTAAGAGTTTATGACTACAAATAGCAAAAGCTAGCGATTAAAATAGGTTATTTGGAATTATGTAAGAAAATAATGATAACGTTAATCACATTTCTGGAAAAAAAAAACACCGTATTTTTTATGCATTTTATCATAAATTATTTGAATAGTCGATGTAAAAAACTTAAAACAAAATGTCTTAAATTAATTATAATAATCAATTTAAAATTGATAAAATCTATACAGATTTTTTGGTGCACATAACATTTATTAAAATGTTATGTGACGACGAACGCACCATGATTGGTCGCCATGTTCATGACGTCACAATGTTAAAGCACTTTCACGCTAGTACAATGTCAAATACTTTTTACACTTTAATCGATTAAATATATTGATAAATACGAAAGTTAGTACAAATTAAATTATTTATGATAACTACAAGTATTTACGTTTTTAATACTCTATCAATATTATATTTTTCCGTACACTATTGGTTTTATAAGATAACTTAGTTATACATGACAAGACAATTTTATTAAATTCCTATCCTCTATTTTGACGTTCATAAGTAAATAAGTAATCACGTAACGTCTTCAAATAGACGTACATTTTATATGAAGTACGAACGATACCAACATCAAAGTCATCAAGTCATCAATGACACTTTAATGTAATTGCATAGAAGGCTTTGTGCTTGTAATAAAGCCTTTGGCATTTCCAGTAGTTCGTTTTGTGAATATTTTATTACGACCCGTGTCCTGTCATCCTGTGTTGTCGCGGTTTTAAATACCGTTCGCTTTGAGTAAAACATACATTATTAAATAGCTTTAGTTATTTATAGTAGAAAGTGTTCGGATAGTGATAGGTTAAAATTATTGCTTTAATTTGTATATTTTTATCTATGCTAATAGTATAAAGACAGAAGATATGTATTTTCATTTTATACCGATTAAAAATAAAATCTTTCACCTATAGAAAGGTAACGTTTTGTTTTATATGAGAGGGTGGTAAACGAGCATGTGGGCCACATGATGGAAAGCAATCACCACCGACCATTGAGACTAGCACCACAAAGGGGTTGTCGATCTGTTGGCAGCCTATACTCCTTCCTTTCTTTCTTTCTAGTGACCTCACTCACTTGTAGGCCATAACAAAACTCAAGGGAATTGTTACTAGGCTGCGGTATTCTGTGAGATAGAGGTACTTCCCCAGTCGGGCAGCTTAAAAAAATACATTTATAATATTAGTAAGCTAATTTATTTTTCAAAAATAATTCCTTGCACATGTGAAACATCTTTGCGATGTATGGGACCACCCAACCGTTATCTGTCAACAGAGTTTGCAATTTCACGGCACTTTCAATTTATGTCTGTTTTAAAGTCGGTCTAATTTTGAGTTGAGTGAGCGGCTTAAAAGTTGAACAAGTAACTTAGCGTTGTTTATTCTATTTACTGTTGAATTTTATAGCAAAGTCGTTAAGTTATTTAGAATTATTGAAGATTCCTAATATCTTCAATAATTCTCAATAACCACAGAACTTTTTTTTAGTAAATATTATAAAGAAGCCAACGTGTCTGGATCTTTTAGGATGATCAAACATCATTTTTCAAACTTAAAATATATAAAAAGAACTAAAAATTCAGTTCGGGGTAATTTTCAAAATGGTCAAATAATAGGATTTTTACTGAAAGGAGTATACTTATATTATAACATAAGATACTTACCATACTGGAAATATTTAGAGATCCTGCATGAAAAAAAAAAAACACAACATTATTAGTAACTGTAAGAATTATCAATTCATTAATTTATCACGCATGCAAACCTGCAAGTAAAAACAAGTAATAAATAAATTGACCTGCATACTTATTACGAAAATATCATTGAAGCCTTCACTGATGTCAACGTCAGAAAAATCAACATTGAAAATATACCGCGTAAACTTCAATTATTATGTTTTATCTTTTTGATGAACAAAAAACGTCAATTACACATTGTCTGGTATCGATATGCCTAAAATATCCTTTATAAACATTTCAGAAATTTCAATGAAAGATTCTGTTTACTGTACAATTTACTGAAATCCACATGCGTTTGACAGGAATGCATGATTTGATTACACGTAAAAACAAAACAAAAATATCAGAATTTTAAATTACATTTGCAACATTTCCGCAACCTTTTCTGTGGACATTGAAAAGGGACCTGTTTCCTAATTTATTATTATCTGAAGAGGAGTTCTGTGGCATTCTACTTCAAGTGGATTCCAGGTAATGGTTTTTTTTGTGCAAATTGCTTTAGCGGTCGAGACATGTGGTTCTTATAGATAACATGGCGAGGGTCTGTATATTCTTAAGGGTAAAGATTTTTTATTTTTGATAATTTACACAGCGCCATCTAGTCCCAAATTGCTTAATTTGGGACTAGATGCCGCTGTGTAGTATGGGTACTAGACAACTGATAAATGTACTGAAATACATATTTTTTTTTGTAAATACACAAACATATAATAAATAGAAAACACCGAGACCAGGACAAACAGACATGTTTATGCAAACAAATGTTTGTATTGTGCGGGGATCGAACTTGCGACCTCGGAGTTAAAGTAGCCATTGCTAGCCATTCGACCAGCGGGCTCGTCATAATATAAAGATGAAAAATCATCATTTTGTCTACTGTATAGCCAAAAAGGAGAGTTATGTGTACCCAAGAATATGGAATAGAGGTATGTAAGTACATAATACATATATTCTTAATCTGCTTGATTATAATGTTTTCTCGTAACTACGCACCATGCAAAAACAATTGTTGGAATTCAAATTTTAATTACTATAAATTATGAACAAGTCAGATTACATATTATTTCATCAAAAATATATTCACAGAATCAATATATTTTTTATTTTTTAATTGGGATATTTCCACGTGATTGAAGTTATGGGCACAGATAGCAGCTAAGTACCTATACAATAGTTTCTAATAGGTAGTACTCTTACAGGAGTTTGTAATAAAAAACTAAAATTATAAAATAATCGTTCTTTTTGTAACAATGTCATGAACCTTTTCTACTGATAATTCAGAGTACTGTGTTACATGTAATTTTGTACCTACAACCATTTAAATATTTTGTAACATATTTCATAGCTAAAGAGATAACATCTTTATAGCATTGTAAACAAAGACGTAAGAAGAACGTTACATACAGTTCGTTACATCTTATTGCAATACAAATACACAAACTGTCTGTCTCTGCAGAATGTTTCTACTTCCTACCTCCACAGATGTGCATTTTGTAAATAATAAAACCTTATTTGCTCAATTATTATCACCCTCTGGTGATATAATATTGGTGTGTTAGCAAACAAATCATGACATTTCTTGGTTTTCTTCGGGTGACTTGAGAAAATTGGCTCGGAAAGAGAGCCGAGTGCGCGGAATTGCTTTTACCAAAGTTGGAGCTAATTGGATGCTTTCGACGGATTGATTTGTTAGAAGAAGCGATATTGTCTATGTAGTTTCGGACTAAGTGATTTTTATCCATATCCGTCTATTATTTTTTAACAAGACGCTGTAATTGGATAGTTGTAGGAGTAATAAGTGTTGTTCTATCTGTTGTACTCAGCAACGTGTACTATAGAATAGAATTTTATCTTAAATTGCAATAGTTAATATGATATAGGTACAAAAGCTTGTGTGTTACCGTAGATATTTTTACGGCTAGGAAGAGGTGTTATAAGTTACATGTGTATGTCTGTCTATGGCATCGTTGCAGCCAAATTTTTGTATAGAGCCGGGATGTGGCAGTGATCAGGGTCTAATGACAGAAAACGAAAAGGAACTAGGTATTTTTTCTTGGTCGATTACTAAACTATTAATTTACTCTTGTTTCATTTAGATTAATTGAAAGCCTGGACTAACTACTCTGGACTATTCTGTGAACATAATTAAACATTGTCGCAAACTTCGTGTTAATTTTCAGTACTTAGAACAAAGTAACTATGAGTTTTAGAGCTTAATATTCAGGCTTTATTTATAATTAACAGAGTTTCTAATAAAATTTTACCTCGCCGTAACTTTTGTAGCAAAATTTTACCACGTCCACGTATTTCATAGAAGTAAAGGCTTTAAACACAATGGGTTTTATTTTACAACCACTACCTCCAAGACCTCCATACGATGAATTATGAAATAAGTTAGCACTTTACAAGGCAGGTAACGTTGCGAAATCAACAATGAGTTCTTAATCCTTATTCTTGTTAAGTTGTCACGTCGATAGGGAATCGGGGCTTCGATTGAGCACGTATAGCGTTCCCCATGGCACCAGCATGTTCCCTTGTTTGTTATTGTAAGAATCGTCCAAACATGCAGTTTGTTTTGGCTTCGAGAACAAAGACGTTTCTTTTTCTTAGCACGCGCAGTTTTCGTTCTATTGAAGTTTACGGCTTGCACTCTCGAGTTTAGTTTATCGTTATTACAAGTTGGTACTTACAACATGTATTTATGTGTGTTTTGTTAAAGAGGTAGATTTAGGACAGATGAATTATTGTTATATACTTTTCTTTAGATTTGGATAATATCTTTGAATTAGTTATCAATAGAAATGGATAGTTACAGATTTAGTTGCAGATAACAATATATTTTATTATTGACTAGCTGACTCGACAGACGTTGTCATGTCGTCTTAACAGTTAATATTAAATTCGAATAGGTTCGACTGTTCTGTGATACGACATAAAGTTTAATATATATATAGTTTTCTATATATATATACACCTGTACCAGAAGGAGTCGCTCTTCCATAGCAACACAATATTTATTTACCTAATTACGAGTATATAATATAATATTCAAAGGTGCATTTCGCAGTAACATATATATATATATATATGGATAGATGAAATCAACATCATTACGGACTATATAGTGACCTAGGCCCCTACAGCTACCGCCTAACTTGATGCCGATTCCGACAGAATATTCTGATTCCAAAAGTAGGTCTTAGTTTTAAGTTAATGACAAACATTTTCAGCTCAGTCGGTAGAGCTCTAGGGTTTCGATCAGCTAAGCTAAACACAATTACCATCAAACTATGCAGAAGTTTGAGTTTCGCAATCAAAAATCGCGATGGTAATCGGCGTCGTCTGCTCGAGCGGTAGAGTCCCTGCTCCGGCATCGCCCACATGGAATAATATCAGCGTATTATACTTAAAAAGGTTCTAGAAGACGATTTTTTTTATACTACGTCGGGTGGCAGACAAGCATACGGCCCGCCTGATGTGAAGCGGTTACCGTAGCCATATTAACGTTGGCAACATAAAATATCGCTCGAGCGCCGCCACCCCCACTGCCAATGCAGCATCTCCTTCCTTTCTGGTGACCTCACTCACTCGCAGGAACACAACAACCCTCAAGGGAATTGTTATTTGGCTGCGGTATTCTGTGAGGTGGAAGTACATTCCCCAGTAGCTTACAATTACGCTCCCTACCTCTCTTAAATATATAGACTATATGATAAAAGAAAAGATTTTTTTAATTCGGCCAAGTGACCAGCTATCAACAAAGTCTTACTGAAACTACTAACTAATGATATTGAGTGCTTTCAATTGTTAAAATTTAAGCAAGGTATAGTCTGTAATCTAGACTAGGTCGTACAATTTATAGCCCTCTTCGATAGATTAAACTTTACGATTCTTGTTGATGGCCCAGCGCATGTTCTAGCTAGACAATTTCCGTAGGTACTCTAGTTCTGGCAGAAACGTAGTAATTTTTGTTGTTGGTCTATTATTATTAGTATATCATCATTATCATTAATAGCCAGTATCTAGCCAGTGCTTGATATAGACCTTCTCTAATGTTTTTTCACCATATGCGATCCTCCGCTTTCCGCATTCACCCGCTACTTTCCGTTTTTTTTGAGGTCCATCTAGAAGTCCACTTCAGTAGTTTCCTCCTCCATATGCTGTCGCTGACTCGGCAGATGCTATATCGGAGATGTTTATATATAACAAAACGATAACTATGGACCGGAGATTCGAATGTTCATACCTAATTGAAGTTTGTTTTCATAAAAGTGAATTATAAAAATGGAAAATTCCTGTACTGTTGAAGAAAAATAACAAAACGCAACGCATCGAGTTACTCACCTTCTACGACTTCCATAACGATCGATTTTGTACTGTTTGCATTCATCGGCTGCCTGCGATTTTTACCAGATCTTCGGTCCGCTGCGTTTTCCGGTCTGTGATCGCTATTTCAGAATTTTCTGCTCCAATACCCATCGGTTCTGCAAGCTGTGAGGTCTGCCCTTTGCCACTTCAGCTTGCTAATCCTAAGAGCTATATCGGTGATTCTAATGGTTAAACTTATTCCTCAACTTAGTTCTGAGGATATCACGTAGAGATACTCCGTGCATAGCTCTCTCAGGCATACTCGAGAGCAAATATCAGCTTTTGTACGAAACTCATAGCTATACGTCCTCTTCCAACTGTAAAACGACTATGTAATCTAAAATGGAAGTTTGATTAAAAAAAAATGATTATGTTTATAATACTAAAACAAGCGTACGGCCCGCCGGATGGAAGCATTTACCGCAGCTTATGGAGGCGTGCAACACTAGACGCATTAGTCACGCTTTCCTATTCTGTAAGAACCTCATCACATCTCTTTTTTTGAAGAACCCCATGTTGAAAAAATATTAACATGTAGTTTGATAGTCCGCGGTTTTGAAGACAATCGTCTTCAAATTAGACAATTTCTGAATCGCCTTTTAACTTTCTTGATTAAGTTAATAAGTATGAACATGCTCGATTGTTTATGATGAGAGATAGAAAAGAAAGAAAAATAAAACGTAAACGCCACAACGATTGTAGCTAACGAGCTATTAACTTGTGGAGGTAAAGGGTAAGTAAGTACTCCTGAGTGACAAAGTAAATAATGATTCTTTACGCTAGTAAATGTTTGTTATTCAAGATACATTCAGCATCATTTGCCATGGATTTCTAAAAATAGACACAATAGCGAATACTGTTTTGTACAATGAAAACATTTTTTGTATCTTTTGTCATAAGTCACCTTATTGTATGAGAATAAAACGAATACGCGCAAAACAAATCAGCAATCTGTCTCAGTGCACTGTCACCTCGATTGTCATTCCTATTGTTAAAGTTCTTCATTGATTTACAATACCTATTGGGTGCCTTAGAGATCGATTGAATATCATTCAATGGCATAACATAGTTTTTGAATATTTTATGTTTCTCTATTATTTCCTTGATATTTACTGTCACCTACGGTATAAGTTCATGTTTTTGCGGATGATCTGTTTTGAGATATGACCCTCTGTGATATGGTAATAATTACCGCCTGTATATTTTTTTGGAATTTGTTTTTTCTCAGTCATTGTTTCAAATGAACCTTTTCAAACGCGGTGCTATATTCCTACATCACTAGGAATACAGCACCATCATATGCATAGCCATTCGCAACGGGGTTTTAAAAAACAAATGACAATCTAATGACGGACGCCATGGACAGCTATCGTCAACCCTTATTTATTCAATCGACTGGGTCAAAGGTCCTAAGTTAAGTACCATTTATGTTATCTTTAAGATTGAACAAAATATGTATTTATTACGATATAAAAAAATTATTTAAATTGTTTTGTAGCTCTAATGATTGTTCTAGACAATTAATTTAAGCAAATTTTAATATATTTTAATATAATGATAAATGCGTGGTTTATTTAAAATCAAATTTAAGGGGCATAGGCACTTATACTACACTAATAGAATACAGTATAGACCCATGCAATCGATATAAAGAAATATAAAAACAACACAGAGTTTCGAGAGTCGAGATTGAAAGCGACGTTCCTTAGTAACTTTGTTGCGAACTGTCGAAAGTTATGATTTATGCGCATTTTGATCATCCTTCAGTTCGAAGGTAAATATAAAAATTGTTAACTTAATAATAAATAGAAAAGATTGCCAGAAGAACTTTTTTAACGATAACATTCTTGAAAATGGCATGACAACATATATCTATACTGAGTGTATTTACGTCGTAAACCCAAGTCAAGCGTCCGCGACGTCCTCGCTGTGCAGCCGCGGCGCGTTCGTAACGCCTTCGCTGCGCGAGCGTCTTCAAAGCGGAGCGGACGCTTTGAAGACGCTCGCAAGCCGCTAGTATGATAAGGCTCTTACATACACTGCTTACTCAAGCAAACATCATCTGGTTGAAGAAAACCAAAATTGATTTAAAATAGTAATATGATTTTTAGAATTGAAAAGTGTCTGCTGCTAAAAGAGCTGCGTCTAGTAATCAAAATGTGCTGTTAGCATCAAGTGTGAAATATAACAGAATTAACCAATAAATTAAATTGGCTTTTAAGACGATTATGTAGAAAATTACAAAATTGGTCACCTAGCTATGAACTAAAAAATATTAAGTGGCGACTAATCTTCATACATACGCCTGATTCAACCCGTCTAGGTAATAGGTATCGTGTAATGTATGGTACAAAAGAATTTCTCTCGTAAATGCGGAACAAACCTCCTGTCGAAATTTTCTCAAGAAATTACAAGGTGAAGTTCTTAAAAAAAAGTGCGAGTCGGACTCGCGCAGGAAGGGTTCCGTACCATTATCTATAAAAACGGCAAATAAATCACGTTTGTTGTATGAGAGCCCCCCTTAAATATTTGTTTTATTTTTATTTAATTATTTGTTTTTAAAGTGAAAATATAAAACTAAATGTTATGTGAGTATTTCAAGCGTCTACCTATTGCCGTTATCAATTGTGAGCAAAAAACGAGCAACAATATCACGTTTTTTGTATGGGAGCCCCCTTAAATAAATATTTTATTCTGTTTTTTAGTATTTATTGTTATAGCAGCAATAAAAATACATCATCTGTGAAAATTTCAACTATCTAACTATCACGGTTCATGAGATAAAGCCTGGTGACAGAAGGACGGACGGACGGACGGACGGACGGACAGCGGAGCCTTAGTAATAGGGTTCCTTTTTACCCTTTGGGTACGAAACCCTAAAAAGGGCGTGAAGAAGTTTTCATGGTGTCGAAGTTCTCTGCATTGACGAGCACGGTGCTCGAATGGCTAGCAATGGCCACTAGGTCGCGGATTCGACCCCCTCTCAAGACAAATATTTGTGTGCATATCTGTTTGACTTGGCCTCGGTGTTTTCTATGTATTATATGTGTGTATGTACAAAAAAAATGTATTTAAATAAAATATCAGTTATCTAGTAATCATAGTATAAGCTTTGCTTAGTTTAAGACTAAATGGCGGGTGTGTAATTTGTTCAGGAAGATTTATTATTTATTATACATATTTTCTATCACATAAGAAACCACGAGATGTATACGTTTTTGAAGTAACTATTATTTTTTGCAATAAACTGCAACCAAATCGGCAACTAAGGAACTTTTCGGTAAGATACGGCTTACATGTGATACGCGACAACCACAACTATGTTAAAATTTTGATCAGCCGCTACATAAAATATAAGTACTGATCAAATATATTCCGATGAATTGGAGTTAGCTCACGTTCAGTAAATTGTTCGAATTTTCTCATTGGATTGACTCTATCAAAGCAATCAGCGGGGTTACGCGCAAGGAGAAACTTGGATTTTCAATTGCTGTACAGTTAGGTTTAACGACAAAAAATTGAGATTAGCAATTGAGTTTAGAAAAAGGCTAATATTACCTAGTATTTTGACAGAAATAGTCGCTACGTTTTTGTGGTTATCCACAAGTAGGTAATGTCTTTTTAGACAAAATGATAAGTATACAATTGGACAAAGCGCTACTTTTTAACTTCAGTGTTAAGTTTGTTTGTAAATAAATTCTTGGTACTACTCGATCGAATTAAGTAGGTTTTTTTTATACAACTAAGGTGTAAAACAAGCATATGACCTGTCTGATGGTAAGCAATCATTGCAGCCTAAGGACGCTCGTAACACGAGAGGTGTCACACACGAGTGGCCGCCCTGTAAAAAGGTTAGGTCGTTATCGCTCGAAACCCACTCCACGCGAATTCGCCTTTGTCAGATTTTTTATTGTTATTAATTATTCTTGACAATTTGTTCATCACTTAAAATGATGATCACTTAAAATCATAAAATAAAATTTCAAAAATAATTATTGCCTACAATAAGTACATTTGATTTTGTTGGCACCTAAATCAAACTCGCTGCGAGAAACCTTACTAGTGGATCCTTTGTAATCAAACTTCCTAAGGTTTCCTATTGATGGGATTGTGGCTTGCACAGTTTCAATAAATTTTCTATAATAAAAATAAAATGTAGTTTGCTTTAAAGGCGAGCTATGGAATCTTTGACGTCCCTAAGCACACGTAGTTCGCAAACAACTACGAGTATAAAACAAAAATTACAGAATGTGATTATTCTTCCCAGAAAGCAATGAAATATTTTACATCACTTAGGTACTCAACATTTAAAATGTAACAATTTTATACAATTAGGGTGATAAACAATCGTACGACTTGCCTGATGGTATGCAGTCATCGCAGTCTATGGACGCGTGAGGGACACCAGAGGCGTCACTCACGCGTTGCCGACCTTGCAAAAACCCTTTTACCCTATTCTTGAAGACCCCCACACTGTGGGCTCCTGGGAAAAACCTTGGCATGGAGTTCATTCCATAACTTGCCAGTTCGAGGTTGATAACTCCTCTGGAACTGTAGGTATAGTACAAGTAACACAGGAAGAAACGCAACGCAAAACAGCCAAAAACGGTCGTTTATGGCAAATTATGCGTAGAACTTTCAGTGACTTCATTCGGATGTGAAGCGTTGGTCCTTTTTTTTTTTTTTTTTTTTTTTTTATTGTTTATTAACATAACATACATGTTTTACATAGTAATTATATGCCAAACTAAAAGATAGTTTATCGGCATTCACCTTGTAATTTTCCGACGGTCCCATGACCTCAAGAAAGCGGCTGGATGCGGAAGGTGGAGGATCGCATTTGGTGAAAAGCATTGAGGAAGGCCTATATCCGGCAGTGGGTAGATACTGGCTGATATTGGTAATTCAATGGTGGCGCTAAATGGTATCTGTTTTCCTTAAGGAAAGGCTTCTTACTTCTACCTATTGTGGATATGTTTAATGGGTATACTCCACGGCCAATAACAGTTGTAGCCCTTGTCGTCGTCGGTCGGAAATTCGTTATATATTGGAACCAAAATAGTCGTACTGTGCGGTTCCAAAGGGATTTTATATCACAAGTTATCAAGATATGGAATACTCTCCGTTCTCCAAGTAAGGCGTGAAAAGGTTTTTTCAGGGTAGTCAACAACACGGTCTCTGGTGTTGCAAGCTATTTACAATCGGGGTACGATGAGTGCTTACCATTAGGCAAAGGCTATGCTTATTTACTGACAATATTAGCTATTATACATTTTTCCTACTGTTAAAATAACTAATTTACAATTTATTTTGTTTCAGGTATGTGTTCGGTTAATAAACTGTGGTAAGCATTTTAGTTTTATAACGGTTGGCTGTATGATTGATTGTCAACCCAGTAGTATAAACAAAATGTAAGATATTATCTAATATTATACAGATTAAATGTACTACAGTTTCATTGGAGACCGCAGTCACCATTAAAACAGTCTGTGACTTTAGAAACTGAACATTCTTTTCCCCTATACATTTAATTACTTATTAAAACACAAGACAGATTATAATAATTTAGTAAACAATTGATAAGCTTAAAGGAGGTACTGCCGTAAATTGTAATCCAAGACATATATATATATATATATATCTAATAGCGTCTAAAGAAATACAAATATTAAAAAGCTACTAGAGAGAGCACTGTTGAGTGCTCTCTCTATAATAGTTTTTTAATATTTTTGTTTATTTTGATATCAGCATGGTCCTTGACGGACGATCTCGACGAAAGGCACTATCTTTTTCCACTAAATAAGTATTCTACTAATTGTACAAAATTTCCGATAAATAAACATTGCCAAGAGGGGAAGTCAAATTCCAAAAGCTTCCTACTCCTACTAATTTCTTCTGATTAAATTCGTTGTGAGTTCCAATGCATCCGTAGTTTTACCGCCGGGACAGCAGTGGACTTCATTGTTCATTGCCTTTTTTGGTGGTCGCCGCTGTTAATCCTGGCTACACAGGAGACACAGCTGCAGCGGTAGGAATGTGTGGTGGGCCCCCGTCCCATAATCGTACAAAATAAAAAAAATATATACGATTTAGGCCACGCTTCCTAAAGACTATCTATATATTATCTGAATGACGAATCACCGATGTTTTTTTCATTCATTGCATAGATATCTGATCTTATGAAAGTCGACTTAGCTTTTTTGAATTTGTGCCCGTTTAGAATCATTAATTTTCTTCGAAACCGTCATATCGATTATGAATACACCGACGTAAAGGACAAATTTGTCTAATGGAAAGAGGAAAAGAATCCTTTTGATAAATCCGAGTAAAGGAGAATAAGGAAGACTCCCTAATTTACTGAATGACTTGAAGAAATGACACACCCTTCTCTTATGTCGTAGTCAATTTTTGCAAGTATTTCTGGGTAAGGGTATACAAATACAATATATATTGCGCACCGTCCATTATATTACACAGATCCAGTAAAACAGATGAGAAAAAACATAGAAATGTAGAAATACAAATATTGTATGATTATGTTAAACAATATTGTGGAAATAAAAAAAAAGCATTATATTTTATTTTTACTTGGTCTGAAAAAGATCAGAGAGATACAGCAGTAAACTGATCGCAATGGAAATCTAGGAAAGAGGCCTTAGGAGCTTGAAATGATGTTGGTTTTGTTTAAGTAAATTCAAAGAAATATACTAATGTTTTTATCTGAATAGTCGACGAAAATAAATGTGAAAGTAAAGAGTAGCTGAGAGACTGAAAATTCTAAAAAGCTTATTTTATTACTTTAAATTGAGTGCTATAGTACACTGTACTGATAACAAATAATGATAAAAAAGAAAGAAAGGCAAACACAGCACTTTATGTCATTTAAGTAAATCATCGGATAAGCAACCAAACCTTTCACTAAGTTTAATACACTTTCTCTTGAAAAATCAATTTGTTGTGATCAAGGGGGTCTGCAATACAATGAAATGGTTTAAGGCCTTAAGCACACCGAGCGATAGTAAACACGTACATTTACGAATTTGAAACTGAATTATATGTATATAAATAATTTGAAACTGAATTATATGTATAAATTTAAAATTAATCTTCATTATATGTGTATAAAACTATTAAACGTAACTTTTACAGACTGTTCTAACTACGCACGCAGCTCATACGGCTGGACGAATTCGGTTGAAATATCGTATACAGGTAGCTGTTACACACAGGTAGGTAGTATGACGTAAGCACCCTCTAAGAAAGGATTTTTGAAAATTACCACGGAATACGTCGCGTGCATAGTCTATCTATTTTATATAAATATAAAGAATCATGGCGAGGGCAATGATGAACAATGCAATGATAAGATTAAGCGAACTGTGCAGATCACAGATGCGGTGACTTCCATAGATAGCCGATAGTGGAGATGTGGAAAACACATTGCTTATATGAGCAAAGAACGACGAACCAGAAGTATTCTCGAGTGAGGAAGTACCCCGTGATGAGTTAACGACATCCGACAACACGCGGGTTAAAACTGGACGAATGTTGTGCGGGGACAGAGCTGAGTGAGATGTGATAGAAGGATAAGATAAATTTGGAAATACATTGAGAAGAATTTCTCCATTACAATGATTTGTTTAGTTCTCTATTTATAATCTAGAACTAGAAAATAACCTGGCCATTGAAAGGGGAGCAGAACCCCTACTAGGATAACCTGTGGTAATATAAATGTTAATGATTACAGCATAGTACATATTGTAATATAAAAAGGGTTTGAAGTCTATCAATCAAACCCAGTCTATCAAGCTCCGATTACTATTATAAATCTAAAATAATAATAGCAGGTAACTGGAGCTCGTATCAGAAATTGTATAATTAGCTATATGAAATTGTTTGCTCTTAATCTGTTATGTGGTTAGGCAAAATCGCGTACATATTGAGTAGTCTAACATTTACCCGACTGCGTCAGAAGGAAGGTTACGTTTTTCGAGTGTATGTGGATTTCTTTGGCATTTTCATTTGCCAATTCGCAATACTGCAACGCGGATATGTTACTGTTCCGATAAGTGTCTTCACAATGTCTATATTCGTACTAGATCGTTCCGTACAGAATGTAGTCGTGCAGTGAAGTGTCAGCCTTATTCGATCACGCCTGCAAGCTCTCCGTCGCCTCCCATCTAGATAAGTGAATTTATTGAAGTCCAAGTTAGAAAGTATGTCTTTTGTTTTGATTGCGATTGATAAACTTGATTAGCTTCCCTTTGTTGCACGTTTTAAATTAACACAAAGAGGAGAAAGAAAAGGCTGCTTCGATTGTAAAATGTTAGAGGGGTTATATTTTTTATTGTGGTTCCTTTACAATTCGATCTCAAAAATATGCAACTGTAGCACAATAGGGTACTTCACAATGTTCTTAAATTATAAAAATTACTAAACTAAATAAAGTTAGAACGATCTGCGATCTTAAAATTGTAACTTACGTCCGACTTGTTTTGTTAGTCGATCACAGTTTGATGGAAAAGTTCATTTTAAAAGGATGAAATTATTTTAAAAAGGTTATACACAATACGGCACTAATTACACACAACTTTCTGATATATATACAAAATAGGAACGTGTAACGTCATAAGTCATAATCCATTAACCTTTGGAATGGAGCATTTTTAGGAAAGTCCGAAATTGTGATTTTCAAGTTTTCACATCTCTATAAGTTTTTATGATATCGAAATAATTCTTTTACAAAATAGTCAAGTAACCTGTTAAGCAACACAATGAAAAATGGATTTACTTATTGCGCTGCTTTGATGTAACGATACATTTTTTTCAATATGAAGTTTTTATCTCTAGCATCATAAAATAAAGTCCCCTATTGCGTCTGTCTGTCTGAACTTTGAATGCTTTAAACTCAAAAACTACAGAATAGATTTTCATACAGTTCTCACCACACGGATGGATTAATTCATAAGGAAGGTTTAAGTATATAATTTATTAAGGTTTTCTATAAATCTGTTGAAATACTATGATTGTTGAAGAGGTTGGAGAAAATTAAGCCCTTGCGCTTGTTGTAGCTTTATTTCTGTGCGCTGTGGAAACCAATAGTGTTGTTCTGCACGTACAAAGCCGGGGAGGGTGGCTACTAATGTATAAATTTGAATATTAATTAATATCATATTTCAGTATAGCGCTGTTCTATATAAATAAATACTTATGTTGCTAAGCGCAAAACTCGTCAACGACCAATTCTGCAAATTTTTGTTTTCATAGTTTCGTTAAGGAAGGTTCTTAAGGAGAATAGATTTAAAAATTGCGAAGAAAATAAAATATCACTTTCTACCCGTGCGAAGCCGGGGTAGCTAGTTAAAGATAAAAGAAAAGAATTGATATAAGAAAAATAAGTATAGGTAAGTAAGCTGTTGCACTGTTCAAACAAAGGGGACTATTACCAAATTTTTACACAGAAATAAAAAGAAAAGAAATGAATTATTAACAACACACAAAACCATTAAAATAAAACAGTACAACTGGAAAACGTATTATAGATACGGAACAAGCGATGTACCAAACAATTGCAGTAATGTCTAGCGATTTGTCAAAAACTAAGTACCAAAAAGCGTCATTACGCTGTCGATATTTACTTGCAAATCGCAATCGTACGGTTATTCTACCGAAATTGTACGTGATTCGAGTTACAACGCCAGGACAAAGGTTGACCAAAGCTGGTCTGAGGAAATTGCATCTCTACAATTCATAGACATAGATATACTCCTGTTTGTAGACTGCGTAATCTTATAACTTTAATCTTAATAATTTTAGCCGACAAGATCTATCAAAACTAATATTATATAAAAATTACAAATCAAGTATCCAAAAAAAATATTAAGCCATTCATTAGTTACCTTATTGATTAAAAGTTGTATAAAATAATGAAAACTTAAACGAGACAAAAGATATCACGAAAGTTTTACCAAAAAAGTGTTAGCAAAAAAAGTATAAAAACTCTAAACGCTATTGTACGTATTGAATTTTATATTTATATTAGGCCGTAAGTATAAAAATAGTATGTATATTGTCATACTAGGCTGAAAAACCGAGCAATAACGGTGTTTTAAAAATATTAATATTTTATTTTCGTTTTGGAAGTTCGCGGAAACCAAAAAGGTTCCTTTTTTATTATATTTTATTTACCTATCCATTTTCTCATAATAAAATGGACGTCGTGTGATACATGGACGAGATGCACAGAATGCACTATTAAGTTTATTATTTCTCTTATCGAAATCAAAGCTAATAAAAATAAATACTCATCATTTATTTTTATTAGCTTAACTGCTGAAATGTATTGTATCTGTGTGAAACACACACACACAGCAATGTAAGTCTTACTTATGATATACGAGTCCTCACGAGTGATAACGTTTCAAAAATAATTTATTTTACCCATATATGAAATCGTTTTTATTCATATAGGTAATTAGGCCGTGGCCACGGTGGTTAGTGGGTAATCAATTTAATGAAACCAGTAAAGTTTTATAATTTTAAACTTACTATCCAGTATATTCTCGGCATACAAAGAAAAACGAACAATTATTAAATGTTCTCTTGTCTGTTTCTCGCAGATAACGATAAACCAGTCTAGGTGATAAAGTACTCTATGTCTCCTATGCACGAACTCCATTTCGACGGCACGACGCGACGCGTTCACGCGCGATCGCTCTCTGCAGTTCATTTGGTACTGGACGTTGGGAATCGATAAACCAAGTGGAATAGATGGGATTAGCAGCTTTGAATATTTCATTGAATTGATTCGGTTCTAGTTGCTAAGTGAGCAATGTAAAACTGCAGACACTTTGCAATCGTAATTGAACATTGCTCGTCTGTTTATTTTTATTGTCTATGTGTATCCTTGCTTATGGATATCAATAGGTAGATACGGTCATATGGATTTAATTTAACTTGCATAGCATTTGATTGCAATACAGTTCCCAATGATACTTCAACTTTGATCGAGCGTCACGAAAATTGACATAGGTAACCTGCCTACCATATTAAGTGGCATATTATATGAATAGGTAACATCTATGTAAATACATAGATGCATGTATTTATTTATATTATTTTATCATAAACTTTTTCATTGGTGTATAATATATATAAGGATGTTGAGAACAGTCTGTTCATGGCCTTGGTAGTATTTAGTGGCTTTGGGATGTGATTGGTTAATTAACATCTTTGAACCAAAGGTAACCTCACCTGCACGTGATACATCTCGCTGACTGACAAACGAGGCTCTGGCGAAAAGAGATGTAGGGCATAGCGTATTTTGTAAGCTGTCTGACTGAGGAAGTCCCTCCATCGGACAGAAATCACAGAATACTGTAGTCAAATAAAAATCCCTTCAGGGTTGTTGTCTTCCTACAAATGAGTGAGGTCATCAGAAAGTAAGGAGTTGCTGCGTTGGCAGCAGGAGTGGCAGCGCTAGCTATATTTCATGTTGCAAGTACTTATATGGTAATCTAAATATACAAAAGAAGAAACTGACTGACTGACATATCAACGCACAGCCCAAACCGCTGGGTCTATAGATTCCAAATTTGGCACATAGGTTCCTTATGACATCTAGGGGTGCACTAAGAAAGGATTTTTCAAAATTCATCCCCTAAGGGGGTGAAACGGGGCTCCAAAGTTTGTATGGGGAAACAAGATTAGTTGGACTGTTTTATCCGAAACTTTACACGAGTACTTCTATAGATAAATGAATAAACACGTGTTTCAGGATTTTTCAAAATTCAACCCCTAAAAGGGTAAAATGGGGTGAAAAAGTCTGAAAATCGTCTTGGGCATGGTTTTTATGGTTTATCGGGTCGCTGATTACGAAAACAACAACTATTTTATGATCTAATATAGCCGACGGTAACATAAAATCACCCCTGTGGGGATGCGATGGGGTTGAATTATATAAAATAAGAAACTGAGTGACTGACTGATATTTATCAACGCACAGCCCAAACTGCTGGGTCTAGAGATTCCAAATTTGGCACGTAGGTTTCTTATGATGTCTCGGGGTGCACTAAGAAAGAATTTTTGAAAATTCATCCCCTAAGGGGGTGAAACGTGGGTCTAAAGTTTGTATGGGGAAACAAGATTATTTGGGCTATTTTATCCGAAACTTTACACGAGTACTTCCTTAGATAAATGAGTAAACACATGTTTCAGGATTTTCCAAATTCAACCCCTAAAGCGGTAAAACGGGGTGAAAAAGTCTGAAAATCGTCATGGGTATTGTTTTTATGGTTTATCGGGTCGCTGATTACGAAAACAACAACAATTTTAAAATTCTTTCAATTTTAAATTTTGGGGTGTAAGTAGCTCATCGACATCTTCCGAGCTAAAGCCAACCTCACCTGCACGTGGTGCATCCTGCCGACCAGCTAACGAGGCTATGGCGAAAGAGAGGTAGGACGCAGCGAAATATCATACTGTGCTCCCCTTTCACTGGTCAAATTGGGAGGGGGGCACAGTGCGGTCGTTCGCTCCAGGCTTGGCCAGCATCCGACTGGGGAAGTGCCTCCACCTAGCAAAAAACCGCAGCCATAATGGCTATGCTGTGTTCCTGCGAGTGAGCTAGGTCACCAGGGCTTTTTTACAGAGAAGTTGTTATGCTGACGGCAGTGAGACCAGCGGCTGTCGAACCGCCGTTAGCGGTGTAGGCGCGATGTGTTGGCGCGGCGGTCAGGGAGACCCGGTGAAACGGCTGTCCGCTGGCCGCCCGCAGGTCAGTAGGGTTCCCGAACCCGGGGATCACTTAATCTCCGCCCCGGGAGGCTGAACCGCCAGCCTGTGTAAAGTCCCTGTTGTAGTAGTCGTGCCGGAGGAGGAGACCGGAGTGGACCCGGCTGCTGCAGCAGGGGGGGACCGGGGGCCCTTCCGCTCGCCGCGCCAGCAAACCGCACAACCTACACTGTACTGCGGGGGTAGACACCGCGCTTTTTTGTCCCTCGCGTCGTCAGTGAAACAGCTTCTCATAATCCTCTGACACCTTTTTTATGGCCATGAAGAAAAAAAGAAAGAAGTTTTCTCCAGCGGCATCCCCTTCCACACTTAACGTGGATTTCTGTAATATTAGGGGACTTCACTCAAATATAAACGCAGTTCACCACCATCTTGAAACTGCAAAGCCGACCCTACTTTTTTTAACGGAGACGCAGATATCTTGCCCGGCCGATACTTCTTACTTATTATACCCCGGGTACAAACTTGAACATTCTTTTGTACGTCGAGCCGGGGTATGTATGTACGTCCGGGATGATATTTGCTGTCGACGTCTTCACGGCCTTGAAGACAGGGACCTGTCAGTGTTGTGGGTACGCGTGGATCAGGGCGGCCGCACCCGTATCTACGCGTGCCTTTACAGGTCTCATAGCGGTGATGCAGACACAACTCGATTGATCAAGCACCTGCAAATGACGTCTGACAAAGTCATTGAAAAGTACCCCTCCGCGGAGTTAGTGATTTTGGGAGACTTTAATGCCCACCATGCCGAGTGGCTCAGCTCTCGGTCCACTGACTTCGCGGGGAGGTCTGTTCATGATTTTGCTCTGGCCTATGGTTTCTCACAGCTGGTTCATTCTCCAACGAGAATACCAGATATAGAGGACCATACCAGCTCTCTACTGGACCTTCTGCTGACCACACACCCGGATGGGTATACAGTCTCGGTGGATGCGCCACTTGGCTCATCGGATCACTGTCTCATCCGGACACAAGTGCCATGCGCTAGCCCTGTCGCACCCCGGTCTACCGGTTGGCGTCGCATGTGGCACTATAAGTCAGCAGACTGGGATGGATTGCGTGAATTTTACGCATCGTACCCGTGGAGGCAGCTCTGTTTCGAGTCGGAACATATAGACATCTGTGCATATGCTGTAGCTGAAGCCATTTTAGCTGGAATGGAATTATTTATTCCAAACCGGCGGGTAGCTACTTCAGGTGCTAAGAAGCGGCCGTGGTTTAATCGGTCTTGTAGGGAAGCTAAACTCCGCAAGCAAGCTGCTTACGAGGCTTGGACCACGGCACGTATTAACGGAGCTCATAATGTTTCTGACTTGAAACGCGAGTTTAATGCTGCCTCGAGGTTCTGTAAGAGAGTAATTGCCAGGGCAAAATTCGAGTTCATCGGCAGGATTGGTGAGCGCCTAGCTAAGCACCCATCTGGGAGCCGTGCGTTTTGGTCGCTCGCTAAGGCTGCCGAGGGAAATTTTTGTCAGTCGTCCTTTCCACCACTTCGAAAACCGGATGGTAGTCTGGCCCACAGTGCTAAAGAGAAAGCCGATCTGTTGGGGAATCTCTTTGCCTCAAACTCGACTTTGAACGACGGGGGTGCTGCACCGCCCTCCATCCCGCGGTGTGGTGATTTAATGCCGGAAATCTCATTTTCTCAACGAGATGTTCGGCGGGCATTATTATCCCTCGACGTTCATAAGTCGAGTGGGCCAGATGGCATTCCGGCAGTGGTGCTAAAGCTGTGTGCTCCTGAGTTGTGTCCTGTACTTACGCGCCTTTTCGCGCTCTCTTATTCCACCAGGCAAGTTCCATCATCGTGGAAGACTGCGAACGTGCACCCTGTGCCCAAAAAGGGTGACAGACCAGACCCATCGAATTACAGGCCTATCGCTGTTACCTCCCTTCTCTCCAAGGTAATGGAGCGCATCATTAACATCCGGCTCCTGAAATACCTAGAAGAGCACGATTTAATCAGCGACCATCAATACGGCTTCCGTCATGGTCGCTCGACTGGTGATCTTCTAGTGTATCTTACACATCGCTGGGCTTCAGCCGTGGAGAGTCAAGGTGAGGCATTGGCTGTCAGTCTGGATATGGCGAAGGCGTTCGATCGGGTCTGGCACCGTAGTCTTCTTTCGAAGTTGCCTGCATACGGTCTACCAGAGGGTTTATGCGAATGGGTCGCTAGCTTCTTGTCCAGCAGAAGCATTAGAGCCGTTGTTGATGGCAGTTGCTCCGATAGCATGGACATTAATGCTGGCGTCCCGCAAGGCTCTGTATTGTCCCCGACGCTGTTTTTGCTGCATATCAATGATATGTAGTCTATTGACAGCATTCATTGCTATGCGGATGATAGCACCGGGGACACATTTTATACGGGCCGCGCTAATATTCCCCGCTCTCTGGTGGAGGAGAGCCGCGAACGACTTGTGTCGGAAATCGAGAGCACACTAAGTAAAGTGTCCGATTGGGGGCAACAGAACTTAGTGCGATTCAACCCCTCCAAGACACAAGTCTGCGCGTTCACCGCTAAGAAAACCCCTTTTGCTGTGGCTCCTCACTTCCAGAATACACCCCTTACTGTCGCCAAAAGTATTGGGATTCTAGGCGTTGAAGTCTCCAGCGACGTCCAGTTTCGATGTCACCTGGAGGGGAAGGTCAAGCTGGCGTCGAAGAAACTAGGCGTGCTCAACAGGGCCAAACAGTACTTCAATCCGCGGCAAAGGCTTCTGCTCTACAAAGCTCAAGTACGGCCGCATATGGAGTACTGTTGCCATCTGTGGGCGGGAGCGCCTAGATACCAGCTTGCACCTTGTGACTCGATTCAGAGGCGTGCTGTGAGGATTGTTGACGATCCCAAACTGGCAGACGGTTTAGTCCCTTTGTGTGTTCTACCGTTTGTACAATGGGGTGTGTTCAGAGGAGTTGTTTGACATGATGCCCACGGCCTCCTTTTACAGTCGCACCGCTCGCCATCGACAGGGAATTCATCCTCACACATTGGAGCCGAAGTGGTCGCGTACCGTGCGGTTCCAGAGAAGTTTTCTCCCGCGTACGGTTAAGCTGTGGAATGAACTGCCTATCGAGGTTTTCTCAGGAGACTACAGCATGGGGTTCTTCAAAAAGGGCGTGAAGAGGTTTTTACAGGGTCGGCAACGCGCGTGTGATGCCCCTGGTGTTACAGGCGTTCATAGGCTACGGTAACTGCTTTCCATCAGGCGGGCCGTATGCTTGTTTGCCACTTTAGTGGTATGAAAAAAAAAAAATCAACTTGGCTAACGTGACCATCATCCTCTATTGAGATGCAATGAGGTTGAAATGTCTATATATCAATATACATATGTATCGTTTTTACGGGTTTTCGGAACACCAATCCATACTAATATAGATGAAATTTGGTTGAGAGATACCTTGAGTCCTGGGAAAGGATAAACCTAAGATAGTTTTTATCCCAGAAATTACCTATTATTGTTATTTATTGTACACAGAGGGCGGTAACGTGACCATCATCCCCTATTGAGGTGCGATGGCGTTGAAATGTCTAAAATGTGGTGAAAAAGTCTGAAAATCGTCATAGGTATTGTTTTGATGATATATCGGGTCGCTGATTATGAAAAAAACAACTATTTAATAACCCAACATAGCCGACGTGATAACTTTGTAGGGGTGCAATGGGGTTGAAATGTCATAATATTAATATGGGTGTTGATTCTATGGTTTTCTGGGACGTTAATTACGACAATGGCATCGATTTGAAAATATAACGTAGTGGACACGAATTACTTAAAAAGATTTTTCAAATTTTACCTCTAAGAGGATGAAACGGAGGTCCAAAGTTTGTATGGGAAAACGAGATTAGTTGGTTTGTATGGGAAAAGATTAAATTAAATTTTACACGAGTACTTCTATTGATTAATGAGTAAACACGTGTTTGCCCCGAATGTCACGCGAGCGAAGCCGCGGGCGAAAGCTAGTCGCTACATACAGCTCAAATCACTGGAAGGACCGGGTTGATATTTATTATAACGTAGGTATTTGCTAAGGATTTTTGAAAATTACTAAGGGAAGTCGCTGGCTCAAACTTGTTTAATAAGATTTGTTTTGTATTCTGAGACATTACATGAGATCTAAGTACATACTCGTATGTACCTGGTATAGTCAGTTTAAGCAGTAATTTATTGACGATTTATATTCGTGATATTTCAGAAGGACCAATTCTTATAATTATTTACACTGATTTATGTAATACAGGCTCATTCGAGCCTAGCACATAGATCAGGGACTTCGTATATTTTGTGTAAAGTTTTTTGAAAATAAAAATATTATTATGTATCTCTCTTAAATCACGGGTCAAGCCCGGTCATTTGATAGGCGTGCGCGGGCATATGGATCCAACGCGCAGAGGCCCCTTTGAGAAGTTTGATGTAATGTTGTACGCCCGCCGTGACCCGCTCCAGGATATGTCAATGGAACGATATACCCATGAGCAGGTCTCGGCAGGCGTTGAAACTATTGCAAAGTGTGATGGAAAATAAGGGCTATGGAGATGAGATCTGGGTGAAATTAATACCTAGCCCGATATTAATTTCACCCAGATCTTACAGAAGAGGGACGGACGCCTGCCATAACTGCTTTTATTGCTAGTTATTTTCGGCAGGCGGTGGCTTGCCACTCACTAGATGGGCCCCCGAAATGCCAGGAAAACGGCCGGGGGCAACACTGGTGTGAGTGACTCAGGGATGTCGAGAGGTGTGCTGCGCTTTCTCCGAAGTTACTCGTGGCGTGATGCCCTTTAACACTTCCACCCCTGGAGCATATAGCTCTAGCGGCTCCTCTCTGGACGGCCAATGAAGGCAAGCCAGAGCTGAGAGTCCTGCGGGCCTTCTTGTGTTTACACTCCGACCGATGAAGACACGTCGGAGACGAAGGCCCTGACCGACTCTCTGGAGACTCGGGTCCGTGGTGTCGCTACTCACATAACAGCTCGCCACACAAGCTGCCCTGCGGACATATTATTATTATTATTATTTTACGATCGCAGAATGAAAATTGATCGAATCGAGACTGAATTATGAATTGATTAAAATTATATAGGTAATTTGTTTCATTGATTCATTAGTAAAGATAATGACGAACTCGGTGGTCACGGGTTCGATCCCCGCACGAGGCAAATATTTGTGTGCATGAACATGTCAGTTTGTCTTAGTCTGGGTGTTTTCTATGTATTATAATAATAATATGTAAGTAGTTACAAAAAATTGTAATATCAGTTATCTAGTACCCATAGTTCAAGCTTTGTTTAGTTTGGGACTAGATGGCCGTGTGTAATTTGTCCAGGAATATTAAATGTTAAAAAATATTTATAATAATATTAAGTAGGTGTATGAGTCAATTGTTATTGATAACAGAATCCTATTCCTGGTTTGTTAAATTTTCAGCCATATTTTGATATAATCCCACTTAAACTTTGAAGTTTCATGTTGTGATACGAGAATACCGAATGTGACATTTGTGAGATCGAGCCTGGATCGGAACTGAATTACATTTTAATTACGAGAATTGCTCCTCAGATGTGGTTTACAAAAAGCATTTATCATAAGCTCTACATACATCGATTAAATATAATAATCATAATATCGAATAGTTTATTCCATTACAAACACAGTATTAGATTTAGTTTCCAATTCAGTTGACGTTTAACGATGTTAGTGGTACCATTAGTTTCGTAATTATAACATTCTGGCATAACGGTTATTATCCCAACGTTAATCGCATTACTACTATACAATTTACGTATATATAATTGCTGTCCCAATGTATGTATATGTAGGTAATAATTATTAATTAGGTTAATTAGGAATTAACTAAGAAATATAATAACAAAGTACAACTAAACTGAAGTAAATACAAATGAACTAATCTTAAAATTACTGAAAAATAAAGTTAATAAAAAATACTTAACTATTTCTTAAAACTATCGGCCCCATGCCTTAATTATTAAGCATGTTCTTATATTTTTTTTACGTGATAGGGTGGCAAACGGTCATGTGTTTCACCTGATGGAGAGCAATCACCACCGCCCATGGATATCAGCAACACCAAGGGGTCGGCGATCCGTTGCCAGCCCATACTTCTTCCATTCTTTCTGGTTTAACATTAACTAGTTTTTATTATTAATTTTATTATAGTTTTTATAATTTAACTAAGAATTATTAAGCAGTTTCTTTTGTAATAACTTTGTCAATTAGTCGTCAATCAGACATTTTGGAAATTCTCTTTAGGGCTTGATTACCAGACCAATTTGAATGGAAGACTGATATTTATCACCTATTAATAAGTCTTGTTAACACTCAACAGAAACCCATAGAATTTCACCTTGTTCCCAATCAGATTGATACTGCGCATGCAAATATATTAACCTACTTAATATCCAGGAAACGTCTGTCATAATAAAATGAATGTATACAAGTGCAGCTTGGGTGGCGGATCTATATCGACGAATGCAGATTGCTTTCCACAAAAGGACCTTCCTGTCCCCTTTGAAGCACCCTCCGAACACACGCGGAATTTTGATAGCTGACGACAACTTAGCAATAACAGCTGAAAATAGAAACGGGCGTTGTTTTGTTTTAGAATTTTGATTGTAATTCTTCTTTTCCTCATTTTTACTATAAAAGAATTCAAAATTATTAATATTGCTTAGCTATTATGATGCTTTGTCTTCTTCTTCGTCAACCCTTATTCATCCCACTGTTGAGATACGGGTCTCCCCTCAATCGAAGGGCACACTCCACCACGCTGCTCAACTGCCGGTTGGCGGAGCTCAGTGTTTTCAAACCGTCTAAAGACCACTAACTTGGCTTAACGTGCCCTCCGAAACACGGAATTTGCTATTGTGGTTATAGTTACTGAAAACTCAATGTCTTAAAAGTGAAAGTATCCATTTTATTCAGTTGCCTCGAAGCACTCTCAAAGGTTCACAATCACGTAAACACTCGATAAGTTTTTAACGAATGACACCTTCTTGTGACAATAGTGTATCATTATAACTAATATTTCACGTAATACTAGTTACTGTGATACTTTGTTGTTCCAAAAATATAAGCGATCATTGTCACTATCGACGATAATCCAACGATTACGGATGTTCTCTTCAGATATTGACTTTTCTATGGCAGAATAGTGTTGCAAAAACACTGTACTGGCAACGGGGGAACGAAACGCATAGCTTGCAATGAGTTACAGGCCTAGGAGGACTGTACTGTACCTAGGTTCATTACTACTCTAGTCGGGGAAGTAAAGTAATTTCCCAATTGGCAGAAATGAAAGAAATACCTTTTAGTAACAAGTACTGAATAAAAAAAATGGGGTGTGACTGTATTATGAACATGGCCGTGTGTCGTACGTGAACACGCTATATGCATTGAAATTATCTCAAAATCGCAGCTCTTCCCCCTCCACGCATTGTTCCATAGTCTTTACTTAGCGTAATTTTTTTTTTGATCCTTCATATATCCAGTGGTGGATGTAGGTGATAGATTTGTAGCTGCAACACCAAATTATATCCCCCGATTTTATTATCATTCGTTTTTTTGAATTGCATCCCTATGTAAGTAATTTTAAAAACGTATTCGCGTCAAAAAATCTAGAAACTACAAAAATTCAATTGTAAAATAAGTAACATTATTCAAAGCCGTTCCGAATGTAACATTGAAGAAGATACTGTTGTTTTATGAGCATACGAAATATAATTATAGTAATAAATCAACAGAACGTTAAGAAAATAATGATTTGCTGTGTTATAAATAATGCTCATTTATTTTCAGTCACTATTTCTTTCAACGTTAGAATTAAACTAGTGGCGGGCGGGTAAGCTGCGATAGAGTGATTTAATACTTATAATAAACTAACTTTATATCCCGTGGGATTACCGAATAATATTTTTCATTTACTTTGTTGGTATTTCTTCATTTGTTTTTATTTTCATTTCATTTGTGTAAGTTGACGAGCCCGGTGGTCGAATGGCAAACAATTGCTACTTTGCTCCGAGATCGTGGGTTCGATCTCCGCACAAGACAAACACCTGTGTGCATGCACATGTATGCTTGTCTTGGTCTGGATGTTTTCTGTGTATTATAAGTATGTATTTTACAAAAAAAAAATGTATTTAGGTACATTTATCAGTTGTCTAGTACCCATAGTACAAGCTTTATTTGGGACTAGATGCGCTGTGTAAATTGTCCAGAAATATATATTTACTATTTATTTCACACCTGCCCACTAGCAGAGACATTCCTACCAAATTTCTAATTTCTCAGACAAGCAGTGGTTTATTTGTTAGTACTTTGCGTTTTATATATTAAAAAAAAATACATGGTCCTCGCAGGTACCTAGTAGGTAGGTAATAATCACCAGATCGACTTTCCTTTATGTTATTAAATTCGTGGTCTCACGCTGTCAACATTTAAAATTTAGCACCTGTGTATTATTTATAAACTGTAATAGAACAACAATTTTATCTCGAATTGCGTCAAAAAAAACTGCAATAATTAGTCAATTCAATTCTTCTTAATGCCGTTCGTGATATTCTCGCCAATGACACAGTTTTTTTTATATTACATCTTTTTATACATACCTTTATTTTAAATTACATGACAGAAAAGCCAAGTCAGTGGTCTTTAGGCCGTTTGAAAACACTGATCTCCGCCAACCCGCAGTTGAGCAGCGTGTTGGAGTATCACTCTATACCCACCTTCGATTGAAAGGACCATAACCAGGACATAACTACCCTATACTGTATAAATAACTACCATGAATCCGAGTGATGGGAATAGATACCGTGTCAAAGGCCTTGGCAAGCTCAAGTCTGATTGATCTCGTCAAGTCCCAGACTAGACAGACAGTTCATGAACAGATGCGGTGTTTTAACCACCTTACAAGATAAACTTGTTTTATTACAGTTTATAAATAAGACACAGGTGCAAGAGTTCAAAGTTTGAAGTATTTTAAATGTCAGATATTAAACTGTTGACAGCGTGAGACCACGAATATCAACATATCACTCAAATCTCCAATCATTTGACAGACTCGTGAAAATAACTTTCACGCAATATCTCATCACCATCAACCTTTCATACTTCGTTACAACACAGTTTTCACTGGCGCGTGATCTAAAATATGATAAAGTTTGGATTAAAATGAATGGGTGTTAATAGATGATTATTATCTGTAAAATGTTAAATAGACTTTAATGGAGCGTCCAAAATTTTGAACATGAATGAATAAGCAAAAATTGTTGGAAAGAAATACATTTTTTATGAAATTCATATAAAATAATACGAAAATATTATTCATGGCCCGCTTACACAATGGGGCTCGATCTGAAGATCGATAGAGACTTCTATGGAAACCACCATTATAAATACTTACAGTTATTGTATCAGTCAGTGAGTAGAACTTTTGGAGTATAAATGGTATATCAACATCTTTGAACCAAAGCCACCTGTACGTGGTGCACACTGTTGAATGACAAACGACGCTTTGACGAAAAGAGATGTAGGGCATAGCGTATTTTGTAAACTGGACTGGGGAAGAATCTTCACCTCACAGAATACCGCAACCAAATATCAACTGTCTTGAGGGATGTTGTGTTCCTGCGAATGAGTGAGGTCACCAGGAAGGATGAAGTTGCTACGTTGGTAGTAGGTGTGACAGCGCGCGAGTGATATTTGATGTTACGAGCGTTTATATGGCTACGGTAATCGTTTAACATCAGGCCGAATGTACGCTTATTACTTATTACCCGACGTAGTATAAAAAAACTGGCGACCTAAGTTATTGTATACATTTATGCAAACTGGCAGTCTTGACAGCCGATCAAACGTCCCATAAAGCGCTGCGCAGCAACATCGTCTTGTACTGCTAAATGTTAAAATGTGAAGCAAATTGTTCATAGCGAAATTATTTTACCTCGAATTAATTTATAATCGCGGTGACGTCAAACCACCTACAACACGTCCCAAAAGACCACTAAATTCAAATTAAATTAACATCAACGTAATTAAAATTTCCGCCAAGTATGCAAAACAAATCCGGAGTAAATGAACGCATGTGCGTTATATTATTTACAGCCGTAAGAAAAGCTGTAAATAACAATATATTGTGAGGTACTAGGGGAGGAAGGGTGATCTATATGCAAATTTTATAACCCGCTTATTATATTTTGCGGAGAAAATCGTAAGTGCTTACAAACGGGGCGATGCACTGTGGAATACGGTAGAACAATCGCATATCAAAATTGATTTTTACAACTGATTGAAATAGGGTACTCTATGAATATAATTTAATAGTTCGAAAGTCGAAGTTTAATATTCTGTACCGTAAATCATTTTTTATTTGTTGAAAGTAAATGTTTTCATGTAGTAAAGTTAAACGTTTTTGCAATTGGGAAATATTAATTCCTTCATTGTCGATTTTCAAAGTGATATAGTTTTGAAAGTTCAACTGAAAGATATAAGGTATTATATATTTTTGAAAAGCTCATCTATCGGAGGTTTGAAACTAATGGAATTAATTGTTTTGAATACGACTATATAAATAAAAAATAATTAAAAGAAAAAATGCAGGAAAAGAAAGTTTTCCTCAACTTCGTCGAAGCTTTTAACATTTACCAACGTTTACCGATGCTTTGAAATTAATGTTAATTCATAGTTTAGTTACTCATCAAAAACATATAAAAAAATTAGCTGCGCATATTTGCGCGTTACGAAGATATGAGAAAAAATCGAATACTAGTCTGGGAACGGAAATTCCTATCAATTGCAAGCTTTGTCATCTGGTATTGTGGTAGATAGTAAGAAATTTGGTAATTATGCTCTGGAAACTGCAAGGATATGTGAGTAAATATAGTTGGTATTACATGCCATCATCTGTCCACAAAATTTTAATTCACGGAGAGAGTATTATAAACCATTTCGCAGTATTACCAATTGGACAACTTTGCGAATATGCGCAAGAATCTCGCAATAAAGATTATAAATAAAGTTGATTTAAAAAAAAAATGATACCGACTTCAGTTGGCGAGCGCAACTTATTGGTGGAATACCCCGGCACACGCTGCTGCCCGTCTTCCGGGAGAAAAGTTATCGCGTGACACAAGATTCCTTAGTCGCCTTGTACGACATCCAGCGCAGAGCAATGGAATTGGCACAATTTTATTCTGCCGTCTACCATAGGGCAAATTTAAGGGTTTCCCTCGATTTTTATGGGATCCCATCATCTGACCCTGACTTGGTGAATATGGAACCACCTCGCAATTACCCTTTCAAATAAAAAATTGAATTTGACCATACGTGCTTATATTTAAGTGTTTCCCTTGATTTCCCTGGCATCCTATCATCTGATCCTGACTTGGTGAATATGGGACCACCTTGCAATCAAACCTCTTCTCAAGGTTAACGAACTTATTTCAGATCCTGAAGCTCACATGTAATATAAATCTTGCTGATCAAAAGATATTGCTATAATTTTGATTTTTTTCTATATGTGTTTTAGCGTAGTGTTATAGGTATTGTACCATTTTTTAATTTAATTTACATTATAATTATAGTTATCATAATTAAGTAATTAGGTTTAAGAAATACACATACGATATATTGCTAAAAATAGAATATTTCAATAAATATATACCATTTTAAAAGATTGTGACTTTTCTTCATTTAATAAAAAAAATAATGCGTAATTCCAATTCTTCAAACATTACTTATATGAATCCTTATATATATCACTTCATATTAGTGCAAAATTTAATAGCTTATCTTTCAAATCGACGGAGTTACAGATTTTTGATCCGAAACGCACCGAAATATTCCACAGTGCGATGTGCGTTTTTACAAAGGGGTCGAATTTAGTCAACACATATAATACAATACAATACAATATTCTTTATTGCACCAAATAAAAGGATTTACAGAGGTATTAATATAATAAAAGTAGACAAGTTATAAGTTAATAAAAAAAATCAAAAACCCGACTGCACCTACAACAGATTAATTAACAACGTGTAACAATAATATAACTCCATACAAGCAATGGCGCAGGCAAAAACTAATATATCAAATATATATTTGAAATCAGGTCATCGAGACTCTTATTTTGATACCCATATGGATATATTTAGAAGAAAAAAAAAACCGGAAAAGTGCGAGTCGGACTCGCCCACCGAGGGTTCCGTAGGTACGTAGTATCATTATTCAATTTGATATTTTTCATTACAAATAAGAAATAATGCGTCGAAAAAAATAAATAAAATATATTTTGCAATGGGTACATCAAGCCCTTTCATATGATACCCCATTTGAACTAGTAGTTTCAATTTGAAATTTCGACACCCTATAAAAAATATAGACCCCCTATTTTTTAAGATCTATTTACAAATGTATAGTTTTGAGATTTATTCCTGTACTTGTAGTCTATAATGATGTTACTTGCCAAATTTCATAGTTCTAGGTCAACGGGAAGTACCCTATAGGTTTTGATTCCCTTGAGTGTGTCGAAATATGCGTTTTTTGCTGAATAAACGGCCGTAACTTTTTTCTACGTAAACTTAGCAGTTTGATTTTTTTTTAACTTCATGGGACCATAGACCTGAGTATACAGTTCAAATTTCAGCTTGATACCTCCACGCATTCTCGACATAGAAATTCTTGACAGACAGACGGACAACAAAGTGATCTTATAAGGGTTCCGTTTTTCCTTTTGAGGTTCGGAACCCTAAAAATACTGCAACGACAATTTTGCGGCTCACAGCCGCCATATTGATTTTTTTTATATTTGATGTAGTAGTCACTCTCACAGCAAATACGAATCTAACGACACCTCTCAAGCTAAAATCCATCCAGCCGTTCAGGCTGCAGAGCGTGCCAAACAATTATACATACAGACATACTCTCGAAAAACATAACCCTCCTTCTGTCGCAGTCGGGTAAAAAGGCGGTCTTATCGCTAAGCAAACTCTTCCAGACAACCTTAAGGTAGAGGGAACGAGAATTATGGGAAACGAGAATATAAAGCAAGTATGGGGCGCATAAACTAGCATAGGTACATATACACGTATTATACATATGCCATATGAACAGTACATACCTAATATATAATTATAGTATATAAAAACATTACATAAACTAAATAATAAGTAAGATATATACATAATAAGTACAATAAAGCGACAGACAAGAGAATAATGGAAAATAAGAAAAACTTACACAGAGACAAGTGAGAGATAAGTAAGATTTTACAAGATTTTTAAAAGTGGGCATAGTTTGTGCACTACGAATGGTTAATGGCAGAGCATTCCAGAGACGCACAGCTTGTACCGAAAACGACTTAGTGTAATATTGGGAAAATATATGATAATGCGAATGAAACGAGTTCGGTGGTTAGCAATGACCGTTTTGACTCCGAGGTTGCGGGTTCGATCGCCGCACAAGAGAAATATTTGTGTGCATGAACATGTCTGTTTGTCTTGGTCTGCTTTTCTATGTAATAGGTCGGGGAAAAAATCTTTTCGCATTATAGTATGTATGAACTTGTAATAAAATCTCTTTGGTTATACCATTTGTATCTAGCAGATTTTGATATCTTTAAAAAGTTTAAATTTTAAAAAAGATAATTCCAAATTCAAATTAGGTAAATGTGTGATTTTCATTTGTTTTTTTTACTGTCAAGATGAGTGAATCTAATGAAGAAATTCGATACATTTTAAAATTTTACTACAAAAAAGGTAAAAATGCAACGCAAGCTGCGAATAAAATTTGTGACGTTTATGGACCTAGTGCAGTGTCTGTGAGAGTAGCACAAATTTGGTTTAAGCGTTTTCAATCAGGAAATTTTGATGTGAAAGATGCACGTCGCTCTGGTCGCCCTGTTACGGATAAAATGGATGCCATTTTTGAAAAAGTGGAGCAAGAGCGGCATATCAGTAGTTACGACGTAGCTGAAGAATTAGGAAATGACCACAAAACAGTTTTGGCGCAATTGAAAAAAGCTGGGTACACTAAAAAGCTCGATATTTGGGTGCCTCACAATCTCACTGAAAGAAACCTAATGAACCGTGTACTCATTTGCGATTCTTTACTACGACGTAATGAAAGCGAACAGTTTTTGAAGAAGCTTATAACTTGTGATGAAAAGTGGATCACGTACGACAAGAACGTGCGAAAAAGGTCGTGGTCAAAGGCCGGTCAGGCTTCACAGACTCTGGCAAATCCCGGGTTAACCCGCAACAAGGTGATGCTGTGTGTATGGTGGGATTGGAAGGGAAGATATTCATTATGAGCTGTTACCGCCAGGCAGGACTATCGATTCTGAACTCTACTGTGAACAACTGATGAGATTAAAGCAAAAAGTTGAGAGAAAGCGGCCGGAATTAATTAACAGAAGGGGTGTGATTTTTCATCATGATAACGCTAGACCTCACACATCTTTAGCCACTCAGCAAAAATTAAGAGAGTTTGACTGGGAGGTGTTAATGCATCCGCCGTATAGTCCTGACCTTGCACCTTCTGATTTCCACCTGTTTCGGTCTCTTCAGAATTCTTTAGGCAATGTCAGGTTACCATCACGAGAAGACTGCCAAAACCACTTGTCGTGGTTTTTTGAACAGAAGTCCCAAAATTTCTATAGTAATAGGATCATGTCTCTACCTACAAGATGGCCAAAAGTTATCGAACAAAATGGCACCTACATACTTTAGTTAAATGTAAATAAACTTTATTAAAAAATGTTTTGAATTTTCATATAAAATACGAAAAGACTTTTTCCCCAACCTAATATTATATGTATGTATGTATTTACAAAAAAAAATGTATTTAAGTATTATTATCAGTTATTTATTACCCATGCTACAAGCTTTGCTTACTTTGGGACTAGATGGCCGTGTGTAACTTATCCAGGAATATTTATTATTTATTTATTTAATGTTAAAGCATCATTTATATTGTACATTCTAAAGTAACATGAAGAAGAACGCATTTGTTTATACATAACACAACACTATTAGAATACATGTAATTGAGACTGAGGCAGTAATTTGGAAGATTGTAATATTAAAGAGAGAGTCACTCAGACACGTTATTTCCGGTGGTTATATGCTTGGTAATTCCGAGCGCTTTGTGCAAGTACTCGAAATTATCAAATAGCCAAGATTATAAACCAACTTGCCAGCTTGCCTTGAAGTATGGTCTTGTTGAAATTAAGGTACTAGAGTATAATTTACTGCCAATTCTCGAACACAGTCGTACCAGACTCTACTGGGACCAATATTAACTAACACATAACTATTTTAGGGAATTTGCGCGATATTGTGGTGGTATATCGATGGTACGCTACGTGTAGGTAGGCTACGTGACCATTTCTTTTTTCAATTTGTTGTATAAGTTCAATAATATAACTATAGGTGAAAGAATTTCTTCGATAGTATGAAAACTTCTCGAGATATGTTAACTTGACATCAGTTGTTAAAATTTTGAAATCGTAGATCTTTCTAGTTTAATGTATTTTACGATACTGGGAAATTATTTTTATAATTTTGAAAACTGTCATGTAGCTTATTAATTGTTGAAAGCACTGTACCGCTTAAAGGTAGATTTTCTTACGAAAATTATAAAATGGTGAAATATCGTGATTTGTTCTTCGAGATTATCGATCTGACGAGGGACCTATATTCTGCAATTATTATTCTTGTGATAGTACTCTTTCATTGGTATCGATGAGCTTAGTTCTTCACCTTTATTCAAAAGTACCTAAGATCCAAAAGACAATAAGCCAAGATACAATATGCATGCATCGGTTATGCTGGTTCCTTAGTCGGATCCCTGACCAATACATACAGGGGCCGGCGCTGTATGTTACGTTTACTTTGATACAGATATGAACTCAGGCCTTAAAGTATTATATGTTTTTGAAATGAACACTTCTTTAGGCATACTGAGCACAAAAAATTTGTAGCTAGTGAATCACATTGGGGTGTAAGAGGTTCATCAAGATCTTTGAACCAAAGCCAACTTCACCTGCACGTGGTGCACCCTGCTGACTGACTAACGAAGCTCTGGCGAAAAGAGAGGTAGGGAGCGTAATTATAAGCTAAGGAGATAAGGAGATGCTGCGTTGGCACCGGGGGTGGCGGCGCGCAAGCAATATTTTATGTTGCAAGCGTTAATATGGCTACGGTAACCGCTTCACACCGGGCGGGCCGTATGTCTGCCACTCGACGTAGTATAAAAAAAAAAAAAACATTGAACTGTCACACTCAGGTATGTAACCCGTCACGCTCATCTATGTAACGTTAGCGCTCGTTCGTAAAATCGACAGGGAGAGAGAAAGAGATGAAGTTTTCACTTCTGACGACAGAATTCGTGTGGTATTAAGTACACGTATTTAATATTTTTTTCAGACATATTTATTTTTCAAATTAAATGTTCTTGTTTTTGTTTTGTTTGCAATGTTATATTACTGAACTGAACGAACTGAATAAATTGAATGAATGATGACTGAATGAAATGAATGTTTGACAGAACGGGAAATGCGGATTAGAGATGGGACGTCTGAGTGTTGTGTATGAGTCGATTGTCGATTGAGTGCGAATGACTGAATTTTGATTGATGACGAAAGAATATTATTTTTTATTTTTCTTTTAATATTTTATAATGCACCTTCATTCACTTATTTCAAATATTTTTAATGTATCTGTTTTAAGAAGTGCCTAGAATAGTTGTTATTGAGTCTTTTTTGATTTTGTGTGTAATTTGTTTATGTAGTTTCTTTTTTGTTGTTTTAATTTATTTTTTTATTGTGCTTGTATGTCCGTGATGTTGCAACTGGTCCTAACTGAAAATCAGTGCCGAGTCTGTTGCAGATTTCGGTCTTTATGCTGAGTTAGGACCATTTTGCGACATTGCACAGTACTTTATTATTCTTCTTTTTAATACCACATTATCTGTTTGTTGTCTTGTGTAAACATATTGTGCTGTGTAATGAGCAAATAAATGTTTTTCTTCTTCTTCTTCTTCTTCTTCTTATACACCATTTATATTGAGTTACAAGCTAAAAATTTCTGGCGACCTTCCTTTTTCCTTCCTCATTCTCGCTTTCTCCTCCTCTTCCAAACTTCAACACTTCACCTGGCTTTGAAAACTTTAAAATTCATTTGCTTTCGATTTTGTTGACATAAAAAATAATCTTACATTGCAAAAATATTTGCTTAAAGATTTGAGTTGATGAATTATTGAGCAATAATCGCGTTACAGTAAAAAAAAATAGGTTTTTTTTACTGTAGCGCGGGGGGAAAAACGCAAATGACCTACACACATTTGCGTTTTTTCCCCTTGGGGATCTCGACCTACAGTTTGAAAATCACTGGTTTAAATCTTCGTAGTACCAAGTACACTCATCCGGACGCAAATATCCGAAACATCTCACGGATGTTTCATATACATACCAGTGTATTCTTACCTTTACCCACCCACAAAAATTTGCAATTCACTCCATCAAAATTGAATGAAGCAGATAACCTTCATTCTTCGTACCATCTTTACGTCTTTTCTAGACGAAAACATGTTTTGAAGACGCTGTTTATTGTTACTGAATATAAATTGAGGTGTAAAACAAAATAGGAGCGTCTTGTATTATGTGGAACGCTCAATTGATTTTGTATTGGAGTATCTATAAAGTTGTTAGCCTTTAAAAATAAATAAATATTTCTGGACAATTTACACAGCTCCTATCTAGTCTATCTAGTCCCAAATTAAGCGCAAAGCTTGTGTTATGGGTACTAGACAACTGATAAACGTACTTAAATACATTTTTTTTGTAAATACATACTAACAATACATAGAAAACACACAGACCAAGACAAACAGACATGTTCATAGACACAAATGTTGTCTTGTGCGGGAATCGAACCCGTGACCATTGCTAACCATTCGACCACCGAGCTCGTAAAAAATTTACCTATTTTAATAATCTGTTGTGTGTGAAGCATGTTCCATTTTATTTTTAAGTAAGTAGATCACGTAGAGAGAGCTTGTAGATAGGAAGTTCGATGGTGTTGTTGTCTGTGTTAGTCTAATCGATAACGCAAGTGAGGTAACGTCGGCCGTTGCTAATCTGTGGTGTGATGGGCTTATTTGTCTCGAGCTCCTCGGTAACGCATTGGTTATGCTTCTGCTGCTCTGTAAACTGCAATAAGTGCTGTCAGGAAGGTCGTTACTTTTTAATTACCTTAGTGATATAAAAATATACGGATGAAAAATAATATTATTATTTTTCCTCAGTATATTTTTTATCACTGTAAAAACAAAACTGTAACGGGTGAAGCCGGGCCGCGACGCTAGTTATATATAAGACTTTCACCACCTCTGTAACTTTGTTTGAACAAAAGGTCAATTTATTATTTACCGAATAAAATATACGCGGAAAAATAATATTATTATTTTTCCTCAATATATTTTTTAACACTGTAAAAACAAAACTGTAACGGGTGAAGCCGGGCCGCGAGGCTAGTTACATATAAGACTTTCATCACCTCTGTAACTTTGTTTGAACAAAAGGTCAATTTATTATTTACCGAATAAAATATACGCGGAAAATTGATTTACGGCCAAGTGATTTATACGGTGAGTGATCGCGAATTAAGTTGCGCTTAATTACAACCAAAAATTTATAGCTCCGATGAACCACCAAATTGTTGGCATAAACTGCGTTGCTAATGAAATTAGGGCACTGAATACACTCTTCTGATAATTTGTCATCAAAATTTATATTATTTACCGAATTTTTGAAATTTTGGACGAAGTATGGGGCTTTATTTAGATAGTTATATAGAATTTTCTTTAGATAGATAGATAGACCGAAAGATAGAAAAAAGCGGCTGGATGTCGATGGAGGATCGGACATCGTAGAAAGAATTGTGGAAGGCGATTTATCCTGAAGCGGGTAAATACATGCTGATAATGAGGGTTTATGAAAAATGATAATGGGAAGTAACGCGATCATGCATAAGGGTATTTACATACCTTTACTATTGCCTGATGTTTTTACCAGGTTGCACTGGCCGTGGTCACAGGCTGACATGCTTCATAAATCATGCAACGCGAAAGTTTAAAAGTTATGATGATGATTACCGAATTTTTAAAAATTTTGCATGTAGTTTGCGTAAATTGCAAAAGCAACCAATTATGAACCAGCTTAGGCTAATACAGTAATAAATTGTAAAGAGCAGAGATGTGTCCATATTAACGAGAAGGTTTGTAAGGATTAATGATGATGATGTTAATTATGTCATAAACAGCTTAAAGGATTTTCTTGAAATTTGGTAAATCTATAGAAAACATTCTGAATTAACTTTTTACCTTGATAATGAGTTAACGCGGGCGAAGTCGTAGACATAAACTAGTTTCCAACATAGATTTATAAACACTTTGCAAATAAACTTGTAGATTATTTTAAGTAACTAAAAATGTAAAAATGATTTTCTGCATCAATGCTGACGCAACAGTGCTTTATTCATTATGTACTTGTGCGTAATGAAAAACTTTCATGTCTAGTCGTTTAAAGTGTCAATTTTTAAGAAAGTGTATAAAAAATTATTTTATTAAGTACGTTGAGTAGCAAATTGATAACAAGGCAAAGAGAGGGATAAGAAAAAGAAAACGTGATAACAGCTCAATCACCCAAGTAGCCCAAGCAATTTTTTCCACTCACTTTTTATTCACAAAATAATTGCACGCCTTATAAGTACGCCGATAAAACTTTTATTCATAGAGAAATTAATAATACGCAATAACAATATCAAAGTAACGACATTCGAAATTATACATTTAGTCACGAGTAATAAAAGTCAATTTTTTAGACACAATAGTGCACGCCGGCAAAATTACAATGAGTAATTGCGTAGCTCGATAGGAGTATAAAAAACAACCGTGAAATTTTATAGAATATCGAGAGGTGAAAGCGAATTACTAGGACAAAGTAGATTACAAATTAATGCTTGCCTATTTTTACTTCCCTCTGTGAAAGCGTCTTAACGAATTAATTCTTCCATATCCGCTCCGTTCCGATTCACTTTGACTTTTTCCGGTTGTAAGTCTCCCTAGTTTTGGGCAACCCTCCCGGAATTCCGTATTCATTTGTGGCATTACATTAGGCGTATTGTCCTTAAATGAGACGTTGAAAGAAAATACAAATGGCTTTTATTGAGTTTGTGGAATGCGAGGTGATGAAATTTCCGACAAACGAAGATTAAAGGCTAGATGTGGAAATTGTGGTTTCCATAGAGTTTAAAATTTATATCCTGGTAAATCAATTCGTAATTTTTGCAAATTACATAAGAAGTCTAAGGAAATTTGACACAATGCACAGTGCAATCACAAATTGATTTTGTCGTTGCACTGTGCATTGTGTCAAATTTCCTTAGACTTCTTAACTTTTGACTGCTGTCATATCAACTTCATCACTAGTCTGCTCTAATAAAAATCGACTAAACTCATTCTCTACAATGTAGAATTGTTGCGTCTCTTTGCGTTCTATACAAATTATATCACGTGGATTGGTCGGATGAGCTGTTTGATTTGATATCTGCCGCTGAGTTCCACTATCGTACAGTTCGTCATAAATTAAAATCCCATCTATATCATCTTGATAACTACTACAGTACAATTCTTAGGACATTTTATATCACTAATGGTAAAATTGTGGAATCAATTTCCCTCATACAGCTGAGGGAAATTGATTCCGAACATTGTAGCCGTTAAGAACACAGTCTATTTTTGGAGTTGCTGATTTCCATGGCTGGCGGTGATTGCTTTCCAACGGGTGACGAACATGCTCGTTTGCTTCCAAATATAAAAAAAGCTTATTCAATAGAATACATAATTAATAGTAATAATTTACGTACTATTCTTCTTCACATGTCCATCATTCGATTCGTCCGTCGGGTTTTTAATAGTCCAAGCGTGACAATGACTAATCAGTGCCACCTGTAATACTATGGAATTGGTCAGTAGTACAACAAAGTACGGTTGTTCTGAATCAATGAAGCAAATTCTCTTGTCATCATGACAATTCAGATGGTTACACTAGGTATTTGTCGTCTATTGTAAAATTTGAGCCAATTGACCGAGAGCGAATGGACCATTTGAGTTTGAGCATACTTTCAATGGTGTATTAAGGTAAGCGATTGTGTGCTTTACTATTAGTTTAGTAAACTCAGAATCAATTTTAATATGTCATTGCAATTTTATATAATATATAAAATTCTCGTGTCACAATGTTAGTTACCATACTCCTCCGAAACGGCTTGACCGATTTTTTATGAAATATTGTGTGCATATCGGGAAGGTCTCAGAATAGGTTGTTATCTATTTTTTAAGGCAAAACAACGTTTGCCGGGTCAGCTAGTATTATATAAGTTTTATATTGTATATTATTTATCCGAAACAAATATTATTAAATTTTTATGTAGTATTAAAACCATTGATAATAGTATTTACAAATACCAGTTTGCTATATTCATCTACATTAATTTGTTGTGTTAAATTTTAACATTTTACTAAAGCTAAGTGAGGATCATCTCAAGATTTCTGGATCACTTAGCTCCAAAATACGGAATAGATTAATCCTAATTTCTGAGGTTAAACATAACACATAAATATTATTTTCAATGAAGTTGCTGTCATATTATTTTGTATGGTATATCTTTATATCTAAAATCCTAAGTGCAGTTTCAATCCAAGTTTCATTCTCGTAATATCTCTTGGTCATATCTTGTGATGTTCTTTCTTCCACAATGCAGCCGATTTATCATTGTGTTGCATTGTACTCTGTGACTATTGAATCTTGCTCTTTCATACGAATACTCATCATATTTCAATTTTCTGATGGAAGTTAATACTACGAAATGTAGAAATTTGGAGATGAAAGTTTCTCTTTTTTTTATACTACGTCGGGTGGTAGACAAGCATACGGCCCGGATACGGATGTGAAGCGGTTACCGTAGCCATATTAACGCTCGCAACATGAAATATCGCTCGCACGCCGCCACCCCCGCTGCCATCGCAGCATCTCCTTCCTTTCTGGTGACCTCACTCACTCGCAAGTACACAACAGCCCTCAAGGGAACCGTTATTTGGCTGCGGTATTCTGTGAGGTGGAGGTGTACTATGTATAATGTACCTACATTCCCCAGTCGGGTAGCTTACAATTACGCTCCCTACCTCTCTTTTCGCCAGAGCTTCATTTGTCAGTCATCAGGGTGCACTGCGTGCAGGTGAAGTTGACTTTAGTTCAAAGATGTTGATGAACCACTTACACCCCAAATCTTTTTATATTTTGTTATTTATATTAAACTAAATAATAGCCTATATCTTGCCATAAACTGCTAGAAGATAAGCAAATAAATATTATGCTCAATTATTCATTCACGAAATAAATCATTCGCATTCAATAAATCATTGAATGCGAATGATTTATATATATATCTGATTATCTTCCAGATATTTTATCATAAAAATTATGACCGATAAATTCAATAAAAGCAATTTCATTTCCCTAACTACTTAATGTTCAACTTCCCAATTTTATGAAAGGGGATTATAGATATTCCTGGAAAATTATCTTTCATAATTTGTTCAACAGGTATCAGAACAAATGAATGGAATAAATGGATTGCTTTTTGTTACAATATTGTAACAATCCGGATGGAACATTGTGGGGCTTAAAATTATAATATACGAAATTATTGACACGGAAAATTGAATCCGCCTCATAATACCTGGCCTATATTTATTTGAAATCAAAAAGCCGGTCTGATTAATACGACTTCTTCTGATTAAATATTCCGAATATCCAAACCCTCGCTTTGATTCTGCGCTGGGAAATGGGGAAAATATTTTTCGAGTAATTTCCAACGATCCTGATGAGATTCTTCGCGAATCTGCTCAATGTTTTCCTGTTTACACTTAACACTTTACATTCACTTTACATATAGATACATAAATATTTATAAATTACTGGCTTCCATCCGTGGCTTCGCCCGCGTTTACTATTCTTTTTAAATAAAGAGTATCCTATGTCTTTCCTAATACTTTTAAGAATATGTGTACAAAGTTTTATGATGATCGGTTGAGTAGTTTCGGCGTGTGAGCGTAACAAACAAACTCACATTCACATTTGTAATATTTGTTTATTTTATAAGAATTATGTCTTTCATTACAAGCTTTTACTTTCATCATTTCATCGTGGTATGTGTAATCAACTCTTGCATGTTAAATTTGATCCACTTCCCAGTGTCCAGTTGAGCTGAAATTTGTAAGATTTGTTTGGTTCCCGTGATATTGCACGATTATCTAAATGCAGCCATTTTTAATCAAGTACAATGGGGCCGCACAAAATGACGATTTATAATTTCCACTTTAACCTCCTACGATTTTAATATGAAAAGTAAAGGCTTTATGAGCAAAAGACAGTATATATATTTTTTTGTGCCTTTTTATTGACAATAAAAGCTTGCTACAAAAAAATACAAAAATCATTTTTAGTCAGAAAACGGGGCTTGTTTTTGGGGTGTAAGGGACTCACCACGATCTTAAGAGCCAAAGCCAACTTCTCCAGTACGTGGCGCACCACACACACTATCGAAAGAGGCTGTGGCAAAAAATAACTAGGGTAGGGTATACCGTATTTGTAGGCTGCCCGACTAGGGAAGTACCTCGCAGAATACGGCAGCCAAATAATCGACCCTGTAAAAACCTCTTCACGTTATTTTCCAAGTAGGTACGAGTACCTCATACTGTAATACCTTCTACAGTATAATATGAAATGTTCATGAATGTGGCTTTAAGGTGTTTGCAGACTTTATAATAACGGAAAGTTGTCATTATTATTAAACCTCAATGTGAAACAGGATGGAAATCTCTTTCATAGTCGAAGCTATAGAGTTTCATGCTTGAACGTAAACGATTCTACTGTTAAGAGCACGTCAAGCTTGACAGTTGCACGCCCAATTTTAGCTTTTCTTTCCGGCGGTTAAATCCTACTATACATTACTAGCAAGCCGCCCCGGCGTCGATCGATTGTGAGACTTGATTACAAAATATCGATTTTCGGGGTCGCTTGACAAACAAGCATAGATCCCGCCTGAAGTGAATATTCTATACTGATAATACCTATTCTTTCTTATTTTTTTAAATTTTTGTTTTAAATCTATTTATAAACAAGTGTAATTTTGAATTGTCAAAGTATACACTTCAAAATTACACTTGTTTTTAAATTACATTTTTGAAAATTTCATTTTTTAAAACATAGTTTTTTATGAGGAAAATACCTCCTGAGCAGCGCTTTCCGTATGAGAACCGGTAAAGCCGATTTTATTTTCTGTTATAAAATTTAATATACGTGGAGTATCAGGTAGTTAAAAATACATTCGTATGTTTTGTAATTGCTGAGACAAATCTCAGGATTTGTCTAGAATCAGGGAGGAATATAAAGTTAAAAAAAAAAATTCGTTGAATGATGAAATGAAAATACATATACTTTTTTGTGCCGAAGATATTCAAAAAGAAAAACTAAAAAAGAGCGCCGATAAACAAATTCCTTAAATGAAGCAAAGAAGCTAACGGAGATTTCTGTACGGGACCTTATGTACATAATATGCTGAATATTAGATAAAATAAAAAAAAAACGGGTTGCACTCCGGGAGTGCCTGCAGAAGTGAAAACTTGAACATTAACGTTGTGCATTTTTGAATACTTTGGAATTGTTAGGGAATGATTTCGCACGAATTGCTTTATTTATCAGTATAAAAGTACCATCATTTATGTGGTAAAATACAATATTCATTTATTGCGCTATCGTACATAAACATAACAAATTATATTACATTAAAAATAAACAGCAGGAGCAGGCATAAACTTTCGCCGCGCGGTAGAAAGAGAGGGAGATATTACTTCCTCTCTTACGCCGCGCCGCGCCGGTCCGCGCCGCTCCGTCTTACGAATTTTCGATCAGGCCATGTGTCCTGACGCGAGTTTAACATTTTTACCCATCCCAAAAAGTGCAAACACCGCTAAAGAAGATTTCACTGAAAAAAAAATCATTATTCTACACTACTGTTAGATGTTAACATCTGGCAGTAGTGCTGAAAACCTGAGATTTGTATGTTCACTTCTTAAACAAGTTTTTGTTCAGCTACATAAGTTTTTGAAGGAATCTCCCACGTACTCTACAACTTCTTCTGAGCCATTCTAAACTAAATAAGGTTGTGTCATAAAATTATACAATCGATAAATTATTTTTGTTACCCACATCCCTATTGACCATGAATAACAGCAATTTGTGTCTTCAAACGCAATTGTTAATTTTTACAAAACTTCAAACAAATGTCATAGATGTCATCTTAACATGCCGAAAGAGTAATTTAGCTTAGTTTTATCCGTCAGCACAGTATAAGTAATAGTAGAATAAGTAGTAGTTCTACTAACGTACCGTCAGTCAATATACCTTTGACAACATTTTATGACCTAGCGTTTAGATAAAATAGAAAACCGCTTATTTAGGAAAAGGGTTATCTAGGTTTAGTAAATTTCTTAGATTATTAATTTTCCTCCACTAACGACCAATTTTATATGAGGACCGGTAATAACATAAAACAAGCTGTGCGGTAATAGAAGCCATACAATGGGCTCAAGTTTCCGAAAGGTATGTTGGGCAAGGTAATTGGATTTTGTTGGTGAGCTCGACGCCATTGTTTCATACAACTTGTACGAAATTATCTAATTTAAACTGGAGGTAGAGACGGGAGATATAAAATAACATAAACAGAGAGAGAAAGGTATCCTATTTTCTCAAAATTGTTCCTAGGATTATAGTTAAATTTTGGAAATAGATTCTTTGATGTTTAGTGTTGTGAGTCACAATTGGATAAATGAAAGTCTTGTGAACGTATCTCGGTGTGTGTCCAATTTACGCTCCCTTATTCAAATTGTACAAATCAAAGAATTGAAAAATATAACACCTGATATTATGACCTATCGGCACTGATCCCTAATCATCCCACTATTGGGATACCTACGGGTCACCTCTCAATCGAAGGGGTTTAGAGCATACTGCACCAAACTGTGCTTGCTTTTCAAGCCGCCAAAAGGAGCTCGAGATAAATAAACCAATCCATGGATAGGCTACCGTCGACGTTGCTTAACTTGCGTGATCAATTAGACTGACACTAGGCACTATTATGATATGATCTTTAATTATGAAGAAAGATGAATAGGTATTACAATGAAAATAAAATAATAGAAATAGATTGCTTGTTTGTGACTATGATTGGAGTGTCAACTTAGATATGAATCATTATGGTAATAAGAACAAATAAGCACAATGTAGAAAATGTGCACGTTTTGAAAAAAAAATGGTACATATTTAGTATAAAGATGTACCTAAACAAAAACTAAGGAAATCTTGTCTCGTACATAATACGCTATCATAGAATTTAATCAGTACACGACATTTTTCTATAAGTAATTTTTTTCTTGGCAATTCATTCACACTTTCGACTAGATTCGATTCTACGAGAGCAAGAATAACAAGAGAGCAAGAAACAACTAACATACGAGTAAGTATTATGAGCCACACCAGTCACACCATATAAAATTTGAGTTGGTATAGTCGATAATCGGCTTTGGTAAAACTATAGACGTTAAATTGTGTGCCAATCTGTACATTTCAACGTGTCGTTTGGCCGTTGGATGTGGGATAAATGACACGCTAGTTAGTGGATAAAATAAAAACGACGTCGACCGAACTGAGTGACATGTCGATTAATGTTTGGTAATAGACATAGTCAATTCGGCTCCAATTTAAAACCTAACAAGTCACATATCCGAAATCATTGCTTTTTGCAAGCATCGAATTAACTTGCTTCATGTATAGATACCAAACAGAGGTAAAACCAAGAGGAAAATACAGGATACTAGGAAGTACATAAGTAAAATAGAAATTGGAACAACCAACAAAACAAACAAACAAACACACACACACAAACACACGCATGCAACTACGCACGATTGCACGCACGCACGCATGCATGTACGCATGTACGCGCTCACACGCACACGCACACGCACATGCACACGCACACGCACACGCACACGCACATGCACACGCACACGCACACGCACACGCACATGCACACGCACACGCACATGCACACGCACACGCACATGCACACGCACACGCCACGCACACAACAACAACACAGTATACAAGAAACAACAAGAACACAGTATACAAAAATCTATAACGAAGGCAATTTATTTCCAAAACGAATGATGAATCGATAAATAATAATAAATTAGCATAGCTAAAAGACGTATAAAATACATGATGACAAATGTATTTTTCAACTGTTCACTAAGATTGTAAAATTAGTCTCGCATGATAAAACAAATACTGCATTTTGTAATTTCCCTATTCACATAAATCTATAGACGTAGTTGCACATGCATGTTCACGCTTCATTTGAAACAATGACTTTTTATTTACATTTCGCAAAGCTGTGTGACTAAAGAAATGCCAATGAATTATCTTAAATGTTACATTTCGTGTGCTTTGTGATACGTTTAATGTTACTTAAAGGCAGAACTGATGGCCGATGTAGCGCAATGTTTCAGCAATAGAACAACGGAACCTATACCTACAGGTAATGCACCCCTGTGCACCAACCTTCCGGTTATATCACAGGTTTGCGAGTCTCTCGTCTAGTAAACCAACCAGCCCAGAGGACCTTTCCCGCACCGCCATCGCGTTCGGTAAACCAACCAAGCACTCAAGCAGATTGGTAGCAGGTTTACTTCCTTATCACCTGCCAGCAGGCTACTTGGACACTCTTAAGTTGAATAGCTCGTGGCGACCGATGCTCGGTTTCCCAAGCATCGGGGCCCTACCACCACTCCCCTCCCTCTCTGTTCACTCTACTCCCTGCAATGGAGCAGGAAAACGTAGGATGGCCCGTCTTCTAGATGGACAGACGATTTGTGTTTCAATTCACGTAACTGCCCCCTTACCACCATCTCTTATTGCGATTCAATTACTGGATGGAATGCTTATTCATACCAATGAATAAGCGACTCTATTCCATTTGAGATAGAGTCGCATAATCATTGGTATGAATAAGCATTCTATTCAGTTATTGAATCGCAATAAGAGATGGTGGTAAGGGGGCTGTTCAACCGATACGATATCCAAGGGACTTAGTCGTTAGTTAAAGCATGGTGACATATGCTTCCCAAAACTTATACTGTTTGATATTTTTATTCCTATTTAACTTTAAATAGCTTTAACTTAAAAGTAACAAAGGTAAGTAAAGTTGAATCTCTAATAACGTATGGAATGGTCCTCATGTGAATGAGTGTTGAATATACGGGAAAATAGGATATGTGAAAAATTCAAATCTAATAGTTGTTATGGGAACCGCCATAGCTTCAGCAACCAAGTCGCTGCGGCAACGTAATGATTGAACGTTATGGGGATCGAACTCCTGATATAAATCGCGGAATGTCGATGTATAAAAACGGTACAGGGGTAATCATATATTCAGCGGAGGGCCCTATGTTCAGCGGTGGAAACTTGAATGATAAAATAATACATGTCTGGTTGGGAATGCTTAATAATTATTATAAATTCAAAATTTAAATTTTCTGTGTCATTTCTTGAACGCCATTGTGGTATTTTTGTACCTCTTCAGTCAGCCAGTCAACATTAAACTTAATTTTTTCGGGGTAGACCCCGAATCTTAAGTTACATTACTTATTTTAGATCCATTTACAATGCATTCGTATTACAATATCAAATGAGCCTCCTCTACACTGCGCAAATAGACATTCAGTTTCAATTGTACTAACGGAATAGGAACAAGGTTTTATAAGGTGAGTGAGGGGACTTAAAAATACACAAATGGGTGAGTTTCCCGATCTGCACACGAGAACCCAACCCCTCCGCTTATCTAAATCATCCTCAAATAAATCAAGTGGAAAATTGAAAACCGGGGTCCTCTCCGCTCGGTTACTCGATACTAAAAACTAACTTTGATTAACTCGACTCGTTTACCTGATTAAAATTTCGAATGGTCGAACAATCGAATACAAAATTCTTCACAAGTTGCTTGTAGCATCGCAATCGTTCTTGTTCTCAATAAACGAAATCATCGGGCTTGAAATTTAATTATCGGTAGGATTACGATTGAAAATATAAATTGAATTTGGGTTCTACTGTCTTTTTGTATTTGTTTTTGATGGCAAGATAAAAGGAAAGTTGGTATTGAAAGTCTAATTTAATTTAGAAGTTTAAAAAAAAGGAACCGCTTTCTTTGTTCATTGTACACTGTTATTTTTATGAGCTTTGTATATTGTTCTAATGAAAACGACTTAACTTAAGTTTATTTCGGAATTTAAGTGTTAATAGTACAGTTAAGTGCACATCACGCTTGACAGTCTTGGTTCGATTGTACATCGTATTGAATATGGCACAAGAACGGTGCAAAGGTGAAAATGCCAACCTTGTCATAGTCTTTGTTGTTCTAATTGATATAAACAAGTAACTTAAATCTTAGTGGAAAATCGGAAATTTCTATCACACTTCAATTAGATACAGCATCGTAATGTAGAGATGTGCAATTTCGATAATATCAGCAATATATTTCCCAAAAACTAGAATACTTTTATATATATTTTTTCACATCTTGAGATATTATATCTCTATGAAAATATCGTTGTCTTTAAGTAACAGTCTTTTAAGTTTATCTTAGAGCAGTCGTGGAGAGATGCTCTTCACACGCGTTGCTTTCAATATATTTTTCGCTCTTAATAAATGCAGAACGTATTATTCATAGAAGCCTTTATATTTCTGATAAAGTTCGTCCGTCAAAGTGGCAATCAGCATGGTTTCTTTCCCATCTTTTTTTCTTGAATGAACCAATATTCTTTAAAAAACCAATAGGCTCTTATAAAACTGACCACAATCCAATTCATAAATTTAGTATGTAAATTATAATTAACATTAGTTGACTGCTTGAATTCGACTAAGACCAGTAAACGAGAGTTATTAGGTTAAAGTCCCAACTAGGCAGGAGAGGTGAATTTTTCAATTTTAAATTATTTATAATATTTAGTTGGAAGAAATCAACTATTAAAATAATAATTACTACAGTAATTTATAGTAACTAAATCGTCTAATATTAATCTATTAAAGTACAATTATATACATTTGGTATGTATTCATGATTTTAAAACCCTGTAAAATGTTATTCAAAATTATATTTCACACAACACAATATTTCTAACAATTCACAGAAAAGACCGAGGAATAAAATCGTAAATCAGTGTCTACCGACTCGACAATGGTATCTTTCTGTTACAGGTCGAAATCTCGCATTGAACTCACTTCGGATACAATCGACTGAATTCACTTCTTATCATGTTCGTATGTGTCGATATAAAATCGAATTGTCTCAAAGTGGACTCTCCATCGATGATATCTGTAAGGTCGCATTCACATTTGATGTATTTAACAGTTAGCGACATGAATAGCGTGTCGTGATGTGTCGTGTCGTGACTTATGTGACGTCGAATTAGTTTGGGTAACGTAGTACGCTTTATGTGGGGAATTTGGGAGTTTTCCAGTATTTGGGAAATATTGCTAATATTCCCAGACTAATAGACCCAGACACATCTCAATATTATTGCTGCAATATACAAGATATTCGTCCAAATATAGAAATAGGTATATTCCATTTGAAAGCAAAGCATTTGTGCTGGTATTTGTTTTTGGAAATGTAACAGTAATTTCATTTGTAAACAGCTGAGTAGAAACTGACAGATACGTGCCGTATGGCACTTTATGTAGGTAATACATTATTTTAACACTCACTTTAGACGAAAATTAGATGGATAGTTTTCGTTTGTTGCTCGGTGTAAAGGTTATTTATTATTTACAAATAACCACCCATCCTTCTAGCTACAAAGGATTAATGTAGGAGATAATTATTCAGCAAGCTAAGATCCAAGGTAAGACATCTAAGAAGTCTCACTCAGGATCCTAGCTAGGAACGGAGTTAGTCAGAAGAACAGTGTAATAAGCATTGCGTCTGATTGGATCGGTATAAAGTTAATATATGGAAGCGAATAAAAGTGGAGTACACACATTTTTAATGATATGTCACGCTGTTACATATAAATAAATATTCTTAGACAAATTACACAATGACACCTAGCCCCAAACTAAGCAATGTTTGTGCTATGAGTACTAAATACCTGATATTATACAAAGATACTTTTTATTTCAAATATATACATACCTAGAAAACACCCAGGCTAAGACAAACTAATATGTTTTTGCACACAGATATTTGTCTTGTGCTGGAATCGAACCCGCGACCTCGGATTCGAAGTGGCCATTGCTAGCCATACGAGTACCGGGTATATGTAATAATACGATTCGCTCAAACCTTATAAAAAAAAGAGTAAAAGTCTGAATATCTACTGCAGCAGTGTATGTATGCACTCTAATATCGGTAGATACGCACATCCTACAGAAGTAATTGGTAGGGGAGGCAAGGACTGCGTTATCGATGCTCGTCAATCGTAGTAAAACTGCAAATCGCTCGTTGCATCGCCCGACGCGATTACCGATGCAATCTCTAGGAGAGTTGATACGTAAGATGGTATTGTTACGACCTAGACATTAGCATTGATGAAGTACCTTTGTGTGACATATTTATTGCTGTATTGTGACTGTATATCGTAGGATTTATAGAAATTAGTGTCAATGCAACAAATATCTGATCTGATCATTATCTGTTGCGGACTCTTTAGTGGACAGCCTCGCAAATGGCCACCGACAAAGAACTAACTACAAGACTGAAAATAAAATGAAAGGGACAATTTACAATCGACGAGGGTAATGATAGAAAGTGAACGAACCGAAATGTAAATAAATAGATATTATAAGCTGTAGGCGTAGAATTAAATTAGTTGAACTAAATGGATGAATGTTTTTAAATCTTACAATATCCTTTAGAGTTAAAGCATTCATGCATATGGTCTGTACTCTGCTGGTCAGGAAACGAAGTTTAGAACAAGGAATAGGGCTAGCATTGTTATCAAATGTGCCATGTAATAGCAGGCAATGGAGTCTGGCTTTCTATAATTGAGTTTATAGCAGAATAGAATATAAAATGTAGAAAATTCTCATGACGACGCGTCAAACGTTCTATCTTACGTTAGACCAACATACATAGGCATAGGCAACCATACATAGAGCCTATTCTACCTAGCGATACGAAAGTATAAAACCGTCGTTTTGTCTGTATAATCTAATTGCCCAATAATGTAAAAGGAGAGTATTTTTATCCTACTTGATTTGATAATATTTCCAGTCGGTCAATTTTTCCAAAATTTGTGTTCTTACTTTTAGCACACTTTTAGCTTCGCTGCTCTTACATTCTCTATGAAACCTTTTGATTGCTTGGCGAACGTATTCAGTCGCCGGGGTTCTATGTTCAATATTTATGTTCAATGTATTAAATTAGTATCGACCCACCTTGGTTTCCCACGAGTGCAATAAAATATAGCTTAAATTATTCGGTAATCATGTATCTCACGACAGGCAAAATATTTTTAACATAATAGTTCTATACTTTTCCCATTTATTACAAACAAAAATATAAAAATACATATCTTCTCTCTTTTTAACATTAGTGTAGATAAATAACTAAATTACATTTGATTTGTTTCAGGTATGGTTGCATTTCAGAATCGAAGGTTCAATTGTGGTAAGCATATTAAGTAGACACTCGTCGTAACGGGCTTCATTTATTACAAGCTTGTATTTTCACACCGGTGTCTGTAATCAAATTTTGAAAATGAACCCATATCCCAGTGGTCAATTGAGCTAAAAGTTAGTATACTCATTTGTTTCTCGTGATAAAGGACGATTATCATAATACCGCTATTTTTAACCCAATGTAGGGGCTGCCACAAAACATGTTACCTTTGCTCGTATAATGATTGCACCTACTATCCAAATCAATTCTATCATCAGACAGGCTTTCTGGCCCGATGTTCTGATCTGATGGTCTGATCATGAACTGGGGCGCTACCGTCTAAGCGGAAACCAATTCCTATCGATTCGTTGTGTTCGAATCCCACTAGGCGGGTGAGGTGGATTTTCCATTTATAAAATATTTATAATCGTCAATGGTTAAAAATTGGACGTGACAGACGGATAAGCGAGTGATTCTATAATAATTAGTTTGTTTCTTCATTCCCTTTAAAAAAGTAAAAGAAGCAAATAAGCAATAAAAACTCAATTTATGCGAGTCAATAAACCGAATATTAATACCAAACACGGAAGAATTTAACCAGAATTTATGTAACATGATTAAGAACGTATATCATAAACCACCTCCCATAAAGCCAGCCGCACTCTCACGTCTCGCGACCGACATTTTAGCGCCCTACATAAATTAGAAGCAATAAATATGTCGTTACTTTGCCGCAGGAAACTGTCGGTTTTTGACGCCCGTCGCAATGTACTCATACCATAATGTGTGTGTTTATTGGAATACCTTTTGAGTCCTTTTGTGTGTACGTATTTTGAAGATCCAGCAAGTAAAATTCAAAGTAAACTTACACATGTATATAATTATATCTATAAAATTTTAAGTATACTGTGTATTAAGTATACAATGTATGTGAGTTTACTTATGTTTATTTTACAAAACGTATAAAATGGAAATTGCAAATTACTTATAGTAAATGCATTATGTGACAAAAGTGACATTCTCTATAAATTTTATAATTTAAAATTTAATATTTAGTTTCTATATTATTCCCTTTTTGAACCTACCAAAGTGTTATCTTTGCATCATCCTAAGTCTGGTGGGGTTAGGATAGTGATAGTATAGTAATAATTTCGCGTACGTACTAGACGTACGGAAAGGTTAGGAAATTAAAATTTCACGTCAATAGATGTAACAAATTACACCACTCGTATATAACTCGCCTTTCGTGGTCGTATTAATAGGACTTTGCAAATGTGTCACTGTTTTTTTTTTTTATTTGTGAATTGAATCGTTATCAATAATTAAAAACTGGACAAAAATATAATTTTTTTTACTTCTAATAAATAAAAAAGACAATTATTTTGGGTGTTGTCGACCAAGAAAATGGCATTTTAATGAGTTTTGACAAAACTTCCTAGCACCTGTAAATATTGCTAACATTGATTTACTATTATTTTTGAGAGCACAGCAGCAAAAATAGACATTCTTAATTTGAAAAGTACAATCGAATGTCGATCTAAATGTGGTAGACCACTTATATATGGCCCACTCATAATTACTGAATATAACTACCTCCTTGACAGGGTTAAAGGACTTGTCATAAATATTGAATGGACTTATATTTTACCCAGGAAACTGTCTGGTTTTGACTGCGTGGTTATTCTGTGCGGTTCAAATTTAATTATTGCTTCCTGACGATGTGTACTATAAATTAAGTGCGATCTACGGATGCTATGTGGGCCGGATGTGATGATGATTGATGTTTTTAAAACCTGCGGTTATATGATGTAACGGTAAAAATTTATGTGTTAATTAGTTATGAAAAAGGATTATAATGATGTTAATGGCAATGTGTTAGGGTTATTAAACTTTATATGTCTAAATAGTGTTTATTTTGTTTTCATTATGGCAACCAGTTTGCCACCTTGGTGGTATGAAATATGTTATACGAATAGTGCTATGTGCATAATATGCACATAGCATTATTCGTATAACATATTATTCGTATAACATAACATATTATTTCGTATAACTTATTATTCGTATAACATAAGCTGAACCCAGGGCCGAAGAAGTTAAAATTAAAAACAGCATAATCATTATGATTATGCTGTTTTTAATTTTAACTTCTTCGGCCCTGGGTTCAGCTCTGGCTTTATTAAACGACGAGCCAGGTTGTATGGCTAGCAATAACTACTTTGACTTCGAGGTCGTGGGTGTCGTCGGGGATCAATCCTCGAACAAGACAAATATTTTTTTTTATTTTTTTTTATACTACGTCGGGTGGCAGACAAGCATACGGCCCGCCTGATGTGAAGCGGTTACCGTAGCCATATTAACGCTCGCAACATAAAATATCACTCGCGCGCCGCCCCGCTGCCATCGCAGCATCTCCTTCCTTTCTGGTAAAATAAATATTTTTGACCACGTTTGTCTTGGGTTGGGTATTCTCTCTTATGTAAGTATATTTATTATATATATTATGTAAGTATTTACAAAAAAAAGCCTATATATATTAATATATTACCATTTTATTATTATTTCATCCTATTTAAAGAACGGATGGAATCCTTACACGACAGAATTATTAACGACTTCAAACAAACAACAATAGGGTCGGAACAAAGAACTTTTATTTCAGTCAGTCAGTAAAATTTAATTTGACTCCCCTTAAATTAGTAGTTACGAACATAGTTTTGCGATGGCGATCCACGAATCAATAGTTCATTGTTTGGACTTAAATTCGGGAAGGGAACTATGTTAACCGTTTTAGGGTTCCGGCCTGGTACAAATGAAATCCGTTTTGGTAACACTATTCGATACCTCTAACATGAATTACGATTGTCCACATTTAAATTAGATCGATTTGTCTATGATAGCAGGAAAAAATGGAGTCGTAGTTGCTTAAACTGATACTTCTATTACATACTAAACTTCTTTTTAATTTTCATTCCAATGGCCTGACGTCTATCAAGGTCGGAAACTAATATTGAGAGAGTATTGATTTTACAATTATTTATCGGGAGGTGCAGTAGCTAATGTTAGTAAATAATAAACTATAATGTACTGTGATGCTTGCACCAGTATGCGAGCCGTTTAAGTAAGTTTTTTTGTATGCTAAGTACACAATTAGCATACAAAAAAAGAGTTTGCTTGTAATATTTTTCTATTATGGAAAACAACATAACATGACTTTTGAGTTCTGTAATCTTATGTACCAAACTAGAAGTACGGTAGGTAGGAGTGTGGTGATAGCTTAACATCTAAAAGCCTACGATATAAAATATGTATAAGTATTCGTAGCATACATGTTAACGCACTCACTATTCTCAAACAGCATTTGTACCTACGGAACTATCATGCTATACTCGACGTGTACTTACCTATTTATTTCTGCATCTGAACAAAGACGTTCTATTCGATGATTCTATTTTTGAATTTCTGGCATTCGATTACGTCACACAAAAGCGTTTTGTTCGTGCAAGTCGTAAACAGAGTACGTAATGAAATAAGCGTTCGTTGCACATGTTTACGTTCTACGTTCCGGGATCAATTAGGGATTTTATAAGGGATTTGATGCAATACTCTCACGATCTCATTGTGTCGGTGTTTTGTTTTGTTTGTTGGAAATGTTACATAGACATAGTACACAAGGCGGAAGTAAATAGTCAATCTTTGCTTTTGAGTTCCTAATATTTTTTTTTATTGTGAAATGACGATGAAAAGACTTTATGTGCATCATCCCTACTTAATGTTATAAATGCGAATGTGAGTTAATTTTCACAACTTTGTACACATATTCTCAAAAGTATTAGGAAGGACATAGGATACTTTTTATAAAAAAAAAGTAAACGCAGGCGAAGCCGCTTGTGAAAGTAACAAAACTAAATATGTGCAACATAAGATAAGTACATATGTAGTACGTATTAATGGTAGGAGTTTTGTACTAAATTTAGTAACACAATATAATTAAAGTTCTACCGGAACGGACGCAATCCAGAAAAAGGTAAATTTTACATGATTTTTCATTTCTTGTATTTGCGAACTATTTAGTTCGCTCATTATGTGCTAATTGTTTTTTACTATATACGTGAAGTGATATTAAAAAAGAGTGATTAGTATAATTTATACGTGAAATACGCCTTCAAGGAAAAAAATACATATAATATCTACTTATACTTATTTATCTATGTATTATTTAAAATAAGACATAAGGACAAAAATTTTGCTTTTTATGAAAAAAAAATATGTGTGCTTACGATCGGACATATTATATGAGTATATATCCGATCGTAAGATCACACAATTTATCTACAGATATCGTGCGACATTTCACAAAATAGAGATCCTTCTACGTGACCCCAATCTCTCACAATATGAAGCTGTCGCGTCACTACATTTTTCATCATAAGGCGTCATAAAGAGCACGAAGGCACGCTTTATAGTTCAAGCGGCTTGAGAAATATGTCGTCCATTCCGTACTAGTTCACGAAATATTACCAGACATTAAATTGATTTTTATTGTTTTTGGTTAGGTACCAACACATGGGCCTTTGTTCGCGAGGCATGTACAGTCAGAGTCGTAATTTTCTTAATCTGAATGTGAATGGGTCATATTATGTACTATTATGAGAGTTCAAATTCAAATCAGTTTATTGGCTTATTTACAAGGTTAGTTTACAATGATTTTGGGATTTCCTCTGTTATGTTGAAATAACCTGTATTAGAAGAGTCCCCTATACTCCTTGGAAAAAATATTATGTGTGTATGTTTGTTGTTATGAATGGGTCAAGACAAAAGTTTGAATAAGAAAATCGTGAACTTACTGATGCTACGGATGCTACGTGTTTTGGAATAGGGTATTGTAGGATATTTACTTGCAATTTCAAGCGCATTGATAGACCTCTAAAGAATTTTCGTTTTATGTTTGCTGCTTTCTACATATTCATGTGTTTACCTATACATACGCACAATACCTTCAACCTTCATTAACAGGCAATGGAGCAATGTGTCTATTAAATTTCTACAATGAAAAGAGGTTCCATTACATGCAAACGTGTAATAGCAGTTGCTTTTTAGAATGTGTATGCTAGTAAAGTTCAAGTTTAAGTATTTATTCAAAACAATTTACATTGTGTCTGAAATTATAGGTTCTAGGTAAACTCACAGGTAAATTTCACTTAAGCATGAAGCTGGAAATAGCAAATAGCAATCTATTTTATATTTTAATTTTGTATCGTGACTCCACGTTTGCACGTTCATCGTACGAGCGAGCATCGGTGTCATTAAATTGAATTTTCCCTGAGATGAGATGATATCTATCTAGAACGATTTTGATTTTTCAATGAAAATATAACTATAGTTTGGGTTGCCAGCCCCCTTACCACCAACTCTTATTGCGATTCAATAACTGAATAGAATGCTTATTCATACCAATAAATAAGTGACTCTATTCGATTTGAAATAGAGTTGCTTATTCATTGGTATGAATAAGCATTCTATTCAGTTATTGAATCGCAATAAGAGTTGGTGGTAAGGGGGTTGGTCGCCAAATCTAATAGCCGGACAGACCAGCAAGTTTGGACGGACATTTGGGTTATAAAGCCGGACACCCTAAACTATTGAAGATCTTGTGTCTTAGTGTTAATAGGTGTATGTATGTTGTATATAAAATCAACGCTCAACTCGCTCTGCGCTCGGCGCTCTCGCTCGTTTGCGTAATGTAAAAAGCCTAACAAAAGCCGGACACCTTTCATTTTGGCCGGGCATGCAATCAAAAAGCCTAACTATGTGCGACTTTTCCGGACGCCTGGCAACTAACTATAGTCATAGTTGATAGATTACCACTCGGGATATGCTATACCTATGTTGGTAAACAATAATGATACGTATCATTATTATACAATGAGGTATTTATCATTGTTTAACAGAAGAAAAAGATTACAGGAAGGCACTCAATCTTCGTAGAAAAATCCACGTCCATTCTGCTATGTGAGCAGATAATATCTTTCTATTGAATTCTGTGGGGTGTAATTTTATATCGACGCTCTACAGGTGGCTTTATTTACGACTAGTGGAAATTTTTACTTTGGACATGTTAACGTATTGGATATTCTGTAAGAATTCTTTTCACTTTAAAATATTGCCAAACGGGGAAGATACCATTAGGGAAGTTATGCCATATATTGAATAGATTAAGCACAGCATAGTAAAACAACCAGTAGTTTGACTTCATACTAGCGCCCAAATGAATGAACTTCATTTCAAATGGAATAGAGTCGCTTATTCATTGGTATGAGTAAGCAATCTATTCAATTATTGAATCGCAATAAGAGATGGTAGTAAGGGGGCAGGAAGTTTTGGTGCGCGGCGCACCAAAACTTCCTGAGCGGAACTTTGCTGTGGATTAAGGCTGTTGTTGAGGTTATTATAGTGGATACAAAAATACTATATAATAGTTTTGTATTTATTTACTATATTATATTTTTTGAACAGTCTAATTACTGTTTATAAAATTATGTTTTACATTATTATTAAAAATACTACGTTTGTATATTAGAGGGGTGTAAACGAGTACGTGGGTCACCTGATAGAAAGTAATCGACACCGCCCATGGAGATTACCAACACCAAGGGGTCACCGATCTGTTGACAGCCTGTTAAGGGAAATATAGATTCTGTTCTTAAAGGCTCCCATGGCGTAATTGTTCAGAAATACCACTGAGGGAAGTTAATTTCCCAATTTCACAGTTCGTGGTATAAAATGTGAAAATGATAAGCGCAGTAAATTTAAAGTTAGTACTATTTTCGAAAATTAATTAAAGTATATGAGATAAACAGATTTCAAAATTGTGTTTTCGCCGCTCATTATTTATGCTCAAAGCTTTTTTCAATAAATAATATTGTACATATTTATTTTAATTTCGTGATTATTTTTAAATCAAGTAACTGAAATTGACAATGGATAGTTAAGATAGTCTAATAAACCACTATTTAAGACTAAATATATAACTTTTAAATAAAATATAAAATTTTATACGTCAAAATTTTCTATACAACTGTACTAAATTATGATGTAACTGCGCAGATGCAATGTTTCACAATAGAGGATTAAACATTTGAGTATGTATAAAGAGGATGATGTTATAGCCCATTGCATGCGGCAGGATTATTAGAAAATATTTTGTGTATGACGCGAGTTTATGGGATTTCACTGAGTGTCGGTAAAAAGGATATAACTTTGAGTTTAATGACAATTGGAATTGTATTTCTGTTTTACTGTGAATGTAACTTCGCATTTCGACGTATGTTCCTGTAATTTGCAGTTCTATTGTTTTACAATTTGAGAGATAAATTTTTTTTGATTACGATGTTTCACTATAATTATTCACAAAATATAAGATTCTTATGCGTATCTTAATAAACTCACAATTAAATCATTACTTTCAAAGATTATAAAGCAAGCAAAATATTATAGTTTTAATTATATTATATCAGTAAAAATGGTCTCGTCATGTTTCTTTATTCATCATTATTATTCATCGTCTTTATTGGGTCGAAGTTAAAACATAATATCCCTTCGACGCGTACGTAAACTGGCTTGATCTAACAAAAAATAAGGAGGGCCGATTTTTGGCCATTTTCGTTACAGGTTTTTACCTGTTACCTAGCTTCTGTCCACGATTTCACCCGCCTAAACTGCAGAATAACTATTAAAACATTCAAAATATTTATGAAATAACCACATTAAACTATAACTATTAAACTATCGCGTTGTATGATTTATGAAAAATAACAACGGGAATTAACGCGATCATGCATAAGGGTATGTACATACCTTTATTATTGCCTGACAATTAAATACCCTTATGCATGATTGCGTTAATTCCCGTTGTTATTTTTCATATATCATAAGCATTAAACAATTTTGAATAACTACAGACTTACGGTTTTTAGAATTTTCTTATCTCATTTATTTTCGAATAATTAGAAACGAATAATGTTCAATCTAACATCGGCTCCCAATAATAATGCACGAAATGAACTATCAATCCTGCAGAACAGACTTTATTCTACGAATGAGTCCCTTTGTTATATAGTCATCAAAAATAATCAACTTAGACAAAATTTATTGAAACCATGCACCGTTGTAAAAATAATTCCATCGAAAAGTTCGTCGCGGTCCTTGCCCACCCCTTTATTACTTGCGAGGGTATAAGGGAAGTTGTGTTAATTCGCGAATAGTACCCGTGCAGTCATGCGTGGAAATTGTCCTGGCTAAATTGGAACCATCAATTGCTATCCTTAGTTTGCAGGTGAAGTTCCGATTTGTACAAACGGGTAACTATAGAAACGAATTTTGAAGCAATATACAAGAAATGTTTTTGTGGGCATATGTTGAATCGATAATGCAATTAACGAGGGTGAAAATGACATACTATTATTTCAAAAGCGTCTGTCTATCGAGCGAGTATAGCTCAAATATTGCTATGGCCGGTGCCTATCACATTATGATGATTTAAGAAACATACTGCATTTCGTAGCAAGTTTTAATAAGCGTCGTAGTTAGGATCACTGGTGCTTAGTACTATTTCTTCGATTCACCCGTAGAACACAAAGTCCAATCTGTATTTTTTGGTAGTTCACTTTCATGCGTTTTTATGCGGAACTAATATCAGAGTGAAGTTTATTTGATTCTAAATGTCGGAAGATAAATATGATAAGAAAAACTTAATAGGTATGTCTGAAGAATTCATATTACTTATCTAGTCTAGCTTCGAATACGAGTAGTTTTTTGTTCCATGATCCCATCGGATGCTGTTCTACGGATCTGTCGAAGAAATAGTACTAATTCATCTTATGTATAGGTATGGTATGGACATCCATTGCTGCTCTCTTGAGTCGACCTCACCTCCTCCGAGTCGAATCTGGGAACATATTTAGGACGGAGGCAAATATATTGGGGTATAAATGGCTCACCATGATTTTTAGAGCCAAAGCCAAACTGCCTAACCTGCCGAATAACGAAAGAGTCAAAATCAAAAGAGAAGTATATATTTATATAACAGCGTATTTGTAAGCTGCCCGACAGGGGAATTACACCTAGAATACCGCAGCCAAATTATATCCCTTGAGAGTGGTTGTATTTCTGCGAGTGAGAGGGGAAAGAGTTGTTGCTGTAGGGAACATTATGGCTACGGTACCCGCTTAAAATTAGACGAGCAGTATGCTTGTCTGCCACCCGACGTAGTATAAAAAAGAACACTGACATATCATTCTACGAACAGCATTTTGATATCCGACAAAATATTGATATTCGTGGAATAACCTGTGCGCTTTCCGGGCAGGTGTTCTACATGGAATATGTCAAACGGTTTCTTCGATGTAAGATGAAACGATTTCTATATTGTGATATGTAAAATATCTAATCTAAAAAAAAAAAAAAATTTGACTAACTGTTTTCCCCTAGCATGCTTGTGATACCTGAACCTAGCTGACTGGCTGTAGTAACTTTCTTCTATTGAATTTGTATGAAGCACTAAGTTACAATAATAATCTTAAATTTTGGTAACAAACAAAAACTAACTTCTTAAAGCAAATCAAAATGGCTTCTTCAATAAAATACATTATGTCGAAGTATGGTCTTTATATAAAACTTAAACCCGCAATTTTAAAGCCCAAAGAATTTGATAAAAACATTAAAGTACACGTATAAAAACTCAACGTAAAGTAACATAAAAGCCACACTTTCACAATGTAGTTTAAACGCCTTTTTACGCGTCAACGAAACCACATGATTATATTTTAAAGCTGTCAGCGCTTAGATGTATCCATTCGTGTGATTTATATGGGATATTTAACATGTGGAGGGTAAAGAAAAAGTAAGATTTATTGCGTCATTCAGTTTATAATAATAAACGGATACAGAGTAATAAACATACATACAGTGATTGAGTAAACATGACTATGAAACTTTGATTAGAACTACGCTGTGTAAATTATCAAACTTAATCGAAAACGATGAAACTTTGATTGATACGACGGGTGGTAAATAAGCATGCAGCCTTCCTGATAAGTCCCTTTCACGCCTTTCTTGAAACCTCACACTGTAGACTCTACGAACAAATTCAGTGGAGTTTTTGGCATTCGGTATCAAATCATAATCAGTCCACTGTTAGCATAAGGATCTACCTATCGAGCTTTGTTTAGAGCATACCCCACCACGCTGCTCGACTGCGGATTGACGGAGTCCAGTGGTTTCAAGCTGCCTGAAGGCCACTGTCTTAACGGCTGTCGAATAATAACAACAACCGGGACTGACAGCTTAACGTGCCCACCGAAACACGAAAGCATGCAGTTTATTATACAATAAAGCTTACACTGTCACCCATATCCAATTATCTGTAAAGTCAGCAAGAATGATTGCCCTTGTTGAGTTTGTACACTTTTTATGTGAGACGACGATCCTGGATTTATATTCAGTACTTAGTTTAATTATACACATACCAACTTCTCCGTAGAACGGAGTTCGATGTGATCATAGAATAAAAATGAGTTAAATAACTAGATGATATAAAGAATATGAATTCTACAGACGTACGATTTTTCGAATTTTCTTATCTCATTTATCTTCCGATATTTACAATAAAATATCGTTCAATCTGACATTAGTTCCCAATAAAAACAATGCAGATCGGACTTTATTCTACGGATGAGCCTATGTGTACCTGATTGATTTACGTATGTCCTACTGATGATGTGAACGTATTGTATTGTAATAAAATAACTTGTGTATCATCATTAGGTCATTTTAGTCTCCACTACAGGAACACGACCCTCTACGTCCGTCCCAGACAGAAGGAGGATTTGCCTTACACTCCCCGCGCTGGCCAGACAGGTTGGGGAGGACTGATCGATGTCTTATAATGTATTTTCCTTAGTGGCCTTGTACGACATCCACGGGAAGAGACGGAGTGATTCTATTATAATCTGCCGGAAACCACACGGCCAACTTGTGTATAATACTGTTAATTTTTCAAAAAAACTCAATATCTTTCTCTAATATCTATGTTTAACGTATTGTACATAAAGTATCTAAAAATATTACATGATCGGATATTATTCGAGTACACAAACGCCTACAAGTACTTAGTTTTGTTACGTATTATTGATTCCCAATATGGATTCATTTATATACGATGACAAAACGACCCACAGTTGTAACATTCTGCAAATATACTTCAACATACATGATTGCTTTGTAGTACTATGCGACTTGTGTTAAGGCTAAATTTAAAGTAGGTAATTTTAATGTGATCATCTAATGAAATTACATTTTGTAAATATTTGTAATTAATAGGGCAACGGCGCGTCGACAACTCAGCGAGACGTTCCGTTTCTTTAAAAATATTACGTTCCTTCATATTCAACACTTTGGATACCGCCTGTCACCTAAAAGAATTATAGCGTAACTTAAAAATCGCCGAAAACAGCTTACTTGTGGAAAAGCCGTAATAAATAACAATGTGTCATGGAGCTAAACCACTAGGGGGCGCTGCGGCTCCACAGGGACCCTGCTCATGTAAGGTTAGAGTACTTTTATTCTATTTGGTGTTAATGCACTTAGTGCCAATACATGTATAGGCGTATCTATCGAAGGGTTTGGTCATTTTATGGGTTTGATCGAAACGGTCTATAAAACTACTCGATATAAATAAAGGGGAAGCCTTTACTAAAATTTGCTATGTTAACATAACATGACTAAACGACTTTTTGTTATTCAATAAATAAATCTATATTTTTAAGTATGAATCTAAGTTTATAAGTATTACGTGTAAAAGTAAAATTTGAACTAATAAGAAATATTTTTTTATTGCCAAATAGACAGAAATAGATAGATCTTTGACTAAGGTACACTATTTTAAACAGATCAGGTTGAAATTTGGCGTATAAGTTATTATGATGTAAACATCCGCGAAGTAAGGGTTTTGGAAACTACTATAATAAAAAAAAAAAAACGACTGAAAAGGCGAAATGCTTGACAACTTCTGTAGTGAAGTGCGTAGTATTAGGCTTCATTGACACCAAAGATGATGACACTAAAGAAACAAACATTTGTGACCATTAATATATTTGTCTATCTAACACATATAAAACTGTATTAAGAAGGAAGGCACAAAAGTATTATGTTTTTAGTTAACCATGATAGCTGTAGGCTAGATGGTACTTTGTAATTTATTCCTAAAATATTTTTAGAATTGTTTGCATGTTTGAGATTAGGTGTATTTGTAAACATTGAGAAATAAACAGTGGAGGCGCCGCAAGTTATAAATAAATGTTTGCATTTGTAAAATTCAATAATCCTCTAAAACATATCAGGTCTTAGAGGACGCGTATCTATTCAGAAATCAGCTCCTTTTCAAAACACGCTTATTTCCATACGTTGGCATGTTATTGAAGAGTGGTTCTTTGAATTGCAAATGGGCCGGTCTGAGCTCGGTCCTATTGAAATGTCAATTTGTTTTCTATTGGGGTTGGATGTTTGGTTACCTCGAGACATATCGCCTTACTATTGTGTGTTTTGGCCTTAGTATCGAGCCGAGTCTTGAACTTTCCCTTTCGTGAGCTCCGTGCTTTTGTTTCCGCAACATCGCTCTCCTTTCGAGTGTCGTGGAACCATAAATTCCACTTTTTTATAGTCTATTAACGTTCCCGGGACCTTTCTCTTTACTGCCCAGTGAAAGGCTAAATTTATCACTACTGTAACATAAAAATCTGCACAGATTATCTTTTTCTCAGGTTTTGAAAATCTGGGCTACGCGTATGTTTCACACGGTGACATATGAGGATATGAGTTTACAACGTACAGTTTTGACATATGACACTACTAAAAATAACGGCGTTCTTTTAAATTGCATAATGTACCTTTTTTTAACAATTTTTCGTTGTACTTATAATTTTTTGTTTCTATCCTTTTTTTAATACTCGTATTTCAACAACTCTAAAATTTCTTTGATCCTTAAACTAATTCAAAAGGAGGATGATATTCCGTGGAGCGGGAGAATAATCCTCGGATAAAACCATATAAAAAATATAAAAATAAAAACGAAAACATATCCCCTTTGGATAGTGCCTACCTAAAAACATGAATGCGTCAAAATAAAGTCGTTAAGAAGTTTAAATCGCGAATGTGTATGACAAAGTGTGCTTGAAATTGTGGGGATTCTTTTTTTATATCGAGTGGTTTTATAGTAAGGGCGGTATGAAGTTTGCGGGTATCGCATCCGGGTCATATCCGGTTTTTATTAGAACCGGTATCGAGTGCCTTCGAAGGGCTTTTGTGATTTTGGGATTCAGAGGCGTTCTATTGTGAGCAAGATGTCGCCCTTATTGTTATTTATTGCGGGAGTAAAAAGAGACTTGTGTAAAAAACCGATAATATGTCTTATTATTTATAACTATAATAGAAGTAACAATTTACGTAATGTACGTAAAGTTGCATTAAAATTATTTATGATGAAAATACAACCAATACAACTACATAAGTTGTATTTTCATCATGGCTTTGGAGTTAATGCATATCGAAGTGTATTGGTTGTATTTTCCGTAACACTTTTTATACGGTTAAACCAAGTTATTTATGACCATAAAAAGTATCTATGGGAGCAATTGATTTTAGTCAAGTCAAGTCTATAAAAGTCAGAAATCCTGAAAACTTTTTGACGTGACAACGTCTTATAAATTGGTTAGCCGGGTGACACTTCAAGAAACTGGCTCACGTTATGCGCTTACAATGAGAGCGAGTGAAAGGCACGCGTCCCTTCTAAGAGCGAGAGAGACAGACATAAAAAGTGAAAGGCATGCGTCCCTTCCACTCGAAAACATTTTACCACTCAAAGTCGTTGTCACGTAAAACTTTCGCCCGTATACCGACTTTACAGGCAACCAATTTTTTTTTATATACCTATTTGGTTTGAATTTTATGAAATTCTACCATTATAGTTTCAACAGAACTGTTGAGGTAAGGAGGCTACTAGTGATTTAAAATAACATTTCTACTGTCATTTGTCGCTTTTTAAGATTAGCTAGAGATTAATAGAACTATTTAAAATAATAATGTTAAAGATGGGAATAAATAAATACGGGATTTTATTAATTTGATTTGATTGATGACTACATTCAGATTCAAAACTAACCGAAGTGCAGTCGGTTCAAACAAAGTTCAGTTAATGCTGTCGAAGTGCTATAACTTCTAATTCTAATGTGTAATACCTACCAAATTCGAAACGAATTTCTATGCACAATAATTATAACACAAAATGTATACAAATCTCTCCGTTATGACACTTATGACCTACGGATACGGTGCAGAGACTTCGACGCTGACCGTTGGGCTGATTCACAGACTAAAAGTTGCACAGCGAGCGATGGAGAGAGCAATAATCGGAGTTTCTCTAAGGGACCGAATCCGGAACGAAGAAATTCGACGGAGAACCAATGTGGTCGACATAGCTCTTAGAGTTAGCGAGTTGAAGTGGCAATGGGCTGACCACATCTGCCGAGTCAGCGATGGCAGATGGGGGAGGAAAATCCTAGAGTGGAGGCCACGCATTGGGCGACGAAACGTAGGGTGCTTCTCTAGATGGACCGACGACCTTAAAAAAGTGGAAAGGCGGAGGATCGCATATGGTGGAAACCTATTAGATAGGTAATTTTGGCTGATAGTGATGATGATGTATACAAAGAAGCAGCAAAATTGCCTTACCTTATAGCATCTGAAAATTTGAGTGAACTGCGGCATAAACAACAAATGTTATAAAAAGTAAACAAAAAGATGTTAGAGTTTAAAATTACTTTGGGACTGTAAACAAGCGAGTGGTAAACAAAATGAAGTAACAAGTTTAATCGTTTACTCCTAACTTGATTACCCTTTCGAACCATTGAAATTCAGATTAAGTATTAGCATTCAGCTTGCAGCCTTCGAGATGGCTGAAATGTTTTTGTTTCTCCTTCGAAAGATCGTATAATTGACAGCCTTGCCGACCTAGCTTTAAATAAAATTGTCAAGTGGGAGTTGCGCCTCGGCAATCGAATAGATTTATAGTATCGCACGCTTACAAAGATTGAGGAGCTCGATGGCATCATAGCACGTGCCAGCTTAATAGATTACGCAAGTTAAGCAACATCAGCTGTAGCCTGTCCATGGATGGGTTTATTTATCTCGAACTCCGTGCTTCGGAGGATACGCTAAGCTGTCGGTCCCGACTGATGTCATTAGATGAAAGTCGTTAAGCCAAGTCAGTGGTCTTTGGGCGGCTTGAAAACACTGTGCTCTAACCCTAAGTTGAGCAGCGTGGTAGAGTATGCTATGCTCTAAACTCTTTCTATTAAGGGAAGACCTGTATCCCAGCCGTGGGATGTTTATGGGTTGATGTAGAAGTCTTTGAGAAATCTGCTTTGTCGTTTTCTTGTGAAATGATACAGAATATTATTTTCAATCTTAATTGCGTTTACAAGCTATGAATACTATTACTTTTACATATTTTTCATGTGTATGAAACATATTTACATACAATTATGTTAGTTTGTAGGTCTGCTACATTGTCTTACAAAGACATTGTTTTATGATATTCATCGTATTGTCTCGTTAAATTGTCTGGTTTAAAGAATGTAGCATTATGTATACATACTTATCTACAATTATCACAAAATTAATTTTATTATTAATTGCTTTATTTTAGTAAGTATATGATGGACACAGTAGCCACGAGACACATGCTTCGGCATGAACCCATAATCATGCGTCTTATAAATCCACAACATGAGAGTTCATCTCTATATGGTCAGTTTGTTTACGTTGACATGATAGAACGCGAACAAAAAGCTCCACTAAGCACTCTGTTCAATAACCAAGTGAAACAACAAGATGTTGCTGAATCACAAATGTTTACAGAATCCATTCATGTTTACATTTACGAGCTGAGCTTGAAGCTTTTGAAAGCTGTGTACACTATTGTTACGTTAGTTCGCTTATTTGGAATCCAATGTTGGTACGGTATTTGGGTCGATAACCGATCATATCTGAACTGACCCATCTGTCTATTTCCCATTCAGAAGGTGTCAAGATAGGATACCATCCATTATTTTAGGGTTAGTAACGTATATGTGGCTATATTGAACGGAATATTCTTTTTAGATGGTGGTATATTTCTTTTTACTCACATTAATATATATTTCTTGTTTTTCACTGTCCAATGTTAGGTTGTAACCTGGGTAGACATAATTACTGACCGTTTCATTGGCATTTGGTACCTGTGCTTTTCTGGCTTGCTACTCATGTTCATTAGTGTTCATGTGTTGACTTTAAAGACTATTTTGCCGATTCCCGCTTCAGGTTTTCGAAAATAGTTAACACATCCTCTAGTACATATTAGTCGCAATAATATATTTATATTATTGCGACGTCTTTAAATAACAAATCAAAAAAAAAAAAGGATACAAGCCTATTTCCATTCCAGGTACCACGGGATAAAAATAATTTTCCATAATATTAAACTAGGCACTATGAGTAACATACTCCGAACTTTGATTACTTAGTGACATCAAGACGTCCTCTTATGTCTGCCATGTCCCATAGGAATACAAGCGTGAATTGTTTGTACAGGTAGAAACCGACTCATGTCGGTAAACTTAAATTGCCTATCTTCCAAACACGCTATAATCAAACCAAAGTTTCTCACTCCTGTGATTGGTGTTACGCTGACAGGGTTGTGAAAATTATAAAATCGCGACTGAATTATGTAATCCTGGTGCAGTGGTCGAAACGGGTAGGAATAGTTACTTTAGTACTTAAAATTTAAGTAAAATTGAGGATAAAAAAATGTCGTGTGATAAATTTGTATTGGTTATTTGTAGATGTTTTACATGTATTGTTATACATTTGTATTATTAAGTACGTATTCAGTATAGTACAAGTGCTTTATTACAACGTTATTCAATTTCTGATGTAAAATAATGAAATAATTACGAGAATTTCCCATTATTCATTGTAAAAGCTTTAACTTCTTTAAGACACGAGGGTAAATTTAAATGAGTAATTTATCCAGTATACTGATAGTAATCTCAATCTCATCATAAATAATTTTATGCAAAGGTATAAAAAAGATAATAGAAAAAAGGTATTCGACCACTAAATTTTAGTTCAGGATTTGAATAACTTTCCAATCAAAATACACAAATTTAATTAACTTCAAATACATATCTGTTTTGCGAAATTAAATTTCTGCATAAATTGTTACGTAAAATTCAGGCCATTACTATCACCGTTACCTCGTTTCATTAACGCAGGCCACAAATTAACGAGATGACCCATTACGGAGACAATAGCAATCTGGTCATTGTAGGTATTGTATCTATAATTGTATGTTAGTTTGTAGTTATTTTATTTTGAAACCTGCATACGAATTCTTCTCTTCTTGAGTCGTTCTCCTTATTACTGAGAGTCATAACCTTCACGTATCGTTTTAAGGACGAACGCTCTCCAATAGGCTATTTGGATTTTTTTTCGGTTTCATATGTAGGGACGTAATAATATAACCATAGGTGAAAGAATTACTTCGATAGCACAAAAATCTCTCGAGATATGTTAATTTGAATATCACAATTTTGGACTTTCCCGAAAACGCTCCATACAAAAGGCTATTGAGTTATGACGTCACAGCTTTGTATTTTGTATGCATCAAATCAGAAATTTATACGACAGCTATGTTAAATATTACGTTTATGTAATTAGTATCATATTAAAAGTTATAGTATTTTTTATTGCTTCTCCAATGGATTTTTTTTTTTAATTTCATACTTTTAAAATGGACTTTCCCGCCAAACTTTGATCGACCCTAATCGATCGGACGGAAGATATTAGAATGAAAGTTTGCAGATCTTTATAGTTTTGTGTATTTTACGATATTGTTAAATAATTTATACAATTTTTGAACATTATCAAAATTAAATAGCCTATTGTTGCGGTGTTCTGCAGAGTGCATAGCCTAAGGCAAGTAGGTGTCAGCAGAGTCGCGGATCTGATCGGTCCAGCGCATTAGGCTTCTTCCTCTAGGTCGTGTTCCCTGAATCTTCAATGTCACTAGGAGCTTTTCCAGGTTGTCGTTCTTCTTTCTGGCTATGTGACCAAATAAATCGAAGATTCTACTGCAGATAGATGGTGGATAGTCTCATGGTCATGCAAGTCATGGAGGATCGAGGCATTGGTGCGATGGGCCGTCCACGATATTCTCAACATTCTCTTACAGCACCACAACTTAGTCCACCTAAAAGTTGTTAGATGATCTAGTACGAGCATTATATTTTTGCATTTTAATCTTTTACATTTATGACTGTACGACAATGAAATAGATCTAGAATTACATATACGTTTAACAACTACGTTTAAAAATAAGTGCAACAGCTTCAGAGTCTGACTGTACTACAAACGAAGGAAATACACTACAGTGCTATTACTTATTCTGTGGAAACGGTGCCTCAGCTACTGTAATGTAATTTAAAACGTTTATTTAAGAATAATGCACGTAGTATTGCCGCTGTCTAGCGCTTAATTTGTGTTTACTATTTCGAAAAAACATGTTATTTAAAAAAAAGAAACCCATTGCATCAATAGGTAACACTTTAAAATACCTTAAGTAAGAACTCTTCAATTGTCGTGTTCGTGACAACCCTATTAAGATTACTGTCTATATTACAAGTGACCTCACGGATTAATGTGATTAATAGTTGATAGAGGCGATGAAACGTTACCGAATGTGTGAGATTTACAAGTGAAAAATTATGAATATAAATTTTAGTCTTGCCTAATGGAAAAGTTGTTTTATGCATGTAAATTTAAAACACCATAAAAGTGAATGAAAAGTACTTCATTAAAAAAAAGTAGAAAAAGACAATTAAAATCTATAGAAAAGATCGTAATTATTTTTATTGTCAGATAATTTTCTTCATATTAATTTGTTGGTGCACACCAAAATATGTATATAGTATACAGCAAAAATATTGTTAATATCATAGTCTCTCTGTTTTACATGTAATAATGAATTGCTGCAAACCAAGGCAAGACTGAAACTCGACACTTGTTCTTATTTTAATTATGGCATTGAAAACCGAAGCTGCTGAAATTTAATTTCGATAAAAATCGGTTTTTTCTCTTGATGTGTATCGTGTGAACTCTATTCATTAGGGCAGCCACTATCCCGTGACCTCACGACTTGACGATTAGGGCGTGATGGACGCTTCGTCAGTTGACTGACAATATGCGATATGGTGAGAAATTATGAGAATAATTTGCTTAGAGAAAGTAATGCTGAATCGCACGGTTCACTTTGGCTTTCAATTTTGATGAGTTAATTTAAGATGAGCTTAATAATGTAACGAAGAATTGTGAAAGTGTTTGAGTTTCAAGTAAAAGTGTGCAATGGACAATTTGCTGGTAAAATATGTATGAAGTAAGATATAAAATGTCATTCATATTATTCTCTATATATAAGATGATAAAATATCATTAAGATATCATATATGATGTAAAATATCATTCTATATCTCCAAAACATACTTTTTGCTTGTTAATAAGTAATAACTATTGTACTACTAATAGATAGATGGATAGATGATTTTTTAGGAGAAGACAAATTTCATTCCAGAATTGAGACCTAATTAGATCGATTTCTTGCTCCCGTAAAATCATATTTTTTGTTTTTTTTTATACTACGTCGGGTGGCAGACAAGCATACGGCCCGCCTGATATGAAGCGGTTATTACCGTAGCCATATTGACGCTCGCAACATAAAATATCGCTCGCACCGCCACCCCCGCTGCAAACGCAGCATCTCCTTTTTTTCTGGTGACCTCACTCACACGCAGGTACACAACAACCCTTAAGGGAATTGTTATTTGGCTGCCGTATTCTGTTAGGTGGAGTACATTCTCCAGACGGGTAGCTTACAATTACGCCCCCTACCTCTCTTTTCGCCAGAGCTTCAGTCAGCAGGGTGCACCGCATGCAGGTGAAGTTGGCTTTGGTTCGAAGATGTTGATGAACTACTTACACCCCAAAATTTCATCATAAGTAGAGGCGTTCACGAGAACATCGTAGTATATCCATACCTATATATTCATTTGTTTATGTACAATATACAAGAATTTGTATCGTGTATTAGTAATAATAATAATGAAATAAATGAATATTTCTGGACAATAGTGCCAAATTAAGCGCAAAGCTTGTACTATGGATACTAGATAACTGATATTATACTTAAATTTGAGCCACAGAAATTCATGTTATAATGAGCTAAATACACTTTTATTTAAATAAATATACAATATCATTGTTATAAGTAAAATAAACTTAAAATAGATAAAATTAAATAAATACATCTTAATTAAAAACTGACTAACATTTTATACTTAAATACATTTTTTTTGTAAATACATACATAGAAAACACCCAGACCAAGACAAACAGGCATATTCATGCACACAAATATTTGTCTTGTGCGGGAATCGAACCCGCGACCACGGGGTCAAAGTGGCCATTGCTAACCATTCGACCACCGAGCTCGTCCTATCGTCTAATAAACGAGAATTTCATGTATATCAAGGATAAAATATTTCATTATTGGTCATACTGGTCAGTGACTCGAGACTCACATCCGCTCACAATACCGTATACAATTGAATAAACATAAAGGTAAATAAAAATATCAACATTGTATTACAATGTAGAAAGAAACCCGTTTCCAATAACAGTTAACAACTGCAAAACAATACTGAAAGCGAACTGAGGTTTAAAAGCAGAAAACATTTTTATATCAAACATCGGGTGAATGAATACAGGCCAACGAATAATGGGTAATTGTGTTTAGGTTTTTGAAATATCACGCCGCCATTGCGTAATCAACTGATGTCAATTTAAATAGTAATATATATTATGTGTGTACTCATTTACATGTTTTATTTATTTCTTTAAACTTTATGGACCACAAAATAAGGATACAAAAGGCGAACTTAATGCTAAGAGCATGCATTCTCTATCAGTCAATCTTTGGCAAAACAATACACGAATTTGGTTTACTATATAATAAAAAAAATACATGATATAGTTAGATAAATACGTAAATAATATACAGAAGGTAAAAAAGAAAATTAAGACGATGACGATCAGTGTCTGGATAAATTATTCAGCAAATGAACATACTTTTTGAAAATGAACGTACTGGAGGATTCTCTTATATAGATTCGGGTATTATGTTTTCTATAAACAACGTAATGCAAATTTAATATGAAACAAAGCGGTTAGCCATGGTAAACAGAGACTTGCGTTGTTATTCACAGTTCGACGAGCCCGGTGGTCGAATGGCTAACCATGTCCACTTTGACTCTGGGGTCGCGGGTTCGATCCCCGCACAAGACAAATATTTGTGTGCATGACACATGTGTGTTCGTCTTGGTCTGGGTGTTTTCTATGTGTTATATGCATTTAATTATAAACTCTGTCATCTATTACTGATAGTAGTACAACCATTGCTTAGTTTTTTACTAGATTGTTTTCTAGTCCCAAATTACATACTGCTGTGTGTAATTCGTCCAAGTTCGTTCAAAAGCCGTATTAAGTGTAAAAGCTGAAGAAATGTATCTCGATTTCAAATGAATCTTTTTTTTCTAACTAGTGTTTGAATCTCATTGTTCAGACAACAAATTTTAAAATTCTTTCTTCCCTCCGTGAAATCTTTAGAAATTGGTTTTGCAACAGGCTTTGTATCATCTTCTTATTTAACGTCTAGATAAGCAATTTTTAAGACTTTCTAGTCAGTTTCTAGTTTAGCTGACTCCATTCAAACTCAATCTAAATAATAAATAGGCCAATTGAATCCATCTTCACTACTCGTTACAGAATCGCGAACGACAGATGATAAATGTGTAACGGAAGTTTCAATTGGATTGTTAAACCTTTTTACATTGTTCGAATTATTGTCTGTGTTTAAGTCTGCTGTTTCGAATGATACAGTTTTGAATAAAACTGTAAATTCACTCACTCACAAGAAATTGTTTTTAACATTCTTTTATTTAAAGAACTTTGGATATGGCTTTTTTAATTTTTTATTATGGCAATTTTTATCTAAACGGTGAGTCCGGCTATTGGCGTGACGATGTCATCACGTGCTCTGCTTCCATTGGGTTATCTCAGCGATCTTTAATCTTGCAGGCATATTTTCATATGTACAAATTACTTTCAATATTTTTGGTAAAACCAATTCTCCTTAAATAGACTAAATATAAAAAAATGACTAGAACATTTTAGTCCTTTTCACGTATCTCATCATGATCTGATATCGGCATTTAGGTGAAACGATGACAAAATCAAGAAATATATATTGATTTCAAAAACATACAAAAAAAAAATATTTCTGTTTTAAAATTTATCAAATTGTTACGTCATGTAATAAAATAAGTGTTTTTTACGAAGTGTTACCTACTAAAAATAAGTAAGTGACATAAAACATTTGAAAAACGACCCGTATTCACAATCCCTCTGGAAAATGGCTATGAAAATCAAAACAATACACAGAATTGTGTAAAAATTCTGAACAAAAGCCTAATGTTTTCAAAATGACGCATACGTCATTCAAATGAACTGTTAAAAGTAAACAGAGTAACAATAAGCCTAATGTCGTTGAGTGCTTCGTCGTCCCCCGGCTGACTCATTCACTCACTCGTTCAGTAATGGCGTAACTGAATGATTGCTTATAGGGCTTTTTGTCAAATGATTCGGTAGGAAGATGCCCCTTCATATTAGATGGAAGGAGGAAATCGCTGCCCGTCATCTTAATGTATGTATGGGTCTGGCAATAATATGTGTAATATTTTGTATGTATATTAGCTTGTAAATATAATTACGTGTATGTTACTGTTGCTTTTTAGATAATATTATAAGATATTTAAGAAAAAAATTAGAAAGGGGTAAGGAGCAGTGGAAATAAAACAAATAGAAGCCGAAACAATAATATTGCTAAAGGTCAAATAAACATAAAATTTAAGGTAAATGTTTTACCTACATTATGTCGAATAAAAGCAAGGATATTAATAACTAGATGACCCGTGCCCACTTCGTTGGATGGTAAACATTTTTACGAAAAAGAATTTTTCGGGTTAATATTATAGCCTGTGACACTCACAATACTTATCTATTGGTAAAAGATTTTCAAAATCGATTTAGTACATCTAGACATTACCCCCTACAACAGGGGTCACCAAATGGCGGACTGCGGTCCGGATCCGGACCGCCGCGCCGACCTATTTTGTGCGGACGCAGAATAATCGAGAATATCAGTATCGAAATGTGTACATTGATAATAAAAAAGTATTCTAATTTCTTTTGCTTTTATTTATTCACAAGTGGCTGTCCGCGATTTCACCCGTGTGGTTCCTGTCCCTGTGGGAATATCGGGATAAACTGACAAACTTCCCTATTTAGGATATTAGTAGGATTTACATTTTAAATCTTGGTTGCTAGTTATTATCATAAACCAAACGGATCGCGATAGCGTTATATTTGTTACAAATGGACCCGCAATAAATGACCTCTGCTACAACCTCCTAAATTTTACCTCAATATAATATTAGTATAATTATTTATTTATGACGTCCACGCGCTCAAAGTGGCGGAAGAACGCTTGTTTTTAAAATAATTCAATTGATGACGTTGGAAGAATCAATTTAACACAAAATTTTAATAGCTGCATCTCCCTAGAGAAATGGATCTTAGCATTTATCTCATGAAGCGTTGTAACCTCCCCCCCCCTATTTATTTAACTCTCCTCCTCCTTCTACTCTATTATATATTTTTATTCGACCTACCTAATTGCGTATGTATACCTATCTCTCATCTTACATCTTCCTATTCATCTTACATCATCATCATCATCATCATTTCCTTACTACTATTTTCTCACTACCTTTCTTCTTCTTTCGCTCACATTAGTACGTCAAATCTATCACACCACATATACCTAATTAAATGACATTAATCTGATATACATCTCCCTATAATTTACACTCTTACACCTTAAATTTAAACCAAACCTTATGTTGTTGTTGTTGTAATAGAATGAATCAACCTGATGGTAAGCTTTACTACTACATAATGGCCACGTGATCGCGTCTAGTGTCCTACATTGTACCGTAATTTCCCCAGATACTTTTACACGCAGAATAATGACTGATTAATCTCCTAACACCCTAATATATAGATATACTCATTGAATTAGTTAAATTGCCTAACGCCCACTGTAAAATAAAACTATGTGGTTGAAAATATATTAACTAATGACCTAAATATTAACTAGTCTTTCTTATAATGATAGTGACTCTTTAGTTATTATTTCCAGTATTAACTTTGTTATGATAGTAAACCAATATTGAGCTTAAATTAAAGAGAAACACTTTGCCATAATGGAAAGACTTTTAGACATTAAGTTTTAGTGATAAAACAATATGATATAAAACACTTATGTCAACTGATTAACATATTCAAGGTTAAAGCTTTTAAACATTATTTCTTTTGTGGCAATTGACTAGCTCCATCTCCCGCTAGATCACGTAAGAACCAGCCATCTCAAGTTCTTCCCGGCCACTTAGATTGAGCAGAGTTTACTTTACAGAAGTTTCACCTAACTTCTCTAGAAACAAATAACTAGAGGCCGTCTCTTACCTCACAGTTTTCTATTACTTTTTAACCTTGATATCTTTGGTGATTTTAACCTAGTCTTAAATTAAATAAATATGCTCAATCTTTTATTTACTGAAGCTACATTATTATTACATTATATTCTTTACTTGAGACGTTTATAGAAATTTCTCAAAAGAACCTTAGGAAACTTATAAATTCCTTCGGCAAATAAATTCATTAACTGGCAAAATTAATTTCTGCATTGATTCTAGATATGAAACCAATAACTCTCTTTAGTCTATCTTTCAAACTAAATTAATTCATTCTTATTTAAACTCAAATCATTTGAATTTAGATTATCTACTGTAATCACTGATTCCTTACAAACAACCCTAATCTAGTGTGCGACTGTTTAGTAATCTTGTTACTTCATAAATCACAACACTCATATATTTATACACATATAGCTATAATCAAACTTTGTATTCTTGATAAAAGTAACACATGCAAATTATTTAGCAATAATCTTTACTAGATATAGATTCTCATCTATTGGAATATACCCTAATTTCAACATTCTTTGCTCAGCTGAAATTTCAAGAAATCTATTTCCTGTAATGTATCATCATTCACTATTTTGAAATATGAGAAGTCATTATAATACAGTCAATAAAAGATGTTTTGATCACTCACCGAGAAAAATCTTCAAATTTACTGGATAGAAGACCTTACCTTTCAACTCTGCTAATTCACACAAATTAATCACTTTCGCGATAAGTTACTATGAGATTCTTACAAATCAGTGAAAAACCCAATTAGTTTAATAAATATAATTTCATTCCTTATTTATAGGAAACGAAAGAATCAGGTTATGTTGTAAACTATAACATTTTGAAGATGGGATGTACAACGCTTTTTATTCACATTGAAATCATCCATAAGTACGTATTGTTACTTTTGATGTCAAGCTTCAACATTCGCCTTGTAATTTCAAAGTGATTTTAAATATGATTGTTCAAATTGGGCACTTCTACTTTTCAATCTAACAATCTCACAAACCTTTTTGTATAATTAAGGCATCTATCAACCGTAAATCAATTTGATTACTCAAATAAATAATATCTCTCAAACCTTTCTCAGCAATATTTAAACAAGTGAAAATCTAATTTTAAAATACTAAAATAAATTTAACACTGTCCCGGTATTATAATACATATTTACGGAAATATGCTAATTATTATCTCCTTACTCGCGAATACTAATAAATCGAATCATCATCCCGCTTAAAACTCGCGTTTTTCCTTTTATAGTCACAAGCCCCGCCCACTTTTGAATTTAGTGAAGTGACATACCTAATTTTTAACCATAAAATCTAATTCTCCTAGTTTAATCGAGTAATCTATTTGTATCAATTTATCTAACTAATTTTTACCATATAAATTGTTTCATGTTTAATCTTAAGTACATCGAAAACACTTGATTCTTCCTAAAATTATTCGAATCTTTCTATAAAGATAATTAAATCATTTTAGTTTCACATTTTTACCTTTATTTCACATAATTTTTATCTTCAAACCTCAAATTAATCTAATTTTATACCTATATTGATCACACTACAACTTCCATTCACTAATTTTAATAGTTATAAAGAAAATATAAGATTTTCAATCTTAAACTTTATTCGTGTTTTCTTACAATTCACTCCTTGAATCAATTCACCCGATTAATTATGAACGCCATTAATATCAACCAACGCTTATTATATCTAAATTCCCTTAAATATTGGATACGATATCATTACATACTAATATATCATCAAATTAATCGATATTAGCACAATCGATTCCCCATTTATTTATCAGAATTTTCCCGCCATTTTGCATAGCAACATAATTTTTCCACGTCCCTTCCCTATCGATAGACGCTATGTCCCCAACCAATCAGAGACCTTATAAATGTCCAAATTGTCCACAGATTTTTCTAAGAATTCCACACACCTGTTAGCACACCTGCACATAAGGTCGCCCTATAGACTTTTATTTGATGAATTAGGTCAATCACAAACTGATCTTAGATATTTTATCTAAATTTCAAAGTTCTCATGCTAACTAACGCTATTAATCGTATGGGTTAGTTACAATTCGCCTCCAGATTAAATTATAGAGTAATCCTGCATTACGGTGAATTTAATCTCACCAATTACCTAACTTATTATATAATTCTGATACCTAATTCATAAGTCGAGACAATAACTCAATTACGTTTCAATTCATCGACTCAAATAATTAGTGACGTCCCTTCACTAGTAAGTTTGCATTAAACATCTTCCATAAGAATGACAATTCATCCTTATGGCTTCGTAAAACCTTTCTTATATATATCCTTTTAAAAAGACACAAAAAAAAAAAAACATATATTTAACCCCAATCATTCAAGTGATTAGTGTCTATTGTTTTATTCAACAACCCAATTGGTATGCAAATAAGTACTAAAACAAAAGTGATCAAATTATACTCAAGTTCCCTAGCTTATAATCATTTTCATCACCTATCCAACTTAAATATTCAACGTGAATCCACATAAATAATGCTTTCATTATAATAATCATCTGTTTATTAAGGTGCAACTTAGCTATGTAATTTCTATACCCTCAAAATCCCTCTACTTAATAACAAACCTCATTATACTGGAAAATTTCGATTTCCTTTTAAAAGTTGGCATTTCTGTACATATTTCAATTATATGTCATTGCAATGACTTTCTGTTCTATTAATATCCTTTATAAATATAAAGATTGTCTTTTACACAAATAGCCAAGTTATAATTCATTGTCAAATTTTCCCAAAGATCTGATCTTGTAATTATCTATCGTTTAATACAACTAAATTAATGAACTCTATCACTATAGGTAGACGCTCCCTAAAACTACAAAACAACGCTAGCTATATAAAATATATAAAGTGGGTTTTTAGAGAAAAAACACCTAGGCATTTGCGTATACCCTACCCGTAAGCTAAATTAGTAAATAAGTTCACCTAACCTAACCCTAAATCGAGCTGGAAGATCAATCATAAAAATCTGAGTGCATCGTATCCTTCAGAGTATGATAATTTTGCAATCTTGGTAGGCGAATCTACGTTTCTTCGATTACATGACGGTAGCTACCATTTATATGTATAGACTACTTGGTCTTGCAACCAACATTGAAGTTATTATATCCGACAGAATACCATATTCACAGATTCTTAGGTCAATTCCGCCACCTGTTCCAGATTCTTATCCATCTGCGGTTGACTTCAATTTTAATGTGTGCGAAATCATTCGAACCCAGATCTCCGGATACAAACTTGGAACTTCTCATGTGTAACAATTTAAAATTACATCCTCCCCTCTGTTTCCTAAATTATACGAACATCCCTGTTTATTAGCAATGTCCTAGGATTTAGTCACATTAAACACCACTAATACGAGTAAAACTTTTGACAGATTTACTCAATTAATGTATATCATTTAATTAATGTTCCAAATTTGACCCCAATTGAAGCCGATTTCCGGTTTTTCGGTCCCAATTGCATTGGATCAACCTTGGAACTATTCAACAGGATTCAATCCCTTTAACAACTAAACTAATAAGTGTTAAATTAATATTTTTAAATAGTTAACCTTGCTGATACGCGATCAGCTGAACAAATGGAGCGTCTTCCTCTAAGCAATTTCCCCTTACTAAGTAATTCATGTTAAACTCAAAACTGAATTTTTATTAATGTTTTCCTAACCTTTCTACTTCATATTTATGAATCAGATCAACATTACATCAAAAGAATCTTTTCAATACTGTAAATATCTCTTTGTAATCTTATCCTTACGCTCATTACAGATACTGCCTACCTAACATTTAGCATCTTATTCACCATTCTACTAACAAAATTCTGAAGCCAACTGTCTGCAGTTTGTTTGCAATAAACAATCTTAATGTAGGTAGTAACCTACAGATTTAAGAAAATATTTGCTACTTACTATCTTAAAGTACTTCATCATAGTCCTTGTCAACTACTTGTTAATCCGTCTAACCTCTTATTACCTAATAAACTATTGTTAATACGTTACCTTGCCTACACAAATACCTCCCACCAGTCCTCATACATCATGACATGATAATAAACTTCCACTCACTAAGTACTTATTGTAAATAGCCTGTCTAAATTATAATAAAGTTAAGAAATTCTTAAATTTCACGTAACATAAAATCAAACTCACTCTTCAAAGAATATTTTAAAATTATTAACAAAATTGGTTCATCCATATATGAAATTCACCCTTCGCAATCTTTCTTTCTTACCTATGAACTTATGCCCCTAAATTTCTCAATTAATAATCTTTACTAAACTATGTTACCATGCCCCAGAATTTACTCTGAAATTTCTTTATACTAACAATTTGTTTACTCGCTTTCAATTCCGTGGTTCTAAATAAACATCCACTGCTCAATGGTTTCCTCCCATGCATCAGTACAGACCCTCGCCCCAACTACTTAAGACATTATCACTGTTAAAGATCTCTATAGACTACGCGTGAATTTTATATAAAAATTACTTTAAAAAAAAAACTTATTTTCCTAATATCCTCACAATTTAAATATCACTACAAAATCACCCTTATTAAACAATTCGTTGTTCAACATTAGCTGCTTGTACTTATGTAAAAGATTTTCTTAATAAGTATATACTAAAAAGACAGATCACATTCATTTGAAATTTATATTCAAAACTTAAATTTCTACATATATAGAACTGTAATATATGTCAAAATATAATATTTCATATTTTCTCCACATAATACCACTCTTTACCTACCTTAACTTAAGTAAAGTGCTCTGAATTTTCCGAGCCATATATATTTCCCTTCTAACCTTCTATTAATAATAATATAATAATCCTAATTAACAATGTCAGCCAACTCACACATCGTCAACCAGTTCCACTACACTCGAAATCTGTGTTTTATACGCCAAACTAATTACACATCTCGGCCGGTACACACTAATGTCACGTCCTACACCACTACATAAACAAAGATGTCTATATGAAATGCAACTTAGCATGTGTGCATGCAACGCCACACAAACCATTCCAGACCCTTCCCAAAGATCAGCTGGATCGACACGAATGAACGGCCGGTAGTGAGTACACTGTACTAAGTACTACTAATTTTACTATGTTCCTAATAACATAACATACGTAAATAAGTTCCTTCCTGTTTCACAAATATTCACACTCACAGGAAATACCCCGACCTATTCAAACAGCCACGTCCATTCAAAAATCCGCCCAAGTAGGAATCGAACCCACGAACGTCGATAATAGCTTCGCATCTCCGACCGCTGTCCCACTGAGCTTAACTTATTTTTCTAAAATCTATCTATCTCACCTTATCTCCTCAATTTATTTCATTGCTTACTAAAATTATTTTTAAACTAATTTCAGTGTTCCTGTACTTCCAACTCAATGCAGCCGTATGCTCACTCCTTAATCAACAACCCGCTTCCAATCTGGATCTAAATCTCCGCTCATCTCTCTACTCATCTATCGTTATGGAAAATGAAGATCGATCTTAATTTTAATTTAATATTACTACACAATATACTCATTACCCCCCCTCTCAATTAGTCACTCCTTCTACCAATATACTGGTCATTTATTTCATCTATCCTTCCTACACTCATCAACATTGCCCAGTATTTCATCAAGTAATATCTCTAACTAGGTCACCTTCCCTACCACTTAAGAATGTTATAGTATGTTACATCTCTTTGTCACTAAATCTAGGTTTTCCTATTTTCCTTATTGGTCACTTATTAATTCCTCTAATCACATTATCGCCAAAAATTCCTCTCATCATTCTATAATTAATATATATATTTATATATATTTATATTCGCCTCCCAATGTCTAGCATAGCTGACGACCTTTCGTACTCACTTATCTACTATTTACAATTCTCTTGTAATTACTACCTTCGAACATAAACGAAGCCACATTATAAAAATAAGTTGCATCCGCCTCCAGTTTTCTTGCAAGACAATCATCTAACAGAATGTTGACAACCAACGAGGTCATAAGTGAGCCTATAAACCACTCAACCAACATCTCCACTCACTTCACAGAATTAAATCAATTATATTACAATAAGAGCTGTTGTGTTCCTGCGAGTGAACGAATTCACTAACCAAATGGACCACCATACCAACAACGCGATCGACCACACGCAAAGGCTGTAATGGGAGAGCCCACTATAAACGCTAAACACAGCCATCATAATTGATTCCCATCAGGCGGGCTCCACGCTAGTCTGCCACCCTACATAGTAAATAAGAGATATACATAACCCTTTTCATGCTTAGACCCTATGAATTGTTATTACCTAAATCTAATTACGAGAGAAAATACGAAACATAAATATTCTCATTTCAAATAAAATTATACGTTAAACTTAATTAGTGTCCTTTGTGTCATCGTAATAAATAAATTTTAGAATTAAACTCAGTGTAAAACATTAGTAATATTCATCATTAATAAATAAATCGAATTTAAATTTTAACTCATAGTTATTATTTACTTCTAAAATATTTTGTATCTGACTGTACTTTTACCATGTAAAACTCTTTCTTAAAAAAGTAATACTTCCTAATTCTCATTAGTCAATAACCAACCTGAGTATATACGTATAACAGTATTGAAGTCTTATCAATATATATATATATATAAAAAAAAAATTGCATATTTTAATATATTTATAAAGTCCTATTTCCCAAACGATCCCTAATTAATATGACAAACGTCACATACTACCCTATAACCATCTAGTTATATTAAACTATTAATGTTTCATCTTCTCGTAAAATCTTAAAATTCAAATAAAATTTACCTTTCACCTTAATGAACTTATTACGTATCTATTTTATATTTCCTTCCAATAAAATTGATTGCTATCTCCAAATCACTATACCCTACAACGTTTTCTAATATACCTATATTTATTTTCATTATTTCTTTTAAGCTGACTGTAAATTAAATAGAAATTAATAAAAACGAATTAAGTGTCATAATAAATTTTAATTAATAATAATAATGATGAATATACTCAGGAAAAGACTATAATAAAACTATATTAAAAAATAAAATCGCAAAAACAAATGTTGGTCTTGAGATTCGAACCAGGAATCTTAGGTCCCATAAGCCTATTCTCTACCGACGCGCCACTGACTCGATAAAGTAAGCGACAAAATTCGCATATGTATTTTAGAGTACCACGACTTTGCCAACATCACTTATTTATTACTAATTACGTAACTATCTTTTTGTTAAATAATAATTGTTACTAACATTTTTATTCGCATTTTCTATCGCATTACACTAATTTAGTTCAAAGTTTCACCAACGCTTCTACTTGAAAATTTTAATTAACTGAATATTTAGACGCCTCCCCATTCATAAAATTTAAGAACCATTCAAATAAAGAAAGCAACTATATAAATGTAATTTTTAGGCTACTATTGAATTAAAATATCAATTCTCAATAAAACTTGTACATCCGCGCCATCTGTGACCCAAACCCCGAACTAATTCCCCTTTCGTCCATCATGCTATTTTGATCGAACCATTTTTTTTTTATAATTATCAATAACTTTACACGGAAAGTATATTACAATATGGAAATATGAATATATATATTAAATGCAATAATCATATTGGTTCACGTTCAAAGATCAATACATCTCTTCGCAATTAAAATCTCATTGATGCTAATTGTACGCGCTCTTACCGCCCTCCTACGATACTTGCATTAACTATTTCCATTCGAGTTAGATATACACCTAAAATATAGGTAATTTTTTCGTCTCTAATTTTGCACAAAATAAATACTGCTACATTAAATAAATATGTTAACATTATTGAGAAAATTCCTACATGTTGTGTACCAAATTGTAAAGAAACTGGAGGCCACCAGTTTCCTCGAGATGAGAAACTTAAAAAATTGTGGTTCAAAGCGATAAATATTATTAACCATTTTATTTATTATTATTAACCATTTTAATTATTTACTCGCATATTTTCCAATTGAAATACATGTTTTAAATCGTAAAATTGTCAAGATATCAACGCAACAAACAAATCCGAAACGTTTATTGATAAATGACAAAGGTTCGTACAGTGGTGGCGCCATCTGAGATCAGCTTTAACTTGCCAACCCCATTCTAACCGTAAACCCCATGTAAACGTCTTTATTTTGTCCTTTTCTTTCTTTTTAAAGTATGTAATTGAAATAAAGTTATCTTATTAATCTATAACAAAAATTTCATTTACTTTAACTATTCATAATGTAATTCTATATCGAATTTAGATTCATAATTCCGACAAAAGAAATGAATCTCTTAGTAAATCTTAGTGTTGCCACTTCTTTGCAAATTTACCATATAAAGGTATTTCAAACTTTCAGGGATTACTAAAACTCAATTATCAATATGACAATTTCATAACCTCTCAATTACTCTAGTCGCCTCCACAACCTTTCGTCCGAAAATCTCACACATAATTTAATCTTAATTTACCTATTACCCCATATTTGCGTCAGATACCCGGAAATAGTTATTTAAATGTATTTATTACTACGTTATCGTTTATTTTATGAAATTAAAGTATTATTTTATATACAATTATGTTAATAGCTCATTGTTATTTTGCCCATTTTTTTTTTTCATATTAATCCTTTCTTTATTATCATTCTAACAGAACTATATCTAGATATTTTTCATATTTTATTATTAATATGAATGAACCAATTTTGTTATTCTTGCTTAAATTATTAATGATGTTATGACTAATAATGTAACGTAAAGTCAAAAATGCTTATTTTATATCAAGATTCCTAAAACTTTCCTTTCAAAATTTTGAACTTATATTTTATGGGAATTTTAGTAAGCCAACGAGGGCAACCCTATTTTTGTTCTAACTCATGTCAATAATATCAACAACGCGTAAAAAACATAACAATAAATCCTATTCGTATTAAAATTCCAATTGCTTGTTATAAACCCCAATTTCATCACAAAAAAAAGAAATTATATATACTAAATTACTTGGAGTTTATAAAATGTCACCAAGCTAACCTAATTGTTTCTAAAACAAATTTGTAAGTATAACTTTTCATTATATGACTGCTAATTATTCTACCTAAACCACGTATCTCAAAATTAATCTTTAATTTATTTGTTTCAGTTGCTTTTTCTTCAGGGGGTTATATGTAAAATTCACTAACACAAATTCCTGAACAGAAGTTATCAAACGTTATCATTTACCATTTAAATATTGAAAGTCTACAAGTAATCTCATGTAAGTATGATGTATCTTATTACATTTCTTAATTACTTTCCCTTTTTATCATAAATTTTCCTAATACATACCTACTAGGCAACCTTCCTAACAAGAAGAAAAGTCTGATATCTGATTTGATAAATGTAATTAAATATTTCTTTCAGATTCCTGTCAAATTAATATCAACTGTGAATGGGCATATCGCACCCCAAATGGACTAATTAGTTCTATCTGTCAACGCTGAAATACTATATTTGATGTTACTCAAAGAAGTAAAAGTGAATTTTCCAATACTTAGTAAGTATAACCTAAAATTCTTATGTTTTTAATTATATATCTCTCTTTAGTACTGGCAAAATCTCTATGAATGCTTTATTTATAGTGAACTATAAGTTTTTGAAATCAATTATTACATTTACCCCGCTCTCAAGTGCATATGGCTAACTAAACTAATTTATAACCCTTTTACTTTGTTTTATACCAAATTTATACTCGGTAACATTTCAAATTTACATATTTTCAATTATAATCCTACTTTTAATTAACTTTAGATAATTCTAATATTCTGTTATCCCATAATTATGTATTCACCATTTGTAACTCTGTTTTAATTTTAATTTTTAACTTATTTTTCAGGATCATGACTCATCGTAGATACTAACTGAAGCCCATCCATGAAAAATAATTGAAGAATTTTATAACTCAAGTCCTGTGTTATTTAATTATATTTAGACCTTAGTTGTAAATATGTGAAATTAATTATATACTATTAATCTGCTTTAGGAATCCAGGAGGATTCCTTCTTCTGAGTTAATTTACTTACAAATCCTATCTGAGTTAAAACAGTCATATATCCTTTGTGTTCCGATTTCACGTACAGCAATTGTAGGTTTTCAAGAAAACCCAGACAACTAATTTATACCACAATTAGATTCACTCCATTCCAACAACATTTGTATATTTGTAAAATTACTAATACATATACATATATTTTAGCTTATATATAATCCTGGTCATGCGCTACCTAATTGTAACCTCCCCCCCCCTATTTATTTAACTCTCCTCCTCCTTCTACTCTATTATATATTTTTATTCGACCTACCTAATTGCGTATGTATACCTATCTCTCATCTTACATCTTCCTATTCATCTTACATCATCATCATCATCATCATTTCCTTACTACTATTTTCTCACTACCTTTCTTCTTCTTTCGCTCACATTAGTACGTCAAATCTATCACACCACATATACCTAATTAAATGACATTAATCTGATATACATCTCCCTATAATTTACACTCTTACACCTTAAATTTAAACCAAACCTTATGTTGTTGTTGTTGTAATAGAATGAATCAACCTGATGGTAAGCTTTACTACTACATAATGGCCACGTGATCGCGTCTAGTGTCCTACATTGTACCGTAATTTCCCCAGATACTTTTACACGCAGAATAATGACTGATTAATCTCCTAACACCCTAATATATAGATATACTCATTGAATTAGTTAAATTGCCTAACGCCCACTGTAAAATAAAACTATGTGGTTGAAAATATATTAACTAATGACCTAAATATTAACTAGTCTTTCTTATAATGATAGTGACTCTTTAGTTATTATTTCCAGTATTAACTTTGTTATGATAGTAAACCAATATTGAGCTTAAATTAAAGAGAAACACTTTGCCATAATGGAAAGACTTTTAGACATTAAGTTTTAGTGATAAAACAATACGATATAAAACACTTATGTCAACTGATTAACATATTCAAGGTTAAAGCTTTTAAACATTATTTCTTTTGTGGCAATTGACTAGCTCCATCTCCCGCTAGATCACGTAAGAACCAGCCATCTCAAGTTCTTCCCGGCCACTTAGATTGAGCAGAGTTTACTTTACAGAAGTTTCACCTAACTTCTCTAGAAACAAATAACTAGAGGCCGTCTCTTACCTCACAGTTTTCTATTACTTTTTAACCTTGATATCTTTGGTGATTTTAACCTAGTCTTAAATTAAATAAATATGCTCAATCTTTTATTTACTGAAGCTACATTATTATTACATTATATTCTTTACTTGAGACGTTTATAGAAATTTCTCAAAAGAACCTTAGGAAACTTATAAATTCCTTCGGCAAATAAATTCATTAACTGGCAAAATTAATTTCTGCATTGATTCTAGATATGAAACCAATAACTCTCTTTAGTCTATCTTTCAAACTAAATTAATTCATTCTTATTTAAACTCAAATCATTTGAATTTAGATTATCTACTGTAATCACTGATTCCTTACAAACAACCCTAATCTAGTGTGCGACTGTTTAGTAATCTTGTTACTTCATAAATCACAACACTCATATATTTATACACATATAGCTATAATCAAACTTTGTATTCTTGATAAAAGTAACACATGCAAATTATTTAGCAATAATCTTTACTAGATATAGATTCTCATCTATTGGAATATACCCTAATTTCAACATTCTTTGCTCAGCTGAAATTTCAAGAAATCTATTTCCTGTAATGTATCATCATTCACTATTTTGAAATATGAGAAGTCATTATAATACAGTCAATAAAAGATGTTTTGATCACTCACCGAGAAAAATCTTCAAATTTACTGGATAGAAGACCTTACCTTTCAACTCTGCTAATTCACACAAATTAATCACTTTCGCGATAAGTTACTATGAGATTCTTACAAATCAGTGAAAAACCCAATTAGTTTAATAAATATAATTTCATTCCTTATTTATAGGAAACGAAAGAATCAGGTTATGTTGTAAACTATAACATTTTGAAGATGGGATGTACAACGCTTTTTATTCACATTGAAATCATCCATAAGTACGTATTGTTACTTTTGATGTCAAGCTTCAACATTCGCCTTGTAATTTCAAAGTGATTTTAAATATGATTGTTCAAATTGGGCACTTCTACTTTTCAATCTAACAATCTCACAAACCTTTTTGTATAATTAAGGCATCTATCAACCGTAAATCAATTTGATTACTCAAATAAATAATATCTCTCAAACCTTTCTCAGCAATATTTAAACAAGTGAAAATCTAATTTTAAAATACTAAAATAAATTTAACACTGTCCCGGTATTATAATACATATTTACGGAAATATGCTAATTATTATCTCCTTACTCGCGAATACTAATAAATCGAATCATCATCCCGCTTAAAACTCGCGTTTTTCCTTTTATAGTCACAAGCCCCGCCCACTTTTGAATTTAGTGAAGTGACATACCTAATTTTTAACCATAAAATCTAATTCTCCTAGTTTAATCGAGTAATCTATTTGTATCAATTTATCTAACTAATTTTTACCATATAAATTGTTTCATGTTTAATCTTAAGTACATCGAAAACACTTGATTCTTCCTAAAATTATTCGAATCTTTCTATAAAGATAATTAAATCATTTTAGTTTCACATTTTTACCTTTATTTCACATAATTTTTATCTTCAAACCTCAAATTAATCTAATTTTATACCTATATTGATCACACTACAACTTCCATTCACTAATTTTAATAGTTATAAAGAAAATATAAGATTTTCAATCTTAAACTTTATTCGTGTTTTCTTACAATTCACTCCTTGAATCAATTCACCCGATTAATTATGAACGCCATTAATATCAACCAACGCTTATTATATCTAAATTCCCTTAAATATTGGATACGATATCATTACATACTAATATATCATCAAATTAATCGATATTAGCACAATCGATTCCCCATTTATTTATCAGAATTTTCCCGCCATTTTGCATAGCAACATAATTTTTCCACGTCCCTTCCCTATCGATAGACGCTATGTCCCCAACCAATCAGAGACCTTATAAATGTCCAAATTGTCCACAGATTTTTCTAAGAATTCCACACACCTGTTAGCACACCTGCACATAAGGTCGCCCTATAGACTTTTATTTGATGAATTAGGTCAATCACAAACTGATCTTAGATATTTTATCTAAATTTCAAAGTTCTCATGCTAACTAACGCTATTAATCGTATGGGTTAGTTACAGCGTCTGCAGCAAAATGGATTACTTTGCTGATCGTTTCCATTCCGATGCTCTCTTGTTTTGGGGATCTTTTGAGAGATGATTTTCATCGCACCTTATTTAGTTAGATTAAATTAAATTCCTTACGAGATGAGTAACGAATTGTATGCTGTTTATTTTAATGTCTGTCTAAAGTGCGTGCTATTATGAAATTTTGTTTAAAAAATATGAAAGCGTGGATTTCCTTCACTTGGAAGAACACTTGAAAAAAAGGTATGACGTTATTGTGACGTTAAAGGATTGGACGAATTAGGAGGTGGATAACTTTGGAAATGTACTGGACGGATGTGTTCAATTAAGACTTCAAGTTATTTGGCCTATTTGAAATATATGAGAATCACTTCAAAAAGAGGATCATTTTTAATATAAATACTATTTTATATAATTTATATACGTTTAAACAATGACCCTATAACATCATTGCCTTTAAAATAAAATAAATTTTATTTCAGATAATTGTAATTGGTAGGTATATAAATAGGTAATATCTAAAAAAGTAAGTAAAGTGCAATTAAAACAAATAGCTGTCCCCTACCACTAAGGCAGCCTTTGCTGCTTTTTCACCTTGATTGAGCTCCTTGCAATGACTGTAAGGTTGACTGGTAGAGATCTCTATTAGGGATAAGTCCGCCTATGTATTACTCTATATTTTTAAGAATTGTATTACAGGTTGTTATTACATTAAAACTTACAAACAGACCGCCTGGAAGAAATTTCGTAGTGATAAAGTAGACTTTTGTGCTTTTTTGTTGTACGATTATATCGTAGATTGTTATTACTTATTATTTAGGTGACGAGCTCGGTGGCATAGCGGTCAATGACGCGACTTCGACACCAAAGCTTGTGGGTTCGATTCCGATACAGGACAAACATTTGTGTGCATGAACATGTCTGTTTGTCTTGGGCTGGATGTTTTCTATGTATCATAATAATATCATGAGTATGTATTTAAAAAAAAATGTATTTACGTTTGTTTATCAGTTGTCTAGTACCCATAACACAAGCTTCGCTTACTTTGGGGCTAGATGGCGCTGTGTAATTTGTCTGACAATATTTATTTATTTATTATTTATTTATTTATTATTATGTATGGAACAAAAGTGTTATATTGTATCAGTTATTCAGTATCCATAGTACACGTTTTGCTTAGGAGTAGTTTGGGACTAGATAGCGCATTGTAATTTGTCTGGAAATATATAGGTAAGACTTCATATTCACTGGCCGGAGTAAATAATTTACTGTGTGGATGCGTCTGACGGTCATGATATGGGTTCCTTTATTGTGTCTTACACTCCTTATCTTACTTGTTAGGTAAGGGTATGGTCCGAAGGGACTTTTATGACATAACATCCTTCTTGGAATGTTATTTTAGTTCGGAAATTCCAGAAAAGTGTGTATGTAATAATGTCACGTCTGTCATTTGTTTCTGCTGCGTTTCAACATAGCGTTCTAAACGAGCATGTGTTCACAACAAGTCGTAGTGAACGAGCTCAGAGCAAACGTTCTGAGCTTTTTGATGTTCAGTCCATCGAATACACCAATTAAGCACGTTTAAACGTCAAGCATTCGTTCTAAACATTTGCTCTCGTTTACTCTCAGTTACTCATCCAGACGCAGCTTCAGATACTGTTTACTGACTGTTTCTGAACATGCAGAACTATACAGGTATTTTTCACAGTTGGTATTCTGCGATCAAATAAGTAAATAAATGATAAATAAATTCCTGTATAAATAACACAGCTCTATCTAATTCCTAACTAAAGCGTGTATTTGGGTACAACTGTAGATAACCGATAAATTCTCAAAATTATTGGGTAATATTTGGTATTAATTAAATTTTATCGGGCATTCATTGGCTAATTATTTAACTTGTTAATTAAATAGATGCCTTATGCTATGAAAAAATAGATATTTTAGATAAGCCGCAGTATACATTTTCAATTATGAATTATATTAAACTAGTTTATTCGCGCAACTTCGTCTGCGTGTGACAGACCATTGAGAGTAAAGCGTAAGGTTACCATTTGAAAGGTTATAGTGAGCCAATCTTAAAAGATAGACATATGCTATCACGGACTTTTTTTTAGAACTTTTTAAGATGAATAATTCCGTCATATATAATTGTTGCGTAACTTGAACCGTTTACGCAGCGCACGCAACGGAAGCTCTAAAAAGAATCCCATTTTTGCAACATTTTTGATTGGTGCTCCGCTCCTATTGGTGGTAGCGTAATGTTATATAGCTTAGTCTTCCTCGAAAAATAGGCTATCTAACACTAAAATAATTTTACAATTCGAATGAGTAGTTTCTGAGATTGCCGCGTTCAAGCAGACAAAGAAACTCTTCAGCTTTATGATATTAGTATAGATAATTATACTACGATAAAATAAATAATAACTAGAGATTTTAGTGTTGTATAAGTTCCAAGATCTAAGCTAAATAATGTGTAAAATAGCGTTTAGAGGGGCTCGTGCACGTCACAAATATAAATAAATAAAAAAAAATCTGAACAATTTACACAGCTTTTGTTCTGTAATCTGAGCACAGCGCCATCTAGTCCCAAATTAAGCGCAAAGCTTGTACTATGAGTACTAGATAACTGATAAATGTACTTAAATACATTTTTTTTTGAAAATACATACTTGTATATAATACATAGACCAAGACAAACAGACAAGTTCATACACACAAATGTTTGTTTTGTGCGGGAGTCGAACCCGCGGCCCCGGAGTCAAAGTAGCCATTGCTAGCCATTCGACCACTGGGCTCGTCTATATATGTATATATGGTTTCAAACTTATCTCCAAATGCGACAAATTGCGTGTCCAACGACTAGCCAGTCAATTTACTATTTTCATTGTTGCTGCTTGTAACAAAAATAACATTTATTTATGAACACACTTTCACAAATACATGGTGCGTGATTCTGTCATATTTGCTTACTTATCACCCCTCACAGCGGGGCGTTTTTGTAATCCCCGATTGACCTGAAGAGTCGTAGAATCTCCGAACTTGCGTCATTAAAAGATTGAAAGATTACTTGTTCGGTTGCTTGGGGTAAAAATGTTCCCCACCCGAGCATTACCTCGTTAGTTAAATGATGCGTTGAAGAACAGGGAGGTGAAATTAGGCTTTTCGTACGATTCTTTATTTCTATAATTTTAACAAAAAAAAAACCCGACTCAAAACATTATTCTACATTTATGTATGTAGATACAGGCCGAAGATGATGATGATGATGATGAAAAAAATATGGGACCAATCTGGAAGCTTACTCTTTCAAATAAAAAAAAGCTTTTTTCAAATCACGTAGTAATTAAGTAACAAACAAAAAAAAAATACAGCCGAATTGAGAACCTCCTTCTTTTTTGGAGTCGGTTAAAAAACAAATGCAAATATGTTTTGTAATATATACATGTATGTATATCTGGTATATCTCAAGAGTGGTTGTCGTAGCCTGTAGACCCGTGCAATAGAAGAATACTTCTCCCATTTGCACAGTACCCAACGAAAGCCAACCTCGCCTGGTGGCGTGCACATGGTGCACTCATGTAACTAGGTTGTATGATAAAATAGTGGTAGGGTAGCGTATTTGTAAGCTGCCCGGCTGGGGAAGTACCACACAGAATACCGCAGCCAAATAACAATTCCCTTGAGGATTGATGTGTTCCTCCGAGTGAGTCCACTATTCATGTTCTTTCTTTTGACAATTGAAGTATATATAAATTTTGAAACTGTTATTATTCAATTTTATTATTATTGTATGATTATTTTTAATGTATGCTATGAAATTCAACACAATGTAAATTATTGTTATGAATAAATGAACTGAAGATACTGAACTGAAGTGAGGTTACCAGAAAAGCGATATTTCGTGTTATGAGCGTCTAAGGTAACTGCTTTCCATCAGCGGTTTGCTTGCCTGCCACCCGACGTATCGTTGCACGTCTGGTTACTTCACTCAGACTCACAAGAATACAGTAATCCTCAAACAAAGAATATATAAATTACGCGAACCTCAAGGGTATTCAAGGGACTGGTTTTCATTGAAGTAAATTTATTTCGTCACTCGAATTTTATATATTTTGCCGTCTAAATATGCGATTACTTAGCGACGAATGATTCGAAGAGCTTTCTTTATGAAATAAGTCCGCCATTGTGAATATTATTATACACCAGGTTTAAGAAAAGAAAAGAAAAATATTTTATATTAATGTTACCATTAATATAAAATATTTTAGTAATAACAAGAAAGAAGTTTCTGTTAATGGTTACTGGGAAGATTTTGTATGGAGAGTGTGGGCATCACAAGTCGGTATCAGAGTTTAATTCTTATAAATAAGTAATAGTTTAATTCTGATTTCAATACATTTATATTTATAGACTGCAAAGACATTTTATACCACGAACGATGATACTGTGGAATCAACTTCCCTCAGCGGTATTTTCGAACAATTACGTCATGGGAGTCTTCAAGAAGAGTCTTTATTTCCCTTAAAAGGCTGGCAACGAACCGATGACCCCTTGGTGTTGCTGATTTCCATGGGCGGTGGCGTTTGCTTTACACCAGGTGATCCAAATGCTCATTTGTCCCCCTCTCATGAAAAAAAAATGAGCAGAGACAGTCAATTAGAAACACGATAAATAGATAATAAACAAAACATAAGTAGTTAAACTTTGTTTTTAAACTATTTTTATTCAAGTTTTAAGTTACGATCTGAATTGAAACTTAAACGTGGAAAGGAAAGACATTTTAAAAACTTAAAAGGATTTTCTCTTTCGTGTAGAAACGGTCGTAAAATTTTTACCACTCCTAGAGTTTCAAATAGCTGGGATTGAATTGATTAAAAATCGTTTTAAAAATCTAAGACTCTTAATCCAGTAGGTACAATACGATTCTGTATTACTGTATGTTTCGTTTACTCTAGATAGAGCGAGCTTGTATCCCTTTGTGTGCCTGATGTATAACAGTTGTGTTCAAAGGACTCTTTGATACGATATAGCCTTCTAAAATCTTCCCAGTCACCGTTGACATAAACTTATTCTGTTAGTCCATACTAAAATTATAAATGTCAAATGTGTTTATTATTTTGTTTTTTTTTTACCTTCGTTCACATCGAAAGGTATCTAATAGGTGGACAAGATTTTTTTACAGGGATAGTTTAAGGTCTGTAGATTGACATAGACTACTTTTTATCCCGGAAAAACATATTATGCACACGGAAGAAAAAAGATCTATGAAATATAAGAACGGGAATTAACGCGATCATGCATAAGGGTATTTACATACCTTTATTATTGCCTGACGTTTCGACCAGGTTGCACCGGCCGTGGTCACAGGCTGACTGTCTCAGCGATGTCTCTCTGTCTCCGTTGTCGAGGTCGATGAATCTTCATCTACCCCCGTGTTGTTCGATATCCATGTACCGCGACATACTACACTCAAAAAAGATTAATTAAAATAATAACCACGCGAGGGAAGCCGCGAGTAACAGCTAGTATAAAATAAATTGTACAACGACCTTTACTTGATACATACCTCTGAAACTGTTAGAGCCACCTGTTCGGGCAATTTGCTTGCGATAACAAAACAATATTATTAAAAGACATTATCCTGTATCCATTATTGGATATACGCCTCTTCAATGCCTTCCACCATATGCGATCTGTGGCTTTCCGGAGCTTAGAAAAACCCCAAGCATCTCCAATGCTTTCCACCATGCGTTCTTTCGATTTCTCGATGCGATCTCTTTCGGGCGGATTCGATTCTTTGGCGAAACCCCGAACATAGCTTTTTCCGTCGCTTGTTGTGTGAATTTTAGTTTATATAAAACAGACATTTTTATCTACAGATAATGTCAATAGATACGAACCATAAAATAACTTTAAGTGTCTAGTCTTACCTGTATACCAGATTACACTGTTTGGACGCAGTACGTCCTACCTCCACCATCCCGCAGTTGAGCAGCGTGATGGAATATGCTTTAAACTCTTCGATTTTGGTATCCCAGCAGTGGGATGAATAAGGTTTGACGACGATTACCATCCTGCATAAACCATACCTATCGCACTAATACAGCCTAACCGCAACGCCTTACATTATATTGTGCCCCGTAGAACTTTATATTAACTTTTATATTTCCCAGTATCTCAACACTGAATCTTGGCTATAATTATCTGGTAAAAGATGTAGAGATGCAATTAAGTTATAAAGGGGATGGAGAAATACATGATCACGTCATTGACCAATTACAACAAATTGCAACATATCTCTCGTAAGATTTAGCACGTTTTACGACGCAGTATGCAAGGGGAAGGCATATTGGAAAAGTTTTAACTGGATTAGATTTGCTTAGAGGCTACCAACTTTGTTGGATGTCTGCTTTATGGCTTGAGTAACTGTAAGCTACTAATTCTGAATTTGATTACATCTTTTTTATTATTAGAGGGATATAAGAACGATTGTGATGTTGCTTAAATTGTTGTTCAAAAATTTTTATCTGGTTGAATTTTAATTTTTAATGTTGTACATATACATGATTATTTTAATAATTATTTCTAGAATATTACAACCCAACAATAATGCTATCTAGTCTACTATGAGGTACTACGAGTTACAAACTAAAACAACAGATTCAAGTACATACTTGTTTTAAAAAAAAAATGCTTGTGATACTTAGAAATTACTTACAATATGACAAACAGATATGACCGTGTACGCAATCATTTGTTTTGTCAGACTCAGATATTTCACAAAGCTGTTGAATTAGCTATAGCTATCTACTCAGCCACCAGCCCCTTTACCAATTGAAATAAGTACTCAGAATATTATTTTCTCTTAGACACTTGGGTCGTTGAATAATTGTGTATTTTGCGATTTTTTTGTGAAATGTAGATGACTGAGTAGATTAAAAGTTAGAATAAAAGAGCTCCTTATGTAATTTGCATAACACTAAAGAGACGTAGAGAGAACGTATATATTTACTATTATTTCTAAATATTCATTCGTAAAGTTTATTAAAAGAAATATTTGAACATATACAGCTCCATTTGAACGTTGATGCTCCATAAATAGGTATCCTATAGAATTTTCGTTTTCTTTTCCCGAAGCAGAATTTAATATAATAATATCTATTCTTGATAAAAGAAAATCTTTTGATAGGCACCTTTTACATAACAGGGTTTCTAAGAAACAGCAATGAGAGAAAAACGAGAATGGTTTTTATTTATTTTTACCATTCACAGAAGAGAAGCTACCTACTTGAAAATACGGGCCTGTTTCTGTGTTTATATGAAATAAAATTTACAGCTCAGTTTAAATTCAAATCATGAGGAAATAAAGAAAGACTTATTCAATCATTTTTGTATATAAAAATATCTCCTTTTTATATCAATTAATTGGGTCATGGCTGACAACAAAATGTTAAGCGATAACCGTAACTTGCGATACAAAAATAAAATAACAATATTCCTGGACAAATTACACAGCACCATCTGGTCGTAGTAATGAGTACTATGATATTAGCATCAATAGGTAGGTACTACAATATTTTTTTTGTAAACAGGTATATTACAGCTAGACCATACAAACAAACATTCATGCACAGAATTATAGGTCTTGACTTATTTTACGGGAGAATTAAAAAGCGATGCTTCGTGCCAAAAGAAACGCAATGTCTACCAGTAAAACCAGTGGTAGTAATTACCACTGGTTTTGACATAAAAAGTAGCATTTATTAAACTTAAATTATCTGTTCAGTCACTGGGTCTTTAACATTTATATATTTATGGGCCTAGCGCATAATAGGTAATAAGCGCATAATAGGAAAAATACTAGGCCTTTGGTTCCAACTATTGACATTGGAAAACAGTCGGTAAAGAGTAAACCCGCTTAAAAACACAGGCATTTGCCAACTCGTTTTGGAGAAATGTGGTATAGTGTGTTCTAAACCCTTCAAAATTAAAGGGACAACAGGGTTTGACATGACTACAACTTACAATCGATTCCCTAAGATATCCAGTCTGCTATACATTTTAGTATGACAAGGTGGTCAATTATCTTAGGGACCCGATCGTAGCTAGTTTGTCGTAAGTATGTAGATAGATGGTATAGTAGAAGCATGTCTCTCCAGTCTATGGATTCCTCTACCATTGATCTGATTAAGGTGAAACTTCGCCGGGATGGTTCCTGACAGTCTGTATCCCCCCTTGCCCTCTCCCCAACACGCCATTGCAACGCATGCCAGGAATACCTAATAATGCATTGCATGTAGGGAACAGTAGTAATTTAGAATGCATTTCTATAAAATAACATAAATACAACTGTTGAAAAACATAATAGCAAATAAAATAAACTTTATACTAAAATTTTCATAAAGACCCTGGTAAATACCAGAAGCAATGGAAATGCGCTTGTAATTCATATTCCCTAGCCAGTAGCTAGTACTGCAAACGTTCTAGTACAAATAACAATAACAGTAAAAGTGCTTAAGCCGCTTCCACCTCGCCGCTGCGCTTCTTGGAGATAAATACAATTATCAAGCGAAAGCGGAAAATTATGTTATTATAGAATTTGTAACGCCTTTTATTAGTTATCTATCCGTTGGGTATTTATGAGGTTGAAGGTTGCGGATTTAAGGTCAAATTTAAAATTATAAGGGTCTAAGGGGAATATCACATTACAATACCCACATCTTAAGCATTTTTTAATTCTTCGTCGGGTGGTCGACAAGCATACGGTACGCCTGATGTGAAGCGGTTACCGTAGCCGTATTAACGGTTGCAACATGAAATTTTGCTTCACCGCGTATCCTACCTCTCTTATACCATTATGCCAGAGCCTCTTTCACTAGTCGGCACTGTCGGCAGGGTGAACCACATGCAGATGAGGTTCGCTTTGGCTCTAAAAATCGTGGTGACTACTTACATCGCAAAAAGGCCATGTCGCTTGTTTACAATTACTGTGTTCTCCGATTGTTGATGTCCTCCGACGTGAGAGACAACGATTTAAGCAACAAAAACAAATACCTTTAATCAAATACATTTATCAACAGCCTCTCTTACTTTGGACCAACCAATAGAGAGTATCTTTACAAAGCAAAGTAAACATTCGGTACGTGTTCACACCGTTTCCCAGTCGTCTTAAGACTCCCTAGTTTGCTAGCCAGCATCAGCTCTAATTCCGGACTTTAAAACTCAAACTCCTTTTTGCCAAAGCAAAATTGCGCTACTTGTTAATTAAGTAAAGTTTTTTGTGGCTAACGAGCGGCATCGTCCGCATAATTAAATAAAGGGTACATAACTCAGATTAGCTTTGTTCTTTAAGCTGTGTTTGTTAAAAAAGTTTTAATACGTTGTAGAGGTAATAAAATCTTTGTAATAGAAATTGCTTAACTGGTGCTATTATAATCGATGATACGTAAAATATTTGATTTATTTGTAGTGAATTCACGTTTCATATTTTTTATAATTATTTATTTATTTACTTAAACTTTAATGACCATAGAATATGAGTACATAAGGCGGACTTAATCGTAAGAGTATTCTCTACCAGTCAACCTTTCGGAAAATCAAATAACACACGAATGCGGTTTATAAAATAACAGTAATGAACATACACACAATAAACACATATGAAAACATAAAATTAATAATTATTTGCGAACTATAATTCTTATGTAGTCAGTACATTACCAACATTAGCAACTAAGTTAGATAAATTCAGGTAATTATTTTAGAGTACACCTGGAGCGGCGCTTCTGTTAGTATCTGTATTTTGTACTCGCACTAGTTCACTAACATTATTTGTACTAATTTAGCCTGCAACTAAATACATAGTAAAGTACGATTCGTAGTAAAGGTCATGCACTTGCTTTTAGCTATCTCATAGGAATAGCTATAATATTTATCTATCATATAGCAAATAGATAAATAAAATAGATTCAGATTATAATGCTTTAGAAAGGCGAAATAAACATTAAAATCTCATAATACATACTCGCAGCATGGTATTCTGAAAAAAAGGCGTGAAATTGTAACCGACAATTGACACCTCGTATTGCACACGTTCATAAGCCGAGGTACCTAACTGATTTCCATCAGGCAGGCAGTACTCTTTTTTGCCCTTTAGTATCAAAAATATCAAGTACAAATTTTTTTTAGTGTGTGTATTATTTATTGTATGTAATTATTGAGTTTAAATTGTAAATTATTTTTTCTTAACAAACTAACTTGAATATTTATTGAATTAAAAAAAAAAATCTATCAGTTGACTTATCGACCGCTATTTTTCATTTGAGGAGACCGCCATCTAGCGACAATAATCATTCAGCGTTTGTTTTTTCTTTGAAAATATTGCAATGAGCACTTAGTAATCTCTTTATAGTTACCAGTACAACAATGAATCATACCTTCACAGATAATACTAAAGGTCACGGTCTATTTCAACATCCCAGCAAAGGTAATAAGAGACGAATGCGGTTACAACGATGCAGGTCATCTTCGTTGTATGCATGTATCTGTTATGATTATGAATATGCATCGGATGTGAAACATGATAAGTAATTAGATACGTATGGAATATTTTATTCACCATAGAACAAATGCTCGACGAGCTCGGTGGTCGAATGGTTAGCAATGACCACTTTGACTCCTAGATCGCGGGTTCGATTCCCGCATTAGATCGCGGGTTCGATTCCCGCATAAGATAAATATTCGTCTGCAAGAAAATATTTGTTTGTCTTCGTCTGGGTGTTTTCTATGTGTATGTGTATGTATTTACAAAAACAAAAAAAAATAAGTGTAATATCAGTTATCTAGTGTCCATAGTACAAACTTTGCTTAGTTTAAGACAAGATGGCAATGTGTAAATTATAAAAAAAAATACTCTATCTCATTATACATTAATGTTAATTCAATCATCTCAGTATTCGATGTTTTTAAGTAAAATAATTAATCGACTTCTATTAATTAAAAAATTCACGAACTTAGCAACTTCTAAGTTTAAGCCTATATTTTTGGTGAATATAGTGAATATAGGCTTCGATCACGAATACAGTCTAAAAATACTCAGTCGGATAGCGAATACTCCATCACTTTCTGACATTAGTTTTTTTAGAAAATCATCATAAGCATACAATTGTAACAATTATTTTTAGAACTATGTCGACCCTTATGACCGACCAAGAACGCTCAACGTTCTATCCATGTCTGTCGAGAAATGGAGACATTTCGACCGACATTTCATTACGTCTAAATTCTCAAAAGTAAAAGCCAACAACAAATTAATAATTATTAAATAAAACCACGTCAACTGAAGCTTATTAACTTTATTTATTACTCGATAAAAGTTATTTTCTTACTGATTAATTACACTGTCGAGGTTCGGTGGCTTCTCGATTTATTGTTATATTTTAATGAAATATCCATACGCCCGACATAATCGATGTTACGTCAAAGTTTTTGATTATTGAATACTTTCATATTACGCAATGTCTAATAACTCCGTTGTATTAAAAGTTTTTTAATGCCTGAATATGAAGTGTTATTAAAATTAAATAGAAAGTTATGTTAACAATAAGTATTTTAATGGTAATATTGATTAAGTACGAAGTTACTCAGGTACTGCTTGAACATTGGTGGTTCTTTTTTAATGAATGATAATGACGACTACATCAAAATCCGCTGACTTGTTTAAAAAAATTAACTGGATGCACAGACGCGTATAATGATCTTTGCTTTATAATATTTAGTGAAGAATTATTTTTTCAAGATTATTATTTAATTTGTAAGAAAAGAATCTAAAATTATTGTGTAAGTGTAAATTATACAAACATCCGTACTGTAATTAATTTCCATTAGAAACCATTTTCATTTTGAGTATTACTACGTAGTACTATTACTTATACTGTGGTATTGCATAAATATCTCAGAACAATAAATGTAGAACACTCAGAACAGTAACTCAAGCCATAAATAAAATAAAATCTTCTCCGATATATGAATACCTATCCAAAAATTTCATTTAAACTTTTGAATATGAAGGTACATAAATTTTAATATCAAAAGTTGGAGTTACCAAATCTCTATGAAGCAATAAAGTCACGTTTGCAGCATAGCATATAAACATACAGCAGTCCCTACTTATTACAGACATTTCATCTCATCTCTGGACCATATTTTAAGCAAATATTACACGCAGGTGCAGAGGTTATCATTAATGGCGGATTACATTTCCCCTCGTTTTACCTGTCTCCTTTTAACATACCCGATTTTCTATTGTTATCTCTCTCCCGTCCCAATGACGAAAAAATAAACCAAAACATGTTTTTGTACCGCCCTTAGTACAAGAAGCCATGTAAGAGGCTGTATTATTTTACCCTTTCAAATTTAGGTTAAATTAAAGTTTATTGTGATGATAAATGTGTTTAATTTGTAATGTTATTTGACTCACAATTTGTTCTAAAAAATATTATTTTTAACAAGAAAATTCACTCGACAAATTTTAGGTGTGAGATCTCCGTGAAAATATTTTTCTGTGAACTATGTTGTCCAATAAATGTAAAATCGCGTAAAAGAAACAAGCATTCTATACAAAATGATTATTTATTTATTTATTGCATTAAAATGTATGAGTATATATAAATATATATGGCATGGATTTTATATAAATATGCATAGGTTGTCATATGAACCTGGAATGGCATAAGAATTTTATGAGGCAGGCAGACCGATATTCTTGTCGTTGGAAACACTCGTCTAATGTATAATACATAGCAATCGTTCAAACATTCCATTCGATTCTTCGGTTTTATGTTTTCGTGTACTTTATTATAAATTCTCACGACCATAACATTAGGGCTTGTACTGTGTAATTTTGAAGTAGATTTGGGAAAATGTAATATTAGGTAAACATGATATATGTTTTTAGCTTTTATGAGAGCAATATAGTAATTTTGGATAGGTATCCAGGTGTGACATTATTTTATTTATTGCGTAAGTTATACATTTACTGTTGTGAGCTATAAATAGCTCTATCATATCATAGAGCTACAAAAAGTCATAATTTTGAGTATAACATAAATGTTATACTCAAAATTAAGATTTTTTCTTACGGAAATTGGTTATAGTACGTTATAGATTTTTGTATAATTTACAGTTACACAATAATTTTAGATTGTATTCTTATAAGGTTGTAAATATAATAATAGATTACCTAACGATTTGGCCTGCGACGTAATGATATAATTACACTTCTAATTAAATTTATCTATTATCTTCGTCTATTGTTATAACACTATGTAAGCATCTGATTTCTTTAATTAAGGTTTGTCAAAATAGTCACACTGTTCGAAACTTCATCTTTTAATCTCTACTATTGAATTATATCTATCTCAGAGTAATTAAAATATAGACAATTTGATCTACACTACTTTGCGTGCTTCCGCAACCAGTTAGTTCATGAAAACTACTGCCGGCCGGCACCCATCCACTACCGTTAATAGATGTATGCGACTGCCGTGGCTTCTTTGTTTGGTCGTGTCTAGGTACTCAATAGCCCAGTCAATGAACCAAAAATGAATGCGAAAATTCGTGTAGTTTGGATTAATGTTATGTGAGTATTTTTTTCTGTTAGAGGTGTTTCCCAAATGCCTAAAGCTCACACCTCGCAGCTGGGGACGTTTAGTATTTTATACCTGGTACCACCACCTCTACCATAAAAAAAACATTAACTACCTACATGTTTTTTTCCAGTTTTAGACCTATTTTAAACCTTTATTGACTGGGCTACCAGCTGGTGCGGTCGTCTCTACGACCCTCCAACATGTGAAACAGAAAAACATACGAGTATGTACACTTCGCCTTGGTTGCCGTGGTGGTCTCTACGATACATGTTTCGCCTCTACGCAAGGCATTATAAACTTCACGCAAAGTAGTGTAGATAAAATTGCATGTAAATTTCACTTCCGCAAAACACCTGAGTCAGTTAACTATCTAATGAATATATGTATAGAGCTCAATTTAATATTCGAATTGCGAAAAGTTGATGATGAATTTTTTTTTTTACATATTTGCCTTTCGATTATAATAACTATAATAACGTCTTAAATTTTGAGACATTACCAGCCTGCAACCAAATCTATTCATAAAATAATTATTGTGAAAATATGTTTGTCTTTCTTTCACGTACTTTCTTTCGTGTAGTTATAGCTTTGAAGAGTCAATGAAATGGTATTTTATGATAATATGAAAAAAGCAGTGTTACTGCTGAACGTAATATACTACCTCGGCCACTCCATACAAAAGCTGCGTCGTTTACTACTACGTAAACAATGATGTCTGTGCAGAGCGTGAATAAACGTGTGTGAGTGCGGCGCCATACAAACTGTTCCCGATTTGTCTCAGAGGGGAGGTGAGGTCGATGCGAGAGAGCGGCAGGGAGTGGCCATACTGTACGTAGTACTATTACTTATACTGTGGTAATATCCCAAACCAAGTCCCAAACTAAAATTAAGGGTGATAGGTAATTGATAAACTTACTTAAATATTTAAATATAATATATACCCACCCAACCCATATAATGTTTGTATACCTAAGGGAATCGAACACGCGACGCTCTATACCGTTTATGTATTAAAAAAAAAACCTTGATTACATACCTAAGGAAAAGTGAGGATAACCCGACCAATACATAAAACTGAACCCAAAGTTTGTTTCACGAGTGAAAATTTCTTTACAAAGTAGGTTTTTACTTATTGTGTTTGAAAGGGAAATAATATTTACAAAGCCGTGTCACGTAGTAGGTAACTTTATCTTATAGCTGACAGCAAACGAAAACTGGCGGGTACTTTTTTTTTTAATTTAGGGACGTAAATTTTGACAAAGATAATATCGTCCTACGGCTTAATTAAGTTTATTAGGATTTATTTGGCGGAACGTGCCCACTCCTAATAGAGCTTTTTACCTCTTTTTGGCTCTGGAAAGCCGGACAAATCTGCTTTTAGGCGCTTTAGTGCGGTAATGGGTTTAAGCAAATTTTGTTAGCGTTTGTTTTCATATAACTGACAAAATGCTTACCTCTTAATATTTAAATTGTTTTAAGGATTTCCGTATTAATAAGAGGAAAGAAAAAATAAAAAAGTAATTTCAAGTTAAATACAGATAAGAAAATATATTTATAAGGTGAGAAACAAGCATGCGACCTGCCTGATTGTAAGCAGTTATCGCAGTCTATGGACGCTCGCAGCACCAGAGGTACTCACGCTTTGTCGACTCAGTAAAAACCTCACCACGTCTTTCTTGAAGAACTCCATGCTGTAGTGACTTGGGAAAACCTCGGCAGGTTGTTCATTCCCCAACCTAAAAGTCCGTGGAAGAAAGAACCGCATAGTTAGCGCCTATCTTAGCTCCAATGTGTGAGGATGAATTTCCAGCCGATTGCGAGCGGTGCAGAATGAGGCTGTACACTATTAATGAAAATTGAATTGTTTAAGATTTTATTATAAATATATTAGTAATTGATGTGCACTTTCTCCAAAGATATTAAGAAAATATATTAAAACAATCCTTGAAAGGGTATCTGGATGTTCATATCATTCCTTATTAATTTCTCGATTATTTAAATAGAAGGGTATTTAAATAATCGAGACCTTCTTTCGTTTAAAGTCATTAAACTTATTAAATTTTGATCCCTCTACTGCAGTAAAGTCTTTGATGATTATTATTTTTGAAATTTATTTGCTTAGATGATTAAGGAAAAATTAAAAATGAACTAATCACTAAATTTGAAAACTGTTAGACTTGTTTGTCAACAGTGTTCAATAACTTTCAAATGAGCAAATGTTTATTTTACAAAAAAAATATGAAGAATTACGAAATACATAATATAACCTGGCTTGTTCAGTAATATTCAATGTTTTAATACATGCCTGTACAATCCTGCGAGTAAGTGAGGTCACCAGGAAGGAAGGAGTTTCTGCTTTGGCAGCTGGGGTGGTATGGCAGCGCGTGAATGATATATATACGCCCCGAGCAGCAGAATAACTATTAAAATTGACATTGGAAAATTGACGAAAAAATATAATAAAAGAATAAAACATTTTCCCATACAAATAGTGTCAGTTGAAAACATTAATTGTTAGGCGGTACGAAGTTCGCCGGGTCAGCTAGTTTGTAATATGTCATGTTGCGATTTGCTAGCGTTTATATGGCTACGGTAACCGCTTCACATCAAGCGGGCCGTATGCTATTGTCGGTTAATTCGCTGAACCGATTTCGCGTTCTTTTTTATCTCACTCTTTTTTGGCGCTGTTTTTTGCCCTCTCTGCTATTCAGTGATTTTTCTAAATGTGGTAGCTGAAAATCAGTGCTTTGCATCTAGGGTCAATAATTATCACTGAGCCTCCAACCCATTAGTATTGCTGGAGCACATGCTCGCTTTCTAAATATGTTCCTCATTTGTGTTTATTTAAATATTCTTTCTTTGTATTTATTTAAATATTCGTCACTGTCTTAGATTAAGTAAAATGTGTAACAGCGACTCAATAAATGTTATATCTATTTGTATAAAAGTGCATGAAGTTTAACTTGCAAGTTTTGATTACCGCGTTGAAACTAAATAGAAGCTTGTAAATAATTTGAATTCTACAGAAGCAAACTCTACGAGTGAAGCCGTAGCAAGAACAACTACGTTCTAGTACGTAAATAACATAAAGTTGTACAGTTTCACCCAACTCATTGCAATAAACTTGAGCAATACAAATAAGGAGTAGACGACGAAGCAATCTCTTAGAAAAAACGTGTGCCTTGAATACGGAATGATGGGCAAATAATTCGGTTGTCAGGATAACAAACATGTGGGGCCCTGGGCGCAGCACTGACTGATGACGTATATGTTCGAGACTCGCAATGCCTACCTACTTTCCTTAGCCGAGAGAGAAGCGTGCGTGGTCTTCAAATAAAGTTGGGGTGATAAAATTACTGTTTGATTCACAGAAATGCATACGTATACCTTCATTTGGGGTGTAAGTGGTTTACCACGATCTTTAGAACCAAAGCCAACCTCGCCTGCATTTGGTACATCTTTTCAATTAGCGAAAATGGCTGTGGCAAAAGAGTGGTAGGGCACAGTGTATTTGTAAGTTGCCTGATTGGGCAGGTACCTCCACATCACAGATTACCGCAGCCAAATAACAATTCCCTTGTAGTGTTCCTGCGAGTGAGTCACTAGAAAGGAAATAGTTACTGCGTTGGCAGCGGTGGTGTCGGTGCGCGAGAGATATTTCATGTTGCGAGCGTTAATATGGCTATGGGAACCGCTTCACATAAGGCGAGCTTGTCGTAGTTTAAAAAAAAAACTGGCACTTGAGTAGCTCTAAACCCTTTCGATTGAGAGGATACAGTAGTACAACAGCGGGATGATTATGGATTGATAACACTAAATAGTTACACAGCATTTTAATAAAAAAAAAAAATCACATTACTTTGCTCAAAAACTAATTTTGAAATCCGAAGATCATCTTCTTTTGCTGTTAATTCTACTGTTACTTGCCTATGCAGTAACAATAGGTTGTAAAACCTAGCGGGCAACGATGAATTATGAAGCCGTCTCGTGTAAATGCGGCCTAACGAGAACCTTCGCCGTAGACTCGGTAGGCCGAGTCTCATTATGGTTGTTATGTTTATAGCATCATCTATCATAATCCTTCTATCTTTACATGCCAGTTATGTGAACATTGTGGACTTAACATTATATTTAAACATTCATAGGAATTATGTATTGAATGAACAACTTCATCTTTTCAGTTCCATTGATTTTGCAAATGATTTATCGCTTACGATATTATAATATCTGATATTATAAAGTGGATTAAGGTTAAGATTAAGTTTATAATAATAGGGTTTGCAATTATCCACATTTTCTCAAATATAAACGGAACGAATTTACACAATTTACAATTACGAAAACGTACACATTTTACAGTTACGAAAACGTTTATAACGTGTACGTTTTCGTAATTGTAAATTGTATCCAATTGAATATCCTTACTAAACTTTTTATAAAATTAGACCATTTTAAAATTTTGATTGGTAATTTAACTACGAAACAGAAAAAACATTTAACATCTTACGTCCGACTTGATTTATGGTCTATCAAAGTTTGGGGCTTTTATTGATGGAAAAATCCATTTTAAATTTTTAAATGGATGAAATTGTAAAAAATAAAGTAATGGAGAAATAATTTAAAAAAAACTTTTGTTGAATTTGAATACTTTTTTGTATGATGCACAGAACATTGTAATGTGGGACTAAATTCTTTCAGTTGAATTCTATGGACGAATCAACGACTATAATACATCTTTCATTAATTTTATTCTGTTTTCATATTTCAGGTACGGAATTAGCTTCATCATGAACTCTTCAATACCTCCAGTTCGGTACGTGACACTCATTAGATACTCTCGATTATTCTCACATTTCGCAAAGTGAATTAATCCCTAACAAACAGTGACAGTTTAGTTTCCCGTACGATGGAGGCGTAATCCCTAATACGAACCCTACACGGGATTAGATATCCCCTTTGTTATTCCAAGAAGGTTGCTATTACGCTCCACGTGTTACTACAGTCTAGATTTTAATAGTAATGACTGTAATGGGCGTGGGAAATCTAGGTTAATGTCTCACCTGTATTCATACCATTGCTAAGATATGGATCCCCCGGATACGGAGTTTAGAGCGCACTCCGTCACGCTGCTCAGCTACGAATTCACGGAGGACAGTGTTTTTAGTCGGCCAAAGGCCACTGACCTAGCTTAACAATTGTCATCTAATGACAACCGACACCAATAGCTTACTTCGTTACAGATTCGATTCCTTAGAGAAACTCCGAGCATAGTTCTTTCCATCGCTCGCTGTTCCATTTTTATAGCACTAGCTCTATGGTCTGCCTGCATGGCATGTGTGACTTTTACACAGCTCTAGGATTTCGCTGTTAGAAAATATTTGTTTGTTTGTAAATCTTTATTGCACTATGTAATACATACACAATATTATTAGGGCCTACGATTTACGGCCCCTACTACAGTCGCGCCGCTCGTCATCGCCAGGGAATTCATCCTAAAATGTTCGTGCTGAGATGGTCGCACACGGTGCGGTTCCTGAGTTCTTTTCAAATTCTCAAGTTGTGGAATGAACTCCCTGCCAGGAGATCACATGGATAGTAGATAGGATAGGGTTTTAAGAAAGGTTACAGGCGGGTTATATGCGTGTTTAGCATGACAGCGTAGCAACCAAAGTTCCATAGTTTTCGATTACGTTTGATCAATTATACAGCGTGTTTCAAATGAGTGAAACACTGTGAAGAACTGTTTACACGGTCGGCAACCCGAGAGTAATGCCTCTGGTGTTGGAAGCGTCTATAGGCTACGATGGCTTATAATCAGGCGGGTCATATGCTTGTTTGCCACTTTAGTTGTATAGAAAAATATTGTAATTTATAATATATACATATACAGTTCCTCGTTTCATCGTTGTCAGTCCTTATTCATCCCACTGCTGGGATATGGATCGTCCCTCAAGTGAAGGGGTTTAAAGCATACTCCACCACCCTGTTCAACTGCGGGTTGGCGGAGGAAAATGTTTTCAAGCCACTGAAAGGCCACTGACTTGGCTTAACGACTGTCATCTATAATGACAACAGTCGGGACCGACGGCTTAACGTGCCCTCCGAAGTACGAATCCACATTTTACAGTTCCTCGTCAAATAGATAAGATTAATCGTATCGTAATAAGTAGTTATCCTATTGTACGACAAGTACCGTAAAACCTAGCTTAGACTAAATATAGCATTTATGCCAGAGTCCTATCTACAAAGTAAATTTTCCGTGGATAAACCGAGCCTTAAATATTTCATGAGTAATACGTAATAGCTTAGTAAATTTGTTGTCGAAAATATAAATACTTCATGGTATTTAGCCAGCAAATTACATTACCCACGTTAGAATGTTTTATTTGCAGTAACATTTTATACTAGCGACATTACAAGTAATATAATATACTCGTAGTTAATAAAGATGTATTGTGTACAGACAGTCTTTTGTTAGTACGTGTATGTCATCTAGCGTATGTCTTATGTATTTATAGAGTAGAATAGACTACTCTTTATTGTACCAATATGACAATGTTACATACAATAAAATTACAACAATAAAACTTACAAAAGGCGGTCTTATCACTAAAACAATCTCTCCCAGACAATCTTTAGTTGAGAAACAATGATAAAATTACATTATTAGCAGTTGCTCATAAGACATGTTGGTTTATTTTTGAGGTTGTTTCAGGATTTTCAAAGTGTATTTCAAAATTATTTTGTCCAAAACTTATAAATGTAAGTACGTTTCCTAAGACATTTTACACCACGAATGGTGAAACTATGGAATGAACTTCCCTCAGTGGTATTTCCGAACAATTATCAATCAATCAAATTCATTTATTGTAGGTATATTTTTAAATTGCGACATGGGAGCCTTCAAGAACAGAGTCTTTATTTCACTTAAAAGGCTGGCAACGGATCGGCGATCCCTTAGTGTTGCTGATCGCCATGAAGATGGTGATTGCATTTCACCAGGTATCCCACATACTCGTTTGCCGCCTCTCAGAGAAAATAATATATAATATGTCTATTTACCTGTAATCAAGGTTTAGGTCCTGTTTCCGTCGGTCATTAGTAATAATAGTAAATAGTTTATTTCCACAAAAATTGTAGGTGCAGATAAAAGCAAACATACAATAACTGAGTGGCATACATAATAATTGACATATTGATAAGTACACATAACAAACACGACTGTATCTTTACATAGGCTCTTGCCTCCACACTAGGATTCCCTGTCTTGGAGAGCTAGACTCTCGTTCCGATTTACAATATTTTTATTTCCGAGAAGTTATTGCAGATTTGTATTATGGATGACTCATTGAGTCAACAAGATGTGGTGGATTAGTGGAGAGTAGTAGAGAATGAGGTATGATAGAGAAATACTCTCTATCATTACTCATCTATCATACCTCATTCTGTCGAGTGTGCGAAAGGAAGTGTGTATGTGCTTGTCTCTCTGGGTATGTAAGACTTGTGTAAGTAATATAATACGAGTAATTTTATGTATTTAATTTTTTATATGTTTTTTTTTATAATTTAGATATATAAGTATGTTTTTATTATTATTTTCTTTTATTTAAAATATTGTGTCATTAAAGTATTTTAATTAGGTTTAATTAGATAATGATCGAAGTCTTTTTCATATTGTATAGGTTCAGTATAAAGGAGTCAATCATTAGCACAGTTCTTAATTCTAACATTAAAAGAACTGTTACTTGTTATACTTGCAATTTTTGTTTTTCGAATGAAATCCAAATGACTTATTCACCGTACTTTGCTGTACCTAATTAAAATGCTTAAGTCTTAAACCGGAAGCTGGAAGATGTTAATTTAATAAAATGTAAGGTGAGAGTTTGTGGTTCTGCGGTTACTTCGGGATGTTGTGGGTTGAAGTCAGGATGCTTAGGGCATTCCTTTATGTTTACTTAATTAGCTTAATGTTGGATACATCCTACTAGTTCGCTTACAGTTTTCTATTTTATATAAGTACTACCTACCATTTATTGAATAAATATTCCTGGAGAAAGTACATCAATGAATAAAAATCCTCTCGCGGAAAAATTGACTGCATTAAATCGGAAAATACTATTTTTTTGTGATCGCTATTGTCAGAACATGGTTTGTATAACAGAAAATAAAAATAAGTCGGTCAGTTTTCTTTTAAATCCCATAACATGAAAAGTAAGTGAGTGAATGAGGCAGAAGACAGAGATCTTAAATTTATTTCGAAAATATTCATGAAAATAAAAATATATCGGTACGAAGTTAGCCGGATCAGCTAATACATATATGATATAAATAGATGCACAGCATCGTTAGTTTCCATTAAATTTACACATAGACTTGTTTGACATCCGGCGTCGTATAAAAAACGGTGTATATGCTTTACTCGACAAACGTGAAAACTTTATCTCTCGAACCGTCTCGCTTACAAGCTGAGCGTGATAGCTTTCATGGCCACAAAAATTGTGCTCAACGTGCCTGAAGAAGTTTTCACTCCGAAAAACTAGCGAAGCCGTGGGTCGGATTGTTTATATTTTTGTGGCCTTTATTTTTACATTTCTGTGGCTGGAACGCATTATATTTATAAGTTACCTTCTTTCCATATTCCATTATAAGATTTCTTCTTTCCGGGTGACTACCATATTCCATTTTCTAAATTATTTTTTGACGTGTAGGTACTTACGAAAACATCTATGTACGTGGTTATGTTTGTCAACAGTGTGATAAGAGACGTGGCATGTGAATTCTCGCGAGATTTCCGTAGGGAAGGGATGTGACAAAAAGTGGAGTGACGTACCGCAGCCGTTCCAACATTCCGGTGCGCAGAGCAGGTGGCAAAGTGGTGGGAGCAAAAAATTGTTGGACTTGTGTCGCATGTCATTAACATGCATTTGTGAATTTTTGGGTACGGCTCATTTAAACATAGAAAAAATCTAGCAAGTGCCTTTAAAATCATAGTTTACCTGGTTTACCAGGTTGCACTTGGATAGGATAATTAAAAAAAAGTCGTAACTAGATATTTTTCGTTGACTGTGGCTTGTGATATAGGCTCTTATTTTTATTATATACATACATCAAAGACGGACGAAACACATAACACTCCTTTTTTCCTCAGGATATAAAAATTATAAATGACTGCGCAAACAACCGCCTAATGCATTTCAAACAAGCGTCACGCATATAATCTCCAGTAATGAATAACAAGAGCTCCTCTGTGCATGTGGTCTTCCCCCACGAGACTCATATGTTGGGTACACTCAGAACCCTTAGCTCAGGTGCTTTGCACGTTTTGTAATCTGTCATTTAGAATCACTCTGTATAAACTCCGGCCAGATAGGGCTGACAAAAATCTATACATATAATAACGCAGTAGAACAACAAATTTATGAAACAAATAGTGTGGCTGAAAACCAGGGTATGTAATCGATGTTATATTATTCAACTCATGTCATTCCATTTATTATAAAAATACATATACTGTTGGCTGGGAATGAACTAAAAATATCAAACCCAACCTAACCTAACCTAAAATGAATCTCGAATTATAGGAATAATGAACTTTACGTAAAACGAAATTATATTATCTCTTAATTATGTTATATTACGCACCAAGAATAAACTTACAGGATACAAATGATATTACTATATTTTTTTCTTTTGTAACCGACTACTAGGTTCCGGTAATCGCTTTACAATAGGTGGGTCGTATGCTCGTTTGACATCTGACTTGGTATAAAAAAAAACAATCCATGTAGACGGAGTCAAATTTAATCAATTTGATCATAGCTATACACAAAGTTAACTCTACTAAGAACGTTGTAATTTTAAGCTGTATGGTTATTACGTATTTAATATTAATTTTCAGAACTTTAGGTAATATTCGCCCGCTAAACATTCGAGGAGAGCCAGGGCGAACCAACTTAATTACTTAGAATATTATAATAACTACTACTGTAAAAGCTAATAGAGAACACATGGTTCCCTTCAAATAATTAAAAAACAGTTAAGAATTAACTTGCTGCTTAGAGACTAACTCACAGATTAAATTTTTACAGACTTTTATTTAGTTTTTTTTTATACTACGGTTACTACGAAGCGGTTACCGTAGCCATATTAACGCTTGCAATATAATATATCGCTCGCTCGTGGCCACCCACGCTGCCAACGCAGCATCTCGTTCTCGTCTGGTGACCTCACTCACTCGCAGGAACAACCCTCAAGCGAATTGTTATTTAGCTGCGGTATTCTGTGAGGTGGATGTACATTCCCCAGTCGGATAGCTTACAAATACGCTCCCTACCTCTCTTTTCGCCAGAGTTTCGTTTGTCAGTCAGTAGGGTGCACCGCGTGCAGGTGAAGTTGGCTTTGGTTCAAAGATGTTGCTGAACCACTTACACCCCATTTACTTACAGTTACAGGTTTCACCGCGGTGTCTGTAATCCAAATTTTTGGCGAGCTCAGTGGTCACTGGCCACTTTGACTCCGAGGTTGATCCCTGGACATGGCAAACGTTTGTGTGCATGAACATGTGTGTTTGTCTTGGTCCGGGTGTTTTGTATGTATTACATGTATGTATTTACAAAAATAATTTATTCAAGTATAGTATCAGATATCTGTATCCACAGTACAAGCTTTCATTACTTTGGGACTAGATGACATTGTATAATTTGTCCAGTACTTTATATTTATTTGTATAAATCTTGCGAGTTAAATTTGACTCACTTTCCAGTGTGCGATTGAACTGAAAGATACACTCGTTTGTTTCTCTTGACAATGCACTATTGCCTTAATGATCAATTTTAATTCGAATGTGGTGACCGCCACAAAATGGCGTATGTAGCCCATCGGCTGTGCCATAGACTTATAGATTACGTTTTGTAGACGCCAGGTTAGATTGGCATATATAAGATAGACAACGCACTAATTCTTATGCAATGTTGTCATATAATTGTTTCGCACATTATTGTGCTTTCTTATGAAAAAAAAAGCACATGACGCGAAACAAAAAGTCGTATCAATTTGTATCTTTTCCTTACATGATGACAGCGTAAGTTGTTCTTTTTCTTACGTAAGTGCGATGGAGACTATCAAATTGTATATAGATTTCTAGAAGTAACTGCTTTCTGTCAGCCAGCCCATACGTATGCTTGTTTGTATCAGACTATCAAGAAGGGTTATGTTATATTATGGTTTTCCCACAGGCTGATGATGAAGATGATTTATCCGATGCTGAATATAAGCCTTTTCCAATGTTTTTTTTTCATACTACGTCAGGTGGCAGACAAGCATACGCCCACTTGGTGTGAAGTGATTACTGTCAACGCAGTGACCGCTTCACATACCTCATTCTTCTTTTTCATCACTTTCATTTTAGATCACCTGTTTTTCTATGTTATGATTACGCAAACGTATTTTTAAATCCAAACGTATTCTGCCGCTTTTCTATTATAATGGGGATATAGTATCATTGTTAATTAACATTCGTATATGTATAATAATTTTAACAGCTTCTCTCCGACTAAAACTTGTTCACACGCGCGGAACAATTAGGCGCAAGTTTGGCGAAGGGGCGTGTCGTCGAGACTGCTCATTACTGTTTACGTGACGTGGTGTTCCTTGGAGAGAACATACGTTACGTAGTTGTAGATACATTTGAAAAGAACCGTAGGCAAAGAAAAGCTATAAACAAGTTGATAGTTTCCATCTCATTCAAACAAGAAAAAAAATAAGTTATGCCATGGTCATTTTACGAAATAAAATAGAGTAATACAATGTTTTTGTATCGCGTAGCGATTCAGTTTTTTTAAAGTAAGCACAACATTGTGCCACACTGTTATATGACAGCGCTATACATAACCTACAACTTTCTCAAGTGAGCACACATTAACGTAGTGTGTTTGTGTTTATGAAACAGGGGGATGTAAAACGTAATGTGTGTGTATGTGAAGTGAACCCATCCTAACTTCATATAAACAGGTACTGCTACCGGATCTGTGTCCTGAAAAGGGTTAAAAAAATATAAAAAATATATTAATAAAAAGGACTGATTGAATACGGCTCTTTTAAAGACAAACAACAATGACATTTTTGCATCAACGCATCGATGCTTCGACGTGAGCTTCCTGATATTTTATTTCATAATTATGTATTATTTATTATTAACTGTTTCTGTCAGACGGTGGATCGTTGGTTTCACAACCGAGTGCGTTATATATATCCTTTGTTGCACACAATAAATTTATAATAATACTTTACAATGTTACAATGTATACAAAAAATTTGTAGTTTACAAGAGGTCTACCTCTATAAGAGATCTTTTCCATCCACATTTTTTTTTTCTTTTTTTTTTTTTTTTATACCACTAAAGTGGCAAACAAGCATACGGCCCGCCTGATGGAAAGCAGTTACCGTAGCCTATGAACGCCTGTAACACCAGGGGCATCACACGCGCGTTGCCGACTCTGTAAAAACCTCTTCACGCCCTTTTTGAAGAACCCCATGCTGTAGTCTCCTGAGAAAACCTCGACAGGCAGTTCATTCCACAGCTTAACCGTACGCGGGAGAAAACTTCTCTGGAACCGCACGGTACGCGACCACTTCGGCTCCAATGTGTGAGGATGAATTCCCTGTCGATGGCGAGCGGTGCGACTATAAAAGGAGGCCGTGGGCATCATGTCAAACAACTCCTCTGAACACACCCCATTGTACAAACGGTAGAACACACAAAGGGACGCAAAATCTCTCCTCAGACTTAAAGGTTCTAAACCGTCTGTCAGTTTGGGATCGTCAACAATCCTCACAGCACGCCTCTGAATCGAGTCACAAGGTGCAAGCTGGTTTCTAGGCGCTCCCGCCCACAGATGGCAACAGTACTCCATATGCGGCCGTACTTGAGCTTTGTAGAGCAGAAGCCTTTGCCGCGGATTGAAGTACTGTTTGGCCCTGTTGAGCACGCCTAGTTTCTTCGACGCCAGCTTGACCTTCCCCTCCAGGTGACATCGAAACTGGACGTCGCTGGAGATTTCAACGCCTAGAATCCCAATACTTTTGGCGACAGTAAGGGGTGTATTCTGGAAGTGAGGAGCCACAGCAAAAGGGGTTTTCTTAGCGGTGAACGCGCAGACTTGTGTCTTAGAGGGGTTGAATCGCACTAAGTTCTGTTGCCCCCAATCGGACACTTTACTTAGTGTGCTCTCGATTTCCGACACAAGTCGTTCGCGGCTCTCCTCCACCAGAGAGCGGGGAATATTAGCGCGGCCCCACATTATGTAAATAGAATCATGAGCCTGAATAATTTTAAAATAATTAAATGAAACACATTAGAATGTATTATAATATACATTTAGAATGTATATATATGCACATATACACAGCCATATAAATAAATATACATACATATACTTACCTATACCTACCTCCGCCAGCCCGCAGTTGAGCAGCGTGATGAAGTATGCTCTTAACTCCCCTTCGATTGAAAGGAGATCCGTATCCCGTATCCCAACAGTGGGATGATTATGGGTTGATGCTGATAATTACCTATACCATTATTTTAACTGTGATAAACAATTGACTTTCATTTTTTTTTTTAATAAATCAAATACACTTATCAGATGTAAGCTTTTCTTCACCGTAACGTACTGCAGAAACAAGCGTGTATAGTTAGTTAATGTTTAATATGTGGTCACGTATCTCAGTCCCCTGTGCACTCTGTACGTGACGAAACAGGGCCTTTGACAAAGCAAATTGACTAACTACATATGTCTATATTTACCCTTTAGCTATGCATACACGCTACATTTTGGCACTTTATGATGTGTTTAATTTGTGAGGTGTCGACTAAACGTAATAAATAAATATTTCTGGACAAATAACACAGCGCCATGTAGTCCCAAATTAAGCGCAAAGCTTGTACTATGGGTACTAAACTACTGATAAATGTACTTAATTTTTTTTTGTAAATACATAGGTACATAAAATACATAGAAAACACCCAGACCAATACAAACAGATATGTTCATGCACACCAATGTTTGCCTTGTGCGGGGATCGAGCCCGCGCCCTCGGAGTCAAAGTGCCATTTCAAGCCTATCCAAACCCATTCGACTACCGGCTCATCTAAAAACGTACTATGTAACGTCTAAATGTAGATTGAGATATTACACATCGGTAGAATAAAGACCAATCTGTATTGTTGGTAGATCATTTTCGCGAGTTTTTGCGGGGAGCTAATGTCAGATTGAATATTATTTGATTCTAAATATAGAAACATACTTAAATGAGATAACAAAATTCTAAAAACGTATGTTTTAAGAAATAATATTCCTTATCTAGTCTAGCTAGCTTAATACATTTTTGATCCATGATCACATCGGTCTGTGTTCTACGGATGAGTCGAAACGTAGTAATAAACGTAGTAAGTAAGTCTAAGCTACTAAAAATACTTGATTTTTATTAATCACACTTGCGGCAGCGACCTCGTAAGTTCGTGTAGTATATCGTGAAAATTTAAAAAAATCCTTTCTTAGTTCATCTTCTCAAAAATTTTATATAAAGGTAGGCATACACATTTACATAAAATTTTAACCCAATTTGTCCAATAGTCTGACATGTACGTTGATAGATCAGTCAGTAATAACTGCAATAAATTGTTTCAGTTATGTGGAATAAACCCGCTTTTAAACAGAGATAATTATCATTTAGTTGAAAAGTTTTGAAGAAATAAAGATGATACACCAAGTTTTGATCGTACTAATAATTATGTATTTTATTAATTATATTTTTATGGGCACGTAAAATGTACCATCACGCATGGCGAATACCATATTATTTTTAAAGCGAAATATTACTTTACGCATTGTAAAAAAAAATATTGAAAATTCGTCTTTTGTCTCGCGTATAGCAGTGTCTCGCTTTACATACATTATCAATGTGTGATGCACGTAGCAATACTCTGAAGTCTAGCTGAGACTTTGAAGAAACTACTATAATATAACGCTTAGATAGTTTTGAACAGCTGGCGGTGTCGTGTTAAATGCATCGTGAAAATTCAATTAAAAGCGAGAATAATAACTGTATTTTAAAGAAAAATTGTATTCGAGTATCTAATACTTAGGAACAAATATATTTAAAATATATACATAAATATAATATAGTGACCTACTTTTGTAAAGCAACACGGCTACTCCTACTGTTTTTAGGAAGTATTTCACAAATGAAAAGGGCAGCCAGATGCGATTAACTATATTAGAATTCATTCGCAAGAACGCTGGGGGCCTGCTAATGAGCCTCCTTATCCTGCCATCGATGTGACTCAGGACTCGACTGAATGCTACCTTTTTAATGATCATTAATTTGCAAGAAGCAGCATTTTAGCTACAAGATTTTTTATAAATAAATATAATTTTAATGAATTTATCAAAAACTTAGAGTGTTATTCACGTAGAAATAAATTTTCTGTTTCCAAATTTATTTTCACTATCTAACATAATTTAAAGTTTCTGTCTACTAACCAATGCACCTATATTATCTGAAAATAAAGAATATGAATATAAATTAATAGCACTATTTTTAGAATTTTTTACACGAAACTAATATTATACGAAATTGGATGTGATTTTCACAGTTGTAATACTGGAGAGGTCTAATTTAAAATCTGGTGTATATTTTATATTGAAACACTGGATAATGATTTAATTGAAAATCAGACAAAAGGCGAAAGTGATAGACGTAGTGGAAAAAGTCGAGCGCCGGAAGTGGAGATGGGCAGGACACAGCTAGAATGGATCACAGCCGCTGGGCGAGGAGAACATTGGAATGAAGACAAGGGCTGTTATAGATAGACACCGGATAATAGAGACATTATTACCAATACTTGATTATTTTCTGAATCCCACGCGGAAGAAGTCGTGGGCGGCTGTTAGTTTTATATAAAAATCCCGTATCACGCTTTTGCTCCCAATAAACTCCATAATTAGAATAGAATATGCTTTATTTGCAATTTACAACACACAGAATACAAATAAAAATATCAATTTGTTACAAAACATAGAAATGCAACAATGGGGCATTATTTTTAAGAGCAATCTTTTCAAGACAACGTTTAGGTAACGGATCTTTATATATGTTATGGTCAATGTAATAAATTAGTTATTATTCATACTGCCCGATGCTTGGTCAATGTAATAAAACATGTTATGGTTAGATTTGAGTTGATATTTGGTTAGATTAGTGTTTTCTTGCATCCTGTCATCGGAGATAGGAGCTTCGCGAAGAGGAGCTCCGTCAACCTAGATGAAAAATGATGTGGTGCCAAGTATACTTAGTTATTAATAATTGACAATTTATTACATTGTCCAGCCATTATAAATAATGACCAATTTATTACATTGATTGTAACATATACACAGGATACACAGATAGATACACATGCAGGGTTCGCAAGATAAAGCAAGGAGACGTAAAAAAATTCAACTAATGGATTTTTAAACTACACGACAATAATAAAATTTTACATATTGTATGTAATTTGGTCCAAATTAAGTAATTATAGTTTTTATCTAATTTATCAGGAATGAAAGTTTGTATGAAAGTCCATGCAAAGAAAGTTGTGGGCGATCGCTAGTATAAAATAAAATTTTTAGCTTGGCGACGGTTTCCGTATATAAAAAAAGATTAATGCTTGAATAATGAGCAGGTATTGAGTTATAAAAGAACTTCTAGACATTGATTCTTTGAAATGTAAAGGTATTTCTTGTTGAAACAAAGTCGTCAAAAGGAAAATAATATCCAGCGATGAAAACATTTTAAACGATGTTTGAGTTTAGTATTTTGATGTTATATTTATTACTAGCTTTCACACGCGGATTCGTCCGCGTTTAGTTTTTTTTGAAGTGATAACGTCATATAAATCGATGAAGGCCGGCTGCACGCCCGAAAAAGCATGACTCATTGTCTCACGTTCCGCCTGAGTCGAGCGTGCAAAGTAGAGCGCGGAATTATTGTCACGTTCCGCCTGAGCCGAGCGTGCAAGCTGGAGCGCGGAACAAGCGATCTCTCTTCCACTTCATAGGCCGATGTTTTCTTATGACGTTACCTCGTAAAATTATCGTCCGCAAACCGGCTATACAGACAACCAATTTTTTTTATAATAAAGAAGAAAAAGTATAATGGTCCTTCCTAATACCTTTGAGAATATGTATACACAGTTTCACTATGATGAGTAGTTTCGGCGTGAAATCATACGAAACAAACTCACATTCACATTTATAATATTAGTAGGGATTGTTATATTCAGTAATTCACTTTTTCGTCTTCTACATTTAGTCTAAATTGAACGACTCAAACTTGGAATGGTACGCATTCGTACCTACTTTGGTTTGGGTAGTCAGTGTGTTGCTTATGCAGCATCCTCAATGAACTATGGGTTTTTGTATTGCTGCAATGCACGCCTAGTAAAATATATATTTCACCCTTTATGTATATTGTTGGCTCTTGTACATACAAGAGCCAACAATATACATAAAGGGTGAAAGGTGCTTGTAATTCTACATGTGTGTAACTGTAATGCGAATAAACTATATATATCAATCTATTTATATTAAATACAAAGCTAGCTTGTACACGCGGTGATTGTCTATCTGTTTGTTCCGGCTAAATTAGGAAATGGCTATACCGATATTGACGAGATTTTCGCTGGCAGATAGCTGAAACTATTCTAAATAATGATACCAGACATGTTCATGCGCACAAATATTTGTCTTGTACGCAGATCGAACCCGCGACCTCGGAGTCGAAGTAACTATTGCTCGCCATTCGACCACCGGGCTCAATATCTAAAGAGTGTTCTTTTTTATCAAGACATATAATTTATGTTCTAAATTCGTGCGGTTCAATAATAACACCACTAAAGGCTCAGTTCGGCGACCATTAATTTATACGAAATCACTATATTATTTCGAGATGGGAACAAATGACAGTTATTAGGGGCCATCATCGTCTATTGTGTTTATTTAGACGTAGACCTTGCCAACTTTCTGCGGAACCAATTAATTCCAATGACGCATTTATCAAAGAAATTCCGTCAATTCCATCGTTAACAAACTTTTCCCGAATTTCAAAGTCGCAAGGTCGCCCAGCTGGTAATAGAGAGGGCTATACTTGGGGTTTCTCTAAGGAAACGAATCCAAAACGAAGAAGTATATTAGATTATTGCTATGGAATTCAGAAAAGTATCCGATTTTCTTGCATTATCTATATTTTCTACCACATTTAATCAAAAGCGGTTGAGGCATGAAAAAATGACATTCATATCATTTGTATTTGTATTGTATTTGATTTTACGAGCAACAACGATGACTGCTTACCATCAGGTAGACCGTATGCATGTTAGTATAAAATATTAATGTTATGTAAGTATGTACAGGCAAGGGTCATAGGTACAGTAAGGTGCAATAATAGTATGACGACTTGCTTGTGTGAATTAATTGCAAAGTGAGACAATTACCTCAGTTTTCGGGTGTTCGTTTTTGATGCTAAGAGCCACATCATATAGTTTGATAAGTACGTTAAAAAACTCCTTTTTGTTATTATTTTTTAACCTTGTAGACACAGTATAAATTGAAGTTAGTGATTTCTTTGTAGAAACTTTGTGTTTGTTTAATTTAGCGAATAATTATTTTTTTACTCGATCATGTTGCGCTTACCTTTTAATTGTTTTTTTTTTTTATTATTTTTACTCTATGTTTTGTGGAAGACATAAATTTGCTAAAATTTATTACAATACTTCTTTAACAAAACTTTAGCGCGTTGTCTATGTAATGAAATACTAATAATCGTAAATAATTAATAACTATTTTGTGTTTCTCTATTTATTTAATTGCAATTAATATAAAAACTGTCAAAAAGTTTACCTAAATGGAGAATTCATTAGATAAAATTACGAGAATATAAATCATTATATTCTCGTAATTTTATCTATTTTTACAGCTATATTATTAAATATAGCCCATTATTTTTCTGACAAACTTTGCAATAGTTCCAATGCCTGCGGAGACATGCTCATGGGTAGGTATATTCTGCCATTGATAAATCCTCTTGATATATCATATTGAGTGGGTTACGGCAGGCGTACAACATTAGATCAAACTTCTCAAAGGAGCCTCTACGCGTTAGATCCATATCTCCGCAGACTCCGCACACGCCTACCAAATGATCGGATTTATTCCGTGATTTTAGGAGAGATAATAATAGGTGCAATAAATAACTAAAAAGTTTCATGCCGACAGTAACGTTTTGGTTAAGTTTCTTACCGACGATATTATAATAAAAAAAACATATAATATGTACTATTGTTTCTAACACGTTTTTATCACAGAAAAATAAAGTTTATATTTTACCCCGGAACTCATAATATTACTAATATATTACATAGTATATTGACGTCAGAACAATCGTATATTATTTTTGTTCACGATAAATGTGTCTTTATTGTTCCACAGTTTCATTATTATGTGCATATGACGCCAATTGGCTATTTCGGACACAACAGATATAAAATTTTGTATGTTATGGTCGGCGGAAATAATATTGGCGTAGAAAAAAATACTAGTTGATCTTCTACGGCTTTGCTTACATACTATTTGGATCTTAAATTTATTTTACAGCCGGGATTTTTAGGGGCATAATTTGGACAATAACGGCAAAAAATATATATGTTATAGTCATTCACCGAAATCTAGGCGCTCCTAGGTTTGACTATTTAAATCTGACTAGGTAACCAGCCGCCCAAAGGCCACTGACTTGGCTTAACGACTGTCATCTAATGACAACGTGCCCTCCGAAGCACGGAGGAGCTCTAAATATAAATATAAATAAACCCACCCATGCGTGTTCAACTAGACTGACACGCGGGACGACGCCATCGAGCTCTTCCATAATATAGTAACAATATATGTATTATTACCTAGTAACAAATAAACAATTGTCAGTTGTTAACAATTGTCAATGGTATTGTTTTTATTTGATAGCTGCGGTTTTCTATGAGCACCTCTCTCTCGATAGAGCCTCAATTGCTAATCGGTATCACGTGCTGGTAAACATGTCTTTGGTTCTAAAGATCTCCTACATTTATATTAAAAGACAAAGTAGAAAATTCCGCGATCTTCTGTTAATTTGGCGAAAATGGTTTAATATAAATTGAGTTTTCGGAGGGTTGCACTCCACGGCGCCGGCGCGACGCTCCGAGTGATATAAATTGCACCAGGGGGAAGATTCAGGATACACTGAGTCACCGGAGTAGAAAAGTTGGCACAGGCAGAAATTTGTATTTACTTGTTTATAGTGTCGGAATGAGTAATAGAGCTGATTTTATAAGATTGCCCAGCGCAAGAATGCTCAGCGATATTTAATTTTCTCACTGTCATTATGTTTATATTTAAATCCGAAATTGTAGGCTACTAAACAATACACGTACAATTAATGGACTTACTTTAAATAATATATTTTACTAAGTGCTGCCTGTGGTTTTGCCCCACATGAATATTACCTAGATAAGAAACCTTTACGTTCAGATTTTTTTTAAAACATTTTGTATAGTGTCTTCGCGAACATAAATGTCAAGTTTCTTATTTATTGTGTTATTTAAACAATAAATTAGGCCCTGCTGGATGAAAACTGTCGCCACCTGAATCCACCATGTCCGGCCAAATTTAAAGACTTTCAAATCTAAATAATTCCGAGCATTCAACCGAAATTTCGTGTTTTCACTTCCGAGTAGGCCCCCTGATCATATTATATATACATTACAAGTTGCATCCAAACCCGTTGTACCCTTCACCCGTAAAATAATAACATTATATCCATACATACCGCGTCCGTGTATTTATGCTCTCCCAAAGGTCGACTGGTAGAGAATGCATTTAACATTTAGTCTGCCTTTTGTACCAAAATATTATGGTCAATAAAGTTTTAAACAAATTAATATATCTATGCAATCTTTTACATTAACATTATTAGTAGTATGTTTTGGGATTTGAATTATCTTCATAATATATTTATTTCTACTACGTACTAGTTTTGCAAGAAAGAATATAGCAAAAAATAAACAATTGCGAATAAAATCGTGCTTTGGAGGGCACGTGAAGCCGTCGGTTCCGGCTGTTGTTATTACAATGTGTTACGATGACACTCGATAAACTAAGTCAAGTGGCCTTTAGGCGTCTTGAAAATACTGGCCTCCGCCAACCTGCAGTTGAGCAGCGTGGTGGGATATGCTCCTTGGAGCTGCTGTTCTCCATGGTCGCCGATCCATTGCCAGCCTATACTCCTTCCTTTCTTTCTTTCGACGAATAAAAATGATTGGTGTAAAAATGTCAAAGAAAATTCATTCATCGCTTTTCAAATAGTCCAATAAAGCCCTGAATGGCTTAACTATATTAAGTTTCGATATAGTTTGTCGATAAGCTCTAAATCCGGTTAACTTTTTTCCACAACGTTAGAAATTGGAGTTGGGTTTATTTTCACGAAATAGGTCACTAGGCGGGCACTATGCCGCATGACTATTTCTGATAAGTGATATTAATAATGTGCCAAGTCTGGGGTAAAATGAAGCCTGTTTTTATTATCCAATTCTATTATTCTTCTTTATTATTTCTTTATTCAGAGGGATGTAGCAAAAAAGAATCAATACCTATGTAATTTGTTTGCAATCAGGATTTAGTCAGAAACTAAAAAAGTCAACATTTTTTTTATTAAATTACTAGCTGTCCCGGCGAACTTCGTACCACCTACGATACTAACGTCACTCAATTGTTTTGCCTTCCTGGAACCTCTCTACTAATGCTTGAATTTTACGGTATGGTATTAAAGTTCAAATTTACTTCTAAGTATAATTACGAATCGTTTTTATGGGAGTATAGAAAAGTGTTGTTTTTAGACTATTTCAGGCAATTTTTTATTTTTTTATTTTTCTCTGCGTAAGATTCTCGCTCCATTCTCGTACTTCAAGAAATATTCGAAATCGGATTAGCGAAATCGGATCAGCTGTTCGTGAGATTTGCGCTTAGCAACACATTCAGCGATTCATTTTTATATTATAGATAGAAGATATGTAATAACCAAGAGCTCAAGCATTATAGAAGAACTCTCTTCCCTAATGCTTTTAATTTCATAAGATTAAATATTGTATGTATGTTTGTATGTGGATATTATTACAATAATATTCGATGGTAATCGTGTTGATGGTAATCGTATGAGATGGGCAGTTGAATCAACAAAATCATGAAGTTCATTCGAGAAATCTACAGTCAATCATTACATTGCATCTGTGTATAATACATGTGTAACCTGTTCATTATTTGAAACTTTATTTGAATGATACGATTTCTTTATCAGAATTGTGTCATCATCATCATCATCATCATCAGGTCCATTTTAGTCTCCACTACAGAAGCACGACCCTCTCTCGTCCGTCCTAGACGGAAGGAGGATTTGGCCTACACTCCCCACGCTAGCCAGACGGGTTGGGGAGGCCTGATCGATATTTGATAATGTATTTCCCTTAGTCGCCTTGTACGACATCCACGGGAAGAGACGGATGTGATTCTATTCTAGTCTGCCGGAAACCACACGGCCAATTGAAAAATAAAAAAGAATTGTGTACATTTTTTTATTTTTCAAAATTCAAACTGGCGACATTGATAGTTATTATAATAGCTTTAACGTGCCGCTGTGAGCAGTACATATTTCTTGATCAACTGAAAAGTCATCAAAACAAGTTGTGACATTAACGATCTCAGTTCTAACTGTAAACAAAAAATAAAGTAGAAATTTATTGAGCAAAGAAGCAATAAACCATTTAATTACACTTTATGCAACTTTCAGTCGACTTGAAGTGTTTACTTTTGGGAGCGAATCTGTCAGGGTATTACTAAAATTAGTTGCGTAGCCACCCCAATGTTTTATTAGCATCCACGGGTGAGTGATTGCCACTCAATGTCAATAAGTTTGCGTATTTCATATGACGCGTAGTGGGTAGTCGCAGTCAAAGTATGCACGGGTTTAAAAACCACTTTTTCAAATTTTTTCTTTGTTTATTGTACAGAATTACATCTCCTTGAAGTAAAAAATTACAAAAATTTTACTTACTTAATCTTAGAAAATACAAATAAACGAGTTCGGTGGTCGAATGGCTAGGAATGGCCACTTTGACTATGAGGCCGCGGGTTCGATTCCGTACTTGTACGGGAAAAGTTTGTCTTGACAAACATTTGTGTGCATGAACACGTCTGTTTGTCTTGATCTGGGTGTTTTCTATGTATTATGTGTATATATTTACAAAAAAAAAATGTATTTATGGATTTTAACAGTAATCTAGTAGGTACATATAGAATCAGGGCAAGTGTCCAGACGCGTCCACCCTCTCTTGATTGGAAAAATACTGCACTTCGCCATTGACGAACGGGACGGACGAGCAGTGTTCCGCGACGATCGAGAAAGGGTGGACGCGTCTGGGTACTCGCCCAGATGAAGGTCTCCGTTTGAGATCGAAACTAGTCGGCTTAACCGAATGTATGTGAGTGACCTATTTAAATTTATGATAATTTATCGTTTACTCGTGTCTTTTAGTTTACCAAACGACACGAGTAAACGCCAAATGAAAACTTAATTGCATTTTCAAACTATAAACTCGCCTTTTAAAGCTGTCGTATGAGCCATAGACGAGGACGTTCCAGATTCGTATGACCACATATAAAAAAAGTTAACAATATTGTCATAAAAATATGCATTCATTTCATACCTATATGTGAAAAACCATCAAGGACCAACAAAAGGTCCATAATTGCTGTGCACCTGACTTTTCCAGTGGAATAACAAATAGGAGGGTTCCAGGGTCCCTAGCTATTAAAACTACGCTGCTGCGTTTGACGAGTGCCGTGAGCGACACCTCGGAAAATTGGATAGGAAATATAATTGGAAATTATAAGGGTTCGCCACTTCCCCGCTACACTACGTATGGGCGCCCGAAGCAAACAATTTTTTACTAACTCGAGAGGTTACTAACTTAGATTAAAAAAAATGCGGTCATAATGAAAAAAAAAAGTTGAGTTTGTAAGTAATAGAACTGTTTTAATGCTCGTGTGCAGTAAAATAAATTCAGATTATATACATAAACATATAATGATACTGATATTCGAAATATAAATATCTATTGCAAGTGTATTTACAACATATATTTTATTTATTTATTTATTAAACAATAAATACATTGGATTTTTACATTTTCAGTGGACACAAAACGTGCACAGATTATGCATAAACTGCATCGGTCGGTATGATAAATAATAGTTATTACTATTGCAAACAACAAAACAAGGAGCTCTATGGCTTCGTTGCGCGTATCATTTTAAGCAACATCGACCGCAGCCTGTCTATGGATGGGTTTATTTACCTCGAACTCCTCCGTGCTTCGGAGGGCACGTTAAGCCGTCAGTCTCGGCTGTTGTCATTAGATGACAGTCGTTAAGTCAGTGGCCTTAGGGCAGCTTGAAAACACTGGCCTCCGCCAACCCGCAGTTGCGCAGCGTGGTGGAGTATGCTCTAAACCCCTTTCATTAAGGGGAGACCCGTATTCTAACAGTATTATAACTGTATAGGAAATTGTACATTGACTAACTAATAATTAAGATACATGTTGAGTAGTACAATAAAAGCAAGACTTGTATGGTGGAATGCTGCCTTAACATTTTTTTTAATTTTGTAAATTTTTTTTTTTTTACATTTTCCCTATTTATATTCTTATTTTCCTAGCTTATTCGTTTTCCGTATGTGTTCCTATAGGTACGTAGTTGCATAGTTTGGGTGGCCGTGTAGAATTCGCCGATTAGGAGATCTTACTTTAACACTTAAATTAACCACTTTGACTAATACGTCACACAAACAAAAAGGAAGGAGATGCTGCGTTGGCAGCGGGGGTGGCCGCGCGCGAGCGTTATTTTATTTTGCGAGCGTTAATGGCTACGGTAACCGCTTCACATTAGGCGGGCCGTATGCTTGTCTGCCACCCGACATAGTTTAAAAAAAAAATATATTGACATTTTAACTTTAGAACATAGATTTATCTTAGATATAAAATTCTCGTGTCACAGTTTTAGTTACCGTACTCCTCCGAATCGGCTTGACCGATTTTGATAAAATTTTATATGTATATTTTGTAGGTGTGAGAATAGGTTGTTATTTAATTTTATGGCAAAACGTTTGCCGGGTCAGCTAGTTTATTTTATATATATACGTATTAGAATTCTTACCGTTGAAAACTATCCCAGAACGGGAATTAACGCGATCATGCATAAGGGTATTTACATACCTAGGCGATAATAAAGGTATAAATAAATACCCATAAATACCCTTATGTATGGTCGCGTTAATTCTTATATTTCAAAAATCATGCAACGCGAAAGTTTAAAAGTTATTATCTCACAATTGTAACTGCGTTATACAAAGCAGCAGCGATGACGAAGTGTCGAAGTGTCGGAGTAGTTAAAATACTTTGAAACATTTATGTGGTAACGTAAAGTGTAGGTCATTCCTAAGATTTTCTCAGCGATAGAGTTAAAAAGGGTATGTCGTAATAGCAACACGTATATAGTTACATTTTGAACAAGATTGTTTCTACTTTGTTCGGATTCTTTGAAATAAGTTTTAACACATTTTGTACTATGTAGACTCATAGGGCATTATGATTAAGTAAGAATTGAAGTTTTAAAATGTACTTTTCTTAAAATGTACCGTATGTAATCTTTAGGAAGTATTTTTTCATGACATCTAGATGGTTTTTTTTTTATATTATCGCTTGTCGAGCTGTCGCTTGTATCAATACACTACTGCTCATCCAAATGTTTTTTGACTATAAACAATAAAAGCATTAGAGTAATACATATGTATACGTTTGCATTTTATAGATAAGAAATAATTTTAATCATGGAGCTCGCATTCACATCTGGATTAATTCATTATTAACATTAATAATATTTCTGGACACAGCGCCATCTAGTCGAAAATTTTACAAAGCATTTATTATGGTTGATCATTGTCATCATTTGCAAGGACGCCAAAGTACGTCAACTGCTGAACATAGACCTCCCTCCTAGATTTCCTATGAGTAATAGATAACGTAAATACTTATTTTTCTATTCTCGTATATATTTATAATGCACAATAAATACCAAGATCAAGGCAAACGTAGATGTTAAATTGTTCAGGTGCACAAATATGTTTGTCATATGCAGAAATTGAACTTACGACCCTCTGTGTCAATGTAGCCATTGCTAGCTTAGCCTTGCATTCCCGGATTTATCTCTACATAATATAAAATATATCATTTATATTAATTACAATTTACAGATTGCAATCATTTTCTATCTGTAAATTGTAATAGCTACATTTTTCATCATAAGTTTATCAGATTCGCAATTATAAGTAAACGATCTACTGGAAACCAATGAACCACGCAGTCTAGTTTACAACCTTATCTGAAGTTCAGGTCTATTCAAGAAATGTTAATGCGGCCTATCTAGATTCTGCTCAGACACTCAGCTCTGAGAAACTGCTTAAATCATGCTAATTTATCCGTAAGTTCACAGACTTACAATAATTACAGTAATTGTGATTAATGGAACACTTGCATAATATTTCATAGCCCAGTTCTCATATAGTTTTAATGAATCTTTACATATTTTGCAGTTAAAATATTCTATTAAGAAGCATGACATTGAACTAATAATAGCTTATGTATGCTCAAAGTAGTTATTTCAAATACTTAAAGATTGGTTGGAAAAGATCTCTAAAAGAGACAAGCCGGCCTTTATGCATAATCTAATTCTTTGATGTGATTGCTTGCTATACGTTCTTTTTGACAATACAATAACAATTACAATGAGTTAAAATTCCCTGCATGTAACCATGATCTATGTAAATAAAAATGAATTGCTCGACCAATTCGACAATTTTTTTTGTCGTTTTTTAGGTGGAAAGATCGGACAATAGTAAAAAAAACTTTTGACAGATCGACAGAAGTTCGGGCAGCTAGTGATAAATATAAACGTGAAATATATTTTTCTACTTCTAAACAAATTACTGAAAGATATATGTATATAATGGCATTTTTACTCGTATAATGTCGATATCGCAATAACGATGAAAAGATTTGAATAAAAAATATACAACAATACTTTTTACAATAACACATCAGTTTATTTGCAATATTAAGTACCTTCAGAACATGACACTCGAATCTCACCTGTTCTTTTAGCTATTACGTCAATTTTACGATTTTTCATTCACTGAACCCCTTTTCCCAGGACTGTCGAATTTCCCATCCCGTCAATGTCACGTTCCGGGTTTTTGACTTGTCACACTTTCCAATTTCCTACAACATCCTGTGTAACAAACATGCCCCCGAGAGGTTTGTAGAAACTTTTTCAATTGATCTGATATTTCCCAAATTTGTTTTAGTTGCAAAATCGTAAGACGTTTGAAGGTTTGCCATTGTTTCTCTTTATGTTGTCTAAGCTTTTTTTGTTAGTATTTGAGTAAGTATAAAAGAATGCTACGTTGGATATGGTTTTGTTATACAAAAGACGGTTTATTCGATAATGTAATAGAGCATTTAATTTTACCAGCTACTGTGGCAAACATCTACAAAGATCCAGTTTCCAATAATAACGATACCTAATATAAAAAAATGTAACTTCTGGTAGAGAACTCAACGGTTGAATCATTCTTTTAACCCGACTACGGTAAAGCAACAAGGAAGGGTTATACTATTCACCTGATTTTAGTGAATAAGGGGTCAATTCAGTCGTTATTATGGCCCGAGTAACAAAGGCTACATTTTACCGATTTCAACAATATTCGAATTTTAAATTTAAATAGTGGAAGTTTTAAGGTGTAAGTGGTTCATCAATATCTTGGAATCAAAGCCAACCTACCCTGCACGCGGTGCACCCTGCTGACTGACAAACGAGGCACTGGCGAAAAGAGAGGTAGGACATAGCATATTTTTTTAAGCTGGCCCGACTGTCTGGAAGTACCTCCACCTCCACAGAATACAGGAACCAGAACACAGGTCACCAGAAAGAAAAGAAGGAGAAGTTGTTGTTGCTGATCTTCATGGACGGTGGTGATTGCTTTCCACTAAGAGACCCACATGCTCGTTGGCCCCCCTCTTTTAAAAAACCAATTTCAATAATAGTCCATTTTTAAAGTGTTTTATTCCGTAGTCGAGATACAGTTTTTTTACTTTTTCTTATGTATTTTATGATACCAGCGCGTTAGATTTAATAGTACTAGTTTATGTTACTCAAGATGGCGACAACAACAGTCAGTACTATCCGATTCACTAATTTGCGTGTTTCCTTTATTTCATGCTATTTAACGTCTTCCGTTTTCAAAGGCTCTCCACAATTATTCAAACGGGTTGATAAAATATCTTAATTGAATTTTGTAAAGCAAGGATCCCACTTCACGGTTCGTTGAGATGGATTTCAAATATAATTAAACATCTTGGATGTTTTGTCGGAGATTCGCGGATGAAGTTGGGGTCATAAAATCAGCGTTATACTTGTCTACATTTTCACACGAATATAATGGGGTACAGTTCGAATGTGGAAGTTAATCTTAGAGACTGCTCATCCGAATACAAAAACTTTTTCATCAGTACATACGATGAAACTTTTCTGACTAAAAAGGACATAGTATATTACGAGAAAGTAACGGTTCAGATGAGTAAATACGCAAAAAATTTAAAAGATCACATGTCAGTTTCCTTAAACAATATGTAGTGATATTTTAATTAAGACTGTATAGACTAGTGAACAATATAATTTCTTTTTTTTTTCGATTTGTTATATAAGAATGTCACAATAATGGGTGAGCGATTACTCTGATAGCATAACTTCTCGGGATATGACAACTTGAAAATCACAATTTTGGACTATCCCTAACACTCTCCATACAAAAGGTCACCACGTTATGACGTCACATCTTCCCACTTTATATGCAATACATATATAGCTTTTATTGTCGCCAACCTTAAGGCCACAGTTCCGGCTTATGTTACGATTGTCACACGCAGCTGAATAATGGTTAGGAGGTTGACCACATTTCCCTGCCGCTGGAATAACTCTATTCTGTATGTATCTATCTGTCACTCTTCTGTTACTGAATACGTTATAAAATTATACGGTTGTTACCTATTTCAATATGTTTTATTTTACTTGCACCTTGCTCGAGTTCGCGACTTTGTAAACGCGTATGCCGTTATCCCGGTATCTCATGAAAATTTCCAAAAATCATTTCTTAGCGGGCGTATACGTCATAATGTACACCAAATTGCAATCGGGTCTGCCCAGTGCTTTGAGATGTGTTTATAGATACAGATTGTTCATCATCATCAGGTCATTTTAGTCTCCACTACAGGAGCACGACCCTCTCTCGTCGGGCCCTGACCGAAGGAGGATTTGGCCTACACTTCCCACGCTGGCAAGACGGGTTGGGGAGGCCTGATCGATGTTTTATAATGAAGAAACGGAGTGATTCTATTCTAGTCTGCCGGAAACCACACGGCCAACAGATATAGATTGTTATGTGACTGAAGCGAAAAGTAACGTAGCATACCTTAGTTGCCACTTACTAGTGACGACTAACGAAAGAGGCTACTACTGCCTCTTTCGTTAGTCGGCAGAATGCACCACATGCAGGTGAAGTTTTGGCTCTAAAGATCGTCGTGAGATACTTCCACCCTTATGTTAAACTTACCCTTATGTGAAAGTTATTATCAAACCCCTTCGTTTTGCTTAAAAGGGATTTTTTATGGACATTGATTGATTCCTCTCGATAACACCTTGATACTGAAGTCATTTAGCAGACCCCACAGCACGTTTGACAGCACCCTGTTTGATCGAATGCGCAGAGCAAACAGTTCGTGCTCGTAGTCACTGGGATCAGATTTACGCCTGTTTGAATTTCTTAAACTTTGTTTGTGTTAAGATTCTGTGATACGCAGATAAGTGCTTTGAAAACTCAGTAAAATCGATTAAATCATAAAGAAATGTATCGGCATCAACCCATAATCATCCCACGCTTAGGATACGGGTCTCCCCTCAATCAAAGAGGTTTAGAGCACACCACGCTGCTCAAATGCGGGTTGGCGGAGGCCAGTGTTTTCAAGCGGCCCAAGGCCACTGACTTGGCTTAACGACTGTTATCTAGTGTAAATCATCAGGCACGTGCCTGACGGCTTAACATGTTCGAGCTCGAGATAAATAAACCCATCCATAGACAGGCTACTGTCGATGTTGCTTAACTTGCGTGATTTATTAGGCTGACACGCGCAACGAGACCATCGAGTTCCTACTCAAGCTCAGTTCAAAGAAATGTGCAAAATGGATGGGTTTATTTGGGTCGAGCTCCTCGGTGCTACGGTTTGCACGTCTGTCGGTAACAGTCGTTAAGCCAAATGAGTGGCCTTCAGACGGCTTGAAAACACTGGCCTTTGCCAACCCGCAGTTAAGCCGCGTGATGGAATATGCTCTAAATCCCTTCGATTGAGGGATGGCCCGTACCCCAGCAGTGGTATGAATAAGGGTTTAAAACGAACCGTGTGTTATATCTTACGATTTTATAAATGTTATAGATATACCTCTCGCGTGCCGCGACCTGTCAATTCTGTACCAAGCGCTGTACCTACGCTGTACGCACCGTAGGACCGCGGCACGCAAAAGGTTTAATATTTTATTAGGGTGATATTTTAACTTAAAATATTATAGTACCTATCTTCGTCATTTGTGATGCGCTTAGCTTAGCATCCTCCCTTTGAATTTATGCAGCATATCCCTACAAGACAGATAGCTTTCACGGGAATGTCAGAGATTTATACTGAAAAGTCACAGGCTTACCTTATTGGCAAACATGGTAGGGCGGCGGGTGATAATTAATCTGGGCGACGGATGGCCGTGCGCGAGGTGCGGAATACAAATCGGATGCCGATGCGCTGGAACGTGCGGTAATGAAATGTGAATCGGAAATCTGAATATTAGTGGAAGATTTCAGAGCTGTACCTAACTGATGAAATGAACGCGGACGTGATTGATTATGATGAAGATGGCAGGGTGAAAAATGTGGTATAAACAATAAGTATGTTTTTAAAGCTAATTCATGAGGTCAAAACACAAAGGTGAGGACGCAAGGTGAAAACAATATCTATTTAAATGTTCCCTGGAAAACTATAAAAGCAGGGCATGAATAAGTTCTCTTTCTTTATTAATAAGTACGCTCATAGTATTTATCAAAGTAAGGGCTTTTTATATATTGATAATTTGGGCCCTAAAGTTTACGAATCCTTTTGCACCTGACGTAATTCGTTTGATGGTATAATATTTTTTAATTAGCAATCAATCTATCAAGATTAGTGTAAACTGAACCTAATAACATAAATCAAACGTGGTCATGTTTGTTCACAAGTTTAAATTAAAAACTCGTTCAAAACTTGTCAGCTTTTTAATTAGTTGATTAAGTTTTCAACAAATTTATTAAACCGGAATTATTTCCTATCTCATAAATAGTATTAAAGTTACAACGTGCTTGGTCAGTATTGAATTAATTGGGTGTTTAAATTGTCGGAAAAGTAGAAATGGGCGTTAAACAGTTTGTTTAATTTTCGTCCGAGGCTGTTAAGAATTAATCTTGGGAGCGAGTTGCTGCAAATAAAATTAGAGTTCAAGATCTTTGCTAGATAAAATTGGCACTCCCGGAAGAAGTTTGCTTTGCTTTGTACTTTTTGGTTAAGCTGTAAAGGATTGCTTGTTTAGGATGATCTTTATAATTATGGGTTTCTGCGTTCAATTAAATTGTGCATCAAAGAGATGATTTTCCTGAGTCAAAATCCTAAAGCAATTTAAATATGACCCCATATTTGACGAGCTCGCTGGTCGAATGGTTAGCAATGGCCACTTTGACTCCGAGGTCACGGGTTCGTTTCTCGCACAAGACAAAAAATTGTGTGCATGAACATGTATGTTTGTCTTGGTCTGGGTGTTTTCTATGTATTATAAGTATGTATTTACAAAAAAATGTATTTAAGTACATTTATCAGTTGTCTAGTACCCATAACACAAGCTTTACGCTTAATTTGGGACTAGATAGCGCTGTGTAAATTGTTCAGAAATATTTATTTATTATGTATTTATATAATATTATAAACATCATCTATATTATGACACGTTCCGGTGATAAATATTAAAAAGTCATATAATTTGACATTTTGATGTTTATCGTCAGATTGCTTAGTGCGACTTTTTTGTTCACATTCGAACGTGTTTACGTTTACAAGCCAACCAAATTAAGAAAGAGTTTCATATTGTGAATTTACCAGACGCGTGTTACATATCAAAATTAGCCGCGTTGCTCACTTCAAAACATGTGCAATAAGCCACATAATTTTGATATGTACACGAGTGTTATAATAATAAATAAATATTGTCAAACAAATTACACAGCGCCATCTAGCCCCAAAGTAAGCGAAGCTTGTCTTATGGGTACTAGACAACTGATAAACATACGTAAATACATTTTTTTTGTAAATACATACCTAAGATAATATAGAAAACATCCAGACTAAGACAAACAGACATGTTCATGCACACAAATGTTTGTCCTATGTGGGAATCGAACCCACGAGCGTTGGTGCCGAAGCCACGTCATTGACCGCTACGCCACCGAGCTCGTCTTTCACAACATGAGAGTTATTCTCTATTTAGTCGATTTGTTTACGTTGACATGATCCAACGCGAACAAAAAACACACACTTAGCACTCAGAACTTTTGTCATATAAAAATATATTAAAATAACTATGTCTACGCTATAAATACCGAACAGGAGTGCTATGGACAGTGATACTGCTTAAGATGAAGTTTGCGGTCAGTAAAAAACTATAGGTACTCGTATCTTTTCGGGAAACAAAATGGTATCATATTAATCTTTATAGTATTTTTATCTTTATAGTATTAGAATCACAGTTGTCAGGAAACTACTACGATAAGATGATATGCAAATTGTACCGGTAGCTGTTTGTGATCGTGAATTGAGTGTAACAAGCGCGTAGGTGACGAGTTTAACTGGGCCCTGGTTGTGGCTGGATGCCAGTGACCTGTTATTTTGTTCGATAAGCCAAGCTTATCATTGTAGAATTTTTCGACGACGAAAGAATTTGATGAGCATAGTGGTTGAATGGCTAGCAATGGCCACTTTGACATCGAGGTCGCGGGGTCGATCCCCACAAAAGACAATTTTTTATGTGCACGAACATGTCTGTTTGTCTTGGTCTGGGTGTTTTCTATGTATTTAATTGTATTTAAGTATAATATCAGTTATCTAGTACCCATAGTACAAGCTTTGCTTAGTTTGCGACTAGATGGCAGTGTGTCCAGGAATATTTATTTATTTAAAATGTAAGTAAACAGGCACTGAGTTTGAATAACATAATTAATATTATTTCAGATGACTCCATAAATGTTCGAGAATTATGCATATTTTCATCAAATTCATGCAATTTCAAATACTGTAGCTTTGTTCGGCAAGTATTTATATATATGTATATTAAACTGTTTTTGCCTCCTTAGTAATTTTTTTTAATAAATGTTTTTTCCTGTAGCAATAAGATGTTTTTCCGGTATAAAAGGTAGCCTTACCATACTCCACACCTTAATGTATCTCTGTAAAATAACATGTCAATATCTTTGCTTGCTTTCTACGTGAAAGAAGGACAAACAAACAAACACACTTTCAGATTAATAATATTAGTGCTTTAGTAATTTTTATTTCAGCTGATATACGAGCACTCTTAAACGTTGTTTATGAAAGTTAGTTTAGCTTGTTAGCTATATGTTCAGCAATTTCATATTTTAAAAGTAAGTTTATTTAGCAAGTCAATAATAAAATTTGATTTGTGAAATTGTGCAAATGATTCCGTTGTAATGCGACATTTTGTAATGGAACTGGAAGAATTTATAACTTTCAACGAAGTCAATTAAAGACAAGAAAACTTCACGGGGCGAGGTAATAAACAAACGCGGGGTGAAATGATGTCGGTTTGTTTGCGGGATATAAAGTGAGGAATAGGCTTTAGGGGGCAGCTCGGCATCAACTGGTAATTAATGGTCTGCCGGCGGTGGCAGGGGTGAAATCGGATCAATTTGCCAGCTATTCTTAAGTTTAAAGGGTCGTCGAACAAACATTGATTATAAAGATCTTTTCAAAGAAATACTTTCTTTATCACCCTTTTCACGATCAGGAATATTAAAGATGCTTTAAATTTCAAGTTAAATTTATCAGGCCCATGGGACGATACATAAATTTACGTGGCAATAAAGGGCTCCAAAATAGCCCCCATGTATATTCTACGCATTCAGCACATATTGAGTGGTCTACAGTTTTAAGTATGGGAAGCGCAGTAAAGGTGGTATCCGACCCTCGTATTTAGCTATTGTTTTAAGTGGGCTACACTTCGTTACGCCCCTGCACTCAGCGGAATTTTAGACATCGCTTTTTATGTTTTTTTAGAAGGGCCCTCGGACTAAACTGATAATGACGGCGGGCTCAAGGGGAATTCGGATATCCCGCGTTGGAGTTTAGCAAGGCTTTAACGCTGAAAATTTATTGTAACGGTTGTAACGCTTCTCTTTGCTGGTAATAGGACCGTTAATGGTAATCCCTGGAGTGTAAACATCTGGCTCAAGTAATTACTCGGAAATATGTATCTCAAAAAGATTATAAATAAAAAGACAGAGACTATAAAGCACTCAGAGAATCTATTGTAATGGAAATATATATACATACTAGCTTCTATCACTTCTATCCGCGTCGTCGCCACGCGTGAACACTATATGGACAAAAAGTATCTTATGGGTTAATCCAGAACATATTCTATATGTATGTTAAAAATTTTCATTAAAATACGTACAATCTATGGAACAGTAACAAACATTCATACATACATGTGAAAATTTGTGAGATACATTCTCACAAATTTTGACACTTATGATATTAGTAGAATTATATTGAATCAATACGTCAAGACGAGCCCAGTGTTCGAATGGCTAGCAATGGTTAAATTGACTCCAAGGTCACGGGTTCGATCCTTGCACTAGACAAACATTTGTGTGCAAGATCATGTCTTGGTCTGGGTGTTTTATATGTATTTATAAAAAAAAATGTATTTAAGAACATTTATCAGTTGTTTAATACCCATAATACAAGCTTTGCGATTAATCTGGGACTAGATGGCGCTGTGTAAATTGTAAATTGCAAAAATGTGACAGCACTACATTTAAAGAAACTATTTTTACACAATTTAAATGTCGATCCATCATCTTAGTTGGCGTGACGAAATATTATAGTTCCGTGTTCCATAATCCTTTTGCTAAATTCAGTTTTCTGGCACATAACTCAATGTTTACGGGAACACCACAAGCCCCAGGGCTTTCCTGCTAACGTCCCCTTTCACAGCACAACAATCCGCAAGAGTAATTTATCTCATTTCCCTCAATTACGGCCTTTTCAGTACAGAGAGTCACATGTCAAGTGGGGTGAACTTGGAGTCAGATTCCTTATAATTTTGTATGTGGTGACGGGAAGAATTATTTAGTTACATATGCTCATTTTGTGTTCAATTGTATTTATAATGTAATTTTTTGATTTACATTTTATAAAGTCCATGTATGGGATCAGAATGAAAACTAATTTCACTATTTTTTATGTATGTAATGACATACTAACGTACTATTATATAGTACATTTATCAGTAGCATTACACCATAATGAACGTAACCTAATATACATATAATATAAGCACAAAATTACTTAAAAAATAACATTTGGAATGCCCTATGTTTTTGTTAAATTAACTTAGTGTACGTTTGTGTTTTAAAAAGCAAAATAAATAATGTATCTATTTATATATGTAATATTTTAACGAAATTAAAGATAAATGCTAGACTTGTGTACAACGCAATATAAATTGCATTTTGTTGTTATTGTTATACTTTAAATACGTAGGTTTTATTAAAAAAATACGTAGAATTTCTATCTAATAAAATGTATGAATGTACACATATAAATCTGTAAATAGATTTCCGCGATATAAACGTTATTATTGTATGATACTACATTGTCAATTTATATAATAAATAAAGCAGCAATTAATGGAACTTAATAATTTATCCTTGGGTATCACGGAACGCACACATAAAATCAAAACATCTTGTCTTCAAATATTAATTGATGTGATTTTGTCTGTTACCTATTGTTTGATTTTGCTTAGCCAGGGTTTAAGGCTCTAACTCAAAGTCAAAGAGAAATTTCTGCTTTCCCTTTACAGTTTAGTACATTTGTATTTGTTTCAAGTTTGCCGACTTTCCCCCAGGCGACGCATCCGCATCCGAATCAAGGGGAAGGTGGGCTTAATTAGGAAATAATGCCTAAGCGATTAATCACAATACCCCTTGTGCTGAGGTTGTGTGTATCTACACAGACAGTCTTTTGTTCTCACATCGAACCCCAAAAACACCAATCGTGCGGTCTTGAGACTGATTTCCAATGGGACGTGGGCAGGGGACGTCTCCGCTAGACCTGAAACTGTTTCGGTTCGTTTCACATCACCGTTCTATTTGCGTATTGTTATAAAAAGTCAAAGGATATATACGTTTAAATCGATTAAAAATCGTTCCCGACCCGAGAATACAAATTTAATGACATTTTTTCAATACACTTTGACAGACTCTTGGATTTTTTGCACTAAGTGTTTTTTTAATTTTGTTCTAGATTTTTTTTTAATAGTTCAGAAAGGGTTTCGTCATTAAAGAGATACTTACTATATTTCATGATATACAGTTACGCAACATGTATTGATTGCCCAGAGAGCTTGTTGCGAATTAAATGAGCATAATTGGTAATACAAAACCGCGTAGGGACGCCGAGCCGTTATGAGGCATACAAATTTTCCACAAACCCTTTAATCCACCGCTCGCTTATTTCACTTGTCCCCTCGTTGGCGAATTCGCCCATTCCCTCTCCCCAATGTCAGTTGATGAAATTTTGGTGATGCCTCCAAGGTACAGACTGTTTGTAAAATTCATGCTAAGCTTTTGATGCGGTAGTATCAACATAATACTTCGCAGGTGTACTTTCTTTTCTGAAATGCGACTCAGGGGATTAAACCAATACCAAAATAACACCATAGTAAGCAGGTACCTGTCTGGTTTAATTTATGACATTTGTTTTATGCACCGAAGAAAAGTGTTACTTAACATATTTCGAGCAACGTTTTGGCTAAAATATTTCAGTTTAACATTTTCATAGTCAAACGTAATTCATAATTTCATGGTACTACTGCGGTAACAAAATATTTTATGCTCTCCGTAGTTGTGGGTTGTAAAGTTAATTTTATTAGAAATATTTTATGTTCAACTATAGTTAGGATTATTTTTATGCTTATGTGGGTGAATAAATTTACCGAAATAGAATGGATACAGTTCATTTTTGTAATAGTTAGGTACTACTTAAGTTAAAAATATTGTATAAGCGATACAGTTAATCAACTAACATTTGGTAATGTTAACTTTCCCCTTAGATTTTTAAAGCATTATTTGCTTTTTGCTGTCTCACACATTGCCAAGAAGCGAAGTCAAATTCCAAAAGCTTCCTACTCATACTGAGTCTTCTCATTAACTTCGTTGAGTTCAAATTCTGCAATAGTTGTACCCCCGAGACTGCAGTGGACTTTATTATTCATTGTCCATTTGGTGACCGTCGCTGCTAATCTTGGATATTTAGAAAACTCGTGGTGGGAATGAGGTCATTCGGAATCTAAAATATAGAAAAATACAACGACACCAACGCTCGTGGGTTCGATTCCCACACAGGACAAACATTTGTGTGCATGAACAAGTCTGTTTGTCTTGGTCTGGGTGTTTTCTATGTATCATAAGTATGTATTTACAAAAAAAAAAATACGTATTTACGTATGTTTATCAGTTGTCTAGTACCCATAACACAAGTTTCGCTTACTTTGGGGCTAGATGGCGCTGTGTAATTTGTCTGACAATATTTATTATTATTTATTATTTATTCTTACCTTTTTAATGTCTTATCAAGAAATGTTTATTGAATCATTAAATTACATATCATAGCCAGTTATAAGCATTGGTGAAACAGCGGGTCACTTGATGTGTCCGTAAGGGAATTCAATACAAATTCCCCCAGCCAATTTGCATGAAGGAAGGTCGCAGAAACCTATTTTTACTATGTAAGGAGTCCTCCATTCAAACCCACGGGGAGCATACTCATCATAACATTATATTGTAAATCAAAATAAATCTCTGCTCCGAAATGCGGAAAGATTTTTCATATACACTGACTTGTTTTATTTCGAGATTTATGTTGTACGTCTCTATTCAATATTACCTTTTCCTTTTAAGTCTTCGGAAGTTTATCATATAAATAAAATAATACCTATCAAAGCAGATTTGTACCTAAATTCATATGGAACATATTTCTACAACATCTTGAATTTATGTTTACTCTATTTTATTATTTGCCAAACCAATGTTTAAGATCGTATTTTGATAAAATGTTCTATATAGATATCGGTACATACACAATATCGGAATACATAAGTATAATTAAGTCTGAGAAAAATATTTATATAGTAAATTAAAGTAAAATATTGAACGTCTGGAAGACCAATAATCTGAAATATTTTTTATAACCTATAGGTTTATTAAAACTTATATTAAAACTAATTTTTTATTAATATTTTTAAGTTATTACGTTTCACTCTATTACGAATATTTCACTTTGTAAAACTTTAATTGTAAAACTGATCAACTATTATACTAACTTGAAGAGAATATAAAACATACCAAACCTAACCTAATATTCCAGTCGCCCATTTAATATTTTTAGTAGCTCCATTTAATATTTTCGTTTCACTATTTTCTGTTTCATGTTCATCAACACAAAACGAGGATATCAAACTCGCATTTTCGAGATATAACCGTTTTTCTTTGTTTAACTTAAGACAGAATGCAACAGACGCACTCTGTCGGGAAAACTGCGGGGCGAACGAGGGGTTTGTACGCGGGCTGCATACTTAAAACAAGGATAAAAAACCTACTCCTGGAGATACCTCTAGATATTGTCTGCATTGTCTGAGAACAATTGTGCTGTGTGAAATGTATGTTTCATGAGTTTGTTAACACGTTATTTTCGATACAATGGCATTTAACTTTTATTTTCAGTCTTTTATGTGAAAATTGGGTTTTTAATATTGGTATTATTTTTATGTTTGTTATGAGAATTAGAATAGGTGTTTGATATCATCGTTAGTCTACATTTACGCCCTTTATCTACGTGCTTGAGTTTTCAAGTTACTAGCTGTTCTATATTGTCACTCCGCTCCACCTTCATTATCGGTCCACCGTAAGGCGTCATATGGTTGTTTTCTTAAACTTTTAGTATGAGTAACTTACTTTTCAAACTCTCTATTCAATCCAAAGGATGTTTGTTATGTTTATGGTAATAAAAAATTGCTTTAAAAACATATGCATATTTTCACAAGAGCTTTAGAAGTCTTATACATTCTAAGTGTTTTAAAAATTCTGTAAAGTATTTGGTTCTATCTCTACGCCATAAATATATAAGTACCATATTCTACGGAAATTATTCATGCCTACGGTTTCACGGGCATAGTTTTAATACCGAGATAAAAATCATGCTATGAGTTAATCCCGATCCTACTTTATAAGTATGCCGAATTTTAATTTGTTCACTCGTTTGAACACTCGTGAAAGCGTAATATCCACCTCTACACCCATACCTACACCTGTTCTTACAAATTATTCTATATACGTAATATTACTAACTAACTAGGACTAAGTAGGATTCAACAAAATAGAACCAATGTAAGTTGTCTCTGTATTGTATCGATTCTGTTTATTAGTGGATTGATTTTTTGTACACAAGAAATATATGTTAAAAATGTCCGTCGTATATCTAAAGAAAATCCGTGTTTACATAAGAGACATCTTAGCAATTTTGAAATGTAAATGTAAGCCAAAAGAAAAAGGGGTATGATACAAGGAAGGTGTGATGAAAATCCAGCAATAACGAGACGTGCTCACGTGAATAGGCCGTCGGCACTTGAGATGTTGTACACTGTGCCGAAAGGGATAACGACATACAGCTACATCAACGTGCGGATAAAACCTTGCGGCTGAATTATTTTGTAAGTTTCACCATAGAAAACCTTATCCAGGCGACTATATAACCGGATATACACCGGATTTGGTATTATTTGCCGTCTATTCTAGTACCTTTGTAGTTATTTTTGTATATAGTAAAAAGTTGTTGTCATTAGTTTAGGTTTCAAATTATGAAATAATTTGGAGACAGTCTATGTATAAAATTTTATGAAATGAAGGAGATGGTTCTGACAGCATCTGTGCCTCCTTGTGATGCTGCCTGATCCTTCTGTCGAAAGATACAGGCTGATCCAAGACTTCGTTCAGAATGGGGGTCTTTTTGTGTGATGGATGAACATGGGACAGGGCGAAAACGGAAAGGGGGGAGGGGATGACTGGTATACGAAGTCACTCCTTGCGCCCCCATTTTCTCATTACCTAAGGTCTATAAGGAAAAAGAACTACGTGACAGTGTCCAAATTAAGACTGAACATATGGCCATCTCTTAGATTTTTACAATGAATGGTTTTGAGTTACTCACATGCATTGGTTTTCTTTTAAGCTTTATCACATCGTCGGTTGAAATATATACAGTGAGCGCAGACCTACGCTGCCGCCGCAATTATTATACTGTCAAGCATATAAATAATTATACATCTAGAAAATAACTGAATAGTGGAAAAACTATGTTTACATTTCATTATGCGGTTGGCCGTCCGTCGGTTTTGTCAAATGACTAAATTATTGCAGATAAACCAGATTATCACACGTTTGCATTTCAGCTGCAGCTGATTGCAGTGTTTGTCACATTGATTCACGTTCACTCGTTATGCGACATCAACATGACTAAATAACATTTAACAAAATAAACAAAAAAAAATACATGCTTTTATTGGTTATTATTTTATAAAATACGTGGCACAGAACAAGTGCTTTGTTAATAATGTTTCACCAAGCGGCAACAATCAATAGTATCATAATAATAATATCAACAATAAGAAGTAATAAGGTTCTTTATTAAGTTTCGCTCATCTAAACCAATTTGATACCCTAACATAGGAAATTATATCGCCATTTTGTGGCAGCAATCATATTAAATTAAAAAAAAGGCGGCGTTTAGATAACCACTAAGGTGACATAAAAATATAAGGCTCATGTGATGGTAAGCAGTTACCGTAGCCTATGGACGATTTTTACACTAGACAGTTCGTAGGCATCATATTGATTGCGCTGTGCCCTACCTTTCTTCGCTCTTCTCAACTCTAGCGAAAGAGATAGAAGAAGTACCTCTTTTTCACTAGAGCTTCGTTATTTAAACGACAGGGTGCACCATCGTGAAGGTGAAGTTGGCTTTGGCTCAAAGTTTATAATGTGCAACTTCCACCCAAATGCAACTTGCAATAATTCAAGTTGCAGAAATTTTACATTTACTAGGCTCGGCTTAGCTCGTGTGGGTTAGTTTTTGCAACATTTTTCATTGATACTCCGATTTTATAAGGCTATATAACACCACACTACGACCAAGAATTGGTCGTAGCTTGATGTTATATATATTGTATATTCAAACATTATCTTTTTCACAAATTATCTTTCAATTATATAATAAAGATAATTTTTCAATTCGAATCAGTAGTTCCATAGACAAGCTACTTACAAAACATTTATTTGCACCATTTTCATCGTTTTGTTATTCAACATCTTGCGCATTATCAGCGTAATTGTTAGTTTCCCGATTTGGGAAGTACCTCCACCTCACAAAAGGTCTCAGTCCCCTTGATGGTTGTTGTGTTCCTGCGAGTGAGTGAGGTTACCAAGAAGGAAGGAGTTGATATTTGGAATATTTTATACCATGATTTGCCAGCGTTTAAATGACTACGGTAACAATGTCACATCCGTTGGGCCATCTTTTCTGCCACCCGACGTATGCCACAATACCTACTCGTAAAAAAAAAATTGTTGTGTGTAAAGTCGGTTTACGGGCGATAAAGAGAGATAGATGCGTCACAAGTCGAACGTTTAGGTAGATCGTGCCTCTCTATCGCTTGTTCCGCGCTCTCGCTTGCACGCTCGGCTCAGACGAAACGTGACAACGAGTCATGCTTTTTCGTGCGTGCAGCCGGCGTTAATCGATTTATAAGACACTGTCAAGTCAAAAAATCATTATTTTAGTACGTATTTCCAACTGGTGCAACTTGTGCGGTAATATTTAAAGTTGCAGAAGTTTCGCCTAGTTGACGGTATGAGCAATTAGCAAATGAGACTAGTCGCTCACCGTGCACGGAAGAGCAACCGTGTTAAGTAACATCGTCACGTGCCGGCGAATAAATTGCGGTAAACTAATTAAAGAGTTTCTGCCCGGTTCTGTCTTCAAAGAGCTCTACTTTGTTCCTGTATACGCGATTAAAGTGTTCTCGTAAGGTATTTCTTTGTAGCTAAGATGGTTCCTAGGGAATTTATCTCAACTAGTTTCCATCATCATTGTAGTTGTGAAATAAGGATATAAGAATTTTTATGGACCAATATATAACAAAAGACAAAGTAGTAAAAGAGCTCGATGGCGTCGTTGCGCATATCAGTCTAATCGAACGTTGACGGTAGCCTGTCTATTGGATGGGTTTATATTATCTCGAGCTCCTCCGTGCTTTGGAAGGCACGGTAAGCCGTCTGTGTCATTAGATGACAGTCGTGAAGCCAATAAATACATTTTGGGGTGTAAGTGGATTATCAACATTTTTGAACCAAAGCTAACTTCACCTGCACGTGGTGCACCCTGCTGACTGACGAACGAAGCTCTGGCGAAAAGTGAGGTAGGGAGCGTAATTGTAAGCTACCCGACTGGGGAATGTACCTCCACCTCACAGAATACCGCAGCCAAATAACAATCCCTTGAGGGTTGTTGTGTTCCTGTGAGTGAGTGAGTTCACCAGAAAAAAAGGAGATGCTGCGTTGGCAGCGGGGGTGGCGGCGCGCAAGTGATATATTATGTTTCGAGCGTTAATACGGTTACGGTAACCGCTTCACATCAGGCAGGCCGTATGCTTGTCTGCCCCCCGACGTAGTATAAAAAATTAGATGACAGTCGTTAAGCCAATACAGGCGGCCTCAATACACTGGCGGAGGCCAACCCGCAGTTGAGCAGCGTGGTGGAGTATGCCCTAAACCTCTGCAATTGAGGGGAGATTCGAATCCCAGTAGTGGAATGAGTAAGGGTTGACGACGACGACAAAGTATTACCAAAATATCATGGTTATAATACGTTAGTACTATTACTTATACTGTGGTTATAATGTAATTAATTTTACTCCGAGATTTGGTAGTAGTTATTTAACCTTTAATACATGGCCGTGTTGTGAGTTGGAGCCTATAATGTGTCTGTCTGGTAACCTTTTGTATAGAGCGTTTTGGCGAAAGTCAAAAATTGTGTTTTAGAAGTTACCATATCTCGAAAAGTTTTTATGCTATTGAAGTAATTCTTTAACCTATAGTTATATTATCCCAAATGAAATACTTGTATAACAAATCGAGAAAAATTTAAGGAGCCTATTCTGTTCAATAATTTTCAAGATATTCGTACTACGATGGAAAGAAGAAAGTCGAGGGTTTTCATAAAATGTAATGAAGAATATAATAAAAGCAATATAAACGACATCTTTGTCGGTAGGTTCATCTAAAACTGATAATATTAAAACAATTTATTATATTTTTTACAAATGTTGTAGATAAAGGTTAAAAGAAAACAAAATCATTTTACGCTGGTCCAATCTCACAATTTTTATACAAATGCAAACGCAAATACAATAAATAAAGAAATATAAAGAAAGAAAGAAATATAGGCTGGCCTGAACATGGGCGGGGTAATTGCTTTCCATCACGTGATATAGAAAATATAGAAAAATAAATACAAATATGTTTATTTAATTGATTCAGGTGTTATTTTGCGAAAGTCAAATTTACAGGCAATTTGATCTACACTACTTTGCCTATGTCCGCCACCAATTAGTTCATGTAAACTACTGCCGGCCGGCACCCACTCACTACCGTTACTAGATGCATGAACTAATTGGTTGCGCACGCAAAGTAGTGTACCACTAAACAATTTTACTATACTAACATTAGCCTCTGACTCCCAAATTAAGCCATGTCTAAATGTATAGTGAAATCCTAGATCTATAGCTATGCCTGTCTCATAGTAGTCCCCCGCGTACATGTAAACAAGAATGAAATTTGTACAGAAATGATACACTTACGATATATATAGCTACCTAGCTATAATTTTCCAGTTTATTAAATTAAGATAACAATCCAAAATTTCAAAATTTTCCATTTCTTTCTTTTGCAGGTTGCTCAGGCCAGACTCTGAGGATATTCCCACTACAAAAGCAGCAAACAGTAGCAGAAGGAAAGTCCGTAGTGTTGACTTGTCAAGCAGACGGTGCCGACCCAGCATTAGTTACGCAACCCCAGTGGAAAGATCCCAAAGGATTGGTTATCAATGAAGCCGCGTAAGTATCTTTTAACGGTAGGAGTTGCGAATATATTATGCGTAAGAATATAAGTAGAAGTAGGAGTAAATGAAACTTAAGAGTATTTTTGAACAAATGCATAAATTTTAATTATATCCATTTGGAAACAATAATCATAATCGAAAAATATGCGCAGTACATACATAGATTTTAGATCGATCCCCGCTGAGCGAAGTGGAGACTATCAAGGATTTAGTGATAATATCCTCTAATGACAGTCACGTTTCCAATTTAAAATTGCCTTACTTTCAAACCACTACACGTAAAAGTTCATTATTCATGTAGGTACATATAAGTTTTAATATGTTCATCTTACAGAGTCGGCACTAGACCAGAAATCTACACTGAGGCAATGCCAGCAAAACAGTTGCAACTTTTGTACATATCGTCAATCACACCTGCAATGGCCGGAAATTACACTTGTGTCTCTAGTTACACTAATGTACCTCTTAGTGCCAGCGTTGTCTTGGAAACTTTCAGTAAGTTAATCACCTGTTTTAAATTATTATAATCTGATAACATATTCCTATGCAATTAGTTGAATAGTATCAATTGTCATATTGCTCATATGATCATCAAGTTTTTCTATTTCATTATATTATTCCCAGATATTTGCTCACTGTTTGTAGAACACTAGGAAATATAATTGCTATGCTATATTTAAAGTAATAACTTTAGGGTTTACTAATTACACTTGTGTTTTAATTTTAGTTGCTATCACCTGGACTAATGCCAACGAGAACCAATTTGCCACAAAAGGCAAGGATTTCAAAGTTATGTGTGAAGTAACTGCTGAGCCTGCTCCCTCAGTAGATTGGTTCAAAGAAGGAACACCGGTTAGTACAAAGATAATCTAAATTTAAAAAAATGTTGTCTGTAAAGTCGGTTTACGGACGATAATTTTACGTGATAACGTCATAAGAAAACATCGGCCGATAAAGTGGAAGAGAGATAGATGCGTCACAAGCTTAGGTAGTTCGTGCCTCTCTATCGCTTGTTCCGCGCTCTCGCTTGCAGACGCTCGGGTCAGGCGGAACGTGACAATTAGTCATGCTTTTTGTGCGTGCAACTGGCGTTCATCGATTTATAACACGTCAAAAAGTTATTTAATAAAAAAACAAAATTAAATTTATTTATTTTGATTTTATTTTTATAGATTGTGACTGGCGACAGGTACGTGATTCATACTAATGGATTACAAATTAAAAATGTTCAAGAAAGCGATGATGGAACGTATACTTGTCGAGCAGTTGTTATACAGACTGGTGAGCTTGCTGAGAGAAACATCAAGCTTGAGGTAAATTTATTGCAATTATTTTGTGTATAAATATGTGAGCTCAAAAATCTGAATTAAAAATTATCTTTTAGGTTTATACTGCCCCTGAAATGGAAGAACGTGACCCAACAGTTGTTATTAAAGAAGGTGAATCAGCTTCAATTACTTGTAAAGCTCGAGGAAAACCACCTCCAACATATACCTGGATTAAGGCAAGCACCCGCGAGGTAAGAGCGCTTCCTCCAACCGCTATTGTTGCAATCTCAAAATTTATAATGAAGCAACGTTTATAGAATATTAAATATGTAATTTTCAGAATTTGGGAACCACATCGAGATTTAGTGTCAATGAAATTCAAGGGTTACTCACTATTGATCGCGTCGAAGCAGCAGACTATGGCAAATACATTTGTAGTGCTGTTAATCAGGCTGGTCAAAACGAAACTGAAATTGAAGTAGAAGTTTTAGTACGTCCTAAAATTTTCGAGCTTTACAACATGACTGCTCCCGAGAAGCAAGAAGGAAAATTAGAATGCAAAGCTACAGGAAGACCAGCGCCTCGGATAAGCTTCCGTAAACACAGTAGTACTGAACGATTTTTAAATGGACCTAACGATGATGGAAGGTAATAGAATCAGTTAAGTTGTAAAATTAAAATTCGGAATATATCTGTAAATTTTAAAATATTAAAAATTGACGTTTTTACAGAATAATAGTTGAAACAAGTTCCCGACAAACGGGAGACCAAATGCAGTCAAGTGCAGTTATTACGATATCAAATCTAAATAGAACTGATGATGGTTTATATGAATGCGTAGCTGAAAATGAAGGTATGTGTATAACTGTTGTAACTAAAATATTAGAACTATCTTTAACTTGCAACGCTTATAAGGGGCAGTTTTTAACCGAGCATCTATAATTGTAAAGGTGAACGACTATTGTACTAATTTGGCGACTAAAGATAAAATAAAAGATACCAACCGTCACCTACTAGTCTAGTCGTCAACCCTGCTGGGATAAGGGTCTCCTCTCAATCGAAGGTGATTAGAGCATACTCCATCACGGCTGGCGGAGGCCAGTGTTTTCAAGCCGACTAAAAGCCACTGACTTGGTTTAATGACTGTCATTTGATGACAACAGCCGGGACCGAAGGCTTAATTTTAGCCTCCGAAACACGAAGGCGCTCAAGATAACTAAACCTATCCATGGTTAGGCTACGGTCCACGATGCATAACTTGCGTTATCGATTAAACTGACACGCTCAATGCCGCCATCGGTCTTCTCAACCCTAATCTGGTATTCCAGTATTTTTAGTTGCTCGATTTATTATTTTCTAATGTCACTAAATAACATACACTAACATTTCAATTGTCAAACTTTGATTTGATATTCAAAATCGCATTAAAATCTATTATTTTACATTACAAATTCACACGAATAATTGTTCAATACAGTCTATTATTATTATTAAACTTTGTTTCCTAATATGTAACCTATAACTATGCTTTTTAAACAGGTGGTATGGCGATCAAGAATGGCCATTTAACAGTTCAGTTTAAACCAACTTTCGAAAGTATGCCAAATGTACCAATCTGGAGCTGGAACGGACAACCCGTAAATATTAGTTGTGTTGCTGAAAGTATACCTAATGCAACAATCAAATGGAGGTTAGTATTCTGTATTTTCATACTCTGATTTGACACTCGAAAATGTAATAATAATGGGGTGTGGCTGTGCTATGAACGCGGCCGTGTGTTGTACGTGAATACGTTCTAGGCACTAAAATTATCTCAAAACGCTTCCCTCTCCCCCGCACGCAATGTCCCACAGTCCTTACTTAGCGTAATAAATTCTTTGATCCTTCATCAATACAGTTGCAGTAGTGTGATTGAATTTTGGATGGAGATGATAGATTTGTAGCAGCAACAGGAAATTGTGTCCCCCGATTTTGTTATCATTCGTTTATTTAAATTGCTATGGAAGCAATTTTAAAGACATAAAAATATACTATGAATTATTCTGATATTTACATTTTATGTTTTAGGTTCCGTGAGATGGATTTATTAGAGACATCTCACGTAAAGATATTTGGTTCAGGCCCGGTTAGTTATGTTTCTATCAGTCCGGTTGATAGAGCACTGTACGGAGTTTACAAATGTATAGCCACAAATACACTCGGCGAGGCGGAACATATAATACAGTTGAGAGAAGCTTTTCCACCTGGTCCTGTGGTGCAGGTATTTTCATTCGCAGTTTTTGATATTATAAAACATTATGTGTTTTCATTAAATTTAACTATATTATGCTAAAAAAAAGGTTCGTCAATAAAAAAATATACAGTGACTAGCTTTATTTTTTTTTTATTGCTAAATGTATTCAATTAAGCAAATGCTGTTACTTCTTTGGACCATGATTACATAAGGTGCAGGCTAAATATTAGACGTAAGAGTCAGATCTGACGCGAACAGGGACCCTGTTTCATAAATGAAGGGTGCAGGCAAAGATCAGGGAATGTCCTTATGAATAGATTTTGAGAAAAACACAATTAAAAGTTCAGAAGTATCTCAATTTACTTTGAGATCAGCGTATGTAGTAACTTTTAATTTGCCTTTTTGTCGCCATCTGTTTACTTTTTAAAAAAGTTAGTGATTGGAAATTACTACAACAACAGACAAAGATTTGCTTCCAATAGACAATAGAAAAAATAAAAATTGCCTGTTCTTTGCATGTTGCACCCTTCAAACAATGCATTTGAAAAAATGCAACACAAAATATACAAAAAAGACGGGGCTAACTATGACATATTGCATGAAGATCATTATCTAGTTCCGCGGCCGCGATGCCTCCGAATTTTATGTCTGTTTGGACCTTAGCTAACGTGTATAACAATTATTTGTTCATATTTAATACTACCTGTGCACCCAGGGTATACCCAGGATACTAAGGTATCCCATGGTACTTTCATATAGTAAGTTATATAATAAAACTTGATTATAATTTTCAAGGCACGCCAAGAAACGATTACAGCAACATCAGTTACCTTTAATATTATTGGACCAGCAGAAGATATGGGACCTCCTATTCTCGCATATACCTCTCAATACAAGGAAAATGTGAACTTTGACTGGAATCTCGCAATGAATAGAACATGGTCAGCTAACTCTCCTTACATTGTTGAAAATTTGAAACCTATGTACACATACGACTTCAGATTTGCAGCAGTCAATCAAGTTGGAGCGGGCTCGTGGGGCGCTCCATTAACCGTTATAATGCCAAGAAGGTACATTTTATAATTTATAACCTAAGTAATTATACCTTATCAAACTTGAGAATACTCATTTAGTATAAAAGTTTTAACTAATGCTATACTTTTATTTTATAGATCGGCTCCAGAACAACCTAAATGGAGAGAAAATATTACCTCAGAATCACTGATCCAAGGAAAATATGCTGATAAATATGAATTGAAATGGAAAGTTCCAGCTCATAATGGTGAACCCATTGACATGTATGAAGTTAGCTACTGTCCTGTAAGTTATCTTTTCTTGGGTACAATTCAAATATTTAACCTTTTCTTGTAATTTAGTAATATTTAATATGCAATAATCAATTTATTAGGTCCTGAAAGTAAGTGGAGAATGGAGAATTGCTTCAGAATCTCAGTGCGTAGTGGAAGAGCTTAAATCTTATGATGCAATCAGCTACGAAGTAAGAGATTTACACCCAGACACTCGATACCGCATGCATGTGAGGGCTCACAACATCCTTGGATACTCCTTGCCAGCGCAACTGTACGTCCGAACCGCTCTCGGTGAGTACAATCAAGAGAGTAATGACGTTCCACTCCGAGCTGGTTTCTACGACGTATATACCGCTTCTGATCCGTTAACTCCTTCCGCGGCATCCATCACTACCTCTGTTCTAAGTTTTATCATCCCGTACATCTTGTGTTTGGTTTTGTGAACTATGTATGACTGAGTTTATTTCATTTTGTTATTAGTAGTGCCTTCAAATTCTAACACTCTTGGAGAATGTGAGTGATAGTGTTTTCATACTGCTATTTTATACCAGTAATTATTTCTTTCATCTTTGCTTTTTTTTATACTATAAGTACAATTTTTATTTAATTTTTAGACACTAAGAGATCTGATGGGGACATCTTTTATTATTTTGTAGTAATTGATTTGATGTGTCTCAATTCATATTTTATTTATTATTGATTTTATCATATTCGTAGATAAATTCATAATAAGTTAAGCCATTTACCGTACAAATTTTATGTGAGCAAGATGCATAAATTGTGTTCAAAATTTGATGTGTGATGTATTTTCATATTTTTGTTTTTTTCTAAATCTATTAATAACTTATTATTTCATAAGTTTGTAAACTTTGTTTCTGAATTGATGAAGTTATATTTGGTTGGTGTTAATTTATTATTCTCGATGGTAAGTTTTTGATTACGTTTTATATTTTAATTTTTCTTTATAATAACCAAACGTAATTTACATTCCTTCGAATTTGCAATGCGTATTTATTCGTAAAATGTTTTTTAGGTAACCCAAATGGAAGTCCAAGCCTTGTCACACGGACCTACGCGAATGTAGATATTATAGTTTCAATATTATTAACATTTTGTCTAAAATAAGTAATAGTATAAAATATAACATTCACTTCTAAATTAAACAAGTCCAAGACGACTGTTGTTATTTAGGCAAATACTTGTTGTGATAAAACAATTTGTTGATGTGTAAATAATTCTAATACAGTTTATGTTTGAAATGAAATATCATTGAATGATTTCTTAAAAAGTTTATATACAGAACAATTAACTGATGTTTATCACATGCAAATTTATATGGTGGCATGAATTTAATTCAACTTTTGGAAAGTTTAATTTTGCCTTCGCAAAGAGAACTAGAAGATGATATTTGATAGATATTTTAGTTTAAAATAATTATAAGTAGTACATACTTAGATAGTTAATCGGCTAATAAATTAACACTGCCAAAAATAAAGTCATAATTAGTGTTAATTTCAAAATTATGCCAAACTGAATGACGTTAATGTCATTCTTAGTATATATACATGTAAGGATTTTGAAAAATGTGTAAGAAATTTTGATGAGTATTTTGTCCTTTTGATATAGAGTAAAATATTAGATTACTATGTCTTGAGGATGACGTTGTCACGTTGAATGATATTAAGATATAAAACAGCAAAATCTGGGTGTTTACATTTGACGTTGGATTAATAGTTGTTTATGCACCTATTGTATATGATTGTATAATGAGGGATATAACAGAAATACGACTGTGGAACGGGCTGAGCGAAGCGAAAGCGCCGTCCGTAATAGTATCATACGAGTGTTAAGCCTTTGTTATGTGGAGTTACATATTACTACACTCATGATGTGAATCTTATATTATAACATGTTCAGAAACCGTAGGGCGTCACGTGTATTACTACAACCAAAAATACAGTCAAACAAGCAATGCAATGGACGGTAAAATCCGGTGCCCCGCGGGAAGCGTTCTTATTTTCTCTTACGATAGCTTACAATGTTGAAAAATGTATTCATTATGGAACAGTGAGCCTTATATTAACTGTTTAGTTATTTGGCACAGATATGGATAATAATTTATATGACTCTAGTTGACGTAATGTACGTGATAATCTACGGGTTCTCAACGTATTACATAAAATTGACACCATTAGTGTAGAACGTAGATGCAATTATAAAATTGCTTATATTTGCTCAGCTCCTTAACAATATTATTACGGATATAAAATGCTTTTTTATTTAACAAATTTCCATCTTCACATACATAATTTATGGAGTTGCGCAAATAAGTTTGTCTTTATAATTATTAAATCGCAAAAAAAGTTAAGTAGCATGTAAATATTTTTTTTTAATTGTTTTTGGAGTATAAAAGGGCTATAAAGACTATTAGAAATAATGGCGGCGAAGAAAACGATACAGTTCATTCAAAATGTGATCGCCCGAAGAGAAAATTGACCAATGTGAAAGTAATAAATGTTTTGAAAACATAAATCACTATTGTAGTTTCTAATTGAACAAAAATGAATGAAATGTCTATAATATTTTCTTATCGTTCATTCATTTTACAACTGTCTACGTCCTTTTCCGTAACCAGTACCAATCAGATTAATTTCAAGTAAATAAACCCAACCCTACCCTTAAGTTTGTCTGATATAAAATTTACAAATTATGATATTAAAAGAGATCATAAAGAAAGCTGTCAAGATGCTATCAAGAAATCGATCCCCAAATCCCTTATAGTTGAACGTTACCAGTGTGCTTGTGTCGCCCTGACTGAGATTCGGTAAATATATTTTATATTAATAATATTCTATATCCATTAATAAACTCGCTACATAGTATCCTTTGGAATGAACTAATTAACTATTTGCATGATCTACCGTTTATGTACACCCTTCAAAAGCGGTAATTCACATTTCCCACTTAGCATGGTCAGCATTTAACCAAATAAGTTTAAATTTAGATGTATATCCTATTTACTCGATTTATAAAATCAATATTTTAGATTTGTCCTAGAACTTTGTATTCCTACCTATAATTTATTTTTATTTGGGTTATTTATTGATATTCTCCCTAGCTGTTACCCGATTATTTTATCCAAGCATGGATGGTATTTAATTGGAACTGCCAACAGTATTCAAATCACGTACGAAAAATTTTAATTTAGAAAAAAATCTGGCAGTTTCATTATATTAGGCTATAAAGTAGTATATGTTACATTGTTATTTGAAATGATTTCATATTTCCTGTTTCATAAATCAAAACCCGTAACAGAATGCGGCCTACTCATTTCAAATAACACATATGAATTTATTTCTTTCAAAAAATATTGTATGGGTAGGGGTTAATATAAGGTGATGGTTATTAGAACTCCATCAGATTAGTAGTTTGTTTTAAAATTGTTGTGCCAGGATATACATTGTATCTTTAGATAGATCTCCATACTGCTTCAAATAGATTCAAAAGTTTTGTCATGGGGTTTGAACATTTATTTTGCGTTGAACAATGTTATTTGGAATGTTTGCATCTTGACAACTTTTCTTTTACATCAATATTGTTACTTTTAAGGTTAGCATTTTATGCATCATTATCTTTTTTCATTTCATCATTGATCATTATTTCATATTCATTCAAACCCCATTTCATTCTAGCGGAGAGCTTTCTACTTAAATATATAAATTTGTGTCGTTTTTCCTTAGATTCACAATTGAATACTATTGGTGACTGGATGCACGATTCTGGAACTGAAAGCACTCCTTGTTCATCATCACAAAACTGATTGTAATGAATGTCAAATGTATGCTTTAAATTATTTCTATACGTCTCTAATTCACTGCTATATTCGCAAGTGTTGCGACTGCATTTGTTACAATCACTGTCATGTCATCTAACATCTTCAGCTTTTATGACATGATGCATAAAACTAACAAAATCAAGAGCAGTAGATATCATAGCAAATCCATTAAAATTACCATTGCCATTTAGAAATTATATTTTATGTGATGTGTATGATAACATGTTTGCTGCTTCTACTGCTCTTTTCGTAAGTTTAACATTAGTGTCTATAGCGATATTAATTTCTACAGGTGTGAAACGTTCCGGATTTGCTCCACCTCAACTACTATCAAGCGGTGCTATCATTGGGCTAGCTTTAACAGGCGTATTCCTCTGCCTACTAATTGTAGACATCTTGCTACTGTGCTTCAGGCGGCAAGGCGTCATTGCTACCATTTGTGGCAAACGCGCTAAGAAACACGAGGAAGATGAAGCAAAATTAGGAAGGTAAATACTTTTTTATGTGTAAGCAGGAATTATAAAGAACCGTAAATAACATTGTACCGTAATATATCACAATAAAAATATTCATACTAAAGCACTTCATCGACGTCATAACTTCGACTATATCTCTTTAATAAATTTAATTTATTTTTTTCCTCTTATATAGATTGTGTCAATGTCTGTTCCTTTACGTTTGTCCTATTCCTTGGTCCCATACTGTTAAGTGTTAGTGTCGATGAGAGATGTTTCTGCCCGCTAGTCTGTACGGTTGGCGCTTCCCGCTCCCTTATTGCAGCACGAAGCCGCGCGCGCCGCCTTCCCCCGCGCCCCTGCCGCCACCCGTGAAGCTCGTGCCGACTCCTACGTAAGGCACCATACAGACCTTGAGAATTGCCTGCATGCTTGTTTGTGCGGTTGCTATGGTTCGGCCCTTGTGAGGAGACCCTAATGAGATGTTGTAAAGACTAAACATTGCAAGTATGAAACAGTCATGAAGATTTGAATAAACTAAGAAGAAATGACAACTTTTCGCTGGGGCTGGCCAATCTGTATATAAATTAAGTATTCAACATGCGCAAGCTTAGCATTTCTGCCTTTTTGTAAATACGGCTGTATGAATAGTTTAAAGATTATGGTGTCAATATTTTGCTTACATTTGATTTTATTAAAAACATAGTATGTTGTATATATTCGTAGTTTTTAGTAAGATTTTCAATGGTTTTGTGATTGCCTATAATGTATTTACCTTAAATTCATGTAGTAGAAAAAGAAAAAGGAGGACTCAGTGCACGGGTGCCAGTTTTAGGTAATTTATAATTTTGTCCAGTAGTTTTTTGTATCCTTCACGTTCTCTTTTCTGGAACATCTCTTACGACAACGAATTTTTATCTTGTTTTTGTAGTAAGTCTATTTAAATTTTATTTTTATAGTCCTATTTGGTGGTTTGGTTTTTGAAGCACTTATCATAAATTTATACTTTTGTCATCAATCCCCGCACAATAATCACTAACAGAAACATTGTCTTTATTCACGCTGCCTCCCTTCGGTCACTATAGCTATGTTCCGACTACACCAGTGTAAGAAAGTTTTATTAATCATGATATCATTATAATTACAATTATCTTTTATCATTTGGTATACTTTGTGAGCAGGCTTTGTGTCTTTAGCGTGTTTGATTTTAATATATGCGTGTGTTTGCTTGTTTTTGCCTTCCATATTAACTTCATTAACCATGTTATCCTTTACTTCATTTTTCACTACATCAACGCCACAAAGTAGAGCAAGTCTTTGGTTATGTTTATAAATTGTAAATATCCGCTGTATATTATTTTGCTTCTGTCGTTACAAAATCAGGTTTTAATAAACGTCTATGTCCACAGGGATGAAAAAGAGCCTTTGAAAGATACCGGGGACGATCCAATAAAGAGAAACTCTTCAGTGGAATTCGATGGACGCCGTGTATACGCGACCAGTGGAGGCACAATAATTGGCAAAAACTCGGCGGTATAAAAATGATGTGATGTTTTTAAGGTATGACTTAAAGAAGACAACTTCTCAATTTAGACGTCTTCATGGATTTACATTGAATTATTGTGAGAATCGAATGACAGTTTAACAGCTTGTGTGTATGTGGATGGCGCGACCAGTATTCGAAACTGCCAAAAGAAAATAATTGTCTTTATTATTAAGTACTGTATCAGCTTTACTATCTGTTATTAGATCTAATTTAATTATTGTACTTTTTATGATATTAAAACCAGCGGTTCTACCGGGGAAGTTGAAGGCGATTCAGGTAGGTTTTTTTTTAATTTCACCTTGGAAATTCCATCAATTGGGCTGAAATGTTTGCTAGCAACTAGATTTTTGGAGTCGAACAATTCAATCTTAATTGTCTTCAACTTAAGCGGTAGATCCACAAAATGCTTCTTGAATATGGGTATCGCATTAAAGTTTCTTATTATAATGGCACTTCACGTATACTGCTTCGAGAGGTACAAGATGTGCCTTCTAGTATATTACTTCTTAATGAGGGTATTATAACATAGGTTAGTGTATATAGATATGGTTTCTAATGCTACGCTCGTGTCACAATATTATACTACTATAATACACTTACAGGACGCATAAATCATTAATTCATTAATATGGTTAAATAACCACATTCTATTTATGAAATATTGTATCATTTTAGGGTATTTATTACAGAGATACCAAAGTTCCTGTGAAGTGGGGAAAAATGGAACTATTTTGTTTTTATACAATTTGACTTGTTCATTGTTGAGTGGCGCCACCATTCGGTTCACAAAAAAATTTGATGGCTTTGTACAAAAACTTATACAATTGATGATATCTGTATTGTTTATATTTATATACGGGTTGTTTATCATATTTCATTACATAATTATTACATTATTGAAAACTTATCAATGGAACATCGGTGTAAGAGTATAGTTTTTTTGGTCTAACTAAAGTGTATGGTTATATTTATATTTATCTACACTAAATAGTAAAATATAAATTCTTATTTATTTAATTTTTATTTATAGTTCCTAGATGCAATTCAAGTTCGATCAGTGTAAACTGTCGCTTCCAAGTTCCAATCAAGTTAATAGCGACAAATTGAGTAAGCACAGTTAATAATTCTTGATGGGATGGGATGGCTTCAGTTAAAGGAATTCCAGTTTAAATTGAATGCTATAACTAAATGCAGCAAATAAACTTTTTATTAAATATTTATTAATGGCATCTGGCAAATGGCACAAGGCGAAATCTCAATTTATTAATGTTTTATGTCACATTACCTTCTTCACACGGCGTTCCCGGGAACTTTGTCGAAATCGAGTTACAAATTTTGTTTGCTCCAGTGTTAATTTAATAAGTTTATGACAAATGTTGAACAATATACATCTCATCTCCTTTAAGTTAGACATAGTTTTTATTATTTAAGGCATGTAAATAAGTAATTAAGGAATTTGTAAATATCTCCTAAGTTTATTAAAATTAAGTTTAAATTATCACTTCGCATAGTAAATTAATAATAGTAGTCAAGTTCATACGCGATTCATCAGCGCGCAATATACTTACGGAGCCACTACTTTCGACGGACTATACCGCGACATAAAGGCAACGCGGGCGGAAAAGAAAATCCACGAGACTCTATTCAACAAATACGTATGTACGAACAACGATTGTGGCGCACGAAAATGGTACGCTATATGAAGATGGACTACTATTATTATTTTTTTACTCTGACTCCCTAGTATGAGTTTTACAAAGATCCCAACCATTTGTGTTGGTGATGATATTTTGTATCAAAATATTAGCAGCAGTGATCTAGCGGAACGATAGGAACTCAGATTTCCGTATAAAATATTGACGTAAACGCAAATGTGTGGCTTTTGTAAAAAATAAACTCCCTAGTCTACTCCCATAATAATTATTTCATTCTAACTTTTCGCGCGATCGTCTATGCAGTAAATTATATCATTTAATTTACCATTGATAATTTTTTTCAGCTATTTTTTAATTAAATCTAATTTATTAATGGCCTAGGCCGCTTAAAATTAAAACGTTGTCCAGCATCTGCAGCTGAGCGGCGTGGTGGAGTATGTTCTAAACTCCTTCGATTTAGTAGAGATCCGTATCCTAGCAGTGGAGTGAATAAGGGTTGATGACAAAATCCAATTAAATTCTTAGTAATTGTTTCTGATGTTTAAGTTTATAAGCTTTGATGTATATTTAAATTAATCTTAAAAGACTTGTAATAGATAGAACCGCATATACCTTCGCAAATGTTTAGTATTAGAATGTTTAATTTACATAACCTTATAAAATTTAAAATGTATACTTTTTGTAATTTGTAATTTATTAGATACTATGTATAACAAATAAGTATATATATTTATTTTATAATACATACATTCAACTTTTTGAGTCGATTCTGTTATAGTTTCTTAGATGATTGTAATAGATGAAATAATTATGAAAATAAAAATATGGTTTATTTTTATCGATTTTTTTTACCGAAATTGTTAACTTTATATTTTACACGGTTTATATAATAATAATAATTAAGATTTAATTTTTAAATTTTGTAAACGTTTCCAATGTATATTTTTATAAAAGATATTGTCCGAATTTTGTAAAATCTTGCCGCTAAAAAGACAAAAAGACATGTACATAGATTTGAAATTATATTACCAAGTATATATGCAACTTCACTGTAATAGCACATTTTAAAAAGTCATTTTCAGTCATTTAATATGTTAGTGGGAGCGTAATTAAATTACAGTATACGACAATTAATTGGCGCATTACAAGTTGAATAGAAAACATGTACCTATTGCTATAAATTTTCTATGGTTATATTATATAAAAAAAATCTATAAAATTACAACTATATTTAATTTAAGTACATCAATAACTTAAGAAATTAGGATCAGTTTCGCTGATTATGTTGGCCTGATATATGAGCCCGGTGGTCGAATGACCAGAAATGAACATGACTAATATTTATGTACACGAAGATGCCTGTCTTAGTCTGGATATTTTTTTTTATTATATGTTTTTTATAATATAATAAAAAAAATTATATATGAAAAATAATAAATTCAGCGACCAAATAACGCTAAATGGTCGACTGGAATACTGGTTAGGTTAGGTTTGGTATGTTTTTATAATTTTTTGTCGCCAAGTTAGTATAACAGTCGTCCGTTTGTTAGTCATTTTTCACTTTTAGATCCTTGGTCTATTATTAACCTTTATGTGTCACTGATACAGTTAGTTAGTCATGGTTTAATTTCTTACTTTTTACAATTTCCTTGTTTACAATGTCGGGACTAGACAGGCTGTATGATTTATCCAGGAATATTTATTTATTTTTCCGATGCGCCAATTTAACTGCCATATACTGTACCTACGTAATCTAAATAATTTATCTATATGCCTCATCAAAATGGACCAGTGTAGTTGAAAAATGCAGGGCCATGCTACAGTGATTGCGTTTGCTTACGAGTATGTTTGTTCGTACAATAAATGTTCGGCTTGGATGTTATCGCCTGTAAGATTGTGGATGTCAGTATGGATATAGTATGTTGAAATATACCAACGCATTTTTTATAAAATAAATGTCTCAGAATAATTTTGTAGTTTTACTCTATAACATTCATAATTATAATGCGTTAATTGAAACTTCTCCTGTTCCATAGACAGAGAAAGCAATAAACACATTGATTGTTCCATCGCATTGACACTAGAAAAATAGACTAACGCCATTATCATGTAAGGAAATGAGATTGATTGACTCGAGTTTTTATTTCGCTTCACGTGCTGGTTATTTCTATGGAAAGCAGTATAATTTGCTAAACAATTATATACAATCTATCACTTTTTTTGGTTGGGTGGTATACTCGCATACGGGCCGCCTGATGTGATGCGGTTGCCGTAATTATATTAATGATCGCAACGCATCGCAAATAACATGAAACATTGTTCACACGCCACCATCCCCGCTGCAAACGCAGCAAATCCTTCCTTTCTCGTAACCATCACGTCACTCGCAGGAACATAACCATCCTCAAGGGTTTTGTTATTGGGAGCAGTATTCTGTGAAGTGGACGAACTTCTTCAGTGAGATAGCTTACAAATACGCTGTACCTTACTTCTCTTTTGGCAGAGCCTCTTTGGCTAGTCGGCAAGATGCATCACGTGCAGGTGAGGTTGGCTTGGCTCTAAAGATCGTGGTGAGCTACTAACACCCCAAGCAAGTTCTCTATCTCATTTTTGCCAAACTTGAAAGGCGTCTATGAAACATAGTGTATAGTCTAGTGTAGTGTATTGTCTATATGTTGTATACATGTCTATGTCCTGATCAGGCAGACTCTATAGCAAAAGGCCTGTAAAGCATAATATCTTTTTAATATTTATTATTATCATCTCTCTTACTTTCACGGGCTTGAACCCGATCATTTAGCAGGCGTGCGCAGAGATATGGATCCAACGCGTAGAGGCGTCTTAGAGAAGTTTAATGAAATGTTATACACCCGCCGCGACCCGCTCCAAGATTTGTCAATGAAATAAATATACCCATGAGCAGTTCTCGGTAAGTATTGGAACTATTGCAAAGTACGTCAGAAAAATAATGGGCTATGAAGATGATCTGTGTGGACTAAATACTGGGCTATTGTAGAAGAGGGATGGACGCTTGCCGTAACTATCGCTATCGATCGTTACTTGCGGCACGCGGTGGCTCGCCACTCATTAGATGGGCCCGGTGTGAGTGTCGAGAGGTGTGCTGCGCTTTCTCCGAAGTTACTTACGGCGTTATGCCCTTTAACACTTCTACGGTCTACCTCTGGAGCATATACCTCTAACGACTCCTTTCTGTATAGCATTGAAGGCACGCCAGAGTTGAAAGTCCTGACTTCTTGGGGTTCAAATCTGACCGACGAAGACTCGCCAGAAACAAAGGCTCTGACCATATTGTTACTTGGCTGCGGTTTTCTGGGAGAAGGTACTTTTCCAGTCGGCAGATACTTCTTCTTCGCTAGAGCCTTGTTAGCTAGTTAACAGGGTACATCATATGCAGATGGTTTGGCTTAGGCACTAAACATCATGATCAACTCTTTACATTCCATTCAATCACGTGAGAATTTTCGAAGGACCTTTATTATCATATTGCACATCTACACATTAACAGGAATAGTCCAATGCAATAAAAATTTTTTCATACTTAATTTTAAATCTGGCAGTCAGAACTCGGTTTTTTTTTCGAAAAGACTAGAATGATGGGTTAAATAATAAAAAATCGCTGTTCACGGATCATTAATATTATTTTAGTGACTTGAATGTTCACAATCAAGTGACTAGAATAATATTGATGGTATAAAATTTTAAATAATGTTGGGACGCCCAAAAAATTTGTCGACAAAGACTTGATTTATTCTTGTTAGTTACAAATGTATGGTACGCTTTTTAATCGCCATTCTTCTAACAATGTAATCTTTATGAGGGGGATGCGCCGATGCCCGCAGTTTTGTGAACAATAGAGAAAATGTTGTGTAACAACACTTATGGCCATATTAGGGTAGTGTTGTGCATAAACTATCGAAGCAATGTAAAATAAATAAATGTTACAATTACTTTTAACTTACTACAACTACCTTTTGAAGAATCTCTTATTTTAGTAAACCTAAGCAGTCAGTTCATTACACAACTTGGTGGTACATGGAAGAATCACTGGAACTGTACGGTATGTGAATATTTTGTAGTCTCAAGGATGATTTCTTGTCGATTGTCAGCAATGCGTTTGTAAAAGAAGCCTGCATGTAGTCAAACAACTCCCAAAACGCAATCCATTGTTGCAGACAATTACATATAGACCGTAACACTTCCTACTGAAGCAGCTCCGCGTAGCTACAAATATTAGGTACAAATGCTCTACAAGATCATTTTATACGGTATCACAGTATAAGTAATAGAATAGTATGGCCACTCCCTGCCGCTCTCCTGTATCGACCACATCTCCTCTCTGAGACGAGTCTGGAACTATTTGTATCGTGCGCTCATTCGCGCTCTGCGTAGACGTCATTGTAATAGTGAACGACGCGATATTTGTATGGAGTGGCCGGGGTGTGACATACAGATACAAAATGTTGTCGTTATTGTACAGCCCACTGAGGAACATCGTGTGTGTTGTCTCAGAACCGAGTCCCAAGTTGAAAGCTATAAAAAATAAGTATATAGAATAGCTATATGTAGTATTTCAATAATAACCTCGTACCTACTTATAATTTCGCTTCGTACATATAAAACAGATGACTACTTCACTTGTGCTCAAAAAACAAATACTGTATTCTATATAAATAAAATGTATTATATGTAGAGATGGGCAAAATGCCGGGCATTTACGATAAATGCCCAAAAAAGTATTTATAAATTCCCTATTTATGCCCAAAACTAGGCATATATTGGGCATTTACAGGTACTTACTGGGCACTTATTGTAAATGCCTGGCATTTTGCCCATCTCTGATTATATGTGATCCTATCTTTAATAGTAAGATAAATGATTCTAACATAACATTAATATTATTGGATATTAATGGAAATATTGCATGCTATCGATAAATGGAACATCTCTTTTGGTAAAAGCTATGCGTCACGTCCTATAGGGTGCAGTCAATCGCTGCGGTTTAATACATTTTGAGCAATGGACAAACGGACAATGACACACCCTGCGTTTAGTAATTTATATGTTCACGTCTAATGGGGTGAATCCGCAAATTCTATGGCCATGAAATTTGAGAGTAATAAAGTTTCTACATGGAACTTGAAAGCAGAAAGTTGTTTCACCTTTGTCTTGTCTCACCACTATATAAGAAACAGACGATTGTCCGGAGTGCTTAGTGAGGGTTATTTCGATCATGTCAATGTAAACAAACCGACCAAATGGAGAAGAAACTTACTTTGTCACATTTTGAAGTGAGCAACCCGGCTAATTTGGATATGAAACACGCATTTGGTAAATTTACAATATGAAACTTTTTCTCAGTTTGCTCGTTTGTAAGTTTGTAAACGTTAACACGTTCGAATGTGACCAAAGAACTCGCATTAAGCACTCAGAATTCTACGCTACAAAACTATGGACGATTTTGGGGTGTAAGCGGTTCATCAACATCTTTGAACCTAAGCCAACTTCACCTGCACGCGGTACACGCTGCTGACTGACAAACGAAGCTCTGGCGATAAGAGAGGTAGGGAGCGTAATTGTAAGCTACCCAACTGGGGAATGTAACCTCCACCTCACAGAATACCGTAGCCAAATAACAATTCCCTTGAAGGTTGTTGTATTCCTCCGAGTGAGTGAGGTCACAAGAAAGGAAGGAGATGCTGCGTTGGCAGCGGGGGTGGTGGCGCGCAAGCGATATTTTATGTTGCGAGCGTTAATATTGCTACTGTAACCGCTTCACATCAGGCGGGCCGTGTGCTTGTCTGTCACCCGACGTAGTATAAAAAAAAATGGTTTATTTTGTTGTGTTATTAAAAATAGAATATGTGTTAACATTTATATTATTGGTATGGACCAATAATATAAATGTTACGATGTGAAATAAAGACAAACAATGTCCTTATATCCCAAAGGATTGTCATTTTTTTACAGGAATAGTTTAAGGTCTAGAGGGTGACATAGCCTACTGTTTATGCCGGAAAAACATGTTATTCCCACGAGAAATAAAACGTTTTATTATAATAAAAACCAGCGTTCGAAGTCGCTGGAAACAGCTAGCATGTTACACATGTGTAAGCTGCTACAAACTAACCGAAGTTACATTTTTTACAATACTGTTATTAAACTTAGATTAGTGTTCATTGATTGTGAACACTGTTGTAAAAAATAAGGAACAGGATTGAGGAATCATCCAAACACTACTTGTCTTACGTAGGTTAATTTAATAACAACTTTTAGACATTAAAATCATTAGGTATTTTACAAATAAAGTTAGAACTAAAGATTTTTTGCATATTGCGTTAAAGGCGACACGTGTGTCGCCCTTCGGGAATACGTTGTCTGTCTACAACTCTACACTTATCGTTCTGACCAGTATATTCACTAAATTCTACTCGAGGCTTCGCCCCGAGTGAACACTGTGGCTGGAAAAGTATCTTATCTGTTAATCCAGAAGATATTCTGTGCCAAATTTCTTCCAACCCTTTCTGCCATTTACTTGTGAAAGAGTCACAAAACTCCATCAAGACAGCCACACATCCCATACATACATTCTCACAAACTTTCATATTTATGACTTCTGTTTTCTGACGATGAAACATATTAGTCTCATACATGTAATATTACGTTGCGAGTATGTGTGAGACCGTGATTCGTGCAGGGAGTAGCAATTAGGCCAGTGCATAGAACCGTTAAATCACGTGACGTATTAACAGATCAGTGATATACAAATGTGTGACTAGAGCTAGATGTCGTCGGGACAGAATCGACAAATTTCTAGTGATTGAACAACGATAATTGCATACTTATCGATCCATATTGCAATATCGTAGCTATTAGAACAGATGTAGTCCAAGAGTTAGACGTGTTTAAAATAATATTTCAGACATCACATGCTTTACTCGTAAGCGGCATTCCAAATAAGTAAGAATCCACATTTAATGTTGCTACGGTACATTTTTTTTTAAATACTCCTTTGCGATTTATATACTCCTTTACGATGATAGGTATTTAATACCATTTGTATTGTCATTTATGATCCTGTAAAATGTATTGGTAGTTTCCACTGAATATATTGATTTATTTTATTTTGGACGTCGTGATATGTATCTACCAATTAAATAGCGGTGCTACTTACCCGATATATAGGAAAGTCAAAGTACTTCATCGATATTTAGTAAAGTCGATAAAAAACAACATTCAATTCCTAAAAAAAATTAATCCTGCTCCGACAACTTCTAGTTCTAATAATGACAGTCAGTTTTACTCGTATTTGCTATTGTTTACATGTGTAACTTAACGCATACACAAGTACATAAGTATTTGTGTGTGCATTTAAGTTACACACTTAAATAGATAGCTTATAAAATTAAGAGAGAATTATGCTCAAGTCCTTCGAAAAACGAATACGTAATTATATTATTATGTGAGTATAATATGTGTATGTTACATAGCATTTAAAAGTTTGCTGCTTAAATATAATTAAGTCACTAACTGTCGTTGTAATTAGCAAAACTGCTAAGAACTGTAAACCATAGTCAAACTAGTCAACGGACTAACTAAATAAAATACTTTTGCCTTTATAGGGACACATATCATGTTATATAACATTATTAATAAATTTCAGGCACATATAGCTACTTGTAACCACTACTTAACATACTGTCGCACTGCTGAAGGTTGGCTGGAACAGATCTCTATAAGAGATAAGCTCGCCTTTGCATACCACTTACGTAAACTCTTGTAATTTTTTAATATGCAATAAAGAATATATGATAACATAGAGTTAAATCTACCTTCTTGTCTCTACTAATACTACAAGTATTTAATCGCTTACACTGTGTCTATTTTACTTATTTTTTTGTTAATAGAGCTAGTGCCTCGTAAATGATTTTTTTTAAACTTCGTCGGGTGGCAGACAAGCATTTGGCACGCCTGATGTGAAGCGGTTACCATAGCCATATTAACGCTCTCAACATAAAATATAGCTCGCGCGCCGCCACCCCCGCTGTCAACGCAGCATCTCCTTCCTTTCTGGTGACTTCACTCACTCGCATGCACACAACAACCCTCGAGGGAATTGTTATATTGCGGTATTCTGCGACGTGGAGGTACATTCCCCAGCCGGGTAGCTAACAATCACGCACCCTATCTCTCTTTTCGCCAGAGCTTCGTTTGTCATTCAGCAGGGTGCACCGCGCGCAGGTGAAGTTAGCTTTGGTTCAAAGATGTTGATGAACCACTTGCACCTCAACAAATGCTTCAAATTTTATGCGTTCGAAGCGTTTAACCCCGAGCTAACTCAATCTTTTGTTTCGTAATTAAAGAGTGAGGTAGACTCTCTAGTAAAACTACTATACAAAACATGATTATAACTAAACCAACAAGAGTCTAAAAGCCACTTAATATCAACATGCTACGACAGCTCAATTCATTTATCATGGCAGTCCGCGGAGATAGCGCACGCAACCTCCCTACCTCCCAGCTAGTGCATGGTAGAACATAAATTGCGATATTCAGGGTGCTATTGTGAACTTTAAATAGATTTTTTTCTTTCTTTAATAAATATTTTTGACTACGTTGGTGTTTTACACACTAAAGTTATAACTATCTATGAACGTTACATTAAATATCTAATCTGTACAAGAGAGAGTTGTGTAGTCGTCGAGATTGGTGTGTGGTTTTTTTTATCCAATGTTAACAATGATTATGATGAGAAACTGAAAAACTACAAAAGGTAATGAGGGACTTGTGTATGAACTAGGTTGGGCAGGTGACTTAGTGCAGCAGTAATTTCCTTAATAGATGCGAGTACCTATATAGGTACTGTTATTATATTGATGTATGACAAATACATATCAACAATATCAACGTCTGTAAAATTAAAATTATCTTACCCTGACTGCCCTAGACTGTAATAAGTCCTCAAAACAGCATACAACGTCGATGCAGTCGCTAAAAACACGCGAAGCTACTGTGGCGGAATGCAGCAAGTCGTCAAAATGTTATGCAGTGAGGATGCAATAACAAAATATTATTCGTCATATAATATTCGTAACATCTTGTAATTTAAAATTACGTTCAATAAATATTACTCATGATTTTGAATGCAACTAGTTCACGCATGGAAACGACACAGTATGTGAACCCAAATTTATTAATTTCTCCGTATTATGGTTACCCCACATAAGCCCTTATTGGTTATCGGACACAACAATTAGACTCTGCCACGCGCAAGAGCTTACGTGTGGTTCATACTGCCCCCTTTAAATAATTACCCCAGTAGCAGATGATACGGATTATCCTCAAATAGTGTAGTCACCCTGCGTATGTTTTCACCATTGACGTTCTATCGACAATAATTTTATCGATGTAATTACGGCATGCAAGTATCGATAGTGAAGAAAATATGATCTACGTGTATGGCATTTTTATTTGCTTCTTAAAAATTGATGCTCAGTTAATAGTTATTAGTTAACAGTTAGCAGAATTATTTAAGTAAGGATTATATCATTTTTATACTACAACAGGTTGCACACAAGCTAACGGCTCGCCTGTTAAATGCTAATGGCTAGAAGCTTGATATATAAGGAGTATTGCTTGCTCGTTGGCATCCTCGCTGCTAATATATCATCCGTTTTAGGGATATCTGCTGGATTATATCGGTTGATTTTACTCACTTCCAGGAGCACAGCAATCCTCAAGGGCTTTGTTTTATTTTGTGGGGTGGTACATTTCCCCAGCAAGACTAATCTTGCACTACCTCTCTTTTGTTAGACCATCGATTGTTTGACACCAGGGTGTACTACGTGCAGACTTTGGGTCTAAAGATTGTAGTATGTCATTTACACTGAAAAATAGGTCAAGTGCTGGTTATAATCATAACGTATCGATGAAATAAATACGTTGAATTAAGTAATAATATAAATCGTTGGCTATAAATACCCATTTATTTTACTATTGTCTAAGCTGTTCAAATTATTATCGATAAGTCATTCGGTCGATATTTATTACAGCACAATTTCGGCACGCACACATTCTAAAAATGTGGGTAGCTTTTTTAAAACTGATACCCTATCATTAAAAGGTCTTGCTCTATCATAAACTTAATTAGATGTTACTAATACAATTCTTGCTTTTAATTATATCTTGGGTATAAGGCCTTATGCAGAGCAGGAATTGGGAATTATTGCTTTTTTTTACTAATCATAGTTCCGTTACACTTCTAATGATTTATTAATACAATTATTTGAAGACAGAAGATATCGAAGCAGTAAGTGAATAATTTGAAAACATCTGATTATACGAGGGTATATTTATATTTGTTACTATTGTGGAAGCTATCAGAGGTGATAGCTTCCACAATAATAACATAAACTACTCTTGTTAATAATTTTTTAGCGTAATGTATAATTGTATATGCAGCAGGAAAAATAAAATATATACACACAAAGAAACCAAGAAATCCCGCTAGATATCGATATCTCAACTTAACTCAATAAAATGAAAACTACATTGATTAAAATTTTTCCGAATGATAAATATTTTTAATTTTTAAATGAAAATTTGCGGTCGGTTGGAAGAGCACTCGACCGCTAAACAATAGGTCGCGTGTTCAAGTGCGGCCTAGGCGGAGGTGGGGAATTTTTCAATTATAAAATTATAATTTAGCAATAATATCCAAAAATATTTATAATATTCCAGCAATGTTTGCCGAAATCAAATATTAAAATAATAATTACTTTCAGAATAATATAATTGCGAATGCCGTAGAGTAAATTTACAGTTGTGCTAATTGAGCAAATGCTTTGCGAGGTTTTCCTTCAGGAAATGAAATAAAATTAAAATGTACATACGAGGTTTTCACTCTACAGCAACGTTATGACATTTTTTTTAAGAACTTTTATTGCACTGACGCTGCTATCAAAAAATGTTGCCCGTAAACAGCGTTAAATTTCTAATTTTTCTCTGTAAGTTTCCTAGAATATTTTTAGGTATTTCTTTTCTTTATATGTTGCCGTTTAGTTATATTATTATTATGTATCTCTCTTAAATCAGGGGTCTAGCCCGGTCATTTGATAGGCGTGCGCGGGGATATATATCCAACGCGTAGAGGCCCCTTAGAGAAGTTTAATGTATTGTATGTCCGTGATGTTGCAATTGGTCCTAACTGAAAATCAGTGCCGAGTCTGTTGCAGATTTCGGTTTTATGCTGAGTTGGGACCATTTTGCGACATTGCACAGTACTTTAATTTTCTTTTTTTTTTTTTATATATTATCTGTTTGTTGATTTGTTTAGACTGTGCTGTGTAATGAGCAAATAAATGTTTTTCTTTCTTTCTTTCTTAATGTTGTACGCCCGCCGTGACCCGCTCCGCGATATGTCAATGGAACGACATACCCATGAGCAGGTCTCGGCAGGCGTTGAGACTATTGCGAAGTGTGATGGAAAATAAATAGGTTATGAAGATGAGATCTGGGTGAACTTAATACCGGGCTATTACAGAAGAGGGACGGACACCTGCCATAACTGTTTTTATTACTAGTTATTTGCGGCAGGCGGTGGCTTGCCACTCACTAGATGGGCCCCCGAAATGCCAGGAAAACGGCCGGGGGAATATGATGCCCTTTAACACTTCCATCCCTGGAGCATATAGCTCTAGCGGCTCCTCTCTGGACGGCCAATGACGGCAAGCCAGAGCTGAGAGTCCTGCGGGCCTTCTTGTGTTTACACTCCGACCGATGAAGACACGTCGGAGACGAAGGACCTGACCGACTCTCTGGAGACTCGGGTCCGTGGTGTCGCTGCTCACACAACAGCTCGCCACAAGCTGCCCTGCGGACATATATTATCAAAAATCAAACTGAAAACATATTAAGTGTGCTCAAAGTGAACTAAAAGTACTTATTTGTATTCTATAGGGAAATTACACGAGCTTGGAATTTATTGGTTCAGTTGCAATCCATAAAGCCATAACCGCATTTATTCTTGAAGGAGTGTGCTCCATGTTATTTCAAAGAATTTCTTCTATAATTTGCTATTGTGCGTATGCTATTGTGTCCATGAAATCGGTTTCAAAACAGAATTAAAATCACTTGCTTGAATTGCACCACGCGAAATCCTTATTCCCTAATGAATAAGTGTCAGTAGAGTATTCCCAAAGAGCATAACTTCAATTTCAGCCTTCCATTAGAACGTCAAACCTGAATGCATCCTGAGTCGCACTCAGATATTCTAATCTCATTAGGACGTCTGAACTGTACTGCTAAATGCGAAATATAATTATAAGGTCCATAGGTTCGGTAGGTATATGAATGTTCTGCCTGCGATTCCCAACGGCAGGCATACCGCATTGCCTAAGTTATATATTACAGTAGGACATTCCTAGAAACATTGCTGGGAATATAACTACATCACGGCTTACTAATTTATGGTATCTCTTAATTACTAGGACGGCACGTCAAGTTGATAACGACCTAAAGCAATGGCAAGAAGGTAATATTTTTAATCACTATATTTGATCACGACGAGGTGGATGGCACTCGGAAAAATATCGTATTATCATCATTTTAGCTTGTTATAAAATTGACGTGCTTGTCCTGTTCCATCCGAGTTCCTATTACGTATGGTGAGTACTTTATATTCACCTTGTCATCGTCGGTTTGCTATTTGCAATTAAGTAAGTCTTAGAATTTTGTCATGTGCAGTGTCCGTCAGATCACCCTTATTAATGATTTATTCTTTAAATTCATACTGAACATTCCTTTCAAGTATTATAAAAATAGAAGAGTATTATACATCGTGCTTAAACGAAGGTAAAATTTATTCATTTTAACAAGCATAATGAGAATTGTTGTTTGAAAAGACTACGTTTTCATAGTTACGATACGAGTTGAATTCATACAAATCCACAATGAGACGCGAATGCCCGTTCTCCAGACGGCAGATATGCAGACATTTAAAATTCACTCCACCACATTTCTGATCTACATTCGTAAAGCGTAAAATCAGCAACCGTCCGGACGGCTATTCAGCCGTCTGGACGGATGTTCTGCCGTCTGGACGGATGTTTAGCCGTCTGGACGGCTGCTCAACCGTTCTTTTAAAGCTGTACAACTTTAAACAATGTACTTCTAATTACGCGTATTAATGACGTTCTGGGGCCCGACCGCCGAAACTGAAGCCGATTACCATTGGATTTTTTGATTGCGAAAATAAAACTTCAGTTTAGATTTATGGCACTCGTTTGTTTAGTTTAGCTGGTAGAAAGCTTTAAGCTCTACCGACTGAGCTGAAGATGTTTGTCAATAACTTAAACGTAAGACCTATTTTTCATCAATTCATAGCCTATATGTAAAATGTTGAGCACCTTTGCAATTCTGCAAGTACTCTATCAATTTAGTCCAGTTATTGACAAGCCAGCAATACGTTATCCATCAAAATGCCAAGTAACCCCTGCCTAGCGCCTGGGGCGATAAACGCCTTCAAAGGAAAATTGGTGAAAACATGCTTTGAGAAATATGCAGCAAGTACGTATCCAATGTATATTCAGTACGATCGTTTATTATCAAAAGAAGCAGGTATGAACTATACCTGAAGAGAATAGCAGATACTTTTATTAAAAAAAATAGTTTACGGACGATAATTTTACGTGATAACGTCATAAGAACACATCGGCCGATTGAGTTGAAGAGAGATAGATGCATCACAAACTGAACGCTAATCGTGCCTCTCTATCGCTCTATTCCGCGCTCTCGCTTGTACGCTCGGTTCAGGCGGAACGTGACAATGAATCATGCTTTTTCGTGCGTGCAGCCGGCGTACATCGATTTATAAGACGTTATCACGTCAAAAATATATAATGAATTTGTACAAATATGTATTACACGTCGCTTTAATTTATTTTGAAGTGAAATCTTCTTAAGGCGCGCTGTGCATTTATTTTGTGATTAGTGAATGAGATCCTTTCGTATCGTAACCCTTTCGTGTTGTCGTAGTGGTCATGTTCGGGTATGCATTGCGTCAGGTTCGGATCTGTAACGTTCGTTCTGGTAAACCTGGCAAGGAGGGACCGAGACAGTGCGAGAATTGAAGTTTTCACTTCTGTCAAATGGTTAAGCACATTCCATTCTTTATAGTACGTCATATGGCAGACAAACATACGACACGCTTGATGTGAATCGGTTACGGCATTATAAGTGATATCAATATAATGTATCACTCACTCCGCTGTATGTATCACCCACTCCGCTGCCATCGCAGAAACTTCTTTCTTTCTTGTAACTTCACTCATTCGCATAAACACAATAACTCCGTCTATTAATAAATATTAAAACCCGTAATTGTTATTGGGCTACTATCGTATACATATAAATGCTCGCATTTTTGTATTATGTATTATTGCTCGCAGGCCGCCACCCCCGATGCCAACGCAGCAAGTTGATACTTCCTGATAACTCCACTCACTTGTAGGGACACCAACCACAAGCGAATTGTTATTCGGCTGCAGTGTTTTATGAGGTTTCCGGCAGACTAGAATAGAATCATTCTGTTTGTTCCCGTGGATGTCGTATAAGGCGACTAAGGGAAATGCATTATCAAATATCGATCAGGCCTCCCCAACCCGTTTGGCCAGCGTGGGGAGTGTAGGCCAAATCCTCCTTCCGTCTAGGACGGACGAGAGAGGGTCGTGCTCCTGTAGCGGAGACTAAAATGGACCTGATGATGATGATGATGATGCTCTATGAGGTAGAGGTACTTCTCCAGTCGGGCAGCTTATAAATACGCTGTGTCATTCCTCTCTTTTGCCAGTGCGTTGTTAGTCAGCAGTGGGTTCCTTGAGCAGCTGATGTTGGTTTTGTCTCAAAGTTGGTGAGGATTGATTTACATATCCCAGTCTTTTTGATTGCGAGTTTTCTCAGTAAGAATTTCATTAGCATTCAAGAAAATCTTTTGTTCACCTCTTGTCAATTTTATGAAGAGATATAAATAAATAAATATTGTCAGACAAATTACACAGCGCCATCTAGCTCCAAAGTAAGCGAAACTTGTATTATGGGTACTAGACAACTGATAAACATTCGTAAATACAGTTTTTTTTGTAAACTGTTTTTTGTAAACTTATGTTACATAGAAAACACCCAGACTAAGACAAACAGACATGTTCATGCACACAAATTTATGTCCTATGTGGGAATCGAACCCACGAGCGTTGGTGTCGAAGCCGCGTCATTGACCGCTACGCCACCGAGCTCGTCAACATCTACAGGGTCATCAAATTGAAATTGACAAAAAGAACATGGTAACTTTGATCTAATGCTGCAGCATCACCTGAAGGCCAATAGATTTATTATTATGTATGAATTTGTCTGAAAATTTTATACTTGATTCATTCACAACTAAAAGTTGATTTAAAAAAAAGCGAGCGCAGCTTATTGGTGGAATACCCCGGCAGACGCTGCTGCCCGTCTTCCAGGAGAAAAGTTATCGCGTGACACAAGATTCCTTAGTCGCCTTGTACGACATCCAGCGCAGAGCAATGGAGTGGCACAATTTTATTCTGCCGGCTACCACAAGGCAAATTTAAGGGTTTCCCTCGATTTTTCTGGGATATCATCATCAGACTCTGACTTGGTGAATATGGAACCACCTCGCAATTACCCTTTCAAATAAAAAAATAATAATTTGACCATACGTGCTTATAAAATTTAAGGGTTTCCCTTGATTTCCCTGGCATCCCATCATCAGATCCTGACTTGGTGAATATGGGACTACCTGGCAATCATACACTTTCAAATAAAAAAAGAATTATGAAAATAGGTTCACAATTCGCAAAGATATCGAAAAACATACATACAAAAAAAAAAATCTGTCGAATTGAGAACCTCCTCCTTTTTTGAAGTCGGTTAAAAAATTATAACTGTTATTGCAAGCATAATACCATTCTTAGTTCGTTAAATTCTCAGTCATATTAATATACGAGTATATTCACACTTCATTTATTCATTGAAGCTTCATATTCTATTATTATTTAAATAGTTGTCTTGGCCAACTTGCCAGATAAATATTTTTTGGAAAATGGAAAAATTCACCTGCCCCCCCTAGTTGGGATTCATATTCTGTTATAAGAATACCAAATTTGACATTTGTGAGATCGGGATTGGATCGGATTGCCCATGAGGAATCGGCAGGACTTGTCATAAACTTATAGACTTCTGCTAAAGTCGTGTTTAGGTTTACTACAATGGGCTCAATGAAAACAGGTTATGGATAAATAGGAATCAGGGTCTGATGAAACGAGATTTTTCTTGGTTGTTTGCTCCTGCGATCTACCTAAACCCACATGGATGTAATCTCTCTCAATAGAAGGGAGTTCAGAGCGTATTCCACCATGCTGCTCAGCTGCAGGTAGACGGTGGCCAGTTTTGATAACTAAGAGCTGAGAGCGACGGGTTAACGTTTACTCCGAGGCATGGAGGAGCTTGAGAAAAATTAATCTAACTTGTACAGATAAGTTGTAACAGACAGGCTGTGGTCGACGTTGTTCAACTTGCGTGATCGATTAGACTTACACACTCAACGACGCCATGGAGCTCCTAAATACATTTAGAACAATCACTTCCACACTGAAAACTTAACAATTACGGGTAATAGATAATGTGCATCGGAATAAGGAAAGTTAAAAAATGGCCAGTCGTTCTTTTTGTTACAGAAAAGCTCGCAGTTGTGGTTTGACAGAGCTACTCGCTTGTGGAATTAATTTACCTTCTTGGGAAGTGTGAAACATATTTTATCACTAGTTTTTCTACTGTTTAAAAGATTCTTTACTTTTAATGTTGTGCTGTTATACTTTCAAAATATTTTCTTGCTGACTATACTTAAATACTCCTATATGTATAGATGTAATGGGAAATAAAATGTAATTTTTTATGCCCGCCTGATGGAAAGCAGTTACCGTAGCCATACCTGTATTACCGGAGGTTTCACATGTGCGACCCTGTAAAAACCTCTTTACGCCCTTTTCGAAGAACCCTTTTTTGTAGTCTCCTAGGAAAACCTTGACAGGCAGTTAATTCTACAGCATAATGGTACGTGGAAGAAAACTTCTCTGGAACTGCACAGTACGTGATCTCTTGGATGGTGTTCCAATGTGTGAAGATGAATTCTCTGCCGACTATAGGAGGCCGTGGACATCATATCTAATGACTCCTCTACACACCCTATTGTACAATCGATAGAACACATAAAGGGACCCACAATCTCTTCTGACTAGTATTAATGATCGCAGTTTCTCACATTCAAAGATTCTAAACCGTTTAGTATTTTATATTACCATGCATGTCGTGAGCAATTTTATTTTCTGAGAATAATGGATTTTGTATGTTTGGTAACGACCTCCTTCATGCCTTTAATTTATTAGATTTGATTGATATGTATTTTTTATGTAATTAGATCTTTCGCTACACAACTTTTTTTGGTGTTATGTAAACTAGGTATAATAGATTTCGAGTTCAGTCTGCTGACCTATGAGCTTATTCGTTGACTAAAAGTAGCACACTGTGCTATGGAGAAAGTTGTACTTAGAGTTTTTCTACGGAATCGAATCCCGAACGAAGAAATTCGACGGAGAAACAAAATTGTTGAGATAGCTCTAAGAAACGCCAAGTTGAAGTGGCAGTGGGCCGGTCATATCTTCTGTCCGAGTAAGTGATGGCAGAAGGGGGAGAAACGTCCCAAAGTAGAGACCGTGTATGGGGCGATGAAACACGGGGTGTCGCGTCCCCTCTCTGGGATGATGACTTCAAAAAAGCGTCTGCAGCGGCTTTATGTGGAAAGTGGTGCCTCTACTTTCCACATAAACCCATTTTCAGACATACATGCATATACATTTACAACATACATATGGTGTAAAGCATAGGAGAAGACACGATGAAATACAGGCTAGATTAGACGTCATAGCCAGGCTTCCATAGTTGTTTCAACATATAGGTTTTATAGCAAATCAATGTACGGTCGGTTCCCTAAAACAACCTATGTACTATTAACCGCTTTACCATACAGATTAGTATGGCAAAGTGGTCAGTTATCATTGAGAACTAAACTTAACTGTCTTTTTTTAGAGAGATAAATGAATTAATATTATATTGTTCACTACGGAATCCTAGAAACATTTTACTGCAACTGTACTACGAGTTATTTTTCTTCGTGCATCTGCAATACGTTGTGTTCATCACTCAGAGAGGATTAAACTTTTCTCAACGTTGAGTTATTGCAGCATTCAATAATTTAGAGGGGTTCGCAAGTCTAGTCATGTGTCTAGATAGTTTTTGTGACATAAAAAGTGAATTTGTATTGATTGACGGAACACTGCAAGTAAAGTTTGATCGCATATAACAAAAAAATAAACGATTTGACTAGCCGAACATAGATTTTAATTCTGGACATAACAATAAACAATACAAAAAAAAACATTTATATACCAATAAGAAACAGGAAAATGAAAAGGGAAGGTCAGTAATTAAAAAGTTCTTGAGAAAGACCGTTTTTTTTTCTTAAATGCAAGAGTATCCTATGTAAATCTTGGCTAGAAGCTATATATGTAAGCAAAGATTACTCAATTCCATTTAGCCGTTCTAGAGTGATAGAGTAAAGACATCAAGCCTACAAACATTTACGTTTAGAATATTCTTAGCAGGATTTATAACAATAAAATATAATGAAATGCAATGCATAAATATAAACATACATATGCCAACATAAATATACATACAAAAATTCGTAAATGTAAAATTATATTAACCACGGGAATTAACGCGATCATGAATGTATGGTATTACTTTTACATATCTTTATTATAATCGACTTCAGCTTCGGCGGTAGGGCTTCAGGGGCCCTACTGCCAAAAATGAAGCCGAAAAAAAATTTTTTTGATGCCAAAAATGGGTCTTATGTTAAAGTTATTGACATACACCTTCAGCTTAGTGGGTAGAGCTCCATCGTTTTAACCAACTAAGCTAAACTTATGTAACATAGATGGAAGTGATGATTTGAAGCCGGTAGGGCCCCAGGTTACACCGGCGGTGGTCACAGGCTGACTGCCTCAAATCAAGTCAAATCAAATCAAATCAAAATATCTTTATTCCTTGGACTTTATAAAACCTTGAATCGTTATACAAATTAAATATAAGAACATGTATCTAAATCATTACTATACTAAATCCAGCAGCGGTGGTACTCTCTCTGCGTTGTCTATGTCGATGAGTCTTCATCTACCATCCTCAATATCCACGTACCGCGACACACTACACTGACGACACGTTAACTCGCATGGTTATTATAATTTTAATCATGCAACGCGAAAGTTTAAAAGATACTACGTCAATGCACTTATTACAGAAAAGCAGCCAGGATTTATTTTCATCAATATGACAGTATTTCTTTTTTTTTTTCTTTAGTTTCATCAATCTGCAAATTGCAATCAAATCTTGCAAGTTAAATTTGACCCATTTCTTATTGTGTCAATTACGCGCACTCGTGATCATCTAAATGTTGCCAATTTCAATTGTATGTGGTGGTTGCCACAAAATGGTTATTTTTGACTTTCACGATAACCCCTACGATATCTGTATCTAATAAACGGCTTGATGAATGGAAACACAGTAAGTGAATGAATGAAACACGGTGCAACATGATCGAAACGCCAGGTAGGTAATAAATAAAGGTATGCAAATACCCTTATGCATGAACGCGTTAATTCCCGTTGTTCTTTTCATAAATCATGCAACGTGAAAGTTTAAGTTATTATACTACTAACTTAACGCGAAGTTTAAATAAGTAAACTTTCACATATTTTTTTATTAACCGCTTACTTAAATAATATATTTTGTTATTCTTGTTTCAACGTATGAATGAACGAAAAATGGCGCGGTTGTTTTTTTTTTAAATCACCCAATGAAGCCATTACAGAAATAAACTCAGCACATATTAATTTAATCGTCGATGTTTACTCTGACCACCCCGAACGGCCGGTTTTCAAACAAGGGGCGGATTATGGTGTATTCCTAATTGACACCGCTCCTAACAGAAACACCGCACCGCTCTTGTTTCGTGTTGATGCATTCTGATTAGAAATGGTATTGGTTAATCTGGGATTATTAATGAGTTTGAATTCTGGTATTGTTTGCGAAATTTATCCTTTAACAAAATAATACAAATAACCTCCGTTGAGGATAGAAAAGTAATGAATTGTTGGAAATGAAAAACTTTTAAAAGAAAACTGAGGTATGTTTTGTCATTTCATAATAGTAGCTCCTAGCCACCTAATAGTTTCGTTATCCACCATCATTCTGTTAACGAATAGTCCATAGGTGAAACGCTCTGTAGGCGAAACTTTCATATGCGATATGTCTTGTCGACGAACAGTATGTCGCAGAACGACTGTGAGGGAATGGTTGCGGAAACCTATTCGTAGCTTAATACATCATCAACATTATCAGCCTGTATTGAATGAAGCCAGCCATGAATATTGGGGATGGCCTTTATCTAGCAGAGGTAGATTCTGCTAGATAAAGGCGTTCCCCAATATTCATCATGCGATTCTCAGTTTTCTGACTCCGCTTTCCGCTCTGGGGCTTACCACCGGATTTTTTGATTGTAAAAATCAAGCTCCAGAATAGATTAGTGCCAATTATGTTTAACTTAGATGGCAAAAACCCTGAACCGATGAAGGTAAAAATATTTGTTAATAACTTAAACTTTAAGACCTATTTTTGGAAATCAAAATATTCGATAGGAATCGACTTCAGCTTCGGCGGTAGGGCCCCAGAGCACACTAACAGTACGTAATGTATACGTATATGAAGAAAAAGATACCGCATTTGTAGACCAAGCACTATCTTATTTATATAATTAGAATTTGCATACCTATACGAGTATATATTTCGTTTCACAGTTACGTTCTATGGATGCAGCACCCATACTGTCGTGTTTGAAACAGATTGTACAAGGTATTCGCTCGTCACAGACGATATGTGTCTAGACCAAATTAGTCTTCATGCTACATTTCATGTAAATCCGCAACTCAAATCTCGAAACTGCAGCTACAGCGATATTAGTATTTCGAATTGTGTAAACGTGAAATACACTGTGCACATACCTACATCTACATACTATATACTCGTATTCACACTCCTTATAGATGGTCCCATGACTTTAAGAAAGCGGCTGGAAGAGGAAGGTGGAGGATCGTAATTGGCGGAAAGTATTGGGGAAAGCTTATATCCAGCAGTGGATAGATACAGGCGGATGATGATGAAATTAAATGCAGCTTTACACTGAAAGTTATCAAAATACAATGTTTCCCCTACAACAATCGTAACATTAATTTGGCCAGACAAATCTCAACGCATTTGATAAATTGCTTCGTCCCTAGTCCCATTAGTTCCGGGAAATTTCGAGACTGAAATACTGGTACCACAATATCAATATTTTGCAAAACTGATAAATCAGTGATTATCAAACAAACTAATATTATGAAAAACTGTGGCAATAATAAATTTGGGGTGGAAGAGGCTCACCTCGATCTTTTGAGCCAAAGCCAACTTCACCTGCACGTGGTGCACCCTGCCGACTAGCGAACGAGGCTCTGCCAAAAGAGAGTCTCTACCCTACCTTAGTACAGCGTATTTGTAAGCTGCCCGACTGGGGGAGTACCTCCACCTCCCAGAATACCGCAGCCAGATATTCATTTGAGAGTTGTTGTGTTCCAACGAGTGAGTAGGGTCACCAGAAAGAAAGGAATTGCTGCGTTGGCAGCGGGGGTAGCTTTGTGTGAGCGATATTTCATGTTGCGAGCGTGTATATATTCAGCAGTTAATTTTTACCAGGTTTAATTTGTTCAGGTATATATAAATAACTTAGGTACATTTCAGAAAAGATGTTTTTATTGTTTCTGTATGCTGTATTGACACATAATATTTCAGCATACATGCGACTAATAGCATAGTTAGTTTCTTGTTTGCGAACGTAAGCTTTGTACCTGGGCGAGCGAGCTTCGCTTTTAACGCGTCATATCACATTTTCCTGAGACCTGACACTTATCTACTACGTCCGCTAACATTTCGACGTTCAAATTTATACGTGTATAAGCTGTACAAGAACTAATAACATCATGGCATCAACCCATTATCATCCCGTACTGTAGGGATACGGGTTAGAAAGGAGCATACTCCGCTACGCTGCTCAACTGCGGGTTGGCAGAGGCCAGTGTTTTCCGCCGCCCAATGGCCACTGACTTGGCTTAACGACTGTTATCAGCCAGGATCGACACGGCTTAACGTGCCCTCCGAAGCACAGAGGAGTTCGAGATAAATAAGCACATCCATACACAGACTATGCTCGACGATGCTTAACTTGCGTGATCGATTAGACTGACACGCGCAACGATGCCATAGAGCTCCTTAAACGACTAACATCCTATCTACATTATAATTGTGATAGACTGTTGGTTTGTTTGATTGTCTTGTTCTTTCACGACGAAAGGGACCAATGGTTTGACATGATTTTTTTGTGGGAGAATAGTTTAAGTTCTGAAGAGTGACAATAGGGGTGTAAGAAGTTCATCAACAGCCAAAGCCAACCTCACCTACACGTGGTGCACCCGGCTGATTGACAAACGTGGCGCTGACGAACACACAGGTAAGGCATAGCGTATTATTTAAGCTGTCAAACTGGGGAAGCACCTTTATGAGGTGTCACAGAATACCGCAACCAAATAACAATTCGTGTGCGGTTTGTTTTTTTTTTGCGAGTGGGTGAGGTCACCAGAAAGAAAAGAAGGAGTATAGGCTGGCAACGGATCGGCAACTCCTTGGTGTTGCTGATCTCCATGAGCGGTGGTGAATGCTTTCCATCAGCTCACCCACGTACTCGTTTGTCCCCCTCTCACATAAAGAAAAAGCCACTTTTTATCCCGGGACAGATTCAATAATAAAGTTTTTAATTTTTTTTTTTAATTTTATTAAATTAAGTACATTTATCACTTGTCTAGTACCCATAGCTTTGCGTTTAATTTGGGACTAGATGGCACTGTGTAAATTGTCCAGAAATATTTATTTATTAAAATATGGGCCACGGGGGTGAAGCGCGAGTAGTAACTAATTTTATACAAATATCGCATGTTTAGTAGAACAATGGTAATTCGCCATGCAATGCGAAAATCAGCGTAACCAAACATTTACTAGAATCTGACCCTTGCAATATCGACGCAGATGGCCGATCAATTGACCGGGTCGTATAATATCTCACCTAATACAGAAATATTGTTCACTAACATCTGTTAGAGGTGAACTTTAATGGTTAAAGTTTGTTTATGTGATCGATATTAGTTCTCGGGACCAGTTTATTGCTGTGCGTATTAACATGTGTGATATTATTATGGATGGAGGAACATGAGTCTTTCCATGTAAACATCGATTTATTAATATAAACAAACATTAGTGACTATTATGTTATTGGCGTAAAACTGATTCTGATTTGTATCAGATGTTCGTTATTTCACTTATGGTTTTTTTCTTCTTATTAATTTCATACTCTTTGCTTCATAAGCTACGTCGGATGACACACAAGCATATTATATATCGCTCGCAACATGAAACCGCTACCAACGTAGTAACTCCTTTTCTGGTGACCTCCCTCAACAACCCTCAAGGGAATACTTATTTGGTTGCGGTATTCTGTGAGGTGGAGGTACTTCTCAAGTCGGGCAGCTTATAAATAAGCTCAGGCGAAAGAGAGCCTGAGCTTCTTTCGCTAAACGACAGGCTTCACCACGTGCAGGTAAGGTTGGCTTTGGCTCTAAAGGGTAAAAATATCATGGTGAGACACGTATATCCTTATGTTTTAAGTCTTGGATTAGGTGTGATTGCTTGTAACAGTTGTATCGGCAAGAATGGTATGTACCGCAGAACGGCTTGAAGTCAGTGAAAAAAGCTTCGCGATCCGAATTAATAAGTCAGTTCGACACGGATCGGGCGCTATGAGTAAAGGCCCGATAGTGCAGTAAATAGAGAAGTAATGAAGACTTAGATAAATAAATACTCCTGGACAAACTAATTACACACTGCCATCTAGTCCCAAACTAAGCAAAGCTTTCTTGAGTACACATAATGTACTCGTAACATAGGTAGGAGGACTCATCCTGATTTATATTGTAATGCAACCGAACCGGGACTCGTAAACAAACCCCGTGTCCAGTTAATCTGCCAAAGCCAAAGTGCTGTGGCGGAAGTTACCTACCGAAATGCAAGTTTTAATCCAGATTCGAAACCTTAGTGGGATGTCAGGGATGTGCAAAATTTAAAATGTAAGCAGAACCGGTTATTGAAGTAAAACTTCTTTACGTACACTTGACTTGGGGAGTGGGCTGGTGAATGCGTGACGAAAACGTTAAGAAAAGTGTGATCGGGCGAGGCGAACGGATGTTGAGAGGGAGATATAAATTAGTGAAGATAGATAGAGAGAGAGTTACTTTTTGTATATTACTGTAGGGGCAAGAGAGGTGCGAGTACACATTTTCTTTCTCATTTTCTCTCATAGCCAGTTACGTTAGTTACGTTTCGTATATTACTGTAGGGGCAAGAGAGAGAGGTGCGAGTACACATTTTCTTTCTCATTTTCTCTCATAGCTAGTTACGTCACTTACGTTTTGTATATTACTGTAGGGGCAAGAGAGGTGCGAGTACACATTTTCTTTCTCATTTTCTCTCATAGCCAGTTACGTCACTTACGTTTTGTATATTACTGTAGGGGCAAGAGAGGTGCGAGTACACATTTTCTTTCTCATTTTCTCTCATAGCCAGTTACGTTAGTTACGTTTCGTATATTACTGTAAGGGCAAGCATGAGAGAGAGGTGCGAGCACACATTTTCTTTCTCATTTTCTCTCATAGCCAGTTACATTAGTTACGTTTCGTATATTACTGTAGGGGCAAGAGAGAGAGGTGCGAGTACACATCTTCTTTCTCATTTTCTCTCATAGCTAGTTACGTCAGTTACGTTTTGTATATTACTGTAGGGGCAAGAGAGGTGCGAGTACACATTTTCTTTCTCATTTTCTCTCATAGCTAGTTACGTCAGTTACGTTTTGTATATTACTGTAGGGGCAAGCATGAGAGAGAGGTGCGAGTACACATTTTCTTTCTCATTTTCTCTCATAGCTAGTTACGTCAGTTACGTTTTGTATATTACTGTAGGGGCAAGAGAGGTGCGAGTACACATTTTCTTTCTCATTTTCTCTCATAGCTAGTTACGTCAGTTACGTTTTGTATATTACTGTAGGGGCAAGAGAGGTGCGAGTACACATTTTCTTTCTCATTTTCTCTCATAGCCAGTTACGTTAGTTACGTTTCGTATATTACTGTAGGGGCAAGCATGAGAGAGAGGTGCGAGTACACATTTTCTTTCTCATTTTCTCTCATAGCCAGTTACGTCAGTTACGTTTTGTATATTACTGTAGGGGCAAGAGAGGTGCGAGTACATATTTTCTTTCTCATTTTCTCTCATAGCTAGTTACGTCAGTTACGGTTTGTATATTACTGTAGGGGCAAGAGAGGTGAGAGTACACATTTTATTTCTCATTTTCTCTCATAGCTAGTTACGTCAGTTACGTTTTGTATATTACTGTAGGGGCAAAAGAGGTGCGAGTACACATTTTCTTTCTCATTTTCTCTCATAGCTAGTTACGTCAGTTATGTTTTGTATATTACTATAGGAGCAAGAGAGGTGCGAGTACACATTTTATTTCTCATTTTCTCTCATAGCTAGTTACGTTAGTTACGTTTTGTATATTACTGTAGGGGCAAGAGAGGTGCAAGTACACATTTTCTTTCTCATTTTCTCTCATAGCTAACGTCAGTTACGTTTTGTATATTACTGTAGGGGCAAGAGAGGTGCGAGTACACATTTTCTGTCTCATTTTCTCTCATAGCCAGTTACGTTAGTTACGTTTCGTATATTACTGTAGGGGCAAGCATGACAGAGAGGTGCGAGCACATTTTTTTTTTCTCTCTTATATACATATATATAGGTAGAGCTAAAGAAGTTTTACTTCAGTCATGTGGTCACTCGTTATTTTTAGATGTTACGTGTCGTTCAAATATATTTCCAACAAGCTGATCCATACCCAATTCGTTGAGCGATAAACATTTTTACGAAAAGGTCTGTTTATTTTTCAGGTTATAGCCTATGACACTTCCAAATAACGTGGCTTTCTATTGGTAAAAGAATTTAGGTTTAGTAGATACAGAGATTACCCCCTACAACCTCACAAACTCACAAACTTTACCTCTTAATAATTATGTATTAGTGTAATTTACAGTATTTGTATTCTATATTTAGTCTCATCATTATCAACATCAGTCTGTATCTAGACACTGCTGGATAAGGCTTCCCTAATGCTTTCCACCAAATACGATCCCCCGCTTTCTGCCCCGAGCTTAATGCTCTCTTTCGCTAGAGCCTCTTTCACTAGTAGGCAGAGTGCACCACGTGTAGTTCAGGTTGGCTTTAGCTCTAAAGATCGTGGTGAGCCACATAAGCCCACAAAAATATTTTAGTGTTGGATAGCCCATTTATCGAGGAAGAGAACTTCCTTTAGAGAGAACTTACCTTGTTTTGTTGCGTGCACTGGATAAACGGTTACAATTACGCAAAAATCATGTATGACGAAATTATTCCTCTTCAAAAGGTCTAAAACAATAGCCCGCGTTAGCATATGTCTATCTTTTAAGATTTGTTCCATATAACCTTTTTAATCCTACGCTTTATTTTCAACCTTCTCGCTTTCAACTCTCACACGTAGACGAAGTTTGCAATTAAAAAATATGTCACCCATTTACCAGGAAAACAGGGTTACCACAAAATATATTCAGTTTTCCTCAAAATTCTATTTACATTGGGTTACAGCAATGTTTATCATTAGCCGTGTGGTTTCCGGCAGACTAGAAGAGAATCACTCCCGTTTCTTCCCGTGGATGTCGTACAAGGCGACTAAGGGAAATACATTATCAAATATCGATTAGGCCTCCCCAACCCGTTTGGCCAGCGTAGGGAGTGTAGGCCAAATCCTCCTTCCGTCTAGGACGAATGAGATATAAAATAGACCTGATGATGATGATGATGATGAATGTTTATCATAATTATTAATTATCATAAAGTGACTAGTCACGACATGCAAATCTAACGTCTAACCAATAAATTAATGATTTACAAGCTCTAAGTGACATTTTATACGGTCAGTTAATCCACAGACAATGCCTACATGATTCAACAATAGCGCCATAAATAAATACAACTGCGTCTAGTAGAATTTCTTATTCTGTGATCTAGTTGTTGATGCTCGTTGAATAAAAATATAAATAAAGTATTATTAACTAGCTGACCCGACAGACGTTGTCCTGTCTTCTTGTTTTTTTTTTTATACTACGTCGGGTGGCAGACAAGCATACGGCCCGCCTGATGTGAAGCGGTTACCGTAGCCATATTAACGCCTGCAACATAAAATATTGCTCGCGCGCCGCCACCCCCGCTGCCAACGCAGCACCTCCTTCCTTTCTTCTTAACGATTATTTAAGTTGTCGACATAGCCTTCAAGAGTTTGCAAGCTGAAGTGGCAATGGGGCGGTCACATCAGTCGAGTTCATTTTTATATTATAGATTGCATCCCACTGAATAATAAATTATGTTCTAGTAAAAGACTTGGAATTCGATGGTGTAGTTGCGCGTGGCTGTCTAATCGATCACGCAAGGAGGTGCTCGAGATATATAGATCCATCCACAGGCAGGCTACGGACGACGATGCTTAACTTGCGTGTTCGATTAGACTGACTCGCTGCTTTATTAATAACAGATTATTGCGTCTTATGTGGCGTTCATCGGTCAAACGATATATATGTTTACCATTGAACGCAAACAAAAATAAAAAACATTATTTATTTTCCTCAAAATATTTATATTACATTTGAATACGTACGAATAAAAGGCTAACAAATTCGCAAAATGAATATCCCAGATACCTAAATAAAACGTATCCTTAAATAAAATCAATGCTTCTTGTAAAAAAAGAGAAATTTGCTTACCATGCCACACAAACAAAACGGAAAAATACATTACAAAGATGCCTTACAACGTTTATTAGGTTACAACTTCGAAAATAAACGCCATTTTATATTGGTTGATTTTTATATTGGTACATATAAAATGAATTCTTAAATAAAATCGGTGCTTATTGTGTCGTAAGCACCTCATGATTCTCCTATCAGACAGGAAGCCTAAAACATATCCTTAAATAAAATCAATGCTTATTGTAAAAAAAAAAAGAGAAAGACCATATTTGCTTACAAACAAAAAGGAGAAAGACATTACTTATTTTCCTTCCAATGTTTACTGCAACTTCGAATAAAATAAACAACATTTCTGTAATTTACTAAGGTGAAAAAAATCCCATAATGATTTTCATCAAGTAGGCATAAAAACGTATTAAATAAAATCAATGCTTCTTGTGTCATAAGCGGCTTACGCCTAGGAGACAAGCAATATATTTGTTTACAATCTAACGCAAATAAAAAGGAAAAAAAAAATACATTGCTTATTTCTCTCAAAATATTTATTATGTTCCAATGTGGAATAAAATAAACGACATTTCTGTAATATACCCTACTTTAATTTACTAAGGCTAATAAATTCCCAAAATGATTTTCTCCAGGTACGTAAAAAGCGTATTCTTAAATAAAAGCAGCAATAAAACACGGACCACATATTTGCGGAGTAAAAATGGGAAAAAAGGCGCACATAGAGAGCCCTCAGGGACTGTAGTTTTGATGGGGTCACGTACGAAAACTTTTTCGGTATTTAGCAAAAGGGCAGCTTTGTACGAATTTTACTCAAATTGATTTATATTGAACTAAAGTTAAGAGTGTTGAAGATGTCTTCAAATGTTTATTGAAAGTAAGAGGTTCGGAAGGTATGCTTCGTGACAAAAAATATCAATCGATGGGAATATTTATAGCATTTTTTTTATTGTTCAAGGCTTCACCAAAGGAAATGATTCTATAGCTTCTGTGATATATTGTGTGTTTTATTTATTTATTTTTGTATTTAGTTGAATTTATTACCTTGTATGAACATCGGTGTTGTCACTTTTGGCCTGCCCTGAAAGACAGGGCTGAGATCTGAGAGATATACGAGTATATATATTTCTAAGTAAGCACATACTACTTAAAATAGACATTTATTAGTATGCACAAAAGTGCATACTAAAACAGTTATAAACCTTGTTACATATCAAGTCTCCTATCTAGAGTTTTTAAAGGTTTACCTGAAAATTATACAGTAATTAGACGACCAAGACGTCTTTAAGTAGCTGATATAACTGTACGAACTCATATTCAACCCACCGCAAGAATACGGGAATCCCCTCAATGGATGAGGTTTAGAGCGTATCAGATATAGAGTATTAAAAAGGCTCATTTTCTCATAAAAAAATCGAAAAGATTTGAGTTATTTCTGAATTACCTTGAATTTTAATGAGACGTAAATAATATTCAAAAAATGTTAACATTGTAATTTTATTTATATGACTACTAGACATTAAACCCCTATTAGTATGACTAATATAATGGCAGACACAGGAATGCAGACATGACTCATTGAGAGATCTTGTGCCCCATCGAACTTACTAACTTGTATACGGAGAAAAGTTCATTGCCAGTCTGCGCTACCTACTTTAATTCATTCTTTTATATTTTATTAAGTATTGAAGGGAATGTGTTTTTGTTTCCGTTGAAGTTTCTTGGTACCTACCAATATTCTTACGGCAAATCTTATTATTGATACTGGTGATTGTTCGCACTTGGTGGAACTTTTTCAACATTTTGATATAATAAAATCACTTGTACTAATCCACTTAATTATATTTATTTTTAGCTACCGGTTTCGCTTTTTCAGCATCATCAAGGTATTTACATGGTTTTCTCGTTTCTACCATCTGTTCTTTTCTATCTTAGTTTATACTATCAAATTGTCCATGATTTTGTTTACGCTTATCCCAGTATAGTCTGGAAAATATCAAAAATGATCTCTTTTAGCATGGAAATTAAAATCTACGTCTATTAAAGACGCCATGAAATTTTTTAAGATTCTATGCTGAATGCTATTTTTTTTTGTGTTGTTAGTGTTCTCGACGGCTCTATAGATTTTGGATAAATAGATTCTTCTGTAACTTCGTAAAAAAAGTTTATTTATTTATTTATTCAACAATTGTTTACACTGATACAATTATTTAATACAGTTCTAGGTCTTAATTCTAAATATAACAATTATTTAAGGGCAAACACAGCATGTATAATTTCTTGAAAATATTTGCAACTAATAATAAAATAAAATAAAATTATAACAAAGTTAAAATAACAGAGATGCTACAAGCGACGAATTATTACAATTTTACTACTAATCACAAAATTTATTTTCATACAACAATAAACCCTAAAATATAGATAAGATAATTATGTAAATTAGATTTTTATCGTCGACAAAACAACGACTTCCAGACAATTTGTATCAACATTACTTTTACAATCTTACCGCGTTGCGCTAAACAAATGTAAAAGTTTATAACCCCTTTATTTGGCACGTAATAAAGTTTTACGATATGGCATTTACTTAACGTACAAGTTGACCCTTGCCAACGAGCGGGACCGGTTACAAAAGTTTATAATTTAATTATAACACCCTTAGGAGTCGTTATCTAGGCACGCCCGATGTCGCGGAGCGCAGTTCGCGTTTATATTCGTATCTCTGAATGGGAAAAGATGAATATCTAACTTGGGTAATTACGGAAACTGTTTAAATCTAAGGTGATAAAGCATACGGCTCGCCTGATGTTTCCAGATAAGCAGTTGCATATGGACTTTTATCTAATCTCATACTGAAATTTACACATTAAAAAACTAAACACAGTATCATAATGACAGTCTTTACGCACAAGCTGTCAAAATAAATTTAAAAAGTTATTTTTCGATACAGCTCTTCTATGGACAACTGTATCGTAAAATAACTTTTTTACCATTTCGATACAGCTTCAGCCCTGGATACAGGTATTTTAAACAGGTTGCAATGCAAATACATTGCAACTATGCAAATTTTTTCTACATAATCTGTGAACGCGGCGCCGCGCGGCGCGTCGCGCATGCGCACTACGCATGCTCGATCTGCAAATGGATTTTTATGTAAGAATTATAGCTGATAGATTAACTTCATGGTTGTATTTAAAATATTATTATCATATATTTCATGAGATTATATAAAGTAGTGTATGAAACTGCACATAATTAGGTATTAAAATACTCGTGTGGTATTATTATAACACTCGCCTTCGGCTCGTGTTATAAACTCACACTCGTATTTTAATAACCCTTATTATGCAACAGTTTCATAAACTACTATTAATGTCTACATATTTTAGCGCAGAAATTAGAAAAAAGGAAGAGAATCTTACCGTTTCCTGATTTTAGCTGAAATTGTATTTTTTTTTATGTATTTTAATAGTAGAGTATGTTACTTACTGTACTATTGGTTTAACTACGGTTAACTTTTTTATTATTGGAAAAATTACGTTATCTATAATTTATAACATGAAGGTTACATCAGAACTGCTATTTAGTAGCATCTTGAAACATTATACCGATAAAATCGTCGGACATATTATAGGTGATATAAAATTATTCTTTTATTTTTATACTAATGTCATTTTAGTTTCTATTCTATGACTTCGCCTTAGGGGCCATGCAGTCATGACTTTTAGCACCAACTATCGATGATTTAGCTGATTTGCAGTGTGCACAATAAGATGAACGCTACACCCCGCAAACATTAGAATGCAGCCTGTCCCAGCTACTTTTGAACGATACTGCAACCCAAAGCACCAACTTGTTTGTATAGAACTGTGTAATGTGCAAATAAATGTTTGCTATTTTTTTTCTTTTTTTCAAAATGCGATTCAGCATCGATGGAGTTGCTAAATCACGCGTTTTCGCTATTGAGACTGATTGCGGCAAGTCGCCAAAACACGATGCAGCATCGATGCAATCGCAAAAACGCCAATCAAAAATGGTAAATGTTAAAGTAGCTCGGCTATTTGGGCCCTTAGAGGTTATTTTCCTTTTTTTAATTAAAATGTAGTTAAATTTGAGTTCCGATCCAGTTTCGGTCCCACAAATGTCACATAATTATTAATTTATTTTCAAATTTTAATTCAATTGTGATTGTGACCGAAAATTAAACTGACTAAGAATAGCATTACGATAATAATAAGAACTGATATTAATTATTAAATGAAATCAACAATTTCATTTTCCAGGCAATTCATAATCCAATCTCAATTCGGTCAATTACGAGAAATTGCTTTCTTATTTCAATTTTAATAAATAAATAAGAAGTAACAAACGCCTACAGTATAAACACATTGGATGTAATCAGTAGAAATAAATAGACGCATTTTTTTTTTGCCCAAAATATTTCAAATTTTAGTTGTATTATTGACATTATTCCGTTTTACTATAAAAAATCTTATTTCAGATTTTGAGCTGAAATTGACAAACAATATTCACGGAAATAGTGTAGAGCCAGCTGTTGGCAAATATTTCAGGCGTATAAAATATTTTGCGAATAGTTAAATTTATAACTTTTATATTGCATGTTAATAAACTGTTGGCCTTTACTTTTTTATAGTGATACAAAAGGAAAACTCATACTAATATTACATTTGTGAAAATGTTTGTTTGATCTTCTTTCACGTTAAAAGCAACCAATGGCTGAACATGATTTTTTATAGGGATAGTTTAAGATCTTGAGAGTGACATAGGCGATGTTTTCTTGCTCTGTTTACTTTTATTAAACGAAAATTCTATCAAAATTAACTGTGCGAGTAGATCTGGTAGTAAATTTTTAAATCAAATAGATATTCGTCCCATGGTTACGTGAATAACTTCAAAATGAACATTCCCTGGAGCCGTTTTCGTATACCAAGCGGTCCGCAATGGTAAAGTTTTTGGCATGCAAACATAAATACAAAGTTATGAAATTTAAAATTTAATATAATGCCATAGCATAGAGCTCGATGGCGTCGTTGCGCGTGTCAGTCTAAACGAACACGCAAGTTGAGCAACATCGACCGTAGCCTGTCCATGGATGGGTTTATTTACTCAAGCTCTTCCGTGCTTCGGGGGCACGTTAAGCCGTCGGTCCCGGCTATTGTGATTAGATGACAGTGGTTAAGTCAAGTCAATGGTCTTTAGGTGGTTTGAAAACTCTGATCTCCGCCATCCCGCAGTTGAGCAGCGTGGTGGAGTACGCTCTAAACCCGTTTCGAATGAGAGGATACCCATATCCTAAATTGGAATGAATAAGAATTGACGACGACAAAAATAATGCCTTAATATTTTATTTTAAAAATTCCATTATTTTACACAGGACAGACCCTTATATCTAAAGCACGGTGTACACCTAAGTGGTTCCGCTGGCCAGTTAAAACGATCAAGTTTAGGGTTTGAAGTAAATGGTCAAATTTACTCTCGCGTCGGTCGAACAGCTGGGTCCAGGAAGGGGGATACTTTATTGCAACGAGGGGGTTTCTGAACTTGAACGTGCAGTATGTACCCCTGCATTATCATTAAGAGGTAGACGTGTGGTGAAATAATATTGTTAGGTTATGTTGGTGTGGTGTGCTAGCGTCAGTGTGGAAATTATAGTGTTGTTTGTGGTTTGAGAAATGTCATGTTTTAGAGCCTTTATTGCAGCACACTGGTGGTGCTAGTGAAGCAGAAATGTTTCTGTTTAAATGTACACATTCGCATTTTTATGCTGAAATTAGTGTAGCGTACATACATTTGAAATAGTAGTTATCTCACTTTTTATTTTTTTAGCTAAAGTAAAATATATTCTCAAAGGTATTAGAAAAGACATAGGATACTTTTTATTAAAAAAAAGTAAAGCCGAGGGTGGAAGCTAGTAATAGGTATCACTACATAGTATAAAACAAAGTCGCTTTCTCTGTCCCTATGTCCCCATGTATGCTTAAATCTTTGAAACTACGCAACGGATTATGATGCGGTTTTTTTTAATAGATAGAGTGATTCAACTGGAAAGTTTATATGTATAATATATGCATAACATAGTAGAAAAACACTGATAATTTAGAGGTTTCTAATGTGATGTCGTAAATAAACACATTTTTTTGCTCTTTCATTGCAAACGCTGGCTGAACCCAACGAGATAGATCAAAATAATATAGTACAGTATTGTTCACCTTAAAATGGTCTACAAAAAAGTTCGCGATGGTATATGTCTATCTCTTAGTGGTAACACACAATAACCGTTATTTTATCCTTTGCTTTTTACAAGAAATAATGCCTTATTTACGAAGCGATTTTAAGCAATACAGAATTAATCCTTATCCAATTAAGTTATCCAATTACCTTAAATACATTGCGCATTTAATATAGATCAATATGGCCCTTCACAGCATGTAATTTAAATGAATAGTTTAGAAGATATTACACATTTAAAATGCAGGGACATAACGGCTGTGGCGGTACCGGCCGCGGAGCCGGCGGCGTGTGCTTATAACTGGGGAAGGACTGGATAGGACAAAGCGCAAAGACCTTCTGTAGTACATTTAGTATCAGCATTGCACCCGTGCGAAGCCGGGGCGGGTCGCTAGTTATAAATATACAAGATTTGTATTTTTTTATTTTTGCTGTTTTATTTATAATGCCTAAAGATGAATCGATTTTAAAAATTATTTCGCTTATATAAAGCTACATGGATAGCTAGTAACATAGACTATATTTTATTGCGTCCATCTCTTTCACCCGACTGCCGAAGGAGGGTTATGTTTTTCAAGCGTATGTATGTATGTCTTATTATTTGGCACGCTCTACAGCCTAAACCGCTTGACAGATTTCAACATAAGAGGTGTTGTTAGATTCGTCTTAATTACGCGAGTGACATAGGCTATATGGAATATAAAAAAAAACAATATGGCGGCTGTGAGCCGCAAAATTGTCGTTGGAGGAGTAATGTTTTTTTTTCTTCTAAATATATCGATATGGGTATCAATGCCTGCGGCTTTGCTTGTGTGGAATTATATTATTGTTGCGCGTGATTAATAAATCTGTTGAAGGTGCAGTCGGGTTTTTTTATTTTTTTTATTAACTTAACTTGTTAGACATAGACATTCCTCTAGACATCAACGTATGTAATAAGCGAAAAATAAATTTCCAATATATGTAATGATAAATCTATAAGCCAAATATTAAATGAATTTAGGCGTAAACTCGTTGTTAACATCCAACCTAATACTCTCCATGACGATAAATAAAATTAATAAAGGTGCAGTATGGAAATGAGCAAAGTATAAGAAATACACGTTTTCACAGGGTTTCTTTAATGGAATTCTAGGGAGATATCTCCAAGTAACAAATCATAGCATTGTCCCGGAGACCCCTCACTGCGAGAGTTTTCCACTCCATAAAATTAAATATTACAGTTGGAAAGAATAATTTTACTGTGAACATTTCAAAGAACTGTCTGTTTATGTTATTAAATTGTGTTTTATCATTTTAACTCTCATTAGTAGGAAAACTGCGTCTTTTCAAACTCACTACATACAATAAATTAATTAACCGAGCATCTAAAAATTGTAAAACTGGGTGACTATTATAATAACTAGGCCACTAAAGATGATGTACACATACGAGCTCTAATCTAGTATACCTGACGCCCATTTATTATTTTTAGTTGCTCAATTTATTATTTTCCTTTAATGTTAATATGTGATATATAAACTGGGCCGCAATGAAAGCGGGTCGGTAACAAAAACATCAATAACTTCCAAAATATTTTAGCTAGCTTTATGAAATAAATACTGAATTAAAGTTTATTTCCTTACAAATATAGGCAGAAGTAAAATCATTTTATTTCTTTTTGGTGATTGTATTAAAACCATAAATAAAAAATAAAGACGATTTCAAAAATTGATGTTTTTGTTACCGACCCGCTTTCATTGCGGCCCAGTGTATATCTTAATATATATCACATAATAACATTAAAGGAAAATAATAAATATTATTTATTATTTTCACTACGCGAAAATAATAAATAATATTTATTATTTTCATTTTCCATTTGGGTTAAATTAGCATCTATCAAAGACAGAAAGAAAGGTACGATTTTTTTTAAGAATATAATATTTAATTCCATAAAAAAATAATGTAAGAGGCAGTCTGAAAATCCAGCTATTAGTTAATTTCATAAAACAAAAATATAGTATCGCCGCGGGGCTTCCTAGTCTCTACTTCTCTGGGCGCATAGCCATGCTCCTCCCAAGTTCAGCGCAAAGCAAAGTAAGCACTGCCGTTACAATTATTCTGGAACCATTTCGGTATAAATTTTTGGCCAGGTATGTTGGCACCGAGAATGATGCAAATAAAGACTATCTATCTATCAAGAACTCCATTCTCATTTGAATTTAATAAGTATACTTGAAGCATGCTTCTATAATTAGTAGTCGTAATTTTAAAGGTTTGTGCCTACTCTTTACACTGTTAATAGTGTTGACACATTTTGTCGCAGTTATACTATAATTTGGCTCATCAAGTCGTAAAAAAGTCAGCTGTTCTATAAAAAATATTCATAGCTAGTGGACTAACGTTAACGGGGAACTTTTTTCGCGAGTCGGCAACTTGGTCCCCATATTAATTGTTTTCGTGTACTTAATCTTAAATAGAATGCAGTAAAATGTTTTGCACCTTGTTCATACATTCCCATCACTTTGTCTCCAGAGTTAACAGCAGTGATCGCCAAAAATACGATGAACAGTGAAGTGACTTTTTGTCCCGAATGTAAAACAACGACTGCCTTGGATCTCACAATGAATTTGATCTTAAGAAATTGGTAGTAGGAGTAGGAGTATCTTTGGAAATTGTCAGCAGAGATCACCAAAAAATAAGTAAATAAATAGTTAACATCACTGCAGTCGATCAAATCATCAACGAATAAGCTTTGGAATTTAAAGTTCCCTCTTACCAATGTGAGAGACAGCAATATGGTAAACGAGGCATAAAAACCTAAAGTGATGCTCAACTATGCGCTAAGGATTTTAAATATAAAACATTATGATCATCATTATGATCATATCAACAAACAGAGGTAGATGAAAAATATCTAAACATTCCAACACATGTTATTATTTAGTCAGATAAGTTTGGAACGGTAGAACTTAGGCAGTTTATTTGATGTTAAGTTATTTGTGGTTGAAATACCTCAATTACAAACTGACGACCTTTACCCAAGTTAACCCTTGTAATTGTGTTAATTGTTCTACTATTACACGTTACTGCATGTACAGTGGGTCAAATAAGTGGTCTTCCATCTTTAGTTTTCATTTGTAGTTTCAATTTAAGTAAAATGTTATCTTTTTCTTTCAAAATAAATCAAAATAATATTTTTAATTGTATGAAACATTCATTGATTATGTATTTTCTTATTAGAATCAATCAATCAGTGAAAAAAGTTGTGTCATTCATTTCTTTGAATTTATTTATTTGTGTGTCGTAATTTGCACACTTATCTATCATCCTGAATTACTGAAGTACAGTAGGGTTGGTTGGAACAGTTGCATTAGCTCCTCTTTTTTCATCCATCATCATCATCATCATCATCAGGTCATTTTAGTCTCCACTACAGGAGCACGACCCTTCCTCGTCCGTCCCTGACAGAAGTAGTATTTAATCTACACTCATCGTTCATCCATAATTTTACCCATTTTTTTTAATAATTAATGTGCATTACAAAAGAAAACAGAAACTTTTTCCAGTATTTTATACTGTCAATTGAATTTGAAAATAATAATTTGGATTGTTCAGTATGGCACCATTTCACTCGATTTAGTAACTAATTATATATACCATTGATCGGGCTCTTTCGATATGTAGTTTATATATTAAGAGTTTTTTTTTTCGATATCGATAGATAAATATTAATATTTTTGGGAATCGATATATCGATATATGTATATCGATTTTTCGATAATATCGTTGCATTCTTAGGTAGCACAGTAGGTGGTCCATAGACTGAACAGCGCCGCCAATGTAGCCCCACTTGCATAGGTTATCCTTGCATCTCCCGACTTGTGAGCGTAGCCATGTACAATCAATGGTACATTATGCCTGATGCTCTTAGTCCTTCTAATCTCAGTATGCTACTATATTTTACAGTATACCTTTTAATTATTTATGTTGCTATTATAACTATTAAGTAATTAATTTCTGTAATAATTTTGTTTTTGCATTAATGTTGCTCTAATTTAATGTAATAAATATAATATGTGTGGGATGTAATTAGCTCCTACGATCTTTAGAGCCAAAGCCAACCTCAACTGCACTTGCGAGCGTTAATATGGCTATGATAACCTCTTCCGATCAGGCGGGCCGTATGCTTGTCTGCCACTCAACATCGTATAAAAAAAAATGTATAAGTAATTGCCCTATCTGGGTTCCATGCTGTGATATTCGTTTTCTAATAAAACTCACTTAAACTCCTAAGGAAATTATGTATACCATGAAAACAATAAATAATAATTTGTATTTGTATAAAAACAGTGGAAACGACATAGTAGACATAGATTTTGGGGTGTAAGGGGTTCATCAACATCTTTGAACCAAAGCCAACTTCACCTCCACGCGGTGCACCCTGCTGACTGACAAACGAAGCTCTGGCGAAAAGAGAGGTAGAGAGCGTTATTGTAAGCTACCCGACTGGGGAATGTACCTCCACCTCACAGAATACCGCAGCCAAATAACGGTTCCCTTGAGGGCTGTTGTGTTCCTGCGAGTGAGTGAGGTCACCAGAAAGAAAGGAGATGCTGCGATGGCAGCGCGGGTGGCGGCGCGCGAGCGATATTTTATGTTGCGAGCGTTAATATGGCTATGGTAACCTCTTCACATTAGGCGGGCCGTATGCTTGTCTGCCACCCGACGTAGTATAAAAAAAAAAAAAAAAAATAGTGTATCTTACGTACCCTGGAATGTGTCTCGAATTCAAGCCTAACTGAAATGAGTCTTGGTTTCGAAACAGGAACGCCGACTGACCGTCGGGGGCTTCGAGGCTCAAGCATGCATGAGAAATATTTTTTAAGGTACCGGGCACACATGACCATAATAAACAAAAAAGCCAAATGCGAGCCACTAGGAGGGTGCTCTATCATCAAACAATATTTAGCGCTAAGAGCGCGAACACGCGACGAGCAACTTTTTTTCTGACAATGTTTTCTAATGTAAGTACTTAATGTAGTCAAAGCAACTCTAAAGTTTATGCTTACGCATACACGTATGTGCGCTAGACATTAAGGGTTAGAGTATGACCAGAGTACCTACAAGTTTTCTAAAAGTCCGCGCCCCTACTTCGAACATCTTATTTATCTTACGTTTTTAGTAACTTGACAACATTGCCGACGTAAATTCATTTAATTTATTCCGGTTATAAAATTGTTTCATAATTTTCACCAAAACGTTTTCAGCCGTTTTTACGCGATTAAGTAACTAATTTCTAAACTAAACACATACTTTTCAAACTAAACACTCTTCCAACTCCTACGAAAATTCAACTTTCTGAACGCCTACGCAATTTCAACGGGCAATAAATAGCACTGAAGCCACTTAACTACTAAATTTCAATCGACCACGATTAAAAATATTCTCTGATTTAGGTACCTACCACGTGATGCATGAGGTCTAACTACTTTTATTATTAACTAGCGGCCCGCTCACGCTTAGCTGTGGTTCAATCTTCACGTTCCCATCTCATTTCAGTGGATCCCATACAAAACTTGTTTTGACATTAAGTAACACAACAATAAAAAAAATTATCCAATTCCATGCAGCCGTTCCAAAGTTTCATTTCTGAGATTATTTTTTATAAATATAGATTTGTATTTTTGTAACTTTTTTTATTTTATTTTATCCTCTAATATCTTTCGAGCGAAAGCCAAAATCAATCCTATGTTTGTTTAAATATAAATAAATAAACATTCCTGGACAATTTACACCCTGCTATGTAGTTCCAAATCTAGCAAAGCTTGTGCTATGGGTAGATATTAGACGAGGGATATTATTCTTAAATATCTTTTTTTTCATAAATATATATATTTATGAAATTATATATATATGTGTACATAATACACAGGAAACACTCAAACCAAAACAACAAACTGATATGTTCATGCGTACAAATATTTATTGATTGATATCCTAAATCTAAATGACGAGCCCGGTAGTCAATCGTCGTCAATGTTTGGTCGCCAAATTGATTTATTTACTGCTAAAAATGTGGTCTACCAAATCATGACAAAACTTTATTTCAAACGTTAGTAAATTTAATCTTCAATTGTTATTGTTTGTAATAATTATTTTTTAGACCTTCTTAATTTAAATGTACAAACTAAATAATGTATATCAATTTAAAAATGGTAAACTACAAATAGACCAGTTATTTGGTTCACCATAACTATTTATGTACTTTTGTTCTATGCAAGAAAAATACTTACCTAAGTGACAACAATGTATTTAATGATCAAGACAGACATGTAATAAATAAAAATATCTAAATCAAATACTTGATATCTTAATTACGAAATGTATATACTTATAAATTAAATTGTAATAATTGTGTTGTTTGATTATTAAAAAAAAAGATCCGTATTGGCAAGTTTCTTTGAGCATTTCTTCTTCGCTAATGGTCAATACCGAAATGGTCAATACAGAAAAAATGACAAATAATAAGAATATTATGTATAAAAAGTGCAAAACGTGTCAAAGTGCCCGCAAGGGCTTTCACTTAACATTAATTGTAATCAAAAATAAGCAATGAAATTGAGTAACCACACTAACCACTTTTTACGAGTAAGTATAACAAAATAAATAACATTGTATTATTTTCTATTGTATCCAATTATTTCATAGTTTATAAACTATCTTAATGATATTTAACTTAAAAACTTAAGCCTACTTGAGCTAAACCTATACGCATAAACATACTATGAGCGAAAACGCTCGAAAATTCACTCGGGAGAGTGAAATTATTATCGCCATATTCACGTATGAGTCAGTCAGATCAAAGTCACTCATTAATTTTGGTAATGAATTTTGGTTCGTATAGATGAAATCCTGCCGTCCATCCGCCGCCATCGGGCGTAGATAATTAATTAATTGACACACAATACGGAGGGCGCCGAAATCGGGGGTTGGGGTCAACCCTATGTTATTAGTCCGAGTTAGTTTTGCGTGTCCAATCGACACATGCGCATATATATTTATGGGTTTTGATAAAATTGAGTAGTTAATGGTAAAGGTAGATAAAGGAAAGATTACTACTGATGAAAATTTTGTGTTACCTATTTTTATTATCTTTTTACGAAATGAAATGAGATGAAATTATTTATTCTGTCTTTGGACCCTTGTGGACTCTTAGACACGCCTTACACATTTTTATTAATAATAAATATTCTTATTTTTTGTCATTATTTTTATCTATTAGCATTTCGGTATTGACCATTGGCGAAGAAGAAATGCTTGAAAGAAACATGCCGATATGGGTCTTTTATTTTAATAATCGTATAATATATTACAATATTATGTAGGTACCTATGTCAAATAAATAATGTCAAATAATTACAAGTCATATTGTATTATAATTATGCACACACAGCGTATTGCTGTGTAGCACTGCGTGTGCTTCACAGCAATACGCTACACAATACATATTATGTGTGTATTATGCATTTGTAAACACTAAGCGACATATTTATTTATCATCATAATCCACATTTTAGTCTCCACTACAGGAGCACGACCCATCCCAGACAGAAGGAGGATTTGGCCTACACTCCCCACGCTGGCCAGACGGGTTGGGGAGGACTGATCGATGTTTTATAATGTATTTCCCTTATACATATTTATTTATACCATAGATTATATACCTTTTGATACTAATATACAGGGTATCGATTAACATAACCATCACTCTAGGTTGTCTAAAAATGAACGTGTAACTTCTGCTTTATAAATTTTGGTAGAATATGAATTGATACGGCACAACTGACAGAACTTTTTTTCGGGACGGTTCTTTATATACGTATATTATAATCTTCTACATACTATTACTATCCACTCAAACGTCCGTGACACCAATATCTTATTCGACCAGGAACAGAAAAGAGTAACACCAATATCTTATTCGACCAGGGGCACTACCCCCGAAGCCGAAGCCGATTACCATCGGATTTTTATATTCTAAATATTGGGCTTGGGTTAAAGTTATTAACAAACATATTCAGTTTAGTCGGTCTACCGACTAGAGCTCTAGCCCTAGAGCTTCATCCAGCAAACCTAAACATAATACATAATTACCTAATTACCAACAATCTAAGCAATTTTTGCATTCAAAAATTCTGATGGTAATCGGCTTCAGCTTCAGCGGTAGGGCCCCAGTTCGATACCTCTAATCTATTAAATCTATAAAAAGCTTGGATAAAGGACAATAAGTGGAACGTACTACGTCCTCTTTGACTGTAAATGAACGTAATATGAACACCTTGTAAACATACCAGCTTTTCACTAAAATTTGTCCCAACTTTTATACAAAAAGCATACACTATTTCATAATAATATGAAATAGTGTATGCTTTATATAAAAGTCCTTATCTTCGTGAAACTTATAGCTACATACAAAGTGTTTCCTGTTATAAAAGTTGAAACTTTGCACAAGTTTGAGAAACATATTGTTTAGACACCAGCGTGTTATATTCAATAATAAATAGGAAAACAAATCGACAGTTCGGAACAAACTTAGTACTTCAGCCAGCGAGCGCTCCAACTTTGATAAGTTTGCTAATCTTTCTCGAAATAAGTATAAGAACTATTTACTTAACTAATCTTGAATCATCTATGTCCTGGTTCCAAAAATAATATTTTTACATCTAAACTATGTCAATCGACAGATAGATGAACAACATCGATAAATTTTCTAAACAAAACAATCATTACGCTTATACAGCAGCCCCGCTAAGCCGTAGCTGAGTTGATTGAGGGGAAACCCGTATCTGAACAGTGAGAAGAATAAGGGTTGGCGACAAGACTTGCCGACTCTTACAGCGTCGATTATGAAAAAAAAAATGTATGTAAAATCGGTTTACGGACAATAATTTTACGTGATAACGTCATAAGAAACATAGGTCGATTGTGTCTCTCTATCGCTTCTTTCGCGTTCTCGCTGGCTCAGGCGGAACGTGACAATGAGTCATGATTTTTCCTGCGTGCAGCCGGCATTCATCGATTTATAGGGCGCTATCACGTCAAAACAACGTACTACTAAACTAATACCAAATTTAACCCGTTTGGTTTGGGATGTGATAGGCTTACCAGGAGAGCGTAGTAGAAGCTGAAGAAAACGATAGACTGTAACTCTTTCTTCACTGGACCGACGATATCCTCTCTCGCTTCAAGCTATTTTCTAAACAAAACAATTCCAATGATGTTTCACATCTACCAAGGGTGCCAGCGCGCGAGCTATACTCATTGTATTGCACATCTATAGCGTACGGTAACCGCTTTACATCAGGCGGTACATATACTTGACTGCCTCCCGATGTGGCATAAAAAAGTTTTCTCTCCATATAAGGTTTGCATAAAATTTTTCACATAGTTCATTACATTCCAACTATCCTCGTCTCGTCCCATCGGTCGCCGCTGCGTCACGTCCCGCTGCCGCACCGCGCACATTGGACCTTAAAGTTTGGACAGTGATTAAAAGTTCAGACTGTATTTATGTTTTCTAATGAAATCTCAGTTGAACGTGCATTTAGAGGTGTTATTTACATTTCAATTTAGATCCCAGTATGTAAATTATATTTATTACCTAAATAGTACCTATGAATGAGTGAAAGAACATTATGAACCGTAAGGCTGTTTGACCACTACATCCGTCACGCGCAATAGTGTTTACGGTTCCGACGTTTTGACGGATCGAGGTATGAAGTAACTATTTAGTAATCCTTCTACTTACCATTCCTGGACTATTTACACACTACCATCTAGTCCCAAATTAACCAAAACTTATACCATGGGCACTAGATAACTATATTACTTAAGTACATTTTTTTTATAAATACATATAGATAATAAAAAAAACACCCAGACCAAGAGAAACAGACATGTTGATGTACACAATTCTTTGTCTCGTGCGGGGATCGAACCTGGGTATCGAAGTGGACATTGCTAACCATTCGACCACCGGTCAATAGGGACCGTTTTCTCTTACACGATCCATCAAAATTCCGGATGAACGATCTGGACGCGTGAATCCGCCTCATGCGAATATATAGGCTGCTACATCGATATGAACACCGGATCCGTGACGGACGAATGGACAAATGGCCTAAGCATGATCATACGATTGTATTTTCTAGAGTATTTTACATAGAAAGAAAACAGTTTTTATTATTAATATAATAAATTTAAAGAAAGGAAACAGTATCTGTTGGCAACGGATCGGTGACCCCTTGGTGTTGATGATCTCCATGGGCGGTGGGGATTGCTTTCCATCAGGTGACCCGCATACTTTTAACCCCCCTCTCATATAAAAAAAAATAATGGGGTGTGAATGTGTCATGGTCACGGCCGTGTGTTGTACGTGAATACGTTATATGCACTAAAAATATCTGAAAATAACACCGCTTCCTCCCCCGCACGCGATTTTCCATAGTTCTTAGTTAGCGTAATAAATTCTTTGAAAGGATCAAAGAATTTATTACGCATTTATCGAGTGGTATGATTGAATTTTGGATGGAGATAGATTTGTAGCTGTAATACCAAACTTATCCCCCGATTTTGTTATCATTCGTTTTTTTATTGAAGCAAATTATTGAAGTTTTCTATTGAAGCAAAGTTAAAGACTTATTCACGTCAAAATAGTTATTTTATTAAGATATTACTGGACAAATTTCATGCGATTAATGAAATAATGTGACAAAATTATTGCATGATGAGTTATGTTTGACAAATTTTTAATGTCATTTCATTTGAGCAGGTCAGAGGAGCTTGAAGGCGTCATTGCACGTGTCAGTCTAATCTAACACGCAAGTTAAGCAACGTCGACAGTAGCATGTCCATCGGACGGACTCGGAGGGTACGTTACTCCGTAGGCTGTTGTCATTAGATAACAGTCGTTAAGTCAAGTCAGTGGCCTTTAGGCGGCGTGAAAATACTGCGTGGTGGAGTACGAATATGCTCTAAAACTCCTTCAATTGAGAGGAGACCCGTATCTAAGCAGTGGAATAAATAAAGGTTGACAATGATAAATATTCTTCAGTTGCTAATGGTTTTTAAATGATGGACAAGTCCGTAATATATCAGTTTAAATTAACCTTTGAATAATAAAATGAAGTTCCAAAAGTAACTATTAATTACATTTATAATAACTACCCCAATAATGTTATAGCTCGCAGTCGCGCACGTCTAACTTAAATTTTCGAACTAAATTCGCTATCAAATAGTTTGGGGGCAGTTCAGAGTAATTTGTTCAGCGCTGTCGTGATCTGTCATTTTCTGGGACGGGTAGTTATTCATATACTTCGTTAGTTAATTGCAGTATCACTATTGCTAGCATGAATTTCTTACTTTATGATTTTGATGTGAATACGTATTTAAAATTTCTTTCATAGGGAGGAAATTCAGAAACTCTAATGATAACGAAATCGGGGAATACTTTTGTTTTGATAGTTTGGCGTTGTAGTTTCGAATCTATGCTACATCCAAAATTCAATCACAGTACTGGATAGCTGAAGGTTTAAAGAATTTATTACACTAAGTAAGGACTGTTGAACATCGCGTGTGGGGGGAGAGAGAAGTGCTACCATTTTGAGATAATTTTAGTGCATATAACGTATTCACGAACAACACACGGCCGTGAACATGACACAGCCACATTCCTTTTTTACTATGAATAGCATACAATCCGCCTGTTGTGAAGCGATTTCCGTTCCCATATAAACGCTTGGTATATGATTTTTTTTTTATATCACTAGTGTGGAGAACAAGCATACGATCTGCTTGAAGGTAAGCAGTCATCGCAGCAACAGTCAGTGTTTTCAGGCCGCCTAAAGGCTACAGGCTTGGTTTAACAACAGCCGGGACCGAAAGTGCTCTCCGAAACACAAAGAAGCTCGAGATATAAACCCAGCCATGGACAGGCTACGGTCGACGTTGCTTTACTTGCGTGTTCGATTAGACTGACGCGTATAACGACGCCATTGAGCTCCTCTCTTATGCAAAGTGTCTCTGTATAATTCTGCAGTCGTTTACGCTCGGTTTCCACTCAAGAAGCCCATCTTCTGATATTACACTTTCATGTCATAAATTTACTTATAGTGCATAGTTTTCTTACATAAACGTTATTTTAAAAGTAATTTTAACGTAAAAACGTTTTTAAAAGAAAATTTATACCATCGTTAGTAATTTTCACGTGTCCTTTGCTGCGGTCTCGCCAAAGCTGAGTTAGATGAAAGCTTTTGTTAACGATAAATATTTAGCTTTATTATTCAAGGTTTGCTCCAAACACAAACAGGGGTTTTATTGGCTCTTTAACATCTTTAGAGCCAAAGTCAACCTAACCTGTGAACATTGTCGACTATCAAATGACGCTCTGGCGACCTCTCAAACGACATTAGCAATACCCTTGAGGATTTTAATGTTCCTGAGAGCGAGTGAAGTTGCTAGACGTAAGGAGATACAGCAATGGCAGCAGGACGCCAGCCCGATAATATTGAAAGCTACTACAGGCTGCGGTAATCGCTTTACTTTTAGGCACCTGGTGGACGATAATACTATACTTACTATTAATAGGGGGCTGTATATATATCTTATATTTACTACGAGTATCAATATCCAACTATTGATGGGCTTGGTGGTGGTGTCTATTTTATTATGCGAGCATGAGGAGATGAGTGGAATGCTACATTTCAAGGAAACCATTGGCGAAGGTACAGTGAATTGGTACAGTACATAAATATGACAGGAAACGGATGCGTCTCATGCTTGCGGCACTGACGGGCCATTATGCCTGCCATTGACATCTATACAAAATAATACGTGTTGATAGCCCAGAGTACAGAACATGCAAAGGGTCGAACGAGACCATGAAACACTTGATGTGTCAATGTGACGCCCTAGTCGGCAAACGAATGGAAATCCTAGAAAAGGTATACCTACCCGGACCTGGAGGATTACATGCTCTTCCCAATAAGTGGCATAAAGTACTTGGAATATGTCTCCCGATAGTCAAAGGAGAGTGACTAAAGGATTAGGGAGAGCACAAAAGATCAGGGTCGACGTGTCACCGGTGCTGCAACACTGGTTCCACTCTAAGATAAGATATTATCTGAGCAAGTAATGCCTAATAATTATGATAAAGAGATCTGGATAATATAATGTCAGTTATTTAACTATTACACATTGTTATATTTTTTTTATTTTCATTTTTATATACTACTTACTAATAATTAAAAATACACAGTTAAAATAAAAAATAAAAATATGGCTATATATTCAAAATAAAAACAAAAACTAATTAAAATTAATAAAGTATAATATACATACATATATTAAATAATTTTCTTAAAAGTAATACGTAACTATTCGACTGCAATGTTTTCTCCTCAGTATACTTATACCAACTCCCACTAAAACTAAATTAACGTAGGTAGACGAAAATACAATCTTTTTCACTTTACTGCTTCTAAAGAGAAAATAAAGGAAACGTATCCGTGCGTTGGAAATAAAGAATTTATTAAGGGACGCGGGACAACGGTCACTCCGTGGCCCGCACTCCTGGGGGACGTCGGACTTTTATGCTGTGTTTTTATGGAAGGTATAAATAAATACTGTTCTATTATACCTTAAATTAGGTCTGCGGAAAGAATGCGAGTTAGTTTAAAATTACGATTTATATTCTGTCATGCTCATAGGTCATCGTTATGATCACCATTTCAGCAAAAGGATTTCCACAACTGAACATTTTAGCCTTTACACTTACACAATGATCGGTGCCGTTTGCGACCAACCATCGGCTCCCTGCAATTTTTGTTATTTCATAGGTATGAAAAATAAATTAATTTGTTATGGAAGAGCAATGTCTTCTGATGATACCATTCAACCATGTTCAATGCCGTGCTAGCTGTAAAAAAGACTTGTCGTCGTCATCAACCCAATGCTGGCATACGGGTCTCCCCTCAATTGAAGGGGTTTAGAGCATACTCCACGCTGCTCAATTGTGGGTTGGCGGAGGCCAGTGTTTCCAGGCCATCGAGCTCCTCAATAACAAAATAGACTTGTAACAACAAAAAAAAACCATTTACGTCTTAGATTATTGAACCAAGGTTTATTTATTTATTAGGAGAAAATTGTTATATGTATAAATCTATAAAAGGCATATATATAGACGGCGGCGTTGAGACTTTTTTTTTCGATTTCCATCGGAATATTTCATTACGAAAATTATTTTTTAAGTTCATTTAACTTAAAAAATATATGATACTTGTGTTTACCTTAGCTGGTAGAAACCCTGGAGCTTTACCGACTAAGCTGAAGATGTTTGTCAATAACTAAAACGTAAGAACTATTTTTTTAATCAAAATATTCGATGGTAATCCGCTTCAGCTTCGACGACCCTCGGTTGAAATTTGGCATACGGGTTGCTATTGTAACGAAGGCATCCGTTAAGAAAGGATTCTTGAAAGTTCCTACGATATACCGGGATACGCGTGCAGGAATTCCCGGTCACAAGCTATAAAACTGGAATAAAACATTGGCAGGATGTATTGCTTCAAATATTAGGACATTTCTTTGAATTCTTGACTCTTCAAATGTACATCATTATAATGTGACTTCAATATTTTCAATGGAGTTTCTATAATATAGTTAGCCAAGAGACTCATATAAATTTCATTATTTGTGACTTATTACAATATTTTCAATGGATTTTCTATAATATAGTTAGCCAACAGTATCTTGTAAATTTTTAGAAAATTTTACTTATTTCTAGCACTGCACCAGATCCACTGTGATCTGAAACCTAAGTACTATAAGATCACATATTAAACGGACATCCAGACATCTGGGCATCTGGGCCGCTACCGCCGAAGCTGAAGGCGACAATCATCGGATTTTTTAATTCGAAAATTACATTACTGCTTAGATTATTGGTATGTTGGAAGAAACCCTAGAGCTCTATAGATTATGCTGATATTTGTCAATAACTTTAATCTAAGATCAATTTTTATAATCAGAAAATCAGATGGTAATCGGCTTAAGCTTCGGCGGTTCCCTGGTCTATGCGATATAACTATACGAACGAAGTTGCGATTGCGCTAGTAATTAATATGGTAGCTGTTTTCACTGCTGCAGCCGCTTGACCACAGAATAAATAATTGGCCAGCCAACAGTAATTTCACAGGCATGATTTAAGATCAAAGCATTTTGTGCATTATCTCGTATGTATATTTTAATCACTTTTTCAGTAGGGTTGTAACCCTACTGAATTATTATTATTAGGGTTGTAACCCTGAAAAAGTGATTAAAATACCGAAAAATGTTTGTCAATAACTAAAACGTAAGACCTTTTTTCGAATCAAAATATTTGATGGTAATCGGCTTCAGCTTCGGCAGAAGGGCCTCCGGTTGAAATTTGGTATAGGGGTTGCTATTGTGACGAAGGCATCTGTCACCATCGATTAATTAGTATAAGATTATAAAGTGCACTTTTACGATTAGCAAACGAAGCTCTGGTGTATGGTGTAAGAGAAGGAAGAACATGTCCAGCTCGATTGTAGAAGTACCTCTATCTCACTGTAGACCGCAGCCAAATAACAATACGCCTAAAATTTTATAGTTCCTGCGGATAAGTGAGGTAACCAGACGTAAGATACTGCATTAACAACTTTTGATAGCGCGCGAGATCCTTGTACTGCAGGCATCTACATGTTACGGTGACCGCTTTGCATCAGGTGGCCTATATAAGTGTATAGGTTTGCCACTCACCGTGATAAAAAATTGTTTATAAACATATTTGGTTGCTCGTAGTTTGCTTGATTTATTAACTGTGTTGTGTGCAATTTAAGTGCTAACTGGATTCTTATTAGAAAAAAAAAACAATAAAAAACAGTGCACACTTATGAACATAACAACGGGAATTAACGCGATCATGCATATTGGGTATTTACATGCCTTTGTTATTGCCTGACGTCTGAGCGCATACGACTATTTCTCCAAACAAAAAATTATAATAACGGACAAATGTCAGAATTTACCGAACCGAATTAAAATTGAGTAATTTTTTATATATGTATTCTCTTTTATATCTTTAAAGCTATTATTTTAAAATTATAAATACATATAAGACCTTCACAACAAACCCTTTTATTTGTAATGTCACTCGATACGAGATATAAGTTTTTTTTTATTCTACGTTGGTTGGCAGACAAGCATACGGCCCGCCTGATGTGAAGCGGTTACGTAGCCATATTAACGCTAGCAACATAAAATATCGCTCGCGCGCCGCCACCCCCGCTGCCATCCCAGCATCTCCTTCTTTTCTGGTGACCACACTAACTCGCAGGAACACAACAGCTCTCAAGGGAATTGTTATTTGGCTGCGGTATTCTGTGAGGTGGAGGTACATTCCCCAGTCGGGTAGCTTACATCCCTACCTCTCTTTTCGCCAGAGCTTCGTTTGTCAGTCAGCAGGGTGCACCACGTGCAGGTGAAGTTGGCTTTGGTTCAAAGATTTGTTGAACCAGTTGATGAACCACTTACACCTTAAAACTTTCTTTTTAATTTCGTCATTTATCCCCCCAAATGTCACCCTCAGATTCAAAGTTCATTTATTTACGGTACTCATCCGTATTTTGCCCACAGAAATTTTAATTTTAACGGTCTGAGCAGATTTGTAGCATATTGGCTGTAACAGATGGCCAGACATACAGACGCACGAATGATCCTATAAGGTTTCTACTTTTATTCGTTCAGAGGAACGGAACCCAAAAACACATCATCATTTTATCTGAGGTGCTATACTCGTATAAAGGCGACAAATTTGCATACAAGCCACAGTATAGTAAGAAGTTACCTTGCGAATCTTACAATTACAATTACAATACATACTAATGGTAGAGAAGTTACAGAGGAAATTTGTGCGGTGGCTTTATCGTAAGCAATATGGTTACAGTGTCGGTTATCCCAATGTTTATCCCAGCGCTTTTTTGCTTGGTATGGTTGGATATGGCAGTCTTGAGGTTAGACGTAATGTCCGACTTCTTGAGGTTGTGTTTGAATTGCTTAGGGGTTGTAAAAGTAATGCCACTGTTTTAGAGCAAATTATTTTTTATGTTCCTGAATTACTATCGGTCCAGGTCACATAGATTATATACGCTGCCTCTTTGTAGAACGCAAATGGGTAGCCACGCACCGCTTCCTCTAGCACTGTGCTTACTCAACGACGTTGTGTCTTTACACTCGCTCGATTTGTTTCTTTGCTCGCCTGCAGAATATCGCAGGGTGAACAGAATATTTAGAAAGCGCGATTACATAATATGTCCTATTCAATTTAAATTGATTTCATTTAATTTGATTTGGTTTGATTTAACTTAATTCAATTTGATTTGTTTTAATTTAATTTTAATTTGTTTTAATTTAGTTTGATTTAATTTAATTTAATTTATTTATGTCTTATGTTATAGAATTGAAATTATTTTAATGATTTATACTGTTATGTTTTTTATAATATGTAGCCTTTGACAACCGCATTGGCTTGCTGTAATGCTTGTCGAAAGGAAGTAAATAAATAAATTGTTTGGAACTCTTCATGAAGCTGTAAAGCAGTGGTACAATCTTTTTGAAGAACTCTACCATTTTCAAAACGCTTATAGGGTTATTTAAAATAAGTACTTCATAATTATGCCTATCTCTAATGTGTACATTGCCTTACAATATATGGCACATTTATTTTAAAACTAATGCTATGCATAATTTGTGTTTATCATTTCCTATTTATCATTAAGAGTCCTCTGACAATTTCATACATATTGCCACTTTTCTCTGATAGCAAAATTATGGATAAATTTCATGTACATACTTTTACCGCATTTCATGATAGCTATTTCACGAATTAGACATTAATCCATTAACACCGTTAATAGTAGACCTAGGACATTTTTGAATTTTGAATATAGTCACTATTGATTATAACAGTGACACTATTCAAAATTCAAAAATACTTACTAAACTTACTTAAATACTAACACTTATTAACGTGTTTCTAAATGTCTAATCTCACGTGATCACTGAACTACCCACCTACTTCAAACACATTCTTAATACCCACAAACAAAAGCTGCGCAACTACAAAAGTAACAATTTTCCCCATCCCCAGAAATAAAAACAACACGGCTTGTCAATAACATCAGCAGGTGTCCTCGGGGATGCGGGGTCGTTCACCCTGTCTGCTGCCCTTTATTAGAGCAGTGGTTAGGGGTTAAGTGTAACTTATGTGACGACGCTTCCTAGTTTCCCAATGTCTTATTATCTGTAGAAATAGAGATTTTTAGTAATTTTTCACGTCGAGGCGCTGCTCTTTTTACTCTCTACTAATAAGGATGGGTGTTAGAAGTTTGACGTGTCTATCTCTGTATCCGCAAGTCTATGTCTATTCATAGTTGCCAAACGGATGAACTACTTTAGATTCAGCTTTTTTTGTTTGTGTGAATTTTATTGAACCCAGTGTTTAAAGACTGCCTGTTTAAAGATCTTCAGCATTTTATTAAGAGGCATGATCAACTTTCAATAGTTGTCGATCAGTACAGGGATTTTAAATATACCTATATATTTTATTGATTTTTAGGTCGCAAGCAAGTATAATGTAAAATGATATACGTAAGCTCGTATACGCCTATAATTGTCTATGCATAAGTACACCAACAAGAAATAATTAAAAGAGTCAATCACTCAGTCACTGAGAAAAGTAGAGTTTTTCGATACGAAGTTCTAACGCAGTCGAGGCAAAAAAATGTTTTTAACTATCTTCCTATTTTGTATCTCACTTAGGCAACATTTAATTTATATCACTATGCCGATCCCAGAGATGAGACGAACCAATCTCACACGATGGTGTATGTTCAAATCCATCAAATGGTGTACAGTTGAGGAGTACGTTTGAGGCGGTTGAGTATGAGGGGTGTACAAAGTGGGCACCCTCACACTCACTCGCGTCGCCATATGTGACGCCCGCGCACCATTGTCGCGCTACCTGAGTTCTTCCGCTAACGGTCATGTCAATATTTGTTCTACACGTTTGGTGTTCTTTATTCTTGTTTTTATCATATTTAAAAATATATATTCCTTAAAAACATGCTTTGAAAGTCAAGTGAGATATATATTTAAAAAAAAACATAGCATGTATATAACTAAGTAATTTTTTAGGGGTTTTGATCCACTACCGATTTAACGATATACTGAAGTCAAGACGTACGCGCTGCACTAGCCGCATTGCACCTGCCACGAATTTAGTCCCCATCTGTAAGCTGTAGAAAGTGTCAATAATTAGGACAAACAAACATAAATACGCCTCGAGACACATTACACTCCCTTCTGCGATAGTCGGTAAAATAAGGATAAGGGTACACCAAAAGGAAAGTTACAAGGCTCCGCGTTAACTTTTATTATGTTGTTCAAATTTCAGTTTTATAATCACAAATAGTTATAGTGGTATTGCTTGTGAAAATATGTGTACCTCTGAGGCTTATATAATATAGATAGCATTTTTATTTTCTTTATTTTTTTCATATTTCATGTTCATGTGTCCATACTATAGTATTCATAGTTAGTCACATTTGACAGACGAACTTCTTAGCTTCCATGGATTCCCCGTGCGGGTGCCGGGTCCATCGTGTGGCAGAGAGAGATACCCCAAGCAAATCCCGAGACTTGTGACACGGGTGTAGGTTTAAGGGGCCCCTTTCCGACGTATTGCCATCAACACTCGCCTTCACTACTTGTGTTTCTTTCATACTCGTTCTAGTATGGAACTTACTATATAATAATATATAATAGTGACCAATTACTGTATTATTTCCTTAAGTAAATAGGTACCTGTGGGTTTACAATTGTTTCTCGACTAATACCTGAGCTCGAGCATGTATTATACTGAAAATCAGCCCTGTGTAGACATCTGTCTATGCAGTACACTGCTGATGTCCTTTATGTTGAGACGATGTAAATGTTGTTCTTGTATGTTCTTTTATTTTTCTGACCATAAATGCTTATTATTATTATAGTTAAAATAAACGTCAGCAATAGTAGAAATAACTACAGCAAAATCGTCACAATCGAGGTGCTTAACTCGCAAGGGATGTATGTGCAAATAAAGTAAAAAAATCCATTTCAAACCATCTCCTATCTTGTGTTATGTTCTATTAAAAAAAATATCAATTCAATAATAGCCTCCAAATAGAGTCTAAAGTACGGAATATCATAGCAGCGTGGCAATATTAATTTCGCATTGAATATAATAATAGCCACTTGCACCGATTGGTTTCTTTATTGAAATGCTTGCTGTTACTTTGTGGGATTTCTAACTGAAACTAGAGTTCACAGCGGCCACTACTTTTCCGTATTTTTATAAGCTATCATTTGCTTTTAGTATTCTTTTTATTACAACTAAAAAGTGATTGTTTAAAAATATATTAATTTATCTTCGATATCGCTTGTCGCGGGTTCGCACCTCGCACAAGACAAATATTTGTGTTCATGAACATGTCAATTTGTTTTGTTCTGGGTGTTTTCTATGTATTTTGTGTAGGTAGGTATTGACTAAAAAATGTATTTAAATATAATATCAGGCATCTAGTATCCATAGGTACCTATATATATAGGCTTCGCTTTGGTTCGTATTATATGGCAGCGAGTGTTTTATTTTATATTAGCTCAGTATATTGGCTCCGCCTCGCCTGATGGTAACGAGGAGCCCTAATCGCATCGGCAACGGAGAAGAGACATTGATGTCTTGTGAGTTGACGCTGCCATGCTGGCCTACAAGATGCTTCTTCACGCTTCGCTTGAAGGATCCCACAATGTATGAATGAGGAAATACACATGCCGGCAACGCGTTCCACTTCTTAATGGTGCGACATAGATAGGAGTTGCCAAACTTTTTAGTACGCGAAGGAATGATACAACTATATTCTAACGGTGAACTCGTGATATCGCGAGCCTGCAAGTGACGTTCCGTGACGGAAAGGGGAGGAAGGGAAAACAGTTCTTCAGAGCACTCTCCATGGTATAGATAGACGGTAAAAGATGCTACGGCGGTAGTGTGTAATGTGTGTAACTGTCATCGTCATGCAAATAAATAATATTTAATATATCTAGTTCCCATTCCACCTAAAAATTCACTTATTTGCAAAGTCAGAGCTGTTCACGAAATACCTGTGTACAATATTACATTCCAACTCCACGCAACATTGTAGACATTCAAATCAGACCCTACTCTTTCCTATATTGTTATTTTCTGCTCAGTTCTGTTTCATTTTATTTAGATTTAAGCTGATTTCGACGTTACGTGAACGAGTAGGGACGTAAAACTAGATCTTAGATGGCTGAAATACTTACTAACGCTCTAAAGTTGATTCGGATGCAAGTTCAGTACAATAAATACTATAAAGTTTTGGGATGTAACTGGTTTTTCAACATTTTTGAACCAAAGCCAACCTAGCAGAGGGCACCACGTGCAGGTGGCACGTGGTGCCCTCATCAGACAGAAAGGAAGGAGCGGCATTGGCAGCGGGGCTGACGGCATGCCGGCGATTTTCCAAGTTGCGAGCGTTGATATGGCTACCGTACATGACAAGCATGCGGTCCACCTGATGTGAAGAGTAACCGCTTCACATATTTTTACGTATTTTTTGTATTCAGGATCAAAACTAGTGTTGGCAACATCACCAATCAATATTAAGATGGTAACATTGTTTGTGTTTTCCGGTCTTCCGGCCGCCATCTTCCTCTTGGTTCCGCTCTCGCGGAACTTCGCGCGCTTTGTGGATCCGAGTAAAAGATGGCATTAAAAATATTATTAATAATATCTGTAACATGTGTGTACACAATAAACTTAGTTTTTTTGCAAGTATTCGTCTTATTGTGCAACAGTTCTCACATATATAGTCCATATGCAACAAACTTCCGTACTTTAGAGGCCACATTAAGTCGTCGATCTCTGTGGTCGGGTGTCGTCTTTAAACGACAGTCATTAAGCCAAGTCAGTGGCTTTTGGTCGGCTTGAAAACACTGGCCTCCGCCAACCCGCAGTTGAGCAGCGTGGTGGAGTATGCTCTAAACCCCTTCGATTGAGAAGAGATCCGTATACCGTGAGATAATTATGGGTTGGTGCAACAAACGGTCTTGGCGTTGGCCCTCTAATTCTGTAACAGCGGGTGTTTTCCATATTAGCCCGGCTCGCTTACCGGAGAAATTGGTCTTGCGATTCTCCAATGGCCGAGTCCGCCGCGATGCTGGCCCTTCGCTTACGACCAATAGATAAACTAACCACTTACAAACACCCAAATCACAAGAAAAAGAACGATTAGAAGAATAATTTCAGGTAACTGATATTAACTAACACTCGTTATTATGCTCCCAAAATTGTCTCAAAAAAAAATCCGTCGATTCTTATAAACATTGTAATGAAAAAGTACAAGCAAATAGATAGACTTACACTCACATAGACACGCATAAAATAATGTATGTCACATACGTAATAGATATATTTATAACTTGTTTATGTATCTCGTTTTACTACTATTATGTTTGTATTATAAAAATAGGAAGCATTTGAGAGTATCAAAAGATAGCTGACAATAACATTGCAAGCAAAAATACTAACACTACATTGTCGGCATAAAAATCAGTCCCCTTACTTTTACTTCAATTTTATTTTATGCTGATCCGAGCTCCAAGGAACGACTACTCAGGGACCAGTAAAGCTGAGGCTTACACCGCCAAAACACGTTTTACTAACCTGCCTTCGAATATAAAGAATTCATATCAAAGGGAATACTCAAGTTAAGACACAACTTGACTGTTGTTTGTTCAAGTTTTTTTTTTATTTCTCAAAAAACGTTTGTTTCTTTGCGTTTAAATTATGTGTTAGTCTTTATGTTCGTGTTGAATTTTTTAGAAAGTGTGGTTCTGGCTGCATCTTATTACCTATGCCATTTCTTCTTCTTTCTCTGTTTATCAGCAGCTTTGACGATATTATTAGTATCACTTGCCCCTCTGTCAATTTGTTATGTCTTATTTTATGATGATGGCTTTTGCATTTGTTCAATTTTTTTATTTACAAAACTTCTTGTTCTTAAGACATAATTATTTGTAATAAACTATAATAATAATTTATTAATAATATTAAATAATAAGGAGGTAAATTTTGCGAGTTTGTGAGGCTGTAAGCGTAATCTCTGAATCAGCTGAACCGATTTTGTAAATTTTTTTACCAATAGAAAGCCACGTTGTTTGTGGGTATTATAGGCTATATATTAACCCGACATTTGAAAAGACTTTTTCGTAAACGCGGACGAAGCAGCGCATGGAAGCTAGTAAAATACATATTTGCAACGCGCCTTCCAATACTTTGGGATGTAGCACACATAACAACCTGGAAAAACTAATAGTGACAGGTAAGGTAGAGGCACATTATAGGTAATAGCACAACATGAGGAAATATAGTACGGTAGTGGAGGGGAAACGACCAGGAGGACGAACGTGGCCCCAGACTTTCGACGTGTCAAATAGTCAAATATCTGCAAATATCCATGAATGCAGCCTTCCACCAAAACAGGTGGAGAGAAATTGCGACTAGATTGCATTGGAGTTACGATCCTCAAAAATGAGGGACTAATTGCGAAGGATATATTAATATAATAAGGTCACTTTTTGTACTATTCCAATTATGTGTGGTTTAACCACATTTTATATAATGTTTTAACCACAGACCATAATACTTGGTCTGTAGACATGGGTTGTATGCGTGTCAACAGTAAGTAAGTCCAAACGCTTAACTTAGACTGGAATTCTATCAGTCGCTATGCTTCTATGGTAAATACTACACAACCAAATTAAAACAATTATAACACGAAGTTACTTGTGGTTCCCTGTTACTCGTAAGCTTCCTGTATGTAACCTTGTATGTAATGGTACTCATAATGCTTCCCTGTGCTTGTTTAAGTTTGTGGTTTAAGCGTGCCATACAAATCTAATTGTATACCATTTCCATATGATTTCAAAGTGATTATTACAAACATTAATTCATATTTTAAAATAAGCAAATCTAATAAAAGAAACTGAATATATATATAACTCTATACATATATATAGTTTTATGTCACAACGATCTCGTAAAAGATTCTACGATTGCGTTGAAATTCAGAATATTGAAGTTTATGGAGAGAATATGCGATGCAAACGATTATTTCCAGAAATGTGTGAATTCTAGTTAGTAATGCTGGGAAAAACGATTTAAATAAAAATCTTCTCTAGTATTCCAATCGGTAAGTTAGTATTTTTTATTCACTCGATTTATTATGTTCCATTACAAAGCACCTAACGGCTGCTGAATAAATTGTCTTTATTCGTAATTAAGGCATTTGAATTCGAATCGAGTTCGTAACGATATAAAAAGAGCAGTATACAGCCACTAAGTACACAGAGTAAAATCTTATTCATAGTCTTATACTTACTAACTATGCTGTCTCAATGACCCGAAGTGTAGGTATCTTGGCCTCCGCGATGACAGAGCGCCACAGGCGTCTATCTTGTGCGATGTTTTGCCAGTGGGCTTCGAGCTCCTGGAGGTCTTTTTTTTATACTAACTGAATAAATGAAATACCATTTTAATAAAAATAAAAAACGGAACTGAGTTTTATATACAGTTCGATAGAGTTTTCAATTCTCTATTGAAATGTATTTGTCTCAATTTCAGGTAAAATGGCTTTTCATTTATTTATCCTTTCCATCGTCGATATGTTTGTTTGTAAAACTTTATTATTATAATTCTTTATTGCATAACAACAAATACATAAAATTAGTGAACAGACAATTATACAAAGGTGAGCTTATCTCTTCAAGAGATTTCTTCTAGACAACCCGATTTATTGTACAAAACCCTTTATTGTACAAAACATAAAAACATAATATACAAAAATCATTACACTTTATACAATGGCGGACTTATGCCAATAGCGATCTCTACAGTCAACTATAGAATGCTTGAAAGACCCCAAAAATTAGATTTTTGGGGTTTGATGCAATACCATCGCAGAAAAAAAAAATGCAATATGTATGCATGCTAATTGCTAACCAGTTTCTCAAAAATTACTGGTCTAATTTGAAATGGTTTTCCACTATTCGACTACATATTTTTCTAGAAAGATTTTTTGTATATATTATACCTAGTCCCAGATTATACGAAACTAGGGCTGAAACAACTGAAACAAGCGTTTTTTGGGACGGGGGCCCACCACACATTCCCACCACTGTATCTCCTGTGTAGCCAGGATTAACAGCGGCGACCGCCAAAAAAGGCAATGAACAATGAAGTCCATTGCAGTCCAAGGGGTAAAACTACGGCTGCCTTGGAACTCACAACGAATTTAATCAGAAGAAATTAGTAGGATTAGGAAGCTTTTGGAATTTGACTTCCCCTCTTAGCAATGTGAGAGACAGCAATATGGCAAATAAGGCATTAAAAGCCTAAAGAGATGGCTAGTCAAGTGAAGCTCAACTGCCGTGCACCACGGATTTTAAGTTTCTAACACTATTAGGGACCTAAAACATTGAGTTGTTACCTAACACATCGATTCCAATAATATGAATTGCAAAATCGTCTGAACGCTTGGTAATTCTCCCTTGTTGCTACCAAATCTGAATAGTATACTACCCCGGATGCAACTTGCAATGAATTCAACATGTCATCCCGCTCCCGCTGCCAAAGATCACACTCCCAGAGAACATGGTGTGCTGTTTGATCGAATTCAGAATTAGCAGTAGAACATTCGCATAAGGGCGACGGCACTAATTTAAACGAAAAGAGTTTAGCTTTAAAATTGCCATGTCCAGTGAAACAAGCGTTTGTCAGCAAAATTTTTATTGAAGTCGGTTGATTTCTCACAAAGTTGTTATGAAACATTCATTCCAACAAGGTGCACCATGACGTACCCTGATATGTTTACCATTAGCAAATGAGGTTCTGACATGAAAATTAGGGCATATTGAACCTGATAGTGTACTTACACAATATTAGCTTCAAGATTATAGGGTTTCTGCGTTCCTGTGTGGCCTACCCTGATGATTAACTAACAAGGTTCCGGTAAAAGGGTGTATTGCGCAGATATATGCTGCTCGACTGAGGAAATACCTCATAGAAGAAAGCAGTCGAATAATATTTTTCTAGAGGTCTATGTATAAGTGACGTAACCAGAAAAAAAGGAGTTGGAACTGCAATGGCAGTGAAAGCAACGGTGCGAGCGTTATTTTGTACTACAAGTGTCTATAGGCTACAATTTCTGCTTAACATCAGACCGGCCATTTGCTTGTCTATCATTCGAAGTAGTAAAAAATCGCTATGCATATTGTATGTATGTCTCTTATTTTATATATACATTTCTGAAAATTGAATATTATCAAACAAAGTAAAAGATGAATGTGAAAAGCAAAAATATGGAAGGAAGTTGTGGGAAGCGATGCATAAAATCGGAAATGGTGGTCGTCCCACAACCACCCTAAATCGTTTTCCACTAAATCAGAAACACAATAAAAGTCTCGTTCACAGTGAAAATAATAAATTCCATATGCATTTTATTGTGACTTTGCAATAACATGAATCTTATGTTTTACTCGTATTCCTATTACTGTTAATTTTGCAGCGTAACTTTTTTAGAACAACGAATCGTTCTTTGTTTTTACTATTTATGCTATTATTATACAAGTACGGTTTACCGTGATTACAATATACTACTACTTTTAGATTTATATATATTATTAAAAAAATATATAGATATAGATAGCATGTGCTTTATTTGCAGTTTACATCACAAAGAACAGAAATAAAAATATTTATATAATATTTATATATTATATAAATATTTTTATTTCTGTTCTTACATACGGGAATACGAGTAAAAAAGTCACGAAGAAGTACAGAAGGTCCCTTTTAAGTAGGGACTGAATAAATTAACCGACTTGATGATGACTTGACTTGACTTGGATCTCACAACTTTTGACGGTAGAAGATCTGAGTTGCAAGACTTGGTTTTTTTACAACTTTTACTTGGTTTTTTGATGGCATCTCATATCTTTTTGTAGCTAGTGATCCTTTTTTTCTTTTTTGGTACGATTTCTTGAGCTTCGGCTATAGTTTCAAGCCCACTCCCAGTCTCTATGGGTTTTTTATCGGAGGCTTTTAATATTTGGAGCCGCACTCGTCAAACGTCAGTTAAAGTTAATCCTTATAGTTGAGATTATAAATACTGTCAATGTACCTAACAGAAAATTACAATATGAAGCTTGACAGAGAATTAACTTGAATTAAGGCATTCGCTGCCGCACTCAAAGTTTTTTAAATTAATAAATTACTTAACCCATATTTTTCTTTAGATGTAGATTTACATAGAAATAAAATATAGAAAGAGATTATTTATTTTTTTATATCCATACTGACTGATACAATTTGCGTAAGTTAAATAAAACGTGGTTTGTGTTTGTGTGTATATCTGCGATATCGCAGTGAGACCCAAAGGTTGCCTGGAAGAAAGTGGTCGCCTTTCTGTAACAGATGGAAGCGTGGAAGCTGCGGCGCGGGCAAGCCATCTCCACCGGCCGCGGTTATGATTATTACTGTTTTTTCTTTTGTGGCAATTTCGGACAATTTAATCTACTTAATACTTTGCGGAATTTTGGTACAACTTCATTAGATATTCCCATTCTTGCTTTTTCATTCCGTTGACCATTTTACCCCAGACAAGTTACTTTTGCACTTGCTTGTTACCGTAAACATACCCCAATGCTTGAAGACCAAAGTGTTCAAGCAGTGCATCCTCCCCGCCATTACTTACGGTGCAGACTTGGACGCTGACCTTTGGGCTGGTTTATAGACTAATCGAATCCGACACGAAGAAATTCGACGGAGAACCAAAGTGGTCGACATAGCTCTCAGAGTCAGCGAGTTGAAGTGGCAGTGGGCTGGCTACATCTGCTGAGTTAGCGACGGCAGATGGGAGAGGAAAATCCTAGAGTGAAGGCCACGTATTGGGCGACGAAGCGTAGGGTACCCCCTCTCTAGATGGACCGGTTGGATGCGGAAAGCGGAGGATCGAAAGGCTTATAACCAGCAGTGGATAGATACAGGCTGATAGTGATGATGATAATGATGAAGTTACTTTTAAACATAAATCTAGGACCCCCTAGATTTATGTTTAAAAGTAACTTCATTACACCTATGATTCATTCACTGCAAATGTAATCCTATATATTTATATGGGATTACAAAGTTATTTATGCAGTTGGTGTATCTAGAAAACTGGACCGAAATTTCAAAATATTTTAGTTTTTCCTTATTTTATACACTAAACACTACTTGTATTCTAAATTTGAACCTTCTATGTCTCCTAGAAGTGCCTTAGAGTTTTGATGATCGGTCAGTCAGTGAGTGACAAAATTAAGGAACTTTGAGTAGTTATAATTCTTAAACTACTGGATCAAATTGAATGAAATTTGCAATATACTGTGTTTGTACACTGCCTGATTGGTTACTAAAAATTCAGGTTTCTAGTTCCATCCATAACGAAGTTATAGGGGGTCGGTACGGCCGTGCCGTTTTTTGCGCGACTTGGCGGGGGTACTGCCGTGCCCCCAGATAAGATTATTAAATCTGCCCTAGATACACTAATGTGTCTGTAATTTTTCAAGACGAGGACTTAAAAGTAAAATTATGTCGTCGTCGTCAACTCTTACTTATCCCACGCTGGGATACAGGTTTTCCCTCAATTGAAGGGATTTAGAGCATACTTCACCACGCTGCTCAACTGCGGGTTGGTGGAGGCCAGTGTTTTCAAGTCGCCTAAAAGCCACTGACTTAGCTTGCTAACGATTGTCATGTAATGAACAGCTGGGACCGACGGTTTAACGTGCCCTCCGAAGCACAGAGGAGCTCGAGATAATATAAACCCATGAATGAACTGATGACCCATGAATGATGACGTTGCTAAACTTGCGTGTTCGATTAGACTGACACGCGCAACGACGCCATCAATATCATTCAGGCATTATGTCCAAAAATTAGATCAGGTTCAGGGGGTACGAGCATTTGAGTCACCTGATGGAAATAATCAACCATCACCGCCCATGGAGCCTAGCAACACCAACGGGTCGCCGATCCGTTGCCAGCGTATACTCCTTCCTTTCTTTCTTTCTGGTGACCTCACTCACACGCAGGAACACAACAACCCTCAAAGGAATTGTTTGTTGTTGGTGGAGTGTACAGCCCCAGTCAAAAATACGCTATGCCCTACCTCTCTTTTCGCCAGAGCCTCGTTTGTTAGTCAGCAGGGTGCACCACGTGCAATTGAGGTTGGCTTTGGTTCAAAGATGTTGATATTACAACTTACACCCCATACTACCCCACTTTTTTGACATATTCCATATTCGAGGTAACTCATTAGTATCTGAAGTATGGATATGAGGTTGTCGTTTGAAGCACTCGACATCCATAATTTATTACAAATGAGCACTCATGTCTACCTATTTCCCATTTGAAATGAGTGACAAACAGTCTGTCCTACTTAGATTACTAACAAAATACATATGAAAAATGCATTCAATTTTAGACCCTATTGTATGTACTTAAAAACCAAAGGTATCATTATCTTTGGTGTAAACTAAGCTCGTCTTTGTTTTTCTTAAAACTTAAATGAAACATTTTCTACGAATAGACAACATCAACAAGCCGGACGTGACGTGTAATATCACCGAGCATATTTTATAAAGGAAAATCTTCTATTTGTATTGTCAACCTTATTAAGAAAGCCATAAGGCATGTTTATTTACTAACGTTCCACTTACTTTTACATATTTTTTATATGTACACATAGGTACGTACACATATTTTCAACCTTATATCTAGTGCCATAAGGCAAATGTTATACATTGCAATGAAAAATTTTTGAGTATGATAAAATTACAAACATAAAAATTTCTTACATATGAGATACGTAGTTGGGTTTTTTACGCTAGGAAAATATTTTTTGTTACTAAAACAGCAATGTACGATAAATTAATGTCAGTAAGGCGAGTTGTCGTTTACGTTAATTTTTCATTGTAGGCGGGAGGTTTGCAATAGAGGGTAGGTAATGAAATGCTGGTAGCATGCCGCCCCCTACAGCACGGTCACGGAATACTGATGCAGGCTGCAAATTTGGAAATGCCTCCATGGTAGGCTGACTGTCAACGAAAAAGCGTGTGCATTTTCTAAATTGACAGATATGTATCTGTGTTGTCAGCTTGCTGAATGGTGTAAAAATCTTCCTCATACATAGTTAAAGATATTACCTATAACAAGTTGTTAAAATTTCTTTGGGATCGTTATATTTATTTATCGATGTAAACTTAAATAATCTGACTTAAAAAGTTACGTTAAAAACTACTTAACGACAATCTGCAGATTATTCTATTAAAAAATCTTCCTAAAAGAACTTTGACTGTGAATATCTTGACACGCATATCTTGATATGCACAGTCAAAAGTCAAAGCTTCAACTAGAACGTCTCTTTACTATCGCTTCAATATATTTGGAGCAAAATTCGATTTACAACAGTGTAAAGATCTACCTGCTAGGTATATTAACTTTATGGTAAAGTCAATTTTTTATATTATTCTTATAACATCATATTATATAACAGCAAAAAGACAAGTAAGTATATGTTTTTGATTCGAGAATGGATCAAGTACGAGTTGAGATTACAAACATTAGCTTATGCACTATTGTATTGTAGTTATTTACTGTATGGAGTAACGGTTGTTGTATATTTCACCCACTAAGATCAATACTGAGCGCAGCTGCAGAATAATAATAATAATAATAAGTCCGCAGGGCAGCTTGTGTGGCGAGCTGTTGTGTGAGTAGCGACACCACGGACCTGAGTCTCCAGAGAGTCGGTCAGGGCCTTCGTCTCCGGCGTGTCTTCATCGATCGGAGTGTAAACACAAGAAGGCCCGCAGGACTCTCAGCTCTGGCTTGCCTTCATTGGCCGTCCAGAGAGGAGCCGCTAGAGCTATATGCTCCAGGGGTGGAAGTGTTAAAGGGCATCACGCCGCGAGTAACTTCGGAGAAAGCGCAGCACACCTCTCGACATCCCTGAGTCACTCACACCGGTGTTGCCCCCGGCCGTTTTCCTGGCATTTCGGGGGCCCATCTAGTGAGTGGCAAGCCACCGCCTACCGCAAATAACTAGCAATAAAAGCAGTTATGGCAGGCGTCCGTCCCTCTTCTGTAATAGCCCGGTATTAAGTTCACCCAGACCTCATCTCCATAGCCCATTTATTTTCCATCACACTTCGCAATAGTCTCAACGCCTGCCGAGACCTGCTCATGGGTATGTCGTTCCATTGACATATCCTGGAGCGGGTCACGGCGGGCGTACAACATCACATCAAACTTTTCAAAGGGGCCTCTACGCGTTGGATCCATATCCCCGCGCATGCCTATCAAATGACCGGGCTTGACCCGTGATTAAAAAGAGATACATAATAATAATAATAATAATAAGTCCGCAGGGCAGCTTGTGTGGCGAGCTGTTGTGTGAGTAGCGACACCACGGACCCGAGTCTCCAGAGAGTCGGTCAGGGCCTTCGTCTCCGACGTGTCTTCATCGGTCGGAGTGTAAACACAAGAAGGCCCGCAGGACTCTCAGCTCTGGCTTGCCTTCATTGGCCGTCCAGAGAGGAGCCGCTAGAGCTATATGCTCCAGGGGTGGAAGTGTTAAAGGGCATCACGCCGCGAGTAACTTCGGAGAAAGCGCAGCACACCTCTCGACATCCCTGAGTCACTCACACCGGTGTTGCCCCCGGCCGTTTTCCTGGCATTTCGGGGGCCCATCTAGTGAGTGGCAAGCCACCGCCTGCCGCAAATAACTAGCAATAAAAGCAGTTATGGCAGGCGTCCGTCCCTCTTCTGTAATAGCTCGGTATTAAGTTCACCCAGATCTCATCTCCATAGCCCATTTATTTTCCATCACACTTCGCAATAGTCTCAACGCCTGCCGAGACCTGCTCATGGGTATATCGTTCCATTGACATATCCTGGAGCGGGTCACGGCGGGCGTACAACATCACATCAAACTTCTCAAAGGGGCCTCTACGCGTTGGATCCATATCCCCGCGCATGCCTATCAAATGACCGGGCCTGACCCGTGAGTTAAGAGAGATACATATAATAATAAATAAAAAGAAATACATAATAATAATAATAAATAGTCCGCAGGGCAGCTTGTGTGGCGAGCTGTTGTGTGAGTAGCGACACCACGGACCCGAGTCTCCAGAGAGTCGGTCAGGGCCTTCGTCTCCGACGTGTCTTCATCGGTCGGAGTGTAAACACAAGAAGGCCCGCAGGACTCTCAGCTCTGGCTTGCCTTCATTGGCCGTCCAGAGAGGAGCCGCTAGAGCTATATGCTCCAGGGGTGGAAGTGTTAAAGGGCATCACGCCGCGAGTAACTTCGGAGAAAGCGCAGCACACCTCTCGACATCCCTGAGTCACTCACGCCGGTGTTGCCCCCGGCCGATTTCCTGGCATTTCGGGGGCCCATCTAGTGAGTGGCAAGCCACCGCCTGCCGGAAATAACTAGCAATAAAAGCAGTTATGGCAGGCGTCCGTCCCTCTTCTGTAATAGCCCGGTATTAATTTCACCCAGATCTCATCTCCATAGCCCATTCATTTTCCATCACACTTCGCAATAGTCTCAACGCCTGCCGAGACCTGCTCATGGGTATATCGTTCCATTGACATATCCTGGAGCGGGTCACGGCGGGCGTACAACATTACATCAAACTTCTCAAAGGGGCCTCTGCGCGTTGGATCCATATCCCCGCGCACGCCTATCAAATGACCGGGCTTGACCCGTGATTTAAGAGAGATACAAATAATAATAAATAAATACGTCTGGACAATTTACACAGCGCCATCAAGTCCCAGTTTTTTTTTTTTTGAGAGTTGTGGCAACACTCGTCGAGAGTTGTGGCAACACTCGTCACGTAAACATTACGCTCAGACAGATTTTTTTAATTTCTTTAATAATATTAACAGTATAATTATAAATTCTTGTTTAACATACTTCTTAGTGCTAGAATTTCATGTGATATTATTTGTGACAAGTTATACGCCAGTAAAGTGCATAAAATCGTACAATAGATGATCGATACATTTACAACAAATTATGCAAGTTTATATATAAATATCCCAATAAGAAAGTAGTTATTGAGGAAATATATTTAATTGTGAACAGAAACGTGCTGGAATATATTTAAGTGACAATGTTATTTTATATAATTAACAAAGTTAAATACATATCAATACAATAACATTGATATACCCACATTATCAGCTGTTTATGAAAAATTGACCTTTGGACCCATATGCATGTTGAAATATAATCGACATTTTCAACAGCCAGTGTAACAACCTCGCTGGCGGAGGCGGTATGTCAGTCACATACAGATATATCCACCATAGTGCTCGGGTTCGATTCCGGCCGTATACTTCACTTTTTGTGGCGCAAAAAATTATTTCAATTCATAGAATCATATTAAATAAGATAAAATATACAGATAGCTTGAAAAATGGATTCTGGCAGTGACAAACTGATCTCTCTAAACAGGTCTCAAACTAACAATGTCACACACAGAAAGCCCGGTATAAACATTCCGATAGAAAATTCATTTGATTCTTTGTCAGTTGATGAGGATTTAGAATGTTTATCATTTTTATCCACCGATCGCCATAATAGAAGTATTCCCGACTTAAAAATTGCTGGTTATGAAATTAAAATAGAAGAAATGAGAAAAACTATTAATATTCTACAAGATAAATTACAAATAGCTGACAAGGAAATTGAAAACCTATTATCTGAGAATTGTACGCTAAAAGAAAAAATAGCTAATTATGACAAAAAAGTAAATGTTTTGAAAAGTCTAAGTAAGTCTACCCCAAAGAAATCAAAGCAAACGCACAGGGATAAATTAAACAAACAGAAATTAAACCTCGATACAAGCTCTATTGTTAATTCCTCTGAGTCGGGTTCCGTTTCCCCCACCTTGATACAACCATCAGTCGACGAAATTAGTAACAAATCTAATACTATTCCAAAACGTTCATCAATAAAGCCTACAGAACGGACGCCGAAATGCAACATTGACGCAACAAAACCAAAATTATACATCTTCGGAGATGAACAAATACGTGGGTTGTCGTCACGTCTAATGAAATCAAGATTCGGGAAGTGGAACGATGCATACAACGTGTCTGCAATGGTGAAACCAAATGCTACGTGCTCTCAGATATTAAGCTCTTTAGATAATTTAAGAAATACTATTAATAAAGATGACATTATTGTTTTAGCTATAGGTACCCATGACAAAAATCCATACACTTTGTTTACGAACTTGTGCAACACTCTTTATAAATTCAGAGATATAAAAGTTTTAGTATTAAATGTACGTAGTAATATGTATCTGAATACGAAAACTTTGAACTCGGAACTTAAATTACTTATAGATAACTATGACAATTGTGAATTTATAGACTTTCAATATGACACGGATAAATATTCTAATAAATATATTGAGACATTGATTACTTTTAAACTTAATGTAGAAATTGATTTCTTACGATATAAAAGAGAATATATTGACAGAATTAATGTAAAATCAACAGACAGTGAAAAGGGAAGTAATATGTTATTTCGCTAGTGAGGATGAACACAGTATTTCTTTTTGTAAAAATATGGTTAATGATCCGTGTGTAAATGAAGTGATGACTGTAAGAATATTACATCAAAATATAGCTGGTATTTGTAATAAGCTTGATTCTATAGATTTAATCCTTCAGGAATTCTTTGACGACAAAAATAAAAAAATTGACATATTATGTTTCAGCGAGACTTTTGTCAAACAAGGTACGGACGCTAATATAATATTAAGTAATTACAAATTAGCCGCTTCATTTTGTCGTAAAAAAGGAAGAGGAGGAACTTGTATTCTGGTTCGAAATGGGCTTGAAATAAAACCTATACCCATGGTGTTAAAATTGGCAGTAGAACAGTTCTTCGAATGTTGTGGTATAGATGTAGTTGATATGAATCTCATTGTTATAAACGTCTATAGAATTCCAGAAAACACAAAGTCGCACATAGGAGTTTTTCTAAATAAACTGGACACATTATTACATTACTTATTAACTAAATACCCTAAGAAAAAAATTGTAATCTGTGGAGATTGGAATATTGATGTTTTAAAACACAATGTATCCGTAAAAGATCTTTTAAACATCTTATACAGTCATAATTTAAATATCCATATACTGACACCAACAAGATTAAACTCTTGTATTGACCAGATTGCAAGTAATACTAATCCAATAGAATGCGAGACCTATCAACTTGGCCTCTCCGATCATGACACTGCACAATCTATAACGCTAAAAGTTAAAAGACCTAAAAGTAGCACAACAACTTGGTTCGAATATAAAACAGATTTTTGTGCTTACAATGTCAAAAAGTTTTGTGAATGTATCTCATCTCTCTCGTTTTCAGATGTACTGGGAGCAGATAATGTAACAGATGCTTTCGAACATTTTTATAGTACCTTATGTCTATTTTATAACCTATGCTTTCCTACAATTAAGGTAAAAATGAATAATAATACAAAAAAAAGAATTTGGATTACTAAAGGTATAAGAGTATCAAGCAAAGTAAAACGAAAATTCTATTTAAATTATAGGACAGAAAACATCAATAGACATAATAATAAAATCAAGTTCAAAAATTATAATCGTGTTTTAAAAAAATGTATATTACGCGCCCAAATTATAAACAATAATAAATATTTGCAAAATAATAAGAATAAAAGTAAAGCGACTTGGAATTTAATATCATCAGTGACATCAAATAAATTTAATTCTAATAATATTGACATGATTAATTTTGACAATAATTTATGTTCTGAGCCAATTGAATTGTGTAATAATTTCAATAAATATTTTATTAATTTGACGAAAAATAAGACTCTGACACAAGATAAAACTAATAAATATGACATAGATACTAACCCACATACAATATTTCTGAGACCAGTGGATAAACAAGAGGTTTATAATATTATAATGTCTTTAAATAATAGCAAGGCTAGTGGGTATGACGGCATCTGCACCAAAATGTTGAAATTAACTGCAGTGTATATATGCAGCCCACTGGCGCATATTATAAATTTATCTTTCACAGAGGGTTCATTTCCAGAAAAACTTAAAATAACTGTAGTTAAACCGTTATTTAAAACAGGAGACAAGTTAGATCCCAATAACTACAGGCCAATTGCCTTAGTACCAATCTTATCAAAAATATTGGAAAAAGCTATGTTGAAAAGAATTAATAACTTTCTAAACTTGCACACGATTCTTCATTCAGAACAGTATGGTTTTCGGAAAGGTAGATCTACTACGCTAGCATGTTTCAATTTTATAAAGTGGGTGACAGAAAGAATAAACAACAGAGCTCCCACCATGTCACTGTTCCTTGACATGAGCAAAGCGTTTGATTTTGTAAACCATTCGCAACTTTTAAAAAAACTTGGGCAATATGGGATCAGAGGGAAAGCATATGACTGGTTACATAGCTTTTTGAGTAATAGGAAGCAGTGTACTGAAATAACAAAAATGTCAAAGTCCAAGAATATATTACTAAAACAGTCATTTAGATCCAACTTTGAGGTAATTAATATTGGTGTTCCACAAGGCAGCATACTTGGTGTCTTGTGGAACACCAATATTAATTACCTTGCTGTTTATTTTATACATTAACGACCTTCCGAAGTCAACTCCTCATAAGTGTTTGCTATTTGCTGATGATACGACTGTGTTATTAGAATGCAATGACAAAGAATCTGTAGAAGCAGAGGCCAATAAGGCATTGTCAGATGTAATCAATTGGTTGAACTGTAATGGTCTACATGTAAATGTAAACAAAACATCGGCAATGCAGTTTATACCCTATAACACGAAACCATTGCCAATACAAGTTAATTATAGCGGTGAACAGATTAATGAGGCTGATACCGTAAAGTTTCTAGGATTAATGATAGACAGTCATCTAAATTGGAAGAGTCATGTAGATTTCGTATGCCAAAAATTGGATCGTTTCGTTTTCGCATTAAAAAGGATTCGACAAACACTTTCAACGACTGCGGCACTCACATCATATCATGGCTTTGTGTCGTCGGTACTGAATTACGGTCTCATCCTATGGGGTAACTCGGTAGATGTTGACAGGGCTTTTAGGGTGCAAAAAAGATGCATTCGAGCAATGTGCAATTCGTGGTATACCGATAGTTGTAAGCCGTTATTTAAAAAATTAAAAGTGTTGCCGTTGCCTTGTTTGTACATTAGAAATGTCTGTCTATTTGTAAATGAACATCTTGACTTATTTACAAAATATGTTGATATCCATCCACGGCAGAAAAGAGGCAAATTTAAAAATCGATTGTACCAGCCTCACTGTAAACTTAATATATATGAAAGAAATATTTACAACATGTGCATAAAATTGTATAATAAACTTCCTGACGAATTAAAAGTGTTGCAATATAGTAGATTTAAAACACAATTGACAAAATGGTTCTTAGCACATTGCTTTTATAGTGTAAAAGAGTATTTGGACAACAAAGATATAATATAGGTAGATTGAATTGTATACTTTGACTATCAAATAATTTTCTAGAATATAGCTGAATTATATAAATTATGTATGACAGAGACGATGACATGGACATTATGTAGTTAATATTTTTGAAATGATGATTTAATTTAATTGTGACATTTCCATTGATTATGTATATTTTTATTTTTTCTACTACGACATATTTGCATACCTGCATCCAATCAGGTTGAATACCTTAACCGAATTAACAATAATATTAACAACCTTGTACGTGTATTCTGGCAAATAAAGAATTTGAATTTGAATTGAATTGAATTGAATTTGAATTTTTTTTTTTTAATAGTAACAAATAAATGGATACAACTTATATACAATACCATGTAGCATGTCATCCAAATAAAGGGCTAAAGTAATGTAACATCCTGTCATAATAAAATACTCCTCACAAAGTATGATAAGGGTCATAGATACGGGTGGACTGGTAGACGTGGTAACGACGCATTTTGACACACCCTATCTAAAGGAACTATTTAACAGTTCAGATCAGAGGTAAAAGGAAATGTGGAAATGTACAGAATTTATATTTGTGACTCATTTCAATATAATAAAAATACAAAAATAAAATAAAAATGGCTGAAAAATAAAAGTTTAAATAAGTCAGTAATGAAAAAGTTCTCGAGATTGCAACTGTAGAAGTAATGGCGCCCGAGCAATACATTATATTACAAGCGTCTATGGGCTGTAATAATAACTTCACATTAAACGGGCCATTATTATGTATGTCTGCGTCCCAATGCAGTTTAAAAGAAAGTTTATTAATCAAACTAAAGTCAACCTAAGTCGCGAGTAACCGCTAATATGGAAAAAAAAATGTAAAAAAAACTTTAAATTTAAACGGTTTTATTGAAAATAGTGTACTAAAAGCTAAAAAATAATTCGATAGGTCGGAGGTTTCAGTCATCACACCCCTCTCCCTCATCAGTCTAAGGCATTGATCAGACAAAATAATAAAATCGTTGGGCGTAGCGTAAACTGAGTTGACTGGATGGAAACACGGGCCCAAACAAACAAATAATAAATAAATAAATAAACAAACATACAGGTCAAGCTAAATAAAACCGTTTAATAAAATAGTTCCCAGTGGCACAATGGTTCAGTATTTTTCCGGTGAAATACTCGTAACGAATACTGCACTTTTCTGACAAACAACTTACTCGTTGTCAGAATGAAGTAAAAAAAAGTTGCTGTGTCTGTTAGGCGAGCCAGATTTGCAAAACCTATATGTACTCTATAGCACTGTGTATAAAGGATAGTAGTGCATGCGCTAATCTTTATAATCCCACGTATCACACAGGGGGCTATACTTGATCCACTCTCAAACTATAACTACTATAGACTTTTTAAGTTCCATATTTTTAACATGTTACTTTTTTCAGCAGCAACTAACATTTAAGCATTTGTCTACTTGCATTTCTTAAAATTTTAGACAAAATTCAATGTGATTTCTGTTTTTAATTAGAATTTTTTATATATCCATTTTGTAGCTCTTAGACATGCCCTTGTGTTGCTAGCTTACGGTAAACGCTTTACATCAGGCGGGCCGTATGGTTGTTAGGCATCTTAACAGAAAGCATACACATAAAATGCTTTATAATAATCAGATAACGAATACAGGGACGTATGGAATGCAGGATCCCGTTAAAATCGTTTAAGTTCAAAACCGAGCGATAAATATTACTAATATAAAAAAATACGTCGAGTGGCAGATAATACGGACCGCCTTTTTTATACTACGTCGAGTGGCAGACAAGCATACTCTGCAGGACAACGATTATTAGTAGCTATTATGTGTAGATAACGTTTATACGTAGTTATAAGTTTATAGTGTTATAATAAGATAGTTCGAAAGAAAATAGTAGTGTTGGATTTAAAATCGGCTCAGGAAACTAATCGATTGTTAGTTAGGGCGTAATCGAGTTTGTTGATTGGCAACACTCGTTTCGCCGGTGCGCGCCAACAGGTGGCGCGCGCGGGCAGTCTCTGAGTACTCTGGACAGACTCGGCGACTGACAAAAAATAATAAACTAAAAAACGTGGCGGCGCTCGGCGCGCTATTGGACGCCGGTTTTTTTGTTGCTGTGTTAGCTTCGGGATAAGCCACACGCACATACGGGAATTCTCGCGACCTGGAGTTCGCGTTATAACCTCTGGAACCGCGCTGGACCGCGGATAGTCTGGTGTTCTGGTAGATTGTGCTCTGACGCCGGGACGCGTCGAAATTCTGGACAGTGTTATCAAGAGTGATTGTTCGCCGGGCGACCTTGGAACACTGAACTGTGCAACTGGTGAACGTATTCCTATTATTATTATATATATATATATATATTCCTGTCCTTAAACCCTTATTCCTGTATGCGTGAGCCCGTCTGGATTACGGTGTACCCGCGTCAAGAATCGGGTAAGTTTAGATTAAGTGTTAATTTAAGATTGAGTAACAAATATAAAATTTCGATGGTAGCAGAGTAATTATTCAACATTAGGTAGCAGAAAGGTATTTACTAAACAAGTAGGAATCATTTTTAATATGGAAATTTCAAAGTCGAATAACTTTGTTTCTAGTAGACCCTTAAGTGTAATTATTGTTTTATTCGATAGATAATCTATATATATAAAAATCAATGCCACTTTTCGTTGTAATTTTATAACTCAAGAACGGGCTCACCTATCCAAACCAAATGTTTAGGGTTCATTCGGACCATTTAGTAGATGGTTTAGGTGAAATTTGCACAAAATCGGTAGAGCGGTTCTTCATTTATCACATTTTTTGTAACAAATGAATTAAATAAATGGCGGATCATTTTGTTAATGGGAATTTTGCTGTCAAATTGAAACTTTTTTCAGTGTGGTCATTTCATTTTGGACGTGCTTCGACTTTATGTTGCCTGTTCCAGAGTCGGTACCCCCCGTTTGTTTATTCATGCTCAAAATGGAAAAACAAAAAATATTCTTTATCCAAATGTTTTGGATTAAGTTTTAAAATAGCTAGCAATTAATAAAATATTTTTTTGTTTGATTAAATGAATATGGTGTTCCATTTTTTTTTTTATTATTTCACTTTATACGTAGCGAAGCACGTACCGGGCCGCTAGTAATGTATATTTTATGTTTTCAATGTTAGATTGTAAGTTTTGAAACAATAAAGCATAGAAATTGTCGATTTTTAATAATCCGCTAGGGCGCCTTGAAGAGGCGTTACCGCGACGTAAGCACTTTCACAAAAATGCTTATAACTTTGTAAATACATAATCATCGTATTTAGATCATTTTTGTTGTAATAAGTTAGTTTTATAAGCCCTCAATATATAAAAATAGATTAAACATTATTTGTAAAACTTTCGAATGTCAGGACATGCAAATAGAAAGAGATAGCAAATTTAAGAAAGAGGTAGAGATAGAGACGATTATAAATAGTTCAATTGCTCTGATTGGTCAACCCTTTTCGCGAACTCTGAGATTGACCTACTTTTAATTTCGTTTTATTAATCGGAGCATGTCCTACGTTCGTCAGTTCCAGTTCAGCACAGCAAGACGACGGGCAAGCAAGATAGAAAAATACTGAAGCGCTCCTGAATAGAAAATAATAAGCAAGAAGCTAGTTAGTTTATAAGAAGACTTGTGAAATGATCAATAAATCCACGCTTTGTGCATCTTGTGATTGGCATCGAGGATTTTTATTCGATCACTCTCTCTCCAACAATCCCAACATCTCGCACACATACGGCCCGTCCGTCTGATGCGAAGCGGTTACCGTAGCGATATTAGCTCAGCTGTCAACGCAGCAACTGCTTCCCTTCTGTTGACTTTAATCACTCGCAGGAATACAACAACCCTCAAGGGAATTGTTATTTAGCTGCGGTATTCTGCGAGGTGGAGGTACTTCACCAGTCGGGCAGCTTACAAATACGCTGTACCCTACCTCTCTTTTTCCAGACCCGCTTTCGCTAATGGGCAGAGTGTACCTCGTGCATGTGAGGTAGGGCTTGGCTGTAAAGATCGTGGTGAGCCACTAGCACCCCTGCCTGATGAGAACCGGTTTCCGTTGCCAAATGATAGCTCGTAACATAATATATTCCTGTCGCGCCGCCACCCTGCTGCCAACGCAACAACTTCTTTCTTTCTGATGACCTCACTCATTCGCAGGAATACAACAACCCCAAGGGAATTGTTATTTGGCTGCAGTATTTTGTGAGGTGGGGGTACTTCCACAGACTGGTAGCTTACAAATACTGTACCCTACCCAAGGTCGTCGCCAGCCGATGGCCCAGGGGGTTGGGGGCAAGTTGATATAGAGAATGAGAAAACTATGAATTGTAGGTAAAGTCGAGAGCTCATGAAGCTTTACTACGAGCCTTACATTTACAGCAATTGTAATAATAACGGTTCAGAGTCCACCATGTAAGGCTTCACGAGTTCTTCACTGTACAATAAATAAAACTTATAAATAAATAGAATATCTAGTGGGCAGCTGCCCCTCCCTGCCCTCCCTTAGCGACGCCCTTGACTCTACCTCTCTTTTGCTAAAGCCTTCTCTAGTCGGCAGGGTGCGCTACATGCAGGTAAGGTTGGCTTTGGTCTGAATATGAGCCACGTGCACTTCAAAATACATACATATCCAGAGCTTATATAACTGAAGTTACATAAGCTCTGGTATCAAGGTCCTAACACATCAGACTAAGTGAAATGTACTTATCTATTCTCTATATTATATTCAGTGGTTATAGTATATGTATGCATGTGTATGTATGTATATAAGTATATGTATATGATATATTATATAGGTGTATATGTGTATGTATATAAATGTATTAAGTATGTGTATTTATGTGTGTATATAGTTTAAGAACATGTATTTAACTATGATTACTTACATAGTCATTATTTATTTACATTGTGCTAAATATAACTGCGTCACGAAACTTCGGTCTCCTTTGGTTATTCTGTGTTTGACTGGAAGAGATCCCTAATGGGATAAGTCCGCCATTGTACTTGTGATTAATATTACATTATGTATTACTGTTATAGTGCAATAAAGACTTTACAAACAAACAAAACAAACATATATAACCATATCATCCTTTTTTGAAGGTAAGTTAAGATGTCGGCCTAACTGATCTATCAACGCACATATGCAGCTTAAAATACGGGCGATATTCGATTGAAATTTAGTATATAGGAAACTTATGTCAAGAAATGATGTTTTCAAAATTTCTCTCGAGATAAGCGGATACAAGCGTAAAAACTCGCGGGCGACGACAGTTGGTTCTATATAAATTTAGATTAGTTACGAGAAAATCTCCCGAATGAGTTTTATAATTTGAAAGATGAATTAGGGAACAAACTCTTCAAGTCCAATTAAGCTGATCAGATAAGAGTTGAAATTAATTAGACTAGGAAACCAGTCATAAATTTCAAATATCCAGATGTTTAAAACAAAACGAGATTTCTCTGATAATCCTCTAATTAAGGGATATGTTGACTTATATGTCTGAATAATTAGAAGTCAATACGAGTATATTGTTTGGGTAGGTCTAGGTAAAAAGGGTGATCATGATGGTCTATGGATAAAGTGGGCTGCGTTGAGTATATAATTATATTTTTCACTTTCTTTAGATGATTTAACAAATCAAATATTTTTTCATTACTTTTAGTAAGGTTAAACACTATATATTGTATTATGAAGTACTATTACTTATACTGTGGTAGTACCTTCCAGTAACGTTAACGTGTTTAATCAATCATCCAGTAAAAGAAGGACTCACTTTGCCATCATGCAAATGGTCTACGCTATAATTAGACATGTAATGGTCTACGTTGACTGTATAGATTAAATAAAAAATGGATATCAAAGTGTTTTATAAATTTTTATTTTTCACATTAGTTCCTAGATTACAATAAATTTGTACCTATATGGTGCAGAAAATTTGGCTTGTACCCACATGTTCCATCTCTTTTGCTCCCGCTGGGAGCTTGAGAGTTCCGTATACTCCCATAGGGTAACCATGAACACTACTAACATAGCTTTAAAATCACAGGCCTAGGATTTCACTGCTTATTACTTAAAAAAAAACAATAATATTTAAAAAAATATATATTTTGATTTACCTGGGAATTAAACTAACTACAGAAAGGATATAGAACTCTTACTTAAGTTTAATAATGCGAGCAGGAGCAAAAGAAAGGGAGCATGTAGGAACAAGCTGAAAATCTATATCTATTGAGAAGTTTGATTATAAAATTAAGTCAAATAACCCTCAATACGTATTAATTTCCCCACCCAGTTAAACAAGACGCACAGTGGATGACTCAAGGGTATCCTCTAAGGGTTGGTATTAGATATCTTCCAGTAAACAGATGACGCATCCATTTGGGAAATCTCGTTGGATACAAATTGTACGGGACGTCAGCGAAAATAACGTGTTTGTTTTGTAAACGCTAATAAATGAAAGACTGTGAAAGGTTTATTAGGTTATGACAAGGGAATTGACAGGCCAGGATTTTGTTATGACTTCATGTATTCTGAAGAACTCGATAGCGTCGTTGCGCGTGTCAGTCTAATCGAACACGCAAGTTAAGCAACGTCGACCGTAGCCTGTTCATGGATGGGTTCATTTATCTCGAGATCCTCCGTGCTTCGGAAAGCACGTTAAGCCGTCGGTCCTAGGTATTATCATTAGTTGATAGTCGTCAAGCCAAGTCAGTGGCCTGGCGGCCACTTTGGGGGACAACCCCCAAAGTGGCCGCCTACATGCTACAAGCCAGGCTACAAAGCCTTGCTGGCCTCCGCCAACCCGCAGTTGAGCAGCGTAGTGGAGTGTGCCCTAAACTCCTTTATTTGAGACCCGTATCCCAGTAATGATGAATAAGGGTTGTCGACGATCATAATATATTTATTAGATATTGATTTTTTTTTTAATTTTGTAAAAACAGCTACATATCAAAAATATCAAAATAGTCATCTTTTTTAATGATCGATACTCTTTCTTCAAGTCATAATATAATAAATCGAGCAAATCGATATTCTCATCTATTTAGAATTACACAAAAATGTTTGAGATTAATCAATTATGCTTGATGCCTGCTGGGCCCCAAACTACGAGAAGTTACCCCGAAATAAATATATTTGGTTACTTTTTCTATGACAAAAGATTAGCTGTTTTCCATACCGGGGCTTCCGCTGACTCCCCGATTGAGCACCGCTGCGGTGCTCCTATTTTTGCTTGCGGATCACAAGAAAATCCTAACCTAACCGAGAAAACCCTAAAATCGCAAAATCAGGGTTGAAACTTGTAATTTGGTGACAGAGTAGGTTCAAATAAACGAATAATTAAAAAAGAGAAACAACTATTATTTGTGAATATAAAATATTAAATGACTTACTTGAATATAATTATCGTGTTGCCTTAAATGCATTTATAATTTATTATTTATCCGTAGATTACCTACAATAACACAATATTAGATAAAGTATTTAAAAGAAATATCATTTATTTTTAAAGGTGAAAAAAAAACAAGTAAAATTTATGTAAAGCTATGGTTATTTGAAAAAAATAAAAGTATTTAATAAGTACTTAAATCTTTCTCCATAAAACGGACGAGGATTTATTTCTGCCAAGTTTTGACGGTCAGCCGAACTGCCGAAGGCAATGGAGAACTGTTTAAAACTTCTTAATTGCTGGAAAGTACCAGAAATACTTACTTGAATGAATTACGAATGAGATAACCTACATAATTTTGGTAATTATCATGACTGTTAAATACTGTTTATTGTGCAAGGTTCTTACGAACTGACATTACTTAAACTGTGCTTAGCTTAACTTGATGATGTTGATAGATATGAAAAAAAGAACTTTCTGTTTCCACGAAAAAAATATTTCAAAGTATAAAATTAACATTTCTATTAGCTAGTGGTATGGTTTAAATTTAAAATACCCACCGTACCACCAGAGGTACGGTCAGGGGTACGGTGGGTCTGAAGTGGAAAATTACAAGGATATTTTATTGATACTGTTGGTTGTTGGCACTTGTTGGAACATTATTGATATTCTGCTATTAATAAAGCACTTGTACTATACTGCACTCTACACGCAATTAAATTTATTTTTACCGACCCGGGTGCCTACCGGCTAAGTTCAAACCGATCCCCATTGGACTTTTTGATTATGAAAAATTTTATTAGCTTAGATTTATGCTAATTATTGTGTTTAGCTGGTAGAAACGCTGGACCTCTACCAACTAAGCAGAAGACGTAATACCTATTTTTTAAATCAAAAGGCTTCAGCTTCGGCGGTAGGGTTCTGATTCGCCTTAAGGTATTGTCAAGGTATGTTTGTTTATGAAAATGTTTTGTTGAAACACCAATAACATCACTTTACCTTGATAATGCCATATTGAGAAACCGGTCGGTATAAATAAATTTAATGATGAGGAACAGTACGAGTGTTTTATTAATAACAGAATACTGTTGAGACCTGAAGCCTAATCGAAACTAAAAGTCTGGCAGCGGATCGGCGACCCTTTGGTGTTGCTGATCTCCATGGGTGGTGATGATTTTTTCTACCAGGTGACACCAGGAGGTCTACATGCTCGTTTGCTCCTCTGTAATATAAAAATAAAAAACAATAATTCCGCGTTCTTTATAATGTGTTTCGCTTAATGGCGTGTCGTCTACTAATTTAAAAATAATAAACTGTTTGTAGAAGGAAAAGCAACTGTTACCTACCCACGAGCCCATAGTTCTTCGCCGACTCAGTCCCAGCGAGCGTCATCGTCGGCGGCGTCACATACCGCGGCTCCGTGCATTATCGAACGTCGTTCATATGCTTCAACAGCGTCACAATCACAATCACAACCACAAAATCATAATTTTCGTCACTAATCCATGTAATTTCAATATAGTTATACAAAACATGCAAAGCTTATATGCAAAACTTGACTTAGTACGAGCCTTCCTATACGATAATTGCTTAAAGATACATGCACTATGTGTAACTGAGACATGGATAACGAGCGCCAAACTCGAACTAGTCAACTTCACGGGATTTGTAATGGCAGCTAATTTCTGTAGACAACATAGGCGGGGAGGGGGTACTTTAGTTCTTTTGCGCGACGACCTTGAATATACGGTGTTAAAGGAAATATCAGAACTATCTATCGAATATGCTATAGAAATGTGTGCCGTATTAATTCACAAAATTAATGTACTTTTAATCGTAATTTATTGGAATGGCAAGCGGAGCGATTTATTTTATGACAGATTGAATTCATTAATGGAATTAATAAGAAAGAAATACAATTTGCTTGATGTAATAATAGGCGGCGACTTTAACTTAAACATGCTATCAAGTTCTTATCAATCTACTGAGTTAATCGATTTTATGCTAGAACATAATTTTAATCAATTAATAAACGAACCGACTCGTACCACGAGCACCTCGGCTTCCTGTCTAGATTTAGTATTCACAAATTTCAATAACAAAAAAATAAATGTATCTGTAGAAAATTTCGGATTTTCTGATCATTCGGGTACTACGATAAGCATTATAGATGCACTTGTAACGCACAAAAAACCAGTAGAATGGAAACTAAGAAAAAGAATATTCAACAAACAAAATATTAGCTGTTTCAAAAACGAACTAAAAAGTATCGACTGGATTAAACTTCTAACCTCAGAGTCCAAAACGGTAAATGAAAATTATGCATTATTCAACGCTACGCTAGTAGGCATTTTAGATAGATGTATTCCTAAAAAAATTATAAAACTTAAAGCGAATAAAAAATATACATGGCTCACACAAGGTATTAAGATCTCGTGTAGAAATAAACGACTGCTAAAGCCTATTGTCATCCATAGTAAGGACCCTATCTTGAGAAAATATTATAAATCATACACAAAAATTCTGAAAAATATTATTAAAAAGTCAAAAAGAATTGATTATATACGTCAAATGAACAATTGTGAAAATAAAACTAAATGCATGTGGAAAATAATAAAAGAGCGAACAAACAAATATATTAAAAAAACTAAGCAAAACTTAACGCTAAAAATAAATAACGGTATAATCTCTGACCCCCATCAGGTCGCGAATACATTTAATAGACACTTTGCATCTGTCGGGTCAAGTAGCGGGGTCGGGGGGGCGGCACCTCCCCGGGTCCAGCGCACTGAGAATACCATTTTTCTAAGCCCAGTAGAACCACGTGAAATCCATCAAATAATTAAAAGTTTGAAAAGTAAATACAGCCATGGCATAGATGAAATACCGCCTATATTAATTAAAAACTGTGCAGATGAATTGACTTTACCTTATTACCTGTTAACAAATCAATCCTTTTCAGAGGGTACGTTCCCTGATTTATTAAAACCATCGATAATCAAACCTGTGTGCCTTATTTCGGCACTGCCCAGGTCTCAGATCTTGATTTTAACCAGACAAAAAATTAGTCGTTAATTTGTCGAAATTTGTCGCCCAAAGCAAAAAATTTGTCGGGGTCCCGTTAAAGAGTTATGAGGTTTTTTTTGTGGCAGTGCCGAAATAAGCTTATTTCGGCACTGCCCACTCGGGATCTATTAAACTACAAAACATAGCGAACATATGATTTTCCCCAGAATTAGTCGTCAATTTGTCGAATTCAGACACCAAGTATCAGAATTAGTCGACCTCCCGTTAAAAAGTTATAAGTATTTCTTTGTGGCAGTGCCGAAATAAGCCTTATTTCGGCACTGCCCAAAAAAACTACACCACCTAGCGAAAATCTGATTTCACCCAGATGTTGCCTTGAATTTGTCGAAATTTGTCGGATATAAAACACAACTGGTCGACGCGTATTTAAAAAGTTACACGCATTTTAATAATTCGCGTTGTAGTCAGAGAGCCTAACGTAGGCAGAGTAGAATAACACCACCCCATTCACATATGGCTATCGTAAAAAGCAACTAATGTAGTGCTAAAGAACACCTAAAGCATTCGTAGATCAGAAAACAGTTGCATGCATTGACAAACTTTGCCAGATTCTGAAAAAGGAAGGAAATGAAACGTTTACTGTTGCATTTTGTGCATGATATAATTTTGATGCAAGATCTCGGACTATATTTACTATGAGAATTATTAAAATGCGTGTAACTTTTTAATTACGCACCGACCAGTTGTGTTTTATATCCGACAAATTTCGACAAATTCAAGGCAACATCTGGGTGAAATCAGATTTTCGCTAGGTGGTGTAGTTTTTTTGGGCAGTGCCGAAATAAGGCTTATTTCGGCACTGCCACAAAGAAATACTTATAACTTTTTAACGGGAGGTCGACTAATTCTGATACTTGGTGTCTGAATTCGACAAATTGACGACTAATTCTGGGGAAAATCATATGTTCGCTATGTTTTGTAGTTTAATAGATCCCGAGTGGGCAGTGCCGAAATAAGCTTATTTCGGCACTGCCACAAAAAAAACCTTATAACTCTTTAACGGGACCCCGACAAATTTTTTGCTTTGGGCGACAAATTTCGACAAATTAACGACTAATTTTTTGTCTAGTTACAATCAAGATCTGAGACCTGGGCAGTGCCGAAATAAGGCACACATCAAACCTGTCCATAAAAAGTGCTCTAAACTCGACCCAAACAACTATAGGCCGATAGCGCTTTTGCCTACCTCATCAAAAATATTTGAGAAAGTAATGTTGAGGCGCTTAAAATCATTTTGCGAGAAATATCGCATATTTGATAACTCCCAATATGGGTTTCGCGAAAACCGCTCCACAGTCTTGGCGGTTTACACATATATTCAAGATATATTAAATATAATCGACAACAAGAGTTATGCAGTTGGTATTTTACTAGACATGAGCAAAGCCTATGACAGAGTCCAATACGACATATTACTAAATAATTTATATGACTTAGGAATACGGGGAAATGCACACGAGTGGTTTAGATCCTACTTAAGTAATCGTGTCCAGTATGTAGAAATTGAAAACTTTGACCATAACTCTAAAACAATAGACATAGTAAGATCAATTCCTGTTGACATTAACCATTCAATTCCCCAAGGAAGTGTCATTGGGTGCATTCTATTTTTATTATATATTAATAACCTTCCAAAAATAATTAACGATTCCTGTGTTTTGTTCGCGGATGATATTTCTATTCTGACATCTTGCAAAAATAATCAATACTTGACTAATAAATTAACTGACATTTTAAACGATATAAAAAGCTGGATGACAAATCACAACCTTGCCTTGAACTTCGCGAAAACAAAGCTGATACAATTTAGACCCTACCAAAAAACTTCGTTAGACATTAATTTTTATTATAACAATATTAAATTAGAATGCGTTGACACGGTAAACTTATTAGGCCTACAAATTGACACACACATAAACTGGAAAAACCATATTAAAAAAATTAAAGCTAAACTATGTAGTTTCTCTTACGCATTAAGAGAACTACGTCAAGCTACAGACGTTAATACCGCCATATCAGCATACCACGCCTATGCCGCCTCATGGTTAACATACGGGATCATACTCTGGGGTAACAGTGTGGATGTGGGAGAACTCTTTACTGTCCAAAAAAGATGCATTAGAGTCCTCGCTAATATAAAAGCTCCCGACATCTATACACCTAACTTTCACAAACCTTATTTTGTTAAATATAAAATACTGTCTGTAACATCCCTATACATTCTAGAGATATGTAAATTTGTTAAAAAATATCCCGACTTCTTTACAAAAGCAGTCAATAGATCACGCAAAGTTAGAAAGCAGTTCAGACACAAGCTAATAAAACCAAAATCAAATCTTGCTATGCATAGTTCTAGCCCTAATTCGATGGCCGTCGAAATATTTAACAAATTGCCAAATAAAATAAAAGATATTGACCAAGGAGCAAGCTTCATTAAAAAATTAAAGACCTTACTAGTAGCCAAATGTTATTATACTCTTGACGAATTTTTAAATGACAAATTAGATGACATATAATAAACCGTTCCGTACACTTCAGACTGTTGCCATACCCTTATAGGGTCATAATATGTAATAACTTAAAACTAACATGTATTTTAAGATCGACATGTACCTACATATTATATGCAATAAAGATATTGAGTATTGAGTATTGAGTAATTCTTTATCTATGTAAATACGCATTTCATATGAATTATGGCGCTTTTCCATAATATATGGTCCTCCAATAAAGTACTCGAGCCTAAGCGGCACATTTTTCTATAAAGAATACTAGTGTTTTTTTTTAATATTCATTCCATAGAAACATTCAAACATCGAACAATCCGATTTAAAAATATTTTGTATCTTCGCGAATACGCGTTTATTCCAGTAATCTTCAAACAGACAATGGACCACAAAATTCAACCCTCTTCGAAAGAATAGATTCATCGAGTTTAACTCTTCGAATCCTTATTCGCTGCACGTTTTGAGTTTTATTGGAATTAAGCTATACTGAACCCTTTACGTTTGCAGGCGTTTTGGCGGCATTACCAAGGATTACTGTTTTTCGAAGGGAAGTGTGAACCGACCGAATTTAAAGTCGGAAACACATTAATAGAGCCTTTGTTTGAAGAGTTGTTATTGTGTTGTAATTGGCTTAGAAGTTCGATGGCTTCGTTGCGCGTGTCTGTCTAATCGAAAATGCAAGTTAAGCAATGTCGACCGCAGCCTGTCCATGGATGGGTTTATTTTTCTACACCTCCTTCGTGTTTTGGAGGGCATGTTAAGCCGTTGGTCCCGGCTGTTGTCATTAGATGACTTCTTTGGTAAATCACGGGCTGTAATTGGCCAAAGACATATTGTCGTTAACCAATCGCAAATGCCTGAATGTTAGTCTGTGATTGATTAGCCAATCACAAGCCATGTATAGACTAAAAGAATCAGTTGCCAGTGCAATTATTTAAAATTGAACTGTAGACAGTGTTAACAATTAATGAACCCTAACAATAGTATAGGTATATATTTACCCGAAACTTTTATGATAACAGTGATTAATTGTGTATGTGGTTCTCTTTTAATGAAAAGGAGGTAGAATAATTTTGCTTATTGAGAAGTCGTAATACAATAAATACTTATAGCATAATTATCCAATTAAAATATTTGCCAGAAATGTTTATTCTGATTGTGTGTATCACAGCTTAATGTCAACATTTTCAAGTTAGAATGGAAAGTCCCTCTTCAAATTTATGAATCCTCGTGAAATTTGTTGTGAATTTATTTGTTATTTTAATGAGAATTATGAGGACATTTTGGGTGCTTAACAAACAAAATACAACTCGAATATAGGTCGGCATCGTCACCAGTCCATATTTAGCCCACTGCTGGAATCAATAGCAGGGGTGTTTAGAGCCTTTGTTGCCCGTGGTTCGACTGATCCTGTCTGCTGTGAAGCGGTTACTCCTACTTTATAATGTGAAATATCGCTTGCGTGGCGCTACGTCCGCTACGAATGTTGTAACTTCTTGGTTCCTGGTGACCTCACTCACTCGCAGGAACATAACAACCCTTAAGATAATTGATATAAGGTTGCGATATTCTGTGAGGTAGAAGTACTTTCCCAGTCGGGGACCTTATATAATACGCTACTTTCTACCACTTTTAAGAGCCTTGTTTGTTAGTCAACAGGGTACACATGCAGGTGAGGTTGGCTTTGGTTCTTAAGCGGTTGATGAACCATTTAAATCCTACCATGTTGCTCTACTACTTACTTACTACTTTAAACCACTTAACAATCACTGATTAACTTAATTATACTTTAATGGTTACATTTTGGATTGTAAGTGCCACATCACCGTAGGGCCAAAAAAACCTCTCCTGCACGTGGTGCATTCTGCTACAAAAAAAGAGGTACAGGCGAAAAGAGAGGGAGTGCATGATGCGATCGACCGGGGCAGTAACTCCATCCCACAGCAATCCGCAGCGAAATAAGAATACCCTTATGTGAGGACTGCTGTATTCCTCCAGCGGAGGCACCAGAACACTACCAATACTCGTTTATTACCAGCGTCTATAGGCTACGGTAACCGCTTCTCATTAGGCAGGTCGATGCTAGTTTTGCACCCGATTTATTTTAAAAAAAGCCAGATACGGATCAGAACGTGGTACAGATGGCGATAAAAAACCCAACCATCTATGGACATGTTATGATCGACGATAAAAAACCCAACCATCTATTGGCATGTTATGAGCTTAACACGACTGCTTCAAGCTCTTTTATACTCTTTTAACATTTCGCATGCCGCGAGTTTTAGCGCTGTATCAAGTTCCGTACCAACGCTGTACCCACCATTGGACCGCAGTACGCGAGGGATTAAGGTTCCTGGTTAATCCAGATTCTGCTTTTCATTGGCAACCTCACCTGCACGAGGTTCCACCCTGTCGCTGTGGCGAAAGAGAATATGGCATGTCGAATTCAACTGGGGAAGTATCTTCACAGAAGACTGCAGTCAAATAACAACACTCTTGAGGATTCTTGCGTTCCTTCGAGTGAGTGAGGTCGCCAGACGCAAGATGTTGCGTTAGCCGCAGGGTGCCAACAAGCCTCAATACTCCTTGTATTGAATAGATGCAATGGTATTTATTTTATGTCAGGCGAATCATATGCTTGTTTGTAACTCGACGTGGTATATAAAAATAAGGAATATTTTAATTGTATAGACAAATAAATGAAGTAATCAACAGCAAAAGTAGGATATAATAGGTCGGGGAAAAAGTCTTTTCGCATTATAGTATGTATGAACTTGCAATAAAATCTCTTTGGTTATACCATTTGTATCTGAAAGGTTTTGATATCTTTAAAAAGTTTAAATTTTAAAAAAGATAATTCCAAATTCAAATTAGGTAAATGTGTGATTTTCATTTGTTTTTTTTACTGTCAAGATGAGTGAATCTAATGAAGAAATTCGATTCATTTTAAAATTTTACTACAAAAAAGGTAAAAATGCAACGCAAGCTGCGAAAAAAAATTGTGTCGTTTATGGACCTAGTGCAGTGTCTGTGAGAGTAGCACAAATTTGGTTTAAGCGTTTTCAATCAGGAAATTTTGATGTGAAAGATGCACGTCGCTCTGGTCGCCCTGTTACGGATAAAATGGATGCCATTTTTGAAAAAGTGGAGCAAGATCGGCATATCAGTAGTTACCACGTAGCTGAAGAATTAGGAATTGACCACAAAACAGTTTTGGCGCATTTGAAAAAAGCTGGGTACACTAAAAAGCTCTATATTTGGGTGCCTCACGATCTCACTGAAAGAAACCTAATGAACCGTGTACTCATTTGCGATTCTTTACTACGACGTAATGAAAGCGAACCGTTTTTGAAGAAGCTTATAACTGGTGATGAAAAGTGGATCACGTACGACAAGAACGTGCGAAAAAGGTCGTGGTCAAAGGTCGGTCAGGCTTCACAGACTCTGGCAAAACCCGGGTTAACCCGCAACAAGGTGATGCTGTGTGTATGGTGGGATTGGAAGGGCATTATTCATTATGAGCTGTTACCGCCAGGCAGGACTATCGATTCTGAACTCTACTGTCAACAACTGATGAGATTAAAGCAAAAAGTTAGAGAAAGCGGTCGGAATTAATTAACAGAAGGGGTGTGATTTTTCATCATGATAACGCTAGACCTCACACATCTTCAGCCACTCAGCAAAAATTAAGAGAGTTTGACTGGGAGGTGTTAATGCATCCGCCGTATAGTCCTGACCTTGCACCTACTGATTTCCACCTGTTTCGGTCTCTTCAGAATTCTTTAGGCAATGTCAGGTTAACATCACGAGAAGACTGCCAAAACCACTTGTCGTGGTTTTTTGAACAGAAGTCCCAAAATTTCTATAGTAATGGGATCATGTCTCTACCTACAAGATGGCAAAAAGTTATCGAACAAAATGGCACCTACATACTTTAGTTAAATGTAAATAAACTTTATTAAAAAATGTTTTGAATTTTCATATAAAATACGAAAAGACTTTTTCCCCAACCTAATATTATATATGTATATAGAAAATTTCCAATTCCACACGTATGCACATAATTTTGTATTCAATTGTGAACTTTATTGTTATTGGCGTAAGGACATGGAGAAGTAATTGAAGTGTGTATGTACGTTGCAGTCATAAAAGTCGTAGTACTCGTAAACTATTGTGCGTTTTTATGATTCATCTCGAATGTTTACTGGAGCCCTCGTGGCTCGAGTGCGTGGTGTATGTACAGTCGAATGGAAAACAGTTTTTTTTTATTTTCTTATCGTATAGCTCTTTTTGTCAATAGTGTGCCATGGCATAGAATTCGGTTGTTTTTTTTTTTTTACCAAAGATGACAAATAAATTAAAAATTCAGTTGACTAACAATCTGTTGGAAAAGGACTAAGTATGGTTTCTATGATTAATTTCATTAACAATAACATAGTGAAAATTAGTGATAGTTTACAGGTTAATGATAACCAAGGTTGCCTATAATAATTATCTCAATTACATAAAACAAATATTGATTCAAGTGTTGGCACATGAGTTTTGCAGAAAAGTAATTTTCTGAAATTATGTACATATACCTTACATACTAGATACTAGCCTATTTTATTTTCCCCGTAATTTCTATTTTGCTAACCAAGATTTACAAAGATGTGGTTGTATTGTTCGAATCCTACATAGCAGGTGCACGAAATTATTTAAAATAAAAAAGTTACATAATATGATTTCCACTGTCGTACTACTCGCGAAAAAATAAAGATTCACTAATGCCACCTTGATGATTGGCCATTGAAGAGGAAAGCTAGTGGATTGTAGATAGAGATAGAGCTAGTGGATGCTGTTTCCTAATGAAATAATGGGCGATTTCAATGAATATGAAATCGCCCATTATTTCATTTCATTTCAATTAAATGTCATTCATATGTTTTATTAAAGATTAATGCAAGTACAACGAAGCACGGACACGAGCAGGAGAAAAGAAAAACAAGTGTCATAAACTTCTTCTTAACAAATAGTTAATAGACAATATAAATGTAAAATAGGTCTAAACAAAAATGCTTGTTAAAAAGCTAAAACTAACTTGCCATCTATACTTAAAATAAATCTGTAGAGAGGTCAATTCTGTACATGAAATATATTTCCAAAATAACTATCTGGGGGTGATTAGTGATCGATACTGATACCAAAAATGCAATCAGTAAAATTTTTGTCTGTCTGTCTGTCTGACTGACTGTCTATTATATATATATTATAGTATGTTCGTTATAGAAACAAAAACTACTCGACGGATTTTAACGAAACTTGGTACAATTATTCTTCATACTCCTGGGCAGGTTATAGTATACTTTTCTAAGAAAGGAGTCTTTATTTCCCTAAAAAAGTTGGCTACGGATCAATGACTTTTAGTGACATTGATGTCCGTGGGCTGTGGTGATTGCACATCATTGACCCCTACTTCTATGTAAAAAAATATGCCTAGACAAGATTAAAAAATGGTTTCAATCTATTATTATAACCCCACAAAATGGAAACTCAATTTTCCTACAAATTTTCTGTACGACTGTATTCTAGTGCGAAATTTGTGCTGTGCTCGTGTCTAAGTAAATTTGGTCATCGCACCCAATCTCTGTTTACGAGGGTCAGCCCCCAGGCGCAAGGTATCGAGATTTGAGGGCACTAACAATGAATCATAGCCATGAAGACGTTTCTTATTTAATTTACTCTCCCTGCTTTTATTTTAGTGCCTACTTTAGTGAGAAAAAAATTGAAGCTGGTGCTCGAGTTAGAGAGGAATTTCTATTCAATAATAATTGTCCTAATTAATTTCGTAATTAATGATCATTGACTTGGGGAGTAAGCTGGTGAATGCGTGACGAGAGCGTTACGGAAACAGCGAACGGAAGTTAAGAGGGAGATATATGTTAGTATAGCTAAAGAAGTTACTTCAGTCGTGTGGTCTAAAGCATACTCGTTTATTTTTATTTTAAATTCTAGACATTGAACAATAACTACTCTCCCTAACATATCACCTATACCTCCATCATACCGGCCTTCGAAGTTAGCTCGTAACGCGGCCCATATATCTTGTCCTATCCACTCACGCTTTACGCATCCTGTGATGAATGACAGAGATAAAAGTCATAAAATAGATTACACTGAGGTTACGTTAACCCAAATCAACTGCAAGGTTTCTTATAATTTCAAAAGGATTGACTTTTTAGGGTTGGATATCAATCAATGAGATATATTAGGGGCGTAGATTCTTATTGTAAATTTGAATGAAGTCTGGATTAATTTTGACATTTTGTTAAGGAAATTAAACCAAAAAATCCGTATAATCAGTGATGTTGTAAATACTATAGATAATGGCATACCCATATTAAATTGCGTCAGAAAACGGTTCCTGGCCCGGGAGATCTATGGCTGTCGCTATCCTTATCATCTCCGCCCTTTAATATACTTGCTATCTCTTTCCCTCGTCGAGTACATAATTAGCGCACTTGTGTCGTTTTCTCTTGCAAAAGCATGAAATTAACTTAAAATACGTGTAAACAACTAATGTTATTGGGTTGGGTACTTTAGAGTGATATGATCCTTTGGGCTTTATTTACTTTATCTGCCTGACTGGGAAGTCCTTACACCTCATAGAATACCATAGTCAAATAACAATTCCCTTGAGGGTTGTCGTGTTCCTGCTAGTGAGTGAGGTCACCAGGATGGAAGGACCTTATGCATTGGTAGCGAGGGTGGAAGCGCGCGAACGATGTTTCATGTTGTGACTCGTGTGTCGGGCGGGCCGTATGCTTGTTTGCCAATCGACGAAGTATAAACAAAATGATGGCGGTTGTTCTTTTTTTTAATATGACTCATTCATATTAAAAATATATTATTCATTGGAAACTATCAATTTGTCTATAGCTTTCTCTGTCTACGCTAAATTCAAATATACTCGTAGAAGCTAGTGATGTATAATTTACCAAAAAAGTTTCTGTTTTCGATAGAATCGAACTCGTTGCGCGAACATCGATTGCTTAAGTTATATTGTATTTAAACTTTTTGGTTAACTTAGTTAACTTAACGTGTGACCCTCACAAAACCTATTTATAACACAAACCAAGATCACTTAAGTATGTGATAACTGATAACGTTGGTTTAGAAATTTTTAGCTATGTGCTGCACCGTACCAATAAAAAAATGTTTTAATATAGTTTTAAAACATCAACGAAATAACTTTAAGTTTTCGGCTAAGTATGAATTATGAAATAATTATTACTTGTTTTCTGATCATTTACTTTTATTTATTTAATTTATTTATGTATTTAAATATTGACCACAAATGTAACCTAACGCTAAAAACATTCTCTACAAGTCAACCTTCGGGGCAAGCAGAAAATCACGAATGCGGTTCTGAAGAAGCAAAACTAAAGCAGATTTTAGTAATAAAATTTAATAATACAACTGGGTAATAAAATTGTACCTATAATTACTGCAGGAAATAAAATAAACATACGTAGCATAATTATATATTTAAATATATATATATTTAAATAATATAATTATATATTTAAATATATATATATTTAAATATATAATATATCTATTATCTTCGCACTAATATATCTTAGCACTAAGTTATCATCATATTTATACGAGTATATTGAAATATACTCGTATAAATATGATGATAACTTATTGCTTAGATAAATCGTCTAAAAGAATTGCATGGGTTTCCTTTTTGAAATTGAATTTACTTGTTCCAAAATGGCCCTAATAGATTCAGGTAGTGCTTTTTTTTATTTTTCCTATCACATTTTTTTAAAATTATCCTGCTGTTTCAAAATTCATACTCAACAATTAAGTAAGCTAGAATACAAGAAAAGTTTCATCGCTTCGCTGTCCTCTGATGCGATCTCGCTATGAAGGAATTTTAAAAATATTCAAACATTAAAATATAACCTTTCTGACATAAGTATAGTATACATTACGTTAGTTCACAAAAGGGCATATAAAGGTACTTTCTTTGAATATGCCTATAAAAGATTGGAGCGAACAGCACCGGAGGCACGTATTTCCTTTTACGCGGAGACCCGTTTCACAGATCACTTCGGCAGAAAGTCAATACTAGGTCAAGTTTTATGTACTTAAGACGTGATTTCTGTAAGCCAATTTTTTAACGGTATCTGTGACTACTGTCACAGTATTAGCCGAGCTATTCTACTTAAGAGTGCCCAGGTAGTCTGTTGGTTTACAGGGGTGATAGCGGGACGGGTAAAGGGCCTCTTGCTTGGTTTGTTTACTGGACGAGAGACTAGCAATCCTGTGATATAGTAACGTTGGTGTACAGGGGAGCATTAGCTGTAGGTATAGAGTCTTAGTCACAGTATTAGTAATAGGTACAGTGTGACCTCTCCCTGCTGCTCTCACGTATCGACCTCACTCCCCTTCTGAGACGTATCTGGAACAGTTTGTATGACGCCGCACGCACACTCGCTTTGCACAGACGTCGTTGTTTATGTAATAAACTAATAATTAACAACGCGATATTTGTATGGAATAGCTGGGGTATGCTATTGTTAAGCCTTTCTATAACTACTTCGCCTACTTTACATCTCCGTCATGTAATCGTATCTAGTTCATTATATTCACAAAATTTTATTTATCAACAAAACATATGAAAATAAAAGAGTACAATATTCTATTCCTTATGACGAATACTTATAAACTGAAGACTTACAAATCAGGGTAGGTATACACCCTCGGGAAATATAAATAAACAAGATACACATCTTATGAACAACATTCGGGAAAATGAAATGGTTTATTCTCAATGATTTCCAGGAAATTTACAAAACGATAGCATTTTTCAATACTCTATCAATAATCTCAGAAACGTAGACACATAAGAGAGGAAGGCTCATTGTTGGCTTTTTAATTATGTCTAGAAATAATTCTAATTTTTAGGGTATTTTCTATGTATTATAAGTATGTTAATTTACTTATAAAAAAACATATATTTAAGTACGTTTATCACTTGCTTTTATAAGCAAGTGATAAACGTACTTAAATATTTGTTTACCCAGTTACACACACAGTTTACTTAAATATATATCTAGACCCAATTAAGCGCAAAGCTTGTACTATGGGTTATCCCATAGTACAAGCTTTGCGCTTAATTGGGTCTAGATGGCGCTGAGTAAATTGTCCAGAAATATTTATTTATTTAATTACTTTTATATATAGCCACGGGTCTATTTATGTATAAAAAGTGTACCTTACTTTTAACATAGTACAAGCTTTGCGCTTAATTGGGTCTAGATGGCGCTGAGTAAATTGTCCAGAAATATTTATTTATTTAATTACTTTTATATATAGCCACGGGTCTATTTATGTATAAAAAGTGTACCTTACTTTTAATATGTGTTTATTACGATATTGAAAATATATATCATTTATTTTTTAACGCTTATCATTCTATAGAGACTAATTTAACGATATATTAATATCATAACAAATGAGTTTTATATTCACTTCTGACCCTTGGCGGTATAGTTGTTGAAATGGAAGAACTAATACAAAGTATTTACAGTTTACTGTCAAAATAACAACCAATGTTAAAAATTTACAATTAACTCAAGGGGGTCTATCATCTAACACTATTCCCTATTGGTAGTTAAACCCAAAGATTTTATTCAAATTTTTTCGGCTATACCTTTATAGCTTTTGATATTTTTTTATACTACGTCGGGTGGCAGGCAAGCATACGGCCCGCCTGATGTGAAGCGGTTACCGTAGCCATATTAACGCTCGCAACATAAAATATCGCTCGCGCGCCGCCACCCCCGATGCCAACGCAGCATCTCCTTGCTTTCTTGTGTACTCACTCATTCGCAGGAACACAACAACCCTCAAGGGAATTGTTGTTTGGCTGCGGTATTCTGTGAGGTGGAGGTATATTCCCCAGTCGGGTAGCTTACAATTACGCTCCCTACCTCTCTTTTTTTCGTCGTTTGTTTCGGTAAGAATTTTAAATTTCAAATTGAAAATACAAACCGAAAAAAATACTATAATAGAAGAAATAACATTTCACGAAATACATTATGTATTTGATTTTGCTTTAGTAAAGTATGACAACCGACTGCTGACATCTCAGTAAACAAAGAGTATGCAAATAGACCGCCCTAAATAACTCAACAGAACGAATGTTTAAAAATATCAAAGAAGATACAAAATACGACCAAACGCGAACAACTGAAATGACACATTAGCATTTATGTTAATTTCACCTAAATTTCGCAGTCGCTCGTGAAACGAAATTCTCAATGGCCATTTAGTGTAACTGAGAAGTTGCATCCATGGGACTAGACTATTGTAGTAACTATTTTAGCCATTTTGGTTAAGTACCTAGATACAGAGCTTTGCTTGGCGATTTGTGCTATCATGCCAATGTATTGCTATTCTTTCTCAAGTGGCTGACAATATAGCCATTTTTATAGCTATGTTTTTTATCCCGAAAAAGCATCATTCGAAAAAGATGTTACTTCCTAGAAGGTTTGCACCTGACACTTAACTGTTGGAACATCAAATTGACAAAAAAAAATGTATATGATATAAGTGCAAGGTGGGGGAATACATATTTTTTACAATTATTGTTAATAAGAATTACGTACTCACCTACCTTACCTTTCCTTACCTTAATTAAGGCGACGTTAGTTCATAATTTCGTATTTTGAAACAAGGTTTTTTTACCATGTGTACTGAAAGCATTGAAAAAAAATATGTTATAATTGACCACCTAATATATCTTACTCCTCGATTGTCGATGTCAAAACTATTTCACAAGCTTTTATTTAGTTTCACCTGTCCCGTTGTCTGTAATCAAATCTTGCAACTTAAATTTGACCCACTTCCCGGTTACCAATCGAGCTGAAATTTTGCATGCATATGTAAATCGGATGACAATGCAATATTATCATGACATGGAGCTGATCTGATGATGTAGGGTGAAGATGTCCATAGGAACTCGGTAATTAAACGACACTACCCTATCGAGTTTGGGCTCGTTTGATTCGTCTTGACTAGTGATTTGGTGCTAGATGATAACCAGGTTCTGATGATGGAGGAGGAAGATGTCCATAGGAACTCAGTAATTAAACGATACAACCCTATCGAGTTTGGGCTCGTTTGATTCGTATTGACAAGTGCTTTGGTGCTAGATGATAACCAGGGTCTTATGATGGAGGAAGAAGATGTCCATAGGAACTCAGTAATTAAACGACACAACCCCTTCGAGTTTGGGCTGGTTTGATTCGTCTTGACAAGTACTTTGGTGCTAGATGGTAACCAGGGTCTGATGATGTAGGGGAAGATGTCCATAGGAACTCGGCAATTAAACGACACAACCCTATCAAGTTTGGGCTCGCTTGATTCGTTTTGACAAGTGCTTTGGTGCTAGATGATAACCAGGGTCTGATGATGGACGAGGAAGATGTCCATAGGCAGTCAGTAATTAAACGACACAACCCCATCGAGTTTCGGCTGGTTTGATTCATCTTGACAAGAGCTTTGGTCCTAAATGGTAACCAGGATCTGATGAAGGAGAGGGAATATGGCCATAGGAACTCGGTAATTAAGTGACACAATTGTATCGAGTTTGATTGGTCTTGATGGGTGGTGAGTGGTGGTGGTTTGATGGACGTAAATATACGACAATATTTATGCGAAATAGAACTAAAAAGTTAGAAATAAAATTAAAAGAAAAAAATCTTTTTTAAAAACAAGCTTTTATTACTTCTTAATAAAAAGAACTAAAAAGTGAAAAATAATTTAAACCTGATAAGATTCAATTTGTTATAAATAAAAGCGTGTTACATTGTGATTGCAAAAGAAAAATAATGGAGTTTTATGGTAAATGTTCTTCAATGTTCTATCACAATGTAACACGCTTTTATTTATAACAAATTGAATCTTATCAGGTTTAAATAATTTTTCACTTTTTAGTTCTTTTTATTAAGAAGTAATAAAAGCTTGTTTTTAAAAAAGATTTTTTTCTTTTATTTTTTTTCAGTTTATTCCTGCTGTATTTGCTTTTATTAAATGAAAAATATATCAAAATAATTGTCATTATCTGTGCGAGTAGATTTGGCGGTCAAGTTTATTGGAGGATGTAAGTACGTTTTTAAACCTGGTTCTTTCGATAACTATATATACATACAGAATATAAGTTAGACTTCCAGCATTACAATTGTGGAAACCACTTCCAATTTCCTGCAGTAGGTAGTTCTTTTAGGACCGTGATGCGCGCACAAACATACAATAGTATACATTACAATGCAATGCAATGCATGCATTGCAGTTCAATGCATGCAATTCAATAAATACATTATCCTGTATCTAAATAAAAGATTTTACAGAACATACAGACAGACAAAAATACCAAAAATTATTGATTTGCCTTCTATTGCTCCTAAAAAGACCCCCAATTTTTTTTTCCTTAAGTGTCTCCTATGTGGAGACATAAGCCAATTTGACCGTTATTATTATATATTGATGCCAATTGTTGCCTATGTTCCAAGCAGAAGAATTCTTAATTTTGATTATAACACGCGATATCCAATATTTAATTTATTGATCAAAGACACATCACAATAATTACAATTATGGAAATCATTCAACGAAGAAACAATTGCGAATATCAAACAGAACCCACAAATCGATCAACCAACCCATACATATAATACGAGACTGCAGATGACGGAAAGGGTTCTGTCTGACGGCCCTAATTAATTCTGAATCATCCTACAACGAGAAACATAGGCTGGCGACTGAACAACGCTGTTGTTTTAAAGGACCCTTTTTAGGGATCCGTGAGGGTTAATTAACTAATGTGGTTTGACGACTGCCAGTGCAAACATAATAATTGACATTGTATTTTTTCTTTTCATTTAAAATGAAGCCCATATGCCCTATTTATGTTGGACGAGGAAAATGTACGCAAAAATATCATTAAAATGTCCAAACGAGGGTTCCGGCCCAAATTGAGATTAATAACTTCATTTCCTCAAAAATATGACGTTTTTGAAGGGAAGCTTGCGACGAAAATATATATTTGGATATATTAATGGATATATTGACGGTACTAAGATTGAAACTAGTAAAATAGAAATGAGACGTGAAATAAATGTAGGTATCTAGTTAAACACTTTATTGACTCAACATCTTCAGCAACTTCATTTAAGTACTTTGTGATTCAATCTATTGTTGTTGTTTTTACTAATTTCCTTTTCGGAATTATTATATAAATGATATTTTTTCAAAATAAAACCCTGCAACAGTAGTTACTTATTTTGTATTACTTTCTACAGGCAACTCCGTTCGCATGTTATTCATTAAAGTAATCTTCTTCAGGGGCAAAGTCACAGCTAAGCTGTCTCTGTCTATCACCAAATATTATCATTTCTATAGATATGGATTTCACAAGAGTAAAAAAATCTAATACAAAATAATGCTTTAAAACGTGTTAAGATTTATTTTAAATATTTTATTATTTAACTTTAATTTCCAAAAAAAAAAAAAAACTAAATAACGTCTCGCTCCTTCTCCCCTGAGATATTTAGCGTCATTGTACTTCCTGACAACAAGCTAATTGTCATTTTTTCATCTTCATCCCAGCCTGTATTCGTCCAATGTTGAACATAGGCTTCCCCACTAGAGTAGCACACGCCTCGCTCGTGAGCGATCGGTATCCATCGACTCCCTACAAGTTTCTTGAGGTTGTCGCTCCATCTAGTGAGGGGTCGTCCTGCACTGCGTCCACCAGTAAGTAAGGGGTCGTCACTCGCAAACCTTTTATACCTAGGGGTTGTCGGTGTTATAAGCTTTGCTGCCGGCACACTGCTACTTCAGCTTGCTTATCCTTTGAGCAATATCGGTTACTTTGGTTCATGTTCCAGTTTTGTATGTATTCAGAAATTTGTACGATATCTATGTTAAATATTGCGATTATGTAACTAGTGCCGTAACAAAAGTTGTAGTGGGTATTTCATCCCACTGCTGGAATATGGGTTTCCCCTCGAACTCGTCGAAGGCCTTTAGTTAGAGCATACCACGCTGCTCAACTGCGGGTTGGCGAAGGTTAGTGTTTTCATGCCGCCTACGGGTCACTGACTGCCGGGACCGATGGTTTAATGTGCTCTCTGAAGCACGAAAGAGCTCGAGATAAATAAACCCATCCATGGACAGGCTACGGTCGACGTTTCTTGACTGCCACATCGAGCTCCTGGCTTACAAATTATTAATTAGACAAATGTCTTAATACATAGAAATTTGTGTTTCATAAACATTATAAACAATATGTATTGTAGAGATAGCATCCCATTGATCTTTTATTACGTTTGCTCAGAGGGAATGAAATCACAACTTTTGGAAAGAAATGAACTGTAAGAGAAAGGGTTGGGGCACGCGACGTGAATGTAAAATGGTAGACGTTGATTTGTTAAACCGTCGTGTGCATACTAATGTAAAAGTGGGTTTAAATTAAATTGTTATCTGAAAGAACAATTCTCTTATTTGCTGCTTGACTGGAATAAGGAAGAGGTTTATTTAGCTATATTTTACAAGCTCTTGTTTAGGTTTTGTAGTGAAGTGTAGTATAGTGTCTGTATTAACAATAGGAAGTGTTTGTAATTATTTGACCTTATTTATTTGACATAATATGTAATATGTACTAAATTTATTATAATATATATACAAACTAAATTGTAAATTTTGTATTATCTGATTATTACAAAAAAGGCACATATTGGCAAGTTTCTTTCAAGCTCTTCTTCTTAGCCAATGGTTGATACCGAAATGCTAGTAGATAGTAGTCATCATCATCATCATCATCATCAGGTAATTTTAGTGTACTACAGGAGCACGACCCTCTCTCTTCCGTCCCAGACAGAAGGAGGATTTGGCCTACACTCCCCACGCTGGCCAGACGGGTTGGGGAGGCCTGATCGATGTTTTATAATGTATTTCCCTTAGTCGCCTTGTACGACATCCACGGGAAGAGACGGAGTGATTCTATTCTAGTCTGCCTGAAGCCACACGGCCAGATAGTAGTAATAGTAGAAAAAAAAGGAATAATATTAATAAAAGTATGTAAGACGTGTCTAAGTGCCCTTAAGGGCCCAATGACAGAATAAATAATTTGATTTCATTACAATTTCATTTCATTTCATTTTACCCATTTTCCATTGTTCGATTGATTTGAAATCAGACACACTTGTTTGGTTTTCGTGGCAATCCAATATGTGTATCAATTTACTTTTTGCTTGATGAGCAAACCCAGTAAGTGAACTCTTTTTAATGTTTCTTTTTTTTAAATAATCTATACTAATATTATAAAGCTGAAGAGTTTGTTTGTTTGTTTGTTAGTTTGTTTGTTTGAACGCGCTAATCTCAGGAACTACTGGTTCGAATTGAAAAATTATTTTTGTGTTAGGTAGCCTATATTTCAAGGAAGGCTATAGGCTATATAGCATCACGCTACGACTCATAGGAGTGGAGCACCAGTGAAAAATAGGAAAAAAATATTCCTTTTGAGGGCTTACGTCGCGTGCGCTGCGTAAACGGTTGAAGTTACGCAAAAATCATGTATGACGAAATTGTTCCTCTTTAAAAGTTCTAAAAAAAAGTCCGCGACAGCATATGTCTATCTTTTAAGATTAACTCACTATAACCTTTTTTTACCTACTTTCTCCTATTGATTACCATGAAAAAACGTTATAGTGTGTCAATCTTAAAAGATAGACATATACTGTCGCGGACTTTTTTTTAGAACTTTTAAAGAGGAACAATTCCGTCATACATGATTTTTGCGTAACTTCAACCGTTTACGCAGTGCACGCGACGTAAGCCCTCAAAAGGAATATTTTTTTCCTATTTTTCACTGGTGCTCCGCTCCTATGAGTCGTAGCGTGATGCTATATAGCCTATAGCCTTCCTTGAAATATAGGCTAAGTATCTAACACTAAAATATTTTTTCAACAGTAGTTCCTGAGATTAGCGCGTTCAACCAAACACACTCTTCAGCTTTATAATATTAGTATAGAATTAGATAGTATAGATTAATTTCATATATAAAACTAGCTGTTACCCGCGGCTTCGCCCGCGTGGTCCAGGGAAGCCTGCTGCCATTGATTTGTGTATATTTTTCTTTTGTTGTATTTTTTTTTACTTCGTGAGATAAAAAGTAGTATATATTACTATATATATGTAGACTTTTTTTAGAACTTTTAAAGAGGAACAATTCCGTCATACATGATTTTTGCGTAACTTCAACCGTTTACGCAGCGCACGCGACGTAAGCCCTCAAAAGGAATATTTTTTTCCTATTTTTCACTGGTGCTCCGCTCCTATGAGTCGTAGCGTGATGCTATATAGCCTATAGCCTTCCTTGAAATATAGGCTAAGTATCTGACACTAAAATATTTTTTCAACAGTAGTTCCTGAGATTAGCGCGTTCAACCAAACACACTCTTCAGCTTTATAATATTAGTATAGAATTAGATAGTATAGATTAATTTTATATATAAAACTAGCTGTTACCCGCGGCTTCGCCCGCGTGGTCCAGGGAAGCCTGCTGCCATTGATTTGTGTATATTTTTCTTTTGTTGTATTTTTTTTATACTTCGTGAGATAAAAAGTAGTATATATTACTATATATATGTATATATAATATATAGTAATATATACTACTTTTTATCTATATACTATATAGTATTGTATTACTATTTATATAATATTGATAAATACTATTTAAGGAACGTTTGTTTTTACTATTTATATCTCACGAAGTAAAAAAAATACAACAAAAGAAAAATAGGTACAAAGTTTAATGATGATCGGCTACATAGAGCGTTAAGAAATAACAAACAAACGAATACTTACTTTAACACTTACAGTATTAGTATGGATCAAGACAAAAAAAAATTGTTCACCACGTAAATGATTGCACTCTGCGTGGATCGAATTATTTTTTCCGAGGGAATAAAATGTTTTTTCCTGGATAAAAAGTAGCCTATGTTACTATCCAGATCGGAAACTATCCCCTGTTAAAAAAAATCATGTCGGTACTTATGTTCCTTTCGACATGATAGAATGCCAAATGATTACAAAGTTTATTTTTTCCCATGGGATTAAGATGTTTTTGCGGGATAAAAGGTAGCCTATGTCACTTTCCAAACAGTAAACTATCCCCATTTCAAAAAGTCATGTCCTTACTCTACTACGTAACTATCCCGTTAAAAAAAAATCATGTGGGTAGTTAGGTTCCTTTCGACTTAAAAGAAGGACAAATGATTACAAAGTATGTATTTTCCCGTAGAAATAAGATGTTTTTCCTGGATAAAAAGTAGCCTATGCCACTCTCCATACCGTAAACGTACGTTATTAAAAAATAAAGTTCATTTGTCCTACTTTCACGTCAAAAGAAACCTAAGTACAGACATGAATTTTTAATAGGGTAATCTAGAGAGTGACATAAGCTACTTTTTATCCCGTAAAAACAATTTAATCCCATGGGAAAAAATAAACTTTGTAATCATTTGTCCTTCTATCACGTCGAAAGTAACGTAAGTACTGATGTGATGTTTTAACAGGGGATAGTTTCCGGTCTGGAGAGTGACATAGGTTACTTTTTATCCAGGAAAAATATTTTATTCGAAGGAAAAATAAAGAGGGCAAACATTTATGTGGTGAACAATTATTTTCTCTTGAGTGTGGGCGTTTCATCCATACAAATATTATAAGTGTTAAAGTAAATTCGTTTGTTTGTTATTTCTTCATGCCTTAACTATGCAGCCAATCATCAATAAAATTTGTACATACTGTTACTACTTTTTATTCCACGAAGTAAAAAAAAATACAACAAAAGAAAAATATACACAAATCAATGGCAGCAGGCTTCCCTGGACCACGCGGGCGAAGCCGCGGGTAACAGCTAGTAGCTAATAAAAGATTTTATAAAAAAGAAATCATTTTGAGGAACCTTCTCTAATTATTTTTGCTTTTTGTTTTATTCAGAACAACCTATATTCCTCCTACTACTGGAATATACGTCTCCTCTACGTTGAAGGGGTTTAGAACGTACTCTATCACGCTTCTAAATTGCGGGTTAGCGGAAAACAATATTTTCCATTCGCGCAATTGGAAAATGACGGTTTTACGTGTCCTCCAAAGCACGGGATGCACAAATTCATCATACAGACAGGTTACAGTCGACAGATACGCGCTTCCCATATTTTATATGCTTGTTGTCATGGTAAACATTTCGCTTTTTTCCGTTTCCACAGAATATCTTTGATGGTATACAAAAAGGATTTTCCCCCCTAGGCACTAATGCGTGGCACTACCATCCACGGGATTGTTGTCATGAAAGATTTTTATTCCCCGTGGCGCTACCGGTAGTGACACTAAAACTACCGAGCAAAGAATGTTGGTGCTTACTGTATTACAATTTCGCCTGTGTAATGCACATAAGTAGATTATATTTAAGTTATGCACGCAAATCGAGCAACAAATTAAGTAATTGGTGTTTGCAACTGTATTAATTTGCCTGTCGACCTTAGTCTGAGTTCACCATATGATTGATGTTTTATCTGATGTTTTTTATATTATTTTTCTATGTTTTAACAATCGAATAACTAAAATATCAAGTGAATGACTCGCCACTGCATAGTAGATATATACAGCAGGTATATATAGAAGGTATATATACTTGTATAATTATAAACTGCGTCGGATGACAGATAAGCATACGGCCCGCATAATGTGAAGTGGTTACAGTCATATTTACGCTCGAGACATCAAATATCGCTCGTGCACGCAGCGACTCTTTTCTTTCTGGTGACGTCACTCACACGCAAAAACACAACTACCCTCAAGGGAATTTTTATTTGGCTGCGATATTCAGTGAGGCGGAGGTAATTCCTCAGCCGGGCAACTAACATATATGCTATATCGTACTTCTCTTAAAAATAATATAATATGGTAATACTGGTGTCATAATCCATATCCATACTAATATTGTAAATGCGAAAGTGTGTCTGTCTCTCTGTCTATTTGTTTGTGGCCTTTTCACGACTAAACGGTGGAACTAATTCGAATGAAATTTTGGCATGGATATACATTATATCCCGATGAAGGACGTAGACTACTTTTTGGGGCCATATAACCGACAGACACGCGGGCGGGGCCGCGTGCGAAAGCTAGTTCAAAAATAAAGACAATTACTCATCCTCGTGGTCAAAAGTTCAGACTATTTACGTGATGTTTGTTGTGAATTACACAAAACGTATAGAATTAAATTAATAATACAAATACGACACAAAACAAAATATGTTTGGTGTTTAATACATCGCGAGAATGTATTAATTGTCATTGAATTATTCAGTTTGTCCATCATTAACCAGATAATGAATAGTAAACTGTGTTTCATTATTCATTTGTACGATGCAGTTGCATGATTATGCAACGTGGTTTAATGATAGGGTTGGTGCAAAAATACTTTTGGTTTTTTAAATAAATTAGTTGTGCCTGCGAATTCTGTCTGTCTTTTTCGATTTGCTTGAAGTATACTCCACCACGCTGCTGATCTGCAGGTTGGTAAAAATCCACAGGGTTATCAAGTGCTGCGTAGGCCGCTGACTTGTCTTGGGGACTGATATCCTAAGATCAACCTCTGAAGTTCATGAAGTTAATGTATGACATCCATCCTTTCGAAATATGCTTAGGGTGTCCTCCAATGTCTCAGAGGAGATGTTGGCTCGAGAGAGCGGCAGGGCGAGTACCCAGTCATACTTTACAGAAGTACTATTACCTACTTGGTAGCTATTACCTATGAGGATCTCGATGGCGTCGTCAGTCTCAGTACATCAGCTTTACCTATCACGCAAGTTTAAACAATGTCGACCGTAGTCGTAGGAGGAGTATGAATGGGTTTATTTATCTTGAACTCCTCTGTAGTTCTGAAGGTACGTTGAGCCATCAGTTTCAGCTGTCATCAACTTTTGAGCGGCCTTAATATACTGGTCTCCCGTAACCTGCAGCTAAGCAAGATTCACACAAAAAGCCAATCTCACCTGCACGCGGTGCGCCCTGCTAACTGACAGACGAGGCTCTGGCGAAAAGAGAGGTAGGACATAGCGTATTTTTTAAGCTGCCCGACTGGGGAAGCACCTCACAGAATACAGCAAATAGCAGCCAAATAACAATTCGCTTGAAGGTTGTTGTGTTCCTATGAGTGAGTGAGGTCACCAGAAAGAAAGAAAAGAAGGAATATAGGCTGGTGACGGATTAGCGACCCCTTGGTGTCGCTGATTTCCGTGAGCGGTAGTGATTGCTTTCCATCAGGTGCCACACATGCTCGTTTGCCACACTCTCATATAAAAAAAAACAGCGTAGTGGAAAGCGCCTTTGATTGAGGGTAGACTCATACAGGCTGGGATACCCTAGCAGTAGGATGAATATGAGATTGCGCTCATTACTTACTTATACAATGCATCCTTTCGAATATGACGTACCAAATACGCTTTCGTACTAATCTTGATGTTTATACTGAGCAAGCCGTCGGTTGCTGCCGACCAATGTGTTTCGACTCAATGACTACGATAGACTGCGAATAATATAATAATACATTTAGGTAGGTACCAATAAATATAAAAAGTCTATACGCATACTTGTCTATTACAATTTCGGGCAACTCTGCGTGACATGCGGTAACTGCAATGCGTAGCGATTCGCATATTTCATCCACTGCAAATTGACCTTAACTGCAAATTTTTAAACCAAGGGGACAGAGTTCAAAGTTGCTTAACTTGTTGTGTTCGGATACGCACAATTAGAGGGGTATAGAAGTAATTTATCAGCAGGGAGTGAGAGTGCAATGCGACAATCATGAAATGCTTTTATTTTTCACAATTTGGTTGCTTTTATCGGCTCTTCTGCGGTTATAGTCTATAGAACCGCAGTTTCCACACGTAATTAGGGGTCAGCTGGATTGTTTTATAGGAAAATAAGCTGTATTTTCGAGGAAAATAAGCGTAATAGTATATCAGCTTCATAATTAGAAGTATCGTCATTATTAAAGTCGTTGTTGTTCGTAACTATCATACTACGTAAGAGTACTACGGGATTGTACTATACTCGTAGTACGACTGTACTATCATTATAATAATGTATGTAAAAATTGCATGCGCAAATGTCATGAATAAACTTTTTATCTATCTATCTATCTCTCGACAAGACGAGCTCGGTGGTCGAATGGTTAGCAATGGCCGCTATGACTCCGAGGTCGCGGGTTCGATTCCCGCACAAGACAAACATTTGTGTGCATGAACATGTCTGTTTGCCTTGGTCTAGGTGTTTTCTATGTATTAGGTATAAGTATGTATTTACAAAAAAAAAATGTATTTAAGTACATTTATCAGTTGTCTAGTATCCCTAGCACAAGCTTTGTGCTTAATTTGGGACTAGATGACGCTGTGTAAATTGTCCAGAAATATTTATTTATTTATCTATCTATAAAGCCTCGCATGTCTCAGCTGTTAGCAGTGTCTCGCTATAAAGATATCGTATCTGCGTAGGTGTGATGTGATGTGCTTAAGGGTGAGGAGTTCGACGGTGTCGTTGCCCGTATTAGTTTTAATCGATCACGCAAGTTAATCAGTGTCGACCATAGCTTGTCTATGGATGGGTTTATTTATCTCTAGTTTCTCCGTGTCGAAATACGGAGAAACTAGAGATAAATAAACACGTAAAGCCACGAGGGCACGTAAAGCCATCGCTTCCGTATGTTGGTATTAGATGACAGTTGTTAAGCCAAGTCAGTAGCCTTTCGGCGGCTTGAAAACACTGGCATCAGTTGCAGTCATCAACCAGCAGTTGAGCAGCGTGGGAGAGTACGCTGTAAACCCCTTTGATTGAGGGAGTCCTTATCCGAGCAGTGGGATAAATATGGATTTATGCAATGCACGGTAAGAGTTCCGTAGAAAACTGTGAAAGACATCTGTTTTTTTTTATACTACGTCCGTTGGTAGATAAGTACGATATATGGTCTGTCTGATGTGAAGTGGTTACCGTAGCCATATTACCGCTCGCAACAAAAATATCGCTCGTGCCCCCGCTGCCAACGCAGCATCTCCTTCCTTTCTGGTGACCTCACTCACTCGCAGGAACACAACAACCCTCAAGGGAATTGTTATTTATTTGCAGTATTCTGGGTGGTGGAGGTACATTCCTCAGTCGGGTAGCTTACAATTACGTTCCCTACCTCTCTTTTCGCTAGAGCTTCGTTTGTCTGCGGCGGCTTCACCTGCACGCGGTACACCCTGTACCGCATGCAGATGAAGTTGGTTTTGGTTCAAAAATGTTGATGAACCACTTACACCCCTAAGTGCATAAGAAAAAATAAATCGTCGGACGGAGAGAAACTGACGGCTGTAGGGATAGCCAAAGTATTCAGTTTCTTCAATGTTTGTACGGGTAGAGTCGACGTAGTTTTGTTTGTTAAAAAACTTTTCCTTAGTAATGAAGTTTCAAATTACCAATGCTATTTTCTCGTGCAAAGAATTTCTTCTTGGAAGGAAGACGTATAAATTCTGTTTGCTGTTCTAGGCAATTTGGCCAATAAATATATGAAATTGAACCAGGTAACAACAGAACTAGCCGAGTTGGAATAAAGCCAGCCCGACTGATGGTGCTGTGTTGAAAAACGAGTTTTTATTGTAAACTAATTGGTTTCTTTGTTCAATTGTAAAATGCTGTAAGTATAACAAACATGTGTGCGATACGATGGGATTTGATATAATGTACGTTATTGCAATTTGTGTAACAAAAATAATGTCATTTCAGTTTTGAAATGCAACTTTAGATTTTTCTATCTAAATCAAGTTAATTAGATTCCTTTGAAACGTATTTCTGCTTTTGTGTAATTTTGTAGTTCACAAATAATAGATGGAGAGGATTTTGACATTTATTTAGCTTCACACTAATGTTTTTATTATTTACCACCACGAGACATTTGGTATTATTTTTTTTATACCACGTTGGGTCGCAGTCAAGCATACCGTCCGCTTGATGTGAAGTCGTTACCGTAGCCATATTAACGCTCGTAACATGAAATATCGCTCGCAAACCGCTACCAACGCAGCCACTCCTTCTTTTCTGGTGACCTCACTCACTGGCAGGAACATAACAACTCTCAAAGGAATTATTATTTGGCTGCGGTTTTCTCTGAGGTGGTGTTACAGTCGCGCAGCGTATATTATATATAAATACCCTATAAATATTAGTAATAAAAATTGAAAAGAAGTTCAGGGGTAAAATTTAGCAAACAAAACAGAAATCGTCGTCGTCAACCCTTATTCATCCCACTGCTGGGATACGGATCTCCCCTCAATAGACGGGGTTTACAGCAGCGTGGTGGAGCGTTGCTCAAATACGGGTTGGCGGAGTGTTTTCAGGCCGCCTGAAGGCCATTGACTTCGCTTAACAGCCCCCTTACCACCATCTCGTATTGCGATTCAATAATTGAATAGATTCCTTATTTATACCAATGAATAACAGCCGGGACCAACGGCTTAACGTATACTACGAAACACGGAGGAGCTCGAAATAAATAAACCCATTCATGGACAGGCTACGGCTGAAATTGCTTAACTTGAATGTTTGATTAGACTGACACGCACAACGATGCTATCGAGCTTCTCAATTTTGATTACGCAATAAAAAAAATCGAATTGGCTTCAGCCTAGGCGGTATAGACCCAGGGGCGCTACCGCCGAAGCTGAAGGCAATTACCATCGGATTTTTTGAATGCGAAATTGAAACTAATGCTTACATTGTTGGTAATGTTCAGCTCAGTTAGTAGAAACCCTAGGTAGTTCTATCTACTAAGATGATTGTCAATAACTTAAAGCTAAGACCAATACTTATATAAAATCAAAAAATTCGGTGGTAATCGGCTTCAACGTAGGCGATATGCCTGATATGCGACTGGCAGTGGACTTAATAAATCGTAGTGTGGGCGGTTTTGAGTTTGCTTTGGAACCGCGTTTCGAATAGTTCGTAGTTTGTTTGAATTTGAGCCGATAGACGGACGTGTCAGGGGTGTCAGGACTGGACTGATGTTATTTAAATTGCACCCGAAAATGCCAACTTGCATTTTTATTGCCATCCATTTGTTCGGACATGGAATGTTTCTTTGACAAAATAGAATTACTATTGGACTATTAGTCAAACTTAGTTTAAAGGATATAAAATAGGCACTAAAAAATCTTATTTAAGGAGCCCGGTGTGGTCGAATGGCTAACAATGGCCACTTTGACTCCGAAGTCGCGGGTTTGATTCCCGCCCAAGACAAACATTCATCATCATCAGGTCATTTTAGTCTCCACTACAGGAGCATGACCCTCTCTCGTCTGTCCCAGACAGAAGGAGGATTTGGTCTACACTCCCCACGCTGGCCAGACTGGTTGGGGAGGCCTGATCGATGTTTTATAATATATTTCCCTTATTCGCCTTGTACGACATCCACGGGAAGAGACGGAGTGATTCTATTCTAGTCATGTATATAGTATAGATCATATAGATAATAATATGATTCCGTGCAATTGTGTGTCATTATACCAGAGCCTGTAATAAAAACTTATTATTGATGTGATAACGTCTTTTCAATCGATGAACGCCGGCTGCACGCACGAAAAAGCATGACTCATTGTCACGTTCCGCCTGAGCGGAGCGGGCAAGCGAGAGCGCAGAACAAGCGACAGAGAGGCACGGTCGGCCTATGTTTCTTATGACTTTATCACGAAAAATTTTCGTCCGTATACCGACTTTACAGACAACCAATTTTTATGATAAAACAAACTCAGGCCAGCGTTACCTTACGACATTAGAGGTAATTATAAATTTACAAAGGAAGGTTCATTTACACTATAAATTTTCAAAATTGTAAAATAAACAGTTAATTATAAACAGGTAATTATAAACAGTTATTGAAAAGTTGCAGATAAAATACCTTCCTGTGTGTTCACGTTATTTTCCTTTCTTTCTGTACTGCACGTAGAAATGCATAGTAAGCGCTTTGTAGCCAAATTTTACTGAACGTTCGTACGTAGTGACGTTCGCCTATGGCCCATCTATATATAAATTAATGTCATGTACCTATTTTAAAACTAAAGCATATACAAGTCGGTACAAATGAAATCAGTTAAAGTTTCAGTTGCCTATCTATCTAAATCATCAATCCACATTAAGTCTAAGACTCACATCAAACTGCCATTCCAGCTAAATTTCGACATAAGCTAGGTATCGACAGCTCATAATTGCATGTCGTGCAGCCTGGCAACGTTTAATGGATAGTAATTAACATGCCAAAATCAATACAGCTACAATATATAAACTATTTCCCATATGTTTCCGTCAGATATGTGGTAGGCAGATTTATACAATACTATCTTCCACCCGCGGCTTCGCCTGCGAATATTTTTTTTTAATAAAAATATCCACGTCCTTTCTAATACCCTTGAGAATATGTGTACAAAGTTTCATAATAATCGGTTGAGTAATTTCGGCGTGATAACGTAACAGACAAACTCACATTCACATTTATAATATTAGTAGGGATGACCATAAACACACAAAATTATCAACAAATTGAGTTTTCATCGCATTCATATAAGAAAAAGAGTTATCACTGTAAGGTAATAAGACGGATTGACGATTTTTCGTTACGATAGTAACATATAATATCATTGATTTTTTGTTTCGCGTCACGTTCTCGTTTTGTCAAAGGAAAGCACACAAATTTTCGAAACAGTGTGTAGTGATACATTATATTATTTAATATCAATCATGAAACGCTATAAGTTAAAGTTATACTATTTACAAAACCATAGGTGTTTATGTATAGTTAATGAAATAAACAGTTTAATATCATGGCAATTATTTAATAATCTCTAATCAGTCACTATGACAGCGACAGCTGTCAGTCAACTTGATAATTTATATTCTACTAGCGACCCGCCCCGGCTTCGCACGGGTGCAATGCTGATACTAAATATACTACAGAAGGTCTTTGCGCTTTGTCCTATCCAGTCCTTCCCCAGTTATAGGCACACGCCGCCGGCTCCGCGGCCGGTACCGCCACAGCCGTTATGTCCCTGCATTTTAAATGTGTAATATCTTCTAAACTATTCATTTAAATTACATGCTGTGAAGGGCCATATTGATCTATATTAAATGCGCAATGTATTTAAGGAACTTAATTGGATAAGGATTAATTCTGTATTGCTTAAAATCGCTTCGTAAATAAGGCATTATTTCTTTTAAAAAGCAAAGGATAACATAACGGTTATTGTGTGTTACCACTAAGAGATAGACATATACCATCGCGAACTTTTTTGTAGACCATTTTAAGGTGAACAATACTGTACTACATTATTTTGATCTATCTCGTTGGGTTCAGCCAGCGTTTGCAATGAAAGAGCAAAAAAATGTGTTTATTTACGACATCACATTAGAAACCTCTAAATTATCAGTGTTTTTCTACTATGTTATGCATATATTATACATATAAACTTTCCAGTTGAATCACTCTATCTATTAAAAAAAACCGCATCATAATCCGTTGCGTAGTTTCAAAGATTTAAGCATACAAAGGGACATAGGGACAGAGAAAGCGACTTTGTTTTATACTATGTAGTGATTCACAGTGTTGACACAATACATTGACATTTATGACAGTTATTCGCGCTGCGTTTAGTTATACGCTAGTGCTATTACATTTCAACTACGCGAGAATGTCATTGTTAATAAATATTTATATTCTAGATTTATTTTAATTCTAGTTCACATTAAATTCATCTTCGACGAGCTCGGTGGCGTAGCGGTCAATGACGCGGCATCGACACCTACGCTCGTGGGTTCGATTCCCACATAGGACAAACATTTGTGTGCATGAACATGTCTGTTTTTCTTGGTCTGGGTGTTTTCTATGTATTATAAGTATGTATTTACGTATGTTTATCAGTTGTCTAGTACCCATAACACATGCTTCGCTTACTTTGGGGCTAGATGGCGCTGTGTAATTTGTCTGACAATATTTATTTATTTATTTATCTTAATTTTTGGTTAACCATCAGGGATTGTCATCATGCGCTGAAGTGTGGCTAATTAAATGTATGATTACTTAAGATCTTGTTTTGTTTATGATCATCGCTTTCGTATTCGCATCGCCCGGGTCGGAACTGCCATCTGACTCCGCAGGGTCGGCCTGGGCACCTTTAAACCCACCATCTTAAATTTATATACTACAATGTATATAAATTATATTTATATACGACAATGTACATAAAAAATAAATTTATATACGACAAGTGATATGACAGTTTTACATAACTTCCCGACATTCTCTATCTCATATTTGACATGCCAATCAGGCGTTTAAAGAACGTAATGTAAAGTAAAATGTATGAGACGATGTCAACCATAGACCTATTATTTTTCGCAACACTAGAAGACTGGTGATGTAAAAGAGAAATAACAAGTATACACGTATGTAAAGCGAGTTAGAAAACGAAACTTAATTTTTATGCCATAAGAGCACGCAAGAAACTTCTTTGTCATTAAATCCCTACTTCCCTTACTAATATTATAAATGTGAATGTGAGTTTGTTTGTTACGCTTTCACGCCGAAACTACTTAATTGATCATCATGAAACTTTGTACACATATTCTCAAAGGTATTAGGAAGGAGCATAGGATACTTTTTATTAAAAAAAAAGTAAACGCAGGCGAAGCCGCGGGTGGAAGCTAGTAAGTTATAAAGAATTATTAGTTAAATAATTAATTTCACCCAACTTGCCAGAACATTATAAATATTCTATCTGGGATACAAACCCACGACCTCTCGATTACTGGTCGAGTGCTTTCCAACTGAGCTATCAAGAAGTTTTGTGGTCATCATCATCATCATCTCAGCCATTGGAAGTCCACTGCTGGACATAGGCCTCCCCTCTAGATCTCCAATAAGACCGGTTGGAAGCGGCTTGCATCCAGCGCGATCCTATGGTCTTAATGAGGTCGTCTGTCCACCTTGTGGGTGGACGTCCTACGCTGCGCTTGCCGGTACGTGGTCTCCACTCGAGAACCTTTCGACCCCATCGGTCATCCGTCCTCCGTGCTATGTGCCCTGCCCACTGCCACTTCAACTTGCTAATCCGCTGGGCTATGTCGGTAACCTTGGTTCTTCTACGGATCTCCTCATTTCTGATTCGATCTCGCAGAGAGACTCCGAGCATAGCCCTCTCCATAGCTCGTTGGGCTACTTTGAGCTTGTTCAGTTTTGTGGTGGTGGTGGCTAATTTTTGCATTTTTTGTCTATTGCTGTAAAGTCGCAATGCGGCGCCATCTACCTATTAAGTAATACTCTTATAAACAATGCATAGCAGTCCATCGTTGCAGATGAAATTCGGCTATTGTTTGATAACATCAAACTTATTAAATAATAATTATTTAAATAGTTGAGTTCGGCCAACTAGCCAGAATATTATAAATATTTGAACAATGGAAAAATTCACCTCCACAGCACAGCGACTTCACAGCAGTAAATACAAAATGCAAAAGTTCGCCACTATCACAAATCCACCGGTAATCGAGAGGTCGTAGGTTCGAATCTTACAAGGCGGGCAGGTGAATTTTTCCATTTTTTAAACATATAAATGTTTAAAAAATGGAAAAATTATAAATAATTTGTAACTATTAATATTGGTTGATACCCCTTAATTTTATTTCTTCTAAATTAATAAAATAATTGCATGTAATTTTACATCATAAGGGCATTAAATACACGCTTCCTTTTTGATGAAATGAGATCTTCAAAGCATATAAACGTCTTTTCATTTTAAACCTTAGTCGCATACTTCTAAGAGTAATTATCGCTTACATATAGAGAAATCTAGAACAGCCCGTTTATAAAGCTAATGTGCTAGGTAATATAAATGTGTGCGGTCGCGTCTCGTGACAAACAATTAATTTAGATAGTTGGTAGTTCTAACATTAGGCATGCACTACATGTGACAGTTTGTAGTTTAGTATGAGATGTCTTGATACTTATCATTGTCTTACTGTCATGTAGTATCACAATATAGGATTCACATGGGCACATTTTAATAATATGGTGCAATCTTTTTTTTTTATACTACGTCGGGTGGAAGACAAGCATAAGGCTCGCCTGATGTGAAGCCCTAGCCTATATTAAAACTCGTAACATGAAATATGGCTCGCGTGCCGCAACACCTCACGTGAGTGAAGTTACCAGGATCGAAGGAGGATGGACGGAAGGAACGTGCGAGTGATCCCAGGAACACAGCAACCCTCAAGGGAATTGTTATTATATAAATAAATAATTATTTCTGGACAATTTACACAGTGCCATCTAGTCCCAAATTAAGCGTAAAGCTTTGTATTATGGGTACTAGCAACGACGACTGATACATGTACTTAAATACATTTTTTTTGTAAATATATACTTTTAATACATAGAAAACACCCAGACCAAGACAAACAGACATGTTCATGCACACAAACGTTTCTCTTGTGCGGGAATCGAACCCGCGACCTGGGAGTCAAAGTGGCCATTGTTAGCCATTCGACCACCGGACCCGTCGAAATGTATGTATGTTTTGTATGTATCTCTGATTTTGATGAAATCTGGTCGAAATATAGGAAACGTTAATATTAATTCTAAGGTTGTTGTATAACGAAATCGATTTAGTACTTTTTGATGGCAATGAGATAATTAATATTTCATTATTACTCGTAAACTGGATATCTTTCCTGAACCATCACCAGAACCTGATAACCTCCGCCCTACCGCCGAAGCTGAAGCCGAATACTATCGGTTATTTTAATTGCGAAAATCAAACTTTAGGTTAGATTTGCGAGAATTGATTTTAGCTTAACTGGCAGAAACCATAGAATTCTTCCGGCCAAGCTCAAGGTGTTTGTCATTAACTTACACGTAAAATCTATTTTGGCGGTCAAAAAATCCGATGGTAATCGGCTTTAGCTTCGGCGGTAGGCCCCCTGTACATTGAAACGTACAATGACTTCAAACACATTCTCTCTGCTAAAAGAGTGAGGTGTTCTGCAGATTCTTAGTGATACTGCAACATCAGATAAAATGACACTGTTCTTTTAGATGTGAAGTTAACTTTAGTTCTAAAGAAGGCTAGCCACTTACATCATAAAAATATAGATAAAACTTTACATACTCGACATACTCATTAGTACCTATTTATAAAATTATTTTAGATTGTTTAATATATCTTGGATGAAATTTTAGATTTTGTTTATTTTATTAAATTTGTTAAGATAGTACTCATACCATCACAGACGATTTTTTTTTTTATCAGACTAACACGCGCCGTTCAGCCACGTCATTATTGACTATACAAAGTGCCGATTATTACCTCCTCTATCCAATTTACCGTGAAATTTTCCTCATAAACGATTCCTTCAACCCTTTCATAAAATATCGCCGCTCTTAGACCCTCGTGTCTATTTTCAAGAAAAACAAGCACATTAACTTCCACTCAGATCGCCGTACTAACGTATACTATGGACAGTCGCTAGCAATAGTGTTAAAAAGTCAAAATGACTATTACTATATTTGGGGTGGAAGTGGCTCATCAAGATCTTTACAGTCAAATCCAACCTAGCCTGCACTTGGTGCATCCTGCCGACTAGCGAAAGCGGCGCTGGCATCAGAGAGGTGGGGTACAGAAAAAAATCGCTGAGGGTTGATGTATTCCTGCGAGTGAGTGAGGTCACCGGAAAAAAAAGAGTTGCTGCGTTGGCAGTGGGGATAGCTGCGCACTAGCGACATTTCATGTTGCGAACGTTAAAACAGATAGATACCGTTAACGTAGACGTATATGTATACAAGGACGAATATATTCCTTGGAGGGATTTCTCTATTTTTTTTATATCACTAAGGTAGCAAACAATCATTACTGCCCGCCTAATGGCAAGCAGTCACCGTAGCCTAAGGACGCCTGCAATACCAGAGGCATTACATGCGCGTTGCCAACCCTGTACCAACCTCTTTATGCCCTTTTTGAAGAACCCCATGCTGTAGTCTCATGGGAAAACCTGAACAGTCAGTTGATCTTGAGTCAGTTGAGTTTGATAGTGCGTGAAAGAGAAGTTCTCTGGAACCGCACAGTTCCAATGTGTGAGGATGAATTCCCAGTTGCCGTGGTTTTTAAACTTATTATAGCTTATATAGAGAAGGAGTGCAGAACTCTAATATTTTTTTAAATTATGCATAAAAAATAAATTAAATCAATAAAAAAGACCAATGCACACACACTACCATGTATTTGACACACGCATACGCATATTATATACTCTTTTGTTTATTGTTAAAGTCATAATGGTCGAATTTCGACCAATGGGCGACTGCGAATGTGGTTTAATTCGAACAAATATTCATCATATATTTATAGTTACAAATGCCAGTTTACTAAATGTGGAAATTTTAACTACCTACTCTACTCTGTTAAATTGATGCTTTTATAGTTGTTCGGAATTGCTGAACTGAGTTGAAAACGTGTCTAACTTTTTATTCTGTAGTTTCGTAGTTTATTTCTATTGCTGGATGTGAATAAAAATGTCAATTGTGACTTGTCATACATATCGTTCAGCTAAAGTGGTATTGTGGCGGCCATATTTGCCGAATCAGCGATGGCAGATGGTGGAGGAAATTCTTAGAGTAGAGGGCGCATATGGGACGACGAATTGTGGGATGCTCTCACTCTAGATGGACTGATGGTTCCAAAAAGCGGCTGGAAGCGGGAAGCGGAGAATAGCGTTGTGGTGGAAAGCGTTGGGAAAAGCATAAAGCAGTAAGTAGATACGGGCTTTTAATGATGATGAATGATGCCATTATTCAGCTATAGTAAATTTGTGCTCAATTTAAATTTCTAAAACTGACTGTAGTTATTGCTGGGTTGGTCTTCTAGACCAAATACTATATATTTCTACGTTTTTAAAACAAACACGTGTTTAAAAAGAAATAAAATTTAAAACATAGCCCTTGTTTTATATCCCTATACTTTACCAGTCTTATTCATAAGAATTGCTAAAAATACGTTTAAAATATTCACAAACTAAAATGTTCTTAGGGGCTTAATATGAGCTGATTTTAAGTTTCATATTCATAAACGTTTCACAAAGCTCTTATGTAGTAGAACAGCGTGGTGGAGTAAGCTCTAAACCCGATTCAGGGTAGACCCGTATCCCAGCATGGGATGACTATGCGTTAATGTAGACCTCTCATTTATTTTTATATTAGAAGCACTAAGCATTATCAGCATGACTGTACAGGCATGCAAAGTTGCGCCCGGTAATCATTGTGCTTAACGCCCCGTTACTGAGGGCACTTCCGGTGTCTCGTGAGCGGCTCCGCTACTTATACAAAAGCCTCGCCAAATTTACTTCCGGTTTCCAGGTCTTTGTGCATTTCAAGTTTTTCCTGTGATAGTTTGAGTGTATAAAGGGTATTTTTACATAAACCTTTTATTTTTAACGAATGAACTTCACGGTAAATAGATAAAAAAAAATGTCTCTAACTAAAAATTCATATAATATTCTTGGCTATAATATCAATCAATCTGACCATAATTTTTACCCTTTAAATTTCCCCCAACACAATTTAAGTGCTTACTCAGCATAAAAGTTTGCGATACATTTATCACTGTGGCTTTTAAAGGTTCTTTTTTTTTCAATAAAATTAGTCAATGTATATTGCAAAAGACAATAATATCTTTACAGCCTTATTCATAAAAAAATATAGAAGGTTTAATAAGCTGCTACAATGGAGATTCCCAAAATCACTATTCATAAACGTTCTATGATAGCGTTGAAACATTCTATAAGCCTATATAATAAAAACGGCTTCATAAGTTATAGAACGGAGGACCTTACTACAAACTTTCATTTGCGACAAATATGGCCGACTAGTTCACAGACAGCATACTGATGAACGATTGGGAGATACAAAATTGTATTTGTTTGGCGTAGAGGCTTTATTCCCATTATCCGTTATCATTAGAGGATACCGTGAAAAAGTAATTTTAAGGTTGTTATAACAGCGATTGTAGTGAAGAATATGGTGTTTATGCACGTATTTTTTGGTACATGGAGCAATATTTTTTTTGTTGATTGATTAGTTAGGTTACCTGTCTTTCGGCATCAACCCATAATCATCTCACTATTGGCATATGGGTCTCCCCTCAATCGAAGCAGTTTAGATCATACTCCACCACGCTGCTCAACTGCGGATTAGCGGAAGTCAGTGTTTTCATGTCGCCCAAAGGCTACTGACTTGACTGTCAAGACTGTCGTCTAATGACAACAACGATCGAAGGTTTAACGTGCCCTCCGAAGCACGGAGGTGCTCGAAATAAATAAACCTATCCATAGACAGGCTACGGTCGACGTTGCTTAACTTGCGTGATCGATTACACTGACACGCGTAACGACGCCATCGAGCTCTTCACCTGTACACATGCCCTATTGCATTATGATTTAATTTGTTCATAATGCACAAATACATAGGTCTTGCTTCAGTATCGTGTCGTGGTTATTAGCATAGTTTTAGTTACAGCATGTTAAGCTCGATATGCTGTAAGATTAGTTCAAGAGTCTTAGCGAACTTTATGCCTCATAGAAACTTCAAACGTGTATTCAAACGCAGTAAAGTGATTGCAGGTATAATCATGAAAACAAGAAGGGTTGTCATCTTAAATATAAACACGAGAAACAATAACCAACCGGCAATTAAAAATAACAAGGTCATAGTAACAAAAAGAATGTCGCCAGTTAGTCGCCGTTGAAAAAATAATTTATAACTGGAGAAAAGAGAAATAATTTTTAACACGAACACTTTCCCACATATAATATTTTACATGGAGACTTTATCATCATCAGCCTGTATCTACCCACAGCTGGATATAAGCCTTCCCCAATGCTTTCCACCAGATACGATCCTCCGCCTTCCGCATCCAGCAGCTCCCAGCCGCTCTGTTTAGGTCATCGGACCATCTAGAGGGAGGGCGCCCAACACTTCGTCGTCCTATGCGCAGCATATATATATATATATATATATATAGATGGGGAAGGAAGGTATTAGAGTGAAGACTCTAATACCATCCTCCCCCATCTGCCATCACTTACTCGGCAGATGTGACCCGACCATTGCCACTTCAGCTTGCAAACTCTGAACGCTATGTCGACATCTTTAGTTCTCCGTCGAATTTCTTCGTTCCGGATTCGATCCCGCAGAGAAACCCCGAGCATAGCCCTCTCCATCGCTCGCTGCACGACCTTTAGCCTGTGGACCAGTCCGAGAGACTTTATATATGAACCAATTACAATGAGCCGTTTTCTTGTACCCAGAGGCGTAGGCCCTCGCGCTACAAGGCCCCCCGTGTTCGGTTCGGGTAGATAGAAGACCCCCCGACCCCCGGCTTTGATGGGTATGGGTAGAAGGGCCCCGACCAAAATTTTGACATGGGGCCCGCCTAGCGTAAGCTTATCTTTAATTGATATTTTCGTTTAAACCCATGAATTTGTTTTTCAATGGCGGCGTAGTTTCATCAACGTTGTAGTCAATTTGTATCTCACACTAGATTATACTTTCTGCCATTTTTTTTCAGTAGTGGCACATGTATAATAGTATTAATCCACCTACAATGTTATTTAAAATATTAAACAACGAGCTCGGTGGTCGAATGGTTAGCAATTTTTGGCCGCTTTGACTCCGAGGTCGCGGGTTCGATCCCCGCACAATACAAATATTTGTGTGCATGAACATGTCTGTTTCTCTTGGTCGTTTTCTATATATTGTATGTATGTAGGTATGTATTTTCACAAAAAATGTATTTAAGTATTATAATTCAGTTATCTAGTACCCAAAGTACAAGCTTTGCTTAGTTTGGGACTAGATAGCCGTGTGTAATATGTCTAGGAAATAAATATAAAGTACAGCCATGTTATCACGATTACCTACCTACCTAATAGCAATTGTAAGAAATAATATTCGTGGGAACAAAATCCACCTATAATTTCAGACTGGGAAGGCATCGATCATATCTGAAACGCCATGAATTGTAAAGTAAAATAACAAAATAAATGGAAAGCTACCATTGATCGTGATTAATTCAGAAAGCTTTTTAAACGGTGTTAAATTACAAGCAGGGTGAGTTTCAAGTGTCGTTGATTATTTAAATTGAAGTAGAAATCCATTAAATGTTTCAGGTTTTGTGTCACAATTTCCATTAGTAGAAGACGTCAGTGACTGTATGACAGCAGCCACATTAATATATGCTTTCGAATCATTAAGTTGGTAGATCATTAAAAGTCATTCTAAAATTTTTAATTTGATTTTAACGAATTGCGATGAATTCCTAAACTTTTTATAAGATAGAAAAGAAAATCTTTAAAAATAATATAATGGTGAAGGTAAAACCATAACAAAGTGAAGTTATTATTCGAGATAAGGTCGCCTTTGCATACCACTTACGTAAAATTTTGTAACTTCTTTTTTAATGGGTAATAAAGAATACAATAATAAGATCGCATCCGAATAACAATTTTCTGGAGACCATGAGTACAACATTTAGAGCATTGTTTCATTCCTGCGAGTGAGTGAAATACCAGGAAAACAGTTGTTGCTTAAACCACTTTTTGGACCCCTTCTTCTACTTAGGTAACTAAACTTTCATAACCAGTTACTGAGTTACAAGAGAAAAAATATTTTTCGCTGTTTGATAACTAGTGGTCAGAGAAGAATTATTTTTCCACTTTCGTAGATCAAATCAGTTCCATTTTTGTAACCAGAGATATTAGTTTATATGTATGTAAAGGATTGTTTTGGGATGTGTTAAGGATTGTTTTGGGATGTGTTAAGGATTGTTTTGGGATGTGTTAGGGATTGTTTTGGGATGTGTTAAGGATTATTTTGGGATGTATTAAGGATGGTTTCAAGAAAGGCATAAAAGGGGTTTGAAGGGGCGACAACGCGTGAGTGATGCCTCTGGCGACGGTGGGCTGTGTCATGGACATGGTCGTGGGTTGTACGTGAATACGGTATAGGCACTAAAATTATCTGAAAATTGCAGCGTTTCCCCCTCCCCCGCACGCGATATTCAATAGTCATTACTTTTTGGTGTAGAGCTTAGATTCACCCCGCCCGATCACACTTTTCGTAACGCTCTCGTCACGCATTTTACCAACTTACTCCCCAAGTCAAGCGGCGTAAAGATGTTTTACTTCAAAAACGAAAAGGATCCTGCTATCTGCATGCATATAGCGTTGTTTTTTTTTTAACGTGTAGCAGAGAATAAGTATATAGGTAATTAATTTGTTTGACATCTCTATTACATTAATAGAACAATATTGTTTTAATACTGCTTTATGAGATTGTAGTATGAGGGCCAGGTAGCTATTGTGTCGTCAAGCATCCGCCAAGAAAGGATTTATGAAAATTCCCACGGGATACCAGGATAGTATAGTAAATTTGTCATACAAAATAACCATTTTCATAAGTAACTAGCTGTCCCGACAGACGTTGTCCTGCCTTCTTAACAATATCGAATTCGAATTGGTTTCGCGCAATCTCTCAAATTACCGACAGTTCTGTCAAGCGATATAAACTGTACTTACATTAGAAAAGTTAATATGGTCGTTCACTTTTCTTAAATTTTCTATTTTTCCGCGCTACTTTTTTTTTCTTTCATAAGAACCTTCTCCTGAGAATAACATAAACAACATAAAAAGAATTAGCGAAATGGATCCAGACGTTCAAGCGTGATGCTGTGACCAAGGGAAACAGGGATTCATTTATATATAGAAGATAAAAAGTAACTGATATGACAAAGGTGTCAACATCCCTATTCTCAATTCGTTTAGCCCGATATGACACGCACAACGCTGTTGAGCTCCTCAATATAAACATTTGCAATCAAATAAACCAGTTCACTTCCAACCCAAGGGATCTGCGAGAGTATATTGTAGTGTTACGAGAACTTTGTTTGCATATAGTTTGAATTTTGTTTGAATACGAATCAGGTTTGATTTCCGCGGAAACACAAACATTTGTCATTGTGTATGCTCCTATTTGTACATACACGCTCACGAGAACAATACCTATGTGAAATACAGGTGTTACATATTCCTTTGCTAAGCTGATTATTTAGTCGCAACTTCAGCGTGCGTTCTAAAAAAGTTGATATTAAAGTTGCTACTTACAATTGAACAATACTAGTCGAAGTTGGCAACTCCATCCGAAGTTGTTGACGACGAGTGTGTCTAGTTTCAAATAATACAAAGGTTACAAAATTGTCCAGGGTTTTATCTGCGTTCAGGAAATTGTGAAAGGATAGTTTGAATTTTTTATTTAAATATGGTAATTATTTCCAGGTATTATATAAACTAAATTAACTAAAAATAAACTAATCTTAAAATACAAACTTAATTAACTAAAAATAAACTAATCTTAAAATAAATATTATTATGTAAATAAAAAGAAAGAAAAAATAATAATTAATAACTAAATCGCGTCAAAAAATTCCTCCGCATCACTGTCAAAAGCCATCGTGCCCAGAACGCTGGCAGCATTGCCACGCTGAATGGCAATGCTTATACGTTGTGCCAAATATACGCCAGCCCTCTGGTCACGGGAAGTATCAACCAAGCGCTTTGCTAAATCTCTAAATAGAAGCCTTGCACTCGGACCCCATGGGCCCACGATTCGACCCCAAACGGCTCAAATATATAATTACCTATAAGGTTTAAATATTTGCGCCGCTTAAGTGTCTCCGCTGATGCTGCAGCAGCTCCCGCAGATCCCGACGTGTGAGGGAGATGAGAAGGCGCTAGGGTATCGACGCAGGTTGCATCCCATACCAAAGGCCTTCCCATCTTCCATGGCAGCAACGACATCCCATCAGGTCTCTTACCATCGTCGCGCGCCAGACCATTTGGTTCCAATACAGCTGGGACGCCGGCGGTGACAAGAGCCCGACGAATAATGTCATTTATGCTGCCGTGACGTGGGATTCTGCCAGCGCTCCTGCGACATGAAAGCCCATGGTGTCCAAGACGGTTGACAGCTTCTCCACATTGACAATGATGCGGAGCAACACAAGGAACGCCTAAACGGAGGCAAGCAGCTACACGGAATGTTCCGTCGTCCAACATCGTACCTACATTGGACGACGGTAACGCCTGAAGCCAAAGGCCCGACTCCCACTCTCCCACAGCCAGTAGACGAGCACGCTCTGCAGAATTAGTAGCCGTAGTAATTAGGTTCTCACGAACCAACTCGCAGAGCGGGCTATCCCACTGTCTTTGGGAGGATGGGTTATCGGGCATATCTGTGTTCGAACAGGCTGCCCTCCAGGCATTTATGGCATCTGTTAAACACATCACCTCCGAATTAACCCGTGAAGGCGATAGGATTTTCCGGGTCAATTCTTCAGTGCTGTGAACCGATGACAAAAAAGCTGGTAGGCTCACACTAGAAATTTTGCGGATACCGAGCCCGCCTAAACGCACAGGTAATGTGGCCTGTACCCAGGCCCGGTCATCCAGGTCTAAATTTAAAAGAGATGATAAAGTTCTGTGTAAAAGCAGATCGATTCTTTCCAACAGAGCTACATGCTTCCATATGTGGCAGGATCGTATGACATATGTGAATTTTGGAACGAAAAAACAATACCGAATAATCGTGTATACTGCGTGAGTGCAAATTTTTGAGAATCTGTCCGAGATATCATTAAAGTTTTGAATTTTTTCCTCCACGAAAGGTGGTGGTGTGTTCATCTAGGATGGGAGCTCCTAGGAGGCGGAGTGTATTTCTACCTAAAATTTTGATACCAGGAGTCACTGTATAAAATTTTTGAAGTGTCGAATATCTGTCTACACGTTCTGCAAGAAAAAATTCACATTTTGAAGGATTTAATTCTAGTCCAATAGATCTAACCATTTTTTAGTAAAATTAAATCCTCCAAAACGGTCTCAACATTGCCTCCTAGAGTCCCGTCGTCCAGGTACCAAAGATTAAATTTAGAATTTAGTTTCTGAATTATGGGGTGAATAGCAAGACTGAATAACACCGGCCCGAGTGGGTCACCTTGTTGGCAACCGACGGCAGAATCTAATGGTTGGTCCTTGTATAATAATTTAGTTGGGTGTCTGTAACATTGCCAAATAAAACTATAAATTTCGGGGATTTGTTTTTGAACCTCGCCCAACAAGGTGTCCCTATTCACAGAATTGAAAGCGTTTTTAATGTCAACTTTAACGATGACCTCACCTTCGCCGCTACCTAAATATGCTGATAAAGCGTGTACGGCAGCCTCACAGCCCCCCTTTGAACCAAAGCCTAGTTGCAGGGGCTGAAACAAATTGCTCATTTTATTAAAGATAACATTACAACAGATTTTGGCTGCCGTACGTCTATATGTGCATCCAACGGCGATGGGACGAATGCCGCCATCTTTTTTATTAAGTGCACAGAGATTTGCTCCATACAGAATTTCTGTGACGGTACTATTCACACCGCCGAGGAGCATTAAGTTAATAAGAGCCACGAGCTCCGACAGCAGAGCCCCCCCGGCCTCCCCAACGCCTGAACTCGTCAGATCTTTAAGATGCTGAGGAGTCAGGCCATCGAGGCCGCCGGCGGATCCACTGCGGAAGGAGCTGATGGCTATGGCTACCTCCTGAGCAGTCACGCATAAAGCTAATGAGCTGTCAGGAAGGTCAGGGAAGGCGAGGTCATTGTTTGGCGCCGGGTGCTTGCTCTTCAGAGCGGCAAGAGTCTCTGGAGAGTTCGGCGCCACCACATCGCTGCTAAAAAGAAGTCTAGCAGCGCCCGCAATATCACCTTCTGCTAGCTTCGACTCTACATGATGTAAGGATCCTCTATTTGCTTTGCCAGTGAATATCGGGAAATTTTGTAGACTATATGAATTATTATTATTAACACAGTTATATTTGATTTGAGCTGTAAGAGTTGTAGTGTGCGTAGAGGGTCCCCCAACATGTAGAATTCTATAGGGGAATGTCAATAAACGTTCCCAGGCTGCTTCTGTGTTCTCCCGGACAGCAAGGCGCACACATTGCGCTAAGTGCTGGGCAACTAGAGGCCTTGCTCCCCGGGGAATACGTTTTAAAACTGGTATTGAATGTTTAAATTTTTTATGGGATATTGGAATACGTGTATACCTAGTATTTTTCGGTAGTATAAAATCACAAACGAAAGCTAGACAAGAAAGTTTTTGTAAAAGTTTTTGTAAAAATTGAGTATGATTATATGTATGTGTATGTATGTATGTTTTTGTAAAAGTTAAGTATGATTTAGTAAGAGGAGGAAAGGCAAACATTCTTAACACTTTTATTATTTAAAGATAAGTATTTAATATTTCTGCATACAAAATGTAAATTTTAAACAACGTATTAAATTTTCAACACGGATTTACATTGGGAGGTATTGGATGCGTCATGCGTCGAGACAGCCATGGCGCCGTCGCGGCGCTTCTCCACATTGCGTTGCAACCTCCCTGTTAACCCCCAAGGGTTTGCTGACCTCCTAGTACCTATTGCAGATTTATAATTTGTAATTTTATTGTCTAGTAGAATAAGGGCCTATTAGACGACGAAGTTTTCAGAGAGTATATCTTAATATCGCCTCGCTTACACGCCACTAGGGATGCACATTACGATCGGATTTTTATGAAGATCGATTCAAGAGAATATGATCTGGCGATTTTTTGAATCGATTCACTTCAATGCGATCTTCATTCAAATCGATTCATAAGTAAGGAAAATCGAATCCTTTAGATCGTATTCACAGATAATATTTTAAAGCGATTTTTGTAAGATCGATTCAAGAGCATACGATTCGATCCAAGAATAGATTACGAGAATAGATTACCAGAGGGTTACGATCCATTACGATCCAAAAAATCGAATTAAAGTAAAAAATAGTGCATCCCTACAGGTCACTATACTGGCAAGATAACAACGCTATGCTAGACAGTCTAAAACATTATAATGTGGGTGGTATGTAGGAAATAATCCTGTGTTATTCATGTAGATATACTTGTGTCTCTCTGTTCATTTTCGACACATTTTCTCGCCCTCCTATTGTTTCTGACAATTTATGAATTTAGGCAAGCAACGATAGCTCTATGTAGAAAGTGTAAGTAGAAAGTGCATACATAATATCATAGTATTTAATTGACTAGTTTCATGGTTGAGAAAATCAAGATGACGTAAAAGTTATTAAATCAGTCGGTTCTTTTCAACGTTCAACATAGGTACTTATTATTAAATTAAAATTTTGAGGTGGAAGTAGTTCATCAACATCTTTGAACCTACGTCAACTTCACCTGCACGCGGTACACCCTGCTGACTGGCAAACGAAGCTCTGGCGAAAAGAGAGGTAAGCATCCTATTTGTAAACTACCCGACTGGCGAATGTACTTCCACCTCACAGAATACCGCATAAAATAACAATGCCCTTGAGGGTTGTTTTGTTCCTGTGAGCAAGTGAGGTCACCAGAAACGAAGGAGATGCTGCGTTGCCAGCGGGGGTGGCGGCGTGCGAGCTGTATTTATGTTGCGAGCGTTAATATGGCTACGGTAATCGCTCCACATCAGGCAGGCCGTATGCTTGTCTGCCACCCGACTTAGTATAAAAAAAACCTATATGTTTTAACAATGTAGGTCAATTGTAAGTCAAAGGTTTTTAATTTTATTAATACAACTTGTAAACCGCACAGGCTTTTTACACTGCCACTGTCAAATGAAAAGACAATAAACCAAATTGCTTTTGCGGACTCGTTGAAGAGGGCCGTAAATTAAATGTAAAGTACTCATCGATTAATTTAAGACACGCCTTGCGATTGCAGAGGCGTGAAGTCTTAGCAATGTGAACTCTATTGTGGTTTACACTGAGTAATGAAGACTTTCCGGAAATCGTTTAGACCGGATTTTCCTAAAGGATTTTGTATGTAAGAGCAGGACAAATGAGCATGTGTGTCACCTGGTGGAAAGTAATCACCACCGCCCATACAAATCAACAACAACAAAGACTCGCCAATCCGTTGCCAGTCATTAAAAAAAAATCTGTTTTTGATGGCTCGTTGGTCGTATTTGTTTAGAAACTCTGATAAAGGAATTTAATATACAATAGTAATAGCACAATTTCGCTGTTCATGGTATAAAATTTCTTTAGTGGAAACTGTATGAAAATTCGTAGAATAGTTTCTTAGCTTCACACAAAAATATACGCTCAGCACATTCGAGAGATAATAATGTGATAAAAGAGACCCGTTTCCGAGTAGTGGGATGAATTAGGTTTGACGACGGTAGTGGTTATAGTAATAGACATCGAAGACATCGTATGAAATAGAGTAACAGTTTTGAAGAGCTCTAAGCTATATTGTATGTTGTAGCACAGTATCTACAGTATAAGTAATAGTTCTGCATGCAAAACCGTCACTCCCTGCCGCTTTCTCGTATCCACCTCGCCTCCCCTCTAAGATGAATCTGGAACAGTTTGTATGAAGTCGCACAAACACACGCTAATGCATGCTCTGTATAGATGTCATTGTTTATGTAATAGTTAGCGATGTGACATTTGTATGGAGTAGCCGGGTTTGTACATCAGATGTCATTTTATTTATAAGAAAGTCAGATATCCAATTATACTTTCAAGTCTTCTTTCCTTTTTTTTAAATGAACATCGAGAAAACACTATCGATGAGAAACATCAGGGCAACTTCCAAACTCTTAATTAAAATTTCAAACTTTTACTTAATATTTCATTTTCATTTTGTTCGTTTGCTTGGTATTTTATGAGTTGTGATTCCCGTCTAATTTAAAATGAGTAATAATTTTCATTGTTTTTACAAATATTACTGTAAGTTCTTTAAATTTTTTTCTATAATAATAATGCCATTTTTATAAGCATTATGGCACGAAAGCTGCGCAGCTTAGCAGTATTGAAGTAATAATTAAAACGTAAGAAAGTGTTTCCAGTAATATTTCCACTGGCTTCTACTCACGGGTCCTACTCGGTCAAGTGAAGTACTTTTTGACGTGAATACGTCTTTAAATTCGCCGCTCATTTGAAGGGGTTTAGAGCGTACTTTCTCGCCGCGATTCGATTGTGCTTGTAACTATTGTGTTAGATATGAATGATTCATATCTAACACAATACAATAATACATAAATGCCACATGCTTGTTTGTCACCGTAAGTGATATAAAAAATAATAATTAAGTATACTTTAGGGGTGTAAGTCGCTCACTACGATCTTTAGAGCCAGAGCCAACCTCGCCGGCACTTGGTACATCCTGGCGACTAGCGAAAGAAGCCCTGTCGAAAGAGAGGTAGGTTGTAAGTTTCTCGACTGGGGAAGTATTTCCACGGCACAGAATACCGTAAACAAATTACAATTCCCTTGAAAGTTGTGTTCCTGCGAGTGAGTGGGGTTACCAGAAAGGAAGGAATTACTGCGTTGGCAGCGGTGGTGGCGGCACGCAAGCGATATTTATAAGTGCGAGCGTTAATATGGGTACAGTAACCGCTTTACATCAGGCGGGCCGTATGCTAGTCTGTCACCCGTGGTATTAAAAAATATTTATGTTCGTACCTGTATAATATAAAGTAGATTTGAATAGATAACTTTAGGCAGAGCTTATAATAATCCTTCTGTTAAACAATGGTCTGAAGGAACGCGTCGAGGGTCTATAATCGCATTTAGAAAGTTTACACACATACTTAATATGCTACAAAACTGAAAGTAAACAAAGTTACCGAAGACATTTATGAAGAGAACAGAAATTGATGGTCGATAAATATACGTCGCTTAATTTTACACTAATGCAGCCCGCCTGAAATTAGCGCGTCCACTCAAAAAACATATTTTTTCTCCCTTTATTGCCCTTGGCACTACTGCTTGGCACTATCAGTAGTGTCATGGGATTTTTTTCTTTCCCGTGACTCTTTTCATTCAGCTTTATAATATTAGTACCTAGTACTATTACTTATACTGTGATATTAGTATGGATTAATAAGCAGCACCAGGGGAAATTTTATTGCCCGTAGTTCTACCAAACTCGTGTGGTGATGGTTAAACCCACGCTTAAAGTAACGCTATTTTACACTCTCTTTTAATTGGTATTAATTTAATTTATTTAATTCTACATATTTGCGCCGACAGGGAATCCATCCTCACATATTAGTACGGAAGTGGTCTCGTACTGTGTGATTCCGGAGAGGTTTTCTCCCACTTACTATCAAGCTGTGAATTGAATTGACTATTGAGGTTTTTACAGGGTCGGCAACGAGCGTGTGATGCCCCTGTTGTTATAGGCGCACGCCTATAACAACAGGGGCATCACACGTTGTTATAGGCGTGCGTAGGCTGCGACAACTACTCTCCATCAGGCGGGCCGTTTGTTTGTTTTTCACATCGGTATAAAAAATATTCAAATTGTGACGTGAGTTTTATTTCTGGAAAGTTGTTAATCTCGATAATCCGTAACAACGTGCCGGAGCCCTAATATGCGACAAAGGGCTAATAGCCGACGAAGGATTAGCAACCCCGCCATTTGTTTGTAGGACTGTGCACGTACGTGAAACGTGTCTATCTGTACTTTTCAATATCGTATTTTTGTTCTCAAGCCTATAGTTATATTAGGTATTTATTTATCGTTTTTGCGCTTTTTTCTCGTCAAAGTTCATAGGACTGAGTATGTCTTGAAAACAGATGTTGCAGGCGACAATGTACCATAATTATAAAAAAAATACATCATCATCGTAAAATTAAAAAAACTAAAACGATCTGCGATCTTTCAAAGGCGAATTTCCATGAAGCGCGGCTCACTTATACTACAAAAAAATCTAAGAATCTAGATACCTACTTAATGCATTGTTATAGTTACTTAAAGTTGCCTTGTAAAGATTGCTTTCAGCAATAAGGTCGCCTTGTTGCAAAGTAGAGTGTTATTATTAATAATTTCATTTTTAAAATGTGTTATCTTGCAGAAAGAGAGGCATATGCCTCTCCTTGTTGCTTCCATGACATCCACGTTGCTCCAAACGCCGCGCCATCACAAAGTCCCCTAGGTAGATAATAAAATGTATTTAAAATTTATATACCTATGAATGCAGTTTACGGTTTCTACCGCTATTTAATATTTGTGAAATTGGTTGGAAAACATTAATTGCAATAACACAAATAAGAGTAATTAGTGGCATGTCGATCAAATATCTGCAAACAACGTGAATGTTGGTGTAATTGGTTCGTTTGCATTGGGACGTAATGGATTATCTATTGTATGTGCACACTCGATTTGGTTGGTATAATATTTCTGATGGTTTTTTAATTGTTATGCAGAAACTCTGCAATACTCTACTAGAGAGAAAAAATATTTTTAAATATTTCTGGACATATTACACAGTGCCATCTAGACCCAAATTAAGAGCACAGCTTGTACTATGGGTACTAGATAAGTTATAAATGTACTTAGATACATGTTTTTAAAACATACTTATAATACATGAATAGAGTACACAGAGACCAAGACAAATAGACATGTTCATGCACACAAATGTTTGTCTAGTGCGGGGATCGAACCCGCGACCTCTGGGTTCGTCGAATGGATTATTGGTGCAGTCAGCGTCAGTACTGTTACTTATTCTGTGGTGTAGCCTAGAGCTATTGTTAAATTGTGGTGTAGCTTTGTCTTTTTCTTCTTGTGATGTAGCTGATTTAGCTTTGTATAATACACTCCTTGGGAAATCCCATCATTTATTTATCACTAACTATTCCGAATATTATCGCGAGCAAACAATAACGAGTCTGAAATTTCAGTTGTATGTTTTTTTTTTCTGGACAATTTAAACAGCGCCAGCTATTATCAAACTAAACAAAGCTTGATTCTAATTATCTGATATTATACTTAAATACATTTTTTTGTAAATAATTTATCTATTATCATACTATACAAATTTAGAGATTAAAAAAAAAGTAAGAAATAAAGCTGTTAAAAATTAACTTCATTGTTTTATTTAAAATATTATTATCGTCTACTTCATGAGATTAGTTAAAGCAGTGTATGAAACTGCATATAATTAGGTCTTAAAATACACATGAGCCGAAGGCGAATGTGATAATAGTGATGCTACGAGTATTATCACATTCGTCTTCGGCTCATGTCATAAACTCACACTCGTATTTTAAGAACTCTTATTATTTTCAACAGTTTCATAAACTACTATTCCTCTCTTTCGTTTTTTTATGTAATATCTGTATGTATATACAAAAAACGTTATATATATATCACATGCATTTCTTAGTCTGAGAATAGTTGATGCCGTGAAATTTTATTTATTTATTGTATTTTACCAATTTACTCCGACGTTATATTAGTGTCAGCTGTTGCAGCTGCCAGCTTGCAGTATTTGATAAAAGTAATAATTGAAATGAACATAGTAATATCGTGTTTTGTCGCCATTAAAACAGAATTAAAGATAATATATGCTACGGAATGAATATTGATGTAGAAACAAATAAATTGCTGATTTTACTTAAAAAACAGCTCAATAAAACGGCAGTGGACAAGACAAATAGCTTTGATTTAGGACAAGATTTATTACTGTCTTCCGCCATGACGCGGCATGATAATGAGTCGAATCCCCGATACTACCTATTAATAATACTGTATAAACATAGATATAAGTGCACAATGTTAGATGCAATGCAACCCTCTATGGATTTATGGATAGATATTTTATGTCTATAGGCAGATATAATAGAATAACATTTATTTGCAAGATAATTTGACGAGCCCGGTGGTCGAATGGCTAGCAATTGCTACTTTAAACACAGAGGTCACGGGTACGATTCTTGCACAAGAAAAACATTTGTGTGCATGAACATGTCTGTTTGTCTCGGTCTGGGCGTTTTATTATGTTATATCTATGGATTATAAGTATGTATTTACAAAAAAAAATGTATTGAAGTACATTTATCACTTGTCATGTAGGTATCTATAGTACAAGCTTTGCGCTTAATTTGGGGCTATATGACGTTTGAGTATTTTTCAAAAATAAAAAAAAATATTGTCCAGAAATAAAAAAAAATACAATTTAAAATTGAATTTATAACCTTGCTATTGTGCAACAACGCGACCTTATTGCTGAAAGCAATCTTTTCAAGGCAACTTTAAGTAACTAAAGCAATGCATGAAGTAGGTACTTAGATTGATCGATTTTTTTAGTATATTTTTTTTCTATTCTATTCTTTTACAAAAAAAAAAACAATCAGACTACTTAACATTTCGCCATACGGCATTATCAAGATAAACAATCTTCTTGCCATTGTTTGAATGGCGACCGGTCGGTAAAAAACAATTTACGTAGTCGGTCGTCATCGTCATCTGGCTTGTCCTTTACCCATTATTTGGAATCGGCGCAGTATGTCTTTTTCTTCCATTCTCCCTTATCAACCGTCATAATCTAAAGTTACTCCTTTTTTACATATCATCTCTTACACAATATAATCTTTTTTTTGGGATTTCTCTCTGTCATTACTAAAATTATGTATACAAAATACGTAAAGTTATATCTAAATCCAACAATCACCAGTATCATTACATTAGATTCATTAAAATAAAAATAAAAAAAACATTTTTGGAACCTTTACTTTTACATAGGGGTGTAAGTGGTTCATCAACACCTTTGAACCAAAGCCAACTTCACCTGCACGCGGTGCACCCTGCTGACTGACAAACGAAGCTCTGGCGAAAAGAGAGGTAAATAAATTTAAATGGAACAGTTCAAACAAGTATATTCCTATATACAAAACTTTTTAAGATATCTTAGTCACGAAAAACTTTAAGAGAGTTCCTGAGCTACATAAACGCTTTTTGATAGTTCCAAGATTGCTCCGTTAGCTAACACAAATAGTGATTAATCTGAGTTTCCCGGACAAAAAGGTCCATCGGTCAATGTTATCCGCGTCCATTTTTGTTAGGTACCAGAAAATTAATGAGGAAGTCTTTACCGTTCGAAACCAAGATTGTATTTTCACCGACAGCTTAAGGTTACCTTTTTTAATTAAATCTGAGATAACTGGAGCTTACTTGGGATTAAATAAAATTGCTTTATTATTGGAAAAAATTACTGAAGAATATTTTTCTTTTATATAACTTGTTGGAGTGGCTATCAATAATATGAACCTGATGCGAACCAATTATTTTATTACAATTTGAGTGTTATGACATTTATTTCGTATTTTAATTATTTCGCAACTTATTAGAATTTGTAATTTTGCATTCTGATATTAGTTTTTTTAAATCACAATTAAATTCCTGACTGGAGAAGACTTCTACCTTACAGAAGACAGCAGCCAGACGATTATTGTGCAAGTGCAATACTCCATGTATTGGAAGTATCTATATTGCTACGGTAACCGATTTATATCAGGCGAGTCGTACGCTTATTTGGCAACCGACGTTATGTGTAAAAAAAGTTCAACTGAGACGGACTCCGGTTGCGAATCGCACTAGTCAAATCTCAATTGCTGAGGTCATTATTTTTTATCAACGTCTTGAATATCAAATCGTTTTGAATATTTAGACGTCTTTTAAAACATTTTTCCGTACTTACTAACATAATTATAAATTCATATGAATTTCATGGGCCCCTTGTATCTTGAAATAGGGGCCGATATTGTCCAGTTTAGGAATCCATGTTTTTCAAAGTGATCTAGGTCGACTCCTAGGGGTCAGAATGTAGCTAGATCCACATTGGTAAGTAAATAAAATCACCCCTGGCTACCGCTTAACGTGAAAAAAATTTTGATCACTTCAGCAAGTAAATGACGAAAATAGTCTAGAAGGATTAGACCAAGGATGGATATTTGGCGGATCGAGGTTTGAACCCGAATCGCGAAACATTTTCAAATCGCAAGAGCAATGAAGCGCATCTTCAAGGCAGAGGTGCTCACATCCTGAAGTACCGAAAATTAACTCAGGACCAGAATTGTATATTGTATTAAAATCACAATAACGAATACGAATACTCAAGTGAGTGACATGATGGCAACCTTATAGAAAGTGGACATGGGCATTGGACATAGCTGGAATTAATTATTATTAGACATATTGCACGATTGTATAATTTTGCTTGCTACCAGTTGGCTGAATGATATGGCTCACAGTGTAATGTAATAATAACATCTATGTTACCTCATTCAATGCTAATAAACTCGTTCATTCATTCATTGATCCGAATCGTTTGACCAGTAGATCCCTGGACAGCTAGAGCGACACATGGATACATAGAGACCTAGACCCTATCGTATCGTTAGGCGGATGACATCAGACGATACGGAGAACACGAATAAATGAAACGAGTACAAGATCGCCAGGAGTGGGGGAGGAAGGAAGTGGCCTATATACAACATTGGATTTCATAAATGCCTCTATGGTGATGATGATGAATGGATACGAAAAAAATTGGTTTCCTCTGTAATAATTTAACATAGGGAGTTTTTATTAACCGTATTCTTTTTTTGGTATTTGTTTCTGGACTCTCGATTGAAACATAGAAATTATTGCCGCATAGACCTTTGAAATCTACTAAATAAGCTAAAAATATATATTATTTTTTATTTTTCGTAATAAAAAAAACTGTTTTAAAATATCTTCAGCTTTAGCGGCTTGGACGTAAGAAATTGAAGAAAAACACATTAGCCTTCCTAACGGGTTAAAAGTAGTGGTTTTAAAAATAACATACATAAATCTCTTTCTAAAATGCGCAACAAAACTTGCGGGGTTGGAACTTTATTTATGCGAAATTGTGAAACAAGTTTCGAAAGTGTGGACTATACGAGTATCAGAGTGTTCGCAGCTGTAGGGAAGTTTGACAGCGATTTGTTCCCATGGACAGAATTTGCGATCAAATGCTTTAGCGCAAAATATGGCTGTTAGCTCGCAAACTTTGTAATGGGCATGCATAATCCAAACTCATACATTACGGGCCGATGGTAGTTTGAGATTGAAGCCTGGCTTACCACGCATTGTTTGTAGTCAGGACTTCAATTACTATGTCGGGGAAATCCTTGCTACGGTATGAAATTATGTAATAATGTAAAGGTTTTAGATTTTCATTCTGATGAAAATTTGATAGCAAAAAGATACAACATTTTGGGGTGTAAATGATTCACCACGATCTTTAGAGCCAAAGCCAACCTTACCTGCGCGTGGTGCACCCTGCCGACTAGCGAAAGAAGCTCTGGCGAAATAGTAGTGTGCAGCTATTGATAAGCGACCGGACTCCCCAGTCCGGTAAGTACTCCACCGCACAGAATACCGCAGCAAAATAACAATTCCCTTGAGGGTTCCTGCGAGTGAGTGAGGTCATCAGAAAGGAAGGAGTTGCTGCGTTGGCAGCGAGGGTGCCGGCGCTCGAACGATATTTCATGTTTCGAACGTAACATGAAATATCGCTCGAGTAATCGCTTCACATCAGGTGGGCCTGCTTGTTTGCCACCCGATTTTATACTATAAAAAACAACAATACCCTTTGTAACACATGATCATAACTTGTTGAAATCAATATGATCTATTTAAAAGTAGATTTTTCAGCCCGCTCGCTATTCTCTCTCTAACTCTAGTGCTATATTGGTATCAGTAGCATTTGTATAATCATAAGAAATATGGTACTTGTAGTTTTTATATAAAATTCATTGTACACTTTAATCAAATCAAATCAAAATATCTTTATTCCTTGGACTTTATAAAGCACTTTCTCAGTGCTTTATAAAGTCCAAGGAACGTCATACAAATTTAAAAACTCAAAAGCCAAGTTTCTTTCATCACTCGGGTCCTCCAGCCAGTCATGGCGTCATACCTACTATTAGTTATCTATTCTGTGGTCACAATCTAAAAATAATATCAACTTTATGAATGTGGGACCTTTTTAGACTGCCGTTAATTAGAAGGAAGACGAAAGAAGATAACAACTAATTGGATTAAATCGCTGACGTAAATACTCTCAAAATAAAATGGATTATTAGGCCATTGTTACTGGATGGCGTGCCTTGAAACAGGAACAAAGGAAATGAAACCCTTAATTAAATCAATATAATATATTACATATAGGTGTATATGTTTCCATGCTGTCAATCAATATTAAGATCTGCTAACGTTCGGCTTGCGTGCTCGGTTGGTTTACCGAGCGCAAGAGCAGAGCGGGTAAAGGTCCTCTCGTCTGGTTGGTTTACTGGACTCGCAATCCTGTGATATAACCGGTTGTCACACAGGGGTGCGTTAGATATAGGGTGTCAATCAATATTGGGTACAGTTACCCTAGGCGTACGGAGTGCGTCGAGAAGTGAGCAAGCCTACAACTCCGTTGCCCATTATGGAGATTGGGGAGTAGCGGTAGATCCCCCATGCTTGGGAAACCGAGCGTCAGGTCGCCACGAGCACCTCGCCTTGAGTGCGTAAATAGCCTGTTTGCAGGTGAAAGGTAAGTAAGACCTGCTACGAACCTGCTTGATGTTTAGTTGAATTACAGAGTGCGAGAGCGATGCGGGTAAATGTCCTCTCGTCTGGTTGGTTTACTAGACGAGATACTCGCAATCCTGTAATATAACCGATAGGTTGGAGGGGCACATTAGCTTTGGGCATAGGGTCCGTTGTTAATTAATATTATCAATAGCCTTTGTCTCTAAATCCTACTTCTTAGTCCAACTTAATCTTGCATGTCTGTTCAGATTAAGTGATTTTGAGCTGTTTATACTTATATACCTTTGGTAACAATGCAACAATAACGCTTGAAAGTGGTCTGGTAAAGTCGAAAACTGGCTAAAGATACTCCTTCCATAACTACTCACTGTAACCTCATCGTGTTTGCACTTGAATTCGTGTTGATGAATAAATCTAGATAATAATACTTTACACAATAATACTTTATTTGTAACAAAGTTATTATGTACAATTCAACATTGCAGTAGTATAGAACTTTGCCGCAGATGTCAACGCTCTCCACCGAATAAAATTTAAATACATAAGTAAGAACTATCTATCTATAACATACTATTATAACCATTTTTATTTTTATTATTTTAAATTTATTTTTTTTATTATAAAACATGCGTATACTGTCTTCTTTATGTAGGAAAGGGACATGTTATAGATGTTGTTTAGACTCAGATAGAAGAAGTTGGATGGATCCGATCATAGGTGGAAGCTCTTGTGTATTCTTATCTATACTAATGAAAGAGGGTACAAGTTTTATCCATACGTGACCGATTTTTTTACTACGCTATGTAAGTACCAAATGACCATACATCCCGTGTGATGGAAAACGGTTACCGAATTATTTACAATACTGGAAATATTCATTACCCGCGTGGTGATGCCCACGCTACCAATGCAGTAACTCTTTACATGAGGTAAAACTCCACCTTCAGGAATAAAACAAACTGTTCAGCTTTATAGCTGAAGAGTTTGTTTGTTTGTTTGGTTGTACGAGCTATTCTCAGGAACTACTGATTCGAATTTTAAAAATATGGAAGTGTTAGATAGCCTATTTTTTTAGGAAGGCTATAAGCTATATAACATCACTCTACCACCAATACGAGCGGAGCACCAATGAAAAATGTTGTAAAAATGCGAAAAAAATATTCATTTTGAGAGCTTCCGTTGCGTGCGCTGCGTAAACGGTTCAAGTTACGCAACAATTATATACGACGGAATTATTTATCTTAAAAAGTTCTAAAAAAAAGTCCGTGATAGCATATGTCTATCTTTTAAGATTAGCTCACTATAAACTTTGAAATGGTAACCTTAACGCTTCATACTTAACGCTCTGTCACACGCAGACGAAGTTGCGCGAGTCAGCTAGTATACCTATAGTATAAAGCTATCGTTTTGGGCTTGTTGAATTTATGGAAGGCGCGTTGTTTTCTTTTGATAAAATTCGTTATGAGTTTCAAGGCAGTCGTAGTGTTACCCCCGGCACTGCAGTGGATTTAATTATTGCCTTTTTGGTGGTTGCGTTGTTAATTCCGAGTACACAAGAGAAACAATAATGGGAAAATGTAGGTCCCTCCCGAAATAAAGACGCGTTTTGTGACAAATGAAAATATTAAGACGTTTAAAGTTGAACAGATAAAACAAAAATAATAAAACTATAACGATACCTTTTCAAAAACTTCTGTTTTAGTCATATATTCAAACGAACGACCGAATGTCTTAAAAAGTTTCATAAAAAGGAGAACCTAGAAGACTAAAGAGAGGAACCGACAAATTATTAACTGAAATAACGTGTCACTATAGTCGATTAAAAAAAAAACATTTGACTTCAAAATTTTTAGAAGTTTTTTGTTTTTATCCTACACTTTTTTTTCACTGCGGACATCATATTGAAATGATATATAGGGGTCACACAGCTGAGACGAATCCAATGACACTCCATATGTCGAAATTCGTCAAGCGGTTGATGCTATAGATCATGCGAAAGAAATCTATATACTTGCATTCGAAAAACATAACTTTTTTTCTTCGTCAGTCGGGTAAATAGGAGAAGACTATAGAAGACGTAGGTACGTACCATTTCCTTATTATTATCTGTTTTGACACATGAGAATAATTAAAAATATAAGATTAGCTGTGTTTTGAGCACTCAAAGATAATTATTATTTTAATATTACTATTAATTTATTAATATTAGGTTATCAGTGCTCAAAGTACTGCCAACTGTATATTAATTTGTGATTGCTGTAATTGGTGGAAAATTATTTTAGGACGAAGGAAAAATGCCAATATCAGCAACATACTCTCATATCTATGCCATTGCAGTTTTTGTTTATATTTGGTATGTGCTAATAAATATAAAAAACTACCACAGCATACATAAAGCATACGCGACAAAGTGGAACACAGCAAAAATTTCCACTACAATATTGCGCCAGGAACTTTTAAAAATATGAATAATTCCTAGGACTGCCATCTAGCTAGCTTTGAAGCCGGCTGGCTGACGGTACGAATTTTTCAAATATTCGAATAGTTAGAATAGGTACTTGGACCTAACTGTATTTTTATTCCGAGAGAGCGTTGCAATGTGAAAGTACCTATTGGAATCTCACCTATATATACACCCTGCCGACTAACTGACAACACAAAGGAGACACAGTGGTGGGAATGTATGGTGGGCCCCCGTCCCGTAGCTAACAAGATTCTGGGGAAAGAGAGGAGGGTAATATGTCGTGCCCGACTAATTTTCATCTCACCAAAGGACCGCTTTCAAATAAGTATACTTTTGAGGACTGTTATGTTTTTGCGATTGAGTTAGGTCACTGATGTGAGAATTTACTCCATTATTGCATTATAAGCGGCCTGTATATTTGTTTGGCATACGATTTTTTCACCTTTGACTGAAATGGGGCAAATTTAAGCACAAAAAACATTGATAAAAATACATATCTGTATTTGTTTATTTTAACAGACATGATGTTAATTTTTCGAACTACGTATTTCTTCATCGATACTTTATTTATTTAATTACGTTCAAACCGATGTATTAAAAGTCTGAGGTCTATTGCACCTGTTAAAAGTCTTCAAACCGAGAGTGGATATACTACTGGTATTGATTACCGATTTACGTTACTCTTAAACTTCCCTCGAGGTGGTAATAACAGTAGACCATCTGTGTCTCTCCCCTGTTAGTGAGGGGAGTGCAATATTGGGATGTATCGGTTAGTTTACTTGTAAATAAGTTTTTTTAGGGAATAACCAGGCTTATTTATTTTTTCTCGTGGCCAAATGGTTGGTTTATCTCGTTTTTTTTAAATAATGAAACGTCGGGTACCAAACAAGCTTATTAAAAGCGGCTTTATTATTTTTACCATCTCTTAAATAGAAATTGTCTGACAATATTTATTTATTTATCTTAAGTAAAAATTACCTACTGTTGGATATTTTGTATAATTTATATAATTATAATTATATATACGAGTATAATTTATATAATTATATAAAAAATACTGGTTTTCCCCAGTTCCTTCGCCCACAAGGATCCTCGCACCTAACCCAGCATCACCTCACATATGGTGATCTATTCACTGAGGACACAACAATCCACTGTCCAATTTGGTCTCGACATATCTTCCTCATTATATATATATCCAACCCATTTGGCCAGCGTGGGGAGTGTAGGCCAAATCCTCCTTCCGTCTAGGACGGACGAGAGAGGATCGTGCTCTTGTAGTGGAGACTAAAATGGACCTGCTGATGATGATATCTTCCTCTCTACCTCTCTTGCACCATAATTTCGTTAATTATTCGGCAGGGTGTGAGCCGCTTACATTTTTTGTTTTTAGAAAATGGTTTCTCGTCATAGTACTCCTTTCTTACTTGATCGCAAAATAATGAGCTGGAATTTGGTTAGTAAATAGTAGGGTGCACAACGTGCAGGCGAGGTTGACTTTAACTCTAAAGATCGTGGTGAGCTACTTCCACCCCAAATATCATAGTAATAGTTATTTTGACTTTTTAACACTATTGCTAGCGACTGTCCATAGTCATACGTTAGTACGTCGATTTCAGTGAAAGTTAATGTGCTTGTTTTTCTTGAAAATAGACACAAGGGTATAAGAGCGGAAATATTTTATAAAAGGGTTGAAAAATTGGAAATTGAAAGGTTGGTTTAAATACATATAATGAATGTAAGCTCTATTCAAAAACAATTATTGAAAAGTTATAGATAGAATTCCTTCCTGCGTGTTCACGTTCATTTCTTATCTGTACGTTACTACCTATTCTTAGGTTGCCGGAATATCCCTACTTCCCTAATCTTAATATGTATATAAAAATTTCGTGTCACGTTGTTTATCGACGATGGAATCCGAAATTATTGAACCGATTTAAATCAAATTTTGCACACGTGTGCAGTTTGATCCAACTTGAGATACCTATGGGATAGATTTTAACTCAGTTTATAGTCGCATTATTTTTTTTATTGCAAATTATTTGTTCATAATTTTCTGTGAGTACCATATCTACTATTGTAACAAATGGCGGTGTAAAGTAATTTGGTAGGGTATCTTATCTTATCTTAATATATAAAAATTTCGTGTCACGTTGTTTGTTCACGATGGATCCGAAACTACTGAACCGATTTAAATCAAATTTTGCACACGTGTGCAGTTTGAGCCAACTTGAGATATGGGATAGTTTTTAACTCAATTATAAAACAAAAGCAATTAGGTATAATTCTCTTCAACAAAGTTATTTTGGATTGAGTGTGGCTCAGTAGTATCTTTATAGCCAAAACCAATCTCACTTGCACATGGTGCATCCCACCGGCTAGCAAAAGGGACTTTGGTGAAAGAGAAATAGGACATGTCGAGCCTATACTGGTAGAATCATAAAGATTTGATAATAATTGATCTTTAATTTGTTGAATTTGTTTCCGACCCGTATAGCAGAATAACTACTAAAAAAACTGAAAAATTAACGTAATAATATTTAAAGGCGATACGAAGTTCGCCGGGCCAGCTAGTAATATTATGCGTGGAATTTGCGTGACTCTCATAAAAATCACGTAGCTTTTGATCGAAATGCAATCGGAAAGCACTTTTTTCGTCCAACAACTCACTATTATCACCCGTATTAGCAATATTTTCAGTTTCTTGTAATGCCGCCTTTTTTTCTAGACGTAAACAAACACACAGCTAACACAGTCACATGAAATGAAGGAGCGCAACAGCGCCAAAGCGTCAGAAAGTGGAACTACATCACGATGCGCCCAGGCATATCACGATATGTCCAGCCTTATCTCAATGCGGCCAAGTAACTGAATGGGATAATCGACGAATAGTCTGCTCTCGTCGATCTGCCCAACTTTACATTGGACTCATCATGAAATAAATGGCCAAATCAGAATATGGCGGCACATGTCGATCTGCCCAGGCTTATCGCGATCGGCCCAATTAAGGCTAGGTAGTCGTGCAAAAGTAGGCATTCAGCGTTGCCGGCACCGCGCGAACTTATTCACGCGGAGGCAGCGGCGCGATGAACTCGCGTCACCCCGCCCGGTCACACAGTATAGGAATAAGCAGTAACTAGTTAATTTTAAAACTTCAGAAATGCACTTTTATATTTTTATAGTAGTGACAAGAGTTTCGTAAATAATAAGTAATGTAGGTTAGGTATAGAATATAAAAAAAAATAACAACCTGTTCGCGTTTCCTAGATTTGACTTGAGATATTAGAAAAGGAAACTAATATTACAGCAGAATCCATTGTTCATCTTTCTTGTCATATAGGAGGCATAAATGTGCGTATGGCAGGCCCGGTGTTTTTAAAAAACTATGAATGTCATGGTGATTCTTTTAAGAGTTTTTCTGTACATTTTTATTATAAATAAATAAAAGATAGTATTAAATAAAAAATATTTATTTACTCTTAAAATTGTTTAAAATATATTTCTCGTGAGCTTGTACCCGGGTGCAAATCTGACTGTAGTTCAGAAGATGATAGAACTATAGGCTCTACAGAATTAACATTTCGCATGTGTGGCTCAAGTGATGGCAAGTCTGGGGAGTCTACATAATTTACATTTTCCTTGTCATCTTGTAAGAACAATGTGCTTAATGCTATTCCACGTGCGTGTCGACTATCAACAATTTCTGGCATTAAACACTTCATATAAAATTTGACCAACTTTTGCTCCATTTGCGTTTTCCAGAAGTTATCGTCCCTTTCGATACGTTTTGTAAACAAGGGTTCGTCTCGATAAGGGATGTCTCCTCAGTATTTCTAAAACATAATGGTAAATAATTACATGTTTCGGAATAAAACATAATATTTTGTTTGGATGTACATTATCTAACTTTTTTATAGTTTTTATTATGCTAAATTAATAAACTCCCAAAAAAACTATATTAAATGCAATCAAATAAAATATGATTCTTACGTAAAAGTTAGTTCGTAGTTGAGCGTCTGGATCTAATCTCATAAAAGAATTCTTGGAAACGTCAGCTGTGTAGCTACACGTCGGAACATCAATGTGCCTGAAAATTTATCATATTATATTAATTATAACTGTCTATAATATATAATAAGTTATACGGGACATTTACCGAACTAAATAATGGACGCATTTGAAATAATTATTTTATCGCTTAATAATGTAAAAAATTTGATAATATAGAAATCAAATTGTACAGTGTGTAAGAATACATCACAAAGCCTCTAAAAGTTCTCACAACACAGCAATGTCAAAATTGCACAATTATTTTTTTAACCGTGCAGAATGTATGTACCAAGAATATTTGTAGCAAAGATGGAAATGACAACGAAGAGCTGAAATAGATCCAGAATTCGTCTTTCTACACGATTGTTTTATACATTACAGCAAAATCACGCAGATTTTTCGGTTACGATGATACAAACACTGTTCAGTGTTATAATAGTGTCAGCGTGAAATTGATTGGTCGTACCAAAAAAAATCCTTTGAAAGGAGGTTACCAAGCAAGAGCTCAGCAGCTGTTGTTTCGTTTAACATTAAATCCGCATTTTCAGTCGTACACCTCTCTTTACATAAAAGTCCTAAAGGCAGGGTGATATTAATTGAAAGAAGGATAGCAAAAAAAAAAAGAAGAAAATTAAAAGAAGAACGAGTAGATATATGCAATCACTGACTTTTTATTAGAACTTTTTAAGATGAATAATTCTGTTATAATTATTGCGTAACTTGAACCGTTTACACAGCGCATGCAACGGAAGCTTTCAAAAGGAATATTTTTTCCCATTTTGCAACATTTTTCATTGGTGCTCCGCTCCTATTGGTGGTAGTGTGATCTTACATAGCCTATTAGCCTTCCTCGAAAAATAGGCTATCTAACACTAAAATAATTTTACAAATTCGAATAAGTAGTTCTTGAGATTAGCGCGTTCAACCAAACAAACTCTTCAGATTTATAATATTAGTATAGAAGTATAGATAAGTCTGTCCGTCAGAAGTCCGTAAGTATTGGGTACGTACGTTGCGCCTCCTGACTTGACATGACTAAGCAAATATGTATAAACGGGACATATTAAAACTGTTTAAAAAGCGCTGCGTACCTATCTCGATCTATGGTAATTACTTACCTATTTTCAGTTGAATCCGCAGATAACAGATTGATTATTCGCCGCTGTCCATATTAATTACTTCGGCGATGATGTATTGGAGACTGCTGCATTGACCTACAATAAAACGCCAGGCAGATATGTACCGATAAAGACAAAACATGAATTATCAAAAATCATATCGTTCTTTAGTACTTACTGGATATTCTTATACTGTGGCATGATGGCCGCAAGTTTAGCCATAATATATTTTTGTAAATTATCAATCAGACTTTTTTTATACTACGTCGGGTGGCTGACAAGCATACGGCCCGCCTGATGTGAAGCGGTTACCGTAGCCTAATATGGCTACGCTCGCAACATAAAACACAGCTCGCGCGCCGCCACCCCCGCTGCCTACGCAGCATCTCCTTCCTTTCTGGTGACCTCACTCACTCGCAAGAACACAACAACCCTCAAGGGAATTGTTATTTGGCTGCGGTATTCTGTGAGGTGGAGGTACATTTCCCAGTCGGGTAGCTTACAATTACGCTCCCTACTTTAACTAAGTTGGCTTTGGTTCAAAGATTTTGATGAAACACAAATATATAAAACAATCTAATTTTAATATATTAAATACCACATTACATTAAAAATCAAACATCTACATAAAGGTACTTACCTCTTTGTATATCTTCGCAGTGCATTCTTTCTGTTAGTTATTTTTATTGCTTTGGACGACTTCTTTCGCTTACGTTGTTTATTGCCCATTAAGAATCACTTGAAGCACACAAATTTTTCAAAAAAAATACTGATGCGCAGGCACCGAGCACAGGTCCGTCGTCTATAAGCGCCAGCACGCGACTGATGGGCTGCCGAACCCCCGCGCTCTCATATTTAGTGGAAATTTGCACACAGTAAAAAAAATATATATATTATTTAATCGTACTCTGCGAATTTGTCTGTAACTATTTGTTAGCTTTAATTGAGTACAAAAATTAAATGTATTCGTTCAGTATTATAGTCACAATATTGAAAAAACATTAACACAAAGGGGTGATTTTGGGAATTTTTTTTATCGAGTGAAGTTGATTAGGTCGTGACTTTGAATGCGATTTTGACTAGACAAGATCCTTACCTAACACATATATTTTTTTCAGAATTTAAAATATTATTATCTAAGTCTCAGATGGTTTTAAAAAACTCAAATTTGAATCCCACCCAGCCTTAAACGATCACCCACGACACACATATTCTTAAAGGTATAATAGAGGAAATAGGATTAGTATTTAAAAAAAAAAGTAAACGCGGCGTAGCCGCGGGTGGAATATGTTTATAAAATGTTATAAGTTTAAACAGACAAACGAACGAGATTTTTTCAAACATGGTATCTAATCATGGTAAACTAAGGTTCTTAAAAAATACATAGTCCATTGTCATCTACTAACTAATATGAGCTTTAGATTACGACTTGACTCGTGTTGAGTTGTTATTTCTTAGGTTTCTAACTATATCAGTACTTGATTACCACACGGACAAAAAAAATCTGTGAAATTTAACTTTCGAGTCATATGTAAATTACCACCCAGCTACCCCAAAAATGAGAGTCGTAACCGTAACACATTTTCAAAGTAAACTCTATGCGTTTACAAATAAGGTACAAGTTTAATTATAAATAGCCCTAAAGACGCAGTACCCTGATGTTCATCAAGTACAGCTTTTAATGTAAAAGCTATTTTATGTAAGGGATGGGTAACCGGGGAATATAGAGCACATTTCACAGCATATCAATCAATCACATCTGTTGCGAAGAATGCATTATTATTTTTACTGCATTTATTAAGAAACTCTCTTGAATAAATAGAATGAAACAGTGAGGTGATTTACTTTCTCTTTCCCTCACTGAGCGCGTAATAGTGCGTTTTCCTTCTGTATGAAACTAATATATATTTTTTTTCTTTTTCATTACAATTTACACAGCGTCATCTAGTCCCAAATTAAGCACAAAGTTTGTGTTATGGGTACTAGACAACTAATAAAAGTACTTAAATACATTTTAATTAACTTACTTAGAATGCGCGTTAAAATCGAATATTATTGTATACTTTTGTGTGATATTAGTCCTTATGATTTATTTACTTTATCTATATGTCGAAACATCTCGTGACAAAATTACTGGCCTCTTCTACTTTGCCCAAAGAATTAGTGTTGCGATCCAACGAGGCAACAGACAGCGGTTTATTAGATTAGTTTTGCTTTTATTATATTTATGAATCTCTTTTTATTATGATATTATTATGTAATTTAGATGTATTTATCTAATTTTAAGTTTATTGTAAGTTGTATTTACTATATTTTATAATACAGAAATTGATTATTTTACATAAGTATTGACGGAGGACCTTAGAAACCCATGGTGCCTTGGCACATATATATCGCAGCCAACTGGTTAAAATAAAAGTTCAATTGTACAAATAGTTTTTTTATTGGACAACTGCATTCGACCACACGTATAAATGATAGATTTTGATACTAATGTCTAAGTTTTTTTTTGTATATAAATCTGATGATCTTACCATATAATCGGAAATCTCATAATACAATTTTCAGAACAAAAGCGGCGCCCACACGACATAGTATTTAGACACGTGTTTCTCCAAGTGATCACGGTGCGGCAATGCCAGGAAGCTTTTGGCTTCGGTGTGATACCAATGTGTGTACCATCTGTACTAACGGAATTGGTGGAATGGGCATCTATAGTGGTGACTCCGGCGGACCTCTTGTCGTCAACAGAAATGGACAGCATGTTCTAGTAAGTGAAAACTAATATTATAAAAGATGTTACGAGTGGCAGTTTTCAAAAATTAGCCACTAGGCACAACATAGCACGGGTGTAATTTTTAGTTACTTGGTAACAAAAATCAATGTACCAAGTAACTAAAAATATTTTTAGTTACTTGGTATATTGATTTTTGGTATTTACATAAGACTTAGTTAGGTTATAGTATGTTTATGGAGTGTCAGTAAAAAAATATGTAACTGACATCAAAATCCGTGCCATGGTTTAGGAGGGGATAAACAGACAGACGCGGAATGCATATATTTTTATTTGTTTTTAATGCAAAGAAATAACCAAATGGTACTAATTGCAACACGAAGGTATTAGTAGTATACTCGCATTGCTTGTCTGTCGTAGTGTGAATTTGATTCAGTTTTCATACAAAAGTAATTTGTATACCAATTTCTATTTGATTTAAATTCCGTGGGTGTATGTGTAGTACGTATGTATAACCTGCTATTTAATATTATAATAATTGCATTAGATCCATATTTGACCACCTTTACATATAACTTGTCTAAACTGTAGGTAATGTACGATGGGAGAAAAACAATTTGTGACGTCACATGCATCGTCTCTTTTCGACTGGGGATTAAAAAATAATTTACACTGATATAGCTTTTTAGTTGTAACGAAAGAATTGTATTCCTGGAAAACTTCACACTGCCATCTAGTCCCAAACTAAGCAAAGCTTGTCCTATGGGTACTAGGTAACTGATATTATACTTACATATATTTTTGTTTGTAAATACATATATATCATACATAGAAAACACCCAGACCAAGATAAACAGGCATTCATGCACACTAATATTTGTAATTTCCGGGAATCGAACCGGCTACCTCGGAGTCAAAGTGGCCATTGCTAACCATTCGACTCGCTCGCACTAGTGTTCCAGTCGCCCATTTTGTATTTTTTTAAACGCTCGATTTACTATTCTACAAAAAAAAATGTACTTATGTTTTACATATTACTCCTGGCTAATCACCTCTGAACCCATATATATATATATCTATAGCTACAGATACATACGCTTATTTTAAAATAATGCGTGAAAAAAAAAATGATTTGTAAAAACATAAACAGCTTAAATATGAAATTGAGCACATAAACGAAAAGAAAAATATCCAAGCAAGTAAAAATATATGGAACACGTTATCCTTGCCTGGGGCAATAAATAAATCGCATTTTTGCTCGAGATTGAAAACTACGACCCGCATTTTAGAATATTTTCCTCATATTCACACAACCATTTCTGATGAAAATAAAACACGATATAGTTTAGAAGCAGCTGTTCGTTTATTTATTTTTTATTATGAAACAATATACTCGTAAATATAAAAGATGGAAGATGAAATTAGGGATTTTGTTACGGCGACTTGGCGACTTGGACCGTGGAGCGAATACTCCTATTGAAGTGTCCTACGTGGCCAAAGGCACGCGTGAGGCGAATAGCGATTTCGAAATTATAACCCTCGAAAAATCGAAAATTAACATAAATTTTAAGACACATTTAGACATAAATAATAGTTATTTGTTATACAAGAGTGCACAGTTGCTTTTTAACCGCGTGCTCAATTTTGATGACCAAGCAAGCGAAGGATTCCAAAATGTAATTCAAAAATTAGAATCCTGAGCGTCGTCGAGGGAATCAAAAGAGCAAGAGGTGAAAAATCTTTGCACTCGAGTGCAACACATAACTTTTCATCCCACCTCAGTGACGAAATGACTAAATGAAAAATAAAACCGTTAAAAAAAAACATTTACAATCACAAGGCACTTTTATTTCAGTTTAAGAAATCTACATTATGAAATCACTCATTTTAAGTTTTTCACTTGTTTTCAAGTTTCTTGTTTTTTACGTTTTAATAATATAACGTGAAAAGAAAATTGCGCGCTAAATGCAAATTTAAAAAAAGTACACCAAGGAGGTTCCGAGTCTGAGTTTTTAACAAATTAAAAAAAGTTTTATGATAAATTCAGCACCATGGAGGTAGAAGTAAATAGGTTTAATGATATTTTGAATTCACAAACTTAGTGCACACCATGTTCTAAATTACAAAACGACTTTTGCACTCAGATATCGAACAGGAAAAATACTCTTTCCGAGGTGGGGGGATGAAAATACTATTAACAGTATAAAACCTGCAACATAAATGAGTAGTAAACATATTTATTAAAAAAAAAATGTAACTTTATTTTGCGTAAATACATTCTGTGGTTTTTCTGTAATTCCGATTCTCCCAAATGACTATACAACTTGCTCACGTTTTTTTTTAAATAGCAAAATAGTAACACACGAGTCTCATGTAATATGTAAGTACGTGAATCTATTGGAACTATCTTTTTCCCACAGCTTAGTGAAGTAACAACCATTTTAGAAATACCTATCGTCGAGTTGTTCCAAGTGTACTGCGTGCAAGCGTAAATGGAATGGAAGCGACGTTTTGCAATGAAATTGTTCATAGCATAATTAACTTTTAGTCAATTGTATAACATTTAAATACGATCAGTAGCTAGGGGAAGACGCGCGACCTTTTTTGGCTCGTATTTAAGGCCACCAGTGGTACTGCAAAATCCACAATTTAGAATTCATCTTTGAAGTAATAAACAGAGAATTAAAATTATATTGATATTGTTGAGGATATATATCCTCAACAATATTAATATAATTTTCCTTACTAGGGAATATATCGGATGGAAACATGATTTGATGAAGTTGACTAGATAAAATAAATTTACAAAGTTACCTCTTTTTTCGTGTCATTTTATCTTCTATTTTCGGTTTTATTCTTAAAATAAGTAATTTGACATTATAAGTCATGTACTAAAAAACAGGTAACTGGAGGTATTATACCCGATAGATTTTTTTTATTACATCTTTAAATTTTTTTATCGATTATTCAATTGATTAAAATCAGTAGGTCGCTCGCCAGAGTCGCCAGTGTCTCGCGGAATTGTCATATTGTTTCTAGCGCCGGCTCACCTCACCTATACTAAACAATTGACATAAAGTTCATTATGCTATGAACAACTTCGTTGCATAAAGTCACTTACATTCCATTCCGCGGCGGTGTAAATTGAGCCTTAACCGTCCAATACGGTTATGGCAGCAGAGATTTTCATTTGAGTAAATAAAATTTGTTTGTTGATATCGGTATTTATAGCACAGTATATCTAAAGTTTATAATTTACGGCTCACCGTATGCTGTAAGTGGTTCAAACACTGGGCGACCGCGACCGCGATCCTGGCCACATCGACCAACTAGTTATTGTAATTACAATCTTTTATCCGTACCTAATTAGGTACGGATAAAAGATTGGTCAAATGCGGAGTTTCTGTCACTTTCCTGTGCTACATTATTTTGATTAAAAGTGAACACACATCTATCCGAGCCTAACGAATCGAGCGAAACGAATTTTAGAATTCTTTATATTATGAAATCTTGTGACCTATCCGAGCCAAATCGACTGAATATAAAAGTGCGGATAGGTGTGCGGACCGGAGGTGAGGTTTCGGTCACAAGATTCCATGTAATAGGTACCTAAATATTTCTAACATTGGTTCGTTCCGCGCGATCGGTGAGGATAAATGTGCGTTCACCTTAATACGTGAGAATACTTCATTGTCTTTTTAGTTCTAATGTTTTATAACCTTTGTTTTATAATCGTTTGCGAACTATCGACCACACAATATACGTTACTTTCTGGTTTGAGGTGTTATAGTATATACACTATAGGAACAGGGGAAAACATGGGCAAAAAGCGCTGTTTTTGGCGCTTTACTATGATATTTTTTTTAATTTCAACTATTATATTTTCCTTTTAGGCTTTTAGCGAAAGTCACATTGAAATAATGTATTTATTTTTATTTATTTATTTATATCTTTATTGACCACAAAATCTCGGTGCAATAGGCGTACTTAATGCTAAATGCATTCTCTACCGGTCAACCATTAGGAGTACAAATCATCAAGTATGTTAGTTTTTACGCTACAACCATTTATGGTACAACCATATACATATGGGAATCAAAATACTATACGCAATAATTATACCCAACATAATATATTATATACTATATACCGTACTGTATACTGTATCACTTTCACAACTTAGACGAATTAATGATACTTCAAATTCAAAATCGGTGAAATGGTTTAAGCACCACCACACCAACTTCATAAAAATGTCGCGTCGTTTACTACCACATAAACAATGGCGTTTGTGCAGATGCAGAGCGTAAATGAGCATGTGTACGTGCGGCGCATGGGGGGTGCAGGGAGGGGAGAGGGGTGGGGGGGGGATGGTGAGGTCGACACGAGAGAGCGGCTGGGAGTGACCATACTGTACGTAGTGATACGGGTCCCCCTGTTTGGATCAGGGTACCTCGGGGACTGGCGGCAGCCCAATTTGCCAGTCATGGGTTCGGATTCGAGGTGGCTTTATGTGCGTGTAATCACTCACGTGCATGTGGTGTAGCTACAGAGGTCGGGCATGTTCGTCTGCCTGGCCATATTGTCGGCCGGGCGCTCGGCCTCGCGCGTAGCGAGTTGGTTATCACTGGCCTAAGGCGAAGGGCCGCCACAGTGGTTCTCAACGGGGCTTGGAGCGGCCCTTATAGCGGCCGTCGGCTTCCCAGCTGACGTCGCGGCTCGGGTACTTGCCTGCTGAGCAAGGAGGTTGACGGGCGATCGCTTCCGTCACCCCGGTCACCCTACCGTGGGCTCGGGGTAGGCGTTTCTTCTTTGAAGGACGTCGGGAAGTGAGCGCGCCTTATACAGCTCCGGTACCTGTCAAGGAAATCAGGGAGCCGGCTATCCGGCGCCCCAGTGTGGGTGCAGAAACACTAGGCGCGCTTGTACTTGTACTTGTGCGCCGGGATGTGAGCGTGCCATACAGCTCCGGCTACCCATCATGGAGAATGGGGAGTGGTAGTAGGGCCCCGATGCTTGGGTTCTCCGAGCGTCGGTCGCCACGAGCTACTCGACTTAAGAGTACGTAAGTAGCCTGCATGCAGGTGAAAGCGGAGTAAGACCTGCTACTGCTACGCTTGCGTGCTCGGTTGGTTTACTGAGCGCAAAAGCGGTGCAGGTAAAGGTCCTCTCGTCTGGTTGATTTACTGGACGAGAGACTCGCATCCCCCGTGATATAACCGGAAGGTTGGCACACGGGGCGCATTAGCTGTTAGGTATAGGGTGCGTGTACGTAGTGATATTACTTATACTGTGGCTGTAGGTAGAGTGGCGGAAGCACAAAAAGTCAGATCAAATTTTCTGTAAATTATATGTTCGTACATTTGTAAAATATCCTTTATTCGTTAGGTAAAAAGAGATGAGTAGCGGTGCAATCGCTTGTGACTTATAAGTATAAATATGTTAGCTAGATCATATTTTACTTTAAATATTTCCTATATAAACTTTACTGCTAGGCACTCAATCATATCTGCGATACATCAAACTCGGAAAGTTTTCATCGCATAAGCTCTAGGAACTGTAATATGTAAACTTCCTTCCTGCATGCCTCGATACGCTCTACTTTAAACTAGTTATGTTTGATATTATTGACTTCACGACATTTTAAAAGTTCAAACATGAGTAGTATGAGTAGATAGGTAATATGAATTCATTATATTATATTATTAATTCATATACAGAATGAAAACGACAAGTGATTTGACTCGATTATTCGAAAATATATACGCTGTTAAATCAGTAATCAGTAAAATAAATAAATTTCCTCGAAAAATGACCACTGCCAGATGGCAGTGGCCTAGATAGGCCCAAAGTAAACAAAGCTTGTACTATGGGTACTAAATAACTGAAATAATACTTAAATGTATATTTTTTGTAAATACGTACATATATAGAAATCACCCAGACCAAGACAAACAGACATGTTCATGCACACAAATATTTGTCCTACACGGGAATCGAATCTTCGACCTCGTAGTCAAAGTGGCCATTGCTAGCCATTCGTCCACTGAGCTCGCCGAGTTGATTGATTCTAAAAGTGCTTCATAAGCTTTAGCAAGTCACACAACACATAATATCTATATTACATCCATACGTAATATTTTAAATTTGAAAGTGTGTTTGTTTGTTCTTCTTTCACTTGTAAAGGATTAAATGGATTTGATTTGATTGACATGATATTGTAATTCACGGGGATAGTTTAAGATCTGAAGAGTGACGCACGCGAAAAAGTTTTATTAAAATAATAACCACGCGGGCGAAGCCGTTTGTTTGTTTGTTTGTGTTTCTTTAACGTCCAAATGAACGATTTAAAATCAAAATATCGAAACTACTGGATCTATGAAACTGAAATTTGGTAGGTAGGCAGCTCATTATGTAGGAGACGCGAGTTAAAAACGAATTTTGAGATAAGTCCGAATTAGGTAGGTTTTGGCCGTGTGGTTTCCGGCAGACTAGAATAGAATCACTCCGTCTCTTCCCGTGGATGTCGTACAAGGCGACTAAGGGAAATACATTACCAAACATCGATCAGGCCTCCCCAACCCGTCTGGCCAGCGTGGGGATTGTAGGCCAAATCCTCCTTCTGTCTTTTGGACGGACGAGAGAGGGTCGTGCTCCTGTAGTGGAGACGAAAATGACCTGATGATGATGAATGTTTGTCTTGGGCGGGGATCGAACCCGCGACTTCGGAGTCAAAGTGGCCATTGTTAGCCATTCGACCACACCGGGCTCCTAAAATAAGATTTATTAGTGCCTATTTTATATCCTTTAAACTAAGTTTGACTAATAGGCCCATAGTAATTTTATTTTGTCAAAGAAACATTCCATGTCCGAACAAATGGATGGCAATAAAAATGCAAGTTGGCATTTTCGGGTGCAATTTAAACAACATCAGTCCAGTCCTGACACCCCTGACACGTCCGTCAGAATAGAATCACTCCGTCTCTTCCCGTGGATGTCGTACAAGGCGACTAAGGGAAATACATTACCAAACATCGATCAGGCCTCCCCAACCCGTCTGGCCAGCGTGGGGATTGTAGGCCAAATCCTCCTTCTGTCTTTTGGACGGACGAGAGAGGGTCGTGCTCCTGTAGTGGAGACTAAAAAGACCTGATGATGATGAAGTAAGTTTTAAGAGTGTTTTTCCATCTAGAGATATAAAGATGAAACAAGATTAAGGAAAACCACAAAATATCAAACTCGTGCCACCGTCACAGTTTTAAAAAAATAGTAATATTGTGCCACCGTGGTGTTGTTACATATTATGACGTTGCACTGGATCCAATTGGATCCATTTAACGTCGACTGTATTGTATTCCTTTTATGGATGGATTTATACATCTCCGGTTCCTCCGTGCCACGGTAGTTATGCCGAGACCGACGCATTTCTGCAGCTTGAAAACGCTCTCTCAGCCTCCGCCAACCCCTAGTTGAACAGTTTGCCGGAATACGCTCTAAACACTTTTGACGAGTCCGGTGGTCGAATGGCTATGGCTACTTTGACTCCAAGGTCGCAGGTTCCCCGCACAAGCAAACATTTATGTACATGAACATGTTTGTTTGTCTCGGTCAGGGTATTTTCTATATTGTATTATAAGTATGTATTTAGAAACAAAATGTATTTAAGTACATTTATTGCCATCTAGTATCCATAGTACAAGCTTTGCGTTAAATTTCGGACTAGATAGTGTAAATTGTCCAGAAATATTTATTTATTATATAATTACACTTTCGATTGACAGACGAACCATATCTCAACACTGGGATGAAAATGTTAGATGACTCTGGTCCTTCATAACATGATTTTTATAGCGCAAAATAATTTCTACATCATCTTGAGTATTCTGTAAATTGATAGTAAATAGCATATATATATAGCTGGTATCAAGAAGTATGAAATTCTGTCTCCTAACGAGGATTTCCATTAACCAGTATTCGAGACTATCAAGTGTCCGAGAAGTTCGTCTATAATAAAGTTACTGTTGGGTGCGACATAATGTTTCATAACGATTCCAGGGTAGTGGACGACACAGTATAATTTTCTTGTCAGTAACAATAAACTCGTTTGCAGTTGACATTTTGTAGTATGCAGCAATTTGCGAGTTCATATTTTGAAATTTATTCAATATATTTTTATGTTCTATGGTAATTAGTTTTAGGATGATTTTGTACGGTAATTTTATGAAAATATAGACGTACGGTTTGTTATTATTTGCGATTTACGAATAGTTCTATAACAGACACCCAAGAATTGCTTTCACACTGGAACTCCAAGCACTTGCTTGGAGTTCCAGTGTGAAAGCAATTATTGGGCACTTGCCCAAATACATGCGATCAGTGGAGCCTAGTTCCTTCCATAATACCAACTGATATTACTCATAGATATTAGAGCAGAACACAATTTAAAACTATATTAGATTTCGGTTCATGTTGTGTTATAAATTTAGTTTATCTGTCTGTGGCATATTTGAATAAATGTGAAATTACTAAAATAGTTCTCTATTGTCTACAAAAACCACATTCTATAATATCCAGGGTTAGGACGGCCTTGTTGATGTTTTTGATAAACCTTAAAAACCCTTTCAATTCTATGTGTAAATTCGATCTTCAAATACAATAAGACAAGTGTTGACTAAAGTCAACGCTTCGTCTAAATGGCACAGAATTGTAGACAGATTGGAACACGTGTGCCGGCAAAGAATTCCACAAATTTATGGTTCGGCAGAGAAATGAATCATCGAACTTTTTTGGTGCGGGAATGCAACAACTGTATCCTGGAATTTCAGACCAGCATGAGTAACTTTAAGAAGAAATGGAGAAGGAATACAGTAGAGGACATTTAAACTACCAATATATCTATGTAACTGTCCCTGGGCTCAATCGTCTTGGTGACGTCAGAGTGTTTTATAAACCACTTAAGTGGTAATTAAGTATGCGGTCGGTCTGATAGGAAGCACTTACTGCGACATATGAACGCCTGCAATGCCAGCGGCACGAGTTCCCTACAATGCGGATAGCACGACGATGCAATCGATCAAGAGCGTTAAGTAAGTAAGTAGTAAAGTAAAGTATGTTTTAAGTTAGAGAAATAAAGTATTTATACTGGATACTGTACTGTAAGTATGTACTTGGCGGAACAGTCTCAGCGATGAAAATAATACGAGGGAATTTATGCTTTATAGAAAAAAAAATGAAAGACAAAATGTGCGTAATTTTCGTTAATAGATTTAAAATAATCATATTAGGATTAATAGAAAAAGTGTAAGACATGTCCTCATATCTAAGTGTTCTCAAGGGTCTGATATCAAATAAAAAAAGTAAATTGTTTCTACTCCTCTTACGAGCTATGATTTTTATAAACAGACTGCGCCAGTATGTTATATGTAACAAAATGTCTTGATTAAATATTTTATTTTGAATAGTCGTATTTGATTTATACACAAACATAACAAAAGCCAAAGGTCGTCTCACATAAATACGTGAATGGAATGTAAATTTGTCTACTGTTTATAGTCGCTACACTGTGGCAGGGTTACTACGATTAGCACTGTGGCGCAGCTGTCGGTTACAAATATTAGTTCGCCGAATGGTACGGACTGACATTTAAAATTTAATCAGCTGGAAACTAGGTCGATCCTAAAAGTAATAAGAAACTCTCATATAACGCGAAGAATTACTTTCATTTTCTTTTTTTCAGCATTTGTATTACTTACGTATATACGGCAGTATGTATAACTAATGGTCCTAAGCGACTTTGTCCGCGTAGGACTTTCATACAAGTTCTTATCCCAAATTTTAACCTCTTAGAAGATGAATTCGATAAAAACCATCTTATTACTTATTTTTTTACCACCCCAGATGACATTCAAACACATGGCCCGCCTGATGTTAAACAGTTATCGAAACCTATAGATGCTCACATAATGCGACATTATTTGGCTGCGATGTTCTGTGAGGTGCAGGTAGGTTGGACTTGGCATGCTCCACATCTAGTGATATTTAGAGGAAATTCGACGAAATGAAACCGGGTGTAGAAGCACAAAATTTTGAACTAATTTTTTTTTAATCACGTAAACGTGAACTAGGAAGAGATTTTTTAAAATTCGTCCTTTAAGTTTAATGAATGGGGTGAAAGTTTGTATCAAACTTCCTCAAGTTTTGTCGTTAGAAATGTAAAAAAATATACGAGTTTATGTGCATTTGGTTAAAGAAAAGTGTGTTACTTTTTATGAAAATTTATTTTTCATGTGCGTAAATAAGGAATAATTTTTAAGTTAGAAAAAAAAATATTTATACTGTATCATTTTTTTTAAATAACAGAGTTTCATGAATATTTCCATCCTTTGTTTTACCCCTTAAAAAATGTTTTTTTTTTAATCGTCGTCGTCAACCCTTATCCATCCCACTGCTGGGATACGGGTTTCCCCTCAATCAAATGGGTTTATACTTCAGAACCGCGCTGCTCAAGTGTGGGTTGGCGGAGGTTAGTGTTTTCAAGCCGCCTAAAGGCCACTGACTTAGCTTAACGAGTGTCATCTAACGACAACTACCGGGACCAACGGCTTAACGTGCCCTCTGAAGCACGCAGGAGCTCGAAATAAATAAACCCATCCAAGGACTGGCTATGGTTGTTGTTGCTTGACTTGCTAGATCGATTAGACAGCCAAGCGCGACGACGCCATCGAGCTCCTCAGTTTTTTAAATAGATACTTTTGTTTTGAACCCTGAGCTTATATGTGATGTTTTATTTCCAAAGTTTCACACAAACTTTTAACCCTCATATATATGACATATTTATGTCATTTATTATGGGTTTAAGGTATCCATAACTGCTTTATTTACTTTTCGGACATTTTTTTAAATAAATAAATAAAATCTCTGAACAATTTACACAGCGCTATCTAATCCCAAATTAAGTGCAAAGCTTGTGTTATGGGTATTAGACAACTGATAAATGTAAATACATTTTTTTTTGTAAATACATACTTATAATACATAGAAAACACCCAGAACAAGACAAACAGACATGTTCATGTACACAAATGTTTGTCTTGTGCGGGAATCGAACCCGCGACCTCGGAGTCAAAGTGGCCATTGCTAACCATTCGACCACCGAGCTCGTCGCTCGTCAGTTTAGTTGTAAATACACACATATAATAACATAGTAAAAATCCCGACCAAGACTTACTTTTATACTTTTTTTATAATTACTACGAATAATAATTGTTTGTTTGTAAAAACTTTATTGTAATACAACAATAATTAACAGGTATATACAAAAAATATGTTGTACAATGGCGGACTTATCCCATCCTGGGATCTCTTCCAGTCAACCATAGAATGCTCACAGCAGTTTACTAATTTTGCCAGGCAGATAGATAAAAGCACAATATCTGTTTACAATTATTTTTGTTAGAAACAGAGTAATCAGCTTCATTACGTACTGAATAGGTAACATAAGCATCACAGATAATAATCCACAGAATTATAGTAACGAAGTAACATTGTACAAGGGGTGGCAATGTTTGGTCATCGCTGAGAGCGTTTACCTTCAATTAGGGATGAGGTGGCCGAAATGAGTCCCTCAAAAGGGAAAATTGTTTTTCTCGCAAACGATTGCCATCCAAATTATATCGTTTTAGCTTACAACGTGTATGTTATTACATGGTTGTAATATTATGATTTTATTAAGTCACGCACACACACTTCAATCCATATGTCACACAACTAGGAGTACTTATTTTTCTTTAAAATTGTAATTGTAAATAAATTAGAATTAAAAATAAATAGAAATGTATTTGTATGTTCACCTTGTCATGCACGACAAGTATTGTGTTGTGTGTACGGGAGGGCCTGGTGACCTGTTACACAGGTTCCTCGGAACCTACATCAGGCACCAGTCTCTCACAAGCACTAGAAGAGTTACACATATTACGTTTCAATGTATTATATATTTGGTATATACTTGTGAGAGAAAATAAACAAAATATTATTTATTTATTTACTATTTGCCCTCACATTAAAAAAAATATTGGTTGCCTGTAAAGTCGGTATACGGGCGAAAGTTTTACGTGACAACGACTTTGAGTGGCAAAATGTTTTCGAGTGGAAGGGACGCATGCCTTTCACTTTTTATGTCTGTCTCTCTCGCTCTTAGAAGGGACGCTCTTACAATGAGAGCGAGTGAAAGGCACGCGCCTTTCACTCGCTCTCATTGTAAGCGCATAACGTGAGCCAGTTTCTTGAAGTGTCACCCGGCTAACCAATTTATAAGACGTTGTCACGTCAAAAGCGGCTGGAAGTGGGCGATCGCATTTGGTGGAAAGCATTGGGGAAGGCGTTTAGCAATGGGTAGATACAGGTTTAGATTGCACCAAACAAAAATAAATAAGGTCTTAACATCGAGCTATGAGTAAGTACACGAATATCCACAATACAAACAGTTAAAGTTTATGTATTCATATGTGATTTTTTAAATCTACTTAGTAGGATATGAAATATAACGAATCGACTTGCAAGTTATGTTATCAGTAAGAAGTTGTAGTGGTAAGCATCACTGCTACACCAGTCAATTAGGTTATGTATCAACTATTTATGTTTGCCGATCACAAAAAAACCATAATCTAACTAAAAGAACTCAAACTATGATTGAGTTTATAAAAAAATAGCCTTTTATTTACTTGTTCGAAATTTATATTCTTTTTTCGAAATTTATATTTTTGAAGTGAAAACTTCTTTAGCGGCGTTGTGCACTTTTTGGGATGGGTAGAAAATGTTAAACTCGCGTCAGGACACGTGACCTGATCGAAAATTCTTAAGACGGAGGGAGAGTAGACCGCCGCGCCGGTGCGGCGTAGGAGAGGAAGTAATATCCCCCTCTTTTTCTACCACGCAGCGAAAATGTATGCCTGCTCCTGCTATTTATTTTTCATGTAATATAAATTTGTGTACGATAGCGCAATAAATGAATATTGTATACCACATAAATGATAGTACTTTTTATAATGATAAATAAAGCAATTCGTGCGAAATTATTCCCTAACCATTCCAAAATATTCAAAAATGCATAACGTTAAAGTTTTCACTTCTGCCTCCCGGAGTGCAACCCGTTTTTTTAATTTCTGAACGCCTGATAATACAGAAATATCAATTTTTCAACAATCTAAAAAAAGCATTTACATTACTCAGACCAAAACGCTCCAATTTCTGATAACGTCATTCATATTCACCGTTTTAAATTATTTTTGTTAACAACTTTTTTGAGTCGAAAATACGATAATTACTTTCTTGTCAGCGGCCAGCATTTATGAGTTTTCTTTAGATTGTACAGCTGAAATAAGAAAAACTCTGGAAAATAAATTAATCGTGTATTTGTAAGGTTTTTGGAGTTAAATTGGTTCACCATTATCCTTATAGACCAAAACGAACTTCGCTTGCGCGTGGGAACCAGCAAGTAAGCAAGCCGTTATGCTAGTATTGTTCAGGACTGGAGGTAAGGCATATCGAATGATCAAAACCGACTGAGAAAGTACCTCCGGATCATTGAAGACTACAACCAAATAACTATACCCTTGAGAATTGTCGTATTTTAGCGAGGGATTTATGATTATGATCACCATGACGATGTGCTGCGATAAACAAGGGCGCGACGGCGCGCGGCGCGAAACATACCTATTGTATTACAACCGGCTATAAGCTACAATAATAACTCAATGAGAGTGTTGTGACGAGCCCGGTCGAACATTTCATTATACATACATTGACTTCGCGATCACGGCTTCGATCTCCGCACAAACATTTGTGTGCATGATTTATATCTATATAATATGGAAACAAAGGACTGACAATTTTTTTTTGTTATATGCATATATATTTTGTTTTGTATTTTATGAGTGAAAAAATCTGCATTTATAAATTGACATTCAGCTGTAGTTAGTTGAGCCAATAATTATTTGAAAATTCTTTAATTCTATGCGTCAATAGTCGCCGATCTGTCGCCAACCTTTTAAGGGAAGCAACTGCGATCACTCTACACACGCTGATTCTAACTATTAAAATTATTGTACAACCCCGTCAACGATAGCTGCGCGATAACCATTGCATTTTTTAACACGATCATAAATATAACGAGTTGTTTAAACTAAGGCTAACAATACGAACAAGAAGTATCAAAACATTGTTAACTTTAACCAATTCACCAGAATACAATAACAATTGTAAGCAAAATAAGATTAATTCATTAAATTTAGCATTTGAAACAGATGATTAAGCAACGTTGCTTTTATTCGAACCCCTTTTTCTTTTAAAAGATGTTATCCCCTTTTAATGCTGTTCTTTCAGTAACAAGACGCGATTTATTTTAAGTGGGGAGACAAAACACATTGCTTGTTTGGTACCCTTATAATAGAACCCTTTTAAGATTTCAGAAAGGGTGGTTAGAAACCAAGAAAAAATATGAAATATCATCGCATTAGCAAAAGAGTAACGATTAAGTAGACAGATAAAGGAGAAACTGCGTTCGCAGTTTTAACCCGTTGCAGTGAAAAAAAAATGATTTTGGATCTGGGGAGCGTAAAGAAAAAAATTGCTGAGATTTTTTTATTCACCTTCTCCTGAATAAAAGTCCTAGTAACATATAATATGAAACAATAAATTAATGTAATATAAATGAACAATTAAATAAATTTATTACTCTGATAGCACACAGCGTTCGCAGCTTCAAAAATGTTATTTATCTGAGGAGCGCAAAGAAAAAGATTTGCTAAGATTTTATTTGCAGAGAAGGTGAAATGCCCTAGTATCCTATAATATGAAACGACAAAGTCTGTTATTTAAATATTTACATAATTCAGTATAAATCCTTACGTATTGTACAATAGAAGACACTACATGTCGCAATACTTACATGATTCTAGAAAAATCTGTTTATTCTAAAAACACCGATTAAAGCTCGATCATCCAAATACTTAGGTACTAGTACTTTAGTTGACCATAATCTAAATCTATAAAAGAAGAAACTGACTGACTTATATATCAACGCACAGCCCAAACCGCTGGGTTTAGAGATTCCAAATTTGGTAAGTTCCTTATGACGTCTACGATTACGAAAACAACAACTACTTACGATTACGAAAACAACAACAATTTTATAATCCAACATAGCCGACGTGACATAAAATCACGCCTGTGTGGGTGCAATGGGGTTGAAATGTCATAAACCAATATGGGTGTTTTTTGGACTATGGTTTTCTGGACGTTAATTACGAAAATGGCATCAATTTGCAAATGTAACATAGTGGACACGAAATTACTTTAAAGGATTTTTCAAATTTTACCCCTGAGAGGGTGAAACGGAGGTCCAAAGTTTGTATGGGGAAACGAGATTAGTTGGACTATACTATTTTATCCGAAACTTTACACGAGTACTTCTCTAGATAAATGAATAAACACGTATTTCAGGATTTTTCAAAATTCAACCCCTAAAATAGTAAAATGGGGTCAAAAATTCTGAAAATTGTCATGGGTATTATTTTTATGGTTTATCGAGTCGCTGATTACGAAACCAACAACGATTTTAAAATTCAACGTGGCTAACGTGGCCATCATCCCCTATTGGGGTGCGATAGGGTTGAAATGTTTCTATATCATTAAATATGTGTCGTTTTCCAATCCATATTCATACTTTCATACTAATATTATGAATGTGAAAGTGTGTTTGTTTGTTTGTCCTTCTTTCACGTCGAAAGTAACAAACGGATTGACATGATTTTTTTTTGAGATAGTTTAAGGCCTGGAGAGTGACATAGGCTACTCGTTATCCCGGAAAACATCTTATTCCCACGGGAAAAAATAAAGTTTATAATCATTTGTCCTCCTTTCACGTCAAATCGAACTTAATTGCTAACATGATTTTTTTTGAACAACCAAGCAAACAAATGTTTTATAATGCCAAAGCCAGGCTCAGCTGCACCTGGTCTAAATTTTTTTACGGGGATAGTTTACGGTCTGGAGAGTGACTTATGCTACTTTTTATCCCGGAAAGACATCTTATTTATTCCTACGGGAAAAAATAAAATTTATAATCATTTGTCCTTCTTACACGTCAAAAGGAACCTAAGTACGGACATGATTTTTTTAATGATGATAGTTTCCGGTTTGGAGAGTGACATAGGCTACGTTTTATCCAGGCAAAACATTTTATTCCCACGGGAAAAAATAAAGTTTATAATCATTTGTCCTTCTTTCACGTCGAATAGAACCTAATTCCTAACATGTTTTTTTTTTAACAACCAAGCAAAGAAATGTTTTTTAGAGCCAAAGCCAGGCTCAGCTGCACGTGGTGCACCCTGCCGTGTAACGAAATAGGCGAAAAAGTGGTAGGGTACAGCGTATTTGTAAACTGGCCGACTGGGAAAGTACCTTCATCTCACCGAATACAGCAGCAAGCAAAAAAAATATATACACAAATCAATGGCAGCTCGCCTGGACCACGCGGGCGAAGCCGCGGGTGATAACGATATAATAAGACTTAGGCAGTAGGAGAGTAGTTAGATTTGTTTGCCACTTTAGTAGTATAAAAAAATGACATCGCAATCGCACAGGAGAAGGTAGGATAAGGGAAAATAGTTCTTCAGAGCACTCACCATGGTAGAGGCGATATGATATGCTTAGCGATCTAATGTCTCTACGAAGTTAAGATGTTCTAGGGCCTTGGTGACCTCTTCGTCGTTGATTATGCGGATAACCTGTCGCTGCAACCTTTTGAGAGTCTCAAGAAGTTCCGGCACGAAAAACCCACGCACCTTGTTCAGGGGCTCTACCGCCTACGCTGAAGCCGATTCAGATCGAATACTTTGATTCCCTAAATAGGTCTTAAATATGTTTAAGTTTGACATATATTTTCAGCTTACTCGGTAGAGTTGCAAGATTACTACCAGCTAAATTAAAAACAATTACGTGCCCTCTTACCACCAACTCTTATTGCGATTCAATAACTGAATAGAATGCTTATTCATACCAATGAATAAGCGACTCTATACAATTTGAGAGTCGTTTATTCATTGGTATGAATAAGCATTCTATTCAGTTATTGAATCGCAATAAGAGTTGGTGGTAAGGGGGCAGTTATCTAAACTGAACTTTGATTTTTGGTACCAAATAGTCCGATGGGAATCGACTTCAGCTTAAGCAGTACCCAGGACTCGGAGTTTCGGTAAATTGCTTCGGTAAACGATATTTCATCTTATCACTAAACTAATTAAGCCATTTTTACCATTCCTATGTTATATGTATTGCCACTGAAATGAAGTGCTTTTTGCGTGCCAAAACTGTATATTTACCACTCTAGTCTTAATTTTCTAGTAGACCGTATATAACAAATTCAATATCGTAACAACTCAGGCCTATTGTTGATGTTGCCTTCTACACTATAGAGAATGTCATTCCATCATATATGACTATAAAGAGACCGCTCTAAAAATAAGCATGATGTTTATACGCAACGTTCCATTTTCGAGCATAGTGTGAACAAGTAGCACAGGAATCAAACGTCAGTCGTGTTACTCTACGCGGCATATCCGAACGAATCAATTACGCTGCGTGTAACCTCCTTCTTTCAAACTCATTTGAATAAAAAAGGCGCGAATGTGGCAACGTGAAAAAAAGTTGTAATAGTTTGATTCGTTCTCTGTGGTTTTAGTTATTTTAGTTTTAAAACTAAAATGTTGGAAAATATTTTATTGAAAGTTTTGTTTATTGCTTTGTTATCGACGAAAGGTGAGTTTTACTATAATAATAGATTAGCTCGATTTCGCACGTAAGTATATTTTTAATAAAGTATTTTTATAAACGTAAACATAAGTAGCTGTTACATGCGACTTCGTCCGCGTATTCACTGATTTTTTTTACGCGGAAATGTATTTTTTTTATTTTGGTATCCTGAGTTATTCCTTATAACATCAGTCATCTGTCAGTGAATATTCTGTCACAATGGATCCATTGTTTCGGAGATTAGCCATAATAAACCGACAGAAAGACAGACAAAAATTTTTAGTGTTTTTTTTATATAACATATAAAAAGTGTTTTTTTTATATAACATATAAAAAAAACACTAAAGATTTTTGTCTGTCTTTCTGTCGGTTTGTTATGGCTAATCTCCTATCGAATGTACCTACTTTCATATGTAATTTGAAAAGGTTGTTAATTTAACATTAGGTACCAACTGTCATTTAATTTTTATTTACTTATTGTTGACTTTTTGTATACCGTACAGTATAACCCGTATTTTTTTGTAGTACGCAATTTTAAGTCGCGCAAATGGCAACACATTATTTTGTGTTACCATTTTACACGACTGCTCAAGAATGTACGTATACAAGTAAATATGCCTGTGTGTTTCTATATTCCACTGTAACTATTACACTGGAATATAATAACAGATTTCGAAGTTTGTAGCATTATTAGATTTCTTATGTCATTACGAGTGACTTACGAGTAGGCCACAGAGCATATAACTACTTTTTATAGACGCCCTGTGAATTTTTAATTAATCCCAAAGCAAACGTAACCTAACCGAAAGATAATTTCAAGAAAATCCGCCGTATTATAAAACGGAGCCATTATAAAATAAGTTGCCGTTGTAATATGGCGGCTTGGTGATGGACATGATGACAATTAATATGAGTGAAAAAAAAAGTTCCGCCATTTTACAATACGCCTAGCCATTATCTAATGCAACGGATTCTAGGACCAACGCCTTAACATGTCCTCCGAAGCACGGAGGAGCTCGACATTAATAATCCCATCCATGCAAAGGCTACGGTCGACGTTGCTTAACTTGAGTAATCGATTAGACTGACACGCGCAACGACGCCATTGAGCTCCTTACTATACTATATAATTTTACTATATAGATCTATGTGGTATATAAAAATGAATCCCTATTTCCCTTGGTCACGGCCCTTGGTCAACTTGGTCCCTTTTTATGTTGTATTTTTTTATTTTCAGGAGAAGGTTCTTATGGGATAAAAAAATAAGATTTAAAGAGAGGTAGGGAGCGTAATTGTGAGCTCTCCGACTGGGGAATGTACCTCCACCTCACAGAATACCGCAGCCAAATAACAATTCCCTTGAGGGTTGTTGTGTTCCTGCGAGTGAGTGAGGTCACCAGAAAGAAAGGAAGAAGATGCTGCGTTGGCAGCGGGGGTGGCGGCACGCGAGCAATATTTTATGTTGCAAGCGTTCATATGGCTACGGTAACCGCTTAGCATCAGGCGGGCCGTATGCTTGTCTGCCATCCCACGTTGTATAAAAAAATAAATAAACAGAAAGTTGCGCGGAAAATTAGAATTCTCAAGAAAACTGAAAGACCATATTATTATCATTATCTCTTCTAATATAACTTTATGTCGTTTGACAGAACTGTCAGTCATTTGACAGATTGCGCGGAACCAATTCGAATTTAATATTCGTTTTAACGAAGTCAGGACAACGTCAATGTCGGGTCAGCAAGTATACTATATAATTTAACAATAAACGCGCTGGTGCAAATAAAACAAAGAATACAGATTACAGAGATTAGATTAGTTTCATAACTACTTATGTATTCATATTTGACCCTGACCAAAACCATAACCATGTTTGCATGCTTTTCATACAAAAGGACAAAGAGAAACATTAATTTTAAATGTCTATATGCCGTAAAACTGGATGAATAGGATTATCTGTCTACATAGTATAACATTCGATACCAACTATACCCGAATATCATTAGTTATCTCAAATAAATTACTTAATATGAAGAAGTAAATCGGATTGATATTCATAATATGTGTTTACATGGAATCTAATTCTACAGAAAAAATAGTTCAGTCTATTGGGCGCTTTTTCCAACTATACGACCAAAGCTATCGAGGTTCCAAAAATATGTTTTGTATGGACAATCGCACGTAGCATATGAAGATAAGATCGTATACAGAAATAAATCAGATGACTAATTCTTTTTTTTGCTACTTCGGGTGGCAGACAAGCATACGGTCCACCTGATGTGAAGCGGTTACCGTAGCCATATTAACGCTCACAACATTAAAAATATATCTAAATAAATAAATAAATACATAAATAAATATTGTCACACAAATTACACAGCGCCATCTAGCCCCAAAGTAAGCGAAGCTTGTGTTATGGGTACTAAACAACTGATAAACATACGTAAATACACTTTTTTTTTGTAAATACATACTTATGATACATAGAAAACACCCAGACCAAGACAAACAGACATGTTCATGCACACAAATGTTTGTCCCGTGTGGGAATCGAACCAACGAGCGTTGGTGTCGAAGCCGCGTCATTGACCGCTACGCCACCGAGCTCGTCAAGTAATAGCTCGCGTGCCGCCACCCCTGCTGCTAACGCAGCATTTCCTTCCTTTCTGGTGACCTCACTCTCTAGCAGGAACACAACAACCCTCAAGGGAATTGTTATTTGGCTGCGGTATTCAGTGAGATGGAGGTACATTCCCCAGTCGGGTAGCTTACAATTACGCTCCCTACCTCTCTTTTCGCCAGAGCTTCATTTGTCAGTCAGCAGGGTGCACCGCGTGCAGGTGAAGTTGGATTTGGTTTAAAGATGTTGATGAAACACTTACACCCTAAATAATTCTCGTAATTATTTTACGAACGCAGAACAAAAGTTGACCGAATCGTGATTGAATTGAGAACAGTCTTATACAAAATATACCACTTTATTTTAAACTCTATATGAACTTTATGCATAACAAATTATGATTTAAATTTCTTATACTTCCTAGTGGTTTAGAGGAAAATGAGAGAACACTGCAGTTGAATTTTTACGAGTTATTTTAGTCACTTGCCATCAACGTTATGACCACATTTTGTAAGGAATTTTTCACACATCCTGTACTCGGAATATAAATAGCCGTCACAATGTTGCTTTATTATTACACAAATGTCCCGATCAAGGTTAAAAAAATAAAAATGTCATGTTTATATAAGTAAAGGACAATTAGGTTAACGTCACAAAGATTTTTATTATGACAATGATGAGGGAAGAATATAATAATATTGGCAAAATTAGGCTATTAATGCTTTATTTGTCATATAACTCATATAGTTGTCTCTCACATTGCCAAGAACGGAAGTCAAGTTCCAAAAGCTCCTACACCTACTAATTTCTTCTGATTAAATTCGTTGTGAGTTCCACGGCATCCGTAGTTTTACCACCGGCACTGCAGTGGACTTTATTGTTTTGCCTTCCTTGGTGGTTGCCGCTGTTACTCCTGGCTACATAGGAGACGCAGTGGCGGGAATGTGTAGGACCCCCAATGTGAGGAATATTGACTTAATAATGAATTTGCATGTAATTTGTGAGGGATACACCTAAAACAAAATTATATATTTTTTTTCAAAGTTAAAGGTAAGGTGTAAGAGGGGCTCAATGGCGTCGTTACGCGTGTCAGTCTAGTCGAACACTAAAGTTAAGCAATGTCGACCGTAGCCACTCCATGGATGGGTTTATTTATATCGAGTTCCTACGTGCTTCGGAGGGTACGTTAAGTCATCAATGCCGGCTGTTGTTATAAATGACAGTCGTAAAGCCAAGTCAGTGCCATTTTGGCGGCTTGAAAACATGACCTCCGCCAACCCGCAGTTGAGCAGCGTGTTGGAGCTCTAAACCCGTTCGATTGAGGGTAGACCCTTATCCCAGCAGTGCGATGGATAGGTGCTACTAGATTTTATAACCCTTGACTGTACCACCTAGGAAAGAAAACTTTTTGTTATTATTATTATGAATATCAAAAAAACAAGACAAATATTTGTGTGCATTATCATGTTTGTTTGTCTATGTCTGGGTGTTTTCTATGTAATATATGTATGTATTTACATAAAACATGTATTTAAGTATTACATCAATTATCTAGTACCCATAGTACAAGCTTTGCTTAGTTTGGGACTAGATGGCTGTGTGTAATTTGTCCAGGAATATTTATATATATTTATATTATTACTTTAGTAGTAGATTCTTAGGTGACAAATCAAAGCTAGTTACATCAATTTTACATCATCATTGACACAACATGAGCACGATTGAGGCGTGGATAAGATGAATGAGAAGGTTGACCTAGAGACAGTGTCCTACTAATTTGTAAAACAATAAATGTTACATCCTGTAGTTAGTCACATTGTGGATTAAATTAGGTACGTTTTTTTATGCAAAGAGATAAATAATAGTGTTATTACACAATTGCTTTGGTCGTGAACACACTACCGGGACAAAAAGTACCTGTATGTTAACCCAATGTATTTAAGAGTATATACTGTCTCGTGTCCCTTTGAGCCAAATCTCTAAGCATGATTGAAACACAAACAACGCCACAAACTTACAGTATTAGCGGAGGCGTTAAGTGGGATATAATATAAATCTAGATTATCATTATTATCAGAAAGTCAGTGTTGAATATAGGTCTTTCCCAGAATGGTGTTGCCATATTTGAAATACTTCATAGGGTAGTTGATCGCATTACATTCTTGTGTACGAAATGAAGTGTCATCAGCTACTATTACTGGTGTTCTAAGAACAACTACTGCTATTCAGGAATGGCAGCAACTATTCTTGCCACTGCTACTGCTGGTCAAGAACAGCAGTAACTTAATAACAAGTAGTTCTTGAACTTTGTCGTGGTCGTTAGCTTTGCGGATTGGTTCTATTCTGCATATTAGTGACAAGCTAATTTTGCAAATGGTCTCCTAAGTTTTATTGCAGAAATTCATTGCCTCTGCAACTTGTATTTCTGATTGGGATTGGAAGTTACTTAAGTCATTTAGCTGCACGAATAAACAAGATTGTTATTAATAACACTAATAGTAAAAATGTTTGAGTTTCACTCTAGATAAAAACTTGTGTTTATAAGGATAAAGTAAAACTTGCAACTATGACGTTTATAGCATTCAAAATAGAAGCTAAAATCTAGCTGGAATTCAAGGTGATGTAACGTGTAATTTTATACGTATTTATTGAGTTTATTGGGACTAGGCAAATAATTCTGTGAAAGTTTTATTCTTGGATATATTGTTGGATTGGAGTAAAATTTTTATTATGTTATTTTATATCACTTAAGTTTTTAAAAAAAGATTATTTATTAATGATTATTAATAAATTATCTAAAAAAAATAACATTATTATTACTATTAGTAAAATAAACAACTGCTCCTAGACTAAGCATACCACAACAATTATTAAAAAGCATAACAGAACATGAAACGCGTGCACCAAACGGCAATTTGATGCGCTCGGTCACTCGCTAGTTAAGCTTGTTAAACAGAACGCTACCAATTCCTAAAATTATACCCACCATATTTGTGTCATGGTGGCTGTAAATAGGCCATATGAATATTTGAGACGCATTCAGAGGAATGATTCGACGAATAGATAGTGACATTCATCGCTGTTCTCTTCAAAATACGGGTATATAATATGTTGGCTTCTTTTTACAATATTGGATCATTCAAGCGAAGCATCTTGCAGGCCAGTATAGCAATGTCAACTGACAAACTCTAACGGTCTCTTGTCTGTAGCCGATGCGATTTCGGTTCCTGTTCTCGCTTAACATCAAGCGAAGTCGAGCCATAACCTTATGCTGAGCTATTATAAAAAAAGTAGATCCAAATCCAAGAGTGCGTATTTGTGTTATGCGTTTGTGTGGGGTTAGGAACTGAACTGAACCCAGCTGAAAATCAGCGCCGCAGTCTGACTCAGTCAGGCCTAGGCACAATGCTGAGTTGGGTCCAATTTGTGGCATCGTTCAGCATATCTTTTCGTCATATACCGTGATATAAGTCATAATTTTAAATGTTAAAGTGTTGTGTTATGTCACATATTACAATAAATGTGTCTTCTTCTCTTTTGGTTCGGTTTTAATTAATAATGGCACAAAACTTTAAGTCAAAATTAATGAAATGCAAAAAAAAATATAACTAAAGTTTTCCATCAAATAAGAAGGTAAAAACCCTTTTATGGCGGGCCACATTCAAGATATTAGAAGACCATGTATATTGATTTAAGATCATGATTAAAAAGTAAATATAAGTATTAACTTATAATTACTTTTGATTGAATAAAACGTGTATTTGCAAAATGGTAAATCGCGGCATCTTATCCATCACGGTCTATGTACATTACTTATACTAGCTGTTTGTTCATGATTAAAAAGTAATTATGAGTATGTACTATGAATTACTTTTGAATAACGAAAAGTTCGCAATCGTTCGAAATCGCAGCGTCATATACTTCAAGGTCTATATGCATTACTTATACTAGCTGCCGCCCTTAAATTTTTGTTACTTTGTTGTCAAAGTTAGGGAAGACATTGGTCCCCAAATAATATAATTTGGAGTCATAGTCAACGGAGTTTCACGGCCGGCGGCTCACCCATTTATGTACTTCTACAATTTCTGGTTACAAGTATACTTACTCCAAATTGTACAATTGGATAATGAGATTCTGTCTGGCTGCATTATGCAAGGGCAGGATATTGTTTTATTTAACTTGACGTATAGGAGTTTATTATTAGAGTCGAATATTTTATTATTTCTTGCTACCTCAATGGTGTCGTTGCGCGTTCAATCTAATGAAACCCGCAAGTTAAGCAACGTTGACCGGGGCCTGTCCATGGATAGGTTTATTTAATTCGAGCTCCTGCGTGCTTCGGAGGGCACGTTAAGCCGTCGGTTCCTGCTGTTGTCATTAGATGACAGTAGTTAAGTCAAGTCAGTGGCCTTTTGTCAGTGGCGAAAGTGTGTGTTTATGTTCACTTTCTCGCCTTAGCTGTTAAATTGATTGGCATGAAATTTCATATCATAGAATTCCATAATAAATATTAGTATACCATTTATCCCAAAAAAAATTACCTGACCCTAAATAAATTAGATGACTAATAAATTAGATGACGAGAACGGTTGGCACGGTAACCGAAATTCACGCAGGCGAAGTCGCGTTATCTTAAAACTTTTTAATATTACGAATGTAAATCTATCTGTCTGTCTTTCATATCGAAAGGAACCAATCGATTGACATTATATTTTAAAATAATATCTCGAGTGTAAAATAGGCTATTTTTATCCAAAAATAAAATATTCCCACGAGGAAAAAAAGTTTTATTAAAACAGTGACCACGGCGTTGAAACTACAAAAACACGGCGTTAATAAACAACCAAACGATGACAAACAGACATGTTTTAGAAGGAGAGTTCATCTCTAACTGACGCTATAAGTCCAGTCTCTTTTTTGCCATGGGCGGTAAACAATTTCTCTCAATTGCACATATTATTTATATCACTAAGTTAGAAAACAAGCATACGAGCTACCTGATGGTAAGCAGTTGTCACAGCCTATGGACGCAAGCGACACCAGAGACTTCATTCATGCGTCGCCGGCTCTGTAAAGGCTCATAAAGCCCAAGCTGATATTCCAGTGTTGACGATTTTGCAATTCATATTATTGAAATCGATGTGTTAGGTAACAACTCAGTGTTTTAGGTCCCCAATAGTGTTAGAAACTTAAAATCCGTGAAGCTCAACTGCCGTACGCAGTTGAGCTTCACTTGACTAGCCATCTCTTTAGGCTTTTAATGCCTTATTTGCCATATTGCTGTCTCTCACATTGCTAGGAGGGGAAGTCAAATTCCAAAAGCTTCTTACTCCTACTAATTTCTTCTGATTAAATTCGTTGTGAGTTTCAAGGCAGCCGTAGTTTTACCCCCGGGACTGCAATGAACTTCACTGTTCATTGCTTTTTTTGGCGGTCGCCGCTGTTAATCCTGGCTACACAGGAGACACAGTGGTGGGAATGTGTGGTGGGCCCCAATTTAAAATTCCAGAGTTGTGAGCCATAGGTTATAACAATATTCCGTGCGAGGTCTAACTTGGGGCTTGTACAATAAAAGTATTTTCGCCGAGCCGAAAAACTGGCTCGCTCTGTTGACCACACCAAGTTTCTTGGACGGCAACTTGACCTTCTTTCCGGGTAACTTTGGAACATTATTTCAAGTAAAGACAGCGAGTGAATGATAATGTTTTTCTAAGGCATTCAAGAAAATGTTGCTAACATCTAATCTAATATAATTTTGGGGTGTAAGTGGTTTATCAACTTTAATTACTACTAATTAACAATAATTGTAAGCTACCCGACTGGGGAATGTACTTCCACCTCACAGAATGCCGCAGCCAAATAACAATTCCCTTGAGGGTTGTTGTGTTCCTGCGGGTGAGTGAGGTCACCAGAAATGAAGGAGATGCTGCGTTGGCAGCAGGGGTGGCGGCAGGTCTGCCACCCGACATAGTAAAAAAAATCTTTGAGTGGCGTAGATTATTGAGCAGTAAAAATGCTAGTTTTCTGTTAACTTCTATAATGTACATACAACGAATATCTACCATTTACGTAATAGTTAATTAATTAACCTTTCAAAGGCGGTATCTATCGCTCATCACGTTGTTCACAAGATAATTATAAGCTATTAATATCTGTAATAAATTGCACCTACGTAAGTATACAATAAGGAGGTTGTGCGTGTCAGTCTAATCGAACACGCAAGTTAAGCAACGTCGACCGTAGCCTGTCCATGGATGGGTTTATTTGTGTCGAGTTCCTCAGTGCTTCGGAGGGCACGTTAAGCCGTCGGTCCCGTCCGTTGTCATTAGATAATAGTCGTTAAGACAAGTCAATGGCCTTTAGGTGGCTTGAAAACACTGGCCTCCGCCAAGCTGCACTTGAGCAGCGTGGTGCAGTATGCTCTAAACCCCTTCGATTAAGGGGATACCCGTATCCTAGTAGTGGGATGAATAAGGATTGTCGACGAAAACATACAATATCTGACGAGGTAGGTGGCGTAGCGGTCAATGACGCGGCTTCGACACCAACGCTCGTGGGTTCGATTCCCACATAGGACAAACATTTGTGTGCGTGAACATGTCTATTTGTCTTAGTCTGGGTGTTTTCTATGTATCATAAGTATGTATTTACAAAAAAAATGTATTTACGTATGTTTATCATTTGTCTAGTACCCATAACACAAGCTTCGCTTACTTTGGGGCTAGATGGCGCTGTGTAATTTGTCTGACAATATTTATTTATTTATTTATATCTTGTATGTAGTGTTTTATTAGCTTGGAAGTAACTTCATCTTAATATTCTCAATCGGCTACTCCTTCCAGAGGAGTCGTGGTCATTACATACTATAAGCAAAGGGAGCATCCGCATTATGTACTTTGATATAACATCTCTCTCTGCTGTCATCCCCGCTTTCGCGATCCTCTGTGTAGTCTTGTTGTGGCCTGACTAATAAATATAAGACAAAAGTTTCAGCACATTAGGCTTAAGGGGCCATCCATAAATTACGTCACATGAATTTCATGCTTTTTGGACCCCTCTCCCCGTCCTTGTCACAGCTGGTCACATTTGTGAGACTCCCCCCCTACATAGTGTGACATCACGTATTTTGCAAATTTACATCTAGAGTTGCAAATGTTTTAGAGTTTTTCGGTAATAGTTCAATGTTCGTGTTTTAACTCTATCTTAGATTATAATAGTCACACAATGTCACACTTCATCGACCCCCTCCCTCCCCCTTAACGTGTGATGTAATTTATGGATGGCCACCTAGATGACATTTTTTTCTTTCTATTTGTTATGTAAGGACGTTATTATAATATTTAAAAGAATTACTTCGATAGCACAAAAATCTCTCGTATGTTAATTTGAAAATCACAATCTTTGACTTTCCCGGAAACGCTTCATACAAAAGGATACTGAATTATAACATGTCAGTTTTGTATTTTGTATGCATCAAATCCGAAATTTGTACGACAGCTATGTGAAATATTACGTTTATGTAATTAGTATCATAATAAAAGTTATAGTATTCATTATTGCTTCTCCAATGGAAATATTTTATTTTTAATTTCATACTTTTAAAATGGACTTTTCCGCCAAACTTTGATCGACTCTAAAATAAGTCGGACGGAAGATATTAGAATGAAAGTTTGCAGATCTTTATAGTTTTGTGTAGAATTTATAAATATATTAAATATATATTATTAAATAATTTATACAATTTTTGAACATTGTCGACGTTTAACAGACATTACCATTAAGTTTGTATATAAAACTTAGTGTGCATAATCATTATCATCTCAGCCATTGAAAGTCCACTGCTGGACATAGGCCTCCCCTCTAAGAGTGTGCATAATACACATTTATTATTTCATACCTATTTCATATTTAGAAGAAAGCAATGGCTACTTTGACTCCAAGGTCGGGGTTCGATCCTCGCACAAGACAAACATTTGTTTGCATGAACATGTCTGTTTGTCTAAATCTGGGTGTTTCTATGTATTATAAGTATGTTATTTTGCATTCAAGTCAATGTATATTTATAGCCGAATCGTTTGCTTTATCCCCTCACATGCCGCTAATTTTATCGCTGTACCAATCATTGTACCAACGCTATACCCACCATGGGATCGCGGCTTGCGAAAGGATATTGGATTCAGTAAGTAATCAGCTGTTTGTCATTTGACCAGAAAATAAATACCTATACTTTCTATCATTTCTCTAAATATGTTTTATATAAATTTTAATTAATTCAATATAAATATTAACGTTAATTAATACAATACATATGATATGATAATACATCAATTACAACAAAGTGCAAACTAAACTAAAGTAACTAAAAATAAACGAATCTTTAAATTACTTAAAAATAAAACTAATAAAAAAAACATAACTATGGTTCAAAAATATTGGTTCCATACGGCACGAAGGCAAGAACACTGGCTGCGTTTCCTCGCTGTATGTCTAAATAGAATGATATAAAAATTGTATAAGTTGACTAAAAATTATAGATTCACGTATCACATTGTAAAATTACGTATAGTCACGTTATTTATAACTAAAGTATTGACAAAACCTCTCTCTCCCCGCGTCTCATAATTAAGCCTTATCACATTGATTGTGTCTCTATATCTAATATCCTTTTTCACAATGATGTTCTAATTAAAATTATCGGAAGGCTCATCGAATATCGTTTAAAAGATAATTAATCCTTTTCAAGAGAACAATATTTGATACAGTGTGTTCCTACTAAGAAATAAAAAATAATCATGAAATTAACAAAATATTTCAAGAGAATTATTAGGTGCAAAAGTGAAGGACAACGAAGTGTTGGGCGCCCTGCCTCTAGATGGTCCGATGACCTAGAGAGAGCGGCTGGGAGCGGCGGGATGCGGAAGGCGGAGGATCGTATCTGGTGGAAAGCATTGGGGAAGGCTTATATCCAGCAATGGGTAGATACAGGATGATGATGATGATTAGGTGCAAGCAACTACGATCATTAATAATACATTGTACATGATTGTTCGCTTCCTTAGTATATTAGTATTAACGAGCCTGATGGTCAAATGGTAGCAATGGCTACTTTGACTCCAAGGTCGGGGTTCGATCCTCGCACAAGACAAACATTTGTATGCATGAACATGTCTGTTTGTCTAAGTCTGTGTGTTTTCTATGTATCATAAGTATGTATTTACAAAAAAAAAATGTATTTAAGTACATGTATCAGAAGTCTAGTACCCATAGTACAAGCTTTGTGCTTAATTTAGGTCTAGATGACGCTGTTTAAATTGTCCATAAATTAGTATATAGTATCCAGCAGTGGTTTAAAAGAGTAACCAATGTTTTCGAAGTTAGCTAAGGCAAAATATTTATCTGACCTTTTTTATGTAAACAAGTATTCGCCATCGGCGAAGGAACCGTGTATTGGTACAAAAATAAAACAGAAAACGTATATGTCAGATTCCTCTGGAGTACCATATCTGATTTCGAAAATGTGCTTTTTGCAAAATGTCTTCTTTCTCATAACATGAATATTATATACAAAAATATCATCTCGATTATAAATCTAAATAAGTAATTCTTGTACATTTATTGCGGAGATTCCAATGTGGAGATTCGACATTGGAATCTCCGCACGGCTACAAATTTCAATGAAAATTTCTACGTAGGTACTTATAAAACATTTTTTTTTTTTTTGAAAAATGGAAAAAACACCTGCTTCCCCCTAGGTGGGATATGAACGCGCGAACTCACGATGAGCGGTCGAGTGCTCTTCCAACTGAGCTACCAGGAAGGTTTGTGTTGCTGACGAATTTTTGCATCTTATATTAACTTCTTTGTGAGTCACAGTGTGGCGTCATCAACCTATTAAGTAATTTAATTGCAATACTAAAGTAATGCCTACTTTAGTTAGCAGTCCATTGTTGCAGATGAAATTCAGCTATTTTTTGATAACACTAAACTAATTAAATTATTATTATTTAAATAGTTGTCTTGGCCAACTTGCCAGAAAAATATGGGGGGGGGGGGGGTGAATTTGTCCTTTTTTTTAAAAAAAAATATATATTTATCTGGCAAGTTGGCCAAGACAACTATTGAAATAATAATTACTTATAAAACGTCTTGTTTCTTAATTTTATCTACATGTATCCAGCCTGAATAAAAAAAAAACGCGATTTTACAAAAGAACAATACAGCGAGCCAAGCTTAGAGTCGTTTAGTCACAAGTTACTCATAATCCAATAATAACACAACTAAGAAGCAAATCGAGACTAAAATTTATGAATCTTCATACAATGTTTTAAGGAAAACAGAAAATAAATATATTATCAAAGTTTAAATTAATATACTGTCCCAAGTGCTAAAGGTTGGTTGGAAGAAATCTTTATTAGAGATAAGTTCGCATTTGCATACCACTTACGTATAGATTTTTTAATCTATAATGTGCAATAAAGGATGTTTTATAATTTTAGTGTGATTTACTTGCTTAAAATCATAATAATTTATAAAATGACCATGTCTTAAAACTATTTTTATTTTTCTGTAAAACTAGGCACAAATAAAAATAATTTTAAGATATGGTCGTTTTTCATGTTACTGTGATGATATCATGTGTACATCATACATCACATCACAATAACATGAAAAATGACCATGTTTTAAAACTATTTTTATTTTTCTGTAAAACTATGCGTGCACATTATCACAATTTCTATTTTCGCCATAAACCCGGCACTGTCGAGAGCCCCTCCGATGTTTTCCATGTGCTAATTCTTACACTTGGGAGAAATAACATTAAATCGAGACTCGGGGTATACTTCGATGCTTTCTCCTAACGAACCGATAATTCAAGGGGAGGGATGGTTTCCCTACGATTTACAATTTTTACGACCTCGTCTATCTCTAACTTTATTTTTGCATTGTGTAAATCACAACTATTTATATTTACTTTCAAGTAATATTATAAATCTTTTCTTTTTCACGAAACGTCTTTAAAATCACACAAATACATACGGGTACCTGAGACCCTACCGCCGAAGTTGAAGCCGATTACCATTGGATTCTTTGAGTGCGAAAATCTAACTTTAGCTTATATTGACGGTAATTGTGTTTAGCTTAGCTTAAAGAAGCTATAAAACTCCACCGACTAAGCTAAAGAAGTTTATCAATAACTAAAACCTAAGATCTATTTTCTCAATCAAAAAATTTCAACTTCGGCGGTAGGGGACAATGCATGAAGTAGATAGCAAAATAAATTTTAAATAAGTTACAAATTCAATCCATTGCTATATAATATGTAATATAATAATAACTATTATGCAAAAAGCACGTACATTAAAATTATGATAAATTTCTCAATTTTACAAATTAAATTGCAGTTGGAATGTATGGCATATCATGTTTTTCATTGTTTGTTTTTGGGATAAAATTGGTACTAGGTAATGAGGCCCTATCGCCGAATCTGAAATCGATTACAATTGAATATTTTGAATCGAAAAATAGGTCTTACGTTTTCATCATCATCATTATCTCAGCCATTGAAAGTCCGATGCTGGACATAGGCCTCCCCTCTAGATCTTTCAATAAGACCGGTTGGAAGCGGTTTGCATCCAGCGCGATCCTACGGTATTAGTTACGGTAATCTTATGTTTTAGTTATTAACAAACATTTTCGGGTCAGTCGGTAGAGTACCATAAATCTAAGCTGAAGTTTGATATTTGCGATCAAAAAACCCAATGGTAATCGACTTCATCTTATCCGGTAGAGCCTAGTTCGACTTAAGACGATGCCTTGACGATTTTTCCTCAGTAATTACAAAACATACGAATGTAATTTTAGACAAACTAATACTTCAAGTAATAGAGCTTCATTTTGTTACTAGCCGTTACACGAATTGTTAACTTTTATAACAGAAAAAAATTGCAAGCTAACCTCTTTTTAAAGAGGGATTTGCATTTTATACACATACGGGACTGTGACATTCTCTAAATTTCCCTTTATACTCGCAATCACACATTTCAAAATGCCACTTGGATTTTTAAAATATATTATAGATTTTTTTACCCAAAAAAAAACGAGGAGTAGCGCCCATTTTCGCATCAAATAATATAGATATAATTCGTATAGAATATTTCGTTCATCAACACGTCACCTTAACTAGGATAAGCAACCGTCACTCCTCGTTTTAGTCATCGTACATTCCGATTAAATATCATAATTGAATGAAACTGAATGAAAATATGACGTAAGATTATGTTTTATACGTTTAAATTGATGTCAGGGCTGTCAATAATAAAAAGCTTACAGCAAAAGGATTTTTAAAGTACCGTATAAAGGCACCCCGGACATTCCATATAAATGTCGCGTCGGTAACTATTACATAAACAATAACATCTGCGCAGAGCAGCAGCAGAGTGTCAATAAGCGTTTGTGCGTGCTGCGCCATACAAAATGTTCCAGATTCGTCTCAGAGGGGAGGTGAGGTCCACACGAGAGAGCGGCAGGGACTGGTCATAATGTACGTAATTATTACTTATACTGTGGTATAAGATAATTGATATGGAATTAAAGACAGTACAGTCATAGTCACAGTTTAGTTAGTAAATACCAAAGCACAGCTAAAATCATTGGACGCATCGGGTTGCATTTTGGCATGCAGCGATATGACTACTGCTAAGAAAGGATTTTTGAAAATTCCTCCAGGGTATCGAGATACGCGCATACAAAATCGCGGGCTAGAATCGAATAAAATATTTGACTACACAATGCCTAAACTGTAGATGAACATATTGTTTCGCACCAATATCCTTAATCATTTTGGCCTTGTCTCCTACTAAATGTCTCAGACAAATAAAGATAGCTCGTGATACAAATTACACATGACTAGCACAGAAACAAGTGGTTCCTACGCTGATTTTTGGCTGCCGAGTGCCAATATTGATAAGTACGAATATTTATATATTATATAAACTAGCTAACCCGGCAAATGTTGTTTTTCCCTATAAATTTAGGGGTTGATGATAAAAGGGTGAAAATTTTAAGTTGTATGTATCTTTCAATGCTAAATCATAATAAAATAAAAATAAAAAAATTCATATAATTAAAAATATATATACTTTATCATTTAGGGGTATGAATAGTGTTGCAAAAAAACTGTTTTTTTTCTGTCGTGAAAAAAAACTTGAAAAAAAAAACCTGAAAAAAAACCGGTTTTTTTTCTGAAGCATATTTTTTTTCAAGAGTACGGAGTTCGAAATTATTAAAATATTTACGATATAAAAATTAATACTTAAAAGGTTATATTCGTTTTCTGATGTATTTTTAAACCAACCATACTTTTGGTTGGGGAAACCCCCTATGTTCGGAACCCTGACTGCAATAGACTGACAAATAACAGGGCTAGCAAAATTGTGTATATTGCGCACAATTTGAAATTACAATCTGAAGAACAAACAGAAAAAAAAAATGTTACAGTGTCTCAAGATGTAGATCTAGAAGAGACAGAAGAAGAGATAGAAGACAGTGAAAATTCCGATACTGACATGGACAAGACTAGTGTAAGTGGCACTGATTCTGAAAGTGATTGATACTGACATTGACACGCAGGATAAATATTTTTTTATTTAATTGATTCACTAGGTACTAAGTTTGATTTTGTATTGCAGTAAAATGTAAAAAAGAAGAAACATGCTTCATTATAATATTTAAATTTCTACAGATATTTTTTCTAAAAAAAACACTTTTGGGAAAAAAACAAGGGAGCTAAGTTTTTTTTCATGTTTTTTTTCACTATGTTGAATCGTTTTTTTTCATGTTGCATCACTAGGTATGAAAAATAGACGACGGTATATTCTCAGACCTACCCGATATGCACACAAAATTTCAGAAAAATCGGTCCAGCCGTTTCGGAGGAGTTTGGTAACAAACACCGCGACACGAGAATTTTATATATTAGAAATAAATAAAATAAATTATGCTTAATCGCTATTCTACTCTTGTATATTCTTCTCATGAAAATCTTTTATTTTTTTGGAATTACCTGTAAAACAAATCTCATTCCGCATCAGTTGTCAGTTCATCCGATTACTCCTAAACCATGCGACGGATTTTGATGCGGTTTCCAATGTTAGTTAGATTTTATTTTCACGATAGGTTTGTTACAAGATAATTTATTTAAGATTTTATATAAGTGGAAAAAATATTATTGTAAACATATTATATAGTACCTAGTACGTACCGGTGCGAAACTAGGCCGGATCGCTTGTTTAAGCTAAAGCAACATGAATATAATATTTGACTTAGTAGTGGCATGTGTCATTAACAGTACAGCATCAACCCATAATTACCCCAATGTTGGGATACGGGTCTCCCTTCAATCGAAGGGGTTAAGAGCATACTCCACCACGCTGCTCAACTGCGGCTTGGCGGAGTCATTAAAGTAAAAAATCTTTATTCTTTTACCAAATGTAAATATTATTACAAATATTTTAAAAATGGAAAAAGTCACCTTCCCACCTAGGTGGGATTTATTTTAAATATTTATAATAATATTTTTAAAGTATTTATAATAATATTCTGGCAAGTTGGTCAAAATCAACTGTTTAAATAATTAATGGATTATTTTTTTTATTTGAAGGAGTTCGATTTTTTAGAGAATTTCACCTCAGGTTAACAAACCTGACATATATGACAAATTCTTATAATTAGAACGATGTCAAAATTCAATTCCGATCCAATCTCGATTTCACAAGTATCACATTTGGTATTCTCATATCATATCATGAAATTTCAAAGCTTAATTAAAATTAAATATCGAATTATGACCAAAAAATAAACAAACTAATAATAGTATTCTGATAGCAAAAAGAATTGACCTAATTAATACATGACATCATTTTAGTGAATTCGAAATTCAATCTCAATTCGGTGAACTTTCATTCTGTAATTACCAGAATTGGCCTTCTGCTCAGTGCTCTCATTACGAGTATAAATGGGCGTGTAATTCACGTTTGCTTCCTTTTTTAAACGTAGGTACATTGTATCGTATTCATCAACATTAATTACCATTATTAATCAACAGTTGTAACTTGTAACTGTATTGTTACTGGCAAAAACATTAGTACACATCGGTGCAACATTTTTTTTTTTTACTGCGTCGGGTGGCAGACAAGCATACCACCCGCCTGATGTGAAGCGGTTACCGTAGCTGTATATACTTATGTTCGCAACATGCAATAGCAATCGCACGCCGCCACCCTCGCTGCCTACGCGGCAACTCCTTCCATCCTGATGACCTAACTCACCCGCACGAACACAACAACCCTCAAGCGAATTGATATATGGCTGCGGTATTATGTGAGGTGGAGGTAATTCCCCAGTCTTGCAGCTTACAAATATGCTGTGTCCTATCTCACTTTTGCAAGAGATTCTTTCGCTAGTCGGTAGGGTTACCACGAGCAGGTGAGGTTGGCTTTGGCTCTAAAAATCTTATTGAGCCACTTGCACCTCGAAACATTTATATAGTAATAATAAAACATACGTCCATTATAATAATATTAGGTATCTGGAAAATTAATAAAAGATAAAGTAATAAAAGGATAAAATAGGAGTGAGAGGTATTACACATAAATGGTTTGCGTCGTATCTTTCTAACCGGGTACAATACGTAGAGATAGAGCATCAAGACGTAACTACAGGAAATATTGAGAGTATAAAATCACAAAAAGTAAATGTAACTATGTCAATCCCACAACGTATATAATCACAAACGTGTTGGGATGTTTATTATTTATTATTTACATAAATGATCTGCCTGAAGTAATTGACTGTTATTGCACAATGTTCGCAGACGATTTATCAATAGTTTTCCCCTGCAAAAACGCTGAAAATTTAGAGAATAAATTAAATAATACTCTCTCATCATCTCTTAGCATAATGATCACAACCTCAAAATTAATTTAACAAAATCAAAAATAATGCAGTTTAGACCTTACCAAAAACATCCTATGATCGTAGATTAGAAATTTCAAGGCGAAAAACTAGAGTGTGTAGACACGTATCCTCTACTAGGTATACATATAGATATTAATTTGAATTGGAAGGAACATATAGCGAAAATTTGCTCTAGATTTTCCTATGGACTATATGAATTAAAAAGAACTACAAATACGGAATCTCCACTGAACGCCTATTACGCTTATGAACATTCGTCACTCCTATATGGAATTATATTATGGAGAAACAGTACGAATATTTCACAGCTCTTGCGTCTACAAAAGAAATGCATAAGGATCATAGCAAATATATGTATTACAGGGAGTTGTCGATCACATTTTATTAAACATAATGTATTAGCATCAATGTATATGTCGCAGTAAGATAGATAAAGCCGTAATATAGTTATATCCCTAGGGATATAATTATATAACGTAACATAGTTATACGAAAGCGATTCATTACTATCTCACTAGGAATATAGTTATAAAACTGTCCAAGTTTAGTGAAATAGAAAGCTACCATATATAATTAAATAAAACAATATTATTATATTGGTTTTATCTTTATTAAAAAATCAACTTTATATATCCTGCAGTTAGTTACAATACCTTGTGACATTAACACGTATTAAAGTAATTTCAATTATAATTAAAACAATCCAATTTTTTGGAATTTAAACATTAACAATACAATTAAAACTAATCAAACATTAAAAATCTTTTAAAGCTAATCAACAGTTATGAGATATCTTTACTTCTTATCAACTAAGTTGAGATCTTGGTTTCTTTAAAAGTATTTTTTAATTTTTGTTCAGACAAGAAGAGGAATCATGACATCTAGAATTACATAGCACTGAATGCTTCTTACAGGCACATCTTTTAGTAGAACACTGTATATTCGATTTTTTACAGGAACATTTTAAATAACCTTGGCCACCAGATCACTAAACTTATAAGTATATCACTAAACTTGGACCGTTTTATAACTATATTCCTAGTGAGATAGTAATGAATCGCTTTCGTATAACTATGTTACGGTATATAATTATTTCCCTAGGGATATAACTATATTACGGCTTTATCTATCTTACTGCGACATATATACTAGAATCGTGCAACTTTGTGAAAAGATACTTACATAAATTTCCAATCTATTCTCAATTCCAATCATTAAGACCTAAAAATCGACTGCCTTACCGACCGCTAAACTGAATTTATTTCAATGTGTGCGAAAATTTATAACAAAATACCAAGTGACATTAAATGCATACAAAAACCTGAAGAACTTAAATTATTACTTTAAAAAATATTATATAATATTTCTAAATGTTATTATTCAATTGACGAGTTTACTAATGATAGTAATATAAATTAAATAATATTGTTAATAAATTGCATAAAAACTGACATTGTAAATTAGCCTATTCATTACCTATGTACCTATTATAATTTAAATTTATATAAAAAAATAAAAATTTAATCAAATTTGATTAAATTATGATATATTTTTTTATATAAATTTAAATTATAATAGGTACATAGGTAATGAATAGGCTAATTTATTTATTCATATTTGTGAACATTTTAATTATAATAAGACCCTTGTACTATAACAACATGAAATGCAATAAATAAATAAATGAAATAGTCTCACCGCTGTGTCTGTCATCAAATATTGCAAGTTAAATTTGACTCACTTCCCAGTGTCCGATTGAGCTGAAACATGGCACACTCACTTGGATCCCGAGACAATGCACGATTATCTAAATGCTGTCATTTTAATCCAATATGGAAGCCGCCACAAAATGGCAATTCATAATTTCCACATTAGCCCGAATATATGAACAAAACACAGTAAGTAGAAAAAAAATGCTTAAATTTTTTTTTTGTTAAATTTATCTTGTTTATAAATTTACATTTCTTCTTGAAAATTTTGTCTTTCTTTTGTCTATTCACATCAAGATTCTTTTTTGCATCAATCCTTAATTATCTCACATTTCACATTCAGGTCTTCCCTCAAATGATGTGGTTTCAAGCGTTACTCCACCACGCTTAACTGCTTGTTGATGGAGGTTTATTATAGGACTTGTAAAAGATAGTCCCTGGTTTAAATAACCCTGGTTTAAATAAACCAGGGACTCCAGATCAAAACAATTACATAATATTTTCGATCATAATGTGATTTAATTTAATGCTATGAATTCTGTAAACTGGTCAGTAAATGCATGCATTTTTAAGGTACGCAAAATAATAAAATACAGTAAATTCAACTTGAAATAGATAATATTAAATAAATACATTTAAATTAAAATTAATTATACATAATAAACAAACTAAAAGCCAAACTAATTTAATAAACCGTTACCCGTACGCAAAGTTTCCAATATGCCTCGTTGGAGCATTTTTAATGTTAGTTTTTGTTTTAGAAATCATAAAACGTTAAAAAGTTGGAGTGTAAGAAGCTCACCACGACCTTTAAAGCCAAAGCCAACCTGGCCTGCACGTGGTGTACCCTGCCCGACTGGCGAAATACCTCCACTTTCCTTGAGGATTGTTGTGTTCCTGTGAGTGAGTCAGGTTACCAGAAAGGAAAGAGTAGCTGCGTTGCCAGCGGGGGTGGGGTTAGTTTGCTACGATAACCGCTTCACATCAGGCGAGCCGTATACTTGACTGCCACTCGACGTAGTATATGAAAAAAACAAAACATTTCATAAAATAATTTTCCCATAGTCCAAAGCTGGATTCACTTTTTTAATCCTCTGTATAAATATGCGCATAATTTTAGAAGTCATGAATTTCTCATCGAATTTTCGAACGGTTTGAACAGTCGCTGGGTATTTGTTAGTCTGCATGCCCTCCAAAACATGATAATTATCAACAATATCAATATAGATAAATACATGATTAAAATATAGTGATAGTATTGTGTTTAAAATTGCTCGTTGTAGTAGTTCTCCTCGAAAAGAGACCTTGTGGTAATTTATCCACACTCAGTGCCATATCTTAAAAATTATTCAATTATTATTTAATCAAACCATGATCAGCCATCATGACTGATCATGGTTTGATCAGTCATGACTGATCATGGTTTGATTAATAATATTTTTTTTGGAACTGATCATGATCAGTTGGTGTTATTATCATGCAGTAATAGTACAGTATAATAGCCTTTTCAATTTTGACGTTTATTTTAATTATCATCTATTTTTATTTAAAATTATTTTAAATACCTATTTGAAATTTCGTTTTCCTTTTAGTGATGAATGATGATCATTGTATTTTTTATTTTATTTTATAATTTACTTTAAATTTTCGAGAAAAAGTGTTATCAAATTCCAATTGGTTTTAAGGTTTTTTCGCTTTGTTTTGATTCAAGTGTCATCAAAACAAAGCGAAAAAACTTCAAAACCAAAAAAACAATTTGCTGATTCAATGTGTTTTTACATTTTTAACAAATAATTCTTTTTTCTATAATATAATACTAGAACTATTAATGATTAATGAACTATTAATGGCAAAAACGTACAAAAACTAGTTCAATTGAAAGACTAGTGCCATAAGAGCGAAAAATTTATTAGTAGCTTAAAAAGTAAAAAATAACATTGAATTAATAAATTATCTTGAAGTTTGGCTAATGAAAGTAGACATTGAAAAAGTGCGGCAAATTAAAAATAATAGTAATGAATACTAATAGAAAGTAAGATAAATGTATGGAATTTTTTTGAACCGAATGAGCAAAGCTGTAGGCAAAGCTAGTTCGTGACAAAAGTATCAAATTAGCCTGTTCCCAGTTTCCATATGGTATCGGCGTTATCTTACCGATATTTTTTTTTAATTTGCCGTGATTTTTTCATTGTCAATTTTCATTAGCTAACTTCTAGGCAATTTATTTTGTTTTTACTTCAATTTGTTTTTACTTCAATTTGTGTGTAAGTGGTTCATGGGGTGTAAGTGGTTCATCAACATCTTTGAACCAAAGCCAACTTCACCTGCACGCGGTGCACCCTGCTGACTGACAAACGAAGCTCTGGCGAAAAGAGAGGTAGGGAGAGTAATTGTAAGCTACCCGACTGGGGAATGTACCTCCACCTCATAGAATACCGCAGCCAAATAACAATTCCCTTGAGGGTTGTTGTGTTTCTGCGAGTGAATGAGGTCACCAGGAAGGAGGGAGATGCTGCATTGGCAGCGGGGGTGGCGGCGCGCGAGCGATATTTTATGTTGCGAGCGTTAATATGGCTGCGGTAACCGCTTCACATCAGGCGGGCCGTATGCTTGTCTGCCACCCGTCGTAGTATAAAAAAAAATCGCTATAATGGCACCAGTTTTGCAATGGGAACTAATTTTTGTACGTTTTTGTCTTGGATCATTAATAGTTATAATATTATATTATATAATAAATAATTATTTCTTAGAAATTATAGTTCATAAAATAAAATAGTATGGCAAGATATGAATGCTTGTAACAGCAGAGGCATCATTAACTTAATGACCGCCTAAAATGTCTCCTGAAAAAAACTTACAGGAAGAATATTTTTTATGTAGGTTTGGACCTAATTTTCCAGATCACTTCTTAAATTGGTCGTAAAAGGCGTACAGTTGTAAACCCTGTCATCATAAACCCAAATAGACGTGATGTCAGTCATTATCTTGCTCGGAACTGTTGTCATCTCTTTGTATTCTAAGGTTACAGGTGACTGTCTCGTTAGAACAGGGATTAGCCCGATTAGCCCACATAAGCACAATACAATTGAATGTATGATTACATCATTTTAAGAGTAAATTACATTAACATTTACTTATTTTAACCCTTTAGTATGCTTTAAGTGGAATATTTTTTTTAAGAATGTGAATAACACATTCATAAAAAAACTTAATTCAATTTGTTTTTATGTTTTGTTTTAAGAATGTCTAATAACACATTCTTAAAAAAATCAAATGTAATGTCTCAGAATACTGGGACATTTCATTTGGTTTTTCTTTGTTTCGTCGAATAACTTGATGTATTCCCTAACAACTCAGTTTATGTTCGCATAATTTTTGTTTGAAATAACATTACTTTGATAACAACGGTTACGGTTACTATTCAACATAACGTTGAATGAATATTCTGCCATTAAGAATAATATCAACCATAACCATTGTTGTCATTAAGCAAATCGTTAGACACATCGTTGGACAAGTCTTTAGATAAATCATTAGATATATCGATCGATTTGTCTATCGATCGATTGACAAATCTTTGGAAAAATTTTTAGATAAATCGTTAGACAAATCCTTCGACAAAGTGTCAAACAAATGGTTAGACATATCGTAAGATAAATTGTTCGACAAATCTATAGACAAATCGTTATACAAATTGTTCAATAAACCGTTAAAAAAATCGTTCGACAAATCGTTTGACAAATCATTCGTTAAATCATTAGACAAATCGTTCGACAAATCTTTTAACAAATCGTTTGACAAATCGTTATATTATATACGTGGTTGTCGAAAAATTTTTACTTTATCGAATTCTCTTTCATGAAATAAGTATTTAATCGAATTGTTTGTTCCTTTATCAATCCAGTTATACTAAATATCTCAAAGTTGTTATAGAATACTTCCTAAAGTTACTTACTAAAAATATTTATTATTAAGAAGTTACTTACTAAATTAAGTATATTTATTATTACTAAATTATGATTCACACAAAGTTAACACCAATGTTAACTTTAAATTATGATTCGCACATGATCATAATTTAATGAGATGTGAAAAAGATTATTTAAACAACAAGTTTATATTATGTAAACAATATATGTAAGATTATGTAATTAATAAAAAATAAGTTTACTTAATCTTTTTCAATACACGCAGTCAAGTATGTATTAAAGCGTACAATCATTTTTTTTTTTATAATATCTCTTTTTAGGTAATATCGATTCATTGTATGTTTTATAATTATGTAATAAACAAAGATCTGCAACATCTCTGCTGGACAGAGGGTCAGCCACTCTGGCTCTGCAATGAAGATCTTCATCACGCGCCTTCGCAGCATTTACTGCTTCTTGCGTTTATAATTTAGATTCTACACGTAGACTTGTCTGCTCAATATTAGTATTGTACAGACAAATCTGCGTGAAGGAAGGATGGATTTCCTATATTGATGGTGATGGGCTTAAAATTCAAATTCACTGACTAATGAATACCTACCCCGCACAAACTTGTAAAATTTAAAATTTTCCACAGGGTTTTTCCATTATGATATAAGCATTTTTCATTAGAATTATGATATCTTTTGTAGTCATTAGATGACAGACGTTAAACCAAATCAGTAGGACTTTGGGTGGCCTCAATCAACTCGCTGTTTAGCAGTATGATGGAGTTTCCTCTAATCCCCTTTGATTGAGGGGCGACCTGTATCCCAGCGGTGGGATGCCTATGGGTTAGTACTTATATAAGCAAATAATAATGCTGGATTTTTTTAATTCTGCACGACACCGCTGACTTGTATTCGAAATACCGACTTGTATTCGTAGTCGCCGGCGAAAAAAGTTTTAAAATTAGGTACATTCTGACTTAGTCTTAATCCGGACGTGTAGTCTCATTGCAAACGAGAATTAGTGTATTCTCTCTCTGCACTTTTGTATCTGTTCGTACCGTAGGTCACATAAGGAGTTTGATTTTGATTTAATTTTAGCTATGATAGAAGAATTTTTCTTATACTCCATCGGATGGCAGACAAGCATATGGCCCGCCTGATGTGAAGCGGCTACCATGGCCATGTTAACGCTCGCAAGAAAGAGATATATCTCTCGCGCCGCCTCCCCCGCTTCCAACGCAGCAACTCGTTCCTTTCTGGTGACCTCACTCACTCGCAGACATACAACAACCCTCCGGGAATTGTTATTTGGCTGTGGTATTCTATGAGGTACTTCGCCAGTCGGGCAACTTACGAATTCGGTACCCTACCTCTCTTTTGCCAGAGCCACTTCTAGTCGGCAGGGTGCATCACGTACAGGCGAGATTGGCTTTGGCCCAGCCTCAGATACAGCCCAGAATCAGAATATAATATCGTTCAGACATTTGAAGATGAACATAATATGAGTGAAGAAAAAAACAAGTGAGTTTAAACAAAAAAAATATGCTGTTTATCCCGTTTATTCGGTGTTATCGGTTTATTAAAGTATGCAATATTCAGGTGGTATCTAGCTATTCTAAATCTATGGTCTATCGGTATAAAATTAAAATGACTCATAAACATAAAAAGTATGTACATTACAATTTGTTTATTAAACTGCGATTACTCAAGCCATTAAATTTCGGGAGATGATGTTTAATGTTTTACGATGATAATAACATCATGGTCGGAGTTTAAGAGTTTAATACTTGTATGAAAAGGTATCTAAAATGTTCCGACTCATATCAATAAAAACCGGCTGATATACAACATGCGAACGTTTGTTTATATGTCCTTCATTCAAGATGAAACGAAACAATAAAATGACACCGTTTTTCTTCCAAGGAAATGAACGAATATTTACATCGCACTTGCCAAACACACACACGACTTAATGAAGCGATTTTAGCAGCATATAGCTTGTAATATAAAAAGTACGGCTTGCGGCAGCCCGCAAGAGCACAACAATCATCATCATCAGGTCATTTTAATCTCCACTACACAGGAGCACGACCCTCTCTCATCCGTCCCAAACAGAAGGAGGATTTGGCCTACACTCTCCACGCTGGCCAGACGGGTTGGGGAGGCCTGATTGATGTTTTATAATGTATTTCCCTTAGTCGCCTACGACATCCACGGGAAGAGACGGAGTGATTCTATTCTAGTCTGCCGGAAACCACACGGCACAGCCACACTCGCAAGAGCACAACAATCCTTGTGAGTAATAGAGCATTTGAGGAGCTCGATGGCGTCGTGTCGGTCTAATCGAATATGCAAGTTAAGCAACGTCGACTACAGTCAGTCTAAGGATGAGTTTACTCTTGCTCCTCCGTGCTTCCGAGGGCACGTCAAGCCGTCGGTCCCGGCTGTTGACATTAGTTGACTGTTGTTAAGCCAAAGTCAGTGGCCTTTAGGCGACTTGAAAACAGTGGCCTACGCCAAACTGCAGTTGAGCAGCGTGATGGAGTATGCTCTAAACCCCTTTGAATTAAAGGAGACCCGTATCACAACAGTAGGATAATTATGGATTCTTGCCGACTCGACCACTTGCCAAACACCCAGACGTCCTAATGATAAAGCGATTTTCGCAGCATATACTTTGTAATACAAGTAAAATGACACCGTTTTTCTTCCAAGGAATTGAACGAATATTTACATCGCACTTGCCAAACACACACACGACCTAATGAAGCGATTTTAGCAGCATATAGCGTGTAATATAAAAAGTACGGCAAGCCGTACTTCGCACGTATTATACACGTAGCCGTAGAGCGCTAACGCAACAACTTTCATCTGGTAGCATCACTCGCAAGAACACAATAATTCTGTGATGTGAAAGTCGGGTTGGGGCTAAAAATAGTTATAAACATCGGACGCGCAGCATGCGCCACCATAGCGTTTTTTTTTTTTTCGAAATCCCGTATTGATATCGGAAAACCAAGGTCACTTTACATTACTACTTTTTGATGCTCTACACGAATCCGATTATAAAATCACCCATGCGGTGGACCGACTAGATAAAGTCTGCCGTTGGCTGCCCACAGCATGAGTGTACCAGAAGTGCCTCAAATCGGACGAGATGGCGGAATATTCCGAGGCGAGCAACTACAACCCCAAATCCTCCTTCATGAGGACCACGACAGCTCTGTCAAGAGTGTAACGAAGACGAAGAAGAGAAGAGATTATAAAAATGAACAAGTTACTACAATGAATATTAAAGTGGCCTGGATGAAGTAATAACTCTCCAGTCTTTAATATCTGCGATTGGGCGTAACTGGCTATCTAACACTAAACATTTTTCAATTAGAACCAGTAGTTCCTGAAGTAAGCGCGTTCAACTAAACCAACATACTCTTCAGCTTTATAATTAGTATAGATATTAAAGAGTAGCGGTCACCCACGGCTTTTTCTGTTAAAACTTTTTGCCCGTGACAATAAGTTGTTTTCCGGAATAAACAGTCCTTAAACTATTGCCGTAATAACATCATGTCGATTATATATTTGCTTCCGACAAAAGAAGGATTCACAAACAAACACACATTCACATCTATAGTACTGATGTAATAATGTAAGAAAGCGACAACGGGCAGTATAGACAATTTGATCTACATAAACTACTTTTAATGCTTCCACTATCAGTAGGTAGTTCATGCAAATTACGGCTGGTCGGCTCCCACTCACTACCGTAGTAGATGCATGCGATGATGATGATGATGATTAACTATCTAACGGGTAGTATTAATGAATCATCCTAGGTATCAAAAAATTGGCTGGCCATCAATCACCTGAGTGTGGCCGGTGTCGAAATGTGTTAACCCTTGCGCTAGCTCTGCAGAAAAAATAATAATAGGTAGGGGAAAAAGTCTTTTCGCATTATAGTATGTATGAACTTGTAATAAAATCTCTTTGGTTATACCATTTGTATCTAGCAGATTTTGATATCTTTAAAAAGTTAAAATTTTAAAAAAGATAATTCCAAATTCAAATTAGGTAAATGTGTGATTTTCATTTGTTTTTTTTACTGTCAAGATGAGTGAATCTAATGAAGAAATTCGATTCATTTTAAAATTTTACTACAAAAAAGGTAACAATGCAACGCAAGCTGCGAAAAAAATTTGTGACGTTTATGGACCTAGTGCAGTGTCTGTGAGAGTAGCACAAATTTGGTTTAAGCGTTTTCAATCAGGAAATTTTGATGTGAAAGATGCACGTCGCTCTGGTCGCCCTGTTACGGATAAAATTGATGCCATTTTTGAAAAAATGGAGCAAGATCGGCATATCAGTAGTTATGACGTAGCTGAAGAATTAGGAATTGACCACAAAACAGTTTTGGCGCATTTGAAAAAAGCTGGGTACACTAAAAAGCTCGATATTTGGGTGCCTCACGATCTCACTGAAAGAAACCTAATGAACCGTGTACTCATTTGCGATTCTTTACTAAGACGTAATGAAAGCGAACCGTTTTTGAAGAAGCTTATAACTGGTGATGAAAAGTGGATCACGTACGACAAGAACGTGCGAAAAAGGTCGTGGTCAAAGGCCGGTCAGGCTTCAAAGACTCTGGCAAAACCCGGGTTAACCCGCAACAAGGTGATGCTGTGTGTATGGTGGGATTGGAAGGGCATTATTCATTATGAGCTGTTACCGCCAGGCAGGACTATCGATTCTGAACTCTACTGTGAACAACTGATGAGATTAAAGCAAAAAGTTGAGAGAAAGCGGCCGGAATTAATTAACAGAAGGGGTGTGATTTTTCATCATGATAACGCTAGACCTCACACATCTTTAGCCACTCAGCAAAAATTAAGAGAGTTTGACTGGGAGGTGTTAATGCACCCGCCGTATAGTCCTGACCTTGCACCTTCTGATTTCCACCTGTTTTGGTCTCTTCAGAATTCTTTAGGCAATGTCAGGTTAACATCACGAGAAGACTGCCAAAACCACTTGTCGTGGTTTTATAAACAGAAGTCCCAAAATTTCTATAGTAATGGGATCATGTCTGTACCTACAAGATGGCAAAAAGTTATCGAACAAAATGGCACCTACATACTTTAGTTAAATGTAAATAAACTTTATTAAAAAATGTTTTGAATTTTCATATAAAATACGAAAAGACTTTTTCCCCAACCTAATATTATCGATAATTAGTACTATAAATAAACGATATAAAAAGAGATAGGAAAAAGGAGGGTTTTTATGCCACTAAGCTGGCAAACAAGCATACTGCCCGCCTGATGTAAAGCAGTTACCGTAGCCTATGACGGACGCCTGCAACACCAGAAGGTACTATTGAGGTTGCTTGGTCGAAATGTGAAATTTAATTTCATTCAAAAATTGAGGGCAGTCAATTATGTATGATTTTACTTCGACGTACAATATCAGATATTTATTGATATGAATAACGATGAGTGAGATGAAACCTGTATAGGATACGGTAATCGCTTTACATAAAACGTGCTGTATACTTATTTGGCACCCGGCGTGATATAACAATATATTCACTTAAAAAAAAATATAATTAATATATTCACTTATGGAAATAATTCTTCTGTATGAGAGACGGAAAGATTGCGGAAAGCAAAGAAATAAATAACACAATAATGTAACTAGAAAATTAGGCTTCTAAAAATAAATTAACGATAAGACTGCCTTTTGTACTTTTCACTTTTGCAAGTTTCTTGTATGTATTTTGTTACAAATGTGCAATAAAGTGTATTCTATTCTATTCTATTAGCCATCGATTTTATTCCCGTTGAAAAGGAACCTTAATACTCGGTGAATAATGTAATTAATTTCTCAACACATCTAGTTCTTCTCCAATTGCTCTCTATCAAATAACGCTCGTAAGCCTTCGCTATTGATTACATGTGAAAAGACATCAGCCGAACGCAATTTTCGGCCACTCAGTCAATTTTATCTGATTACAGTGTCGACGGGGTTTCCCTACAATATATTGGGGTGACGTTCCTTTTGTTTTCTTACGATTGGCTTGATGTGTCGACAGGACTGAATTGTATGGCTTTGAAGTGTATTGCTATTTTTAAGAGGTTTAAAAAGAGCTCGATGGCCTCGTTGCGCGGGTCAGGCTGATCAATCATGGAAGTTAAGCAACGTCGACCGTAGCCCATCTATGGATGGGTTTATCTATTTCCAGCTTTATTGTGTTTCGGAGGGCACGTTAAGCCATTGGTCCCGGCTGTTATTATTAGATGACAGTCGTTAAGCAAAGTTAGTGATCCTTGGGCGGCTTGAAAACACTAACCTCCGCCCAACCGGCAATTGAGCAGCGTTTTGGGGCTCTAACGCTCTAATAATTCTTCTAACTAATAAATAACTAGGGGTGTAAGTGGTTTATCAACATCTTTGAACCAAAGCCAACTTCACCTGCACGTGGTGCACCCTGCTGACTGTCAAACGAAGCTCTGGCGAAAAGAGATTTAGGGAGCGTAAATGTAAGCTACCCGACTGAGGAATGTACCTCCACCTCACAGAATACTGCAGCCAAATAACAATTCCCTTGAGGGTTGTTGTGTTCCTACGAGTGAGTGAGGTCATCAGAAAAGAAGATGCTGCGTTGGCAGCGGGGGTGGCGGCGCGCAAGTGATATATTATGTTGCGGGCGTTAATACGGTTATGGTAACCGCTTCACATCAGGTGGGCCATATGCTTGTCTGCCACCGGACGTAGTATAAAAAAAAAACCCCCCTTCTATTGAGGGGCGACTCATATTTTAAATAATTTGTATAAAAACGATAGCAAGTGCACATTTCTGCGAAGTTGAATAGTCTATACTGAATGTCAAATGAGATGAAATTGAAACCAACTGAAATAGCTCCCTACTTCAGTCGGTTTGAATTTCAACTCATTTGACTCATTTATATTATCAAATTTTCTGAAACCAAAAACAAATCTGATAGCAAGGTTTTGCAGGTCCAGCTTACTCAATATCTCCTCTGTCACCTATATATAGGAGATGTAAGCGTAATCGAGAATCGGAAGTAAGAGAGTCTGAGCGAGCATAACTTTAGTTTTGAATAGCAAAACGTTTTGGAGTCACTTGAGTGAATGAAACGCGTAATGCATGCGATTTATTACCTCTTCACGACCACTGAACAGATTTAGATGAAATATTGTGACGGGCAACTACGGAACCCTAACACTGCGCGTGGCCCGAGACGCTCTTGGCCGGTTTTATTTGAATTATATTTTAATGTGATTTTTTTTTTTTGATAAAAACATTCGCTCTCTGCGAGAGTGATCTGGGGTAGTGATAAACCAAACATCTAAAATTATAAAACTTAGCCATTATTATACTAATTTGGCAACTAAATACGATATCAGTATCAACCCATAATCATCCTATTATTGGGATACGGGTTTCTTAACGGAAGGAGTTTAGAGCATACGCCACCACGGCGGATATTTTTAAGTTTGCTAAAATGCTCTACGTGGAATAATATCCTCGCGGAATCCTCGTTTCTAAGTTTCGTTGTCACCTGGAGGGGAAGGTCAAGCTGGCGTCGAAGAAACTAGGTGTGCTCAATAGGGCCAAGCAGTACTTCAATCCGCGGCAAAGGCTTCTGCTCTACAAAGCTCAAGTACGGCCGCATATGGAGTACTGTTGCCATCTGTGGGCGGGAGCGCCTAGATACCAGCTTGCACCTTGTGACTCGATTCAGAGGCGTGCTGTGAGGATTGTTGACGATCCCAAACTGACAGACGGTTTAGAACCCTTAAGTCTGAGGAGAGATTTTGCGTCCCTTTGTGTGTTCTACCGTCTGTACAATGGGGTGTGTTCAGAGGAGTTGTTTGACATGATGCCCACGGCCTCCTTCTACAGTCGCACCGCTCGCCATCAACAGGGAATTCATCCTCACACGTTGGAGCCTAAGTGGTCGCGTACCGTGCGGTTCCAGAGAAGTTTTCTCCCGCGTACGGTCAAGCTGTGGAATGAACTGCCTGTCGAGGTTTTCTCAGGAGACTACAGCATGGGGTTCTTCAAAAAGGGCGTGAAGAGGTTTTTACAGGGTCGGCAACGCGCGTGTGATGCCCCTGGTGTTACAGGCGTTCATAGGCTACGGTAACTGCTTTCCATCAGGCGGGCCGTATGCTTGTTTCCCACTTTAGTAGTATAAAAAAAAAAAAAAAAAAAAAAATCCTCACAAAACAGAATACTGCCCCCTTACCACCATCTCTTATTGCGATTCAATAACTGAATAGAATGCTTATTCATACCAATGAATAAGCGACTCTATTTCAAAATTAATAGAGTCGCTTATTCATTGGTAAGGGGGCTGTTCAATAGGTAGATCGCCTCCTAGAAAGTTTTCTCTATTGTCAATTGTATAAAAAAATATATACGCCCTTTTTAAGTTAATTCTACAACCATTTCGGTTCTTAAGGCCATGAGTACCACATCTAAAAACTCTTCAGAGTGCTTAGTGCGAGTTTTTTGTTCGCGTTCGATCATGTCTACGTAAACAAAACCGATCAAATAGAAAAGAACTCATGTTTTATCCTATAGATACGTGTTACATATCAAAAGTATGACTTACTTGCTCACATTTTGAAGTGAGCAACTCGGCTAATTTGTATATGTAACACGCATATGGGAAATTCGCAATATGAAACTTTTTCTCAATTTGGTCGGCCTGTAATCGTTAACACGTTCGAATGTCACCAAAAAACTCGCACCCAGCTCTCTGACCACAGACTACTGTACGAAAGGTGAATCAACCATGGAAAAAAACTGTGATTAAGAGGGTGAAGCCGAACCAATCCGCTAGTTAAGAAATAAGTCTTGCTTGATATTGCGAACTGCCACGAGTGTCGTCATCAAGCCTCTAATTTCAAATGTCAGGTACGAGATTGGAAGAGTTTCGTCACGACGGATCTTATTTAAGTTTGGTAAAAGTCAGCGAAAAGGAAAGATCGCAATCCCGGACGCTCCACGCTCCTAATGTAATATTCAAGTTTATATAAGTTCATTTATCGGTTCCCTCGAGTTTCCCAATTGACGGGATTAAAACGTACCCGAATTGCTTTTGAAAAACTTCCTTAACAGGTCTAATGGGAGACGCAAAAAGTTGTAATAAGTTAATTTTTGAGCAATTTTTACAAATACAAGGTCATATTTATGTACTAATACTAATCACTATAACTAGTACTAATAATACCTAATCGTTTGTGAGTATTGTCTATGTCTATATGATTACGGTTCATTTTAGTGGCTTCAGGGGCCCTACCGGCTAAGCTGAAGCCGTTGCCCATCGGACTTTTTGACTGCGAATATCAAGCTTAGATTTATGGTGCCTGTAAATATAGCTAAGCTAGATAGCTTAGCTCGTAGAAACCCTAGAGCTCTACGGGCTAAGCTGAAGATGTTTGTCAATACCCAAAACATAAGGCCTATTTTTCGAATCAAAATATTCGTTGGTAATCGGCTTCAGCTTCGGCGGCAGGGCCCTGATCTCCTAATAATCGGAGAGCTGGCTTCTATTTAAAATTATTAAACGAGTGACTAGAATACTAAATTACGGTCGACGACCGTAGCCTGTTCATGAATGGATTTATTTATTTCGAGCACGGTGGGCCGTGCTTCGGAGGGCTCGTTAAGCCTTCGGTCTGGGCTGTTGTTATTAGATGACAGTCGTTAAGTCAAGTCAGTGGCCTGTAGGCGGCTTGAAAACACTGACCTCCACCAACCCGCAGTTGAGCAGCGTGGTGGAGTATGCACTAAACCCCTTCGATTGAGGTGCGACCCGTATCCCAGCAGTGGGATGAATAAGGGTTGACGACGATTAAAATTTATATTTTTTGTTGCAGGCTCCTTCGCGTGTGTTAGTGACGAGTTATTTGAAGAGGAGTATAAACCAGTAGGAACTACTGTTTATAGAGAATGCTATTGCAATACCGAGAATTCAAAGGCCAATGTAAAATGGATAAATCCAAACGGAACGGAAATCAGCATAGTATCACTGTAAGACAATTTTTGACACTTGCCCTGTTATCAATATAATGTTCATTATCATTTTTTTATTAACTAGGTCGGGTGACATTTGAAGCGGTTGCGGAACGTTTATATGGCTACCATATAAACGTTCGCATGATATATTGCTCGCGCTCCCAAAAAAGGAGAAGGCTCTCAATTCGGCTATATTTTTTTACTCACGACACGAATATGTGGAATGTATATTTAATTTATTTATTTCTACCTACAGTTTATCAACGCACTTTAATTCTTAGCCCTCAATGCTATAGGTGGAGTAAAGCTTTCCTGTTATCATTAATTCATAGTTGATTAGACTTATATACGTAAGTATAAAAGTAAGTAATGCGACGACAGTACAGGCACAGAACAAATAACAGTACTTACATCACACCACGGCCACTCCAAACAAATTTCGCGTCGTTTACTACTACATAAACAAAGACGTCGGTGCAGAGCGTGAATGAGCGTGTGTGCGTGCGGCGCCATAGAAACCGTTCCAGATTTGTTTCAGAGGGGAGGTGTCGACACGAGAGAGTGGCAGTACTGTACATAGTAGTATTATTTATACTGTGCTTATGTAGTAGAGGTGACAAAGTATTCACGCAGACGCATTTCAGGCGCCTTGTAAACGCGCAAGTGAGGTGCAATGCACTTTCTATCTCCCTTGTACACATTGAAATGATTCTGCATGAGTACTATGTTCACCTCAACTCTTATTGCGCGACCTATATTATATGCCTCACATATTATAGCCTTTCGCTTTTGCTATTAGCCTTAAGTTCGCCTTTTGTACCCTTATTTATAATTTGTGGTCAATAAAGATTTTAAATAAATAAATAGCCAAACTAATTATCCCAAGTTCTCTTTACTACTACAAACCATTGTTTTCATAAGACTAGGTTCAAAATCAAGAACAGTATATACTATGAAGCGGGATAACGATCAACCGTATGATGGACTGGACCTGCATATACCAAAACTTACCCTAACCATGTCTGGGACTTACAAATGTGTGTATAAAGATCACGGGCAGGTACACACTATACAAAATTACAATGTTATGGCTTATGGTACGTATTTATTTTTTGAAATATCTTTTTTCTGTACTGTAACCGTGAAAGAAAAAAAGGACCCTTATGGATCTCTGTCTGTCTAGTAAAATAGTCTAATTAAAGAGTGCCTAAGTACCTAGTCTACTTACTGCCAGCAGCAAAAGGGGAGTAAGACCTGGGGCCCTACCGTCGAAGCTGAAGCCGATTCCCATCGAAATTTTTGATTCCAAAAATATGCCTTAAGATAAAATTAATGACACAAATCTTCAGCTTAGTCGATAGAGCTTTAAAGTTTCTACCATCTAAGCTAAACACAAACCTCTAATCTAAGCTGAAATTAGATTTTTGCAATCAAAAAATCCAATGGTAATCGGCTATAGCAGGGGCCTTTGCTATCAATCCGATTGTATGCCCGGTTGGTTTACTGGGCGCGATAGCGGGGCGGGTAAAGGTCCTCTTGCCTGGTCGGTTTACTGGACGAGAGACTCGCAATCCTGTGATATAACCGTAAGGTGCACAGGGGAGCGTTAGCTGTAGGCATGGGGTCGTTGTCTATGAAAATAAAATTCCGAAACTTCCTACTCCTAATAATTTCTTTTCCTAAATTTCGTTGAGACTTTCGAAATTATGGCCTTGACTTTTTTATACTACGTCGGATGGCAGACAAGTATACCGACTCGTCCGTAGAACAGAGTCTGATTTGATCATGGAACAAAAACGTGATAGCTAGCTCGATTAGATAAGGAATATGAATTCTTCACACATACGTCTTTGGAATTTTGTTATGACATTTATCTTCGGATATTTAGAATCAAATAACGATCAATCTGATATTAGCTCGTCTCAAAAACGCACGAAAGTGAACAGTACTGTTGGTGATTAGCTGGATAGAATCTTTTTATAAAAAATAATACTTTGTATTAACATATTTTTAAATGTGTTTATTTATTTACGGTTTCTATGTCATTAGTGTGTCTGCTCCATTTGTTCTAACAAGTAATATTATATCGTATTAAACTTGCTCTTTATTCAGTGTTATCTACGTGTTTCCATTCCTTCATTATACAGTCCTCTACTCCTTAATAAGTACAGATCGGACTTTATTCACGGATGAGTCGATACAGTATATTATTACAGTAGCCATAATAACGCTCGCAACATGAAAATATCGCTTGGGCGCCACGGCCGCCGTCAACGCAGTAACTCCTTCCTTTCTGTCGACCTCACTCACTCGCAGGAAAAAAACAATCCTTAAGAGAATTGTTATTTGGCTGCGGTATTATGTGTCCCGTCGGACAGCTTGCCCTACCGAGTAGCCAAAGAGACTCTTGCAAAAGCGTTGTCAGAGCCTGTTTTGCTTATCGTCAGGGTAGGTCAGGTTGGCTTTGGCACTATAGATCGTGGTGAATCATTTACACCTGTATTTCTTTATCTTTTCATTTATATGTACTATATGTTATACTTATAAATTATTATTACAGAATCTTTATACCCAATCCATAACACAACACAATTTATATTACAAAATAAAAATTCTACTATCTCATGTGAAGTGAAAGGAGGAGCTGGAGAACTCTTTAGATCTTGGAAAAAAATTAACAATAAAAATCAAGTATTAGAGGTCAGTACTTCTTGTAAATTTTAAATTCAAAGTAATTAAATTTTATACAAATCTATATATTATTTAACCATTCGTAGAAATGTTATATTATTTTAATATTACTTAAATATTGATTATCTTTTAGTACAAAAGACATACAGATAATTATAACTATATTCTGTTTTATGAAAAATACCATATAATTGTTGAATTAATTACGTGCTAGCTACATATCGTCTTATGTAAATATTCACATGCCATGTTTTGTTGAATATGCTGACGACTGAAAATTTATAACGCCTTATTGTTAACCATATTCTGTGAATAAACTATCATTGATACATTCATCGACATAATTAACTATACAGTAATTACTCTAGTTTAGACGTAGTGCTCCAAAACTCAAAAAACATTGTAAAATTTGCATTGCTCGTTTTAAACAAAAAATAATCATGACAATTGTTTTGCGTACCTATTATAAAAAAAAAACATGTACGTACATTTCATAAGCTTTCAAGAAACTCTGATACAGCTACAAGCTAGCCTCTACTGCTCCGCTTTACTTAGGCTGTTCCATTGTTTGGCGAATATTGATTTTTTTATTTAAAACAAGTAAAATTTTGCTTTTTTGACGTTAGGAGCACAGTGTCTAAACTAAAGCCAATAATGTAGGTACATCTAATTATGTCGATATGTAGCTAGAACTTAATTAATTAAATAATAAAGAAAAATAATTAAACATACCTATTACGAGGATTTTTAATTTATAAATTTTTGTTTACCACGTAGGATTAAAAAAAGAAACACTAAACTTAAAATATGTCAGGAATCAAACATACAAAATTGTTAAAATTACCCCTTACAAAGTTATGATTTAATTAAAGTTCACCCTGTATATTTTTATGGAATATTCCAATTAATAAATTATATATATTAAAAAAAGTTAACGAATTGTATTTTCAGGATCTCAATGACGGCGAGAAATACGAAACAAATGGAACTGTACTTATTATAAAAAATGTCGCCGTAGAAGACGAAGGAGTATATGTATGTGATGTTTTGGATATGAAGGGCACTGGGAGTATACAATATACTATAAAAGTTGAGGTAACTAGATCTTCGGGTAATTAATTAGGATTATACAATTTTACCATTGGCCGTGTGGTTTCCGACAGACTAGAAAAGAAACACTCCGTCTCTTCCCTTGGATGTCGTTCAAGGCGACTAAGGGAAATACATTATAAAACATCGATCAGGACTCCCCAACCCGTCTGGCCAGCGTGGGGAGTGTAGGCCAAATCCTCCCTTCCGACCCATGGTTACTTCTGTCTGGGACGGACGAGAGAGGGTCGTGCTCCTGCAGTGGAGACTAAAATGACCTGATGATGATGATACAATTTTACCAGTGTTGCCAAGTTGGGGTAATAACTTTAATTTAAAAAATACCCAAAATTTAAGATTTGTGTATTTTTTAGCCTCAAAAGGTCCCTCACTTTTAGAGTATAATCGCCATGCCATGACATACAAGTATAAATGTTTATTAAGTGGAAACGATAAAAACCAAAAAAAATATTACTAATTCTGAAAATGTATCCTTTCACCTTGTATTCTGAAAGTGATGTTCTTGAAGGTGATACTAATATGTGATCTTATGTATCAGTACCAAGTACATATTTAAAAAATCAAAATTTTTTCCAATGTGTTCCGCCACAATGCCATGCAAACCACCACAGGTGAAAATCACATAACATGAGTACCGCTATCACTACACAATTAACTTAGAAAACGCATTTGATTGGTCTAGTAAGAAACTTTTTTTTGTATACAACTAAGGTGGCAAACAAGTATACGACCAGCCTGATGATAAGTAGTCATCGCAGCCTATTGACGCTCGCAACACTAGAAGTATCTAACATATAACACACGCGTTGCCAGCCCTGTAAAAATCCTTTCTCTCCTTTCTTGAAGAACTCCATGCTGTAGTGTCTTGGGAAAGCCTCGGCAGGTAATTTCACAACCTGAAAGTTTGCGGAAGAAAACCTCTTTGGAACCGCATAGTTCACAACCATATTGGCTCCAATGTGTGAGGATGAATTTCCTGCCGATGGCAAGCGGTGTGATTGTAGAAGGAAACTGTCGGTAGTATATCAAATAACACAAGACATTGTATAATCGGTAGAACGCACAAAGGGAGGCAGTCTTTTTCTAAATTTATTTAGAGGTGCAATGCCAGGTGTTGTTTAGGATCGTCGACGATTCCCATAGCAGGTCTGAATCGAAGCACAAGACTCATGCTGGTATCCCGATGCTCCGTCCAATAGGTGAGAACAGCCCCCTTACCATCAACTCTTATTGCGATTCAATAACTGAATAGATTGCTTATTTCAACTTAAATAGAGTCGCTTATTCATTGGTATGAATAAGTATTCTATTCAGTTATTGAATCGCAATAAAAGTTGGTGGTAAGGGGGCAGTACCTACTTAGATCTTATTGTTATTCTGTGATGATAAATTTACTGTCAATGACGAGCGGTGCGATTAACCTTTTCGTGAAAATGACTAAGATCTGCTTATTGAAATTGCATATTTTTGTAGGTTATGGTTGAGCCCGTAATTGAAGATCTAATATTAAGTCCAGAAGATGTCGTCGTTGCTGGAGAGTCATTGTATATAGAATGTAAGGCAGATGGCATACCTTATCCTGAGTTCACTTGGCGCAAAATTTCTGATACGGTAAGCTTTTTACTCGCTAGTTAGCCTGAAGGCCCTGGATGCAGGGACTTTAAAATCCGGATAAATTAATATATTACACCTCGTCCGACGATGTCCGCTTCGGCACCTGTTGGCTGTCAAAGAATATCGGCGCTGTGTTTATTACACAGCATTAATGCCGAGCGATGGCCAAATTAGCATCATGAATGAGTTATGTATGTAACGTTATATTTAAAATATTATATAGGGATGTGTATTGTTTCCTCATATTGTGATGTTCCTTAAATATATTTTCTTTCTTTCTTCTTTCTTTTTATTGTTGGTTCATCTATTTTCAAAATGTTGAGTGGATTGACTCAATTGTGTTCAATGATTTTCGATTATAATAGTATTATTATCTTACATTTCTACTCGGGGCTTCACCTCGCGTAAGCTTTATAATTGGACTCCTATGCTTCAATTCTGAACACATTAAGAACGCATAATTTCATGTAAAGCGCAGGCGACACCGAGAACGAAGCAAAGCAAAGCTATGTACGTTTATCTTATACGAACTTAGCTTTGCTTCGCTTGTTTTCCACTGCACTGCATCTTTTCCACAGACCAGGTATATAGATATTATTTAGTAAATTTATATAGACTTAATTTAGTATGGATTTCTATCAGTCGCATACGTAATAAATCGCGGTAAATTGAATTTGTATGCTTTATAACGTTACAAGAAAAACGTGTAAATAAACTATAAAATGTAATCGGAAATGAAAAAAAATACAATATATATATGAAAAATAAAAAGATATAAAATTAGAGTAAAAGTAATAGGTAAAAGTAAAAGGTAGCTTCAGTCGTCGGTCGCGTTTTGAAAATGTCGGGAAGATAAAGAGGTGCAGGCGCGCCGCTTGAGACATCGTTCGAATGAGGTTCGAACGAGGCTCCAGCGAGTAGGTTATCCAGCGGTCAGTGGGTCGGGGATACTTCAGACCCGACCATACTCCAGCTGAACAGGCTGCCCGAACCGGCTGTTCGAACATTTTTCATGTAACGTTATAGCTTATATGACACATACTATGCGACCAAATTGAACCAATTATAACACGAAGTTATTGGTAGTATACTCAAATTGTTTGCCTGTAGTTGTGTTGGTGTGTAGTTCCAGAATTCCGCTAAAAGTAATTCTACAGGAGTAGTCAAGATGAACCTACTCAGTTTTGAGCAGATTAATCCGGAAGATCAAGGCACTTATGAATGCATAGCAAAGAATGCAGCCGGAGAAGACAGACGAGAGACTTCCATAAAGGTACATTAGTCCGCTTATGATTATTAAATACTCCTATGTTGCAGCTTCAGAGCTCGTGAAAATACATCAACAGATTTTTTTCATTATATTATCACAAAGATACCAAACACGTATATGGCCAGCTCATGGACGCTCAAAGCTCCCTGGTGCCTGGTGCCAGGGTGTCGATTTTCTCAATAAATATTCCATGTCACTTTGTTGAGATATTGGCTATTGAAATATACTGTAATATTGATATCAATTTGCATTTAAGTGACAAGTATTGTGGATTTCATTATTTTTGTAAAAATCTGGAGAATGTTCCCCACATTTATGAGTTTGTTATTAATTCATTTATTTACATGATTTGCTTTTATTTCAATTCTAATTGTATTTTTTATCCTAATTTTAATTATTAATCTAATTTGAATTCTCATTTCGACATTCATTTCTGATTTGATTTATGTTTTAATTACTTCTTATTTACTGAGTAATACTAATATTCCATAAATTAGTTAAACTAAAGTACTGTTAATAATAATAAGTAATTTAAATAATTTATGGAATAATAAAATGAAATAAGAAGATTGTAAATAAACCAGATATAAACTATGAAACAGCGGGGTCTTCTAACATTACTCAGTAAATAAGAAGATTGTAAATAAACCAGATATAAACTATGGAACAGCGGGGTCTTCTAACACGAGCAAAATTTGCTGAAAAGAAGACCCCCACTACGAAATTTTGTATTAGAAAACTTAGTGAAAGCAATATATTATTATTATTGTAGCGCATGGTAAAGAAACATCATGTATGTTCTTCCCGTGACAGATATGGATGTTCCCAATATTACGTCACGAGTTTGGTTTCAAGGTTCAAGATCTATAATTTTCCATAGAAAACACAGCTGATGACGTAGTGAAGTACAAATCACGTGAACACATTTTGTCACGGGAGAACATGTATTATCGTTTTATTGTACAATAAAAGAGAGAGGAGGCGCACGAGGGCATCGTAGCGCGTGTCAGTTTAATCAAAAACACAAGTTAAGCAACTTCGACCGTAGCCTGTGTATGGACGGGTTTATTTATCTCGAGCTCCTCCGAGGTCCCAGCTGTTATTAGATGACAGTCGTTAAACCAAGTCAGAGGCCTTTAGACAGTTTGAAAACATACTTTGGAGTTAAGCAGCAGAAGCAGTTAAGTGGTGGAGTATGCTCTAAACCCCTTCGATTCAAAATTTTTCAAAATTCAAAATATCTTTATTCCTTGGACTTTATAAAGCACTTAGAAACGTCATACAAATTAAATATACGAATATGTATAAATCATTACTACTCTAAATCCGCAGAGCTTAGATTCACTTTCATCACACTATCTTGAATGTGAAAGTGAATTTAAGTGCCAGTTCCGGCGACGGGGCTTCTTGAGAAGAACTGGCAAGAAACTCAAGGCCGACTCTTTTAATTGCCAATATCGTTACATTAAATACAAATACAATCATTAACATAACATAACAAGAGCAATTCATATCCAAATACTTTTATCATTTATGTAATCCGAGATACAATAGTAAGCCTTTTGACATAGTCTAGTTTTGATATATTTCTTAAATTTACCCATGGATAATTTAAACGCGTCGTTTGGAAGTTTATTGTAGAAGCGTATACATTGACCTGGGAACGAGTTAGAGATTTTATGGAGCCTAGTAATATGCATAGCGAGTTTGTTTTTATTTCTTAAATTTAATTGATGGAGATCACTGTTTTTCCTAAATTTGGTTTGATTTTTATGAACGTAAATAAGATTTTCATAAATATATTGAGAATGTAATGTCATAATATTTATCTCTTTAAATTTATTTCTCAGTGTCTCCCTGGGACTCATCATATAAATAGCACGGATAGCTCGCTTCTGGAGCACAAAAATTGAGTCTACATCCGCGGCACTACCCCAAAGCAATAAACCATATGACATAATGCTGTGAAAATAGCTAAAATAAACTAAACGCGCAGTGTCAACATCAGTTAGTTGACGTATTTTCCTTACGGCGTAAGCTGCTGAGCTGAGTCTAGCCGATAACGTTTCTATATGTGGGCCCCATTGTAATTTAGAGTCTAATGTTATACCAAGGAAAACAACCTTATTGACCAATTCCAATCTCTCATTGTCCATCACCACACTGGTTTTCACTTGTTTAACATTTTTTGTAAAAAATCTAACATATTTGGTTTTATTACCATTTAAAAGCAGGTTATTAGCACTAAACCAGTTTACTATTTTTGAAAGAGCATTGTTTACATCGTCAATTTCTGATTGTTGTCTATTTACCTTAAAAACTAAAGAAGTGTCATCTGCAAACAATACTATTTCATGATAATTCTTTACAAGATGAGGTAGATCGTTAATATACACGAGAAACAGGAAAGGGCCCAAAATAGAGCCTTGTGGCACCCCCATCGCTACAGCTGATCCATGTGATCGTTTTCCATTAACATCTACTTTCTGAACCCTATCACCTAGATAAGAAGTAAGAAGATCAAGAGCGATGCCTCTTATACCATAATGGTGTAATTTTCTGACTAGAGTTTTATGCTGCACACAATCAAAAGCCTTAGATAAGTCACAAAACACCCCATAGGCGTCCCGTGACTCCTCCCAAGCCTCATATATACATTCTAGTAATTTTACCCCAGCATCACATGTTGACCGTCCACGAGTGAAACCGAATTGTTTAGTGTGCAGCAGATTATTTTCGTTAAAGTATTTAAGTAACTGTGCGAGAATTAGTTTTTCAAAAATTTTACTAAATGTAGGTAGTATTGATATTGGTCTGAAGTTTGTGGGGTCTAATGTACTACCTGATTTAAACAAAGGAATAATTTTGCTCAATTTTATCAAGTCAGGAAACACACCACAATCAATACATCTATTAAATATCACAATTAAAGCGGGAGCAACAATGTCAAATAAAGATTTTATAATATGTACAGAAATGCCCCATAGATCAGCCGTTTTCTTAATATTAAGTGATTTAAATGCGACTTTAAGATCAGACCCATTAACATGACGGAAATGAAAATCGTTATAAAATTCAGGCACATTATCTTTAATTAATGACTCTGCAACGGAGGTGGAAGAGCCCAAAGCACTAGTTAAAGTAACAGGAAAAGCAGAAAAAAATCTTTCAAAAGCATTGGCAACTTCTAAATCTGACTTGGTAACATGACCATCGATACTTAATTTAAACTCTGAATCCTTTGTCCTGCCCTTCCCAGTCTCTTCATTGATAACCGTCCAAGTGGCTTTAATTTTATTACTACTATTTCTAATTTTTGATTTAATAAACATAGATTTTGCTACTTGACAAACGCGTTTGAAAACTTTTGAGTATGATTTTACATGTTCTTTAAATTCCTCACTATTATTGAATTGTCTTTCATAGTATAACATGTACAAAGTTTGCCTACTCTTGTAAATACCTACGGTTGCCCAGTCACCAAAGACGAGGCTATTAGTATAAGTAATTTCCCTGGAAGTGAATATTGAATTAAATTCGTGAAGAAATGCATTAAAAAATGAATTATACATCAAGTTAGGTTCCAAGTCATAATCTAAAAAAGGTAAGTTACTAGTTAGGTTTACTCTCATTCGTTCTAAGCGACTAACTGTTACTGGCACAAAAGTATTTTTTGTCTTGACTACATTTTTATTATTTATTTGAATACTTATCATTTGCCCAGAATGATCAGAATCCAATTTATTAATAATACTTTTTTGGGTTGGACTAATATCTGTATATATATTATCTAAGCAGGTAGCCGTGGTGGCACTTATTCTAGTAGGCTCCATAAATAAGTTAACTAAATTATGGGATTTAAAAAGACTTAAAATTTTACATGATGCACTTGTATTAGTAAGTATATTAATATTAAAATCTCCACAGACCAAAATGGTTTTACCTGAGTTGCTAACTTTGCATAGGGCTTCATCCATGATTTCTAAAAATAAATTAAGATCCGCGGAGGGAGGTTTATATACGCATATAACAATGAACTGCTCTAATTGTACACAAGATAGTTCTATGGAACATTCTACAGAGAGGGACACAATATCTTTCCGTTCTTTAAATTTAAGTTTTTTATTGAGCAAAATTAGCGACCCCCCATGTATTGTGTTGACCCTGCAGAATGAACTACCGACCTGGTGGTTGCTGAAATTGAACATGAGCTGATGCTCCTTTAACCAATGCTCTGTAATACACATAATACTAATATTATCAGAGTTCATGAATAATTCCAGTTCTAGTTGCTTGCCCTCAGTCATACAATATATATTTTGATGTACCAGGTTAATATTATTATTTGTATTGTAATTATTACATTTTTGTGGGCATAGTGACATGTTATAGTTACTGTTTGATTGTATTGCTAAATCAATTAATTGTGAATGTAATAAATTAGTGCTAGAGGTAGTTACCTCTGTTGTCTCATGAGTCAATTTAAATGATTATAAATGTCATTAATAGAAAATTCCATGTCAACAGTCCGCTCAATAGAAGCGGATTTTGTAGCCAAGTTTTTGGCTAAAATATCAAAAAAATAGGATAGCGAAAGTGCTATCTGTCGCTTAAAACTAGCAGAAAGGTAATACCTACCTTTAGTCACATAATATAATTTGTCGCTAACAAAACTGTTAGTATCTATCAAATGAATACGGTCATTATATGTACTTATAGTGTGTAGTACACGGTTCAACTTATATCTAAGATTATTTTCTGCATCTGGCAAGTTCTTAGAGTAGGGGAATGTAAACAAAATTATACTACTTAAGTCTAAAGATAATAAATAATCACAATAATCAATTAAATCCTTTTTGTTTACATTACCCCTATTTTCTACTAAAATAATGAGATTTTCATAATTATTAAATTTGTAATTTAAAATTCTTTTCATAATTACTTCATAAGTTGCAGATGGTAAGCAATGGTTTACAACTGACTGTCCCTTAATGAGTGAATTTAATTTTGAGCCCATATGTTTTCCAATATCATCACTAAACATAATAGTACTTTGTGCATCACCTGGTGTACAACATGTTACATCAATTGATGCACCTAATGACTGCTCTGTCCTAACACCAGTATGTGAGCTATCACACAAAAACTCAGTATTATTCTTCTCAACCGCAGTATCACACACTGGCCGTGAAGAACTAAAGCAGGCGCACTTACACGGATGGTTGTTGATGAGAGAATCAAAGCGCTCAGCGTTGTCATTACTCAATTTCAAGAGATCATCCACAGCCTCTGAGTACTCTTTAATCTCTTTTTGTGACAGATCATATTTATTTTGAATTGAGTTTAATGATTCTGTCAAGTAATTAATCCTCGATTGTAAGGCCTGTGTGTCAGCTTCATACTTAATTCTGCTATTTTCCAACTTTAAAGTACTTATTTCTAAATCATCATATAATTGTAACTTTTCTTTAGTAGATTTGGCACACTTAGACACAAAGTTTAGTTTTTTAATTAATTTTTGAGTTCTTTTAATATATCTATTGATTTTGACATATTTTTTCAGTTTGTTTGTACTACAATTTAACAAACACTTGTTGTTGATTGAGGGGAGACAACAGTAGAATGAATAAGGGTTAACGACGACGACAATTACCGAACATTTATCGACTTAAAATTTCTGCTTTAGGTATTAGTGCCTCCAAAAATAATACATTTCAGTAATATGACTGAAACAGAAGAAAATATTACACAGCTGATTTGTGATACAATAAGCCGCCCTGAAGCCAATGTTACTATTACATTTTTGGGTAAAGATGAAGATAGGTAAGTCAACTTGAAATTATTTGTTTGAATTCTAAATGTGTCAAGGCGATTAAAGATGATATAAAACATACCTTACCTATCCTAAACTAATATTCCAGTTGCACAGTATCTTTTATTAGCTAGCTTTTCTTTCAATAGTAGCTTTTTTGGGGTGTAAGATTGAATACCGCAGCCAAATAACAATTCCCTTGAGGGTTGTTGTGTTCCTGCGAGTGAGTGAGGTCACCAGAAAGAAAGGAAGAAGTATACTTGGTATTACTTGGTGTTGCTGGTCTCCATGGGCGGTGGTGATTGCTTTCCATCAGGTGACCCACATGCTCGTTTGCCTCTCTTTCATATAAAAAAGAACAAATACCATACCTTACCTTTCTGAATGGCACTTAATTTTCTTCCGTCTGATTTGGTCTGAGAGGCTTAATGTACTGCTTAACATATTATTCAAATCTCAAGAAAAGCTTTTCCCATAATGTCTGATTTTCATAATACGCCTTTTCATGTTCGTTTTTTACATAATTGTAACTAAATTAAATGCTTATTGTCTCTTACAGTTCTTGCACATGTTACGTTACTTTTCCAGTAAAATATATGTCCAAGTGTAATTGGTAAAAAATATAGACGGTTTTGTGATTATAGTTCTTTTCAAAATTTTATTCCCATTCTCTCAGTACATCTTTGGTTTTATTTCAGAGGTATGGTAAATGATAAAAAAATAGAATACCTATTGGTATAGTTTGCGTTGTTCATTTGTTAGGTTAGGATTTTCTTGTGATCCGCAAAAAAATTCTATTCAAGATGTGCAAAAAAAAACTTTAACTGGCTCTTGTGTAGAGTTGATCATATGAGGTCGTTGAGCTATTTGTTATTTCTATATAGTTTTTAAGTTTATATCTCCGCAGTTCAGCAGCGTAGTGGGGTATGCACTAAAACCCTTTCGTTTGAGGGGACACCGTATCCCAACAGTGGGATGATTATGGGTTGATGCCGAGCCGAGCGGAGTTTTAAAGTTTTTTTTTAATATGTATAAAAAATTTTAGGGAAGTTACTGGAGCCCGTGTTTATCCCAATTTGCATTTTTTACAAGTGACTCCAGAAAATGAGGGATATTATATTTGCAATGCTAGTAATGAAGGTACGTCTCCTATTTAGTTTTATTATAGAGATACAATCTAATATATGTAATATAATATATTAGCTTATATCTAATACTAGCTGGCCCAACAATCGTTGTTTTGCCATATTTTGGGGTGTAAGTGGTTCATCAACATCTTTGCGGTGCACCCTGCTGACAAAGGAAGTTCTGGCGAAAAGAGAGGTAGGGAGCGTAATTGTAAGCTACCCGTCTGAGGAATGTACCTCCACCTCACAGAATACCGCAGCCAAATAACAATTCCCTTGAGGGTTGTTGTGTTCCTGCGAGTGACTGAGGTCACCAGAAAGGAAGGAAAAGCTGCATTGGCAGCGGGGGCTGCGGCGCGCGAGCGATATTTTATGTTGCAAGCGTTAATATGGCTACTGTAACCACTTAACATCAGGCGGGCCGTATGCGTGTCTGCCACCCGAGATAGTATAAAAAAAATTGAAGTTGTATGTATTTTTCAATGCTAAATCATAATAAAATAACAAAATATGACAATAAAATAAAATATTTAGGGGTCACTCTTATCATTTAGGGGTATGAAATATAGATGGTGGCCGATTCTCAGACCTATCCCATATTCACACAAAAATTCATAAAAATCGGTCCAGCCGTTTCGGAGGAGTTTGGTAACAAACACCGCGACACGACTTGACTAGATCATCATCATCATCATCAGGTCATTTTATCCACTACAGGAGCACGACCCTCTCGTCCGTCCCAGACAGAAGGAGGATTTGGCCTACACTCCCCACGCTGGCCAGACGGGTTTGGGAGGCCTGATTGATGTTTTATTTATATTTTATTTCCCTTAGTCGCCTTGTACGACATCCACGGGAAGAGACGGAGTGATTTTATTCTAGTCGGAAACCACACGGCCACATGGACTAGATGGCGCTTTATAAATTATCTATTAGCTTACTTATTACGCTAATAAATCAGTGGGATTTTTGGTGCTTTTCTTATGTTTTTTGTACATTAATATTTTTGTTTTTTAATTCTATTTTATGCTTCAGTTAATTATACGGAGGAAAAAATGTACCTATCGGTATTACACAAGCCCTATTTTAAAAATTCTAACGAAATCCTGTGGGGGTGGCCTGGCACATCTATTAACTTCAGTTGTAAAAATACTGCTAATCCAGCATCTACAGTCACATGGCGGTAGGTATCTAAAAATAAAATTTTAATAAAAGCTTGCTGCCTCTATTTAATCTATTTGAAATTGCAAATGAATCAACTACTTTCAGAAATCTATTTTTTTATAAGTGGTAAACAAGCGTACGGCCCACTTGATGGAATGCAGTTACCTGATATTATAATATTTAGCTGTTAAGTAACATTGTGTTAGATTTTACGTGAGGAATAAATTTGTACTATAAGTCGTAGTATAGCCTCACCACTATTGTATGTACGGGACTTACCGCGATCGATTTTTCCATTTTTGCGATATTTCGGCGATGTTGCAGACGCCATAGTCATGGCACGGGGCGGGACGGAATGTCGTACCGTGACCTTGGCGTCTGCAACGTCGCCGTCTTACATACAATAGTGATGTAAACAACCGTTAAAGTTTATAATTGTATATACTATAGCCCGTCTTTGCAATCAAACTGAATTTTGCTGAAATTTTAGTTATAAGGTAACTTGTCTTGTCGTCCATGGGGAAGCAACTAACTATAGACTATTTCTTGCTTAAGAAATGTAACTATAATTAGACTCCGTATAATGAAAGAGCTATATAATTATATTAATAGTTAATGGCTGATTGTTCACATATTGCCCGCGAGATCTCTCTCGCCTCTAGTTTGCGAGACCGATAAGAGCTATCAAAGCTTAAACTTGCTAAGCCATGCTCATTTGATAGTCAGAGCACTCTCTTGGTACTAAATTCACATGAACAAGTAACGAGTACAAGTAATGTTTACTTGCTTCTCGCTAATTGTTAGCTGTGGTACAAAAATGTACGATTGAATTTAACTTTTATAAAACTATAATTACTTTAGAGTACCTATCTAATTATTAAATTATTTAGAAAATCTACTTAATTAATTAATAAAGTCAAAGTCAAATTTCATAGATAATATTATCTATGAAATTTGACTTTGACTTTATTAATTAATATACCCATATGGGTAGATGTGATTCATACAAAGCTATATCGAAGTAAAATTACAAAAGCTTCCTACTCCTACTAATTTCTTTTGTCTTCTGATTAAATTCGTCGTGAGTTCCAACGCAGCCGTAGTTTTACCCCCCGGGACTGCAATGTCCATTGCATTGACTTCATTGGCTGTTTTCATGGTCGCCGAATGAATTGAAGGGTGGGAATGTGTGGTGGGCCCCCGTCCCGATAAAAAAAAAATATAACAGTAACCACAGTAGTAATGTGATTGTATATGATTAACGACGTAACTGATGACCCAAGATCTGGCACATTGCTTGCCCAAAGGATTGGTTTAGCCAACCAGCGACCTCGCTGGATAGCTAAATTTGAACATCGGCATTACCTATGCTGCAAGCATCTTGGAAACGATGCCACATGAGCCAAACTTTTTACATTTGTATTAGATTTAGTTTAGTTTTATTTTAGTATTATTTAGTTTTATAAAAAGAAATAAATTATTAAACCCTAAATGTGATCGATATGGATACTAATGTAGTAAATAATTACTGTTACATCGGCAGACATCATGATAACGAAATAACAGGAGAAGGTAATAATCAAACAAAGGAGTTAATTGACAAATTGAATAAATTACCAGAACCATTTTTGACTATAAATATTAGTCACGATACGGAATTGTACGGAGACTACGACTGTGATGCAACAAATAAATTAGGGAGTCAACGAAAAATAATAAGCTTGCAACAAGGTTTTTTACCTTTTCCTGTTACAAACGTAAGTATATTATATCATTTTTTTAATGTGTGAATAGACCTACGCTTTCTTAAATTTTAAAGTCATTTTGCACTGACTCAATTCTCACAATAAAATTCTGCACAGACAGGATTAAGAGGTGAATCAACTTCTTCCTCAGGGCACAATATTTTTGAAAATCTGCCTTTCTGATAATGCATAAAGTACCAGACTTTAAATTCTTATACTCGTGATATAATGATTTGACAGTTGATTAGATTATTAGTCAACTATAATTGATATTTAGCAAGACGCAAAACACAGAAAGCGAACGGAACCAAACCGAAAAGCAATATTGTGGAGCTAGCATCGCATGCATAGAAACTATTTACACTTAGTTCATTGATAGTAGCGTATGCATGGATTGCCCAGAATGCGACCCACCGTTGCTAACGTTTCATTCGAGCTTAAATTTTCACTGATGCTCTGATATAAATCATATTATCCATAGTGCTACAAAACCAACGTTAACCCAACTCGTTGTAGAGCATTGCGGCCTATACGCACGCAGGTATATACATACTAATGTCTGTACAGACACTTATGCTATGTATATTATAATACAGTAATATATAATTATACTATGTATGTTTCTTTTATTTTCTGCAGGAATTATAAACACTATTTTATTTGACGTAGTATTATATTTTATTACTTACACCTGCTTTTGTTTTGCTCCTCCAGCACCGCAATCGTAATTTTCTGCTTGTCCCGAAGGTTGACTGGTAGAGAATGCTTTTAGCGTTAAGTCCGCCTTTTGTACCCTTATACACGTATATAACACACCATATATATTTAGTTTATGGTCAATAAAAATTTTAAATATATAAATAACTACTCCTTTATAAACACTTTTAGGTAACGGGGGATATAAAAGCAACAGAAGTTATTTTCTCAATTACGAAGCCATTCGTCGAAGGGCCAGATATACTTGCCTACATGGCAGAGTATGATGAAAGTGCAAACTACGAAGTGACAAATATCCATAAAAACAGAACTTGGAGCATTGATCGAGAACAAGAAGGATTTAAACTGGAAGGTTTAAAACCTAATACTGTGTACCAAATAAAGTTCGCAGCAAAAAATGAAGTTGGATTAGGTGACTGGGGCCAAATTTATAATTTCACAACACTAAAACCGTAAGTATAGTGTCTTGATTACTTATTATTATCAACATTCGCCTTTTAAAAAAAGGCTAAATGAGCACTATTCGACTCACATAAAGTAATATAATGTCTATGTATATATTTATCAATGTACGTAGGTCACACTGAAAGTTTTGCGTAACTTAAAAAAACAACATGTTATAACCAAAATATTATGTTTATTGCTTTTCAAAATACTCTCCTTTACATTTAAAACATTTTTTCATGCGATCGAACTATTTTTTAAAACAGGAGGTCCACAGATCTGAATGCATGTTTTCTACGTGCTGATTGAACGCTATCACTGCCTCTTCGGAGTTGGTAAAAGTGAAACATCTCATCAAATCTTTGATTTTGGGGAAAATACAGAAATCACAGGGTGATAGGTCGGGGCTATGTTCAGAATGGGTGACGAGTTGTACTTTTTCGGAAGCTAAAAATGACTTTGTTTTGTTGGCCGTGTGTCAAGAAGTGTTGTCATGATGTAGGAGAATGCGGCTTTTTGGTCGTCTTCCGCGAACTTTTTCTAACAACCTGGGTAAACAAATGGTAGAATACCACTCGGCATTAACACTCTTTTGATCTTCAATTGGAATTGTGCAGATGGGACCAGTAGTTGAGAAATAAAACGCGATCATTTTTTTACTAACGTTTCTCGCCTGCCTCACTTTTGTTGGCCTGTTCTCATTTTCAAACACCCATTCACAAGATTGCTGTTTTTTTTTCGGATTCAAAACAATAAATCCACGTTTCGTCTCCTGTGACAATGTCATAAACAGCATTAGAATGTCCGTGGTCGTACTTCAGTAGCATCTGTGAGCACCATTCCACACGAGCCCGCTTTTGCTCCGCTGTCAGTTCAAGAGGGATCCAACAACAACAAAGTTTCCGAACTTTTAATTCTTAGTGCAAAATTTACTGAATTTGGCTCATACCAATCCCCAATAGTCCTCGAATTGTCTCATAGGTAATCCGCGGGTTTTCTTCAATTAGCCGCTTAACAGTAGCCACATTATTTTCGTTGACGGCAGTTGAAGGCCGCCCTTCACGAAATTCGTCATGTAAAGAAACCCGACCTCTCTCAAATTCAGCAAACCATCGCCTCACGGTGCTTAAACAAGGTGCTTCTCTCCCAAAAGCATTTTGAAGACAAGCGGCACAATCTTGCGGAGAGAGAGAACTTTTAAAATCATAAAAATTCATCGCTCATAAATCTTTTCGACTTAATTCCATTTTTGTTGCGTACGTACGTTTGATGTGTGATAAAAAACAATTGACAAATGATTTCCCGCCAATTTTTTTTTATTATTGAAGGTTGCAAGTCGTTTCAAATAATATAACATTCGAAATTAAAATAGTTCCGATTAGCTAGAAGTGCAAAACTTTTAGTGTGCCCCATGTAGTACCTAGAAGTAGATCTATATTGCCATAAATAAAAAAAATAAATGTTGTCAGACAAATTACACAGCGCCATCTAGCCCCAAAGTAAGCGAAGCTTGTGTTATGGGTTTTATTATGTTATATACATTATATACAGTTTTATTTCCATAAATACACAATGAACCTTATCACCCTTTAAAATATTACGACCTAGATTATGAGCGAATAAGTAATCTAAAATTAGTAATATAACTACTAACTTCTAAATAATAATATCTAAAATATAATGTCCATTGACTTTTATTTTATTCTTGTGTTCTGTGTTATTATTTCTTATACCTTTAATTATTTATTTACTTCATTTCATGCCAGTTCACAGAGTACTTGACTGGCTCCAACACGTCATATAACACTTACAAGTCCTACAAAAATGCAATTTTAGACTTAACCTATATTAATAATGAATTAAAATATAATTTACAATATTAATTTCACTTGTCACTAACTGAAAAGGTTTAGTTCTTTTGAGTCTTTTTACAAAATTTGTTAAATCAAGAAATTTTACTGCCCGAGGAATGCACGCTGATAAAGTCTAAGTTCATGAGCTTCTACGTATTTTTGTATCACTTTAAACAGTGTTCACTTACTATCATTATTTATGATCTACTAAGAACATAAAATATTGTACAATATTTATTTATTTCATGCTGTCAGTTTATAGTAAGCTATTATGTACTCAGCAATCCAACAACAACAAAGTTTCCGAACTTTTAATTCTTAGTGCAAAATTTACTGAATTTGGCTCATGCTCAGAGATATCTCTGAGGTTGCTTTGAATTCAAACTATTATCTATTAGAGTATACATTTATTATACAGGTCTGCTCCAAGCCCACCTGTTTGGGAAGCAGAATCAGACTCTATAAATATCACGGAGGATCAAATTTTAAAATGGAAACCTTCTGAAGATAATGGAGACCCAATAGATAATTATATAATTCGATATTGCCAGGTATTTATAATTATTGTTTTAATTTGTTTTATTCACTGCAGTTCTAGCGCCGATTTACGACGTTTTATGTATCATGTGATCTTCATATCCGAGGGATACAACTGACTGTGCAGTCAATATTGATTGTTCAGCAAGTTGTACCACTCTTGTTAATTAGTATTCACACATGTAATGTTTATGTAAAATCAGCAAACATACCAGAAGCGAGGAAATGCTGCGTTATAACAAAGATGCTAGCACGTAATCGTCTTGTTTTGCAAACGTCTATAGTCTAAATTAACCGCTTTACATCGGGCGGGTCGTATGCTTGATTGGCCTAGCACTCAACATGGCACAAAAATATCACCAGATTACAAATTGACAAAAGAACTTTGTTTTCTACAGGATTGTCTAGATGAGGAAGAGGCATGTAAGGAAATAGTAACATCAAAGTCTAATCTGCAAATGGACACAAGTGTCTTGAGTGCAAATTCTACATATTGCATTCATCTTCAATCTAAAAATAGTATTGGAATTTCTTCGGCTACAAACGTCACTGTTACTACTCCAGGTAAAACTACCGAAAAAGTGTTGTTTGTTTAAAATAAATATTCCTTATTCACTTATCCGGACTACCAATGTATGCTCTTGTCGAATTGTACGTTTAATGGTTTGGTCATTAATCTATATTTATCCAACTGCTGGGATACGGATATTCCCTCAATCGAAAAGGTTTAGAGCGTTCTCCTCTAATGCGAGTTGGTGGAAGCCAATGTTTTCAAGCTGCTAAGTTAGTGCTGAGGTCACTAACTTGGCTTAGCGATTGCATTATATTGACAATAACCGGGACCAAAAGCTTAACCTGAGAAGAAACGAAACGAATAAACCAATCCATAGGCAGGCCATAGTCCAATGGCACTAGAAACGATGCCATGGAGCTGTGAATTTTTATAAAACGATATGTATGTTAGCGCTCGCTGCTTTTGGTACCGGGGATTACTACTTCTTTTCTACTGCTGCAGTTGAGCCGTCTGCGGAACTCCTTAATGTGGTCAAACTTTACGTAGGTATATTACAAGGTTATATTATGCCGTACGCCTTGGAGCTCCGCGCTCTGAATAATCATGAATCTTCTATTTTTTCTAGACTGTCTTGTTTTTCTATTTACTTCAAAAAATATTAGAATGTTCAAACATCGAAATATGTAGTCTCCAGTCCGGTGCGCTTGGCATAAATCCTTCACAGTACTTTGTACAGATAAAAAAATAAGTACATGCTTTTTTTTCGTTCTAGCAAAATTATTGGAGTCTCAATCGACATTGCCAATGGGTGCTATTATTGGTATATCTATTATGGTAGTCCTTTTAGCACTTCTAGTCCTGGATATGGTCCTGTGTATGTGTAGGCGGCAAGGTATTATAGCCCATTGCTACTACAACAGTAGGAGGACGAAAAATGACGAAAATTTACAAATAAGGTAAGCGTATATTATTCGCAGATATTAATTATTAGTTCCAATGACAAAACCTACCCAGACCTGCTCAGGGGTATATCGTTCCATTGATATATCCTGAAACAGGGGCCCTATTGCCGAAGCTGAAGCCGATTACCATCTGATTTTTTGGTCGCGAAAATAGATCTTAGTTTAAGTTAATAACAAACAGATTCAGCTTAATTGGTAGAGCTCTATGTTTTCTACTAGCTAAGCTTAACACAATTACCGCCGATCTAAGCTAAAGTTTGAATATCCCAATCACGAAATCCGATTACCTACAATCGTAATTTTTGAATGCGAAAACACATCTATAAAATACATCTACAGCGAATGTAATAATAACGGTTCAGAATCCACTGTGTAAGGCTTCACGAGTTCTTGACTGTACAATAAATAAAACTTATAAATATATAGAAAATTTCTTGAAGCTGCCCCTTCCTGAATTGGCGACGCCATTGCCTACAGCTCTATACCAAGCTAAAAATATTTGATAATAACTTTACGTAAGACCAATTTTTAAAATAAAAAATTGGTTGCCTGTAAAGTCGGTATACGGGCGAAAGTTTTACGTGACAACGACTTTGAGTGGTAAAATGTTTTCGAGTGGAAGGGACGCATGCCTTTCACTTTTTATGTCTGTCTCTCTCGCTCTTAGAAGGGACGCGTGCCTTTCACTCGCTCTCATTGTAAGCGCATAACGTGAGCCAGTTTCTTGAAGTGTCACCCGGCTAACCAATTTATAAGACGTTGTCACGTCAAAAAGAACCGATGGTAATTTGCTTCAGCTTCGGCGATAGGGCACCAGGTCACGGCTGGCGTATATCATAACATTAGACTTATCTGTAGTACTCCTATCTCCTCATGTAATATAAATTACCTATTAACAAAAAGTCCAGGAGCTGACAACATTGTTTTCTCCATTTGTCAATAGTGAATTGCCACATTCAAATACCTATTGTTCATAATTATATAGAACTATAATCTGAGTGAAGCAAAGATCTATCATTAATCTGTTTAGTTAAACACCGTGGAACACTGGGCAGCAAAGGAAATGGGACTGTGAGAAATGAAATAATATATAATATATAATATTAATAATAACATGTTTATCCAGCATCTGCAAATCAACATTTCATCCGGATGAGTATATAAACTAACAAACCGTTTAGAGTCTGACCGTAAAATCACCTGTGTAGAATCAAATTTTGGTATCTATGTAACTATTTCCACGACTGCCCTAGAAATCTATTATTCAGAAAGCTACAATAACTAATCGTAATCAATTACTAACAATCAATAAAAAGGTTGCTATAGATGAATGTATTACATATAGATTTTTTTTTGTGGGCTGGTTTCGAGACGTTTAACCTATATCACAGTATCAGTAATAGTACTGCCATATCTTATTTTGATTTATATGTTTTCAATCAATATTATAGAATGAACTTGTAAACATAGATTAATAATAGATTATAATTATAGACCAGGGGTTTCCAACTGGTGGGACAACCAGAGAGCCAGATTTAGGTATACAAACTTATTATGAATGAGGTTCAGCACTGTTGTACAAAATACTATAATCTTGAGTAATAGAATAATGCATTTACATGACAATTGGGGTCTGTACACCCAACAAAAATCTCGTAGTGGTCCCTAAACTGAGAAAGGTTGGGAATCACTGGTCTATACTAAAATCAATGCTTATAAATTTATAAACACTCGAAACTTTGCTTTTCATTGCTTACTGTATTATTATTTGTAATAAGCATAATGAAAATAATAATAACCAAAGTGGTCGACATAACTCTCAGAATCAGCAAGTTGAAGTGGCAGTGGGCTGGCCACATCTGCCGAGTCAGTGATGGGAAAGGAAGTGATTGAAGGCCACGTATGGGGCGACGAAGCGTAGGACGCCCCTCTCTAGATGTACCGACGACCTTAAAAAGTTGCTGGTAGCGGTTGGATATGGAATGCGGAGGATCGCATATGGCGGAAAGCATTGGGAAAGGCCTATATCTAGCAATGGGTAAATACAGGCTGATAATGACAGTTTTGTATTAATTATGCTTACTCGTATATAACTCGTATAAATACTAATCTCTTGAGATTTTCAATTTATAAGCAACGTATTGTAAGAGCCGTATTGATTTTTAGGGACAAAAAGGGTCTTTTAAAAGACAACTGCGAACCACCGGAAGATAATACGAAGAAGCACAAAGAATTTGAGTATAATAAGGCTACCGGCATTATTACAGGAAAGCATTCGGCTGTTTAAATATAAAAAAGGTAGAAGAAAAGATGTGTAAGATTTTTAAACGTTAAATGAAAAAAATATAAATACGTTTGAAAAACATAGTATTGATTTTCTCTATAAATGTTAGTTATAGATTATATATACAGGGTGGTAAAATGAAAATGGCAGTTAGAATAGCTTTACGTAGATATTTAAAAAAATGTACCAATAAAAATATTTATCGCAAAATTAAAAAAAAAACTTTTTTTATAAGATTCGATCCGGGTACTGTGGATCAAAAGTCTCAATTTGAGGTGCCAACACTATTAATAAAGTAAAATTCACAAAAAATCGACAAAAAAAATGTAAGACATATTTCGAATGCCACTTACAGTCAAGCTACCCTTGCTGCCTCCTTTCAAATTTACTATCATGTATAAAAACAATATTTTGTAAAGCCGGGTCACCTGTAAGTATGTTTCTAAAACACACTTAGGAGATTCGACTTAAGCGTTGTAATCAACGTCTTCAAAATTCGATGTTTAATAAAATAGCAGTCACAAACTCAAACACTGCACCAAAAAAAAAATTGTAAAAAATTACCTGATAAAATTTCATTAAGTTTATTTCACAAATTTACCGATAAAAATGGATATGACCGCAAGAATCAGAGTGTAAATTTTGCTATTCATATGCCTAAAATTCAAGACAATATAGTATTATTTTCAATTGCAGTAGTATTCATATTCCAGTAGTAGCGGTAGCATCCAATGACTACATTTTACTTACTTTATGTGAGAGGGGGGTAAACGAGCATGTGGGTCATCTGATGTAAAGCAATCACCACTGCCCATGGAGATCTACAACACCAAGGGGTCGCAGATCCGTTGCCAGCCTATACTCCCTCTTCTTTCTTTCTTTCAGGTGACCTCCTTCACTCGCAGGAACACAACAATCCTCAAGGGAATTACTGTCTCAGTGTTTTCATCCAATTAGGCACACTTACTACATTTTCATTAATAATGCCTGGAAAACTAGTTGTGATAAATGAACATATTTTAACTGTGTAGAACGATGAACAGTTGGATTTAACTTTTTAGTATATTTTTTTTTTTCACGAAATGGGACTGTAGATTAAGATTGATGTAATAACTTAAGTGCAAATGCAATATATTTATATACTTAGTGTCATTTTATATTTATTATTAGGAAGAAAAGTAGCCATATTTCATATTAGCTTGGAGCTAACTTGACCTTGAATTATTTGCGTTGGATTAGATAAGTTCAACAACAGATCAAGGGCCCTACCGCCAAAGCCGCAGCCGATTCCGATCGAAAATTTTGATTCCAAAAAATAGGCCTTAAGTTAAAATTAATGACAAACATCTTCAACTTAGTCGATTGAGTTCTAGGCTCTCTACCAACTAAGCTTAACACAATTACGACCAATCTAAGGTGAAGTCAGAAATCCATTGGTAATCTGCTCCAGCTTCGGCGGTAGGGCTATATAGTGAAAAATGGCTTAACTTTAATATTTTTTTGAATCCATATTACTTGAACATTGTATTATGTCTATTTAAAACCTTATGTAATCTGTATCAAGCAATGCAAATATAGGGAATCACAAATGGTGATAAAACGTTTGATAGTTCCACTATGTCCGTAATATGAAACTATAAAGATAATGAATCTTCTAATTAAAAAAATAGTAATTAAAATTATTTACCTGATGCCAATAATTTTATTAGAAACATTGTATTATTTTCCTTACAATTGATCATAATCTTTTTCTCTTTCAATTTCAAACGTATTTTAAACAGGTTTATTTTTATTTTTCACAGACGTATACTAGAAACATATTGCCACCTTTGCATTGAACCCTAAAAACCTATGTTAATGTGTTATATATATACTATAGTCATAGTTAATTCAAAAAAAATCTGGAAGTAAGAATAATTCTTTTTAACTCTAATAAATATGAGGGTACTTTAATATTAATTCATAAAATAAACTAAATTAAAATAGCCTCAAATATATATCATATTCATGTAATTTTTCGCATTCCTTTGTAAGCTGTACATTAACAAATAAAAGTAAAATTTTACTTTGAAATTGAAAGGTGCATAATTAGGCAAACCCTTTTGGATGCAACAGTGCTTTGTACATGATAATTCATTCATCGATTGTGTGTTAAAAATGTAGGTATATGCATAATGACAGTGTATAGTGACATGTATTTTAATTAGATTTAGAATATTTAATTAGAATGCATGAAAGTTATATAAATGTACGTTAGCTGCATGATTATTTCCGGTTTATGCTTTAAAAAGATTAAATCAACAACACGATCTTTGTTGATCGTGACCTTGTCTTGAATTACTACTATGATTTCATGAAATATCATAACTTCCATTTATGACTCATACAGCTACACAATAACTAACTATGATCTCATACTATCTAAGGTCTATTTGGCCTTTATTTTTTGTTACGAATGTAAACATTCCGGTATAAATTGTAAAGTGCTTCGATATAACTGATACCACTAAAGTAAAATTCTGTTACTTTGTTCTTCAAAAATATGTTTACACACAAAGTGGTACAGAGTTAAATTAAGATTATATTTTCTTACTGTAAGAAAATATAATCTTAATTTATTTCTGCCATATTCTATTCAAAACAAATTTCTAGATTAAAATTAATTATATTAATTAATAAAGACATGTCCATATTTCTCCCGATTATCAGATTACTTGCTGAGGTAATTATATGAGTGAACGTGAACATAAGAATTATGTATTTGCATATGGAATGAAAAACATAACGATATATTTTCATTATTTCAGTTATCTGTGATGTGATATCCAAATAGTATATAATTAGTCATTTTTTATCTTCTATATATATAAAAAGCAATCCATATCTCCTTTGAACATGGCATCACGCGTGAACAGCTGGACCGATTTCGCTATTTTCTTTTATGTTGTATTTGTTATTGTCAGGATAAGTTCTTATGAAAGAAAAAAATAAGACGGCCATATTAAATTTTCTAATGTAACTTTATGTTGTTTGACAGAACTGTTAGTCATTTGACAGATTGCACGAAACCAATTCGAATTCAATGTTCAACATCTGTCGGGTCGGCTAGTTATATTTTTTACCAATGTTACACTGTTTTACATTTAATTTACATTATTAGGTGAGACGAATGTAATGTTATAAATGATTTGTAATGAATATACTTATATTATGAGTATTTTATGACGATTGAGTATTGTTTGTAAACAAAAGTATTATTTATTGTATAGTGAAAGATTTTATTAAAGAGGAATATTCATTCGAGTACAATATATTCTTATTTGTACATAAAATATACATTGTTCATAATATATCTCATTATAATATATTGGAGTTATGTTACATATTATGTTAGATTTTTATTATTTAAAAATGTACATAAAAACGTAAGTTATAAGTACATGAAAATTATATATTTATACAATATTTATTCCACTAGTTTGTATCAACTTTTATCAAACAACATAAGATCATAATTTGTAAAAGAAAACTTAATTATATAAGTCATTTTGTATTAAATAAAATAAACGTAAGACCAAATTACAGAAATTGTATCATTTGTTTACTTTACAATTTACAATAATGACATCCTATCAACAATGATGTTGATGACAGGTGACTTAACAACATATCTTTTATGATAAATATTAATAAATAGAAAAATTCACCTCCCCCTCGTAGGTGGAATTGTGCCGGTGGAATTGTGGGCGGTGCCGCCGCCTGGGAAGGGTGGTGAGCTCTTCCATTTTTTTAATATTCATAGTTTTCTGATTAGTTGGCCGAAATATACTATTTAAATAATATTTAACTATATCTTTTAAGTTAATTCTTAATCCTTTCATAACTTTTTAGTAATGGCAGGAATGTTACCTTAAAAAATATTGTTTTCAAGCCACTAGCCCCAGGACCTCTGTCGGGTACTTCAATCTAGATGGGAAAAATCAAAATAGAAATGTTGATGCATTTTATATTGGTATGGAGTGTTTTTAACATAGAAAATGTGTGCCAACTAAGTGCAGAAACAGAACAAAATTGAAAGAAATTATATTTCTTTTAGGCAATCCGACAGCACCGTGTTACTTATTCATCGATATTTAATTTGAATTAAGTTTTATTAAAAAAACGGATACCTTATAGGGATTACAATGAAATAGGTAGCCCAATTATCCTCATTATATTTTATACGTCATTATATATTACACCTGCGGGTCTCAGTCTCAGTCTCAGCCAAATGGTAATCGTATTCACGTTGCGCGGTAGACTCCCAGGTCAGTATCCCGACATCGTTTGTTCTTTATGATATCTTATTTATATCACAGTATAAATAATAGTACTAACGTCTTTATATTGAATTAAGTTTTATTAAAAAAACGGATACCTGCAGAATCTAGCTGCCGGATACAATGTTATTGATAGCATAGCCGTGATCTCGCATTGTACCTCGAGCGGCAAATGTGCAGAGCACACGTGATGTCATTTGAGCCTGCTGCCCTTGGTCATTAAGATACCATTATGATGCATTCCAGCAAAGTTTTGTGGTATGTTGTTTTTGTCATGTTTCTTTAAACCAAAGATACTCATAAAATATAACTATATATTACATACATTGTTATTATAAATAGAAACTTTATATATTTTTTGTCTTTCTTACGAAAAGTAGGTAAATAATCACAATAATAACCCGAGTACGAAAATCTATACATACAAACACATACAAATTGTATTATACTACTTCGGGTGGTGTTCAAGTAGGTATACGGCCCACCTGATGTGAAGCAGTTACCGTAGCCACATAAACGCCCGCAACATGAAATATCGCTCAGGCACCGCCACACCCGCTGTCAATAGAGCAACTCCTTCCTCCTCCTTATATATTGATATCGGCCTCTGGTCGGCTTGAAAAATGAACTGACCTTCGCCAGCACAGTAGAGTACGCTCCAAACCCCTTCAATTGAGTGAAGGTTCTAAGGACTTCTCCTTATGCCAACCCATAATCATCCCATAATATATATATATGTTAAGGTACTAAAAAGGTATTGAATACATACAAATAAGTAATTAAAATATATTGTCTCTAACTATATGAAAAAAATGTGGTCCAGACAACCTGACGTCAGAATGTCAGACCATTTCCTTTTCATGTCTTTTCAGTGCTCGTCGAGGTACTAAAAAAGTTAATTTAGGTATCAAATAGTATCAAAAAGGATATATTGAATCTTGATAGTATACAAACATAAAATATCGCACTTGGTCCAGGGGTTCTGACGCTTACTTGTTGGGCCTTAGCAGAACAATGGGATGATTATGGGATGATGAAGATGATCGGGATTGACAACTAGTACGCGTGTTGTGCACGTACCTACTGCATTCGAGCGGAGCGAAGCTGCGGGCAGAAAGAAGTATGATAATAGTGAGATATCACCCTCAAGCGTTCTCGTTTAACTTATTTACACTGAGCGTGGTTTCTTATAGCATAAAATAAACGTCACCTTATGCGTTTTAAATTTTTAAACAGTGAGATGTGTGGAGGCTCCGTGACTTTGCACTAAAATAAGCGTCTACAGTGCCGCCGCATAATTTAAAATACTAGTGTTATATACCAAGCTGAGCCATTAGTATGTCTGTGTTGTTTTTTCTACAACATCATCATTGACTTGTCCTTTTCTTATTATTTGGAGTTGGCACAGTAAGTATGTCTTTTTCTGTCATTCACTTTTATCAGGTTCCTTGACGAATTACACAGCGTTATCTAGTCCCAAACTAAGCAAAGCTTGTCCAATGGGCACTAGATAACTGACACTTAAATAATTTTTTTCTGAATCCGTACATATAATACATAGAAAACACCCACGCCAAGACAAACAGACATGTTCATGTATACAGATGTTTGTCATGTGTGGGGCTCGAACCCACGGCCTCGGAGTTAAAGTGGCCATTGCTATCCATTCGACCGGACTCGTCAGTCAAGCCAATGGGCCCTAGATAACTGATATGTACAACGCATTTTTTTTCTGAATACGTACATATAATACATAGGAAACACCCAGGCCAAGAAAGACAGACATGTTCATGTACACAGATGTTTATAATATAATAATACTTTAATTGGAACACGGTTATTAAGTATATACAATTCCACATTGAAACAATGGCATCTGCAGTAGTAAAGAACTGTGTCGCAGATATCAACGCTCTCCTTCGAATACAATTCAAACACAAAAGTGAGCACTACAGACATACATAACATACTATTTTAACAACATTTATTATAAACATACATAATCTTCCTTTTGTAAGAAAGGGATCTTCCTTCTGATTCTCCACATCTGTGGGGGAGTTAAATGGTGTGTATTTCGTGTGTGCGTTCGTGTGTGCGTGTGTGTGTGAATTTGTGTGAGTGTGTGTGTTTGTGTGCTGTGTGTAACGCGTGTAGGTATGTTTGTAATTTATATCACTGTACTTTTAGAAATTATTTTGTGGTTATGCAAAACAAGAAAAGTTATGTGAATTATATAGCTTTTTGAATGGTTTTAATGTTAGTATCGTTTGTCATCTAGCAGGTCTCTATTAAAGTCCATTGTCCATCATGCAATACATCCAATTGCCAATGTGAGATAATTACCAGGGAAAGAACCGTAAGATACTTGGGTGTCGAAGTGGATGAAAACTTAACGTTTAAGCCCCATATAGCCAGAACATCTGCAAGGATCAGGAAAGTCATCTACGCTATGAAACTTCTCCGTGATTCAGCTGATCAGCGCGTTCTTCGCCTTGTTTATACTTCACTCTGTGAATCACTTTTGAACTACTCACAAACACTATACCAATAATATTATGCTGTATTATCACAATTATAATTATTTATTTATTTTTCCTCCATCAAAATTTAATCAATATATAAATTATAATACTATAAATATAAAAATACAATATTATCAACTTAGCATCGAACGTACCTTTGTAATTTGTTAATGTAATTTTTGGTGCCCCAGAGACGGGTTCGACCCATGTTGGGGACCATAAGTAACCAATATAATGTAAAAACAATTTTGAAAATGAACTATTTGTATTTGTCATGTGGATCAAACCCGTGACCTCGGAGTCAAAGTGACTATTGCTAGCCATTCGACCACCGGGCTCGTCAAATGTAATCAAATCGAAAGAAAAAAGAAAAGGATGATTTCTTTTATGCAATGGCTTGCAAATAAAACACTACGTAATGTTATACACTACTGCATAATGTTATGATAATAATGTTCCACCAAGTGCCAACAATCAACAGTATCAACTTTAAAACACTACATTCTAAAAGGAGGCAAGTACTAATTAAAATTAGTTAAATTTATGGTTCGAGGAAAAACGTTCTGAATTCTAAATTAGGAGTGCATAGTAGCGGAATTTGTATCTGAAAAACCTTTGTAATTCGCTCGTCGATAGAATTTTAACTAACGTACAGTGCTGATAATGCCTAAAATATTTATTTCATTTAAATGCAAAACAGCTTTTGCATAATAGATTAGTATTTATTCGTGTTGTTTCGGTTGCCGAACTTTGTTGTTTGCGTTAGGTATTGCAAAAAAATGTGCGGCGCGTGATCGGGTATCATACCTTTTGCATTTTTCATGAAACAATATGGCACCAATGCATGGCAGACGTACCGTTGCATCGGCATTGTCATTCATCTTATCTACGCCTCAATCGTGCTAATGTCATCAAGATTCTGGTATGTCATCAAGATGGTAGAATGTTAAAATCAACTTTTCCAAAAATGTTACATTTCACTTATAGCTAAGCATTTCGATGAAATTAAGTCTGTGTTGTCTATGCAAAATTAATAGAGAATGTTTTTTACATTAAAACATTTTTAATAATAATGACAACATAAGGGATGATTTGTCTAATATTTACGAAAATAAGTATAAGTATGAGAATTTGCTTAAGACTATTAATAATTTGTATTGTGAATACTAATAAAAATTGTATGATAATTATCCTTGTTTTATTTGTGTTATCTATCTCTGAGGTTACTATTATTATTTATTTGTAAAATTGTAGGCCACACGGGATTGTCTATTGGAAATCCCGGGAAGACCCATATTAATATGAACGTTTCGATGTAAGTACATATATAACTTTACCTAATTCCGACCTCTGATTAATAAAAAAACAGACCTCTACGCATTAAAAAAAAACAGGTCCGGCTTATACTCGTACTAACTGAAATATAAAATTGTTGCAGTATTTTACAAACAACCCCATTTTCAATCAGAAAATCTATTATTACATATATCTGATATACAATACGTATTTAAAAAAAAACACACACAATGGACACCTGTTTCAGACAGGCGCTGCTGACGACGTAATTTATTAATTCGAACAGTTCCGTCAATTTTTCCGCCATTTCAGCTGAACAAATATGAATTATCGGGAATTCGTAATGAATACCACGGCCACGTAGGTACCTACGGCGCACCTGTTGTGGAAAATTAATGCTTTTGAGGAATTATTAATGAGTTGGCACAACACTTAAGCTGAAGCGTACCTTAAGCGAATATGTAACCTCAATAGGGAAATGATGTATGTATGTAATATCTTTAATGCCATCAAAAACATAACTTGTAAAAAAAACCAAGTCTCGCAACTCAGTTCTTCTACCGTAAAAAGTTGTGAGATCCATGTAATACCAAGTCGGTTAATTCATTCAGTCCCTACTTAAAGGACCTTCCCTCTTAACTTATTACGTAATTAGCTAACCAAACAACATCTTATACTGACCATATCAATATTAAAAATCTTTTATGTTGTAAATGAACAGATTGACTTGGCCATCGCACTAAACAATCTAATTTAATAAAATATGTATCACTTATGAGATACATTGTGTTTTCATGCGATGGCCAAGTCGATCTGTTTATTTAAAACATAAAAGATTTTTAATATTGATATGGTCAGTATAAGATGTTGTTTGGTTAGCTAATTACGTAATAAGTTAAGAGGGAAGGTCCTTTAAGTAGGGACTGAATGAATTAACCGACTTGGTATTACATGGATCTCACAACTTTTTACGGTAGAAGAACTGAGTTGCGAGACTTGGTTTTTTTTACAAGTTATGTTTTTGATGGCATCTCATTGCTTTTTGTAGATAAGTAGTCCTCCTTTTTCCTATCCGGTACTAGTTCTTGAGCCATAGTTTTTCTCAAAGCCCACTTCCTGTCTCTAGGGATTTTTCTCGGAGACTTTGATGTTACAATTTTTGACAAGTTTGGACAGTAAATACTTCCTAGTCTATTGTATAATTAATAAAAACTATTAACTAGTATTTGTATATCTATCATCATCATCATCAGCCTGTATCTACCCAATGCTGGATATAAGCCTTCCCCAATTCTCTCCACCAAATACGATCTTCCGCCTTCCGCATTCAGCAGCTTCCAGCCGTTTTCTTAAGGATATCGGACCATCTAGAAGGAGGGCCAACGCTTCGTTATCCTACGCGCGGGCTCCTAATGTCTTCCTCCGCCATCTGCCATCACTTACTCGGCAGATGTGACCGGCCCATTACCACTTCAGCTTGCAAACTCTAAGAGCTATGTCAACAACTTTGGTTCTTCGTCGAATTTCTTTGTTCCGGATTCGATCCTTCGGAGAAATCCCGAGCATATCCCTCTCCATCGCTCGCTGTATATCTATAGATATATTATAATATTTTTGTGTATGGTAAATATTACAATATTACAAGCCCGCTAGGCAGCATATGGCGAGTTGTTGGGGAGTAACAACACTACGGTATCGAATCTCCAGAGGGCCTTCGTCCCCGGCATGTCTTCGTTGGTCGGAGTGGAAACAGAAGAAGGCCCCCGCAAGACTCTCAGCTCTGGCTTGCCTTCATTGGCCGTCCAGAGAGAAGTCGTTAGAGCTATATACTCCAGGGGAGGAATTGATAAAGGGCATAATGCCGCGAGTAACTTCGGAGAAAGTGCAGCACACCTATTGAACACCCCTGAGTTACTCACACCGGTGTTGCCCTCTGCTGATTTCCTGGCAATTCGGGGGCCCATCTAGTAAGTGGCGAGCCACCGCCTGCTGCACATAACGATCGATAGTCAGTTCATTACGTAATCCACCCAAAACATGAGATTTGGGTGGATTACGTAATGGACTGATCTCATGTCCATAGTCCATTTATTTTCTAACACACTTAGCAATAGTTCTAATGCCTAGCTGTTACCCGCGGTTTCGCTCGCGTGGTCCAGGAGCGCTGCCATACAATTGTGTATATTTTTTTCTTGTTGCATTTTTTTTACTTCGTGAGATAAAACGTAATAACAATATGTACAAATTTTAATCATCATCGTCTGCGGATGAATATATATATATATATATATATATATATGTATATATATATACATATATATATATATAATATAATATTTATATACTTATATATATATATTATATATATATATAATATGGGATAAAATATATATATATTTTATCGCATGGAAATAAGACGTTTTTCCCAGATAAAAAGTAGCTTATGTCACTCTCCAGTCCGTAAACTATCCCCGTTAAAAAAATCATGTCGGTACTTAGGTTCCTTTCGACGTGATAGAAGGACAAATGATTACAAAGTTTATTTTTTATCCCATGGAAATAAGATGTTTTTCCGGGATAAAAAGTAGCTTATGTCACTCTCCAGACCGTAAACTATCCCCGTTAAAAAAATCATGTCGGTACTTAGGTTCCTTTCGACGTGATAGAAGGACAAATTATTACAAAGTTTATTTTTTATCCCATGGAAATAAGATGTTTTTCCGGGATAAAAAGTAGCTTATGTCACTCTCCAGACCGTAAACTATCCCCGTTAAAAAATTCATGTCGGTACTTAGATTCCTTTCGACGTTATAGAAGGACAAATGATTACAAAGTTTATTTTTTATCCCATGGAAATAAGGTGTTTTTCCGGGATAAAAAGCAGCTTATGTCACTCTCCAGACCGTAAACTATATCCATTAAAAAAATGATAATACAGGTATACTGATTCTTTTACCGCAAATGTAACTTTGTAATCCCATATATTTATATGGGATTACAAAGTTATTTATGCAGTTAGCGTATCTAGAAAACTGGACGGAAATTGCAAAATATTTTAAATTTTCCTTGATTTATACAGTAAACACGAATTGTATTCTAAATTTGAAGCTTCTGTGTTTGCTAGAAGTGCCTTAGAATTTTGATGATCGGTGAGTCAGTGAGTGAGTGACAAAATTAAGGAACTTTGACTAGTTATAATTCTAAAACTACTGGTTCAAATTGAATGAAATTTTAAATATACCGTGTTTATACAATACCTGCTTGGTTACTAAAAAATCAGGCTCCTAGTTTTATCCACAACAAAGTTATAGGGGGTCGAAAAAGGCTCGAAGTGCTTCGAGAAAAGGATGGTACGGCCGTGCCGCTTTTTGCTCGACTTGGTGGGGGCACTGCCGTGCCCCCAGATAGTATAATTTGTATTAACAGGATGGGTAATTTGTTAAAGAGGTTTAAGTGGGTTCGCTTTGTTCAGAGCAAATTGAAACTCAGCTGTTATATTATTGCTATTGTCACAGCCTATGGCCAAGGTAAATAGCTTAGTAACAATTCCCTGTGCTTTTCTTGAAAGTGCATTTTGGGCGCAATGTAGTTTCAGAGATTACGTATCTCTGAACATTCATGACGTTTATCTAGGTTATCAGATACAACCCATTGTATAACCGGTAAATTCTACGAGAAGCAAGGTCTCTCTGTAGATTTAAAGGCTATATGTCAGATATGATTTGTATCCAGAATTAACATCATAAAACGGTATTTCTTATCACTTGTACCAAGAAGGAGCGCACCTGTACCCTGGATATTAAACATTTGAAGTGCAGACGCGTGGTGCCAGTTGAAATTATGTGATTTTTCACTGCTCTTATTTACGAGGTTTGTTTATTTAAAACGAGATGAAAGCGAAGTAACACGATACCAGCTCTTTTTAGATACTTACCGTGAATAGGATGAGGTACGTGTTGTTAGGAATTACGTTCTTAATTCCAATATACGTGAGTAGGTAAGAGAGGATTGTTATTATATTTGTTTGTTTTCCTCTAAATTTGTTGTATTGTTTGTCGGTTTGTCATATGTTTATTCTACATACATACACAGCTATAGATTAGATATAAGAAAATTGTACAAAGGCGGATTTATTCACAAAAAGGGATCTCTTTTGTGTCTAAATGGAACGAAATTGGTAGAGAAGGGATTTGTTACATAATATACCTTATATTTGTGATTTGGTGAAATACTCATTATAACAATTCGATTTTGTATGCTCACTAATTGGTAAAAAATTGGCAGGAGCAAATCTTTTGAAGAAATAAGCTCTCCTTTGTACACCTTCTACTTGTTCATATTATCCATATTTTATCCCCCTGTCGGGATACGGATTTAGAACGTGCTTCGTTACCTACTGGCTGGGTAGCTTGTGGGAAGCTTCGACACATCCTTATTGTAGATATATCCTAATGCTTGAAGATCAAAGTGTTCAATCAGTGCGTCCTTCCCGCTATGACCTACGGAGCAGAGACTTGGACGCTGACCGTTGGGTTAGTTCACAGACTAAAGATCACACGGCGAGCGATGGGGAAAACAATGCTTGGAGTTTCCCGGAACGAAGAGATCCGATGGAAAACCAAAGTGGTCGACATAACTCTCAGAGGAGCAACGAGGACTCAAAGGAACGATTGGTGGTGCAGGGAAAGTAGAGGGCAAGAGATCACGTGGGCGCTCTCCAACACGATGGACAGATCTCATTAAATCTATGACGCACTCCAATATCAACGATTGCTGTAGTTCCGCTAGACATAGAACTGCATGGCGGCGAATCGCAAGAACAGCGGTTACACAAGAATCGACCGAGTTGTGAGCACAACGACTCTGTCAAGAGTGCACGACTAAGAAGAAGTGAGAGGAAGCTCAGACACCCTGTGTTCACATCATGCGGCCATTGTTTATAATCGGCGGTATAAAAAAAATGCCACCATTCGAGTGATACCCACGTATAGGGAACCTATACCTTAAAATAGAAATTATGACCAGAAGTATTGGCTAATAGCAAGTAATAAACATTAAAACGGACAGCTATAACAGTCTATTTTCTGATAGTTTACTACCTAATAGTACGAAACCATTAGCGCAAATCTGTAAAAGATATCTGTGGACTGTTGCAACTGGCATTTCCCATGTGGGAACGGCTATTTGGCGAATTTATAGGCCTTTACAGGGAACGACTGCTCGCAGGTGTCAATAATAGCTCCTAGTATCCAGGAGCACGATATAAAAACTCTTCAACTGTTAAATAATGTGAAAGTTAAAAAATAATCGGTCACCATTAGAAAGAAAAATTCTCATTTGGGTTTTTACTTAAGTAAATACCAGAAACCATGATAAGAACTAATTTCTCTATTTTTGCTTTATATAATATACTATTCAACATACTAAACGACAAAATCTATTTTTGTTAAATTTAACATGAGTTTTATGCATTGTAGATTGAATTAAATGCTTTTCTCTGAAGTCTTCAGACATTTTGTTAATAAGTTTCACCTAACATGTAGATATGATGCATGTTGGGAATTTGGCTTCTAATTAAAACTAATTATGATTCCGAATCGGAATCATATCGATTCGTTTTCGAACCTGATTCTGAAATTGAATCCAATTTTGGAATTGAATCGGAAATTCAATTTCGATACTAATTCCAATTCCGATTTCGGAATCTAAATCTAAATCGGAATCCGAAATCAAAATCGGAAGCGGACCTCTGGCCGTACCGCCGTAGCTGAAACCGATTACTAACGGATTAGGTTCGCGAAAATAAATCTTAGGTTTAAGTTAATTACAAACATCTTCAGCTTAGTCAATAGAACTCTATGGTTTCTACCAGCTAAGCTAAAGACAATTATCGCAAATCTAAGCTAAATTTTGTTTTTCGCAATCAAAAAAACCGACGGTAATCGGCTTCAGTTTCGGCGGTAGGGCCCCTGTTTCCGGAATCGGAGCTGAAACATACCACATCAACATCTTAAGTGAAACTTATTAACAAATGTCTAACGACTTCACAGTAACATGTTTGTTTTAATCTACGATGCAAAAAATGTATGTTTTTATATAATTTTTGCAGTATTTTATAGCTGATGTAGATATGTTATATACCGTAAAAGTAGTATAATAAGTTTTTATCCAGATTTAGGGGTATTTAATCGGGTAATTACTCCGTCTATCCCCACTTTTGATCATCTTTAGAATGTACTGGGTAGTTACTGGGTACACTCTTCACGCGATACTACAAACATGAATGAAAACTTCGATTACATATTACGATCAAATAATATCTAACAGTTAGAATAAATTACTGCTGAGATTGAAAATTATACATGACATTATTATGATGTGTAGCGAAAATGAAGTTTTTCTACAACTATAAATCACGAAGGAAGAGCGACTTTGCTCCAATTGCGCCCGGAGCGTCCCGCCGAGCATAAATTATAGCTTCAGAGTTTAATTAAAAATGACAGATTTATTTACATTCACGTGGTTGTATGCCATGTAATTCAAATATAGAGCTAGATATCAGTTGTATTATGTTTGAAATCTTCTTTAAACAAGCAAGTTTCACTGACAAACGATTTAGTTTGTCAGTCAACCATTGTACTGACTGACATTCGAGGCTCAGGTGAAAAGAGAGATAGTACATAGCGTAATTTGTAAGTCCGACTGGGGAAGTATCTCCAGCTCACAGAATACGTCAGCCAAATGATTTTTTTCTTGAGGATTGTTATATTTCTGCGAGTGAGTGAGGTCATCAAGAAGGAAGGAGTTGCTGCGATTGCAGCGGGGGTAGCGGCGCGCAAGCGATATTTCATATTTCGAGCGTTATTATGGCTACGGTAACCACTTTACATCAGGCAGGCCATATGCTTGTCTGACAGTCGGCATAGTATAAAAAAAAACTATGCTATTACGTTATTTCTTCTTGTAGAGATAATGCTTGATATTGTAATTTCATTTCAATCCCTATTCCGTATGCCATAAGAACTGTAGAAAATGTCAAGCTTGACGTGTTTTAGCTAGTACCTACTAGTTTTCGCACTAGATAAGTGATCGTGAAGAAAGTTCCACTTCTGTTCAAAAGAAGAGAGAGTCATGTTAAAAATGCTTAAATACATTTTTTATAAGTTTATTACAAGACGTATTGTATCTAAGAGTGCGCTAATACAAAAAAGTTTAATCTGTATGGCACCAATAATTTTCAATAAACTTCCAGACCGGTTGAGGATTTTAAAATATAAAATTGTTTAAAATTCGTCTCAAAAAACTATTGATAGAGAAATGTTATTACACTGTAAATGACTTTATTGAAAATAAATCTCTGAAATGAATTCTTATTTTAATTAGTTTTTTAATTTAATTTCAAATCGATCTAATTTATTTTCCATTTACTCTGATTATTTTCTATTATTGTTATCTCTCTTTCATCACGGGTCAAGCCCGGTCATTTGATAGGCGTGCACGGGGATATGGATCCAACGCGTAGAGGCCCCTCGAGAGAAGTTTGATGTAATGTTGTACGCCCGCCGTGACCCGCTCCAGGATATGTCAATGGTACGACATATCCATGAACAGGTCTCGGCAGGCGTTGAGATTATTGCAAAGTGTGATGGAAAATAAATGGGCTATGGAGATGAGATCTGGGTGAACTTAATACCGGGCTATTACAGAAGAGGGAGGGACGCCTGCCATAACTGCTTTTATTGCTAGTTATTTGCGGCAGGCGGCGGCTTGCCACTCACTAGATGGGCCCCCGAAATGCCAGGAAAACGGCCGGGGGCAACACCGGTGTGAGTGACTCAGGGATGTCGAGAGGTGTGCTGCGCTTTCTCCGAAGTTACGCGGCGTGATGCCCTTTAACACTTCCACCCCTGGAGCATATAGCTCTAACGGCTCCTCTCTGGACGGCCAATGAAGGCAAGCCAGAGCTGAGAGTCCTGCGGGCCTTCTTGTGTTTACACTCCGACCGACGAAGACACGCCGGAGACGAAGGCCCTGACCGACTCTCTGGAGACTCGGTACCCGTGGTGTCGTTACTCACCAACAGCTCGCCACAAGCTGCCCTGCGGGGGCTTATTGTTGTTATTATTAATTTGTGGTAATTTCTGTTTTATGTTTTATTTCATATTTAAATTGGACATGTTACTTAATTTCGACAACATAGTTGCTCTTTCTCAAATGTTTGTACTCCGACAAGGCAAGACATGATGAACTAAAATTTACAATTTCAAAGACACTTTGCATGCAAATGTATGTAACCTACTCATGTTTTGTGCGAATAAATAAATTCGTTATCTTATCTTTATCCTTCACTTCGCAAAGTGAAGGAAAAAGGGAGCCATGTTGAACCAAAATTTGAAGAGGTCGCGGAGAATAGAAGCGGATAGTAAAAGTGCCACCAATTCGAGTGTAAGAATTATTCATAGTTTTTATCAATCTTCCAATACATTTTTGTCAAATTATACTCATATACAACGTCGGGTGGCAGACCAGCATGAGACTCACCTGATGTGAAATATATTAGTTACAGTGGTATACTCTAAAAATGCAGGCGATAGTATCACTCGCGTATCTCAATACCAATCATTTTAATGCTGATACTTTTCAGAAGCTTCCTAGTGATCTTACTTACTCGCAGGAACTCAAGTTCTACAATCCCTATTCAATTGCGTAGATCTGCGTTTCTTAACTTAAGTTTACAAATACTATATTAATGTGAAGGTTGGTTCTGCCCTTTTTGCGAGTCTAGCCGGCATTATTAATAAATAATTATTAATTCAAATGTTCTTAGATAAGAGCGCGGACCTCATTACACATACTTGCGGACCCCCAGGGACCGCAACCGGACCACAGGTTAAGAAACACTGGCGTAGAGTAATTTTAATTTGGGTGCGGTCTTTTGTAAAGCGGAGGCATAGATGTGTTAAAATTTCTTTGAATGAGTATAACGAGAAATAATAGTCCAGCCCAGCATATTCCCTCAATCAGGAGCCAGACTCTTTCTCCAGAACCTAATTAGGTTCACCACATGCAGGTGTTTCTGTAGAGATTATGTTACTTTAGTCGAGCTTTTTTTTTATTTTGGCCCAAATATGAAAGAAACGTCAGTGGTCTCCGACCAACATAAAATCACTGGGTTTACTAACTGCGGCTTTACATCCATCTAAATGTACCTAGCTGATTCAGACCGGTTTAAAAAAAAAAACAGAAAATCACACTTTGGTTAAAATTACTGACGAACATATTCAGCTTAATTGGTAGAGTTTGAGCACAGGTTTTAGAGTATCTGACCCATCTGTACTCATACATTTCAAGAATCCTTGGACTTGAATCCCTATCTGCTAAACTACACACAATATCTATTTCATTGAAGATTGATTACCGCAATATAAAAACGATATGAATCTGCTTCGCTTTTAGCGGTGGATAATGCCCCTGTTCACCATTTAAAAAGAAAAATAAAAGTAATAGCGACAATAAATTACTAAATAGACAACTGGAATACTAAGGTAGGATAGTTTTGGTATTTTTATGGGTATAAAAATACAATAATATAAGTTTTTTCGATTAAAGACGGTTCTTTAGTCGAAAAAACTTTTCAATTAAAATTGTATTTGATGATCATTCCTCATCGATCTCAATTTCTTTTCCGCACGTCGAAGGAAATTGTGACAAGTTTCATCAAAATCGGTTCAGTGGTTTTTCTTTTTTCTTCGTTCTATTAATTTCCAAAAGTGACTTTTTGGCGTGGATAAGCGTACTCAATAATTTTAGCAATAACACAAAAAGTAACTATTAATACATCCGACATGAGCCCGTGTAATTCTCTCTACCTCTATATTCCTAAACTTTCGTTCGAGTTTCCAAGGCATGTCCTGTAACACACATGTTTGTTAAATCCACACTTGAAGGCCTAACTACAAAGGCCGGAACGCCGCAGGCCATGTGATGGACGGCCATTTGAAACTTGTTGGACCACAACTGCTGACTTCCTGATTTCGTAAAGTCCCTTTGTTTCCGTTTTTAGTTCACTTGGTCGTATAAATTGAGATCCATCTGTTACGTAAAGTATTTATCTTCTGTTGAAATTAAATTTCTAAAATCATCATTGCGTGTTTTCTCAGACATATCGTATGCGGAAAGTGTTCACGAATTGACGAGCTCGATGGTCGAATGGTTAGCAATGACTCCCAGTTAGCGGATTCGATCCCCGCACAAGACAAACATTTGTGTACATGAACATATGTGTTAGTCTTAGTCTGGGTGTTTTCTATGTATTATCTATGTATTACAAATGTATGTATTTACACAAAAAAGATAATTATAAGTATAATATCAATTACCTAGTACCCATAGTACAAGCTTTGCTTAGTTTGGGACTAGATGCCGTACATATGTAAGTGAGTATTTTATATACTACAACTAGTAATATATAAAATAATGCTATATATAATGCTAATATATATAATTTTTATTATGCTTAAAAATATATTAAATCCATGAAAGAAACATTACACACCCTACCATGTATTTGACTCTCGCACGCATTATACTCTGTGGTCAAATGTCAAACAGACAAATTTTTATACAGTCTCCAGCGGTATAATTAACCAATTTAACTTATACAAACATTTTCTTTAAAATTCGGTTCACCATTAAAGAGTTGCTAGCTACAATATCAGGCGTTTCATGCACTCACAGCCAATATCCGCGTCACGTGACGTATAATTTCCGGTCTTGGAGAATCTTATACAGTTGCCATCGCGAGCTTTTGAGGATAAAATCAGTTTGACTGCTGAAATGTCTGCCCCTTTTATTGCTTAATACAGATAGTAAAAGAAAATATTACCCTTCCGTTTGTATAAATTGTTATAGTAAATCTTCTGTCCAAGTCTTCGCCCCGTATGAACATATTACCAGAATAAAAAGTACCCTACGTGTTAATTAATTTATTTATTTGACCTGCCAACAATTGTTTACACTATTACTTAAGCTAATACATATTTTTTTTTACAATAAGTGTAACAATTACTTACAGAAGTTGTCTAAAAATACATAATTTAAAAAAATACAGATTAGTTTAATACATTAACATTAGTCCAGTATAATACATCAATACCATTCATAAATAGGTTCACTACATTACCCAGCCTGTGACAAATGATCAAACACTGATCTATAAAATTATTTATTCAAGAAAAGTTAATCAGGAACATAATCGTTTAGGTTTCGAATCGCGTGAGTGATGCCTCTGGTAACTTTTAAACTGCCGCGTTGCATGATTTATGAAAATAAACAGGAATTAACGCGATCATGCATAAGAGTATTTATATACCTTTATATTGCCTGACGTTTCGACCAGGTTGCACCGGCCGTGGTGACAGATATACATGGTCAAGTTAACTCCTGTTGTTATTTTCGTAAATGATGCCTCTGGTGTCGCAAGCGTCCTTATGCTGCGATGACTGCTTACCATCACGCAGGTCGTACACTTGTTTATCACCAAAGTCGAATAAAAAAATCATAGATGGCCGTGATAGTAAAGTAAAGTAATATAGATAGTAGTTTTAATTAATTAATATTAATTAAAACTTTTAAATATTTAATTAATAATTAATTAACAATTTTTATGGAAATTTAACGAATCATTTTTTTTTATTGCCCATTACGTACTTTGGTAATTTTAACAATTGTAAATGTAAGATGTAATACTCCTTAACCAAATACTATGAAAGATGTTCACGTTAAATTAAGCTTCCAAGAATTTTTTTTTATAGGTAGCTTCATATTCTCAGAAATGATTTTAATAGAAGATTAAAAGGCTTCCTCGAATCAAATAAGTATACAAACAAAAACATCTTAGGTCGATGTACCGTACATCGAAACGGTCCATAAAAAACATCTCTTCGATTTTGGCGATGTGCTGGTCGAGCTACAAAAATAGGACGATACATTTGACAAGCCCGGTGGTCGAATGGCAGCAATGGTTACTTTGACTCCGAGGTCGCGGTTTCGATCCCCGCACAAGACAAACATTTGTGTGCATGAACATGTCTGTTTGTCTTGGTTTGGGTGTTTTCTATGTATTTACAAAAAAATGTATTTAAGTACGTTTATCAGTAAAGTTGTCTAGTACCCATAGTACAATCTATTCGCTTAATTTGGATTATTATTATTTCATAATTCATATTGTTATGTAACATAGTTTTTCATCCGTTGTAGGTATATTTAGTGAATATTTTTTTTGACTCGACTGGCGTTAATTTTCCAGCGGGTAATGCCTTAACATTATTAAAATAATATTAATATCTGTTTATTTTTTAAAGCCAAGACACAGCTTTGTTCAACGTTTCTTAGGAGAAAACTAATTTTAAAAACATGACTATACTGTTAATTTTTTGGTGTCATTTCATGTCAATCATTACGATCATTAGTGCCAATATCAACCTCGTCTGCGCGTGTGTACTCTGTCGACTAGCGAAAGAGGATCTGGCAAAAGAGAGGTAGCTCTTTTGTTTGTACGTTTGTGACTTGTGGTCCGTTTGTGGAAATGTATGAACGTTTGTAACTTAATCACTGGTAAGCGGCTGAATCGTTTGGATGATATTTGGAAAGCTAGTGCGTTCACGCAAGCGCAGCCACTGACAGAAGTTGGTTAATAATAAATCACATCCATTTTTGATATGTATATTGGACTCTTCCAATTAAGCAATTATTTATGGTGAATTATTTTTAAAATAAATATTTTGCAACAAAATAGTAATAATTTTGACTGTCTTGCTCGTTTGTCGATACTCGCTATTGGCACAGTATAAGTAATAGTACTACGTACAGTATGGCCACTCCCTGCCGCTCTCTCGTGTTGGCCTCACCTCCCCTCTGAGACGAACATGGAACTATTTGTATGGAGCCGCACGCACACACGCTCATTCACGCTCTGCACAGACGCCATTGTTTATGTAGTACTGAACGACGCGATATTTGTACGGAGTGGCCGGGGTGTGCTATTGGCTTACATTGGCTCGCTCTAAACTTACGAGTATATTCGCTAGGCGGAATTTCAACATACCACTCCTAAATCAAATAGCAGTAGTACTATATATATCAAAAAAGGTAGGGACTTATGCTTAAGTAAAGTAGTTTCACAACATCCTTTTGCCATCGTTTGCCGGCTGTAAAATGCAGTTCCATCTCTGCAACTTACGACAACGAATAATGCAAGAGTGCTCTCTGCACAAAAAGGACATGATTGTCCTGTAAATGATCCTTTTTAAAGTCGCAGTAGGGAAAAATACGCGTTGCATTGGAATGTAAAACGTATTTGTTGTAAAAAAATAGATTTTCTTGGAGTGTAAGCGTTCATCAATATCTTTGAACCACAGCCAACTTCACCTGCACGCGGAGCACCCTCCTGACTGACAAACGAAGATCTGGCGAAAAGAGAGGTAGCGAGCGTAATTGTAAGCTACCCGACTGGGGAATGTACCTCCACCTCACAGAATATCGCAGCCAAATAACAATTCCCTTGAGGATTGTTGTGTTCCTGCGAGTGAGGTCACCAGAAAGGAAGGAGATGCTGCGTTGGCAGCGGGGGTGGCGGCGCGCGAGCGATAATATGATCTTGCGGGCTTTAATATGGCTACGGTAACCGCTTCACATCAGGCGGGCCGTATGCTTGTCTGCCAGTTTATAGCAAATGGCCACTGATTTGGCTTCATGACTATCGTCTAAAGGCAACTATAGGGACCGACAGCTTAAGGTGCCCTCCGAAGCACAGAATCTAAAAATATATGAAATCTAAAAAGTTCGCAACACGACACGAGGTAACTTAGATGTAGAGTTTCAGTCAGCATCGACATGTAGTCTGTACTTGTCATTTAACTTTCGTATTGAAGGAAGTCATCATAATTGATTGGAAGAAAGTTCATAACTTAGTTCAACTCTTTCTACTGAACAAAGATGTTTAATTGGACCATCCAATTAAAAGTTTGTGGTCGAATTTGCCCAAATTTCCTTTTGAGTTTGTTATTGCAGATTATAAAGAATTTGTATTAGTCATTAAGGATTTATTAGAGAAAGGCGAGTAAAGGTCACGGTTGTTTAATAACTTTGTGCAGAAGCAGGGGTATAAGTCGTTTATCATTATCTCTGAGCCAAAGCCAATTTCACCTGCACGTGTCTCCCTGCTGACTAACCAGGCTTTGAAAAAATAGAGGTATCATCGTCAACCCTTATTCATCTATTCATTTTGGGGTGTAATTAGTTCATCAACATCTTTGAACCAAAGCCAACTTCACCTGCAGGCGGTGCACCCTGCTGACTGACAAACAAAGCTCTGGCGAAAAGAGAGGTAGGGAGCGTAATTGTAAGCTACCCGACTAGGGAATGTACCTCCACCTCACAGAAAGGAAGGAGATGCTGGGATGGCAGCGGGGATGGCGGCACGCGAGCGATATTTTATGTTGCGAGCGTTAATATGGCTACGGTAACCGCTTCACATCAGGCGGGCCGTATGCTTGTCTGTCACCCGACGTAGTATAAAGGAAAAAAAATCCTACTGCTGGGATACGAGTCTCCCGTCAATCGAAAGGTTTTAAAGCATTCTCCACCACGATGCTTAACCGCGGGTGGGCAGTGGCCAGTGGTTTCAAGACGCCTAAAATTTAAGCCACTGTCTTAATTGGCTTTATGACTATTGAGAACAGCCGGGACCGATGACTTAACGAAGCACGAAGGAGCTCGCGATAAATAAACCCCTCCATGGACAGGCTACGATCGTCATTGCTTAACTTGCGTGTTCGATTAGACTGGCACGCGCAACGACGCCATTGAGATCCTCGAACAAATAGAGGCAGAGCACAGCGTATTTAGAAGCTGCCAGCCACCTCACAAATTACTGCAGCTACATAACATCCCCTGGACTTAACTGGAATCTACTGGACTTTTTTGTGTCCCTGCGAGGGACTGTGGTCAGAAAGAAGTTGCTATATTGGCAGTGGGGCGGCGGCGCGTTGGCGATATTTTAAGTCTCAAGCGTTTATATGGAACATCACAAAGAAAACTGCAAATAAAGCATATTATATCTATCTAATTTATACAACGTATTAGTAAGATTTCCTATATTTATAACTCGTTTGTATCTCTAAAGCCTAAATTTGTATCTTAAGAGCGAATGTACCACCTTGTTCTTCAAAACATATTACAATCACTTTTATGCCCCTTGAGGAGTATACAATCCCCGTTAAAGCACTGTTATACGACGATAAAGTGATATAATGGTCATACAAACCGCTTGTCTGCTAGTTGGGACCCTACTATTATGACAAATGAATGTTTGTGACAATGTTTGGATATTTATGACTCAATTGCATGCATTAACGGCTTTTAATAATAATGAATATTGATGAAATTTGCCGTGTGGTTTCCGGCAGACTAGAATAGAATCACTCCGTCTCTTCCCCTGGATGTCGTACAAGGCGACTAAGGGAAATACATTAAAATATCGATCAGGCCTCCCCAACCCGTCTGGCCAGCGTGGGGAGTGTAGGCCAAATCCTCCTTCTGTCAGGGACGGACGAGAGAGAATCGTGCTCCTGTAATGGAAACTAAAATGACCTGATGATGATGATGATTGAAATTTGGCAAACAGATAGAACATGTTCTGCATTAACATACGATAGATACATAACGCGGTAGTGGATGCAACCGCATGCCTAAGATAGTATTAACTATTCCACTATGAACTAACAGAACAAGTGTGATGAAGATCTTCATGGATTAAAGGTGTTTATATGTTCAATTTCAGATACAATAATGGGGTATAAGTAGCTCACCATGATTATTAGATCTAAAGTCAACCTCGTCTGCACGTGGTGCATCTTGCCGGCTTACAACATTTTTGTATGCTGCCCGACTGGAGAAGTACCTCCACCTCCATAATCTTCTACTACTTTACATGCGTATTTTACCGCATATACCACGGAGAGTGCTCTGAAGAACTGTTTTCCCTTATCCCTTTCTCTCCTTTCCGTCACAGAACGTCACGTACAGGTTAGCGATATCACAAATCGCCGTTCGGATCATTCCTTCGCGTACTTAATAGTTTAGTAACTCTTATGTATATCGTACTATTAAAAAGTGGAACGCGTTGACGGCATATGTATTTCCTCGTTCATACAATATGGGATCCTTCAAGCGAAGCGTGAAGAAGCAACTTGTAGGCCAGCATGGCGGCGTCAACTGACAAGACATCAAGGTCTCTTCTTCCTTGCTGATGCGATTGGGGCGTCTCTTTTCGCTTATCATCAGGCGAAGCGGAGTCAATATGCTGAGTTGTTATATATAAAATTAATAAAAAAATGCCTCTCCAACTAGTGAAGGTTAGCTTTCAGAGTGTTAATGTTCTTCCTGTTCCTAATTCTACAGAACAGTCGAGTAAGTGGCACTGGCTGTTCCGTTCCGTCTTATAATGTTTCTTAGCCTCATAAGTTATTTTGAGATTACATAAATTGTTATTGTGTTGTTGAAATTTGCCAAAGCTGATAGACCACTTTCTTGGTCGACCATACCAAGCTAACAAGCAAGTAAGTAGTGCCGATGGACTGTGATAAATTTTCAATCCCTCAACCGTATTACCTCCGTATTCAACATGAAGGAAAGTTTCCACGAACGACTTTCACGTCATGAATTTAATCAATTTAATCACTACCAATTTGTACATTGATTAAATATAATATATAACCAATAAGTGTAGTAAATTTATTATCCCACGTATATTTTTTCGAATATTCAATTATAACCTCTAACATCGAGAATAGCGCCACAATGATGTCGGTCCTGTTACAATATTGGCGATTAAATTGTTGAATTACATATTTTGGACTGCAATGGGAGGAGTACTATACTCGGCCTTTGTACAAAGCAAGATTTTGATAGAATTCTAAATCTTGCTTTGTCCGTGGCAGTGGAGAATGTTAACTAATTTTGATTATTAGCACTACATATTCTCTGTCAAAAATCAAAAATACTAGTGAAAGAATTACTTCGATATGTCAATTAGTTTCCGATTTAGAAGTAAAACAAGTTGTAACCGTACGACGCGGGCTGTGTGACGTCATTGTACAACACGCTTAGTCTGGCTCACTCAGTCCGCTCGCGGTCGCGCGCCTGTGCCGTTGAAATTATACCTAAATACTATAATTACAATTAAATAATTAATTAAATACAATATAATCATAATAATTAATTAAATTCATTATAAATTTTATTAAAAATAATTTTATTATAAATTTATTTTAAATTTTAATTACTATAATAATTAATTAAATACTATTATTAAAATGTCACATCCCTAATACTAAGCGAGCCGTGGCCGTGGCCCGTGCGATGCGTTGTGAAATGATGTCACAAGACTGTTAGCGGGACTCGATATTCTTCGAAACTTTGAATGCCTATAAAATCAAAACTACTAAGTAGGTATTTTTGACTACAACAAAAATTAGTGTGTTTGTTTACATACAGGCTTCACTGAGACAACATTTCAAGCGATTTGGCATACCTAGTAACATTCTTCACGTGCAGTTGCTCGTGGAAATACCTCCTTACAATACAAATTAACAATTGCAGTGGAAACAAATCCGCTTTCGAATTGAATCTAGTCGCAACGTCGATCGCGGATCGCGTCGAAGTCTTTGTTTTGTGCAGACTATTCATGTGAGGCAAGTAACTAGGCCACCAGGATTTTATCATAGATCTATGATCGAGATTTTTTCATTTCATCTTTTCATTTGGAATTTATTTCATTCGCTTGTCTATTAAACGGGAATCAATGACAAAAGATGCCTCTTTCTATTGGTCAGATTTTTATGACATCATAATAATACACTACTAACTTACAAACGCACCGTCCACCCATGACTACACTGACCAGACGGTCATATGAGCGGAATCGCGGGAGATACGCGTGGCACTTTACTCTGAGGTTCTTGCTACTACCACACCCCGGCCTCTACTGCTACTACTACAACTACACACAAATATTACGTCGTGTATACAATAACGTATGTGCAGTCCACATAATCAATGACGTATGTGCAGAGCCGGAATGAGCGTGACAGTGCCGTGCGTGTGGCACTGTTCGAGATTTGTCACAGAAGGAAGGTGAGGTAACATAAGAGAGCAGTAGGGATGGCTATACTTTACGTAGTATTTATGCTGTGTTACTATAAACGTACAGTTGGACACTCTCAACTATTAAATAACTATTAAATAAGAGCATTCACCATTGAATAAGTTCATTATTAAATAAGACACATTATTTTCTCGACACCTCAACGTCGATGTATGATGGTATGTATAAGCGTGTGTATGATTTATAAATTTGGGCAAACAACGATGGTTCGAGCTAAAGGATTAGCTAGAAGATAGTTAGTATAAGTTACTGTTTAAGTCGAAATCGTAATATTAATAAATTGTCGAGAATCGGCACGTACTCTCCGTCATTACGGAGTTGGCACCATTCTACACGACTTATGCGGGCTACGTGAGTTGGCATGCCGTATGCTTGGCACATCTAAGTAATTATTTAGAAGCAATTTGTTATGGTAGTAAATTGATATAGATTTGTTTTCAGTTTTGTAATAGTAACTTAGAATAAAATTTATTTTACACTCATTTTTAGATTAAATATCTACCGAATTTACTGCACAACGATTTTGTCATCCCTATCCCGTATCGTAGAGAATGCAGCTATTGAAGTGGTTAAAGACTATGTCTACCTCGGACATTCCATACAGTTTAGCCGGGATAATTTCAATAAAGAGATCGATAGACGCATTCGATTGGGCTGGGCAGCTTTTGGAAAGCTTCGGCACATTTAGCCGCACAGATACCCTAATGCTTGAAAATTAAATTCTTCAACCATTGCGTCCTTGCTGCAATGACCTATGGCGCAGAGACTTGGATACTGAACATCGGACTGGTCCAGCTAACAGCGATAGAGACGGCTTTGCCGGTTTCTTTGGGGGATCGAATCCGAAACGAAGAAAATCGACGGATAACTAAAGATTTCGACATAGCCTTCAGAGTTCGCAAACTGAAGTGGTAATGGGCCGGCCACATCTGCCGAGTCAGATGAAGAAGGACGGTATTAATGTAGAGGCCGCGCGTAGGACGACAAAACGTCGGACGCCTCCCTTCTAGATGGTTCGATAATCTTAAGAAAGCGGTTGGAAGCGGCTGGATGCATGGAAAATATTGGCGAAACCAGTCTGTAGAGAAATCATTGTAGGAAGTCCAGCAGTGGGTAGATACAGGCTGATGATGATAAATTTACTGTAACTTTATTTGCGTGGGTAGTTCGTAACAACCAGGTATCATGATCTCTGCTGGCGGTTTTAATTAAATAGGTCATCATCATCATCAGCCTGTATCTACCCACTGCTGGATATAAGCCTTCCCCAATGCCTTCCACCAGATACGATCCTCCGCCTTCCGCATCCAGCCGCTCCCAGCCGCTTTCTTAAGGTCGTCGGACCATCTAGAAGGAGGGCGCCCAACACTTCGTCGTCCTTTGCGCGGCCTCCACTCTAATACCTTCCTCCCCCATCTGCCATCACTTACTCGGTAGATGTGATCGGCCCATTGCCACTTCAGCTTACAGACTCTGAAAGCTATGTCGACAACTTTGGTTATCCGTCGAATTTCTTCGTTCCGGATTCGATCCCGCAGAGAAACCCCGAGCATAGCCCTCTCCATCGCTCGCTGCGCGACCTTTAGCCTGTGGACCAGTCCGATGGTCAGTGTCAAGTCTCTGCACCATAAGTCATCACACGGAGATCGCACTGGTTGAAGACTTTAGTCTTCAAGCACTGGGGTATCTGCGCGGCGAAAATGTGACGAAGCTTTCCAAAAGCTGCCCAGCCCAGTCGAATGCGTCTATCGATCTCTTTGTTGAAATTACCCCGGCCAAGCTGTATAGAATGGCCGAGGTAGACATAGTCATTAACCACTTCAATAGCTGCTTTCTCTACGATAACCGGGCTAGGGATGACAAAATCGTTGTACATGACTTTCGTCTTGTCGAAATTCATCCCCAGCCCCACACGTCGAGATGCAGCATTGAGATCGACCAACATACGACCGAGATCCTCCAGCGATTCAGCCATTATGACCACGTCGTCGGCGAACCGAAGGTGTGAGATGTACTCGCCATTCACATTGACGCCCCGTTTTTTCCAGTCCTCCAGAGCAGCGGTGAATAGTTTTGGGGAAATGACATCTCCTTGACGTACTCCCCGCTGCAGCTGGATAGGCTTAGACTGCTGGTCCTGGATGCGGACAGTCATTGTCGTAGAGCTATATATCCATCTCAGCACCTCGATATAGTAGAAACAGTTCAGTCACAAACAAATATCATACAAAAGCGTACAGAAGTCTCATTATGTGTCACATTGTCGAGTGGGGAAGTGACATTCCAGGAGCTTACTGCTCCTACGAATTTCTTATTAAAATCGTCGTGATTTGCAAAGCTTTACCCCCGGGATTGTAATTGACTTCATTGTTCATTGCGTTTTTGGTGGTCGCCGCTGTTAATCGTGTTAATCCTGGCTGCATAGGAGACACAGTGGGGCAATATGTAGTGGGCATGTCCTGGTTCGTGCTTAGGTATATAGAAACCGTTCATAACTTTCTCTGTCTTGCAATAAAAGTGGAGCAGATAATAATATTAATAATTTTAATCGTCATGAAATATTCAAGTGATTTCTTATTTATTTGAGCATCCAATAAAATCGCCAATTTTTAATACCCTAACAGTATATTACAGTATGGCCATTCCCTACCGCTCTTCATATCGACCTCACCACCTCTCTGAGACGAATCTGGAACGGTTTGCATGCGCCGCACGCACACACTCTTATTCTCGCTCTAACTACTTCATAGATAATGAGTCTACAGACATCATTACTTATGTAGTAGTTACCGAAGCGACATATGTATCGAGTGTCCGTGGTATGCCGAAATAATAAAATATATATTTAATATATAAAATTCTAGTTTAGTGGACATAACTGGAATACAAAGCGACTGGAACAAATTAAAAGGGATAATAAATACATTATTAGACTATTAACCTAATTCTCTGTATTTATTGTACCTCCGCCATTCTGTTGAATTCAGACTCACACCTCTTGATTTACATCCATATTATTTTTCTCCTTTGCTATTGAATCGTGCTAATAAATTAATTTATTATTCTAGCAACCTAACTTTTCTATTTTATTTTTCAATCTTTAATCCAGTTTAGGGGGCATTCCGAAAATATTACAATAGCCATCCTGTTCTTGAATTTCTTATAATCACTCAATACCAAAACATATAATTATTGCAGTTTCATTGTGTATGTGAAATGCGACTTGCGGTATCTAATTTCTTGTAAATCTGAGGTAGAAAAGTAGTAGTTTTTCTATCTTGAATCCTAACGACTTGAAAGCAAAATAACCGCAGGAAGAATCTCTATTTAAGCACAGTATAAGTAATAGAACAGTATGGCCTCTCCCTGCCGGACTCTCGTATCGACCTCACCTCCCCTCTGAGACGAATCTGGAACAGTTTGTATGGCGCCGCACGCACAAGCGCTCATTCGCGCTCTGCACAGACGTCATTGTTTATGTGATAGTGAACGACGCGACATTTGTATGGAGTGACCGGGTGTGATTTAGGTAAATACATAAAGGTGTTATTCTGAAATCTATAGGCGTTATAATGCCATACGTACCTTTTAATTTGATTTTTTGGAGGTGAAAACGTCTTTAAAATTACTTCCATAAGGAGACTATTCAAAAAAACGAATGATAACAAAATCGGGGGATACATCGGGGGACTGGTGTTGCAACTACAAATCTATCATATCCATCCAAAATTCAAACACACCACTGGATAGAATCTATCGAGTGGTGTTATTGCATTTTGGATGAAGAATCTATCTATCCGATAGATACAGGATCAAAGAATGTATTACGCTTAGTAAGTACTTTGGAATATCGCGGGCGGGTAAGGGGGAAGCACTGCAATTGAACAAGAAACAAGAGATAATTTTAGTGCATATAACGTATTCACATACAACACACGGCCGTTGCAGCCACGCCCCATTTTTGGTTTTTAATTCAATGTAACACGAAGTATGAAAATAATATTTGAGACATTGTTATATTTAAAACTAGCTGACCCGACAGACATTGTCCTGTCTTCATAACAATTTAATATGTCTTTATTTTATTTTATATTATTTGGAATACCAACAGCTGTTTTATTATGTAATTAAATAAATAGCTGAGATTTACATTCTAGAAAGCCAATTAAATCCGCCGATAGAGTACATATATGCGGTGAGATAGATTTATGCGGTACAACTGCTGTTTATAAATTTATTTTGTAAACACTGTTTTACCCACGCTTCGTTCGAGATTGGGTAGGCTATGTCAGTTCGAAAAATATTAATGTTAAGAAAGACATATTGGTCATTGTAAGTAATGACGTAGATTGATAGGAATAACATTACGAAAGAAAATATAATTAATTTTACCAAAAAAAAAACCGACTCCAAGAAACTTGAAACTGACCATCGGACTGGTGCACAGGCTAATACTCGGGGTTTCTGTGAGGGATCGAATCCGAAACGAAGAAATTCGACGGAGAACCAAATTTGTCGACATAGCTTTCAAGAGTTTGCAAGCTGAAGTGGCAATGGGCCTGTCACATCTGTCGAGTAAATGATGGCAGATGGGGGAGGAAGGCATGAGAGTGGAGGCCGCGCGTAGGACGACGTGGTCCGATGACCATAAGAAAGCGGCTGGATGCGAAAGACGGAGGATCGTATCTGGTGGAAGGCATTGGGGAAGGCTTATATCTAACAGTGGGTAGATAAAGGCTGATGATGATGATGAAAAAATATGGGACCAATCTGGAAGTATACTCTTTCAAATAAAAAAAGTTGTTTTCAAATCGGTTTATAAATGACGGAGTAATCAAGTAACAAACAAAAAAATTCAGCCGAATTGAGAACCTCCTCCTTATTTGGAGTCGGTTAAACATAGCTTCGAACACAGAACAAAGCCTTACGTAGGAAGTAAGGAGTACTCAATTGTTTTGCCTTCCCGGAACCTCTCCACTAAAATTTGAAATTTATGGTATGGTATTAAAGTTCAAATTGACTATTAATCGTTTGTACGGGAGTATAGAAAATTGTTTTTTTAGACATTTTCAGGCAATTTTTTAAATTTTTCTCTGGGTAAGAACTATCCTTTTACTTCAAGGAATATTCTAAAAAAAGAATTAGCGAAATCGGTTCAGCTGTTCTCGAGATTTGCGCTTAGCAACGATTTCAGCGATTCATTTTTATATTATAGATAGAAGAATACAGAGTAGGTAACGTTCATTATTTATCCATTATTCATCCCAGTCCTTATATTTCTTGACAATATTTTCTTATAAATTTCTACCTAAATTTTACAACGTAATGTTATCCTTAATGGAGTGGGTACCACGTAATAGGTTTTCACGTGATTTTCCATCATGCGTGTCTATTTGCCTTACTTCGAAACAAATACGTTAAAATAAAAGCTGAAATAATGTTTAATAAAATAATATTTCCCTTGTTTAAATTCTATTATAGGTCTTTTTCCAAAGATGATTTTTAAGCTATTTTTAAGCAATAAAGACGAGCTCGGAGGTAGAATGGTTAGCAATAGCCACTTTGACCGAGGTCGCGGGTTCGATTCCCGCATCAGATAAATATTTGTGTGCATGTTTTCGTCTGGGTGGTTTCTATGTATTAACATATGTATGTATATAGACATTTGTATTAACATTTAACCCCGCCGCCACACTATGCTCCTCGCGCTGCTCGTCGCCTTGCTCCTCGCGCTGCCGCGATTTTTCCCTCTCTGCCCACACACTGCTCTACTCGCGCAATTATTCGCGACGCTCCGCACTTGGACATTTACCTTTGCTATACAATGGACGTTGAAGCTGTGGCAGCGTGCGCGATATGCATTTTTATTTTAGCGGAACGAAGCTTTTTTTTATGGACTAACGGTCTGAAAGATGCCATCAAACATTTCTTTTTTGCTATCAGCTCTTATAGGGAAATGTTCATGACAGACATGATTTAAAAAAAATGATTTAAAAAAATATAACGCGTGTTACGCGCCCGAGCGCTCGATGCGGAATGCGTCCGAGGCGATTGTGTGGCCGGCCACTCGCGCTCACGTTGCCGGACCAAAAAACATCACTCGCGTCCAATAAACCGATAAAACAGGGAATGATGGGCAAGACGAAGAGCAAGACGAGCGGCATGACGAGTAACGTGGCCACACTACGTTCCTGACTACTTCCCTCGCTACTTCCCTCGCCACTCGACGAGTGTATGGCAGGGCTTTTACAAGGACGACGACGTAAGAGGAACCCAGTGGTCGAATGGTTAGCAAGGTCCACTTTGACTTCGAGGTCACGAGTTCAATCCGCCACCAGACAAATATTAAAATTTGTGTGCATGAACACATCTGTTTGTCTTGGTCATTGTATTTTCTATGTATTAACATATGTATGCATATAGAAACAAAAAAATGTGTTTAAGTATAATATTGGTTATCTAGTATCTATATTACAAAGGTTTTCTTAGTTTGGGACTAGATGGCAGTAGTAGATGTAATTTGTCCAGGAATATATAAAAACAACACAATAGCCGTCAATAAACTAATACGGTAACACGAGAACCTAATTTCTGGGACTCACCACCATATTTGAACCAATGCTTCACCTACACGTAGTGCACCATATTTATTACCAACAACACCAACAGAGAGGTAAGACACAGTTTAATTTTAAGTTGCCCGACTTGGTAAGTACCTCCAACTCACAGAATACCGCAGTCAACTAACGATTCCCTTGAGGGTTATCGTGTTCCTGCGAGTGATTGAGATTGCCAGGATGGAAGGAGTTGCGTTAGCCGCGGGAGTGGCAACGCAAGAGCGATATCACCTTGCGAGCTTTTGTAAAGCTACGATAACCGCTTTACATCATCCGGGCCATATGCTTATTTGTCACCCGACATCATCATCATCATCATCATCATCTCAGCCATTGAATGTCCACTGCTGGACATAGGCCTCCCCTCTAGATCTCCAATAAGACCGGTTGGAAGCGGCTTGCATCCAGCGCGATCCTACGGTCTTAATGAGGTCGTGTGTCCACCTTGTGGGTGGACGTCCTACGCTGCGCTTGCCGGCATTGTCCGACATACCGCAATGCCTCAAGTCGAAAGTCACCCGACATAGTATAAAACAAATAATTTTTCCACACATATTTCAGATATACGTGTGGAAAATTTATATATTCACTGTCCATGGATTCTATGTGACAGTGAACACTTTTTACAGTCTGTGAGTTACAGTCAGAGCAATACACTGTCTTGAGCATTTGAGCATAAAAAGAAAGCATCTACACACGGATCTTTGTCTTATCAATAACCCCCTATATACGTCGAAAACAGAAACATCAATATAGCGAGGACAAAAGAAATTAAGACCATCGGAAACTTTTCCCCATAGTGAAAACTGATTGATTGCCGTGAACACTAACCTGACTCACCCCAGATGCTGCACAAACCCCCGGCCTGACGAGCAGACTAAATTCAATTAAATAGTGCAACGTAAAATAAAAGCTGCCAAAATGTTAGTTTTTCTGGTAACTCTACGCTATGTCAGGATAGTTATAACCAAGGAATTAATATATACTGTTTTTTTATTATAATACGTTAGATGGCAGACAAGCATACGGGCCACTTGATGTGAAGCGGTTACCGTAGCCATATATTAACACTCGCAACATGAAATATCGCTCGCGCGCCGCGAAGTCAGTCGAGCAGCTTAAAAATACGCTATGCCCTACCTCTCTTTTCGCCAGAGCCTCGTCAGCAGGGTGCACCACGTACAGGTGAGGTTGACTTTGGTTCAAAGATGTTGATGAACCACTTACACCCCAACGTCGTTGTGTCGTTTGTTAAAACGAATGTTTGTTTTTTACCTATCTTGTGCACGGAGAAAAAAATCTGGTCAATTTGTGGAGGTTTTTGTAAATCGGGGAGAGCGTCATAACGTTCACTTTTGCGATTGGTGAACTGGCAACACCATTGCACCCTATTGTCAAATATGTGATTCTACCGTTTGTACTTATTTCCGTTGCATTCATTAATTACAAGTAATCGTCCATCAAAATATTGGTTATCTATCTATCTATACAGTGTGCCAAGGGTGAAACTAGAAATAATCGACAAAATCAAATGACGACGACAAGAATATCACCATGGGATCCATACCCCTCTTTCTTGAGTTCAAGAAAGAGGGGTATATGCAATCTAGAGAAATAGATTTGGTAAGTTTTTAAAGTCGCCTATACATGTTGGCCTAGTGTAGGCCAGGGCGAGCGTCGGCAAATAAGTACAATGCAAGTGCTAATGTCCTCACGTTGGACAAGTTCGTCGAACGCCAATGCAAGCGGCCAATGTCGACGAGTAGCCACTATCAGTGTTAATTGTGCACGGAAACACTATGGACGTCGACATTGAAGTTGCTGCAGCTTCGGCTATTTACTTAATGACCGTATATAACTATTATTTGGGGTGTAAGAGGTTTATAAACATCTTTTGAATAATCAAGTGGCACGGTCAAAGTCTGGGAGCTGCGCACTTCAGCTACTTTTTCGAAGGTGTCACAGTAGTATAGGTACATGAAGGAATCTGGGGCGGAAAGGTTGGTAGGGCAGTAATAAATCGTAAATAAAAGTTCAGTCAGTATTTCCTTGATAAATTTATTAAATTACATGTGTCGAAGAATAAAATTTCTGAAACTAGTAACTCTGGTATAAGCTGAAGGGTATCCTTCCCGCCATGCGCGTTTGGCTACGAAAGATGAGATTCCGATCTACAAAAACAGGATTCCTGTAAGTTCACTGAGGCTCAGAATTTAATTCATTTGAATTTACTTATTTAAAAATAAAAAAGCGTTAGAGACAGTATACAGTTTCATAAAAACAGAAATTTCAATGTCTGCCACTAAAAATATCACAAATACAATTTGTATTTAAGTTTTTTTTTTTTGTACAATTAAGCATTTTTGCGACGCCTATGTAATATTTAAAAAGTATCATAGAGAAAAATAGATCATCTATGATATTTCCTACATAAAGACCTTCATTAATGCATATATCTGTGTGGCTTTCATTGTGTTACATAGTATAAAACAAACTAGTTAGGGTTCCGTACCCAAAAGGTAAAAAGGATTACTAAGGCTCCGCTGTCCGTCCGTCCGTCCGTGCGTCCGTCCGTCTGTCAACAGGCTGTATCTCATGAACTGTGGTAGTTAGACAGTTGAAATTTTCACAGATGATGTATTTCTATTGCCGCTATAACAACAAATACTAAAAAACAGAATAAAATTAATATTTAAGGGGACTCCCATACAACAAATGTGATTTTTTTTGCTCGTTTTTGCGCGCAATTGATAACGGTAATAGGTAGACGCTTGAAGTACTCACATAATATTTAGTTTTATATTCACTTCATAAATAAATAATTAAATATTTAAAATAAATAATTAAATAAAAATAAAACAAATATTTAAGGAGGGCTCTCATACAACAAACGTACGGAACCCTTCGTGCGCGAGTCCGACTCGCACTTGACCGGTTTTTTTTTATGTCTGTCTCTACGTTATACCTAACTCCTAAACCACGTCACGGATTTTGGATGTCAGGTAAATATTTTTTACGGATAATTTAAGTTTTTGTGTGTGAAAAGAAATCAGTACATAGCAACCACTATTCTGAAGTAAAAATCCTATGTTTCGGGCGAAAAGTGGGAATGGATCTACATCCATTTATTTTCTTTTCCATGACCTAATTTATTTCGTAAACAACACAATAAATATGAAATATTGATGTTTGTTTTTTTTGTGTATATGTACTAGAAAATGTGTTAAGAAAAATCCAAATCTTCGGGTGTTTATTTCGAAGGCCTCCTGGTCTCTAAAACTTGCACCCGTACGAAGCTGGGTCGGGTTCCTAGTTTATAATAGATACAGAACTACTCAAAACTTCTGTTCATATATATATATATATATATGAACAGAAGTTTTCGTCAGGTTTTGCTTACTAGAATATCCTTCCCATTTCTTCTGACGACGAGAGGTCCGCCGGAGTCACCACCAGCAATTCCCACTCCACCGTAGCCAGATGTACAGATGGTATTCTTTATCACATTACGTGAAGATATAAAAAAATTCTTGCATTGCTGTATCGTTATCACTCGCAGCTTCACGTCTCTTAATACTGTGTTGGGGCCTACGCCCTTCCCAAGTTGTCCTGAAAATTGTGTTATGAGATTATAGATTATCTGCTGAGGTCGCAAATACAAGAAAGCAAATAAAAGAAGTGTAAAATTTATACACACAAATATATATAAACTAGCGGCCGCCCGCGACTTCGTACGCGTGGAGTCAGTTATTTGCAAATAATTTTTAATTACATTCGAAAAAGCTAAATACCTAATGAAAGGAAAAAAATAAAAAAGTTAAAAACAATCAATATCTAGACGAATTTTTAGAATCAATGAAGCCGACGGATATTATTTTTTAAAACCTAAAGTACTTTTTATTGTTATATTAAAACATCCCTCCTTATAATAGTAAGTAAGTATGTAGTTTTCAATATTTTTTATACTTAAATATCATTTAAAATCCTTCTGCCATAATTACTTTAACTTCAATAATATTGGATTTTCATAAAAAAATTCCAACCCCCGTTTTAACCCCAAAAAGGGGTTGATTTCTAAAGATAAATTATTAATTAGTACACCTCCACACCATCTATAAAGCATACATTTTAAATTTCAAGTTTCTTACTTTAAAAATATAGAATTTTCGTACAAACTTCCAACCCCCGTTTTAACCCCAAAAAGGGGTTGATTTCTAAAGATACATTATTAGTACACCTCCACACCATCTATAGAGCATGCATTTTAAATTTCAAGTCTCTTACTTCAAAAACATAGAACTTTCATACAAACTTCCAACCCCCGTTTTAACCCCAAAAAGGGGTTGATTTCCAAAGATACATTATTAGTACACCTCCACACCATCTATAGAGCATACATTTTAAATTTCAAGTTTCTTACTTTAAAAACATAGAACTTTCATACAAACTTCCAACCCCCGTTTTAACTCCAAAAAGGGGTTGAATTCTAAAGATACATTATTAGTACACCTCCACACCATCTATGGAGCATACATTTCAAAATTTAAGTCCTATTACTTTAAAAACATAGAACTTTGTTACAAATTTCCAACCCCTGTTTTAACCCGAAAAAGGGGTTGATTTCTAAAGATAAATTATTAGTACACCTCCACACCATCCATTGAGCATACATTTTAAATTTCAAGTTTCTTACTTTAAAAACATAGAATTTTCATACAAACTTCCAACCCCCGTTTTAACCCCAAAAAGGGGTTGATTTCCATAGATACATTATTAGTACACCTCCACACCATCTATTGAGCATGTATTGAGCATATATCTGATTTTGCTGACACTATTTTCTGAAATTTTCACCTTCTCGCTATGGAAACGGATACTCTTTAAATCGTAATAAGTCAGTAATATGTATTACTATTTATTCTGTGATTATACTGACATAAAAGTAACTCCAGGCCAATTAGTTACAGCGGGATAGCTGTTTCTCTGATAGCGACTTTGCTCTCAGAGATCTCAATTTTCATATTTTAAACAGAGCTTTAAAATAATTTTCAATAACTAGATATCCGAAAGGCGAGTTTAGGTATACACCGTTGCAAATTTGTCCACACCTCGAATTTCTTGGACTGACTTATACTAGTCAATTCTTTGCACTAGATCCACGGTTTAATCATTTAATTATTATCCTAAGATTAAGGCGCCATATTATAGTAATTTTGTATTTCCAAACCATGTAGGTATATTCGATAACCATATAATACATATAAAACAAACAGGTGTTCATACACACAAATATTTGCCTTGTGCGAGAATCGAACCCGTGACCTCGGATTTAAAGTGGCTATTACTAACCATTCGTCCACCGAGCTCGTCATAACATTCTCAAAAGATTCTTCTTAAGATGCGCAATTATTATATAAATTTACAAATCTATATATATAAAAATCAATGCCACTTTTCGTTGTAATTTTATAACTCAAGAACGGGCTCACCTATCCAAACCAAATGTTTAGGGTTTATTAGGACTATTTAGTAGATGGTTTAGGTGAAGTTTGCACAAAATCGGTTCTTCATTTATCACATTTTTGTAACAATTGAATTCAATAAATGGCGGATCATTTTGTTAATGGGGATTTTGCAGTCAAATTGAAACTTTTTTCAGATAGGGATTGTGGAAAAACAAAAAATGGAAAAACAAAAAATTGTATTTACTTATCCAAATGTTTTGGATTAAGTTTTAAAATAGCTAGCAATTAATAAACTATATTTTTGTTTGAATAAATGAATTTGGTGTTCCAATTAATTTTTTTAATTATTTCACTTTATACGTAGCGAAGCACGTACCGGGCCGCTAGTATACTATATATTATTATATAAATAATTAATTACCTCATCAATAAATATAAATTTAACACATATATTTTTCAAGTATGATAATAAAATAAAAATGAATATTGTCAGACAAATTACACAGCGCCATCTAGCCCCAAAGTAAGCGAATACAAAGATAGATAGATAGATTACAAAGGACGCACACCATCATTGGGGGAGGTTGTCGAAAATTTCATTAACGACCTCAATAAGGTAGACCAACAGCCTATCAGTAATATTAAAAAAGCATGGCTATACGACAACTATCTCACATCACATCTCACTTGGCCTTTCATAGTATATGACTTCGTTAAAACCCTCTTGGCAAAGTTAGATACTAATGTCATAAAGATATTAAAGTCATGGTTCGGACTGACACATCCGGCTGATCCCTCGACTCTATTTATGGATCACAATAGTTTTGGGCTGAAATTAAAGAAATCTTCTGGACTCTATAAACACCTGAGAGTTACAAAAACGCATTTTTTGCAAAAGTCGCAAGACGAATTAGTTAAATCTCTCCCAAAAGACAAAAATGCCACAGACATTGAATCTAGACTTCAATTCCACAAACAATTTATGGTAGGTGCACAGGCAAATAGAGCTGGGTTGGGCGCGAGAAAGAAAAGGGAAGACCAAGACATAGTAAAAACCTTTCTACAACAAGACGAAAATGACTGTTACAAAGTGCACGCTATGAATTTAGAAATGCAAAGTGAGTGGTTAAACATAGGCGAGTTTTGCATCCCGTTAGCTCTGAAGTGGCGCATCTTGCTATGCGACTGGTTCTTTAATATTAAGCTTAATATTAAGGAGCACCTTGCATCCCAGAAATAGGTGCCTTGCTGTACATATCGCCTCTCCACAAGTATAGCAACATTTTTCAGAGGCTTTTCCCCACCGAACTAAGTTACTCTGGTCAGGGAGGGTCATTTGAAAGGCATTAAGATAGAATTTTAATAAGGCAGGAGACCAGTCGCATAGCAAGGTGCGCCACTTCAGAGCTGACGGGATGCAAAACTCGCCTATGGTTAACCACTCACTTTGCATTTCTAAATTCATAGCGTGCACTTTGTAACAGTCATTTTCGTCTTGTTGTAGAAAGGTTTTTACTATGTCTTGGTCTTCCCTTTTCTTTCTCGCGCCCAACCCAGCTCTATTTGCCTGTGCACCTACCATAAATTGAGATGTGATTACTCACATCGCCATGACAGAGTACTTCAAATCATACGTGAAGCCATAAGTCTTTCAATAGCTAGAGCCCAAAAAGGATTAACGACAAACAAAAGACAAATTAACTTTATAAAAGAAGGCTCAACGTCAAACTCCAAGAACAAGCCTTACTCAATCCTGAGTGCAGCACCTGACTGGACTATCTGGGGGCACGGCAGTGCCCCCACCAAGTCGAGCAAAAAGCGGCACGGCCGTACCATACCTACCATCCTTTTCTCGAAGCACTTCAGGCCTTTTTCAACCCCCTATAACTTTGTTGTGGATAAAACTAGGAGCCTGATTTTTTAGTAACCAAGCAGGTATTGTATAAACACGGTATATTTAAAATTTCATTCAATTTGAACCAGTAGTTTTAGAATTATAACTAGTCAAAGTTTTGTCACTCACTCACTGACTCACCGATCATCAAAATTCTAAGGCACTTCTGGCAGACATAGAAGCTTCAAATTTAGAATACAATTCGTGTTTACAAGGAAAAATTAAAATATTTTGCAATTTCCGTCCAGTTTTCTAGATACACTAACTGCATAAATAACTTTGTAATCCCATACAAATATATGGGATTACAAAGTTACATTTGCGGTAAATGAATCAGTATACCTGTAAATAAAGTAGGTAAAAAATGAATCTGTTTTCTATGTATCATAAGTATGTAACATTGTGTTTTCATGCGATGGCCAAGTCAATCTGTTTATTTAAAACATAAAAGATTTTTAATATTGATATGGTCAGTATAAGATGTTGTTTGGTTAGTTAATTACGTAATAAGTTAAGAGGGAAGGTCCCTTAAGTAGGGACTGAATGAATTAACCGACTTGGTATTACATGGATCTCACAACTTTTTACGGTAGAAGAACTGAGTTGCGAGACTTGGTTTTTTTACAAGTTATGTTTTTGATGGCATTTTCCTTTTTTCCAGAGCTACAAAACGCATAGTACTTGTAGAACTTACCGTACCGTGGGAAACTAACATACCCAAAGACCACGCGATAAAACAAAACAAATATTATGACCTCCTAAACGAATTAACAAAAAGCGTCTATATAGTTAATCTATACGCTGTAGAAGTAGGAGCGAGAGGTATACCAGCAAAATCTCTCTATAACCTGCTGAAAGACCTTGGCTTGTCCAGAAGTGCAATAAGTTCTATACTAGAACGAGTATCTAAAGCTGCATTAGTAGGTTCATACCAGATTTGGCAGGGCAGGGAGAGAAACACAAGTAGTGAAGGTGAGTGTTGATGTACGTCGGAAAGGGGCCCCTTAACCTACACCCGTGTCACAAGTCTCGGGATCTACTTGGGGTTTCTCTCTCTGCCACACGATGGACCCGGCACCCGCACGGTGAATCCATGGAAGCTAAGAAGTTCGTCTCTCTATGCTATATAGAAAACACCCAGACTAAGACAAACAGACATGTTCATGCACACAAATGTTTGTCCTATAAGGGAATCGAACCCACGAGCGTTGGTGTCGAAGCCGCGTCATTGACCGCTACAATGCCGCTACGCCACCGAGCTCGTCGATCGATCGATAATCGAATAAACCTGGTTTGGAAATTCGGAATTATGATCATACGTAGACTTAACAGCGTGTTTTGCATATAAAAAATACTTACATGTAAATATATTTTAATGTATAATATGGACATGATAATTATAAAAGCAAAAGCAAAACTAAATCTACTCACTTTCGTTTACTATGCCGTACCCTATAGCCACCGCCCACTCCCCTGCGAACTGATTATTGACATCTCTACCCTTAGGAATAGAAATTGGTTGAATAGTTGCTGAAAAGAAAATCGAGATGAGTAGATGTCGAGCTAATTTTTACCATAATTTTTTTTCGTCGTCATCTCGATGATTTGTAATTAGTATTTTGTGACAACTGTATTTAGGTGTGACAAAAAAAAATACTATCGACAGTTATACTGAGCCGCCTGACACATCATTTTTAGTTACAGAGTTATAAGGGTGAGCAGAGTTGACCTTTCCAAAATCTAGCGTAGCCGAAAAATACAAATAGAACGACAGCAAAAACGGGGCCGTATTAAATTAGTTTAGTATATTTTGTATGTATGTTAGTTTTAAGGTATTTATCTATGGACTTATGTTTATTATTAGCTGTGAACATGTTGGTCTGAAATAAATGATTTTATTATTATTACTAACTGACCCCGCAATTTTGTATTGCTATATAAATTTAGGGGTTGATCGTAGAAGGGTGAAATTTGGGGTTGTATGTATTATTATATGCTGTATCATAAAAAATAAAAACAAAAAATTTTGTCTAAAAAATAACATTTAGGGGTAACCCTTAACATTTAGGGGGATAAAAAATAGATGTTATCCGATTCGCAGACCTAACCGATATGCACACAAAATTTCTCGAAAGTCGGTCTAGCCATTTCGGAGGAGTTAAATTACAAACACCGTGAATTTTATATATTAGATTAAGTTCGAGTACTCAAACATCCAAGTAATGCTTTTATCAGTCATCATCATCACCGCGGGGGATGGCGAGTGTCATATACGAGTATATACTTTTATACTGTTTGACAGAATGACATTTTAATGATATTAAACTGTTTACGTATAGAGCTTACGAAAATACAGATTTTTAGGGTTCCGTAGTAAACAAGGAACCCTTATAGTTTCGCCATGTCCGTCTGTCCGTCCGTCTGTCCGTCCGTCCGTCCGTCCGTCCGCGACCTAGCTCAGAGACGCTTGAAACTATCAAGCTATAGTTTGGCATGGCAATAAAATTTTGAAAAATATTTTTTTCACCTCACTAGCTCGTAAAAGCTCTGTTTATCATTCGAAATCTGCGTGGAAAATCGCACTTTATCCGCTAGCGTGGAAAGTGTTTTTAAAAGTCGAATATTTTTATTCAATAAAGGTTTCGTACAATAAATTACATATATATAGAACCTCATTGGTTTCGTAATAGTTTATATTCTCTGCAGCCAGTCCATTGATGATTATTTATTAAAACTGTTTTTCTTGCACCTAACATTTTCCTCGCTTTAGTGAGGTGAAAAGTTGTGTGTTGCGCTCGGCAGCAAAGTTATTTAGCGTCTCGTACCTTTGAAACCCTCGCTACGCTCAGGATTCTATATTTGAACCACTCGCTTCGCTCGTGGCTCAATCCTAGAATCCTTCGCTTGCTCAGGTTTCAATACAAGGTACTCGCGCCAAAAATTAACTTTGCAGCCTTGCATAACAAATAACTATTTTCGGGATACCTCCCCTACACGTAAAATGGGGATGATTTTTTTTTCTGCACCTATCCCTTGGTGTGGGGTATCGTTGGATAGGTCTTTTGTATTTATTTAGAAATATGCAAAAAAAATCATGGAAGTAGTCCATATTATAGTGAATTTAAAAGGAAAGCTATCACGGGTAAGTAGACTTTACAAGTTACTGAGTAATAGGCGACGAACTTATAAAATGTATTGCAAGACGAATAGAATCGTGTAGTACATTACCAGAGGATAGATGGCGTTTTAGTTAGTTATATGTTCACTTTAAAAATAAATAATTAAAAAAAAAAAACAAATATTTCAGGGGGCTCCCATACAACAGACATGATTTTTTTTTGCCTTTTTTATAGATAATGGTACGGAACCCTTCGTGCGCGAGTCCGACTCGCACTTGGCCGGTTTCTCTTTAAACAAGTTCTGATTTTACTACACTGCCCTCCGGTAATCGGTCCAAAGAAGAAATAGTCACCGAAATCACGTCAAAATATGTATTTGCTACTATGGAAACATTTATTTATATACTTTACCTTCACTATTAATGAACTTACATGAGAACTTAATGCTGTAAGGCAAGTAAATCATCGCAATGTCATTGCGTAAGGATATCTCATCGTAGGCTTTCCACAGTGGATGCGTGAAAACAATGTCGGTTCGTATTCTTGTGCCACCCTGGAATAACCTATTGGAGCCAAGGACAACGGTAAACTGCTTGGCTTGTTTGACACCGTCAGTCCAGCAGTGGGCCGCGGTGACCAGCCGGTTGGCAGATAGTAGCGATGATCCACATACGGATCTACGAGGTGTGTTCGCGAAGGTGGCTATGAGGCCAGCCTACAAAATTAAATAATGATTATTACTAGCATTATACAGAAAAAATATAAATAAGTAAACAATTTCCTGGACATACCATGTAAGGATGCTTGGTAATGGATACGATAGCGCTACCGGCTGCTCTGATATCTTCGTGGTCCGGTTTCCTCTCAGCAAAAGCTTTATCCTCAACTTCTCTAATTCTAGTGGCAAGAGGTATACCCACTCTATCATGGTATCCAAAACCACCTATTGGCTCCACTGGCGTGGGTGTGCAAATCGCCATACCCACTGAGCACAATAATACTAGAACAAGCATTTTCAGCAGTCCGTACAATGTCAGTCTGGATGTAGCGAAATACTTTGAAACTATATATATTATTCTGTTTATCCTATTAGGTATACTAACATTACTAACAAGTTGAATAATTTATTTATTTATATCTCTATCATACCTAAACACTACTGTGTAGTGAATATACTTTTCCAATTATTTAAATTATTACACCAACAAGGTGATTTAATACTTTTAAACATATATGTACTTCGGAACAGTTCAAAACAGTTACAGTTTTCGGTTTCGTTGACTTTTTTAGTCAGCATTCTTGTCTCCTTCTCACACACTTATATTTTTACCTTTGTTATTTATTTTCATTGATTTGTAGTTTGTACCTAAGCACATTTTTGTTTAATTTCCTTCTGAATATAATTGTACAACAATAATAAGAACACCTGTCTACATCTCCCAAATTCGCTCCGCCGCTGGATCAAGAAGGCAAAGAGATTTTTTTTATGAAACTTCTTCATGGCCGAACCCCATGAACTTAAGTCTCGATTCCATGCTTACTCTTATGCTGGACTTTGGAGATTCTCCCGTGCTTCCACGGTGTCAGCGTCATGCCATCAGGACTCTTGTCATCGCCACGCGTATACCACAAGATAGTAAGTTGTACGCAGAAGTGGTATGAATGAACACATCAAATGACGTCATTTGGAAAGTCGAGATGGTTGACTTTGTGCTGTTCTTAATCGCAGCTTACTTTTTGCTGAGAACATAGTGCATGTCAGTACAGGGATTGTCTATCGTCGTCAACCCACATCCCACTGCTGGAATACGGGTCCCCTCAATCAAAGGGGTGGTGTGTGTTAACTAATAATCGTGCATAGTACAGGCTGCTATACAAATTTTCAGAAACATACTTAAATTCATAGTTAAATGCGAACTTTAATTATCTTCTAAATTACTAAAACTAAAAGGAACACTCTGTATTTGTGAAGTGATAAATATATTTTCAGTAGAAAGTGACAAATTTTAGTTTTCCCTTCTAGTTTGCGATTTTACAAATACATTAATGATGCAAGTTGTACTTACCTATTGGTCATAGGTGATAAGCCCAAATTTCTGGTGACCACATGTTTATAAATAAAACAATGAAGTACCTATTTCATTTACTTAAAATACATTAAAGTATGTATTACCTTTGTTAAACATTACGTTTGTGGTATTATACGTCGAAAGGCATCTAAATAAATCCATGCAAACTTTTGAACTGACGCTTTTAAGTATACTTATACCTTTTGGGGCATATTTCTTCGGCTACTGCAACCAAGCATTATTTTATCATTTCTACTCATTTTATCATTACTATAATCTGCCTGTATATTTGGAGTAATTTTTAATTTCTGTGAGGATGAGGTACCATTCCAGATGGCTAGCTTAAAATTATGCTGTAGCCAATTTCTCTTTCGCCAGGGCCTTGTTAGTCAAACAACAGGGTGCACCACGGGCAGTTGAATTTAGGCCTCAAAAATGGTGGAGATGTAAGTGGCTCTCCGAAAAAGCACTAAAGGAATTTTGTTGAAATATATAGAGTAGTTTAGGCACCCACAGGGAGCTCCGGCGGGAAGACTAAGTAAATATTTTTTGCTCAATTACATTATTTATTTTATTATTTTATTACTTTATATAGGGTTCGATGACCACACAAGACAAATATTTGTGTACATGAACATGTCTATTGGTCTTACTCTAGGGGTTTTTTCTGTGTATTTTATTTCACATTGATCTGAAACATAATTGGATACGAGCTATGACACAAGGGGCAGAATACCAATGTATTTAACTTAGAAGACATGTTATGTAATTTTTCTTTCTTTTTTAGGGTTCCGTACCTCAAAAGGAAAAACGGAACCCTTAGATCACTTTGTTGTCCGTCTGTCTGTCTGTCTGTCTGTCTGTCTGTCTGTCAAGAATTTCTATGTCGAGAATGCGTGGAGGTATCAAGCTGAAATTTGAACTGTATACTCAGGTCTACGGTCCCATGAAATTGTAAAATAATCAAACTGCTAAGTTTACGTAGAAAAAAGTTACGGCCGTTTATTCAGCAAAAAACGCATATTTCGACACACTCAAGGGTATCAAAACCTATAGGGTACTTCCCGTTGACCTAGAACTATGAAATTTGGTAAGTAACATCGTTAAAGACTACAAGTACAGGAATAAATCTCAAAACTATACATTTGTAAATAGATCTTAAAAAATAGGGGGTCTATATTTTTTATAAGGTGTCGAAATTTCAAATTGAAACTACTAGTTCAAATGGGGTATCATATGAAAGGGCTTGATGTACACATTGCAAAATATATTTTATTTATTTTTTTCGACGCATGATTTCTTATTTATAATGAAAAATATCAAATTTAATAATGATACATACTACGTACCTACGGAACCCTCGGTGGGCGAGTCCGACTCGCACTTGTCCGGTTTTTTGCGTATAGCCTTCGTTTACCCGTTGGCCCTAGAACTAAGCACTTACCAAGAATAACAAAGTTATTTTATTATGTTCAAAATAGAAAATTAGAACTCTCAGCCTGGGTAGTAATAACAATGAAATTATTATTAAATTTAACTCATTTTTTTTCAGCCCGCATTCTTGTTTCCTTGACACATACTTGTGGGGTGTAAGTGGTTCATCAACGTCTTTGAACCAAAGCCAACTTCACCTGCACACGGTGCACCCTGCTGACTGACAAACGAAGCTCTGGCGAAAAGAGAGGTAGGACGCAATGAGGGGTCGTACTGTGCCTCGCTTTTATTATTATTATTTCTGATGGGAGAGGGGCACAGGATGATCTCTCGTTCAAAGCTAGGCTAGCATCCGACTGGGGAAGTACCTCCACCTTGCGGAAGACCGCAGCCATAATGGCTTTGCCGTGTTCCTACGAGTGAGCAAGGTCACCAGGGCTGTTTTTTCTGAGAAGTCGTCATGCTGACAACTGGGAGACCAGTGGCTGTCGAACCGCTGCCAGCGGTGTAGGCGCGGCGTGTTGGCGCGGCGGTCAGGGAAACCCGGTGAAACGGTTGTCCGCTGGCCGCCCGCAGGTCAGTAGGGTTCCCGAACCCGGAGTTCACCTAATCTCCGCCCCGGGAGGCTGAACCGCCAACCTGTGTAAAGTCCTTGTTGTAGTAGTCGTGCCGGAGGAGGAGACCGGAGTGGACCCGGCTGCTGCAGCAGGGGGGGACTGTGGGCCCTTCCGCCCGCCGCGCTAGCAAACCGCACAACCTGCACTGTACTGCGGGGGTAGACACCGCGCTTTTTTTCTGTCGTGTTGTCAATGAGACGACTTCTCACAAACCTCTAAAATCTTTTTATGGCCGTGAAGAAAAACAGAAAGCATTTTACTCCAGCGGCGTCCTCTTCCACACTCAGTGTGGATTTCTGTAACATTAGGGGTCTTCACGCAAACATTAATGCAGTTCACCAACACATTGAAACTGCACAGCCGACCCTGCTTTTTTTGACAGAGACTCAAATATCTTGTCCGGCCGACACATCCTACTTATTATACCCTGGGTACAAACTCGAATATTCTTTTGTACGTCGAGCTGGGATATGTATGACAGCAAATATCCTCCCGGACGGGAGGATATTTGCTGTCGACGCCTTCACGGCCTAGAAGACAGGGACCTGTCAATATTGTGGGTGCGCGTGGATCAGGGTGGCTGCATCTACGCGTGCCTTTACAGGTCTCATAGTGGTGATTCAGACACAACTCGGATGATCGAGCACCTACAACTGGCGACTGACAGAGTCATGGAACAGTATCCCTCCGCGGAGTTAGTGATTTTGGGAGACTTCAACGCCCACCACGCCGAGTGGCTTGGCTCTTGGTCCACTGACTTCGCGGGAAGGTCTGTTCACGACTTTGCTCTGGCTTATGGTTTCTCGCAGCTGGTACATTCTCCAACGAGAATACCCGATATCGAGGACCATACGAGCTCTCTTCTGGACCTTCTGGCGACCACACGTCCGGATGGGTACAAGATCACGGTGGACGCTCCGCTTGGCTCCTCGGACCACTGCCTCATCCGGACCCAGGTGCCATATGCTAGCTCTGACGCGCCCCGGCCTACCGGATGGCATCGTGTGTGGCACTACAAGTCGGCAGATTGGGATGGATTGCGTGAATTCTATGCATCGTACCCATGGAGGCAGCTCTGCTTCGGGTCAGAGTACATCGACTCCTGTGCATCCGCTGTGGCTGGGACGATTTTGGATGGGATGGAATTATTCATCACAAATCGAGTGGTGGCCACCGCGGGTGTTAAAAAACGGCCGTGGTTTAATCGGTCTTGTAGAGAGGCTATACTTCGCAAGCAGGCTGCATACAAGACTTGGACCGCGGCCCGTATTAATGGGGATCTGAATGTTTCTGACCTGAAACATGAGGTTAATGCTGCCTCGAGGTCCAGTAAGAGAGTGATTGCTAGGGTAAAGTATGATTTCGTCGGCAGAGTTGGTGAGCGCCTGGCTAAGCATCCATCTGGGAGCCGTGCTTTTTGGTCGCTTGCTAAGGCTGCCGAGGGAAACTTCTGTCGGTCGTCTTTTCTACCACTGCAAAAACCGGATGGTAGTCTGGCCTATAGTGCTAAGGAGAAGGCCGACTTACTGGGCAATCTCCTTGCCTCTAATTCGACATTGAACGAGGGAGACGCCGTACCACTTACAATCCCATGGTGCGGTAACTCCATGCCGGAGATTTCGATTATACAGCGAGATGTCCGGCGGGCGTTGCTCTCCCTCGATATTCACAAGTCGAGTATGCCAGATGGCATACTGGCAGTGATGTTAAAAGTGTGTGCTCTTGAGTTGTGTCCTGAACTTACGCGCTTGTTCGCGCTTTCATACTCCACTAGGCAAGTTCCGTCTATGTAAAAGACCGCGAATTTGCACCCTGTGCCTAAAAAGGGCGACAGGTCAGATCCATCGAATTACAGGCCTATTGCTGTTACCTCCCTTCTCTCCAAGGTGATGGAGCGTGTAATTAATACTCGGCTCCTTGGATACCTAGAGAATCACGACTTGATCAGCGACAAACAATATGGCTTTCGCCATGGTCGCTCAACTGGTGATCTTCTAGTGTATCTCACGCACCGATGGGCTTTGGCGGTGGAGAGTCAAGGTGAGGCATTGGCGGTTAGCCTGGATATGGTAAAGGCGTTCGATCGGGTCTGGCACCGCAGTCTTCTTTCGAAGTTACCTGCATACGGTCTGCCCGAGGGGCTCTGCGAATGGGTTGCTAGCTTCTTGTCCAGCAGAATCATTAGAGCCGTTGTAGATGGCAGTTGCTCCGATAGCATGGACATCAATGCTGGCGTCCCGCAGGGTTCTATATTGTCCCCGACGCTGTTTCTGCTGCATATTAATGATATGTTGTATAATGACAGCATTCATTGTTATGCGGACGATAGCACCGGGGACACTTATTACACGGGCTGTGCAAATATCCCTCGTTCTTTGGTGGAGGAAAGCCGCGAAAAACTTGTGTCGCAAATTGAGAGCACACTAAGTAGAGTGTCCGACTGGGGGCGACAGAACTTAGTGCAATTTAACCCCTCTAAGACACAAGTCTGCGCGTTCACCGCTAAGAAAACCCCATTTGCTGTGGCTCCACACTTCGAAAACACACCCCTCACCATCGCCAATAGTATTGGTATTCTAGGAGTTGACATCTCCAGCGACGTCCAGTTTCGATGTCATCTGGAGGGGAAGGCCAAGCTGGCATCGAAGAAACGAAGTGTGCTCAACAGAGCGAAACATTACTTCATCCCGCGGCAAAGACTTATGCTTTACAAAGCTCAAGTTCGGCCACATACGGAGTACTGTTGCCATCTATGAGCGGGAGCGCCTAGATACCAGCTTGCACCTTGTGACTCGATTCAAAGGCGTGCTGTGAGGATTGTTGACGATCCCAAACTGACAGACGGTTTAGAACCTTTAAGTCTGAGAAGAGATTTTGCGTCCCTTTGTGTGTTCTACCGTTTGTACAATGGGATGTGTTCAGAGGAGTTGTTTGACATGATGCCCACGGCTTCCTTCTACAGTCGCACCGCTCGCCATCGACAGGGAATTCATCCTCACACTTTAGAACCGAAATGGTCACGTACTGTACGGTTTCAGAGAAGTTTTCATCCACATCCTATCAAGCTGTGGAATGAATTGCCTGTTGAGGTTTTCCCAGGAGACCACAGCATGGGGTTCTTCAAAAAGGGCGTGAAGAGGTTTTTACAGGGTCGGCAACGCGCATGTGATGCCTCCGGTGTTACAGGCGTCCATAGGCTGCGGTAACTGCTTTCCACCAGGCGGACCGTATGCTTGTTTTCCACCTTAGTGGTATAAAAAAAAAACATACTTTTATTTTAGTCTTTGTTATTTATTTTTATTAATTTTGATTGTTACCTAAACAGTTGGTACATAAGTATAATTTTGTTTAACTCATAGCACAGTTTATGTAATAGTACTAACGTACAGTATGGACACTCTCTGCCGCTCTTCCTAGTCGACCTCACCTCCCCTATGAGACCGATTTGGAACCGTTCGCAATGGATGCAACGTCCTACAAATTGACGTCGCTTGTATTTTATTCTTCATTCAGTTTAAAAGATGGGAGTTACTTGTGCAGTGGATGGATGTCTCAACACATGGAAAGTCAAAAAAATAAATTTATTCGATCCCTTTGGATTAAATAAAGTACAGTTTTTTTATTAAATAATAAATTTACCTAAAAAGCATGTGGCAGCCATAGTTTCATCATAACTAATTCATGTCTGTCAAAGTAGGATACAAGATACAATTAATACGAGATGAGAAAAGGATAGCAGATTTATATGTCTCAAAGAACAAGTGAGTGCGCAGACGCGCGGAAATGAGATTGCTGTCACTTGAGTTATGGTGGTTTATTGTTAAAATTTACAATTTTCTTAGATTTCAATGTTTATTGTGCCTGATGTGTGGTATTCGTTTTAAATTACGTTTGTTCCATGTGAATATGAAAATGAATCAAATCATTACGCATGCATATATATGAATAGTAAAAAGCTACAATTAATGAGAATTAAATGTTTTTGACCATTACAATGAACCGGTGTTCGGAAGGCGAATATTCGAATTAGTGGTGATTAGAAAATATAAAATTTTGAGTAAGTTAGCAATGGCAATTATACAAGGCGTTTTGTAAATATTGGCTGAAGTCAGTGTAGTGTATTACTATGTTTTTTTTGACGTGACAACGTCTTATAAATTGGTTAGCCGGGTGACACTTCAAGAAACGCGCTCACGTTATGCGCTTACAATGAGAGCGAGTGAGAGGCACGCGTCCCGCCTAAGAGCGAGAGAGACAGACATAAAAAGTGAAAGGCATGCGTCCCTTCCACTCGAAAACATTTTACCACTCAAAGTCGTTGTCACGTAAAACTTTCGCCCGTATACCGACTTTACAGGCAACCAATTTTTTTCTTCCATATTAACGCTCGCAATATTAAAAATCGCTCGCGCGCTGCCATCCCCGCTGCCAACGCAGCAACTCCATCCTCTCTGGTGACCTCACTCACTCGCAGAAACACAACAACCCTCAAGGAAATAGTTATTTGACTGCGATATTCTGTGAGGTGGTAGTACTTCGTCAGTCGGGCTGCTTAAAAGATACGCTATGTCCTACCTCTCTTTTCGTCAGAGCCTCGTCTGTCAGTCAGCAGGGTGTACCCCATGCAGGTGAGATTGACTTTGGTTCAAAGATGTTGATGAACCACTTACACACCCCTTACATGTCCAACTAATAATTGATAATGTCAGCCCTAGCGAACGTCACTCAAACATAGGCACGTGTACAGACGTAATTTGGTTACTACACTACTATTTTTGTATGGAGTGGCCGGGGTTTGCTCATAGTTTAATATATTTTGTAAATAAGTTAATAATAAGTATACATTTGTTTTACAATTCGCGAACAAACAAACAAACAAATCGCGATGAAACAAGCGATGGAACTAATACTCGTTTTGAATTAATACAAATACAAATGATTTATTTGCAATAAATAGTATGGGTACAATAAATGCGGTTGGATCTTAAATTAAAAGTTGCTTATATTTTATATTCATTTATGTATGTATTTACAAACAAAAATGCATTGAAGAATAATCTCAGTTACCTACTACCCATACAAGCTTTGCTTAGTTTGGTCACGTTAGGGAATAGATGGCAGTGTATAATTTATTCAAGAATATTTATTTATTTAAATTTTATTAAATTACATGTGTTGAAGAATAAAGTGTCTAAAACTAGTAACTCTGGCAAAAGCTGAAGGGTCTCCTTGCACATCGTCGGGGGCCCCAAAGGATGTGATGCCGATCTGCAACAAGAAAATGATTTAAAAAAAAACCGGACAAGTGCGAGTCGGACTCACCCACCGAGGGTAGGTTCATTATAAATAGTTCAGAAATCTAACTCCCTATTTTTTAAGATTTAATTACAAATGTATAGTTCTGAGATTTATTCTTGTACTTGTAGTTCATAACGATGTTACTTGCCAAATTTCATAGTTCTAGGTCCAAGGGAAGTACCTTAGGAGTTTTGATTCCCTTGAGAATGTGTCGAATAATGCGTTTTTTGCTGAATAAACGGCCGTATCTTTTTTTTACATAAACTTAGCAGTTTGATTTTTTTACAACTTAATGATACCATAGACTTGAGTATACAGTTCAATTTTCAGCTTGATACCTCCACGCATTCTCGACATAGAGGGTCTTGACAGACAGACAGATAGACGGACAACACAGTGAACTTATAAGGGTTCCGTTTTTAGGGTTCTGTACCCAAAGGGTAAAACGGGACCCTATTACTGAGACATCGCTGTTCGTCCGTCCGTCCGTCCGTCTGTCACCAGGCTGTATCTCATGAACCGTGATAGTTAGACAGTTGAAATTTTCACTGATGATGTATTTCTGTTGCCGCTATAACAACAAATACTAAAAAATAGAATAAAATAAATATTTAAGGGCTCCCATACAACAAAGGTGATTTTTTTTTTTTGCCGTTTTTATACATAATGGTACGGAACCCTTCGTGCGCGAGTCCGACTCGTACTTGTCCGGTTTTTTTTCTTTTGAGGTACGGAACCCTAAAAACTGTAAGCCCACTATGGGAAAAAACGTAAAATCGACTCCTCCTATTATTGAAGTTGGTTAAAATGTAGCCTATGTTACCGGGCTTATAATAACGAATCGATTGACACCTTATTCATTAAAATTGGATGAATAGTAGGCGCTACGGAGACAAATACGCAAATTACATACATATCTATTACAGTCAAGGGTCATAATTGAACCCTGTTATGTTGAATAGCCTTTAGGTACAGAACCCTAAAACTTGCCGTGTGGTTTCCGGCAGACTAGAATAGAATCACTCCGTCTCTTTCCGTGGATGTCATACAAGGCGACTAAGGGAAATACATTAAAAAACATCGATCAGGCCTCCCCAACCCGTCTGGCCAGCGTGGGGAGTGTAGGCCAAATTCTCCTTCTGTCTGTGATGGACAGGAGAGGGTCGTGCTCCTGTAGTGGAGACTAATGACCTGATGATGATGTTGAATAGAACACACTTTATTGCACCAATATGACAAAGATATACAAGAAACTTGCAAATTGAATAGTACAAAAGGCGAACTTATCGCTAAAAGCAATCTCTTCCAGACCACCTTTAGAAGAGAAACTATGATATAATTAGGTACGTGGCGCATCATTAATTGTTATAAAATTATACAATAGATATAATACAAATATGATCCAATCGACATTTTGTTACCTCTAAGTTAAAGCTATTTAAACTCAGACGTTCAATTTCAATAGTTTAATAAGAATAAAAATATCACGCAATATAAGTTTTCGGAAGCATGTCTCATCAAACTGTCAGAATTTGTCGCGAAGATATAAAACTCGATTTGAAGTTTCTCGCTATGTATATGCACAGACATTCAATTGAATGTCTGTGCATATACATTCAATTGAATGTCTGTGTGTATATGTCACAATTTGGTACAATTTGTCGGTTGGATCTATTCTGCATACTTGACAGGGTCCAATTGTAGTACCAGCACCACATGCCTTACATTTACCCACCTAATTTTGAATAATACGCATTTATTATGACCTTAAAATTTCTTTCAATTAATTTCTAGAAAATCATTAGGTCTGCAAAATAAATTAGATTTTTTTATGTCATTGCACAAAAAGTGCACCTGTGCGAAGCTGGGTCGGTTTACTAGTTTACAATAGACTAGCTCGCGCCCGCGACGTAACCGGTGGGTATCTTGTGGGAATTTACAAAAATCCGTTTTTCTACTGTCATTAGAGCTATTTGTACTCTTTATTGCATATTATACAGTACATGTAGTATATATATAATATTGTTATACAAATGTGAGCTTATCTCTTTAAGAAATCTCTTCTACAGCACAGGTTAGCTACCTGTGCTGTGGAATGATTTGTAAAATAACGAATAGCAAAGTAGATATATTTTATGAAGTATATTAGTTGGTATGCCAAATTTCCAGTATTTCCAAAGGTCCAGTAGTTTGATCTGCGCGTTAATAGATTTTTCACTATTCATTAAACTTTTTATAAATACAGATCTACAAAAAGTACTGCTCCTAATGTCTCTTATGCATCTGCTTTTACTTACTAGAATATACTGTCCTTTTCTATTGACGACGAGAGGTCCACCAGAGTCACCATCAGAGGAGCCCACCCCACCATAGCCTTTAGTACAGATGGTACTCCGTATCACATCAGATCCAAAAAATTTCCGGCATTGCCGCACCGTGATCACTTGAAGAAGCACGTGTCTTAATACTGTGTCATGTGGGACCCCTTCTTGTTCTGAAAATTGTGTGAAAGATTAAAGTTTTGGAAGACACTCTAATGAATATTAAAAAACAAGAACTTTTTATATTACTTCGGATGGCAGACAAGCATACGGCCTATCTGATATGAATGGGTTACCGAGTATTAACACTCAAAACGTATATGTGCGAAATATCGCTCACACGTTCCATCCCCGCTGCGAACGCAGCAAGTGACTGATGTCCTTTCTTTCTAGTGATCTCAAGAACTCAATATTCAAGAGAATTGTTATTTGTCTGCGGTAATTTGCGACGTAGAGGTACTTCCCCAGTAGGGCCGTTTACAAATACACTGTACCCTATCTCTCTTTCGCCAGAGCCTCTAGCCGCAGGGTGCAGCACATGCATAAGACGCTGGTTTTGGCTCTAAAGATTATTACGATCTGTTGAACGTAATTATTATAGTATCAATTACGTGGAACAGTACAAGTGCTTTATTATAACACTAGCTTACACCCGCGGCTTCGCCCGCGTTTACTTTTTTTAGTATCCTATGTCCTATAATTAAAAGTATCCATGTCCTTCCTAATATCTTAAAGAATATGTGTACAACGTTTCATGATGATGAACACACGCAACCACCTTCAGGTAGTACTTTTAATTGTACTAAATACGGATGCAAGAACTTTCCCGATAACTAGTACACTTCGCTCCCGCCGCGCCTTCCGCGATTGGATGATTGAAGCCAAATACAAATTTAAATTCTATTATGATAACACAAGACTTAATCCATTAGCTTAAAAAGGATAAATCAAACTTAAAAAAAACTTAAAAAAAAATAACACTGATTTCAAAAATCTCAGAAGGTAGGTAGTAGTCATTTTTGGCATTTTCTTGTCAGGATTTTTCAGTTATTTTTTTTTTAATTTTATCTTTTTTTAGTGAATATTTTTTTATCTATTTATTATAACAATGGGTAAGTAGTAGTGACATGGTGTCTTCTAGACGAAAATACATGAATAACTTAATTAAGAAGCACTCAACACTATTGCTTAACCGTTCCTCATCAGCTCAGCAGTGTCACATGATGACTTCCAAATACAAATTATGTAACTTAATAACTTCAGAAAACTCGTCAATTGCCGTATCCATACTATGCCTATAAATTTCAACCCTTTCTCTCGATTTCCCAGGGAGTCCATCATCAGATCCTGCATTGTTTAATATGGCACCACCTGAATAGTGTACCCTCTCAAACAAATAACAATTATTAATATTGCTGTTCAATTGACGGAGAAATCATTGAAACTATATTTAAAAAGTACATACCGTCGAACATAGAACCGCCCTACAGGTACAATAAATAACAATAACAGGTAATTTCTGGGACAAAAACTGTCTTATGTCCTTTCCCAGGGCTCAAGGTATCTCTGAAACAAATTTCATCTAAATCTTTCTAGCGAACGCTTAACTAAACGTGAAGAGGTAACAGCCAGATACTCTGTCGCATTTATAATATTATAGACTACAAGCCCATGGAAAAAAATTACCTGTGAAATGAACCATCGTGAGTAACGCTTAGAAGGCTGTTACTATATCAGAAAATAACTCTGAGCACTACGCCGTCAAATTCTGAAACTCGTGTTTACTCATTTATCTATAGAAGTACTCGTGTAAAGTTTAGGATAATATAGTCCAACTAATCTTGTTTCCCTATACAAACTTTGAACCCCCGTTTGCGATATATATACTCGCATATCAGACAGTTTCTTCTTTAATATATTTCAACCCCATCGCACCCCTACAGGGGTGATTTTATGTCACATCGGATATGTTGGATTATAAAATAGTTGTTGTTTTCGTAATCAGCGACCCGATAAACCATAAAAACAATGCCCATGACGATTTTCGTACTTTTTTACCAAATTTTACCCTTTTAGGGGTTGAATTTTGAAAAATTCTGAAACACGTATTACTTATTTAGCTGTAGAAGTACTTGTGAAAGTTTCGGATAAAACAGTCCAACTAATCTTGTTTTCCCATACAAATTTTTGACCCCGTTTCACCCCTTTACGGGTTGAATTTTCCAAATTCCCGTCCTAGTGAGCATTTACGTTCTAAAAAGAACCCCTTGCAAAATTTGACACTCCTAGCACTTGTAGTTTCTGAGATTTCGTGATGAGTGAGTGAGTGAGTCAGTGATTTTCTCTTTTAGTTGTTAGAATAATAATATAGAAATAAAAAAAACAAAGAAACGGTAAAGACAAAATCTACTTACGGTGAGTAGTTACGCCGTACCCTGCAGCCACCGCCCACTCCCCTACGAACTGATTGTCAACGTCTCTACCACTAGGAATCGCAATTGGTTGAATAGTTTCTGAAAATAAAATCAAGGTGGGTAAAAAAGTTGGTCTGTTTTTAGTTCATCGTCAGTTTGATATAAAAAATATACAGGCTAGGTTTTCACTCTAAGGCGGCTATTTCATTAGTTTATATGGCTGAACAACGTTCGCCATGTCAGCTAGTAATTACATATAAATAAATAAACATTTCTGGACAATTAACACAGCGTCATCTAGTCCCAAATTAGCGCAAAGCTCACATAGCTTTTAAACATTAGACAACTGATAAATGTACTTAAGTACATTTTTTTATAAATACTTGTAATACATAGAAAACACCCAGACCAAGACAAACAGACCATGCACACAAATGCTTGTCTTGTGCGGGTATCGAACCCGCGACTTCAGAATCGTAGTAGCCATTGACAACCATTTGACCACCGGACAAGTCAAATATACATATAATTTTCTTCAGACAATTTTAGATTTTTTAGTCTTGAATCCAGGGAATGTTTTCTTCGTAATGGTTGCCGGATCACAAGGAATACATAATTTAAGAGAAAACCACAATTTTTAAAAAAATATTTAAAGTCATTTTATCTTGACTATACAATATACTTACTTGAAAACGCAATGCTGTAAGGCAAGTAAATCATCGCAATATCATTGCGTAAGGATGTCTTGGTGTTGGCTTTCCACAGTGGGTGCGTGATAACAACGTTGGTAGATACAGTTCTGCCACCATAATACAGCATATTAGAGCCTAAGACAACCGTAAACTGCTTGGCTTGTATAACGCCGTCGTCCCAGCAATGGGCTGCGGTCACCAACCGATTGGCAGATAGTAGTGAAGATCCACATACAGAACTGTCAGTTGTATTCGCAAAGGTGATTATGAGACCAGCCTACAAAGTAACGTGACAAGCATATATCATAGCCAGAAAAATATAAACATGCAAAAAAAAAACTGGACATACCAAGTACGGATGCGCGCCAATGGGCGCGATAGCGCTGTCGGGTAATCGGATATCTTCGTGATCCGATTTCCTCACAACAAAAGCTTTATCCTCAACTTTTCTAATTCTAGTGGCAAGAGGAATACCCACTCTATCATGGTATCCAAAAGCGCCTATTGGTTCCACCGGCGTGCGTGTGCTAATCGCCAAACCCACTGAGAACAATAATAGTAGAACAAGCATGTTTCAGCAGTCCGTACAATGTCTGTCTAGATGTAGTGAACATATTTTCAACTATATATATTATTCTGTTTATCCTATTAGGTATTTTAATAGAATGATTAATTTACACCTTTAAAGCATATTTCCCTATTGATTCGTAATAATCATTTCGTAAATACGTAATATGTAAATCAATGACCATAAAGAGATTAAACGACAGTGTGAATTTCCTAATGGAAATAATTATTAATCATTATGACGTAAGTATGTGCAGCTTACATCACAACAGGAGTGAATATGTACCATATCAGGAAAATTAATATAACAGTAGATATTACCAGTAGTAGTTGTCGTCGTCATCCCACTGCTTGGATACAGTCCCCTTACCACCATCTCTTATTGCGATTCAATAATTGAGTAGATTGCTTATTCATACCAATGAATAAGCGACTCTATTACATTTGAAATAGAGTCGCTTATTCATTGGTATGAATAAGCAATCTATTCAGTTATTGAGTCGCAATAAGAGATGGTGGTAAGGGGGCTGGTCTCCCCTCAATCGAAGAGGTTTAGAGCACACTCCACCACACTGCTATTATTCCAGGATAAATTACACATCGTCATCTAGTACCAATCTAAGCAAAGTTGCTGTTTGATACGTTGATAACTGATAAAATACTTACTTAAATACATTTCTTTTTCTGTAATTATCCAGACCAAGACAAACAGATATGTTCCTGCACAGAAATGTTTCGAAGCACGGAGGAGCTTGAGGTAAATAAACTCATCCATAGACAGGCTGCGGTCGAAGTTACATAACTTATTTTTATACTACGTCGGGTGGCAGACAAGCATACGGCCTGATGTGAGTCGGTTGCCGTAGCCATATTAACGCTGGCAATATAAAATATCGCTAGCGTGCCGCCACCCCTGCTGTCAACACAGCTTCTCCTTTTCTGTTGACCTCACTCACTCGCAGGAACACAACAATCCTCAAGGGAACTGCTATTTGGCTGCGGTATTCTGTGAAGTGGAGGTAAATTCCCCAATCGGGTAGCTTAGAATTATGCTCCCTGCCTCTATTTTCGCCAGAGCTTCGTTTGTCACTCAGCAGGGTGCACCGCGTGCAGGTGAAGTTGGCTTTGGTTCAAAGATGTTGATGAAACACTTACACCCCACAACTTGCGTGTTCGATTAGAGTCTAATCTGACGAGCTCGATGGCCAGTGTCAGTCTAATCATTAGACTGACACTGGCCATCGAGCTCGTCAGCTCAGGCGACTATTTAATTATTATCTATACAATAGTAGGTAAGTTAAAAAAATGATGTTGGTAGACATAATAACTTCGAGGATTCATTTAATGTGTGAGGAGTTTGTCGAAGGATAAAAAATAAGTATGTGACGAGCAGGAGTCAGTCTAATCGAACACGCAAGTTAAACAACTTCGACCGCAGCCTGTCTATGGATGGGTCTTCTGTGATTTATCCCAAGCTCCTCCGTATTTCGAAGGGCACGTTAAGCCGTCGGTCCAACTCGATTAGTATATAAATGTAGTCATTAGATAACAGTCGTTAAGTGAAGTCGTGGTCTTAAGACGGCTTGAAACACAAAAGTCTGTGCTCTCCTCCCCTATTGTGCTCTAAAACTCTTTCGATCGTATCCCAACAGTGGGATGATTATGGGTTGATACCCAAGTCGTAGATAAAGTACCTACCTATTTATTTTCTAGACAAATTTACCTACGTAGTAAAATAAATAAATAAATATTCCGGGACGAATTACACACGGCTATCCAGTCCCAAAACCCAAACTAAGCAAGGCTTGTACTATGGGTACTAGATAACTGATATAATACTTAAATACATTTTTTTTTGTAATTACATACATATAATACATAGAAAATACCCAGACCAAGACAAACAGACATGTTCATGCACACAAATATTTGTCTTGTGCGGGGATCGAACGCGCAAGCTCGGAGTCAAAGTGGCCATTGCTAACCATTCGACCACCGGGCTTAAGTTAGTTATTTTATTATGACTTATGTTCGTCTCATCAAACGTTATTTTAAATATAACTTAGCTAGCAACTCCAATCATTGAAACCCAACGGCGTAATAGGCTGGTACGAAAACAGCAGTGTTGCTAACGAATGAATTGTTATATTGACTGAACAAGAGATGTGATTATGGGACCCGACGCAAGAGATGCGACACGAGACTTGCATATTCAATGCACATTTTTAGGGTTTCGCACACAATAGACGGAGCTGTATGGTTCTATAAATGGAGAGTTGTAAGCCGTAGAGTTTGTCAAGGAAATATACTTCAATATTTTCTGTAAAGAATGATTGTACAATGCGGAATAAATTACCTTTAAAATCGATACCGTCGATACCAACTTCGTCCTTATTTATATTGAATCATCATCATTATCAGTGTGTATCTATCCACTGTTGGATCTATATCCAACAGTGGGTAGATACATATATAGAAACATATACACATAGATAGAAAGACCTATACCTATCCCAATGCTTTCGACCATATGCGATCATCCGCTTTCCGCATCCAATCGCTACCAATCACATTTTTGAGGTCGTCGGTTTATCTAGAGAGTGGCCGCCCTACGCTTTGTCGCCTCGTACGTGGCCTCCACTCTAGGACTTTTCTCTTCCATCTGCCATTGATGACTCGGCTCATGTAGCCAGCTCAAATCGGTGACTCTGAGTGCTATGTAGACAACTTTGGTTCTCTGTCCAATTTTTTAGTTCCGTATTCGATCCCTTAGAGAAACTCCAAGCATTGCTCTCTCCATCGCTCATTGTGCAACTTTTAGTCTGTGAACCAGCCCAACGGTCAGCGTCCAAGTTTCTGCATCGTATGTCATAACGGGGAGGACGCACTTATTGAACACTTTGGTCTTCAATTAACTTTAGTCCAATACGAGGGATAATATTATATAATAATAAATATTGTTTACATTCAATCTAATCGAAACTAAACGGAATAATAATACATGAACCGAAGGGAGCAATATATTTTTATCCCAGCGGTAGAATGAACTCAAATTGATGTGAGGGAATTGGATTGGATACTTAATTGTTATTGATTGAACTCACAAAACCTGAAGCATTGTATACTTACAATAAGAACCGTTATTGAAGGTTAAGTCAATGGTAAACACTCAATTCTTCTTCTACTTAGTCGATACACTCTTACCAGAGTGGTCGTAGTCATCATTGTGAATCACGACGAATAATGATTTTGGTAATACAGCGCCATTCATCGCGTACTGCAGCTTTCCGTGTGCATTCGCAAAGCGAGCAGTTAGTTGCGATCTTGACCTGGGGCCCTACCGCCGAAGCTGAAGCCGGTTCCCATTGGGTTTTTTGATTGCGAAAATTTGTTTACATTTGTGATAAATATCTTCAATTAAATTTGTTAAGCGTCTCCGCCCATACCGGCTAAGCTTATTACTATTACCTCAAATTTAAGGTGAAGTTTGATTTTTGCAATAAAAAAATCCAATCGCAATCGGCTTCAGCTTAGACGGTAGGGAGCTTGGTCCGTCCATCTCATTGGTGGTCTATTACGTGGTCTGGTGCCTTCAACTTTTCCCTCTCAATACCGACTTCATAAAATATACAAACTCGAAAAACTGTAATGAGTTTTGCTTCATCATTCACTCGTTCGCCCTCAACAAGTTCATAATTACAATTTGAATAATCAAACTGCTTTATACAACTCTCCAGTGATTTACACGCCGCGGCCGGCCAATCGAAATTCATTAGTGGCGGACGCTGCGAACTTATTTATTAGGAAATTAATTTATATGCTAATCGAGTTGGAGTGCTGTGTTTGCGAGATTAAGATTTATTCGAAAGTAATTTGTACGCCATTTTGGTGTAATTTGTACAACAATTTGGCTAATATGCTGATGGAAAAAGTAGGTACCTAATTTAGTTTAAAATTGTGTGTTTTAAAATCACACATCCACCACCCAGCACATTTTTCTATTGCTACAGATTTTTATTGTAGATTAGATGACTTGACAAACGTTGTCCTGTCTTCTTAATGAATATATAACTCGAATTGGTTTCGCCCAATCTGTCAAATGACTGACAGTTCTGTCAAGTGACATAAAGTTACATTAGAAAAGTTAATAATATCGTCGTTCAGTTATCTTAAATTTTCAAATTTTCCTATATGCCTGCAACTAATGCGCCCCAGTGAACATTAAAGTAAATTTACTTGACTGTAACCTCCATTTTTTGACGCGATTTGGGTGACAAACACAAATAGATATAAGTCGCCCGATGTAAAAAAAAAATGTTTTAAATGACCTACAGACGTGTGTAACTCAAGAGTTGCCACTCCGCCCGCTGGGTGTTGTGTTGGGAACTTCAAGACATTCTAAACATTTCAAGATGCTTCTGGTTAATCGAAACAGGCTCACCCCACATTCCCACCACTGTGTTCAATGTACAGAATACAGTTCACTACACAGTACCAGCAGTAACACTGCATGGAGTCCACAATGAATTTCGTCGTCATCGTCGTTGTCAACCGCCGGGACCGACGGCTTTACGTGCCCTCCGAAGAACGGAGGAGCTCGAAATAAATATACCCACCGATGGACGGCTACGGTCAACTTTGCTTAATTTGCGTGTTTGATTAGACTGATACGCGTAACGACGGCAACGAGCTCCTCGCTGAAATTAATCAGACGAAATTTGTAGTAATTGGAATCATTGTAGTTTGTAGTTTGACACCCACGGCTCGGCATGCCGCGTTAGCGATAACCATATACAGATAACCATAACATTATACAGAGTTGTTGAGAATTGTGTGCTAGGCACGCCCTAAAGCTGCATGCAGCAAACAAAAGATGTTGTACGCTACGATCACGCTACGAGCCGTGCGACTGTAAGGGTGCGTTCCCACTATGTCGTAACAAAGTGTTCCCACGACAAAGTGGGAACGCGCCCTAAGCCTAATCCATGCTGTGATGATAAACAAAAGCCTTGCTGAACTGCCCCCTTACCACCAACTCTTATTGCGATTCAATAACTGAATAGAATGCTTATTCATACCAATGAATAAGTGACTCTATTCAATTCATTGGTATGAATAAGCAATCTATTCAGTTATTGAATCGCAATAAGAGTTGGTGGTAAGGGGGCTGAACTCATTCGTGAAGGAATTAATATAACAAGCAAGCGTACCAAGTGGCTATTTGTAAATTACATAGTGATTGACGAGCTCGGTGGTCAAATGGTTAGCATTGGCCACTTTGACTCCGAGGTCGCGGGTTCGATCTCCGCACAAGACAAACCTTTGTGTGCATGAACATGTCTGTTTGTCTTGGTCTGGGCGTTTGTCATGTATTATAAGTATGTATTTACAAAAAAATATGTATTTAACATTGAGATTACGTAGTACTTATATCTCAATGGTATTTAAGTACAATTATCAGTTGTCTAGTATACATAACACAAGCTTTGCGTTTAATTTGGGACTACATAACGCTGTGTAAATTGTCCAGAATTATTTATTTATTTATTTATTCTTATTATTAACGTTAAAATATACTTGTTTTGCAACTGTCAATGGTGACAGTTATTTGGGAGAGTGTTTTCTAGCACAGTATAAATGATAGTACTACGTATAGTATGGTCACTCCCTGCCGCTCTCAAGGCGACCACACCTCCCCTCGGAGTCGAATGTGGTACCGACCACAAGGGCTGACACGCGGCGTCGCGCATTACATAATTATTATCTATTCTTAACTAAACGTTTAAATCGTAAATCGATTTATTTTTTATTATTTAATCATTAGGTACTATTAAATTATTATTATATAAAATTATTTCATTTTTCAAATCATTCATCAAAATTTTACATAATGAGTCGTCGAAATTGTTGATTCGACAGTTCAACCACTAACTTTTTAAACCACTATCGTGGTAAATAAGCAAACAGCCCGCTTGATGGAAAGCAGTTACCGTAGCCTATGAACGCCTTTAACACCAGGGGCATCACACGCTCGTTGCCTACTCTATAAAAACCTCTTCACGCCCTTCTTGAAGATCCCCATGCTGTAGTCTCCTGAGAAAACCTCGACAGGCGTGTTCTACAGATTGGCAGTACGCGGAAGTAAAGTTCTCTGGAACCGCACAGTACGTGATACGTATAAAACGGTAATGTAACGGGATTTAATGCAGTATCATAATCACAAGAATTGTAAATAAACATTTTATTATTATAATATTACCAACCTAAAGTATAATGTATTACGTCACAACGCATGGTACCTACTTCGTTATGAAGTCAACCCTAAGACACACACATTTGCACGTATACAGACGCAGTCCTTTTGTATTGTCGTTTTTTGTATGGAGTGACCAGGGTGTGGTAATAAGGTGTTTCAGGTCAGAAGTGAAGAATCGTAAGTGAAAATTCTCCTAGACTACGTTATTTAGAACAACAATATATAATTTTAATTGCTATAAGCAGTACAGCGGAATGCGTCTAGAGCCAATTTGCAAAGTTAGCAACATATAAAATGGCGTCCATATTTCAGGACGTATGCAGAAAGGTTATATTTTACTGCAGCCTGGAATTCAGTTTCATAATTTGTCTACTGCCGACGCGAATACTTGCAAGGAAACATTAAATTTGACGCTTGTGTAGAGTTAGAGCGAATCACAGTTTCACAGAGACACTTGCGAAAAGTTTTGAAAAGGCAGACATTTTAGTTTTAAAATTGCGCTATAATGCCACATGTTTGTATTATATAATGGTTTGTATTGTATATATATTTTTTATACTATGTCAGAAGGCAGACATGCATACGACCCGCAACATGAAATATGGCTCGCTCGCCGCCACCCCCGCTGTGGTGGCTTCTTCCCTTCTCCTTTCTGGTGACCTCACTCACTCGTAGGAATACAACAATCCTCAAGGGAACTGCTACTTGGCTGCGGTATTCTGTAAGGTAGAGGTTCTTCCCCAGTCAGGCAGCTTATAAAATATTACGCTGCACCCTGCCTCTCTTTTCCCAGAGCCGTTTTCGCTAGTCGGCAGGGTGCACCACATGCAGGCGAGGTTGGCTTTTACTCTAAAGATCGTGGTGGGCCATTAACACCCCAATAATTAAACAAGTATAGTCATGTTATTATAATTTTAACAAAAAAAAACAGACTCCTAAAATTACTCTACAAACGCACCACTAAAAAGTTAAAAACACTATCAGAACTGAATTTTATAATATGAAAAAAAGGAACAATCTGGAAGCATACTCTTTCAAATAAAAAAAAAGTTTTTTTCAAATCGGTTTATAAATGACGGAGTAACGAAGTAACAAACATTTGAAAAAATTGAGAACCTCCTCCTTTTTTGGGTCGGAATAGGTCGTAAAGTATATTTTACCACGCTAGCAATAATTTACATGACAAAATAACGTTTGCCGGGTCAGCTAGTGTAAATAAATAAATATTTCTGGACAATTTACACAGCGCCATCTAGTCCTAAATTAAGCGCAAAGCTTTGTACTGTGGGTACTTACTAGACAACTGATATGTACTTAAATACATTTTTTTTGTAAATACTTACCTACTTATAATACATAGGAAACACCCAGGGCAAGACAAACGGTCATGTTCATGCACACAAATGTTTGTCTTGTGTGGGGATCGAACCCGCGACCTCGGGGTCAAAGTACCCATTACTAGACATTTGATCACCTGACTCGTGATGTGTCGTCTATAAAAATAGTACAAAATAATAGGTAAGTAAGTACTATAAAATCTAAATTTATTATTAGATACTAAGTAGTCGTAGGTATCTACTATAAACGATTACATATGGCACTACATATTTTATAGAAGCTCCACTTCGGTCGAGTGTTCCCAGACGCCATCCATTTTCTTTTTCATTGAAATAAAGGACCTAAGTAGAGAACATTAATTTTTCCCTTTCAGAATCTTCAGTACGATATTTTTCTGCCATTATAGAGGTATATAATAGGATATAAAAAGGTTTGCAGGTACTTAACGTATCAGTCCCAAAAAAAAACATTATTCAATAGCCGGCATTTTCCTAGCTACTGATTTCCTTTGACCCACCACCCGCAGGTAAACGGTGGATGTGACCGCACAAACGACAATCAACGTCTATTTATTGAGATGAATGACCACTATCGTCGAAGAAAAGGCATGGAGGAGAGGAAATCCGAATTAATCAGTGGCCATTTCAACGTTTTAGGGAGGGGAATAGGAATATCATAGATTAAAAAGATACATTTTGGATGAACAGTTTGTTTCCTGTTGTTGACCTGAGACTATAGAGTGCTTAATGCAAATTTTTTGGTCACATCGGGTGTAAGTGGTTCATAAACATTTTTTAACTAAAGCCAACCTCACTTGCACGTGGTGCACCCTGCTAGCTGACAAACGAGGCTCTGGCAAAAAGAGAGGTAGGTCATAGAGTATTTTTTAAGCTGACCGACTGGGGAAGTACCTCCACCTCACAGAATACTGCAGCCAAATAACAATTCCCTTGAACCCATTGTGTTCCTGCGAGTAAGTGAGGTTACCAGCAAGAAATAAAGGAAGGAGTAGGTACTGTACTGTGTTGCTGATCTCCATGGGTGCTGGTGATTGCTTTCCATCAGGTGACCCACAGGCTCGTTCGCCCTCCCCCTCCCAAATAAAAAATACATTCGATCGTGTTAACGTTTACAAGTCGACCAAATTGAGAAAAAGATTTATATTGTGAATTTACCACATGCGTGTTACATATCCAAATTATCCGGGTTGCTCACTTCAAAATGTGAGCAATTTATAAGACACGTGTAACACGTGTCAAATTCACAACATGAGAGTTCTTCTCTATTTGGTCAGTTTGGTTACGTTGCCATGATCGAACGTGAACAAAAAACTCGCAATAAGCACTCTGAACGAAGGTTGTACAAGTGGCACGTACCTAAAATAGTTAAAAAAAATACTTTCATCTATAGGAAACGTAAACACATTGACGATCTCGGTGATCGAATGGTTAGCAATGGCCACTTTGTGTGCATGAACATGTCTGTTTGTCTTGGTCTGGGTATTTTCTATGTATCATAAGTATTTATTTACAAAAAAAATATATTTAAGTACATTAATTTATCAGTTGTCTAGTACCCATAACACAAACTTTGCGCTTAATTTGGGACTAGATGGCACTGTGTAAATTTTCCAGAAACATTTATTTATGTTGGCTAAGTATCGTAATAGGTTCATTGTCTAGTTTTCGGGATACCTATGTCTTAACTCTCTGTCTCAGTGAGTAACGAACTTTTTATAAGTAGTTTTTCCCAGGAGACCTTATGGGGGATTTATGGGGGTTCTTTAAAATAGTCGACAAGAGAAGGTTCTTATTCAGTCACAAACGTCCATACGCTGGGATGACTGCTAATTACCAGGCAGGTTCTATGCTGGTTTGTCACTCCAGTGTTTTAAAAAAGGATACTGGATAAACTAGGCGATTTTACTAACCAATTTTTTATATGAGAGCGAGGCAAACGAGCATGTGGGTCACCTGACGGAAAGCAATCACTACCGCCCATGGAGATCAGCAATACCAATGAGTCGCCGATACGTTGCCAGTCTATACTCCTTCCTTCCATTCTTTCTGGTGACTTCACTCATTCGCAGGAACACAACAACCCTCAAGGGAATTGTTATTTCGCTGCGGTATTCTGTGAGGTGGAGGTACTTGCCCAGTCGGGCAGCTTAAAAAACACGTTTTTTCCTACCTCTCTTATTGACAGAGCCTTTTTTGTCAGTCAGCAGGGTACACCTCGGGCAGGTGAGGTTGACTTTGATTCAAAGATATTGATAAGCCACTTACACCCCAAATGATGAACCATGGATGACTAGCATCTAATAACTAGGTATATACATCGATGCGCCTAATGATGGTTTATGTTAGGTCACGGATGGCAATCTCGCCCGCGTTAGGCTCATAAATTATTTAATCTAAGCTAGCAATCTGCAGCATCGCATCTCGTTTAAACTCATCCAACCTCGGCGTAGTTTTGCAGCAGAAAGTTAATTATCAGTCGGTAAGCCCATTACGTAAAGAAGCTTACTTGCTAACTTATCTCTTTAACTTTTGTGTACCTTTTTAATATGGTTTGCATTTGAATTTTGCTTGCACAATAAAAGTTCACGTTATGGAACAGCCGAGTAGGTAGGTAGGACCTACACGTCGACTATGTAAAACATCGAAAGTAATTTTTAGGTACATACTTTATATAATTACTTTAATATACTTTGAAACACCAAAGTTAGATTATGACTTATGACATTATGATATAAATATGAAACTTAACCTATACTAAGTACATCTACTAAGTATACCCTACTACTAAGTACATCTAAAGATAATATTACACACATTTACATGTGTATCTAGAAGTTTTTTGGAACTTGAGTTGGATTGGAGACGTGGGTACCGTCGACATAATATTATGTACTGTGAACGTGGCGTAGCAGTATTAACAATTTTTGTATTACCAACAAAGTTCCTTTTGCTGCTACGTTACATTTGCAATGTATGTAATGTGGTAATTTTATCCGCCGTCATTTGAAATAGGGTACCTACCTATAGGCACAATTTATGATCTACGTAATAAGGCCACGAAATAAAATGAACAGCGCGCCTAAAGAAGTTTTCACTTAAATAAATGTCATTATTATCTTAGTACCTACTTAGCTAAGCTGAAAAAGGCAATGCCGTAAAGGCAAAGGTATTAGGGTAGATGTCGGGCGTAGGATGACGAAGCGTTGAATGCACTCCTTCTAGAAGAAAGCGGCTGGATGCGGAAGGCAGAGGATCGTATTTGGTGGAAAGCCAATGCTTTCAGTGTGTGAAGCAAGCAGTGGGTAGATACAGGCTGATGATTAAATTATCTGCCCCCTTACCACCATCTCATAATGCGATTCAATAATTGAATAGATTGCTTATTCATACCAATGTATAAGCGACTCTACTCCATTTGAAATAGAGTCGCTTATTCATTGGTATGAATAAGCAATCTATTCAGTTATTGAATCGCAATAAGAGATGGTGGTAAGGGGGAACAGATAGTTAAGAATATACAATTATTCACATATATTACCTAGCTAGATTAGCGCTAGATGAGCGACTCCACTTTATTGGGTAAGTTTTTAAGAACCCGCGCGAGCTCTTTGAAAAATTCACAAACTTTTTCAAACTTAGGTAATTTCATGAAGTAACTAAGTAGTAAACTTCTGAGCGCCACTGGCCGCTTAACTTGTCGTTAGACTAGATGTAAGTACTACTTATAGACTTACTTTCTCATAGTATCTAGTACTGTAGTGTGGAAGGTGTAGGAAGATTTTACCTCATACGACGCCAAAGGGGCAATTATCGTAATTGAAATGTAGTCCATATTCAGTGCTTGGTGAGAGTTTTTTGTTCGCATTCGATCATGTCAACGTAAACAAACCGACCAAATAGAGAAGAACTCTCATGTTGTGAATTTATAAGACGCATGTTACATATCTATATCATGATATTATATCAGGCCGTGTGGTTTCCGGCAGACTAGAATAGAATCACTCCGTCTCTTCCAATGGATGTCGTACAAGGCGACTAAGTGAAATACATTATAAAACATCGATCAGGCCTCCCCAACCCGTCTGCCCGTCTGGCCAGCGTAGGGAGTGTAGGCCAAGTTCTCCTTCCGTCTAGGACGGACGAGAGAGGGCCGTGCTCCTGTAGTGGAGACTAAAATGACCTAATGATGATGGTATTACATATCAAAGTTATGTGGCTTACTTGCTCACATTTTAAAGTGAGCTACCCGGCTAATTTGCGTATGTAAGACGCGTCTGGTAAATTCACAATAGGAAACTTTTTCTCAATTTGGTCGGCTTGTAAACGTTAACACTCGCACTAAGCACTCTACTCCGATCCAATGTCGATCTCACAAAATAATGTCACATTTGGTATTCCCGTATCACAATATGAAATTTTAAAGTATGTCAAAACATGACCGAAAATTAAACAAACTAAGAATGTTATTTTGCCAACAATAAGAATTAATGATTGAGATCATGTCAATTCACATTACAATCTCGATTCGGTCAACTTTCATTCCGCGTTTGTATAACAATTACGAGAATTGGCCTTCTGGGGCCCTACCGCCGAAGCTGAAGCCGATTCCCACCGGATTTTTTGATTGCAAATATCAAACACTACAATATATTAGTGGCAATTGTGTTTAACTTAGCTGGCAGAAACCCTGAAGGTTTAACGATAAAGCTAAAACGTTTGTTTACAATTTAAAGCAAAGACCTATTTTTGAGAATTAAAATAGGTAGGTAGGGCTCCCGGTCTCTGGCCGGGAGCCAACAAACGTAGGACCCGTATGATATAAAGCAGTTGACATATAAAAACTTGCAATACAAGGAAGGAGCATTGTTCGCGCGCTGGTAATACCGTTTACGCAACAATTTCTCATGTCTGGAGACCTCACTCACTCGCAGGATGTTATGTTCTTGCGAGTGAGTGAAGTCTCCAGACGCGGGGATATAATACGTAAACGGGATTACCAACGCGCATCCTCACGAATATCGGTATTCGGCTGCGATATTCTGTGAGGTGAGGTACTTCTCCAGTCGGGCTCGAGAAGCAAATTTCTCTTTCGCCAAGGCGTCATTTGCACCCCGTGTAGATGAGGTAAGTTCTGACTCGAAAGATAGTGGTGAGCCAATTACATCTCACATGAGTAGGTATCACTCGCGTGTTACTAATGCCAATGCTTTAGAACTTGTAGGAAATTAACAAAATTTGATTTACTTGGTTTTGTTCATCTTCTGCAATATGAATTGGATATACTTAGTCGATGGAAGTCGAATGTCGACGAGTCGATGGGCACTTACATCCAATCACGAAATTTGATCATCCTGCTTGTGAGACGTAGTTGAGTGCTATTTTCTGTAAGAGTGGTTGTGCTGGAAAATGCAGTTGTCAAAAAAAGTGCATGCGGGCACTTTAAACAATAAATTAGGCACCTATTAGTAACACATTTAGTCCTCTTCCCCCCGGACCACCGCACGGTATTGTCGTCTCAAGTGCATATTTCATATTTTATTTTTGAAAATTATCGTAAAATTAAATCGAAAAATTCAGTGAAGTACCAGGAGCACATATCTAGTCAGAAGACCGCGCGACTACAGCTCACCTATCACAAGGTATTCTCAACCTGATTTCTGCGTTATCGCCTATCACTAAGGTTGAAGATCTATTAACATCTGGTTAGCTCCTTGGCAGCGCACACGCAGCGCTGATTGACATTAGTGATTGGATCGAACGTCGGATGACTGCATTTGGTGGGGTGTGACCATAGATAGGGTGACCATCATTTTTCTGGGACAACGAATAGTACAGCTCAGTGGAAGGAATCGCCTTGTTTGTTTTCACATCAGCGACTAACAGTTTAACTTAATGGATCCATCGAATCAATTAGACAAATCGAGCTCTGAGCCTAACCTCAGTGTTAATCTTCCGGATTATGAAACCCCAAAACGAAATTTAGCTATCTCAAGAATAAAGAGAAAAAGAGTGGATGATGATACGAGGGATACAGATTTTGCTGATTTTCGAAATGAAATGAAGGAGTTGTTTCAGACGTGGTCTAATAAGCAGGACACTCAAATGCAAAAATTGTTCCCGATTCTAAAAGAAATACAATCGGCAAACTCCACCATTGAAACCACTATCGCGTTCTTGGCTGAACAAAATGCGGAGTTTAAGAAGCGAGTGGAACTCTTAGAAAAAGAAATAGATAAGAAAGACAGGCATATAGCTATAATGGAAGAAAGGCTAGAAGACATCGTAAGAACAAGTCGTAAAACGGCCATAGAAATAAAAAACGTCCCACTTAACCAAAAGGAGAATAATGAAGCTTTGGTGAACATAGTTGAGAATCTCTCTAAAACTTTAAACGTGAGAGCCGGGAGGACAGACATTAAGGATATCTTTAAGTCCAAGGGAACCACAGAGAATAAATCCGTTATAGTTGAGTTCAGCTCCACCCTTCTTAAAGAAGATATCATCAGAGGCGCGAAGGCATACAATAAGCGTAACACTTCAAGTAAATTGTGTGCTAAACACTTGGGCATCATGACAAATCCTGACAATCCCATATTCATATCCGAATATTTGACACCAAAAGCCTCTAGGTTATACTTTCTGGCAAGAGACCTCAAGAAAACCAAAAATTACAAATACTGTTGGACATCTTACGGACGAGTCTACCTCAGGATGGATGACAACTCGCCAGTCATACAGCTAAGTAACGAAGCCCAAATCCACAAGTTAAACAGTGACTGACTAGTTTATTTAAGTGCAACTGTTTTTAACCATTTTCCTAGTAGCGTTACCAAAATTTCTTTAATTTTAGTTTTTACATTTGTTTTTCATCTTTGCATATCTCACCCATCTTTTTGTAATCACACTCGCAATATACTAGAAGCACATTCCATTTCTTTAATTCATAAATATTTTCACACAATGTACTACAACATACTGTATCGCATAATCACTGAATCAAATGCACTGTCAATTTTTGTTATTTTAATATACTCTTTTTTGCACTCAAGTTGCCGTACATTAGAACTTGTTTTGCCATTTCTCGTGTGCTCTGAATCGTATTCTGCTCTTTCAAGGATTAATCAAATAACTAAAACGTTATCTTATCCACATAAAGCGATAGTTCTTGATACAAATTGCGAAACTGTTCCACAGGACATGTCCCTTTTTGACTCTTTGGCATATCATTATCTACTTATTGTTAAGCCATCGACTGTTTTTCGTGCTAATTATGGATGATAATAACAAAATTCATAATGAATTGGACGTTATTAGTAACATAACAAGCTATGCTTGTGACCCGAATAAACTCCAAGACATTCTACCTCCCCAGACACCTAAATTCTCTATGATTATTCAGAACATCCGAAGCATTAATAAAAATTTCGACGACCTTACAGCTAACCTAGCTCTTCTTGACCAACATCTTGATATATTAATCCTCGCTGAATGTAGACTGAACTTTGATATCCCCCTACCCTACAGACAGGGTTATAACGCCTATAGTACCACCAATAAAATTAATCAAAATGACGGTGTTGTCGTATATATTCATGACTCACTGGAACATACGGTTAAAGAAATCCACATCAATGATGCCTCTTGTCTTGAAGTCCGTGTATTGAACACTACTATTCTCTGTATTTACAGGTCACCGTCCAACTATAACATCAATAACTTTATTAATTCCCTCGACTTACATCTAAGCTCTTTAAGCAGGAAGAACAATGTAATTGTTACCGGTGACATAAACATTAATATACTAGAAAACCACTTAGATGCTCGTAGTCGTAATTATCTGGACATGTTGGCCGACCATGCCCTTCTGCCAAGTCATGTCTTCAATACAAGAGTGGATAGCTGTATTGATCATGTATTTGCTAACCTTGATCCGAACAAATTTTCTGCAACAGTAGCTATACTGGAGACCACTGTCACTGATCATCTAATGATCCTAATTAATGTCTATGACATAAAAAATGAATGTCCCCAAAATAAAAAGACTGTAAGAACTACATTAAATTATGACGAAGCCGTTAACACACTGCGCAATCAAAATTTATATGAACTTGTAACAATTGAAGATCCCAATACTTTATGTCATAAATTAATCGATGTTATTAGCTTTTCAATAGCCGCAAATACTCAAATTATAAATGTTCCTAGCAATCAAAGAACTTTAAAACCGTGGATAACAGCTGGTCTCCTTAAGTGTATTAAAAATAGAAACAAACTGCAAAAACAATACCAACAAGATAAACATAACCCGATTGTAACGGCGACCTACAAAAGATATCGAAATTTTTGCAACAATTTGTTAAAAAATCTAAAACGGAAATACGAGCGTGATTTAATTAACAGGTCCAGAAACAACAGCAAAGTGCTTTGGAATACTATTAAAGATATTACCAACCTTAGACCCTCTTCAAAACATGACTTGGGCCGTATAGCCAACACTCCTCACGAATCGGCGAACGCTATTAATCAACACTTCACAAATGTAGGAGAGACATTAGCGCTGCAGTTAAAGGTGGATCAACACATAAATGCTATAGACTCTAACGAACCGCTTCCTCGTTTGGTTAATTCGATCGGTTTAATTGACCCGGATCTAACGGAAATTGTGTCTATTATCTCCAACCTCAAGTCCGATTCTGCTACTGGCTGGGACAAAATACCTTCTAGATTCATTCAACTAGCGAAAATCGAGCTTGCTCCTATTATAAATCGTCTATGTAGTCTGTGTTTCGCTAAAGGAATATTCCCCTCTCTTCTAAAACGAGCTATTGTTCATCCGGTTTATAAGAGCGGGAATAGAGACGACATAAATAGCTATAGACCCATATCTGTCCTTACTTCACTATCAAAAATTTTAGAAAAAGTTATTAACAAACGATTGACTAATTTCTTAAATAAATATAATATACTTTCAGATACACAATACGGTTTTCGTGAAAAGAAAAGTACAGAAGACGCAATATCAGCTCTGACAGTTGATATCACTAACTACCTTGATAGTAAAGAGAAGGCTCTATGTATTTTCCTGGACCTAAAAAAAGCTTTCGATACAGTTTATATCCCTATTCTCTTAAAAAAGCTTGAATGCATAGGTGTAAGAGGTTTGTTCCTTGACCTGATTAGGGATTACCTGTCGAACCGTACACAGATGGTAAAGTTGGATGACAATACCTACAGTTCGGAAGAAATCTGTACATGTTACGGTGTTCCTCAGGGTAGCATACTTGGTCCTACTTTATTTTTAGTTTATATTAACGACCTCACTAAGACCAATTTAACTAATGGTAAAATCTTTTCGTATGCCGATGATACTGCGCTTTTATTCCACGGCCGTAACTGGAATGAGGTATATGAGAAGGCTTCTATAGGGCTCCATAATGTTAATAAATGGCTACTCAGCAATCTATTAACACTGAACACCGGTAAATCAAACTACATAACCTTCTCTATCAAAAAATCCTCACAACCCAAAGACAATCTGCAATTAATTTCTCATTCTTGTTTAATTCTTAACAATAAATGTAATTGTCCACAATTAACAAAAGTTGCCTTCACAAAATACCTAGGTGTTTACCTCGACCAGCACTTAAACTGGCATAAACAGATTGACATGTGTTCGCTTCGTGTTCGAAGGCTCCTGTGGCTTTTCAAATACCTGAGACACATTGCTGATCGCAGACTTATTACCTACATCTACACAAGTCTAGTTCAGCCGGTTTTAACGTATTGTATATCCGTCTGGGGTGGCACTCATAAAACTAAAATGATTACCCTAGAAAGAGCACAACGAGCACTACTAAAGGTAATGTTATTTAAAAAAATCACATATAGTACCTATAAACTTTATATGGAATGTGACGTACTGACGGTTAGACAGTTATTTATTTTAAATTGTATCCTCAAAGTTCATAAAACGACACCACCTGATCAGAAAAATCTCAGAAAGAGAAACCCTTATAATGTTGTATTCCACTATGTCGGTGTAACTAAATTCTACCAGTTACAGTTTAAAAGTCAATCTACTTTTGTGTATAATAAGTTAAATAGAAAACTTAACTATTATACTATGTCCCGATTTGAGTGCAAAAAACTGGTCACCGCATGGTTGAAAAAACTTGACTATGAAGGAACAGAATCAGTGCTGCATGCTAACAACTGACAATACTTTAAACTACCCTACATATAATTCTCGCTAGGTAGCCGCGAGTAATGCACCTCATCAATTATTATTATATTTTGTGTTGTAATGTAGTATTGGAGTTTCATAGTGACAAGTTTATTCCTTTATATTTGTAATGTGTAAAGTTAGACATATTTGCCAGGTGTCCTTAGTGTTACAGTGTTTGTATTTTGTTCATGCGATATGGTATAGTATTTATAACTTTAGTTATTATAATACACACACATATACACCACATACGTATTTGTTGCACATAATAACAAATAAAATTTTAATTTATGACATAGGGTGAAATGCAATTATTATTATTATTATTATTTTTTATTTATTTTTTTGTATACTCGTAATAACATGCAAAGTTGAAGACAAAGTAGTAGTTTTTACTTTTAAATTTAACATGTATTAAACGAATGTAACATATGCATACCTACTTAATTACCGAAGAGCGGAGTTATCTAATACAAGTATTTTATACTTAAAAGGTAACTCCAGAACCCGCCGTAAATTCGATGTACCATGTTATTGAAATAAACTATTTTATTTATTTTATTTTATTTTTTTTATTTACTTTAAACAATAAATTTCGTACCTATACACAATTATAATCTAACTAAATACCTAAATAGGCTATTTTTCTCATTCTGAACGTAAAAGGACAACAGTTTCTTTATACCTCTTTTGTTATTAATTTTAAAGCCTATATTGTTTATATCCTAGTCTGTTTTTAATCGGTTTTGTTTTCTAATTGCAAATAACCGAAGTGTTAATTACTCTCAAAGAATACCTATTGTTTGTGAATAGCAATAGTTGTTTGATGCGAATTATGCAAGGAAACATAATTTTATGAAATATAACGTATTTAATAAATCTATTGGTTTCATAATTAGCAGTTGCATCACTAATATTTTAAAATATTAATAAACTAGTCTGTTTAATAAGAAAACAATTACATTGTATGTAAAGGCCTATGGTATACTAATAGGCACTTAAGTGTATTTTGTATAAATAAAAAAAATCCTACTACAATTGTGATTTCTAAAAAAAGATAAGTATGCTTATTTTTAACCACTTTAACTTTAACATGTTTGGGGTGTAAGTGGTTCACCAACATCTTTGAACCAAAGCCAACTTCACCTGCACGTGGTGCACCCTGCTGACTGACAAACGAAGCTCTGGCGAAAAGAGAGGTAGGGAGCGTAATTGTAAGCTACCCGACTGGGAAATGTATCTCCACCTCACAGAATACCGCAGCCAAATAACAATTCCCTTTGAGGGTTGTTGTGTTCCTGCGAGTGAGTGAGGTCACCAGAAAGGAAGGAGATGCTGCGTTGGCAGCGGGGGTGGCGGCGCGCGAGCGATATTTTATGTTGCAAGCGTTAATATGGCTACTGTAACGGCTTCAAATCAGGCGGGAAGTATGCTTGTCTGCCACCCTAAGTAGTATAAAAAATAAAAAAACCAGCTTCAAAAAAGGTGGAACATACTGAACCAATTTGGATGGTTTTCCTTAGTTTACTGCATATTTTTCTAGGAAGATTATACGAGTAATGTATGAAACATTGTGCTATCTCAAGAATACAAAATCCATTTTACCCAGCTATACCTAGACTAAAACATGCAAAAATTTTAAGTCTGGTGGTCGTGGTAATGGCAACGTCTACTTTGACTCCCGAGTTCGCGGGTTCAATTTCAATACCCGCACAAGACAAATTTATGTCCATGAACATAATATCTGTTTTTATGTATTTATAAAAAAAAAAGACCTAACTAGTAGCTGTAAGAATTTCGTAATTTGCGTATTAAATTTTATAGGCATGCCGTAGGAGCGCCCATTTTGACTCAAGATATAAAAAATACGAAAGCGTTCTGAGATAATAATATCTTTGTTCCACAAATTTTGTTTGAGAATTACTTAGATTTTGACTTACAGCTTCTTTCGTAATGTTCATAGTTTATTAGATATATGTGTGCCCTCGGACGGCCTACGAATATGCGATCGACGAAAGTTTTCGACCTAACTCGCTTATTGGTATTTCACAAAACCTGATTCGAAGTTGCACAATTTGTTAGGATTGACGCTGAAAGAAACCACAGTTTCAAAGCGTTTTGATGAATGGTCCCTCAGACCGTTTGCACATTGCAGTAGGTACATACCGTATTTGAATAAAATAAAAAAAAAATCGTTTATTCTCCTTATCATTTATTCTCGGATTGTAAAATTATATCAAGTATTTACACAATTATGAATTGAAATATATATCTAAAACCATCACGTAAAGAGTTTCCTACCTACATATGAATAGCTAATGATTCTAGGATACATATTTGTTCTGGATATTATTATTTCGGAATGATTGCAACATTGTGATGATTCAATTAATATCACTTAATATTTCCGTTCTATCCATTTAACACTATTGAGTTAAGACTAGGGACTTACTTATATCTGTAATCTATGTGTACCAATCTTTTAAGTATGTGTTTTCATTTTATTTCAGAGGCGAATATATAAACAGATTAAAACGACACGAATTTGATCTGTATTACTTTCTTGACTGCGTATAAATTTGACTTCCACAAAATAATAAAAAATGAATTATATTGCATATAATGCATAAACCACTGAAAAAGTTAAGAAAATAAAAAATAACAAATATTTTTTTCAAATTGAGGTAAAAAAGGCACTGGGATTTGCAGTGCAATTTCCTTAAGCTATAAATACTAAGGATGCATTGTACAAAAATTATATAAAACATAGGTTTAGTTTCTTCCAATTAATATCTTCATACAAATTTGAGTTTTCGCAGATTATGATACTATCTATGACAGGCTTCAACATTCTTATTAAAATAGTTTGGTTAGCCCGGAATACTCTGGGTATATCTAAAAGAGTAATGTAGATATACGTACAAAATAACACTCAATAAAAAAACCATGTGTGCGCTCAATGGCTCAATCTCATCACTGGCCTCAAAATTTGTGAACAGCGCACCTAAATAAGTTTTCATTTGAAAAACAAATCATTTTTTTCAAGATGAGTAGACGGAAAATATCCCTTTTTTGCTCTAGGCTATAAGTACAGTCCAACTCTGATGTCTATTAGGGTATAAATAGATAGATAGACGGAAACACCAAGTTTATTGCAAGAATCCCCTATAAACAATAAATTAAAATTTATTTAAGTTCCAGTACACAACAATAAAATTATACCTTTATTTGCTAATAAGTAAAGCTTTTGAGTAGGCTTAATAGTGATGTCGAGATTAAATCATAATTGATTCAACAATCTTGAAGCTTCCACTATTAATTACAATATTTGTTCAATTTCTTACTAATATTTTCTTTAAATATTGCGAATACATATACACTATATTATACATTTATTGCAATATTTCGGCACATACCTAATTCATTTGTCTAGAAGTACCTAAAATTCCGACATTGACGACCAATTGCAAACAGCAAGCATAAACCGCAAACCGCAAGCGGTACTATTGTTCTATAAATAGTTACGAATCTCCGCAAGCCGCAGTGGCGACGCTATCGCTGTACTTGGAATTAATTTCAAATCGAATCTATACAAACCAAAATAGTGACGCTTGCTGTTTACAACTGCGGTTGGCGGTTGTCGCCCATCGTGGAATTATAACGTTACCTAAATGAAATTTATTCGATAGAATGCTATTATTAAAAAAAAGGATTACTAATATCAGGAAGTTTACAATTAAAATGTTATAAATAAAATAAGTACATCGTGCATCGACAAGTCTGCTCAGGGTGTACCAAAATAAGAAAAGTTCATCGTTACTTGTGCGGCAAACGTATAATATTTTATTAACTAGAAGGAAAGATGATGAAGAGGCGGTCTACGCCTCGAAGATTTTGAGCACACAATTATACACTACCTGTACATAACTGGTATAAAACTAATATTTATTGGTATTTAGTTACATAAAACGATACAATATAAGTTTTGATAAAATTGTAATTGCAAATACATATACCAACTTTTTGTTGAAATCCAAAATGCCATCACAATATTATTAATTAGCAATTGTGTTTTGTTTCTCTACAGATTTATTTATATTGGGGCTAATTTTAGAAGACTTTGAAGTAATATGATCTATCTATGAGATCGGGTACGAAGCTGTATGTATACATACAAAATCCAATTGCGTATCTAATTCATACGTATCATTGTGCTACGTGGAACTACTTGTGTTGCTTCGTTAGCAGATGGGGCGTCAATTTGCAAGCAAGGTTTATTGCACGCATTTATAAACCAGCTTAACCGCTTCAGAATAGGCGGGCTATCTAACTAACCTGCAGTCTTCGATTTGGTGTACTACTGATGTACCTAATACTTGTTAGTGTATGCCTCCCATGACCTTTTGTAGTTTAAATTTCAAAAACGTATTTGAGTTTTACGTATACCGCACTGAGCAGAGTGCCTATTCTTTTTTAAGGCCTGAGCAGCGATCTTTTTTGACGGACAAAAACGTCCGCGGACAAAAGTCCCTGCCCTGGGCCCTACCGCCGAAGCTGAAGCCGATTACCGATACATTCGTGCGATGTAATCGTGTGTCTGAAATGTTTGTTTATCAGTTCGCGCGAAATTAGTTATTACGATCAAACATACTGTTGTTGAAAAAGAGTTTACTAGACGTTCGGGCGACAATCGTGTCTACGACTTATCTATGATACGCCATCATTATGACGCGACCATCTGTTAAAATACCCAATTTTTGTATGATACAAACTACCCGAGCGTTTCATTCGCGCAATGATAGCGTTATTCACTTACTATTAGAAGTACGTCATATACATATGTCTCATTGTAACTCACAACTGCTAGACCACAGCATATAAGGCGGCCACGATTGCAGCACGGTACGGCTAGTTTCCATACTCAATCGTGGAGTAAAAACATTGGTGCCAATATTTGCGCAAATGTGCATCGTTCCATAAATCTATAAACAACAAGTCTGCAGATATGGCGAACTGAACTATTCTACAAATGACCTTTTAACCCATTAATTGCCGGCTTACCTATTAAGAACTTTACCCACATGCCGCCATACATACTATTTAGCCTAGACATTGAATACAAAACCTAGACACCGATGGGCGTCTTTGGAATGTACCTAGTTAAAGATTTTCTGGGACTGGGATATTCTGGCGGCTTCGGCACTGAAAGTGTTAAGGAATACAGAATTTCGCACAATTCTTTTTTAGAATTTCATCTAAATGTTTCAGACTCACAAACTCTCGTATGGGAATCAATGTTCATCAAACCCATTATGTTTACAAGAACTCAAAACATACAAAGTAATGCTATAACAGAGGTTAATACTATACTATAAGAAACGGCCGGATTATGGCACAAAAAGGTTCTTAGAAGTCTAATGAGCAGTTACCATTTTAGGCCTAAGTATTGGAGACATCGAATACATACTCTTCATTCAACACGTTCAATTATTCATTAATTGTTGACCATAAACAATAAAAAGCAGAGAGCTACATTTGTGTATTTTTAAGTATTCTTCGTGCATGCCGAGGAAAATGACAAAAAAAAACGAGTGTGCGACCACACGACTGAAGTAAAACTTCTTTAGCTCTACTAACATCTCCCTCTTAACTTCCATTCGCCGTTTCCGTAACGCTCTCGTCACGCATTCACTACCTTACACCCCAAGTCAAACGTGCGTAAGGAAGTTTTACTTCAATACATATACTTAGCTCACTTGTCTATTTTAAGTATTTGAGTCAAAATAGACAAATGAACAGAAGTTATACATTATTATACCTTTCGCCCATAAATACACTTTGTCATATTATATTGGGGTATCATATTCATCGGGTTGCATTATAATCCATTCGGTACAAATGCAGGAAACATTAAAGGATCTCCTTTAATGCACAAGTTTCATCTGGATTAGTAAGTAGTCTTAATCCATCTGGATTAGTTTCCTTTCTGTAATATCTCTCTCATTCGCATGAGGTCACAAACAGTTCTGCCAAACTTTTATCAAAATTATGTTGCATTTGATAAATGTCGGTAACTTATTGACAAGTATGGTAATAAAACAGAGCTAACGTGCAGTAGTACGAATATGGAGGAACACGACCCGACTGAATGCATGGAGCGAACGTGACCGACTATATGAACCGAAATTCGAAATAGAAAAACATGAGTTGTCGTAAGTCAACTGGCAGATGATTGTAAAACATTGAAGCTATTGTGTAGAAAACATTAATGAAAGGTTGGATAGTTTATTACAAAAAATACACACAACAAAACCAAAAAACAAAATCAGATTTTCTTTTTAAATAAAAGATATGTAGAATCAGGAAAGTAGCGCTACCAGCGAGATCGGCAGAAAAGGTTCGGAAAATTTTGTGGTACCATTAGTACAAAAGAAAAAAATAATAAAGTGTCACATTCAGCGTGGCGACGCGTCACCAAGCATAAATTCGGGCTCACCCGCCGCATTTGATATGTTCCACATCAAAAAGGTCTGATATCTCAGAGCAGTACTACTGGTCGTAGTAGTGCGCGCTTGCTCTTTGCGAAATAAAAATTAACTTGAGGCTATGAAGGTTTTTGTGAGATCATTTTCAAAATACAATATTTGTCATGAATCAATATCAAGGAATCTTAAAATAACATTAATTTGTTCTATTATCATTATGTGATACAATTGGAAACATTACATAATAATGTCATTTTTACAAAGTTCTAATGAGATGCTACTTATATGAGTCACCACACCAGTCTTTAATAGATTATTCTATAAAATATTTTCTAGAAAGTACTACATTTATGGAAATTCAAATGTTTCTAAAGATAAAAAAATAGAAACATAAATGATATTAACAATAAAAATAATTGCAAACATCATTACATTCTCACGAAATTCCTAAAATATTCGAATAATTTACTAATAATATCTCAAATTATCATTTAAAATTATAATGGTATTATACGTTTTACTAAACAAAGGTACAATATCAAACATTATTATGATCCTTTACTAAATTGCAATAATTATGTATATAATTTAATAAATAAATTCAACGTAGCATAATTAATCTGTCTACAAGAAATATACAATCGAGACTAGTGTACACTAGGATAATAAAATAAACATTAATTAGAAAATAATATATGGTTCTCAAACTCTCGGTCAAGATATAAATAAATTAAGACTAACATCTTTTATCAAACACATTGCTGGAAAATAGTCCATATGACAATTTGTTGATAAAACTTTGGACGCTGTTACAAGAAATATACTTCACGAAAAAACAGAGCAATGAGCGTCTCTACGAGATAGAACAGAATACTGAAAATATCTAATAAAGGTTATAGAAACGGCCATTTTATAAACTCACAAAATATAATGTAAAAAAATATATTCTTGGCTAAAGGACGAAAGAATATTGTATTTCTTTCAGGTCTTTGTAATCAATTTTGATAATTTAAATTATTTATTTGTGTTCGTGAACTGTGACATTTTTATTTTCATCGATGTAACTTCTTAGAGCAGCATAACATACAATTAACACAATGCAAATAGTATACAATCGGGTCCCTAAGATAACTGACCACTCTGCCATACATTTCCGTATGATTATCTTATATCTTAGGGACGCAACCGTAAAATTTTAAAGTAAAAATTATTAACGATACACGTACTAGCTAAAACTAATTACACAAACTTCTCGAATAAAGTAATACTGTAATCAGAGGAAACAACATGATTTATTATGGATTTTCGTAATGGGAAGTTTTATAAATTCTTAAAAATGAAGTTAAAACATACAAGAGTAACTACAGATTCGTTCAAAATTTGTCCTACGTTGGTTGTGCCCTTGAAATTAAATTAATATCATATATATTAAAAATGTATATATATAATACATCCAAGTCTTATTTGGTCGTGCATTTTATTTAGACGTTTTTTATAGGTGCAAACCACTGAGATTATGTGATGCCACGTTATGAAACAAAGTAACAGACTAGCTCTACGACACGCCACTAATAACTCTCGTCAGCCACAGAAACAATTTTTATTGTTTTTTTTTTTTTATATGAGAGGGGGCAAGCGAACATGTGATGGAAACTAAGTAACACCTGATGGAAAGTAATCACCACCGCCTATAGAAATCAGCAACGCCATAGGGTCGCCGATCCGTTGCCAGCTTTTTAAGAAAAAGAAAAAAAAAACTTTATTCTTGAAGACTATGATGAAGGCTATGATCGGTATTTATTTGGGAATACTGCTGAGGAAAGTTGATTCCACGATTTCACAATTCGTGGTAGAAAATGTCTTAAAAAGCGCACTGTGGTAGATCGGCAATTATCAAGAATGTATGGATGAAATTTTAATTTATAACTTAATTAAGCTTAAATGTCACACTATGCGATGATACGTTAGAAACACACTAGTATTATGCCTTATGTGACGCGTAAAATATAACCCTAGTCTTCCACACGCAATACTCGCGATATGTCACATGGCGTTTGGTCGCAGCGGCGACGTCACATAAGATAAATATGTTCTAAATTATTATTTTTCATATATTTACTCTATGAAGTCATATTAGTATTTAGTTTATGAAGTACATATTTATTTTGAAGTCAAATTCCGAAAGCTTCTTACTCCTACTAATTTCTTCTGATTAAAATCGTTGAGTTCCAAGGCAGCCGTAGTTTTACCACCGAAACAGCAATGGACTTCACTGTTCATTGCATTTTTTGGCGGTCGCCGCTGTTAATCCTGGCTACACAGGAGAAACAGTGTTGGGAATGTGTGGTGTGCCTCCGTCGCGTAAAAAAATATTTACTTTGAAAGTTAATGTCCTCTGACGAATATAACATCACATACGTGTCATCGCACATCATGAGGCGCAGTCTGTTTGCACGTAAATCAGACTCTACAAAATGTTTTTTTGACGCTCAAGTAAACAAAAAATCATCTAGTTATAACACCTATATACCTTCCGTAAAGCGTCAATGCAGTACAGACACACAGTTGTTATAGACTTTCCTATAAATAATGGAGACTAAATTAAAGCTATCCGAGTATCAAATAAGAATGTAACTCTATACAATGGTTGTCAAAATCGAACTATTAGATGCTCCGGAATAGATAACTCATTTGCATTAAAAATCGAGTTTGTTTCGCTACTAATTACATATATAAAAATAAATCCCTATTTCCCTTGATAACGGCATAACGCGTGAATGGCTGGATCGATATCGCAATATACCTATATATATACATATATATTGCATTTTAATTTTGATTATCACCGTTTTCCATTAGTAAGAACAAACCACAAAGGTTATTATTTCGCAAAAAATGAATAATTTCTCAAAAAAGTAAAAAAACAAGTTATATATAAAAATAGTAGTTATATGAATTATATAATTATTTACTGCTTTACCTTTATTATTTTTACTGTTTTGGTGCAATAAAGAGTATTGTATTGTATTGTATTGTACCTTCTACCGACTCGAGGAGTAAGTTCAGTTCAGTTCAGTTCATGAAAACAAACAACTATTATTATGGCGACCAATGGCAAATTACGATCAATACAGCTATTCTATACATTTTAGAGCAGGCGATACTAACATTATTTCATTGTATTGTGTCGAAATGACAAATTCCTCATACACTTTTTGTATGTTTGTTTCCGTGTATTCTAAACTTACTTACTTCTAAAGGTATAGCAGTAAATTACCTTAAAATCAATAAAAATAAAATTATTCACACAAAAAATTTGCAGCATTTACAGATAAAATAGAGATAGAAAACAAAAAGAATAGGAAACAAAATTAAAATTTATAAAAAAAGGAAACAAAATGGCGGTGGCGAAATCATTCACTCTCACTCTCGCATGAATCCTGTATTTACTCAGTCGTCATGTTTTTGACGTTATTCAAAAGTATATATATAAAGAAATAATGATGGAAAACAATGCCCGCTTCTTTTAGCAAATGAGTATAATTTGTATCTATTTTATGAGTACAAAAGTATGTCGACAGCACATACAAATTATTGATCCCGCATGGTCCGTACCACAACATAATGCGTGATAAAATATATGAACAATTATGGTTCTAATCTACGAAAACAAAATCATAAAAATGTCATTGATAATCGCATTAAAGGACGAAGTATTTACCTAATTAATACTATTAATATATTCCTTATTATAAGAAATAGGCTGACTATTATTGTATTATAACAAAAAGGGGTTATGTTATTCGAAATTGTCATACATGTGATTGTCATTTCAAACGAAAATCCATCATTTCTTAGAATTATAACAAGTACTAAATACACTATTCTAGTTCGTATTTTAAGTCACTCGTACCATACGTATTTTTTACAGTGTTCACAATTTATTATACTTTAACACAACTGGTGCAAAAACACCTAAGCTGGATTGAACAAGAATCTCGTTCATTAAGAGTATTGTATGCGAATTCGCATTTCAATTTATTTATCAAAATTGTTCTTTTACTAATATATTATTGTATTTAGATATCAGACTATACAGGGTCCATAATGTTGACTTTGAATAAGTTTGACTTAATATCGTCCGTTGAACAACTTTAAGGCGTGCCATACACGGTTTGTCACGTAATCGTAGCGTACGTATGCTGCATGTAGCATGAGAGCGTACGGAACGCATACAAGTTTAAACAAATCCGCACATTCAGCATCATTGCTACAACTCGTTGCGGCGCGGCGTCTCATAACTTCATGATGCATACGGATGTATGGTGTACGGGTACGATGACGAGACAAGCCTTATACGGAGTTGCTAACTATAATCAGGATCATTTGCAGCGTTGATCTCGAAAATAATTTCAATGTCAATAAGATCCAAGAATGTTTTGTTCGACAATTCAGCTATCAATTTCTTCAGGAATGGGTCGCCATAATTTGTATCTAAAAATTCTTATATGACGTGTCAAAAAATTTACAATAACATACCAAATGAGATAAAAGAGCTGACATTTAACAAGTTAAAAAAAAAATAGTAAATGGCTATTGGAAAAAAACGTTTTATACAATTGATCAATTGTTGAATTATTAAAAAAAAATAGTTAACTCCGGTTTGTCGATGCATGAAGTAATTACTTAAAATTATGACTATAAATATTTACATGCTATAGGGCTAAATATGCATAAGCAGCTTTACTTTTAAGATTCAACCGCATTTATTGTACCCACCCTATTTATTGCAAATATATCATTTATATTTATATCTTGAGAACTTAAGAACCCAAAAAAATTATGCTGTTTTATAAAAAAAATTATTACATTCCAATGTAGAGCCAGTCAAGGAGAAAGTAAATGTAGTGTCGTATCAAGATATTAAATCATTTCCAATTAGCAGCGTGGTAGCGCTAATAGTAGCTTGGCTCTTAAATTATGATGACTTGAACAAAATGTTGACATAGACAATTTATGACACTAAAAAAATGGACCCTGTTTCAAGTACATAAGAATTTGTAGTCTAATTAACACTGCAAATAAATTTCGACAAATAAATCGAACCCTGTTATCGATTCTTTCTATTGACTGGTAAAGATACAACAGCACAACAAGCTTAACGCCTTTGTACCGTTCTTATGCCGTACGTAATAAGTGTTAATTTTGAACTTCATAATTCTGCTCTTAGCTGTTTTTACTTGCTTATTTTATATTAGCGAATAGCCTCGCATATACCAGGTATCATTATTTAATTAGGTAAAAGTACCTTTGAGTATTTTGCCTGGTTGAGCAATCTCCCGCGGTATAATGAGAACCAGATGCTCTGCTATACGAACTCACACCTCGATGTGGTCGTCTGGTATAGGTGGATGCTTGAGTTTCTTCGGGTTGATGATGGAAGGTTTCTGCGTACGTGTGTGCCATACATATACTTTCGTGCAATTCTCTGCTAGTGGTTCTAAATCGTCTTTCGTTGCGAAGTATTTGAGGATTTCGCTTTCCTGGAAATAAATAAATAGGTACACTTTTACATATTTTTTTTATGTGAGAGGGGGCAAACGAGTTATGTGGGTCACCTGATGGAACGCAATCACCACCGATGGAGATCAGCAACACCAAGGGGTTGCCGATCCGTTGCCTGCCTATACTCCTTCCTTTCTTTATGGTCAGATTTAAAATAAACCCCTCATAGTCGGTGTCAACCATACAGCGAAACAAGTACATCGTTGCTTCCTCAGTATGTAGTGAAGATTAAACCACAGCGAAGCGTGGACACGCCGCTAGTTAAAATATAAATTTCATTACAACTACATTTATAGGCCAGCCCTGGCGAAGTATGTCAATGAACTAAATTATCACAAACATCTTTATGTATTACTATACTCGTTACAAATAAATGTCTTTATACATTATTAGCATCCCACCCGCGGCTTCGCCGGCGTTTACTTATTTTTAGGGTTCCGTACCTCAAAAGGAAAAACGAAATCATTATAAGATCACTTTGTTGTCCGTCTGTCTGTCTGCCCGTCCGTCCGTCCGTCCGTCCGTCCGTCCGTCCGTCCGTCCGTCTGTCTGTCTGTCTGTCAAGACCCTCTATCTCAAGTATACGTGGAGATATCAAGCTGAAATTTGAACTGTATACTGAGGTCTACGGTCCCATGAAGTTGTTAAAATATGAAGCTGCTAAGTTTACGTAAAAAAAAAAATACGGCCATTTATTCAACTTAAAACACATATTTCGCACATTCTCAAGAGAATCAAAACCCATAGGGTACTTCCCGTTGATCTAGAACTATGAAATTTGACAAGTACCTAACATCGTTATAAACTACAAATACAAGAATAAATCTCAAAACTATACATTTGTCATTAAATCTTGAAAAATAGGGGGTCTATATTTTTTACAGGGGGTGGAATTTCAAATTGAAGCACGGAACCCTCGGTGGGCGAGTCTGACTCGCACTTGTCCGGTTTTTAAACGGTTTTATTTAGCTTGACCTGTTTGTTTGTTTATTTATTTGTTTATATTTTGTTTTAAATAAATAGTTATTTGTTATACAAGGCTGCAAAGTTAATTTTTGGCGCGAGTACCTTGTATTGAAACCTGAGCAAGCGAAGGATTCTAGGATTTAGCCACGAGCGAAGCGAGTGGTTCAAATATAGAATCCTGAGCGTAGCGAGGGTTTCAAAGGTACGAGACGCTAAATAACTTTGCTGCCGAGCGCAACACACAACTTTTCACCTCACTAAAGCGAGGAAAATGTTAGGTGCAAGAAAAACAGTTTTAATAAATAATCATCAATGGACTGGCTGCAGAGAATATAAACTATTACGAAACCAATGAGGTTCTATATATATGTAATTTATTGTACGAAACCTTTATTGAATAAAAATATTCGAATTTTAAAAACACTTTCCACGCTAGCGGATAAAGTGCGATTTTCCACGCAGATTTCGAATGATAAACAGAGCTTTTACGAGCTAGTGAGGTGAAATAGTTATTTGTTATGCAAGGCTGCAAAGTTAATTTTTGGCGCGAGTACCTTGTACTGAAACCTGAGCAAGCGAAGGATTCTAGGATTGAGCCACGAGCGAAGCGAGTGGTTCAAATATAGAATCCTGAGCGTAGCGAGGGTTTCAAAGGTACGAGACGCTAAATAACTTTGCTGCCGAGCGCAACACACAACTTTTCACCTCACTAAAGCGAGGAAAATGTTAGGTGCAAGAAAAACAGTTTTAATAAATAATCATCAATGGACTGGCTGCAGAGAATATAAACTATTACGAAACCAATGAGGTTCTATATATATGTAATTTATTGTACGAAACCTTTATTGAATAAAAATATTCGAATTTTAAAAACACTTTCCACGCTAGCGGATAAAGTGCGATTTTCCACGCAGATTTCGAATGATAAACAGAGCTTTTACGAGCTAGTGAGGTGAAAAAGTATTTTATGTCCTTTGAGAACATGTGTACAAAGTATCATGATGATCGGTTCAGTAGTGTCGGCGTGAAGGAGTTATTATTATAGGCTTAAGAGCTATAAAATACATTCTATCTATTTGATAGCTGACCATAATTATAACCCCCAACGTATAGATTTGTAACATTTCATAAAAAAGAAATAGATTTCTCATCGTCGACATTACACATTTATATAAATTTTTTCATTTCCCAGGATTTCCCAGAAGATTCCAAGGTGAGCCAAGCTCACCTGCACGCGGTGCACCGTAATGGCTCACAAACGAGGCTTTCATAGAAGAGAAGAACGGCACAGCGTATTTATAAGCTGTCAGACTGGGGAAGTATATCCACCTCGCAGAATAAAGCAGCAGCAAATAACAATTCTTTTGAGAGTTTGAGTTACAAGAAACAGTTATTTCAACTCATTGTTCATAAGCACCACTGCTCGAATACTGAACTTTAACGTTATTGCGTATGTTTAAATATAACTTCAGGATGCGATAAGAACTGTCGACGCGTAACATTGAAGTGAAAGTTAGATAACCATTGCAAGGTCAATGGAATCACATATGATATCATTAACTCAAATTAATTCTACGGTTGGTATATACGCACAGAATAAAGGGCATCACACATGGCCAAGAGATATATATTTAGAGCGAGACGTTGCTATACGCGCGACAAGAGAAGCAATAACTCTGTCTTTTACACGCGTATTGCAATGTCTCTAAATACATTACAATTTTGGGGTGTAAGCGGTTCATCAACATCTTTGAACGAAAGGCAACTTCACCTGCACGCGGTGCACCCTGCTGACTTACAAACGAAGCTCTGGCGAAAAGTAGGGAGCGTAATTGTAAGCTACCAGACTGCGAAATGTACCTCCATCTCACAGAATACCGCAGCTAAATAACAATCACCTTGAGGGTTGTTGTGTTCCTGCGAGTGAGTGAAGTCACCAGAAAGGAAGAAGATGCTGCGTTAGTAGCGGAGGTGGCGGCGCGCGAGCGATAATTTATGTTGCTAGCGTTAATATGACTACCGTAACCCCTTCACATCAGGCGGGCCGTATGCTCGTCTGCCACCCGTCGTAGTATATTAAAAAAAAAACATCGGAGCAGACCCACAACTCATTCCCACCACTGTGTCTCCTGTGCATCCAGCAGTAACAGTAATAGTGATTTTGTAATGAAAAAAAAAAACAAATAGTTTCATGGGAGTGGCCATACTACGTAGTACTTTTACTTATACTATGGTTAAAACTTTACTGTTTTTTTTTCTTAATTTGAATGTACAATAAAGAATAATATATTGTATTATAGCTTAATTCGGGAAATATATAGTTGGTTCCCAAATACTGACCATTTTGTTTTAGGGAACCGACTGTACCTCCACTTTACAGACCAACACAGCCAAATAACCCCTAACTAACCTGGAGTGTTGTTGTGATCCTGCGACTACGTGAAGTTACAAGTAAATTCCTGTGTAACTGATGCGTTGCAGCAGTTGCAGTGGCAACGTGACAGCGATTTTTATATGAGAGGGGGCCAAACGAGCATGTGGGTCACCTGATGCAAAGCAATCACCACCGCACATAGATTAGCAACACCAAGGATTCGCCGATCCCTTGCCAGCCTATAGGCTGGATACTCCTTCCTTTCTTTCTTTCTTTCTGTAGACCTCACTCACTCGCAGAAACACAACAACTCTCAAGTGAATTGTTTTTTGGTTGCGGATTTCTGTGGGGTGGAGATACTTCCCCAGTATGACAGATTAAGAAACACGCTATGCCCTATCTCTCTTTTCGCCAGAGCCTCATTTATCAGTCAGTAGGGTGCACCACGTGCAGGTGAGGTTGGTGGCGGTGGTGGTAGTTTAATTCAAAGATGTTGATGAGCCACTAACACCCCAAGTATTTGCATACGTTTCTCCGTAGCGTAAAATTTAACATATCATTATATACTAACCTGGAACCCAGACTGCACTTTCCTTGAGAATTTCGCCTCAGGTTTGTCCAATAACAATGTAGCATTGATGGCAAAACCAGCCATGTCGATGGGGAAAGGTCTGAACGGCTTCCAAACTGCATTGTAGCCTGATATTTTCCCATTGGTGACCAGTGGCATCTCAACTCTCATACCTCCCACTATACCGACGGGCCATACCCCCACTTTGTGAATCTTGCGCATCTGAAAATTTAAAACATACTAAGTTAGTTTATGTTCGTCATATCTTCATATATACATCGAGCTTGAGGAGCTCGATGGCGTGGTTGCGCGTGGCAGTCTAATCGATCACGCAAGTATTTTTTTTTTTATACTACGTCTGGTGGCAGACAAGCATACGGCCCGCCTGATGTGAAGCGGTTACCGTAGCCATATTGTTAATATGGCTACGGTAACCGCTTCACAGCTTTCTTCAGCAGCTCGCAACATAAAATATCGCTCGCGCGCCGCCACCCCCGCTGCCATCGCAGCATCTCCTTCCTTTCTGGTGACCTCAGTCACTCGCAGGAACACAACAGCCCTCAAGGGAACCGTTATTTGGCTGCGGTATTCTGTGAGGTGGAGGTACATTCCCCAGTCGGGTAGCTTACAATTACGCTCCCTACCTCTCTTTTCGCCAGAGCTTCGTTTGTCAGTCAGCAGGGTGCACCGCGTGCAGGTGAAGTTGGCTTTGGTTCAAAGATGTTGATGAATAACTTACACCCCAAAGTCAAGCAATGTCGACTGCAGCCTGTCCATAAATGGGTTTATTTATCTGTAGTTCTTCCGTGCTTCGGAGGGTACGTTAAGCCGTCTGTCCCGCCTTTTGTCATTAGATGACAGTCGTTAAGCAAAGTTTTTTACCTTTAGGCGGCTTAAAAAGACTAGCCTCCGCCAATCCGCAGTTGAGCATTGACCGATTGAGGGCAGACCCGATCGTCCTTCTATTGACGGAAGACATCAATCGAAGGGTTTAAGTTTAGAGCATATTCCAAGCTGCTTAACTCAAGCTCAAGGCCGCTGACTGTCTTTGGGCGGCTTGAAATTAAATAAGGCTGGCCTGCCATCTAACAACTAAAGAATGGCGACAGCCAAGACCGCCTGCTTAACGTACCGAGATACTAAAACTCAGCCAAACGACGCTGTAATTTGATAAAATGTACGAAAAAGGGCATGGGCTACTTTTTACCAGGTGGATATAAAAAAGGTATCACTTATACACTGCAAAATCAACAAATAAAAGTCGGGCAAGTGCGAATCGTAATCGCAGTGAGATGGTCAAGGGAATGGAAAATGCATACACGATAATTTTAATAATGAAACGTGCAGGGAGTAATTTGCATACATTCAACGATTACTTTGATTCAGCATTTGTGTGGTGGTTGCGAAACGAAATGTTTTATTTGCCTTTGGCATTAACCATCGAGACTTCCATGCTTCCTATCACCTTTTAATTGACCGTGTAATTATGCAAATAATTACACGGTCTGTATATACATAGTGAAAATTTTAATTGACACTTGGAGATAGCTGGTTCAACCCAATTAATGATGCGCTACCTAGCTAATTTTATCATTGTTTCTCTTCTAAAGGTTGTCTAGAAGAGATTGCTTTTAGCGATAAGACCGCCTTTTGTACTTTACATTTTTGCAAGTTTCTTGTCCTATTGGTGCAATAAAGTATTAATATTATATTCTATTCTATTGTACTATCCCCATTATGAATCTCTACCAATTGATATTGTGGAACTTATTTCGCACTAACCTTATTAGTCATTAATGTCTAATGGAGATAGTGGGACCATAATCTATTAAAATAGTATTCCCACTACCTCCATAGGTTATGACAATTAAGATAGTGGGATGTCTTGGAGATAGCGGATTTGGCTCAAAGAAAGCATTCCTCTATTTTTGAAAACAAGCAAGACTGCATTCAAAGATCCTACTTCCCATATCGAGGAATCGAACAGGCTACAATTTTAAAATTCGGAAAAACAACGCCTTCTTTTATAATATTAATCGATAGTGTCAATTAAATCTCTCTAACAAACTTGGTAAATAAAATGAAAGGAAACCCACGAAATGTGCGGAAAAAATGTTGCTAGAAATGATCCCCATGTTGTTAGATACATAAATTTGTTATCAATTACTAACTTAAAAAATCCAATGGACCCTTGAGTAAAATCGTTTTATCTAGTTTTTCATAGCTTTCATGAAATGTCCACCGAGACTAAATTAGGCCAGCATTAGATAGATATTATTAACCAAACTTCAAGTACAAACACTCAAACTAATTTAGGCAATTGGCCATGTCAATACAACTTAAATTAATGGATGTTCCAGACATACATAGATAACTAACTAACAATACGCATACAATTTGTTTGAGAGCATCGCAGTAACATCGCCTCACATGTGCCTGGTTATAATCACATCTGATGTATTTGCATCATTGTATTTGTAGAATAAAGACCGATCTTAGTTCATTTCGTGCGTTTTTATGGGGAGCTAACGTTCAACTTTATTAGATTCTAAATATCGCAAGATAAGGGACGGGGGCCCACCACACATTCCCACCACTGTGTCTCCTGTGTAGCCAGGATTAACAGCGGCGACCGTCAAAAAAGGCAATGAAAAGTGAAGTCCATTGCAGTCACGGGGGTAAAACTACGGCTGCCTTGGAACTCACAACGAATTTAATCAGAATAAATTAGTAGGAGTAAGAAGCTTCTGCTTCTTGCTTTTGCTGTCGCTCACATTGCTAAATCAAATACTTAGCACCGTGAGAGACAGCAATATGGCAAATAAGGCATTAAAGCCTAAAGAGACGGCTAGTCAAGTGAAGCTCAACTGCCGTGCACCACGGATTTTGAGTGATATCGAAAGACAAATGTATGTAAAATACATTTGTAATTCATATTCCTTATCTCGTCCTAGCTATTTAACTCGTTTTTGCTCCATGATCACATCGGACTCTGTTCTACGGACGAGTCGAAACACACCTCTTTGTACCTCGTCAGATAAACCTTAATGCAACATAGTAAGGTTTAAAACAATTTTCATTACTACCTACTTGGATACCTACCATTTCCTTCGCGAATTCTAGATGCATTTTTGTACTTGACCACACCACCACCACACAACCACAGTCTAAGTAATAGTACTACATACAGTATGACCATTTCCTGTCGCTCTCTCGTGTCGACCTCACTTCCCCTCTGAGACATATCTGGAACAGTTTGTATGACGCTACACACACGCTCATTCACTCTCTGCACAGTCATCATTCTTTATGTAGTATTAAACGACGCGACATTTGTTTGGAGTAACCGGGGTGTGGTGTACCAACCATATTTCAAAATAGGCTATTTGACTAACATTTTTTTCGGTTTGATATGTAGGGACGTCTCCATGATATAACCATATGTGAAAGAATTACTTCGATAGCACAAAAATCTCTCGAGATATGTTAATTTGAAAATCACAATTTTTTGACTGTCTCGAAAACGCTCCATACAAAAGACTACCGAATTATGACGTCACAGGTTTGTAATTTGTATGCATCCAATCAGAAATTTGTACGATAGCTATGTTAAATATTACGTTTATGTAATTAGTATTATAATAAAAGTTATAGCATTTTTAATTGCTTCTCCAATGGAAATATATTTTTTTAACAATTCCATATTTTTAAAATGGACTTTCCCACCAAACTTTGTTCGACCCTAAAAAAAGTCTGACTGAAGATAATAGAATGAAAGTTTGCAGATGTGTATAGTTTTGTGTCTTCTACGATATTGTTAAATAATTTATACAATTTTTAAACATTGGAAAATAGCCTATTGCAACAATTGGACAATCAAGAGGAACCAAAGTCTAACTAATGGGTAAATAAAGTTAAATAAAATCTTATAATAACGATTATCACAACGCAAAACAATCACAAAACTGGTATTTTACTCAACCGCAAATTAACCGCCGAGGTCATATTTGGCAAATCTATTGAACTGTATGTACACGAGATATAAGTGTCAAGGACATTTTATTACTGGTGTGACCCATGAGGGATTTATCCATACATGTGCAACACGTGACCGATTGGTCGTATATTCACAAGAAAGTAACCTGTATTTCATTTCTGACATTTCTTTTCGATCTAATATATAAGGATGCCACAGTAATTTAATACATAAATTTCTCGTTGCACAGTTTTAGTTACCATACTCCTCCGAAACGGCTTGACCGATTTTAATGAAATTTTATATGAATATTCAGTAGGTCTGAGTATAGGTTGCTATCTATTTTTTTCTACTAAAATAATCCTAGGAATAATTTGTATGGTAGATCAACGGTTGCCGAGTCAGCTAGTATAACTGCAGGTAAAAGAATTACTTCGATAGTATAAAAACTTTTCGAGATATTTTAATTTTAAAATCACAATTTTGGACTTTCCCCGTTGCCTTCCCGGCAACGCTCCATACTACTACTAAATTATGACGTCACGCTTTAGTAATTTTTAGGCATGAAATGAGAAATTTGTATCCATCCCATACCATCAAAACTTTGATCGACCACAAAACAAGTCGAACGTAAAAAAATTAATAAAACATCGCAGATAGTTCTAATTTTGTGTGTTTTACGATATTGTTAAATATTTATAGAATTTAAGAAAATTGTCATATGTGACCATTTTCTAAAAATCTAAATTTTGTCTATGGCGAGGGGTACGACTATAGAAAGAGACCGTAGGCATCACATCGAACAACTCCTCCGAACACAAGCCATTGTACAGTCGGTAGAATAAGCACAGATATGTGAAGTTTATTAAAAATGCATAAAATTCTATATCATTTTTAGAACAGCTAATGAGTTAGTTACGACACTGACGACAGAAGTTGATGTGGGACATAACTTTTAGGATTTAAGAGTTCTATAACCTCCCATAGTATTTTGTGTAGAAAAGGATGGTAACATAAACTTCAAATTATATAGAGCTTGCTCATGACCAAGCTCTTCGGAAATAGGAAGAAATTAAATGTTTTTTTTATTCTACCATTGAGCTCTTGTGGTGCACAGAACACGTATTACTGTTTTTGTCGAAATCATATTCTTGACGATTTTTTTTAATCATTAGAAGTAAGTCGTTGTCCATTTTTTATTCTGAAGTACTGTACAATATGTAGTATACTGTAAATGTGAGGGACTAAGTTAAGCAACGTCGACCGTAGCCTGTCTGTGGATGGGTTTATTGGTCTCGAGCTTTATTTATCTTCGGTCCCGGCTATTGTCATTAGACAGACTGACAGTCATTAAGCCAAGTCAGTGGTATTTAGGCGGCTTGAAAATACTGGCCTCCGTCAACAATCTCCACTCTATTAGACCCTACGTACCACTAGTCTTTTAGTTTGTGTTTTCACGTATTATTTTAAAATTAATACGTACTACATTTATGCAAGGATTCAGTCGTTTACGACTAAGCGCGAACTACGATTTTTGGCCGTGCCGCATTTAGTTTGTAACTAGATAAGTACAGATTTTTTGCGGCAGCGGCGAAAACGTTGCTAGTGCACCCGATCTCATAAATATCCTTTTATAACGCAACATAAAATGACGGATTTTTCACCGCTGCGGCATTCGTTGTACGGACTTTCAGCTCGTTGGTCCGTGGCAAAATGGGCAGACAAGTGATTCCATAAGTGTTCCTTTTTTAGCATTTTTGGCATGGCACAAAACAAAATCTCAACGAGAATCTCAACGTAAGCCTTAAGGGCTTTGAGAGGCTTGAGCGGCCGTCCGCGAATAAAACGCGAGCGTCTCTAAAAAATACAAGATCGCTACGTGAAGTGAGCATCCACGGAAGTCTGCCATAACCTGGGCTATAAAGGCAATTTTTATGCGACGCCGCGTACCAAATAAATATACGACTCACCTATGTTACTGTGGCCAAATACGCGCTTGCAATACAAGGAGTACCTACTGTTCGCGCGCTGATACCTCCTCTGTAAAGCAACTTCTCATTACGCATTACGCCCTCACTCACTTGCAAGAACACAACAACCTCAAAGAAATTGTTCTCAATGGTTATTTGGTTGAGGTATTCTGTGACGCGGAGGTACTTCTCCAGTTGAGCTCGATATGCCCAACCTCTCTTTCGCCAGAGACCAAAAGGCAGACGGTACCATCTTTTACTGAGGTTAGTTTTTTGATGTTGCTTCCACAGGATGGCAATTAAAAAAAAAAACCGGACAAGTGCGAGTCGGACTCGCCCACCGAGGGTTCCGTAGGTACGTAGTATCATTATTAAATTTGATATTTTTCGTTATAAATAAGAAATAATGCGTCGAAAAAAATAAATAAAATATATTTTGCAATGTGTACATCAAGCCCTTTCATATGATACCCCATTTGAACTAGTAGTTTCAATTTGAAATTTCGACACCCTATAAAAAATATAGACCCCCTATTTTTTAAGATCTATTTACAAATGTATAGTTTTGAGATTTATTCCTGTACTTGTAGTCTATAACGATATTACTTGCCAAATTTCATAGTTCTAGGTCAACGGGAAGTACCCTATAGGTTTTGATTCCCTTGAGTGTGTCGAAATATGCGTTTTTTGCTGAATAAACGGCCGTAACTTTTTTCTACGTAAACTTAGCAGTTTGATTATTTTTTAACCTCATGGGACCGTAGACCTGAGTATACAGTTCAAATTTCAGCTTGATACCTCCACGCATTCTCGACATAGAAATTCTTGACAGACAGACAGACAGACAGACAGACAGACAGACAGACAGACAGACAGACAGACGGACAACAAAGTGATCTTATAAGGGTTCCGTTTTTCCTTTTGAGGTTCGGAACCCTAAAAACGAATGATAACAAAATCGGGGGATGAAGTTTGGTGTTGCAGCTACAAATCTATCATCTCCATCCAAAATACAAGAATTTATTACGCTGAGTAAGGACTATTAAACATCGCGTACTGGGGAGGGTGAAGCGCTGCCATATTGAGATAATTTTAGTGCATATAACGTATTCACGTACAACACACGGCCGTGTTCATGACACATTCGCACCCCAATTTTTGCTCTAAAGATGGTGATGAACGTCTTACACCCCAAAACTAGCTATTTTATTTATGTATTTAATTTACACCATTCTAAATGGGCATTACAGACATAGTCCAAATGCACTCACTTAGGAAAATACATTACATAGGTACCTACTATGATTACGGATCCAATTCCTGAATCAAATGAGGAGCTCGATGGTGTCGTTGCACGAGTCAGTCTTATCGAACACGCAAGTTAAGCAACACCGACCGTCCATGGCCTGTCCATGGGTTAGGTTATTTATCTCGGCCTTCTCCGTGCTTCGGACACGTTAAACCATCGGTCCCGGCTGTTGTCATTAGATGACAGTCATCAAGCCAAGTCAGTGGCCTTAGAGCGCCTTGAAAACACTGGTCTCCGCCAACCCGCAGTTGAGCAGCGTGGTGGAGTATGCTTGAAATCCCCTTTGATACGGGTCTCCCCCATTATCCCAGCGGTGATTAAGGAACCATGATTTGTGGCTGACCCTTTTTTCTGTACACACTGTGAGTACACAGTACAGTAGTAGATGCAGTGTGCATGCAGTGTCACTAAGCTATGACCTCTACTCATAGATTCATCAATAGCCATGAAATCGACGTGGACTTCCCGTCGACTGGGAGTCCAATTACCACAGCAAAATACCTCGGATGTTTCCAGAATGTCTTTACATATTTACAATCAGATTTACAAGCAAACGATAAATTTATAAACAGAATACAATGTTACGAAATAATCATAATATTATGAATACGCTTACCGTAAACTATCTGCAATAATACCGACATACTCATATTAATTATACTTGTACCCAATCAAAAACGATTATAATTGGCCGATTTCGAGAGATGAATAAACTTTTATAAGTCAAAATTTTGTCTAAAATTATTTTCCTAAAAACATTTGGGCTGAAAATCAACATGGGAATTTTTGGCGAAGTATAGCGAATTTGATTTTCTTGGGCTGCATTTTATGCAAAGTATTCATCTAGTCTAATGCATCCTGTCTAGTGCCTTAACGCTGCAACCTCCCACGGTGCAGAGATTTGGACTCAAGTCGTTCGGCTAATTCACAGATTAACCTCTGTCAATTCTGTACCAAGCGCTGTACCCACCCTGGGAGCGTGGCACGGGAATGGGTATGTAGCACTCCACGCGATTGAGTAGAATACTGACTAAAGAACCACCTACCTTTTGAGTTGGCAACAGACGGCTTAACGTGCCCTCCGAAGCACGAAGATAAATAAACCCATCCATAGACAGGTTGCGCTCAACGTTGCTTAACTTGCGTGTTCGATGAGACTGAGACGCGCAACGACGCCATCGAGCTCTTCATACTATATAGAGGTTTATAATAATTCTGTCTCGCTCCCTCCTTGCCGACTTTACCGAGCGTTACATATTCAAGCGTGACGGCTCATTTTCATTCATTAGCCACAAAATAAAGTGCACAACCTGCATGCCGAAAGTTTTCATTTCAAAAATAAAAGATTACTTGGCCAATAATAAAATATTACGATCATGAGTCATGATTACTCATTGGGAAATACTCTCATCGAATGATCGTAAACATTTCAACAATGATTTGTTCAATGATCGAGTTCATTGATAATATACCTACGCAGTCTTTCTGCATCTAGATAATTAATAATTATTTATGTTTCTCGAAAAATCTCAAATTAGGCGAGTCGTATGCTTATTTACCACCTTAGTTGTATAAAAAAACCGTAAATCGCCACATACATCCCGTATAGTCTGTTCGATCACGTAGCGACCGTGTTAAGAACCAAAAACGTAACTTCTTTTTTGTTTGAAAACAAATGAAGATTAGGAAAATCCACTTTGATATTTTTGTTTAACTAGCTCATAGATCAGGGGCCTAACTCCCGCTGTATGCTGACCAGCAAGGTGCTTCTTCACGCTTCGTTTGAAGGATCCCATGTTGTAGGAAGGAGGAAACACATATGTAGGAAAGGCGTTCCACTTTTTAATGATGCAACACTGGTAGGAGTTGCCAAACTTTTTAGTACGCAAAGAGATGTTCTCAACAGTGGAACAATAACGTCTCAATCCAGCTCGCAGCTACAACCCCCCTCCCTCTTTTTTTAGGTAAAAGGAACCCGAGCAAAATACAGAATTGATACAGGGCCCGTCCAGCGAACGCCACTCTCATAGATAATGTAACTAGAACAACTTCAAATGTCTTTACTATATTATTTTTCTTTACTATTACTATATAGTATCAACCTCCGAATGGTCTGACTTTCTACTACTATCATCAAAGAAAGTTTTCGAATGTGATAAAATTTGGATCAATCGAAATCTGTAAATGGTTAAAAATGTCTGTGCAAGATTTGTACAAAAGTTGCTGGATACAATCATTCGCATTTATATATATTTAATGTAATTACCTCATCAAAAATTTTCAGCGCGTATGTGTTGTCGTCGTCCATGAAGTAAATGATACCTCGTTTGTCTTCGCTCTTTCTCAGATGGTTCCTGAGCCAATCGAGAGCGGCATTCCGTTGTTCAACACCACTCGCCTGCAAATATACAACTCATACTCAACTAGAACAAAAAAATCGTCCAAAAAAAAATTACGCGTCCCACATTTTTTTTTCACAATAAATTCCCAATAAATACATATAAATTCGCTATTTATATGACCCCAATTCATCCATCATTACATGCCAAAAACTAGACATTTATTGGGTTTTTATACATATATACTTATATTCTTTACTGCACATAAATTATTATAACATAGTTACTTCAAAAGTGTACAAAGGTTATCCCTGCAAGAGAACTCTTCCAGCCGACAGCTTATTAGGAACTTACATATGTACTTATTGGTAATTTATCGTAAATGCCTGGCATTTATCCCATCTCCAAACCCATGCCATTCGATGCCAAACATATTATATATTATAGATCATGTATTACTTTTTTGCCATCATTTGTAGCATAAAATTTAACCTGGGGCGTTGCCCCTTAAGCTGAATTTAGACCAGTTTTTTTTCTTCGAAAATCAGACTTCGATTTCAGTGCAATCAAATATCCTCAGCATTTTCGACAGAGCATTTGTGCCCTCACCGGCAAAGCAAAATACAATTACTGCAATCAAGTGAAATTTGATTTTTGCGATCAAAAAGTGATCTAAATCGCTTCAGGTTAGACGTTAAAGACTCATAACGAAGTGGGGGCGAATTTTAAGTTAGACAATTAATTCGTTAATTAATACACAAAATAAGTAGCAATCTAATTAAATTCAACAGTTTCAAACATTTTGGGTTTTTCATACAACATTTATCCCGTTATCGGTATTATGTAAGATTAGGACCTACGTTGTATTAAATAGTGAAAAAATAATATGTAAATACTGTTGGTTCATTTATTACATTTATTTTTTTCAAATAACATCTAATAAATGCCGGGATTAGAGAATTTTGGCGATTATATTTTGACACCGTAGTAATAAAAAAATATTACATTACACTTTTATCCCATTGGTGTCAAACTTTGTTTTGTTTTTGATTTGCGACTCTGTTGAAAAAAAAAAACACGTTTCAAACTAACTGAATGCGTCACAGCGTTTGCAAGTCACTTAATTCTGAATAAATAATTTATTCATTGGAATTACAGGAAAAAGAGTAGACATTGTTTTATCCTTAATATACAGTCCTATGCATTCCTGTTAATCATCAGGAATACTCCATGACCAATTTCCAAAGATATAATTAATAAAGCGTCATAATGTTCGACGAGCTCGGTGGTCGAATGGTTAGCAATGGCCACTTTGACTCCGAGGTCGCGGGTTCGATCCCCGCACATGATAAACATTTGTGTCCATGAACATGTCTGTTTGTCTTGGTCTGGGTATTTTCTATGTATTATTATAAGTAAGTATTTACAAAAATTTATCAGTTGTCTTGTACCCATAGTACAAGCTTTACGCTTAATTTGGGACTAGATGGCGCTGTGTAAAATTGTCCAGAAATATTTATTTATTTATTTTTATTATTTATTTATTTTAAAAAAATGTTTGATATTAAATATCTTAATATCTAATAATTAAATACCCACAATTAAATATCTAACACTTACAACTCCCTTGCAAAAAACGTGATTTTTTTGCTCGATATTGATAACGGCAACAGGTAGATGCTTGGAATATTCACAAAATATTGAGTTATATTATTCACTTTAAAAACAAACACTTAAATTAAAATAAATATTTAAAGGGGGGCTCTCCCATACAACGGACATGATTGTTTTGCCGTTATTATACTCGTAAATAATGGTACGTTACCCTTCGTGCGCGAGTCCAACTCACACTTGGCCAGTTTTTTTTTTATGTCCGTTGGCATCGTTGGGATATTTCACTAGCCAACTTGGCAACGCTTAATTATTTTTTTATATAGTTTAGTATAAAAAACCCAATTTATAAAATAAAATCCAACAGTTGTTAAAGGAATTAGTCATATATTCAATGAAAACTTGTTTCAAACTATACCCATAAAGAAAATAAGCTCGAGTTATGTCATCATAAATCGCTACAAATATTAAATATCAAAATCAACCCCATATATCAATTAACATAATAAAAACTACAGAAAAGTTATTTCCTTGTTAAATTACAGTTAAAAAGAAGGAACCAGTTTCCATAATTTGCGAGAAATTCAATAACAGGTAATATTACATTATTTCGAATCACAAAAAAAAATTGTTTTATTCAGGTACGCCTACAAATTTGAAAGAATCGAAATCCCGGAAATTAAAAATCGTTCAGAATTAAACACCTATGTGGTAAACCTTGTATAATGCAGTACAGTCAGTATAATAAAGATCAGGGACCCTACCGCCGCCGAAACTAAAGCCCATTACCACTGGATTTTTTTATTGCGAACATCTTCAACTTAGTTTGGTGGTGTTTAGCTTAGCTGGTAGAAACACTAGAGCTCTGTAGACTAAGCTGAAGATGTTTATCATTAACTTCAACCTAAGATATATTTTTTTAAACCAAAATATTCGATCGTAATCGGCTTCAGCTTCGGCGGTAGGCCTCCGAATACTTTAAACCCAACATTATTTAGAAATGTTAGGTCTACTACGACGCAAAGGTTTTTGTCAAATGTTTCCAGACATTAGTAGATTTGAACGTGACATAATTACTACGCTAACTGAACTATAATATTTCTCTATACCCATATTAAACCCCAAATATGGTTCAATATGAATTACATTAAGGAACGTCAAAAAGGCGGAATGAGCTTCAATATAGTCATTTTCATAAAAAAAAAACACGTCGGATGTTTGATTGATAGTGGTATAAAGCTGCGCATATCTGAGCTTCGTAATTGCACTAAAAGAATAAAAACTAATCTTTTAAGTAAGTTAATCCAGAACATATTCTATATGTACCAAAGGAGAGCATAGTTTTTGAGCGAATTTCACAGAGCTGACCAACAAAAATATGACACATATCGTTAGAACTATGTGGAGCAATAATTAGTAGGGTACCAAAACCGTGCGACTACTGTGTGTCCTGATAATGGACTTTGACAAAAATCACTATTTTCATACAGTTACGACAATTCTAATGATGGCAAGAAAATAAGAATAATGATTGTTCGCAATAAAAGAAATCTCACAGTTTTGGTGACATACTAACTGGATGCTCTATATAGCTAGTTCCAAAGATATGAGCCCTTATTTTTATGGGCTGGCACTTCTATAAAAGGTCCAAAAATGTATGGTGGCTGAATGGTTACGTTTCATTCAATCAGCCATCTATATGTGATTGGGTTACGAATATCTAAACTAATTTGTCACAAAATATTGTTCTATTTAGTGGGTCTGTTACAGCAAAACAATATTTTTGTATCTTTAAGGGCAAAGACAGTAAGCATGCCATTTTTTTCTAATTCCGTCACTTTGACGTCACGTCCCAGTTAAAGGTTAAATTGATTAAGCAAACTTTACACATATCAAGTGTTATTTGAATTTCTCGCACATATCAAATGGCGCCCGCTCAAACTATTAAATTCAAATTGGCCTACATACACAATACCAACTAGTGTTAAATATGTCTGTCTTGAACAAGCATATATTGATATCCATCACCTGAAATACATTATTAAAATGAAAATTGTTTAAATCAAAGATATCACCCTTAATAATTCCACTCTTGCATAGGAACCATTTAATAAAAGAGGTGTTTAGTTCTTAAATATTCCACTGCTGAATAGGAACCATTTAATTAAATGGGTGTTTAGCTCTTGTTCCATCACACTACTCCATCGATAAAGGTACAGTATAATTAATAGTTACATACAGTATCTATTTTACTCTGGAATCAACTTCATTTTCCTCTGAGCTAAATCTGGAATCTGTGCCATTTTTGGAGCCACAGGCCCACATGCTCATTAAACAACCTTGTAGTATGCAGAGATATCTTTGGTTTGTAATAGTTAAACAATGAGACATTTAATAAGTGGCAGGGGTGTGATGGAAACCAGAGTTTTCAAGTGGCTCGATCTCTAATTAACCTGTTTCAACAACAGCCAGGCCATGTCTGAAGATAAAGAGCTCATGATTTTTAAATTTGTTCAAATATTGATTAACTATTTATAAAGTATTAAAAATTCTGTTAATGTTTTATATTTGCTATAATTTTTTTATCATATTATTATTAGGTATTAAAAAATAATCCAAAACATGGTTCTTCTTTTGCATCCAAATAGAACAACTATTAATATAATTATCTCACATAAATAGTTTCAGGACTCATATGTGAAACCTCATTATAGTATTTAACTACATTTTATTATATGACAGCCCACAACTTACCGTTGATCGCTTTGAAGCATGAGTCTTCACATTTAAATGCGTATATTTGAGCGTAGACTCTTTGAGGAAATTTGTAACTAATTTTGTTTTAGTTTCTGAATCTTCAATTATAATCCAATGGAAATTCTTCACTAACATCAAAGTTTGTGACAGCCTGCAAAATTTAAAAATGTTATAGAATAAATTTTGCAACATTCCTGCATACTAACTTCCTAACAATATAAATGCGAAGGTGTAATTTAAATATAAATATATATATATTTTTTTATATGGAAATAAATATCTCCCCGCCTAGGTGAGAATAGCAATTATGATGCAGGCATTCACTAAGAAAAAAATTTTTGAAATTTCAAATGGGAGACGAGCTTGTTTTAAATAAATATAGTATTTTGTCTTGAACTGAGATCTCATAATTTTTATTTTTGTACTTTAACTAAATCTTTTCACCCCTCAACAAAATTTAAAAATGTCCTAACTAATTTGCAAAGAATGCATTTACATTAACTTTTGTAACAATTCTTTAGTAAGATTTGTGCAACAAAATAAAAATGGCTCAGATTAAGATTAGTCATCTACGATTTGATTCTTCTCTTGTATACTATTCAAAAGTTCACATTTTTAACAGTATATCCACAAGTTCTTACATCATGGAAACTTGTAGTTTTTATGATATTTTAATTTCAATTAAAATTAAAATTCGTCGTTTTTGGCATTTGATTTAGTATTCTTCTTTTTCCGTTTCATTACTGATAAGTTATGATTAATATTGTTTGTAGAATAAGAAAAAAATAATTATTACATTGTTTTTATTCATTTCGTGTACTATAAATTACATTATTCATCAATATCAGCTAATAAAGACACATTGTATATATAGTATACCAATCCACTGCTGAATATAGGCCTTTCGCATTGCTTTCCACCAAATAGTATCCTCCTCCACACTACAAAGTGATAAAAGCAGGCTATGTCAGAAGATACGACAGTATTAGTTTTATTTAGTTGAGTGAATTGTGTCATTATAAACAATTTCCAGAACTAAGCCAAATTACTAAGAATATTTTTAATTCTATAACGAATGACATTAAATTCCGTCATAAAATTGAAATAATTTACGAGTTACATTCCAGGAACTAGGAAGTTCTTGCACCTGTACATATTATATGATAATCATGCCAAGAATCTTTGCCAAATATTAGAAGCAAGCAGATGAGGCAATAATTGATGCTATCAAGGGCGGAAACATCACGACAACGTAAACCTTACCTTGTTAGATCAGCTTTTTGAGCTAATCTTGCGTAAGTCGGTGTGATACCATAAATTGTAGGAGGGGAAGTGGTTACTTCTGGACTAAGCTGGCATTGAAATGCGGGCTTGCTATTGAATATAAATAATAGAACGAAAACCAACATCCCGACAGCTAAGTATTGCTTCTTGATGCTAACAAAAGACATATTATTGTCACAACACACGTTGAAATGATTAACTCTGTGAATATACAATGCACGTTTGTGCTCAGTGCAACCGACAAAATGAAAACATTGTGTTAAATTCAGAGAATGAAAGCAAACTCAAAATGCGAATCGAATTATCGAGCTACGATACAAATGACAGTCGAGAAATCACATTGCAGTGCACTTGCACGCACGTAGTCAGTCAGTACTGTCAGTAGTAGTCAGGAGTCAGCATCACAGTCCGTCACTCAACTGTCAAGTCAAGTGTGACCATCCTAAAATCTCCAACCCTACTTTTTGTCTGACTAGAAACTGCCAAACCTGCCAAAGTGTAGATAACTTAAAAACGACCAAAATACTGTTAATTACATTACAGTACATAAAAACTAATAAATAAAATATTACAAAGTTGTGTGTGCCAATAATTTACAATTAATACTTACCTACTAAAAAAAATCATATTAAAAGAAAAAAAACAAAAGGTAGTTTTACAAAACACTAATGACAAAAATGTAAGTGGAGATTTAAATATACCTTCATACTATTTGTTTAATACTACATAATGTAATTTGTTAACTGTACACTGCACACTGTAGTTACCACTTTACTATTTTCAATAATTGAACAATAGGTTTGGTGTAATCTTTGAAGTTTACCTTGTTGCTATTTTTGCACCGCTTAGAACGCATTTTGACGGACACTTCACGACACACACACTCAAGTTAGTTCACTTTACACATAGACAATTTTCCTAATTTTACTATGAAAAATATTAATCAGCAGGGCTATTACTTATTTTTACATTTTCAGTGAACAATGAAATTCAGTTGTACACCGAACTTTGATGACAAGCGAGAAAACTTAAACATTGGTATTACGTATCTTATTCGGTTACTATCAACTCACGGTGCTTTACGGTGGCCTTCACGCGCGTCACTCGACACCTCTAGTTCTTATCGACATTATGCTGCAAGCTTAAATACATACTTACGGGCGTCAGTATGAGTAGCTTTTTACGAATTTTTACTCCACTTGGAAGTTGTATTTGGCGCCAAATACAATTTTTACGTTTCATGGGAACATTTTTATTTCGATTGGTGTAAGCAGCGATATGTCTATGGATAGGTTTATTAATCGCAAGTGGTGGAGTACGCTCTAAACCTCTTCGATTGAGAGAATTGTGACATCGGGTGACAAATAAGCTTACGGCCAGCCTCATATGAAATGTAGTCATATAGACGTTATTAGTACATGGACTATTGATCGCGCGCTGGCAGATGCTGCGTTATTAACGGAGTAACGCAGCATCTCCTCACGTCTCATTCACTCGCCAAAACACAACAATCCTCAAGAGCCTTGTATCTATTTTTATTTGTACTTCCCTCGAGATGCCCTATATCTATCTTTTGCTTGTCGGCAAAGTGCATCACATACAGGTGAGGTTGGTTTTGGCTCTAAAAATAGCGGTGAGCCACTTACACCTCATAACTATTACCTGCTAATGCTTTACTCATTGTTACTCACAGCAATATCAACATTATCCGAAATTATTGATGATGATGATAATTATTAATGTCACCTATTAATTCAGAATAATAATAAAAAAAAACAAAAATGTCTATTTCAATAGAATACTAAAAATAGATACTAATTTATTATATATGATTATACTACACACATCATAAATTATTAATTGACGAAAATCAATTAGAAACGACAAAATCATAACATTAACCTTCCATACTACGTAATTCACGAAGTGCTTAGCAAAAGCTTTTGTCTTACTAATCTATTTAACACAGTCGGATAATAGTGATCATCACTTTAAAACTGTAAAACACTACTCATTAGCAGTGTCTTTCACGATGCGATGAAAAAACAAAGTGATTATCACTTTGTGACGTATTTGATGTCCACTAAGTTTACATAATGCCAACTTGGAGTTTATCGATACATAAACAACTGTCAAAATTGTTTACGGTGGACATCAGCGATAGGCACTGAATATGACGTCATCTTAGTTGATCACTGGAGTTAGCGAATGCGAAACGAGACGTTTGACAGTTCATCGTTGAGAACTTTGCTCAGTGATCATCACTATGAGCTGTCATCGGAGATACGTAATAGCACTGCTGTTAGTTTTCGTAATAAAATTTTTAAAGCTTCAGTTTTTGCAATAGGAATGGTATCACCATTCTCATTACTGCACCACATAGTACCAAATTACTTTTTTTTTATTTGACTATGTGACAATTTTGTATGTATGAATCATTATTCATACATACAAAATTGGTACCTACTACATTTAGTAGATACCAAAACTCGATTTATAACGTCACAGTTTTTAGTTATCACTTTGTGACGTATTTGATGTCCACTAAGTTTACATAATGCTAACATTCCGTCGCGTGCTAAAAAGTTTGGCAACTCTTATCTATGTCGCTCTATTAAAAAGTGGAACGCGTTACCGGCATATGTATTTCCATAATCATACAATATGGGATCCTTCAACCGAAGCGAAGTATCTTGTAGATCAGATATCTTGTACATCAAGGTCTCTTGTCCGTTGCCGTTGCGATTGGGGCTCTTCTTTTCGCTTACCATTATTGGCATGGAGCCAATAAGCAGAGCTAATAAAAAAAAAATATAATATATATAAGTCTATTAAATTAAAATGATTTTACCTAGATCATAATTTTTAAGTGTATTAGAGAGAATTATCGTTGCTGTAAACTTTTGAATAATAATGTCAATACATTGCAAATAGACTGGTGAGTTGATGAATAATGATGAGATTTAGTTATTAATATTCGAAGTATTAAAGAATACCAATATCATAAGTTTATTATTTGAATTATAAGGAATATATCAGAAAGTTTTTGTAACATATTAAAATACTTGCTACGCATATAAATCAATCAAAATAGTAGTAAAGCTACTAAACTAGTAACACTGCTGTCGTCATCATTCGGCTGTCAGATATCCTGCGCAGTATCTGTCAACTAGCTTGCGTACTATTTTTCTTCTTTGTTTCGTTGTGGCAGGCACTCTTCAGTCGAAGATTATTTTTGTCTATATTACGCTAATTTGTATAATTTCATCTTCCCGGCATTCCCGGCTTCATGGACTTACCAAAAAATAACGCCAGGAATCCACGAGTTCCTCAATAATACTATTTGGGCGTCAATTTGCAACAATTCGACAGCGCAATTAAACTCAACGTTTTTAATCCAATATTCCACTAATTATTTCAACTCTAATTAATAAAATATTCTTCGACGAGCTCGGTGGCGTAGCGGTCAATGACGCAGCTTCGACACCAACGCTCGTGGGTTCGATTCCCACACAGGGCAAACATTTATGTGCATGAACATGTCTGTTTGTCTTGGTCTGGATGTTTTCTATGTATCATAAGTATGTATTTACAAAAAAATGGTTGCCTGTAAAGTCGGTATACGGGCGAAAGTTTTACGTGACAACGACTTTGAGTGGTAAAATGTTTTCGAGTGGAAGGGACGCATGCCTTTCACTTTTTATGTCTGTCTCTCTCGCTCTTAGAAGGGACGCGTGCCTTTCACTCGCTCTCATTGTAAGCGCATAACGTGAGCCAGTTTCTTGAAGTGTCAACCGGCTAACCAATTTATAAGACGTTGTCACGTCAAAAAAAAAATTATTTACGTATGTTTATCAGTTGTCTATTACCCATAACACAAGCTTCGCTTATTACGCGTATTTTTAACCCTGCCTTTACACTTGTAAGTTTTACTCACGTAAGTAACTTATTACTTACGTGAGTAAAACTTACAAGTGTAAAGGCAGGGTTAAAAATACGCACCTTTTCGTAGAATAAAATTTGGGCGAATACAGCTTGGATTTTGTCCCATACATAAATAATAAATAAATAAATATTGTCACACAAATTACACAGCGCCATCTAGCCCCAAAGTAAGCGAAGCTTGTGTTATGGGTACTAGACAACTGATAAACATACGTAAATACATTTTTTTTTGTAAATACATACTTATTATACATAGAAAACACCCAGACCAAGACAAACAGACATGTTCATGCACACAAATGTTTGCCACGTGTGGGAATCGAACCCACGAGCGTTGGTGTCGAAGCCGCGTCATTGACCGCTACGCCACCGAGCTCGTCAATATCAATGTCACATACAAATAAAACATAAATACCATCATGTTTTTCTTTTAATTGTGCTAAGTTGTATTATAAAACATGGCTTCTTGCTAAATTTTATGGTTCTAGATCAACAGTGATTATCCATCACTGTTGATCTAGAACCTATCTACAATATTATTTTCCTTGCGAGTATTAAAATTTGTGGCACAAACTGCTGTATATCTTCTCTTGTGGAGGTTGAATTTTACACAGCGTCAAGAGATTACAGAAAGCTTCTTTTCGTAATTATTTTACGATTGCAGAATGGAAGTTGACCGAACCGAGATTGAATTAGGAATTGACTAAAATGACATGTTTGATTTCATTGATTAATGAATATGAATTCTCATGCTTATGCCGCACTTATCGCGATGACATTCGGATGATAAACTTCGTCTTCGGTCTACGGCGACTCTTCGCGGCCACATAATGCGCGTATTGCGCGATGTAAAGTTTATCGAGATGTACAAACGCAAAACAACAATATGGACGCCGCGGTTACTCTGTATCTATTTTATGGCAGCAAATAATATTTTTTACATTTATGTCATTGAAACTGTAGTTGCTCCAACGCATGTTACACTTCAGCTATTATTATACACTGTACATCTAATACATCCGCTAGGAACGATGGATGCGGGCCGACTGAGTGAAGTGTGGCCACGCGAAGCGAAGCGCGCAACAAGCGAAGTTCATCGCGATAAAACCCTTTGATTTGCGAGAGTTTACCGACAGCGGAGCGATGTGCCCGAAGTGACGAAGTATTCGCGAATATTTGGTTACATACATCGCGATAACCCGAATATTCGCGTTATCGCGATGAGTGCCGCCTAAGCATCAGTGCTAACAGAATTCTATTTTTGGTTTGTTTACTTTTCGGTCATTTCGGACTTCGCCCGCGTGGACATTATTTTAATAAAACTTTATTCTCGTGATTAATATATTGGTCCCTTTCGAAGTGAAAGAAGGACAAACAAACACATTTCGGCATTTATAATATTATGAACATAAACACATAAATATAATAATGTTAAAAATCTAAAACAGAAACAACATAAGTCGGGCAAGTTGACCCTTCGGAACATACTTAGAGAAATCCTCGAATAAGTTCTTGTAACTTTCTTATAACTTGTTATTCAAGCTAACTACCAATAAGTCAAAACGCGATATTCAAATTAACCTTGGTCCGACAAAATAATAGTTTTGTTCTGTGGTTACATATTGTTCAAGTTCATAATGAAAATTGGATATAAATTGTTGTATATCATACGGCAGTTAAAAATGTTCAAACACTCAGACACTAATAGTTACCCATGTCATAAATAAGTAAATAGTTCAAACGAAATATAGCTTGTACAATGGGTACTAGATAGCTGTATTGAAATTTGGTTTTTAGGTATTCAGGTGAATAGGGAAATATTGGAAAAGTGTACATAGTACCCTTAAGTTTCGACGCTGATCGGTAGGAAGCCATCCAAGCTTGGACCGGTAGGACATGGTAAATTTTCCGTAGACAATAATTTTAACAAAAAAAAAGACGACTCCAAACATTGCTCTACATTTATGTATGTAGATACAGGTTGATGATGATAAAAAATATGGGACCAATCTGGAAGTTTTATATACTTCCAGATTGGTCCCATATTTTTTATAATCTTTCAAAATAAAAAAATATTTTTTATAATCTTTCATAATCAAATTTCAAAATAAAAAAAAGTTTTTTTCAAATCAGCTTATAAAATGACGGAGTAATGAAATAACAAACCTAACAGTGGGTAGAAACAGGCTGATGATGATGAAAAAAATATGGGACCAATCTGGAAGTATATAAAACTTCCAGATTGGTCCCATATTTTTTATCATCATCAGCCTGTATCTACATACATAAATGTAGAGCAATGTTTGGAGTCGTCTTTTTTTTTGTTAAAATTATTGTCTACGGAAAATTTACCATGTCCTACCGGTCCAAGCTTGGAACTTTGGACTTCAAATCGGTTTATAAATCACGGAGTGATTAAGTAACAAACATTAAAAAAAATACAGCCGAATTGAGAACCTCTTCCTTTTTTGGAGTCGGTTAAAAATTAATCGAATAGCATTATTTATTAACTTATTTAGAAGATTTACGTTTAGATTATCTTAATTCAATAGAAACACACTTCTTTTTTATCGATGTCATTGACCCACCGAGCTACACCTAAATGCAATTGTAAACCATATACTTTTACTGCGTAACACTCTTGTAAACCATTGGTTATATACATTCGGCATCAACCCATAATCACCCCATTGTTAGGATACGGGTCTCCCCTCAATCGAAGGGGCATAGAGCATACTCCTACCACGCTGCTCAACTGCGGGTTGGCGGTTAAATACATATTTCTATGAAATCTATGATTTTTTTTATACTACGCTAGTGCCAAACAAGCATACGACATACGACCTGCCTGACGTAAGCTGTTATCTTATCTTATCTTATCTTAGAGTGGGTCCAGTGCTGAAGCACCGGTGACACGTCGACCCTCATGGATCTTTTGTGCTCTCCCTAATCCTTTAGTCACTCTCCTCTGACTGTCTGGAGACATATTCCATGTACTTCAGTATGCCGCTTATTGGGAAGAGTCCGTAGTCCTCCAGGTTCGGGTATGCCTTTCCTAGGATTTCCATTCGTTTGCCGGCTAGGGCGTCACATTGACACATTAAGTGTATCATGGACTCGTTAGGCCCTTTGCTGTTACTGCAGCCACATTAGACACATACAAGGATTACAAGGAGTAACGCTCGCGAGCATCTCCCTCAACATATCTGGTTACCTTACTCACGCGTAGGAACACAGCAATCAAAAGTATTGTTATTTGAATTTTCTGTAAGGTAGAGAGAGGTACTTCTCTGCCCTACGTCTTTTTCTCCAGAACATCTTTCACTAATCGGCAGTTTTCACGACTTGTAGGTGATTTTTCATTGGGTATATGCAGTGGTAAACCACCTACGCTCTACGATGACAAGAATAGTATTGATAACTTTTAAACTTTCGCGTTGCATACCTTGCATGATCGCATTAATTCCCGTGGTTATTCTCATTTTAATAATTTAGACATTCTCAAACCTCGAAATTTAGTTTATACCAATCTAAGAAATTATCGTATGCGGTTTTGTTTACGTGAAAAGTAATATCACAATCGTCTAAATAATTTGAGGGGCAATTCTCGTATTTAAAATTCGTCTCGAACTTACAAACGTCACATTTGATATTCTCACAATATGAAACTTCAAAGTGTGACTACATTGAAATATTATTGAAAATTAAACAAACTAAGATTGTTATGCGGATTCAATAAGAATTGATATAAATTCATGACAGTAATCAACTATACGACGAGCTCGGTGGCGTAGCGGTCAATGACGCGGCTTCGACACCAGCGCTCGTGGGTTCGATTCTCACACAGGACAAACATTTGTGTGCATGAACATGTCTGTTTGTCTTAGTCTGGGTGTTTTCTATGTATCATAAGTATGTATTCACAAAAAAAAAATGTATTTATGTATGTTTATCAGTTGTCTAGTACCCATAACACAAGCTTCGCTTACTTTGGGGCTAGATGGCGCTGTGTAATTTGTCTGACAATATTTATTTATTTATTTATACAATTTTCAGTCAATTCATATTTCAATCTCGATTCGGTTTCAACTTTCAATCTGTGATGTAAAATAATTATGTACGAGAATTGGCCTTCTGGTGATAATGTCAATTGCATTTTTTTTTATACCACTAAGGTGACAAACAAGCATATGGTTCCCCTGATGGAAAGCAGTTACCGTAGCCTATGGACGCCTGTAACACCAGAAGCATCACGTGCGCGTTGCCGACCCTAAAAGTTTTACCTTACCCTTTTTAGTTACATAAGATTTCTAGATAATATTAAAAATATTGAATTAGATTTATAATGAAATAAATTAATAAGACATGCTCTTACTGTTTACACTATATCCCCTTTTATTGGTAGACAAACGAACTCTGAAAATTTCAGAGTTCGTTTGTCTATACATTTGTTGTACATTTAATGTCATTCCTGATATTATGTACTATTATGTATAGGTAGAGTTAATGAATGTTTGTACATTTAAAACGTGAAACTAAATTTAAATGTGTGTAAATTCATAATAAATATATTCATAATAACTATTTATTTTATTAACTAAATATAAGCACTAAAAACATTAATTTACGGTTTTCGGATTGATTATTGATCAATCCCAGGCACGTCCATGTTAATATCAACATTTTTTTGCGTGTATATAAATCACACTAGAGGAGCTCGATCAGGTCGTTGCGCGTGTCACTATAATCAAAGTTAACCAACGTCAACCGTAGCCTGTCTTTGGATGGGTTTATTTATCTCGCGCTTGGATGGGACGTTAAGTCGGTTTCGGCTGTTGTCAATGTTGTTATTCCATCCTGTTGTCATTAGATGCTGTTGTCATTAGATGTTGTTATGCCAAGTCAGCGGCCTTTAGGTGGCTTGAAAACACTAGCCTTAGCTAACCCGCAGTTTAGCATCGTGGTGGAGTATGCTCTAAACCCCTTCGATTGACTCGTATCCGAGCAGTGGGATGAATAAAGGTTGTCGAAATTAGTATTTCATGGGGCAACCATTTGTTATATAATGACAGCAACCCTTTTAGGCATTGAATTACAAAGGTCATTTTCGGTCGTCACCATTAAATGTACATGCTCGAATGGGAGACTCATATCCCAGCAGAGAGATGAATAAGGGTTGACTACATAAATCATGCAGCCTAATTTCGATCTCTGGATATAAGTAACATTAGTATATTAAAGTAAGGAAGGAGATGCTGCGTTGGCAGTGAGGGTGGCGGCGCGCGAGCGATATTTTTAATGTTGCGAGCATTAATATGGCTACGGTAACCGCTTCACATCAGGCGGGCCGTATACTTGTCTACCACCCGACGTAGTATAAAAAAATGGATGTTATCCTTTTGTGAAATTTTGTGAAAATTAAACCTGATCGTGATCACCGAATTTATGTACGTATTATTGTAGAATGGTGGTTTATTTAATTAAGTCATACCTAAAACCCATAAATTACAATAGTCTATCGACTAACGTTATATTAGTACACTACATTTTGGTGTTAAGCTATTATTTCCACGTTGCTACGACGCGTAGCGACATTGTAGCGTCTCGCGTCAAATTGCTACGAAGCCTCTAAGGTCTACACCGCTCATATCGATTCAGGGGCCCTACCGCCGACGCTGAAACCGATTACCCTCGGATTTTTTTATTCCTAAAATTTGTCTTAGGTTAAAGCTATTGACAAACACTTCAGGTTAGTTGGTAGAGCTCTAAGGTTTCTACCAGCTGAGCTACACATCAATAACCAACAATCTAAATAGTAATTTAATTTTCGCATTCAAAAATTTCCATGGTAATCGGCTTAAGCTTCGGCGGTAGGGGATCAGCTTGATCAGGGGATCAAGAACAATAGCATGTGACATAATCGGAGTCTATCTAAACATGGATGTAAAATATTTTTATTCATATTACGTAGGGTAACAAATGAGCGTGTACATAACAAAATAAGGGAAATACATTATAAAACATCGATCAGGCCTCCCCAACCCGTCTGGCTAGCGTGGGGAGTGTAGGTCAAATCTTCCTTCCGTGTAGGACGGACGAGAGAGGGTCATGCTCCTGTAGTGGAGACTAAAATGGACCTGATGATGATGATGATAACAAAATAAGCGACAAAGCAAAAACGGTGACCTAGATTAGCCCGAAATCTTTGCGGTGTGAAAAATTATATAGCGGTAAGATTGTACGTGAAAAAAAAAGACCATTGGACAGATCCACAGGCTAAAGGTAGCGCAGCGAGCGATGGAGAGGACTATGCTCGGGTTTTCTTTGAGGGATCGAATCTGGAACGAAGAAATTCGTCGGAGAACTAAAGTTGTCGACATAGCCTTCAGAGTTTGCAAGCTGAAGTGGCAATGTGCCGGTCACATCTACCGAGTAAGTGATGGCAGATGGGGGAGGAAGGTATTAGAGTGGAGGCCGTGCGTAGGACGACGAAGTGTTGGACACCCTCCTTCTATATGGTCTGATGACCTTAAGAAAGTGGCTGAAAGCAGCTGTTTCTGGAAGGCGGAGGATCGTATTTGGTGGAAAGCATTGGGCAAGGCTTACAACCAGCAGTGGGTAGATACAGGCTGAAGATGATGACATGAAAATTTATGGATTTTGTAGCGGATCCCTTGAATTGCATGTTGGAATTAAGAACATTGGAATGTTACTTTTTAATCGAATTTGAATTGTAATTCACGATTACATTCAGTAAACAAACAAAACCATTTCGTTTACATTTTATTCCTCGAGGTATTTTATTCACAATTGTTTCTTTCTGAATTTACAGTGTACGTTAACAAAGAGTCTCGCCCATGTTTGATCTTTTAACCTTGTGACGTCACAGGGCTAATGCTAACGACCTTACTTTTGCCAGTCTTATAAAAGCATAGTGTACTGCATGCAATCTCTCTCGCTTTGTGGCTGCTCTGATTGGTTATGTTTCCAAAAGGTATAATTTATTATTACTAGTGGTCGCCTATTGGTCGAAATTCGATCATAATTAATTTAAATTATGACTTTAACAATAAATATAAGAGTAAATATGCGCGTGTGTGTCAAATACATAGTAGTGTGTGTATTTTTTTATTGATTGAATCTATTTTTATGCATAATTAAAAAAAAGATATTAGCATTCTGTACTCGTTCTCTATGTAAACTATAAGTGTGCGAAATTTCATACTCCTCCGTTCGAAAGGTAAAAAGGGGTACAAAGTTTTTGCGTCACGTATTAATATAATGATGATTATTTCACCATTTGAAGTAGAACATTCAAAGTTAAACATTATATCGATTTGGTGCATCATAATCTAGAATTGTTGCTACATTTCACTGTTAAACTAAACCCCGAAAAATCCATATTTCAACACCGATATTAAAAGTATGTAAACTTCAACTTAATTGTGCAATAAGCATCGTCTAATTAATCGAAAGTTTAAATAACTTTATTTCGCGTAAATATACTAAGTATTTTTTTTGTAATTCTAGTACTCCCAAACAACTATTCATTTTGCTTGCAATTTTTTTTTTTCTAATTTTTACTACATCAATACACCGAAAAACATGGCCGTTGATTTTCTAAATATGTGTGATCGTGATAAAATACTTAGACTGTTCAACCCTTTTAACGAGATAACTTGAAACATTGCAGTCTGAATGATAGGAAAGGTGGAACATTTCTATCAAAGGAAGCCACTTGTATCTATTCTTTCAATCGGTAAGAGATAAAATAAATAAAAAGTGGTTAGAAGTCGATCACCCCGTTGCGCAATTTTTAACTGGCCACGGGAATTCAAACTCTTTGCCTATAAATTTGTGCCGTCGGCTTTGTTATTTTCGGTTATGACCGAGGAGGTTCGTTATGCACAGACTGGGCTTGAGTACTTATCGAACTGGCTTCGTTATAACTATCTTACTCTAAATACCCTGAAAATGCCCGGTGGTGGCCCACGAATTGAGATAGTAAGGTACTGAGTACCTTACTTTCTCAATTCGTGGGCCACCACCAAACTACATCTAACCTGACAATTGCTGCTCATTCACACGCTCATACCTCCAATTCTTACACCTGTCCCGCTCTTTGCTGTCCAAATTATAGTAAGTACCGTGTCATTTTAATAGACAATAGGTGGAAGTTAACTTCCAATAAAATATTGATGTCTTGGCGAGAATGGTCAGTAAATTAATATTTATTTTTAAAAACCTGCGCCATGTTGCAATTCCTAACACACTCAAATTAGTTTATTTGGCTCTCTGTCAATCAATCTTTATTTACTGTATCACATCCTGTGGAGGGGTTCGAAAAAAAATGTGCACAAAGACCCCTCCTTAGGGTACATTCTAACCTATTATGTTCCCTACAGTTATGCTTGTGGCGATAGATATTGTACGCAGAGGAGTTTATGGATTCATATAGAGTTCTATAACCACCCATCGCATATATACAGTAACATAATTTTAAAATTATATAGCTCGGTCAAGTTCGGAAATACAAAGTAAGCCAATGTCACTATATATTGTGAAGAACTGTAAGTCGATTTCTAGCTGCGGAACATCCCTGATGTAACTTAAACATACCAACCTAACTCAAGTACCCAATTTATTAACTTTGCCATGGGTACGACGACGTAGCGGATAATGTGATAAAATCCCTTTAAAGTAACTTGTTAGTTTGTATTTTTTTATACCACGTGGAGTTGCGAACTCATCTTTCCACAGCAGTATTCTTAAACTAGGCCGGATTCTAGCCCACGGGGCCGAAATCGAGGTCGAATGGAGCGAGTAGATTCGCTGAGTGTGTTTTCCATTGATTTCAATGGAAAATGTATTTGACGATCATTCCTCAAGGACATCGATCGATCCCCATTTTTTTTCGACACAAAGCTCAAGCATATCGAGGTCTTTAATTGTGACAAGTTTCATCAAAATTGGTCCAGTGTGACTTTTCGGTGTATTTAAGCGCTCCGTTTATTTATTTAAACTTTATTTACCAAAACTTAAGGGTACATAGGCGGTCTTAATGCTAAAAGCATTCTCTACCAGACAAAAATAGACTAAAAAATAAATTAACAACAATATTGTATAGTACAACAGAAAATATACGTACTTATACATCCGTTCGCTCCACTCAACAAGTATAACATGGGAGTCTTTTAGAACATTATGCTCTAAAAGAATTTTACCCACAAAAGGCTGGCAACGGACGGCCCCTTGGTGCTACTCATTTCTACGGGAGCTGGTGTAATCATCAGCATCGTAATGGTAAGTAATTTTTCAGGTGGCCCATGTACCCTTTCATATAAAAAAAAAATCGGTTGTCTGTAAAGTCGGTTTACTAATAAGAAAATACTGATGGAATGTTTGCATTTTTCAAAAGAAAATTTTAATGGTACGCCTCAGAGCGAGGTAACGCCGCATACGTCATGTTTTTTCGTGCGTGCAGCCGGCTCCGTCGAATTATAAGACGTTGTCACGTCAAAAAAAATCTACATCGGGTGGTAAACTTTTGGCTACGGTAATCGCTTCACATCAGGCAGTATGCTTGTCTGTCACCCGATGTAGTATAAAAAAAAATAAGCATACTGCTCACCCGATGTGGAGCGGTTATCACAGCCATATAAACGCTCATAACACGAATATAGCCTACGCGCCGCCACGCCCGCTGCCAACGCAGCAATTTCTTTCTTTCGGGTGACTTCACTCACTCGCATGAACATAAAAATCCTCAAGGATATTGCCATTCTGCTCCCACATTATGTATGGTGGAGGTTGTTCCCCAGCAGAGCAACTTATAAATATGTTGTGCACTATCTCTCTTTCGCCACAGCCTCGTCTGTCAGTTAGCAGTGTGCACCACCTGCAGGTGAGGTTGACTATTGCTCAAAGATGATTATGTACCACCTTACACCCTTATTGTATCTTAAACTATTGTATTAATTTAGGTTGTCATTTTTTTTAATCATTATGAAAATGTTATATCACATCTTTAAAAATTTACCTAAATTACTGTCTATTTCCAGGCAAAACATGGTCAAGCACATGTAGGTTTTGCAGTCAAAATCCAGTATGGCTAGTTTTTTCAAACAATATATGATTTTGCAGCCCAAAGTCCCCGCTGAATGTCATTCGGTATTAGTAATTGACGACAGCATTCTTTGATGTTTTCAGTAAATTTACTATATCTAAAACAGAATTCAAAGCTAGCATATTTTAAACAATACCTATACAACGTCTGTTTCATGATATAATGGAAAAATAACACCACGAAACTTTTGATAAAATTTTATGTTTCTGCTCATAATTACAAAGTAACCAGATATACCTACTTGAATCTTTATTAACAGATATCCAAACATAACATTGTTATTGATATTAATCAGTTGATTAGCACGCAGTAATGTAATTAACTCCTCATAACATGTTTACTGAAATCTAAATTAACACAAAATCATTTGTTACATCGTTATTCGCTATGCGAACTATGCGTGATATTCGGGTTCGGAGAGCCCTACTAAATAAATATGCTCCGAAGTCTCGCAAGGAACGCGAAAGTTCCCTGAACCTCCCACAAGTATGAGCAAACCCGACCTTTTCATGCGAATAACATTGTTATCATAATATAGTACAAAAATCTGAAACAAAACCACAGAATAAATTAGTAATACATACAGGAGCATACAAAAGCAGATGCCGTACGAGCTACATGCGTCTACGAATGTAGCACGCAAGTAGTTTATGTTCAGCGAGCCATTTCATTGCAAAAGCTGTATAGATAGGACAGGGACGTTGGCTGGGGCCGGCCCGGGCTTACCTCACCTGTGCGCCAGACCCGTAGGCGCGTCACTCTCGCACACAACGCAGCACCACCCCTACAAGTACACGCAGACTCGTTTCAACGGGGGTGGTATGCACACTGTTACATAATCAACAATGAAGGGTGTAGAGTGAAGCCTCGCGCACGCACACAGCCGCGATCTTCTCCGAGGCAGGTTCGGTTAGCTCGGGACACTGGCGGGCGAGCTTTCCCGCCGCGAGGTCCTATAACTCCCAGGCCCGCACCGCCCGCCCGCGCAAACCACTTGTTGAATCTTACAGACTTTTCACACCATATCTGAACGCGGTGAAGTCGCGTCGCGCGTGGTCCCACGACGTTAGTGTCCGCTCTACCTAATTATTGTTTTGTTTTACTGTTTGTTTTCTATATTTCCGAACAGTTGTTGAATTTGAACGCTACTTGTGATGCCTACTACTCTTCGCTTCCGCTCTGCCTTGTTCATTTCACATCTCCTGAATACGCTTCATTTAGTCTTCCTAGTGTTGTTGTTACGGACGACTCTAATTATTATTACAGTATCATGATGCTGCATCTCGCGGTAACTTGTTGTAACTTTTGAAATATTTAAAAACTGTTGTTGAATACTCGTATCTGTGTTACATGTTGACTACTATACTTTATGATAGATATATGTATCCGTTTCTCAATTAAATAAATATTTACGTCGCTGTAAAATCGTTGTTGTGTGAAGAGCTCCAGATCTTAGGTAAGTACTTAATATTAAGCATTGTAAATACTAGTTTCTTCGCAATAAAAGTTACATTATGTATGAATAATATCACAATGACGATAAGATCTCTTGCCATTATCATTAGTAATTGATGGTCGCAAAATTTCCTTAAGTGCCTTCATTAAAATACTTTTTTCTTCGAAAAAGGCTAGAAATAAAATTAAGATAAGCACATTGTTCAGATTTATGACGAGGAAGGAAGTATTCGCGCGCCAACGAGGCGTTATATTAAAGTAAATTAAGTAATGCTACAAAGCGGAAAAATTCTCAGTTTTTCAGAAAAATTCTAGAATGTAATTTAGTCTCTTAGTTTGGTTAAAAGGTTTTTGTAAATTAGTATTATTCAACTCATGTGAAACATAGTAAATTATTTAATGGAAAGTGAACGTGGCACTCGCGTATTTTTACAGGGAAACCTGACTAGTTTCAACGGCAAAAAATTTCGATCTCGGGATTTTGTAAATTATGTGCTTAGAAAACGTTGTTGGTGCAATTTGAAATTCTGCAAATATGTTTTGTTTTCGTAACGTTTTTGATTCGGCGTATTTTTTTAAAAGCATTTATTGTATATGTTTAACATTTTATCTCTTTGTTAGTATACCGCCGTCGGCATTTGGACTAATTGCTTTTTCAGTACATATTGGATTGTATTAAACGATAAAGAGGATAGATATTTAATTATTACAAACAGATTTGAGCATAGGATAAAGTATCTATTTACATATTTATGATTGTATTTTACAGGTACGTATTAAAGGGCAATAATTTCTGTTTATGAATAGTTTTATGTTTTATAACATTAACCAATTGCCAACGTAACGCGAAGCACCACCAATTAGTGTAAATTTATACATTTTATAACACGAACGGTGAAATAGTGAAATCAGTTTCCCTCAGCGGTATTTTCGAACAATTTAGAAGCCTTCAAGAACAGAGTCTTTATATTTCCCTTAAAAGGCTGGCAACGGATCGGCGACCCCTTGGTGTTGCTGATTTCCATGGGCAGTGGTGATTGCTTTCCACTAGATGACCCACATGCTCGTTTGCCCCCATCTTATATAAAAAAATGGTTGCAGTTTATGAAGTATTCCTAGTGTATCGCAGCGAACGTAGCCCTTCCCAGGAGCGTTTTATGGTTTTAGTGACCTCCCTTGCAGCAACATAGCAGTTCCCCTGGGAAAGTCATTAGGCTGCTGTGTTCGCCTAACTGCGAAGCACGATAGGGTTCTGTATTTGACTTATATGTATGTATGTGTCATGTCTGTGTCAGCTCCTTTATCGCACCATAACTATTGAACGCTATAAAAATTAAAATAGCAGAATTTGGTACCAAAATAGGAGTCTATAAAATATAGGGCCGAAAAATGACTATATAATAATAACATTAACCCATTTGTTACTACGGGACTTTATTCACACTAAGCATACGTCCTGCCTAATGTGAGGCGGTTACCGTTGCCATATAAACGCTTACAATATGATATATCGTTCTCGCGCTGTCACCCCCGCTGCCAATGCAGCTACTACTTCCATCCTGATGACCACACTCACTTGCAGGAATACGACAACCCTCAAGGGAATTGTTATTTCGCAGCGGTATTCTGTGAGGTGGAGGTACATCCCCAGTCGAATAACTTACAAATACGCTGTACCCTACTTCGCTAGTGGGTAGGGTGCACCCCGTGCAAGCGAGGTTGCCTTCGGCTCTAGAGATCGTGGTGAGCCACTACACCCCAAATTATTTGACATATATATTTGGCAATAGAAGATTTAAAAAGAAATATATCTTATTTAATTACTTTGTTTTCGAGGTCGAAAATGGGTTTTCAGTAAAATTTTCCGCGTTAATCACTTAACACTCTTTGTAATAAGTTTGTAATAAAATAAAATTTAAAGAGGTTTTGGATTAAATTGAGGCTGAAAAGTTGCTTTACAATGTGATTCAGGATTTATAAAATATAATGATAATTTATATTCCTTGTTAGTTTTATAGAAGAAGGTACAGATATCATACTTGTATTTGAGTTCTTTTTTAAAAAAAATCTTTGTTGCGTCGATTATTTGACACAAAATGTATAGCAATATATATTTCTGGTATAAGGGCTCATCATGACCTTTAGAGCCAAAGCCAACCTTACCTGTACGTGGTGCACTCTGCCGATTGGCAAAAGAGAGGTAGGGTATAGCGTATTTGTAAGCCCAACTGGGGAAGTACCTCCACCTCTCTGAATACCGCAGCCAAATAATAATTCCTTTGAGGGTCGTCGTGTTTCTGCGAGTAAGTTAGGTCATCAGAAAGGAGGAAGGACCGAAGGAGTTGCTGCGTTGACAGCGGGGATGGCGGCGCGCGAGCGATATTTCATGTTCCGAGTGTTAATGTGGCTACGATAACCGCTTCAGATCATGCGGGCGATATGCTTATCAACACCCGACATGGTATATTGTATAGCAAATATTTCCCATCTGTGATTTTACTTGTATGAATCCAGATAATCGACATATATACGCTCTAATTTATGTTTGTTTAATATCTTTAATGTTCTTAATTAATAATGTACTTACCTAATAAAGTTTCATAATAAAATATTAAAGTACGTATGGAGTTAAGCTCTAGAAAGGCGGATTTATTCCTTTAACGGTTTTATTTTAGACCACCTTTAAATATTTGAGATTTTTATAACCAACCCGTAGTTGAGCAGCGTGCTGGAGAATACTCTAAACCTAAAAGTGGTATTAATGTCTAAACCCCTTCGATTGAGGGGAGACCCGTATGCCAGCAGTGGGATGAATAAGGGTAGATGACGACTATACATGAGTATATACAATACAGAGATAAGTTACATTTGTAGAAATATCTATTGTGGTTAATTAGTTATTGAGACAAACCGACCAGCCCCCTTACCACCATCTCTTATTGCGATTCAATAACTGGATTGAATGCTTATTCATACCAATGAATAAGCGACTCTTTTTCAAATGGAATAGAGTCGCTTATTCATTGGTATAATGATGAATAAGCATTCTATTCAGTTATTGAATCGCAATAAGAGATGGTGGTAAGAAGATGGTGGTGAGCATCTCGTAAGTGTGCATAAACTAAATACTAAACCTTAAATAAATAAATGTTACTGGAAAATTACACAGCGCCATCTAGTCCCAAATCAAGCGCAAAGCTTGTGTTATGGGTACTAGACAACTGATAAATGTACTTAAATACATTTTTTTTGTAAATACATACTTATAATACATAGAAAACACCCAGACCAAAACAAATAGACATGTTCACGCAGATAAATATTTGTCTTGTGCGGGGATCGAACCCGTGATCTCGGAGTCAAAGTAGCCAAAGCGTCTAAAAGGATATAACAAGACTAAATCGGAATAAAAATCGTACTGAAATCCTTTTTTATCTGATCGCCGCCCGCCGGGGATGCAGTGTAGGCTTTGTTTTCGATCAAAGGATCAACATGGGGATCCTGAAGCGAAATGCAGTTGGATTTCTCATTCCGTGGATTGAATTTATATTTTTACACGCTTTTATTTAGTTTCACTGCGGTGTCTACAATCAAATCTTGCAAGTTAGATTTAACACACTTCCTAGTGTCCGATGTGGAAGGATATTATTAACTGCGTCCGTCAGTGGTCCGCCTGATAGAAAGCAGTTACCATAGCCTATAAAACGGCTGTAACATCAGGGGCATCACATGCGCGTTCCGATTCAGTAAAAAACTCTTCACGCCCTTTTTGAAGAACCGCATGCTGTAGTCTTCTAAAAGATTGGGATGAAATTTGGTACTTTTGTTTGCTTCCCATTACAATGCACCTAAATGCCGCCATTTTATAATCAAATATGAGGCCGCCACAAAATGACGACTTATAATTTCCATTTTAACTCGTACGATATGGTGAAAGGGCTTGGGTATAGGAAAAAAAAAATCCTATACCCAAAGGTTTCCTGGAAGAGATTGCATATAGTGATAAGGCCGCCTCTTGTACTTTATAATTATTGTTTTTTTTTAATATATAAACTGCGTAGGGTGGCAGACAAGCATACGGCCCGCCTGATGTGAAGCGGTTGCTGTAGCTATATTAACGCTCGCAACATAAAATATCGCTGGCGCGCCGCCAACGCAGCATCTCCTTTTCTCCTCACTCACTCGCAGGAACACAACAAGCCTCAAGGGAATTGTTATTTGGCTGCGGTATTCTGTGAGGTGGAGGTACATTCCCCAGTCGGGTAGCCCGTAAAATCGTTGAGCCCGTGTTTCCATCCAGTCAACTCAGTTTACGCTACACCCAACGATTTTATTATTTTGTCTGATCAATGCCTTAGATTGATGAGGGAGAGGGGTGCGATGACTGAAACCTCGGACCTACCGAATTATTTTTTAGCTTATATATTTTTAGTATTTGTAAATCTTAATAGTGTATATTAAGATTTACAAATACTAAAATAAGGTTTCCGGATTACAACTCCTGTCTTCCTGATGACATCATTCACCCGCAGACAGGGTGCGGAAAACCGAAATAAATGTTTCGGTTTCCGATGCTATCGGTTACCGAACAGTTGAGTATGCTTGAGCAGCGTGGTGGAGTATGCTAAACCCCTTAAGTTGAGGGGAGACCCATATCCCAGTAGTGGGATGAATAAGGGCTGACGACGACGACGAATATTCCATGTAAATTTAGGGCGGAGCGAATAAGACGTGAATAAAATACTCTAACTTTATCCGTTGCTTCGCCCACGTATAATGTACAACCTATTTGCAGCCATTCATTCAATCATTATCATCACCATCAGGTCCATTTTAGTCTCCACTACAGGAGCACGACCCTCTCTCGTCCGTCCTAGACGGAAGGAGGATTTGGTATACACTCCCCACGCTGGCCAAACGGGTTGGGGGGGCCTGATCGATATTTGATAATCTATTTCCATTAGTGGCCTTGTATGACATCCACGGGAAGAAACGGGGTGATTCTATTCTAGTCTGCCGGAAACCACACGGCCATTCATTCATTCAGTCCATTCTAAATGTGAGTAAAATAAATTATTTTTGAAATAAGATTAGTAGTTTCGGAATATAACTCCTAGATACTATATCGTCGTCGTAATAAGGTATTGTTTTCAATCACTATATTTCATCACGCTCCGAGCCGGACAAGCCTAGGACGGGTCGTGACAGCACTTGTAAAAAATATATTATTACCGTCACATTATGCCACTTTGGCGTGCTCGGCCCGTTCCGTCGAAGATACCGTTACGTATACTGAAACCTTTAAGAGCCCTATTACAGTGCACGCTGACGAGCTCTCGCGCAGTACTAAACCCGCGAAGGCCGCCGGTGCATCGTTTTTTGTTTGTCATTTTGAAGTTATATTTATCGTTTTTATTGAAATAAGATAATAAATTCATGCTACAAAGTTTATTCATCATGAAGTAACAATTATTCTCGTATAAATTTTGCTCAATAATATTATTGTTTATTCGAGAAATTTAAAAGAATGTTTTTTGGTTAAAAGAATGTTTTTTTTTCTTTATGAAATCAATGATATTTCAAAATTCTGAGGCCGCCACGAACTATACGACTATATAAGAAATAACATTCTATTTTTTTATTTCATTTGTTTGGAACAGTAGTAGGTACAATCCAGGAGCTCAAAAAAATGAATATGCGCATTTTATGAAAATCTTTCTCTGCAATTTTGGGTTTAATTAAAAAGTTAAGCAAAATTTACAAAAAGCGAGGGGCATTCTAATCAGTTGAAAAAATTTTTAGATATCGAAATTTATTTGAAAAAAAAAATCAGTTTTATGTTACTTCATTCAATGCAAATAAACTCATTCATTCAATCAAAGGCGAGGAAATTCCCGTAATTAGTACAGTCTAATCACCCCTATACTTCTGAGATAAAAATATTTTCCTTTAGGTTAACCCAGAACATATCTAACCCGAGTGCAAAATTAAATATTCAAGGAAATACCTTCAGCTGTTTATGCGTAAATGACACTCAAATTTACAGACATGCAAATATCCAAGAGCGATTCTGTCAGTATAATAAGTAAATATAGTATAAGAGTAAGTTTGGGGTGAAAGTGGTTCATCAACTTCTTTGAACCAAAACCAACTTCACCTGCACGTGGTGCACCCAGCTGACTGACGAGGCTCTGGTGAAAAGAGAGGTAGGGCATAGCGAATTTTTTAGGCCGCCCAATTGGGGAACTACCTCTACCTCACAAAATACCGCAGCCAAATAACAATTGATTTGAGGGTTATTGTGTTCCTGCGAGTGAGTGAGGTCACCAGGTAGGAAAGAGTTGTTGCGATGTCAGCGGGGGTGGCGGCGCGCAAGCGATATTTCATGTTGCGAGCGTTAATATGGCTATCGTAACCGCTTCACATCAGGCGGTCCCTAAAAAGTCGCTCGAAACAAGCCGCGGGAGAAAGTTAGTGTTGTAATAAATCATTCTTTATGATAGCAAGTGATTTATTTATCAAATCACTGTCAGGGACTGCATCAAAGCAACGTTTATTTTTTGTGTTTGAATCTATTACAACAACGATGATGGATGATTACAGTTATTGCTTGTTTTCGGCGAAAGTGTTAATTTTTATCCGACTGTTGAAAAAGGGAATGTATTTCTAGAGTATAATATAACAATAATAATATATTGTACTACTGCAGGGCAGCTTGTGGCGTGCTGTGATGAGTAACGACCATGGGTACTAAATCTCAAAAGAGTCGGTTAAGGCCTTTGTCTCCGACGTGTCATCATCGGTCGGAGTGTAAACAGAAGAAGGCCCGCTGCACTCTCAGCTCTAGCTTGCCTTCATTCCGTCCAGAGAGGAGTCGTTAGAGCTATATGATTTTTAGAGCCTAAGCCAATCTCACTTGCACGTGTCGACTAGCTAACGAGGCTCTAGCAAAAGAGACGTGAAGCATGTTGCACCCGACTGGGGACGTAAACCTCACAGAAGGGGAGTAAGTAGTTCATCAACATCTTTGAAGCAAAGTCAACCTCACCTGCACGTGGTGCACCTTGCTGACTGACAGACGAGGCTCCGGCGAAAAGAGAAGTAGTGCATTGCGTATTTTTTAAGCTGTCCGACTGGGGAAGTGCGTCCACCTCACAGAATACCGCAGCCAAATAGCAAATCCCTTGAGGGTTGTTGTGTTCCTGCGAGTGAGTGAGGTCACCAGAAAGGAAGGAGTTGCTGCGTTGGCAGCGGGGGTGGCAGCGCGCGAGCAATATTTCATGTTGCGAGCGTTAATATGGCTACGGTAACCGCTTCACATCAGGTGGACCGTATGCTTGTCTACCACCCGACGTAGTATAAAAAAAAGAAGATCGCAGCTAAATAACCATACCCTTGAGAGATGTTATGTTAATACGAGTGAGCGAGATCACCAGACGTATAAGTATAAGGTACATCAAGCAAGGCTGTACTGTACTATTTCACACGTGGAGTATAAAAAAATGGGGCGTGGCTGCGTCATGGACACTCGACATTGTTGTACGTGAACGTTATATGCACCAAAATTCTTACTAACACAGTCTATGGACCCTCAGGGTCTGATAATAAAGTATTTTTATTTTATTTATTTTATTTAAAATGGCAGCGCTTTCCAATTCCCCGCAAGTGATGTTTCATAGTCCTTGCTTACCGTAATAAATGATTGGATTTTGGATGGAGACGATAGAATTGTAGATGCAACCAGAGGCACCGGCTTTTAGAAAACCTCATGGGTGCTCATGCTCAATTGATGACTCGAAAAAATTGCGAAGTGTGAGAAGAGAAATGCACACTGATCGTCCGATAAATAAAATAATGTCCTACTTAAATACTGCATACTTAATTACTAATTATGGTTGATAAAAATATAAAATGGGTCGTCGGGTAATGAAAAAACGCCCATCCCTAAAAGTCGATTAGGTACTGATCTGTTCCTTGATGTCTATTCTCAGAGGTGCTCGGCACCCACTGTTAATTTCTCGTGGGTGCTCGAACCCTCGAGCACCCACGGAGTCGGCGCCCCTGGATGCAACATCAAACTATCTATATATATCATATATATCATAACCATCTATCCCCATTCATTCATTTTTTTGAATTGCAAAAAAATGAATGATAATAAAATCGGGGGATAGAGAAGAAAATTTAAAGACGTATTCAAAAATACCACATCGGACGCGTCAACATAATTTGGCATGCAAAACAAGCCAACTTTAACCACAGTCTGTATTTTGATTGATTTAATTAATTCTCCTCTATGTGCTTAGCAATAGGTGCGTTTAGTAAGTTCTAAGCTGTTAAACCACTAACCCGCAGTCAATTAAAGAGGCGGAGCAGTTCTAAACTACCTTGCAATTACAGTTACCATCTCTGAAGATATAATCTAATGCTCGTCTCATGAAATAAAAACGCTTTATTTTTAAGAAAAATAAAGAGGAGGTATAAGTTGTGTACAAATGGCATTATTTTGTATCGAGATACACGATTTCCATCCGCAGAAATCTGAATTACAACCATTCAGGTTTCTGTGTCTCCTGTGTAGCCAGAATTTACACCGACTACCATCAACAGGGCAATGAACAATGAAGTCTACTGTAGTTCTGAGGAAAACTAGGCGTGCCTAGGAACTCACAACGAATGTAATTTAAAAAAGTAGGAAGCTTTTGAAATTAGACAATTACAATCGGAGATTGGTTAGTATAATCAGTGGCGTACAGGGTGGCAGAGCGGGCAAAATGCCACGGGTCCCCGGACCTAAGGGCCACAGATTCGAGAGCGTAATACAAAAGTAGAAAATTACTAAATTTGAGTCTTAAGTTTTTCGGGTTAATTTACCTTACCGTGGCTTTCTTCGCTTAGTAAAACGCACGCCCGTGGCAAATTTTCCGTCTTAAGGTTTTTGAATTATTTAAAATTTGTTGGGTTAACTTTTTGCGGTTTTCTATACATTGCAAATGACTATACTGAAAAGTTTCAGTTTAGCAGTTCAGATCCTTTAAACCACCGGAACGCGCGAGTAATATCATAAGTAACTGAGTTAAGTATATCAGACTTCAAATAGCTCAGTGAATGATGGATAGAAATATGCTTCTGGTTTTTTAAGGAGTCCTATCCGGGGCGCGGACACGTCAGTCACCGGACAACCAAAGTTGCCAACATACTTAGTTCTAAAAGTCCGTAAATAAAATTGCAGTGAGCCACATCTGCGCTGAGTCAATGATGGCAGATAGGGAAGGAAAATTGTAAAGTGGAGACCATATATAATGTTAGATTGCGCCGAGATGACCCGCGATGCCCCCAAAAAAGCGGCTCGATGCGAAAAGCGGAACAACGCTTATAGTGTGATGTGAAGTATTGGAGAAGACCTACAGGTATCTAGCAGAGGGTAGATACAAAATGATAATGATGATAATAATCATAAGCAACTAATGTTACAATGAAAATGAATATATTTATCCGTCTTTCATATCAGAATGAAATATTGAGTCAATGTAATTTTTGTTGCATAGAAAATCGAAGATTCACGTTAAGTAGGTACTAATAAATCCTTATTGTATGCAAGCCAAGCCACTAACAGAGCTAGTCAGTATGTACATAAATTTCGAATAAACTTTATGATATACGTGAAGCAATATATTCGAAGGACAGTTAGTAGGGTCGACTCCCAATATTTTACTACACAACTAGACACAAGTGTCGTTAGAACTTCAGGCTCGGCAAGCTCTTAGATATATTTATTTGGTTCACATGTCTCTAAGGACTGAAATGAGTTTAAAATTGTAATTAGGAAAAAAGCAATTGCCTAATAGTTGAGACAGTTTAGGATAAGATTTAGAGAAATTTAATATTTTTTTCAATGAAATACGAATCAACTATTTACATAGCTTATTGGTACGAAATGGAGTGATGACCTATCAGGATCGAGGGGAGACGTTGGATGTAGGTGGCATTGGACCGGTCATGCCTGGAAATCAAATTAGGAAGGCCTTTATTCAACGATGGACATCAATAGGCTGATGATTTACACAACCATATTTACTATTACACAACAGCGCTGCGCATGCAAGCTGAGTTTGCTATTCTATTGCAATTGTACGCGAATAATGTATGCTTTTTGCTATAAAAGTATGTATAAGGAAGATCAAGAAAAGTATTGTCTCTATCAATCTGTATTTTATACTTTGTAATTAATGCTACACATCTTCTGCAAACTCAGCACAAACTGCAGATGAGATAAAAAGCAAGTCATACTTGAACTTTTTGGTGTTCGGTCTAGCTCGTTGTGAACATTTATTTTCTGAACACTATCGACTGTTCAGGCGATAGTATTCGGTAAAGCTGTTTCATTTAGCTGCTGAGTTCAGATAAACAGCCAGTCATAATTGAATTGGATACTTGGAGTTCTTACCAGCGCGTTGAGAACATTTGTTTTCTGAACACTATTGCCGATTTAGTCTCGTACTACTCGCCATAATTTAAAATATACTTTCATACCACCTTGATAGCTAGCGCTATTGTGGGAACTACGCTATTAAGAAGCATTTTCTACCGCGCATGGCGAAATTAATGAGATAAAATATGTAACAAATGGCATACGGCCAACACGTTGCCATCGGCGTCGGCTGCCTTTTTGATCATATTTTATTTATTTATTGAAATTTTACTTACCACAAAATATGATTACAAAAGGCAGACTTAATGCTAAGAGCATTATCTACCAGTCAAAAGCAGATATAACGAATACCCCTTACATAATAATAGTTAAGTATATGGTGATTATGTGTGATCGGATTATGGAAGTAATACCCGATAGTAAGTAATCACTTCATCCGTTTTACGCTCAATTTCTGCTCTTCTTATATTTTATTCACTCGTTCTTGTGAAATATAATAGTTCCTCATACTATTTGCAACAACATACAATACAATATTTTTTTCTTTTTATTTACCTATAATATAAATATTACAAAGGACAAAGTAGCATATTAAAGTTCAACAGGCGACTTTATCACTAAGTAATCTCTTCTAGGGTTTTTTAGGTAAAGGGGAGGGGATAAGACGGGAAAGGGCGCAGTAAAATATGGCATTTAGTATTTTTAGGGTTCCGAACCTCAAGGAAAAACGGAACCCTTATAAGATCACTTTGTTGTCCGTCTGTCTGTCTGTCTGTCTGTCTGTCTGTCTGTCTGTCTGTCTGTCTGTCTGTCTGTCTGTCTGTCTGTCTGTCTGTCTGTCAAGAATTTATATGTCGAGAATGCGTGGAGGTATCAAGCTGAAATTTGAACTGTATACTCAGGTCCACGGTCCCATGAAGTTAAAAAAAAATCTAACTGCTAAGTTTACGTAGAAAAAAGTTACGGCCGTTTATTCAGCAAAAAACGCATATTTCGACACACTCAAGGGAATCAAAACCTATAGGGTACTTCCCGTTGACCTAGAACTATGAAATTTGGCAAGTAACATCGTTATAGACTACAAGTACAGGAATAAATCTCAAAACTATACATTTGTAAATAGATCTTAAAAAATAGGGGGTCTATATTTTTATAGGGTGTCGAAATTTCAAATTGAAACTACTAGTTCAAATGGGGTATCATATGAAAGGGCTTGATGTACACATTGCAAAATATATTTTATTTATTTTTTTCGCCGCATTATTTCTTATTTATAATGAAAAATATCAAATTTAATAATGATACTACGTACCTACGGAACCCTCGGTGGGCGAGTCCGACTCGCACTTGTCCGGTTTTTTTATACATTACCAATAAATTTCCGTTGTTGCAAAAGTCTGCAAATTTTCCAGTCCCTAGTACTTATAAAGTAACGTTTGGCTTGTAAATGTTAAATTTTCAATAGATTTATGAAAGTGCCTAGACGTGGAAAGTATAAGTTCTGGGAAAGTTACCAAAAACCACTGGGAAAATGCTTGCGGTGTAGACAGACAGCTTGTCCAACTTTTCAATGTACTTTCTCTTTACGATAGCAAACAAAGTACCCTGTTTTAGTTCATTATAGTGTTTCTGAACTACTAAAATTTTCTGTGTTGGATTAAGTCTCGTTTGATGTTCTTCCTTTTCAAAGAGTTAATGTTTGGTCAATAATTAAATAGCTAAGGGTTGTGTTTAGAGTTGTTTGATATGATGCTCACGGTTTCCGTTATACAAACGCACAGCTGACCACCGGACGTGAATTTACCCTCACATTAGAACTGAAATGAAAAATAAATACTTAAATGGGGTTATGTGCGGTTCCCGATGAATTTTCTCTCTCGTACTATCAAGTTGTGGAAAGGACTGTTTGTCAAGGTGATCCCAGGAGATAATTACAGTATCAAGTTCTTCAAAGAGGGCATAATGATACATTTACAGGGTTACATTACATGATGCCCTTGCGGATGCTAGATGGTTAATCGCTTACAATCAGCCTGAATGGCTTTTCATCAATGAAGGAGTGATTCTATGGTATGGCTAATGGAGTATAACTAAAATACCAAAACCTTCCTTAATTTAAGGTTTTGTATAAATTGGCTGAAATATGACGATGACTATTGAAGATGTAGGAAAAAACTGCAGACCAAGTATATAGTAGACGCATGTCGACAGTATGGTTCCGCACCTTCGAACGCATAATCTTGGCATGGATTTCTATCAGTCGCATAGGTAATAAATCATGGTAAGTTACTTTTATATGCTTTATGCTTGTATAAAACAATAATAAACAACCAAATTCAACCAATTACAACAACAAGTTAATAGTAGTACTATTACTTATACTGTGGTAGTATACTCATATTTATTGCGTGTCGTTGTTTGAGTTTGGCACGCTTGGTTCTCATACAATTCTAATTGCATACAATTTCTATTTGATTTAATTTTGTTAGTTAGTAAGTCTGTTATATTATGACTTCAGTTTATTATTCACATATTTCTGTTCTTTTCTACAGTCATCATCAAAAAGTACCTAGTATTTACTGACAACACATCTGTTTCTATAAAAGGGAACGTTACTGACATAACTATCAATGTATAGCTCAAACCACTGGACGGGTCGAATCGAAATTTGGCTATCATATCATAGGCACAGGCAAAGAAAAAAATCATGATTCCCACCGGAACCCGTGTGTACAAAGTAGCGGGCACAAGCTACTGATGCATAAAATAAGAAAGAAAAACAAGGAAGGAGTTGCTGTTTTGAAATGAAATGACATGTCATTTATTAGACGAGCTCGGTGGTCGAATGGTTAGCAATGGCCACTTTGACTCCGAGGTCGCGTTTTCGATTGCCGCACGACAAATATTTGTGTGAATGAACATGTCTGTCTGTCTTGGTCTGGGTGTTTTATATGTATTATATGTATGTATTTACAAAGGAAAATGTATTTAAGTATAATATCAGCTATCTAGTACCCATAGTAAAAGCTTTGCTTAGTTTGGGACTAGATGGCCGAATATAGGATACATGGTACATTGATAGATAATTTTATAGTAAGTACAGCGTGTGTCGCCGTTGGAATGGAACAAGGCATGCAAAATATTTAAATGATATCTAATTGAGTATAACTATTATTATTCAATTCGCAGACTATGATGCTATATAATTTACGAAAATAATAATCACAAAGTAGGCAGCGAGGGTGACGCTGCCAAATTTGTTATGCCAACGTTGATATGGCCACGGTAACTGCTTTACATGAGGCAGACTAAAAAAAAAGGCAGTATAAAAATAAAAATCTAAATACATGCTAATGTAATTTTATTACTTCATCTACAGTTTCTATTTCAGATTAATTATATTTATATTTTAATTAAAACTAATCAGGCGTTTTAATTAAACGAGCTTAAAAAGGGTTCTACTGCAAGCGTTTAGATAAAGTTTAATACTTATAATGGGTAAATACTTAAAACTTCATAAGCCCGTTTCGATACAGTTTTGGGTGTACGAGTATTTTCATAATAATATTTCCATTACTGTCGTTATTTTTTTGTTCATTTGTCATATTTGAAAATAAAACCATTTAGTAAAAGTCGTTGCGTATTCTGAGTAGAAGTCTAATCAAATATCTCGACTGAGTTTGTCACAGAGCAGGAAAAGTGTTGTTGTATGGGAGCCCCCCTTATATATTTGTTTTATTTAATTATTTCTTTTTAAAGTGAATATATAACTAAATTTGTTTGTCAATCAGGGGGTACTGGCGGGGAATGGGGAATGTTACGTTGTTTCTTTTCTTTCATTTTTCATTACACGTTTGCATTGTTGTGCAGACGTGTAATGAAATAAAAACAGGCATAACAGTATAAGTTTGGTAATTTGTTGAGTTTCTAAATTGCTGTTTTTTTTTTCTTTTAATGTATTTGTGTGAACTATCCCAGTTTTTTGCTGTTTCCCTTCATTTGTTATTATAAATATTCGTGGATAACTGTAATTGGCCTAAGATTAAGTAATTAGGTTAAGTATTTTATGTAATGTGGATGTTGTTGTCCCAAATATAAATAAATAATAAAATAAAAAATATTATGTGAGTATTTCAAGCTACCTATTGCCGTTATCAATTGCGAGCAAAAACGAGCGAATAAATCACGTTTGTTGTATGGGAGCCCCCTTTAATATTAATTTATTCTATTTTTTAGTATTTGTTGTTATAGCGGCAACAGAAATACATTATCTGTGAAAATTTCAACTGTCTAACTATCACGGTTCATGAGATACAGCCTGGTGACAGACGGACGGACGGACGGACGGACAGCGGAGCCTTAGTAATAGGGTTCCTTTTTACCCTTTGGGTACGGAACCCTAAAAATATAACAAATGTTAATATAAAATACATTACTCACCCTTTGATAAATGACACAATCGACTCAAGTCCGTATAAGAAGGAAAACTTGAAATGGTACAAATTCTTGCTGAAATACTTGATTAGACCTTCACCACAGTATAAGTAATAGAACCACATACCTTCACCGTAAATATTTTATGAAAGTAAACGCAATCAATCACAATTGGAAAAAATATTTTCTAAGTTCCGGCCTCTCCTGCCATTACTAACATACCATTAATTCCAATTATTGTGTGTTCAATGACACACACTTTTTAGGAAGCAGTTACAAATTTGCTTATTCATTCTTTGAATTTTTGCGTTTCGTTTATTCAGTTAGTTTTACCGTTAAATCAATTAGTGCAAAATAATCATTTTTTACCAAACGGGCTTAAAGGTTCCAAACGGGCATACGGGTCTGATGTAAGGCGGTTACCGTAACCGCCTTTAACCGTACCGCTAAAAAGTGTGTGTCAATATTTGCGTAAAAAGTATGTGTCCATACTTTTTACGCAAATATTCAAAGAATGAATAAGCAAATTAGTAACGGTTTCCTAAAAAGTGTGTGTCATTGGACACATACTTTTTAGGAAACCGTTACTAATTTGCATATTCATTCTTTAAATATTTGCGTTTCGATTATTCACTTAGTTTTACCACAGTATAAGTAATAGGACTACGTACAATATGGCCATTCCCTGCAGCTATCTCGGATCGACTTCACCTCCCCTCTGAGACAAATCTGGAACAATTTGTGTGGCGCCGCACGCACACACGCTCATTCACGCACTGCACAGACGTCATTATTTATGTAGTAGTAAACGGCGCGACATTTGTATGGAGTGGCCGAGGTGTTTTACCGCTAAGTCCATTAGTGCAGAATAAACAATTTTTAAATCAGTGCACTTTACTGTAAAGCATAATACTAATAAGTTATATTTTATTCTTATTTTTAACAAACTTACTAAATTATTTATATTTAATATATAAACCAAGTGTAACAAATATAAAATACTGTAACCGCTTATTATCAAGTGAGTCGTATGGTTGTATGGCATCCGACGTAGTATATAAAAATCTAAAATTTAGAAATATTTTCTATTGCAAAAATATATTTGTGTGAATACTTCGTGCAAACATCATTAAATGACGCAGTAACTCTAAATTTGTGAAGCCTAGAACAGCGTAATATTCAGTGAGAAAATTCTGGACAAGATATTCCAAACCGTGCATGGAAATTTGTAAAATATGCAACATATTTGAAGCCAGCTATGTGAAATCTGGTGAAATTTAATTACCTTCATATCGGGAAAGCATGGCATTCGACGAAGAATTTTATTACGAACGCGTGGGTTTTAGTTACGGTAAAACAGTCAAGTACGAGTTGAGTTTGTACGTTGAAAATACCGTACCATAATACGATTTTTTGTTATACCACTTCTGGTTCTGAACGGGCATACGGGTCTGATATAAAGTGGTTACCGTAACCGCCTTTATACAAACAGTAAACATGCTTACATTAAATTGCTCGCGCGCTGCACCCTCGCTGCTAACGTAACATCTCCTTACGTTTGGCGACCTCATGCACTTGCAACAATGCAAGGATTCTCAAGGGTGTTTTTATTTGACTATGGATTTCTGTGAGATCGAGGTATACTCCCAAATGGCGTGACATTTTTCCAGAGCCACGCTAGCTGACTCGCTTTCACACAATTGATCGGTATTCACAGGATCTTTTTTAACTAATACCTCGTTACTCGAGATAATGTTTTCACCGTTTTTAAAGGATACGTTCCTAGATACTAGGTCTAAAAGACTGTCATATCTGTGAACTCTCTCGTATCTAGTCGTTTTATATACGCCATCGCCGAATAAAAACGCATACGATAAAATGAATCTGTAAAACGAACCGTTATTTTACCGAACCAAACTGTATATTTTGTCGAATGTGTACCCATATTTTGTTAGATGCTTTTACTGGATATGGAATACTGTCGTGTGTGTGAATTCGCTCGTACAATAAAAAAATAAAATATTACGATGAAACAGGTATGTAAAACGGTTCGTTGAAAGAGCCCTAAACATGTATTTCTTCTTTATTTGTTGTAGATATAGATCATTATTTGCTTTTTTACCATAATCAAATTAATTTATTATGATGATAATAGTCTCTTGAATTTGATATATATTTTTGATAATTAAATATTATATTTAGTTTTGGAATTGACAGATTAAATCGCCATCTGTCCGATTCTGTGGCTTTCCTTAAACACAGCGGTACTCTAAAATGAACAATTTATTCGACACGCTTCCCTTGGGGTATCAAACATAATCATAACAGAAATATTAAATATATTTTTTCATATCTGGACCGCGTATACATATTTATTTACGAATTTCCTATAACAACTCAAATATGTATCATCAACGGAAAATAAAATTTAATAATTTATTTCCATTTTCAATTTATTATCTACCATATTTGCTGTTTTTATTTACAATCCAATATACGATGACGAGGCGAAGAATTGTATGATTCTTATGCAATAACTCTTTATTGCATAAGAATCATACAAAAACATGTAATGTTAATACAATAGGCTGTCTTACTAATAAATCTTTTAGGTGTAGATGACCAGGAAACTGTCCAATATTATTAAAGATCTTTATATTTTTTTATACAACTATAGGTGACAAATAAGCATACGACCTGCCCGATGGTAAGCAGTCATCGCAGCCTATGGAGGCTCGCAATACCAGAGGCATCACTCACACTTCGCCGTAAACTAAAATATTTACAGTTGTTATTTGTTAAACATAGATATCGAATTAATTATTGTTATGTCCTCGTTGTTTAGTATTTACATTGTAGTTAATTTAATTGTAGAGCCAGTAGCCTGAACGCGGCAGCGCGTCATTGTATTATCGTATTACAAGAACATAATACGATAATACAATGACGAGCCCGGTTTTCGAATGGCGAACCAAGTCCACTTTGACTCCGGGGTAGCGGGTTCGGTCCGGGGTAGACAAACAGACTCATGCACACAAATATTTGCCTTGTGCGGGGCAAGGCAAATATTTGTGTGCATGACTCTGTTTCTCTTGGTCTGGATATTTTCTATGTAGGTATGTATGTATTTACAAAAAAATGTATTTAAGTACATTTATCATTTGTCTATTACCCATAGCACAAGCTTAGAACTTAATTTGGGACTAGATGGCGCTGTGTAAATGATCATGAAATATTTATTATTATGTATCTCACTTAATTCACGGTCCAGCCCGGTCATTTGATAGGCGTGCGCGGGGATATGGATCCAACGCGTAGAGGCACCTTTGAGAAGTTTGATGTAATGTAATGACGAGCTCGGTGGCGTAGCGGTCAATAACGCGGCTTCGACACCAACGCTCGTGGGTTCGATTCCCACACGGGACAAACATTTGTGTGCATGAACATGTCTGTTTGTCTTGGTCTGGGTGTTTTCTATGTATCATAAGTATGTATTTACAAAAAAAAAAATGTATTTACGTATGTTTATCAGTTGTCTAGTACCCATAACACAAGCTTCGCTTACTTTGGGGCTAGATGGCGCTGTGTAATTTGTGTGACAATATTTATTTATTTATATTATTTATTTAATGTTGTACGCCCGCCGTGACCCGCTCCAGGATATGTCAATGGAACGATATACCCATGAGCAGATTATTTATTATTATCTCTCTTAAATCACGGGTCAAGCCCGGTCATTTAAAAGGCGTGCGCGGGGATATGAATCCAATGTAATGTTGTACGCCCGCCGTGACTCGCTCCAGGATATGTCAATGGAACGATATACCCATGAGCAGGTCTCGGCAGGCGTTGAGACTATTGCGAAGTGTGATGGAAAATAAATGGGCTATGGAGATGAGATCTGGGTGAAATTAATACCGGGCTATTACAGAAGAGGGACGGACGCCTGCCATAACTGCTTTTATTGCTAGTTATTTCCGGCAGGCGAGTGAGTGCCAAGCCACCGCCTGCCGGTAACTTCGGAGTAAGCGCAGCACACCTCTTGACATCCCTGAGTCACTCACACCGGTGTTGCCCCCTGCCGATTTCCTGGCATTTCGGGGGTCCATCTCACTAGATGTCAAGAGTCATAGGATGTCAAGAGGTATAACAATAGGGCAGTAAGCGCAGCACTTCGGGGGTCCATCTCACTAGATGTCAAGAGTTATAGGATGTCAAGAGGTATAACAATAGGGCAGTAAGCGCAGCACACCTCTTGACATCCCTGAGTCACTCACATCGGTGTTGCCCCCTGCCGATTTCCTGGCATTTCGGGGGTCCATCTAGTGAGATGTCCATCTAGAAATCGGCAGGGGGCAAGACCGGTGTGAGTGACTCAGGCATCCATCTCACTAGATGGACCCCCGAAATGCCAGGAAATCGGCAGGGGGCAACACCGGTGTGAGTGACTCAGGGATGTCAAGAGGTGTGCTTCGCTTACTCCGAAGTTACTCGCGGCGTGATGCCCTTTAACACTTCCACCCCTGGAGCATATAGCTCTAGCGGCTCCTCTCTGGACGGCCAATGAAGGCAAGCCAGAGCTGAGAGTCCTGCGGGCCTTCTTGTGTTTACACTCCGACCGATAAAGACACGTCGGAGACGAAGGCCCTGACCGACTCTCTGGAGACTCGGGTCCGTGGTGTCGCTACTCACACAACAGCTCGCCACACAAGCTGCCCTGCGGACTTATATATATTATAATAAATGATGATTTTGTACTACGAGTCAAAAGAGAAATACGGGCCAATTCAGAAGAAAGCATGTTTAAGCGGTACATACTTGTGAAGCTCTCAGTCGCCTAGGCTAGATGATTTGATTACTGTCACCGCGAACCAGAGTGAAACTAAATAAATGCTTGTAGTATTTAATATTCAAATTCTATAGTTTATAATGCAAAATAAACAAATAACTTGGAAAATGAAGGAATATCTACAAGAAAGTCAGTAAATTAGATTTTTATTTATTTTTATTATTAATGTAAATACATTTGAATATTTTTCAGATGGTTAAAGTTATTACTCGTTCACATCTGAATAATTTTCAGTACATTTTCAACATAGTTTTGCGAGAGCTCGCTGAAAGCAAATATTTATTTGGTAAATGTTACCTACGTGAAAACAAACCGGTATTATGGACAGAGATTCATCGATAGCCCACTGGAATGTCCATTCATGAGAGTACAAGGAAAAACCAAATAAATCTATAAACTATTATGTAATTAATATATACTATTCAATGGCTTATCTATAGGTAGGGTAGCCATCAGTCCGGGTTTCCCCGGATTCGGGGTTTCATTTGAAGCCCAGGATAAAAAGTTTTAAATCACTACCGGCAGCTCAGCAGTGATGACTTCCGCTCCATGCTGCGAATAACAGTCTTGTCACAGAATAAAAATTAATGCTAATACTGAAAAACACTGATGACATGTCCGGGTTTTAAGATTCAAAATCTGGAGCATCTTGTTCTAGTTGCTAGCATTTAGTAATGGCAACCTTATCTATAGGTAACTATGTAACCCATGCTTCCATATTTATACAATAATTATACCTACATGTGAAATTGTGTGTGTGTTTGTTATCTGGCACAATCGATTGGTGCACATTATGAAGTAGGTAGGTATATCTCGAGAAAAGACAACAGCTATCTTTTGGCTGGATAATTCATGCGAAGCTGCGGACACATCTATTAGTTATAATAAAAACCACCAAATTTTAGTATTGCAAAATTACATACTATGTTAGTGAATAATGATAATACAAAATTTTTGTTGGCTGTTAACTTCATTCCCGCTCGACAAAAGGAGCATAATATTTTAAGGGTAAACCTTAAAATATTAGGCTCCTTTTGTCGGGCTGTCATGTAAAAAAATTTTTGAGATAATGTTGACGTCGACACTGGTGGCCATACATCGCTTGAATCTCACATTAAGATTTACTCTCTCAGAAAATTCTGAAGGAAATAAACTGTGCATATGTTATTCCGTGAGAATTTTCAATAAACCTTTCTTTGTGGTTGCCTACGTTCAAGGGCGGATCCAGCTTTGGCACTAGGGGTCGTCACATAGTTGTGGTCAAGTCACACTCAAGTTATAATTAAATTTTGATAATAAAAGATACAGGTAAAAAGTGGGTATTTTATTAATGTATGTAAGTACTGTACTTAATATATATTGAGACAAAAAAATATATAAAAACATTAAGTTTAACAATGTTAATTAGTGGTCATGACCCCCATGACCCTCCCCCTGGATCCGACCTTGCCTACGTTATAATAGCTATCTATATGTAAAATTTCAGACCTATCCGTCCTGTCGTTTAAGCTGTACATTGATCGATCAGTCAGCAAGTCCTTTTATTCTATTCTATATTCTATTCTATATTCTATATCTATAATATAAAAATGAATCGCCAAATCAACCAATTCGACTAATTTCAGCCGGCAGGCCACCACAACAAATAAGAGTGGACGACACATATGGGGCGACGAAGAGTAGGACGCCCCTACTCTTCTCTCTAGATCCTTGGTTCCGAACCTAGGGGTAATTCCCCCCGCAGGGGTAAAATAGGAATTCTGTAGGGGTAATCAAGCTGACAAAAGATAACATAATTAGTTCAGTCCAATAAGACCTAATCTAAGGACGAGGGTAAAATCAGTTTCCTTTATTGGTCATAGGGGTAACAACATTGAAAAGGTTAGGAAACGCTGCTCTAGATGGACCGACGACCTAAAAAAAATGGCTGGTGGATGAGCAAAGCGTAGGTTCGCATATGGTGGAAAGCATTAGGAAAGGGTTATATCCAGCAGTGGGTAGATACAGGCTGATAATGATGATAAAATGGCAGACATCACACCCAAGATTAAATGAAGAGGGAAATACGCGTGCCAGCAGCACAATCCTCAACTTTATGGTTCGGCAGAAAAAATAATTGCCGCCAAACTTAGCGTTTGCATGCAACAAATTTATTATTTCGTACCTTATGTACGTTGTAAGTTATCAGTGTAATTCGTCGTCGTCGTCAACCTTTATTCATCCCACTCCTGGGATACGGCTCTCCCCTCAACCAAAGGAGTTTAGAGCATATTCCACCACGCTACTCAATAGGGAATATGCAAAAAAGTTTAATTGGCCTCAAATATTTTTTTCTACATTCTTTATTGTCTTTACATTATACATAAAAGGGTTTTTTTTGTTAGTTATTACTTAAACCCAGAAAAAAATATATTAAAAAGTGAAAATTATGCTACGAAAATTCAAACTTACAAAACGCGTCACCATTGGTCGAAATGAAATATGACGTCATTGGTCATGTCAACCTCCTACCTCCATGTTAGCCTCCCCAACCCGTTTGGCCAGCGTGGGGAGTGTAGGCCAAATCCTCCTTCCGTCTAGGACGGACGAGAGAGGGTCGTGCTCCTGTAGTGGAGACTAAAATGACCTGATGATAATAATAATAAATGGTCATGTCAACAATCATGTCATTTGATTTACCGGCGTCGATAATATATTGAATAAAATTGTGTTACTGTGTTAATAGCATTTGTGAGAAAAAATATTGTTTTGAAACTGTATTCCGGTGTGGATTACTTGTAAATAATATGAATAATATGTGGAATCAATCGGACGATGACAGAAACTGGTTTTGTGAAAGCACAATCAGATAATCTACCGAAAATAGATGAATTTATGATGTCGCCATTTTTGCATCAAATTTGGGGTGTAAGTGGTTCATCAACATCTTTGAACCAAAGTCAACCTCACCTGCACGTGATGCACCCTGCTAACTTACAGACGAATCTCTGTGAGCGCGCGAGTGATAAAATATTTCATGTTGCGAGCGTTAATATTGCTATGGTAATCGCTTCACATCAGGTGGGCCGTATGCTTGTCTGCCCCCCGACGTAGTATAAAAAAGAAATCTCGATTTTACGAGCGCAAAAATCAAAGGAGTGAAAGCTGCAAGGTGAATTATTATGTTATATGGTATATTTTTGCCCATAACATTGATTTTTATTTATAAATGTTTAAATAATACTTACAACAAAACATACATAACCTATAACCATTTACCATTAAAATTGTTCCTAAACTACTAATTTACGTTTATATCATTATAATTTAAACGTAATATGTATTATATTATTTAAGCTCACTCAAGTATGATATCTATAGATACTTTTAAACTCATATACATTATCCTTTCTCCTCATCTTCGTACCTTCGTATGGCGTGGAAAAGAAAAAACACTTTATTATGTATACTGATAATAGTGTTTTTGCACTTCGGTGCAATACAATACTTGAATGAAGGTTTTTTAACTTCTTCTGTGATTTGTACAGCAATGAATAATAGAAAAACTGAAAATAAGTATGAAGCAGACACGTTGTACGTGACCAATGACGTCATCAAAAGCGCGCGCTAAAAGGTGGCGTGTGAACTGGTCAAATTTATTCAATGTTTTTAAATTGCATTTCGAAAAATAATTGACAATTTTTCAGGCTATTTATATTTTTTTCTATGTAATAAACATGTAAATGATTAATATAGGAAATAAAAAAAAACATGCATATTCCCTATTGCGGTTTGGCGGAGGTCAGTGTTTTCAAGCCGCCTAAAGGCTACTGACTTGTCTTAACGATTGTCATCTAGCAACGACAGCCGGAACCGACGGCTTAACCCGGAAAGCACGGAAGAGCTCGAGATAAATAAACCCCTCCATGGACAGGCTACGGTCGACGTTGCTTGACTTGCGTGATCGATTAGACTGCCACGCGCAGTGACGCTATCGAGCTCTTCGTACTAGTGTAATTAATAATAGAATATTCGCGACAGTGCCTACCAGAGGTAGACAGCCTATTCAGTTTGCAAATGATGAGACCCTTCCATTCCATTATATTCAGTAATCCGCATGAAAAAAGGTCATTTCAACGTTCTACATTTGTTGGCCACGCCCAATACGGGCGCTGCTTTTGTCCATTAATGTGCGATATTAATGCCGGTCACATGACCACAAATAATGCTAATATGTGTGCGGAGAAATGTAAACAAACCATTTTTTAACAGATTTCAGAAAAGGACGTTGTCGATTTAGAAGGCTGTACAAAAATAGTAGTTTATGAAACTGTTGCATAATAAGGGTTATTAAAATACGAGTGTGAGTTTATCAAATGAGCCGAATACGAATGCGATAATAGTACCACACGAGTATTTTAAGACCTATGTGCAGTTTCATACACTACTTTGCCTAATCTCATGAAATACATAGATGATATTTTTTAAAATAAAACCATGAAGTTAATTTAACAGCTTTATTTCTTATTTATAAATCCATTTGCAGATCGAGCATGCGTGTGTTTGGTTTTTTAACCGACGAAAAAACGGAGAATATTCTCAATTCGACGCGTATATATTTTTTTATGTATGATTAATCACAACTTTTTATAGAGTAGTCCGATTTGGTTAATTCTTTTTTTATTGGAAAGTTGGTCCCGAATAAATTTGGAAAAAAAATTTTGTCTCTAAATTTCAGTATGAGAGTAGATAAACAAATTTTCGGTGTGACTAGTGTAGTGTGTCTTTTCGGAGTCCATACTGTTTTTTCACTGATGAGGATCGTGACTACGATGAAAATGTTGCAGCAATTTCCTCCAATTACTGCGGTCTTCTCTCTGATGGAGCGCGTGAGACATTGGCATTTGCAGCTCCTCGGACACCTGGTCGGATCATCTCTCAGGGTTTCGTCCTCTCGGTCGCTTGGCATATGTTCTTTTTTATATTATGCTTTTCCATATTATTAAGGTGCAAAACAAGCGTACGGCCTGCCTTTACGGTTTTCGAGCGGGTTTAGAACGTACTCCACCACGCTACACCACTACCGGTTGGCGGAGGCCAGTGTTTTCAAGCCGCCCAAAGGCCAGTTACTTGGCTTAACGACTGTCACTAATAATAACACAGTCAGGACCTACAGCTTAGCGCGTCCTCCGAATCACGGAGAAGCTCGAGTTAAATAGACCCTATAGACAGGCTTCGATCGAAATTGCTTAACCTGCGTGATCGATTAGGCAACGACGCCGTCGAGCTCTTCAATGTCCTTGGTAAATCCTTAGTCGCGATAAAATATAAATTCGCTGACATATATCTCGCCACCGAGATACATTAAAAGTTCATAATAATAAGACATGCGTAATCCCTATAGTGAATTCGGTGGTATTATCAAATCTGTCGACAACTTCCTCCCAATCATATCAAGAGCGACCATACATCGAAATGTGGCTTACACTAACGCCGACCTTTCCCAACCCTCGTCAGTTACTAATAACTCTGTTTACTCCCTAGATAGATACACTTGAGGGTTGATAATTTAATTATTAAATACGATACGTTTGAGATTAATCACGAATTGAATTAAACTCTTTATTGTGGAGCTCGAGGGCATATCAATCACCACTGCGCGTATTAATTTAAACGATCACGCTAGTTAAGCAGATTCGTCTGCAACCTGTTCTGGATGGGTTTATTTATCTAGATATTTTTGTACTTCGGAGGACTTGTTAATCCATTGATCCTGGTTGTTGTTATTTGTTGTCAGATGTCAGATGTTAAGCCAAATCAGTGACTTTTGGGCGCTTTGTAAACACTGGCCTCCACAAACCCGCAGTTGTGGATTATGCTCTAAATGCCCCTTGATTGAGAGATTCAGTAGTGAAAGTGAATATGGGTTCATGCCACAAAATAAGTTTTTTTATTACAAAGCACCATTGCACAAAAGAACATAGACGAGAATTGCAATTTAAAACAGTTATATTTTTTCTCACTTACATTATACTTTTTCACTTACACAATAACAAAATTAAACATCGAATAACTGAAAAATACATATATGATTGAATAAAAACCGGACAAGTGCGAGTCGGACTCGCCCACCGAGGGTTCCGTAGGTACGTAGTATCATTATTAAATTTGATATTTTTCATTATAAATAAGAAATAATGCGTCGAAAAAAATAAATAAAATATATTTTGCAATGTGTACATCAAGCCCTTTCATATGATACCCCATTTGAACTAGTAGTTTCAATTTGAAATTTCGACACCCTATAAAAAATATAGACCCCCTATTTTTTTAGATCTATTTACAAATGTATAGTTTTGAGATTTATTCCTGTACTTGTAGTCTATAACGATGTTACTTGCCAAATTTCATATTTCTAGGTCAACGGGAAGTACCCTATAGGTTTTGATTCCTTTGAGTGTGTCGAAATATGCGTTTTTTGCTGAATAAACGGCCGTAACTTTTTTCTACGTAAACTTAGCAGTTTGATTTTTTTTTAACTTCATGGGACCGTAGACCTGTGTATACAGTTCAAATTTCAGCTTGATACCTCCACGCATTCTCGACATAGAAATGTTTGACAGACAGACAGACAGACAGACAGACAGACAGACAGACAGACAGACAGACAGACGGACAACAAAGTGATCTTATAAGGGTTCCGTTTTTCCTTTTGAGGTTCGGAACCCTAAAAACTAAGAAAAAAAAAGAAATACTTAAAGGAGTAGAGAGATGGTGACAAGGGGAAAATATTGCTGGACACTGGTTGACGTTTTCAAGATCGATCGTAGTTGAGTTTCAAAATTTTACTGGGACATTTCCAATGACTTCCAATTTTAATATTCGGATACGAGTCCTGCTCACTAACCCTTAAAACATTTACTCTTAGTGGCCGGACAGACCCTTTACAAAATTATTATGTTTACAGTTTGATTTGATAATACAAGCAGAGTCAATTTTTCCCATAAAAGGCTGGCAATTTATCGGCGACCTTTGACATGTTGAGTATTATTAGATTATATAATAATTTAACTCCGAACTCCGGACAGATATATTAGGTAAATTTAATATTCTCGCTCCCAACTTTAAAATAGTTAACAAACCAGATTTTTCGATACTCGGACCACCTTTATTTGTGGACGGTATCCCTACCCTTGTGAATTAAAAACTGCAGAAATTCCATCAATTTTCGGAACGTTTCTTTGAAATTACACCACACATGGCTCTCTACATTCTGCGCCTTTGTCTCTTCACACCCAAATTTATATATTTTCTTCGCTGCTGCCCCCTTCTGAAGTCCCCCCCCCCCCTGCCACTTCATCCATAGATTCTTTACTGAAAGACTCTATTTCAAAATTACTAAACATGCAATTTGACAATCGTTCATGGACACAGGCTACCCTACCAGTTAAATTTGGCGGGTTAGGCATCCGATCGTCAAGTGTAGCCCTGCCGGCGTTTTTGTCCTCTGCACATAGCGCGTTACCCCTCATCAGTAAAATTTTAAATCGCTCAAATGCTGATGTTCGGGTCACGTTCTTAGCAGAGGCTGTGAGCGCCTGGAAAGCAGCTTGTCCAGAAGAAGTTGTCCCCAAAAAACCTGATATTCAGTACCACTGGGACCTTCCTGCCATAAAATTAATAGTAGACGACCTTCTGAATAGTTCAACAAATATCATCGACCGTGTCCGCCTAATCGCAGTTTCGGAAAAATAATCAGGTCACTGGCTACACGCGCTTCCCTATATAAATTTGTGGGCAGCGATGAGGGCAGGGCCTCATCGCTGCCCTTGTGGCAAAGACGTGGACACGTCTGGTCACCATGGACTTTCTTGCTCTAGGACTGCTGGGCGAGCCTTCCGGCACGGGTCACTGAACGACCTTGTCCGACGTTCCCTTACCACCGCCTCAATTCCTGCTACCCTAGAGCCTAGAGCCCGTGGGGATGTGCAGAGACGACGGCAAAAGACCTGACGGCGCAACACTGGTGTCCTGGCATTTCGGGCGCACCCTAGTGTGGGACGTCACGTGTACCGATACACTGGCCCCTTCCCACGTTCAGAATTCTGCCGTTAGAGCCGGAGCAGCTGCCGAGCAAGCCCAGTTCCTCAAGCGCCGCAAATACGCATGCTTAGCTCAGCATCACGAATTTGCGGCGCTTGCAGTGGAAAGGCTCGGTCCATGGTCGTCCGACATGAAAGCTTTCGTGAAGGACATCTCCACCAGACTGGTCCACGCCTCAGGCGACTTTAAAGCTGGTGCCTATTTCGCTCAGCGGCTAAGCCTTGCTATCCAGCGAGGTAACGCCGCCAGCGTAATGGGCACTATGCCCCAGGGAAGAGGGTTAACTGAAACTTTTTTATTGTAAGTTTGTTTTTGGTATTATTATTATTGGTTATTTTTAAGTATCTAAGTTGATGTATCGTAATTTATTGTTTAATACTATAATAAAGAACTAAAAATTTATTATTTAATTAAGTTAAATATATTGCGTAATATTAGATAATATTAGATAGATAGGTTATATAAGAGTAATATGGTGTAACACAAAAAACTTTGTTTTCAAATTCATTTGCAAACCATGATTTCATATTCAGTGGTGGCACCTGTTATTCAATTCGATTTTATTAACTTAATAAAAGGCAATCATCTGTCCATAATAACGTAATACCGAGATTCACGAAGTGGGTGTATTATGTAGGTGGAGATAAATCTTTAATGATACGAATCAATCTTTCCATAGGCGTAACATTAGGTATCTTCAAGTAAATACTTAATAACGGGATTACATATTAGAATTGAATAGTAGCCTTATGTATTACGTTACTTATAACATTAATTAGGTACGTTATTCATAATGTAATATAGCGTTTCTGTGATATAGTTGTATTTATAATAATAGCAAGCAATGTAAGTATCTGGTGGGTGAGGGGGGAGAGAAAGACCATAGGGAAATAAATAGAGGTTTTACTGTGCCGCCCTGACAGCCCAGGTAGTCATGCTGACTAAAGTGTTCAAACTGGTGGTGGTGTCGTGTGGCGGGTCGCCGCATTCCCAATAAAATGGTTGAATGCGGCGATGGCTACCCCATACATCAACTCGTAAACGGGTGCTGTCAGAGAGGTCTGCCGTGGCTGTCATGGTTGCAAGGTAGAAAATAGGAGGTTTTAGGTTAAGTATTTCATAGTATTAGATAATAGCACAGTATAAGTAATAGTACTAACGTACAGTATGGACACTCTCTGCCGCTCTCACTAGTCGACCTCACCTCCCCTATGGAACCGATTTGGAACAGTTCGCAATGGATGCAACGTCCTACAAATTGACGTCGCTCGTATTTTATTCTCCATTCAGTTTAAAAGATGGGAGTTACTTGTGCAGTGGATGGATGTCTCAACACATGGAAAATCAAAAAAATAAATTTATTCGATCCCTTTGAATGAAATAAAGTACAGATTTTTTTATAAATTACCTAAAAAGCATGCGGCAGCCATAGTTTCATCATAACTAATTCATGTCTGTCAAAGTAGGATACAAGATACAATTAATACGAGATGGGAAAAGGATAGCTATATACGAGTATGTCTCAAAGAGCAAGTGAGTGCGCAGACGCGAAAGTGACATTGCTGTCACTTGAGTTATGGTGGTTTATTGTTTACAATTTTCTTATTTACGAGTACATTTCAATGTTTATTGTGCGTGATCTCATGTGTGGTATTAGTTTTAAATTACGTTTGCTCCATGTGAATATGAAAATGAATCAAATCATTGCGCATGCATTTATATGAATAGTAAAAAGCTACAATTAGTATGAATGAAATGGTTTGACCCTGTTTGACCATTACAATGAACCGGTGTTCGGAAGGCGAACGTTTGATTTAGTGGTGATTAGAAAATATAAAATTTTGGGTAAGTTAGCAATGGTAAATATTGGCTGAAGTCATTGTAGTGTATTTACTATGTTTTTTTTTTCTTCACTACGCCCACCTGATGTGAAGCGGTTACCGAAACCATATTAACAGTCGCAACATTAAATATCGCTCGCGCACTGCCATCCTCGCTGCCAACGCAGCAACTCCATCGTCTCTGGTGACCTCACTCACTCGCAGGAACACAACAACCCTCAAGGAAATTGTTATTTGACTGCGGTATTCTGTGAGGTGATGGTACTTCGTCAGTCGGGCTGCTTAAAAAATATGCTATGTCCTACCTCTCTTTTCGTCAGAGCCTCGTCTGTCAGTCAGCAGGGTGTACCCCGTGCAGGTAAGATTGACTTTGGTTCAAAGATGTTGATGAACCACTTACACCCCTTTACATGTCCGACTAATAATTGAATAATGTCAGCCCTAGAGAACGTCACTCAAACATAGGCACGTGTACAGACGTCATTTGGTTACTACATGCAAAAGTGCCATTTTTGTATGGAGTGGCCGGGGTTTGATAATGATTATTCGCATAATAGCGACGTGCAATAATTAAATTGTGACAGATAAATAGAAGATTGTTAATAAAAGGTACGGACCCCGGGGGTCTGTAGATTGTAATTAATGTCAATAAAAAAAAATGCAAGCAAACAGTTTGAAGGAACATCGAATGTTAAATTTTTTATTAGTCAATCAGGCTGAACGGATTTGAATAAAATTAGATTCTGGATATTACCTGGATGTAGTGCACTCACTCGGGAGAAGCCAAGGATGGAAGTTAGTGTATTGCATATTTTTAATATTATTTCCGGCTACGCGGTCCGCGTGAATTTCAGAAATGTAGCATAATAGATATTATCTATTTTTGTGATTTAAGTGACTCACTGCGATTTTTAATATTATTTCCGGCTACGCGGTCCGCGTGAATTTCAGAAATGTAGCATAATAGATATTATCTATTTTTGGGATTTAAGTGACTCACTGCGATCTTTAAAACCAAAGCCCACCTTACCTACACGTGGTGTACCCTGCCGAATAGCGAAAGAGAGGTACAGCGTATTTGTAAGCTGTCCGACGAAATACCGTAGCTAAATAACAATTCCCTTGAGGGTGTTGTGTTCCTGCGAGTGAGCGAGGTCATTAGAAAGGAAGGAGTTGCTGCGTTGGCAGCTGGGTGGTGTGCGTGCGTTATTTCATGTTGAGAGCGTTCATATAGCTCGCTTAACCGGTAACTTCACATCAGGCAGACCGCTTGAGTTGGAGGATATATTGGGGTGTAAGTAGTTTCTTTAGAGTCACAGCCAACCTAATGTGCACGTGATGCCTCCTACCATCTAGCAAAGTATGTATTGAGGAGAGAGAAGTGAGTAGAAACAGGTAGTGGGTACGATCCCCGCATAAGACAAATGTTCGATTGGGGAAATACCTCCACCTCACATTAAACCGCGCTGCAGCCAAATAACACTTTTTTATATGAGGCAAGAGCAAACGAGCATGTGAGTCACCTGATGGAAAGCAATCTCCACCGTCCAAGGAGATCAGCAACATTAACGGGTCGCCGATCCGTTGCCAGCCTATACTCCTTTCTGTCTTTCTGTACACTACCTTTAAGGTATATTGTGTTCCTGTGAGTGAGTGACATTATGTACATACATACAATGCGAATAATATCTAAAGTTGATATCTTGAAGTGAAATTTTACATTCATTGGGCCTACCCATTTTCATTAAATTTCAATTTCCCGTGTCAATTACGCACAAAGTCAGCTGTCAAAAGGAAAGTTAGTATTTCTCTTTACCTTAAAATATGAAACCGAGTAGTCATTTAGTATTCTTGTTAATTAAAGTCTTAAAGTATAATATGCCTTTGCTGTGAAAGTTTAACATGTCTGTTATATAAATTATTTTGATTTACCTTACTTTAAGATAATTGCAAATATTTATTAAGTATTCATTTCGGGGTGTAAGCAGTTCATCAACATCTTTGAACCGAAGCCAACTTCACCTGCATGCGGTGCACCCTGCTGACTGACAAACGAAGCTCTGGCGAAAAGAGAGATAGGGAGCGTAATTGTAAGCTAGCCGATATGCCAAGCAATTCCCAGCCAAACAATTCCCTTGAGGGTTGTTGTGTTCTTGCAAGTGAGTGAAGTCACCAGAAAGGAAAGAAATGCCACTTTGCCAGCGGGGGTGACAGTGAAAAAAAATTCAACTATCCTTTCTTAACGGATGCTTACGTCATAATACCTGTAGCCAAATTTCAACCCGATCCGTTCAGTGAGCTGTGCGTCGTGCGTTGATGTCGATGAACCACTTACACCCCATAATGCTTGCGATATCGCAAGTATTCCCACGGGATACCGGGATACGCATCTACGAAGACGAAAAAGTTTACTTATTGTGTTTCCATCATCAAGCCCTATCATTTAATACCCATCGTAGGAGTTAATACGGAAATTACAATTGATTATTTTGTGGCGATCGCCATATTGGATTAATAATGGCGGCATTTTAGATAATCGAGTATTGTCACGACAACCACTCGAGAGTGCCAAATTTGACTTGCATAATTTCATTATAGGAACCAAGGTGACACTAAATAAAAGCTTGCATATACTTGCAGCAAATTAGCTACAGCGAGCGGAAACAGTATGCAGCTACTTTGCTTATAGTATGAAATAAAATTTAATTTAAAAATTCCTTTTCAAGCCATAAAACAATTGAGCAAACAGAATATTACCTTACTTATTTATAAAAGTATATAACATCGTAAGTATTCAGATTTTATTTCCTTACACATAATATGACAGGTCGTAAACGAGAGCCGAGCACGCCGGAGTATGCAATCGTGGAATTTTGGGGTATCTGCGCCATATGAGCTAATATCTAAAGATTGACAGAAAATATAACAGGATAATCTCACAATAAACGAAATTCTTCAATAAAATATTTACATAAAGTCGTCGCGAAAAAATATTGAAAACATCGCACGCATATTACTCGTATATGCACGATAAGATATTTTTCTTTGTAGTATTATGCATACTACAAAGAAATATATTTTATGTAATAGCATATGTATTTTATCTGTATAATAACATACTGAAGACTTTTGTATGTCATGCATGTCGTGTTTGCATAAATAAATACACCTTTATGTCTGTATAAATTCTTCTTCCTAGTCGGTAAACTCTTGCCAGAGTGGTCGTGGTCATCATTATGAATCACGATGAGTGATCATTTTGATAATACAGCGCCATTCATCGCGGACTGCAGCTTTCCTGGTGTACTCGCAATCCGAACACTCAGTTGCGGCCTTGATCTGGTCCGCCCATCTCATTGGTGACCTACCACGTAGTCTGGTGCCTTCAACTCTACCCTGAGATATATGGCCGATGAAGGTTAGAATGCGTGACTGTACTGTGGTAGATAGGCGCTGTCTGATGTATCAATAGATCTTGTTATCTGAAAATGAAAATGTAATTATTATTTTCATACAATAATAATGTATACGTATAAAGAAATGCCTAATAATCCTGCCGCAAATAACTAGCAATAAAAGCAGTTATGGCTGGCGTCCGTCCCTCTTCTGTAATAGCCCGGTATTAAGTTCACCCAGATCTCATCTATACATTTTCTATCACACTTTGCAATAATCTCAACGCCTGCTGAGACCTGCTCATGGATATGTCACGGCGGGCGTACAACATTACATCAAACTTATCAAAGGAGCCTCTACGCGTTGGATCCATATCCCCGCGCCTATCAAATGACCGGGCTTGACCCGTCATTCCAAGAGATGTATTCGTATAAGCCATAAAATTCGCAATATGCTGCATGTATACCTATGCTATATGAGGAGCTCGAAGGCGTCGATGCGCATGTCTCTGGACGTGTTTATTTATCTCTAGATCCTCCGTTATTGGGAGGGCACGTTAAGCCGTCGGTGAAATGAAACGAAATTATTTATTCTGTTCTTGGGCATTTGTGGGCAACCATATACGGCTTACACATTTTTATTAATAATATTCTTATTTTTTGACATTATTTTTATCTACAAGCATTTCGGCATTGACCATTGGCGAAGAAGAAAGGCTTGAAAGAAACTTCTCTCACGCTCAGAGTGCTTAGTGCAAATTTTTAATACCAAATAGAGAATAACTCTCATGTTGAGAATTTATAAGACATTTGTTAGATATGAAAATAATGTGGCTTACTTGCTCACATTTTGTAGTGAGAAAACCGGCTAATTTGGATATGTAACACGCGTCTGGTAAATTCACAGTATGAAACTTTTTCTCAATTTGGTCGGCCTGTAAATGTTAACACTGTGCAATCTGGTATATTTTCTGTTTAATGTTAGTCAATTCAATTCAATTCAATCATTTATTTGCATGAAACATGGTAGTTTAGGTGACAATGTAATTAATAGAAGTTGTACATCATGTTCCGCTTATTACAATAAGCATGCAACTTAATTAATTGCGGGTCAATATTAAAAAATAAAATTAAACATTATCATTAAATTACATTAAATGAGAATACAAAGAAAAATATTAAATTTGATTAAATTACATTACAATTAAATTACAATACATTATAATACAAAATAAATATAACTATCCCAAAAATTCTTTAATTGCATAGTAATTTTTATGCCATTTATACAATTTTGTCTTGAATTCTGTAATGGACAGTTTTTTTAAGTCACTTGGTAATTTATTAAATAGTCTAATACACATGCATAAACAATTTCGACTGTATTTTTCAGTTGCAGTCAGTACTATAGGTGTCATATCTAGAATTAAGGGTGATTTATACTGCTTCAGATCACATTAAAATCGTATTTTACAGATAGATTATCAGTAACATCATTAATTTATGTCATCAGCCCCCTTACCACCATCTCTTATTGCGATTTAATAACTGAATAGATTGCTTATTCATACCAATGAATAAGCGACTCTATTCCATTTGAATTAGAGTCGCTTATTCGTTGATATGAATAAGCATGCTATTCAGTTATTAAATCGCAATAAGAGATGGTGGTAAGGGGGCAGAGCATAGATAAAGCTAATTTAGGACCGAAATGTGCTACGAGTAATAATTGTTTATATACCGGTGTATAAATGACGTGTCGTACAAATTAATACGCAATTATACGCCACAATTCCGTTTGCTTGTGACGCTAAAACAAACTCGACAGGGCCACGTATAAATTGTATATAATGGAGTCGACAGGAAATTAAATAAAGGTTGGAATATACTTCCTTGTATTATTAATTAAATGAAAATAATAATACATCCATGCAGAGAAATAGTTACAACTTATATCACCAACTATGAAATTGAGGAATCAATTTCCCTCAAATGGCTGGCAACGGATCTTGGTGTTGCTGATCGCCATGGACGGTGGTGATTGCTTTCCATTAGGTGACCCACATGCTCGTTTGCTCTCATATATAAAAAAAAAGCAAGACTTATGATAAAACTATCTTATATTTTTTTTATTGTTAAAAATTTCAATCTACAGACCCCGGGGTCTGTAGATTGTAGATAAAAGACGTATCTTTTATCAACATAATTCATATACGGGATCTGTAGACCCCAGGGTCTGTAGATTGTAGAAGAAAAATTAAATATGTTGATAAAAGATACGTCTTTTATATATTTAATTTTTCTTACAATTTATTAAAATGGCCCGTCGTTATTTATTGTAATAATGCTGGTACAGATAACCTGGACAAACATAATAATAACTGGTAATGTGAATGGCAAACGCCCGAAAGGACGAAGCACCAAAAGAATGGCAGACCAGGTGTCCAAGGAACTGCAAATGCCAGCGTCTTAAGCTGTGCATCACGCAGAAGACTGCACTAATTGGAGCAAGTTTCTGCAATACTTCTGTCGTAGCCACGATCTTCATTAATGAGGGATCGACTTGGGAAAATGAAGTAGAAGATTGTGTTCCTGCGAAAGAGTGGTGAACTAGCACCTTTTTAACTGACTTAAAAAAAGGAAGTTCTCAATTCGTCTCTATATATTTTTTTTGTTTCAACCGTCTGGAGGCTACGCTCACTGCTGCACATTTGGCAGGCCATATATTTATTTTCCATTCCATGTTCATAGAAGAAGGTTCTAATGTGAATATTTCATATATATTGCTGCAACGTACTTAAGAAAATTGCTCATAGTATTTACCAACTCGCAGAAGTGGCTTCCCACACAAGAGAATTGAATACACCGCAATATTCACTGCTCGGCTGAGATATTGAACTAACTTGAAACGGAAGTCTTGTGGTTTAAACCGATTATAAATAGGGCAAGGAGTTCATCTTCACACTGGAACAAAACCTGCTAGCTCTACGGTTCCAGAAAGGTTTTCTCACACGCTGTAGAATCAATTGCCTGTCGAGGTTGTAGGCAACTACGGCATATGGTCCTTCAAAAAGGTCCTAAGGAGGTTTTTACAGAATAAGCAATTCGCGTTTATTGTCCTGGTATTTTAAGTGTCCATGGACTGCAGTAACTGATTTCTATCAGGCAGGCCTAACGCTAGTTTACCACCTTAATAGAATAAAATAATAGAGCTGCAAGGTTAGAAGTAGGTAGTGCAACACTTTGACATTGTATTTAACATTATTATGCAATAGCGGGCTTACGTGAGAGAAATTTCTGTCAATCAATTATTGCTTTTGAGTAACCGAATGAAACTTGTAACTATTTGTATGACTTGTGATATGAAAAAATGGCACGTAGTTATGCAAAAAGGAACCCATTGGTTCCTTTTTGCATAACTATGTACTTTGTTTTCAAAAAACATGGAAAATATTTTCTGATTTATTTCTATTTAGAGTTTGCAGTATGCTAACATGGGATCCTTGAAACGATGCGTGAAGAAACACCTGATAGGCCAGGCACACCCAGGCCACTCCATACAAATGCGCGTGTTTGCGTGCGGCGCCATACAAACTGTTCCAAATTTGTCTCAGAGGGAAGGTGAGGTCGATGAGAGAGAGCGACAGGGAGTGGCCATACTGTACGTAATACGTAGTACTTGTACTGTGGTAATAGCACAGTATAAGTAATAGTATGGTAATAGTGAACGACGCGACATTTGTGACATATTGTTTATACCTACTGTGATGACAGTGTTAACTGACAGAACACAGTTGTCTAGTCTTTTATCAGTTATCACTGCAATTTCGGCCCCGCTTTACGTCTACCAACTAGCGAAGCCGAGCCACTGTTCTGAGCAAAAAAATGCCAGATTTTTTTCCGAAATACGTTGAATCGCTGACGTCATCCACAATATCTGTCTATTACGGTAAATCCACGATATCCCTTCTCTCGTCTCGTTTCACGATGAATAATTATTTTCGCTGACGTTTCGCAAACATGTTGTATTTAAATAATCATGGCATAACGCCCTGTACAATACTTTATGATGTGCTCGTCATATTACCTCGTTAGGGTAACGTGCGTAGATGAAATTACACCCATGTTACTTCAGAGAATGTTTTGTTTGCCTGAAATGAAAATGAAAAATATTTTGGGCTTTAAAATTGATAAAATCTTATTAAACTCACAGAACAAATAATATTACTGATGCAGTACATTAATGAAATACAAGTTAAGAAAGCATTATGTACCAAAATTCAATACTAAATAATACATTGGGAAAATTTGGAAACATGTAAATGTATAAATTTTGCGATTATTGTATGTGGAGCAAACTGGCGAAGAATGTAAACGCTCAATGTTTCCGCAGGTGAACAATTTGGGCACTCAATTCGGCTCAATGTCACAAAAAAGTTTATGCACTTGTAATATGTAGACTTTTATAAAGCCGGACATGTGCTTGTCTGCCAGCCGGTGTGGTATAAAAACATCCAGAAGAAAACACACAATACTGAAAATCTGCAAGAATGTTATTCATATACTACAGGGCAGCTACAAATATGACTATTAAATGTCAGTTAATGTCAGTTTGAGACTCAAGCTACCGAAAATATAAATAAATATTGTCAGACAAATTACACAGCGCCATCTAGCCCCAAAGTAAGCGAAGCTTGTGATAAGGGTACTAGACAACTGATAAACATACGCAAATACATTTTTTTTTGTAAATACATACTTATGATACATAGAAAACACCCAGAGCAAGACAAACAGACATGTTCATGCACACAAATGTTTGTCCTGTGTGGGAATCGAACCCACGAGCGTTGGTGTCGAAGCCGCGTCATTGAGCGCTACGAATTTACCTACTATTTGCAGGAGGAACGTGTATAAGTTACAAGAAGTTCTAATCTAAGTGAGGAAAAGGTGAGATCTCGTATTGTATAGCCTTCTGATCCAGTACCTAAATTCATATTATTATCATGATCACTTGTTGCTTCTTTCTGTTTTTTGTTTTTCCCTTTTTCTTTTGCTGCGCTCTTGTCAGAGCATCTTCTGCCATTCGTTTCTATTTTCCATGAGTCTCACTATTCAGCTCATGATTGATAACTTTCACTTTTTCCTTCACTTCTTTAACATATTGTTGATTGTCGGCAGTTGGTGGAACATATTAACAATTTCAGTTTTCTGTTTACCTAACGTCTATGGTTACCTTGATAATGCCATGAGGCGAAACCGGTCGGTAAAAATAAATTTTATCAAGTGGAATAATACAAATGCTTTTTTAATAACAAATTCGTATCCATCATACGAATTTGTTAATAAGCAATCATCACCACAGCCCATGGATAGCAGTTACACCAAAAGTTCAATAATCCGTTACCAGCGAGGGAATGAAAGCTCTTTTCTTGAAGGCTCCCAAGACGTATTTGTTCCTTCTATATTATGCTTATTGAAGGTGTCATATCGTATCAAATGTTCTAAAATTTCAATATAAGATATCATAATTTTAATAATTGTTTTATTCAATATATTTATTCGTGGAAATAACTTTTTAATAAACTACCAGTACGTATATAATGCATAAAGAAAATAAGTATTATTTCTTAAATATACATTAAACTAAAAATAATCTAAACCTCTATGTTCTATCATAATATAGATCTATCATATTATATAATATAGATATTATAGATATCATAATTTCAATAATGTGTGAGTTATGTACTAAGTTCAGTTTCCTTGGCGGCACGCAGATCCACATTAATATTCCGAGCTCGCCTCGCTTGCCCTAACCAATTAATCTGACTTAATTCTCATTCCGGATTGTCATAAAAAGGACTTAGCTAAATTGAAACATTATTTTGCTGGTGTATATAAATTTTATAACGTAGGTACGGAATTGCAATCATGTTTTAAATGTACCTCAGGCAATGTTTATTTTACCCGACTACATCAATTATCTAGATAAATTCATAATTCTTTTGTTTTTTGAGTAAGAGATGTTCTACTCACTAATGCATGCTAAAGCTACTTTGCTGATATGTTGTTATATCATCTGTAGTTGTTCCCTTGGGAACGTAGTATCTGCTTGCTAACTACCTACCAATCTACTTTAAGTACATAATTCATCTTCGTTCTTAAATGCTTTAGACTTGTGTTGGCGTATGCATAATCGGCAAGGAATCGGCATCAACCCATAATCATCCCACTAGTGGGTCTCCCCTCAATAGAAGATTGGTGAAAACCAGTATTTACAAATCGCCAAATGACGACTGTTGTCTAATGACAACAATAACGGCTTAATGCATTCCGAAGCACGGAGGAGTTCGAGATAAATAAACCCAACACACAGGCTACGGTCGACGTTGCTTAACTTGTGTGTTCGATTAGACTGACACTCCTCCTCCTCTTACATTACGGCAAGGAATATTATGGTCTAATTTAGTCTCTAACAGGAAGACGTTATTTTCGTTGCTTCGCTAATTAATAATATGTTGTCGTACTTTATTTTTGTGTCATGTTCCGTGTGTTAACAAAACACTGGTATTTAATTTTATGAAGCAGGCAGAATAATTAACAAGGTCGTATAAATTATACATAGTTACCAGCCGCGAAAAGAAACAAACCGACTAATTGTTGTAAATAATAACATTATTACATTTAGCCTTTGTACATTGTTTTTATGTGCATAGAAAATAAATAAAAGTCAATGTAATGTAGTTAAAATTCGGTATCTATAATCTCTATCCATGAAAGGTAAAACCTCATGTGTTCATATTTTCTTAATAAATTTCAAAACTTTTCAATTGTTCCGTGATTATAATCAAAATATGATTTAAACATATATAATTACAGCTACGAATGCTAGTCTTTACCTATAAATATTTACTTGTCGCGGGCACACCGTACCAAAAAGTGGAAAGCAGCGCATATATATCATAATTATAAAAAAACTTGGCAAGGAGGACTATATACATCCAAAGTCCTACAGGCCTGCTTCCGGTGCTTGGCAAAATTGTTGAAAAACGCATGGTCTGCTGAATTCAATGAACATCAGAACGCTCAACCGTAAACAGTACGGCTTCATGACCAAGCTTGGTATCGAAGACGCCCTTTCATACCAATGAATAAGCAATCTATTCAATTATTGAATCGCAATAAGAGATGGTGGTGAGGGGGCTGTATGACCTAGTGAGATGCTTTCGGAACAATCTCAAGAGAAATTATGCGTCTTAGTAATCTCACTGGACGTAAAGGGGGCCATTTATAACGCTTGGTGGCCAGCAGTCAAAAACCAACTGAAAATCATAAAGTGTCTAAGAAACCTCTACGCATTGATAAACTCATACCTCAGTAACAGAAAAAATGATGTCAATTATGCCAAAGCAAAGAGCGAGAGGAAAACCACGAAAGGTACACGGCTAAACTTATTGTTTTCAGTAGTATAGATTACAAAATCGCTAAAACACCTGGTAATTCTTACAACCAAGTTTCCTTGCTATTACTCTAGTTAGACTACAGTGACAATAAACATTTTAAAACAGTTAATCTAAAATCGTTCCATTATAAATATCCTTGTTTGTTCCCGATGGGAACGGAAAAGTATTTTTCATCCACTTCCGGACAAAGAGGGTCAGTTTTGGGTCATTAATCAAATCTAAATGTGTCAGTTGTGAAATGTCACAGAGTGCTGGGAATGTTGGAATACCTACTAACATCGTTTGTTTCTCTATTCTATTTCTGATAAAAAAATTAAAAAAATTAAAATACAGAAGAAAAAACAAGAAAAAACCTAACACCCACCACCACATCAACCCATATTTATCCTACCGCTGGGATAGATACAAGTCTATCGACAGGTTTTAGAGCATACTCATACTCCACCACACTGCTGAACTATGGGTCGGCACAGGATTTTCGAGCCGCTCAAACCCTCAAAAGCCTTTGAAAGACTGGGCTTAACGAATGTCATCAGTCAAAAGTCAACAGTCGGAACGAACGGCTTTAAAACACGTAATTTTCAGAATCAAAATAAAAATATAACTCGACACTCGGCCGTAGTAAATATTTCAACTGCACTGAATTCTTTCCGCTTCAGCAGAAATTTTTACTCCAAAAGTAAATATATATTTGGAATGTAGGCACTAAAAATAAAACTACTGGAAAGTTTCACTCCACAAAATTGAAAGTACAAATCCGTTAGCCTCAGATTCAATCATATTTCGCATGGACCATTAGGAAAATGGCGCAGGGCGACATACGACAAATTCGTGACCAAAATAACAATACACGAATAGCGGCTTAGCGACATATGTGATATTGTACTGGGACGCTATAGAATGACCTTAAAAAAATCTAGTCCTAAACTAATCATGTACTATGGATACCTAGATAATTGATATAATAAATGAAATACATTATTTTTTTGTATATACATACATGAAATAACTATATAGAAAACACCGAATACAAGATAAACAGATAATAATAAGGTACACACAATCGTTATATTGTATGCACAAAATCGTTTGTCTTGTGCGGGGATCGAACCCGCGACCTCGGAGTCAAAGTAGCCTATGCTAGCCAGTCGACCACCGGGCTAATCATACTGTCAATTTATGATTCATAATCATTGACACAGAACATCATTCTCAGCGAATGCAAGCGAAGACGTCGCTACTGTTGTATTGGCTAAGTTTAAATTATAGGAAAGTCTTACGAATAGCTAAAATAAAATAAAAACATATAAGATAATTTCGGCACTATATTTGTGTTAAACAATATCCAGCGAACTTCGTACCGCCGTAGAGTTTTTTTTTATTATTTTCTTTTATACAAACCTTGTCTTGATTATAACGAACACAAAAACAAAAAAGAATCAATTTGATGCAGACGTTTGGAATTTATTCGCGTACATACATTTCGGCCAATCTTAATATATAAAAATTACGTGTCACGTTGTTTGTCCGCGATGGAATCCGAAACTACTGAACCGATTTAAATCAAATTTTGTACACGCGTGCAGTTTGATCCAACTTGAGATATAGGATAGTTTTTAACTCGATTTATACTTAATATATAAAAATTTCGGTTAACGTAGTTTGTCCGCGATGGAAAACAAAACTACTGAACCGATTTAAATCAAATTTTGCACAAGTGTGCAGTTTGATCCAACTTGAGATATAGGATAGTTTTTAACTCGATTTATACTAGCATTATTTTTTATTGCAAATTATTTGTTCATAATTATCTGTGCGTACCATATCTACTATTGTAACAATGGCGATGTAATGTAATTTGGTATGGTAATCTTAATCTTAATATATTATAAAAATTACGAGTCACGTTGTTTGTCCGCGATGGAATCCGAAACTACTGAACCGATTTAAATCAAATATTGCACACGCGTGCAGTTTCATCCAACTTGAGATATAGGATAGTTTTTAACTCGATTTATACTAGCATTATTTTTTTTATTCCAAATTATTTGTTCATCTGTGAGCACCATATCTACTATTGTAACAAATGGCAGTGTAAAGTAATTTTGTAGGGTAAACTTAATATATAAAAACTTCGTGTCACGTTGTTTGTCCGCGATGAAATCCGAAGCCGTGTGTTTTCCGGCAGACTAGATTAGAATCACTCCGTCTCTTCCCGTGGATGTCGTACGAGGCAACTAATGGAAATATGTACATACACATCGATCAGGCTTCCCCAACCCGTTTGGCCAGCGTGGGGAGTGTAGGCCAAATCCTCCTTCTGTCTGGGACGGACGAGAGAAGGTCGTGCTCCTGTAGTGGAGACTAAAATGACCTGATGATGATGATGATGTGGCTCAGTAGTATCTTTATAGCCAAAACCAACCTCACTTGCACATGGTGCATCCTACTGGCTAGCAAAAGGGGGCTTTGGTGAAAGAGAAATAGGACATGTCGAGCCTATACAATTATTATCAAATCTTTATGATTACACCAGTAATCATAAAGATTTGATAATAATTGATCTTTGATTTGTAGAATTTGTTTCCGCCACGTATAGCAGAATAACTATTAAAAAATCGGAAAGATTTACGTAAAAATATTTAAAGGCGATACGAAGTTCGCCGGGACAGCTAGTCATTTTTATAGATTTGTAATTATCAATCAAGCTGGAAATATTGGTTTTTGATCGGGAATGTTGTCTTTTTTGGATTTTGCCCCCAAAAGTCCTTGGAACATTATTAATTTTTATTAACATATTATACAAAATTTGCTTATTCTCTTTCAAGACAATCGCACAGACAGGCTTCCTCGTCGATTTGTCGGTTTTTGATAATGTATATTTGTATTTTATAAAAAAAAAAAATTCTGCGTTTTTATCGTTTGATGTAATTAGAGCTTAGTGTGGTAGAGATGGATACTTTAATTAACGAAGATAATGTGTAAATGTGGAATTATTAATGGTCCCTCATCTAAACTCTAAATCTAGGATGAGTCCTACTCCCTCGTACAACTGACTTGTTTTTATCATGGTACCTCAGTATGATATATTCCGAAATGAATGATGAAACGTGAGTTTGTATTGTATTCTAAATTACCGTGGCGTTATAAATGTAGTTTCGTACCTACTTAGCCTACAAAGGTGACAGGGTACATAAGCTGCAGGTAATATTAGTTATGTAGTGTTGTCAAGAGGATCTGAGAACAAATCGTCACTGGATTTTCATGACGCGTAGGATGAATTCGGTTAAATATAATATTCATTTCGTGAAACTCACAAACTTCATATGCCATTGGGTGCTTGCGAAGGGTTAGTCAAAAGTGACAATATTTTTTGTGCCTATATCATTGATATTGAGAAATGTATGAAACCGATGGTGGCGGTCTATCAATCATATTATGTACATATTCAAAGGTTCGCACCACAATACGGCATTTTTGCTTTCTAAAATAGTCTAACGAAACTCAACACATTTAAACACCATTTATTTGAAAAAAAAAAACTGTATGTTGGTAGTCTCATGTAAAACAGGAATTCTGATCTGATATCCGAGTTGGAAAGTAAAAGTTACTTTCCAAGAGATTTTCTAAATTTCCAGCTACCAAGTCAGCGTAAAGAAGAACAAGCTTTCATTCCCTACAAGTGTCTCTGCTCTGCAAACTGTATACTGCTAGGGCGATTGTCAAAACCTTATCCATAGTTAATTGATACAGGTGTTATTTTAGTAAAATTTCCAGGCAATTTGATCTGCACTACTTTACGTATTGGTGGCGGAAGCACGCAAAGTCTACACTAGATCAAATTGCCTGATAACCTTATTCTTTCGTTAGTGGGATCATAATTCTGTAGTTGCAACTACCAAGCTTTTTTTTTCTTATAAATTAAAGTTAATAAAACAATTCATCGAAAGAAAAACTTATAATGATTATGTTTTTCCAGCAGCAATTTACTATAACAAGGCAGCATATCAAATAACTAAACTGGCTTTCGCCGCGACGCGGAGCAGGCTTCTTGACCTCAGCTGAGATAATTCAAGTCCTTAGGGGAATTTTATGACCGACAGTTTAATTTTTTGAATTACTGCGTTAGGGCACTGTAATAAGGTCAAATTAGAAAGTTTCGCAACTGGAAATCTAAAATATTTTATAACTATCATTAGGCTTTTATTTTTCTGGGTTCCATCAGATGATTGCTTTCCATCAGGTGACCCACATGCTCGTATAACGAGAGGGGGGCATATCGTGTAAAAAAAAAAAACAATTCTACGAAAATGTGGACGAAAATTAACTCCACAAAATCCATTTAGTAATTAATTGTAACATCTCTCAAATAGATTATTTCTTTTTCATACTAATATTTCCTTGCAATAACATTTTGATCAGACCAATACACTAGGAAACTTCAATATGATGTCAATCATGTGTAAAGAGAAACTCCATTATAACCCAGTAACTAAACATGCGTAGGAAACTTATATTGAATGCCCGCCCACCCTCCGTTCGGGGGCGGCCATAGCTGGGCTACACAATTCTCTGCTATACAATGGGGGCCTGTAACGTAAATTGGTAAATCATGTAATTTTCACCTGACGCACTATTAGTGGGGAAAAATCGCAGGTCTTATATAGGGGGTATAGTATAGTATAGTATAAAATCTTTATTGTACAATAACAATATACAAATACAATATTTTTCGAAAAAGAACAAACTTTATCATACAATGGCGGACTTATCCCATTAGGGATTTCTTCCAGTCAACCATAGAAAACCTGAAAGGATATTGACATTTAAAATTTGGGGATATTATAGTAGGCACTGATTATTGAAAGGGGGTATTATATATCTTTAATTTTTTTATGCATGTGCAACGTTATTATTTTAAATAGTTGTTTCGGTCAACTTGTCAGAATATTATAAATATTTTTGAAAATGAAAAATTCACCTCCCCTACCTAAGGGGGGGGGGGGGGACTTTTTAATTGTTTTATTTTGTCCGATCGCGAATAAGCATACCATAGGTACCACGATCTTTAGAGTCAAAGCCACCTTCACCTACGTAGGGTGACAAACAAGCATACGGCCCGTCTGATGTCAAGCAGTTACCGCAGTCATATAAACGCTCCTATTATAAAATATCCCTCCCGCTGCAAAAGCAGCAACTCCATCTTTCCTGGTGACCTCACTCATTAGCAGAAACACAACAACCCTCAAAAAGATTGTTATTTGGCTGCGGTATTTCGTGCGGTATTACTTCCCCAGTCGGGCAAATTACAAAATACGCTAAACCCTACCCCTCTTTTCGCCAGAGCCTCGTTTGCTATACTGCGATTTGGTATAAGGCACTGCTGCCAGACATTCAAATATTTCTTTTCACACTAGTGGTTTAACAAAAAGCTAAGCGTGTATTGATCATCTGACTACACTACTACGTAGTACTATACTTATACTGTGACACTGCACTACTTTGCATGCATCCGCAACAATTTGAATACACTACTTTGCATGCATCCGCCACAAGTGGAAGCGTTGAAAGTGCTGTAGATTCAATTGCCTGTAAATTTCATTTCTGTAACTTCACTTCGATCGATATTAACGATCGAAAATAATTTTAACAAAAAAAAAACAGACTCCAAACATCACTCTACATTTATGTAGGTATGTAAATACAGGATGATGAAGATGATGAAAAAAATATGGGACCAATCTGGAGGTTTACTCTTTCAAATAACAAAAGTTTTTTTCGAATCGGTTTAGAAATGACGGAGTAATGAAATAATAAACTTAACAGTGGGTAGATACAGACTGATGATGATGATGATGATGAAAAAAATACAGGACCAATCTGGAAGTATAATTTATCTCTTTGAAATAAAAAATAAATCTCAAATTGGTTTATAAATCACGGAGTAATTAAATAACAAACATTAAAAAAAAACATGCAAATTGTGAACCTCGTCCTTTTTTGGAGTCGGTTAAAAATACGTGAATCAATTTATACTTATAAACTTTATTTCCTATGCATTAATTGTTGATATTCAAAACGAACATCACTGATCTAGCTTTTCACTAAATAATTGGATTGCCGTCGGCAGATAGGGCCTGACTCATCAGAATCAATTCCACTCAGGTATTCCAACAGGATTTTTCAACTGGCGATTCGCGATCTGTCGGAGAAGTCGTTTCGATCTCTTTTCATTCAGCTTTTTAACGAATTTGCTTAGAAATATTCTTAGATATGATTTACTCTCACGTTTCATAGGGCTGAATTTATTGTGATTATAATATCATTAAACCTTTTCTTTCTTTGACGAGCCCGTCGTCGAATGGCTAGCAATGGCCACTTTGACTCCTATCTTCGTTCCGAGATTCGTACTTTGGTGGCGGGTTCGATTCCCGCACAAGACAATTATTTGTGTGCTTAAACATGTCTGGTTGTCTAGGTCTGGGTGTTTTCTATGTATTATATGTATGTATTTACAATAAAAATGTATTTAAGTAGAATATCAGTTATCTAGTACCCATAGTACAAGGTGTGCTTAATTTGGGACTAGATGGCAGTTTTGGGGTGTAAGTGGTTCATCAACATCTTTGAACCAAAGTCAACCTTAACTGCACGTGGTGCACCCTGCTGACTGACAGACGAGGCTCTGGCGAAAAGAGAGGTAGGTCATAGCGTATTTGCTGCCCGACTGGGGAAGTACCTCCACCTTACAGACTACCGCAGCCAAATAACAATTTCCTTGAGGGTTGTTCCGTTCCTGCGAGTGAGTGAGGTCACCAGAAAGGAAGAAGTTGCTACGTTGGCAGCGGGGGTGGCGGCGCGCGGGCGATATTTCATGTTGCGAGTGTTAATATGGCTATGGTAACCACTTCACATCAGGTGGGCCGTATGCTTGTCTGCCACCCGAAGTAGTATAAAAAAAGTGTGTAATTTGTCCAGGAACATTTATTTATGATTTATTTACTTCTCTCCTTTCCGCATACAGCCATTGCCGTCGATTTTTGAGGTCATCAGTTGATCCAGTGCAGTGGTTCCCAACCTTTTTTGTTCGGGGACCACTTCCTTGTTCAATATAGAGTCCCAATTGTCCTATATATCTAATACACTGTATCTCGAGAATACAATAGCTGGTTTAGTATTGCTCAAGCTCTTACATTATACGAGTAATTCTGTATCACGGACCTTGATTTAGCTCTGACGGACTACTAATCGTCCGCGGACCACCGGTTGTGAACCCCTGATCCAGTGGGATGGGGCACCCAACCTTTCATCGTATCATATGCGTTTCTCCATTCTGGAAAGCTTTCTAGAAGGACTGACTAATTAGCAGTGGGTAGACACATGCAGATATTGATGATGATGCCACAAATATTATTTTTGAAGTGAAAACTTCTTTAGTCGCGCAGAGCTTAAATTTTTGTGACTAGTGACTGAGATTGATTGAGAAACTCAATGGCGTCGATGCGCGTTTCAATTTGATCGATCACACAAGTTAAACAACGACGACCGTAGCCTGTCCATGGATGGGTTTATTTATCTCGAGCTTCTTCGTGCTTCGGAGGGCACGTTAAGCCGTACCCTACCTTACTGTGGTCCAAAATAGAATATTGGTTTCGAAGCAGAGATTCCAGTGATACTACTCCATTCATGTAATTTCATGAAGAATTACATTTATAGTCGTATTAAAGAGTGACCCCGTTTTCAACGAATAGTATACCCTTATTTCATAGACTGCGATATTAAATCCATTGTAAAGTTTATGACAAAAGTCTATGGTTAAACAAAGCAACAATATCTGAGCGCTTCTCTCGCTCCTTAAAATTTCAATATAGAAAGTGCTTTTCTTTGTAAGCCGGGATCGACAGAGGCTCAAAAGTACTTATATCTCTGGATAATCAGTCATAACATAACTTAGGTTTATTTTTTTAACTGTTGTAAATATCTAAAAAATTAATAGCGTAAAATTCCGGCTACGGATGAATTTATTTATATCGAGCTCCTCCGTGCTTCGAGGGCGCATTGATCTTTTGGCCTCGGCTGTTGTCATTAGATGACAGTTGACAGGATGAATGATGATTGACAACGACGATGACGGACGATGATATATTTGTCGTTTTGGGGTGTCCGTGGTTCACCACGATCTTAAGAGCCAAAGCCAACCTCACCTGCACGTGATGCACCCTGTCGACTGGCGAAAGAGGCTCTAGCGAAAGAGAGGTAGGGTACAGCGTATTTGTAAGGTGCCCGACTGCGGAAGTCCCTCCACCTCACAGAATACCGCAGCCAATAATTGTTATTAGCTATATAGCTCGCAAATATGCTGAAAATGGCATGTCCCAAGTAGCGTCCCAAGTATCTGTTTCAGCATATATAACAGTACTCAGCCCCCTGATAATTTTGGTATAAAAATCCACTCATGTGACCAAACTCTAAATTGTATCTGCCCCTCTATTACCAAACTAAACCATACTAAATATCTAGGTGTAATAGTGGACCAAAATCTCTCATGGTATCCCCAAATTGAACAATTATCGGGAAGAATGCGGAAATTTATATGGATGTTCAAGAAAATAGCTATATAGCTAATAACAATTCAATTTATATTGTGTATAGTTTTCCCCTTATATCGGATATTGTGTTTCTGCGAATGAGTGAGGTCACCAGAAAGGAAGGAGTTGCTGTTGGGTGGTAACATTAATATGGCTACGGTAACCGCTTCACATCAGGCGGGCCGTGAACTGTTTTTCCCACCCGACGTAGTCAATGGACGCTTTATGTACTTTGGTATTGTATTATAAACGAAACCAAACGAAGACATGTATATAAAAACATAGTAGGTACAAAAATACACAATATGACTGATGTTTTACTCATTTGTGCCAAGGTTGAGTCGAGACCCAGAGGGTGATTCAAGAGTGCTTCGTCACTGTGCTCTGCGCACGCCATTCCCCAAATTGAAGTGAGTGACTGAGAGCGGCACTGACTTATAAATTAACTTATTTTGCTTGGAATATGTCATTGACGTATATATACGTAATATATTCATTACATATTGGCACATCTATATATATAAAAGCGAAATACCACTCACTGATTAATTTGGCAGGTAGGTTCCTTATCGGGTGTAGACATCCGCTAAGAACGGATTTTACGAAACTCCATCCCTAAGGGGGTAAAACGGGGGTTCGAATTTTGTATGAAAGTGCTATGTTTTTAAAGCAAGAGACTTGAAATTTAAAATGTATGCTCTCTAGATGGTGTGGAGGTGTACTAATAATGTATCTTTATAAATCAACCCCTTTTTGGGGTTAATACGGGGGTTGGAAGTTTGTATGAAAGTTCTATATGACTTGAAATTTAAAATGTATGCTCTATAGAGGTGTACTTTTTTTTTTTATACTACCTCGGGTGGTAGACAAGCATACGGCCCGCCTGATGTGAAGCGGTTACCGTAGCCATATTAAACGCTCACAACATATAATATTGCTCGCGCGCCGCCACCCCCGCTGCCAACGCAGCATCTACTAATAATGTATCTTTATAAATCAACCCCTTCTTGGGGTTAAAACGAGGGATGGTAGTTTGTATGAAAGTCCAATGTTATTGAGTATAAGAATTATTTTTATTAGGTATTACAGAGAGGTTTTGAAAAAATAATATCCGTCGACTTCATTGATTATAAAAATTCGTCTAGATATTGATTGTTTTTCACTTTCTTTTATTTTATCCTTTCATTAGGTATTTAGCTTTTTCGAATATAATTAAAAATTATGTGCAAATAACTAACTCCATGCGTACGAAGTCGCGAGCGGCCGCTATTAGTATAAATATGATTTTTACCCGTCCCAAAAATTGCACAACGCCGCTAAAGAAGTAAACTTATATAATAGGTAGGGGAAAAAGTCTTTTCGCATTATAGTATGTATGAACTTGTAATAAAATCTCTTTGGTTATACCATTTGTATCTGGCAGGTTTTGATATCTTTAAAAAGTTTAAATTTTAAAAAAGATAATTCCAAATTCAAATTAGGTAAATGTGTGATTTTCATTTGTTTTTTTTACTGTCAAGATGAGTGAATCTAATGAAGAAATTCGATTCATTTTAAAATTTTACTACAAAAAAGGTAACAATGCAACGCAAGCTGCGTGACGTTTATGGACCTAGTGCAGTGTCTGTGAGAGTAGCACAAATTTGGTTTAAGCGTTTTCAATCAGGAAATTTTGATGTGAAAGATGCACGTCGCTCTGGTCGCCCTGTTACGGATAAAATTGATGCCATTTTTGAAAAAATGGAGCAAGATCGGCATATCAGTAGTTATGACGTAGCTGAAGAATTAGGAATTGACCACAAAACAGTTTTGGCGCATTTGAAAAAAGCTGGGTACACTAAAAAGCTCGATATTTGGGTGCCTCACGATCTCACTGAAAGAAACCTAATGAACCGTGTACTCATTTGCGATTCTTTACTAAGACGTAATGAAAGCGAACCGTTTTTGAAGAAGCTTATAACTGGTGATGAAAAGTGGATCACGTACGACAAGAACGTGCGAAAAAGGTCGTGGTCAAAGGCCGGTCAGGCTTCACAGACTCTGGCAAAACCCGGGTTGACCCGCAACAAGGTGATGCTGTGTGTATGGTGGGATTGGAAGGGCATTATTCATTATGAGCTGTTACCGCCAGGCAGGACTATCGATTCTGAACTCTAATGTGAACAACTGATGAGATTAAAGCGAAAAGTTGAGAGAAAGCGGCCGGAATTAATTAACAGAAGGGGTGTGATTTTTCATCATGATAACGCTAGACCTCACACATCTTTAGCCACCCAGCAAAAATTAAGAGAGTTTGACTGGGAGGTGTTAATGCATCCGCCGTATAGTCCTGACCTTGCACCTTCTGATTTCCACCTGTTTTGGTCTTTTCAGAATTCTTTAGGCAATGTCAGGTTAACATCACGAGAAAACTGCCAAAACCACTTGTCGTGGTTTTTTAAACAGAAGTCCCAAAATTTCTATAGTAATGGGATCATGTCTGTACCTACAAGATGGCAAAAAGTTATCGAACAAAATGGCACCTACATACTTTAGTTAAATGTAAATAAACTTTATTAAAAAATGTTTTGAATTTTCATATAAAATACGAAAAGACTTTTTCCCCAACCTAATATATTTGAAGTTTACTTCTTTCGCTAAAGAAGTAAACTTCAAATATATATAAGTTTACTATGAAACTTCAAATATATATAAGTTTATTATATGTCAAATAGATATAAGTAACGCCGCTGCGTTGTGCACTTTTTGGGACGGGTTAAAAATATTGCCTGATCGATAATTCGTAAGACGGAGGAAGCGTATACCGCCGGCGCGGCGTAGCCGCGTAGGAGGGGAAGTAATATCCCCCTCTCTTTCTACTGTGCGGCAAAAATGTATGCCTGCTCCTGCTGTTTATTTTTAATGTAATAAAAATTGACATGTTGTGTACGATAGCGCAATAAATGAATATTGTATTTTACAACATAAATGATAGTACATTTATACTGATAAATAAAGCAATTAGTTCAAGTTTTCACTTCTGCCGGCACTCCCGGTGCGTAACCCGTTTTTTTTATACTACGTCTTATACGTACGTACGTATACTACATATTAACGCTCGCTACATAAAATATCGCTCGCGCGCCACCACCCCCGCCGCCAACGCAGCATCTCCTTCCCTTCTGGCGATCTCACTCACTCACTCACTCAGTATACAAGTAGTATTGAATGTGAACACTTTTTAGCTATTAAAATCTTATTATTAGAAAAAAAAAATATTAACCAACAACACCATTGTTGCCTGTGTGACCTGGGGCCCTACCGCCGAAGTTGAAGTCGATTACCATCGGAATTTATGAATGCGAAAATCAAACTACTCCTTAAATTGTTGCTAATTATATTTAGCTCAGCTGGTAGAAACCCTAGACCTCTGCTGACTAAGCTAAAGATGTTAGTCATTAACTTTAACCTAAGATCAATTTTTGGAATCAAAAAATTAATGGTAATCAGCTTCGGCTTCAGCTTCGGCGGTAGGGCCCCTGTCCATTGGTGGGTTTACTTATCTCGAGCTCTTCGTGCTTCGGAAGGCACGTTAAAACGTGGTTGTTAGACCTCCCCCTTAGAATTCCATAAGGATCGTTTTTTTGGTATTTGCTGTTGTTGGCGGAGGCCATGTGCTTTCAAGCCGCTCAAAGGCCAATGACTTGGCTTAACATGTCTGTCATCTAATAACAACAGCCGGGACCGACGGCTTAACGTGCCCTCCGAAGCACGGAGGAGCTCAAGATAAATAAACCCATCTATGGACAGGCTTCGGTCGACGTTGCTTAACTTGCGTGATCGATTAGACCGACACGCGTAACGACGCCATCAAGCTCCTCATGCTTCGCTATTGCTTATGATACAATCATCTCGAATTCCACAAATAAAAACATCTCCAGATTCCATGATGGTAATAAAATTTATATAGCATCGCCAAAACACTCTCTTTCGAACACAAACACGATTATCAATTCACAAACAATATCGTAAGCATTTTTTAAGTCGGTCAAAAATGTGGCAAAGATATTCCCACCGATTTTCAGTAGAATTATGGAACAGATGTAAAGGAAGTAGTAATATTCACTTACATACCTCTATTGCAATATGCACGAAGATGGCAAACTACTAACGGTAGAGTAAAAGAGTACTATTACTTAAACTGTGGTAAAAGCAGAGAATTCCAAAATTAACGCACATTTTTCTTCCCATGTACGGATATTAATTTACAAAGTGTGCGGCCGTATGTGGGTACTCGTATGTTATTCTTGCGAAGGTATTGTGTACCTATTGTACGAATCAAAATATTTATTATTATGATAATCGCCTTCAGCTTCGGAGGTAGAGACCAGGGTCTCTATCGCAATCACAAAATTAAAACTTTTAAAGAAAAAAATTTCACCACCACCTCAAAGAATATCGCAATTAAATAATAATTCCTTTGAAGGTTGTTGTGTGCCTGCGAGTGAGTGAAGTCATCAGAAAGGAGTTGCTACGTTGCAGCGGAGGTGGAGGCGCGCGATCGATACTTCATGTTGCGAGGGTTAACCGCTTCACATCAGGCGGTCCGTATGTTTATCTTCCACTCGACGTAGTATAAAAAAGTATATATGAATAAAATATCTATTTAAGTATAATTATTTGTCATCTAGTACCCATAGTACAAGCTTTGCTTAGTTTGGGACGTCTACGAAACAAATTAAACAATAAGAGCCAAGTTAGATCGCAAATAGTATTAAACATTTAGTTCAATTAAAGTCTTGTAACAGTTCACCTTACAAAAGTTTATAAAGTATTAAAAAAAATCGAAACTAAAGAAAAATGTTCGTTAAAGCTATGTACTTAAAAGTCACGAATGAAAGGTTCACTTGAAGATTGGAGATTTACCATTATACGCAATAAGCATTTTGATAAAAAATATTCGACGATTATGGCCGGCCGTGGTGAATTATTTCTTTTCCCTATAGATGCGAAATCTGCTAGGTGTTTAAATTATGAAACGAGATCTTACCAATAAATTGCTGTGTAATCGTTTTTTTTTCTGCTCACGAACAGGCGAAATTGTACCCAATGGTGTTTGATATTAGTTTCAAATTGTATAATGAGTTTTAAATCCAATAAGCTTTTTACATGAAAATTTTGCTGCGTTTTACGCTTTGGGACAAGAAAATGTGTGCCATTACGGCGAAGTGACTTTCCCAGTTATTCCTGTTTTACGGCACGGCAAATGCTAGGCAGGAAATGGACTCCGAACAAATCTCAGCCTGCTTTATAAATATATAGGTACTCGCTGTGCCCGCAACTTCGGCCGCGCGGAATTGTTATTTATTTAATAAAAATAAATAAAATTTCTAAAATAAAAGTAGGCTATGTTACTCCTTATCTATTACATGAGCTATCTGCCAGTGAAAGTCCTGTCAAAATCGGTCCAGTCATTCCAGAAATTAGCCAGAACAAACAGACAGACAGACAGACAAAAAATTGTAAAAAATATTAATTTGGTATATATACCGTGTATACATCCATGCATTTAGTAAAAAGCGTTTTTTTTGAATATTACAAACAGATACTCCAATTTTATTTATTTGTATATATTTATCTTTAAACGCTTCTAGTTCACAACTATGTTAGTAAACAACATATGAGAAGCTCAATGGCGTCATTACGCGTGTCAGTCTAATCGAACACACAAGTTAAGCAATGTCAGCCGTAGTCTGTCGATAGATGGGTTTATTTATCACGAGCTCCTCCGTGCTTCGTAGGGCACGTTGAGACGTTGGTCCCGGCTGTTGTCATTAGATGTCAGCAGTTAAGCCAACTCAGTGGCCTTTAGGCGGTTTGAAAACACTGGCGACCAGCAGTTGAGTAGCGCGTCCCAGCAGTAGGATGAATAAGGATAAGAAACAACAGATATTGTGATCATGTTGGTATTCAACGCTTCGATATTGGGCTATAATTGACCAGGGTGACCCGTAAGTAAGTGACCAGCCGCCGTGTTTTGTTAATATCATCATCATCAGGTCCATTTTGGTCTCCACTACAGGAGCACGACCCTCTCTCGTCCGTCCTAGACGGAAGGAGGATTTGGCCTACCCACGCTGGCCAAACGGGTTGAGGAGGCCTGATAATGTATTTCCCTTAGTCGCCTTGTACGATATCTACGGGAAGAAACGGAGTGATTCTATTCTAGTCTGCAGGAAACCACACGGCCAATATAAAAATAAAATATAAAAAAAAATACTAATTTGTTAATATATAAATTACTTTTTTTTATACTTAAATATAAAAAAAATTAAACGTTAACGTATATGTAAAGGTAAAGTAAACTTTAACAATAACATCAAATGTCCTGTTTAATATTAGTTTTAAATAAATCCGCTTAAAACACAAAGCGGCGTTTTAATATAGACATGTCATAGTTAATTCATGACCACCTACCCGCCACTCTATTATAAAAGTCTTACAAACGCTACATAAATAAATTCGTTGAGCTTAGAATAAGTACGTACACGAAAAAGCACTTAAAACATTAAATATGGAGGCGGATGGTCGAGTTCATATCAGACGAGCTGCAAATATTAATGCCCGGTGACCGGTCGACGCCATTTTGTACGAAACAATAGCAATATCGACTCTACTCTCGGACTCGACTTATTCTATATTAGTTTCTAACATAAATGACTGTTAATATTTGAGTAGATTGTTTGCCCCGGTCTTAATAGTTGGTATTATACGTAGTTGGTTCGTTATATAGCTACTAGTCAGTGTAATAAGCTTAGGTATATACATGATAACAGGTTTTTTTGTTGTATAAATAGCTTACATTCAAGGGGTTCATGCGTGAAGGAAACATTAGAGCACGATTCAATGGCTGGCATATACAGTCTGTTCCACATTGAGTGTAACCGAATAAAATAATAAAATATTACCTAATTGGCAAATAAAACAAGCAATTTGATCTACATTACTATGCGTGCTTCAACCACCAAACGTTGGTGGCGGTAGTTTATTAGCAAGACATTTGATGTTATTGTTAACATTTTGTAATTACCTATATAGACGAGTCCTAAGCGAACATCACAGAAGTAAAAATTGGGTACAAAGTGCTTACACAATACCTACGTATGTATGAAAATACAATAGGTAAGATTTATATTTTTTTTTTTTACTTATATTGCCATAAAAATAATGATTGTGGTCTTAAAGTGGACGACAAAATTTTATTCTTTTTAGTTAATGAAAATATTAACGCTAATAAAACTTAATTAATGTTTTTTTTTAATTAATAACTTATTTTGTAAAAACCATGAGAGGTCTAATTTAGATAATAATGTCTATTTCTAACAAGTCTTGTTATAATTATATGAGACTAGAGGTCGCCCGTGACTTCGTCCAGGTGGAATAAAGAAAATATGATTCAACACACCAGATTTTAAGTTAGACCTCCAGTATTACAACTGTGAAGACCGCATCCAATTTCGTGCAGTAGTTTTAGGGCGATGCGCGAATAACATAAAGACAGACAAACAAATATCCCAAAAATAATTGTTTTGACTTCTATTGCTGTTATAACAACCTCTTATATTTTTTTTTCACATCATGTATTTTTCACAACCAATGTATAGTCATCGGTCAGTTAGAATTTTGTTATATTTAGAAACTTTTACTTAACCTTCTTATTATTTATAACTTCGAGTAAATATTCCAAGATCGTACCTATTTGGTGTTTCCACAATATACAATTTTCGAATAAGTTGGGAAAGGCTCATAGGGAAAGAAAATATCCAGCAGTTGGTATATACACACTTATGATGACGATAATGATGATGAATAAAATAGTTAAGTTACTTTTTTAGTTGTAAAATATACCATGTGCATACGTTGCCACATTTAAATAATCATAATCCACTAGCAAATTACATAACTGTTAACACTTTTATTGCTATTCAAACGTACTGAAAATTAAACCTTATGTTAAGAAAATTGTTTAGTTATTTTTTTTAAATAAAAAAATCACTGAAAATAGTAAATAGTATCATTATCCTAAAAATATTTTTAAGATTTCATCAAGTCGATGTTCTTATTGATAAACATTTTGTTAGTTATGGTATCCGATATTAGATAAAAATTACTTAAAACGAAATTACTGAAGAGGTTCACAATGTCACATATACAAGAAAAGAAATGAGGCTACCAGAATCGGAGGAGATGTTGCGTTGACAGCGAGGGTGGCGGCCCGTGAGCAATGTTTCAGGTTGCGAGCGTTAATATGGCTACGGTAACTATTTCTGGAGGGTTATGTACTTGTCTGCTACCCGACGTAGTATAAAAAATAAGGTGAAGTCACGACTTTTAGGAGTACATTTCAACAATTTAATAAGGCGTTTAACTAAATATCTTTTTTTTTTATACGGGTGGCAGATAAGCATACGGCCGCCTGATGTGAAGCGGTTACCGTAACCGTATTAACGCTCGCTACATAATATATCACTTGCGCGCCGCCACCCCCGCTGCCAACGCAGCATCTCCTTCTTTTCTGGTGACCTCACTCACCCGCAGGAACACAACAGCCCTCAAGCGAACCGTTATTTGGCTGCGGTATTTTGTGAGGTGGAGGTACATTCCCCAGTCGGGTAGCTTACAATTACGCTCCCTACCTCTCTTTTCGCCAGAGCTTCGTTGGTCAGTCAGCAGGGTGCACCACGTGCAGGTAAAGTTGGCTTTGGTTCAAAGATGTTGATAAACCACTTACACCCCAAATTCTCTACTCACCCCAAAATCTAAACCAACAAATTATCAAAAATTTGGAAGATATTAATGCTTAAACAATTACGATTAATATTATGACAAATCGTGTAAGGCGCGAGTACCTATTATTCATCCAATAACAACCAATTTATGTCCGTTCAGGCGTTTCTGCAGAAAAAACACACCAAGGGATTATATTTTATTATATTTGTAAGGAGAAAATATTGTTATAAAAAAGTACAAACACTGAACGCGTCTGGAGAACCTCAAGTGTGTAACTTTAATTATTCACTTCACTCATGGAGCTGGGTGTGGCGATCCTCTTAACTTAACTGCTTAATCCAACTTGACAGAATTTCTTTCTTTGTCGCTATTTTGCCTCATTTCGTAGCCAGCGCCGTGATTTTTTTACGATGTAGATTTATAAATAAATCTTAGGCGTCGATTTTAATTAACTTCTAATAGTGTAATTTTTAAGGCATAAAATGTTATAAACACTATTTAATTCACTATACTTAATATTAAAAAATATTTACATATACAACATAGTACAAGCTCTGCTTAGTTTGGGACGATGACTCTTTGTAATTTGTCCAGGAATATTTATTTGCAAAATATTAAATTGATACAACTATTATTTAGCATTCTTGATTGATTTATTTGATACGCTAACGATGGGCAACGATTTGGGGGATTTTTTTTACTAATATTTTTTTTTTTTTTTTTTTTTACTTTTTTTAAAAAAGTAAAAAAAAAGTAAAAAAAAAGTAAAAAAAAAAAAAACAAATTCCTGGACAAATTACAAAGAGTCATCGTCCCAAACTAAGCAGAGCTTGTACTATGTTGTGTATACTTTTCGTTTTAAAGAAAATCACACTAAATTTGGTTTTGTCGTTCTTAGAGTACTCCGGGCTAACAAAACCCTACTCTACCGCAAAAGCTCAAGCCGATTCCCATTAGATTTTTGGTTGCGGTAATTGTGTTTAGCTTAGCTGATATAGCATCTATAGAGCTCTATCGAATCAGCTGAAGATGTGTGCCATTAACTTTACCTTAAGACTTATTGTTGGAATCAAATATTTCGATGAGAATCGGCTTCAGCTTAGGCGGTCAGATCCCAGATCCTTCAATTTTATTTTATATGTATGTCGAATGTAGAGAAATACGCATTTATCTATTAGGTTCTCGTGATAATGCTCGATTCCTAAATTACTCTATTTTCAGTCCAATATAGACGTGGCCGCCGAAAATCAAATCAAATGAAAGGGCTTGAATTGAGCGAAACAAGCTATATTTTCGTTTTTAACCGTTTACTAACCTCCTTAGTTAAAGATACTTTTGAATCTAAATTAGCAAAGCTGCCAATAGATTAAATCCATTGTAATTGAATGTAAATCGATCAAGATCAATCCGATTTAGCAGGACTGTGCAGGAGGCAGAACGTTGCAGGAGGGCGGGAAGACTTTACGGGAATGGGAACGAACGAGTTATATCCCTGGCACACTCCGGCCGCTCTATACAAATGTCGCTTTGGTAACTATTACATAAACAATGACGTTAGTGCAGATAAGAATTTTCGTGTGTGCGTGCGGCGTCATACAAACTGTTCCAGATGTTCCAGATACTATTATTTATATTAGCTGTGCCCCTGGTATTATGAACGTCTACAGCTGCGGTAACCATTTCCCATCAGGTGGTTAGAGTGCTTATTTCCCATTATAGAAATACAAAGTATACTTTAATATACTTTGTCCTAAATAAAACTACCAACGCTCTAGCTCAATGGGATTTCTCGTTCCAAACCACGCGACCCTTTGCGTGGTTTAGCCCTAGCTTTATTTCGGATAAAGATCTTGAGTTTTGCGTATATTTTAGGAAAGTGTAGGCACATTAGTAAATGGATAACACATATGATCTTGGGTTTTGCATATATTTATGGAATTGTAGGTAAGCAAAGTATCTTATTTTATCTTAGAGTGGGGTCCAGTGCTGCAGTACCGGTGGCACGTCGACCCTCATGGATCTTTTGTGCTCTCCCAAATCCTTTAGTCACTCTCCCCTGCTTGTCTGGAGACATGTTCCATGTACTTCAGTATGCCGCTTATTGGGAAGAGCCTGTAGTCCTCCAGGTCCGGGTGGATACCCGGACATATTCCTAGGCTTTCCATTCGTTTGCCGGCTAGAGCGTCACATTGACACATCAAATGTTTCATGAACTTGCACTTTGCATGACTCTTTGCATTTTCTGCACTCTGGACTATCAACACGTCTCATTTTGTATAGGTGTCCGTGGCAGGCATAATGAACCGTCAGTGCCCTAAGCATGAGACGCATCCATTTCATGTCATATTTATGTACATGTCTCTACCCATTCACTGTACCAAAGTAAAAGTGTGTAAGCAAAGTAACTTTTTAAGGCTAAGCAGTAAGGGTGCAATAGGAGCTATTATCGTATATTTTATATCAATGTTATGCACTGAGCAAAAAGATTTACGGGTCAGATGGGCCGCTTCTCGCCCAGTCGATGAATCTGGCAACACAATGGTCAACCAACAATAACGTTGCACGAAACAAAAAATCGTATTGTCGGGAACAGAGACAATATCCGGAAATATTGATAAATTAATTACCGAATAAAAACGTTTCCGTTATGAATAACGGAATAATGATGTCGTACATTCCTTTGATCAATTAATGGTATACAGAAACAAATAAGCAACTAAGAACTAATCATCACTACATATTATAAAACAAAGTCGCTTCCCCTGTCTGTCCGTCCCTATGTATGCTTAGTTCTTTAAAACTACTAAACGGATTTTGATGCGGTTTTTTTTAATAGATGGAGTGTTTATTATTGAAGGTTTATTATTGTTATAGTTATTATTGAAGGTTTATTATTATTATTGTTATAGTTGAGAAACACTGATAATTTTCGAGGTTTCCAATGTGATGTCGTAAATAAACACATTTGTTTGCGCGTATGTTGCAAACGTTGGCTAAACCCTACGAGATAGATCAAAATAATATAGTACAGTACTGTTCACCTTAAAATGGTCTACAAAAAAGTCCGCGATGGTGTATGTCTATCTCTTAGGGATAACCCACAATAACCGTTTTTTATTCTTTACTTTTTTACGAGAAATAATGGCTTATTTACGATGCGATTTTAAGCAATACAGCATTAATCCTTATCCAATTAAGTGCCTCAAATACATTGTGCATTTAATATAGATTAATATGGCCCTTGACAGCATGTAATTTAAATGAATATTTTCGAAGATATTACAGATTTAAAATGTAGGGACATAACGGTTGCGGCGGTACCGACCGGGACACCACCGGCGCGGCGCGTGCCTATAACTGTCGACTGGATAGGACAATGCGCAAAGACCTTCTGTAGCATATTTAGTATCAGCATTGCACCCGTGCGAAGCCGGGGCGGGTCGCTAGTTACACATATATTACAAAAATAAATTAAAAATATATACCTATAACATAAAACATATAATCGATATTCTACACTTGTTTTTTTACAAAGTGTGGGTCGCAACCTCATGGGGGGGTGCCCAAGCGTCACAAAGGGGGTCGCGGAAGATTACGAAACTGTAGAAAAAACTACATTAATAAAATACTTTTAAAATGTTCATTTCAGAACATAAACGACTTTTATTTTAGATACTTCATTATATATATTTATTTGTTATTTTATTATACATATTTAATTAACCGAAATTTAACTATGAAAACAAATAAAACCGTACGGATTTGATATTTGTAATTCAATAAAATACACATAGGTTAGAAACTTTGGAGGATAGGGTTCGCAAATTATTTTTACACATTGAGGAGGTCGTGCAATGAAAAAGTTTGAAAAACACTGCAATATTAGCGATAATAGTTCAATAGATAATGTGTTATCGTTATTTTTTTTAACTATATTTGAATTGCATCAGAATCAGGAGTAGGCTAACTCCTGATTCTGAGTTTCGTATATTATGAAAATGTACAGTATTTCCACAATATAATTCCAATTATGAAACGATGAATACCAAATTATTTATTTAGCGATATATTTATGGCACGAAGGTACCAAATAAATAGATCTCGGGAGAACAATGTTTTCTGTTAATATAACAATGAACCTATCAATTACACCCCAGAATTATTGCCTTACTAATAGGGTAGACATGCCCTCGAGGATATTCCTTACGAAATATAATATGCATGTGTAAATACTAAACAACAAAATATCAAATGTAATTTCTTCTTGGTATAATATATATTTTTTTTGTTGAAAGAGTGTGTTCCATCATCAGGTCATTTTAGTCTCCACTACAGGAGCACGGCCCTCTCTCGTCCGTCCAAAAGACAGAAGGAGGTTTTGGCCTACACTCACCACGCTGGCCAGACGGGTTGGGGAGGCCTGATCGATGTTTGATAATGTATTTCCCTTAGTCGCCTTGTACGACATCCACGGGAAGAGACGGAGTGATTCTATTCTAGTCTGCTGGAAACCACACGGCCAAAGATTGTGTTACTACTCCGTTAAGCATTTTGTTAAAGAAAAGAATTTATAAAAGAATGGACATAACATATAATACACCATAAGACATAATATAAATAAATAAATATTCCTGGACCAAGTCCCAAACTAAGCAAAGCTAGTAAGTACTATGGGCACCAGGTAACTGATATTATACTTAAATACATTTTTTTTTTGTAAATACATACGTATAATACATAGAAAACAAATAAAGATAGAGAGATAGCCAGATCAAGACAAACACACATGTTCATGCACACAAATATTTGTCTTGTGCGGGAGTCGAACCCCCGACCTCGGAGTCAAAGTGGCCATTGCTAACAATTCGACCACCGAGCTTGTCATTGTCATAAGTAATAGTGTTACTGCATATAGAGAAAGCTGGTCTGGAAAAACTCCAGTTCGGGCCTGCGTAGAATATTCTCGCTCGCATCCTTGGGACAGTTCACGGCACAACCAGTTGAACATAGTAGTTGTGCCGTGGGTCTGGAACGGTTCCGTACAATATCTTCTATTGACTCAGAGATAGGTTGCAGCGATGGGCTATTCGCGTAATCAATAATAAATGATGAAGAATAAGTAATAAATGATGAAGAAGTCACTAAGGACCTAGAACCTCTTCAACTTCTCAGTGACTTTGGCTCGCTAAGCGTATTATCGCCTTTACCATAGTTATTATGACAATCATTCAAATCAATCAAAAAATTAATAAAGTTATGTCAATCGCTCAAAGTTTCCTCAAATGGTACCTCAAAGAATACTACGAATGGTAACACGAACAAGAATAAACAACAAAATTTTTTGAAGCCAGTTTTTTAGATGTTTATAAAAAAAGAAGTAAAATGTTTACTTAGTGTTTTTCGCTCATTAATTCAGACACCACGGTAAAAATAAATAAAAGCTTGCAAAAAAGGAACAAAGTGCCTACATCAAATGGTTCAATTTAATAGAAATAAGTTTAGAAAATTGCTTTCGATTCAATCGCTTGCCAGCTTCAAAAATTGACAGCTAAGATTGGGTCTTTGTTAAAACTTTCTTGTTTTGATGATTCTCTTTGTATTGTTCCAATGGATTTGTACAAATAAATATTGAAAAAGAATTTAATAGACGAGTATTTTTACATGGAAAGATAAATAAAAATTTCAGGTATCTGATTGATTACATTAGTTGATGTTGAATTAGAATTCCGAATTGTTTTTCTTATTCAACTTAAGTTGATTGGTCTTAGTAGTTTGCATTGTTTGGAAGGATATTACAATAAACAATCATTTTTGACTTAGATGAATTGTTATCGCAAATTAACAACTAAATAAGTATTAATCTACTTCGTATTATTGAGCTTTACTTATTACTAGCTGCCCGCCTCGCTTCGCACGGGTAGAAAGTGGTATTTTATTGTTCCGTACCCAAAGCGTACAAAGGAACCCTATTACTAAGGCTCCGCTGTCCGTCCGTCCGTCCGACTGTTCGTCTGTCACCAGACTGTATCTCATGAACCGTGATAGTTAGACAGTTGAAATTTTCACAGATGATGTATTTCTGTTGCCACTATAACAACAAATACTAAAACACAGAATAAAATAAATATTTAAGGGGGCTCCCATACAACAAACGTGAATGAATGCTCGTTTTTGCTCGCAATTGATAACGGCAATAGGTAGACGCTTGAAATACTCACATAATAATTAGTTATATATTCACTTTAAAAATAAATAGTTAAACAAAAATAAAACAAATATTTAAAGGGGGCTACCATACAACAAACGTGATTTTTTTTTTGCCGTTTTTATAGATAGATACGGAACCCTTCGTGCGCGAGTCCGACTCGCACTTAGCCGGTTTTTTAAATCTTTTCTCTTCATAAGAACCTTCCTCTACCTATACCTTAACGAAAATGTGAAACAAAAATTAGCAGAATTGGGCGAGCTGTTCTCGAGTTTTGATATAAATTAAAATGAAAATTCCTAAGCACGTTCATTTTTATTTATATATAAATAGATTACTTAGATCATCATCATCATCATCATCAGCCAGTACAGTCGCCGTAAAAAAATCATGTCTATCCATTAATTCTTTTCGAGGTAAACAAAAGAAAACAAACATTCACATTAATTAAAGAATAGATTGAACTTTACTGGGTAGCATCTGTACGTAGGTGAAATTTAAGAAAAAAGAATAATATAAGGGGTCTTTAAAGTAATAGACTTGAATAGATTTTGTGACTTATCTAAGGCTTTTGATTGTGTGCAGCATGAAACTCTAGTCAGAAAATTACACCACTATGGTATAAGAGGCATCGCTCTTGATCTTCTTACTTCTTATCTGGGTGATAGGGTTCAGAAAGTAGATGTTAATGGAAAACGATCACATGGATCAGCTGTAGCGATGGGGGTGCCACAAGGCTCTATTTTGGGCCCTTTCCTGTTTCTCGTGTATATTAATGATCTACCTTATCTTGTAAAGAATAATCATGAAATAGTATTGTTTGCAGATGACACTTCTTTAGTTTTTAAGGTAAATAGACAACAATCAGAAATTGACGATGTAAACAATGCTCTTTCAAAAATAGTAAACTGGTTTAGTGCTAATAACCTGCTTTTAAATGGTAATAAAACCAAATATGTTAGATTTTTTACAAAAAATGTTAAACAAGTGAAAACCAGTGTGGTGATGGACAATGAGAGATTGGAATTGGTCAATAAGGTTGTTTTCCTTGGTATAACATTAGACTCTAAATTACAATGGGGCCCACATATAGAAACGTTATCAGCTAGACTCAGCTCAGCAGCTTACGCCGTAAGGAAAATACGTCAACTAACTGATGTTGACACTGCGCGTTTAGTTTATTTTAGCTATTTTCACAGCATTATGTCATATGGTTTATTGCTTTGGGGTAGTGCCGCGGATGTAGACTCAATTTTTGTGCTCCAGAAGCGAGCTATCCGTGCTATTTATATGATGAGTCCCAGGGAGACACTGAGAAATAAATTTAAAGAGATAAATATTATGACATTACATTCTCAATATATTTATGAAAATCTTATTTACGTTCATAAAAATCAAACCAAATTTAGGAAAAACAGTGATCTCCATCAATTAAATTTAAGAAATAAAAACAAACTCGCTATGCATATTACTAGGCTCCATAAAATCTCTAACTCGTTCCCAGGTCAATGTATACGCTTCTACAAAAAACTTCCAAACGACGCGGTTAAATTATCCATGGGTAAATTTAAGAAATATATCAAAACTAGACTATGTCAAAAGGCTTACTATTGTATCTCGGATTACATAAATGATAAAAGTATTTGGAAATGAATTGCTCTTGTTATGTTATGTTAATGATTGTATTTGTATTTAATGTAACGATATTGGCAATTAAAAGAGTCGGCCTTGAGTTTCTTGCCAGTTCTTCTCAAGAAGCCCCGTCGCCGGAACTGGCACTTAAATTCACTTTCACATTCAAGATAGTGTGATGAAAGTGAATCTAAGCTCTGCGGATTTAGAGTAGTGATGATTTATACATATTCTTATATTTAATTTGTATGACGTTTCTAAGTGCTTTATAAAGTCCAAGGAATAAAGATATTTTGAATTTTGAATTTGAATTTAGAAGTCAAAACATTTTTAGTTTTCACTTTTGTCTGTCGATCTCCGGACCGACAGACAAAAGTAAAATGTTTGTACGTGTAGTATGGAAAAACTACTACCTACACGAAATTGGATGCGATTTCCCCAGTTGTAACATTGGTAATGTAACTTAAAATATGACGTGTCTATTATCTTTATACGCCGAATAGGAGTTATGAACAATAATGAAATAAATATTCCTGAACAATGACACACGGCCATCTAGTCCCAAACTAAGCAAAACTTGTACTATGTGTACTAAATAACTGATATAATACTTAAATACATTTTTTTTGTAAAAACATACATATAATACATAGAACACACCCAGATCAAGGCAAAACATGTGCAGGCACACAAATATTTGTCCCGTGTGGGGATCGAACCAGCAACCTCGAAGTCAAAGTGGCTATTGCTAACCATTCGACAAGGGAGCTCGTCATTATTTATTTTCTGAAGTCTACGCGGAAGTAGTCGAGAGCGGCCGCTAGTCCAGTATATTTAAATTATACCATATTTAAAAAATATAGTAATTTACAGGAATACCTAGTAATATATAATTATAATAAAATCTTGAGGACTTCTAAAGTCAGTCCATCCATTTTGTTTTCGTGATCATCTACATGATAAATATTCTATTATGATAAAGTTTGTAATTATGATACTGATGGTATACAACTGTACGTAATATATATAACATCAACAAGTAAACACCTGCGCCTTAGTTATCAGTTCATAAAACTTTATCCATGAATTAGAAGTTCGTGGATTGCGAGAAGAGATACTACGCTATTAAAGCTCAATTTTAATAGAAGTTGTATATATTTTGATACTCATAAATATAATTATTGTTTTATATTGCAAAGGTCTATAAACAACGGTCACCGCTTTGAATCAGATGGGTTTAATAATAATCCGTCCTTCGTCTGTAATAGCCCGGTATTTAGTTCACCCAGATCTCATCTCCATAACCCATTTATTTTCCATCACACTTCGCAATAGTCTCAACGCCTGCCGAGACCTGCTCATGGGTATGTCGTTCTATTGACATATCCTGGAGCGGGTCACGGCGGGCGTACAACATTACATTAAACTTCTCAAAGGGGCCTCTACGCATTGGATCTATATCCCCGCGCCCGCCTATCAAATGACCGGGCTTGACCCGTGATTAAAAATAGATAATAATAATAATAATTTATTTCTTTTAACAAGTTTCTTTTTACAAATTTCTACAAAACAAGGTTTTGATTGGGACAGGTCCACCATACACTGCGCGCCGTGTCTCCTGAGGAGCCAAGAGGACTAATAGCAGCAATCGTCAAAAAGGAACAATAATGTTCATTGCTGTCCTAGGGATAAAACTACGGCTGCCTTAAAACACTCTGGGTCAAAGACTTTCATCTTGAGACATTGAAGAATTTTGGACGAGCAGATCTTTCACGTTTTCCCCAACGCTGTCTTTCTGAGTTAGATACGACAGAATAGATCCTGCTTTATCGAAGATGGTCTCATTTTCTGTTCTGAGGTCTCAATTAACTGAACTGTTTGTCCCAGATAGCATCAATATACCTACCATCTTAGTCTCATATCAGACAATAAATACATACTGACTCTTACGTTTATTGTGGTATTATTTTTATGCTATATTTTCAGTAACTCCCAAAGGACAAAAGATAATAAAAGAAAAATATATAAGCCGGGTCATTCATCTAAAAAGTCGGTGCTTACGTCAACGTTCGGGACTCATTTAGTTGATGCATTGATCCGCTCCGGCTTTTTGTATTCAAAGAGTCGCCGGCCCTTTATGAGGAAGTAAAATATTGAAAAACGTCCTTTCCTAGTAGAGAGTATATTTTTGTACCAAATTTCTCTTCATTTTGCGACGTTTTGGTATCAAACAAATACAAAATATATATCGTAACATAATAATATTATCTTCCGCCCACACATTCCTCGGCCGTCAATCTCCAGAGGATCCAAGAATGCTATATAAATATATTTAACAAATACTAGATGTTTTTTCTACTTCTAGGCATTTTTTTTTACTTCAAACATCTTCCAAATAATATGCAAAAATTTGTGAGAATGAATCATTGACCTACCAATTTTGAATTTGTAGGTCAATGGGATGTGGATGTTTGTTGCTGAAAGAATTTGGAAGGCAGGATAAATACATATACAATATGACCCTATCTATCAGAGATAGTATACTTTTATCCCGGTACTGTGTTTACACGGGATAGTGGTTACTAATTTAGATAAACGATTTATTACATTTATGTTTTGAGTCACCGGTGTCTGTAATTAAATCTTGCAAGTTCAATTTGACTTACTTCCCAGTGTCCGATTGAGTTGAATTTTAGCACACTCGTTTGGTTCTCGTGACAATGAAAGATTAGCTAAATGTTGCCATTTTCAATCTAATATGGCGGACGTTACAAAATGGCGCTTTTTTGTTTCTGCTCTAACACCTAAGATATATGGGTATCAAAAGAAATTGATAAGCGCAACAAAATAAGCAAACTTTATACTATATTTCTATATTATTAAGGTAGAAAACAAGCGCCGTATGCTTGTTTCCTGATGAGAAAGCCGCCTGATGAGAAGCGGTCACCACAGATCCATGGGCATCATTCGCTCGATACTGATTCCGTAAAATCACTTCTTTTCTAAAAACAAACAAATAAAAGCTACTTTTTGTTTAGTAGTTGTTTGGATTACAATTCTCTGTGATTCTTGTACATAGATGTATTTTACAAAGGTAGTTATAATAAACGAAAAATTCATTTTCCTCTTCAAAGGAATATCAGTAAACTGTCAAAGCATGCATGTATTGTTTGATGTGGTTCGAATATTCGAGAGAATTTTTGAGGTTTTATCGGGATATATTTTTCGTAGAAATCCGAATAAACTTGCTAACATTTACTTTTATCAAATACTAGTGATTTTTTTTTTGATACGACGCCTCGAGTATCAAATAACCGTACGGCATGCCCAGTGCAAAGCGTGTAAATGTAGACGCTCGCTGTACAAGCAGTTTCTCGCTCTCTGCAACCTATGGGCGCTAGCAATACCAAGGGCATCACTCGCGCTTTGTCGACCCTATGAAAAGCTCTTTACACCTGTAGAGCCCGGGGAAAACCTCGTCAGGCAATTAATTCCACAACTTGATAGTTCGAGGGAGAAAACGTCTCTGAAATCGAATAGTATACGACCATTTCGGTTCTAATGTGGGAGGATGAATCCCCTGCTGATGGCGAGCGGCGCGATTGTAGAAGGAGGTGAGATGCTCATAGCATCATGTTAACACTAAAGACGGGAGCGGTAATTTGACCCCAATTTCAATTTAAATGTTGAATAACTCAATAACCATTTAACTTAATGTACTGAGACTTTGTGACTTTTATTAATATTACTAGTTAAATGAAACTATGTATGAAGATAACTCATATCTATTTTGTTTATTATTTAAAATCTTGATATACCGACAAAGATGGCGGCAGTCATTTGTCGGCTAAATCCGATAAGTGTTCATTTGTAATATGACAAGGTAGAATATAAATTTATATGTTTATCCATTAATAGCACGTTACATGACAATGTACAAATAGACGCTAATCATCCGAAAAAAAGCCAGAAACTGTGACATTTTATAATACCACCATGTACGGCGTGGCTTACCAGATGGCAAAAAAATATAGTGTCAAAGCGGCGTCTCGAAGGTGGCCTGTACAGGTTTTTTTTTTCAATATTCTGGACCTAGCAGGGATAAATTCCTTCATTTTATATAAGAAAATGTCAAGTACCAACAACAAACGAAGGAATTTCATACTAAGTTTAGCAAGTAAACTTAGCGTCCAAATAGAAATCGAAGCGAGACTCTCTGAAACCGAATCCTTGCCTGAAGAGTCCACACCTTCTACTTCTTGATCATCTTCTCAAAATCCGTAAATTCGGAAAAGGCGAGAATGTTATTACAGAAGGGCAAAAATAAAACTAATAAAGTATGCGACACTTGCAAAAAGCCATTTTGCGGCTCTTGTAACGTAAAGAAAATGTTAAAATGTAAAAATTGTGTGTAAATTAAATAATTAATCATACATTATACTCTATTTTATTACTACAGTTACCATTTTTAGCACTTAAATAAAAAAAAAAGATATAATAAATTGGAGGAGTCATTTGACCCTTCGCCGTCTTTGTAGAGATAGATTTACCCGTCTTTCTAGTGTTAAGCAACTCCTTTTATCAGAAACCATTGTACAGGCGGTAGAACACATAAGAGAGGCAAAGTCCCTCCTCAGATTCGACTATAAGATATGATGGAAGTGAGTCACTTATACCCCAAAACGAAGATTGAACTGCTTAGTTATTTACCAGTATTTGTCCGGTCTTGAGCTATGGACAAAATTTACCGACTCGCCTTCCCTTTCTGTCATGATTGACATAACTACATTATTGGTAACTCTCTCTCTCTCTCTTTCTGTCTCTGCATAAACCCATATTTATCCCATTAATTGTTTATATACTGCTGGGAGACGTGTCTCCCCGCAATCGAAGCCTGCCCCTCAATCTAGAGCATACTACCCTGCTCAACTGCGGGTTAGCGAAGGCCACTGTTTTCAAGCCGCGAAAAGGCTACTTACTGTCTTGGCTTAACGACGATCATCTAATGACAACTACCGGGACCGACAGCTTAACATGCTGTCCGAAGTACGGAGGACCTCGAGATAAATAAACCCATCCATAGACAGGCTACGGACGACGTTGCTTAACTCGCGTGATCGATTAGGCTGACATGCAAATCGATCCATCGAGCTCCTCATGTAATATCATAGGCATACAACGTTTTTTTTTTGTGAAGGTGAAGGTTAGCTTCCTAAACCAAGTTCGTCATAAACTGGGACCAAATTTATGCTAAACACGAATCAGCGAAATCATATGTTACTGTGTAGCAAACCTATCTGGACAGAAATTGAGTGTCAAATTAAGTGACTGATCATTCGAGAAAATCCCCGGCAAATATGATTTATAAAACCTTTACCCTCTTCCATTAGATGTGTCGAGTAAATAAAATAAAATATTATTGGCTTATCGTCGCGTGACAATAACGGAGACGTGCTGGAATATGAGGCGAATGTGTGACAAGCCTGCTTACGATACAGTTGACTCAAAGTTCGTGACACACCGCCGATTTTCTTTCGACGAAAAGGTGAAAAGTTAATTGAACGCACGTTCTTTCAAATATAAATATATTTAAATATAATTTCTGATTATATAAATTGAATTACATCTTAAAAAAATATGATTATATGAAATTTCTTTCACATTTTATATTTTATTACAAAAACTTCTTGATTTGCAAGGAATAAGGGTGCAGTTCCACTGAAGTAGAGCTGAAGTGATACGAGCTGTGTTTTAATACACTTTGCAGCTCATGTTTGCTTATCTTTAATGCGATCTGTTAAATAAACCAGGGACTTAAAGTTAAGACGTGCCTGCGTAGAAAGGAATAATATTATAATGTCATTTTTCGTTGAGAAATAATTCGATTTAAGGAGTAACAGAAGTGACCGAACTTGGCTTGATATTTTTTTTCTAGGCACGGATATTCCCAGAATCATAATCATCATATTATATAGACGCTAGTGGGATTCTGTAACCATCTTTTTGCGCCAACAGATTAGCTCCTATAAGGTATTTTGACATGAAATTTATACGAACTTCTCAAATTTGCTAGCACACCAAAATTTACTTACAAAATTTAAACTAATTACGTTATACAACTAGCTAATTACAAGTAACATTAACATTCTAGAGAAATTATTATACGTACAAAATGTAAACTTCTTGTATTAACGTATTTTCTGCTAAGTTGTAAACTTAAAGATCGTTTTCCAAGAAGTTAGTCTTCGAATAAACGTTGATTTTAAAAGACTCGATAGAAAACTATCTAAAATATTAATATTATACTTGTTAAACTGTGCTTTTCTCACAGTTTATAAAATGTAGCAAGCACTTTCACGCACGATCTGCCAATATAATTAAATACTTCTCGGCGAATAAATTCCTAACATCGAGTAAATAAAAACTAGTTCTTTGTTACATTGAGTATTAGATATAATATGTGAAGAAGTAACGGTGTGCGCGCTACCTATACTAAGTTACTTTACGGTGGCAACTCTTTTAATCTTTGCGACACTCGTAAACGAAAACTGATAATTTTACAAAAAATATTAACACACAAATTGTAGGAAATAATCTAGGTAGTCTAGTTCAATTTATTATATCACTATTTTCATCGTAAAATAATCCAGAAAGGAGATAATGTCAGAAAACTGTTTGTAAGTTCCATTTTTCCAATATGGCGGCGCGAGGGGCAAAGGTGGCAAAGCAGAAATTCCAAAAGAGCGCGTTGAAATCTATAAAATCACCAAATTTAAAACTCCTGGAAATCTTTCCAAGTAAAAGTACCAAATAAATTGGTTATGAGGAATAAACCTCAAAAATGTTTGATTTGAAATAACAGGTTTTCATTTACGTTTCTTTCAAGGTTTATCCAATCACTGATGGTCAACGCCAATGATATTTATTGAAAATTGACAAGAAATACTTTTCTATCAGTTCATGTCACGCTGACTACAAAGGCTTTGGGAGTCCGGGAAGCCCCCGGCGCGTGCGACTACGTGTTTGGAGGTTTTCTGAAGCAGTCGTTATGCTACTAATTGTATGAAAACGTAAAACAGTTAACCAAGGCCGATAGTAGGCATCTCGCTACTAAACCATTGGATTATACTCATTGTGTTGACGTATTTATACTATGTATTTCAAAGCCAATTCCTATTAAATGTTTCATAAACCTGCGAATTAAAACTACTCAATCGGCGATAATAACAATATATGGTTCAAAAACCATGTCAGTTTACTAATTTAAGGCAATATAACAAAACCATGCTGTGTGTCCACAACCTAATTGCGGCGCCAAATCCATAGATTGATAACACGGCTGAACTAGCGACCTGTTTGTACCAATCTGTGCAAATCCGCTGCGAGCGAATATAATCCGGGTTATGATAGATACATCTGACTCTGTAAAATTATCCCAACAATTTGTCAACGAATTCTTTTGTGAAGCACTACAATAGGATTTATGGATAAAATTTTATCTCTATGTAAAGCTTTCCGAGATATTATAAAACATTTTGAAAGCACAAGTGAAGGTTGAAAAGTGATTAAAACGATTCGTCTAGAGGTCATCAGATATCACGCATGAAATTAATTCAGAGATTGTGAATACAAAGTTTGATTAGAAAGACTTTAACTTTGAGAAATTGCTACAAATATAAGTCGTCCGGAGACATTTCGCTACTACTAACGAGAAACAACAATTCCTTAGAATAAAATTTCATGCAAAGGATGTTGAAAATGGTGTACTTTCATGGAGCAACTTACATAACTTGTTAAGTCAAATAGTTCATTAAAAAGGCGCAAAAGAAAATGGTTGGTCCATGGGTATAATTGTCCATTGTCAAGAGCATAACCAATACTCACCAACAAAGGTTTATTTTGGCCATTTTAGAGTTCCGTAGTAAACAAGGAAACCTTAAAGTTTCCCCACGTCTGTCTGTTTACCTGTCCGTTCGCGGCTTAGCTCAGAGACTATTAGTACTAGAAATCTGGCATGGGTATACATATTACCCCAACAAAATGGTAACATTAAATATAAAAACAATTTTTAGGATACTCATGTAATATGCGGGATGATATTTTCTTCCCTATCTATCCTATGGCATGGTATATCAGGTATAGTTAAAGGGTATCTTTAAAAAATATTGCGAGTGTGTGAGTGAATACCGCCCACCCCGTGCCAATTATATGGTAGCTTATGGATATATGGATAATCAAAAACAGCCCCAGTACTTACTTGCTCCATTAGACCGCATACAACGAAGAGCTCTACGAATCGTCGGTGACCCAATGATTTCTGATCGGCTGGAGTCTCTATCTACACGCAGAGATGTTGCATCTCTTTGCGTTCTATATAAATTATACAACGGGGAGTGCTCGGATGAGCTATTTGATTTGATACCTGCCGCTGAGTTCCACTATCGTACAACTCGCCATAAATTAAAATTCCATCCTCATCATCTCGATATTTGGCGATCTACTACAGTACGCTTTTTAAGACATTTTCTACAACGAACTGTGAAGTTGTGGAATCAACTTCCTCCAGCGGTATTCCCAAATAAATACGACATGGGGGCCTTCAAGAACAGAGTCAATATTTCCCTTAAAAGGCTGGCAACGGATCGGTGACCCTTTGGTGTTGCTGATTTCTATGGGCGGTGGTGATTGCTTTCCATCAGGTGACCCACATGCTCGCTTGCCCCCGTCTCATATAAAAAAAGTACCATATATAATAAATTTATAAAGAAAACTATCCCTGCTCAGTAGTCTTTACCAGTTCACGAGTAATAGTCGATCAAAATAAAAAAATGTACTCGGAGAAGAGAAAATTTAGAACAAATTGCTTTGAAAATTACTTAAATGAAGTTGTTAATTTTTTAAAACAGGCATTAAACATAAGTTTATGAACCATGTGAAATTATGGAAAAAATTAATCAAAATAACGATAATTCATAAATTAAAAACAATTTAAAAGACGGACATGTTTGTGTTTATGTTTTAATCATACATAATAAGGTTAGAACCTGTGGATTTAATCCAATGGGTTTATAAGAATAATATAACATATTTTCGGCATTACAAAATTTATCATACAACACAAAAATGTATTTGCCTAGTGTCACAAGTTGTATAGCATGTAAACTTTATTTAATCCATGCTCCATATTAATATTATAAATGCGAAAGTGTGTCTGTCTTTCCTATCTGTTACCTCTTCTGGCTTACCGGTAAACCAATTTAGACGAAATATTGTGACGGGCAACTACGGAACCCTAACACTGCGCGTGATGCGAGACGCACTTGGCTGGTTTGACCAATGTTGACGCTAGTGATTGTAGGCGATTAATGGAACTTTATAGATATTTATAAACGAAATCATTTGTACTGTTCTATTTAATTATATTTATTTAAGTCATTGTCGAAGTAAACAAACTAGATCTTCTCTGATCTATGTTTTGAGAAGACCTTTTTTGACCTTTTTTGGAGGTGATTTTTCCCATTTTTCAAAAATATTTATAATATTCTGGCAAGTTGGCCAAGACAACTATTTAAATAATAATAAAATTAATCGTGGCTATACAGGAGAACTGTGCCTTTTCGCGGGGTATACCTAATACGCAGAACGACCACTTCGCGTTATGACTAGCCAAAAGTAGAAGTAGGCATAACGCTAGTTAGACTTACTTTGATATAGACCAACATTTTTACAGGCCAAATAATAACCAGACCAACTGAGATGTGGTGGGCTCCCGATCCGTTAAAAAACAATACGTTTCAAGCCGATGCAGAGCGTTTACGCTAGCAAAACCCAGAAATAAAGATGATATATTATATTCTCTTAGATAAGAGTGCCAAAACTGTCAGAAATACCAATAGAATAGGCTTGTATCCCATTTTTTGTTTCGATTTGTTGTTTAAAGACGTCACAATAATATAAATATAGGTGAAATAATTACTTCGATTGCATAAAAACTTCTCGAGATATGATAACTTGAAGATCACAATTTTGGACTATCCCGAAAACGCTCCATACAAAAGGCCACCACGTTATGACGTCACACCGTGCTATTTTATATGCATTAAATCAGAAATTTGTACGACAGCTATGTTAAATATTGCGTTTATGTAGCCAGTGCCGTAACAAAAGTTATAGTATTTTTTATTGTTTCTACAATAGTAATATTTATTTTTTATAATTTCATACCTTTATAATGGACTTTCCCACCAAACTTTGACCGAACATAAAACACGTCGTACATAAGTTATTAAAATTTTAAGATCGCAGACCGTTCTAGTTTTATGTATTTTACGTTACTGATAGAGAGTTTTTATAATTTTGTGACATGGGCAACAAGCCTATTATAACTTGTGGATCTTATTCAAATCCTTACATAGAAATTTTGGGGTGTAAATGGTTCATCAACATCTTTGAACTACAGCCAACATTACCTGCACGTGGTGCACCCTGCTGACTGACAAACGAAGCTCTGACGAAAAGAGAGCGTAATTGTAAGTTACCCGACTGGGGAATGTACCTTCACCTCACAGAATACTGCAGTCAAATAACAATTAATTCCCTTGAGGGTTGTTGTATTCCTGCGAGTGAGTGAGGTCACCAGAAAGGGAGGAGATGCTGCGTTGGCAAAGGGGGTAGCGGCGCGCGAGCGATATTTTATGTTGCGAGCGTTAATATCGCTAAGGTAAAAGCTTCACATTAGGCGGGCCGTATGCTTGTCTGCCACTCGTCGTAGCATAAAAAAAATGAAATTTGTGTCCCGAAATTTATAAAAGTGTACCCATAGTCCAGGCTAAGCTCTAAAAATGAACAATAGAATAAATTGGTTTTTCCGAGGTTGTGCCTGCCTGTATGGTGCACTTCTACAATAAGGGTAAAGGAAATTAATCTTCATGATTTATGTAGACAATTTATAGGCACTAAATCTTTCTAAATATTGATTTTGTGAATGAATCTTTAATCTACATTTTTTTAATTTATATTTTCACTAGCTTTGTCCTGCGGCTTTGCCCACATGAATTTGGGTTATATCACATTAAAAGGTAAGTCTTTCTTCTTGATATAATTTATAAACATACCAAATTTCACTCACATCAATTATGTCGTTTAGTCATGTAAAGGTGACTGAAACGGAGAGCTAGTGGATTTGTTAGTTATGAAATGATAAGAAAGCTATGGTGAACGAATATATGTATTTAGGTAGTAGAAAATATTACAAACGATTCAAGAATAAACAATTTTTTGGTTTTTAATTAAATAGCTAATCAAAAAAATACTAATTTCAAAATATGTTAAAAAATATAAAAGAGGTCGCAACAGTGACAATAACATAGGCAGGCACATTTTCGCATTTGTAGTATAAGTATGGCCGTTTTTGTATTTGGGGCACAAGTCTTTACCAACATGGAGTTGGATAATTAATAGAACATCGCGAATAAAACTTTGTGTCAAAATTTTAAAACGATTGGCAGAAAAAAATCCGAGATTTGCGATATCGAAGAAACGAAACCAACTTTAGATTTGTAATTAGAAAATATTAGTATCAGAAATTTCATAGGTGCTATACAATTTATAAACATCACTTTAGTTTTTTTGATAGATAAATAAAAACATACATATCGATCCCTGCACAATAGAAACATTTGCACCTGGAACCCGCTTGATGAGGAAGGCGCAGGATCACATTTGGTGGAAAGCATTGGGGAAGGCATTCCACCAAATATGATTCCCTAAATCCCAGCTGTACATGCTGATGAGGATGATATTTATCAGTTTTCTAGTACCCATAGTATAAGCTTTACTTAGTTTGGAACTAGATATCAAAGAGTAATTATGTAATTTATTCAGGAATATTCATTTACTTAATGTTTTTAAACTATACTATCGTATTAATACAAAGAAATAGTTATATTTCCTTCCCTTTGAATTTCTCTACTATGTTTCCTTAATCAAGCTTAGTACTCAGTTGCAACAAGTTCTTTGATGTCGTGTACTTACGCTTTCGGTCATCTTAGAAAACTAACTTTTACCTTCGATGCTAGTCTGCAGGAAACTTAATGACATGACGGGAACGTAGCATTTACGTCAAAGACATTTTGTGTTCAAAGTACTCACAGTGCTATTGACTATGTTTTAGAGAATTTAAAGCGAAGTTCTATAAGAACACGTTACTGTGACATTACGGTCCAGACGGTTGACGAGTTATATATTTCTTTTATAATAAGTCCACCTCGGCGGGTGAGGTGAATATTTCCATTTTTAAAATACTTAAAAAAATCGGTTGTCTGTAAAGTCGGTTTACTGGCGATAGTTGAACGTGACAACTTCATAAGAAAATACTGATGGAATGTTTGCATTTTTCAAAAGAAAATTTTAATGGAACGCCTCAGAGCAAGGTAACGCCGCATACGTTATCTTTTTTCGTGCGTGCAGCCGGCTCCATCGAATTATAAGACGTTGTCACGTCAAAATGGAAAAATATACCTCCCACGCCTAGGTGGTAATTTTCCATTTTTTTAAATAGTTTATTATCGTTACTCCGTTTACAAATAGTAGTTTATGAAACTGTTGCATAATAAGGGTTCTTAAAATACGAGTGTGGGTTTATCACATAAATTGATATTGATAGATAAAGTAGTGTATGAAACTGCACATAATTACGTTTTAAAATACTCGTGTGGTCTATTATCACATTCGCCTTCGGCTCACATTCGTATTTTAAGAACCCTTATTATGCAACAGTTTCATAAACTACTATTTTACAAAAGGCATCCATTTATAAGATTTCTTTTTACAAAATTAAGACGCATGTAACTCACAAATTCATTACCTTAGGGCAGGGACTAGAGAAATTTATTTACTCTATGCCTTAGGGTAACGAATTTGTATTTTTGTTGTTGTTTGCCTTGAAAAGATTGCTCTCAGCAATAAGGCCGCCTTGTACAAGTCAACTGTCTGTAATAATTATATAAATTCACTGTACTTTAAATTTGTATTATGCAAATAAAGCACATTCTATCTATCTAAGATGCACTCAAATGTAAACATTAATCCTTTTAAATTATTTACATCAACTTATAACTGAGCTTTTAGTTAGATTGCGATTTCTTAGTACGCGCTGGTTGAATAAATAAGTACGTTATATCTTCGAAGATATCTATGGATTTCATGGATATTTTCGAAGCTGGTCGCCGTCTCTGGAGACAGGAGGACTGGCTCTTTCTTCGCTAAAAAAATCAGCATCGCGATTCGACGAGGAAACACAGCCATCGTTCTTGCCTCTCTGCCACAAGGGATCGATCTATTTTCTTTGTTTTTTTAGATTTTATATATAATTTTCGTAGTTTTAATGTTCTTTTTTGATAAAGTAAACCTAAAAACCTAATAAAATACAAACCTAAGATTTACTTTAGATACTATTTCATAAACTGTGGTTTAAATTTGATTTGCCCATTTCTTGTTATAGTACCTAAGTATAAGTTCAATTATAAATTTTCGTATGCTACTTTTTATTGAACTGATTTTGATATCGAAATACTAGAATTTTGCATAAAAATATTAGAGCCATATTATACCTTAAAATATGCATGCGATTTTCGTAGTATCATCAAGCAAGCGAAGTCTAATTTGCTACTTAAAATTTTATTAGTCCGCCCACAGGATTATTCCAAAGTCCTAAATATATGCCTCATAAAAAATACTTTTTTATCTACTTATATTACAATACTGTAACAATCACACTATATTATAAATAAATATTTCTAGACAATTTACACAGCGCCATCTAGACCCAAATTAAGCGCAAAGCTTGCGTTATGGGTACTAGACAACTGATAAATGTACTTAATATTTTTTTTTTTGTAAATACATACTTATAATACATAGAAAACTCCCAGACCAAGACAAACAGACATGTTCATGCACACCAATGTTTTTCTTGTGCGGGAATCGAACCCACGACCTCGGAGTCAAAGTGGCCATTGCTAATCATTAGGCCACCGAGCTCGTATATTGTATTACTAGCTTCGCCCGCGGCTTCGCTCGCGTGAAATTCGGGGCAAACACATGTTTACTAATTTATCTATAGAAGTACTCGTGTAAAGTTTAGGATAAAATAGTTCAACTAATTTCGTTTCCCCATACAAATTTTGGACTTTAGTTTCACCCTATTAGGGGTAAAATTTTAAAAGTAATGTCAAATTGTTGCCATTATCGTAATTGACGTCCCAGAAAACCATATAATTAACACCAATATTGGTATTATGACATTTCAACCCCATAGTACCACCACAGGGGTGATTTTATGTCACGTCGGCTATGTTTGATTATAAAATAGTTGATTTTTCGTAATCAGCGACCCGATAAACTATGAAAACAATACCCATGACGATTTTCAGACATTTAGACCCCAGTTTAGACATTTCAAACTCATCGTACATCAATAGGGGATGAGGGTTACGTTAGTTACATTCAATTTCAAAATCGTAATTGTTTTCGTAATCAGCGACCTGACAAACCATAAAAACTAAACCATAAAATAATTTAGGGTTTGAATTTTGAAAAATCCTGAAATACGTGTTTACTCATTTATCTATAGAAGTACTCGTATAAAGTTTAGGATAAAATAGTCCAACTAATTTTGTATTTATTAATTTGTTCATACAAATTTTGGACCTCCGTTTCACCCTCTTAGGAGAAAATTTTTAAAAGTCCTATTAACTAATTTTGTGTCCACTATGTTATATTTTCAAATCGATGCCATTTTCGTAATTGGCGTCCTTAGAATCAACACCCATATTGGCATTTCAACCCCATCGCCCCCCCCCCCTCCCACAGGGGTAATTTTATGTCACGTCGGCTATGTTGGATTATAAAATAGTTGTTTTTTTTTTCCTAATTAGCGACCCGATAAACTATAAAAACAATACCCATGACGATTTTCAGACTTTTTCACCCCATTTTAGACATTTCAACCCCATCGCACCGCAATAGGGGATGATGGTCACGTTAGCCCCGTTCAATTTTAAAATCGTTGTTTTCATAATCAGCGACCCGATAAACCGTAAAAACAATACCCATGACAATTTTCAACCCCTTTAAGGGTTGAATATTGAATAATCCTGAAACACGTGTTTACTCATTTATCTATAGAAGTACTCATGTAAAGTTTCGAATAAAATAGTCTAACTAATCTTGTTTCCCCATACAAACGTTTCACTCCCTTAGGGGATGAATTTTGAAAAATCCTCTCTTATTGTTCCCCTAGACGTCATAGGGAATCTACGTGCCAAATTTGGAATCTCTAGACCTAGCGGTTTGGGCTGTGCGATATATCAGTCTGTCAGTCAGGACTTTGAATTTTATATGTAATAAAATTTAGATTGTTATATCTATATGATATAACAATCTAAATTTTATTAGAAATAAACATAATACTAATAATAATAACTGCTTTAGTATTATCTTCCCAAACATTTGCAACTCCTTTCTATTTGAAAACATATATATACACGCCTCGATATATTTCCTTGTTTCCAATTCTCAGAGGCGGAAAACTTGTTGCGTTAAAAGGGGCTATGTCACAGAAAAACCTGGGAAAATTGGCTATTTGTGAAGCAAAGTGCTATGCTTCCGACTAAATCTATCGTAAACTAGTATACGATCAAAGCAAAGTGCAATTTTCGCTTATCTCCTACAACACAGGACCTTTACCTGTCAAAACATATGACGATCCCCCTTAAATCCCCGTATACGTCAGCTGAATTTGCATCCACTATTTACTTTCTCTTTTGTGCCACATTCTTTAGAGCGAGATAGGTATTATTGCATTAACGTGTGTCTGTAAAATTTCAACCTCCATTTTGTAGTCAATGAACTATAAACCTTACCTAGGGATCTTACCCTACATTCTCTGAGAGGGTTAAAATTAAAATATCAGATTATATTTAGCTATCCCTTTGTTTATTATGGAATTAATTTTTAAATAGAGCCCTTTCCCTTTTTCTGTGAGATGAGTCCGTGACGTCATTATACTGGGGGGTATACCCACACATTAGCACGTTCGTGACCACACATATAGTACGAATGACAGCGTAAAAGCACTTTTCACGGTCCGTTTGGTCAATTATTATTTAGCCCCAAAGGGTACACAGGTGCGAGCAGCCGTTTTGTAGTTTCGTACACATGTATAATTGAATCATGTAACCACTCTAAAATATAATCCATACTATTGAACTATTACTAGAATTACTAGTAATAGAATTAGAAGTAATATTTCAATAGTAAGGATTATATTTCGTGAGGATATTTTCATTTCGATACACTTATGGGAACTATTAAAAACGTGATAATGTTTGAAAATCTCCTCGTGTGCTTGGTACTGTTCGTGGCTCGTTTGTCTCGTTGGATACGTGTAGCGGGAACAATGGGTTTGCAACATCCCGAGCCTGGTAAACCCTGAGCAGCAATGGTCAGTAACTTCTCTTCGCAGAGATCTCGGCTACCATTGATTAATGCTCTGACATACGAGTCAGTCTGACAAAACATGAACATCAAGCGTTTAGACGTCTACGCGCTACGTCATCGGCTGGCGTAGTAGGTATAAAGGATTTAATACCATATACAAAAAATAAGTTGTCAAATAAGCATTAAATGTATTGAACTTAATGATTTGCGTAATAGTACTATTAAATGGTGAAACTAGCTGCATTACTAATGTAAAGAGGTATTGTTCGAAGGTTTGGATGTGGGATGAGATTTTTTGGTAACCAGCATCATATAACTTCCAGCTAGTTATTTTTTTTATTTGAACCATATTACATCCAAAAGTACAAAATAATATTTAGAATGAACCTTGAACGAGGATATTAGTAGTATATAATATTATTATCTATAACACATGCCAATCCGTGGGAACTGCTAGCCATCTAGAACTACTAGAAATACTAGAACTAAAAAATCTGTTTTCAGAAAACAATTATGTGAAAGTATGTTTGTTTGTTCTTCTTTTATGTCGAAAGGAACTAATGGATGGACAAGTTTTTTACAGGGATAATTTGCGAATACGTATACCGCTAGGACCCACTCGTCGGTGGGCATGACTAAAACGCTTTCTATTTCACCAAAATCACTTTGTTAGAAATAGTTAACTCCAGTGATGAAGAGGCTAGAGTATACATTATAAAGTTAATATACTTAGCGGAATAGAGCAACAAACGGCTGAGCGAACGAGATGCCACTAGCAGTCTTACTGTATGGTAGAAAGAGATAGGTAGCAAAAACTGAAAGATGTAAGAACTGATTTTGGGAACGGTTTGACAGCTTGTTAGCCCGTAATGGCACGATCTAATAAGGGAGCTATTTAATATATTGTAAATTTAAAGTGAAACCGGGGATAATTTAGTGCCATCGTTTTCCAGAAACATGTTGACGTGTTAATGGTCTGGAGAGCGAAATAGGCAAATTTTTATCCTGGAAAACATCTTATTTCCACGGGAAAAGAACGCGGGCAAAGCCGCGGGTAACATGTAGGTAAATAAACTTTACCGTAATACATCGAAGTTATAGTAATCTGTAACCTAAGTAAAATCTCGACAAAGCTGGTAAAATGCTATCACTGCATAATTACCTTACCGTCAAGTTCACTATTGTTTATGATAAAGTGCTCCTTTTGTTCATTGACGAACAAAAGGTTCCTGGGAAATCCACTATTAACAGAGAAAATTAATTGTTTATTTATGAACTTCGCTTTGAAGTAATATTATCTTCTATAGTAATACAAATAGGCTTATGATGTTATAGTGTAGTATACAGGGATTACACATCGGCAACACGTGACTGCTGATTTTGGTGTTCTGAGAGTTCATAGACAGAAATTACTGCTTACCATCAGACAGGTCATATGCTTGTTTCCACCTTAATGTTATAAATAAGCAACTTCAGTACAGTACGAACGACTGATCAATAACAGCACTGGATAGTAAATCGTATGGAAATTCTCTTCCTGCGGCTTCGTACAAATTATAATTTTAAATAACGAATAAAGCCCGGTCATTTGGTTTGGAAGGCCTACACGGGAATATAGATCCAACGCGTAGAGGCCCCTTTGAGAAGGTTAATGTAATGTTGTGCACCCGCCGTGACTCGCTCCAGGATATATCATTAGCAGGTCACGGTTGGTGTTAGAACTATTGTAACTATGTATTGAAAATTACATTAGTTATGGGGATGATTTATTATTCCAGAATAGAACAGACGTCAGCCATAACCATCTAGTGCATCCCATATAGTGATGGGCCTCCGAAATACCAAAAAAATAATGACCAGGGCAACAGCGGTGCGAGTGAGTGTCGAGAGGTGTGCTGCGCTTTCTCCGAAGTTACTCGCGGCGTTATAACCATTAACACTTCCACCCCTGGAGCATATAGCTCTAACGACTCCTCACTGGGCGGCCAATCTAGGCAAGCCAAAGCCGAGAGTACTGCAGCCTTCTGATGTTTCCACTCCGACCAATGAAGACCCGGTGGAGATGAAGGCCCTGACCGACTCTCTGGAGATTCGGTACCCGTGGTGTCGTTACTCACAACGGCTCATTACAAGCAGCCCTACATATCATTATTATTAATTATGACATGAATAGGGGTTTTTTTTTTAAATTTCTATTAATTATTTTTATTAAAAAAAAAGATATGTAAAAAGTATTGTGTTGTTTAAAATAAATAAACAGGTTGAAGTTACTATATATGAGTAAATTAAATTTCAGCGTGACGTGTGATGAGTGCAGGTACGAATACCTACTTACGAGTAACATGCAAATACAGCTAATAGAATTTATGTGTAAAATTTTAAACTTTCACTGTTGTTTACATCACTATTATGAAAACGTAAAACAGTCAACCAAGGCCGATAGTAGGCATCTCGCTACAAAATCATTATATATACGGAACTTACCGCGATCGATTTTTGTATTTTCCCGATCGGCGACGTTCCAAACGCCATGGTCACGGGATGATAGACCATGATGATTACAGTCGTTCCTTGACCATGGCATCTGCAACGTCGACGAAATATCTGAATATATAAAATGTAAAATACAAAAATCAATCGCGGTAAGTGCCGTTTGTACAATAGTGAGGATTTAAGGGTGTCACAGACAAACGCGGCCTGCGATGGCGGCGCGGTGCCGGCCATAGTATGGAATCGCAAGCTGCGTGGATTTGAATAGTTTCATTAAGTTCCATACTATACGACAGGCCGCGTTTATCTGTGAGATGCTTTATGTGATCGATAATATTGTATATTGTGGTTCCGCAGACGCTGTGGAACTTCTTGCGCCTTATTTACGTGTATGTAGCATGACCTCATATACTTCTCTTTATAGTTTATTATATATACTACTGTGCCATTACAAGGGACTAAACGATTTCTGTAAGTTTTACTGAAGAATATGACTAAAAATAATACAATTAAGTTACTATTTATATTTTACATAAAATTTGTAGGAATAAATTTCACGAAAATTAGTTTTATTATTCTCATGCTGCGAAGATTTCGTATAACAAATGAGTGCGTTCTTTACAAGTTTGAAATGTCGCAAAATGTGTTAGTTTTAAATTATTTACTTTCCGTTTAGGCACTTCTAGGAACATCCTCATCATCATCATCAGTCTGTATGTACCTACTGCTGAATATAAGCCTTCCCCAATGCTTTCCACCAAATACGGTCCTCCACCTTCCGCATCCAGCCGCTTCCAGGCGCTTTCGTAAGGTCATCGGACTATCTAGAATGAGGGCGTCCAACGCTTCATCGTCCTTCGTGCGGCCTCCATTCTAATATCTTCCTCTCCCATCTGCTATCACTCACTCGAAAGGAACATCGTAATTACAGGAATAATACAAAAAAAGTCGCAGTGAGTGAAGCGAGGGAGTTGAAGAATTATTTTAACATGTTTTTATATATGTATATATGTACTGAGATAATTCTAGACCCGGTACTCCGATTATGATGAAATTAAGTGAGTAGGTAACTTAAGTCATAATTTCGCTGAGCAACGATATCGGTATGGTAGGTTTTGAGAAATTCGTCTTAACGTCAAAATTTTGCGTTAACGTCAAAATTATATTTTTCACAAACGGCTGATCTGATTTTGGTGATACTTAATAGATAAGTAGGATGTATAATGTCCCATAAACGTGTGAATTATATCCCTACTAATATTAATCATTTGAATGTCAGTTTGTTTGTTACGCTCTCACGTCGAAACTACTCCCAACTTTGTACACATATTCTCAAAGGCATTAAGAAGGCCATGGAATACTTTTTATTAAAAAAAAGTAAATGAGTAATCGCTTACCTAACCGCGGGTTGAAGCTAGGATTATAAACTTCACAATTGTAATCCGTTCAGTGGCTTTTGAGATACCGAAATTGATTGGAAAAAAAAAACCCGCGTGGTCTCAGTTCGCAGCGAACAACTACTAATTTAATATATCTCAAATTGAACACTATTTATTCATTTTAAAGTTAGAGAAGGTAACCTCGGTGTTTAATATCAGTAAGCGTCTTAGAACTATTACACCACAACATAGCTCACTCTGAAGTAGCTGATATAAATGATAAAGTAGCAAATGGTATCAAGTTTTGCTGAGCTACCGAAGTGTCAAATGAAGAAAGTTATTCCTCTCTAACTGGTAAGTAAGTCATATGATTCGAGATGCTACTTGAAACTTGCTACGCAAAATTTGTACCTTTATACATGTTTATAAAACTCTGTTAATAGTATTGTGTGTAAATATATTATGTTCTTTGTGCACAGTAGAGATACTACAACTAAGCACGCAAACCTAATATTCCATTTGCTATGCCTGATATACAGGATGGTAAATTGAAAGGTACAATAAGCACAAAAATAAATATTTTAGAATAAACCTTAATTCGATTTGAATGTTTTTAGAGCCACGTTTTGTATTTACAGATAATCGTGAAAAAAAGTTTTTCGGATAATTGTCTAATTCCTGCTCTGTATTATTTTTCCAAAATCTGTATAAGGCAGTTAAAATATTTTGTAAAGTCACTAATAATCTCGTAAAACAACTCGTAGCTTTAACGGCCGAATTTTATTAATTTCTTGCGAAATCTTTGCCAACCAAATGTATGCCAAAAGTTCTCCGTGATTTATAACTATCCTAGTAAAACTCTAATCTCAATTGCTCATATTTTCCCATAGAGACATAATCATAAGAAGGGCGCCTGCCGCCTAAACTGAAGCGGTTTCCCATCGAGTTTTTTTATTCCTAAAATCGGACTTATGTAGAGCGCCTCCGTCCCTACCGGCTAAGCTTATTATTAGTATTAACATAAATTTAATAAAAAAAACAGCTTAGATTATTAGTGATTCTGTTTAGCTTAACTAGTAATAACTCCAGAGCTCTACCGACTAAGCTAAGCACGATTACCGCTAATCTATGCTGAAGTTTGATTTTTGCATTCAAAAAATCCGATGGCGAATTAGCTTAGGCGGTAAAGCCCCTAGTTATGGTAAGTAACCATATTAGATCACGTAAGAAATAACATTTTTTTATATGTACTACGCCGTATGGTAAACAAGTATACGGCCCACTTGCCCGCTGTAGCCGTAGCTAACTGAGCCGTAGCTAACGATATTTTCTGAGGTGGAGGTTACCTCAGAAAATATCGCACCCAAATAACAATTCCTTTGAAGGTACGTATATTCCTTCGCGAAAGTGAGGTCACCAGAAAGGAAGGAGATGCTTAATATGGCTATGGTAACCGCTTCGCATCAGGCGGGCCGTATGCTTGTCTGCCACCCGACATAGTATACTATTGTTTCAAAATCTATGTATCTACGTCACTCGAAAATATTTAAAAATGTCTAAATCCTGTGGTTTCCTAAAACAATTTTCCTGTGGATAACAACTAAGTTGCCTTTGTTGCCCCATTTCCATCTCCCTGTATACATGCGCTATCCACTAAACATATTTGCCTGTCAAAAGTGGAGGTAGGTAGATTTGTAAATGACAAACTAGGAACAATTACGGAGAATGAAATTGCAATATTTGAATGTAACTACGTATTTCGTATTCGCATAGAGTAGGATTACATTATTGTTCTGAATGTAAAATCGGTTTGCATTAGCTATGACAAATATTTGTTTATATAGTTGATGCTGGTGATTTTTGGAACTTTTTGACATTTTTAACATCGACACAAAAATAAGAGGGGTGACGTCAAACTTGAATGAACCGATTTTGATTTTTTTATTTTATTTGAAAACAAAATTACGGATTACATATTTTTTTACAACCCCTTCGATATGGATATCAAATGAAAGGGCTTGACAAGTAGAATACTATACACAATGATAAATTTTATTTCCAAGATGGCCGCCACCACGAAATTACGAATTAAAAATATTTTTTTCCCAACTCCCTTAATATGGGTAAATGTTTGGGCCTCCTTCCCTCAATATGGTTAATTTAATTGTCTTGTGTGTTAATAAAATAAATTTTATTAATATACATATATGATATCAAATGCACTACCCCACTGCCATGGCAGCAACTCCTTCCTTCCTGGTGAATACAACAACCATAACGGAAATTGTTATTTGACTGCGGTATTCTGTAAGGTTGAGGTATTTCCCCATTCGGGTAGCTTATAAATATAGTGCTTTGTCTCTCTTTTGCCAAAGCCTTGTTTGTCAATCAGCAGGGTGCACCACATGCAGTTGAGGATGGCTTTAGCTCATAGACAATGATAAACCCCTCAAAATATGATATTTTTACCCGACTGCCGAAGGAGGGTTATGTTTGTTGAGCGTATGTATGTCTTATTATTTGGCAATGAAGTATATCACTTTATATATATAATTAACAATTCACAATTCAATTTCGATTGGGTCAACTTCTATTCTGCGATCGTAAAATAATTACGAGATTATTAGCCTTCTAGTCTAATTTAATAACACGGATTCTGCAATTCTTTCATTTTACTGAAACTAAACTGTATATAAACAAATACTTTTACTATTAAATAAGTTATTCTTGTATTTAAATATACGATATAGATATACATATACCACGACAATCTCGCAAATGAACGATTGCAATGAAATTGATTACATTAGACTTAAGGGGCTAAAAATCAATCAGGGCACCGCCGCGGTTGATGCCGATTATCATCGAATATTTTGATTCTAAAAAATAGGTGTAAGATTTAATAGGGCAAATATTTTTAGCTTTGTCTGTAGAGCTTCATGGTTTTTACCAGTTAAGCTAAATACAATTTCCACTAATCTACGCTGAAGTTTAATGAGAATCAAACTTCAGCGTCAGTCTATTCCCATTGTATTTAAAATCCGGGAAGCGACTTCAGTTTAGGCGGTAGGGCTCCTAGCTATAGGTTTTCTGGAAAGATTCTTTGTCTCTTATCCCAGCAGCAACTAAATCAATCGAAAAAAGTAAATAAATACACTTCCTAAATGCCACCATTGATATTAGAAAAAATGACCAATCAGATTGGTTCTGGTTCAGAAGGAAAATTTGGTGGATACTTAGAATTTTAGATACATAAATTGTATTTCATACATATTTAAATAGCAAAAAAATATTATAAAAAAAAAATATTACTAAACAGATAGCATGCAATATCTGGGTATTTAATGTCGTGTCGTGTTTTCAGAAATTTAGACAGTGGAAGATTTACCAACTTGTAAAAATAATTATCCACACGCGTTTAAACAGACAGTAAGCTGTCGTTTTGGTTTTCAAAAGGAATATTAAATGGAAACTTGTTTCATTTAGTTAAATACATTAAAATTTCACAAATCCTTTTGCAGAGTACACAGAGTAATGTTGGTGTATTTCGACAGTGGAAGATTTACCAACTTGTAAAAATAATTATCCACACGCGTTTAAACAGACAGTAAGCTGTCGTTTTGGTTTTCAAAAGGAATATTAAATGGAAACTTGCTTCATTTAGTTAAATACATTAAAATTTCACAAATCCTTTTGCAGAGTACACAGAGTAATGTTGGTGTATTTCAAATTGAATCACATTTTAGGAGACTCGGGACAACATACGGATAAAATAATTATTAATTTATTTATTTCGTCATGTACTTTGTCTTATATATGTACTTAGGGTTAGGTTAGGGTGTGGTAATTCAAATTCAATTAACCTATAAATTATTAAATTATTAATTTATAGGTATCTACAAATTGAAAATATAACCGTAAATATTATTACGCTAAATTTTAAATTCAGTAGCAATAAATTGGGTATAATGAAGCACCCCAAAATCCAACATCAAAATCGCAAGCTTTAAACTTATTATACATTCCATTTTATAAATAGGTCGGTAAGACCCGCTTAGATATTCACCAGGTACCAAGACACCAACCCTTCGAGTAACGATTTAATTTTCGAGCAATCCTCTTACTCGTGTCGGGATTGCCGGTTTATTGTCGTTCAGGGATTCCACGATTGGCCAATTCACGATATTATTTATTTCCTCCTTTCGGAAATTTTTTGTCCCATCCATTAACGGCGAATGGCAGCTTTGTTGACTCATAAATATTTTTTTTAAATATGCGATGAATTTTCACTTGGGATTTACTGGTGTTTTCTGTTTTGGTTCATAAATACATACATTTACAAATAAGCAGACGTATGTTTATAGTTAGTTATCGTGTAAAGTGTTCTCAGGTTCGGATAAATGGGGTAGGCCTAAGAAATGCTGTCTTAACGTCGTAAAACGTGACATGCGTGTTAATGATCTGATAATTATGAACGCTAAAGACCGTGCAAAATGGAAAAGAAACAGTAGGAAAGCGGACTCCGGGCTCCTTAGGGGAAGCATCGGATGTAACCCGGACTTACGCTGGGTTGAAAATATTAATTTGTCTTTTACGCGGTCCTTAAAAAGGGTACCGACAGGCAGACGAACAATTAAGTATATAATAAAGACTCCATTTTTCGTTTCGAAGTACGGAATCCTAAAACTTGTTAATGAACAAATAATACATCGGAATAAAATATTTACCACTATATTATTCCGAAGCCTTAAAGCTAATCGCACTTCGCGCAAACTACTATCCTTTCGAGCTTATGCTATAAAACGTCATCCAACTTTAGATAACGCTTCTAGTAGTTAAGAAAATCTTTAAAAGCTTTCTTTATATAATCTTTATACTTACAGTAACAAGTTAATTCTACTTAGCAATCAGTTGCACAGTATTTATATTAGATGTACTGTTGAGATATGGTTCGTCTAGACAACCTATTTAAAGTATTTCATTTAATTTATTTTTGAGTGAAATTTAAACAAGTCGTGCTCGCAATTTGTTCGCGTAGATTATTCGAAGGTCTGACGAAGTCCTATTTTATATTTATTCCTGATGAACCAATAAAAACAACTGCGCTAAGGGTATGTTTATTTTTTTATTTAGCAACACTATCAACTCATGCTTATTTTTTTAGTTATCAAATAGCTTTACGGCTCTGGAATCAATGTCATTTAGAGTCTTTGTATTATTTATTTTATTCCCGACTGCCGAAAAATATCGTCAGGAATCTTTTTGTTTCCCCATTACTTGTAATAAGTCAATAGTAAAACTGACAGTGCAATTTTTCTGCTGATTTGCATGATTTTTTGGGATGACTCGACAACCCCGATTCAAACATGTTTTATCAAAGATGCTACCAATTTTATGTACACAAATGTTTATGTACTTGCACCTTAATATACTATCCTATTATGAAACAATATCATTATACATTCAATTATGAAAATTTGTTTAGAAGTACAACCGCGCTCACCAAGTTCGCGCCAAAACGTCTCATGTATACTTATATGTTGTTATGACAAAGATGTTTTATCTATAGATGTGTTCTACCTGACTGAGAAAAAAGCAAGGTAATTCCCTGACATTCACTCAGTCTCGCACCAATTACCATCGCGACAAGACGTTAACATATAATCAAACACAATTATTGTTGTTGTAAAAGTTGTAGATAAAATGCCTTCCTGTATATTCACGTTCTTTGCCTTTCTTAGCGAACTACATGTATACATGTGTTAGTAGGTATTTAGTAAGTGCTTTGTAGTCCATTTTTACTGCCGTATGTTCGCCTATGGCCCGTCTATATATAATTAAATGATTATAATTAAAATACGTACGATTTTTTTTGTTAAAGAGAAAGGATCTCGCTTTAGAAAAAATATAAAGTCATGTACATGTGAATAAGTATTGAGAACCGCGAAACTTACTAACATAAATAATATACAAGGCTGGAATTTCTAACACATGTTTGAAAGGCGAGGCTCATACAAATGAAATTCAAAGGTTCTGTGCGAATATCATTCAGAGAACAATGCTTTTATGTAAGGGGCAACAGTAATTAATATTAGTTTCATCTCTTTGTACAAGCCTTCTCCAAAAGAGGAGCGCACAATTCCAATAACAGTTTGTAAATATGTACTTCATGGACTAGTTTGTGTTAAAATAATACTTGAGACTTTTAAAGTGAAAACTTATTTAGCGGCGTTGCCGCGTTGTGCACTTTTTGGGATGGGTAAAAAATGTTAAACTCGCATCAGGACACGTGACCTGATCGAAAATTCGTAAGACTGAGGGGAAGTAGACCGCCGCCGGCGCGGCGTAGGAGAGGAAGTAATATCCGCTCTCTTTCTACCCCGCGGCGAAAATATATGCCTGATCCTGCTGTTTATTTTTAATGTAATATACATTGTCCTGTTATTGTACGATATCGCAATAAATGAATATTGTATTTTACCACATAAATGGTAGTACTTTCATACTGATTAAATAAAGCAATTCGTGCGAAATTATTTCGTAACCATTCCAAAATATTCAAAAATGCACAAGGTTAATGTTCAAGTTTTCACTTCTGCCGGCACTCCCGGAATGCAACCCGTTTTTTTGTAAATGGCAAGTGGAGTTTCTTAGAAAAAGTTTACGTACGTCAAAGTAGATATTCACTTTTTTGGTTACATGGTCTTATTGTTTGAATAATCTTTATTGCACTATAATAGTAATACATACAGTAATATTAACCACTAGTACAATGGCGGACTTATCCCACCAGGGATCTCTTCCAGTCAACCACAGAATACCCACATGAGACCGAAGTTTAGCGAGGCAGTTGTATTTGGAGGTCTTATATTTATAATGCCTATTTAATTATTGCATTCACTCGCTCTCTGGAAAATAACAACCCTCAAAGGGCATTGTTTATTGGTTGCGATTGCGATTATTTGTTATCATTTTTTTTTATACTACGACGGGTGGCAGACAAGCATACGGTCCGCCTGATGTGCAGCGGCTACCGTAGCCATATTAACGCTCGCAACATAAAATATCGCTCGAGCGCCGCCACCGAGGGTTACGAAGTCGATGAATCTTCATCTACCCCCGTGTTGTTCGATATCCATGTACTGCGACATACTTAAATGGAGTCTTATTCCACACGTGACAAAATGATAACTTGATAATAATGCTTTTATGTAAACTAGTGGTTGCTCATTCGTCGAAATTCGACCATAATGATATCGCATGACATTAACAATAAACAAAAGAGTAAATTTGCGTGTCTGTGGGAGCGTCAAATATTACGTAACGCAATTTGGGGGGGAGGGGGGTCCTGTAAAACTTTACGATGCGTTACAGGGGCGGGGGTTTCAAACAACGCGTTACGTAACATTGTATTTTTATTGAAATAAAAAACTACGGAATTCAAATTACTTAAACTGGCAACCTTTTTCGTTTAGGTTTTCGGGGGGTCTCATACTCTCCAGCGCAACTACCAAAAAAAATGTCAACAAATTTTAGCAACTTTCCGGTACTGTTTTCGCAATATAACTTGTGACTTTAAGGTAATAATGGTCACTTGGATGTTAAGTAACGCTCAGGGAGAGGGATCAGAAAAACGTTACGGCGCGTAACATGGGGGGGAGGGAGGGTCAAAAATCTCTAAAAATTGCGTTACGTAATACTTGAAATCCCCCTATGTCAAATACTTGGTAGTGTATGTAAGGTTTTTTTTATTGATTTAATCTATTTTTAATGCATAATTTATAAAAAAATATTTGCATTCTGCATTCTTTCTCTATATGAACTATAAGTGTGCGAAATTTCATACTATTCGGTCCGCACAATTTTCGTAAAAAAGGGTACAAAGTGTTTGCTTCACGTATTGATATAATAATAAATAATATATATTTCTGGACAGATTACACATGATCATCTAATCCTAAACTAAGTAAATCTTGTATTATGAGAACTGATACTTAAATATATTTTTTTTTGTAAAAACATACATATAATAGATAGAAAACACCCAGACAAACAGACATGTTCATGCACACAAATATTTATCTTGTGCGGGGATGGAACCCGCAAACTCGGAGTCAAAGTAACTATTTCAAACCTTTATCATAGTATAAATAGAGAAGTAGGAGAACTCAAGCCCCGAGCGGGAGATAATAGCCTAAACACGTAGGGCTGTCGCTTAATAGTTTATTCAACCGTCAAAAATACTTAGTCAATCTCTATTATACAAAATTAAGTAAGGTACAAAATACAAAATTAAGTAGGGTAAGTGTTAGGGATCTGTAACAAAAAGCCGGCCAAGTGCGAGTCGGACTCGGTCACGAAGGGTTCCGTACCAAAAACGACACACAATCACGTTTGTTGTATGGGAGCCCCCCTTAAATATTTATTTTATTCTGTTTTTATTATTTGTTGTTATAGCGCCAACAGAAATACATCATTTGTGAAAATTTTAACTATCTAGCTACCACGGTTCATGAGATACCTACAGCCCTTGGTGACAGATGGACAGACAGACGGACACCGGAGTCTTAGTAATAGGGTCCCGTTTTTACCCTTTGGGTGTGGAAATCTAAAAAGAATAAAAATAATTATTTTTGTACATACACCAGGAGTGACTGCAATTTTTTCATTACCTACATTTTAATGCATGCTTACTCAGTGATAAACGAGCAGACAGCCCACCTGATGGTGAGCGGTAACTGTCGCCCATAACATCCACGATTCACGCATTCAAGCTGTTGGCAACAAAAATGCAGAATCGCAGGTGCGTTGTCCTTCAAATCGGAACACAAAACACAACAATGCAAGCATTGTTGCTTGGCGGCAGAAATAGATAAGGCAGTGGTCCTCACCCAGGCGGACTCCTACCATTTGATAAAACCTACTTCATGTTATCTGTTTAGTGATTTGAAAAATTACGGTCTAAATAGGAATAGGATTAATTAAAACGTAGCTTTACTGAATCATAATATTTATTCAAATAATCTAAATTATTATGAAAAAATATATTTTTATTAAGTACCTGTTATATATTATTTTTTACACTAAACTATTTTTAATACTTTTTAATTTACACACTTATCATGTGATTATTAGGAGTGTCGGGGGCCGAATGGTTAGGGTATCTGACAAATTGTTATTGAGACATCTATGAACACTGCAATGTTTTTTATGGCTAGTCGACTTTGTAGCCATCTTTAACGAATTTGTAGTTATATACGACGTAGGTAGGTACCTAAATATTCAAATTATTAACGAACGTCAGCGCAGGCGCGAATCTTGCGCGGTTTTGCGTACGGCGCAGCTCCGACCCCGACTGGCGCTTCATATAACCTCCTATAAATGTTGTCAGTGTGTGCGTGCGACGGCCATACGTACGGGCGCGCTCACATACAAACCGCACTCGGTGCGTTTGTATGAAGTTACCTTACTTCTCTATTTATACTATGCCTTTATTGTTAACCATTCGACCACCGAGCTCGTCAGTAAATGATATTTTTTTTTTTTTAATATTGTCATACAAATTACACAGCGCCACCTAGCCCGAAAGTAAGCGAAGCTTGTGTTATGGGTACTAAATAACTACGTAAATACATTTTTTTTTTGTAAATACATACTTATGATACATAGAAAACACCCAGACTAAGACAAACAGAAATGTTCATGCACACAAATGTTTGTCCTATGTGGGAATCGAACCCACGAGCGTTGGTGTCGATGCCGCGTCATTGACCGCTACGCCACCGGGCTCGTCGTATAATGATGATATACCATGCTCTGTAGACTTTGTTGTATACCAGTTTCAAATCAAGCGTAGCTTATGTTTATTTAGCACCTAAGTGGTCCATAGACACAACGGGATTTAATAATAGAAATTCCCTGAAGGCAAAGTAGCGTGCAAACTTAGTAGTTAGATACTCTACGTCTACACCGTCTGGTATTATCGACAGACTGTGGTCCGAGCCGGAAATAACCTATCAAATATTCTACAGTTCTATTACTAGTCACGCCCCAACTTTAATTTTGTACATTTCGGATAAACCGATTATTTCGTGTGCATTTCCATTCTATTTCTATTTACAGTTTCAATATAAACTGGTGAACTAGTGTTTCGTGGCAAACTTAGATTTTGCTAGTGCTTTTCTATTCGAGATATATTTTATTATCGATTCTATTCTTTATTGGTCTATCTACATTAATATATTCTATACTGATGTTTGAGGTAACATTGTTGTAATGAACTATGAAATACAACATTGCGTAAAACTTACTTTAAAAATGATTTATGAAAAAATATTTATGATTTTTATAAAGTTATCTATATATATAAAAGAAAGTCGTGTTTGTTACAACACTTATAACTCGAGAACGGCTGGACCGATTGCCATGGTTTTTGATTTGTTGGATTTGTCTCCGTCCAGAATAGCAGAATAACTATTAAAAACATTGGAAAATTAACGAAAAAATAAAATAAAAGAAAAATCATTTTTCCATACAAAATGTTCGTGGATGTCGGACCTGTCAAACGTGACGTTAACGTACGTACGTCAAATGTATGCGTGCGTTCAGAAATGTACATCAAGTTCATTTAATATAGAACAAATTTAGACTAAAAACAAAGGTCAACTCTATTGGTTACATTTTTACGTCTTGAAAGTTGTCTGTAATTTGTTTTGAAAACAGTTTTGTGGATTGAAATATTTTTGGTTGTCAGTTGGTACTTTTTTTGTGACGTATAATGTACTGAACTTAATATTTACCCACTGCTGGGTTACGGGTCTCCCCTCAACCGAAGAAGTTTAGAGAATGCTCCACCACGCTGCTCAACTGCGGGTTGGCGGAGGCCAGTGATTTCAAACCGCCTAAAGGCCGCTAACTTGACTTAATGACTGTCATCTAATGATAACAACCAGGATCGACGGCTTAAGGTGCCTTCTGAAACACGGAGGAGCTCGAGATAATTTAATGATAACAACCGGGACCGACGGCTTAACGTACCTTACGAAGCACGGAGGAGCTCGAGATAATCTAATGATAACAACCCGGACCGACAGCTTAACGTGCTTTCCGAAGCACGGAGGAGCTCCTGATAAACATAAACTCACCCATGAACAGGCTACGGTTGACGTTGCTTAACTTGCGTGTACAATTATACTGACACGCGCAATGACGCCATCGTGCTTCTCTATTATTTTTTATTATTCATTGTATAAATTTCAAGAAATCATAATTTTTGTTTAGCTAATATTTATACCACAACATTAATTGACTATTAGGCGGTACGAAGTTCGCCGGGCCAGCTAGTGATTGTAATAAATATATAATTTGTCTGCGTGTAATTTTAAACTTTCACTGTTGTTTATATCACTACTAATGACGTATTTACAACAGCCATAATTTGTATGCATTGACAAATTCGTAATAAATGAAAAAGCTGGACATGTTACCTCATCGGAAATATTTTGCTATTTTTAGCATAATCATTATTTTGTTTTCGGACTGTCACTATTCTATTTATATTTAGGAGACGGTAAAGTAAACGATTTCACACCACTCTGGTAAGGTGGGGTATAAGTGGTGGTGGGGTATAAGCGGCTCACCACAATGTTAAAAGCCAAAACCAACACCTGCACGTGTGGCACCTTGCTGAATATCGAAAGAGGTTGTGGCGAAAAAAGTGTAGGACATATCGAGAGAGAGAAAGTACCTCAACCTCACAGAAAAGCCAAATAACAATAGTTTTGAAGATTGTTGTGCTCCTGAGAGTGAGAGAGGTTACCAGATATGAGAATATGTAGTGTTAGCATTGTGGAAGCCAGCGCGCAAATTACATGTGTCTATATGACTACGGTAGCCGCTATAAATTGTTGTTGCATATAAAAAAACACACACCCGGCGTTGCATATAAAAAAAACACACTAGTATTATTATAGTGTGACAGTGACAGAAAGTATTAGGGCTCCGTTGCTACCTTTTGGATACAAAATTCAAACTGTCCCCTTTTAGAGCTTTCATTACTCAAAATTCAACTTTAAAATACTTATTGAAACAAATGGGCTTATTTTACTATCCTTTATGAGATGAATGAACCGGCACTATAAAGTTTGAGACTCAAATTCCTCCGACATTGGGTCCACCTAACTAAATAAATCCCGGAGGTTAATGGGTTATCTAATGTACCTTTTCTATAGTAGATAGCTAAACTATGTATATTTTCGTGTAGTTTAAATGTATCAGAATAGCAATATATTTTGTATATATTATGACAAACAAACAAATAGCGTGTCTGATGGTAAAAAATCAAAACAGCCTCGTGGATGCGTGAAACACCAGGGTTTATGGTGATTACGTGGTACATGATTAGAACTTATGTATTTAAAAACCTTAGAAGATATTTACAGAGGGTTCCTTTCACAACTTGATAATACGCAAAGTAAACTTTTCTTATAATCATACGCCACCATTTTTTATGCGACATATACTACATTACGTACACTACACTACACTATATTTTGTATGCGAAAGCTTGTGCCGCGTTTGTAGAAGAAGATCGTGGCGGTGGTTGGGATTGGGACACAACCTGTTCGACAATAGATTTTTTATACCGCTAGACTGGTAAGGTGGAAGACCACCTTAGCGATCAAGTGACCTGCGCGAACTTCAAGACATGGATGGAGAGAGTTCTTATAGGACAGAAAAACCTCTTATTTCGGAGGCCAAGACTCATTTCCAATCGCAGAGCCAGTATAGTACTAGAGTATCAAATAAACATACTATATAATAGAATAGATTCGTACAAGATACATAGATAGAAAATGCCTACGAAGGAAATAAAAGCTTCCAATAAAATCAATAGTTATGAAGATAAAACCAATGTTGTTTACATGAAATTTGTATGGAAAACCAATGATACATGTCGTCCCTGTACTTTGAGTTCTAAAACAATAAACAGCTCTAAACAATTTTAATTACCCTAAAGAGCAATAGGTGTTCGATACTCGTTTCGATTGGAAATTTGCATGCAAACGAGGGCCTTGATTGCATTTGTGGGACCACGCCGCGACCCATCTAATGCTTATTGAATTAAAATGTTAGTCAACTCTGTCACAGCAGATTTTAACGGCAAAGCCCTAACGCGGCTTTATACAATTAGGAAGCAAATAGGTCGGCCTTCGTATAAAAACGATGGATATAATACTGTCTCTTTTGTTTAGGTTAAAGTTGAAAAATGGGTCGCGGTGGCGATAAATTTTGTGCTAAAATATTTTGATAACGTTGTCAACACTCCTCCAAAATATTTCCATCAATTTTTGTGATTTATTTCATCCCCCCCCCCCCCCCCCATCAGAATTTCATACCGCTAGGTGCTAAGGGTGCCCTATCCATATTTTATTTTTGACAACACTCTTTTTTGTATTTTTATTGGGCATCAAAAAATACCTCTAAGTTCATAAAATAGTCACTGGAAATAATTTAACTATTTAATAAAGCAGAACAACGTTTACCGGGTCAGCTATTACTAATATAATATAAAATCTAACTAGCTGTTGCCCGCGACTTCGTCCGAGTCAATATCAGTTATCGTGGTAAGACCATAGGAAATCAAGTAGGTACTTAACATTACCGTATAATTAATAAAGAAAAAAACTTATGGTTAATAATTTATGTACCTACTACCTAATTTTATGCCTGCTTTCAAATTTGTTTGCAAATAATGAATTAATTGCAAACAAATTTGATTACCATAATTGGTTATAGTTGATTGGTTATAGTAAGTCAACTTTAAAAGATAGACATATGCTGTCGCGGACTTTTTTTTAGAACTTTTAAAGAGGAATAATTCCATCATACATGATTTTTGCGTAACTTCAACCGTTTACGCAGCGCACGCAACGTAAGCCCTCAAAAGGAATATTTTTTCCCATTTTTCATTGGTGATCCGCTTCTATTGGTGGTAGCGTAATGTTATATAGACTTATAGCATTCCTTGAAATATAGGCTAACACTAAAATAATTTTTCAATTCGAATCAGTAGGTTGTTCCTTTGAATAGCGCGTTCAAACAAACAAACAAACTCTTCAGCTTTATAATATTAGTATAGATATGTCTCTGGAACTACCAGATGGATTTGAAAAAAATCGCACCGCGCGGATCAAACTACCATCGGACCGCTACATGCCGAATTAGATACAACTACTAGAAGAACCAAAAGAGCAAGCGGAAGAATGAGTCATAATACATAAGAATCTGTATATATAAAAGGCAACCGTAATTGACTGATCTAACAACGCACAGTACCACTGGATGGATCGGGTTGAAATTTGGCACACACGTGCTATTATGACGTAGGTATTCGCTAAGAAAGGATTTTCGAAAATTTCCACGTGATACCGGGATACGCTAACTAATAAATACCTATTATAAACAAAATATTTATTTAAGAGAAATGTTGGTTTTTTATGCGCCTCAAAATCTTTTATAGTTTTGAGGTGCATAAAAGGATTGAATTTAATTTTCTTTTCTTGCCTTTATTATAACTTATGGCAATTCTTAGAATCTCGGTTTATTTTCAAATTTTATTTATTAACTTTGTTACAGAAGTTTTCATGAGGACCTTTGTCAGTTTACTTCGAACATGATTCAATATTATATATTCAATGGATTTCGAGAAAAATTCGCAGACAGGCGGCTCAATATCTCTTTTTTTACCACAAATAAGGTCACATATCTTTATTCTAATCTTTACGTAGGTAACCAGTGTTTCGAATGTTTGGGTTTTAATACGAAAGTTGAAATTGATAGGAAAATATCTTTTATCTTGCATGCAACTACTAACGGCAGCGGGTGGGTGCCGGCCGGCAGTAGTTTACATGAACTAATTAGTGGCGGAAGCACACAAAGTGGTGTAGATCAAATTGCCTGTAAATTTGACTTCCGCCAAATAACACCTGAATCAAGTAACTAATAATTTATTTGTTCACTTATACTGAACTTGCTTCTAAAGTTTGTTGAGTTAATTTTGTTACACCTTATATATTTTATATACATATTTTAATATTTAAAAAAGCTTTCCATGAAATACTGTTTCTAGGCAATAAAGGAGTTAATTTCTTAACACCTTATACAGTGGTTTCAGAACTGCGTAGATTAAAGTATCACTTCACAAGCTGCTCCTAAAAGAATTAAGTTCAAAAGGGACCCTCAATAACTTAACCGGTCGGAAGAAACGCAAACATTTTCAACAAGATTGATTGAAACACTTGACGGTTTCAGGTAGTTCATAAATTTTGTGATGTTAGAGGAAAGTGTGTCTCTACATTATTGACGATCAGTGAAAAATTAAAGGAGAAAAGAGGAATAAAAAAAAGCTTTCTTTTGTTTTGCAAGTTCTAAGTCGTCGTCGTCGTCAACCTTTAGTCATCCCACTGCTGGGATACGGGTCTCCCCTCAATCAATGGGGTTTAGAGCGTACTCCAACCGCGCTGCTCAACTGCGGGTTGCCGGGAACCAGTGTTTTCAAGCCGCCTTAGACTGAAACGCGCAACGACGCCACCGAGCCCCTCGGTGAAAAAGTATCCTGAATGAAATCCTGAATTCCAAAACATATTCTATAAGTATGCCAAATTTCATCAATCTCCGTTTAGCCGTTTACCCGTGGAAGAGCAATAAATATCCTCACAAACTTTCACATTTGTAAGAATAGAAGGAAGTAGATTATTTACTTATTAATAGTATTATTTTATTTAACATCCATACTACAAAAAAAGTAAGAAAAAAGCAGAGAAATAAAGATAATTATTTCTCTTTCTTCCTCTGAGTCTTTCTTTTTTCATTTAGTCACTACTTACTACTTCTTTTATCTAAGCCGGCACGTATCAGTTTCTTTCAATAAAAACGCAATTAGACGGTATTAAAGCTCTTAATAAAATTAGATATTTGTTATAGATATATTTGTACCTATCTTCTAAATCTAACCATTAATGACCCGAAACTCGTTAAAAGCGAATGAAACAAGTAACTGAATCTCGCCACCCAAGTTTCAAACACGATATAATAACGTCTGTGCCCTGAAGGGAAACACGTTTTGGGAAATATCGTCTAAAATTTTACTACTGGGCTGTGATGCGAGGTATACTACCGCGGGAACCATCAAACGCACAACTAGAAAATATCACATCGCCAACGACTGCCGTAGAAATGAAGATTATCATGCTTTCAGATTTCATGTGTATTTTGGAACTTTTCCATCATAACATTTCAATACCTGAATGTGTTAGCTTAGACTAGTTTTCGTTTTTATGTATGAGAAAAAAAATATGAGAAATGAAATTCCATAAAAAGTCTATAAATGTCTATTCATTTTTTATAGAACATTCCATAAAAAATGTCTAAAAAACATTATATATTTTTTTATGGAATTTCGTTTACACTACACTATGTACGGAAGTACTCTATGTCAATACATAGAGTACTTCCGTACATAGTGTAGTGTTTCTATTTAAGATATATAAGATGATAATATGAGTAAAAAATTATGTGAAACGACGAAACATAATATTTTCTCATATTATAATTTCATGCAATAATCAATACATAGTGTACTTAATTTGAATAATTGTAGCTTATACATTTTAGTTACAAACAATATTAACTTCTTCGATTTTTATATCAACCACAAATCAAATATAATTTAATCTCATATAGTTTAATTAAACAAATCGCGTAAGCGAGCGCGCGGAGCATATTGCAGAGTAAAACAAATGAACAAAATAATTACTGAAACAAAAAACGGTACATTTAATTAAGATGTAGAAGTAATTTTATTTAATAAAATAATAAATTAAACAAATCATCATGTAAGATTGATACGATTTTTTGTTTCACATCACGTATTTTCTGCGGAAAGCACAATAATGTGCGTATTGTGACAGCGATAAATAAAATCTTCGACATTCTCTGTCACATGTTTTTCACGTCAACCAGGCATCTTAAAACGTAGAGTATTCAATTAAGAAAAAATATGACAAGATGTTTATTGAAAACTATCACGGTGGGGGAAAATAGTCAGTAGCGATATTTGCACAAGTTGAACTGAAAAAATCTTTTTTTGGGGTATAAGTGGTTCATCAACATCTTTGAACCAAAGCCAACTTCACCTGCACGCGGTACACCCTGCTGACTGTCAAACGAAGCTCGGGCGAAAAGAGAGGTAGGGAGTGTAATTGTAAGCTACCCGACTGGGGAATGTACCTCCACCTCACATACCGCAATAAAATAACGATTCCCTTGAGGGTTATTGTGTTCCTGCGAGTGAGTGAGGTCACCAGAAAGGAAGGAGATGCTGCGTTGGCAGCGGGGGTGGTGGCGCGCGAGAGATATTTTATGTTGCGAGCGTTAATATGGCTACGGTAACCGCTTCACATCAGGCGGGCCGTATGCTTGTCTGCCACCTGACGTAGTATAAAAAAAAAAACTTTGTATATTATATTATGTATGTTATATTCATGTCGCTACCTATATTTTTTGCCACCCGTTGTCTAAGTAATTTAATCACAGAGGTTGGTAACTATTGGTGTGTAAATATAGTCCGCTAGATGGAATAGCGAAGAGGGGATGACTTTACACGGTCTACTATTACATAAACTGCGCCTATCCGCTGCGGTGTTCAGAATTTTTCCACTTCAATTCACAAGTATCGTTTTGATGGCTGACACATTTCATTCAGTCTACTCTTGTCAAGATAAACGGCTCGCCATAAAACCACGCTGAGAAGGATGGTCGGGTCCTGATCTCAATTTTATGGACCGATTATCGTACGGCAATATCGATTTCATACAATCGACGACAGAAGGTAACAAAAATCCAGACCTGAATTTAGGATTATGAAAATATTTATAAAGGAAAAAAGGTCAGATAATACAGAAAGATCGTCTCCTTAGAAATTATTTCTGTAATAATATTATAAAAAATTTACAACAAACAAAGGTAAAATAATAAATTAAACAAATCATCATGTAAGATTGATACATAATTCAGCCAGGTTTGTATGTTTTTGTTAAAAATATTATTAAGAAAAATCTGCATTAAAAAGACAATATTTCTGTATAAATAGATGGCTGTTTTTAGAAGATAATCAATTGACCCTAAAATGTTGTCATAACGAAATCGTGCCTGAGGCTATCTGTTATCTTTGTAATTTCAGTATCTTATTGTGGCACCGTGTGCTCTTTATTGAATAATATTAGTTTATTTAAACGTATCACAGTTCTATAAAGCAATCTATTGAGGTTGGCCTGAAAATATTACTCTCAGCAATAAGGCCGCCTTTTTGCACATATACGAGTCTGTAATAATATGATTAAATTTATATTATACTAATAATAGTCTCGTTGACGTCACCATTCCCCATAATAAGAACCTTTCTCGGTCTTAACGACAGTGACAGGGAAACTTTCTAAGTTAAAACTTTTACTTGGCTCACGAGGTTACCGCCATGTGGCGTGTGGACTCAATTATTCTTGTTCCGATAGTCGTGTCAGTAAACGATGTCGTTCTTGCTCGGCAGTTGGGTCAAGAAGCAGATGCAGAAGGCGGTTCTCTTGGACACGGCTCACATCGTGAGAAGATTCCTCATTATACATTACAAGCCTTGCTTCCAACCCCCGTTTTACCCCCTTAGAGGTGGAGTTTCGTAAAATCGGTTCTAAGCGGATGTCTACATCCTATAAAGAACCTACCTGCCAAATATCAAGTTTGTAGGTATTAGTTTCTGAGATTTCGTGATTAATCAGTGAGTGGTATTTCGCTTATATATACATAGATTTTGTACATTACGAAAACAACAAACCTATATAACTTAACCCAAACATATATATTTATCAGCGATGTGAAGCGCGACGCGTTAGGCAGTCGTCCGCGGAATTTGCGAAACACGACTCCAAGCGGTCAGAATTCCTCTTTCACAAATGTTGAAAGATGGTGAGTTGGCACTCTCACCACAAAAGAACTAAAATTCACTTTGTGGCGTGACTCTAACCGCTCGACCCTCAATGTAAAGGTGGTCTTCTTCCTTATATAGTCTTAGATCTCCTCGACCTTCCAATGCAGTCTGGACACGTAGAGCTGCGTCGATGGTGTTTCACGACGTAACAGCTCCTCCAGTCCACACGGTGCGGTGCCGCATTATTATGCAAATATTATAAAGCATATTCTATCTATCTGGAGATGTTATTGGGCATGACAGTAAATACCCGCAATGCATGACATTTCTTCGCGGCAGCTCTCGAATCCTGGCTAGGCGGCTACCTGATCTGAAGCGATTAGTAGCAGTAGTAGCTTAATAGATCGGTACATATTATTATAACGAATGTCAATAGGGCGTTATGTCGCCAAATTTACTGCTTACGTAGTATTTCGTTCGTTTCATAGTCGCCACATTCGCAGGATCCTCTAAATATTGTGAGATGATCATTAGGACGCAAAGGTACCTTAATACACCTTCATACTTCTCCAGTCATAAACATAAGTACCTACCAAACATTCATCACTAAATTCGAAGTTACCGCTCCTACTTTGACATGACTCGTTTTCTGTTGTATAAGAAAATCATCGGGGTACAATACATGAGTATTCTACAAAAATATTAATCACTTCCAAACATTAAATTTGTCCGACACAAACAAAAAATTGTCCAAAAAATATTTTTATGCGAATCCTAAATCCGCTCCTGTTACAATCTGTTGCTTCTGTTGTTGTGCTCCTCTGTTACCGAGACAGTTATTTTGTCATTTATTTGTTACACGCCGCCGTACGGATTTACCGTCGTAGTTTCCTTACTTTATTTGTTTTACGGGAACATTTTATTGGACTGTTATTTGTAGATCTCGTTATTAGATATCCAGCCGAGACCGTACTTCAAATTAGTTGTCATTTTCTTTACTGCTTAAATAACAAAACAAACGGTCCAATGTTTCGTAAGAACGAACATTTGACATCCAAAACGGCAATCTACTTTCTTATTTTTCTGATAGATAGACGATAGATAATTTCAACGAATATTGATTTTTGTCGATCACATTTTGATAGGTAGTTGCCGTTAAAAGTTTCTGTAAATAAAAATATGTATATTTAGGTTAGGGATGTGGAACATACCCGCAATTAAGCTCTTTTGTAATCTTCTATTCATATGGATGGAGTGGTGTGGATATATATCCACACCACTCCATCCATATGAATAGAAGATTACAAAAGATGGAGACCAGAGAGGAAAATTAAAAATACAAAATAGCTAGTAGGTAGGTTTTCTCGCCATGCCAGTCTTAATGATATAATCCGCCGAGCTTTTGCCACCGCTAACTGTGCGGCCATTCTCGAACCAAATGGTCTTGTACGGGATGATGGCAAAAGACCGGACGGTATGACTTTGGTACCTTGGAAGATGGGGCGGCCCTTAGTTTGGGACGCAACTTGTGCTGACACACTTGCACCGTCTCATCTTCTCAGGACACAAAATAGGGCTGGCGCGGCGGCTGAATCTGCTGAATGCCTCAAAAGGCGCAAATATAGTAGCCTCGATAGCGGTTACATATTTGAGCCATTTGGGGTGGAAACGTTGGGGCCATGGGGGCCGAGTGCCAAAAAAATTTTTAAAGAACTGTCGTCGCGTCTGGTCGAAACATCTCGTGACCAAAATGCTGGCCTCTACTTTGCACAAAGAATTAGTGTTGCGATACAACGAGGCAACGGGGCCAGCATATTGGGAACTTTGCCTACGGGCAGCGGTCTATTAGATTAGTTTTGTTTTTAGTTTATTTTAATTAGTTTTAATTTAGATGTATTTGTTTATTTATTAATTTTAAGTATTATTTAATTTTAGTTTTATAAATTTTTAACGAATATCTTTACGGCTCTGGAATCGACGTCTTTTTGAGCTCGTCCATGCAAATAGCTAGTAAAGATGAACGAGTCAGTGGACGTGAACGGATAAAAGTAAGAAGAAGATGAATGGAATATAATATGAAATATAATGCATATATTCTCGGGATATTGGAGTTTGAAACAGAGTAAAAAGTGAAGCGAAAACCAGAAAGTAGAGTACGGCTGAAGAGCTTACCAGTTAGTAATGTACGGAAAATAATAAAAGAAAGAAAGCTAGGGACAAAATTTGCTCCAAAGTATATAATATAGTAGGGAGGAAATATGACAACAAAAAGTTAGGGTAAGGGATAATTACACACTCTAGCAAGAATCCTTTTGAATTCAAGAATAAACTCTGTTTGAAAATTCTTACACGATACAGGGCCTACCTAGGTGAAGCTAGGACGGGTCGGCTAGTTATAAATAACTTAAAAGGGTCACAACACTAAAATAGTGGGTAAAGCTGTAGTTGAATATTTCAATAATAAAAAGAAGATTTCTATTCTAGCCTCCAGGCTCAGAAAGCGCTCTAAATCCTGCAAACGAGTGTAGTTCTTTTTATTGGGCACAACCCTATTTCGCTTATTCCTTTGTCCCTATTTTAGTATGGAGGCCCATTTTAGTTTATGTGTTTTTGTGTGATTTTAGTGTTCCGTATGAAATTTGTTAAACAGGGTAGGACATATTTCATCGCCTGTACAGATAACCGCTTTTAGAATGTAACAAGTTCTAGTTTAACATCTTAAACCTGCGTAGCCAAAATGGCCCTGGACTTGAAGGTGAAGAAGTCAATAAGTATTAAGGTTCAACTGAACCATTGCCAAAATGTGCAATACGTTAAAATGTACCTGGCCATTAATAATCCCTAAGCAAAATTCATTATATTTTTTTATTTCTTGGTTGTCATTATGCTCCTTATAACGATAGCAAATTTATAAATTTTTTTCATTTCCATTGTACATTTCGACGATGGAGCAATGCAGGGAGGCCAAGATGTACGCACGTACCATTCGCATAATCCTTTTATATTGGGAGTGTTGCCACAAAATACAGAGAGTACAGAAGTAAACTATATTATGAGGTGAATGAAAATAAGTATGTATGAGACATAGTTATTTTCATTCACCTCATATATACTTTATTCTGTACCTAGACTCGTGCGAAGTGCTAGGGCCATCAAAAGGGCGACGCGCGCGTTCAAACTTCAATTTGTGACGACCTCAAAACATTTTGAACAAAAAGCTTTTATTTTTATTTTTGTTTTATTGTATGTTTCTATATCCAACATATATTAGAAAACGTAAACACATTTTTCTAATTCGTAGAAACAACGAAATTGGCTTGGTAGTTTTTGGGAAAAATAAATATAAATAGGTAATACCTATTTACTCACAAAGCGTTAATCCGATAGTAAAAAAATATATATACAGTTTACGTATTTACTGTACAATGTAATCGGAGTAGTCGTTTTTGAGTTCGCGATGAACGAATAATACCTAGGTATAATATTATCTCTGTTTTCTGCCCTAAGCGAGTCCGTCAGTTTGTTCATAGAAAAAAAAGACGCTTTGCCTTTATTTCTCAACCATTTCATTTTTATGTTCAGTATTATGTTTGTTACTCGCGAATACTTTATCCTTTTATATACTATGTCGGATCGGATGGCAGACAAGTGCACGGCCCGCCTGATGTAACGCTGTGACGTAGCCTATCTACGTTTGCAAAGTTCCAATATTATTAATAGTTTCGCTAGAGCGCCATATCCGCTGCCATCGTAAAAAGTTCTTCCTTCTGTTCGTCTAACAAACTTATCCATAAAAATAATATATAAAGAAATCATCATCATTATTTCAGCCAAAGGATGTCCAATGCTGAAAATAAGCCTCCGCTACAGAATTATAACAGATTCTTACTGATCTTTAGATATGCCTTTTAAATTCAGACAAAATAAATTTAACAATTTGTAAACAATAACAGCAATAAAAAAACTGACGAAATGTGAACATAAATAAAAAGCTTTGGACAAAATATGCTTTTTATTTTTTTTTTGTCAAAAAAATAAGTATTTTACAAAATGTAGTTATGTAGCCTACTATTACTGTGTTATGAAAGCCTTCCAGCTTCCTTACGAATTTGAATATATCGTAGTAACTTTCAACAGATTACTTGACTCTACAGACTGCATACAGATTAATAGTTACTGCTTACCTTTCCATGCATCTAACAAATGGCAGCTTAACAAAATGTATTCACTGTTTATAATTGAGTTTAGGCACCCACTGATTGAGCTGTTATAATAACTTTCTTCTTTCTTTATATTTTCTCGTTACTTTTGCACGTCACGTAGTGATTAAATCGTCTTCGCCATGCGTGACCAAAGGTGACACTCCACGCACGCGATATTTGGATAGTTTTGATAGTGAATTTTTACATCAAAATAAAATAATGCAAGAGATCTGCGTGTCGGGTTTAACAAAAAGCATACGATTATTAAAAAAACATGGAACTCTTTTATTGTACAAAGACTATGAAGTTGATTAAAATTAAGAACTTTCACGAACGAACGATTTGACGAAAATTAAGAAACTATTATACGAAACAAATAACCCGACAAAAAATAGACTAAAATTCTAGCAATTTCTTATTTGTTCTTATCCTCTATTTTTCCCCCATACGCTATATTGACATCTGGTCCGTCCAACATCCCAGACGTCACAGACCCATCCGTCGGACGGACCTTGGGCCCTACCGCCGAACCTGAAACCACTTACCATCGAATATTTTGATTCGAAAATTAGGTCGTAAGTTTTAGTCATTGACAAACATCTTCAGCTTAGCTCCGGGGTTTCTACCAGCTAAGCCATTAGGCTTGTACTTGTATTAACAAGTACCATAAATCTGAGCTGAAGTTTGATTTTCGCGATCAAAAACTCCGATGGGCATGGGCTTAGCCGGTAGGGCCCCAGATCAAGGCTGCAACTGAGTGCTCGGTTTGCGAGTGCACCCGGAAAGCTGCAGTCCGCGATGAATAGCGCTGTATTAACAAAATGATCACTCATCGTGATTCAAAATGATGACCATGACCACTCTGGCAAGAGTGTACGGACTGGGAAGAAGAATATTGAAATAATATACCTTAGGTCATTCTCGCAGCTGAAAGAATTCAAATGACACCTCATATGTTGAAATCCGTCAAGCAGTTTAGGCTGTAGAGCGTATCAAAGAATTATACATACACATACACCCTGCCTTCTTCATCAGTTCAATAAAATGAAGGTAAATAATAAAAATAAATAAATATTTCTGGACAATTTACACAGCGCTATCTAGTCCCAAATTATGCGCAAAGCTTGTGTTATGGGTACTAGGCAACTGATAAATGAACTTTTATAATTTTTTTTTGTAAATACATACTTATAATACATAGAAAACACCCAAACCAAGACAAACAGATATGTTCATGCACACAAATGTTTGTCTTGTGCGGAAATCGAACTCGCGACCTCGGAATCAAAGTGGCCATTGCTAACCATTCGAGCAACGAGCTCGTCAAAATAAAAGATTTATAGATTTAAAAAAGAGAGTACAAAGTCTCAAGGCCTGACAACTAGTTTCTTAAATTTTGTTAGTAAATTCATGGAAGTTAAAAAAATTACTCAATTAAGTAAATTTGTGTACATTGATAGCGTCATCGTTAATGGATATCTGAATAATGAGCTGGAGTCGTGTTTTGTTGCCTGTCAGCTAATTGGTTATTGATTCTCATATTTATATGTGTTATGTATATTATATAAGTATATACTCGTACTATTGGTTCCCGATTATACTTTGGGTATATTTTGGGGTGTAAGTGGTTCATCAACATCTTTGAACCAAAACCAACTTCACCTGCACGCGGTGCACCCTGCTGACAAACGAAGCTCTGGCGAAAAGAGAGGTAGGGAACGTAATTGTAAGCTACCCGACTGGGGAATGTACCTCCACCTCATAGAAGACCGCAGCCAAATAACAATTCCCTTGAGGGTTGTTGTGTTCCTGCGAGTGAGTGAGGTCACCAGAAAGGAAGAAGATGCTGCGGTTGCAGCGGGGGTGGCGGCACGCGAGCTATATTTTATGTTGCGAACGTTAATATGGCTACGGTAACCGCTTCACATCAGGCGGACCGTATGCTTGTCTGCCACCCGACGTAAATAAAAAAAAATCTAAAAAAACTGCCACAATAGCAGTGGTTCCCAACCTTTTTTAATTCGTGGACCACTACGAGGTTTTTGTTTGGTGTAGGGTTCCCGAGTGTCATATAAATCCATTATTCTATAACTCGAGATTTTAGTATTTTGTATAATAGTACTCAATCTCTTTCATTGTAAGTTACATAATGGACCATAATTTACCTCTCACGGACCACCGGTTGGAAACCCCTGCTTTAGAGGAATAATAATTATATTTACGCTCTCCAAAAAGAAGATATTTTGTGTGGTGTTCTAGTAGACATTAAGCACGTTTTTTGTACTTAAGTTTTTTTTATATATATGAGAGAGGAGCAAACGAGCACGTGGGTCACCTGATGGCAAGCAATCACCGCCGCCCATGGAGATCAGTAACACCAAATTGTCACAGATCCGTTGCTTTGGCTCAAAGATGTTGATAAATCAGTTACACCCCAAAAAACTAAGCTAAGCTAAGAAGAGACTGTATCTAGTTAATAAAAATTCCAAGTAAATCCAAGTTTATACCTGGCACTAAACGCGAAGACATTGATATTTAACAAAATATTTGAAGCACCCAGTGACATAAAATTTCGAGCATAATCTAAAATAGGCCACCAGACGTATTTACACAATCTGCGACCCCTGAGTCTTTATTTACTCTAAAATATACAAATTTCAAGTAAGTATTAAAGATCTAATAAACCTCAGACGAAAACAAATTTGACTAAGTTGAAGAAAGTGACCTTGTTGAACCGCAAAAGCTTAAAATTAGCTTTTTGCGGTTGTACACGAATATTCGTATTTCGTATTTGCAGACGTAAGGATGAGGCGAAAGATCAAAACAGTTATTAGGTTACGTTCAGAAACCTCATTGAATTTGAGAATTCGTATCCGCTATGGAAATGGGGTATCTTTAAAATATTCGTATATCGAATAAAGCAGATAACGAAATATTGAGTAGGTATCATAAAACGAAAGATACTATATTATAGAGCACAGACCTAGGACTTTTCGTTACGCATAGATCTGTGGTATAGACTTTCGTTTAGAAACAAAATATAATATGCTTATTAACTACATAAAAAAAATATTTTTGGACAATTTACACAGCGCTAATTCCAAAATTAAGCACAAAGCTTGTACTATGGGTACTAGACATTATCAGTTAACTAGTCCCCATAGTACATGTACTTAAATACATTTTTTTTTGTAAATACATACTTATAATACGTAGAAAACACCACATAACAGACATGTTCATGCATACAAATGTTTTTTTTGTACGGGAATCGAACCCGCCACCTCAGCCATTGCAAGCCAGTCGACCACCGGGCTCGTCACTTTACGAATACGAATTATAATAATTATATATTCCCGTTCTGCTCCCTTCTGAGTTTGCTGTGCTCGACAGGCAGTGGTATGATAATGATAATGATATAATGTATTGATTGTATAGGAACGCCATGGCGTTATATATAGGAAGCAAATAAATAATTTTATCTACACTCAAATCGAAAAATTCGAATTACGAATTCAAAGACGGTTCTATAAAGACGCAGTTTATAAACGCATATATACATAAAATTAAAAATTAAACTCATTATAGTACCGCCAATTGTATCATAATAGTAGATTATTGCATCGAGCACAAAGTAATTTATTATTGCACCGAGTGCCTGATTTAGAGCCCGAGCGTTAGCGAGGGCTCTAATCTAACAGGCACGAGGGCAATATAAATTACTTAAGGCGAGGTGCATAATCTGCTTTTCTTTCAACTAATACCTATAGGAATAGTAGATAAAAGAAACTCATACATATCAAACAGTTAAAATAGAAGTTTCTATAACACTGTCGGCTTCATTTAGAATTTTCCGGAGTTAATGTGTCGCTAGATGATTCCATTTTAATTCGAAGCCGATGCACTCAAAATCAGATAGTATCACACTTTTATCGTTTCCAAAAATATTGTCAAGCAAAATTAACAAAGTTCCCGCCAAATCACTTTTTTAAATTTCTTTCATTTTTAACTCAGAGTTAGCAGCAATCATTTTTTAAATTTGGAACAAGTAGGATAGAAACGAATAATACGTACGAAAAAAAAAGTATTGATATCGGCTGGCTGAATAGAGCTAATCCATTGAGATTGGCACCTTTTGGTGCGATTAAAAAAAACTGCGCAATAATGAAATTTCATACATTTTTATTGCTCTAGAGCATTAAAGACTCGTTTTGTACTGAGTTTTTAGTGTTATTGTGATGAAATTAAAGCATAGTTGGAAGAAAAACTTATTATAGTACCGCAATCTTTTTTTTAATAATTCATTAAACTAGTCTATGGTTTTAGGCTGAATATGAAAAAAAAACGCGCACGCATGCGTAGTTTGGACCCGCGCTTCCCATACATTTTTTTGCCGATCGTGTTTTTGTATTCGGGATTCCAAAAAAATTTACTAAAATCCTGTAAGTGATTAAAATATGATTGGAGAAGAAAGTAGTGACGGCGAGATTTTCACTCCGTCAGATATTCTAGACGCGGCATCGGCGTTAACTGAAAGTCTCCTGCCAGAAAAGTAAAAAAAAATGTACAACAAAATGTACCAAGAATTTATAGATTGGAAATTTGTTTAATTTAAATTTTTCCTATGAGTGAAGATAAAGTAGTGTATGAAACTGCATATAACTTAAATATTAAAACACTCGAGTCAACCTATTATCGCTAAACTGACTCTCGTGTTTTAATTACCCTTTCTTATATGACAGTTGCATAAACTACTATTATTTCGTACAGGGACTTTTTTGCCGTATCATCGATATGAATTGTGAAAGAAAAGTACGTAAATCGTCGACATGGATTGAGAAAAAAAGTACGTAAAGTACATATCATTGGCATATTTTTTATACCACTAAAGTGGAAAATATTATTTAGTTAAGCGCTCAATTTTAAAACTCGCGAAAGAGAACTCATTACGCGAGTTTCCAGCCGAGCAGCAGCGAATACAAATGTACGGTCGACTCCCTAAAATAACTGACTACTTTCCCATACATTTGAGTATGGTAAAGTGGTCAGTTACCTAAATCGGTATCATCATAAGGCTCGAGGTTCGCTCAGACCACGCTCGCTTAGTATAATTACGAGACTAAATGAGTCTTAATCAGCTCCTCCTATGTGCCTAGAGTAGTAAATAACAAACATTTGAACCGTTTCACGAGAATCCGTTACTGAGACTTCTATACAAACTATCAACGTAAACTATCAATACAACAAAAACAATTAAATGGCAATATAATCGGCGGTCTTTTCGCTATAAGCAATATCTTCCAGACAACCTTAGGGTAGAACTACCTAATCTGTAACAAACTATTAACTCTGAACCACAATATAAATAATTAAAAACTTCCAAACATTTCGTCAAATTGGTGTGCCAAGTTCAATTACAAATTATACTCGATAATAAAATTTAAATTGTACAATACCTTTACGACAGGGGAGTTGTAAATATTAATGATTATTTAAATGATACGGCAAAATCCAATAGCAATTAGGATGGTCGTTCAACAGACCCATTTCTACGGAATCGAATTTTTACTCGACCTTTGGCCGATTTTACAATGTTATTTTAATAGCTTCTCCTTATTCGGTGGTTTTTAGCACATACATTTTATTAATATTATATTCATCATCATCAGACTGGATTTATCCACAGCTGGATATAGCTCTTCTCCAATCGTTGTCAACCCATACGCACTGCTGGGATACGGGTAGCAATCCAAATGAAGGGGTTTAGAGCATAAACGATTGTCATCTAATGACCACAACCGGGACCGACACCTTAACGTGGTCTCCCAAGCACGTCAAGCACATTGCGATAGTGCTTCTCCAATGCTTCCCACCTAATACAATCCTCCGCCTTCCACAGCCAGCCGCTTTCTTGAGGTCATCGGAACATTTGCAACGCTTCGTCATCCAACACACAGCCTCCATCCTAATACCTTCCCCTATCTGCCATCATTGACTCGACACATGTCACCTGCCAATTGTCACTTCAGCTTGCTAATTCTAAAGGCTATGTGTGTTACATCTCTCTATAGACAATTTTCCAATCAGCTGCACACACGTCTGCTCGCCTTCACGGCCGGTGATCAAGTATACCACACCGCCGCGCAGCTGGAGGCAGCGGCATACGCTGCCTCCAGCATCTATACTGCACTACTTTTAACGTTACAATGTGTATAATTATTAACATATATTTTCAATAAAATATTGTCGACTAAAGTAGTACAATGTGATAGAGCGGAAAAAAAGCTATTGCTTAAGAGTTGACGTGCTCAGCAATCATCAACTAGATTTACAATGTCTCATGGCTTATATCTCATCATGGTCTATTTCTATTATATAGGAAAATTCACCTTCTTTAAGTGGGAGGTAAATTTTTCCCTTTTTAAAATATTTATAATATTCTGGCAAGTTGGTCAAAATCAACTATTTTAATAATACTATACGTAAATAAAACAGAGAGGCGAATGCATATTTAATATTAACCAATTGCACATAATATAAACAATACAAGAACTGATAAACCTGCACGTCATTTATAAAATGAGCCGAACAAAATTTTATAATTCCGTAGGTATAAAACTTCCATCATTTGAAACCATAATTATTCGAAACTAATTATTCGCATAAATTTTAAATAAATTGGCCCGTACGTATTCGTTTCAAAAATAACAAGCAGAGATTCAGCTAGTACAAAATACAATTTTATTTGTATTTTGTACTAGCTTTTAGTATATTGTATTTATTTATTGTGATGAGAAAACAAAAGTCAATATTATGATTATCTTCATCATTCTGTTCAAATGATTACGTTTCACAATTCACTAACACAAAGGTTCATATATCTAATTGTAATCAAATATGGAGGATATTTGATTACAATTAGATATATGAACCTGTGCATTGATTTGTAAAACATGACGTGAATAAAACATCATCCTAACTAGTATTTCTCCAACCATACGAAGTAAAATGTAAAAGATTTCCTATATATCCGTATTTGAAAGGAATAGTGAAGATAACACATTTTTTTAAATTTTAGAATAGAAACCCGTAGAAACCATTATATTTAACTCATAAAAAGATGGTAGGTATATAATATACAGTTATATTTGTCGCAGAGACTTCCAAACAAAACAATAGTTAATTGCTCAATAAGTGAATAAATTTAATGTTTTGTATCGTGCTGGCGTCAAATCCCTAGCTTGCGAAATAGTGTAGAGGTAAATTATTAATTATTATTAAATATTGACTGGCAGAGATTTAGTAGGCACTAGTCATAAAAAGTTATTTATATTTATTTTATACAACTTTTTACCTAAACTAGCGTCATCCGTTAAGTCATTTACGCGTGCAAATGTAACAAACATCTATACATTCATAAATAGGTTCATTATTATTATCACGTTATTATTATCACAGTATAAGTTTATTATGTAAATGTTTGTTATATACACACCATGAAATCAGTATTGCCTTTGTCAGCTTACTGCAAACAGGTGCTTTTGGCATTATGCTGAGTTGGAAACCCACATGTTTTACATTATATCTTTAGTCTAAGCCAATCTCACCTGCTGTCGGCCGTGTGGTTTCCGGCAGACTAGAATAGAATCACTCCGTCTCTTCCCATGGATTTCGTACAAGGCGACTAAGGGAAATACATGAGCAAACATCGATCAGGCCTCCCCAACCCGTCTGGCCAGAGTGGGGAGTGTAGGCCAAATTCTCCTTCCGTCTGGTATGGACGAGAGAGGGTCGTGCTCCTGTAGTGGAGACTAAAATGACTTGATGATGATGAACCTCATCTGCACGTAGACTAGCTAACGCCAACCCGTCCGCCAGGGTGGCGACTTATGGGCATTGCTCTCTAATGAGTTCCAATCACAATATATGGGCCCCCGTACCCGACAGCCCTGCTATTCCGGGCAAAGATGGCGGTTTTGGTTACCGATGCCCTCAAGAAAGCGGCTGGAAGCGGAATGATGACGATAATGAATTATTTGATAAATATTTAATCTGTTTTGTTAAACTGAATGAGTTTATTCCGCTTCTCTTTTTTTATACTACGTCAGTCCCGCTTGATGTGAAGCGGTTACCGTAGCCATATTAACGCTCGCAACATAAAATATTGTTCGTGCGCCGCCACCCTCACTGTCAACGCAGCATCTCCTTCCTTTCTGGTGACCTCACTCACTCGCAGGAACACAAAAACCCTCAAGGGAATTGTTAATTGGCTGCGGTATTCTGTGAGGTTAGCTTACAATTACGCTCCCTACCTCTCTTTTCGCCAAAGCGTCGTTTGTCAGTCAGCAGGGTGCACCGCGTGCAGGTGAAGTTGGCTTTGGTTCAAAGATGTTGATGAACCACTTACACCCCAAATTTCTTCTTTATTCTCGTAAACTTTTACAAAAGTTAGTATCAGAAGGGTTATAAATGTGATTACTCCCTTATCGTCGTTCGTCTCTCCTCAAATGGATATACTTCGGAATTCGCCGCACCTGAAATCTGCGATCATGAATCGATCCCTTAGGTCCGGTCGTACGTGACTCGAGTAAATCGCCCCAACAATTTTTTACCTTCCAGATTTATTTGTAGCTTTATTCGGTTTGTCCGCTCCATTGCATAATAACAAGTTTCCCTTTTTGTGTGTTTAACCGAAGCCGTTGAGACTTAAGCTATGTGTGAATTTATTATATTATTATACGATGTGTACAGGACGTTTTTGTGCTTACTTTTTAGTGAGCGCAAAAAGTATTTTATTATTAAATAACATTTTAAGCAAGAACGTTAAGTTAATGGCCGTGTGGATTCCGGCAGACTAGAATAGAATCACTTCGTCTCTTCACGTGGATGTCGTGCAAGGCGATTAAAGGAAATACATTATAAAACATCGATCAGGCCTCCCTAACCCGTCTGGCCAACGTGGGGAGTGCATGCCAAATCCTCCTGTCTGGAATGGACGAAAGAGGGCCGTGCTCCTGTAGCGGGGACTAAAGTGACCTGATGATGATGAAAAACGTTAATAACATTTAGGTTCTTACGTATAATGTTACTTGATTTTGATTTGATCTACTTACATATGGAATTTCTTGGGATTCCCGCCTTTTAAGCTTTTATCACTGCTGAAGTCCTAACAGGTGTACATTATTTTTTAATTCCAATTACGAATCTACCAAATACAAACCTAGACAACGCGTACGTAGTATATATAATATGCTCTTATATATGATTATATAATGCACTCTCTGCTTTGAAACTACTTAAATACACGCGTGTTTTTTGGTCCAACATGAAAGATAGGATAGTTACCTAACTAATATTGTATGAAAGTCCACGCAGACGGAGTCACGGGCGAGAGCTGGTATAATATATACAGATTTGCACTAATGCCAAAGTTTGGCTGATACTGTAAGGATGAGCATATAGATTGGTCCCTCGCGGTAATGTCATTGGTGGACGCTAATTCGACCACGCAGTTGGTAACAAGGTTTCCGTGAGCTAATGCAGGGAAAGTGAAATACCATTAGTCGTTCACGGTGTTTACGAGTTAAGACTTTCATTATAATTATATACTGCTGTGCAAAGTTTGATATGTTATTTGTCTTGTATATATAATGTAAATACATATGTAGGACGATCTCTCAAAGGACTCTATCAATTTCGATGAAATTTATAATATAGGGGTAAGCAATCAATGTAGCTACGTTCCTATTCTAGGAAAATTCATTTTCGTCTAACTCGGTCATCCAGGTACGACCTATTTATTGACAGAACTGTCAGTCATTTGACTTCAATATTAATTGTTAGGAAGACAGTACAACGTCTGTCGGGTCATATATAATATATATATTCAATAAATAGAATATAATATATATATATATATATATATATATATATATATATATATATATATATATATATATATATATATATATAAATATATATACATATATATATATATATATAATATAATATAGCCTAATCTAAAACGGTTATCGTAGCATGTTATTAAATTCAATATTTATTCTTGTTTGTTTTTGTTTAGTCTATTGTCTATGCTAATAGGACCATCACTTCTAACTTATTTTTATTCGTATTCAAATTTTAACACGTAAATTATTATAATCAGGCTATGAATAAGAAATTGTGCGTTAATATTCAACGCATAAAAAATAATTTTGCATTTCATATTAATTCTTAACATGCAACATCGTTGACATAGTAGGTCGCAATATATGAGCCTTATCTACCCATTGACTTATCTACCTAGGAGAATAAAAGCACTAAATAATTTATATATATATGTATTTTGATTCTAATGTGCTACTGATAGAATTTATACACATAAACCATCCTCAGATATTCCTCCTTCCATCACTGTAAACAGACATGAAATCACAACTTTCCGAGATTAGGTCATACAGACACACAGAGAAATAGCGTCTTCATACTATGTAGTGATTGCAATAACACCCAATCTTTGTCCTAATATCCTTAAATGCTTGCACTGCAAATATCACTCAGCAAAACTAATTCCATAGATTCCTCTCCCCACATATATATTCCATTAAAGCCTACGTGACATAGCCTTTGAGACACTTTGTCTAGCAAATTGACTCGCACTCGAATAAACGTAGAGATGCGAACTTAATTTCTTTGATCGTTCAATATTTGATGACGTTTCCAAATTGCCTTGTGAGTTTCTCATCCTTCTCTCACGTACATACATTATTATTCATTTCATGGATTGAAATCCATCGTTATTTGGATATAATTGAATAGATTGAATATGCTTTGTATGCACAATACAAATTAAATGAATTAGTAACTTGTTTGTATGCAACAAGACGGCCTTTCTGTGTAAGTAAAAATAAACATTGCTTGACAAATTACACAGCGCCATCTAGTCTCAAATTAACCAAAGTTTGTACTATGGGTACTAGATAACTGATATATGAATATAAATACATTTTTTTGTAAGTAAATCGATATAATACATAGAAAACACCCAGACCAAGACAAATCAGACATTCATGCACACAAATGTTTGTCTTGCGCGGGGATCGAACCCGCGACCTCGGAGTCAAAGTGGCCATTGCTAGCCATTCGACCGGGCACGTCGTTTATTAAATTTACCGACTTCTTATAACAGAGTGGCAAAGAAGAGGCTAATAGGGAGAAGAAGAAAAGGTGACCCGCCAATATATTGTATCCAATGATTTTGTAACAAATTAAATATTTTTAATAATAACTAATTTATATATGTACACATTGAATAAAGCTAAGTTTGCCCAGATAAAACTGAGGTAAGTCCATATTCTCAACTGTATTGAAAAAAAAACTATAAATTTAGACATATAAAACAACATGTCTGTATTATTTTGTAATTTGACAGTATTATCGAACAGTAATCGCCTCTGTAGCGTTAGGCGTCAAGTATAAGATGGACTCTCGTAGCCACGAAATAATAGTGCTACGCGGAATCCTAGACTGGACTTGACGGGCCTTATACTGGAAGTGTCTTTTTACGCGTTTGACCACACGAGCAGAATGAAAGTAGGTCTAAGATTAGACCTACTTTAATATAATAATTGCTTTATACTATTAGTGTACATACATTAATATAATAATATTAGTGTAAATACACTAATATTATAAAGCAATTATTCATTTTGTTGTAATGGAATTTCATTACCGCAAAATTAGCTGTAAGTCGATGTATGTGTTGGTAAATAAATCCTTCCTTCCTTATTAATATTATACATGCGAAAGTGAGTTTATTTGTTCCACTTTCACGCTTTACTTACAATTACTAAAACGTTTACCATGAAATTTTGTATACATCGCGTTTGGAGCGGTGTCCGGCAGTAACGCGGGCAAAGCTGCAGGCGCAAGCTAGTAAATAAATAAGGACCGATTAGCGAAGGAGGCTCTGGCAAAAGAGAGGTAAGCTCCTCGACTGGGGAAGTACCTCCACCTCACAGAAGATCGCAGCCAAATAACAATTGCCTTGAGGGGTTGTTGTGTTCCTACGAGTGAGTCAGGTCATCAGAAAGGAAGGAGTTGCTGTGTTAGCAGCGAGATAGGCGGCGCGCCAACGTAATTTCATGTTTCGAGCGTTAATATTCACATGAGGCGGGCCGCATACTTGTCTACCATCCGACGTAGTATAAAAAAAGAAGAAAAGATTTGTACTTTGGTCTATAACGGATAAACTCAATAACTACTGAACCGATTTTAATAATTCTTTCACCTATAGAAAGCTACATGATTTGCAAGTATATAATATAATATATCTATGTTAGATATATTTTATTGAACCCGTCACAACACACAACACACAACACAGTCTCTAATAAAAATAGCATTTTTTTATACTACGTCAATTGGCAGACAAACAATGGCCCGCCTGATGTGTTACCATAACATGGTATATATACAATACGTTTACAACATGAAATATGCTTGCGCGCCGCCACTCCCGTGAAGTAAGCACTCACTCGAAGGAACACAACAACCCTCAAAGGAATTGTTATTTAGCTGCGGTACTCTGTGAGGTGGAGGTAGTTCCCCAGTCGGGCAGCTTACAAAATACGCAATGCCCTACCACTCTTTTCGCCAGAGCCTCGTTTGTCAGTCAGCAGGGTGAACCGCGTATAGGTGAGGTTGGCTTTGGTTCAAAGATGTTGCTGAACCACTTACACAAATTAATTATATTATTTAATTAAATATATTAATATTTTATTCAAAAAATACTGTAAAACCCGCATGTATTGTTCCAAATTGTTCTGCTAATGACATAATCTCTTGATAATCTTCTTCTTATAAAAGATACGTCTAAGCTGAAATATAAAAGGCGCAGTTACCTTTCTCTGTCACTAATTAAGATAGAATTTTGTCTGAGATTCCTCGACCATTGTATTGGAATCTTCACGAGACTTTTGTGAGATCCTTGTAAGAGCTGATGTTATTGCGGCCAATTTTGAAATACTTCCTAAAGAAAATCTATTATATATATATATATATATATATATATATATATATATATATATATATATATATAGTCGCAATTTATTTTACGAGCTCGGTGATCGAATGGTTAGCATTGGCCGCTTAAGACAAATATTTGTGTGAATTAACATGTCTGTTTGTCTTATCCATGTATATGCAAAACAAAATGTATTTAAGTATTATATCAGTTAAGAATTTGTCTAGGAATATTTATTTGCTTTTAAACATGGTACATATACAAGTACTCTAAAAGACGTTCTTAAGTTTTCATTTACGAAATGATTTTAAATGTTCGTAAATGTATATCTACTAACTTATAATACTTCTATCTGAGATTAAAGAGAAAGTGTTTTTAATCCAAGAGTTCTGTCCATTAAGTAATTAAAAAACTCCTTTGTATATAGGCCCGTTTTACTTTTGTTTAGCTAGGAGTAATAAGAAATAACATATAATTAATTAATATGATATGAAGTGAATTGGACACATAATATTGCTGTTTTCCAAAGCATCCTGCAGAATATGTGACAGTAAGAGATATGGAAACGTTACCTCTTGACCTAATGGTAACATAAAACATTGTTCTCTGAGTATCTCTAGAGCCAAATCCAACCTCACATGCACGCGGTGCCGACTAGCGAAATTATAAGGCCGTATTTGTAAGGTGCCCGCGAGGAAAATTATTGTATATGTTATAACCTATATAGGTTATAACCTATAAACAAACATTTGCATTTTTCCTCGCGGGCGGAGAGTTATTTTGTAGCGTATACGCTACAATAAAAAAAGTAAGCTGGCCTGGTTATTACTCGACATTTCATCAACTAAGACTTTAAGTAAATCTTAATTAGTTCGCCTAAGAACAAAGTCGGTAGCAATTGGCACTAACAATTTTAAAGCTTTCATAACCAGCTGAATTGTTGAAGTTTCTTCACAGCGGGAGAGAAGAGAGGAGGGGCCGCCAGAAAATTTTAAAGTACTCAAAAAGATTGAAAATTACTGATTTAAATCAACCGACAGAATAAAAAAATATGTAACTTTAAAAACTGTGTTGTTTTTTCAGAAGTGCTATGTTGCCGGTGCGGTCAAAGTCATGGACAAAGCTAGTAAGGAACAATAAAAATCTGAGCTAAAATATACTACGAACTGTTATTACAAAATGATTATTAATTTTCATACTATTTACGTGAACATTGTAATTATAAATTAAGAAATTTAATTTAACAGTTGTTAATTAAATTCAGTGAATACTTTAGAATAAAATTTTAGATCAAAAAAGGATTTTGTCACTGCTTAAAAATGTTCTCAATTGTATTTCAATTTATTTTAATAATTAAGCGCAATAAACGTTGCATGTCTTGTAGTCACACGAAATTAATTAAAACGGGGCTGTTAATTAAATCAATCTATTTAGGCTCGGTTCAAATATTGTCACAGTATAATAAATTAGAAAATTGTTCTTGCTGTATTTAAGTTCGCTGCTTCCGTAATGTCTTCGTCAACAAACGAAAAGACTTTGTGGTAAATATACATTTTTGTTACATAATTCGCTTATATTTTTTTTGTCTGTGGGAATAAGATATTTTTTTCGGTATAAAAGTTTATGTCACTCTCCAGACTTTAAAATATACCCGAGAAATCATGTCGATCCATTAGTTTCTTTCGATAAACAAACACACTTTCACATTTATAATATTAGTATAAAGTACAATTGTTAGTATCGATAGTGTTGTGGTGAAATTACTGCCATCTGTTTATCTTGATAATGCCTTAGCGGCGAAAGCGGTTAGGAAAAAAAAATGTAATTACGTGGAACAGTACAAGTGCTTTGTGCCAATGTTTTATTATAACATTATGATAATAATGTTCCACCAAGTGCCAACAATCAACAGTATCAAATTTTCTTACAAATTAATATAAATAAATTTTACGATAAATTATATTACAGATTTGTAATAATACAAGTGATTCAAATCATAAACTTATAAAGTTTTGTACGAAATAGGATAGAACGAATTTCAATAGAACAAGGTAATACACTACTTAACGTGCTTCTGCCACCAATTAGTTCATGCAAACTACTAATTAGGTAAGTACTGACTATTAACAAACAGTTTCATCTTGTCTGATTTAGATGTATGATAATTTAAACAACCTTGACCATGTTACATTCCAAATTTACGGTAGACAAGACTTTCAACAAGCCGCAATGTTGCTGAAAAACATTCAGGCTTTTCAACAAACCCGCAAAACCTACGTTACTCCAACATTTCCCAAAGAGAATCCGGAGAGTTATTTTGAGGTTGTATATTCCTCAGTATAACCTAATTGTATTCACGAGCCCGCGGCTCGATTTTGCGGAAATTTGCGTTCCCGTGTACATGTCAACCATGCTTTTGTTTTTCATTTTTTATTATTCATAGCTCGTATTTCTTTGGAGTTGAGATTCACTCTCAGCTGTCAAGGAAGTTTTATGTTTTGTTCATTACGACTAAGTGCATCTGTATAAGTATTTTTAGGAACCGCTGTTTATACCCGGAAAGTTTACTGAAATCAATTTTCGAGTTATTTTTTATGCTTTAGGAAATATATTCAGCTTGCTTCTGTCCACTGATTTGCCCGCATGTAATGTGTTTACTTTAGCAGAAAATCGTGTTATAATGTCAATTCAAAACCTATTTGTGAGCTTGAAGGTGACTCATTAACAACTTTGATCTAAAGCCAACCTCGCCAGCACGTTTTGTACCCTGCTGACTGACAAACGAGTCCCTTACCTGACTGGGGAAGTACCTCTGCCTCACAAAATATCGTAGCCAAATAACAATTCCCTCGCGGGTTTCGTTCCTGCGAGTGAGCAAGGTCACCAGGAAAGAAAAAGTTGCTGGGTTGACAGCTGGGCTGGAGGCGCGCGTGCCATATTTCAAGTTGTGAGTGTTTTTATAGCTACGGTAACTGTTTCATATTAGTTCGGTTGAATGCTTTTTGGCCACCCGATGTAAAACAAAATAATGTCAAAATAGTGCCAAAATGCATCCAAATCGGTTCAGTAGAGATTGGTCACATCATCACTCAGCCATTCAAACATAAATTCCTCGTGTTCAACCCTCATTCATCCCACTGTTGAGATACGGTTCTCGCCTCAATCGAAGGGGATTAGAGCATATTCCACCACGCTACTCAACTCCCTGTTGGTGAGATTAACTAATAAATTATTATTTAATTTAAACCAATTCTCCAGAATTCATCTAAATAATAATAGAATAATTCACCATATTTATAATTTAAAAAAAACGACTCCAAACATTACTCTACATTTATGTATGTAGATACCGGCTGATGATGATGATGATGAAAAAAATATGGGACCAATCTGGAAGTATACTCTTTCAAATAAAAAAGGTTTTTTTTCAAATCGGTTTATAAATCACGAGAAATTAGGTAACAAACATTAAAAAAAGAAAATACCTTCTCCTTTTTTGGAGTCGGTTAAAAATATAATCGTATACCTCCCCCACCTGGGTTGGACCTGAACTTGGACCCACGCCCTCTAGATAACTATTGATATAAGTTGGCTAGATAAATATGTTGATATAAGCACACAACCGGCCACAGAGAGATGAAATCAGGGTACACCCTGATTTATTCCATTTTAATCTAGTAACGCGTATTTTTTTAAAATTCTTCAACCCGTTTTCATATGTTACTTATTCATGCATACATAAACTGACGGATTTTGTATGTTTGTATATCTAACATTATTGTATATCTACTAGCGACCACCTCCTCAATGACGTGGGAGCTCAACGGCGTCATTACGCGTGTCAGTCTAATCGAACACGCAAGTTAAGCAACATCGACCGTAACCTGTCCATGGATGGGTTTATTTATCTCGAGCTCCTCCGTGCTTCGGAGGGCACGTTAAGCAACAGCCGGGGTTGCCATGTGATGATAGTCGTTAAGCCAAGTCAGTGGTTTAAGATGGCTTGAAAACACAGGCCTCCACCAACCCGCAGTCGAGCAGCGTGGTGGAGTATACTCTAAACCCCTTCGACTGTGAGAAGGCCTGTACCCCAGCAATGGGATGAATGAGGGTTGACAACGCACCTCCTGTTCCACTCAGGTAGTTTTCGCAAAATGTTCATAAATTATAGCCTTCCTATATAATCAAGTTATCGTTTTTTTTTATACGATACTACCTACTATTTTTTTTACCCGACTACGGCGAAGCAAAAAGGAGGGTTATGATTTTGACCTGTATGTATGTATGTATTTTAAATTTAAGTATTGTCATTTTCCATCAACTTGTCGGAATAAATATTTTTAAAATGGAAAATTCACCTTTCCTGTTTAGGTGAGATTTGAACCCAATACCTGTCGATTACCGGTGCTCTTCCCAACTGCGCTACCAGGAACACTAGTGACGTCATCGTCAACCGTCACCAAGTTCGAAGCAAAAAAAAAATGTTGTTACAGAAAATGTTTTCCAATAACTAAATAATTTCCGTGAAACGTTTAATTGGCTTTATTATTTTAGTCAGTCGGCGAACGATGACAAGCGAAAACAAAGCGTAGATATTTACCAATATATAAAGCTTTATATATTTTTTACCGAAGAAAGGAAATTATATTACGCTCTTCTGAGAGCTTACATCGATTTCTTCTTAAGGTTGGAGTGTGCCTACCACCGAAGCAGAAAGGAGGAATTGTGCGTCAATCAACACATTTTTATATTTATTATGTTCATAATAAGAGGATTAAAAACAAGGGTAAAATATTATTGTAAACATAATGTATGTTTACAATAATATTTTACCATTGTTTTTATAAAATCAACTTCGTTTTTTTATTCCAAATAATCGGAAATGTTATGCCGTGGGCCAAGGCTGTTATTGTTAGAGTTTTTTATGATACGCCAAGTGTGAAGTGAAATAAGCATAAGGCTCGCCTGATATTGTAGCTATGGACGCTTACGATATAATATAATACACGCTTATTGAATTTATTAATATGACTGACAAACGAAGCTCTGGCAAAAAGAGAGCTAAGAAGCGAAACTGTAAGCTACCCGACTGTGAAATGTACCTCCCGCACAGAATACCGCAACCAAATAACAATTCTCTTGAGAGTTAACAATAACTCTCAAGAGAATTGTTATTTGGTTGCGGTATAACACAAGTTCCTGCGAGTGAGTGAGGTCACCAGAAAGAAAGCAGATGCTGCGTTGGCTGCGGAGGTGGCGGCGCGCGAGCGATATTTTATGTTGAGAGCGTTAATATGGCTACGGTAACTGCTTCACATCAGGCGGGCCGTATGCTTTTCTGCTAGCCGACGTAGTATAAAAAAAACGTTGTAGTCTGGTTTAGTAGTTACCTGTATAAAACAAGTAACAAACAAAAAATATTAACTTTCATGAAACTGATAGAGATGTAGGTTTCATTTCGGAGAAATAAAACGGATGTCGATAATGATGTATCATTAAGGTATCTATTAATGAAACGACTGTTTTACTATGTATAATTATTACTGCGTCTCCGACCGACCGTGGTGATTGTTTTCCATCAGGTGACTCATATGCTCATATAAAAAGAAAGAAAAAAGTTTAAAGCGTACTCTAGAGACTAGAGACCAGTACTTCCGAACCCAAATGACATTAAGTTACAAGATTTAGTTAAATATATTAGTATCTCTCTCATTCATACCAACAAGTTCTTACCTTTATACTCTATGTTTTCTCATTTATGGTAACGAACGTCACAATGGAGACACTGCCTTTGTTGATTTCAGCTATGAAAATTATTTCTCAAATATATTCTTTCATCTTTTATGTCCCTTCCTTTCAATTATTAAGGGTATAAAAATGACTTTTCCATTTTTTATCTCCATTTTAACGTATTTTTATCATTATGTAGATTATATTGTATATCTCGTTTTTCTCGCGTCGTGTTCCATATTACTGATATGTTCTTATACGGGCAATTTGGACTATTGTCCAGTCAGTCCGAAAAAATATTATTTCTCAGCAACTTTATTTTGATCAATATGTACTATACGCCACTATTCGTAACAATTATGATATATCTGTAGCTTCTATATAAACTGAGACACGTCTTTCGGCGATATTGCGACTGCATATATATACTCGTATATTTATTTGCGCTGGATGCAGGTCGCTTCCAAAGTGTGGAAATCTATGAGGGAGGCCTTTGTCCAGCAGTGGACTTGTTGTGGCTGAAATGATGATATATATATTTATACCACGACGGGTGGCAGACAAGTATACAGCCCGGCTAATGTGAAGCGATTACCGTACCCATATTAATGCTCGCAACATGAAATACCGTTCACGCGCTGCCACTGCTCCTGCCAGCGCAGAAATCCTTCCTTTTTGGTGATCTCACTCACTCACAGGAACACAACAACCCTTTGTTATTTCTCAAGGTAATTTGTCAAGGAATGTTTATTCTTACTCCAATTTTGCCGTAGCCATAAATACGCCGTAGTCGTATACTTTTTTCTTTTTAGGGTTCCGAACCTCAAAAGGAAAAACGGAACCCTTATAAGATCACTTTGTTGTCCGTCTGTCTGTCTGTCTGTCTGTCTGTCTGTCTGTCTGTCTGTCTGTCTGTCTGTCTGTCTGTCTGTCTGTCTGTCTGTCAAGAATTTCTATGTCGAGAATGCGTGGAGGTATCAAGCTGAAATTTGAACTGTATACTCAGGTCTACGGTCCCATGAAGTTAAAAAAAAATCAAACTGCTAAGTTTACGTAGAAAAAAGTTACGGCCGTTTATTCAGCAAAAAACGCATTTTTCGACACACTCAAGGGTATCAAAACCTATAGGGTACTTCCCGTTGACCTAGAACTATGAAATTTGGCAAGTAACATCGTTATAGACTACAAGTACAGGAATAAATCTCAAAACTATACATTTGTAAATAGATCTTAAAAAATAGGGGGTCTATATTTTTTATAGGGTGTCGAAATTTCAAATTGAAACTACTAGTTCAAATGGGGTATCATATGAAAGGGCTTGATGTACAAATTGCAAAATATATTTTATTTATTTTTTTCGACGCATTATTTCTTAGTTATAATGAAAAATATCAAATTTAATAATGATACTACGTACCTACGGAACCCTTGGTGGGCGAGTCCGACTCGCACTTGTCCGGTTTTTTTTTTTATATACGACACCAACGCTCCGTGGGTTCGATTCCCACATAGGACAAACAGTTGTGTGCATGAACATGTCTGTTTGTCTTAGTCTGGGTGTTTTCTATGTATCATTTCTATATATAAAAAAAAATGTATATACGTATGTTTATCAGTTGTCTAGTACTCATCCTTGGGGCTAGATGGCGCTGTGTAATTTATCTGACAATATTTATTTATATATATACTACGTCTACGTCTACGCTCGCAACATGAAATGTCGTCGCGCGCTGCCATCCCCGCTACCAATGCAGCAATTCCTTCATCCGTGGTGACCTCAGTCACTCCCAGGACCATAACAACCTTCAAAGGAATTGTTATTTGGCTGCGCTGTTTCGTAAGTTGGAGGTATTTCCCCAGTCGGTCAGCTTATAAATACACAATGCACTACCTCTCTTTTGCCAGAGCCTCTTTCGCTATATGACAGGGTGCACCACGCGTAGGTGAGTTTGGCTTTGGCTCTAAAGATCATGGTGAACCAGCTATACCCCATAATACAAACCATATAAAACAAAAAATCTACACCGATTGTCAATAATATATTAACTAATTCAAATATCACACAGCGCCAATGTGCTGTCACATTTTTAAAGGACGAATTTATAGACAAAAAAATACTTCATTGTATTTTTTTAATGACAGCGTGTTCTATGAAATTTTCGTTTTTTTTATTTTGCGATTGATTTTTTATTCAATGGTGCAAGTTAGCTTATATCTTTCTCTTAACGTGCCCTCCAGCACGCGATATAAAATAATATAAACCCTTTATTTCAAAATTTTGTATAAAATAAACCCTCAAACCGTAAAATGATTTTATTTGAGAAAATCAGATACGTAAATATGTAAGAAGAATTCTCATTAAATCGTTTACAGAATATTCACTTACACATTATCGTAATTTGTAAGTATTAAATCTCTATTCAGTGATCAGGAAAATTAACCCACATGTGTTTAAAATTAACGCGAACACGAAGCTTATACGTACTCACCCTAATTTAGTCAACGGAGTGTAAATTTTGTGTGCACAATGAACGAAGAAATTCGACGGAGAACCAAAGTTGTCGACATAGCCTTCAGAGTTTGCAAAATGAAGTGGCTGGATGGGCTGAAGGGGGAGGAAGGTATTAGAGTGAAAGCCGCGGGTAGGACGACGAAGAGTTGGACGCCCTCCTGCTAGATGATCCGATGACCTTAAGAAAGCCGCTGAATGCGGAAGGCGGAGGATCGTATTTGGTGCAAAGCATTGGGGAAGGCTTATATCCAGCAGTGGGTAGATACAGGCTGATAATGATGATGATGTATATTATCAACTCAAGTACATTTTTATTAAAAACAAGCATAAATTAAAAATTAAAATCCCCGGAGTAAAGAAAAATAATAGAGTACGTCGCGATTAAAAGAGAAGCGCGTCTGGACATTCGCATATGCAAAAGTCTCAGAGATCACAACTAGTCTGCTGTTCCGATAACGTAGGTATTAGCTACGGAAGAAGATGACCACGGGATACTGGGACACGGGAGGTGCTCGATGGCGTCGTTGCGCGTGTCAATCTTATCGAACACGCAAGTTAAGCATCGTCGACCGTAGCCTGTCCATGGATGGTTAATTTATCTCTACTTCCTCCGTGCTTCGGAGGGCACGTTAAGTCGTCGGTCCTGGTTCAAATCTTATCCAAAGGAATTCCTTGTCGATGCCGTTTCATCCTCGTGTGCCTAGCTAGAGGAACAGAAAATATACTAAATTTTATGAATAGTCGAGATTTTTACGTATTTTAATTTATATTTTAAATTATATCCGGAGTATTTTAATACTCTGAAATTCCTAAGCTACGTTGCCGTGTCTGTATTGTATTTTTTTATAGAACGCCAGCGGCACTATGTGAAAATAAAACCGAGCAAGTGTGAATTGTACTGACACGTCTGATACCATCTGACACACTGACGGCTCCATCATTAAATTTCATTACGTTTGAAAAAGAAAATAATCCAAAGTAGATAATGAATTAATAGCAAAAGTCATTTTCAAAAACAACTTTTTTTAAATGCTCTAAATCAGTGGGTCCTGTCTTCTTCAATATGTTACCTGTACGGCGCCATCTACCTATTAAGTATTGGAAAATATTAAATTGATCCACAAAAATAACCTGATTTGCACATCAAATTAATCTGACAGCACATCAAATCCTGCATTTGATGTGCAATAAGTATTTTTTGATATGCAAAATAGGTTAGGTTAGGTTAGGTTAGCAATGTATTTATTTGATGTTACGTTAATATTACACGCTGCGACTACACAGCAGAAAATATAAAATGCAAAAATCCGTCACCATCACAAACCTTACTGGTAGCTCAGTTGGAAGATCTTCCAAAAAATAAAAATATTAGGTTGGGGAAAAAGTCTTTTCGTATTTTATATGAAAATTCAAAACATTTTTTAAAAAAGTTTATTTACATTTAACTAAAGTATGTAGGTGCCATTTTGTTCGATAACTTTTTGCCATCTTGTAGGTAGAGACATGATCCCATTACTATAGAAATTTTGGGACTTCTGTACAAAAAACCACGACAAGTGGTTTTGGCAGTCTTCTCGTGATGTTAACCTGACATTGCCTAAAGAATTCTGAAGAGACCGAAACAGGTGGAAATCAGAAGGTGCAAGGTCAGGACTATACGGCGGATGCATTAACACCTCCCAGTCAAACTCTCTTAATTTTTGCTGAGTGGCTAAAGATGTGTGAGGTCTAGCGTTATCATGATGAAAAATCACACCCCTTCTGTTAATTAATTCCGGCCGCTTTCTCTAAACTTTTTGCTTTAATCTCATCAGTTGTTCACAGTAGAGTTTAGAATCGATAGTCCTGCCTGGCGGTAACAGCTCATAATGAATAATGCCCTTCCAATCCCACCATACACACAGCATCACCTTGTTGCGGGTTAACCCGGGTTTTGCCAGAGTCTGTGAAGCCTGACCGGCCTTTGACCACGACCTTTTTCGCACGTTCTTGTCGTACGTGATCCACTTTTCATCACCAGTTATAAGCTTCTTCAAAAACGGTTCGCTTTCATTACGTCGTAGAAAAGAATCGCAAATGAGTACACGGTTCATTAAGTTTCTTTCAGTGAGATCGTGAGGCACCCAAATATCGAGCTTTTTAGTGTACCCAGCTTTTTCCAAATGCGCCAAAACTGTTTTGTGGTCAATTCCTAATTCTTCAGCTACGTCGTAACTACTGATATGCCGATCTTGCTCCACTTTTTCAAAAATGGCATCCATTTTATCCGTAACAGGGCGACCAGAGCGACGTGCATCTTTCACATCAAAATTTCCTGATTGAAAACGCTTAAACCAAATTTGTGCTACTCTCACAGACACTGCACTAGGTCCATAAACGTCACAAATTTTTTTCGCAGCTTGCGTTGCATTTTTACCTTTTTTGTAGTAAAATTTTAAAATGAATCGAATTTCTTCATTAGATTCACTCATCTTGACAGTAAAAAAAAACAAATGAAAATCACACATTTACCTAATTTGAATTTGGAATTATCTTTTTTAAAATTTAAACTTTTTAAAGATATCAAAACCTGCCAGATACAAATGGTATAACCAAAGAGATTTTAATACAAGTTCATACATACTATAATGCGAAAAGACTTTTTCCCCTACCTATTATTTATAATATTCCGGCAAGTTGGTCGAAATCAACTATATAATATAAGATTGATTAATAAGTTTGATGTTATCGAAAAAGAGCCGAATATCATCTGTAACAACGGACTGCTATACCTTGTTTAGTAGTGTAATAATTAATAGGTAGATGGCGCCACACTGCGACTACACAACAGAAAATATAAAATGCAAAAATTCGTCACCATCACAAACCTTAAGAGCACTCGACGAGAGGTCGTCCTCATCGAGAGGTCGTGCGTTCAAATCCCACCTAGGCGGGGGAGGTGATTTTTTTCACTTTTAAGATATTCATAATAAAGATAAATATATATAAAAAACTTATAAATTTAATAAAAACAATAACCCAGTTCCAGATTACGTGGAATGCAGAAACATCACTAAAACCGATCTCAAACACCGATAATAGGTACATCTGGCACCTCTCAGCCGGGATTACCGGTATAGAGTGACCGGTAAAATCCACTTTGTCCCCGGTTCGATGGACGGATCGCAGCAGGCTGCTATTCGTAACCGCAAATCCCTTTAAGAGCATATCAGCAGGGATTCCGGGAACGGATACGGAGTATTGCGCACAATATCTAGTACTATATTACTATCATTAATTACCCGTTCGATAGAATATAATATTCGAGATATGATACGCTTTGTTGTGTAATATTAGATGACAGTTAATTAAACTAATCTACAACTGTACATACAATACTTGTATCTATCCTACTAATAAGATAAATGTGAAAACGTGTATTTGTACTTGTGTATACTATTAATTATTGGCACTTGGTGGAATCGTAATTGATATAGCTCTGGTACCACATGATAATTTTTTTTTTCACCGCTAACCCGCGAACTGCGTGGTAGAGGTTGTTCTAAATCCCTTCGATTTAGGGGAGATTCGTCTCCGAGCAATAGATGAATAAGGACTGAAAAAGAAGATGCGCGGAAATATTGTCATTAAAATCTATGTCAATACGATTCTTTTACAAAAAAAAATGGGTTAATTAATGAAAATATTGTCATAAAAATAAAACAATCTGTTTGTTATTTCACACTTTCAGAGCATTGTATGGCCAACAAATTAAATGTGTGTAGTAATAATGTAATTTTCTGAATAAATATCTTTATGAAATATAGGCTGTGTTTTTTTCACTCTTGGGAGACCTATTTTATGATTCAGATATTATTTCAAAAGCCTGTGCCTATGCGGTACCTACAAACATATATGTACATGTATTTGCTAAAAACAAGACATTCTCTTTCGCATTTCCTCACACAAGACCTCGTTTGTTTGTCGTAGCCGAGTCTCAAGTTCAAATTGTTTGTTTAAAGGAGACACTAAACGGAGTCGAGGGCGGGAATTAGTGGCCCCAACACAAATATTATGTGAGGAGTTTGTTTGAAGAACGTGCTCCTTGCGATGGACACAAAATAGATTTCACGTAATACATCTAAGTCACACAGCTCTATTTCATTAACTTACATATACATATACATTTGCTGACGTTGCTCTGTTTAAATGTTCTATATATACTCTTATTATACTAGTTTAATTAGCTGAAATTGTATCTAAGTTAAGAGAAGCTCGATGGCGTCATTGTGCGGGTCAGTCTAATCAAACACGCAAGTTAAGCATCATCAGCCGTAGCCTGTCCATGGATGGGTTTATTTATATCGAGCTTCTCCGTGCTTTGGAAAGTACGTTAAGCCGGCGGTCCCGGCCGTTGTTATTAGACGACAGTCGTTAAGTCAAGACATAGGCCTTCCCTAATGCCTTCCACCATATGCGATACTCGGCTTTCCGCATCTAGCCGCTTCCGGCAGTTCCCTTGAGGTCATCGGTCCATGAAGCTGTTATATATTAGCTAAAATACTATATTGTCAGTCAAATACCATTCCATAACAATATAAAACGTTTCATCCAAAATTCGTCAAAAGTCAATGACATATAAAAGGCCCCGTTGAAAGTATTTTAAGCAGTTAAATAAATAGTGATTGGACGAAAAACGAATTACAGTATATATGTGAGAATTAATAGTAAAAGCACAGAAATAGCTTTTACCAAATCCCTCTCATAAAAGCACAGTGTTTCCTGTATGAAGACTGCTGGACCGACATTAAATATACTGTTCATGTTATCGCATAGTCTAAATGTTTATCAAAGTTAGCGATTAGCAACTCATTTATGATTTAGTGCGACTAATAAAAACGGTAATTAAAAAAACTAAAAAACCCGACTGCTTTTCTTTGTAATTTGGAAATGAAAAACCCCTAAAACAAGAAAACATGTAGCAGTCGGGACCCATTCTAGAAATGGAGGCTTTTTGAATTTAGAGCACATGTAAGATCCCGACTGCTACATGTTTTCTTGTTTTAGGGGTTTTTCATTTCCAAATTACACAGAAAAGCAGTCGGGTTTTTTTAGTTTTTTAAATTACTGTTTTTATTTTATGTTTTTAGTTTTATTTATTTTGATACATGCAATGTCACTCTCACAGTAAATACATATCTAATGACACCCCTCAAGGTAAAATCCATCGAGCCGTCCAGACTGCGGCGCGCATTTGCATTTGAACTTGGCGCCAAAAATCCGCCATTTTGATGTTTTTTTTATTATGACGTACCCAGTGTCACTCTCACAGCAAATTCGAATCTAACGACACCTCTCAAGCCAAAATCCATCTAGCCGTTCAGGCTGCAGAACGTGCCAAGCAATTATACATACATACATACATACTCTCGAAAAACATAACCCTCCTTCTGTCGCAGTCGGGTAAAAACTAGGGTTGTCAAACCTGGAAGTGGAATGTCAACAGAACGGGAATAGACAGAGTATTTATAATTACGTATAAGTCCGTAATGGCAACATACAATCAAGAAAAATGTAACCTCACAAAATAACCGTAATTGATCACCTTTACACGGCTTTCCGTCAGTATAAAATGGGAAATGCGTTTAAAATATAACACAGTAAGCGATTTATTGCAACATTAACCTTTATTGTTAAGAGTACGCTAGCTACTAAGATAAATTTGTTTGGAGAAATCATTGCCAGTCACCTAACGTAAATTGCATTAAAAGTCTCATAAGTAGGTAATTAATATTATCGAATTAAAAAATATTTCGATAATTTCATAGACATCATTGTTGAATAGTTAGTTGATATTTTTGTATGGAGAAACCATTGTGAGTCATCTGTATAAATTGATTATCGAATTAAAAAAGATTCGATGTTTCCGTAGATATAATTGTGGAATATGCGATAATTCCTTATGGAGAACTATTTCGAGTCACCTGCATAAATTGCAATAAAAGTGTCATAATTAATTAATAATATCGAAATAAAAAAAAATCGATTCAATGATGATTGCTTAGATAAAATTGTTGCACTCATTTATTCTGCAATATCCGATATTCAAAATTCGTTCATAACATAGACAAATAGCAAGAGTACGACGGAATTTTAGTGCTGTATCTAGGTAGTCTTATTCTAGTATTTTTTACTACCAATTTAATAAAATATAAAAAAAAAACTTTTTACGAAAAAAATGGTTAGGCCTAAATGGTACAAAGCTTCCGTTTTCTTAAGTACCGGCTAACAATTCAGTCGACACTGCTGCGCCAACAAACAGCTAGCCTGGCGAGGCCTTGCCAGGTCGAAGTAATATAAAGAATATAAATATATTATATAGAATATCTTCTTTTTGGGTTTGTATATATAAAGGACAACTATTACTGACAACCAACCCACAACTCAAACCACTGGACGGATTGGGGTGAAATTTGGCAAACAGGTGGCTATTATAACGTAGCTGCAAGCCAGTTCTTATATTACATAGACCTTCCCTATATAGACTACGACACTTCACATCAGCCGGTATAGTTGCTTGTTTGGCATTGGAGTAGATAAAAAAAACATAATTTCACAAAATAATTTCAAAAAACATAATTTCAAAAAAAATGCCCAACTGGGGATACTTCCCCAGTCGGTCAGCTTAAAATATACGCTATACCCTACCTCTCTTATATATGTTTATCATGTGAAATTATGTTTTTTTTTATCTACTCCAATGCCAAACAAGCACCACCTCACAGAATACCGCAGCCAAATAACAATTCCCTTGAGGGTTGTTGTGTTCCTGCGAGTGAGTGAGGACACCAGAAAGAAAAGAAAGGAGTATAGACTGGCAACAGATCGGCGATCCCTTGGTGTTGCTGGTCTAAATGGGCATAACTGGCATGCTCGTTTGCCTCCCTCTCATATAATATATATATATATATATATTTATATATTATTATTATATATATATATGATAAGATATATATATATATATATATGCACAGTCACTTAAACTTACTATAAATATACGTGTTTTCTTTGCAAAGGACCCCAATTATTTTATGTAAATTGAGAATGTGAAGCACTTTACTTGCTTGTTCTAATGAATTTAATAGGTACGCGCTCCGAAGGGCCGGACGGTATTTGCTTAGCATTTCTCCCTTTTTATTGCATATTTAATAAATCTCTTTTTATTTTACCCGTAAAAGATTAAAACTAAAAATACAACTGAGCAATGTCATCGATGTAATTTTGTCGGCGTAGCCATTCTTACATTTACATTACAAAGTATTTTATACCCGATATGATAAAAAAGAAAAAAAGAAAATGATTCATAAAAAGTATAACAAATATATAATAACTTTTAATCTAGAATATATTATACTTAAGTCATCCCACTGCTGAGTTATGAGTCTCCCGTCATACGAGAGGGGAGGAGGGGGGAGGCCAGTCTTCCCAGCTGCCCAATAGCCACAGATTTGGATAAGTTTGGACTGACATGCATAACGATGTCGTATATCTCAATTATCAAATTATATATCATTAAATCAATATCAAAATATTAGAAGTGTAAAAAAGATAAATAATTTTATATACAATAATAATCTATCAATTTTTTTTATACTACGTCGCGTGGCAGACAAGTATACGGCCCGCCTGATGTGAAGCGGTTACCGTAGCCATATTAACGCTCGCAACATAAAACATCGCTCGCGCGCCACCACCCCCGCTGCCAACGCAGCATCTCCTTCCTTTCTGGTGACCTCACTCACTCGCAGGAACAGAACAACCCTAAAAGGAATTGTTATTTGGCTGCGGTACCTATTCTATGCGGTGGAGGTACATTCCCCAGTCGGGTAGCTTACAATTACGCTCCCTACCTCTCTATTCGCCAGAGCTTCGTTTGTCAGTCAGCATGATGCACCGCGTGTAGGTGAAGTTGGCTTTGGTTCAAAGATGTTGATTAACTACTTACACCCCTCTCTAACTATCTATCTAATCTAAGTCCAACGAAGTCTTTACTTTTTGTCTTATTAACATGTACATGGATTTTGCAGTTCTGACAACCACAGGTCACATTTAAGGTATGCCAGAATCTGATAGCCTAGGCAATAAAATATTGGTTGAAAATTTTGGAGGAAGGATAGAAGTAGAAACTGAGTGCTTTGTGCGAGTATTTTAGTCACATTCGTGTTAACGTTTACAAGCAGACCAAATTGAGAAAATGTTTCATAATTTGAATTTACCAGACGCGTGTTATATATCCAAATTAGCGGGATATCCACGTAATTTGGATATATAACACGCGTCTTATAAATTTGCAACATGAGAGTTCTTCTCTATTTGGTCGATTTGTTTACGTTGACATGATGGTACGCTAACAAAAAACTCACACTCAACACTTAAAACGAAGAAAGAGTAAGGTTTTCGTACTACGAAGAAGATAAGAATTAATGAGTAGTTGGAAGAAAAGAACATTCATAATACAAATAATATTCAGAAGAAAATCTAGAATTCGTAGCTATAATAACAAAATGAAACCCGTTTTGCGTAATGACGCCCAACGCGATATCCTTTTAAGAAAATTGCCTCAGATTATTTCGAAGTAATTCCGTTTGATGCAAAAACTTTAATCATTTATTAAAGTTCGCAAGAGATCAAAAGGCGTGATTCAAGTCGTGTTTTCAATGTATTTTTTTACATTGCTAACCGAGATCTAAAGTACAGTCGGTTCCCTAATATAGCTGACCACTTTGTCATACTGAACTATATGGCAGAGTGGTCAGTTATTCTAACCGACTGTACATTTATGTACTACCTAAAATTGACCACCAGTTACATGCTCGCGCTGCCTGACACCATTTCCTGTCTTATGTATTATTCCGAACCGTAAAACAAATCACACAAGTCATACCAGCGGTTCATTAATAATCAGGTCATTTTAGTCTCCACTACAGGAGTACGACCCTCTCTCGTCCGTCCCAGACAGAAAGTGGATTTGGCCTACACTCCCCACGCTGGCCAGACGGGTTGGGGAGGCCTGATCGATGTTTTATAATGTATTTCCCTTAGTCGCCTTGTACGACATCCACGTGAAGAGACGGAGTGATTCTATTCTAGTCTGCCGGAAACCATACGGCCAATACTATACCAGCGGTTACTTCGTACAAATGCTACGTTGTTAATCACCAATCTACTATATTAACCGGTCCAATCTACTATATAAATGGTACCGTACAATGACACATCAATTTTCACGTAAACCGCAGTTGAGCAAGTGGGATGAATATCAATTATACTAAGTCTTTTTTGACGGTTTAAATTTTACTTTTTATTTGACATCCATTAACAATATAAATAAATTAATTGTAATGACACTAATTATATAAATTGATCAATTGTAATGACATAAAGATATTTTGTATTCTATTGCATGTCAGTAATGCATATATACCACATTTAAGGCAATAAATAAATTCATTCATTCATTCATAGATAATGTACGCTCGGTTCTTTGAGATAAGTGACCACTCCGCCATATTGAAGTGTATGGCAGAGTGGTCAGTTACACTAGGTAACCGAGTGTACATATATATTTTTTTATATTGTTTACAACATTTTTGACGTGATAATGTCTTATAAATCTATGAACGCCGGCTACACGCACGAAACAGCATGACTCGTTGTCACGTTCCGCCAGAGTCAAGAGCGCGGAAAAAGCGATGGAGAGGCACGATCGGCCTATGTTGCTTATGATAACCAATTTTTGACTTCAATAAATAATTTTAATACTTAAGTTCATATTTTTCTGCACAATATTATGCATTGCACTACGGATTGGATAACCACGCAAACCCTTGAGCAGAAGTATATGTTACGCCAAAGCGATTGATTCCCAATATTGAAGCCGGATAAAGGGGAAGACAAACTATATTCCAAAAGATAACATTTCACATGCCTACATACTTCGATGTTATACCACCAATTTGTATGCATATAATCTTTTTTAGGGTTCCGTACCTCAAAAGGAAAAACGGAACCCTTATCACTTTGTTGTCCGTCTGTCTGTCTGTCAAGAGCAGATGTCGAAAATGCGTAGAGGTATCAAGCTGAAATTTGAACTGTGTACTCAGGTCTACGGACGGCCCCATGAAAAAATCAAACTGCTAAGTTTACGTGATAAAAAGATACGGCCGTTTATTCAGCAAAAAACGCATATTTCGACACATTCTCAAGGGAATCAAAACTCATAGGGTACTTCCCGTTGACCAAGAACTATGAAATTTGGCAAGTAACATCGTTATAGACTACAAGTACAAGAATAAATCTCAAAACTATACATTTGTAATTAAATCTTAAAAAATAGGGGGTTAGATTCCTCAACTATTTATAATGATCCTACGTACGGAACCCTCGGTTGGCGAGACCGACTAGCACTTGTCCGGTTTTATTTTATAAAGTGTATCTTTTTCACAAAAATTTGCTTTTTATACATATTTTTAAACACTGCCAAGCTGGCTTTAATATTTAAATAACCGGCTAAGTGAGAGCTGGACTCACACGTCGAAAACTTCGTCATTTCATAATTTCTGAAAATAAACGTTATCTATTTTTATGGTGTCAGACAAGTATACAGTCCGCCCGATGTGAAGCGGTTAGCGTAGCCTTACTAACTCTTGCAACATGAAATAACGCTCACGTGCCGCCATCCCCGCTGCCAACGTAGCAACTCCTATCTAGAAAGATACGACTGTTGTTGTATTCCTGCGAGTGAGTGAAGTCAGAATGACTTCACTCACTCGCAGGAATACAACAACAGTCGAGGGAATTGTTATTTGGCTTCGATATTCTGTGAGGTGGAGATGCTTCCCCCGTTGGTCTTCTTCCAAATACGCTGTACCCTACCTTTCTTTAGCGAGAGCCTCTTTCGGCAGGGTGCACTACATACAAGTGAGGTTGGCTTTTGCTCAACATCTCGGTAAGCCACTTACACTACTATACTACCCTACACTATTATATCAACTGTGTCACACCCCGTCCATTCCGTACAAATGTCGCGTTCTTGACTACTACATAAACAATGACGTCTGTGCAGAGAGTGAATGAGCTTGCTGCGTGCGGCACCATACAAGCTATTCAAATTGGTTCGGAGTGGAGTGAGTTCGATATGAGGGAGCAGCAGGGATAGTCCATACTGTATGTATTACTATACTTATACTGTAATTGTATCTATAAAATCGTATCTACATAAAAGCAAGTGTACTTAAAACGCAAACTACAGCTCTTTAAAGAAAACTTTGCTATTAATAATATGAGGCCCCGTTAAACGGTTCACATCAGTACAACAGTATATTTATTACATCGGTACTTGCCAGCTGAATATGACTAACATTCCTACATTAATACAAAATGGTGGATAGACAAATATTGTTTTTTGTCGATTAAATGTCTATCAAATATTGTACAACGCTACATATTGTCTGTCACTGAATAAATAATATTTATCTACCTGTCATATAGGTATTTACATAGGAACTCAAATAAATAACCTTTAGTCACCTGTTTTATGTAATAGGTACAGGTACCATATGGCTAATGCGCCCCCGTGCACCGATCTTCCGGTCATATCACAGGATTGCGTGTCTCTCGAGTAGTAGACTCTGTTGAGATACCTGTCTGTTGAAGCCCCTGGTGGAGGTACTCAAACAGTTCGGTTACAGGTCTTCCTCCCTTTCGCCTGCAGGCAGACTATTTGGGCACTCTTAGGTCGCAGCTCGTGGTGACCGACGCTCGGTTTCCCAAGCATCGGAACTCTAGCACTCTCCAATCTTCATGATGGATGCCGGAGCTGTAAGGCGCGTCCCGAAAGAGGCTATATAATAGTCACAGACAATAAGTGTAGTAGATAACGATTCCAGTATATGGTCCTGTGTAGCCAAGAGACGTACGTAGCATACGTAGCGCTACGCGCGATCTTCTTATTCTGGGACTGTTACCACAGAATAATATATTGCTGTTACCATCTTATACAGTACTTCAAAATAAATAATGGGCATCGGTAAACATCGTAAACACTCGTACTGTAAATTACGAAAACCATTGACAAAAACAAGATATTATTAAACTAAATAAAAAACATGAACAAACTTTAAAAATACTAACATTTTTTCTCCTACAAATAAATCCTATGACCGTCTACAACCCTTTGTGAGTTTTGGCCTCCTTAATGATCTTCTTCAATCTCGCTCGGTCTCTGCATTCCTTCTCTACGATGTTTTTCATACCTATATAATTACTCCTAAGATCTTCCTCTACGCAATCTTTCCAGCGTTTGCTTGGTTTTACTTTGGGTCATTTTTTTCTGTTTCTGTTATTAGAGACCAATTTCTTTCGCAGACACTATTTTGTATTAATACGGGTATATCACTCTCACATCTGAGACAAATCTAATTTTGTCCTCGTATGTTGAAATCCGTCAAGCGGTTTAGGCTGTAAAGTACTTCAACTACAGACATCTAAATAACACTTGTTTTTTAGATTTATTTAATGCCAACAAAATATACATGCACACGTACACTCGAAGAACAAAAAACAGAGAGCGGTTTGTTTTCGTCAGTCGGGTAATAGTTAGTTACCATAAATCAATTAAAATTTCGACTTAATCAGAAACGTATAAAAGTTTCATTTTTATACATCGCAATTAGTTACAAACAGTTCGAGCTAAACATGTGTCAGACACGACAGAGGCTGAAAGCAGAAAAACGTGCGTCTTAGGTTTGTGGTTTCATAATAAATAGACATGTTTTTATACCCATATTTTTAATTACCTAGATCATACTGTGATCCTGATTTACTCCACATATTTGGATAACAATCGATGTTTCTGAGACGTTCCCCCAGTCACTGACAATGGCGCTGCCGCAGACAACAGCGGGTCCCAAAGAAGTATACATACGGTCCGCCTGATGTAAAGCGGTTACCATAGACAAATAGAAAGTTGTAATACAATAGTATTGCTCTTGCGCTAACCTTCACTCGTATGAGCGCAACAATCCTCGACAGTAATGTTATTTGGCTGTGGTCTTTTATAAGGCTTTCCAGTTGGACCCGACGTATCCTATCTACCTTTCGTTAGTTGACAGGGTGCATCACATGCAGTTATGATAGGTTTTGGCTCTAAAGATGGCCGTGAGATACACCTGAAACGCCCAAATAATAATGGAAATTTGTATTATACCTACACTACTAGCTACACTACACCACAGTATTACTATTTAAAACTGTGACTACACTATGATGTATCGCAAATATGCAAAGTATTAAATATCAAATTGCCTGAATACATATTCGCAACCTTTCCATCTAAACTCAATCACTATTTACAAGGTAACTCGAAGAACAACACTATCATCAAATATGTAATTAGTCAAATATTATTATTTATCGAATAACCTGACGTATCAATCAGAACCTGTCTGTACGTAGTTTCTGAACTTAATGAAATGATTTTGATAAAGTTACACGCTGTTGCTGCTTAAGGCATGTATAACTAAGTATATGTATAACTATATGTATAACTAAGCTTAACTTAAGCTAAGAAAATGATATTATATCTAGTGTATAGATTAAGTATATATTAAATACTAAGGAGGACCTCGATGGCGTCGTTGCGCAATTCATTCTAATCGATCGCGCAAGTTAAGCAACGTTGATCGTAGCTTGTCCATGGATGGATTGGCTTTATTATGTCGATCTCGAGTTCCTCCGTATTTTAGACGGCACGTTAAGCCATCGGCTATTTGTTGTTGTTAGATAACAGTCGTTGAGCCAAGTCATTGGAATGTGGGCAGCTTGAAAAACACTAAACTCCGCCAACCTGAGAAAGACAGCCAGTTTAAGAAACGATCATGGACGTCTTTTTAGGAGAAATGTTTTTTTTTTTTCAGAATTATGTTAGTACAGTTGAGCGATTTCAAAATTTTGTAGCACCATAGGAAATGTTACCACATGTATAGTAACAAACCTGACGTAACATTTTGTTGTTTACATTATGAAAAAATGTCTATAAAATTATTCATATTACTAAGCGACTTAAGAGCCATATTACATTTTGACTGTGATTTTTGCGTAAAATGGCCAATTTTGGCGTTCTTGATCTCGGAAACAAAAATACATTAACAATGTTGACTTATTGAATAGTACAGAATAGCTATTCGCATAGTACTTAAAACTCGCTTTTTGTAAATTTTGCTTAACTTTTTAAATAAGCCCTAAATTGCAGAGAAAGATTTTCATAAAATGCGCGCAATCACTATTTTGAGCTCCTGGATTGTACTACTGTTCCAAACAAATGAAATAAAAAAAATAGAATGTTATTTTTATATAGTCGTATAGTACATAGCGGCCTCGGAATTTTGAAATATCATTGATTTAATATATAAAAAAAACATTCTTTTAACCAAAAACCTTCGAAAATCGCTTTAAGTAAACTGTTAATTTCTCGAATAAACGATGATATTATTGAGCAAAATTTATACGAGAATAATTGTTACTTCATGATGAATAAACTTTGTAGCATGAATTTATTATCGTATTTCAATAAAAACGATAAATATAACTTCAAAATGACTACAAAAAATGATGCACCGGCGGCCTTCGCGGGTTTAGTACTGCGCGAGAGCTCGTCAGCGTGCAAATGTAATAGGGCTCTTAATATTTGTCCGATATTATGGTGGGACAAGCGAAATTCAATGGACATGAAACATTTTAATTAATTTTTTTAAATAAGGATAAGTATATTAATATAACTTGTTATTTCTTTCAAAAGTTTCTTTTTCTTTATTTATTTCTACAAACACGTTTCACTGGGAGAGTTCTAAATTAATGGAATAAGTGGGACATGCCAAAATGGAGGGGTGCAAGAAATTTTGAAATCGCCCAGTTATATGTAGTGCCATCTATTGTCGAGTAGCTAACATATATGCTAACAGATTTTCTGGCGGTTTGCGAAAAAAAAACGAATTTTCCCAGAATAAGTCCTAACTTATCTAAAATAATAAAAAATAAACTAAAAATAATAATAATCGATTTTTTACCCTGTCAACACCTAAATTATTGTATTTTTATAAGGAGAAATCGCTAGAGCTTGTTATGAGATCATCATAGTATAATATATTTTATTTATATCAAAAGTAATATACGGGGCTAAGATAGGATATATGAGGTGTTTAGTGCACGTCTGTTTAATAAAAATGACGCGGCTTATTGGCACCAATAAAAACCGAGTAATTTGAAAGTGTGATTCACTCCCAGGTCGCACTGATTCACTCAAGTTTTTCCATATAAACTTTTTTCATCATATTTTTACGTGGTCTGATTTTTGTACTACTTTTGTCGAAGGCCTCCTATATTCCCTACTCAGCTTCTCATTCCGTACCCCTTTTCCATTATTCATTATTTTATTAGCCACGAAAAGATCCCAAGAGTAATAAGCAAACAAACCTGACTATAAGGTTGTATATCTTAATTATTTATATTGATTCGAATGAAACAAAGAAATATTTTATTTGCAAACATTTATCATATACAGAGTGTTCTGTACACTGAAATGTGTAAGTATCCTTTTTTAACCGACTCCAAAAAAGAGGAGGTTTTCAATTCGACTGTATTTTATTCTGTTCGTTCATTCAACCTCAATTTTTTTACAGTGAATCGATTTTGATTATTCTTTTTTTATTTTAAGTATGTGTATATATGTAATTTTCCATTTAAATGTGGTCAATTACTGACTAATATTTAATTGACTTCGATCGATGTTTATCTTGACATGAACCTGACAGACCTTGCAGATAAGCAAATAGACAAGAATTCTTAAAATATTGCATTAAATTATTTTTTATACTAGGTAGTAACATATTAAATTAGTTACTATCTAATATATGCATAATACAAGTTGAAAGTATTTGTGAAGTATATAATTAACAAAAATGTTTCAGCGTACAAAATTATCGCCCATTATTATTTTCTTAATATTAATACGACTGATAAAATAAAATGGTACACAAAAAACTCGATCTCTAACAATCTATAAGAATTTCATGTTTCACAAACTTGGGAATTTATTGCAAAAATTTTCTAATTAAACTTCGTTCGCAATCGAAGGTCTTAACGTGATTTTATGAAAAAGTCAATCAACTGTTATAGCTATTGGGCCTCAAAAGCACTCTTGGGCGATGTCTATTCGACCCACGTCAGGCTATTGTTAGTAGCCTATTAGAGAAAATTCAATATCCCTACCCAAACTTCCAATGGTCTTTTGACAGTCACCTCGTTTTGTTGAAACGCATTTATAAGCTTCTGTTTGTTTGTATAACTGAACAAAGGAATTGTTCAGCATTGAGAGCCCTTTGACATTTGGTTAGAAAATTATGGTGGGTATCCATTACTTAATTCAAAATAATTCGCTTGTTTCTTTGTGTATACCTTAGTACTTATTATGTATTGTATATCTATTATTTTATTCTGGACTTCTGAAGCGACATTTCATAGCAAACGGTTCAGAAGTTAAGACGTGAAAGCGATCAAACAAACAAACTCATTTTCGCATTTATTCTTCTTAAAAGGATGCTTTTAGTCATCATTCGGGAACAGCTCGGGATGAACTATAATATTGCTTATATTATTTAATACTTTTTTTTCTAGTTCTTTTTATTTATTTATATAAACTATGCTATGATCTATATACTAAACTTAACATTTATAAATAAAATATTTACAAAGAAATAAAAAAAAAGGAAGAAAAAAACAAAACAAAAATTATAAGTAAAAAAGATCCCCCAAATCGTTGCCTATCGGTAGCGTACCAAGAATGCTGGCAGCATTACCTCGCTGAATAGCAATGCTAATCCTCTGAGCAAAGTAATGGCCAGCCCTCTGGTCGCATGAAGCCTCAGCCAACCTCCCGCATATCTCTTTAAGAAGTTTAATAGTTGATTTTGTCAACTTTCGGCCCTTCATCATCACAAAGTTGGAATGAGCATTCAGCCGGTGATCGAGAGGTCGTGAGCTCAAGTAAAACTTCATGGTAGTTGTGTCAGTAGCTAAAGTTTGAAAGTAGAACAAACAAACAAATTAACATTCGCATTTATAATATTAGTAAAGAATTGCTTGTTATAATAAGTAATATTATGTAATACAAATAGGTTACCTATTTGTACAATGTCGGACTTATACCATTTTTTCCAGACAGCCATAAAATATCCATAGAAAACCTAAGTTTACAGAGACAGTCAAGCCATTCATAATTAGACGGACATGTCATCAGAATGATGGAGCATCGCTTGAGGACTTGTTCACCGATTTGGTAGATTTTTTCCCCCAAAATATTCCATACTGATTATATCTGTTATCTCATGCGAAAACGCACGCTGCTCCTCGTTATTTCCTCTTAAAACATAACCTTATTTAAAAAAATCAACTAGCATTTTGAAGTGTGTGCTAAAAAGTCTAAACACGACTGACTACTGAAGGAATTTTAGAGGAATCTCTGTCTCGTATGCCTATAACAAACAATTAGCTTTTTAAATAGTGGTTACTGTGCGATTTTTCTCTTATAAAAGTTAACAATTCGCGTAACAGGGTCTGACAATATGAACCTCATTACGTGAAGAATCGGGTATACGTAACTTACATAAGTATTTTTATTTAATTGCTGGGGAAAATCCAGATTCTTCGAAATTCAAGGCATTTTAAAACCGGATCAGTTGTTCCGAAGGTTTCCATGGACAAACAAAATAAACTGTTCGATTTCTAAAAGATGTATATATTTAGATAAGACCCTTACCATATTAACGACGAGACGAGACAAGCAAATATTGGCAATTAAAAGAGTCGGCCTTGAGTTTCTTGCCAGTTCTTCTCAAGAAGCCCCGTCGCCGGAACTGGCACTTAAATTCACTTTCACATTCAAGATAGTGTGATGAAAGTGAATCTAAGCTCTGCGGATTTAGAGTAGTAATGATTTAGATACATGTTCTTATATTTAATTTGTATGACGTTTCTAAGTGCTTTATAAAGTCCAAGGAATAAAGATATTTTGATTTGATTTGATTTGATTTGAGACGAATTCGGTGGCCGAATAGCTAGCAATGTCCACTTTGACTCTGGGGTCGCGGGTTCGATACCCGCACAATATTTGTGTGCATGAACATGTCTATTTGAGTTGGTCTGGGTGCATTCTATATATTATGTGTATGTATTTACAAAAAAAAATGTATTTAAGTATAATATTAGTGATCTAGTTCCCATAGTACAAGCTTTGCTTAGTTTGGGACTAGATGGCAGTGTGTAATATGTCCAGGAATATTTATTTATTATTTATTAACAGCCGAAGGAAGCTATAACAATATCATTATTAATATTGTTTTATTCTGTTTCAGATATTTCACAAAGGACAAGATATATAAATTTGGTAAGTGCGAAAAAATTAAATATTATCAAAATTAATCATTTCAATTTAATATACATATGAATAAAGCTGAAATATCTATCTATAAATTCAAAATAAATAACAGAAAATAAGTGAAATGTTCTACATATCGCACGTTTGGGAACAAAGGGTCACTTCTGCAATTTTTTACAAAACAAACTTAAATATGCAGAAAAAACCGCGTTAAGCGACTTTATATACATAGTAAAAAGGTTGATAATCGGATGCATAAAAACGCTTTGCGGGGGGGAGGGGCGTTATGTTATTTTGCGGAATTGGTCAGTTTGTTTGAAACGTAACGTCTCATCTGCTCAGTAGTGATTTGACAGCCGAAGTGTGACCTTGCGCAGTTGTAACGGAGAGACACTACGGTAAGTTATGACTTATTTGTTTACATATTTCTTGCAATATTAATGTTACTTCTAAATAAAAATCACGTTTTGTTACCAAATCTTGGTGTTCGTCTGCTGTAAACATAACGGGACTTCTGTATATAAATGACGTTCAACCATAAATCTTGTTTTTATATTTGAACCAATACGTGACTTCTGTAAACAAGTGACATTATATTTGTAATGATTAACATTTTTATTATGACAGAATGTTATTTTTGTATAAAAGTGTTTTTTTTTTGGTTATATTATCCTCTTTGTTGTGATCATAACATACAGACACTTTTGTTTAAAAGTAACCTTTTATAATTAATTTTTGTTTTGTTTACAAAAGAATAGTGGTGTTTTTCAATAGAAAGTGTCATTTTATTATTAAACTAAATGGTAAATGTAATGAGGACATAAAATACTTTTTTATTAAAAACGACAATTTGTTGATTTTTTTTTTTAATTTCACGGCCATTTAAAAGATAATAATCTCTCGCTTGATAATGTACATAACCTACATTAGTTGTTAAATGCCATTATTATTACAATATTTATTATTTGCAATAGAAAGTACGAGTCATTTGATAAAAAAAACGTCTTTTTGATTGAAAGTTTAATATTTATATTTGTCACAGACAGTTTATTCTTTTAGGTTTTAAAATGTCTAAGCGAGGAGTAGCAACTCTGTAATATAGCGCTTCAAGGAATAAATGCTTCATCCAGTGAAAAACAAGAATTGCGTAAAGAAGATCAGTCTTAAATAAGTAAAAAAGATTGCGAGATGGTACCTCAGCAAGATAATAGCAAACACAACGAAAACCTAGACGAAAACGGTACTTACATGAACATAATTGTGAAATTTAAATACGAGTATTTCACATCGTTTGTAATCTGTAGGTATGTAATTATTTTTATGTTTAGATTTCTGACTATTACAATGGCTTAATGACAATCAAAGAATAGATTATGTCGAAGAAACTTTAGAAAATTTAAAAAATATATCAGAAAATGATGAAGGAACTACAAAAGAGCTTAAAGAAAAAAACAGATTATATTGAAGAAACTATAGACACGTTCAAAGAAGCAACAGATAATGTTAAAGAAATAATCAATTGTGATACAGGTGGAAATACAACAGGAGAAACATCTCAGTTACGACAGGGTATTCTTCTAATTTTTGTATTTATTAACTTTATTATAATATTATATAAGCCGTTCATAATTTAACCCTTATATTTTTACAGATAATGCAACAACCGGTTCCGAAAGTGATGGATCTGAATTTTCTGGAACAGATACCGACAGAGATAAAGATTTCGTACCCAATAAACGTCGTAAAATAAAAATAGTTCCATCATCAAACTCTTCTTCGTCATCAAACTCTTCAACGTCATCAAGCTCAAGTTCAAACACCAGACCAAACCATTACACAGCTGCTTGATGCTCAGGTATCACCTCCGATAGTGCAACAAATCGCCACTCAAGACCCTAACAATACATTAAATACAGAGATGAGACCTCAGTTTGATTTATTATTTTAAATAAAATTAACTGTGCACTTTTTGTGGCATTTATTAATTTAATGTGACATAGAAATAGTTACTTAAATCATATAAACTGAAAAATGTTTATTTAGCTGTTCCAAAAGAATTTCTACGGAAGATCGTCAAAAACTTTTTGCAGGATATTGGGATCTGGGCTGTCTGACGAGACAAAGAAATCTCTTTGTCTCGTCAGACAGCCCAGATCCCAATATCCTGCATTCAGATGCGAGTGGTAATATACGAAGCAACATAATCATGTTGCTTCGTGTATTACCACTCTCGCATCTGAATACCGACGACTCAAAAGCAACCCTAAATTTGCAAGAAAACCTAATAGCTGTTTTCATTTACCTATAAATGGCGATAAGGTTCGTGTGTGTAAAACATTTTTACTAAGTACTTTGGCCATCACTCCTAGATTCTTACGCCACATTATTGACAACAAATCGGCAACAGGGTCCGTTCCACCCGATAGAAGAGCTACACTTACCAAAAAGAGAATATACATTGAAGTCCATGAATCCGTACGGTCACACATAAATTCTATACCAAGAATTGAAAGCCACTACCTAAGAGCCCAAACAACTCGCCAATACATAGATGGACAGTACACCGTGGCTGAACTACATCGTTTATATTGCGAAGACCGAAAAGCAAATGACAAAATTTGTGCTACCTATGATTTTTACAATAGAGTCTTTAACCAAGAATTCAATATATCTGTTTTTACACCTAAAAAAGAATTTGTTACCTACTTACTGATTTCCTTTATATTTTTTTTAAGTTGTACATTTTAATAGTGAAGTCATTCCGTGACTACGATCGATGCAACGCGACCAAAGTTGTAGTTCCTAATTGCATAAAATATTGCTGTGAATATGTGATTTAATCGTACAAATAATTTAATATTATGACGTTAAACGTTTATGTACGTCATATTATATAACTAGGTACCTATTAAATTTGTGAGACTGGTTAAAACAATATTGTTACGTAAATTTTAGAATTTATTAATTAATATCTTTTAAAAGTTAGTCCACCTAGCTCTTTTCACACTTTCAGATAATATTTTAGTTAATAAGTTACTATTGTTTAATATCAAAGTTAGTATTTGTTAATATCTTTAAAATTTTGTTCGCAATACTCGTTTTATAAGATGATTACATTCGAATTAAGACTGATGATTGATTTTAGTTTAAGATTAAATTGAAATTGGGCTATGCCTAATTTTGTTTAGATTCTACATGCCATGCACCTAATGCACGTCTTTTGTTTGTTTTGCTTCTTTTCTTAAATATTAAGTACAACTTTAACTTTTTTAAATACTCTAGATACCGAAACCGACAGCATGCACTGTCATTTTATTTTTATAACTAATATTTTTGCTAATTCAGTGTGTACTAAGGTTTTATCAGTGTTACACAGTAACTTGAAAGCCATATTTTGTGATTTCTTTTAATGTTTAGTATTATTTTTTTAATGCCATTTGTTTTAATTTCAAATAAAAAACTTTGATAATATCCCTAATTTTATTGAATAATCCTCCATTTGATCAATTAAGTGGTAAAATAAGTACTTTTTTTCGTGTTTTTTTGCTCGATACAGTTTGTAGTGGTTTCCAATAAAATACAACTTTACTAAAAGTAAACATAAATCATCCATAAACATATTCTGCAATGTACTTTCAAGATATTTTAATTTTTTGAAAAGGTCATTTTTGCAATACAACAATCATCGATTTGTAACAAAATGTCACTTTTGGTACCCTCTCTTCAGTTTATGGCTTGTTTCTTAAAAACGTCTTCTTAAATTATTTTTTAAAATAGTAATTATTATGCGTAAGGAACTAATCAATGTAAGACTGTGAGAATCACGTTAATACTCCAAAACAGTGCGGAGTTATTTAAGAAATGCTGAAAAAAAAAATGTATTTTACTCCTCCTGTAAAGTTGCAAAACATGCAGAAGTGACCCTTTGTTCCCAAACGTGCGATATCTACATGATGCTTCATAAATTAGTCTGACAGTCTAAAAATTTGTTTCAAATAGGCTCCGAAATGGTACACAGAATTTTATTGTTTTTTTTTTTTTATTATAGAAATACATGAACTCAATGAACTTAAATTTTATTATATGCATGCATAGATAACCTAATGAAGGTGGCCATCCACCATCAGAATATAGCCGTAGCTGTGTATGCTACGTTGACTGCTTACCATTAGGCAGGTCCTAAGCTTTAGCCACCTTGGTGGTATAAGGAAAGACCTATATTTTATATATTTTTTTTTATATATAAGAGGGGTGCAAACGAGCATGTGGGTCACCTGATGGGAAGCAATCACCACCGCCCATGGAGATCAGCGACACCTATAGGTCGCCGATTCGTTGCTAGCCTATACTCTCCTTTCTTTTTTTCTGGTGGACTCACTCACTCGTAGGAACATAACAACTCTCAATGGAATTGTTATTTGGCTGCGGTATCTGTGAGGTGGAACTTTCGCACTTACCACCTACCTCTCTTTTCGCCAGGGCCTCGTTTGTCAGCCACTTGGGTGCACCACGTGCAATTTCACGGTATACCGATAGGTAATATATGTATACGTAGGAATGAAGTTGCAGTCGAAAATAAATAAAACGTTTATCCGTCTTGTGATAATTTAAACACTCTGACATCAAAAACAGAGTGAAATAAAACGAGCAATAAATTAGATTAAAGCTTAGTGAGGTAGGCCTACAAATCGGTGCTAACTCGATGGGAACCGAATACCTTACCCGCTTTTATGATCGTACGGATTATTTATTACATCCTGAGTGTTATATGATTTAAAAGGCTAATAGTACTGTCGTATCGGACGATTTTGAATCTTATTGTACAGGAAATAAATGTTGTAAATCATCGAAAATTCAAATATATTTTAACAGCATATTAAGTGATATTAACTTATTTTAGGGTTTCGGATGAGCGAATGAAAATAAACGAAACCCTTGTAGGATCACTCGTGTGTCTGTTATAGCCAATAATATTCTATACGGTAGTCCAATGGCCACTTTGACTCCGAGGTCGCGGGTTCGATCCCCGCACAAGACAAATATTTGTGTGCATGAACATGTCTATTTGTCTTGGTCTGGGTGTTTTCTATGAATTATATGCATGTATTTACAATAAAAAAGCGGCTAAGTGCGGCTAAGTCGGACTCGCCCATGATGGGTTCCGTAGCAGCAAGTAACATAATATAAGAGTTACGATTTATGACGTATTAAAAAAAAAACTACTTACTAGATCTCGTTCAAACCAATTTTTGGTGAAAGTTTGCATGATAATCCTCTTATTTTAGAAGTTACAGGGGGGGGGGGGGGGACACATTTTACCACTTTGAAAGTGTTTCTCGCGCAAACTATTCAGTTTACAAAAAAATATATATTATAAACCTCAATATCATGTTTGCACTTTTACTGAAACGTCATTAGTCGGAGTAACAATTAGTGTTAATTTCAATAAAAATATATTTATATTACACTTACTTATTATGTTTACATCCCTTTTGTAAAAACGCGAGTTTAGTGTATTCCTAGAAACGCCAAAATAAATAGAGGTAAATCTCGTTTTGACAAAAGTGGTGAGTTTTGCTACCTTTACCGTAAAGGAATTTAAGAGCCTGTTAGAATTTAGGATGGGTAACAAAGCTCCACTTGGACGCAACCTGCTAGCACGGTTTCGGTGCTGGAATGTAGTTACCAGGGTGTTGAATTGTTGACAGACTGAATCACTTTGTAATAGGGTGAGTAAAGGGTATAAGGAGATCTCTAAGTGCGGCATCTGATAGGAAGACGGACGGGTTGTTTGCGAAACTGTATTCTTTATTGTAGGTACCTTGGACATAAATGTACCAGTATTTTTTTAAAACGATCCAGTTTATCAAGCAAACATTCTGTGTGGTAAATTCTATCTAAATAGTCCACATTATCATTAATTATAATAATTATATTGCTGGGTAGCGTTCAGCGCAGCGAGGTGCTGGGTAGCGTTCAGCGCAGCGAGGCCGATATAGGACCGGTGTATTTCGCGAATCTTGTATCTTCGGCGGTGAACTTCGCAGCATTACGCGGGTTTGCCCACACATGGGAAGCGCGTAGAAGCGCGGAGGAACGAGAAGGAAGACGGCTTGGGGCGCTCCTGGACGGCAGCGAAGGCGTAGGTGTGATCGTCGCCGCCCCAGAAGGGGGAGAGGGCACACAAGGGACTAGGATATAGATTAAATAATTTGTAGAGAGTCAAGAATTGCCCGCGGCACAAAAGAGCCTTAGAGCAACGGTGCTGCGCGCATCTCTCGCGATTCGGCTCATGTGACCGCGAGGTCGGTGGAGCCATGGGAGGTGGAGGGTAGTCCACATTATCACAATAGATTGATTGGGGTGTAACTGGCTCACCACCATCTTTGTGCCAAACCAAACCTCACTAACAGATAAAAATTTCATTTAGAGTTGTTGCGAGCGTTAATATGGCTAGGGTAATCGTTTCACATCAGGCAGGCCGTATGTCTCTCTGTAACCTGACGAAGACTAAAAAAAGTGTGAAATTGACGGTCATGAATGTTTCTGAGAATGAAGTGATGCGAACAATTTTGTCATGTCATTTTTCAGTACAGATTCGAATTGTGTTTAAGTAAAAATGTTAATAAACTTAATTTGTACAAAATTTTATTGTAATTTATTGCGATACATGTTGCGATCATTAATATGGCCGAAAAATAGAAAAACTAAACTTTACATTTTTAACCGACCTCAAAACAGGATGTTTGCAAGTCGACTGTATTTTTTTATGTATGTTACTAGATATCACCGGCGTTTATGGACCGTTTATAATAATTAATTTTTTGTTCGAATGAGGGATATCCCTGTGGTAGTTTCGTATAAATTTCATTATGATCTAATCAAAAATCTGGAGATATAGCGATTATAATTTTGAAATACTGAAAATTTTTAGGCATTTTAGCATCGTTATTCATATTTGCACACACACACACACACACAAATTAAGTGGAGGGGCGCGCCATTTCAGCGTAGACGAGCTACGCCGTTATGTGTCTAGAGAAAAACGTACCTCGTAGCAACCTCAAATGAAAACATCGCTCGAGTGGTTTCTATTTGACGTTTAATTTATACTCTATTCAATTTATAGGCTGTGATTTTATTATCCTTCATAGTCTTTTTAATTAATATTTGTTTAGTTCTAACATTTGAAACGTTAGTAGGCTTCATAATTAAATGAAACCTTGTATTTTATGTAAGATGGGTTAATTGTACTCAAAAACACTTTGTTATAATTAATTTACTCAGTGATACCTTTTATCTACAGGTACTAATAAATAATAATAATAATTCGTCTCCGGCGTGTCTTCATCGGTCGGAGTGTAAACACAAGAAGGCCCGCAGGACTCTCAGCTCTGGCTTGCCTTCATTGGCCGTCCAGAGAGGAGCCGCTAGAGCTATATGCTCCAGGGGTGGAAGTGTTAAAGGGCATCACGCCGCGAGTAACTTCGGAGAAAGCGCAGCACACCTCTCGACATCCCTGAGTCACTCACACCGGTGTTGCCCCCGGCCGTTTTCCTGGCATTTCGGGGGCCCATCTAGTGAGTGGCAAGCCACCGCCTGCCGCAAATAACTAGCAATAAAAGCAGTTATGGCAGGCGTCCGTCCCTCTTCTGTAATAGCCCGGTATTAAGTTCACCCAGACCTCATCTCCATAGCCCATTTATTTTCCATCACACTTCGCAATAGTCTCAACGCCTGCCGAGACCTGCTCATGGGTATGTCGTTCCATTGGCATATACTGGAGCGGGTCACGGCGGGCGTACAACATTACATCAAACTTCTCAAAGCGGCCTCTACGCGTTGGATCCATATCCCCGCGCATGCCTATCAAATGACCGGGCTTGACCCGTGATTAAAAAGAGATACATAATAATAAATATTGTCAGACAAATTACACAGCGCCATCTAGCCCCAAAGTAAGCGAAGCTTGTGTTATGGGTACTAGACAACTGATATACATACGTAAATACATTTTTTTTTGTAAATACATACTTATGATACATAGAAAACACCCAGACCAAGACAAACAGACATGTTCATGCACACAAATGTTTGTCCTGTGTGGGAATCGAACCCACGAGCGTCGGTGTCGAAGCCGCGTCATTGACCGCTACGCCACCGAGCTCGTCAGATAATAATCGTCAGGTAATATTATAAAGAGAGAATATTTGTAGCTTTGTTTTTAATTGATAAACTCAAAAACTACTAGTTTGAGGTGTATATGGCTCACTACGATCTTTAGAGCCAAAGCTATACTTACGTGCACGTGGTGCACCCTCCGAGTAGCGAAAGGGGCTTTGGCAAAATAGAGTATGGCGTATATGTAAGCTGCCCGACTAGAGAAGTACCTCCACCTCACACAGAATACCACAGTCAAGGAACCACAGCAAGGCTTACCTATGTTTAGGAGTTGATGTCCTTCAGCTAAAATGATGATGATATATTGTGATTCTGGGGTCGTAAATATTTTTATACACTACACTTGTTTCATAATGTCTACTTTCTAGCCTAATAATAACAGAGAAAGTTGCTCTTTATTCCCTCTCAAACATCCGGGACGTAAAGTTGTATGGAATTAAATTACATATCCAAAAAACAGGGAGGTAAAAATGTACTAAAATCCATTACATATCAGTATAATACATTTTAATTTGATTTAACGCGATGCAGGAAGAAAATCAAACTGAACAGCGCCATCTATCAAAAAAGAAACCATTTCCTACATGGAAATGGTTTCTTCTTTCTTGCATATAGCGCGACAAACAAAAAAATAATTGTTTTACCACAGACTTACAATTTCAATGTTTTTTAACAATTTCTTCCGCATCTGCAGGATCAATATTTAACTTAATTCACTGTTTGAACAAGACATCGCTTAAATTTAAGAAAGAAATTTAATGCAATAAATTCATCGCTTAAATTTCTTTCTTAAATTTAAGCGATGTCTTGTTCAAACAGTGAATTAAGTTAAATATTGATCCTGCAGATCAATATTTAACTGGAGGAGAAATTATTAAAAATCTTTTACCCGAAAAGTCGAGAAACGTCAATAAAGTCGTTCTACAGTATGATTTATTTATAAAATGTAATATATAATAATTACATTTCCTTTTTAAATATATTATTATATAACATATAATGTTATTGTAAATGACAATGATGGTTTGTTCCATTTACAGCAGTGGTTCCCAACCTTTTTTTATTCGCGGACCACTACGAAGTTTTTGTTGGGAGTAGGGTCCCCAAGTGTCATATAATCCATTATTCGATAACTTGACTTATTAGTATTTTTTATGATAGTGCTAAATTAAAATTAATTATAAGTTTGTATCACGGACCATATTTGTACCTCTCATGGACTACTTGGTGGTCCACGGGCCACCGGTTGAGAACTCCTGATTTACAGTAAAGTAGTGATGCAAATTAGTCTGCAGCTCGACTTCCAAAACGAGTCCTCACACGTAATGTAATTTCTACATTACGTTTTTTTTAAGGGAAAGGGGGGGGGGGGGGGGGGTAATCGAACATGTGGGTTACCTGATGGAAAGCAATAACCGCCACCCATGGAGATTAGCCACACCAAGGCTCACTCGCAGGAAGACAACAACGCTGAAGGGAATTGTTATTTGGCTGCGGTATTCTGTATGGTGGAGGTTAATGTGGCACGGGGAGGTGACTTAATGAAAGACGTTGGCGGGTAGTAACTGCCTGTGTTTATTGTGGTAAATCAGTGTGTGTTTATATACAGTTCTAAATTAGGGCATTACAATGATGTAGGCTAAGGATGCATGACCTACATTCCCCAGTCGGGCAGCTTAAAAATACATTATACCCTACCTCTGTTTTCGCCAGAGTCTCGTTTGTCAATCAGCATAATGCACCACGTGCAGGTGAGATTAGCTTTGGTTCAAAGATGTTGATGAACTACTTATACCTCACTCTACTAGTAGTTTACGTGCCTTTGTAAGTAAACTAATAGTAGACACGAGTCTAAGTCGAAGGTTACACAGTCACGAAATTGTAAAACTGTCACTCTTGCGTATCATATTACATTTTCTTTATACTTTTGTGAGAAAACTGTACTGTGAAAAGGCACCAGTGCAGTAAGGGTGAAAGATGCGCGAGGGTAGTAAAATTATTTTCCAACTGACAGGTCTCGTAACTAAACTTTCAAAATAAAAATAAAAAAAATTAAATAAAAGACAGTAGTACTGTAAGCGTAAACAAAAAGCCGTAACCGTTGGTCGACGGTAAAATTAATTTTAGATGCATGATTAGTATGATTATTCGAGCAAATGCAATGCAGATATATATCAAAAGTGTACTAGAGGAGCTAACTCGCCACCACTTAATAAATATTCATAGTTAGTAAGTATTGTAAAAACGCAAATTATAGAACTCTATAATTCTCGGAGGAGTTCGATGATGTCGATGCGCGTATCAGTCTAATCGAACAAGCAAGTTAAGGCACGTTGACCGTAGCCTTTCGATGGATAGGTTTATCTCATAGGATCTCCTCCGTGCTTCGCAGGGCACGTTAAGCCGTCGGTCCCAGTCAGTATTGTCATTACATGACAATAGCTGGGAGTTAAGCCAAATCAGATGCCTTTAGGCGGCTTGAAAACACTGGCCTCCGCCAACCCGCAGTTGAGCAGCGTGGTGGAGTATGCTCTAAACCCCTTCGATTGTGTGGAGGCCCGTATCCCAGCAGTGGGATGAATAAGGGTTGACGACGACGATTATTCTCACAAAGACCATAAAGTATTTTTATAAGACTTATCCAACATTAAAATGTAACACAGAAAAAGTATTTTCGATTATCGCTATAAATGGCCGTTTTGCATAATATTTTTGTCGTGAAATATTGAATAAATGATCTAATCATTTTTCGTAATTATTTGTAAGAATAATAGTGTATTATAATTTTCGTTTTAATAATCGTCTACGAACTGTAGTTATTTTTTTCTTCAACAGCGACGATAATTAGTTCCTATATTCCTCTTATGCAAATTAATAACAATATTATCTACAAAGATGCCAACAAGATTCCTTCGTAATAACATGCAATTAAGGTCATAGAAAGCAATCCCGGGCCTCTATTTATAGACACGAGAGATCGCAAGGACAAAACATTAATTGAATCAATACACACTTCGCGTTCAACTGAATTACACACTTTTGATACGTTTGCCAATAATATAAAATTTGACTTTTAATAAAGATAAAGATATATTTATTTGTTAACATGTTTACATGAAAGATGTTCAATAAATATAAAAATAGTATCTACGCTTTTACAAGCCTACAAAATTTTAAAGACATTAATTACATAGGTTTTCAATATCAGTAACATATCAATTAATATAGTCATTAATAGTATTAGAGTTAAGATTGATTAATCTAAAATTGTCATAGAAATAATAACAAGTACAATATGTCAGGTAAATACCCTAATGCTATTATAATTATATTGGGTCATTACAATAGTGTAGGATTTGTAGCCGATTCCTTAGGGCTTTTAGAATTGGTACAGACGTGTACATAAATATGACAGGAAACGGATGCGTCTCATGCTTGGCGCACTGTCGGAGCATTATGCCTGATAAGGACATCTATACAAAATGAGACGTGTTGATAGCCCAGAGTGCAGAACATACAAAGGATCTAACGAGACCATGAAACATTTGATGTGTCAATTTGACGCCCTAGCCGGCAAACGAATGCAAATCCTAGGAATGTCTACCCGGACCTGGAGGACTACTGGCTCTTCCCAATAAGCGGCATACTGAAGGACATGGACATGTCTCCAGACAGTCGGGGACTAAAGGATTAGGGAGGGCACAAAAGATCCATGAGGGTCGTCGTGTCACCGGTGCTGCAACACGACCCACTCTAAGATAAGATAAGATCTACAAAGACACCAACGAGATACCTTCGTAAAACATGCAATTAAGGTCATGTAAAGCAATCCTGGGCCTCTATTTATAGACACGAGAGATCGCAAGGACAAAACATTAATTGAATCAATACACACTTCGCCTTCAATTGAATTACACACTTTTGATACGTTTGCCAAATACAACCAATTAAATACCAAATCAATTAAATACCTAATGTATTATTATTATTACATATTTGAGCCGTTTGGGGTAGAGACGTTAGGGCCGTGGGGTCCATCAGCCCGCAATCTTTTTAAAGAGACCCGCAATTTTTTTAAAAGAGCGGTAGGTTGGTCGAGGCTTCAGGTGACCAGAGGGCTGGCCATTACCTTGCTCAGCGGATTAGCATTGCTATTCAGCGAGGTAATGCTGCCAGCATTCTTGGTACGCTACCGACGGGCAACGATTTGGGGGAATTTTTTTACTTATAATTTTTGTTTTATTTCTTTTCTTCGTTTTTTTTTGTACCTCTTTGTAAATATTTTATTTGTAAATATTCAGTAATGTATTATTAAATTAATACCTACATTATTACTTAATATAATTAATTTGTAATACGGTTGGTTGTACTATCTTACCTTGCCGTAACACACTCATCGGACTAGCACTGGAGGCAAAGTATTTTTGTCTGTATACCGCCAGTAGACAATATATCTGGTTAGTTATTTAGTTATTAACACGATCATATTTGTTAGTTTCACTTTTGCAATGAGCTACAGTGTACTAGATTTATGAAAATAAAGTTCTTATTATTTAATAAAAATACAATTATAATATACGTCTACTCGCAAGTAAAATACAATAGCTGTATTAAATAAATAAATATTTCAGGACAATTTACACAGCGCCATCTAGTCCCAAATTAAGCGCAAAGCTTGTGTTATGGGTACTAGACAACTGATAAATGTATTTAAATATTTTTGTTTTGTAAATACATACGTATAATACATAGACAACATACAGACATGTTCATGCACACAAATGATTGTCCAGTGCGGGAATCGAACCCACGACCTCGGAGTCAAAGTGGCCATTGCTAACCATTCAACCACCGAGCTCGTATATAATATAATATAACACCTTATAACAAAATGTATTCCTACGATTAAACTATTTGAATTTACAAAATTTGTAATATTCACATAATGTAAAAATGTTCAAATAATACATACAAAACTTAGTTTAGATCGTTGTGATTAATAGTTGCAGAATAATCCAGATCACGCCTGAGATGTCTTGGTAACGATGATATATGGACCCCAGTTTGCAAACTGTTTAAAACAGGGCATATAGAATATGTATGTTTACTCAGACGGAAGATATTATATCTTCTATTTTATGCGTAAGTATATCACATTTTGTTTATCAATTCACGATTATGTTCACACCATTGCTACATTGTATTTATTCATTGTATTTATCAAAGCTTTTAAGGAATAAATTCACGATTATATCCGATAAAATTTATTTGAAAATTAAAATTTACAATAAATTATTGGAGTGTTACTACATTCCATGTCCTGTTTGCAAATTTTGAGCCAAACCACTAAATATATATATAAAATTTTTAACCACTACATAGACCCATGACGTCTAGGGGTATACTAAGAAAGGATTTTTCAAAATTCATCCTCTAAGGGGGTGAAACGGGGGTCCAAAGTTTGTATGGAGAAACGAGATTAGTTGGACTATTTTATCCGAAACTTTACACGAGTACTTCTATAGATAAATGAGTAAACACGTGTTTCAGGATTTTTCAATATTCAACCCCTAAAGGGGTGAAATGGGGTGAAAAGGTCTGAAAATCGTCATGGGTATTGTTTTTATAGTTTATCGGGTCGCTGATTACGAAAACAATAACTATTTTGTAATCCAACATAGCCGACGTGACATAAAATCATCCCTGTGGGGGTGCGATGGGGTTGAAATGTCATAATATCAATATGGATGTTGATTCTATGGTTTTCTGAAACGTCAATTACGAAAATGGCATTGATTTGAAAATGTAACATAGTGGACATGAAATTACGTAATAGGATTTTTCAAATTTTACCCCTAAGAAGGTGAAATGGAGGTCCAAAATTGTATGGGGAAACGAGATTAGTTGGACTATTTTATCCTAAACTTTACACGAGTACTTCTATAGATAAATCAGTAAACACGTGTTTGCCCCGAATTTCACGCGAGCGAAGCCGCGGGCGAACGCTAGTTGGTTAATAAAACAAGCACCATCAAGCTGGGAAGCTTTATATAGAATGTATAATAAAAGCGCGACGCTAACAAGCAAGCTTCTCGGTGGTTCTCAAGAGGTTTTATATTGAGAGCATCCCAACGTTACATTGCGTTTCCACCGGGAACGATTACTAAGAATGCGTTTATTGAAAATGTAAGGAGAATTCTGCTTCATTTCACTTGATAGATACAGAAGTACACAAACAATTTTTCGGAATTTGTCTTTAAAAACAAATTAAATTGAATTTTTTAGGGTTTCTTATGTCTGAATGAAAAGAAACCCTCGTAGAATTATTTGTGTCGTCTGTGGTTCGTCGGGTTAGTGGAGGCCAGTGCTTTCAAGCCGCCTAATAAATAAACGACTGTCATCTAATAACAACAGCTGGGACGGACGGCTCAACGTGCCCTCCCAATTACGGAGGAACTCGCGATAAATATACCCATCTATGGACAGGCTACAGTCAACGTTTAACTTGCGTGTTCGATTAGATTTTGATGTAATTTATACTCTTAAATATTTTTACAAAAGGTTTTACATACTAACCTAATTAAGCTTTTGTATATAGAAAAATCTATATTTTGTAGGCTAGCTATCAAAAAGTTGTGGCACCCGTGGCAAGCCTCGACGGATCACTAGCTATTTTATACAATTTAAAAATTTGGAACATTATAGGTAGCCGAAACGCACTTTTACACTCCCTTCTGAATATTTATTATAATTATTGAGGTACTTAGAGTAAATTTAATAAACACTTCATCAAATCGACTTAAGTTAATAACCGTCGTTTCTCATACTACAGAATTCTGCGTGACTTGACGAAAAAAATTAAATGAATGAAAATACTTCTCAGAAACTTTTAAAGTCAAGCACTTTTTTCGTTTCTAACGGAGAAATTAGCAAGTACATCGGAGAATGAAATTAATTTAATATAAATAATAACTTTTTAACTTAATTAAAAAATATATTTTTTCGGGAGCTTAATGAATATATGTATGTATAAAGAGGAGCTTGATAGAGACCGTGCTTCGAAGGGCACGTTAAGCCGTCGGTCCCGGCTGTTGTCATTAAATGATAGTCGTTAAGCCAAGTCAGTGGCCTTTAGGCGGCTACAAAACACGAACCTCCGCCTACCCGTAGTTGAACAGCGTGGTGGAATGTGATCTAAACCCATTCGATTGAGTAACGCGTATTCTTGCAGAGTGATGAATAAGGGTTCACGACTGCAAGAGACGCAATATCGTTGTCTCTTACATGTATATAGCAATGTCTCACTCTATATGTATATAATCTTTGCGTAAGTGATGCGATTTACCTGCATCATTTGGGGTGTAAGTGGTTCATCAACACCTTTGAACCAAAGCCAACTTCACCTGCACGCGGTGCACCCTGTTGACTGACAAACGAAGCTCTGGCGAAAAGAGAGGTAGGGAGCGTAATTGTAAGCTACCGGACTGGGGAATGTACCTCCACCTCACAGAATACCGCAGCCAAATAACAATTCCCTTGAGGGTTGTTGTGTTCCTGCGAGTGAGTGAGGTCACCAGAAAGGAAGGAGATGCTGCGTTGGCAGCGGAGATGGCTGCGCGCGAGCGATATTTTATGTTGCGAGCGTTAATATGGCTACGGCAACCGCTTCACATCAGGCGGGCCGTATGCTTGTCTGCCACCTGACGTAGTATAAAAAAAAAATCATTCATAAACAATCTTGCTTTCATTCTGAAATTTACCCTCAATCTATGTAGTTGTGACGAGCCCGGTTGTCCAAAAGCTAGCAATGGCTTTTTGACTCCGAGGGTCCTAGGTTCGATCCCCGCACGAGATAAATATTCGTGTGCATAAACATGGCTGTTGGTCTTAGTCTGGTTGTTTTTATGTATGTATTTACAAAAAAAACAGCTATTTGTCAGTCAGTCAGACACGATAATTCGTTTCTATACAAAAATATTTCTCCCTCAAAGATTTATTTTTTCTTCAACAAAATGTTGAAATAATAAAAATTCAGTTCACGATTCCTCTGTAATCTTAAAATTGTAATTCTCGTTAATTTTCAGGAAGAGATTTCAGAATAAATGGTTGGAATTTATCAAAAAGATTTGAGTGATTTATCGGTTTTATTTGTTGAAAGAGGCCTACACCAAAAAAATTGATTGAATAAGGCATTATGATGATGAGACGATGATCTGTTTTATTTATTAGTTCCTCTCAGTTTTTCCTTCTTTCCAGCCAATCAACAGGGAAGGTTAAAAGAAGTATACTCGTATGTCAATGTTTATACATTGACATACGAGTATACGTCAAAAGCTCTCATAAGATAACACTCAAAATAACTATAATTTAAGGACTATTGTGTTTTTGCGAGTGAGTCACTATGGGTATCCGCCTAAGAAAGCTGTCTCATAAATACTTTCTTCAAAATTCTGCGAAATAAAATTATTCATCAAATTGTATCTAAAGAGTTACTCTGTTATTATAAATATGCACATAAACAAGGCAAACCATATAAACTGAAATTTAGAAATAACTCTTTCAGTATAGTATAGTTGGGAGAGGAGAAGACGCACTTATGATAATAAAAAATATTAAAAAAAAAAAAAAAAAACCCGACCGCGGAATACGTTACAGCAACAACTAAAAAGCACAAAACAAGCATTAAGACTCACTTCATTCCCCAAATTTGAGCGTAAACAAAAGTATATATGTACAATAACGTCGTTATTGAAGTTCTTAAAAAATATTATGCAGTGTCAGCTTTAAATTAAAATATATTTAAATGCAGGCGGAACCCACTAAATTTAATGAGTGTTTATGAATTTAATGAGAATTCCTGCTTTTTAGTGTCTGTCTATCTATGGTGTGCAAGATTTCGCAAGTCTTTTTTTCTAACTCATCGGTCATCCTCGTGTTGTACATAAGTACCAGCCTATTGGTAAGAAAGATTCTGATGGCTTTACCGTCATATTGTTCTTATTTCACTAGTTTTAGTCAAGAAGTTTGTTTGTTTGTTTGTAAACTTTATTGTACTAAAACATACATCTAGATAATACAAAAGAAATGTCATACACAATGGCGGACTTATCCCATGCAGGGATTTCTTCCAGTCAACCATGGAATGCTTGATGGGGAACATTAACATGGGTTTGGTAATTGGTACAGAGCATTTGTACAACATAGAGCTTTAAAATATAAAAATAACAAATAAGATAAAATAAGATAAAATAAAATAAAATATTTAAAAGAAATAATAATAATACTAACAATAAAAGAGATACTAACAATAATAATAACAAGTCCGCAGGGCAGCTTGTGTGGCGAGCTGTTGTGTGAGTAGCGACACCACGGACCCGAGTCTCCAGAGAGTCGGTCAGGGCCTTCGTCTCCGACGTGTCTTCATCGGTCGGAGTGTAAACACAAGAAGGCCCGCAGAACTCTCAGCTCTGGCTTGCCTTCATTGGCCGTCCAGAGAGGAGCCGCTAGAGCTATATGCTCCAGGGGTGGAAGTGTTAAAGGGCATCACGCCGCGAGTAACTTCGGAGAAAGCGCAGCACACCTCTCGACATCCCTGAGTCACTCACACCGGTGTTGCCCCCGGCCGTTTTCCTGGCATTTCGGGGGCCCATCTAGTGAGTGGCAAGCCACCGCCTGTCGCAAATAACTAGCAATAAAAGCAGTTATGGCAGGCGTCCGTCCCTCTTCTGTAATAGCCCGGTATTAAGTTCACCCAGACCTCATCTCCATAGCTCATTTATTTTCCATCACACTTCGCAATAGTCTCAACGCCTGCCGAGACCTGCTCATGGGTATGTCGTTCCATTGACATATCCTGGAGCGGGTCACGGCGGGCGTACAACATTACATCAAACTTCTCAAAGGGGCCTCTACGCGTTGGATCCATATCTTTGCGCATGCCTATCAAATGACCGGGCTTGACCCGTGATTAAAAAGAGATACTAACAAAACATGCAAATTGTTATTATGCAAAATGTATACATTTTACATTCCTATTTTATATACAAATAACATACAATAAATAGCTCAAACATCAGGAGTACAACCAAAATGCTTCCGAAGTTGTGATTTGAAGGTGGAAAGAGACTGTAACATTTTGAAGTTATTGGTGATATAGAAGGGAGGAAGTGAAGGAAGGGGGGGGGGGGGGGGGGGGGCGTATTGAGGACAGAGGATTTGCTGGTAGGTGGTACAGATAAAACATCCGCTTTATTTTAGTGCTTCGTGCTGAAATTGTGATATTTCAATGTTTTTTAACACTAAAGTTTTTTTAAACTTATTAATTGTATATATTTTTGTACTCAACTTTCAAAGCCCTTTATTTTGATACCCCACACGACGGTGTTGGATATTTTTTTTTTCAGCACCCACAATATAGCGCATAAAATCCGCCATTTTGGATTTTTTGAAATTTTAAGTACCATATGACACTCGCGCTATCAATACGAATCTAATGACGTGCCGTTTATTAAAATCGGTTGAGCCGTTGAGGAGCTACGACCGGACATAGAAGCATACATACATACATACAGGTCAAAAACATAACCCTCCTTTTTGGCTTCGCCGCAGTCGGGTAAATAAAAATGCGGTAAAGCCGTAGACAGAGAAAAAATGTAGATAACTTAATAGTTTCCATTGCATTCACACAGGAAAAAAGAGTAACTAACTGGTTTTTTAAAAGAAGGGCGTAGTATAAAAAACCGGACAAGTGCGAGTCGGACTCGCCCAGCGAGGGTTCCGTAGGTACGTAGTATCATTATTAAATTTGATAGTTATCATTATAAATAAGAAATAATGCGTCGAAAAACTTAAATAAAATATATTTTGCAATGTGTACATCAAGCCCTTTCATATGATACCCATCATATGAAAGGGCTTGATGTACACATTGCAAAATAACTAGTAGTTTCAATTTGAAATTTCGACATCCTATAAAAAATATAGACCCCCTATTTTTTAAGATCTATTTACAAATGTATAGTTTTGAGATTTATTCCTCTACTTGTAGTCTATAACGATGTTACTTGCCAAATTTCATAGTTCTAGGTCAACGGGAAGTACCCTATAGGTTTTGATTCCCTTGAGTGTGTCGAAATATGCGTTTTTTGCTGAATAAACGGCCGTAACTTTTTTCAAACCAGCGGCTATAATAAATAATAATATAAATAAATATTCCTGGACAAACTACACACGGCCATCTAGTCCCAAACTAAGCAAAGCTTAAAGCTTGTACTATGGGTACTAAATAATTGATATTATACTTAAATACATTTCTTTTTGGAAATACATACGTTTAATATTAGGTTGGGGAAAAAGTCTTTTCGTATTTTATATGAAAATTCAAAACATTTTTTAATAAAGTTTATTTACATTTAACTAAAGTATGTAGGTGCCATTATGTTCGATAACTTTTTGTCATCTTGTAGGTAGAGACATGTTCCCATTACTATAGAAATTTTGGGACTTCTGTTCAAAAAACCGCGACAAGTGGTTTTGGCAGTCTTCTCGTGATGTTAACCTGACATTGCCTAAAGAATTCTTAAGAGACCGAAACAGGTGGAAATCAGAAGGTGCAAGGTCAGGACTATACGGCGGATGCATTAACACCTCCCAGTCAAACTCTCTTAATTTTTGCTGAGTGGCTAAAGATGTGTGAGGTTTAGCGTTATCATGATGAAAAATCACACCCCTTCTATTAATTAATTCCGGCCGCTTTCTCTCAACTTTTTGCTTTAATCTCATCAGTTGTTCACAGTAGAGTTCAGAATCGATAGTCCTGCCTGGCGGTAACAGCTCATAATGAATATCTTCCCTTCCAATCCCACCATACACACAGCATCACCTTGTTGCGGGTTAACCCGGGTTTCGCCAGAGTCTCTGAAGCCTGGCCGGTCTTTGACCACGACCTTTTTATGCGCCAAAACTGTTATGTGGTCAATTACTAGTTCTTCAGCTATGTCGTAACTACTGATATGCCGATCTTGCTCCACTTTTTCAGAAATGGCATCCATTTTATCCGTAACATACAGACCAGAGCGACGTGCAACTTTGACATCAAAATTTCCGGATTGAAAACGCCTAAACCAAATTTGTGCTACTCTCACAGACACTGCATTAGGTCCATAATAATCACAATTTTTTTTCGCAGCTTGCGTTGAATTTTTACCTTTTTTGTAGTAAAATTTTAAAATGTATCGAATTTCTTCATTAGATTCACTCATCTTGACAGTAAAAAAAACAAATGAAAATCACACATTTACCTAATTTGAATTTGGAATTATCTTTTTTAAAATTTAAACTTTTTATAGATATCAAAACCTGCTAGATACAAATGGTATAACCAAAGAGATTTTATTACAAGTTCATACATACTATAATGCGAAAAGACTTTTTCCCCTACCTATTATATAGAAAACACCCAGACCAAGACAAACAGATATATTCATGCGCACAAATATTTGTCTTGTGCGAGGAACTAACCCGCAACTTCGTAGTCAAAGTCGCCATTGCTAACCATTCGGCCACCGAGCTCGTCTAAAACTCGTCTATAAAACGACTACGTTATTACTAGCAACTTTGACGTTTTCATATAAATGTTGCTAAGGGTTACCATGTTAATTTTTTTTTTTACGTAGAAAGGGGCAGTGCCCCTATTTTTTCTATATTTTCCGATGGTCGAATGGTTGGCAATAGCTACTTTTACTCCATAGTCGCGGGTTCAAACCCCGCTCTAGACAAACATTTCTGTGCATGATTATCTCTGTCTGTCTGTTTGTCTTAGTCTTGATATTTTCTATGTATTATCTGTACGTATCTAGAACAAAAAATATGTATTATATTAGTTAACTAGTACCCATAGTACAAGCTTTGCTTAGTTTGGGACTAGGTGGTGGTGTTCAATTTGTCTAGGAATATTTATTTATATTTACTCGCACAGTAAGAGTAGAGATTAAGTTACCAACTTCCCTTATTAGGTTATTTTAGTAGTAATAAAACTCTTATTAATGGTATTTGGATGCTACCTTTTCATTATTTACGACCCAGTTCCGTTATAATAATACAGAGATAATTTCTAGGTCACATGCAGGAATAAGAGCATTAGGTCAAGGTAGATGCGACATAAAGCAGTTATCGGCATGTAATGCAATTTCCACAACGTCAATACGGTCAAGAGCACTTGCGGGTAGCTCGTATGCTGCTCCTCGGAGCTCAATGTCGCCAATTTGTCGTATTATAATTCACGGTCTTGCTTTGAAGCATATTATTTTGCATATGAAGAATTTATGTATCTAGAAATGTATGATTATAACGAATTTGCGAACGTATACCTAATTGAAATGAGTACCTTGTCATAGTTCTGAAGTCTGATTGAATTGAAAGCGAGATAAATATTTTTTTTAGGAACTAGAAGGCGTCGTTGCACGTATACGTATATTCGATCACACAAGTTAAGCAACATTGACTGTAGTCTGTCTAAAGATGGATACGCACAATATAACTGTCATTGCCAAAGTCTACCAGATAGACCACAGAAGTCTGCGAGTAAAATCAAAAATGGCCTGCACTTCTGTGACGTTATCTATCTACTATGGCGGTGTAAAAGGCGCTACTTCACACTCCTCTTGAATGACTCATTATCATTTACGTATTTCACAATATCTCCTTCTTAAAGTATACAAAGGTTAAAAATAATTATCTAATGTCCTTTTGTGTTATTAGCAGCAATAGAGGTTGGGGAGGCCTGGTCAATATTTGATAATGTATTTGTTATTGTACGACATCCATCGGAAGAAACGGAGTGATTCTATTCTAGTCTGCCGGAAACCACACGGCCATCAGACACACACAAGCGTCAGGCAATGCTGAATAATAATTAGAAATCTATATTTTTAAAGATACGCATACGTGCGACGCAGATATGCTAAACGAATGTACAAACAACAGCTTCTAGGCGTAACATTTTCAGTGTAAAAGGGGTGATCATAAATAATTGGCAGTGACGAATATTGTGATGAGCTGTCGGCAAGAAAATGTTACAAGTCAGCAGACAGTTGAGACTGCAACGTTGTTTTTCAGATGGCTCCTTGTAAGGCTACATTGTCAAGAAGAGCATCTTAAGTCTACATATTTTTCTTTTAAATCATCATCAGACTGTAACCAGTCTCTGATGAATATAGGCCTTCTCCAATGCTTTCCACCAAATACGATCCTCGCTCTTCCGTATCCAGACATTTAGAAGTAGGGCTTCTAACACTTCGTCATCGATTCTACTTTTTATATTTCATAATATATTTTACTTTTTATACAGCACGTGAATAGTTTCATGAAATTGTTCTGAAATTGTATAGGTAGATGGTGCAGCACTTTTGATCCTTGACCGTACGTCTTTTAAATCCGCCGAATCATCTTATACTGGAAGTGACGGTCTACAAGCCATTGACTGTAGTGTCTAATATTAAGGGCCCAGATTGCCTAGGCGCGACATCGTTTTTGAGCGACCGCAGCGCTACTGTTTACTGAAACAACCGACGGGGCGGGTGAATGACCCAAAGACAGCGCGATTTTCAAAATGTTTTGCGACAAACGTTCCACGTTGAGTTATATTGTTATTGAAGTTGAATATTTACAGCATAACAAAAATGGAAATAATAATTGGAAATAAACGACGAGTGTAAAATATTCTAAGACTAGTTTTTCGTTATAAAATGATCCTAATTACTAGATTAATAAGAGTAGTTGAGACACAATGTTTATGTTTTTCTATTTATAATAAACAATCAAGAGCAGGTCCGGACTGACCTTTTTGTATTCTACTTACCAAAAATTCCAACTATGTATTTCTTTGTAATTTTACTACCAAAGTTTATTCTTATTTCGTAAAATATTCATTCAACAAAATAATTGCAAATTCAGTAGGAAGTACGGTCGAAATAACATCGAGCTTTCCTCGCTAGTGTATATCTCTACGCAAGGAAATGTGCCTATTGCGTAAACTCAAATAGGGTGGTGGCACCAATTATCGGCCATGTCAACTTTTTTTCAACTTTGTTTGCACTTTTGCTACGCTAGTATACGAAAGTATAAAAATGATTCATATAATTAAAAGTAAGTAAACAATAACAAATATGAGTCGCCATCTAAAAAGCGTGCTAGGGTTGTACAAAAATAAATAAAACACAAGTTTATAAATTATTAATATACTTATTAAAAGTAAGTAAACAATAACAAAATATGAGTTCAAAATTCTACGATTACTGATCAAATTCTGATTTCTGCTAATTTGATTATAAAATCAATTGCTATTGCAAAACCTATCAGAATGAAAATGTTACCAGCTGCCCGATTCACGTAATAAAAACCGTAGCGTAGGGACTTAAAAATGTCACTTCGTTTTTTGCAAATTAAGCCCTTTTAACCGACTTAAATAAAGAAGAAGCTTCTCAATTCGCTGTATTTTTGAAACGATTTTGATGATTCTTTACACCAGGTAACTCTTCAAAATCATATAGGAATTGTATAGTAATTGAGCTATTGAAAGATTTATGACAATCCAAGACTAGATAAGTAAGTGCGTTTAAAACAGAAAACCAAAAGGCGATTTCTAAGTTTCTAAGTTAAAACGACTTTTGGACTGGCGTGTTTACGTGAATCGACCGGCTGGATAGTTAAGTTACCTCAGTCTCTTTCAAAATCATTAGGCGTTCTTCTCTTTCAAAACACGTAAAGCTCTTTCTTTCCTCTCTTTCATAGCCTCTATGATACTGGGCGCGTCACGAATGGGCATGCTTCGTGACTGCCGAGGATCAACTAATTCTGGAAGTAGGCAATCGTAATAAAACCTAACTAATTTCATCTCCATTTTCTCCTTCCAAAATTTGTCGTCCTTTTCTATAATATAAACTTTCATAGGTACAGTAGCACCAAACCAGATGCCAAGCATGCAAACGTTTCTTTTGTACGTTTACCTCTTATGTACCTGTCCCTGAATTTGGAAATACCAGTTATGATTTTTATTTATGACATAACTCTTGGAAGCCTTGCCCAAAAGGTATGTTTGGCCATTGCTTCATCAAGAGTCATGCCAGCTAAAGAATGTGGGCACTTAATTTCAATTAAACCGTTTGCATAAATGCCATCTGGTGTATTACCAAGAAATTCATATTGATCGTCGACGAACAAACCGCAACCTTGTATACTAATATTCTTTTGAATTTCTTCGGTTTCTTCGTTTTCGATACCGTACCGTACAGCAAGCAAACTGGAGATATTACTACCATAAACGATTTTACCAACAAAAGCAGCACAACTTGTGCTCTCTCGTTTTTTACAAACTTCCCCGAATGATGATGAGGTTAGTAATTTTCTCCTTGTACTCATCCACTCAGCACTACTTCTTTGCAAATGGGTCGACCTTTCAAGCTCCTCTCTTTCAGCACAAGACAACTTTAAATCGGCTAAAAAAGATGGCTTGGCTTTCTCATATAATTCTGGACTCAGATCAGGTTTTTCGCAGTTTGGTCCATAGTAAGCGTCTTTCGATACAGTGTTGTGGCTTTTTTTCAATCTTAATTTAGGTTTAGCAATTAAACGGTTTCTACGATTACAATTTTCCACTTTCGCGATCAAAGGAATCGGACTACATTTAAATATGACTTCATGAGTTTTACTATGAATCGATCCCGTATTAAAAGACACAACAGCAGCTGCGCATCGGCCCGCATAAGAACCACGGGAAGAATAATTTACACGCTTACCCCCAACTAATTTGGCAATTACTCCGTTAAAACTTTCAACTATATTACTTGTGCAATTATGAATTAAACTTCTAGAATGATATGACAGTCTTTTACTTAAAATTTCTACCGCGTCCATTAATCCGCATCCAACAATTGTTGGAAGTAATCCAACAGGTTCTATTCGACGAGTATCAGGTCTACAGAAATACTCCTTGCAATGTTGGTGATTACCAAATACGTGTTGTGGACCATTTAGGATATCTTCGCTAAGATTTTTTATTTTTTCTTCGAGTGACTGATTTTGATCCGCCCAATATTTAATCGCGCATTTTACACCCGTTCTTAAACGCAAATACCTTTCTTTTAGGAATTTCCGCAATTCGCAAGGATACTTAGTGTCTTTTGACAGTTTCTCCAAGCTATTGCAGTAGTTTCGTAAAAGATGATTTTTGCATTCAATTTTCTCTACTATTAAATTATCGTACGGACGCGAATCTAATATTTTTTTATAAGTACTAGAATCGTCGTCTGCTACAAATTTATTATAAATTACACCGTGATCAACAATGGAACGTTTAAACCCCTCAACTATTATGGTCGATTCCATCCCGGTAGATGATCCTGAATAATTCTTGAAACAATGGTGTTCCGGGGGCTGACTGTTGTTCTTTGCGGCTCGTGCACAGACTACGCAGTATTTATTTTTAACTCCAAAAAACAATACTTTATTAGTTTTAATGCCAATTATCGCAGCTGCGCCGGATAAGGCGGAAAAATTCTTACCATAAGATCTCTTCCTCCAACAACCGTCAACAGCAACAGATATTAATGGTGTACCATTTTTATCAACACTACCTATAGACTGCGTACTCTGCTTCTTCCTTGACAGCTTCTGCCATGGAATGTGTTGCTGTCTTTTCCCACCAATCGCAAACCGTATTATTAATTTCATTGTATAATGAAGGTGACATGATTGGTAACGGTTACTGCGGCAGTTAATGTTTTTAACTGAGAGTAGCTCCCACCAGATGATATGATACCAGATACAATTTGATGATTCACTTCCATGCTATCTTCTTTCTTTTCAACCAAACACACAGTAAACTTCATACTACACATACTACATTTCATGATGAGTTTTGAGTCCAGACCAACTTTCACTTCACCTATTATACTGAGGTAACTTAACTTACAATCCATTGGACCGTGGTCTCCTATGGCCTGAAGAGCTTTATAAAAAAAAGAAATATCTATTACTCTACGCCCAACTTCCACTTCATCCACCTTTCCCTCTTGACTGTTTTCAATAACTAGTTCCTGTAAAGAAAGATAATGGCTTTATTTTTTTTTATAAAAAATAATTAAAAAAGAATGGGCCAAATTTCTTCAAACATAGCTAAGAACTCCCTTAGAATACATCTTTGAAACACATAACACTAGATCAAAATCTTGAACGTTTTATATAAATAAACGTAATAAAAACTGGTTGTTTGTAAAGTCGGTTCAGGACAATAATTTTAATAAAAAAAGCTGTTGTTTCATTTTTAACCTTATTAATATTCCTGTTAACATAAAAAATAGCTAAACATGTTGTTTAGCGTTTTCATGCATTTTCCTAATGTCGGCCGGGTGGCCGATATTGGGATTTAATATATCAAGAAATTTAAAAATATCAAGTAACACGCAATTAATTGCGTGTTACTTGATATTTTATAACCTAAAGAGAACTATCTAACATTTTTTTTTTATACCACAGGTGGCAAACAAGCATACGGTCCGCCTGATGGAAAGCAGTTACCGCAGCCTATGGACGCCTGTAACACCGGAGGCATCACATGCGCGTTGCCGACCCTCTTCAAGCCCTTTTTGAAGAACCCCATGCTGTAGTCTCCTGGGAAAACCTCAACAGGCAATTCATTCCACAGCTTGATAGTACGTGGAAGAAAACTTCTCTGGAACCGCACAGTACGTGACCATTTCGGTTCTAAAGTGTGAGGATGAATTCCCTGTCGATGGCGAGCGGTGCGACTGTAGAAGGAAGCCGTGGGCATCATGTCAAACAACTCCTCTGAACACACCCCATTGTACAAACGGTAGAACACACAAAGGGACGCAAAATCTCTTCTCAGACTTAAAGGCTCTAAACCGTCTGTCAGTTTGGGATCGTCAACAATCCTCACAGCACGCCTTTGAATCGAGTCGCAGGGTGCAAGCTGGTATCTAGGCGCTCCCGCCCATAGATGGCAACAGTACTCCATATGCGGCCGAACTTGAGCTTTGTATAAGTCTTTGCCGCGGGTTGAAGTAATGTTTCGCCCTGTTGAGCACACCTAGTTTCTTCGATGCCAGCTTGACCTTCCTCTCCAGATGACATCGAAACTGGACGTCGCTGGAGATGTCAACTCCTAGAATACCAATACTATTGGCGATGGTGAGGGGTGTGTTTTCGAAGTGTGGAGCCACAGCAAATGGGGTTTTCTTAGCGGTGAACGCGCAGACTTGTGTCTTAGAGGGGTTAAATCGCACTAAGTTCTGTCGCCCCCAGTCGGACACTCTACTTAGTGTGCTCTCAATTTGCGACACAAGTTGTTCGCGGCTCTCCTCCACCAAAGAACGAGGGATATTTGCGCGGCCCGTGTAATAAGTGTCCCCGGTGCTGTCGTCCGCATAACAATGAATGCTGTCATTATACAACATATCATTAACATGCAGCAGAAACAGCGTCGGGGACAATACAGAACCCTGCGGGACGCCAGCATTGATGTCCATGCTATCGGAGCAACTGCCATCTACAACGGCTCTAATGCTTCTGCTGGACAAGAAGCTAGCAACCCATTCGCATAGCCCCTCGGGCAGACCGTAAGGCTAAGATGCCAAATGCTTAAAACATAATATTAATACTGGATTATTATTATAAAATATTTAATATTATTATTCATCACTTCTATGTTAGATTCTCCTTTCTCTTCTAAACTATTATATTTCTATAATAGAAGATTGGTTCTATATGTCATCATTATTTATTAATTTCTTTTTAGCTTGCATTTTGCTGTCTTTCCATGGTCGTTTTAGCTGAAAGGCACTTCTATGTGGAGATCTTTATTTATTTTATTTAATCAGTTCACTTCGTCTGGTTTTCGTCCTGGGCACAGTACTATTACTGCACTTCTAAAAGTTACTGAAGAAGAAGAAGAAAAGAACACCTCGTTCGAATATTGGTCAAAAAATTGACAACCGTTTATAAAAGTTGTGTACAAAAAATTAGCCAACTGCATTAAGGCTAAGATGCCAAATGCTTAAAACTGTGTGTTCATTGACTAGATTTTCTTCAATTTCGTGATCCAATTATGGAACACCCCTATAATTTATTTATGTAAATTAAAATTTATGCAATCTGCTTTTTGTAAGATAAAACAGTTCTTTTTACATCCTACTATCAAATTTTGTTAACACTATCACACGTATAGTGTCTACAAAGTGAATATCAAAACACGAAGTCTCAGCAATGCCCTAAATTCTGCTCCATACAATCAAAAATACGACAGAATACTTTCATTTTAGGCGGTCGCGATTTTGAAACTATAGGTCACAGGCAAATACCTGTGTGTTCAGTTGACGTAATATAATGTTTCGATTGAGAAAAAAATACTGGCTTGAGTAGAAAAGCTTAGATTTCTTATTATATTGAAAAATGTGTGTTTTGTTCATTCACTGGTGGGTGTTAATTCACTGGAGCACTTACCCTAACTATTAAAATAACCCTAAAATTATAATAGTTTTTATTCAAAAAGCGACTCTATATGCGAATAATCCATATTTTGGTGCGGGTGCTTCAATATTTGAACGTTCAGTTGGCAATAGAGCACGCGCCGGTACCGACTTGTGTCGTTTAGTGGCAGTGGCGAGTCAAATCCCGGTTGCGAGCGCATTGAGTTAGTTAGTATTTAAATGGAATTAAACATACCTATGGTATTTTATATTGTTTTTTATTGAAGAAAAACCAAGGTTTTTACATTTACTTGTCTTTTTTATGAAATATCAAGTTACACGCAATTAATTGCGTGTTACTTGATATTTTATAACCTAAAGAGAACTATCTAACATTTTTTTTTTATACCACAGGTGGCAAACAAGCATACGGTCAATCATATCGTCTATTTAATATAATAAAAAAATATATATATATTTACAATAACAATTACCCGAAATAAACTCTTACATAATAATTTATACATAGAACTGATATATAAAAGTGGTAGTTCATTCAATGGGTTTCAAAAGGTTTATTCACTGGATTTTTTTGTTCATTCTCTGGTGATTTGTGTGTTCAATGCTGATAGTTATTGAGATAACCTGCATTTTATACAAATATACCCCATATTTGTATAAAATGCAGATTATCTCAATAACTATCAGCATTTTTGCTAAAATATGTATACTGTATCAATCATGAATAAATTGTGAACATAATAAAATAAAATATTTTTTGGTTAGGATCTCATAAGTAGCTGGCTGTAATTTTCAAAGTTTGGAATGCCCTTAAGGGTTCATTCAATGGAGCACTTACCCTATATTCCATTTTCTCGCAAAGGCCGATATTAGGAGGAGGCCGATACTAGAAGACTTCACCCTACTGAGATTTTGTCTTCGTCCATCACTAACTAGGTATTTTTTTTTTTTTTTATACTACGTCGGGTAGCAGACAAGCATACGGCCCGCCTGATCTGAAGCGGTTACCGTAGCCATATTAACGCTCGCAACATAAAATATCGCTCGCGCGCCGCCACCCCCGCCACCCCCGCTGCCATCGCAGCATCTCCTTCCTTTCTGGTGAACTCACTCGCAGGAAGACAACAGCCCTCAAGGAAACCGTTATTTGGCTGCGGTATTCTGTGAGGTGGAGGTACATTCCCCAGTCGGGTAGCTTACAATTACGCTCCCTACCTCTCTTTTCGCCAGAGCTTCGTTTGTCAGTCAGCAGGGTGTACCGCATGCAGGTGAATTTGGCTTTGGTTTAAAGATCTTGATGAACCACTTACACCCCAAGGTAGTTTGTTTATTTATGTAATAAGTCTACAAGAATTACGTATAACAACTTACGTCTATAGTGTGTAGTCTAAGCATAGCAGTGTTGCTTGGAGTCTCGGCCTGAAGGTTTTCTTTATTTTCAATAGGTACTGGAAATATTATTCATCATTATTATCCACTTTATAATTATTTTGTAATTTTTGTACAACACCAGACCCTAGGCGCGTCGCGTCTCATTGGCGGTAAGTATGTCGACAAAGCCGCGTGCCCGTGCTATTTCTGTTATGAAACATACCTACTTCCACAATCTGATATTTAGACAATAATGATGAACATGAAAACGAATACTAGGTAGAAATTGACTTTATTACTTATAATACAAACCAATATTTACATGCTATTGTATATGTCTGAATCAAGCGATCTAAATCATATGACATAGGTATTGTATTAGCTTTGTAATGTACCCTGTTCAAATGAAAATAAATTATATTATTATTACTACTTAGACAGGATATGTTATTATTATTACTACTCATGTAAAAATCCTAGGTTTATTTGTGTGCTACAAATAAAACTAGGATTTTTACATGACACTTTCACAGAAATCTCGTAATTTTTTTCTAGGTAGGTATTTAGGACAAGACGTAGTAAAGTAGGCAGATAAATAAATAAGTAGGAAGGAACTTACATTTTTTCCGAGATCTTTTGGCTTTCATATTTTTATAATGCGTACTAAACTTTCTTTTCCCTGGCAAATTCAAATTCAATCAGTCCTGCGAAAAAAACCCTCGATTACCGACTAGATACGTTTATGATATTGGCTATAGCATGTTGAAATCATGTTTCAAGCCTGAATTGATACATATTTTACAAGGTTCATAAAATAACCTACTCAACAAAGTATCTAATTCATTCTTTGTATTTTTTACGATTTATATACATTCATTATATTGGTAAATTAGTTATACTTACAGTTTTTCACAAAAAACACAAATTCACAACACGTAATTTTGCTGGAGCATCCGACGCGCGTGGTGTCACCTTGACATATAAAAACACACTGGCGATTAGTGGCGACGCTGGGTACTAATTCGTAATATCGGAATGTGCGTCATTTTTCATACATTTTTCTATGGAGAATTTACGTAAAACATATCTAGATTTTAGGGCTTTAAAAGAGGAAGTCTTTGTTTGTAAAGGTACAAAAAAAAAGTATATGTTATATTTATTGGTTTCTTCAGTGTTCAAAAAGTGTTTCTTTTTATCAATTTGTGTTGATTTATTGGGTTAAATCTGAAAAATACGAAGGCATGTTTTTGCATTTTTTCTCAATTTTGTGCGTTTGTTGACCTTTATTATAAAACAACTATTAGATTTTAAGAGTTTAATATAATCATACAATAATTTTTGGTCTTTGATTGTAATATATACAAATTATCATTGATATCAATCATATCTAAATAGGTTAAATATGAAAAATCGTAACACTCTTTTCACAGTTTTCACGATCTGGCCCCTTAAGAATAAATAAAACAAAATGATAGTGCACACCACTCTTTCAGTGTCTGAGCTAAGGGTGCTTACATAAAGCGACAAGTTACCGGTACCGGCTCGTGGTATGTGAAAATAAGTGTACAGTCTGCTTTGTAATTATAAATACCGACTACCTGTAAGTAGGTAATCGGGCCCTTTATATAAGCACCCTATGACAAAGTGCCGTGCTCGGCCAAGCAGTGCCGATCGCACCTCATCTATCTTCACCCGGTCACGATGCAAGTTATATTTATTACAATGATGGTATAAATACTATAGATATGGCACAAGCATCCAAAACCTACACCCGAAAAGTGTGCACTCTGTCTCACTTAGCAAAACATTTCTCTTCTGATGAGGACAAAACAAAACTCAATGAATGTGCCACTGACGCGGCTCCAACTTGTAGTTCAGAACCCAGTCTTAACACAAAATGTTCAACAGGTAGAACAAAAGCAAAATCTTCCTCTGTTCCTTAAAACAGTCAAACAACGTCAAAGAACAAAGAACCTTAATAAAAGATAACAATGACTGAAGTAATAAAATGCCTTTACAATAGGAAAAGGCAAATTCTTGGTTAAACAGAAAGAAGGGAAAGCTTGGCAAATATTTGACTCCATTATGCCTTTTAAATTACAGAAATATTGTTAACCAATTACACGGAACAGCAATTATGATCTTTAGAAAGTTAATAAAAGTTATATTAGGGTAAGTTTACATTAACTCACCATTTTAGGCTAGAGCTATAGTAGCACTTAAATTCAAATGTGAATAAATAGAATGAATTACTGATTAATTTGCTCTAGTCATTAACGACGCGAAACTTTACATCACTGCTAATGTAATTAGGTACTAACCACATCAATCGACATTGACACTAACAAATTTGTTAATTGTTTTTGTATCGAGCGGTTAACATTTTATTTTTGCATCAAAAAGTGATGGAATGAAATTATAGCTAACTATGTAACTAATACGTATGTATGTGGAGATAATTGAGTATTTCATTGTAGTCTTGAGACATTTTTTTGTCTACTTTTATTTTAGTTAAATAAATAAATAAGTCAAACATTACTTGAATAGCTAACTATTCAAGTAATGTTTAATTAATTTAATAATTTAATTTTATTGCACACAATACTAATTTCTTATATAAAAGACGAATTTAATGCAAAAGCTTTGTCTCCCAGTTTACCTTTGGGATATTTTAAACGTTTAAATGAGTGGTGCAACACACAATATGCGAAAATATTTATATTCTTCAAATAAATATACTTTAATTTATACATAATAATAAAAAAATGTCTCAACGCCTGCCGAGACCTGCTCATGTGTGTATCGTTCCATTGATATATCCTGGAGCGGGTCACGACGGATGTACAACATTACATCAAACTTCTCAAAGGGGCCTCTACACGTTGGATCCATATCCTCGAGCATGCCTACCAAATAACCGGGTTTATCCCGTGAATTTAAGAGACATAATAATCTTTATTCAAATAAACTTAGTAATAAACAGCAATATAAATAAAAATATTTACTAAGATAACAATATAACAAACACCTGAACTATGTTGATTGAACCTATGTTTCAGGTAAAGCAGAGCTTACGTTATTAAATTTGCATTAAATATTGACGGAAGAAGGTATTAGAGTGGAGACCGCGCGTAGAACGACGAAGTGTTGGGCGCCCTCCTTCTAGATGGTCCGATGACCTTAAGAAAGCGGCTGGGAGCGGCTGGATGCGGAAGGCGGAGGATCGTATCGTATCTGGTGGAAAGCATTGGGGAAGGCTTATATCCAGCAGTGGGTAGATACAGGATGATGATGATAATGATTGACTTCCTAAATTACAAAAATTAAGACATACAGTAACCAATGTATATATAGATTAAGTGCAGTTATTATGCTTAATACTAAGTGTATTAAATCGAGGCAGTAAATAACTCATCTGCGAGCCCAGAGAGCCTGTTTAATGTTTCCATTTTTACTCCTTTTCTCTTAATTATTAAATAATTAATCTTAATTATGGCCGTGTGGTTTCCGGCAGACTAGAATAGAATCACTCCGTCTCTTCCCGTGGATGTCGTACAAGGCGACTAAGGGAAATACATTATCAAACATCGATCAGGCCTCCCCAACCCATTAGGCCAGCGTGGGGAGTGTAGACCAAATCCTCCTTCTGTCAGGGACGGACGAGAGAGGGTCGTGCTCCTGTAGTGGAGACTAAAATGACCTGATGATGATGATGATGAATCTTAATTATTAAATATCAAAGTAATTATTAGAAATTAGCACTCTACGTGCAAAGTTAACGTATTGGCATATAATATATTGGATTATAAAATATCAATTTAGTGGCAAATTCAAGTCAACTTTGCACCTAGAATACTAATAATTAATAATTGTTTTGCTTCTACAGTTACACAGTACAATTCCATGCTTAGAGCCAAATCGACAGATCTCATTGGTTGTCTGTCACTTTAACTTGCTTCTAAAATCTGTGGCAATAGCTTCGATTATTTACGTTATTAGTACGCAGGACAATAGAAAAAAAAATCCAGCATACTCAAAGTTGTTCTGCTGCTTATCCAATCGACTCACGATTATAATCTCATTCTACTATCAAATCATCTGCAAACATTCTCTAACGGTTATTTGTAGAGAAACCTTTTAAATCTTATTTTTCTAACATTTTAAAAGAGTTTCCTTGCAAATCCGTCCCTTAAAAGATTTACGAGGTATTTCGTCAAATCGAAAACCATCTGGAGAAACGGGCCGGGGATCATTTTTCAATAATCTTCGGATTTCTCGGATTCAGGTGTTATATTGAAAACGAAACCGTGTTATTTATTTGGTTTAAATAAATATCCATTTTGTTCATAGATATTTTGTTATGTTTACAATGTGGTTTAGATTGGTTCAGTAATATTGGCGAGCAAGAGAAGTGAGTGAAGTCTATAAATCGAGTTGGTTACTCACACTAACAACTCCAATTTTTTGAGTTTACATGAACTAACTGATGACAGAAGCACGCAAAGTAAAGTTGATCAAATTGCCTTTAAATTTGACTTCCTCAAAATAACACCTGAATTAATTAACTATCTAATTAATTTACGTTACGAAAGTCCTAAGAGATTTCCGTGTACTTCCTTTCAGTCTATTTATGACAAGTTTAATTCGCATCAATATAAAGCTGTCAGCTATACTGTTAAAAAGGAAGAATGAACAACACGCTTTTATCATCGATCCATTTATTTATACAAATTTATAACTAATAGATTATTTGGGGTGTAAGTAGCTCACCACGATCATTCGTGAATTGTACTCATACTAACAACTCAGATTTTGATAAAATTTTGTAAGTATATAGAACACATAAATATATTTTTGAGTTCATTAGGCAACTTTTAAAAAAAATACGTTACTGTGAAAATAAATGTCGCGCTATTAGTTAGAAAGCTCGGTTCCTCACCTCCGAACTATTTTTGACTGCAAAAATTGGTCAAAAATAGTTTTGACTAAAGACATTCGTAAAATCCACTTTCAAAATTAACCTATGCAGTGAAAAGTAGTTTTAATTGAGGACGTTATTGGTTAGGTTAGGTTAAGCACGTGACCAATGAAAGCCGAACAAACGAAGCGAGCGAGGCTCAACTTATGATTGGAGAGACAGATACCCGAGGTATAAGTAGTCAAACCTAGGAGTGCCTAGATTTCGGTATGGACTATAACATTATATGTTACGGCTAAAGATAGGTGTGGACATTAATCTAAGTTTAGTCGGCTAAACTTAAGTGTAGCTGCAGGCTCTTGGCTAAAAATGTTTAAGAAATTGATAATCCATGCATCCTACAGGCTGTCCTAACAGCTTCACATCAAATGAGAGTGAGTAATGCCTCTGATGTCGCAAGCGTCAGTAGACTGCGATGGCTGCTTAAATCAGGCAAACCGTACGCTTATTTCTACCCTATCAGCATAAAATTGCGAGTTTTTACCACCCGAGTATTCTTTTTAGTAATTGTTACTTAAACAAGACATCGTAAATCTCTTCCTAAAAATAGTCGTTAACACATAAAACTATTTCTGTTTTGTTGAGTCCTTTTTTATGTTTTTTTCATAGACCATTCATTAAATTGAGATCAAGCTTACAAGTTAAACACATTACCGGGCGAAAAAAAAACGGCCGACTGCATACACCGCTATGTCTTATAAATGTATGGTTGGCGTGGCAAATATAATGGTACATTTACACTGTCACGACACAAGCACGGGCACCAGCGTGTCAATAGATAGCTCGTGCCCGCGCCCGTGCGTGTTGTACGCCGGGCTGCGTGGCATGCGTTTAAACGTACCATAAGATAAAGAAAGTCGAGGTTTTATATAGCACTGTCTTATAATTGTTTCGCACATTATTGTGATTTCCATTGCTTTGATAAGCCCGGTGGTCGAATGGCTGGGAATGGCCACTTTGACTCCGAGATCGCGGGTTCGATCACATGACAAACATTTGTGTGCATGAACATATCTGTTTCTCTTGGACTGGGTGTTTTAAGTTTTTACAAAAAAAAAAAGATATATTTTTATTTGTTATCTATGTTTCTCGAATCAAAAGCTGTATTTTACATTGTATTTTTCTTATTTATGGAGATGTTTGAAACCAATCTCAATGTGAAGTGTTTATTCGTAACATAGAAAAATGCTTCGATTTTAAAAGAATACTTTTAAAATCGAAGCATTTTTCTAAAATATTTCATAAGGTTTCTGAAAAAACAACTAAAGACAGGTCTAATATTTCAGAATAGACCACAACAATTATCTAATCATGGATATATATTTTTTTACTCACTAAAACTTATTAATTTTGAGACAGTATTTGCAATTTACGCGCCGCACACAGTGGCCGAATGTATCAAAAGTTGGTGGAAACTCAAAATTAATCATTGACATTATTGTTACACTGTTATGCATGTACTCATGGGCTATGTAGAATCGCTTTCGTGCGCACTGTAGCGCAAGCGGCCCTACCGCCGGATTTGAGGCCGATTACCATCGAATATTTTGATTCGAAACACAGGTTTTAGTTATTGACAAACATCTTCAGCTTAGTAGGTACAGCTCCAGGATTTTAACTAGTTAAACTAAACAACAAGTACCATAATTCTGAGCTGAAGCACTGTATAAGTTACAGTACTGGCTGAAGTTTGATTTTCGCAATTAAAAAAATCCAATGGTAATTGGCTTCAGCTTCTGCGGTAGGGTCCCGTGTATCCAATCAGTGTGAACTTAAGCTTCGCATACATATCAAATGTTTGGGAATTAATTGCCTCTTACAATTGTGATAATAATTTCTCTTAACAAGATATTTTCGAAATCCAATTAATATGGAGTCAAAGGCAGGGTTTATTGTAATGACACTATGTATGTGTTTAGTGTAATGTCTGTAATAATAGAGATATTAAACGTATCGTTAATAGAATGTTGTGATTGCAATATTTTTTTTTTAAATTACAAGTTATTTATTTCTCAGATTTCATTGTTTAGTTATGAAGGTTTTTGTCAAACTAGGTATCAATTCGAGTTGTATGTATGGTTGTATTACCGTTCACATTTTTTTACCTGAAAACGAAAATCTTAGCAAAGTTAGACATATTCATCATCTGAGACATGTTTGTATCATTTTCGTTTAAAAAATCACAAAGTAAAATAGAATGTTATTAAAAATAACCTGAATAACTAAGAGAAACCTTCAAAATTATTTTATTTTAGTTTCGAGCAGTGAGTTTAATAAAACTCATAACAAATTGTTGTATAAGAATTTGTTAGACAAAATGAATTTAGCCATACTATTCTTGAGGGGATAGTATTTTTTTTTAAATACATACAAAAACGGAAGGACGGAGAAGTTTTACTTAATAAAACACATTAAAATACATTTTGCGAAGTTTTCATTCATTCAGCCCTTGTGTGCGACGTCGACTGGCATCGCTTTCCATCCCTATACAAAATTGTATTGACGGATGGCGTCCCCTTAACAGCACGGTGTAACTCTACCTGCAAAATAAATACCACTACCGTTAGAAGATGCGTGCGACTGCCGTGGCTGCTTTAGTCGCCTCTGCCCCAACTGCTGCGATCGTCTCTGCGACTCTCTGACCAATGTAGTAGTACGATGCCGGCCGGTAGTGGTTTACATGAACTAACTGATGACCGAAGCACGCAAAGTAAAGTAGCCCAAATTGCCTTTTTTTCAAATTGCATTTGACTTCCGCAAAATAACACCTGAATTAATTACCTATCTAATTAATTAATATATATGTTACGAAAGTCCTAAGAGATTTCCGTGCACTTCATTTCAGTCTATTTATGATAAGTTTACTTCGCATTAATATAAAGCTGTACTGTTAAAAATAAAATATGTACAACACGCTTTGCGTGAAAAAAAATGTACACACGTGTTTGCATAAAAAGTTGGCACGAACAGTTTGCAACTTGTGTTTCATAGCGTTTATTTATTTATTAAAACTTATTACTAAGACATTATTTGGGGCAGTCCAGGGGCAAGTGGAGGGCAAGCGATCCAGAGGTCGATCACCTACGCGTTGGACAGACTGCATAAAGGCTGCCACACAAAATACTATGGTCCAATGTTCCCGTAATGCTGAAGACCGCAACAAGTGGAGGCGTATCGCGAGAGCTGCGTTATCCAGAGACGCATCATCGTGAAACCACGACCACTCTGTCAAGAGTGAACGACTGAGGAGGAGGATTATTTGGGGTGAAATTGGCTCACCCCGATCTTTAGACCCAAAGCCAACAACTCCTGCACGTGGTGCACGCTACCAATTAGCGAAAGAGGCTCAGGCAAAAGAGAGGCAGGGTATTGGTAAGCTGCCCGACTGGGGAAGTATCTCACAACATACCGCAGCCAAATAACAATTCGCTTGATTGTGTTCCTGCGAGTGAGTAAGGTTACCAAAAAGGAATGATGCTGCGTTGACAGCGGGGATAGCTGCGCGCGACCGATGTTTCATGTTGCGAGTGTAAATATGGCTGCGGTAACCGCTTCACTTCAGGCGGGCCGAGCTTGTCTGTTTACTCGACTTAAAAAAATATATAACCAATAAATACGAATCATTTTAAATTACTTCAAAAAAGGAGGTTATCAATTCGGTCCAAATTAAAATTAATTTGTACATATTTTGCAGATCACTAGGCATTATTTTATGCACACTTTCTAATATAAACGATATCGGTACATAAATACTATTGTAAGTTAAACTAGTATTGTTGGTATTATGTTATTGCGTGCTTCTGGAATATATCGCAGTTGAGTACAGCGAGGCTTAGTACAGTCTATTTGATTTTACGATGTAGAAATATAAAATTGTAACAAAGCTGCTTTGTTCGCATTATTGCCCCTATAATTTAATAGTTTGCTTCTCCTTGGTACTAGAAATACACATGAGTTGCATGCTTCTTAAACATAATTCCATATTGAGAAATAAAAAGTATTCACATATTGATATACTTGGAAACAGATACAATTTTATTGCCGTTAAGTCGCCATTACCCAACCGTCAAGTAATAACGGATAATTTGGTTTTTGATTGTAATATAAGGACATCATAATATTAGATACTGCTTGTAGGTATGCAACAACGATTCAATTGTATGCAACATGGTAGTCATCTTCATTAACATACTAGCTGACCTGACATACGTTGTCCTATCTTTTTAATAATGGATATTGAATTCGAATTGGTTTCAATCTGTCAAATGACTGACAGTTCTGTCAAACGTCATAAAGTTACATTAGAAGTTAATATGGTCGTTTAGTTTCCTTAAATTTTCTAATTTTCCACGCAACTTCCTTATTTTTTCTTTTGTCATTTATTTTTTCGCATTCAGCAATACGTCGATTAAGTTGTAGATACACACACACAACTCTGTGTTTGACATCCTGCAGTGAAATTTTGCCAAACATTTTTATCATTCATTTAGTCATCAGTTCTATAAAAGCGTTTTTTACATAAAGTAGGTATTCTTTATAAAAGATTTAAATCGCTTTTCATGAGTGCAGCGCGTGCAAGCCGCGACAATGCCAAATTGCACGTACCGAGATAGCCAACAAGCTTCCTCAAAAATTGGGTTATCAAATATAAAAAAAAAGTCATTCCGATCCATCTGGTTGTTTAAAAGATTGGCGCGTTCAAATTAGGCGATGGGTTTTGATTATAGATGGGCAAAATGCCAAGCATTACAATAAGTGTTCAGTAGGTACCTGTAAATGCCCAATATATGCCTAGTTTTGGGCATAAATAGGGAATTTATAAGTACTTTTTCGACATTCATCGTAAATGCCCGGCATTTTGCCCATCCCTAATCAAAACCCATCGGCCAATTTTAACGCGCCTATCTTTGAAACAACCACATGGATCGGAATGTCATTTTTTTATATTTGATAGCCCGATTTTTGAGTAAGCTTGTTGGCTATCCCAGTACTGCACGTACTGGGATAGCCAACAAGAGCCAACAATAAGGGCCAAAAAGCAGCAAAAACCGCGGAGCAAATATGATATGAAGCAATCAAAGTGAGTGAAAAAGTATGCATTATTTATTTACTTCCAGAAATTTGTTGGATAATAAAATGTGTAATACAGTCTGTACAATATTCTCGGCTAAAAAGATAACAAACTTATCATAGCGAATATAAGACGCTGTATTATATAGTGGCATATTTAGGATATGAATGAAATCTTATAAGCATTTCTGGGTACTGAGAGAGACTCTTTGAAATTGATATCGTTGGTCTAATGTTATTAGTATACCTCTTCTTTAATTCGACAGCGATTCAAAGGGAAAATACACTTTTTATAAGAAAATTTAATTTTTAGAAAACATGCGGTACCTATTCCGATTTCAATCAGTAAGGGCATTTAGTGTCGCCATTTCGCAAATGTTGCACTTAGATGGTCTTTAGAGTCACAGTATTTATAGGTGACTTTTTTATATTAGCTCTGAATAGTGACTCTGCTTCGCCTGATGGTAAGCGAAAAGAGGAGTCCAAATTGCAGCAGCAACCGCCTAAAGACGGCGACCGGCTGCACATTGGCATTTCTCCAAGCCTCCGGAACACAACCATCAGGCTCGTAATAATAACACAATAGGTATGCAAGTATCAAATCAAAGCAACGTTCTCTCAAGAAAACAAAATGAATGCTGTAAAGAAATCTTGTATTAATCATTGATATAATTTCCGATATCATTATTTCAGTCGATTCATCAGATTCTCAATTCGTCCAGGAGACGTAGCGAAAATAATCCGTTTACAGAAAAACGAGGCGAACATCTCACTAAACGACACGGAAATGGTCTGATAATACAGAAAAACGAAATTCTCGCTCCGAGAATTTCTAAAGAGTAAAGTACCCTTGTCAACGTGAAATAAAATGACAAGGACTTCCCGTTTCATCTGATATCAGGTATCGGGTTCAAAGAAAACAAATAGAAATATAGACTGTGATTAGCTGCAAGCACAGAAATGAAATTAAATGGAAAAGGTATGCATTTGTATGGGAACAAACCGTTTCAAGAAGTTTCAAACTCACACAACGATAGACAAGCAATATGAGTATATAACTAATAACTTTGTATTGTAATTTGCTGAATTTGGTTGTATGGTATTGTATCATAAAATTATAAAGCAGATTCAATCAACTTATAACGATTTATTACTTGCGATTCATAAAAATCCGTACCAAGTCAGCGTTCGGACGCTTACTGTTGACACGCGCGCCACGTTTAAATCGTATATTTATGTGACTGTCAGCTAACTGTGGAATATAACAAAATTTTAGTCAACCATTTGGCAAATATTGGAGTAAAAATGATTTTATGGGGCAAACTAGAGCAGCGAATATAAAGAAAAAGTTCTTGGGTAAAGACTAAATGAAAGGTAATAAACAAACAATTAGTCACAAAAGCTATATTTTTAACCATTTAGTTAACATTGTTACTACTGTAAATGCTTCACATTAGAGACATTAGATCTTTTATATTCCATTTCTAACAAAAACGGCCGTTATTAACGTCGTCATCAACCCTTATTCATCCCACTGCTGGGATACGGGTTTAGAGCGTACTCCATGAACAGGCTACGGTCGACATTGCTTAACTTGCGTGGTCGATTAGACTGACACACGTAACGACACCGTTAGTCTCCACGTACATAGTTTAGATTGTATAATGACCAATGACAACCCCACTGAAACAAATCAGTTCAAAATCTAAATAGAAAGAAACGTCATGTCAAACGTTACCCTTACCGGAGTAGAAAACCGGTTGTTCTATTTACCATTTTATCTATAGATTTATTAAAACGACATCTTATCAACGTTAAAACGTCTTATAGCGGACATATAACGTATAAACGTTAACGTATAACGAAGCTTAATATCAGTTTATTAAGGCTTTATGAGCATTTAAGTTAACGAATAACACTGTAAGTCAATAGGATGGGTTTTGAGACTGCCTATAACCATATATACCACGAGGACCCAAGAAGCGGCTTTAACGATTTCAAATTTAAAATATCGAGGTTTACGATTAGTATTATGACATGTACCTACATGTAGAGTGTAACTGCTCACCACTAGATGAACGAACAAACGATCCTAAGCCCAATTCTCGTAATTATTTTATAATCGCAGATGCAAAGTTGACGGAATCAATCAAGATAACATTCTTAGTTTGTTTAATATTCGGTCACGTTTCAATATAATCCCACTTACATTAAAGTTTGTTGTTTCACATTGTGATACTAGAATACCAAAATTGACATTTATGAGATCGAGACTGGATCGGAACCGAATTTTAACTACGAGTATTGCCCCTCAATTAGATGCAAACGGCACAGAATCGTTCGTTGTGGAAGCCTATGTTTAGCAGTGTACTTCCTTCGGCAGAAATCTTAATCTTGATGATGATAATGTGTATCAGCTGGGCGAAGCCGCCGACATTATCTAATAATGATATTTTCTTAATCTGCAAAATGTTTACATCCCTAGCTTCTAGAGACATTTTCTTTAAAAACCCTTACACATATTTCGCACATGTGAGATTATATGACGAGGGTCGACTAAATTCTGGGTAACCCCGAGCAAATTATTTAAGACCTGTCCGTTTATTAAATAATGTGTTTTGGCTCGTGTCAGTAATAATTCATAGCCCAGAGCTCCCAACCATTGTTCTTGGGAACATGAAGAGTTTGATATGCGTAATTGCGTATGCCTAAGTGCAATCAAAATCCCTTTCTAACTTTGTATTCATTATTTAACTTTAAAAGCAGCCTGTTGAATGAAATTGCAGAAGAATGGGAATGGGAGACTTGTACCTTTTGAGCCGACTGCAGAAGGACGTCAATGTTTTTTGAGCGTAGTGGGTTGATATGTATGCGTGAATCTTTGCCAAGTTGTACAGTTTGCTGAATTTCAGCATAATTAATTATTACCTTATATTAATAAGGTGTCATGATGTTAACTCCTTTTGGAGCCCGATGTCTACTTATCAAATAGCCTTTGCACACGAGTGAATTGAGTTACAAGAATGACATAAGGTACACCTTAATTAAGGATAGGTATTTAATAATCAAAATGACGCCACTATTAATCCTGGCTACAAAGAAGACACAGTGGTGGGAAAACGTGGTAGGCCCCGTCCTGTTTTTAAAAATCAGAGTGATGCATACACTTCGCTGTACAAAGGAGGTCAATCATTATAGTTAGGATTTTCTTTTGCATGGATTAAAGCTAAAATTTTGAATAAAATTTTCATATATATTTCATTTCGAAATCTTGCTGGGTTGAGCTCCTAGCATTAAAGTGAACTGCTGAAACATTTCGGGAACTTGATATCCATACGAAATATACAGCAAAACACGAACGCAGTAGTAACGTAGACGTGTATCAAACATACAGTAAGGGCTACAGTACGATGCAAGCTAATCCATGGATGGAGGCTTGTTATTTACACGAGAGAGGAAATCAATAATGGCTCTTGAAGATCCCAGTCTCATGAAGAATCATAAAGAACCTACCCTACTCATTAATTAAGAGGAAATTATATTTTTTTGACGTGATAACGTCTTATAAATCGATGAACGACGGCTGCGCGCACGAAAAAGCATGACACATTGTCACGTTCCGCCTGAGCCGAGCGTGCAAGTGAGAGCGCGGAACGCTTGGGACGCATCATCTCTCTCTCTTCCACTCCATCGGGCGATGTTCTCTTATGACATTATCACGTAAAATTATCGTATTTTAGACAACCAATTTTTATTTATTTATGAGAAGAACTAGTATAAATACTTAGTGTATTAATAAATTTGTTATAACATTAATGTTAATTTAAATTTATATTTTGATCTCGTTATTTTTCAACTGCCAACTACATTAAGCGTTATATACTTTAACTTCATAAGAATATTTGAATGTTTATAAATATTATAATAGGAAAACCTATCATTGGCATTACGATCTAATAATACATAAATATTTAATCATAATTTGTAAGCTGTTGGTTTTCTAAATAAATAAAATTAAAAAATTAAAAAATAAAAGTTACAAATGGCGAACGTCTAATAGTATTTCTCCGTGTACGTAACATTTTCACTTATAAAGAATTAGTGCATTTTATTTTTAAAATTAAAAACTACTTTTACCAACTGGTAAACTGTTCGTTTGTAATATTTTTGTTGTGTAACTTGATAGAATTAACAACAAATTGAAATAATAATTTGTAGAAAGGAGACCTTATCTTTGTAAGAGAATAAACATAATTTGTATTACTGTAGAAGAAATTAAATATATTGCGCTTGTGTTTGCATACAATGTTGTTTTATCTTTTACGCTAGCATTCCTGATTAAGTTTACTTATTTACTTTGTATAATAAAATTTGAGTGCTATTTGAAGTGGTATTAATTTTAGCAAAATCTTTAATTTAATGCTAGACCTTTCTCGTCCTAAACAATCTTTATTTTGTTACGGATATGTTGATACATTAAATATATTGGAATAAATCTGAGTAATCTTTTTTATAATGGGTTTTTGGGATCCTAAATCAACAAGAAAGTGGCAGCTCGTATCATGCGCCATAGACCAATTTAGCACTCCATTAAAATGGAGGAAGTCATACAATGAGCTAACATTATCCAGATAAGTAGTGTTATATAGAACAGTAAAGGACAGAAAGTATTGTCGTTTAAACACGGATTCAAATATTTTGAAATTATATTTTTTATACAACTAAATAGGCAAACAAGCATACGGCCCGCCTGACGGAAAACAGTTACCGTAGCCTATGAACGCCTGTAACACCAGGGGCATCACACGCGCGTTGCCGAAGCTGTTAAAACCTCGTCACGCCCTTTTTGAAGAAAGAGACGAATGAGTTATTTAAACATAAAAAAATAAATACGCTGCCATCTGAGTTGTTCGTCATTTCTCACCAAAATAATTTAGCACGATCGTGAGACTGGGCACCTTTTGACTTTACCTATAAAACGGAAATGAGCAAGAAAAAAGTAACCGCGACTGAAAATAAGAGTAAATATTTGAAGGGAGATAGAAGTATTGTCTTGTAACTGGTTACGTAAGTTTAGTTGCCAAAGTGGACGAAGGGACCTTAGAAAACAATTTATGTATTATAATTAATTTCTCTTTTTATTCATGAGTCAAGCCTGGTCATTTGATAAATGTGCGCCCTTCGATCAGCGCTGTAGCGTCTACAGATCGCCTGATGATGCCTCGCGTAGAGGCGAAACACGTGTCGCAGAGAAAACCACGGCAGTTGGGACGGCGGCAGTCGCATTTTTCTTGTTTCAGATGTCACAGAGTCGCGGAGACCGCAGTAGCTGGAGCAGAGGCGACCAAAGCAGCCACGGTAGTTGCATGCATCTACTAACGGTAGTGAGTGGGTGCTGGCCGGCAATAGTTTGCATGAACTAACTGGTGGCGGAAGCACGCAAAGTACTGTAGATCAAATTGCGTGTAAATTTTACTTCCGCAAAATATCACCTGAATAAATTAACTATATACTGAACTCTATAAATAAATAAATATTTCTGGATAAAATACACACAGCCATCTAGTTCCAAACTAAGCAAAGCTTTACTATGGGTACAAAATAACTCATATTATACTTAAATACATTTTGTTTTTTTGTAAATACATACATATAATACATAGGAAACACCTAGACCAAGACAAACAGACATATTCATGCACACAAATATTTGTCTTGTGCGAGGATCAAACCAGCAACCTTAACCATTCGACCACCGAGCTCGTCATATAGTCGTCTATAGACTTGTATTTAAAACTTTTTGCAAGGAATTATTGTGTTCAAAGTATTGTTACGTGACAAAGATGGGACGTGCCAAATAAAATACAAAGAAGACTCCAAAACTTTGTTATTCCTAACAAAATTTTCGGGTTTTTCCTAACAACGTATATGGAATATGGGCACAAAGACCCAGAATGTAGAATATGCTAATGAAAATGTCGAATTGGGGAGAGCCTGCCGAAAGCCGGATTAACGACTGTGTTTAGAGCTATAACACGCTCGTTACAGCCATTCCTTCCATTACCACCCTCACAAACAAAACTCAAACGTAACGCCTCAGTAATACGAACCACATGAAATCACTGCATGTAACAAGTGGTATATATTCCCAATTTTATACGTCTACGAGTTTAGGATACCGGAAAAGTTACTTTCTTTTACAAATTTAGTGGAAGTTCGTAAAAAAAGTCTTCGGGGTTATGAAATTAAAATTGTTTTATAAGGGTCTAAGTAATTTTCATGGATCTTAATAATATTCAAAGTTAGTCGTCAATTGGTGTCGAGATTAACAGTGTTACAGGCTTAATATGAAAATATCTTAATAAAAAATTATATTGATATTATTTGGAGGGATCGATATACCTTGGCCTACCCATAGAAATTTAACATTATTATCTAAGGTCATTTTAATTCAAATGTAAATATGAATAGGGTGGGATGAAGAATTCCCAAGAGTGTCTTTCAGATAATTTATATTTTTCGCGTGATAACGGTTTATAAAACGATGAACGGCGTCTGCACGCACGAAAAAAGCATTACTCATTGTCCGCCTCAGCCAAGCGCGCAAGCGAGAGCGCGGAACAAGTGATAGAGGGGCACGATCGGTCTAAGCGTTAGGCTTGTGATACATCTATTTCTTTTCCACTCCATCAGTATATGTTTTCTTATGACGTTATCACGTAAATTTATCGTCCGTAAACCGACTTTACAGACAACCATTTTTTTTAAACAAGTTATTTTACAAGATAACATCGGTTATTACAAACGGCCGTGCCGCTTTTTGCTCGACTTGGTGGGGGCACTGCCGTGACCCCAGATATCAAAAGAAAATTAATACTTTTTAGATGATTCAGAACAAGGCAATTATTGCACGTTAAAATGTCATACTCGTAAGTTCATAATGTACCTATGTTCAGTCTATGTTCAGGCAAAAAAAAACTTTTGTTTGATATTGGACACTGTGATGTAGAATAGATCCAACCGACAAACTGTGTCAAATTGAGTTACGTATATACAAAACGAGAAACTGCAAACATTTTATAAATTTTTTTTTTTAAAATCCTAGCAGTTTCACGACATTTGCTTTTACACAAAACTTATACCGCGAGATATTGTTATTCCTATTTAAACTCGCTTTAACTCAAAAGTAAGAAAATGTGCATTGGATCTATTCTACATAGCAGAATATCTATGCCGAATAGATCCAATGCACATTTTCTTACTTGGGGCCCAATTAACAGAAAGATTTATTATTTCTAAATGCTTAAAACTTACTTTTATTTTCTTAATCGTACTCGCCCTTATAATATTTGTGCTTGACCTTATATAATTGAATATCTTTGGGTCAACTTTGGGTCCACCCTAACTCCTGACGGGCACCATTTCGCCTCGAGCCTCGAGCAGTTAAGTGTTGTGTCGTCTTACATCTTTATATGGGCTTTACATACATACATATAGCGATTTACTCGTACAAACATAATGTTCAATTTTATTTGTTCATATTAACCGTCTATAAAAAAGAAGTAAGTTCGGAAGTCGACAGTTTATTTATGTTTCTCATGTAATAGCGCTAGTGTTTATGAATCGATTTTCGAAATTCTATTTATGCCTGAACGATGTTGATTCAATCGCGGTCTAACACTATCATGGATACTAGAGGATCGATTATAAACGGACATGTGATTTATAATACAGAATACCTAACGCATGAAATCAAATGTTTGTTGCTAGGTTTGATGTTTTATGTACGGTCCAAATTGTTGTTTATGGAATGATCCAAAATGTTTCCTCTCCTCTCGTCAATTTTACATAATTTTTAGCCAGTTCTATTGTTAAACTCTAAACAGTTTAAGTTTCATTACTGTCAGCAAACAGGTCCTTATTTGTTAATATTTGGCTCCATTCATGTCGCACTTCTTCAATACTCAAACCTTATTTAGTCTCCGATTTACCGTAATGTATGTGTTTTATATTTTTATTTGAGAATACCAACCAGCAAATCATTATTCTAGAATAATACTCAATGTTCTGTAATAAGACTACATCGTCATCAATCCTTGTTCATCCCACTGCTGGGAAATTGGTCTGCCCTCAATTAAAGAGGTATAGAGCATACTCTACTACCCTGCTCATCTGTGGGTTGGCAGTGGCCAGTGCAGTCATCTGTAATAACAACAGCCGGGACCGACGGCTTAGCGTACACGTAAATAAAACAACATAGGTTTTGATAATCGTATGTAGCTAATATGTTATAAATACCGACACATAATGTTAACACAACTTAACGAAATTTACATAATATACTAAGAACACATTACCTACGCTTTTCGGTGTAAAATATTACAACTTTGGCGTCCAAATTCAATATAAACTTATGAAGACAGACGCATACAAGTATTGCCGCCTCGTATTTTAACATTTCTGTATTTATCTACTTACAAAATGACGCTGGGGTGTTTGGCTATTAAAGATGCGGCATCAAAGCGGTGGGACAGGTTCATTAACGTAATGTCGATGGGGCCGAAGAAAGCTGACAGTTGGTAAATGTAACGTAAAAATAGGGCAGGTTTTTATGGCTTTTAAAACTCGGTGTTCTAGATGTCTTAGGTATATAACACTTATTTACATAACATAAATACCATGATCTAGCACATAGGTATAACTGTTGCAACACTACCAGCATCACAAACTTTTATCACAAAAAGGCGGACTTAATTTTAGTAGATAAATCTACTAACAATCCTCCTCTCCTCCTCCTCTCCTGAGTTTAAGAGAGACAAATTTATTAATACGCATATAAATTAATAGTAGTAGAATTTAAATAACCCTAACAGGGTATAGACCCTATGTACTTAGTCATATGGCAATGTATACAAGGCAATAAATAAATATCTCAATTTAATGAATAGTACCTTTAAAATATTATGAAAGATCTATAAGAAGCTTATATGCTAACATGCAGAGGTTACCCGCATACACTGAAAACGATTTGACGTAGGCGTAGATATTGCATCCTGTAAAACTTTCCAAGCTACGTAACCTAAGTTTTTATCACTGAATTGAAACGTTCCTCTCAAGTATCCTGGTGCACTAATAAAGGTATTTTTTTTTTATGTTTTTCAAAAGCTGATTAAGTACCTATATGAATGTCTTTATCCTCTATTGGATATAAACCTAGTTGCTTGCGAAATTGAGACGTGGTCGGCCTTTTTACCAAACACTTACCTTACATACATATATCGTTCTAGGTTATCAATAGATATCAAGTAACTCTTCTGATAAACATAAGAAGACATCAGCATAATCGATCAACAGTAGAAAGGTATTGGGTCTATCGACCTAGATCTTGCTACCATCATTTTCGCGAAAACACACGTTTCAGAGTGCAAAGGAGCAAACTATCTACAGCTTGTCTTAGAAATCTTGGGCGCCCTGGACAAAATTTGATCCGTAACGATTCCCAAGTCAGTTTCAGTACATGAAAATGAATGGAATAATTGTGCCGATAAACTATAGAATTGTCATGGTATCTAAATTGGATATAAAATGTGGCGTATCGAACAATAAGCGATCCTCCGTTATCTATAGGGGATCTACTTAAAGTTATAGCGTATTTTTTAAGCTGCCCGACTGAGGAAGTACCTCCACCTCACAAAATACAGCAGCCAAATAATAATTCCCTTGAGGGTTTTTCTGTGAGAGTGTTTCTGTGAGTGAGAGTGAGGTCATCAGAAAGAAAGAAAGAAAGGAGTATAGGCTGACAATGGGTCTCCATGAGCGGTGGTGATTGCTTCCCATCAGGTGACCCACATGCTCGTTTGCGCCTCCCTCTCCCTGTTATATAAAAAATCTTTGTGTACCGATGGGGTACGAGTATATGTTACGCTTCCGGAGTCCATGCGGACGAAGTCGCCGGTGGCTACTAGTTAGTCCCATTTTACAATATTTAAATTCTTAGCCTTTTTAAATATTTCGAAAGCTACAGAGAAAAATCTTCTTTAGGAGCAGCCTGTATTTATTGACTATCATCTCCGTACATTAAGGTAATGAACCTGTCTCCTCCCTTAGCTGTCGTTCGGTAATATTATTGAAACAGCAAATAATTTTAAAAGTTTATTGAGACTAGAAAATATTGATGGAACAACTTTATTGATTTAGTGATTTTATAATACTTTGCGTAGATGTCTATTAAAACTATTCAAATTTTCCGGTTTTAGTTGGTCTTTTTTAACCAAACTGCCGAAAAACGGTAATTTAAGCCCCCAAATGGTGGCCAATAATTCAAGTACCCATTTTCTTCTTCTTGGTCAACCCTTATTCATCCCACTGCTGGAATACGGGTCTTCCCTCAATCGAAGGGGTTTAGAGCATACTCTACCACGCTGCTCAACTGTGGGTTGGCGGAAGCCATTTTTTCAAACCGCCTAAAGGCTTGGCTTAACGACTGTGATCTAACGACACCAGCCGGGACCGACGACGGCTTAACGTGACCTCCAAGCACGGAATACTCATCCATATATTATTTTAACTAACTATATATACTAGCTTTGTATTGTATTCAAGTATCAAATCATTCTCGATAGTCACAGTAAGATTGTAACTCTTATTACGTATGGTAGAAGAACGGTACACAGGTCAAAGTGTCCTCGAGTTGAAGTGCTCTTACTATGCTTAGTATGGGATCAGACGGCGTAGTATAATTTGCTCAGGAATATTTGAATGAATGAATGAATGAATGAATGAATGAATGAGTTTATTTGCATAGATAAAGGTACAAACTGGTGTTAAATTTATAATTTATAGCATCCTTAAATCTGCTACTTTGATAGCATGCAAATATTTATATTTAATTTATACAAATCAAATATTAAATTTCATACAATTGTCATCATTTGTTATTAATTATGTACTATTAAATTACAAAAATGTTACATATTAATTAGAATTTATTTAAATATTGTTAATTATTTCTCAATTACGTCGTCTAGGAATTCTCTCACAGAATAGTATCGTTTTTCAGACAAAATATCACGTAGAACTTTTACAAACTTTTTATACGGTAGTAGTCGAATGCATTCTGGAAGTTTATTAAAAATATTAATTGCCATGCCATAGCAATTTTTTGGATATAATGCTGTGCGTGGAACATGATTTAATACTAGTCTATTACTATTTCTAGTGTTGCGTGGATATAATTCTGATGCTTTTGTAAAATAATGCATATGTAATTTGACAAATTTAGCCATTTCCAAAATATATATACATGGTAGAGGCAATATGTTGAGCTTAAGAAATAATGGCTTGCAAGAAACATAGGGTGCGACGCCAAATATTGCCCTAACACACTTCTTTTGTGCTATAAAAGCTTTAATATTCTCTACACCATTGCCCCAAATTATCAAACCGTATCTAAGTATAGATTCCGCATAGCCGTAGTAAGCTGAAAGCGCGGATTTTTGCGTAGCCACTTTACGAAGTCTATTTATAACATATACATATCTATTTAATTTAATACATACATTATTTATATGATCTTTCCAGTTTAAATTTTTATCAATTTTAATTCCCAAAAATGTCACATTTTCTGCCTTATTAAGACATTGTCCATTATAATTAATATTTAGTTCATTATTCGTCAAAAAATTATTAAAAGAAATGTAATTTGTTTTAGAGAGGTTAATTTGTAAATTGTTTTGCTCAAGCCATTTTATTACTGTTTTAACGGTGTTGTTTATTTCTACTTCATGATTGATTGCTGTTTCTCCTTTTTTATTTGTAACAATTATAGAAATATCATCCGCAAATAATATCGTTTTATGTTTCACTATCTCAGGCAGTTCGTTAATATACATTAGGAATAAGAGAGGTCCCAATATGCTTCCCTGTGGCACACCGAATCTATTATATTTATACATGGATCTGTGTGTCTCAAGAACATTGTAAGCGTTTAGTCTCTCAATTTCTACACATTGGGATCTATCATGAAGATAGGTTCTCAACCAATCGAGTGATTTTCCCCTAACACCATAGTTTTCTAATTTATTAAGTAATAGCTCATGGCAGACCATATCAAAAGCCTTAGTCATATCATAAAATAAAACAGTTGTCAGGTTTTTTATGTCAATATTATGAATTATGTCATGTACTAAATTAAAAGTAGCTAATACTGTGGACTTATTTTTTTGAAAGCCGTATTGTTCCTCCTTTAACAGGTTATGTTTTTGAAAGAATTGCGTAAGACGTTTGTGCATACATTTTTCAAACACCTTGCCTAATATTGATACCAGTGTAATAGGACGATAGTTATTTAGGTTAGTAGTTTCACCTTTTTTGTATAATGGTTTAACTAAAGAGATTTTAAGTCTTTCAGGAAAACAACCAGCTTCAAATGACATGTTTACTAAATGTGCCAGTACTTTAGAAATCTCCTTACTACATTCTTTTAACACAAATGTTGAAATTTCATCATATCCTTCAGCACGCGTATTATTTAATGACTTAATTATTTCATGTATATCGTCAGCACTAAACGGTGATAAAAAGATTGTATTTAATACTTTGTTTGCCGTTTGTCTTTCATTCAAGTTTTGATTCAAAACATTAGCTGTATCGATGAAGTGGTTATTAAAAGTTTTTGCAATATCTGATGGTTCAGTGAGCATTTTGTCTTCAAAAAGTATTTTTTCTATGACTTTTTTTTGGTTGTGAGTTTGTTTGGACTGATTTTTTATAATGGACCACGAGGTTTTATATTTGTTTTTGCTTCTTAGTAATAGTTTATTGTTACAGTGTCTTTGTGCGAATATAAGACATTTTTTTAATAACTTGGTGTATTTTTGATATTTCTGTTTATTTACTGTTGTTTTGGTCTTGTAATATTTAGATCTTAATGCACCTTTCGTTTTACAGCTAATTCTTAGTCCCCTAGAAATCCATTTTGATTTAGTCATGTTACTTACTTTAATTTTTATTTTTGGAAAACAAAGTTTATACAGTAAACAGAATAATTCGTGGAACTCGTTAAAGGCTTTATTCATATCCTGTTCCTTATAGACGTCTGACCAAGACAAACTTTTTAAATGCATGCAAAACTTGGCAATATTTTCCCTAGAGTAATCTCTTTTATATTTGTAGTAATACTTCGGCTGTATACGTTTTTCTAAGATTGGAAAGCTTATAATTTGAGCCGTTTCATGATCAGAGAGTCCTAAAGGAATCACTGCACCAGTGGTACCCTCTATATTAGTTATAATTTGGTCAATACAAGAGCTTCCCCGTGTAGGTTCATTTATACATATATTAAAATTATTATTTCGGCAAATGTCAAATAAGCGCATAGTTAAATTATTGCATTTTAAAATATCGATATTAAAGTCGCCGGTAATTATTATTTTCTTTTTATTAAATTTTTTTGATATTATATGTAACATCAATTCTAATTTATCAAAGAAAATATTTATATTTGATGTCGGGGTTCGGTATAAACAAATTACTAAAATATTATTACTAAGAATTTCTACAGCACAGCATTCGAAATTGTAAATTTCACTCAATTTTTCAAAATCTGTGATTATTTTAAATTCAAGTCCCTCACTAACTAGAACACATACTCCTCCTCGTTTTTGTGTCTTGGAATAATACGAGCCCAAGTTGTAACCATTTATATTTATATTTCCTTCACTTCCAGATTGAACAAACGTTTCTGATAAGCAGATTACGTCGAGGTACATAGAATTTTTCTCTAAATTTTTGAGTGAAAGAGTTAGTAACTCTTGCTTTGATAAAATACTTGCTATATTTTGGTGTAATAATCTAAAGAAAAAACTGGTTTTCAACCGCACTCTCATCAGTATTGCCGTTTTTAGAATTTATATATCTGGTGCCTTTATTATTTTTATTTTTTATTTTTTCAAAGTAATATGGTATAGTACCCTTTTTATGAGGTACTGTATATATTTGAGGTGTTATTAGAGTATCATTTACGTCATTTTTACTTTTGACTGAATTGAAATAGAAGGGTATGGTACCTTTTTTGTAGTGTTTTATTTTATTTTTATTATCTTTTATGTCATTTTGGTCACGGTTATTTTTATTGATACTCTTGTTCTTATTGAAATTTAGGAATTTTCTCTCATAATCAACTACGTCAATAGCATAATTTATTTGCTTGGCTACAATATTGCATATACCATGTACAGTAATGTCATATCTTTCTTTAATTTGTATAAATTGACTATTACAGAAGTGTTTGCAAGTTTGTTCTAATTTACGGTTTAACATTTGTTCATTTAGAGATTCATTATGCAACACGCTTAATACAATTACATTGTTACACTTAAATTTTTTAAGTACATTATACAATTCAGATATTACAACTATAGGATTAGTATCATTTTCACCTATACTTAGAATGATTTTGTCATCTTGGTTTAGTTCTAGGCAGTGACATCCTTTCAATATTTCTTCTGTCGTTGCGTATGGTTTAGAGAAACATTCCACAGAATATTGTTCATATTGAGAATTCAGCCTCGAATCATATATAGCAGTACCCAAACCGGCACACAATTTGCCGCCAAATACCAATAATCTTCTTCTTGATTTTTTCTGATTTATTTATTATATGGATCCATCACAACTCAAGCAGCTTTTCGAACATAAAAAAAACTATACGCCTACTTCGCATTGAAAATCCGAAGGTGGGGAGAAAATTCAGGAATTCTATACGAATTTCATGTCATTGCTTCGATTGATGCGTATTTTTAATTCGATAACCCATAATTCACTGTCTAAATGACACAATAAATACGTCAACGATAACAAATGTCAATATATCAAAATTAGTTTTATTGTATAAATAATAAAAGATATGAGAAACAAGAATAATGCAATATTTTTTTAAACAAGCTTCTATTATTTGTTAATAAAGAAAAACTAAAAAATTTACTTACTGCATTTCGCTCAGAATCACGCGACGGAAACGTTGCGTATCCGCCACGCGTCCGCAACGTCCTCGTTGTGCAGCCGCGGCGCGTACGTAACGCATTCGCTGCGCGCCCTCTCCGCTTTGAAGACGATCGCAAGCCGCTAGTATGATACGGCTCTTAGTAGTTGCATGCGACTGCCGTGGCTGCTTTGGTCGTCTCTGCTCCAGTTGCTGTAATCGTCTCGACGAATCTCCAACATCTGAAACAGAAGAAACATGCTACCGCCACCGCCCCGACTGCCGTGGTCGTCTCTGCGACACGTGTTTCGCCTCTACGCGAGGCATCCTCAGGCGATCTGTAGATGTTGATGGTTAGAACAACTACCTACAACAACAACAATAATCAACATCTACAGATCGTCTGAGGATGCCTCGCAGATCTCCTGAGAGTAAAGTACAGTCGCAAAGTAGTGTAGATCAAATTGCCTGATATACTCGTATATACCATACCTAACCTAACCTAATATTTCAGTCGTCCATTTAGTATTTTTAGTCGCACGATTTATTATTTTCCATTTTAAATATGTAATTTAATATTCACATGCCATCTTTTGGTGGCTGTGGACGATGTAATTTATAATGTTTAGTTAACCATATTCAAATTAAATAAAAATAATCATTAGTGCTAGGTATTCCACTTAATTAAATTTATTTTTTTAATTTTAGATTATAATAATTAAATCTAAATTATGAATTTAATTAATTGAATAATTAGTGGAATAGTACAAGTGATTTTATTATATCCAAATGTTGTAAAAGTTCCATCAAGTGCCAACAATCACCAGTATCAACATGTGCGACTATTCTTGTTAAACAACAATGAATACAAAATATACGACACGATTCATAAATTACAATGTAAGTATAGCTAGTTGTCACTTGCGCAAGTTACAAGGTCGGGGTCACATATAAAGTAGGTCAGTATAACGCTGTAACTCGGTCCCCATCCCACTCTCCCGCAAATTAAATGTTTCCTTAAAATAGACCAGCCTTTTGAAGTAACTTAGTGTACCATTCTCGCCCTCAATAAATATTTTCTACGCGTATACATAGTTATATGTTCACAGATTAAAATTAAGTTGGACAAATTACACTGCCGTCTAATCTAGTTCCAAAATAAGCTAAGCTTTTACTATGGTTACAGATAACTAATATCATATTTAAATATTGTTTATTCTTTGTTATACATACCTACATTATAATACATAGAAAACACCAAGGCCAAGACAAAGAGACGTGTTTGGCATCAACCACATAATCCTCCCACCTCTGGGATACGGGTCTCAGCTCAATCGAAGGGGTTTATACTCCACCACATTGGTCAACTGCATGTTGGCGGTGCCCAGTGTTTTCAGGCCGCCCTAAAGATTCTCATATAGTGACTTATATCGAAAAGCTGGAAATAAATAAACCCATCCATAGACAGGCTACGGTCGACGTTGCTTAACTTGCGTGTTCTATTAGACTTAAACACAGTATAAGTTATAGTACACACGAGCACCGACACCATCGAGCGCCTAAACAGATATGTTCATGCACACAAATATTGGTGTTGGGCGGAAATCGAACCCGCGACCTCTAATTCCAAGTAGCCATTGCTTACCATTGGACCACTGGGCTAGTCAAATATAAAAAAATAATTAAATAATTTAAACGGGTCACTCAGGTATTTTTCACGCGTTTAGAGAAAGGGAGGTTGCGTCTAAACATTCGCCCTGGCGATGATTTCCGTTTGAGATCGAAACTATTCGGTCTCCCCGACAAAAATACGAGAGTGATCCGTCTAACAATAAAACTTTCGTTACCTGTAGATATAATCGCTAAAGCTTTCGATGTGCATTCATCGAATGTAACGTCGAAATACAGCTTTGTACTCCATCGACCTAGCTCTCAAAGGCTTTATACATTGAAAGCCTCCATTGAAAAACGCAGCCGGAAAATTTATTGACTTTGTGATATGCCGAAACAAAAGGGAGTACCATTACACCAAAAAGCGGATATTGTGTGTTTATTGCCATGTAGTAAGTATTTTTAGGATACTTTTTCACGAGTTTAGAGCACTTGTGAAAAAAATATCAATAAGAGTAGTAGTTTTTGGGACGCATTTAAATATTTGTTTTAAGTAAATAAATAAACACACACTTCCTTCATCTCTCTCTCTCTTTTATGTGAAGTAAAAGTATTGTTCCTTGAACATTTTGATTATTTCAAAGTTATTTTCAAATTTATGTTTTTAATAATAATTAAGACGAACGGCGTTCAGAATCCCAATACAAACATTTTCATAATATGAAAATTATTGCTTCATTCGTAAAATTTTCTTAAAAAATGTTTTATAGATAACGTTGTACGAGAGATTCAAATTACATCAAGATAGCGATCTTCTGCAAGAATTGAACTAATCTATGCCAGATAGTTGTAAGCATTTAATTAATTCGGTGCATAATACAGGTAATTAGAAAAATGTCAATTTTCACGCATTTTATGCAGGACCTTCTTAACCAAAATCACAGTGTAAATAATAATACTATGTATGGCCACTCCCTTCCGCTCTCTCGTGTCGACCTCACCTCCACTCTGAAACCAATCTGGCACAGTTTGTACAATGCCGCACGCACACACGCTCATTCACGCGGTGCACAGACGCCTGTGTTTATGTAGTAGTAAACGACGCGACAATTGCATGAAGTGGCCGAGGTGTGCTAAAATACAAGTAATCCATAACATAAGAAATAATTATGAAATATGAATTGATAATCCTACATACATTATTATCTTCAAATGAACTAGTCTATAGCATTCCGCATCTATGTAATTTTGCCAGTCATTTTACGCAACTTACATTTCCTTAATCTAGTGTTTCCTTTTGTTGTATAAATTCCCGGTCACTTATATATAATAAACATATAATAAACATATACATAATGGAAGTATTTTAAGCACTATTGTGTACCGTGACTAGGCGTCAAAACTCCTCGATGTTGCTTTTACGTAAATGGGTCGTGTTGTGTTGTGTTTCATTTGTGCGAGGAAATGTACTTAGGACGATACCTGCAAATAATATAACCAATTTCTGTTGTCTTCGAATGGGGGTTGATGGAGATTTAATACTTGTGACATTTACGTGCCCATCTTAAAATAAAATCGCAAGGTATTGCGATTTGATTGCGAATAAGTAAAACGTAAAATGATACGTGCGTATTACGATTTGATTGCAAATAAAATGTGAAATGATGGGACTGCTGGCTTATTCGGAAAAGATGAAAGATGATAGAATGGCGTTCTCGAAAATTCTATTTTTGGGAACAGCATTACATCTCATAATGTCAGGCATAAATAAGGCTGCAGTTCACGGGCTGAACCTCATTTAGTTCATCTATTTTATTTCTGTGAAATTGAAATGTCTGCATTATTGTTTGTTATAAAGTCTAGGAAGTCTCGACGAGTTTTTCATTTATTATTTACGCGTTGGCGACCTCATAAAACCCCTTTACAAATTTCTTGAACCACATGTTGTGGTCTCCTACGAAATTAACTTCTTTTACAGACCGAAAAACTGCTTGTAGTTTTGACCAAGGTTTTTAACCAGTATTCAAAGTTGAATTTGAAATTACATTAAGTAATAATACTAACTTGATAAATTAACTATTGAAAGTTAACGAAAACTCTGTCGAGACTTCTAGGGCATCTAATACCTAATAAACACCACCGCCCATAGAAATCAGCAACACCTTGGGGTTGTCTATCCGTTGCCAGCCTTTTAAGGGAAAGCAGACTCTGTTCATGAAGGTTCCCATGTCGTATTTATTTGGAAATACTGCTGAGGGAAGTTGATTCCACAATTGCACAGTTAGTGGTAGAAAAAGTCTTAAAAAGCGTACTGTTTCGGATCGCCAATTATCAAGATGACAATGGTTGGAATTTTAACTTGAAGACGAATCAGATTATGCTATCAATGGCAACCATTTCAGACTAAGCGCCCGCGGCTTCGTATGCGCATATCCAGTTTTTAGTGAGAATTTCCAAAAATCCTTTCTTATTGGTTGCCTATTATGTAGAAATGATTTTTGGAAAATCACTTTTTTTCTTGTGTGAATGTGATGTCAAGCGGTATGGCGTATACGTCATGCCTATCTATGCTTAATTTTAGCCTGAGCTATCCGTTAGCTTGAGCTGTCCGTTGACCGATTAATTAGCTTCCTTTTTTATCTATAAATCTACTATTTCGACTTTACGCCCTCTATCCAATTAACAACATATACAGCAGAATTAACATATGCAAAGCTGACTACGATGCATTCATTGAATGACACATCGTGCCCCAAAAGCGAGACCCTTTGATGTACGCAGAGAGCGAGCTTGTGTCCGTATCGGCGGTCTCTGTTTCAAACTTGAAGCGCCGTGAAATCGGTGCGACAGGTCAGTGCGCGCTGCGCACTCATTACGCCTACGATAACGTGGACTTTTTATAAGCTTTTATGTGACGGTATTAAAATTTCTAGCCTTGTCTTAAGTTATATTTTTTTTACACTACGTCGAGTGCTAAATAAGCACGCTTTAAACTCCTTTAGCTAAACTAAAATAATTCTTCTATTCTTCACTGTCCATTGCCTTTTTTGGTGGTCGCCGCTGTTAATCCTGGCTACTCATGACACACAGTGGGAATGTGTGGTCAGCCCTCGTCCCGTTTAAGCCAAAATAAGTAGCTCAACTACAGCGTGTGCTCAAGTAATAGTATTTTACCTGAAGGGAAAGCCCTATAAAGAAGAATATTATATCCTACGTTTTATAGACCATAGATTGATGAGGCCATGCGAAATGCATATACACCGCCAACTCGCATTTGAACAGCGTGGTGGAGCATGCTCTGAACACCTTCAATTGAGGGGAGACCCGTAATAAGAGTTGTTGATTATGGTCGTCGACCCATGTTTTTCCCACTGGTCATAAAGATGACGGTGCAACCGATTTAAATTACAAACGTCTATAGGCTATGGTAACCGCTTTACATCAGGAGGACCGTCTGCCATACGACGTGATATACAAAAATGAAAACATTATTTAATTCAGTACGGGCGGGACAATAATGTTACAATAATGTCAAAGTGATAAATGTCACCTTTAGTCCTAACTATTCCATTATATTCACTCGATATAAGCTCAAATAAGCTGCTTACACTGGTCTGAATTCTACAGTAAATAATATTATGCTTTCAGCATTCAGAGAGGACATGTATACGTTAGGAGGCACGTTACATTGAGAGTGTTAACAAAATATACTTACAGAAACATGTTTTAAAAATCCATTGTGAGTGTTATTCTTAAATTGTGGAACCGTGACGTAACATAGGACGTAACGCGATATGTCATCAATGTGTTATTCTTAAATTGTGGAACCGTGACGTACATAGGACGTAACGCGATATGTCATCAATGTGTTATTCTTAAATTGTGGAACCGTGACGTAACATAGGACGTAACGCGATATGTCATCAAGTTATCATGATGTTACATAATGTTGCCCTGAGGACGCTCCTTCTGGGGGGTTTCTCCCCACCTTGATCCTCCTTGAGTGTGGCGCTCCGAGACACATACGGCGCGCCGACACCAAAGGTTATTTTATCGAGGTTTTCTTCCTCGTCTCCTGACTGGTGAAATCGGCTCGCCGTGCGCCATCGGACGTTCTCGTGCGACTTCGGTTTCACCTTCCTTCTTCTCGGTAATTTTTTAACGAGATTTTTTTCCTCCATGATACGCAGCTCCAGTGTACGCTTGCACTAGGTACACTGATGAGCGCTCTTCGACTGTGCGCCACACCGTGACCTCTGCTAGTTCAAAGAAACGGGAGTCTATACTTGCGTAGCAGTTTTGTTCCATTAAGTACTACTGCTTAATTTGGAGGAGGAGGATATTGTATTTTTAATACGCTTTTATTAGGTCGACCTGTATGTAACAAACTATGTAATGGAATCTAAGGCAACTAATTTAACAATCTTCGAAGGATCGTAGCGTAATGAAAATTGGCAGCTGTATGTAGTTCTAATACAATACTGATCTGTCTGAGACAATACGATAATATGGTACTGTCGAACTGATCTGATGATGGAGCCGGAAGATATGAACTGGAACTTCATGATGGAACATCGTATCATAGCTGTTTTTGGATTTCTTAGAAAAGTCTTGTAATTAACTTTGACCACCATTAGGTTTCAAGGTCTGATGATGAAACCGGAAGATAGGCACTGGCATTCCATGATGGAATATCGTATCATAGTCGTGTTTGCACTTGTGAGAAAGGCCACGTAATGGACTTTGAACACGATCAGGTTTCTAGGTTATAACAAACAACGATACAACCTCACCTGCACGTGGTGCACCCTTAAGAAACACATCATACTATGTGTGTATATGTTTAAAAGCGTGTTTTTTTAGTTTTTTTAAACTATATTTATTTTATTTATTTATTTACATAAAAAATGTATTTACATATAATATCAATTATCTAGTACCCATAGTAAAAGCTTTGCTTAGTTTGGGACTAGATGGCAGTGTGGGATTCTACCGAGAATATTTCTTTTTAACGCCTCGTCACCGGTAGAGTAAACATAATAACGGTGAAGCAATACTGAGATGGCATAAAGTGGATTACCGTCGACTTCTCGCCCACAGAATAGAAAACATAAAACATTAGTAGGTACAGTGCTCTCAGTATAAGTCAATTTTTTTATACTAAGCTCCATCTGATGGAAAGCAATTACCGCAACCTGTAGGTAGACGGGTAACAAAGGACATCACTCGTGTGTTGTCGATCCTGTAGAAACCTTTTTACACTGTTTTTGAAGAACCTCATACTATTAGAGCTCCGAGAACATTTCGGAGTTAATTTACAAATTAATAAGTAGTGTTGGTAACATTCCGTCCATATCACAACTACGTTTATTATTAAGATTTCGAATTATATAAAAGATTTAGTATTAACGCTTGCAACAAGAAAAATTGCTTGCGCGCCGCCTCCCGGCAGCAACTCCTTCCTTCCTGATGACCTCATACGCCGGAATACAACAAACTTCAAGGGAATTGTTATTTGACTGCGGTATTCTGTGAGGTAGTGGTATTTCCCCAGTCGAGCAATTTATCTACCTCTCTTTTTGCCAGAGCCTCGTTTGTCAGTCAGCAACACGTGCAGGCGAGCAGGTGAGGGTTTGGTTGATGAACCACTTACACCTCAAATACACAAACACTCGTACACAGATGTTCAAGAAGGAATTTTTAAAATTCCTTTGTTTATTCGCAAAAGGGTGATCTTGTGATAATCCTTTACAGATTCCCTTAATATCTGATCATGGTATCCGGAGATATAATTATAAAGAAAAAAATACGCAACATTTTTCATGTAACATCTTTTATGTAACATAAACAACGTTCATTGAAGTCGACGCCTATTCATACTACCGTCGTTTTACTTTATCTTTAAAGGTTTCATCTTCAAAAAGTTTTTATTTGTGAGGTACTCATATTTTAATGAATAAAGTACCGGTGTTGCAGCAGTCTGAAAAACCTGCTAATCTTTTGGAATATCGTAAACTGATTGGAGTGAGGTCACATATAAATACAAGCACAATGGCCCAATCAAGTGGCTACGTGCCGAAATAGCCTAGTGAAACGAATGCCTCTAGATCTTATAAGCATCCATTAGATTGAAGTAATTATTGACAATAAAAAAAACTATAATTGATTACTATCTAATTTATTACTTATAGTAATGTATAGTCATAATATCTGCGCGGCACCACCTCCCTTAATTTCAGATTATTTGTTCTCTACCCTAAGGTTATCTAGAAGAGATCGCTCAACGATAAGGACGCCTTTGTACTAGTACAGTAGTTATCTTTTGGAGCAATAAAGTATATTGCATTGCATTGTATTGTATTATTTTTTGGCTGGATATAGGTAACATTCTATAAGTACTCAAATATACAACATATGTATATATACAATACAAAATATATAATACATAATATTCATAAATACTGTTTTGTATCAGGGTACGACTCTTTCGTAGTATGATACTATTGTAATGAAAGCTTTTACATCTGTATTGAATGAGTAATTTATGAACATAAAAGCAAACGTTTGATTTTTATTATACTACGTCGGGTAATATACGGCCCGTCTGATGTAAATCGGTTACCGTATCCATATATGAAATATGAAATATCGCTCGCGTACCGCCATCCCAGCTGCCAACGCAGCAACTCCTTCCATTCTGGTGGCCTCACTCACTCGCTGTAACACAACAACTCTCGAGGGAATTATTATTTAGCTGCGGTATTCTGTGAGATGGAGGTACTTCACCATTCGGGCAACTTAAAATTACGTTGTGCCCTACTTCTCTTAACTTTAAGCCTTTGAAACTTCAAGTCTATTCAAATGTAAATGCAAAATTTTAGCACCACAAAAATAAATGACGTATACTTAACTATAACTTCCTATCTTATATGTAAGTATATATGATATTTTCCACTCTAGCCTGCCGATGATCATGGAAGTGACGCAAAACTCTATTGAACTTGTATGGATTCGTGTATTTATTATGTCTATATATTGCAATTAATTTATTCAAATTTATTATTAATCTAATTCAAATTTATTACATTGTCTTGTAGCATCGCATTGGTGTAAGTTGTAATGATGTTATAAATGTTTTCAAAAAATAGTTTTGTAACTGAATTAAACTTCATATTTAGCCTTACAATAAAATTGTAAATATTAATTTCGTTTATAACTTTTTAGCTAGTAAACAAAATATGTTGATGCCCAACCTCTCAAAAAGAAAAATAAATAAATAAAATTAATATAATATGTATATATTATATTTAATATATACATATTTGGATATATAATATAATATGTATATATTATAAATCCAAACATAAAAAAAAAAAAAAAAAAAAAAAAAAAAAAATATGTACGAGTATATATATAAAGATTTCATTTCTCTGTATAAAGTCTGTGGTAGAATCTAGCCCGCCTTTATGACCAAAATGTGTTCCAGAATTCCACTGGGCATCGTGTGTTAGGTGCCTGTAGAATGTTACACTACTTCATGGAGTTAAGTAATTGCTATCAGTTAGATTATATTGCGGAAGATAGAAACACATTTCGTTTGAGAGATGGAAAGTGGGATAATGATTGATGGACGTTGAGTAAAAATGTAACAGAAGTAAGGAAATATTCTAAAAAAGGTTAATACAAAAAGACAGCGAGTACGTAACGAGTACAGTCAACCAAAGAATAAGTTTTGCCTTATATCGTCTTAATCATTTTTTAGGGTTCCGTACCCAAAGGGTAAAACGGACCCTATTACTAAGGCTCCGCTGTCCGTCCGTCCGTCTGTCACCAGACTGTATCTCATGAACCGTGATAGTTAGATAGTTGAAATTTTCACAGATGATGTATTTCTGTTGCCGCTATAACAACAAATACAATAAAAATAGAATAAAACAAATATTTAAGGGTGGCTCCCATACAACAAACGTGATTTTTTTGCCGTTTTTATAGATAAACCTGAACCCTTCGTGCGCGAGTCCGACTCGCACTTGGCTGGTTTTTATTAATGTGATAACAGACGTATGTGAAATCAGATGATAAAGTTTTCGACATAGCTCTCAAAATCAGCAAGCTAAAGTGGGATTGGACCGGCCACATGTCCCCAGTCAACGATGGCAGATGGGGGACGAAAGTCCTGGAGTGGATGCCCCGTAGGTCGTAACGAAGTGTTGTGTGCCCCTACGACGATGATGACCTAAAAAAACAGCTAGAAGCGGGTGGATGCAGAAAGCTGAAGGTCGCATATGGTGACAAGCATTAGGGAAGACCTATGTGCAGCAGTGGACACACACCGGCTGATAATGATGAATGTTTTACGCTACTGAGGAAGCAAAGAGGTATGTATGTATATTCTTCTCTTGTAACCGTTTACGAAAGTTTAGCTACCTAAGTGGAAGAAGGTATTTTTTGGCAAGGTCTACAGCCGAATCGCTTGACATGGAAAAAATTACTAAAGTCCATAACGATTTCAATGAAATTTACAATATTATTAGGGATTTACCAGGACAGCCTATAACACCCAGGCATTTTAAACACCGAGGGTTCCGTACGTAGGATCATTATAAATAGTTCAGGTATATAATCGCGCCTAGTTTTTTTCGAGCTTTTCCTGAAATTCTATATTTTTCATTATAAATAAGAAATAATGCGTCGGAAAAAATAAATCTAAACTAATATTATAAAGAGGTAAGATTTGTTTGTTTTTTTGTTTGTTTGTTTGTAAAGAATTGGCTCCGAAACTACTGGACCGATTTCAAAAATTCTTTCACCAATAGAAAGCTACATTATTAGGGAGTAATATAGGCTATATTTTAATTTCAAAAAATTTGGGATCCGTAAGAAAATTGCAATATTGTAACACAAGGTAGAGCACAAAAATCTTTCTTGACGTGCGATGTGAAAACTGTTGATGTTATAACAAAACAATGTATTACGGATTTATAGGCCTTAATAAAATCTACAAAAAATTTCGCAAGACTATATATAGTCATAATAAGAGGTTTTGTGTTCTATTTTTCAATTAATGTTCCAATAAAAACAAAAGTGGGTCAAATTCCTCTTAAGATATTTACCCTTATCCAAATATATAGTTTTATCATCAAGGGTATCTATCTAGAAGTAAAATCCTTTTTAATTCATTACAATCGGAAGCACTTTTTAAAAGTATATACATATAATCATGTACGTATTCTAAAATTTGATTCAATAGTCGCTGGGAAAAAGAGTTGGTTAAATTGCGTTTAAAAATATAAAAAAAAAAACAACAAAAAAATGTAAAAAATTAAAAAAAATATGGCTACCCGTGCGGACTCGGGACGGGCTGCTGTAATATAATATAATAAAGAGGAAACATTGTATTTTTGTATGACGGATTGCTACATTATCCCTGAGTAACATAATAGGCTATATTTTTTACTAAATTGTCCACCCGTGCGAAGCCGGGACGGGCCGCTAGTAAAATATATTTTGCAATGTGCATATCAAGCCCTTTCATAGGATACCCCATTATCTAACTAGTAGCTTCAATTTGATATTTCTACTTATTAATGATGTTACTTGCCAAATTTCACAGTTCTAGGTCAACGGAAAGTACCCTAAGAGTTTTGATTCCCTTCAGAATGTGTCGAAATATGCGTTTTTTGCTGAATAAATGGCCGTATCTTTTTTCTACGTAAACTTAGCAGTTAGATTTTTTTACAACTTCATTGGACTTTAGACCTGAGTACACAGTTCAAATTTCAGTTTGAAACCTCCACGCATTCTCGACATAAAGGGTCTTGACAGACGGACAGATGGACAACAAAGTGATCTTAAAAGGGTTTCGTTTTTCCTTTTGTAGTACGGAACCCTAAAAATACAAAGAAACCGTTCACGCATCCGGCCCTTCTGATGTGAAGCAGTAACCCGCACCCATATTAAACGCTCGCAACAAGAAATATCACTCGCGCGCCGCCACCTGCCAACGTTGCAACTCAACTTTTTACGTCGGGTAGCTTACAAATAACTATAACCTACCTCTCTTTTGCCAGAGCCTCTTTCGCTGGTCGGCAGGGTGCATCAATTGCAGGTGCGGTTGGCTTTGGCTCTAAATATCGTGGTGAGTCCTTTACACCCCATTATATTATATCAACGTGTACAGGTACCTATTTTAAAGCGTTCGATAATAAAATTGATGTTATGCACCAAGCGTAACAAAGACATGACCTCTAGTTATTGATCGTTTGAAAAAGGAAACTAAGTTATATTCATAATGCTATTCATAGGCCCTTGTTGAACGAAGACCACTTATCATACTCCTGTAAAACGATAGACTATCGATTCTCTCTCGATTTTACCTATAAGATAATCGCCATGATGTATAGGTACGTTTCTCTTATTATCTTTTATATTTTCTTTTACTGAATTTCCACATTATTTGAGTGATATTTTGAAATGTTAGACCTGGCCAATTAAAAGCCCTAAAGGATAACAAACCTGACTACTTGATTTCACCTTTATCTCCACACATTCCTCAGAAAAAAGATCTTGATAGACGTGCAGACAGGCGGACAAAAGACAGTCGGACGGACGAACGGGCAGACGGGTATAGGTACGTTTCTCTTATTGTATTGTATCTTTTCTTTTACTGAATTTCCACCTCATTTGAGTCATATTTAAATGTTAATCATATTTATTATTTTTAATCTAATATATAAAATTTTCGTGTCGCAGTGTTTGTTACACTAAAAGACCGGGTCAGCTAGTATTATTATAAAATTAAAATAGTAGTTTATGAAACTGTTGCATAATAAGGGTTATTAAAACACGAGTGTGAGTTTATAACATGAGCCGAAGGCGAATGTTATAATAGACCACACGAGTATTTTAATACTTAATTATGTGCAGTTTCATACACTACTTTATCTAATCTCATGAAATATATGATAATAATATTTTGCTTTGATTAAATACAACCATGAAGTTAATTTAACAGCTATAATTCTTACCTATAAATCCATTTGCAGATCGAGCATGCGTAGTGAACATGCGCGACGCGCCGCGACGCGCCGCGCGGCGCCGCGTTCACAGATTATGTAGAAAAATTTTGCATAGCTGCAATGTATTTGCATTGCAACCTGTTTAAAATACCTGTATCCAGGGCTGAAGCTGTATCGGAATAGTAAAAAAGTTATTTTACGATACAGTTGTCCATATAAGAGCTGTATCGAAAAATAACTTTTTAAATTTATTTTGATAGCTTGTGCGTAAAGACTGTCATTAAGATACGGTGTTTAGTTTTTTAATGTGTAAATTTCAGTATGAGATTAGATAAAAATATTTATAATTTTATTGATATGACCACGCTAACCGCTTCAGACAGACCGACGCAGTATAAAAATACATATATTACTAGTTTATAATACCACTCAAATGGCGTTTGGTGGTACGAAATTTAGATGTCATGGGCATGATAAATCATTTTAATCCCACATAAAAGAGTTTTACTAAAATAATGACCAAGCTGGAGAAGTCTCGGGTAACAGCTAGTACTCTAAAAAATTAAAATGATACAGTATCACCCGCTCTTATAATATTTCCTTCGTAAGAAGATACTTATATATGGGATGCGATTTTAATGCATTACATTATCCAGTGGATTGTCTGGGGTTCGACGGGCCCACAACAACACCCCAAATTGAATATCCAGCGATCCCACAAAGTGGTCGATTATGCTGCAATACATGTCCCAAAAACCTTCGTAAAACCGTTCCTTTATTATTCAAATTCATCTCTCGGGATTGAATCTTCTCGGGAATATAATTTCAAAAAACTTTTTTTTTTTTACTACGTCGGTTACCGTAGCCATATTAACGCTCGCAACATGAAATATCGCTCGCGCACTGCTACCCCCGCTACCAACGCAGCAACTCCTTCCTTTAGGGTGACCTCACTCACTCGCAGGAACACAACAACCCTCAAGGGAATTGTTATTTGGCTGCGGTATTCTGTGAGGTGAAGGAAGTATATACAGGGGAAGTATCCCCAGTCGGGCAGCTTAAAAAATACGCTATGCCCTACCTCTCTTTTAGCCAGAGCCTCTTCTGTCAGTCAGCAGGGTGCACCACGTGCACGTGAGGTTGACTTTGGTTCAAAGATGTTGATGAACTACTTATGCCCCAAAACTCCTTTTATTACCGGTATAATGAGTTGGATATTTGCTTTCCGAACATTCGTATTGGCTCGTAGAAATTTACATAGGTATCAAATTTCAACTAAGACCGTTCAGTAGCTCCTAACAACATTAGCTGTGACAGACGGACAGACACAGATACTAGTGATACTACTTATAAAGGTTTTATAATTATATGAGAGGGGACAAACGAGCATGTAGGTCACATGATAGATAGCAATCTCATGGAGATCAGCCACACCAAGGAGTCGCCGAGCCGTTGTCAGCCTATACTCCTTCCTTTCTTTCTTTCTGGTGACCTCACTCACTATCAGGAACACAACAACCTTCAAGGGGATTGTTATTTGGCTGCGGTATTCTGTGAGGTGGATGTACTTCCCCAGTCGGGCAGCTTAGAAGATACGCTATGCCCTACGTCTGTTTTCGCCAGAGCCTCGTTTGTCAGTTAGCAGTGTGCACGTGCAGGCGAGGTTGGCGTTGTTTCAAAGATGTTGACGAACCCTTTAAACCCTATTTTGTTTGCTTTTTCATGTAGACGTATGAAACTTTAAAAAATACTAAAAAGAATCATTCGTTATACCGACATAAAAAATAGTTTTATTTATTTTTATACACTTACACTAATAATATGATGTAAAAACACAAAGCAACTTAATAAAGGCCTAATAATATGAAAAAAATGTTTGATCTTTTTCTAAGAAAATATGTCATAACATAGTATCTGTTTTTCTTGGCGCCCATAACTGAAGCTCAGAATATATTCTCGCCTCGGGGCCCCTCTTAGGAACCGTATAACAAACTTTGTTTCCCGTTAGAGGCAATATTTTGTTTGTGTCGTGTACCAACAATAACAAGGTAAGTGATAAGAAAGGTATTCAACGAACACGGCTTGCATTTAAATAATAATTATTTAATAAGTTTGGTGTTATCAAAAAATAGCCGAATTTCATCTGTAACGATGGACTGCTATGCCTTGTTTCGTAGTGTAATACTTAATAGGTAGATGGCGCCACACTACGACACACACACACACACAGAGAGAGAGAGAGAGAGAAGAAATATAAAATGCAAAAATCCGTCACCATCACAAACCTTCCTGGTAGCTCAGTTGGAAGAGCACTCGACCGGTCATCGGGAGGTCGTGGGTTGAAATCCCACCTAGGCGGTGGAGATGAGTTATTTCATTTTTAAATATTTATAATGGCTTCCATTCAAGCACCTTAATTACAATAATATATACAATACAATTACATAAAATTTAATCACACAGTAGAAGTATAAGATGCAAAAATTCGTCAGCAACACAAACCTTCCTGGTAGCTTAGTTGGAAGAGCACTCGACCGGTCATCGAGAGGTCGTGGGTTCAAATCCCACCTAGGGGGGGCAGGTGAATTTTTCCATTTTTCAAAAAATATTTATCTGGCAAGTTGGCCAAGACAACTATTTAAATAATAATAATTAAATTAGTTTGGCGTTATCAAAAAATAGCTGAATTTCATCTGCAACGATGGACTGCTATGCCTACTTTAGTAGTGTAATTACTTAATAGGTTGATGACGTCACACTGTGACTCACACAGTAGAAATATAAGATGCAAAAATTCGTCAGCAACACAAACCTTCCTGGTAGCTCAGTTGGAAGAGCACTCGACCGGTCATCGAGAGGTCGTGGGTTCAAATCCCACCTAGGGGGGCCAGGTGAATTTTTCCATTTTTCAAAAAATATTTATCTGGCAAGTTGGCCAAGACATCTATTTAAATAATAATGCCTTAATTACAAGCTTTCATTCAAGATAGTTTCCCCTGTCAGGGTGTTTGTAATCAAATCAAATGTAGGCAATCGATCAGTAGAGCTGGTGACAAGCCGCAACGACCTCCTAACCTTCGCGATATACTGACGAACTGCTGAGGATCGCGGTTACTCATTGAATGTAGGTGACATTGGGCTGGTAACTCAAAATCTATTGCGTAGGTCTTTGACCAGTAGTGCACAGCAATAGGCTGAAATTATAACATCCCATCCATGTGCACACCAACTCCGCCAACCCGTGTTGACCAGCGTGGTGGTGTATGCTCTAAACCCCCATTGATTAAAGGGAGGCCCGTATCCTACCAGTGGGATGAATAAGGATTGACGACGAGCGATTTTTTACGCGCGTATCCCGGTATCACGCGGCAATTTTCGAAAATCCTCTCTTATGGGATGCCTGCGCTGCGTCATAATAGCTACCTGTAGATATGCCAAGTTTGAACCCGGGGCCCTACCGCCGAAGCTGAAGCCGATTACCATTGTATTATTTGATTGCGAAAATCAAACTTCAGCCTAAATTTATGGTACTTGTGTTTAGGTTAGCTAATAGAAGCGCTGGAGCTCTACCGACTAAGCTGAAGATGTTTGTCAATAACTAAAATGAATGACCTATTTTTACCCGACTGCGACAGAAGGAGGGTTATGTTTTTCGAGAGTATGTATGTATGTATGTATAATTGTTTGGCACGCTCTGCAGCCTGAACGGCTGAATGGATTTTAGCTTGAGAGGTGTCGTTAGATTCGTATTTGCTGTGAGAGTGACATAGGCTACATTAAATATAAAAAAAATTAATATGGCGTTTGTGAGCCGCAAAATTGTCGTTGCAGTATTTTTTTTTTCTTCCTAATATATCGATATGGGTATCAAAATAAAGGTCTCGATGACCTGATTTCTAATATATATTTGACATATTAGTTTTTGCCTGCGGCTTTGCTTGTATGGAATTATATTATTGTTACGCGTGATTAATAAAGGAACAATATTTTCTGTCACCTAATTTTAGATGTGTCACTAATCTGCAGTACCCTACTAATAATATCTATCCCCAAGAAATATATAAGTGATCAAACTGTCTCTAAATATAAATCATCAGCTTAACAAACTACTATTATCATTTACTTCGTTTGATCATCAAAATAATAGATCTGTGACCAAATAAATAGATCAGCTCCTTAATTTAATGAAAAAATGGCTAATAGGGGCGAAGTCAAATTGGCGTCATATTCACTGACGAGTCTTACCAATAATACAATTACAATTAATGTAATAAATCATGTTTTGGTTAGATTTGAGTTGATTTTTGGTTAGGTTAAAGTTTTCTTGTGTCCTGTCATCGGAAATATGAATGATGTGGTGCCAAGTAAGCTTAATTATTAATAATTGACAGTATATTACATACAAAAACATTTATTTGGTACTAGACCTAGAAAATCATAGAGATATAGATCTCTATGATTTTAGGTGACTTATTGTGGAATCGATTTTATATTGTTTGGTGACTACATTTTGGTGACAAATCTATTATTTTGCGGGCAAACCCTATTAGTTAAGAAACACAAAACTAATTAAATTGGTGATAGCTTAAATGGTACCCATTAATGAATCTTTTGTAGGTGCAGTCGGGTTTTTGATTTTTTTAATTAACTTATAACTTGTTAGAATCAAAATATTCGATGGTAATCGGCTTCAGCTTCGGCGTTAGGGCCCCCGATCCGTCCAGTTATTTCAGTGTGTGGATGAAATAACGGATGGAGTTTAAAGATACACAGAAAGAAGAAGGCAGATTTACTAAGTTATATTACGACTGTTAACTTTTTACAAGTTTTCTTATACTCTGTGGTGCGTAAAGTTCGAACACAACAACACCATTGGGAGATATGTTTGAATATACTCGTAAATCCATAAAGTGAATATACGACGTTGATTTACATAATAGTACAGTCATAAGGCAAAAAAAGGGTCAACCTGGGAATGAGAGATAGTAAGCTTGTATAAACCTTTATTTTCTCAAAAGTCTCATAAAATCTTGTATCCGCGTCGCAAGATATCAATGATAAAAGGTGAAATGGTAAAGGCGAGTGAGTGAAGTCATCAGAAAGAAAAGAATGAGTATAGGCTGGCAATGGATCGGCGACCCCTCGGTGTTGCTGATCTCCATGGGCGATGGTGATTGCTTTCCATCAGGTACTAACATACTCGTTTGCCCACCTCTCATATAAAAATAAGGTCACAAAATAATTGTTTTTTTTTTTGCAAATTTCTCACTTTTTAAAATACCAAAATATGTAAGGTTTACAAGTTTAAAGCTTAATGCCTCACATTCGGAGGTGAAACCCTTTTGTATAACTATAAATCTTTTCCTTTTTATGAAGGGATTGAAGAAGGATTGCAAGCATTTGTTTCTCGTAGAAGAAGATTCGACCGCAACATTTATACAAGTCGATGGTAATGAAATTTCTTGGTTTATATAAAATATACATATATTGTAGTACACACAGACGCTGCAGAGTAACATTGTAAAACACTGTTAAATTTGCTACTTTCTGTTAAATTGAGTAATTTACTGAAGGTACGTTACTCGTACAGAACTCTTGTACAGTTCTGTACGAGTTCATCTAATGAATAACGAAGTAATTATCATCACGGTTCTACGTTTGTTTTTATTGATATCTATTTGTATATAAGATAGATAGAGCATTGCGTATTTTGTAAGCTGCCGGACTGGGGAAGTTTCTCCACCTCACAGAAGACCGCAGCCAAATTCATTTGAGGGCTCTTGTGTTCCTGCGAGTAAGTGAGGTCACCAGAAGGAAGGAGTTGCTGTGTTGCGAATGTTTATATGGCTATGGTAACCGCTTCATATCAGGTGATCCGTATGCTTGTCTGTCTTGTCACCCGACATAGTATAGTATAAGAGTACCATTTTTCTTTTTGAAGTACGAAAGAATAAAAATTAAAAATTCCACACGAAGAAACTGCAGGCATCAGTTTACTCGCAACGGTATTGATTCCCTCTTGTGTATTTCATATAGCCCGTGAATTGTTTCGGTTTCGGAAACTTTTATCGGGTTTGGCTGCTGGTTTTTTAGTGTATAAAATTCTAGCAGTCCAGTTGTGTATCGAGTCAATAAAGTAAGACAATAAAATGTTTTTGTAATAATACAGCTAAGTTAGTATTTTTACTCAATAGTGATTCATGGAAAGGTAGCTGAATCCATATTCACATATCCAATATTATATTTATATACTGAAATAAAAATGTAAAAGGGTGTTTCTCTGATTGTTTTTTTTATGACTAAACGAATTACTTGAAATGAAGTTTTGAAAACACGACTAAATATTTGGCATTTATCTCGAGGAAGGACATAATTATTATGCTAACTGCGATAATTAGCTTCTTAAACCCCCAGACGCAAAAACGACGAGGTGTTATAAAGTTATACTTTAGGTAATATTGTAATAATAATTTATAATGATTGTGATTACGATACTGCATTCAATCCAGATACGTTACCGTGCTAGACTAAATGTTTCACGCGGGTTGTAATTGGTGAGTTGAGAATAGGTAATATATATAATAATATGTAGTGCGAACGATATTATCAGTTCAGTTGAGAATAGATTATAGTACGAACGAGCTTTCGTACAACCCTTGCGCTCGGTTTCACTATCGACTCAGATGGGGGGTGAGGTCGCCTTGTGAGAGCGGCAGGGAGTGACCATATGTACGTAGTACTATTATTTATACTGTGGCCAGAGCCTTGTTAGTCAATCAGGAGGGTGCACCACGTATTGATGAGGTTGCCTTTTGGCTCAAAAACTGTGTGAGCCACTCACATTCTAAATACTCGTGTATAAATAAATATTACTGGACAACTTACATAGCGCCATCTAGTCCCAAATTAAGCGCAAAGCTTGGACTATGGGTACTAGACAACTGATTAATATACCTAAGTACATTTTTTTTTGTAAATACATACTTATAATCTATAGAAAACATCCAGACCAAAACAAACAGACATGTTCATGCACACAAATGTTTGCCTTGTGCGGGGATCGAACCGGCGAGCTCGGAGTCAAAGTGGCTATTGTTAACCATTCGACCATCGGGCTCGTCGGTATATTATTATAATAGCTCCTTTCGATTCACTGTTTTGACTAACTGAAAATGATGAACACAGCAATATTTTTTTTTCCAACTGTACAGTTCACCACGTATGTAACTAATTAGTTGAACATACACCCTCGAAGGTATGCAAAGGTATTAGTTAATAAACTAGTACAAAGCGATACGTTGCCACTAATGGTATATGCCAATTAATCAATAACCGCACGCTCAATATTACCATCAAACGAGTGACCACCGCCATTGATGTACGTACTTATGTTTTACGCTCGCTGCCGTCAACTTTGTGATATAAATATGGAAACTATATGAGAACTCAGGCGAGTCATTATACATATGGTAAATATATTTATTTATACTTAGGGTGTAAGTGATTCATTTTGATGATTGATCTTTGAACCAAAGGTAGCCTCACCTGAACGTGGTGCACCCTGATGATTAACAAACGAGGTTCTGGCGAAGAGAGAGGTAGGGCATAGCGTATTTTTAAGCTGTCCGACTGGGGAAGTACCTCCACCTCACAGAATACCGCAGCCAAATAACAATTCCCTTTAGGGTTCCTGCGAGTGAGTGAGGTCACCAGAAAGAAAAGAAGGAGTAAAGGCTGGCAATAGATCGGCGACCCCTCGGTGTTGCTGATCTTCACTGGCGGTGGTGATTTCTTTACATCAGGTGACCCACATTCTCATTTGCCCCCTGTCATATTAAAATTTAAAAAATATATTTGTTTTTTAATGCTATGCAATCTGACAGCTTGATGTATAAATGTGACGCCCTAGCTGGTAAATGAATGGAAATCCTAGCAAAGGCTATCCGGACCTGGACGACTTGTGTCAAATAAAGGCCAGCCCTATGATCATGAGAAGTATCGACCAAGCGCTTTGCTACTTCTCTAAATAGAAGCCTCGGAATTGTATTCGGACTCCATGGCCCAAACATTTCGACCCCAAACGGCTCAAATATATAATGCTAATATATATATAAAATTCTCGTATCACAATGTTAGTTACCATACTCCTCCGAAACGGCTTGACCGATTGTTATGAAATTTTATATACATATTCAGTAGGTCTAAGAATAGGTTATTATCTATTTTTTATACCAAAAGATTTTTTGCCGGTTCAGCTAGTAACCTATAAGATTTACATATTTGCCGCTTAAGTGTCTCAATTTATTTACATGTCAAAGTTTATTTACATGAAAAATATAAGTCTTAATAACGTAAACCATACAAACATCATACCGCTTATTATTATAGTACTTCCCCTACATATAGCGCGGCTATGTGACAGTTGTATAGACTCAGAGCATCTGACTAATTGACATAGTTTCCACTGAATGGGCATATCTAGGATTACTTTGTAACTACCATTAAACACGAATGAATGGAGCTTGTCAATGTGAAAATTGAATCCAAAAGCGAAACAGAAATATCATCTTTTTGACCACATTGAATAGGTTTTCGTTTCGAAGCTATTGAAAGCATTTCATTGAAATGCAATCTGTGCAGCGTTAGTTTTGTTAGTTCTCGGTGCGACTTGTGGAATTAAGCCATCAATAGTTGTAGAACAGAGTCATTAGCTGTTTGAAGTTTGCTTTTAACTATCGACAGTTGATTAATTTAGAAAATAAACTGACTCTGGGAGGTATTATTGCGCTGTCTACTTCATATTATGTTTCCAATCGAAAGCCGATTGCTTTTAGCTAATTCACTATTTTACAGTTCAAATTATACATATGAAACAAGTATACAGTAATATATTTGTTTGTTTGTTTGTTTGTAGTATCTTTATTGTACATAAAGAACATATAATTCATACACAATATAACTAGTAGAATTTCATGAACGGGCTTATCTCTATAAGAGATCTCTACCAGCCAACCTTCAAGTGTTGGATAAGAAAATAAATATATATTATTGGGGCTTGAGTGGCTCCCCATTCACTAGCGATACACAGCGAACGCTGTCACATAGTGAAAAAAGATACGATATTATGACATCTCTTCTTTTGGGCTCTCATAGAAACTCAGATTTTTACCGATGGTATAGCGGTGGCTGGGCAATTCATGCAAAAAGAAATTGTGTTTTTCTGCATATTCTATAAAACGTATAAACGAGTAACTCTTTTCTTAATATATAAAATAGAAATCTTAGATTATCAATTGGTCTCGACTAGATGCCGCGGCGCACTTGTAAAATGCGGCAACAAATACTACGCCGAACTCGGTGTACCCGAGCCTGTTGCAATACTTCATGCACATTAGCATCTCTGCACATCAGTTGCAATACAATTCTTCACGCACACTAGCATCTCTGCACATTGTTTTACGCACACTACAATATTGAGTTGCCGCATTCACGGAGCTGTTGTTTTTAGATAGTGCGGCATCTAGTCGAAGCGGAGCGGCGACCAATTGTTAATCTATGATAGAAACCATATAGACTTTGTTTGTTTCTTAATACAAACAAACATATTGTTCAAATTACATAATGAATAAGTACATGAAAAATAAAGAGGTACAAAGGCGAACTTATTCCACATCGGAATCTCTTCCAGTCAACTTTAGAGTAACTGCGTGGAGTGGCCATTACAGTGATTGGCAAGTAGAACATCGAATAATAAATGAAAGAAGGAAATTTGCACACAATCAAATAAAATACACAAATAACAAAATTGTAAAACTATTACACAGTATAGTAAACTAGGGAATATTACAAGTTTAAGAATTATTCTATATTATTCCCCACCATACAACTTATTGTGCTGAACGGCTGCGGTAGAGTATAACCTAATGAACACTCAAAGCAGTCTCTCCCACTCACGAAACTATAATGGATATGTCGACCTTCAAGAAAAGAGCTTGCACTTGTTTTAGTAGCTGATAACTAGGGCCCGGATTTATACGAATACATAGAGACATGAATACGTTTTTTTTTATATGAAAGAAGGGCAAACGAGCATGTGGGTCACCTTGTGGAAAGCAATTACCACCGCCCATGGAGATCAGCAACACCAAAGGGTTGCCGATCCTTTGCCAGCCTTTTAAGGGAATTAAATACTCTATTCTTGAAATACCGCTGACGGAAGTTGATTCCACAATTTCACCGTTCGTGGTATAAAATGTCTCAGGAAACGTACTGTAGTAGATCGCCAATTATCAAGATGATATGGATGGAATTTTAATTTATGGCGAGTTGTACGATAGTGGAAATTTGCGGCAGGTGTCAAATCAAACAGCTCATCCGAGGACTGCCCGTGATATAACTCTACAAAATTTCTTCCATAGGAAGCAAATAAAAAAAAAATGATATTATAATCGGGGGATACAGCGTAAGGACTATGGAAGATCGCGTGCGGGGGAGGGGGAAGCGCTGCCATTTTGAGATAATTTTAGTGCATATAAAGTATTAACGTACAACACACGGCCGTGTCCATGACAAAGCCACACCCCATTTTTTTTTTTCGTTCCTGATGTTATTTTCTACGTTGGTAAATTATCCATGCATAGGAAATAAAAAAACCGGACAAGTGCGAGTCGGACTCGCCCACCGAGGGTTCCGTAGGTACGTAGTATCATTATTAAATTTGATATTTTTCATTATAAATAAGAAATAATGCGTCGAAAAAAATAAATAAAATATATTTTGCAATGTGTACATCAAGCCCTTTCATATGATACCCCATTTGAACTAGTAGTTTCAATTTGAAATTTCGACACCCTATAAAAAATATAGACCCCCTATTTTTTTAGATCTATTTACAAATGTATAGTTTTGAGATTTATTCCTGTACTTGTAGTCTATAATGATGTTACTTGCCAAATTTCATAGTTCTAGGTCAACGGGAAGTACCCTATAGGTTTTGATTCCTTTGAGTGTGTCGAAATATGCGTTTTTTGCTGAATAAACGGCCGTAACTTTTTTCTACGTAAACTTAGCAATTTGATTTTTTTTTAACTTCATGGGACCGTAGACCTGTGTATACAGTTCAAATTTCAGCTTGATACCTCCACGCATTCTCGACATAGAAATGTTTGACAGACAGACAGACAGACAGACAGACAGACAGACAGACAGACAGACAGACAGACAGACAGACAGACAGACAGACAGACAGACGGACAACAAAGTGATCTTATAAGGGTTCCGTTTTTCCTTTTGAGGTTCGGAACCCTAAAAAGATATAATAATCATTGAGTACTAGCTTTTTTTCAACCATATAGTATTTAAAATTATATATCTATATATAACATTATCCATTTTTGTTACAGATAATAAATCATCATTGAAACCTATTATTATTGGTAAGTAAATTACAAACAAAAAATCTACCATAATTTAAAGTATATGGTACCTACCTATCAAAACAGGTTGTATTGTTATAACGGTGGTTATAACAGGTCGTACGCTTGTTTGTCACCCTACTCGTATAAAAAAAATATTAAAATTTTCCGAAACTACTTTGCAGAGAATGATTAACACTATTTAAAATTATTATTGATTTATAATTAAATAATTTAAAATAAAAGAAAATTACATTCAAGGAAATGTTTATTTATATCCTAATAAATGCATATTTTATTCAAAGTTAAAGGTGTACATACTGCCTATAAGTTCTTATCTAGCCATAAAATCGTCATTCATCTTTATTAGGTAATACTGACCAAAAGTCTCAAGATATATCCAATTTTGAGTACCTAAAACAAACATAAACTTGTTACATATTTATTAAAATACCTAGAAAAAATATACATGATCACGCAGCGTACCCACGGGTGACAGATACCCATGATTAATAACTGTGGTGGCGACAATAATTTTGATTTAGTAAAGTAATCGACTGCCCGCGACGCGCAGTTGTTAAAGCGATGTCGTCACACGAGCCGCGGGACACACTGGTTAGTGCCAGGTGTTCGAATTTATTTTGACAATTGATGCTTAAAATTATAAAACCATCAATTGCCAAAATAAATTTGACAATTGATTGACACCTTCAGATTTAATAAATGTATATCATCCGTACTTTCCTGAAGACATTCTCTAGAATTCTAGATGATAGCACAATGATAGTGAAAACTGCATCCGCTGATTTGCAATAAGCGGGATTGCAATACAATATACATTTATTTTGATGATTTTATTTAAACAGAAATTGAAAAATATTCCACAATTATTTATCCCATATACACATAAAACACACAAATAAGAATAGAATTCTTAAATAAGCAATTTTAATAATAACAAACAAAGTCGTTATACTAACTGAAATAAAATAGCAGCGAAAAAAGACAACAGTAATGCACGTAGTGCGTGGGTGACGGATACCCGTGATAAATCACTGCGGAGCGGAGGAGACAATAATTTTGACGTAGTGAAGTAATATCTTGAGTTGCTCATCGCAGGCCAATTTGTAAGCAGTCGCACCTGTGCTCGCCTCTCGATTTTCTCTTTTGGTGTTGTTTATTATTTTTAATTTCTTATTTCAATTAGCATTAGCATCAAAAAATACCGGCAGCAGCTGGATATGAAAGAGGAAGATTGTATAAGATGGAACACATTGGAAATTGACCAGAAAACTACATACAGTATAGGGTTCTTCAAGAAAGGCGTAAAGGGGTGTATACATGGTCGTCAACGCGTGAGTGATGCCTCTAGTATCGCAAACGTCATTCTAACATCGAGTGTGATCAAACAAGCGTACGACCTGCCTAACGGTAAGCAGTCATTGCGACCTTCCATAGGCTGCATTGACTGCTTACCATTAGGCATTAGGCAGGCAGGTTGTAGGCTTGTTTGATTAATTTCTTACCATTAGGCAGGGCGTACGCTTATTTATCGCCCTAGATATATAAAAAAAGATTGTTTGTATTCAGCACTAATTGACAGATACTCTTAATGTTGATCCTTTTAAACCACAAAACATGGATAAATAAAGGTTTGCTATAGTAAAGCAATCGAAAACAAAAAATTGTTCATATCTCCGAGATTTTTTTTTTCGAAATGACTACTTAGATATATCAATTTATAATAATAAAACTCAGTTGAGGTTTTGCGTACTTGGAGTTGTATAAACGACTACTTAGATTGCTTTTAGTAATAACATCGCCTTGTTGCACATACACTATATATATATATATATATATACTCTATAAGTGGATATTTTCCGTATGCTGACTAATTTTTTTCTGTAGCTTTTGTAGTGTAAATAAAGCATATTCTATCTATATATCTATAGCTGCATGTTACAACACTTTTGCTTAAATATCTGCCTACTTCGAGCCAGAAATGATTCAAATAAATACGATTTACTGAAATAATATCTTAAAACCTTTACAATATTCGTCCTTCATTGTTCTACGAGAAATGCCCAAAGGTATTGCTTAAATAATCCCCAATTTACGCTAATACCGATTAGAGGTACCTACCTCTTCGCAAATTCAGAAGGCCTTTCAAGTACCTACTTGAAAGGCTTTTTGAATTTGCAAAAAGGTTTATATAAATAAAAATCTATCTTTTAAATAAAAAGAGCAACAGACTTTACTGAAATTGACCATGTTTGGGTTAAACAACGATGTACGTATTAATGAAATCAGTTATTGTTAATAAATACTTAATAGCTTCACAATTTATAGCTTTTATATAATAGCTTATAAAAAAGCAATATCTTTTTAAACAAGCCTTTATGTTTTTTATTATTAATTTTAATAATAAAAAACTCTAAAAAGTTTCGTTGCTGTGTTTCGCTCACCAAGCACTTTAATTTGACACTCTTAATATAAGGCATCCATTTTGTGGCTGCCGCCATATTGGATCAAATATGGCGGCATTTACATAATCGTGCATTGTCACAAAAACTAAGTGTAACGATGATTTTTAGATTTTAATTTTCTCTACAACTTTTAAAACGCATAGGTTTTTTTAAATAAATATATATTTTTATCACCTAAACTACAATACTTTTTCTGTCCACTTTCGCACATAGATTTTTAAACGTTTACAGGCTATTGATAATCGCTTCAAATTAGGCAGACCATGGTCATGTTCTATGAAAATCAACAGGAATAACAAGTAGATTTTAACTTTTATTAAAAACCTTTTTTATTATAATCTATGTTTTTTTCATAGGCATTATAATACGATTGTCCGGAGCGGGGAGTCATACGATGACAAAATATAGAAACTGTTAATATGACTACTGTAGATCATAAAAATATGAAATAAAAGCTTCGGGATAATAAAATATGTGACGTAAAGTGACCGCTTCTATAACGGTTCATGATGATTGATGTATGAAGTATATTAAGGGCAATAAAACTTTTGTGATTGACCGATCGAGTCGAATGTTCATATTATAATGTTTAAGTATTGTATTTATTATATGTGCACTCATAAATAAGTAACGATCAATTTTACGGAATTAGTATGAAATATATATGAAGCGATTTCAGTACGTATGAAATAATCATTATGTTGTAAATAAATAAATATTTCTAGATAATTTACACAGCGCTGTTTGCTACGGTAGTGGTATAACAAAATGTAATTCTTAGTCAAGGGTGTCCAACCTTTTTACTCAAATATCCGGCTAAACTATCGGGTTTGTTTGGCTTTTCTGTCTTAAGTGCAACCCTGTGTGCTGTGGCAGTTCTTCAATTTCGCTTCTTCGCAGTGACATAACGATCTTTTAGGAAATTGTTATTCGGCAGTAGTTTATCTTACATTGCCAAAGACTCGTGGTTTTTATTCTAAACTTAAAGGTGAGTCACTTACAACCCTAACAACAGAAAGTAACTTAGATTAATTTTACTCCCAGAACATAACAGTTCCTTCACTGACTGACGAAAACTTTGGATTAGAGTCAAGAAATTTTCCCCATACCTAGATGTCCAATATAAAAAATTGTATGTTTGTCCTCAATCACGCTAAAACGCCTAAACGGATTTCGATGACACTTTACATATAGATAATTTCTAATCTGGATTAATCAGTCATCTCTTTAGTCCTGGCTATACAGGAGACACAGTTGTAGAAAATGATGTGTGCCAAAAATATAGTTTAATACATAGTATACCTACTTATTACATATTTACATATTCTATTCCAATAATGTACTCGTGCGGACGAAGTCAAAGCCAAAAATATGGAATGAACGAAACGATATAAACAGTTTACACTGCTATCCATTTTCTTCATTAATTCATTTCGGATTTTCCATACAGCGTTTCTGAAGGTACAGTAGGTTTTCAAGCGGATTTTGTTTGATGTCTGAAATAAGCCCAGTTACTTATTGTATTTTTTAATTGTAACAGTTTTTATTACTCATCAAGCAAAGTATAGTAATTATATGAACCCTTCACAAATTCACAGGAATAGGTACATTATGATAATAATGTTCCAACAATTAATCCAAGTGCCAACAATCAACAGTATCCACTTTGAAACAACAGTGATTCTTCGTCAACGCTTATTCATCCCACTGTTAGGATACGGGTCTCCCCTCAGTCGAAGGGGTTTTAGAGCATACTCCACCACGCTGCTCAACTGCGGGTTGGCGGAGGACAATGTTTTCAAGCCGCCTAAACGTCACTGACTTGGCTTAACGACTGTCATCTAATCACAGCAGCCGGACCGTATAATGGCTTAACGTGCCCTCCGAAGCACGAAAGAGCCCCAGATGAATAAACCCCTCCATGGACTGGCTGCGGACGACGTTGCTTGACTTGCGTGATCGATTAGATTTACATATTTTACAGGATAAGCAATGTGTAAATAATGCCTCTAGTACTTTAATCGACCATAGGCTATATTGATGTCGTATGCTTGCTTATGTCATCTTAGGCGTATAAAAAATCAAAGTAACTTTGCCGTTAAAAGTTCCGAGATAAGGAAACCCATCCATGGTCAGGTTACGGTCGACGTTGCTTAACTTGCATGTTCGATTAGACTGACACGTGCAACGACACCATCGAGTTCCTGAAAGTAACAGTGATTATTTTAGATAAATTGATATAAGATTTTTAATGCCTGAAACACAGAAAGTCTCTTCAGGCATATGGTAAAAAGTTAATTTTGATCTATGTTATGTTTTTATCACCTAAGTTTATCAATAAAGATTATTATTGATATAGTTTAGAACCAAAACAGTTGCACACTGTATTTGTTACCCGACTACTGAAAAATAGTCAAAAATGATAACTATGTACCAAATTAAAGTAAACCCCGCTTTTCAGAATCAAACAGCCCGATCGGAATCATTTCAAATAAATTAATAAATTTATCATCGGCTTTTTTTTCTATGCGAGGGGGGGAAACGAGCATGTTGGCCCCTGATGGAAAGCAATCACCACCGCTCATGGAGATCAGCAACACCACTCACACAACACTGCTACTCCCGCTGCCAACTCAGCAACTCCTTCCTTTCTTTCTGGTGACTTCGCTCACTTGCAGGAACACAACAACCCTCAAGGTAAATGTTATTTAGTTGGGATATTCTGTGAGGGGGGTACTTCTCCAGTCGGGCAGCTTAAAAAATACGCTGAGCCCTACCTCTCTTTTCGCCAGAACCTCGTTTGTCAATGAGCAGGGTGCACCACGTACAGGTGAGGTTAGCTTTGGGTCGAAAGATAACGAATTGATGAACCACTTACAACTTACACCCCAAAATCTTGGGTTGATATGATCACATAGATTTAGGCCTATTTTGAAAGCAGTTCTGCCCCCTTACCACCTCTCTTATTGCGATTCAATAACTGAATAGAATGCTTATTCATACCAATGAATAAGCGACTCTATTCCAGAATATATTCCAGAATAATAATTCAATCCAGAAGAATATAATCCAGAAGAATATATTCCAGAATTAATATTCCAGAATAGAGTCGCTTATTCATTGGTATGAATAAGCATTCTATTCAGTTATTTAATCGCAATAAGAGATGGTGGTAAGGGGGCTGGTTTTAGTTAGTCTGTTGTACTGCATTGTAGATAACAGGTAAATAAAAAGTAATAACCTTTCTTACCTGCAACATGTTACACATATACATCTTCATGTACAAAACCTGTATCGGCAATTCTCCAAACTCGCTTATAGTTCTTACCTGTGTTAGTGGCATACACTGAAAAACTTTTATAAAATAAGGAAGGTCACACTCACGGGCTCCTACTCTATTAATTTTTTTAGATATGTGAGTATCGATTTCACTATATTTATTGCTTGTTTCATTCATTCACGCGCCTGGACATTGGCCAGGTTTTAACTCAAAATCTTTTCAATAATAATTGTAAAATCATTTGTTTGCAGACCAATATGTTTACAATTAATAATAAACATAAGTAGTAAATATAATAGTAGTAAATACTAATTTAGTAACAGCACGTTCAGAAGGCGACGTATATCGCGTTGCATTTGACAACCGATCTCGGAACTTCCGAAATACGACGCCATCCGACCAAAATTCCTCCCTTAAAAAGGTTAATAGATGATGGGTTGGAACTCTCACCACAAATAAATTAAAATTCACTTTATGACAGGACTTCAACCACGCAACCCTAAGGGTAACCTTTGTATTTGTTAAATTAAAGCAAGACAATATAGAACCTAATAAATTTAACGTAAACAATGATATGTCTCAGATTGTGCCATACGTATTTGTTGGATTTTGAAATCTTAGGCAAAAAATTACCCAAGCAATCTCGAGACAGAACGACTAGTATTTAACACCAGCAAGCTAACAAGTTATTACTTTAAGAACTTGATTCAATAACAGCCATTAAATTCACGAAGTATCTCGGTATCTGCTGACATAATTTAACTTTGATGAAGTCCGCTCTACTCCTAATAAACTATCTCGACTACGTCCAAATATTAGAGTATGCTTTTCAATGAAACTTTATGTTTATCTTCACTTAGTGCTGGGTTCGTCAAAGTAGTCAAAGTGCTTATAAACTGACAGTAGAGTAAACATGAGTATGCTTTATGCTGACAGATTATAAAAAAGATAAAGGAGATATTTTTTTCGTCCTATTTATGGAGCTAAAAAATAAGGTTTTGGGGTGCAAATGGCACGCCATGATCTTTAAAGCCAAAGCCAAACTCACCTGCACGTAGTGCACCCTGCCGACTGGCAAAGAGAGTTAAGGATACAGTTATTTGTAAGCTGTCCGACTACCTCCACCTCACTGAATACCGCATTCAAATAACAATTCCCTTGAGGGTTGTTGTGTCCCTGCGAGTGAGTGAGGTCACCAGAAAGAAAGGAAGGAGTTGCTGCATTGGCAGCGGGGGTGGTGGCGCGCGAGAGACATTCATGTTCCGAGCGTTAATGTGGCTACGGTAAACGCTTCTCATCAGGCGGGCCGTATGCTTGTCCGTCACCCGATATAGTATAAAAAAGGTTTTTTTTTAAATCATTAAGGTGGCAAACAAGTATACAGCCTGCCTTATGGTAAGCAGTTATCGCAGCCTATAGATGCCAGCATCACCAGAGGGATCACTCAAGCGTCGCCGAAATCTCGAAAACCAAATTCAAATCTAACGTCCAAAATCAAAATCGGAAAACCAAAAGACAAAATCCAAATCCAAAAGCCAAGGGATAAAACTGAGAATCCAAAATCCAAATCTTAATTTAATTTCAAAAATACATTTGCATGACTTGCGTTTTTTACAATTTTTTATTACAAAACCGAAACCAACCAAGAAATAATCTGAAAACAGACTACAGTCGACGTTGCTTGACTTGTGTTATTACAAAACTGAAAGTCAAAAAAGGAATAATCTGAATACGGTACTGAATACGGTCAACCTTGCTTGACTTGTGTTATTACAAAACTGGCGGTTTTGTAATAACACGTATGGTAATAGTGTACGGTGCAGAGACTTGGACCGAAGGGCTGATCTGACTTTAGATCAGCCCTCGCACAGCGAGCGATGGAGAGGACTAAGCTCGAATTTCAGGAGGATCGAATTCAAAGCGACGATATTCGACGGAGAAGCTAAGGACGACGATGAAGCGTTGGACGTTACGCTCCCGCTCCCCTCACCCTCTCTAGATGCGCCGATGAGCAAAAAAAAAATGGCTGGAAGTAGCTGGATGAGAAATGTGGAGACTTGCAGCAGTGAGTCACAGGCTAATGATGACGATATAAAATCAAACCTGAATCTGCTTCAGCTTTAGCGGTTCCTGTAGTAAATGCTAAAGAGATCAATTGTCTTTGGACATTATCTAACAGTGAGCGAAATCATGATAAAAAAAATGCGCCCATTTTATGCAAGAACAATGAACAGTTATTTATTACAAAACCGCCATGATCTGCGTTGCATGACGAGCTCAGTGGTGGAATGCTTAACAATGACCACTTTGTTAAGCATTCGACCACTTCAGCTTCGGCGGTAGGGTCCCCGGTCTGGGTGTTTTCTATATGTTATGTATCATCATCAGATCCGTTTTAGTCTCCACTACAGGAGCACGACCCTCTCTCGTCCGTCCTAGACGGAAGGAGGATTACTCCCCACGCTGGCCAAACAGGTTGGGGAGGCCTAATCGATATTTGATAATGTATTTCCCTTAGTCGCCTTGTACGACATCCACGAGAAGAAACGAAGTGATAATTCTATTCTAGTCTGCCGGAAACCACACGGCCAATTATATGTATGTATTTACAAAAAATATATATATATTTAAATATATAAGCTATCTAGTACCCTTAATACAAGCTTTGCTTAGTTTAGGACTAATAAATAAATATTACTGGGCAATTAAACAACGCCATCTGCGTTGTGTAATTGCCCAGTAATATTTATTTATTTGCAGTTAATAAAAAAACAAAAATATATTTATTGGAACGTAAACAATTTATCACATAGTGTACTATAATGACCACATTTGTTATGACCTGTGTCGCAGCCATTAACGCCCACATTCCTTCGGCAGGGGTATACAGTACAACATACATCACATTTCAAGTAGCTAAGTGCTTAAATATGTAAGAATTGAAATATATTCAAGACCGTATAACATAGTTACATACATATAATATATATAGAGCTTGTATACCTATATAAACACTGTGCACACGAATGTTTACCTCATGCGGATACCATCAAATAATGGTTGGTGGTTTTTTTTTTATATGAGAGAGGAGCAAACGAGCATGTGGGTCACCTGATGGAAAGCAATCTCCACCGCCCATAGAAATCAGCAACACCAAGAGTTCGCCGATCCGTTACTAGCCTATATTTCTTTCTTTCTATCTGGTGAGTTCACTGGCTTGCAGGAACACAACAACCCTCAAGGGAATTATTATTAGACTGTGAATTGGAGGCACTTCCCTTGACGGACAGTTTAAAAAATACGCTACGGTCTACCTCTTTTTTCGCCAGAGCCTCGTTTGGCAGTCAGCAGGGTGCACCACGTGCAGGTTAGGACGTTTTTAACTTTCGTTTAAAAGTGTTGATAAACTACTTACACCCCAAAGTAGTGAGGCAAAAGTTTACATACTTATAAATAGATATTACAAAGTAATAGTGGCCGCAAATTAAGGTATTAGATTTTCTTACAATGTTACGAATTACTGGTAAAATAAGTACAGTCAGATGCTTGTAAATAAATACTTTTATTGGCACATGATTCCATGTTTATGGCCTGATTTTGGGCTATAAAATTTATCAGTAACTTTGCGATACGTAACATTGTTAGTAAAACTAATTCCATTTTTAGGGTTGCCTACACAAAAAGAATAATTAATTTTAATTAATATATTTTTTTTTTTTTTTTTTATACTACGACGGATGGCAGACAAGCATACGGCCCGCCTGATGTGAAGCGGTTACCGTAGCCATATTAACGCTCGCAACATAAAATATCGCTCGCGCGCCACCACCCCCGCTGCAAACGCAGCATCTCCTTTCTTTCTGGTGACCTCACTCACTCGCAGGAACACAACAACCCTCAAGGGAATTGTTATTTGGCTGCGGTATTCTGTGAGGTGGAGGTACATTCCCCAGTTGGGTAGCTTACAATTACGCTCCCTACCTCTCTTTTCGCCAGAGCTTCGTTTGTCAGTCAGCAGGGTGCACCGCGTGCAGGTGAAGTTGGCTTTGGTTCAAAGATGTTGATGAACCACTTGCACCCCAAAAATAAATAATTTTAACAAAAAAAAACTCCAAACATTACTCTACATTTATGTATGTAGATCACAGAAATAAAAAAAACAGGTAGAAATCGTATGACGACCTATTAGTAAGAAAACCTTTGTCGCCAAACTCACACATGTAAAGCAAAATGTTAACGTGTTACTACATGCATGTTTGTGCTATGATTGGTCTAAAAATACTGTAAAAAATGACATATATACAAAAATATGTTAGTTTAAATTCAACCTTTTGCAGTTATGACATGGTTCATAAACAATTAAATCCCGAATAAGCATCTAGTGAGCAATAGCTGTACTTCTTATTCTGTCAGATTCTAAACAGTATAGCTAATCGACGCAAGGTGGCGCTACTAATATTGATTTTAATATTATGACTTCTGTCCTTGACTAAAGGCTGATATTTGAATGACCGTACTGCACGAATGTCGATATCACTACTTTTCGAAGTGATGTAGTAATGAGGAACACCAAGTATCACCGAGTACTGCTACCGGATTAATGAATATCTACCTATTATAATTTTTGGTACCATAAAATTGAATATTTTTACAATCTTTTCTTCAACTTACAATGTATGTATGTCAGTATGTAACAATGTTTGTTCGGGTGGAATGCATTCGGGTGGTGCAACTTAATTTTGAGACAGATTTTCAACCGATTGAGCTGAAATTTTGTAGTACACGTTTGTTTGGATGACAATGCATGATAAACGTAAAAGCTGCCGTAGAAGCTTGTCCCAAAAAATATTTTTTTGAAAAAACTTATTAATTATGATGATATATGATGATGATAGGTGAAATCATACTTCACACTAATAATTATAAATGCGACAATTTGTGAGGATGTTTAGAACTTTGTGACTCGATCAGACTAGATGAAATTTTGCACAAATATAGATAGTCTGGATTAATATATAGGATACTTTATATGTGACAACGAAGTGCTACGCGAGCGAAGCCTCGCGCTACAGCTGGTTTCTTATGCCTGCCTATATTTATTTATAATTTATAACATTTCTTACAATTTATTATATTATGTTCATAATTATGATATAATATTTTTTCATAATTCAAAAATTATACTGTTTCAATATCGTGATGGGAGTAAATAATCAAGTAAATAAATACTGACGATACATGACTCACATCACTAATCGATTAACGCTAGAATGTTCTAAACAAGAGACGTGGAGTGCGTTAGAAATTTGACCTTAAAATTAAACGCATAAAGGTTACTTTAGTTTGTTCGCGTTTGTGCATTTTATTGAATATGCTTAAATTCTATTAAATAATGAAAATAATGAGAAATATTACTTACCGATGGTATGAAATGCCACCATTAGACACATTATTTTTGCTACTATTATTCTTACACGATAATATGGCACAAGAAGGCATTTTTATATTTTTTTTCTATGATTGTTTCCGCGGCTGTGACAAATGACGACTGAGATATGCGACGATCGAGATATGCCAAATTGGAGTATATTGACCTACGCGGGTAACGCCCACTTGTTATTTCTAGTCCTTTTTTATTTCTGTGATGTAGATACAGGCTGATGATGATGATGATGATGAAAAAATGTGGGACCAATCTAGAAGTAGGTATACTCTTTCAAATATTTTTTTTTTACAAATCGTTTTATAAATCACGGAGTAATTAAGTAACAAACATTAAAAAAAATACAGCCGAATTGAGAACCTCCTCCTTTTTTGGAGTCGGTTAAAAAGATAAACTAGGGGAACCTATCTTTTAAATAATTCAAGTTACACTGAGAAGCTCACCGTAAAATTTTCCATTTTACGCCCAGCAACACTACAGCTGGAAACATCAAAGACACTAGTTTGTTAAGGCTCATTTAACATACACAAAATATTAGTTATTCATCAGATAGACCAATGCAAACGAGGTCGCTTGTTCCCGACAAATTCTTTCATTTCATATATTCATGAAGCATTTTGCATTTATGAATGCCATCTAATCTCGCATTTCAGTTACTCTAAGAGTACTGTCTCTTTTACACTCTCTGATAATGTAAATGTTCTTTACTTTTGTGAGGCACCATTATTTAGTAGATACACATTTAAGGCTGTGTTTAAGGGCAAAAGAACATTAATTAAATACGAATTTACTTGAGCTTATTATGTTCATAATTATTGTCATTCGCCGTCAAATGTCATCATTCAGGATTCCTTTTTTGTACCACTCAGAGTGTTAAACAACAATATGGCCCATTTCATTTAAAGCTGTACCTATATACGCTTGTAATTACAAGGAGTGTGGTTCGCGCACTGTCACCGCCACTGCTAACGCAACATCTCCATACGTCTGTTGATCTCAGGTACTCACAAGAACTCTTTCTCTCGCAGAACAATCTTCAAAACTATTATTATCTGCGGTCTTCTTTTAGGTGGAGGCAATTCCACACTCGAGCTTGACAACCCTATGATTCCCCTGTGTTTGCAAAGCGAGAGTTATAAGGCGTAACTGGTGAACCCTTGGCGAACTAGCTACGCTAAAGCGTTATTTTGCGAACTTAGTCGATATTATACGTGTAAGGTTATTTCATATTGGCAACTAGTCAATTAAAATCCTTATCGTGTGTACACAAACTCCAACAATCCCATTCAATTACCTCAGTGACAAGTAAACTGTGACACGTGTCACATAACTTTATGGGTACTTACAACAGCTGATAGGAAATGGATACGAAGTTGCCAAGTATTATTGTATCTCTGAAGATACCTACTGAATTACTTAGTGAATTTATACACATGGTGAGAGACAGAAAGACAATGCGTCGACTGATAGTTTGCATATTATTACTTCTATATTAATAGTTTCGTCAAGAAGTACGGTAGACTCGATCGAAACGTACCTGAATAATAAAACATAACGTAATTTCCTCTTGAACCTCTGTGGCATAACTATGCCATTGATAACTATCAAATGAATGGACATGAGTTACGAAATACAGTAAACAAACTTTATTGTTCTTTTTTTTTTTTAAAGCTATTATTATTTATTCTTGTTTCTATAATTCAGTACAACATGTTCTTACAATTTTAAGGATTGTTTCTGGCTTTTAACCTGAAATATTAACATAGAAAATGATAATATCAGTAAAACCTACGTATCTGTGAGGGTATATGAATAATAATGTATATTGATGTCACTACATACTTATGATGAATAAACTAGTCTTTGTCCAGAGCTCGACTTTCATTGACATGCACACATAACATGGCGCAGCCGGATTCAAATAATATAGTTAAATAGTTGTTAAAATATCGTTATAAAAATCAATGTGATAAGTACGTGCATATAAATATTACAATGGAAAGTATTTTATCGCCGCCTTCGCCGTTTTGCTTCGATAGAAACTCCTTGGACACGTCGTCGGGCGAACTAAATGAAGCATGGAAGAAATGGAAAAATAGTTACGAAATATATAGTAAGGCCTGTGAACTTCATAAAAAAGCCGCTGATGTGCAATTAAATATATTATTACACGTGATTGGTGCAGAATGTCGAGATATATTAAGTCTAGGAACAGAAAAACCGTCTACAGTTGACGGTGTATTGAAAAAATTGGACGAGCAATTTGAAATAAAAAAAAATATAACGGTTGAACGGCACCGATTTTTCACGAGGAACCAAAAAGAAAATGAAACGATCGAGCAATATGTGTTCGAATTGAGGCGATTATCGCAGACGTGTGAATTTAAAATATTACAGGAAGAACTTATCAAGGACAGACTGGTATGTGGCGTATTGAGTCATTCTATTCGAGAGAGATTATTACGCGAAGACGACTTAAATCTCAAAAAAGCACTTGAGATTTGTCGTGCCGCTATCGCCTCAAAAGCATATTCTGAAAATATATATACGGACAAAAATATACATAAAATTAGTGAGATAAATAAAAAGGAACACCAAGGTGAAATGTGCAGAATCAAACATAGCAGATCCCCGATGACTTCATCGTGGAGGAGCCGAGGACAAGGAGTCGTGCGTGGCGGTCGAGGAGATGGCGGCGGCGGCGCTGGGCGCGGCGGCCACTGGCGGGACCAGCAACCGCGCGCGCGTGATGCGCCCGCGCCGAGCCGCGGCCGCGCTGCCGCGTCGGGCAGCCGGTGCGGCCGGTGTGGACGTACACATGGTGCATACGAGTGTCCAGCGTACGGAAAGAGGTGTCTGCGATGTTCAAGGATGAATCATTTTTCACGCGTGTGTGGTATATATCAAATCGAAGAATCTGAACAGGTAATAAAAAAATGTAATTTAGATTGGAATTTAATCTTAAAAATAAATAATGTCAATGTCTGTTTTACTTTGGATACAGGCGCCCAGGCGAATGTTTTGCCATTGCATTATCTAAAAAAGTTAAATATATGTCAGACTCAATTGCTGCATACGAATGCGAAACTAAGTGGGTATTCGGGCGCCTCGATTAAGGTTGTTGGTAAAATTTATTTGAAAGTATTTTATAAAGAAAAGATGTATTTATTAGAATTTAAAGTAGCCGACGTTCAGTCTGTACCGATACTGGGTCGCTATGCTTGTACTGAATTAGATGTAGTAAGGCGTGTCATGTCGCTGCAGGCTAGGGATGAAAATCACCGAATTCCTGATTTTATTAATCAATATGAGGATGTGTTTAATGGGCTAGGGTGTTTACCAGGTAAATATACAATAAAGGTAAAAGAAAACGCCGTTCCGGTCATACATGCTCCTAGGAAGCTGCCGTTTGCTATTCGTGATGATGTCAAAAGAAAATTAAATGAAATGGAACAACAAGGCATAATCTCAAAGGTGGAAGGTCCATCCGAATGGGTAAGTAGCATTACAGTTGTAAAAAAGTCCAACGGTGATTTACGTATATGTCTAGATCCAAAAGAGCTCAACGAGGCTATCAAAAGAGAACATTTTAGGATCCCTACTCTCGACGAAATAGTATCTAAACTTTCGGGAGCTAAGTATTTTAGTACATTAGATGCTTCTTCTGGCTTTTGGCAAATTAAATTAAATGAGAACGATTCTTACTGTACATTTAACACACCTTTCGGTAGGTATCGGTTTTTAAGGATGCCATATGGAATTTCTTCAGCGAGTGAAATATTTCATAAAAAAATATGTGAAAATTTCGATGATTTAGAAGGGGTATGCATGTACATAGACGATTTATTAGTATACGGATCGACACAAAAGGAACATGATGAAAGGTTGAAGAAAGTGCTTGAGAGATGCAGGAAAATTAATTTAAAGTTAAATAAAAGTAAGTGTAAATTTCAATTAGAAGAAATAAAATACTTAGGTCATTATATAACAAAAAACGGCTTGCGACCCGATGAGTCACATATTTCTGCCATTACAAATATGCCAGTACCGAAAAATAAAAAAGATGTAGAACGGTTACTGGGCATGATTACCTATATTAGTAACTTTATTCCTAATCTGTCGAATAAAACATTGTTATTAAGGGAGTTATTAAAAAAGGAAACAGAGTGGCATTGGAATGAAAAACATGATGAATGTGTTTCAGAGCTAAAAAAATGTTTGTCTGGTAGTCCTGTACTACAATACTATAATTTAAATATACCTATTACAATTTCTGTAGACGCGAGTAAGAGCGGCCTTGGCGTGTGCCTTATGCAGAATGGTTTGCCTGTGTGCTACGCATCAAAGTCCTTGAATAGTGCAGAACAACGATATGCGCAAATCGAAAAAGAGTTGTATGCGTGCGTGTTCGCTTGCGAAAGGTTTTATGCATATATTTATGGAAGGTCCGATGTTACAATCGAGACTGATCATAAACCACTCATAACAATTATTAAAAAACCAATAGTAGATGCACCATCTCGATTGCAACGAATGCTTTTACGATTACAACGTTTTACATTTAGATTAGTTTACAAACCAGGTAAACAACTATACATAGCTGATGCGCTATCGCGGGCATACGAACCGGCGGTGAGCAGTACAGACGGGAGCGACAGAGATGACACGATGCATGACGAGGTCTGTGTGATTATGAGAAACAGTGCAGAGCGCGCGCTGCTGTCTCACTACGTGAATGATAGTCAGTTTATAAAATTACAAAAACATACTGAATGTGATGATGAGTTAATGACATTAAAAAAGTATATTTTGAAAGGTTGGCCCGCAGAAAAACAACAAGTAGTCGATTTGATTAAGCCCTACTGGGGGTATAAAGAAGATTTATTAGTATCATACGGTTTAATTTGGAAGGGGGACAGAATAATTATTCCGAAAAAACTAAGGAAGGAATTTTTAGGTAGCGTTCACATTGGTCACATGGGTATTGAAAAGTGCACACTTAGGGTTCGGGAAATTATGTTTTGGCCAGGTATAAACAATGATTTACAAAATATGATAGCTAACTGTAATATATGTTTGTCTCATAGAAAGTGTAATCAAAAAGAAGAATTGAAGCCACATGAGCTTCCTAGTAGACCTTGGGCCAAAGTAGGCATAGATTTGTTTCAAATAAAAGATAATAATTATTTACTACTAATAGATTATTACAGTAAATTCATCGAGCTGGTAGAACTGAAATACACCCATTCTAATTACGTAATAACTTGCTTAAAAGACATATTTAGTCGACAAGGGATCCCTGAAGTCGTCATGTCCGACTGTGGTCCACAGTTTTCTTCAAGTATGTTTAGGGAATTTGCCAATGAGTGGAAATTTACACACAAAACCTCGTCTCCATACTACCCACAATCTAATGGACAAGTCGAACGTACCGTGCAAACTGTTAAGAACATGATCATAAAGAGTACTGAAAGCGGTTCTGATTATCGTCTTGCATTATTAGAATTTAGAAATGTTCCCATAAGCAGCACCATACCGTCACCAGCCGAATTACTGCAAAGTAGGAAACTACGTAGTATTTTACCTACGTCACACAAACTGCTACAGCCGAAAGTGCAAAGTAACATTAAACATAAATTAATAGAAAGACAATGTGAACAAAAATATTATTACGATAGAACAGCCAAAAATTTAAATAGGCTGCTATTAGGCCAGAAAGTTAAATTTTTAGATATGAAAGGAATTAAAAGGCGCTGGTTACCCGGAGTTATCTCCCGTGTGTTAGAGAACAGATCTTATGAAATTCAGTTACCCAGTGGTAATAAAATAATTAGGAATCGTAAACACATAATTAGGGACACCGCAGTACGACATGACACGCCTGACTATAGCTTTGATTATGATGATGTGCAAGCTTCACCCTCAGTGCAACATCGCTCTCACATTGATAATAGTAATGTCAATAATAATTATGTAACTCGTTTTGGCAGGACAGTGAGGCCTCCACCTAGATGGGACACCACTTGAACAATATTGAATAAGTTCCACTGTTTGCATTATTTAATTTCTGTTAAATTATTATAAATTATGTATATTGGAAAATGCACGATGATTGTAATGAGTATTAATTGTATTGTAATGTATTAATCTTATATTTATACTGTTTAGAAATTTCCATATCGAAAAATGCACGATGATTGTAATGAGTTATTTTAATCTTGTATTTATTTATTTGTATGCTTAGAAATAGAATTTAATTGTAATAATTGTAAATTGTAATGATATTAATTGAGTAACATGACATATAAATTTCATATTTGGTATAATGAAATAATGTAACTGAATGTATTTATGATTCATTGATTGAACTTAATATTTGTTAATAGAAGAAAGTATTGTAATTTTCATAGATATAAAATATAGAACATAACGATTTATCTTATAAACAGGCATACTTTATGTAATTCAGAAATATAATTTCCATTGGAGTAGGTATATAATTTTTTTTTTTAATTATATTATTGATTTGATAAACATATGATTAATTATTTGATTAAAATAAATTTTATTTGCATGTTATCTAATTACAATTTAAGTGAATTAATTTATTGTATTTCTGAATTAATTGTTTGGTATTTTTTAAATTCATTTTTCGTGAAAGAAAAATGATGCCAATTAAATTGTGTAATTTTTTAATTGTCTATCAAATTTTTAATTTGCTATTTATTTAAGGAGGGAGATGTGAGGGTATATGAATAATAATGTATATTGATGTCACTACATACTTATGATGAATAAACTAGTCTTTGTCCAGAGCTCGACTTTCATTGACATGCACACATAACAGTATCTATAATAATAAAAGGCTTTGTCCTCACTGACTGACTGACTGACTGACTAATCAACGCACAGCTCAAACCACTGGGTCTAGAGATTCCAAATTTGGCAAGTAGGTTCCTTATGACGTCTAGGGGTGCACTAAGAAAGGATTTTTCAAAATTCATCCCCTAAGGGGGTGAAACGGGGGTCCAAAGTTTGTATAGGGAAACAAGATTAGTTGGACTATTTTATCCGAAACTTTACACGAGTACTTCTATAGATAAATGAGTAAACACGTGTTTCAGGATTTTTCAAAATTCAACCCCTAAAGGGGTAAAATGGAGTGAAAAGTCTGAAAATCGTCATGGGTGTTGTTTTTATGGTTTATCGGGTCGCTGATTACGAAAACAACAACTATTTTATAATCCAACATAGCCGACGTGACATAAAATCCCCCCCCCCCCCTTATCATCATCATCCCCCTATGGGGGTGCGATGGGGTTGAAATGTCATAATATCAATATGGGTGTTGATTCTATGGTTTTCTGGGACGTCAATTACGAAAATCGCATCGATTTGAAAATATAACATAGTGGACACGAAATGACTTAAAAGGATTTTTCAAATTTGAAGGGTGAAACGGAGGTCCAAAGTTTGTGTAGGGAAACGAGATTAGTTTGACTATAGATAAATGAGTGAACACGTGTTTCAGGATTTTTCGAAATTCAACCCAAAAAAAAGGAATAAAATGGGGTCAAAAAGTCTTGAAGGATATTATTGTTTTTATATTTTATTGGGTCGCTGATTACGAAAACAACAACGATTTTAAAATTCAACGTGGCTAACGTGACCATCATCATGTAATTTTTTTAAACTTTGATTTAACCTTTTTAAGCTGATGGAAGGAGACTTGTGTGTTGACTGAAGTGTTATCCTAATAGGTTTTTAAATTTGTATTTGGCGTCAATCAGTGTTTATACGATCGCGGGCGGCCGGCGCGGCGAGGACGGGACGGGTGTAGTAGTAGTTATCTGGAAAGTTCTTGCATCCGTATTTAGTACAATTATAGGTGCTACATGAGGGTGGTTGCGTTGCGTGTTAGACTTGACTTGGATAATCTAAAAAGCGCGAACTTCACGCGAGCGAAGCCGCAGGCAAAAGCTAGATAGTAAAAGGCTTTGTCCTCACTGACTTGACTGACTGACTCACTAATCAACGTACAGCCCAGACCCCTGAAGCTAGAAACATGAAACTTTGGATATGTGTTCCTTAGACAATGTAAGCGCGCACTAAGACGAGATTTTCCGAAAGTTCACTCCTAAGAGGTTAAAATAGGGGGTTGAAAAAAAACCCTCTTGGAAACCGATTCACCTACGATTTTGAGACTTGGTGGAATAGTTGTTTATAAAAGAAGGGGATGTTTATGGGTAACTGATTAACTTTTGACCAGCGCCCAGCCAATAAATGTCAAAAAATGTTATAGTTATATTTGAATTAACTTATCACTAGATGGCGCTATACTTAGCATTTGTACAGCGCGCTATGGTTTCGTTAGTAAGGAAAGGGTATATACGAGAGATTATTTCAAACCATGTGGTTATCCATGATGGTTTATTGCTCACCTCATTCCAGTAGATACCCCCGGAGGTAATCCATCGCGCGCGTATGGCGTAAAAGAAACTGCATCCTTCAAATGAAGCTACATCTGGTGTCGAAAACTAATTGAAAAACCTATTCTAAGTACCGACTTTATGGGATATACCTACTTATTATAAGAATTTCGGTATTTTTCAAACAATGAAGTCAAGATTCACTAAATTTATATTTGTGGAAGGTGTGATGATGCCATATACCATTATAGCTTTGGAAGGTGATGGAGCTGGCCTGTTCCGCTCCATCTCCTACCACTTGCATGGAATGGAGGTGTATCATCAGGAGGTTCGTGCCACCATTGTTCACGTATTAAACAACTGGAACGATGAGTTGTTGAGTGAGGACAGTAAAGGATGCGCTGTTGAGGAATCTCTCTTGATAACCCGCATTCCCATTATTCCATAAGACCACCCAGTTCAATTTAAGAGACTTCACTTCAATTTCCCATAAAGGTGTTTCGCTATGACCATTAACAAAGCTCAGGGGCAGTCTCTAAAGGTCGCTGGGGTTGACTTGAGACAGGACTGCTTCTCTCATGATCAGTTGTATGTAGTTTGCTCAGGAGTAAGTTCTCCTGGAAGCATTGCAATTTTGGCTCCTGGTGCGAATGCCAAAAATATTGTTTACCGGGACGTCTTAACCTAAATGGTGTATGTTTGTGATAATGGTCAATACGAAACAAAAATAGACGCAAATCAGGAGTGTTCCCGTAGCGAAGCACGGGTACTTTGCTAGTATAGAATAAAATATTATCAAAGCCATCAAGATAGTATTCGGTCTCATAAATTACCGCATCACTTAATCAAAGTAATTTATGGTTGGTAGTCATGTTATGTTACCTTTATGTACAGTTTGTACACGTATTTTTATACAAGTTTATGATTAATTTAAGGACCTCGATGGCGTCGTTGCGCTTGTCAGTCTAATCGGATATGCAAGTTAAGCAACGTCGACCGTCCATGGATGGGTTTATTTATTTCGAGCTCCTCTTTACTTCGGAGGGCATGTTAAGCCGTCGGTCCCGGCTGCTATCACTAGATGACATTCGTTAAGCCAAGTCAATTTCCTTAGCCGGTGAAAACACTGGCTTCCGCCAACGCGCAGTAGAGCAGCGTGGGGGGAGCTCGGTGATCTAATGGTTAGTAATGGCCACTTTGAGTCCGATGTCGCGGGTTCGATCCCCGCACATGACAAACATTTGTGTGCATGAATATATCTGTTTGTCTTGGTCTGGGTATTTTCTATGTATTATAAGTATGTATTTAAAAAAAAAATGTATTTAAGTACATTTATCAGTTGTCTAGTACCCGTAACACAAGCTTTGCGCTTAATTTGGGACTAGATGGCGCTGTGTAAATTGTCTAGAAATATTTATTTATTTATTATTGTTTATTATTTATTTATAGTTTCAAAAACATGTGGTAAATCATTAACGCTTTAAATAAATCTCTATATATAATATATAACCTATGGATTATTTTTCTCATATGTTATTAATTTTATCAATTTTTATATAACAGTTTAGGTACTATGCCAGTGATATTTTAATACCAATATTTATTGTAGTTACTATTACTTTCGCCAATTTCTTCTCTTAATCTGTTCCGGGGCCCTACCGCCGAAGCGGAAGCCGTTTACCATTGAATATTTTGATTCGAAAAATAAGTCTTACGATTTAGTTATTGACAAACATTTTTAGGTCAGTCGGTAGAGCTCCAGTATTTCAACCAGCTAAGTTAAATACAAGTTTTTTTTTTATTAGTATAAAAAAAAACTTGCTTAGATTTATGGTACTTGTACGTAGTCGTACAAGTACCATAAATCTAAGCTGACGTTTGATATGTGAGATAAAAATATCTGTTGATAATCGGCTTAGGCTTAGCCGGTACGGCTCCAGATCTGGAAAACCCTGGTCACTTCATACATAAATTGTTGAAAATAATCTCTTCAAGACCACTTTAGGCTAACTAAGGTGGCTTATGAAAATAATAACGATCGTGGTCACGGGCTGACCGGTGCAACTTGGTCGAAACGTCAGACAATAGTAAAGGAATGTACATACCCTTATGCATGGTCGCGTTTATTCCCGTTATTATTTTCATAAATCATGCAACGCAAAAGTTTAAAAGTAATCATAACTAAGGTGACTTTGATAAAATTGCTTTCAATAATAAGGCCGCCTTGTTGCATACATACAATATACAAGTTTGTATTACTTTTTTATTTCTATGATGCTTATTACTATTTCAATGTCGTTGTGCGAATAAATTAGTGTTTACTTGTGCTCTAGTTCCAAGTCTCTTGAATATATTAGAGGCACCCAATTGTCATTCCAGCCATAATTCTAGACACATTATCCAAGCCTATTCAATTACCTTCTGAGACAAGTAAACAGAGTGACACTTGTCACAACTTCGCAGAAATGTATCGCGGTGGATACAAGTTACATAATAAATAATTACTTAAGGAATAAAGTTACACCGAATATAATAAGGTTATAGAAACTCTCATTAGGAATATGATAGTATTTTGTATTCAAAATAGCAATATCAAATAACACGTGTAATTTAAGAGTATTTGAAAAAAAAAATAAGGATGTAATCTAGCAAATATCGAAATCAGTTATTACAAAAAAAATGCCATTCCAGGGCACCGCCGAATGTAAGGCGATTACCATCCGATTTTTTGATTCCAAAAATTGGTCTTATGATAAAGTTATCGACAAATATCTTCAGCTTAGTCGGTAGAGCTCTAGACTTTCTACTAGCTAAGCTATACACAATTACCACCGATCTAAGCTGAAATTGGACATTCGCAATAAAAAAATCCGATGGTAATCGGTTTGAGCTTCGGCGGTAGACTCCAAGATCGGGGTCGGATACCGCCGAAGCCGAAGCCGATTCCAATCGAATATTTTGATTTCAAAAATAGGCCTTAGATTATAGATAATGTCGAAAATCTACAGCATCAGTAGTAGAGCTTTAGAGAGGACGGATGAGAGAGGGTCGTGCTCCTGTAGTGGAGACTAAAATGGACCTGATGATGATGATGATGATGAACCGCTTCACATCAGGCGGGCCGAATGCTTGTCTGCCACCCGACGTAGTATCAAAAAAAAATACGTATCAAAATAGGTACATACATATACATATTTTGTATCGTATGCGAATGGGCTATATTACATGTACTCGAAACTGTCATATAAAATCAAAACTTTCTGATATAACAGAATTTATATTAAATTAATCATGTGTGTTTGACATCGAAACTCAATCTCAACAAACATATTCACGCAAGGAAGTCGATCTTCCTTGCAAAGCAATAGAGATGAAATTGTGTGTCAGCCCATAAACACAATATGCACGGCGCACCTCCTTTGTATTCAACGCATCACATTGTCTTAATGTAAATTGAATCTTGTAAAATGTACGGCGAGTCACGTTGACGCGCAAATACTACATCTATCTGCACTTACATCGTTATTGTAGACACAGAAAAAATTATAAAGACTTTTTTTATACTACATCGGGCGGCAGACAAGCATACGGCCCGCCAAATGTGAAGCGGTTACCGTAGCCATAATAACGCTCGCAACATAAATTATCGCTCGCGCGCCGCCACCCCCTCTGCGAACTCATCATCTCCTTCATTCCTTTCTGGTGACCTCACTCACTCGCAGGAACACAACAACCCTCAAGGGAATTGTTATTTGCGGTATTCTGTGAGGTGGAGGTACATTCCCCAGTCGGGTAGCTTACAATTACGCTCCCTACCTCCCTTTTCGCCAGAGCTTCGTTTGTCAGTCAGCAGGGTGCACCGCATGCAGGTGAAGTTGGCTTTGGTTCAAAGATGTTGATGAACCACTTACACCCCAAAAAAAAAACAGTTACACATATAGACAAAGATATTTTTAATAAAGATATTTTTTAAAGCAGCCCGATGGCGTCATTGCGCGTGTCAGTCTAACCGAACACGCAAGTTAAGCAACGTCGACCGTAGCTTGTTCATGGATGGGTTTATTTATCTCGAGCTCCTCCATGCTTCGGAGGGCTCCTAAAGCCGTCACTCCCGGTTGTTATTATTAGATAACATTCTATAAGCCAAGTAAGTGGCCTTCAGGCGGCTTGAAAACACTGGCCTCGACCAACCCGCAGTTGATCAGCGTGGTGGAGTACACTCTAAACCCCTTCGATTGAGGGAAGGCCCGTATCCCAACAGTGGTATGAATAAGGGCTGACAGCTACGACGATTTATTTTTAGTTGTAATATTGATTGCACCAGAAAGTGTTTTTTTTTTAGATTGTATCACATGTGCGCGGCTTCAAAAAGATTTTGTCTTCTGCAGTATCAAGTTGAGGAATCTATAACATAAAAATGAATCGTTGAATGTGTTGCTAAGCGCTATTCTCGAGAACAGCTGAACCGATTTCACTAATTCTTTTTGTAGAATATTTCTTCAAGTACGAGGATGGTTCTTACGCAGAGAACAATTTAAAAAATTGCGAGGAAAATAAAACACCACTTTTTACCCGTGCAAAGCCGAGGCCGGCAGCTATATAAAACTAACCGCCACCCCATACTTTGCTGTGGCTCGATCGTCCCATTCCTGTGGATTTGCCATACACATATTCGCCACGCAAGTATTTTTCTGAATTTTCGATTTCCGATATAGGAACAGCTATTCCTGCGGGATTGAGACAAATCCGACAAATCAAACATCATAAAAAATCGGTCAAGTAAAACCCAAATTTGTTATATAATCTATATAATATATCGCACCAGAATTTCGTACGACCATTGACCATTTCATCCGTGAATATTTTCGAAATTCCTGAAAGACTTGTTGTACTATTTATGTTCGCTATTGAAGATAACAGTCTTCTATCCCATTCACTCACACACTTTACATCAAAAGGAATCAGTTCGATTTTTTATTTTCTTTCTATACGAACCTTGTCTTGACAATAACGAACACAAAAAAAAAGAATTATCCAATTTGGCGCTGTCGTTCGGACTTCATGTGCGTGCATACATTGCGGCGATTCATTTTTATTAGGGTTCCGTACGCGAAGGGTAAAAAGGAACCCTAGTATTAAGGCTGCACTGTCCGTCCATCCGTCCGTCCGTCCGTACGTCTGTCACCGGGCTGTATCTCATGAACCGTGATAGTTAGACAGTTGAAATTTTCACAGATGATGTATTTCAGTTGCCGCTATAACGAGAAATACTAAAAAACAGATTAAAATAAATACTTATTTAAGGGGACCTCCCATACAACAAACGTGATTTTTTTGCTCGTTTTTGCTCGCAATGATGACGGTAATAGGTAGACGCTTGAAATACTCACATAATATTTAGTTATATATACACTTTAAAAATTAATAATTAAATAAAAATAAAACAAATATTTAAAGGGGGCTACCATACAACAAACGTGTCTTTTTGCCATTTTTATAGATAATGGTACGGAACGCTTCGTGCGCGAGTCCGACTCGCACTTGGTCGGTTTTTTATATAAATGAGAAATCAATCGAATATTCTTGAAGGTAGATTTGGAACTATCGCCACATATAACGTCATAAATTTTATCAGCTTTGAAGTTGGCGGCAACATAAAAAAAAACTTTGAGTAATATTAGATACATACTACAAAAAGTAATATTTTGTAAACTAGTGTGATAAATGCGAAAGGATAAAATATTAATGCCTTGAAGCGAAAAGGGATAATATGTTTTGGGAGTACTAGACGCAACTAGAGCGCTGTAAAGATTTCGATAGTAGTCGCGAGATTACTTTCAAGGTCCCTAGTGTGTCTTCTACAAAGAACAACGTTAATACTACTATTGCATTTTTATTTTTTATAAAGAAATGTACGAAGCAACGACGTGTGGAATAACTTTTCCACTATTTTTAACAAAGGAAAATAGTCACTACTAACTACTCTAAGTATTACACACATTACGTCCACGATGCTCAACGGGTGGGAGTTAGTGTTTTTCACCAGTACTGTCATTCATTATAGTATAATAATCCACAGCGATCCCAACAGTCAACCAGCATTGTAACAACGCATCAGCTTTGATTAGTTGAGAGTGTACTGGTGCCACGTGCACTATATATTATTGCCAGCGACTTCGTCCGCGCGGAATGTTTATTTTCTTATTATTTATTTATATTAATAAAATATAAGTTAAAATAAAAGTAGCCTAAGTTACTCCTTATTACATCAGCAATTTTTAAAAATTTACGTGTTTAGTAAAACACGTAAATTTTGTAAAAAACTGTTATTTTAATATTACAAATAAATACTCCAATTTTATTTATCTGTATAGATAGATGTACTACGTATGTCATTGCTTTTGTGTGTGATGCCAATAGATTGAATTTCTTCTCTTTTATATCAATCTATACTAATATTATAAAGCTGAAGAAGTTCGTTTAACGAACCAAACAAATTCTAATAGACAAACGCTAATCTCAGGAACTACTAGGCCGAATTGAAAAAATATTAACTGTTGGATAGCCTATTCGAGAAAGGCTTATAAACTATAACATTAATTAATCTACGACCAATAGGAGTGGAGCAACAATGAAAAATGTTACAATAAAGAGGAAAAAATAATATTTGTTTTAGTCCTCTATGTACATATTCGTTTACCGGTCATGCGATTGCAATGAAACTTTCATGGTTTGTTCTGGGTACACCTGCTTTTTATTAATTTAATCTATTTTTAATGCATAAATTAAAAAAAATATATTAGCAGCACTCATTCTCTATAAACTATAAGTTTGTAAAATTCCATACTCCTCTGTCCACTCAATTTTCGTAATACAATACAATACAATACAATTCATTTATTGCTTAAAACATGGTATAAAGGTGGTACATCATGAAATGTGCGCATGTTTAGCTAATACAATTTAGCATGCAAAATTATGTTGATTATGACATTTGACATTGACAATAATTTATGTATGTAGTCACTAAAACATACTCAACCATTCGTCAATAATGTATTGAAATTTAAAACATACAAATATTCATACACATTCTGATTTATTTTTTATATTGGTCAAATCTTTAATATTATAAAAATTGTATTTCTGTAGCCAGTCGCATAGTTTGCGTTTAAATAAATTGTAATTAAGAGTTTTTATGTCATTAGTTATCTTATTATAAATGCTGACACACATTGCGATGCAATTTTTTGCATATTTCGCAAACTTAGGTGTATCATACAACACAAGTCTCTGTGGATGTGATGTGGTTTGAACAGTTCCGTATTCTTGTATACAAAATTACACACTTCATATATATAGAGCGCTGGTAACGTCAATAACGTAAAAAGGGATATAGTATTTGCTTCACATATTAATATAATAATAATTTATCATTGATATTCGTTCTCAGATCGTCGAGCTTAAAGGTTTTAGTGAATTAGTCACCCGGACTAATAAGGGGCATCATTAATTAGTCTGCGGGTACCCATCCCTAACGCTAATTATCGCGATTTACGATTTATCAATATCAATTCTATATAATATATATTTCATAAAATACTAGATCAAGTATTTGTATTTCTGAAATATGTATAACAGTCAGGAGCCCTACCGGCAAGGCGAAGCCGATTACCATCAGATTTTTTGATTGCTAATATAATATGAATCGTTATTTGGTTGCCGAATTCTGTGAGGTGGAGGTACTTCCCCAGTCGGTCAGCCTAAAAAAATACGCTATGCCCTACCTCTCTTGTCGCCAGAGCATGTGCCAGGTGAGGTTGACTTGGGTTCAAAGATGTCGATGAACCACTTACACTTCAAAGTTTATTTGTATGTACAACTTTATTAATGAATCATAATGACATTATTCAAAAACTCTGTAGGAATCTATAAAAGACAACTGTTATTGACTGATTTATCAACGCACAGCCCAAACCACTGACTGGACGGATCAAGATGAAATCAAGTTTATGGGTAGTTAGGTGTATGGGTATCCGTTAATCCGTTAAGAGAAAGATTAAATAAAAAGTTGTTAGAAGTTGATCACCCCGTTGCGCAATTTTTAACTATGATTATTATTTAATATTTCGTTTAAACTAGTGCCGTCGCCCTTATGCGAATGCTCTACCGTAAATCATGAAATCGATCAAACAGCATACCATGTTCTCTGGAAGTGAGATCTTTAGCGACGGATGCCGGACGACATGTTGAATTCCTTGCGTGTCTCATCCGGAGTAGTATACTATTCTGATTGGGTAGCAACAAGGGGGAATTACCAAGCGTTCAGACGATTTCGCAATTCATATTATTAAAATCTATGTGTTAGGTAACAACTCACTGTTTTAAGTCCCAATTATGCATCATCCGCGCATCCGCGCACTAAGCGGCCGCGACCAACCATTTACATTACTTTTATTGCAAAACCGCGCACTACGCAACCAGTCGCCAATGCGCTGAGCTTCGTTGAAACAATAACAAGCTACTAAGTTTCCGAGACTGGAGTTGAAAGTTTAAACTGTTTATAACTAGAACAAAATGCAACTTTGATAAATATTCAGTAGACGTTAAAATTACTATCTTCTCAAACCGTCGGTTTATTTAACAAAAGATTTATGTTTTGATGTCGAAACCTTCTTGTTGCTTGATATTTACGACTAGATTATAATTTTACAGACAGCAACTAAGATATTAACGTTATATGTATATGAAATACGAAAAAGAATATCACATTATGAATCCAAGAAGCGTTCTTACGCCGTATCTAATCGCCAAATATAGATAACCTTCCACTTTCACATATAAAATATGACCTGCCCCAGCTTCGGACGAGTGCAATAAAATATAGCTTATGTCATTCGCTTATACTATGTATACTTATGTAGCTTTCTATAGGCGAAACAATTTTTAAAATCGTCTTCATTGACGCTACAATTAGTAGCTGAAGCCAAATGGCGGCTTCCTCGCCCCGACTTAATTTTTTTTTTTCCTGTATATTGAACACTCATTAAGGCACATTTCTTTTTATACTACGTCGGGTGGCAGACAAGTATACGGCCCGCCTGATGTGAAGCGGTTACCGTAGCCATATTAACGCTAGCAACATAAACTATCGGTCGCGCGCCGCCACCCCATGGCAACGCAGAATCTCCTTTCTGGTGACCTCACTCACTCGCAGGAACAATACAACGCTCAAGGAAATTGTTATTTGGCTGCGGTATTTTGTGATGTGGAGGTACATTCCTCAGACGGGTAGCTTACAATTACGCTCCCTACCTCTCTTCTCGCTTTCGCCAGAGCTTCGTTTGTCAGTCAGCAGGGTGCCCCGCATGCAGGTGAAGTTGGCTTTGGTTCAAAGATGTTGATTAACCACTTACACCCCTAATGAGGACTTATTATTAATGAGGAGAATAAAACACAAGGACTATTCCATAAGTTATAATTTGTACGTTACAACTAAATGGAATGGTCCTCTTGAGAATCAGTGTCGAGTATACGGATAAATAGAATACGTGAAAAAATTGAATCCAGTACAAGTACACGCACGAATCAAAAATATAGGCGCTCGGTAAGCTTTCGGTACCGCTTATACCAAGCGAAACGAATCCGCACCGCTCCCGCACCGACAAGTCAGAAAACGGCTTAGGTCGCTATAAAATCGTAGCGATTCACAGAGTTCCAATGCCCGTACATGTTGTACGGAATGGAACACTGTGAATAACCAAATTTATTCGCAAATATTGATGCAAAACTACATATTAAGAGAGTCTACCTCCAGGCTCCAAGTCAACAGTTGGTCGAATGCAAATAATTGGTGGTATTAAACCACCAATTATAAAACACACTGCAGTACTACTAATTTATTTTGCTAATAAATATCAACGTGCTAAATTAAACCATTTTGGAAAATTGTAAAATATAACTCCGTTAATCACTATACTAAATCATCCACATGTCAAAACATTTTCAAGTTTATATTATTAAGATTTTGTTACATTTCCACTATTGCACCCTCTGACATTAACGCGCACTTATCTCGGCCAAACTCTCTTATCAGTGACAGACAAAGGGTTACCACAATGGCGAATGGGGCGCGGGGCGCGGTCAGTCGTTGTGACTAAAGTGAATGAGGTTGTAGTCAATGGTCATAAGTGCAGGAGCTACCTGCCAACTGTAAACACTGAATATAATATGTATTTATTATATATTAAAAATTTCTTATATTTATTTTGTACCCCTATTTCTCTGGAAATTAATTTATGGAAGTTATAGCATTGTTATTATTTCAAAAAGTTGTTTTGGCCCACTTGCCAGAATATTAAAAATATTTTTAAATTCTGAAAATTCACCTGCCCCGCCTAGGTGGTATTTGAACCCACGACCCCTCGATGACCGGTCGAGTGCTCTTCCAACTGAGCTTATATAGTTATAAAGGTTATATAGTTATAACATACAAATAAATGTGCGTGTTATTCAAAATTATAAGGTAAGATACTACACTTATGTATGGGTATGACCTTTTACTCTACTTTCATACCGTTACCTTATATCACAGTATAAGTAATAGTACTACGTACAGTATGGCCACGCACTGCCGCTCTCACAAGGCGACCTCACTACCCGTCTGAGTCGAATGTGGAACCGATCGCAAGGGTTGCCACGCGGCGCCGCGTGTTAACAAAGTTCGTTCGTAGTATATAATCTAATCTCAACTGTACTTTTAAATGGTAAAATTATTTATTTCTTATTATTTAATCATTAAATTACCGTTAAATTACTTATGTTATCGCAGTCATATCCTCACAAAACAATTGGTAATAATTACTCCAGGAATGCTGAAAGAAAAACAAATACATAACATAAAACCTGATTGCCAAGAAAGTTATCGGAGAAAGTTACACGTAACTTTGATCCCATATAAGTTATTGATGCCAATTTGCAGTGTTAATACTTCTTAGGAACAGATTTCGGTAAGAATCTTTGGAAGAATGTGATCTGTTTCATAAATTGCAGCAATTTGGAGTTATTTGAGTATACAGTACGTTACTAGGGCATTCAATAAGTTTACTTTTTATACCGATCCAATTAGTTACCTTATCTGATCCGTTCATAGAATTAAGTCCAAATGAATTGAGAAGTTAAGTAAGTAGAGTGAAGGCGGCTTTTTACATGCTTAATAAAAGCCTTCACCTCTCAAGGTGTCTGTAATCAAATCCTACAAGTCAAATTTGACTCATTTTTCAGTGTCCGGTTGTGTAGAAATTGGGTACACTCGTTTAGTTCTCGTGACAATTTACGATTAATTAAATGCTCCTCCGAAATATATGTTATAATAACATTTATTCAATTCATATAATTTATTTATTTTGCTATAATTTTAAATACTTACTTTGCTGGCTTGTACTGGGCTAATAAATATTAAACCGAACATTGTAGGATATCAAATTATGGGAAATGAACATTATGTCAAATGAAATTGAATTATTTGTTATTATCATTTGTATTTCGCCACGGCTTCACTGGCATACGCCGCGTAATCTAATATGTTCAACACGTACAAAGCCTGGACGGGTCACTACTACAGAATAAAACAAAAAAAACTATTTGGTATGGAAATCTGGGTCTTTCATAAGTGAAAACAAAAGGTAGACGTGGCAAAGGCAAACTAAATAGGGTAGGAAAATGTGGAACATTAGAGCCTTTATTGTAAGCAAAATTATGCATAGGGTTTGTTATATTCACATGTATGTTTGATTTAAGCAGTATGTATGTTGGCACTGTTATGTGGTATTTTTTATACCATTAAAGTGGCAAACAAGCATACGGCCTGCCATGTTGCCATGGAAAGCAGTTAAAGTAGTCTATAAACGCCTGTAATGCCAGGGGCATCACACACGCGTTGCCGACCCTGTAAAAATCTCTTCACGCCGTTTTTAGGGTTCCGAACCTCAAAAGGAAAAACGGAACCCTTATAAGATCACTTTGTTGTCCGTCTGTCTGTCTGTCTGTCTGTCTGTCTGTCTGTCTGTCTGTCTGTCTGTCTGTCTGTCTGTCAAGAATTTCTATGTCGAGAATGCGTGGAGGTATCAAGCTGAAATTTGAACTGTATACTCAGGTCTACGGTCCCATGAAGTAAAAAAAAAAATCAAACTGCTAAGTTTACGTAGAAAAAAGTTACAGCCATCATTCATTAAAAAACGCATATTTCGACACACTCACAGGAATCAAAACCTATAGGGTACTTCCCGTTGACCTAGAACTATGAAATTTGGCAAGTAACATCGTTATAGACTACAAGTACAGGAATAAATCTCAAAACTATACATTTGTAAATAGATCTTAAAAAATAGGGGGTCTATATTTTTTATAGGGTGTCGAAATTTCAAATTGAAATTACTAGTTCAAATGGGGTATCATATGAAAGGGCTTGATGTACACATTGCAAAATATATTTTATTTATTTTTTTCGACGCATTATTATAATGAAAAATATCAAATTTAATAATGATATTACGTACCTACGGAACCCTCGGTGGGCGAGTCCTACTCGCACTTGTCCGGTTTTTTTGAAAAACCCCATGCTGTAGTCTCCTGAGAAAACCTTAAAATTAAATAATTAATAATTATTCTTGAAAAAAATATACTGCGCCATATAGTCGCAAACTAAAAAAAAATGTGCAGGTGAGGTTGGCTTGGCTCAAAGATAGTGGTCAGCCACTTACACCCCAAATTTTGTATGTATACAAGTGCGAAGAATATCACGAAAATAAATAAATAAATATAAATATTTCTGGACAATTTACACAGCGCCATCTAGTCCCAAATTAAGCGTAAAGCTTGTACTATGGGTACTAGACAACTGATAAATGTACTAAAATACATTTTTTTTTGTAAATACATATTTACAATCATCATCATCATCAGGTCCATTTTAGTCTCCACTACAGGAGCACGACCCTCTCTGGTCCGTCCCAGACAGGAGGATTTGGCCTATACTCCCAACGCTGGCCAGACGGGTTGGGGAGGCCTGATCGATGTTTTATAATGTATTTTCCTTAGTCGCCTTGTACGACATCCACGAGAAGAGACGGAGTGATTCTATTCTAGTCTGCCGGAAACCACACGGCTTAAATACTTATAATACATAGAAAATACCCAGACCTCGGAGTCAAAGTGGCCATTGCTAACCATTCGACCACCGAGCTCGTCTCACGGTTCAATTCTCAATATCACGGTTATGAAGACAGACTATAAATCTCCCCACGCATTTGAACCAAAATGTTCGCCTATAAGCACGCGTGGTTTTAAACTCCGAGCTTCCAGGTTATTGAAAAAATACTTAAGCAAGGCTTAGGTATTTTTTTAAACCAAGATATGTAGGAATGGGCTAGATGTAAAAAATTTTGGTACATACTGTCAGGAAAACGGCAAAACAAATTTGGATGACAACGACCCTATGCCTACAGATAATGCTCCCCTGTGCACCAACCTTACGGTTATATCACAGGATTGCGAGTCACCCGGCCAGTAAATCAACCAGGCCAGGGTAGGTACCTTTACCGGCTCCGCTATCGCATCCAATAAACCAATTGCGCAATCAAACAGCTTTGTAGCAGGTCTTAATCCCCTTTCGCCTGCAAGCAGACTACGTCATCATCATCAGGTCATTTTAGTCTCCACTACAGAAGCACGACCCTCTCTCGTCCGTCCCAGACAGAAGGAGGATTTGGCCTACACTCCCCACGCTGGCCAAACGGGTTGGGGAGGCCTGATCGATTTTTGATAATGTATTTCCCTTAGTCGCCTTGTACGACATCCACGGGAAGAGACGGAGTGATCCTATTTTAGTCTGCCCGAAACCACACGGCCAACTACTTAGGCACTCTTAAGTCGAATAACTCGTGGCGACCGATGCTCGGTTTGCCAAGCATCGTGGAAAATTTGAATGACAATTAGGATAACAAAAATTGTAACTGAACTAACTCAAAAGATACCTATTATCCCGTAGGTATATCTGTCCACGCAGGGTGAAATCGCGGGAAGTATCTAACGCACCTAATTAATGTATAGTCACGTGAAAAACTCCAAATGGCTTAAAGACTAAAAATGCGTGCTGGCCTTTGTAAACTATCAAAAGTAATATGAACTTTTCATTATTATTTGAAAGGTGTCCTTCGTAAATTCTATATGCATTTTTGAACGTGACTGTACAGTCACGGTTGGAAAGTGTGAATGTACATTCACGGTTGATGGTTAGGAATGACCGCACATTATTTTAATGCTTGCAACACTAAAGATCGTTACTGACCCAATACAAATTTTATTGTAGTCTTTGTGATAAAATACGCTGTAGTTTCTTCGGAAAATTTCGACAATTTGTTTAGCAGCTGGATAGTACCTCTCTATAACCATAGCATAACTAATACGTGCCAACAATAGTCCCAAGATGTAAAGCGCTTACACAAATATAGCAAGATGTATAGCCAATATACTCTGGTAGAGGACAGTATAGCCACTCCCTGCCGCTCTCTCTTAATGACCTGACCTGCCCTCTGAGACAAATCTGTGACAGTTTGTATAGCGCCGCACGCACATAAGCTTATTTACGCCCTGCACAGACGGCAATGTTTATGTAGTAGTTCACGGCGAAACATTTGTATGGAGTGGCCGGGGTATGCTATAACGATAATTCTAGAGCTGCCCAATTCAATACTCTACCACATTCGATTCTAATATGTAAGAAGGATAAATTACGAACCGATAAAAATATTTGTTATTCATTGTTGAAACCACGACATAAAATCTCGAGAGTCACGGTACCATTATCCGGAGCACTTATTTCACCGGGAATACGTGTAAAGGCATTTATTTCCGCGCTGCAGGGAAATTGAAAAGCCTATTTCAATTGTTCCGACGCGGCTGTGACGGCGGGCGGTGTCACCACGCGGAACATGCCCACAGACAACTTATTTTAGTACAACTGAAAATTCAGATAATATATTAGTCTACCGTTTGTACCCGATTTCACGTGGAGTTTTGGCCGAAAATACAGGGTGGCGATTTAGTCACCTGCAATATATGAGGCTAACAGCTGCAGGGGGAGACCGGGGGTGTGGCTCGTCTCGTGCGCCTGGCGCAGGGAAAGACGTGCGGAAGCAGATTTTTAAAAATACGTATTATCTAGTGTTCACTATGGTTTGAAAGAATAGGTAATTTATTATCTTTCTATTTTATTTGTGTAGTATATCACTTACTTATTTGTGTAGTACTTACTTGTGTAGTAGATACCGTTCCTTAAATATTGCAGGTGTATAAATCGCCACCCTGTATTTATAGGTCCCGTCTATAGTTCCGGTTCTACTAGTAGTCCGAGTGTTTGGCTTTTTTTTCTTCTACTATTTTACATGGCTGATGGGGAAGGAAAGTTCGACAGTGGAGACTCCTCCACCACTGACCAGAGATATTAGTAAGATTTATCATCCATCTGATATTTTCGACTCATCGGGACATAAAAAATCATATTGCGAATTAAAAGCCTAGTTGAAACTCTAGCTATTATTTTGGTATGATGGCGGAAATTAAATTGTGTAATTCAATTAAGCCAGCAGCCTGCGGTCGGAGTGTTGAACGTGACATAGACCTTTCAATAGTTGCAGACGAAAGTGACACATTCACTCTCAGTTGAATTGTTAGACGACTGGGAAACCTATTAGGGTAAATTTGTAAGGTTTAGTATGAATGATTCGCCGAGCTCGGTGGTCAAATGGTTAGCAATGACCACTTTGACTCCGAGGTTGTGGGTTCGATCCCCGCACAAGACAAATATTTATGTGCATGAACATGTCTGTTTGTCTTGGTTTGGGGTGTTTTGTATGTATTATATGTAAGTATTTACATAAAAAAAAACATGTATTTAAGTATAATATCAGTTATCATCTAGTACCCATAATACCCATAACTTCGCTTAGTTTGGGACTATGGCCGTGTGTAATTTGTCCAGGAATATTTATTTAATCATGGTTCTCCCGTAACAGACCACGTAATCGGAACTAGACTATGTCTTGACGTGTTTTGTATGGTAGGTTTCAAACGTTGATTATACAGCTCATAGCATAGTAATGTTGGTACAACATGAGAAAACAGTACCTAATTTTAATTGTACCATGAACAGATGTGTTTTTTTTTATTAGGTAACGTCATGTGACAACCAGCGCTTGCCTGATAGATCACAGGACACTGGAGTCCAGGAATGGATTCGACGAAATCACATTTCATGGCATCTCGTCGTGTCTAGTGTCGTGTCTATAAGGACCCGATATCGTACACATGCGGAGCAGGAAATAAATTGCCGGGCAGTTTATATAGCGGTACGGCACAGAAAAGATTGGCTGAACCTTTTGGTACAAGGTAGCGCGTAGATGTTTTCAACTGCATTAAAATGTGCACGCTGAGATGCTAACATTAAAAAAAAATTGAAGGGCATTGCCTAACAGTCCGTGTCTGCCAGACCTTCGTTATTTTAATAATTTTAACAAAAAAAAAAACGGACTCCAAACATTACTCTACATTTATGTATGTAGATACAAGCTAATGATGATGATGATGATGAAAAAAATATGGGACCAATCTGGAAGTATATATAAGTATATACTCTTTCAAATAAAAAAAGTTTTTTTTCAAATCGGTTTATAAATAACGGAGTAATGAAATAACAAACCTAACAATGGGTAGATACGGGCTGCTGGTGATCATGATAATGATGAAAAAAAATTGGGACCAATCTGGAAGAATACTCTTTCAAATAAAAAAAAAATCAAATCGGTTTATAAATCACGGTGTAATTAAGTAACTAACATAAAAAAAAATACAGCCGAATTGAGAACCTCCTCCTTTTTGGAGTTAAAAATGCTCAAAGTTTTTCTCTACATTCTCCTAACTCAGGTTAGAATGATTAGCGACTATGGAGTTTAGATCATTGTAGCTTTGGCAGTTATCAGTTAACAACGGTATTCAAAATTGCTCTATAAAATTTTCCAACTCCTTGCCAAAGTTTTCACACACTAACTTATGTTCTTCAAGAAAATCTTAAAGCGTTTTCACAGGATGGGCAACGGGTGATTAATGTCTCTGGTGTCTCAAGAATGCATAGGCTGCGATAACTGCTTATCATCACGCAGGTCGTATTCTTATTTTTTACCCTAGTGGTATAAAAAAGTTAGAACATGTCGGAATGCCACACGACAGGTCGTCTAGTACTCTCAATATTATTTTTATATACTCGACTTCAGAAGGTTGCAATTCTTCGTTGTCATTTCCCGTCACGAGAAGACCTCATCGGAAATAGGAAGGAAGAATTCCATTTTGCGTCTTCCAATACCACCTCACAATGTCAATTAGTACTCAACCTATTTTAATATCAGAATAAACATAGTTCGACATACTCAATATGCGCTTGAACTAATAAAAACTTTTATGCGAGGTTTCAACCTCATCTCCGGAACACGGCTGGGGAAATTAGATAACCTATTTCAAATCCTATAGGACCATGTTGTCCTTGACCCAATAGTCACAAGATAGTTTGTTTTGAGTGTTGTAGTTTTTCAACATTTTTGTGTCAAAATCAACAAAAGCCAAAACTTCACCTACAAGTATTACACCGTACTGATTGACAAACGATGCGCTGGCAAAAGAAGGATTGCAAATAGCGTATTTGAAGGGTACAGGCAAATAATACGGAAAGTCAACATTATTACTTTTTAAATTTTTTATTGGAATTAAATCTTTATCTATGCAAGTTTAATTTCTAATCGCAATCTTTTAAAAAAGTAAACAGATGGCGCCACAAACGTAAAGTAAAAGTTACTACATACGCTGATCTCAATGTAAATTGTAATACTTCTGAACCTTTAACTGTGTTTCTCTCAAAAACTAATCATTTGGGCATTCCCTGTTATTTGCCTGTACCCTTCATTTAGAAGCTGCCCGATTTGAAAAGTACCTCGGCCTTACAAGATACTGCAGGGTATGGATATGGACAAAAAATTTTTGGAGGGAAAAAAACTTTGAAGAAAGTTTTGCAAACGGTGCTGTATTTGTTTATACTCGTACTTATTAAATATAATTACTGTAAGGATCTTAAATTTATACCTCCTAGTTCCTACGTGCGTGTGGTAACCAAAGGTGAGGTAGCCAGATGAAAGAGTATTGCTCGGAGGCTGGTACTCAACTCTCCCAACACAGCAATTTCTCACATGGGTTGACTTCAAAATAATTAAATTAAAATGGAGTTACGAGTCGTTATTATGCATTTAAATTAAAACTACATTTTAATTATATAAGTTTAATTATAGCGAATGTTATTCCATGCATTAAAATCATATTTCAGAGAACTTTCCGGTGAGTCGACATGTGAAATTGTTGGTACTTCGTGGTCACATGAAGTTTGAATTAATAAATTTTCAATTTCATTAAATTTACTTGGAGCTTGAACGTGTCGTTGCTCTTGCATAGCAGCCCTTATCGAATACGAAAGTGAAGCAACATTGATCGTAGTCCATCTAGGACTCAGGTTCCTAATATATTTACTTTTTGACATCAACCCATAATCATCCCACTGTTGGGATACGGGACTCCTCTCATTCGAAGGCGTTTAGAGCATACCACGCTGCTCAACTGCGGGTTGGTGGAGATCAGTGTTTTCAAGCCGCCTAAGTGCTACTGACTTGGGTTAACGACTGACATCTAATGACAACAGCTGGGACCGACGGCTTAACATGCCCTTCGAAGCATGGAGGAGCTCGAGATTAATAAACCCATCGATAGACAGGCTACGGTCGACGTTGGTTAACTTGCGTGATCGATTAAACTGACACGCGTAACGACGCCACCGAGCTCCTCACCTATACTAACTTCCTCAATTATAATAAAATGAAAAAAAAACATAATGCATACGAGTGTGAAACTTTAAAGTGCATTGCAATAGATCTAAGGTCGTTTCAGCAACTTGCTCGTTTCAGCATCTCGTTACTTTTAGCAAGTGCACCGTAACTAACGTGCGCAGCTGCTGTCTCACTTCTATCATCACAAAACTATTTGTTGAGCACAGAAGAGACAAACACGTATATGACGTGTTTGAATCTTCATTTAAAAATAAAAATTGATTGTCTGTAAAGTCGGTTTACGTACGATAATTTTACGTGATAACGTCATAAGAAAACATCGACCGATGGAGTGAAAGAGAGATAGATACGTCACAAGCCGAACGCTTCGGCCTCTATCGCTTGTTCCGCGCTCTAGCTTGCACGCTCGGCTCAAGTGGAACGTGATAATGAGTCATGCTTTTTTTTCCTTCTTTCTTTCATTTTCGCGCGTACAGCCAACGTTCATCAATTTATAACACAATTTAGAAATGAATATATCCGTTGCATCTCATCTCTACGTAGTAAGGGAAGTCGTTTTTCGTCATTCGTCCTATATAACCGACGTGTGCGTACTATAGCAAAGTGAATGATTTAGAGGAACCCGACATAAATTACAGCTATCACATGAATAAATATGCTGCGTGGCTACGACGAGTACACCTAAATTTCTTCCGCTCCATTTGTCAGTGTAGCGTACACATAGTAAACTAGAACGTATCAAATATACTCGTATTAGCTTAGTCTTCGGTGACTTCGAAATAGATCGGTCTTCAGCAGTTATTCATCCCAATGATGAGATACGGGGATTGGAGCGTATTCCAATTCAACTGCGGCTTGGCAGAGAACAGAATGCCAATTGTCGTAATTATTTGACGATCGCAGAATGAAAATTGACTGGATCGAGATTGAATTATGACTTGAATAAAAATTATATACTTAGTTTGTTTAATTTTCGGTCATATTTCAATAAGTATAATCCAACTTTAAACAAACTTTGAAATTGCATATTGTGATACGAGAATACCATATCTGACATTTGTGACATCGAGACTGGATCAAAACTGAATTTTGACTACATTTTAATTACGAGAATTGACCCTCAGTATTTTCTAGCTGCCTGCCCCAAGGCTACTAACTAGGCTTGAGAGGTATGTACGGACGCTTGCCATGACCACCTTATTATAATTGTTTTTTGACTGCGGAATTATGAAGGTACCGAGTATGATGTGATTTCCTCGTTTTTATGCTAGTCTGAGACATCGGGGGGGATAAGGGATTATCACACTTATTTAAGTGCTAGATGATTAGTTAAATAGAGGTAGATTTTAAAATATTATCGTTAATTTCAGTAAAATAATTTCATGATAATAACTAATGCTGCCGGACAAAACTTGCGCGGACTTAATTACAATTCCAACTCCGTCACTCTCCAGTGACATCACAAAGTACTGTAAAAGAACCTCGTTTAAAAACTTGACGGTAACTCCTAACAAACCAATTAAAGACGAAATTACTGTACATCATATTTTTTTGCTGTAAATGAAATCCTCGAAGGAACAAAGACCCAACGAGCGAGGGTGTAATCTTGAGAGGGTCTTGTAATTTCGCCAGTGAACGGCTCTACAATTAGTGCCGTCTATTTCGACCTATTTAGTTAGTCAACACCTACTTAATAGCGCTGGACCTTTGCTCAAATTTATCTGATACTTTTGATCTGATGATTTTCAACTAGAATATTTTAATTGAAATACATTTAGATATCTTGGTGTGAAACTTAAAGTTGTAATAATTGTACTTCGTATGTTATATCTTCTGTATCTATAAAAGGCGACCGTCACTGACTGATCAATCAACGCACATCTGAAGCCACAGGACGGATCGGGTTGAAATTTGGCATACAGGCACTTGACTATTATGACGTAGGCATCCGCTAAGAAAGATTTTTTGAAAAATCCGATGATGATACCGGAATATCCGCGTACGAAGTTGCGGTTGCAAGCTAATACATTCCATTTTATTACGAATCCTGTCCACTCCGTGCTCAAGTTCGATGCCTCGCGTGATAAATAAAAATCTATAATATTTTATTGATTTACTGTATTTTCCGATTTATATTGTACAAATATAGCATATTCTGGCTAATTGTAATGGAAATAATACATTTTTTTTTACAATATACCTAAAAGTAGAACGTCTTACGTTACAGCGCACAACTACTATTATGCAGTTAACAATTTGGTGCAGTCTATTTGTGTTGTCATTTTTTTAGGAGTGACAAGGTTATAAACTATTTAATATACTGAATTGCATCTAAATCTGTATCAGTAAAACATGTTTTCATGCAGAGGAACATAAAGTAAAGGTACTCGATTGCGTTGTTGCGCGTGTCGTCTAATAGAGTACACAAGTGAAGAAACGTCGGGCTGATCCTGTCTGTGAATAGATTTATTTATATAGAGCTTCGCCGTAATTGGCAGGACACGTTAAGCGAAATACACCCAAAACCTGTTTAATTGAGGGTCGACCTGGTATTCCAGTAGTGCAATGAATATGCGTTGATGCCGATAGATGATTACTGGTGAATGAATAGGCTACTAGGAGGGCACGATAATCCGTCGGTCCCAACTGTTAGCGTTATATAACAGTCGTTAAGCCAAGTCAGTGGCCTTTAGGCGGTTTGAAAGCACAGGCCTCTGCTAACCCGCAGTTGAGCAGCGTGGTGGAGTATATTCCAAATCCCTTCGATGGAGGGGAGACTCGTATCCCAGACTCGTATCGCAGTGGGATTAATAAGGGTTGACGACGACGATACCTGTGACCAATAGGAACCGATAGGAATGAAACCGCGAGGCACAGCAAGTAAGTTATAAATAGGTCCTATATCAGACTTAACATAATACCGCAATTCAAGTCTAACATGCAGACATCGACACAATCCGATTCATAGTTATTAGCAGGGATAAGCCCGGATTACCTTACATCGGTATTTCTCTTAAGTACCCTTAGCAAACCTCAAAAGGGCAGTTAATGATTTGCGTCATTGAACACCAAATGAACCCTTTCGTCACGTTCAGTGTTACCTACCTCTTAATTTTGTATAGATTTTGGAAGTCGAAATAAATAAATAGTTAAACCTCTAGCTATCGATGACTGCCGTTTTTGCAGGGTCGGCAACGTGTGAGTGGTGGGGCGTGGTGTGGTGGTAGGACACGCTGCTTTCCAACCGACGGGTTGTACGCTTGTTTGCTACCCTATTGGTATAAATAAGTCTATGCTCCCACTGCTGGGATGCGGAGTTTAACGCTTAGTATATAATTAGAAAATAATATTAGATTTGAAAAAGCCTTTCTATTTTGTTTCAGATGCTGCTTCGGACAATACACTTGAAGAACGAAGGGAAATTGGTGATATTTTTTATGCAAAGTGTCAGTATGTTAATTATACTATTTTGTAGATATAACATTTATTTATATACTCAGTATACGTATGTCATTCTAAACCCTATATCATTAGTTTACAAGGAACATAGACTATGTTGTCATACTTTAGGTAGATAAAAAAAAACATCAGTCTATTATAAGACAATGTTTTAAGTCTCACAAAGTAATTTATTAACTTTTTGCCAGCCAATTATTTCATTCTTAACTTCATCAGGTTACAATAAATATTTTACAAACAGTTGGCAAATGAAATTAGTATTGGCTTTTCATTAAGTTACCAGGGTAAATGAAAATATAATTGCTATGTAATAATTTCGTAAATTAAAAAAAATATATAGGGGTTTATTTGACCTACGTATAAGTGTTAAGAGCATTTGTGTTAACACCTCTTACAGACATATGCGGTCCCGAATTTTATTCGCAGTAAATTATATACAGGGTGGAAATAATTAATGTGTCTAATCTACTAAAATATATAATATATTTTACTCAGTTACATATCTCTTAACGACGACATCTGTACTGTGTTACAGATGATATTATTTCGTAAATGAAAAGTTGAAACTTAAAACAGAAGGCTAATTCTCGTAATTATGTAACGTTCGCAGAGTGAAATTTGACCGAATTGAGATTGAATCATGAATTGATTAAAAAGAAGAATAGCATCGTTGATGCGCAGAGTTCGCGGGAGCACCAATAGCATCCTGGAAGTTGTTAGACACAAACCTGACTGTTGCATCTGGAGGCACTAGTAGTACTAGTCCCCTGAAGGTACTAGTATCTAATACCTTCAGGGGACGTGGCGGGTATTATTTAAATTAGGATTATTTTAAATATTTATATTTGAAATAATCCTAATTTATATTGATTTATCTGTATTTCAAATAAAACTAACGTAGCTTGTAGGTTTCTGTTACTAACAAAATATGGACCACAAAGTCTGCAATAAAGTGTTTTATTTTATTTTATTTTAAAATAAATAATTTCAGGGATTATTATTGTTGGCAAAATAACATTCTTAGTTTGTTTAATTTTCGATTATAATTCGATATAATCCCAGTTAAAATAAACTTTCAAGTTTCATATTGTGATAAGAGAATACCAAATGTGACATTTGTGAGATTGAGATTGCACCGGAACTGAAATTTGGCTATATTTTAATTACGAGAATTGCCTGTCTGATACAATTAGTTTGTAATGCGATTGATGTATACCCTATAATAATTTAAAATTTGGCAATATTTTCTTAATTATGAAAATAATAATGACTCACATATTATTTCTACCCTGTATAAACTATGAGTGTCAAAAATTTTACTGTATACCTACACTGTAACGGCACCGCGTGCGTCTGTGGGAAGCCTAATTACACTCACACATTCGTAACTCTGACTTTAATACACAAAACGACGACAAAACTGAACAGAAAGGGGTAAGGGGAGTAAGTTAAATTATTATTATTTCCATTCAGCAGTCATTAGGAGGAATAAATTAACATAAAATTCAATTAGCAAGGTACTTAGTGTGGAATTGTTCGAGAAAGTTCCCGCCTCGTCACCGAAGTTTCCTCGAAACAAACGAAAACTAAAATACGGCCTTGTTCGAGTAATTAAGTATGTTATTACCGCGTATAAAAAGTTTCGTTCGTTCATTTCGAGGGAATTCATATTTGGCTGCGGTATTCTGTGAGGTGGTGGTGATAATTCCTCAGTCGGGCAGCTTATAACTACGCTGCCCTAATTCTCTTTGTGCCAGAAACTCGTCAATGAATCAGCAAGATGCACCATGTGCACGTGAAGTTGGCTTAGGCTCTAAAGATGGTGGTGAGCCAATAATGCGGTATCCTTTATAATATTCATTATTACCGTTCATTAACATGAGTAAATAAATACATTATTATTGTTAATACTGTTTTCGTATTGAACACCATAATTTGTTAAATTGGCATGTAAACATAGATATTAACTTCCATCACATGTAATAATTAATAATGTAATTAAAATACAGCATTCAGGTTGTACATACACTAAATATACTGTATGTCAGTAAAATGGATTTAAAAAAACTTAGCCTTTTTTATATAATTATATGAGAAAGGAGAAAACGAGCACGTCTCGGTCACCTGATGGAAAGCATTCACCACCGCTCATAGAGATAAGCTACACCAAGTAATCACCGGTCTGTTGCCAATCTATACTCCTTCCTCTTGCGTATAAAGTCAGTTTATGAAGCGCGGTGCGTTTTTTACCACACCCGCAATCGTACGATGCTCGTACGATTGCGGGTGTGGTAAAAAACGATGACGTGCTTATAAGCGCAAGCCGCGAGATACGGTTCTAACGTATACGCCGGAATAAACCCGTGTAAGGGCATTCGGCTTTTTAAAACTCGAAATGGACATATATGAGGCAAACAATCATGTGTGTCTCCTGATTGAAAGATAAGATAAGATAAGATAAATTTATTTGCGAAAATAAGATACAGCAGATGTTACAATTACATAGGTATCCAACATTATTCTACCCTCGTTGGGGCGTGCAAAGTACTTATCTTCGCGCATAGAAATTAGCAAAACTTAGCAGTCGCCGATGTTCTCAGCAATTTCAGGAAAATATATCACTATACTCTATTCTACACCGTTGAGAGAAGTTGATTCCACAATATCACCGTTCGTGGTAGAAAATGTATTAAAAAGCGTACTTTGGCAGCGCGCCAATAATTATGAAGATGAATATGGATGAAATTTTAATCTATACGGTAGTGAGAATCACGCAATTACGATGCCACCAACAGATATACAGATACACTTCATCATCATCAACAGGTCCATTTTAGTCTCCACTACAGGAGCACGACCCACTCTCATCCGTCCTAGACGGAAGGAGGATTTGGCCTACACTCCCCACGCTGGCCGGCCAAACGGGTTGGGGAGGCCTGATCGATATTTGATAATGTATTTCCCTTAGTCGCCTTGTACGACATCCACGGGAAAAAACGGAGTGATTCTATTCTAGTCTGCCGGAAACCACACGGCCAACAGATACACTTGTACGTCTGTAAATTGTAGACAGATTCTGATAAATGAGGATAACCTTCATTTTATATTATGCAAATTATAAAGATAGTACACAAAAAGGAAGACTTAAAATTTATGATTCAGAGACTGACGACACGACATGTAATTTTTTTGCAGGATTCGGGAAAAATAGTACATGAATATTAAAGTAAAAAGGCGCTGAAAGACAAATACTGTTTCAGCATTACACAGATGTACGAGTACCTATTATGATTTCCCTTGACATTTTTATTGAAAGATATATGGCATTGAAAATGTGTGATTTTTTTGTAATGTGATATCGAAATGTTGCTCGGGAGTTGTAATTTTTTTATGATACAAATTATGCCATTCACAGAACTGTAGTATTCTATCTTGGTCTAAAGCAAGCGACTTAAAAAAATATTGCTGGACAAATAACAAACTAAGTAATGCTTGTACTATGGATACTAGATAACCGATCTATCACTTTAGCGTGGTTGAGGAGCTGATGAATGGTGTTTGAAGATTAACAACACAATGTTCTCCTTGTATATAATAATTATAATTCGCTATAGAAATATTTTACAAGAGTAATGACAGTGAAAAATTTATGACAAGTCAATAGAAAAACGAACGCGGTGAGATCTATGAATATGTACAAAATTTTTGCATCACGGAGGTTCCGCCACAATACTTAAAATATACAGTATTTTTTTGTTTTGTAAATATATATATATAATATATAGAAAACACCCCGGCAAAGACAAACAGACATGTTCATGTACACAAATATTTGTCTAGTGCGGGGATCGAACCCGCGACATCGGAGTCAAAGTGGCCATTGCTAGCCACCGAGCTCGTCAAACTTAGTTTGATCGCTGTTACGTTTGCTGCCAATGAATGTTGTCATGTGTGTTTGGAGCAATCATTTTTCCTCTTATCCTTGGACGTCTGTATATAATATAGGTCACACCTATTAATGCCCAGTTATGATTTGCCTTACCTAACCGAGTTTTCTAAGTTTTCTTTCTCTTTTATCTTTCTCTTTCGTTTAGTTGTCGATAGCAAATGTTTCAGATTTGCTATCGACAACTAAACAATACAATTCCTCCAAAGTATTACATACTTGTTAACGCTAAGCTATACTCATGCTGTGGTAAATTCATTGTTGTATTTAATATGTAATGATCTCTGAAGTTTGACTGTGTGGTCTCGTATGACGCATTCGGATTTACCTCCCGTCTCAACAGATTCATCTCCTAGATAGAGTAGAGATAAATTGAGATTTTTTTCACATTTTCCAACTAGTAAAGGTAAGTAAAATTGTTTTGCCCACCTTTCAATCTTCACCATTCATTTTCTACTGCATATACCTCTCGGAAGAAGAAGTTTTGATTTCATGCAGGTTAAATATAAAATATAAAAAAACTAATATAACAAGCTACATACAAATCAACTTGTGTATTCCAACAATAATACCAAAAAAAAACTTATATTAACTTTATGAAAAAACAATACAATATACATTTGCAAAAAGCATTTAAACTTTTACATGTAGGTAAAAGTTTAAATGCTTTTTGCAAATGTATATTTTTGTCAATTTTACAAACAATCAAACAATTTCCCCCTGTAATTAACTAAATTTGTATATAATGAATATATGTGTTCCTCAAGAAGACAACAAATAAGTGGAAAAATATACGCTTGTTTGCCATGCTAGTAGTTAAAAAAAGTTACTTATTTGTCCACTTTCTCGCCTCACTAATATTTCAAGAAGATTGCATTACTTGTAATCTTTTTCCTTTCCTCCAAAATTCTAAATCAGTTTTAACCGACTTGACAAAAAGTTGTAAAGTCGGCTGTATTTTAATGTATGTTACCGATAGCATTGTTGTTTATGAACCGATTTTTGAAAATTTATCGCGGTGAGGTTGAAGAAGAGGAAGAAGAGAATAAAAGATTATTCTTTTCTTCCAATAATTTATTCAATTCACCAAAAACAAATGAACGTTTAAAAATCCTGAGCTAACAGTCTCCCGTCAAAGTAACCATTGTCATTGATAATGTAAACGAGGGTTAATGAATGACCGCTTGAAGTAATTAAGGCAAGGAAATCGTCAGGTAAGAATGGCGCAGTGAAGACCCACCCATTGTCTCTTTATGGGATACGGTCACACTTTAAATGCTTATTTGGTCCTCCTTCGAGTTCGATATGTCTCTATTTGACCACGATCTTATTGATATTGACTACTTCTAGTTCATAGTAATGAAGTTAATAAAATGTTATAGTATGGCGAAATTACACGGTTCAACATAAAATTCAATCACTTTGCTTGAAACGGGACGGAGGCCATACCCACCACTGTGTCTCCTGTGTAGCCAGGGTTAATAGCAGCGACAACCACAAAAAGAATGTACAATGAAGTCCACTGAAGTTCCGGGGGTAAAACTACGGCTGCCTTAGAACTCATAAAGAATTTAATCAGAATAAATTAGTAGAGTAATAGGTGTAGTACGTTTCCTAAATTTTGGAATTTTGCGTTCGACACTACGAAAATGCCTCTGCAATCTAACAAGGGTAATCGTTCCACCAATCGCATCGTGTGTATACAGGATTTCGATCCAATACAATGTCAATATACGAATTTATCTATCATAATTTGAACACTTTCGGTGACTGTAAGTTCAGTCACGGGCACAAGCATGTGATTTACTTAAAGGGTAAATCACATGCTTTCATGTTATTCATGTTGAAAGCAAACAAATATGTGGTCCACCTGATGGATAACCATCACCACCGCCTATGGCGATGAGCACCACCAAGGGGTCGCCGATTCGTTGCCAGCCTATACTCCTTCCTTTCTTTCTGATGACCTCACTCACTCGCAGGAACACAACAACTCTCAAGGGAATTTGGCTGCGGTATTTTGTGAGGTGGAGGTACTTCCCCAGTCGAGCAGCTTAACAAAATACGCTATGCCCTACCTCTCGTTTCGCCAGAGTCTCGTTTGTCAGTCAGCAGGGTGCACCACGTGCAGGTGAGGTTGACTTTGGTTTTATTGTAACAGGGAATACAAAATAATACAATTGTTATAATATTATTATAAAATAGTTTATGCAAATCTATATATATAAAAGCGAAATACCACTCCTGATTAATCACGAAATCTCAGAAACTATAACACATACAAACTTGAAAATCTGACAGGTAGGTTCCCTGTAGGGGGTAGACATCCGCTAAGAAAGGATTTTACGAAACTCCACCCCTAAGGGGGTAAACCGGGGTTTGACATTTTGTATGAAAGTCCTATATTTTTGAAGCAAGAGACTTGAAATTTAAAATGTATGGTGGTGTGGAGGTGTACTAATAATGTATCTTTAGAAATCAACCCCTTTTTGGTGTTAAAACGGGGCATCCCCCGTTTGTATGAAAGTCCAATGTTATTGAAGTTAAAGTAATTATGTCATAACTCATAAGGATTTTAAATTATAAGAAATTATAGAGATTTTTATATTTTTTATACATTTTAGAGTATAAGAATTATTGAAAACAACTTACTTACTATAAGGAGAGATGTTTTATGATAACAATAAAAAGTATTATAGGTTTTACAGAGAGGTTGTTTATACAGACGAACATAGAACTCCCTTCTTTTCTGAAGTTGGTTAAAAATTACTTCATTGATACATATAAAAAATCGTCTAGATTGTTTTTATCTTTATTTATTTCTTCCTTTCATTAGGTATTTAGCTTTTTCGAATATAATTAAAAATGATGTGCAAATAACTAACTCCACGCGTTCGAAGTCGCCGGCGGCGGCTAGTATTAAATAAATACATAGTGCAAAAACAGTACTTTATGTGTTTCTTCAAAAGTAATAAAGAAATAAAGAACTGTGATTCTAACATTAATTTTAAATAACCATAATACTTATACTGCAGTGCCTTCTATTTTACCCGGCCAATAGAAATGGAAATCGAAAAATTTTATTTGAACAAGAGGACAAAATATCTATCTATCCTGCATTGAAAGATTTTGTCGTAATTTTAAACATCAAAATAAAATCCAAATTGAAACCATTTTAATCATGGGACATAATACTGAAATACTTTCAATATATCAATGTGATTACCCTATTGGCGTATACATTTAGTTAATGTAATTTCCGTCCAATACGCCGGGTTTTTGAACGCCATTGAAAATGTCCCCGTCCTTACGTATTCAGGTGCACGATCTTGAATGATACTTCAGAGTCAAACAGCGCTCTTTCTACGTGAATTTGCAAAATTTTATTCTTATTCAGCTGAAGGATATCATCTTTGGACCCTTTGAGAGGGTCCCCGTTGTTGTATGGGTAAAACCTTTGCACTTTTAATAGTTGAGTCTTTTCACTGTATATTGTACATAGTCCACTGCGTAATAATTCCATTCTGATCTATTATTTTTGTCTATTGTATTATATGTCTTTAAATAGCTTTGAGGCTAAAAATATTATTTGTACATCTAAATATTTGTGACGTGATAACTCTCCAAGGAGTGTTCCGATTTTGATGAACATTAGGAAAAATATCAATACAATAAAACGTAAATATATTTTTTATACCACTACGGGGACAAACAAACATACGGCACGCCTGATGGAAAGCACTTGGAAGCAGATTGCAGACTTGAACCGGTCGGTAAAAATAAATGTAATTATGTGGAACAGTACAAGTGCTTTATTATAATATTATGATAATAATGGTCCACCAAGTGCCAGCAATTTACAGTATCACACTTTTAGATACAAGTAGTTCCCGACTCTCCTCCACTAGAGAGCGAGGGACATTAGCGCAGCCTGTGTAATAAGTGTCCACGGTGCTGTCGTCTGCATAGCAATAAATACTGTCAATAGATAACATACCATTGATATGCATCAAAAACAGCGTCGGGGACAACACAGAACCTTGCAGGACTCCAGTATTAATATCCATACCATCGAAGCAACTACCATTCACAACGGCTCTAATGCACCTGCTGATCAAATAGTTTGTGACGCATTCATATACACCATCAGCATCCTTACCACCATCTCTTATTGCGATTCAATAACTGAATAGAATGCTTATTCATACCAATGAATAAGCGACTCTATTCCATTTGAAATAGAGTCGCTTATTCATTGGTATCAATGAATAAGCGACTTTATTCCATTTGAAATAGAGTCGCTTATTCATTGGTATAAATAAGCATTCTATCCAGTTATTGAATCGCAATAAGAGATGGTGGTAAGGGGGCAGATAGATATTATCCAGGCAAAATGGGCTTAAGGCCGTGATGAAACATAAAAAATCCTTAATGATACTTTTTAATTATAAGACATTACTCTACTACCCTTTTCACGTCTTGCAAATTATAATTTTCTATTGTGTGCTTGAACACACATCTTGGAATATGGGTCGTGATTTTAGCTAAACGTACTAATTACGAACACATCGTTGTTAATAATATTAAAAAATGGTAGTTTGTAAACGTCAAAAACATGTTTTATTTTGCTAGAATTGTTTAATTGTAATTGCAATCTCTTGCTGTCAACAATCTATAAACATTGGTCAGCAATATCATCATCGTTATCAGCCTGTATCTATACGCTGCTGGATGTAGACCTTCCCCAATACTTTCCACCAAATGTGATCCAGCCTTCTGTATGACGCCGAATATTGGCGTCATAAAGATATGATATCATTTATGTAAGAGATCGGTAGAATATCTAATAGGAGATAATTTAAAATAGATAATAAATCTATATATATAAAAGAGTAAATCACTCACTCATCACGAAATCTCAGAAACTACAAGTGCTAGGAGTGTCAAATTTTTCAAGGGGGTTCCTTTTAGGACGTAGGTGCTCACTAAGACGGGAATTTTGAAAATTCAACCCCTAAGGGGGTGAAACGGGGGTCCAAAGTTTGTATGGGGAACCAAGATTAGTTGGACTATTTTATACGAAACTTAACTTGAGCACTTCTGTAGATAAATGAGTAAACACGTGTTTCAGGATTTTTCAAAATTCAACCCCTAAAGGGGTGAAATGAGGTGCAAACGTCTGAAAATCGTTATGGGTATTGTTTTTATGGTTTATCGGGTCGCTGATTCCGAAAACAACAGCTATTTTATAATCTAACATAACCGATGTGACACAAGAGCACTCCGTTGGGGGTACGATGGGGTTGAAATGTCATAATATCAATATGGGTGTTGATTCTATGGTTTTCTGAGACGTCAATTACGAAAATGGCATCGATTTGAAAACGTTGACACGAAATTTCCATCTCGGTATAAAAATCCAAGATTTGGAACACCCTGATGCAGAACCATAAAGGTTCAGCTAAACTATAAGAAATATAAAAATGACGCCTTAGCAAAAGTTGTTCAGCCTGATGAGTATTTTTTGTTGGGGTATAAAAATCCAAGATTTAGAACACCTGATGCAGATCCATAATGGTTCCGGTAAACTATAAGAAATATAAAATTGACGCCCTAGCAAAAGTTGTTCAACTTGATCAGCATTTTTTGTTGAGGTATAAAAATCCAAGATTTGGAACACCTGATGCAGAACCATAAAGGTTCAGCTAAACTATAAGAAATATAAAAATGACGCCTTAGCAAAAGTTGTTCAGCCTGATGAGTATTTTTTGTAGAGGTATAAAAATCCAAGATTTGGAACACGTGATGCAGAATCATAATGGTTCAGCTAAACTATAAGAAATATAAAAATGACGCCTTAGCAAAAATTGTTCAGCCTGATGAGCATTTTTTGGTGAGGTATATAAATCCAAGATTTGGAACACCTGATGCAGAACCATAATGGTTACGGTAAACTATAAGAAATATAAAATTGACGCCTTTGCAAAAGTTGTTCAACTTGATGAGTATTTTTTGTTGAGGTATAAAAATCCTAGATTTGGAACACCTGATGCAGAACCATAATGGTTCAGCTAAACTATAAGAAATATAAAAATGACGCCTTAGCAAAAGTTGTTCAGCCTGATGAGTATTTTTTAATTGAGGTACAAAAATCCAATATTTGGAACACCTGATGCAGAACAAAGCTAAATTTATTTGCATAAACAACATGGTGTATACAATAAATTATAGTTTAAAAAAATAACTAAAAAACACGCTATAATAGCAAATAGAACTAAAAAAGCTACTTAAAAAAACAATAAATAGTTTAACAAAATATTGACTGTATTGTAAAAAAATAACCGCGGTGTGCTACTTTTATGCTTACCTGCTACAAGTTAGACGCAATCGTTTTATTTATTTACAAAGGTAACGTGGTCTACTCAGTCAGTTTATTATAGACGTGTACGCTAAAATTGAAATGGAACGATTGGTATATATTCGCACAAACCAGAAGAATGCGTGCATTTGTGGGACGCTATGTAGCAAGATTTTGTGATGCAAAGTCTTTTAAACAACGAGGGGAAAGTGTTTTTCTTAGAAGCTTCAGGAGGGACTGGAAAAACATACCTGACGAGAGCAATCATCACTGAAATCAGGCGCCAAAATAATATCTCACAGCAGCATCGCCAGGTATTGCAGCCATATATTACTTCTAGGCGGAATGACGCAAATACAATGTTCAATATTCTACTCGATTTATACAGAACGGAAACAGCGACATGCTTTGTGACTCGAAACTGTGACAAAGCGAAAATGTTTCAGGATTGCTGTCTAATCGTTTCAGATGAATGCGAAAAAAAAAAACAATAAGGCAGTAGAAGCTGTAGATAGAACTTTACGTGCCCTAGAGTTTTCAAAAATATTATTAAAATTGGGGAAGATCTCCTTCCCCAAATAGTTTTTGTCCCAGAAATTACCTATTATAGTTTTTTATTGTACCTGTAGGGCGGTTCTATTTTCGACTGTATGTATTTTTTTAAATTCAATTATTTCTCCGTCAATTGTACAGCAATTTTAATAATTCTTATTCGTTTGAGAGGGTACACTCTCCAGGTGGTCCCATATTAAAATGAATGTTGCTAAGCGCAAAACTCGACCAATTCTGCTTATTTTTATTTTAATATTTTCGTTAAGGTATAAGGAAGGTTCTTATGTACATAAAAATTGCGAGGAAAAGAAAACAACACTTTCTACCCGTGCGAAGCCGGGGCGGGCAGCTAGTGTTCGTATAAAACCTTTACAAATGAATTAGTATATAAGCTCGTGAATGTATCGATAAATTATCAATCGTATACTGAAGATCGACGTTTCATTTTAACCACGTCAACATGACATAACATTCTGTATCCAGCTACTTCCAGCCGATTTCTTGAGGGAGAGCGTTCAACTTCGTCGCCTCATAAGCAGGCTCTAGAACATTCCTTCCCCATCATGCCATCATTCTTTTGTCAAATATTGATCATTTCTGATAAATAGTACACTTGTATCATTAAAAACTTGTAAGAAAAGATTTGAAACACATTAAAACATACCGTTGTTGGTGGTTTATAGGAAAGTACAAAAATATTGCTGCCCATATTGGAATTTGTACTTTGTAGAGAAACCGGGTCATCAAATACAAGCCCCTTTAATGGCCTGCCTTTTTACCGAGATGTTCCGTTTCTTTATAACAGCAACAAGTTTATCAAGATATTTAAAGGTACCGGTCAACTCCAAAATCAGGATAAACCTGCTTTGTCTAGGCTTTAATTTAAATCCTTTTGATACTCTAAGGTTAACTGGAAGAGGTACTATGGGATAAGATAAGATATGCAATAAAGAATATAAGTCCACCTTTGTACTGCTTTGTTTTGCATTTTATTTGTTATTTTATTTTTGATGTACAATAAAGTTATATTATAACAAACAAACAAACTTCCTCCATGCAATATGATGAACTAGTTTATGGTATGAGTAACTAGTTGTCCAAAGCCATAAGATAAACTTGTTTAGCCTAGAGTGGGCCAAGACCAATGTTCTATTGTTTATGACTCCAATAGCACGGGAAGCGGGGGACTAGTTCCCATGTTATTACTTTGATCTCGGGCAAATTAGTTACTTGATTGCAATACAAAAGTACAGGAAGTCCCGACATCGCATAGACTTGTCGGCTCATACTGGAATATTTTATAACCCTGGTGGCGCGGGAGACAGATGGCAATGCCTGCAGTTACGTAGAGTAGGCGCACATGAGTATACCCCCGGCTACGTAGGCAAAGATGCGAAAGAATAGGCAAAAATTAGAGTCCTTCCATAATTATATATGTACTTTCCTTTTATTACGCACTATATTATACGTAATAAAGGGAAAAATATGGTATTTACCGTTACATACATAACAACACATTACTAAGAGGGGAAGTCAGATTCCAAAAGCTTCTTACTTCTCCTAATTTCTTCTTATTAAATTAGTTGTGAGTTCCAAGGCAGCCGTAGTCTTACCGCCGAGACTACAATGGACTTCATTGTTCATTGCTTTTTTTTTGTGGTCGCCGCTATTAATCCTGGCTACACAGGAGACACAATGTGTGGTGGGCCTCCGTCGCGTTTACTTACATAAATAGATATAAGTAAAAGCAAATAGGCTCAATCAAATCAAAATACAAGATATTAAAATAGTTTCTAGTTTCTAGATACAATTACACGAATTAATTTAAATCTTATTATGAGTACATTAGTACTACAGCTATAACACTGTTACACAATCAATTTTCTAATTGCAACACTTAGACTACTAGCGTATTACTTAATCACATTATATTTAATACAATGCATCTGCCGGGCTTCTAGCTCTGTAGAGCATTAAGAGGTCTCGTGGTAAAGCTTTTATGGTAATAACAGCCTATTGGTATCACGATTATCCAATACGCAGAGTTGGCTAAAGGAATAAAGGTTTTACTACCTCTGTTTGTTCAAAGCTTCATGGATGTGATGATGTCACATACAACGAGGAATGTGATATCATCATCACCACATATCATTCAATTTACAGCATCATAAATTGTCACCCTGGAAACAAAGACCTAACTTCACAGCTATAATATATATAATAATAAATACATTACATACAATAGGTACCATATATTTGTACACACACGCTTATTATACTCTTTTGTTTACTGTTAAAGTCTGTGGTCAAATTGAGAATATTAATATAATTATGGTCGGATATCGACCACTGGGCGACCACTAGTTTTAATAAATACAACAGAATAAAGAAAATAATCTTAATAAATAAAATTTGCCGTTTAAGAGACAACGCCATTTAAATTACACGAAAAAGTCATTCCTGCGGTAAAATATTTAATGGAGAAATATTAGCATTACTAAATTGTTTTTACTTTCTGTTTGTAACAATCTAAAATCACAGAAAACCCCTTTTGCTGTGGCTCTCCAATTCCAGAACACACCCCTTACCATCGCCAAAAATATTGGGATTCTCGGAATTGAAATCTCCAGCGACGTCCAGTTTCGATGTCACCTGGAGGAGAAGGTCAAGCTGGCGTCAAAGAAACTAGGTGTGCTCAACAGGGCGAAGCAGTACTTCAACCCGCGGCAACGACTTCTGCTTTATAAAGCGCAAGTACGGCCGCATATGGAGTACTGTTGCCATCTATGGGCGGGAGCGCCTAGATACCAGCTTGCACCTTGTGACTCGATTCAAAGGCGTGCTGTGAGGATTGTCGATGAATCCAAACTGACAGACGGCTTAGAACCTTTAAGTCTGAGACGAGATTTCGCGTCTCTTTGTGTGTTCTACCGATTGTATAATGGGGTGTGTTCAGAGGAGTTATTTGACATGATGCCCACGGCCTCTTTCTACAGTCGCACCGCTCGTCATCGACAGGGAATTCATCCTCACACATTGGAGCCTAAGTGGTCGCGTACTGTGCGGTTCCAGAGAAGTTTTCTCCCGCGTACTGTCAAACTGTGGAATGAACTGCCTGTCGAGGTTTTCTCAGGAGACTACAGCATGGGGTTCTTCAAAAAGGGCGTCAAGAGGTTTTTACAGGGTCGGCAACGCGCGTGTGATGCCCCTGGTGTTACAGGCGTTCATAGGCTACGGTAACTGCTTTCCATCAGGCGGGCCGTATGCTTGTTTGCCAATTTAGTTGTATAAAAAACGGCAAAAAAAATCACGTCTGTTGTATGGGAGCCTTAAATATTTGTTTTATTTTTATTTCATTATTTATTTTTAAAGTGAATATATAACTAAATATTATGTGAGTATTTCAAACGTCTACCTATTGCCGTTATCAATTGCGACCTAAAACGAGCAAAATATCACTTTTGTTGTATGGGAGCCCCCTTAAATATTTATTTTATTTTATTTTTTAGTATTTGTTGTTATAGCGGCAACAGAAATACATCATCTGTCAAAATTTCAACTGTCTAACTATCACGGTTCATGAGATACAGCCTGGTGACAGACGGACGGACGGACGGACAGCGGAGCCTTAGTAATAGGGTTCCTTTGTACCCTTTGGGTATGGAACCCTAAAAATGGGGTGTGGCTATGTCATGGACACGCCATGTGTTATGTGAATACGTTATATGCACTAAAATTATCTCAAAATTCTTCAAAAAAGCTTCTCCGTTCTTTGCACGCGATGTTCCATAGTCCTTACTTAACGTAATAAATTCACTGATCCTTCATCTATGCAGTGATGTGATTGAATTTTAATGGTGTAACACGAAACTCTATCCCCAGATTTTTTTATCATTCGTTTTTTTTAAATTGCCTCCCTATGGAAGAAATTTTAAAGATATATTCACGTCAAACTATTAAGTATATTTAGATGTAGTTGTGAACTTGTGAGTACAGAAAAATAAAAACAAAGGTTGTGATAGTAAAGGAGAACATACTAGAAAATAAAACGGAGACAAGCGAAAATCAAGAAAAAGCCAACTGGAAAGAGAATAATCTCACATTCATTAGTTTTTTTTTCTTTTCATCAACACCGAACGACGGAATATTCCGTTGAAACCCGTTGTAATTAAAGGGATGGCTGTAAAAAATGAGAAAAATTTTTCAATGTCAATGCAAACAAATTTTGTAATAATTAAATTCTGCTTACGTTCTCCACACACTGAATTAATTTCAACTTGCTTCTGCCTGTGGAATCGCCCCGGATAAACACGCAAACAATCCATACAGACAATTTTTTGTATTTATACTAGAATAGGATAGCAAGATTACTGTAAGATTCCACATTTTTTTTCAAATATACCACTAGAGTAACAAACAAGCATGCGAGCCGCCTTGACAAGCAGTCATCGCAGCCTATGGATGTAAGTGACACTAGTGGAGTATCACTCACGTGTTGCTGACACTCCCAGAACCCAGTTCACACATTTCTAACTTTAAATAAAGTAATAGTTTATCATAAAGTTTGTGCTATTGACCTCAAAAAAAGGGGTGGATGCGGAAAGCGGAAGATCGCATACATAAGAAAGCATTAAAAAAAGCCTATACCCAGCAATGGACAGATCATCATCATCATCATCATCAGGTCCATTTTAGTCTCCACTACAGGAGCACGACCCTCTCTCGTCCGTCCTAGATGGAAGGAGGATTTGGCCTACACTCCCCACGCTGGCCAAACGGGTTGGGGAAGCCTGATTGATATTTGATAATGTATTTCCCTTAGTCGCCTTGTACTAGAGTATATTATTCTGTGCTTGTACGACATCCACGGGAAGAAACGGATTGATTCTATTCTAGTCTGCCGGAAACCACACGGCCAATGTACAGATACAGACTGATAATCATGATGATGATGATGATAGGTTTATCATCATGATTATCTGTCTGTATCTGTACGTTGGCCGTGTGGTATCCGGTTGATCATGAAAAATCTAGAGAAAGTATTACTGGTTAGTAATACCGTAATACTAAGACTTTCTCTAGATTTTTCAGACAGAGAAATTTCATACATTTTGCGAATTTCTTAACTCTATGCGGCAATATAACCGCACAATATCCAATATCCCAATCGATAGGTCTGGTCGGGTGGCAGGTAAAAAGGCAACGTCATTATCACGTCCGCTTTTTGTGCCCGAAATATTTCGAAATAATGACTTGCAAAATCGTACAAAATGTATATCCTTGTTTCACGTTCGATGCAACTTTGGGGAGTTAAAAGATAGGTATATTTTCCATAACAGAGACAAGGTAGATAAATAAATATTCCTGGTCAAATTACACACGGCCATCTAGTCCCAAACTAAGCAACAGTTGTACTATGAGTACTAGATTACTGATATTATTTTTTTGTAAATACGTACATATAATACATAGAAAACACCCAGACTAAGACAGACATGTTCATGCACACAAATATTTGTCTTGTGCGGTAATTTTTATGTTGTTCGTTAATCTTTATTTTTTTTATTAATATGTCTAATGAAGAGAAAACTGTTGCTGTGATGTTAATTCATCGCAGATTTTATTTTCCACTCCATAGGGTGTTTTAATGAACAAAAATCACTTTCCACTTTAGATATACTCATAATGATTAGATCTCAAGTAGTAAACGTTAATGGAGCATTCTCCACAACACGTTCCTACGATATTGGCATACCACAGAGCTTTATATTAGGCCCAGTTTTATTCCTAGGTAATTTATATAAATGACTTGCCGAGTAGTATTTCGGAATGGGCATTGGTTAGTCTATTTGTAAATGACGCACATGTAGACGTAGAAGACAAATCATACTATTATATGGAAACTAAAACTGACGAAGTCATAAAATCCCTGGGAAAGTTGATTTGAGGCCAATGGAATATATGAAAATCATGTATTACACAAAAACAAATAAGAATTAAATTAACAATGGAAAATATTATGTAGACAACTTTACTTTATAAAAGTCAGTCCCGGAGGTGAAACTAAGGCTGCCACACTTGGAACACAATTAAATCAGAAGAAATTAGTAGAAGTTGGAAAGGACTGAGGCCGTATTGATTTTATGAAATTGAGATCCACCGTGTAGTACCAGTGGAACAGTTAAACGTTCAAGTAATTTACCCAACGACGGATACAGCATATACAACAGAGTGATAGGACGGTAGGATTTTGGATCATCACACCGCTCGGTTTTCTTTTTTTTATTATAAAACACATTTTCCCAGAATTATGTAATTGACCTGTGCTGTTGCTAACATTATCTAAGATAAAATAATAAAATAAATAAATAAAAAATAGTTTGTTTCAATAAAATAGAAAGTGTTGCATGTCACTTGAGTGCCTTTGGCCCCATGCACATCACGTTATACGTTTTTTTTTCACTCTACGTCGACGCGCGTTTCACGAGCGTATTACCAGCGCTGTAAAACTTGAAAAGGGTAGAACTGAGATATATGAGTTACGATAATACCGCATCTACAGCGCGTTCCGATTGCATGAAACGCGTGTCGAGTGCGCTGGAAAAAATGTAGTGTGCATGGAATCTTATTAAGAAATTCATTTTCTGTTGACAACTGATATATAAGTAGTTGTCCAAAATAACCTCCTGGGGTTTGAAGGCAAGAACTGGCAAAGACGCTTTGTTCAAGCAATATTACCTCTAATGGATTATGATTTTGGTATTGTTTTTTAGACAAACTCAACAATTAGTTTTAAACAAAATCATAAAAAATAAATCTTTAAAAGATAAAAGAATTTTGAAATAAACCAAAGATACTAATTTTTTTTCTGGTTTTTTACGAAAAAAAAATTGATATTTTTTTTTTTTTACAAAGTAACATTTTCTTTTCGGCACTTTAATGATACTTATTAGGTGGCCACTCTTTTTGACTATCCGGCAGTATCCGGCAGTGTTTTTTTTTTATCTCAATTTAACTTTAACTTATCACAATAATCTACTTTTACTAAGGCGCTTGCTAAACATTGACCAAAAAATTAAAATAGCTGCCATTTCGAGGGGGTTGAGTTTTCACGCCCATACGCGGATTATTTTACCATCAAATTAAACGTAGAAAACGCCCTCAAAGTTTGTCGGGTCGGTTCCCTAACAGAGTGTACATACCTATGAATTTATATACAAGAATTACTCGTAATAGGATTGGATAAATTATATTCTATATTCACTTAAGAGCTATAAATGATTTTCAATAGTGGCCCTTATGAGCGGTATACATCCTCTTAACGAGGAATTATAGCGTTGCAACTAGGTACGAGTATTACGTTCATTTCTCTACCCGATATTTCAAAAGCACTCAAATTCCCTTGTTAATATTGTAAATGGAATATTTGTATATATACATAATGTATAATGCACAGCGAGTTGGCAAGTGTATTAAATTATAAGTAACAGATAATACTGAAGGTAGTTAAAGTAAATAATAAATGGTATTATAAATAAATTAAAACTGGTAACTATAATTAAATTAAATTGAAGTAGGTACCGTAGGTACCGTATGTAAAAGATATTTTTTTATCAAATTTCCTTATTTTTAAAATACCTACGTAGATTAGCAGTTATGTATATTTTATAGTAAAGTATATATATTATATAGTTATATTATATAGTATATTGTGTATAGATTTATTGATATTTTATGGGCAATTTATTTATTTATTCATATGTATATCGCCGGTTATTTTTCGTTTTAATAGAAAAACAGAAATAATGGAAGGAATCGCTGCATTGGAAGCGAGGGTGGCGGCGCGTGAGTGACATTTCATGTTGCGAACTTTAATCTGGCTACGGTAAACGCGTCACATTAGGCGGGCCGTCTGCTACCCGACGTAAACGGTTAAAAACATAATTTTAACTTTTTATTTTATTATTATCATCAGCCTGTGTTTACCATGGAATAGATATAAGGCGGAGAGAGACACCATTAATAGTTCCCTGCGCGGTTTTCAAACATCTCGGACCTTCTTATATTTTCTGCCATCAGTCCATCACTGATGATGCAGATGTACGTCAGATGATATCGGCTCACACTGCTATGTCGACAACTTTAGGTCTTTAATAAATTCATTTAGGTATTATTTAGCAGAAGTCAAATTTACAGGCAATTTAATCTACACCACTTTGCGCGCTTCCGCCACCTGAAAATTAGTACTAAGACTGCAATGGACTTCACTATTCATTGTCTTTTTTGGTGGTCTGTTAATCCTGGCTACACAGGAGACACAGTGGTGGAAATGTGTGGTGGGCCCCCGTCCCGTACCGGCCGGCTCTTTAGTTCTTCGTTACATTTCCACATTTTACTCGCTTTTCGAATTCGCCCTTTTAGAAAAGCTCCGACTATAAGTCTCTAATGCTCTCTGTGCGAGTTTCAATCCGTGGAACAGCTCAACGATCAGACTCCATGTCACTGCAGGATCCATGGCGGGGAAAATGTTGCGGCTGGTTGAAGATTTTGGTCTTTAGTGATAATGGTACGGATGTTTAGAATGTTTCATGTTATACGTTTATTGTATACGTGCTTTCGCCCACGCTTTACTTATTTCTTCTCCAGAACTCACTTTATACCAAATATTAACAAAATTAAATCATTTAATTATGTAATCTATATATCGTTAGTATGCGGGCGTTTTAGGGGCGACCCTATGTACATGGTTATAATACGTAAGTTTATTTTAAGAAGATTAATTTTTTTTATTTACCAGCGTTATATTTTATTTTTATTATTTAGTTTGTCCAGCTTCTATAGGTCTGGTCTAGTCTGGGTGTTTACTATGTGTTATAAGTATGCATTTACAAAATAAATGTTTTTTTTGAATTGGGATTAGACGGCGCTGTGTAAATTGTAAAAATATTTATATTTATTTATAACTATTTTTTTTTTTTTTTTTCTATAAAGCTTAATACTTTAAAATATTACGATGTAGCTTACGGGCTAATAAGTAATTTAATTTTAACATAAACTTCTAAATATTATAGTCTAAGAATAATGTCCATTGACTTTTCTTAGTGTCTATTAAGGTGAAACACTTTCTTGTTGTGTTATATTTAATGCACTGTCACTAATATTGTCTCACTTATTATTACACTAACTCAAAAGGTTTTGTTCTTTTGAGTCTTCTCACTAGGTCTGTGTTATCGAGAAGTTTGACTACCTCTGGATTCACATGGTGATGAAGTCTAAGTTCATGAGCTTCTGCATATTTTTGTATCATTTTGTCCACAAACTCCACTTTAAGGTCCCGATGGAGATAGTCATTTTTGAAGTACCACGGTGCATTTACAATGCCCCTGAGTACTTTATTTTGGAAGCGCTGAATAACTTGTTTGTTACTCTGTTTTGTACAGCCCCATAACTGTACTCCATAAGTCCAAACTGGCATAAGGACTTGCTTGTATATCAGTAATTTATTGTGAATCGACAGGCTAGAATTCCTCCCGAGCAGCCAATACACGTTTTTGTATCGTATCTCTAACTCCTCTCGTTTCTTCTTGACGTGAGCTTTCCAATGTAATTTCACGTCTAGGGTCATACCTAGATATTTGGCCGTATTGACATACGGGATCTGCTGATTATTTAAAAGCACTGGATGGTAGCGCGGGTTTTTATTTGTGAAATCAATATGAACCGATTTTGACTCATTTAATTTAAATCGCCATTTTTGTGTCCAGTTGTAAACTTTTGTGATGGCAATTTGAGTTTTCTCAACTGCTTCTTTGTGTGTGTTCCCAACAGACATTATGGCAGTGTCGTCAGCAAAAGTCGCAATTGTATTATTTTCTAATTTGGGAATATCACAAGTGTATAGTAGATACAGGACCGGACCTAAGACACTTCCTTGAGGTACCCCAGCTTTAATTTCCTTTAGATCAGAGTACGCATCTTCTTGTCTGATTCTAAACATTCGGTGAGAAATATATGACTCTAGTATTGCAGCATACTGCTTTGGCAACAATTTGTTGATCTTATACATTAAACCTTTATGCCAAACTTTATCGAAAGCTTGTGCAACGTCCAGAAATACTGTTGAGCACACTTTCTTTTCTTCTAAAGCTTTTTCTATAATATTTGTGATTCGATGCACTTGGTCTATGGTAGAGTGTTTCTCTCTAAATCCAAACTGATGTTGCGGTATCAAGCTTTTTTCATCTAGTATGGGTTTTAATCGTTTGAGCAAAAGCTTTTCAAATAATTTAGACATAACTGGCAATAATGAAATCGGCCTGTAAGATGTCGTTTCATGAGGCGGTTTACCCGGTTTTGCTATCATAATTACTTCAGCTACTTTCCAGATATCCGGAACTAATTTTAACCTGAATGCAGCATTAATGAGGTTCGTTAATTTGACCAGAGCCTTACGAGGAAGATGAAGTAGGACTTCTCCAGTTATGAGGTCGTAACCTGGTGCTTTCCTAGAATCAATATTGGTCTTTATTTCATTCGCAACTTCTTTTGGTGTTACAAACTTTATGTCTGCGTTTTCTTTCGAAGTATCGTGGCATGTCAGGTCATCAGATCCTTCATTGGGTTGAAATTTTTTTTCCAAATGCTGCGCGAACCTTTTTGCTTTTTGTTCATTACTTATGGCCCACTTTCCATTTTCTTCCCTTATTGGCGGTATTTGCATAATTGGTCTTTTTACAGTTTTAGTAGCTTTCCAGAGAGAATAGTTAGTCCTGCTATCACTGGTTAAGTTTTCTAGGCGAGTTTTAAGAGATTCGTCTTTGAAAGTCCGTATCACTTTTCTAAGCATTTTAGTGAGGCTATTCAGAATTTGTTTATCGCGTGGCGATCGTGTTTGGTGCCATATTTTTCTTTGTTTTCTTTTTTGAGCTATCAAATTCATAATTTCTTCCGGGTATCTGTTTCCTTTGGGTTTTCTATGGATATCTGGGGTGTTTTGCCATGCTGACAGTTGGATATCGACGGTAAATTTTTCTACTTCGAAATTTAGCTGCTCTTCATTACGGAGCGGTACATTAAGATTAATTTTATTTTCTAAGTCTATTTGAAAACTCTCCCAATCAGTCTTTCTATTTACTAATGTTGGATTGTTTTCTTTATATATAGCAGTATCACTTAAATTTAAAATAATAGGCGAATGATCTGAGCTCATATCAAAGCCGTATTCAACTCTCATATAGTTAGTAGATATATTTTTACAGATAAAAATTGGTTGCCTGTAAAGTCGGTATACGGGCGAAAGTTTTACGTGACAACGACTTTGAGTGGTAAAATGTTTTCGAGTGGAAGGGACGCATGCCTTTCACTTTTTATGTCTGTCTCTCTCGCTCTTAGAAGGGACACGCGTCCACGACACGCTTACAATGAGAGCGAGTGAAAGGCACGCGCCTTTCACTCGCTCTCATTGTAAGCGCATAACGTGACCCAGTTTCTTGAAGTGTCACCCGGCTAACCAATTTATAAGACGTTGTCACGTCAAAAAAATCAATCAGGTCTGGGATTTTTTGTGGATCAGTAGGCCAATAAGTTGGCTTTCCAGTCGATAATACGTCACATTGATTTTCTTTTATAGCTTTGAGTAATTCTCGTCCTTTGGTTGTGGTTAATCTGGAACCCCAGTATACATTTTTGGCATTTAGGTCACCTCCAAGTATAAACCTGGTTCCAAGTTTTTGTAAGAGATTATTGTATTGATCTTTTTTTAGCGAGTATCTGGGCGGGAAATATATTGCTGAAACAGTAATCGGGTATTTTTTAGTTTTAATACATACCGCTACAACTTGTATTTCACGTTCTTCACCCTTGTGGCACTCGTAGTGGTAGAGATTTTCTTTCACGATTATGGAACTACCTCCTCTTGCGCAGTTATCAGGATGTAGTGCGTGGTATATTTTGTATCCTTCTAATTGAAAGAATGACTGTTTTGTACAATGTGATTCAGAAATTAAACACACATCAATTTTTTCAGTATCTAGGACTAACTGCAATTCATTTTGATGTTGGAGTAGCCCATTTGAGTTCCAAGCCATGATGTTGAGAAAATAATTCATGATTTGCTTTTAGTTATAGTCTTTTTGGTGCTATTTTCCATCTTTTTAAGGCGCTCATTAAATGATGTCAATAACATGAGTACTTTATTTAATTTTTCTTCGATGTCAGTATTCGGCTGAGCATCATTTATTTTTTTGGCGGTGATTTGAGCGTAAGTGGTTTTTTCAGTCTTACTTTTGTCCTGTTGCCATGGTTGTGGTATTGACTGTTTTGTTTATTTTTATCATAGAGGATTGCTGTTGAGCATGTGGCTTTTTCTTTAAATTCTTGTTTTTAAAATTTTTTTACTCTTTGGCAACCACACACCCCCTGTAGTTTGCAGGGTGTTGTTCGCCACAGTGTATGCATTTTGGTTTATCTTGCGGTGACTTTTGGCAGTCTTTGGTTAGGTGCTTGCCAGTACACTTAACACATCGTGGTTCTTTAGAACAGTATTTTTCTGTATGACCGTAGGCTTGACATCGTTTACACTGGGGGATCAGCTTTGGTGTCTTAAGGGAGTGGATTTCTACTCTACATCCTAGTATACTTTTTATGTCAAAGATTTTATTAATGTCTTCGTCGTTCTTAAAAGTGAGCATAAACATATTCAATGGTTCTTTATTTTTCCATCTTAATTTGTTTATTGCACTTTCTATTTTATATCCTTTGTACTGCAGTTCTTCGACTATTCTTTCTGGTATGCACGTATGGTGCAGTTTTTTAGCGATCACTCTTATAGGACGATCTTGCTTATTCTCGTATGAGTGCCATGCACAGTTATTGGAGGTGAGTCGTTTCGTGATAGACCTATACGTTTCTTCATTGTCGGCGTTCACTTTTACACTATCCCCACTTAACATTTTTATTGTAAATGGGTCGCCTAATACGCCTTCTACCAAAAAATCATAAAATTTTTGATAATCTTTAATTCCATCCACAATTATTGGCGCCCGCCGCCAATAATTGTGGATGGAATTAATGGAACGGTATTTTTTTGTTTATTTTTTACTTGGGCTCATTACTAATACCCGGACTAGTATTGGGGGACGGTGAGTTTATCAGCTTTCTTTTCTTTCTATTTTTTGCACGTACCCAACCAGTTTCTTTAGCCAACTCTTCTTCGTCCGTGCAATATTCAGCAGGTTGAGAGGAGTTATATTTAACATTAGTACTATCATTAGAGGAGATAGGAGGCTGTTCCTGCTCTTTATATTTTTGCAGTTTTTCTATTTCTAGCTGCAGATTCTCCAGTTGAGTTTGCAATTGATGAACTTGACATTCTAGATTCTCTCTTGCTGCTTTCTCATTTTTGTAGTAAGAGTAGAGAATCATCTCATTCTCAGTATTGACTTTAATCGTAGTTGGGGAACCACTTGCCATTTTTTTAGACTTACCGAACATATAGTATTTTAAACGATATAGCTTCGCCTTAACAATTGTCCGTACAGCGTATTGCGTAAGTGAGTCATCGTGACGCGCACTGCACTGGTTAGCGGCGTGACGGCGGTAGCCGCTGCGTCGACACTTTTAACTAGAGCACTAGCGCCTTGCGTTCGACACGTTTGCTCTGCACAAAATCGAAAACCGAACTCCGATTTATACCTAATGAAAATAAATATTAAGTGTTCACCGCCGCTTCACATCAGGCGGGAATAGGCCTGCCACTCGTCTGCCACCCGACGTTGTATAAAAATAATAATAAAAATGAACGTTGGATAAAATTACTACTGTAAAAATAATTTTCATTTTAATGTAAATTTTTTGGTTACAACACAAAAAACTATTAGTCTTATTTTGCCATAACATTATGTATTGTCAGTCTAATCGAACACGCAAGTTAAGCAACGTCGACCGCAGTCTGTCTATGGATGGGTTTATTTATCTCGAGCTCCTCCGTGCTTCGGAGGGCACGTTAAGCCGTCGGTCCCGGATGTTGTCATTAGATCGCAGTCGTTAAGCTAAGTCAGTGGCCTTAGGGCGGCTTGAAAACACTGGCCTCCACCAACCCGCAGTTGAGCAGCGTAGTGGAGTATGCTCTAAACCCCTTCGATTGAGTGGAGACCCGTATCCCAACAGTGGGATGATTATGGGTTGATGCCGATTATGTATTAAATATTATTTATTATTTGGTACCTAATTTATATTCGATAATTAGAAGGATCTCAAAAGCGATGCTACGCGCTACGTGTAGACTAATTCAACTCGCAAGTTGAATGAAAACCGTAATCTAAATATGAATAGGTCTATTCATCTCGACCTCCTCCGAACTTCCAAGAGCACGTTAAGCCATTATTCCCTGTCATTAAATCATGTTTGAAGAGCTCGATGGCTAGTCGACCATAGCCTGTCTATGGATGGGTTTATTATTTCGAGCTACTCCGTGCTTATGAGGGTACGTTAAGCTGTCGGCCCCAGCTATTGTCATTAAATAACAATCGTTAAGTCAAGTCTATGGCCTTTGGGCGACTTGAAAACACTATGACTCTATATAGACGATAGCCTCCACTTATGAGTATGATCTAAACCCCTTCGTTTGAGGGACGACTCCCAACGTATACCAACAGTGGGATGGGTATGCGTATGGGTTGATACCAAAATCAAGTTTTGTGGGATAAGTGGCTCACCATCGTATTAAGAGCCAAAGCAACCTCACATGCCGAGCACATATACCAAACGGATTCTGGCGAAAGACATGTCGAGCCCAATTTATCTTACTGAAAACTGCAACCACATCGAGTGTTTGAGTTTCAATACTATTCATATACGTGAGGCCACTAGATGTGAGAACATGCGATAGCAGTAGAGAAACCAGCGTCTAAAGGCAACCGCTTTACAACTGCTTTCAGGAGACCACTGTAGTTTTTCGACGTTCGGTTTGATAAAAAAAATGTCTGTAATCCTTTGAACTGCCTCCGCCAACTGTCAATATCCGAACATTGACATTTGAGTAAATAATATCCATAATAGTTATTCAAATTCAAAGGCTGGGATTGTCATTTGAATAACTGACAACTTATATAGACATTTCTAACATTATATTTACTTATCAGACAATGAGGGTATTTTAGCAGCACTGTAGCGTAGGGTCCAATCATTTGTCAATTCATAGCATCTTGTCAAATGTTTTGGTAACGTCTTGTGTTGTCTTGTCGTCTCAAAGTTTCACTGTCAAAATATTCAGTACATTTTGACAATCTGGACCCGACGTCTACCTAGCGACATCTAATGTCAGAAAAAATATCAAACATCTCCATTGCATCTAATCTCAAGTACTATCTTTAGCGATATTATAATTCTGTTTTCTTGACATTTAAATTTATAAAACATAAAAACTGAATGAATAGAAAGCCTAAATCCTAAAAGGTATTATAAGAACTTTGTAACTAAATACATGATGAAAAGCAATATAGTATTGAGTATTGAAAACGAACAACATGCCTGGGTTCGTTTTAAACTTTTTCAATTAACTGAAGACCCTATCCCAGCACTGGGGTGAGTATGGATTACATGAACGAATATTTGGACAGTATCTACAAAATATTAGCGTGGTTCAAATATAATTTATTAAATCAATAATATCTAAATTGCCTTAATTTAAGAAAGCTCAAAGGAAAAAATGCAAACGAAAATTGCTAAGATCCTACGTGCTTAGATTCACAAATTATTTGGGGTCGGTTTATAGACGTCGGGAAATGCCGTTACAACAACCATATTATTTCTTCGTCGTTATTGTCAACCCTTATTCACCCCAATTATGGTTCTCTACTCCGCCAACCCGCAGTTGAGCAGTGTGGTGGAGCATGCTCTTAACCCCTTCGATTGAGGGGAGGCGCGTATCCTAACATACATCACAGTGCTCAACTGCGGGTAGAGAACCATATTATTTACTGAGGTCTAACTGAAGCAGCTGGCCCACTGGCCCTGGTCGATGGAGCATGGGAAGGTGGTGGGTTTGGCCCTGTGTAGCGAAGGGCGGTCAGGAGGTCTCGCAGCGAAATTCATTTAAAACTTTACCCGTCCCCATCAATCAAAAACCAATCTAAATTGGACAGCATTCCCGGTTGTTCCCGGACTATTTTCCAAAAAATTTAAAGCCTTTAACAACCCATTACTGTTTTATTTTACAGAGTATAAACGAAATAAGTTGCGATAAACGAATTCAAGTTCGCTATAGCCGAGAATACCAAAATATTATATTATTATATAAGATTTTGGTATTCTCGGCTTGGTGGTATACAATCCATACGTATTTTATATGGGAATTTGTTTGTTTGTTTCGCTTTCACGCCTTAACTACTGAACCGATTACAATGAAATTTTTATTCTTCAAATCCTGAATAATTAGTACCTAGTCTACTTTTTATCCTGAAAAATACCTATTTTTTATCAAATATGGCGCCATCACGAAATGGAGACTTATAATTTCCACTTTAGCCCTTTTGATATGATGAAAAGGCCTTGGTGAGCGAAACACAGTAAATAAACTTTTTACTGCGTTTCTCTCGCCGAACACTAACTGAGGTTGTTTAAAAAATGTTTTTGATTATTCTTGTTTGGAATCAACTCAGGTTAATGAAATACATTAACAGGCAAACAATGTGGCCGCATAATAATACCATAGAGCTTATTCAAGTTTTTTCTTAAATTATATTTCAATTTAAGACAAAGAAGCCCGAGAGCGCATAAAAGAAAGGCACGTAAACACAACATACATAAATCAAACAAAAACATTTCACATACGTGAACGTTTATCTTTCATAATACCTATTATACGATGGAACTCGTCACAAAGGAACGAAACCTGGTTTTATTAAAGTTCATTGAGAAAATACCTGCGAAGCGCATTGATAATGACTGCTGCGGTTGTCTACATTCCCGGAATTGTTCCAAAGCCTCTTTTGCTTGGATTTATATTTCCGCTTTGAAATTGGACTGCGAACGTAAAGAGGTTTCACTTTAATCACGCGAGTAAAGACTTTGTACACATTGTTCTAAATACACAAAGGTATTCGATTGTAAAATTAAAAAAAAATGCTTGCCTAATAGGTCTAGTTGGATGTTTTCCCCAACGAGACTTATACAAGGCGTTTTGCAAGAAAGATAAAGGGGTTGTCACAGAGTTGCCAATACGTGCGTAATGCCTCTGTTATTTTAAGCGCGTGATAACTTCCTACCATTAGGAATGTTGCCACCTCATTCGTAAGTAATTCAAGAAAACTAATTCAATTGAAGTAGATGCCATTTCCTTTATTTATTTATATTATTTTTTGAAGTGAAAACTTCTTTAGCGGCGTTGTGCACTTTTTGGGATGGGTAAAAAATGCTAAACGCGCGTCAGGACTCGTGGCCTGATCGAAAATTTGTAAGACAAAGCCGCGAGACTACAAAATTCAACTTTATGCAAAGACAATACGATTGGGATTGCTTTGAATATTTTAATAATTTCGCCATTCAACGGTAGATGTCTAGGTGCTACAAAGTTTTGCTTGGTTTTACTATTCCTTAACAGGTGGCATTACGTATTTCATCATTCTATTATAATTCTTATGTCGTTTCAGTAAGACACAAAATACCTTTTTGAAGTGAAAACTTCTTTAGCGGCGTTGTGCAGATAAACTTTTTAACGTAAAATAATTATAATAGTTCTGAAGTGTTAAATTTTTAATGTAATATAAATTGTCAAGTTTGTGTACGATAGCGCAAGAAATGAATATTGTATTTTACCACATAAATGACAATACTTTTATACTGATAAATAAAGCAATTTGTGCGAAATTATTTCCTAACCATTCCAAAATATTCAAAAATGCACAACGTTAATGTTTAAGTTTTCACTTCTGCCGGCACTCCCGGAGTACAACCCGTTGTTTTTTTTAATTTAAGTTCGATTGATTTAGGGGGTATATATATTTTATTTATAACTTTTTATTTATTATTGGCCGTGTGGTTTCCGGCAGACTAGAATAGAATCACTCCGTCTCTTACCGTGGATGTCGTACAAAGCGACTAAGGGAAATACATTATAAAATATCGATCAGGCCTCCCCAACCCGTCTGGCCAGCGTGGGGAGTGTAGGCCAAATCCACCTTCTATCAGGGACTTACGAGAGAGAGTCGTGGTCCTGTAGTGGAGACTAAAATGACCTGATGATGATGATGATGAATATTATTAATTTTGTATAAAGATGTAGGTTTGTTTTAGTTTTTATCATAGTATTGGATTAATTTAGTTTTTTTTATTTTTTTTTATTTAATTGTAAATAAACTAATAATCAAGTTCAAATAGATAAAAAATCTTCACTATTTTTATGAAATTGTTTAGAAAAATAATGATCAAAAGTGATTCCGAAATAACTTAGTTATTCCGGAACATATAAGGAAACGAATTGAGGGATCCACCTCTTTTTAGGGTTCCGTAGCCAAATGGCAAAAAACGGAACCCTTATAGATTCGGCATGTCTGTCTGTCCGTCCGTATATCACAGCCGCTTTTTTCCTAAACTATAAGGACTATACTGTAGAAACTTGGTAAGTAGATATATTCTGTGAACCGCATTAAGATTTTCACACAAAAACAAAAAAAACATAAAATTTTGGGGGTTCCATATACTTAGACCTCAAAAAAAAATTTTTTTCATCAAACCCATACGTACGGGGTATCTATGGATAGGTCTTCAAAAATGATATGGAGGTTTCTAATATATTTTTTTCTAAACTGAATATTTTGCGCGAGAGACACTTCCAAAGTGGTAAAATGTGTGTCCGGGGGGGGACACACATTTTACCACTTTGGAAGTGTCTCAATTTACTCCCCTGTAACTTCTAGATTAAGACAATGATAAAACTAAAAAAAATATATGATGTACATTACTATGCAAACTTCCACCGAAAATTATTTTGAACCAGATCTACTACACACAACATAAACCTTATGCATAAACCGTGAACCATTATTTTCTAATAATAAATCTGTTACTGCTGGTGCCGCGATGCTGTCGCGCGTTTCAAAACGCGCGACTGCATCGATGCTAAAAGTCGCAGTGTGTAAGACCCCTAAATCCCATCATTTAGGTACCTAATTATAATGTTTACTTATCAATATTAAAAAAAAATACACTATTATTAAAACATCGATCAAAGTTACAACGAACTACAAGAACTTTTATATTATGTTACTTGCCGCTACACAACCCTACATGGGCGAGTCTGACTCTTACTTGGCCGCTTTTTTTAATTCATTCAGAAGCAGCGTACGTTTAATTTGTTATGATAATAGTCATAAATGAGAAAAGAATATTTAGAACTGGCACGCTATATTAAAATTTACGAACATAGCCAATCCAAAAAGAAAACGAAGTTAATGGATCTGTACTCGGCGTACAATAGACGCAAATGCTATGCGAAAAAATACTGAGAGATTATTTTCTTTAGCCACATAGTAAAAAACGAACAGGCTCTGAGGAATTACTCAAAGCAAATAGAGAATATCAAACATGTTTTATAATTGGAAAATAATTTATAAAAGAAACGTAGGCAGTTGTTCTATTAGTACCTTGTGTGCGACTTCGTACGAGCGTATTCCGGTGTCCTCTAGGAATTTTCGAAAATCACTTTTAGGGGATCATCATCATCGTCATCATCAGCCTGCATCTACCCACTGGTAGATGGATGATGGAGGCTATCGATTCCTCCGTATCAAGCCGCTTTCTTAAGGTCATCGGACCATCTGGAAAGATGGCGTCTAACGCTTCATCATCCTACGCGCGTGCTCCACACTAATACCTTCCTCCCCCATCTGCCATCACTTACTCGGCAGATGTGACCGGCCCATTACCATTACCACTTTAGCTCGCAAATCCTTAAGGCTATGTTGACAACTTTAGTTCTCCGTCGAATTTCTTCGTTACGGATTCGATCTCTTAGAGAAACCCCGAGCATAGCCCTCTCCATCGCTCGCTGCGCTACTTTTAGCCTGTGGACCAGTCCGATAGTCAGTGTCCAAGTCTCTTATCTTATCTGTGCGGCGAAGATGTGCCCAAGATTCCCAAAAGCTGTCCAGCCCAATCGAATGCGTATATCGATATCTTCGCCGAAATTACCCCGGCTAAGCAGTATGAAATGTCTGAGGTAGACGTCTCCTTCTTCTTCTTAGTCGTGCACTCTTGACAGAGTGGTCGTAGTCACAACTCGATCGTTTCATGTGTAACAGCTGTTCTTAGGAGAGGTAGACGTAGTTGTATACATATTCTCAAAGGTATAAGGAATGACATTGGATACTTTTTATTTAAAAAAAAAAGTAAACGCGGGAGGAAGCTAGTCTTGTATAATTTTGAAATAATCTAATGAGATCACTTATAATTTCTGACAAATATATATATTTCTTTTTTATTTTATTTAGTAATATGAAAATACTGTCATTACCTTACATATGAGTGTATACTAATTCTAAGTAATTTGGGTGTAAGTGGTTCATCAACATCTTTGAACTAAAGCCAACCTCACCTGCACGTGTTGTACCCTGCTGACTAACAAACTAGGCTCTGGCTTTCGCCAGCAGCTTACAAAATACTACCACTCTTTTCAGAGTGGTAGCGTATTTTGTAAGCTGCCCGACTGGGGAAGTACCTCCTCCACCTCACAGAATACCTAATATACAGGGCAGCAGGGGTAGCGATGCGCAAGCGATACGGTAACCGCTTCACATCAGGCGGGCCGTAGATGCTTGTCTGCCACCCGGCGTAGTATACAAAAAAAAAAAAATGTACCTACAGAGTAGCGAAAAATCCTAGGTTTATGATTCCATATAAAATAATACAGCGTAAAACGCCATCTATGATCTGTCTAGAAAACTGTTGAAAATAATTTCATCTAAGCAACGTTTCCGCGCCGTAATTACTTTACACTGACCTCTAGAGGAAAATATCGGCAACTCGTCTGAAAACTAAGGAAAGCGAAGCTTCGCATTTTTTGCATACTTTTCCGTGGCGTTAGTATCGCATATCTTTAAAGCTTTACACATTATTCCTCCTACTGAGTGCTTTCACAATAGAGATGTGCTTGTTGTTAACTGATGTACAATAATTATAAATTACAGGGTGTAAATAATTTAATAGACGTATAACTAAGTATAACATATTCATAACGGTTTTAAAATTTTGATAACGAAAATATATTTTTTATACCACTAAGGTGTTAAACAGGAATGCGGCCCGCCTGATGGAAAGCAGTTACCGCAGCCTATAAACGCCTGCAACGCCAGAAGCATCACACGCGCAATGCGGACTCTATAAAAACCTCTTCACGTACTGTTTGAAGAACCTCAACCCCATGCTGTAGTTTCTTCCGAAAACCTCGACAGGCAGTTCATTCCACAGCTTGATAGTACGTGGGAGAAAACCTCTCTGAAGCTGCATATCTTTGTAATATGTGATGATGAATTCCCTGTCCATGGCGAACGGTGCTACTGTAGGTGGTCGTGGGAGTCATGTCAAACAACTCCTGCGAACACACCCCATTGTTGTACAAACGGTAGAATACACAAAGGGACGCAAAGTCTCTTCTCAGGCTTACCTTTAAGCTAGTCCGTCTGTCAGTTATAAATAGTTATAATATACAAATATATTACATACACATTCACATAACGGTGTTTCTAATAACTAACTTGTTACACACACTACAATATCCAAAAATCATTTTAATATTATTGCACTATGTACTTATATTAATACTCACTATAAATAATTCTCTAAAGTATTTTTTTAAAGTTGAACGTAATGCAATATTACTTCCAGTGCAATATTATCTCACTCCAATAGGTTAGCTTCATTATTTTCTTGACATTATTATGACAATAGCCTAAAATCTGATAACTAGATTCTGCAGGTATCTGATTTTTAATAAAATTTAATTCACATGAATGATTAATGAAAATTCGCATTACTGTCGGATTGCCTAAACACAATTAGCCACTATTACAATAATATCTATTTTATTTTTTACAATCTCCACATCCTCTTTTAGGTAACGAAATTAAGGTTCATCTAAAAAAAATCTAGTAGAGATTACTTAAAACTTAGTTTTGATTTGTACTATACAAAACAAAACTAAGTTTTTGAGTAACTCAATTTGATGCTTAATTTAATGACAACTAATTATTTACTCAGACAGTAATGCATAAATTTTCACTAATCGTTCATTTGAATTAAGTTTTATTTAAAAATATTGATACTTGAATCTAGGTGTCGGAACTGGGAGAAAAAAATATTTCCGTAGGTACCTTAGGTGACACTAATTTAACCTATTGTTTCAGATGTACAAAGTATTTGATGTGATATTTTGTGTGGGATTTACCCTCAGTTAGCGCCCTGCCCCAAATGACCCGGCTTCCGACATGCCTCAGTCCCCTTCACCTCGTCTGCGCCACTACAGGTCCCTGTAACATCCTAGCATGCATAACATACACCTAGCTTTCCTGCATGAATCTCTTCGGCTCACAAACACGACTACAGCTTTCATAGCATATAACTTGTGATTTTCTGTGCATTTGTAGAACCTTAGCATACACATCTAGTTATTCCTAGGATTGCAATCCGGGTTTCCCCGATTTGTCCTAGTTTGGAGGGCGTCCGGAGTTCATCCGGACGGGGTTTCATTTGTAGTCCATGGTTAAAAGTTTTAAATCACTACCGCCTACTCCGTGCTGCGAATAACCTTATTGTTACAGAATAAAAAATAGTACTAGTACTAAAAACACTGATGACATGTTCGGGTTTTAGATTCAAAATCCAGAGTTTTCACATATCTTGTCCTGGTTGCTAAAGTTTAAAAATGGCAACTCTAGTTATTAGGGCACTTTTTGAAGAAAAAGTTCACTTATACAGCAGCATTTAGTGTTGTAGGTGGTTATTCATCATCTTTTAGCCAATGCCAACCTCACCTGCTGTGACAAACTAGGCTCTGGTAAAACAGAGGTAGAGCACAGCGTATAAGCTGCCCGACTGGAAAGTAGCTACCCCTCAAAGAATATCGCAGCCAAATAATTCCCTGGAGGGTTGTTGTGTTTCTGCAAGTGAGTGAGGAAGAAAAGAATTGTAGCTTTGATAGCGTGGGTGGCTGCGATATTTCATGTCGTTAGCTACGGTAATCGCTTCCCGCAGGGCGCTTATTTTCCACCTAACGTAGTAAAAAAAACAGATTAATGAGAGAACTCATATTATGATTAACTTATGACATGTAGCTTTATGAGGAGCTCGATGGTGCCGTTGAGCATGTCAGTTTAATCGAACACGCAAGTTAAGCAAGTTTATTTCTCTCAAGGTTCTTCGTGTTTCGACGGGCACATTAAGCCATCGGCCCCGTCTGTTGTCACTTCATTTTCTTTTTCTTTTTTTTTTTGTCATTAGATGACAGTCGTTAAGCCGAGTCAGTGGCCTTTAGGTGACTTGGAAACCCTGACCTCTGCCAATCCGCAGTTGAATAGCGTGATAGAGTATGCTGTAAAACCTTTCGATTGAGGGGAACCCGTATCCCAGCAATGAGATGAGTAATTAAGACCATGTAACTTTAGGGACTCAAAACTGCAGTTTGCCTCTGCATTGCTTGTCTGCCTACACCGTTCTCCAAGCTTGTATTGTTGGCAAAAGAAACCACTTCTTTACATGCAGCATAGATTAATGACAGGTCCACACGGCGTCGGAGCACAGCAGAAACCATCATTAATCTATGACTTGCAGTGCATTGCTTGTCTGCCTACACCTTTTATCCAAGCTTTCAATCATTAGCAGTTAGGATTTTATAAAAAATATCACAATTTTTTTTTTTTTTTTTATTAAATGACAACCATATAATATGTATATATTTATTATGTGTATGTATATAAATTAAACAAACATGTATTTAGGATGCAATATACCAACTTGGCTTATGATTCTTATATGCATGCTTCCTACTTATAATGGATTTAGGTACTTAGATAGAATTAAGCACAAACATGCACAGAAACACTGGCAACACATAATTACAGTTAAATAAGTAAAATAAAATTGCACAGTAGATTATTAAATAAAAAGATAAAATCGTAGAAGTAATCTTTTAGAAGCGTAGAAAGTAAATAGAGAGATAACACTAAACGTAAAGTATTTTGTAGGTAATTATTATTCAAATAATAGATTTTGGTCAACTTGGCAGAATATTACAAATACTCTAAAAAGTGAAAAATTCACCCACGTCATTCAAAATTTCAACCCACGACCTATAGATGACCGGTCGAGTGCTCTTCCAATTGAGCTTCCAGGAAGGTTTGTGATGGTGACGAATTTTTGCATTTTATATTTTCTGCTGTGTAGTCGCAATGTGGCACCATCTACCTATACAGTATTACACTACTAAACAAGGCATAGCAGTCCTTCGTTACAAATGAATTTTGGCTATTTTTGATAACAGCAAACTTATTAAATAATTATTATATCGTGGGTTCAAATCCCACCTAGGCGGGGGAGGTGAATTTTTCCATTTTTTAAATATTAGTAATATTTTTAAGGTTTTTATAATAAATAACATAATCATTGTAATTAGTTTAAGATCATGTCAAACAATTCTTTTTCAAGTAATTTATTGTAGTTTTTTTAGTAAGATACTTCAACCCACTTTTTGAAACATATCTAGGAAATAGTGGATGAAAACAGGATTACAAAAAAGTGAATTGGTGGTTTAAATAGCACTGCCATCTACATAGAGTTTGCTTGACATGATAATCATATAACTAAGATTAGTATAATATATAAGTAAAGATTAAAATGTAAAATAAGTGAGCGACTTCAGTAAAGGCGATTTAAAATTTTTTGATAACATTTTATTGGAAACACATTTTATACTAATATTAAGTCCATATCAATAATATATCGCGAATGAATATGTTTTTATTTCACAATTTGTTGATATAATTATACAAGTCATTGTTAATACCGATGTCTTTCATTCATAAAAGTTAATAGCAATGAATACGAATGACATACAAATTATAATATTGATGGTAAATAGTTACCATACCACACCTAATAGGAGAAGGATAAAGTTATTTATCTACATGTGTTCATTCCCACTGTTATTAAAATTTCCTCTCCGTTGCTATCTTAAACATAAGTTTCGAGGCCTTATTGTGATTTCAAACCGAGCGAGCACATTCATAGTTTCCTCTTCAATAAACGCAGAGATTCGCAACAACGCCGAATCCTAAGCTACGAAGGGTGCAATTCGTTCATCTGAATACCCGCCAGATAGGCCTTATCAGTAAAACATCACGTGTGCTGCTCGACTACACAATAATGCCTATCATAATACCAATCATACGTGTATACATCCATTGATAAAGTAAATATCTATTCTCAATAATGAAACAAAGTGGTAACTCCCGATAAACCTTATCTTGCGTATAATTTAGGCATAGAGATACAAATAGCATGAAGTATTTAAAACTTCGAAGAGACATTCGTACTCAAATTAATTAGTTTAATTCAATACTGCTGGTGAAATACTTGATTCCTTGATCACACGACAGCGTAAAATTGAAATTATTGGAAGTACTTGAGTGAAACATTTGTCCGAGCCGATGCGCCGAACGAATCGAAGCCAACGAGGCCTCGCACACCTATCCGCGCCGAAAGAACCGACCGAGACGAACGAACCGACCGCGCTGAAAGAATTGCTTCCATTACCTTTACACCTGGCACACTCTATTGACGTGTTTTGGGATGGACTGCCACTCTCTGATTTGGATTTTCCCCTGTTAGACCTATAAGTTTTATATGTAGTATATGTTATAAATAATTTTCCTTTGGAAAATACTCAATATAATTTCGTACCATAAAAATTCCGTTACCATGAAAGAAGTGCCTATATTCAGAGGAAAATACTGGTGTATTTTCCTCTGGATATAGTATCACACCCTTAGTATGCGGTGATACTGTCAGAAGCCTTCCGATTCGGTAGATTCGTCCACATCTAATTAATGCCATCCGCGCCAAATCTGATGACATCTTCAGAATTTTTCTAGGATTTCTAGGGTCCCTTCCGATTCGGACGATTTTGATCGTATAGTTGTGCGAGGTGTCATAAGATTTCATATAAAGAATTCTAAAATTCGGTTCGTTCGATTCGTGTAGCGCGTTCGGCTCGGATAGATGAGCGTTCAGTTTAAATGGGCGATAGAGCGCAACATTTCAAAGCAATTTTGAAGTCGACAATAAAAAAAACAGTTTTCCTTAAAAACTGTTCCATTAGCTTTTACGTATAGATTGAGAAGCTCATTTTTTAATTACACAAAAACATATTTATAATGTTGAGTACTATCGCACCTCAAAATATTGCCTATGAGTTCAATTACTACTATATAAGCAAACAATAAAATCACTTACATATTTGTAAATAGGAACTCATGGTGTCACATATTGTTGAAGTACAGAACTTGAAATAGATAACAATTTGCATAAGTTAGGCACATTATAGATTATTATTTCATTTCATTGATAATGTAATACGTGTCGACAAGCATGGGAGCGGTTATTACTTAATATCGCATCGCTAGTTCGGTTATCGGGCCGCTGATGCGAACACAAGGGCGCGATATGTGGCTTCACGCTTATTCACATTGTATAACGGGTAGAATGCGAACCGCTACCATGTACCCCGATACGCATTTTCGCAATAATAAAGCGTGAGTTATTTGGAATCGCACCATAAAATTCTTTATAGAGTTACTAGACGCGACATTCGATATCTTCTCTCATTTTATTGCTCAATATTACGTTTCTAACGTTTTCCTTATTTTTTGACAGGACAATGACCGCAATATGTTTCGTTTGCAACCTACCGATACTGTCTCATCAAGTGGGGCTGGTGTGGGAAGGAGGCAATGGTTGGGACGAACTGACGCGGTCGACATTGGAAGAATCCACTCTCAGACAGAGGCTGGGCAGTCGGAGAGACTCCGCCGCGCAGGTGTCCTGTCTCTCGCCACCAGAACCCGTCGGATCAGATCAAGGCCGAGGTAGGTAGCAAAATATCATATTCATAGTCTAATAATTCACTACTTATCTTGACGTATTATAAGAATGTAGGTCTACTCATGATGATTAATTCAAATTTATTATTGGATATAAATTAAGAGACTTAAGCAATATTTATATTTTTTTATAACTTAAATCAAAAAGGGTTTTTTCCTATTTGTTCATAGGAGGACCACGCCGCCGACGCTCCTCATTAGCTCAGCTTACAGATATTCTCCGCGAGTGGGGAGGCGGAAGCAGTGGACCCCGCCGCCAGCGAGCTCCGCTCTCTCGCAGAGAGACCCTAGCCGACCTTGCTCGCTCCATGCCCTGGTCTCGACATGAGCCGCCCCCGCGACGTAGACGCGATTCTTCTGCCGACTCGGGTATCAAATCTATGGCTTCCAAACGTCGCGACTCCAAGGCCGCTCCATCAGATTTTCGGGCGGATTTTTCTACTTCTTGGGATCGTAAAGACTCAATCACGGTTTTGCCAGCGAGAGAAAGGCGTATAAAAAGACGTGGCTCTGGTGATGATAATAAGGAACGAAGAAGTTCAGTAGATGGGCACCGTCATCGTCGGGACTCAGTAGCAGCTCCTCCACGAATAGTAGCTACTCACAGAAAACGACGCTCTTCACCACCAACTCCTGCACCACCGTCTTTTGTCGATGCCTCGTCGGATCCTGGACCTGCAACTCAGCATCCATGTGTAACTATAGTTGCAATCCATGAACCCAGCCGATCAGATGGTGAATATCAACCAATGACAATGCCTACAATAATAACTTCTGCTGTAACACCGTCGCCTACTTCACCTACACCAACAACTCCTAGTGGTAATGCTTCGCAAACAGCTCAAACATCTCAAGCAACCCAGTCAGCACAGGCTTCACAACCTACTTCTGGTGGTCGATCGCCATCTAACCTAGGTGCACGACGAGATTCTACCACACAATGTGGGCGGGTTAGGAGAGATTCTCGAACTGCTGCTAGTCCAGAGCGAAGACTGGGAAGATTACAAAGGCAAGCCACTGCATTTGATGACCCTACCGGCCCACCTGGAACGAAACGTAGAGACTCCGGACCATCTTTGGGACCTGATGATGAAGGACGAGCTAGAAGAGACTCCCTTAGCCCTGATTCAGCAGCACGTCCTCGACGAGAAAGGACACAATTAAGTCCTGATCGCGCTGGTGGGGGAGAATTAAGTCCATCAGCGGCCAGAAGACGAGGTCGGTTGAGGAGGCAAGCATCATGTGCAAGAGTTGGTCGAGCAAGGAGCCCAGAGTCCAGTTCTTGTTCTAGTCGTGATCCCAGTCCATGTGCACGGCCACCTGAGCGGACAATAATAAGACGACAATCGACAACTGAAGAAATACTGATAGCACGTGGTTTTCGAAGACAATCCACTACTGAAGAAATGATACGATGTAGAAATTTCAGACGACAGAGTTCTCAAAGCGACGATGCTTGCATGAGGGCTCGTGGACGTAGAGATTCTTCAACACAAATATTAGACGGCACGATTGGAACTATGACAGTCGAGACAACGAGCACATTTTTCGACTCCAGTACGCAGACAGGTGAGTGCTAATTTCATATAACAATATTGTACGAATGATGGTACAGTCCACTGCACGTAGTCTGTTACATCTAGAGATGGGGTTAAGTCTTATTTAAGGAAACTGTTAATTAACTATAATGTTAATTCAGGCACGTTCAAATTAACTCTTAATTTCGTAGTGTGGTGATTAACTTTCAATAAAAAAAAGTTGTCGTGAGGTTCGATAAAATAACAATCAATGAACTTTCCTTCATACTTAAGTTGATGACAGTAATGAATGTAAAATTAACAGAACATTAAAAATAACACTATGGTGTCATATTTTTAACAGTATTAAAACTAATTAACGTAATAATTTAGAAGTTATAACTTTTAACGCCAACCTCTAGTTACATCTCCCACGCAATACTACCCGTCTCATGGGTACGTGAGACCATCTTAATAGTAACTTAACGGTCTACGTGCGGTAGGCCGTACATACAATAGTTTATAAGATTGTGCAAAACTATAAACGATTGTGTTAAATTTTCTCGTATCGCTTCGTATTATTCGTATATCGCTTGGTACAATCGGTACGTTTTCATTTTTCGATATGTTGTGGAATATGTTTACTACATATTCCACAACATATCTGAAAACGTACCGATTGTACCAAGACCACAGTATAAGTAATAGTACTCCAAGACTCAAATTGTCATAAATATCTCAGATGTATAACCCACTCCCACTGTATCATTATCACGTCGCGTTCTTAAATCAGGCATATCATATAGATATTGACTATAAAGTTAACTACAATTGAAGAACTTTTACACGGACGCGCGGTGAATGTTCGCGGAACGTGAGATGCATTAACAACAATAAACTCAGCGACTATACGGCACTACTGACAACAGCCATTGCCACGTGCTTCGCCCCCGCCCCTTTTAACCAACCAATCGATTTACACGGATATTCGTCGTCTCTCTCTTACGGTTGAACTGCTTTATCGACGGAAAAGCGAGGGCTCAGAGTGAATCCTTCTTGGACGAGGGAGAGGAGGACAGTGGCGCCGGGGCTGAGACACATCAGCCACTTTAGGCAGCGCGATCGCGCGAGCCACGCGAGATGTAATGGACCGTCCGCCCGGCGCAGGCCCGCCCGCGCCCTGTCATCTGTTGCCTAACGCTGCCATGTTTACTAGGACAAAAGTGACGTGCCGTACACAACGAATAACCTCAACATCTCAGTTGACCGCGTGAAAATATACTAAAAACAACAAATTCCATCGTAGAATTTACAACGAATATTAATTTTCGATTTCGAACACCAAGTCCGCGACGTTTATTCGTATATAATTGTGTTATTTGAACTTTAGTATTCATTAAATATATATTTTTTGTGGACTAAATATATCGTATTGTGGCACAAACACAGTGGTACAATTGTAAAGAATGTGGTAAGGTGTGACATTGACGCTAATAATGTTTATATGAAAGACTAACGTGTTTAGAATAGTGGCCTACCATAAAACGTAACACCAAAACAATTATTACTTAGTGATATAACAAATATATTATATATAAATAATTCATTGGTAAATGTTAGATTGAGGACCCACTAAATGTAAAGTATTTTGAAAATATTCACAAGAACGCGCCATGGTAAGTCACAAAGTAAATTAAATGCTCCTACTTTTTAAAAAATATAATGTAAAATAATACAGTTAGTCTTATAATTTATAATGATAATTTTTAATTAATTTTAGTGAGTGAGACAATAGAAGCTTAAAAAGACCACATTTATACTTGAACTTGTGTTCTTCAGGTGAAAGTGTAAATTTACAATTTAAGGATTACAAAGGGACTCATAAAACTGAAATTAACATAAACAAACAAAAAGGTACCGTAGTCCTTCACAACTCCACGTATAAACCTCTAAGTGGCACCTCGTATTAGCGGAGCATTGCGTACATTCAGCACAGAAATTTATTCTAACTCTCGTTGAAGACTTCATACGCGGGTAGTCCCAGTTTATGAATTTGGAAAATGTAGGCAGTATTCTTTGAATAGTGAGAATACCTGTGCATATTTCAGATTTGTACATTCAAGAGTTTAGTCGGAGCCATTGATTTAATGTTTCTTTTGTTGTATTCAACTTTTTAAATTAACATTGTTCTTATAGCACTTTCCAAAGAATTATTAAATGTAAGTACGAGAACTGCGCGTTTACGGGTAATTTACTACTTTAAGTTCTTAGTTTATAGCAAGTATTTGGAAAGCAATAACGAATTTTTTTTTTAAGTTATGAAATCATATGTCCGGACGTACTATCAACGTACAAAGAAAACTCCGAAGCGGATCAAGTTGAAATATCACATGGGTTTTCAAGCAAATTTCCGTCGGTTACTGGAACACACCCTTACGAAGTCGCGGGCGTAAATTAGTTAAATGTAGATTAAACAAATTTCTATCTAAGATAAAATATATATATAAGAAAAAACAAAATGATTTAAAAAATACTACGATTTTGGATTATTTAGATTTTTTTTATATTACATACTTTTCTAAAAAAAATATTTATATTACTTTTTATTTACATTACATTTTATATTTACGACTATTTTTGTTTTAATTCAATCCAATAATCCTAATAGTTTACAGATTACACTGATTACAGCAATTTATTAATGTAATTAGCTCATGCATGTCTAAGGAAAAACTAAAAAAGAAACTCTTTAAAATGAATACCTATTATACCATTAAATTTTGTCCAGTTTTTTGTTTTTATTGTTTTTTACCATAAAAAATCACGTCACGCCCATTCATTTGTGCACTTGACTAGGGTATACTTTGTCTAATAATGTATAAAAGTTTGAGTCATTAACGTCCAAACCAAACCCTTCTACATATACACCTAAAATTTTGCTCTGAGTTCCTCTTTATGAGGCATGCAAGGCAGTGACGGTCGGACGGTAGGGGTGGCGAGTAGAGTAGTCTCCGGGGCCCTGTTGCTAGTAAATATATGCCATACTCAAACTTGCTAAAAATTCACCATCATCAGGTCATCTTAGTCTCCACTACAGGAGCACGACCCTCTCTCCTCCGTCCCAGACAGAAGGTTTGGCCTACACTCCCCACGCTGGCCAAACGGGTTGGGGAGGCCTGACCGATGTTTGATAAAGTATTTCCCTTAGTCACCTTGTACGACATCCACGGGAAGTGACGGAGTGATTCTATTCTAGTCTGCCGGAATCCACATGGTCAAAATTATATAATATGCTGAAAAATATTATAATGAAACAATACGGTGATAATAAAATGCCTTAGGACCTTTCTGAAAATCTTATCCACTTGTAGGAACACAATAACCCTCTATGGAATAGTCATTTATCTGCGGTTTCTATAATATGTAGGTCTCCAATCTATGTCGCTTCTAATTCAATAAAGCTAGGCTCTACCTTTCTACAACCCTACTACCTGAGCTGAAGCCGATTCCCATCGAATATTTTGGTTCTGTTAATAGGTCATAGGGTCCAAGTTGACGATAAACATCGTCAGCTTAATAGGTAGAGCACTAGGTTTTCTACCAGGTAAACCAAACAGAATTACCACTAATCTAACCTGAATTTTGATTTTTGCAATCAAAAATGCGTCAGCTTCAGCTTAGGCGGTAGGGTCCCAGATTTTCTACCTAAAATATTAACCAAACGAGTAACCACTTCAAGTCGTCAACCCTTAATCATCCTACTGGTGGGATACGTGCCTCGTCCCAATCTAAGGGATATAGAGCATACTCCACCACGCTGCTCAACTTCGTGTTGGCGGAGGTCAGTGTTTTCAAGCTGCCTACAGGCGAATATATGGCACGTACCTATATGTAAAGTTTTATACATCTGGCAGGTCCTCCAATAGAATTAAGCAACCACACCTTCAGTGGAGTAACTTGATCTTTTTACAAATAAAGGAATTCGTTATACAACTTTTTTAGAACTTTTAGTTAATACTGGTATTTTGTTATCACCATTATCACTCAAGGGTCAAGGGTGGTCAAGTAGATGTCATCTTACCGAAACTATTCACTGCTGGATTAGAAGACGTATTTAAAACGTTGGACTGGAATATACGGGGCATTAACGTGAACTGAGAGTACATCTCACACCTTCGGTTTGCCGATGACGTGGACATTATAATTGAGTCGCTGGAGTTTTTCAGTAGAATGCTAAACGACCTTAATGCTGCTTCTCGATCTATGGGCCTGAGGATGAATTTCGACAAAACTAAAGTCATGTATAAAAATTTCATCGTTCCTAGTCCAGTCATCGTAGAGAACGCAGCTATTGAAGTGATTACGTTAGATTCGAGTTCGATTTCCAGATATGTTTTATGTTATTTTGTCTTCATACTGTCACCACCCTCACTATACATATGGCAAACACATTCAATAAATTTTTGTTTTATTTGTCTGGGGTAATCTTCGCAAGGGTTAATCCTATTTTAATGGGATTTTCACTGAAAGAGAAATACATCATGTAGGAGATTTTTTTAAACCGGAAGTATATAGGGGTTCTGCAATAAAAATAATATAAACACATTGTTTGAACAGTAAAAATTTTAAGCTTGAACCAGGTGGCTAAAGTCGCAATACCAACTAGTTTTAAAAATAAATTAGACTAAAAACTAAATAGAAATAATGAAGTAACAAATTATGCAATGGTAACTAACCAAAACCATGGACAGAATAATGGTTGGCAATATTTATATACGAAAAGCATCAAATAACTATAAAAAAGATAGAGTAGTAACAAATCGAGCATGTAAAATTGTAAAGCTGGGCGACTAAAGATGATATAAAACATCCCAAACTTAACCTACTCTAGCATTCTAGTCGCCCATTTAGTATATTTTAGTCGCTCAATTTATATATTATTGATAAAGCATGCTTCGAGTAATAATTAATAAAGTAATGGATTGTTGACCCTTCGGATTAATTAGCTTCAGTCATTAGTCTACCTACGGAAATTATGTTCATATGTTTGTACCTCTAGGGTCATATTTTTTATACTCGGGTGATTTAAAGGCGTGCGCAGTCAGTCTGGTATCAAGTCGCTATGGTAGCTTGTAAACATTTGCGCCAATGAAACGTCTTTTTAGGGGCCTTTTGACCTGACTGCCGAAGCAAAAAGAGTAATGTTCTTCGAGAGTATGTTTGAATGTTCTTTGTCACACTCACGCTCTACATTGAGAGATTGCAGCAGGTGCCATTAGATTCGTCTGAGTTGTGGAAGTGACACAGTGTACATAATTTCTATATGACGACCACGAAAAAAATGTATGATAATTAAAAATATTTTAAGCTTTTCAGTCAGTATTTAATAACACTAGTCGAGATTTTTATTCAATTAAATAACTTCTTGTTTAGTGTTCCTAACCTGAAACAATACGGCAGAATATACTCGTATTATAGTTACTTGACTGCTACAAGGTAGAAATGTTGCTTTCCCTAGTTAAGGAACCCTTTGTTTCACACTGCGACATGAGTGAAAAAGGTCAGAGAGAAATTTCTATTCATAAGTTTCATTCTTTTTCTTATACCCCTAGGGTGGTAAACAAGTATACGACCTTTTTACTGTATTGTATTGGCATATGTAGGTGCCTTTTACCAGAATTTTACATGTTCATACAAAAATCGAACAAATTCGAGTTGGACTTGGCCGGAGAGGTTCTCACAATGATTATCCACGAGGTGTAACTGGTGCCTGACCTAGTTGAACTAGTGTAACCATTAATTTATTGCAAAAACACGCTCAACATTGTAGTTGGAAAATATGTTCTCCCATATATTTCAACCGTAAATATAACTTTGTAATTACAATATGGATAAATTCGTCATGTTATTTTAAGGCCATCGATATTTTATAAACTTTCATGTAATTTTGAAATAATAATATATCTATTTTCAGATTTTTTTTATTAGGCACAGATATTTTGGATATAATTTATAGAAAAATTAACCCTTCAAATTTCGTATATTTTTTTCAATATACGAATATTGTATAAATAACTTTAAAAATATTTATTTTAAAATTACAAAAAAACGTATATATATATTTGAGATTCTCACACTAAGCCTCATTTGATACAATTCGTTTCTCACACGATACAATTCGTTTTATTTTTTTCATTTCAATCTTTGACATTAAAAGCCTAAAGACATTTCGACCCAACACCACCCACAGTTTTTTTTTATAATAATTAAACAGTTCTCTTAAAAATACAATCTCTCAGTTCTTTTATTTCTCTTTACGAGCAAATTGGTCGACTCTTCCCGCGACCAGATGGTTGGCCTATTTCTCGCTCAGCGAATAAGCATTGTCATCCAGCGTAGCAACAATGCTGCTAGCCTTCTGGCTACTTTATCCTTTGACGGCGATGCGTTACAATCTTTTTGTTTGTATATATAGTTAGCCATATTTAGCTTTAATTTTAATTGTATATTTTTAATAATTAGTCAGTAGTATACTCTTTATTAATTTAACTTAATAAATATTTTTGAAAGTGAATTTTTCATTTTCAAAAATATTTATAATATTCTGGCAAGTTGGCCGAAACAACTAATTAAATTAATAATAATTTAACTTAATAAGTAAATAAGTGTGTTATAAATTTATGTACATACTTTACGAGCATATCCTATATAACACTTAATACAACGATGTCCTTTTGTTGAACTAGAATGGCGGAAAAAGCTCGCATTCACTTAGACCTTCACGTAATCTAAGTATTTCAGGGGAGACGTAGCATTTTAACAGCAATAATATAAGTCAAAGGTTTCATATATCATAAAACTATGGCCGGGTCTCTGTCATAAAAACCTTTACATTCCGACAATATAATGAGGCACTGGATATTCATATTGTTGTTATAACAACAAAGAAGCAAGATTTCATATTTTTTTTTATTTTCCTGCAAAAAAAAACTCTAATCTGCAAGTTGTATATTCCTTATAGGATATTATTATCTGATCCTTTAATATCTACTTGATCATACGTAAAAGTACACTTTTAAAAATAAGTGATGATTTTTTAATACTGTATTTATAAATGAATTCATCTATGGATAAATTATAATTAAACTGCATTCAAGGTAACATGGTAATTTTGTTTAAGCATATACATTTAATATTTGGTACTGAAAAGTAATACTCGATCCTCTTTTTAATTATTAGTCTTTGTTAACCCACTCCGCCACCAAATTGCCACCTGTTTGCCAACCTCGACTTTCGGTCAGGTTTGGGTTTTATTAAGACCTGCAAGCAGAAATAGGAGCACCATAAAGCTGTGCTCCGATAACGTCATAGCAACCGCTAAACTTTTGTCATCTAAAAAAGTGATCAAAATTATTTTTTGTTTTGGGGCCCCATCAGGTAATTAGCAAACATAATTTATGTATGTTTTATTTATCAGATATAATAGTAATGTGTTTTCTTACGCAACGTTACCAACATTGCTAAGAAAATTCGCAAAATCGTACAATGTATTTGTTTTAATAAATAGAACGTAACAGAAACTCCATTTCAATCAATTATACGTTGTAGAGCCGATGATAACAATAAAAGCAAAGAAGATTGTACCAATATTGTTTCCAAAGCCCGTAACATTAATATTATCGTAGGGAGTATGCTCCCCGACGCTATAAAAATGATGAAAATACGTATTTACTGCCCACTTTACGGCTTCTTGTACGATCACATTAATTATGCGCAGTTTTCTATTTCGTTCCTTTAATATTAGAGTATAAATCTAGCAATTTCTACTTTACTGTTCTACAGAAGTGTTATGGTTATGGCCGGTGACGTAATGAAGCAAAAATTTCGTTTTTTTTATAAACGGAAAAAAAATGAAATTAGTGTTGAAACATTATCAAAGTACCTAATTGATATTTTGTAAGTGGTTCATCAACATCTTTGAACCAGCCAACTTCACCTACACGTGGTGCACCCGGCTGACTGGCAAACGAAGCTCTGGCGAAAAGAGAGAAGGAGCATAATTGTAAGCTACCCGACTGGATGTATGGAATGAACCTCCACCTCACAGAATACCGCAGCCAAATAACAATTCCTTTGAGGGTTGTTGTGTTCCTGCGAATGAGTGAAGTCACCGGAAAGGAAGGAGACGCTGCGTCGGCAGCGAGGGTGGCGGCGCGCGAGCGTTATTTTATGTTACGAGCCTTAATATGGCTACGATAACCGCTTCACATCAGGTGGGCCGTATGATTGTCTGCCATTCGACATAGTATAAAAAAAAGAATTTTGCCTATGTGATGTGATTTGACGACAAGACGTGCAAGACCATGTTTTCAGCAGTTGCAATACCAACTTACTTAGGTTCTAGGGTTTGTATAAACTGCTTCGATTGCCAAGATGTAAAGCGCTTATACAAATATAGCAAGTTGTATAGCAAATATACTCTGGTAGAGTATATTATACAGTATGGCCACTCCCTGCCGCTCTCTCGTGTCGACCTCACCTCCCCTCTGAGACAAGTCTGGAACAATCTGGTCAGGGTGTACTTGTACTAAAAGGTTCATTGTTCGTCTGCTGCCCTTGCTCACTCGTTCAACACAGCATTTATCAAGGATATTGATATTTGACTTGCTTGATATTTGAGCCGCAGTCTTTTGAGAAGTGGACTTCTTCTGTAGGGGTTCGATATTTCTTTTTTATTTACCTTTTTGCAAGTGCCTCGTTTTCTAATCAGGAAGTTGACGTTGGCATTTGCTAGTAAAATGTTTGTGCATCACATACACACTTACACTTTTACCTTGATTTTCCACTTAAAACATTTTTTATTTTATTTTACTGACTTCTCCAGTTTCGTTTGACTTAAATTTGGATTAGCAAAATGAATAACAAAATCTATTCTATGAAATAGTTATGTGTGCCAACTTACATATTGATAGGTGTTGAAGTTTATCGATCACTTATTATACCAACATTCCTTTTTTACATAATCTGTACAAATTATGCAATAACAATTTGTCATTTACATTTACAATGTAAAGTTGAAAATCAATATTTACTTTGTATATTGGCGAAGTTGTAAACTTTATACTTGGCTTAGATATTTATCAAATTTTGCGTAAAGTAAGGCAACCAATAAATTATATAAATCGGAACAGCTCCTCTATCAATTTTTTTTTTTATATATGACGAAGGTGGCAAACAAGGATGACGTTTGTCTTCTGATATATAGTTACCTTAGTCTAGACTTTGGCAATTCCAGGGTTGTTACTCACTCACGATCTGAGAACAGGAGAAAGTCTCTTAATTACATCTCACTATCCTTTGTTTTCAAAAAGTTTTTGTCTTCAAGTTGTAGTCAAATTCCAAAAGCATCGTCCTCCTACTAATTTCTTCTGGTTACATTTGTTCTGAGGGCCATGGTAGCCGTTTTACCCCCGGGACTGCAGTGGACTTCATTGTTCATTGCCTTTTTTGGTGGTCGCCGCTGTTAACCCTGGTTACGCAGGAGACACAGTGGTGGGAATGTGTGATGAGCCCCCATCCCGTTTTCCTTTGTTTGGGCAATAATTAATTCTTCGAATCATGTTGTATACTGATGTTTTTCATACAGTTTATACTTCGGCATACCTACTTCACGTGCGGTTTGATATACAGGGCGTCCCACTGCCATGCCACATGGAGGGAAAGTATATTAAATACTGAAGATAGAATATTTTACCGAAAGAAGACATCATTTTAAATTTAAGTAGAACTGCATTCATAGATTTTTTGAAAATCGCCTGCCTCAACCGGGAATCGAACTCGTGAAATGCGAAAAAAAACACACTTGTATTTTATTATATCCTTCGACAGAGTTAATCATAAGGATTATTTTTTCCTAAATAACTTAACATCTTAAGTGAAAAGAAGATCGTGAAATTTAACATTAGTTTAAAATTTCGTTCGGGAAAATTTCCTCTGACTTTGCCGTGCTTCCAACAACTAACATTATTCCACAGAACCTAGCACAGAATCTGAGCTAGGTTCTGTGGAAATACCTAAGCCTCACGAAGATTTGTTAGTCTAGAGATTTTCTTTCTGCCTAAATTAGATCCGCCTGTTACCTCCCTTATTTACAAACAAGCTTTTATTTAGTTTCACCGCGGTGTATGTTTTTTTTTTTTTTTTTTTTTTTTTTATATTAGCTCAGCATATTGGCTCCACTTCGCCTGATGGTAAGCGAAAAGAAGAGCCCCAATCGCAACGGAAACGGACAAGAGACCTTGATGTCCTGTCAGTTGACGCCGCCATGCTGGCCTACAAGATGCTTCTTCACGCTTCGCTTGAAGGATCCCATATTGTATGATTGAGGAAATACATATGCCGGCAACGCGTTCCACTTTTTAATAGTGCGACATAGATAGGAGTTGCCAAACTTTTTAGTACGCGACGGAATGATACCAACGGTGTATTTGTGGTACCGCAAGCCAGTACGTGTTGTTCGGTGACGGAAAGGAGAGGAAGGGATAAGGGAAAACAGTTCTTCAGAGCACTCTCCGTGGTATAGACGGTAAAATACGCTTAGTGAGCCAATATCTCTCCGGAGTTGAAGAGGTTCAAGATTCTTGGTGACCTCTTCGTCACCAATTATGCGGACCGCTCGTCGCTGCAACCTGTCGAGAGCCTCGAGGAGATACTGGGCGGAACCATCCCAGAGATGTGAGCAGTACTCCACGCAGGCCCGAACTTGAGTCTTATACAAAAGACAAAGCTGGTCCGGCGCGAAGAACCGACGCACTCTGTTCAGGATCCCGAGTTTCTTTGAGGCTGTTGAGATGAGGCTCTCAATATATTCCCTTTGGTTAAGGTTGCAGCGAATATCCATGCCTAGCATGTTCAAGCTCTCGCGCAAATTGAGCGAAGTGCTCTGAAGGCTGGGGGTAGGAAGGAATGGAGATGTTTTAGTGGTAAACGCGCACACTTGGGTTTTCTTAGCATTGAACTCGACCAGATTGCTGGAACCACATTTACTAATGAGATCCAACATCCGATCCAGTTCAACGACAAGAGTCTCCCGTTTCTCGCCGATTTCTGTCCTACCAGCACCAGGTCGCCCGAAATATCGCCCATGAACCGTACTGTCGTCAGCATAGCAATGTATGTTTCCCAGAGGTAGCATGTCATTGATATGAAGCAGAAAGAGGGTGGGCGATAAAACGGAGCCCTGGGGGACGCCCGCATTCACTGGCATGAACCGCGAAGCGCAACCGTCTGCAAGGACGCGGATTCTACGCTCATGCAGGAAGCTAGCAATCCAATCACAAAGCTGGACAGGCAGACCGTATGCCGGAAGCTTGGAGAGAAGTGCTTTGTGCCAAACCCGATCAAACGCCTTGGCAATATCTAGGCTGATTGCCATAGATTCGCCATGTTTATCGATTGCCTCACCCCAGAGGTGCGTCACATACGCTAGAAGATCACCCGTTGAACGTTTTGACCTAAAACCATATTGACGGTCATTAATTAGGGAACGATCTTCTAGGTAGCGGATCAGTTGGTTATTGAGGATCCTCTCCATGACCTTGCACAGTACTGAGGTTACGGCTATGGGGCGGTAATTTGATGGATCCGAACGGTCTCCCTTTTTTGGGACCGGTTGCACATTAGCATCTCTCCAAGCCTCCGTAACACAACCGGTTGAGTACGAAAGACGATAGAGGCACGTTAACACCGGAGACAACTCTGCTGCACATTTCCTTAGTACAATCGCCGGAATACCGTCCGGACCACTGGCTTTTCGGACATCGAGTGATTGTAGTTCTGTTCGCACGTCACACTGCCTGATACGAATATCAGGCATGTTAGAACTACAGGAGGGTATAGTTAGTGGTTGTGTGCCACAATCATCGATCCGGGAGTTAGCCGCAAAGAGGCTAGCCATGTATATAGTATGTAATCAAATCTTGCAAATTAGGTTTGTCTCACTGTTGAGAGACGTATGATTGAGCTCGAGAGTTCTCGTAACAATGCACTACTATCTAAATCAGTGCAGACAATATAGACTGCTCTAAACTTTTTATTTGTTCTGTCTAATTTTCACTTTTCAGAAATTTCAATTTCTGTAAAGTAAGCATTAGCCTAAAGTGTCATTAGATCGTTTTCCGGTCTGACTTTATGTCCAAATGTTTTACTTTAGTAGCGTCTAGTCTCTGGAATGTTTTATCCCAATTTATCAGTAGAACCTCCAGTAGGATCCTTATCCAAAGCAAAAATCCAGGTCAACTACTGAAAAAGTTCTCCATAGTAATCATCGAAAAAACCTCTTCATTTCAGAAAATAAAGAAAGAAAACATTATTTATGTTTATGTGTATGTATTTATCTACATAGTTTTTTTGTTATATATTTTTTTTAGTGCTATTTTTTAAATTGCGTTCGCACGTCTCATCTGTTTTCCTCAAAGGTTAGCTTAAATTCTGCCTTTTGCACCCCTATTTTAGAGTCCATAAAATTTAAATAAATATTAACTTACTACTCACACAAAAAAGTCGTTAACATTATTCTTATCCGTTAATATACAGCGCAATACATATAACTTTACCGTAAGTTATCTCATTCCACATCTTGCACCATGATACCATTACTATTAATAAATGCTACACTAAGAACTGAGGAACATAAAAATAGGAAAAGCTTTCTCGTATTTCTGCGTCATTTACTCTGCATCTTACAAGATATGATTACAGCCAAGAAGTGTCATGTAAATAAATAAATATAGAAATATTTATTTGCACACTGCTATCTAGTCCCAAACCATTAAGATATAAGTACTACGTAGTACTTATATCTTAATGGTTTGGGATATCTCAATGTCCCAAACTAAGTAAAGCTTCTGGTGTGGGTACTAAATAACTGACGTTATACTTAAATTCCAAAGCAAAAATCCAGGTCTTCGCCGTGTGGTTTCCGGCAGACAAGAATAGAATCACTCCATCTCTTCCCGTGGATAGATAATACATTATTATAATAATACATTATCAAACATCGATCAGGCCTCCCCAACCCGTTTGGCCAGCGTGGGGAGTGTAGGCAAAATCTGTCTTGGACAGTCGAGAGAGGCTCGTGCTCCTGCAGTGGAGACTAAAAGGACCTGATGATGATGATAATGATACTTATTTTTTTTTGTCTATACATACATATAATACATAGAAAACACCCAGACCAAGATAAACAGACATGTTCATGCACACAAATATTTATCCTGTGCGAGGATCAAACCCGCGACCTCGGGGTCAAAGTATCATTGCTAACCATACGACCACCGAGCTCGTCAAGCAGATTAGTTGGTATAGTAAGAAAATAAAACTTTTATTTTAGCTAGCTGACTTGCTTGTAAAAGTATGTTTTAATGTATTTAAATTATACTTTTTAACATTCCACGTAACACGTTACGTAACGTTTATTCACGGTAGTATTTTGACGGTTAACATTGTGTTATAAAAATACGGACTCGACACAAATTATATAAGATTACATTGTGCCAAGAATTTAAAATAGCTTTATTAAGTGTAATGTTCGTTTTTCTTAATGTAATAATTGATTTACTGTAGGAAAAGTTAATTTTATTAAAATCTATTAACAATAGGCATTAATAAAAAGTTAAACAGGTATTATTAAAACATGTATCAAAACATCTTTGAAAAAACCGCTCTTCTGATTTCCATTACTGTTACGACATATTATTGCTATGTACAAATAAAAATGTTCATATCATTATGTCCCCCTTCTGTATAGTACAGTGTATCTTGTGGTCAATAAAATATTGAAATTATTAAATAAAATTTCTTCAAATGAGCAGGTAGAAAAAATTACGTCAAGTTCACTGTCATTACATATTTCATACAATTGTTCTTTTGACGGGTAATAAAAGTAAAAATTTGACTACATAACATCCCTATGATCGAAACTATTTCAATCTATGATTCACATTATAAATGACACTCCCATATTTTGTTACAAAATAGAATATCTCTTTAAAGTTATTATTATTTAAATAGTAGTCTTGGCCAACTTGCCAGAATATTTTTTTTATATGAGAGAGGGGAAAACGAGCATGTGAGTCACCTGATGGAAAGCAATCACCACCGCTCATAGAGATCAGCAACACCAGGAGGTCCCCGATCCGTTGCCAGCCTATACTCCTTCCTTTCTTTCTGATGACCTCACCCACTCGCAGGAACACTACAACCCTCTAGGGAATTGTTATTTGGCTATGGTATTGTGTGAGGTAGTCGGGCAGTTGTTGTTGGGCAAAGTCGGGCAAAGTTTCAGAAGTGTCAGAAGACACTTCAAAATCTGCACAATATATGCATTAATAAGTACTGACTGACAAAAGTCATGTAACTTTCCAAAGTAGATACTTACTATATAACTAAGTAGCTGGGACATTCTCTATTGAACTTGGTCCCATATTTTAAAAGTTTATTGCCTCCTGGCAAGTTCCCAGACTGGCACCCTTTGGCATAAAGCCAAGAGAAAATTTTACTTTTACTTTTCACAAAGACCTTAATACCTTTCACAGTATTGCATTTTACAAGGCATTGAAGTCTTTGACAATGGGGCGAATAATTTATGCTACAATATTTTTTTATAACTTTACCTAAATAATGCACGAATAAATCATGCATTTGAGATCATTCTTGAGAATAAAATTAATGGAATGTCATTTTTGATTTAAACTATTTTCATATTAATTTCTTAGTGTTGGCATTAATTGTTATCTGTGTTTTTGATTCTAAATATTGTTTTAAACATTAATTTATAATAAAAACTTTTGTGAAAAATAATTTCCGTAATAATTAAATCGTACACTTGGTAGCTAAAAAAGGCATCGATAGGCTTATAATTTTGATTTTCCTTGCATTGCTTTTATATTTTTTTTATTTTATTTCATGTACTAAAATAACTTTTTCCTATGTTAATAATGTCAGAAAATCACACCATGTGATACCACCACGTTAATTAAAAAATATATATACATACATTTCAGAAATACTATAACGACTTGCTACAAAAACTAAATTAGCTTAACAAATTATATTCACGTAGTTAAAATTATATTACTAGCTCCGTCTTGCATAAAGCTATTCTTACCAACTTGTATCGACTTGGCCATCGCATGAAAACAATTTATCTCACAAGTGATACATATTATATTATATCAGATTGGAAAAAGCTTATAACCATGTGCGATTGCCAAGTCAATCTGTTTATTTAAAACATAAAAGATTTTTAATTATATAGTTATTCAATAAACTTAATACAGAAAGTCCCTTAAGTAGGGACTGAATAAATTAACCGACTTGGTATTACATGGATCTCATAACTTTTTACGGTAGATTTGAGTTGCGAGACTTGGTTTTTTTACAAGTTCTGTTTTTGATGGCATCTCATATATTTTTGTAGCTAATGCTCCTTTTTTCCTTCCCGGTACTACCTACTTCTTGAGCTTCAGCTATAGTTTTTCTCAAATCCCACTCCCTGTCTCTATGGGTTTTTTCCACGGATTTAGGGCCGCAATCGTCAAACGTCTAGTTCAAATTGAATGAAATTTGCAATATACTGTCTTTGTACAATGCCTGTTTGGTTACTAAAAATTCAGGCTTCTAGTTTTATCTACAACGAAGTTATAGAGGGTCGAAAATGGCCTGAATTGCTTCGAGAAAAGGATGGTACGTCCGTGCCGCTTTTTGCTCGACTTGGCGGGGGCACTGCCGTGCCCTCAAATATTCTACGATACATTTCTGAATAAAAACAATGTATAATAAAATTTGTTATTTTAATGAAAAAAATAGCATAATAAATTTATTAATGAAAATGCAATTTAAATGAAATTACACTTTTAACCTATTAGCATATTGATCAATATAAAACTTTGTAATAAAATTAACTTATTTTGTTGATCGAAGCCGACGACAAATTCAATGAAATCGGTTAATATGTACTTAACTTCGTTAAACTTGAAAGACAATTTTCTTTGAATTTCTACTTAGTTGTGACTCGATAAAGCAGTTACGAATATCCATTTTGCTGGATATTTCATTTTACCACAGTCAGTCACTTTGTTGTCAATGTACACGAAATGAAATAACATTTATACTTACATTTTTGCTTTGAAAAAACACGAGTAGAGCCTTCGTCATGAAGTACTGTCACAGGTAGATGACCTTTGTTTACCGACGACATGCGTAAAAAAATATGTAAAACATTTTAGGAAAATAGCTGGATATGCAGCACATTTTTAAGAGTGTAAATTATACCATATTTAGAATAATCCAGTGATTCCAAGTGAATTCCAAATTTGAACATTAATTAAAAAAGCTTTTTTTTTTCTTCCATTATTACTTATACTGTGCATATACTGTGGCATATACTGAATGTATTATATATGGAACTTGATTATTACTATTGGGATTAGATTATACGCTTTGAGGTGTAAGCTCACCACGATCTTTAGATCCAAAGCCAACCTCAGCGGCACGTGGTGCTCCCTGCCGACTTGCGAAAGAGGCCTGGCGAACGAGAGGTATGATACAGCTACAGCGTATTTGTAAGCGTCCTGGCTGGGGAAGTACCTTTATCTCACAGAATACCGCAGCCAAATAATAATTCACTTGAGGGTTGTTGTGTTCCCGTGGATCGTGAAGGAAAAAATTCAATTCGACTGTATAGATTTTTTTTCGTGTGTAAGATACGCGATTTCATCAATATACTATATATATAGTTATTTGTATTAACATATAAATTACGTTTCAGAGCCATCCCCACTATACGACAACAACCACTACCACGAGGAATGTCTTCGCTGCAACTCCTGCACATTGAACCTCACTGGCCCCAAGCAGGTTAGTCATCTGCAACTATGTATTTATAAACATTTTCGATACATGTGTACATTTATATAATACTAGGTTGCGACTTCGTAATCGTTCCCCGGTATCCCGTGGGAATTTTCAAAAATCCTTTCTTAGCGGATGTCTACGTCATAATAGCTATACTGTATGCCAAACTCCACCCACATTCGTTAAATATTCTGAGCTATGATGTGATACAGTTAGTAACGATTTCCTTTTATAAATACAGATTTATGGATACAGAAGAAGAATTAAATATAACCAATAATAGTAGATTATTGCATCGAGCACAAAGTAATTTATTATTGCACCGAGTGCCTGATTTAGAGCCCGAGCGTTAGCGAGGGCTCTTATCTAACAGGCACGAGGGCAACATAAATTACTTAAGGCGAGGTGCATAATCTGCTTTTCTTTCAACTAATACCTATAGGAATAGTAGATAAAAGAAACTCATATCAAACAGTTAAAATAGAAGTTTAATTATTGAAATTAAAAGTTATGTTTGAGCAATTATTAAACGTAAGGTTAAGAGTTTTCTATAACACTGTCGGCTTCATTTAGAATGTTTTCCGGGGTTTAATGTGTCGCTAGATGATTCCATTTTAATTCGAAGCCGAAGCACTCAAAATCAGATAGTATCACACTTTTATCGTTTCCAAAAATATTGTCAAGCAAAATTAACAAAGTTCCCGCCAAATCACTTTTTTAAATTTCTTTCATTTTTAACTCAGAGTTAGCAGCAATCATTTTTTAAATTTGGAACAAGTAGGATAGAAACGAATAATACGTACGAAAAAAAAAGTATTGATATCGGCTGGCTGAATAGAGCTAATCCATTGAGATTGGCACCTTTTGGTGCGATTAAAAAAACTGTGCAATAATGAAATTTCATACATTTTTATTGCTCTAGAGCATTAAAGACTCGTTTTGTACTGAGTTTTTAGTGTGATTGTGATGAAATTAAAGCATAGTTGGAAGAAAATAAATAAATATTCCTGGACAAATTACACACTGCCATCTAGTCCCAAACTAAGCAAAGCTACTAGATAACTGATATTATACTTAATTACTTTTTTATTTAAATCCGTAGATATAATACATAGAAAACACCCAGACCAAGACAAGCAGACGTGTTCATGTACACAAACATTTGTCTTGTGCGGGGATCGAACCCGCGACCCCGGAGTCAAAGTGCACATTGCTGCCCATTCGACCACTGCCACTGGGCTCGTCAATGCACTAGAACCAAGTGGCATTCTATAACAGTTTATATCTACACATAAAATAAATTTGTTTTTTTTTTACATATGAGAGGCAGGCAAACGAACATGTGGGTTACCTGATGGAAAGCAATCAAGACCAACCATAGAGATCAGCAACACCAAGCGATCGCCTATCTATTACCAGCCTATACTCCTTCCTTTCTTTATTTCTGGTGACCTCACTCACATGCAGGAACACAACAACCCTCAAGGGAATTTTTATTTGGCTGCGGTATTCTGTGAGGAGGAGGTACTTCCCCAGTCGGGCAGCTAAAAATACGCTATGCCCTTTTGTCAGAGCCTTGTCAGACAGTAGGGTGTACCACGAGCAGGTGAGGTTGGCTTTGGTTACAAGATATTCATGAACCACTTACACCCCAAGTTGTAAGTAGCCTTTGTCTGTACACCATTAACGAACGAATCGACTGACATACAGCCATATACTTTGGAAACGCAATACAGCCCAGGCTTCACTTACAACACCATTCCGGGTGACACTTTCTAAAAAAAAAAGACAGCATGACGATTCTCACTTTAACGCTTATTGATGACATAATTTATCTTCAAATACATCTTCAATACCATTTTGGGGCATTTTTTGGGGCTATTATAAAGACAAATAACAATCAGAGGCCGACCTACATGAAACAAAATCGGGTTAATTACATCATTTATAACTCGAGAACAGCCAGACTGATTCTTATTATCTTTAATTTGTTTGATTTGTTTCCATCCTAAATAGCATATGTACCAGCTATTATATTATATTCATGCATCAAAAAAAATACAATGAAATTGTCAGAACAAGGTTTGTATTAGAAATGAGATGAGATGGGAACGGGACGTTGACAGGATGAAGACGGGGCGAAGCGTGGCCGGGTTGCTAGTTAAAAGTAAAAAAAAAATACTTCACTTTAGTGCTATAAAAGAATGAGATCACAACTTGCTATTTTATACATTTTTCGTACATTTGCTTTTGACGACTAATAAAAAATATCTAATTTAACTAAGGCGCCTACTACCCTAATCATCAATATTACCTATCATCTTAGTAGTTTATGCTATTATATGCATATCACATACAATACAAAAATCGATATAAAACCATCAATCTTTCTTTAGGATAGTCCCTTTCTTATGTGACACGCGTCTTTTATGAAATTTAGAGGCGATTTTGTAATATTGCCGACCCTCGTTTACCTGTCTAGTTGAAGGCTCCTGTGTTTCTGGCCTCAATATCTTTTTATAATTGCTGGACATCAAACCTGATAGAACAGACACTATAAAATGAAAGACTATTTTATGTATTATTTTTTTCATACTATAATATATATAATACGTAGAAAACACCCAGTCCAAGAAAATTAGACATGTTCATGCACACAAATATTTGCCTTGTGCGGAGATCGAACCCGCGACCTTGTAGTCAAAGTGGCCATTGCTAACCATTTGACCACCGACCTCGTCGATTGTAATCGAATTAAAAAAATCTTCTATATAAACAAAGTCTCTTTCCGCATCTGTCTGTCCGTACCTGCTAACTTCTCCTTAACTCCTCCTTTTCATGCAGTTTTACTTCTTTTTTATACTACATCGGATGGCAGACAAGCATACGGGCAAATGAGAAGCGGTTACCTTAGCGATATATGTATACGCTTGCAACATGAAATATGGCTACTGCGCCGCCAGCCCCGCTGCCAACGCAGCAACTCCTTCCTTCCTAGTGACCTCACTCATTCGCAAGAACACAACAACCCTCAAGAGATTTTTTATACCTGCTGTGTTCTGTGAGGTACTTCCTCAGTCGGGCAAGTTTCATTGCCCTATTTCTTTTTTGCGAAGCTATGCTTCGTATGCCATCGGTAGATTTAATCACCCGGTGAAAAACATATAAGTGCATTAATGCTTTTATTAGTAACTAGCTGATGCCTGCGACTTCGTTCGCGTGGACTTAATGATTCCGGCGTATTAATAAAAATTCGAACTAATGTAGATACATAAGAAAATACTTGTTATACGTTAAAATATTTTTTTTATTATTTAACATTGTTACCATAGTTTAAAAAAATATATAAATTAAGGGAGTCTTTCCTTCGGGAGCTAATATAAAAAGACCTGAAGCATTACAACTCTCGAGAAAGCCACGTAGTCGAGTAAAGTTGGCCATGCGAAAAACAACCAGTCCTAAGCTTGACCAGCGAATTTTAGTGATTTCTTTATTGTCATAGCAAAGCAAGTGGTCACAGAGAACTGTGTACGTTTAAAATTAAAATGGTTTTTTTTTTAGAAGAGTGGTATACGCGGAAATACAGTTTCACCGGCATCACTCCCAGTGAAAATCTCAGCTTCAATTATATTTCGCTGCCAAGCATTGACTTTACTTCAGGAAGGAGATCTTCCCCAAATCTTTCCAAATCTTGGATTTTTATACCTCAACAGAAAATGCTCATCAGGCTGAACAACTTTTGCTAAGGCGTCATTTTTATATCTCTTATAGTTTACCTGAACCATTATGGTGCTGCATCAGGTGTTCCACTTTCCAAAATCAATTATACCCTATATTTTGCCCAGGCTTAACAGCTATATAACAAAAAAAGTTTCATTCGAATCCGTCCAGTACTTCCAGAGATTAGCGTGTACAAATAGACAAACAGACATACAGACAAACAGACAGACATTTTTTTTTAAATTCTTACTCTATTACTATATCTCCATCGCCTCCAATTGTTTTTTTGTAAATATATTCAATGTACAGACACATTATTTTTACTGTTTTATTATAAGTATAGATTAGTAAGTAAGCGAGGATGATGATGATAGATTACTGTCATTTTATCAGAGTGCAGTAGGTGTTAAGCCGTCAACCGCTGATCTAGTAGTGAAATGTCCACATTTCACTACTAGATCTGCGGTTGACGGCTGTTATGTGTTTTATACTAAGTCGGATGATAGACAGTAGAAGGCCCGCCTGACATGAAGTGCTAGTAAAGTGAAGTGCGATAGTGTTGTTAATATACCTAGGCTCCTTTATATTATTAAGTACTGGCCTATATTAATTAATGTTTTATAATTGAAATTCTATATTTACTTTTTGATACATTCCATGTCACTTTTTAGGGTTCCGTACCCAAAGGGTAAAAAGGAACCCTATTACTAAGTTTTTGCTCGCAATTGATAACGGTAATAAGTAGACGCTTGAAATACTCACATAATATTTAGTTATATATTCACTTTAAAAATAAATAATTAAATAAAAATTAAGCAAATATTTAAGGGCCCCCCTTAACCCATTCAACAAACGTGATTTTTTTGCCGTTTTGTTTTTTTTGGGACTTTGTTTTTTTTCAACCGCTGATCTAGTAGTGAAATGTCCACATTTCACTACTAGATCAGCGGTTGACGGCTGTTATGTGTTTTATACTAAGTCGGATGATAGACAGTAGAAGGCCCGCCTGACATGAAGTGCTAGTAAAGTGAAGTGCGATAGTGTTGTTAATATACCTGGCTCCTTTATATTATTAAGTACTGACTGGCCTATATTAATTAATGTTTTATAATTGAAATTCTATATTTACTTTTTGATACATTCCATGTCACTTTTTAGGGTTCCGTACCCAAAGGGTAAAAAGGAACCCTATTACTAAATTTTTGCTCGCAATTGATAACGGTAATAAGTAGACGCTTGAAATACTCACATAATATTTAGTTATATATTCACTTTAAAAATAAATAATTAAATAAAAATTAAGCAAATATTTAAGGGGCCCCCTTAACCCATTCAACAAACGTGATTTTTTTGCCGTTTTTATAGATAATGGTACGGAACTCTTCGTGCGCGAGTCCGACTCGCACTTGGTCGGTTTTTCTAAGGTTCGCTTTTGTTCTCTGTGTGTTGCTTCCATATGACAACATTATACATTTTACAAGCATACAATGTAGTTTCAATATTATTTCAACAGATAGCCTATATATCACTCATGCGCCGTCAACCCCGTTGCCATCGCACCAACCCTCGCGCTCATTCGTTGGAATACAACAGACCTGCAGATCTATAGGAAATTGTTATTTGACTGCGATCTTCAGTGAGGTGGAGGTAGGGCATGCAATTCGAGTATTCGAGTATTCGTTTTATTCGAGTATTCGCCCTTGTTTTATATTCGAATACTATAAACATAGTATTCGAGGTTTCCGAGTTTTGCGAATAGTATAAAATTGCATATTAAATAACTAACAAAATGAGAGCAACAAAATTTGCGAAAGCAGCTTTTTGATCTGTGCGTGTATTCAATCAAATCTCGGAGGGTTGCGCGCGCGGCGATGAATGACTGACGCCGTCATCCGCAATGTTAAGCAAAACCCAACAAATAAACACATTAACATACCACAAAACTCTCTGATACCAGATAGAAAACCAGAGATTGCACAGACTCAGCCAACAATCCCAGCTCAAGTCAAACATTTGTGTGCATAAACATGTCTTGTTTGTCTTGGTCTGGGTGTTTTCTAAGTATTATATGCATTTATTTACCTAAAAAAAAATGTATTTAAGTACATTTATCACTTATCTAGTACCCATAGATTTAATTTGGGACTAGATGGCGCGGTGTAAATTGTCAAGAAATATTTATTTTTATTTGTTTATCTATTGCTGAAAACAGCATTAAAATCCTTTGCGTAGTTTAAAAGATATAAGCGCACAGACAGCGGGTGCGGCTTTATTTTATACTATGTAAAGAAGATATTCGAAAAACTCGTAAAACTCGAATAACTCGAATAGTATGAATTATGATATTCGTAAAAATCGAATTCTAAAATCGGGCGAATATTGCATGCCCTAGGTGGAGGCACGTTACTAGCTAGGCAGCTTATAATTACCCTATGTCCTATCTATCTTTTTTTGTCAAAGCTTCATTTGTTAGTTAGCAGGGTGCAAGACGTGCAGGCGAGGTTGACACAAAGATGGTAGTGAGCCACTTATATGCCAAAGTACTATTGCATTACATACTCAAATTGTTGGCGAAGGAAGCCGGATTATGGCCCAGCTTGCTTTGCCCCCCTTAGCGTTCTCGTCTCGTTGATTTTTTAGATATACTTTTTATTTCAGATATTACACACTGGGAATTATGTTATACAAGCGGCACTGTAGCTCAAATTATAATAAATATTCCCGGTTTATTCCCAAATCAAAGATCATAAAAATCGGTCCAGCGGTTATTGAGTTATAAATTGCGTAACTAACCCGAATTTATTGTATATGTAGAACATATGTATTTTAAATTGAATATTCACATCATTACCCTATCCCAACACACGTTTTAAATGTAACACATTTTCTACTAAACATTTCATTGCCCAATAAGCATTTTATGGCACGTAAACTTGCTATTCAATTCGCGTTATTGCAGTTAAAATGTAAAGAAGTACTTTCTCGGTAATTGTGTTTACGCAATCAGGATTTTTACCATCTAGTTATTTTGTCGCCACGTTTTTATAAGTCGTAACCATCGGAATACTACTTTGATAACTAAAATTTAAATTATCTATAAATATTTTTGATCAAACGTATTTCTTGCAAAAGCCTTTTTCGACTAAATATTTTTAAAGAATAAAATTAGTAGTCAATTTTTTTTATTTGTATAACAATGTTTGTATAACAACAACGGGTACGTGTTTGTGCACAAAACGACAAACAACAAACTTTAAGGGCGGATTCACTGATTATTATCCAAAAAAATACTATACATGTAGGGGAGGTTTTAGTGTTTTAAAACGATCATTTTTTTTTCTAATATTTCACAACCTTTTGGATTCTTTATGGAGTTCCATTCAATTACCACTACTTTTACCTTTCAACTAAAATTTGTTTCAAGTTAATACCACTTTAAACTCTCGTGATATTGTAGTTTTAGTAAACACACAAAAAAAATCATTTAAAAAATAAAATGGGGGTGGCTCCGAGGGGGTTGAGTTTAGCCCCTACATATATGGTATTTTTTTGGTTAATATTGAGTGTAGTATCCGACCTTAAAGTTTGTCGGGTGCGTGCACAAACACATTGTATACATACTTTACATATAATAAATAAATAAATATTCCCGAACATTATTACACACCGCCATCTAGTCCCTAACTAAGCAAAGCTTCTACTATGGATACTAGATTAGTGTTAAATACACCGCCATCAAGCACAAACTAAGCAAAGCTTGTACTATGGATACTAGATAACTGATAAATGTACTTAAATATATATTTTTTTAAATACATACATATAATGCATAGAAAACACCCAGACCAAGACAAACAGACATGGTCATGCACACAAATATTTATCTTGTGCGCGGATCGAACCTGCGACCTCGGAGTCAAAGTAGTCATTGCTAGCCGACCACCGCGCTCGACATATGGATACCTAATGTAGGTACGCATAATGTCTGCTATCGAACTTGTTTTATATACCGAAGTGTTTACAAATTCTACTACAAATCGCCTTTTAAAGGATTTGTTCTCCCGGTTCCGCCATTTTATTAAATCCTTCTTCTGATAAATGTAAATCGTTAATTTATTTAAATTGCTTCTTAACTGTCCCAATTTGTTGTGTTAACTTTCTCAGTTGAACAACGTTACAAATTATGTATTTCGACATTTTAATTGTTTAATTGATTAATCTGATAACTTATCTTTTGACGGGATAACGTCTTATAAATCGATGAACGCCGGCTGCACGCACGAAATAGCATGACTCATTGTTACGTTCCGCCTGAGCTGAGCGTGCAAGCGAGAGCGCGGAACAAGGGATAGAGAGACACTCTAATCTAAGCGTTCGGCTTGTGACGCATCTATTTCTCTTCCACTCCATCGGCCGATGTTTTCTTATGACGTTATTGCGTAAAATTACAGTGTGTAAACTGACTTTACATACAACCAATTTTTTAAATATCATAAGACAGGTCATATCAAATAACTAAAAATCAAAAATAAACCTAAAATCGCCTCCTCGTCTCGCACCTACTCATCCTTGAAAATTTATACCTTATGCCTACGATTCATCATTGCCAATATGAAAAGGTCCCACTCTTCATTAAACTCTGAACACAATTATGTATTGTCTTGTTGATTTATTAAAATCCATGGAAAAGTTTTCCAGTTAAAAATACCACGGCCTTCTGATGTAGATTTGGGTGTAGGTGAATCTTTAGAGCTAAAGCCAACCTCATCTGCACGTGGTGCACCTTGCCGACTAGCGAAAGAGGCTCTGGAAAAGAGAGGTAGGGTACAAGTTTTCATATACATACTATTATTATAGCAAACAACGTTGAACATGGACTTCAAAATTCAAACTCAATCAAAACAATCTTCCATCCGCAGCAAAATTCGTAGGCCAATTATGATAACCCTCTCTTGCCCACGGTAGAACAAATTTAATTGAAATAAAATTGGCTAGGCAAATTAGTACCTACGTGTTGTTACTAACTTCAAAGCCTGAAAATTATTTTGTATTAGCTACACACACCACTTCACACAGGTTTTTTATGTGTTTTTTTTTTTTTGTTTTGTGTAACTTTTAATGGCAACTGTCACTGATTGATCTAGATCAAACGAAACGGGAAATCACTGAACATTTATGTCAAATTTTAATCTAATCTGTCCTAATCCTATGTCAGATTGAAATGTGACACAGGTATAGGTGGTTTCTTAAATTATCCTCCACATAGATACAAACTCACAAAATTGACACCCTCTCTGTAAATTAACAATATAGACGTCCTGATTGTAAAATAGAGCACAGATTTTATCATACATAATAATGGAGTATTTTGTTGATATTAATAGCTATTAATTTATTGTCATTGTAAATTAATCTGTTAAGATTAGTTATATTATATAATTTATAATAAGTAAAAACATAAAATTTTGCATATATCATAATGATAAAATAAAGCACTTGTACTATTCCACGTTATTAATATTATGATAATAGTGTTCCACCAAGTGCCAACAATCAACAGTATCAACTTTAATTTTGCATATATTTGTATATCCATATTTTGTTTAATTCATTATCTTTCTTGAGTATAAAGCTAAATGTTTTATTTAAATTTACTAGTTAGTTATATTTTATAGATTTCAGCAACATCCCTAAGAGATTATAACTAGAAAGAATGAGTTTTGTAGCGATATTCATCATCATCAGGTCATTTTAGTCTCCACTGCAGGAGCACGACCCTCTCTCGACTGTCCCAGACAGAAGGAGGATTTGACCTACACTCCCCACGCTGACCAAATGGGTTGGGGAGGCCTGATCGATGTTTGTTAATGTATTTCCCTTAGTCGCCTTGTCCGACATCCACGGGAAGAAATGGAGTGATTCTATTCTAGTCTGCCGGCAACCACACGGCTTTGTAGCCATATTGTTGTATCACAAATAATGTAATGAATATGACCATTAAATACTAGGATAAAAGAGGTATTTTTACCTTATAATTATAATAAAAGAAAATTTACTCCTTATAGATATTATACAAGCACTTTGATGTTAAATATTTTAAATAACTTTTTCAAGCTCAAATTACAAGCACTATCTAAAATATTTTATACCTATATTGTGGAATTTTAATATACTTTCAAAAGTCCAAAAATGAACCCTACACTCAAAGTATACGCGATCTGAATAATGATAAAACCTCATCCTTATTAGTTGATAATAATCATTGTTGAATGAGTGACCAGTCGCGTGATAATAGCCCATTTTCCTCGGTTAAACACCTATTCCATAATATGAGTCAGAAACTAACTACTTGGGAATTATAATGGTTCTCAGGGTGCTGTTGGTAGCTTTAATGTTTTTGTATTGCCTCAACAGCATATGCTGCATTTTACAAATGAGTAAAGAGGAAGATGTTATTTGAAAGAGGAGAGCCGAAAGAGAAGATCGCATTTTGTGAGATTTCATTCTCAGTTTTGTACTATACAAAATATTCAAATTCAATTCATTAGTAAATACAAGGTTAGTTTACAATCTCTTCTGACAAGTTGAAATTACAAGGGATCTCTTCTGACAAGTTGAAATTACCTGTATGGGAGTCCCCTCATCTCTTTATAATATATAAATTTTAATCTTGTAATTGCTGGAAATCATGGAAATTTATACGAATGGTTTTCGTCATATATTGATAACAGAATTCAATCTGTTACAGTTAATGACTTTACTTCAAATTGGAATATTATCCCCTCTGGTGTTCCACAAGGCTCACACCTGGGGCCGCTTTTGTTTGTCATATTTATCAACGATATGAGTCACTGTTTCAAACACTCACAATTTCTGTTATATGCGGATGATCTAAAAATATTCAAGAAGGTAGTTGATTACAATGACGCGTGTCTCTTACAGCAGTATCTCAATCGTTTTGAACAATATTGTACTTGGAATAATTTGGATCTTAATGTGCCTAAGTGTTCTACTATTGCTTTCTCTCGTAAAACAAATATTGTAACCCATAATTAGAATATGGTCTACGAGAATGTAGCAGTATATCTACAACCGCGAGACCGTACCGAACCTTACGACATTAGACGCGTAGACCTTCGCGTAGACGCTATTCTATTACTACGCACACTGAGCACGTGGCGCGCCTTAGCTTGCTACGTGGGTTAATTCTTTAGATTACTTTTCGGATTCCACGCCACAAATGAGTAAAGAGGAAGATGTTATTTGAAAGAGGAGAGCCGAAAGAGAAGATCGCATTTTGTGAGATTTCATTCTCAGTTTTGTACTATACAAAATATTCAAATTCAATTCATTAGTAAATACAAGGTTAGTTTACAATAATTTGGGATCTCTTCTGACAAGTTGAAATTACCTGTATGGGAGTCCCCTCATCTCCATGGCAAATTTTAATCTTGTAATTGCTGGAAATCATGGAAATTTATACGAATGGTTTTCGTCATATATTGATAACAGAATTCAATCTGTTACAGTTAATGACTTTACTTCAAATTGGAATATTATCCCCTCTGGTGTTCCACAAGGCTCACACCTGGGGCCGCTTTTGTTTGTCATATTTATCAACGATATGAGTCACTGTTTCAAACACTCACAATTTCTGTTATATGCGGATGATCTAAAAATATTCAAGAAGGTAGTTGATTACAATGACGCGTGTCTCTTACAGCAGTATCTCAATCGTTTTGAACAATATTGTACTTGGAATAATTTGGATCTTAATGTGCCTAAGTGTTCTACTATTGCTTTCTCTCGTAAAACAAATATTGTAACCCATAATTAGAATATGGTCTACGAGAATGTAGCAGTATATCTACAACCGCGAGACCGTACCGAACCTTACGACATTAGACGCGTAGACCTTCGCGTAGACGCTATTCTATTACTACGCACACTGAGCACGTGGCGCGCCTTAGCTTGCTACGTGGGTTAATTCTTTAGATTACTTTTCGGATTCCACGCCCCTTCTGTAGCACGTTGCTACGCCCACACGTAGTATACATAATAATAGGTCGGGGAAAAAGTCTTTTCGCATTATAGTATGTATGAACTTGTAATAAAATCTCTTTGGTTATACCATTTGTATCTAGCAGGTTTTGATATCTTTAAAAAGTTTAAATTTTAAAAAAGATAATTCCAAATTCAAATTAAGTAAATGTGTGATTTTCATTTGTTTTTATTACTGTCAAGATGAGTGAATCTAATGAAGAAATTCGATACATTTTAAAATTTTACTACAAAAAAGGTAAAAATTCAACGCAAGCTGCGAAAAAAATTTGTGACGTTTATGGACCTAGTGCAGTGTCTGTGAGAGTAGCACAAATTTGGTTTAAGCGTTTTCAATCCGGAAATTTTGATGTCAAAGATGCACGTCGCTCTGGTCGCCCTGTTACGGATAAAATGGATGCCATTTCTGAAAAAGTGGAGCAAGATCGGCATATCAGTAGTTACGACGTAGCTGAAGAACTAGGAATTGACCACAAAACTGTTTTGGCGCATAAAAAGGTCGTGGTCAAAGGCCGGCCAGGCTTCACAGACTCTGGCGAAACCCGGGTTAACCCGCAACAAGGTGATGCTGTGTGTATGGTGGGATTGGAAGGGAAGATATTCATTATGAGCTGTTACCGCCAGGCAGGACTATCGATTCTGAACTCTACTGTGAACAACTGATGAGATTAAAGCAAAAAGTTGAAAGAAAGCGGCCGGAATTAATTAATAGAAGGGGTGTGATTTTTCATCATGATAACGCTAGACCTCACACATCTTTAGCCACTCAGCAAGAATTAAGAGAGTTTGACTGGGAGGTGTTAATGCATCCGCCGTATAGTCCTGACCTTGCACCTTCTGATTTCCACCTGTTTCGGTCTCTTAAGAATTCTTTAGGCAATGTCAGGTTAACATCACGAGAAGACTGCCAAAACCACTTGGCGCGGTTTTTTGAACAGAAGTCCCAAAATTTCTATAGTAATGGGATCATGTCTCTACCTACAAGATGGCAAAAGGTTATCGAACGTAATGGCACCTACATACTTTAGTTAAATGTAAATAAACTTTATTAAAAAATGTTTTGAATTTTCATATAAAATACGAAAAGACTTTTTCCCCAACCTAATATATAGTTATATTGCTATATATAAATATAATACTTAGCAACATAGCATTGTAATTAAGTAGGTAATCAATCACTTCAATCCTGTTTATCAGTTCTATAACTACAATTATATTTTAGAAATGTCTACATCTTTCTTTAAAAACCGGCCAAGTGCGAGTCGGACTCGCGCACGAAGGGTTCCGTACCATTATCTATACAAACGGCAAAAAAATCACGTTTGTTGTATGGAAGCCCCCCTTAAATATTTGTTTTATTTTTATTTAATTATTTATTTTTAAAGTAAATATATAACTAAATATTATGTGAGTATTTCAAGCGTCTACCTATTGCCGTTAGCAATTGCGAGCAAAAACGAGCAAAAAAAATCACGTTTGTTGTATGGCAGCCTCCTTAAATATGTAATTTATTATATTTTTAGTATTTGTTGTTATAGCGGCAATAGAAATATATTATCTGTGAAAATTTCAACTGTCTAACTATCACCGTTCATGAGATACAGCCTGATGACAGACGGACGGACGGACGGACAGACGGACGGACGGACGGACAACGGAGCCTTAGTAATAGGGTTCCTTTTTACCCTTTGGGTACGGAACCCTAAAAACTTATCTCTCTCAATTCTTCGTATATTCTCATCTGTTTTTCATATTACATTTAAACTTTTAAATTGTCCTTGATGATGTTCATCAATAAACGCACTTACCATAATCCATAAACAATATTCTTTTCGTTCAATAATTTATGCTCAAACATCAACTTGTAATCGGTTTCGAAGACAAATATAGATAAAACAAAGTCTTTTCCGCATCTGTCTGTTCCTATATGCCAACTTCTCCTAAACTCCTCCTTTTGAGGCAGAGTTTTATTTTTTTTGACTACGTCGGGTGGCAGATAATCATACGGTCCGCCTAATGTGAAGCCGTTACAGTAGGCATATTAGCGCTTTGAACATGAAATATCGCTCGTGAGCCGCTTCCTCCACTGCCAACGCAGCAACTCCTTCCTCTGGTGACCTCACTCACTCTCAGGAATACAACAACCTTCAAGGGAATTGTTATTTGGCGGCGGTATTCTGTGGTGGAAGTGGAGGTACTTCCCCAGTCGGGCAGCTTAAAGATACTCTGTACCCTACCCCCCTTTTGTCAAACCCTCTTTCGTTAGTCAGCAGTATGAACCACATGCAGGTGAGGTTGTCTTTTATATACTTATTATATTATTTACTATGTTAGTTTACACTAATAATATATTACATATTAAACTAATATTATAATAGTGAAAAAAATATATTATTACTACGTAATATATTAGCTTTCACTATCGTTTTGCGTAGGTATGCCTTCCACAAGGTTAACATTTTTGTTATTTCACACGGGTGAATCCGGGGCGTGTCGCTAGTAGACACTAAAGAAGTCAAATTAATCCAAGTATTCTCAACCTCGTATACAACAGATTTTCAGAAATATTCGGGCCGCCAAATATTTTGCAATGCAAATGGAAGCGGGGTGAAAGAAGAGAAGCTTTGTTTTCGCAATTTTCTAATTTGATTGCTATTTTTCTCGAAAACCTTTGAACCGGTTTTATTGAATATAATTAAATATTTGAAGTATTGTTGTAGGTATTGTTTTAAGTAAAATATTGTTATAAGTAAGTACAGGCAAGTAAAAAGTAAAATAAATAAATATTGTCAGACGAATTACACAGCGCCACCTAGCCCCAAAGTAAGCAAAGTTTGTGTTATCGGTACTAGACAACTGATAAACATACGTAAATACATTTTTTTTTTGTAAACACATATTTATGATACATAGAGAACACCCAGACTAAGAAAAACAGACATGTTCATGCACACAAATGTTTGTCCTATGTACGAGCGTTGGTGTCAAAGCCGTCATTGACCGCTACGCCACCGAGCTCGTCAAATCTCAAAATGAGTACAATCTAATTCAGTCGAGTACTATTAAGTAGAGACGGCGTATTTAAGATGATGAATGGAAAGGCACAGGGCAGGAATGTCAATGGAGGGTATATCTCATATCTTTGTAACACTAAACATAATCAATAACACTACACATATTCGCCAATCCGCTCTAAATCGCTCCAATTGAATGGAGACCCGTATCCCAACAGTGGGATAATTATGGGCTAATGCCGATGCCCATAACAATATCTGAATCAAATACAACTATAGAAGAAGCGAAACAGATGAACTTCTATAATATTATTAAAACTCACGTGAGACATTATACTAAATTAATTAAATAAATTAAAACGGGTCACTCTCGTCTTTTTGTCGGGAAAGCTGACTAGTTTCTATCTCAAAAGGAGACCTTCATCAGGGCGAATGTCCAGACACGACACTCCGTGAGTGTCCGGCGCGAGAGACAAAGGGTGAACGTGTCTAGACATTCGCCCTGATGAAGGTCTCCTTTTGAGATCGAAGCTAGTCGGCTTTCCCGACAAAAAGACGTGAGTGACCCGTTTTAATTTATTTAATTTATTTAGATGAACTTCTAATCACAGAGATAAAAAGCATAATATTTAAGAAAATCCTATCTTTTGAAATTAATTGAATGTTTAAGAACTCTGCTTCAACTGTCTTTCATAAAAAATTTTCATAGAAATTTCATAGAATGTGTGTTGTTTTGGCTACACTATTTTTCGGAAATGTTAAATCTGCTTACCCTTATGTAAGATAGTCAAAAAATTATATCTTTAAATGATGATTGTTGTGTTCCTGCTAGTGAACGAGGTCACGAGGTGTGAGAAACACTACGTTAGCAGCTGAGCAATCATCAGGCAGGCTGTATGCTTGTTTGGCCCCCAATTTGGTTTGAAAATTAAAAATTAGAGACATTGTACAAGAATAAACTAAAAAACCAGCTAACGGAATAAGCTACGATCACCGTATGTCTCTCAGCCGACGCAGTAAATAAATAATTATAACAAAAAAAAAACACTATCAAGACTGAATTTTATTAAAATGAAAAAAAATAGGACTAATCTGGAAGTACTCTTTCGAATATTTTTTTTTTTCAAATCGGTTTATAAATTGGTGTGTAAGTGATTCATCAACATCTTTGAACCAAAGCCAACTTCACCTGCACGCGGTGCACCCTGCTGACTGACAAACGAAGCTCTGGCGAAAAGAGAGGTAGCCAAATAACCGTTCCCATAAGGCAAACCCCGGCCACTCCATACAAAAATGGCGCTTTTGCATGTAGTAACCAAATGACGTCTGTACACGTGCCTATGTTTGAGTGACGTTCTCTAGGGCTGACATTATTCAATTATTAGTCGGACATGTAAGGGGGTGTAAGTGGTTCATCAACATGTTTGAACCAAAGTCAATCTTACCTGCACGGGGTACACCCTGCTGACTGACAGACGAGGCTCTGACGAAAAGAGAGGTAGGACATAGCGTATTTTTTAAGCAGCCCGACTGACGAAGTACCACCATCTCACAGAATACCGCAGTCAAATAACAATTTCCTTGAGGGTTGTTGTGTTCCTGCGAGTGAGTGAGGTCACCAGAGACGATGGAGTTGCTGCGTTGGCAGCGAGGATGGCAGCGCGCGAGCGATAATGTTGCGACCGTTAATATGGTTACGGTAACCGCTTCACATCAGGTGGGCGTAGTCAAGAAAAAAAAACATAGTAAATACACTACACTGACTTCAGCCAATATTTACAAAACGCCTTGTATAACTTACCCAAATTTTTTTATTTTCTAATCACCACTAAATCAAACGTTCGCCTTCCGAACACCGGTTCATTTTAATAGTCAAACCATTTCATTCTTACTAATTGTAGGTTTTTACTATTCATATAAATGCATGCGCAATGAATTGATTCATTTTCATATTCACATGGAACAAACGTAATTTAAAACTAATACCACACATGAGATCACGCACAATAAACATTGAAATGTAAATAAGAACATTTTAAACAATAACAATAAACCACCATAACTCAAGTGACAGCAAGCCTCTCAGACCAAATCAGACGGAAGGAATGTCACTTCCGCGTCTGCGCACTCACTTGCTCTTTGAAACATATAATGCTATCCTTTTCTCATCTCGTATTAATTGTATCTTGTATCCTACTTTGACAGACATGAATTAGTTATGATGAAACTATGGCTGCCGCATGCTTTTTAGGTAATTTATAAAAAAAAACAGTATTTTATTTCATCCAAAGGGATCGAATAAATTTCTTTTTTGATTTTCCATGTGTTGAGACATCCATCCACTGCACAAGTAACTCCCATCTTTTAAACTGAATGGAGAATAAAATACGAGCGACGTCAATTTGTAGGACGTGGCATCCATTGCGAACGGTTCCAAATCGGTCTCATAGGGGAGGTGAAGTCGACTAGTGAGAGCGGCAGAGAGTGTCCATACTGTACGTTAGTACTATTACTTATACTGTGCTTAAGGGCTGTTGTGTTCCTGCTAGTGAGTGAGGCCACCAGAAAGGAAGGAGATGCTGCGATGGCAGCGGCGGTGGCGGCGCGCGAGCGATATTTTATGTTGCGAGCGTTAATATAGCTACGATAACCGCTTCACATCAGGCGGGTCGTATGCTTCTCTGCCACCCGACGTAGTATAAAAAAAATGACGGAGTAATGAAATAACAAACATTAAAAAAAATACAACCGAATTGAGAACCACCTCCTTTTTTGGAGTCGGTTAAAAAAATGGGCAGGTAAATTGTCTATGCAAGTGTAATAAAGAGGATTGTAGGTTATCCTCAATCTCAATAAATCTAGACAAGGCTAGCACCACACAGTCATCTGTGAACATTATCGGTCCGTCAATCAAATAAACTGCTTCTTTTGTACAGACAGATTGAAAAGGGTCCGAAAGGCCGTTTGATGAAATAATTATTACACTGTCTGCCTCGCACTGTGTAAGAATAATGCCTATAATTTTTATGTTTCTTATGTGTAGATGTGACTATGTGTAAGTATAAAATATAATCGTAGAACAAGTAACAGCATAAAATAAATGTCCCACGGCTTCCAACGATAACCGTGTAACGAGGGGTGTAAGTGGTTTATTAACATCTTTGAAACAAAGTCAACTTCACCTGCAAGCCGTGCACCCTGCTGACTGACATACGAAGCTCTGGCGAAAAGAGAGGTAGGGAGCGTAATTGTAAGCCACCCGACTGGGGAATGTACCTCCACCTCACGGAATACCACAGCCAAATAACAATTTTCTTGAGGGTTGTTGTGTTCCTGCGAGTGAGTAAGGTCACCAGAAGGGAAGGAGATGCTGCGATTGCGGCGGGGGTGGCGGCGCGCGAGCGATATTTTATGTTGCGAGCGTTAATATGGCTACGATAACCGCTTCACATCAGGCGGGCTGAACGCTTGTCTTCCACTCGACGTAGTATAAAAAAAACCGTGTCGCTCGCCATCACCAGGGAATTCATCATCACGCAGTGGAGCCAAAATGGTCGCGTACAGTAAGGTGCTAGAGGTATTCTTCTACGTACTCTCAAGTTGTGGAATGAACTTCCTGCCGAGGTTTTCCCTGGAGTCTACATAGGATTCTTCAAGAAAGGCGTGAAAGGGACGTGAGGGTTTTAAAGGGTCAGTAACGGGAAAGCCCCTGGTGTTACTAGCGTCCATAACTACTTAGCATCAGGCGGGTGGTATGATTGTTTGTCAACTCAACTGCATCAAAAAATCCTTCCGAATATGGCCAGGTGCATATATGCAATCTTATGTCGACTGAATAGTTTAGCCGAGTTATGAGCTTGCGATGATTTTCACGAAAATTGTTTTGTCAATAGAAGTGTAGACACCTTTGATTTAATTGCTGTCGATTTTCGCAACATACCGATTTCACAGATCGATTGATCAGTCGATATTATGCGCTCGCCAATATGCCATAATACTCGTAAAAATTGAAGCGCAGTTTATTGACAGTTGTCGACTTTTTAAACAGAAATCAATCGATGTGAATTTTTGATTGTTCGCACACTTTCGTTCATTTTATAATTTCCGATTGAGGTTAGACACATAGTTGAATCGAGTTTCGATCAAAAGTTATATTTATATGCACCTTGCCTAATGAGAGACGCTCCATACAATAAACCACTACGTGCCTACAATATAGCTCGAAATTTCGTTGTTTGTTTAAATTTATAAATGTCTACTATATAATTTTAACAAAAAAAACCGACTCAAAACATTACTCTACATACATAGATACGTAGATAGAGGCTGATGATGATGATGATGAAAAAAATATGGGACCAATCTGAAAGAATAATACTTTTTTTACAAATAAAGAAAGTTTTTTTTCAAATCGGTTTATAAATCACGGAGTAATTAAGTAACAAACATAAAAAAAATACAGCCGAGTTGAGAACCTCCTCCTTTTTTGGAGTCGGTTAAAAATAATGTACAAGCGCACAAGGATAGTAGCCCAGTAAAAATACCTTTTAAAGTGAAATTATTGCAATGTTTTGATTATTTTATTAAAATAATACTTCTGTAACTATTGTGACTTACATTTGACAGTCACATTTTTCCGTCACTCTTGTAAGTCATAATACTACCACATTTATAGATTCTTACATAATAAAAAGAAATAAAAATAAAACCCATACAATACAAGGTCAGCAGCATTGATAGAAATTAATCAAAGGCGAATTACGTAGGAAGCCTTCCCCAAGTTATTACAGAGCGGCGTGAAACCAAATCAATCATGCCACGCTTCAAACAAACAGAAATATTTTCTTTGTACACTAATACGAATAGTATATAATTATTTATTTAAGCTTCATGCACTAAAATGATTTTAACATACGTAGACAGTTTCTCCACAAGAGCGATGTGACTCTTTCCACCAGAGAATTGCGTGGAAGTTGAGCGATGCTAGAATGCATAGGAAAGCTGTGATACGGTGTAACTCTTTCCACTACAGATGTACAAGCAAGGTGAATGATACGAGGATTCATAGTGAAACTGTGAAACGATGTGACTATTTTTTCCAGAAATGTGCGAGAATGCTGAGTGTTTCGAGAAGGCATAGTAACTGTGAAACAATCTAACTCAATCCACCAGTCATGTGGAAGGAGCAGACCGTTGCGTGGATGCAAAGTGAAGTTTTGAAACAATGTGACTCTTTTCACCAGACATGTAAGGGTAAATTGAGCGTTGCGTGGGTACACAGTGAAGGTTTGAAACAGTGTGACTTTTCCCGCCAGAAATGTGCCAGAAAGAAGCTGAGCGGTGCAAAGTGCGTAGCGAAGCAATTCTACGACAGCTACTGCCACCGACAAACTGACCTACAGTTTAGCAGACTCAATGATATATTTGTACACTGAATAAATATAAAAGACATAAAGCTGTGAAATGGCATATATCTGAGCACTGCTCATGAATGATTGAATGAACAGTTCTTTATATCTGCTGTGAATGTGTTCGATGTGCGGTTGAAAGTGCTTTTTTTTTTATACTACGTCGGGTGGCAGACAAGCATACGGCCCGCCCGATGTAAAGCGGTTACCGTAGCCATATTAACGCTCGCAACATAAAATATCGCTCACGCTCCGCCACCCCCGCTGCCATCGCAGCATCTCCTTCCCTTCTGGTGACCCCACTCACACGCAGGAACACTGTGTTGTGACAACCCTCAAGGGAATTGTTATTTGGCTGCGGTATTCTGTGAGGTGGAGGTATATTCCCCAGTAGGGTAGCTTACAATTACGCTCCCTACCTCTTTTTTCGCCAGAGCTTTGTTTGTCAGTCAGCAGGGTAAATAGGGCAAACTGATGGGTTATAATTAATTTTTAATTTAAATATAAAAATGTTATTACGTAAATAACAAATGTAAAATTAATTCAACGAGCAGATAAACCTATCGCACCATATTTTTTACTGGGAATAATAAATGTAGAGTATATAGAGTAATGGTAATAATAAGTTAGAGTATATAGGCAAATCAATTTGTGATTACGTACGTTTCAACTAAAACAAATTATTATTATGTTACATATGTGTTTTAAATTAACATATTAGTTATATCCCATAAATGTTTGGTACTCCACTTGCCTATTCATGAAACCATCTCAGTTACTCTAAGGTTGGTTGAAATACACTCAGCGGCACGGAAAGTGGCCCAAGCGCTTTTTAGAGATTTTACTCACAATAACAATAAAAATGCATGAAGTTATTGATTAAATGTGTGTAATTATTAATTTGACAAATGGCTAATCAGTTTAATGTACAGAATACTGAGATTTTTATCGAGTTTTAACAATTTATGAACTAAAGACATTGTACACAAAAAACAACATTGAACATAAAATTTTATTAAAAAAAAGAAACGACACCAGACTTAAAATTAATATCGGGTATTTCTACCTCTGCCTCTGATGACCGCCTGCATGTGATCAGGCATGCTGTGGATTAGGTTTTTAACCTCTACTTGAGGCATTTCTTCCCAGGCAGCCAGCATTTCGATTTTTAACTCATGAAGAGTCGGTGGAGGGTTATGACTTGTTCGGATTTTCCTTTTTAGCATGTCCAAGACATGCTCTATTGGGTTCATGTCTGAGCTCCTTGCTGGCTACTGGAGTTTTTGTATCCCGATGTCCAAAAGATAATCATTTACGCAACGCGCTGTGTGAGGTCGAGCATTGTTTTGCATTAGAAGAAATTCTTCACGACCTATGAACCCCTAGTATAGTAAAACATGATCTTGAAGAATTTCTTCAATGTATCGTGTTGCTGTTAAACGATCTTCAAGCGCTACTAACTCAGTACGTGCTTCAGAACTGATTCCTCCCCAAACCATGATTTACCCTCCATGAAAACTGACTGTTTCAGTGGTAGTAATTGGTTTATATCGCTCTCCAAGCCATCTCCACACACGCTCCCGACCGTCTGGGGTCCTTAAGGCCACTCTGCATTCGTCTGTCCACAGAACTTTTCTCCATTCTTTACGAGTCCAATCAGCGTGCACTCTGGCAAAGCGAAGTCGGGCTACGCGATGGTGCCGGAGGAGTTCTGGACCTCGAGTTGGTCTGCGAGCACGCATGTCCCGTTCCTCTATCCTCCGTCTGATTGTACGTTCGCTAACGTTGACCCCCCTGGCCGCTTGTAGGCGTTGTCGCATTTCGACCACGGCGAGGAACCGATTTCTTAAAATTGCAAGGGCAATAAAACGGTCATCGCCCGCTGAAGTACACCTTATTCCACCACTTCCTGATCTTTTCGTATAGAGCCCAGTCTGGTGGTACCTCGTCAAGGTATACCTTAGAGTTTTACGGGGTACATTTAAAGTTTCAGAGATTTCTAGCCGAGTTCGGCCTTGTTCTTTCAACAATACAGCTTGTGCAACCTGAGCTGGAGTCATGGGCAATATTTTCCTATTCTGGAAACAAGAATAACCTATAGCTTAATAAAAAAAAAGAAAAAGCAAGATTAAACCCACTAAGATTTTAATATTGAATTTTAACTTACCTTTGTTCTTTGCGTTGTCACACAGAAATGCGGTTTATATGTCATAAAATTTAAATGAACGATCATGTTCTTGTAAAAACCCTCTAAAACGAATAATAATAAACTTACTGATGAATTGTAGCATTAAGCTTTGATATACGACATCTATTTGACTTCTTATCGCTTTGTTTATGTTTGGGCCACATTCCGTGCCGCTCAGTGTAGATCCCTGTGAGAGATCCGCCTTTGTACTTTTCCTTTACCGCCGGCACCCCCGTTGCCGACGCAGCAAATCACGTACTCAGGCACAGTATAAGTAATAGTACTACGTACAAGATGGCCACTCGCTGCCGCTGTCTCGTATCGACCTGACTTCTCCTCTGAGGAGTCCGCCTTTATACTTTTCGTTTAACTTACTATGTTGTAAATTAGTTTGGGACTATTCCCAAACTAAGCAAAGCTTGTACGATGGTTACTATATAGCTGATATTATACTTAAATACTTTTGTTTTTGTAAATCTATACATATAATATAAAAAAAACATCCAGACCAAGACAAAGAGACATGTTCATCCACACAAATTTTTGTCATGTTCGAAGATCGAACCCTCAACCCCGGAGTCAACGTGGGCATTGCTACCCATTCGACCACTGGGCTCGTCGAATGTAATTTTTGACTATCCAGTATTGTACCTAATTAGCATAAAGTTAATATACCTAGCGGAATACAGGAACCAACATAACCTGTTAAATGAAACTGGAATTAAAATGCAGCTGTCTGTGTAAATTTACGGAGATGTATCTTAGCTCTATCGATATTCATATTGACTATAAGACATAATATGTACAATAAGACGACGGTTGCTGAGGACGTTATGGACGAGCTCGGTGATCGAATGGCTAGCAATGGTCACTTTGACTCCGAGGTCGCGGGTTTGATCCCCGCACAAGACAAATATTTTTGTGCATGAACATGTGTGTTTGTCTTGGTCTGGGTGTTTTCTATGTATTATACGTAAGTATTTACAAAAAAAAAGTATTTAAGTACATTCATCAGTTGTTTAGTACCCTCAGAGTAACTATTAAGTAATCTGTGCCCACAGTACAAGCTTTGCGCTTAATATGGGACTAGATGGCGTTGAGTAAATTGTCCAACCCCCTTACCACCAACTCTTATTGCGATTCAATAACTGAATAGAATGCTTATCCATGCCAATGAATAAGCGACTCTATTTCAAATTGTATAGAGTCGCTTATTCATTGGCATGGATAAGCATTCTATTCAGTTATTGAATCGCAATAAGAGTTGGTGGTAAGGGGGCTGAAATATTTATTATGTTTATTTTAATAAAGACATTACAAACAAACAAATACCATAAATCTCTTCCAGCCCAGCGTTGTTCCACGAGTACAATTTGTAGAAGCTAATAAAAATATTATTGCCTCATAACACTAAAGGTAATTTATACAAAGTACGTACTAACAGTGTAGATTGTAAATGAAAAATTATTGGTACTTACCTACTGATTGTATTGTTATTCAGTATTCTCGAGTTTCTTATATTATTGTATCAAAGCTGTGAATATACTTTTTATATACTACTACGGGTGGTAAACAAGCTTACGACCCACATTATGTGAAACGATTATCGTAGGCATATAAACATTCGCAACATGAATTAGCGTTCGCGTGCCGCCAACCCTGTTGCCGACGCAGCAACTCACGTGCTCAGGCACAGTATAAGTAATAGTACTACATACAACATGACCAGTCCCTGCCTCACTGAGATGAATCTGGAATAATTTATATGGCGTCGCACGCACACATGCTCACGCACGCACTGCACAGATGTGTTTATGTAGTATTTCACGACGCGACATTTGTATAGCGTGGGGTGAGTATAGACTGGGGTGTGACTTAGTTATGCAATGTACCTATATGCAAATAAAGCATCTACCGAATCAGCGATGGCAGAAGGGGGAAGATATTAGAGTAGAGGTCGCGTGTGGGTCGATGAAACGCTGGACGCACTCCTTCTAGATAGCCCGATGACCTCAAAAAAGCGGCTAGATCCGGAAGGCAGAGGATCGTATTTAGTATAAAGCAGTTAGTAGATACAGGCTAATAATGGTGAAACTTCTATAAATTCTACATTGTTCTAGTTTTTGATTTTGATCAAATCTAATTATCTTTTTATTTTAACAGTTACACTTTTTATTTTGAGTTTTATCTAAATACCTTCTAATAGTACGATGACTTCAAAAGAGCAACTTTAATATGACACCTTGTCGCTTTTGAAGGCAGGGATCTGGATTTGTTTTAGCAATACAAAACATACGAATGTAAATAAATAAATAAATATACCTGAACAAATTACACACTGTCATCTAGTCTCAAACTAAGCAAAGCTTGTACTAACGGTACTTGATAACTGGAATTATACTCAAATACTTTTTTTTGTAAATCCATACATATAATACAAAAAAAACACCCAAACCAAGACAAAGAGACATGTTCATCCACACAAATTTTTGTCATGTGCGGGGATCGAACCCGCAACCCCGGAGTCAACGTGGGCATTGCTACCCATTCGACTACTGGGCTCGTCGAATGTAATTTTTGACTATCCAATATTTCACCTAATAAGCATAAAGTTAATATACCTAGCGGAATAGAGGAACAAACATAAGCTGTTAAATGAAACTGGAATTGAAATGCATCTATCTGTGTAAATTTACATATTTGTATAGATGGATCTTAATGTTAAGATGTATCTTAGCTCTATGATATTCATATTGACTTCGATAGTTGTGGATAATAGATTCAGATGAGATAGGACTATGCACGCGTATGATTAAACAAATTGTAATTCTGGAATGGTTAATAAAAATAAAGACCGAAAGATATTTTATTAAATATTTATTTGAACTGCAGATGACTTTGTTGTAATTGCAGATTGCATCAAAATTCGCTCCGCTTTTTGTATCTGACTATTTATTTTGCACAAAAGGTTTGCATATTTTTTTATTGTGAGTTCAATTCGGGTGGTTGATTCATGTTATCCGAGTTAATGCGGAATCTGAAAGAAGACATGAAATTACATAGGATGGCATATTAATAGGCAGAAACTATAAAATGATCAGTTAAACTGTCATCTTAGAGGTATGTTATGGGGTATGTACCAATATGACACTATAATGAAATATGTATTTATTCCACTACCCATGATTCACTAAACTAAAGGTCGCATACAAGTGTGAAGTGTGCTTATTCATTCACTGCGTGAGAGGTAAAAATATCGACAGCTTATTTCTATATTCCTAGTATATCCCTAGTGTAAAATTAAAATTGTTTTCCTATATATATATATTTTATTTTATATATTAAAAAATTTTAACACTTTATTTGGCTAGTATATCTTTTTACTTATATTATCATATAATTAAACGCATATAGAAAGAAACAGGAAACGGTTGACCGTTTCCTAAAGTATGATTGATCATACTCACAGCAAGAAATTCATAGCGCATTAGCAAAAATAAACATAAGACAGATAGTAAACCTGTCTACCACCCGACGTACGAGAAAAAAATGAGTATGATTTTGTCAGTTTCAATTTAATAAATTGTATTTTTTTATAATAGAAAATAAAATCGCTAAATACCACCTTTTTAAATAGAGATTTGTATTTTACATACATACGGGACAGAGGAATTCCTCTAAATTTTCTATGTAGGTTAATAGGTGGTATGGTGAGAAAATAATGAGGAAAAATCCAGAACAGCGCATGTATGAAATAATAGTTAACATCAGTATGGAATATTTCATTCATCAATACATAACCTTTAGTGTCTGGATTCCGAAGGTGGAGGATCGCGTGAAAACTATTAGGGCTTATATCCTGCAGTGTGTAGATACAGGCTGATTATGATGATGATCTTTTAATAAAGTAAATCTTTTCAGCAGTATTCATTTGCATAAAAATCTAAGCAATACCAAAGAGAGGAATTAAATCTCAATTTATACAGAAAATTCGATTAATAGATTTTTCCTCGCCGAGAAGGCGCCTCTACTACAATAGGCCATCAGTTAGGCTGAAAAGTCATAAAATCCATTCATTGACAGTCAATTGACCCTCTCTGGACAGATGATTTCAAATGAAGCGCTATCTTTTATTTATATCTCAAGCGAAGGTTTTCATTAAAAATTGTAATGAGAATCACTTTTTGCATTTATATGACGACATAAAAAGGAAATTAAAAGGAAGTGGGAGTCTGTTATGTCAAATTCAATTTGTTTTTATGGAGTATGCCTGGCGTATTCTCCGATATCTTTCAAATTGCGACTGTTCATCAAATAGCCGAATGATATTTTATCAAAAGTTGATAAGAATATTTGAGGCTATTTGGGGCTATTTTAGCCCGTGGCTTTGTTCGTTTTAAAATAGGTACCCTAAAGATTACCCTAATCTGCTTAATAGAAGAAATTGCACTGGCTCTTCAATCTCTGCTCCATCTAGGACAACGTTTTGGGTTACTGAGTTTTGATGAAATATTTTCTATAACACATCGGATATCAAACACCCGGGCCTCTCAATGTGAAAGAGTTACGTGGCCACATAGTCGCTTTATTACAAGGTGCATTGATTAAATGCTGGCGTCCTCGCTGCTAATGTAGTATGCTCCTTGCGGTTACCCCATTTCCTCGCAGGAACACTATAATTTTCAAGGGATTTTGTTGTGTATGAGACAAGAAATGAATACAAACAACTGTGTCGAACTAAAGCTCCCTTATTACTGGTCCAATAAGGTGTCGTGCGGCGCGCGCGCATTCATACACACCATTATTGCTATTTGACTGCGGTCTTCTGTAAGGTGTAGGTAAGTACCCTATTCAGTCGGGTTCGGCACTTTCACATTTATAATTAGTATTTTTTCTGTATTGATCAGTACATATTAACACGGAAAAGCTAAAAAATTTCAAGTATTCATATCAAAGACATTTTGTTCTAAAGGGAGATAAAAATCAACTGGCTGCAAAATATTTTTCGCCCTTTGAATTCTCCCGATGGATTCAAAAAAGACCGTCGCTGCGAAAATATTATGTTGATTATTAGTTTCATCACTAGTGCGCAATGTGCATCTGTCATGTTACTTTGAACATTGAACGTGACAATTTTCAAGTCAAAGATATTATAACTTTCTTTGTTTCAAGCTACAGTGAAGAAACATTTTATTTTTTGTGCCAACTCAGAAATATTTTGAATTATTAATATGAAATTACGAGTACTGTACACTTATTTGTTTTACACAATTTCTAGCGACCTGCCCCGGCCATGACCATGTAGTATAATATAAATGTATTTACATATTAACCTTCCGGAAAACATTCCTAAATGATAGTGAAATCAAAATCCGTAGCGTAGTTTAGAAGAAGTTAACTGATTAAAAAGATAGACACTGAAAGGGACTTTGTTTCAAGTATACAATGTATACGGATGAAACCCTGAACATATTTATTTTATTTTTTATTTATTACATTATTATTACAGGTTTCCCCAATGCAACAATGTAGGTAGTTAACATTACATATTATTTTCTATACAATAACATAAGTTAAATAAATTAGCCCTTGTGAACTCGGTCAATGAACAAAAGAATAAATACATCCACGGTATATATGTCGTTATAATCAGAAATATGATTTAATCTTACCGCTGATTATAAATTATTTACTCTTATAATAACAACAGTGTCAGTGATGGCAGATTGAAGAGGAACTTTCTTTATTATTATGACTTTCATAATAATAAAGAAAGATACAGAAAACTGTCCTCCTTTGCACGGCACGTATTGTGAGGAGGTTTCTGTCTTTGTGACCTTAACCACCGATAGTTTGGATTTTGTTTCCGCTATCGGGGGATTCTGTTTTATATATTTTTAATGTATTTTTTTATATTATACTAGCGCTTCGCTGTGGCTCAATTCCCGTTCCGAATACTGCAGTGCCATCTGCCGGGCTGATTTGTGAATCTAAACCATCCAGGGCGCCACCCGTTACGCATACAAAAAAGAAAGTATTGAATAAGATTTAAATTAAATTACATAATAATTCTTTATTGTGGTACATAGTAAACGTTGTTATTGACCCATAACATTATGATCGGCTATGACCTGCCACTAGGCTTACAATAAATATAGACGTAAATACATTTTTAAGTCTCTCAAATATTAATACATTAAATGATATAATATATTAATTCAGTTGTTTCATGTTATAAATATTATTAAAATTGGTCTGAAAATAAATGTTTAATTAAATTAAAATTAGACTAAATATTTTAATATAAATTTGTCAATTAATAATCTAATGTCAAAAATCTTTATCCTCCAAAAAAATATCAACTTGATAGTAGACCTTATCAATTAGCTTTCAACTTACATAGAGTTAAGGCTGCGTATAGGGCGACGAAACGTAGGGCACTCTCTCTCTATAACCTCAGAAAAGCGCCTGATGCGGAAAGTCGTGGATCGCATATGGTGGAAAGCACTAAGGATAACTCAAAACTTTAATTTTCTTGCACCGCCGCATAAAGATGTGTTTTTAATTAGCCTTTCTTATTTATTCTTAATTAAAATTTATTCTTAAATTTTCCCAAAGTAATTAAATTATAATTTTCCATCCAGGTTAATCGTGACGTCCATCTTGATAAAATTTCCTTTGAGGCAGCCCTTGGGATTATCTAAACTGATCTAAATTAAATCTTGACCCTTGAAATTAAGAACAGTTCAGCATTTTGTAACTACCTCACGATATCATTTGTAAGATATCGGCTTGCTGAATAAATTCTTCTTTTAAATGGTTTTTTTAAATGTCCAATAGCTCTAATTGTTTTTTCTTCTATTGTGTATTGTGTAAACGTACAATTACATACAAAATGTATATCCTTTTTCTGCGCGGGTTGTATGTTGTATATAATATGTGACAAAACTGATACTGTTGATTGTTGGAACTTGGTGGAACATTATTATCACAATCTATATATATAAAAGAGAAAATCACTCACTCACTCATCACGAAATCTCAGAAATTATAACATCTACAAACTTGAAATTTGGCAGGTAGGTTCCTTATAGGGTGTAGACATTCACTAAGAACGGATTTTACGATACTCCACCCCTAAGGGGGTAGAATGGTGGTTGGAAGTTTGTATGAAAGTCCTATGTTTTTGAAGCAAGAGACTTGAAATTTAAAATGTATGCTCTATAGATGGTGTGGAGGTGTACTAATAATGTATCTTTGGAAATCAACCCCTTTTTGGGATTAAAATGGGGGTTGGAAGTTTGTATGAAAGTTCTATGTTTTTGAAGTAAGAGACTTGAAATTTAAAATGCATTCCCTATAGATCGTGTGGAGGTGTACTAATAATATATCTTTGGAAATCAACCCCTTTTTGGGTTAAAACCAATGTTATTGAAGTTAAAGTAATTATGGCAGAAGGATTTTAAATGATATTTAAGTATAAAAATTATTGAACACAACTACATACTTACTATTATAAGGAGGGATGTTTTATTATAACAATAAAAAGTACTTTAGGTTTTACAAAGATGTTTTAAAAAATATTGTCTTTAACTTTTTTAATTTTTTCCTTTCATTAGGTATTTTTCGAATGTAATAAAAAATTATTTGCAAATAACTAACTCCACGCGTACGAAGTCACGTCGCGGGCGGCCGCTAGTGTTATAATATAGCACTTATACTGTTCCACGTAATTATATTTATTTTTACCGTGTAGAAACACAAACACCATCTGTTTACTTTGATAATACCTTAGCGGCGAAACCGGTCGGTAAAAACTAAATTTAATTACATGGAAAAGTACAAGGGCTTTATTATAACATTATGATAATGTGTAACATTTATTATCTATTAGCCTCCACTCGCGGTTTCGTCCACGTAAATGTCTGTTATACTTTTACTCATCCCTCGGGAATAGCTCATATTTTTAGGATAATAGTTATCCTGTTATTTATTCTGAATTTCTAATATGGACGTATGCAAAATGTCATGACAATCAGTTCACTGCTAAGACGTGAAAACAGTACAGCATATTCATAAGCTGATCGACTGAGGAAGTACCTCCACCTCACACAATACCGTAGCCAAATAACAATTCCTTTGAGGGTTGTTGTGTTTCAACGAGTCAGTGAGGTCACCAGAAAGGAAGTTCTGCTTGGCAGCGGGTGTGGAGGCGCGCATGAGAGATATTTCGTGTTGCGAGCGCTAATATGGCTACGGTAACCGCTTTTCCTCATCACGCGGGCCGTATGCTTGTCAGCCATCCGACGTAGTATAAAAAATAATACTAATAATATGTTCTCTTTGCTTTTCATTTAATTTAATTAAGTCCATTATCCTATTTTATTTTGATAAACGAAACATGAAAGGCTGGATACGACAGAGAAAGCCTCTGCCGAGAGAATAATTAAAAAATATTCAGTTCTTCAGTGTCAAAAAAAAACTAAAATAAACATGAAACTAAGTACAATGCATCGGTAACAAAGAAATGGATTGGACAAAGAGAATGGAGTGTACATGTTCAAGCATTGTTCCATTAAAACAAATTCTTTGTAAATTTAATTCTTCCTACAATCTGACGTTGGATCGTTTGTCATGCTAAAAAATATATTTTTATTATCACGGACTTTGTACTTTTGTTTCTGCTACTTTTCCTGAAATTCCAGCACAATATTATATGAGAAGTAGTCACTTTGAGAAGTTAAATTAAACCTGGCGTATACGGGTAGGGTAAAGTCAGGTGAATAGGAGTACGTTGCTGAGCTACCAGCACGATAAGAATAGCAATAAAAATACCAGTAGTCAATTGTTTGTACAATCTTTATTGTACATAAAGCACATACTCACAATATAACTTGTACTATGGGTACTGGACAACTGATAAATAACCTACAATACATTTTTTTAGTAAATATATACTTATAATACATAAAATACACCCAGGCCAATACAAACAGACATGTTTATGTACACAAATGTTAGTCTTGTGCGGGGATCGAACCCGCGACATCGGAGTCAAAGTAGCCATTGCTAGCCATTCGACCACCGGGCTCGTCGTGGTCGACATTACAAAATTTATTTTAAAAATATTTTTTGGCCGTAACTCCGGCCTTTTTATTTCAGTTGTGCTATAAATATGTGTAAAAGATTCTATAGTATAGAATGCACAAACTTCAATACTTCCGTGTTAGAAGTAATAATAAACTGTGTTCTTTACAGTTCGATAAATTAGGCAAAAAAACAAGTACAAGTTCAGTAAACAAGAAAAATTAGGCAAATATATGCAACGAGTAGAACACGATTAGATATTTTCATGATGATACTGTCGATCGGATATGTATTTTAGAAGAGTAATGTACTCGGCGCACACGATTTCACATAGTTGCTTTCAAATGAATTAAAGTAGCAAGTTTACAGATTGTCATTTGAATAAAGAAACAATATAGGTAGAAAAATGGCATAATCCATGAACTTCTTGATTTCGTGAAACACTGTTTCAAATAAGTAAAAGGATTAGAGTCGCTGTACAACTTTTTTTTTATACTACTTCGGGTGGCAGACAAGCATACGGCCCGCCTGATGTGAAGCGGTTACCGTAGCCAAATTAACGCTCGCAACCTTGATCGAAGCTCGCAACATAAAATATCGCTCGCGCAATCCTTCAAGGGAATTGTTATTTGGCTGCGGTATTCTGTGAGGTGGAAGTACATTCTCCAGTCGGGTAGCTTACAACTACGCTCCCTACCTCTCTTTTCGCCAGAGCTTCGTTTGTCAGTCAGCATGGTGTACTGCGTGCAAGTGAAGTTGGCTTAGGTTCAAAGATGTTGATGAACCACTAACACCCCAACAAACTTAGGTGCGTAGTTGACAAACAAGCACATTAAATGTCCTGTCAGATGGGATACTGATAAGATTGAAACCTCAGTGTATTGCGTACAGCGCCAGGACAATCACGATACGCACAATACAAACACTGTAAAAACCTCTTCACTTCACGGAATTACACCCATACTGTAGTCTCTTTCTTTTTTTAAAAATATATATATATATATATATATATATATAGCAATAGTCTCCTGGAGACAGAAACTTGATAGTACATACTGTCTGTAAAGCTTAGAATAATCTCTATTGGCTACATTTCCTGGCGTACGGTGCGATTGGAGGACACTGTGAGTATCATATCAAACTACTCCCCTGAACAGAGCCTACTCTACAATCGATAGAAAAAGGGTGCACATGTTACGATTTTTAATTAAAAGAAACTTAAAAATAGGACTTTTTTTATATGAGAGGGGGCCGATCTGATGACACCCTATACTCCTTCCTTTCTTTCTGGTGACCGCAGTCACTGGCAGGAATACAACAACTCTCAAGGGAATTGTTATTTGGCTGCTGTATACTGGGAGCGATTTTCCCAGTCGGGCAGCTTAAAAATAAGCTATGGCCTACCTCTCTTTTCGCCAGTGCCTCGTTTGTCAGTCAGCAGGGTGCACCACGTGCAGGTGAGGTTGGCTTTGGTTCAAAATTGTTAATGAACCACTTACACCCCATACTTACTTCAGCAGTCTAAAACAATGACAAGGCATATTCTTTGTACACAAAAATTTTGTTTAACTAATTTGACTAAGGTGTCAACAACTCTCCTGTGACTTGTTTCGAGGAGTAAACGTTGCATACTTGTCAAAATAATTCACAGTAGAGTATTTAACACTTTAGTCAAACTAGTTTTTTAAATACTTTATTGACCACAAATTATAAATAAGAGTACAAAAGGCGGACTTAACCCTAAAAGCATTCTCTGCCAGTCGACCTTTGTCAATTTTTAATGACAGATAAAAGCTAGTAATTCATTAATATAAAGCTAAGACATAAGCAGCAAAATTTCAGGCCTCGTATTACAATAAAAATATTGGCCGTGTTGTTTACGGCAGACTAGAATAGAATCACTCCGTCTCTTCCCGTGGATGTCGTACAAGGCGACTAAGGGAAACCCAACGCCCAACCCGTTTGGCCAGCGTGGGGAGTGTAGGCCAAATCCTCCTTCTGTCTAGGACGGACGAGAGAGGGCCGTGTTCCTGTAGTGGAGACTGTCTAAGACACGCTGATGTAAAAACAACTGTCATTAATCTGTGCCTTAATATTTCAAATCATCATCATCAACACTTACATAATACCAATAATGACGACCCCGGTGGTCGAATGGCCAACCATGTCCACTTTCACTCCGAGGTCGCGGATTCGATCTCCGTACAAGACAAATATTTGTGTGCATGAACATATCTGTTTGTCTTGGTCTGGGTGTTTTCTATGTATTATATATATATGTATTTACAAAAAAAATGTATTTAAGTATAATATCAGTTATCTAGTACCTATAGTACAAGCTTTGCTTAGTTTGGGACTAGATGGCAGTTTGTAAATTGTCAAAAAAAAATCGCTGCGCTCTTGTCGGTGAAGTGCCATCTGTCTCTAGTTTCCAAGAGTCTCTTCTCTTGGTACATGTTTCAGTATTTCAAGTAATTGAAAATATTCACAATTGATTTTCATAGGTAATCTATATTAACTAACTTAGATTTTATTTTTATTTATTATTTATTAGGTTGGCTTTGGTACAAAGATGACACAAAGATGGCTTTGGTACAAAGATGAGTACACTTACAGCTCATCTTATTATCTTGGCACATAAAGATTTCATCATCATCATCATCCTCAGCCTGTATCTACCCACTGCAGGATATAGGCCTTCTCCGATGTTTTCCACCAAATACGATCCTCCGCCTTCCGCAATGAGCCGCTTTCTTAAGGTCTTCGGACCATTTAGAAGGAGTCCAACGCCCCTCTTCTAGATGGCCCGATGGATGGTCAAAGAAAGGAAGCAGTATAGGCTGGCTGATGGATCGGCGAACCCTGGGTATTGCTGATATACATGGGCGGTAGTGATTGCTTTCCATCTGGTGGCCCTCATGTTCGTTTGCCCTCCCATTTAACATTTAATTGAAAAAAAAAGCGCTACGTTGCCATCAAATGTGACCGGCCCATTAAGATTTCATAACCAGATATAATTTACTGAACTTAACAATTACAAAGTGTCTCAGTTAAAGCCAAAGTGCACCGCTTTGAAACAAAACTACTTTAGCCTCAGTTTATGATGCACCGGAGTTAATAGTGTAGTTGTATATTACTCAGTGAAACTTTGTTAGTTAAGTCTAACTAATTCCGTGACACAACTAACTTAATAGGTGTAAGTTGAACATTTGCTTATTAAATTCTTATCACTATATTTTGAAAATCACTAAACTGATTTTCATGATATACAGCTAAGCGTTGGATGATATGATGATAGGTGAAGCTCGATAACGATGGAATCGATCACGCAAGTTAAACAACGTCGACCGTGGCCTGTCTATGGACGGGTTTTTTTTTTATTATTATTATTTTTTATTCTACGTCGGGTGGCAGACAAGCATACGGCCCGCCTGATGTGAAGCGGTTACCGTAGCCATATTGGCGCTCGCAACATAAAATATCGCTCGCGCGCCGCCACCCCCGCTGCCATCGCAGCATCTCCTTCCTTTCTGGTGACCTCACTCACTCGCAGGAACACAACAGCCCTCAAGGAAACCGTTATTTGGCTGCGGTATTCTGTGAGGTGGAGGTACAATCCCCAGTCGGGTAGCTTACAATTACGCTCCCTACCTCTCTTATCTCGAATTTATCTCGAACTAATAATAATAATATAATAATAAATCTTTTATTAAAAAAACGTAAGTAACAAAAAACTTAAGTCTAAATTAACATAATGGAATAATTTGCCATGTGCCTGTACTAGGAGTATTCCTGTGTTTCAGGCGAAATAGTTCTTATAAAATTTACCTTAAATAATCACATTAGTATTCTAAACTAAGTACAGATTGTTTATGTAAAATATTGTTAGAGGATACACTCTGATGAACTTAAATCTATTACGCTAGTCTATTATACATAATACCTACAACGATGTTTACTGACTTTCAATATACATTTTAAATCAATGCTCTTAACAATTCCTCCGTATCTTCATAAGACAAGTTTTGTAGGACCTTCTGGAGATTCTTTTTACAATTTCTGTAGGTCAGAGGATATATATAACACTTTGCATTTATTCTATTATAAAGTAGTGGTCCAAGAAACAAAAAGAACCTGGATGAGAAGGCCCGATACGTCGCAGTATGTTGTGTGCAAACAATGTCTTTACGTCGTTTGTTAGTGATTTCAGTGCGGTATGGTAGTGCAGTGTGCTGTTTTAGTACTATGTTTAATATGAATAATTGACGAACTGTTAATACGTTGCAGGATTGATACAGGAGGTCTGTAGGGTAGAGAAATGAGCGGAAGGTTGACACTTTTAATATTGCTCTCTGGGCTCGCTCGATTTTTAGCATAGCAGTTTTAGCTGCTCCGCCCCATGACGTGATACAATACGTTACTATTGACTGGCATAGGGCAAAGTAAACTTGTTTTATTATTTTATAATCTGCAATGGAACGGAGTTTTTTGAAGATAAATATTAACTTGCGCATTCTACTATATAGAACCTCAATATGATGTCTGAAAGTAAAAGTTTCATCAATTATAATACCCAGATACTTTATGTAACTTGTTTTAGTTATACCTACAGGGACACTGGCACAGATTATCTTCGGGGTTTTTACATTGGTGGGCATACAATGTTGGCGAGGCTGAATTTGTATTGCGCATAGAGAATTTAATAAAGTTTGACTTCTCAGCATTTAATGTAAGTAGGTTTTGCTGTAGCCAGACATTTACAATATTGAAGCCTCGTTGTGCGTATTCAAAGACCTCATTTTCGGTATTTGCCGAAAATAGTAGCGCGGTGTCGTCAGCGTATGATATGATTTTTCCACCTACTAATTGAAGATTGCAGAGGTCGTTAATATAGATTAAGAACAGGGAAGATGACAAAATGCTTCCCTGCGGGATACCAAAAGAAGTATTTCTCAGATCATCGCTGACGACATTGCCTATCTTCACACACTGGGTTCGCTCGTCTAAATAGTTTGCCAGTAACTTATATTGAGAACCTCTTATACCTATCGCTTCCAGCTTGTTTAACAGGATCTCCTCCGTACTTTGGAGGGTACATTATACCGTCGATCCCGGCTGTTGTCATTAGATGACAGTCGTTAATGCCAAGTCAGTGGCATTTGGGTAGCTTGAAAACACTGGCCTCCCACACCCACAGTTGAGCAGCGTTGTGGAGTATGCTCTAAACCCCTTCGATTGAGGGGACACCCGGGATACGGGTCTCCCCTCTATCGAACCGTAGGATGATTATGCGTTGATGTCGAATAGTTAAGCGTTGCCAGTTGTCACATAAAAATAATATAAAGGGGAGTAATAAACTAGAGGAAGAACGGGAAGATTGAGCCCCAGCGAAGCGTGGGCGGGCCGCTAGTTAATTATAATAATAAAATGTTAACGTAATCTCCATCTCACAGAATACCGCAGCCAAATAAGAATTCCCTTGAGGGTCGTTGTATTCCTGCGAGTGATGCGGTCACCAGAAAGAAAGGAAGGAGTATAGGCTGGCAACGGATCGGCGACCACTTGTTGTTGCTGATTTCAATGGAATGGACGGTGGTGATTGCTTTCCATCAGGTGACCCACATGCTCGTTTTCCCCCCTCTCATAAAAAAAAGGAATTGTTGCGTTTCTAAACGTATTCTTTGGAGATAGCGTGCATTAAATTTTCCCGTATTTTTTATCAAAACTAGTAGACTAAAAGCAATGTAAAAAATTACTAATTTCTTGGCCGACTGTACAGTTGCATCTCTGTTCTATGCACTACTTATTTATGACTATTAAGTCACAAGTATTCGCTGCACATTTAACTTTGTTAGTATCTCCAGGAATTCTCACTAATTGCCTGATACGGCAGTAGCTGACACCGCTAAGTCGTCGGAAATTAGTTTAAGTAACTTCAAATGTCATGAATGTACAGTCGGTATAAGCATTTCAAGTTGACTTAAGCCACAGTATAAAGTAATAGTACTGCGTTCAATTTGGCCTACCAGACTGCGCCTATCTACCACAGTTCAGTCACGCATTCTAACCTTCTTCGGCCATATATCTCGTCGTGGTGATGACTCTGTGGAACGTCTCGTAATCCAGGGTAAGGTCGAAAGCACTAGACCGAGTGGTAGGTCAGCCATGAAATGGACGGACCAGATTAAGGCCGCAACTGAGTGTTCGGTTTGCGAGTGCGCCAGGAAAGCTGCAGTCCGTGATGAATGGCGCTGTATTGTTAAAATGATCACTCATCGTGATTCACAATGATGACCACGACCACTCTGGCAAGAGTGTACCGACTAGGAAGATGACAAAATGGCCTCTCCCTGCCGCTTTCTCGTATCGATCTCACCTCCCCTCTGAGACAAATCTGGAACAGTTTGTATGGCCCCGCACGCACACACACCCATTTTCGCTCTGTACTGAAATCATTGTTTATCTAATATTGAACGACGAGACATTTGTATGGAGTGGGCAGGGTGTCCTTAAGCATTGATTTCAAAAAAGAAATAACTAAAACTATTGACTAGGATTTTTTGAAAACTTAAATAATAATAATCGAATATTTTCGTCTTAGAAAACTGAATATATCCTTTTTGAAAAATTTAATTATTTTTGTCCGAATATATTAGCGTCTACAAAGTTATTTCAATTCAATTCTTCATAAACGCTCGATTCAATCAAATCTTTTTAGATGTTCAAATCTATTACAGAAACGGACGATATTTAGGATCATCGCCTGTTTGACTTTCTACGACTTGTAATTTGTTCCGAGTTTTTGCCTTTTTACGAGGAAAATTGAATGTGACTCATTGGATTTCAAATTGTAAAATGTCGATTTGTCTTATAGGTGTTACTGCTAGGTATAAGGTAGGTGTAAACATAAACTTAAGTTTAGCCGGCTAAACTTCAGTCACAGCATAGTAGTGTATTGTGCTTCAGAGTAGCTGCAGAACGTGGGCTCAAAATAAAGAAGAATATAATGAACGGTATATCGTCACAGTTGAGTTAGATTAGGTTATGCCTGTGATCACCAAAAGCTAAGCGATCTGGTAAATCGTAAGATGCACGTAAAGTTGATGCACAGGGAAGCATTAGCTGTAGGCATAGGATTATTGACAGAACACTGTTGCATAGTCTTTAGTCAATTATCGTTGCAATTTGGGCTTCCCTTTTCGCTTACCATCAGGAGAAAATAAAAAATTAACTAATATAAAAATGTTTCTACTCGCGGCACTGCACCGCGTGAACGCATATAACATTGAAATAGTAATATATTTTTTAAATAATTTCATCCTTTTCAAATTGGACTTTCATACCAATAGATATAAATTATTAAAATTTTAACATCGAAGATCGTTATAGTAGATAAAAAATATTTTTGAGTACCTATTGTAAAATACACATAATTTTACAATAGGTACTCAAAAATATTTTTTATTATTTTTGAACATTCGCGAGTCGTAGTATAATTAAAACCGAGTTAGTAATTTTAAAGATTATCGATTTATAAACATAAATAGGATATTAGTATAAATATTAGGAATATTATCAAGAGGTTTTAAATCTTTATGGTGCTGAAAAATTGAAAAAATGTAAAGAAAGTATTTACTAGAAAATATATAAGTACACTATAGATCTTATCTTACTTTCAAATTGCCAAATATTTTTTAATATCCATGATAGAATTTAAGTTAATAATGATTAAACTGATTAAAAACCAGGAGTGGATTAGTGTTTCGCCTTGAGTAATAAAAGCCTTTCCCGGTTTAATTACCTAATGACCACGGTAAACTTTTACAGCTACCTAAGGGAAAAGACGTAAATTAAATTACTTACATAATTTACTGTGAAAACAAACTTAATGTACTGTCTGTATTGATGAACAATTTGTGTTATTGTATTTGTTATCAATTTCTGTTCCTAACATATCTAATTTATTACTGTCATTACTGTCCATAGTACATACCTACTAATGACTAAGTAAAGAATAATATAGCACAGAGGAGGACTAAGGTAGGCCTCCAGAACTTTTCGTTAATGAAAAGGGATAAATTGATTTTGATGATTTTATTGATCAACCTTTTACCTAAATAAATTCTGTAGTATAAAGTATGTACCTATGTAGGTATGGAGCATATGGTTTAGTACATCTTCACCAAATTGATATCCGCTGTGACCTACGGTGCAGAGACTTGTACACTGACTGTCGGGCTGGTTCTCAACCTAAAAGTCGCACAGCGAATAATGGAGACAGTTATGCTTGGATTTTTTCTCTTATCCATTAGAACTCAATTCAAGAGAGAAATCAGACGAAGAACCAAAGTATTTGACATAGCTCTCAAAATCAGCAAACTGAAGTGGCAGTGGGTTGGCCACATATGCCAAATCAGCGATGGCAGATGGGCGAGAAAAGTCCTGGAGGGGAGGCCTCGTATGACGCAAAGAACCATTAGACCCCTCTCTAGATGAACCTATTACCTCAAGAAAATAGCTAGAAGCGGGTGGCTGTGAAAAGCTGAGGATCGCATATGGTAGAAAACACTACGGAAGGTCTATATCCAGCAGTCGATAGATACAGGCTGATCATCATGATGTGATGATTCTATATATCTGCCACAAACCACAAAAAAATATTAATTTTAATATTTTGTCATAATATTGTCAACAGAAACGCGCGCGGCGCTTCAAAAATCATATCCTGTGCGACCTGCATTTCGCAGACGTTGCGCTGATGGAGTGCAGCGACTTCATGCAGCAACTACGCAGTTTTAAACCCCAGTCCTTGGGCTGCGCCGTGGCCAGGCGCAAGTCTTCCACCACCGTCATATTCCCGGTGCCGCCGCAGGCATGCACAGGTAAGAAATTATTCGATGAATTCGATTTCTAAGTAGTTTATTATTTCCTTTTCTTCAGATAAAGACTTGTTGACGATAATACTGCAATAGAATGACGTACGTCTCTTGACTACGCCGTATTGTCTCATACAAGAAGTGTTATAGTCTAGAAGCTGTCGTCTGTACAAACAATCCAGATTGTACGGACACTGCTATGAATGCTACGTACGGTCGGTTCCCTAAGATAACTGATCACTTTGACGTACCAAAGCAGAGTCGTAGTTGTCTTAGGGCACTGACTGTACATCTTGTTGCTACGCCGGGCAACCTTTTGTGCTGGAAATGTTTTGGTCTAGAAACGGTTGTCTGTATATAACATTTTCCGGCTCAGAAAAAATGTGTGAGGGCCATTTGTAAAATATCTCAGATGGATCTGCAAGCCATATTTTAGATCTCTACAGATACTACCGTGTCTCTATATATATGAGATGGCCTTGTTAAGAAAAATATGACTAGACCAGGGGCCTTACCGCTGAAGCTGAAGCCGATTGCAATCGCTTATTTTGATTTGAAAAATAGGACTTAAATTTTAGTTATTGGTAAACAACTTCAACGTCGGTAGAGCTCCAGTCTCTACCAGTTAAATACAAATACGATAAATTTAAGCTGAAGATCGATTTTCACTATCAAAAAATACGATAGGAAGCGGATTCAGCTTATGCGGTAGGGTAGTTCATGAATATAAAAGGTTTAAACAGTAATTACATATGTTACTAATAGAAACGGCATACTATAGTGTAAAAGATTTCTTAATAGATAAATTTTTACTTGTGTACATTATTATTGTTACTGATCTTGACATCCTTGACATAAAATTTGATGTAATTTTATTGACAATATTTTGTTGTGTCGTATCTATACAAATTATATGTTATTAATACATATTTAATCTGATTGACAACTGTTTCAAAATATATGTTATTAATATTTAATCTTATAGTAAATCGATGTGTATTTATGATATAAATTTGCATGCCGTAAGGTAGAATATGGTAGGATTAATTTGTTGTACTCCATCTGTATTGTAACATTACTCATGATCGCAAACAAAATATATGATAAGATAAGTTTTTCATACAGCCTGAAGGGCTGGCTGGGTGAAAAGAAAACAATAAAAAGCCAAGAATAAGATTTATTTACAGAAAAATAGATTTACAGAAATATAGCTAAGGAGAATAATACGCTATAATATTTTAATTGGATATAGATAACTCTTAGTAACCCAGGTCTTACTTAGAAACGTAATGACTAGCAAAATTATTCAAAAGTCACGCTGCGTACTATCAGCGGAAATGTAAGAACGTCGAATCACGGGTTAAGAAGGGCGCCGTTCCAATTTTCCGGGTAATTGACTAGATGAAAGTCACCGACCATTCGTTTGCGATCCCTAAACACAAAGACAACATAATAATTGCTGCCATATTTGGATTTTTGCCAGAGCCAAATGATAGCTTTATGATGGTCTTGATAAATTATTTTATATGTTTTCATAATATTGTAGAAGTGTTCCTGATTTTTTAATGTCTTTTATTGTATTTGATCCTTTTTTGTATTTTATAAGAGAGTGCTCGCAAGGTGGTCCATATGAATTTCGTTAGGAATTTAGAATCCAAGTGAAATTTTAAGTAAAATTGACAAATAAAATGTTTTATGTAAAAAGAAGTACCCAAAACCAAAACGTATATCATTGTGTATACCTAAAAGCGGACTTCAATGAAGTATGTTTCTCTTTTTATATAAAGGAATTTATTGACATTTATTATACTTATTCTATGCTAATTAGTAAATGTCATGTCGATAATAATCTAAAAATGGCAAAAATATAAATAAAATAAAATAACCTTGAATATCGGCTACGCGACTACGGCGTAGCTGCTACAGACGCAGCGCCGATACCTATATTAGTGATCGAAGGCCGATACCTACGAGTTCGTAGTTCGTAGCTTATTGTCAATTATCATATCGCGATGAACTCGACCTGTGCTACAAAAAAAAATATAAAGTTCTATTTTTTTAAAGTAGGTAATCGAATGAATTCAGTTATTCACAGATGAAATGTCAATATAAGCAATGTCCAACTATTACGAACGCAATGTTTTTTTTTTTTTTTTTTTGGGCAAACGAGCATGTAGATCACCTGGTGGAAAGCAATCACCACCGCCCATGGAGATTAGCAACACCAAAGGGCCTGCGATCCGTTGCCAGCCTATACATAGGAATGTACTTATAACGATTGATTTAAAATATAAAACCGATTTCATGTAATAGAAGATCTTTACTGAAACTCTACTAAAAACTGAGACCCAGCCGTTTATTTCGTAACTAAGGGCATACTCAGTTTTTCCATTCGAATCACGTGTCACCTTGAATTTTCACACTAAGAAAGGAAAATTCAGGACGATTTTCACTTTTGGAAATCATCATGTAAATATTTAACTAGGTCTATACCTGTGTGTTTATCGTAAGAAAACGTATCGTATGAAATCGAATACCTAAATAGTTGCTTATATTGTGTAACCATACAGTATTGTTTTGTTAATATTGCATGAAATCATCAAACAGGTATTTGAACCTTGGAACTTATTATCGGATGCGTCATCAAGCCGCGAGTGATATCACAGTACATTGCTGTCAAAAGTAAAAGTCAGTTTCAGAATTACGCCTAACCATTACGCAGACGATGAATTTGTGCCTCTGAATTTAATAAGTATATCCGTATCGCGCAGCTAATGAGATCATTTCCAAATATTTTGACATTCGGTATAAGAATGAGGCAAGCGCATAATTACAGACGTATTAATTACTTTACGTTATGAATGATGATGAAATAAAGAGATTAAAATAAAGACTTTCATCTCTGACAGAATAAGGAAACAATGTTATGATACGGGAGACATGGAGGATAAGCGTACATTAGAAGCTTAGTAACGAACTAAGATATTATATGAAATGTATGTATTAACGTGAGATTTGATTTGCGTTGTATTAGTTCTTCGTTCTTTGTTCATTATCCTTTTTACTCGATTAGTAAAACAGTTCCCGTAACCAAACGTCTAAATTTTAGACTTAGACATTTGGTACTACCTATACCAAAATACATAGACACCATGTCTTTAAAGTACAAAGTTAGTAGTTGGTGTCTTCTTTATCTGGAATCAGGTGGGTTTTTTTTTAATCGAACCGCAATGATGATAGATATCTTGTATACCATTAGATTGGCAAACAAGAACGACCTGCCTGATAATAAGCAATCATTGTCGCCTATGGACGCTTGCGACACTATAGGCTTTAAAGGCCCCGGAGGTTCGTAATTTGGGATTTTCAAACCAAGTTTATTCGATAATTATATATACTGAAAATTATATGTTATAATTGAGCATCTAATCTATCTTATTCCTTAATTCGTTTCAAGGTTCGTAAGCTTTAATTTGATTGATAGAAAAAAATCGCAAACATGAGTCGATTTCAATTTTTATATTACATTGTTTGCAATAAAGTTTTAATAAATACTCACTCGCAGGAACACAACAACCCTCAAGGAAATTGTTATTTGGCTGCGGTATTCTGTGAGGTAAAGGTACTTCCCTAGTCGGGCAGCTTACAAAATACGCAGTGCAGTGCCCTACCTCTCTTTTCCCCCAGGACCTCGTTTGTCCGCCAGCAGGATGCACCACATGCAAGTGAGGTTGGCTTTAGTTCAAAGATGTTGATGAACCACTTACACCCCATTAAAAGAAGCTGTTCGCTTCATATCAACCATTTTTTTTAATTCGAGGTGTAAAATATATCTTCAAATAAAATAAACATAACGCCTCGAAGAAAAACCTCAAGAAGCATAGTAATTGAATATACCTAACATTATTTATGTAGAGGGTCGAAGCGGACCCCAGTCACGCATCCACTCAAACCCAACAACTATTCTGTCGAATGGATTCGCTAATATTTAATAATAACTATTACTATTTGTGTAAAAAGAAAGTTTAGTTATATTATATTACCGCGATTAATAATTCAAGCTCTCCTCTCGACTGTCCAATTATAGTCACTGGAACGACAACAAACCATATTCACCCCAATACTAAAATACAGGCTCCCCCTAAATTGATGGAGTTTAAAGCGCGCTCCACTATTAGATTACAGAATTTGAATACAAAGGGCGACCTTATCGCGATGCGTGATTGGCATTATTTTCCATTTGTTTATCTAGTAATTTATTGAGGCAAGAGACATAATATAAATATGACAATCCCCGATCACTAAGAATAAACTAAATCAATAATGAAGAGTAAATGATTTTAACTAACGAGTTGAATATGGACCCCTCGCCACATATTAACCTGAAAGGCCTCGGCCATGTAACAGCCTATATTGTGTTTGTGGAACGTTTGGATAGAGTCCATATATATGTCGTCGGCTTTACTACCCTTCTTTTTGCCGACCTGGGCCCGTACTACAATCGGATATATTTTGGATCGCCTAATTTTGTACGCCCAATTGTCATGGGCATACAAACTATAGGCGTAGTTTATTTTCGGTCAATTTTCACATGTCCTAAATTTATTTAGTCTATTTTCAATTCCCAAAATCTTTTTTCGCCGAATTATAACTTATTAATCATATAGAATTTAGCAAGTTATACTGAGGTTTTCTCCGCTAGTAGATACGTAAATATTGTTGAAGAATGAAAATTGTAATATAAAATCATACGAGTGGTACGAGTACATATCGGGTATACAGAATGGTAAATAAAAACGGGGCAGCGAAAAATTTTCCATAGTATAAAAATAGCAGCCGAATTATTATTATTTTTATTTATTAAATAATTTTCTTGTAACTATAACAGTAGATTATCGTTCATTAGTTTCATACCGAAGCAACTTCACCCTACCAGCTTAAGTGATGGGACGCCAACATTTGCTGAGTTAGTGTCATATAGATATAGCCCAGGGCGTACGGGACAAGGATGTATTCTCCCCCTTTCCAAAATCATATGTCGATGGCAAGTACCGAGAAAGGCCTATATATAGCATTGAGTAAATACAAACCAATGATGATAAACCATTAAGGATATCAAATTTCTTTTATATTTACTTTGTTATAAAAACAAATTCGCATTCAGCGAATGTTGACGACAAAGAGCTGTTTAAAAGCGCATCCTCCAACAACAAAAGCTCTTAACCTCAGCCAGCACGAATTTCTTATAAGTCTTGCCTCATAAAATTGAACGACACGGCTTCAAGTCTGGCGTGTACTGGGTACACTCGACATCAATAAAAAATCTCACTTTCTTAAAACTATTTTTTCAAAGTACCTAAATAGCTTACGTGTGTTGTACTACCTGAAAAGGATTTCAATAACTTACTGAGCCACACGATTCTATTTTAACACAGAAAAAAAAAATACAAAATTGTAATCAAAAATAAAATTTTACCTATTAAATCGATAAAGATATTGTCTATTGCCATATTTACTGATGGAGGAGATAACACTAGACAGCTACTTGATTAATCATTAAAATTATAACACTATTTCATTTCCTTGGTTGACTGCAAGAGATCCCTATGAGTATATACTTTAATGCTCTTCACTGTATGAATGATGTATTTTCTTTTATATGCAATAAAGTTTTATAAATAAATAAACAAAACATTGTCTAATTATTTATTAAATGATATCAGATATACTTACTATATAATATAATGTCAAATAAATACTTATGTAACGTTATATTTAAGCATATCTGACATATAATATGTACATTTTAGGAAATTTTAAAAAAGTTGAATTTTTTGTCCCTAAGTGTATTTGTGGCAAACGCGACACAAACGCTAAACGTGCTGTTTGTGATGCAAACACCCTTTATAACGTTTTAACCCCGCTCTGACCGAATTCCGCTGATGTGCTTTATAGAATCCTTTCGTGTGATTGTAACGTGACATACATAGAAAGGAGCTTGGTGACCTCGTAGCACGGCTCGGTGCATATAATCGAATATACAAGTCAAGCAACGTCGACCATGGCCTGTCTTTGAGTATGAGTATGATTGTCTCGAGCCTGGTGTAATTCAGTACTCATGTCGATCTGGACTATTTTCGGACTATTGTTGATAAATGATAGTAGTTAAAAGGCCTTATTGGCTGTGGTAGAGGATCATTTAAATTTATCTTATAAATTAATATATAAAAATGAAATAAAATAATGGGGCATAGCTCATGTAGTGTTATGGAGATGGCCGTGTGTTGTACGTGAATACGTTATATGCACTAAAATTATCTCAAAATGGCAGCGCTTCCGCCTCCACCGTACGAGATGTTTCATTATCCTTACTTAGCGTAATAAATTCTTTGATCCTTCATCTATCCAGTGGTACGATTGAATTTTGGATGGAGATGATAGATTTGTAGCTGGAACACCAAACTGTATCCTCCGATTTTGTTATCATTCATTTTTTAGGGTTCCGTACCTCAAAAGGAAAAACGGAACCCTTATAAGATCACTTTGTTGTCCGTCTGTCTGTCTGTCTGTCAAGAATTTCTATGTCAAGAATGCGTGGAGGTATCAAGCTGAAATTTGAACTGTATACTCAGGTCTACGGTCCCATGAAGTTGTAAAAAAAACAAACTGCTAAGTTTATATAAAAAAAAGTTACGGCCGTTTATTCAGCAAAAAACGCATATTTCGACACATTCTCAAGGGAATCAAAACCTATAGGGTACTTCCCGTTGACCGAGAACTATGAAATTTGGCAAGTAACATCGTTATAGACTACAAGTACAGGAATAAATCTCAAAACTATACATTTGTAAATAGATCTTAAAAAATATGGGGTCTATATTTTTTATAGGGAAAGGGCTTGATGTACACATTGCAAAATAAATATTTTTTTTTTCGACGCATTATTTCTTATTTATAATGAAAAATATCAAATTTAATAATGATACTACGTACGGAACCCTCAGTGGGCGAGTCCGACTCGCACTCGTCCGGTTTTTATTTTAAATGGCCTCCCTATGTAAGCAATTTTAAAGACATATTCACGTCAAAAACATTACGCTGCATGCCAATTTTCGTAAGACCAGTGATAACCCCAATATATCTTTTCTTTCTGTGGCCTAAGTTTTCTTTAAGGTTGTAGCAAGCATCCGACAATCTTTTGTACTTACGAGTATATAAGAACCCTTTCCATGAAGCGGAAATTAATATTTCCTTTGTATGCTCTGCAAAAAGAGCTGATAAATGGGACAGAGAGATGTTTGTGTTTGAGAAATAGGACCGTATTAAAATTTTCTAGTAAAATGGACACAGGCACAGTAATTCTTTGTGTTTACTTAATTTGTGTTACTGATGAGATTACTTTTGAAGTAATTTGATAGTAAAACTATTTAAAGATAGATTAAATACGCAACGTCAACAGACAGCTTCAACAAAATTTTATACAGCAATGGCAAATACCCAACAGATACCTTATTTTGACAATCGACATATGATATTTTAGTGACATTTTGTGTTGTGAATAGTTTTCATTACGATATAGTTTCATGTAATATTCGATTTCTTGCAGGTAAAAATTATATTTATTTTAAAATAATGTTGTTAATTTTTATGCTTTTCTCCTAGATCCAGAAGAAAGTATACAGAAAACTGGAAGAAATTTGTGATAATTTCGGTTCACTCTAAGTATGAACGCCAAGCATATAGCTTACAGTTTGGTGTTCTACCTTACAGTGAACCGCGTTTCACTGAATCTGCGCTAAGAAGAAAGAAGACGAACTTGGCACATTACAGTGCGTCCAAAAAGAGTAGACTAAATTGGAGCCGCAACTTTCTTCATAAAAACAGTTTTTATATGGCAACCATTGAGCATTTTTGTGTAAAAATTTCAATGTTGCTACAACTAATAAATTTATTTCCCTTTCTACTACTTTTTTCGTTCGTACTTGTACTGTTTGTGTATTATTGTAACAATAATTAATTAGCTCTTTTTAAGTTTGTACAAATTTCTCCTTCTTCATTCAATTTATCATGTAAATTGTAAATTATCTCATCGTCTAATTTAAGAGCAGATCTCTTATCGGTGTAGCAATTAATACATCTACTTCCATTGTGAATAGCACATACCTCAATCTCCTTACTCGTATACGACAGGACTCTTACTTTTTCTTAAACTATCTCATGGTGCTAATTCTGGGTCTGCCCCTTCCTCGCTTTCTCTTCTCCTTTATGATATTCTCCAAAAATGTGTCATGTCGTATAATGTGGCATCATATTTCTTCGTCTACTGTCCAAATCTTTAATAAAATAAATAAGTAAAATATCTACGTATCACAAATGCTAGAAGTTAGAGTAGTTAGAAAATTTACAAAGAATAAGAACATGATGCATAGAAAAAAAAAGTGTAAGACGTATGTGCCCACAAGGGCCTAAAATAAAGAATTTTCTTTTCATTCTGTCATTAATTTTATTACATATTGCTAATTTGGATAAAATATGTATTATTGTCTACCCATTATTACGTTTAATGCATTTTACTAGCGCATATTCAATTGTTATCGATTGTTTGATTTACCTATGTATATTATTATAATGTTTTTTATGACACGTCGATTGCCAAACAAGCATACGACTTAATTGATTTTATGCGGTTATCGGTTTCTTCATTAGAAATGCAACTATGTAGTTGCTTCTAGCAATTTGAATGTAGGCATAGGCTAGATGACTTTTTATTTTAGTCGAGTGTCTCATATACAAAGTAAAATAGTTCAATGAAAATTTACTAAATATATATTATTTGGTACAATGACTGGTACTCAAATTCTACGATTAGATTAGATACGATTTAGTTATAAAATATTTTATTTTTTTTACATTGTAAAATATTTACAACAATTAAAATTTCAATACATTCTTTCTATACAAGATTTGCTGGTTATGTACATACGTCTCATACATAAAATTTAGAATGGATATGGAAAATTTAGTATATATGTTTGTATAATCAGATCAGGGGCCCCACCGCCGAAGCTGAAGCCGATTACCATTGGATTTTTTGAATGCGAAAATGAAACTACTGCTTAGATTCTACTAGCGGAGCTAAACATAATTAAGTTTAGCTCCGCTATTAGAATCCCCAGAGCTCTACCGATTCAGCTGAAGATGTTTGTCAATAACTTTAACCCAAGACCAATTTTGTAAATAAAAAAAAACCGTTGGTAATCGGCTTCAGCTTCGGCGATAGGGCCCCAGAAATGCTGATGATTATTATGTAAGTATATATAAGAGGTACACACTGAGCCACGGCCTGATTTGCATTACTGCAGCGCACACGTGCATAAATCTCTGTATCTGTTGACTGTACTACAATATGTCTATGATTGCTGTGTAACAATTCTATGTACGTGTGTGTTCCAAAATGCAAATAAACGTTATATCTATCTATCTATATTTTTACTGATCGAGGACTGAGTTTAATACATATTAAACACAATGTTATGATTCATACTTCAATTCATATTACATATCAGTAGATTCTAATTGACTGAGAGATATTGTCAATAAGAGAAATCATACAATGGATATCGAGTGATTTTACGCTCGTCTCGGATCATAAAATATTCATAGTCAGCACGTTATGGCGGTTATTTCAGTCGTGTCTGCAAAAGTGGCGACTTAGCCGAATCTATAGTCTGCCCGGGACGCCGACTACCGCCTCCACCTATGTAAATATTTTATTTAGCCCTCGTCAAACCAACCTTATTAATGGTAACAGTAGCATCAGATTTTTCCTGAAGGTTAAATGTAGGGATATTGAAATAGTTGTCTTTTCCCGTGACTTCATTCACGTAGAATGGAGTGTAATAAGTTTATTTTGTATGGTACCTACGAAGCATCTAAGAAATGTACTCTAAGCTAACCGTAATTAATTATGAACTAGCGGCCCGCCCAGGCTTTGCTGTGGTTTAATCTTCTTGTTCCCATCGCACACCTATACATTACCCATACAAATCTTATTCTAACAATTACATGCATACAACTATACAATTATATATTATTATTTTTTGTGATATGTAATTATAAATTAAATATCATAGAAATCGGTCTAGCTTTACTTGAGTTTGTAACTAACCTGATTTTATTTTATACATATATTCCTAGCTGACCGGGTAAACGTTGTTTTGCCATAATTATAAATTTAGGGGTTGATGGTAGAAGGGTGAAAGTTTAGGGTTGTATGTATTTTTTATGCCACATTATAAAAAAAATAAAAAATAAAATTTGTCCAAAAAATTTTAAAAAAAATATTAGGGATTGGCAACCATTATCACTTAGGGGTATGAAAAATAGATAGTAGCCGATTCTCAGACCTACTGAATATGTATATAAAATTTCATAAAAATCGGTCAAGCCGTTTCGGAGGAGTATGGTACTAACATTGTGACATGAGAATTTTATATATATTATAAGATGTAAGATGTACTAGAAATTGAAGCTCACATTATATTGGTTATTGTAAGCATAGTTGAAATATTTTTTTATTATTACATAGTCATACCGGTTCCTATCCTCGAAGCAAGATAATAAATACATATACAAGAGAAAAAAACACATTATTGCAGGTTTTAAACGTAGTGGCGCTCGGTTTTAAAAGCAGTCAGCCAGTTTGCCATGGCTTTCCGTCTTAGTCTTATAATGTTATTCGATATCATTTATGAGAAAATAGAAAAAAAAACTGACGCGTATGCACAATACGCAAACCACCAAATAGTTGTCTATTTCGACAACAATGGATACAAAAAAAATTCCACGCAATTTATTGTCTCGTTATAATATCAAGCATAGTGATTATTATAGTAGCTGACCCCGTAAACGTTGTCTTGCCATATAGTGCAGACGCCACAGGTAGTTGAGTGTGCAAAATATGAGGACCGCATTCTATAAACAGTTTTGAATTCAGAAAAGCTTGTAGATTATGATTCTGAATGTTGCCAGGAAGTTTCTTGGTCCAATTTTTTTTTATACCTCATTCCCTTGGATATCGAGTAAATGGACTGAACAAATGCTTTACAACAATTTTAATCATTGTTTTATTGAAAATATCCAATTGTTTCTTATGATTAAAGATACTTATAGCTACTAAGTGGAAATAAAAAAAAAAACAAAAAAAAATTAAACAAATATTGCTGAAAAAAAACACAAAAGGAAATTTTTACATAAGTAATCAAAAAATTTCATTTATATTTGTACAGTTTGTTTTTTTACCCTCGACGGAACGGAGACGGTATATGCGTTATTTGGCAGTTTTATAGTAACTTGTATACTTATTTATATTTATGTTGAAATTTAAAATAGAGATGTCAGCCCCCGACGGATTTTCTTGGATTTTTTATTAAGTTCATAGCATAAATTCTTTAAGTCGGGGGTTTCAAAATTATTTTATCCCTTTTCAACTACGTTTTAACCGTCGTGTGTTTTTTCAAAATTTTTAATTTTGTTTTTATTTCAACCTTTTTAGAGAGCAAGCGTAGGTATTACAATTGAAAATCGCATCAGAATCAGACTAGTAGTTTTGGTTTTGCACAAGCAAATGTTTACTGCAGCGCCCTCTGGTCAGTTGTCACTGTAACATCTATCTAAGAATATGCACCAATCAAACTCGGACCCATCACTGAAAACCGCATCAAAATCGGACTCGTAGTTTTGGAGATAAATGGCAACATTGGTGGCACAAACAAATGATTACTGCAACGCCCTCTGGTGAGTTGTCACCGTAATATCTATTTAAGAACATGCACCAATCAAACTCGAACCCATCACTGAAAACCGCATCAAAATCGGACTCGTAGTTTTGGAGATATTTATTGGCATTTGGCAACATTGGTTTCACAAACAAATGTTTACTGCAGCGCCCCCTGGTGAGTTGTCACTGTAATACCTATCTAAGAACATGCACCAATCAAAACCAAACCCGCCACTGAAAACCACATCTAAATCGGACTCGTAGTTTTGGAGAGAAATGGCAACATTGGTTTTACAAACAAATGCTTACTGCAGCGCCCCCTGGTGAGTTGTCACCGTAACATCTATCTAAGAACATGCACCAATCAAACCCGAACCCATCACTGAAAACCGCATCTAAATCGGACTCGTAGTTTTGGAGATAAATGGCAACATTGATTTGTACAAACATCCTTAGCACCCCAAACGCATGTACCGTCTCCGTTCCGCCGCGGGTAAAAATAAAAAAGTATTAAAAAGAAATAATAATACTAACAAAACATGCAAATCCTTATTATGCAAAATGTAGATACACATTCTCCTAAAAATGGAAAGTGTATTGCCGGTCCTCACATTTTGCATACTCAACTTCCTTTTGCTTATGCGTTATTGTACATTCAAGTGCATTTTATAAATTACTCCTTTGTTTTCCTTATTATAAAAGTGATTGGCATTTACATTTGATCTTTGATTTATTTTCTACATCAGTGTTTCTGGGAAGTCGGCACTGATCCATGTGGAACTCCTACTATTATATTATGGATGTCCGTTCAGTCAGTTCTCCTTCCTCTCTCACCTGAAATATTCGATTTGCGAGACAGGACTCTACAAGTAGATAATAGCTATGGGGTAGAGATGTCCTTGTCTTGCACAGGAGCCCTTTGTGCCACACCTTATCAAAGGCTGTTTGTATGTCCAGAAACACGGCAGAGCAGTATTCTTTTTTTTTGACGTGACAACGTCTTATAAATTGGTTAGCCGGGTGACACTTCAAGAAACGCGCTCACGTTATGCGCTTACAATGAGAGCGAGTGAGAGGCACGCGTCCCTTTCACTCGGGCATGGTTAGCCCGCCTAAGAGCGAGAGAGACAGACATAAAAAGTGAAAGGCATGCGTCCCTTCCACTCGAAAACATTTTACCACTCAAAGTCGTTGTCACGTAAAACTTTCGCCCGTATACCGACTTTACAGGCAACCAATTTTTTTTCAAAAGAGGATCGTATAGGTCGATCGATAAGATTTTTGTAATCATTTTATGTTATCATTTCTTTTTATAAAAAAAAAAAAATACATAAAATATCCTTTTATGTAATTTTTTTTTTTCAACAATTTTTTTTTTGTTTTTTTATTTCCACTTAGTAGCTATAAGTATCTTTAATCATAAGAAACAATTGAAAATTTTCAATAAAACAATGATTAAAATTGTTGTAAAGCATTTGTTCAGTCCATTTACTCGATATCCAAGGGAATGGGGTATAAAAAAAAATTGGACCAAGAAACTTCCTGGCAACATTCAGAATCATATTCTACAAGCTTTTCTGAATTCAAAACTGTTTATAGAATGCGGTCCTCATATTTTGCACACTCAACTCCATACAGCGCCCGCTCTAATATAAATTATTCCTAGGATTATTTTTAGTTACCATGATGATTATTATTATGATGATTTTCTTCTTTAGAGCGATTTCGCTATTGGGATAATAAAAATAGTGAAATAGCGAAGTTAATAGAATATTAAATTTTGGGGTGTAAGTGGTTCATCAACATCTTTGAACCAAAGTCAACTTCACCTGCACGCGGTACACCATGCTGACTGACAAACGAAGCTCTGGCGAAAAGAGAGGTAGGGAGCGTAATTGTAAGCTACCCGACTGGGGAATGTACCTCCACCTCACAGAATACCGCAGCCAAATAACAATTCCCTTGAGAATTGTTGTGTTCCTATTAGCGATGTAACGACTCGACTTTTTAAACCGATTCAAACCGATTTGAGCATCAACCGAGTTGAGTCGATTAGCGCGTCTACTAAACCGATTTGGCCGAGTCGAAAGCAATGTAACGACTCGACTTTTTAAACCGATTAAAAAGTCGAGTCGTTACTTGACTTTGTAAACCGATTAAAAAGTCGAGTCGTTGCTCGACTTTTTAAACCGATTAAAAAGTCGAGTCGTTACTCGACTTTTTAAACCGATTCAAACCGATTTGAGCATAAACCGAGTTGCGTCGATTAGCGCCTTTACTAAACCGATTTGGCCGAGTCGAAAGCGATGTAACGACTCGACTTTTTAAACCGATTTGAGCATAAACCGAGTTGCGTCGATTAGCGCGTCAGCGCGTCTTGCGTCTACTAAACCGATTTGGCTGAGTCGAACTTACTTACGCATCTCGCTCGCGTCGCTCTGCGCGCATTCGCCCGTTTGGCCGTTTGCTCGTTTGGCCGTTTGACCGTTTGCTTGTTTGGCCGTTTGCCCGTTTGCCCGTTTGCCCGTTTGCCCGTTTGACCGTTTGGCTGTTTGCTCGTTTGGCCGTTTGCCCGTTTGGCTGTTTGCGCGTTTGCCCGTTTGGCCGTTTGGTCATTTGCCCGTTTGGCCGTTTGCTCGTTTGCCCATTTGGCTGTTTGCGCGTTTGCCCGTTTGGCCGTTTGCTCGTTTGCCGTTTGGCCGTTTGCTCGTTTGGTCGTTTGCCCGTTTGCTCGTTTGGCCGTTTGGCTGTTTGCTAGTTTGCTCATTTGGCCGTTTGCCCGTTTGGCCGTTTGGCTGTTTGCTTGTTTGGCCGTTTGGCCGTTTGCCCGTTTGGCCGTTTGCCCGTTTGACCGTTTGGCTGTTTGCTCGTTTGGCCGTTTGCCCGTTGCTGTTTGCGCGTTTGCCCGTTTGGCCGTTTGCTCGTTGGCCGTTTGGCCGTTTGGTCATTTGCCCGTTTGGCCGTTTGCTCGTTTGGCCGTTTGCCCATTTGGCTGTTTGCGCGTTTGCCCGTTTGGCCGTTTGCCCGTTTGGCCGTTTGCTCGTTTGCCGTTTGGCCGTTTGCTCGTTTGGTCGTTTGCCCGTTTGGCCGTTTGCTCGTTTGGCCGTTTGGCTGTTTGTTAGTTTGCTCATTTGGCCGTTTGCCCGTTTGGCTGTTTGCTCGTTTGCCCGTTTGCCCGTTTGGCCGTTTGACCGTTTGGCCGGTTGGCCGTTTGGCAAACGGGCAAACAGCCAAACGGGCAAACGGCCAAATGAGCAAACTAGCAAACAGCCAAACGGCCAAATGAGCAAACTAGCAAACAGCCAAACGGCCAAACGAGCAAACAGCCAAACGGGCAAACGACCAAACGAGCAAACGGCCAAACGGCAAACGAGCAAACGGCCAAACGGGCAAACGGCCAAACGGGCAAACGCGCAAACAGCCAAATGGGCAAACGGCCAAACGAGCAAACGAGCAAACGGCCAAACGGGCAAATGACCAAACGGCCAACGAGCAAACGGCCAAACGCGCAAACAGCCAAACGGCCAAACGAGCAAACAGCCAAACGGTCAAACGGGCAAACGGTCAAACGGGCAAACGGCCAAACGGGCAAACGGCCAAACAAGCAAACGGTCAAACGGCCAAACGGCCAAACGGGCGAATGCGCGCAGAGCGGCGCGAGCGAGATGAGTAAGTAAGTTCGACTCAGCCAAATCGGTTTAGTAGACGCAAGACGCGCTGACGCGCTAATCGACGCAACTCGGTTTATGCTCAAATCGGTTTAAAAAGTCGAGTCGTTACATCGCTTTCGACTCGGCCAAATCTGTTTAGTAAAAGTGCTAATCGACGCAACTCGGTTTATGCTCAAATCGGTTTGAATCGGTTTAAAAAGTCGAGTAACGACTCGACTTTTTAATCGGTTTAAAAAGTCGAGCAACGACTCGACTTTTTAATCGGTTTACAAAGTCAAGTAACGACTCGACTTTTTAATCGGTTTAAAAAGTCGAGTAACGACTCGACTTTTTAATCGGTTTAAAAAGTCGAGTAACGACTCGACTTTTTAATCGGTTCAAACCGATTCAAATCGCGATTTCGTCGATTCGGTTTGGAATCGACTTGCATGAATTGTCTAACCGATTCAACTCGGTTTGACAAAATTCCAGATCGTAACATCACTAGTTCCTATGCGTGAGTGAGGTCACCAGAAAGGAAGGAGATGCTGCGCTGGCAGTAGGGGTGGCGGCGCGCGAGCGATATTTTATGTTGCGAGCGTTAATATGGCTACGGTAACCGCTTTACATCAGGCGAGCCGTTTGCTTGTCTGCCACCCGACGTAGTATAAAAAAAAATATTAGAAGGTTCTTATGAAAGAAAAAAAATAAGAAAGTTGCGCAGAAAACTAGAAAATTTATAAAAATTGAACTATCATATTAACTTTTCCAGTGTAACTTTATGTCGTTTGACATAAACAGACAGTTGTGTCAGACAGTCGGACGTTGACAGTCAGAAGTGTCAGTCATTAGTCGTCTGAGCTAGTAATATTATAAATGACACGCTTGTTGAACATTCAATATTTACTCGACCTTCGTAATTTGATGTTCGTAAAAAGAATAAATGAAAGTAATTACATTCGTAATAAAGAATTCTTAGGATTAATGAAAACACAGACGGAGAAACTCAAATAATAAACAACACAATAATTGTACTTCTTTGCGTATACTTTTCGGCATTAAATCTATTGGATCGTGTTCAGAACCCGACATTTTACTCCAAATTGCAAAATAATAAACTTTTGAATTTAATTACACGAATGCAAAATGGAGCAAAATTTAATTCTACAAGTTTATTTTTGATTCCAGCGCGCATTGGCAAATATACTGCCATTTGGTTTTATGTTTTATGTTTTATATTATAATAAAATTTTAGTTATTTCTTTTGTTGTCGAAATATAATTTAAGTTTCATGTATCTCTTATCTATGGTATTTTTAATATGAATTCGATGTGTTTTACTGTTTTGAACGTTTTTAGGGTTCCGTACCCAAAGGGTAAAAAGGAACCCTATTACTAAGGCTCCGCTGTCCGTCCGTCCGTCCGTCTGTCACCAGGCTGTATCTCATGAACCGCGATAGTTAGACAGTTGAAATTTTCACAGATGATGTGTTTCTATTGCCGCTATAACAACAAATACTAAAAAATTGAATAAAATAAATATTTAAGAGGGCTCCCATACAACAAACGTGACTTTTTTGCTCGTTTTTATTCGCAATTGATAACGGCAATAGGTAGACGCTTGAAATACTCACATAATATTTTGTTATATATTCACTTTAAAAATAATTAATGAAATAAAAATAAAACAAATATTTAACGGGGGCTCCCATACAATAAACGTGATTTTTTTTTGCCGTTTTATAGATAATGGTACGGAACCCTTCGTGCGCGAGTCCGACTCGCACTTGGCCGATTTTATCCCTTGTGATGCATGCTCGTCGACAATCCTTATTAATCCCACTGCCGGGATATGGATCTCCCCTCAATCGAAGAGGTTTAGAGCATACTCCACCACGCGCCCAACTGCGGGTTGGTGGAGGCCAGTGTTTTCAGGCCGCCAAAAGACGGGACCGACGGCTTAATTTGCCTTCGGTAACACAAGTACGGAGGAGCTCAGGATAAATAAACCCATCCATGGACAGACTGAGGCCGATGTTGCTTAACTTGCGTGTTCGATTAGACTGACATGCGCCGTCGAGCTCCTCCGTCGAGATATACTACATAACTCTAAAAAAATGCAGCCGATTAAAAATACACTACGTCAAAGTTATTCGAGTATTACTTTTTTATTTTCACTAGTTGCTCGCCCCGGCTTCGTACGGGTAGAAGTGGTGTTTTATTTTCCTCCCGTTTTTACGTCTTTTCTCTCTATAAGTCTTCCTTATACCTTATTAAAACAAAAATTTGCAGAATTGATCAAGCCGTTCTCGAGTTTTGCGCTTAGTAACATTCATTTTTATTTCTATAGATTTAGACTGATATAAACACCTCACGCCACGAATCTTCTCTATGAAAATAATATGTGAATATCTTTCAGATGAAATTTGTGAAGAGTTCCCGCACAACCTGCTCCCGATTCCCGGATATTGGATCGAGTGTTCACGTCCGAAGGTCACCACAGACACTATTTGGGACGAGTCCGAGTCGGAACATGACAGTGGACCAGACAGGGACAACGATCCTGGTAAGATAATTCTATATTATATCTTTACTATAATTGATAATATTATTTAAAGATTGGACGTGTGGTTTCCGGCAGACTAGAATAGAATCACTCCGTCTCTAACCGTGGACGTCGTACAAGGCGACTAAGGGAAATACATCATAAAACATCGATCAGGCCTCCCCGGGTGTCTGGCCAGCATGGGGAGTGTAGGCCAAATCCTCCTTCCATCTGGGACGGACGAGAGAGGGTGGTGCTCCTGTAGTGGAGACTAAAATGATGATGATGATGATTTAAAGATTATTTGTCTAGTTGTTATTTAAAGGATGTGGCATATTTGCATTATTATGTGCGAAGGACATGAGTGTGCGGAAAATATTAATTAATTTAACATATCTTACAGTATTACACTACTACAACTACATTACAAAAATCCAGTGTCACTCATATTTTTTGCAATTTGTTATAACTTAAGTGATAAGTCAATTTCATCAAATTTAACCCATATGCAGTTAAAATAGAAGATAAAAATCTCCATTACATATCTCCCTCTTTCATTTATTTTTCTTAACTTCATGTAATAAATGCTAACAACTACAGTAGTTCCAGTTTTAAAAAAATATTTTTATTCCATAATATCGGAAGTACTTATGATGTTACATGACTTTTATTAAGGAATATTCTTGCTAGATTACAGATCAATTACAGACATTATGTGTATGCATGAACCATTACAACAATCAAACCTAAAATCTTTTACCAAACATCCTTTAGAACCTTCTTAAAAGCTTTTATTTTTTAATATCCTGATGAATTTAGTAAATTCTGATACATGTGTTTCATTATTTTTATAATTTAGTAATTACTAAATTATAAAAATAATTATCGCAGCTAGAATTCTAGCTGCGATAGGTATAGCATTTGCTGCTCTGTGTTAATGAGTCTGTCACGTAAGAAAGCCTTAGTCTTTAATTATAAAGTTTTACTCTATCTACTCCAACTACAGTGGCTCCAGCTTAAAAAAAAAAATTAATCAATAGTCAATAATGCACAACAATGGCACGTCCTTTGGTGCTCTCCATATCTGTATCTAGTCAAGGACGCAGTTTTTTTTATATTCGCAACATAAAATATTGCTCGTGCGCCGCCACCCCGCTGCCAACGCAGCATCTCCTTCCTTTCTAGTTACCTCACTCATTTTTTATTGTAAGATACAATAACTAATGTAATGTTAATTACTGTAGATAGAGTAAATGTAGGTTAATTTTGATAAAAACAAATATTCATAAGCAGTATTGGTTTCTATTTTTTTCAATATATAGTAAAAATATTCACTATGTCCAATTTCTATCTAGTAGAAAATTGGCGATACGTCCATTTGCAACTTTCTTTTCAGCTCTACACACAGATTTGTACCTAAATAGCTGTGGGCTATAAAAAAGTAAAAACACAGTGTTGCTAAGCACATTTCTGAATTCAACGAAGATTATCTGTATAGGTAACTATAGAAGCAAATTGCTAAAATATTATACCATCTCAGGCGCGTGGCACATTCAACTAAATAAATACGATACCAAAATAATGCCATCGTAAATTCAAAGAATATTCTCGTGAAACCACGGGGACGAAATTGTATAAGCCTATTAAAAGAGGGAATTACTGCCTACCGCAGAGTTTACAGAGTGGTCCCTCCTTCAACCGATTGAAGTAAGAAGCCTTACATTTACCTGCACCTTCGGTTGGACATTTTGAGAGCAAGTCAAACATTTTTACCTTGCCTTGGAAATATTAATGTTCCTACAATTTTATCGTTTCACCATTCTATCAGTTGTTCTTATTTTCAGAATCGTCGATCGATGATTTAATTTTAGTATCTCGTATTAATATTTTGTATACGGGAATATTATAGAAAAATAGCAAAGATGATCATGTCAAAAGTAGATATATAAATTAAAATCAATCGCGTAAATACGCCAAAATATATAATCATATCAAAAGTAAATTCTCGCTGTTTTCAGTCTACCCGAGACCATGGCGATTTTTATATAAGTCGTCGACAAATCGGGAAAATATAAAAATCAACCGCTGTAAGTCCGGTATACAGGTACGTTTTTGGGTGTATCGTGGGCATTTATTCGTACCTTGGGCAAGCAAAAACGCCTACGATACACCCAGATGAAACAAATAGGTAAACCACGACCTATGAGATATGATGTAAATAACCGTGAAAGTTTATAATTAAAAATTTCGTCATTTTTAGACGACTTTCCCTACTAGAAGCTAAGCTAAGCTAGAAGTATCCTTTCATAACTACCATCATTTCACTTGGGAGAATGACCAATCTTCAGTCACTTTAGCTGAGTCTGAGAGCTATGTTCGCAATCTTGGTTATCTGTCAAATTTTCTTATTCCGGAATCTGCCATAAACAAGCCCCGAGATGCCTATTGCTCCTCCTGTGGAGCAGCTTGATAGTCAACGTTCAAGTCTCTACATCATCAGTTTCACAGGGCGGTAAGAAATCGCTTCAAGCATTGTTATCTATGTAGAAATGATGTGCCGAGTTTTTTTTTTAAAGCTCCTGACCCCATTCATTCTTTAGTCACGTACTTTATTGTACTTGTCACTCGGGAGTATTGCCTACTAAATAATTGTGTTACGATTTGCTAAGAAAGTTTAAAAGTATAAATATTTGTTCTGACCTATCTCATAAATTCTGTGAAAGACAACAAAGTGAAAACTTTCTCCGAGAAATTCGTTCCATGTCATATTAAATCACTACATAGTATAAAACAAAGTCGCTTTCTCTGTCCCTATGTCCCTTTGTATGCTTAAATCTTTGAAACTACGCAACGGATTATGATGCGGTTTTTTTTAATAGATAGAGTGATTCAACTGGAAAGTTTATATGTATAATATATGCATAACATAGTAGAAAAACACTGATAATTTAGAGGTTTCTAATGTGATGTCGTAAATAAACACATTTTTTTGCTCTTTCATTGCAAACGCTGGCTGAACCCAACGAGATAGATCAAAATAATGTAGTACAGTATTGTTCACCTTAAAATGGTCTACAAAAAAGTTCGCGATGGTATATGTCTATCTCTTAGTGGTATGGTAACACACAATAACCGTTATTTTATCCTTTGCTTTTTACAAGAAATAATGCCTTATTTACGAAGCGATTTTAAGCAATACAGAATTAATCCTTATCCAATTAAGTACCTTAAATACATTGCGCATTTAATATAGATCAATATGGCCCTTCACAGCATGTAATTTAAATGAATAGTTTAGAAGATATTACACATTTAAAATGCAGGGACATAACGGCTGTGGCGGTACCGGCCGCGGAGCCGGCGGCGTGTGCCTATAACTGGGGAAGGACTGGATAGGACAAAGCGCAAAGACCTTCTGTAGTACATTTAGTATCAGCATTGCACCCGTGCGAAGCCGGGGCGGGTCGCTAGTACTAAATATTCTATAGAGCTACGAAATATTCTATTTTTCATTTTGTGTTAGAAATGTTGCACTCACTGAAACCTGGGTTTTAAATCTAATTTACAAGCGTTGGCTGCTACGGTATGGTGTAAAATCAAATGTTTTGCGAAGTAAATCAAATGTACATCGAATCCAGCAAGAATTGAAAGAGAAAAAAATATTTTTATTTTTATACAATTTTAGTTTCCATATTAGGTCTTAGGGAGATCGTAAAATTTATCACATTATGAAGTGGTGGCATTCATGATACGGTCAATTAGAACTGGCCATATCGTTTTTCCACATACCAGCTACTGAGCTGATTGAGCTGCTGATTAGTTACTGGGCATCAGACCGATGACAGAAAGGTGAGTACACACGAGGAGCTGTTGCTATATGCACAGGTCTATGGCCATATCGTTTGTTTGACATCATTTGACAAATTGGCAACCCAAAGTTATTCATATCATTGATTAGTGCATATTGAGAACATTTTTTTAAACTACATGGGTGCTAAACAAGTATATGGACGGAAAAAATCTATGCATTAAATCTCAATAGAAATCGGCTGTTTTTTCAGAATGAATATTTTGCCAGGAAATGGTCCTGTTGTTCACTGAAATGTTAAAAAAAATATCTTCTATAGCAATTATTATTATCCCCCAATAAAGTCTTTACTTTTCTTTTTCAAAAAAAAAATACGCACAAAAGATGCACAAAGTGAGTGAGTTTCATAGTCTATTCATTATCATAGTCATCTCAATGTTTTTACAAACTCAATGTTTCAAATAAAGTTTTCGAAAAGTTTCTACAGTCAACAACGGTTGATCTGTGAACAACCCCGATAGAATTGGAAATATTTTTATTTTCTTAGCTATCCTTTCGCACTGTGTCTTCGCTCTCATATTCTGCTATAAAATTGTGATCTTTGACTTCTATGAGAGTAATGATAGGAGTTATCTAAATTCGACTATGATATATCCATTCTTCTAAATTTCTTATTTTCTCCCATCTTTTTACCTGTCCTCCATTTCTACACATTTCCGTACTCCGCTTAACCCAGCAATTTACTTGCTTCTAAAAACCTTACGATCAAACTCAAGTCTCAACTTTCGCTAGTTTTTCGTTTATCTTAAACGAAATACTAGCGAAAGAACTCGCTCATTCTCACAACCCTCAAATTAGTTGTTGTTCGACTGATTTCTTTCTCTTAAAGTTTGTCCATATTTCTAAATTTATAATAAACTTTGCCATCCACTTGGGAGACACGTGGATAGCAAAGTTTAGGACTTGAATTTCAACAAATGGCGAAATAAGTGTTTCATTATTATATGTGTTATAGGACAGTAGGTATGATAAATTTTCAAGTTAATTCGATCAGATAAATATTATCTCCTACATAAACTTTGGCGAAATGCTGAATTACTTTATCCTTTCTTAAACAGTATCTAGGTAGCTTTAATGTTAAATCTACACTCTCTCCATATTTCAAATTGCTATCTTGAAAGCCCAGCTTTAATGATTAGGCGGAATGTTAAAACACAGACTTTGTACCTTCTTTCTTTCTTCAAAACATTTTTTATAGTTAATTTCAACCCGCTTGGTAGATTTTTTTTTATCTGAGCGGAGGCAAACGAGCATATGGGTCACCTGTTGGAAGGAAATCGCGCAAGGAGATCAGCAACACCAAGGGGTCGCCGATCCGTTGCCAGCCTTTTAAGGGAAATAAAGACTTTTGTTCTTTAAGGTTCCCATGTCGTAATTGTTCGGAAATACCGCTGAGAGAAGTTGATACAACAGTTTCTCCGTTCGTGGTATAAAATGTCATAGGAAATATGTTTCTACATTTATCTACAGTATGCTGTAGATCGCCAATTATCAAGACGATATGGTTCTTGTTTATCGCTTCACTCTTGCCAGAGTAGTCATGGTTATCATGATGCGGCAGCAGCTCGCCTCACGACGTCTCGCCACCTCTGCCTGCTGGTCGTCAATCGGGCACATTCGTGTAACGGGGCGCCCACCGCCGCCTTCACCTGATCGGTCCACCGCATGGGGGATCTGCCCCGTGGTCCTGTGCCTTCAACCTTCCCCTGCACAACAAGTTTCTCTATGGAGTCGTTTCCGCGGTGATTAACATGTCCAAATAACCGCAAAATACGACTCTGCACCAAGGTAGATAGACGTTCTTTAATGTCTAGTTCAGCAAGGATGGAGGAATTTGTGCGGATGGTTGTTTAAAGAAAAGCTTCACCTGTCTCGCCTAGCTGTGTCGTAAATTTATACCTTCTCGATAGCTGATAGTGTTCTTCTAACAGTGCTATCAGGAAGTTTTCTGATGCTGACGATTTTTTCTATTATAATTTTACAGCTGTGATGCCGCAGTGTCCTTCGCCCATATGTGGTGCATCGTTATGTTTCTAGTTCAAAAACATAGGAATTACATTATTAACTTACGATAGCCTTTAAACCCACCCCATATAGCATAATCCATATAACGGACGTCCCCTATCTATAAATTGCCAAATTTCAGCTGAAATTTCGTGTTTAATCAGTGAATAATTGAGAGCGTGACAGTAAGTCACGCTCTCAGAGGTAGTAATTTCAGCAATGCTCTTATAAACATACACACAAACAAATAAAAAATCTGAAAATAATGGTTTTTGCTCCTATTGCTCTTATAAAGACCCGCCATATGTTTTTTTTTTCTTAAATATTTCGTATGTACAATCATCAGCGAGTTGCAATTTTAAGATGTGTGTAGATAAAAGAAAGTGCCATGCCTCTGAGGGCACGGTTTAAGCCAGCTAATGTTATTAGGTGACCGTAATTTTTTATTCAACGCCGGATGTCAAACAAGCAGACTGCCCGCTTGGTGTAACGCGGTTACCATAGCCATTATATAGTCGCTTGGAATACAAGTAGGTAGAGTATTGCCACACCCTGGCTAATCCATACAAATGTCGCGTCGTGAACAACTACACAAACAAATACGTCTGTGCAGAGCGTGAATTAGCGTGTGTGCGTGCGACACCATACAAAGTGTTCCAAATTCGTCTCAGATGGGAGGCGAGGTTGCGCTATTACCTATAACCTATTATGTAGTGCTATTACCTATACTGTGGTATTGCTCACGCGCTGACACCTCCGTTGTTTAAATAGCATCTCCTTACATTTGGTAACGGCTTTAAGGGTTATTTGCCCGCGTTCTTCTATAAGGTGTAGGGTACTCTCCCAGTTGTACTCGATTTGACCTACCTCTTTTGCTAATTAACAGTGTGCACCACGTGCAGTTGAAATTGGCTTTGGCTCTAAAAATGGTTCATTTATATAATCTTTGTCAGTAATCTTTGGGCGAGTTAAAACACGAACTAAATCTTCGCCAAGCTGCAGTTAAACAGCCCGATGGAGTAGGTTCGTTGTAAACCTTTTCGATTGATATATATATATATATATATATATATACCTGTATCCCAGCAGTTGCATGAATATAAAATGATGAGGAATATAAGATACTGTGTACCTACATCATGAAGCAAATATAAAGTTAATCTTGGATCTCACAATGCACATACTCACATGTCGTCCCTAGCGGACCAGTCAATTGCAGACTTCATATGTTATTCCATTTGCCTCGTGCATAAGACGCTTGTATAAACAAAAACTTAATCAGAGTCTGAAGCTAGAATATAATGCAATAATGTTATAAATACTATAGATATGCCACAAGCGTCAAAAAACGTGCACCCGAAAAGTAAAGTAATTGTCTTACCTCGCAATTAGTTCGCACGTGCAAGACGACGAAACTGAAGTTTATGGTAATTGATTGAAATAAAAAGGCCGTCTTCTGTATTAGGAAAATGACAATATTTGTTTTTAACGCGTATTTTAGGTTACTTTCTTATTTTAGCAAGAAAAAAGACGCCATTGCGTCGATTACGTATTTAGCGAGGTAAAGAGATAGCAAGTATATCAAAGCGCCGCCGAGATGATACGAATAGCGTTTCTCTATCGAATTTAGTATGGGTTTTGCCATCATAATTGTATGAAAACAATAGCATTGTATGAATGAATTAAACGTTAAATGAATAAATTAAAACAAAGTTACATGATAACCAAAGTTGTACTGCTGCATGTACAGTCAAGGGTCATGAGTGCAATATCACCTGCCTTACCTTTAATGTTGAGCAAAGTTTGTATTTCTTATGTTATTAAATTTTTATATTAAACCTAAAAAGAAATTATTTTTAATGTCTATGTATATACATAGACATTAAAATTTTCTTAAATTAATTTCTAGACAATGATTGGAAAGGCATACTTATGTGACCCATCTGTCTATTGAAAATCTGCACTAATAAGAATTGAATAATAAATGCGTATTTTATTTAAAATTAAAGGGAGGTACTGCAATTATGACCATTGACTGTCAATATTTAACATAATAATATACCCTTTTAATATATTATAATATTACCTTTACATTTCTTAAATCAAAACTTCGCATTGTTTTGATCCGACAATAATTAAAACTTTACCTTCCAAAATAATGGTAACGAACGCCAGATTTTATATCTCTTCCTTTTGAATTTAATCTGACAACACACCCAAACAAACTCGATTACATTACATACCTGCCTGCGGAAGAAAGTTACGAAGATAATTCTTCCCCTGTCACATTAGCCACGACCCAAAAATTAAATTCAGCTTTTTTCTGCGCCAACTGCCACGGCATTGCAAATTTATCACACAGTATCTATCCTTTATATATTCCCTGTAAACAGCCTACACAAACCCAACTAGACTACTACAACTAGGCTAGACACCCTATGTGTCTAGGTGTTTTTGGGATTGAAAATCTGAACAACTATCTTGCAACCTGAAACCTATCAAAATTTTAAAAAATTCTAGTAACAGTTTTGTAACTCTAAACTAAACGCGAAGAATAATATCTGGACAATAATATGTACACGTTTTTATATTTTATTTTTTAAATAAAAACTTTAATTTTAAAATTTGCCTAGGCATAACACTGTTGTTCGTGATATGATTGTTATATTATTTTTAGGAGCTTACTTCCAGGATTGTCCCATATACACGTACTTAAATAGTATTTTTAAGATTAAATCAAAATAATACGATTAAAGTGAAAATTATATTCTTCAATAGTCAATGAAATAAGTTTAGTTTAGTAGCAATATGAATCGGGAGCTATTACGTAATTAGTTACTGATTGATATAATTATTTGTTGTAACATAAGCATACAACCACTTCGTAACTGATATCACGTTTTATTCCAGGATATAAGGTCGGTAGTCCTGTGTTATGTTACGTTAGGATGAAAAAAAACTTTTGTTTAAAATAACCGCAACTACCCAACTATTAGATACATATTTATTATATTTATTCTTGTCTGATAATTATGATTTACAATGGGCGGGTTTAACTTTTCATATTATCTAAGTCCTTTATTTACTAACGAAAATTTTGTAAAGTTTTTGAAAATATTCCTTATTAACATTAATAACACGCAAATTTCTGGGTGTTGTTAGATTTGTTATGACAGTCCAAGATTAAAATCGCTATTTTAGCGTAAAACAATGGTCAAGTGTCTTAATCGATTTTGTCCGTTAAACGATAGTGGCGCCCTCATTTAACTTCTACTCTATTCGGTCGGACTATACTTGTATCAAATGTTATCCAAATCCGTTCAGCGGGTTACCCGTGAAAGACTAACAAACATCCACACATTCGTACATACATTTTGGGGTAAGTGGCTCCCCACGATCTTTAGAGCCAAGGCCAACCTCACCTGCACGTGGTGCACCGTGCCAACTAGTGAAAGAGGCTAAAGAGAGGTAGGGTGCAGCGTATTCTTAAGCTGCCCAATTGTGGAAGTACCTCCACCTCACAGAATACCGCAGCTGAATAGCCGGAACTGGCACTTAAATTCACTTTCACATTCAAGATAGTGTGATGAAAGTGAATCTAAGCTCTGCGGATTTAGAGTAGTAATGATTTATACATGTTCTTATATTTAATTTGTATGACGTTTCTAAGTGCTTTATAAAGTCCAAGGAATAAAGAAATTTTTGATTTGATTTGATTTGATTTGAATAACAATTCCCTTGAGCGTTGTTGTGTTCCTGCGAGTGAGTGAGGTCACCAGAAATGAAGAAGTTGCTGCGTTGGCAACGGAGGTGGCGGCGCATGAGCAGTACTTCATGTTGCGACCGTTAATATTGGCTACGGTAACCACTTCACATCAGGCGGGCCGTATGCTTGTCTGCCACCAGACGTAAATAAAAAAAACACATTTTCTCAAACTTACACATTTATAATATTAAATCAACATTTCCGATCCAGATCAGGGGCTCTATCGCTGAAGCTGAAGCCGATTACCATCGAATATTTTAATTCGAAAAATTATTTATTGACAAACATCTTTAGTTTAGTCGGTAGAGCTCCTCGGTTTCTACCAGCCAAGCTAAACACAACTACCATTAATATAATCTGAAATATGATTTTCACAATCAAAATGTCCGATGGGAATAGGCTTCAGCTTAGCCGGTAGGGTACCAGGCGGGCCATATGCTTGTCTGCCACCCGACGTAGTATATATATAAAAAAAAACCAGTTCTAACATCGACATAACTACGAGTACTTTAATAATGTTTGCAGTAAACATGTCATCAGAATGGAATCTAATTAAAATAAGTTTACCTTTTCCAAACAACGTTCCATCCAATCTGCACAGAATTGTTTTGCACATATATTGATAATGTCATTCAAGATGATGGATTCGGCCCCAACGAGGCGATTCGTCAACGCCCAGTTATAATATTCTGAATAAACCATTATACGTATCATACATTTTATTATACTCTCTACTAATATTATTAAAACTGACGTGAGATAAACTAAACACTGCACGAGTTTCGCAAAATGGCTACAAAGAGCTTAGAAAATAATAAATTATATTTATGTATAGTTATTTTTAATGTGGTCGGTCAAAATATCTCCGCCTTGCCTGATGGAAAGGACAAGTGAAGACTAAATGTGAGGACCGTCATCCCTTGACGACCCATGTAAGTATTTCTTCAGGCAAGTGAACATGAAATGGTTTTATCATTTACAATGAACCGGTGTTCGGAAGGCGGACATTCGATTTAGTGGTGATTAGAAAATATAAAATTTTGGGTAAGTTAGCAATGGCATAAAACAAGGCGTTTTGTGAATATTGACTGGAGTCATTGTAGTGTATTTACTATATCTGACTAATAATTTAATAATGTCAGCCCTAAAGAACATCACGTAAACATAAGCACATAGGCACGACGTCATTTGGTTTTGTTGAAATAATATTGAAACGACATTGAATATTGAAAATGTATAATGGTGACATAAGGAAGCATCACACCGTGAACAAAAGTGATCTGATCTGATCCAGGTAAAAACAGTACAGCTTTCTCTCTAAAGCTTTAGCACTATCTGCACTCCTCACATGAGTGATAGCTCCTCCATCTAAAGTCATACAGATTTTGGCTAGTGCTAACTCATCTTTACGCTTCTTTATTACTTCCGGGGTCTTATCATCCAATGGATAACCCACAACAGCTTCCCACAACTATTCATGTACTAGATAAAAACGCATCTTGAATTTCCAGGTATCCTTTACGTCCAGAATGAATACGTATCGCACCCATAGATACTGCGCTGCTGCTCGTACTTGGAGATACTCCATCCCCGTTGCTATGCATTTGTAATAAATACGTACAACTTACTTTTTCGAGATTCAACGACCACTTATCGTGAAAATCATGCAGCTAAACTAGCACTTCACACTATACTTTAACACAGCGTACATTAGAGCTTTCGTGCTGATAACGTGTTGAAATAATATTGAAACGACATTGTATGCTTGTAAAATGTATAATGGTGACATAAGGAAGCATCACACCGTGAACAAAAGTGAACCTTAGAAAAAGTGACATGGAATGTATCAAATAGTAAATATAGGATTTTTCAATTATAAAACATTAATTAATATAGTAATATAGTCCTTTATATTATTAAGTACTGGCCAGTACTTAATAATATAAAGGAGCCTATATTTACAACAGGTTTACTACATGCAAACGCGCCATTTTTGTATGGAGTGGCCGGGGTTTGGTTATAGATAATAATACTACGTTTGTACTATTACTTATACTGTGATAATACTTAAATAGTTTTTACTGAATGCTTTTCTATCATATTGGTGTGATGCTGTAATGGTAGACTTAATAGAAGATAAATAAATAAAAATAAATATCTGGGGTTGCCTTTATTTTTACTTTTTTAACATAGTATTCCATAATGTGCAGTGGGGAATCATTGAATATATATGTTAGATACCCAGTTGTCAGTCCTTTGTCTCTGTAATCCAATGTGATGTGCCGGATGTGAGGGCGTCTAAAGATGTGTGCTACTAAGTTATTTGCCAGCATTTGCTCCTCTTGTTTGCTGTTTTCCTATCAAGTAAATGTTGATTATCATGATTTAGGGTGGTAGCTGCTGAATATAAGATGTTTTAACTGTAGATGTGTACTAGCTGCCTCCATTGTGGTTAGACGAAAGCAAGGTAATTGCCCGGCATTAATTCAGCTCCGCGCTAATCAAAAACAATTCGTTAAAAGTCGCAGTTAAAATGTCTTCCTGTCATGCGTGTGCAAGTTCTCTTCGTTTCTTTATATACTCGTAAGTATTGTGTGTATACATGTGTAAGTGTTGAGGAAACACATTGTTGCCAATTATTAGTGCCGTGGTGCTCGCCCATTGTCCGTCTATATATAAGATGTCATAGTGCTGAATCGTAGTCAGTCTTGAAGTCTGCTGAACTCGTATCTTTTTGATTTTCGTTTATGCTTTTGTTACTTTGCTTGCTACATTCAACGCTGTCATTATGATTTAAATTTTGTTAAATATTTTTTTCCGTCTGCTTAGGGCATAGCGTATTTTTTAAGCTGCCCGATTCGGGAAGTACCTCCACCTCACAGAATACAAATAGCAATTCCCTCGAGGGTTGTTGTATTCCTGGGAGTGAGTGAGGTCACCAGAAAGAAAGAAAGGAAGGAGTATAGGCTGGCAACGGATCAGCAATCCCTTGGTATTGCTGATCTCCATCGGCGGTGGTGATTACTTTCATCAGGTGACCTACATGCTCGTTTGCCTCTACAATATCCCCAACAGCGATCAGCTTTATGATTCAATATGCGAAGTTATGATATCAATAATGCTGAAAGGGGCTAATTGCAATGCAATTATGTAAAGTTATGCAGAGGGTTGAGCAACTGGGCTAAATTGGCGATGAATAGTGTAACTAAATGATGGTATTTCAACCGTACTATATTAAAATCTCGTGTAGATACAATTTTAAACCGACTCCAAAAAAGGAGGAGGTTCTCAATTCGGTTGTATTTTTTTTTATGTTTGTTACTTCATTACTTCGTCATTTATAAACCGATTTGAAATAAACTTTTTATTTGAAAGAGTATATTTCGATTGGTCCCATTATTTTTCATATTGTAAAATTCAGTTCTCTTAGGTTTTTAACTTTTTAGTGGTGCTTACGATTGAAGAGTAATTTGTGGTCAGTTTTTTTTTTTTTTTTTTTGTTAAAATTAGAATAGGTTCATAATTCTGTAACTTCAAGACTCAAATCCAACTCCCTAATCCTTTTAAAATATTTAATTGAACCCTAAACTATTTAATTATACTCTAATTTTTTCCGATCCGGGTTAGCTTTGTGCGATCATCATCATCATCGTCAACCTTTATCTACCCACTGCTGGATATAAGCTTTCCCCAATGCTTTCCACCAGATACGATCTTACGCCTTCCGCATCCAACCGCTTTCTTAAAGTCATCGAACCATCTAGAAGGAGGGCGCTTCGTAGACCTACGCGCGGCCTCCACTCCAATAATACTAATAATATTAGCTTTGTATGCGTAGAACTTAATGTTTGATACTACGGCGGGTGGTAAATATGTATACGGCCCGCCTCATGTGAACGGTTACCATGCGCGCTACCCGCTAACGCAGTAACTCCTTCCTGTATGGTGACACCCCTCGCAAGAACAACATCCCTCAAATTTATTTGACTGTGATATTCTATGTGGTGGAGGAACTTATCCAGTCGCGCCGGCTATAAATACGCTGGTGCCCTACCACTCTTTTGACAGAGCCTCTTTGACTAGTCGGCAGAGTTCACCACGTGCATTCTTTGGCTGTAAAGACGTCTTACAATCCAAAAATAATAATTTTATATTCATAATAGACTTGCGCAAAACAGTTCACTGAACTGAAAAGAGTGATGCAGTTCTTTTGATGCAAATGAACTATATCATTCATCTAGTTCATTTAGTTCAATTACTTCTGTAGTTCTTTTGACTCACTATTTCAGTTTAGTTCAATGTATCTTTGATTCAATCGACTCAGTAGTTCTATTGACTGATTCCTTCTATATGCTTCTCAGTTCTATTGCATCTTTTTGATGACATTGTATTTTTGTATTAAATAAGTTTATCTATCCAGTTTCCTCATTAAAACCACCTCAGCTGGGACACTTTGTAAAACATTATATCTGAGGGGCAATTCTCGAAATTAAATTGTAATCAAAATTCAGTTCCGATCCAGTCTGGATTCCACAGCTGTCAAATTTGTATTCTCGTATCACAATTTGAAACTTCAAAGTTTAATTTAAGCGGATAATATCGAAATATGACCGAAAATTAAACAACCTAAAAATATTATTTTGCCAAGCTAATTAATAAATAACCATATCCACTTTGACTCCGGGGTCGCGGGTTCGATCCCCGCTCAAGACATATACAATATTTGTGTGCATGAACATGTGTGTTTGTTTTGGTCTGGGTGTTTTCTATGTACTATATGTATCGTAGTCAACCCTCACTCATCCCACTGCTTGGATACGGGTCTACCTTCAATTGAAGGGGTTTAGAGCCTTACTCCACCACGCTGCTCAACTACGGGTTAATGAAGATTTATTAATTAAATCGTGGATATAATTTTTTAGCCAATTCACAATTCAATCTCGATTCGGTCAACTTTTATTCTACGATCGTAAAATAATTACGAGAATTAGCCTTCAGGTTCTTAGCGGCGACACTGGTGTGACTGGTGCTCCTCCACTTCTAAATCATCAAATAAATATCTTTAACACTCCGAAATATACGTCGATCCATCCATTTTGAAAACGTTTTGATATTTTATGACATTGATTTAATAGTTATTTGTTATACAAGAGTGCAAAGTTGCTTTTTAACCGCGTGCTCAATTCTGATGACCGAGTCACGAGCGCAGCGAGTGATTCAAAAATTAGAATCCTGAGCGTTAGTGAAGGAATCAAGAGCACGAGGTGAAAAATCTTTGCACTCGAGTGCAACACGTAACTTTTCATCCCACCTCAGCGAGGAAATGACTAAATGCAAAAAAAATAATTTACAATCAGGAGATTCTTTTATTTTAGTTTAGGTATTAACTACTACAATAAGATCCTCTAGTGGATAAAAACGACCGAGTGCAAAACTCTGATATCGAAGAGCAAAAATTCTCTTTCCGGGATGGGAGGATGAAAAATTGATTTTCTCACATCGTCGTCAGATGTCTTCTGTTTTTAAACTCGATTTTACTCCCATTCTATTTTTAATATTAGATTCTTATGCATGCTTGCCTAAATAATTCATCGAAACATTGTTTTGAAGTTTATATTAAATATTATCATCATCATCAACAGCCAGTATCTACCCACTGCTGAATATAAGCCTTCTCCAATGCTTTCCAATAAATACGATCCTCCCATTGGCACTTCAACTTGTACACTCTGAAGGCTATATCGTCAACTTTGGTTCTCCATCGAAAACATATTTACTTCATTGTTGTTTGTGATATAATATCGAGAATATTTATCCAAAAGCATTAATATACAAAACCAAAATTTCTGAAATCCAAGAATATTATTCAAACTCTACTACTAACTGAATTTCTGAAGTTAATAAAGCTGCTAGTGCTTACACACATGATAAATGTACCGTGATCATTTAAACGCAGGACATTGTCCTAGTAACAGAACAACCGGGTCAGTACGGAACAGTATCCCATTTAGACATGACGTGGCTTTCAATGGTTCGAGATAAGGGCGGAGACACGAAGACGGGCGCCGAAGATCTTCGCCTCTATTAGGGCTGTCACATTGAGAACGATATTTTTTGTGACATTTTTTCAATTTCCGTTTGTGTCTGCGTTCTGTTTCTTTGTATTTTTTTTTTTATCCGTTAACATAAATCATGTTTACTAAAATCGATTCAAGGAATGGATTTAGAACGTCTTTATTATTAAATTTCATAAGCTACTAGAAAGGCCAAAAAGAACATTTCAGCATGATACTGATACCCTAACCAAAATGGGTACTTTTATTTGTAAATATTAAACTTTATCTTATATAATTAATTTACTTTTATAATGAATCGCAAAAGAAATCTTCTAGTTAGTAGAAGACACATGGGGAAGTTTCCACATATGTCGAGAGATGCATTTTTTAATATGGATATATAATTTTTTTTTTTCACAATATTGTTGTTATCTTATGAGTATCTATTAATGAGTAGGGTCATCCTTTTCGGCCTGGCTTTTTTGTAATACAGAAATTATTTTTATAGATTTTTTACGCCGACGTTATCGGCACGTCAAGTCTAATATTGAGTTAAAACTGCAAATAAGTATCAAAATAACAGTACTTTTATATTTCAATGCCATTGTACATTTTAAATACATATAATAAATACACGGTTATTTACATAAATACAACCCTAGGCGCGTCCGCACCATCAATGACGATACAGATAGAGCTATAAATTGAAAACGTGTATCGAATGACGTATAGATGGACACGCACCTTTATTTCTATTACGCCACTGGGGCCTACTTTGAGACGCACATTTTTATTACACTCGTTAAATTTAATGTTAAAATATAAACCTCAATTTTACAAGGGAAGATAGGTTCCGTAAAGTTCTCTGATAATCTATAGTATGAAATCTTGTCAGACGTAGAAAATTTCCTTTTACAACAATGAGTCCGGTAATCGAATGGTTAGTATTGGCGGCTTTGACAAAAGGGTATCTGAGTCGATATCCGCACAAAACAAGATTCGTATGCGTCTCGTATTTATAAAAAAATATTTCAGTACCCAAAAGTTTTTAGTACACATAGTAATGAAAAGTTTTGATCAGTTTGAGACTAAGTGGCAATGTGCAATTTGTCCAAGTATATTTATTTATTATATTATAAGCTTTTATTTAGTTTCAACGCGGAGTTTGTACTCAAATCTTACAAGTCAAAATTGAATATATAAAGGCGTAGCGCGGGGCGTTATGTGTGAAATAATTATAATTTATTTCACACATAACGCCCCGCGCTACGCCTAAATGTAAGTTTTTGATAGATTTTCAGCCCGTCGGTGATAACAAATTTATAATGGTGGTTCAAGATCATTTAACAAAATTTGTTCTTTTAAGACCACTTAAAACAAAACATGCTGAAGAAGTGGCTCACACTTTTGGACATATTTACTCTACTTGGTGATCCTGCAATACTTCAGTCTAACAACGGCAGAGAATTTGCCAACCGAATTATTGAGAACTTAAAAACATATGGCCTACTTTAAAAAATATTCATGGTAAACCCAGGCATTCGCAAAGTCTAGATTACGAGTAGTCTTAGATGTCTGTGCTAAAAAAAAACTATTGTATTCTTCCAAATGCCATTCCAGCTTACCTTGCAAAAATAAATAGCCATATGGACTGGCTTGTTTACATTTAACTTTGTATAAGAGTATAAATTCTTTTACTTTAATATTGTGACATTTACGAGTATAATTACAATAGAACAGACTGATTACTTACCAAATGAAAGTTTAAATTTATAAGAATAATATAAGTTGATTTTGTGATAAATGCACGTTAAAAATTAATAGATACTTGATTATTGAAGCTTTAAATAGTAAGATAATATGGGGATATTATATTTTACGGTATGATTGTTACTTACCTGATTGTCTCAATGAGTGTCTTAATAAAAAATATTGTTCTCATTTTAACAACGTGTTTTATTACAGAAAGCATTCTTTTTATACATTTCCTAGGAGTTGTATATATACAATTCCTAGATTTCATACATTTCCGGTAACATATGTATATATATATTAAAATCAGTAATGGGCTGATAGATAATGACATAGACATCCGCTAAAAAAGATTTTTAAAAATTTCCACGGCATTCTCGCAAATACATTAAAATTGATAAAATAATATACTATGTTTAAATCTAAGTTAATAAACAACTTCGGAGCTTATTTTTTTGTTTTGTAATTTGCGAATAATGATTTTTCCACTCTAGTTACACCAAGTAGGCCCAATAATATTCATATAAACAAGCATTTAATAAGGTTTAAATCTTAACTTTTAAGTAAATATAAGTTTTAAAGCAGCTTTCTTCGACACATTTCAGCTCCATTTACCTTTCATCAATTTTGCCCCACCGCAACCCACGTCACTCATGTACATGCAAGTCAAAAGAGAAACTTTAAGTACAGTACAGCTCGCGACAAACTTATAATATACGAGTAAGTAGTTTCTTGAAACTCTCTATACGAAGAACTTCGTGTAGTCGCAAACATAAAATGATAGTATATTGGCCTCAAAATTTATAAACGGCATGTGAACCATGAAATTAAAAGGATTGCTTTCGTTAAGTTCAAGATAACTTTGCAATTTCGAATAGAATAGTTATTGATCATTAAAACAACACGTAACATTTTCAACCACTTGCTATAAGCTCAAATAACTGGGATTTTTGGGGTACTATATGTACTTAAGGGAGTGTAGGCCAAATCCTCCTTCCGTCTATGACGGACGAGAGAGAGTCGTGCTCCAGTAGTGGAGACTAAAATAGACCTGATGATGATGAAGAGGATATGTACTTAAACAAGCAGTATATATTACACATAATGTAGCAGATTTTCATAACCATCTGAAATTAAATCTTGGAATTCAAGTGACGAAACTATAAACAAAATATTTCAGAAAATGAAAAATCCGATAGTATTTAAAATTATATCGACAGTACATATTAATGAATTCAGAAACCCGATGACGTCGTTGGGCGTGTCAGTCTAATCGATCATGCAAGTTAAGCAAGGTCGACCTTTGCCTGTCTATGGATGGGTTTCTATATCTCGAGCTCCTTCGGAGGGCACCGTTAAGCTGTCGGTCCCAGCTGTTGTCACCAGATAACAGTGCATACTCCACACGCTCTAAACCCCTTCGATTGAGGAGAGACCTATATCACAACAGTGGAATGATTATGGGTTGATGCCGAACGTATTAATTGCATTAGATGACATAGTTAGTCAATATTTCAAAGAAATCTTTGTCAATCACGACACCAGCACCGTAGCAGTGATTTCTTGCAGACGCCATTAAAAAAATCGTAGCTCATAAATAGACTTACGATTTTCTTTATTTTTCGGGTCCACTACACATTTCTACCACTGTGTCTCCTGTATAGGCAAGATTAACAGCTGCGACCACCAAAAAAGGCAATGAACAATGAAGTCGACTGCAGTCCCCGGGGTAGAACTACGGCTAACTTGGACCTCACAACGAATTTAATCAGAAGAAATTCTTCCAATACAGTAACTCCTTCCTTCGACCCCCAACGACCTCACTCACTCGCAGGAAAACAACAACCCTCAAGAAAATTGTTCTTTGGCTATGGTGAGGCTTCCCCAGTCTGGCAGCATACGAAATACACTATATATACCATACCTCTCTTTTTTGGCCAGACAACCTTGCTTGCCAGTCAACAGGGTGCACCACGTGCAGATAATGTTGGCTCTGTTCTAAAATGTTGATGAACCACTAACACTCACTTACACCACTTAAGTGAGTAAATGCCGTTAAGAGAGCCTTAAGACATCCCGCAGATATCTCAGAGAATGCATAAAAGTAGCATTCACATGCATATAATATGCAGCATGATAACCACGGGAATTAACGCGAATACGTCTTTAAAACTGGAATTGGAAGGCAATTCAAAAAAACTAATGATAACAAAATCGGGGTATACAGTTTGCTATTGCAGCTAGAAATCTATCATCTCCATCCAAAATTCAATCACGCCACTGGATAGATGAAGGATCAAAGAATTTAGTACGCATAGTAAGGACTATGGAGGGGGAAGCGCTGCCATTATGAGATAATTTTAGTGCATATAACGTATTAACGTATACAATACACGGCCATGTCCAAGACACTGCTACAGCCCATTTTTACATACCTTTCATATCTTTTTAAACGAATCAACGCGAAAGTTTAAAAGTTATTATATCAATTGTAAATGTTTGCGTAAATCGTAAATATTATTTCCATGTAACCAACCCTCGTTTTCCTAAGTAGTGTCATATAAGTACGTTTGTATTTACGTACCTTCCCTGGCAGAATCTACCAACAAACTTGCGTAGTGTACATAGTAATCCTCTTTGAATAAACCAACGTGAACTTTCAAGTCTCTTTGCGGCCATTTCTCTCGTCTCGGTACTTGCCCTTCTTCTACAAACTTTATTTACATTGACTTTATATATGCGACGTATCTTTACATTTTATCTTTAAACAGTACAATGTACAATTTCTAAAGGTTGTAATAATTAATAATAATAGGTACCATCGCTTCGTTTCTCGATCCATGCGATCGACTGTAAAATTTTAATATTTTCTAGTGTTTCTCAATGTAAATGAATACTGTATTCTGTGTTTGAGAAATAAATGTCTTAAACCATAACAATTAAACTTAATTAATTAATTAAACAGTCAACAAAAACTCATGGTTCAAAACTACAGAAATGAAAATATGACATTTTATGTATAAACGGATCGTAGACGAACGTCACGGCAGCATTAAAAATTTACTACTAAGAGCTTATTCAATACCTACGCATGTATACATGCAGTACGTAAAGAAAGGAAAAGAACGTGATCGTGAAAAGGAAGGCATGTTATAAACAACTATTCAAAAATTGTTTTTGATTAACGCTAACGTTTTGGCACGACGCGGACGGTCAGTGAGGCCAGGCAAAAGGCCGAGCAATTTGCTCCTTGCTTTCTTCTTGCCACAATATAGGCAGGTAGAACGCGTCTATACGCAAAAACATCTTTGGGTTTACTTTTGATACTTTTGTAATCCGTAATCTGGGTTTGTAATTATTAAATCTAGGGTGTAAGTGGCTGGTGAGGCACTAGATTTACTTTATATGATTACTTTTGTAATCCGTAATCTGGGTTTGTAATTATAATCTAGGGTGTAAGTGGCTGGTGAGGCACTAGATTTACTAATTACAAAATAACCTTTAAGCAAAAGCTAACCTGGGGCCCTACCGCCGAAGCTGTAGGCCATCACCATTGGTCTTAGATTAAAGTTATTGCCCAACATTTACAGCTTAATTGGTAGAGCTCAGGGATTCTACAAGCTAATTAAGCAGTAGTTTCATTTTCGCATTCAAATAATCAGATGACAATCGGCTTCAGCTTCAGCGGTAGGGCTGGTCTTGCACTTGATGTATACGGCAGATTAACTAACGAGACTTTCGCCCTGGGTATAGTGCCACAAACTTATCTGGGCCGGTGGCGGGGGCGGTGCGATCGACTTAAGTGTTGCCATTAAACGAAATGCCGCCCGTTTTAGAGGAAACATAAAAATCAAAGAAATATATACACTGTGTAAATAAAAGCATTGATATACTTATTAATAGTGTTGTGTGGTGTTTCAATTAAATATCAATTGCCTTCTATTTTTTGTTGATTAGTTTTTAAAATGCACCACGTTAAGTCGCGATCATAGCTATTATATAATATTAGAGAGTTCTATTATTGCACAGAAACAACTCGTTGACGATTATTTTATTGTAAGAAATGAAATATGTGTAGAAAAAGTTAAAATGTATTTAAAAAAATACACCTCAATGGAATGTGCATACGCGGTAATAAAATTAATTGTACCTGGCAATGCTACATTCCAAGATGGCGGCTTTAGTTCTAAATTTGGCCACCGGGTCAGATAAGTTTGTAGCACTGTACCGCTGAAACTGAATCCAATTATCACCGTATATTTTGATTCGAAAAATAGGTTTTACGTTTCAGTTATCGACAAACATCTTCAGCTTAGTTAATAGAGCTCCTGGGTAATACTACCAGCTAAACTAAACACAAGTACCGTAAATCTAGTAGTAAGAAAGGATTTTTGAAAATTCCCATGGGAAACTGAGACCCGCGCGTATGAAGTCGCGTGGGCAAGCTATTTCTGTATATAAGCAGCATGAAAATATAGGTTAGTGCTTGAATTAGCGCTGCAATAGGTACTGGTATTAAAGTTCGCCGTACTCGTAAATCGATGTCGGAATCTACCATAAAATTTCTTATCAAGCTAAGAGTAGGTTGCAGCGATTGACTATGTAATCCAACCTGATTCATGGTTATGGCCTTTTAATAACATCCCCGAGCCAATAAAGCCTTAACTGGGTATCTGAAACTTTGATTCATTGGGGACACAACCAGGGATGCAAGCGGTAGGTATTACATTACATATATTGTACCGTTCTATATTATGGCCGCGGGTACTTTACAGGGTGACTTAGTCACCGTGACTGTCTTTTGTCACTAATACTTAATTCCGAACATAAATTTATTAAACTAGCAGTTTTTTATATCTGACGACCCCGATGGTCGAATGGCTAACCATGTCCACTTTGACTCTCCACCGGGGTCGCGGGTTCGATCACCGCACAAGACAAATATTTGTGTGCATGAACATGTGTGTTTGTCTCAGTCTGGGTGTTTTCTATGTATTATATGTATGTATTTACAAAACAAAATGTATTTAAGTATAATACCAATTATCTAGTACGTATAGTACAAGCGTTGCTTAGTTTGGGACTAGATGGCAGGGCGTAATTTGTCTAGGAATATTTATTTATTTTATATCTACATATTTTGCCATTTATCTTTACGTATAAACGGGACAGAAGCCCACCACACATTCGCACCACTGTGTCTACTGTGTAGCCAGGCGACCACCAAAAAAAGCAATTAACAATGAAGTCCATTGCAGTTCTGGGGGTAAGACTGCGGCTACCTTGAAACTTACACCGAATTTAATCAGAAGAAATTAGTAGGAGTAAGAAGCTTTTGGAATTTGACTTCCCTTCTTTACGTATAATAAAATTCTAACTATCTGATGAATATAGGAATTAATTAAGAAAAAATAATATGAGGAGTTTTAAAGGAGCAATAGGAGACAAAGTACTCATTTTTAGGGTTCCGTACCTCATAGGGAAAAACGGAACCCCTATACTATCACTTTGTTGTCCGTCTGTCTGTCTGTCTGTCTTTCAAGACCCTCTAAGTCGAGAATGCGTGTAGGTATCAAGCTGAAATATGAACTGTATACGCAGGTCTACGGTCCCATGAAGTTGTAAAACAATCAAACTGCTAAATTTACGTGAAAAAAAGATACGGCCGTTTATTCAGCAAAAAACGCATATTTCGACATTCTCATGGGAATCAAAACTCATAGGGTACTTCCCGTTGACCTAGAACTATGAAATTTGGCAAGTAACATTCTTATACTACAAGTACATGAATAAATCTCAAAACTATACATTTGTAATTAAATCTTAAAAAATAGGGTGAAATATTTATTATAGGGGGTCGAAACTTCAAATTGAAGCTACGACCTAGTTCAAATGGGGTATCATATGAAAGGGCTTGAAGTGCACATTGCAAAATATATTTTATTTATTATTTCCGACGAATTATTTCTTATTTATCATGAAAAATATAAATTTATAATAATCCAACGTACGGAAACCTCGGTGGGCGAGTCCGACTCGCACTTGTCCGTTTTTTATAATTTTTGTCAGTCGGTACACAGACAACCAATTTTTTATATGGAAAATAACAATTTTGACAATTAAAAACGTAGTCTAGGCAACATACGGGAAGGACATAGCATGTCTTATTCTACCATTTTTTTATATATGAGAGGGGAGCGAACGAGCATATGGATCACCTGATGGAAAGCAATCACCACCGCCTATGGAGATCAGCAACACCAAGGGGTAGCTGATCCGTTGCCAGCCAGTTAAATATTTCCAACCTATAATATATTAAAACAATACATATTTCCAAATAAATGTATTAAAGATAACAGATAATAACTTGTATAAGGTAGGAGGAACACAAAGGAATCAGTGATTGATGGCGTCCCGTAGGGCAGCAGGAATAGAATCTTTTCCACTGAGGATGGATCGTCGTTCAATTTGAAAATTTAATATTATAGAACTTTAGGGAAAAGGTAAAAATACAATTACTCTACTTGTTAGGGCAAGTCATTATTGAGGAGCCTAGTGGTCGAATGGCTAGCCATGTCCACTTTGACTCCGAGGTGGCGGATTCGATCCCCGCACAAGACAAATATTTGTGTGCATGATGAACATGTCTGTTTGTCTTACTCTGGATGTTTTCTATGTATTGTATGTATTAAAAAAAATATTTAAGTATAAAAAATCAGTTATCTAGTACCCATAGTACAAGCTTTGCTTAGTTTGAGACTATGTAATTCATCCAAGAATATTTATTTATTATCACTTGATATTGTAATTTCTAGAAAACATATTTTTTTTCTCAAATGGCGTATAATAAATAAATTAATATTCCTGGCCATTACACACGGCCATCTAGTCCCAAATTAAGCAAAGCTTGCACTATGGATACCAGATTACTGATAATATACTAAAATACTTATTTTTGTAAATAAGCAAGATAAACAGACATGGTCACACACACGAAACAAGTCAAGTGGCCATTGCTAACCATTCGACCACCGAGGTCGTCAAATGTTATAGGTCGTTATGTATGTATGTATGTAATGTCTTTATTGTACTATAACAGACATATACATACTATAACAGACTTAAGAGTACGCAAGTAGCCTGCATGCAGGTGAAAGCGGAGTAAGACCTGCTACTGTTTCGCTTGCGTGTTCGGTTGGTTTACCGAGCGCAAGAGCGGCGCAGGTAAAGGTCCTCTCGTCTGGTTGGTTTACTGGACGAGAGACTCGCATCCTCGTCATATAACTGGAAGGTTGGCACACGGGGCGCACTAGCTGTTAGGTATATGGTACGTTGTACTACAACAGAAAGCAAAACAGATACAAGAAAATCTACTAAACAAAAACGGACTTTGTCCTCCAAAGGATATATTCCAGTCAACCTTTAAGTATTTGAGTTTGAGAGGATTGCGCGAAACAAGGGCGGAATGCTATTGTAAATCGATTACAATTTACATTACAATACGAAAATTACAATTAACATTTAGATATTACAAACGCTAGTGATTACGTGATCGTTTGAGAAAGTTTTGAACTGTTACTACTATAGTCGTCAACCCTTACTCATTCTACTGCAGGGATACGGGTCTCCCCTCAATTGAAAGGATTTAGAGCATACTTCACCACGCTGCTCAATTAAGGGTTTTCAGAGGCCAGTGTTTTCAAGCTGTCTAAAGGCCACTGACTTGGCTTAACGACTGTCATCTAATGACAACACCCGGGACCGTCGGGTTTACGTGTTACTGTTCTGTAAGATTTACATGCATTCTTCGGATAAAAAGTGTATGAATAAATCGTACTTATAAAGTATATACTGTATCCAAACAGAGCTTAGAAATAGACTATTTTCTAGCCCGGTCTAGACAGTACTGTACTAATAGTCACCGCGGGAGTAATCGATAGCAAGCTATAAGGAAAAGTCTTCAGTAGTTATTCTTGAAACTAAACTCAATTATATCCGATCCCAATCCAAAATAGTTCGAAATTTTATCCGCCAATATTACGTGAAACCTTTTATGAAACTATTATTACATTGAACCTTTTATGAAACCTTAAGTGACGAGCTCGGTGGCGTAGCGGTCAATGACGCGGCTTCGACACCAACGCTCGTGCGTTCGATTCCCACACAGGACAAACATTTGTGTGCATGAACATGTCTGTTTGTCTTGGTCTGGGTGTTTTCTATGTATCATAAGTATGTATTTACAAAAAAAAATGTATTTACGTATGTTTATCAGTTGTCTAGTACCCATAACACAAGCTTCGCTTACTTTGGGGCTAGATGGCGCTGTGTAATTTGTCTGACAATATTTATTATTATTATTATTTTATTATTATTAAGTAGCCTTAGGAAGTCGCTGGATGAGCATTGGGTAATGCCTATATTCAGGGCCCTACCGCCGAAGCTGAAGCCGATTACCATAGTAATTTTTTTATACGAAAAATTGGTCTTAGGTTAAAGTTATTGACAAACATCTTCAGCTTAGTCGGTAGAGCTCTGGGTTTCTTCCAGCTGAGCTAAACATAATTACCAACAATTTAAGCAGTAGTGTCATTTACGCATTCAAAAAATTTGGGGTGTAAGTGGTTCATCAACAACTTTGAACCAAAGCCAATTTCACCTGCACGCGGTACAGCCTGCTGACTGACAAACGAAGCTCTGGCGAAAAGAGAGGTAGGGAGCGTAATTGTAAGCTTAGTATAAGGTGGAGGTACATTCCCCAGTCGGGTAGCTACCCGATGGGGCAATGTACCTCCATCTCACAGAATACCGCAGCCAAATAACAATACCCTTGAGGGTTGTTGTGTTCCTGCGAGTGAGTGAGGTCACCAGAAAGGAAGGAGATGCTGCGTTGGCAGCGGAGATGGCGGCGCGCGAGCGATATTTTATGTTGCGAGCGTTAATATGGCTACGGTAACCGCTTTACATCAGGCGCTCCGTATGCTTGTCCGCCACACGATGTAGTATTAAAAAAAAACCGATGGTGCGATTACCATCGGTTTTTTTTTAATACTTCAACTTCACCACTAGATACCGGCTAATGATGTATGAACATACATACACAAAAACATTACCTTGTCTTATTCGGTAATTGGGAAATAGAATTCAAGGGCACTACCGCTTAAGCAGAAGTTGATTCAGACCGAAATATTATTCCAACTTCAACTTAGCTAGTAAGGATGTATTTTGCTTATGTAATTGTATGTACCCGGCACGTACTAGTATGCAATATAGAATGCATCCTATATGATAGTCAGGTTTATCCCTAACGACACCCAGTAGGCTATTGGTGCTCTGCCAAACTCTGTGCATCAACACGTAACTCTTTCACGGAACGCCGCGCTACATCAATATCCAACAATATCCTGAAAACTGATTTGGAGAGCGGTTGAAGTTCTCTGAAGCATACGGTTATTTCAAAGAGTTATACGTTGTAATATTATATGTCGCATGAGAGAGAGTTTCCTCTCGTCTGTGGGCGTATCGTTGTCCATGTTGAACAACAGGGGTTTAGCTCGAGATAATAAAAAGACACGTTGCCACTTATTACGTTAGCAACAATGACTATACTATATACTCTTAGAACTATATACTATATACGCTTAGAACTTGAGGTGCACGCGGCGCTCTGTCAGCTTTTATCTGTTGATAAAAGTGACTGAGTGACTTTATTTCCAACCCTAAAGTCAATCAACAGATTGACTTTTAATTTTCAACATCAATCTGCGGCTTAATTTCCGACATACGAGTGATATATAATTATAATTTGACATAATAGTACACTTGAATTATACATATATATAAATAAATAAATAAATTATACGTGGCTTGAAGGAAGTATTTTATTAACGAACTGACAAAGAAGGAAGGAATATGTTTTTTGGGATGCATGTACGGTATATGTATAGGGCACACTCAACAGCCTAAATTGTTTGACGGATTTCAACATTAGCTATCATTTAGATTGTTCTCAGCCGTAATGGTGACATATAAATTTCAATATGAAGCCTTAAAAATCATCAAAAATATTGGTAACAAAATAATATATTAAAATTTTGCAATTGGGTCTTTTATTTCGGGTCATTAAATGGATTAATTGTTTTCAAGCCGCCTTAAGTGCTCTAGTTAACTAAACCTTTCATAGCTGCTGCTCCAGTCGACGTTGCTCATGAGCCATATTACATTTTGACTGTGATTTTTACGTAAAATGGCCAATTTTGGCGTTCTTGATCTCGGAAACAAAAATACATTAACAATGTTGACTTATCGAATAGTAAGAATAGCTATTGGCATAGTAAGTAGCGGCCTCGCTTTTTGTAAATTTTGCTTAACGTTTTAAATAAACCCAAAATTGCAGAGAAAGATTTTCATAAAATGCGCGCATTCACTTTGAGCTCCTGAATTGTATTACTGTTCCAAACAAATGAAATAAAAAAAAATATTTTTATTTGTTATATAGTCGTATAGTACATAGTGGCCTCGGAATTTTGAAATATCATTGATTTAATATAGAAAAAAAACATTCTTTTAACCAAAAAAACTTCGAAAATCGCTTTAAGTAAGCTGTTAATTTCTCGATCAAACGACAATATTATTGAGTAAAATTTATACGAGAATAATTGTTACTTCATGATGAATAAACTTTGTAGCATGAATTTATTATCTTATTTCAATAACAACGATAAATATAACTTCAAAATCACTACTAAAAACGATGCACCGGCGGCCTTCGCGGGTTTAGTACTGCGCGAGAGCTCGTCAGCGTGCAAATGTAATAGGTAGACTGACACGCGCAACGACGCCAACGAGCTCCTCGTATTTTTATAATTAATTTAATATGTATTGAATAATAAATAAAAATATATATGAATATACCTTCACGCTAAATACGTTTTACTCTTTTTATTCGCCGTTACGGCCGTAGGGTAAGAACAACTCTGAAACAACCGACGGGACACTATCAGGAGAGCACAGGCGCGGAATTCATTTTAAAAACAGGTGCATTAAAGCTACTATGAACCCTGTCATCAGTTTGCTGTACTTTTTTTTTGTATATTATGTATTTTAGTATCTATATCGCATTTATATCTACCTACATATTTTTTATACAACTAAGGTGTTAAGGTAAACAAGCATACGTCCCGCCTAATGGTAAGTAGTCAGCCTATGGACGCTTGCTATACCAGAGGTATCACTCACGCGTTGCCAACCCTGTAAAAACATCTACTAACTAAACTACTATATAGATAATTTACTATCTGTCAAATATATATTATATATACTTATATTTACTATACGATTGATCACTGACACACAACCGAATATTTTTTATTCCAAAGAATCGTGAACTAGCCTATAAGCTCCCAAACGAACGAGTATGTCAATTGCTTTCGACGTGTCAATTACAGCTTTTCCATGTTATCCAAACTCTCAGATTTAGAAGAAGTCTAAACCGCGCGATAACGTTAATAAATATGTTACCAAAAGGATAGACAAATTCTTCTAAAATGCACCATTGCCCTTTGTAGGTATTAATAGTATTAAACTATTAGTACAAAGGTAGTGTACATAGGTAGTAATACACTACGTATTTATAGGAGTAAATCGAGACATATTCAAGGTATATTAATAGCACAGATGGCCGACCTACGTACGTGAAATATGATACCGTATACGATTATTCATATCTAATCCGAGATGATTCCTCAGGCGACATGTAGATAGGATTCTCTAGAGTTAAATGCATAATTGTATGAAGGTATAATAGAGCTTCGTATATTTATAATGAGACTAGCAACAGTCCCGACTTCGCATGGATTGCATTTATTCTGTAGAAGTGTAGACGAACGACTTGGTAAATGGATGAAAATGGTTATTGCAAGTCAACGTTAAAAATCAGTCATGATATACCTAGCTTACTTTATATATTTTATTTCTCACGTGATAACTTATAAATCGATGAACGCCGGCTGCACGCACGAAAAATCGTGACTCTTTGTCACCTTCCGCCTGAGCCGAGCGTGCAAACGAGAGCGCGGAACAAACTATCTCTCTTCCACTCCATCGGCCGATGTTTTCTTATGACGTTATCAAGAATAATTATCGTCGGTAAACCGACTTTACAAATTTATTCCATTTTATGTATTGTTTTCGTGCAAAGGAAACTCTCATAAGGCAATATTTTTTAGACAATTCACAATCAAACAAACTAGGTAATCCCTATTTCTATTAATGAAAACATATAATAATAATTTAATAATAATAATAATAATTTATTTATTTCTCCCACATAATAACACTAAAGTTTGCTTACACAATGAAATCATTTATAGTCCGATGTAGATACTTAACAAACAGCACATATCATGATACATGGATAGGACCTTACATATTATAATAATTAACAAATTTATGAGGGAGACAGAAGCACCAAACTAGGTAGACCCTGTATTATGGGCTCCTGGCTCCTCCGCTCAATGGATTATTTCAAAAGATATAACACTAAATAGGACTCGTGATATCGTAGATACGTAGATATCGTGCCAAATTAATTTAATTACATACTAGTAAAAAATAATAAGCGAAGTGGAACTCATTGTATGAATGTCTTGGCGTGGTGTGTATTTAAGTCTGTTTCTGTGCAGTTTTATGTGACGTGTCTGTGTGTGTGAATTGATGCATTGCGGTTAGTTAAGCTATAAATACACAAAATTAGATGCAATGCTGTAGTAGTTTTTCGGTATCATCATAATTTAAACTACAGAGCCATTCGGAGGTGATCCGTCTGCAATGAAATCGAGATAACTGATGTATATTTAATATCTTGTTGGCGTAATTGTATAGTCTAGGATTCTGGTACTTGCAAAACCTGAAGGCAAATGATGTACTGACCATCACCTCGATTGCTACTCTGTGGCGACGTCTTCCGCTATCACTGTCTCTAGATCTGTCCTTGCACAAAGTGGTCTGGGAATGCTGTTTCAATATTCTGGCAAGAATATTCAATTGCCTTACTGTCAAAACCTTCGCGTCCTTGTAGAGTTCTTCGGTAGAATAGAGCCGTGGCTTGAAAAGGCACACTTTCAAAATCAGGCGTTGCGCTCTTTCTACTTTTAACATAGCTGTTTTATTAGAAGATAGTAGGGACTGGCAAAGGGCGAGGTAAATAGTTTTGAGTAATTTAGCATCAACGACATGTCTTAGCTGCTTAAATATGTAAGTTAGTTTTCTAACTTTCTTAGCCAGGCCGTTAATGTGTTCTTTAAAATTAAGGTTACTATCGACCATTACTCCGAGATATTTTATTATCTGTGTCTCTGCAATTGTGGGACATGAACAGAGTGAGGATTCGCAGGAGCACGCATAAATTTTACGGTTAGCACCCGCTGCAGAATGGGAATCACGCATGGAAAAGGACATATATTTTGTTTTGTCAGAGTTGAGGGTGAGCGAATTTGTGGCCAACCATTTACATACACGTTTAAAGCCCTCCTGCGCTGTTACAAATACCTCCTTCCACGATTTACCATAAAATGTTAGCGTGGTATCATCGGCATATGATACTATGTTTAAATTTTTAAGATTTAACTTAAAGAGGTCATTTATATAGCATAAAAATAGCGTTGGACCCAGTATACTCCCCTGAGGGACTCCGTAATCTATCCGTTGATCATTACTTTCTAAGTCTCCTATACGCACTCGCTGAGTTCTGTTGGACAAATAGCTTTTAAAAAGATTCAGTTGTACCCCACGTATGCCCAAACACTCCAATTTTCTAATTAAAATTGGGAAGGACACCGTGTCAAAAGCCTTCGCAAGGTCGAGAAAGATAGTAATACATTTAGTTTTTTTGTCTAGTTTATTTGCAATAAATTCCGTAAAAGTATATACTGCGTCATCTGTTGATCTAGCTTTTCTGAAACCAAACTGTGATTCAGAGAGCAGTTCATTCGATTCTAAATAGTTTACCAATCTTGTATTAATGATTTTTTCTAATAATTTTGACAACGATGGAAGTATAGAGATTGGACGATAATTTGTAATACTATCTCTCTCGCCTCCCTTGTGAATAGGAATTACAATTGATTTTTTAAATGCGGTTGGAAATATGCCCTCTTCTAGACATCTATTAAAAAGGTTTGTGAGTGGAGACACAATATATGCTCTAACCCTTTTCAAAATATTGCCACAAATGCCATCCCAACCCGCCCCACAGTCAGGCTTGAGATTTAAAATAAGCCTATCAATTTCATCTTCACTGGTGCCAAGAAGAACAAAAGAATTATTCGACGTGACCGTGCAATAGTTAGGTGGAATCGTAGATTGAGGGGTATGATTTTTTTGTGCCAAATCTACACCAATATTTGCAAAAAACATGTTGACAGCATCAATTGAATCTTCTTTATTTTGTTTAAAATTAAGCAACTCTCGTGCGTGTTCTCTAGTTTTGGTGAGATTAGTTAAATCTTTAATCGTTTTCCACAGCTTTTTGTTATCAGTTTTGGCTGCAGATAGTTCGTCTTGTTCATATTTCCGTTTGCATTTTTTTAGTATGTTTCTACAAAAGTTTTTATATCGTATATATGTAGTTTTTAATATGTCATTATCAGGTTGTTTTTTTAATCTAGCATGCATTCTATCTCTATTTCGTATACATTTTAACAAACCTGGAGATATCCATGGTTCCTGCGCTATTTTACTTCTAGGTATTTTAATACATGTAGTGTTATTGTTTATAGCAGTTTGAATAATATTTACGAACCTATCCATGGCCAAATTAACATCCGGTATATCATTAATGGAATCAAGTGCACCGTCTTTAAAGAATTCCACAATTTTTTCATAGTTAATACGCTTTATTAGTTTATGTTTTACAATTGAGTCTTTTGCCCTTTGATTTAGGCAGAACAGTACCGCATCATGATCCGTGACTGCCGTTTGTAACAAAAAAGTTTTCGATTTAAGTCGTGTCCTTAACATTACATGATCCAGACAATTCTCTCCTCTAGTTGCGTGTGAGTATGCCGGAATAATCCCATGGTAAGTCAATAGCTCGAGATACGAAGTAGTATTATAGTTACAATTTAAAATGTTTATATTAATATCGCCAACGAGTATAATATTTTTAAAGGATTTTAGTTTAACAAAGAGTGTTTGAAGTGAATTTAAAAAAATTTCAATATTTACAAACGAAGGCGGCCTATAAATCGTTATAATGGCAGTTTCTTCTTTAATTTTGATAAGCAAACAATTTGCATCGTCAAGTTTCGGCTCTTCTACCATACATTGTAAGTTATTTTTTATATATACAACTACCCCGTCATTTTGATTAATATTCACAGATGTTGTAAATGAACTATAACCCTTAAGCCGTGGAATGTTACTAGTACGTGATAACCAACACTCGGAAAGAGCTATGATGTCACAATTCATATTAATACGTTTCAGGAGAACTTGAAACCCATCAAAGTTTTTCTTTATGCTGCGTATATTCTGCTGTATAATCTTTAGATAGCGATTACTGTCGGGTAACAACGTCGAACAGGATTCCGGTTCTAAACAATGTAATTCGCTTATTTCAAGCTCATCGATATTATTGATTAACTGATCCATATTTAACCACTTAATTTTGTTTTTGTAAACAATTCATATAATAATATGCACGTAACTTATTGTATTTAAAATATGAAGTTCAATTAATTAACAGAATACAAAATATATATATATATATGTATTTATATTCCATTATCATAATTATTGTAAAAAAATGTGTATGCATAGATACAAAATGGAAACAGGTTGCTTTATTACTTAATTGTGTATATTTTATTAAGAGGTATTAAGTAGTTTTTATTTTATGTATATATGCACACACATCCATGCATATTGTGCGGATAAATATGCGGATACATATATGCGCGGACACACACATACATACATATATATAAATATATATGCACATATACATACGCGTGCGCACACATACATACACAACACACGCACACACACACATGAAATACGTAGTCTATTTGTATTATTAAGAAAATATATGTCACATAATTTTTAAATTTTATTAATGAATAACAGAACCTGTAGTAAGCACACATTTTTTCTTTTAATATACCTATCAACAGACATATAGCAGTAACAGTTAGCCTATTGTATTTACGATATAATCGAATTGTTTTACTGTTTACCTTCATAAGCAGTGATAACAGAAAGGTACCAAAGTATTGCCACCACGAGAGAGCGTAATTTATTTCAATTACAATAACACGGTACAATGCAAAGCAATGGCTCAATAGACCACCCAACATACCATGCAAAAACATTAATTTGTACTCAATACAGATATAGCATGAGTGTGTATTTTCTGGGAATGTGTAGTATTTGATGTGTAATTGTTGCAATGAGACCACTTCATGCAACTTATAGAAATATGACAAAATGCTAACTATGATAATAGACAACAAGGCAAATAAGTAACAAAAACATAAAGCTAGTCATTGACTATTAACGAACTTATTAAAATCATCTTCATTGTACATACGTATAGGTGGAACCCCGTCCTGCTTTCGTAAAAAGACCGCCACCGTAGAAGCCCAACAATATTTGAATCCATTTGTAGATGCGTAGTCCCGAGCTAGAAAGTGCAGTCTCTTCATTTTAGGTGTTAGCAGTCTTGCAAGATAAACAGGGCGAAGTGGACCTTGCACTTTAATATGAGTAGTGTTAACCTTATTGTCACTATATTTTGTATTGAAAGACTTATACGCCAACAATACTTGTTCCTTCAGTATGGCAGAGACGAATTCCAATACTATTGGTGGAGCTTTTTCTGCTTTAGACTTCCCTCTGTAGATGTTGCGAAGATCTGATGGGTTTATGGGGATGTCGATAGTATGCCCCAAATTATTAACGATATCAAACAGATGGTCAGACGTCTCTTCATTGCAGCGCGGGATATTTCTTAACTCGAGAGAATATGACACATTTTTCTGTTCAAGATAATCAATTTTTTGTTCAAGTATTTTTATATAAGCTTGGTCTTCACGCCGGTCACTCTCCAGCTTTTCGAGCTTTGACTTTATATCTTCATACTGACTGACGACAAACTCGATGGACGATGTAATCTGCTGATTTTGTTGCTTAATTGTATTTACCGATTCAAGTATTTCTGCATATTTTTTATTTTGTTTTTCAGCCCAATTCGAGAACATATTTTCCATTTTGTGCATAAGTGACTCCATATCATCAGTTTGTTTTCTTTTTGGGGGTCGGCCCGAGGTGCTGGGGGTACTGGACCCTGATCGATCCGGCGTCGTACTCGGTTCTTTTATTGTTTGTTTCGTCGGCGAGTGCTTCAACATAGGCATTTTATTATTGTGCAATCAAAAATCTATAGATTTTTTTTTTTTTATATTTTGGTTTAATATTATTAAAGACCTGTGGTCTAATGTTTATTCAATATAAACGCGCGAGCGTAGCTGCGTAGGCCTATTTAGGCGCAAAAATATCTAGCCGACGGCAGTGCAATGTCCGTTTTGCAAACGATAGTAGGTATCAATGAATGCTTATCAATGAACACCTCGCTCCACTTGTGTTGTTGCACTGTTCTTGCGCAGGTAGGCGCGGCCCTCAGCAACTAATCCCGGTCCGTCTATCTATGTATGTATACGTGAATGAAGGCGTGATGCGCACTGACTTTAGTGACAATACAATGAACATATAGCTGTCACTATTGCACTTTTGCATTTATCACCACTATTTGTGTTATGCACTCCTGATACTTGGATAATATTTATTGATTAATTTTATTTGAATATTTAAATATTTCTGACTTTTTCACTTTAAACACGTCCGTACTCCACGAATCCAAGAGGGGAGAGCAAATATATAACATTCCGTACGACAAACGTTGATGAGTTTAGTTCGCAAAAACACAAACTCAACGCAGCGCGTTATGTAGTAAAGTAGTAAAATAGTGTTAGTGATTTCCAGATCTAATTTTAGATTTCGATGATTGGGCAAGTCGTCTAGAAAATATTTTGTAAGCAATTACCAAAATTAATAAAACACTCTTTTAAAGTCTCAAACGGGTGCGAGGTCGTTTGAAACGTCAGCGGTCGCGCATAACCGAAAAGACTCTACCATACCATACCACAAAAGTTTTTACCATTACATCTAAATATTTAAAATACACCAAGTAGTCTTCTGTCACTATTTTTTTATCGTTGTTGTCGAGTGTTTAGTGTCCAGTTTATTTTTATTTTCTTTTTTGTTAGAAAAAGCAACTGTCAATCATGTCATTATTATTATAGGCCAGCAACTTTTAAATTACCGACTGGAACGATTAGCAAGAAAACCGGAGTGAATTTTTACTGTACTAAAATATATTGCCTTTTCCCAGAAAATAAGCATATTTTGTAATTTGTTTTGACAAGCTGTCAGCTCTGCTCAGAACAACGTCTAAGAACTCGTAATTTTTGGCGACAATCCAAAGTTTGAGGTGTAACACTGCAATTAAAGAGAATGTACCCAATCCCGTGAGAAAAATGGAACTTGAAATTTTGCCGAATATTTACGAACTTTTTGTTATTTCTTCGCCTTTATATTATGTTCAGCTATCTAAAACTATTACATTAGTTAAGTAGAATGTGCATATTTAAATTTTAAATCATTGTAATAAACTAAATTACAATTCACCTTTTTTTTTATATATATCACTAAGGTGGGAAACAGGCACACGTCCTACTTGATGGAAAGCAGTTACAGCAGCTTGTGGATGCCTGCAACACCAAACGCGCGCTGCTGCCCTGTAAAAACCTCTACACAACCGTTTTGAAGATTTACTTGGCCATTTTTGCGTGACTGACTAATAAACAGAATAATAATTCATTTAAACAGTATTTTTTTATACCACGTCCGGTGGCAGACAAGCATACGGCCCACCTGATGTGAAGCTATTGCCGTAGCCATATTAACGCTCGCAACATGAATTTCGCTTACGCGCCGCCATCTCCGCTGCCACCGCAGCAACTCCTTCCTTAATGGTGATCTCACTCACTCGGGTTGCAGGAACACAACAACCCTCAAAGGAATTTTTATTTGGCTGCGGTATTCTGTGAGGTGGAGGCACTTCCCCAGTCGGGCAGTTTAAAAATACACTATGCCCTACCTCTTTTTTCGCCAGAGCCTCGTCTGTCAGTCAGTAGGGTGCACCAAGTGCAGATGAGGTTGACTTTTGTTCAAAGATATTGATGACCCACTTACACCCCAAAAATTCACTGATTCACGATGTATTAGAAATAGATCACTAACATCTCGTGGGAGACTTGACATGCAGTTCCATTGATGTATATATTGACAAAGCTACCACTGACAGACTAACGTGATAAATGAACCAAATGTATGCTCTATCCGGGTCGTATTCCAACTCCAAGACACATCGGATGTCAGTATTGAACATAAATGAAACAACGACTATGTTAGGCATAGACCTGTCTGTAGGGTGTAAATGGATCACCATAGTATTTAGAGCTAAAGCCCACCTAATCTGAGAGTGGTACACCCTGCCGACTAGCGAAAGAAGCTCTGGCAAAATAGAGGTAGGGTACAGCGTATATATATAAGCTGACCGACACGGGAAGTACTTCCACCTCACAGGATACCGCAGCCAAATAACAATACTCTTGAGGGTTGTTGTGTTCCTGATAGAGACTGAGGTCAGAAAGGAAGGAAATTCCCCAGTCGGGTAGCTTACAATTACGCTCCCTACCTCTCTTATCGCCAGAGCTTCGTTTGTCAGTCAGCTGGGTGCACCGCGTGCAGATGAAGTTGGCTTTAGTTCAAAGATGTTGATGAAGCACATTCACCCCAAAAATGTTTATCGCTTTGAATTTATCTTTAAAAGACGAGTCACTGACAGTGAATGAAAATTAAACGTTGGATGAATGAGCCCCTCTTCCCCCTTACCACCATCTCTTATTGCGATTCAATAATTGAATAGATTGAATGGTATGAATAAGCATTCTATTCAGTTATTGAATCGCAATAAGAGATGGTGGTAAGAGGGCTGTTCAGAAGAACTCAAAGCGCTTCAGAAGTAAGTATTAGGACGATACAGACTGGCAATAATAATAAAAATAAATAGATAAAAAGAAAGGAAGGAAGGAGCATAGGCTGGCAACGGATCGGCTACCCCTGAGTGTTGTTGATCTCCATGGGCGATGGTGATTCCTTTCCATCAGGTGATCTACATGCGCGTTTGCCCCTGTCTCACATAAAAAGAAATATATATAATTATATCTTAATTATTAAACAGTTAATAATTCCAAATCACCGCACAATACCGCTATATATCACAGCATACCTGTACACTATAACATTGGAAAAGGACAAATTAAAGTTGGAGAATAATTAGCAAAACATGTAGGAAATTAAACTTTCATTTAGCAATCCAAACATATGAAGTGACACACAAAAGATGGGGTAAGCTCGGGGCTTCAGAAGGCTTCAGCGAGCGACCGGCCCGATAACAGGTCCCTGTGATGTCCCTCACTATAAATAAACGAGTACAATTGTTATCAAAACGTTTTGCTTTTATTTCAATTGCCATAGCTTTTGTGGACTTCGTTTTGAATTTTTGACACTATCGTTTACTGTATAATATTTAAATCACTTTCGTGTTGAATTTTGCAAAGAATGAGATATCTGTTGGTTATTTTGCCTACATAAATGCTGAGAATATATATGTTACGGTAAATGATTACTATGATTATTATTAATAAAAACTAGTAATTATTAATACTTGCCTCATGATTTGGTAAATTTGATAAAACTGTGAAATTCATCATTTTTACTGGTTTTTATTAATAATTGACTATATGGTGTGGTAAAAGTAATAAAACAAACAAGAAACAATCTGCGTTCGTCCGATATTTATAGATAACTAGCTGTGCCCGCGACTTCGTCCGCGTGGAATAGTGTCTTTGGGCAGCATTTTTAAATATTTCGGCTATTTATTTTACAAATAAGACACATACGTATTAATACTTATATGAGTTGCAGTGTGCCATCTAGTGCTTATATAGCTCTTTTGTGGAACATTGTACATTCATCCCAACCAACAGCTTACACTGCTGCAACTTTCTTCCGCGCTCACCTCTTTTGCTAATGTTACATACCGGCATGTCCTCATCAGCTAAGTTCAATGGTAGTTTTAGAACCGAGTGCGCTATACCCCTATAACTATTTTGCTTTTAACCGTAAACACAGAAAACAAAACTTCTTATTATGAAAATAACTTATTTAAGTATTTTATTTAATTGTATAAAAACCTATTTAAAAAAATATTATAAACCCAAATGAATTAAATTTAACTAATTTTATTGACCCAAATAAACAAAATCTCTATACTAAGTATAACTTTTTACACTTGTACTTAAGAACTTGTTTTTATGAACCATTTGTAACCGATTCCTAGAAATCCCTTTCGGATATAGCGACTTCTGACTGAGTCGGCATGCAAAGGCATAAAGACTCATTCATAAAACTATTAAGCTTTCTTATCTTTTGTTTACATTCACAGATGGTCAAATGCTTTGTTTGTACAATGCCAGTTTCTCAATTTGTAATGACTGCGTAAATGTTATCTACATCAGGATAGCACTAATATTTTGTCTCTTGTCGCAAACTTATAAAACATTCATTCCATACAAACTTTCATCCCCTATTCCCTATTGTTATTTTACCCCCGTGTGGGTAAAACTTTTACAAACTTTGAATGTCATATTTATTTATATCGAATCAACAGCCTAAAAAATAAGTTTCAAGCTTCTAGCTCTAAAAATAACGATACTTCCATACAACCTTTCACCCCCCCCCCCCCCTTTTAACCCCTTACAACCCTTTTTTTGCATTAAAAAGTAGCCTATGTCCTTCCTCAGGCTCTAAACTATCTGTATACCAAATTTCATTTAAAACGGGTCAGTAGTTTTGCCGTGAAAGCAGGACAGACAGACAGACAGACAGAGTTACTTTCGCATTTATAATATTAGTAAGGAAGTAAGGATTCACTTATACCTTACATATTTCCATACAAACTTTCATCCCCTATTCCCTATTGTTATATTACCCCCGTGTGGGTAAAACTTTTACAAACTTTGAATGTCATATTTATTTATATCGAATCAACAGCCTAAAAAATAAGTTTCAAGCTTCTAGCTCTAAAAATAACGATACTTCCATACAACCTTTCACCCCCCCCCCCCCTTTTAACCCCTTACAACCCTTTTTTTGCATTAAAAAGTAGCCTATGTCCTTCCTCAGGCTCTAAACTATCTGTGTACCAAATTTCATTTAAATCGGTTCAGTAGTTTTGCCGTGAAAGCAGGACAGACAGACAGACAGACAGACAGAGTTACTTTCGCATTTATAATATTATATAGTAAGGATTAGTAAGGAAGTAAGGATTCACTTATACCTTACATATTTCCATACAAACTTTCATCCCCTATTCCCTATTGTTATTTTACCCCCGTGTGGGTAAAACTTTTACAAACTTTGAATGTCATATTTATTTATATCGAATCAACAGCCTAAAAAATAAGTTTCAAGCTTCTAGCTCTAAAAATAACGATACTTCCATACAACCTTTCACCCCCCCCCTTTTAACCCCTTACAACCCTTTTTTTGCATTAAAAAGTAGCCTATGTCCTTCCTCAGGCTCTAAACTATCTGTGTACCAAATTTCATTTAAATCGGTTCAGTAGTTTTGCCGTGAAAGCAGGACAGACAGACAGACAGACAGACAGACAGAGTTACTTTCGCATTTATAATATTATAGTAAATATAGTAAATATAGTAATATAGTAAGGAAGTAAGGATTAGTAAGGAAGTAAGGATTCACTTATACCTTACATATTTCCATACAAACTTTCATCCCCTATTCCCTATTGTTATTTTACCCCCGTGTGGGTAAAACTTTTACAAACTTTGAATGTCATATTTATTTATATCGAATCAACAGCCTAAAAAATAAGTTTCAAGCTTCTAGCTCTAAAAATAACGATACTTCCATACAACCTTTCACCCCCCCCTTTTAACCCCTTACAACCCTTTTTTTGCATTAAAAAGTAGCCTATGTCCTTCCTCAGGCTCTAAACTATCTGTGTACCAAATTTCATTTAAATCGGTTCAGTAGTTTTGCCGTGAAAGCAGGACAGACAGACAGACAGACAGACAGAGTTACTTTCGCATTTATAATATTATAGTAAGGATTAGTAAGGAAGTAAGGATTCACTTATACCTTACATATTTCCATACAAACTTTCATCCCCTATTCCCTATTGTTATTTTACCCCCGTGTGGGTAAAACTTTTACAAACTTTGAATGTCATATTTATTTATATCGAATCAACAGCCTAAAAAATAAGTTTCAAGCTTCTAGCTCTAAAAATAACGATACTTCCATACAACCTTTCACCCCCCCCTTTTAACCCCTTACAACCCTTTTTTTGCAATAAAAAGTAGCCTATGTCCTTCCTCAGGCTCTAAACTATCTGTGTACCAAATTTCATTTAAATCGGTTCAGTAGTTTTGCCGTGAAAGCAGGACAGACAGACAGACAGACAGACAGACAGAGTTACTTTCGCATTTATAATATTAGTAAGGAAGTAAGGATAATGCCAATATAATAAATAGTCAATTATTAATAATGAAGCTTACTTGGCCACATACATTTAACTTTGTGAGACCATGTAATATTGCAATAAATAAATCTTCTATAAATATAAAAAGAAATATTTGTTTGTGTGTTTGTATGCGTTCCTTTATTATTCTTCTGATTGCGATGAAAATTTGCTGAGTTGTTCCGAGTAAACCAGAGAAAGTTCCTGACCTCCACAACATAGCATTTCATCTCATGTGTGGAACAGCAAATTCAAAATAATAATTTAAATGATGGCATGCTCTTATGAAAATTAACCATAATCGTGAGGTTAGTTTTATGTAAGAAGGTTATTTAATTTATGACTAAGAATAAGTAAGTAGTATTCTAATTACATTCCATAAATATTATATGTAGAAGGGACTTCATATACTCCCAATACTATTCAATGCAATAAAAAAAAACCTAAGTTCACACCAAAAAAATCTTCTTCTTCTTTGTCTTTATCATTTATCTCATTTAGTTGGCGTCAGCTCTCCTCGTTCTCTTGCACCGACTGATGCAAGAGTCACGATCTCACGATTTCTGCCCTGGCTTGTCTATTTTCCCAATCAGGTTCGGTCCAAATCATTTACCTCCAAAAATTGACACAGTAAATCTAAACATTAATAATCTGGGTGACGTGAAAATTAATAACGACTTTATAGCCTGACAGTACTTACGACGTCACACCCGCACGTCACAGAATACCTTTCTTCAAATTCTTCTTAATCCTTACCTGCGAGGGACAGAAGGATTACCACAAGCGCATATTGTTTACGATTTAGAGCCTTATCACACGACGCACGGATCGTCGGAAATAATCCGATTACACGACTTCACTGGGTTTGAATTAAAAATGAGATGTGCTGGGAAATAATAACGCGCCCAATATTCTCGTCTCGTCAAGTATGAATCGCATAGACATTGGACTTTCGTTTTATGATGTTTTTGTCTCATTTATGTGCCTCGTCCTTTGTTTTATTCATACATACGCACTTTAAGGGAATATTGCTGACAGATAAGGACTATAATGTGGACTTACAAAGTAATATATGAAATACTTTCTCCATTAATTTTGGGAACTGATTTGTTGAGATTAACTTTAAAAGATTCTTTTTAAACTAGCTTTTGGCCGCAGCTGCGCTCAGATGAACACATTACCGAGATAAAAAGTACTTCAATGCAACGTATTCTCAGGAACCTATATCAAAGGATTCTTTAAGAATGGTCCTGAATTGGCTTTTACAAATTCGGCAACACTTAACCGTCCATAGGCTTACCATCAGGCACGTTGTATGCTTGTTTCCCACTTTAGATAATCACGCGCTTTGCGTGATTGAGGCACATACATCTAAACGTCTTCACAATCTTCGTAAGACAGTCTACAAAATAGGGATTAGTTAAATTTCAAGTCGGGAAAATTTCGTTTTCTCTTATAAAATCAATCCTTCAACTTTTTATACCAAGAATATTTTTTCCATAGAACGATAAAATGATTTTACAGGAGTAATAGAAAACAATAATCTAAATAATCTTCAATAAACGAGTTTTAAGGCTGACTCAAACAGCCGCGATGGCGGTGGCGGTGGCGGTGGTGATCTGATCGCGCGATCACTTGTACACAGACTGCCGCGGTGGCGATCAGGGCGTGACCAGCGATCACAGCCATACCGCGCGATCAAGCACGCGCATTGTTACGGTGTTGTTACAACAAAACAACCATAGCGCGACTTGTGGCGCCATCTGTTGGCCGATAGCCCATCATACAGCGTCTCTATAGTAGAAAAAATACTTTTTACCTCCATATTAGGGATTTCCAGGATAAAAACTAATCTATGTCCTTCCTCGGGTCTTAAACTATCTCCATACCAAATTTCATCAAAATCGGTTCAGCGGTTTTAACGTGACAAGGTAACAGACAGACAGACAGAGTTACTTTCGCATTTATAATATTAGTTTGGATATTTTATTTTTAATTCTATTGTTTTTATAGTCCGCGTGCGATGTATCATAAAGAACTGGGTAATTTTGTAATAATTTCTATTAGGTGCTCCGTTTTGTCCGCAGCCATATTGAACTTATGTGACGCGGTGACGCGATCAGTTGTGATTATTTACAACTGAACGCCACCGTGATCGCGACCGCGGCCGCGACACTACAAACCAACGCGGTGGCGATCAGGGCGGGGCTAGGGCGTGGTTTGCGGTGGCGGCCAGCCGCGTCAAAGCCGCGCGTCTCCCGCGCTTGTTTGAATGTTTCCTTGTGTTACCTAGCGTTACAACTGAACGCCACCGCCACCGCCACCGCTGATCGCGGCTGTTTGAGGGGGCCTTTAACTGTGGTAAAACAATAAAATCTTTTTAAACGAGTTTTAACTGTGGTAAAACAATAAAATCGTTTAAATCTTTTTAATTTTAATTCAATTAGCATAAAATATATAAGCAAATATGATCTCGTTAACCCTTTTACGGAGTACACATAATTAGTTTCGTAAGAATCTGACAATATCAGCCCTATTCGTTATTTTACAGAGGGGTCATTTAATTTACATACTTATAACGCATGTAACTGACTCACCACGATCTGTAGAACCAAAGCCAAGCTCACCTGCACGTGGTGCACCCTGCCGACAAGCGAAAGAGAGGTAGGGTATTTGTGAGCTGCCCGACTGGAAGTACCTCCACCTCACAGAATAATTGTGATTTACACAATTTTCTTGATGATTGTTCCAGGGTTGAAATTTGGAATAGCCTGTACCTGTTCCAAATTTCAACCCCAGTTCCAAATATCCAGTGGTTTGAACATTGATAGATCAGTTAGTAATCGTTATCTTTTATAGATACGGAGAAGAAGATTACAAAACGTGCTGTACACTACAATGAATTCTCAGAAGTTTCATCGTTTTAATTGACCCATTTTCAATTTCACCATTTCACCCCTTCCCCCGTCATGGGGAGTGACTATTTTGCTTTGTAAAAATCGGGTGGTGTCTGGGGACGTCCGACTGACGCTTACTTTTAGTGTAGTTCCGCGCTAATGGAATGGAAAGGTAGCAGTAACAATACTGATGTTTTTTTCCCGATACATCCTTCCATTAGTTCATTTGAATCAGTTATTTTTTATACGGATTCTTAACACCCTTTTTATCATAGACAGGAATTATTTATACATCGCCACAAAGATAATTTCTCCTCTCCATTTAAAATCCTCTTCTCTCGTTATAAAATTATGGAGATTGCTTACTTAGAACTTATTTAAACAAATTGGACCGTATTCAGTATAAAATTTGATGTGAGGAAATTTAATCATATTTCGAAATATCGTAGAGCTCGATCAGTTACCCGTTTTGCATAGTAGAAATCTTCACTTCGATCAAGCAAAGATTCCATTATAGGCATTCTTCTTCATAACTCCCATCATCATCATCAGGTCATTTTAATCTTCACTACAGGAGCATGACCCTCTCTCATCCGTCCCAGACAGAAGGAGGATTTGGCCTACACTCCCCACGCTGGCCAAACGGGTTGAGGAGGCCTGATCGATGTTTGATAATGTATTTTAGTCCCTTAGTCGCCTTGTACGACATCCACGGGAAGAGACGGCGTGATTCTATTCTAGTCTGCCGGAAACCACACGGCCAATTCATAACTTCCATTGCTACTCAAAATCCTTTACATTGTAAGTATTTTAAAAAGAAGATATTCCCATATCAAAATATTTTGTTCCACAGATCGCCACAGAAGGTCTGGCTCTCTGGACGAGGCGGCAGAAGACAGCAGTGACAATGGGGGTAGCACGCCGAAGAAGAAAACGGCCATTGAAGAACAGTGGGAGAGGTCTGGTGGCTTCGAGCTCATTTCCGTGGAACAAGAAACGTATGAGAAGTACTTCTACGGTTCGGAGCACTGGAACTACTTCACCAATGACGAAGACCTGGGTCCTGTTATCCTGTCTATTAAGCAGGAAACGCTCAATGCAAGAGATCAGTTTAGGTAAATTTCTTATTTATATATTTAATCAAACTAAGGTTCAAGTACCAAAGTAATACCGCAATACATTAACATATTATAGAGTAGGATGAGCCAAGTGGTTGGATCGCTACCAGTTGCTGCTTAGAGTCCGAGGTCGCGGGTTCGATTCCCACACAAGAAATAATATTTTTAGTGTATGAACACGTCTTTTTGTCTTGATGTGGGTGTTTTCTATGTATTTACAAAAGGGCAGCGTGTAACTGGACTATTTATTTATTTTTCTTAAGTAGCAAGGTAACAGCGGTGACCACATTGTTATAAATAGTGAAATTCGTTGCAACCTGAGGGGCAAAGCTCTTGCTACTATTTGTTAGATGAAGACATTTTTTCAGTAGCTCACATTGCGGATTCTATAAAAAATAAATTAACTATCTAAAGAGTAATGGGCCTGTTGTTGATGGCGTCTGTATGCTATATGCTTATGATCAGGCAGATCTTTCAATATATAAAATGTATAGTCTTAGATATATATAAAAAAACACGGGTTGCACTCCGGGAGTGCCGGCAGAAGTGAAAATTGGAACATTAACGTTGTGCATTTTTGAATATTTTGGAATGGTTAGGGAATAATTTCGCACGAATTCCTTTATTTATCAGTATAAAAGTACTATCATTTATGTAGTAATATACAATATTCATTTATTGCGCTATCGTACACAAACATGACAATTTATAGTACAATAAAAATAAACAGCAGTAGCAGGCATACATTTTCGCCGTGCGGTAGAAAGAAAGAGGGATATCACTTCCTCTCCTACGCAGCGCCGGCGGTCAACGCGGTCCTTCTTACGAATTTTCGATCAGGCCACGTGTCCTAACACGAGTTTAACATTTTTTACCCATCCCAAAAAGTGCACAACGCCGCTAAAGAAGTTTTCACTTCAAAAAATATACAGAAACTTTAAACACTAATAGCCTACCTACTTAGTTACAGTACAAAAACCAATTTGAGATAATAAGAGAGCCTTAATTGATAAAATATCCAGGCGTCTGGAATTATTAACATCTCTGGAATGTACCCAATCTCATCGCCTCACGAGAAAACAGTCTAGAACGGAATTTAATTGAGGGAATTTAATTAAATAGAATATTAAACGATATACTGACGTGAGCCGTTGGATTACACAGGCGACGGCGACGGCGACGCTTAACAAAATATGAAATTCCATTGAAGGTAAATCGCCACTGGCAATGACACAGCAAGTGAAAATTATATGTGTCAAGAATATTTTTTAAGCATGAATTTTAAGTTTGTGCGTGCCGTTGAATAACATCTTTTAATCTTTTAACAAGATTTTTATTTGACACTTCCACCACCAATCATACAATCATTATATTAATACGTGAAACAAAAACTTTGTACCCCTTTTTACAAAAATTGAGGAGTATGAAATTTCGCACACACATAGTTTATATAGAGAAGGAGTGCCATATGTTAATATATTTTTTTTATAATAAAATTTTATGCATAAAAATAAATATAATCAATAAAAAAAACATTACACACCATGTATACTCTTTTGTTTATTGTTAAAGTCATGTTATGTCATTATAGTCGAATTTCGACTAATGGGCGACCTCTAGTTATAATTAATAATCATATAATTGTGTGAGTGAGGTCACCATAAAGGAAGCAGTTGTTGTGTTGGCAGCAGGGGTAGCGGCGCGCGAGCAATACTTTGTGTTGCGAGTTAATATGGATTTGGCAACCTCTTCAAATCAGGGGGGGCCGTATGCTTGTCTGCCACCCGACATATAAAAATCGTACTTATTTACAGTTTCTTGATCACCCTCATCAAGCAGAAATTATAAAAACACATAATGCAGTTTCAATAATGTTCATTAGGGTTCCGTACCTCTAAAGGAAAAACGGAACCCTTATAAGATCACTTTGTTGTCCGTCTGTCTGTTTGTCTGTCTGTCTGTCAAGACCCTCTATGTCGAGAATGCGTGGAGGTATCAAGCTGAAATTTGAACTGTATACTCAGATCAATGGTCCCATTAAGTTGTAAAAAAATCAAACTGCTAAGTTTACGTAATAAAAAGTTACGGCCGTTTCTTCAGCAAAAAACGCATATTTCGACACATTCTCTAGGGAATCAAAACCTATAGACCCCTATTTTTTTAGATTTAATTACAAATATATAGTTTTGAGATCAAGAGGGAAGAGGGTAGGAGGGAAGGGTACTTCCCTCTTGACCTAGAACTATGAAATTTGGCAAGTAACATTGGTATAGAGTACAAGTACAAGATTAAATCTCAAAACTATATATTTGTAATTAAATCTAAAAAAATAGGGGTCTATATTTTTTATAGGAGGTCGAAATTTCAAATTGAAGCTGCTAGTTCAAATGGAGTATCATAACTATCATATGAAAGGGCTTAATATGCACATTGCAAAACATATTTTATTTATTTTTTCCGATGCAATATTTCTTATTTATAATGAAAAATATCAAAATTATAATGATCCTACGTACGGAACCCTCGGTGGGCGAGTTCGACTCGCACTTGGCCGGTTTTTTTTAAACCATGTTTGAGGCTTCTATATTTAAATAATAAAAAAAAAAACAAAATAAAAATATCTATTAAAAATTTATCTTATAATTTATTTACCCCAGCGTACGGCACGGGTTTTTTACAAGGTGTCTGTAATCAAATCTTGCAAGTTAAAATTCAGCCACTTTCCAGGTTTGCTTGACAATGTAAGACTCATCATTTTTAATCCAATTTAAAACAAAATGACAATTTATAATTTTCACACCCTGTTATGGGTCTCAATTGAAAGATATTGACGAGCGAAACACAGTAATATTACTTATTATATATAAACACTTATTTCACCCTATTTAGATAAAGCATCCCTGCTTAATATGGTTTCACGCAGACACTTTCATTTAGCAACTCTCATGTTTGATCTCGTCAAATTTAAAAATCCAGAATATTTATACAAAAAGTTAAAGTTCTGCACTACAAAGTATGGGGCTGGTGTTCTTCGATCGACACGTCCTCAACTGGCGGTATACAAGCACAAAACTGTCACTTTTACGGGTAGCTTCCGTTACCAAGCGACCAAATGTTGGAATAACATTCCTTCCATCATAATAAGATTTCTAACATCAAGACCAAATTTTAAGAAACAATTAAAGCTGTTTTTGTTAGATTATCAAAAAAACGGTTCGGTGCAATCGCTTAGGTAATGGTGACTATGTATTCGGAATTTATTTTTTATATATATTATTTGTATTTGGTAGCAATAATATAAGGGTTGATTTTGTAGCTGAATTTTACTGTAGTATGTATTCCTATTAAGTATAATGTCTTTCAAATATGTGGTATCTTGGCTGACACGTCTGTGGCGTTTGGATGCGCCCAGCACCTACTCAAAGGCAATAACTGAAAATCAGTGTTTTGCTCTCTGAGCAAGTCCAACACTGAGTTGTTGCCCGTTTGTATCAGTGCAACACACGCCGAACAACGGAGCGGGGGATGGGGCTTCGGTTAATTTGTGAGCTCTAATATATATAAGTTCTGTTTTATTATTAGAAGTATTTTAAGTTTCTGTATTTTGTGTGTTTCAGTGTGCAAATAAAAATGTTATCTATCTATCTATCTAATATTTTTTTTGTTTTATTATTTTTTTACCAACAAATAAAAACTTGCTTCAATTATACGTCCGTATTACAGAAAAAAATCAGTATAATATCAGTTACCTAGTATCCATAGTACAAGCTTAGTTTAACTGCTTTACTCAGTTTGAGACTAGATGGCAATATGTAATTTGTCCAGGAATATTTATATTTTTTTAATGTGTATTCTTGTTCTCTTGACGATGACGATTTCTTGACATCGTTGCATATTACGATTCGTAAAGGAACGAAATACACGTGATGTGACGTGACGAGAGAACGAACGGGACGGGATGGCACTTGACAATGTGCCTACCTTACTATTTACCGTCACTTTACTTCGTTATCTGCACGTGCCTGTCCCGTCCGACGTATCCCTTTACATACGACGCCACGTCGTCGCCTCGTCAGCTCTATATAAATGTCTGATATTTAAAACCACGGCTGTTAAAAGGTTAAATGAAAAGAAAAACCGTCTTCATTATCGTCGACGCCTCGTCGATATGATACGCTTGACTATCTACAGATCAGATTCAAATTGAAATTTATATGGAACCAACGAAAACAGCAGAATTGAACTAACCCTTCTTAACTAAACTAAACCTTCTTATTGTTACATCATCATCATCATCAGGTCATTGTAGTCTCCACTACAGGAGCACGTCCGTCTCTTAAATATTTTTCTAAATTAAATAAATAAATATTCCTGGACAAATTACACACGGCCATCTACTCCCAAAATAAGCAAAGCTTGTACTATGGGTACTAGATAATTGATATAATACTATGATATATATTTTTATCTAAATACATACATATAACACATAGAAAACACCCAGACCAAGACAAACAGACATGTTCATGCACACAAATGTTTGCCTTGTGCGGGGATAGAACCTGCGACCTTCGAGTCAAAGTAGCCATTGCTAACCATTCGACCAGCGGGCTCGTCATGTAAGAAAGAATTAAAGTGGATTTAATAAAAAAAATTAAAACAGTGGATTATGTAACAGATAATGTTACTGTTGTTAGTATCTTTATTGCACTAAAGTTGCAGGACACAGTAGAAATAAAATTATTACACGAATTTGTACAAAGTCGGACTTATCCCAAAGAAGGACATCCCCGCGCAAGACATAATATTTGTGTGTATGAACATTCATACATACAAATATTATATGTCTTGCGCGGGTATCGAACCCGCGACCTCAGAATCAAAGTGTCCACTGCTAACCATTCAACCACCGAACTCGTCAATTACATACTATCTGACGATTGCAGGCAGAACCTCAGTTTCTATGAGACATGTATCAACGTAATAACCTGATTCTTAAGCTATCACGAACATCTTCAAACTAATACAATCTACATCTAATTAGGCTTTAATATGTTCCCGGTATAATACGTACCAGGAACATATTAGAGCCTAATTAGATGTAGATTGTAGACAGAGTAGTTCTAGCACAGTATAAGTAATAGTACTACAGTATGGCCACTCCCTGCCGCTCTTTCGTGTCGACCTCACCTCCCCTCTGAGACAAATCTGGAACAGTTTGTACGACGCCGCACGCACATACGCTCATTCACGCTCTGCACAGACGCCATTGTTTATATAGAGCAAATGATGCGAGTTTTGTATGGAGTGGCCGAGGTGTGGTTCTAGACAGAATAGTTGCTCAATCCATAACATATCAATGTCCATTATTGTTATCTGTTCTACTGTACTGATATCGGGTGTCACATAATTAAAACAAGATTATTAAATAAAAAACCCTTTTTTTATTCTTTTGATTATTAATTTTGTATAACCCTACACCCGTGTCACAAGTCTCGGGATTTGCTTGGGGCTTCTCTCTCTGCCACACGATAGACCCGCACGGTGAATCCATGGAAGCTAAGAAGTTCGTCTCTATCATAATGTACATAGGATAAAGTTATGTATGGAATACCACTTCGGGCAAATGGCGTCCACGGCTTTGCTGGTTCAAACACACACTTTTGTCGAAATTTTCTATAATAACTAGCTTTCGCCCGCGGCTTCGCTCGCGTGAAATTCGGGGCAAACACGTGTTTACTCATTTATCTATAGAAGTAGTCGTGTAAAGTTTAAGATAAAATAATCAACCAATCTCATTTCCCCATAAAATTTTTGGACCCCCGTTTCACCCTCTTAGGGGTAAAATTTGAGAAGTCCTTTTAACTAATTTTATGTCCACTATGTTATATTTACAAATCGATGCCATTTTCGTAGGTAACGTTCCAGAAAACCATAGAATTAATACTTTGGTATTATGGCATTTCAACCCGATCGCACTCCCACATGGGGTGATTTTATGTCACGTAGGCTGTGTTGGATTATAAAATAGTTATTTTTTCTGTAATCAGCGACCCGATAGACTATAAAACAATACCCATGACGATTTTCAGACTTTTTGACCGCATTTTAGACATTTCAACCCCACCCCACGTTTCACCCTCTTAGAGGTAAAATTTGAAAAATCCTTTTAAATAATTTCTTGTCCCCTATGTTATATTTTCAAATCGATGCCATTTTCGTAATTGACGTCCTAGAAAACCATAGAATCAACAACCATATTGATAATATGACATTTCAACCTCATCGCACCCCCACAGGGGGGATTTTATGTCACGTCGGCTACGTTTGATTAGAAAATAATTGTTATTTTCGTAATCAGCTACCCGATAAACCATAAAAAGAATACATATGACGATTTTCAGACTTTTTCACCCCCTTTTAGACATTTCCATCCCATCGCATCCCCACAGGGTCGACTTTTTGTCACGTCGGCCATGTTTGATTTGAAAATAGTTGTTATTTTCGTAATCAGCGACCCGATAAACCATAAAAACAATACCCATGACGTTTTTCAGACTTTTGGGACCCATTTTACCCTTTTAGGCGTTGAATTTTGAAAAATTCTGAAACCTGTGTTTAGTCAATTATCTATAGAAGTCCTCATGTAAAATTTAGGATAAAATAGTCCAACTAAGCTCGTTTCCCTATACAAACTTTGGACCTCCGTTTCATCCTCTTAGGGTTAAAATTTGAAAAATCCTTTTAAATAATTTCTTATCCCCTATGTTATATTTTCAAATCGATGCCATTTTCGTAATTGACGACCCAAAAAATCATAGAATCAACACCCATATTGATATTATGACATTTCAACCCCATAACACCCCCACAGGGGGGATTTTATGTCACGTCGGCTACGTTTGATTAGAAAATAGTTGTTATTTTCGTAATCAGCGACCCGATAAACTATAAAAACAATACCCATGTCGATTTTCAGACTTTTTCACCCCATTTCCTGGAAAAATCCTGAAACACGTGTTTACTCAATTATCTATAGAAGTACTCGTGTAAAGTTTCGGATAAAATAGTCCAACTAATCTCGTTTCCCCATACAAACTTTGGACCCCCGTTTCACACACTTAGGGGATGAATTTCGAAAAATCCTTTCTTAGTGTACCCCTAGACGTTATAAGGAACCTACGTGCCAAATTTCGAATCTCTAGACCCAGCGGTTTGGGCTGTGCGTTGATATATCAGTCTGTCAGTCAGTCAGTCAGTCAGTCAGTGAGGACTTTGAATTTTATATTTATAGATTTTGCATAAATCCGTGTTTCGGAGGGCACATTAAGCCGTCGGTCCCGGCTGTTGTCAGTAGATGACAGTCGTTAAGCCAGGTTAGTTGCCTTTAGGCGGCTTGAATATACTGGCCTCCACCAAGCCGCAATTACCATCATTACTTAACTAGCATTGTTAGTGATAGGAGAGCGTATATTAAAAATGGACTATATTTTTAACCTACTTCAAAAAAGAAGGAGGTTCTCAATTCGACTGAATATTTTTTTTGTATGTATATTATTCGATATCTTTGCGAATTACGAACCGATTTTCAAAATTCTTTTTTTATTTGAAAGGGTATGATTGCAAGGTGGTCCCATATTCACCAAGTCAAGATCTGATGATGGGATACCAGGGAAATCAAGGGAAACCCTTAAATTTTATAGGCACGTATGGTCAAATTCAATTTTTTTATTTGAAAGGGTAATTGCGAGGTGGTTCCATATTCCCAAGTCAGGGTCTGATGAAGAGATCCCAGAAAAATCGAGGGAAACCCTTAAATTTGCCCTATGGTAGCCGGCAGAATAAAATTGTGCCACTCCATTGCTCTGCGCTGGATGTCGTACAAGGCGACTAAGGAATCTTGTGTCACGCGATAACTTTTCTCCCGGAAGATGGGCAGCAGCGTCTGCCGAGGTATTCCACCAATAAGCTGCGCTCGCCAACTGAAGTCAGTTTCAATTTTTTTTTTAAATCATTATATTATATAAAATAAAATGAATACAAGGCCAGAAGAACTAAGAAAATATATTTACTTTCACACCGTTCGGCACTTGACATTAGAATATTTTACAAAAAAAAAGCAATATAAAAATGACATAAATTTAAAAATATTATTAAAAACTTTCACACCGTTCGGCACTTGACATTAGAATATTTTACAAAAAAAATGCAATATAAAAATTACATAAATTCAAAAATATTATTTTAAAAAATCTACAAAAGAGGCACATAACAGTTGGCGAGACTGCCAGCAACAAGCATCGTTAACCCTACATGCATTGACGAGCCCGGTAGTCGAATAGCTGTTTTGATACCGCTATCGTGAGTTCGATCCCCGCACAAGACAAACATTTGTGTGCATGAACATGTCTGTTTGTCTTGGTCTGGGTGTTTTCTATGTGTTATATGTATGCATTTACAAATATACATACTAGCTGACCCGGCAAACGTTGTTTTGCCATAAAAAATAGATAACAACCTATTCTCAGACCTACCCGATATGCACACAAAATTTTATAAAAATCGGTCAAGCCGTTTCGGAGGAGTATGGTAACTAACATTGTGACAAGAGATTTTTATATATTAGATATATTTAACATATTTATCAGTTACCGAATACCCTTAGTACATAGCTTTGCTCAGTCTGGGACTAGATGGCAGTGTGTATAATACAAAACAATACTGTTTATTGCACCAAAAACAGTATAAAAAATAATGGCAATAATGACTTAATCTTGTACAAAAGGCGGCCTTATCGCTAAGTGTGTAATGTGTCAAGGAATATTTATTTATTACCTACATTAAACAATGTATTCATAATAATTTAGACAAGAAAAAACGCAAGGTATCGATCCGAATAACCTAATCATAAACAAAACGTGTAAGAATTTAATTATCAAATTGAATCCGAACAATGGTGACAAAATCCGAGTCAAAGGGTGCAGTTTAATTAAAAACAGCAAGCGATTGTATAACGGAACGGCCGCGGAATGTTTGCAGGTGCCATTATTAACTGGCCAGAAACGACCTCTCGAGCCCTCTCGTAAACTTCTGGATTCAATTAGCATAATGTTGTCGGTAAGGTGGAACGTCCTACGTTTGAAGCTAAAATTTTTCAGTTTTATGCAGCCGCACGACACAAGTTTTGCTTAGGCAGACCAGTATTACTACATTTTCAACAACAAAATAGAAAATTCGTCTGTTTTGTCCCTTACCTGACGATAACAAAATTTCAGCTTTGAAAATCTACAATATTAACTTAGGAGGATTTTTTTAGGACATTTTGAAAATGATAAAACACATACGTCATCAACCCATAATCGTCCCACTGTTGGGATACGAGTATCCCGTCAATCGAAGGGGCTTAGAGGCTTAGGGCTCCACCACGCTGCCCAGCTGCGGGTTGGCTGAGGCCAATGTTTTCAAACCGCTCTAAGACCATTGACTTGGCTTAACGACTGTCATCAAATGACAACATCCGGGACCGACGAATTGACATGCCCTCCGAGGCACGGAGGAGCTCGAGATAAATAAACCTATTCACAGACAAGCTGCCGTCGACGTTGCTTAACTTGCGTGTTCGATTAGACTAACACGCGCAACGACGCCATCAAGTTCCAAATAAAACAAAAATAAAAAATATTTTTGCTAATCTTAATGTTTGGAATAATACGTAACATTGGCACAATCGTATCCTGATACAAAAATCGGCCAAGTGTGAGTCGGACTCGCGCACTGAGGGTTCCGTACCATTATCTATAAAAACGGCAAAAAAAAATCACGTTTGTTGTATGGGAGCCCTTAAGTATTTGTTTTATTTTTATTTAATTATTTATTTTTAAAGTGAATATAAAACTAAATATTATGTGAGTATTTCAAACGTCTACCTATTGCTGTTATCAATTGCGAGCAAAAACGAGCAAAAATATCACGTTTGTTGTATGGGAGCCCCCTTAAATATTTATTTTATTCTGTTTTTAAGCTATTGCATAGCTTCTATCGCGGGCCTTGAGCGCGGGGACCGAATCCAGAAATTCCGTAACGAAAAAACCTCACGCTCCCCACTCCGACGGGCAAGGAGGTGTGGCTTGAAGGCCGTGCATCGTCTAACGTCGTTTCAGTTCGGCAGTCTTCGACACGGCGTTGTGTGCGTGCGATTAGACGTATTGTACGACTCTACGAAACTCGTTTTATTTATTTAATAATAGAAAAATTTGTTTTCTTATCGGTTACCACGCTCAAAAAGTGTAACTTGAATTAATATCAAAGAAAAAGCAATACTGCATGAATAAAATAAATAAATAAAATTATAATTGCATAAGTTGATACAAAATGCTATGCAATAGCTTTACCGCGGCAGTCCCCGAGTGCCACACGTCTTTTTTAGTATTTGTTGTTATAGCGGCAATAGATATACATCATCTGTGAAAATTTCAACTGTCTAACTATCACGGTTCATGAGATACAGCCTGGTGACAGACGGACGGACGGACGGACGGACAGCGGAGCCTTAGTAATAGGGTTCCTTTGTACCCTGTGGGTACCGAACCCTAAAAATGAACAAGCCAAATTCTCTTTTGGCAAAGCTTTCAATGCCCATGATCATGCAGTCTTTATAACTATGAGAAAATACCATGAAACATACAGACATAAAAAAATCTGTAAACTCATTTCATCTCAAACTGAACAAATGCTTATTCGCCGCCATTCCGTTCGATCTTTTATCCATTTTGATTTATTGCCGACCTACTTGGAATCCTTTGTTTTCCCTTCACATCCGAAGTGCTTATTCTGTTAATCTTCAAATGTATACCATCGAAAGTAAAGGAAAATCAATTGGAAATCCCTAAGGCTGTATTTTGTTTCACCTGGGCTTGTACATATATTCACTATTTAGGTCCTTTCTATTTGTGGAATTATTGTAAATAGAGGTAAATATCAAAAATCAAGTTCAGAATTCGATAGACCTGAGATTTTATTTTTTTACTAATTCCTACTAATATTATTAATGTGAATGTGATTTTGTTTGTTACGCTCTCACGCCGAAACTAATCAACCGAACATCATAAAACTTTGTTCACATATTCTCATAGGTATTAGGAGGGATATAGGATACTTTTTATAATAATAAAAAAAGTAAACGCCCGCAAAGCCCACGGGTGGAAGCTAGTCTAAACTAATATTACAAAGAAGTAAGATTTGTTTGTTTGTTTGTAACGAATAGGCTCCGAAATTACTGGACCGATTTCAAAAATTCTTTCACCAGTAGAAAGCTACATTATCAGGGAGTAATATAAGCTATATTTTAATTTCGAAAAAAAAATTATCCGTAAGAAAATTGCAATATTGTAACACAAGGTAGAGAACAAAAATCTTTTTTGACGTGCGATGTGAAAACTGTTGATGTTATAACAAAACAATGTATTACGGATTTATAGGCCTTAATAAAATCTACAAAAAAAAGACTATATGTCCAAGACCTATATTTAGGTAGGTTTTGTGTTCTATTTTTCAATTAATGTTCCAACACAAACAAAAGTGAGTCAAATTCCTCTCAAGATATTTACCCTTATCCAAATATATAGTTTTATCATCAAGGGCATCTATCTAGAAGTAAAATCCTTTTTAATTCATTAAAATCGGAAGCACTGTTTAAAAGTTATGACGAGAATTGCAATATTGTATAAGTAAACGCCTAAAGTATTAAAAAATCAAATCATCCTTTGCTGTCGCTGCAAAAACTATTGATATACATATATTTATGTACGTATTTTAAACCATATATTTATGTACGTATATTAAAATTTGATTCGATAGTCGCTGGAAAAAAGACGTGGTTAAATTGCGTTTAGAAAATATTAAAATAAAACAACAAAAAAATGTAAATAATAATTAAAATATGGCTACCCGTGCGAAACCGAGACGGGCTGCTATAATAATATTATAAAGAGGAAACATTGTATTATTGTATGTTTGTTACGAATATACTCAAAAACTACTGGACGGATTTCGATAATTCTTTCACCATTAGAATGCTACATTATCCCTGAGTAACATAGGCTATATTTTTTACTAAATTGTCCACCCGTGCGAAGCCGGGACAGGCCGCTAGTATATAATAAAATACATAGAAATAGAGGCAGGTAAATAAATTCGACAATTTACTTAGGTACTCGTACACGTTATGAAAATCTATAAATTATGTGTTCGCTACGACCAAACCTTATAATCTCCATTTTATATAGAATACCAGAGCAAAATTAGCTAAAGCTTTTCCCGTGTACTAAAAGTAATAAAATAAAACTAAGATAACGTTAGCCAAGCTAATTACTGTACAAATAATAAAAGATTCCTGAGAAACAACTCAGACGTATTCTTATAATGTGTATTCAAACATATCAACAAACGATTTGTTTTATAAGAGAGGGAGGAAAACGAGCATGTGGGTCACCTAATGGAAAGCAATCACCACCGCCCAAGGAGATCAGCAACACCAAGGTCGCCGATCCGTTGCAAGCATTTTAAGAGAAATAAAGAGTGTTCTTGAAGATTCGTAGGGAAGCCAAGGACATAATTGTTCGGAAATACCATTTTTCAGGATCAGTAGTCAGTTTTTCAATATCTTGTATAATTTAGAAATAAGGGAAAGAGATCACTTATCGTTCCCACCCCGTATACCTACTTAATACAAAATTTATTCTATACTGACTATAGTGACGGATTTCAGCCGTGCAATTTATCTAAGAACGACCCATTTTTAATTTAGTTAGTATTTAGTACTAAATGGGGTGTAAGTAGTTTATCAACATTTTTGAACCAAAGCCAACTTCACCCGCGGTGCACCCTGTGACTGACGAACGAAGCTCTAGCGAAAAGAGAGGTAGAGAGCGTAATTGTAAGCTATCCGACTGGGGAATGTAATTAGTACTAAATGGGGTATAAGTGGTTTATCAACATCTTTGAACCAAAGCCAACTTCACCCGCGGTGCACCCTGTGACTGACAAACGAAGCTCTAGCGAAAAGAGAAGTAGAGAGCGTAATTGTAAGCTACCCGACTGGGGAATGTACCTCCACCTCACAGAATACCGCAGCCAAATAACAATTCCCTTGAGGGTTGTGGTTTGCGAGCGTTAATATGGCTACAGTAACTGCTTCACATCAGGCGGGCCGTATGCATGTCTGCCACCCGACGTAGTATAAAAAAAATATAGTTGTAATACAAAGAAACAAATAATGAAACATTACACATATTACCCAGGACCTAACAGCTTTTCTCAGTAAAACTCACACTCACCTTGCAAACAGCTCAGTTTCATGGTTATGAAATATTTTGTCACAGAAAATATAAAACTTATTTCAAAAATTTTATTGTAGGTAAAAGCATTTTCGTTACAGAACATTCTTGTTCCGAGTCACCTTTAGAACAAAGCAACCAAAGCCCTGCTATATCTCCGAGATTTACAACCACATTCTTTCCTTTTAAGAAATATTACTGGGGGAATGGAACACAATTTTCAGATTTTACCTTATAAACAGGCCCCTTTTGCCTCTTCAGATACGGATGATAAACTCTTCGTTTTTACGAGAATGCATAGGTAGTTCCGATTCAAGACGCATGAATATAATAAGTATGTCATAGGTCACATTATATCATAGGTCACAGGTTGCATACTTTGCATATATTACATCTATATATACTCGTATATTAATCTCGGGTCACGGTGTGTCTGGCCGCTCTCCGAAACAGCTCGACGGATTTATATGATTATTTTATATACATTCGATAGGTCATACCTATCGAATATATATAATGAATCATATAAATAGCTCGTAAAGGTGATTAAATTAAGTAATAATATTAAATTATTAGTAAATTAAAAATATGTTTAAATTATACTTAAAAAGTTAAAAATACAAATAAGGTCCTAAAGTTACGTTAAGTATAGTAACCATAACGACCTTATTTGTATTTTTAAGTTTTCAAGTATAATTTATTTAATTAATTTATATGACAGAACAACGTTTGCAGGGTCAACTATTTACTAGTTGACCCAGCAAACGTTGTTCTGTCATATAGAATTTCATTGACATCGACAGATTGCGTTTCGCTACGATCCCAATATGTGTGCTTTGAAGATGAACTCGAAAAATACACAGAAACATACAATTTTAAGAAAAAGAACTTCGCGCTCCAACTCGATTTAAAGACCTCGATTCACCCTCTCGGACAAAATGAAATATTATAAAATTATGTATTTATCTAAACAGCCAGCCCAGGAAGCTAGTTCCTGCTATGAGATCATATTACCCCTGTCAATAAAAATAAACAACCTATATGCTGCGTACAATGCATAACTAGATACTCGTATATAACATGTCTGAAAATCTATTACTGTTTTCCTTTACAATTATCAAAAATAACACATAGAGTGTATTATATTATACAAAGAGTGCGGAAAAATGATAGCGCTTTTACATCTACAATTGAAACTGTGTTGATGCTGTCACCGGTTCATACTTAAATTAAACATCTCGGTATGAGAGTAGTCCAAATTTCTTCAATATAAACCTAAGATCAAAGTAAGTACTTTGAAAAGCTAATAGCTAAATTTGGTATGAGTGATGCCATCAGCGTCTCAAAACCAATGGCTGGTCTCAGGATGACCGTTCCCGATAAGAGTGATGAGAGAACTGGTATACCATACCAGCAGCTTATCGACTCGTTAATGTTCATTGCAATTAGTACTAAGATTGACATCTCACACGTCAATACATATTAGGGTGGGTTGCACTGGAAGGCCGCCAAGCGCTTACTTCGATACTTAAAAATTGCAAAACGTTAAAACTCCATTTCCGCCATACATGACCACACTTTCCGGAAGGTTACGCTGATGCAGATTATGCAGGTAATTTGGTAGACAGAAAGTCGTACACTGGCTACGTTTTCATGTTGAGCGGTGCGCCATGGAAATGCGCCATATCATGGGTAGCCCGTAAACAAAGAACGGTTGCACTTTCCACAACAGCTCAAAAATCAAAGAAGCAAGTCTAAATGAATATGTTGTTTATCATTTACATTTCATATTACATTTAATGATTGGCAACAAATTGATTGACTAAATTTTAATAAATAGTGAAAAGAAAGAATAAAAATAAATGACATCCAAAATGCAGATACGAAACGATGTTGCATGTCTATGCACAGTTAACCTCTCAACTCAGGTGACCTATGCCGCACATGAGGCCTACATTGACGAAGATATATATCTTGATATCTGGTTTCGATCGACTGTATCATAGACTATATCATTAACATCAATATCTAAATATAACATGGATATTGTAGAGTTATTTGTTACAGGCATGGTATACTTTGGTTTTCGCTAAACTATTTGGACGAGTTATTTTATGCCCGATTGACACGCAAGTCAGAAGTTATACGAGTATATACATGTGGAATACCACATGGTACTTATTCCTTTCATGTTAAGTTTTCCACTGTTGTTTACACTAACTGCCGTGCAAGGCTGTATGGTCCATTTTGGACGCGCTTAATACTATTTTATATCTATCAATTCAGGTCACTACACTAGACCTAGGTAGACCCCAGAAGCCAATTCTCATAATTATATTACGATTACAGAGTGAAAATTGACCGAAACGAAATTGATTTGTGAATTGACTAATAATTATAAACTTGATTTCATTCATTTTATTATGAATTGGTATTGTGGACAGAATCCTACTTAAATTAGACTTTGAAGTTGCATATTGTGACACGAGAATACCCATTTTGAAATCGAGAGTGGATCGGAACTGAATTTTGACTACATTTTAATTACGAAAATTGCCCCTCAGGCACAATACACTTCATGTCTAGTGTGGAGATCTGTAATCGAAATTAATATATCTAGATTCTAGATTTTTGACTAGTGAGAGCAATGTACCACTTGGTACTTATTGTTGTCATATTAGTAGATTTTTGCTCGAATTAGCACTAACCGCCATTTAAGACTATGTGGTCAATCTGGACTCGTCTAAAAATCTTTTCTGTCTCTCAACTCAGGTCACGAGACTAGCCCTGGTCTACATTAACGAAATGATTATATCTACATTCCTTGCTTAACGATAAGACCGCCTTTTGTACTTTCTTCTTGTAGATATTTATTTTTTTATATAATATCACTTTTGGTGCAATAAACAGTTTTGTATTGTACATTCAATATTGCTTTGTTTTTAACTAGTGGGAGTTAACTGAATAGGTAGGTTATTTTACGCCAGACTGCCTCGCCGGCAATTGCAACTGACAGGCGATTAACAAATAAAGAAGTAATAGAGTCGATGCTTACTTTTTCCGTATTCGAACACTTTGGCAGCCTTGTGCTGATTGCTGCGTCAAACTATAAGGTCCATCTGGGCGTCTATTCTATTAATTTTGATTCTCACTAATTAATACAAGGAAAATGTTTGAAAATACAAATTAACGCTAGAAGAAAAAAAATTATTAATCTCATCCTATCTCATGATCACAAGATCATTGAGGGTAGGTATATAAGACAACACATAGTTTTATTAGCTTAAGATTTATATTTTAATTAAATTAATTTTTAAACATAATTTTTAAACATAATTATATAGCAGTAAATTGGATATTATTAGTGCGGAAAGTTAATTTGTTTACCCTCTAATTAAGTCAGTGTTTGTTATGCAGATATAATATAAAAATCTGTACTCATTTGCCGGTTCATTATAAGTTACTTTCATTCATTACCCATATCGAAATATCGCAAACTGATCTACAACAAGTGCGCACAAAATAACAACGAGGAGTCTTTAGTGCAGCGTATGGCTGACTTTGAATCATGGCTAGGGCATCAACAAGAACAACGATGGCACCTGAACAGCCACATAGACAGTACACCGGGAATTTCAATCGTACAAGCGTACACAACATTTTCAGTCTTTTTAGCAAGAACTTACTGAATTGTCCAAAACTGTGGACTCCTTGGAAATATAGAGTAGACGGAAAGTGTTCTCATTAGTGGTGTTGAAGAGTGTGAGGAAAATCTTGTCACTACTGTTACTAGGGCTTTTACATTATACTTTCAAAGTTTCCGAAGTGTGGAATAGTATGAGCATAATACATAGGCGATGGTGTGTAATTTGTCCAGGACAAATTACACACCATCGCCTTTATGGACCATATAAAATTATGGAAAAATAAAACTTAAATAAAATTTTGTTAGGGTACCATTACACGTAATTTGGAGGATGATTTTTTCCTTATCTATCCTATGGTGTGAGATGAAACGATATATCGGATAACCGATAAATATCGATATTTTTTTAGGGTACCTCCACTACACGTAATTTTGGTTAAAATCACTACTAAATTAAATATTTCAGAAAGTCACTAGGCATCAGTAGAAGCTGAGGGACAAATGAGATCTGGCAAAAGAAAAGTATCTCCACTTCAAAGAATACCACTGCCAAATAACAATGTAGTTAAGGGTTGATGTATTTTTGAGAGAAGCTGCATTGGCAAACATATTTTTTTCCGAAAATATGATTCAAGTAGTAACTAGCGATCACCAACTCAGCCCTAATCGATTAATTCTAAGAATCTTCTGTACATTAGTACTATATTATTAGTCAGGGATTAATTATTCTGTGAGTAAGTAAGGTTACCAGGAACATCCTAAGGATGCGCTATATTAACTTCGTTAGGCGGTGCGAGGTGATATGAAAATTTTGCTGAATCCATCAACCAACCAATCATCATTTAACGTTTGATATAGATCATCATAGAACTTGAACATTTGCTGACAAGACTATCTATAAAGTTTCATTAGTCAGGCATATATGTCTCGACACGTACGTGTTTCAAACTTTACGCTCACAAACAAAACAGTTAAATCTTAATCTAATTAACAACCAAGTACTACAGACATACAAACCTACATCAAACGATTGTGTCAGTAACCCTTCAAATGTTTACTGTCTTCATAACGTTTAACTCAGTCCATTGTGGGTCAAACTAACACCTAGTTTACACAGTGCGTGTGTGAGCGTGTAAATGACTCATACCTTAGTCAAAACTAGGGCTGCCATCTCTAAACGCTAGCAACCAGGACAAGATCCGTGAAAACTTTGGATTTTGAATCAGTGTTTTACTACTAGTACTATTTTTTATTCTGTGACAAGACGGTTATTCGCAGCATGGAGCAGGCGATGTGATTTAACCCAGGACTACAAATGAAACCCCGCCCGGAAGCTCCCCGGATGCCCTACAAACTAGGACAAACCCGGACGGTTGGCAAACCTAGTGAAAACTAACCTATTACCAGAAAGTAGTGCCCTTGGAAAACAAATGATATTATGTTTGCCAAATGTAATAAATACACCAGGTCTTATTGTAAAAATGTTTGATATTTATCGATTTCTGTCACAGTGAAATCCACAAATATGATAGAACATATACGACTGCGGCAAACTCTGGCTGCAATCAAAAAATCCACGACGAAACCAAAAGCAACAGACTTCTGTTGCTTTTGGTTCTAGAATATTGAAATAGCACTCGATCAACTATTTCATAATTGGATTCAAGTTCCAACTAGGCGATTTTGTACATTTATAATATTTGTGACAACATATAAAGTAACTAAGGAAACGTGACATCAGCGTCATCAGTCTGTCTATGTACCTATCCACTTCTGGTATTTATTTTCTGGTAGGCTTTCCTTAGTACCACTATCATATCGCGATCATCCACTTCCCGATGCTTTTTCAGGTATACCGAGAGAGAGTACGCTCAACGCTTCGCCCTATACGCGGCTTCCGCTCCGCGTTCACATTGATGCTTCTTATCTTGCAGCTTAGCGTCTTTAATACCTCTTATAGTGAAGCAGTGAATACTTTTGGGGTGATGGTAACCCCTTGGCACACCGCCCCGCTGCAGCTGTATAGGTTTAAACTACTGGTTCGCGGCCTGGACGCGGACAGTCCTTGTATATAGCAAAGATTCATAAGCATGTACCTAACTAGTAAAACGATTGAGTACACGTGCCTAGTCTGTACTATGTCTTGGTCTCGCCGCCCATTTTCATAATTAAATCTTTTATTCGACATGTAACATCTCCAAAATTATTGTTATCTAACAGATGTGTAGTACGGAAGTACTACTATTTTTTTATATGAGAGGGGGGCAAACGAGCATGTGTTTCACCTGATGGAAAGCAATTACCACCGCCCATGGAGATCAGCAACACTATCTATATATAATATAGGGTCGCCGAGCCGTTGCCAAATGCCAGCCTATAGTCCTTCCTTTCTTTCTTTATGGTAACCTCACTCACTCATAGGAACACAACAACCCTCAAGGGAATTATTATTTAGAAGTGGTATTCTGTGAGGTGGAGGTACTTCCCAGTCGGGCAACTTAAAAGATACACTATGCCCTACCTCTCTTTTCGCCAGAGGAGCCTCGTTTATCAATCAGCAAGGTGTACCACGTGCTGGTGACTGTAATATACTCTGTGTAACGATAGACATGTAAGTAAGAAAAGATCTCTACTAATTGAATATTTATTGCTACACTAAAGTGAAATTCTAGACCAAACTGAAGCGGTTTGTCTAGTAAGAAATATACGTTCTGAAAGCATTTCCATTATTGTCCCCAGGTCCCCCAATCCTCGTAAATTCCTATTCCCATGGGTGTTCCGTCCCGTATCGTAAAGTTTAAGTCAAGAAATTCAACCATTTCCAGCTGCTAGTTTTATTGACAGTGATCTATTATTATTGATATTACATCGCTATTAGTTAGTACAACTTTTTGACTCGGATTTAGTCGACATAAATGACTTTTGTGTGCAAAGCCATGATAGCCTACATTAAAAGTCTCGGATTCTCAGATGCGTTCATTTCTAATTTTCGATTTGTCTTGCTTTTTATATGTCATAGGTACATGTTGTATATCTTCTTCTTCTTCTACCTGGCCTTAATCCCATTTATTTGGGGTCGGCCCTTCTGGTCAATCTTCGCCAGGACGATCTGTCCTGGGTCGTCTGGTGTGATAATTGGGCGTTTTTTAAGTCTCTGTTAATAACGGACATCCATGTGAGGCGGGGTCTACCGCATCTTCTGGGCTGGGTACTCATATCAAGTACTGTTCTTGTCATGTGGTCTGATGGTCGCCGAATGACGTGACCGTACCACCATACGTACGTAACGTATATGAATGTTATAAACGATCTATACAAAATAGGTACTACTACGAAAGTAAATTTAGCGCTGTGCCCTTACTATATACTATGCTACAGAATTTACACTATTCTACTAAATCCAGAAGTCACTATAGGAGCCGTAACGTGCTTAGGGCACATTTCAACTTTACTGAAATTTTGATTATTTCTTCTAAAGTTTATGAATAAAAAATAATAAAAAGCATTAACATTTTGTCAAGCAACTCGCAACGTGAAGTCATTTCATACATACTCCTGAGTAAATTTTATACTTCAGTACGTGTTTCATGTTAATGTGGCTTATAAAACTCCCCTCAGCGTTACAATTTCTTCACATTAGAGATAATGAATAAATAATGCGACCTGAGCGCCAGTCGCATTTGGAATTGAATGAAGGTAAGTCATGAGTTTCGAAATTTCAACAATTACGATAAAATTGTGGCGATATTTACGATACGGTATTCTCGTAGAATTAGCCCTACTAGAATTACATAGATAAATTAATATTTCTGGACTATTTACACAGCGCTATCTAGACCCAAATTAAGCGCAAAACTTATACTAGATAACTGATACGAGTATTGTACTTAAATACATACATATAAAACACCCAGAAAACATGCACACAAATGTTTGTCTTGTGCGGGGATTGAACCCGCGACCTCTATTGCTAGCCATTCGATCACCGGGCTCGTCAGAATTGAAACTACTAAAGAGAGAAAAATATAGGTATGTAAATACCCTTATGCATGATCGCGTTAATTCCCGTTGTTATTGTACATAAATCATTCAACGCGAAAGGAAAGATAACTTTTAGTTATTATTCTAAAGAGAGTGTCGTAATATACATGGCGGTGAAACAAACATACTCTTGTTTTGGAAAGGTTCCTAGAACGGATAGGTAAATAAAACTGCTATCGAAAATATTTTCAATCTTTTTATTTATTTTAACATTCAACGACAAGATATTTCCCCAGTTGGAAAACTAGGATCGGCTCGAACTAGCTAAAACTTCTCGCTGTATTAGGTAGCTTTCTAAAAATATAAAGTTAACGGTGATTCGCCAGAACTTGTCTTATTTCATATTTATTAAATAAAAACTTTTATTTCATATTTCCAGGAATATCTAATATAGATTTACGTTACTGCTATGTTTGCTCGATATCTGTTAGATAGCTGTTTTAGAGGAGTTGTTATGCTGACGGCAGAGGGACCAGCGGCTGTCGAACCGCCGCTGGTAGAGACCAGCTGGTAGCGGTGTAGGCGCGGCGTGTTGGCGCGGCGGTCAGGGAGACCCGGTGAAACGGCTGTCCGCTGGCCGCCCGCAGGTTAGTAGGGTTCCCGAACCCGGGGATCACCTAATCTCCGCCCCGGGAGGCTGAACCGCCAACTTGTGAAAAGTCCCTGTTGTAGTAGTCGTGCCGGAGGAGGAGACCGGAGTGGACCCGGCTGCTGCAGCAGGGGGGGACCGGGGGCCCTTCCGCCCGCCGCGCTAGCAAACCGCACTACCTACACTGTGCTGCGGGGGTAGACACCGCGCTTTTCTTGTCCCTCGCGCCGTCAGTGAAATAACTTCTCTCAAAATCCTCTTACCCCCTTTTAATGGCCAGGAACAAAAAAAAGAAGGTTTTTTCAGCGGCGTCCTCATCCACATTCGACGTGGACTTTTGTAACGTCAGAGGACTTCACACAAACATAAATGCAGTTCACCAGCACCTCGAAACTGCAAAGCCGACCCTCCTTTTTTTAACGGAGACGCAAATATCTTGCCCGGCCGATACTTCTTACTTATTATACCCCGGGTACAAACTTGAACATTCTTTTGTACGTCGAGCCGGGGTATGTATGTACGTCCGGGACGATATTTGCTGTCGACGTCTTCACGGCCTTGAAGACAGGGACCTGTCAGTGTTGTGGGTACGCGTGGATCAGGGCGGCCGCACCCGTATCTACGCGTGCCTTTACAGGTCTCATAGCGGTGATGCAGACACAACTCGGTTGATCGAGCACCTGCAATTGGCGACTGACAAAGTCATTGAGAAGTACCCCTCCGCGGAGTTAGTGATTTTGGGAGACTTCAATGCCCACCATGCCGAGTGGCTCAGCTCTCGGTCCACTGACTTCGCGGGGAGGTCTGTTCATGATTTTGCTCTGGCCTATGGTCTCTCACAGCTGGTGCATTCTCCAACGAGAATACCAGATATAGAGGACCATACTAGCTCTCTACTGGACCTTCTGCTGACCACACATCCGGATGGGTATACAGTCTCGGTGGATGCGCCTCTTGGCTCGTCGGACCACTGCCTCATCCGGACCCAAGTGCCATGTGCAAGCCCTGACCCACCCCGGTATACCGGATGGCGTCGTATGTGGCACTATAAGTCAGCAGACTGGGATGGACTGCGTGAATTTTACGCATCGTACCCGTGGAGGCGGCTTTGTTTCGGGTCGGAAAATATAGACACCTGTGCATCTGATGTAGCGGAGACGATTTTGGCTGGGATGGAATTATTTATTCCAAACCGGCGGGTGGCTACTTCAGGTGCTAAGAAGCGGCCGTGGTTTAATCGGTCTTGCAGAGAAGCTAAATTTCGCAAGCAAGCTGCATATGAGGCTTGGACCACGGCTCGTATTAATGGAGATCCTGGTGTTTCCGACTTGAAACGGGAGTTCAATGCTGCCTCGAGGTTCAGTAAGAGAGTAATTGCCAGGGCAAAGTTTGAGTTCATCGGCAGGATTGGTGAGCGCCTAGCTAAGCACCCATCTGGGAGCCGTGCTTTTTGGTCGCTTGCTAAGGCTGCCGAGGGCAACTTTTGTCAGTCGTCCTTTCCACCACTCCGAAAACCGGATGGTAGTCTGGCCGACAGTGCAAAGGAGAAAGCCGATCTATTGGGGAATCTCTTTGCCTCAAACTCGACTTTGAACGACGGGGACGCCGCACCGCCTTCCATCCCGCGGTGTGGTAATTCCATGCCGGAAATCTCATTTACTCAACGAGATGTTCGGCGGGCATTGCTATCCCTTGACGTTCATAAGTCGAGTGGGCCAGATGGCATTCCGGCAGTGGTGTTAAAGCTGTGTGCACCTGAGTTGTGTCCTGTTCTTACGCGCCTTTTCGCGCTCTCTTATTCCACCGGGCAGGTACCGTCGTCGTGGAAGACTGCGAACGTGCACCCTGTGCCCAAAAAGGGTGACAGATCAGACCCATCGAATTACAGGCCTATCGCTGTTACCTCCCTTCTCTCCAAGGTAATGGAGCGCGTTATTAACAACCGGCTCCTGAAATACCTAGAAGAGCACGACTTAATCAGCGACCATCAATACGGCTTTCGCCATGGTCGCTCGACTGGTGATCTTCTAGTGTATCTTACACATCGCTGGGCTTCAGCCGAGGAGAGTCAAGGTGAGGCATTAGCTGTCAGTCTTGATATGGCGAAGGCGTTCGATCGGGTCTGGCACCGTGGTCTTCTTTCGAAGTTGCCTGCATACGGTTTACCAGAGGGTTTATGCGAATGGGTCGCTAGCTTCTTGTCCTGCAGAAGCATTAGAGCCGTTGTAGATGGCAGTTGCTCCGATAGCATGGACATTAATGCTGGCGTCCCGCAAGGCTCGGTATTGTCCCCGACGCTGTTTTTGCTGCATATCAATGATATGTTGTCCATTGACAGCATTCATTGCTATGCTGACGACAGCACCGGGGATGCTTATTATACGGGCCGCGCTAATATTCCCCGCTCTCTGGTGGAGGAGAGCCGCGAACAGCTTGTGTCGAAGATCGAGAGCACACTGAATAGTGTGTCCGATTGGGGGCGAACGAACCTGGTTCATTTCAATCCCACTAAGACACAAGTCTGCACGTTCACCGCTAAGAAAACCCCTTTTGCTGTGGCTCCTCAATTCCTAAACACACCCCTTACCATCGCCAAAAACATTGGGATTCTTGGAGTTGAAATCTCCAGCGATGTCCAGTTTCGTTGTCACCTGGAGGGGAAGGTCAAGCTGGCGTCGAAGAAACTAGGTGTGCTCAACAGGGCGAAGCAGTACTTCAATCCGCGGCAGAGACTTATGCTTTACAAAGCTCAAGTACGGCCGCATATGGAGTACTGTTGCCATCTATGGGCGGGAGCGCCTAGATACCAGCTTGCACCTTGTGACTCGATTCAAAGGCGCGCTGTGAGGATTGTCGATGATCCCAAACTAACAGACGGTTTAGAACCGTTAAGTCTGAGAAGAGATTTTGCGTCCCTTTGTGTGTTCTACCGTCTGTACAATGGGGTGTGTTCAGAGGAGTTGTTTGATATGATGCCAACGGCCTCCTTCTACAGTCGCACCGCTCGCCATCGACAGGGAATTCATCCTCACACATTGGAGCCTAAGTGGTCACGTACTGTGCGGTTCCAGAGAAGTTTTCTCCCGCGTACTGTCAAGCTGTGGAATGAACTGCCTGTCGAGGTTTTCTCAGGGGACTACAGCATGGGGTTCTTCAAAAAGGGCGTGAAGAGGTTTTTACAGGGTCGGCAACGCGCGTGTGATGCCTCTGGTGTTACAGGCGTTCATAGGCTACGGTAACTGCTTTCCATCAGGCGGGCCGTATGCTTGTTTGCCACACTGGTGGTATAAAAAAAAAAATCTGTATTTGGAAATCTTCCGAAACGAAACCAGAGATAGGGTTACCAGGTTCAAATTCACAAAAGCTAGACTCGTGTTGAAGATGAAATGCTTTGAAAAATACTTGATAGACATTGCTATTTATTAACTGTCTGTGCTGGCTCGGATATCGAGCAACAGCGGCCTCGCGACTTTACTTGCGGGACAGCCAGCCTAACTAAAAGCCGGACGAGAAAATATTTGACCGGACGCATCCCTAAAAAGCCAAACATGTCCGGCTAAAGCCCAGGTGTCCGGCAAATACCACATAGAAACCATCTTAACCAAGACAAACAGACATGGTACTGTACACAAATGTTTGTCTTGTTCGGGGATTTTACCCGCGACCTCGGAGTCAAAGTAACCATCGCTAGCAGTTCGAACACCGAGCTTATCCAAATTAATAAGGCGAGTCAATCACAAATTCCAATCACTGCACAATTAAACGATGTTTACTTCATGCTATATTATATAACGAATCGAGAAAAGTCTTGAAATAGAACCTATATTCGGCGTAGCTACTTGACCTAGTCGCCGCCGAGCCTGCGCTGCGCTGCTATGTCCGTCAAAAAAATCCTTTTTTTTATAGTATGTAAATCAACTTCTCTACCTAACACAATTACTTCTGCCATTGCTATAGCTTTCGATTTCAGATGCTCTTTATTTACATACTATTTTTCACAACAAGTTTTTTTTATATAAAAGCTTGTAAATAAAGAGCATTTTCAGTTTTCTTTGCGACATTCAAATTGTTTTACGATATGTGTTTTCCTATCATACGTAAGAAGGTTAGACTAAACTAAGGCCAAAGTGGATGTCAAAAGGAATTAAGAAATATAGTAAACAAAAACTATCTCTACTATGGAAGTATAGACTATCGAAAATTAGCACAAACAAGATAAATTTTAAAAACTATTCAGCAAGATATAATAGAATAATCAAGTTGACACAGAAATCACAAAACGATTGCTACATTTTTAAATCCACAAATAAGTCAAAAGCAACATGGAACGTAATAAATGGAAGAAAACAGAATCTGCTAAAGGACACTATAAGCCAGCTACAAATAAATTTTTAATGACTACTACACAAGCGTTTAATGACTACTATGTAGATACTGCACAATATACAAATTTAGATTCTCAAGCAAAATATAAACAAACAATTACTCATTGTTCGTATAAGTCCATGTTCATGGGCCCAACAGATGCCAAAGAGGTAAACGATGTAATTAGAGCTCTAAAAAACACGGGCACTACCGGTATCGATGATATATCCACCAAAATTGTGAAAGAAGTTCTACTTATATTTCACCAGTCCTGAGTCATATTGTAAATCTCTGCTCAGAACAAGGTAAATTTCCAACTGAATTGAAAACAACAATTATAAAACCAAAACACAAAAAAGACTCTAAATTATCTATCGAAAACTACAGACCAATAGCTTTGATAACAGTGTTCAGTAAAATTTTTGAGAAAATAATACACAAAAGATTATATGAATATTTGGAACAAAACGACATACTGGTTGACGAACAAAAGGGATTTCGGAAAAACAAATCAATTGACTCGGCAATATATGATTTTTTATAGAAGGTTTACACAAAATGGACATAAAACAGCCTGTGTACACTATATATCTAGATATGACGAAAGCATTTGACTTTGTGGACCATAACATATTATTGACTAAATTAGAAACATATGGCATAAGAGGAGTATCACTCAATCCACTAAAGTCATATTTAACTGAAAGGTTACAAGTTACGTACATTAATAAAATATGCGCAAAGACAAGAACAGAAAAAACATATAAATCATCTGAAAGACTTGTGAGGCGTGGAGTTCCTCAGGGGAGTGTCTTAGGGCCACTCCTATTCCTCATTTATATAAATGATGCTGATGACTGTACAATAATATGTCATAAAGAAAATGAAATAAGGGATAACCTGACCTCAATAATAAGTGGTTACAGGCGAACAAACTACAAATAAACTTACAAAAAACAAACGTAATGAACTTTAAGCAGAAGGCATTGCAAATATCACGAACTGCCATTGTATACGAAAATAATAAAGTTAATGAGACTAGAACAACAAAATTCTTAGGACTGTTCATCGACAACAACATGAAGTGGCAAACTCACCTGGAATTTGTCCAACAAAAACTACTGTAATTTTCGTATGCACTACGTATGCTGAGAAAAGTAGTTAATCAAAAAGCTGTTATTGCAGCATATCATGGTTTGGTAGCCTCAACATTAAGATATAGCATCATATTCTGGGGAAATGCTGCGAACATTCAGCGTTTATTATTAGCACAAAAAAGATGTATTCGGTCTATCTGTAACCTAACAAGAAGAGACAGTTGTAGAATATTTTTCAAGAAGCTTGGTATATTAACGTTGCCTTCACTATACATTTACGAAATAGTCCTTCACATAAAACGCAATCCAAATCTATTCCCCGATACTGTAAGTACTAGAAGAGGAGATACGCTACAACTCAGATTAAATAATAAAACGGGTCTATTTGGTAGTAGTGTATTTGTGATGTCTGCTAGAATATACAATAAATTGCCAGCAGACATTAGAAGATGTAATGAGTCCAGAACGTTTAAAACTAAGCTGTATGACTATCTGTTAGAAAAGACATTTTACTCAATGAATGAATATTTTGACATTCGATAATAATTGTATTTAATTTAAATTTATACACATATCAATATAAACAATATTTATGACATTAAAAAATATATATATTTAAGCAATAATAATAATATTGACAAAGCATTAATTTAAAAAAAAATAATGTAATAATAATTATAATTTAAAAATGCTGAAACCTATATTTGTATGCCTGAATTATATATTATATATAAAACTATGAAACAAAATTTGTATGCCTGTTGGCGAATTATAGTTGAACGGAATGTAATTTAAGACCTTTGTAATGAAACCTGTAATTTACAAATAAAATTTATCTTATCTTTATTTATTGCAATGCAATATTTGATTACAGCACAGTGAAATTATTTTCAATGTACTGTAATCAAATTTTGCAAGTAAAATTTTACACACGTCCCAGTATCCGATTGAAATTGGGCACACACAACTCACGATTACTTAAATACTTACTAGCGGTCGCCGATAGGTCCAAATCAGACCATAATTTATTTAAACTCCCCATATAAACTATAAGTGTGCGAAATTTCATACTCCTCCGTCCGCTCATTTTTTGTAAAAAAAAAGGGGTACAAAGTTTTTGCTTCACGTATCTATATATATAAAAGAAAGTCGTGTTTGTTACAACACTTATAACTCGAGAACGGCTGGACCGATTGCCATGGTTTTTGATTTGTTGGATTTGTCTCTGTCCAGAATAGCAGAATAACTATTGGAAACATTGGAAAATTTACGAAAAAAATAAAATAAAAGAAAAAATCATTTTTCCATACAAAATGTTCGTGGATGTCGGACCTGTCAAACGTGACGTTAACGTGCGTACGTCAAATGTATGCGTGCGTTCAGAAATGTGGGTAATAATAAGTATTAAAACATTGACAAAATTGTCGAAAAATTAAATTTGAAAACGGATTGGGATATTTATTGATTTTCAATTAAATGTCAAATCGATTGGTCTAACTTTTACGTCGCGAAAGTTGTCCGTTGTTGTTTTGAAAATTGTTTATGAATGAATGCTTGAAAATGAATATTAATTGGTTGTCAAGTGTCATGGTACTTTATTTTGTGACATAGTAAAATACTGAACTTAATATTTACCCACTGCTGGGTAATATTAAATACGGGTCTTCCTTCAACTGAATATGTTTCGAGCATACTCCACCACGCTGCTCAACTGCGAGTTGGCGGACGCCAGTAATTTCAAGCCGCCTAAAGGCCACTTGGCTTAACGACTGCCATCTAATGATAACAACCAGGACCGACGGCTTAACGTGCCTTCCGAAGCACGGAGGAGCTCGAGATAATCTAATGATAACAACCGGGACCGACGGCTTACGTGCCTTCCGAAGCACAGAGGAGCTCGAGATAATCTAATGATAACAACCGGGACCGACGTCTTACGTGCCTTCCGAAGCACGGAGGAGCTCGAGATAATCTAATGATAACAACCGGGACCGACGGATTAACGTGCCCTCCGAAGCACGGAGGACCTCGAGTTAATCTAATGATTACAACCGGGACCGACGGATTAACGTACCTTCCGAAGCACGGAGGAGCTCGAGATAATATAAACTCATCCATGGACAGGCTACGGTTGACGTTGCTTAACTTGCGTGTACAATTAGACTGACACGCGCAATGACGCTATCGTGCTTCTCTATTATTTTCTATTATTCATTATATTAATTTCAAGACATCATAAATTTTGTTCAACTAATATGTATACCACGACATTCATTGACAATTAGGCGGTACGAAGTTCGCCGGGCCAGCTAGTTTATATATAAAGATATGGCGGGCGCCACAAAATAGCGATTTATAATTTCCACATTAAACCTTATGGGTACCAAATTAAAGGGTTTGATGGGCGAAACAGTAAGTATATTTTTTTTACTAACAATAAAAAAAACTTGTACGAACATTTTTTTGTGCATATTATAAATGTTTACTATACTCTGTTTATGATCGAAGACGTTGAAAAGTTACAAATATTAATAATTGGAAGGTGTAAACGAAGCACAGGCTTCACCAGGAGAGAAATCAGGAGAGAAGGTCACCAGGAAGAATGGAGTTGCTGCGTTGGCAGCGTGGTTGGGGCGCGCAAACAATATTTCATGTTGCGAGCGTTAATATGGCTACGGTAACCGCTTCATATCAGGCAATCCATATGCTTAACTGCCACCCGACGTAATTAAAAACAAAAAACAGCAGAAAATAAAATAAGGAGATAAAATTTTAAACTATTGTCAGACGGACTAACTCTATTTTTCATCTAGACAAATAATAAAACTAAATTCAATAAAACATGAAAAGAAATTAATTACTATTTTCCATCTTCAATATCGAGCCTTATTAATAAGGCTCTTTGTCTATTCACATTTAAAGTTAAATACAGCCTATAATCATTTTATGTAGGATTTACGGAAATTCTAACATCAACTTAAATAAAGCGATTCATAATTCTGTCATAGGAGAACTGAAACGAGAGACAACTGAAGAATTTAATTAAAAATGCTGGATGCTCAAATTTTCAGTCTGGTTTATGAAACTCAAACAAAAGGCCTGTCGTCCATATGTACACACAGTTAATATTTTATCTGTTGAACCTATGAATATTAAACTAAATGAATATTCATAGGCTTTATTGACAAAAAGTATTTTTAATAAGCGATTGTACATTAGTTAGTAACTACGCAGTATGATCATGCTTGAAAATTTAAATAATCAATTTATTTTCTTGCGAGCTGTCCATAAACATATCTGTATCAAAAAGTTACAATATAAAAGTTACAATATTAAAATTATCTATCTATGTCTATGTTCTTATATTACTTACAAAGAATATTTTTAAACAACGTCGCGCAAACTTCCGATGCTATATCACGGGCCATTCGCCATAGATAGCCGCAACATGATCACATTGTGATATCGATCATATTACGTTGTGACGCTAACCTAACCCTCATGGGAATTGTTATTTGGTCGCGGTATTCTGTGAGGCAGAGGTACTTCCCCAGTCGGGCAACTTACAAATACGCTGTACCCTACCTCTCTTTTTCCTGAGCCTCTTTCGCTAGTCGGCAAGTACACCACGTGCAGGTGAGGTTGGCTTTCGTTGTAAAGATCGTGGTTTTTTGGGGTGTAAGTCGCCCTTACACCCCAAAAATATATCCTAAGATTTTTATTTTTATTCAAAGTGGCACCAATTTTCGCAGCTACGAGGGCAGCTACAGTAATACGCGACAACTTGGGTTGCAAAGTGTGACATTGAATTGTCTTTTTAACCGACTCCAAAAAAGGAGGAGGTTCTCAATTCGGCTGTATTTTTTTTTCTGTTTCTTACTTAATTACTCAGTGATTTGAAAAAAAAATGTTTTATTTGAAAGAGTATACTTCCAGGTTGGTCGCATATTTTTTTCATCATCATCATTAGCCTGTATCTGCCCACTCTTAGGTTTGTTATTTCTTACTCCGTCATTTATAAACCGATTTGAAAAAAAACGTTTTTTATTTGAAAGAGTGTACTTCCAGATTGGTCCCATATTTTTTTCATCATCATCATCATCATCAGCCTGTATCTACATACATAAAAGTAGAGTAACGTTTGGAGTCGGTTTTTTTTTTGTCAAAATTATATGATAAGTAGTGCGATTGTAGAAGGTGTTTGTTTATGAACGTTTAGTAACAAAATATCCACCACTCCGTAACCCAAATCTCCCAACCGAAGCCAGCCCCTACTAAAATATTTCCGTTCGTAACAAAATTAAACATGGCATTCTAGTTTAATTCAGCCAACTCCATTATCTTAAGTCAACATTTCGAACCGCCGTACTGTTTGTAATTATTGCCTGTTCTACCGTTCTTCCTAATTTTAGATAGCGTCCATCCAACGCGAACTGCTGGGTCAGTTTAATGGCATTTTCAGGTAGGGAATTATTTTAGTGACTTTAGTATTTCATGAAATATTTTTATATGCAACCTATAACATTTTATTTATTTACGGGCCATAGGCAAACATCACCGCTGTAAAAAATGGGTACAAAGCGCTTACATACGGAATTTGGGGTGTAAGTGGTTCATCAGCATGTTTGAACAAAAGCCAACCTCATCTGCACGTGGTGCACCCTGATGACTAACAAACGAGGACAAAAGAGAGGTAGAGCATGGCGAATACGCCAATAGCTTAAAAAATATTTTAAGCTGCCCGACAGGGGAATTACCTCCACCTCACAGAATACCTCAGCCAAATAACAATTCCCTTGAGGGTTGTTGTTTCTGCGAGTGAGTGAGGTCACCAGAAAGAAAGGAAGGAGTATAGGCTGGCAACGGATCGGCGACACCTTGGTGTTGCTGATCTCCATGGGCGGTCGTGATAGCTTTCCATCAGGTGACCCACATGCTTGTTTGCCTCCCTCTCATATAAATAATAAAATACATATATATAAACTGACATATTATGTAGTCAATGTAACGCTACTCTAACAATTTTACTCTACCCGTGTCCAACAGACTTTATCGTTTCCACCCCTTCACAGTGACTGACTGATCTGTCAACATACAGCACAAACTATCTACCTGTACAGAGTACTTAGTGAGAGGTTTATGGTCACATTCGAACGTGTTAAAGTTTACAAGTCTCATATTGTGAATTTACCAAACACACGCTACATATCAAAATTAGCCGGGTTGCTCACTTCAAAATGTGAACAAGTAAGCCACATAATTTTGATATATAACACGCGTCTTATAAATTCACAACATGAGAATTCTTCTGTGTTTGGTCTATTTGTTGACATGATTGAAGGCGAACTGAAAACTCGCACTAAGCACTTGGATCAGGGGTCCTAACGCCTAAGCTAAAGCCGATTCCCATCAAATATTTTGAGTCCGTAAAACAGGTCTTAGGTTTAAATTTTTGACAAACATTTTAGCTATATCGGTAGAGCTTCAGGGTTTCTACGACCTAAGTAAAATACAATTGCCAGTAATTTAAGCTGGAGTTTGATATTTGCAATTAAAAAGTGATGCCCGATGGGAATCGGCCCAGGCTAAAATACTAACTATAATGACGTAGGCTAAGAAAAGATTTTTGTATCTAAATTCTGAAAGGAAATGTTAGTAGGTATCATATATTTTTATTAGGCTCATTTCAATTTCAAATTTGATCTATCGCTTGTAACCTCGTGGCCGCCTGAAAGATTAATGAATAATGCATCCCCCAAATCCATTATTATATTAAGTACTATTTTCATGAGCTAATCTTAATTAAGATTAATTAGAACCCGGTTCAAGTATTTATGTTTATAAAATAGGACGTTAAAGAACTTCGAAAACCACATTTGATCGAAAAGGGTGTGAAGAGATTTTTACAGGGTGGCCCGAATCCTTTTCCGAAACTGCTTGCTCTAAGAAACTACCTACAACCGAGTCAGATGGCCGTACCGACCTGGACACAAAGTGGAATATTTATATTCGAACAAGATATTTATAAATAAAGAAAAGAGTGCTTACGGATAGGCTCTCGTAGAAGACATCAGACCTTTAGTTCAAGGACCGTGCCATGCATATAGCTCAAGGTTGCTGGAGTCGCTTTAGGGTTTTGAAATGATGCAATTTTTTTAAGCAAATTAAAAATTACAAGTACAACTGTCACAAACGTCACTGTCTTGTGTCAAACTGTGAATAGAATATAAATTGTCAAGTTGACTGACAGCTGTTGCTGTCATAGTGACTGATTAGAGATTATTAAATAATTGCCATGATATTAAACTGTTTATTTCATTAACTATACATAAAAATCTACGGTTTTGTAAGTAGTATGACTTTAATTATAGCGATTCATGATTAATACTAAATAATATAATGTATCGCTACACCTTTCATCCTCGCTTTTAGTTTTAGCATAACTTCCTTGCCGTAACGCAACAAACAAATAGCATCGTATCGACCTCTTAATCTAAAGATTATGCAATGCCACTCAGATTTCTTACCATACTTATGTATGTGGATGGCGTACGTAAGCATACATTACAATCATTTAATTTACTATTAGAAAATGACGCTTTAAAATTTCGTTATCACTTACATACAAGTCTTCATATCTTTAAGATATACAACACAGAGATCTTAACTCAAGTTGGTTCCAAGTTCTTCTAAAGTACTCGTACGTTCATTATTGCGTACAGGTAAGTTATGATTCGGGACTGCGAAAACAAAGCGTAAAGACAAACTGCGAATCTGACACCTGACAAATAAGATGACTGCGAGCTACTAATTTAGATTTATCATGTCATTAGTAGAGCTTAATGACGTCGTTGCGCGTAGCAGTCTAAACGATCACGCAAGTCAAGCAACATCAACCGCAGCCTGTCCATGGATGAATTTATTTATCTGTAGCTTCTCCGTTCTTCGAATGGCACATTAAGTTGGTCGCGGCTGTTGTTTTTAGATGCCAGTCGTTAAACCTAATATTGCTAGCGTTTGTAATCATGATTTTCATCAGGCGGGTCGTATGCTTGTTTGGTACCGACAACATATAGTAAAAATGGCGAGTACATTTTAGTGCCCTAAAAATATCATCAAAAAGGCATATCACGGATTTTCAAGATGACAACCAAAAAGAAGATATGCACGAAATATACTGCAGCATTGCCAAAACTTGGAAGTTAAGAACCTACAATTGCAATAAATGTTTCAGCTAAATTTGAAACTTTGAAAATGCTTTGAAATGATATGGTATAGCCCAGCTGGTTACGCAAATTCATAAAACCTTTTTCCTATCCGCAGGATTCTCGTCCGGGCAATCAGCTACACTGTCCACGGTTTGATACCGGCTTCCTGCGTGTTTGCTGACCGGTACAATCGAGAAGAAGTGGTCCGCTCTCTGGGGAAGGAGGTCAACATCAACCCGCCGCTGATGCTGGGCCAACTACCTGATACCCCTGAAGAACTGCTCAAACTTGATCAGGTAAGATTTAGAACCCATATTATGAGAAGAGATTTTGCGTCCCTTTGTGTGTTCTACCGATTGTACAATGGAGTGCGTTCAGAGAAGTACTTTAAGATGGTGCCTACGGCCTCCTTCTACAGTCGCACCGCTCGCCATCGACAGGAAATTCATCCTCACACATTAGAGACGCATACTGTGCAGTTCCAGAGAATTCTCCTGCGTACTGTCAAGCTGTGGAATGAACTGCCTGTCGAGGTTTTCTCAGGGGACTACAGATGTGGTTCTTCAAGAAGAGTGTGAAGAGGTTTTTTCAGGGTCGGCAACGCGCATGGTATGCCCCTGGTGTTACAGGCGTTCATAGGCTACGGTAACTGCTTTCCATCAAGCGGGCCATATGCTTCTTTGCCACTTTAGTGGTATAAAAAAAAGATAGTGAACAAAATGAATGTTTTATCTAAGTACTTTTACATAACCCTATATATATGTCGCAGCCAACTGGTTAAAATAGCCGTTCAATCAAACAGCTAGCCCTTTGACTGAACATCGCCATTCAATCACACGTCTAGCTTTTTAATTGAATATTTGAGTCGCTCAAAACGTTCAACACTACAGCATTGAAAAGCCGCCGTCTAATTGAGCTAGTTCAGTGCTCACCACCGCGGCGCTAGGTGCGTTTTGTTTTCAATATGGTGCCAACTAGCCGGTGTTTGTGCTTGTTTCAAGATACTTTTCGGAAAGAAAGTAGTAAATACACAAAAATAAGGGCGCAGCCCCCCATTCCGGGGGGCTCGGGGGCGATGTCCCCCGCCATATAAGATAAATATTGCCAACCCCGACTTCACGTAGACTTGCCGGATCGATACTAGAGTGTTTTTTGTAAGCCCGGAGGCGCTGAGGGAGTGCAGCCCCCGCCTGCCGTAACGAAGGGCAGGCACCATGCGAGCCGTAGCGGAGGCTGGCCACCTCCGGTGGCCAGCCTCCGCCTGTCACCTTAGTTAATTTGCCATTTAACCAATTGGCTAAGCGTCGTTTAGCTGTAGTGTTGAACGTTGCGCTGTAGTGTTGAACTTTGCAGTCAACAAGTCGGCTAAACGACGTATAGCCTACAGTTGGACTGATTGTTATGATATTTGTCTGTCTGTCACCTTAGTTAATTTGCCATTTAACCAGTTGGCTAAGCGTCGTTTAGCTGTAGTGTTGAACGTTGCGCTGTAGTGTTGAATTTTGCAGTCAACAAGTCGGCTAAACGACGTATAGCCTACAGTTGGACTGATTGTTATGATATTTGAATTGTTTTTTTCTATATTTTATTTCACCATTTTGTCGGGGTCATTTATATGTATAGCCATACGAAATTTTAGCTTTCTAGTACAAATACTCTCTCAGCTAAGCCGTGGAGGGACGGACAAACGGACAGACAAACAGATGGACATGGCAAAACTATAAGGGTTTGACTTTTTTAACTTGTGTACGACGAAGCACTCAAAATTTTATTTATGAACACAGCGAATCCCGCAACTTTCTGTAGTTAGTTGGCCACGACCTGCAGGTGATATGATCCTGGCTTTATAAGAAATCGCATATTCTGCGAGGTTTAGCTGTTCAGTCGATCCACGGTTCAATAAACTGAACGTGACTGAACGCACCGTCTGAAACTTTTATGAACTATCTAAGTCAGACGAATGCATACATTTTTCTTTATGTCGTGAGGTGCATTTAAACTACAGATAAACATTAACAATAATAAAAGCTTGACTTCTATTTTACTAAGCAAATTTTATTATACTTTTCTAGAAGAAGAAGAAAAACAATTATTTGCACATTACACTAAACTATAGATACAAACAAGTCAAACAGCACTAGAGTTCTCTATGTAAATTCCTATTTCGGAAGATATGGGGATTTTGCTCTGGTAAAACAGATAGTGAACATAAGTTTAATGAACAATGTAAATAAAATTATGGAAAAATAAACTCCTATTAATAATTCATAAAGTAGTAACAACGGCTGAGCCTCAATTTCGTGTTTGGTTTATCGTGACATGTTATGATAACGCCCGCGTATCCAACCAAACTATACATGGAAGGCTAGAACCACAAAACATCACATATTTTCAGCAAAATTCACGTAATATTGTGACGGGCAACTACGGAACCCTAATACTACGCGTGGCCTGATACGCACTTAGACGGTTTTTCTATCTTCCTTCTTCTGTCTGTAATACCAATAAGAGGGAGCAATTTGCCATATTGCTGACTCTCACATTGCTATGTCAAATATATGAAGTCAAATTCCAAAAGCTTCTACTCCTACTCACAACCATTCACAACCAATTTAATCAAAAGAAATTATTTTTCTGATTAAATTCCTTGTGAGTTCTATGGCAGCCGTATGTCTTACCCTCGGGACTGCAGTGGACTTCATTGTTCATTGCTATTTTTGGGGGTCGCCGCTATTAATCCTGGCTACACAGGAGACCTGATAAAAAAAAAGACGGAGCAAAAAAATAAATAAAAATCTTCACCTGCAAACTTAACTCCACGCGACATCTCGGAGAGGGTCCTCAAGCCATGCCTAAAAAAGAAAAGTTAAATTCATCCGTACAAATACGTCGTGTTTCTATTCCAATATACATATTCCATTAATATGCAAGCAGCTACCTGCTTGCATATTAATGGAATATGTGTATATCAATTAACAACTTGTAAATATTTACCGTTGGAATCAATATCAATTTAAAGGCAATTTATTTGATTATGGTTAGTTAAGCGTAATACACAAATCATGTTCATATTAGTCAGTCGCAATTTCGAATATTATGAGTGTCTGTTGACGAATGGAACCCTTAATAAGTGTTATATTTGAACAGTGATTTTCGAATAGCAACAACGATGGCAAAATATTTTGAAGTAATTAATTCAGACAGTCGTTTTAGGATCATAGATGAGGGAAATTTCGTCGTCATGTTGTTTCGTCATTAACTTTGAGCACATCAAGATTCATACAGAAGTATAACCTTGTAAATACGTCGTGTGTGTCGTCATGTTAGTATAGACTGATAGAATAATTTATGTTTTTGTAATTGTTTCTTTGTAATATCTTTATTGTACGTAAAATAAATTTAAAACAAAGTAATTTAAAGGAAAAGTTATATAACACAAGTGTGTGTAACATTAGTTAACATCTTACCAAACAAGTGACAATAGCGAGTAATCGCCCATCGTATTCGCACACTCTATTTGTAAAGTGCACAAATAGAAAGTCATAGACAAAATAAAGACATAATTACTATGAAAATAATTTGGTTTTATTTCATGTATTCGTACATCGGAATGACGATGCGAGGTCTACTTTGTCAACACTGTGCCAAATATACTTAAGTGAAATATTTGGCACAGTATCGTTCACAATTCAAATTATTTTCTGTCTAATAATTTATTGTATAGATAATTTAGAATAAAGTCCATACATGCCATATCCAAAATCTCATCAAATTTCACACCACCGTCCACATACAACAGAACATAGAAGTCATTGACGTACAATAGAATAACAAAAGGTGCATTGCATATGTATCAGACGGGAGCATATAAACCATAAACTTAAGACACATAATCCTTCGGATTCACATAGTGTAAATCCGGGAGCGAGCGAGGCGCCGTGTCATTGCCACATCGCTAGTAATAAAACAAACAGAGGTGAAGAACAGAGGAACGCTGTCTTATCTCATTTAACATTCAGCCGGGGAACTTTGAATCGCAAGTAAATTAGCAGTAAAAACCTTTTCTCCTCACAGCGATTGTTTTTTCAGTTCCCAATTAGAATAAACGATGCCGCCGCTTAAGGTCGTGAAACATTGATGGGACCGTTAGACGCGAGATAAGGGCTTAAGCAGACTAGCTGCGAGTACATTTTGCAGCTTAGCAATTCGGTCACATGGTACATACTGTGGAGTAGTAATCAAAAGAAACTCAATCATAGTTTTATTTTATCAAAAGTGGAGGTAATAATAGTAAATTTTAATATTCACTACACTACACATTAATTTGGTGTTTGTGGTCAAATCAGACCCACTGACTCGCAACCGCTTGTAGATCGTAACACTTCAAGTATACATGTATAAGTGATGATCTTGCGTAGCCAAGAGATGTACGTATCAATATAGCACACGTGGAACACTCAAACACTTTATGGATTACAATCTACAAGCTTACCAGATTCAACGAAGGTGCGTCAAATTTGGTGTGGGACATAGTAACAGGTGACGAAATATGAATTTATTGCTACGATCCCAAAACAAAGCAGCAATCGAGCGTATGGGTCTTTCAAGATGAGCCGAAACCAACCAAAGTGGCGCGCGTGAAAAGCGGATGATTGCTTCTTTTTAGGGTTCCGTACCTCAAAAGGAAAAAAGGAACCCTTATAAGATCACTTTGTTGTCCGTCTGTCTGTCTGTCTGTCTGTCTGTCTGTCTATCTGTCTGTCAAGAATTTCTATGTCGAGAATGCGTGGAGGTATCAAGCTGAAATTTGAACTATATACTCAGGTCTACGGTTCCATGAAGTTGTAAAAAAATCAAACTGCTAAGTTTACGTAGAAAAAAGTTACGGCCGTTTATTCAGCAAAAAACGCATATTTCGACACACTCAAGGGAATCAAAACCTATAGGGTACTTCCCGTTGACCGAGAACTATGAAATTTGGCAAATAACATCGTTATAGACTACAAGTACAGGAATAAATCTCAAAACTATACATTTGTAAAAAGATCTTAAAAAATAGGGGGTCTATATTTTTTATAGGGTGTCGAAATTTCAAATTGAAACTACTAGTTCAAATGGGGTATCATATGAAAGGGCTTGATGTATACATTGCAAAATATATTTTATTTATTTTTTTCGACGCATTATTTCTTATTTATAATAAAAATATCAAATTTAATATTGATACTACGTACGGAACCCTCGGTGGGCGAGTCCGGCTCGCACTTGTCCGGGTGTTTTTTTAAATAAAACTGGACACGTGGCTACTGTTGCTTTAGAGAATCACCGTACCGTACCTACCGTGAATAGTAAATGGTACACGACCATTTGTTGCCGGCAATTATTACCGAACTCCGTAAAAATAACCGTAAACGCCGTATCATCTTGCACCACGACAATGTTAGTTCCGACACGGCCAGACAGACAAACGAATTTTTGAAGGTGAAAAACTTAGAACTTATGAACCATCCTACTAAAGTCCCGACCTGGCACCTTGTGACTTTTCTCTGTTCCCAAAAATTAAGAACCAATTACGCGGTCAACGATTTTCATCACCGGACGAGGCTGTCGAAGAGTATGAAAAACACGTTTCTGAGGTCACCGCGAAGGAGCGGCACAAAAGTTTTCAATATTGATTTAATCGAATGAAAAAGTGCATTTACGCAAAGGGAGAATATTTTGAGAAACAATAAATTCATTTTTGACCTTTAATAGCATTTTTTTCATATTCATTCCGGAAACTGTTAGTGCGCCCCACGTAAAGGCAAAATGAACTTGCGCATCGAGCTTCTTCGACGCTAACTTAATCTTCTCTAGATAATAGTAATATTACCGTAAAAATATCTGAGCATGAATGCAGACAGTCGTTACTCTTATTCTCGTAAACAGCTCATATCAGTGGACAAAGGAGCATGTGGATCACCTGATGGAAAGCAATCACTACCGCTCATAGACATCAGTAACACCAAGGAGTCGCCGATCCGTTGCCAGCCTATATTCCTTCCGTTCTTTCTTTCTGATGATCTCACTCACTCCATAAATAAGCCCTCAATCTATATAGGCCCTAACATCTCTCTCGCTCGTTGGAAAGCTCTCCCTGTCCCTCATTACCAGTCTAATCATGGTAATGGACCAATAACAAGTTACAGTAACTACCATCAAACAAACTTCGTTGTTCATTCCCTTCTGTAGTTTGAATTATACACAAACCACTCGCGTTCGCGATGTTGTCGTTGCGCTTGTCAGTCTAATCGATCATGCAGGTTAAGCAACGTTGACCATAACCAGTCTGACGGATGAATTTATTTATTTCGAGCTCCTCCGTGCTTCGGCGGGCTCGTTAAGACATCGAACATTGCAAGTTGCAATCTTTAAAACAATTTTCATTTACATATTAGGTTGGGGAAAAAGTCTTTTCGTATTTTATATGAAAATTCAAAACATTTTTTACTAAAGTTTATTTACATTTAACTAAAGTATGTAGGTGCCATTTTGTTCAAAAACTTTTTGTCATCTTGTAGGTAGAGACATGATCCCATTACTATAGAAATTTTGGGACTTCTGTTCAAAAAACCACGACAAGTGGTTTTGGCAGTCTTCTCGTGATGTTAACCTGACATTGCCTAAAGAATTCTGAAGAGACCGAAACAGGTGGAAATCAGAAGGTGCAAGGTCAGGACTATACGGCGGATGCATTAACTCCTTCCAGTCAAGCTCTCTTAATTTTTGCTGAGTGGCTAAAGATGTGTGAGGTCTAGCGTTATCATGATGAAAAATCACACCCCTTCTGTTAATTAATTCCGGCCGCTTTCTCTCAACTTTTTGCTTTAATCTCATCAGTTGTTCACAGTAGAGTTCAGAATCGATAGTCCTGCCTGGCGGTAACAGCTCATAATGAATAATGCCCTTCCAATCCCACCATACACACAGCATCACCTTATTGCGGGTTAACCCGGGTTTTGCCAGAGTCTGTGAAGCCTGACCGGCCTTTGACCACGACCTTTTTCGCACGTTCTTGTCGTACGTGATCCACTTTTCATCACCAGTTATAAGCTTCTTCAAAAACGGTTCGCTTTCATTACGTCGTAGTAAAGGATCGCAAATGAGTACACGGTTCATTAAGTTTCTTTCAGTGAGATCGTAAGGCACCCAAATATCGAGCTTTTTAGTGAACCCAGCTTTTTTCAAATGCGCCAAAACTGTTTTGTGGTCAATTCCTAATTCTTCAGCTACGTCGTAACTACTGATATGCTGATCTTGCTCCACTTTTTCAAAAATGGCATCCATTTTATCCGTAACAGGGCGACCAGAGCGACGTGCATCTTTCACATCAAAATTTCCTGATTGAAAACGCTTAAACCAAATTTGTGCTACTCTCACAGACACTGCACTAGATCCATAAACGTCACAAATTTTTTTCGCAGCTTACGTTGCAATTTTACTTTTTTTGTAGTAAAATTTTAAAATGTATCGAATTTCTTCATTAGATTCACTCATCTTGACAGTAAAAAAAACAAATGAAAATCACACATTTACCTAATTTGAATTTGGAATTATCTTTTTTAAAATTTAAACTTTTTAAAGATATCAAAACCTGAAAGATACAAATGGTATAACCAAAGAGATTTTATTACAAGTTCAACATACCAAAATGCGAAAAGACTTTTTCCCCTACCTATTATATCCAACTGAGCAGTTTGTATGCCTTAATCTATTTAACACAGCATGTAAGTATGTATATATAAAAGTAAAATCAATTTTTTTTTAGATTTAAGAATAAATCTTCATCCGTACACAATAATAATTCTTATAACACTTACTACATTTATATTTTTTTTAATTTCTTCTGATTTGCTAATCCTGCCCATGCACCAATTCGTTGTCCTAAGATTTGAAAAGATCGCTCTTAGCAATAAAGCCGCCTTGTTGCATATATACAAGTCGGTAATTATCTATTGATTTGCTGTACTTTAAATTTGTATTATGGAAATATAGCATAATAATTCTATCTATCTTATATGTAACGTAATTTATATAATATTGACGAGCTCGGTGGTCGAATGGCCACCAATGGCCTTGAGTTTGTCTTGCTCTGGGTGTTTTCTATGTATTATATGTATGTATTTACAAAAAAAAATTATTATAATATCAGTTACTAGTATCTAGTACCCATAGTACAAGCTTTGCTTAGTTTGCGACTAGATAGCAGTGTGTGATTTACCCAAGAATAATTATTTATTTATTTATAAAATAAACATAACTCAAATATTACTAAGAAATTGATCAGTTGCATATAGTAAATCCACTGTGATATCTCTTTATACGTACGTAAGTTACGAAACTATTCAAAAGTTCCTAAAGCCGATAATAGAAATCGAAGCTAAAAACAGACTAACCCTAAAAAAGGTATTTCGTTCAAAAAATATACATAACACTCTATTTCTAAAAATGTTGAATCCAATTCGACTATTGAAATTCTCAAAATGTTATTTATAATGTATGTGCGCAGAAACAGTTCCGACCTTCCGACACATAGGATGTCAGTAGGCAACTTAGTTGATCCAGCCAACTGTCAATTTTCATTACACGCGTCGAGGATGCTAGGATACTGCAAAGCTCTGTTTCCACTAACTAGAACTAGAGAGAGAGAATACTAAAAAATACGCGAATAAGTATTTCATTTCTGCTGCTTCAAACTATGGAAATTTATGTTTAAGTGGAAAAATATAAGAACCAAAAGGCTTGATAATGTTATCCCTACTAGTATTATAAAGATGTAAAGTTTTAGGTTTGTAGAAGATAATCTCAGAAACTACTTGTGCGTTTTAGAAAAAATCACCCGTTTAGAAAGGAACGCCATAAATTATAAGCCATGTTATGCCCACGCAAGATCGCAGCTAGTTTTAGTATAATTGAATTAGTCAATGTTACTAGTTTACAACAGAAACTCACCAAGATTTCTCTCTAACTCATTCACACTAACTCAAAGGAAATTTCCTACAATAGGTACTACTTTTTAATTATTCAACTGATGACGATGACGGAATGTCTCATTAGAATTAATTATTGTTTACGCATACTCGCAACCGCAAAAACGCTACTGCTTGAAATAAGGACATTCTCATGTATTTTTTATTCTCTACCAGCCGGCCAGTGAAAATGCACCTTGATCCGGTATTCGGAGAGCGAACCCTGTCCGTCCCTTACATTTGGAATTCACCAAAATGTCGGTTTCCATGAATACATTGCGAGCCCTCGCATGTGTGAATTAATCCCTCGAAATGGAATGGAAGTTAAAATTGTTTTCAACGAACAGCAGACAAACAAAATGTATTTGAACATTATTATCTACGTTGAATGCAAAATGGTATGTTACTGTTACTGTTAATGGTATGTAATGTCCGAATGTAGTCTGCTAATGAATTAGAAATTTGTAGTGATAATGCGGTCATTTCTATCTTATTTGAATCGCGTTTGAATTCATTATAATAACTTGTTATTGTTAAGCGCTAAATGAGAAAGGTCATCCAGAGCACAAAAAGGTCAAAAGTGCTCGTAAAGAGCATGTGTTGGCGGAGAGGTTTTGCTTTGTATCATTTTAATAATACTGTTTCCTGTTCAGTAGAGAAATACTCGTGTATCCAAAATACCTACTTAGTAAAAATATCCAATTCGATACATAGTTTTTTAGACATTGAAAAAAACGGATTAATTAGATAAAAATTACTAACGTATCTCTCCTGTTGGATCTGATTATAGACAATATGCAAAAACCAAAAAATCCAAATCCAAATCCGAATCCACAATCCAGAATTCGAAATCCAAATAGGTACCTTTGGATTTCGGGTTCTGGATTGTGGATTTGAATTTGTCCGAAGTCCGAAGTCCGAAGTCCGAAGTCCGAAGTCCGAAGTCCGAAGTCCGAAGTCCGAAGTCCGAAGTCCGAAGTCCGAAGTCCGAAGTCCGAAGTCCGAAGTCCGAAGTCCGAAGTCCGAAGTCCGAAGTCCGAAGTCCGAAGTCCGAAGTCCGAAGTCCGAAGTCCGAAGTCTGAAGTCCAAAGAACGATGTCCGAAGACCGAATTTTCTTAATGTGGTACGAATATACGTATCAAATTTGTATTTTCCTTATGAGCTTACTCATTATTACATATTATTTTCTCTCCACAATCTACAGACAAATAACAATTCCTTTGTGAGTCGTTGTGTTCCTGCGAGAGAGTGGGATCAACAGTAAAGAGTTAATGCGTACTGGCGGCGCGCGAGCAATATTTTATGTTCCCAGCGTTTATATGGCTTCGGTAACCGGTTCATATCGGCGGGCCATGTGCTTGTTTTCTACTCGACGTAGTATTAAAAAAGTTGTAATCTTATATAAAATTTATATTTACAAGCCATACCTAACAAATTTGACGGATATATTGCGTTACATTCGATCCGGCAGAGTATTAGCAATAATAACTCAATTAAAATTGGACGCTCAGCGAACTGTAATCTAGTAAATTCCATGAACTCGATACCAAATCTGCAGGGAATAGTGACAACCAGATTTAGTTACAAGGGTCTTGCTCAGTAGCGCGACGTTTAGAATTCTAATGTATAGGTATTGTGCATTAACCTATATAATATTGTTATTGTAAAGATCATGCTTTTAATTTAGTTCAGTAACAAAATCATAACAATTTTTAAACATTTATTAACTTAAATGCATGCCTAAATATTTCTGACAAATGTGATGGATCAAACTTCTAATGTTATTTGTACACCTATATACCCACATTTAAGCAAATAAAGGATTCTATTCTGTATATTGGCTATGTGGTTTCCAGCAGACTAGAATAGAATCACTCTGTCTCTTCCCGTGGACGTCGTACAAGGCGACTAAGGGAAATCCATACTTCCATATCCATACTAATATTATAAATGTGAAAGTGTGTTTGTTTTTTGTTTGTCCTTCTTTCACGTCGAAAGTAACGAACGGATTGACATGATTTTTTTTTTTGGAGATAGTTTATGGCCTGGAGAGTGACATAGGCTACTTTTTATCCCGGAAAAATATCCTATTCCCATGGGAAAAAATAAAGTTATAATTTGTCCTTCTTTTACGTCGAAAGGAATCTACGTACGGACAATTTTTTAACGGGGATAGTTTACGGTCTGGAGACTGACATAAGCTACTTTTTATCCCGAAAAAACATCTTATTTCCATGGGATAAAAAATGAGCTTTGTAATCATTTGTCCTTCTATCAAGGAATCTAAGTACCGACATGATTTTTTTAACGGGGATAGTTTACGGTCTGCACAGTGACATAAGCTACTTTTTATCCCGGAAAAAATCTTATTTCCATGGGATAAAAAATAAACTTTGTAATCATTTGACCTTCTATCACGTCGAAAGGAATCTAAGTACCGACATGATTTTTTTAACGGGGATAGTTTACGGTCTGGAGAGTGACTTAAGCTACTTTTTATCCCGGAAAAACATCTTATTTCCATGGGATGAAAAATAAACTTTGTAATCATTTGTCCTTTTATCACGTCGAAAGGAACCGAAGTACCGACATGATTTATATATATATATATATATATATATATATATATATATATATGTGTGTGTGTTTTGTATTGTTTTTCGAGCCTTCAGCGTCAGAGGTTCGCGGGTTCGATCCCCGCAGAGGGCAAACATTGCTATGTGTGGTGCTAATATTATAAGTGTTAAAGTAAATAAATTCATCCGCAGACGATGATGATTTAAATTTGTACATATTAGTACTACGTTTTAACCCACGAAGTAAAAAAAATGCAACAAGACAAAAATATACACAAATTAATGGCAGCGCCCCTGGACCACGCAGGCGAAGCCGCGGGTAACAGCTAGTACATTATAAAACATCGATTAGGCCTCCCCAACCCGTTTGGCCAGCGTGGGGAGTGTAGGCCAAATCCTGCTTCTGTCTAGGACGGAAGAGAGAGGGTCGTACTCCTGTAGTGCAGACTAAAAAGACCTGATGATGATGATGATCATTCTATTCTATACGTATGTATTCGTAGTACCTGATATATTTAAGTTCGTTATCATTTCAAATATAACTAAAATTAAAAAACCTTGAGGGTTGTTGTGTTCCTGGGAGTGACTGAGGTCACCAAATAGTAAAGAGCTTATTACATCCTGAATAACGGGTCCGATATTCAGTGTCCGATAAGAAAGGAAGTAGTATAGGCTGGCAACGGAACGGCGACCCCTAGATGTTGCTGATCTCCATGGGCGTTGGTGATTGCTTTCCGTTGTGGTGGTGATTTCGGATTTGACGGACGTACTGTTTTTTTTATAACATGATTTAATTTAAATTCAGATATTTCACTTAAATCAATTTAATGGACAATAACAACCATCCTTAGTATTTTTTGTACAAAACAGGCTGTTCGTCAAGTTCAAAACCTTGCAAATGGAGATAAAGAGTATGCAAGAAAAATGTATTAAAAGAATTTAAGTAGAAAGATGAATAATTTAAGTACAATAATGTTTTAAGAAATTAGGAAAAAACTCTCAAACTTTTTCTAGGAAATTTGCTCCTCGCAAATTTCCTAGAAAAAGTCGCTACTCCCGGCACTCCACCTCGATTATAACAATTTTTATATTTAGTGCTTCAGCACTAGGCATTAGGGCTCCGCTCTTCCAGTTCTACTACATAAAATAAAAAAATGTAGTAATACTACATGTTTGTAGTAATACTACATTTTTTTCACAAACACTGATATCATTTTTTAAATTAAAAAAATATAGTATCATTAAACACTTCAAAACATACGTTGGAAACAAATATCTTAATTTTTCAAAGAATAGATAATGCAACTGTTTTGACAAAAAGCGATATAAAAGTTTAAATAGTTGGCCTGTAGTTGATAATTAATTAAGGAACTTTGTCTCTATTACACACTATATATGCGCGAATCACCTATGATATAAAGGCAGCGCCACTAATATTGCCAAATAGCTTCGAAACCGTGATCGGCTTTGCCGACTTGTCAGCCGATTAATGGGCCTCTTTACAACCGACTCAAAGTCATTGTCGGCACATCTTTAATAATTAAAAAAAAGTTAAGTATTATCAGTTATCTAGTAATAATTATCCAGTAGTAACCATAACACAAGCTCTGCTTAGTTTGGGAGTAGATAGCGGTGTGTAATTTGTTCAGGTTTATTTAATTTATTCATATATAGGTGAAGTACCTATTTATTAAAAGAAATCTAAAACTATTAAAAGTATTAGAATATCTACTTCTACTACTCTAAAAGAGATTCTCATTGCTTCAGGTCAAAAAATCGCTCACTACCCCGATCATAAGCCTAGTACTTCTCAAAGTTAAACCTACCAAACACGATCCCTACTTTAGTTGTAAGCACATAATAAAGAGAAGTGAAGCTAAATAACTACCTCCTTAATACTGAGGGCTCCTCAATTTCATACCACATCTCATATAAAACTTTTCAAACGATTTAAAGAATTTTCTCAATTATCTTTAGGATTCCATACGTCTAAAGAAGAAATTGAACTATTCCTCGTAGGTATTTAAGCGTATCATACAACTAAGATTGGTTATTTAAAGAAAGATGTATATAATGCATAGTGTGCAATGGTTTATATGTGTACAAATGTTTTTCATTTTGTTTTTATTTTGTTTACTGCGTCACCTACTTTCTTATATGTATTTTTTTCCTATCCGAATGGTTGCCTGGAAGAGATTGCATATAGCCATAAGGCCGCCTGTTGTACTTTATAGTTATTGTTACTACATTGTTATCCTATATTTAATTCAATAAAGTGTAATGTATTGTATTGTAATATTGTATTGTATTGGTTCTCGAGTCATACTTGTTCCCTGTTATTTCGTAAGTAACACCCAAATATATACCAAGTTTAAATATAATAATCAAATTGTGAATTTATTATTCTTTGTTAACTTTTAACATTCAGTTAATTTCCTTAAAGGTTTCGATTCAAACTTAGTTTCTGTATAATGTTAATTTCCATTAAATACACCAAAGTTATTTAAGCTAGAAACAATACCTACCAATGGGCAAGTTTTAAAAGTTTTGTCTTCAAAATATTCTTCTCCTGCTTACAAATCCAATTATTTCGTAATTGGCCTGTAATTGGTAGTATCGCTAATTCAGTCCACAGAGTATTCTGTAACCTAAGGCAGTGTTGCCAAAGTTAAATAAATTCCTTAATAAAAAAATAAATTCCCCCTAAGAGTTTTTATAATTTTTTTAAATATATTTTTTTAATATCCCTAAATAAACTAATTAGTTATGTATAAAAAGTATACTATATTTTTATTATTGATGCTGTTGATTGTTGGCATTTTTTTTTCATATGAGAGGGGGGGGGGGGGGGGGGCAAACGAGCATGTCAGTCACCAGATGTAAAACAATCACCACAGTCTATGGAACTCAATGAACATTATTAACATTCTGTTATTAAGAAAACACTTGTACTGTTCCATGTATTTTTTGTATTTTTTACCGACCGATTTCGTCTTATGGTATATCAAAGTAAACAGATTTTATGTTGAAACACAAACAACATCTGTATAAAGGATAGGACTGTATTAGGACTGAATGAGAAGACACGTTGTAATTCGGTGGGTTTTAGGTTTCGACTTTTACGACTTCACGGGAGAATAGATGCAGCAGAAAATGTTGAAAGAGATCTGAAAAGTCCTATTCTTCTAGACGGTAAAGATCATGTTGTACGACTACTTATTCTACATTATCATCAGAAAGCTGCTCACTCTCAACACAACACAGTGGTCAATGAGTTACGTCAAAAATATTGCATTTTAAAACTGAGATCTACACTTAAAGCAGTAATTCACTCGTGCCAAGTCTGCCGAATTAAGAAGGCTACTCCAAACAATCCGCCAGTTGGAGACCACATATGAGACTAGCTCACCACAAGAGACCATTTTCTTACGTTGGTTTAGATAATTTTGGACCTCTGACGGTATCTGTCGGCCGATGCGTTGAAAAGCGTTATTGTGCTCTATACACATGCCTTACTACTCGGGCCATACACCTTGAAGTGGTACATAATCTGTCAGCTGATTCAGCTGTAATGAGCCTACGGCGTTTTATAGCCAGAAGAGGTACTCCCATCGAAATCGTGTCGGATAATGGGACGGCTTTTGTAGGCGCTTCGAGACTATTGCGCGAGCTTTACGGACCAGCTCTTTTCGATACAGCAGCCAACTCCAAGATTCGTTGGCGGTTTATTCCCCCAGCAGCACCATTCATGGGAGGCGCTTGGGAGCGACTGATCAGATCGGTTAAGTGCGCATTGAAGTTATCTTTAGAGCAACGCCGACTAACAGATGAGATGCTTTTAACTCTATTGGCAGAAGCTGAAGCCTTAGTAAACTCTCGGCCTCTTACTCATGTGCCTTATAATCAAGACCAGGAAGAAGCCCTAACACCGATGCATTTTCTGCTGGGTACATCATCGGGAGCACGACCATTAGAAATTAAATTTTCGGACAGAGATCTTCATGGAAGAGAACAGTGGAGAAAGGTCCAGCGTCTAACTGAATATTTCTGGGCACGTTGGCTCAAAGAGTATCTTCCCACGTTAATTCCAAGACCAAGGACTGCCGGAGTTTCAAATCCCTTATGCGTTGGTGAGATAGTTTTAATTGTTGACAATAATCTTCCCCGAGGTAGCTGGCTGAAGGGCAGGATATCGGCGGTCTACCCCGGTAAAGATGGTGGTGTGCGGATCGCCGACGTTCAGACTGCTGGAGGAACGCTACGTCGAGCCTGCAAGAAGCTGGTGCGGTTGCCCATCAGCTAAAAGGGGGAGGATTGTTACCGACGGCAACCTTTTTTACTTATTTATATGTATACTTTTTTTATACTCTTTGGTTTTATATTCGTTTTATTTTTGTATTTGACATAGAAAATTATTAGTTTTATGTTCTCCTTGTAACATCAGCAAAGTTGCTGTATTGTGTGATCTATAAAATAGAAACCTAAAACCCACCGAATTACAACGTGTCTTCTCATTCAGTCCTAATACAGTCCTATCCTTTATAATCTGTTTATCTTGATAATGCCATAAGGCGAAACTGGTCGCTAAAAATAAATTTAATTTCGTGGTGATTTATATATATAAAACAAAGTCGGGTTTGTTCGAACACTTATAACTCGAAAACCGCATGACCGATTTTCATGGTTTTTGTTTTTTTGGATTTGCCTCCGTCCCGAATAGCAGAATAACTATTAAAACATTGGAAAATAGGCGAAAAAAAAAATAACAGAAAAAACATTTTCCCATACAAATGAAAGTGTCAATTGAAAAAGGATTGCGATATTTATTGGTTGTCAAATATCAAAATGTCAAATCTATTGGTGTCAGTTTTATGTCGCGAAAGTTATCTGTGATTTGTTTTGCAAATTAAAAATGTCAAATCGATTGGGATGAAAACGCTTGGTCCACGGGGTCGCTCGCAACAACCAAATCAGAGTAAACATAAAAAGAAATGACACTTATAAATCACCAAAATGATAAAACCGATTTCAAAACTAAAAAATAAAACAAAACATTATTTATCTTTTTTTGATTAAACAATAAGGAAATCTTTATTCTTATGAAATCTTCAGTTTTATGGATACGGATCTTCCCTCAACCGAAGGGGTTTAGAGCATACTCCACCACGCTGCTCAACTTCGCGTTGGCGGAGGCCAGTATTTTCGAGCTGCCTAAAGGCCACAAACTTGGCTTAACGACTGTCATCTAATGATAACAACTGGGACCGACGGAACATGCCTTCCGAAGCACGAAGGAACTCAAGATAATCAAATGATAACAACCGGGACCGACGGCTTAACATGTCTATCGAAGCACGGGGGACCTCGAGGTAATATAAACCCATCCGTGTACAGGCTAAGGTCGAAGTTGCTTAACTTGCATGTTGCAGTCTAATACTGACGAGCGCAATGACGCCATCTCTATTATTTTATATTATTAATTATATTAATTCCATAAAATCATAAATTTAGTTCAGATAATAAGTACCACGACATTCATTGATTATTAGGCGGTACGAAGTTCGCCGGGACAGCTAGTATATAATAATAACAGAACATTTTTTTATGTATTGTTTAACTTCGAATGTTATTTTTTTTAATGTAATATTTAAAACTTTACCCCTCGTAGAGTATTTATAAAAAAAATATTAAAGTATATACTCAATACTTAAATATGTTTTTTATTTGCTTAACTTGGGACTAGATAACGCGATGTGTAATTTGTCCAGGAACATTTCGTTATTTAGTAAGTAAAAAGGCAACACTGCGCCTACTCGTACTCAGCGAGGAAAGTGATAGCAAGTATTTTAAAGCCCCGATATGATAAGGATAGCTGTAGTAGATCTCTCAGGCCAGGAACCGTTTTCTGACGCAATTTAGTATGGATATGCCATATATAAACAATTTGTAACATCATTGGCCCTAGTTCTGTTGTACCCACTGTGGAAGCACCCCGAAGCCCTTCCTCTATTGCTAATTAGTGAAACATAATTAACTTTGAGCGCGTTATTCTAACAGTAAAAATGTTGTGATTACCTACGTTTGTGCCCCTGATAAAATATTCATCCACCCCGGCAGTCCTCGCAATAGCTCATGTAACTCGATTAAAGTTGCATGCGATACTTCACGTACTGTAATTAGGCGTTAAGTTTTTAATTTAAGCGTTAAGTCTTTTCTAAAAATAAGAGAAATGTATTAACTTGACTGAAGTGATTTAAATATACTTACTTTACTGTTTTCTTGAGAGACGTTAAAGACGTATAGTATTTTTAACGTCTCTCAAGAAAGCCCATGGTCCTTTGAGTGAGTGAAATAGGATTTATACTACTAAAACACTCTTACAGTTGATGATTTTGATGTTCTTTAGCGACAAAACTGAACAATATTGTGTTGACTTGACTGAAGTGATCTAAATATAATTTCCTGTCTCCTTGAGAGACGTTAAATACACGATACCTACAAGGGGCCAGATCGTGAAAACTGTGAAAAGAGTGTTACGATTTTTCATATTTAACCTATTTAGATATGATTGATATCAATGATAATTTGTATATATTACAATCAAAGACCAAAAATTATTGTATGATTATATTAAACTCTTAAAATCTAATAGTTGTTTTATAATAAAGGTCAACAAACGCACAAAATTGAGAAAAAATGCAAAAACATGCCTTCGTATTTTTCAGATTTAACCCAATAAATCAACACAAATTGATAAAAAGAAACACTTTTTGAACACTGAAGAAACCAATAAATATAACATATACTTTTTTTTTGTACCTTTACAAACAAAGACTTCCTCTTTTAAAGCCCTAAAATCTAGATATGTTTTACGTAAATTCTCCATAGAAAAATGTATGAAAAATGACGCACATTCCGATATTACGAATTAGTACTCGGCGTCGCCACCTAATCGCCAGTGTGTTTTTATATGTCAAGGTGACACCACGCGCGTCGGATGCTCCAGCAAAATTACGTGTTGTGAATTTGTGTTTTTTGTGAAAAACTGTAAGTATAACTAATTTACCAATATAATGAATGTATATAAATCGTAAAAAATACAAAGAATGAATTAGATACTTTGTTGAGTAGGTTATTTTATGAACCTTGTAAAATATGTATCAATTCAGGCTTGAAACATGATTTCAACATGCTATAGCCAATATCATAAACGTATCTAGTCGGTAATCGAGGGTTTTTTTCGCAGGACTGATTGAATTTGAATTTGCCAGGGAAAAGAAAGTTTAGTACGCATTATAAAAATATGAAAGCCAAAAGATCTCGGAAAAAATGTAAGTTCCTTCCTACTTATTTATTTATCTGCCTACTTTACTACGTCTTGTCCTAAATACCTACCTAGAAAAAAATTACGAGATTTCTGTGAAAGTGTCATGTAAAAATCCTAGTTTTATTTGTGTGCTTATCCTGTCTAAGTAGTAATAATAATATAATTTATTTTCATTTGAACAGGGTACATTACAAAGCTAATACAATACCTATGTCATATGATTTAGATCGCTTGATTCAGACATACAATAGCATGTAAATATTGGTTTGTATTATAAGTAATAAAGTCAATTTCTACCTAGTATTCGTTTTCATGTTCATCATTATTGTCTAAATATCAGATTGTGGAAGTAGGTATGTTTCATAACAGAAATAGCACGGGCACGCGGCTTTGTCGACATACTTACCGCCAAAGAGACGCGACGCGCCTAGGGTCTGGTGTTGTACAAAAATTACAAAATAATTATAAAGTGGATAATAATGATGAATAATATTTCCAGTATTGAAAATAAAGAAAACCTTCAGGCCGAGACTCCAAGCAACACTGCTATGCTTAGACTACACACTATAGACGTAAGTTGTTATACGTAATTCTTGTAGACTTATTACATACATAAACAAACTACCTTGGGGTGTAAGTGGTTCATCAAGATCTTTAAACCAAAGCCAAATTCACCTGCATGCGGTACACCCTGCTGACTGACAAACGAAGCTCTGGCGAAAAGAGAGGTAGGGAGCGTAATTGTAAGCTACCCGACTGGGGAATGTACCTCCACCTCACAGAATACCGCAGCCAAATAACGGTTTCCTTGAGGGCTGTTGTCTTCCTGCGAGTGAGTGAGGTCGCCAGAAAGGAAGGAGATGCTGCGATGGCAGCGGGGGTGGCGGGGGTGGCGGCGCGCGAGCGATATTTTATGTTGCGAGCGTTAATATGGCTACGGTAACCGCTTCAGATCAGGCGGGCCGTATGCTTGTCTGCTACCCGACGTAGTATAAAAAAAAAAAATACCTAGTTAGTGATGGACGAAGACAAAATCTCAGTAGGGTGAAGTCTTCTAGTATCGGCCTCCTCCTAATATCGGCCTTTGCGAGAAAATGGAATATAGGGTAAGTGCTCCATTGAATGAACCCTTAAGGGCATTCCAAACTTTGAAAATTACAGCCAGCTACTTATGAGATCCTAACCAAAAAATATTTTATTTTATTATGTTCACAATTTATTCATGATTGATACAGTATACATATTTTAGCAAAAATGCTGATAGTTATTGAGATAATCTGCATTTTATACAAATATGGGGTATATTTGTATAAAATGCAGGTTATCTCAATAACTATCAGCATTGAACACACAAATCACCAGAGAATGAACAAAAAAATCCAGTGAATAAACCTTTTGAAACCCATTGAATGAACTACCACTTTTATATATCAGTTCTATATATAAATTATTATGTAAGAGTTTATTTCGGGTAATTGTTATTGTAAATATATATATTTTTTTATTATATTAAATAGACGATATGATTACTATTATAATTGCGTGTTACTTGATATTTTATAACCTCTAACATTTTTTTTTTATACCACTAAGGTGGCAAACAAGCATACGGTCCGCCTGATGGAAAGCAGTTACCGCAGCCTATGGACGCCTGTAACACCGGAGGCATCACATGCGCGTTGCCGACCCTGTAAAAACCTCTTCAAGCCCTTTTTGAAGAACCCCATGCTGTAGTCTCCTGGGAAAACCTCAACAGGCAATTCATTCCACAGCTTGATAGTACGTGGAAGAAAACTTCTCTGGAACCGCACAGTACGTGACCATTTCGGTTCTAAAGTGTGAGGATGAATTCCCTGTCGATGGCGAGCGGTGCGACTGTAGAAGGAAGCCGTGGGCATCATGTCAAACAACTCCTCTGAACACACCCCATTGTACAAACGGTAGAACACACAAAGGGACGCAAAATCTCTTCTCAGACTTAAAGGTTCTAAACCGTCTGTCAGTTTGGGATCGTCAACAATCCTCACAGCACGCCTTTGAATCGAGTCACAGGGTGCAAGCTGGTATCTAGGCGCTCCCGCCCATAGATGGCAACAGTACTCCATATGCGGCCGAACTTGAGCTTTGTATAAGTCTTTGCCGCGGGTTGAAGTAATGTTTCGCCCTGTTGAGCACACCTAGTTTCTTCGATGCCAGCTTGACCTTCCCCTCCAGATGACATCGAAACTGGACGTCGCTGGAGATGTCAACTCCTAGAATACCAATACTATTGGCGATGGTGAGGGGTGTGTTTTCGAAGTGTGGAGCCACAGCAAATGGGGTTTTCTTAGCGGTGAACGCGCAGACTTGTGTCTTAGAGGAGTTAAATCGCACTAAGTTCTGTCGCCCCCAGTCGGACACTCTACTTAGTGTGCTCTCAATTTGCGACACAAGTTGTTCGCGGCTCTCCTCCACCAAAGAACGAGGGATATTTGCGCGGCCCGTGTAATAAGTGTCCCCGGTGCTGTCGTCCGCATAACAATGAATGCTGTCATTATACAACATATCATTAACATGCAGCAGAAACAGCGTCGGGGACAATACAGAACCCTGCGGGACGCCAGCATTGATGTCCATGCTATCGGAGCAACTGCCATCTACAACGGCTCTAATGCTTCTGCTGGACAAGAAGCTAGCAACCCATTCGCATAGCCCCTCGGGCAGACCGTAAGGCTAAGATGCCAAATGCTTAAAACATAATATTAATACTGGATTATTATTATAAAATATTTAATATTATTATTCATCACTTCTATGTTAGATTCTCCTTTCTCTTCTAAACTATTATATTTCTATAATAGAAGATTGGTTCTATATGTCATCATTATTTATTAATTTCTTTTTAGCTTGCATTTTGCTGTCTTTCCATGGTCGTTTTAGCTGAAAGGCACTTCTATGTGGAGATCTTTATTTATTTTATTTAATCAGTTCACTCCGTCTGGTTTTCGTCCTGGGCACAGTACTATTACTGCACTTCTAAAAGTTACTGAAGATATCAGGCTAGGTATGGAGGATAAACTGGTAATAATAAAAGAACACCTCGTTCGAATATTGGTCAAAAAATTGACAACCGTTTATAAAAGTTGTGTACAAAAAATTAGCCAACTGCATTAAGGCTAAGATGCCAAATGCTTAAAACTGTGTGTTCATTGACTAGATTTTCTTCAATTTCGTGATCCAATTATCGAACACCCCTATAATTTATTTATGATAATTAAAATTTATGCAATCTGCTTTTTGTAAGATAAAAATTGGTTGCCTGTAAAGTCGGTATACGGGCGAAAGTTTTACGTGACAACGACTTTGAGTGGTAAAATGTTTTCGAGTGGAAGGGACGCATGCCTTTCACTTTTTATGTCTGTCTCTCTCGCTCTTAGAAGGGACACGCGTCCACGACACGCTTACAATGAGAGCGAGTGAAAGGCACGCGCCTTTCACTCGCTCTCATTGTAAGCGCATAACGTGACCCAGTTTCTTGAAGTGTCACCCGGCTAACCAATTTATAAGACGTTGTCACGTCAAAACAGTTCTTTTTACATCCTACTATCAAATTTTGTTAACACTATCACACTTATAGTGTCTACAAAGTGAATATCAAAACACGAAGTCTCAGCAATGCCCTAAATTCTGCTCCATACAATCAAAAATACGACAGAATACTTTCATTTTAGGCGGTCGCGATTTTGAAACTATAGGTCACAGGCAAATACCTGTGTGTTCAGTTGACGTAATATAATGTTTCGATTGAGAAAAAAATACTGGCTTGAGTAGAAAAGCTTAGATTTCTTATTATATTGAAAAATGTGTGTTTTGTTCATTCACTGGTGGGTGTTAATTCACTGGAGCACTTACCCTAACTATTAAAATAACCCTAAAATTATAATAGTTTTTATTCAAAAAGCGACTCTATATGCGAATAATCCATATTTTGGTGCGGGTGCTTCAATATTTGAACGTTCAGTTGGCAATAGAGCACGCGCCGGTACCGACTTGTGTCGTTTAGTGGCAGTGGCGAGTCAAATCCCGGTTGCGAGCGCATTGAGTTAGTTAGTATTTAAATGGAATTAAACATACCTATGGTATTTTATATTGTTTTTTATTGAAGAAAAACCAAGGTTTTTACATTTACTTGTCTTTTTTATGAAATAATCGCAGGGTCGAGGTTAGGGATCTTTATTTATTGATAAATCCCAATATCGGCCACCCGGCCGACATTAGGAAAATGCATGAAAACGCTAAACAACATGTTTAGCTATTTTTTATGTTAACAGGAATATTAATAAGGTTAAAAATGAAACAACAGCTTTTTTTATTAAAATTATTGTCCTAAACCGACTTTACAAACAACCAGTTTTTATTACGTTTATTTATATAAAACGTTCAAGATTTTGATCTAGTGTTATGTGTTTCAAAGATGTATTCTAAGGGAGTTCTTAGCTATGTTTGAAGAAATTTGGCCCATTCTTTTTTAATTATTTTTTATAAAAAAAAATAAAGCCATTATCTTTCTTTACAGGAACTAGTTATTGAAAACAGTCAAGAGGGAAAGGTGGATGAAGTGGAAGTTGGGCGTAGAGTAATAGATATTTCTTTTTTTTATAAAGCTCTTCAGGCCATAGGGGACCACGGTCCAATGGATTGTAAGTTAAGTTACCTCAGTATAATAGGTGAAGTAAAAGTTGGTCTGGACTCAAAACTCATCATGAAATGTAGTATGTGTAGTATGAAGTTTACTGTGTGTTTGGTTGAAAAGAAAGAAGATAGCATGGAAGTGAATCATCAAATTGTATCTGGTATCATATCATCTGGTGGGAGCTACTCTCAGTTAAAAACATTAACTGCCGCAGTAACCGTTACCAATCATGTCACCTTCATTATACAATGAAATTAATAATACGGTTTGCGATTGGTGGGAAAAGACAGCAACACATTCCATGGCAGAAGCTGTCAAGGAAGAAGCAGAGTACGCAGTCTATAGGTAGTGTTGATAAAAATGGTACACCATTAATATCTGTTGCTGTTGTCGGTTGTTGGAGGAAGAGATCTTATGGTAAGAATTTTTCCGCCTTATCCGGCGCAGCTGCGATAATTGGCATTAAAACTAATAAAGTATTGTTTTTTGGAGTTAAAAATAAATACTGCGTAGTCTGTGCACGAGCCGCAAAGAACAACAGTCAGCCCCCGGAACACCATTGTTTCAAGAATTATTCAGGATCATCTACCGGGATGGAATCGACCATAATAGTTGAGGGGTTTAAACGTTCCATTGTTGATCACGGTGTAATTTATAATAAATTTGTAGCAGACGGCGATTCTAGTACTTATAAAAAAATATTAGATTCGCGTCCGTACGATAATTTAATAGTAGAGAAAATTGAATGCAAAAATCATCTTTTACGAAACTACTGCAATAGCTTGGAGAAACTGTCAAAAGACACTAAGTATCCTTGCGAATTGCGGAAATTCCTAAAAGAAAGGTATTTGCGTTTAAGAACGGGTGTAAAATGCGCGATTAAATATTGGGCGGATCAAAATCAGTCACTCGAAGAAAAAATAAAAAATCTTAGTGAAGATATCCTAAATGGTCCACAACACGTATTTGGTAATCACCAACATTGCAAGGAGTATTTCTGTAGACCTGATACTCGTCGAATAGAACCTGTTGGATTACTTCCAACAATTGTTGGATGCGGATTAATGGACGCGGTAGAAATTTTAAGTAAAAGACTGTCATATCATTCTAGAAGTTTAATTCATAATTGCACAAGTAATATAGTTGAAAGTTTTAACGGAGTAATTGCCAAATTAGTTGGGGGTAAGCGTGTAAATTATTCTTCCCGTGGTTCTTATGCGGGCCGATGCGCAGCTGCTGTTGTGTCTTTTAATACGGGATCGATTCATAGTAAAACTCATGAAGTCATATTTAAATGTAGTCCGATTCCTTTGATCGCGAAAGTGGAAAATTGTAATCGTAGAAACCGTTTAATTGCTAAACCTAAATTAAGATTGAAAAAAAGCCACAACACTGTATCGAAAGACGCTCACTATGGACCAAACTGCGAAAAACCTGATCTGAGTCCAGAATTATATGAGAAAGCCAAGCCATCTTTTTTAGCCGATTTAAAGAGAGGAGCTTGAAAGGTCGACCCATTTGCAAAGAAGTAGTGCTGAGTGGATGAGTACAAGGAGAAAATTACTAACCTCATCATCATTAGGGGAAGTTTGTAAAAAACGAGAGAGCACAAGTTGTGCTGCTTTTGTTGGTAAAATCGTTTATGGTAGTAATATCTCCAGTTTGCTTGCTGTACGGTACGGTATCGAAAACGAAGAAACCGAAATTAGACAGTTAGAAATTCAAAAGAATATTAGTATACAAGGTTGCGGTTTGTTCGTCGACGATCAATATGAATTTCTTGGTAATACACCAGATGGCATTTATGCAAACGGTTTAATTGAAATTAAGTGCCCACATTCTTTAGCTGGCATGACTCTTGATGAAGCAATGGCCAAACATACCTTTTGGGCAAGGCTTCCAAGAGTTATGTCATAAATAAAAATCATAACTGGTATTTCCAAATTCAGGGACAGGTACATATTACTAAAAGAAACGTTTGCATGCTTGGCATCTGGTTTGGTGCTACTGTACCTATGAAAGTTTATATTATAGAAAAGGACGACAAATTTTGGAAGGAGAAAATGGAGATGAAATTAGTTAGGTTTTATTACGATTGCCTACTTCCAGAATTAGTTGATCCTCGGCAGTCACGAAGCATGCCCATTCGTGACGCGCCCAGTATCATAGAGGCTATGAAAGAGAGGAAAGAAAGAGCTTTACGTGTTTTGAAAGAGAAGAACGCCTAATGATTTTGAAAGAGACTAGGTAACTTAACTATCCAGCCGGTCGATTCACGTAAACACGCCAGTCCAAAAGTCGTTTTAACTTAGAAACTTAGAAATCGCCTTTTGGTTTTCTGTTTTAAACGCACTTACTTATCTAGTCTTGGATTGTCATAAATCTTTCAATAGCTCAATTACTATACAATTCCTATATGATTTTGAAGAGTTACCTGGTGTAAAGAATCATCAGAATCGTTTCAAAAATACAGCGAATTGAGAAGCTTCTTCTTTTTTTAAGTCGGTTAAAAGGGCTTAATTTGCAAAAAACGAAGTGACATTTTTAAGTCCCTACGCTACGGTTTTTATTACGTGAATCGGGCAGCTGGTAACATTTTCATTCTGATAGGTTTTGCAATAGCAATTGATTTTATCATCAAATTAGCAGAAATCAGAATTTGATCAGTAATCGTAGAATTTTGAACTCATATTTTGTTATTGTTTACTTACTTTTAATTATATGAATCATTTTTATACTTTCGTATACTAGCGTAGCAAAAGTGCAAACAAAGTTGAAAAAAAGTTGACATGGCCGATAATTGGTGCCACCACCCTATTTGAGTTTACGCAATAGGCACATTTCCTTGCGTAGAGATATACACTAGCGAGGAAAGCTCGATGTTATTTCGACCGTACTTCCTACTGAATTTGCAATTATTTTGTTGAATGAATATTTTACGAAATAAGAATAAACTTTGGTAGTAAAATTACAAAGAAATACATAGTTGGAATTTTTGGTAAGTAGAATACAAAAAGGTCAGTCCGGACCTGCTCTTGATTGTTTATTATAAATAGAAAAACATAAACATTGTGTCTCAACTACTCTTATTTATAACGAAAAACTAGTCTTAGAATATTTTACACTCGTCGTTTATTTCCAATTATTATTTCCATTTTTGTTATGCTGTAAATATTCAACTTCAATAACAATATAACTCAACGTGGAACGTTTGTCGCAAAACATTTTGAAAATCGCGCTGTCTTTGGGTCATTCACCCGCCCCGTCGGTTGTTTCAGTAAACAGTAGCGCTGCGGTCGCTCAAAAACGATGTCGCGCCTAGGCAATCTGGGCCCTTAACTGTATTTAGAAACTTTTATTCTTCAAACTGTAACAGTGTGTCCCACCCGTAAGCATAGATATTCAGTACAAATAACTCTAAACAATAATCTAAATTATCCTCTTTTTTCTCGGTTAATGATAATCAGAATAGTGTGTGGATTAATGAATTTACCTAGTTGTAATTATTACAAGTTAGTTACCAATTATCTATACAGTTATTTGGAGGAATTTATTTCCTGAAAATATACACAATTTCACGACACAAGAAATACAGATTAGACAGTAATTAAATAAGCTTCAGCGTATAGAAAATATTGCTTAAATATGTGTGAGGTTGTATCTCATCAACGCCATGTCTAAAATTCCAAAATTCATTATCTTTCGGAATCAAATCGATGTTGGAATTATTACGACGCTCTACACAACGCCCTGGGTCAAACTCCGATTCAGCCGGCTGAAATCCAACTTAGACTTACCCTGTGAAACACCGAGCTACCCGGAAAATGAATCCCGACAAATAACTCTCGACAAAACGCTGAGAGGCTTTAATTAATTCTACAAAGCTAGCGTTGAAAATCTTAGCTGCAATGATGGCACTGGCACGAAGCGGGATGCACCTCGTGCACTACCGTCGTGATGCCGTCAGGGATTAAATTCAGAAGTCAGAACATCAATATCATCTACTTTAAGTGTTTTTAATAGTATAAGTCCTATTTCACTAAAGAAGCTAAATACACAATGGACCAAGGGCTTTGTTCAAGTTCTTGTCGATGCATAGAAAAAGAGTTAGGCTGTAGTTATTTCTCTAGCTAAACCTTTTAATATTGATCAGCCTGCCTAATCAAAACTCTAACAAGATAATCTTGGGTTATGGAATGAATTGAGAAATTGGCCACTATATATTATATAGGTTACCTAGATTTTGGTAATCGAACTGTCGATGCGGAAAATTAAGGTGAGTTACTTATGGCGGCGAATTTCGCCCATAATATAAGATATTAACGCAAAAATATAAAAAAGATTTTCTCGTCCAAAATAGCTCTATGGCTTAACATTTTTTTTTTTTAAAGTGTGTTGCCTATGATGACATACGACATAGAGACATATGATCTATAACACAGAGACATGCCCTTACTATGGGCCTCCCTTGTACGAATGCTGAAGATTACGCAGCGTGCAATGGAGAGAGCCGGGTTGGTGTTATAAACTCAGTATTGATTATAGCCATAGTAGAACTAGAGTTACGAATACAGGTAATAATTTAAGGTGTAAGTGGTTCATCAACATCTTTGAAAACAAACTAACCTGCACGTGATGCACCCTGCTGACTGAGAAACGAGGCTCTGGCGAAAAGAGAGGTAGGACATAGCGTATTTTTTAAACCACCCGACTGGGGAAATACCACCACCTCACAGAATACCGCAGCCAAATAACAATTCCCTTGAGGGTTGTTGTGTTCCTGCGAATAAGTGAGGTCAAGGAAGGAAGGAGTATAGGCTGGTGACGGATCGGCGACGCCTTGGTGTTGCTGATCTACATGGGCGGGGGTGATCAGGTGACCCACATGCTCGTTCCCCCCCCCCCCCCCCCCCCCCCTCCCCTCATATATAAAAAAGATTGCTCTAAGGAACCGCAGGCTATAATGGCAGTAGGCAAGCCGCATAGCACGTGATGGCCGATATGGCAGAAAAGTTTTGAACTGGCACACGGAAACCGGAAAACGCAGTGTAGGAAACGGAAACCGGAAAACGCAGTGTCTTTTAGCTGAAATGATGAAGATGATGAACATAAAAACATTTTATTTTTCTGTGCTGTAGTTCTAGCGATTTCTTTGCCTCTACCAGACGAAGGGTCAGATGAAGTATAAACAGAGATGACATTGCTGTAATCCTCAGATAAAATTCGCCACATAAAAATGGCTCCAACAATTTCATCAAAAATGTACGAGTATCAGTTTCGCACAAACTTGAGAACAGCCAACTTCTAAGAATTGCAAAACTTTTGACTTTTAAAAGTAACGAAGTGAAAATATCCAATCGCATTAGGCGGTGGAACCAAGTGTGATATATTGGATTGAGCCCCTTTCACGCAAGTTTCTGCAGACACTTTTCGTGATTGAAATCAAACAGAATGAAAATATATTTTCCGGAGCTTAGATTGACAATAACCGTATGTGACCGAAAACATGCATAGACAAAATATAGATTGACGTGAACTGTACGAAAAAATAGGCAAGTATTTCCGATTCTTCGATATACGTTGTGGATAAAAACTATCGGGTTCCATTAGCGGTACCGCCTCAGGTATATATAGGCACGCCCGCCCTTTCGCTTTCTTTCAATATTTATGAAAAACATTGGTATAAAAGATGTTGAGCAAATATTAAGAATTCATTTATAGTTTCGTATCTACTCACGTATCTATTATAACGAATTCACATGAAATATGTATAGCAACAAGGCGATTTGCGAAAAAATTGGATAAAATATTTGCACTACTTTTTTATCTTAGTATTTTTTTTTCCAAACTACTAAGGAATATTTCTGGATTTACACAGCGCGATCTAGTCCCAAATTAAGCGCAAAACTTGTACTATGGGTACTGGACAACTGATAAATGTACTTAATTACATTTTTTTGTAAATACATAGAAAACAACCAGACCTGGACATGAACAAACATGTCCATGCACAGAAATGTTTGTCTTATGCGGGAAACGAACACGCGGCTTCGGTAGCCATTGTTAGCTATTCGAAGACCGGGCTCGATGGAAATAATAATAAAAATTAGACCTAGATTTCATCATTAAATTTTCTCTGTAATTCCCTGTAGGTATTTCTACATAATAGCTATACTAATTTTAATAGGTTTTTAAGTAACTTCAAAATACATACGGAGTTACTCAATGTATACGTAACTAGTTTAATAAAATACGGTATCAGTTCCCAAAATATAATGTCGTTATTACCTTTTACATATTAGTAATTTCCTCTTATTCAAATTAAATGTAGGCAATGTAAGCTAATTACGCGCCCAGTAATGAATACTCTTGTATTATGTAGGTGTATTCATGAACAAAACAAGATTAGGTATATAGCGCTCAAAGCAAGCGGCACATATTTGCTCGTACATAATCTGCTTTTGACATCTGAAAGCAACCCAGTAACTTCCTTCTCATAACAACACGATCTCGCATCACGAACCCCATTTACAAAGATTCGAATTTCCTGACTCAGTCAATATTAGGGGAGGTTCCCCTTCAGCTTTTATCGTCCGATTTCTTGGTCCTTACCCTTAAAAATTAATGACGTGGTGGTAAGGTGACATACAGGAACAAAGACTGTATTCACGTTCCCTTTTCAGTCAAATATTAAACCTTAATATTCCTAATATTAAGGTAAAATAAAGGCATAATTATATTCTGGTCAAATTCGTCTTAATTTCCAAAGCCGGCGCGCTTCATCTCTGAAACGGCAGTCAGGGATATCTTATTTTGTAGTTGCCAATACAAAACTGAGGAACTCGAAGGCCGCGCTGCCCATCAGTCAGTAAAATAGATTGCCCAAGTTAATCTATATCGATGGTCGATATACTCGTAAATTAACTTGGGCCTGCCTATGGATGGGTTGCGACATGAAGCGCTTACCATAGCCATATTAACGCTAGCAACATGAACCATCGCTCGCGCGCCGCCACCCCCACTGCCAACGCAGCATCTCCTTCCTTTCTGATGACCTCACTCACTCGCAGGAACACAGTAACCCTCAAGGGAATTGTTATTTGGCTGTGGTATTCTGTGAGGTGGAAGTACTTCCCAGTCGGGCAGCTTACAAATAGCTTACGCTAATGACCTAATTACCCCTTCGATTAAGGGGAAACAAGTATCCAAACAGTGGGATGAATAGGGATTGATCACGACGATTTCACTGCTGTACCGTGGATTGAATGTTTGAATAATCTATGTTCAACCTCCAGACCTTTTATACGGACTTTTAACTTCTTATAAAACTCGTTTCAATATTCAACAATGCTGGAAATCCAAACCATGAGTGACGTGCGAGACGTGACACATTATTAAATTAGATTTACTTAGAAACCAACTTATAAATTTTATGAATTAACAATGCGCACCGTTCTCATATGTTTGACAGTTACTTTGGATAGTATATCACGAGATTACACGTTTCGCGTAGAAATAACTTTACAAATTTTATTAAGGGCATGGTAGACGTCAATGTCGAAGTGCGTAATGGTTACAATTTACTTCGTAACGTAATGCATAAATTTATTTTTATTAGTATTTTCATTTAGTTTTATTTTTTGCATTAGATAATCTATAGATTAACAACCTGTGACTCATTTTGGCCGTTGTTTTAAATATTTCATGATATTTGAAAAAAATATCCAAAGATTGTTCTATTACCAAAAATCCAGTTATAACCACGCGATTTGCGACACTACGTTTAATATCGGATGTTGCTGAATAATTCGTATTCAATACCTATCATTTGAGGTACGGAACCCTAAAAATGGAAATTTTTAGGGTTCCGTACCTCAAATGAAAAACGGAACCCTTATAAGATCACATTGCTGTCCGTCTGTCTGTCTGTCAAGACATAGAGGGTATGTCGAGAATGCGTGGAGGTATCAAGCTGAAATTTGAACTGTATACTCAGGTCTACTGTCCCATGAAGTTGTAAAAAAATCAAACTGCTAAGTTTACGTAAAAAAAAGATGCGGCCGTTTATTTCGACACATTCATAAGGGAATCAAAACTCATAGGGTACTTCCCGTTGACCTAGAACTATGAAATTTGGCAAGTAACATCGTTATAGACTACAAGTACAAGAATAAATCTCAAGACTATAGATTTGTAATTAAATCTTAAGAAATAGGGGGTCAAAATTTCAAATTGAAGCTACTAATTCAAATGGGGTATCATATGAAAGGGCTTGATGTGCACATTGCAAAAAATGAAAAATATCAAATTTATAATGATCCTACGTACGGAACCGTCGGTGAGCGAGTCCGACTCGCACTTGTCCGGTTTTTAGGGTTCTGTACCTCAAAAGGAAAAATGGAACCCTTATAAGATCACTCTGTTGTCCGTCTGTCTGTCTGTTTGTCAAGACCCTCTATGTCGAGAATGCGTGGAGGTATCAAGCTGAAATTTGAACTGTATACTCAGGTATACGGTCTCATGAAGTTGTAAAAAATTAAACTGCTAAGTTTACGTAAAAAGAAGATACGGCCGTTTATTCAGCAAAACACGCATATTTCGACACATTCTCAAGGGTATCAAAACTCATAGGGTACTTCCCATTGACCTAGAACTATGAAATTTGGCAAGTAACATCCTTATGGACTACAAGTTCAAGAATAAATCTCAAAACTATACACATGTAATTAAATCTTAAAAAAATTCAAATTGAAGCTACTACTTCAAATGGGATATCATATGAAAGGGCTTGATGTGCACATTGCAAAATATATTTTATTTATTTTTTTCGACGCAATATTTCTTATGTATAATGAAAAATATCAAACTTACAATGATCCTACGTACCGAACCCTCGGTGGGTGAGTCCGACTCGCACGTGTCCTGTTTTTTTTTTTAATATTCTAAAATTTATGAATTATCAGTGATATTGCAATTCACGCAAGCGACACGCGTCGCTTTGGCCATACAAAATTGTGTTGGCATATGGCATCCCCTTAAGGCGCAGTATCTCGTTTTGAAAACTCATGTTTCCAATTTGCGGAAAATTTCTATGTACGGCAAATGGGAAAGACGACATGAAAATTGTGAATTCGTGGCTCTTATCACATAATTTTGTTATACAATACATTACGGAATATATTTAATGAGTGAGATGGATATTGATGACGTCGTAATGTTTTTAAGTCAATGTTTCAGAGGCAACTTTCAATTGTATTCATTTGTTTTGCTTGGTAACTCGTTGGATATCGGCCTTCCCCAATGCTTTCCACCATACACTCTTTCCGCTTTCCGCATCCGCCGCTTCCAGCCGCTTTTTTGAGATCAACGGTCCATACGCGGCTTCCACTTTAGGACCTTGCTGACTCGGCAGATGCGGCCGGCCCACTCCCACTGCAGCTTGCTGATTTTGAGAGCAATGTCAGCAAGTTTGGCTCTCCGTCAAATTTCCTAGTTCTGATTTGATCTCCTTAGAAAAATCTCGAGCATAGCTCTCTCTACAACTCACTATGCGACTGGTTAACAAGCCAAACGGTCAGCGTTTAAATCAACAAGCCAGACGATCAGCGTTCAAGTCACTGCACCATAAGTCATAGCGGGAGGACGCACTGGTTGAAGATTTTAGTCATCAAGCGTTGGGGTATCTGTGCGGTGAGGATATTCCGAAACTTTCCAAAAAGTGCCCAGCCTAGTTAAATGCGCCTATTATAATTGAACTGTTATCTCTTAGTTGAAATGTATCTTTTATTTCACACGCCACATGCAACGTCGGATATAACCTAGGGCCTACTCTCAACTCAAAGTTCGAAGTTTCGAGAAAAATTTCGGAATTCTTCCTACTCGAATTTCTTTCAATTGGGCCCGTGGATGTGGACCTTTTATCTGGCAGGGCCTAATTTATTGTCTAAATAACACACAAATATGAAACATTCACAATTGATTTCTCGGAGACACTACAAAAATTATTTAAAAAAAAACCGGACAAGTGCGAGTCGGACTCGCCCACCGAGGGTTCCGTAGGTACGTAGTATCATTATTAAATTTGATATTTTTCATTATAAATAAGAAATAATGCGTCGAAAAAAACAAATAAAATATATTTTGCAATGTGTACATCAAGCCCTTTCATATGATACCCCATTTGAACTAGTAGTTTCAATTTGAAATTTCGACACCCTATAAAAAATATAGACCCCCTATTTTTTAAGATCTATTTACAAATGTATAGTTTTGAGATTTATTCCTGTACTTGTAGTCTATAACGATGTTACTTGCCAAATTTCATAGTTCTAGGTCTACGGGAAGTACCCTATAGGTTTTGATTCCCTTGAGTGTGTCGAAATATGCGTTTTTTGCTGAATAAACGGCCGTAACTTTTTTCTACGTAAACTTAGCAGTTTGATTTTTTTTTAACTTCATGGGACCGTAGACCTGAGTATACAGTTCAAATTTCAGCTTGATACCTCCACGCATTCTCGACATAGAAATTCTTGACAGACAGACAGACAGACAGACAGACAGACAGACAGACAGACAGACAGACGGACAACAAAGTGATCTTATAAGGGTTCCGTTTTTCCTTTTGAGGTTCGGAACCCTAAAAATGAGAAGTTTCGGCCAAAAGTTCTGATTTTCATTTCGGAGTAAGCCCCCTGTCTATTAATGGGTTTATTTATGAAATCACTGGCATCTGCCAAACCGCAGTTCAGTTGCGTGATGGGCACGCTCTAATCTCTCTTCGATTGAAAAGACACATATCATATCCCAGCAATGGAATAGACAAATGGTAAATCGCTTAATATCGTGCAAATAGAAGATAAATGACTAGTTCACACGCAAAGATGCGCAAAGTCATTAAAACAATATATTTTTACATTACGTTTACATAATTATGTAGATTTATGACAAAGAGCTCTTCAAAATGTCATAATACACAAAATAATATGCATCTGTAATAAAAACATATGAGACACTTCAGTAAGCCAATTACGAAACAAAGAGTGGACATATAAAATTACTGGGTCACCCAAGGATGCGTGCGTATGTATGTTACTTTATGTCTCCTTTATTCGGCAGAAGGGCCGTAAACCGGGTTCTCATCAGACCGAACGACCATCTACCGTTGTTTTGGGAAGCAACTAACTTATTTATCGTGCTTACTTGCATACATAAATGATAAGGAACAATTCTGCCGTTTGTGTAAGAGATGAGATTTGCATTAAAAATATTTGCTTTACATTGGAATAACACTTTGAATTGAAATGAGGTGCTCGATGGCGTCGTTGTGCGTGGGAGTCTAATCGGTCACGCAAGTTAAACAACGTCGACCGTAGCCTGTCCATGGATGGTTTATGTATCTCGAGCTCCTCCGTGCTTGGGAAGGCACGTAAAGCCATCGGTCCCAGCTGTTGTCTTTAGATGACAGTCGTTAAGCCATGTCAGCGGCATTAGGCGGCTTGAAAACACTGACCTCCGCCAACCCGCAGTTGGGCGCGTGGTGGAGTATGCTCTAAACCTCTTCGATTGAGGGGAGATCCATATCCCGGCAGTGGGATTAATAAGGATTGTCGACGAGCATGCATCACAAGGGATGAAATAGTAAAAAATCGGCCAAGTGCGAGTCGGAGTTGAGCAGCGTGGTGGAGTTTTTTCTAAACGCCTTCAACCGAGGGGAGACCAGTATCCCAGCAGTGAGATGAATAAGGGTTGAACACAATTGAAATATCAATGACTCGATGGTGTCGTTGTGCGTATCAGTGTAATCGATCAGGCAAGTTAAGGAGCGTTAACCATACCCATCGTGTTTTTTGTTGAGTTACTCGAAATACCCGGTGCTTCAGAGGGAACGAGGTCATCGGTATCCGCTGTTAAATTGTCATTAGATAACAGTCGTAAATCCAAATCAATGACCTTTGGGCACCCTGAAAACACTGACCTCTTATAGCACAGTGTTCAGCATATGAGTTTGAATATTCTTTGAAAATGAACATTTACGAGAGGACTTTATGATGAATTCACACATAACACATTTTGTAGATGTAAAGATTGCAAAAGCCAGTTACGGAAAAGTGAGTAGAAAGCATACTCGTGATTCCATAATCACGACTATGCTTTCCATTATTATTATTTTTAAAATTATGAGTCCCATAAATCATGGATATACTAACATTAACCTTTCAAGTATTCTGGAGAAAGGGGATTAAAAAATGAATTGATTTTTCAATAGTATAGGATAGGATATAGTCTCTGAGAGATATAGAATAAAAACAAAAATGTGTAAACTTTATGATGACTTCAAATAACACATTTCGTAGATGTAAAGCTTGCAAAATCCAGTAGAGAAAGGTGGAGTAGAAAGCATAGTCGTGATTCCATAATCACGACTATGCTTTCCATTATTATTAATTAATAATAACCTTTCAAGTAATCTGGAGAAATGGGATTAAAAAGTATTTTAAAAATAATATGTAGGTATATATACAAGAACGAGAATTGCTTTTTCAATATTATTGGATAGGATATAGTCTCTGAGGGATATAGAATAAAAACAAAAATGTGTAAGAAATTTAAGGAAAGATGGCAGCAATCCCGTGAATGAAGTCAATATTTCAGTATTTGTAACTATTTCTTTTCTAAACTTTATCAAACCCAAATCAAATTATTTAGACAGCATACCCGTTGTTAGAAACTATATTTATGACATACGAGCATATATATTTTTCTATATATCTCCTAAAATTAATGGACTCTTTAGGAGCCCTTATTATAGCGATATATGGGATCCTTCAAGCGAAGCGTGAAGAAGCATCTCGTAGGCCAGTATGGCAGCGTCAACTGACAAGACATCAAGGTCTCTTGTCTAATGCCGTTGCGATTGGGGCTCCTTTTTTCGCTTACCATCAGGCGAATTGGAGTCAATATGCTGACCTAATAAAAAAAAAATCGAGGAGATCGAAGTTAGACATGACCGATCAATGAACGGGTTTATTTATCTCAAGCTTTGGGGGTTGATGCTACTCGCGTCCGCAGGCTTTACCCTAGTTTCCCTGCACGTGACCCCTGGGTGGTGCTAATCGAGTAGCTTTTTTCTAAAGTGGTAGAGCTAAGCTGGAGTCATTTAGTGTCCATGACATGATCGCGGTCATGTTATGGACATTGAGTGACTGCAGGTCGTAATTGGGCCGGCTCGTCCGGGGCAGTACCACTCTCTCACAGAAAACCGGCGTGAAGTAGTAGCTTGCTATTGCGTTTCATGCGGTGAGTGTTGAGACCCGGAGCCCGAACCAAAACCTCAACTCTGGATATGGCAGTGGCATTAGGAAGAAGAATACCCCAGGAGGGTACCGTCACCGTTGGTGAAGGAGAATCCCTCCCTGAGTTCCACTACTCAGGCCGCCCGACGTATTCTGGGGCGGGCACTATGCCGCTCTGTATCTCTGCCGGGAGCAAGTGTAAGAAGAAGACAGCATGTTCCCCTGAGCTCTATATCGAGCTATGTAACATAAGGGGGCTTCACTCCAACCTAAATGCCGTCCACCAGCATCTTGAGACGGCTAAGCCAGCCTTGCTCTTTTTGACTGAGACACAGATATCCCCACCATCTGACATCTCGTATCTGCGCTACCCAGGGTACAAACTGGAACACAATTTTGTGCCACGAGCCGGTGTGTGCGCGTACGTTAGGGAGGATATCTGTTGTCGACGTCTTGGCAGTCTTGAAGAGAGGGGCCTGTCAATTATGTGGCTGCGCGCAGATTTTGACGACCATATTCGTATCTACGCGTGCCTCTACAGGTCCCACAGCGGTAACACCGAAACGGAGCGCCTTGTTGAGCATATCCAAACGACGACTGACAGCCTACTCCAGCAAATGCCTTCTGCCGAGATTGTGGTTATGGGTGACTTTAATGCCCACCACGTCGAATGGCTTGGGTCACGTTCAACTGACCATGCTGGAAGATCTTTTCATGACTTTGCCTTGGCATATGGTCTAACGCAGCTGGTCTCTTCACCTACACGGGTACCGGATGTGGAGAACCATGTGCCATCCCTTTTGGATCTTCTGCTGACCTCCAACCCGGAAAACTATCGTGTGTCTGTTGGCGCCCCTCTTGGATCCTCAGATCATTGCCTGATAGGATGTGTGGTGCCACTCATACACCAAAATCGACCGCGTACAGCAGGTATCCGTCGTGTGTGGCATTTCAGGTCAGCAGATTGGGATGGGCTGCGTGACTTCCTGGCTTCCTACCCTTGGGGACCAGTTTGCTTCTCGCTGGATGATCCCAGTGTCTGTGCAAATGCTGTCGCTAATGTGGTTCTGCAGGGTATGGAACTATTTATTCCCAATTCTGCGGTGCCCATTGGCGGCAAATCTCGACCATGGTTCGGTGGGTCATGCAGAGCCGCGTCGCGTCAGAAGCAAGATTCTTACCGTGCCTGGTCCAATGCTCGGGCAACAGGAGATCCAAATACTCAAAAAAAAAACAACACTGATTCCAGATCGTTGAAGGGTTGTATCGCGAAGGCAAAGTCCAGATTTATAAGCGAAATTGGCGAGAGACTAGTGCGTTTGCCCTCTGGGTCTCGTGCGTTCTGGTCGCTCGCCAAAGCCGTTCAAGGTAACTTTTGTCAGTCGTCGTTTCCACCATTGCAGCGGATGGATGACTCGCTGGCCCATACTGCAAAGGAAAAAGCCGATCTTCTAGGGTTTCTTTTTGTATCTAACTCGACTGTCGATGATCGGGGAGCCACACCACCTACCATCCCTCGGTGTGAGAGCTCTATGCCAGAAGTTAAGTTCAGGCAAAGAGCCGTGCGTAGAGCGCTTTTCTCCCTGGACATCCATAAGTCGAGTGGGCCGGATGGCATTCCATCCGTTGTTTTGAAAATGTGTGCTGCGGAGTTAGCCCCGATTCTAACCCGCCTATTTCGGTACTCGTACTCGCTTGGCGTGGTCCCCAGCTCGTGGAAGGAGGCTTTGGTTCACCCGATCCCTAAAAAAGGTGTTTGCTCAGATCCGTCCAACTACAGGCCCATTGCTATAACATCCTTGTTTTCCAAAATAATGGAAAATATCATCAACCAACAGCTGATGGCATACTTAGAGGATCGTCAGCTGATTAATGATCGCCAATATGGCTTTCGCCAAGGTCGTTCGGCTGGTGATCTTCTGGTATATTTGACTCACCGTTGGGCGGAGACAGTGGAAAGCAAGGGCGAGGCTTTGGCTGCTAGTCTGGACATATCAAAAGCCTTTGATCGGGTGTGGCATAAGGCACTACTATCCAAGCTTCCTTCTTTTGGGTTACCCGAGAGACTCTGCACATGGATCGCCAGCTTTCTCACTGGGCGGATCATTAAAGTTGTGATTGACGGTGCACGATCGGATCCATTACCCCTAAACGCTGGTGTGCCACGAGGCTGCGTATTGTCCCCCACATTGTTTCTTCTGCATATTAATGACTTGCTGCATGTATGCAGCATCCATTGCTATGCAGATGACACTACCTTGGACGCTAGATACAGTGGTCTATGCAATGTTTCTCGGGATTGCGTCGCTGAGTACCGAACAAAACTTGTGTCTGAGATTGAGACATCTCTTGGATACGTCTCTGACTGGTGTAGACTGAACTTAGTCCAGCTTAATCCCTCAAAGACACAAGTTTGTGCGTTTACCGCGAAAAAGTCCCTATTTATCGTATCTCCCAGATTGGAAGGTACTCCCCTTACTATTAGCTCCAGCATCGGTATCTTGGGTGTTGACATATCGAGTGACGTTCAGTTCCGTGGTCACTTGGAGTGCAAGGCCAAATTGGCCTCTAGGAAAATTGGCATCATCTCTAAAGCCAGACGGTATTTTACACCACAGCATCGCCTTCAACTGTATAAAGCACAAGTTAGGCCTCATATGGAATACTGTTCACATCTCTGGGCTGGTGCGCCCCAGTACTTACTTGCTCCATTAGACCGCATACAACGAAGAGCTGTACAAATAGTCGGTGACCCAATGATTTCTGATCGGCTGGAGTCTCTATCTTCACGCAGAGATGTTGCATCTCTTTGCGTTCTATATAAATTATATAATGGGGAGTGCTCGGATGAGCTATTTGATTTGATACCTGCCGCTGAGTTCCACTATCGTATAACACGCCATAAATTTAAATTCCATGCTCATCATCTCGATATTTGGCGATGTACTACAGTACGCTTTTTAAGACATTTTCTACCACGAACTGTGAAGTTGTGGAATCAACTTCCTCCAGCGGTATTCCCAAATAAATACGACATGGGGGCCTTCAAGAACAGAGTCAATATTTCCCTTAAAAGGCTGGCAACGGATCGGTGACCCTACGGTGTTGCTGATTTCTATGGGCGGTGGTGATTGCTTTCCATCAGGTGACCCACATGCTCGCTTGCCACCCTCTCATATAAAAAAAAAAAAAAAAAAAAAACTCTTCCGTCCTTTGGATGTTTTTTTGTGTAAGAGAGAAGGGAAAGCTTGCATGTGAAGTGGCCGGGATGTGCTTCCACTTAACCTACTGATATTTTAAGCTGTGTTGGTAACTCTATTTCTACTAATGGATATACTCTTTTCTTTACCTATCACGTAGGGATACTCCGAGGCCAAGCTCTGTCCATCGCACGCTGCGCAATTTTGAACTTCAGTCAAATGATATTGCATGTAAAATAATTTATAGTAAATTATTATTACTTCATTTGATCCTGGTATTTTTGGGACAAGCCCACCACACAATAACACCATTATGTCTCTTGTGTGGCCAGCATTTACAGCAGCGCAACGACGACCAAAAAGGCAATAATCAATGAAGTCCACTGCAATCTCGGTGATAAAACTACGGCTACCTTGGAACTCACAACGAATTTAATCAGAAGAAATTAGTGGGAGTAGGTACTGACTTGACTTCCCCTCCGAGAATGTGAGAGCAATATGGCAGATAAGGCATTTGATCTGGTTATGGATGATGAATACCTTCCATCTACATTGCAATTGTTACATCTATAAGTAGCGAAATCAGACGTGACGTTTACGTGCGGTTCTAAGTGGATTCCCGTGTGACACTGCCGCATAATATGAAATTTGACATCAGTGATATTGCCTGACTGAGATTATACATAAATGTACTTTTGACGAATCCGTTATAAACAGTCAAGTTTCGTCATTTCTCGCCATTCGCCCGTCTCTATGTCACACAGCCATTTAACTCGTAAACTAAGAAAATTGCTTAGTAGCAAGTATATATGTATATACGAGTATGTATATGTACATATAAACTTGCTTCTATTATAAGATACTGTAATAAGTATACTTATTATAAAATACTGTAATAAGAGGAACTTGATGGCGTCGTTGCGCGTGTCAGTCTAATCGATCACGCAAGTTAAGCAACATTGACCGTAGCCTGTCTATGGATGGGTTTATTTATCTCGAGCTCCTCCGTGCTTTGAAGGGCATGTTAAGCCGCCGGTCCCGGTTGTTGTCTTTAGACAACAGTCGTTAAACCAGGGTCAGTGGCATTTGTGCGGCTTGAAAACACTAGCCTCCGGCAACCCGCAGCTGAGCAGCGTGGTGGAATATATCTACTCTAAGCCCTTCGATTGAGGGAAGACCCATATTCCAACAGTGGGATGTTCATCATCCCATTATGGGTTGATCATCATCATCATCATCATCAGGTCCATTTTAGTCTCCACTACAGGAGCACGACCCTCTCTCGTCCGTCCTAGACGGAAGGAGGATTTGGCCTACACTTATGGGTTGATACCGAAATATAAATTCTTAATGTATTAGTTTTGATTAGATTTGATGCCTATATTGGACATAAATACAAATTTTAAGTTCGTTGGGCATTATTGCCCTGCATATCACAAATCTGTACTTAATTTGGTGAAATTGCATACAGGAAATTCTAATGTATTTAGTAATTTTTGAAATATCAAATTTTATTAAATATTTTTTCAAATCTCTACGTATGAGGCCGCCTAGTAGTATAAATGTATCTAATATATGTATTTAATATTCTGTCATTTTCTCAAATGTGCAAATTTGCCACTTTTAATAAATAAATATATTACACGTACGATCAGAGAACCCTTTCATGCGCGATTCCGACTCGCACATGGCCAGTGTTTTAATTTAACTTTACCTGTATAAAAATACAGTTTTTTTTTTAATAAATTGACCATAATATCATATTGACGGAATACTTACATGGGTCGTCAAAGGGTGGACCGACAGCGCTGCGCTAATCGCAGTGATGGCGGTTCTCACATTTAGTTTTCCCTTTTGCTTTCCATTAGGCAAGGTGGAGACATTTTGACCGACGACATTAAAAAATATATATACCACAATGTAACGTGTTAAATGAAGCTCTTCGTAATTAAAATTTGGTATAAGATTTAGAATATTTAATAAAGGTATTGACAGTATTTTCGATGCAAAGATTCCTCACATGATCTGTACCATGGAATTGAAGTATCCATTGATTTATTCATCTTCATCAGCCTGTATCTACCCACTGGTGGATATAGCCTTTCCCAATACATTCCACCAAATACGATCCTCCGCTTTCCGCATCTAGCCAATTCCATCCGCTTTTTCGAGGTTATCAGTCCATCTAGAGAGGGTGTCCAACGCTTTGCTGCCCCACATACGACCTCCACTCTCGAACAAGACAATAAAACACAATACATTACTCTTTGTTGCACCAAATACAAGGATAAGAAGGAAGTAACAAGATTCCATAACAAAGTACAAGAGGCGGCCATATCGCTATAAGCAATCTCTTCCAGGCCACCAATGGGTACCTAGAACCACCCTCCCCTATCACTGATTTATTTACAATTACTTTTTGAATTAATAAATATTCCTGGACAAATACACACCGCCATCTAGTCCCAAACTAAGCAAAGCTTGTACTGTGGGTACTAGAAAACTGATGAATGTGCTTAAATATTTTTTTTTTCTAAATACATACATATAATAAATACGTAGAAAACACCCAGACCAAGACAAACAGACATGTTCATGCTTACAAATATATATCTTTGGATCCTGTACAGGGATCGAACCACTGATGAATGTGCTTAAATATATTTTTTTCTAAATACATACATATAATAAATACGTAGAAAACACCCAGACCAAGATAAACAGACATGTTCATGCTTACAAATCGAACCCGCGACCTCGGAGTCAAAGTATTTTGTTAGCCATCGATTACTGAGCTCGTCATTTGTTATTTACTATAGTGTGAATAAAGCCTAAGCGCCGTTGTTAACTCAGTACATTCCAGTAGGCTGTAGTAGTCATAGTAACGACTATTAATTTAAGGTCGCCGATCATTTCCGTCCAATATACCGTTATCAAAGTTTAAATACCCTTTCTCAACAACACTATCCACATAGCCAACTAAAAATTCACCTGTCAGTTATGGCCCCGACTAAGTGGATTCTCGTGTATCCCAATTTGGTTCGACACTACGAAGTTCAACTCGGCACGATTGACTTTATTACACTTTAGGCAAGGGCTTATATTTTTAGGGGACATTCAGAGGCACATTTACATTTGAGTGGCACTTGGCTTTTGATTCATCTAGCTGGACTGTGTGGGGCAAACAATTTAGCCACATTTTATGTTTCTTTTTCCAAATAAGTAAATGATTCGCATTGTCGATAAGTGGTTACAATAGCATAAAGGCTTTTGCAATATAAAAAACCGGCCAAGTGCGAGTCGGACTCGCGCACGAAGGTTTCCTTACCATTATCTATAAAAACGACAAAAAAATCACGTTTGTTGTATGGGAGCTCCCCTTAAATATTTGTTTTATTTTTATTTCATTATTTATCTTTAAAGTGAATATATAACAAAATATTATGTGAGTATTTCAAGCGTTTATCTATTACTGTTATCAATTGCGAGCAAAAACTAGCAAAATAACCGGCCAAGTGCGAGTCGGACTCGCGCACAAAGGGTTCCGTACCATTATTTATAAAAACGGCAAAAAAATCACGTTTGTTGTATGGGAGCCCTCCTTAAATATTTGTTTTATTTTTATTTAATTATTTATTTTTAAAGTATATATATAACTAAATATTATGTGAGTGTTTCAAGCGTCTACCTATTACCGTTATCAATTGCGAGCAAAAACGAGCAAAAAAAATCACGTTTGTTGTATGGGAGCCCTCTTAAATGTTTATTTTATTTTGTTTTTTAGTATTTGTTGTTATAGCGACAATAGAAATACATCATCTGTGAAAATTTAAACTGTCTAACTATCACGGTTCATGAGATACAGCCTGGTGACAGATGGACGGACGGACGGACAGCGGAGCCTTAGTAATAGGGTTCCTTTTTACCCTTTGGGTACGGAACCCTAAAAATCACGTTTGTCGTATGGGAGCCCCCTTAAATATTTATTTTATTCTGTTTTTAGGGTTCCATGCCCAAAGGGTAAAAAGGAACCCTATTGCTAAGGCTCCGCTGTCCGTCCGTCCGTCCGTCCGTCCGTCTGTCACCAGGCTGTATCTCATGAACTGTGATAATTAGACAGTTGAAATTTTCACAGATGATGTATTTCTATTGCCGCTATAATATAATATATATAATAACAAATACTAAAAAACAGAATAAAATTAATATTTAAGGGGACTCCCATACAACAAACGTGGGTTTTTGCTCGTTTTTGCTCGCAATTGATAACGGTAATAGGTAGACGCTTGAAATACTCACTTAATATTTAGTTTTATATTCACTTTATAAATAAATAATTAAATAAAAATAAAACAAATATTTAAGGGGGGCTCCCATACAACAAACGTGATTTTTTTTGCTGTTTTTATAGATAATGGTACGGAACCCTTCGTGCGCGAGTCCGACTCGCACTTGGCCGGTTTTTTAGTATTTGTTGTTATAGCGGCAACAGAAATACATCATCTGTGAAAATTTCAAATGTCTAACCATCACGGTTCATGAGATACAGCATGGTGACAGACGGACAGACGGATGGACGGACATCGGAGCCTTAGTAATAGGGTTCTTTTTTACACTTTGGGTACAGAACCCTAAAAATGTAGCTCACATACTGACAACCCCGCTTCTACCGCAGCTTCTCCTCAAGTCTGATGATCTCAATCACTCGTAGGAACGCGTCTTCAAGGGTAATGTTACTTGATCTGCAGTCGGTCTTGCAGTATTCAGTCATATAGGTAGTTAAACCTGGGTAGGTAGTGGTGGTGTCTCCTGTACGATTTCTGTTTTTTTTTAAACTTCCATTGTGTTCTCACCAGAGAAGATCACTCTTCTTTTCAGAATCTGCCATATTCGAAAGAGTATTATTGTTTAAGACTGACAACCACTCCTCTTTTCCCCAACTAAAACGGCGTCATGTTACCCCATAACCATGCCGTCATGCATAGTTGGGAAAATTAGATAATGGATTTTTTTATATCACCATGAATGAATCGGAATGAATTACTTATAATAAATAAATATTGTCACACAAATTACACAACGCCATCTAGCCCCAAAGTAAGCGAAGCTTGTGTTATGGGTACTAGACTACTGATAAACATCATCATCATCAGCCTGTATCTACCCACTGCTGGATATAAGCCTTCCCCAATGCTTTCCACCAGATACGATCCTCCGCCTTCCGCATCCAGCCGCTCCCAGCCGCTCTCTTTAGATCATCGGACCATCTAGAGATATACTGATAAACATACGTAATTTTTTTTTTTGTAAATACATACTTATGATACATAGAAAACACCCAGACTAAGACAAACAGAAATGTTCATGCACACAAATGTTTGTCCTATGTGGGAATCGAACCCACGAGCGTTTGTGTCGAAGCCGCGTCATTGACCGCTACGCCACCGAGCTCGTCTTACCTAATATAATACCTAAATAGTCTTACCTTGTACAATATATGGTATAAAGAAGTGTTATCATAGTTGTATTACTTTCATTATCACGGTGTCGACGAGGGTTGAAGCCGCGATGGGAAGATAATGAGCGATCGGTCCCTTAGCCGCCTTCCCTCTTATATAATATCGCGTAGAGTATCTTAGTTTGCCAACAGCAATAAAAAATAATATTCTTATAACTTCGAGGAGCTCGATGGCGTCGTTACGCGTGTCAGCCTAATCGATCACGCAAAACAACGTCGACCGTAGCCTGTCTAGGGATGGGTTTATTTATCTCGAGCTCCTCCGTGTTTCGGGGGGCATGTTAAGGACCGTCCCCGTCCCCGACATGTCAGGAGCCAAAGCCAACTTCACCGGCAGGGTGCACTTCTGCCAGAGGCTCCCCCCACTTCTGCCAGAGGCTTGTTAATACGAGCCTCTGGCAGAAGTGGGGAGGGGGATACTAAGACTCTCCAGTCGGCAGGTCACCACCACCAACTGACCATTGGCACATACGACACCCGGACTTTGAGGCACGATCAGGATGTGAGGGAGCTGGAAGCAGAATTAATGTGTCTCCATTGCAGTCCTTAGCAGGGGGTAATTCTACGGCTGCCTTAAAACTCACAACGAAATAAGTCATAAGAATTTAGTAGGAGAAAGAAGCTTTTGGAATTTGACTTCCACTCAGCAATGTGAGAGACAGCAATATGTCAAATCACTACTATATATAGATACTAGTGATTCTTTCAATCGGTAAGAGATAAATTAAATAAAAAGTGCCTCTAAGGGACCGAATCCGGACCGAATAAATCCAACAAAGAACCATAGTTGTCGACATAGCTCTCAAAGTCAGCAGTGGCAGTGGAGCGGTCACATCTGCAGAATCAGTGATGGCAGATGGAGCGATGACCTGAAGGGAACGGCTGGATGCGAAGAGCGAAGGATCACATATGGTGAAAGGCCTGTGTTCAGCAGTGGATAGATACAGACTGATGATGATGATGACACGCCAATCAAGACATTATATCGCTCGCAAGTTTTAAAGCATATTAGATAACCTTAATATATAATCCAAAATAAAAGCAACACAAATAATTATTTCCTTATTGGCTACTGGCTACATTAACGCACACATAGAAGTAAACAAAATAATTGAAAAATAAAAAGCTTATAAGCACTAACTTCGATCGAAGCTGTTTAGAGTTTCACGGTTCGCTTAGGACGTGAATTTTATATTGTGTAAAATATTCCTCCAGCTTTTTTTATTTAGCGCTGTGTAAAGAGTTGAATGTCCTCGTCGTCTTGCTGTTCATTAATGTTTTAATTAAATGATAGTAGGTACCTACTTGATTTAATCAAAACTGTGTAAATACGTTTAGATTCTCTTCATATTATTTAGATAGATTTTATATTCATTTTTAGGGCTCCGTATCCAAAGGACACAGGACCCTATTACTTTTTTTAAAGTGAAAACTTCTTTAGCGGCGTTGTGCACAAAAACATTAAACTCGCGTCAGGACCCGTGGCCTGATCGAAAATTCGCAAGACGGCCAGCGCGGATCGGCGCGGCGTAGGAGAGGAAGTAATATCCCCCTCTCTTTCTACCGCGCGGCGAAAATGTATGCCTGCTCTTGCTGTTTAATTTTAATGTAATAAATAGTCATGTTTGTGTACGATAGCGCAATAAATGAATATTGTATTTTATCTCATAAATGATAGTACTTTTATACTGATAAATAAAGCAATTCGTGCGAAATTATTCTCTAACCATTCCAAAATATTCAAAAATGCACAACGTTAATGTTCAAGTTTTCACTTCTGCCGGCACTCCCGGAGTGCAACCCGTTTTCTTATTGACTTCGCTGTCATTCCGTCTTTCCTTCCTTCTGTCACATGGGTCTATCTCTTGAACCGTAATAGACACTTGAAATTTTCACAGTTTATGTATTACTGTGGACGCTATAACAAATAATAAATAAAAATAAGATAAAGTTAAAAATTAAATGAAGTCGTCGTGCAAGAAACATGGTTTTTTCAGCGTTTTTAATTCAATCTTTTTAGGGGCATTTTTTTTTTTTTTATACTACGTCGGGTGGCAGACAAGTATACCGCCCGCCTGATGTGAAGCGGTTGGAGTAGCCATATTAACGCTCGCAACATAAAATATCGCTCGCGCGCCGCCACCTCCGCTGCCAACGCAGCATATCCTTCCTTTCTGGTGACCTCACTCACTCGCAGGACCACAACAACCCTCAAGGGAATTGTTATTTGGCTGCGGTATTCTGTGAGGTGGAGGCACATTCCCCAGTCGGGTAGCTCTAGACCAGTAGGTCTAATTACGCTCTAGGGAGCGTAATTGTAAGCTACCCGACTGGGGAATAAGCGAGCGTAATAAGGTAAAAGAGAGGTAGGCCTCTCTTATGCCAGAGCTTCGTTTGTCAGTCAGCAGGGTGCACCGCGCGCAGGTGAAGTTGGCTTTGGTTCAAAGATGTTGATGAACCACAAACACCCCAAAATAATTAAATAGATACTTGAAATTTTGATCAATTATGTATTACTGTGGCCGATTTAACAACGAATACTAAAAATAAAATAAACATGAACGGATGTAATAACACAGATCTTTGCGGATATTGATAGAGCACGCCAACTTATGTTGTTTTTTTGACGCGATAACGTCCTATAAATCGATGAACGCCGGCTGGACGCTCGAAAAAGCATGACTCATTCTCACGTTCCGCCTGAGCCGAGCGTGCAAGCGAGAGCGCGGAACAAGTGACACATCTATCTCTCTTCTTCCTCATCAGCCGATGTTTTATTATGACGTTATCACGTAAAATTATCGTCCGTACTACTTAACTTTACAAACAACCAATTTTTTTACTATTTTTAAAACATTGTACGGAAGTACTGACCCTTAATATACGAATCCGACTCGCACTTGACCAGTTTGATTTTACAACTTCCACACCCACGAACATAATTTTGTTTTTATTCAGATTTTCAGATAATCAGAGATTCCTTAAACCTAAAAAGAGATTTCATATCAGACAGATAAACAAAAATACAGATAAAAAATCTAAAAAGAATTGTTTTGGTTTCTATTGGTCCTATAGATTTGTTAGATACAATTATTTATCTCTTACTTACAGATATCGGCTTACAATTTAATTATATCTATTTATCATTTATAATAACTCTAATAAAATATTATTTTTTCTAATATTTATTACTCTCTCACGACGCTCCAAGAATCCTTCATCTATCCGTCTACGCGTTTCGAGATTCAATATAGCTCTCGTCACATAAAACACCGCTTTACCCTCTTAGTGAATAATCCCCCCCCCCCCCCCCTTAGTCTCTACTATTGAGTACAAATAATAATAATAATAAAATATACTACTTCAGGTATTCATCAAATCCGAGCTGAAGGTGGGCGTCATCTACGTCAAAGAAAATCAGTACACGGAAGAGGAGATTTTGGACAATAACGAAAATCTACCCATGTTCGAGGAGTTTCTACAAGTTCTTGGAGATAAAGTTCGACTTAAAGGTAAGAAATATCATTTTAATAAAATAATTTCCTGATGTTATGAAATTTTTAACTGAACGCGTATACGCCATATATATATGGTGATAGTATGGATTAGGTTATTGTTTATAAGAATTAATAATTTACTTGCTAATATAAGGTACCAGATGTTACTTAATTTCATGTCCTGATTATTCTACTCGTACCCTCGTAAGGGCATGTTTTTGATGTCAGTGTCATATTTAACAAATTTATAAATATTAACTTTCTACATTGAATTACCCATCAATAAACTTATCAATCTTTAATTCGGAATAATAACATTTATATAACAGTTTAAATAGAAAAATATTAAATATAGTACATAGTAACATTCGTAAAGAAGTGAAGGATCTTCGAAAAGCTTATGCTCTAGCCTTCGATCTTACGTATATATGAAAACATGTTATATATAAAGGAAGCCTACGATAACTGTGCGACTATATAAACTGTGTATATATTCGTAGACACAATGATTTAGATCAGTGTTGCGCAAACTTTTTGTATTTAAGGTACATCTAGGAAAACGAAAATTTTTGGAGCTACAAAATAATTGAAAAATCAGTTTTTATTTGTGTAAGTATCCGTCCGTCTATGTAGCTTTATGAAATAAATTTTTCGAGGCACACCAACTAACACCGACGGTACACCTGTGTGCCGCGAAACACACTTTGCGGAACACTGATTTAGACGACAATTTTATTTTACGACAAATTTTGTTATTTTCGAACTTCCTTAGAATAATATATTCGAAAAAAGTTCGAATATTTTCAAATGTAAAACAGAAACCCTACCGCGTTGAAAACGATTCACTCTAATCAATACATATAATGACACATAAAGTCCCCTCAACGGCAACTCCTTTTAGTAGGTAGGCAACTCAGACGAAGCTAGGCGGTTTTTCGATGACACTTTAATGACACGAATATTATTGCTAGAGATATGATTGTCAGAACCGAAAAATCACAATGGGAGTACATTGTTATTTTTGATTCCGAAAATCGGATTCCGGTTGATGTCAGTTGTATCGTAATCCTCTTTAATTTAGTTGCACATAGTTAATACGTATAATTAAAAATTTCGTTTCATTGAACTACTACCTATCAAGGTTTTCCCTGGAGATTTCAGTATGGGGTTCGTAAGCACGAAAGGCTTAACGGGGTATTTACTAGGTCAGCAACGCGTGAGTGATATACCTTTGGTGTTGCAAGCGTCCAGCCAAATAACAATAGTCAATAAAATAAAAGAGTAAATTCAGTAAATCAACTTCGTCGAACAGGCCATATTGATGCTAAAAATGATGATTGATTACTGATATTGCTTGTTACTTAATGACACACATTTTTTTTTAATTAAAGTGTATTTAATTTTTTTTTAAATTAAAGTAATTAAAGTTTTCTGCCTTACTGAGAGAAAAAAACAGCGTAGTACAGAATATCTACTGTTTACTGTAATATTTACTTTCCTGACGAATGTTTTGAAATAAATCTATGAACGAAATAATTTCTTATTAGAAGAAACTATCAATAGTAATATAAACCTTAACAACTACAAAAACTAAAAAAAGTAACAATGTAAGGTAAACAATTTTCATTATAACATGACATGTGAAAGCCGTTTATTTCACAAAGTCCATATGCACTTTTGCAAATGATTGTACCTGTAAGATAATAATAGATAAACACGAGAAAATTAGAGCTAACTAATTATTTTCTCAAACTTATTTCACCTTCGTTTCGTTCTGAACGTTCTGAACTCTACACAGAGAGCTTTCAAAGCTTTGTTGTTGATCTACAATGGCTATAACGCGAACAAGTATTCATTAATTTAATTACCTGGATTTCATTAATTAATTAAAGCTTCCTTGAATGTTCATTGGAGAAAACAATCGCTATGAACATTATTCGCTCAGTTTTCTATAAAAGAATGCTTTTGTTGTGAATGAATTTTGTTTACGGATTTTTCCGGAAAGAAAATATACTGAGATCGCAAATATCCGAATTTTTGAGTTCATCGTCACATATTATGTCACTTACATATATACATATATTCTCTTTTAATTGCCAGGGACTCTACCACTTAAGCTTTGAAAATGATTTAATTTCAAACTTAAATTTCAAAAATCAAACTTCAACGTTGATTGCTGGTGTTTAGCTTGTGTTTAACTTAACCGACAGAGACCCTGGCAAGACATCAAGGTCTCATGTCCGTTGCCGATGCGGTTGGGGCTCCTCTTTTCCTTTACCATCCAATCAGCGAAGCGGAGCTAATATGATGAGCGAATTAATATCAAAATACTGGCCAAGTGCGAGTCGGACTCGCGCACCGAGGGTTCCGTACGTAGGATCATTACAAATTTGATGTTTTTCATCATAAATAAGAAATATAGCGTCGGAAAAAATACATAAAATATATTCTGCTATGTGCACATCAAACCCTTTCATATGATACCCCATTTGAACTAGTAGCTTCAATTTGAAATTTCGACCACCTATAAAAATATAGACACCCTATTTTTTAAGATTTAATTACAAATGTATATAGTTTTGAGATTTATTCCTGTACTTGTAGTCTATAACGATGTTACATGCCAAATTTCATAGTTCTAGGTCAACGGGAAGTACTCTATAGGTTTTGATTCCCTTGAAAATATGCGTTTTTTGCTGAATAAACGGCCGTAACTTTTTTTTATGTAAACTTAGCAGTTTGATTTTTTTACAACTTAATGGGACCGTAGACCTGTGTATACAGTTCAAATTTCAGCTTGATACCTTCACGAATTCTCGACTTATAGGGTCTTGACAGACAGACAGACGGACAACAAAGTGATCTTATAAGGGTTCCGTTTTTCCTTTTGAGGTACGGAACCCTAAAAAAGACGTTAGAGCTCTACCAACTAAGCTGCAGCTAAAGATTTTTATCCCTAACTTAAACAGACGTCTGATTTTCAAGAACTAATATTCGATAAAGCGGTAGAGCCTCTAATCAAATTTAGCGTATCTTTGCCCTTTTTCCTCAATCCTCCACAGGAAGCTAAATTCTGTATATAGTACAGAAGGAAGGTAGTATCAATAATAATATTGAAGTACTGAACAACTATAAGGAAGCCGATTTCCTCGTGGACGTCCTCATACAAGTCCCTTAGAGTATACAAAAATTATAGAGCGCACGCATCACCTATAGCGCATTGTGCCGATCATTAGCAGATGCTCCATATATTTTGTTATTACCCGACTACGGCGAAGCAAAGGAAGGGTAATGAATTTAACAGTCTATGTATGTGACTCTGTATATATTTTCAATCATACTCAAAAACTACTGAACCGATTTCGTCAAATAAGGTATCGGTTGTTTTGTCTTTATTATAAAAGTGTCATAGCCTCAATGTCATACATAAATTGGATATATACCTAACCAATATGGCCATAAGGCCAAAAAATATGAAATAAAATAAATTTATCGAGTTGGGTATCATTCAAAAGGGCTTTTAAAAACAATACAATGTTTCTATGAACATTTTTCAAACTAATAACATAACTATGACGTTTTGATACCTATTAAAATAACGAGTGTGTATTTTTTTTAATTGTCATTAGGATCATGACAGAATCCACACACACAGAATCCACACACAGAAACCCACGTCAATTATACCGAGAGAATCATTGATACCAAATAAGACTAGCAAATGTCCACGACTTCGTTCGCGTGGAACAGTTTTTTCTCATTTTATGCAGGAATCCTAAATATTCCGGGATAAAAAGTACCCTATAATCTGCTCTCAATAGTCCTCTACCTATCGAATAAAATTATAAACCTCAAAAAGGATTAAATACAACAATATAAGTACTTTTATTTTTAAATTAGTCTAAACAATGTTAATACACATTTTCTATGCCTTTGTGCCAAATTATGTCTAAGTGACAACTGTTACAGTTGTTAATAGTTTAATAAAAATTTACATATAAATATGAATGAGTATTTAAAAGAATATTAATGAACGGCCGTATCACTTTGTGTACGATACGGTGTGTGGCTAACGTTCATACTCAATTAAACTAATATAATTCATTAATATACTTTACATCTCTCATATTCGGTAAGTAGGTCCTTATTACCCCCAAATGGGGCTTGTAGGTGACCAATTAGCGCTCTAGGGTAATAATGTAGCTATAAAAGCCCTAGGGCGGTAAGTAATTTAAAAAAAAATACTTTTCTCTTTCAAAAAGTTCTCGTACATCTAACCATCATACTGGCAATAGACATCATGCATTCAGCCCAATGATAAAAGAGGTCGCTTCGCTATTCAGCCTTGTCTTCGTATGAGTATAATAGTCATCAATTTTAAATATCGAACGGCGAAGCTCAATTTACTTCTAGAAAAAAATAATAAAAAAAAAGAGATGAAAAAAGGCGGGAATAGAAACTTTTATAAGAAGATATAAGCTGCACTCCCGATTCAATGAAAATGGAAGCTGAAGCAGCAATTAACAATATTTTGCCTGAAAGTTCTAAAGAGAGATATTTGAAAACTTACGACGAGTTCATGAAGTGGCGAAAAGAAAAACAAGTAAATGTTTTATTCTTGTAATCCCGGTTTTTTTCTACTTACCTCACAATCGAGATGTAAAGCAGAGTAGTTAGCTCGGGTGTAAGCATCAATTGCACCCTCGAACTATAGGCGCCCTCGCTGCGCTCGTGCGCCTAAATATCTCGGGCTGCAATTGATGCCTTACAGCCCTCGGCTACTAATCTACTATTTAAATAGCTTCGGCGGTAGGCGCCCAGCGGCCCTACCGCCGACGCTAAAGCCGATTACCATCGAATATTTTGATTCGAAAAATAGGTCTTACGTTTAAGTTATTGACAAACATCTTCAGCTTAGTTGGTAGAACTTTCTATCAGCTAAGCTAAACACAGGTCCCACAAATCTAGGCTGAAGTTTGACATTCGTCACCAAAAAATCCGATGGAAATCGGCTTCAGCTTCGCCGATAAGAACACGAGGTATATGGGTATTTTTGGAATAAAGCTCTCTCTTCTATATACTTCTACACTGCGGGTTAACGAAAGACATAGTTCAATCATTAACGAGCATCGAGAGAATCATTGACGAGCTCGGTGGTCTAGCAGTCAATGACGCGGCTTCGACACCAACGCTCGTGGGTTCGATTCCCACACAGGACAAACATTTGTGTGCATGAACATGTCTGTTTGTCTTGGTCTGGGTGTTTTCTATGTATCATAAGTATGTATTTACAAAAAAAATGTATTTACGTATGTTTATAAGTTGTTTAGTACCCATAACACAAGCTTCGTTTACTTTGGGGCTAGATGGCGCGGTGTAATTTGTCTGACAATATTTATTGTTATTATATTTATTGTTATTATTGTTGTTATTAAACCCAAACTCGAAATTAGTCTTTATCAATTAACCGTTTTCCATTTAGGTTTCGATAAATACAAAGGCGGTCTGGACACCGTGCACGATCTGACTGGCTTATACTCCGTCTACACCAACTGGCGGGGCATCGAGATTATGTTCCACGTGTCCACACTCCTACCCTACGAACGACACGACCCTCAGAAGCTGCAAAGGAAACGGCATATTGGAAATGACATCGTGTGTGTGGTTTTCCTGGAGGCCGATAACACGGTCTTCTCGCCGGCTTGCATTAAAAGCCATTTCTTACATACTTTTGTATTAGGTAAGTTGAAGGTGTTTTAATTTTTTTGTGAATATTTCATCACGATATGTCAGAAGATGCTACGTTAGCATAGTACCGTGGGTTCCAAAAAGCTAGTTATAACTCCTTTTTTTATACTACGTCAGGTGAAAACAAGCATACGGGCCCGTCTGATATGTGAATCGGTTACCGTAACCATATTAACGCTCACAACATAAAATATCGCTTGCACGCCGCTATCCCCGCAGCCAACGCAACAACTACTTCCTTTCTGGTGACTTCGCTTACTCGCAGAAACACAACAACCTTTAAGGGAATTGTTATTTAGCTCCGGTATTCTGTGAGGTGGAGGTACTACATTCCCCAGTCGGGTAACTTACAATTACGCTCCCTACCTCTATTTTTGCCAGAGTTCCGTTTGTCAGTCAGCAGGGTGCACCGCGTGCAGGTGAAGGTTAGCTTTGATTCAAAGATGTTGATGAACCACTTACAGCCCTTACACCATGTTTTTAGATGGCGTCTTCTGTAAGGTAAAGGTACATCACCAGTCGGGTTCGGCAGTAAGACACTCTCTTTTCTAGCAGAGCCTCTTTCGATAATCAACCGGGTATACCACGTGCAAGAGAGGTTGGCTAAAGCTTGGCTATGGCTATTATTTGATCACTTAAATGTGCATTAGACTTAATATTTAGTTTTATACAACGCCGGCTACTAAACAAGCATACGCCCGCCTGATGTAAAACGGTTACATATCATCATATCAGCCCTTATTCGTCCACTGCTATACATAGGCCTCCTGGAATAGAGAGTCACACGCTCCGATCCTGAGCAACCTGCATCCAACTGCCTACAGATTTCTTGAGGTCATCGCTTCATCTAGAGGGGGAGAGGAGGTGATACCACACAGATAGATATTATATAAATGCTTGCAATACAAGGATTATTGGTTACTAGTGGTAAGCATCTGATCGCCAACAAAGCGCGTTTTTTTCAATTTGGTGTCAATGAGGGCCACCTGAGCGACGACAAAGCTCTTACGACTTCTAGTGCCTTTGTTATTTAGATTTCTGTGGTAAGCGCTTTATATCAGGCGAACGGCATGCTTGCTTTGTATCCAACGTAATACTTAGGTACCTAGTATAAAAAGTCCAGTCATTTTTTTCTATCAAGATGCAAACAAGATGTCTACTAAGGTAACACTAACTACCATTACCAGAAGGTACTTGAGTAACCGCAATAATGAAGTATTTACTAGAATTTTTTTTTCATTACAGTTAGAGTATCTGCCAAGATAAAGAGAAGACCAACCAGATACGAAGTGTCAGTAGTGAGCCGAGACGAGGTGGGAGCATACAAGCCATACCTATGGGAGCAAAGCGTCTTTGATAAGGGCCCCATGTTTAGGTACTTAACTATTATTATGATATACGTTGGCTAGTGTTGTATTGAACCGCCCAACCTACCGCCCAAGCTGAAGCCGATTACCATCGAATTTTTTTATTGTAAAAATTGGTCTTATGTTGAAGTTATTGACAAACATCTCCGGCTTATTCAGCTCTAGGGTTTTTTACAGCTGAGCTAAACGTTATTACCAACAATCTAAGCAGTTGTATCATTTTCGCATAAAGAATTTCCGATGGTAAACGGCTTCAGCTTCGGCGGTAGGGCCCCTGTTCTCGGATACCGGTTAAAATTTACAACACGTATGCACTTGACGCTTAACTTCTCAATTCAGTATCGTTTTGTCCGAATAAAAAAACCGGTATTTTGACGGGTTAAGCAATGCAATTATTAAGTTCGAATTAAGTAGTTTCAAGCAATAGAAACCAGGGTCTCTACCGCCGAAGCTGAAGCCGATTGTCAACGGAATTTTTGAATACGAAAATGAAACTACTGCTTAGATGCCTAATTATGTTTAGCTCAGCTGACAGAAACCCCAGAGCTCTACCGACTAAGCTTCAGATGTTTGTCAATAGCTTTAACCTAAAGCATATATTTGGATACAAAAAATCCGATGGTAATCGGCTCGAGCTTCGGCGGTACCCTGTTAATACCGACGTACAATAAACATATTTAATTTTAATTCAGCATTATTCTATTTCGAAAAGTTCTATAAAGTTAATATTACCTAGCAGAATAGAACAACAAACATAAGCTATCAAATTAAATCGAAATTCAATTACACATGTAAATTTATTTACGTGTTTGTTGTTGTTGAATGAAATATACTGCGCCATAGTGAAACTGTGAGGCTGTAAATTTTGATCTGAAATAAATAAATACAGTCAACCTCATAGTAGGTATCTATAACGTATTATTGCATTTTTGACATCCTCTTATATCTAATACTACCCACTAACTTTGAATAGTGATCACTAACTGTGATGGGTTTATTTATCTCGAGCTCCTCCGTGCTTCGTAGAGCACGTTAAGCCGTCGGTCCGTTAAGCCAAGTCAGTGGCCCTAGGGCGGCTTGAAAATACTGGCCTCCTCCAACTCGCAGTTGAGCAGCGTGGTAGAGTATGCTCTAAACCCCTTCGATTGAGGGGAAACTCGTATCCCAACAATGGTATGTTTATGGGTTAATGACGAACGAACTTTGAATAGATGGTTATCATCATCACATCACAATACTGGCAAGGTGGCAAGTAGTAGGTAAAAGTCAATACAAACTAGTCAACTTTTCCTATGTTTATATCATTGATATTCGCCTAATACAATTAATTAAATAAATGTTTTAATTTTCAGAGAATGGCTATTAACGAAGATTGTCAACGGAGAGAGGGCGTCGTACTCGGCTCCGAAATTTGCCCGAATGCAGGAGCGCACGCGCAGTCAAATGCTCGAAGATATAGTCGCAAATTTACAAAACCACGCGGAAACTGGACAAATACCAAAACCATATAGGAGAGGTAGTAGCGATGAGATACTTCCCCCTCCCATCATGTAAATGCAGTGAAACATTAGTAACACAGCATTAAACAAGAAACATAAAAATAGCTCGATTTATAATATTTTAAAATCATACATCTGTTTGTTATATACCTAGCAACATATTGGTTAAACATATATATATATATACCTTCGTTTACCCGTTATAGAAAATTCAGTTTTGAGCACCTAGATAGTACAAAATATAAGAAAACTGAGTGACATGGCGGGAGTACAAAATAATTTAGTAGTACAAGTAGGTATACCCAACTAGCAAAACAGACGAATAAGAAATCCGTTAATTCATTAAATGTCGAATTAAAGTGTAATATTTTGCTATTTAATTAGCAGATTGTAGAATACAAGCGTTTGTTCTTTAGTATCTGTATTTGAGAAGTCTCGTTACTTGGCGCTGTAACTATGTCATACAAACGATTATGGGACATAACTATGGCGCCTATAATCAATAAATATTTTGAATTTATGTTAATGAGCCACTTTGTACCACGTATTAGAATTATTGATTCGCTAAATTACCTGAGTAAGCAACTATTATACGCCCGTTAATCGACGTTGCTTTATTGAAGCAATTTTGGCGAGTATCAGCTGCTTGTTGACTAATTCTCCGATGAATAATGCATTTTTGTGGCTGCTTGATACGTCTAATCAAAAGTAAACATTTAAATAACAGTCGCTGAATCTGACTTGTATTGAATGTTACTTTAACATTATTCGATAAGCTAAAAAATTATGTTCTGAGCACGTTTTATTGATAAATAACAGATATCGATCGAAACCAAGCCTGGTATCAACAGGCCTTATTTTACTATTCGAAATTACATAAGTATTTACTGTTGTATGACACGTTTTGTTTTAAATATGTATTTTAATTCTAAAAGTAATGGTTAAACTACAACTACAACCACGACTGCTTGTAGCTTTCACGACGTTATGAGCATTTGAAATTAATGTCTTTTTCAAATTATCTATTTGTGGACGATGTTGTTGTCGCTGTTTCGATATTGTGGTCGAATAGTAAATTGTGGTTGTGTGTGTTCTCTCCCCTTTCTCTATTTCTCTCTCTGTGTATCTAAATAGCTACGTAATATAAGAAGGGATTGAATATAAATCAAGATCTAATATTGATCCTTCAATACGAAACTTATTTACCTTTTAAATGTAACGTTTCCAACGTCTTAAACTTATGTGTTATTTAAATAATATATTTGTGGACGATGTCGTAGTCGTTGTGTATTGTCGTAGTGTGTATATTGTCGTTGAATTTAGTCACCAGTAAATGTCACACTCTGTGTTCTCTCTCTCTCTCTCTCTCTGTTTCCAACTTTTAAGAGAAATCGTCTAAACTTAGCTCTAATAAATATGGATCCTTAATATCGCAACTATGAACTACTTAGTACAAGAACTGAAAACAGAAGATGAAGTCAGAAGCGGCGCTTCAACAAAAGAAAATTTGAATCCAGGACACGATATGTAAAATGTCCGAATAAAATTAATTGGCCAAAAAAAAACACAATACAACTGAGAAATTGATAACTGGAAGCACAAATTGGGAACATTCGAAGACGCTGCAGACGCTATAGATTGCCGTTTGGACTAATAAAAATAGATGTTTTATTAGTCCAAACGACAATCTAAAGGCAATGGACTGCTAACACGCACGACTAGACATTTAACAGCTTCAACAGATCTACCAAACAACACCGTCGAAAAAATAAAAAAGAAAGTTTATTGAAAGATCCAGTCGGCATACAAATATAGCAGTCGAAATTTCGACTGCTATATTTGTGCACATTTCGTTAAGAGAATGCAGAAAAATGAGTCGAGAGATGACTATCTGACACTACTGATACGTGGCCACTTGTGATTTTCAAACTTTAAGATTCATTAACTAACCTAAGACAGATCGAAATAAATATACATATAGTAAAAAAACGACAAATGGAAAGTTTTATGATCGAAAATAACATTATCTACATCTACAATTGTCTCAATAGGGGTCAAACCAAATTGGCACAGAAACGAATAACACAGTAAAAGCAGTCACAGAGGGCGAACTAATCTATCAAAAACGAACACAGTCAACTCCAAGACACGACAAAAATAACAACAACATCAAATGTTGATTGACATTGACACACCTTGAGAATCAATCAATGTTATAAAAAAAGTAATTTATTGTGAAAAAAGGACGAGATGTAGTCAAATTCTGATTTAAATTATGCAAAGAAAATCATCAAACAGGTCATCATGTGAACAACTGCCAGTAGGAGGTAAAGGATTTCATCAATTAGTTCATCGCCAATTCAATTAACAATATAAATAATCCAATTATCGATAGATAAATTAATACATATTGCAGCGATTATAAATTAAAATCAGAAATTAGCCCAGGCTAAAATAAATGATTTTTATAGTGAGATACACTTCATCTCCAGAAGTACTCCGCCGAATATAAAATTGTAGAAACAAGTAATAAAATGTTTTCGTTTTCAGGAGCACTAGTACCAAATCTAGGTACTTGCAAAAATTCGAAAATGATTTGTCAACAACGTTGTATTCTGTTGTTGTCAAAAGATTGTCAACGATCATTGGTCATTAGTCGTGTGAAAAACTAGGTAGTGTCAAAAGTTTTCGAAGTGAAAAAACTGAAATCAAAGGTACAGTACAAAGCATAATTTCTAAACACTTTTGTACATTTGTGGTTTAATGTTTGTCATATAAAGCTCTTCTAGACATTGATAAATGTGCCACACAATCTGTAGAGTAACAAATCTGTAGAGTACTTTGTTCATCACAAGAAACAACTTAAGAATTAATCAAATTAAAAAGTAAGGAACAGGGTAGAGAAATCAAAAAGCACGTCAATTCTACTGTCGAAACACCTAATAGAAAAATATGAATTTGTTTCGATGCACTATTGGATTTTTTAATTGCGAATATCAAATTTATTAATCTATATTAAGACTTAGACTTATGGTACATGTGTTTAGCTTAGCTGGTAGAAACACTGGAGCTCTACCGACTGACCTGAAGATATTTGTCAACAACTAAAACGTTAGACCTATTTTAATAATGTAATCGGCTTTAGCTTCGGCGGTAGGACCCCAGGACTATCTACTGTTGGCACAATTTGTAGGTTGTTTAAAAAAGACAGAAATAATACTAATACATATAAAGTAAAACATTCGTAACAAAATCTTATTATTAAGCTATTGCATAGCTTCTATCGCGGGCCTTGAGCGCGGGGACCGAATCCAGAAATTCCGTAACGAAAAAACCTCACGCTCCCCACTCCGACGGGCAAGGAGGTGTGGCTTGAAGGCCGTGCATCGTCTAACGTCGTTTCAGTTCGGCAGTCTTCGACACGGCGTTGTGTGCGTGCGATTAGACGTATTGTACGACTCTACGAAACTCGTTTTATTTATTTAATAATAGAAAAAATTGTTTTCTTATCGGTCACCACGCTCAAAAAGTGTAACTTGAATATCAAAGAAAAAGCAATACTGCATGAATAAAATAAATAAATAAAATTATAATTGCATAAGTTGATACAAAATGCTATGCAATAGCTTTACCGCGGCAGTCCCCGAGTGCCACACGTCTTTTATTATTATAATATGTAATAAGATAGTAGATTAGAATAACGGCTATGAAGAGATCATCGTCATTCTTAGTGAAAAAGACCAAAAAAGGAAAGAAAAACCAATACCACGATTTAGACGTTAAAATCGTACTACATAATTTTAAGCTCTGTTATGATTTGAAGTTTAAATAACAGATAAGAGTCTTTATTTAAGTAAAATAAATATTGGTTGCCTGTAAAGTCGGTATACGGGCGAAAGTTTTACGTGACAACGACTTTGAGTGGTAAAATGTTTTCGAGTGGAAGGGACGCATGCCTTTCACTTTTTATGTCTGTCTCTCTCGCTCTTAGAAGGGACACGCGTCCACGACACGCTTACAATGAGAGCGAGTGAAAGGCACGTGCCTTTCACTCGCTCTCATTGTAAGCGCATAACGTGACCCAGTTTCTTGAAGTGTCACCCGGCTAACCAATTTATAAGACGTTGTCACGTCAAAACGTGAACGAAAACTTTGATTGGTGTTTTGAAGACTTTGAAATTCTAACGGTGTACCATATTTAAAATCCATTTTCCGTGTCACGGAATACCAATCTTTAGTTGTGCTTTTTAAGGTCCTTACGATTTACATTATAGGAACTTTTTGAATGGATGTGATATTGATAATATTGTTTTAAGTCTACATTATTTATTTGTACTCAGGGTTAGCAGGAGCTGGATACTCGACTCTATGATGTTACGCCTGGCGTAATTCACTCCGCAAACCTTTTCTTGCGACATTGCGGCTATAATTTGGAGCATGCGTCAAGTTTTGGTAGCGTATTAGTTACTGTAATTATATAAGATAGAAGTTATTTTGAGTTGTATTTTTATTAGTACTAAAACGTAAAAATTATTTTTTATTTTTTTTTATATTTATCATAAGACAGAATTAATTTTGAGTCGTATATTACTATATAGCTGCTAAAATGTATATCTGAACAGCGTGGTTATGTCAATCTTCCGCCAAAAAGGCAGGCATGCCGACTAAAACCTCCACGGTGTTCCTTCCATAGACCTAGCATACGCGCTCTACCTTCCTTCCCTTCGCCGCCGTGTCTCGAAACCATGGATGCTCTATCAATCTCGTCCAAGACTACGCCAGCAGTAGTCTGTGAGGGCCCGTATCCACATGGACATTCGACCTGCTCCGAAGGCGACGTGCCCGCACAACCTGACACGGATTTCTTTTCTGCTCAGGACAGCAGCGAACTCCCTCAAACTCAACTTCTCGCTGTAGAGAGTTATGGTCTTTATCCTGCCCAAACAAGCATAAGGACCATCCAACCATGAAATCTTTTAACGGTGTGCTCCTGAGCACTCAAGAAGCATCCTGCCGCAAAAACGCCATGACTTGACCTCCGCCATGAAAGACAGTATACTTCAGAACGCTCAGCAGCAAATCACTATCTTCAGAGTATCCAAGCAAGTGCAAAGGGCTACTGTAACGGCCCAGAAGACCCACAGCTTCCGTCACGTCAGAACATTAGCCAACAGTAAACAAGATCGATAAAGAGAAGTTACTTATTATTGTTGCCCAGAGTGCACCAGCTCAGTCCTCTTGCTATTCGAGCGTTCTCATTGGACGTGTCCACAGAGACAAGCGAGCGAACCAAGCTCTAATAAATATATTTACTATTTTAATAATCGATTACGGCCAACTTGTCGGAATATTTACAACGTTTACTACGGCTTCTATAATTTTAAATTTATTCATTTAATGATTTACACGTTAATGCTTAGTAATATAAATTGTATACATGTAAAATGTCGCTAATGTAAATTCTCTAGTGCTCTAAACACTGTCCATATGGAGATAGACACTTGATTTTGTGAAGTTATGCTATTTAATAACATTATGAAAATAGCATCAACTATATACAGTATTTTTCTTTTATCGAATTAAATGAACGACAAGTTTGTCGCCATTTGGTTGATTAATAGCAACGAATTATTATATCTCGATATCGAAACATATATTAAGAGAGAGTAGAGAAATGAATGCTGCGTTATTTACTCATTTATTTTCACTAATTGTTACCATCAATAATGTTAGCCGTATTGTTGACTCTTAGGTCCTAATGGGTAAATCTTATGTGGAACATAACGTCATAGAATAAATCGATAAGGTCTTCCTTTATTTCTTCCATACAACTAATCAAATGAAATATAATAATATTTCACTTTTATTAGAAATATATTAAAGTGAGTAGCGAGCCACCGCCTGCCCCAAATAACGATCAATAGAAGCAGTTAGGACAGGCGTCCGTCCCTCTTCTGCAATAGCCCAGTATTAAGTCCACGAAAATCATCCTCTTAACCCATTTATTCTTTAACAAACTTCAAGGTCACGGAGAGTGTACAACATTACATCAAACTTGTCAAGTGGCAGGCTCAATAAAGAGATAATAATAGGAGAATATAATAGATACTATACTATGATTTACATATTGATAAAAAAAAACAGGTGGTCTATTGAACAAACAAGGAAAAAATTTGTCTTTTGTTCTATGACGTCGTTTCCCATGGAACAAATGAGACTCGCCCGTCCTAGTTTAGAAATATTGTTCTGCATTTAAAGCACTATTTAGTTGAATAATTTCTTGCCAAATAGTTACCGGCGAGTAAATGTTTATTCGACTTCTACTTACTTGATTTATTTAAGAATTTACTTAAGCTGAACGTGGTTTTAACTTTTACAGCACGCAATTTTGCTAGTTGGGTAGGTAATAGAGGTAGTTCGCTAGGAATGCTGAAATGCAGATTTATTAAAAGACACTATTAAAATTTGCTTTACACTCAGTATTCGATGCGTGAATTGGGCCAAAGAAACCAAAGCAATATTTAGAATACTAAGCCAAGACTTAGGTGGTGATAACGTTGCATGATGTGAATGATATTAAAAACGGGAATTTAACGCGACGGGCATATGACCACGGCCAGTGCCCAGTACAAATTGGTCGAAACGTCAGACAATAAAAAAAGCTATGTCAATGCCTTGCAATCACGTTACTTCCCGTTATTAACATTTTTTTTATTTGAGGGGAGAACAAACGAACATGTGGGTCACCTGATGGCAAGCAATCACCACCGCCCATGGATATCACTAACACCAAAGGGTCGTCGATCCGTTGCCAGCATATTATACAAGGAGTATACCGTTCTTCCTTTCCGGTGATCTCACTCACTCGCAGGAACACAACAACCCTCAAGGGAATTCTTATATTGTTGCGGTATTCTGTGAGGTGGAGGTACTTCACCAGTCGGGCAGCTTAAAAAATACGTCATGCCCTATCTCTCTTTCCGCCAGAGCCTCGTTTGTCAGTCAGCAGGGTGCACCACGTGCAGGTGAGGTTGGCTTTGGTTCAAAGATGTTGATGAACCACTTACACCCCATTATGCCCTATCTCTCTTTCCGCCAGAGCCTCGTTTGTCAGTCAGCAGGGTGCACCACGTGCAGGTGAGGTTGGCTTTGGTTCAAAGATGTTGATGAACCACTTACACCCCATTATGCCCTATCTCTCTTTCCGCCAGAGCCTCGTTTGTCAGTCAGCAGGGTGCACCACGTGCAGGTGAGGTTGGCTATGGTTCAAAGATATTGATGAACCACTTACACCCCAAACGTTTAAAGTTACAAGGCCTACCTAATACTTGAATATCTATTTTCCCCATAGGATCTTGGCGCCCAATCGGCCATATGCGACCGTCGTCTCCATTACTTGACTCCGTTAGAGATCAATTCGAGGACTACGACCAGCTGGCCAAGGACTTCACCCGTGTCTTCCTCAACAACGAGCTGAATGCTGCTCAGAACGCCCAGATGTTTGATGTTGTCTTCCTAGTGGGACAGTCGAAGCAGAAGACCAAGTTCATTGGTGTTCGAGCCATTCTTGGAGTTCGAAGCAGGTCAGCACTTTTAACTCTTACGTATATTAAAAAGACCATTAAAATTTAATCATTGTACTATTTTGATATCCATTTTATCGAAGGGAAAAATAATTACCCACCGTACCACTGGGGGTTTGGTCGGTGGTATGGTGGGTCAGAAGCGTCCATTTTTATACTGCTGTGTATTTTTTTATATGTCAACATAATATCTATACATATAATAAAACAGTAAAAAAATGTGTCTGTACATTGAATATATTTACAAAAAAACAATTTGAGGAATGGACATAGTAATAGAGTAATTAGTAAATATATGTATTTGTTTTTGTTGTTTCACGTTGTCGTCGTCGTCATCAACCCTTACTCATCCCACTGATGGGATACGGGTCTCCTCTCAATTGAAGGGGTTTGGAGTTATACCCCACAACGTTAATCAACTGCGGGTTGGCGGAGGATACTGTTTTCAAGCCGCCTAAAGGCCACTGACTTGGCTTAACTACTGTCATCTATAATGACAACAGCCGGGACGGACGGCTTAACGTACCCTCCGAAGCACGGAGGAGCTCGAGATAAATTAACCCATCCGTGGACAGGCTACGGTCGACATTGCTTAACTTACGTGTTCGATTAGACTGACATAGGCAAAGACGCCACCGAGTTCCTCATGTGTTATTTACTTAATGTACGTGTCCAATACTCAATAATGTCAATGTCATATTGAATTTGAAATAGAGTCGCTTATTCATTGGTATGAATAAGCATTCTATTCAGTTATTGAATCGCAATAAGAGTTGGTGGTAAGGGGGCTGTTCTATTTTTTATACGTTTTTTGTTTATGCTTCTAGGCAATCGAAAAAGCTGCTTGTGGAATTTTAAAAACTAAATTAACACCCCGGTGCTACTGTACACTTCTTCAGACTTCAACATGTTTCAAGTTGAAATTATATATGGGTTTGAAATAAAGATATAGAGAAATCACAATTTAATTGTTTCAGAGTGTTTCAAGAAATGCTTTACGGAATTCAAACTGGGTTTGGATCACCGCAAGTGCCCGTTGCAGAGTTGTTGGCTCGGCCTGCACCTACGTTACTGTCGCCGACGCCGGCGAGGCAGAAAAGCAGTAACTTTTTACAAGTGCCAGATATTGAGTCGCCTAGGTATGTGACAACAAAATATAACAAAAATCTATACTTATATAACAAAAATAACATAAAACTCTTCCTGTACCAACGATATAATATATTTCCTTTTGGCGCTGCGAAGTGTCAACCTAAGAAGTTTGATTTTCTGAAAGAATATTAGAAAATAATACATCTTTGATAACATATAACAGACATAGACAAAGGCGTAACTACAGGGTGGCAGAGTGGGCAAAATGCCAGGGGCCCTCAGACCAAGGGGGCCCACGGCTCGAGAGCTTGGTAAAAAATTGTATCTTTTACCATATTTCATGAAAATACAATTATAGATTATTAACCAAAAATGAGCAAAATACTTCTTTAGTGTTCGTTACTTAGACGATTTATTACAGAGGGGCCCCATCCTCTGAGGGCCATGAGAATTTGCCACAGGCCCCTGAAACCTGAAAAAAGGTACCTACTTCTAATGTAAAATAAAAATAAAAAGATCGTAAAGTAATAAGGAATATGATAAATTTTGTAGGAATTTTTATGCAGAAACTTTTGCCAAAAGTAATCTAAACGATATTCGTGCAAGTATTTGAAATATTAGCACATACAATATTACCTTCGCCCTTAGCACATTCCCCTTTCTTGAGGACTTTACTACTTGACTTTATTACTATGACACCTAAAGGTATAACTGACTGTAGGTACCTACCAATTTACAAAACTACACGAATTATTTTCCCTACATTTATTACTGTAGCCTAATAATCACAAATAGCTGGTTCTATCCGCTACTCGCTCCGCTTATGCATAAGGGGCATCTGATCTGAGATCTGCACAATAAAAGCTTAGAAATTTAAAAAATATGAATCCCGCGTGATCCAGGGGAGCTGCCATTGATTATTTTTCCCGTGGGAATAAGATGTATTTCCGGGATAAAAAGTAGACTATGTCACTCTCCAGACCGTATACTATCCCCGTTAAAAAAATCATTTCGGTACTTAGGTTCGTTTTGACGTGAAAAAAGGACAAATGATTATAAAATGTATTGTTTCCCGTGGGAATAAGATATTTTTCCGGGATGAAGAGTAGCCTATGTCACTCTCTCTCCAGACCGTAAACTATCCTCGTTAAAAAAATCCTGTCGGTACTTAGATTCATTTCGACGTAAAGGAAGGACAAACAAACAAACACACTTTCACATTTATAATATTAGTATGGATGATTTTTGTTATTTCAAAAAAAACTATTCTATTAAACATGGTATAACAAACTGTTACATGTTACCTACTTAAGTGAGTATTCAATTGTTTTATACTTAGACCGAAAAGCGTGCCGAGTTCGCCGATGGTAAAACGGGCTTTTTCCCGATTGGGCACCATCACAGCAGGCTGGGGTCGCTCCATCAGGAAACAACACTCGCAGCTCAATGCGGACGACAAGAAGAAGTGGGCTAGCTCACAGGACTGCTCAAGTACGTAGCTAAGTCAAAAATGTCAAACAGATAAATGACGTTTATTGCATACTTATGAGAATTTAACCAGGAACTCGATTCATACGTGGCACGGTCATATTTATTATCCATTACCGATAGAATCTTCATCACTTTTTTTTAGAGTACGTCGGGTGGCAGACAAACACACGGGCCGCCTGATGTGAAGCGGTTATCGTAGCCATATTAACGCTCGCAACAAGAATTATTACTCGCCAGCTGCAACCCCCGCTGCCAATGCAGCAATTCCTTTATTTCTTTCACTTCACGCAGGGACACAACAACCAACTCAAGGGAATTGTTATTTAGCTGCGGTTTTCTGACAGGCGGATGTACTTCCCCAGTCGGGCAGCTTACAAATACGATGTACCGTAACTCTCTTTTGCCCGAGCCTCTTTCGATAGTCGGCAGGGTGCACCACGTAAAATTTTACCTTTACCAAAATTATTGAAACGTAAATAAATAAAGCTCACCGTCATCTTAAAATTTTATCGCGCTAATAACATAGACCTTCTTAAGATCATTTTTATTCGTTAATACGTTGAGCTAGTTAAATAAACGAATAAAATGGTAGACATTGGTAAATGCAGAGGCGGATTTATAGTAGATTGTAGTTGGGGTGTAAGTGGTTCATCAACACCTTTGAATCAAAGCCAACTTCACCTGCACGCGGTGCACCCTGCTGAGTGACAAACGAAGCTCTGGCGAAAAGAGAGGTAGGGAGCGTAATTGTAAGCTACCCGACTGGAGAATGTACCTCCACCTTACAGAATACCGCAGCCAAATAGCAATTCCCTTGAGGGTTGTTGTGTTCCTGCGAGTGAGTGAGGTCACCAGAAAGGAAGGAGATGCTGCGTTGGCAGCGGGGGTGGCGGCGCGCGAGCGATATTATAAGTTGCGAGCGTTAATATGGCTACGGCAACCGCTTCACATCAGGCGGGCCGTATGCTTGTCTGCCACCCGACGTAGTATTAAAAAAAAAAAAAAGTTTGGCCGCCCTAGGCCGTGTCTTGGCCGCCCTAGGTCGTATCGTGGCCGCCTTACGCCGTATATTGGATGTTTTTAGCTGACTCTTTATTCCTTATTATACAGTATCTTGGTTCTTATTTATCAGCTTTATACCTATTTACATAATTCTTATCCGCAAAACCGCCATGGCAGTCTGTAATTTGTAAGAATTATCTTTCGATAATACCCTGGTGCGACCGCCCCTAACATTTGGCCGCCCTAGGCCCAGGCCTAGTTGGCCTTAAGGAAAATCCGCTATTAGGTAAATGTAAATTATGGAATTTAATTATTTCAATAACAATTTGATTTCAGATAAAGAAGGGAAAGACAAAGATAAAGATAAAAATGCAGCGCTAGCAGTACCAAGATTATCTGTGTGCGCTGACGCCCAAAAAGTTGACCGAGCCAAACTTGCACAGACTGAGGTGAGAATGCACCAGTATTTCCCAAAGTTTCCTAAATGACGACTCATTTGTAGGTCACGAGATGATAGGTATGCCTTAAACACAGAGTACATATCAGTAACAGAGAGATTATTAGCATAATCTCGACATGCAATTAATAATTTGTTAGAAAATAGTGACATAAAAAATAGAAGATAACAAAATAATAAAAGGTACAGACCACGGGGTCTGTAGATTGTAATTATTATCAATAAAAAAAACATAGAGTACAAGCTCAGTTAGAGTGCATAGTATAATTAATCAGACGGATCACGTGATGTACTGTGGGACACCAAACGCCAAAACTAAGACTGAATTATTCAGTAGCGCGAAAAAAAGAAAAACGTGATTGCTTGATATAGCAATGGCGAGAAAAAAGGAACATCAACGACTTCTCATCCGATTATTAAAAGAAATTTTCATTATGTATTTTAGACTTACAATTATTTTAACAACGTAACATTTTTGTGTGAAATGTAACTCCATTGCTACTTGGCACGATTTGAGATAAAAAATAAGATTTTTTTGATATAGATATATAATATATTACCTTCAAGCCTTCTCGTTTTGCAATGTTCTAGAACTGATGTCGGATCGTTATAAATTTTGTTAAATAATGTATTCTTTTTCAGTTTTCAATAATTGAATTCGATCCGGAAACTTTCCGCATTCTCCTGGACTACTTGCACACCGGCAGCTGTCCACTGACCTGCGCCTCAATCCCTGGCCTCATTTGCGCTGCAGAGCACTATGACTTACCAGAACTATTACAAGCTTGCTTCCATCACGCCAAACAGTTCCTAAGGATAGAAGTAGTAAGTTGATTATGTTGATGGTTGTAGATGATCAGTGTTGCATTTTTCAGCGGGCTGATTAGTATGCTTGAACCGAGGGTGGGAAATTTGGGCACCGATTTATACAGATGTGTTGCTGAAATAAATGAAATACCTGTATAATATAGATATGCTATAAGCGTCAAAAACGTACACCAGAAAAGTGAGCCAACTGTCTCACCTCACGATTAGTTCGCACAAGCAAACCGACGAAACTGACGTTTTTGAAATAGATAAAAATGCACAATGTATTACGATAATGCACAATTTATGTTGAGAAAGTAAATAAAGCCCCAAGGATAACATATCACATTGAATTACAGAATAATATTTGATGTTAACGCGTATTTTAGGTTTTGTTCATATAAATATGAAATTAACCTAACTACCTGATGAGCCTGGTGGTCAAATGGCTAGCAATGGCTACTTTGACTCCGGGGTCGCGGGTTCGATCCCCGCACAAGACAAACCTTTTGTGTGCATGAACATTTCTGTTTGTGTTGGTCTGGGTATTTTCTATGTATTATAAGTATGTATTTACAAAAAAAATGTATTTAAGTACATTTTTCAGTTGTCTAGTACCCATAGTACAAGCTTTGCGCTTTATTTGGGACTACATGGCGCTGTGTAAATTGTCCAGAAATATTTATTTATTTATTTATACGCATTAATATAGAGTATGCCATGTCTATAGTATTTACTACATCATTGCCTAGACGTCTTTTCTTTGATTTTTCCTTCTTCCCTTTGATTGTACATTCCACAGTTACACTGTACTGTACATTCCACAGTTCATTGTTCACGGACTGGCTCTTTTAGTTTATCGTGCTTACTCGTAGAATATAAAAGCTACCAGTAAGTATGATAAATTCAAACACCCAGTCCGCGATCCCCAACTAATCAGCCTCTACCCACACTTTATATCAGTAAGATTTGGGTTGATTATAGGTACTTGAGAATTGTGTAAATCCGCCACTCTAATAGTTACATAAATATGATTAATTAAAAGTATTTATATGAATACCATAAAATCATTTGCTATTCATAAAACCAAAATTTTCGTGACACATTATGAATAAATAAATTTAACTTTTCATCTTTATTATTCTATTTTACAGGTATGCACAATGCTCATATCATTAGAGAACTACTACTGGCGGTACACGTCAGCATCTGAATTAGTTAACATGATCCTAGCCTACAGCGAGCAGCGGGCTTATGCCCTGTTCCAAACTCAAGAGTTTCTCAACCTCTCAGAGTCCATGGTCCAGATGATCATGTGTCGAAACCTTGAGGTGCCCGAAGTAAGGAAGTTCGAGGCCATGCTCGGCTGGGCCCGGAATAAGATCAAATCCAAATCCGCTAATAAGACTGATGCCAAAAATGAATTTAAATGCATTATGGAAAGGTTAGCTAGGGACCTGAAACTGTACAGGATCTCACCGCAGGAATTGATCAAAGTTGTCCTCCCCTCGAAGGCCATTAAGAATGAGCGCATTCTAGAGACACTGATGTACCAGGCCAACTCTGGCATGTACAGAATCCAGGACAGCTACATAGAAGCCTGTCAACAGCGGCTTCAAAAACAAGATTCTAGGTTCTCTGAATTCGAAAGCTTCGACTATGGTATATAAACTTGGAGCTGTGAGGAATATCAGTGTATTAGCTAATAGAAAGAGTGTATGGACTGGGTCCTTCTTGATATGTGGTATGTTGACGCCTTCAAAAAGTATTATTGTTATAGATGTATGTACTTGAGTAGAGGTGCGAGAAATATTTGTACAATTCTCGGATACCTAATCCTTGTTGTTGTTCATTGATACCTATATTTTTTACATCTAGCTAGATGTGTTCAGTATAATCATCTCTATTTTTGGTACCAAGAAAATTGAGATAATACGTACTTAGTCTGGCAAATAATATACCTGTTAGAATATATCAAAATAAATTATTATAACCGGTACAAAGAAATACCCTACTGTGATCCACCAGTGAGATGCAAATCTGTTAAACGGGGGGCATGTGTTTATCACTTCCAAGTTATAATGTATTTTAATTTATAAAAATACAACTTTGATATACTAGAAACACACGCGTTATGTTTTCGAACTTGTTCCCCCACATCGCCCAAAATATATCATAAAATTTGATGATTACTTCATAGCTACAACTAATTATAAAAACGACTGATACTAGATTCCCTGTTAAACCTTCTAAAATTAAAAAGTCCTGTTAACTTCTATAAATTTATACAAATCTTAAAATAATATATTTTGAAAATAAATATCACTGAAACCGTATAAATTAAGATGTTCATTTGTAGAATAGTGTGTAATATAAACACTAATAGAGATTTCGATTCTTGAGATATCTTCATAATGTTGTCATAGCGATAAACCTAATGTATGTAAACTATGATTTAATGTGATTAATAACACTTCTACTTTCCTATAGCATTCTTAGTTTGTCAACTGTCAGCCAGTCGCTCGCACAAATGATGGATAGTTTTGTGAATCGCACAATATTTTATTTTATAATACACCTGTACTCTAATAATATCCAACTTATCAATCAACATAATAATATACCAGCTTCTCTAATACATTAAAAGTGACTCACGTAAAAGTGTTTTATGTCATTATCAAAGTATCGTGTAGGTAAGTACATTTTACTATGATGCTCCGAAATTTGTACGTGAGGAATGAAATTATGTACATTATATAATATTGTCAAAATTCAACAGAATATGTGTCGAATACACTGAAAGAATGTTACAAAATCATATCAAATTATAAAATAAAATACTTACACCGTTAGACCATAACACTCCCATTAAAAGTCGGTTCTGCATTGTTCTGCACGTACGTAGCATTCGTAACACTACGCCGGACCCTCTACTACAGGAAGTGTAATGGTCTACGAGCAACCTTCGTGGCAGTTTTTCAGTCTCGGAGTGATACCTTCATGCGATACTTACTGCGAAATTGGCGCCTCCAGGGTCGTATCAACCGAATGATACGGGGCTCCCGAGCTACAAGGGCCCCGCCGCCGCCGTGTTCGGTTCGATTAGACCGAATAATCAAATAAGCCCTGACTTGTTTGATTAGAAGGGCTCCACCACTTGATACGGCCCATCTAGCGTAAGCGACACCACTGGACGCCTCTTTGAAAACAAAATCGTAACGTAGCGTAGAAAATAAATGTAAAAACACATAGATGTTTTTTTACAATGATGACGTAAAAATGTTTTATTGTCTTCGTAACAAACTAAGCATGAATTCATGTTTTATTGTCTTCGTAACAAACTAAGCATGAATACCTGATATTCATCCTAAATGCTAAGATAATTATAATTTATTATGGATAAACCGAGCATCTAAAATTATAAAACTGGGCGACTATTAAACTAACTTGGCCACTAAAATTGAAATAAACATACCAAACCTAACCTAGTATTTCAGTGGCCCATATAATATTTTTGTGGCTTACTTTATTATTTTTTCATTTATTATTCAAAGTGCGCCACTTTCCCGGCAGGTATCGTCTTAAGTTCCATAACATAGGACAATTACCGCACTGAGTGCTACCCATGCTAGTTACGCCACTGTGACGTAGAGTAGAATATAGTAGTACATATCTAGGTACATGAAATGGCACAATATCATAGTGACATAATAGAAATACATTGTAAAATTGCATGTACCTACCTACCTACTTATGAACAATTACTAACCTCTACTTGCGCCTTTTTTTAGCAACGGAATACGGATGTCTCCTACAATTTTATCAAATCATACATTTATGACTACATTGATCATTGTATCGCATATTCTCACTATTTGCATTGATTTCTCAATTCAAAGTTATTTCGAATCTATTCAAACGTTTCTTTAGATCCCAACTAAAACCTTTCAATGATGTAGTTTTACTTACAATAAGTATTTATGAAGTGTTGTATGGGATGAAAGAATAATTATCTTTTTGACGGGGTTTTTTTTATACGAATTTATATTTTTTTCTAATCTGACACGGAATTACCGCTGGCTAGAACTAAAGTGATTTCAAATCATTTCTAGACAAAGTAAATCGATATATAAGATGATCTCTATATGTACTACGACTCTATTCATACGTCTTCCTTATGGATGTCTTGAGAATTCGACGAGTTTCATCACCGCAGATACACTAACAAAATATATTATAACGACTTCAAAATCAAAAGCAGAAAATTAAGCTAAATATTTTTAAATGCCCCATATGCATTACAGGCGCTATTATGAAAATAATTGAATTTGAAAATGACATAGGCATTCCATACATTGTATCGCAGTGTATTGTTAAACCTATAATACAAAATGCATAGTTATATTTTTGCCTGAGTGTGACTATCATCTCAAATCTATTATTATATAAGGAAAGTATTTTACACTATAAGTTGTTATAGAGATTTTTTCAGAACCAATATATAAATATATTGTTCATTCTTACTACATTATCACATTGTATAAAATAATGACGAGACCCATTTCACCTATCATAATATAACTCGTCAGTAAATAAGCAACACCGTAGGATTTTTTTCTGTAATTACTCCGTAAAAATTGGATTCATGAAATAAAAATAGTTTTATTATAAAAAAAAAAGTTTGTATATGCTGAGATATTCAACCTCCGCCAACCCGCAGTTGAGCAGCGTGGTGGAATATGCTCTAAACTCCTTCGATTGAGTTGAGACCCGTATCCCAACGGTGGGAAGATTATGGTTTGATGCCGTTAAACTGAGGTAGCGTAGGTAATAAATAGTACCTACTTAACTGTCAGACATATAATCAAAAAATAATATAATATAATCAACATAATGTGTGTAACAGTGACACGATATTGTTGTATGTATTTTTCATACGTAATGAAATCGTTATCATATAATGCTTTTAAAAAATGTTTATGAATTATTTTGGTTCAACACTTTGAATTTAAAAGAAAAACTTCCCGCGGTGCTGTTGTTGTTTACAGACCATATTAAACCAAACAGGGAGTGATTCCACTGACCAGTATAAATTAAATTAATTAAAGCTTTTTAGCTTTAACTATTGGGCCAACGTCAAAATGAAAACATCGAGTTCACCATACGCAGCATAGCTTAATGGAACAATTTTCAATCAACTGAACAATGAATTTTATTTCTTATTTTCGAAGTCTCGTAATGAAAGCCTTGTTGATAGTGATGACAGTCTTGAAAGGCTGTAGTGTTGAGTTGAATTATTCCCTTTGGTTCATGCATATCTTCTGTTACACCCTGTATATGCATATATACAACGTGTAACTTCAAGTACGCAAAACCTAAAAATAGTTTGTTCAGAATCATGAGTAGAATCAATTCCATAATTTTCATCCATTTTTAAAGTAACTGGTTTTGTAAAATAATTATTATTATTTTAAATTTCCGTGTCTATTATTAAATTGCGCTCGACAATCAAGCGAGAAAATGTGAAGTACAAACGCAATACCGCCGCGTCCAAAAAGTCTTAAGCGCCGTGCAGAGAGAGGCGTTTACGCGTCATTGACGCGATGCTCGCTCTTTAATAATAATATTTAGGTACCTATCGTAGCCATTGGCGCGTCTTTTTGATAAGAAAGCGCCACTGAGCTCAGTAACTATTAGTATTATTAGGAAAACAAAAAAGTGTTCATATCTCCGAGATTTTTTTTTTTTTAATTATTACTTAAAATCAATTTATAATAATAAAACTCAGTTGGGGTGCTTGAGGTTTTGCGTACTTGGAGTTACACGTTGTATGTTTTAACCTTTAAATATTTTGTAATAAATTAGATTGATAAAGACGTGAAATTGGTAATAATGTAAGTTCTTATTAATTTTGCGGATATATGATTTTTATGAAGCATGAGCAAAGCTTAGGGAATCGTCCAGAATTGAGTTTAGTGTACAAGCTAGTGAGTATATATATATATTAAATAAATCGATTGTGATTACATTACAGTTTAAAAAAATACATTTTTTATATGTAAACCACCTCACATTAACAATTGTCAGTGTTATTTAGATTCACCGTGTCAAAAGTGATACATTTTTAATTTCTAAAAATATTTTAAAGTATATAAAAACCTATCATCGTGCATCATATCGTTTTAAGATAAAAAAAAATAAGTAAAAAGAAGACCAGTGTTATTTTTAGATTCACCGTGTCAAATTGATACATTTTTATTTTCTTTAAATATTTTAAAGTAAATAAAAACCTATCATCGTGCATCATATCATTTTAAGATGAAAAAAAAAGTAATAAGGTCTTCTTTTTATTTTATTTTTTTAATATTCAGGTATCTAAAATGAATTGTGGATAACCGGCTAAATTAAACTTATACTTTCATTAACACTCTGTATATGATTGCCTGCTGCTAAATTTGACAAATCATATAATGTGGTCGGAGCAACTTATGTAAATTTTTATATGTCAATAATATATTTTTTGTACATTAAAGTAAAATTTATTTACATTAAACTCTTCAATAAAAAAAACGAATGTGCTTTAGACCACACGACTGAAGTAAAACTTCTTTAGCTCTACTAACTTATATCTTCCATTCAACTTCCGTTCGCTTCACCCGATCACACTTTTCGTAACGCTCTCGTCACGCATTCGCCAGCTTACTCACCAAGTCAAGCGTAAGTAAAGTAGTATTACTTCAAAAAAAAAAATTCTAAGTAATCTGGATCTATATTAAACGTAATTTCAGTGACGTGAAATGGGTCTTCAATCTTAATGAAATCGGTTAAAATAGGTGTTAATATATAAATATGTAGCCTAAATTTTAAACTCTAAAGTTCTGGAAAATAAAATTAAAAAGTTGAATTGTCGGTAACGTTTTATACTTATGAAAAATATACAACATATATATTATTATATACCTATCTTCTATGGATTGTGAAATTTTTAATATTAATTTATCGTGATTTTGCTCAAAGCTTTGGTGAATTACGAGTATATGCCGTTACCCGTTGTATATCTGCATTTTATATGTATGTATAATAATTGTATTCGTAATGCATGAGAACCTAGTGTCTTCTGAGTTCACGTACATACTTACCTATATAATACTCATGTAATACTTCTAGTTTTAATTTGTAGGAACACCAAATTGACGTGTCAATCTTGATGGTTACATGATTTTTCTATTCCAAAATTTTTACCTTCCTGTGATCGTGGATGTTGCTATAAGTATGTTAATATATGGGATCTTCAAAGAACATAAAATTATAACTGTTATTTTGCATGAGCAAGATTATTATCCAATGAAATTTTCTGTGGTGAATAAATTTTTTTGTGTATTTTTTCGTGGTTTCATTACTGCAGTTAATTCCATTGCATCAGGCGCATTTTTTATACCATACCCCGTCTAGCAAGAATACGACCTTCCTGATGTAAAGCCGTTACCTTAGGTTTTAGACGCATGGTATGCACGGACTATTACGCTGATAACCCATGCTACTAACGTAGCATCTCTTCACGTCTCGAACACAACAATTCTTAAGGTTATTGTTATATAGATGCTGTGCACTATGTGTTCTGTGAAGACACTTCGTCAGTTGGGCACGACATGCCCTAGCTCTTTTTTGCCATCTCATTTACTAGTCGGCAGAGTGCATCACGTGCACTTAAGGTTGGTTGGTTTGCACTGAATCGTCGTGGGCAAATTTTCCACACGACCTATATTTTCAGACTGTTTTACAAAAAGACGTCAAGTTTATGTTTAGGTATAAATTTAGGATGTAAGTCACCACGACCTTTAGAGCCAAAGTCAACCTTCACCTGCACGTGGTACTACTGTCCCAACTGTGAGATGATTAGGGTTTATGCTGCTACTGCAGCATAAACCCTAATCATCTCACAGTTGGGATACGGGTCTCTCAATCGAAGGAGTTCACAGCATACTCCACAACTCTGCTTAACTACGGGTTAAAGGAGGCCAGTATTTTCAAGCTGTCCAAAGGCCACTGACTTGGCTTAACGACTGTCATCTAATGACAATACCCCCGGGTATTGTCATTAGATGACACCGGCCATTAGATGATACCCGGGGGTATTGTCATTAGATGACACCGACAGCTTACCATGCCCGCTGAAGCAAGGAGTAACGGAGATAAATAAACCCATCGATAGACAGGCTGCGGTCGACGTTACTTAACTTGCGTGATCGATTGGAGTAACACGCGCACCGACGTCATCGAGCTCCTCAGTGATATTGATAGTAGATATCTTAATAAATAATTATTTGAAACTTCGGCGTACACTCGGCATCAGATAGATCTAAAGTACCTTGCCAAAATAATATATGATGAGCGTTATTTTTTCATTTATATAAGTGAAGTCAAAGTGATTACTTTGACTTCGTTTATATAAATGAAAAAATAACTAAAATATTGTTTGAGGCCTGAAGTCATTAGATTATTTTGGCTACTTTAGATACTTCGATCTATCTGACGCTGACTGTACAATAAACTAATGCGATACCACTAAGTAGATGTCTTTTTTAGGGTTCCGAACCTCAAAAGGAAAAACGGAACCCTTATAAGATCACTTTGTTGTCCGTCTGTCTGTCTGTCTGTCTGTCAAGAATTTCTATGTCGAGAATGCGTGGAGGTATCAAGCTGAAATTTGAACTGTATACTCAGGTCTACGGTCCCATGAAGTTAAGAAAAAAATCAAACTGCTAAGTTTACGTAGAAAAAAGTTACGGCCGTTTATTCAACAAAAAACGCATATTTCGACACACTCAAGGGAATCAAAACCTATAGGGTACTTCCCGTTAACCTAGAACTATGAAATTTGGTAAGTAACATCGTTATAGACTACAAGTACAGGAATAAATCTCAAAACTATACATTTGTAAATAGATCTTAAAAAATAGGGGGTCTATATTTTTTATAGGGTGTCGAAATTTCAAATTGAAACTACTAGTTCAAATGGGGTATCATATGAAAGGGCTTGATGTACACATTGCAAAATATATTTTATTTATTTTTTTCGACGCATTATTTCTTATTTATAATGAAAAATATCAAATTTAATAATGATTACTACGTACCTACGGAACCCTCGGTGGGCGAGTCCGACTCGCACTTGTCCGGTTTTTTTTTTTAATCGCCTGGCTCCACCAACCGATCAGTGTTTTTCAATGTTGTTTTATTCTCAGGGTTGACATTGAGCTTGACCCGTTGAGGTTCAAATAATGAAATTAATAAAAATGTATCTTTATTAAATACATAATATTTCTATTTCAAAATATAAGCAAATATTTGAAAAAAGTAAACACCCACGAGTTTGGCTTTCTGCAAATTTTCTTATTCTGACTGCAAGCTGATAACACAGTAAAGGTAGGCAATTTTACGACAAGAGAGAAATTATACACTATAAACAAAGGAGTTAGTTAACAAAAAGGATGTCGACGATCATTATATACGTATATAATAAAAGATTACTTAATAATTGCATTTCTAAGGCGTTTTTATTTACCAACTAACCACATATTGAATTATCTCCCTTTAACAAGCCTTTAATATAAAAAACATCACCTCCTATTTTAATTAATTTATTATTTATTTTTTTATTTATTTATTATTGTCTCTCTTAATTCACGGGTCAAGCCCGGTCATTTGATAGGCATACGCGGGGATATAAATCCAACACGCAGAGGCCCCTTTGAGAAGTTTGATGTAATGTTGTACGCCCGCCGTGACCCGCTCCAGGATATATCAATGGAACGATATACCCATGAGCAGGTCTCGGCAGGTGTTGAGATTATTTCAGAGTGTGATGGAAAAAAATTGGGCTATGAAGATGAGATCTGGGTGAACTTAATACCGGGCTATTACAGAAGAGGGACGGACGCCTGCCATAACTGCTTTTATTGCTAGTTATTTGCGGCAGGCGATGGCTTGCCACTCACTAGATGGGCCCCCGAAATGCCAGGGAATCATTTCGGGGGCCCATCTAGTGAGTGGCAAGCCATCTCCCATGCCGGGGGCAACACCAGTGTGAGTGACTCAGGGGTGTCGAGAGGTGTGCTGCGCTTTCTCCGAAGTTACTCGCGGCGTGATGCCCTTTAACACTTCCACCACGCCCTCTAGCGGCTCCTCTCTGGACGGCCAATGAAGGCAAGCCAGAGCTGAGAGCTGCCAATTTATTATTATTATTAACGGAGCTGAGTAAAAACAAAGTTACTTACGTCACGCGTGCAAATAAAGATACCAATAAAGTTTTTGCACTTTACACCGTTTGAATACTTCCAATAGGCTCTATGTTCCACACTGTTCCACATTTTTACCACGTTGTCGCTCCACTGCGGTTACACCTAATTTGACAGTTGCGCACGTAAAACGAAACGGAGAGTAAAAGTTCCAAACGCCGCCGCCGATAGCGCTTGTGCGCCAGTCTTCTTACAGCGGGCGTGCGGCCGGCTGCTTGTTGCAGTGCGCGGTGCGAACCATCACACGCGAGTTCGCGGTCATAGGCTCGAACGAACATCGAAATCGACGGTCAGTGCGATGACCATGATGATGGACAACGGGGTGATAACAAATAACTATGAATACACGGACGGGTATATGGAACAGGAGGAGGAGTGGGAGCGTGAGGGTCTACTAGACCCGGCTTGGGAGAAGCAACAGAAAAAGGTCAGTCCATTCATCTACGTTGAATTGTTGACAGACTGGTGTTGGGAGGGTAAACTTGTAATCGTGAACAAAAAACACCTTAAGCAGCTAACATTATGTATACGTAACAAAATACAGGCGCGAATGTCCTTATCTGCGCCGTGACTCATGTTTGTGTACAGTATTCGAATTTTATCTTTAATAAAATCCATACCGCGGGAGTTACTGCATTTATTATTCTAGACCCTAGTCTCCCAAGTGTTCAAAATCTTATTACTGAGTCATAAATTCGTCAGGTAATACATCTATTTTTAGTAATCGGATTTATCACACCAATCATATCCGTCCAAATGTCTAATTTACCCCTTCCTACTGAAAAATTAATCCGCTTGATAATTTCGAAACCTTTATTTTTGATTAATACCAAAAATACAAAGAAATCAATAATTTTAATTAACATTAAATAAATTGGATGAATTTTGAAAACCCGCGCGTACTTGAAAAAATTCAAAGTTTATCTTGCACATTTCCCGCCGCTAGTTGAAAGTAGATCGCGGCCGTGGACACTATTAAAAGATTTCTTGGAGCTTTTAGTGCGAGGGAGACGCACGTACGCGACGTCCCACGGGAGGGAGCGGGTCAGAGAGAGAGGAGTCGAATTTCCGTTAGTCATGTCCTAAAATGGGTCCAGCGCAGGCGCCGCTGAAAGCGCGGGCGTCCGTCTTTGCGTCACCATGAAACCCATATTTCAGGAAACTGCTATGTCTACGTAAAATGCAGCTTGTAAACTGCTGTTAACGTAACCTGCTCCTCCGTGACGAATGGTCTGACGCACCCCGTGAGCTCAACCCAAGTGGAATGTCATTAACGACTTACGAAAGCACTCCCGGTCTGTAGTGTGAACAATTTCGTTTGAGTCCAGCTACCTACGTCCGACTATTGCATTTTTGCAACCGCCTTAAAATTCTACCACCTCATATCTCTTCATTCTCAGCTAGCATTACATAGATTTGTAGCAATGCTACTGGTTTTAAGATATTTTCATATATTTATTACTGGCATGGCGATAAATTTGATGAGAGAAGCTAAATAAACGATACTATTTACTAGCTCGTTCTCCTACCAATAATTTAAAATAGTTTTTATATAGGTAGGTAGTTTATAATAGATTTCTCACTGATCGAAAGACATTGGAAAAGGATTATTATATTAATGAAAATAGTCACGGAATAAAAAAAAGTCACCGATTGTTAATTTTATGGCCGAACTATATAATAAATAAATGAATAAATTAAATAAGTTTAACGAAATAACAATAGAACATGAAGTAATGTTGGCCAAATATCAGGACATTACACAAAACATTACGAGAATACATTCTTATAGTCACGTGCGATTTTTTTATTTTCATAAATATCATATTTTCCTCTCAGCTTCATAATTTAAGAGAAAGTTCCTACCATTTTTTTTTATTTCATCCTCGATGTTTTAAACAAGTTCATATTTTATATTAAGATAAGATGAGTTTAAGAGTAGGTATCAAAAAATCTAATCAAAATAATAATAAAAAAAATCTATTTGAGAATATCACTTCCAGTTTTTCCACTCATATCGTCGATCATAAATATGATCACAGATTCTTATCCTATTCTCATATCCATCGATCAGTGATCAATTTAAGGCCTAAAAACTTGACTTTATCACGGGGAAATACAATTATAATGTCATAGGATTATTAAGAAATATATCCTAAAACAAACGGGATTTTTTGAAGAAAAGTTACGAGAATAAAATTCGCACGTCATTTTATTTATTTCCTATCTCTAAAAGAAACTTTTCAAAATATCAAGTGACCACAATTTCTGCTATAACCTGATAATTCTTCGCAGACAATACCTAACTCCGTAACTATTTTTACATTGTAATGATGTTATGCGAGCTAGTTGACTTGTCATCATAGTGTTAGGTAGAGGACAATGAACGAGCGAGCCTCCGTAAGTCTTGCAGGATATAAACAAAGAGCCTGCGACACCCGGTGCATTGGCCGATCATGTATGGCGGGTCAATGTCGCGGGCGACCAACTTAAGATGCGTCTCGGAAAAGTCACCGGACGAGTCACATTCGAACGTTGTAACGTTGTAGGACTACTGGAAATAGTCTTCCGCAAGGAGGTCAGTGGCGCAGTCAATAACATTTTCCTTATCGAAAATTACAGAGAAATCCACGTTATAAATCCTTCAAGGATGTAATCTGGATACCACTTTCACTTTGTATCAAGCATATTTGAACAGTTAACGGTAATGCTGATGAAGCCATTTGTAAAATAATACATGTTAAAAATGAAAGCTCAATATTACTGCATGTTTGAGAACACGGAACGTAAACACAAATATATCAAAAGTAACATCATCGGCGTCTGGTTATGTTAGAAATCAGCCGTGAAAGTGATGGAGAGCTCGAAGCTGGTTATAAAATTAATAATTTACATGAAATCACTAATTTATTCACACCATACAAACAGTCACACGAATGAAGTAATTTTTATAATTTGGTCATCGTTTACCTGTACCTACAAGGATGACGCATTTAGTGCAAACAACCACAAGCTGTGTTTGAAATATGGTGTTAAATGGCTTATTGGTTGTACTATATGTCATTTAAAGTAATCATCCAACAACAGAAAGTTTTCGAATTTTGCCAAATCTTGACGTCGCTTTGACTTGTCGGCAACTCATACCGAACTGGATAAATCTATCCAAATCTATATATAACTATCATATATTTTCAAGTGGCTCTGCTCCGATTTAGACCATCTGAAAACATTCACCTTGTCATTAAGCCGAAGAATTATCACCTTGGCATACAGTTCGCATAATTTCGGTGAGTTGGAGTTCATTGACTTCCGATAATCCATTGAAGTATTTATTCTTAAAAGGAAGATTAGGCGATGGCTTTGGTTTTTCCTAGCCATTGTTTTGGTGACATCAAATAGATCATCGTCATTCTAAACTGTATTATCTATTATGCAGCTAGTTTCGTATTATGTTAAGTTGTTGACTGAGTTAACAAATCTAAGTTTAGTCCATAAACGACAAAAACTTGCGATAAAATGGTCGGACTTTCAGAATTATGTTGACGTACACTAGTTACATAACGTTGACAAGGCTATTTTTTCCGTGTGTTGTTGGCTCGCTTTTGGCACTTGGTCAAAAAACCGTGGTAGAAGTATCAGTGTCGTGCAATACTTCACTCTTTTGTAATTTACAAAAAAAAAAAAAAATGGAATTAGTACTTTAGAGATTTTATTGCTTATTACGTCAACAATGTGGCTGGTATTAATTAAACATATAAAAATATGCATTGTAAGCACAGGCATATAAGGATTACTTTAAACAGGTGTCTGTTCCGAAAATAGCGAAGCCAAAAATCACAACATATAGAAAGACAGCTAAAATATCTCTGTGGTTGGAAGTCTGTTTCGAGATAAAATTGTAACGTCATCATCATCATCAGAATACTCGGCTATTTGAACCGTACACTAGCTTTTTCGTGAGTTTTTTATAACTTCTAAAACTCAACCCCGAGTTCGGTTTACAGAAAATGAGTGAATACATAATATGAATAAAATAAAATGCTGACATAAAAATACTTCAAAGTCCCCAGAGAGGTTGTCTTGGTACGAGTATCTAATAACACTGTGATTGAGTTTGAGATTGACAATCAATAATCTGTCATAAGTTTGTTAGATTAGATTGCTTCGGTACTGCAGTCAATGAATTATATGCTAATATATTAACTGGAATCGTAAAACGCATAAAAAAATACTGCCTAAAAAAATTAATAAGCAGAGAAGAACGCGAAGCAACATTATAAATGCAAATACAATTTATGTCAGACAAATGTCTCAAGCCCTCCACAAAACTAAAGCTGGAATATCCGAAAAATATTTCAAGATAATATTCATTATAGTCCCAATCTTTTTATAAGAAAAGAATTAACGAGAATAAGCAAATCAGTTTATTCTTCTGGACGCTATTTCTGGAAAAAAGGAATCCAAACTCTAATTATTTTGGATTCGTTTTTTTCTCAGACGAAATATTCAGAAAATATTTTTATAAGATATTCCTTACAGTCATTATCTTTTTAATAAGAAATGAAGGAGCAAATCACTCTCTCAATACGGACCTTATTGAATATATTGAACCACTAAAACAATTTTAGACAAAGACACATCCGAAGTTATCGTAAAACCAACAACCACATCCGTGGTGTCAAATGTTTGTAAAGGCGTAGGAAGGCTCAGCTACACTCACGTTGTAGGAATTCTCACTTCCTATTGTTAACTAGGATCGTATTACTTTTGAAAACAAGCCAGTGTTGATCGCATCACAATCAGTAAAAAGAAGTAAAAAGTAAATATTTTTTATAGTAGTGCTGCCCTCTTACCACCAACTCTTATTGCGATTCAATAACTGAATAGAATGCTTATATATGAATAAGCGACTCTATTTCAAATTGAATAGAGTCCCTTATTCATTGGTATTAATAAGCATTCTATTCAGTTATTGAATCGCAATAAGAGTTGGTGGTAAGGGGGCTGATGTGTAATATAAACCATTCTTAAGTTTGAAATCTAAAAGCATTTCTGTCGGTGTCGCCACTATGAACAAATCTATATCTATCACTATGCTAAAATCAGAATAGACTGTAGTATTGCACTGTTGGCTACAACAGAGCCCGTCAACACTGTCAACAGAGGTATGTTTCTTAAATTTCCATTGCGCGGAACGGGAGTCTTGCTTATAAATTATTTCACCATAATGTTGCCGTCCACAGTTTTTAATAGACTTGTTGGATCTCGTATTTTGACATATTGGAAAATAATCACCGCATTTGCATGAAAAAATCCTGACGAAATCAATTTCTCTTCTTCTATCTAATCGAAATAATGCAAATTGCTTGTATTTCGGGGTCCATTACCACACAATGTGGATGTTTGATATTTTTTCTGACATTAGATGTCGCCAGGTAAGCGTCGGGTCCATATTGTCAAAATGTACTGAATTTTTTGACAGTGAAACTTTAAGACGACAAGACAACACAAGACGTCAACAAGACATTTGACAAGATGCTATGAATTGACAAATGATTGGACCCTACGCTACAGTGCTGCCAAAAGACCCTCATTCGACGCTCCCCACAGCGCTCAACACATCTTCACTGGGAGGTTGTATATGTACATATATGTCGTAGCCATATCTATCATGGATCAAATAAATTTTCTATTATTATCATATATTTAAAATTCTTCATATCATGTTGTGGTTGAGCATTTCGTGAAATGATTGCACTTTTTGGTATAGTCAGCTATAGGTATTGTTATAGTTTTTAAATTTTAAGCGTTATCAAATTCTTAACCAAAGTGGGACTCAAGAAATTCCAGAATGAAGTCCTTGTGAAAATAGTGTCCAAATTAAACAAGACAATGACATAACCTAAAGTTATTTTTACGAGCCGTAATAATTTAGAATGTTACAAGTTTCTAATAGGTAGGAAATGAAGTTCCATTAGTAGAAAATATCTATTTGTCACAAATCTTTTAAGGTTTGACAACAATGGATTAGTGACCCTATGGTATTACTGATGTCAATAGGCTGTGGTGATTACTTACCATCATGTGACATACATGCTAATTTCCCCCTCCCCTTTTATTTAGGTACCAAAAAAAGACAAAATAAATAAAGTTGATACAGTTGATTGTTGGCACTTGGTGGAACATTATTATCGTAATGTTTATAATAAAGCACTTGTACTGTTCCACGTAATTATATTTAATTTTACCGACCGGTGTCGCCGCTGAGGCATTATCAAGGTAAACAGATGGTGTATGTGTTTCTGCAAAAAGTTTTGTAGAAACAAAATAAATGTTTCTGACAAAAACATTTTTCCACTAAGTAAATTTATCAAATTGATTTCATAGGAATAACATTTAATATAATGTTCACTCGAAGAACATAATAAAAACAGGATAAAACAACATAAACACAGAGCTGTTGAACCAGCGACGACGGCCTTGAATATTGAACTACGACACGATAATGGTGTATAGAATAAATTTACATTGACTTAATGGTAGAGAAATGTAACTTTCTAAGCGGGCGTTATCGTGTTGCGCGGACGATACATCGGTAACCTGCTTTCCAGTTAAGGTATTGGGCCACTAAACTATCGGTGAACAATGTAAACACAAAAAGGCGTCAACTAAGATGACGTAGCATTGCGGAAAGTGATAAAAAACTAATTATTTCTACAAAATATTTTAGCAAATTTTAGAGTTAACCACGCGTTTCGCTTCATAGAATATATTCTACACTTTATTGCACCAATATGATAAAGATACATACAAGAAACTTGCAAATTTCATGTTGCGAGCGTAAATATGGCTACAGTAACCGCTTCAAATCAGGCACGCCGTATGCTCGCCCGACACCCGATGTAGTAAGTATAAAAAACTGCGTTAAAAGGCAGGTTGTTAACAACCACCATGCATGCTGATGAAATAGCCATTTAATGTTCAAACTATGTTATGCACTACTATTTAATGTAATAGAGTAATAATGACAAAAAATAGAAATATAATTAATAAAAATGTTTAAGACTAAGTGCCCACGAGGTCGAGGGCCTCGATTATTGTCGCGGCTGCGTATAGAGGTTTAGAGGTCTAGCTATGACTAAAATTCGAACTTATTAACTGACAGCTATAGATACAATCATATTTTAATGAACATACTAGAAAATTACATAAAAAAATTAGTTGATATTTGTTATCTTTGAAAACGTAAATTTACCATTCTTTCCAACAAGACCTGGTTTAAATCGACAACAATTATTTTAGTAAGATAATTGAATGTAAGCACCTTTTCGACTATCACCTAACTATAATAGACGAAGACGCGACGCTTCTTTATTTTTCTGTTGGTCACAAGAGAACCTTAAGCAAAAAGTGACACAATCCTATCCCAAATATAAAATGCGTTATTTACTACGATTTAAATTTGCGAGACAAAAGAAAGAATATCTTAAAGGGATAATTCGTAAAATTTGGAGATTACAAGCTACATTGAATGTATGTTACATTCAATGTAGTTTGTAATCTCCAAATTTTAGATTCATCAAATCATGTCGGTGTTATCTATCCCCGGTATTTGGCCGCTTCGCAAATAGTTATCACATTTATCAAACCATTCCGAATTTGCACCATGGAAATTGATTATTGTCAAAATACGCTGTTGTATGATTGCATTTAAAACATTCACAGTAACTATGTTCTATGGCCAGTTTTCAACAGTTCTATGGTCAATAAAGTTTAAATAAATAAATAAACTAATATAAATAAATAAATAAAATTTTGACTAATAAACTTTGACGAGTTATCTGTTTCCAACCATAATTACATTTAATAGAATTATAATGCAATAAGTATTCTATTATAAACCTAAAAAAGTCAACTGTTCTTGTTAAATCTCTAGACATTTTGCAATATTCCTAAAATAGCCATTGATTATAATTTAATAGATCATATACACTTAAAAGCGTTTCGAAAAACGGTACTTTCTCTACAATCATCATAGTCTTATTCATCATATCTTATTATTCATCAATATCTTATTATTCATCATAGTCTTATTATTCATCAATTTCTAGGTAAAACCACGAAAGACATACATCGTTACGAAACAAACCCACAAATACATTGGGCACACTGCCTACGTGAAAAATATAATTCGTGAACCGGTTCTTAACGGACTGTCCCCAGACATAGATATAACATTATAGACCTTTCATTATTACAGAAGTCATTTAAATAATCTGTTAATTTCTGTCTTCATCATAAGCTTCTAAAGAAAGTAAACATACTACAGCAGATTTTGACGAACTAATGTACGAAAATATAAAATTTCTTAAACAATAAAATTTGTCATAAAATACCACAAATGACACCACGAAATTCCACATTTAAAATACACCAGGAAAATCAAAAACAGACAGAGGAGCCATTCAATGTTTTTTGCTTCAATAAAAACATCTTTGTCGTGTCTTCAAATGTTATCGAGTCGTGCCCGAGACTCATTATTTCGTGGTTCTGTCGTGTTTCGAAAGGTGGTGAAGCAGATAAGTAGGCGTAGACCCGCCCACAGCCTGCACCCAGGTGCGTTGCGCCTGCATCTACATAGTTCTATGTCAACCTTGTCTCAACATTGCACAACAGCGCTGTTGCGTTTATTATAACGCCTTGTGAAATTGATTGTGTTTATCTAACAAGAGTTAATTATCTACTAGACTACATAGAATATATCAAAGTGTCTAATTTATCAGCACATTTCGTGTAAAGTTAATTTTAGTCTCGATTTATATTGAAATAGTTACAGACAATTCCAGAATAGATCATTATAAATAAGTTGAATGTTTTTAGAGCAACTTTATAAACTCTAACGACATTGTCGTCATGGCAGACAGGATATCGGGCTATCGTTGTTCGAACAGACTGCAGAGCATCCGATGCCAACACCATCTATTTTCGACTCTGTTCAATCGCCCACGCGAAATGCTTACACTCACTTGCTATATAATTAGAAAATCGTAGATACTAAATTTATTTTTGATTTCCAAATGGGTTTTGGCTTCTAGAGTTATGTGACGAGACGTTCACGAATTCAGACATTCGTAATGATCACTGGTTGTAACGGCGGCGTCCGGACAAGTCGCGTGCAATAAAATCGTGATTTAATTGCTAATAGATATTTGTGTTCTAATCGCTAGTTTCTTTACGAATAGTATAAATCATCTGAACTCCCTTTTTACTACCAAATATTAAAAAAAAATATTTGCAACTCAATAAAAAAAGTTGTCTTTTTACGCTATTTTGATTATTTTCACTACTAAATAATGTTGTTCACACAAGTAAAAACTAAATATTTAACATTATTTGCATAAAGCAAATTAAGTAAAACAAAAAAACAACACCAATCACGCCCTTGAAAATCATGTTAACTAATTTTTAAACAAATTCTTTTAAATGCAAGATATTATAACGTAACTGGTACAAATGAACAAATTCCGATATAATGTAAACAACATTATTATTATACCTCACATGTGTTCATTTACCCATAAAATATTAAATATTCGTATAAGTAAATTATGCAATAATACAAATATTTGCAGAATGTGTATTATTACGTTACACACGTCAGTGCACTACATTATGATTATGGCAATAATATCTTTATAGTCAGCTTTCTACGGCACTAATTGAACCCTGTTATGCAGAATAGATCCAACCGACATTTTGTTACTTTTAAGTTAAAGCTATTTAAAGTTTAATAGGAACAAAAATGTCACGCTGTATAAGTTTTGGGAAGCATAATGTCATCAAACTGCTAGAATCTGTTGCGAATATATAAAACTCGATTTGAAGTTTCTCGCTATGTATATATTTCATTCTATCATATGTAGTTTGTTGGTTGGATCTATTCTGCACAACAGGGTCCAATTTATACTTGAAATTGAACCTTAGTTTCAAGATTGTAAAGACATACCTGATTTTATAGCCGTGTCATGCTGTCCTTATCTCTCGTGTGTAGACAACACGATCGTTACCGATCATCTGTTTATAAAAATCCAGTAGCCACTATCTATCTCCGCGTGTGGGGGACTGCCATAAAGTTATTATTCATTTGGACCCCCTGTTGTTCACAATGGACGTAGCAGTTACAAACGCAACAGTCGAAACTCCGATATTTTGTGGGAATAGCCTTGAACACGCCGAATTGAGGCAAATTGTAACAGCTGCAGATAGCATTACAAATTAACATATCAATTATATACGTATTACCACAGTATAGAAAAACAGGGTATTACCACAGTATAAATAATAGTACTACGTACATTATGGCCAGTCCCTGCTGCTCTCTCGTGTCGACCTTACCTCCCCTCTGAGACGGATCTGGAACAATTTGTATGGCGCCGCACGCACACACGCTTATTCACGCTCTGCACAGACGTCTTTGTTTATATAGTAGTTAACGACGCGACATTTGTATGGAGTGGCCGGGGTGCGGTATTACATAGAAATCTAGAACGTCTCTAATTTCAATTGCAATGTTATGAATAAGGATGTAAATAGTTAATTGGGTTATGAATTTAGAATATTCTTTCCGTGTTCCGTGCCACGTAGCTGGTGTCAAATTCCGGATGGTGTCAATAGACGATACTGTCACACATTCAGTGTGTAGGACGCTCCTCATTATCCACATAATTTCAACAGCTTCACCTGCCAAATACCGACGACCTTACCAATAAAACAAACCTTGCATAATTCGAATGCATTTCTTAATCGTGATTCATAAAACTCTTATGATGTTTTTGTATGTAATTTATTAAATAAGCTCTTAACTCAGCGTCTTTCAACGTACTTTCCCCGTTAATACTTTATAGCAGTGTTTCTTAACCTGTGGTCCGCGGGCACCTGGGGGTCGGCGAGTATATAAGGGTGTCCACCGTATTATCTATGAATATTTGAATTAATAAATAATGCCAGCAAGACAATTGCAAAAAAGCGGCACCAACCTTTACATTAATACAGTATTGTTAATTTTTATAAAAAAATATTTTTTTTAGTACTATAATAAATTGTCCTAAATTTATTCCTGTTCTTTATTAAGGGTGGTCCTTGATTTTGTAATGGTCCTCGGACCGGAAAATGTTAGGAAACGCTGCTTTACAGAATTACTGTTTTATTGCTGTTTCATTGGTATTCTGACAATAGACATTGATTGTAGCCATGAAAATATCATACATGCTTCGATCAAGTTTGATCGAAGCATACATGTTTATTATTTTCATCTCCTTGAAATTTCTTTGGACTGTACAGTGTACATCTAAGTGCAGATCATAGATGACAGTTTGAGTGAGTTTAGTTCCTATTCCGAGCGTCTTATGAGTTCTGACACATCAAGTGTCAAATCTATGCATGACAGCAACGTGCTTTAAAAGAGTTGTAAGTAACGTGTAATTTGTGTAAGTTCGAATATAAATAGGTATCATGTTACAAATTTTTTACATGTTTATATAAACCGCCTAATTACGATCATCTCACCAGTAATGCACTGTTTGATGTTGGCATTTTTTCTTTAAGTTGTTTACTAAACATGAATTAGCGATAATAGAAGAGTAAAATTATACTAATCGTTTTTCGCTGTTATTAATTTAACTTTACTAGTGGTCGCCAGTAGTCGAAATTCGACCATAATTAATTTAAATTATGACTTTAACAATAAATAAAACAGTATATATGCGTGTGTGTGTCAAATACCTACATGGTAGGGTGTGTATTTTTTTTACTGATTTAATGTATTTTTAATGCAAAATTAAATAAAAAAATATTTGCATTCTGCACTCCTTCTCTATATAAACTATAAGTGTACGAAATTTCATACTACTCCTTCCGCGCAATTTTCGTAAAAAAGGGGTACAAAGTTTAATTACTTCACGTATTAATATAAGTATGTATATAGATAAGTGTGTAGATTCAATACAGTACAGTATGGCAAAATATTATAAAATATGAAGCATTCATTGCAAAGTCGTGAGTGTTGTTTTGTCCAACACCAGCTACTACAGGACGTATGGATCAACTCATCCCTTCCGCCATACTCGTAACTGTGCCAATTGATATGCTATTTTTGATTCGAAAGTACAAAAGACCTTGTTATCTATTTCAGTAGATATCATGTTTACGCCGACCTGTTATCAGTCAATATCTACGTTTTAATATGTGTAAATATAATCAGTGACTACCTAAAACAAAGTATATTTCAATAACAAGAACGCGGATATATTCTGGCTACACAAACTAGTGTCCAACAATTAAACTTATTAGAATATTTTAATCGAATCTGAAATGCGGTTGCTATATTGTAATACCGTGATACAATCATGTTTATCCATAACCTAATATAACTACAGTAAATATCGTGGTCGAACCACCATTTTTGGGAGCAAAGGAATACGTTGGAAAATCTTACTTAACAGGCGCACAAAGTTTTGAATCTATCTATATATATAAAAGAAAGTCGTGTTTGTTACAACACTTATAACTCGAGAACGGCTGGACCGATTGCCATGGTTTTTGATTTGTTGGATTTGTTTCCGTCCCGAATAGCAGAATAACTCTTAAAAACATTGGAAAATTCTCGAAAAAATAAAATAAAAGAAAAAACATTTTCCCATACAAATGAAAGTGTCAGTTGAAAAAGGGATTACGATATTTATTGGTTGTCAAATATCAAAACGTCAAATCGATTGGTGTCACTTTTATGTCGCGAAAGTTGTCTGTGATTTGTTATGAAAATTTAAAAATGTCAAATCGATAGGGGTGAAAACGCTTTTCCCATGGGGTTCGAGCGCAAGAATCAAATCAGAGTAAACATCAAAAGAAATGACAAATTTCAAAACTAAAAAAAATAAAACAAAACTTTTTTTTTTTTTATTTTACAATAAGGAAATCTTTATTTTTATGAAATCTTCAGTTTTTATGGATACGGGTCTTCCCTCAACCGAAGGGGTTTAGAGTGTACTCCAACACGCTGCTCAACTGCGGGTTGGCGGAGGCCAGTGTTTTCGAACCGCCTAAAGGCCACTCACTTAACTGTCATTAAATGATAACAACCGGGACCGACAGCTTAACGTGCCTTCCGAAGCACGGAGGAGCTCAAGATGAGCTAATGATAACAACCGGGACCGACGGCTTAACGTGCCTTCCGAAGCACGGAGGAGCTCAAGATGAGCTAATGATAACAACCGGGACCGACGGCTTAACGTGCCTTCCGAAGCACGGAGGAGCTCAAGATAAGCTAATGATAACAACCGGGACCGACGGCTTAACGTGCCTTCCGAAGCACGGAGGAGCTCAAGATGAGCTAATGATAACAACCGGGACCGACGGCTTAACGTGCCTTCCGAAGCACGGAGGAGCTCAAGATGAGCTAATGATAACAACCGGGACCGATGGCTTAACGTGCCTTCCGAAGCACGGAGGAGCTCAAGATGAGCTAATGATAACAACCGGGACCGACGGCTTAACGTGCCTTCCGAAGCACGGAGAAGCTCAAGATGAGCTAATGATAACAACCGGGACCGACGGCTTAACGTGTCTTTCGAATCACGGAGGAGCTCGAGGTAATATAAACCCATCCGTGTACAGGCTACGGTCGACGTTGCTTAACTTGCGTGTTCAATTAGACTGACACGCGCAATGACGCCATCGAGCTTCTCTATTATTTTCTACTATTAATTGTTTTAATTCCATAATAAAACCGTTTAAAAATCATAAATTTAGTTCAGCTAATATGTACAACGACATTCATTGATTGTTAGGCGGTACGAAGTTCGCCGGGACAGCTAGTTTATAATATTATAATGTGACATTAAAGTAATTTCAATAAATACTCATGTATCAAAAAATAATTAAAAATATATTAGTCATAATCGAAAGTAAGTGCATAATTATACTTATATATTATTATCACTCTTATCTGCAGTAATCGATTTAATAACTCGGAACAAGTCACGCGTCGCGGATACCGATTGTTATACTTTCATTCATATTAATGAATGTAGGATATAATTAAATTTACTGCATTCTAGGTCGCGTTAAGTCGGCTCAGTATATTTAACGACGTTTTTATATAGAGTCGTTAAATTACAGGAATAATTTATTAATTATAAGAATTATGATAGTCTATCTAATTTCATTTCCATTTCAACCCGCTTGTCACTTTTGTACCTAAGTATGTTGATTTTTCTTGTAAATCAATTTTTAGGGTTCTGTACCTCAAAAGGAAAAACGGAACCCTTATAAGATCACTTTGTTGTCCGTCTGTCTGTCTGTCAAGAATTTCTACGTCGAGAATGCGTAGAGTATCAAGCTGAAATTTGAACTGTATTCTCAGGTCTACGGTCCCATGAAGTTGTAAAATAATCAAACTGCTAAGTTTACGTAAAAAAAAGTTACGGCCGTTTATTCAGCAAAAAACGCATATTTCGACACATTCTCAAGGGAATTAAAACCGGGTACTTCCCGTTGACCTAGAACTATGAAATTTGGCAAGTAAGATCGTTATAGACTACAAGTACAGGAATAAATCTCAAAACTGTACATTTGTAAATAGATCTTAAAAAATAGGGGGTCTATATTTTTTATAGGGTGTCGAAATTTCAAATTGAAACTACTAGTTCAAATGGGGTATCATATGAAAGGGCTTGATGTACACATTGCAAAATATATTTTATTTATTTTTTTCGTCGCATTATTTCTTATTTATAATGAAAAATATCAAATTTAATATTGATACTACGTACGGAACCCTCGGTGGGCGAGTCCGACTCGCACTTGTCCGGTTTTTATTTTATGGCTATAACCACTTTAGCCGGGGCAGCTATTATAATAATAAACTTGTACATATTTTAAGTAATATTCATACAAAGTAATTCTAAGACTACCCACAACTTTGTTAGCACGAACTTCATTTTAAATTAGATTTAAAAATTAAAATTTAAAGTGTTATAGTATTCATAAGTATTCGTTAAGTAACTGTATTCAATATTCAATAGACCTTTCAAAGTTCAAATTCTTTATTTGCAAGATTACAATACAAATGTTTTGATTTTTAAAATGTCAAAAGAATATCCTTCAAGCTAAATGACTTTTGCTATGGCGTTGTTTTAATAGCTCATACAGATCAGCTGATATATTGAAGTTGCTTATCTGGTGTTCATAGATAACGTAATGTTGTTTACTACAACTAATTTTGGTTGTGTAACAAATGTGCAACTAAAAGCTAAAGTATGAAAGGCCAATAGATGTAACAAAACATGTAATCTGTTAAATAAAACACATGCCAAAGAATGCAATCGGTATGTCAAAAGTTGTCATGAGAAATGAATTGTTTGCCAAATAATATTTTGCAATTATCAAAATTTGTCAAGGAAATCGTTTATATAATTAATCATTTGTACACGTGCATTAGGTTGTGAAAATATGAAATGATAAATTGTAATTTTGCCAATCATTGGTTGTCAAATAAGTTATTTTTAGGTAATTGAGTTGTGGTCAAATAATGCTGCAGTTTCACAATCTAGCTATGTTAGAATACCGATCAAATATTTCAGTTTCAACATGCATTTATTTAATAGTCAAGTTTGGCATTTGGCAAAATGTGGCATCATAACAATGAATAAGAATTTAAAATACTTTAATGTATACGAAAATTAGGATAGTCACAATATAAATTGTATATTTATATCTAACATCTGTTCAATGGTAAAGTGACGCTAACTAGCACCGACGCTGAATGAAGCTGATATTGTAGTTCACAAACGTTTGCTAAGAGTGTTATCAAGTACTAGCTGACCGGGCAAATTTTGCACCGCTATATATGAGGTTAAAATAACTATTCGATTGTTATTTTATTTTATTACATATAAATCTTGTGTTAACAATAATGAACACAAAAAAATATTATTCCAATTTGGTGCAGTCTTTCGGAAGTTATGCACGTAAATACATTTACATACATTTTCATATGACACTTTCTTTGTAATATAATATACGGTCGGGTCAACCAAGTATCACCAGATTATCAGTTTTGACAAACCTCCTAACGTAAATGTTGCTAAGTCCTCTATAATTTTTGGGAGTGATAATAGTATAGAATAGAATGACTATTCTCAATTTGGCAATTACAATCGAATGAAAGACGAGCTCGGTGGTCGAATGGCTAGCAATGTCCACTTTGACTCCGGGCTCGCGGGTTCGATCCCCGCACAAGACAAATATTTGTGTGCTTACACGTGCATGTTTGCCTTGGTCTGGGTGTTTTCTATGAATTATGTCTGTGCATTTACAAAAATATAATTAATTATAATATATAGTATAATATATAATAATCAATGATCTAGTACCCATAGTACAAGCTTTGCTTAGTTTGGGACTAGATAGCCCTGTGTAATTTGTCCAGAAATATTTATTATTATTAATGTCAATCTAAAGGTGGTAAAGCATTGTTGGAAGTCAAGGGCGTCTATTAGTAAGGAGATAAGAGAGCGTTTTACATTGCATAGCAGCAAATTTTCAAGTGTCGTCTAGTATATTTTAAAAATAACCTGTAGGTGTGGCAGGCAAAGTTAAAGGCAAGGCAACCTAACAGTACAGTGCATAACAAAACATCCAGTTGTGGCAGATAGCCAAAACTGGTAGGTGTTAGTGTTTAAAAAAAAAATTGTCAGAGTGCAAATATTTGTCATATTTGACACTTGACAAAACGTCGTTGTAGATTTGGAGAGCAGTAGGTTGATTAGTAATTAGGGTAATTGTTTTGTCAATGTGTCGTTTGCATTTACGTCCTATTTCATTATGCAAATGATTATGCGTGTATACATTTTACCTATGAGAACAATGTATGTAGTAGCTTTTGCCATTAGTATTGTAGTTGCCGTTTGTGTGGTAGGATAATATTAATTTACATATATCCGAACTTGTGATTGGTGATGATTTAGGTAGATATAACTACATACAGGCAATTTGATCTACACTACTTTGCGTACTTCCGCCTGGTGTTTCTGGACAGTTTTGGTTGCGATCAAATTGCCTGTAAATTTGACTTTCGCAAAATAACACCTGAGTCAATTAACTACAAATACATACGCCGGCAGTGACACCTTTTAATGATAGATAGATGATCGTTCATACATAGGTAATTATACCTAAGCGCGAAATGAAAATGGTTAAAAAAAATATTTAATGCAAACATCGATAATTCGATAGCATGCCAACGACCCTATGCCTACAGCTAATGCTCCCCTGTGCACCAACCTTATGGTTACATCACAGGATTGCGAGTCTCTCGCCCAGTGAATCAACCAGGCAAGAGGATCTTTTTCGCCTTAGGCCAGCAACCATTACTTCCTACGTCACCCGGACGACAACTATGGCAAGGCAAACAAACATGATTAACCTCTGTAGCTAAACCACATACACGTGAGTGATTAACGCCACCACGAATCCGGACCCATGACTGGCAAATTATGGGCTTGTCAGCCAGTCCCCGTGGTACCCTGATCCAAACAGCCGAACCCGTAATTCCAGCTGCGAAACTCCCCGCCGCCGCCGTCGGGTTCTCGTCTGTCTGGGGAGTAGTTTATGTATTGGGCAGTATAAAGGATCCAAACAACAAACAAAAGAATAATTTACCTACTCATAGAACCAAGTGATTGGAATCTTTTACTCCAATTGCCCTTATTAAGGGTCAAGGGCTATAATGTACTAAATGAAATGGGTGGTTATAATTTATTTTCATTAGTTTACTTCTCTAGAATAAAGTGTGTTTTCGCTTAACATTAAATAACAATTTAACATTAAGAATATTTTTATTTTTATATTAGACACGGGCAAACGAGCATGTGGACACCAAAAGAAAGTACCTAATCACCACCGCCCATACAAATCAGCAACACCATTCAAGGGAAATAGTGACTATGTTCTTAAAGCTTCCCATGTCGCATTTGTTTGAAATCCCATGTTGCTAACAAAGAATCCCCGTAGAAAGATAATGGAATGACATTCCACTTTTAAGCAAGTAGGATGTCAAATTTTTAAATCCTGTTCACGTCATTCCAGTTTAACTTTTGACGGCCAATCGTGTACCAAAAAAGCGAAGGTAATTTTGAAGTCATTTACAACGTATTACCAAATCATCTATGTAATCACAACGTAACGATGTATTAATACTCGTAACGCTATGTGACTCACTTATGAAAATATTCTAATACCTTGACATTATTAACATACGTTACAAAGCATGAATCGATGTGTAATTTCAGCTGACCCTGCATATTGCAGCCATATCCGCTAATTTGTATTAGCGGATATGGCTGCAATATGCAGGGTTATGAAAGAGAGCGGTTGATGAAAATGTAGTGATGACTATAATTTATGATGGCTAATGATTCATTAACCATTTCTTTATAATATAAAATTTTGTATAATTTATAAGATAAAATATTTGATGTAGGGATTGCAATCCGGAAAACCGGATCCGGTAATCCGGCGGATCCGGCATTATTAAACGGTTACCGGATCCGGTACTAATATACCGGATCCGTACTACGGATCCGGTGCTAGCAATTTTTGGCAAAATAATAGATCTCTGCATGAGTAGGTACTTTAAATGCATTGCGCGTGGTGTCACAATTAACACTATTTATTTTCTACGATCCTTTTTTCAAAATAAAAATGATTTTCGTATAATATGCCTATAATGAATATTAAGACAATTATTACTTAAAATTCTACTTAAAATAATTATTTATCGTAAGCTGATTAAACTAAAGAGGTGTAATTATAAAACAAACTCATTATTGTGATAATTGTGCCATTCTTTAGACAGATTCAAAGTTACTTACTAAAATAATGGATCTATCTGTGAAAGTGAAATCTAGGAAGACTGAGCTATTCGTTAGTCGATACATCGTTAAAATTTTACCGGTTACCTATACTACTAGATTTTAATTGTTTGCTCGATGTCTAATCTTACCATTAGATTAGAAATATAATTGATTTTATATATTTTTTATAAACTACCTATATAAAGTATGTACATGACACTTGATTCACTTACTAACAGTTCATTTTGAATTGAAAAGCGAAAATCATTCTGATTTGATCAATCCGGCCGGATCCGGTCGGATCCGGCCTTCCTCCTTTCCTTTTCTTCCTTTTCCATTCCTTCATTCCTGGTGACCACCAGGAATGAAGGAATTGCTGCGTTGGCAGCGGGGGTGGCAACCCGCGAGCGATATTTCATGTTTGTTGCGAGCGTTTATATGATTACGGTAACCGCTTCACATCAGGCGGACCGTATACTTGGTCCGGTGGTACCCGACATAGATTTAAAAGAACGAAAATATGTAGGTATTATTATGTAAAATTCTTAATGTAAATCTACAGCCTAACCTACAGTACCGCTAAGAGCACGTCATGCTTGATAGTTGCAGTCCGATTTGTGAAGCTTGCTGTCTTCTCATATTTTTTTTTATGCTACGTCGTCGTGTGGCAGACAAGCATACGGCCCGCCTGATGTGAAGCGGTTACCGTAACCGTATTAACGCTCGCAACATAATATATCACTTGCGCGCCGCCACCTCCGCTGCCAACGCAGCATCACTCACTCGCAGGAACACAACAACCCTCAATGGAATTGTTATTTGGCTGCGGTATTCTGTGAGGTGGAGGTACATTCCCCAGTTGGGTAGCTTACAATTACGCTCCCTACCTTTCTTTTCGCCAGAGCTTCGTTTGTCAGTCAGCAGGGTGCACCACGTGCAGGTGAAGTTGGCTTTGGTTCAAAAATGTTGATAAACCGCTTACACCCCAAACATTCTCAACAAAGATCAAAATTTTTTTTTTTCTTTATGCACGAATGAAATAGGTGGAAATAGAAAATACCATTGATCTGAAATCTACAGTTTCGGCCTACACATTTATTTCATTCGAATTTCCCCGAAATGACAACCGAAATTGATTAAAAATTTCGTCTTTAAATAACATATTAAATCTCTCAATATTGTGCGTTTGCGTACAAAACTACATCCAGTTAGAATGTATGGGGGAACATGTTTTCCAACTACTCACACACACAGCATGCCTATTTACAATGTGAATATGTTAGGTTTTGGATAAATTATTAGTACTACTCGTTAAATATAACTAGGCCAGACACACTTCACTTCTCGTACGAAACCCTCCGAAGCGAGGTTAAATCGTTTCTCCTGTTTTTAATTCCTAAAAACATCTGCTCTGAAAGTACCGAATCTTAGCAAAATCATTGGTCGTTTTCAAAAATACAACACATATTAATAGTGTCGTACAACGTACGTTTGTACGTTTAAATATAGAATATTCATTATAAATCCTGACAAAAGAACGTTATATATAAAGTACGGTTCCAAAATAAATTCCAAACACGCTCAAAATCGATTACAGGAAGACCTGTCTAACGATATGTTTATCCTAGCATTGAACTTGATACAAGCGGATTTGGGGGATGAAAAATCAATCAATGGTGGATATCTCCGAGAAAATTCGATTAAGGGATGGAAATATGCAATCTCTGCTGCGTGCTACATACAAATACATAGCGACGCGAACTACATTGGCAAATCTTATAACAAACGGATCTATTAACAAAGTACGAAACAGAATAACTTGAACAGACGAATCAGGGTCAGAATACAGAGTCGAATTTTTAAATGGCATCTCGAAAAAAAGTATTTTAAAATGGAGATAACAAATTTCACTCTCACAGAAAATTTTCCTTTTTTTTAATAAAACTGCATTCAAAGATTTTTAAATAGTACGCTTCCCACACTCACGAATCGAACCGGCTAAAATTCGCTAAAACATTCTGTACTTCTCTTTCTATCTTTGATTCTATCCTGTAATTTTATAGCATACAAACAAATGAAACGAAAGGGCGTTAGATTTCTTTGTATGCCATAAAATCATAACGATCAAATCTCTCTAACAAACACGGTAAATTAAATGAAAGGAAACCCAACCAAGTTAGTAGTTAGGTTTGTAAACGTTAGTACGTAGAAGTAGTCAGCATTGTATAGACAAGGTATGGCTTGGTGTGGCCGTCATGGGCTGCTTTTATTGTCGGCTACCTGAGCAGCCGACTCCTTTGTTTACGTGGCACATTGTGTTAAAAAGGCAACCACTATTGCTTACTCTATGGCTACCCGACCAAACTGAGTCGCTTGTAAATTATGTTACTGTCTTGTGATACCACAATGAGTAATTTTATTTACGAAAATGGTTAACACATTGTTTAAATAGGAGTTTAACTTGATCAAGTTTAGGAGTATATATTAACAAAACAACTTTATAGGTAAGCAACGTGAGACGTAATAATACTGGTAGAAGACATAACAATACATGAGTCAGATTGTTGCAGTTTCGTACCGTGCTTTATCTGGAAAATCGTAACGAAATCAAGAAAATCTATTTTAATCTAATGTTTACATACAGGCTGTTAAAATTTAACAGAGTCAAAATTTTAGGAGAACGTCCAGTATAGTCTATAATGTATAATAAAAAATCAATTATTTTATACATAATTAAATACAAATTTGGATACTCGAATGACACGATTATACAGTTTTAATTAATAAAAAGAAATACATTTACAACACACAACAATACAACACAATTTAAAATATACTTTCATCATATAACGTATAACACATTTGTTTTCAAAACCACTTTTCATTTTACATGTATTGTGCGATTTGTACAAATATGTTTGTTATTGATCTGATTTCATTGCTCTTTACTGTATAATAATATATAGCATCACCGTCTCATTTGTGTTGGTAGTTTGTGTAATTAATTTTGTCGTCATTTAGACATGATTTTACAGATTGTGAGTACACTGTAAGATTTTGTGATACGTTGTGAACTTACGAGATCACAGTCATGTAGAAGTATAGCTTTAGAGATTAGTGATATTTTTTGTTGCAAATGAACGATATAACGTTTTTTTACTTTTATCATTCTTCATTATACCGGGAAATTTCACAAAATAACAAAATCAATAGACGAAATGTGCGCTATACCCAGATTGTGAAGCGGAGCCGCCGTCTATCCCCCGGATCAGCTTCAAAGATCACCTATATTTAGTACATACCTACCACCTCAACGAATCTGTTGCCTTGGTAGTAAACACCTCGTATCGATCGTTTGGAGGCATATCTAACTTCTTTTTATGACTGATAATATGCAACTGAATTACGTCTCTGGTGAACAATAGATGCAAATGACATCCAATTAGCGTGATTACCAAATGGGAACAAAAGGACAGGCTAAACGTATAACCTTTGTCTTCGCTTGTACATTAGGAATCCTTTGTCTACAAGTCAACCGCTACAAGCTACTAGTTTATACGTATGTAATTTAAATCATACATGTTGTACATATTTTATGAATTCCGAAGGCCGTCACAATAAATTAACAGGTTTGCGCTTTTATTGTGATTAAAATTCGGACAACTCAAAAGACTTTTTACTAATATTATTTTCGTGCATCCTGTACCCTATTATAACTTAAATTATACAAACTAGTAAAATGACAGTAAAAACATTGTTTTTTTTATAGTGAATATTGGCATATCATGACTTTTAAAAATGGAATAAAACTTGACTAGAACTATTACTTATACTGTGCTAGAACCTAGAAACGTTTTTCTGTGTGATATATACTCAAATAAGATACAGACTGCTTAGTTTTGATTTACCTACGTTGTATTCTGTCGGTTGCAATCTCCTTGTAAATTTCTCAATCAAAAATGTTGAAAATTTAACGAGGTAAATCATAATTTTTATCACGTTTCAGTGTTCATTAAGCGGCTTGGTAATGCATATTTGATGATCGGAATTTTAATCATATTTTTTTTAAGTCACGTTAATATAAAATATTTTACTTAAAATACTCTCTTAAAAAATATACATTTCTCCAATTAGGTATGTGATTATCATTGAAATTCAGAATTAATGGTTTCCAAATTCAACCGTAATTTATTTTCATTACGTATTTACATACTAGCAATCTTTCCCGAATCGATCAAAGTTTCATCAGCATATTAACTTACTATATAAATTAATTATGAGAAATAAGAGGTTAATTAAATGCTATGGCATTAATTTCGCAAATCGTGCCAGGTTTCTTTTTAACCACTGACGAAAAAAATGTTAGTAAATTTTAGTTGTAAGTCTGAATATCTATTTGTGTCTTTGTAATTACCAAACATATGAACCAATTGTAATTATATTGTTTTATTTGAAAGATGACTTCAACTGGAGTGTTCTTAGCTATGATTAAAAAATCAATAGATCTACTCCCAAGTGAATATCCGAAATTCAGGCTGAAAATTCTAATTTTTTTTCAGATACAAATTTCATTCCATTCAGTCGGTCTCTACGGACTTTGTATTCGGCCTTTACAAATATTAATTAATGATTCTGATGATATTAATTGATTTGCTCTTCAGAGTAGGCCCCCAGTATCTGATGTAGGAAAGATACATTTTCTCGGTGGGAGATTTAATAAATTTTTATTTTATACTTGTAACAGTAACCGATACTTTAAATCAATATTAGCAAAAACCCCGGGATGAGTAGACGAACCGGAACACGCATCGATAAACAATGGTTTGTCATTGTTGCACTTGGAGCGTGACGTGCTATTGCCCTCTTGCCTGATGATAAGGAATCTGGTGGAATTCTAGAACAGTGAACACGAAAGGCTTGAACTATTTAAGGTCACGGAAACTTTTGAAATAGCCTGAATGATCATATTTCATATTGGTATACACACTGCGTAATAATTTTCGTCATAGTCATTTTTCTATGATTGTAGTAATCGGGTGTATCAATTATTACTAGTTAATACTTATAATAATTTATATTTAAAAATACGATATATAAATATTGAAATTTTCAATATATATTTTTTTTTTTATTTGATAATCCTTAATCCAAAAAGGAGAAGCGGGGCTGGCGGTGCGCGTGCGATATTTCACGTTGCGAGCGTTAGTATGGCTATATTATATATAACCACTTACAACAGGCGGGCCGTATGTTTGCCTGCCACCCGACTAGGGCATGCAATATTCGCCCGATTTTAGTATTCGATTTATACGAATATCATGATTCATACTATTCGAGTTATTCGAGTTTTACGAGTTTTTCGAATATCTTCTTTACATAGTATAAAATAAAGTCGCAACCGCTGTCTGTGCGCTTAGATCTTTTAAACTACCTACGCAACGGATTTTAATGATGTTTTCAGCAATAGATAAACAAATAAATAAATATTTCTTGACAATTTACACCGCGCCATTTAGTCCCAAATTAAAACTATGGGTAGGTATTAGATAAGTGACAATTTTTTTTTTTTTTTGTAAATAACTGCATTATAATACTTAGAAAACACCCAGACCAAGACAAACAAAAACAAGACATATTTATGCACACAAATGTTTGACTTGAGCTGGGATTGTTGGCTGAGTCTGTGCAATCTCTGGTTTTCTATCTGGTATCAGAGAGTTTTGTGGCATGTTAATGTCTTTATTAGTTGGATTTTGTTTAAAATGGCGGATGATGGCGTCAGTTATTCATCCCCGCGCGCGCAACCCCCCGAGAACGATTGGATACACGCACAGATCAAAAAGCTGCGTTCGCAAATTTTGTTGCTATCATTTTGCTAGTTATATAATATACAATTTTATACTATTCGTAAAACTCGGAAACCTCGAATACTAAGTTTTATAGTATTCGAATATAAAACAAGGGCGAATACTCGAATAAAACGAATACTCGAATACTCGAATTGCATGCCCTACACCCGACGTAGTATAAAAATAATATCAATTCGATGATTTTTGGCAATTTTGCCTTATTTGTCTGTTTTTTTGACACGTTTTTGTAAAAAGCTTATCCAAATCAAATACCTATGTAGGTAATCCCTGTAAATTTAACTATAATATTAAGTATATGGTTTCCTATCTCATAACTCTCCCCATGTCATTTCGATATAATATATATAATATATCGAAATGACGGTTTATTATAAAGTTACATTAATTTATTTATTTAATACATCATGGGATTACAAATTAATTTATTTCAAATTAATTTATATTACCTACTAAGCAAATGTTTAATACAAACAGGCCTTCATTATAAAACATTAACTACGCACGCGGTTCCGCTCGCGAGGACTAGTTGGTCCGTATTGATTCACTATTATAGTCACTGCTTATTTATGTAGCAAAATTCATAATCTGGCCAGATAACATATCTGGCCAGATTATGTCCAAATGCCCAAAAAATACATGTTATTCCGCCATAAAAAACAAACACGAGACGTTAGATTTATGCAATAAATTTAAATGAATATGAGGTCGCGGGTTCGATCCCCACACAAAACAAATATTTGTGTGCATGACCATGTCTGTTTGTCTTGGTCTGGGTGTTTTCTATTTATTATGTATGAATTTACAAAAATAAAATGTATTTAAGTATATATTAATATCAGTCTGTAGTACACATAGTACAAGCTTTGCTTAGTTTGGGACTAGATGGTGCTGTGTAAAGTGTCCAGAAAAAAATATTTATTATTTCATTGTATTCTCTGCAACTTTATCTTATATCAACTATATCTTATAGTACTTTTTATCGTGCAAATAAAGTATATCTAACAATATAAAAAATAAGGTTATAGGCAAAAGTGAAACAATAGCTATAATGCACAACCAACTTTCCGACCACCCAACCGGCTTTCCACGAGTTCTTCGCACGACTTGAGTCACAATAAAAGCGAAAACACAATAGGGGACAGTGGGATTTAATTATAACATCACATTTTTTGCACAATCATTACACTGTAGTGTTGTCATCACTTTTCATCATCATCATCATTATCAGCCTGTATTTATCCACTGCTGGATATAGCCTTCCTCAATTCTTTTTACCATAGGCAAACCTCGGCTTCCCGCATCCAGCTGCTTACAGCCGCTTTTTTGAGGATACTAGTCCAGATAGAGGGAGGCGTACAACACTTCTTCGCCCTACACGTGGATTTTTTATTTATTTCAACTTTATTGGCTATAGAATAATGGTACAAAAGGCGGACTTTAATACTAAGAGCATTCTCTACCGGTCAATCTTTGGAAAAAGCAGATAAGACTCAAATGCGGTTCATAAAATAACAGTAATGAACATACACACTATAAATACCTATGTAAACATAAAATTACAAATGATACACATACATAATTATACACAATATATAATTATACATAAATACATAATTATACACGGAAACGCAAAGGAGAGGATATATATATAGGAATTTATAGAGCTACACATGGGATACTTTTAACTCGTAAATATTTAGATTTCTTCCACAAAAAAAAAAAAAATCAACTGAAAACTGAAAAATACAAGTTTATTAAAACATTCGGACAAAATCCGACAACTGCAGTAACAGCTAGTCTTACATAAATTCTAAAAGTGAGTCTTATCGATTTTGAATAACGTTTACATGTTATTTAGAAAGGCATTGACAATAAGAATAATTCATGAGTTAAAGGCCATAGTTTTGAAAGAGACCTTGCTTAAATTTAAACACAGGAAACAGCTGCAAATATCTTACTCGCTATAAACACCATTACCTACGAATGGAACTTGAAAAATGTTAAGTTTTTTCGTTAAGGCCTAGCATTAAATAAAGTATGTAATTAAAATAGTTTAAAAACCTGCGATCAGATCATTTAATTTTCATTTATCAATCGCAAATTATTTTTCAACATAATAAATTGTAGGTATAAAATATTTTTGTGATCGCCATTTTTTTTCTTTATTTAGAAAAAGACACTTATTTGAGCCACACTATAAATAATACGTACATTATGGCCACTCCCTTCCACTCTCTCGTGTCGACCTCACCTCCCCTATGAGACGTATCTGGAACAGTTTATACGGCGTCGCACGCACACACGCTCATGAACGCTCTGCACATACGTCATTGTTTATGTAATTGGAAACGAAGCGACGTTTGTATGGAGTGACCGTGTAGTGTTTGAGCACTAAAAGTTTGTTAGTTTCTTTTGTATACTTTTACATACAAAGAAAGATGTCAAATACTTAACACTCATTTTAGTCGTCGCAGTCTGATAAAAAATAGACTACCGAGCCGACACTCGTCTGTCATTAATTTGGCAATATTCATGTCTCCGAAAGAAATGGGTCAAATCAAAGATGAGAATAAAAACTATACTTATATTTTTATATTATTTGCGATATATTATCTACATGACAAACATACGCACGAAGTTGGTCAAATAATATTAATTCAATATAATGCGAATATTTTTTTAGTGTTTATTGTCAATATACTGAATCTCTGATTACTGCTGGCTATAAACAGCTATACGTCAATACAGAACGATCAAATTATCCACCATTCGGTTCGACCACGGTGCTTACATCATTATTTACATAAGGAAGTATGCAGACATTCCAATTCCGTAAGCTTGCGAAAGACATGATCTTACTTTTTATTTATAGCAACAACGGGCCGCGTGAGTAAGTAGGTTTAGTACAGGATTGACTATTTTTATAAATACCTTATGACAGAAAGCCGAAGCCGTTCAACATAATTACGATGAAGAAACGGGTATTAGACAATTAAAATTCTATGTTTTAGGTTTATAGGTAAACGTTAGAAACTATCGGTGTACAGCGCACTCTATGCTAAGCATAAATTATTGAAGGTACGCTATTCTACCGACGCTTTCGTATGATTAGTGGCTTATCTTGGTCGTTAATATACAACAGGGGGAAACGTCCCATGTTATGGATTTCGACCTACGATGTATTTGCCTACCTACAAAATAATATTTATCTAGAAATAACTCATGAATACAGACATCTGCTACCATGCCGATTTCATACATGTATATTTCAAAGTTTAACGTCTTTCGTCATTCCTTTATTACCTCCAATAAATCAATGGCTCAGAATAATTTGTGAATTCTAGAGAACTGACGCAGTGTACTTATTCAACATGTCTCTCTTTGCAGGTATTGGATCTGGACCTGACAGTTATCAGTATTTACTTCGAACACACTGACACATCACGCGAAATGTGAGTTACATGGTTTTTAGCATTAGCGTGCAAATTGTTTATCCCTTCATTTTTTGCACTTGCTTCTTTAAGATGTTTGCCTCGGATATTATCTCTAGCAAGACTGTTAATACAAGCGTATTTTTGTTGTTAGTTGAGATTTTTTTAAATATTGATCCCTGTAGTTGAGTGCTCAATGATTTCTCGTGACTATAACAGTACTCTCTATCTATCTATAAATTATACTATTTATAAATTAACATGAAAACATAATAGATTTTAATAGTTTCAAAAATCTATAAATTCATTCATTCTATTACTTGTGCGAGCAATATATTATGTTGTAAGCATTTATTACAGTGCCCGCTACACATCAGACGGGTGGTATGCTTGTTTACCACCCGTAATATAAAAAATAATTCCACCGAAACTGATATGTAATGTAAACGAAATGCCTTAAAATAGTTTCCGTGCAAAAAAAACCGCAGACTTTGTTATTGCAGCGTTGTCAACTAATTGCTTAGTCTGCAGCCAGGTGAGACAGACTGTTTACAGGTTTTATAAACAAAAGTATGTCGACTAACGGGTATGTTATTGTTTATTGAAATGATAGTGGGCGAGCTGGCAGTGGGCCAGTTGTAACACCTTCGCAGGTGTCACACATCAGCATTTAGCCCACTTCCACACTACGAATGCCTATTGCAATGTAGTTTGCTTCTACCATATTGTCCTTGAAACAAGCAAATTGTTTGTAGTTTATTTTAAATTCTATTGTTTGTTTTAAGTCCCATTGAGGTTTTAATAAAAAAAAATTGAATTTCAATTATATTTTAAAAAGAAAGTCCATTCTTACCTTTTGGATAAATTCTTAAAACAATTATTATTTATTATGTATGTTTATAATACTTATTTTTTATTTTAAATTTTTGTTATACTACGAGTATATGTGAGGTTTATGTATTATTATTGCTATAATTCAACGTCCAGTTTCTTTTTCTTAATTTTGGTATCAGATTCATAAATGTCTGTTGTCCCAAACGTTAGTTAGTAGATAAAGCGTTAACGCGACGTAAGTTCATAATTTTTATAACCTACTAGCTGGCCCGGCGAACTTCGCACCGCCTAATAGTCATGAATGTTGTGGTATAAATATTAGCTAAACAAAATTTATGATTTCTTGAAATTAATACAATTAATAATAGAGAAGCACGATGGCGTCATTGCGCGTGTCAGTCTAATTGTACACGCAAGTTAAGCAACGTCAACCGTAGCCTGTTCATGGGTGAGTTTATATTTATCTGGAGCTCCTCCGTACTTCGAAAAGCACGTTAAGCTGTCGGTCCGGGTTGTTATCATTAGATTATCTCGAGCTCCTCCGTGCTTCGTAAGGTACGTTATGCCGTCGGTCCCGGTTGTTATCATTAAATTATTTCGAGCTCCTCCGTGCTTCGGAAGGCACCTTAAGCCGTCGGTCCTGGTTGTTATCATTAGATGGCAATCATTAAGTCAAGTCAGCGGTCTTTAGGCTGTTTGAAGTCATTGGCCTCCGCCAACCCGCATTTGAGCAGCGTGGTGGAGTTTCTATAAGCTTCTTCGGTTGAGGGAAGACCCGTTACCCAGCTGTGGGTAAATATTAAGTTCAGTACTTTATAAGTCACTTTAAAAGTACCAACTGACATCCAATAAATATTTCAATCCACAAAACTGTTTTCAAAACAAATTACAGACAACTTTCAAGACGTAAAAATGAAACCAATAGAGTTGACCTTTGTTTTTAATCTAAATCCTTTGTTCTACATTAAATGAGCTTGATATACATGTTAACGCACGTTAACGTCACGTTTGACAGGTACGACATCCACGAACATTTTGTATGGAAAATTGATTTTTCTTTAATTAAATTTTTTTCGTAAATTTTCCAATGTTTTTGATAGTTATTCTGCTATTCTGGACGGAGTCAAATCCAGCAAATCAAAAACCATGAAAATATGTCCAGCCGTTCTCGAGTTATAAGTGTTCGAACAAACCCGACTTTGTTTTATATAATATATATAGATATTTTTTTCAATCCTTCAGTACACATGGTAATCGAATAAACCTGGTTTAAAATCCCGAAATAAGAACTTACTGTCGTCTTAAGGCTGCCTTTTCTACCCTTACGTAATTTGTGGACAATAAAGCTTCAAAAAATAAATAAATTTGTATTGTTGCTATGCTTGATTGCTTATATTTAGATTAGATTACGTTATTGCATCTGTAATTAATTACAAAACTTCAAAATTATTGTTTACTTTCTTTGTTTATTTAAATATTAGTTTCTTCTATTCGTCCTTAATATTGTCTAACAATTCCTAAAAATTTAAAAAGATATTTTCTATACTGATTTTAACGTTAGAGTTCCAATGCATGATAATAGTCGAAGGACTTAATAATGTTAGGGTGTGTATAATTGATGTCATTGATTGACCACAAAATTTGTAAGGAACAAAACTTCGACTACAAAAGGTACACTTAACGCCAAAAGCATGCTCTACCAGCCAACCTTTAGGAATAGTAGAGATTCACGAATGCGGTTCTAAACTACCCTTTTTCAGATGAAAAAGTTCAGATGAAAAAATTTAGTTTAGGTAGTTTTTTTCATGCAGAAGCATGAAAAGAAAAAAATAATTATTTATAACATATTTGAGCCCTAAGACCTTAGAGGACGTCAAATAACAGTAAGATGTGTGTCGCAGCCAACCTTTAGGAATAGTAGAGATTCACGAATGCGGTTCTAAACTACCCTTTTTCAGATGAAAAAGTTCAGATGAAAAAATTTAGTTTAGGTAGTTTTTTTCATGCATGAAAAGAAAAAAATAATTATTTATAACATATTTGAGCCCTAAGACCTTAGAGGACGTCAAATAACAGTAAGATGTGTGTCGTTGATGTTGTTAATCCTCTTTGATCATATAATCTATTTCCCTTGGTCACAGCATCACGCGTGAAAGGCTGGACCGATTTCGCTATTTATTTTTATTTTGTATTTGTTATTGTCAGTAGAAAGTTCTTATGAAAGAAAAAAATAAGAAAGTTACGCAGTAAATTAGAAAATTTAAGAAAACTGAACGACCATATTAACTTTTTTAATGTAACTTTGTGTCGTTTGACAGACTTGTCACTTATTTGACAGATTGCGGGATTTAATATTCATTGTTAAGTAGACAGGATAACATCTGTCGGGTCTTTTAGTATACAATATATAAGTTACTAACATTTCTTACATATCTCTCGGACTATGTTGATGTTTATGATTTTCTCGCAAATGAAGTCTCGCATAAAATTATATGATAAAGTGGACAGAAATCGATTTCTACGCCACTACCTAATTAACGAAATCAATTTAACTGTCAATTATAACATATTCGAGTAGCTCGACGGCCTAGTTGTTGCTTACGCGTGTCAGCGTGTCACACACGTAAGTCAGTCAACGTCGTACACAGCCTGTGTTTAGCTGAATTTGATTATCGCGACCTCTTCAATGTTTCGGAATACTGAATTCTACAGAAACTTATTACAATACCGTACCTTTATGATGAAGCAGCTTGGCAAATCTAACCATTTATATCTGATGGTCAGGTATAGGTAGTTGATCGTACGTGTAACAGCTTTGCTAATCAGGTATAGTTGCAAAATCAGGTAAATTTCCACAGCCCGACAGCCCTAATCTTGAACTAAAATGAAATAGGTACTTGTGAAGAAGAAAAATATTTTATTGGTCACGCATACAATAAGAGAGGCTAAAAACAATACAATAATATATGGCAATACTTGTGCCGTCAAAATTATGCCACTTCAGCATAGCTGAAACTTATGTTATGATAAAAGATAAAATTCCTTTATTCACAAAAATAATGTAATAAATATACATGTTACATATTTTAGTTTCGCTTAATCTACCCGATATGGGCTAGCGAATATATCATTCAATTATTACGTTGTTTATTTAATATACATATCATTAATATGTCATAATCCCTACAATATTATAAATGTGAATTCGTTTGTTACGCTTTCACGCTGAAACTACTTAACCGATCATCATTAAAACTTTGTACACATATTCTCAAAGGTGGAAGGACATATGATACTTTTTATTAAAAAAAGTAAACGCGTGACAAATGAAGAGAGAGTGGTATTCTGCTGGAACCATGGCAACTGCACGATATACCGCACTTCTACTTATGCTCTGTTTAAGTATGTCTAAAATCAATCATATCTTAGGGCAAATATACTGTTAATTATATAGACAGAATTAATCTAAATGATTTATTAGATTTATCTTTTATTTATTAAAGAATTATTAAAAATAATAATTGAAACAATTTATTCGATTATCAGCTAACTATCATAACTCATAAAATAACGTTGCTCAAAGCTCAAATAGCTTACTTAGAAGGTTGATGGATATAATCCGTGCTAATCGTGTCCAAGCACCGTTATATCCTCGTTGTACGAACAACTCCGGTAGCCGCTATCATCGATCAAAGTAATCACCGATTGTGTTGTCATCTGTATAATTTGGGTTCGTATATAAAAAAAAAATGTGTGTCACGAAATTACAAACAACATAAAAGTTTTTGCCTAGGATTACTAATTAGGCGGATTTAGCATCTTTTAAATAAATTTATATTTCTGAACATACACACGGCCATCTAGTCCCAAACTAAGCAAAGCTTGTACTATGTATACTAGATAACTGATATTATACTTAAATAAGTACTTTTTTTGTAAATACATACATATAATGCATAGAAAACATCCAGACCAAGACAAACAGACATGTTCATGCACACAAATATTTGTCTTGTGCGGGGATCGAACCTGCAATCTCGGAATTAAAGTGGCCATTGCCAACCATTCGGCCACTTTCGGTTTTTATTATCAGAATTACCTACTAAACAAACATTAATGATATAATGTAGTATTTCAATGGACTTGTTGTTGGCATCCATATTTATTGCCAAAAAAATTGGCAATAAAAAATGTATTTTTCTCTATGATTTCCAAATATTAAAAACAAATGTTTTCCCAATAAAACACAATTGCCTTGTCAAAGTTCAACATTGATCACCTGAAGCCATATTCATTGATGTATTTTGATGCCGATGATTCAGAATACTTGAAAACAGTCAAAGCAATGTCTACTATAAATTTATTTCTTTCTATATTTTTTCCATTTCATAACATTATTATGTAGTGCTTAGTGCTTAGTAATAGTGCTTAGTGCTAGTATTTGAACGTTGATTAATATTATAATAGGAAAACCTATCATTGGCATTACGATCTAATAATACATAAATATTTAACCATAATTTGTAAGCTGTTGGTTTTCTAAATAAATAAATAAAAATAAGCGTTATTAATTAATTTTCTAATGTAATAGTGATAACTTTGTAATTATCACTATTACATTATAAACATAGCATAGTTTTTGTAATGCGTCGATGGTTTTGACAGCAAGCGAGGCATAGTTTAGTCACAAAAAAAAACGAATGTATTGTGTGTGCCTGATACTTACGCATAGCACACAAATATCGTATGCCATAATTAAAGTCATCCAAAATCCAGAAGACCAATTTAATTCTCATAATTTTTCTACGATCGCAGATTGAAAGTTGACTGCATCGAGAATGAGAGTTTTCTAAAATTATATACCTACTTAATTTTCAGTAATTTATTGTTGGCACAGTAACATTTTTAGTTTGTTTAATTTCCGGTCATATTTCGATATAATCCCACTTAAATTAAACTTTGAAATTTCATATTGTGATACGAGAATACCAAATGTGACATTTGTGAGATCGAGACTGGATCGAAACTGAATTTTGACTAAGTACATTTTAAATACGAGAATTGCCCCTCAGGCTGCAGTTAACAGTACTTGATTTGCATATTCAATTAAACTGACAAACGTAAAAACATTATAAACAGTAATAACGTAATAAAGGTAGTAACAATATAGCTTGTAGTTTTCGATCGTATTGCAATTCGAAAAGATTATGATAATGTTATTCATACTTTACAAGAAAACTTTAGCGGTCGAACGTATTAATAATTCTCGAGAAAAATCTAACACCAATAAATTATTATTATTGGAGCCCTCATCTGTCTCACTCGACCGGTTTTATATAATTATGGCAACATTCAAAAACATATTTATCAAATACGAGTTCATTGAATAATTACTCTGTCATTTAAATTGATTTCTTATGCAAATGGAGTTTCGTTGCCAAAATAATAATGCATTTTATTTTTTTAAACTAGGTAGATAACTTATTAATAGTAACCGGAACGTTATGTAAATTCAATTATTTTCACTTTTATTGAATCACTATAACAGTATAAGGCATAAAATGATGCGATGAACTAGGAAACAGCGCAAACCAGCTTGTTAGGTAACAGAATGACTAGTCTCTGCATCTATTACCGTTTTATCGATGCAAAATCGTTTCTCTTTTAAATAATTCATTGAGCATTTGTCCTTTTATATTTTTACTTTTTGTGAATAAACTCGATGTGAATATTCAGTAGTGAGCAATTGGTAGTTTTATAATAACAAACAGCACCTCTCGCTTTCTAAATTCATAAAAACCACAAACAAGTTTGAACACTGAAGATGGCATTATGGTTAGGTCACCGTAGTGAATTCGCCTGCCTGAATATCCCAAAAAAAGCACTTTTTTATTACATACACTAACAGAAATTCTTAAATTTGTATATTGACCGAAATATAGGTACTATTAAACTGACTATTAACTAAAAAAATATGATAACATATAGGTAATACTGCAAAGCTCAACAACCTGAGGGGTTATTCTCATAATTATATATTATTATAAAATTTAGTATAAATTAGAATTAATATTAATTAATGAACGAAATCAACTAAACAATTTTCAGTCAATTCATAATTCAATCTCGATTCGGTCAATTTTCATCCTGCGATGTATAATAATTACGATATTATTATTATATTAACTGAAAATTGTATTCCAATATTCTTGTTTGTTTATTTTCAGTCATAACCCGTTAAAACCACACATTTGATTAGAATGTACGAGAATACCAAATGTCACATTTGTGAGATCGAAACTGGATGGGTACTGAATTTTGATTACGTTTTACGAATTACGAGAATTGCCCCTCTGGTTTTAAGGTTTAAATAGTAAAAGTTTAAACTTAATAAGGTCCAAAGAATCTCTACTTCGTGGCTTAATACTCAAAGCTTCGTATAGATATATAAACTATTTAGTCATTGTCTAAACACCAGTGTTCAATGTAATAATTTGATTTTTGGTTACGTTCAAGTTGATATTCGGTTAGGTTTAGGTCTTCTTGTGTTCTTCAATCAAAAATAGGAGTCGCAAGAGTCATCGCGCTATGACATCGATTGCGGAACATTAATTCATAGCTTGTGTTTGTTTATCATTAGAGTCATGCCAAAACTATTTCACCTGCACTGCAGCCAATCTGGCGTAGCAGCATTCTGGCACTTCATTATGATATTGCATAAATCATAACTCAGGTGACACTAATTTGCAAGAGACACATAGAGGTCGTACTTATATTAGATGCCGCTAAGATACTAGGCCAGAAAAAGTTATTACCTAACAGTTACCGCAAATAGTCATCATTGAGGATTATGAAATCCAAAGATCCAATCAAATCCGTGAGTTAGTCAGAGACTTGGCAAGATGTCTAATTAGTGTTATTTTCGTATTATTAGCCCGACTGCTAAAATTCCGAAGTTAAACAACAAAAGAGCGGTAAAATCTCTTTAACGAGATCATTTAGCTCCAAGGCTACACTAGACGGTGGTATCATAACATTACATCAAGTATAAACAAGGAGATTGTCACAACCGATCTCAATGGGCTCAATAACTTCCTCAGTGACCTGTATATGGAATGATTGTTTTATTTATCATTATTTAAGGCCACCTATAATAAAAAAATAAATGATATTACATTCCATTCAACGGTATTCATTTTGCAGTTGAGTTGAGACAGATTTTAATCTGTGTCACAACCATTGTTCCCATTTTCAATAACAATCTCGCTAACTAATTAAACTAGATCTGCTAAAAAAAAAATTCATCTTATTCTTATTCGAACGTCCATTAGTCAACAGAAGAAATGAACACAATTTCAGTGAGAGTCTAGTCTCGCTAATACCCAACAATAGTTAATGACAACTAATAAATTTTGTCTTGGCTACAGGTCAACCTTCAGCTCCTGTATTGGACCTTTTTGAAATAATGTCGCCCATTGTAACTCATGTGGCGGTTACCTTGTAGATCAACTGAGGAATAACGCCGTCTCTTTTAGTAATAGTGGTGAAATATCAACCTATTGACACCGACTGCTGTTCCTGCTGATAGCATGCTCTGGTATGTGACGCTTCTTGTATTAACACTCTGTGTGACTCTGGCTCCATCTTTTTCTATGTAATCCAACTTAACCCCACTAAGACACAAGTCTGCGCTTTCACCGCTAAGAAGACCCCATTTGCTGTGTCTCCTCAATTCCAGAACACACCCCTTACCATCGCCAAGAATATTGGGAATCTTGGAGTTGTGACTACAATCTTGGAGTTGTGACTACAACTCCAAGATGTGAAGGGTGTGAAGAGGTTTGATATTTTTTTTATACTACGTCGGGTGGCGAACAAGAATACGGTCCACCTGATGTAACGCTCGCAACATGAAATATCGCTCGCGAGCCGCTACCCCCTTTGCCAACGCAGCAACTCCTTCCTTTCTGGCAACCTAACTCACTTGCAGTAACACAACAATCCTCAAAGGAATTGGCTGCGATATTATGTGTTTCTGTAAAGTGCGAGGCGAAGCCGCGGGTAGAAGCTGGTTTCTTATATTATTAAAATGTTGAATGGGCCTCATGACTAAGATTATCTTGCGCACAGGATTAGCATTACTTACTACCCAATGAGGTAATGCAGCCAAACTAAACGACTAAACTTGGCAGGCTCACATATCTGCCTAATATATTTTATTTATAACTTTTATGTACAATGTAGTACAAAAATTTGCAGAGGTACCTCTGTAAATTTTTGTATTAAATTTTGCTGTTCAACAAGGATTAGTCAGTTATTCTCAGAGGAGGTAACCTTTTGACCCTACTAAAGAATTCATGATCTCTCGTGCCAAATAGACAAAAATTCAGGAGCCATAACGTGAACCTACTCGTAGTTTTACTGTTACGCTTTTACGCTATCGCTAGCGGCGCATGAGAAGGAAATGAATTATATTTGAAAGCTATTCATTTGTCTATTAGAACATTCTAATGTCACGAACTAGCAGCCGACGTGTTACCTTGTTATGATAGCATTGAAGTCTAGGAACCTTTCATTCTGCTTAGAAACGTGGATAGTATCTATATATCATATAGCGCAGAAGATGAGCGTCTATGCAATTCAGTCTGAATAGCCTAGTGCGCCGTCTACACCTGCGTGCCTTATTTTAGATCCGCTGGCCGTGGTCGACGTTGCAAGGTGATGCTGGATATTTTCACATTCTAGGTCACTGTGTGTTTGTCTCAGGGACGTTTCCCGCATTCACGAGGTTAACATATTATATGTCAGTTATTTTATTAACAGATCCGTTGCGGTTATGTGTCACAATTTCGAGCCATTCATTTTTAAATTATCAGTGACAGGCTGTCTACTAAGTACCGTGATATGTCTTGTTTCCTTGTGACTACGTTTTCAAATACGATACGTAAACAATTTGATTGTATCTAGCATTATAATAAGTAGCCATTCACTTTGACCATACGGCCTTACTGTATAAACATTTTTTATCTCCACGTCATCTACATTAACTTAAATACTGTCAATTACTGTCACCGTGCTACTGTGATGAACCATCTATATTCCACCGTCCGTTATGATTGCCGTTAATCTGATGACTTTGTACCTAATCATTATTTCGCTTACGTACTAAGGTACAACCGTACTGTTATTATTATTGTCTGTACTGTGCCAAGGTATAAGTTCCAAGATGATTCAATATTACGATCAGAGAATGCAGTTTGGTCACTTAAAATGTTCTGCGATGCTATCTTTGCTACTTTATATTGTAAATATGGACTTATAAGATCTAAAGAAAAATCGATTTTAATAACATCGGCAATAGAATTTAATTCGTCTAGTAGAGCCGTTCCGTTAAGAACTGCAGGTAGAATTTTTTGCTTGTGTGTTTCACATACCTTTGTTTACACCTACTTCTGCGACCTCTTTCACAGTCGTCGTATGCATTAATTCATTATTATTGATCAATGTTAGGTATAAAATAGTAGGCTAACATGTTAAAGTTTACTAGCCGACCAAATTGAGAAAAAGTTTCAAATTGTGAATTTACCAGACGCGTGTTACATATCCAAATTAGCCGGTTTGCTCACTTCAACGCGCGTCTTATAAATTCACGACATGAGAATTCTTCTCTATTTGGTCGAATTGTTTAAGTTGGCATGATCGAAGGCGAACAAAAAACTCGCACTAAACACTCTGAGCTAAACTATACAGAATGTCATTGGTAGAGGATAATAGTTTTAATTATAGTAGTATATTAAATAGAAGATTATAATAAGCCGATGTATTGATTGATTGGAAGTATTATACCAAAGTATATGGTAGTATTAAAACTCATTCACCTTGCTGACAACGAAAGTCAATATCGTGTTCGATCACGGAGAGTATTGAGTGAAGCCGATTCTATTTATCAGTTTAGCCTTGAAACCAACTCTATAGCGAATTAAACTTGCATTTAATGGGAGCGCCATTTGTAAAGTACGTAGTATTACATTCGACATACCTACAAAGGATTTTTCCACTAGGTTCTGAGTATTCTATTGTCATATTACGGTGTAATGAGCCTACGTGACCAATCAAGGGTTTTGTTGTATTTCTTTTATTGGAATTATGTGATTGGGAAAGAATGAATAGCATTCTTTCTCATATGCAATGGGAATTATAAACTGAATCGATCATACATGATACAATATCACCAGTATAATAATAATGAACACACAAGTCTGCGCGTTCACCGCTAAGAAAACCCCTTTTGCTGTGGCTCCTCAATTCCAGAACACACCACTTACCATCGCCAATAACATTGGGTTTCTCGGAGTTGAAATCTCCAGTCACGTTCAGTTTCGTTGTCACCTGGAGGGAAAGCTTAAGATGGCGTCGAAGAAACTAGGTATGCTCAACAAGGCAAAGCAGTACTTCAACCCGCGGCAAAGACTTATGATTTACAAAGCTCAAGTTCGGCCGCATATGGAGTACTGTTGCCATCTATGGGCGGGAGCGCCTAGATACCAGCTTGCACCTTGTAACTCGCTTCAAAGGCATACTGTGAGGATTGTTGAGGATCCCAAACTTACAGACGGTTTAGAACCGTCAAGTCTGAGACGAGATTTTCCGTCCCTTTGTGTGTTCTACCAATTGTACAATGGGGTGTGTTCAGAGGAGTTGTTTGACATGATGCCCACGGCCTCCTTCTACAGTCGCACCGCTCGCCATCGACAGGGAATTTATCCTCACACATTGGAGCCTAAGTGATCGAGTACTGTGCTGTTCCAGAGAAGTTTTCTCCCACGTATTGTCAAGCTGTGGAATGAACTGCCTGCAGAGGTTTTCCCAGGAGACTACAGCATGGGGTTCTTCAAAAAGGGCGTGAAGAGCTTTTTAAAGGGTCGGCAACGCGCGTGTGATGTTCTGGTGTCACAGGCGTTCATAGGCTGCGGTAGCTGTTTTGCATCAGGCGGGCCCGTAAGCTTGTTTACCACTCTAGTAGTATAAAAAAAAATGTGTTTTTTTTTTTTCATTAGGTACCCAACGTTTTCGGCATCGACCAATAATTATCCCACTAATGGGATACGGGCCTCCACTTAATCGAAGGGTTTTAGAACATACTCCAGCACGCTGATCAACTACGGGTTGGCGGAGAACACAAACTGTATCTACGTATTCCAAATCTGATATGACATCTTATTGCATCGGTTATCATATCTAATCGTAAATGAACCCGTGATGGCAGATTGTACATCCACAGATTGCATCTCAATTATTTACATAATCGATATGGGCACATACCAGGCACATATAGCACTTAACAGGTACCTGGCTATGGCATTAAATCTACGCGCTATTTTCAAACAAATACTTGTACAATACACAAATACTTGTAATTTATTATGATGTAGAAATTGAACAGGCGACCTTTCGCCATTAACATTATCTAGATGTACACAGGGTCACTAGCGTTATTACAAAGCCGTTTTAACTAATTTATCAAAACACAGAACATTATACTATTTGCTAAGATCTAGGCGGCAAATAAGATATATATTTACGTACTTAGATCTTTTAGAAAGGCTGTGTTGTCAGTTTTGTTTTGTAAGTACTCGCACAAAAAAGACGAGTAAGTAGTCTTTTATTTCGAGAACATCTGATAGTATATTAAGAAGATTACGTTTATTTATCAGGATCGTTTGTCTGCTTACCAGCGCGATTACATGTATATCTTTCATAATGTCATAACTTGTTGCAACCCAAATTTTCGTAATTACCGAGCCTACATTATTTCGCTTATCTCGCTCCCTTGATCCCATCCAGGAGTGCCCATGGCATCAACCCATAATCATCCCACTGTAGGAATACGAGTCTCCCCTCAAATGAAGGGTTTTAAAGCATACTCCAGGGTTGGCGGAGGCCAGTTTTTTCAAGCCTCCCAATAGCCATTGACTTTGGCTTAACGTCTGTTATCTAGTGACAGCCGGGATCGACAGCTTAACGTACCCTCCGAAGTACGAAGTAGCTCGAGATAAATAAACCCATCCATAGACAGGCTGCGGTCGACGTTGCTTAAGTTGCGTGTTCGATAAGACTGACACGCGCAACGACGCCATCGAACTCCTTATTACATAAAAAGTCTTAATTGCTACAGCAAGTAATTATTATAACAAAAACACAAACTCAACCCAAGAATAGAGCAAGATTAGATGCAATGAAACGAGCTCGGTGGTTGAATTAGCAAAGGCCACTTTGACTCCGAGGTCGCGGGTTCGATCCCCGCACAAGACAAATATTTGTGTGCACGAATATGTCTATTTGTCGTGCTCTGGGTGTTTTCTATGTATTATAAGTAAGTATTTATAAAAAAAAGATGTATTGATTTAGTACAAGGTTTGCGCTTAATTTGGAACTAGATTGCGCTGTGTAAATTGTCCAGGAATATTTATTTACTAGCTGCCCGCCCCGGCTTCGCGCGGGTAGAAAGTGTTGTTTTCTTTTCCTCGCAATTTTTATGTACATAAGAACCTTCCTTATACCTTAACGAAAATATTAAAATAAAAATTAGCAGAGTTGGTCGAGCCGTTCTCGAGTTTTGCGCTTAGCAACATTCATTTTAATATGGGACCACCTGGAGAGTGTACCCTCTCAAACGAATAAGAATTATTAAAATTGCTGTACAATTGACGGAGAAATCATTGAATTTAAAAAAATACATACAGTCGAACATAGAACCGCCCTACAGGTACAATAAACAACAATAATAGGTAATTTCTGGGACAAAAACTATTGCCATAGTCGCCTTGTACGACATCCACGGGAAGAGACGGAGTGATTCTATTCTAGTCTGCCGGAAACCACACGGCCGTAAGAAGGAAGAGTGGTATACGCGGAATAAATACAGTTTCATCGGCACCACTCCCAGTGAGAATCTCAGCTTCAATTATACATATTTCAGTGCTAAACATTGACTTTACTTCAGGAAGGAGATCTTCCCCAAATTTTAATAATATTTTTGAAACTCTTTTTTTTTTCGCATTCATCTGAAACGATTAGACAGCAATCCTTAAACATTTTCGCTTTGTCACAGTTTCGTGTCACAAAGCATGTCGGTGTTTCCGTTCTGTATAAATCGAGTATAATATTGAACATTGTATTTGCGTCATTCTGCCTAGAAGTAATATATGGCTGCAATACCTGGCGATGCTGCTGTGAGATATTATTTTGGCGCCTGATTTCAGCGACGATTGCTCTCGTCAGGTATGTTTTGCCAGTCCCTCCTGAAGCATCTAAGAAAAACAGTTTCCCCTCGTTGTTTAAAAGACTTTGCATCACAAAATCTTGCTACATAGCGTCCCACAAATACACGCATTCTTCTGGTTTGTGCGAATATATCCACTACGCTACGTGTACGCTAAAATTGAAATGGAACCAATCGTTCCATTTCAATTTTAGCGTACACGTCTATGATAAACTGACTAAATAGACCACGTTAACTTTGTAAATAAATAAAACGATTGCATATAACTTGTAGCAGGTAAGCATAAAAGTAGCACTGCGCGGTTATTTTTTTACAATACAATCAATATTTTGTTAAACTATTTATTGTTTTTTTAAGTAGCTTTTTTAGTTCTATTTGCTATTATAGCGTGTTTTTTAGTTGTTTTTTTAAACTATAATTTATTGTATACACCATGTTGTTTATGCAAATAAATTTAGCTTTGTTCTGCATCATGTGTTCCATATATGTATTTTTTATTGAGGTACAAAAATCCATTTTTGTACCTCAATAAAAAATACTCATCAGGCTGAACAACTTTTGCTAAGGCGTCATTTTTATATTTCTTATAGTTTAGCTGAACCATTATGGTTCTGCATCAGTTGTTCCAAATCTAGGATTTTTATACCTCAACAAAAAATACTCATCAAGTTAAACAACTTTTGCAAAGGCGTCAATTTTATATTTCTTATAGTTTAGCTGAACCATTATGATTCTGCATCACGTGTTCCAAATCTTGGATTTTTATACCTCAACAAAAAATACTCATCAGGCTGAACAACTTTTGCTAAGGCGTCATTTTTATATTTCTTATAGTTTAGCTGAACCATTATGATTCTGCATCACGTGTTCCAAATCTTGGATTTTTATACCTCAACAAAAATTGCTGATCAAGTTGAACAACATTTGCTAAGGTGTCAATTTTATATTTCTTATAGTTTAGCTGAACCATTATGGATCTGCATCAGGTGTTCCAAATATTGGATTTTTATACCTCAATAAAAAATACTCATCAGGCTGAACAACTTTTGCTAAGGCATCATTTTTATATTTCTTATAATTTAGCTGAACCTTTATGGTTCTGCATCAGGGTGTTCCAAATCTTGGATTTTTATACCGAGATGGAAATTTCGTGTCAACGTTTTCAAATCGATGCCATTTTCGTAATTGACGTCTCAGAAAACCATAGAATCAACACCCATATTGATATTATGACATTTCAACCCCATCGCACCCCCACAGGAATGCTCTTTTGTCACGTCGGTTATGTTAGATTATAAAATAGCTGTTGTTTTCGGAATCAGCGACCCGTTAAACCATAAAAACAATACCCATAACGATTTTCAGACGTTTGCACCTCATTTCACCCCTTTAGGGGTTGAATTTTGAAAAATCCTGAAACATGTGTTTACTCATTTATCTACAGAAGTGCTCATGTAAAGTTTCGTATAAAATAGTCCAACTAATCTTGGTTCCCCATACAAACTTTGGGCCCCCGTTTCACCCCCTTAGGGGTTGAATTTTCCAAATTCCCGTCTTAGTGAGCACCTACGTCCTAAAAGGAACCCCCTTGAAAAATTTGACACTCCTAGCACTTGTAGTTTCTGAGATTTCGTGATGAGTGAGTGATTTACTCTTTTATATATATAGATTTAATAAAACCAACATTACATTCAACCTTGCGTAACTTTTACCATTGTCTTGGTCATCATCATCGTTGACCTGCATGACGCATGACATAACATCATGACACGACGATTGAAATTAGGTGCAAACGAAAGTGTTCGTGATAGTTTAATTAGGTGCACAGTGAGTAAACTTGGCATCGTTTACGGTCATTACATATGAGAAGTTCCAAGGATAACTCGTGCTGGAAATTTGCTCATAGTTACGTGTAAATTTTAAAATACCTGCATACACACTACTAGGTAGTAAACAAACATTACCAGTGCCATCAACGCAAGTATAAACTACCGTCTGTTATAGGCACATGAATAATTTTAATGATTTTCTAAGAAAGGAGTAGCAAGTAGGCAAGAAGATAGTGGTAATCTACTATCTTCTTGCCTACTTGCTACTCCTTTTCACTCGCATATAATTGGTAGATTGGTTAGAATTGGAGGATAATTATATTGTCCAGGATTAAAAATACCTTATACATATTATCCGACTACCTATACCAATAGTATAAAGAGAAAAAAAAATATTTTTGTTTCTAATTTATAGAAAACTACATCTTCAACGAGTAACTGAGTCTAACGTTGCTAGTGTTATATGTACGATATCAACCCATAATCATCCCACTATTGGGATACGGGTAGCCTGCAAGCCGCCTAAACTTCAGCCGTGTACGTATCGGACAGACACTTTCACCTACGTGCCCTTTCATACGTTTAGATTTAAATTTCATCTCTTAGAAAATAACGCCTTTAATCAATTTTATTGAGAAATAATCTCAATAATATGTCAAACAAGCAAACGTTAGTACTTGATGCAAGCAGTCAATCGTCACAGCCTACGGTTCTTGCTATACCATAGGCATTACTCACGGGTTGCCTCGCCCTTAAAATACTTTTGACACCTTTCGTGAAGAATTAGTTTAATTTATTTTAACAGCGAAATATAAATAAATCAGTAAAACAACTTATCTTTCGGCAGACAAATGTTGTTATAAAAATAATAAGATAAAATTCCTAACCTATTTTCATAACCCCTCGACATGTAATCCCAGCTCTACAAGAACGTTGAATATCACAATAGTTCAGCTTTCAAAATAAAACTGGCACGGACTAACGTGGCATCTCTCATATTTGTGTTCTATATGTGTGTCGAGGTTAGAGCCCGAGTGCTAATAAACCGTTCGCGAATTTTGCCAAAGGGTCCGACCCCTCGGTCGTCACTCCCCAATCCCCACCAGGTGCAACTGCAGTATTGATTAACGGCACTTGTCTGTATTTGAAACATTATTTTCGAATACGATTCTAGTAGAATTGAGAATGATAACATAATACATAACCATTCCATTTTCAATTTGAAAATATTTTTTGAAGTCCTATTATTTAATTGAATTATAAAACAAATACATAGGTATTTGTTTATTATTAGAAAATTATTTTCGAATACGATTCTAATAGAATAGAGTCAGTCAAACATTATTATATCATTAAATATTATAAAACATTATTATATTATATTATATCTATTCTATTAGAATTGAAAAACATTATTTGGTAAGTATATATACATATATTTGGTAAGTATGTACATACTTACCAAATAATGTTTTTAACAAGTTCCTAAGTTTGACTAGTTACCTAAGGTACACTCATCTCCCTCTCATTAGGATATCGAAATAGTAATATTAAATTAATGTCAATGATCTCGTTTCAAAAATAAACTTAGAAAACTTTTTGTAGGTTTAGTGTAATTTTTAGCAAAGTTTCGGATTGGTCGTTAGTTCATTGGTATCAAAAGCAAACTGCAGGACGGTATTAGAGTGGAGGTCACGCGTAGGACGACGAAGCGTTGGACGCCCACCTTCTACTCCGATAGTCCGACGACCTTAAGAAAGCTGCTGGAAGCAGCAGGATGCTGAAGGCGGAGAATCATATAGGATGGAAAGTATTGGGGAAAGCCTATTTCCAGCAGTGGATAGATACAGGCTTATGATGAATATCTACAAACTAAACTATTAAAATCCAATAGATTTCTTACTAGCCTAAATTATTTTATATGATTTCTGAATTAGATAAAATTTCAACGTCCACGAAAATGTTTTACGGAGCATCTAATAAAAATGTTATATTTCTCATCTCTGTGAAAGAAAATGAAAATTTATTACAGACTGAACGTTTATTTTGGCCTCCGCAGTATAAAAATATGGGCAAATTTACTTAATGGCGTTCTTGTCATATTTATAAGATAATAACAAAAAACGCATTATTTACAATGTCCTGAATATCTAAATATAATTTCTATTTCTCCATAGAAATTCCTGTTATGCCCTAATACATTTAGTTACCTACTGATTACATTCATGTATAACAAATTAATTGTCGTATTGTGTATAATACGTCTATGGTCGTAGCACTAACGTTGTCAGTTCATATTTTTTATCTTTAGACATAAGCTGGAGCCCTACCGCCTTAGCTGAAGCCGATTACGAATTTACGATCGGATTTTTTGATTGCGAAAATCAAACTCCACCTTAAAATTTATGTTTATAATAATAAGCTTAGCCAGTAGGAGTCGAGGCGCTCTACCATTTCGCAATCAAAAAACCCGATGGGAAGGGGCATCAGCTTATGCGGTAGGCCCCTGATTTTAGATCTACTGCTAAACCGTTAAACTTATGTTGATAAAAAATAAGTATCAAGGCACCATGAACACAGCGGTAACATAATAATAATATCACAGTACAAAATTAAGGTATTATAGTCCAATACAGTATACTATTCCAAGCGTGAACGAATAAACCGCTGATTAATAAAAAATACACAAATCGATACACAGAATAAAAAAACAACACAAAACTTTTCCTGCGACAGCAACTAATAGTATTCCTTTTCAAATTCCAGACCTTCACAGCATGGTGCAACAGTCACCTGAGGAAGGCCGGTACCGGCATAGAAAACATCGAAGACGACTTCCGCAATGGCCTGAAGTTGATGTTGCTGCTGGAAGTCATCTCCGGCGAGACCCTTCCCAAGCCCGACCGCGGTAAAATGCGATTCCACAAAATCGCAAACGTGAACAAGGCTCTCGACTTCATTGCCTCCAAAGGTATGTCATAATAATTATCTATGATGAAAAGTGAAGTCATATACCGCTTGTCCGTATAAAAACGGAGCGCGACCTTTTAAAAACGAAGGGTGCTATAAGTTTAGCATGTGTCTCTCGTTCAGTCTGTCTGTCTGTCTGTCTGTCTGTCGTTCAGTGGCATAGTTAGCATACGAATTGAAACGATTTTAACTTTTTTTGTTTTATGTTAGAAAAATTACTTAATCGAATTCGTAGCTACGAAAATGAAATGAGATTAAGAAAAGCGCAAAATGATGCCCTTGATATTACGTCCTTAGACTAACGAGACACGAGACTCTCTACAACACATTCATCATCGCCAAAGTAAAGCAATGATTTGTGCAAGCCATCGATGGATGGGTTTACTTATCTTATGGTAATAAGATATCCTGTTAAGCCGTTTGAAAGCTCCTTTCTAGATAAGAAGGGATATGAGGAACTTCGACAGATGTAACCGATTCAAACATGGAAATAAAGTTGACTCAACAAAAAAGAAACAAGATTATCACGTTAATTAATTTTTCCCTTTGTTTATTTTTAATTGACAACATTCGTTGTCCATGACAATAATCTCTGGCTTGGCAATAATATTTTCCAAATTGAATGTTCTATTAATTAACACGAATAATATAATATATTATATAAACTTTTAATCGTCTATTTTAATTAAAACTGGAGATTAAAAGTTTTTATATGTTACCTAAAGAAATAAACATTTATTGGATATGAATAATATCCTAATATAAATGTTTATTTCTTTATGTAGCCCACAAAACTCTAGACTTCATTCTAAGTTATATCAACATGCACACCTTTCACTGCATCAGAGCTCAGTAGAAGTCACGCTTTTAACCGTTAGAGATCAACTCGAGGTTAATCATAGAAATCTAGGTTTTATAGCAAAATAGGTACACCACCTTGAGTCATCAGCGACTGATTTATCACAAGCCATTGATGAATAATGTTTATATATCACCCACACGTATAACTTCCCACGTCTATCCTCTCATGTCATTTCAAATCACATTTATAATTAGTCATATGATATGAGATATAAATAGGGTCCTATGGCCTTATTAACGGTTTCATCCACCTTTTGAGCTCTTAATTGTCGTAGCGTGATGTTAAGTACTTCTCCTTAAGAATTGGGAACGATAGCCCGTTTCTGGAGTAGCAAAAATACTTTTTTTTTTTTTTTATAAAAAAAGAACAAACAGATTCTTCATCTTTATTATATTACTAGCTGTGCCTGTGGCTTCCCCCGAATAGAAGTCAATTATCGCACCAAAAGGTCCTATCGTACTTATATCCTATGTCCTACATCGGGATATAATCTATGTCCATGCTAAATTTCATTCAAATTAGGTCAGCCATTTACTTTTGAAAAGGTAACAAACCGACAGACAGGCAGACCGACACATTTTCACATTTATGTATTACTAATATTAGAATGAATATGGATCGAAGAATGTCAAAACCACTGCATCACTGCGGACATCGTTTCTTAACCCGGGAGACAGTGCAATATTATAAGGGGTCTAATATGTCCAATAATCTGTCTGTAGTTACGATATGACATTTTTATAATCACACTACCTTCCACCTGCAGCTTCTCCCGACTTTACTTTTTTTCAATAAAAAGTATCATATGTTCTTTCCTTTCCTTCCTTTTGATAATGTGTGTACAAAGTTTCATGATGATCGGTTGAGAAGTTTCGGCGTGAAAGCGTAAAAAAACAAACTCACATTCACATTTATTAAGTAGGAATTAATGCGTTTCTATTAATACTTTTTTATACCATTAGAGTGGAATACCATACCGCCCACCACGGATGGTAACCAGTCACCGCAGCCTATGTTGCTTGCAACATTTTGCAATACTACATTATGATATACTTGTAGCTAGCGTGTCACAACTTTACTACACCACATTTTTATTCCTCACTAACGTCAAACACTACACGATTGGTTTATTTTTGTACAAATTCAACCAAATAGGTAATTATAGTAAAATGCGTACCTAACTATTGCACTAAGGAAACTCATGCGAAACCAAAAATAGCATTGAAAATGTATATATTTTTCTTAATAGAATGCATTATTAATTTCAGGAGTCAAACTGGTGTCAATCGGCGCCGAAGAAATCGTCGATGGCAACCTTAAGATGACCCTCGGTATGATCTGGACCATCATCCTGCGATTCGCTATCCAGGACATCTCGGTAGAAGAAATGACCGCGAAGGTAAATAAAATCTCTAAATGGTGCTAAATCCAAAGGCAAAAATTGGAGTGCCCCAGGGTTCCATTTTGGGCCTTTTCTCTTCTTAATATATATAAATGATCTATTCTATTAATGCAGAAAATATTGTGCTATACTGATGATACCTTGTTGATGTATTTCGCCGGGGCGAAAATATTGACAATAACAGTGTTCTGTCTGCCATTCTACATTAGTTAACATACATCTTTTGTTAAAATTCAGCTAAATCGACATGACGTATCAAATTTATTATAATTTATAACTTTAATGAAATCACTAAGGTAATTTACAAAGAAATAAAACAAATTACAATCCTCATCGACTAGACTGTATTCCTATTACTATTTAAATTATTCATGTTAGCAACATTATTATTGCTTACACATACAATAATGATCTGATTTATTTTTGAATTAGTAGAGTTCAAAACGTAAAACATGTGCGACTTCAAATAATATGTAAAAAACAATATGTAAGGTAAAAAAAATGATTAGGAACAAGATACTGTATTTATTGGTTATATAAAAAACAAAGCTAAACTAAATCCACATTACAAATTATCATTCCAGGAAGGTCTACTTCTGTGGTGCCAACGCAAGACAGCGCCATACAAGAACGTGAACGTTCAGAACTTCCATCTGTCCTTCAAGGACGGTCTGGCCTTCTGTGCCCTCATCCACAGGCACAGGCCCGACCTCATCGACTACAGCAAACTCTCCAAGGACAACCCACTGGAGAACTTGAACACGGCTTTCGACGTGGCCGAAAAGTACCTTGACATCCCCCGTATGTTGGACCCTGATGGTACGTAAACAATTTTAATTCTTATTTCTTTAACAACAAAGTTCAATTTGAGCTAGCCACAGGCGTGACATAAAAACGATACACTAATTTTAGATTATCGAAAGCTGTTATTTCATTGTTTATAATATGAGTTAAGCGGAACGCTCTCAAATTCGTAGCATTCCATGTAATTGAATCTTTTGTTGTATTATGGATATATGATATAAATGTAATGAATATTGCAGACCTTATAAATACACCAAAGCCGGACGAGCGCGCCATAATGACGTATGTGTCATGTTACTACCACGCGTTCCAAGGCGCGCAACAGGTATACGCATACAAAGATGGCCGAATGCAAGCCAACTCGTTTGATACCCGACTTCTAACGCCAGGCCTTTGTGTGTCACTTATAGCATGGTTCCAAGACTTCCAAGCGCTTAAGGCTTCACATGGCGATTGTTTTGTTCATGAATTCCGATGAAATAATACCAATCATAGTGGACTTGTTAATGCAGTCAAGTTGTAAACCTATACCACTGACACTTTATGTATTCCATAGCTAAATGAAACATGTCCATTATTGTACATCGCTCCTTAATTAATTTTACCACTTTTTCTCGGAATCTTGACACAATCCTATCTATGACTGTTTGATTACAGAAACATAACAAATCCATATATAATTTCCAATGTTTTATTTATATTGTATCACTGTCATAATCCGATTTGATTGACCCTTCCGTTAAACCTTTCCATTTTGCCCTTCAACTGAATATTGTGTATTTGATACTGTTTTTATTCCAATAATGTTATTTAATAAATGTTTTAGCTTTATGTTAACAATTATGATGCGTATATGAACCAAATATTATTCCGGATTTTTAAACGAAGAAAATGTCAATAGTGTAGAATCTACACTACACTGTAGATTACCTAATCTAGGGTTGCCATCTCTAAACGCTAGCAACCAGGACAAGCCCCCTTACCACATTCTGTCCAGTTATTAAATCGCAATAAGAGATGGTGGTAAGGGGGAAGATGCGTGAAAACTTCGGATTTTGAATCTTTAAACATGTCATCAGTGTTTTTAGTACTAGTACTATTTTTTATTCTGTGACAATAAGGTTATTCGCAGTATGGAGCGAGTGGTAGTGAATTTAAACTTTTAACCCTGGACTACAAATGAAACCCCCCCTGGACGCTCCCCGGACGCCCTCCAAACTAGGACAAATCCGGGGAAACCCGGACAGATGGCAACCCTACCTAAATCTATTTTAATTTCTTCGTTTTCGTTGATACTAGAACTTTAAACTATAGAAAAATACTAGAAAATTACTTTGTAATAGTGTTTGTATACGCCTCATTTTGATATAGCCGACATTAGAATGCTTGTGTTGTAAACAATTCAACAAACTCTTCAGCTTAACGTTTGCTTTTTTAACAACTAGCCACTTTATATTATAAGTACATTGCATACAAAATACCTATTTATTTAAGTATTTTATTTGTCTATTTCACAAACGTATTCCAACACAAGCATCCTGATTAGACACAGGAAAGTTTTGAAAATATATACCTCAGGAGGTTGCCTGAATGCGTTGTAATGCACTCGGGCAACCTCGTGTCCACACAGAGGTTATCATGTAAGTGATTTTCAAATCTTACACGATAGAAATATTTTCTAAATTTCCCGTATTCCTGACCCCGAATCCTAATATGAGTATACAGCATGAGAACTAACACTGTGTCGCTTGCGTGTCGCTTGTCAGATCTGCAGAACACCGCCATGCCGGACGAGAGAGCAGTCATGACATACGTTTCTTCCTACTACCATTGCTTCTCTGGCGCTCAAAAGGTTTGTCTGATGATAAATCAAAAAAGATTTTCTTATTTCTAATCTAATATCCAAATATTAGCTAGTAGCTAAATACAGCTGACGAAAACATTGCGTTCTCACAGTATGTAAAAGAGCAGTAACGAGGCGAAAGAATAACTTACATTTGTATAGATTTTTTTTTTAAATTCCATAGATTCATTGGAATTACTGAGTAAATCTGTTATACTGACCAGTATGTACTGGACATTCCCGTCAGCGAGTGATCATACAAATATTACAATTGGATAAAATATATATATTTTTTATTTTTAACCATATATATGTTAAGTCTGTCAGTAGGTATAATGCATAGACACTGGTTTGCAAAACCTGCTTGTCAGCATTTATATTATCAAAATCAAAACTATGGAATTAGATTAAAAGAAGGAAAGTATTTAAATGTGTTTTTTTTAACTGCAAGTAACAACAGCTCCGGTATCATTACCGGAGCTGTATAATATTTCGTAATTAAATATAAATATGAATACTATGAGCATATATTATAATAATTCCTAAGTTTAACCTTTGTGCCTCCAGGCTGAAACCGCCGCGAACCGCATCTGCAAAGTTCTCAAAGTCAACCAGGAGAACGAACGCCTCATGGAAGAGTATGAACGTCTTGCCAGCGACGTAAGTATCTCTTATTAAAGAGTATTATATTCCCCTTATTTAAGAGTATAATATTTCCCTGCCCACGGTTTTCATACTATCCTCATTAAATTTCAAAAGTCAAATTCCAAAAGGAGTAGGCCTCCTATTAATTCTTCTGATACAATTCGTTGTGAATTCCAAGGCAGCCGTAGTTTTGCCCCCCTAGGAATGCAGTGGACTTCATTGTTCATTGCCTTTTGTTGGTGGTCGTCGCTGTTAATCTTGGGTACACAGGAGACACAGTGGTGGATTGTGTAGTGTGCCCCGTCCCGGTTATCCTCAAGAAATGGAATACGATGTTATTTTAAAATGCCATGCCATTTGATTCAAATTTAATATAGTTATACATTTTAAGGGTTTACTGATATTAAATTACAATTAAGATGAAATTGGTTTTAGCTGCTCGACTGGATCAGGCGCACCATGCCTTGGCTGAACAGCCGCCAAACCGACAATTCTCTTGCCGGTTGCCAGAAAAAGCTGGAAGACTACCGTACTTACAGGTAATTACTTAGAAATATGTTATGCTCAATTCCGCCAACTCGGCTAACTAAACCCCTTCAATTGAGGGGAGACCCATATCCCAGCAGTGGGATGACTAAGAGTTGACGACGACGACGATTTTATGTACTAACCTACTTTATAATATGTATATATTTTCCGCTTGTTTTTCATCATCATCTTTAATTTTGTCATTTTTAAATAGAAATAATTTAATCAAATTTCTAAATAGTTGCAGACTTTTAAGTTTGAAAGTTTTTATGCGTAGTGAATTGCGGGCTATTGTGTCAAAAAATATGCATGGTCTCCTTTGCTAGATAGAGTATGGGTAATACATAACTACATAAACATTTTTTTCTTCCAACTATGCTTTAATTTCATCACAGTCACACTAAAAACTCAGTACAAAACGAGTCTTTAATGCTCTAGAGCAATAAAAATGTATGAAAATTCATTATTGCACAGTTTTTTTTAATCGCACCAAAAGGTGCCAATCTCAATGGATTAGCTCTATTCAGCCAGCCGATATCAATACTTTTTGACGTGACAACGTCTTATAAATTGGTTAGCCGGGTGACACTTCAAGAAACTGGCTCACGTTATGCGCTTACAATGAGAGCGAGTGAAAGGCACGCGTCCCTTCTAAGAGCGAGAGAGACAGACATAAAAAGTGAAAGGCATGCCTTTCACTTTTTATGTCTGTCTCTCTCGCTCTTCCCTTCCACTCGAAAACATTTTACCACTCAAAGTCGTTATCACGTAAAACTTTCGCCCGTATACCGACTTTACAGGCAACCAATTTTTTTTTTCGTACGTATTATTCGTTTCTATCCTACTTGTTCCAAATTTAAAAAATGATTGCTGCTAACTCTGAGTTAAAAATGAAAGAAATTTAAAAAAAGTGATTTGGCGGGAACTTTGTTAATTTTGTTTGACAATATTTTTGGAAACGATAAAAGTGTGATACTATCTGATTTTGAGTGCTTCGGCTTCGAATTAAAATGGAATCATCTAGCGACACATTAACTCCGGAAAACATTCTAAATGAAGCCGACAGTGTTATAGAATATAAATTTGCCCAACAAAACTCTTAACCTTACGTTTAATAATTGCTCAAACATAACTTTTAATTTCAATAATTAAACTTCTATTTTAACTGTTTGATATGAGTTTCTTTTATCTACTATTCCTATAGGTATTAGTTGAAAGAAAAGCAGATTATGCACCTCGCCTTAAGTAATTTATGTTGCCCTCGTGCCTGTTAGATTAGAGCCCTCGCTGACGCTCGGGCTCTAAATCAGGCACTCGGTGCAATAATAAATTACTTTGTGCTCGATGCAATAATCTACTATTAATGTCCTCAAACAATAGACAAAAGAAAAAAGCCATAAGGCTTATGTTTGTACCGTTTAATTATAAGTTATGATATTGTAAAAGGGAATAAATAAATAAAATAAAATGAAAATTTCGCTTCCAGGCGTAAACACAAGCCTCCTCGCGTAGAGCAGAAGGCCAAGTTGGAGACCAATTTCAACACCTTGCAGACCAAGCTACGCTTGAGCAACCGCCCCGCGTACATGCCCACCGAAGGCAAGATGGTATCTGTAAGTATCCCTCCCATCTTTCCAAATATAATAAAATCTACAGTAATTTAATGAACGATTAAGGAATTTTATGGCATGCATACATTTGATGAAGATTTACACGCATTATAATATTTATTGTCTCATAAGATTTCTACATAATTGATAGACAAATCAAGTCAAAAGTTATCTAAGCTATTTCCAGGTTGATCTAGTTAATGAGTATTCACATACACGTTATTTTTATGTGTGTAAGCTCGGGAGAGAATCAGCGCTCCAGCAGATACGCCACAGTACACTTATTTCCTCCACTTATTTACTCCGCCAACCCGCAGTTGAGCAGCGTGGTGGAGTATGCTATATACCCCTTCGATTGAGGGGAGACACGTATCCCAGCAGTGGGATAAATAAGAATTGACGATGACGACACTATTATTTCATTTGATATTCGTAATTGGGTCACGATTTGATTCTGAAATTGTATTTATAACGGACTACCCGCAGGTTCGCCCGCGTGATCATTATATTAATAAACCTTGGGAGTAAGATTCCGGTATAAAAAGTAATATTTTTCCTTAAACTATCCCCGTAAAAAAATATGTCAATCGAATCATCAATTCAATTGGTTCTTTTCGACGCTAAAGAATGGCAAACAAACACAATTTCACATTTATAATAAGTGTTATTATAGAAGTATCGATTAGTCGATCGTCAAACAGATCGCAGTCTTATTGGAATTATAATTAGTGCCTCAGTTGAACGTACATATTAATTTATTATTTATTACCTAGGTCTTAGTAAAATTCAAAGAAATTTTAACTACTTGTTGTTAGTAGAGTTTAGTATTTTAGGTCGATAGGAAAAACCTTTTGTTAGTGTACGCAATCAAGTGTGTATATGTATCACACATGCCATAACTACAAGAAAGTCTCACACCCCTTTATGAGATCTACTATTATAGATTAATAGTAAGTTATACAAAGTCAATTTTCAGTATTCCCTACTATATCAGCCAGTTAAAATAATAATGATACGGTTAAGCTTTACCAAGTGAATGGCTCTGGACTGGATCACTAGACTTTCTTACTATTAACTAACAAATCATAATTCTTGTACAGATAACAGTAAGACCGTAATACATCCGGTATAAGATGGTACGCAAGACGAGCAAGAGACTTACGTAATATTCGTAGCACTACACGAGACCCTGGAAGTATTACGATCTACAAGCTATTGACTGTACTATGATCTGATCATCAGCAACACCGTGTAATTTGGCATACTGTTTGTTTTAAGGACATCGCTCAAGCATGGAAGGGTCTGGAAATTGCTGAGAAGGCATTCGAAGAATGGCTCCTCAGCGAAATGATGCGCCTTGAGCGTCTCGAGTACCTCGCCCAGAAATTCAAACACAAAGCCGACATCCATGAAGACTGGACCAGAGGTAATACGCACCATAAATTGTAAAAGCTGTAGACGTGAATTTATATTAATACGTGAAGCAAAAACTTTGTACCCCTTTTTACGCAAATTGCGTGGACGGAGGAGTATGAAATTTCGCACACTTATAGTTTATATAGAGAAGGAATGCAAAATGCTAATATTTTGTTTAATTATGCATAGAAAATACATTAAATCAACAAAAAAAAAACATTACACACCCTACCAGGATTTGACTCACACCCGCATATATACTCTTTTATTTATAGTCGAATTTCGACCACTTGGCAACCACTAGTTTTATTATATGTTCCACTGCTAGAAAACGAAACTGTTATGCTTATGACGTGACCACGTGAGTAATCGACAATTTACTGGTAGTGCTACTGATTATGTTAACTTATTGCTAACTCACCACCATTCCAGTAGTAGAGGTTTAAACGTTCTTTAGTAGTGTTGTAACGTGCAGTCACGGTAATTCTGCGACTAGAGATATTCAGATGTATACTCCAGTTATAATTTCGTACAAGTAATATTAGTTCTTATTACCACAATTCAATACCCGACTGTAGTAAAACTATGAACCTATTTACCACCCTTCTCTCGTAACTACTGAAAGGCTGACCCAGTCCCGACGAATCATACATCATTAAATCCGTCTTGATAACGCAATGTCGTCGTGTAAACCAAAGTGGCTGAAGGGGTGTTTCTTAGTAACTAGTTACAAAACAGTGAAAAAAATTACTGTTTCGTAGCTGGTTATGAACCATGAAGGGGTAAAATGTACGTCTTAAAAATTTTTTCCTGAGCCATCTAGTGGAATTTCACGAAAATTAATACAACTTAAATGTTTCAACGTAATTTAAAAGAATATTTATTATCACTAGCCAAAACTGACTATTTTTTGTATTACACGGAACGAGGGTTAGTTTGGTATTGTTTCAACTGACTCATGGAACGAATTGGTTAGTCAAATAAGTAATTTCTTTTTTTTTTTGTAATTATTTTAACTTGTTACTATACTAAATATGCAACAATTATCAAATCATCATCGACAATGTGCGTAATGATGTCAAACTAATAGCGTAGCACATCGCGAGTTGTATAGTGACTCAAGTTACAATTAGTCCATTTCGCACAACTCACATCACTACCGTATAAATTAAAACCTCCCAGTTTCATGTAACTGCCAGGAATTTAGTTACTCTTATGAAGTCTTTAGCTCCTAGACAGTTAAACTAAAATCTTAAAATAATTTTAATTAAATGACGTATGTTCTCATATTTATATGAAAAGGTAACAATATCTTGTTTATTTATAGGTAAGGAGGAAATGTTGCAATCTCAGGACTTCCGTCAATGCAAGCTGTACGACATCAAGGCTTTGAAGAAGAAGCACGAGGCGTTCGAATCCGACCTCGCCGCGCACCAAGACCGCGTTGAGCAAATTGCCGCCATCGCACAAGAACTCAAGTAAGCAGTTTGACTAAATTACTAATTGACTGTTAACTGAATCGAACTTCTGGCTACACAGGAAGTGTAGCCAGGAGGAAGGCCAAATTGAACAAAAAGGCAAGGAACAATGAAGTCCATTGAAGTCCCGGTGATAAAACTAGGGTTGCCTTGGTTCTCACAACGAAGTTAATCAGAAGAAATTAGTAGGAGTAGGAAATCTTTGGAATTTGGTTTCCCCCCTTGGCAATGTGAGCAAGGCATTAAAAGCCATAAAAGAGATGGCTAGTGAAGTGAAGCTCAACGGCTTTTCAAATGAATAAGGGTTGACGCCATTATTAGACGACGTCATTCCTCTAAAATATGCCATAAGTCCCCCTTGGCAATATGAGCAAAGAATTAAAACTTCTTAAAAGATATGACTAGTCAAGTAAAGCTCAACGGCTATTCAAATGAATAAGGGTTTCAGTCCACCCCAGTCCCGGGGGTAAAACTACGACCGCCTTGGAACTCACAACGAAATTAGTAGGAGTAGGAAGCTTTTGGTATTTGATTTCCACTATTGGCAATATGAGAGACAGGTATATGGCAAATAAGGCATACCTAATAAAAGGATGAGTAAGGGTTGAAGACATTATTGGACGACGTCGTTTTTTGTGTGCAGCACCTTGGAATATCACGAGGTGGCGAACGTGAATGCGCGCTGCCAGCGCATCTGCTCGCAGTGGGACCGGCTGGGCGCGCTCACCCAGCGCCGGCGCCACGCGCTCGACGACGCGGAGCGCGTGCTCGAGCAGATCGACCTGCTGCATCTCGAGTTCGCCAAGCGCGCCGCGCCTTTCAACAACTGGTACGTTTTTACCTCTAGGCACAGCCACTCTCTGATCTGACTCTGTGAGAGCGGCAAGGAGTGGCAATACTGTACTAGTACTACTACTTATACTACGGCACAGCATAAATAATAGTACTACCTGCAGTATGGCCACTCTCTGCTGTTCTCCCGTACCGACCTCACCTCCTTTCTAAAACGAACAGTTTGTATGGTGCCGCACGCACACACGCTCGTTCTCGCTACATCATTGTTTATGTAATAGTGAACGACGCGACATTTGTATGGAGTGGCCGGAGTGTGCTCTAGGCTTATCACTTATACAAAGTGCGACTTAGTTAACTACATTCAGTTTTGTAGCGAGTTCGGTACTCTAAAACAGACAACTTTTAGTATGAGAAATCGCGGAAAAAATATCAGCAGTTCTATACAAAAACAAACTGCACTTCGTACTCGTATTACTGCATTACGTAGGTATTCTTTGAATTTTTTGATTATATAGTGGGACTCCTTAAATTATCTAAAACTTATGTGAAAGTAACAAAATGTATTATTTCCTTTTTGGCACATAAATTGGGGTGGAGCGAAAACCAATCTTTTTCATTTGTATGTCTTTATGATCGTGGTGCGAGAACTCTTAACCCGATTCACGAAGTTATGTAACACAAATTTTTAAGTATTTTGAGCAATGAAATCGGTCCAGTAAATAGATTTTGACATAAATATCGCGCTATTAGATACGCTCGAACCGTCTGAAACTTGAGATAAGTAAATAATGTACACACAATTTACAAGTAGTTTCTTTCTTTGTTATATCTATATTGTACACCAAGTAACATACATGATCAAAAAGAAATAACGATTCTGAAAGAATGTACAAAAGTGGGCTTATCTCTACCAGCCAGCCTTCGAGTATTGGATACTATAATTTCGAAGTGCGAGCGGGGTCATTGCAATAAAAAGATATAAAAATATAAAATTAGATAGCAAAAAGCAATGGAAAAATAATTTGAAAATGTTTTTGATATATTAAAACTTATTTAAAAGACAAAGAGAAAGAAAAGAATTTAATACAGAAAACTAGCTTTTCCTATAATCATTGGCGTATAATACCTTATAATTGCAGGTTGGACGGCACTCGCGAGGACTTGGTAGACATGTTCATCGTTCACACAATCGAGGAGATCTCTGGCCTCATGGACGCGCACGCCCGCTTCAAGTCCACCCTCGGCGAAGCTGACAAGGAATACCAGGTAATAATATACAACATCATTATTATTGCGCCGTAGGATGCAATTGATCATAATGAGCCAAGAGATGCAATCACTGCGGAAATTTAACTTTAAGATATTTTACTCTCAATACTTAAATGACACTTTTATTTTCTGGAATATAAATAAACTAGCGACCCGCCCCGGCTTCGCACGGGTGCAATGCTGATACTAAATGTACTACAGAAGGTCTTTGCGCTTTGTCCTATCCAGTCCTTCCCCAGTTATAGGCACACGCCGCCGGCTCCGCGGCCGGTACCGCCACAGCCGTTATGTCCCTGCATTTTAAATGTGTAATATCTTCTAAACTATTCATTTAAATTACATGCTGTGAAGGGCCATATTGATCTATATTAAATGCGCAATGTATTTAAGGTACTTAATTGGATAAGGATTAATTCTGTATTGCTTAAAATCGCTTCGTAAATAAGGCATTATTTCTTGTAAAAAGCAAAGGATAAAATAACGGTTATTGTGTGTTACCACTAAGAGATAGACATATACCATCGCGAACTTTTTTGTAGACCATTTTAAGGTGAACAATACTGTACTACATTATTTTGATCTATCTCGTTGGGTTCAGCCAGCGTTTGCAATGAAAGAGCAAAAAAATGTGTTTATTTACGACATCACATTAGAAACCTCTAAATTATCAGTGTTTTTCTACTATGTTATGCATATATTATACATATAAACTTTCCAGTTGAATCACTATCTATTAAAAAAAACCGCATCATAATCCGTTGCGTAGTTTCAAAGATTTAAGCATACAAAGGGACATAGGGACAGAGAAAGCGACTTTGTTTTATACTATGTAGTGATAAATATTTCTGGACAATTTACATAGCGCCATCTTGTCACAAATTGAACGCAATGCTTGTGTTATGGGTACTAGACGACTGGTAAATGTACATATATACATAAAAAACACCAGACCAAGACAAAAAAACATATTTATGCACACAAATGTTTGTCTTGTGCGGGGATCGAACCAGCGACCTCGGAGTCAAAGTAGCCATTGCTAGCCATTCGACCACCGGGCTCGGCAGTATATTATAATAGGTATACTCGTATATAAGTTGTTGTTAAAATTTAATTCCAATTATCTTATAGTACAAACAAAGAAACTTAATAAGAAAACCGAAGACGTTCGGTACTTAGATAAATAAGGTATAATATACAGGATTACGAAATAAAAATGAACATTGAATCCTAATACTATTTCGAGTATCCTAATACTAATACTACACACTATAAATATAGTATTAGAATCTCCTGTACAATAATAGACGAAAAATGTTATTAACGTTGATCAAATAAGTAATACCCACGTTTTATTTATGTTTCAGGCAATAGTGAACTTGGTACACCAAGTGGAGTCCATCGTCAAGCAACACCAGATCCCTGGAGGATTAGAAAACCCCTACACCACACTTACCGCTCACGTAAGTAAACAAATATTCACTCTTAAGTCACTAAATCCTACCTATCGATTTACAGGCAGGTCTACTTCGTAGTAAAGTATAACGAATAGTAGGGCCAATGTCGAATCAGCAAAAACACTCACATGAGAAATTTTAAAGAGAAGATTTAAAAATAAATTACATTAGTATTGTTCCACCATAAGTTCTTCACACTAACACCCAGCACTAAACACACCTTAATTTACAAAATGGATACAATTTATCCGGCATTGACTTTCTCTAAAGTTGGCAGCCTTGGGATCAATGTCGTTAATTGTACAACTCGGACAAACTAACATGACATTTAGCACAGAAAAAACCTAATATCAAAAAACAGCAAAAGAACAACTTATTTTATTAGTATTGCTACTGGCCTCACATGATGACGGCGGGGCTACTCGCGAAGCAGAGGCAGGGGAATCGATTTCCGAGCTAGCTGTCCGACCGATAGCTGTCTTATTAATTGGATCGAGTTGTAATAGGCTATTTGGCAATTCTTTTTCAGTTTGTTATTTATGGAAGTCACAATACTATAGGTAAAAAGATATGATAACTTGAAAATCACAATTTTGGACTTTCCCGAAACGCTTCAAAAGACTATTTTGTATGCATAGTACCATAACAAAAAAATATAGTTTTTTTTATTATTTCTCCAATGGTAATTATTTGTTTAAATAACTTCATCCTTTCTAATTGAACTTTCGCACTAAACTTTGATCGACCATAAAAGAACTTGAACGTAACTTATTAATACATCACAGATCGTTCTAGTGTCTATAATTTTAGAACATTGTCAAGCAGGCTTTCTAGTAGTTCCAATATTAGGACGTTTTTTACAATCGACTCACCCAAGAAATCTTGGTGTACAGGAGCTGAACCGCAAGTGGTCGGACGTGCGGCAGCTGGTCCCGCAGCGCGACGGCACGCTGGCGGCGGAGCTGCGCAAGCAGCAGAACAACGAGACGCTCCGCAGACAGTTCGCGGAGAAGGCCAACGCCGTCGGGCCCTGGATCGAGCGGCAGATGGACGCCGTCACCGCCATCGGCATGGGCCTGCAGGTACACGCACCTACTAATAAGGGTCCAATCAGACAAACCGGCTCGGAGAGGAGAGCAGATTTTGGATGCAATTAAAATAGAGTTTTATGTCAATGTCATAAGGTTTACTTTAAAAATCCACATTGGCTATCGAGCATTCTCATATAAAAAAAGAAATGAATTTAAAGAATCAACCTTATACCAATGATCCAAAACTCAATTTTAAACGTCACCAAAATCTGCTCTCCTCTTCGAGCCGGTCTGCGGGTAAAAAAAAATGGGTGTGGCTGTGTCATGGACACGGTCGTACCGTACGGTGTTGTATAGATATAATAAATAAATATAAATATTTCTGGACAAATTACACACGGCCATCTAGTCCCAAACTAAGCAAAGCTTGTACTATGGGTACTAGATAACTGATATTATACTTAAAATACATTATTTTTTTGTAAATGCATACTTATAATACATAGAAAAATACCCAGACCAAGACAGACATATTCATGCACACAAACATTTGTCTTCGCGGGGATCGAACCCGCGACCTCGGACTCAAAGTGGCCATTGCTAACCATTCGACCACAGAGCTCGTTATATATATATGCTCTAAAATTATCTCAAAATGGCAGCGCTCCCCCTCTCCCGCACGCCATGTTCCATAGTCCTTACTTAGCGTAATAAATTATTTGATCCTTCATCTAACCAGTGGTGTGATTGAATTTTGGATAGAGATGATAGATTTGTAGCTGCAACACCAAACTGTATCCCCCGATTATCATTTTTTTTTTAACTGCATCCCTATGGAAGTAATTTTAAAGACGTATTCACGTCATAAGAAAGATGCAAGCGACATGGGAGCCTTCAAGAACGGGTCTAAATTTCCCTTAAAAGCCTGGCAACGGATCAGTGACCCCTTGGTGTTACTGATCTTCATAGGCAGTGGTGATTGCTTTCTATCAGGTGACCCACATACTCGTTTCTCCCACTCTCATATAAAAAAGCAGCATCGATCGTTGTGGAAGGGGAATGTCCTATGTTCAGGAGTCGACGGTATTATCGACGGTGGTAGGTAGGTATATACAAGACTTGAGTGTCACGATCGATGTTCATATTTCAGGGCTCCCTGGAAGACCAGTTACACAGGCTGAAGGAGTACGAGGCAGGAGTGTACGCGTACAAGCCACACATTGAGGAACTCGAGCGCATCCACCAGGCTGTACAGGAAGGCATGATCTTTGAGAACAGGTACCATAATCCTAGATCATAATTATACATTGGGGTATTTTACGTTGGAATCATTGGTTTCTTTTTATACTATGTAGGGTGGCAGACAAGCATACGACCTCGCATGATATGAAGCGGTTACCGTAGCCATATTAACGCACGCAACATGAAGTATCGCTCGTGCGCCGCCACCCCCGCTGCCATCGCAGCAACTCAACACAGGAACACAACAAACCTGCTGCGATATTCTGTCAGGTGGAGGTATTTCCCCAGTCGGGCAGCTTACGAATACGCTGTACCCTACTTGACCCTACCTCTGATTTACTTTTCACCAATTGTTTGAAGCATCATCTGTGTCTATGTAACTTCTAAATAAATGGGACAAGTTTATTGCTGTTGTCTTTATGTGGGGATGGTGCTTCATGAAACAGTAGTTCTTGAGATACCTATATCGATGAGAAGTGAGAAAATGTGGACCTTTTATAAATAATGAATTAATCCTTTTGGAACGTAAATGGATTCATCAACATTTTCGGTTCCGAAGACAACTTCATTTGCAATATGCACCCAGCTAATCAATGAGGCACTATCGAGAGGCATTTAATTAACAGTAACTTACGAATATCCCGGTGTCCCGTGGGAATTTTCAAAAACTCACTTTGTGCACCCCTAGACCTCATAAAGAAGCTACGTCACGTCCCAAATTTAGAATCTCTACACCCAGCGGTTTGGGCTGTGCGTTAATATAGCAATCGCACTCGACTGCAATATCAACGCACAGCCCAAACCGCACTCAGTCAAAGTCAGTGTCAGTTTCTTCTTTTATAGATATAAGATTGAATCACCAGAAAACGTCCAAGGAAATATTAGAGTTAAATTCTGTTCCGTACTTACCCACGTTATTTCCTCGGCAGATATTCACAATACACAATGGAGACGCTCCGCGTCGGCTGGGAACAACTGCTCACCTCCATCAACCGCACCATCAACGAGGTTGAGAACCAGATCCTCACACGCGACTCAAAGGGCATCACGCACGAACAGCTCACAGAGTTCCGTTCATCGTTCAACCACTTTGATAAAAATCGCACCGGTAAGAAAAGGTTTTTTAACCGACTTGTCAATGAAGAAAGTCCTTTTGTTTCTTTCGTGTATACTAATAGTATATGCATTTTTTTTTACTCACATCTCTACAAATTTTAAACTCTGTCATCGAGAAATCTTCGCTATACGTGTAATATTTTAGTACTTATGTAAAATATTTCAAAGCGACAAAGAAAAGGAATGTACCTAAGTATATATGGAGACAGACCAAGATTTTGTAGAAACTAAACTAAACGACCGATTTCCTTCTTTCTTTCATTAGAATCGTCGGTGATTGTTAAACTCTACATACGTAAAGTTGACGAAAGTATAAGTATCGATGTCGGTTCATCTAACGACAAATAAATGACTAAAAGGCTTGCACCAGAGGCCTGATGGCAGAGCTATAATTGCTCTGCTAAAGGAAGTAGGGGGAAACCAGAAACCCGAAATTTGAAGCACATATTCGGAGGGTAGAGAAAACGAAGTAGGAGATGCAACAGTTATATAAAACTTGTTACAAGAATAAAGTCGTGAGCACGAATAACTGGAATACTTGGAAAAAAGTCCATAGAAATGTTATTTATGACTTTGTTTGTATTCACAGGCCGCCTAGCACCTGAGGAGTTCAAGTCATGCCTAGTATCCCTAGGCTACAGTATCGGTAAAGACAGGCAAGGAGACCTCGACTTCCAGCGCATACTCGCTGTCGTCGATCCCAACAATACAGGTAAATATTGTAAAACTACAAAAAAAACGTTTCCATTAGGCAAATAGTTTGGGGCTGACTATATTCGCTTGCCGAATGATTGATTCTGCGGCCAATTTGCAACAATCATTTACTACAGTTGGCCGTTCATTCAAGATTAGCTGACTCGTTACGTAAATTGGAGCTTGCATCCCTATTTACGTAACTTAAGAGTCAGCTAATCGATATTCTGCCGTAAGTTATTTGACTAATAGGGCGGCAACCAGCTTAACATTAAATTTTTATTCCTATTTCACATGAAGAACAGCGGTCTAAACAGCTAAAGGCTTAAAGAATTGGGGCCAAAAATATCTAAAAAAGGCTTGAAAATAGTACTAATACTACAGTAGACTACAGTCTATGCTAGTTTTAAGATTATACTAAACCTCTTACACCATGAACACCTTGCTTAAACAAATATTATTTCTATCAGGTTACGTGTCGTTCGACGCGTTCTTGGACTTCATGACTCGGGAGTCCACTGACACAGACACCGCTGAACAGGTCATCGACAGCTTCAGGATCCTCGCTGGTGATAAGGTTAGCTGCAGTTGATTATATTACCGTTAATAATTCACCTCTCAATATCTATTCAATTGTTTACCGAAATATACGAGTATGTGTATTAAAAGGTCCAACGTAGGATCACTCTTTTAAAAGGCGATAAAAGTCCTAGTTATGTTATCCTACTTAGGTTATGTTATTTCTAATCAATATTTTTATGAACGGTTCAAACTACTTATAGTTTAAGTTGCTGGATGGTAGGTAGACGCAGACCTTTGCATCACCATAACCATAATGCTGAACCAACATCTGTGCGACTGTCTGAAATTATCAAATTAAAAACAGTAGTCATGTTGATACAGAAGGTTGTAATTATTTTGTATCTTTAGTCCGTTATGTTGTCAGGCTTTCCATGCGTTGTCAATTATGTACTTTGAGATACTGTTCTTCTAGATCTCCCTCTCTATTCTTCACAATTTTTACTCCAAGCGTTGTTCCGTTGAACCGATGTTCCAAGAGAATATTTTTTCCTTGCTATTCGCATCTTTCGGTGACGTCAATGTCTACTTCCTGGTATACTCCTTTATCATATTGTGTGACGAGCTTTATAAAAATTACAAATCTCGTTGCACCTCGTTTCAAGAAACAGAGCGAAGAAACTTATACCCACTCATAGAGCCATGTGGAGGGGAAGCATTGTAAATAATGCAAGTAGATAGGAAATTTTCCTGAAAGAAGATGTCACTTTATTTTTAATTGTAAGTAAAACTGAATTCAAAAACTTTTAAAATATTCTTGCCCCAGCCTCGATCGAACCCACATAAATACGAAAAAAAACAACACTTGGTACTTTTATAGCGTCAATCGATAGAATTAGTTACCGACGATAAATTTTCAAAAATAAGTGTCTCAAGTGAAAGGAATAGGTACTATTTAATTTTATGTTTTAAGGGCATCGATCAATTTATCCAATGGCATCCAATGACCTTGCATACCTTGTATTCCTAACTTCATATAAGACTATATGAAGTAAGCTTAACGGAACGATTTCTATTCCTTGGGAAATGGGCAGTATTGACATTAATCTATAGTGTTATGTAAATTCTCATGTTAGTTCATTTCGTAATATTATGACTATGGTGAATTTTGTCCACGTGCAGCCATACATCACCGCGGAGGAGCTGAGACGCGAACTGCCGCCCGATCAGGCGGAGTACTGCGTGGCGCGCATGCAGCCCTACCGCGGCTCCGGCGCCCCGCCCGGCGCGCTCGACTACATGGCCTTCTCCACGGCGCTCTACGGCGAGACCGACCTCTAGGTAACTAAGACTCCGACTACTGCGGCAATATGCAGCCCTACCACGGCCCCGCGGCAATGGATCGGAAATAAAAACATATCTCCATACCATATTTTTTTTAGTTTCAAAAAAAGAAATTACCCATGTGTCCATTATTATCCTAATTAAATAATTAAGCTAAACCAGAAACATTTCCTAAGCTAAGGACTGCCCAATTTTAACTGCTGTTACTGTAACTCCTATAAACCGGTTGCGAAGAACATAATAAACATTAGAGGTAATATAGTGCTCATAGCTCTACAAATTAGCATCAATTACTTCCCACAAAAAAGATCTACATTCCAAAGAAAGTAACCGTGACAAATATCTGGCGCGACGCCAGTGTTTCAAGTTGGCATAGTGCCGCCAGTCCCAATATATTATTATCACTTTACTGATTCGTGTTTGCCTCAGACACAGGTCACCGCCGCACCACCGGACATGATCACCTCGACGACATCCACCAGGAGCGAGCTGGAGCTCCAGACTTCGCCAGGTCACCGCACCGACCCTATCGACGCCCGAACACCAAGCGGGGTTGGCGTGAACACTCAAAGACTTCCTGCCTTACATTAACTACACTCACCAGTCGCCCTAAAGTTAATATAATGCAAGCGGTCTTTGTTGTAACTTAGTCCTAATACAGTTCTATATTAAATATGTGCAATGTTCAAACCAAAAAAGCCATTAACTTTGATACAGTAAATCTCTTCTCCCTGTTGTTTAGCAACCTTTTGGCTCAAATCGGAGAAATCATACGTGTACAACTTTCTATTTATACATTAGCATTAGGTAATTTTTAACTTTTATATAAAATTCTCAGGGACGTCACAACAAACTTATTTGTAAGATAATGGTGCTAATATTAGGCTTGACTAATGTGTGACACCAATACAAGACTCATTCGCATTGTGAGAATGTTTTTGTTATATTTTTTTATTTATAAGCAAACATTATTTATACAAGTTCAATTTTTAATTACTGCCATTAGTAATTTTATAGTACTTCGATGGTAGGTACACATTAAGTTATCAAAATTTATAAATGTTGCAGGGAAGTGTCACCCAAATTATTTATATCACATAGATTGCCATAGCTTGCCTGCATCTATTTATTTATCATCGTGAATATCATTTTTATATGATTATCGTTTGTGAGAGTATTTGGATGGAGTACTCAAAAATAAATGATCTGCCATATTTTTTTGTCTTTTAATAATGACTGCGTTGTTAATCCAACCAATTATATTATGAAGAGGAAACCGTGGTATGTAGATTAAGAATGGATTATGTGCCCAAAAAGTATACTAACTCGAATGTACAGCTAATTTAATAAAGAGCTCTTAAACACAAATATCATGTTTATTTAATTTTCAAACTTCTTACTAAGCTACCTTATGTGAAACAAAAACAATAACTGTATATTACAACCAACGTAACAACTCTAAACCATAGCAAATATATTTGAGACATATATCATAGACATGTCTTTCACAAGTAACACAGACCTAACAAGCTTTTGCAAATAGTCACAGTTTGACCAAAATTCTTGCGTAAAAAAATTACATTTTGGATCTACATGTATTTTTTATTACATATATCAGTATCCCTTTTCTTGTTAAAATGTTTATATCATTTTCAAAGCTAGTATTATTGTCTATATAATAGTATGTTAAAAAATATAACAAGACAATTATATTAATTATTCATATAAGATTTAATCTTGTGACAAAATATTATAGGTTGATGACGTCACACTGTGACTCACACAGGAGAAATATAAGATGCAAAAATTCGTCAGCAACACAAACCTTCCTGGTAGCTCAGTTGGAAGAGCACTCGACCAGTCATCGAGAGGTCGTGAGAGAAATCCCACCTAGGGGGGGCAGGTGAATTTTTCCATTTTTCAAAAAATGAAAATATTAAATAAATCCATTCATATCATAAATACAAAATCAAAGCAAGAAATTAACTTTACATAAATATTACATATTCCACTTTATTACAAGTCAACAATATTTTTAGAATTTATTATTACATACATCCTAACCACCAGCACTTGCTTTTATATTTATGGGATATTTAATATTCAAGCCTCCTCTGGACCCAAACTGCATATCATATTGTCATAAATAATAAAAAAAAACGACAATTTAAACTACATAAACAAAAATCTAATAATCAAAATTATATACAATATCTATATAACTACAGGGATAAACATAACATTACAGGAAAGCCAAAAATAAAAATATACAAAAGTAACTCAGCTACACCTACCTTTAAGTCTTAATGGTCCTACAGGCGATAATTTGCAATTGACAATGTGTCTATGTCATATTCTGGATTGACATATAGGGGATACTTTTAATTCAGGTACTACATTCTTGCGTCCAAGCTATGGGCTGCAGAAGCTAGTCTACAATAAACTTCATGAAAGCAGTAGTTAGTAACCCATACATATTCTAAGGTTTTCCCAGGAGTATAGGGTTCTTTAAGAAAAGTGTGTAGGGGTTATTAGTGTTGGCATGAGTGCGTAATGCCCGTGATGTCACAAACATCAATATGCTGCGTTGATTGCTTACCATTAGGCATGTTGTATACTTGTTAGGCACTCAAATCAAAACAAATCTTAATGGTACAAAAAGAAATACATTACAAAACATAGTATGCTGACTATAACTTTGCCTTTCAGTTACGTAACACAACTATTGATTCATGGAGGCTTGACATTTACCTACCTGCATTGTCATAAGGTGTGTATAGCAAGCAACCATCTATAAAAGATGCACAGTGTAATAATACGAAACTAGGATTTTTATCAACGACGAAATGCATCAAAAATCCTGACTTGATTCAAATTCTATGAGATATATAAGTAACAGTACCGTTTTAAGATTCATTGATAAAGTACCTTTGGTACTTACATCAGGATTCCACAAAAGACCAAGAAACAGATTTTTTTTATGTATACTATTAATAAGCCTAAAGTAAACTAGTAGACTTAATTCTACATTTATATGCATTTATATAAATGGAAATATGCCCAATAAAGACTTCAATGCAATATACTCGTAAAACAGAAAATTACAAACATCATAAAAACTATTTATGAGAAAAATACTCGTATGTTTCGGAGGATAGCAACAACGCAAAAGTAGATATCTACAGAATGCTGTATTTAAGACCAAAGTAAGTAAAATACAATGGACGATAGAGGCATTCTGAATAAGAGGAGCCTTGTAGTAACCCAAACCCCTTTCAAAAGGAACTTTTAAAGATTTTTGTTGATCTAGATTTACATACTATCAATATAGTGACTATTTCTTTTCTTCATCAGCCTTTGGTTGTTCTGCCGTAAGCAGGGCACTCTTAATGCCTACTTTCTTGAGCTCCTCTACAAGTTCCCCTGACTGGTGCATCTGAAGCATAATATCACAGCCTCCAACAAACTCGCCATTGATAAATACTTGAGGAATTGTTGGCCAATTTGAATAATCTTTTATACCTGAAAAAATTATGCAATATTATAAAATTAGGTTGTTTCTAGATTTACTATTTTATACAAAGCTATTATAGGGTACATAGTGATATGAACACTGCAAAATTTTGTGTATATTCACTAATATGGTTCCAGGGAGACAACAATAAAAAACTATGTGCCAGAGATCATGTGAACTGAAGTCACGACCAACCTTGTCTAATAGCCTCATCCGATAACACATCATGGCTATCGTAGGGAACCGCGTGCATTCTCATAATCTGAACTACTGCATTACTAAATCCACATCTTGGGGCATCGGGGACTCCTTTCATAAACACTACTACTTTGTTATTTTTCACAATTTTATCAATTTTATCTTTTACACTAACGTCCGCATAGGATCGGCTAGAGACTTTTATTACATTATTGTAAATTGGAATAATGTTTCTCCGAAATAAGTTATTCATTATGATGTTCAAAATAATATGCCGTAACTCGTATGAGACTTTCAAAAATGAATTAATGAAAGGAATCAATCAAATCAGTCGATCCCGTATTGACTTGAGTTTAGCAATCTCTTAAATGACATGTGACATGTTTGACAGACAAGTACAAATGACATACAGACAACCTGTTGCTTTCCGCTTTCTTTTTTCTTCTTTTTTGCTACAAGACCTTGCAGCCATGTCTTATTTTGATTACCAATTTTTAATCAATCTTCAAAGCACTTCGATGTTTATTTACAACTTTCCACAGTACTTTTAATAAACTTATATATCGGTAAATGCACGTGTTTCTATTTTAATAAATCACACAAGCGGCGAGAGCTAATAATTAGTTGTCTTCACTTAGTTCTCTCACCATAGTTTACCAACCATTCAAATAATTATTTGAATCCGGACAAACCATAATGATATGTTTCGCTTCACACACTTCAATTTAACATTTGTCGCAAGTACAGTACAAGCAAAATGGATGTCAACTGTAAAACATAGCTACCGCATTATACTTCCACAATAATCGGTCTTATGCTATATGAATGATTTGGCTCCCTGCAAATTGTATCAAATCAGATCGTAAGTTCATCTGGTGGGGAGAGGGGCTATCCTACCTTACGTTTTTCCGTTCGCTTTCTATAATAATACTTTTATCACTATAATGCATATATTGGGGTGTAAGTGGTTCATCAACATCTTTGAACCAAAGCCAACTTCACCTGCACGCGGTGCACCCTGCTGATTGACAAACGAAGCTCTGGCGTAAAGAGAGGTAGGGAGCGTAATTGTAAGCTACCCGACTGGGGAATGTACCTCCACCTCACAGAATACCGCAGCCAAATAACGGTTTCTTTGAGGACTGTTGTGTTCCTGCGAGTGAGTGAGGTTACCAGAAAGGAAGGAGATGCTGCGATGGCAGCGGGGGTGGCGGCGCGCGAGCGATTTTTTATGTTGCGAGCGTTAATATGGCTACGGTAACTGCTTCACATCAGGCGGTCCGTATGCTTGTCTGCCACCCGACGTAGTATAAAAAAATAAAAAAAAATAAAAAAAAATGCTTCCACTGGCTATGTATTAATATTAAACAATTAACTACTTTTTCATTTTTTTTTTTCATCGCATCAATAAAATTGTTCAACTGATTACATTACAACATTACAACCAATAAAAAATGAAGATACACATCACAGTCTAAGTAATATACACTCCCTGATGGATGATGATGGGAAAATTCCAAAAAATCTCCACTAATATTTTTGTCAATTTTGTCCAGTCATTTACAAACAGTACCTACCTACTAAATAGGATTTAAATTTAAAGATCTTGTAATTTATTAGCATAAAAGTGGTTACACGCAACAATGTAAAACGTATTGTAATTAATTATTTATTAGTTTTAGTCACAGACATTCAATTTCAATTGTAAGCAGACGGAACATAAAATATATTAGTGTGAGTTGATCTTTCTGTCTCGCACGCTCTTGGAGGTTAGTGAATGTTGCTATCCCGTTTTTACACGTATACCAACATCTGTACTAGAAAAATATTTAAGATGGTGAAATGCAGTGCCTATTTGTGTGAAAGTACAACGTACGGAAATATACCTGGATTAACCTTTCATCGGTAAGTAAATATCGTTGGTTACTGAAACGAGGCAGGAATTGTGTAAATTATCACGAGTTTAAACGTTGTTGTATGTTCTACTTCTACTTATTTGAAGCCTTTGTCATTATAGAGCATGCATTGAAACAAACTTTCAATCACGAGGTATATTCAGTCACAGAAATAATAATTAGAGATCCTTTGACATGATAAGTACTTGTCATTATTATAGGGACGTATTTATTAACTTGTACATTATTTATATCCATTGTGCAAGAATAAATTGAATGCTAACAATAAAATGTATGTGGAAAACAGTGATTCTACAGTTAAATGAGTAGGTACTTATTATATTTTTTTTAAAGTCCTGGCTGAATAATTAAAAAATTACATTAGTCATTGATAATAATAATACAGTAATAATCATTAACTATTAATAGGTCTATTAATAATTAATGATTATAACTGTAGACAAATTCAATATTAATCAGCGCTCCTTTTAAATTAGCATAATAAACCTTAGTGAAAGACCTAGACTTCATCTCCTGTACTCTGAATGGATTCACAACAATTAAATAGTTCTAAGTAATAATTGTAATAGATTACAAGTTGTGATAATAGGAATACTACACTATTGCATTTGGATATTCGTATAATGATCTGCGATTTGATACGATGCGATGCAATATTTGTTGTAGATTTCGTTTTTTTGTGAATATGTTTTTCGTGATTAGCAACTCCGTCCGTGTAGTTGCGGTTGTGTGTGTGGTATTTACGTGTGTTTGTTTTGAAGTGCATTCAAACTTCTAATGTTTATATAGTTTGCTTTTCTGCTTACTCTAATGAATGTCTGTGGTTTAAGTATACTTTAATTCATTTGGCAATAATTTTGCAATTTCTATCCAACCATAAAGCAAGATTGGAGATTTTGAAATGGTAACAGTAAGCACTATTTCCAGACTTTTTGGCGCAACTTAATTAGCACGGTTGTGCTGCTAAACAAGTTTTCATAATTTAATTTATAGTGATATTGATTGAAAATAGAGATAGTGTACTATTGTGCAAGTAATTATTTGAGTGTTATGCACTCAAATTAGCAGAATCTTTAATTAATAGTGTTTGAATCGAGGCTGTTGAGTCATTCCAAGATGCGTACAAAACATCAGAAAAATTGTACTGACGGTTTTACTGCTGATTTATTACAAGTAATGAAAGAACATGGTTCCTGACGATATTTTTCGGCATGTCTCTGAACCCGGAAAAAAGATATAGAAATAATACAAAGACGAGCTCTAAAGGACACTGATTCCAGAGCCGTAAATTTCATAAATAATGCACTTTTTTCATTATACATCCTTCTCACTCCGCTCTTTATATTACCTGTGATCTGTCATCCGCGTGTTGGTTTGGTTTTCCAAAAGAGTATTGTAATCTTTGGTTTTGCATTTCATCGCTTTATTTTGTGAATTTACTACCTTTTCTCAGTTTACATGAAGATGGAAAACACTGAAGAAGTATTTCACTTTTTAGAAGAATTTTCCAAGCGAAAGCCCAAAATCATTCCACAAGAACTCAATGATTACTTAGCGTACGTTGCACGTACCGGGGACCCTGTCTACCAGTGGCCTCTCGTTAAGAGTTTATTTAAAGAAAAGCTATTAAACGTAATCACGGACTTCTATGAAACCTCACCAGGTATTGACATTCCACCATATCCAAATGTAGACCCTTTTAACTACGATACTATGAAAAATAGCCTTTTAGAGCGTTTAGACACATTTACATCAGCACCTTTCACTGTACAGAGGATTTGTGAGCTCCTTACGTATCCTCGTAAGCAATATAATCGTGTGGATAAATTTATGAGAGCGATAGAGAAAAACATTTTAGTAGTCAGTACTAGAGAACCTGGAATGCAGCGCCACATTGAGCCCGAAAATGGTGAGCCTATGGAACCGATTGTGAATGGTTCTGACAATAATTCGGAATATAATGTAGATGTTGAAATGGAAGATATGTCATGGAAAGAGAACTCAGAACAACAAAAGCAACAAACCTCAGAACCACAGCCAAGTTCATCAGATTCACATATTACTGTCCATGACATTGAAGCTAGGCTTAGAGCTAAGAAGGATGCCGCTATGAACACGCAAGAAAAAGTGACAACTCAATATGAGTCTGTTACTCCACCAGAACTTAATATAACCCCTGATGCACCTATTGAAGAAACTAAAGCAGTTGAAACAACTGTTGCTCCTGCTATATCTGCCAGTGAAGAACAAAAACCTGAATCTACAGACATAACAGAACCTAATGAGACACTTAATGAGACACCTAAGACTGATGTAGAAATGAAAACTGAAGAACCTGAAGATTCTCCAACTCAAACTTTAGTTATTCCTGAAATTCAAATAGACGATGCTGACATGACTGAACAAAAGCTTAATGAGCAATCTGATAGTAACAATGCCAAAATGACTGAAGAAAAAGAGAAACCAACTGCGGATGAACCAATAAAACCAGAAAGTAAACCAATATCTGATAATGTACCCACACCTGTTGATGAAAATAGTTCGGATTCAAATAAAGAAGATACAGAACCAAAGCTTATATCTGAAGTTTCAACATCGAGTGAAGAGAGTTCATCATCAAGTGATATCACTGATGGAAATAGTAATTCTCCAAAGACTGATGAAGTTCCAATTGATGTGCAAGAAGAATCTAGCCAGTCTGATACAAACACAGAACCAGAGGTAATGAAAGAAAATGAACCGCTTGCCGTTGATGATAAGACTGTTAATGAGGATACACCACCTGCTTCAATCCAGCCTGACAATTATTCGATATCTGATGTTAACTCAGAATTGCCCCAACCTCCTCCTGAGGAAAGTAAGAAATCTGAGGAGCCTATAGCCAATGTAGCTCAGGAAGAGACAGAAAATGTGGAAGTGGCGGAATCTGCTGAAACTGAAAAGGAGGAAAAAGAACAAAAGGCTGATAATACTGAAATGTCAAATGAGACAACTCCATCGTAATATCAAAAATTTGACTACAATGAATGGTAATGTTTCTATTTTAAGTATACAATGTAGTGTTTCAGCTACGTAGCTGTTGGACTGCATGTTCTTTATGGAACCGTGTGGTGACGAACAGCAAGTAGCTGTGATTCAGACTTAATTAAATACAATGACAGGCCTGCTTACTTTTTAGATTTATCGTATAGCAATTGTGTTTGATGGGTGGTATGTTATATGTATTAGATTCACCTTTTAGATCTCAATTGAATTGTACTGACAGTGATGGAAATGTACACTGTAAATTGAATTTTTTGTGAACAAAATGGATGACAATGGATGTGATTTTATATTTGTATGTGAAATAAAAGGATTTATGTTCATTTTAGTGTATGTACTTCTGTCGGACCTCAATTATATTTTAAGAACCCAATGTTTGCCGCAGCTGGTGCTGGTTGTGCCCACAGCTGCTTTTTATAATACATTGCTGTCTTCTCGAAGATAGAAATGCAATATAGTCTGTAGGGCAAAGTTTCTGTTCCATTTATGTCCTAAGGGAGTCAGTGGGGGCTGAGGTGTGGGCAGAATTTAGTATCACATATGCTTGGAAATTTTATTACCATTGGCCATACAACTGATAAGCAAATGTTTTAAAAGTCTCTGTGGATCACACAACTTAAGTTATTTGGCTGCGCTCTTCTGTGAGGTGGGATTACTTCTCCAGTCTAACGACTCGACATGCCCCACCTCTATCTCCAGATTGTTTAATGAATGGAGTAAGAGCAATAATAAACTTTTATTATACGACTATTGCTTGCGATTTCGTCTGTAATTTAGTTTTGTTATGCACTACTATTCAAAAATATTTTTTTTATTGCAGGAAAGATTTGGATCCTTAGAACTTTTTATGCTATGCATTTTTAACAGGTGAATTTCAATTACTTTAAATGACTAACCTTTTTCACTGAGATCAGATTTACAATGAAACAAAGCCAAAATTTTGCTCGAGACTAGTATACTCTACTAATAAATAAATTCATTTTATAATTTTACCCTTATACCCTCGCGACGTTTTTAGTCCTCGGTTATCCCAACGGTGATAAAACAGTAACTCACTTAAATAGCAACAAGTTCGGATCCCAAACATCTACAGGCTACATTAACCGCGTCCCGTCAGGCGGGCTGAATACTTGTTTGTTTCTCGTCAGAAGTGATATAAAAAAACGGTAATTGGTAATGCGTTTGCATCAACCCATTCATCCCACTGCTAGGACACGGTCTCCCCTCAATCGAGTGTTTAGAGTGTATTCCACAATGGTGCTCAAATTCAGGTTGGCAGAGGCCAGCGTGTTTTCAAGTCCGGTCTTTGCCACTGTCATCAGTCTCGATTTAGAGTGACACGCGCAACGACATCCAGTTCCTCAGCAGCAATGGCACTGTGTGAATGGAGTGACATTTAAAGCCTTTAGTAAAACAAGTTTAATAAAAAATACTTATATTTAAAATTCTATTTACAAAACGTAACAACATTATTAAAACTAATATAAAAATATAAATCACAGTTCTATTGCAAAAATTCTAAAACCTGTTCAAAATAATACCTACTTATAATACAGTTATTACTATCACCTATTTACAACCTTTGATCTAATTACCTACATTAATATTTCTTATTTTTTGCCACCTAACACTTTTAATTCATTTCTCATAATCTTCCCTGCTGCGTTTCTAGGAATGGCGTCTATGAAGGCTACTCCTCCTTTAAGATGTTTGTATTTTGTAAGTTTTTCAGCGACCAGGTCGTAGACTTTGTCTTCAGTGAGCTTGTGGCCCGATTTGAGTACGACGAAGGCCTTGGGCACTTCGCCCGCGAGTGGGTCTGGCATCCCAACAACAGCCACATCAGCCACTTCAGGCATTTCCATGACAACGCTCTCGATTTCAGTGGGAGATACCTGTAAATGGGAATATTTTTTAATTACCCTAGCTCGGAAATAATAAAATCTTTCACTAACTACACTAGCAGCCTACAAGAATTATAGTATTTTTTCCCTTAAAATTATGTTTATTTATCTCGGGCTCCTACGTGCTTCGAAGGGCTCGTTAAGCCGTCGGTCCCGGCTCTTGTCGTTAGATGACAGTCGTTAAGCCAAGTCAGTGGCCTTTAGGCGGTTTTAAAACACTGGGCTCCGCCAACCCGTAGCAGCTGCGCGGTGGAGTACGCTCTACACCCCTTCGATTGAGTGGTGACCCGTATCCCAGCAATGGGATGAATAAAAGTTGACGATGATAAGAAGAAAATAAACTTAGTTATTTATTAATACAATGTTTAAAGTCTTACGTCACAGCGCTACTTTGTTATGCAGTCAACCCTGGCATACACATTTCGTAAAAGTTTTTTGAATGGAGTGGTCAGGGTGTCAAGTGCTTAAGCATTTCGCTCTAGTAAAAATCATTTTACGCCTATTTTAAGAACCCCTATGTATAGTTTCATCCCCTACATACCTGATTGCCTTTAACTTTGATGAGTTCCTTCGTGCGATCGACGATGTAGAAATAATGGTCTTCGTCGTAGTAAGCGACGTCGCCCGTGTGTAGCCAGCCGTCGCTGTCTATTGTCTCTTTGGTCGCTTTCTCGTTATTCCAGTAACCTTTCATCACCTGAAATCATGTCAAGGTATTTTAGTTGGGAGGGCAATCCAGAAGTAGAGTTCTAATTCAGAACAGGTTCACCTAAGCTGGGGGCATGGTTGGTCGAAACCCATAGTGAAGTAATGTAATGACTTCACTATGGCTTTCGACCAACCTACCAGTATTTAAATAACTTCCAATGGGAGTAATCTCATTCAATGGGCATATCAGAGTTTTAACCGGGAAAATACTAGTAAGTATCTAGTACTTACAATAGTCTGACTAATGTAAATTTATCCTTAGTGTTCTTTTCAAACTTGAGGAAGAAATGGCCCATCTTGAATCTTTTTTTTTTATAAGAGAGGGAAGCAAACCAGCATGGGTCACCTGATGGAAAGCAATCACCACCGCTCATGGAGATCAGCAACAGCAAGGGATCGCGTTGCCAGCCTATACTCCTTCCATTTTTTCTAGTGACCTCACTCACTCGCAGGAACACAACAGCCCTCAAGGGAATTGTTATTTGGCCAAGGGAATTGGTATTCTGTGAGGTGGAGGTACTTCACCAGTCGGGCAGCTTAAAAGATACGCTATGCCCTACCTCTCTTAACTAAACCTACTAATGAGGTGACAAATATCAAGTTAGTATTAGGCCATACACACCTCAAACTATCATAAACAAAAATGGAATGGGTACAAATAAAATTCACCTGAGGTCCTCTCAACAAGAGTTCTCCAGATTTATGTGGGCCGAGCATTTCGCCCGTGGTGAGCGAAACGATGCGAGCCTGGGTACTGCCGACCAGCTGGCCGATGGAGCCCACCTTGCTGTTCGGGTACACGTACGGAGTCAACAGCGTTACTGGAGAAGTCTCAGTCATGCCATAACCTATTATGGAGAGAAAAATTATAATGGTTATGTTCAGTATAGTATATATGTTAGGTACTGTAAATGTAATAAATTGGTCATCACTACATAGTATAAAACAAAGTCGCTTTCTCTGTCCCTATGTCCCTTTGTATGCTTAAATCTTTGAAACTACGCAACGGATTATGATGCGGTTTTTTTTAATAGATAGAGTGATTCAACTGGAAAGTTTATATTATGTATAATATATGCATAACATAGTAGAAAAACACTGATAATTTAGAGGTTTCTAATGTGATGTCGTAAATAAACACATTTTTTTGCTCTTTCATTGCAAACGCTGGCTGAACCCAACGAGATAGATCAAAATAATGTAGTACAGTATTGTTCACCTTAAAATGGTCTACAAAAAAGTTCGCGATGGTATATGTCTATCTCTTAGTGGTAACACACAATAACCGTTATTTTATCCTTTGCTTTTTACAAGAAATAATGCCTAATTTACGAAGCGATTTTAAGCAATACAGAATTAATCCTTATCCAATTAAGTACCTTAAATACATTGCGCATTTAATATAGATCAATATGCCCCTTCACAGCATGTAATTTAAATGAATAGTTTAGAAGATATTACACATTTAAAATGCAGGGACATAACGGCTGTGGCGGTACCGGCCGCGGAGCCGGCGGCGTGTGCCTATAACTGGGGAAGGACTGGATAGGACAAAGCGCAAAGACCTTCTGTAGTACATTTAGTATCAGCATTGCACCCGTGCGAAGCCGGGGCGGGTCGCTAGTTATTTATAATTAAGCTTACTTGGCCCACATCATTAATCATCTAGGTTGACGGAGCTTCGCTTCGCGGAGCTCCTATTTCCAGTGACAGGACACAAGCACAGACACAAGAAAACCCTAACCTAACCAAAAATCAACTCAAATCTAACCAAAATATGATTTGTCACATTGACCAAGTATTAGTCAGTATGAATAATAACTCATTTATTACATTAACCATAACATATATACTATAAATCGGCTTATAAATATATAATATTACTCCCCAGCCTGTCTGGGATGCATCTGGTCAAATTACGTTTATTCAAATCCTACATCTAGATGACTAATTATATCATATCATAATTCGACGACGACTACCTGCCGTAATAATTCGTAAACGAGTCTTGGTCTGAGTGTTTTCTATGTATTATAAGTATATATTTACATCAAAAAATGCATTTAAGTACATTTATCAGTTGTCTATTACCCATGGTAACCTAACCAAGCTTTACACTTAATTTGGGACTAGATGGCGCTGTGTAAATTGTCCAGAAGTATTTATATTTGTTATTATAATAAAATTATTTGTGTCATTATACACTTAGACGCAAAGATATATATTTCATAAACCATTAAACTAACCTTGGAGAAGTCTAATTTCATCTTTAGTCTTCTCACACTTGAGAAGAAACTTCTCCAGCATGCTATCAGTGGTGGGAGCAGCTCCCACCATGATGGTTTCTACTGACTGTAGGTGATCCTTCGTGACTAGCGGATGCGTAGCCAGGAATGCCAGGAGCGAAGGAACTACGAATAGTGTCGTGGGTTTGAACTTCACCAGGCATTTTAAGTAATCTTCTGGGGTGAATCTGAAAACCATAACTATATTTATTACGAACGTCCTTCTTCGTGAGATTGGGATTGCAGTATGGATTTAATCCATATTAACAGTACTTAAAATAGAAGAATAATTCCCAAAATAATTATAGTCGTTCCAAGATTCATTTTACCTGTTTTTTTATTGGCACTACATTCAGATCAGAACGTCTATCTTCAGAAACGTATAATTTCCTTAAAAGAACATGTTCCCGAGACGTTGCTCATGATTTAGCACTTGTTTACCAAGTAGTTTATGAATTTCCTATAAACTTACTTTGGAATAGAAACTAAGTGATAGCCAAGCCGCAGATTGTAGTTAAGAATTCCGTTGAACCCGTAGATGTGAAAGAACGGAGGGACGGTCAGCACCACATCACCTTTCCCTGAAATAATACCAAAACAAAGTTGAATTTAAAAGGTTGACATTAAATTTAGAACTTACTGTTAACACTTTTCTTATTTCAAATACTTGTTATCATCATCAGCCTGTATCTACCCACTGCTAGATATATGCCTTCCCCAGTGCTTTCCACAAAATACGATCCTCAGCTGTCCGCATCCAGCCGCTTTTTTGAGGTCATAACCATCTAGAAGGAGGACGTGTAACGCTTCGTCCTCCCGCACGCACCTCCACTCTAATACATTCCTCCCCTGTCTGCCATCACTTACTCGGCAGATATGACCAGCCTATTGCCACTTGAGCTTGCAAACTCTGAAGGATGATGATATACAACGCGGCATTTTTGTGGAGTGTCCGGGGTAAGTTATTATTAACTTATACATAATATTATTATATTATACAGTTATCTCATTTTTGAAATACGGATCACCGTTCAATCGACACGGATCCATTGCGGATTGGAAAAAAATAGTACTTTGAAGCCTGCTAACTTCGACCAGCTGCAGCAGCTAGGACATAGTTTATCAATGCCTTGATCTGCCCTTAAAGTCTAGGAAGTTAATTGAATCGATCCAAGACAGGTTACATCGATCGAGTAGAATAACAGGCGCATAAGACTACCGAATCATAAAATTCTATCGAATGTCACAAGCATATTTACGTTCTGTGGCCTGAACAAGACTGAATAAATCCTCATAATGTTTCATCAACGAGCTGGCTGGTCCTACTTCTCCCTCCTTTTACTAGAAAAAATCCAAATAACAGTTCCCAATAAATAAATATTTCTGGACAATTTACACAGCACCATCTAGCTATAAGCAAGGTTACTAGAGTGATTGTAATAACAAAGTGTGTCACTACAAGTTGTGCACGAAATATATTTATTGAGAGCTGAACTGTATTTACCTACTTATCTCAGCTGATATACGTATAGCTAACCTAAAACAACATCAGGTTATGGGCCGTATGTGCTAAAAGCTCGATTGATAAATAACACCGGTCAACAAAAATAAAAATAAAATTTGCGCATGGATTTATACACATTATATTCTGATTATATATGCTCATATATAAAAAAAAAATGTGATTACAAATCGGAAATATTTGCTTTTTAAGAATTTAGAGCCCATCAAAGAAAACATCATGAAGATTTTCTTATTTCTTCAGTAAGGAAGATGGACTCTGTTTTTGTCATGACGTAAAAGGTTTATTTGAAGAAATTGGTACTTATTCCATGTCTTCTGAATGGCGTTTTTTTTTATTGACAGACCAACAAAAAGTCTAAAAGCTGTACTACCTTTCCTGGGAACAAATTTCCATCTATTCCATTGGCACATTCCGTACAACTCAAAGAAAATTACGACAGCATAAAATTGCTATTAACTGCAATTAAATATATGTAATACAAGTGGGAAGTTATGGAGACTTCAAGGTGGTGTGTTTTTTGACTGGAATTCAAGGTGGATATACTAAACACTACTGATAAATTTGCTTGTGTGGTAGTAGAAATGATGCCGCTCACTAACGATAAAAACATTGGCCTCTGCGTACTGAGTACGAAGTAGGAAACTAAAATATTAAATGGGAAGCAGTTGTCGTTCCTAACACTATTAATGTCGACATTTCATATTAGATTGGGTTTACATATTGCTTATAAAACAATTTGTAAAGACTCTTAATCATGAGTTCGAAGCTTCCAAATTTTTGAAGAGTTTTTTCCAAAGCTTTCAGAGGAGAAATTTAATTTGTGGCCCTCAAATAAAAAAAATATGAATTGTGATGTTTTTCTGGAGTTAAAGCAGTAAGTAAGAAAGTTAGCTATGAAGAGAAAAAAGCCTCGAACATTTTTAAGGGTACTTAGTTCATGTTTTTTTTGGAAACCGTAGAGCTCTACGTTTCCAAAAATTATGACGAGTTGATCACTGACATGCTTACGAATTTTTCCATCATCGGATGTAGAATGTCTCTAAATATGCATAGGTTACGAGTATATTCTCATTTGGATAAATTTAAAGAGCTTATTCGGAAGAGCAAGGGGAATGCTTCCATCAAGATATAGTGGATTTTGAGAGACGTTACCAATACCAGTATACTGAAACCATAATGAGATACTATACTTGGGGGTTAATAAGAGAAACTTCTACTGAACATGACAGGAAAAGTAAAACTGTTAATTTTTAAACATTTTTACTCTATTTTAAAACTTATATTGTAAGAAAAAATCATAAATCATCTTTTAATAATTTATCTCTATGTCAATTTATTATGTAATTTTATTGGTTTAAATTTTTCCACTTTTTACTCATAAAAACAAATTAGGAACAATTTTTTGTTCTTATTCTTATTTCTAGGTATAAAAGCAATAAAACGGGTTATACATACTGTATAGTATGTATAACCCGTGCGCAAAAATGCTGTATACCGTTGTAATTCGTAAGTGATCGTAAAATATTGTGGTCGAAAATCTTAGTGTCGGAATTACTTACCAACATTATGGAAAGAGTTCGTCAACGCAAGGATTGTATGGCATCCCAAAACTAAAAGATTCGTCCGATTTTGCGATTTGGAAATTTCTTGTGCGGAATTATCTCAAAAATAAGGACTGGTGGTAGGTAATTGAGACTGATACTATCGATAATAAGCTGGCCGATATAGATCGGAAAGCAAGGACCACGTTATGCCTATTATTAGATCCTGAGTGTTTTACGCAAGTCTATAATGCAAAAACGGCAAAAGATGTGTGGGATCGTCCCTGTAGAGCCTATGAAGACGATGGGGGCGACGGATCACGTTACAACTTGTTGTTGTGTTGACGGATCATGTAAACTTGATAGTTTTGAGTCTATGGAGAAGTACATTTCTCGAGTAATTTTGATTGGGTAATTTCAATACTGTTGAGCGGTTTGACTGTGGACTACCGCCCACTAATAATGGCTGTGGATAACAGTGGAAATGAGGTTTGTCTAGAACAAATTAAGACTAAGTTGCTGCAGGAGGCAAATAGACAGAAAGATGCAAGCGTAAACGATACACAAGCTTTGTTAACAAAGAAAACGTTGCAGGATCATATAGTTACTAAAAACTATGGTCAAAAGCAAAAGTTTGTTTACAACTGTTATAAGTGCCATAATCTAGGGCACAAAGCTTCAGAGTGCAATGAAAAGAAGCAGGTTGCACGTGTGAATTCTGTGGAAGTGTGCATGAACACTGGTAATGAAAGGTCACACAACGATAATAGTTGGTTTTTAGATAGTCGCTGCTCGAACCATATGACCCACGACAAAAGCAAATTGTCTAATAACCAAGACGATAATTACTAAGCTCATACGAAGGCTGTCACGAATGCAGTACCGGAAGAATTATGGGCAGGAAGAAAATTAGTTGATCTAAGTCATTTTCATCGGCTATCCTACAAAATACAAATACTAAAGGATATCGATTGATGGATTCAAAGAATAAATGTCATGTTTTACGCGACGTAAAATTTTTAGAGAACGTATTTCCTGGGGATAAGGCTACTGATAAAGTAATGAAGAGCACTGCTGTTCCTTTAGACTTAGAAGAGGAACAGAACAGAGGAGAATCTGTGCCATATAATATGCCTGAAGTACACGTTGAAACGATGACAGAACAGCGTGAAAATGTAGAGATCAATACACAAGCCTGTAATGATAAGGATAATGTAGAGATCGATGTACATGTTGATGCGGAAGAAAGCACCAGCGCTGAACCGAAAGAAGATATAATCTTCGATGGCGTAAACATGTTGATTATTATCATTGTAGCGCCATTACTGACATTGACGGTGATCCATTAACAATCGAAGAGGCATTAAAAAGACCCGATCGTGATTTGTGGCAGAAAGCCTTTAACGACGAGTTGCAATCTTTGAAAGAAAATGGAACATAGTCGCTAGTGGATTTACCATGTGAAAAAAGCCGATACAATGTAAATATTCACCGTCTAAAGGATACATTCACTGCTTCAAATCAAGCGGGCCGTATGCTTGTCTGCTTTGGTATTTCTGGTACAAAAAATCTAGTTCACTAGTACTCCACCAATATAACTACTTTTAATATATATGTACATTACCTTTTTCCCCATTATACTTCATGATCTTGGGCATGTGGGTCTGCTTTAAATTTGAGACCAAGTTCTTATGCGACAGCATGACGCCTTTGGGCATGCCAGTGGTTCCACTGGAATACGGTATTAAGCAGATATCTTCACAATTCACGTCTGGCAGGTCTGCCTTGTTGTCACCCATTAATAGCGAACGAAAACCAAAGATACCTGAAGAAAAAAAAACGTTTTGTTAAAAATGGTTGCCAATTAATTTCTTAATATTATGGATTCCCTATGACCTGTATTGCAGAAATTTGGACGCTGACCCTAGAGTTGGTTCCCAACAAAGCGGAGATGTGCGAGAGGAGGCAATGTATGGACATTGCACTCCTCTTGACGCCGCACGTGGTATCAAATGTATGAAATCATATCCCTTCTCGGCTCGTCTCTGCTTTGGCGGAGTCCGCGCCTAAAGTCGCATAGTTGCAGGTTCCTCTCGCTCCGGCTTCATACGGGAAGTACTAAGTTAATTATCAATATTATCATTTACGTAGCTGTAACATTCTTAGCCAATACTTTTCTATTACTGAAAACTGTATGAAAATCCGTACAGTATTTTCTGAGATTAATCCGAATACACACACACTCGAGGCGACGTGAAACTTTAATAATAGAGAAGATATTAAACAAGTTAGTGGTAAGCAAATGTGTAATATGAATAAGAATGATAATGATTATCGTGTATGTAATGATTATCCTGATTCCGCAAACCTGCAGTTGAGCAGCGTGGTGGAGTATGCTCTAAAAACTCTATTTATTGCAGACTCGTATTTGGATGAAGAAGGGTTCACGACTGTTAACGATGATGATCTTGATTGTCAGCTTTTTCCGCGCCCACATAATAATTAAAGAAAGATAACATAGGTATTGTACTCAATTAGTCATGGTAAATATCACATAAATACTTATTTATTTGCAAGTGGTCAGTTACAGGGGATATACAAGTACTAAAAATATAATTTTAAAAGTAAGGTCGGTTGTCTCCCCAGCCTTGGGGAGACAAAAGTACCTACTGTAGAAGTTCTGATTGAGGGGAGACAGGAGTCCGAAGGGAAGTATTGACAGTTTTATACATACTTATTTCGCTGACAACCCTTATTCATCCCACTGCTGGAATCCCCGTTTCCTCTCAATCGAAGGGGTTTAGAGCATACTCTAGCACGCTGCTCAACTACGGGTTGGCGGAGGTCAGTGTTTTCTAGCCGCCTAAAGGCCATTGATTTGGCTTAACGAATGTCATGTAATGACAGCAGCCGGGACTGATGGCTTAACATGCCCTCCGAAGCACGGAGGAACTCGAGGATAAATGAACCCACCCATGGACAGGCTACGACCGATGTTGCTTAACTTGCGTGTTCGATTAGACTGACACGCGCAACGGCGCCATCATACTTAATCGATGATAATTTATAATTCATAGCTGCAACTTTGCTTTCAAGTCGAAATATACAGCGATTGCTTTCAAGTCGAGATATACAGGTTTGTCAAGTAGCCAAAGTAGGACAAACACGGCCCTTTGCCCACAAACACGGCACCTCAATGTGATATTTATTTATTTATTACGATCCTTTGAAGGTCCACTGTCATTATATTACATAATTAGATGTATCATAATGTTACATAAGTAGATATATAAATATTCCGTGTCATAAATACGCACGACACGATGAACTCTGAAAGAACTTAATCGATGTTAATAAAATTTTGAACTTGTGTCATGTGTCCAACATCAGAGATTTTATTTTCTACTCGCGACTTCGCACCGTATGAACAGAGTACCTACCTACCAGCAAGGGCGTCATATTTATTGTAGTCAAGAACTCGTGAAGCTTTACACGTTGGACTCTGTACCGTTATTATTACAATCGCTGTAGATGTACTAAGGCTCATACTATTCCCTACTTCTTCGAAATTTTAGTGAAATTGGCAAAGTTTCACCGTTTCACTGAAATATAATTAGGTACAAGGAATAACATACCTATTATAATTATATTTTTTGCCCGAAAATATATTCCATTGTGTATTTATTCATAATAATATCTAAGTAAAAAAATGGGGTGTGGCCACAGAACTAATAATAAAGATGGGTGTGGCTGTGTCATGGCCACGGCCGCGTGTTGTACGTGAATACGTTATAATTATATGCACTAAAAAATAAAATTAACTCAAAATGGCAGCGCCTCCCCCGTGAAGAAATAACAAACAAACGAATTTACAAAAGAATTATTCACCACATAAATGTTTGCCCTCTGCGGGGATCGATTTATTTTTTTCCGTGGGAATAAAATGTTTTTCCTGGATAAAATGTCACTCTCTAGACCGGCAACTATCCCTTGTTAAAAATCATGTCGCTACTTACATTCCTTTCAACGTGAAAGAAGGACAAACAAACACACTATCACATTTATAATATTAGTATGGATTTTAAACACAACTGAGATGCATAGTTCATGAATGTAATAATAGCTTTTGGATGGTCCAAACTTTCTCTGCAGATTACAGTATGGGGTTTTTCAAGAAAGGAGTAAAGGGGTTTTTACAGGGTCGGCAACGCGTGAATGATAACTCTTGCTACGATGACTGCTTACCATTAGCCCGGAATAAATAATAGTAATACGATCAGTCGGTCGCATGCTTGATTGGGGGTGTAAATAAAGAAAATATAGGTACCTAAAATCATTTAAGAAATTGAGAGAAATAGATATGCGCTGCCTGCTATTAGCAGTTCGGAAAGAATCAAGCGTAACCTTACCAACGGGCAGGTCGTACGCTTCGTTTGTCACCCTAGTCGTATAAAAAAATGTAATGACCACTTGTTAAAAAAACTCACCTTCATCCTTGTTATCATCTCCGCCAACCCATATGGTGCCTTTGTAGTCTTTAAGAGCTTTGCCGACTTGCTGAGCCACCGGCATGAACATCTCGATAGTAGCTATGGCCTTCACATTGCAGTCTGCGAACTGGCGCCTCACTTCATCTGGAAATAATAAATATAATAAATAATGACTTTGTCGCTTATACAACCTATAAAACTTAGACCATTTATCGTCTTTCAATGGAAGAAGTTCAAACCGTGCTACCACCCGACCACCTACACTATCGGCTGTGGTTGTGACGGTGCAGCGGTGGGAAGAGTTTGACTGACTATCTATCAACCTACCAACTAGGAAATCATGCTCTGCCACAAGAAGTAGGTAACTGTGAAACTGGTAATTGTGAAACTGTGAAGTAAGAAGTATCTATATATATAAGTAGAGGTGAGTGTTAAAAATAATAACAACTACATAAATTATTACGCTAATTAAATTAAACGTTTAACATTGGTAAACCATGACACGATACTGTTATTTTTAATGTTCTGTTAATTTTACATTATGTATTTGTTTATTCTAACATAGTCTCAATATAGTTCATTTTAACTTTTTTGATGGAAAGTTAATAGACAACACAACGAAATTAAGTGTTAGTTTGAACGAACTGACTGAATAAATAACATGTTATGTTAATTAACTGTTTCCTTAACATGTTATTTTTTAGCATTAACTTTTAACTCATTAAAGATAAATAACACTTAACCCCACCTCTCTTATTACAGTATAGAAAAGTAGCATATTTCACGGGAAAGTTACTATGAGCATATGAGAGAGTGGCTATTTTTATTTATCGCAGGTACTTAAATTATAACTAAATATGACATCTTGAATATTTGGATGTTTGTTTAATTCCAAAAAGGACTTTGGACGTAATTTGATATTGTGAGTGTATGCCAAATTTCATCCAAATCAGTTGAGCCGAATTTGAATGGTTGGGTTTAGTATCAGGAAGACTGAGATTAGCTTAGCTCAAAAGCTCGGGTCATTGCAGCGTTTGTGTGAATGTAGAACAATTCTTGTATCTCTGTGAATATTCTCACAAATTTATAAAATCTTGACAATGTAGAAGATCTGTCAATGAGACATTTATTAAACACCATTTTTATCACTACGCTCCCTTTTATCCTCTATTCCCACCTGTTCTGTTGAGTAGTTCTGTTGGCAGAACTACTGGTATTTTTTTTCCCATTAGTTCTGTCCACAGAACAAATGTTTAAGCAATTCCCACCTGTTCTATTGAGTAGTTCTGTTGGCAGAGCTACTGGTATTTTTTTTCCCATTAGTTCTGTCCACAGAACTGTTTTGTTGCGTAGGTCGCCACGAACCTTGTGATTCAAACTATTTACTTCTCTATGTAGTAGTCTATGTTGTCTATGTAGTAGCTAGCAATAGTAGTCAAAGACGCCGTGACATTTGTACCGGTCGCCATAAATTAAAATTTCATCCATATCATCTTGATAATTAGTGATCTACTACACTACGTTTCCTAAGACATTATGTACCACGAACGGTGAAACTCCCACAGCGGTATTTCCGAACAACTACGACATGGGTGCCTTCAAGAACAGAGGCTTTATTTCCCTATTAAAAGGCTGGCAACGCATCGACGATCCCTTGGTGTTGCTGATCTCTATGGGCTGTGGTGATTGCTTTCCACCAGGTGGACGGGGTGTGGTACAAGATAGGATAAGTAGCATCGCAACGACGCATATTGCAAATCGCTAACACATTGCGCCAAATAACTGTAATGACCTCGCTGCATATCTACCATCAAGATAGCAACAAAACGAGCGCAAACCAGTAAATAAAAAAATACAGAGTTAGATAAATATGTGTCCAATGTCCATGTAAAGCTGTTTATTTACTTAATCGCATTCATAACGTTATCAAATTCCTCGCTCTAGACAAAAAAGGTTATCATTTCATGATATGTGATTCATTTATGTTCATAGTAATTGTACTATAGATTACTATAGTGGTTGTAGAATTTATTGTAGATCTATTAAGTTTGGTTCAAAGAGACTGAGAATGATTATCACACCATTGATATCAAGGGTGTGATATTGATATTTATATAAGTAGGTAACTACCTACGGTTAAACATAATTTTATTCGTAGTTGACATCTTATGGAGTGTAACAAACTCACCACCATAATAAGAGCGTAAGCCAATGTTTCCTACACGTGGTGACTCCTGTCGACTACAGGCTGTGGAGAATGAAAGTAATATGTGATAAGGTATGTCGAGGACAAATGGGCAAGAACGTCATAAAAGACCACAGTTGCTGTCAAAAAACAATACTTTAAGGAATGTGGTATTCCTGCGAGTGAATGAGGTCACCGATGCATGAAAAGACATGCGCTATTATATGCAAGCCATACTTACTAATACCACACCCCGGCCACTCCATACAAATGACGCATCGTTCACTATTACATAAATAATGACGTCTGTACAAAGCGAGAATGATCGTGTGTGCGTGCGGCGCCATACAAACTGTTCCAGATTTGTCTCAGAGGGAAGGTGAGGTCGACACGAGACAGCGGCAGGGAGTGTCCATACTGTACGTAGTACTATTACTTATACTGTGCTAATACCTGTGCTAATACGCGACCAACACTTTCTAATACGCGAGCAATAATACTTATAATATATATATGTAGCATATATAGGCTACGGTAACTGCTTAACATCAGCCAAGCCGAAAACTTGTTTGGCACCCGACGCGGAATAAAAAAAATCTTATTACTTACTTATCCTCATATTTTTATTTCCACTGCACAAAACCGGTATGGTTTCTCAACTGTTTCGAAGTGTTACTAAAGGTTTAGACCCTTTAACCGGTTTAGAATTGCGGTTTATTTAAGACATACTTACTCACGAATTTCATTACTATTGAGCAATCGGACTCATGGATTTTCTATTTGGTACCGATAAATCTCTCTCTTTAATAACGGCGTAGCTTACGCTGGACGGGCCCCGTACCAAATTTTGGTGGTGGGCCCTTTTACCCAAACACTGGCTAAGGGAGCTCTATCAACTCGAACAGAACCGAACACGCTGGGAGCCCCTGTAACCCGAGGACCCCGTATCATTGATACGGCTGATACGGCGGTAGCTGCGGCCCTGCCCCCATACCACCATCTCTTATTAAATAAATAAATAAATATTGTCAGACAAATTACACAGCGCCATCTAACCTCAAAGTAAGCGAAGCTTGTGTTATGGGTACTAGACTAACTGATAAACATACGTAAATACATTTTTTTTTAAATACATACTTATGATACGCTTCAGACCCACCGTACCCCTGGCCGTACTTCTGGTGGTACGGTGGGTCTTTAAATATTAAACCATACAAAATACCCAGACCAAGACAAACAGACATGTTTATGCACACAAATGTTTGTCCTGTGTGGGAATCGAACCCACGAGCGAAATTTCAAATGGAATAGAGTCGCTTATTCATTGGTATGAATAAGCAATCTATTCAATTATTGAATCGCAATAAGAGATGGTGGTAAGCAGGCTGCTCTTTTTTTTATATGAGTGGGGGGCAAAGGAGCATGTGGGTCACCTGGTGGAAAGTAATCACCATCGTCCATGGAGATCAGCGACACCAAGGGGTCGCCGATCCGTTGCCAGCCTTTTAAGGGAAATGAAAACTCTGTTCTTGAAGGCACCCATGTCGTAGTTGTTCGTAAATACCGCTGAGGGAAGTTGATTCCACAGTTTCACTGTTCAGTACAGTAAGGAAAAGGTAAATTACGGCCTAAATTTCGATTCGCGTTTTCGTTATTGATAACTTGTGATTACATTTAAGGTCTAATCTTAAACGTGCGTTACATATCTATTATTTCGATAGCTGTCATGACATGAGTTAACATAAAAAATCGCAAAGTCACTTATCGTTTCATAAAATAAAACACGTTAAATGTCGACTTAACGTGTTTTAATTTATGAAATGATAAGTAGCTTATCGAAGCTAGGATCAAGTTCTTAATGTATCTACTTACTCAAAGTCCATCAATGTGACGGAATAACCTTTGAATATTTTGAACTGAACAGTACAGGAAAAAGTGGAATCCATTAAGTATCTTGGAATCATACTTGAACCACACTCCAGCCACTCCATACAAAGGTCGCATCGTTCCCTACTACATAAACAATGATTCTGGTGACGTCACTCACTCGCAGGAATACAATAACCCTTTGAATTTGATCAGTAACATCCGTGTCCCAGCAATGGGATGTATCTACATGAGTTGATGTTGATACAGACATTTCTTACTAATAACAAACATAATGATTAAAAAAGATAGTAAGTATCATCATCATCAGCCTGTATCTATCCACTGCTGAATGTAATATTCGCCTTCGCCAATGCTTTCCACCAGATACGATCCTCTGCCTTCCGCATCCAGTCGCTCCCAGCCGCTTTCTTAAGGTCATCGGACCATCTAGTAGAAGCAGGGCGCCCAACACTTCGTCGTCCTACGTGCGGCCTCCTTTCTAATACCTTCCTTCCCCATCTGCCATCACTATATATACATCTCTCCAATGCATAGTAAGTATAATAGCTAAAAAATGTATTACCGGCGGTATACAATGGATTAGCAAATGTAACCACTAGTCCAGCTCTCATGGCCCCGTGGATGATGGCAGCGAACTCTGGTATGTTGGGCAGGATCAGACCGATGCGGTCGCCAGGAGTGAGCCCTACTGGCCCAAGCAAGGCCGTGGCGCAACGCTCGATCATCATCCGTAGCATTCCATAATCGTAACCCCGGTCTGTGAGGCCACATGTCTACAAAAATAATGAAAAATATTAAACCAACTTAAAGTGTGCAAAACGTTCGTTTTGGAGATAAATAGAATCGTATCTGAGTTACCACATTCTGATAGGAGACAAGAAAATAGGTTATCGCAAAGGAAGCAACGTTTTTAAATATGAACATTATGGAAGTTAACTATGAACGACTTAACGGCCGTATATCACACTTTTTGCAATACAGTTAGGCGAAAACATAATAAGTAATAAAATAGATTACTTATGTAAACCACGAAAAATATTTTTTTTTAGACTAGTCCGAATACAATTTTTTTCTCTAGTGGGCTAGTAGTTCTACTCCTGCTAGGTTTACTCGAGCAAACATTTTTTAACCCCTCACCAATGAAGGAAGATGTTTTCTACTAATATGAAGCCCTTAAATTCACTAACCACCATCCCGCAGTTGAACAGCGTGTTGGAGTATGTTCTAAGCCCCTTCGATTGAGGGGAGACCCACATCCCAGCAGTGGGATTAATAAGGGTTGACGACGAAGCCCTTGAATTGCTTTAACGCTATCATATAACACATCATTCAGTGATCTTTGATCATTTTAATGTTATATTACACGTGTCTATCTATAGCGTTCACGTTTCGTCAACGATGATATACCTAAAAGTGACGCGCAGTTTATGAACGTTCAAGGGTCGAAGTCTTTATCACGTCAAAGTCCAAAATAATTAAAAATAATTTATGTGCGATGATAACATAATACAGGACGGGCGCACACCACACATTCCCACCACTTTGTCTCCTGTGTAGCCAGGATTAACAGCGGCGATCGCCAATAAAGGCAATGAACAGTGAAGATTGCAGTCCCGGGGGTAAAACTATGGCTGCCTTGGAACTCACAACGAATTTAATCAGAAGAAATTAGTAGGAGTAAAAAGCTTTTGGAATTTGATTTCCCCTCTTAGCAATGTGAGAGACAGCAACAGTACCCTAAATAAGGCGGTGCTACCGGTGCCCAGGCACGCCCTGTGCCTGGGCACCGGTAGCACCGCCCTCTGACTCTGAGGGGCGCAAGAATGGCCAGACCAGGCAGGACTATTCTTTTTTCGGTTTGCGGGAACTTAGCAGGATGCTAAGTTAGTTAGTCCCCTTGTGCTAGATTCCAACACATACTGTACCTACATGCCAGTATCATCAAAAACGTCTATTAAATTAGACATCTATCTAAAAAAACAATACCATCTAAAAACAATACTATACTATCTAAAAAAAGACAGTATTACGGCAAATAACGCAAAACATTGACATTCGTTAATATTTGACCGAGTACCTACTATATACCTATTAGCCCTTACGTACATGTGTACAGCCAAAACCGCGAATGAAACTAGTATCCAATATAACTAGTCATTGGATGGACTTTGGCCAGACATAACGAGTTATCGCTCCCGTGACGAGACTGTAGCAATGTGCCACACCCACACTCAAGATATATTTGTACTAAGCGGCAATCGATGCAGGTCGCGTAGTCGCGTACTGCATCTTAAGAGGATACCAGCCTCCAAAACAAATTTTGTACGGTGAAACAAATGCGCATAAAGACAATTTTGTACGGGGAAACAAATGCTAGGTGCCTGCGTAAATTACAAAAACGTCACTTAGGTAGTTCATTAATTTCACCAAATAAAAAAAATATCTTTGTTATTGAATACACCGCAAAGTCTGATATTTAAAAATCGCGTGGTTACATCTGAATTTTTGATGCTAACTGGTTAATATTATTTGGATTGAATTTTTAGAAATTACATGAAATATTCTTATAAGAGCTTCGTTTCGTCAAAAGTTGTTATTATATGGATTAGTATGAGTAAAAAAAAGATGAAATTAATTATTCTACGAAAAAATTGTGGTTAACTCTCAATGTTGCCTACAAATCGGCAATGGCGTTTACCGCCCCCTTAATGAAGTAGGTCACATAACGGGCATTGCTAGCGAGTTCAATAAGTTCTACTACTCTTCTACTAACAGATTGACAACTCCCAACCCAACCTTCACGCTTTTAATCCCAAACCCGGTGATCGAATGGCCAGCTAGCCACTTTGACTTCGAGGTCACGGGTTCGATCAGGCCCGTACAAGACAAACATTTGTGTGCATGAACATGTCTGGTTGTGTTGATCTGGGTAATATCTGTATTATAATGTCTGTATTTACAAAAAAAAATGTATTTAAATTTATATCAGTTCTCTAGTACGCACAGTACAAGCTTTGCTTAGTTTGGAACTTTATTGTGCTGTGTAATTTGTCCTTTAATTCAAGAACCACAACATTTTCATTAGATCGTATCAAAACATGACGTGTGATTTCCGGCAGTCTAGAATACAATCACTCCGTCTCTTCCCGTGGATGGCGTACAAGGCGACTAAGGGAAATCACTATCACTACATAGTATAAAACAAAGTCGCTTTCTCTGTCCCTATGTCCCTTTGTATGCTTAAATCTTTGAAACTACGCAACGGATTATGATGCGGTTTTTTTTAATAGATAGAGTGATTCAACTGGGAAGTTTATATGTATAATATATGCATAACATAGTAGAAAAACACTGATAATTTAGAGGTTTCTAATGTGATGTCCTAAATAAACACATTTTTTTGCTCTTTCATTGCAAACGCTGGCTGAACCCAACGAGATAGATCAAAATAATGTAGTACAGTATTGTTCACCTTAAAATGGTCTACAAAAAAGTTCGCGATGGTATATGTCTATCTCTTAGTGGTAACACACAATAACCGTTATTTTATCCTTTGCTTTTTACAAGAAATAATGCCTTATTTACGAAGCGATTTTAAGCAATATAGAATTAATCCTTATCCAATTAAGTACTTTAAATACATTGCGCATTTAATATAGATCAATATGGCCCTTCACAGCATGTAATTTAAATGAATAGTTTAGAAGATATTACACATTTAAAATGCAGGGACATAACGGCTGTGGCGGTACCGGCCGCGGAGCCGGCGGCGTGTGCCTATAATTGGGGAAGGACTGGATAGGACAAAGCGCAAAGACCTTCTGTAGTACATTTAGTATCAGCATTGCACCCGTGCGAAGCCGGGGCGGGTCGCTAGTACATTATAAAACATCGATCAGGCTTCCCCAACCCGTCTGGCCAGCGTGGGGAGTGTAGGCCAAATCCTCCTTCTGTCTGGGACGGACGAGAGAGGGTCGTGCTCCTGTAGTGGAGACTAAAATGACCTGATGATGATGATGACGATGATGTATCAAGACATGGAACGTAAACTAGGTATCTCTGCAGTTTGTAACTTAAATTATACATACACAGTCAAATGTAATTTTTAATCCTTATTAATGTGTTTTATTTCAAACGCAATCGACCTTAGAATCGGTAAGTCTAAATTATGCAATATCTAATTGTAAACATATATATAATGTATATATATACTTATTCAATATATATAAATTGAATAAGTATATAGAATGTCGGTAAGTATGTTGTATATGTATATATTTATCTAGACTAGGGTTTCCCAACCAGTGGTCCGTGAGAGGTAAATTATAGTCCGTAATACAAACTTACGTATATTGAAAGAAATTGAGCACTATTATACAAAATACTAAAATCTTAAGTTATAAAATAATATAATTATATGACACTCGAGGACCCTACCTACACCCAACAAAAAACTCGTAGTGGTCCGCGAATAAAAAAAGATTGGCAACCACTGATCTAGACATTGTGCGTAATTTCATCTGCCTCGTAAAATTTTCAGTTTCCTATGTTGGTATAATTCTATGGTTGACTGGAAGCGATCCCCGATGAGATGGGAAAAAGATGGGTCCGCCATTGTTCAAAAATTGATATGTGTATATTGTGAATATTATGAAACTGTGTATATTATTTTATAGTATAATGAAGTCTTAACAAACAAACAAACAAGTATTGTTTTATCTTACACCTATAACCAAAAATAACCGATTTATTTTCTGTAAGGGCCTGTCAAGGACCAATCACTTCTAATAGAAACAAGTGGAGGAGGGAGGTGTGTTTATGTACCGACTACCAGAATACAAATATGCTGTTATCATATGTAAGCAAACTTATCAGGAGTCGTCTCGTCACAGTAGCGAGTAATACTATTATGTATATCTATTGCAACTACTTATTCGAGCCCCGAAACACGCCTGTTTTCACAATATCTAGGCCAAAAACCCCACCAACTAAATTGCATCACTGTACTGTAGTCCATTGCCTTATCTACATCCTCGTAAATATGCACTGCACTACTGCCTACGCAGCAGACCCAGGGCCTGATTAACCCTTAGGCTAATTAGGCTGAAGCCTAGGGCGCGAGGATCGCAGGGGGCGCGCTGAAATCATTTCTTCGCATGCACTATTAATCTAGCATCATTGCAACTACCCTACGTATTTCAACTAGACCGAGACAAAACACTAAAACTAAATGCGCTGTGAACTGAAAAAGCTTGGGAGCCCCTGATTTTAACAATAAATTTTAAAAAATTATGAAAAAAACATTTTGTTTAAACGGTTTTATTGAAAGTAATGTACTAAAAGCCCAAAAATAATTCGGTAGGTCCGAGGTTTCAGTCATCATACCCCTCTCCCTCATCAGTCTAAGGCATTGATCAGACAAAATAATAAATTCGTTGGGCGTAGCGTAAACTGAGTTGATTGGATAGAAACACGGGCCCAACGATTTTATTATTTTGTCTGATCAATGCCTTAGACTGATGAGGGAGAGGGGTGTGATGACTGAAACCTCGGACCTACCGAATTATTTTTGAGCTTTTAGTACATTACTTTCAATCAAACCGTTTAAATTAAAAATGTTTTTTTCATAATTTTTATTTTCAAGTTTTTTAGTTCATAATTCCATTACATAGTACTTCTCATTCAATTAAGATTAGATTTGCCTTTTGTCATTTTTTTTTACTTTTAAATTTGTCTTGTATTAATTTGATACCCATATTGAAAATTGAGAAAATATGTAACCGCCAACCGGCCATTTTGTTGACGGCCATCTTGGATTTTATTATAATATTCATGAGAGCGACGAGCGACGAGCTGTGTTCTACTAGTTAAGCTCTTTCATTTGATACCCATGTAGTGGTAGTCGTGACAAAATGTGTAAACCACCTATTTGTAGCGGCGGCCATCTTGGATTTTCATTTTTTTTCATGTGAACTGCGTTCTACTAGTCAAGCCCTTTCATTTGATACCCCTATTGACAAAATTTGTAAACGGCCATCTTGGATTTACAATGAAACAGAATTTATTTAATTGTATTGTCACCAGAACTTCAGATTTCAGATCAAATCTGTCAACAGGAAGGGGGTCAAATTTCAATTACTAGATTTGACCCAAAAATATAAACAAATAAATAAATAAACAAATAAATAAACAAACAAACAGGTCAAGCTAAATAAAACCGTTTAAAAAGCGCGCGTCGGTGTCTCTTCCTCATAATTAGCCTAGGGCGGTCAGAACTCTTAATCAGTCGCTGAGCAGACCTCGAGGACAACTAATTTAAAAAACCTCCCTAAACTAGCTCAGGGGCTACCGCCGACGCTGAAGCCGATTACCATCGAAATTTTTGAATGCGAAAATTAAATTACTATTTAGATTGTTGGTAGTTAATTATTTTTAGCTCAGCTGGTAGAAACCCCAGAGCTCTACCAACTAAGCTGAAGATGTTTGTCAATTACTTTAACCTAAGACAAATTTTAGGAATCAAAAAATCCGATGGTAATCGGTTTCAGCGTCGGCGGTAGCTCCCCTGAACTGGATTCAACGGTATTGACCATACCGTTGAATCCAGTTCAGGAGAGCTGAGTTCATCGAAACCATATTATTACTGTGTTAACCATAGACTATGGTTAAGACAATAATAATATGGTTTCGATGAATTCAGCTGTAGATATTTTTGTCCAGTAAAGAATTACTGTTGCTTTATTATGTTACTAGCTGCCACCCGCGGCTTCCTCCGCGTTTCCTTTTTTTTTATAAAAAGTATCCTATGTCCTGATACCTTTGAGAATATGTGTACAAAGTTTCATTATAATCGGTTGAATAGTTTCGGCGTGAAAGCATAACAAACAAACTCACCCTACTAATATTATAGATAAACGTGAATAAACGTGTATGAAATAATAGGATAGCAGGGACCTGTACCCTGAAACCGCATGCCTGCACTGTACTCAAAAATAGTATTTTTAATTATGTAAATTTCTACTAAGTAACTATGAAAATAAATAATGCACCCTATGATTAAATAACCTATTACTTGCAATACAAAGAGTATCACTCACGTGTTGCCGTCCCCTCTGGTAAAGCCTCCTGTTATATTAGGTTGGGGAAAAAGTCTTTTCGTATTTTATATGAAACAAAACATTTTTTACTAAAGTTTATTTACATTTAACTAAAGTATGTAGGTGCCATTTTGTTCGATAACTTTTTGCCATCTTGTAGGTATAGACATGATCCCATTACTATAGAAATTTTAGGACTTCTGTTCAAAAAACCACGACAAGTGGTTTTGGCAGTCTTCTCGTGATGTTAACCTGACATTGCCTAAAGAATTCTGAAGAGACCGAAACAGGTGGAAATCAGAAGGTGCAAGGTCAGGACTATACGGCGGATGCATTAACACCTTCCAGTCAAACTCTCGTTCTTGTCGTACATGATCCACTTTTCATCACCAGTTAGAAGCTTCTTCAAAAACGATTCGCTTTCATTACGTCGTAGTAAAGAATCGCAAATGAGTACACGGTTCATTAAGTTTCTTTCAGTGAGATCGTGAGGCACCCAAATATCGAGCTTTTTAGTGTACCCAGCTTTTTTCAAATGCGCCAAAACTGTTTTGTGGTCAATTCCTAATTCTTCAGCTACGTCGTAACTACTGATATGCTGATCTTGCTCCACTTTTTCAAAAATGGCATCCATTTTATCCGTAACAGGGCGACCAGAGCGACGTGCATCTTTCACATCAAAATTTCCTGATTGAAAACGCTTAAACCAAATTTGTGCTACTCTCACAGATACTGCACTAGATCCATAAACGTCACAAATTTTTTTCGCAGCTTGCGTTGCATTTTTACTTTTTTTGTAGTAAAATTTTAAAATGAATCGAATTTCTTCATTAGATTCACTCATCTTGACAGTAAAAAAAACAAATGAAAATCACACATTTACCTAATTTGAATTTGGAATTATCTTTTTTAAAATTTAAACTTTTTAAAGATATCAAAACCTGCCAGATACAAATGGTATAACCAAAGAGATTTTATTACAAGTTCATACATACTAAAATGCGAAAAGACTTTTTCCCCTACCTATTATAATAAACTGTCCTTACATATTAGGTACTGTAAGGATACATAATTTACACACATCGTCATAGCACGATATCTAAATATTTCAGGTCTTGTCATTGAAAATTAATAATAGCATCCACTTAAGTACCTAAATATAATAACAAATATACATATCAAAGTCAATTTTAATTGTGTTTAGAAACCAAGTGTTAATGACCTAAACAACATTCGACCTTACATTGCGGGCGCAAGAAAATGGCGAACGAAAGGAGAGTTTATTTATTTTTAGCACGATAACAACAAATTTCATTGCTTGCAATCTACACAAATTCAAGGGCGGATCCACCGTTGTGGGCATGGTGGGCATGCCCACAACCCTTCGGAAAAAAGGAAATAATAAAATTAGAAAGTCCTTCATAAGTCACGATTGTTCACGAGCAAGTTCGTGTTCCGACTCGTCCTTGGCCGATTTTCGGGTGGCTTGACCACAACCTTTTTTGGCACACATTGAAAGTAATTAAACTTATACGTTTTATACAATACCTACACTTAAGTGACTTTATTGCACAAAGAATTGCACCTAGTTGCATAAAATATATATTATCAGTCAATCCACAATTCAATCTCGATTCAATCAACTTTAAGTACTAACCTATGTAACTAATATAAGATTAATTTGAATCTAAGCATACAAAGGATGATAACTCGTATTGTAAATAAAAACAATACAAAGTATCACAATAGTTATTGTTGTTATTGAACATAATCTGTAAGACTTTAAATTCGGTCAGAGTCCAAATATTCTGTTATTATGACAACGAGAAAGAAATATTTGGCACCCGTTTCCTACCGGTCAGTCCATATGTAGGTATCCACGTCGATCCTATGCCTACAGCTAATGCTGCCCTGGCACCAACCTTCGTAAGGTTGTGCACAGGATTGCGAGTCTCTCATCCTGTAATCCAACCAGGCAAGAGGACCTTCACCCGCTATTGCGCCCCGTAAGCAAACCAACAAAAGGCGGACCAACTCAAGCGGAGTGAGTACCGTATAGTTATACTATTCAGTATGATGGAGCGTGGCCAACATCGAAAAATATTAGTTGGCATCAATCCTATTCTAAAAATTACCATATATCGATGAAAATATAGATACAATTATCATATTTATCAACCTGTATTTACCCTCTGCTGGCGATAGACCTTCCTCAATGCTTTCCATCATAATTATGTGATCCTATTCCGGGAGATCTATATAATATTAAAAATCTGAGTGTTTGTTTACACAATCACGCAAAACCGGCTGAATGGAATTGAATGAAATTTGATACACAGTTGACAACCTATATTAAAAGTTATTCACTAAAGATTTATACATTACAATGGGATCTATAATACCCTTATTCTGACATTATCATAAAAATAATCTAAGTATATAAATAAAAAAATAATGTTGATGCGCAAAAATCGAGAACGGCTCAACCAATTCGGCTATTTTTTTTTCGGATTTTTCTTAAGGAACAAGGAAAGTTTTAATAAAGAGAAAATATAAAAATTGCGTGGACAATAGTAAAAAAAACTTGTGACAGAACGAAGTCTGTCCGGGCAGCTAGTATTAAATATTAATTACAACAATAACAGAGCTAAGAGAGATCTGTCTCATAGGGCCCGTCATGCGTGGCACTTCAGTGATATATCGAGCGAAGTTCACGGGGTCACATAAAGTGCAAGGCCATATTGAAGAATAAAGGGAAATCCGCCACCCGATATATGAATTTAATCAGGCATACCACATAATAAATTTGCACTTCAGCTTGGAGCCGATTCCTATCGGACTTTTTTAATGCAAAAATTAAATTTCAGCTTACATTATTTATTGGTAATTGTGTTTAGCTTAGCAGGAACCCAGGAGCTATAAAATAAAAGCTGAAGATATCCGATATTAGCTTAAACTATTCTGGAATCAAAATGTTCGATCATAATGTAAATCAAAATGTTCGATCATAATAAAGCCGTTGTACTTTATTATTTTGAAAAAAAAACACCAACTGTTTACCTTAATAATGCCTTAGCGGCGAAACCGGTCGGTAATATTAAATATAATAACGTGGAATAGTACAAGTGCTTTATTATAACATTATGATAATAATGTTCCACCAAGTGCCAACAATCAACAGTATCAACTTTAAAATATTCGATCTTAATGGGTTTCAGCTTAGAAGATAAGATGTGCGCAAGAGCGCACAGGTGCTCTACCGTCTAAGCGAATGGTTGACTGGTAGAGAATGCATTTAGCATTAAGTCCGTCTATTGTACCGAGATTTTGTGGTCAATAAAGATATAAAATAGATAAATAAATAAGCTGAAGACGATTCCGATCGGATTTCTTAAATCCAAAAATCGGATTTAGGTTTGTTTACAACAATCTTCTTCAGCTCAGTTGGTAGGGATCCATTGTATCTATTGGTTTTATAGACATTTGCAAACTCTAGCGAAGCCCGATTATCGAATTAAAAAATCATTATCATTTTAGGCAGTAGAAAGGCCGGATTCCTTCCCATCCATCATTCCAATGATTGCAATGATTGTGACACCTTCGAGGTCTTCATATTCATTCCAAAAACGTCATAAATATTCAACTGCAGGCAATGATGTCTTATTTAGTAAATAATACATCATTGACTGCAGGTAGGTATTTATTTCCTAAATATTCGATAGCTCGCGTGTTGCCAACATACAAGACTACTACAACCTCAACCTTCAGCTACCGACTATTTATAATTGTGTATTTTTGTGTACATAACAACACATAATATCCACAGCTACCGCAGCGTGAACCTTTGTACTCGGGAACTATTATTGATGTGTACAGTGTAATGCATACGCAATTGATACCGTGTCCTCACATTTCAATTTGAATGCATTAAGGACCGAATGGTACTTTGGTCCTATTAATCTTTGAACATCATAATATCAACAACACTTCGGAAGATGTTGCCAAAAATAATACCTATATGATTTCAAAAAGAACAAAATCTGTTTGCAATACTGGTAGAAATAGTTTTGGATTCTATAAATATTTTGTGTCAAAACTTCCTTTTTAGTATAATAAATAAATAAAAGAAATGTTCCTGATAATAAATAATAAATAAATAAAAGAAATGTTCCTGGACAACACTACACATTAGTAATAATGTGTGTAACTAGATGGCAGAATGTAAACTCTGCCATCTAGTTTCAAACTAAGCAAAACCTGTACTATGGGTGATAGATAACTAATATAATACTTATATAATTTTTTTTTATAAATACATACATATAATACATAGAAAAATACCCAGACCAAGACAAACAGACATATTCATGCACACAAACATTTGTCTTGTGCGGGGATCGAACTCGCGACCTCGGAGTCAAAGTGGCCATTGCTAACCATTCGACCACAGAGCTCGTCATATATATGTTCAAAAATTATCTCAAAATGGCAGCGCTTTCTCCTCCCCGCACGCCATTTACCATAGTCCTATTATAGAAAACAATCAGACCAAGCTAAACAGACATATTGCGCGATCGAAACTGCGACCTCGGAGTCAACGTGGCCATTGCTAGCCATTCAACCACCAGGCTCGTGGAACAAATTGTAACTTATATATAAGTAAAAGTGTATTTGATGGTCCTGCTTTCGCGCAGCCGCTATTGATAAAGTTTTGAACCAAAATATTTTTTATACTGTGGATAACAATAACCTAATAATATGTAATTGGTTTCCCAAAATATGCATGATTAGAACCACGAACTTAAGTTGTAGTAGTATCACTAATACTATTAAAAATTTGAGTATTTAGCTGGCTGAATGTCGAGTCAGGGCACATTATTCTAATTAAGAATTTTCGATTTTTCATTAACGCAACTTCTCTCGAAATCATTAAATGTCTATGCTATAAAAGAATCACTCGAGTATAAAAAAAATTCGTCTATGTACCTACTCAAAAAACTGAGTTACACGATTCTTTGTTAGTTATAAAAAAACTCATACCTTTTTTGCAACTTACAAAATTTAAGAAACAATTAATCATGAAGATGTTGCAACGAAATTTGCGGAAAACCGCCGTTTTTAGCACACTTTAATTCAACAACTACAGAGTATAATATTCTATCAATTTTATGAGTATTAAAAAACTATGGCTCTTAATAAACAATCATATAACAGAATTTATTTATTCGTTACGTATTTAGCTCATAATTATTTTTTTCCTCGATTGGCGTTAGTTTTGCAGCAGGTACGGCCTTAAATGCAGCTGTTCGCGAGAACATTAACAAACCTATAAATAACTGAATATAAATACACAAAAAAAAACACGGGATAAATAGCTTTAAAATAACTTACCACTGCCGGTTTGTCCGCCCATAATCCAAGATCTTCAAAAAGGTACTCCGTCAAAGTTTCGTTCCCTACTTGTATTTCACCCCAAGGCGAAGTCAAATATTTACAATCCAACTCGGGTACAGTTTGAGTAGCGTAACTTCTACTCAAAATACACGGTTGTTGCAACACTCTATTTATTTTTGATTTTCTCCCAGTTTTTTTACATGGCGAAAAGTTGAACAACTTCCGCGCGATATTCCCGCGTAAAACTTTCAAATGTGACATAGTGGTTGTTTACCCGCGGAACGACGGCGCGTAAATGTACCGACGTCGACGGCGTACCGCATTTTGGCGCGCTCTCCGTCCACACACGTCGTGAGCAAAGTCCACTCAAATTTTATCCAACTATTTGTGTTATAAAATTTTACGTCACATAGATAAATTGCTCGAATATCAGTCTTCAGTTCATCATTGTTGTATTCATAAACTATACACTGAACAAACAGGATATGCCGATAGCTTTAAACAACATAGAAGTAGATAATATTTTTCACGGTCATTGCTTATCAAACCCGGAGTCTGTTCTCAATTTTAAAGAAGATACAATGATTTAAATGATTACTATTATTAATATTTTGAGTCTAGCAAGTGTAGGTACTATTTATTTATAGATCAATCAGCAAAGAAGATTAGTACTCCAAGCCGTGGATTATGATTAGTTTTCTTAACGGCACAAATGGATTTATATAATGCTTTTTATCAGTAAATTATCTGTTATTTTATTTACAATCCTAAACACAAAATTATTTCCTTGAAACCCCTTTGTTCATAGCCGTGGTATTTGCTGACTGATTATCGAACAATTTTTACTGTAGGATTTCTTATTGAAATCCCAAAAAAACATCTGTTTCATACAAAACAGCAACTACTTGTACAAAATATTTTTTATGCTACGTGGCAAACAGGAATACGGCTTGCCCGATATGAATCGGTTACCGTAGCCATAATAAACCCTTCGCGATCAGAAAAACCATTTCCCTGAAAGACAATTCACGTTGGATGACATGAAAGCTAGGTACGCTCGCTACATGTAGCGAGCGTACTGATAATCATGAGCGTAGTGATAATCATGATTATCACTCGCAAACGCCCCCGCTGCCAACGCAGCAACTCCTTCCTGACCTCTCTTTCGTCAGAGCCAATTAAGCAATCAGCCGGATGCGAGGTTAGCTTTGCCTCAAAGATGGTGGTGAGCTACTTATACCCCCAATATTCTCATGATACGAAACAGTTGATTGTTTGGTGATTTCAGCCCCCTTACCACCAACTCTTATTGCGATTCAATAACTAAATAGAATGCTTATTCATATCAATAAATAAGCGTCTCTAGCTATTTGAAATAGAGTCGCTTATTCATTGGTATAAATGAGCATTCCATTCAGTTATTGAATCGCAATAAGAGTTAGTGGTAAGGGGCAGATTATTTGGTTGGTTAGTACATTGACTTGATTGGCTCATAGTTTTTATAATAATTATATTGACATTCGTTTGTACTTTACAAATTAAGGTCTATTTTTATAATATTTTTTTAAATCGTCTAATTTGCCAGATATTAGAAATATTTTAAAAATGGAAAGAGCACTCTTCCGGTAATCGAAAGGTCGTGGGTTCGAATCCCACCTAGCCGGGGAAGGTGAATTTTTCGATTTTTTAAAATATTTATAAGGTCTATTTTTGCTCTCAAAAATAATAAATATCAACTTTAGCAATATTTGCGTTGGGTTGAGTTACATTTACTTGTGTCGATATTGATAGACCACTTTCTTTGTCGACCGTAACTACACTTTTACTACGTAATACTATTATTACTTATACTGTGCTATTACTAAAACAGTGACCTATATAAATGTTATTCGACCCTCTGAACTATAGAACCCCAAAAAAGTGTATTTCAAAGCATCTGTGGCGTGTGGTAGTGTGGGTGGGTTACGTCTTTATATATATATATATATATATATATATATATATATATATATATATATATATATATATATATATATATATATATATATATACTACGTCGGGCGGCAGACAAGCACACGGCCCGCCCGATGCGAAGCGGTTACCGCAGCCATATTAGCGCTCCCAACATAAAATATCGCTCGCGCGCCACCACCCCCGCTACCAATGCAGCATCTCCTTCCTTTCTGGTCGTCTTAACGTCTGACTACCTGGAGGAGTAAGGGAATAATCACGATCTTTAGAACCAAAGCCAACTTCACGAGCACGTAGTGCCCTCTGCCGACAAACGAAAGAAGCACTGGCAAAAGAGAGGTAGGGGTATAGCGTATTTGTAAGTTGCCCGACTGGCGAACTACTTCCACCGCAAAGAATACCGCAGCTAAATAACAATGCTAAATCCCTTGAGGGTTGTTGTGTTCTTGCGAGTGAGTGAAGTCACCAGATAGGGAGGAGCTCCTGCGTTGGTAGCGGGTAAACGCTTCACATCACTTGCCTGCCACCCGACGTAGTTAAAAAAAATGTACAAGCAATTTCTTTTTACTACTATTTAGCTTACGAGGTATTCAGTTCAGTCTATCACAGTGTCGTCTCGCTTACACCCCACTAGTACGATCAAAAAGACTATATGATAAAGGATAGTAATAAACGGAACCAAAAAAATTACAAAATTTGCCGACTATTAAACTAACTTGGAGACTAAAAATAGTTAAATCATACTAAACCTAATCTCACCTAGTATTCCAATCGCTCATTTAGTAATATTTAGCAGCTCATATTACAATTTTTCTATGATAAATATTCAGAATACCACCCAATCAAATAGGCCCTTCCCTCATTAAAGCGAAATCGAACAAGGATGGAGGTTTCCGATGCGACACTCCGTATTAGTTATAACAAGGGCTAATTAACATTCATGAATACGTCCGATTCATTCATTAATAAAACAAGGCAACAACCTTGCAGCCTATTAGTAAAAATAAACCCGTTAAGAACCGGAGGGACCTTTATGTGGCCCTTAGCCCTATTGTGTTGTCACAGTCAGAATAATGTCACTTAAATGTTATGTAAATTTAGTTTAAAGATTTCGACATCAGCGGATATCGAGGCGGAAGCGGTTTTGTTTTTTATGAGGGGGGCAAAAAGCATGTGAGACACCTGGTAGAAAGCAATCATCACCAAGGCGTCGCCATCTGTTGCCACCAAGGGATTTGTTGCCAGCCTAAATACTTCATTTCTTTCTTTCTGGTGACCTTATTCGCTCGCAGGAACACAACAACCCTCAAGGGAATTGTTACTTGGTGTTGCTGATCTCCATGAGATCAGCAACACCAAGGGGTCTCCGATCCGATGCCAGCCTTTTAAGGGAAATAAAGACTCTGTTCTTGAAGGCTCCCATGTCGTAATTGTTCGGAAATACCGTTGAGGGAAGTTGATTCCACAATTTCAAGGTTCGTGGTATAAAATGTCTTGGGAAACGTATCGTAGATTATTATCAAGATGATATGGATGGGATTTAATTTATGGCGAGTTGTACGATAATGGAATTCAGAGGCAGGTGTTGGAAACTATATACATAATTAAGAAGTGTTGCACCAGAAATAAAGTCCTCAAAGAAAAGGTCTTAATGGCGCTTAGAGGCTACGCTCTCAACACACTACAAATCGATTCTTTTCAGATAAATGGTCGACCATTTATGATTATGGACAAAAGTAAGAACTTTCTTCAAAGAAAGGTCTTACTTTTATCGCAGAGTAGACGAAAAATTCGTAAGAAGAGGACGTAGCTTTTTACACGTCACATATACAATCTCTCACCTCAATGTTTTTTGCGTGACCAATAAGCATACGACCCACAATGGTAATAAAGCAGTTGTGACAGCCTATGGACGCTTGCGACACCAGAGGCGCAGTATAAGTAATAATACTATGTACAGTATGGCCACTCCCTGCCGCTCTCTTGTATCTGCTCGATCTCACTTCCCCTCTGAGACGATTCTAGAACAGTCTGGCGCCGTAGGCACTTACGCTCATTCACAGACCACATAGTTGATGTAGTAGTAAACGACGCGATATTTGTATCGAGTAGCCGGGATGTGCCAGAGGTATCACTCACACGTTACTGATCCTGTAATAACCCATTATGCATTTCTTGAAGAACCCAATACTGAAGATTGAGAAAATCCTTATATTGCTTTTTATTGCGATTATCAAAGGTTACAAGATCTTATTAAAGGGGTATGCAAAGGCGAGCATAATTATTCCAGCATTCGCACTCAAACGTCTATGAACTTGCAAAATTATTTGAGGAGATGACTACGAAATGGTAAGAAAATAGATCATTTACATCTTATTGGATAGCACCTTCAGAAACTTAAGTGTGTACACAGCGTCTCCATCCTTTCAATTTATCTTCGTATATGGTATACACCGTATACTCCGTATACACACGTAGGTACACCGTTGTGTATTTATGAATCACTGCGGCCTCAAGTACTCTCTCGTAATCACAATAAAAAAAGTGAATATAACAACAACCATTTTATTGTTCATCTAAGATAAAAATAATTCCTGTGTCTTTATAATTACCATATTAATTTTATCTCTTGTCCTATTTCTAATCTCCGTGTCACATACATTCATTAATTTACATAATTTTATACATACTAATTTAGACTTAAATACTTATATGAGGTTTTCATTTGTACATTATATATAGAAAAGCACTAAAATTTTCTAAATATCATCAGAACTTTCACTTTTTGATTAACAAAATCAAACTTCATTCTATTTATGTACAGTAAACGGTCATAAGTGCATTGCCATCTATCGTACCTTTAACATCGTGTATAATACAATCATTGTGTAAATTCTCTAGAAATTAATATAAAGGAATTTTAAAGTATTTTTTATGAGGCGGGCAAGCGAGCATGTGGGTCACCTGATCGAAAGCAATCACCACCGCGCATAGAAATCAGCAACACCAAGGGGTTACCGATCCTTTAAAGGGAAAAATTGGCTCTGTTCTTGAAAGGTACTTGAAGTACTTATTTAGGAATACTCCTGAGGGAAGTTGATTCCACAATTTCACAGTTCGTGGTAGAAAAGTATGCGTGTTTTATTCAAAATTAAAGGTAAGGTGGCGACAGTACTGCATATATGACCCTTGACAATACCTGGACATGATATAAAATGTATCATACATACTGTATATAATTTTAACTATTTAATTGCAGTAACTAATATCACAACACTATCTCTACAATTACAGCAGTGTATGCAACTGCCATATACTACCTAGACTTGCTGACTTTCAAAATAATCAGCACGACTATTTTAATACGTTTTATATGCAGCTGCATACACTTTTACCTACACCCATGCAATTAATATAAAATAAATACGGCATGTATTGGCGCCAAATTTTACTCCATATAATACTACTAAATCCGTGTATAGGGTAAACTTTTTTTTTTAAAGGAACAAGGGTATTTAATGCCCGAGGATTCAACAGTGCTTATATGAATCAAATTTTTATTTGACGATACAGCTCTAAGTCTGTATTGTTACATTTTTTTTAGTTATCATGTTTGTATCGAAAAATTTGAAATATATTATATCACACGCAGTGATATAATATTTCAAATTCGTAATTCGAATATAACGACATGAGTGTAGATAAAATAATATAATACGGAAGAGCACCAAAGGCCTACCTTACTATTATATCCCCATTATGTATACATTTTGGATAAATTAAGCATTATTCAGATCACAATCACTTGTTTTTCGGAATAATTTTGGAACGGTTGATACTTCAATTATATCAGGCGGATATCTGAAGGCCAATTCTCGTAATTTTTCTACGAACGCAGATTGAAAGTTGACCGAATCGAGATTGAATTGTGAATTGACTAAAATTATACACTTGATTTCATTAATTTATTATTATCAATTCTTGTTGTTGGCAAATTAACATTCTTAGTTTGATTAATTTTCACTCATATTTCGGTATAATCCCGTTTAAATTTAATTTTGAGGTTACATATTGTGTTACGAGAATACCAATTGTGACATTTGTGAGATCGAGACTGGATCGAAACTGAATTTTGACTATATTTTAATTACGAGAATTGCCACTCTGAATTATTATAACATTATACTGGGGCCCTACCGTCGAAGCAGGAGCCGATTACCATCGGATTTTTTTAATGCGAAATTGAAATTAATGCTTAGATTGTTGCTAATTATGTCCAGCTCAGCTGGTAGATACCCTAGAGTTCTATCTACTAAGCTAATGTTTGTCAATAACTTTAAGATTAAAGTTATTGACAAACATACCACCGGATTTTTTGAATACATAAATGTAATCAAAAAATCTGGTGGTAGTCGGCTTCAGCTTCGGCGATAGGGCCCTGATTTCTGACCCATCTAAGACATCATATGGGCAGGACGTGATTTTTATATCAGTCTGTCTATACTTTTAATGATTCATTTGTTCTTGAACATAATCGCTATGATCATACCTTTACATTTTTACCCAACTATACATACATGTTATGAACAACAAGGAAAAGGAAATAAATTAATAATAAAATTTTAATAACTTAACATGATAAAAATGCTACGATAAATTTCACCTATTACAGATAAGTTACTTTTTAAGTTTTTGCCGTATCACGTTGACTGGATTTTTTGGCAAACGTTTGGTGTGTGATGAGTTCTCTAAAGAATCCATCTTGTTTGGCCATGAGTTCTGTGTAAGGTCCTTTTTCTATGACCACTCCATTCTCCAACACCGCGACTTCGTCAGCAGACTGTATTGTGCTGAGTCTATGTGCAATCGTCAAGACTGTACGATCCCGACTGATTTCCTTTAGAGCTTTATCTACTAAGAATTCAGAATAAGCGTCTAATGCGGAGGTAGCTTCATCAAGTATCAAGATTTTTGGATTCTGGAAAGAAAAAAAAACTACTTTTACGCCAAAACCGAATGGTTTTCATACGATAGTTCAAGATTACGCAGCTGGCAATGAAAAAAGTTAAGCTCGTAGCTTCTCTAGGTGACAAAATCAATATCAAGTATTATCAGAAATAACCAGAATTGTAATTTTTCATTTGTAAAACTAATTCGAGATTGTCAATATTCAAAAATACCACACTTCTATTCACATTAAGCTACGATTTACAATATACTCGTATAAAATATATAGAAAGTAAATGTTTGAAGTTCGGAAACCACTCAAAAATATAAATGCCTATCAAATTTCAAATTATTTCACTCTATTATAATGGTTTGCTATACTGACCTGGAATTTCCGAATGCAAAATCAAATTAATTAAAAAGTGTCCTTCTAATGCCATCAATTGGATATGTGCCTTGAATAGGTATGTATTTTGTTGGCTTACTCAACTAACAAAGACATCTGCATACCTTAACAATAGCCCTGGCTATAGCGACACGTTGTTTCTGGCCGCCACTGAGCTGGCTGCCAAGGGCGCCAACTTGCCTGTCCCAGCCTCTGCCATTCGCGACCACTAGCTCGTGAAGATGGGCAGTACGTGCAGCTCGCAGCCATGCTGCATCCTGTACAATTAGATATTCTTAAAATGAAACTACGATGAGTTGAAGAATGGCATTTGAATTGGGTGACGCAAAGTAGTAATTTTTTGGGTTTATTTCTCCTTTATAATACGCATTTTTTGTAGATCTTTATTCTATACATAATCAGCCAATGTATAATGTTTGCCATAATATTCATTCATATACCATAATATTCATATATTCATATATATATATATATATATATATATATATTTAAAGAAACTTACATCTTCTTTGCCAGTATCATCTTCAATAATACAGTCGTCCAGAGCACCATACAAAATGTTCTCCTTGATCGATCCACTAAAAAGTACCGGTTCCTAAAAAAAAAAAAATTTGAATATAATAACAATTATCATTTTTTAATACTAGAAAAGCATGTACATAAATATGTACTATCGACCCTTCATAAGCTTATTTTCTTAAAATCAACTCAACACAATAAAATTGTGGTAACTGCTTTTCATCAGGCCAGGCAGAATATTTTTTTTTTTTTTTTTTTTTTTATACTACTTCGGGTGGCAGACAAGCATACGGCCCGCCTGATGTGAAGCGGTTACCGTAGCCATATTAACGCTCGCAACATAGAATATCGCTCGCGCGCCGCCACCCCCGCTGCCAACGCAGCATCTCCTTCCTTTCTGGTGACCTCACTCACTCGCAGGAACACAACAACCATCAAGGGAATTGTTATTTGGCTGCGGTATTCTGTGAGGTGGAGGTACATTCCCCAGTCGGGTAGCTTACAATTACGCTCCCTACCTCTCTTTTCGCCAGAGCTTCGTTTGTCAGTCAGCAGGGTGCACCGCGTGCAGGTGAAGATGGCTTTGGTTCAAAGATGTTGATGAACCACTTACACCCCAAAATATATATCCATATTCTTAAATATATTTCCTAAGAAAGACAATATACGGCTTCACGCGTGCATACTAATTTCAAGGTTTATGCATTTAACATAATTATGTATAACATATGTATGCCGACTGTCATCTATAATGTCAACAGCCGGGATCGGCGACATAACGCGCCCTCCGATGCACGGAGGAGCTCATGATAAATAAACCCATGAACAGGCTACGGACTTAACTTGCGTGTTTGATTAGACTAACGCACGCAACGACGCCATCGAGTTCCTCGCTTAAGCTGAGCTTAAAACAATATTATTATACAATAAATATTTTAAAAACTGAAAAATTAACCTCCCCCACCTAGGTCGGATTTGAACCCACGCCTTGTTTAGTAGTGTATTACTTAATAGGTAGATGGCGCCATACTGCGACTTTACAGCAGTAAAATATAAAAGGCAAAAATTCGCCACCATCACAAACCTTCCCGGTAGCTCAGTTGGAAGAGTACACGACCGATAATCGAGAGGGGGGAAGTGAATTTTTCCATTCTTAAAATAGTTATAATATTCTGGCAAGTTGGCCGATATATTAAATAATAAGTATTATTAGGTATACATTTTTATACCTGACTGACGTAACCAATATGGCTCCTCAACCACGTCGGGTCCAACTCCCTGATGTCAATTCCGTCTAAAAGTATTCTCCCCTTTTCAGGTTCATACAGCCTCAATATAAGAGATGCAATTGTACTTTTGCCGCAACCAGATCGACCGACCAGTGCGATCGACTTGCCGGGCCGCAAGTGTAAACTTAATCCTTTGATTAGTGGCGCGTCACAATATGAATACCAAATATTATCTAACACTATCTCTCCTTTGGGTCTCTCATTTGGTTTTAGGCCACCTAAACCGAAATGGAAAACAAAATCGTTATTGATTAGCCGTCATTACCAGGAGCTACCGTCATGATACGGGGTTTTCGTGCTTCAAGAGTCGTCGTCGTCAACCCTTATTCATCCCACTGCTGGGATACAGGCTTCCCCTCAATCGAAAGGGGTTTAGAGCATACTCCACCACGCTGCTCAACTGCAGGTTGGCGGAGGCCAGTGTTTTCAAGCCGCCTAAATGCCACTGACCTGACTGTCATCTGTTGACAACAGCCGAGACCGACGACCGACTTAACATGCCCTCCGAAGCACGGAGCAGCTTGAGATAAATAAACCCATCCATGGAAAGGCTACGGTCTAAGATAAGATAAGATAAGATAAGCATTTATTTGTCATAACTGCTACACACAATAATTATTAAATACAGGAGTTACACAATTATTAGCACTTATGGGTAAATCTTAGTTTGTTTATAAGTTGTAACTAATTATAATGGTAATACACGAAGGAGAACATGTGTGTTGCAGTCATACGAAGAGGTAAGAAGCTCAGTGAAATGTATGCTCATTGAGCAGACCACTGATTTTCAGCTTCTACCTGAAGAAAATCGCAGAGGACGTATCTATTAGTTGCATGAATATAAGTTCCTTATAATGTCGCGGTTCCGAAATTTCTATCTCTGAAATGATGGGTAATTATGAGTGTTGGTGTATGTAGAGTGATGATGAGTAAATGTTGAGTTGGTGAATATTAGTTACATAATGATATGTTAAATTAGAACAGGCCCACCACCAATGCGACCTTGGCTTATACATAAGTTTTCTTCTTTTAATAGTGATATTTTTAATTTACTTTTAAACGCATATTTAGTTAGTGAGTTTCGTATTGGAGGAGGTATATTGTTCCAGCACTTGGTCGCCTGGTAGCGGAAGCTTCCCCTAAACGCACTGCACCCATGACGATGTACGGATAATGGTGGTCTCGTTGATCTAGGGACTCCAGGTCCATATTTATTGTGAAAGGTAGAAAAGTTCAATTTCTCATATAGATAAGTGGGATTTTTAAATTTTACTAGGTCAAACATAAGAGCCGCCATATGCAGTTTCCTGCGTGACTCCATGTTTAATAAGGACGCATCGTTCAAGAATGGAGAAACATGTGTTCGCGGGGGAATATTAAAACAGTCTACGGTTGTGTAGCTTGCGTGTTCGATTAGAAAGACACGCGTGACGACGCCATCAAGGACGAGCTCCTCAAGGTTGAAGGGCCCTCGGTGTATTCCGTCCGAGATAGAAGACATAACAACCCTCAAGAGAATTGTTATTTGTCTGCATCTGTGAGGTAGAGATACTTCCCCAGTCGGGCAGCTTAAAAAAATACGCTAAGGGCTACCACTCTTTGTCTAGCATTATTTTATTTTACTTTGTCGTCTTTTGTAACATTGAATTGTTGAGGTATGGGCGATGTGCTCAAACAATATCTAACACCAATTTGATACCTATGTACTTATATATAAAATTGTAGTATCTATGATGTAAAAATTTATAAAATATTTAAGATAAGTTCACGTTCATTACATACCTAGTATGATATTATATAATAAACAGTAATATTAGGCAAATTTTTAGCCCGGATATATTAAGTTTTTGCGGGAAACTTAAAAAGACGAAGATACCTGTGGTGTCACAATCACCCATAGGCAGCGATGACTTCTTATCATCATGCAGATCGTATACTTATTGGCCACCCGAGTGGTATAAACGAAATATACTAATTCGGCTTTGAACTCACGATGTTCGTCAAGAAGAAATTTATATCGGAGGGCCTTCGCCACTCCACACTTTATATCCAACACTCAAAGGTTGGTTGGTACAGATCTCTTATAGAGATAAGCCCATCTTTGTACATCTATATTTTAAGTGTTTAGACGAGCTCGGTGCCGAATGGTTAGCAATGACCATTTTGACTCCGAGGCTGCCGGTTCGATCCTCGCACAATACAAATATTTGTGTGCATGAACATGTTTTTGTTGGTTTGGGTATTTTCTATGTAATATATGTATGTATTTACAAAAAAATGTATTTAAGTATTATATCAGTTATTTAGTACAAGCTTTGCTTAGTTTGGGACTAGATGGCCGTGTGTAATTTGTCCACGAATATTTATTTATGTAAATATATTTATTCTCATTATGTACAATGAAGATAATACAAACAAACAAAGTTCAATAATATCCCGGTAATCTCACCCGAACCTGCGTTTCCGGAAGGGATCTAATAAACTATACGTAACCGTTATTGATAATGACCGACAAAACATGAAATCGATTGAAAGAATCCGTAATTTATTACCTTGCAAAAATGACGCATCACGCTGATTTTGTAATAATTGATAAAATCGGCACGTTCCGGTACGCCGCACCGGTTGGAGGGCACCGCATATATGAAGATTACTATACGGTCTTAATATCGGCAAATACTATTTTAGAAATTAAGAAACTAACGATTATTTTAGTTTCATGCAATAAACCGCTTTTACATGCCTGTGTTCTCACGAACAGAGACGTAAAAATTGGTACAATCAATGATCTATTAACAAATTCGATTACTTACCTAGATGTAAAGTAATATAATAAAAAAGATAGGACATATCAAACACCTCCACCTCTCAGAAGACCATAGCCATTTATAAATTGTTGTGTTTCCTGCTAGTGAAGTCACAATACATGAGGACATGCTGCATTAGCACCGAAGGTTCCAGCACGTGAGTAATCCTCCTAATGTTGACAGCATATATAGGCAACCGCATTACACCAGGCGGACTGGCTGTTTAATTTAAAAAAAAAATAAGTTGATCTTTTTCATAATTGCTTTTTGTGGTTGTCCATCTGAATAATATTTTCCCCTTTTACTCTTCGATACCGTTTCCCTCTATTGCCAATTTACTTATTATTTTTTCAATGGGTGAATCTATTTCGCTAAAATTTATTATATATAGAGCTTAAATCCTGAGAAAGGACATAGCAGGCAAAATCTATACAGATAGAAAAATAATAACATACCTGATACAGGAATGGTAGGCTCTCTATCGATAATATACCACAGTCTGGTGGCGGCTCCAAGGCCCTTATTTAGCTCTGTATAGAAGCTGCTTAGACCCCCAATGCTTATACCGACGTACGCAGCATACAGTAGGAACGACGTGAGATTGCCAACAGACAATTCTTCAGTAGCCACCATGCCGCCACCGTAGTACAAAACAAGTATTATTATGATATTCCCTGATAGACCAGTCTGTGAAAGAAAATAGTGATAGTGAACTATGTTTATCAGCAAATAAGAAAGAAGTCTGCTAGCTCTGAAATATTCAGTATCTATAAAAGGCAATAATTGCTGACTGATCTACAAATGCACAAGCTCTTACGACTGGACGGTTGGGGTTGAAATTTGGCATACAATACAGGTAGCTATTATGATGTAGGCATCCACTAAAAAAAAGGACTAACAACAAAATCCCCACAGGATACCAGGATACGGCGCAGTTGCAATCTAGAAGCTGGAGCACGTATTAAATATTTTATGCATGTATTATTTGCACAGGAGCTAAAAACTAAACAAAATTAAAAAAACTGTATAACGATAGGACTGGGACTATAGAGGGTCGTCTTTAGTCGGGTAAATTGACGGAAATAATGACACAAGTAAATTAAACATACAAAAGCGAATCTATGTTGACAAAAATCATTTTAATTGTTTAAGGAATTTTATGGATAGATTTTTTATTTAGTAGTTTGCTTGTAATGTATTTTTTTTTCTTTCTAATGGAAGTGCCACTAGAAGTAACATACAGACGAGTCCTAAGTAAATTCATAGGGGATGGATCACACGAAGTAGTGTGATAAGGTTTATTGCATGTCAATTTAGACCCTGTGAATATTTAGCTATATTAAACAAAAGGGTCAAGTTATTAAGGTTTATGTAAAATTATTAAAAAATAATTTTACATAAAAAGATTTTACCCCAATTTTCAAAAAATTTGCAAGACTATTCATCATGACTGATCTTTTTGGAATACGAAATTCCGTAGAGCATTCACATCATATCATAACATTCTTTTAATAGAACTCATTTTTTTTATAGAAACAAATAAATAAACATTAAAAATTAAATATACCTAGGTATATATTTTTATAATTTCAATTACTTCTAAAAATTAATTACCATAACTATGAACAAAATGGAGTGGTAATTAATAAATAACAATAAATATAATAATAATTATTGTCTTTAATTCTCGATTGTATTTAACAGATTTAAATTCCTATTGATTGATATCAAACCACATATCAATAACAAAGTCACTTTTTTGTCTCGGATTAGCAGCAGCCTACTAACGGTTTGTTTTAGATGTTGAAACTTTTGTTAGCAATAATTGCTAATTTATTTATGGAAAAATACTTAAAATATCTTACCAGTCCATAAAAACTTCCTACAGCTAATGATTCCTTGTAAGCAAGTTTGAGTAAATTTTCTATTCTTTGAGCATATAAATTACATTCTGATGTCTCTTTACTAAATGCTTTGACAGTCTTTATATTGGATATTCTTTCTTCAGCAAGCTGTAAAAAGAAGTTGGTATATTTATTGATACTGATGATGATGGCTCTATCACTATCACTGTATGTTCTCATACGTTGCATAATTGTCTATTTTTGTGTGCAAATTATGTTAAATGCATCTTGTTGTGTTGTAGTGTACTTTATAATAAATGTTCTATCTATCTATCTATACTTAATTCAATTCATCCATAGAATATAGTCCAATGTGATCATGGAACTAAAACGAGTTATGCTTGCTAAACTAGATAAAGATTATGAATTCTTCAGATATACATGTTTAGAATTTTCTTGTCTCATTTATCTTCCAATTCAAATCAACTCAAATTACACAACCAATTCAAATCAACTCAAATGTCTCAAATTACATTCACTCTGACATTAGCTGCCCATAAAAACGCAAGTAAAAATGAAAATGAATTACCAACAATACAGATCAGCTTTATTCTACAGAGTCGATTTATTGTGAAGTTTTTGTAAGTATCATGATGAGATTTTAAAAAAATGTCATCAAGAGGTTTTTACAGGGACAGCGATGATCAAGTAACGCACTGACATTACAAGTGTAAACATTGTGCGGTAATTACTGTTCATCAGATGAAATATATGCTTAGTTTTTGGTTGTTACTTAATGTTATAAAAAAAAGGTCTTCTGGCTTAATTTTCAATATACATAATATAGAACCATAAGCACACCAAGTAATAGTATATATACATGCTTAGTGGTAGATCTGTGACTACTTGTTCATTGTAAAATACACATGTAATCATATCAATACAAGATATGTCAATGTGGAAAAAATACATTGGATTGTATTTCACACATAAAAAATGTATAGTAAGTAATATACAGATACCTCACTTGTCTCGGCCAATGTGTCTTGCATCTGTCGAGTGATTCCACGTACGAACCGGCCGTAAATAACTGCTAACATAGATACTGGTGGTACCACACACAACCCGACGAGAGCTAGCGACGGCGACATATAGAACTATTAAGGGAAAACATATTGTGACTTCTTAGTATATCTTTCTAGATGCCAAATTCAATTTTATGTAGGGACATTTGCACCAATCTTTAAACATAGAGCATTTTTGTATGAAAAAACTAAGTTTAAATTAGGTGCAATTGGCCCTTACATTTTACTTTTACGAAAATGTGGGAAAAAAGTCTACATGGTATAGATACAAATTTTGTGAACAAAAAGAATAAAATATTAAAAATCACCATCATTCCTGTGCCAGCGCACACCATCACCAATGATCTTAGGCCATCACTGACATTCTGGCTGAGATTTCTGCCAACAAGCTGAGTATCAGCTGACAATCTGTTCACCAACTCTCCTGTGGAGTTTCTACCGAACCAGGCCGGTTCCTGCCTCATTATAGCACCATAGACTTGTTTACGTAGATTTTGAGTCATTCTTTGACCTAAATAGAAATATCAGGAACTATTTTTATATTATATTTTAATTTACATTATTACCTATTCGGAATCAATAAATCAATTAGTTTATTCTAACAATGAAAACTAAAATATCGATTTAAATTCAGAAATCTAAAAGATTATTACCTGATATAGACATAAGATACACCCTAGCAAAATTACAAAGGCCTCCAACAAGGAAAACACCACATAACATTAAGCACAGAGCATCCAGTTTCTCCCGAGCGGCACCAACATCATTTGTGGTATTGTAGATTATATCTAGAACCTTGCCCAGTGAAAAGGGAACAGCCATAGTCACACTGGAGGAGACAAGAAGAAAACCAATTGCACCTGAAATAAAAATAATTGCTTATTATAAACAAATAAATTTTCTTTCAAAATTATTAAGAGAAAAACTATTGATGTTGCACTTTTTTTCTTATATTCGTTGCTAGAGAGTCGTCTAGGTGGGTTTTGAAATCTTCAAATTCCATAATGGTGACGGTAAGCAGGGTAGTTCAAATTTACAGCCATTTCTTGCCAAGCGTTAAGCATTTTTTTATGAATTAATGAAAAGAAAGAGATTTGCAGTTGTCTTAAATCCTCAAAAACATTAAATGATTCCTTAGCATTTAACAGTAAAAAATACTATTTATTTACTCTCCTAGACAACTTACCAGTAAGCGTCCATTTTTCAGGTTCAGCTAAACCAAACAATCTTTTAATCTCTGAACTCTTTAACTTGACATTTATTTTCCCTGAAGGCACTACCGAATTGTTATCTTTCAATGTAGTTAAAGGGTCAGATTTCTTCTGAGTATCTGTATCTTTCAATGACTCTATAGAGTCAGTTTTTTTCGGAGCATCAACTTGACTTGTGTAATATCGGGAATTCATACAAAATATATTATTTCGCTTATATGAAGATCTTTCGTAATAGTTTCTTAAAGCTGGAGCCTTGTTGTGACTAGAATATAACCTGAATCTACACTGATTACATGACAGACTTGGTGGCGGAATTTTCAATAGTAATTTTGTATGTTTACCATATACTTTGAAATTTAGTTGCATGTGAAGTAATCGTTGTAACATTTTAGAAGAATTTATCCCTTTTATTAAAACATTGTTGAATGAAATAAAACAGTGAGAAAAAAAATGTTTGACAGCGACCAGTGTTGCCAACTTTCGTGAGCCAGAGTCGTTGCTAGATATGGCTAACACTGCGCTGCTGTGCTAAGTTGACGCACTTTTTCAAAATGTGTTGGCGTTGGCGCACAGCGCAGTTTCAGCGCAAGTATGAATATACCCGCTATCTCTTGCTCTCATTCATTATCTCACTCATTCGCTGAGTCAACGAGTCAACACATTGCACTTGGTGCACAGCTGTGTACTGTTTAGCACAGTGCCGAGGACACAGGTACGCCGCCGCCGCCGTGGCAGCGGCGTGCGCGGCCAGCAGAGCGAACGTCGCGCAGCACCACCGCTACGCAGCTTACTAATGGCAGACGAAAACGCAGTTTTGGCGATCTCAGTGAATTGGCGCGCAGTAAGCTGTGCTAGCGCTACCGAGTTGACACACGAAATTTTACTGAGCGGGTATCTCAGTAAAATTTCGTGCGTCAACTCGGTAGCGCTAGCACAGTCTAGTCGGTAGACTCAATCCCAATAGTCTAACTTTAGATTTTCGTCAAAACTGATTAAAGGGTGTGAGCGGGAGGAGTGAGAGTGAAGGGGCAGCCTGATAAACTCAACAATCAAATATTGTAGCTAGCGAATTAGTCGAAGCCGTTACGTTCGGCTATGTAACGTTCTGGAATAGTCGAAAGTGGCAGCTATTCAGTCAGTCAGTCGAATTGACTAAACACGTGTTTCAGAATTTTTCAAAATTCAACGCCTAAAAGGGTAAAATGGGTCCCAAAACTCTGAAAAACGTCATGGGTATTGTTTTTATGGTTTATCGGGTCGCTGATTACGAAAATAACAACTATTTTCTAATCAAACATAGCCGACGTGACAAAAATCGACCCTGTGGGGGTGCGATGGGATGGAAATGTCTAAAAGGGGGTGAAAAAGTCTGAAAATCATCACAGGTATTCTTTTTATGGTTTATCGGGTCGCAGATTACGAAAATAACAATTATTTTCTAATCAAACGTAGCCGACGTGACATAAAATCCCCCCTGTGGGGGTGCGATGGGGTTGAAATGTCATAATATCAATATGGGTGTTGGTTCGATGGTTTTCTAGGACGTCAATTACGAAAATGGCATCGATTTGAAAATATAACATAGTTGACAAGAATTTACATAGAAGGATTTTTCTAATTTTACCCCTAAGAGGGTGAAACGGAGGGTCAAAGTTTGTATGGGGAAACGAGTTTAGTTAGGCTAATTTATTCTAAATTTTTCCCGAGTACTTCTATAGATAACTAAACACGTCATGGGTATTGTTTTTATGGTTTATCGGGTAGCTGGTTACGAAAACAACAACGATTTTAAAATTCAACGTGGCTAACGTGACCATCATCTCCCTTTGGGGTGCGATGGGGTTGAAATATCTAAAATGCGGTCAAAAAGTCTGAAAATCGTCATGGGTATTGTTTTATAGTCTATCGGGTCGCTGATTACGGAAACAACAACTATTTTATAATCCAACATAGCCGACGTGACATAAAATCACCCCATGTGGGAGTGCGATCGGGTTGAAATGCCATAATACCAATATGGGTGTTGATACTATGGTTTTCTGGAACGTTAACTACGAAAATGGCATCGATTTGTAAATATAACATAGTGGACATAAAATTAGTTAAAAGGACTTTTCAAATTTTACCCCTAAGAGGGTGAAACGGAGGTCCAACAATTTTATGGGGAAACGAGATTGATTGACTATTTTATCTTAAACTTTACACGACTACTTCTATAGAAAAATGAGTAAACACGTGTTTGCCCCGAATTTCACGCGAGCGAAGCCGCGGGCGAAAGCTAGTCCTATATATAGAGCGGGTGCTGTATGGAGTTGAGTGTGCAAAATATGAGGACCGCATTCTATAGTTTTGAATTCAGAAAAGCTTGTAGATTATGATTCTGAATGTTGCCAGGAAGTTTCTTCGTCCATTTTTTTTTATACCCCATTCCCTTGGATATCGAGTAAATGGACTGAACAAATGCTTTACAACAATTTTAATCATTGTTTTATTGAAAACTAGCAACGTAATTTACTAACAAAATATTTTTGTTAAGATTCCAGATATTTCATTTTTTCCCCATAAAGGACTGTTTCGTATTGACCATTATCACAAACATACACCATTTAGGTTAAGACGTCCCGGTAAACAATATTCTTGGCATTCGCACCAGGAGCCAAAATTGCAAGGCTTCCAGGAGAACTTACCTACTCCTGAGCAAGCTACATACAACTGATCATGAGAGAAGCAGTCCAGTCTCAAGTCAACCCCAGCGATCTTTAGAGACTGTCCCTGAGCTTTGTTAATGGTAATGGTATGGGGCATCATCAGACCTTCAACAGGTATAAATTTAGTGAATCTTGACTTCATTGTTTGAAAAATACCGAAATTCGTAGGTATACCCCATAAAGTCGGTACTTAGAATAGGTTTTTCAATTAGTTTTCGGCACCAGATGTAGCTTAATTTGAAGGACGCAGTTTTTATTACACCCTACGCGCGCAATGGATTAACTCCAGGGGTAACTACTGGAATGAGGTGAGCGATAAACCGTCATGGATAACCCCATGGTTTGAAATAATCTCTCGTATATACCCTTTCCTTATTAACGAAACCATAGCGCGCTGTAAACGCTAGGTAGCTAGTGATAAGTTAATTAAAATATAAATATAACATTTTTAGACATTTCTTGGCTGGGCGCAGGTCAAAAGTTAATAATTTACCCATAAACATCCCCTTTTTTATAAACAACTATTCCACAAGTTTCAAAATCGTAGGTGAATCGGTTTCCAAAAAGAGGGTTTTTTTTTAACCTCTTAGGGGTGAAATTTTGGAAAATCCCGTCTTAGTGCGCCCATACATTGTATAGGGATAGGAAACACATATCCAAAGTATCAGGTTTCTAGCTTCAGTCATGAGCTTCAGTGGTCTGGGCTGTGCGTTGATTAGTGAGTCAGTCAGTCAAGTCAGTGAGGGCAAAGCCTTTTACTTTGTAGCTTTTGCCCGCGACTTCGCTCGCGTGAAGTTTGCGCATTTTAGATTATCCAAGTCAAGTCTACCACGCAACGCAACCACCTTCATGTAGCACCTGTAATTGTACTAAATACGGATGCAAGAACTTTCCAGATAACTACTACAGCCTCGCCGCCGCTCTCGCCGCGCCGGCCGCCCGCGATCGTATAAGTACTGATTGACGCCAAATACAAATTTAAAAACCTATTAGGATAACACTTCAGTCAACACACAAGTCTTATTCCATCAGCTTAAAAAGGTTAAATCAAAGTTTAAATAAATTACATGATGATGGTCACGTTAGCCACGTTGAATTTTAAAATTGTTGTTGTTTTCGTAATCAGCGACCCGATAAAATATAAAAACAATAATATCCTTGATGATTTTCAGAATTTTTGACCCCATTTTACTCCTTTTTTTGGGTTGAATTTCGAAAAATCCTGAAACACGTGTTCACTCATTTATCTATAGAAGTACTCGTGTAAAGTTTAGGATAAAATAGTCAAACTAATCTCGTTTCCCTACACAAACTTTGGACCTCCGTTTCACCCTTTTAGGGGTAAAATTTGAAAAATCCTTTTATGTTATTTCGTGTCCACTATGTTATATTTTCAAATTGATGCCATTTACGTAATTGACGTCCCAGAAAACCATAGAATCAACACCCATATTGATATTATGACATTTCAACCACATCGCACCCCCATGGTGATTTTATGTCACGTCGGCTATGTTGGATTATTAAATAGTTGTTGTTTTCGTAATCAGCGACCCGATAAACCATAAAAACAATACCCATGACGATTTTCAGATTTTTTCACACCTTTAAGGGTTGAATTTTGAAAAATCCTGAAACACGTGTTTACTTAATTATCTATAGAAGTAAGTACTCATGTAACCCCGCCGCCACACTATGCTCCTCGCGCTGCTCATCGCCTTGCTCCTCGCGCTGCCGCGATGTTTCCCTCTCTGCCCACACACTGCTCTACTCGCGCAATTATTCGCGACGCTCCGCACTTGGACATTTGCCTTTGCTAAACAATGGACGTTGAAGCTGTGGCAGCGTGCGCGATATGCATTTTTATTAGAGCGAAACGAAGCTTTTTTTTATGGGCTAACGGTCTAAAAGATGCCATCAAACATTTCTTTTTTGCTACCAGCTCTTTTATGAAATTTTCATGACCGACATGATTTAAAAAATATGACGCGTGTTACGCGCCCGAGCGCTCGATGCGGAATGCGTCCGAGGCGATTGTGTAGCCGGCCACTCGCGTTGCACATTGCCGGTCCTTTGACCCTCGCTACTTCCCTCGCCACTCGACGAGTGTATGGCAGGGCTATAAAGTTTCGGATAAAATAGTCCAACTAATCTTGTTTCCCCATACAAACTTTGGACGCCCGTTTCACCCCCTTATGGTATGAGTTTTGAAAAATCCTTTCTTAGTGCACCCCTAGACATCATAAGAAACCTACTTGCCAAATTTGGTATCTTTACACCCAGCGGTTTGAGCTGTGCTTTGATTAGTGAGTCAGTCAGTCAGTGAGGACAAAGCCTTTTATTATTATAGATATCCAATTGTTTCATAAGATTAAAGATACTTAGCTATTTAATGGAAATAAAAACAAAAAAAAAATTGTTGAAAAATAATATATTAGTACATAAAAGGATATTTTATGTAATATTTTTTTATAAAAAGAAATGATTACATAAAATGATTACAAAAATCTTATCGATCGATCTATACGATCGTCTTTGGAAAAAAAAAAAAGAATACTGCCGTGCCCGTGCTCTGCCGTGTTTCTGGACATACAAACAGCCTTTGATAAGGTGTGGCACAAAGGCCTCCTGTGCAAGACAAGGACATCTTTACTCTACCCCATAGCTATTACCTACTTGTAGAGTCCTGTCTCGCAAATCGAATATTTCAGGTGAGAGAGGAAGGAGAACTATCGGACTTCATATAATAGTAGGAGTTCCACATGAATCAGTGCCGACTTCCCAGAAACACTGATGTAGAAAATAAATCAAAGATCAAATGTAAATGCCAATCACTTTTATAATAAGGAAAACAAAGGAGTAATTTATAAAATGCACTTGAATATACAATAATAATATCTTTTGCTGTCCTCGCTGCTCGCCTTTGGAACAAACTGCCAGTGAATGAACATCAAAATGTTACAGTCTCTTTACTCCTTCAAATCACAACTTCGGGAGCATTTTGGTTGTACTCCTGATGTTTGAGCTATATATTTCGATTGTGTATAAAATAGATATGTAGAATGTGTACCTTTTTCTGTTTCTTCTTTGTCGCTTCACTCTTGCCAGAATGGTCGTGGTTGTCATGATGAGGCATAAGCTCGCCTCACGACGTCTCGCCATCTCTGCCTGCTGGTCGTCAATCGGGCACATTCGTGTACCGGGGCGTTCACCGCCGCCTTCACCTGATCGGTCCAACGTATGGGGGCCCCGTGGTCTTATGCCTTCAACCTTTCCCTGCACAACAAGTCTCTCTATGGAGTCGTTTCCGCGGCGACTAACATACCCAAAGAACCGCAAAATAAGACTCTGCACCAAGGTGGATAGACGTTCTGTAATGCGTAGTTCAGCAAGGATTGAGGAATTTGTGCGGAATTCAGTCCACGAAACTCGGAGCATCCAGCTCCAACACTACATTTCCAAGGCGTCAATTTTCTTTGTCTCCGTCCGCCGTATAGTCCATGTTTCTGCGGCATATAAGAATATAGGAAACACCAACGATTTGACGAGCCGAATCTTTGTGGCTTTTGTGATGTTTCTATTGGCCCATATTTTCCTTAGGATTAACTTCATCTATACAGCCCCCTTGATTTAAGATAAAAGCGCCAAGATATATGTAGCATTGTACGACGTCGTAGTTCGCGATTGGTTTATATTCTGCAAGATGTTTTGGGCTCTGTCTACAATCATTATCTTAGTTTTTAACCGTTTTATCTTCAAACAAAAGTCTAGGCATACACTTTCCATTTTTAGGAGGATGTGTATCTACATTTTGCATAGGGATTTGCATGTTTTGTTAGTATTATTATTATTTCTTTTTAATACTTTTTTATTTTTATTATATCTATCTCAATGTTGTACAAATGCTCTGTACCAATTACCAAACCTATGTTGATGTTCCCCATCAAGCATTCACTGGAACCAAGTCAACCATTGACTGGAAGAAATCCCTGCATGGGTAAGTCCGCCATTGACATTTCTTTTGTATAATCTACATGGGTGTTTTAATAGTATAAAGTTTACAAACAAAAAAAACAAACAAACTGTACAGATATAATTTTTGATTAGGTAAAAATTTCCTTTTATGTTTTTTTTTTTCAGCAATATTTGTTTATTTGTTTTTGTTTTTTTATTTCCACTTAGTAGCTATAAGAATCTTTAATCATAAGAAACAATTGGATATTTCCAATAAAATAATGATTAAAATTGTTGTAAAGCATTTGTTCAGTCCATTTACTCGATATCCAAGGGAATGGGGTATAAAAAAAAATTGGATCAAGAAACTTCCTGGCAACATTCAGAATCATACCTATCTACAAGCTTTTCTGAATTCAAAACTGTTGAAAAGAATGCGGTCCTCATCAGCCTGGCGCAACTCAAGGTAAAAAAACGACTCTATGAATCGGAAGCGAATTAGATACAAATTCTGATTGTTTTCGCTTCCATTTCATACATATAGAATTTACGCTATTTGTATGGCACATCCGTCTCTTAAAACGTAGTGGTTACATTCTCTTTGGTCCTCATATTTTGCACACTCAACTACCTGTGTGTGGCGCCTGCCAGCCTGGCGCAACTCAAGGTAAAAAAACGACTCTATGAATCGGAAGCGAATTTGGTACAAATTCTGATTGTTTTCGCTCCCATTTCATACATTTAGAATTTACGCTATTTGTATGGCACATCCGTCTCTTAAAACGTAGTGGTTACATTCTCTTTGGCGCCTGCACTAAAAAAAGATTCGACTAAAAAAGAAAGTTTTTATTTTTGTTTTTGTATATTTTGGTTTATTTTTACCATTTTAGATTTTGATACCACGTTGAGATAGTTTGCATTTGTAGTGATACGCTTGAGTAGCGTATTACCACAAATGCATATCCTGTAATAAAGAAACGACTACACACACAAGAACTTTTATATTTTTGTTTGTGAATATATTTTAGTTTTATTAAATGACATGTACGGATTATTGTTTAATTATTTGCTTTTGAGAAGCTTCTAATAAACTTTAAGACTTTACTGTTTTTATTATTTCACATTTTAATTTATGTTAGAATTTAAGTTATAATTTAGGTAGTTTTGAGATTTAATAATTATTTATAAAATTGTTTATTTTAACCTTGCACGCTGACGAGCTCTCGCGCAGTACTAAACCCGCGAAAGCCCGTGCATCGTTTTTTGTACTAATTTTGAAGTTATACCTATTTATCGTTTTTATTGAAATAAGATAATAAATTCATGCTACAAAGTTTATCATCATGAAGTAACAATTATTCTCGTATAAATTTTGCTCAATAATATTATCGTTTATTCGAGAAATTAACAGTTTACTTAAAGCGATTTTCGAAGTTTTTTTGGTTAAAAGAATGTTTTTTTTCTATATTAAATCAATGATATTTCAAAATTCCGAGGCCGCTATGTACTATACGACTATATAACAAATAACATTGTATTTTTTTTATTTCATTTGTTTGGAACAATAGTACAATCCAGGAGCTCAAAATAGTGAATGCGCGCATTTTATGAAAATCTTTCTCTGCAATTTTGGGTTTATTTAAAAAGTTAAGCAAAATTTACAAAAAGCGAGGCCGCTACGTACTATGCCAATAGCTATTCTGTACTATTCAATAAGTCAACAGTATTTTTGTTTCCGAGATCAAGAACGCCAAAATTGGCCATTTTACGCAAAAATCACAGTCAAAATGTAATATGGCTCTTAGGTGGACTGGGCGTCTCTGACTAGGTCGCGAGGTCCCTTATGGACTATGGAGTCTGGTGGACGCGCGTGCAATGGCGCTATATTGCGCAGATGGATATATGGCGAGTTGTCGGCACGATCCAGGAGCTTGCGGGTCGTGTCAACAACGAAATCATGCACCAATTGCACGCGCAGTCCGCTGGCGATTGTCTCATTTGCGACATATCGCCCCGCGCCAGTGCAGAGTCGGAGCGTGAGACTCTGTTGTACCTCTATCCTTTTCTTGCTGGATGCCGAGCAGAGCGCGTACCACGCGGGGGCCGCGTACGTTAGCCTGCTTCTGATGTAAGTTTTATATATTTCTAGTTTCGCCCGCAGAGGCGGGCGTGATGACAGGACCGGCCGCAGCGCGGCGCGGGCCGCTCTGGCCTGCGTAGTCGCGTGGTCGACCTGCGGTACCATGCGCAGCGACCGGTCTATGTGGACCCCCAAGTAGCGCACCCTGCTCTCCCACGCGATGGGTTGGCCCCGCAGTGTGAGCGGGGGAGGGACGTGCTTCTGGCCCACCTGCAGCGCGACGGTCTTTCCCACTTTGACCGCCATGCGCCACCGGTCGAACCAGTCGGGCAGCACGTCCAGCATCCGCTGCAACCCTTTCGCGGCAGTTTTTAGCTTCTTGGATGCCGTGAAAAAAGCGCTGTCTGTCATCTGCGAATAGAGCACACACAGTCTCACGCTCCCACCGGCGTCTAGGCGCGGGGGGTTTGTGAGGCATATCATTAATGTAAATATCTTGTCCGGTCGACACATCCTACTTATTATACCCTGGGTACAAACTCGAATGTTCTTTTGTACGTCGAGCTGGGTATGTACGTCCGGGAGGATATTTGCTGTCGACGCCTTCAATGTAAAAACAAAAACAGCTAATAAGACTAATTTATTAAAAATAATTTACGAAAATTATATTTTATGTTATTTAGAAATGTTATTTAGTTTAACATAATAAAAAAAACCGGTGGACGTGGGGCATTATCAAAATGAGTTGTATGGGGACAGGGAAGTTGTTAAAATACAGAGCTTTCCTCACATCTTGACGAATATGATAATGTTTTTATTATTATGATTAGATGTGTGATCATATATTTGTATTTCATATACATAGGACAGTGTAATTGCAAAGAGTATCAAGTTTGTAATTATGTAGTATCAAACACCGGCCACTCAATACAAAAATCGCTCGTTTGCATGTAGCAAACCAAATGATGTCTGTACACGTGCCTATATGTGCGTCATGTTCTTATTAAATTATTAGTCGGACATATAGTAAACAGAGTTGCATAAACTAAACTACACTACACTGACGCCAGTCAATATTCACAAAACGCCTTACCCAAAATTTATTTTGAATGTCCGCCTTTTGAACACCGGTTCAATGTAAAACCATTTCATTTTCACTAATTGTAGCTTTTTACTATCCATCTAACTGTAATTCATTTTCACATTCACATATAATAAACGTAATTAAGAACTAACAAGTACCACAGGGGACATCAGTATCCACATCACGCTCCACGCGACCTGGCCCCCTTACCACCATCTCTTATTGCGATTCAACAACTGAATGGAATGCATATTCATACCAATGAATAAGCGACTCTATTTCAAATGGAATAGAGTGGCTTATTCGTTGGTATGAATAAGCAATCTATTCAATTATTGAATCGCAATAAGAGATGGTGGTAAGGGGGCTGGATTAAAGCTTAGAGTACTTTTTACTTACAAACTGACTAATGCCTATTCAAAAAATAAAAGGTTGGGTCGGACAGTAGTTAGGCTTTTTGATTGCATATCCCCCAAAGTAACGGTGCCCGGCTTTTTACATTACGCAATGGCATGTTGTATTGATTTTCACTTACTCCACTTTTATGTTCCTTTATACCACTAAGTAGCAAACAAGCATACTGCCTGCTGCCTGATGGATAGCAGTCAACTATGAATATAGCCCATGAACCAAGGGCATCACACGCGGGTTGCCGACTCTGTAAAAACCTCTTCACGCCCTTTTTGAAGAACCTCGAGCTGTATTTTTAATTTGCAAACCTGTAGCTAGATTTAGATGGATTCGACGCTGGTTGTCACTAACGCATTTCGAGTGCGTCAGAATGGCCGGTCACTAAACGTGTATATCATTGAACGTATGCCTAAACATTGCTGCCTCATTGTTTCTCTTTGGTTCCCATTAAGAAAGAATTGCTTCCAACGTAAATTCGAAGAAATAAAACATTTTTGGGTGACCGGCGGTTCTGACGTCAGAATGGCCGGTCACCTAGCCGTAGTTTCTTTGTTACGTGGAATTAAGAAAATCTTCGTAGACTAATCATTGCTGCCCGTTTGTTTCCGTCACACGTAATGTACGACAGTTTGAATTTATCGCCATAAACAGAAAAAATAAATATTACGCCTCAAGTTCCTGACAAAATTTCAAGAGCAATAACGGTTTTTTGATGTGTTTTTTAAACTGTGTTTTGTAATGTAGCGTTAATTTTTGTTTCATACAGGTACAAAATTCGATACATTCACGTGTTTCCGAGATGGACGGTCTTGACAGACCGATGGTCGGATGAACAATAAAGTGATCCTTCCTATATGAGTTTTGTTTTTCCTTTTGAGGTGCGGAACCCTAAAAAATGGCGTAATTTTCTGTTGTTGGCGGTAGCCCCCACTGGCTTTATCCCCTCTGGGGGGCAACTGGTTTTTTTTTTGTGAAAATCTGCCAGTTGCGAAAGTAGTTATAGTTTTATTATTGCGTATTAAAAAAAAACAATTAAGTTATTTAAACTGATGTTGATGGCTTGATTGTTCATTTCTAAATAAAACATTTAAATTACTTGTTTTTTTTTTACACGAAATAATAAACATAAATACCTTTCGCAATTAGCCCCTAGTTTCCATTTTCTGTTCGCCATTAGGCAATCTTCGTTATATCCAATCCCACAGTGTTCAATATCTTAACAAATCCTTTATTATAAGCCGGCATTTTACGGCAAAGTCCCAAGTGGGGGCAACTGGAACATTTAAAGATTAAATTCCAAATTGACATCCCCTCTCCCCACCGGTGATACTAGGGGCAACTAGGAGATTTTTACAAAAAAAAAACCAGTTGCCCTTCCAGAGGGGGTAAAGCCACAGGCTACATTACACATATACACCAAAAATTACGCCATTTTTTAGGATTCCTTACCTTAAAAGGAAAAAACAAAAGCCATATAGGAAGGATTACTTTATTGTTCATCCGCCCATCGGTATGTCAAGACCGTCCATCTCGGCAATACGTGAAGGTATCGAATTTTGTACCTGTATGAAACAAAAATTAACGCTACATTAAAAAAAAACAGCAATGTTTAAATAAAGCGTTATTGCTCTTGAAATTTTGTCAGGAACTTGAGGCGTAATATTTTTTTTTCGGTTTATGGCGATAACTTCAAACTGTCGTACATTACGTGTGACGGAAACAAACGGGCAGCAATGATTAGTCTACGAAGATTTTCTTAATTCCACGTAACAAAGAAACTACGGCTAGGTGACCGGCCATTCTGACGTCAGAACCGCCGGTCACCCAAAAATGTTTTATTTCTTCGAATTTACGATGGAAGCAATTCTTACTTAATGGGAACCAAAGAGAAACAATAAGGCAGCAATGTTTAGGCATACGTTCAATGATATACACGTTTAGTGACCGGCCATTCTGACGCACTCCGCATTTCGTCATTAACGCAGTTTGTCATCGCCGATCTTATTTACGTAATTGGTCACTTTCGCGATTCGTCTCGAATCACATTAAGTAGTTTGTCACATATGCGATTGGTCATATACGCGATTCGTCATACACGCGGTTCGTCACAGACACAGTTCGTCATACCTTTATAGACTACAAGCCCATGGAAAAAAATTACCTGTGAAATGAACCATCGTGAATAACGCTTACTATATCAGGCTGTTACTGTATCAGAAAATAACTCTGAGCACTATGCCGTCATTTCTGAGCGGTACAGGTGAGTACATGAGTAAATGGAATTTCCCAGGTACAAGTGAGGAATTACGATTAATTAATAATGTACGGCTTTTTTATAGTTTATAGATGATTAAAAATAAATGTCAAAAAACCTAGTGCCGTACTAAAGCGGTGGTGCAGGAAGTCAGTGCAAATTTTTAATTTTAAAAAGCAATATTCCGGTCATTTATTACTGTACGGCCCGTATGAATCCCATTTACGGCGAACGGCGTGACGAAATGCGTTTGTGACAACCAGCGTGTAATCCGTTTAGGTTTAGATGAACTCTTGTAGGTATTGCAACTCGTGGATAATGTGGTGTGATGTTATAAATACTATGGGCGTTACAATAAGTAAGACTGGCTCAGATAATTAGTATCGCTATCCAGTGAGGTAATACTGCCAGTTTTCTAACGACATTGCCGCCTGTAAATTTCGGAGTAATGTTATGGACGCTTATGATACGAAATTCATCACATGTTGCCGACCCTGCAAAAACCCTGTAACGCCTTTCTTGAAAAATCTTGTACTGTAGGCAGTGTAGGCTCCTGGAAATATCATGACAGGGAGTTCATTCCACAACCTGACAGCTCGAGGTAAAACTTCTCTGGAACCGTACAGTACGCGCCTATTTAGGTTCCAATGTGCGAGGATGAATTCCCTGTTCATGGCGAGCGGTAAGATTGTAGAAAGAAGCAGTATTATCATGTCAAACAATTCCGCCCTCCAAACACAACATATTGTACAGACGGTAGAATACAAAAAGAAAGGCAGTCTCATCTCAGACTTAATGGCTCGTCCCGTAAGCTCGTCCGTAATTAAGTATTTATTAATATTTACGGTGCGGTGTGAGTGTGACGACAATTATTTCATATTCTATTCGCTTTGATACATAAATAGAATTCAATAGTTATAAACTATTAACAGTAATAACTAAACTTAACAAGCTTGAGTCCTCTAGAGAATACCCAAAAAATCGGGATTCGAATGTTGTGGTACATACAAGTTCGAATATTCCTGCAAAAAACGGCATTTTCCTGTAATTTCGGTTCTGGGATTTCCTGGCTGCAAACCCTAGTGTGGCTAATGACACATTCATAGACATAATTTTTTCCATGCAAGTTCCATTAGTGAAAATTAATGGGCGACTTTGCAATTTAATGCAGACTTATGATGAAATACTCACATGTAAAAAAATCTTTGATTGTTATCACAGGTAACATTAACGCGTAATTAACAATACCTCTATATGAAAGAATCGAAAACTTTGCAATTATTTCACTTTAAATTCAAACATTCCATTCTAATAATGGTAGTTGCGAGAGGTGACAGCAAAAGAAGAGCTTAGCAATGGTCCTTCTTTTATTATGATTTAAGGCACATCCACTCACAAGCTCAGGTACCTACTGGAAAACTTAACATTGGTACTGATTCACACACTCAATATTCTCTTCTCATTGAAATATGGGGCATTACCAAACAAACAGATTTTTGCTGCCACCTCTGGCATTATTAACTAATCCGGGCAAACTCCGCACACGATCTCAACCAATGAAACATCGTAAACTTTTTGTATGATTTATTTCGTGTTGTATGGATTTTCTTAGACACAACAGAATATAAATAAATGGAATCAATGCAATATGCACTAAAACTGGAAACATGAAACTTTTTAGTGAAATGATATACAGGTTGTTTAGAAACTAAATGGAAAGCCTTTAGAATGATAGCAGTACAATTTCAACATCGTAACTTTATCGTGTTTCATGTGTAAAAAAACAGGCTTTTCCCATGATGTGGCTCAAAACCATCTGAAATGTACCAATCCGGCACCCAGCTTCTCAACACATACATCCCGCAAAAAACATATACCTACCTACATATTTAAAATTTTAAGAAATAAGCCTCAGTATCACTGGTAATAATTGAATGTGCAAGTGTTCTAATTTTATTTACGAAGATGGACACACTGATATTCTACATAGTCTAACGTAGTAGTAACGTAGTTTTATGGGTTACGAATATTGCCAATATTCAGTGGCTACTAGAAATTCAATAGTTATGACTAAAATATGTGCTATTCTGTTTTATTTTAATCGCATCGAACACGAGAGGGAGCTTCCGTCTGAAAATTCGCCTGATAAAGAGATATCCGTTTGAGATCGAAACCAGTCCGCTTTCCCGGCAATAACATGTATGTGACCAATTTAATTAATTAATTTACTATTTATCTGACGTCAGTTTTGACAATATTGCACATAATTTAACGTACAATTAAATACAGGCAAATATGATGTAATTCCGTTATTAACTATTGCGTGACGAAATCGGCAATGACATATGCATATTCAGATGAGGCCAAGAGTTCCAAACTACGTATTTCTCGTTTGGTATACGTGTAACAAATCTCATATTTAAGATGAAACCGTTTCATCCTGCGTTTATACAGGGTAAAACGATAAGTGATCTCAATAGAATATTTTCTAAAGTATACAAGATACCGGAACTAAGTACTGATTCTGAAAGTGCTTCAAGAGCTCTATCAAATTGTATCAATAATTGAGTGGAGCGAATGGATCATTTATATACGCCGAAAAGACATTCTTAGAAATGAAAATGCTCCAAAACCACTGATTTTGATTTGAACTTGTCACTATTAAAAACCTTGACATGCTCGAGATTTGTGACGAAAAAAAAGATTGAGATCGATCATGAATTCCTTGAGGAATGATCATCAAATACATTTTCCATTGAAAGTAATGGAAAACATACACTCCGCGAATTTACTCACTCCACTCAACATCGACTGCGGCCCCGTGGGCCAGAATCCTGCCTAGTAGTAGTCTATAAAATAAACAGTCTATCCAAAAATTCGTATTTTCCACCTACCATATATTTAGATCTCACTCGCTTATTTGTACACTATACAAAATATTCAAAAACTTTTTTTGGTGTTTGCTATGTATAATACATAGAAAACACCCAGTACAAGATTTACAAAAAAATGTACTTAAGTATTAATCAGTCATCTAGTAGCCATAGTACAAGCTTTGCTTAGTTTGAGAATAGATAGCAGAGTGTAATTTCATTTATTTATTTAATAACATAATATTGATACCATTTGATAAAACGGAAAAAATCGAATGAGATCACTTATCTGTCCTTATGCGAAAAAAGGATCGTTTCCACCCTTTATATATTTTTCTCGGATGTAGATTTCCGCTCAGTATGGCTTATTCGCCTAAACCATATACTTAAGGTGTTACGTTATGGAGTCCTGTCATTTTCAGGACATATTTTGACGATATCATTTTGGTAATAAATGCTATCAATAATACTTGCATGAAAATATGCGGATTTTTTAAATTAAAATTATTAAGAAAATAACACATTGATTAAACAGGTTGATGGCTTGATTTTACCACGCATAAAGATTGCCTAATAATAGGCATATAATCCCACATTATATAATACATTACATATATTTTTTTTTGACTAGGTATACATAAAATATAACTATTATTTAACCTACTAATTTACACATAATATGTCGGAGATATATTATATTTTTTTTTTGTTTATTGTTAGAGCACCCGCCCACCACGGCTAACAATCAGTGACCAATTATTTTATATTAAAATGAAACATACAAAGTTTTATATTGAAACATCCCAAGACCTATAAAAAGTCGATCAAAAAATAATTGCACCCCGATAGAAAATAAATCGCCTTGATCGTCAAGACCTATAAAAAGTAGAACGTGAGCGGGTGCTCTAAGGGTTGAAACCACATCTGTTAACACGAAGGCCCATTTATTAGGCGCTGTTCTGTTTGTTTCTGCTGTTTTCTATCGCTCAGGAATGTCATCCGCTAAAGCGAGAAAGACTGCGTTTGACGATGCGATCTTCTGGCTCGTGGGGTCTTCGATACATACAGCGGTAGATGTGGTTCAACCCTAAATGGGGAACAGCGAGATTTTTATACAATATAGGTAAATAAAAAGCTTTGTGAAAAGTAGGTTTAAAAATAATAGGAATCACAGTACCGTTTTCAGTTACGAGAAAACGTAAAAAGTAAAGAGGTATATGCGCCTTAAGATTTCTTAACAAGAATTTTAAATGTTATCAATTAACATAAGAGCTGCGTCTGATATAAAATGGACACACAAATTAATGTCACATCAATAGACTATGTAATAAAACTAACAACGTTTCTATGTTTAAACAATATTGCACTATGTTTTCATACATGATATAAATAATTTTAATTTTCGGTGCGAATTTCAACTACGCAAAGAACTGCCTAAACGCTTCATTTAAATTTGCATAAAGCGCAATATGCAGAGTAAATGTATTATTTAAAATAAAAAATAACTAAATTTTATTCACATCAAATTTGAGCAGTTCTCCACCTAGTCTGATGCAACACATTGGGCATAACGTTAACTTAATAAATTTAAACTTTCGCGTTGCATGATTAATATTATAATAACTACGGGAACTAACACAATCATGCATTGTAAGGTAAAATACCTTTTCACCTCACTAGCTCGTAAAAGCTCTGTTTATCATTCGAAATCTGCGTGGAAAATCGCACTTTATCCGCTAGCGTGGAAAGTGTTTTTAAAATTCGAATATTTTTATTCAATAAAGGTTTCGTACAATAAATTACATATATATAGAACCTCATTGGTTTCGTAATAGTTTATATTCTCTGCAGCCAGTCCATTGATGATTATTTATTAAAACTGTTTTTCTTGCACCTAACATTTTCCTCGCTTTAGTGAGGTGAAAAGTTGTGTGTTGCGCTCGGCAGCAAAGTTATTTAGCGTCTCGTACCTTTGAAACCCTCGCTACGCTCAGGATTCTATATTTGAACCACTCGCTTCGCTCGTGGCTCAATCCTAGAATCCTTCGCTTGCTCAGGTTTCAATACAAGGTACTCGCGCCAAAAATTAACTTTGCAGCCTTGCTTAACAAATAACTATTTCATCCCTCCATCTCGGAAAGAGTATTTTTGCTCTTCGATATCCGAGTGCAAAAGTCGTATTTATCCGCTAGAGGATAAAGTAAATTTGAAATTAGAATATCGTGTGCACTAAGTTTGTGAATTCTTTTGAATTCACCTTTGAGGTAGCACCATGGACCATGCACCATGGAGCACCATGGAGGTTTTACTTCTACCTCCATGGTGCCGAATTTATCATATAACTTTTTTTCATTTGTTAAAAACTCACGACTCCTCCTTGAACCTCCTGGAACCTCCTTGGTGTACTTTTTTTAATTTGGTTTGCGCGCGCAATTTTCATAGCACGTTATAATGTTAAAACCTTAGGTTAAAAACAAGAAACTTAAAATGAGTGATTCTAGCGACAAAGAAGTTTATTTAACGCCAACAGAATTGACTGAAACTGTTAATAATGCGCAAATGAGATTTCACCCTCAACAATCTTGTGATTGTAAATGTTTTTTTTTTTTTTGCATTTAGTTATTTTCTCGCTGACGAGGAATGAAAAGTTACGTGCTGCACTCGAGTGCAAAGATTTTTCACCCCGTGCTCTTTTAATTCCCTCGGTAACGCTCAGGATTCTAATTTTAGAATCCATCGCTTGCTCGGTCATCAAAATTGAGCAGGCGGTTAAAAAGCAACTTTGCACTCTTGTTTTGCATTTAGTTATTTTCTCGCTGACGAGGAATGAAAAGTTACGTGCTGCACTCGAGTGCAAAGATTTTTCACCCCGTGCTCTTTTAATTCCCTCGGTAACGCTCAGGATTCTAATTTTAGAATCCATCGCTTGCTCGGTCATCAAAATTGAGCAGGCGGTTAAAAAGCAACTTTGCACTCTTGTATAACAAATAACTATTATTATTGCCTGACGTTTCGACCAGGTTGCACTGGCCAATGTCACAGGCACATAAAAAAGGTATGTAAAAAATACCTTACATGCGTGATCGTATTAACTCCCGTGTTTTATAATAAACTTTAACTTAGTGATACAATAATGTCAAAGATCCTAGTTGATATAACAATGAATGGTTTGCTATTTTATTTTCTGCATTTTTTTTTTACTATTAATGTGTATAAGGGGTTAGTCGGCAACTGACTAAGTTCGGCAGTGGGTGATTGATATTTTTACGAGCCTTCGTTGCGAACAGTTTCGTGACCAAAACTTACATTTGGTTCATATGCAATACTTTTCGAAACAAAGGCCATACTTCGGTCATACATAACACATAACCTTTTCACCGTCCATAATTGATACTCCAGTTCCACGCGTCAACCGACAATGACGAATTTGTATGACGCATCGTATGGCCAAGTTAATGACTGGAACATTGATGTATAATTTAGGTTTTAAACCCTTCTAAAATACTGACACAATTATAAAGTTAAAACTTAGTATCAAATAAATATTTTTTCTTTATTTTGTCATGTTTTCAATAAGTCTACGTGTGTGAAATAGTTACTGTGTATAATATACTTTATAATACAACGTTTTGGACCGCCATAGACTATAAGTGTTGTCGAATTTCAGTAGGTATACGCCTTCACCTGGATATGCGTGGGAACCGGCATATACCTGCAATTTGAAAGTAAACCATGTCAGGTGCGGAAAGCGGAAAATCGCATATAGCTAGAGGTGTTAGGGAGTGCCTATATACAGCATCAGCACAAGCAGATGATGATGATAATGATAATGATGATGATGATGATGATGACTTATCGGCCTGAGTGCTTAGTGCGAGTTATTTGGTCACATTCAGACGTGTTAACGTTTACAAGCCGATCAAATTGAGATAAAGTTTCATATTGTGAATTTACTACGCATGTTACCATATCCAAGTTAGCCGGGTTGCTCACTTTAGAATGTGAGCAAGTAAGCCACATAATTTTGATATATAACACGCATCTTATAAATTCACAACATGACAGTTCCCGGTGTTCTATTCTTATGTACTAGCTGTTTTGTTTGGGAATAACATTTTTTTCTGAATAAAAATATATCCTAAGTCACCCTACAGACTTTAATCTATCGACGTAAAAAAAAGTCAATCCATTCGTTCATTTCGACGAAGTACCTATTACAACTCTTTCGAAGCTGATCTTGAAAATCTCGCTCCTTAATAAGGACATTCTTCTCTATTTGGTCGGTTTGTTTATGAAATGAAATGAAATAAAAATAGGCCTTATTACCATATTCACACCACCCACAATAGTAATAAAACAAGAAAAGTACGTTTTTAAGCTATATACCTCAGTGTGACAATCGCGGCGGTATATGGATACGACCAAACTGACGAGTGGGCGTGTGGCACTCAGCGCGCGCCTTTCAGACCCCATCTCTGGGTCGGTGGCGTTGCCTTGGACTGTGAACTCTGCAAACAATCATATATATTTTTTAATACCAATTCAAAGAGAAAACAGACAAACGATCAGAATGATGAAAACATCATATAGAAACTTGCAATCTAACGAGAATCGTTCGCACGTAGTTACTCTCGCTTTTAAGCCATGTACAGAAATAGCATTATTTTTTCAAAATTAGATGTATTCCATACTCATGAATTTCATTATGATTCTGTACCTACCTGTCTGGTGGTTTTTCAGTTAATAAATTTAAAAAACCCCAAATAATCTCTCTGTGCGTTTATTTAGTTACGAATACTTTAAGCAGCCACTAACAAGGATCATCACAGTATAAAAAAAAACGAGTGTGCTTCAGACCACACGGCTGAAATAAAACTTCTTTAGCCCTACTAAGGTATATCTCCCTCAATTTCCGTTCGCCGTTTCCGCAACGCTCTCGTCACGCATTCACCAGCATACCTCTCAAGCGTGCTTAAACAAAGTTTTACTTCAAAAATAAAACGTTAAAAAATAGGTACCTACTTCAATTGAGTAGACAAAAACTGAGACTATACACCGAGCCATAATGTGGAGTGGACAGTCAACACCATAATCACATCATAGGCTATCGTAGATAACATACGCATTTTGGGATGTATGTGGTTCATCAACATTTTTTAATCAAAACCTCACATGCACGTGGCGCACCCTGCTGACTGACAAACGAGGCTCTGGCGAAGAGACGTAGCGCATAGCGTATTTATTAAGCTGCCCGACCGGAGAAGTACCTCCACCTCACAGAATACCGCAGCCAAATAACAATTCCCTTGAGGGTTATTTTGTGTGAGTGAGTGAGGTCACCAGAAAGAAAGGAAGGAGTATAGGCTGGCAACGGATCGACGATCCCCTTGCTGTTGCTCTCCATGGTCTCCATGGTCGGTGGTGATTGCTTTTCCATCGAGTGACCCACGTGCTCGTTTACTCCCCCCCCCCCCCCCCCCTCCCCCTTCCTCCCTCATATAAAAAGTAACGTAATGAATGGTACATATTGAACACGCTTAAAGAACAAACGCATAATTACAAAACAGTTACCTTCGTCTCCATAGCCATCATCGTCGACGTCATCTTCTTCATCGCTCTCGGAGACTTGTATAGTAACCTCCGTGGTCGGGGACTTGCTCCATTCAAAGTATAACCCGAAACCTACAACAAACCAAATACGGTTAAAGCCTTCGTTCGTACAGTTGTTGCGTCATCGTACCAGTACACCATATATGTAGGCTTGCCATCCCACCGGGATTCCCCTGAATTTTAAATCATTACCGCCCGCTCCATACTGCGAATAACCGTCCTGACATTGATTAAAAAATAGTACTAGCACTGATGACATGTCCGGGTTTTAAGATTAAAATTCCAGAGTTTTCACGCATCTTGTCCTAGTTGCTAGCGTTTAGAGATGGTTAATGCATGTGGATGGCATATGGTTAGGCCATATGGCATCCACATGCATTAGGAAGTATGAGACGCCGTGACGATGTAGCAACGATGACGAGTCGTGCGTGTAATTGTGGTGACGAGGCGTGCGTGTAATTGTGGTGGCACCCGAAACACTTATGTATGACGAAACTTATGGTGGTGGATCGTGCTAATCAACTGGGGCTCACTAGAACGCTCAATCTGGATATAGTCACCAACTTCATCTACCTTGTCTCCAATACATCCAACACTGGCTTGAGGGACGGAGCCTCAACACACATTCCCACCACTGTGTCTCCTGTGTAGCCAGGATTAACGGCGACCGCCAAAAAAGGCAATGAACAATGAAGTACATTGCTGTCCCAGGGGTAAAACTACGGCTGCCTTGGAACTCACAACAAATTTAATCAGAAGAAATTAGTAGGAGTAGTAGGATTTTGAAATTTGACTTCCCCTCTTAACAATGTGAGAGACAGTAATATGGCAAATAAGGCATTAAAAGCCTAAAGAGATGGCTAGTCAAGTGAAGCTCAACTGCCGTGCACCACGGATTTTAACTATCTAACACTATTGGGGACCTAAAACATTGAGATTTTACTTAACACATCGATTCCAATAATATGAATTGCAAAATCGTCTGAACGCTTGGTAATTCTCCCTTGTTGCTCCCATATATGAATGGTATACCCCGGATGCAATGAATTCAACATGTCATTCCGCTCCCGCAGCCAAAGATCACACTCCCAGAGAACATGGTCCAACACTAGCTTCTGTAAAACTGAAGTGAAAAGATTTGGAATGGCAAAGAACGCAATAAGCTAGATGAAAGGAAGACTTGTCGTCAGTCTAGTCTTGTCCATATTCCTGTATGAAGCGGAGACCTGGACTTTAAGAGCTAATGATCGCAGACGTATGGATTCCTTTAGAGGTGTGATGATGGAGGAGACTGTTGCGCATTCTATAGACAGCTAGAACAAATCTATAGATACTCAAGGAACTCAACATAACTACCAAGCTGTCATCCATTTACCTACAACGAGTCCTTGATATTGGTCACATTGCCCTATTAAGCAGTGACAATTTAGAAAAACTAATTGTCACTGGCAAGATCATTTACTAAGAACCTCTGGAGATTAGACTTTTGGTCTAGTGCTACCTATTTCGAAACCAATTCACGCCACTGTGCAAGGTTAGACAGTATTGATCTTAGATTAATGCGCTCACATATTCTGTTGAATGTATATAGTCACCGTATGGCCAACTCCCAGCACAGGCGCGAGGCACGGCGGTGCGTGGGCAAGGTTCCGTCTGTGTCGTTCTACGTACCGATGTCGTAGTTGTCTGTGGCGAACTCACAGCACAGGCGCGAGGCGCGGCGGTGCGTGGGCACGGTTCCGTCTGTGTCGGTCTACCTACCGATGTCGTAGTTGTCTGTGGCGACCTCCCAGCACAGGCGCGAGGCGCGACGGTGCGTGGGCACGGTTCCGTCTGTGTCGGTCTACCTACCGATGTCGTAGTTGTCTGTGGCGACCTCCCAGCACAGGCGCGAGGCGCGACGGTGCGTGGGCACGGTTCCGTCTGTGTCGGTCTACCTACCGATGTCGTAGTTGTCTGTGGCGAACTCCCAGCACAGGCGCGAGGCGCGGCGGTGCGTGGGCACGCGTACGGTAACGGTCTCCCCGTGGCCGACGGTGAGGCGGCCGCCGGCTGCGCGAGCCGAATCTTTGAACTCGACGATGTCGCTTCGCGTCCACATGCGGGCCTCCTCCACTGCTGGGAAACCATCTGACAAGAAACACTGACATTTAGACAGATTTATTTTACCACTAAAGTTCAGGAGTTGCTTTTGAAAAAAGAAATACACTGGCACAAGATATTTGACTCTTTTGCGCACTATAGGCTTGTTGCCCATGTCACAAAATTATAAAAACTCTCTATCAGTAACGTAAAATACATAAAACTAGAACGATCTGCGATCTTAAAATTTTAATAACTTATGTACGACGTGTTTTATGTTCGGTCAAAGTTTGGTGGGAAAGTCCATTTTAAAGGTATGAAATTATAAAAAATAAATATTACCATTGTAGAAACAATAAAAAATACTATAACTTTTGTTACGGCACTGGCTACATAAACGCAATATTTAACAGAGCTGTCGTACAAATTTCTGATTTAATGCATATAAAATAGCACGGTGTGACGTCATAACGTGGTGGCCTTTTGTATGGAGCGTTTTCGGGATAGTCCAAAATTGTGATCTTCAAGTTATCATATCTCGAGAAGTTTTTATGCAATCGAAGTAATTATTTCACCTATATTTATATTATTGTGACGTCTTTAAATAACAAATCGAAAAAAAATATGGGATACAAGCCTATTGTCATTGGCAATGAATTAAAACTGTTGCATATGAGAAAAAACGTACTGCGTAAAAAGCCAATTACTCACCTCCATCTGATTCTTCTTCTCCCCTCGACTCTTCCACATACTCAATCGTTTCTGTTTTATCCGATGTCTGCATTGATCTACAAGCAATCCAAATTTACCATAAATTTCCCCATCCATACTACAATTGAAATGTTCAGTTGCAATGGCTCCCTATGTGCCTTCGCAGAAATGTGCACATCCTCTCTTTCCTTTATAAATTAATTAAAAATTCTGTCAATATCTTCGTTCCCATTTTCCTCTTTTACCACCTCCTACTCATTCCCAACCTGCCTTACGAAAATATTAATTTATCCCCATCTAATGCAACTTTTTTCTTTAACTCATTTACCTGTGAAAATACTAGACAGTATCACTGTGACCACTTTCAAAAAGAAATTAACAGAGCTTTACTTTACCCAAGTTATTTGATTATTAATTATACCTAAGTACTAACTGATATGATTTAGATAATATATATGTATAAAATCATAACATGAGTACAGGTTAAGATAAGATGTACAGGTTAAGATAAGCTCGCCACTGTACATACACCTTTTATATTCACACACTATTTTTATGTGGTTACCTTCGAACGTTAATATAGAACTAGATGCACAATGACGTACAAAAACTAACAAAATAATGTCCATGGTAGATAGAAGATGACATAAATCTTACTTATTTATGACAAATAGAGAAAGTATAACTTGTTTACAAGCATTGTAAATTCGCTTTTACGCTTTCTGTTTAGGATTTACAATTCATACTAGTTCTTATTATTATATATAAGATTATCTCTCTAGCTCTAACAACTCGTCTCTGGACAGCCAATGAAGACAAGCCTGAGCTGAGAGTTCTGCCTTCTTGGGTTTCCTCTCCGACCGGCGACGAAATGCCGGAGACGAAGGCCCTGACCGACTCTCTGAAGATTCGGTACCCGTGATTATATTATAATCATTATTATTAAACCGCCACACAACGCGAACTCACTGTTTGTATGACACAGCCATTACATCGCCAATAACGAAGATATGGACTAATTAAAACGTCGACATTGATATCGATTCACGATGTAAACATCCCAGTAATGCAGTACATGATAAGCTAACTTTGTATTGACATGAATCACCCGTAACTGTTATCCGAGGGTAAACAAGGTGATTATTTATTTGAAAGGTATGTAAATATGTATGTTCGTGCTTTTCTCAATATTTACTGATTCAATTTGGATAGGGTTTTTCCTATTCAATTGCATATTTTGTGAAGATTTTATTAATGTATAAAACAAGGTATTATAAGTTGTTTAATTTTTCTTATAGATGTTATTTTTAAGTAACGACGTATAAAATAAATAATTCGACACATAGACGAGGGACTTTTGTCTGCCGAAAGAGATCGCTTACAACGGCATCGAATAACGCATACTAGGGACCTCGAAGTCGTCTCGAATAATCTATTTTGGTGGACAATAAAGTCTGCGGACAAAAGTTACTCGTCTGCGCAGTCCTTAACAGAAACTTACTTGTTGTTATCAATCACTGGTACAATCTCAGTCTCGTTCAAATTGCAATCCGTCACAGTATCCTCTTTCTGAACCTCGTTGTCTTTTTCATTTTCATCGTCCTCCTCCGCATCCTTTATGTTGGAGTTGGCAAGCCTCTGGTCCATCGCTAACTGCTGCACGTACTGCTGGTAGTGCTGGTCTTGAAGCTGCCTTATGAGGATCGCCTGCTGGTCGAAATTGCCAGGAAACTGTTGTTGGGCGTATTGAAGAAACTGGTCGTATGTCTGTGCGTTGAGAGCATCTTTGATTCTTTGGCTGAAACATGTGATCCACATTCATACTAGGCCGGAGTCTAGCCCACGGAGCCGAAATCGAGGTTGAGTGGAGCGAGTATATACGCTGAGTGTATGTTTTTCATTGATTTCAATAGAAAATATATTTGATGATCATTCCTCAAGGACATGATTGATCTCAATTTTTTTTTTCGACACAAACCTCATACATGTCGAGGTCTTTGTTACAAGTTTCATCAAAATGAGCCTATTCATTTCCAAGAGTGACTTTTCGGCGTATATAAGCGTTTCGCTCGCTCCACTCAATTATAGGCATAAATGAGAGTTAGTACCATAGATTTTATGTCGTATGCTGTTAAAGATAAAAATAAATTTATAAATTGACTTTTATGCTTTTCATTTCGGTAGTGTATTCACACGAGCGATGTTGCCGACAGTAGTTAGCCAAAATATAGAGTTACACATAGAAATAATAAAATTGTAACTTGAAATTTATCATAAGCAAACATAATGCAATGTGTATTTAAGTATATAATGAGATACCTAATAGTACTTAATAAAAGTCTTACTATGCAGCAGTTACGGCTGTACCTTAAGTGCGCTCGTGCGCTGAACCACCAATTCAAAAGATTTAAAAATTACAAAATATTACTTCTTCATGTTTATTTTTAAATTACCATATTAATATTTATTTTTTAAACATACAAAAACAGATAACAAATAAAATATTCAACTATGATGAAACATTTTAAGCGCTTTGCTAAACTATTAAGACTCATTTTCCCTGGAAAGAAATATTCTCGTGCGCTATGCCGAGGGCTGCTAATACAACTTGTATGGGTGACAAGCTAATATGCCTGGCGCGTGAAACAAAAGATAGTTCATAGAAATGTACCGAGAAATGAGTCCGTTCTTGTGCGCCGCACGGGCGAACTGAACGGGACCACCCGATGTTTGACGAAATTCGTCGTCTGGCATAGTTGGCGACGGCGGCCAAGTCTCACGATTGGCTAAAAGCCCTTTTTGCGCTCAGTATTAACAAAAAAATTTTGAAACAATACCCGATTTTAATAAAAAGGTGATTGAACATTTCGCTTCAGAAAAATGTCGTCGCATTGATTTAATGTTTAAAAAACCGGACAAGTGCGAGTCGGACTCGCCCACCGAGGGTTCCGTAGGTACGTAGTATCATTATTAAATTTGATATTTTTCATTATAAATAAGAAATCATGCGTCGAAAAAAAATAAATAAAATATATTTTGCAATGTGTACATCAAGTCCTTTCATATGATACCCCATTTGAACTAGTAGTTTCAATTTGAAATTTCGACACCTTATAAAAAATATTGACCCCCTATTTTTTAAGATCTATTTACAAATGTATAGTTTTGAGATTTATTCCTGTACTTGTAGTCTATAACGATGTTACTTACCAAATTTCATAGTTCTAGGTCAACGGGAAGTACCCTATAGGTTTTGATACCCTTGAGTGTGTCGAAATATGCGTTTTTTGCTGAATAAACGGCCGTAACTTTTTTCTACGTAAACTTAGCAGTTTGATTATTTTACCACTTCATGGGACCGTAGACCTGAGTACACAGTTCAAATTTCAGCTTGATACCTCCACGCATTCTCGACATAGAAATTCTTGACAGACAGACAGACAGACAGACAGACAGACAGACAGACAGACAGACAGACAGACAGACGGACAACAAAGTGATCTTATAAGGGTTCCGTTTTTCCTTTTGAGGTACGGAACCCTAAAAATAATAAAAAATTAAAATATTTTATGTAAATATTGTTTTGTTGTAAATTATAAACTTAATAGTTCGTGACCAAGTGCACCACCAGTTCGATAACCCACCAGCCGCCACTGCTATGCAGTCTTATAAGCGTGATTTTAAAAAAAAGTTAAAAGATAAAAAAAATCCATTATGTAATACGTCTTTTAGTGGACATATAATAAGAAGTTTATGAAACGTGTATGAATAAGAAAGTTGAAATGAGCTTATTACGACCTTATAAGCATTTTAGTTAGTGAACGTTTTGAACGTATTATAAGGGACTTTTATGAATAAGACTGTTAATGTTTACTAAGCTTATTTTATTGTGCTTACATTTGTTGTTCCTCTGACAATTTGTTGCTCTGTTGTTTTTGTTTCTCTAACATTACCCTGTTTTGTAGCTCTGTGTGTGCACGCTCTTCTTCTTTTCTCTTTAATCTGAAATTTTCATATTTTACTTATTGTATTAACGTCACCTATATTTTTTTAATACAAGTCGGGCGGCAAAAAGACATACGGCCTGACTGACAATGAAGAGGAATATCATAGCATAAAGGACATTGAATAAGGACTAACACGTAAGGCTCAACTTACACCGATGCGGATTGGAATGAAAGCTACTTTTTGCAACGAAATTGTTCATAGCATAATTAACTTTATGTCAATTGTATAACTTATAAACTTAAATACGAGCCAAAAAAGGTCGCGCGTCTTCCGGGGAATCCTCGCGCTTTCTAGGGAATTTCCCTAGCTACGGATCGTATTTAATTTTATATGTTATACAATTGACATAAAGTTCATTATGCTATGTTCAATTTCATTGCAAATAGTCGTTTCCATTTCATTCCGCGGCTGTGTAAATTGAGCCTTACTTGCCATACTTCTTCGGCAACGAACGTTAAAAATATTCTAGCAATGGGTCGGCAATGTGTGAGTGACGCCAATGGTGTTTCTACCGTCTATAAGCTGTAATAAAGCTATCATCAGGCGGGTCGTTGTTTGCACTTCATCAGTATATAAAAAAATAACTTATCTGAATATAAATTAAGTACAAATAAGGGTAAATGTTTCTATACACATACAAGTCAAGCCAATAAAGATTTAATTTATTTAAAAAAAAATCTTGCAACCAAATAACTTCTTCTAAGGTAATGTTAATGTTTGTGAATGATTAAGATCGTCAGGATACTTCTGAACACGTAGATCCATACTAGTTGAGCAGCCCTTCTTGTGCTTTGCAAAACAAGTTTACCGTAGCTGCTATGGCAAAAGCTGCATATGACGATGAGGCGCATCATAGGCATATTTACCACCCGACGTGGTAATTATAAAAAAAAATCAGGATAACGACGTAAGGATTTCAAAATGAATAATATTTAAAAAAAAACTTACTCCTGTTGTTTTTTGTCTTCCGAATCCTTTTGAATTGCTTCTAAATATGGCTTAAACAGCGGGCACAATCTGTAAATAATAATAGAAAATAATATAAGACCTTACAACTTGTGAATATGTACCTGAATGACGAAGGGAGGGATTTTTTTTTCGAGTGTATGTATGTGGATTCCTTTGCACCCTTTACAGCCTAAACAGCTTGTCGGATTTCAAGATAAGTGGTGTCATTAGATTAGTCTCAACTGTGAGAGTGACATAGGGTTTATTATTTTACTATGGCGGCGAAAGCGAAGTAGCCTACGGACGCTAGCTACCCCAGAGGAATCACTCACGCGTTGCCGATCTGGTAAAAACCTCTTCAGGCCTTTCTTGAAGAATCCGACGCTGTAGTCTCCTGGGATAACCTCTTGGGAAAAGTGTCTATTTGGTCTGTTTGTTCGCTTAATTCTTCAAAACTTTTATCCAGAGATTTTATTCTGGATGATTTTTGTGTATAGGGTCGGCAACGCGCGTGTGATGCCCCTGGTGTTACAGGCGTTCATAGGCTACGGTAACTGCTTTCCATCAGGCGGGCCGTATGCTTGTTTGCCACATTAGTTGTATAAAAAAAAAAGTATATACATACAATTTAAACTTGTGAGAAATGTTTTGTAATCAAGTCAACAAGAAATTATTAACTCTCATTTTGTGGAATGAATTACTTGCCGAGGTTTTCCCTAGAGACTATAGCGTGGGATTCTTCAAGAAAGGCGTAAAGGGTTTTTTACAAGGTCGGCAACGCGTGAATGATGCCTCTGGTGTCGCAAGCGCATAAGCTGGCAGCTGGCAGGCTGGTCGTAGGCATGTTTGTCACCTTCGTCGTATAAAAAACATGTTACAATTTAAGGACAGTCCAAAATCAATACGCTATGCTTGATGAGCAGTCGACAATAAGTACAAAATTAATTTTAAACTCAGACTAAAAACATCTCATATAATCTCCATTCTTTCATCAAGTAACAATACCTATACCTAAGGCGTATACACAAATTTATTATGTATGTATATCGAAACAGGTAGCAGCAGCAGATAATTATTGTGATAAAGAAATTGTCCCATAAGCCTATGCAAACGAAATATGCCACATATCAGTTTGGGGATATACACGTTGTAATGTGTGTGGTGAATCAATATTGCAGTGGCAAAAGACATGATATTTTTTATACCACGTCTGGTACGAAACAAGCATACAACATGCGTAGCATATTCTATAGTTGCTTACAATACAACTAATACAAGTAGTACTAAAGCTAGCGCGCACGCTGGTACACCTGCTGCTAACGCATCATCTACTTACGTCTGATAATCTCACTCACACTGCAGGAACACAAAAATGAAATGAAATTATTTATTCTGTCATTCCCATGTCGACAGACACGTCTTACATTTTTATTAATAATATTCTTATTTTTTGTTATTATTTTTATCTACTAGAATTTAGGTATTGACCATTGGCGAAGAAAAAATGCTTGAAAGAAACTTGCCAATATGGGTCTTTTTTTTAAATAATCAGATAATACAACAATTGCAAAAATTGGAAAAAAATGTTATTTTGGTATATGTACCGTGTATACGGTTCAGAGTTTCAGACAGTACCGTTCATTTAGTAAAAAGCGGTTATTTTAATATTAATATTACAAACAGACACTCCAATTTTATTTATCTGTATAGTTGTATAGATTGTGCAGGAGTGATTCATAAAAATATCTCGATTGTTGTTTAATCTAACTAATGCCATAAGTTATCTAATCTGTTTGGTTTATTGAAGGGTTATGACATTTAGAATTTATTTATTGGACATGTGGATTTCTCATAGGATGTCAGAGATAGAAGTAACCAGATGAAAGGAGGTTAGGCACTTTCAATGACAATTGGGTGTAAAACCAAACGGGATAAAACCAGTATCTAAATATATAAAAGAAGAAACTGACTGACTGACATATCAACGCACAACCCAAACCGCTGGGTCTATAGATTCCAAATTTGGCACATAGGTTCCTTATGACGTCTAGGGGTGCACTAAGAAAGGATTTTTCAAAATTCATCCCCTAAGGGGGTGAAACGGGGGTCCAAAGTTTGTATGGGGAAACAAGATTAGTTGGACTGTTTTATCTGAAACTTTACACGAGTACTTCTATAGATAAATGAATAAACACGTGTTTCAGGATTTTTCAAAATTCAACCCCTAAAAGGGTACAATGGGGTGAAAAAGTCTGAAAATCGTCATGGGCATGGTTTTTATGGTTTATCGGGTCGCTGATTACGAAAACAACAACTATTTTATGATCTAACATAGCCGACGGTAACATAAAATCACCCCTGTGGGGATGCGATGGGGTTGAATTATATGAAATAAGAAACTGAGTGACTGACTGATATTTATCAACGCACAGCCCAAACTGCTGGGTCTAGAGATTCCAAATTTGGCACGTAGGTTTCTTATGATGTCTCGGGGTGCACTAAGAAATAATTTTTGAAAATTCATCCCCTAAGGGGGTGAAACGGGGGTCCAAAGTTTGTATGGGGAAACAAGATTATTTGGGTTATTTTATCCGAAACTTTACACGAGTACTTCTATAGATAAATGAGTAAACACATGTTTCAGGATTTTCCAAATTCAACCCCTAAAGCGGTAAAACGGGGTGAAAAAGTCTGAAAATCGTCATGGGTATTGTTTTTATGGTTTATCGGGTCGCTGATTACGAAAACAACAACAATTTTAAAATGCAACTTGGCTAACGTGACCATCATCCTCTATTGAGATGCGATGAGGTTGAAATGTCTATATATCAATATACATATGTATCGTTTTTACGGGTTTTCGGAACACCAATCCATACTAATATTATAAATGCGACAGAATACCTCTTCACGCTTAAATCGCTGGACCGATTTAGATGAAATTTGGTTGAGAGATACCTTGAGTCCTGGGAAAGGAAAAACCTAAGATAGTTTTTATCCCAGAAATTACCTATTATTGTTATTTATTGTACACATAGGGCGGTAACGTGACCATCATCCCCTATTGAGGTGCGATGGCGTTGAAATGTCTAAAATGTGGTGAAAAAGTCTGAAAATCGTCATAGGTATTGTTTTTATGGTATATCGGGTCGCTGATTATGGAATAAAAAAACTATTTGATAACCCAACATAGCCGACGTGATAACTCTGTAGGGGTGCAATGGGGTTGAAATGTCATAATATTAATATGGGTGTTGATTCTATGGTTTTCTGGGACGTTAATTACGACAATGGCATCGATTTGAAAATATAACTGACACGAATTACTTAAAAAAAAATTTCAAATTTTACCTCTAAGAGGATGAAACAGAGGTCCAAAGTTTGTATGGGAAAAGATTAGTTGGACTATTTTATCCTAAATTTTACACGAGTACTTCTATTGATTAATGAGTAAACACGTGTTTGCCCCGAATGTCACGCGAGCGAAGCCGCGGGCGAAAGCTAGTCATTTAATAGAAATTACTGTAAACAAAATTAATATTTTTTAATCACAGATCTATGATGCAATCGTATTGAAAAATACTAGCTCTGTGTTTATATTTATATAACTATCAATATTCCTAGAGTTTTCTTGAAACACTGGTCTAGATTAGACCAGTGTTTCCCAATTAGTGGTACGCGTACCCCTGTAGGTACGCGAAGGAGCATCAAAAGGTACGTTAAGCAGTCTCTTGACTAAAGTACTTAGGGTACTGGGAAGAAATACGTAATAAAGGGGTACGCGAGTTTCAACTCTTTCTGGAAGTGGTACGTAAGAAAAACTAATTGGCAACCACTGATCTAGACTAATATTAAGTTAGTTAATATTAAGCAAGTTAAGCAACGTCGACTGTAACAAGTTAAGCAACGTCGACTGTAACCCAACCATGGATGGGTCTATATATGTACAGCTCCTCCGTGCTTCGGAGGGCACGTTAAGCCTTAAGCCGTCGGACCCGGTCTGTTGTCATTAGATGATAGTTGTTAAGCCTTGCCTTTAGACGGCTTGAAAACACTGGCCTCCGCCAACCTGCAGTTGAGCAGCGTGGTGGAGTATGCCTTTACACCCCTTCGATTGAGATGAAGCGCGTATCCCAGCAATAGGATGAATAAGGGTTGAAGACGACGACATCTGTATAACCTCACAGACCGCAGCCAAATAACAATTCCCTTGAGGGTTGTTGTGTTCCTGCGAGTGAGTGAGGTCACCAGAAAGGAAGGAGATGCTGCGTTGGCAGAGGGGGTGGCGGCGAGCGAGCGATATTTTATGTTGCGAGGGTTAATATGGCTACGGTAACCGCTTCAAATCAGGCGGGCTGTATGCTTGTCTGCCACCCGACGTAGTATAAAAAAAAATAAAAAACTTTATACATATAGATGTCGACGTCGGTCGGCCTTTCTCGTGCGACAGATTTATCAATGCAGAACAGAAACTATCAACGCTAGAATTAAACTATGAATATTGGTAAAATATTGATTGACAGTTTGTATGGAGTGGAGGAAAAAAAAATTGTTTTTTGACTTGAAATTTTTTCTTAAACACTTTTCAACAAAAATAATGTGTTGTATTTCAGGTTTAGAGCTTGCCACACACAGTAGTGACCTGAAACTTTACATGCATACTCATAAAAAATAGAATGTAACACTAATTTCGGTTTTCATTAATATTCATTTTGTGTATTAAAAATATATATTAATGAAATGAAATATAATATATATAACAATAATGGTATTAGTGTGCCACTGTAAAAACAAATCAATACCAGATGAAGCCTAGAAGGCCAATTCACATAATTATTTTACATCACAGAATAAAACTTGACCAAATCTTGAGATAAAGCTATAAAATGACTTATAATTGCATATTTGGTTTCATTGTATAAAGAATATCAATACATATTAAAGCATTGTTTAAATGTAATTCGGTCATATTTCTATGTAATGAAATTAAACGAAACTATTCTGCCATTGGGCTCGGGTGGCATACAAGCACATGGCCCGCCTTATGTGAAGTGGTTAGCCATATAAATGCTCGCAACATGAAAAATCGCGCGCGCGCCGCCACTCCCGCTGTCAATGCAGTAACTCCTTCCTTTCTGGTGACACCACTCACTCGCAGGAACTCAGTGAGGGTATTTCCCAGTCGGGCAGCTTACAAATACGCTGGCTGTACCCTACCTCTCTTTTGCCAGAGCCGCTTTCGTTAGTCGGCAGGGTGCACCACGAGGATATTAATGAAATGAAGCCAAAGTTTTTTTTATTTTTATGAAGCTACGAAAATTAGTTAATCATGTAATATAAATAACTTACTGAACGGCCATGTGACTAGCTATTTTAATATTTTGCAGTAGTCTTGTGCTTAATCGGACACTCTTAGGTGCGCACTCTAATAGTACAGTCCGATTAACCTTATTAGTACTATTAGTACCTATTAGTACTCAGAAATTTAGCCGACAATATAATCATGTAATCAATGTAAATTTGGTAATTACAAGCACTATACAGCGCTGTATAAGATTTTATATGAATAAAACACACGGCGCTGAAAGCGATTTATACCAGTGCAGGGCGCTTACCTCCTATCTCGCTTACTCTTACGATAACATTGCGAGACGCTATAATCTTTGTCTCTCGGACAGACCACAGACAGACAAGTGTTTCGGGCTTGGATAACCTAGTACACTGTACGAGTGTACGAATAGTCCGATTAGTCCGAATAAGAGTTCGCGTTCGGTAACGTTTCTTTTAGTACAGTGTCAAGTACCGTCACCTATTAGTACATCGTACATGTACTACTCAAGACTATTTTGCAGTGGGATTGTTGGACATATCAATGTTAAATTATGTGCAGGAATATCTATGTTAAATATTATCTACAAATCATTATAAACAATATCATTAAAGTTAGCTATTTAGTTCTTTGTTTAAGTGACCATTTCTGTACGCTGTCACTAGCGGGCGACGGATGCGGCCGGTGGTGTGGCACCGTGCTCCATCATTGTGACTGCTCTTGTTCCTAAACAACTTCTAGGCCCATTATAAACTTAGTAAAGATTATCAGCGCACTAATATCTATTTTGAGAAAAAAATAAAACTGGTCATACTTTGAAAAAATCAAGTTTGAAATATAAAATAACATTATAAAAAGAGAAAAAATTTTTTTTTTTCCAAAAATGCATTTAGAAAACTTGAATCGTATTGTACAGTTCTAATCTAATAATTAAAGTTGGGGATTGTGTACTTGATACAATCCACTACTTTGATTATTACATTAGAACTTTTTAACGCTTTTTACTTAGGCTTGAAGAAGCGCATACTTATATACTTACACTTTTACCACAGTATAAGTAATAGTACTAACGTACAGTATGGACACTCTCTGCCGCTCTCACTAGTCGACCTCACCGCCCCTATGGATCCGATTTGGAACCGTTCGCAAGGAATGCCACAACGTGCGAATTGACGTCGCTTGTATTTTATTCTCCATTCAGTTTAAAATATGGGAGTATGTAAATGATGAGAGTTAGTTGTGCAGTGCATGGATGTCTCACCACATGGAAATTAAAATATATTTTTTTTTATTAATTTTCATTTTTTTTTTACTTTCCATGTATGGATGGATGTATGGATGGATGGATGGATGGATGGATGGATGGATGGATGAATGGATGAATGGATGGATGGATGGATGGATGGTTGGATGGATGGATGGTTGGATGGATGGTTGGATGGATGGTTGGATGGATGGTTGGATGGATGGTTGGATGGATGGATGGTTGGATAGATGGAGGAACGAGCAAACGAGCGTTAGTTGATAAAAAATGCTATGCAATATCTTTACCGCGGCAGTCCCCGAGTGCCACACGTTTTTTTTTTCTTCACTACGTCCACCTGATGTGAACTTGTGAAGCGGTTACCGTAACCATATTAAAGCGCGCTGCCATCCCCGCTGCCAAAGCAGCAACTCCATCCTCTCTGGTGACCTCACTCACTCGCAGGAACACAACAACCCTCAAGGAAATTCAGTCGGGCTGCTTAAAAAATACGCTATGTCCTACCTCTCTTTTCGTCGGAGCCTCGTCTGTCAGTCAGCAGGGTGTACTCCGTGCAGGTGAGATTGACTTTGGTCCAAAGATGTTGATGAACCACTTACACCCCCTTACATGTCTGACTAACAATTGAATTATGTCAGCCCTAGAGAACGTCACTCAAACATAGGCACGTGTACAGACGTCATTTGGTTACTACATGCAAAAGCGCCATTTTTGTATGGAGTGGCCGGGGTTTGCTTTTACTAAGTAATAAGTTAGTCAAAATTTGAATCAGATATGTTATGGATATGAAATTTCGGATTCGGATATGGTTACAGATATATGTAAATAATAATATCTGTTTCAGTTATGGTTACAGATATGAAATTATTTCGGTTTATCCGATAGTTACAGATAGTTTCAAATACGGATGTTATTTTTTTAGGAATTGTAAAAAGAAAATTTGAATACAAGGTAAATTAAAAAAAAACAGAAACCAGGTTCAATTAAATCCAAAATCAGCAAATAATGGGATGCAACTTTTGGAGAAATCATATCTATAACTCCTCCAATGTCAAATGGTGGAAAATCATCTGTCATAATAGGGCCTTCATTTTTTTTAGGTAATTTAAATCTCAAAAGAATAAATGAAAGATATGGAGAAGTATGTAATAATTATGTAGATAAACGATAGATTTAAATATATGAGTATATGAGAGAATATATGAGATTTAAATATAAATATATTTAATAGTCGCGACACAGAATATCGTCTTGGCCGGCGAAAACCTATCTAAATGTGTCTCATTTAGATTCCGCCTCTATCCGAAACGTTTATATCAGTTTTGGATACGGGTTCGGATAGATTTTTATGTTGGATCCGATAGTTTCGGTTTCAGTTACGGAACTATAAAACATCCCTAATTTCAATGTCCATTCACTCATGAACTATAATGTATATTGAACTGCAAAATATTGTATAACACAATAACAGATATTACTAAAATTGGAAACATCTTTTACCTGTCCGCTTCATGAGTTATGCCCTATATTGCATGAAAACTTCATTATAAACAAATAAACAAGCACTTAAGGGGCCAGATCGTGAAAACTGTGAAAAGAGTGTTACGATTTTTCATATTTAACCTATTTAGATATGATTGATATCAATGATAATTTGTATATATTACAATCAAAGACCAAAAAATATTGTATGATTATATTAAACTCTTAAAATCTAATAGTTGTTTTATAATAAAGGTCAACAAACGCACAAAATTGAGAAAAAATGCAAAAACATGCCTTCGTATTTTTCAGATTTAACCCAATAAATCAACACAAATTGATAAAAAGAAACACTTTTTGAACACTGAAGAAACCAATAAATATAACATATACTTTTTTTTTGTACCTTTACAAACAAAGACTTCCTCTTTTAAAGCCCTAAAATCTAGATATGTTTTACGTAAATTCTCCATAGAAAAATGTATGAAAAATGACGCACATTCCGATATTACGAATTAGTACCCAGCGTCGCCACTAATCGCCAGTGTGTTTTTATATGTCAAGGTGACACCACGCGCGTCGGATGCTCGAGTGCGTCAGAATGGCCGGTCACTAAACGTGTATATCATTGAACGTATGCCTAAACATTGCTGCCTTATTGTTTATCTTTGGTTCCCATTAAGAAAGAATTGCTTCCATCGTAAATTCGAAGAAATAAAACACTTTTGGGTGACCGGCGGTTCTGACGTCAGAATGGCCGGTCACCTAGCCGTAGTTTCTTTGTTACGTGGAATTAAGAAAATCTTCGTAGACTAATCATTGCTGCCCGTTTGTTTCCGTCACACGTAATGTACGACAGTTTGAAGTTATCGCCATAAACAGAAAAAATAAATATTACGCCTCAAGTTCCTGACAAAATTTCAAGAGCAATAACGCTTTTTTAATATGTTTTTTTAAACTGTGTTTTTTAATGTAGCGTTAATTTTTGTTTCATACAGGTACAAAATTCGATACATTCACGTGTTTCCGAGATGGACGGTCTTGACAGACCGATGGTCGGATGAACAATAAAGTGATCCTTCCTATATGAGTTTTGTTTTTCCTTTTGAGGTGCGGAACCCTAAAAAATGGCGTAATTTTCTGTTGTTGGCGGTAGCCCCCTCTGGCTTCATCCCCTCTGGGGGGCAACTGGTTTTTTTTTTGTGAAAATCTGCCAGTTGCGAAAGTAGTTATAGTTTTATTATTGCGTACTAAAAAAAAACAATTAAGTTATTTAAACTGATGTTGATGGCTTGATTGTTCATTTCTAAATAAAACATTTAAATAACTTAATTGTTTTTTTTTTTTACACGAAATAATAAACATAAATACCTTTCGCAATTAGCCCCTAGTTTCCATTTTCTGTTCGCCATTAGGCAATCTTCGTTATATCCAATCCCACAGTGTTCAATATCTTAACAAATCCTTTATTATAAGCCGGCATTTTACGGCAAAGTCCCAAGAGGGGGCAACTGGAACATTTAAAGATTAAATTCCGAATTGACATCCCCTCTCCCCACCGGTGATACTAGGGGCAACTGGGAGATTTTTACAAAAAAAAAAACCAGTTGCCCTTCCAGAGGGGGTAAAGCCACAGGCTACATTACACATATACACCAAAAATTACGCCATTTTTTAGGATTCCTTACCTTAAAAGGAAAAAACAAAAGCCATATAGGAAGGATCACTTTATTGTTCATCCGCCCATCGGTATGTCAAGACCGTCCATCTCGGCAATACGTGAAGGTATCGAATTTTGTACCTGTATGAAACAAAAATTAACGCTATATTAAAAAAAAAACAGCAATGTTTAAATAAAGCGTTATTGCTCTTGAAATTTTGTCAGGAACTTGAGGCGTAATATTTTTTTTTCGGTTTATGGCGATAACTTCAAACTGTCGTACATTACGTGTGACGGAAACAAACGGGCAGCAATGATTAGTCTAAGAAGATTTTCTTAATTCCATGTAACAAAGAAACTACGGCTAGGTGACCGGCCATTCTGACGTCAGAACCGCCGGTCACCCAAAAATGTTTTATTTCTTCGAATTTACGATGGAAGCAATTCTTTCTTAATGGGAACCAAAGAGAAACAATAAGGCAGCAATGTTTAGGCATACGTTCAATGATATACACGTTTAGTGACCGGCCATTCTGACGCACTCGGATGCTCCAGCAAAATTACGTGTTGTGAATTTGTGTTTTTTGTGAAAAACTGTAAGTATAACTAATTTACCAATATAATGAATGTATATAAATCGTAAAAAATACAAAGAATGAATTAGATACTTTGTTGAGTAGGTTATTTTATGAACCTTGTAAAATATGTATCAATTCAGGCTTGAAACATGATTTCAACATGCTATAGCCAATATCATAAACGTATCTAGTCGGTAATCGAGGGTTTTTTTCGCAGGACTGATTGAATTTGAATTTGCCAGGGAAAAGAAAGTTTAGTACGCATTATAAAAATATGAAAGCCAAAAGATCTCGGAAAAAATGTAAGTTCCTTCCTACTTATTTATTTATCTGCCTACTTTACTACGTCTTGTCCTAAATACCTACCTAGAAAAAAATTACGAGATTTCTGTGAAAGTGTCATGTAAAAATCCTAGTTTTATTTGTGTGCTTATCCTGTCTAAGTAGTAATAATAATATAATTTATTTTCATTTGAACAGGGTACATTACAAAGCTAATACAATACCTATGTCATATGATTTAGATCGCTTGATTCAGACATATACAATAGCATGTAAATATTGGTTTGTATTATAAGTAATAAAGTCAATTTCTACCTAGTATTCGTTTTCATGTTCATCATTATTGTCTAAATATCAGATTGTGGAAGTAGGTATGTTTCATAACAGAAATAGCACGGGCACGCGGCTTTGTCGACATACTTACCGCCAAAGAGACGCGACGCGCCTAGGGTCTGGTGTTGTACAAAAATGACAAAATAATTATAAAGTGGATAATAATGATGAATAATATTTCCAGTATTGAAAATAAAGAAAACCTTCAGGCCGAGACTCCAAGCAACACTGCTATGCTTAGACTACACACTATAGACGTAAGTTGTTATACGTAATTCTTGTAGACTTATTACATAAATATACAAACTACCTTGGGGTGTAAGTGGTTCATCAAGATCTTTAAACCAAAGCCAAATTCACCTGCATGCGGTACACCCTGCTGACTGACAAACGAAGCTCTGGCGAAAAGAGAGGTAGGGAGCGTAATTGTAAGCTACCCGACTGGGGAATGTACCTCCACCTCACAGAATACCGCAGCCAAATAACGGTTTCCTTGAGGGCTGTTGTCTTCCTGCGAGTGAGTGAGGTCACCAGAAAGGAAGGAGATGCTGCGATGGCAGCGGGGGTGGCGGGGGTGGCGGCGCGCGAGCGATATTTTATGTTGCGAGCGTTAATATGGCTACGGTAACCGCTTCAGATCAGGCGGGCCGTATGCTTGTCTGCTACCCGACGTAGTATAAAAAAAAAAAAATACCTAGTTAGTGATGGACGAAGACAAAATCTCAGTAGGGTGAAGTCTTCTAGTATCGGCCTCCTCCTAATATCGGCCTTTGCGAGAAAATGGAATATAGGGTAAGTGCTCCATTGAATGAACCCTTAAGGGCATTCCAAACTTTGAAAATTACAGCCAGCTACTTATGAGATCCTAACCAAAAAATATTTTATTTTATTATGTTCACAATTTATTCATGATTGATACAGTATACATATTTTAGCAAAAATGCTGATAGTTATTGAGATAATCTGCATTTTATACAAATATGGGGTATATTTGTATAAAATGCAGGTTATCTCAATAACTATCAGCATTGAACACACAAATCACCAGAGAATGAACAAAAAAATCCAGTAAATAAACCTTTTGAAACCCATTGATTGAACTACCACTTTTATATATCAGTTCTATATATAAATTATTATGTAAGAGTTTATTTCGGGTAATTGTTATTGTAAATATATATATTTTTTTATTATATTAAATAGACGATATGATTACTATTATAATTGCGTGTTACTTGATATTTTATAACCTAAAGAGAACTATCTAACATTTTTTTTTTATACCACTAAGGTGGCAAACAAGCATACGGTCCGCCTGATGGAAAGCAGTTACCGCAGCCTATGGACGCCTGTAACACCGGAGGCATCACATGCGCGTTGCCGACCCTGTAAAAACCTCTTCAAGCCCTTTTTGAAGAACCCCATGCTGTAGTCTCCTGGGAAAACCTCAACAGGCAATTCATTCCACAGCTTGATAGTACGTGGAAGAAAACTTCTCTGGAACCGCACAGTACGTGACCATTTCGGTTCTAAAGTGTGAGGATGAATTCCCTGTCGATGGCGAGCGGTGCGACTGTAGAAGGAAGCCGTGGGCATCATGTCAAACAACTCCTCTGAACACACCCCATTGTACAAACGGTAGAACACACAAAGGGACGCAAAATCTCTTCTCAGACTTAAAGGTTCTAAACCGTCTGTCAGTTTGGGATCGTCAACAATCCTCACAGCACGCCTTTGAATCGAGTCACAGGTTGCAAGCTGGTATCTAGGCGCTCCCGCCCATAGATGGCAACAGTACTCCATATGCGGCCGAACTTGAGCTTTGTATAAGTCTTTGCCGCGGGTTGAAGTAATGTTTCGCCCTGTTGAGCACACCTAGTTTCTTCGATGCCAGCTTGACCTTCCCCTCCAGATGACATCGAAACTGGACGTCGCTGGAGATGTCAACTCCTAGAATACCAATACTATTGGCGATGGTGAGGGGTGTGTTTTCGAAGTGTGGAGCCACAGCAAATGGGGTTTTCTTAGCGGTGAACGCGCAGACTTGTGTCTTAGAGGGGTTAAATCGCACTAAGTTCTGTCGCCCCCAGTCGGACACTCTACTTAGTGTGCTCTCAATTTGCGACACAAGTTGTTCGCGGCTCTCCTCCACCAAAGAACGAGGGATATTTGCGCGGCCCGTGTAATAAGTGTCCCCGGTGCTGTCGTCCGCATAACAATGAATGCTGTCATTATACAACATATCATTAACATGCAGCAGAAACAGCGTCGGGGACAATACAGAACCCTGCGGGACGCCAGCATTGATGTCCATGCTATCGGAGCAACTGCCATCTACAACGGCTCTAATGCTTCTGCTGGACAAGAAGCTAGCAACCCATTCGCATAGCCCCTCGGGCAGACCGTAAGGCTAAGATGCCAAATGCTTAAAACATAATATTAATACTGGATTATTATTATAAAATATTTAATATTATTATTCATCACTTCTATGTTAGATTCTCCTTTCTCTTCTAAACTATTATATTTCTATAATAGAAGATTGGTTCTATATGTCATCATTATTTATTAATTTCTTTTTAGCTTGCATTTTGCTGTCTTTCCATGGTCGTTTTAGCTGAAAAGGCACTTCTATGTGGAGATCTTTATTTATTTTATTTAATCAGTTCACTCCGTCTGGTTTTCGTCCTGGGCACAGTACTATTACTGCACTTCTAAAAGTTACTGAAGATATCAGGCTAGGTATGGAGGATAAACTGGTAATAATAAAAGAACACCTCGTTCGAATATTGGTCAAAAAATTGACAACCGTTTATAAAAGTTGTGTACAAAAAATTAGCCAACTGCATTAAGGCTAAGATGCCAAATGCTTAAAACTGTGTGTTCATTGACTAGATTTTCTTCAATTTCGTGATCCAATTATCGAACACCCCTATAATTTATTTATGATAATTAAAATTTATGCAATCTGCTTTTTGTAAGATAAAACAGTTCTTTTTACATCCTACTATCAAATTTTGTTAACACTATCACACTTATAGTGTCTACAAAGTGAATATCAAAACACGAAGTCTCAGCAATGCCCTAAATTCTGCTCCATACAATCAAAAATACGACAGAATACTTTCATTTTAGGCGGTCGCGATTTTGAAACTATAGGTCACAGGCAAATACCTGTGTGTTCAGTTGACGTAATATAATGTTTCGATTGAGAAAAAAATACTGGCTTGAGTAGAAAAGCTTAGATTTCTTATTATATTGAAAAATGTGTGTTTTGTTCATTCACTGGTGGGTGTTAATTCACTGGAGCACTTACCCTAACTATTAAAATAACCCTAAAATTATAATAGTTTTTATTCAAAAAGCGACTCTATATGCGAATAATCCATATTTTGGTGCGGGTGCTTCAATATTTGAACGTTCAGTTGGCAATAGAGCACGCGCCGGTACCGACTTGTGTCGTTTAGTGGCAGTGGCGAGTCAAATCCCGGTTGCGAGCGCATTGAGTTAGTTAGTATTTAAATGGAATTAAACATACCTATGGTATTTTATATTGTTTTTTATTGAAGAAAAACCAAGGTTTTTACATTTACTTGTCTTTTTTATGAAATAATCGCAGGGTCGAGGTTAGGGATCTTTATTTATTGATAAATCCCAATATCGGCCACCCGGCCGACATTAGGAAAATGCATGAAAACGCTAAACAACATGTTTAGCTATTTTTTATGTTAACAGGAATATTAATAAGGTTAAAAATGAAACAACAGCTTTTTTTATTAAAATTATTGTCCTGAACCGACTTTACAAACAACCAGTTTTTATTACGTTTATTTATATAAAACGTTCAAGATTTAGATCTAGTGTTATGTGTTTCAAAGATGTATTCTAAGGGAGTTCTTAGCTATGTTTGAAGAAATTTGGCCCATTCTTTTTTAATTATTTTTTATAAAAAAAAATAAAGCCATTATCTTTCTTTACAGGAACTAGTTATTGAAAACAGTCAAGAGGGAAAGGTGGATGAAGTGGAAGTTGGGCGTAGAGTAATAGATATTTCTTTTTTTTATAAAGCTCTTCAGGCCATAGGGGACCACGGTCCAATGGATTGTAAGTTAAGTTACCTCAGTATAATAGGTGAAGTAAAAGTTGGTCTGGACTCAAAACTCATCATGAAATGTAGTACGTGTAGTATGAAGTTTACTGTGTGTTTGGTTGAAAAGAAAGAAGATAGCATGGAAGTGAATCATCAAATTGTATCTGGTATCATATCATCTGGTGGGAGCTACTCTCAGTTAAAAACATTAACTGCCGTAGTAACCGTTACCAATCATGTCACCTTCATTATACAATGAAATTAATAATACGGTTTGCGATTGGTGGGAAAAGACAGCAACACATTCCATGGCAGAAGCTGTCAAGGAAGAAGCAGAGTACGCAGTCTATAGGTGGAGTGGATAAAAATGGTACACCATTAATATCTGTTGCTGTTGACGGTTGTTGGAGGAAGAGATCTTATGGTAAGAATTTTTCCGCCTTATCCGGCGCAGCTGCGATAATTGGCAATAAAACTAATAAAGTATTGTTTTTTGGAGTTAAAAATAAATACTGCGTAGTCTGTGCACGAGCCGCAAAGAACAACAGTCAGCCCCCGGAACACCATTGTTTCAAGAATTATTCAGGATCATCTACCGGGATGGAATCGACCATAATAGTTGAGGGGTTTAAACGTTCCATTGTTGATCACGGTGTAATTTATAATAAATTTGTAGCAGACGGCGATTCTAGTACTTATAAAAAATATTAGATTCGCGTCCGTACGATAATTTAATAGTAGAGAAAATTGAATGCAAAAATCATCTTTTACGAAACTACTGCAATAGCTTGGAGAAACTGTCAAAAGACACTAAGTATCCTTGCGAATTGCGGAAATTCCTAAAAGAAAGGTATTTGCGTTTAAGAACGGGTGTAAAATGCGCGATTAAATATTGGGCGGATCAAAATCAGTCACTCGAAGAAAAAATAAAAAATCTTAGTGAAGATATCCTAAATGGTCCACAACACGTATTTGGTAATCACCAACATTGCAAGGAGTATTTCTGTAGACCTGATACTCGTCGAATAGAACCTGTTGGATTACTTCCAACAATTGTTGGATGCGGATTAATGGACGCGGTAGAAATTTTAAGTAAAAGACTGTCATATCATTCTAGAAGTTTAATTCATAATTGCACAAGTAATATAGTTGAAAGTTTTAACGGAGTAATTGCCAAATTAGTTGGGGGTAAGCGTGTAAATTATTCTTCCCGTGGTTCATATGCGGGCCGATGCGCAGCTGCTGTTGTGTCTTTTAATACGGGATCGATTCATAGTAAAACTCATGAAGTCATATTTAAATGTAGTCCGATTCCTTTGATCGCGAAAGTGGAAAATTGTAATCGTAGAAACCGTTTAATTGCTAAACCTAAATTAAGATTGAAAAAAAGCCACAACACTGTATCGAAAGACGCTCACTATGGACCAAACTGCGAAAAACCTGATCTGAGTCCAGAATTATATGAGAAAGCCAAGCCATCTTTTTTAGCCGATTTAAAGTTGTCTTGTGCTGAAAGAGAGGAGCTTGAAAGGTCGACCCATTTGCAAAGAAGTAGTGCTGAGTGGATGAGTACAAGGAGAAAATTACTAACCTCATCATCATTCGGGGAAGTTTGTAAAAAACGAGAGAGCACAAGTTGTGCTGCTTTTGTTGGTAAAATCGTTTATGGTAGTAATATCTCCAGTTTGCTTGCTGTACGGTACGGTATCGAAAACGAAGAAACCGAAATTAGACAGTTAGAAATTCAAAAGAATATTAGTATACAAGGTTGCGGTTTGTTCGTCGACGATCAATATGAATTTCTTGGTAATACACCAGATGGCATTTATGCAAACGGTTTAATTGAAATTAAGTGCCCACATTCTTTAGCTGGCATGACTCTTGATGAAGCAATGGCCAAACATACCTTTTGGGCAAGGCTTCCGAGAGTTATGTCATAAATAAAAATCATAACTGGTATTTCCAAATTCAGGGACAGGTACATATTACTAAAAGAAACGTTTGCATGCTTGGCATCTGGTTTGGTGCTACTGTACCTATGAAAGTTTATATTTTAGAAAAGGACGACAAATTTTGGAAGGAGAAAATGGAGATGAAATTAGTTAGGTTTTATTACGATTGCCTACTTCCAGAATTAGTTGATCCTCGGCAGTCACGAAGCATGCCCATTCGTGACGCGCCCAGTATCATAGAGGCTATGAAAGAGAGGAAAGAAAGAGCTTTACGTGTTTTGAAAGAGAAGAACGCCTAATGGTTTTGAAAGAGACTGAGGTAACTTAACTATCCAGCCGGTCGATTCACGTAAACACGCCAGTCCAAAAGTCGTTTTAACTTAGAAACTTAGAAATCGCCTTTTGGTTTTCTGTTTTAAACGCACTTACTTATCTAGTCTTGGATTGTCATAAATCTTTCAATAGCTCAATTACTATACAATTCCTATACGATTTTGAAGAGTTACCTGGTGTAAAGAATCATCAAAATTGTTTCAAAAATACAGCGAATTGAGAATCTTCTTCTTTTTTTAAGTCGGTTAAAAGGGCTTAATTTGCAAAAAACGAAGTGACATTTTTAAGTCCCTACGCTACGGTTTTTATTACGTGAATCGGGCAGCTGGTACTCATTCTGATAAGTTTTGCAATAGCAATTGATTTTATCATCAAATTAGCAGAAATCAAAATTTGATCAGTAATCGTTAAAATGAAAAAACATTAGAATTTTGAACTCATATTTTGTTATTGTTTACTTACTTTTAATTAGTATATTAATAATTTATAAACTTGTGTTTCATTTATTTTTGTACAACCCTAGCACGCTTTTTAGATGGCGACTCATATTTGTTATTGTTTACTTACTTTTAATTATATGAATCATTTTTATACTTTCGTATACTAGCGTAGCAAAAGTTATTAACTCAAAAATTACAAGCAAACAAAGTTGAAAAAAAAGTTGACATGGCCGATAATTGGTGCCACCACCCTATTTGAGTTTACGCAATAGGCACATTTCCTTGCGTAGAGATATACACTAGCGAGGAAAGCTCGATGTTATTTCGACCGTACTTCCTACTGAATTTGCAATTATTTTGTTGAATGAATATTTTATGAAATAAGAATAAACTTTGGTAGGAAAATTACAAATAAATACATAGTTGGAATTTTTGGTAAGTAGAATACAAAAAGTTAAATCCGGACCTGCTCTTGATTGTTTATAAATAGAAAAACATAAAAATTGTGTCTCAACTACTCTTATTAATCTAGTAATTAATATTTATTATCATTTTATAACGAAAAACTAGTCTTAGAATATTTTACACTCGTCGTTTATTTCCAATAATTCAACATTTTTGTTATGCTGTAAATATTCAACTTCAATAACAATTGGAACGTTTGTCGCAAAACATTTTGAAAATCGCGCTGTCTTTGGGTCATTCACCCGCCCCGTCGGTTGTTTCAGTAAACAGTAGCGCTGCGGTCGCTCGAAACCGATGTCGCGCCTAGACAATCTGGGCCCTTAAATGTTAACCTTTAATGTATGTCATACCTGTCTAATGTGTGCACGAAACCAGCCATAGCTTGGATCTGTGACATCTGTCCTAGGGTTTGCCATGCTGCACGCCGATCCCGACCAATGACATCCAATACTCCTAGCGGGGGAACTGAGTTAGGATCAAGAGGCCCATGTGATGTCTGCTGTGTGTAGGCAACGAGCTTTAATCTATCTTCATAGCTAAGATGCAGTGCTTTACCTTCCTTTTCTACAAAAATATAAAGTAAATTATGATACACAGGAAACATTTTTTGTTTTTGCTAATATGTATACACTACAATTTTAGTCCAAGCTAGGATGTGAATTTTTTTGTGTATTGTTGGATTGTAGCCCAGCAAAATTTTTTTTTAAAGATATAATTTAGTTATTCACTTTACAAACACCTAATAATTTTAACATTTAAGAGTTTCGCGAATGTCCAAGACCTGAAGGACAAAACATACCTTTGCAGAAACTATGTAGGTCTGGTACATGGTAAATGGAGCTCATTTACTAGATATATTAAATAAATGTGTAAATAAGGAAACAATAGCAAAAAATCTGTAAAATTATATACACAACATAAAAAACAAACCCTTGTAAAAAGACAATCCATGTTTGTAAACTTCTTTCAAAGACAGCCCCCATTTTCTTTCTTCACTCTCCAAAATGCCTTGATCAGTTTCTAAAGGAATTTTTTCAGGGTTCACTTTGCAACTATTCTTAATGCCTTCAGACATTTTAGTTTTATGAATCAATCTTTAAACTAATTAAGATAATTGAATACAACAGAATTGAATGTGAAAAAACTGATTTTATCGCCCTTCCTTTGCTTTCGTTTGGTTCGGCAGGTCGACGAGTGTTGCCAAATCTGGTCTTGGGAATCACCGTCACAGATCACTTTATTTGTCCTACGTATGGTTTGAGAACTGCGAGTTTTGAAAAAAATTGGTTCTCATAATATTTGATGAGAGATGAGTCAGTCATGCTTTTTCGTGAATTTAGCCGGCGTTTACCGATTTATAAGGCACACGTCAAGAAAGCTAACTAGACAGGACGTTTGTCGAGTCAGCTAGTAGGTACGTTAAGCATCAAAACGTACATACCAAGTATCCTATACATACTAAAAAATCTATCGTTCAAATCTACTAAAATAGAAGTATAGTGCCACAAACTTATCTGGCCCGGTGGCGGGGGCGGTGCGATCGACTTAAGTGTTGCCATTAAACGAAATGCCGCCCGTTTTAGAGGAAACATAAAAAATCAAAGAAATATAATATATTTCTTTTATTTTTATACACTGTTAAAATAATAGCATTGATATACTTATTAATTGTGTTGTGTGGTGTTTCAATTAAATATCAATTGCCTTCTATTTTTTGTTGATTAGTTTTAAAAATGGACCACGTTAAGTCGCGATCATAGCTATTATATAATATTAGAGAGTTACAGTGGAACACAAAAGAGTAGAAAGGGAACTAAATTTAATAACAATAGCAACGTTGTCTTTTTTCATACAAAAGTACTCAAGGGTTGCCATGTCAGAACTGTTCTTGCGAAGAAAGTGGCGCCCCTATTTTTGTCTACTCTTTTGTGTCGCACTGTATATTATTGCACAAAAACAACTCGTTGACGATTTTTTTATTGTAAGAAATGAAATATGTGTAGAAAAAGATAATATGTATTTTAAAAAATACACCTCAATGGAATGTGCATACGCGGTAAGTAAATTAATTGTACCTGGCGATACTACATTCCAAGATGGCGGCTTTAGTTCTAAATTTGGCCACCGGGTCAGCTATGTTTGTAGCACTGTAAATCTATCAAAAACTGTAGCACTTGCCTACACAAAGATCTAAGATCTTTGTCACTCTATTCTTTGATAATACAACCACACAAGGTTTCCGATCTATGCTCAAAGATCAATCTTTGAAATCGATTTGAATCGGTGCCTATAAGATCGATCCAAATGGATAAATAATGTTGTTAGAAAATCGATATGTCAAAGATCGATCAGCTCCTGGTGTAGGGACTAGTAGTAAATTAAATTATGGCGAATCTTCTCAAATATGTACAAAATATTCAGGTTTTATTACATAGAAGACGACAATCACTGTTTATAATTTCTAAAATAAATTTTAGTGAATAAAAGTTAAAATTTATTATCTCACAAACTCTCTCCAGCCACAGAAAACTTCTCCACAAACCAAACAAAACCAAGCAAGTATAGACAGCCAGACAATGAAAATGTTTTTTTAATTAAAATTAAAAACTAATTACGTATGTATTTATTTTTATACTAGAGTACAAATATAGATTTATAGAGATTTATTTTTAATCTTTTTATTTTGTAACGATCTTTAAATTGATCTGGCTGACAAAAAACTATCCTAAAATTTAAAATCAAAATCGGAAACCCTACAAGGAACGAAGAAAACAAACGGTTTGCTTCATGGACATTCATACATACAAGTTACTCTATAATCACACTATAATTCTGTGTCGAGTGGTTCCCGTAGACGCGTGAGTGTTAACAAAGAGTAAACTAATAGCAAAGTAAAAAAGAGTAAAGTACAGTGCTACAAAAAACAAACTTATCTGACCCGGTGGCCAAATTTGGAACTAAAGCCGCCATCTTGGAATTTAGTATTGCCAGGTACAATTAATTTACTTACCGCGTATGCACATTCCATTGAGGTGTATTTTTTTAAATACATATTATCTTTTTCTACACATATTTAATTTCTTACAATAAAAAAATCGTCAACGAGTTGTTTCTGTGCAATATCATAACTCTCTAATATTATATAATAGCTATGATCGCGACTTAACGTGGTCCATTTTTAAAACTAATCAACAAAAAATAGAAGGCAATTGATATTTAATTGAAACACCACACAACACAATTAATCAGTATATCAATGCTATTATTTTAACAGTGTATATATTTCTTTGATTTTTATGTTTCCTCTAAAACAGGCGGCATTTCGTTTAATGGCAGCACTTAAGTTGATCGCACCGCCCCCGCCACCGGGCCAGATAAGTTTGTGGCACTATATATACCTATAGACTTACTTTACTCTTTAGTCTATGGTCGACATCGACTCAAATCGACTGTCAACTTGATGATGATATTCTCAATTTCTGAGAAAATTAGAAATTTATAGATAGAACATGAATAAAATATTTGATTCGTGAATTTTATAAAAACGATATCGTTGAATGTATGTGTAATGTTGAAAAATGCATCACAAGCCAAGAAGTAATGATACAACTTATGCCTTGGTTGCAAAATCTCGTGTCACGTACCTACGTTGTTTACAATTCAGCGATAAATAAGCGATAATTTTGTTTATTACGTAGTGTTTTAACCATGGAAGTGAATCCTTTGAATATATTTTTTGTGAAATCTGATAGTAAAGGGGACAGGTTGCTATTTCGATATCCTTACACAACAGAAAACAAAGACGAAAGCACTCAAAAGAAATGTGGTCGACACAATCCTTATGCTATCAACTCTGCTGAAGATCTCTTGCAAAATCCGCAATCGCAAACTTCAAACATCTGCAAAGGTAATAATAGATCATGAACATAATAATACTTCAAATCCTGATTGTGCATATTCAAATTAATATGCAAATGTGATGAAACTCATATTTGATTTTATGCTTGTTTTGGCATCGCAATACCAGTCAATAATGGACTTTGTTATGGAGAATAAATCCAACCGACAGACTACACCGAATTGAGAGAAACTTCAAATCGAGTTTTATATATTCGCAACAGATTCTAGCAGTTCGATTATTTAATATATATGCTTTTCGAGACTTATCCTGCATGATATTTTTATTCCTATTAAAAAAAGCTATTTACAGCTTTAACTTAAAATTAACAAAATGTCGGTTGAATCTATTCTGCACTATCAGGGTCCAATTATTATTACATTATTAAAATAAAATAATTGTATGTAAACTAGATATTGTTTACTATATTTAAACAAATATTTATAATTGTGGTTCTAATAGAAATTAATTGGTATATTGTTTAAAGTGTTAATTATTTTCTAGGTCAACTAAGTGGCTTCACAGATGAAATGCTGTCTACATTGTTTGCAGTAAAAGCAGAATTGTGTAATAGGAAGTTTGAACTTAAAGTAAATGATGTCCGCTTTGTGGGACATCCAACATTGCTTCCTTATCGGACCAACAAAGATGATACAGCTGCTATGATACTTATAAATATTGTGTTTGCCCTACAGGCATCTGCTAGCCATTCTATTGGTGAGTACAGCAAAGATGTAGCAAATAACGCTACTATGCCATCTAGAGTGTATACACCCATATTACTCCCATGCCCATACCCATAGGAACACAATTTTAATGTATAAAATTTTTAGCTTTTTTTTTTTTATACTACGTTGGGTGGCAGACAAGCATACGGCCCGCCTGATGTGAAGTGGTTACCGTAGCCATATTAACGCTCGCAACATAAAATATCGCTAGCGCGCCGCCACCCCCGCTGCCATTGCAGCATCTCCTTCCTTTCTGGTGACCTCACTCACTCGCAGGAACACAACAGCCCTCAAGGGAACCGTTATTTGACTGCGGTATTCTGTGAGGTGGAGGTACATTCCCCAGTCGGGTAGCTTACAATTACGCTCCCTACTTCTCTTTTCGCCAGAGCTTCGTTTGTCAGTCAGCAGGGTGCACCGCGTGCAGGTGAAGTTGGCTTTGGTTCAAAGATGTTGATGAACCACTTACACCCCAAAACTACCATCATATAGCTACTGCAATCTATAAAATAGTTACAAATTCTGTTGTGCTGTGGAGACATACTCTTTTTTTTATGTGAGAGAGGGGCAAGAGAGCATGTGGGTCACCTGGTGGAAAGTGGGGGAGATCAGCAACATCAAGGGGTCGCCGATCCGTTGCCAGCCTTCTAAGGGAAATGAAAACTCTGTTCTTGTTCCATTATCACTTGCTGGCACAGCTGCCTTTCATTGAACTTTCAAATGGCATTGGGACTAGTTTACATATGTGGTGGAGCTAAATACAGCAATGCTTGAAGAGATTAGAAAGAGTAAAAGCCAAGTAATTCGGCCCATGGATTATTAAATTATGTTCTATAAACTGCATGAATGGTTTAATAGATTTGTTTTATTCATAATTTGTCTATTGTATTTATACAAAACTTTCATAATAGTATGTAAGATATTCTACTATTCACATTTTGTCTACTGTATCAGAGATTTTTCCAAAAATATTGTATTAGGATTCTGCATTACAATAGTTTTAGAACTATTATCATATGGCTGAGATATGTATATAATGTCAGTCTTATTAATAAAATAATCCCTTAAGTTTAAATTGTTAAGTTCAGTATACATAAAGGCTTCATAAACCTCTGAACTAATTGTTCGCTAAAAGCCATTTTAATGTTATGTTGTAGTTCTGATAAATTCATAGATTAACTGACAATAAACAAAGATTTTGCACTCTGGTAAGGTTGATGTTTGACATAAATATTGTTACACAACATTTCTTTCTATCCTTCCTATTTTGTACTCATTTTTTGAGGTGAATGTAATTTGTTCATAAACTTTTTCAAGAAATTTTGATAATGTGAGTACACCTCAATCACAAACAACAAACATGTGCACACATACAATTTTGTATAACCCTGTTAATCACCTGTCAGCTGTCTTCAAGTAGACGGCCATATTTGTCGCTAATACAGGTTTTATAGTAGGATCCACTGTTCTATAAAGTATGAAGCTGTTATATAGGCTATTATATATTTGGGATCTTCCTTTTAGCACCTTTTATAACTTTTTATGAATAACACTGTACATGAATATCATTATTCCATTTACAAAATTTAATTACTATTAAATTTTGTAAATGTAATACTACTAAAATATTATATTATTAATAACAGTATTTTTATATTACAGTTAAGTGTTACTATGATTTGAGTAAAAGACTGGGAAAAGCACTGAGACACGAAGAAAAAAGGTGTTCATATTTGACTGAAGAAATGAAAATAATGGTATGCATAATATTTACATGTATGTGTATACAGTATGTGTAAGACACGTCATGTGTGTGTATAAGATGTGTAAGACGTGTGTAAGTGCCCACAAGAGCCCAATGACAGAATAAATAATTTAATTTCATTTACATTTCATTTCATTTCACGCTTTAAAATAATGGAATTTGGAAAAAAATTCGTTGTAAATTATTTCTTCTTTTTTACCCGACTGCGACAGAAGGAGGGTTATGTTTTTCGAGAGTATGTATGTAGGTATGTATAATTGTTTGGCACGCTCTGCAGCCTGAAGGGCTGGATGGATTTTAGCTTGAGAGTAGGGTTGTAACGGAGGCCTACTTAGCGGAGGCGGAGGCGGATGCGGAGGTGACCTGTATTATCTCCGCGGATACGAAGGCGGAGGCGAAGGTGAAAGTGGATGTAGAAAAAATTGAAATTTATGGTGCATTAAAACTAAGTACAAAGTTTTCATTTCGAATCACTTAAGTAAACATATAAATAAACATTACCTTCTAGTCCAGAGGTTCCCAACCGGTGGTCGGCGGACCACCAGTGGTCCGTGAGAGGTAAATTATGGTCCGTGTTACAAACTTATAATGTAAGAGATTGAGCGCTATTATACAAAATACTCAAATCTTGAGTTATAGAATAATGGATTTATATGACAGTTGGGGACCCTGCACGCAAAAAAAACCACGCGTGTTCCTCGCGAAAAAGTGGTCTGCTAATAAAAAAAGGTTGGGAACCACTGTTCTAGTCAATCAAAATTAACACAAAATCTGGAATTGATTGGCTTTTACCGCGCGTTATTATTCTATGATTATGTAAATAAACCTCCGTTACGTAAGTAACGGAGGCGGAAGCGAAGTTCCGTTACAACCCTACTTGAGAGGTGTCGTTAGATTCGTATTTGCTGTGAGAGTGACACTGGGTACGTCAAAATAAAAAAAAATCAAAATTGCGGATTTTTGGCGCCAAGCTCAAATGGAAATGCGCGCCGCAGTCTGGACGGCTCGATGGATTTTAGCTTGAGGGGTGTCATTAGATATGTATTTACTGTGAGAGCGACTTTGCATATATATCAAAATAAATAAAACTAAAAAACGTAAAATAAAAACGGTAATTTAAAAACCTAAAAAACCCGACTTCTACATGTTTTCTTGTTTTAGGGGTTTTTCATTTCCAAATTAGAAAAGCAGTCGGATTTTTAAGTTTTTTAAATTACCGTTTTTTTAGAACTAAGACAGCATTATTTGGATGAAACTAGAAAAATACATGCACCAGTTGTGAAACTGGTTTATGTATAAGTTATGGGTTTCATCCTCTGCACATTTATTTTGCTTTTTAAGTAAGATCATAGCTTTTTATAATTAACAATCCAGGTTATTGTATAATAACTTGTGTTGATGTTTATAGAAAGTAATTGTCATCTCTAGAGCTACTGAGCTAGACTAAGCCAAAATAAAAAGAATACATGTGTTTTGATGCTATAGTAGTGATAAAATAACAGACAGACTCTCACTTTAGAATTCTCAATAATTATTTAGGTAATAATATCCTCATGTTTTCTATTCATTTATGATATATTGTGTATGGTCATAAAAATATAAAGGGTATAGACAAAGATAATGGAATGTCCTAATGAATAGATTTTTACCAGTTAAAAGTTCAGAAGTATTACAATTTACATTGAAATCAGCCTACATAGTAACTTTTTTTTTCCTTTTAGGCGCCATCTGTTTACTTTTAAAAACGTTATGGATTGGAAATTAAACAACCATAGATAAAGATTTACTTCCCATAAAAAAAATAGAAATAAAAATTGTGACATTTCCTGTTCTTTGTCTGTACCCTTCACGTACAACCATTTTTTCCAAAGTTTGAGAAATGTACAACAGAACTATATGACCAAATAGTTTTTATTGTAAACTTTAGTCAATTCTATTATTACTAATTGTCTGAACCAACCCATTTTGTATCTGTGATTATATTCAAAATCAAGAATGTTTGTAATAAATAATTAGAAAAGACCTACATTACTATGACTTTTTGATGTATCTTCTTCACTTCTCTCTTGCCATATGAAATGATAGCAGATTAAAACAGTAAACCCAATTCTTTAAACATTAGAAACTTAACATGGACATAAATGCCAAATTAGGCCTTTTATGACACCTATTCCTTTAGTTTGTAAACTATGAATTTGTTCAGTAGTGGTGAAATATACGCTAACCGTTGAGATGGTTTAGTCAGAAAATGTCTGTCGTGATTAAAACACCAGATTCTATGAATGCCAGATTCTACTAATGCCAGATTGTACAAATGTCAGATTCTATAAACGCCAAATTCTATTAATGTCTGACTTTTCTTAAAATTTCACTATAATAATTTTCTTAAGAGCGTGTACATAAATTCCGCTATAAAAAATAGTATGCGAACAATTTCTTATTGCAAATATAATGTATTTGTAATAAGAAATTGTTCGCATACTATTTTATATAAAACACACGGGCGACGGCAAACAGACATATTCAATGACAAAACACAAATGTTTATCGTGTGCGGGAATGAAACCCATCAACATCGCTAACCACTAGACCACCGGGCTCGTAACATATCTATTACATAATTATGGATCATTTATCTATCGCTAATCAAAGTCATTAATTATTTAAGAATAATCTCATTCCATATTCCGCCATCTAGTACTTTAAGGGGAAAATACCTGTCTTGTTTTGATGTACAACCCCATCTTGTGGTAAATTTGTGATCAAAGATGCGACCAAAGACAAATTTGAATTGATTCATGTATTTAATAGGAAAATGTCCGCTTTATAATAAGCAAAAATAATAGATCAGTTTATTAACCACTGGTATATTTCATCATCATCATCATCATCAGGTCATTTTAGTCTCCACTACAGGGGCACGGCCCTCTCTCGTCCGTCCCAGACAGAAGGAGGATTTGGCCTACACTCCCCACGCTGGCTAGACGGGTTGGGGAGGCATGATCGATGTTTTATAATGTATTTCTCTTAGTCGCCTTGTACGACATCCACGGGAAGAGACGGGGTGATTCTATTCTAGTCTGCCGGAAGTCACACGGCCAGACATTTATCTGACATTTATGAAATCTGGCATAATTAGTATCTGGCCTTTATAAGAACAAATTTAATTGCTCAAGAGGATTAGGGTGATAACCTCTCAACGGTTTCTATAAACCGTTGAGAGGTTATCACCCTAATCCTCTTGAGCAATTAAATTTGTTCTTATTCATTAAATAGTATCTTAGTAATCATATTATCGACGTTTAATGTATGTGGTAAAAGGAATTGTTCTTGCTCTATTCTTTGTATTAGGTATCTAATACAATAATCATTCACAGTTAGCCGCACACGACGAGGTATCGGCATTAGATAGTGAAATAAATTCAGGGGAGAATGATGAAGACGAGGAAAATTTACGTCACTCTGTCAGTTCAACAACATATGGAAATGAGAATGGCATCGACATTAGCCCAAAATCGGCATTCCACCTCATTTTGCAGAGGAGTTCCTTGTCTAGGTCCATGAAGGCTGTGTTCGAGGAATTAAGTAGTACTGGTGAGAATTTTATATGCTAAAAATTTTTTCTTCAACATCTTCACCCCGGCCGTACGACATAAGCACCCCAGCTTGTCTGGGCTGAGGCTGTCGAGGCTGATCAGCGTTGATAGATAGATAGATAGATAGAATATGCTTTATTTGCATAATACAAATTAGAAGGACATTGAATCAATAAATTATTAATCATCAAGCGTTGATCGGCGCTTCTAATTAAATTGATCGCTATATTACTCTTTATCGCCTCTAACACAGATTACATGGTCTGTGCTAGGATTGTGTTGATATGGCAAAGATTTTTGACCCCTACCTAACGTTAAATTATACGAAGGATTCCCTATACCATCTTCCCTTACCATCATGAATGTGGTATGGTCGTAAACAAGTCTCTAGCGGTATAATTTTGTGACTATGATGTGTACAAACTGGAGCTGGAGTGTGTAAGTGAGATGTGGTTTCAGTAAAAAAAAAGTCCATAAGCCTAGGATGCCACCGTGCCACCTGCCACCACGTGTCGTATTGCTGCGTCGTACATAGGCTAATTGAATAAAAATGCAGACTGATATTCGTAAAACGAAGTCGTTCCAAGTAAATACCATTTTATGGAGCAGAAATACATATATAATATACAATTCCATATTATGGAGCAGAAAAGGTGTCATTGATTGTTGATCAATAAACTGTTTAATTTAAATTTTGCTATCGGCATATGATATGATGCTTAATATTCTAACCTATTTGAAACATTCTTCGATCAATTGAAAAGTATATTATTTCAGATGAACATAGGCAATATATTGTTTATATTACGTAGTTAACACAATTAAATTCGGCCTGGACGCTGTTAAATAAACACCACACGCCAGCTACTTCATACAAACTATTCCCGATTCGTCTCAGTGGGGAGGTGAAGTCGATACAAAAGACCGACAGGGAGTGGCAATGCCACATAGAACTATTACTTATACTGTGATAAGGTATTTGTTATTTGTTATATTGTGGAAATACAAGTTTGTAGCATATTTTTTTGGTGTCAGTACAAACGTAAATCTGTGCAATGTTAATCTTAATGTGATCTTAACTGTATATCAAATAAAACTTTTTTAAGGTATTGTACAAGTGCGGATAAATAAATGGGTCCTGCTGTCGTTCTGTCTGCCCCACAAGGCCCATCAGATACACAACAGAGGACTGATTATTGAACCAGAGACAATAGACAAGTGCCTACAGAAACTAAGGCCTTATCACGGAATTCTTTTATTGGTAAGCCAAGCCAAGCAATAAACCTGGATCTTCCCAGGTTTATTGCTTGGCTTGAAGTCTGGGTGAATGCCGGTATCAGACAGTACAGTTATACGGGAGTGGCGCGGTATTAATTTGGTGCTCCCGTGTGTTAATTTACCACTAGGTGGCGCTAGTATAACTTGAGGAAAAGCACTGACTGTTTGTCTTTATTTGTTGCTATAGGTACTAATTACTTTATAAATCATAAAACCTAAGTATTGTTCGTCTGTTGGCTTGTGATTTATTTCGGCTATGTCAGTTCCAGAAAACGCCATCTGGTAACTATTTAAATACATCAATTAAAAGTCCTTGAAGACTTTGTTGATGATATCAGCTTTGTTATACAAATAAATGTTTCATTCATTCATTCATTCCTTCTCTGTTAGCCAAAATGCTAGTAGATAAAAATAATGACAAAAAAATTAGAATATTATTAATAATAATGAGTAAGGCCTTAAGTGCTCAGAAGGGTCCAATTACAGTATAAATAATTTCATTTCATTTTATTTGTCAAGTCAGCCGACGCGACGCTCACCGAAGCTTATCTTTGGATGGGTTATTTAAGTATTTATCTTGTTGGTAGTATAGTGGACCAGTATAGCGTAATTTACGAATAGATTGATAATGATGATATACCTTATTTACAGGTTGATCCAAATGAGCTCCTAGCATCGATACCTCTGGATGGTAGTCCAGCTCTGCTACGACTTATCAAACTGTACAGCCCACTGAAAAGTCTGCAGACGCTCGCTATTGAAGCAGATCTTACTCTCACTCAGGTAAGATATGTTTGGATATTACTAGAAATATGTTTGGATTAAATAAGCTATTGGAGTGCTGAAACAATATTCCTTTTATTTTCATCGCTTTTATTATACCGATAACAAAAATATTTTTTATTGTTATGACATTTTAAAAAAATACATACAAACAAACCCTGTTCTTGAAGACTCGTATTTGTTTGGCAACACCACTATACTAATGAAGAGAATTTGATTCCACAATTTCAAAATAAGTGGTAGAAATTTTTTTCAAAAAATTAGTGTGGTCTCGTGAACTATATGTTTTTAATTAATGAGCGAGCTATATGAAGATGGCATTAACTTACATTAAAATTGTTAATATATATTTTTTTGAAACAGCCTAAGTAAATGTTGTATTCGCAGGTATTTCAGTTGACTGGTCATTTAGTATACTGGGCGAAAGCAACAGTCATCTACCCTCTATGTGAAGGAAATGTGTACGTCGTAGCGCCCGGCGCCAATGTTCATATAAACTCTCCACTTGTGTACGAATTTGCTAAAGAATTTCCTGGACTATGTCTATTACAGGTAAATATAAAAATTTTGAAACCTATAGTTTATAGGCGAAGATTCCAGGGTCGTCAGACGTCAATTATTTTCTGTTGAACAAAATGTGCATGATTGAATACTGTTAGGGTGTACTATGATCGTATGACTACCTGCTACCTTGGCCAGACGGCCATTTTCCAGGTATCAGGTAATCTAGGTACGTAAAAACACTACTCACCTCATTTAAATTCTGATAGCCGATTTTTATGTATATAAAATATAAATAAATAAATAAATATTTCTGGACAATTTACACATCGCCATTTAGTCCCAATTTAAGCCCAAAGCTTGTGTTATGGGTACTAGACAACTGATAAATGTACTGGTAAGGTCGGGGTACATTGTCCCAAAATTATACTAGTTTTTGGTTTTCGTTTGATAATCTCCGTCTTAATAGTTCTAGATCTGTCTAATGGTAACGTATGTCTAGTACTATATACATACGACGCATATAAACCAGTAAAACCAGGAAAAGTACCTATGTATTGTATTTTTTTTTTTTGCAAAGTTTGGGCCAAAGTTGTATTTTGAAAGTGGTTTCAATGGCCCATGTATTTTTTTGTATGGAAAACGTAATGATTTACTATGATGGGCTGAAGTAACCTGTTAAAATCGATTATATTATATAAAAGGAAAAGACTCTCTTTATAAATTGGCTTTTATTAAAGGTACGATATGTTTGTTACGATGAATAATATAAAATAGCTTACACTTACCTGAGAACTTAGTTTCAATAGAAAGTTTGCACACAACAGTTTCACGAATGTCAAAAGATGTCAATTATTGGCGGTAATAACATTACTCGCGCATTCGCTGTCATTCATTGAACTGCTTTACCGACAAAACTATAAAGCCATCTATCGATAACAGCGCGAAATACTTCGATAGCTCGCACTGCAAAAGCGTGGCGGGAAATTCAAATTTTTTTTCGGTTTGGGACAAAGTAACACCCTAGGGTTAAAGTACCCCGACCTTACGGTACTTAAATACATTTTTTTTTTGTAAATACATACTTATAATACATAGAAAACGCCCAGACCAAGACAAACAGACATGTTCATGCACACAAATGTTTGTCTTGTGCGGGAATCGAACCCGCGACTTCGGAGTCCAAAGTGGCCATTGCTAACCATTCGACCACCGAGCTTGTCTTGTATATGTTACACAATATCGATAAAAATCAGTAATCAATACTCCCAGACACTTCCGGTCGGCAGTATTACCTTACAGACGGTTTAAAGCTCTAAAAAAAACTCATTTATATTCTGATGCTTCATTTTTATTTATGTTAGCCAGATAACTATTTTAAAACCTTTTAAAACCACACAGACCGATCCAACCAAGGGGCCAAACATCCTCTAAACCCAATTGTAATACCGCTGTGAGTATGAGCGAGAGGGCATTATCCTTGCGCAAGATCGTGGCACGTACAAGAGTGTTAATGCTCTATTTCTCTATTACGGATCACTCTTGTCGACTATAAGTGTATGCGTGTATGTTTTTGCAAAAAAAAACTGTGAAATTATTAAATACATGTATAAAATTCTCGAAATGAATTTATTAATGAATTTGTGTAAATATAATTTTTATTTAAATATCATACGTGGCTTCAATTAGACATGCTACATACACGCATACTCATAGTCGACAAGAATCTATGTCTAGTCTCCAACTATGCAAAGCTAGTACTAGGTATCTGATATTGTACTTAAGTACATGTCTTTTTTGTAAATACATAGAAAACACTCAAGACAAAACAAACAGACATGTTCATGCACACAAATGTTTGCATTGTGTGGGGGATCAAGCCCGCGACTTTGAAGTCAGTAATCAATACTCCCATTGACCATCCCAAGTGACCATTGCTAGCCATTCGACCACCGGGTTCATCAAATTGTGATATAATGAAATAATAGTACATTATGGTACAAGTGTGTAATATTAGTGATTACCGCTGAGGCGTCATTGAGACCCGAGCCGTAGGTGAGGGTCTTAAGAGAGCCGAGGACGGTAATCATCAATACACACGTGTATCATACGACGTTTTTCAACACACTTGTGAAGAAAATAATACTAAAAAACTATAAAACGAGTTCTGAAAATTTTTTTGCAATGGCGGGAATGGCGGTGGCATGAAATGAGCAAGCAATAGGTACATCAATATATTTGTACTTTTGAATACGATATTTTTTGTATCGAAACTTTTTTAAGAACAAGCAACTCAACCAATAAAATAAAAAATAAAAACTATAACTCACTTGTGAATAATAGCAATGAATAAGTCACAGTTTGATTACAGGTGTCATTATGTGCTTAGTTGCGGTGAAATTAGAGCCACTTTATGAGCAAGTGTGTTGAAAAATTTGTTAAAGATGTTGGGTGAGTTCTCCCTCCCCGCGCCCCTGTGGTACGTGTCGCGCGGCGCGGGTGGCGGCGCGCGACTCGCGCGTTGCGTCGCTTGGTTGCTGCAACGGAGGCTGTTGCTGCAACTGCACACCTATGTGCAGTTCAACTCGCCCAATTGGCATTGGGGACGTGACCAGGGTAAATAAGACCATCTGTCATATGAGCCATTTAAAAAATGCACATGTGACTAACATGCTTTTTGTTGTGACTAATGCAAAAATATTCTTGTTCTTTTAATTAAACCAAGAGATCAATATGTAACTAATAGTGGTTTATACATATATTATTAGTTAAATCTAAAAACAAGGTTAGGTTAGGGTTAGCTTATGACCAACAAAACTCGACTTGCTTCTGGAGAGCGAGGTGAGGTACCTTAGGTTTAACTAGTCAAACCTAGGAGCTCCTAGTTTCGGGTATTTACTATAACATCCACTACTTTTAAAAAGTTGCAAGATAAATAGTTTAATGTTTTACTAAAACATGATTCACAATGTTGGCAAAGGAATTTCGTTACATACTACTACTTTGTATACATACGATTATTAAGATTCCCTGCCCAAATTCGACCCTATTACTGTACTAGGGCTTCATCTATCACAGGACTTCTTCTAATCTTTTGAACCGTAATAATTTATACCGTACTTGAAGTTTGTACAGCAAATAAAAATAAAAATTAAAGGTGGTGGTTAAATAGATTTTGCAGACACTCGTCAAAAGCTTGGTTGGTCAAACCCTTAACTCGTCAAATACGTGATTCGTCAAATCAGAAACTCGTCAAAACCTTAACTGGTCAAATACGTGATTCGTCAAAACCTTAACTGGTCAAATACGTGATTTGTCAAATTAGAAACTCGTCAAAACCTTAAACCCAACAAATTCGCTATTGGTATATTACGCTTTGGTTGAATAAGAACTAACTAGCGGTCTAGATAATTAAAAAAGATGCTTTTAGCTACTAATTTTGAATTTTATCACTAGCCAGTATAGCTAATGCATAGAAGCGATAAATAACAAATCTCCTTAGATAGAAAACTAAGGGCAAATAAATTTACTTACATTTGATCAATCAAGCTTTTGACGAGTGTCTGCAAAATCCATAGGGGAACCTTAGCATCGCAAATTGATTACTACCACTGCGCCACTGAGACTATTAAGGAATTTACCAGTAGGTACTTGAATGAACAATAGTTAGAAAAAATATAGACTATATGTTAAAATCCAATGTGTTTGTTAAGTTTAGGGTTTTGATGAGTTTCTAATTTGACAAATCACGTATTTGACCAGTTAAGGTTTTGACGAGTTTCTGATTTGACGAATCACGTATTTGACGAGTTAAGGGTTTGACCAATCAAGCTTTTGACGAGTGTCTGCAAAATCGTTAAATATTGTATGGTGGTATGGTACTCTATGAGCCCGTCTCAAATTTTCCTGGCTACTATATCAACAGTCAACAGAACTTTTTATTTAACATTATCTAGTATATACAAATTAAAAGTATAAAAGCAACATCTATTCTCAGATTCAGATTCAGTCAGAGTTTCTATTGTAATATCTAGGCATATTTGCACCATCACATTGAATAGGTTCGGAAAATTATTAAGTATGCCTCGTTATTTATTACAGATGGTAAAGAATATTTCTGCGAAAAACACGACATTTATAACCAATCGTGCAGCGTGTCATTCTCTTCTCTTAACCAAATGCAACTTAACGTCCCCGAGCCTGTCGAACCAAGAGAAAGTACAACATTATTCCCAGATTCTGACGAAGACTACCCAACAGAGAACAATCTCAATCAAACAGACTTTTCACATACAAAACCTATAGTCATCGAATCGGATTATACAAAGTACGACAAGTTCAACGAAGTAGATTCTGCCAACCACTCATTCGACGATGGAATAGATGTCGTCGACGGATTAATAAAAACGAATACCGTCAATGGTGATTATGACAGTAAAGAGAAAAAGAAACTGCACGGAAACTCAGTGGATAGTGGGATATCAAACAATATAAATGGTGTTACTAACGGTGAAACTAACGGAATCAATGGCCACGCAGAACATGTAAACGGCGATGTCTTAGATAAAACAGAAGAAATAGTTAAAGTGTTGCCGTCTCGATTATCGGATTTGTCGTTGAAAGACAACGAAAGTACTTTAAATAATAGTAGCGATGAAGACAAATTTGAAAGTGATCAGGATGTTCCGCCGAAGCAGAAGAATGGCCTTGCAGTCAATGGTGAAAAGAAAACTGGCGTATCACTCAATTTGAAGCTGCAGAGCGAAATGAGGTAAGATGGCCTGTCAAAATTTTTGAGTGGAGCGAATTACTCTTATATACGTTGAAAAGTCACTTTTGTTAATTAATAGGCTCCAAAATCACTGAACCAAATTTGATAAAACTTGTCAGACTTAAAGACCTCGACATGCTTGGTTTAAGTGGAAAAAAATAGATCATATCTTGAGGAATGATTATCAAATACAGTTTCCATTGAAATCAATGGAAAACATACACTCAGCGAATCTCAACTCTCGCTCCACTCAACCTTGATTTCAGTTAGAGAGCTCAGGGCTAAAGTTAGTGGCGCCTTCACTGTGTTTCATCAAATTACCGTGACTTAGATTAAATCTATGATCGCCTTGAAATGTTTGTTCAACATTTCAAGGCGATTAGTGATCTCACATTTTAAACTTACATTTTTAATTTATAATACGGATAGGAATAAGTAAAACTATGCTAAAGCTAGGGCAAATTACATAGAAGTAGGAAGCCGCGGCGCCCGGAGTATACTGGTAAGGTAAGGCCCGGTAAGGCGGCGCGCGGCGCTTCCTATTTTTATGGCAAATTATAATTATTAGCTGCTAGCCGACTAGGACAATACCTCCACTTCATAGTAGGTCACAGTCAAATAACAATATCTAGAAGCCTAGAAGGTTTGTATTACTAGGTGACCAGAAAGGAAACATTAGCTGCGATGGCAGCAGGGGCGGCAGCTACTATTTGTTGTAAGTATTTATAAGCTACAGTAACTGCTTCACATCAGATGAGCCGTTCACTTGTCTACCACCCAACGTAGAATAAAAAAATAAAGTCGATTTGAGAACATCCTCTTATGAAGTCGGTTATAAAATTATTAAATATGTTTTTGACAGCTTCCAGCAACCGACGGTATGGAATGTACCGGCGAGTTGTGATGTAGTGGACGCGTGCAGAATACCCATCGAGCCGCCGACCACTGAGTCCCTGCTGGACACATTCACGACAGACGAACGGGCTGCACTTGCCGCTATACCTGCCTCCAAGCATACTGATGACTTGTTGCTACTTGCACAATTACACAAAAAAGGTACTATTGTTGACTTTGTATTTAAGCTAGTAATAACGTTCCATGCAACATGCAAGCAGAATATATGATTATTTAATGCAAAATAATGAGCTACAGGAATACTAAATGGGCGACTGGAGTTGGATAGGTATGCTGGTACATATCATCTGTTTAGTATGTTAGTCACCTTATTTTCCAATTTTAGGGTCTCTAATTTATAAATATTGAGAATTTAATTTGTTGCTTATAAACAAAACTGTTACCAAAAATGTTGTCTTTAACCTTCATTATTATAGATAATTTAACCTAAACGCTACAACGCTTAATGCGTGTGCGAACCCACCATTATGACGACCTAATTGTCCCTCAAACAAGGCCGAGCCGGCGCTGCGAGCATGTTCGCCAGCGTCGGCTCGTCAGTGTTACCACTTTTGAAAACTCAACAGTATTTAACAATACTTTTACAAAATAGACACATTCATATAATTATTTTGTCGACATTATAATTCGATGGGCATGTCGCCATAGCTTTGCATAAGCCACCCCATTATGTATTCTATACTCATATATAAATCTAATCTATGATTGCAGGCTACTTCCGCGGCGAGCAGCATCTAGAGGAAATCATGTTCATGGAGAACGTGAGCCGCTCGCAGCTGTTGCAGCTCCTCGACAAATTCAAAGATGTGCTCATCACCTTCGAGACTGAGGACCCCGCTGTGGCCATGCTGTATCCCTATCAATAGGAAATATACCCTTTGTTTTTTTTTTTTTTTTTTTTTTTTTTTATACCACTAGAGTGGCAAACAAGCTTACGGCCCGCCTGATGGAAAGCAGCTACCGCAGCCTATGAACGCCTGTAACACCAGGGGCATCACACGCGCGTTGCCGACCCTGTAAAAACCTCTTCACGCCCTTTTTGAAGAACCCCATGCTGTAGTCTCCTGGGAAAACCTCGACAGGCAGTTCATTCCACAGCTTGACAGTACGCGGGAGAAAACTTCTCTGGAACCGCACAGTACGTGACCACTTAGGCTCCAATGTGTGAGGATGAATTCCCTGTCGATGGCGAGCGGTGCGACTGTAGAAGGAGGCCGTGGGCATCATGTCAAACAACTCCTCTGAACACACCCCATTGTACAATCGGTAGAACACACAAAGGGACGCAAAATCTCGTCTCAGACTTAACGGTTCTAAACCATCTGTAAGTTTGGGATCCTCAACAATCCTCACAGCACGCCTTTGGATCGAGTCACAAGGTGCAAGCTGGTATCTAGGCGCTCCCGCCCATAGATGGCAACAGTACTCCATATGCGGCCGAACTTGAGCTTTGTAAAGCATAAGTCTTTGCCGCGGGTTGAAGTACTGCTTTGCCCTGTTGAGCACACCTAGTTTCTTCGACGCCAGCTTGACCTTTCCCTCCAGGTGACAACGAAACTGAACGTCGCTGGAGATTTCAACTCCGAGAATCCCAATGTTTTTAGCGACGGTAAGGGGTGTGTTCTGGAATTGAGGAGCCACAGCAAAAGGGGTTTTCTTAGCGGTGAACGCGCAGACTTGTGTCTTTGTGGGATTGAACTGAACTAGGTTCTTTCGCCCCCAGTCGGACACACTATTCAGTGTGCTCTCCATTTCCGACACAAGTTGTTCGCGGCTCTCCTCCACCAGAGAGCGGGGGATATTGGCGCGGCCCGTGTAATAAGTGTCCCCGGTGCTGTCGTCGGCATAGCAATGAATGCTGTCAATAGACAACATATCATTGATATGCAGCAAAAACAGCGTCGGGGACAATACCGAGCCTTGCGGGACGCCAGCATTAATGTCCATGCTATCGGAGCAACTACCATCCACAACGGTTCTAATACTTCTGCAGGACAAGAAGCTAGCGACCCATTCGCACAAACCCTCAGGTAAACCGTATGCAGGTAACTTCGAAAGAAGACTGCGGTGCCAGACCCGATCGAACGCCTTCGCCATATCTAGACTAACAGCTAGTGCCTCACCTTGACTCTCCACGGCTGAAGCCCAGCGATGTGTAAGATACACTAGAAGATCACCAGTCGAGCGACCATGACGAAAGCCGTATTGATGGTCGCTGATCAAGTCGTGCTCTTCTAGGTATTTCAGGAGCCGGTTGTTGATCACGCGCTCCATTACCTTGGAGAGAAGGGAGGTAACGGCGATAGGCCTGTAATTCGATGGGTCTGATCTGTCACCCTTTTTGGGCACAGGGTGCACGTTCGCAGTCTTCCACGATGACGGAACCTGCCTGGTGGAATAAGAGAGCGCGAAAAGGCGCGTGAGAACTGGACACAACTCAGGAGCACACAGCTTTAACACCACTGCCGGAATGCCATCTGGCCCACTCGACTTATGAACGTCGAGGGATAGCAATACCCGCCGGACATCTCGCTGAGTAAATGAGATTTCCGGCATGGAATCACCACACCGTGGGATGGAAGGCGGTGCGGCGTCCCCGTCGTTCAAAGTCGAGTTTGAGGCAAAGAGATTCCCCAATAGATCGGCTTTCTCCTTTGCACTGTGGGCCAGACTACCATCCGGTTTTCGGAGTGGTGGAAAGGACGACTGACAAAAGTTTCCCTCGGCAGCCTTAGCAAGCGACCAAAAAGCACGGCTCCCAGATGGGTGCTTAGCTAGGCGCTCACCAATCCTGCCGATGAATTCAAACTTTGCCCTGGCAATTACTCTCTTACTGAATCTTTGTGTTAGTCTTTAATGTGTTATAGGTTGTGTGAAAGGTAAGCTCTAAACAAACCATACTCAACCATATAGTAGTGATACGGGTCTCCTTTCAAGCAGAATGGGCCATGGAGTGTATGCTGTCATGATGCTGTCCTGGTTTGGCAGAATAAGAGTTAGAGTAGGATTTTTCGATGTACTGGAAAATAATGTATAAAAGCTATGTGCGTAACTGTTTGGATATCCTAAAGTTAGGATATCAAAACAGCAGTTCTGCTCGCAGTTACATATTTTACTAGATGTTTCAACGTACTAACAATTCTTTTTCCGTTTCCGAATAAATATTTTTGCATATTCGCTCATTTGTTGCAACAACGACACAATCAAAGTCGACATGCATTTTTCGAACGTCAATTTGTTATTTATTTCAATATGCTATGTAATTCTTCTAAACCTAAATATATTTAGAAGTACCTAATTATTTAATATTTTATTTTTCTTGCTATTAATGTCATTTGGTATAATCATAAAAGTGATCTACGTGGAACAACGACATAATATGTACGTTGTGACCATATTGTAGCGAATGAGCGATTATACGGGCAATAATTTCGTACGCCTAAATATGCGTGCGTAGCGTATTTTTTGCGTCCTTACCCTATCACGCTATTTACTAGGTAACAAACAAACAAGAGCTTAATGTTTTAGTTGAATCGATTGGAAGTCTTAATTATTTCCTCAACTCACAATTTTTTTTATTCTAATCTAGTTTTTCATGCTTCACTAACTATTAAGCCAGCTAGATATATCATACATCGCATTTTATCCGATTATAGTGTTTGACTAGTCTAGTCCAAACTGGTCTTTGGACTTTTCTTGGCAGCATTACAAAGATACCGTCATCGTTATATAACTTTAGCTGGATTTTGACCAGATTATTCCGTGGTTAAGATATTCCATAATACTGTTCCACGTATTAGCACTAGGCTTTCATTGGTGCATTATTTTGTTATAAAATTATTTATTATGGTTGGCTGTTCCTAAATTTATTTTATATATAATAATATATTGTAATGTAGACCAAAACCGCCTAGATTAATTTATAGATTGTGCATAGGCTTCCTAGCTTTTTGTATCTTTGTATTTGATAGATAAATTATAATGTTTCATTCTGATTATTTTAAGGGCACGTCATGTTTCGGACGCATTGTAATTATTTTTTAAGTTAAAAATGCTCTCTGACGTAGTGCGCTATCAGTTTGACTGTATTTCGAATATAGATGTACGTACACACTCCTAATTTTTTTAGAGAACAATTATGATGACATGGCACATTTATGCTGAAGGATCCTTGTACACGATGCATGTGGCTGGAGCAAGTAAAGACGCGGCCTACATGAGTCAGCAGTATGCTTAATCTTGTGCTTGTATTTTTGTGTGCCCGGTAGTAATCTATGCAAGTGCCTCAACTTGCGCAAGCTACATGCATCGTGTAGAAGTACTCTTAGTTCAAAATATAAGAGATCTTATCTGTATTTAATATTTCTGTATAAATTTAGTCCCAAATACATTAATACATATGATATAATATGTACTTAGACGCAAAGTATGGCCCGATACATTTGAATAACGAGCAGTTTTAGCCTTAACTTATAGAAGTTTAAGATGCATTGGATCGAAAATTATTGGGCAGATAACATCTTAATATAGTTGCGCCCTATATCACTTCCTTTTTTTCTCTCTTTGCAATATCACTTTACGACCTAAAAGGTAGCGCACTGACAGATCATCTTTTATTTTTTAAATTTAGTTTGTTATAGTGTAGAACTAGCTCTCATGACACAATTGGCAACTTACTCGAATCAATTAAATTGCAACGTGTTATAGGGAGCAGTTGGCAATGATGTTGGTATTGTATGAACCACCTGATGACGCCAAATGTACATAGAATTCATTTGCCAATCAAATTGTGTCATGTGTGCGAGGCTTTAGTTCAAATGAGCGATTATTTCTTTTTGGTTCAAAATCAGAAGGGGAGCTCTATGATTCTGTGAATCTAATGAAAAAATTACTACGTTTGTGCGTTTGATATTTTATCTGTTACGTCACTATAATAAAAATATTTTGTTTTATCTGGCAAATATAGGTATCTTGTGTTAGTACATTTCGCCATATAATTATCAAGCAAATGTTTATTAGTTAGAAATGCGAGAGGTAGGTATATGCTCTAAACAAACATTTATAGATAAGTCTGAATTGAGTTGTAGTTCATCATCATCATAACATTTTTAAAATTCCACGGTTGTAAAAACTGTGCTTACTTTTTTTTATATTTTTCCGATATTTTAACGACCTTGCGACGACGTCAGCTCTCTCTGTGGCCAACATGTCTGATTAACCTCTTTGCGTCGTTTATGGTTACACGCTTTTACACTTAATATGCGAACGGTGTCCAGTTGCTATATCGGTGATTTATTTACTTTTCTATCTATACATATATCTTGAAAACCATTTTCATAATTGAAATACCTCTGAATTTTAATTATTCTTGATGAGATATGATCATACTTCGTTCCAATGTAACTTTGGTTTGGTTGGCAACTCAATCTATTGGAATTTATATCTGTTTCCTTAAAGTTTTCTGCTATGGCCGACAATTTCTCTGTTTTTGACAGCAGTTATGTGTTCTATGAATTAGTCTCGATGAATCACCCATTGAGGAATTTTCACACGAGTTTTTTTTTTGACAACCGATTTTACAAGTGGCAACACATCGACGGCGTAGTCAGCAACCTCGCTGAAATATATATGAGGGAAAATGTACAAAAATGCCGCGGTAAAGCCTCGTTTCGATATATTTATATTTGGGAGCTTGGCTCTTGTCGATTTAGACCTCTCCAACATTACTTTCGTTTCGTGTTAGACAATTTTGTATAACAAATTGTTTTAAAGTTAATTTACTATTGTATTTTCTATCATATTTTGTTTATATTCGATTTAAGATTGTTTCAATATAGCACCTAGTGTTATATTCTCTAGAAGATTATTTATTCATTTTGTATTTATTCAGCAATAAAAAACAAATATAAAATTATATTTTTGTTTCATATTTATTCTCTTTTTTTGAATGCCCATTGGCGGGACATATAAAAGTTATTCGATTTCATAATGTACATCTTATCCTCTATGTTCGCAATTTAATATTATTCGCGTTCTGTAATCCCCGCTGGCACGCAGCACAGCAATTAGACTAAGTTTGGTGACGTCACTCACAGGAACACAAGAATCCTCAAGAATAATTGGTGTTGTTATTTGATTACGGTCTTCTGTGAGGTGGAAGTACGTCCCCTGCGTGTCTTTACCTTTTCTCTCCCAGAGTGTCATTAGCTTGTCGGCCGGGTGCTCAAATAAAATGCTCGCAAATCGCAACATGAATTATTACAAATATCGCTCGCGTGCCGTCATGCCCACTGCCAACGTAGCAACAGCTTGCAATTATGCTCGCCCACCTCTCTTTCGCCAGAGCCTCGTTAGTCAGTCAGCAAGGTGCACCACGTGTAAGTGAAGTTGGCTTTATCTCAAAGATGGTGGTGAGCCATATACATCCCCGTTGTTTGTAATGTTATGGGTAATACTCGAATGTAGGCGCTCTTAGGTTTGACTAATTAAACCGAAGGTACCTCACCTACCTCTCCAAAAGCAAGTCGAGCCTCGCTCGTCATTCGTTGATCACAAGTTAACCCTAACCTAACCTCGACTTGCTTTTAGATTCTCGAGTGATTCTTAGAATGACACTGCATAGTGAACAAAGACAAAAAAGAGAGATGAAAATGCAACGATGAGAGTTGAAATTAGCTGACCCGGCGAACTTCGTACCGCTATAATTGTCACGTCAACGTCACTCGTTTTGCTTTCCCGGAACCTTTCCACTAACACTTGAACTTTATGGTATGGTATTAAAGTTCAAATTGACTTTTAAGTATTATTAAGAATCGTTTGTATGGGAGATAGAAAAATGTTGTTTTTAGACTCTTTTTTTTTTAGGCAATTTTTTGAATTCTTCTCTGCTTAAGAACCATCCGCGTACTTTAAAGAATATTCTAAAAAAAGAATTTGCGAAATCGGTTCAGCTGTTCTCGAGATTTGCGCTTAGCAACACGTTCAGCGATTCATTTTTATATTATAGGTATTAAATCCACTATGTATAGATTTACCTACATTTTTTTATAATAGTATGTACCGTATAATGTATATAATCTTCTATTGAAGAGTCGTCGCCAGTCAATTAAATAGTAGAATAAAACTAGCAGTTGTTTGTCACTGTCAGAGTCAACTGCGTATTGGATTGTGTAGTGTTACCACCTTAGGGTATATTTCCCTAAATTTAGGGGTTTGTTTCATATCTATTGGAGTTTGAATGCACATAATTATTTTGTGTATTTTCAGGGAAAACTTATTTAGGCCTGATACCATTTTTTGGTCTGATACCACTGTCCGTCGGGCTGGTTCATAAGCTATAAGACGCACAGATATGGAGAGAGTTAAGTTCGGACACTCTCTCAGGGTTTAAATCCAAAACGACCGGCTACATTTGCTGAGTCAGCGATGGCTGATGGGAGTAAAGTCCTGGAGTGCAGATCACATATGGTGGAAAGCATTAGGTAAGGCCTATATCCAGCAGTTAATAGCTCGTCGTCATCAACAGGCTATATCTATCTAATATTGGACATAGGCCTTACCTTAAGGGGCCAGATCGTGAAAACTGTGAAAAGAGTGTTACGATTTTTCATATTTAACCTATTTAGATATGATTGATATCAATGATAATTTGTATATATTACAATCAAAGACCAAAAATTATTGTATGATTATAATAAACTCTTAAAATCTAATAGTTGTTTTATAATAAAGGTCAACAAACGCACAAAATTGAGAAAAAATGCAAAAACATGCCTTCGTATTTTTCAGATTTAACCCAATAAATCAACACAAATTGATAAAAAGAAACACTTTTTGAACACTGAAGAAACCAATAAATATAACATATACTTTTTTTTTGTACCTTTACAAACAAAGACTTCCTCTTTTAAAGCCCTAAAATCTAGATATGTTTTACGTAAATTCTCCATAGAAAAATGTATGAAAAATGACGCACATTCCGATATTACGAATTAGTACCCAGCGCCGCCACTAATCGCCAGTGTGTTTTTATATGTCAAGGTGACACCACGCGCGTCGGATGCTCCAGCAAAATTACGTGTTGTGAATTTGTGTTTTTTGTGAAAAACTGTAAGTATAACTAATTTACCAATATAATGAATGTATATAAATAGTAAAAAATACAAAGAATGAATTAGATACTTTGTTGAGTAGGTTATTTTATGAACCTTGTAAAATATGTATCAATTCAGGCTTGAAACATGATTTCAACATGCTATAGCCAATATCATAAACGTATCTAGTCGGTAATCGAGGGTTTTTTTCGCAGGACTGATTGAATTTGAATTTGCCAGGGAAAAGAAAGTTTAGTACGCATTATAAAAATATGAAAGCCAAAAGATCTCGGAAAAAATGTAAGTTCCTTCCTACTTATTTATTTATCTGCCTACTTTACTACGTCTTGTCCTAAATACCTACCTAGAAAAAAATTACGAGATTTCTGTGAAAGTGTCATGTAAAAATCCTAGTTTTATTTGTGAGCTTATCCTGTCTAAGTAGTAATAATAATATAATTTATTTTCATTTGAACAGGGTACATTACAAAGCTAATACAATACCTATGTCATATGATTTAGATCGCTTGATTCAGACATATACAATAGCATGTAAATATTGGTTTGTATTATAAGTAATAAAGTCAATTTCTACCTAGTATTCGTTTTCATGTTCATCATTATTGTCTAAATATCAGATTGTGGAAGTAGGTATGTTTCATAACAGAAATAGCACGGGCACGCGGCTTTGTCGACATACTTACCGCCAAAGAGACGCGACGCGCCTAGGGTCTGGTGTTGTACAAAAATTACAAAATAATTATAAAGTGGATAATAATGATGAATAATATTTCCAGTATTGAAAATAAAGAAAACCTTCAGGCCGAGACTCCAAGCAACACTGCTATGCTTAGACTACACACTATAGACGTAAGTTGTTATACGTAATTCTTGTAGACTTATTACATATATAAACAAACTACCTTGGGGTGTAAGTGGTTCATCAAGATCTTTAAACCAAAGCCAAATTCACCTGCATGCGGTACACCCTGCTGACTGACAAACGAAGCTCTGGCGAAAAGAGAGGTAGGGAGCGTAATTGTAAGCTACCCGACTGGGGAATGTACCTCCACCTCACAGAATACCGCAGCCAAATAACGGTTTCCTTGAGGGCTGTTGTCTTCCTGCGAGTGAGTGAGGTCACCAGAAAGGAAGGAGATGCTGCGATGGCAGCGGGGGTGGCGGGGGTGGCGGCGCGCGAGCGATATTTTATGTTGCGAGCGTTAATATGGCTACGATAACCGCTTCACATCAGGCGGGCCGTATGCTTGTCTGCTACCCGACGTAGTATAAAAAAAAAAAATACCTAGTTAGTGATGGACGAAGACAAAATCTCAGTAGGGTGAAGTCTTCTAGTATCGGCCTCCTCCTAATATCGGCCTTTGCGAGAAAATGGAATATAGGGTAAGTGCTCCATTGAATGAACCCTTAAGGGCATTCCAAACTTTGAAAATTACAGCCAGCTACTTATGAGATCCTAACCAAAAAATATTTTATTTTATTATGTTCACAATTTATTCATGATTGATACAGTATACATATTTTAGCAAAAATGCTGATAGTTATTGAGATAATCTGCATTTTATACAAATATGGGGTATATTTATATAAAATGCAGGTTATCTCAATAACTATCAGCATTGAACACACAAATCACCAGAGAATGAACAAAAAAATCCAGTGAATAAACCTTTTGAAACCCATTGAATGAACTACCACTTTTATATATCAGTTCTATATATAAATTATTATGTAAGAATTTATTTCGGGTAATTGTTATTGTAAATATATATATTTTTTTATTATATTAAATAGACGATATGATTACTATTATAATTGGGTGTTACTTGATATTTTATAACCTAAAGAGAACTATCTAACATTTTTTTTTTATACCACTAAGGCGGCAAACAAGCATACGGTCCGCCTGATGGAAAGCAGTTACCGCAGCCTATGGACGCCTGTAACACCGGAGGCATCACATGCGCGTTGCCGACCCTGTAAAAACCTCTTCAAGCCCTTTTTGAAGAACCCCATGCTGTAGTCTCCTGGGAAAACCTCAACAGGCAATTCATTCCACAGCTTGATAGTACGTGGAAGAAAACTTCTCTGGAACCGCACATTACGTGACCATTTCGGTTCTAAAGTGTGAGGATGAATTCCCTGTCGATGGCGAGCGGTGCGACTGTAGAAGGAAGCCGTGGGCATCATGTCAAACAACTCCTCTGAACACACCCCATTGTACAAACGGTAGAACACACAAAGGGACACAAAATCTCTAGGTTCTAAACCGTCTGTCAGTTTGGGATCGTCAACAATCCTCACAGCACGCCTTTGAATCGAGTCACAGGGTGCAAGCTGGTATCTAGGCGCTCCCGCCCATAGATGGCAACAGTACTCCATATGCGGCCGAACTTGAGCTTTGTATAAGTCTTTGCCGCGGGTTGAAGTAATGTTTCGCCCTGTTGAGCACACCTAGTTTCTTCGATGCCAGCTTGACCTTCCCCTCCAGATGACATCGAAACTGGACGTCGCTGGAGATGTCAACTCCTAGAATACCAATACTATTGGCGATGGTGAGGGGTGTGTTTTCGAAGTGTGGAGCCACAGCAAATGGGGTTTTCTTAGCGGTGAACGCGCAGACTTGTGTCTTAGAGGGGTTAAATCGCACTAAGTTCTGTCGCCCCCAGTCGGACACTCTACTTAGTGTGCTCTCAATTTGCGACACAAGTTGTTCGCGGCTCTCCTCCACCAAAGAACGAGGGATATTTGCGCGGCCCGTGTAATAAGTGTCCCCGGTGCTGTCGTCCGCATAACAATGAATGCTGTCATTATACAACATATCATTAACATGCAGCAGAAACAGCGTCGGGGACAATACAGAACCCTGCGGGACGCCAGCATTGATGTCCTATGTCCTAGGTGGCTCTAATGCTTCTGCTGGACAAGAAGCTAGCAACCCATTCGCATAGCCCCTCGGGCAGACCGTAAGGCTAAGATGCCAAATGCTTAAAACATAATATTAATACTGGATTATTATTATAAAATATTTAATATTATTATTCATCACTTCTATGTTAGATTCTCCTTTCTCTTCTAAACTATTATATTTCTATAATAGAAGATTGGTTCTATATGTCATCATTATTTATTAATTTCTTTTTAGCTTGCATTTTGCTGTCTTTCCATGGTCGTTTTAGCTGAAAGGCACTTCTATGTGGAGATCTTTATTTATTTTATTTAATCAGTTCACTCCGTCTGGTTTTCGTCCTGGGCACAGTACTATTACTGCACTTCTAAAAGTTACTGAAGATATCAGGCTAGGTATGGAGGATAAACTGGTAATAATAAAAGAACACCTCGTTCGAATATTGGTCAAAAAATTGACAACCGTTTATAAAAGTTGTGTACAAAAAATTAGCCAACTGCATTAAGGCTAAGATGCCAAATGCTTAAAACTGTGTGTTCATTGACTAGATTTTCTTCAATTTCGTGATCCAATTATCGAACACCCCTATAATTTATTTATGATAATTAAAATTTATGCAATCTGCTTTTTGTAAGATAAAACAGTTCTTTTTACATCCTACTATCAAATTTTGTTAACACTATCACACTTATAGTGTCTACAAAGTGAATATCAAAACACGAAGTCTCAGCAATGCCCTAAATTCTGCTCCATACAATCAAAAATACGACAGAATACTTTCATTTTAGGCGGTCGCGATTTTGAAACTATAGGTCACAGGCAAATACCTGTGTGTTCAGTTGACGTAATATAATGTTTCGATTGAGAAAAAAATACTGGCTTGAGTAGAAAAGCTTAGATTTCTTATTATATTGAAAAATGTGTGTTTTGTTCATTCACTGGTGGGTGTTAATTCACTGGAGCACTTACCCTAACTATTAAAATAACCCTAAAATTATAATAGTTTTTATTCAAAAAGCGACTCTATATGCGAATAATCCATATTTTGGTGCGGGTGCTTCAATATTTGAACGTTCAGTTGGCAATAGAGCACGCGCCGGTACCGACTTGTGTCGTTTAGTGGCAGTGGCGAGTCAAATCCCGGTTGCGAGCGCATTGAGTTAGTTAGTATTTAAATGGAATTAAACATACCTATGGTATTTTATATTGTTTTTTATTGAATAAAAACCAAGGTTTTTACATTTACTTGTCTTTTTTATGAAATAATCGCAGGGTCGAGGTTAGGGATCTTTATTTATTGATAAATCCCAATATCGGCCACCCGGCCGACATTAGGAAAATGCATGAAAACGCTAAACAACATGTTTAGCTATTTTTTATGTTAACAGGAATATCAATAAGGTTAAAAATGAAACAACAGCTTTTTTTATTAAAATTATTGTCCTGAACCGACTTTACAAACAACCAGTTTTTATTACGTTTATTTATATAAAACGTTCAAGATTTTGATCTAGTGTTATGTGTTTCAAAGATGTATTCTAAGGGAGTTCTTAGCTATGTTTGAAGAAATTTGGCCCATTCTTTTTTAATTATTTTTTATAAAACAAAATAAAGCCATTATCTTTCTTTACAGGAACTAGTTATTGAAAACAGTCAAGAGGGAAAGGTGGATGAAGTGGAAGTTGGGCGTAGAGTAATAGATATTTCTTTTTTTTATAAAGCTCTTCAGGCCATAGGGGACCACGGTCCAATGGATTGTAAGTTAAGTTACCTCAGTATAATAGGTGAAGTAAAAGTTGGTCTGGACTCAAAACTCATCATGAAATGTAGTATGTGTAGTATGAAGTTTACTGTGTGTTTGGTTGAAAAGAAAGAAGATAGCATGGAAGTGAATCATAAAATTGTATCTGGTATCATATCATCTGGTGGGAGCTACTCTCAGTTAAAAACATTAACTGCCGCAATAACCGTTACCAATCATGTCACCTTCATTATACAATGAAATTAATAATACGGTTTGCGATTGGTGGGAAAAGACAGCAACACATTCCATGGCAGAAGCTGTCAAGGAAGAAGCAGAGTACGCAGTCTATAGGTAGTGTTGATAAAAATGGTACACCATTAATATCTGTTGCTGTTGACGGTTGTTGGAGGAAGAGATCTTATGGTAAGAATTTTTCCGCCTTATCCGGCGCAGCTGCGATAATTGGCATTAAAACTAATAAAGTATTGTTTTTTGGAGTTAAAAATAAATACTGCGTAGTCTGTGCACGAGCCGCAAAGAACAACAGTCAGCCCCCGGAACACCATTGTTTCAAGAATTATTCAGGATCATCTACCGGGATGGAATCGACCATAATAGTTGAGGGGTTTAAACGTTCCATTGTTGATCACGGTGTAATTTATAATAAATTTGTAGCAGACGGCGATTCTAGTACTTATAAAAAAATATTAGATTCGCGTCCGTACGATAATTTAATAGTAGAGAAAATTGAATGCAAAAATCATCTTTTACGAAACTACTGCAATAGCTTGGAGAAACTGTCAAAAGACACTAAATATCCTTGCGAATTGCGGAAATTCCTAAAAGAAAGGTATTTGCGTTTAAGAACGGGTGTAAAATGCGCGATTAAATATTGGGCGGATCAAAATCAGTCACTCGAAGAAAAAATAAAAAATCTTAGTGAAGATATCCTAAATGGTCCACAACACGTATTTGGTAATCACCAACATTGCAAGGAGTATTTCTGTAGACCTGATACTCGTCGAATAGAACCTGTTGGATTACTTCCAACAATTGTTGGATGCGGATTAATGGACGCGGTAGAAATTTTAAGTAAAAGACTTTCATATTAGTTGGGGGTAAGCGTGTAAATTATTCTTCCCGCGGTTCTTATGCGGGCTGATGCGCAGCTGCTGTTGTGTCTTTTAATACGGGATCGATTCATAGTAAAACTCATGAAGTCATATTTAAATGTAGTCCGATTCCTTTGATCGCGAAAGTGGAAAATTGTAATCGTAGAAACCGTTTAATTGCTAAACCTAAATTAAGATTGAAAAAAAGCCACAACACTGTATCGAAAGACGCTCACTATGGACCAAACTGCGAAAAACCTGATCTGAGTCCAGAATTATATGAGAAAGCCAAGCCATCTTTTTTTAGCCGATTTAAAGTTGTCTTGTGCTGAAAGAGAGGAGCTTGAAAGGTCGACCCATTTGCAAAGAAGTAGTGCTGAGTGGATGAGTACAAGGAGAAAATTACTAACCTCATCATCATTCGGGGAAGTTTGTAAAAAACGAGAGAGCACAAGTTGTGCTGCTTTTGTTGGTAAAATCGTTTATGGTAGAAATATCTCCAGTTTGCTTGCTGTACTGCTTGCGGTATCGAAAACGAAGAAACCGAAATTAGACAGTTAGAAATTCAAAAGAATATAGTATACAAGGTTGCGGTTTGTTCGTCGACGATCAATATGAATTTCTTGGTAATACACCAGATGGCATTTATGCAAACGGTTTAATTGAAATTAAGTGCCCACATTCTTTAGCTGGCATGACTCTTGATGAAGCAATGGCCAAACATACCTTTTGGGCAAGGCTTCCAAGAGTTATGTCATAAATAAAAATCATAACTGGTATTTCCAAATTCAGGGACAGGTACATATTACTAAAAGAAACGTTTGCATGCTTGGCATCTGGTTTGGTGCTACTGTACCTATGAAAGTTTATATTTTAGAAAAGGACGACAAATTTTGGAAGAAGAAAATGGAGATGAAATTAGTTAGGTTTTATTACGATTGCCTACTTCCAGAATTAGTTGATCCTCGGCAGTCACGAAGCATGCCCATTCGTGACGCGCCCAGTATCATAGAGGCTATGAAAGAGAGGAAAGAAAGAGCTTTACGTGTTTTGAAAGAGAAGAACGCCTAATGGTTTTGAAAGAGACTGAGGTAACTTAACTATCCAGCCGGTCGATTCACGTAAACACGCCAGTCCAAAAGTCGTTTTAACTTAGAAACTTAGAAATCGCCTTTTGGTTCTCTGTTTTAAACGCACTTACTTATCTAGTCTTGGATTGTCATAAATCTTTCAATAGCTCAATTACTATACAATTCCTATACGATTTTGAAGAGTTACCTGGTGTAAAGAATCATCAAAATTGTTTCAAAAATACAGCGAATTGAGAATCTTCTTCTTTTTTTAAGTCGGTTAAAAGGGCTTAATTTGCAAAAAACGAAGTGACATTTTTAAGTCCCTACGCTACGGTTTTTATTACGTGAATCGGGCAGCTGGTACTCATTCTGATAAGTTTTGCAATAGCAATTGATGTTATCATCAAATTAGCAGAAATCAAAATTTGATCAGTAATCGTTAAAATGAAAAAACATTAGAATTTTGAACTCATATTTTGTTATTGTTTACTTACTTTTAATTAGTATATTAATAATTTATAAACTTGTGTTTCATTTATTTTTGTACAACCCTAGCACGCTTTTTAGATGGCGACTCATATTTGTTATTGTTTACTTACTTTTAATTATATGAATCATTTTTATACTTTCGTATACTAGCGTAGCAAAAGTTATTAACTCAAAAATTACAAGCAAACAAAGTTGAAAAAAAAGTTGACATGGCCGATAATTGGTGCCACCACCCTATTTGAGTTTACGCAATAGGCACATTTCCTTGCGTAGAGATATACACTAGCGAGGAAAGCTCGATGTTATTTCGACCGTACTTCCTACTGAATTTGCAATTATTTTGTTGAATGAATATTTTACGAAATAAGAATAAACTTTGGTAGGAAAATTAGAAATAAATACATAGTTGGAATTTTTGGTAAGTAGAATACAAAAAGGTCAGTCCAGACCTGCTCTTGATTGTTTAATATAAATAGAAAAACATAAAAATTGTGTCTCAACTACTCTTATTAATCTAGTAATTAATATTTATTATCATTTTATAACGAAAAACGAGTCTTAGAATATTTTACACTCGTCGTTTATTTCCAATAATTCAACATTTTTGTTATGCTGTAAATATTCAACTTCAATAACAATTGGAACGTTTGTCGCAAAACATTTTGAAAATCGCGCTGTCTTTGGGTCATTCACCCGCCCCGTCGGTTGTTTCAGTAAACAGTAGCGCTGCGGTCGCTCGAAACCGACGTCGCGCCTAGACAATCTGGGCCCTTAATGTCTTAGTTCCGCCATATGCGATCTTCCGCTTTCCGCATCCAGCCGCTTCCGGTCGTTCACTTGTGTATAGATATAGTGGATATATACAGGCTGATAATAATGATGATAACTTTTGTTATGGCACTAGCTGCATACAGTTATATATGACATAGCTGTCGTTCAAATTTCGGACTTAAAAGATATGAGGGTGTGCCGTTATAACGTCCCGGAAACGCTCCATACAAATGGTCACCTTTTGTATGGAGCGTTTCCGTGATAGTCCAAAATTGTGATTTTTTTATGTTATCATATCTCGAGAAGTTTTTAAGAAATCGAAGTACTTCTTTCGTCTATAGTTATATTATTATACATGACAAATCGAAAAAAAAAATGGTACACAAAAGCATATTTGTCTAGATTAATAATCTTAGTGTTTTGTTTTATTTTCTAAATTGATGTTTAGAAGAGGTTTGAATGCTTTAGTATGAAGACTGTCTAAAGCTACCAACTAGCCTGAAAATCGTTAAAAAAAAATATGAAAAATGTAGAAAAATTGATTTGAATCTCTTTCTCGTCCGGCCTGTCCAGCTTTTATTAGGCTTTTTGTCAGGCCGTTTCCCCGCGAATCATCGCCATGATTTTGATAGTTTATTATTTCGTAAACATGTTATTCTATGAAATTTTGTTATTTATATATGTACATACTGATTCCAGCAATTGAATAATACAGTATATTTGCGTGGCCATTAGATTAAAAAAAAAGAGGTACGTAGAACCAAGTATTCAAACCCATATCAAATGTCAGTTTTAGGGGATTTTCATCAGAATGTTTGGGAAAAATCCAAATCAGAGGGTAGCAACACTGGCTTTGTATTGTCATTGTTTGTGGGTGGTGGTTGTTTTGTCGTCGTCGTTGGAAATATTTTGCATTTTCTAAATATTTGTTTTCCTTTGTGACTGTTCGTGAACGGAAATTGTTTAAATAAAATGAAGAATTTTCCCGTGTTCGTATTCCCAGTATCCCTGGAGTTTTACTTAAATGCAAGACATACTCATAAACAATTACTGACAGTTTATAATCCGTATGATTTTTCTGTAAATTTTAAAGGTGAGTTACTAAAATACATAGAGAACTCAAAAGTACGAGTTTTGTATAATCCGATAGTTCTTCTTGTATATTACTTTTATAAAAATAATTACACAAGTACTTTATGATATATTATGGTTCTCATTGGGATCAAAATGATAAAATTTGGATGTGTTATTTTTATTCAGTAATTGTTTATTTTTCAGTACTATGCACTTCTCCAAACAAATTTACAGTGATAGATCCTGAAGGAGTCATTGCTCCACAAAGCTGTATCGATATTGTTGTGCGGTATACTCAACCTTCTATTGCCCACTGTGATACTGTTGATAAATTTAGGATAACAATGTATGATCGGAACACACAGCAGGTAATAAATAATTAAAGTTTTAGAAAAAATAAGTACTTCATTACACACACTTCAACCTTTACAACACCATGACTCCTTTGAAAACGTCTAAAATAAACTTAAAAGATTCAATTCAATAGAAACAAAATATATTAAAAAAAAATATATTATTGTACAAACTATGCATTTGTCAGTGCCAAGCATCTAAGTAGCTACCTCTGCATTTCATTTATCTGTGCCTACAGTTTAAAGAAAGTGACTGCAGATGGAAAGATTTTTTATTTATTGAGTCGTGTTTGGCAGCTAAAACAGGCTGCAACAGATGTGTAGTTATTGTGGAATAGGCACTATCTAGACACGCGGCAGCGTGTCAAGCCAAGTTCAAGCAAAGGAGCTGGCTAGCCAGTGCCGAGTGTAATATTACACGAACCAATTGGTGCCACTTTTGACCCTTCTATAACTCAATACATCTTTAACGTAAACACATGAAACTATGTGTGTTTAATTATATCCACATGGACATCTAGAAGCCCAAATTTCATGAAGCTAGCTCAAACAATTATAAAGATATGAAAAAGTCGTAAATTTTAGCACTGACCGACTGACTGATTTATAGTACCTAAACCTAACTTACTTCCAGATGACCTAGAAGGATGAAATAAAAAATAAAAAAAAGTAGGTCAAAATCTAAAAGTTAAAAAAAGTTAAAAAATAGGGGGGGGGGGCCATACAATTCTTCTTTTTCATTGTAGCGTTAGGACCGTTACAATGTTACAAGGAGATATTTGAAACTATCCCAATATAATGTATTATTATATTTGCTATATAACAGAAATATAAAAATAAAGTTAAGTCAAAAAATAAGTGGTGTCCACATACAAAAAACTTGTAATACGCGCTAAACAACCGACCAACAGTCTTCGGCGGCGCGCGGCACCACATAATTATACACAGAACAGAAGTAAGTCTACATAAAAGCGCTCCCGAGCAACACATAAACATAGGCACAGTTAAAATTTAGTGGGTCGGTTGGTTTATACATGGTAGTGATTTTATAGTCCACGGCTCACTAAAATAACAAAGATCAGTGCCCAAGGTTCGTTTCTCTGATTTCTTTTGAAAATAAGAAGTAATATTTTAAAGTTTAAATTTTGTTAGTTCGAACTCTTTGTACCTTAAAAGAAAGTCAATATCGCCCGGACTTGGCTAATTTAAGCATAAACAGGATGTGTATTAAAAAGGTAGCAGATAATGAATGGGCAATGCGCACTATTATCTCTAACATTCAAGAGAATGTAGAAAAAACATTAAATCTCAATACCTGCTTAGTTTTCTTTACAAAAAGTAATGATATCCCACCAAAAACATAAATATAAAAAAAGAGAGCCAAGTTCAATACAAAAATTATGCTTGGCTGTTGGCTTCGCCGCAAAAAGAATGGAGATCTAAATGAGTGCCAAGTTCTATGCAAAATCCAAATATGTATTTATAGGAACAAAATAACATTAGGAACAAGTATTAAACTCTCTTTCTTTGCTTTATTGGATACATACCTATAACAATTGCTGTTATTTAAAAAAAAACCGGACAAGTGCGAGTCGGACTCGCCCACCGAGGGTTCCGTAGGTACGTAGTATCATTATTAAATTTGATATTTTTTATTATAAATAAGAAATAATGCGTCGAAAAAAAAAAAAAAAATATATTATGCAATGTGTACATCAAGCCCTTTCATATGATACCCCATTTGAACTAGTAGTTTCAATTTGAAATTTCGACACCCTATAAAAAATATACCCCCTATTTTTTAAGATCTATTTACAAATGTATAGTTTTGAGATTTATTCCTGTACTTGTAGTCTATAACGATGTTACTTGCTAAATTTCATAGTTCTAGGTCAACGGGAAGTACCCTATAGGTTTTGATTCCCTTGAGTGTGTCGAAATATGCGTTTTTTGCTGAATAAACGGCCGTAACTTTTTTCTACGTAAACTTAGCAGTTTGATTTTTTTTTAACTTCATGGGACCGTAGACCTGAGTATACAGTTCAAATTTCAGCTTGATACCTCAACGCATTCTCGACATAGAAATTCTTGACAGACAGACAGACAGACGGACAACAAAGTGATCTTATAAGGGTTCCGTTTTTCCTTTTGAGGTTCGGAACCCTAAAAAAATGTGAGATCTTAAAGTAGGTTAGATTTGACTTGGCCAGTTTTTATTACATCAGTCATTTTATAAAGTTATTCAACATATATATATATATATTAATTCTGATAAAAACTGGCCATGCCAAATCTTTGAGATCATCAAATACTTTGAGATCTCACATTTTTTTTTCATTAGTCATCTGGCGCCTTATATAGATATAGTAATAAATTTGATATTTTTACATGGAAGTAGTTTAGTTGACACCAAGTAAGTTACATAAGGTCCATGCACGATTGGTTAGCAAAGGCCACTTTGACACTAGATGGCTATGTGTAACTTGTTCTTTTTATTTATTATTATGTAATTTGTCCAGGAATTTTTATTTATTATGTAAATGTCTACGTAAATGGAGCCTTTGATTACAGCTAGATTATAATTGTTACATACTAAATGTTCCAGGCATTAGGCAAAAGAGACATACCCACGAAATTAATTGAAGGAGAGCCAACAAATATAAACCCTGAGAGTCTAGGAGACAGTTTCCACCCGCTAACTATCAGAACAGTACCTGTCCGACCAGTAGAGGAGCAAACACGTCTAGCTGCCTCTCAATGCCACCACCCTGCATATCACAGGTATCAAAGGTATCCTATCCTCTTACTAATCCATACTAATATTAAATAGAAAAATAGGCTTAAAATAGAAAGAAAGGGTTAATCAATTTCAATGAAATTTGATGGTTATAGATTAAGTACCGAGAAAGGACACTACCTACCTTATGTCGCGATAATTATCACTACATAGTATAAAACAAAGTCGCTTTCTCTGTCCCTATGTCCCTTTGTATGCTTAAATCTTTGAAACTACGCAACGGATTATGATGCGGTTTTTTTTAATAGATAGAGTGATTCAACTGGTAAGTTTATATGTATAATATATGCATAACATAGTAGAAAAACACTGATAATTTAGAGGTTTCTAATGTGATGTCGTAAATAAACACATTTTTTTGCTCTTTCATTGCAAACGCTGGCTGAACCCAACGAGATAGATCAAAATAATGTAGTACAGTATTGTTCACCTTAAAATGGTCTACAAAAAAGTTCGCGATGGTATATGTCTATCTCTTAGTGGTAACACACAATAACCGTTATTTTATCCTTTGCTTTTTACAAGAAATAATGCCTTATTTACGAAGCGATTTTAAGCAATACAGAATTAATCCTTATCCAATTAAGTACCTTAAATACATTGCGCATTTAATATAGATCAATATGGCCCTTCACAGCATGTAATTTAAATGAATAGTTTAGAAGATATTACACATTTAAAATGCAGGGACATAACGGCTGTGGCCGCGGAGCCGGCGGCGTGTGCCTATAACTGGGGAAGGACTGGATAGGACAAAGCGCAAAGACCTTCTGTAGTACATTTAGTATCAGCATTGCACCCGTGCGAAGCCGGGGCGGGTCGCTAGTATATTTATATAACCGACGTATTTCTTTTTATTTAAAATAATCGAATATCTCCAGAATCCATGATAAGATCCTAACGAAAATGTGAAACTGGAAGTGACCTGATGATTATAAAAAAAAAATATTCATCTTAGTTAACTTGAGAACTTTCCCTTTTTTATCGTTAGTGAATTTAATCTATATATATAAAAGAGAAAATCACTCACTCACTCATCACGAAATCTCAGAAACTACAAGTGCTAGGAGTCTCAAATTTTGCAAGAGGGTTCCTGTTAGGACGTAGGCGCTCACTAAGACGGGAATTTAGAAAATTCAACCCCGAAGGGGGTGAAACGGGGGTCCAAAGTTTGTATGAAAATCCTATGTTTTTGAAGCAAGAAACTTGAAATTTAAAATGTATGCTCTATAGATGGTGTGGAGGTGTACTAATAATGTATCTTTGGAAATCAACCCCTTTTTGGGGTTAAAACGGGGGTTGGAAGTTTGTATGAAAGTTCTACGTTTTTGAAGTAAGAGACTTGAAATTTAAAATGTATGCTCTATAGATGGTGTGGAGGTGTACTAATAATGTATCTTTGGAAATAAACCCCTTTTAGGGGTTAAAACGGGGGTTGGAAATTTGTATGAAAGTTCTAGGTTTTTGAAGCAAGAAACTTGAAATTTAAAATGCATGCTCTATAGATGGTGTGGAGGTGTACTAATAATGTATCTTTAGAAATCAACCCCTTTTTGGGGTTAAAACGGGGGTTGGAAGTTTGTATGAAAGTTCTATGTTTTGGACGCAAGAAACTTGAAATTTAAAATGTATGCTCTATAGATGGTGTGAAGGTGTACTAATAATGTATCTTTAGAAATCAACCCCTTTTTGGGGTTAAAACGGGGGTTGAAAGTTTGTATGAAAGTTCTATGTTTTTAATGTAAGAAACTTGAAATTTAAAATGTATGCTCTATAGATGATGTGGAGGTGTACTAATAATTTATCTTTAGAAATCAACCCCTTTTTGGGGTTAAAACGGGGGTTGGAAATGAAAGTTCTATGTTTTTGAAGTAAGAGACTTGAATTTTAAAATGTATGCTCTATAGATGGTGTGGAGGTGTACTAATAATGTATCTTTAGATATCAACCCCTTTTTGAGGTTCAAATGGGGGTTGGAAGTTTGTATGAAAGCTCTATGTTTTTAAAGTAAGAAACTTAAAATTTAAAATGTATAGATAGTATGGAGGTGTACTAATAATGTATCTTTAGAAATCAACCCCTTTTTGGAGTTAAAACGGGGGTTGGAAATTTGTATGAAAATTCAATGTTATAATATCTTCTGCCATAATTATTGAAGTTAAAGTAATTATGGCAGAACGATTTTAAATGATATTTAATATATAAAAAATAATAAAAACAACTACATACTTACTATTATAAGGAGGGATGTTTTATTATAACAATAAAAAGTACTTTAGGTTTTACAAAGACGTTTTAAAAAATAATATCCGTCGACTTCATTGATTCTAAAAATTCGTCTAGATATTGATTGTTTTTAACTTTTTTTATTTTTTTCCTTTCATTAGGTATTTAGCTTTTTCGAATGTAATTAAAAATTATTTGCAAATAACTAACTCCACGCGTACGAAGTCGCGGGCGGCCGCTTGTAGTCATATAATAAGATATGCTTGATAACAAATACCTGTTTTTCTTTTGTGTTATTATAGTTCATTGAACCTAAATGTGTGTTAAATATTACTAAGCTAATGCTTCTTTACACATGTAATGCTGTGATGTGAATATGCTACACATATGTACTTTATCTACACTCATTATGTCTAATATGTATATTCCGACTACCAATTTAGGAGTTGAATTGAAATATTATTTGGCACAGTTTATTTGGTTTAGTCGACAAAGGACTTAATGAAATAATTGTTAGCAAATACCATCCTATAAAAATACTTAATATCTTGTTCGTATTATACCATGTTTTTATAAGCCACATATAAGAAAACTTGACAGACAGAACAGGAAAACAAAGACAACGAAAAAACTAGAAGCCGAAATTCAAAAAAACATGAGGAACTAGAAAACCTTTTAAAGAATTAAGGGAGTATGTAACGGAATGGATACCCAAATTAAAAAATAACAGATGTAAACAAGCAACAAACCGTAGAGAAATCCAGAAACTGGCTACAGACTACTATAGAACCCTTTACTCCTCTAATAACACCGTACAAGAAAATAACACACACGAAAATCCAGCCATCATGTCTAGTTAGAAAAACTAACAGAAAAAAAAAGAGACTGCATAACAAACGAGCTGATAAGAGGCACCATAGAAGAAATAAGCTCAATTCTAACCAAGCATATTTAATGACATATTAACAACTGGTATCAACCTGAAACAATGGAGCGAATTTCATATTGTTCTCTTACACAAGAAAGGAGATAAGGATACCATCGGTAACTATAGATCAATAAGCCTCATTTCAAACGTGTACAAAGTCTTGGCAAAAGTAATCCTGGAAAGAATAACAAGTGTCCTAGATGAAAACCAACCAAATGAGCAAGCGGGATTCAGAAAGAACTTCAGCACAATAGACCACATCCACACAATCAAACAGGTCTGGGAAAAATATAACGAATACCAGAAGCCCTTATACACCTGCTTTATAGACTACTCCTAAGCAGCTTTCGACAGCTTAAATCGTAAATTTATCTTGTTTACCCTGGAAGAACAAGGAGTGGACGAGGCCTACATACAAATAATTAAATCCATCTGTAAAAAATGTAAAAGTCGCATTAATCTGGAAACGAAAGGAGACCCATTTCCTATAAGCAGAGGGGTGAGACAAGGAGATCCGCTCTCTCCCAAACTGTTTAATGCTGTGCTGGAAAGCTTGTTTAGAAGATTGGACTGGGAGAACTATGATATCAATATCAACGGCAAAAAACTTAACCACTTGAGATTCGCGGATGATATTGTCCTGCTAGAAGAAGACCCCATAAAACTGGATCACATGCTATATACCATAGCGGAAAAAAGCAAAGAAGTAGGACTAGTAATGAATGCAACTAAAACAAAACTGATGACCAACTCCACAGAAGTCAACATAGAAGTTTATAGAAACAGGTTAGAATATGTGAAAGAATACACTTACCTAGGTCAAATTATATCTCCCGAGGACTTTATGTCCAAGGAAATAAATAAAAGAATAGCATGCGGGTGGAAAAAATACTGATCCCTTATGGAGTATACTGAGGTTATGAAGAACAAAGATCTAAGCACGTACATTAAGAGAAAGACCTTTAACACCTGTATTCTCCCGTGCATGACGTATGGATGTGAAACATGGGCGCTAACAGACAAGCAAAGAGAAAGACTAGCTAGCACACAAAGGGCAATGGAAAGAAATATGTTAGGAATCAAACTTAGCGATAAAATCAGAAATGCTGAAATAAGAAGAAAAACTAAAGTTGCAGATATAATAACTCGCATAGCGCATTTAAAATGGGGTTGGACAGGACATATGCTACGTTGCCAAATGAACAAATGGAGCAAACAAGTAATCTTATGGTACCCAAGAGAGGATATTAGAAGAAAGGGAAAAACAAGATGGAAAGACGATATCAGCCTAACCTTGGGGCCATACTGGATCAGAGTAGCAGAGGATAGAGCGCAGTGGAGAGAGCTGGAGGCCTATGCCAGGAGGCACGCCGAATTGCGACACATAATATAATAAATAAAACGCAAAATATGTATTGTCAAATTTGCAGCAAATTCGGAATAAAAGGGCTTTATTATTTTATTATTAATAATAGGAATTGTCATTTTTTTGTTTTTTATTTTATATGAGAGCGAGCATGTGGGTCACCTGATGGAAAGCAATCACCACCGCCCATAGAAATCAGCAACACCAAGGGGTCGCCGATCTGTTGCCAGGCTTTAACTGCGTGTAGAGAGAGATTCCAGCCGATCAGAGATCATTGGGTCACTGACGATTCGAACAGTTCTTCGTTGTATGCGGTTAAATGGAGCAAGTACTGGGGCGCACCAGCCCAGAGATGCGAACAGTATTCCATATGAGGCTACATTCATAATTTTAGAAATTATTACATATTTTTCATTTTAGAAACTTTTTACACTTTTCATGTAAATTAATTTACATGTTAGATTTTTAAATCGAAAATACAGAAATGTATTTACAGCTAATTATATGTCTACTAATATCCAGAATCACGTCTAGTCTGTATACATAACTGCCGGTTTCATAAAAATAAAAGAGTTACTTTAGCGTTGTCGCCGTCTTCAACATTTATTCATCCCACTGCTGGGATACTGGTCTCCCCTCAAACGAAGGGGTTTAGAACACACCCTACCACACTGCTCAACTGTGGGTTGGCGGAGGAACTTTCGCGTAGCATGATTCAAATTACATATTGTAAATAACATTAATACCGGGAATTTCACGCAATATAATAAGGCAAATTTCATAACCTTTTATTGCCTAATAAGTGCACTTTAAGAAAAAAACTAATATAACATTAACCCTAAGCAATAATGTAAATGATGGTCACAATCATATTTCAGGGAGCAGCAGCCAGTTAACGTAGTAGCGGTTGCAGTAAGCATATGCTGCATCGCGGCATTGTTGCTACCCACCCAACCGGAGCAAATCACCGAGACGCAGTGGCCTGACTGGCTACACATTGGCTCCAACCTCAAGTTGGTCTTCGCCTTCGTTCTTGGCCTAGTCAGCATGCTGGTACTCAGGCCGTAGGATTAATATTTAAGCACCGACACCAAAAAGTAAGTCTACTTCTTATATCAAGGTATTACTAGAGCTGGCATCTAGACAATGTTATAGCAGTTTATATTGTATTATAAGATTTTACGCATTTATGAGTTATGTGAAGTGCCTCCTTATTAAATGTGTTTGAAAGTTATCCGGCGATAGAATAAAAACATGTACAGTCACGTGCAAAAATGCGTAGGTATAGAATTTGCGAAAGAAATTGCACCTGTCAAATAGTTTCATCTTACGATGTTGCATTAAGGTTTATAATTAATTACTATAGATAGCTTAGCTATACATGAACTTTAATAGTTAAGCTATACATGAACTTTTGCACGTGCCTGTACAGTGTACAGTTCTGTGAGAATATTATAATAATTTTATTACAATTTGACATTATGTATTTGTGACTAATAGTTTGCTGGGAATTGACTAATTTTAATTTTCAATAAATTCTTTGTACACTCGCTTACGTGACTTTAACCAGGAAAATAGGTCTTTACTAAGAGACTGATTCTATAAATCAATTTCTTAAGATCTGAAGCATTCGTGTTCTGTATGTGTCTAATATTAAATGTATTTCCATACTTTTTACGGAATGTGAATTATTTATAATATTTGTATTTTTTATTATAATCTATAAAGATTTTAAATGTATGTAGATGACTAAATGTGGTTCTATATCAAAAATATATTAGTTAACAGGGTACAAACGAACTTCGTGGCAGCTTCAATTTTGTACATAAATACATACAATACATTTGTAAATTATTTGTGATGGTTAAATACATATTTATGGGTCTGTAATTATATGTTGTAACTAGGAATGTAAATGGTTATGGAGTGTTAGGTTTTATTTACAAATAAAAAGGTGGCGGCAAGTTGCAGCGCGACATTTTTCGTTTGTGTATTTAATCGCGTGATTTTACAGCAAATAGAAATGGCTACTCCTTCAATCAGTCCAGGAAGTCTCGACAGTATTAACGAGTTATTTAACTTTCATGGTTAACTGGTTAGAAAAAATCTTTAAAATGTAGTTCGCACGGGTGTTTAGCCTTTCATTTTGAACATGCAACACGCTATTTCTCGGTCTGAAAATATTATACAAGGACTTGGACGGCCGACCTTACCTAGGCGTTTGTTAGGAGAAATTAGGGGACATATTTTCCTAGAATTGAGAAATGGAATCGTCGAGGTCGGTAGGGCTGTTAAGAGATCCATATTAACTCATATTCATCGCACTGCTAGGATGCGGGTCTCCCTTCAATGAAAGGGAATTCCGAGCGTACTTTACTACGCTGCTCAACTGCGGATTGGCGAAGGCCAGGGATTTGAAGCCGCCAAAGGCGACTGACTTGGCTTTCACTTGTATTTTTGTACGAGATCGTCGTGAGAGTAAACACTCTAATATGAAAACTATATAAGAATCCAACGTTTAAACGTTCACTTAAATCGTTTATCAATTAATAGATAAACGATTTACGTGAATGGTAACATCGTTAACTCTGTTGAGACTTCTTGGGCAACAGCGTTTCATTAGTGAATACGTTTTGCACAGCTTCAAGCGCGTTGGTTTATAAATATAAACAATAGGAATAATGTAAATAGCTGAAGTAATAAATAGGTGCGAAGTTTTTTTTTTCAAGTCAAAAGAGTGCTATTTTTTTTTATAATTATTGTGACATCAGTGTGATAATTTAATTGTAAATTTATATTATAAATTGGAAATGATTTTATGACTTTACAAGATTTTGAATCTAATGCAAATCCAATAGATTCAAAATCTTGTAAAATGTACCTACATCTAACCACTTTTTATTTATTTGAAGAGGCTGCCAGTTCTTGCCGCTAGAGGCGTCACATGTGAGCCGAGCGTAAGCACGTAGTAGTAAATATACTCTTTTCTTTCAACGCTACCTACCTCTATACATTGCTACAAAATCCTTTAGCCTCTTTGTGTAAAATATATCATTAAAAGAGATTAAATTGAGTCTACTAGCGCACTAATTATTACAAATTTATTTAAATAAAAATGAATAACAAACAAAGTTATTTTCCCTATATTTTTTATAACTCGCTAGCAAACCCGGCGAACTCCGTTTCGCCACCAGATGGCGCTGTACGTGAAAAAAGATTTTCCCGCTTTTCTTTTCAAATTTTTCCAGAATTTTCTTTGCTATAAACCTCACGGAGCCCGAGACCTTTCCAACGAATGCAAAACCGTGGAAATCGGTTCGTGCGTTCTGGAGTTATAGCGTCAGGAAGGAAATCCCGACTTATTTTTATATAGTAGATGAACGCAATTGATTTGTTTCTACTATACCTTATCCGGGGAGCCGAGATAGTATAGGGTCCTCTGGGGCCGGGACCTGCGGTCCGTGGGCGTTAACTTTTGACTAAAAATGTAAGGGTGCATGTACATTGCGGCTCCTAGAGCATTTGTCATTATATATATTTCGTTTAATAAATAATAACATTAGAAATTCTAAAAACTATGTTATACTTGAATCCTAACTTCATACTTAGTATGAAACAATCGGTCTAGGACAGAGTTTCCGGAGTGTCATGGTAATTCACTTACACCCAAAATTAAACATGAAATAACATTAAGCGGGGTAATGACAAAACAGTAAATCACTTTTATAAAATGACACCCTTTAATACTCATAAGTCATAATCACTGTCAGTCGTTTCATCATCTGTAACATTAATTATGAATTCTTCTGTCAGATTTTCAATATTTGAATCCATTAGGTCCATTTGATTTTCGACTACATCTTCGACATGCTTTATACATTTACTCCAACTATTTTGATTTATTGTATCAATTGCTTCATGTAATAGCTGTTTCACATCGCATAACTTATATGTTTTATTATTCGATGCTACGTACCCCTTAATTTGAGCCCAAATCATTTCAATTGGATTTAATTCACAATGATAGGGGGGTAGACGTAGCACCACTTTATTTTTCAACCTAGCTATCTCATCAATGACACATGCCTCATATCGTTGTTTGTGATTTTTGACAATATGCAATAGTTCTCGTTTAAACATATCTTTACTGAAAGGTATATTCTTATCTGTCAGCCATCTAATTATGTCATCTTTTCTATTTTGTCTTGTTGGTACCTTTTCTAATTTCCTGGAGTGATATGAGGCATTGTCTAAAACGATTACGGCATTATTTTCTATTTTATCTAAAACTTTATAGCCCTGCCATACACTCGTCGAGTGGCGAGGGAAGTAGCGAGGGAAGTAGGCAGGAACGTAGTGTGGCCACGTTACTCGTCATGCCGCTCGTCTTGCCCATCATTCCCTGTTTTGTCGGTTTTTTGGGCGCGAGTCAAAGGACCGGGACGTGAGTGCGATTGGCCGGCCACATAATCGCCTCGGACGCATTCCGCATCGAGCGCTTGGGCGCGTAACACGCGTCATATTTTTTAAATATTTTTTTTTAAATCATGTCTGTCATGAAAATTTCCCTATAAGAGCTGGTAGCAAAAAAGAAATGTTTGATGGCATCTTTTAGACCGTTAGTCCATAAAAAAAAGCTTCGTTTAGCTATAATAAAAATGCATATCGCGGACGCAGCCACGGCTTCAACGTCCATTGTATAGCAAAGGCGAATGTCCAAGTGCGGAGCGTCGCGAATAATTGCGCGAGTAGAGCAGTGTGTGGGCAGTGAGGGAAACATCGCGGCAGCGCGAGGAGCAAGGCGATGAGCAGCGCGAGGAGCATAGTGTGGCGGCGGGGTTAGAGAACCAATCTTCAAACACTTCCGCATTCATGTCTTGGTGATAATCGCCTTCTTTTTTTGATTCGAAAACCATTAGACCACCGTCGACAAATCCGTTCGCACTTCCTATATGGGTCACAATTAAACGTTTACCTGCAACAAGGGAAAGATAATCCTAGGTAGGTAAATATAGATATGATTATTAGAGAATTTTACTGATTCATGAATACTGCAGGTGCATAGTATTATGACATGAATCATAACAGTATGCACCTGCAGTATTTCCAAATCTATAAAATTTTCTAAGAGAGTTATCACATTTTACTGATTAATAAAAGAATACTGCAGTGCAGTATTATTTATGTCATAGTACCTATATCATGTCATTGATTAATTGCCATTGTTATAAATATTGAACCATTAGTTAATATAAATAAAAAACATCTAAAAAGAATAAGTACAAAAAAGGAAAATAACATACCAGTAGGGTGTTTCAATCCCGTAGTTAATCCTTTTATAAATGCGTCTTTGGAATTTTTTACAGTTGTGTCAGCCCATGCCTTAGATGTCGTATGGCCTTCATTAATCCATGTTTCGTCTAGATAATATATCGGTTTTTTTGAACGTCTTGCTTCCGTCTTGGTTCGTAAATACTTTCTTCTCCATAAAAATATGTCATTTCTATCGATTAGCATGCTGTTACGATTTCTTTTGTGGAACTTAAATCCAATATTCTTCAACAGTTCATGAAATGTTGTTCTTTTGAATTGTCGAAGGGTGTCATCACTATTCACAGCGGCTAATACCTTATTGATGGTGGGTATTTCATTACGCATAAAAAACTGGTGTACTTTATTGCGCAATGCTGTTTTTGTAAAGTCATCAATTTGACTTATTATTGTCGCTCTAGGTTTCAGCTTCTTAGGGGACCTTAATACACCAATATTTTTTTTTCCTTTACAATTCTGAACACCGAGATCCAGTGAATTCCCATACATTCCGCTATGGTTTTCACAATATTGTTTATAGAGGCATTTGGAGCCTCTTTTATGAAATTACTATACATGTTATGTATCATGGTTTTCTCAGTCGATGAGAAGTGTTTACTGTTGGAATAAGTATACAAAAATAAATCTATCTCGCTCTGTTTAATAGACATCTGTCTTAGTCACACAATATTGTTTATAATATCTTTAAACAAAGGGCTACATTGTTAAATGCTCTGTATGCCTTAGTCAGCTAACCAAGCTCTGTGGTTCAGTAGAAATCATATTCCAGTTCAGTGTATCGTACGACTCCTTTGTAGTAGAACACACCTTTCTAAGAGTGCATAAAATAAATTTAATTATTATAATTTGCACTGAACGAATCTTTTATTTTTGGCTTCCTAACCTAACAGGTTATGGGCCCAGTGTACAGTACAAAGTGGACTTTTAAGTGATTGAAAGAAACAGACTCTTTTTTTAAATACGATAAAAAAACGCTTTAAGTGGCAACGTTTAAGACTTGTGATTTTTGTAATTTTGGTAGAGAAACTATTTACGTATTCTAAGTGACTTTTTGTGTTATTTTCTAACTGTAACGATGGACGGTTCAAAAGTAAAAAGAAATATTAGACTGTTTGACGGCGAAAAGTATTCTTTATGGAAACTTAGAATACGCAGTTTATTAAACGAACTTGAAGTGCTGCAAGTAATTGACGAAGAGCCTCCTGTACGCATCAACAGTGATTGGACGAAGAAAGAAAAGATAGCGAAAAATACCATCATCGAATATTTATCAGATTCTTTGCTGGGGTTTGCTAATGAAGAAACAGCAAAACAGATTTTCATAAAACTCGACGCAGTGTATGAAAGAAGAAGTATCGCATCCCAATTGGCATTGAGAAAAAGGTTATTGAATTTGAAATTAGAACGTGATACTCCATTGATAAAACATTTTCAAAATTTTGAAAATTTGATTATCGAGTTAGTGGGTGCCGGTGCAAAGTTAGAAGAAGTAGATAAAGTCACACATCTATTTATGACTTTACCGAATTCTTATGATGGTGTCATCACAGCAATTGAGACATTAGCTGAAGATAACTTGACCTTATCTTTCGTAAAAACAAGGCTTCTTGATCATGAAATTAAATTATTAAACGAAAGGCGCGACAATAGTTTAAAAGTCCTGCAAGCAGAAACCAGTGGTTTCAAAAACCAGCAATGGAATTTCTCTTTAAAACGCAAGCCAAATCAACTTACTCATAATTATAAACAAAGAAACAATAAAGTTAAAAATAGAACATGTCACTACTGTGGAAGGAAAGGGCATATCAAAATTAATTGCTTCTTCTATAAGAGGGCGAAACCAAATTATGAAAACCGCAAAGCGCTACAGCAAACTGAAAACCAGAGAACGCTTCAATCTATAAATATTGCAGACAGAGAAAAATCGAATATCTCAGGGTTTGCTTTCATGGTTGGAAACGAATGCTATTCCGAAGAAGGCAAAAGTACCAATAAAATTACATTCATATTAGACTCTGGTGCCTCAGATCATTTAATTAACAGAGAAGATCTAACACGTGGGTTCATAGAACTTCAGTCTCCAGTAAATATTTCTGTAGCTAAAAACGGAACATTCATTAGTGCGACAAAAAGAGGTACTCTATCTATTACCACTGATACGGGTATGAGTGGATTGCTACAGGATGTTCTTTTCTGCTCAGAAATTCCATATAATTTGTTATCGGTCAAAAGAATGCAACAGGCTGGAATGACCGTAATTTTTGGTCAAAATGGTGTACAAATACTCAACAAAGAGGGTAAGATGGTAACAAAGGGTGAGTCTTTGAATAATTTAATTGGTATTAATTTCATGCTTAATAAATGTGCTTTGAATTGCTCATCAAATAGGGTCATGAATAGTAACTATGATTTGTGGCATCAAAGATTGGGTCATATAGGCAAATCTAAGTTCTTGCAAATTAAAACCAAACAAATGTTTTCTGATATTGATCGATTACATAATATTACACCCAGTGAAAGTTTATGTGAAGCTTGCATATATGGAAAACAAGCAAGTCTGTCATTTCATAAAAGTAAATCTAAAATTATTAAACGACCTCTATTTAATGTGCATTCCGACGTGTGTGGTATGATCACTCCTTCGACACTTGACGGCAAAAACTATTTTGTGATATTTGTAGACGAATACACTCACTACTGTGCGACATACTTAATAGCTCATAAATCAGACGTTTTTGCTGCTTTTCGAGATTATGTTGCTAAGTGCGAAGCTCATTTTAGTTTGAGACTTGTCAATTTATATTGTGACAATGGTGGCGAATATTTATCGAGTGAAATGAAAGAATACTGTATGCAAAAAGGTATAACCTACCATTTAACAGTGCCGCATACCCCTGCTTTGAATGGTATTGCCGAACGTATGATAAGAACGTTAACAGAACGAAGTCGAACTTTAATAGCAGGCGCTAAGTTAGACAAGTCGTTCTGGGGTGAGGCTGTGTTAACTGCTACTTATCTTATCAATGTCAGCCCCACAAAAGCACTGAAAGTAGATAACACACCGTTTGAATTGTGGCATAATAAGAAGCCGCAACTTAAGTATTTAAAGGTTTTCGGTTCAACTGTGTATTTTCTTAACAAAAGTAGAAAAGCAAAATTCGATGAGAAATCCTTGAAAGGGATATTGGTTGGTTATGAACCGAATGGTTATAAGGTGTGGAATGTGGTAGAAGAAAAGTTTGTAAGAGTCAGAGATGTAATTGTTGATGAGATTAATTTCTTGTCAAGTAGGCCAGTGAAGCCTGAAGGTATTGTATCTGAAAATACCAGTAACTCTGACGAGCACATGTGTAGCAGGTTGTGCGCATCTGATAATATAAGATCAGATGATGTGAAACAAACGGGCAGTGTACCCTGCGCATTAGGTCCACCACCTAATAAATCTGTACGCAGTGCAGATGGGCATACATGCTATGATTCATTTCAAGATAAATTGACTGGATCTCGGAATGAAGTAGCTTCTAGTAGTTCGAGTATTATTAGAAGAAGTGATCGAATTAAAAATTTGCCTACAGTGTCTTATGATGAAAACAGTAATGATATTTCTGTGAACTATTTATTATACGCAAAGTCTTTAATATGTACAATTCCTACATCGTATACCGAAATTCAAACCAGGCATGATAGGCTTTTGTGGCAAAAAGCTGTTGATGAGGAAATTAAATCACTTATTGAAAATGACACTTGGACGCTTGTTCCGAAACCCGAAAACAGAAATATTGTTGACTGTAAATGGATATTTAATATTAAAAATGATGAGTTTGGCAAACCTTTGAAATATAAAGCGCGTTTGGTCGCTCGCGGTTTTAGTCAAGAATATTTAATTGACTATGACGAAACTTTTGCGCCAGTTGCAAGAATTTCAAGTTTTAGATTTATATTAGCATTTGCAAATCAATTCAATTTGCTCGTTCACCATATGGACGTCAAAACGGCATTTTTGAACGGCAAACTAAAAGAGGAAATTTACATGAAAATTCCTGAAGGAATTCCAAACGCAAACAACTTAGTTTGTAGATTGAATAAAGCTTTATATGGTTTAAAACAATCTGCACCTTGTTGGTTTCAAATGTTCGAACAAACTTTGATTGAAAAGGGTTTTCAGTACTCATCAGCTGATCGTTGTATTTATTTCCTAGATGCCGGTGACATTTCAAAAATTATTTATGTTGTACTTTATGTCGATGATCTTGTTATTTCGACTGCTGATATAAATACCATGAATAGTTTCAAAACTTATTTAATGAAAAAGTTTAAAATGTTACGACTTGATGGAGATCAAATGTTTCCTAGGAATTAAAGTGGAAAGATCACATGATACAGTTACATTAGACCAAGCAATGTACATAAAAACGGTCTTAGAAAAGTTTAACATGAATGACTGTAATTCTGTGAGTACACCTTTGGAAAACAAAGTAGACTTTGACGCTTTGAGTGCAATTGAAACAACAAAAGCTCCATGTAAAAATCTTATCGGGTGTTTGATGTATGTTATGTTATGTACTCGTCCCGATTTAAGCTTTGCTGTAAACATTCTAAGTAGATTTGGTAACAGAAATAATAACTCACTTTGGTTACATTTAAAACGAGTGTTACGTTATTTAAAGGGAACTACTGACTTGAAACTAACTTATAAGCGGAATCCAAATGTTTATAATAACATTCTCAGTGGCTTTGTTGATTCCGATTGGGGAAGTGATGAAGTTGATCGTAAAAGCACAACAGGATACTTGTTCAAATTGTTTGAACAATGCACAATTTGTTGGCAAACAAAGCGTCAGTCAACAGTGGCAGCGTCATCTACTGAAGCAGAGTATATGGCTTTGTTTGAAGCCGTGAGAAAAGCTCTGTGGTTAAAGTCATTAGTGACTAGTATTCATGTAGAAATTTCAAATCCGATTCCTATTTTTGAGGATAATAACGGATGCATAAGCATTGCAAGTAATCCGACAAGTCATAAACGGTCGAAACATATTGACATAAAATATCATTTTTCTAGGGAACAAGTTGAGAAAAATGTAATTAAAATGATTTATGTGTCCACAGGTAATCAACTGGCAGATATGTTTACAAAGGCATTACCAGCCGCTCGTTTTTCGGCACTGAGAGAAAAACTCGGTGTATTATAATTTAATGTTAAAGTTCTGTCTAATGAAAAGTGTGTAGTGTAAATATATACTGCAAATGAGATTACATAAGAGTATAATTAAGTTGACTTGGTCTGATTAGGTTTTACTGGGGTTTCCCTAATCCTGCGCAACGAATGTTGGACCAAGATATTGATGATTGTTTCCCCAGACAAAGAATGGTGTGTTCATAAGTTTGATATTGTAAATAGCTTGTGATAGATATTTTTTATTATTATTTATTTTTGAGGGGGCGTGTTGGAATAAGTATACAAAAATAAATCTATCTCGCTCTGTTTAATAGACATCTGTCTTAGTCACACAATATTGTTTATAATATCTTTAAACAAAGGGCTACATTGTTAAATGCTCTGTATGCCTTAGTCAGCTAACCAAGCTCTGTGGTTCAGTAGAAATCATATTCCAGTTCAGTGTATCGTACGACTCCTTTGTAGTAGAACACACCTTTCTAAGAGTGCATAAAATAAATTTAATTATTATAATTTGCACTGAACGAATCTTTTATTTTTGGCTTCCTAACCTAACATTTACGGCGTCTTTTTTTAATCGGAGATTCCGATGTAGGTGCCATAGCAGCAGTGATACAGAAAACTAACTATTACATAAAACCTATGCCACGATAAAAGCCAAGAGCAGTTCAAATAGTCCAATAAACAAGCCGGGTCACAATTTAAGCAATCACAGATGTCCGAAAGAGAGAAACAAGTCGTCGAAAGAAAGGAACGTAAAACAACACATCCGTTTCGCACGATCACAGATAATAGACTGGCAAAAGCGCAAAATAGGGCTTCAATGTGAACGTTATCTTCAACAAATGAGGTGCAACCGCCACAGTCTGGTACTATCTCGGCTCCCCGGATAAGGTATAGCTTTTATTTAGTTTCACCTGACCCCGTGGTTGTAATTAAATCTGACAAGTTAAATTTGACCCACTTCCTATTCATACTTAACTAAATGCCGCTATTTTTAATCCAAAATGGCGGCTGCCACAAAATGGAAATTTAGTTTTCAAATTAACCTTATGATATGGGTGGTTTTAAAGGAAATGATTTTTTTTTTGTTATTTATGTTTTTATACGAGTGACGCTAGTAGATCCGTACCGTGGAGAGCCCCTAAGCGCATCACACTTGACGAACATAATATTACATTTAGAGCGAGACACTGCTATGTACGTGTGATGGTCCGCGATATTGCTTCTCTTGTCTTGCTCTAAGTAGATAGTATCTTCACCGTGTATGATGCGTTTAACCTATCACACATGGCGAGTACATTACATCGTAAAACTAGAGTATAAATGGCTGGCAGACCGAAGTTGTGATTGTCTATTAGTATTGCACTTTGCAATGAATTGAAATTGTCATTTTAGATATTTTCTCACTTAGTCCAATGCCTTTGCTAGTGTTTGCTAGCACTTGTAGTTAGAAGAAAGAGATCACGGATAATGATTTCTGAGATCTCGACATTGTTTTAGGAAAATTGTAGAAATAGTCACGCGACCTATAGAGGGCTACAGTACTAAGTTTACGATTAACTACATTTTGAAAATCCGCCTTTTTTCAATGTAATTTATTATTATGGAATCTGAAAATTAAAGAACATACTGAAACAAGAAAAATACTGACACAAGAAAAATACTGACTGATCGTGTTCCACCCCTTAGCATCAGACGGTGTGTTATTTTACAGCAATTTATAGCTGCCATGTGTGATAAGTTTTAATTTAATTCTAGTACTATAGTAGTGTTTATTGTATCACTTACATACAATGTAAATTATGTACATATATATTTTTTTTTTTGTACAGATTGTACAATTTTAATGTACAAGTATTTATTAATATCAAAGTACATCCAACGACATAGTATGACAACTTATGCCTTCAAAATCCATACACAAAATAAACAGTACACGGATTTATACAACGAAATAGTCCACACCATAACAACAAAACAGGCGGTCGCGAATTTATTTCAAAATTTTGTAGTATATTCACATGGTTAAAATTTTGCTTTCAAAATCGACTGTGTGCGACATCGACCACGTTGTCATGGTTTTAAACAATGCCTAATATAATAATGTAAAGCTCTAGCGACATCGCGCATTAGCGGCCACATCGCAAACATGCACGCCGTTGAATCGATGCGATAACACACTCCGCACGAATTTCGCGACCTCGAGGCGCAAGGCCGTGTGGTTTTCGGCAGACTAGAATAGAATCACTCCGTTTCTTCCCGTGGATGTCGTACAAGGCCACTAAGGGAAATACATTATCAAATATCGATCAGGCCTCCCCCTCCCGTTTGGCCAGATGGGGAGTGTAGGCCAAATTCTCCTTCCGTCTAGGACGGACAAGAGAGGGTCGTGCTCCTGTAGTGGAGACTAAAATGGACCTGATGATGATGATGATGATGAGGCGCAAGGTCAATCATCCCTCTCCGAAGTTCGCTGATTCAAAGTGTGTTTACTAAAGCTGGAATCCATGTCTCTGTCTTTAAAACTAAAAACTTGATGAGCTGGCGATTTAAGTTGTAAAAAAATCTCATTCTTTGCTTGTAGCGTAAAATTTTTACGATACCGATAACGTTGTAGAAATTCCTGTCTACAAGAATATTGTTAATGTAATTTATGTAATATTTTTGAAGGCATATCCATAGCAAGCAATGACGGTATCCACCAACCCTGTTATTATAGAAGGTACTAATTTCATATCTCTGTAGATTGAATTTCTTGAGTTTTGTCACTTCTACAACCTATAGTTAATTAATTTTGTACCTATGGCGTATAGTCAAAAAATCCAAGTCAAAATGAATAATGTAGCAGAGAAAATGAAGTGTTACTATAGTTTATTGGGACCCCTTTCGGAAACTGTGTAGAAAAGGGTCCCAATTTAAGTTGTTTTTAGGTTTTTTCACACTCCTTTATGATTCATTCCTCGTCTTTATTATTAAATTTTTCGTGATTTGGGACCACTTATTGTGACAAGTTGTTCATGCCAAATATATCAATAAACCTAATAATTGCGATTTTATTTCAAGTACCTACTAACTGTTTGCAATGATGGGTAACGTACAAACATTTTTTTCTGGCTCCTCTCAAGGGCAATGTTATGTGCAATATAACATTGCCCTTGAGTACTACTTAAATAAAAGATTGGCTCGGTGACGGCAGCGATTTATTAATAAAGGCAAACGTACTATATTATTTAGTAGCCTAGACATTGAACTCAAACCCTGTCGCCGATGGGCGTCTTTGGTTTGTGATTAAAGATTTTTAGGACGCCGATGATCGGCATCGGCTCTGAATGTGTTCATCTGACCTGACTGAGTAAATAAACCACGGAAAAGAAGGTAAATATGAAGAAGTCACGTGCATGTGACTTACTGCTTGTTAACATTTGAGGCTCTGGAAAACTAAACCGCCAGACTGAAGACGTACCTTCATAGAAGGTCACAGCCAAATAAGAATTCCTACATTGTTGTCGAGTACTTTGCTGCGATGGTAACGAGGTTGGCGGCGTGCGAGTGATATGTTGCATGCGTGTATACGCTAAGGTTACAGATTTACAATAGGCAGGCCATGTGGTAACATCACCCAACGTGGTAAAAAAAGTAAAATATATTATTAACTGCATGCACACCATTTTCAAGTTATTCACAATTGAAGTTATTTAAGCAGTAAGAAGCAGAGAGAGCGTATCTTGGGTCGTATAACCATTAGGTCGTAAGTATCTATTTAGCAATTTAGATTATTTAGGAAAATCTACATTTTTATGTCTATGGAAGATCGTAGTTCCAATGTACAAGAGCTTTAAAATGAAACAATATGTAGTTTTTCAAATAACTTTTATTCTTAAACAATCAATGAAACATCACATCACTGTGTCTATAACCATCACAACAATTCCATGCGTATAATTATTGAGCAAAATAAGTAAATTATATTAGTGCAAGCACTCAATATAGACACAATAAAAACTTGTATTTTGTACATTTTAAGAGCCGTATCTGAAATTGCGCCGATATTGTAAAATATTGCTGAACGTTTCCGCTTCGTTTTCTAGAAAGTATACATAGTGTACACTGATGTATTTGAGTAAGTATATATTATGACTGACTATTCCAATTCGTCTCAAAAAAGATTCTCAAACTTGATAAACTAGGTTCAAACATTGACCTTGTTTCTATAAATATCGTTAAGGAAACCCTTAGAAAAAAACCTAGGTATTTTTGAACAAGTCAATAAAATACTAGTAAGTATTTATTCAAGCGCGATGGCTTATTTGGATATCTAGAGCAATATTATAAAAAAAAAACAAGGAAAGAAATTTCAGTTTAACGACTGTTAATGTAAAAAAAAAAAAAAAAATCTAATACTACTCGAAAACTCGGTTTCAATTAAATTTATTGTCAAAGGAAAAAAGTTGAGCATTTTTTTTTACAAAATCATCGCAATTTCAGATATAGACTCTTAAAAGTCAATTATTAGTAACGCACGATTTTTTGTCTCAATCGTGTGACTATAATTAAAATAGGCCCTATTGAACAGGATTTTCAATAGGTATTGAGAAAATGAACTAATATAATCGGTAATAATTAACAAAATAGAAAAAAATACATGGCTTGGTAGTCCTTAACCCTTTCATTGCCGAATTACGTATTAAGAACTTTACCCTTATACATACTGTCGCGGTCCTGTCGCGAATCATCTAGAATGAAACCTTGAATAGTCGTAGCATACTTCGCTGCAAGCAATAATGACCCGTAAGTCTACTGTCATAAGGTTCATAACATTATGACATGAAAATGTTCGAGGCACGTTACGATGTGAAGTACATTCGTGTACATACGAGAACATTCGGGAATCCTTGCCGGCGGATATAAATAGCGCGCGGCGCATAGGCAGAGTAAACCTCGAGCGAATCTACCAGACCCTGCGTGAATAAATCCTTGCAAGTTGTCATTGGTGTTTTACATCCAAATCTAGAACCCTAGTTCGTAACATTTGGTGTCAGAAGTGGGATTTGGAGATGCCACTGACTCCAAGGCGAGGAAAAGCCAAGATGGTGCGAAGTCGCCCCTACTAGTGTTATAACCAAGGCATACTGGGCTCAATGGGACAGTTTTATTCTTCAGAACGGACTTTACCGTAAATGGTAGAAACCTAACGGCAGAGAGTTCCATCTTCAGATAGTTGTCCCAAGAGAAGGGGTACAGGATGTCCTTCGTGAAGTGCATGAAGGCGTGTCGGGTGGACGCTTGGGCGTGGGACGGACGTTGGCAAAGATTCGAGAAAGGTTTTACTGGCTTCATTATCGAGAGGATGTGCAGAATTGGTGCCGCAGGTGCGCTGCTTGCGCTGCGGTGGGGGATCCATCAACTAGAAGCCAAGAAAACCTGCAACTTTGTAACGTTGGTGCGCCATGGGAACGCGTTGCGGTTGATGTGGCTGGGCCATTCCCTGTGGCGGAGTCGGGAGATGGGTGCTTCATGGTGATTGTGGATTGCTTCTCTGAGTGGCCAGGTATTCGCCGTGCCTGGTCAAGAGGCCGCAACTGTAGCGTCCGGGTTGTTTGGGGAAGTGGTTTGCCGATTTGGTGTGCCTTTGGAGGTGCACTCCGACCAGGGTGGGAGGTTTGAGTCACAGATATTTCAGGAGCTCTGCAAAACAAATTAGGTGTGCATGGGACTGGGACCGCCCCATATCATCCTTAGTCCGACGGCATGGTGGGGAGATTTGGTCAGGCACTTGAGGGACGTTTGGCGGGACTCGTTAGCGGCCACCGGAGGGACTGGGACGGGTGCATGCCGCCGTTTCTCCTGGCCTGCTGAGCGGCGGAGCGTGGATGCAGGCGCGGGGGCAGCCCCGGCACGTGTCAGTTTTGGGCGGGAGCCACCAGTACCAGTGGATCTGCTGACTGGAGGACCTCCTGGCGACCCGCGTGCTCTGCGCGATTTCCGAGTTGCGTGAGAGGGTGCGAGAGATTCATGCCATAGTTCGGGAGGGTGGGTTGCGGTCGAGTGAGGCGATGAAGGCTGGGTACGACCGTTGAGCAAATACAAACGGCTTCAAAGAAGGAGCACTAGTCTGGCTTCACAACGTAACTCGACGAAAAGGAAAATCTCCGAAATTACAGACAAGATGGGAAGGACTGTACAAAGTGGTAACTCGGTTGAATGACGTGACATATTTAATTCAACGGCAGCCGAGAGGTGCACAAAAAGTGGTTCACGTTGACCGCTTAGCTTCTTATCACGGCAGTAATGAAGATGCGCGGGACGAGCATCTCTAAAAGGGGAGCAGTGTCGCGGTCCTGTCGCGAATCATCTAGAATGAAACCGTCTAGAATAGTCGCCGCATACTTCGCTGCAAGCAATAATGACCCGTATGTCTACTGTCATAAGGTTCATAACACTATGACATGAAATAATGATGTGAAGTACATACATGTACATACGAGAACATTCGGTAACCCTTGCCGGCAGATATAAATAGCGACCGCCGCGGTGCATAGGCAGTTCAGTTTGGACTTCGGAAGAGTAAACCTCGAGCGAATCTACCTGCGAGACAAGTGATAACCTACGACCTCGGCGATACTATTGGACTTCGATTTGACCTGCGATTTGGAATCTTCGGTGGACTTCGTGTTGTGAAGACCTGCAGACCAGACCCTGCGTGAATAAATCCTTGCAAGTTGTCATTGGCGTTTTACATCCAAATCTAGAACCCTAGCTCGTAACAATACTATATGCCTAGACAGCACAAAACCTAGACGCCGAGGGGCGGCTTTGACATGTGATTACTGAGTTTTGGAACGCCGATGGGCGGCCATTGGCACTGAATGGGTTAAGTGTACATTTGCAGCTGCTAAATAAAACTCACACGAGATACCATAATACCTAGATCATATCGCTTTTCGATGCAACAAGAGCACATAGACGATGTGCATTTTTATTTTAGCTGGACAGAAAAAAAGCCTTGGGTGGACTTACATAACCTTTGTATGTCGTGTGTGTTTGCATTATGTGACACTATAGCTAGTTAAGCAACACACCACTTGACCCTATAGTTATATTTTATCTTCTATTGTGCGCAGCATAAGAACAGTACAAAAGTCACAGTGCCAAGTTTGTGTCGTATGTTGGCTGTAAAATTATTATTTACAGCATTATTGTGTTTAAGTAGATATAATTATTATATTTTAATCAACAATATAACTATCAATAGTAATAATGGGACGGTCAATTAATTGTATACTATGTTAGTACCTGTAAACTGTCACGATCTTTTATGCTACACACTATGACCAAAACGTGTTAGGGCGAAAAAAAAAATCTTTATTGTGTGTGGTGTATGTTTATGATAGCAGGTTATCTCTAGGACGCACAGTTTAATAAATAGATGTCAATTGGAGACTGCAGTCCATTCCGTAAAAGGCATCAACGCGCACTAGTTTGTTTGCGATTGTATCCAGTACATGAACCCTCACAGTTTAGATAGAAATATGAAGCGTTTGCTATATTTATGGTTTCACTAAAGCGGAGCCGGGCGGAGTTGAACTGTGTTTTCAGTTATTTCGCAACTCGCTGTTCTATGATTGAAATGTATGAAACACAACATTTACGATTACGATATTAAGAAACTGGGCAGCATTCTTTTAATTCCTTAGATTCAAATCTTTGGTAAAACGCTAATTGGATCGATTGGCGACAGAAGAGTCACTGCTTCATCGGACAACACACCAGCATCTTCGCAATTCAGCAAACAAACGTCGCCAGCACCGCATTTTACTATGCCACGGGGCCTCTTTTTTTTATTGTATTTATGGTTTAATTAATTACATACTTAGTTTTACTGAACAATGGTTCTATTTTTCCAACTGTCATATCTAACTAATGTGCAACATTTAAAATTTTTACCATAGCGACTTAAAAATATTTTATGGTCTTTGCGAAATATACAGAAAAAAAAGATGATAAAATATACTATCATGTTTCCGTAGGTACCTACCATTCCTTTTTTTCGCGGCTCTAGTGTGCAGCATAAACGCCACTAACAATATCAACAATTCCAGGTGAGGAAGTCAAGTTTCCAGACAAACATCAAAGGTATCAAATTTGATACCCCACCCCATTGTTCTCTACTCGTAGTATCACACAACTTTGTATGATATGTTGGTACTATTCTTACACAATAAATAGCTACTTATTTAATACATAATTAATTATGTAACCCAACAATATAATATTTATAGAATACAACAGTTTAACAAAAAATACTTAAGATATTGCTTAGAAATACTTCGTCAGTATCGGTATCGGTACATTCGGTATTCATTTTCATACACAGATATTGCTCATATTTAAAATTTGAAATAGTCCTGTAAATATATTCGGTGCCTTAAGTATGATTTTTTACAACAACTTACGTTAGTGCTACTTCGCTTTTATCTCCATAATAAAATCATAATATAATCAAAAAATCAGCGATAAAGTCGCACTTATAAAGGCGCAACATGTGGCATATTTTTTCGTGTTTTTGTTACATTTTTGCTACAAGTTTTGATCTAATAATAATTATTAGTAATATTATAATTACTTTGTACATGTCTCCAGATAAGTAGGGGAGAATGCCTAAAGGATCAGGGAATGCACAAAAGCTCCAAGAGGGTTGACGTGTCATCGATACTGCAGCATTGGACCCTTTCTAACATACTATATCTCTTGGGGGCTATCTGTTTGTAACAGCCCAGAATGATGTTGAATTAATAACGTTGATCGATACCTTCGATTAATACCGATCGTGTACGTGTAAATAATACTGTAATTCTACAGAATGGACAATATCCGCATTTTCATCCAAATCTCATTTATTTATTAGTAGCAATGCTCTCGCAGCGTTGCCGGATTATTTTAGATCAAAATGGGATTTTGGACTTTTGAAAGTAAAAAAAGTGGGACACGTTTGAAAAAAGCGGGACTACTAGAAAAATAAATATTCATTAGATAGATTTTTTATAGAATGAATGGTTACCTAAGTGTTTTTGGTATCAAAGATCAATTTATTAAAGTTTAAATTGCTTATATTTTTCCAAAGATTCCTATTCTGGCATACCGTCCATTAATTTCAGTTGATGAAATCATAATTTTTGGCGTTCACTGCCAAATTCGGGACATGTGGTGCCCCGCGCGGGACATTACACTGTAGCCTAAAAAAGCGGAATGTCCCGCCAAAACCGGGACGTCTGGCAACACCGTGCTCTAGAGATGACGCTGACCTTAGCACTAATTCTAGCTAGCTTACTAGTTAAATGCTATTGAGATCGAAATGGCAGGTACTTTATTATACTACTAAGCGAAATTGAACTTGTGATATGAATGTAAAAACGATATTATTAAATATACCAACAAGATATGCTACAAGTCAACCATGATATGAGTAAACAGCGGGTGTAGAACCGTCGCCACTTCAGTGTATTTCAGTGAGCTTAGTCCATCGGCCGCCATCTTGTTCTTGTCTAAATTAAGCAGACTTTGCTTTCTGTCTCTGCAAATATTCAAAAACAATTACTTTACTATAATATTTACCTTTACTGTTATATTAGGTTGGGGAAAAAGTCTTTTCGTATTTTATATGAAAATTCAAAACATTTTTTAATAAAGTTTATTTACATTTAACTAAAGTATGTAGGTGCCATTTTGTTCGATAACTTTTGGCCATCTTGTAGGTAGAGACATGATCCCATTACTATAGAAATTTTGGGACTTCTGTTCAAAAAACCACGACAAGTGGTTTTGGCAGTCTTCTCGTGATGGTAACCTGACATTGCCTAAAGAATTCTGAAGAGACCGAAACAGGTGGAAATCAGAAGGTGCAAGGTCAGGACTATACGGCGGATGCATTAACACCTCCCAGTCAAACTCTCTTAATTTTTGCTGAGTGGCTAAAGATGTGTGAGGTCTAGCGTTATCATGATGAAAAATCACACCCCTTCTGTTAATTAATTCCGGCCGCTTTCTCTCAACTTTTTGCTTTAATCTCATCAGTTGTTCACAGTAGAGTTCAGAATCGATAGTCCTGCCTGGCGGTAACAGCTCATAATGAATAATACCCTTCCAATCCCACCATACACACAGCATCACCTTGTTGCGGGTTAACCCGGGTTTTGTCAGAGTCTGTGAAGCCTGACCGGCCTTTGACCACGACCTTTTTCGCACGTTCTTGTCGTACGTGATCCACTTTTCATCACCAGTTATAAGCTTCTTCAAAAACTGTTCGCTTTCATTACGTCGTAGTAAAGAATCGCAAATGAGTACACGGTTCATTAGGTTTCTTTCAGTGAGATCGTGAGGCACCCAAATATCGAGCTTTTTAGTGTACCCAGCTTTTTTCAATTGCGCCAAAACTATTTTGTGGTCAATTCCTAATTCTTCAGCTACGTCGTAACTACTATTATGCCGCTCTTGCTCCACTTTTTCAAAAATGGCATCCATTTTATCCGTAACAGGGCGACCAGAGCGACGTGCATCTTTCACATCAAAATTTCCTGATTGAAAACGCTTAAACCAAATTTGTGCTACTCTCACAGACACTGCACTAGGTCCTTAAACGTCACAAATTTTATTCGCAGCTTGCGTTGCATTTTTACCTTTTTTGTAGTAAAATTTCAAAATGAATCGAATTTCTTCATTAGATTCACTCATCTTTACAGTAAAAAAAAACAAATGAAAATCACACATTTACCTAATTTGAATTTGGAATTATCTTTTTTAAAATATAAACTTTTTAAAGATATCAAAACCTGCCAGACACAAATGGTATAACCAAAGAGATTTTATTACAAGTTCATACATACTATAATGCGAAAAGACTTTTTCCCCTACCTATTATACTATTTATTACCATTTGTCTGTTGGAGAAGACTTGTAATTACCATAGGTCTGATAATAAGTTTTAATATTTTACATCTACTTTGCTAGAAGTCACCTAAATAATAAATAAATAAATTATATTCACTAACGTACTCTACATTTGACGCATTCCTATGCGGCACACGAGTAATGTAATGTCTGCTTACTTCCATGTGATCTGGTCGTTCACAAAATTGTGGCATTTTCAGGTAATGTATGGAAACTAACGTCATCTATTCAGCGTAAAATACATGATGGTTTTCTTTTGTGCTGGGAAGATGGCGTTGTACATTTTATGTGATGTTACAACGCGTTCATAAAATTAAAAAGTAAAAGCTAACGCGCCGCGATAATGTATATTTAAAATATGCACCAAATTTTGAGAAGGAATAATGATTGACTTTTTAATTATGGGTAGTAGAGACTACAAGACAATATAATTACCCTCTATGTTGAGATCTGTGAGTGACCATGTGGTAACGGCTAGTCTCAGGTTGAAATCTGTTCAACTTCAGTCCCTGAGCTTCTAGTCGCGCGTACAGATCGTCGTCTTCTCCTTTCCATCCAAAGTATTTATTGCTCATTCCATTAATAGCTCGATACTGTTTAGAGCCAATTGCTATAGCACCACCAAAAATATTCAGATATGGCAGAACAAACCTAAAATATTATAACAATGTTGGCAAAAAAACGTAAAGGTAATTCAAATATAACAAACAAAAAATGACGCAATGTGAGAATGAATAATACTTACAAAAATAAAGTCTTCTTAAAATTCAAAATCAATGTATGTATCTACTAATGATTAAGTTATATGGTGGACACTATGAATGCTGAGAAAAAAAAACATGCATTTTAACAACAAAAAGTAATAAATTTTCATCAAAATTAAATACGACTTCGCTGAGGCCTAGTGCATTGCGCTGCATCGCCACAACGGTTAACGCATTGTATGCCACATCTACGTTGCGACGACGGACAGCGTCGCAATATATACATATAATGCCTCATATATATAAGGTCTCGCTCTTAGTAAGCTAGATATAAAAATACGTCGTCGTTAGTCAACGTGTATCAGCGAAGTGAGATCCTTTATTTATTTTTATTTTAGTAGTAGTTTTTTAATAGTCAAATGATATATGAAATTAGTGAATAATAGGAATTCTGTTTCCCTAACGAATCTCATAGTTTTCACTAGAACTCAAATTTCAAGAAATAAACGTAAATTGAAACAAGAAAATTTTAGTGCACCTTAATGTAATATTTAACAATTTGCTACAACACAGAGTATTATTGAATTCTTTGTTACGATAATTATTATTTAAGTAGTTGATTAAGAGTTGTCCGAAAACTTGTCAGAATATTATAAACATGGAAAAATTTACATCCCACCTAGGCGGGGGAGGTGAATTTTTCGATTTTTAAAACATTCATAACTTTTACGATGTTTTCGAAATCGACAAGAATAAATCGGCTTCTGCTATACATTTTTCGACTAGCTTTCGCGTGTTGTATGGCAAGCTTAAATTATTTTTTAAACTTGGACGCTCAGCAATTTTTGTGATGAAAAGAACGAGTAACGCAGAACGCTGGCACATGTTTCAATCGGGCGGCCAAAATATTGAGCCTGCCCCTAAGCCACTATGCATAACGACACCCTTGTATCGCTCTTGAAAGTATTGATGAGTTCAATTACACTCTGTGTAACCTATGATAAAAAGCAGTACTTACCTAAATTTATTAATGCTAGATGACAAATGTCTAGGATTTTTAGTGCAAGCATACAAGTTAGCTGGCCTCAGTGGCAGTAAGTCTACATCGTGTAGAAGTAGACAAGGGTACCCAGCCCTCATAGCAGCCGCGGCGCCTATGTTCAGCAGCTTGGCTCTGTTGAACGGCTGCGAGTCGACCTGCTCCACCACGTAAATACGGTAGTGGATGCATTGACGGTGCAGGAACATATGCATATATACTAAGAAACCACGCAGCTGCTCGGCCCTGTCTCTGGAATATAAATAAAGAAAATGGCTATTTCAAGTTCGTATAAAATATTTGTAATTGTAGTCAAGTCACTTACGGCGATAACCATACACACAGACTACCATACAAATTGTACATAAGATAATCTATCCAATCCAATTATTATATTTAGAACACGTTAAAATAAGTGATTTTCTGTTACAGAATGGTCCATATATTAAGAGTAACAGGGTACCTTAATATAGCGCTGTGTGTGACATGCTTTATACGGCACTTCGGCATATTTGTTATTAGCTTCCAGCCCCGACTTTACTCTGGTTCAACCATGGGCGCCGCCATGATTAGGTACTATTAGGGAGGTGCATCTATATCTACATACTAAATACAATACCTAACTAATAAAATACTATTATACAGACGAATCAAATTTGACAATAACTTGAATAAGTAGATTAGTAAGTAATTTGAATAAGTAGGTAGAAATAATAAAATCCTCTTCAATAATTGAAGTTTAATTATTATACAGCACGCCAGTGAAAAAGTTCGCACCTAGGAGGGCGATAGATAAGGCGCGAACTATTATTAGGGGCCATCCATAAATTACGTCACACGTTAAGGGGGAGGGAGGGGGTCGACGAAGTGTGACATAGTGTGACAAGGGGGTGGGAGGGGGTCCTAAATTTTGTGACGTAACATTTCAACATCCATAAATCTAAGTATTAAAACACGAACTTTGAACTATTAACGAAAAACTCAACATTTGCAACTCTAGATGTAAAATTGCAAAATACGTGACGTCACACTAGGGAGGGGGGGAGTCTCACAAATGTGATCGGCTGTGACAAGGACGGGGGGAGGGGTCAAAAAATCATGAAATCGTGTGACGTAATTTATGGATGGCTCCTTATAAGTATGACCACCTGACTAATGCTAATGTCTACCTTTCTACCAGAGCTCTATAGCAGAGCCGCGATTGGTAGAAGGAGCGCTTAAAGCATCCTTTATCTCCTAAAAGTCCTTTATCCTCTCGGTACCTAATACGAAAATCGGCACTAGATGATACTTACGAGTACATTGATTAGTTATTGAACGAAAGGTCTCAGCACTTTGTCGGTTCATTCAACGTCTTAGGCTCTAGAATATTTTTATTAATCGCATCGATAACGTAACGTAATCACAGATGATTGATGTGGAACAGCTTCAACGTTGAATAAAGCCTTCACGTGATTGTTTACAAGTAGGCGGCTATTATTACACCGATCGCTTAACAAATCCCACGCCAATGTGTAATTCGCGCCTTTAATTTTTTTCTAAAATATCACCATTTAGTTATGTGTGAAAGTACTAGAACTTGTTAATTCCATAAATACAATTATATACCGTTGTGGATACGTAAAAAAAAGTACAACTAAACGCAAGCTAGCTGTTGACAGATACTATCAAATTGGGGTACCTATTTCAATTTTTGGTAAGCAAACAAAATTTTATTATTGTTAAGTGATGCACCTGATTTCGAGTTCCTCGCTGAACCCAAAGCGCTCAGCGCACATCGCTTTTGCAGCAAACTGCCCCCTTACCTAGAGTTGCCAACTTTTATTTACAAGAAAAACAGTATATTAAAACCTGTGTAGCAAAACAAACAGTATAAAACAAATAGTAAGGCCCAGTGCATGCGGAGCAGTACAATAAACAGTGCTATGGTCAAATGAAGTTTTTTTCAACAGTATTAAAGCATAGAAAACAGTATAATACTGTTTTTAACAGTATGGTTGGCAACCCTACCCTTACCACCATCCCCCTATTGCGTATTAGAATGAATAGAATGCTTATACACATTGGTATGAATAAGCATTCTATTTGGTTATTGAATCGCAATAAGAGATGGTGGTAAGGGGGCTGTTCGCTAAAGACATATGCTGTGACAAGACGATACTGCACTTCTTTGAATTTGGATTCTCTGTCGGGCAAGAAAATGGTCGAACAGTTTTGGTAAAATTTCCTAACAAACATGCACATGATGCCAAAGTTGATATTTTCTATTATTTAGATTTTGATATTTTTTTTCATCTAATAAAAGAAAATAAAACAGCCCCCTTACCACTATGAATAAGCAATCTATTCAGTTATTGAATCGCAATAAGAGATGGTGGTAATGGGGCAGGAATAAAACAAGAAACAGTTTTGACATGGATCCATGTTCCCGATTTTTTTTCTATTGAGCGAAGTAAATCGAATCATGTAATTAATATATTTTTTCAATGCTTTAGTTAGTACGAACCATTATTGAATAAACCTGGTTTGAAAATCCGAAATTACGAATGTACTTACGTCTTGCGGCGTTGTAGGTTCGTAATTTGGGATTTTCAAATAAACACGTCCGCTTCTGGTTAATGATAATACATTTTTTATTTAATAAAAGTAAATACAATGGAAATAAAACGAGAAATAGTTTTGAAATCGCCCTATGTTCGAGATTTTTCTGAGTAAATTGATTCATGTTACGAAATGAATAATAATATAGACGAGTGTCCAATTAAATCAAAATAAATAAATATTACATCTCTCTCTACACGCAGAGATGTTGCATCTCTTTGCGTTCTATATAAATTATACCAAGGGGCGTACCTGCCACTGAGTTCCACTATCGTACATCTCGCCTTAAATTAAAATTCCATCCATATCATCTTGTGTGGAATCACTTCCCTTTTCCCAAATAAATACGACATGGGGGCCTTCAAGAACAGAGTCAATATTTCCTTTAAAAGGCTGGCAACGGATCGGCGACCCCTTGGTGTAGCTGATTTTTATGGGCGGTGGTGATCATATATACAAAAAAAAAAAACACTGCCATCTATACCCAAACTAAGCAAAGCTGTAGTACTGGATAACTGATATTATATTTAAATACATTCTTTATTTTGTAAATACGACCATATAATACATAGAAAGAGCCATATTAAGACAAACAGACATATTCACACACACAAATATTTGTTTTCTGCAGGGCTCGAACCCGCAACCTCGGAGACAAGGTGCCATTGCTACATACATATAATTATATTTTTTCAATGTTTCAATATGTATATTCATTGAATTAATTATGAACCATTAAGTTAAATCCATTAAGTGCTGAGGCCGTCCTCATTAGTGTCCCAAAAACCACATGCTAAAGCCAGCTATCGGTGTCTAGATTTTGATCTTCAATATAAAGGCTAAATGTATGGCGGCATGTGGGTAAAGTTTATAATATGTAAGCCAGCAAATAATGGGTTAAATGGTAAATACATCAAATTTATTAAATTGTCGTAAAAAGGAATTCAAATAGTCATAAATTAAATGAGATGAACTTTATTTGCTATATAAAGAAGGTGTTATGGAAATTTTATTTTCTTCTTACTCAGCTAAATGGATAGCATGCAAATATGTTGATACAATAAATTGCAGTGTTATTTACTGTTAAACATTTTAAATCATCAATACTGTCTCCTTATATTATTAGACCGCTTCTAAGACAGATACGAAGTAACGGTAATATGGTAATATGCCGTCAGTGCTGTTTTTAGCATAGCAATTTTCTATAATCAATTAATTACATAGATATATGTAATTTCCTACAAGCTTTATCAATATTTATTCCTAAAAATTTAACTTTATGACCTAACTTCTTTAATGTTAGGTATATAATTTGTCTTGTCCATATTGATAATTAAATTATGTCATAATATTACATATTATTAGTTATGTCGTTTACATTATTTGTTTACCGTTGCTCCTTTTTTGCTTGCAACAATTACTATCTGTAATAAAATATTTTGAAGTCGGAAAATTGTTAATTTATATTATCAAGAGTAATGGACCAAGGGCACTACCCTGTGGAACTTCAAATTTGTTTCACTTATTTAAAGGTTTCCAAATCTTTATATTCAAGCTACTAACTTCAACACACTGTGAACAACAACAAAAAATTTACTATTAATTTTATTTAAATGTACATTAAACAAAAAATTGAACGAAATATTAAATGAATGTATTCCAATAAAAACGTTGAAAATAAGTAATAACAGTAAAAATTCTTGGCTAACCCGCGGACTAAGGTTATCGTGTAAAAATAAGAGATTACTTAAAATACATGCAACATATTCAAAAAATAAAATTCTTTTAAAACACTACAAACAATATGAAAAGATACTCAAGAAAACTATTTTAACATCAAAAAAAATTACATATATAAATAGAATGGAAAAAGCTAGTAATAAAACAAAATGTATGTGGAATATAATAAAACAACAAAAAAATAAAATGAATAATACGAGTAAAAAGAACATTAACTTGTCGATCCATAGTAATCTTACGTCCGATCCGCAAGTCGTTGCCAATGCATTCAACGCACTTTTTGCATCGGCCGGGAGCACGCAGCGAGCGCACGGTGTACCCGCGTCTCAGTCGCAAACGCATCCGCCGCCGCGAGGTCGGCCCGTTATGACACAAACCGAGAATTCTATGTACCTGCGGCCAGTGGATGAACGTGAAGTAAAAAATATAATACGTTCCCTTAAGTGTAAAAATAGTTACGGAATTGATGAATTGCCATCTACACTCATAAAGGCGTGCGTTGACGAATTAATATCACCTATAACGTTTCTTATCAATCAATCGTTCTCTCAAGGTATATTTCCTGACGCCTTAAAAAAAGCTATAGTGAAACCTGTATACAAGAAAAATGATCCTACGGACCCTATGAACTACCGCCCTATTGCCCTACTACCTGTGATTTCTAAAATATTTGAGAAAGCTATGTGCACACGTTTATATTCATTTTGCGAAAAATATAAAATTTTTGACGATTCACAAAATGGATTTCGTAAGAGTAGGTCTACAACTTTAGCGGTATTTAAATATGTAAATGAAATTTTAAATATAATAAATGATAATAAGTATGCTCTAGGAATCTTCTTCGATATGTCAAAAGCCTATGAAAAAGTAAAGTTTGATATTCTTTTAAAAAAATTGTACGGTATAGGAGTTCGAGGATTACCGTACAAGTGGTTTAAATCTTACTTAGACAGTCGGGAGCAGTACGTCGAGGTAGAACATATTAACGAAGCGACGCACGTAATATCTACCGTCAGATCCGAAAAACAAGTTATGTACGATTCTATACCACAAGGCAGCGTACTCGGATGTTTATTGTTCATTATTTATATAAACGATTTCCCAAAAAATATCAACGAATCTTGCGTCATGTTCGCGGATGACTTTTCCCTAATATTGACATGTAATGACAAATCAAATATTGACGAAAAATTTACATTAACAATAGACGAAATTATAAAATGGATGAAAGATCACAATTTAGAAATTAATTTCACTAAAACAAAAATCATGCAATTTAGGCCTTACCAAAAATCTGACCTTGATGTTAAATTCACATATAATAATATTTTATTAGAATGTGTTCCTGCTTTCTCGCTGCTTGGTGTTGTTCTGGATACGCATTTAAATTGGAAAAGTCACATACAAAAAATAAAGGCGAAAATGTCACAGTTCTTATACGCCTTACGAGAATTAAAAAAATCAACGAATACCAAGACCGCCCTTATTGCATATTACGCTTACGCTCAGGCGTGGCTCAGTTACGGAGTGATCATGTGGGGTGACAGCACAGAAGCCCACGATCTGCTAGTGCTGCAGAAGAAATGCATCCGAATACTGACCAACATCAAACAGCGAGAGAGTTGTAGACAACACTTTTGTAATTTAAAAGTATTGACACTGCCAAATATATATATAATGGAACTGTGCAAATTTGTAAGAAAAAATCCGAGTTTTTATCGTACCGTAAATGACGTGCCGCGCCATTACCAATCACGGAGACCTAACAATTTGATGCAAATAACATCTAAGCTAAAATTACATAGCTCTGGGCCCTACCCCATGTCTGTGCGGGTGTATAACAAACTGCCCAAATATATGAAAGACGAAACAAATGATAAGATTTTCTATAACACTCTTAAAAAACATTTATTAGGGAAACCCTTCTACTCGGTCGCTGAATACTTAAATTCGTAATGTTAACCTCTCTCTCGACCATTGCGATGCCTGACAAGGTGCATATGTATCTGATTTAATTAATTTAATTTAATTAAGGCCCATATGTAATGCAATGTTGAATTAAATGAATAAATGAATAAACAATTTTGCAAATAAGATTTAATCCAATCTAGCACATTTCTTCATATACCATATTTTTGTTTAAAAAATACTGAGACACAATAATATATGGAGATGCCTACTGTTAAAGAAGAAATTTAAAACAACAACAAGCAACAGCAAGAGATACAAAGAAATATAGGGTAAACACACAATTGAACAGGCAAAGGATCTTTTGAACACATACAATTACATAAAGTGCCTCAAAAGATGGCAAATACTGGAATACCTTCATCAAGAAATTATATAAATTCTGCTTATTGATCTGGTACCATTTCTAACTCTGAAATATGTTACATCTGATTTAAACAAAAATGTTGAATTTATTGTCAATGATAGTTGGCTCTGAATCGACTTTTCAATTTTATTTTCATAATATATTTTGTCAATATATTGCTGACCATTAATGATTATTTTCCATGAGTCCTTGCAAATATTATTAGATTTATTAATTATTTTACTATTATTATTCCTCTGTGCAAATATCAAACTTTTTTTTAGTAATTTAGAATATAATATGTTTTATATGTTAGTTTATTGAATGATGTTTTATTTTATGTGAGTATTTATATCTTAGGCGTTTTTGGTTTTACAACTAACTCACAAACCTATAATTGGCTTTCTGGATTCTGAGTTATTTATTCAATTTGTAACTCAGTGTCAAAGTGGTCATTGTTAGCCATTTGACCACTGAGCTTGTCTGATCATCATTCATCTATGATTTCTTACATATAACGAAAGGCACATTATGATAATACCTCTGACAGAGCATGTGGCTAGTGTAATGCGCCCTATATCTTATGTAGACCGCTTGCCATTACAGTGGTTTAAAAACTGGATAAAAATAAGGGAAAAAGACAGCGGCGGACTAAGGCTAAAGCAGGCCCTAGGTAACATTGTATTTTCGAACCTATTATAGAAGTTTTCACTTCCAAAAATTAAAAACCTAACTTTCGGGCCTCAAAAATTACGGGTCCTAGGCACGTGCCTAGGTTGCCTACTCCTTAGTCCGGCCCTGATAAAGGTGCATGAACAGCCCAATTTATATAATTAAATATTCGCTTACCTGTAGGGAACAATAACAGCTGTACTATACTTAGGTTTACATTCGGACGGAGCATATTCCCCTCCTTCTTTAATTTTATGTCCTTCAATCAGGTCACCATCGACCAAATTGATTGAGAGTGTGGTATCGTCAAATATTATGTCACGATAGTCACAGTCAACTATAGCAGTACTTGTGAAGTTTATAGCAGTCTCTTCGAGCAAATTGTTTACAATATTGTCCTTTTCAATATATTCATAACTTCTACGAGCATTCATGTCTGGGTGCAGAAATATTATGATTATTACGATAATAATTCCACACCATACTATTTTCTTTCTATACGCATGACGCATATCTAAAATAGTTTCATGTATAGCTGTACAGAATGCTCAATTGATCATAATGTTTTGTAAATTTTGTTTGTTACTTATTTAATCTTATATTTATTTGTTTCAACTCAATGTACAATAATGTTAGGTTAGGTTAGTTGGTAGACATTAGTAACTGTCAGTGAGTGGCTGATTTCTTCTTCTTCTTTTCGTTGCTGGCAAATATTCTGCAGTCGTATATATTATTCTTATTAGTATTATTCTTGCCATTTTTGAGTTAAGAAAATTTAACTTATAAATTTAACAACTTGAGTTGGAAATGTAATGTGTTGTAGACTGTTACTCTTGCGTCAGTAGCATAAAATTAATATATTCCTCTAGATATAATAACCTTATGGTCGGTAGTTATTTGATTAGAGTGATAGAGGTATGGAAAATTAGGCGATTATTATGTAGGTATAATACATACATAACAGGGCATTATTATCGAAACGGAAGTGGAAATAAGAAAACAATGGATAGGAGTTTGAAACAAAAGGACAATTATATCAGTGTAAATATAAATCTAAGTTTAGACAGCTACGCACATTGGCCGAAACGCAACGGCTAAAAATGTTTAAATCTTAACCCATTAGAATAATTCAAATACATAAATAACCTATCTGACTTAACCCAGCTATGCCAATAAACCGCTGATTATATTGCTTCTACATTTTTAGCCAAGAGACTGCTGCACTAAGTTTTTGTTCACACGTATCTTTAGCCGTAACAAATACACAGTCAATATGTATTTTCATCGTAGACGTATATGACGATATGTAGTACCACACATTGAGTGTCACAGTTGTAGTTTGTACACACAAATTTGAATTTTGTTGTAGGTACAAACAAAAATCACAACTTGGTTTTTCCAAAGTTCAACATGTTACGATTATTTGTAGTCGTCTGTATTGTACAAAACACCGACATAATAGGATCTTCCCTTACTTATAAAGTTAAGTCTGTAGAACAACGAGTAAAGCCGGGTCTCCTGCAAGTGTGTTTTCGAAATATTCTACAAAAAACATCGAGACAAAGAGAGTGTAACATCTTAAAAGGTATGGCCACGCCTCTTTTTCAATGTTTCAGTAGAATGTTTCTAAAAACACCTACAGGAGACCTGGCTTGAAATATAAAAAAATATTTTTTATCTTATTTTGCATCTATAGATTTTTCCTGGTTCGAAAGTTCTTAGACAGGTGGGTACAATTAAAAAGGTCACAATTTGAAACTGAATTGTGAGGGTAGTGTTATAATAATTATTTTTTGTAATGTAAACGCAGAAATATAATCCAAATAAAGCGAAATAAATGTGTATACTGGCCATTTAGATGGTAAATTATACAAAATGACGTCAAAAAATGAAAAAAAATTTGATACTGTTGTTGACACGACTGACGATTCACAAAACTTTGTTAATTCTATTGAAGTTATTCGGAAATGTACCAGGCAGAACGCGATTGATACATCCTGGGAACCAGTTTGCTACGATTCTTTCTTTGAGAAGGATAAGGACAGTAATAAGACACCTCCGTTTGTGAGTATTATGATAACGGATACAAGTTCAGAAAACTTGGACAAGGATAATAATTCAACGCAAACAGCTCTGACAGAACTGCCTTTAAACTGCAGTTTAATAGACTTGAGTCTGTCTATTAAAGACTTCAATCCTCAAGAATCGTCTTCAAATGAGAATTCCGAGCGCTATCTTGGCAGTAAACGTTACCGTAGCAACTCCAATGACACGGACAATAGGTCTGGACAATGGAAAAAAGCCAAGTGCTCTGGAACAAGTACCACTAGTAGTACTGAACCAAGGTTGTCGACGGAGCCGTCTCCATCAACGAGTCAATTATCAAGCGCCTCGGAAACTTCTTATAAATCCGTTAATAGCAGTCCATCGTTTAAAGTGCGTAAGAGACGACTGAAATCCGAATCCAATCTATTTAGGGACGCACTCCAAAGGTCGAGAAAGTCTATTAAAATGATTAAACAAAATCAGTCAGAAAATAATTCACCAGGTAAAGTTTACGTTTACGTAATAATTAACTAAACTCAATAATGTTAACAAAAAAAAAACCGACTTCAAAAAATATTCTATGTTCGCACCACTAAAAACACTACATACCAGAACTGAATTTTGAAGTATACTCTTTCAAATAAAAAATAAAATAAAAATCGATTTATAAATGACGGAGTAAATAAGTAACAAACATAAAAAAAAATACAATCGAATTGAGAACTTTCCCCTTTTTTATAGTCGGTTAAAAAAGGAGGAAGCAGTAAGTGTTGGACTCCGCTTGTTATGTACTTAGCTATGTTACAAGATATCTTTATCAAATTTAAACTAATGGTTTTAGTTCAGGGTCCTAGTCTCAATAATAATTTATAAATTTGCCAGATCCTGTAGATTATTTTTTTATACGACTAGGAAGATAAACATGCGTACGATCTGCCTGAGGGTAAGCCGTCATCGCAGCCTATGGACTTTCACACGACGCTTTCAACATCAGAGGCATCACTCACTCACTCACGTTGTAAACCCTGGACATGGACTATAGAACGAAAGTCAATCAACGCTAGAAACGTCAGTAAACTCGCTGGTGATGAACGATATCGTAGAAAAAGAGCACACATTTCATTCAGTTGTAAAGTCGTTTCAAGCATGATCTGCGCCCAGAGATCATGCTTGACTTTGTAGCTGCAGTTCGTTTTTAGGGTTTACGGAACCCTAAAAACGACCTGCAGCTACAAAGTCAAGACCTCAAAAGGTAAAACGGTACCCTTATAAGATCACTTTGTTGTCCGTCTGTCTGTCAAGGCCCTCTATGTCGAGAATGCGTGGAGGTATCAAGCTGAAATTTGAACTGTATACACAGGTCTACGGTCCCATGAAGTTGTAAAAAAATCAAAACGCATAATTTGACACATTTTCAATGGAATCAAAACTCATAAGGTACTTCACATTGACCTCGAATTATGAAATTTGGCAAGTAACATCGTTATACTACAAGAATAAATCTCAAAACTATACATTTGGAATTAAATCTTTACAAATAGGGGGTCTATATTTTTTTATAGGGGGCCGAAATTTCAAATTGAAGCCACTAGTTCAAATGGGGTATCATAATGAAAGGGCTTGATGTGCACATTGCAAAATACATTTTATTTATTTTTTCCGACGCATTATTTCTTATTTATAATGAAAAATATCAAATTTATAATGATCCTATCTGTACGGAACCCTCGGTGGGCGAGATCGACTCTCACTTGTCCGGTTTTTTTTAGTAGGTACGGACACTAGTACGGATTTTACGATGAATATCAGAAATTCGTACGCTCAGTTTGTTACCAAGATAGTATATAAGAAGATAATATATATAGGTATATATACAAAGCCCCCCCATCGTACTCTACTCTACGTAGTCTTTTTTATACCACTAGGTTGACAAACAAGCATACGACTCGCCTTATAGTAAGCAGTCATCTCAGCCTATGAATGCTACACTCACGCATTGCCGACCCTAAAGCATCACAGACTACCGCAGTCAGATAACAATTCCCTTGAGGGTTGTTGTGTTCCTGCGAGTGAGTGAGGTCACCAAAAAAGAAGGAGATGCTGCGTTGGCAGCGGGGGTGGCGGCGCGCAAGTGATATATTATGTTGTGGGCGTTAATTACTCTCGTCAACAACAAACAATTTGTATAATTGCCTAATGAATCAGATTAAAATCGTAAGCTTCACAACAAACATGTTGAACTTGTTATCATCATTGATAACTTTTTACTCAATAATAAACATCTCGGCTAAATCAGATTCATTTATAGCCTGATGACATCATTGCAAGAGCCAGTCAAGACGAGTTTGTGTAACGGACTGACATTTTGAAAGCATTTACATACATAGTGAATTTGTTTCAAATGCAATTCACAAAAGTCTGGTATATTTAAATTATTAATATACTTTAAGAAATGAGTGACAATCAGAAAGAGTTCAGCACGAAAGTTGAAGTGGAAATCGAGTATGCTCTAGATACGAATCTTTTGAACGATGTCGAGTGGTTTGTGTTGTCAGGTGGGACCCCAAGGAAGGAGAGGAATCATCGACGAACCAAATCAAAAACGTGGCGATTCGTGGATTTATGCTCATGGATTGGCAGAAAGGTAATTAATTTTTAGTATTTTAAAATTAATTTTGGCCGTGTGATTTCCGGCAGACTAGAATAGAATCACTCCGTCTCTTTCCGTGGATGTTGTACATGGCGACTAAAGGGAAATACATTATAAAACATCGATCAGGCCTCCCCAACCCGTCTGGTCAGCGTGGGGAGTATAGGCCAAATCCTCCTGTCTGTGATGGACGATAGAGGGTCGTGCTCCTGTAGTGGAGACTAAAATGACCTGATGATGATGATCTTAAAATTAAATGTAAAAATTGTATTACTTACTTACGGCATCAACCCATAATCAATCATCTCATAGTTAGGTTTAGTAGAGTATAAACTACCACGATGCTCAACTGCGGGTTGCGGAGGCCAGTGTATTCAAGCCGCCCAAAGGCCACTGACTTGGCTTAACGACTGTCGTCTAAAAACAGCAACCGGGATCGACGGCTTAATGTGCCTTTCGAAGCACGGAGGTGCTTGACATAAATAAACTCATCCATAGACGGGGTACGGTCGACAATGCTTAACTTGCGTGATCACGATTCGACTGCCACGCGCAACGACGCCATCGAGCTCCTCATCGTATAAGAAAGTATTTTGATTACTTGTGTACACAGACATGTTGTGTATTTAGCGAATATCTTTATAGAGGGTCTTACGTCCACCTGGAGGGAAATCTGTATGAGTTAAATAATATTGATAGGAAACAATAGTGAAAAAAGTCTTCAGTTTAATTGACTTTCAATTTAATCTGGGGTCTAAGTCACTCTCCACTATCTTTATAGCCAAAGTCAACCTCATCTGCACGTGGTGCACCGTGCCGACTACCGAAAGAGGCTCTGGCAAAAGAGAGGTAGGGCAGTGTATTTACAAGCTGCCCGACTGGGGAAATACTTCCACCTCACAGAACACCGCAGCGATATATCAATTCCCTTGAGGGTTGTTGTGTTCCTGCGAGTGAGTGAGGTCACCAGGAAGGAAGGATTCGCTGTGTTGGCAGCGGTGGTGGCAGTGGCAACACGCAAGTGATATTTCATGTTGCTAACGTTTATATGGCTATGCCAACCGCTTTACATCAGGCGGGCGGGCTTGTTTGCCACCCGACGTTGTATATAAAAAAATATTCTAAGTAAAACTGCATTCAAAGATTGTTTATAATACTTTGATTGAGCCGGGAAATCCCATAAATTTCTAACGCAAATCGATCGGGTCACCTATATGGATCATATTCTAGAATAAGCATGGTATTTGAAACTACAGAAAAGAAATAAAAAATAAATAAAAGCAAATATTTATTCATCTTCGACGTTTCGTCAACTACGAAACTACGATAGTCTTCCTTTCTTTATTTTCTTAATAACGTTTGTTAAAAATATTTTAGGGATACCAATCCATCACCGGACTATATTCCGATGTACATCGAGAACCAATAAACCAGAAGGATAAGAGTCAAACTCACACAGAAGAAATTAGTGAACTGCGGAAATATCTTGAGGAAGTGGATTCAAAACAATCGCGACTTGCGAAAGAAAATGTGACTCTTCATGAACAGTTATCAAAATTAATGATCAAGGTGGAAGAATTGGAAAGCAGAATTAGGTAAATCTTAGCTACGCGGCTAAAAAATATTTATTATTGATATTTTGACTACTGTGTTTATGTTGTTTCGTGCTGTTTGTTTGAGCATATATGTCCGTGATGTCGCAACTGGTCCTAACTGAAAATCAGTGCCGGGTCTGCTACAGATTTCGGTTTTTATACTGAGTTGGGACCATTTTCTTAGATACCTAATAATTCTGTCTGTTAGACTATTACAATACAATTAGAATGAATTGATTGATAGACTTGTTTGTATAGTGCTGTGTAATGCGCAAATGAATGTTTTTCTTTATTTCTTTACTTTTAAAACTTGCAAAAAAAAATCTTTATCACTGTTTTTATTTTCTGATAACGACATACCAAATAGAAATATTGGGTATGGCATGACACCCACCGATAATGCATACATTTTTTTATCGGGACGAGGCCTACCGCCTACCTCACCTTCCCACCACTATGTCTCCTACATGTGTAGCCAGGATTAACAACGGCGACCACCAAAAAAGGCAATGAACAGTGAAGTTCATTGCAATCCCAGGGTTAGACTACGGCTACTGCCTTAGAATTTGACTTCCCCTCTTAACAATATGTGAAACAACAATATGGCAATTATGGCATTAATACCCTAAAGAGATAATGCATACATACTGATATTAGATAATTTTACAGAAATCAAGAAACTCGTCCGAAATCGCAACAGCCGAAATGTCCACCGCCACCTCCCCCTCCTCCACCGCCACCCCCTCCAGTACCACCTCCTCTTCCACCGCAAACTATATCGAAACCTCTGACAAGGTCGAACACAATGCCAAGATGTGGCTCGGCACCATCGAGTATCGCTGCTCCAAGGCTCACCATCACTCCCCAAGACATAGCCAAGGTCAAGTTGAGGAAAACTAAGGTAAAATAAATGTTTCTAATGTAAATAAATGTTTCTGGACAATTTACACAGCGCCATCTAGTCCCAAATTAAGCGCAAAGCTTGTGTTATGGGTAGATACTAGACAACTGATAAATGTACTTAAATGCATTTCTTTTTGTAAATACATACTTATAATACATAGAAAACACCCAGACCAAGGCAAGCAGACGTGTTCATGCACACAAATGTTTGTCTTGTGCGGGAATCGAACCCGCGACCTCGGAGTCAAAGTGGCCATTGCTAACTATTCGACCACCGAGCTCGTCGTAACTCTGCGTATCAAGATTACCTATACTTATATCTATGTTCAGACGCTACTTATTACTAGTTCATGACAATTTGGATTTGTGTTGCTAATGCAACGAAACAGACACGCCAATTTTTTCGTAATCAACACTATAAACATATTGAGTACCATCACAGAATAATATACACTGTACCACACAGGTTCATGTATAAAGGTACATTAGATAATCATCTTTCGGCATCAACCTATAATCATCCCACTGTTGGGATCCGGGTCTCCCTTCAGACCAAACTCGTTCTAGTGCCAAATGAGCGATGTCAAATGTAAAGGAACTAGGGAATCCACTAGATTTATGCGCACCGACGAAATGTCTATGAAGAAGATTGTTTGGCTACAGAGTATTGTCACAGTATTGCCCATTTATTAAGTATACCTGCAGCTTCACCAAGCAATTATTATACTACAGAAGCTAACAATATTCACTCTTGTTTGTCGCTAATTGTGAGTATGTACTTACTTTTGAATTCTAGGACAACCCAGTGCAATCGAAACCACTGCCGAAAGACAATCATTTACCATTAGTAACGAATCAAATGCTGAAAGCGACGCGCGCCAAGCTCGGCCGTGGGAAACCTGTAGCAGCGTCCACGCCTAAACAACAATTCTCAGACTTAGAGAAGTGAGTCCGGTGTTTCGTGATCAATGTTATTATTCTTTCGAAGTTCGATTTTAATGCAACACAGTTTATATTGCCTTTTCTACATTCTGTACAACAATTTTTTGTAAGTTTTTGAAATGTTAATAATTTGGACACAAAATTTTTTTGACATAATAATTCTTCCTTTTCCTTTCGCTACCCTATTTATCACCATTATCAGTAAAAACACAGAATAAGAAATAGTACCTAATAAAGTAGTAAGACTAGTAAGAGTTTGATTATAAACTCTAACGAGAGTTTAGGTGAATTTTGACATCATCTTCAACAGTTTTTATAGCCGTATACGTACGAAAATCCTCTGTCTCTATCTTAATATTGGATATATCCTTTTCAGATGCCTGCTATCGGAAGTATCGGTGACATCGCTTTACAGAGGGCGGGTGGCCCGGAACACTTTCCGCAGCGCAGAGGAGCTTCGGCCACGACCATATCCCTCTTCTCGTTGCTCGCGTTCGCCACGTTCAGCACGTTCTAACTCTGTACCGCGACCCCAATCACCTCGGAAGTCATCTAATGTCTCTATATCAAAATAAAGCAGGACTAGAGAATGTGCGACATTTTTCACGATCACATGTCCAATGTTATCGAAATAATTACAAATTATTTTGATAACTATGTTGTCAAATACTTGACTATTTTATATTATTAAACAATATAGGTATATTTATATGAATAATTATTATTGTTTTGAAATGATAGAACTGACTGTGATAGAGTATTGCATCTAAGGATCAATTTTTCATCTAAATCATGTAAGTATTAGGTATTGAATACTTTGCGCAAATGGCTGTATCAGTGACAATTTTTTTTGCTCAATATTAACATTGAGAGAGAAAAATATGAAATTGATACCTACACTTGTTTGAGGTACACAGGTACTTCAAACATTTTTTTTTATACTACGTCGGGCTACGAGCACATAACCTTAGGTTAAGTGCTCGTAGACGTCGGGTGATAGACAAGCATACGGCCCACCTGAAGTGAAGCGGTTACCGTAAATTGAATGCATTTTTGAAAAAACTTATTTAAAATGCAATCTACTACTATCAGCGAGTATTTTTTCACTCAATATTAGCATTGAGAGAGAAAATATTATCAAATAGATTCACAAGAAGCTCAAACTTTAAAGGATTTTCGAAATATGTAGCTCATTTGAGATGCAATTTTCTAATCAGCCTTATGTATCTATTTATCCGACATTGAATTTTATAATTGTATTGATATATACGATAAGATTTATAGAAGGTATTGTGTATTACTGTCATAAAATAATTTGGAGATGATCAAGTAATAAAGATATTATACTTTTTTTGTTTGTTTATTTCATGAGAGATTAAGCAGATTCATGCTAAAATTGTTTATTTTTATTCACATAAATTACTTCTGATTAAAGGCCCAAGCAGACATGCTATTTAGTTCACAAGGACAAATAGCGACCTTCTGTCCCTATGCCAAATGGCTACCTCTTTTTGGATCCGAATATAATATGATACGCTTATGCGACGCGTTGTATTACTTACGCGATGCGTTGTACATATATTACCGCCAACCGCGCTTTTAATGCAACAAATCCATCCTTCTCTGTGCCTCCACTCACTCGCAGGAACGTAACGCTCAAAGAACTGTCATTTGGTGGCAGTATTCTGTGAGGTGGAAATACTCTCGCAGTCAGCTACAATAATAAATCCGTAACTACTAAGCCGTTTTTAATGTTACTTTGCTTGTGTACTTGCAAGTTTTTATACTACTTCGGGTGGCAAACAAGCTTACGGTCTGCCTGATGTAGAGAGGTTACCGTAGCTGTGTAGCTGTATGTATACGTATATTATTCTCAATATATTTATGAAAATCTTATTTACGTTCATAAAAATCAAACCAAATTTAGGAAAAACAGTGATCTCCATCAATTAAATTTAAGAAATAAAAACAAACTCGCTATGCATATTACTAGGCTCCATAAAATCTCTAACTCGTTCCCAGGTCAATGTATACGCTTCTACAATAAACTTCCAAACGACGCGTTTAAATTATCCATGGGTAAATTTAAGAAATATATCAAAACTAGACTATGTCAAAAGGCTTACTATTGTATCTCGGATTACATAAATGATAAAAGTATTTGGAAATGAATTGCTCTTGTTATGTTATGTTAATGATTGTATTTGTATTTAATGTAACGTTATTGGCAATTAAAAGAGTCGGCCTTGAGTTTCTTGCCAGTTCTTCTCAAGAAGCCCCGTCGCCGGAACTGGCACTTAAATTCACTTTCACATTCAAGATAGTGTGATGAAAGTGAATCTAAGCTCTGCGGATTTAGAGTAGTAATGATTTATACATATTCTTATATTTAATTTGTATGACGTTTCTAAGTGCTTTATAAAGTCCAAGGAATAAAGATATTTTGAATTTTGAATTTTTTGAATATGTGAACCCTTGCAACATGAAATATCGCTCGCGCGCAGCAACCTTCGCAGCCAACGCAATAACTTTCTACCTGGTGACCTTACTCGCGGGAACACAACCACTCTCACGGGAAGGGCAGATATTTTGAAATTAAAACACTGGATATATATAATTTTTTTGTTTTTTATTTTGTGCTAGGACCTAAATTATTTGTAGATAAAATGGAGCTTCGACCCAGAAGCTGGAAAGCTGTCAAATGCAAGCTAAGACACAATTCATTTACACTAGCATGTCTACACTTACAAGTGAGAACCCAGGCCTAGGATTTTGGCACTCAGACACAGAAAACCAAAAAACTTAAATCGTTTTAATTCGAAAAAAAATCTAGACCAAGACAAATAAAATTACTGCATAATTGCAAAATAATCTCGAACTGAAGTGTGATTGCCAAACAGAACAAAGAAAGAAAGAATCTCGTATATGACGTATTTTTGTTATTGATTGAAATTTAAATTTAAATAATTTGTTTGTTGTACCGCTAAAGAATACACAGTAATTTTTACATTTTAAAAATACATTATTATATTGTATTTACCGTACCGACTGAAACACAACTGTGCTTTGCACACGCTCGTGTAATTTATCATGGCTATTTTAAATTGTTGGTTAATGTTGTAACATCGTGTTTTTAAAAAAATACTCACCAGTTCATTTATTGGAAATAGTTTTTACTGGAAATCAACACTCTGTAACTATATTAACATGGATTTTAGCTCGCATAATCCAATTACGTCCAACGCATTAAATTTAGCTGCCAGGAACAATGAAGTAGACATTGTGGAGACTTTACTAAAGAAAATGAATCCAAATTGTGTCGATAACAGAGGTTGGACATGTCTACACGAGGCAGCTAGTAGTGATAGCTATGAAAGCCTATTATTAATATTACAACACCCTGATTGCCGACCGCTAGCGGAGACACACGAAGGGCACACTGCACTGTATTTAGCTTGTCGAAGCAAATGTTCCATTAAGACAATTAAGGCACTTCTTGACAGTGTAGAAGATATAGCAAATTATGGCAGCACGGAGGGTGTTACTCCTTTGCATATAGTTAGTGGTGAAGGACGAATAGAACTAATACAACTGTTGATAGAGTATGGAGCAATGATTAACGTTCAGGATTTTGATGGAGATACCCCTCTACACGACGCAGCATTGGCTGGTTGCCATGAAGCTGTACTTGTTCTGCTGCATGCTGGAGCTGACCCAGGGATAATGAATGATCCAAATTATTACACTCCATTTCACTTAGCATGTTGTAAAGGCTGTTGTCAAACCGTGAAGAATATCTTTCCCTATGTACCTGATATCGACCAGCAAGCTGCTGGCGGGCGGAGTGCCCTAATGTCAGCAGTGTCAGCATGCTCAGTAGAAGTAGTAAAGTTTCTATTAGAAAATAAAGCCGATCCACATATTAGGAATAAGAGCAATCGAACAGCTCTGGATATGGCTTTAAGAAATGGTGAAATTGAAATATTTAAAATTCTACTATCAGCTTCAGATAGAAGGGAGATAAATCCAAATATAGTTCTTGATGCTTGCAAACCACATTATTTTAAATTGGAGATACTAGAAGCTTTACTGTATCATGAATCCATAGGACCAGAATTTTTTAATTTCGTTGAACCATTTCATTTGTTTGTAGAAACAGTTGGATTTGTGAGACATTTTTATCTAACGAACCTTCCCATAAACTCATACTTGAATATATGTGACTATATTTATTCCCAGTCTCCTGAGAAATTCAGGGAGTTTTTCTATACGTTTCTCTCGAAAGGAGTATCTGTGAATGCAGTCTGCAATGAGTGTCCAGCGCTGGTGTACATACATTATTGCATGCATTCCAGGTCATTTCCAGAAGTAAGTGATAACATCTTAAAAATCTGCACGCACAAAAAAGCATGACTCATTGCCACATTCCGCCTGAGCTGAGCGTGCAAGCCAGAGTGCCTATATTTCTTATGACATTATTACGTAAAATTATCTACTTTACAGGCAACTAATTTTTTTTTAGCTTTTTGACCTGGCTTTTTCATAGAGGCTTCTAATTTACTGCTGGGGTAACCACCACTACATTTTTTTCTCTTTATTCCTGTATGCCACCATGGTACTGTAAATGTAAAAATCATTTTTGTAAAGAAATCACTTTTAATACCTCTATTTTTATCTACTTTTTATAGTTGGCCACCATAATGGGCTCTCTTGCTCGAAAGGTACGAGTATACAGTTGGTAGTTCACTTTCATTCATTTATAAATGTTCACAACATGAAATATCACTTGTGATGACGTCCGTTCCTAGTACCTCTCTCACTCCCAGGAACACAACAAGGGAAATTGTTATTTGGATCTGGCATTTTGTGGAGTAGAGGTACCTGCATAGTCATGCAGCTTATAAATATGATATGTCCTACTCTTTTGCGAAAGCCTCGTTTGTCAGTCGGCTGCACTAGAGGTGTAAGTGAGGCTGGCATTGGCTCAAAAATGTTTGAATATGTACTACTCATACCCAATAAAAGATTTTATGTTATATTACAATGCATTGTAGTTGCCAGGTGTGACTGTCTGTATAACTTTATTCTTTATATACTACTTCGGGTGGGAAACAAGCATACGGCCCACCTGATGTCAAGCAGTTACCGTAGCCATATTAACGCTCGCAACATAAAATATCGCTCGCGCGCTGCCAAGGCAGCATATCCTTTCTTGTGTCCTCACTCAATCGCAGGAACACGACAACCCTCAAGGGAATTGTTATACGGTATTCTGTAAGGTGGAGGTACATTGTGTGCAAGCGAGAGCGCGGAACTATCCACAGGGAGGCACGATCGGCCTAAGCGTTCGGCTTTTGACGCATCTATCTCTCTTCCACTCCATCGGCCGATGTTCATATGACGTTATCACGTAAAATTATCGTAAACCAACTTTACAGACGACCAATTTGTTTTGTGTATGTTTCAGGTGTTTACAATACTCAGAGAACATGGATGCAATATAGACTATTGCACCACTAAGTCATGTTTACACAAGGATGGTTGTATACCAGATGCTTTTGTGGCTTCTCTGACTACATACCCTGAAACATCCCTCTATATGTTGCCCTATACCATCCATTGTGATCCTGGAGCTCTGCTAAAATTTGCAGTTGAAAATGGATTGTCACATAGAATATCACAAGTGAGTTTCATTTTGTAATATAGTAAATATTAACAAAAAATATTAAAACGAATGTGATTACATATTTTTAATTTCCAAATGAATTTTTTTTTGTATACTACGTCAGGTGGCGACAAGCATACGGCCCGCCCGATGTGAAGCGGTTACCGTAGCCATATTGATCGCTCGCAACATAAAATATCGCTCGCGCGCCGCTGGTGACTCGATGAACACAACAATCTAATCTCTCTTTTGCCAGAGCCTCTTTCGCTAGTCGACAGGTTGCACCACTTGTAACTTACAATTACGCTCCCTACCTCTCTTCGCCAGAGCTTCGTTTGTCAGTCAGCAGGATGCACCGCGTGCAGGTGAAGTTGGCTTTGATTCAAAGATGTTGATGAACCACTTACACCCCATGTGTATAATTTATGTGTTTATTATGGAAAGCAGTTAATACTATTATCAAGTAATTACAGCAGCAATACTATTTACCTGACTTCTTTATGACAGTCTAAATAAAAATTGTTCTAATTATTTCAGATACAACCAAAACTAATGTCCAAGATAGACATTAACTTTGAGGGAATGTCTGCAGAGCAACTCCCTTACCTTGTGCCATCCCTGAAGCATTTGTGCCGGCTTAGAGTGCGTAGTGCACTAAGAAATAGAAAGGGTGGAATATCATCTACTGATCACTTCCTCAATATACTCGATAGTGTACCAATACCAAATATTATGAAAAATTATCTTCGTTTCTTTTAAATCATTGTAGGTTCATCTACATGAGAACGATGTTGACTTAAATGAAAGATATTATAATATTTATATGCATTTATTTAATTTGTTGTAAATATAATTTATATAGAATATCTTGTGTCTTTCTGCTCAATTGTAAAAATATAAAATGCTATACAACATAGTTTTATCCTTATTATACCTATTAAATAATATACATTATATACACATGAATAATAACATGATAATACTTGATTATATTACATAAGGATTACTTGAAATTTGCTCCATTTGCCATGAAATCTTCAATTTCAGCAACACTGTAAAAATGATAAATAATAAAGGTATAATATTAATATTAAAATATATACAAAACATAATTTAAAAATAAATGATTGTGTAAAAAAAACCTATTGATACTGGTTGTATAACAAACGATGCAAATAAAAGTCAGCACAACCAAGTATTTTTTTGTATACTACGTCGGATGGCAGAAAAGCATACGGCCTGCCTGATGTGAAGCGAAGCAGTTACTGTAGGCATATAAACGCTCGCGACATGAAATATCGCTCATGCGCCGCCACCCTATGTATACAGTAAGTTGACAATGCATGAGTGATCTACGTACGCACCAGTTGTTTCAAGCTTTCATAGACTACCGTAAATATTTTATCGTCCGGCTGGCCATTAGCTACTTTACTACATTTCTTTAAAAAGTAACATACTATTCGGCGATTAGAAATGAGACGAAATAACAATAATTTCGTTTTTACAATTTAAACTTTGTCAATTTGATATTGGAGCAGCCAGTAGCCTTACGCCGAGCCACAAAACTGCACACTGTTCATCCTAAATAACAGACAATCCATGCCCAAACATTGCTTTCTTATTTAGATGGTATTGTGTAGTAACCTTATACTATGTAGAAAAATTGTAGATACAAGCGCAAAACAGCGAGCGTTTATTAACAGACGAACGCCGTTTGCAATCAGACAATTTTAAGATGTGTAAAACAGTTGTCGCGGGCATAAGCTTGTACTAAGTACATACGCAAGTAAGTCATTACGTTGTTGCGTGATTCTTCATTTTAACGAATACGGTATGTTCCGGGATAAAGTGAAAGGGGGTGATAATAAATAATAAATATAGACAAAAAGTATAAAAATATATGTTATCTATTTTTTTTTTTCATCTATTAGGATTTTTATTTTTCATTATGGATTCTATGTGAAACATCGATTTCTTTCAAAGTCAATGTCGATTTCGTTGAAATAAAAAAAAAATCGTATCAGTTAGTAAGCAAAGAAAATACAATACCAAATAGCCAGCAAAAAAGCGACTGTTATTACCGAAAGTGTGCTTTTAGTTAAAAAATGTTTTGTTTTTCTACGAATTTTTTCAATATAGGTGCATAAAGTCCTTAGTGAAAAATAAAAATCTTAATTCAATAAAAAAAAAGAAGACATTTTTATTTTTTTAATATTTTTTGTCGATAATCTTTGGTCTATTTTCACCCCCTTCAGGGTTACACTGTATAATAGAGTACTTACGTCCTGGGCACGAAGGTAAGATTCTCGACACCACTATCGGTGATGAGCACGTCATCCTCGATGCGCACGCCGCCGAATCCGCGGAATCGCTCCACTACATCCCAGTCGAAGAAATGCGATTGATCTGGGTTGTTCTTAGCGTTGTCCAAGAGCTGATAAACAGAGATTAAAGTTATTTATAAAACTATGCCATTTTGAATCATCTAACTTTGAAACTAACATGCGTTAACTTTTTCTTTTTTTATGCTACTAATGTTCCCTGGGGGAGATTACTCCCACAAGAAAAAAGGTCGTCGCCGTCGTCAACCCTTTCTCATCCCACTGCTGGGATACGGGTCTTCCCTCAACCTCAATTGAAGGGGTTTAGAGCATCTATACCACACTGCTCAACTGTGGGTTGGCGGAGGATGAGAGACCGCTGACTTAGCTTAACGACTATCATCTAATCTACTGACAACAACCGGGACCGACGACTTAATATGCCCTCCAAAGCACGGAGGAGCTCGAGATAATATAAACCCATCCATGGACAGGCGACTTTGCTTAACTTGAGTGTTCGATTAAACTGACGCCATCGAGCTTGAAAGCTCTTGAAAGCATCGAGAATTGAAAGCAATTGTTATTTGAAACAGGTAATAAAGTTTAATTAGGTTTCTGAATTCCGGAATAGATTCCGTGTGTGCCAGGCTGGCCTCACCCTGGGTATGAAGTAGCAGCCGGGCTCGATGGTGAGTATCATGCCGGCGGCGAGCCGGCGCGCGGTGCGCAGGCGCGCCAGCGGGCCGGCGGGCCGCGGCGGGCAGTGCGGCAGGTAGCCGCCCACGTCGTGCACGTCCAGCCCCAGCAGGTGGCCCAGCCCGTGCGGCTGCAGGATGCCGTTTACGCCCTTCTGCAATCAAAAGACAGGAGGGGTTTTTACAGGGTATGTGACGCCTATAGTACTGGAAGCATCCATAGGCTGCAATGAATGCTTACATCAGATCTGCGTTCTTAAAATTTTAATAACTTAAGTCCGAAGTGTTTTATGGTCGATCAAATTTTGATGGGAAAGTCCATTTTAAAAGTATGAAATATAAAAAATAAACACCTACTACCATTGTGGAAACAATAAAAAATACTATAACTTTTGTTACGGTACTAGCTACATAAACGCAATATTTAACATAGCTGTCGCACAAATTTCTGATTTAATGCATATAAAATAGCGCGGTGTGACGTCATAAAATTGTAGCTATTTGTATGGAGCGTTTTCGGGATAGTCCAAAACTGTGATCTTCAAGTTATCATATCTCGAGAAGTTTTTATGCTATAGAAGTAATTCTTTCACCTATAGTTATATTTTAGTGACGTCTTTATATAATAAATCGAAAAAAAAAATGGTTCACAAGCCTTGCATATTTATGCATGAACACACACAATGTTAGACCTGAGCGGGAAGTGCTGGAATTGAACTTGTAGCCTTTGATGACATATTACTACCGATCATCGGCATACAATATTACATAGGTGATAATTAAAGTAGTCATTGCCTGCCAGGCTCGTTAAGGCTCGTTATAACTTTCAAAGAGAATTAATGTGTTCCTTTGAGTGACGAAGATGGATATCAAAGTGATCGACTAAAGGTCCAGGTCCAGGTAGTTTTTCAGGTGTCACTTTTGTATGAGTAATAAGAATATTGTAAAGCTGTAAGTATGTATTACTTATACTGTGCTACTAGTATAAATGGAAGCTAGAATATGACCTTCCACTATAGATAATATATAACACAATCTACTCATTTTGTTGTCATTTTTTTATACTATCTTGAGTGGCAGACAAGAATATGGCCCGCCTAATGTGAAGAGGTTACCGTAGCCATATTAACGCTCGCAACAAGAAATATTGCTTGCGTGCTGCTATCCTCGCTGTCAACGCAGCAACTCCTTCCTTCCTTTTTGGTGACTTCATTCACTCGCAGGAACACAACACTAGGTACGGTAACTGTTTCACTTCAGGCGGGCCGTATACTTCTTTGATACCCGTCGTAGTATGGGTTCTCTCAGGGCTGAGTCAACGAATCACTATTATTTTTACTACCCCGCCACGCACTGTAACTGCTCGAGCAGTTTCATTGAGTAGATGTTCTATCGCTCTTAATTGTAGTCTATGCTTAGAATTTAAGAGAAGTTAACGAATAGGCTAGACGACAATTTTTTCTTTCGATTTGTTATGTAAGGTCGTCACAACAATATAATTATAGGTGAAAGAATTACTTCGATAGCATAAAAACTTCTCGAGACGATAACTTGTAAATCACAATTTTGGACTTTCCCGAAAACGCTCCATACAAAAGGCTACTGAATTATGACGTCACACTTATGTATTTTGTATACGTTAAAACAAAAATTTGTACGACAGCTATGTGAAATACTGCGTTTATGTAGCTAGTGCCATAACAAAAGTTATAGTATTTTTGATTGTTTTTCCAAAGTTAATATTTTTTTTTTATAACTTCATTCTTTTAAATTGGACTTTCCCACTACACTTTGATCGATCATAGAACAAGTCGGACATAAGTTATAAAATATCAACATCGCAGATCGTTCTAGTTTTGTATATTTTATGACACTGATAAGTATTTTTTATAATTTTTTATCATTGTCGTCTCGCCTATTAAAGTGTCTATTACGAGGTTTACCATACCAGAGGTTGCCATATGCCCGACTTTCGCCTGATTTGCTAGGCATTTTATTTAGCACTTGATTTGATTAGGTCGGGTCGGTATTATCCTAAGTCAGTCGGGCATTTTGAACTTTCGCACCGATCGTGTTGTTGCGAGGCGAGGCGCGGCGCGCAGATTTAATTAAATTAAATGAATTATCGGAAAAAGAGGAGCGTTACTTAGTTTTCGAACTTTTGAAATCAAATTTTAAATTTATATATAGTCTTTACCACTGGCAATATGCAACAATGAAGACTTGTCAAAAAGAGGAAACAAGAACGGTTGTTCTGTTTTTCCTGCGAGTGAGTGATAATGGTCAAAATGAAATTTGAACAACTCGCTCATACACGCAGCAATAAAACCAAACCATAGCGAGATTCATAAACGGAACAGCGCCATCTATCGAAATACTAGTGAAGATATTAATATTATTTTACAAGTAAAAGTTTTTATTAAAATTATAATAATATGCAATCAATTCTTGTTTTTAAATATACTTTTAAAAATAATAAATATATTTTTGACAAGTAACATGCCACGGATGTTAGCTTCAGAAGGCCAATAGGCTATTTGACCAACATTTTTTTCGGTTTAACATGTAGGGACGTCTCATTAAGAGGGGGTATAAAGGCAAATTGACAATTTTTGATTAGATGTATACCGTAAAACATAGGCCATTAATTACCCGAAAAAAAAATACAGATATTACAATATACTTAAAAGGGATTGGTCTGACTGAAAACATAAAATATGAATGTTTTATCGATAGAAATAAATCACGAAGTTACGTCTAATTTTCAACTAAACCTAACTTTTCATCAATATGGTTCGTACTAGCGAGCCCATATTTTAATACGTAGTATAAAATTATATTACTAAGCGATTTTACTAGCGATTTTTTTTAAAGATGTATATTTTACGCGCAATTAAAATAAAACGAATTCGGCGCTTACTACGTTCTTATTTGGCTCAGAACGCTCACGTCTGTCGCACCCGACCTACGGCGACAGGCATGTTTTATTTCATCTATCAGTTGTGATCACTCCGTTGAGACGAGAAGACTGTGTTTCTGTGCTCCGGTCCGAGAATATACTTCGTTGAAAATATGGCAAACAAAAAAAAAAATTTTTATACTACCTCGGCTGGCAGACAAGCATACGGCGTAAGCATAGGCGCCAATAGGCGGTTACCAACACCCCAACTAATAATTAAAATATTGAGAGAAATTGTAAACTAATAAATAATTATTCTTGCAAATAATTAATATTGAATGTGAGATTGATTATTGTTTCGTTGATGAGAAGATTAACCTTGAAATATCGACCCTTGCGCGTCCGCTTTAGAGCTCACAATACAATGCACAAACGGTGGACTAATGTCGGTACGAGTAGTATATGCAAAACAAAACGATACTTTTGACCACTCGAGTGCTGGTGCCCGTATGTAGTCACGATTTTTACAGTAACTTATACAGTACATAATTTAAAAAAGAAAAACGGGTTGCACTCCGGTAGTACAGGCAGAAGCGAAAAAAGCGTTGCGCATTTTTGAATATTTTGGAATGGTTACGGAATGTCTCACGAATTGCTTTATTTATCAGTATAAAAGTATGGACTATCATTTATGTGGTAAAACACAATATTCATTTATTGCGCTATCGTACACAAACATGACAATTTATATTACACTAGCTGACTCGCGCAACTTCGTCTGCTTGAGCTGCGTCTCTCAACGCTCTGTGCGTTGAGAGTGAAGCGTAAGCTTACCACTTCAAAGGTTATGGTGAGCCAATTTTAAAAGATGGACACATTCTATCACGGAGTTTTTTTTAGATCTTTTTAAGGTGAATAATTCCGTCGTATATAATTGTTAGACAGTAGTGGAGACTAAAATGGACCTGATGATGATGATGATGATGATGATATAATTGTTGCGAAACTTGAACTGCTTACGCAGCGCACGCAACGGCAGCTCTCAAAAGGAATATTTTTTCCAATTTTTGCAACATTTTTCATTGGTGCTCCGCTCCTATTGGTGATAGCGTGATGTTATCTGTTATAGACTTATAGCCCACACCTTTCTTCGAAAAATAGGCTATCTAACCCTAAAATATTTTTTCAATTCGAATAAGTAGTTCCTGAGATTAGCGCGTTCAAACAAACAAACAAACTCTTCAGCTTTATAATACCTCAATATTACCTCTTCTCCTACGCCGCGCCGGCGGCCTACCCTCCCCTCGTCTTACGAATTTTCGATCAGGTCACGTGTCCTGACGCAAGTTTAATATTTTTTACCCATCCCAAGAAGTGCACGACGCTGTTAATGCTACGTACGACCAATGGAGCGATAGAACTCTTACAGTGATATATGTTATTAACGGATCACTCTCTGTTGCGACTTGAGGAGACGTTTTCAGAGTAAAAGTTGTTTACATATAAATTCTTCAACACGTAAATAAAAACCTTTAAGAATATCGTGATTTAAAAATAAAATAATAGAAGTAATTTCAGTAATTATAAATAAATCCAAACTAATATTATAAATGTGAAAGTGTGTTTGTTTGTTTGTCCTTCTTTCACGTCGAAAGTAACAAACGGATTGACATGATTATTTTTTGAGATAGTGACCTGGAGAGTGACATAGGCTACTCTTTATCCCGGAAAAACATCTTATTTCCGCGGGAAAAAATAAAATTTATAATCATTTGTCCTTCCATTACGTCGAAAGGAACCCATGTACCTACATATTTTTTTTAACAGGGATAGGTTACGGCCTGGAGAGTGACATAAGCTACTCTTTATCTCAGAAAAACACCACGTGAAAAAATATTTTTTTTATAAATATTTGTCATTCTTTCACATCAAAAGAAACTTAAGTGCGGACATAATTTTTTTAAATGGGGATAGCTTACGGTCAGGAGAGTAATACAGGCTACTTTTTATCCCGGAAAAATATCTTATTCCCGTGGGAAAAAATAAACTTGGTAATCATTTGTCCTTTTTTTACGTCGAAAGAAACCTAAATGCCGATATGATTTTTTTAACAGGGATAGTTTACGATCTGGTGAGTGACATAAGCTAATATTTATCCTGGAAAAACATCTTATTTCCATGGGTTTTTTTTTACATAAAAATTTGTACTTTCACGTCAAAAGGAACCGAAGTACGGAATATGATTTTTTTAATGAGGATAGTATACGGTGTGGAGAGTGACGTAGGCTAATTTTCATCCAGGAAAAACATTTTATTCCCACGGAAAAAAATATAGTGTATAATAATTTGTCCTTCTTTCACGTTTACATACATACATACTTACTATGTTTTGTGTTTGATTTTAAATCCTTCGTCGTCAGAGGGCGTGGGTTTGATACCCGCAGAGGGCAAACATTTATGTGGTGAACAATTTTTATGTCTTGAGTGTGGTCGTTCCATCCATACTAATATTATTAGTCTTAATGTAAGTAAATTCGTTTGTTTGTTATTTCTTCACGCCTTAACTATGCAGCCGAATATCATTAAAATTCGTATATATTGGTACTTCTTTTTATCCCACGAAGTAAAAAAATTACAACAAGAAAAAATATACACACAATGGCAGTCCCCCTAGACCACGCGGGCGAAGCCGCGGGTAACAGCTAGTAAATAAATAAATATTTCTGGACAATTTACACAGCGCCATCTAGACCCAAATTAAGCCCAAAGATTGTGGGTTCTAGACAACTGATAAATGTACTTAAATACATTTTTTTTCGTAAGTACATACTTATAATATTTGTATTATATATTATTATATTATAATATATGTATTTAAGTAGAAAACACCCAGACCAAGACTCTTGTTCTTCACACAAATGCTTGATTTGTGCGGGAATCGAACCCGCGACCTCGGAGTCAACGTGGCCATCGCGAACCATTCGACCACCGAGCTCGTCAAATTAGGTGCTTATATTATTTTATTGTTCTTTTTTTTTTCAGATCAGCTTCTAATTTAAAGAATATTTCGGCAACTAATGACTATGAAAGTTTGGCACATATCCATTCCACTAAAAATCGTACATAATAGATGAACCGACTCGCACTTAGCCAGTATTTATCTGATTATTTTAGGTATACTGTGCAAAAAAACGCAGGGCGGTGCGGGGAGACCTTTTCATTCCGAGCGACGGACGTGTGCGGGACGTATGAAGCGCGCGGGTGAAATCTGATATTTTTCTAGCTTTATGCGCGCTCTTAAGTGAAAATATATGCTTTAAAGCAGGGTTTCCCAACCTTTTTTACATCAAGGCTTCCCGGATCACAAATATTATTTTCATCCCCCCCCCCCCATAAATTTTTCAGTAAGTAAGTACCTACAATAAAAATCGCATTATTTTATCAACATTTATTTTTATGTAATTTGTACAAAAAGAATCACAAAATGAACTTTGACTAAATTAAAACGTTTTTATCAACCAATCTATAAGAGTACTAGGGAGTATAGTGACAATACTAGTGAGATACTTGAGCTTGCATTCTCCCTACAGTGTTTACTTCATTAACGCATTGAAATAATTTTTCTATTGAAAACACAAACGTCTCAAGCCCCCCTTGACATCCCTCTACGCCCCACTAGGGGGGCGCGCCCCACTGGTTGGGAAACCCTGCTTTAAAGTATTTATTATTCGTGAAAATTAGGCATTTTTAGTTCATAAGTTAGGCAAGTATAAATTTCTTCAGAGATGGATACTAACACGGACTTACACATCACTAATACTGCATCCTATCTCCTTCACACAGCCTATGCCGGTGAAATATCTTGTAGTGTAATAGGAGTTTAAGATGTACCTGAATCATTTCTTCAACGTCGCCTTTGAGAAGACCACCCTTTTTTAAATGTTCCAGCATCACTCGGTTAGCAGTCAAGTGCATATCATCCCACATCACTCCTGGCTTTCCTTCTCTGTAACAATGGAGGTACATACATCAATTATTTAGTAAATTAACTTTTGCCCAACCTAAAATCTATATATATAAAAATCAATGCCACTTTTCGTTGTAATTTTATAACTCAAGAACGGGCTCACCTATCCAAACCAAATGTTTAGGGTTTAGTCGGACTATTTAGTAGATGGTTTAGGTGAAGTTTGCACAAAATCGGTAGAGCGGTTCTTCATTTATCACATTTTTTGTAACAATTGAATTCAATAAACGGCGGATCATTTTGTTAATGGGGATTTTGCAGTCAAATTGAAACTTTTTTCAGATGGGGATTGTGCTGTCAAATTGAAACTTTTTTCAGTGTTGACAGTACAGGCATGTTGTTATGTCATTCATGCGGTCATTTCATTTTGGACGTGCTTCGACTTTATGTTGCCTGTTCCAGTCGGTACCCCCAGCCGTTTGTTTATACATGCTCAAAATGGAAAAACAAAAAATATTGTTTATCCTAATGTTTTGGATTAAGTTTTAAAATAGCTAGCAATTAATAAAATATTTTTTTGTTTGAATAAATGAAATTGGTGTTCCAATTTTTTTATTTTTTATTATTTCACTTTATACGTAGCGAAGCACGTACCGGGCCGCTAGTATATATATAAAAATGAATCCCTATTTCCATTGGCCACGGCATCATGCGTGAACGGCAGGACCGATTTCGCTACCTATTTCTTTTTATGTTGTATTTGTTATTGTTAGGAGAAGGCGCGAAATATTTGTAACTTTATGTCGTTTGACAGAACTGTCAGTCATTTGACAGATTCCGAAACTAATTCGAATTCAATATTCATTGCTAAGAAGATAGGACAACGTTTGTAAGGTCTGCTGTACAAAATAAACCAACAAACAATAATAGAATTTAAAAACTTGAAACTATTTGAGGATCTTCAAATTAAATTTTGCGCTTGGACGATGCATGGCATTCAGGTACCACACGGCTGTTCAATCCAGGCAGGCGGTCACTAATTGGCCCACTAACATATTCAAATGTGCCTCCCAACATCACTGGTCGACCGGGTCTTTTCAGAGGTTTAGATGTAATTTTAAACTAATATTCATTTATGGTGGCTCGAAAGCTGATAAGAATTCGAAATTATAACCCACATTCAAAACTGATCGGGCAGCCTTGACGGAGTATTTTCGTAGCTTTGGTTTTTATTTTTTGGTGTGATATCGTTCTTATAGATCGATGAACGCCGGCTGCACGCACGAAAAAGCATGATTCAGTGTCTCGTTCCGCCTGAGCCGAGCGTGCAAGTGAGAACGCGGAACAAGCGATAGAGAGGCACGATCGGCCTAAGCGCCGCCTTGTGATGCATCTATCTCTCTTCCACTCCATCGGCCGATGTTTTCTTAGGACGTAATCATACATATCTTTAATATAAAAATGAATAGCTGAATTTGTTGCTAAGCGCAAATCTCGAGAACATTTGAACCGATTTCGCTAATTCTTTTTTTAGAATATTCCTTGAAGTACGAGGATGGTTCTTACGCAGACAAAAATTTAAATAATTGCCAGGAAAGTAAAACACCACTTTTACCCGTGCCAAACCGGGGCGGGCAGCTAGTCAGCATATAAAATTATCGTCCGTAAACCGACTTAACGCCAATATTTTTTATTTATTTGCTCTTTGTACCGCTTGTAGACCGTGTCACAGCCAACGCAGCTCTGCAGCATTACCTGATGACAGCATCCCTGGCGAAAAGTACGGCTTCATAGATGAGTTTTTGATCCTCAGTGAACTTGCCGTTGGCGGGGAACGAGCACGTGATATCGGCCGCGTATCCCGCGTAGTTGCCGCCCATGTCGAATAAACTGAAACGAAACACATGGTTGTGAAGATTGTTATTTTAGCGGATAGATACGCAAAGTGGTATATACCTATCAACATGGGCCGATTTCGATAAACATTAAATAAAATTAATATACAGTCAAGGATCATACGTACAGTTCCACCCGTCATACCTTTAATCTATATAAATAAAAATGAATGTTGCTAAGCTCAAAACTCGAGAACGGCACGACCAATTCGGCAATATTTTTTTTTCTTTAAGGCAAACGGAAAGTTTTAATAAAGAGAAAATATAAAAAATGCGTGATAAATAGTAAACTTTGGACTTGTTTTGAATAAGACACATATTTTTATGACATTAAAATTAGAGTTTAATAATTTCTATTTCTAAACAATGATTTATTTATTTAAACTACAAAATAAATTTAAGATTTTTTTATTATCGTAGTAAATGTGTATTTTACACAATGTTAAAGATAAGGTACATTCATGTACATATTTGTAAAGTAGGCACAACGGAAATCAGAAAATGTTTAGGTGAGGTATATTAGATAGTTCTGTCTACCTATACTTCACTTGTCATGTCATCAATCATGTCACCTATTCGTTATTGTTATTAAAAATAAATATAGTTTTTTTGTACACCTACCATATAGTAAACAGATATAAAAATACCTAAATATCGACGGTCCCTACGTATAAAGCGACATCAAAAGTGGCAAATTTTGTATGTTGCATATTTTCTTTTAAAATTGATTAAATATAATTAAAAAGTATAAAATGAACTCATTTGTTCAATAATAATATGCTTTAAATACTATATCGTAATATAAGCAGACCGTCGATATCCTTGGACAAATGACACACAGCCATCTAGTTACAAACTAAGCAAAGCTTATACTAGATAACTGATAGATATACTTAAGTACATTCCTTTTGGTAAATACATACATATAATAATTGACCAAGAGAAATAAACATGTTCATGCACACAAATTTTTGTATTGTGCTGGGATCGAATCCGCGACCTCGGAGTCAATGTAGCCATTGCTAGCCTTTCGACCACCAGGCTTGTCAATGAAGGACATGATACCTTTGGAGTTGGACACACAGGTCTAGAACTTAACACTTGCTTAGTTTTAATCACAGTTTAAATATTTGTCTGTTTTTAAAGTAAATATGACATTATGTAAGTGCAACTTCACCTGCACGCGGTGCACCCTGCTGACTGACAAACGAAGCTCTGGCGAAAAGAGAGGTAGGGAGCGTAATTGTAAGCTACCCGACTGGGGAATGTACCTCCACTTCACAGAATACCGCAGTCAAATAACAATTCCCTTGAGGGTTGTTGTGTTCCTGCGAGTGAGTGAGATCACCAGAAGGGGAGGAGATGCTGCGTTGGCAGCGGGGGTGGCGGCGCGCGAGCGTTAATAAGGCTACGGTAACCGCTTCACTTAAGGCGGGCCGTATGCTTGTCTACCACCCGACGTAGTATGAAAAAAAAAATGTTAATATGACATATATAAAAAAAATACCATATTTCGCCTTTCTGTATCATCTTAGCATTGGGCGAGGCGGCATGACCGTAGTGCAGCGTGGCGGCATTGTCTCCCGACCCGCAGATACAGGTGTAAGACACGTGCCGACAGCCGCCGATGCGATAGCAGTGGTCAAGGAACACGGACTCGCACTGGTACTCCATTAGTCCAGGCTTCGCAGACAACATCACCTGACGACGTAAAAGGACGAAGTATATGTAGATCTCTCATTTAAAAGTCTATGCTCATCATGTGGAGGAGCTCGATGGCGTCGTGGCGCTTGACAGTTTAATCGAACTTGCAAGTTAGGAAACGTCGACTGTAGCCTGTCCATGGATTAGTTTATTTATCTAGAGTTTATTTATCTTGAACTCCTCCGTTCTTCGGAGTGCAGGTCAAGCCGTCGGTCCTGGCTGTTGTCTGACGACAGTCATGTAGCTAGTGGTCTTTGGGCGACTTGAAAACACCGGTCTCCGCCAATCCGCCTTTGAGGAGTATGCTCTAAACCCCTACGATTGAGAAGAGACCCGCATTCCAGCAGTGGCATAAATACGGGTTGACGATAACTCATCACATTGCTGCGGCACCGATCTTCTTTCAAAAAGGCTGTATCACTCGCTTGAAGAACACTGGCTTTGCCGGACGACTGTCATCTAACGACTAGGTATATCCGGGGCCGACGGTGTAACTTAACATCCCAATTATGGCGGTGCTCGAAACAAACTCATCTGATGATTGAAAAAGACGATAGGCTATGATACCATACGTTCAATAGGTAATATATTAAATCTCAGCAAAATTGCGAGAATTTTCGGTCGATTAATTGGGTAATAAAATCTTCGAACAACTAGACATGGGTGAAACATGAATCCAAAGTTCGGAGTAAGTACCCTATACAGAATGGTTACTTAATCCATTTTCATTATTAAAAATAAAATATTGCAGCTTTATGAAGTGTAAATAGAACAAACCTGTTTGTGGGCATCCGAAGATATTTTGCACACATATCTCATGACTTCGATTTCAGCTGGAGTCTTTATAACGCGCCTGAAATAATGTTAAAAATATATTTATTATTCTAAAATAATCCACTGAAGACCTACCCATGACCAACTTCTGAAGAAATTGTTTTATAGTATATCATTGAAAATCAAGTTTTCTCAAACTGCATAAATCGTTATGATTTTTATTATATTTTAGAAAATTTGGGGAGTTAACGTTTACATGATAAAACACAAAAATAACTATATGCGCTTACAAACACCAATTACAAGATTCTACATATGAACAGAAAACATAAAAACTGATATTTATCGATAGTTTGTTTACTGTTTGCTATAAATAACTACTAAAGTCTCATAAAAATACATAAATTATTTCACAATCTATCTTTATTCGAACTCACAGCCTTGGTTATTGATAACTTTGTTGACTGTACAATTGTATATTATATTTATATTTATACTGTTCGGTGGTCGAATGGTTAGCAATGGTTAGCAATGGGAGACACTGAGAAATAAATTTAAAGAGATAAATATTATGACATTACATTCTCAATATATTTATGAAAATCTTATTTACGTTCATAAAAATCAAACCAAATTTAGGAAAAACAGTGATCTCCATCAATTAAATTTAAGAAATAAAAACAAACTCGCTATGCATATTACTAGGCTCCATAAAATCTCTAACTCGTTCCCAGGTCAATGTATACGCTTCTACAATAAACTTCCAAACGACGCGTTTAAATTATCCATGGGTAAATTTAAGAAATATATAAAAACTAGACTATGTCAAAAGGCTTACTATTGTATCTCGGATTACATCACTACATAGTATAAAACAAAGTCGCTTTCTCTGTCCCTATGTCCCCATGTATGCTTAAATCTTTGAAACTACGCAACGGATTATGATGCGGTTTTTTTTAATAGATAGAGTGATTCAACTGGAAAGTTTATATGTATAATATATGCATAACATAGTAGAAAAACACTGATAATTTAGAGGTTTCTAATGTGATGTCGTAAATAAACACATTTTTTTGCTCTTTCATTGCAAACGCTGGCTGAACCCAACGAGATAGATCAAAATAATGTAGTACAGTATTGTTCACCTTAAAATGGTCTACAAAAAAGTTCGCGATGGTATATGTCTATCTCTTAGTGGTAACACACAATAACCGTTATTTTATCCTTTGCTTTTTACAAGAAATAATGCCTTATTTACGAAGCGATTTTAAGCAATACAGAATTAATCCTTATCCAATTAAGTACCTTAAATACATTGCGCATTTAATATAGATCAATATGGCCCTTCACAGCATGTAATTTAAATGAATAGTTTAGAAGATATTACACATTTAAAATGCAGGGACATAACGGCTGTGGCGGTACCGGCCGCGGAGCCGGCGGCGTGTGCTTATAACTGGGGAAGGACTGGATAGGACAAAGCGCAAAGACCTTCTGTAGTACATTTAGTATCAGCATTGCACCCGTGCGAAGCCGGGGCGGGTCGCTAGTAAATGATAAAAGTATTTGGAAATGAATTGCTCTTGTTATGTTATGTTAATGATTGTATTTGTATTTAATGTAACGATATTGGCAATTAAAAGAGTCGGCCTTGAGTTTCTTGCCAGTTCTTCTCAAGAAGCCCCGTCGCCGGAACTGGCACTTAAATTCACTTTCACATTCAAGATAGTGTGATGAAAGTGAATCTAAGCTCTGCGGATTTAGAGTAGTGATGATTTATACATATTCTTATATTTAATTTGTATGACGTTTCTAAGTGCTTTATAAAGTCCAAGGAATAAAGATAAAAAAAAAAAAAAAAAAAACAAAAAATGGCCACTTTGACTCCGAGGTCGCGGGTTCGATCCCCGCACAAGACAAATATTTGTGTGCATGAACATGTCTGTTTGTCTTGGTCTGGGCGTTTTCTATGTATTATATGTATGTATTTACAAAAAAAAATGCATTTATGTATTATATCAGTTATCTAGTATCCATAGTACAAGCTTTGCTTAGTTTGGGGCCGTGTGTTATTTGACCAGGAATATTTATTTATTTATTTGACTTAGATATTTAAGAAAATTTCGGTTTATTTAGATCCAAAGCACAACCCGGCTACTCCATATAAATGTCACGTCTGTGGTCGTCTCTTTATCTACTACAATACAAAACAATATACTTTATTGCACGAAAAGAGAAATATACAGTGAAAAACATTAAGTACTAGTACAAAGGCGGTCTTATAGTCGAGCGATCTCTTCCAGACAACCTTAGGGTAGACAAATAACATACATAAACAATGAAATGGACTCTGTGCAGAGCATTTATGCGTGTGCCACTTTCCCAGATCCAGGTCAAAGGGGAGGTGTGTCGATACGAGACAGCAGAGTGTCGATAGTGTACGTACTATTATTACTTATGTCCAATTATGGGATCGTGTCAACGTTTTCGATCATTATATCTGATCGACGCTATTTAATTACGAATGAGAAGTGGGAAGATCACTCGCACATTGACCCAAAACCAGACACCTTTCATAGTCACAATGATGGCAACTTGTCTATTAATGTAGTGTTGTTCACCCACGCCACGCCAAAGGTAATGTCTTTCCTTATGCTACGGCTAGATTCGGAACAAATTGTAACTTGGCCACTTTGTCTTTTGTTAAAATTTGATAATTTTGATATCTATATAAATCTCTACTGAATTTTACGCAATAAATATATAAATCTGATGAGCTCGGTGACGTCGTTGCGCGTGTCAGTCTAATCGAACACGCATGTTAAGCAACGTCGACCGCAGCCTGCGCATGGCCGGGTTTATTTATCTCGAGCTCCTCCGTGCTTTGGAGGGCACGTTAAGCCGGTTTAGTAGCGAGATGCCTACTATCGGCCTTGGTTGACTGTTTTACGTTTTCATACAATTAGTAGCATAACGACTACTTCAGAAAACCTCCAAACACGTAGTCGCACGCGCCGGGGCCTTCCCGGACTCCCAAAGCCTTCGTAGAAGTGACGAAGTCTGAAACGAACGCAGGTCTTCAGTAACACGATTACAAGATGACGACGAACGAACCGCTTGAGGAATCGCAAATGAAATTGAAAGGAAGGAACCGCAAATGCGCGACGTACGAACTGGGTGCTTTTGGTTGGAGAGACGCTTCGACCAGGAAAAAAGGGCGATTCTCTTGGCGGACCGGTTTTGTTGTCTCCACGAATCCCCACTCCAAACCACCATCGAACGTTCTCGAAACTTAAAAATACCTCCACTAATACATAAAGTGATATGCATCGACCGCCATCCCAAACGAAAAAGTAGGCATAGTGCGACTACGTGTTTGGAGGTTTTCTGAAGCAGTCGTTATGCTACTAATTGTATGAAAACGTAAAACAGTCAACCAAGGGCGATAGTAGGCACCTCGCTACTAAATTCCGCCAACCCGCAATTGAGCAGCGTAGTGAAGTATGCTCTAAAACCCTTTCGATTGTGGGGAGGGCCCGTATCACAGCAGTGAGATGAATAAGGGTTGTCGACGAAAACCCCAAAAACTGGTTCGATCGAATTGCTTTGATTGAATTTCGGTTTGAACGCAGTTCGGGATGATTACGTTTTGTCCAACGATATAAAACAAGTAAGATCAAACAAGTGCATATCTTTATAATCCCTATAATAAATAACACAATTATCAGTACTATTTTGCGCAATCCTAGTTGCTATAAACTGATATGATAACATTTATCATACAGATATCATATTACGTTAGTAAACATATTAATTTTAAATGTGATAAACACGCAATTTTAATTAATACTTACAGCTCGGCTATTATGGGGAAAAGTATTTGATTGTCCACCTTAAACCTGTAAAATAAAAGAATAATGATTTTTAAACACATTTAATAAGTGTCACTTTCAAAAGTTTCAAATGCAGTGACATATAGATATAGCACTTAGAAAAAAAAATTAAACTGAAAATTGTGCATTAAGAAAAAACCATAGACACAACACTAAAGGCAAAAAATGCAGACCACAATCGATACTATTTTTTATACTACGTGGGAAACAAGCGTAGGGCCCGCCTGGTGTGAAGCGGTTACCGAAGCCATATAATATAAACGCTCGCATCATGAAATATATATAGCTGGGGCGCCGCCACCCCCGCTGACAATGCAGCAACTCCTTCCTTTCTCGTGACCTCACTCACTCGCAGGAACACTAGAACCCTTAAGACAATTGTTATTTGGCTGTGGTATCTGTGAGGTGGAGGTGCTTCCACTGCCAGCCAGTTACAAAATACGCCATGCCCTCCCTCGTTTGTCAGCAGTCAGCGGGATGCACGTGTAGCTGAGATTGGCTTTGGATGAAAGATGTTGATAAATCATACCTTAAAAACTAGTACTAATATTACTAATATCGATCGATCTACTCGTATACTAGGCCTGCAACGAATAGTATATGCGGCCATACGTCGAATATCGAATATTCGGCAAGTTCGCTGACCGAATAGCCGAATATTAAACAAAAGTTCGGCCGGAGTGTGGCGCCAAAACTTATATCGACGTGATTGTTTCGCGGTCGTTTGTTTTAATGTACTCACCGCGCGGCCTATTGCTAACAAATTATTTGAAGCTGGGATGGTCTACGAGAAAAAAAGAAGCAAACTACTTCCTAAAAATGCAGAAAAGCTTGTCTTTCTGCTCCATAACCTTCCCCTTCTAAATTTTGATTACTAGTTACGACAATATGATATATTAAAGATGATTATGTACCTGTGTTATGTATTAATGATTATAAGAGAAATATAAATATATAATTAATTGAGTATAACAAAATATACATATTACTTACTTAAGTAATCGGTATTCGGCCGAATATAAAAAAAGGAGTCGAATAGGCCGAATACAGAATAGTAACCGAATATTCGTTGCAAGCCTAATCTATACGAATCTGCGCAGTCGGCGGTTGCGACATCGTTCACTATGCTCAGAATTCATTTCATATAAGAGATTCAGGTCGTCCGGCTGTCAGTCGCGCGATTATGCAAGGCGTCGACGTATGTCGTTGACGAGCTCGGTGGCGTAGCGGTCAATGACGCGGCTTCGACACCAACGCTCGTGGGTTCGATTCCCACATAAGACAAACATTTGTGAAGATGTCTGTTTGTCTTAGTCTGGGTGTTTTCTATGTATCATAAGTATGTATTTACAAAAAAAAATGTATTTACGTATGTTTATCAGTTGTCTAGTACCCATAACACAAGCTTCGCTTACTTTGGGGCCAGATGGCGCTGTGTAATTTGTCTGACAATATTTATTTATTTATTTATTTATTTATTTATGTAATCATATTGTTTCGCAAAATAAAGCTCATTCATTCATACGACTGTGTCATCAAAAATACAAAATCTATCATCATCATCAGTCTGTATCTACCCACTGTCAGATATAGGCCTTCCCCAATGCTTTACATCAAATGCGATTCTCCGCTTTCCTCATCCAGCCACTTTCAGCCAATCATATCGGACCACTTTACCCACTTACAAGATCTGATATAGATTGTCTTAATTGACGGTAGCATCAATACCTAATATCAATTTAATATTGTATGAAAAATTTTATCGCATGGCGTGATCGTATGATGCGACCGATGACCAATAGGGCGACGGTCATACGAGTATTAGACCAGAGGGGCAATTCTCGTAATTAAAATGTAGTCAAAATTCAGTTTCGATACAGTCTTGATCTTACAAATGCCAAATTTGGTATTCTCGTACCGAAATATGAGCGAAAATTAAACAAACTAAGAAACACCGAACGAGCTAATACATGGCTACGGTAACCGTTCATCAGACGGATTGTATGCTTGTTTTCCATCCCACATATAGTAAAAATAACAAGTGAATAAATGCTGCGCATACAATATTTCTTGTATTACAAGCATTGATAGGTTACGTAACTGCTATACTTCAGGCGTGACATATTATATTTATTAGACACACTGTGTACTACACAGTATTAAAAAAAAAGCAAATAAATGAACTTACTTTTCAATTCCTCCAAAAACTGCTTCTTTCGCAGTCAAACCACTGTCAGTGTTGGGTCCAGTCTAAAAAAAAATAAAAAAGAAACATTATGTATGTATTGTAAATAATTAAGTACGTATTTTAGGGATACATTTAACGCTCTAGCGTTAATTTTAATAGATACGAGCGATCAAAGTTAACCCAGAAATATACAGAGTTACAGAATGAGGTACACCAAAAATAAAAATTACGTAAAAAATTTTTCAATTAAACGGTTTTATTAAAAATAATGCTAAAAAATAATTCGGTAGGTCCGATAATAACGACAAAAGTCAAATCTAAACTTAATAAAATGATAAGTACCATGTAATGAAATTAGAAACTAAAAATTTGAAAATAAAAATAAACGATTTTATTGAAAATAATGTACTAAAAGCTAAAAAATAATTCGGTAAGTCCGAGGTTTCAGTCATCACACCCCTCTCCCTCATCAATCTAAGGCATTGATCAGACAAAATAATAAAATCGTTGGGCGTAGCGTAAACTGAGTTGACTGGATTGGAACACGGGCCCAACGATTTTATTTTATTGGCGATTTTTTTTTCGATTTTCATTTTTTTTCTTGTGAACTGTGTTCTACTAGTCAAGCCCATTCATTTGATACCCATATTGAGCCCGCCATTTTGTATCGGCGGCCATCTTGGATTTACAATGAAACAGAATTCATTTAATTGTATTGTCACCAGAACCAGTTTTAAAAGCATACAGTTGGGAATCGAAGGTACTTGCGCAGAACAAGGGAGGGGAACCCGCGGAGAAGCGGGCGGTGCGGTCAGCGTCCCACAAACAAGCGTAGTTTGTGGGAGCCACCGTGAAAGGCAGTCACGTGCGCGTACTGAGTGTTTTAAACGTTTTTTTTAATTTACGTTCAGTGATTCCTATTTATTATAATGGTGAATACAAATTGTTCTGTACGGTTGTAACTCGATTTCGAAACAAATCAATAATTTAAAATTTCATAGATTTCCCCGTGACGCAAGGTAAGTTTTTTCTATAATTTCGTAAAAACCTACTTATTTTGTCTTTGTTGAAATGTATGTAGCTATATTGTTGGTGAAGTGCAAGGTACTCCAACTATAAGTATACAACAAATAACCGAATTCTTGTGCTCCAACGACAGATGACTAAATAGTTAAGTACTTCGTAACTCGAACTCCAACCTAGCGGGGTTTTCAAGTGTAAATATGTAGGTATATGTATTCTTTATGGCGCAGGCTCTTGCCCAAAGTGTAATTATTATGTTTACACCTTCTTAATAGTTGGGATGTCGGACACAGAAGGAGTAGGTATTTGTCTAATATCCAACTCTTATGATTTTATTTAAACCGACAGAAAAAGACAAGGTTCTATATTCACCTATATTCAAGATTTCTGGGCAAAGATATTAATTCCTACGTATGGCTGTGCCATTTCTAACATAAAATTTGTCTCTGCGACTATATGCACGTGCTGTGTGTGGGACGAACCTATGTGTATGTTTATGTCACGTAAATGTACACTATAAACTTTATAAACAAATGGGACACCAATTTGAACTTACACTCTCATATTTATTATTTTCGCTGTCGAAAAGCCAAATGACTCATCGATTCGTGACAAATTATCTCTTAAGAATGGCCTATCCATACCTAGTAGTTAAGATCTTTGTTTCAGGGCTAGTTTCTTTTTTTTAATTTTTTTAAGCAATCACGTTTTTTGATCATTTTTATTTACTTTTTTATTTTACACATTTTAGTTATATATACAGTAAATTTTGCTATCCAGTCACTGCATTTTGGGTATTGATATTCCTAGTTTCTATTATTAAGTATCTTGCGAAAATGAAGTGAGTAAAGTCGTAATCAAATTTAAATCGTTAATTGTTTGGTACCTACATCAACTTGGCTGGCACCAGAAATCCGCTATTTTTTTTTAAATTTTGATATACTCCGTGACACTAGCGCAATAAAGACGAATTTTACAACTAATCAAAATTGGTTCAGCCGTTTATTAGTTACGAATGAACATAGGGACTTTTTGTCTTCGCCGCAGACGTAATAACTTAACATACCAACACCAACCAGATGCTGTAGGAAACTATATTTTTAGATAAATTATAGGTAGGTATTATTAAAACAAGTACAGTTTATATCACAGCCATGCTTATGTTTCCCCCATATTTTCATGATCAAATTGTTTATCCGAATGCGAATTCATTATATTGTTCACGTAAATATTTAGCAGTGCAACATTTGTAAATATGTATATTATATTCTTATTGATAAATGATTATAAAAATATTAAAGATTATTTGATTTCGAATTTTGTGACAACCCTTGCATATCGGCGAACGACCGCGTGGACGCGGGCGGCGGCATCGTGCCACGTCAAAGGCGATTCCCTACTGTATGAAAAATAGTAATACTGTGCCAGAACTAAAGGTGTGTACCAAATTTCAGATCAATCTGTCAAGATGAAGGGGGTCAAATTTCATTTACTAGATTTGATCCAAAATATAAACAAACAAACAAAGTCAGCGGACCCTTTTTTATACTACATTTAGTTCTCCTTACATCTACCCTCCAAATTGTGAACAGTGAGAATGGTTGACACGTGATGCACGCTTTTGATCAATGACTGTAGACGAGATGCCTACTGCCGAATGGGCCGAATACCGGCATTGAATAAACTTACTACACAATAAAAAAAATATATACTACAGATTTTATTTATTTAATTAATTTCATTTCATTTTGGAGAAAATTTGAAACTGCGTACAGATAATTGGGTGTGCATACTGTGCATGGATGTTTTGACGCCCAAAGCTGTATACACACTAAACCCGATAGATGGCACTAGTTAGAGCGTATGGTTAAACCTTAAGTAAATAAGACACTTACCAATGTCAGTAGCACTTCAGGTCTTAACTTTTGGAGCACATCTTGGAGCTGAAAAAAATATATAAATATAAGTAAATATACCTGGACAAATTACACATGGCCATCTAGTCCCAAACTAAGCAACGCTTGTACTATGGGTACTAGATAACTGAATAATTGTTACTATACTTAAATACATTTTTTTTTTGTGTAAAATATAATTTCTAAGTAACTTGTAACTGTTTTGTAAATCACTGGTAGTCTCATAAATTAATTTTCTAGAACTATAATGGTTTAAGCTCTTGCTGCCCCTTTTCAACAAATCACTCTGATACTGATTGAACTATGTAAGGTTGGAGAAATTAGCACTGTGCCAATATGGCTTAAAGCCATAAAGTTATTACACCTAGCGGAATAGAGGAACAAACGGCTGTGCGAGTGAGATGTCACTAGTAGTTTAATTGCATGGTAGAAAGAGATACATGATAAATATATGTAGAACCCTTTTGGATCATGGTTTGACAGCTTGTTTGCACATAATGGCACGAACAAAAATTGACATTTGGAAAAAAATAATCCAAGATGGAATCCTGGATAATTTTGTGCAAAAAAATTACAAACACGAAAATCTCCATTTAACAGCTAATATGCTGTGTGATTCTTGATATAAAATGAAATAAAATAGAGCAATTTTTATCAACAAAAATAATATTTAAAAAATATAAAAATTTTTTTTTTGGTATTTAGAGCCATTTTAATTTTTTTAATTGCTACTGTGAAATCCATGTAAATAACATTTTATAACACCATTGCATGTGGGTGTACCGGTTATAGAAGAGTAACTATAAGGCCTAGCGCAGATGGCGGACATTTTGCGCATTCGAGTGGTGGACAAAAAGTCCACGTGGCTCACAAAATGTCCGTGGCGGATACCACAGACCACAGAGTAGAATGCAGAGATTGCGGTGTAATATTTTGTACCTACTTTTGACAAAGAAAAAGAAAATGAAATACAGGATTTTGGGTTCATCTTATTTTATGTTCACAAGGATTATTAAATATAAATGGGAAAGTGAGTTTGCTTGTTTGTTTCTGCTTTCACGCCTTAACTATCGAGCCGAGTCCAGAATAAATAATAGGACATCTTTTATCTCAAAAAATGGAACTGTTTCCATGGTATAACCAAAAATTTGGGCGATAACCGACATTCACACAGGCGTGGCCGCGGGCGGTAAGTAATAATTAATTACATTAACCAAAATATTATTCCTACTAATATTTTAAAACAGGGGTGAATAAAAACATATTATAGTGATATATAGATATAGTGCATACAGAGGAAGCTTCCGCTACCAGGCTACCAAGCGCTGGAACATATACCTCCTCCATTAACAAACAAACCAAATAGGTACATGCCCAACAAAAAATTCAGAATATATTTACTAGAAGAAAAAGACTATGTATAGGCTATGGTCACACTGGTAGTGGGTCAGGTTCTTAATTAATGTATAAACTGACCTAACATCTTCGTCAATGCAATGCTTGGCACTGAGTATGAATACTAAAACTCGCAATTTTCCTTCACGGAAGCAATTAATAACAGCAACTAGATGCGCCCTCTGCGATTTTCTGCAGGTAGAGCTGAAAACCAGGAGTCTGCTTAACAAGCATACATTTCACTGAGCTCCTACCTTTTTGTATGACAGCAACAGACATGTTTCCCTTCCTGTACTATCATATAATAAGTGTTGAAGCCAACTACTTAATCTATACTCATTTCAATAAGTTTTTAAATACTGTACTTAATTTGTGTGTAGCAGTTATGACAAATAAACATTTATCTTATCTTAATTTGGCAAAATACAGATTATTTTCTGGACTGGCCCATAGGATACATTTTATACAGGTACTATGTCACTGAGCGAAGCCAAGGGTAGAAGCTTGTAATGATATTTTTTTTAGGTAAAGTTTTTTTAATATATACTGCTCACATGCTCGCATCCTCTTGTTAATGCATCTCCTTACGTCTGATGAGTTAACTCACATTCAAGACCTCAAAAATGGTATTGTTATTACTACTTCCTCAATTGGGGTCGATTTGCCCTGTCACTCTCACCACAGAGTCTCATATCTAGATGGCAGTGTGTACCACGTGTAGGCGAGATGGTAAGCACCTTACAATCAAAAATAATTATGTAAGTATGTAAATTATGATTTATATGAATATTAATACTTACCTCATCAACATAATGAACTTCATCCACAGCATATATGTTTTTGAACTGTTCACAGGTGAGGAGTTTCCCCATCCACACTTCATACTCCTCAGGTAACCGAGGTACAAATAAGTGACCCTTCTGTGTGCTTACATCTAGTGCAAAATAACAGCCTGGTTCACGAACACCACATATCCAAGTAAAATAAGCTTCCTAAAATAAATTTTCATATATTTCAATAATGGAATAACATGTTGTAGGGTAAAGTTACCGGTTTGCGTCCACTGAACATAATTCTGAAGTTTGGAAAAGTATTTACAAAGTTATTGCAGACCACTTTAACTATAACAAATAATTGAGATTAAATAGATACGACTATAAAAATAAAAAATGTTAACTACATATGTAACAAAGAACATCTATATATATAAAAGAGTAAATCACTCACTCATCACGAAATCTCAGAAACTACAAGTGCTAGGAGTGTCAAATTTTTCAAGGGGGTTCCTTTTAGGACGTAGGTGCTCACTAAGACGGGAATTTGGAAAATTCAACCCCTAAGGGGGTGAAACGGGGGTCCAAAGTTTGTATGGGGAACCAAGATTAGTTGGACTATTTTATACGAAACTTTACATGAGCACTTCTGTAGATAAATGAGTAAACACGTGTTTCAGGATTTTTCAAAATTCAACCTCTAACGGGGTGAAATGAGGTGCAAACGCCTGAAAATCGTTATGGGTATTGTTTTTATGGTTTATCGGGTCGCTGATTCCGAAAACAACAGCTATTTTATAATCTAACATAACCGACGTGACACAAGAGCACTCCTGTGGGGGTGCGATGGGGTTGAAATGTCATAATATCAATATGGGTGGTGTTTCTATGGTTTTCTGAGACGTCAATTACGAAAATGGCATCGATTTGAAAACGTTGACACGAAATTTTCATATCGGTACAAAAATCCAAGATTTGGAACACCTGATGCAGAACCATAAAGGTTCAGCTAAACTATAAGAAATATAAAAATGACGCCTTAGCAAAAGTTGTTCAGCCTGATGAGTATTTTTTGTTGAGGTATAAAAATCCAAGATTTAGAACACCTGATGCAGATCCATAATGGTTCCGGTAAACTATAAGAAATATAAAATTGACGCCTTAGCAAAAGTTGTTCAACTTGATCAGCATTTTTTGTTGAGGTATAAAAATCCAAGATTTGGAACACCTGATGCAGAACCATAAAGGTTCAGCTAAACTATAAGAAATATAAAAATGACGCCTTAGCAAAAGTTGTTCAGCCTGATGAGTATTTTTTGTTGAAGTATAAAAATCCAAGATTTGGAACACGTGATGCAGAATCATAATGGTTCAGCTAAACTATAAGAAACATAAAAATGACGCCTTAGCAAAAGTTGTTCAGCCTGATGAGCATTTTTGGTGAGGTATATAAATCAAAGATTTGGAACATGTAACGTCGTATGTGACATACATCGTTACATGGAATGTACTTCCAATAATTGTCTTTGTACTTCCAACTGATTGCCAAAGCCATAAATTTTCACTTTACTTTTTTTGATCGATGGATTGACGTGACTTGTCAGTTTTGACAGTTTCACTTGTCGATGTCTTTCCGGCGCCGGGCGGACGTCACTTGTCGACCGACCTTGGAGCCAAGATGGACTGATTATATAGTAATGACTTAAAAGTCTGAAATTATCTTGTAAATCAGCCTACATTTGGTTGATATTTATAATTATGTAGCTGTATTGTTTATTGGTACGTATGATTTCTATTAGATTTGATGAAATTATGTCGTTTGGTAGTCAGGATGTTTCATAGTAATGCGTTGTTTCAGATTCACGCTAATTAAACTTATATGTTATTGGTTTCCTTCTGATGTGACGGATTGTTAGTATAATGGAAAAAAACGGTGAGTAATTGTCATGAAATCCATATTGGCTTTCAAAGCAATCACGTTTGTTATAATCTAATGCTAACTTAACCTATGTTTGTTTCAGCCTGATGTGGCGTTTTTTTTTTCCGAAGCTTTTTTCCCGGAGTTTTTTTCTCCCGAAGTTGTTTTTTGGATGTTTTGTTCGGGGATTCTCTCCGAAGCGTTTTTGGCTGGTGTTATGGGTGGAAGGCTCGTTGCTACAAGCTTGGGTACCGGCGTGGCGTGCGTAAGGCTGCTTTAACCTCCCATACCATGTTCTGAAAACCTAAGGTCGGGTCTTTTATATTTATTATTTTACTTATTAGAAGAAGCGTGCAAAGAGTCATCGAAAGTTATAAAGAATCATACAAAATCATAGAAAGTCATAAAGAATCATATTATTTCCTAGATTGTCTAATGCGATCATATGATAACTATAGGGTTATGACCTGAGTGCCATTGTAACACCTTATGCTACCTTAGATTATTAGTTTTACATTCTATGCAGAGGAATAAAGCAAAGTGAACTTCCTATGGCTTTATTTTCATTTTTTCTGTCTCTCCCTGAAGATTAGAAGTTCAGTCTCCCCGCTTAATAGCTATCCGCATATTTAGGGTTGGTGGTTAGCCTTAAACCTCCTGGCGCCCGAAGTAAGTATTATCTTTATTTTTTTCTCATTTATACCGTACAACAAAATTTCTTTCTTTCTTTTTTTTAAAAAATATATTACAATTGTCGCCACACTCCCATAAAATATTACAATTGGCGCCCGAACAGGGACTTGATATAGAATGTCTATTATTTATTCATGATTCTTTGCACTGCTATTTTGTTAGTTTGTTAATGTGTTTATTGTAACACAATGTTTATTATATTACTGGTTTATTGTACTACTTAGTTACAATAAATAACAGTTTATTTATACCCACTTTACATAAAGTAGGGTTATGTTTTGAAATCTATTTTGTTTCTTTAACAAAGCTAATATTAAAGCAAGTTGTTCTGTAGTTTTGTACCTATTATATAGACTTAAAACAATTGAATCTTACTGTAATCTTAAAGTAATAGTTAACTTTAAATAAATAGTAAATTAAATTCATAAAATACTTTAATATTGTGATAAATATTTGCTTGTTGCTATTCTGGTTGGACTTTGCATTCTTTGTTGAATACTGCTTGTTTTACAAAAATATTATTGTTGTTTAAATATACTACTGTTTTGCTAAATGCAAGTCAAGCTTATATGAGCTATTGGATAAGGCTTTAAAGGTGAATAAACTTATTGATAAACATATTATTAAGTGAACATCATTGTGAATGATCTTTGCACACTTCAAATAATTGATATATTGCTATATTTTACAACGTTAAATACTTACGGCTTAATGCACTTTTGATGCTTTAACTTTTTCAACCGGGTTGAATAACATCTTAAATTCTTTTTTGTTTTTAAAAAAAATTCTCTTTATTCGCAAACATGGATAAAGGTATTCAGGTTCCATCCTTGCCTGAAGATAAGCATACTGAGTTGCTGGTGGGTTCTGCTGACAATACAGTTGTGAGTGAATTGATAGATGTTGCAGGAGTTCCTGAGACTTTTTTACCTAACAGTGTCGCACATAGTTCAATGACCCATTGTCATTCGTTTAATACCATGAATGTTTCAGTCAAAGAAAATATTAAAAAACATTTGCCTTCTATGTATAAGTTACCAGATTTGAAGCGTAGTAGAATTATTTTTGACGGTAAGTCTTGCATTAGAGAATTTATAATGCAGATTGAAGAATACTTTTTATTTAAAAACTTTGATGAACATTTTCTTGTGGCTTCGTTCACTGACCTTTTGTCAGGTAGTGCGCTTAAGTGGTTCCGTGCTGTTCGTGTACAGATGTCTAGCTGGCAGGATTTGAAAATAGCTTTATTGAAACAATTTGATAAAGTAGATTATGATTATTTTTTGGAAAGTGAACTTCGTACTAGGAAACAAAAATATTCTGAGTCGCTTCCAGATTTTATTATTGATATTAGAGATATGGCTAGTCGGTTGGCTGTTCCACTTCCAGAAGTTACTTTAATTCAAATTATTAAGCATAACATGTTGAATATTTACACACCTTTTATATTTGGTAAACAGATTGTTTCTGTTACTGATTTTCTTTGTCTTAGTCGGGAATTAGAAGTTTTTGTTAACCGTACACCCCCTAAATATATAAAACCTTTGAAAAATTTTGCTGAAATCACTGCTAACAATGATAGTAAGCGTATAGTTTGTTTAAAATGTCAGTCCCTTGGACATGTTTATAAAAGTTGTACCAAATTCCCTGGCGTTGTTTGTTTTAAATGTCATAAAGTTGGTGTCACTTCTGCAAATTGTGATGTGTGTAATGCGGGTAACGGTACCAGTTCAAAAAACTGATTAGGAACCATCGAGCACTGGTTTCTAAGAAAACTGAACGTGTCTCGATGTTGAAAAAATCAAGCTGTGCCCCGGATGCAGATACTATCAAACGTGAACGTAGCGATTTGTTGAATTATTTAAAATTATTTTCTCAGAACATTAATTCAGCTCCTGTTTTGTTTGTGAAGAATAAAGATACTAGGCCCTTTTTGGAATTTACAATTAATACTTATATTTTTTCTGGATTGTTAGACAGTGGTTCTACAATTAGTGTTTTGGGTGCTGATAAACATTTAGATTTTTTGAATTTGGGTTTTCAAATGAAACCTTGTGATAGCTCCGCTAACACGGCTGATGGTACCTCAAGTAGGATCGTTGGTTCTATGGTGTTGCCAGTTACTTGTGATGCCATTACTAAAAATATAGAATTCTTAATAATACCTTCATTTAAGTCTCCTATTATATTAGGATTTGATTTTTGGTTAACTTTTGATATTGCTAAAGATTTATGGAAGAATATCATTTATAAACGTACGGAAGAAGTTCAAGTTTCTGCTATTACTTCTGTTTCTCAACTTTCTCCTTCTGAGAAGTCAGAACTTAATAAAGTTATTAAACTTTTTGAAAATATTTCTTATGAAAAGAAAGGTTTGGGTCTTACTCATTTGGTTAAACATAAAATCAATGTTACTAGCGAACCATTTAAATGTCGTTATTGGCCACTTAGTCCTGCTAAGCAAAGGGAACTGTATGATGAAGTTGAACTTTTATTAAAAGAAAATATTATAGAACCATCTAAATCCCCTTGGTGTTCTCCTGTTTTAGCTGTTGAGAAAAAAGATGGTGGAATTAGATTGTGTTTAGATTCTAGACGTTTAAATTCAATTACTATTAAAGATTCTTATCCTTTGCCTTATCCCTCACGGATTTTAGATAATTTAAGGGATGCTAAATATATAACTACAATTGACCTTTCTAAAGCATTTTTACAAATACCTTTAGATGAAAGTTCGAAAGAGAAGACAGCTTTTGTTGTTCCTGGAAAGGGATTATTTCACTTTCTTCGTATGCCCTTTGGTTTGACTAACGCACCCGCTGAATTACAGCGCCTTGTTGATAGATTATTCGGTCCTGAATTTGATAACGTTGCATTTTGTTATTTGGATGATTTGATTTTAGTAAATTCCTCATTTAAAAATCATATAGAGAACCTACATAAAATCTATAATATACTCAAAGATGCTGGCTTAACGGTGAATTTGAAAAAATGTTCATTTTGTAAAGATAGGTTACGTTACCTTGGTTATATAGTTGATAGTGATGGTCTACATACAGACCCTGATAAATTAAAATCTATAGAAAATTTCCCTCGTCCTGAAACGGTAAAACAGCTTAGAAGTTTTATTGGTTTATGTTCATATTACTGTAGATTCATTAGTAAATTTGCTGATATTGCCTCCCCCTTGACTAAATTGACAGGCGGAAGTAAAAATTCAAAGAAATCTCTTATATGGGATAAAGAAGCCGAAATAGCTTTTGAAAAACTTAAAGAAGCCTTAGTTTCTGCTCCAGTTTTGCATTGCCCTAATTTTGAAAAACCTTTCTTTCTTCATTGCGATGCTAGTTCCGTTGGAATTGGTAGTGTATTATGTCAGGAAGATGAAAATTCTGATCAACATCCTGTAGCTTATTATTCTAGATCTCTTAGTAAGTGTGAAAGAAATTATAGTACCACGGAAAGAGAACTATTATCCATTTTAGATTCTATTGAACATTTTAGACCTTATATTGAAGGAATGAAGTTTACCGTTGTAACTGATCATGCTTGTTTAACTTGGTTATTAAAACTTAATAATCCTACTGGTCGTTTGGCACGCTGGGCAGCTAGGATATCCCAATTTACTTTTGATATAAAATATAAAAAAGGTTCTTTACATTTAGTTCCTGATTGTTTATCTCGTATAAATATTTCTGCTATAGATACTCCTAGTAGTAATATAATTTCCCCCGATGAAGATATCGATGACCCATGGTATAAAAGAATTTTTGTTGAATGCCAAAGGTTTCCTACTAAATATAAAAATTATAAAGTAGAGAATCAAACCTTGTATAGATTTTGTAAAAATAAATTTGACTCTTTTAGTCGTTTGAATTGGAAAATAGTTATTCCAAAAGAACATATCATCAATACTATTAAATCTAATCATGATGATATTAATTCTGGTCATTTAGGAATTCATAAAACTATAAAGAAATTAAAACAACATTATTTTTGGATTGGAATGTTTAATGATGTACTTAAATATGTAAACTCTTGTGATACTTGTAAGGCTTATAAGTCTTCTATTAATCCTCCTCAAGGAATTATGGTTAATCCTAAAAAAGTTGATAGGCCTATGCTTATGCTTTCTATTGATATAGTTGGTCCTTTCCCTAAAGCTTATTCAGGTCACAGATTCTTACTTACTGTGTTAGATGTTTTCACTAAATATTGTTGGATTTTCCCTATGATAAATGCTACTACTAATGTAATTTGTAAACTTTTGGAAAAGGAAATATTTCTCAAGTTCGGTACTCCTAAAATATTTGTTTGTGATAATGGTTCCCAATTTACTGCTTCTCATTTTGTAACGTTTCTGAAAGGATATAATATAGATAAAATATTTTATAATGCACTATTTAGTCCACAAAACAATCCTATAGAACGGTATCACAAAACTATAGAAACGTGTATAGCTTGTTTTGTTAAAGATGATCATAGAACGTGGTCTAAGTTTTTACCTCATGTTCAACTAGCTTTGAACAATAGTGTGAATCTTGCTACGGATTTCACACCTAATTTCTTAATGTTCGGTAGAGAACTTATTTTTGATGCTTCATTGCACCGTTTTAGTAATATTGATAATTTAGATGAATTGGAACTGGGAGATAGAAGTGAATTTGCTACTTCACTTAATTCTCTTAGTGAAATATTTGTTAGGGTTCAATCCTCTTTGTTAAAATCTTATAAGCGTAATGCTTCTCATTATAACAAGGGTCGACAAGTCATTTCCTTTGCTGTGAATGATATTGTGTGGAGAAGGAGTTTTGTGAAGTCTAATGCTCCTGTTTTCTTTTCTGCTAAACTTGCACCTAAGTTTCTTAAATGTAAAGTTATTTCTAAAGTTTCCCCTAATGTTTACCTTCTGGAGGACCTGGACAAAGGTACCACAGGTCGCTACCATGTTAAGGATATAATTAAATATTAAAATACTTAGTTTTTGATATTACAGGCTTTGGTCTTGGTTTTGTTAGCGGTGAGAATTTTTCGTCTATGATAGAATGATGTATGACAGGATAATGACGATTTGAAAGAAAGATGTAAGCAAGGACAATTTCTTAACTTCTATATAGAAGCAAGAACTAAAACTGTCTAAAAGACTTAACTTAGGTTTTTCTGAATTTATTAAGTTTTAATAAATTTACATATTGGCTTAATTCTAAATCTACTTTTAATAACTTTCAACATGCTTTGACTTCGCAAAAACATATTTCAACATATTCACATCATTGGATCTTATTCTTTTTTGTTTTATTGCCACATTATTTGATAATCACTTTATTCTTGTATTATCAATTATTGTGATAATTATTTTTGGGTGATATTGTCATTTTACCTGATATTGTTTGCTTTCTCTTTTGTATTTGGTGTATTGTGTATACAAATATCTTTTGTATTTTATGTCATTTATATACCAATGTTTTTTGTGTATACTTGTGTACATTTATGTGTTGTATAGGCTAAGCATTGGATTTGAGAGAAATTACCTAATTGGTATTGTATTCTCGACCTTTTATGAGACCTTTGTGTTTCTTTGGTTTCTACTTACCACATTCTGGTGTAGAAAAATTACTTTTGTTTTGAAGGAGTCTATCGCCTTGTTATAGTTACTCTGGATTTTATTGTGATTTCTATCACTTGTGGTAAAGAAATTCACAATTTTATACGCATTTGTGCCCGGAAAGTCGGTGGAGTTGTGCCGATCACATTTGTTGGTCTTTTTACGCATTTGTGCCCGGAAAGTCGGTGGAGTTGAGCCGATCACATTTGTTGGTCTTTTATACGCATTTGTGCCCGGAAAGTCGGTGGAGTTGAGCCGATCACATTTGTTGGTCTTTCTTACGCATTTGTGCCCGGAAAGTCGGTGGAGTTGTGCCGATCACATTTGTTGGTCTTTTATACGCATTTGTGCCGATCACATTTGTTGGTCTTTTATACGCATTTGTGCCCGGAAAGTCGGTGGAGTTGTGCCGATCACATTTGTTGGTCTTTTTTACAGCTTTTGTGCCCGGAAAGTTGGTGGAGTTATGCCGATCACAAAACAGCTGATTTCGTCCTCGACTATTGCAGTCATGGAAGTTTTTTATTTACTTGGCATTTTTGTTGCTGAGGTTATGATGTTGTTTCAGGGAGTTCAGAGTTGGATGGAGAATGAGTCGGTGGCGAAGGAGCCCAACCGCACTTAAGTAAATCGTTTGGTTTAGGTGGTAAGAGACAGTAGCGTTGGTGCTTAACTGTTCTCTAGGGTTATGTTGTTTCAGGAGTTTAGAGTTGGACGGAGTATGAGTCGGTGGCGAAGGAGCCCAACCGCACTTAAGTAAATAGTTTGGTTTAGGTGGTAAGAGACAGTAGCGTTGGTGCTTAACTGTTCTCTAGGGTTGTCGAACATGGATTGAATTTCTTTAGGGTTGTCACACTTTTTGTTAGACTTTTGTGGATGTTGTTTTTAATCCGAATTGTCAACTTTATGTTGAATTTTATTTGTTTATTTTTCTTTTTGATAGATCGATATAGGAGTTTGGAGTCGGTGGCTATAGGGCCTAACCGCACTTTTGTATTGAGGTTTCAGCTGGATTTACGAATCAGCAAGTTATTCAACTTAGCTGCATTCTGGAGTTGTGTGTCAGATGGCTATTGTTTCTTTGGTGTTGGTAGATGTTAATTTTTTTGGTGTTGGGAGATGTTAATTTTTCTTTGGTGTTGGAAGATGTTAATTTTCCTTTGGTAAAGGGTTTTCTTCTCCTTTTTGGGTTGTTCTTTAATAAAGGAAGTTTTCTTTCTTTTATTTTTTATGGGAAGGGATGTGATGTAACGTCGTATGTGACATACATCGTTACATGGAATGTACTTCCAATAATTGTCTTTGTACTTCCAACTGATTGCCAAAGCCATAAATTTTCACTTTACTTTTTTTGATCGATGGATTGACGTGACTTGTCAGTTTTGACAGTTTCACTTGTCGATGTCTTTCCGGCGCCGGGCGAACGTCACTTGTCGACCGACCTTGGAGCCAAGATGGATTGATTATATAGTAATGACTTAAAAGTCTGAAATTATCTTGTAAATCAGCCTACATATGGTTGATATTTATAATTATGTAGCTGTATTGTTTATTGGTACGTATGATTTCTATTAGATTTGATGAAATTATGTCGTTTGGTAGTCAGGATGTTTCATAGTAATGCGTTGTTTCAGATTCACGCTAATTAAACTTATATGTTATTGGTTTCCTTCTGATGTGACGGATTGTTAGTATAATGGAAAAAAACGGTGAGTAATTGTCATGAAATCCATATTGGCTTTCAAAGCAATCACGTTTGTTATAATCTAATGCTAACTTAACCTATGTTTGTTTCAGCCTGATGTGGCGTTTTTTTTTTCCGAAGCTTTTTTCCCGGAGTTTTTTTCTCCCGAAGTTGTTTTTTGGATGTTTTGTTCGGGGATTCTCTCCGAAGCGTTTTTGGCTGGTGTTATGGGTGGAAGGCTCGTTGCTACAAGCTTGGGTACCGGCGTGGCGTGCGTAAGGCTGCTTTAACCTCCCATACCATGTTCTGAAAACCTAAGGTCGGGTCTTTTATATTTATTATTTTACTTATTAGAAGAAGCGTGCAAAGAGTCATCGAAAGTTATAAAGAATCATACAAAATCATAGAAAGTCATAAAGAATCATATTATTTCCTAGATTGTCTAATGCGATCATATGATAACTATAGGGTTATGACCTGAGTGCCATTGTAACACCTTATGCTACCTTAGATTATTAGTTTTACATTCTATGCAGAGGAATAAAGCAAAGTGAACTTCCTATGGCTTTATTTTCATTTTTTCTGTCTCTCCCTGAAGATTAGAAGTTCAGTCTCCCCGCTTAATAGCTATCCGCATATTTAGGGTTGGTGGTTAGCCTTAAACCTCCTGGCGCCCGAAGTAAGTATTATCTTTATTTTTTTCTCATTTATACCGTACAACAAAATTTCTTTCTTTCTTTTTTTTAAAAAATATATTACAATTGTCGCCACACTCCCATAAAATATTACAAACACCTGATGCAGAACCATAATGGTTACGGTAAACTATAAGAAATATAAAATTGACGCCTTTGCAAAAGTTGTTCAACTTGATGAGTATTTTTTGTTGAGGTATAAAAATCCTAGATTTTGAACACCTGATGCAGAACCATAATGGTTCAGCTAAACTATAAGAAACACCTGATGCAGAACAAAGCTAAATTTATTTGCATAAACAACATGGTGTATACAATAAATTATAGTTTAAAAAAATAACTAAAAAACACGCTATAATAGCAAATAGAACTAAAAAAGCTACTCAAAAAAACAATAAATATTTTAACAAAATATCGATTGTATTGTAAAAAAATAACCGCGCAGTGCTACTTTTATACTTACCTGCTACAAGTTAGACGCAATCGTTTTATTACAAAGATAACGTGGTCTATTTAGTCAGTTTATTATAGACGTGTACGCTAAAATTGAAATGGAACGATTGGTATATATTCGCACAAACCAGAAGAATGCGTGCATTTGCGGGACGCTATGTAGCACGATTTTGTGATGCAAAGTCTTTTAAACAACGAGGGGAAACTGTTTTTAAACGGTTTTATTTAGCTCACCCCGTTTGTTTTATTTATTATTATTTATTCTTGGGTCAAATCTAGTAATTGAAATTTGACCCCCTTCCTGTTGACAGATTGATCTGAAATTTGGTATACACCTTTAGTTCTGGTGACAATACAATTAAATAAATTCTGTTTCATTGTAAATCCAAGATGGCCGCCGCTACAAAATGGCGGTTTACAAATTTTGTCACGACTACCTCAATATGGGTATCGAATGAAAGGGCTTGACTAGTAGAACACAGTTCACAAGAAAAAAAATGAAAATCCAAGATGGCTGCCGCTACAAAATGGCGGTATACAAATTTTGTCACGACTACCTCAATATGGGTATCAAATGAAAAGGCTTGACTAGAAGAATACAGTTCACATGAAAAAAAATGAAAATCCAAGATGGCCGCCTCTACAAAATGGCGATTTACAAATTTTGTCACGACTACCTCAATATGGGTATCAAATGAAAGGGCTTAACTAGTAGAACACAGTTCACGATGAATATTATAATATCCAAGATGGCCGTCAACAAAATGGCCGGTTGGCGCGGTTACATATCGTCTCAATTTTCAATATGGGTATCATTTGATACCCATTTCTTCAATATGGGTATTCATTTGAATACAAGACAAATTTAAAAGTAAAAAAAATAATGACAAAAGTCAAATCTAAACTTAATAGAACGAGAAGTACTATGTAATGAAATTAGAAACTAAAAACTTGAAAATAAAAATTATGTAAAAAAAACTTTTAATTTAAACGGTTTTATTGAAAATAGTGTACTAAAAGCTAAAAAATAATTCGGTAGGTCGGAGGTTTCAGTCATCACACCCCTCTCCCTCATCAGTCTAAGGCATTGATCAGACAAAATAATAAAATCGTTGGGCCTGTGTTTCCATCCAGTCAACTCAGTTTACGCTACGCCCAACGATTTTATTATTTTGTCTGATCAATGCCTTAGACTGATGAGGGAGAGGGGTGTGATGGCTGAAACCTCCGACCTACCGAATTATTTTTTAGCTTTTAGTACACTATTTTCAATAAAACCGTTTAAATTAAAAGTTTTTTTTACATAATTTTTATTCTTAGATGCTTCAGGAGGGACTGGAAAAACATACCTGACGAGAGCAATCATCGCTGAAATCAGGCGCCAAAATAATATCTCACAGCAGCATCGCCAGGTATTGCAGCCACATATTACTTCTAGGCGGAATGACGCAAATACAATGTTCAATATTATACTCGATTTATACAGAACGGAAACACCGACATGCTTTGTGACACGAAACTGTGACAAAGCGAAAATGTTTCAGGATTGCTGTCTAATCGTTTCAGATGAATGCGATAAAAAAACAATAAGGCAGTAGAAGCTGTCGATAGAACTTTACGTGCCCAAGAGTTTTCAAAAATATTATTAAAAGTGTGGTTTCCAGCAGACTAGAATAGAGTCACTCCATCTCTTCCCGTGGATGTCGTACAAGGCGACTATGGGAATAGGGATATGGGAATTTTGTCCCAGAAATTACCTATTATTGTTGTTTATTGTACCTGTAGGGCATTTCTATGTTCGACTGTATGTATTTTTTTAAATTCAATGATTTCTCCGTCAATTGTACAGCAATTTTAATAATTCTTATTCGTTAGAGAGGATACACTCTCCAGGTGGTCCCATATTAAAATGAATGTTGCGCGCGCAAAACTCGAGAACGGCTCGACCAATTCTGCTAATTTTTAATTTAATATTTTCGTTAAGGTATAAGGAAGGTTCATATGTAGATAAAAATTGCGAGGAAAAGAAAACAACACTTTCTACCCGTGCGAAGCCGGGGCGGGCAGCTAGTTACATATATAGCTACTTACTAAAAAAACTCTCAAAAACTGACCTCAAAAAGTTACAATTAGTTTTTTTGTTAGATTTGACTTGGTCCCTGGAAGCAAATTTGCAAATGACTCCTGAGATCCCATTATTCATATATTATGGTTGAATCTGTAGTATTATAATTCACAAATTTTGTCTGGACCACAATTGAGATTTTTTTATTATTTTTGTTGTTTCCAATTACTCAAATAAATCTGTTACAAAGGCCTCAAACTGGTGAGGACAGGGAAACCAGTAACACTACCCAATGTTCAGCAGTGTAGCATGTTTAGTGTTTCTTAACCTGTAGTCTGCAAACCCCCGGGGGTCTGCCGTCTACGAACATTTGAATTAATAAATAATCCCAAAAGTGTTTTTGACAGTACTAAAATTGTCCTAAATTTAGTCCTGTGTATTTTATTTAGGGGGTCCTTGATATTGTGCTTGATTTTTGAGGGGTCCATGAACCAGAAAAGGTTAAGAAATGTTGGTTTAGCAAATATAAATATTAGGATCTACATTCTCACAAGTAATGTGCCTTCAGAATCGCATGGAGGAAAAGTAGATTGGTAAGTTATAATTGGCAAAATAAAAAAGTAAATACTCACTTGTCTAAAAACATAATGAATGTCTGTATCATAGTGGCTTATATCTTCACCGCCTTGTAACACTACAATCTGTCCAGGCTTTAGCTTTTCAGCCAACCTTTGTCTGTTAGTAGCGAATAAAGATAGAGGAACTTCCAAAGTACCGGGTCCCATTGACCACGTCGCTGCCATTCTTGTCGGTGAATTGAAATGCTTCAATAAAGTAATTCGATAAGGTGCGAAGTCGAGAACTGATAAGTGGAGTGATAAATGAGTAGATGTACTATTTGTGTATGTTCGATAATTATTATAACATAGGCTGCTGTGGCGCCAACAATTTCTAATTATTCGTATATTACATCTAGGTAAGGACATTAATGTAAATATTTCAAGCACTGGTCAGCTACTTTTTCATTTTCACAATATAAACAAACACGACACCACTAACAATGCAATACAAGTGCAAGGAAATTGCAATTTGCAATTTCTGCAAAATAATATGACAGAATATGACTATATTAATAATAGGTCAGTAGGGTTGCCAGATACACGCAGGCTTACTTCGCTACATTTGGAATTTAGTCTAGTCGGCATACTTACTTTACTCTTTGAGTCGGCGACAAGTCGCTAGTAATTATTATTTTTTTGTCACCACCACAGAACCTCAAGTAATTGGCCCAAGATTGTCGCTGATTGGGCATCAGCGACAATATTTGGCCAAATCATGCCACTATATCAAATTCCTCAGTAATCTGCTGATTCACCACAAATTCCCCTGAGTATTATTTAAAAAATTAAACAAATTTTAGTTATTTTTATTCAGTAATTAATTTTGTAGGTAATAATCGTACTTAATCAGTTAGTAATTGATGGGAACCCCCCTATCCATAGACAAATGACAAACCAATTTCCCTACCGGGCACGCGGAAATTAGCAGAGAGGTAGTCACAGATTAAATATATAGAAGAAATTAATGCGTGGAGCGCGTGTCAACAGTAACGTTCGAATAGATTTTTTTATGTCGTATACGTAATAAATCGAGGTAATTGTTTTTATACTGCTTCGTCGGGTGGTTAACAAGTATACGGCCTACCTAATGTTTAACGGTTACTGTAGCCATATGCCATATCAAACAATTATGAAAAATCGCTCGCCTGTTGCCAGCCTCGTTACCAATGCAGCAATTCCTTCTTTCTTCCCGGTGACTTCACTCACTTGCAGGAACACAACAACCCCTAAGGGAACTGTTATTTGGCTGCGGTATTTTCCCCGTCAGGCTGTTTATAATTACGCTTCCTTATATTTTTTAAATTGATTTTGCATCTTTAATCTGCTTTATGCTTTTATAACACAATAATATACAACCAAATTCGACGACTAATTATAACACGAAGTATACTCATATTGTGTGCCTGTCGTTATGTAAGTTTGGCACTCTTGGTGCCTCATAAATTGAATTGCATAACATTTCCATTTGATTTAATTGCCGTGAGGTTCGCCATAATTTTCTAAAAAATTTGTGTTTTCAATTAGGTTGACATATCGATAAGAAGTGAAAGCAAAGCAAGATTAAAAAAGGTTGTTTTAATATTCGTATATTATAAGTAGCCACTAGGTGTTGCAATGGTCTTTCACTGGAATTAGTTTGAAACTAAAATACCCGATGTAACATTTGTTATGGCATTACAAAAAACACAAACATATTTTACAATTGGTCAAAGGACAATAATGGCGAAATGGTACAACAAAAAGTATTGAAATATTGAGAGGCGTTCATTATTCAGTAACATTTTTTTTTTCGTTGACTATGTAAGTACGTGAAAATGTGCTTCAATTCGGACTATTATGGATATTATTAATATAAAATATGTAATACACGTATTTTCCCCGTTTAATGTCAATGGTCTCAAAATCCCCAGATTCACCACATTTTGGGGAATTCCCAACAAGTAGGCAACGCTGGCTGTACATCAGTTGACAGCTTTAGTTCCAAATATTTCGTTGGCGTTGCGATCGTTTTATTAGGTATTCCTGGTGGGTGAAAATGAGCAAAATCTCGGCTTCCATATTCTGTCCTTACATGAGTAGATGCTTGTTAAATTTCAGTGCTTACCACAGAACAAAAAAAACATTTGTGTTCGGTGGTGCTTACCATTACAAAAGTCAGATTGAACATATATCCAGAATAAAAAAAAACATTATCAATAAAAAAACGTGCACATTAATTTTGCTACTGGTCAATAGATGGCTCTAAATTAATTAAATATTGCCATTTTACTTTACGAAGTTTTTAGAGAATCTAGCATGGTATTCGTTTCGCTAGTATTATTATTATTAGTGAGTGAGAAACTAAAACGGCATTGATCTTGATAGATTGTCTGAAAACCTAAAACCTCTTCGTCTTATAGACCCTATTGTCCTTCTTAGAATTTGTCATACAGTAGCAAGACATTTAATTTTTTGTTAAATAAATATTAACAATAATAAGGAAAAATATGCGGAATTTACTGAATGATAACGTCATGGTATTAGCACGTATCACTTTATATTCGGTGGTCATATTCCCGCTATGTCGGATGTTGGATGGATAAACAATTTTTAATTGTTACTACTGTATAGAACAGAGACTTTACAAAATTATATGAATTCTGGGGTGTAATTGGTTCATCAATATCTTTAAAGCCAACCTCACCTGCATGTGGTGCACCCTGCTGACTGACAAACGAGGCTCGGCGAAAAGAGAGGTAGGTTATATCGTATTTCTTAAGCTGCCGGACTGGAGAAGAACCTCCACCTCACAGAATACCGCATCCAAATAACAATCCCCTTGTGGGTTGTTGTGCTCCTGTGAGTGAGTGAGGTCACCAGAAAGAAAGAAAGGAAGGAGTATAGGCTGGCAACGGATCGGCGACTGCTTGGAGTTGCTTTACAACAGGTGACTCATGTGAGTCACCTGGGTACCTGAGCTAGTTTGCGCCTCTGTCACATAAAAAATAATAACCGGATTCCCGCCCCGGCTCCGGATGTACTAATGAAGAAAATACTGCAGGCAACAAAACATCAATCTATCAATATTTTTGGTTGGAGCGCTGTAGTTGGGCTAAAATATCTTTTTTTTTTGGATGTTTAAACGTAGATACGCATACCTATTACCTAGACAAAATAAGACCGGAGCGGAAAGCCCATGAACAGACCTTTACCCAACAATGGATGATAGCAGGGCAAGAAAGATGTTTTTTTTATTGTATAAATATTTCTTTGTTTGGAATTACTTTATTGTAGTACGTCAAAGAAATTTACAATACGGTAAATTATAGTTAAAAGTACAAAAGGCGGTTCTTCCACCCAACCTAAAAGCAGGTAGGTACCTATCTGAGAGGATTTCGTGGCCAGGTACCCATGTTTGTTGTTGTTTTTGTTGTAGAAATTTTTATTGCACATAAATGAAATAACAAACATATTCGATATACAAGTAACATACATACATAGCATTAAAATTACATTGGCGGACTTATTCCATAAGGGATCTCTTCCAGTGAACCATAAAATACTTTGTATGTATGTTTGTGTCGCGATAACTATCGAATTGCTGCCGCGGTTGTGATGAAATTTGGTAGATATTATAGGAAAAGTAAATACATTTTCAGTTTGTTGTGGGTACAATGAAAATTGGTTGAGCATTTTTTAAAAAATATTAATATGAAAGTAAAATAATATAACAATGATAGTAAAATAATATAACGATCTAATTGTAAGCACATTTTATTTTGCAATAACGAATTTGTATTTTTTTTTACCTTAAATATTTTTTTTCATAAAATTTTCTACCTAGAGGTAGAACTATTAATTTGGTAGTCGTTATAATTACCAAGACAAAAAAGCTTTTCAATAAGATTGAATAGGTAGTTTATGTCAAAATACGAATATTTTTAGTTTGATTGTAGGTTTTCCTTTCGTGATTTAACTTGATTTAAAAAATAATACTTTGCTGCATTTGAAGGGCTAACCTTTAATTGCAGAAAAATATATATTTTTTTTACTTAGAGGGCATCCATTATATGAAGTAAAGCGATTTTCGACCCACCCTACCTTTTTGATAACATATCGTTAAATTTGTCTCAATTTGACTACCTCCCCTACCCGACCAATCTTATGTTGTGCATATTATGAGAATTTTCAAAACATGTACATATTTCCAGTTTAATTTAATTAATATGTTCTGTTTAGTATATTTAAGAATTAGAATCATTTATCGGCAGAAAGAAAGATTGCTTAGAATTACATTGCTGCCTATAATCCCAGTGAGGTACTTAATTAGCCATATTTTGGGGAAGAAATACGATTTACTTAACCCAAATTATTCGCAAATTTACTGTGTTTCGTGAGGGAAAAATTATTTGCGTCGAAACCCTTCTTTCCTCAGATTAGATGAGATTCATATCGAACTGCTCCCCCTTTAAATACCTCTTGTAATTAATGGACGCTCCCCTATATGCATTAAATGTGAATGTGTGGGTTACTGAGAAATTATGAGACAATAGTTATGATTTTGAAATTATTACCATTTATTTCTTATATCTTAACTACATCACAAGATCGACGATAAATTAAACTATCTAAAAATCACAAAATGCACTAAAACATGCACACATGTAATATTACAAAGATTTTTATACCCGATTTGGTACGATTGTACATAGTTGCTACGTTAATGTAACAAAATGAATTATCATTTTATAAGTTAATATTGCCTACAAATTTCCTAGGTAGAAGCACGTTGACAGTCACAACGAAATCAACTCAATTAACTACGTACAATTATTACAAGTTATTTGATTTTTATTATATAGACTACATTCGCAGAAATGCCATGAAGTACGTAACTGTAATAATCTAAAGTAGGTATGTACTGTTAACTCTACAATCACTTTCGAAATTGTATGTATGTAAACATAATTAGAAACGGTGTCCTAAATAAGTAATAATAAAAATGTACGTACTCTCAGGTTAGGAACTTAATAGAAATAGGTAAATGTTTAATTTATTACATATATTTTGTTTTATTTGTGAACAATATCATAAGCATGAAAGTAAAAATATCGAAACTGTGGAGTGTGGACTAAATAGTTTGCTATTATGTATAAGATTTTCTTAAATACAAAAAATGATGCTATTAATTATATAGAACGATAATATTAGTAATATGTAATGACATAATCAATACTTAAAGCTCTTCAATACTTTCGCATTACATTGTTTACTTATTTTCATAGACTATGACGAAAATTTTGTGTCAGTTCAACAATTTTAGAATGTTGTTCTATAAATTACACCAAGAAAATAACTTATTTAGAATGCATAACAATACTAAACATTAGTTACGTCATTCAGTACTTTGATCAGTTAAGGTCACTATAAAACGAAGAATAAATATTATGATTGTAGAGTATGCGCGGCCATTTTGGTTCGTTCTCGTGACTCGTGTCGTGTGTGACACGTCATAGCTGGCCGTCTCTCTCAGACACGCTCTCTGCATATAGCACCATTGTAACCCGACACGTTTCTTACACACAAACGATTTCACAACACGTTCCACACTTTCACAACTGAAATGTTTTGTTTATAATTATGAATCCACAGATATCTCATGACACGGCTGTTTTTTTTCTTGTAGTCTACGAACAGCCTCGGCGACAAGGGCACGCTGTTCTAACAGTCTTTCGACGAGATCCACTGGTTCTTGCTTTCTAATATAATAAGGTGCCGCTCGTGCTCTAGCCTGCAGGTGGAGCTTTTGTTTCAGGCCAAGGGTGAGTTCTTCAATAGCAGGCAATCTACTTGAGCCTAGAGGACGTCCTGGATCTTCAGACGCATTACGGTTATCATATCTACTCTTCTCTTTGAGCATAATGACTAACGCGATGACAGGAACAAGCGACTGATTTATAAATTAGAGATCTCACCAAGCGGCGCGATAGGCAACGCGCTACAACGTTTGCGAATACCGAATGAATGAGCGAGTCAGACACCAACAAGCTCGACCCCAGCGTAGGAAAGACGGGTCTCTGCGGGTGTAGCGGAGAGGGGAGTATGACGTACACCGATGCGCAGTCGTGCCGGCCTGTATACAAACAATACGATGGACGTAAATAAACACAAGACAGACAGACTGTACAGTAATATGAACGGTGCCGCGACAGCGGCAATGACGAATCTTTGTGGTGATGGTATTTCTCGCTAGTAACGCCTAGCTATGTCCAGCTAATCACAACCCCATCAGCAAGATAATATTAGAACCTAGAGGGTATACCTACCATAAATATTATAAACACACGAAACATCTTAACAAAATCTACATTCACCATTATGTAATAATATCGTAAAGGTACACACGATACATATACATTTTATTAACAAATTTATTTTAAATACCATTCACCTGTGTAACAAATAATGACAGAAGTATTATCCATAAGTTCATACTAAATAAACCGTAAAATGTAATAGGTTAATGCATTGTTTTGGCTGGCTAAAAGAAAAACAAATTGGCTAGTAATTTTATATCAATAAGTAAGTAGTTTAATTGAAGTAAGTTGTTATATCATACAATGTGTTGAATGGATCGGATTCCCGATACTTTACTGGCGTATTATTTAGACAATTTCGTTTACAAAAAAATCCCAAGTGACTATAGCAAACCTGCGACCTTAAATGGCAGCCATTTTAAAATTTAATATTTTTTAAATTTGATTACTTAGGTATACTTCAAATGTATGACGATAAAAAAAAATCACTTGGCAATAAAAAAATATATCCAAGCGGGGGTCGTAATTCGGCTCACTTAAATGACAATGATTTTAACATTTGATATTTCAAATTTATTTAAAATTTCATTAATTGAGGTGTATTTATATATAACAAATAAAAATCGAAGAAAGGGTGGTCCAATATTTTTTTTATTATGTTTCTTTAGACCACCCAGTGAATTTGTTACATGTATTCATAGTAATACTAATAACATAACAAAATATCAACGAGATAGCTCAAGTAGGACAGGCTCCTCAATCGAGTGTTGTTTTTGAATCTTACTTAATTTTTACATTTTGTTAAGTTCGTGTATTAAACTCACGGGTTAAACTAGTTAATATATACTAAAATAAATTATTAATCAGTTTCATTGAGGATTTTACACACTTTTTTAGACTGTGAAGTGAATCAGTGTAAATAACGAAATTTATCTACTTGATACTTGAGATGTCGAGCAATCGATGAGGATTATCCAACTCCCTACTCTTTGGCAAGTTTTACTCCGTTATCATCATACATTGAATGAATTCATAAATGTAAAAGATTCCGGGCATGTGTACTTGTTCAAGAACCTCTAACTCCAACGCTCGCAGTTGAGCAGCGTGGTGGATTGTGCTCTAAACTTCTTCTATTGAGGGTAGATCCCAGCAGTGAGATGAATAAGGGTTGACGCCGAAATTTGGGCTTTAACCTCGAAAACGTGCTTCTCAAATTCATTTTTATAGCTGTCTATACCAAAATGAATTTATATAAAAATGTTTGCCTACATTGCTAAAAAAATAAAATAGCACACCGAACGAAAGAAACTTTTGAGGAAATTGTTTTTTTTAAATGACACTAAAACTTAAGTCAAGTGTATTTTATTTGGTATAGTATAGATATACCTACCATGAGTCATTACTACCATTATACGATGACTCAGACTCGCTGTGTTGGTAATCGTTTACATGTAGTATGATGTAGTAGGTAGTCTAGGGTTGCCAGATCGAAAAATTTAAATATCTGGATCACATTTCAAAATGTCGGGATTTCGGGGTTGTTATCTGGAGAAATGAAAATTTTTAAGTCCTAAAATAACGCGCGCTACGAGCCGCCTGATGTCCGAGCACCACGTGTGCCATTTTCAAATTATTATTGCGGTAGAATATCATGATCAGATATATATATATGTCGGGAGATTTTGTTATTTGTCGGGAGTCTGGACATCACATAAAATGTCGGGAGAATCCAGACGATTCCCGACCATCTGGCAACCCTAAGGTAGTCTGTATTCTGGCTTGATTCGTTGAACCAACGAAAACCGGACATTGCCCCCAAGTTTATGTGTACGGTTTTTTCCAGCCGATGATCACCACACAGAGTTCATTCCAATGTTTTTTGGCATGGTAATGAATGTTTGTTATTATTATCAATGATTTTAATAGAGAATGCCAAAAATTAGATATTTTCTTGTGTTTAACTGATACTCCCAAATATAGTAAATGATCATCAAAATTACACTTCCAATGTAATGTAGATTATATGTAGGTAGGTAGAATTAAAAAAAATATATTTTGCAATTAGTTAGAGTAAAGCTCTCCAAATTAATCATTGTTTTAGTAGTATTAGATCTATTAGGCATACATTTAATTATAATTTCATTATCTAATAGAAGCAAATTATTTCACATAAATCATTATTGACTCAATCGTAATAAATATTTTTTTCAAATATTCCAAATTAATGTTGTTCACTCAAATTAGTGACGCAACCGATGCGTCACTATACTGAGTCTATCGAAAAAAAAAGGAACCAAACCCTTTGTACCTAACTAATTGATTGCTATCTAACGTTTGCTCTTTACGAGATTTGTTTTACAGATAATAAAATGAGTCAGTAATAGGCGAACACTGAATAATCGTTAGTATATATCTGCTGGATTGCCGGGAAAATAAATTAATTATCATAGAGTTAAAAATTACTTAAATTGATTAGCATGAAAGTTGGAGCCTCCTTGTTTAATATTATAGTTATAGGATAAATCAAAAAGTTGAACAATAATATTACATTGTTTTCGATTCAATACCGGGGCTGACTGCTGACTGAGAGTACGCTCAAAATAAAGTGGTTTATAAACAGAACTACACACCACAGGCTATGCTTGAATGGGAAAATCTCATCAAGTTAATATGGTGTATTAACTTTATAGAAAATCGCGCGGCATAATCTGTGGTTCTTACCTTGAGCGTGTACAAGCCACGCCATCTAGGCGCGAGTAGCTGCCAAAGCTGCTACTTTTAACTAGCGGCAGAGGTCGCTTCGATATTAATACTATTCTATCTAAATTAGTACATATCGTAAAGTTAATATACCTACCGCCAGTTCTATTAACTTTATGATTATATTAGACCTGCCTGTGGGTCTACCGACAAGTTCGTAAAAATGGGTTCAATATGGGAATGCATTTTGTTTGCGACTCGCATGCATGCAGAGACGATAGATTGATTCGAAGTACAATGTCAAAGTAATGTTTCTACCACGAACTCAATTTGAACCATATCGTCTCTGCAAGTCTGCATATATAAATAATGTGTTCCAGGTAGGGAGGTGGCTGAGCACAAGTGTAATATTATTTTTAAACATTCACTTCTTCGGTTCAGGTAAAAACATAATATTTTTTGACTATTTTTGTTAAACTTGAAGAAGTTTTTTAATTCTTATTTATTCATAGGGTCCGTAGAATTAATAGAATTTACTGCAAATTATATATGGAGGAAAAATAAACGTGAAGAGCGAAGACAAGTTAAACCAGACTGGACTTGTATTAAAAAGTTTTATAGTTCTGGCTACGAGTTCTTTAAAGCCCGACTATCAAAGGAACATTATTAAATTATAACATTGTATGGTTTGTGATATTATGTTTTACTCTTTTTTCTAGTAATATTGGATTGTGTATTATAATTTGTATAATACCTACTTTGTTTACAATGATTATTTAGGATGATTCGTAGTGGTTCCGGTGCGAAGTTTGAAATATTTGGGGGAAAAAATTAAACATGATTAAAACTGTTTTCTTTGTTGATACGATAGGAATATTTTATTAAATTATATTTGTTTCCATCTACATAAGTAAAGCTGCGTTTTCATTTGCTCTAAACATTTTTTTGCGAAACAAAACAAAATGTTTCGAGCAAATGGGGTGTAGGTTGCTCACTACGATCTTTAGAGCTAAAGACAAACTCACCTGCACGTAATGTCGTCTTGTCGACTTGGAAAAGAGGCTCTGGCAAAAGAGAGGTCGGCTACAGTACAGCTTATAAGCGTGTAAGCTGCCAGACTGGGGAAGTACCTCCACTTCACAGAATACTGCAGCCAAATAACAATTCCCTTGAGGGTATTGTTATTTGGCTGCAGGCTGAGTGAGGTAGGTATGCTGCGTTGGCATTGGAGATGGCGGCGCGTGAGAGATGTTTCATGTTGCGAGTATTAAGCGGTAGCCGTTTCAAATCAGATGGGCCGTATGCCACCCGACGTGGTATGAAAAAAAAATGTTTAGAACGCTAAATGAACAACATTCTTTATTTTGTTCGTTTGGCCGACGTTCACATGGTCCGTTTTTACTGCGAATATTTGTGAACAAATGCTCTTTCTGAACCTGAGTTCTGTGCCTAAGCTACCGCCTAAGCTGAAGCCGATTCCCATTAGATTTTTTGTATTGCGAACATCAAACTTTAGTTTAGATTAATGGCAATTATGTTTAGTTTAGATGGTAGAAACCCTAAAGTTCTACTGACCAAGCTAAAAATGTTTGTTAATAATTTAAACTTAAGACCTATTTTTGGGAATCAAACTGTTCGATGGGAATCGTTAAAATTTTAGCTAGTGTAGCATTTATAGCAATTTTTATTTAAATATTCCAGGACTAATTACATACTGCTATCTAGTCGCAAACTAAACAAAGCTTGTGCTAAGGGTACTAAGGAACTGATATTGTACCTACGTATTTTTTTTTGTTTTTGTAAATACTTACATATAATACATAGAAAACACCCAGATGCAGACAAACACAAACATTTGTCTTATGCGGGAATCGAACCCGCGACCGCAGTGTCAAAGTTGCCATTGCTAATCATTCGCTCACCGAGCTCGTCGTCGAGTCGCCTTCTTACAGGGTACGCAAACTCGATTTCTTTGTTCTGCACAAGGAGACCAAAGCCTTAATGAATATCTTGTGAAGTATAGCTCATAGAAATTCGATATTTTGTTTGGAAGGTCAAAATGATTGCTAGCTTCTAGCACTATTGGATGATATGGAAGTATAAACATATAAAAATAATCATAAGACACTGCATGTAAAGATATTTCTTTAGAATAATTAATTTCTGTTTGAAAAGCTATCTATCACCTGGTAAAATATCTCATTAGGGCCCGCTAGATAGACGTACACTGGCGATATGGCTCTCATAGAATGAAAATTTTATAGTTTATGTAGGTAAATGCACTTTTGTTAATAATCAGATATTTATTGCACCTGTATCAATAATTTGATTAGATTGTAAATACGCATGTAATTTTAATATCTCATTTATCAAAAAAGTAGTTAGAAGTCAACCACCCCATTGCGCAATTTTTAACTGGACATGGCAATTTTAAGGCTAAACTCTTTTCATTTAAATTAGTGCCGTCGCCCATATGTGAATGTTCTACTGCTAAAATTATGAATTCGATCAAACAGCGCCATGTTCTCCGGGAGTGTGATCTTTGGCGGCGGGAACGGGATGACATGTTGAATTCATTGCAAGTTGCATCCGGGGTAGTATACTATTCAGATTTGGTAGCAACAAGGGAGAATTACCAAGCGGTCAGACGATTTTGCAATTCTTATTATTGGAATCGATGTGTTAGGTAACAACTCAATGTTTTAGGTCCCCCATAGTGTTAGAAACTTAAAATCCGTGGTGCACGGCAGTTGAGCTTCACTTGACTAGCTATCTCTTTAGACTTTTAATGTCTTATTTGCCATATTGGTGTCTCTCACATTGCTAAGAGGTGAAGTCAAATTCCAAAAGGTTCCTACTCCTACTATTTTCTTCTATATTCTTTCTTTAATTTCTTTCTTTAAATCTTTAAATTCGTGAGTTCCAAGGCAGCCGTAGTTTTATCCCCGGCACTGCAATGGACTTCATTGTTCATTGCCTTTGTTAGTGGTTGCCGCTGTTAATCCTGGCTACACAGGAGACACAGTGGTGAGAATGTGAGGTCCCCGTCCCGAAAATCTCATTTTATAAGTGTGTCACACTAAATGTATGGTAGATACATATATATACAACTGTCGTAAATGGAATCATCAGGGTTTCGGATATATCCAGATTATTATATTAACTATTATCGATACAATTTTGTACAGCTTGTGAAACACTTTCAGAATCGGTAATCAGTTTTTATATTTAATTTAGAAATAATCGAATGAGATCACATAATGTATTAATAGGGGTGAATATGGGGACGAAAAATCGATCTGGGGGGCTACCGTCTAAGCTGAAGCCGATTCCCATTGAATATTTTGATTCCAAAAATTGGTCTTCAGTTTAAGTTATTGACAAACATCTTTAGCTTTGTCGGTAGAGCTTCAGGTTTTTTTACCATCTAAGTTAAAAACAATTACCACAAATCTAATCTGAAGTTTGATTTTTACAATCAAAAAATCCGGTGGGAATCGGCTTCAGCTTAGGCGGTAGCCCCCCAGATCGATTTTTCCCCCTAATTTGGTCTCAATTTTGTGGAAAATCGTTTTATCCAATTCTAAAAAACAACGAGCAAAGCTTGGTCGCCTAGGTACTAGATATTATTATGAATTGTTTTTACGATGACTAGTTATTATTAGAGTTGAATGACTATCGAGGCATAAAGTCGGTCGGTTAAGCGGTTAACCAGAGGTTGGTACTGCGGTGTTTATTACCTAACCGCCTGCTACATTGCGAAGTGATGAGTTCTAGGGAGTCGATAGTTTATCGATATGAAAATACAGACAGGTTTGGAAATGGTCGGCTGAAATTCTTTAGAGGGTTGGATGAGTCATTTCATTGTGTTCTCCTTTAGACCCGAAATCTTAAACGTAGAAGTTATGGAAATGTGTTTTTTGACGTGATAACGTCTTATAAATCGATGAACGCCGGCTGCACGCACGAATAAGCATAACTCATTGTCACGTTCCGCCTGAGTCGAGCGTGCATGCGAGAGCGCGGATCAAGCGATAGAGAGACATGATCGGCCTATTCTTATGACGTTATCACGTAAAATTATCGTCCGTAAACCGACTTTACAACAAATTTTTTTTTTTTTGTTGTAAATTGTCTATTATTTATATCGTAACGTTTATGATTGTAACTATAAAGTTCTGTTTGTACCCTCTCCAATAGTGTTTTATATGTTATACAATTATGTGTCTGTTTAGTCAAAATAAGATTTTATAAATAAAATGTTTGCCAGGGCCAACGATAAGACAAGCCATTTATGTGTGTTTACGTTATTTTTGTTTAACTTAGGTTACTAAGTTTCTCAAATTGTCTTTCTCCAATCCGTATCTATTTGTTTATCTGTTGATGGAAGACGCATTTCTTCTCTCATTTTAAGCAAATGTTATTCCGTTTTATCAAGACGTTTCTTGGTAGCATTTCTATTGCACAGATCAACTCCATCGGTGTTAGCCCCAGCGGGCCAAGATATAGCGTCAGCAGCAGCAGCTTCGAGCAATCCACGAGTTGGAAAGAAATTATCTAAGCATGGTAGGTACAATGCAACCAGAAGTATTGTACGATTCGATGGTAATATAATGCCAGCACCAGCATCGTTGCCATATAATGCCAGTACCAGCAGCAGCATCGTTGCTAGTATCATTAGCGTCCTGGGTTTGATTTTTCCGGTCTTCAGTGCTTAATGGGAGACGAGAGATGACGCAGTAATTTTGAAAGGCAGGCAAAGAGTGCCCCTCTAATGTTGAGCCCTTGGCAGCCGTCTGCAAGGTCAACCGTTAGTTAGTCAGGTAGTTATGACACTGTCTGCAATTATACAAAGCTACCTGCTATGTAAAAAATCTACAAATTTATATTTCCGACCTTGCGTTCTGGTAAAAATGGTGATTCATTGAAAATTACAAATGAGCGGTACGAGAGCAGAGCACTTAAATTTCTCTGACCGACTTCATTGGGGTGAGCGAAAGAGTAGCCGAGTCAAATAGTTAGTGTTTATTTATAAAAGAAATTTTCATTTGATTTCTAGCTAAAACAATAGAGCTTGGTAAAGCTAACCTTTTCTAAATTCATACCTATGCACCTCTACAAACCTGGGTCTTAATTTAAATTACGTCGAATATTTATTGCAGCCTTTTTGAGACCTGCAAAGGTTTTCGTTCTCATCGCTTTATCACATATCTACTATTTTGTGTCATACTCGTAAGTATTCTCCAAGTCTTCAACAAAAATCGTGTTTACATAGGCTGAATTAGGTAATCCTAAAAGCTCTATCATAATATGACTGACATGCTTCTTACTCAGACGACTTTTCATCATCAGGACTTCACAACGAAGTGTCGACGAAGGGTCGTCTACATCAGATGAGAGACCCGGGGCCCCACCGCCGAAGCTGAAGCCGATTACCATCAGTATTTTTGATTACAAAAATTGGTCTTAAGTCAAAGTTATTGACAAACATCTGAAGCTTAGTCGGTAGAGCTCTAGAGTTTCTACCACAACAATCAAATTAGTAGTTCCATTTTCGCTTTCAAAAATTGCGATGGTAATCGGCTTCGGCGGTAGGGCTCCTTCTCAGATCACAGCAAACAAGGGGCTCCTTATTTAGATGACCATTCGTCGACATCAAAACTCCCTAAATTATTTTGTCTCTTATACATATTTTCTGAATTCAGTACACTCCTTCTCTATCAATAATTGTTTAATTTAAATATATATATACATATATGTATTTCATGGACCACTTGCATCAGAATCCACTGATCAAAGATCTGTATCGGAATCAAACCTCAGGGTTCAAGCAGACCAATTAAGTCGAAAAAATTGCTATTCCCTTCAGCTTCAACTTCAGCAGCAGTAAATAATTCGAGACTTTGTAACAAAATATTATATTTTCTACGAAGTGTTGATAATACATATTTATATTCTATAACACGAATTTCAAAAAGGAGACTCCGTAAATCGTAGTCATAGTAAAAGAATGACATCTTACTTGGAATTCCCAGAATTAAGAGCCAAAATGAATGTTCGAAATAGGTTCGGCTTTGGGGCTATTCTACCTATTCTAATCTATTGTTTTTTTTTTGTACACGTGCAATGAATGAATACTTCAATAAACTTTCTAAGTAACACAGCTGTAAACGTTATGTTTGTTCCTTATCGACACAGGACACGATTAGTTCTTTTCTTCTTCAATTGTTGTTAAATCTCAAATTCTTGTTAAATCGAAAACTCTTTACATCTCGTGTTTTTACATTTCCCTTGACATTCGATTTATAGAGATTCCACTATTCGTTGCGCACATTACAGTAATATAAATTTGTATACATAAAGGGTGTATAAAGGTGATGTTATCTCTACAAGAGATCTCTTCCAGCAAACTTTATTTGTTGTAATATATTCACAATATCTGATATATTTATTCTGTGATAATATCTTTAAGTACTTTCACATATCGCCGTTCTTCGATATGAAATAGAGATATTGGATTTTTGTGCCAAAAGATACGCTACAAGTTTATTAAACTTACTAACAGATTTGCTTTGTCTTTAATAGTCATGCAATTAGGTAGTTCGAATAATAAACGTGATAAATAATGAAAATATGTACGAGTTCCATGTATATATCATACGTCAATGCTGATTATGAACTTATGACTAATAATCCCGCACAATGCGATCGCAGTTTTTATCTTATCACTGTGTTTTGGTAAGGATATCGCTAAGTTATCTAACCAGTCTATAGGAATAGCTAACATATGGCACATGTGTATAGTTGAATTAAAATGTGTGGACAACACTACCTACGTAAGATAATTTAGTTGCGCAGGCCACTAAAATGTCGAAAGAAAGTGAGCGCAACACCACGCAATGCCTGCAGCCGCCACTGCCGCCAGTGTAGTCCGGTACCCTCGTTCCAACACCCGTTTCGTACGCCGTCTCCGAACGCGTCAGCATCAAGAACCGGCTACATTCGAAACAAAATATCGCAATGTGTTGCCCGAATTGAAGTGAACCTAAACGGACTAATGACTTTATTCTCATAAAAATGGATTTAGTTGGTGAAGATAGTGAACCCCGAGTATTAGCAGCTCGTCATATAAGTGCTGAAAAAACTTTTCCTGAAACAAATAATGCAATAAATACTACGCTTCTTTGTTACGAGAACAGTGTTCTACCGGATGTTGGTTCTTATTTAGCAGGTACCAAAATAGTTCTACTTTAATTCACCGGAAGTAGAGGAGAGGAGGTCAAGGGCGTTTGGTTACTTTCTAAGTTATGTGTTGAATAGTATCTGACTCAACAAGTTGTGTTACGACATTGGACAGTATAAGAGTACAGAAATCATATTCATCATCATCATCAGGTATATTTTAGTCTCCACTACAGGAGCACGACCCTCTCTCGTCCGTCCTAGACGGAAGGAGGATTTGGCCTACACTCTCCACGCTGGCCAAACGGGTTGGGGAGGCCTGATCGATATTTGATAATGTATTTCCTTTAGTCGCCTTGTACGACATCACCAGGAAGAGACGGGGTGATTCTATTCTAGTCTGCCGGAAACCACACGGCCAAACTACAGAAATTCGTAATGCTAAATTATGTATGTAATTGTTTATTGATCAATCAATAGTTAACATAATAATTCCAAAAGTTAACACTTAAAAACAGTAAATAAACATGGAAATTAAACAATAAAAAAACCCTAGTATTTCTGTATTACGAAAGTTAACAATACATGCGCGTAAGAAGTCGCGGGCGAAAGCTAGTTTATTCGATTATTATGGTAATAGCTACAAACAATTTCCATCAGGTTGTGCCATAAGCGGTATTTACCACTTAAGGCATATACAATAGTACCTACATTACATTATCTTTATGTATTGTAACGAGAGCTTGAAATTTGTCTGTGGTGTTGCAAGCGTCACTGACTACGATGGCTGGTTACCATATGGCAGACCGTGTACTTGTTTGGCACCTTAATATATAAATATTATAATATATTAACCATAGCTTGTACTAAGGGTATTAGATCACTGATATTTAAACTTCAATACATGTTTTTTTGTAAATGCATACATATAATACATGGAAAACACCCATACCAAGACAATATAAATATTCATGCACACAAATATTTGCCTTGTGCGGTGATCGAACCCACAACCCCGGAGTCAAATTGCTAGCCATTCGACCACCGGGCTCGTCAATGATATTAAAAAATCATTATACAGACAATAGACCACACAAAGAGAGCAAATATGTCCTCTGTGTGTGGTTTAACCTCAGATTACATGTCTGTGAACATGAATTCGTCGACGATCCTCACAGCTCGTCTTTGAACCGAGTCACAAGTTGCATGTTTATTTTGGGTGCTCCGTGCTCCCGCCCAGAGATGACAGCAGTTTTCGTTATTATCGAGACAATAAACTGGCGAGTTGAACGCAGCGACATTCAACTTGTATCATCAAAACTGGAATCGTATAATGATGGAATAGACCCTAACCAAGGGACGTGTACTAACCAAGCGAAGAACAGGCGTAATAATAAAAATATATTGTTATAGTGTTATAGTGATGATTTTTGAAGACAATCATTACAACCGACCAGCGGCCGGTCGTACATATTTTCAGCCTCAAATCTTATATATCAATGAAATGAATGCCAATTGAATAGATACACCAAAAATTTTGTAGGTGTGGTATGCCTACAAAATGTTATTATGTGATCGATGTGATAAAAAGTGTACTTGGCATCATAATTTCAATTTTGATAGGTCCAATTCAGTCACATAAGGTATACAACAAACATCGAAAGTAATTTTTAGGTACTTTACAGTATAGCATTTCAAAATTGGATTATGACATTATTATTTTAATACGAAACGTACATTAATCCTGCTACATATAATATTCATTTACGCACTTTGATTACGTTGTATTGTACACATTTACATGTATATATGTAAGATTTTTGTAACTAAGAGTTTGTGTTGTTGACAGTGGTGTAACTATAGGGTGGCAGGGCTGGCAAAATGCCACGCTTATGCTTTTACGCCGAAAATACTCAACCGAACATCATGAAACTTATTATTATGGAAGGACATAGGAAATTTTTTATTTAAAATAAAGTAAACGCAGGTTAAGCCGCGGGTGGAAGCTAGTTATTTATGAAACTTTTGGCATGTACACTAGTACGTATCTGTTTGCGTTATTTACAATTTGTGACTATAATCCACATTGAATGAATCTATGCAGCGAATGAAATCATCCGACGCCCTAGGTAACATTAATACAATTATCACAATGAGCATAGGTTTGGCAGGCATTTGGGTTTCGAGGAGGGTAAAAGTTTTGCTTGTTTGTACTAAATAAAACAATAATAATACAAAATTTATATAGAATAAAAGCGGTACAAAGGCGGACTTATCCCTGTAAGGGATCTCTTCCAGTCAACCTTTTAAGGCTCTTGCAAATAAAGGTTTTATTTGATTTATAATTATGAAAGTGAAGATTGGATAAAAACCTCTAATGCCATTTGCTGCAGAAATGGCCTCTATCTCGCAATTACTCCACCCTAACGCTTACGGGTAAAGAATATAGCATTATTACAGATAACGTTAGTCTTGTGTACATGAAGTTTAAATAAATCCCATCTTCTTGAACATTTCAACGTATCGATCGCGTGATGAACATACGGCCATCGACTAAAGTTTACCTTATTCTTTTTAATTTATCACCCGGTGACAATGAAACATCGGTCGAGGCAAACGGGAGTCAACTGTAAAGGCTGACAGTGTCGGATAACTCTAGGGCATGATCTACCAGCAGGTTATTGTACTCTACGAATACCTGCAGGTAGAATCTTGAATGCTATGCGATGAAATTGAAAACAGAAAATTAAAAATATAAAGTCGGATTAAGTTTGGTACTGTAATGTAGTTGACAATATGTATAAATAGTTCAATAATTGTTTAATTCCGTCATTCGTCTATATTTGTGTACATGCTATGGTCAATGTAATAAATTAGTTATTATTCATACTGACTAATACTTGGTAAATGTGATAAATCATGTTATGGTCAGATTTGAGTTGATTTTTGGTTAGGTTAGGGTTTTATTGTGTCCTGTCACCGGAAATAAGAGCTCCGCGAAACGGAGCTCGGTGTGGCTCGGTCAACCTAGATGATGAATGATGTGGTACCAAGTAAGCTTAATTATTAATAATTGACAATTTATTACTTTAACCAGACATTAGAAATAATTACCAATTTAATAAATTGACTGTAACATATCTACATGTATCATTATCAACCAAAAACCCAGTGAGTATGGAAAGAAAACAATGAAAGGATTTATATCGAAATCCCCCATCACACTGTTCTATTGCAGTTAATTGCAAATGCTGAGCAACGACTATCGTCATAGAACTCCTACACAGATTTATTTATTAAATCTATGAACTCCTCTAATAAACACTGTAGCAAAAAATGGAGTGTGGCTATGTCATGGATACGGCGCGGCCGTGTGTTGTACGTAAATACGTTATATGCACTAAAAGTATCTCAAAATGGCAGCGCTTCCCCCTCCCCCGCACTCGATGTTCCATCGTCCTTACTTAGCGTACTAATCCAGTGGTGTGATTGAATTATGGATGGAGATGATAGATTTGTAGCTGCAACACCAAATCCCCCGGTTTTGTTATCATTAGTTTTTTTTAATTTCCTCCCTATGGAAGCAATTTTAAAGACGTCAAAATGTTTCATGTCTGGGTGATGTGAGATGATAGATTTGTAGCTGCAACACCAAATCCCCCGGTTTTGTTATCATTAGTTTTTTTTAATTTCCTCCCTATGGAAGCAATTTTAAAGACGTCAAAATGTTTCATGTCTGGGTGATGTGAGATGATAGATTTGTAGCTGCAACACCAAATCCCCCGGTTTTGTTATCATTAGTTTTTTTTAATTTCCTCCCTATGGAAGCAATTTTAAAGACGTCAAAATGTTTCATGTCTGGGTGATGTGAGATGATAGATTTGTAGCTGCAACACCAAATCCCCCGGTTTTGTTATCATTAGTTTTTTTTTAATTTCCTCCCTATGGAAGCAATTTTAAAGACGTCAAAATGTTTCATGTCTGGGTGATGTCTTGGAATGTTTTGTAATGTGATGTATTGTATGTAATGCTTGGAATTAATAAGTATCTATAGTCGTATAATATAATATGATCGCTATTCGCTGTGGCACAGCCAACTGCCAACTGTCATCGACGTTGCAAAAGAATTTTATTTTGTCATATTATCATTGTTATCTATATAAGAAATACCAAAGATATATTGTATGTTTTGAAATCAGTAAAAAATATACCGGCCTAGGACTCTAGGTCTATTTGCCCACAATCGTGATTATTTTAATAATATCACTATATCGTGAATATATTAACATCTTATGTTTGTCAGGGAATTATTGTAAATTGTTATAGGTAATAAAAAGTTCGATTATATTGCATAATCGAATTGCTTAGAATATATCTTTGTAGATAGTCAACCCGCCGTCCGTCGTAGCCCGTCATAAAACATTTATTTATTGGGATCAGTACCTACAGCACTTTTTATCACATCACGGATTTATTATACTGATGTCTTGATGTTTTCAATCGGTAGATAGATGAAATAAAAACTTAACTGCGATAGAAAATGCAAATTATAAAGCGATTTTTTTATTCTTAGTGTCACTATATTGAAGTAATACACCAATCACTCGCGCAACTGAAACGAATCTACACCTCACATGTTGATCTCCGTCAAACATTTCATTTCATCAGGCTGTAGAGTGTGCCAAAGAATTTGACATACATGTAATCATATACCTCCATACGCTCGGAAAACATTACCCCATTTTTTTCGGCTTTCTATAACATAATCTTGTTTTATTTACGTGTAGTGTACTAGGTACAGTAGAAGAGACACACTTAGCTATTTATGTTGAAATCACGGAAACGTCCGGATTCTAGCCCACGGGGCCAAAATCGAGGTTGAGTGGAGAGAGTAGATTAGCTGAGTGTATGTTTTTCATTCATATCCATGGAAAATGTATTTGAATCATTCCTCAAGGGCATGATCGATATCAATTTTTTTTAGACACAAACCTCAAGCATGTTGAGGTTTTTAATTGTTACAAGTTACATCAAAATCGGTTCAGTGGTTTTGGAGCCTATTCATTTCCAAGATGAATCGCTCGCTCAATTCAAAAAATAAATGCATGAAGGCTTAATTGTTATCTCTAACAGATAAAATATTACATCATTTGCATGTTAAAATGCAAATTTATTGCAATACCATGTTAGGTAAGTAGGAAATCGGAGATACAGGATATAACTACATGGTATTTAGACTGTGACAGAAGTGATTAGCTTATATGCATAAGACTACCATTGTTATTACTAAATTGATAGCCCTTTTTGCAAGTTTATGTAATCGGTAAAAACAATTGAAATTGCAAGACGGCTTGTTTGAACTCTGCTTTTATGTCACGGACAAAACTTTTCAATACTTGCAATGCAATTATGCCAGATTTTACTACTTAATTTGTTGTTTACAATGTCATTATTGTTAGATTTATAAATACACTAGCTGACTCGCGCAACTTCGTCTGCGTGTGACAGAGCTTAAGGTTACAATTTGAAAGGTTATAGTGAACCAATCTTAAAAGATAGACATATGCTATTACGTACTTTTTTTTAGAACTTTTTAAGGTGAATTATTTCGTCGCATATAATTGTTGGGGTACTTGAACCGTTGTATACTATTATGCAATAACAGGCCAACTATAGTGCATGAAATCTAAAATCGGATTATGATTATATAATAACGAAATAATTTTAAATTGAAACAATGTCCACTTTGGCTTCGGGGTCGCGGGGTCGATTTCCGACCAAAACAAATATTTTTGTGCATGAACATGTCTGTTTGTCTTGGTATGATCTTGGTTGGTTATGTATTTACAAAAAAAATGTATTTAATTAAGTATAATAACAGTTATGTAGTAAGTAGGTACCCATATTACAAGATTTGCTTAGTTTGGGACTAGATGGCAGTGTGTAATTCGTTCAAGAATATTTATTTATTTATTAACTATTTTGGTTCTGAAATATAAATAATGATAGTCGTGCCTGCCTATGTAACAGCCAGTGCAGTGCAGTATTTATTTATGTCTTTCATTTTACATTTGGGTCCTTTTTATTCTTTGACGGAAGGACTGCAAAATCTTTAAATGCAGCATATCACTCAATAAAAAAACCACTCTTATCCACTCAATATAAATACGTTAAAAAAAATAATAATATAGTGGTAATATTTACTTAATACATCTAATGTTTATATAGTAGTGAGGCTTCAATTATAAGATGGGGTGTAGGTGGCACACCATTATTTTTGGAGCCAAAGCCAACCTCACCTGCACTTGGTGCACCCTGCCAAAAAGCTCTGGCAAAACAGAGTTAAAGAACAGCGTAATTGTAAGCTATCGACTGGGTAACAACAGTGACTGAAGTAACAAGTCCCTTCCGGGTTGTTGTGTTGCTACGAGTGAGTGAGGTCACCAGAAAGGAATGAGTTACTGAGTTGGCAGCGGGATTGGCAGCGCGCGAGCGATATTTCAAGTTGCGAGCGTTGATATAGTTACAGTAACCGCTTCTCATCAGGCGGGCCTGTCGGCCACCTAATGTAGTATAAAACATCTGACGCGCAGCATGCGCCAGCACACGAATTTTTTTTTTAAATCCCGAATTGATATCGGGAAACCAAGGTCACTTTACATTTACATACTTTTTGATGCTCTACACGAATCCGAAGTCAGAATTTCGAAATTTTGAGTTTCATGGCAACGGACAGACAGAACGACCGGACGATTTCATAAGCTCAATGAATTTCGCTGAATAGACGTTCGGGGCATCACATAAAACAATTTCGTAGAGATATGCCTTTTACGTTAAAAAGCTGAAATTATAATATACATGCATAATATTAGCTAAAAGATGCAATGGTATGTACATAATAAACGCCCACGTCGGCAACCCTTATTTATCCCACTGCTGGTACTGCTCTCAATCGAAGGGGTTTAGAGCATACTCCACCACGCTGCTCAACTGCGGGTTGGCCAAGGTCAGTATCTTCTAGCTTGACTTGGCTTACCGACTATCATCTAATGCAACGTTTCTTAACCTTTTCCGGTCCGCGGACCCCTAGAAAATCAAGCACAACTTCAAGGACCCCCTTAATAAAAAATACAGGAATAAATATAAACAAACAATAATTTATATTAGTAAGTACTGAAAAATAATTACATTAAAAAAATATATAAATACTGTATTAATAAAATGAAGGTTGGGGCTGGTTTTTTGCAAGTCTTGCTGGCATTATATATACTCGTACTCGCACCCCATACACATACTCGCGGACCCCTAGGGGCCCGCGGACCATAGGTTAAGAAACACTGATTTAATGACAATAGCTAGGATCGACGGCTTTAAGTGCCCTCCAAAGTACGATACACGATGCTTCGAAGCACGAAGCGAATGGTACATAATAAAAAACAACGGGTACATACTACTATGTTATATACGGGCACATAATAATAGTATTTATGTTTTACGTTTCAGCACTTGGAAGTTACGCGTGGGTGCAATGGACGTGCGGGATTCTAATCTTGCTGGTAATATGCGGGCTGTATGTGGCCACGATACGGTCCGCTCGCAAACACTGGGATTTCTGCATCACCAACGTCGTCGTACTAGTGGCAGTATATCCAGTACGTATCCTTATTCTTTGTTACTTATCCGGTTACCGCAAGAACTATCCTACCGCCGAAACTGAAGCGATTACCATCGGATTTTTTAATCGAGAAAAATACATCTTATGTTTAAACATAAGATGTATTTTTCTCGATCAAAAAAATAACTAAAGTTAACGAGAAACAACAGCTTAGTCGGTAGACATCTATGGTTTCTACCAGTTAAGCTAAACACAAATTATCGTCAGTCTAAGCTAACGTTTATTGTTGTTGTAACGTTTATATGGGGTGTAAGTGGTTTATCATTATCTCTCTCTCTCTCATATCTTTGAACCAAATACAACTTCACCTGCACGCGGTGCACCCTGCTGACTGACAAACGAAGCTCTGGCGAAAAGAGAGGTAGGGAGCGTAATTGTAAGCTACCCGACTGGGGAATGTACCTCCACCTCACAGAATACCGCAGCCAAATAACCATTCCCCTTGAGGGAATTGTTATTTGGCTGTAACACAACAACCCTCAAGGGTTGTTGTGTTCCTGCGAGTGAGTGAGGTCACCAGAAAGAAAGGAGTATGTATTTTACCACCTACGATACGACAGGAGGTGAATGTACTCATGAACAATAAATTTACTGTAGGCCAATACTGAAACCACAAAAAAAATTAGCAGTTTTATATGAAAGTTCAATGCCTATTCTACAAAAATAGAGCAAAATGTCGAAATGCTATTTTTTTCTTCGATTGCAGAATTTTATATTCATGGGTACATTCATCCCCGTTTCATAGTGCAGATGAATTATCTCCATTCTGTATGTCTATAGACCGGGGCCCTGCGCCTTTATTTAGACACTAAAATACTCTAAAAAACTGAAATATTCTAGGCGCAATGGCCCCGATCTGCTAAATTTTAGAGATACTTAATTCCGTTGAGCTAGACCACAGTATAAAAGTAATACCTACTACTACGCGTGGGTTTTCTACTTGAGTGCGAAAGCCGTATCGTCGAATTTTGTTACTTCGAAAATCTTTCAACGACATTTCTATACTGCGAAGACTTGTTAAACCGACGTCTTGTTATTGCGATATTTCGTTACTTCAATTAAAAATTGTACCGCGGACGATTTTACTGCGAAAATATCATACTGCGAAGCCTTGTTTAATCGACGTCTTGTTACTGCAATGTTATGCAGCTTAGGAAAATTTTCTTTGACCAATCTTACTGCGAAATCCAAGTAGATAAATTCCTGTAACCCGGATTTTCTTTTTCACAACAATACCTAATGTTAGTTTTTAGAATTTTGGTCATTAACGAGACATATTTGTAACTAGCAAAGTACCCGTGCTTCGCTACGGGAACACTCCTGATTTGCGTCTATTTTTGTTTCGATTCCAGATATTTCATTTTTTCCCCATAAAGGACTGTTTCGTATTGACCATTATTACAAACATACACCATTTAGGTTAAGACGTCTCGGTAAACAATATTTTTGGCATTCGCACCAGGAGCCAAATTTGCAAGGCTTCCAGGAGAACTTACTCTTGAGCAAGCTACATACAACTGATCATGAGAGAAGCAGTCCTGTATCAAGTCAACCCCAGCGACCTTTAGAGACTGCCCCTGAGCTTTGTTAATGGTCATAGCGAAACACCTTTATGGGAAATTGAAATCTTTTAAATTGAACGGGGTGGTCTGATGGAATAATGGGAATGCACTACGCATTCCCATTATTCCATCAGACCACCCCGTAAAATATATAAAGAGAGATTTCTCAACAGCGCATCCCTTACTGTCCTCACTCAACAACTCATCTTTCCAGTTGTCGAACACGTGAACATTGGTGGCACAAACCTCCTGATGATACACCTCCGTCCCATGCAAGTGGTAGGAGATGGAGCGGAACAGGCCAGCTCCATCACCTTCCACAGCTATAATGGTATAGGGCATCATCCTTCACACCTTCCACAAGTATAAATTTAGTCAATCTTGACGTCATTGTTTGAAAAATACCGAAATTCTTATATAAAGTAGGTATACCCCATAAAGTTTTCGGCACCAGATGTAGCTTCATTTGAAGGACGCAGTTTTTTTTACGCCCTACGCGCGCGATGGACAACCTATGGGGGTGAATACAGGGATGAGGTAAGCGATAAAAATATAAAAACAATAATATCCTTGATGATTTTCAGACTTGGGATGTAAGTGGTTTATCAACATCTTTGAATCAAAGCCAACTTCACCTGCACGCGGTGCACCCTGCTGACTGACAAACGAAGCTCTGGCCAAAAGAGAGGTAGGGAGCGTAATTGTAAGCTACCCGGCTGGTGAATGTACCTCCACCTCACAGAATACCGCAGCCAAATAACAATTCCCTTGAGGGTTGTTGTGTTCCTGCGAGTGAGTGAGGTCAGCAGATAGGAAGGAGATGTTGGCAGCGGGGGTGGCGGCGCGCAAGCGATATTTTATGTTGGGAGCGTTAATATGGCTACGGTAACCGCTTCACATCAGGCGGACCGTATGCTTGTCTGCCACCCGACGTAGTATAAAAACAAAAAACTTTTTGACCCCATTTTACTCCTTTTTTTTACGATAAAATAGCCCAACTGATCTCGTTTCCCCATACAAACTTTGGACCTCCGTTTCACCCTCTTAGGGGTAAAATTTGAAAAATATAACATAGTGGACACGAAATTACTTATTTCGTGTTATATTTTCAATGTATATTTTCAAATCATTGCCATTTTCGTAATTGACGTCCCAGAAAACCATAGAATCAACACCCATATTGATATTATGACCTTTCAACCCCATCGCACCCCATTAGGGGTGATTTTATGTCACGTCGGCTATGTTGGATTATAAAATAGCTGTTCTTTTCGTAATCAGCGGCCCGATAAACCATAAAAATAATACCCATGTCGATTTTCAGAATTTTTCACCCCATTTCACCCCTTTTGGGGTTGAATTTTGAAAAATCCTGAAACACGTGTTTACTCATTTATCTATAGAAGTACTCGTGTAAAGTTTCAGATAAAATAGTCCAACTAATCTGGTTTCCCCATACAAACTTTGGACCCTCGTTTCACCCCCTTAGGGGATGAATTTTGAAAAATCCTTTCTTAGTGCACCCCTAGACGTCATAAGGAACCTACTCGCCAAATTTGGAATCTCTAGACCCAGCGGTTTGGGCTGTGCGTTGATTAGTCAGTCAGTCAGTCAGTCAGTGAGGACAAAGCCTTTTATTAATATAGATTACGGCATGCCGGCTACCTGTACAAAATTCGGTCGTCATAGTACTGGACGACTGCTTACTTTGCATATGCACACAACAATAATAAAATTTATTAGACAAACTTTATTGGTCGCAGTGAAAAAGAAAATAACGAAACACCGCAGTAACAAGACGTCGACGCGTCGGTTTAACAAGTCGTCGCAGTATAGAAATGTCGTTGACAGGTTTTCGAAGTAACAAAATTCGATGATACGTCTTTTGCACAAGTAGGAAACCCAAACGTAGGTAGACGCTAGACCATCTCGAGCTATGTTTCTTCATCATTCTCGGTAAGTGGCTTGAATTCAGGTCGATTTGTGTTAATTAACATAATTAATTTACCATTGAACCGCTATTGTTATAGCAATTATTATACTACCTACTTATCCTTTGTTCCACTTATCTCTAGAAATAGATGTTACTTGATCATCATTTGTTTTACAAAAAAAATCCACAATGTTGATTCTTGTTTATTAGCGATAAGAATTTATATGGGTACAATTTATAAATATCTTACATAGGTATGTATGATCGAGAAGCTCGATGGCGTCGTTACCTCGTTACGCGTGTCAGTCTAATCGAACACACAAGTTAAGCAACGTCGGCTGTAGCCTGTCCGTGGATGGGTTTATTTATCTCGAGCTCCTCCGTGCTTCGGAGAGCACGTTATGCCGTTGGTTCCGTCGGTCTCGGCTGTGCAGCAGAGAGAGAGAGAGAGCCTGCCAACCCGCAGTTGAATAACAGCCTGGTGGAGTATGCTCTAAATGCCTGCCATTGAGGGGAGGCCCGTATCCGAGTAGTGGGTATGAATAATGGTTGACGACGGTTATTCGGCAATCTATTGAGCATTTTAATGTCGACATTATATGCAATACCGATTGCGATTACTTCAAATATTCGTTTCGTATGAACATTTACGTTGGCCTCGGTCTGGGTATTTTTTTTATTATGTTACTTTGAAATGTTTATCAGTTATATATCTGTGCTTAATATCCTTGCTTTAGCTTTAGACGGAAGGGTTATGCATAGTAAATAATATCCGTAATATTAGGCTTTCCTAATATGAATGTAGGTAGTTTCGGTTTATTAAGATTTTTTTTTATATACTACGTAGGGTGCCTAACAAGCATACGGCCCGCCTGATGTGAAGCGCGGTTACTGTAGCCTATACTATAGACGTTTGCAACATTAACTATCGCCAAACCCCGGCCACTCCATACAAATGTCGCGTCATTTACTACTACATAAACAATGACGTCTGTGCAGAGAATGAGCGTGTGTGCGTGCGGCGCTATACAAATGGTTCCTGATTTGTCTCAGAGGGGAGGTGAGGTCAACACGAGAGAGCGGTAGGGAGTGGCCACACTGTACATAGTACTATACTTATACTGCTATCGCTCACGTGTCACCACTCTCCGCTGCCATCGCAGCAACTCCATGGGATTCTTCAAGAAAGGCGTGAAGGTTTTTACAGGGCAGGCAACGCGTAAGTGATACCTCTGGTATGGCGAGCGTACATAGGCTGCGACGACTGCTCTCCATCAGGCGGGTTGTATGCTTGTTTTACCACCTTAGTTGTATTAAAAATAACTCCTTTCTTTCTAAAGACTATAGTAGAACGAATGAAGAAATAGAGAATAATAACAATTTGGTAAGGATTCCTCGTACGCGAGAACAATTCACAACTATTTTATTCTATACCATACCCTTAAAAGTGTCAATATTTGTGGTCCAGTTGACTGCATATTTTATCAAGCTGTTCAAGCATGCCATCTTTAATCTTGTGTCATTGCAATAATGCCAGTGTTTTCGCAGCAACTGTTAAATATGATGTTGTTGACACTAAAATCAGGTCATAACTCTTTTGCGCCAATTATCAAAATTTGTATGTATACAAGACTTATAACTAGGTTATGTTATTATAATATAAGAGTATTTTATTATTCATTAATGAAACGAAATTAATGTCATTGTTGTGTAATAAAAATCGCCTCGTCGTGGTATCGAGATTCGAGGCGTATGTTGAAATCGGACAGTCGAAAGCGGATTTTGTTGACCGAGATGTTTGCTGATTGTTCATAAGGTGTAAGGCTCTATTTACACTTTATGACTTTAGTGGAATGGAATGGAATGGAAACGTCAATTTCGCCTCATGCATGACGCGAGAAGGCGCGCGAATTCGCTGGAATGTTCGAGTATTCTTGAGTATTCCATTTGCTGTGACCAACCTGAGTGCTGAGTGCGAGTTTTTTATTCACGTTAAACAAACCGAACAAATAGAGAAGTACTCTCATGTTGTGAATTTACCAGACGCGTGTTACAAATCAAAATTATGTTAGGTTATTCTGTTAATTAGTTACGAATATTCGACGTAGTGTTCAGATCAAGTCACTGGTGAATAAAAAACTCGCTCGAATCCCGAAGACGCGTGACCTTTTTTGGCTCGAATTACGTTATATGTTTGCAATTGACATAAAGTTCATTATGCTATTGTTGTTCATTATGAAATTGTACCTATAATTTCATTGCAAATAGTAGCTTCCATTCCATTCCGCGGCGGTGTAAATTGAGCTTTATAATAATATTGTTAGTCATCGCGATTGTTTCTGTAAGAATGATGACAATCATTATCTAATATTATTGTCGGTTAAAAACACATGTCTGTATCAAACTGATAAAATTTGTCGGTCGCATTTTTGTGACGTTTGCAAGACGTTGTCATATAAAGGCACGTCTTGCTAATTCTGAAGGTTTTGTCGACAACTTTGTTTCACCGTCGAATTTTATCTCTTAAGGTTTTTTTAGGGTGAGACCAAACGAGCGTAATTTTGTGAGTTGTGAGTTGCATAATTCTCGTCGCTTTCATATAAACGTACAGTGAGTGACGATGAAAATAAGTCGACCATTTGTATGAAACCGACGAGAATTACGCGACTCACAATTCACAATCACAAGTCACAACTCGCTAAACGAGCGTAGTTTAGCGTCATCTTTTGAGAAACCCTGAATTTAGATCGTCATCCTTAGCCTGGTTGTCGTAGAAAATGCAACTATTGAAGTGATTAAAAATTACGTCTACCTTGAACAGTCCATACAGCTTGCCCGTTTTAATTTTGTACCTTGGTGGAATAGGCTATTTTGACTCCAAGGGTCACGGGTTCGATCTGCACATAGTCTTGTAAATATAAACTGATCCACTGACAATTTGTATTTACAAGAAAACTGACATTTTATATTTACTATAATACCTAATTAAATAGTATAGGATAGGATTAAATCTATTGGACACAAATCCGTATAGGTACTGCATTTACTACCTATTGTGTTAAAATATCTGTGCTAATCGTTTTAGTATTCAGCAATTTATATGCTTCAAAAATTACGATAGTGCATATTTTAAACATGTAAATAATATAATAGTCCCATTATAAATTTATTCTTAACTAGCTGTTCCCGTCATATTCACCTATTGCCCATTGCCATGACGGAGGAAGGAAGGTCAGGAATCCCCGGTATAACTAAAACAATCCACCAAAGTTTCATCGGAATCTGATCAATAACGAACGCATAGCGCCATCTATTGTTGAGTAGCTACTTAATTTTTTTTAGCAGATCGTCTGTTAAGGTCTAAGTAGTGTTTTAGTATTAATGATCGAAGGGTTATAGTATTATTACTCGGTGGAGTATTAATATCTGTACTTATCGGCTGAACAAATTTTAAAATATCGGGGTTTGTTTTCCTTACAAAGATAAAAATGGCTTTCAATACAGAGACACATAACTGTTTCACTTGTAATATATAATAATACGTGCGTCACTGTATAATATGTTTTTGTAGGCAAAGGGGCAAATTTCATCTTATAGGTAATTGAAATTTTGATTCTGTGACTTCAACTAAGTATTTCATAGTAATAGTTAACCTTTAAAAACATATTATTAATTATTAACGATTGAACTACGGTTCCAAAAAACTATTCAACTGTTGAACTACATGGAACGACCCCGATGTTTTTCGCAATAGCTTGCATATCGCGTAATTCCTATAGTTATGTATACGCAGTTTGTATTGCACATCAAAGTATCATATATGCTATGCAATGCAGTATGAGAACGTGAATGGTGGTGGTTGTATTACAATTTAACCGTGTTATGTCGTGAGTACGTTATGTTATACAGCAGTATTATTATTGTAGGTATTGAATAATTTATATTTATATTTTCTTTTTCTTTTTTCCATGTTTCTGTAATAACAGTATTACAGAAACATGGATTTCGTAAACATACATTAGTTTATACCACTCATTCGGCACTGTATGCACATTTATTACGAAATTCTAGGCTCCGGCTATCGCCGAAGCTGAAGCCGGTTACTATCGGATTTATTTAATGCGAAAATGAAACAATTGTTTACATTGTTGATAATAATGTTTCTCAGCTGATAGAAACCCTAGAGCACTACCGACTAAGCCGAAGATCTTTGCCAATAACTTTAACCTAAGACCAATTTTTGGAATCAAAAACTCGATGGCAATCGGCTTCAGCTTCGGCGGTATGGCCCTCGGTTGCAGAACATGATGATGAATAACATTAACGGCTTGTTGTTAAGTATTGGAATTACGTTCAGCACTTTACGACCATACAAAATATGTTGTTTTGTAAAGGTTGTGGAGAAACAATAAGGATTACTTATTATTATTTAATAAATGTTCTGTGGTATATAGTAGTGTAGACTTTGATAACAGCCTATACTCCTTCCTTGCTTTTTTCTGGTGACCTCACTCACTCGCAGAAGCACAACAACCCTCAAGAGAATCTGATCCATAAAGGTTAATTTATTAAATCTGTGTCTACATATGAAACAGGATTCTGTGTAAATACTCTATATTCTTGTTTTTGTGCCTAAACACTGGCAAAATCATATATCAAATTTTTGAAAACATCGAAATGTCTTCAAAAATTAAAGGTGGTCTCCTAAGAATGTTTCCTTGCAGCCATAAAGGTTTCACCTTTTACTGCTCAACCATAAATTCTATTATGCATATTGTGTCACAGTGAAAAATATTTGGTTACTAAACACAACAATGCTTTACCCGGCTATTAAATTTAACATAAAAAAAAGGTAGCTATAGTAACTAGGTTTCTATTGTAGGTAATCTATTTAAAATCTCTTTTTGGCATCTATGTTATCAGTTCCGTTTATAGATAACGTTATCGCCTCGCTATCAGCGATAACAACACAAAATATTTATAAAACAAATCTGTAACGACTTTGTTAAGAAAACAGTACTTTTGAGACGTTAACATCGGTATGGCTATCTAATCAGCTTGTCTTTTGTTTGACTAATTATGGAATGGCAAATGTTCGAGATTAAACTTTAAACTAAGGAACAAATATTTCTTTAACATCATGCTAATTAATTATTGTAAACTTTATTTACATAATATTACACAAATATAGAACAAAATATAACAACTATAAAACTAAAATACCTACCTAAAACTAATTAATACCAAAATAAAATAGCCTTTAGTTAAAATGTAAAAAGTTTTGCCCATGTGGCAACGTTCTCAAGATGCTAGCAGTATTAGCTGACTGAATTGGAACCTCAGAATATTGAAATGCGACTATTATTTAAATTTTAAGGTACACAAATAAAATGACATAAAAAATAATAAATAAATATTCCTGGACCAAAATACACAGCGCAAACTAAGGAAAGCTTTTACTATGGGTACTAGATAATTGATGAATGTACTTAAATACATTTTTTTGGAAATACATAGATTTAATACATAGAAAATCACCCAGACCAAGACAAACAGGCATGTCCATTATTGTCCATGTACACAAATGTTTGTTTTATGCGGGGTATGAACCCGCAATCTCGGAGTCAAAGCAGCTGATGCTACCCATTCGACCGGACTCGCATAAGTAGGGTTGCCAACCATACTGTTAAAAACAGTATTATACTGTTTTCTATGCTTTTATACTGTTGAAAAAAACTTCATTTGACCATATCACTGTTTATTGTACTGCTCCGCATGCACTGGGCCTTATTATACTGTTTGTTTTGCTACGCAACTTTTAATATACTTTTTTTCTTGTAAAAAAAGTTGGCAACCCTACGCATAAGGGACGTTACACAACAAAAGTGAATGACGTGTAATATCTAATGTAACATTTAGTTCTCTACGTTAGCTGACAGAGTAGATTTACTTAGTTATAAAATCAACAGCAATAAAATTGAATTCAAAAGTAAGGAATTCCATCCATGCATTGAATTTTGTCCTTACTGTTACGTAACAGTAAATTATCGTTAATTTAGTAGTTATTTTCGTAAGTACTTGTTGAGTAAGCACATGCATGCGCAGCAAGTCCTTCCTTTTTGGTAATCTTACTCACAAGCAGGAACACAACAACCTTCAAGGGAATTATTATTATTTTCCTGCGATATTCTAAGTGCGGTAAGGCGTAGTACTTTCCCAGCAGGACAGCTTACTTACAAAATGCGCTATATCCTACCTCTCTTGTCACCAAAGCCTCGTTTGTCAGTCAGCAGAGTGCACCAGGTGCAGGTGAGACTGGGTTTGGTTCAAATATGTTGATGAACCACTATACCCTCAATGTTTATGAACACAAATATTTTGTCTTGGTATTTTGTGCTGGTGCCGAAAAAAAGAATAATTTTGAACGTTTGCATAACCTAATTAATTACAAGCCGGCCGAGGCGTATCACCACGTGTTGTATAATATGTTATATTTTCGTCTAGAGACAGACTCGTAGCCTTATTATGTTATTAATCATAAGTGACATTGTGTGTAAAATTGTGTTATTACTTGGCTGGCAATGTAAACAACACGTAGTAGAGTCTACTATCTATATGTATACGTAATAAGCTATAAATTATGTTCTATTTACATGATTAGTCGACTTTATACATGCGAAAAGATAACACTCAGATAGTAAATTGACTGAAAGTTCAATTCGCTATAATACGACACAGAATGTTTATACATTCTGTCGTATTATAGTGAATTGAACGCACTTGAATATGTTGTATAATTGTATATATAGTGTATACTTTGGGTGTAAATGGCTCACCATGATCTTTAGAGCCAAAGTCAACCTCACTTGCACGTGGTGAACCATGCCGACTAGTAAAATAGGCTCTGGCAAAAGAGCGATATGTTATAGCGTTTTTGTAAGACAACTGTCCGACTGGGGAAGTACACCTCCTCCAGAATACCGTAGCCAAATAACAATTTCCTTCAGAGTATCGTGATCCTTCGAGTGAGTGATGTCACCACAAAGGAAGGAGTTGCTGCGTTGATAATGGGGTGGCGGCGCGCTAGCGATATTTCACGTTGCGAGCGTTAATATAGTTATGGTAACCACTTCCGATCGCTTGTCTGCCACCCGACGTCGTATAAAAAAAACACTTAACACCGAACTTATCCCTCTACTTTTTTAACCGACGAAAGTACTTTCTTTGTTCCAGGTGATAACAGCAGCTGCAGTGATAGCCATTATTGTACCTCGCGCAATGCTACTTAGTGAAGCAATCGCACAGCAGGCGGTGATGATTGCGTTGTACCACTTCTTCTGCATGATCATAGCAGAATGTGGAGGAGAGGAGAAGCTCGTCAGGTATAGAATGGAGTTTGTGTCGTTTTTAACAATCTGATTGGTAAAAATAATTGTGACATAGCCGTGTGTTGTACGTGGTATGCACTAAAATTATCTCAAAATGGCAGCATATCTCCCCAGCACGTGATGTTCAATAGTCCTTACTTATCTTAATAAATTCTTTAATCCTTCATCTATCTAGTGGTGTCTGACTGAATTTTGGATGGGATGGAGATGATAGATATGTAGCTGCAACACCAAACTGTATCCCCCGATTTTGTTATCATTCTTTTTTTTTAAGACTTATTCACGTCAAAACATATTACCTGTGATATTACCCGCTAGACGTAGAGCGGCTGCGTCACCGTAGCCTGGTAAAGCAAAGGTATCAATTCTCTAGAACTCTCTGGTGACCACATTATCAGGAACACAACATATAAATAGGGATTGTTTTTCATAGAACAAGTTATTCTGTGGTTATTAAATTTTATAAAATTAAGAAGGACATCAGGTAGTAAGTGTTGATGCATACTTACGTCATTTTAGCCGGGATCTTGTATCATGTACTGGGGTGTAAGTGGTTTATCAACATCTTTGAACCAAAGTCAACTTCACCTGCACGTGGTGCACCCTGCTGACTGACAAACGAAGCTCTGCCGAAAAGAGAGGTAGGGTAGGGAGTAATTGTAAGCTACCCGATTTGGGAATGTACCTCCACCTCACAGAATACCGCAGCCAAATAACAATTCCCTTGAGGGTGTTTGTGTTCCTGCGAGTGAGTGAGGTCACCAGAAAAGAAGGAGATGCTGCGTTGGCAGCGGGGGTGGCGGCGCACAAGTGATATATTATGTTGCGAGCGTTAATACGGTTACGGTAACCGCTTCACATCAGGCGGGCCGTATGCTTGTCTGCCACCTGACGTAGTATAAAAAAAAAAAACATGGCAGAGCGCATAGTGCGAGGTTTTTTGCTCACATTCGAACGTGTTAAAGTTTTCAAGCCGAGCAAATTGAGATAGTTTCAGATTGTGAATTTACCAGACGCGTGTTACATATCAAAATTAGCCGGGTTGCTCATTTCAAAAATGAACAAGTAAGCAACATAATTTTGATATGTAACACACGTCTTATAAATTCACAACATGAGAGTTCTTCTCTATTTGTTCGATTTGTTTACGTTGACATGACCGAACGCGAACGAAAAACTCGCACTAAGAACTCTGAAGGCTCTATAGATATATGTATGAGATATATATGTGAGATACTTATACCTCGGAGCTTGTGCTTATTTTCTATTCTAAGGACCCATAGAATTTGACAAGGTTATACTTATATATTTTCAGATTGGCGGGTGAATCTCGTTGGAAAACTAGAGTGTTGCCGTGCTGTTGTTGGCCGTGCTGCGTCTTACCTGAGCCACCAGTGCAGAAGTAAGTTTTTTTGTATATTTTCCACTCGGAAGGCAAGCAAGCATTCGGTCTACGGAAACCTAGAGTCTAAAGCGAATGCGGTATAGACGTTTGCAACCATTGAGTTAATTGTTATAGTAATAAATATTAGATTGAAGTGCTTAAACTGTTATTGTTTCCATTTAAAAATGACAGGTAATAACACCCATTGAAACTTGATAGCTTGCGAATGTAAGGAAGCTTTTACGTGAATTGGCCATTAGTTGACTGAGGGGTGCGGCTCCTAATTGAAGACGTTGGCTATAGACAGGTTGCCTAAAGATATGGCGTATGTGTCAATATGCGTCAACTTGTCGTTTTGCGTACCTATTGGTCGTTAAGCGTCGGTTAGGTCGATATAAACACGAAAGTAGATTAATTTGACGAGCTCGGTGGTCGAATGGTTAGCAATGGCCACTTTGACTGCGAGGTCGTGGGTTCGATTCCCGCACAAGACAAATGTTTGTGTGCATGAACATGTCTGTTTGTCTTGGTCTGGGTGTTTTCTATGTATGTATGTATTTACAAAAAAAATGTATTTAAGTATAATATCAGTTATTAGTACCCATAGTGTATACCCCTACCGTCGGAGCTTAAGCCGATCGGACCCTTCGGAATTTTAATTGCAAAAATAGATCTTAGGTTTAAGTTAATGATGAAAATTTTCAGCATAGGCGGTAGAGCTCTATGGATTTTACCAGCTAAGTTAAACAAAATTACCGCCAAACTAAGCTAAAGTTTGATTTTCGCAATAAAAAAATTCGATTGATTACAATCGAATTTTTTTCAGCTTCGGCGGTAGGGCCCTGCAGTAAGACGATATTTTTTTTGTACTACATTGGGTGGCAAAATACGGCCCGTCTGCTGTAAAGCGGTTACCGTAGCTATATGTATAAACGTGATGTGTATGTTTCCACATTTCTGGCGACACTGCAGTATCGAATCAAGCTCATGTTATTTTGGGCAATTTCAAATTGATCAGACACATGGAAGTTATTTGTATCCGATTATAAAACGGCTGTACGAATTTTCTTGAATCATAGCTAGGAACTATATTGATCACGTCAGCCTAAAACCAAAAAATCTCATCAAAATCGGTCTGTTCGTTTAGTAGCTTTGTTGCCACATACTGACACAAAGGTAATACAGATAAGTCAAAATTATAACACGCCTCGTTTTGGGCCAGGGGCACAGTATAAGTAATAAGGGGTTAAAATTATCGGAAATCCTTCACGTTCGAATTGTTTTATCTGGGACACCTTGTAAACATAGAGACAAGGTTATTGGGTATCGTAATCGATCTAATCCGTAATATACTTAGTAAGATATCAAAATATGTCGCAACGTATAACTCAACGTATACTTCTTATTTTCATTAATTTCTTTTGATTTGCAAGTCCTGTCCACTCCATGCACAAATTCGTTACCCTAAGGTTGCCTTGAAAAAATTGATCTTAGCAATCATTGTTGCATATATGTATTCAAGTTTTTAATAATTTTGTATTTCAAATTTGTATTATGCAAATAAAGCATATTCTATTTATCTATTTTTCTCAAACGGGTTGAAAATTAGCATACTGCAGGTTGCTATTTATTATGATGTAGGCATTGACGTACGATAAACAACGATGTAGGCATCTGCTAATGAATGATTTTTGAATATACTCACGGAATACTGGGATACGCGCGTACCTATGCAATTTCGAGTGCGAATCAAGCGTACGGTCCACCCTGAAGCAATTATCGTAGATTATAGATAGACTCATACAATTATATAACATTAGTCGATATCGCAGCTCCTGTTTCTAAGGTACACCACTTCATCAGGAGTGTGCTAACCCTTTTCACTAACGAAAACATCAGCAAGTCTTTCAACAGTCTTTTGCGAAAAAGCTTATTTTGTATAGCACCAGTAATTTTTTTTTTTGACAAATTAGACAGCGCCATCTAGCCCCAAAGTAAGCGAAGCTTGTGTTATGGGTATTAGACAACTGATAAACATACGTAAATACATTTTTTTTTGTAAATCATACCTAAGATACATAGAAAACACCCAGACCAAGACAAACAGACATGTTCATGCACACAAATGTTTGTCCTATGTGGGAATCGAACCCACGAGCGTTGGTGTCGAAGCCGCGTCATTGACCGCTACGCCACCGAGCTCGTCGTGTAAGTAATTATTATTTGGTTCTGTTCCTTGTACAATACAGACATTTTCCGGTCGGATTGCTTGTTAATTTTCGTTGTCCTGCCTATAAACCATAGGCAGACGCTACTTGATTTGTTATGTAAGGACGTTACATTACAACTTACTGTAACTATAGGTGAAAGAATTACTTCAATAACATAAAAAAATCTCGAGATATGATAACTTGAACATCACTATTTTGAATTGATTGCTGAAACCTTGATGATTATTTTTAATTACGACATATTCTCATTTCTCATGACGGTGACAGAATTGTTCTTTTTTTTTTCTGAACTGACATCGATACCAAAGTAAAGTCGCTCTGGCACCCGGGATTTTAGCACTTACGTTCTGTGTATTTTTTCCTATTCTATTTTTATTTGATTTAATTCAAAGTCAACCGGCAGGACAGGCAAGTATTTGCTTTAATATTTTAAATATTATTTGTACTTACTTCTATATTATTATTTAGTTTATATTTATAATTATTATATTTTATCTTTATTTATGTCTGATGATGACTCTTTCCACTCTGCTTTGAATATTAGTATTTCATCTACTGACGATGGTAGTGACTCTCTTCTTGAACCTCAAACATTGCACAATTTAATTAACGATGCTATTATTGGAACACCTCATTGTTTCAATGTTTGTCACATTAATGCTCAAAGCCTCCCTTCGCATTACTCAGATTTTCTTGATACGTTCACGTCTACCCCTTTTCACGCTATACTCATTTCAGAAAGCTGGTTTAAGCCATGCCTTCCCTCCCTGTCCTATTCTCTCCCTGGGTATGTTTTAATACGCAATGATCGACTTGGCAAGAGTGGGGGAGGTGTTGCAATATATCTACGCAGCGACATACCATACACAATTTTAGCTTCATCACCATCTTTATACTCTGGTTCCGCTGAGTATCTCATTTTAGAAATCCTGGTTAAGGGTATTAAAACCATTCTAGGAGTTGTTTATTGTCCGCCTGCTGTGGATTACTTTTCCCATCTTGAGACTGTTCTCGAATCCCTTTGTTCGGATTACACACATCACATTATCATGGGTGATTTTAACACTAATCTTATGTGTAATTCTTTTCAAAGTAGGAAACTTCATAATCTAATTAAGTCAGTCAATCTATTTATTCTGCCATCAGAGCCTACTCACCACAACCCTACTTCACAAGATACATGGCTTGACTTAGTGATTACTTCTTCTTTAGATCATGTCCTCAAGCATGGACAGCTTTGCGTCCCAGGCTTTTCCAGACACGACCTAATATTTATTCAGTATAAATTAAAACCACCTAGGGTGAAGCCTAAAGTTGTCTGGATGCGTAGTTACGCCCGGATGAATATTGAGAAATTAAAGCAAGATGCTGCTAAGTTGGAATTTTCTGCGGTAATTGAGGCCAAAACAATTGAAGAAAAAGTAGCTAACTTTAACACCTGTATTCTAAAGCTGTTTGACGCCCATGCACCACTAAGACCTGTTAAAGTGAAGCGTCCACCTGCTCCATGGATAAATAGAGATATCCGTGTAGCCATGACTCGGCGAGATCGCGCATTTCGCCTTTATAAGCGTGACAGATCAAATGCGAACTGGGATTTATATAAAATAGCGCGTAATCATTGTAATCAAATGGTAAGAGTAGCTAAACGGCAGTATTTTCATCAAAACGTAATGAATTCTTCGTCGGCCAATATATGGAAGTTCTTACACTCACTTAGTATAGGCAAATGCCCTAACCAATCTCACACTTCCACGTTCTCACTTAATGATTTTAATAAACACTTCTCTTCGACACCCTCTCTCGACTCCACGGTTAAATCAAACACTATTTCAAAGATTTCTTCCATGGCCCAACTTCCCAATGAAACTTTTTCATTTGCTCCAGTAAGCGAGGATGAGATCCGTAAAGTAATCATGTCTATTAAATCAAAAGCTATCGGCTGTGATGACATAGGTAGAGACATGATCCTTGCTGTCTTGGATAATGTACTCCCCGTTCTGGCTCACCTCATAAATTTTTCTTTTTCAACTGGTACTTCTCCTTGTCTATGGGGCAAAGCGCTAGTAACACCCCTTCCGAAAATTTCCTCTCCTCAGCTGTTGGATCACTATAGACCTATTTCTATTTTACCTTTCCTCTCAAAAATCCAGGAAGCCGTCGCACATAAGCAGGTGTCCAAGTTCATCTTCTCCAACAATCTACTCTCGCCGTTTCAGTCTGGTTTTCGACCTGGGCACAGTACTGCTACTGCTCTCCTTAAAATCACGGAAGATATACGCAGGGGTATGGAAGATAGAATGGTCACTATTGTTGTTCTCATAGACTTCTCCAATGCTTTTAACATGGTAGACCATGATATCTTATTAGCCATTTTAAAACACTCTAATTTCTCATCCTCGGCGTTAAATTGGTTTTCAGCTTATCTTCGAGGTCGGCAGCAGGCAGTGCGAGTGGGTCGCGAGATATCGGATTGGAATGATCTGACAACTGGCGTACCTCAGGGCGGTATTTTGTCCCCTCTAATGTTTTCCATTTTCATAAATTTTCTGTCCTTTTCGCTTGGTTGCTCTTACCATTTATATGCCGATGATCTGCAAATTTATGTGCAAACGACTGTAGATAACTTGAATTTAGGTATTTCTCAATTGAATGCAGATCTTTGCCAAATAAAATCCTGGTCGGACAGTTTTGGAATACCGGTAAACCCTAACAAGTGCCAGGCAATTCTCGTAGGTAGTTCACGGCAAATTGCGAAAATAGATATCAGTTCCATGTCGGCTATCAATTTTAATAATTCTGGTATCCCTTTCAGCACAAGCGTTAAAAATCTCGGCCTACATATTGATTGCACTTTAAGCTGGACATCTCAAATTGCTGAAGTGAGTCGTAAGGTAGTATCTACATTGCGATTACTCAATCGGTATAGGAATTTTCTCCCTATTGCTACAAAGGTCACACTTATTCAATCCCTTGTTATACCACTAATAGATTATGCTGATGTGTGTTATCCTGACCTCAATGAAGATCTCCTTAATAAACTTGACCGGCTTATTAATAATGCCATTCGATTTATATTCTGTCTCCGAAAATTTGATCACATTTCTTCTTACCGGTCCAAATTAGGTTGGCTTCCTATTCGTCAGCGTCGACATTTAAGGTTGCTTTGTACGCTTTACTCAATTCTTTTCAATCCTCATTCTCCAGAATACATGAAATGCATGTTTCAGTATCTTTGCGATTCTCATAAGCTTGAACTTCGTTCAAACAATTCTTATTTACTCTCAATCCCACTTTTCCATTCCGGCTTTATGTCCAACTCCTTTAGTCTACAAGCTTCACGTCTTTGGAATGCATTACCGGAAGCTATTAGGAGCTCTCCCAGTAAATTTACTTTCAAGAAGAAGGTGCGCGCCTATTTATTACAGAGTTTGTTAAAGCAGTAGTCATCTGACATTAATATCGTCACTTTATGTAGCATTTGTCCTTATATTTATATATGTGTATATATTTGTAGGTATGTATATTTGTATATAACTATGTATGTTTAAGTATGTATATTAATTTTATAATATTTATCTTTTAAGTATTATTTATCTTTTATCGTTTAAGTTACATATATTATTGTGTTTACAGTAGGTATTAAGTTATTTATTTGGGATAGCCGCAATCGTGTTGCTCTGCACTCCCAAAGGTTGACTGGTAGAGAATGCAATAGCATTAAGTCCGCCTTTTGTACCCTTTTACTGTGGTCAATAAAGTTTTAAATAAATAAATAAATAAACCTGAAAACCTGGTTGATTATGACGTCATATGTTCTTATCTTGTATGTATTGGCTCAGAAGTTTATACGACAGCTAAGTTTGGTGTATTAACTTTATGGCTATGTTAAATATTGCATTTATCTAGTTACTGCCGTAACAACAGTTATAATGTTTTTATTGTTTTTTAAATGCTAATATTATTTTTTCATAATGTCATCCTTTTATAATAGACTTTCCCACCAATTTTTGGTCGTCCATAAAACAAGTAAGATAAAAGTTATTATAATTTTAAGATCGCAGATTGCAGATCGTTCGTGCATTTCACGGTGCTGATGAAAGTGTTTTAATAATTTTAGGATACTGTCGAGAGCGTATAATACTGTGATATTAATCTGATGGGTCTACGCTACATTTCGTCTTTGTTGCGGTTGGATGGAACTATTTACAACTGTATCCAACACGACTTCAAAGTTCGAGTAAAGTGTGAAATATGACCGAAAATTATACAAACTAAGAATGGTAGTTCGCAATAAGAACTGATATTGATCGATCAATGAATGAAATCAAGTGAACAATTTTCAATCGATTCGGTCTTCAGATATGATAAAGTGATACCAAATGTGATATTATTGTGATCGAGCCTTAATTTGGATCGGAACTAAATTCTGATACTACATTTAAATTACGAGAATTGCCCGTCTGTTATGCACAAAAACAGATTTATTGACTAAAGTGATTTTAATTCCATATATGATATCACTACTTAATTTTTCATTAACAAAGTACAGCTCGCCTACTATACTATCTACATATATCTACGAGGGGAGGTCAATAAGTTCGCGGAATGAGAGAGAAGGAGGTTGAAATTAAACACCAAATTATTTTTCCTTTTCAATATATTCTCCTTTAACCCTAATACATTTTTCGGATCTCTCAAATAGCTTGTTTATACCATCGAAAAAAAATGATTTGTCTTTGGTGTCAAAATAGGCCGAAATTGCCGACTTGACTTCATCATCGTCGTCAAATTTCTTTCCACGCAGCTCTTTCTTCATTTTTGGAAATAAATAATAGTCACTGGGGGCCAAGTCTGGACTGTATGGTGGGTGGTTTAATTGTTCAAAGCCGCATCGGTGAATGGCAGCCGTCGCAACATGGCACGTGTGGACGGGTGCATTGTCGTGCAAAAGGAGCACACCTTTTGACAGTTTTCCTCTTCTTTTTTTCTTAATGGCTTCTTTCAATCTTTCCAGTAAAGAAGCGTAGTACTGTCCCGTTATAGTCGCACCACGTTCTTTATAATCGATCAGTAAAATACCTTCTGTATCCCAAAAGATAGTCGCCATGATCTTTCCGGCCGATTGTGACACTTTGAACTTCTTTGGAGGAGGTGTGCCTTTTTTATGCCACTGCATCGACTCTTGCTTCGACTCAGGTTCATAGTGGTGAACCCAGGTTTCATCTCCAGTAACAATCCGGGCCATAACTTCTTCCTTTCTCTCTCCACAGAGCTCCAGAAACTGGTGAGAGCACTCGACACGCTCGCGTTTTTGAAGTGGCGTGAGCATTCTCGGAACCCATCTTGCACTGACTTTAGTCATCCCAAGATGATGATGTAGGATATTTAAAATACTTGATTCGGATACTCCAACCATTGCTGCAAGTTGCTTCTTCTTCAGTCGGGCATCTTCCAATACAAGTTTTTCTACTTTTTCGACGATTTCCGGTGTGGTGGCCTCAATTGGCCGTCCGGAGCGGGGGTCGTCTTCAATGGACTCCCTTCCTTGTTTGAAAAGACCATGCCACTTGTAAACCATGGTTTTACCAGGGGCAGAGTCCGCGTAAACCGCTAACAGCTCTTGAAACATCGTCTGAGCGGATTTTCCTTGCTTGGTAAGAAACTTAATAACGGCACGGTGTTCAATTTTCTCCATACTGGCTGACTTCTTCCCGATTTAGTTGTTTGCAGGTCGATAACTCAAAAGTTAATGACACGATTAGGTTCAAACTTGGTATATATACTCTTAATGAGGTGCTTAACTAGTGCCTACCTGGACGGGTAAATTTATCCCCATCAACCCCTCCATTCCGCGAACTTATTGGCCTCCCCTCGTATATTATGAGTTGTCATGTTTAATAATAAAACTTGAATTGCGTGCTTATGTAGGTGGAGAGGTCAAGTGAAATATTATTAATTGCACGAGTAATCATTAATCAGGCTGAATGCGTAGAATACCTAGGTACGCAACACGCAAAATGAATATTATCATGAGTAACATTGAAGATAACATAAAATAAATAATAATTATTGTGTAATTTTTTATCAATATATTGCGTCGCGGCCGACGGGACGCGTATTATCAAACTGTATGAGTACATATAATAACTAATTACTAAATAAAGCTTCGTGCTCCATGCCACTGTCTGATGTTTGCTTGACACTAAGTGTCTGTGTTGAAATGCATTTTGCTATACAGTATAGAGCAAATCACATATGAGTTCAGACTATTAATCCGTCAATATATTATGTTACCTGCAATCTGTATAATCCGGTATTTCAGACAATATAATAATACCTAAAATTTCAGACAAAGTCTAAGAAAAGAATTTATTTCATACATTGCCTAGGCATTCTATTGCTTGCCGAACGCATAACTAGCAAAGTATAAATTAAAAATAAATTTCGGAAGATATGCTTACACGATGTCAGGAAGTCTGTGCAAAGCTTGTTATACGGCTAGGTTAGGTTTATCTTGTGTAGACAAAACGGGTTAGGTGATGAAAAACACTCGCATGTCACCTCAATTCGATGGAACTCTGATTCGCGAAACTCTTTCTGTTAACGGTCTGTACAACTTGCTTGAACCATTTTATGCATTACTTGACAAACCCCGGCCATTCTATATTATGTCATAGGCAAGGCACGAAAAGTACAGATTATGGATGTTTGTGCTTCGATCATATTAATGATCTACGTGTTTGTGTTAGTATTAATTCAGTTCGGTAATATGCGTCCGGAACTGTATCTGAGTGGACTTGAATACAAAAACCCCAATGTGCAAAAATTCAACTTTCGGAATTTACATGATACGGGTACGGGATTTTAATAAATGCAAATTGATGCAATGTAGATGAACTTAAAAATAGAGCCTTATAATTAAGCTTACAGACTCCGTATTCAACATAAGGTTGCGTTAGGTTTGAACCGAACATATTCCCCCACTACAGTGGCATTCAATGACGCTGCAGGTTATCAGGGGGGTCCTACCGCCGAAGCTGTAGCCGATTAGAATTGAATATTTTGATTCCAAAAATAGATTTAAAGCTTAGCTTAAAGTTAGTTTTAGTTGGTAGAGCTCTCGGGTCTTTACCCGTCTGTCTGTCCGTCGGTCTGAACCGCGCTAAATATCCATTTCATTGTGCAAAACACGTTAGGTATTCAATCTTTGCATTAATTCTTCAGGGATGCACAATAGTTTCTATATGCAAACATCCCAATAACTACCGTGGTGCTGGTATTAAGTATATATGTGAGTTTGTAAAAGTTGAATGAATGTCGTTCCTTGTTCCCCTTTGCCGTTTCATTTATGTAGTCACCTACGTCATTAAGCTACCTATTTAAGTATTTATTATTTATTTTTTTCTTTTTACTTTCAGGCGAAATATAAGATGGGTGCGCTACTTAATTCTGCAAATACCCATAATTCAAGCTTTAATCTACATCATTGTTCTCATACTTTGGGTCGAAGATACGGTAAGCAAAAATAGACAGCGCAATAAATTTTAGTTTTATAATGTGCATACCACTTGTTTTATTTTATTTTTTCCTTTAAAAAGTGGCAAACCAGCTAGATAGCCACTTTTGCGTAACATTCTCTCAAAAATCTGACCAAAATGTCTAAACTCCGCCGTTCGTATTATTTTCTCTGCGTTATGCTATTTAGTTTTATCATAGAAAGGTATCGTCGTTGGTTTTATTAATAACTGGCTAACTCGGCGAACTTCGTACCGCCTAACATCAATGAATGTCGTGTTACTTATTAGCTGAACTAAATTCATGATTTTGTGGAAGTAGGTAATATTAGGTTGGGGAAAAATTCTTTTCGTATTTTATATGAAAATTCAAAACATTTTTTAATAAAGTTTATTTACATTTAACTAAAGTATGTAGGTGCCATTTTGTTCGATAACTTTTTGCCATCTTGTAGGTACAGACATGATCCCATTACTATAGAAATTTTGGGACTTCTGTTTAAAAAACCACGACAAGTGGTTTTGGCAGTCTTCTCGTGATGTTAACCTGACATTGCCTAAAGAATTCTGAAGAGACCAAAACAGGTGGAAATCAGAAGGTGCAAGGTCAGGACTATACGGCGGATGCATTAACACCTCCCAGTCAAACTCTCTTAATTTTTGCTGAGTGGCTAAAGATGTGTGAGGCCTAGTTATCATGATGAAAAATCACACCCCTTCTGTTAATTAATTCCGGCCGCTTTCTCTCAACTTTTTGCTTTAATCTCATCAGTTGTTCACAGTAGAGTTCAGAATCGATAGTCCTGCCTGGCGGTAACAGCTCATAATGAATAATGCCCTTCCAATCCCACCATACACACAGCATCACCTTGTTGCGGGTTAACCCGGGTTTTGCCAGAGTCTGTGAAGCCTGACCGGCCTTTGACCACGACCTTTTTCGCACGTTCTTGTCGTACGTGATCCACTTTTCATCACCAGTTATAAGCTTCTTCAAAAACGGTTCGCTTTCATTACGTCTTAGTAAAGAATCGCAAATGAGTACACGGTTCATTAGGTTTCTTTCAGTGAGATCGTGAGGCACCCAAATATCGAGCTTTTTAGTGTACCCAGCTTTTTTCAAATGCGCCAAAACTGTTTTGTGGTCAATTCCTAATTCTTCAGCTACGTCATAACTACTGATATGCCGATCTTGCTCCATTTTTAGGGTTCCGAACCTCAAATGGAAAAACGGAACCCTTATAAGATCACTTTGTTGTCCGTCTGTCTGTCTGTCTGTCTGTCTGTCTGTCTGTCTGTCTGTCTGTCTGTCTGTCTGTCTGTCAAGAATTTCTATTTCGAGAATGCGTGGAGGTATCAAGCTGAAATTTGAACTGTATACTCAGGTCTACGGTCCCATGAAGTTAAAAAAAAATCAAACTGCTAAGTTTACATAGAAAAAAGTTACGGCCGTTTATTCAGCAAAAAACGCATATTTCGACACACTCAAGGGAATCAAAACCTATAGGGTACTTCCCGTTGACCTAGAACTATGAAATTTGGCAAGTAACATCGTTATAGACTACAAGTATAGGAATAAATCTCAAAACTATACATTTGTAAATAGATCTTAAAAAATAGGGGGTCTATATTTTTTATAGGGTGTCGAAATTTCAAATTGAAACTACTAGTTCAAATGGGGTATCATATGAAAGGGCTTGATGTACACATTGCAAAATATATTTTATTAATTTTTTTCGACGCATTATTTCCTATTTATAATGAAAAATATCAAATTTAATAATGATACTACGTACCTACGGAACCCTCGGTGGGCGAGTCCGACTCGCACTTGTCCGGTTTTTTCAAAAATGGCATCAATTTTATCCGTAACAGGGCGACCAGAGCGACGTGCATCTTTCACATCAAAATTTCCTGATTGAAAACGCTTAAACCAAATTTGTGCTACTCTCACAGACACTGCACTAGGTCCATAAACGTCACAAATTTTTTTCGCAGCTTGCGTTGCATTGTTACCTTTTTTGTAGTAAAATTTTAAAATGAATCGAATTTCTTCATTAGATTCACTCATCTTGACAGTAAAAAAAACAAATGAAAATCACACATTTACCTAATTTGAATTTGGAATTATCTTTTTTAAAATTTAAACTTTTTAAAGATATCAAAACCTGCCAGATACAAATGGTATAACCAAAGAGATTTTATTACAAGTTCATACATACTATAATGCGAAAAGACTTTTTCCCCTACCTATTATAATAACTTTATTAAGATAATAACACACACAAAAAAAAAAAAAAAAAATGGAAAACTACAAATGTCAACCAATAAATATCTCAATCCACAAAACAATTTTCAAAACAAATCACTGACAACTTTCGTGACGTAAAAGTGAGACCGGTCGATTTGTATTTTTTTTTTAAATTAAGTCATTTGTTCATTTGTTCTATATTTATGGAGCTTCATATTAATATCTGAACACACGAATAAATATTTCACAACCAATAAATATCTGAATCCTTTTTCAACTGACAGTATTTGTATGTGAAATTTTTAATTTTATTTTTTCGACAATTTTCCAAAATTTTTTAATAGTTATTCTGCTATTCATGACGGAGACAAATCCAACAAATCAAAACACCGTGAAAATCGGTATAACCGTTCTCGTGTTATGAATGTTCGAACAAACCCAACTTTGTTTTATTTCTATTATAGATTGGATCTAATATTTCTGACCAAAAATATTTCAATTTGAAATGTTGATGAAAGATTCATAGTTCTTAGTAGAGGGTCGGTTTTGCTGAAATAAAGAAAGCAAAACTATGTAAGATACATAGCATAACGCGAACACGAGAAAATAATATGAACGGCCGAGTTTAGACATATTGGTCAGATTTTTGAGAGGATGTTACGCTAAAGTGGTTATCTACCTAGTTTGCCAGTTTTTAAAGGTAAAAGAAAATACATTTCAGGAGCCCTACCGGCTAAAGATGAAGCCGATTATCATCGGATTTTTTGATTTCGAAAATCAAACTTCTTAGATTTATGGTACTTGCGTTTAGCTTAGCTGGAAACCATAGAGCTTTACCGACTAAACTGAAGATGTTTGTGATGATGGTAATCGGCTTCGGCTTCGGCTTCGGCGGTAGGGCCCCAAGTCATTAAAATGCTGGCTAAGAGGTTTTCGTAATAGATGTAGCAGATACTTTACAAATTCTAATTAAATTTATGTTTAAATCTAGTGTTTAAGTATAAAGCTTTGCGAATCTCTCAGACCAATCGTTCTATTCCTTACAGCTTGGAACTCTTCAGCGATTACTTTATCATTGGACATAATATTTTATTTAGGGTAGCTGAATTTTCGATGATATAATGATAAACTCTTTTTGCAATTTACTGAACGACTGTTTTCAATTGTGATGCAATTTCCTGCTGCAGTAGGTTTATAAGGAGTCTGGTAATTTGTGTTATGTTCTGTGGTGCAACCGAAATGACGAGAAATGCAAGTTGTTGAGTCGGTATCATCATCATCAGCCTGTATCTATTTACTGCTGGATATAGGGTTTTCCCAATGCTTTGCACCATATGCGATTCTTCGCTTTCCGCATCCAAAAATGTTCTCAAAAAGGTGGCTGGTAGCGGTTGGATGCCGATGAGTCGGTAGTACATTATTTATTATATATTATAAGACATAATATTTATATATTTACACATATATACTTTGTCAGCATGTACGATAGTTAAGATAACTGTTGTTAATTTGTAACCATGCAGATCCATAACTGATTTGTGATCCTGGCATCTATTCATTTGTGGTTGGGCTCTGTTCAGCAGTCAGATACTTGTTATTGATTTGATCAATAATTAATCTTTACATGATAAAAGTACTTTACATAGCATCTATCTGTCCTGAGTTCTTTGTATCCCCAGCTTGTAATGCTTGGGTTTCTTCAAAGAAGATAAGTGATTTTAACGCTCAAAACTTCATTGAATTAATTAATTTACTCAAAGATGATCATTATCTATCATTCTGACAGCAGGTTTCATATCAATATTTCCTTGTGATAGGTAATAATGATTGCAACGAGCATCACCAATATAATTTTGTTAAAAGACATGGTATTGATATTGATGGGGGCTAGTTATTTCAGTGGCTGCTAAGACATTTGCTATTTTCATGAAGTATTCCCACAAAAAATAGGTAACTAACGTTGGTATCAATTTCGTCTATTGAGCTCATAAATTCAAACTGATATCCAATGATACAATGCAATATACACCAACAAAATACACCAACATACACCAATATACACCAACAAACATACAATTTATAAATATAATCCATGCCTTAATTAAACAAACGCAATCCAATTTCGCATTATAATTCTCAAACAATATCTTGCTTCACAAAAACCCCAACTTGTTTAAATATTGTGTGACAAGTTTTCTTTATGCCTAAATTATCCTAGAATGATATGTGATGATTTTCCAATTAATCCATGATCCGCGTACGGAGGTCACATAAGAGTCAGTATACATCAAAACTCTTCCTAGACTCAATCCTCCGATCTTCTTATCAGGGTCGTTGGCCTTTAAAACATTTTTTATATAAAAATCAACTCTATGTCGTAGGTCTCCTAGCACAAATTTTGCCGACTCTATTTGTAGCTTAACGAATTTTATTTTAAATTGCTTTTGTTCACCATCCAAGCCACTGTTTTGCTGCAGCGGTGTCGATTCTCCATTTACGATATACGGATTAATTGTCTTCTCCAGTTCTTCACACGATTCTGTCAACCGCGTCAATGCAAAATGAATAATGTCTATGAAAAGCTTATTCCTAATAGCAGTCTTTTCGATAATAGATGCAATTGGGTTTTTGATTAAAAATGCCTTCAATCCATCAGGTTCGTCGAAATGCTGAGCTTGTCCAAAATTGAAGGTTGTATTTGTGATCACCTCTATGTACTTATCTCGTGGGGTATTTATATATTCATAGACCCTATAGATCATAGACTGGTATTTGATAGGCACGGCATCATTTTGAGAAAGCAGCAATTCATCATCAGAATCATCTAGGATTGTATAAACCAGTTCTTGATTTCTGTGGTACACAGTTGATGATCGGATACCTGGAAAAGAAAAACATCTATGAGTTAGAGATAAAGACACATTAAAACAATTGACATTTCACTTGCAGGCAAAATTTTCACGACATAGTTTATGTTGTGTTGTGGTTTTGCGTTCTTAATACTTACATGAAATACTGAAAATAGCCACGAACAAAACGATCACACTTCTATTCAACATTATCACTTCCTAGATACTTGTATGTTTTGTAGAGTTAATTTTGTCTTATATACAATTTTTAATCATCTTTTTAGGGTTCCGTACCTCAAAAGGAAAAACGGAACCCTTATAATATCACTTTGTTGTCCATCTGTCTGTCTGTCTGTCTGTCAAGACCCTTTATCTCAAAAATGCGTGGAGGTATCAAGCTGAAATTTGAAGTGTATACTGAGGTCTACGGTCCCATGAAGTTGCAAAAAAATCAAACTGCTAAGTTTACATAAAAAAAAGATACGGCCGTTTATTCAGCAAAAAAGCATATTTCGACACATTCTCAAGGGAATCAAAACCCATAGGGTTCTTCCCTTTGACCTAGAACTATGAAATTTGGCAAGTAACATCGTTATAGATTACAAATACAAGAATAAATCTCAAAGCTATACATTTGTAATTCAATCATAAAAAATAGGGGGTCTATATTTTTGTATAGGCGGGCGAAATTTCAAATTGAAGCTACTAGTTCAAATGGGGTATCATATGAAAGGGCTTGATGTGCACATTGCAAAATATATTTTATTTATTTTTTCTGACGCATTATTTCTTATTTATAATGAAAATATTAAATTTATAACGATCCTACGTACGGAACCCTCGGTGGGCGAGTCTGACTCGCACTTGTCCGGTTTTTTTTTATGTTAATGACGTAAGAGTAAGATAAAATAACTCAATGAAGTCAAAGTTACATCTACTTTATTCAGTATTATGTCAATGGCCGTGGTCAGATATTTGGATCTTGTTTAATATAATATGTTGGATGAATCATTAAACTTACTTCTGACGTTAGCTCGTATGTTTTGTTTTGAGTTCTAGCAAACTTTTGATTAAATTAAAATTTACAACTTGGTTTGCAAATATTGAAGCTTAATGCCCACATGTCGCCACGCTGGGCAGGCGATGTTGACTTCAGAAAAGGTAGTGGGCCACTTACGTTCTGTACCCCCTCTTTCTACTGATTCCACTAGATCCTAACTTTGATAAAAATCAGTACTAATTAATTTTATACGTAATATTTAATAACATCAGTTGAATGTATTTCGGACTTCTGTTTGTGATTAAAATCGTCTTGAGACGAATTGTAAGGTTTCTTTGTTTACGTCGGATGGCAGGCAAGCATACGACCCGCCTGATGGGAACCAGTTACCATAGAGGGGTACCTACGTGTTATCATTTTGATTGAACCGAAGTGTTCGGAGTGTTTGAGAGGAATTAGAATTCGTTTAGGGATCAATTCATACTGGTATCCTCCTTAAGGGGAGATGATCTCCTAACTGTAGGAAACCATATGGGGTGTAAGTGGTTCATCAACATCTTTGAACCAAAGCCAACTTCACCTGCACGCGGTGCACCCTGCTGACTGACAAACGAAGCTCTGGCGAAAAGAGAGGTAGGGAGCGTAATTGTAAGCTACCCGACTGGTGAATGTACCTCCACCTCACAGAATACCGCAGCCAAATAACGGTTCCCTTGAGGGCTGTTGTGTTCCTGCGAGTGAGTGAGGTCACCAGAAAGGAAGGAGATGCTGCGGTGGCAGCGGGGGTGGCGGCGCGCGAGCGATATTTTATGTTGCGAGCGTTAATATGGCTACGGTAACCGCTTCACATCAGGCGGGCCGTATGCTTGTCTGCCACCCGACGTAGTATAAAAAAAAAAAAAACCTAATCACATAATCACCAATCAACTAACTAAGAGGTTGAAGATGCAAGTTAGGTGTACCGTACGTAATCGGAAATATCCGGTTAGGTAGGGTACGCCTAACTATCTATATGATAACAATTATTGTTAACAACTGTTTAAGTCGGGAAATTCTAATGAACAGTTCTGGTAGTTTTTAACTAAGGCAATTTAGTTAATTTGTTGGAAACAGTAGTCAAGCAAAATGTTTATTTTAGCAGACACTGATATGAGCATTATCAGCCTGTCTTTATCTATATTCTAATTCCGAAATTAAACAAAATAAGCGTTTCAAACAAAATAACTTCATTTAATCAGATTTATATTTTGTTACATTTTAACATTGTAATATTTAGAATGGGATGTAATATTATATTATATTACACACATTACAAGCATATACATATTAGAAGATTATATTTAGTTTTGTCTGTCTGACAGCAGTCGGTGTGCAGCCCCCTTACCACCAACTCTAGAATGCTTAAATAGAATGCTTATTCATACCAATGAATAAGCGACTCTATTCCAACTGCACGTCAACGGCACTTAGGCTGCAATCGGGCTACACGGTTGGTTGACAGTTTCATTGCAGTCGCTCTAACTGCATTCAGAGTGTAAATTGGCAGTCAGAGTGCAGTTGTAATGCAATCCATCTGTGTAAAGCCAAAGATATGCGAATCAAAGGAATTCCCTGTTAACTTAAATTAACAAAGTTTCATTTCCATCTGTTTAGTATATTCACAGGAACACATTTAACTAATTAATATTTTAAATAGTTGATTTCGGCCAACTTGCTTAATTAATTTAATATCCAGATGGCGCCACACTGCTACTTCACAGCAATAAAATATAAAATGCAAAAGTTCGCCACCATCACAAACCTTCCTGGTAGCTCAGTTGGAGTTGGAAGAGCACTCGACTGGTTATCGAGAGGTCGTGGATTCAAATCCCACCTAGGCCCTCTGCCTAATTGATGATTTTTTCCATTTTTAAAATATTTATAACATTCAATAAAATTTAGTTTATTTAAAATTAAAATTCCGAGTTTTTATTATGTAACTAGTTAAAATTTCCTATTGGTTACCATGATCATTGTGGACATTTTTGTTTAAGTATACATGAAGTATTTACAGCATTACTAATAATTTTATCGTCTCTCTGTTTCAGATGCTGTATCTCAACTATTTTACATTTGTGCAACCATTTGTCGCGATCTCAATAATATCTGGCATGTGGGGAATCATAATGTGCGTACGGACAGTGGAAATGTTAGGAATAAAACCTCGCCCAAGGCTCCTAGTGATCCAGTTGGCGCTGTTGATGATTAAAGTTCAAGGCGGGGTGGTTAGATCAATGACTGGACTGTTCAACATGCCTTGTGTCATGTCCTTGCATCCATCAGTCTTTTTAAACAGTAAGTTATTACAGTTTTTAGAAAACTACTGCCTCTGTGATGTATCTCGTGGTAAGATCGGCGTGTTTAGTATCGATCAGACATTAGACCTTTCAGACCTTTGCAAGCGATTCTTATACGTATTTAGGGCTCAAGTTATACTGGATATTTCTGCAAACAAATGATTGCGCGATGTTTTTTTTTAACGAAAATGGTCATTTTTAAATATATCCATGAAATAGCGAATCAAATAGCGAAAACAAACTGTATCTACTTTTTTTTATATCACTAGCAAACAAGCATACGACCAGCCTGATGGAGAGCAGTCACCGTTACCTATGGGCGCTTGCGTCACCAGCCGCGCGTTACCGGCCCTGCAGAAACCTTTTAACGCCCCTTCTTGAAAACTCACACAGTGTGAGGTTTTTGAAGAAGGGCGTTAAAAGGTTTCTGTTTCCTGGAAAAATCATGACAGGAAAAACCTATTGAAATTATGTAGTATATTGTGTATTTAAACTGTATTCATTTAAATTTTAAAATAAGTTTTGGGGTGTAAGAGGTTCATCAACATCTTTGAACCAAAGCCAACTTCACCTGCACGCGGTGCACCTTGCTGACTGACAAACGAAGCTCTGGCGAAAAGAGAGGTAGGGAGCGTAATTGTACCTCCATCTCACAGAATACCGCTGCCAAATAACAATTCCTTTGAGGGTTGTTGTGTTCCTGCAAGTGAGTGAGGTCACCAGAAAGGAAGGAGATGTTGTGTTGGCAGCGGGGGTGGCGCGGCGCGCGAACGATATTTTATGTTGCGAGCGTCTATGTCGTATGCTGCCACCCGTCGTAGTATAAAAAAAAAAGTTTGCCTCCGTCGGCAATCGAACTTATTAAGGTCAGCAAAAGCACAGGCAAAAGCCATCTATATAGGTACTTGAATAAAATAATGTTGATATAGTTAATCCTTTGCTAGGATCAGAATCATTTTATTAAACAATATATGCTCTTCTTTTTCAGTGATCCAAAACTGCGTAATTATCCTGGAGATGCTCTTGCTGTCAATTTGGGCTTACCGAGTGTACAGCAGTCCTCCCGGGAAGGTGGTGGAACGGGTGCAGCATGCGGTAGTTGCCGTTGTGGATGACACTTTTGTAGCTTTCGACGAGAAAGCGATCAAAGATGGCATAGAAAATAAATCATTCAAATACAGGAATGATATGTAAATAATAAAAAAAAAACTATATTTCTACTCTAGCTGTTGCTCTACTTTCGACACACACGTTGATTTTAGTTGAAACATTGAATGATTTGATAAAGAAATCTGTAACGTATATGTGGGCTCCGGATACAAGCAGACTACAGACCAATTAGTTTACTGGCTTATAATTAGCTAACCACGAGCTGCATTATCATTATACCTAACAGAATAAGAAAGGAAAGAGTTTATGAGATGAAACCACATATGAATATTAAAATACATAGGCACTAGGTACTAATTAAGGTACTTAATTAGCTGAAATACGTAGTTACTTGTGCGATTTTCTAGTAAAATATTTTATGTATGTACGTATCGCACGTACGAAAAGAGCCAAATAAGTGGTCTACCACCTTTAGATTGATAGATTTGCAATAAAATTTTCCAATTAAAATGTCTATCTATATTAGCTCTAAAAATATTCGAAGATCTACCTTAGCAATATTTGCGGTTGTTAGTAATATACATTTTATCAAAACTACGATAGACCACTTTCTTGGACGATCGTACCTACATTTTTTAATAAATCCGTATTTAATTATTATATCCAACTTAGAATTAAAATTTCCAGTTACTAGGCATAATCTATATTGGGATATATGTGCTATAATTAATGTTTTTTTATTGTTCTGTAGATAAGTAGATTAGGCGTAGTTATAAGAAGACCACTCAATAAACATGACACAGTTATTAAACTTTTTAAGTATATAAGCTGTCATTTTATCAGCATCATTGGCAATATTGGTTAATGACATAAAACGATAGCAATTTGAGATATCTAATCTGGTGATATCGATATGTACCTGATATAATGTATGTTTTGGTTCTTAATCTTATGTGCCAATCAAAACTACATTTTTTTTAGAAATAAATATAATGTTGTTGAGTATATTTTTTGAGTATTAATTAATAATTTTAACACAATAATATTAAACATGCTAGTAATAGCACATAATAGTTTGAGTGGAGCGAGCGGAACGATTATATACGCCGAAAAGTCACTTTAGGAAATGAATAGGCTCGAAAACCGATTTTGATTAAACTTGTCACAAGTAAAGACCTCGACATGCTTGAGTTTGTGTCGAAAAAAAATGAGATTGATCATGTCCTTGAGGAATGATCATCAAATACATTTTCCATTAAAATCAATGAAAATCACACACTCAGGGAATCTACTCGCTCCACTCAATCTCGATTTGGGCCCCGTGGGCTAGAATCCGGTCTAGTTAATAATAAACATAAGTATTTATTCCTCTTGAGATTCCTCTTCTTTATGTGACATTTCCTCGCTATCCTCTGACGGAGTACCAGCTCGGGAATTTTCAGAGCCATATATGTTGTGTAGTTCCTCCAATTTATAATTAATCTTTACTCCTTTAGAAGTTGTTTTATTTACCTTATTTACAAGAGATTTCGTTTGTTCCTCTAACCTTTTTAGGCGAAGATCACGTGCTGCAAATCTGGCTTCGTGGTCGATTTCGTTGGAAGTCGAGGGCTCAACTGCACCTAAGATAGTAGACAAATTCGCACTATCTTTTTGAGTTTCAGCAAGTTCTTGAGTGCTTTCTGCTTGGTTGTTACTATGAAGAGTATCAAGTTTTTTATTCAGTTCCTCGCCAGTATTAAGAGTATTTGAGATAATTTTAACAACTTCCGAACATTCTTCTTCCAAATTTCGAAGTCTTGTGTCCTTTTCATTTAGCCTTTCATTTTGTTGTTTCACGCTTTCTAGAATTGCTTTAAAATCAATATTACTTGTTTGTAAATTTTCGTAATGGGAACACGACGAACTAGATGTAGATTCAATGCTAGCTTCATCCGAGCAATTGATATCATTAGCTATATCTTTTGATAATATGTGTTGCGAGTTACTATTTAAATCACTAATTTCGTCAAGTTTTGATGTTGGCATCACATCACTTTGTTTGTTAGTTTTTGTTATCGGTTCTTTCTCGATTAATGTTAGACCATTGTTATCATTTACCTGATCAGAAGTGGATGCTATAATGGTATGGTCGCTATCATCCGATATTTGTTCGGATGTGGGGCGATTAATTAAATGATCTAGTGTACTGTTTATTTGTTCACTAAATATAGCTGTATCCTGTGTTCTTTTTAAAAGCACTGCGCTATTCTTTTCCAAACGTTCCAATTTTTCATCTTTTTTGACCAATCTTTCATTTTGTTGCTTAATATTATTTAATATTTCTGCAGGGTTAATCAAACTTGTTGATTCTTCATGAGCACAACTTGTAGGTCGACCAATATTTTCTTCTATTTCACCGCTATTCTCCGTTACATTAGCAATTTTCTTTGTTTGCTCACCTGAACAACTGCTTTCGTAATTCTGTTCAATAAAACTTGTATCGTCAATACATGAATCATTAATATCACAAATTTCGTCTTCAGTTTCCTCACAAGCTTTCTCGCTTTTAAGAAAATTTTCACTGTGACTTTCGTCCTGGGTGTCTAAAGGCAACTCAGCGACATCTAACATATCACTAGGAGGATCTTCTCTCTCTGCTGCCAAATTAAAATCAGTACTGGAGTCCAGTATTGTTTCGAATGATTTTTTATTCCTTTTCTTGCACCTTAAAAGAGGTTCTGCAACATATTCGCTTTCATCATAAGATTCAGATGAGTCGTCTGAGGGCCTTTCATCGCTATAACCACTTTCTGCAGAATTGTGAAGTGAAGGAGAGCTTAGTTTTGTTTTTCTGCTAGAGAATTCAGCTCTGAGTTTCCTCCAGTCTTTTTCAGTTTGTGTATTTTTTTCCCGTGCCTGGATCCATTTTTCTCTACAGTATTCTAATTCTTCCTTAAGTTCATTCAACAGTTTTCTTTTCTGTTGCAACTCGTATTTGAGAATTTTTTCATGTGTGTGGAGTTGGTGGTGATGTCTGCGTAACCTACCGACGACATGCCACGTTTTACTCAGTTCTGTGGTAACAAGACATAATCTACGTTCTTGCTCCTCTAAACGGGTTTCTAAATGTCCGTTAAGTTGTTTCATGCGATTAACTTCTTTGATTAGTCCCAATTTTTCAACAATTAGATCCTGAGAACAAGAAATAAAATAATTATTAGTCATTGTAAAAATAATGAGAACAAGCTATAGTAATTAGAAAAAAAGGTAAGTGCGGTACGTAAAAACGCATGTCGTACTTTTGACATACACAAATGTCTCGTGCGGGTATCGAACCCGCTACCTCGGAGCCAAAGTAGCCATCACTAATCGACCACCGGACTCGTCATATAAGAGGTACTTATTAATTTTTTGATCGCCTCTTACAACATTTTATTTTGATTGCCAAAAATCTGCCATTTTCGTTATTAACAGCTTTTATATATTCAGAGAAACTCTACTATTAAGACGTATCGAACGATACATCATTCATCAAATTTGGTTCAGCCTTTCGTTAGTTATTAGGGAATACACACATACAGATCTATCACATAGGTAGCCCTCCGTATACGCTTCGAAGCAGTCGGTTAGAAAAATGTTTATTGTTTGTGCAGATTGAAAATATTTATTGCGACTTTTTTTATTTTACGAATTTTTACGAGTTTGGCTTTGTGCCAAAATGCGGCAGTTATGTGTTTTTTATGCGTATTGCATAAAAAAAGAAACATACAAAGTTTGACCATGACTCATAGATTCAAAAACACAATTACAAGTACTGAGAGTTAGTCACTTACTTTTAATCTGATATAGGTCTGACTAACACTTGGCACTAATACAGGTCCTGATTTTGTCTCCACTGATTTGTAACACGTCGTGACCTTTTCTGCGGGACTACTGCTACCTTCAGTAACGTTTTGATGACTTAAAAGCTCCATGAGTACTCGCCAAACTTTAGGAAGATTTTGTACTATTTCTTCTGGTGTAGTACTAACAAAAGTATTTTTATCTGTAAAATTAAAAAAAACGATTAATATTTCCTCAACATTTATCCACAACTTAGTATGTAAATAACAAAAAGTGACATTTTATTGAAGTGAATAATATATAATTATTAACTACCAATGTCCTCTGCTGAGGTATTTTGGAGAACTACAACTTCATCTGAAGATTCATTCTTGTTGATTTCTTCACCGTCGTCGACTTGACTGACCAACTCCAGTAAAAGTTTCGGCAGAGCACTAGACGCTTCAGAACAATTTTCTCTTTCTGCCATATGAGTAAGTAATCCATGATTTTCTTCCAAACGATGAACCAACTTATCTAAATCATGGTTCGTTTTGTAACCCAAAAGAACTTGAGAAAATAACTGAAATTGCAATTATATAATAAGTAAAATTTACGTGTGGTGAGTGAAAAACAACACATAAGAGGAGCTCAATGACGTCGTTGCGCGCGGCATTCTAATCGATCACGCAAGTCAAGCAAAGTCAGCCGTAGCCTGTCCATGGATGGGTTTATTTATCTCCAACTCCTCCGTGCTTCAGAGGGCATGTTAGCCAAGTCAGTGGTATTTAAGTGGCGAAAACATGGACCTCCGCATACTCGCAGTTGAGCAGCATGTGGAGTATGCTCTAAATCCCATCGATTGACCCGTATCCCAGCAGTGGGATGAATAAGGGTTGACGACAAAGTGAAAAAGGGCCTACAAAATTATTATTACTACCATACCACGCGTACAAATTGTACCTACTCCATTGCTGCGAAATAGTACATTGTAATCAGCTCCTGTAATTTTGTATGTTTTAATTTTAATGCGGCAGATATATAATATTGATTGACAGATTTGGATAATATTTTTAGTTTTTTATGCTTGCAATGGCTTGCAGATGAGGTACACAGGCGTACCTTACTTACCTTGTTCACCACAGACATTTCAGATTTTAGACCTTTTGTTTCATCTTGGCAAGTCGATATTTGGTTGTTTTTGTTTTCAATTTTTTCGTGTAATGCATCTATCGCAGCTTCCAAATCTTCTACTTTTGCAGAGAGGTCTTTACATCTAAAACAAATTATAAACAGATTAGTACTTAATAAGCATCGTACATATTAATTGCAGTTGAATCAGTAAGCTCACTTGTTGGACTCTGCCTGGTAAAGTAGTTTTTGCTCTTCAAGCTCGCGGACTAAACCGAGTCTTGTAACTTCAGACAATCGCGCACGTTCTTCATACAAGCCACGTAGTGTACGAATATTTTGTAATTGTCTCTCATACTCTTGCCTGAGATTAGTAGATAACATACTTGTTTCTCTATCTGCAAGTGACTTTTCTATTTCACTTAGTTTGTTTTTCAGCTGCAACAGATAAAATCGGAATTACGAAATTCGTATTTTTGGATAACAATTCACACTTGATAAAACATTTATTAAGTTACGTTTTATAGACTGTTGGCGCATTGACAAGATTCAGTGCCAATAAAACAACGATAGGATGGACGTTGCGACGCCACAGGGCGACGTCTCACTGCGGTCCCTGACCGGCGAAGGCACATGGTTTAGGTCGTTGTCTCAGATGTTGTCTCATTAGACGTGACATTGATTTGGATGTTGAAAAAGGTACACAACAATGAAAATTACAAGTAAAATGCTGTAAAACAAATGCCATTATAGGATTTTTCACGAGATCACGAGCACGACACAATTAGGCGGCGATAGTTGTTTTGTTATGCGCTCTATCCCATCCCATCCAAGTAGGGTTGTTGTAAAATTTATGTCTATATTAGGTACATAACTGTCGAGTATTTTACCTTTAAGTAGGTACTGATCCATTTATTGGAGTGCACTTGCATGAAATAATATGTGTAAATGTTTCAGAAATTAAAAGTCATATTTGAGAAAAACTTTTCTATAGATTGGAGTTAAAAATAAAATTCATGTTTTACCTCACTTAATTGTTGTTCGCGAAGATTAATCATAGTCTTGCTGACCGCGACTACTTCTTTTAGTGCGTGAATATTTTTGATCGATTCAGTGTTCTGTTGGGTTAAATCTGCGATGTCTGAAAATGCACACTGAAGAGCATTGTTAGATTCAGCTAAATCTTTACGCAATTTATTATTATTAGATTTCAAAATTTCAAATTCATGTTTCATTTGAACGATTGAAGTTGTTAGTTCAGACTGTTCCTGTTTTCCTTGAAGATGTTGAGGAATTTCGATATTACTATTTAATAATAATTCACGAAGCAACTTGTTGCTTTCATAAAGTTCTAATTTGGATCGTCTTTCACTCTCCAATGATTTTTCTAATTCTTCTTTTTCAGTCCTATGTCGTGCTAATATTTCTCTTCTTTGCTCTCGCTTAATGCTGAGTTGTTGTCTAAATCTCGTCATTTCCTCTTCCTTAGCTCGTGTTCGAGCTTGCTCGTCATTCGCATCCCCTTCGATGGTGTCATGAAACTGCTCATCTTCATTTTCTTCCGCATCACGAGAATCAATCGTATTGTTCATTGTTTGGCTTGAATTCACTACGTTTTCAGTTGCACGGTCTCTTGCTGAGGCGTTACTGACAACGTTTCCCATTTTGGAATACTTTTATAAACAAGTCACACTTTCATTCGCGAAATCAAATTGAGGATGCGTGATTTTAAAATAGGTAACGAGCAATACGTATTTAATAAGACAAAGGAGTGCCGAGTGTTGGATCAACGCGAGTAAACTGCGAGGCAGACGGCTCCCGAAATAGCTCCCTCGCTCTCGTCAGCTTCAGTCGGCTGCGGCACACTCATGTTGAACTGAGCATTGAGGAAAATATACAAACATGAATATCGTCTAAATTTAAGATACATGGCTGCGCTCGTCTTCTAAAATAACATACTTCAATGTGAAAGAGTAATGGATAGCAAGGTGTTCGTCAATTGATTACACCATTTTCGTTCAGTTTTCTCCGTAGTAGATGTTTGTATCGTCGACCGGGCGCGCTTCTTCAACAAATCCCTGTCAATATTTTATTTTTATTCTGGTTATTTCCGCACGTTACTAGACGTTGTGAAACATTGTTTTATGCATGTTCAGGGAAAGTGACCTTGATTTTACCACGATGTTGTCGAAACATTTTTAAATATATTTTCGGGTTTAGTTCCAAGAAAGGACAATGATTTGTGTTTTAAAATAACTTGTATTAGTAAACACCACAGTCATGAATATAACTAAATTAATATACTATATTCCTAAAATTTGTTTAAACAATGTTTTAGGAATATAGTAAATATGTAGCCTCATAAGTTAATTCAAACTTTTTTCTATGTCTCTCTACCACTCAGCTAAACTAGGGTTTGGCGGAGACCAGCGTTTTCAAGTTTACCGTTTGAAGCCCGGAAGAGCTTGAGAGACATTCATAATTCCATTCTTAAATAGGTTACGGTCGACGTTGCTTGCGTAATTCATTCGATACGCTCAACGACGCCAACATCGCACTCCTCATAACATACTTTATAATGTCTATTGAATATTGCGTAGAAAATAATAAAAAAGAAAATTTCGGGGTGTAAGTAGTTCATCAACATCTTTGAACCAAAGCCAACTTGATCTGCACTCGGTGCACACTGCTGAGTGACAAACGAAGCTCTGGCGTAAAAAAGAGAGTTAGGAAGCGTAATTTCAAGCTATACGACTGGGGAATGTACCTCCACCTCACAGAATACCGCAGGGTTGTTGTGTTCCTGCGAGTGAGTGAGGTCACCAGAAAGGAAGGAGATGATACTTGGTGAGGTGTAAGTCTGAACCCCCCCCCCCCCCCCCCCCAATCACGTGTATTTAAATATTTTAGAATATTAATTAGGATTTTTGTTATACCACTAAAGTGACAAACAAGCATACGACCCGCCTGATCGAAAGCAGTTACCGTACCCTATGGAAGCCTGTAACACCAGAAACATCACATGCGCGTTGCCGACCCTACATGTACGAGCGTAAAAACGTCTTCACGTCCTTTTTGAAGAACCCCATGTTGTAGTCTCCTGAGAAAACCTCAACACGCAGTTCATTCCACAGCTTGATAGTACGGAACTTCTCTGCAACCGCACAGTACGTGACCACTCACACACAGTACCGGTTCTAATATGTGAGGATGAATTCCCTGTCGATGGCGAGCGGTGCGACAGTAGGAGGAGGCCGTGGGCAATATGTCAAATGACTCCTCTGAACACACCCCATTGTACAATTGGTACAACACACAAACGGACGGAAAATCTCTTCTCAGACTCAAAGGTTCTCGTCCCTCTGTTAGTCAACAAACACACTTACAGCGTGTCTGGGAATCGCAACACAAGGTCTAGCTGGTATTTAGGTGTTCCCATAGATGACAGCAGTACTCCATATGCGGCCGCACATGAGCTTTGAAAAGCATGAAGAAAAGGATGTTGTCTTTTTTTATCGTAGCATAAAAAATATCTGTTCGTGCAAGCGTGAACATGCCAGACGCGCTACCGAATCGTGGCAGCTCCATCAATACTCTGAAACCATTATATACTGTATGCGCAGGGAGTTGTAGGCCGTCATCGTCTTCAACTTCGTTCGTTGGCTAGCATCGGCGAGTCAAGGTCTTCAACACGCCGCTTTTCGGATTAGAAATCGCGCGTTTGACAAAAAAATTAATACATGTGATATCTTAGTACACCCCCCCCCCCCCCCTGCCCCTTGTGATATTTCGTGATTTTTATGGAACCCCCTCCCCCTCACGTGATTAATGGACGGCTCCTAAGCAACGTTAACCGCAGCCCGTCTATGGATGGGTTTATGTTATCTCTAGCTCCTCCGTGCTTCGGAGGGCACGTTAAGCGGTCGGCCCGGCTGTTGTCATGAGATTCCAGTCGTTAAGCCAAGTCAGTGGCCTTTAAGCGGCTTGAAAACACCCAACTGTCAACCCGCAGTTGAGCAGCGTGGTGGAATATGCTTTAATTAAACCCCTTCAATCCTCCCCAACCCGTCTGGCCAGCGTGGGGAGTGTAGGCTAAATCCTCCTTCTGTCTGGGACGGACGAGAGAGGGTCGTGCTCCTATAGTGGAGACTAAAATGACCTGATGATGATGATGAAACCCCTTCAATTGAGGTGAGACCCGTATCCAAGTCACTACTTGGATACGGGATGAACCCTTACTCATTCCACTGAATGAGTAAGGGTTGGCGAAGAACAAAGAGTTATAATTATGATTTTATAGTTCATACACCCAACTTGTGCCACTGCTTATTAATTCTCCAGATTATAATTTTTTATTTTATTTTAGACTAGCTGTTGCCCACGACTTTGTCCGCGTGAATATCAGATATCGTGGTAAGACCATAGGAAATCAAGTACATACTCAACATAACCGTATAATTAAGAAAAAAAACTTATGGTGAATAATTTATGTAAGTACCTACTAATTTTATATCTGCTTTCAAATTTGTTTGCAAAGAATGCATTAATTGCAAACAAATTTGATTACCATAAAAAAAGGTTATAGTGAATCAATCTTAAAAGACAGATATATGCTGTCGCAGACTATTTTTTAGAACTTATAAAGAGGAACAATTCCATCATACATGATTTTTGCGTAACTTCAACCGTTTACGCAGCGCACGCAACGTAAGCCCTCGAAAGGAATATTTTTTTCCTCAAACTCAAACTCTCAAACAAACAAACTCTTCAGCTTTATAATATTATAGTATAGCTATTAGTAGGCTTTATCTACTATATCGCCCCTCCCCTCCCCTCTTTAAGGGCGGATCGGTACTTCGAGTAGGGGCCCCCTCGTGGATGGGAGGGTGGTGAAAGGCTAATTGCAACTCGGGAGCATTCGCATTTCTAAGTGCTGCTAACGATGCACGAGCGAGAGAGCAAGCGAGGAATGGGGTTAACGAAGAGTACGTCCACATTCTAGTCTAGTAGTTAGTAGTAATAGTAGTTCCTGGTGCATCCCACGACGGACGTGACGCCCTAAGTAATTTGCTTCATTTGCTTTAGACTTAGAGCTAATCTAGCACTGGCTTCGGTAACCACTTCTCATCTGGCAGGCCTAAAAAACCTATTATTTAAAAGCATTTGTTTAGTTTCAATGCGGTCGTTATAATCAAAATTTGCAACAAATTGGCCGTGCCATAATGTGAAATGTGAAGTAGATTAAGCTTTTTGAGTGATGGATGAGAGCATAAAGAATTCCCCTTATAAGGTAAAAAATTGGCAATGTTTTGCTGTTTAGTTTCCTTACATTAAATCCTAACAAGGTCTTGATTTCCTTTATTTAGTTGTAATTATATTGTTCCTATGACAATGGTAGTCAAGTGATCTTTCGTGATACTTTATGTATTATATCCTAATTGAATATTTTTTCTGAACATAATACCAAAAAACATACATTATTTATAATCCGTTTCTTTCGTTCCTTGGGGAGTTATCAATAATTTGTCTAATAGAGTTAAAATTACCTGTATGTATAATTTGTTATGTATTAAAATTTACTAAAAAAATGCACACCGCTTCTCTTTATTTACTTGCAATACATTTATTTTATTTATACCTACTCTATGAATAGTTTCATATAATTCAACCATAGAACAGATTCAACTACAATTGAGAATTTTGTTCACTTTGATTTACAATTGATTACTTATTTTACTGTTACCATAAAAAAAGGTTATAGTGAATCAATCTTAAAAGACAGATATATGCTGTCGCAGACTATTTTTTAGAACTTATAAAGAGGAACAATTCCATCATACATGATTTTTGCGTAACTTCAACCGTTTACGCAGCGCACGCAACGTAAGCCCTCGAAAGGAATATTTTTTTCCCATTTTTCATTGGTGCTCCGCTCCTATTGGTGGTAGCGTGATGTTATATAGCCTTCCTTGAAATATATGCTATCTAACAACACTATAATAAGTTTTCAATTCGAACCAGTAGTTCTTGAGATTAGCGCGTTCAAACAAACAAACAAACTCTTCAGCTTTATAATATTATAGTATAGCTATTAGTAGGCTTTATCTACTATATCGCCCCTCCCCTCCCCTCTTTAAGGGCGGATCGGTACTTCGAGTAGGGGCCCCCTCGTGGATGGGAGGGTGGTGAAAGGCTAATTGCAACTCGGGAGCATTCGCATTTCTAAGTGCTGCTAACGATGCACGAGCGAGAGAGCAAGCGAGGAATGGGGTTAACGAAGAGTACGTCCACATTCTAGTCTAGTAGTTAGTAGTAATAGTAGTTCCTGGTGCATCCCACGACGGACGTGACGCCCTAAGTAATTTGCTTCATTTGCTTTAGACTTAGAGCTAATCTAGCACTGGCTTCGGTAACCACTTCTCATCTGGCAGGCCTAAAAAACCTATTATTTAAAAGCATTTGTTTAGTTTCAATGCGGTCGTTATAATCAAAATTAGCAAGTTGAATTTCATTCACTACCCAGCGTCTGCTGAAGTTTGGCATACCTACTTGTTTGGTCCTCGTGATCGTGAACGATTAAATAAATGCCAACATTTTAAATCCAATACGGCGGCCGCTACAAAATGTCGATTTGTAATTAAAATTTCAAAGGTATTACTTATTCGGTTTAAGGTTTCAAATTTGTTATTTGTTGTAAGTGATTCATCAACATCTTTGAACCAAGCCAACTTCACCTGCATTGGGTGCACTCTGCTGACTGACAAACATAGTTTTGGCGAAAAAAGATGTAGGGAGCGTAAATTGTAAGCTACCCGACTGGGGAATGTAAGTCCACCTCACAGAATACGGCAGCCAAATAACAATTCCCTTGAAGGTTGTTGTGTTCCTGCGAGTGAGTGAGGTCACCAGAAAGTTAGGAGATGCTGCGTTGGCAGCGGGGGTGGCGGCGCGTTAGCGATATTTTATGTTGCGAGCGTTAATATGGCTACGGTAACCGCTTCAAATCAGGCGGGCCGTATACTTGTCTGCCAACCGACGTAGTATAAAAAAAGGGTATCAAATGAAAGGGCTTAATGAATGAAACGCAGTGCCTCAACAGGCAGTTCATATTCATACCATAGTACGTGGGAGAAAACTCTTTGGAACCGCACAGTACGTGACCACTTCGCTTCTAATGTGTGAGGATGAATCCTCCTTCTACAGTCGCACTGCTCGCCAGCGACTGGGAGTCAATGGTGATGTGTAGAAGGAGGTCGTGGGCATCATGTCAAACAACTCTTACGAACACACCCATTGTACAGTCGGTAATTGAACACACTAAGGAATGCAAAGTCTGTCAGTTTGAAACCAGCAATCATGGTGCAAGCTGGTATTCAGGTGCCCGCTCCCCTATATGACAACAGTACCTACTCTATGTACGGCCGAACTTGAGCTCACAAGACTCCTGCCTTACAAGCAGGAGTCTTGGCCGCGAATTGAAATACTGCGTCGCTCTGTTGAGTATATTATTGAATGATGTATATTGTTGTTGTACGGTTAGGACTTAGGTGCACGTAAACGTTTGACGACGTCAGTATGTGTGTTGCACGGACATTTTATAGATATATAGACCATAGGCGAATATCAAGGCCGTAAAAATTGGCTACAACGCTTAGTCATCAAAATGTCTGTTAAAATCTTTGACCTGATCACTTCACCAAGCCATATTTGTGCATGAGCTAGGTTACATTATCCTAATGAAAGAAAGAAGACAATGAAAAAACGTGGCAAATTTAAAAAATATCAGCAACAAGTAACTTGGAAGTAAATTTTTATTCTTCCGGGCTTTTTCATAGTCCGCTCTCAGTATCTCAACATCAATCCATACATATTTGGTTTATTCCTCTGAGCTTCAAACTCTATACCTACAGCTGTTAGCTGTCCGACTTATTTTTTTCTACCCAGATTTCAATATCTAAAAATGAAGAAGAAGCATACAGTATTCTTGGCAAATCTACAGTGCTACAAGGATCTAAATGAACGTGGCCGAAAACTGAACTAAAGCCGCCGTCTTGTAAGACGTCACTTTTGACAGTTCTTCACCGTTGAATGTTGTGGTCCGATTTTAAAGTATATTTTGTTAATATAGTACGATTAACATGCCGAAAGTTTTACGAAGTGGTGTTATGGAGGTTGTGTTAAAGGTGAAAGAGATTTTTGTAAAAGAAAAACAAAACAACGGCCCATTAATTCCTTTTGAAAAGGTTCACGAGCGACTCGCTGCTGCTACAGGTAAATGTTGCCAGAAATGTTTGTTTACCTTAAATTCCCACTTTGTTCCACAGTAAACAGTTTTATTTGGTTTAATATGTTATACGTAAATATTTATGAATTTAAATAATTTTCAGGTGTTACTTTACACACTGTATCAAACATTGTCAAAGAAGGCAATGTGGCTAAGGCATCATGCAGTAAAATTGTTACACCTGGTAAGAACAGGAAAACAAGAAAAGATAAACTCATAAAGGATGATTTTGAGCTTGGAGTTTTAAGAAGAAAGATTCACGAGTTTTATAAGACGTGTCTCTTCATAAATCCTTGTGGATTCTAATAAGATCCATTCGTGCAAAATTATTTTTCATAATGAACAATAAATAGATAAATGATTGATGACCATATTTTAATAGATATGTATGTATCCTATGTAATATAGAAATAAAATCTAAATTGTATATGTTGTTTTTTTATTTCACATATTTCTCATTTCTTCATTTCACAGATCGTTGTTAGATTTTTTATTTTTTATTTGAGGAGGTACTTTCCGAGTCGGTCAGCTTAAAATATACGCTTTGCTCTACCTCTCTTTTCGCCAGAGCCTCGTCTGTCAGTCGGCAGGGTGCACCACGTACAGGTGAGATTTGCCTTGGTTCAAAGATGTTGATTATCATCATTTTAATAAACTTTTTATCTAGGCCGTATCGTTATTTAATAAACTTAACTAAAATACTATAATATGGTGTTCATTACAGAATTAATTTAAAGTAATTAACTTCTGCCCAGCTAAGATTGAGCATTTTAAATGTCTTAATTAGGATATGTAAAAATTCCCTTAAAGTAAGGAGATTTTCCCTAATTGGTAACCCGAAAGTCACAGTAACGCCCTCCTACAAACGTCACTCACGTTCATTTAGATCCTTGTAGCACTGTATCTCAAGTTTATTATTTATTTTTTATTTATCAAATAGCTTTACGGCTCTGGAATCCTAGAGAGCCAGTCTTTGTATTATTTCTCTAATATAGTCTCGGCTAAGTGTGCTCTAGGGACATGCCGAAATAAAATTTCGTCATGAATCTTCTTGTGCCTCCATTAGGTTATGTAATGTTCAATCGTTAACACTATCGTAATGACTTTTATTTATTTTGATGCATTGTGGAAAACGTAGATAATAATGTAGTGTCAAAATTTAGTGATTTTTATAAGAATCAGGAGAAAATTCCAAATCAGAGAGTGGCAACACTGTTGAGTTACGTTACGTACGTCAGTCAATAAGTTTGCCACGAATTTTCTCAATTTTTCTTTTGAAAAAACCCAAATTTAGAGTAATTTTGCGTATTTTCTGCGAATAGTGTTTAGTATATATGTGACTCGCAAAGGCAGTTGGCTAACTAAGTAATTATTTACGTTGTGTGCAAAAATTGATTTTTTTTTATTTTATTTTGTTAATCGTGGCTTATTGATTCAATAGCTACTAAAATCACTTTTAGTGTGACGTCGCTCAATTTACTCAACAAATTGGCCGTGCCATAATGTGAAATGTGAAGTAGATTAAGCTTTTTGAGTGATGGATGAGAGCATAAAGAATTCCCCTTATAAGGTAAAAAATTGGCAATGTTTTGCTGTTTAGTTTCCTTACATTAAATCCTAACAAGGTCTTGATTTCCTTTATTTAGTTGTAATTATATTGTTCCTATGACAATGGTAGTCAAGTGATCTTTCGTGATACTTTATGTATTATATCCTAATTGAATATTTTTTCTGAACATAATACCAAAAAACATACATTATTTATAATCCGTTTCTTTCGTTCCTTGGGGAGTTATCAATAATTTGTCTAATAGAGTTAAAATTACCTGTATGTATAATTTGTTATGTATTAAAATTTACTAAAAAAATGCACACCGCTTCTCTTTATTTACTTGCAATACATTTATTTTATTTATACCTACTCTATGAATAGTTTCATATAATTCAACCATAGAACAGATTCAACTACAATTGAGAATTTTGTTCACTTTGATTTACAATTGATTACTTATTTTACTGTTATGAAATACCTGAGCTTGGCAAAATATTTATTCCACAACATTTATAATTGATTTTTCAAGAGTGATTAATTTTGAATTGTACAACTAAGCTAAAGTACTTGCCTGATGCAACATTTGGTCATTGCTAAACCAGTGGCATCTCTTTTATAAAATGTCTAATGCTTGAATACCTACTTACACTCATAATTTAAATCAGGGCTGTCCAAAGCACGGCAATATTTGTGGGGCCCGTAACGTGTTTTTCATTTACTGGTATTACCGGAAAATGATATGTTTCTAAAAAAAGTTAAAGTCTTTTATATAACTATTTATGAATTAAGGTTAAACTTAATTTATAAATAGCTATATAAAAGACAAAATGACAAGTAGGTATTTGTTTCTGTGGCCTGCTAATCTATTTAGTAATTTGTAATGGCCCGGTATTGTATATGGGTTGGACAGCCCTGATTTAAATTATCAATAATAATCATATTAGTACAATACATATCAAAGTTGATTATGTATTGGGTAAAACACCCAGTAGTCACCTCTGCACCTGTAGTCAGCCTTTATGTAAATTATTTCCATATAAATAGTGTTAGAGTTTGTTTATACGTCAGTAGGAATTTTTAATTGATTCTCATTATTATACACATATGATACTAACTTACAAATTATAAGAGTACAAAAGGTGGCTTTACCGCAATGCACTCACTTCCAAACTAGCTTAGGGTAGATGAAATGTACTATAAAAATGTAGGTAGCACAGTATAAACTTCAATTACGATCAACATATTATTATTAATTTGTATTACACACATACATGTAAGTATATACTTATATAAATAAATATATACATATCCATGTCTATTATATGTCTTGTGTGTGTGTTTATAATATGTGTTTATTCAGGATAATATGAACGCCATATAACAACAAAGTACAACTAAGCTAAAGTAAATAAAAATAAAGTAATCTTATAAATACTTAAAAATAAAACAAATAAAAAAATACTTAAAATAATATTTCATCTGGTGTTTAAGGCGAATAAGAATTTACATAACTTACATTAAATAAATATCAAAGCACATTTTATTATTAAATTGGACAAAAGCATTTCTGTGGTAATATTTTATAAAAGCCCATAATTTTAACTTATTCATGGTAGATATGGCAAAATAGTAGAAACTGCTGAAATGTTTCTAACAATGGATAATTTCAAATTGTTGAAAGTTTATGGTGAATAACTTTGAATTAAGTTGCATTGACTGTTACTTTATAACTTATGCCAGTATGTAACTTATGCCAAGACTGGTGAGAATAAAAATTGTCTTAAAATTTTCGTAAATGATATTATGTGAAACTATTCAAAGCACTATCATGTATGAATGTCACTACTGCTTGTTAGTTTTTTATTTTGATATTGCACTGTTAGGCATGCGATGAGGGTGGTGAGGAGGTGCAGTTACATGCAGAAGTGGAGCACCTTCGGCAGCATCTCGCTGAGAGGGATGAACATATTGTAGCCCTTGAGGGAGAGTTCATCAAATGTACCACAAGGGCTACCAATTTTGAGGAGCAGCTCAATACCTGGAGAGAAAAATACGAACGGTCAGTATGAAATCATCATTCATCACATGCAGGTTAGATTGGCTTAGGCTCTAAAGATAGTGGTGAGTTACTTACATTCCAATATAGTAATATAATAAATGCATATTATATTCAAAATTAAAGGTAACATGGGTGGTACTGCACTTATGACCATTGACTGTACCTAAATGCTCAAGCATAGAGCTAAGAAATAACTGAACTCAGTCTTCGCCCAACCGCTGATAGCCGCCCTTAATGCATAATAAAGTTGTAAAATTTAATAAAATAATAAGATTTAAAACTGTGTAGGATTGTGTAACAAAGCAAGTGTCAATTCTGTGATCAATTTGGGTGCTCTGAAAGGGCCAAGGATGATTTGAGTAGACCTTTTTTAAACTCTCTCGATCCGAATTTGATTATGATGTTTGATTGAAACTTCAGAAACAATTTTCTTGAAATCAATATACTATAAAACACCCAGTACACACATTTATTACACCTTACCTATTCAAAATACGATTAAAAAAAAAAATTGCATGCAAGAAGAATGTAACCGCAGGAAGAAAAATATTAATTGTACCATTAGAAAGGGAAATCAAACCATAACAAACTGTTTACCCCTGTGGATTCTAAATCTAGCCATGTTCATGGTCTAATGTTTTATCTATTAAATTAAAATTTTAATTTCTTTTTAAAAACTATTTTAGGTGGTAAAATTTTAGATTTTTAAATATGTCAATGTTTATATCCACAATGTTTAGTGGCAAATTATTGCAGATTGTATGATTCCCACAAAAGGGTACAGAAGCTGAATCAAGTGTTGGAGGACAAGTTATTGCAAATGGTGGACAAAATGAAAGGCGAGAAGAGTCAGCTAACTAAAGATATAGCTACACTGTCCGTGAGACTAGCAGAGTCCAAACATAATTATAGCATGCTGCAAAAAGAAAATGTGAGTTTTCACGAATTTGTTATTTTTTATTTTATTTATTGGGTTTAAAATGTTAAGCAAAATTTACAAAAAGCGAGGCCGCTATGAACTAAGCCAATAGCTATTCTGTACTATTCAATAAGTCAACATTGTTAATGTATTTTTGTTTCCGAGATCAAGAACGCCAAAATTGGCCATTTTACGCAAAAATCACAGTCGATATGTAATATGGCTCTTAAGAGTCCATATCTGAAATTGCACTGATTTTGAACTAAAGAATGCTTGACTTTTTCCCTTCGTTTTACAGAAAGTGTACATACTACAATGTTTATGAGTAAATATGTAAGACCATTCCAATTTGGACGAAAGAAACTAATTGTATTGTTTATTTAATACATCAATTTGGAGAAATCCACCTCGATTTGACAACAATTTTCTCGAATTTGATGAATAGGTTTAAAACAATAGTCTTGTTTGTTGTATAAATAGTGTGTCCCGGGATAAAGTGTAACCCTGAAAGGGAGTGAAAATAGATAAAAAAATGTCGCCAAAAACGTATATAAAAAAATATGTTTTCTATTTTTTTTTTCAAGAATTAAGATATTTATTTCTTCAAATTAATGTATTAACAATATAATTAGTTTCTTTTGTCCGAATGGGAAAGGTCTTTCATAACATATACTCAAATACGTAAGTGTAGTACGTATACTTTCTAGAAAACAAGGGAAAGAAGTCAAGCAATTTTTACAAAATCGGCACAATTTCATATACATACGGACTCTTGAATGTTCTGAAATAAATGATCTTGACTCAGTGTATTTTATTTACATCTGTTTTTCAAAGACTAAGTGCAAAATTGTTATGTGTATTATAAAGTAATACAAATAATTTATGTACCGATTTGATTAGGTCTCATGAGTTATGTATATTTATTCCAGGAGAGATATAAAAATGATATGAATCTGGCTATTCAACTCTTACAATGCAAACCTGACAACTTTGTGTCTCAAAAGCTGGACAGTGTAAGTGAAACACGTTGATTCAAATATAATATATTCTTGTGTGACAAGATAATTGATCAATTTGTTTTCTTTACAGCTTCCTGTTGACACCCAGGCGCGAGTATCACATTACGTGATGACTAAAACTTCTAAGCCTTCCAGTTCTTCTCAGTCTAAGAATGGTAATGAAAATGATACTTTTGATGCTAGTGAGTATGAATTTAATATTTCTGCCTCACTAATGTCTAAAATACTTGAAGACAGCATTCAGGACACTGTCACTAAGCACTGCGATACATGTACATGCTCCAAATCACAAAATAAACCTTTTTGCTACAACGAGAGTTACTACTCTGTAGCAACACAGACAATATTAAGTGGAGAGATGAAAAATTCTCTCTGTTTAAATTGCAATGCAGAGGTAAAGTCTATACATTCAGCTCTAAGCATAAGAAGTATCTCTCCACATGGTGTTAAGCTAATAAATGAAAAAAGCTCAAGTCGTGGTATTTCTGGTCCCATGTATATCATACCACAAAATATTCCAGAGATGCAAATACAATGTCAAGAGCTTGTAAATGATAAAATCAAAGCAAATTATGTTACCACTGATCCAGTAAGATTAGAGGACAAAGTGCCAGTGGAAGCTAACATGGAATTAGACAACGCGCCGCATGTGGATGATTTAAAACAAGTTAGAAAAAATAGCACAATGAATATGGAACCAGCAGTACATCATAAGCTATGTGATCGTACAAGAAACTCAATTTCTAGCAAGAAAAGTAGTATAGCAAATGTTAGTGTGGGTCACGAGGAGTTACTTAATAAAGATACACCGTCACCTAAAGAACTGCGTATCAAAAATGAAGAGCCCCAGATCAAAATTGAGAATCAGCTTGGCGATATCACTGATGGGAGAAAAAATTCTCAAAGTTCAATGGGAGCTATGAGTAGAACATCTTCCGTAGCAAAGTCAACGGTAAGCACGCATAAGTCTAACACTCAAGTGGGACCCGGGCCTAGATTTTGTCACTTACGCATGCAAGCAGGTTCTAAAAATATTCTGCTTGATAATGCAGAGCCGGATTTACCGCCAGTTTTATACAGGCGTCAAAGCAAGTGCAATGAAAACTCAATATTCAAAGATCTCAATGACGATTTGGAAAATTTCATAGATTTAAATAAACATGACGATGAAGCTATAATTACTGAATCAAAGCTTGATAATATTGTCGTTGAGAGTACTCTTATCGATGTTCATGTTGACAATAATAATAAAGAATCTAATTCAAGTGATAAGATTACAGCTATCAATCCAGTATTGTTAAACGTTTCATCTTCGCCATTGCAACCATTAAAAACTCATAATTTTTCTAATAGCTCAGAACACAATAATAATAATTCACAGAGCATCGAAAGCCAACAAAACACATCTGATATTGATAACCTATTGAATGATTTTACTACTAACGTTAATATACAGAATAATAATGCACATATAATAGAAAACATTAAAACACATGAAGTCGTTACTCCTGTTGATAATCACGACGTGAAAATATTTAATTTTGATCGGTATGAACAGAATAAGTTAGCTAGTCAATACAATAGACCTTTACGTAAGATTGATATGTCCCACTTTCATTCTCTTGAGAATACAAAGATATCCAAAGATTTCCCACCTCAAGGCGATTTACCAAAGCTAGAGAAAAAAGTAGCACAAGCCTTAAAATCATCGCTTCCGGCCGTTGTAAATGTTTATCCTAATTTAACTCAAACGCATTTAAAAGTAAATGAGAGTAAAAAGGTGTTTACAAATGAGCAAAGTACAAGTTCGCTATCGAGCGATGACAGCGCCGCGTTGTTGCAGAAACAGCAGTTGCTTAGAGTTGCAGAATGGGTCGAGAAAAACTTGGAGCAGCAAAACAGCTTTAATGATCCATTAGAAGATGAGGTGAATTTTAACAATCGATCCATGAGGAGAGACAGCAAACTGTGTAGGCTCACGGAAACTCTTAATGAGTTGGCGCTCAATATGCCGCATCCTGTAAGTAAATACTCAAAAACTTATTCGAGAGACGGTCGCAATTTGTGGGTTCACAATAAAGTACCCGCACACAATGAAGAAAAGCCTGTGAAGCAATTGCCATCTAATGCTAAGATTACAAGCAACATAGTCAAGGAAACGATATTTCCTGTAGAATGTGACGAAGCTACTGTCACTGAGAATAAAGAATCCGTAAATCATGTAAACGAGAATTTTGAGGACTTTGATGTTGGCAAAGAGTTACGAGATGTATTCCAAAGTAATGGTGACAAGGAGATCACGCCTGAAGATTTGGCAAGAATGGAGTACAATGTGAAGAAGTTTTTGCTAAGCGGGCCGCACTGGGTGAATCCTAATGCGGTCGGTCGAAGTCGGCGTACGAGTAGTAAAACTGAGACTGATGTATAATTCCATTTTAAGTAGATACAAGTCACAACATTCCATGTTTTGTGTATTGCATAAATTGATGTTACTTGTAGTGTCGAGGAAGCAGCTTTTTTCGCTATTGTAAAGCATATTTCAATAAACATGCAATATTCGTTTGCTGAAATGCTGAATGAGTCATGTGTGTAGAAAAGTCGTATGTGATATTTATTGCCAATTTTCGTTTCTTTATATGTCTTTTGCTTTGATATGAAATCTTTAATTTTGAGTCCTAGTTGAATTCACATTTCAGCAATAGAATGTTGTAGATGGCTAACATTATATTTCCTTGCAATGTTCTCCCACAGTATACTATAGGTGTCTACTGTGGTCCAGTCTTCAAATTTTAATACCTATTTCATATTAATTTTAATGAGGTTCCTAATTGTAGATATTTCATAAATATTCATTTTTTATCGAATTATGTCCATCCTAGTCTATTGTATCCGTGTTTTATCAACATAGTAATAATTAAGTATTAGTATACTTAAATTATGTGGTTGTTTTATGAGAGAATGGAAACCCATAGCTATCATGAGCTAGACACAATTTGGGGTTCTTACAGAAGCACAAACAGTATTGTTTAGGTGTTCAAACCATTTCATGTACAGAAGACATTTGTAGAATGAGATATCATCTCAATGTCCTCGTGTGTTGTGAAATGGATACCTACTTAAGATGATTGGACTTAGCAGATTTAGAGTAGTTCAGTGTTAGCAACGATGTTTAGGTATCATTGTCAAAATCAAGGCTGCCCTTAGCTAGAGTAACGTAGAATAGGTTCAAAATGTGTCTTGAGTTGGGCTTCATATACTGCATTTTTTGTTGTTAAAGAAAAATCTGATAATACTGAAACTTTGAAATATTTTGCAGGGTAATGTATAAATTCTAGACATAATGTTACTGCAGTATATGGACAACAGAAGGAGGGAAAAATCATTATGGTATGTCAAATAATACTGATGTAATACAAATTTGTGATTAAGCAAATAGCCATTTCTAGTGCGAATAAATAACACTATTCATTCAATAGTCAAATTAGACTGGAAGAATAATAAATCTGTCTATAAAATTATCGAATTATTCATTTACCTATACATGGATACGACCAATTATAGCGGTCAGGTTCACGTGATAACTGCACATAGTAATTAACAGTATTGCGTAATACAATTAGTACTCTAATTCTCTTGGGGTTCCAAAGATAGATTCGAATTAAGAAACTATCTTTGGAACCCCAGGAGAATTAGAAAGTGGTCTAGATGGAATTACGGTATCAATACGACAACAATATGGTGAAGTTACCTTTAGACAGTTTATCTTTGTCCGCGACTGTTCTGGCCTATATCTTAAATATGTGGTTATTTTCATAATAAACTCGTCATTTCATTAAGGATACACAAATGTCGCCTTAATGGAGCAATAAACAGTCTGCGACCGCTTCAGTGTTCTTTTCATGTTGTTCTTTTTTAATCTTAATTATATTATGGCCCTGGATACTAGTTTTTTAAAGCGCGAGTTTTGTATTTTATTTCTTCAGCTTTATCCTGTGACATACCGAAAAATGTATGTCACGGTTCCATAATTCTGAAGCGAAGACATTTAAAATATAATATACAAAGTAATAATTGGCTAATAGAATTCTGTGTTTTTAACGAGTGACTAGCTACAAATGTGAGAAAACATCCCTAAGTTTCAACCTAACTCTATGCAAAAGGCATCAATATAAATAGAGCGGTTATAAAGACTATCCGGGGCAGTCAGACAAATTTAGTTTTAATTGCAAGCAAAAACCATATGAACGCAATAAAAAGATATCTCAAAACTACAAATAGACATGTCGATTTTATTTCGGATATAACTCTAATGGAAATCCAAAAACTCATCGCATTAAAAAAATATAACAATGCAGTAAATAATTTTTGAGTTGGAACAGATATGGCAAAAACGAAATGTCGATATAGAAACTTATTCTTATAGTCTGACATCTGTCTAGACAAATGCCCGTGTGTAGCCGGGATTAATTACTCGATACTATATATATCCTCTGGACCACAGAACAACTCGATATCCTTAAATTCGCAAAGACAGATCCTTAAATTTAAAAGAACAACAGGTTAACTCTCCTAAATAATCCGGTCTCTCGTAATTAGTATTTATTAGTGTCCGACCGAAGGTCGATTTTTGGCCGAAGCCGAAGCCGAAGCCGATTAATCGGTTTTCACCACAATCTTCGGCCGAAGCCGAAGCCGAAGGTTTAAATCTTTAACAAATTTTATTCGAGATTGGCTACAAGTTAAAATTTATAATTTAGATGATTTGTAAACTTTAATATTGCATGTTTCATCATCATCATCATCAGCCTGTATCTACCTACTGCTGGATATAAATAAGTCTTCCCCAATGCTTTCCACCAGATACGATCCTCCGCCTTCCGCATCCAACCGATCCCAGCCGCTTTCTTAAGGTCATCGGACCATCTAGTAGGAGGGCGTCCAACACTTCGTCGTCCTACGCGCAGCCTCCACTCTAATACCTTCCTCCCCCATATGCCATCACTTACTCGGCAGATGTGACGGGCCCATTGCCACTTCAGCTTGCAAACTCTGAATGCTATGTCGACAACTTTAGTTCTCCGTCGAATTTCTTCGTTCCGGATTCGATCCCGCAGAGAAACCCCGAGCATAGCTCTCTCCATCTCTCACTGCGCGACCTTTAGCCTATGGACCAGTCCGATGGTCAGTGTCCAAGTCTCTGCACCATATGTTATTGCAGGAGGTCGCACTGGTTAAAGACTTTAGTCTTCAAGCATTGGGGTATCTGTGCGGCGAAGACGTGCCGAAGCTTTCCAAAAGCTTTCCAAAAGAGATCGATAGACGCATTCGACTTGGCTGACCAAGTCGAATGCGTCTATCGATTTCTTTGTTGAAATTACCCCGGCCAAGCTGTACGGAATGACCGAGCTAGACATAGTCTTTAACTACTTCAATAGCTGCATTCTCTACGATAACCGGGCTAGGGATGACAAAATCGTTGTACATGACTTTCGTCTTGTCGAAACTCATCCCCAGCCCCACACGTCGCGATACAGCATTGAGATCGACCAACATACGACTGAGATCCTCTAGCGATTCAGCCATTATGATCACGTCGTCGTGTCGCAAACCGAAGGTGTGAGATGTACTCGCCATTCACACTGACGCCCCGTTTTTTCCAGTCCAGCGTCTTAAATACGTCTTCCAAAGGAGCGGTATATAGTTTGGGGGAAATTACATCTCCTTGACGTACTCCCCGCTGCATCTGGATAGACTTAGAATGCTGGCCCTGGACGCGGACAGTCATTGTCGCAGTGCTATATAGCCATCTCAGCACCTCGATATAGCGGTGGTCGACTTGGCACCGCTGTAAGGATTCCAGAACAGTCCAAGTTTTGATGGAGTCGAAGGCTTTCTCGTAGTCCACAAAAGCCACATAGAACGGCAAATTGTGGTTTTCTGCACAATCTGCCGCTATGTATATATGTGGTCCACGCTGTTGTAGCCTTTTCGAAACCCAGCCTGTTCCGGTGGCAGATAGTCATGAAACCTTCGAGCGAGACGATTCATTCCCTAATGATATTGAATGTTTATATTGACTGTATAATATAGAAATGTAAAAATAATAAATAAAATTTCGGAATATTGTGAATTATATTATATGTAGTTAGGTATTTATTTATCAAAGTAATTCAACAAGTACAATCATTATGATAGAACGGTCAGTCTCTTAAAAAAATTTCGACGTTTGTTTTCTAGGAAATGAACCTTCGGCTTCGGCCGTGATTTCGGGCCGAAGCCGAAGATTTGGCCGAACATGGTTATTTTGGCCGAAGGTGGCCGAAGCCGAAGCTTCGGTCGGACACTAGTATTTTTAGACTCATAAATCGCGACAGAACATAATGTTCTGTCGCGATTCATTAAAGGTTTGTTTAATGAACCCCCAACCATTTCAGCTGACCACTTCGCGATTAGTTGAGTTAACATGAATTCTTATGCTTCTTCTCCGTTCTCATGCGTTCGAATAATTAATCATCATTTTTTATCCGCTCACGTTTAGATGTTTCTAAACTTTAATTTGCTTGATTAGGCATCCATTCTCATGCGGTCTAAAAAAATGCTTTACTTGAGGGTAGGGTAAAAGAGAAAATTAACAACTTACATTTTAGTACACTTGTCATAGGTACTATTATGCATGATTTGGTATTCTTTAATTGACTGTCGGATTGGTCAAGCTTGGAAATAGTTTCGATTCGTCTAGTGGTTACTCATCCATTTTTGTTTAAATTCGTCAAATACTAATTAGGTTTGGTTTAGCCAAAGCATGTAAAAGTTCTGATTGGATAATAAGTCAAATGTATTGGTTATAATTCGTCAAATGATAATATGTTCTGATTCGTCATGCCTATTCTTAGTTTTGCTTCGACAAATCTAGAGCCGAACCAGTTTGTGAACAGTATTATTGCAAACTAAATGTATTCAAGCAGACACTAACTAACCTAAGATAAGTATACTTTACTCTATCTAGTGCGCTATTCATTAGATACAAATACTAAATACTGTAACCTATACCTTATCAGACACAAGTGTAAATTAAAAAAATATTAAACCCCTGAACCAAGAGGCTGAAAAAATGCGAATTCTGATCGATGCGGAAAATGCCGAATTGATGCCTATGTGTCTTCATATGAATTATATAGCCATTTTTAATAGAATGCAAACCTATACTGATAGATGTGATTTCACCCCGATAGTTAGCTCATCCAATGGCAGACTACAGACTACTTAAGACTTTGCGTAGCGAGGTTATACTATGTAAGTCTGTACCGGAAATCTTGTATGCGTAATTGCTGCCGTAAGCGATTCTAAACATACGAACATTCATAGTCCAAATGTATGCCGTCGATCTAATAATAGAGAAAATTATAAGAATACAATATATCTAGTATTTATAATATGTATATCACTACACAATGCCTCCGCTTGAAGTTATGTACAACTATTTATACAAAACTATGTCCTTATAAAATAGGTCTTTTGTGCATATTTTCTTAATTGTATAATTGGATGGAATATATTTTTGAAATATTAGTGACTATCGGCGTATACTGTAGCTAGGATAAATGAAATATTAGTTTGTAGTTGCAAGCTCGCCAATATCGTGTTTGTCATAATGTTTAGGTTAAAGACTGCTGCTGGCATACGGATTCTTTTTTGTATACTTGTATTGAAATACCGGTCATCCTAAACTTTAATAATGTCAGTGTATGTAATTGTAAGTATATAAAAATGACACCGGTTATTTCGATTATAATGTAGTGCACTTAATGCCTCGACTACTGGATTTCACCAAATTTCCTGAAGGTGGAACTGGTTGTCTTGTAAGGTATTCTAGCGTACTGAGCACAATTTAGTGTTATTCGGTGTTAGTGATAGTCTGTCAACAGTCGAGTATGACAGTGAAGTGTTAAGGTCAACACACCAATGCTGTTGTTTCATGACGTCACAATTAAGACCCATAAGTATCAAGAATCCACCTGTAAATAGAGGCATGTGATCTGACTACGGAGTACGTACATTGGATATGTTCTATGTTTATGCTGCTTTGTATACTGGATGTAGAATCATTTCATGTATTCTCTTTAGAAGCAATTTAAGTTAAGTACACTTAAACTAACAACTTTTAGTGTAATTAATGTGAATATTTTGCATGGAATGCATATGTCGTAATTTGAGAATAAAAGCCTCCAAAGGTTGTTACTTTTCGTGTACTGATCTTGACTCTATAGGGATCGTCTTTGGGCGTGATCCACCTCAGTGAAAGCATTAAAATATTTTACGTACTCCGTCGATTTGACATACTTCCTTATCAAAATCATGGAATCATGGCTCATCGCTTTGAAGGACGATTTAGGTTATGGATGTATTGACCCTATCCCCACCGAGTAGAGTTTCAGATTCTTACTCCTAATATCATAATATTCGTATGACGGAGTATTCGCACGAACCACAAAGTAGGAACGTAGGTACAGCTAAGAGCACGTTACGATTAACACTGCAGTCCCATTTTTGCTCCTACTGTAAAAACATAAAAGAACAATTCAAAGGTCACAGTGTCAAGCTCTGGGGTCAAGTGACGGGCTCTTAGGGTGCGTGCATAAAAGGACTGGTTACCGGTAAATACAATTATCAATCCCGAATTTGCCTTTTCTTTACCTGTAGCACGGGAAACGAGTTAATGTAGAGAAAGGTGCATTATGAGAAAGGTGCATTATGAGAAAGATGCATTATGAGAGAGGCACATTATGAGAAAGGTGCATTATGAGAAAGGTGCATTATGAGACAGGTGCATTATGAGAAAGGAGCATTATGAGTAAGGAGCATTATGAGAAAAGTGCATTAAAAGAAAAGTGCATTATGAGAACGGTGCATTATGAGAAAGGTGCATTTTGAGAAAGTTTCATTTTGAGAATGGTACGTTTTGTGCATGGGGTGCATTTTGCGAAAGGTACATTCTGCGATTGAAGGGTCGCGGTGCTCTCTTTATAGAATAAGTGTATGAAATAATATGTGATTTACTTGTATTGACACTTACCGGCAGTCTGTAAGTAGGTAACCGGATTCTTTATGCAAGTACCCTTGGGTGTGCATAGTGTAGTAAGTGCATATGATATATACAGGGCGGATTTAACGGGACAGCAAGCGTGGCTACCTTATCCGTTACAGCTGCAGGAAAACTGTTTTACGATATCATTGTCGATTTTTTGACTTCATAACATCTTATAAATCAATGATCGCCGGCTGCGCGCACCAAAAAGCATGACACATTGTCACGTTCCGCCAGAGCCGAGCGTGCGAGCGAGAGCGCGGAACAAGTGATAGCGAGCCACAATCGGCCTATGTTTTTTATGACGTTATCACTTAAAATTATCGTTCGTAAACATTTACAGATTTTATAAAAATAGTCAGCTAGAAAAAAAATGTCATTTGTCGCTAAGCTTGTTTTGACATTATTAGATCCGGTTACTTATAAGGATCTAGCTATCCTTGCTGCCCTGTTTCAATTTACCGTCTTGTATGATATGTAATGGCTGGCTCGGTTCGGTGACAGCTTGGGCATAGTACGTCGTAGCTAAATCGTCCATAACAACTACCTACATAATATTTAGTTTTGATATTTATATCCATAATTACTTTGAGAACTTTTGTTATTTCGATGACAAAGGTCAGGCGTGTGACTCTGTAAACATTTATCTAATACTTAATCAGGTATTGTTAATAAAGGGCATTACTTCCGTTTGCTATATAAGTTGAAGTATGCAGCTATTATGCCAATCACTATATTATAATATGTATACTTAACGTTATTTTTATTATTTTAAGCTCAATTTTAATAATCAAATGCCGAAAACATTAATTGAGCGAAAATCGAATTTCCATTAAAATGTTTAACTTCTACAACCGTCCCACTTATCCAAATGTAATCCAATAATAGGGCCAAATTGTCAAAATGATACGAAAATAAAAAAATAATAATTAAATGTCACTAGTCCTATGGAAATACTGAGAATACGACGATGGACGAAACAAACTAAACTAGTGGGACGGACGGATTTGATGAATAGTATCAGTAAATTGTCTATAATGCAAAGTTCTTCTACCATTGTCGTAGTGACCTGGGGCTACCGCTGAAGCTGAAGCCGATTACCATCTGATTTTTTGATCGCCAAAATAGATCTTAGGTTAATGATAAACATCTTCGGCTTACTCGGTATAGCTCTATGGTTTCTAACAGCTAAGCTAAACACAATTACCACCAAACTAAGCTAAACTTTGAATTTCGCAATCAAAAAATCCGATGGTAATTGGTTAGAGCGTCGGCGGTAGGCCTCCTGGTCTACCAATTTTGCATTGTGTACAACTTACGATGTACAAAAAACGTGTTGTGATTTTTTTTACGCTATTTTAACACGTTTTCGTATTAAAATTTTGTTTCGATATTTTAAAATTCTCAAAAGATTTATTACTTAATTTTTAGATTGTTTAGTATCAATTAGTTTGTTAATGTCCTTTATCCTTTTATTTGTATCTAATATTTTGTTGTGAATCTTCTCATACTGGGGGCTCGGAAAGTATTGCGATTTTTGTGCATTTAAATACTTTTTGTAGATTATTAGACCTAGTCCCAATTCTACTCCTTACCTACCTTTGACATTCTTAGTTAAAACACTGTTCATTGAATATAAGCAGTCAATTTGACTCGATTAAATGCTTTTTAAGGTTTTATTTGCGAAAATAAGATACAAAGGTGTTACCTAGATAACATGTGCAACTTATTCTACCCTCGCCGGAGTGTGCAAATATTTCGGTCAATTTTTTGTAATACTTATAAAATTAAATTATTTATCACAATATCAAAAAACGGAAAATTATTTACATTTCATTACAATAAATTAATTGACAGCAATACAATACATACGTAGTTTAATAATTAATAATTTAATTTTATAACAATAAATCGGTCATTCGAATACTTACTTATGGTATAATAACGTTTGAATACAAGAGGCATAAATGTATTTTTTGTTTAAATTATGAACATTATTTAGAATTTTCTAAGTTTTTAAAAATGTGTGATAAATGATTAAAAATTTGATTACCATGAAGTACACATTGTCAGAATAAAGTGTAAGTCGCTGATTAAGTACATTTAATCGGGTTTTATGTCTACTTCTAGACGATGTATACCTAATCGTCGTGTTTAGTGAACACATGATCATATTTTTTTTAAAAAGACTCATTTCATAGATGTATAGTCATGGAAGAGGTAAAATATTTAATCTTTTAAAAAGTAGCTACAGCGGTTCATTTAAAAATTAGGCGCTAGAAAATTGGTATAGACATTACATTAGTAGGCGTCGCCCTAATTCGCCATTAGTTGTTTGAGCACGCGATGCGATTTCGTCGTGTAATTAAAATTTTCATTCAAAATAAAATTTATCATATGATGTCCTAATTGAACATATTCCTTAAAGATCTGTCTATATGTTTGTTCGCACGGTCGTACGTTGTCGCATCAAATGACATGATCGTACGATTGCTGGCGAATTAGAACGACGCCATGGAGAGTGCAATAATATACATAAAACTTATATATCTATTTTCGCAAAACTTTCTGAGCTTTCCGTGTTAACAAGGCTACGTGATTTTGTAATTTATTTTTGGCTGGTCTCATTGTGTTGTTAAATATTATATTATTATAACTAGTTGATAACTTTATAAAGAAGTCATTCAATTTGCTATGGCTGGTCCCACTGAGTAATAGCTTCAGCAATCATAACTTGTAATAATTATTGTCTTTATTTATTAAAAACTATGATGACGAATTCATTATGTTGTTGTCTTTATCTTTTCCTATTATTATTCATTATTCCATAACGAAAGGTTCCCATCGGGACCTTATAGCGTTATGACTAAGGCCTGGCTTGACGGGCTAGACGCATAAATACAACCTTCATATCTACTGAATAGACTAAAGTAAGAAGACTAAGTAGTCGAATTCAGGCGGGCAATTCTGATAATTAAAATGTAATCAAAATTCAGATCTCTATTCTCGTAACACAATCCGGTACTTTAAAGTCAACTAAGAATTAATTAAGAATAGTAATTATTATTGAATTAAAACAAGTACATATACAATTTGCAGAGAATTCATAATTCAATACATAAAATATGTGCGGGAATTGGCCTTCTGTAGTCACGATATTTATAGCAGTGACTAAACTGTTTAGTCGATGGAAGTACGTGCGTTCTACTGGTGCACAAAACTCGCAATACATGCACATAGAGCATATGATCGATAGTTTATTGACTTATTCATTTTTAATCGATTAAGTCGAGCGATGCGGAATTTTTAGTCGAATATTTTTCATACATTCCATAGACTGAACACAATTAAATAGTTGTATCAAAAGTATTACCGTCGGTCCCGGATTTTGTCGTTGTTATTCGGCAGTTGTTAAGACAAGTCAGTGGTTTCTTGAAAACACTATCCTCAGCAAATGCCAACTCATTAAGAAGCGTGGCGGAGTCCGCTTTCAATGCCCTTCGATTGAGGATAGACTCGTGTCCCAGCACTGGTATGAATATGGGATGTGAAGGTATGCGTCTTCACGAAGGGGTTCGCTGTCTGTCCATTTGTAATACCAATAATGAAATTTGCACAGAGCATGTACTGCTATGGTCGCTACTAGGGATGTGTCGTCGACGGGTTTGCCGTCAACGAAACGAGACCGTTTATCCACAACGATAAACTGGTTTAAAAAACAGTCTAATTTTCGACTGGTTTACGTCGTCGACTAGTAGTGGATGGGTCGTCGACGATTAGACAGTCGACGCAACGAGACCGTTTACCGTCGACGATGAACTAGTTTAAAAATAAACAGTCTAATTTTCGACTAGTTTACGTCGTCGACTAGTGGTGGGTGTCGTCGACGATTTTACAGTCGACGCAACGAGACCGTTTACCGTCGACGATGAACTAGTTAAAAAAAAACCAGTCTAATTTCGACTAGTTTACGTCGACGATTTTTTTGTTTGTTTGTTTGGTTTTGGTTTTGGTTTTGGTTTTGGTTTTGGTTTTGGTTTTGGTTTTGGTGTTGGTTTTGGTTTTGGTTTTGGTTTTGGTTTCGTTACGGAATTTCTTCATTCGGTCGCCGCGATCAAAGCCCGCGATAAAAGCTATGCAATAAAAACAGTCTAATTTTCGACTAGTTTACGTCGTCATCGATAAAGACTATTTCTTGACATAAACGATTGGTAAACGTAAACGAACGAAAATCTCATTTGTCAAGTCACTAAACGAGACGAGACGATCGCGACGCGACGCAACGGACTCATCAACCAGTCGACGAATAAACTAGTTTATCTGTGAACTGTAAACTAGTTTAAACGTTCACGCACAAAAAACAGTCTAAAAAAACGGTTCGTTCATTCAACGCCCATCCCTAGTCGCTACAACAACAAATAATAAAAATATAATAAAGTTAAAAATTCAAAGTGGTCCCACATAAAATAGTTTTATAGCGTCTTTTTAGCAAAAGATTGCTTATACAAATTGTATAGGCAGTGGTTGGAACTACTTAGTTCGACCTTGCACTTGGCACGTTTTATCTTCTATGGAGATACTGAAAGTCCAGCTGATGGGTACGGTACGAATAAATCACCTCGAGCAGATGATGGTATTATGACAAAAAAGACTTACAAGGCAATGGACAAGTTAAAATTCTGATAGATAAACCATAAGGTCTACTGTACAATGTTTATGAATTGGAAGAATTTTCGATGATATACTTACTTACGAGTTAATTTAATATTAACTCGTAATATAATATCTCGTAAATAATAAAATTTAATATGTTGTAGGTATATGAAATTTATATTCTTTAGTATCATGTATAATGTTATAGTCAATATTATAGGCGCTCCTAGGTTTGACTAGTTAAACCTAAGGCACCTCACCTCCCCCTCCAAAAGCAAGTCGAACCTCGCTACGCTCGCTTGGCTTTTGTTGATCACAAGCTAACCCTAACCTAAATTGGACTTGCATTTGGAGAGGGAGGTGAGTTATCGTAGGTATAACTAGTCAAACCTAGGAGCGGCTGGATTTCGAGTATTGACTGTAACAAATATAACAGACTTAGTTTTGATAATCTGATTAGCAATTGTTCACTTCAGTTCAGCATGGACTTCTAGTGTCTTATAAGTAAAGATAATGAAATCCCTTGCTGCGATCAGGTGATGACATCAAAGGAAACAATCGTGCACCGTGTACCTTATGTAGGAGGTAGCAGCAAGATCCGCGATGCGTGTAATAGCTTATCTAGCTAACAAGGGGAAGGGCTTATCGGCGATCGGAGCGACATCTCTGACCTTCGCATTTTCAAAATCTGCTGCGTGTCCATTGTTAGCCCGGCCTTGTGCCGCCTCCACTATTGTTCTCAAAACGACTCCTCAATTTTCGTGTTAGCATGAAATTTCACCTTGGATGATTTACAATACAATTAAGATGTGTTTATCGTACAATTTAATCTTGTTTGTTTGTTGCTTACTTGTGTTTTATGTAACGACAGGTTTAGTAGATACGAGTATATTACTCCGCGTTGGCTATTACATTTTGTAGCGAATAAATCTGTCTGGTATCAGTCAATTCCATCAATTTGCTCAATGCGTTGTGTAAGGCGTTTGATACGTATGTTTGTGTGCGTTATATATCGCCAGCGTGACTCTAAAACCCATCTAAAACTGATGCCAGGGTGATCAAGCTTTAGCTGTGAGCATTTTAAATTCTAAGCAAATGTATGAGTCTATAGCCATAGACCCATACAATTGCTTAGTCTATACATTGTCTATAATATTCGTTATAAATACATATTTACCTACCACTACTATACCTACGTACATTCGTAGGCATACGTATGTTCTACAAGTCTACAACCCCTTCTGCCAAAGATTTATTATCAGGATTGTTTGAAATTTCAATTTGAGATAAAATGTTATAAATTCACATTGTCAGTACTTGGCCTATTCACACGAGAAGCCCTTATCTTAATCAATAGTCCCTAACGTTAAATGTTATTTTTAATCATAGGTACTTGTTAGGCGCGGTACACTGCGCCTAACAAGTATCTATAACCTACAGGTTGTGTTGTGACCGAGGTCAGATTTTGGGCGAAGCCGAAGACGATTATTAGGTCCTAGTCGTAACGAGAGTGGAGCTATGCGTATGGGTACAAGTGGTACAACTAGTTTATACCTAGGTACTTGCATAGTTTAGGTCCGATTTACTGATTGACCAATTACCGTTTACCCAGGCACTGGTCGTAAACTTTTTTGATATGTAGAAATATTTCTTTTTATCTCCGCAGTAAAAAAAAAAACATTTTATGGAAAATTTCCCTGGTTCAACGGCTTTTTCTTTTAGTGCGTAAATAAAAAAAAACTTCGACATTCCAACAAAATATAAATCACGGTGTTTGTAGTGGCACGCAAAACCGAGACTTACACACGGCTCGACCGATGTTTTTGGTGGGTATGAGAATATGTCGTAAGGTAGGTTATATTACTTAATTTCATTAATTTATATGGCTATTTGCTAAGTTAGCTAGTGGTATAATGACAAAGACTTGTAATGGAGTTAAAATTGAACTGATTGTATTTTTATGTTACTGATAGAGTATAAAAATCTAACTATGTATAGATCTCTTACAAGAAAAGCATTTTAATAATAATTTATAATACGCAGTCATCTATGTACTTTTTGTATCAAAAAAAAAATAAAAAAAAATTGTTGTACATAATAGACATAAGCATCCGATAGTGTTTCCGTTATTATGTTATTGTAGCACATTCCAAGGGAAAGTCTATTGGAGATGAAATATTTTCTACGTGTTATAAATATTGCACGGTCCATAGTCTCCTTGTCTCGGTAATGGTAGTGTGGAGTGATGTGGAGTGAACGACCCTCCGATTCGCGCCACGCGACAGGTGGTCAGCCCTGTTCCCGACACCGCAGCTTTAGGACTGTTGCAAGCGATTGTTAACTTTAGGACCCACAAAAAAATGAGCAACATGAGTATGAAAGTTCATGCAAGTTTTGTATGATTTGTTATTGATGAAAACCAACGTTTTTACTTTCAACCTTTTTAGGAACATTTTTTTTGCATTTACATTTATTACCTATACGAAATTATTTATGTGTATGAGGATCAGTGGCGGACTAAGCCCGTCAGAGGCCCGGGGCGGCAAAGCTGTATGAGGCCCCCAGCATTTAAAAAAAAAATAGTGTTACAAGCTTCTTATTCTGTTCACATTTGTATGTAATAAGTGTTTATGTTTATTTCGTTGTAAATCTGGCAAGTGAAATTTAAATTCGACTTAAATTATTTAGGCTATAAATAACGTAACAATATTTAATATATTTTAAATGAGGCCAATGTTTATTTTTCGACGTAAAATAGAATGTAAGAGAACCAGACTGAATTACGTGGGGCGCACAAAAAGTTTCCGGAATGAATAAGAAAAAAATACTACTAAAGGTCAAAAATTAAATTATCGTTGCTCAAAATATTCTCCCTTTGCGTAATAACCTATTCATTCGATTAAACCAATTTTGAAAACTTTTGTGCCACTCCTCCGTGGTGACCTCAGAAACGTGTTTTCATGCTCTTCGACTGATGAAATTGATTCGACTTCTGGTGATGAAAATCGTTGACCGCGTATTTGGTTCTTAATTTATGGGAACAGAAAAAAGTCACAAGGTGCCAGTTGGGGACTGTATGCAGGATGGCTCATAAGTTCTATGTTTTTCACCTTCAAAAATTTGTTTGTCTGTCTGGCCGTGTGGGAACTAGGATTGTCATGGTGCAAGACGATACGGCGTTTACGGTTATTTTTACGGAGTTCGTCAATAATTTCCGGCAAACATATGGTCGTGTACCAGTTACTATTCACGGTACGACGATTCTCTAAAGCAACAGTAGTCACGTGTCCAGTTTTATTAAAAAAAGAAGCAATCATCTGCTTACGAGATGGACTTTTCACGCGCGCCGCACTGGTTGGTTTGAAATTTTTTGAAAGACCCATATGCTCGATTGCTGCTTTGTTTTGGGATCGTAGCAATAAATCCATGTTTCGTCACCTGTTACTATGTAGCACACCAAATTTGACGCACCATCGTTGAATTTGGTAAGCATGGCATTGCACCCAATTGACGTGGTCCGTTTTTGGAGCCTCGGTCAAATTGTGTGGGATTCACCGCGAGCGCAGCTTTCTCACACCCAAATTGTGTCCTTTTTCTCTAACTATTTTATTAAATGGTTTACAATCAAAGAAACGCCACGGCGAACGATTTGATTTCGCGACATAATTTTTAAAGTGTTTTCTAAGATTTGATCAGGGGAACGCGGAGGCATTTGGGGGCCCCCCAAGACCGGAGGCCCGGGGCGGGCCGCCCCTTCCGCCCCACTGTTAGTCCGCCACTGATGAGGATTGAGGGACCATGTCTCAAATTCGCGACAATAGGTTTATCACAGTTTAGTAATAGTCTTAAAATAAATGTAGAACGAGTCCTGGAATTTGTAGTAAAATATTTTATAGGTACATTAGTAAAATATATTATTCGTTATAAAATTGTTGGTGTATCAATGTCATACAAAACTTGCACGAACTTTCATATATAACACATAATTAATTAGGTAATTAAAAAAGACACCTTAGAAACGCGTTAGAAAATTTGAACTAAAAAGCGAAAATCATGTCATAACGACTGTGATCTGCGACTAAAATTAGCAATTTCTAGATCAGCACTAGAAGAAGTCTCGGGCACCATACACGTGTTTCCCATATCAGAATATATCTACATAAATATATTAGGTATATTATTTATGTCTGTATGAACCTTTGATTGTTTGGGCTAAGTAGACCTTGGGGGCTAGCTAAATGGCAATTTGCGAATTAGAAAAGCGTAGCGATCGCTAATTTGAACTGTGAAGCTCATACTAAAATGTTCGAATTGACAAATGTCACGTGATCTATCATCTAACGTTCGTTACGCTACCAATTACACTTGGCTAGTGGCGCTTATTGTTTTGAAGGTATGGCATACCTAATAGTTGTCATCGTTTCGTTTATCGAAAAGAAAGTAATTGTTACATGCATTAATGGTGGGCCTATATTTCTCTGCTGTTCGATTGTCTCAGGTCTGCCTTACATATATTACTGCCCATTTCATTGACGGCTCCTGCGTATATAGGTACTATTATTGCATTGACAAGAAGATATTAATACTTGTCTCTTTCAATTGGAAATTCATTTCAAATCTATAAGTTCTATTATTATTATCCAAGAAGTTGGTGTGACTTCCTGTCATTATCTAGGTATTGTACTAGCGACGGTACAAACAATCTGCCTGATGCAAAACAGTTCTTATAGCCTATAGAGCCTTACAATAAGGAGTAAGTAGGTATTGTTGTCACGCTCGAACCCCAGTTATGAATATATGTCTTTATTTTCAGGCATACACCCATATATACTTATCATTTTTACGACAAAAATCGTACAAAGACATAAATTTGAACTAATGCTAAGAGATTCTTCTCTTACTCCTGATACCCTCACTCGTAGGAACACAACAGTCCTCAATGTTACAGTCTTCTAGGAGGTGGAGGTACTTTCCCAGTTTGGCTCAACCGCTCAACGCCTCGTTTGTAAGTCGTCAGTGTGGCCACATGCAGGTAAGGTTGCCTTTAGTTCAAAAAATGACGGTTAACCACTTACATCTCAACGGTATTATTCTGAAAGAGCAATCGGTAGGTATATAGAAGAAGGAGACGTCATCATGTACTACGGTTGTACTACCATGAAGTTAATAAATATACCTAGCGGAATAGAGGAACAAACGTCTGTGTGAGTGAGATGCACTAGCAGTCACACTGTATGGTAGAAAGAGAGCTTTTCGCGGGGTATAATGCGATGGCAGCGGGGGTGGCGGATCGCGAGCTATATTTTATGTTATGGCTATGGTAACCACTTCACATAAGGCGCGCCGGTGGTCTGCCACCCGACGTAGTATAAAAACAAGGGTATATCTATTACGCAGAACGACCACTTCGCGTGTGATAAATATGTGTAGAAGAACCCTTTTGGATCATGGTTTAATAGTTTGTCTGCACTTATCTGCGTGAACAAAAATATATTTGGAAAAATTGGAAATCTAAAATGAAGTCGATAATTTTGTACAATAGGTAATAGGTATGTTCCAGAAACATGGTGACGACAGACAAAAGGTGGGAGTATCAGAAGTTGAAGGGACTCGCGGAACATACAAGCCGGTAGCAGGAGCTCCACGGTCAAGAACGCAGCCATCTCTGAAAGGCCTACGTATATTTATACGTAAGTATATATATTTTATTTTTATTTATTTATTTATTTAAACTTCATGCACAAAATTGTACACAGGCGGACTTAATGCTATACAAGCATTCTCTACCAGTCAACCATAGGGTGATGCAGAGATAATACATGGCAGGTGCACAGGAAAGGTATAATAGAATATTAAATTGTTAATTTAGGTATATTATAAATTTAAACGAATGCAAATACTCGTACATATTAAATAAAATAATTTTACTTTTATAAATATACATACATATATACACAAATACATATATCTATATATACATATATAAACACGCATACATATATATATATGTTGCTATTTCAATGGGTAAAACAAATGTGTAGCAGAAAATGTGTAATAAACATCAAAAATTGTTTTACTTCTCGGTGCTGATCACGCAATGTCGCTATAGATAAAGAAATTCTTCGCTTCATTAACTAATACCGTAACAAGTGTTTTGCACTATAGTAGTTCCAATACATAGGTTTAATGGTTAATAGTTTAATGGTTGGTTCATGACCATTAGACCGTTTAACGGGAAAACGACTATCCAAAACCAATTATCCCACTGCCCCTTCTTACACCTGCATTAAAATTCTAATTGTTTTGTGTTGTACCTATTTGGTATGAGTACCTCGCGCTCAATGCTCAAATTGCTCCTAACAAAGGCATAAATTACTCGCTACCTCAGCAGATTGGTTCCGAGGGATTGTCAAAGGGCATTGCATTTCAGAGATTAATAGACTTTTAAAACTGTATTCCTGGAATTGGTTTCGTGATCGTGAACTAAGTCATTTATACCAAAAATTGCTTTACGTAATGTTTGTTTTCTAAGGTATGCTAACAAGTACAGTAGCAAAGATTTCACAAAGAAATGGTTGAAACCGCACAAACCATCTCAGATTAAAATTCAGATCGTAATTGTAAGCTACCCGACTGGGGAATGTACCTCCAGCTCACAGAATACCGCAGAAAAATAACAATCCCTGGAAGGTTGTTGTGTTCCTGCGAGTGAGTGAGGTCACCAGAAAGGAAGGAGATCGTAGGCAGCAGGGGTGGCGGCGCGCGAGCGATTATATTATGTTGCGACCGTTAATATGGCTACGGTCACCGCTTCACATCAGGCGGGCCGTATGCTTGTCTGCCACCCGATGTAGTATAAAAAAAATATAAGAGGTTATTAAATAATTTAATTATTAGATAATTTAAGCTTTTTCATCATAAATGATTAGCTCGTTGAAATAATTGAATGCCGTAAATACTTCTAGTACTACAATAAAAATTTGTTATCTAAAGACAGTCTACACGTCTATCTCTTGTAGCTAACACTCTTACTGCAACCACATTTTTTATATATATTACATGGAAATATCAAAACTACGCTTGATCATTATCATCAACTACTCTTTTTTGCGTTCATCATCATCACCATCAGCCTGTATCTACCCACTGCTATATAAGGATATAAGTCTTCCCCAATGCTTTCCACCAAATACGATCCCTCGCCTTCCGCATCCAGCCGCTTTCTTAAGGTCATCGGATCATCTAGCTAGGGCGTCCAACGTTTCAATGATAAGATTTTTCGTTATAAATAAAAATTTATAACAAAAATATTGTAATCTATTGTAGGTTGTTACTAAAACCCAGTTAGTAGGTGTAAGTATTTAAATAAAATATTTTTTAGATGTTGGTTGTGACAAAATAATAAATAAATATTTCTGGACAATTTACACAGCGCCATCTAGTCCCAAATTAAGCGCAAAGCTTGTGTTATGGGTAGGTATCTACATGTACAACTGATAAAATGTACTTAAAGTGAGTACATATGTACTTATAATATATAGAAAACACCCAGACCAAGACAAACAGACATGTTCATGCACACAAATGTTTGTCATGCGGGAGTCGAACCCGCGAACTCGGAGTCAAAGTGGCCATTGCTAACCATTCGACCACCGAGCTCGTCGAGATAATAACGACACAACTTACATAAAATCTCTCCATTTAAATAAAAAATATTCAAAACCAAAATAAATGAAAAGTATAGTAAAGACACACTACATGAGTCAGTTACATGAACTTGCAACTGGAACAATACAGACAAATGACTTAATAAAGTAATTTAAAAACATTACATTTGTTACATCACGTTTCGCAAGTTCAATTTATAATTTAAACATTAAATGTGTCTGTTTTTTACCTAAACAACGTAACGCACAAAATAAACAATGAAAGATACGACGGGCGGCCTTCTCACGGCAGTGACAATGAGCGAAATTGTATAAAATCGCAGGTTACCGCTACACCGGTAATTTTTCCGTGGAAATATGGATTAGTTGAGTTCACACTGCCCAAAACACGCATGGCGTCGCTTGAGGCCCGTGCATATGCAACGGTTAACAGATGGATGAAGTTAGTTTAACTGCGATTACGCACGATACAATAACAGTATGGAGCACAATCATAGGCACATACGTAACACTATTACTTATACTGTAGGACAAGTTTAACTCATCGTCGAAAGGGTTTAGAGCATACTCCACCACGCTGCTCAACTGTGGGTTGGCGGAGAACAGTGTTTTAATGTGGCTTCCAAAGCACGGAGAAGCGAAGGGAGAAAAGCGTAAGTAATTTGTACCCAATAAAAAAATTGATTCGACGCAGGACGCTTGGCCCATATGAAACATCTAAAACGGTGGATCAGACCCGCTGTCAGGTGGAGTCATCTCCGTATTCAGGACGGTGGGTTCAAGCTGTTCTTTCTAAATACATCAAATTTGCAAACTACTCGTACCTATGTAAGGCAAACTTAATGTTGCTCGAGATCGACGAACCGCCATGGTCCTAAATATATACAGCTAAGAACAGGTCACGCTTGACAGTCACAGAACGATTGTAACTCTTTTATTAAGTTTTGAATGTTATATTTTAGTTTTTGTGTTTGTCTTTGCTTACTGAGAAGGGACTATGTGGATAGCATGTTTTAGCAGACTTCTGTAGGCTTGCTGTACTCTTCCCATTAGGCAGGTCGGATACGTCTGCAGCTCAAATCACGCAGTGATTATGATTCTGGTTCAAATGGTCTAAAAAAAGTGCACCGTTCTCCGTTATATTTGAGAAAGGAATAAACGAGAATAACTGCTAAATTGAAGAGCGCTGGATTATACAAATAAGTATTTTTCGCATTACTTTGTCAAATTGAAAAAGCTATTGTGTTTACGATAATCGTATTTTAAGTGCCAACAAATAACGGTAGCTTATCACTTTTGAGTCTGAAAGGAAACTTGCCTTAACGGGTTATCTGCCGATCTATAGTTTATTTTGCGTACATACCTACCTATGTGTTTTTGTTATATAATATTATTATGTAGTATAAAACTTGAAATAAATTTTAACACTTTACGTGCCCATCGGCCGTACCTTATTAAGAAAGAAGTTAACTTAAATAATTAACAACATTAAGTTAAATTTTAAAAAGAAGTTAACATAGACTACTGAAAACGGTATTTTTTTTCTTGAATCTTCGAATAAATCAATAGCGCTAATGCGGGATCAAACAATGTAACTGGTGGGTGTAGGAGGAGAGAAAGAAAAAGACCGTAGGGAAATAAATAGAGGTTTTACTGTGCAGCCCTGACAGCCCAGGTAGTCATGCTCATTAAAGTGTTCAAACTGGTGGTGGTGTCGTGTGGCGGGTCGTTGTATTCAACCATGCTGGCTGCCCCATACATCAACTAGTGAACGTTGCCAGAGGTTGGTCTGCCATGGTTATCATGGTTGCAAGGTAAACAATAAGAGGATTTAGATTAAGTAGTATTAGACAATAGTATGACTATTAGCATTAGCGACGTACAATTAATAGATTGTTAGAAAATTGTGACAGACAAATAGAAGATTGTTAACAAAAGGTACAGACCCCGGGGTCTGTAGATTGTAATTATTATGTTTTAAAAAAAATTACAACAATTTAATATGGACTAAATAACGCAACAACTCTTTACTGTATTCTACTCGTATATGGACGCTACAACTACAACATAACCATATTTTTTTATAATATCACTTTGTTGTCCGTCTGTCTGTCTGTCTGTCAAGATCCTCTATGTCCAGAATGCGTGAAGGTATCGAGCTGAAATTTGAACTGTATACTCAGGTCTATGGTCCCATGAAGTTGTAAAGAAATAAACTGCTGAGTTTACGTAAAAAAAATATTCGGCCGTTTATTCAGCAAAAACGCATATTTCGACACATTCTCAAGGGAATCAAAATTCATAGGGTTCATTCATATTTCCCGTTGACCTAGAACTAATTGTATGAAATTTGGCAAGTTACATCGTTATAGACTACCTACAAGTACAAGAATAAATCTCAAAACTATATATTTGTAATTAAATCTTAAATAATACCCGGTCTATATTTTTTTATAGGGGCCGAAATTTCCAATTGAAGCTTGATGTGCACATTGCAAAATATATTTTATTTATTTTTTCCCACGCATTATTTCTTATTTATAATGAAAAATATCAAATTGATAATGATCGTACTTACGGAACCCTCGGTGGGCGAGTCCGACTCGCACTTGTACGGTTTTTTTTTAAATAATAGGATTACCTAACCTGAACATATATTAATATATGTTCACCGCATAATTATGTTCTTTTCGGCAGTATTAGCGCGCTGTTTAAAAGCTCTTAAGCATGATTCATACACAATATACCTACATATTAACCTTATTGACTTTTATGACAGAAATCGGAACAGTAGGTAATAAATAGTGGAACGCGCATTTTCGCACGGTCTTTTCGAGTACGTGCCCTGTCACTGCCGGTCACTAAAACAAAATACTTACGAGATACTCCGAGACACTCACTTTATCCAAGTATGCGTATAAACACTCACTACTACCTAGGAACTCGATGGACCCGTTGCGCGTGCCGGTTTAATCGAACGTACAAGCATGGCTGATCGCTGTCTGTCTTCGGATAGGTTCAATTATCACGCGCTCTTCCGCGATTTGGAACTTACGGAAGTTATCGCCGGTAGTTGTGGCAGTTGGCAGTCTATAATCCAAGTCAGGCGTCACAACAGTGGCCGTGCAGGATGCATAATATCTGAGCACTACACCTTTCGATTGTATTCAATGGAGACTCGTCTGATGATTCAGCGGCGGTGGAGCTAGATGGGTTACTAATGCTGACTGTTTTACAATCTTTTATTTAGTTTCATCGCGATTTTCTTATAACACGTTGGGTGGCAGTCAAGCATTAGGCTCGTCTGATTTAAAGCGATTACCGCAGCCATATTAACGTTTGTGACATGAAATATCGCTCGCGCACCGCCACCCGTCGAACGCACGCACGCGAACACAAATACCCTCAAGAGAATTGTTATTTGGTTGCGGTATTCTGTGACGTGGAGGTACTCTATCGGACGGGCAGCTTTTAATACGCTGTGCTCTACTCTTTTTTTTACCACAGCCTCTTTCGCTAGTCGGCAGGATGTAAATGAACCTGGTCAATTAACTATCGACGCTCTAGCGATAGAGAGGTAAGGTACAGCGTAATTATAAACTGCCCGACTGAGGAAGTACCGCCACCTCAACTGCAGCCGCAGCCAAATAACAATTTTCTAGAAGCCTAGACTGTAGTTGTGCGAGTGAGTGACATCACCTGGAAGGAAAGAGTTGCTGCGTTGACAGCGAGGGTGGCAGCGCGTTATGTTATGATGCCTTGTCACCGCTACATCAGGTGGGCCGTAAACTAGTTTACAACCAGACGTAGCATAATATCAAAACTGGGTATTCATGAAGCCAGTAGTTTATGAATATAATGAAAACGTCTACTTTATCTTGTAGTAAATTCAAAACCTAGGTTTGTGTTAAAAATAAACCTCAAGCCACATACCTATGATCTCGCTAACAAGCTTTATTATACTTAATAAACTACATACAGTATAACCTTTTTGTAGAATGAAGTAACAGACAAAGAGCAAATGAAATAAAAAAAAAATATTATACGGACATTTTGAAAAAGTTTGCGAGCGCGCGTGACAATTTGTCCGTCAATTTTGTTAAATGTTTGTTTGTTTTAAATATTTTCAAAATTAATAGTACCTAATTCATGCTTACAAAATAACACTGTATTTTCTATTTTCGTTTAACCTTGTACTTGCTCACTTAAAGCACGTATGTACCAAAAATACTATTTTTAGGTTTATAATGTACTTAATCATCAGTCTTTGCTGTTTTTGTGACAAAACAAATTTTCCCAGAAATGAGACTTAATCTAAGCTAGGTAATTTAATTTAAGCTATTTTATTTAAGCTAGGTAATTATTAATATTAGGTAATTTTATTTAAGCTAGGTAAATATCTAAGCTAGGTAAGTCTCATTTCTGGGAAAATTTGTTTGATTTTGACGTGACAACGCAACGTTTTAAACATAGATGAACGCCGGCTGCACGCACGAAAAAGCATGACTTATTGTCACGTTCCGCCTGAGCCGAGCGTGCAAGTCAAAGCACGGAACAAGTGATAGAGGCACGATCGGCCTAAGCATTCGGCTTGTGACGCATCTATCTCTCTTCCCCTCCATCGGCCGCAGTTTTCTTATGACGTTATCATGTAAAATTGTCGTTCGTGAACCGATTTTACAATCAATTTTTGTGTATACTATGTCGGATGTTAGACAAGCTTACGGCCCGGTGAGCGGTTACCGTAGCCATATTAACGCTCGTAACATATACAAGTTTTCTTATGACGTTATATCACGTAAAATTATAGTCAGTAAACCGACTTTACAGACAACCAATTATTTTTGCCCTCATATTGTAAATTTCATCCACGTCGATAGAGTAGTTTGTTAGTTAGTTAGATAAATTGTATACTATAATAATCTATTTAATAGATATTTGTATTCTGTGGCAGGCACCTATTGGCACCGTCGGTGATGGTTTAATATATTTTGCGCGTTGCAAATTTACATTGCATAAATATATGACGGAATTCACTTTTCATGGTTTCAAAAAGTAAATACAAATACGAGTAAGTATTTCTTTTAAATTTAATCAATATATTCAAGTAGTCTCCGCCAATCCGCAGTTGAGTAGCGTGAAGTAGTACGCTCTAAACCCTTTCGATTGAAGGGAGACCTGTATCCCAACAGTGGGATGGGTAATTTTTTTTTGATTAATCACTCATACACAACTATGCTCGATGCTCGATGCTCGATAATCGAACATGCAAGTTAAGCAACGTTAACCGCAGCCGATCCATGGATGGGTTTATTTATCTCGAGCTTCTCCATGCTTCGAAGGGCACGTTAAGTCGTCGGTCCCAGCTGTTGTGATTAGATGACGGATATTATGCCAAGTCAGTGGCCTTTGGGCGGCATGAAGACACTGGCCTCCGCCAACTAGGGTTGCCAACCACACTGTTAAAAACAGTATTATACTGTTTTCTATGCTTTAATACTGTTGAAAAAAACTTCATTTGACCATAGCACTGTTTATTGTACTGCTCCGCATGCACTGGGCCTTACTATACTGTTTGTTTTGCTACGCAGCTTTTAATATACCTACTGTTTTTCTTGTAAAAATAAGTTGGCAACCCTACCGCCAACCCGCAGTTGAGCAGCCTGGTGGAGTATGCTCTGAGCCCCTTCAATTAAGGGGAGACCTGTATCCCAGCAGAGGGATGAATAATGGTTGACGACGACGACACAACTATACCAAAACCATTCGGCATCGGCATGTTGCATTATGTGATAAGTAAATAAATATAAACAGTTAAAATGTAAACATTAAAAAAAATTTTAATTAATTTTTTAAATCTCATCATGATTACAAAAAATAATAATATTTACTTATATACACTCTTTATTGACCACATTAAGACCAATGGCGCAAAAGGCGGACTTAATGCGTAGTAATTATTAATAATATTAATTTATTTATTTCATTACAGAGTTTAAAATCCCAGTAGTAATTTTTATTCTGTCTTTTAAACACGAATTACATATACAAAACTATAGAAAAGAATCAAGTGCTTTTAAATTCACAACACAAATGGAGTGTGAGAAGTACCAAACTTTACACGCGCACGTGGTGAAAAGTCGGAAGAGTGACTGTGACCACAATAACTGGAGGCGTAGCTGCGGGTGCATCAAGACCAGCGACAAGCTCAAGGAGTTGCTCAAGGCTTTTCCTTCGCCGCCACCCCCTTCACCTGTCGAAACTGGACACTACCATTATGTTATTATCATATTTTCTTATTTATATTTTATTTTTGACATGATAACGTCTTGTAAATCGATGAACGCCGGCTGCACGCACGAAAATGCATGACTCATTGTCACGTTCTGCCTGAGCCGAGCGTGCAAGCGAGAGCGCGGAACAAGCGATAGAGAGTCACGATCGGCCTAAGCGTTAGGCTTGTGACGCATCTATCTCTCTTCCAATCCATCGTCCGATGTTTTCTTATGACGTTATCACGTAAAATTATCGTCCGTGAACCGATTTTACAGACAATCAATTTTTTTGTATATGTACTATGTCGGGTGGCAGACAAGCATAGGGCCCGCCTGATGTGAGCGGTTACCGTAGCCATATTAACTCTCGCAACATGATATATCACTCAGACTCCGCCACCTCCGCTTATTACAAAGCAACCCTTTCCTTTCTGTTGACCTAATTCACTCGCAGGGACACAACAACCCTCAAAGGAATTGTTATTTGGCTGTGGTATTCTGTGAGGAAGAGATACTTCCCCGTCAGGCAGATTACAAATACGCTGTGCCTTTTTCTCTAGTCGGCAAGGTACACCACGTGCAGCTGTTGGCTTTAGTTCTAAAGATCGCGGTGAGTCACTACACCCCAAATCAACAAGTCAATTATATCCTTATTTATCACAAATATTTTTTTAAATATGCCTTTTGCATTGCATTTGACGCGTAATACTCTGTACTGTATCTAGTAAATAGGTTATTCTATACCGAGTTGTAAGATTCGTCACCGCCAAAGAATCAAAATATCGTATTGCAAGCTATGTAGTCTACCATCTAAGGTCTTTTCAGTATATTGAGCGTTAGGAATTTATATTTATAGCTGTCTGGTCTTCTTTCCTAGATACCTAATGATTATCTTTAGCGTATTAGCAATCCTTACTTTAGCACCTGTTTTGAGGAGCTCGATAGCGTCGTTGCACGATCACGCAAGTCAAGCAACGCGACCGTAGTCTATCCATGGATCGGTTTATTTATCTCAGAGTTCCTGCTTCGGAGGGCACGTTAAGCCATCGGTCCCGGCGGTTGTCGTTCGATTACAGCCAGTTACCTTTAGGCGGCTTGCCAACATTGACCACCGCCAAACCCCCTGTTCAGCAGCGTGGTGGAGTGTGCTCCAAACCCCTTCTATTTATAAGCTGTTGCTTCATGTAAAACTATGTTATATTTTAATTTGCTATTGCATCATATTTCAATAATTATTGTAGGTATATAATATTGTGTCAATTAACTAATTACGCTATTACTTGTTTTATAGTAGTATTTTATAGGCTTTTAAATTAAAACTGTATAATATAGATATAAAATAATTCGTTTTAAAATGTATAAAAGCCTTGTCCACGACAGGGGAGCGCGCCATTTCCGAGTACAATCTGCGCATCTTCAACGGCACTTTACACCGCTGACTAGCCATCTCTTTAGGCTTTTAATACCTTATTTGCCATATTGCTGTCTCTCACATTGCTAAGAGGGGAAGTCAAATTCCAAAAGCTTCCTACTCCTACTAATTTCTTCTGATTAAATTCGTTGTGAGTTCCAAGGCAGCCGTAGTTGTACCCCCGGGACTGCAATGGACTTCACTGTTCATTGCCTTTTTATGGCGATCGCCGCTGTTAATCCTGGCTACACAGGAGACACAGCGGTGGGAATGTGTGGTAGGCCTGTCCCGATCATTGGATTCTTTGGATTGCCCCGTACGGTAGCAAATTTAAAGACGTATTCAAGTCAAAATAAAATTAATATCTACTTAGGTAGTATAATGTATCACAATGCACAGATTCGTGCGTTGAAATTGCGCGTGAGAACCAATTTGAATACCTGCACAGCTTTTTGCGCTTTGTATTATGTCGTCGTGCGTGCCCCGAGCATGCCGCTCATGATTTCTGGTATTTACTGTCTTTGCTTTACACCTCGACGTAATGTAGGACGGAATTATATTAATAAAGCAATTTTAACGGGCAAGTTATGCAATGAGGTATAAACTGCTGACCATCGACCTTTGAATCAAGAAAATCTATCTGAAAGTGATCCATCCCGCCGTTTAGCTAACGAGGGTCTGGCACACCCTGGCCACTCCATACAAAAAAGGACAACACAAACTGACAGCGTCTGTATACGTGCAAATGTGTGTGTTGATGCCTTAGGGTTGACTGCATAACGAAGTATGTAGGTATGTTATGTGACGTAAAACGTTATACTTTAGGTAATATTAAATATCTTTAAACGTTTATTTTCAATGATTGTGATTATGACACTACATTAAATCCAGTTACGTTACCGAGCTAAACTATATGTTTCACGCGGGTTGTAACAAAATGTCGTGGCTGTCTATTAAATATATGAAACAAATATCAATATTCAACTTCCAAAAAATTCTAAAACGTTGAACTGTCGAATGAACGATTTCGATGATACAATATGTAAAGTTCATTGTTAATACTGGAAATAAATAAATAAATTTTGTAAAGAAAAACAAATAGTTTAGGGGCATTGATTAAATAATAAGACATAAATCAATTTACCATTTTAAAGTTCAGTTGAGAATTGATTACCTATGTATACTACTAATGAACTTTCGTAATACGCGACGCCGCGTGGCAGCCCTTGCGATCAGTTCCACATTTAACTCGGTGGGGACGTGAGGTCGCCTTCTGAGAGCGGCAGGGAGTGGCCATACTGCACGTAGTACTATTACTTATACTGTGGTTCTGGTGAAGAGATGTGTGAGTGATATTCAGTTATATAGAAGCAGAAAAATTGGAAGTAGGAAGATAAGTACTTCTACCTTACAAATCACCGCAATAAGTAGTCAGTAGCATCAACCCATAATCATCCCACCGTTGGAATACGGGTCTCCCCTCAATCGAAGGGGTTTAGAGCATACTCCACCACTCTGTCAACTGCGGGTTGGTGGAGGCCAGTGTTTTCAAGCCGCCCAAATGCCACTGGCTTCACTTAACGACTGTCGTCTAAAGGCAACAACCGGGACCGACGGCTTAACGTGCCCTCTAAAGCATAAGTAGTCCAACTCGTGTTCAATCGTGACGTATCAAAGGTACTTATTCGATGAAATCCTTTGGTAACGTTTGTACAAGCTGATTACACGATTCGAATTTTTCATTCAAAATGCTAATAGGCTATCGTAATATTCACATTAGACCGGATGGACGATTGTTTATCCCCCGATGAGATGTAGAAATAAATCCATAAGCATACGTTATTTACATAAATATGATGAATTTAATGATAGATTTCCCGTAACTGTTTGTTTATTTGTATCCCGCAATCGTTTTTATCGGGGAAGGCTTATCCATAGGTTATAGAAATAGGCTGATCATGATGATTATGACCAATCAACAATTTGCACGTCGAGTCTCGACATCGGCTCAGTCATGGACATAGTTTAGAAAAAAAACGAAAATGTTTATAGGCTGTGATGATGTCATCAGGTTGGTCGTACGCTTGTTTGTTACCCTAGACGTATAAAATAACCGGCGAAGTGCGAGTCCGACCCGCGCACGAAGGGTTCCGTACCATTATCTATAAAAACGGCAAAAAATCACGTTTGTTGTATGGCAGACCCCCTTAAATATTTGTTTTATTTTAATTTAATTATTTATTTTTACAGTGAATATATAACTAAATATTATGTGAGTATCTCAAGCGTCTACCTAGTGCCGTTATCAATTACGAGCAATAACGAGCAAAAAAAATTACGTTTGTTGTATGGGAGCCCCTTATATTTATTTTATTTTGTTTTTTTAGTATTTGTTGTTGTATAGTGGTAACAGAAATACATTATCTGTGAAAATTTCAACTGTTAGACAGTTACGGTCAGGACAGGTACAATCACGGTTCATGAGATACACCCTGGTGACTGACGGACGGACGGACGGACGGACAGCGGAGCCTTAGTAAAGGGTCCGTTTTACCCTTTGGGTACGGAACCCTAAAAAAGCATTGAATCTCTTGACCAATATTTTTAATTCATCTTATAATAACTATAAATGTAATATCTGTTAATTTCAGCCTGAAATCAAGTATGGATTTAAAGACAGAGAGAGGCTTGTTGCCAGTAATTGCATTTCTGCATATTGCACTGATATGCACCAGGTAACGCCAGCGTGCCCGGTGGTTGAGACTGAAATAACGCCATATAATGCCACAGAAGATAGTCCGAAAAAAGTTAGTAATTTTCAGTGTTACTAGTAACTGAGGTCGACCTTCATTCATTAAGGTTTTCATACTTGTTAGATTATTTTATCAAATCAATCTGAAAAAATCTGCTTGTGTGATTTTAAGTGTTTTGTATGTATTCCCGTCCGTCCGGAATTAAGATGTTTAATTCAGTTTCTGAATTCTCGGACTGATGTAGGGCATGCTCACTTCTCGACGCCCAGAAAAAACCTACCACAGACCTACCGTACCGTACGGAAGCGATCGACCTATTGCGTAGCAGGCAAGTACATGAGCTGCGATGATGACTTGGGGTTGCCGGCAACGCTAAGAATAGCAACAATGAAATCAGTAGTTGATGTGACGCCACTAGACCGATTTTACTCTATCCGTTTCCAAGAGGCTTTACTGATAACTGATAACACTGGCCTTCGCCAGCGTGCTTTTGACCAGCTTCGCGCAGTACTCTCTAAAATCCAGTTATCTTACATATATATCTTATATATATAAATATAAATATATATATATATATATTATACTTATTTTTTATATATAAATTTATCTGAAATTTCAAAAATTCTTCCTTGGGATTCAAAAATATGGGATCTGGGTGCCTGCCTCCGAAACTAAAGCCTATTACCATCGAATATTTTGATTCGTAAAATAGGTCTTATGTTTTGGTTATTGATAAACGTCTTCAGCTTAGTCGGTAAAGCTCCATCGTAACTACCAGCTAAGCTAAACACAAGTAGCATAAATCTAAGTTGAACTTTGATTTTCTCAATCAAAAAATCCGATGGCAATCGGCTTCAGCTTCGGCGGTAGGGCCCCTGACCGGAATGACTCGAAGTTACAATACAAAAGTAAATCCTCAATGATCAATTGTCTAATTGGTGAAGGCGGGCGATTTGATCTCTGTTTTAGCTGTCCAAGTCAGCGGCGGTAACGTCTGTCTGTCGCGTCGTGACGCGGGGTGGGCCCAGGTCGTGCGGTCTATCTGCCATCGCTCTGACGCTTCTTTCGCGATACGTCGTCGCTTGTCGTTACTGAGGAATTTCTAGCTTTGTGTTGTACCGACTGCGAATTTGCTGTGACGACAATTTTAAATAGAGACTTTGTTGCGTTCTAATAAAGTGTAATATGAAATCAGCGTTCCCTATATCTTTAAATGTTTACGGCTAATTGGTTAGGGCAGATGAGTAGACGACCGACTTCCAGGCAAGAATGTGCCTTGTTAATATTACTAGCTTCCGCCCGCAACTTCGCTCGCCGTCTACCGGCATCAAAAGTATCCTATGTGTTTATTCAGGTTATAATAAATAAACAAATATTCCATGACAAAGTACACACTGCCATTTAGTCCCAAACTAAGCCCGATGACGACGACGACGCCGGTGACGAGCCCGGTGGTCGAATGGCAATGCTCACTTTGACTCTGGGGCCGTGGGTTCGATCCCCGCATAAGACAAATATTTGTGTGCATGAACATGTCTGTTTGTCTTGGCCTAGGTGTTTTCTATGTATTATCTTCTTATATATAAAAATGAATTGCTTTTTGTTAGTCTCGCTAAAACTCGAGAACGGCCGGGCCGATTTAGCTGATTTTGGTTTTGAAATGTTTGTCTTAGCCCAGGGAAGGTTTAAACGGTGAGAAATTTTGGAAAAAATTCAAGAAAGATAGTGAAAACAACAATTTTAAATTCCCATACAAAGTGTTCCTACTATAGTCGAATGTCATAACAGCAAAGATGGCGAACCTACCTATCAATAGTGTCATTGTCACAAAGAATCGACGTCATATTTGTTGGTTGTCAAATATGACTTTCTCAGAAATGACACAATACTAATAGACATCAAGAAAGGAGTTGAAATATGTAGTGACTGTTTATGGCAAATCATACTATGTACAGTATTTTAGAATAAATAATGGAAATCTGCAAATTTGAAACGAAGTTCACCGGGTCATCTAGTATGTAGATATATATTTACAAAAAGAAATGTATTTAAATATAATATCAATTATATTTTTATTTATTTTAAAACTTTATTGAGCATAAATTATATATAAGGGCACAAAAGACGGACTTAACGCTAAATGCATTCTCTACCAATCAACCTTCGAGACAAGCAGAAAATCACGAATGCGGTTCTGAATTAGCAAAACAAAAGCAGATTTAAGTACTAAAATATAATACTACGGCTAATAAATAGTATTTATAATTACTGCAGAAAATAAAATAAACATACACAGCATAATTATATATTTATCAAACATATACATACATACTTAGAAATATATAAATTCAGCGATGATGATGATGATTTGGTTCTTAGATAAATTGTCTAAAAGATTCCATCCAGTAAAAACACATTCGTGTCAGTAGTTACATCATTAATGTGGAAATTGAGCTTCAGATTTGTCCAGAGAAAGAGATAAAGATAAAAATACTATATATCCTGATTTAATTTAAAAAAATATATGAAGGCTCGCAGAATACCACAGTCAAATAACCCTAAATTCCCTTGAGGGTTGTGTTCATGCGAGTGAGCGAGGCCACCAGATAGGAAAGGCGTTGGTAGAGGGTGTGGCGGCGCGAGGGCGATATTTCATGTGGCGAGCGTTATTATGCTGTAGTAAACTATGGCTATGGTACACGCTTCACATCAGGCGGCGGTATACTTATCTGCAACCCGGCATGGTATAAAAAAAAAGGTTTTTTTTCATATCGTCTGGGTGTAAAACATGCATACAGCACATTTTGTAATATGAATGTATTGTAGTTCGTTAGTACCTACTATTTATTACTTATTCTGTGATTCTATGATACTGTGATATAGAAGCTGCACCACAAAATGCTTCAAAACCTACCAGAAAGCTCCTAAACAGGCTGTCTTGCCAACGTTGTGCCTTAGAAACTAGCTGATGAAATATTATTATATAATATATGTAGGCTAATTGAAGCTGTCTCTAAAGATGAATTTTGTATATTACATCGGATGCGTAACTAGCTTATTGCCCGCCAGATGTAAAACGGTTACCTTAGTACGCACACTCCAGCTGACACCCCAACCGGTAATGCAGCATCTCTGATGACCTCACTTACTGTCGGGAATACAGCAATTCTTATTGTTATTTAACTGAGGTCTTCTCTCCCGCCTCTACCTCTCTATTGACAACGCCTCGTTTGCCAGTCGGCACGGTGTACCAAGTGTAGGTGAGGTTGGCTTTAGTTTTATATAATGGTGGTCAGCTATTTGACGATGGTGAGAGAATCTAGACTCTGCTTGAAAATTTTATATTCGTAGCGTTCTAACGGTTTCTGTATAGTTTCTATCTATCCAAAAATGCGGGGGTAACAATACACGAGTCACTCGATAACAACGTAGTGTAGGCGCATAGCGATGCCGTAATGGATGGTCGTGTCGTGAATTACGATAGGATCGCGTCGGGGTCGTGACGCCGCCGTAGTCGCGCGCCCGGCGCCCCCACGCTCTGATCCTTTCCCAGCCGAATCTACATTCGTTACATTATCAGTACCTACTTGATTTCTTTTGAGATTACTTGTCAGTCAGGAGACTTTATGGTCTGAAGATATATTTAAAGAAGAAATTAATAGTAAAGATTATTTTTTCCAGCTAATGCGTACGTGGCAGTAGTACGTGTTACAGCAAATTCAATATTGATTTCGCTAATACTTTGATTTGTGAAATGTTGAATTCCATAAAGTTGAATTCGCAAAATGTTGAATTCAAAATCCCAAAATGTTGAATTATGACATTATATAACATGTAGGGCATACATTTATTCTTTTCGTGATCGTTAAGCAATTGGGTAAACGGATGTTTTTCGAATTATTATCAAAGAATGCTTTTCAAAATAATAAGAACTCCACATAAATAAATCATTTAGCTTTAAAATGTAATGGAGTTAAGAAGGTACCAAGTATTGGCACAGGGAAAAAAATATTTAATAAAAATAGATCGCAAAAAGAAATGCCGCCATTCCTCTTGTAGTTATAAACAACAGGCAGCAAAAATATGAATTGTAAAGCTTACTATAATGATTCACTCAAGAGAAAAATGTAAAATAATTACGAAAATTGGTCTTCTGATCAGACTGATGTTTTTTTTATTCTTTTGTTTAATAATATGTATGTAATCGATAACGCGTGAGATAAATTACAAACAGACACTGAAGTGATTCTATTAATAAGCTTAAAATATTGGATGGAAATAATTAAGTAATTAACCATTGCAGTTAGTTACGATATTATTATTGACTTAACAAATAATATGTTTCAATGAAAAATGTTTATGTTTCAATTAAAAAATATATATTATTTACATACAATTAATAAAGTAAGGAATTGCTTCCTTCCTTTATCGTTGCGAAACGAAATAGTCTTCCATACTTACAGCCCTTTGTTTGGGCACACAATACAATAAAAATACGATAAAAATTTGAGACTCGTGGACCGAACAGTAGCGGGTAGCGGATAAGGCGAAGGCTCTACATATCAGATACGAGATTGGGCGATACATACTTAGTCGTAAGTGTTAATTGTGTTTAGTATTATTAAGCCTTGTCGGTACGCAAATGAGGTTACCCACACGTGATTCTTGTTAATGTACAATTAAAACACTAAGATATAAATCTCTCTAAAGACCAAGTACAGTTTAGTGTTTAATGAATTTCGCACCGAATTGGGTTGCTCCAAATATATCAAATATTTGGAGCAACCCAATTCGGTGTTTATCAAAGTTTATCGAATCTTTGGTCAAGCAAGCTTATCTAGAGCTACAGCTGACATCGATGTGAACATATTTAATCTCTGGTAGTAGTAGATGAAATCAGTTTTAAATGCTGTAATCTCTTTACTGTGAACTAGCGACACGCCCCGGCTTAGCCCATGTGTGATTTTTCCCGTTTGGCGCTCCATTTTTCATTGATGCTCCACAACTCATGGACGTAACGTGATGTTATACCTCGATAAATGGGCTATTCAACACATTAAAAGAAACCATACAAGCAAACTCTTCAGCTTTATAATATTAGTATAGATACAAATAAATTAGACTTATCTCTCATTTTCAAGACGGAAAGTCACATTTCAAACTTTTCCTACTAATTTCTTACGATTAAATTCGTTGTGAGTTCCAAGGCAGTTGTAGTTTACCTCCGAGACTGCAGTGGACTTCATTGTTCATTGTCGTTTTGGTGGTGACATTCACCACCAAAACGGTGGTGGGTGGGCCCGTGTCCCGTTATCTCTCATTTATTTATTTTTTAGTCTTGCCATCAATAATTGTTTACTTAAGCACATGTCAATCATACAAGTTACTTTTTTACAATAAGTGTAACAATTATTTACAGGCTACCACCACTTGCATTTGCATAATTAAAACTCAATTTAATATTGTACTGATATCAGACGTAATAACGCATTCGTGGTATGGTGTTGCATTTCCAATGGTGGTAGAGAATGCCATTAAACTGTAAATAAATGTAGCCACGAAACGTAATAGCATTTGTAGTAGTACTATGTGGGGTTCCCTTGTATGTTTGTCTGGCATCCGGCTTGAAATAAATAAGTGCTTTAATGACTAGTCTAAAATAAATCAGAATGATTATTAATTATTTTTTTAATATGGTAGGTGAAGTTGTGGAATCAACTTCCTCCAGCGGTATTCCCAAATAAATACGACATGGGGGCCTTCAAGAACAGAGTCAATATTTCACATAGCCAGCCTTATGGGATCGGTGACCCCTTGGTGTTGCTTTCCATCAGGTGACCCACAAGCTCGCTTACCCCCCCCCCCCCCCCCCCTCTCATATAAAAAAAAACATATATAAAAAGGACAGATTTTGAATGCTTTTGCTAAAATGAACTAATGTTTTATCGAAGAGTGTGGAGTATGCACATTCCCCACATCTGCCACCCGGCGTGGTGGCGAAGCCGCGGGTAGAAGCTAGTTAATAATAATTTTGTTCGCAGGCACAGACGAGCAAATATTGGCATATCGTGGCAGAGTTGGTGCAGCTAGTGCAACTGTCGGTGACGGCCACGGCACTCGCCATATATTATCTCATCTATTGCTATATGCAATTGGTTTATTACACGTTAAGGAGTGCACTCTATTTTCACAATGCTGATGGGTAAGATTCGCTTCTCCATGTCCATCTGCTTGCTTCTAAATAAGCTGTAATCAATGAAAAAAATCTATCAATTATTTACATTTTTATAACATCATCATCTACCCATTGCTGGATATAAGCCTTCCCCAATGCTTTGCACAAAATACGATCCTCCGCCTTCCGCATCCAGCCACTTCCAGCCGCCTTCTTAGGGTCATCAGTGCCTACTCCATCTGCCATCTCTTCTCAGAACATTTTTATAATGCTCTTTCTACTTTTTCACACACTTTTACAGAAAGAAGACGACCGACCTTGTACATTGATAAAAGGTAACAATGAACCTATGTGTGACATCTAATCATCTATTCCGATGTCGATGTGGCTTATCATTATCTTTGAGCCAAAGTCAAGTTCTCCTGAACGTGCTCCACCTTGCTAACAGACGAGGTTCTGGCGGTACAGCACCTCCACCGTAGCTCACCTCATAGGACCGTAATTAAATAATAGTTCCTAGAAGCGTAGAGGTTTGTGTTCTTGCGAGTGAGCGATGTTACTAGAAATATATTTTATGTTACAAGCGTCTAAAGCCACCTGAGGTAGTATTTATTAGTTATTTTCCTTTTCTATTTGCTACATTTTCCATGATTAATAATTATTTATTTCTCTTTCAGGCCGATGAAAATTACGATAGGAGTGATGACCATAACCTCGCTAATTGTTGGGTTCAACTTGATTCTACGTATGGAGCGACTCATTTTATTTTTTTGACAAAAAGTGTAGTATATCTCGATGTATCTCATACTAAGTTATTGGTTGCGTACAAATTATATTGTAAACATTGATATGCGCCGAAAACGTAGTGGAAAATTGTGAATGATACTAATTTATTAAATTGAACTTATTCAGTAACATCATTGTTTTTTTACTATCCTTTATATGATCAATGGAATTAGAACCTAATTGGGAAGGTTTTGAGATTATAATTTTAAACACATATTTTCAATTTTTAAGGTCGGCAACGCGCCTGTGATACTCTTGGTGTTACAGGCGTTCATAGGCTTTAACTTTTTTAGGCGTAACTGATTTCCATCGGGCGGACCGTATGCTTGTTTGCCACATTATTAGTATAAAAAAACTATTATAGATGACTACGCGGAAGGAGCGGTAAATTCGTACGGTTTGTCATTGCATCGGAGTGAATACGTGAAAGGGGTCGATTCGCTGCAAAATACTGTGTTGCGTCTATCGTCCCGAATTTTTTCGTCTTCACCATAAAAAGAATTGCCGTATTTTGAACCTAATATTTCTGGCTAATTGTTTTCGAGCTTTGTGCGGCGGCGGATTGAGCGGAACGTTCACTTCGCACCTGGACATTGTTCTCAAATAGCCAAAGCCAAAATTATACCAAGCGATTAAGGCCCCCCTCGCGCTTTTGTGCGGGTTCGCTGCTGCGGGAACTATTTCGCGGATGAGGAGGCACGCCGGAGACCGAACCGCTCAGCACTTGGTCGGTAGCCGTCGTGCAACGCGCGCACTCAGCACGACGCTTGAGACCCACGGATTACGCACGCGCGTTGTGTTCCCAATACGAAAGTTAAGTGCAAGTGAATGACAATTGAATGATATTTGTGTGAAGTCCTGTTATTTGTGCAAAATGCTGTTGAATGTGAGGTAAGTTGTTAGTTTTAGAATGGAGATTTTCGATTTTCTTTAGATTATTCTATTGTTGGTCTATATTTAGGATTAATATATATTTAAATATATCTATTGTTTTTATTCGAACAAATTTGGAATGAGTCTACAAGTATAACAATATAGTCAGAACATAAAGTTTTTATTCAACGATAGAGACAAGGCGGAAAATCCGCCCGCCCTAAACAGACGCCCGATGAATGCTTAGATTTATACAAGTAACAGTACCTCACTTTGCATACAGAAATATTTTTAACTATTACATTTCATGGCTTTTTTTCTTCAAAACTACATTTTAAAACTTAGTTTATAAATTATTATATTGGTTATGACGTTTCTAAGTGCTTTATAAAGTCCAAGGAATAAAGATATTTTGATTTTGATTTTGGTTTATGTATGAGTATGAGTAGGCGACTGGATTCGCATGCTTGTTTATACATTCTTTCTATTTTTTTTAAGTAAATTATATAAGTATATAATATACCTACTTAGTTATGAATATGAACTAATTTATTATTTATTTATTGGTATTCACATCTAAAAGTAACGCACAGACGTTGTTTTTTTTTATATATTAAGTTTTTAAAAAAATTATAAAACATAGAAAAAAAAACTAAGATACACTTAAGTATTTGAGCAGCCATAAATTGAAATTTATATAGGTAGCAATACCATAACTTAAAATTATGTTATTCCTCTAGCAGCTAAAAGTTAATGTTTATCTAATAAAAGGTAGTATAGTAGTCGAAAATAAGAACAATGTACAGTTGGTCATTCAAGTAATTAATTGTTCAAATCGGACGCGTAAGAAATTATATTTGTACTAGTTCTGTGACCCCGCTACGCTCGAATGGCTAAAAGCCATCGCTTATTCGCTTCGATCGCTTCCAAATACGACAATTTGGCAGCTGTCTGCCGAAGTTAAGTATGACGCCGACTTTTCTAGTTTTCAACATTCGCCGCAAGAGATCGATTATTTCGGCATTGTTCTTATTCGCTGGAGGCATTAATTTAAGAAAAAAAACCATTAGTAGAAGCTTTCGCATCAGGCTAAGCGAAATCGGCGCAACTTTTTACTTAATTTTCAGCAAGCTGCAATATGTTAGTGATTTGTGTATATTGCAAAGATTCCTGTACATTTTGTCTCTTTATTTTATTAATTATAAAAAAGTAAATATACAAAATAATAAATAAATAAATATTCCAGGACAAATTACACACTGCCATCTAGTCCCAAACTAAGCAAAGCTTGTACCATGGGTTCTCGATAACTTTTATTATACTTATCATTTTTTTTTGTAAATACATACATATACTACATAGAAAACGCCCAGACCAAGACAAACAGATATGTTCATGCACATAAATATTTGTCTTGTGCGGGGATCGAACCGGCGACCTCGGAGTCAAAGTAGCCATTGTTAGCCATTCGTCATTAAATTGCTTTATTTATTTATTTATTTATATCTCCATTGCTGATTTAGCCTAAATAAAAGTAAATTAATTGACTTCGTAATAGAGATCAAATTTTAATGTTATATATATTTTCGGTTTCAATCAATCTCTTTAACAATATATTTTATGTGGGTGGGTCAGAACGAGGAAATTTCTCTATCGAACTGTATTTATTATCTTTCAACTATCAAATTTGGTAGTCCTTGTATTATGTTTCGCTCCAAAGCAAGATATTAAGCTACAGCTCATCAAATTTTGAAGTAATAATTTGTCAAAGTCTTTTAACTCTGAACTGAATTGGCCGTGTGATTTCCGGCAGACTAGAATAGAATCACTCCGTTTCTTCCCGTGGATGTCGTACAAGGCGACTAAGAGAAATACATTATTAAAAATCGATCAGGCCTCCTCAACCCGTCTGGTCAGCGCGGGGAGTGTAGGCCAAATCCTCCTTCTGTCTGGGACGGACGAGAGAGGGTCGTGCTCCTGTAGTGGAGACTAAAATGGACCTGATGATGACGATGAACTCTGAACAGGTGATCGGGTTAGTAATACTTCAATGACTACTAATGATTGTGGTTTAGGGTTGGCAGCAAAAATGATTTGACGGAGTAACTTAGTATGCCCCGAACTAACATTACAAACCGATAGGCTGTCGTGTATAAATGGCGCTAATTTCGAAATCGAAAAAGCCATCAACATCTTTATACAAATTGTTAAATTAGCTTTGAATCACAATAGTTGTCTTAAACTAAGGCTGTGTCTATTAAAGGATAGATTTATAAAATTCCAACAAGGTAAATAAACAAATAGAAAACAAATAATGTAGTGACTACCTACCAAACAAAACCATTTCAATCGTAGGGTACGTTAACTGTGTACTGTGTAGCATGATAGCATCGGACGGGCCCTGTCCTATGCTTGTTTCTGACAGAGGCATAAACAAGTTGTCTACAGTCAAGATCGAACTTCTTGAAAGAAAAGCAGACCACACCTTAAAGAGCTCAACTCATGGTCTCAACTCATGGTCTAATCGGCCCATCATACATTCCCACCGCTGTGTCTCCTGTGTAGCCAAGATTTACCGCGGCGACCACCAAAAAATGCAATGAACAATGAAGTCCATTACAGTCCCGGGGGTAAGACTACGGCTGCCTTGAAACTCACAACGAATTTAATCGGAATCTCTTTAGGCTTTTAATGCATTATATTACATATTACTGTCTATTACATTGCTAAGAGGGGAGGGCTCAAATTCCAAAAGCTTATTTCTCCTATCAATTTCTTCTGATTTAATTCGTTGAGAGCTATGGTCTGTAAATTACATTAACTTCAGAATTGGGAGCTAATTTATTGTTATAATTTCGCCTACACAGTGGTCGCATCTTTGTTTAGTGCATGGTTCTCAAAGTTGTGCAAACAAATAAAAAATAAAAAACTCGAAGATTTTGAGATAGAGTACCTAAAACCTAAATTATAAAGTATCTCTGTATATAGACACATTTCTTCATTCATTTATTTTTTAATAGTATATAAGGGCTACATTATATGCTATCCAATTAGTTTCAGATCACTACACACGATTAGGTCGTTGTAATGTTTTTTTTTATCACTGCGATATCAAGAAGGGGGAAAGTTGCCCCCACGACCCCCTGACGGTAACAGTTGCCGTAGTGTATAAACTATTGCGTGTATAAACTATTGCATCACTAGGTATAAGATTTGAGGTGTAAGTGGTTCATCAACATCTTTGAACCAAAGCCAACTTCACCTGCACGCGGTGCACCCTGCTGACTGACAATCGAAGCTCTGGCGAAAAGAGAGGTAGGGAGCGTAATTGTAAGCTACCCGACATGGGGAATGTACCTCCACCTCACAGAATACCGCAGCCAAATAACAGTTCCCTTGACGGCTGTTATGTTCCTGCGAGTGAGTGAGGTCACCAGAAAGGAAGGAGACGCTGCGATGGCAGCGCGGGCGATATTTTATGTTGCGAGCGTTAATATGGCTACGGTAACAGCTTCACATCAGGCGGGCCGTAGGTATGCTTGTCCGCCACTCGACGTAGTATAAAAAAAAAAGATTCTAGGTTGCTATGTCTGCTGTCATTGCTGTCACAGTAATAGTAGTACGTACTGTATGGCCGCTCCCTGCCGCTCTCTCGTGTCGACCTCACCTCATCTGAGACGAATCTGGAACAGTTTTTATCGCGCCGCATGCACACACGCTTATAGACGTTCTGCACAGACGTAGTTGTTTATGTAATAGTTAACGTTCGCGACATTTATATGAAGTAGTCGGATTGTGGTGCGGTATGTCCTCAGAAGTTTTGGTGTTATTAGTCATTCATAAGATCATAATAAAATACCGGGGGGATTATTATTTGGCTGCTGTGGGTAGGTTAGGGGTGTATGTGTCCCACTATCAGTTTAGAGTCAAAACAACTGCACGTGAGGCACCCTGGCGATTAGCGAAAGAGGCTCTGGCGAAAGAGAGGTATGTTAATTGAGCCCCATTGGGAAAGTAGCTCCACTTTATAGAAGATCATACCCAATAACAATTTATTTATTTATTATTACCAGATGTGCGATCAATCATGCAGTGGAGGTGTTATCGCTAGAGTAATTCCAAAGTATTGCAAGCATCCGTATGGCTATGGTAACCAATTGACATTAGATTTATGTATGCTTATTAGGACCCGGCAATATATAAAAATAAAGTGCAATATTTAAATATAATATTAGTTATCTAGTACCCATAGCTTACTATGTGCCGTGTGGTTTCCGGCAGACTAGAATAGAATCACTCCGTTTCTTCCCGTGGATGTCGTACAAGGCGACTAAGGGAAATACGTTATCAAATATCGATCAGGCCTCTCCAACCCGTTTGGCCAGCGTGGGGAGTATAGGCCAAATCCTCCTTCCGTCTAGGACGGACGAGAGAGGGTCGTGTTCCTGTAGTGGAGACTAAAATGGACCTGAAGATGACCCATAGCTTTGCTTAGTTTTGGACTAGATAATAGTGTGTAATTCGTCCTAGAATATAAAAAAGAATATAAAATATGCCCCCCAAATGATATATTATCTGTCAAGTTTGCCTTTTGCCAGAATCTTTTAAGTTTACTCAACTGTTTATAACTTAAGTAAACTTAACAGATTCCGGGAACAACTGGTCAAGCCGAAAATTTGTTCCAATTCGTCATAACGTGAAAATTATCCGCAGCCGGCTGCAAATAACAGTACTTTTGATAACCTTTGTGAATTGTTGTCTTCCTACTGATGACTGAAGTCGTCAGACGAGAGGAGATGCACCATTGGCAGACCAGATGTTAACGCGAGAGCATACACATTGTATTGCACGTGTCTTTGGTTACAATAACCGGTATATATACTGCATCCTGCCACAGGAGTGATAAAGGGGAAAACCCGGATAGTGGCCCCAAAGGCATAGTTGCCTTGATTGCAATTACTCTAGTTTCGCGAATGAAACACTTGTTATTTTATTTGTCTATCGAGAGACTCTGCAACTACAACTAAGTTGACCTTGTTGCATGTCACTGTGCGATTGCATGGGACGGCTAGGTGCGATCAAAGTTTTTGCGGGATAAATGTCCTCTTTCTCGACGGGGCATCTATCCTAAACGTAATTGACATGGATTAGGCAACTATCTCCTATATGGGATAATTGGCCCAAAATTTTGAGGTCCGCAAAAATCGACAATACCCTGAAAATATCAAAGATAATTTTTATTCCTTTCATAAATTTGAAGACAATAAACCAAAGTATATACCCGTTTTATAAATAAAGAATCTTGCTTTTTGTACAAAGAGATATAAAGTAATTTCAAAAAGTTAGGCAACTATCCTGGTGTTACTCTAATTCATACTCGCATCGCATTACATGAACCCATATGTATTCCACTGCTAGGATACAATAGGTTAAAACAGTTAAAAAGAAAGTGCATTTACACTATTTGAACTTACAACTTACTTAGGGGTGTAAGTGGTTCATCAACATCTTTGAACCAAAGCCAACTTCACTTGCACGCGGTGCACTCTGCTGACTGACAAATGAAGCTCTGGCGAAAAGAGAGATAGGGAGCGTAATTGTAAGCTACCCGACTGCGGAATGTACATCCACCTCACAGAATACTGCAGCCAAATAACAATTCTCTTGAGTGTTGTTGTGTTCCTGCGAGTGAGTGAGGTCACCAGAATGGAAGGAGATGCTGCGTTGGCAGCGGGGGTGGCGGCGCGTGAGCAATATTTTTATGTTGCGAGTATTAATATGGCTACGGTCACCGCTTCACATCAGGCGGGTCGTATGCAAGTCTGCCACCCGACGTAGTATAAAAAAAATACAATTATTGATAGCAACTACTTCATCAATATCTCGTATGTTCGTACTATTTATATATTATTATACTTCAATATATTTAGACAAACGATAAATTTACAGTTCAATCTAGATACTTAATTGGCGTATATTCAATGTGTTTGGATAATTTAAGAACACAGCATCCCTCTTCGTCTTGTCGTCGTCATCGTCAACCCTTATTCAACCCACTGCTGGGATACGGGTCTCTCCTCAATCGAAGGGGTTTATAGTGTGTACTCCACCACGCTGCTCTACTGCGGGTTGGCGGAGGTCAGTGTTTTCAAGCCGCCCAAATACCACAGACTTGGCTTAACGACCGTTATCAAATGATATCAGCCGACACCGACAGCTTAACGTGCCTTCCAAAGCACGGAGAAGCTCGATGTAGATAAATCCATCTATAGACAGGCTGGGGCCTAACGTTACTTAACCTGCTTGATTGCGCAACCCCTATTGTACTCATGAGTATAATAGAGGTTGCGTGCTGAGCCACCTAGACCCCATAACAGTTCGGACTGCTTGCGTTTAGAGTTAGTGAGGAGCTTGATGGCGTGGTTGGTGATACCAGCTCAAATGAATACACAAGTAATGTTAGTTGATACTGTTGATTATTGGCACTTGGCGGAACATTATTATCATAATGTTATAATAAAACACTTGCACTGTTCCACTTAATTATATTTAATTTTACCGACCGGTTTCGCCGCTAAGGTAAACAGATGGTATTAAGTGGAACAGTACAAGTGTATTATTACAAGATTATGAAGTAACGTTAGGGTTGCCATCTCTAAACGCTAACAACCAGGACAAGAAGTGTGAAAATTCCGGATTTGGAATCTTAGAACCTGGACTGTCATCAGTGTTGTTTATTACTACTACTACTTTCTATTCTGTGACAAGACGGTTATTCGCAGCATGAGCGGTAGTGATTTAAAACTTCGGGGTGTAAGTGGTTCATCAAGATCTTTGAACCAAAGGCAACTGCACCTGCACGTGGTGCACCCTGCTGACTGACAAACGAAGCTCTGGCGAAAAGAGAGGTAGGGAGCATCTACTGTAAGCTACCCGACAGGGGAATGTACCTCCACCTCACAGAATACCGCAGCCAAATGACAATTCCCTTGAGGGTTGTTGTGTTCCTGCGAGTGAGTGAGGTCACCAGAAAGAAAGGAAGAAGATACTGCGTTGGCAGCGGGGGTGGCGGCGCGCGAGCAATATTTTATGTTGCAAGCGTTAATATGGCTATGGTAACCGCTTCACATCAGGCGGGCCGTATGCTTGTCTGCCACCCGACGTAGTATAAAAAAAAATAACTTTTAACCTACAACGTGCTACAACTACAAATGAAACCCCGCCCGGATGCTCCCCGGATGCCCTTCAAACTAGGACAAATCCGGGGAAACCCGGGCGGATGGCAACCCTAAGTAATGTCAACCACAGTTGTTGGTCCTAGTTTCTGTCATAAGATGCCAGTTGTTTAGCTAAATCAGTGGTGTTTTGGAGCCTGAAATCACTGGAGCCTACCCCTTTGACTGACTCGGAAAATTTGCCAAAACTATGATGATTATAACTCCATACTCGCTGATCGTTCTTACCTTTTTTTATAAACTACATCGGGTGGCAGACAAGCATACGGCCCGCCTGATGTGAAGCGGCTACCGTAGCCATATTAACGCTCGCAGCATAAAATATTGCTCCTTCCTTCCTATCTGGTGACCTCACTCACTCGCAGGAACACAACAACCCTTGCGGTATTCTGTGAGGTGGAGGTACATTCCCCAGTCGGGTAGCTTACAATTACGCTCCCTACCTCTCTTTTCTTCAGAGCTTCGTTTGTCAGTCAGCAGGGTGCACCGCGTGCAGGTGAAGTTGGCTTTGGTTCAAAGATGTTGATGAGCCACTTTCACCCCACATGTATGTATGTACAGGGAAACCTTCAACTTTTATAACAGAACGAAGGTCTAGCAGTCACGAAGTCTGCTTCGAGTACTACGATCATTTGTGACGTGAACACGTCTATAAATTGCTTCAATAGAGAGGCAATTAAAAAAAACGAGTGAAAACAAAACCGGGGGATTCAGTTTAGTGTTGCAGCTACAAATCTATCATCTCCATCCAAAATTCAATCACACACACATGAAGGATCAAAGATTTTATTACGATAAGTAAGAACTATGGAACATCGTGTGCGGGGTAGGGGGAAGCGCTGCCATTTTGAAATAATTTTAGTCCATATAACGTATTCACGTACAACACACGGCCGTGTCCATGATACTCCATTTTTACCCTGTTACAATATCTATTGACAATATCGGTTGATGGTTGCTGGAAAAAAGTTACTTGTTCATTGTACCCCGTGTAAAGAGGGCTCTAGCAAGTCAAATTTGTAAACTAGTAAAGGAATCGTGACTTCGTGTTAATCGCACATTCGTCGGTTTATCACAGAGACGTGTAAAGAGCCGAGATGTCACGCCAGGCGTGGCGTGTCGCGGTAACGGTGCGTTCCGCTTGGCAGTGTCATCACATATCACCAATGTGTCTTAGAACATCCTTAGGATCATGGTAGAAAGACACAAGGCATGTTCTTCCCAAATGTGGCCAAGCCTACGCCACAAAATTGGTTGTCAAAATTTCTCATTATTTTGACGTGAATGCGTCTTTAAAATTGCTTCTATAGGGAGGCAATTCAAAAAAAACCGGACAAGTGCGAGTCGGACTCGCCCACCGAGGGTTCCGTATGTACATAGTATCATTATTAAATTTGATATTTTTCATTATAAATAAGAAATAATGCGTCGAAAAAAATAAATAAAATATATTTTGCAATGTGTACATCAAGCCCTTTCATATGATACCCCATTTGAACTAGTAGTTTCAATTTGAAATTTCAACACCCTATAAAAATATAGACCCCTATTTTTTAAGATCAATTTACAAATGTATAGTTTTGAGATTTATTCCTGTACTTGTAGTCTATAACGATGTTACTTGCCAAATTTCATAGTTCTAGGTCAACGGGAAGTACCCTATAGGTTTTGATTCCCTTGAGTGTGTCGAAATATGCGTTTTTTGCTCAATAAACGGCCGTAACTTTTTTCTACGTAAACTTAGCAGTTTGATTTTTTTTTAACTTCATGGGACCGTAGACCTGAGTATACAGTTCAAATTTCAGCTTGATACCTCCACGCATTCTCGACATAGAAATTCTTGACAGACAGACAGACAGACAGACAGACAGACAGACAGACAGACAGACGGACAACAAAGTGATCTTATAAGGGTTCCGTTTTTCCTTTTGAGGTTCGGAACCCTAAAAATGAATGATAACAAAATAGGGGGATACACTTTGGTGTTGCAGCTACATATCTATCACGTCCATCCAAAATTCAATGACACCAGTGGATAGATGAAGGATCAAAGATAGGCTAAGTAGCTAATTATGGAACATCCCGTACGGGGGAGGGGGAAGCGCTGCCATTTTGAGATAATTTTAGTGCATACAACGAATTCACGTACAACACACCGCCGTGTCCATCACACAGTCACACCTATTTTTTTTCCAAAACGTAGCTGATGACGTGGGTTAGTCAACTTACGTGACCACATTTATCGCTAAAGAACATACCATATATCTTTATACCATGTATAGGATAACTATTTTTTTTTACACAATAATAAACACATAATGGATAGGTGCTAGATGGTGTCGTTGCGAATGCCAGCCTAATCTAATACGCAAGTTAAACAACGTTAATAGTATCTGGGGCCCTACCGCCGAAGCTGAACCCTATTACCATCGGTTTTTTGATCCCAAAAATTGGTCTTAGGCACTCTTAGGTTAAAGTTATTGACATACATTTTCAGCTTAGTCTATACCGCTCAATAGCTTCTACCAGCTGAGCTAAACATAATTAGCCACAATCTATGCAGTAGTTTCATTTTCGCATCCAAAAATTCCAATGGTAATCGGCTTCAGCTTCGGCGGTAGGACCCCTGGTCTATTGGTAAGTTAATCTCTAGCTTCTTCGTACATTCGAGGGCACGATAAGCATGCCAGTCTAAGCGTACAAGTAGTTTGAGCAACATTTACCTTAGACAGCCTATGGATGGATTTATTTATCTCAAGCTACTCCGCACGTTGGACGGCACATCTATGCGGAATACATAAATTTCAACTAAGAATGTTAAAACAGATAGGCAACGAGGAAACTAGAAGACAATATAGATAGATTGGTAAGTTTTATTGTATCGTGTCGCATGCGGTTTTTATAATAAAGTAAGCACAAAAAATTTCAGATTCTAAAAATCTTTATTCAGTATCTTTTTGCTACATTACAAATTGTTGGAGGCTCATTTTAAGGATAGAAATACCTATATTAAGAGTATTAGGTATAGGTAAGTGCAATATTGTGTCATATAAAATGACAGCGCTATCTGAAGTCTATGTCATTCTCTATTTTATATAGCCACACCAAACCTGACTCTTATAAAATGTGCGACAATTTTTTTTTTACACTACATCGGGTGGTAGATAAGCATAGGGCTCGCCTGATGTGAATCGGTTTACGTAGCCAGATTCTAGCTCGCAACGTAAATTATTGCTCGCGCAATGCCACCCCCGCTACCAAGGCAACTCTTAAGTAATATATTTATATCATTCTTGTGTAATATATGTCTATATTTCTTTCAAAATACAACTTCACGCGACTTTTAAATAGCTGTTTCAAACTCTTAAATCTATAATCGCTACGAGGTTTCATACTTGTTTTTCGAAACAAACCTGGAAAATCGATGTTGTTTTTTTACATAAAAACAATAAAAGAATGTCGTGTACAAAGGCGGACTCTCTCATTTAAATAATGGAACAAACAATTAGTGTAACGGTCTCCCTACTACATACTTTAAAATCACACGATGGATCATAATCATACCTGAGATCAATTGATCTAGAACGTATTAACGATGAGGTAGTATCGAGGGGTATGATTAGGCACCTATAGTGAGCAGATGACTCTACAGCCTATGTGAATGAGATTATTTAAATTTTGTTATCCATCGCGTGCGATCAATGACTATAAAACTAATTGATTGCTTGCGGGAGCGACCTCGTGAGCCAACACCCGCTATGATTATTAAAAACGGGGTTGAAAATGCATAGGTGTGTAACTATGGCCATCCCTGCCGGAAAATTGCTTGAGTGAATAATTAATTTCTCGTTAAATTAATACACGACTGTTAATCTATATCCCTACTATCTCTACTTAATATTATAAATGTGAATGTATGTTTGTTACGCTTTCACGCTGAAACTAATCAATCGATCATCATGAAATTTTACACATATTGTCAATGATATTACGAAGGAGATTAATAGGATACTTTTTTATTAAAACTCTATTTGTATAAATTATGCCTTATTTATATTAATATGTGAATGTTTGTTTCCTTAAGTAAATAAATAAAATAATAGATAAATAAAAAAAACGCGGGCGAAGCCGCGGCTGGAAGCTAGTACCTTTATAAAAATGAATCCCTATTTTCCTTCACGTCACGTCACGGCTTTACGCGTGAACGGCTGGATCGATTTCACTAATTCTTTTTTCGTTGTGTTTATTGCCAGGACAAGATTCATAAGAAAAAAAAATAAGAAATTTGCGCGGAAAAATTAACCAATTCAAATTCAAAATTCGTAGTTAAGACAGGATAACGTCTGTCGGGTCAGCTAGAAAAAATAAAGCTTAGTAAATAATAAGGCTTAATAAAGCGCCATAGCTTTTTCATAACTTAATGGGGTTTATCTTGATCTTTAAAGCCAAAGCCAACCTCAGCGGCACGTGGTGCATCGTACATTTTTGCTAATAATTTTAAATATACGATATCGCTAACAACAACTTTAAACTTTAATCCTCTAAAAATACTCGATTATTTTTTTGAATTGAAACATATCATTATTCGCAATCCCAACTCTGTCTACGAGATTTTCATTACGGCGTTAACGTATGCCATAATACCCTACAAACGTTTCTTTTATTACTTTCAGCGACCTCTATAATTTAATAAAGTTGTAATTTAAGTTTATTACTATTTTTATACATAAATATTGCATAATAAATTAATTACAAGTTAATTAGCGACCTTGGCCATCGCGACCTAGTTTGAGTGCCCGTACGAGTATGTGGAGGAAGCGGTAATGAGGCCAAGATGTAGGAAACGGCGCGAGGCCACCGTGGTTCCGACGCGTTATGACTTACCGATCCGCTGGACGCGCCGGGTCTTACACAATGCTACACTACTTGTGGAAAATATTCTGTCGATGGTTCGATTCCTTTGTTTTAGCATTCGATATTCTTTGAAAAGAGATCGAATAGTTGAATAGGCAGAAATCATTATAAATAAATAAACCAATATTACTGGACAAATTACACACAGCCATCTAGTTCCAAACAAAGCAAAGTTTGTATTATGGGTACTAGATAACTGATTTTATACTTAAATACATTTATTTTTGTAAACACATACATATATATATAATACATAGAAAACACCGAGACGAACAGACATATTGATGCACACAAATGTTTGTCTTGTGCGGGGATCGAAACAGCGACCTCGAAGTCAAAGTGGCCATTGCTAACCATTCGACCACCGAGCTGGGTCATTCATCAGTTATTGATCTGAGATTGTTCCACTAGGTGGTGTCTGGATACATAAATGTTTTTTTTAACTCATCGCCTGTGCTAGGATTAATCTATTAATCTTTTAGCGGTCGCTCGCAACTTTGTTCGCGCGGACTTCAGAAAATAAACAATTATTGTTAATGACTTCTGTTTTATTCGATGTATTAAGGTAAAACATACACCAGATTTTAACATACACGTCAAGTATTACAACTGTGAAGAAAAAAATTCAAAGAAAAATATGTATCTCATATGTAGAGACACTGCCCAGTTAGAATTTTATTATAATATCATATATTAGTTACTTATATCGTGATACTTATATGTGACTAAATCTTTTAGTGTTTGTGTCATAAGGCAAAATATTATATATTAGTCATAAACTTATTATACAATTACTTATTATAACTTAGTATAATTTTTCAAGAAATATAAAATATATGAATGAAACGTTAGCAGTGAAAACTTCCGCTAAATAATAAATCTGGTAATGATTCGAAATTTACAAATTTTGTTCTTTATTAAATATATTTAAAATAAATGACACGTGTTCACGAAGTAAAAGAGTTTTTTTTATATATACTACGTAGAATGGCCTACGCTTTCATCGTAGCATCTTCTTCTGTCCTAGTAACCTTACTAACGCGAGTTAGTATGGTGACTAGGATACAAACACCATAACTATACTTCTAAGAATTATTTGGCAATGACCTTCTGTAAGGTTGTAGTACTTCCCCAGTCGGGAAACTTATTATTAAGTATTGCTATACCTCTGTTTCATCAGAGCTTCGTTAGTCAATCTGTAGGGCACACCACTTACAGGTGAGGTTGGCTTTGCCACGAAGATAACGGGGAGCTCGTCTCTATTTTTACAGCAGAATTTGAATACGGATCCATAAAAAGTAATTAAATTCGGCCAATCCCTCCGATTTCGTCTTGGCACCGTAGCGCGTGTTCGTCGTCGAACAAAAGACATAAACGCGTCTCGCACGCCACCGTTAAATGATTATCCGGACGTGTAGTATGTGAGTATAATTGAACAAAAATGATAGCCTTACCTTATTCTCGATGGAATGTCGATTCACTATAATTTGCAAATAATAAAACAAATAAAATATCTAACGAGTTTTGCGTGAAAGAAGTGTTACAACAGTAAAAAAAAGTAGATTTGGGTAGAAAAAAATCATATAGAGATCTGGGGCCCTACCGCCGAAGCTGAAGTCGATTACCATTGTATATTTTTATTTGTTAAATAAGTGTTACGTTTTAGTTATTGACAAAGATCTTCAGCTCAGTTGATAGAGCTCCAGGGTTTCTACCAGCTAAGCTAAACACAGATACCATAAATCTAAGCTGAAGTTTGATATTTGCAATCAAAAAATCCGCTGGTAATCGGCTTCAGCTTCGGCGGTAGGGCCCCTGGTCACACAGTAAATAAATAAATATTCTTGGACGAATTACGCACTGCAATCTAGTCCCAAACCAAGCAAAGCTTGTCTTTTCCTTTTTCTTTGTAAATACATACATATAATATAAAGAAAACACCCAGACCTAGACAAACAGACATGTCATGCACACAAATATGTGTCTTGTGCGAGGATCGAACCCGCGACCTCGGAGTCAAAATCGACATGGTTAGCTATTCGACCACCGGGGTCGTCAATCATATACAGTATTTCTTATTTTAAAACTCAGTCGATAGCAATAACCGCAAACATATACAATAAAATGCTTACTTCCTTTACCCACTTACGATTTACGATCCTTTACCCACTTTTCTAAGGGTAGCCATAAGGTAGAGATTTTTTTTATCATGCCGAATGTCTAATAAGCTTATGGTATTAATTTATCCAGCAGTGGGTAGATACTGACTAATAGTGATGATGAATGATAAAGAGTAGAAAGAAGATAGTACATGAACTAATTACTACTTGCGTTGCGTACAGAGCTTATATGACAAAACTCATCAGTTATAATTTTTAATTAGCACAGTTACCAACCGGAAATGTTTGAATTCATACTTCCTACATACCGGAAAATAATAATCATTTAAATAACACATATAAATATGTAATTATTATTCAGAATTTGTAAGTAATTAATTCGTAGCTAAAACTAAAAATCTTTTTGTACGGGAGTAGTTTCCGCCAGTGACTTTGTATGAGCGTATCCGTTCAAAAATAATTTCTTAGCGGATGTCTACTTCATAAGGTGCACCAAACACCGATCCATCCAGTAGTTTGATTCATTCAGCTGTGATTTGATAGATCAGTCAGTAAAGTTAGAAAACATAAAAAAACGTGCTATAATCTTGTATATAATTAATAGATGGATACCCTAGTTGCACACTGGTAAAAAGGCAATCAAGGTTTAAGACTGTTCTTTTTCTTAGTCGGTACACTCTTTCCAGAGTTGTCGTGGTCATCATTGTGAATCACGATGAGTGATGATTTTGGAAATACAGCGCCATTCATCGCAGGCTTCCATTGGTCCACAGCACAGCAGCTTTCCAGGTACATTCGCAAACCGAGCTCTTAGTTGCGGCCTTGATTGATTGATAAGGCTCTAGTAGTGACTAAAGCAGGCTTTTGTAGCTTTAGCTTCTATAAATCTGAACTATTTACAATTAAGTCTATTGATTCCAAAAACTAACGCAGTTTTTGAATGTAACGGCCATGTAATTCATCAAATCAATAACAACGTGCTCCCCGTTGGATATGCAAGAATAACGGATCAACTTAATCGTAATTCGATCACGAACCGTATCGATTATGACTGAGCAATCGAGCCGGATCTTGTCGATATCGATTGATTGCGCTTACAATCACGATCGATAAGTTCAAAGTTCAGATGATTTGTCATTTAACTTAGGAAAATGCTAAGCACTCAAATTACGGTACCTAGGTTAGGGTTGCCAGGTGTTTGGCTGTAGCCGGCCATATTTGGCTTTTTACGAACGTGTCCGGCCAAATATTTTCTCGTCTGGTCTGTCCGGCTTTTGTTAAACTTTTCTGACTACTCCGCGAGCTATAAGTCGAACTGTCTATGATGTATGGAACGAATCAATACAGACCTTGTCAATAACATTATCTAAATCGAATGCAATATCTTAATTCCGAAATGTACAAACAAATTAATTATGTCGTAATGGTTGTATTATATATAAGTATTATACACTAAAAGTTTTGCACTTCTAGCTAATCGGAACTATTTTAATTTGGAATGTTATATTTTTTGAAACGACTTGGAACCTTCTTAGTAATAAAAAAAAAAATTGGCGGGAAATCATTTGTCAATTGTTTTTTATCACTAATCAAAGTTCTACGTACGCAACGAAAATGGAATTAAGTCGAAAAGATTTTAGAACGATGATTTTTTATGATTTTAAAAGTTCTCTCTCTCCGCAAGACTGTGCCGCTCGTCTTCAAAATGCTTTTGGGAGAGAAGCACCTTGTTTAAGCACCGTGAGGCGATGGTTTGCTGAATTTGAGAGAGGTCGAGAGGTTCTTTACATGACGAATTTCGTGAAGGGCGGCCTTCAACTGCCGTCAACGAAAATAATGTGGCTACTGTTAAGCGGCTAATTGAAGCAAACCCGCAGATTACCTATGAGACAATTCAAGGACTATTGGGGATTGGTATGAGCCAAATTCAGAAAAAATTACACGAAGAATTAAAAGTTCGGAAACTTTGTTGTCGTTGGATCCCTCATGAACTGACAGCGGAGCAGAAGCGGGCTCGCGTGGAATGGTGCTCACAGATGCTACTGAAGTACGTCCACGGACATTCTAATGCTGTTTATGACATTGTCACAGGAGACGAAACGTGGATTTATTGTTTTGAACCCGAAAAGAACAGGCCAACAAAAGTGAGGCAGGCGAGAAACGTTGGTACAAAAATGATCGCGATTTTTTTCTCAGCTACGGGTCCCATCTGCACAATTTCACTTGAAGATCAAAAGAGTGTTAATGCTGAGTGATATTCTACTATTAGTTTATCCAGGGTGTTAGAAAAAGTTCGCGAAAGACGACCAAAAAGCCGCGTTCTCCTACATCATGACAACGCTTCTTCACACACGGCCAACAAAACAAAGTCATTTTTAGCTTCCGAAAAAGTACAACTGGTCACCCATTCTGCACATAGCCCCGACCTAGCACCTTGTGATTTCTGTATTTTCCCCAAAATCAAAGATTTGATGAGAGGTTTCACTTTTACCAACTCCGAAGAGGCAGTGATAGCGTTCAATCAGCACGTAGAAAACATGCCTTCAGATCTGTGGTCCTCCTGTTTAAAAAAATGGTTCGATCGCATGAAAAAATGTTTAAAATGTAAAGGAGAGTATTTTGAAAAGCAATAAACATAATACTTTAGTTATAACATGTTGTTTTTCTAAGTTACGCAAAATTTTTAGTGTGACCTACGCTGATAAAAAATACCCATATTAGCAAGTGTTTGTCAAACATTTTGTAGTCAATCAATTTCGTGTCGAAAATTTCGAAAAAAAGAAAGTGTAAGAGCCCACGAGGGCTCAATGGCAGAACAAAGAATTTTATTTCATTTCACCATTTCATTGATTATTTTGATTTATTATTATTAGAATGAAATATTGCGGACGGCCACATGTATAGCCAGTTTTTATTAACATCTATAATTTATATACCAGTAAGGCGGCAAATACGACCTGTCCGATGGTAAGCAGTCATCGCAGAGTATGCACGAGTTACCGGCGCTGTAAAAATCAGTTTACCCCTTTCTTCCTAAAGAATCCCATGCCGTAATTACTCGGGAAACGCTGAACATGGTGTTTATTCCACGATTTGAGACTTGTCAGAAGAAAACCGTTCCAGGTTTTGAACCCACTGCTGGGATACGGATTTCCTGAAGCGGTTTAGGTTTAGTGCATACTCCAAACCTCTCTGACACTACATGATTCTCCAACATTTTGATTGCAATGCGTGAGAATCTGTGGGGATGAATTCGTTACCTATAGAAAGATGCCATGGGCACAATAATATTCTACATACACGAAACTATCATGCCATACAAAAAAATAGTGAAAACGTGTCACGTGAAGTCGTGTTTAATTTTCACCATGTTATGCTTCAAGAGTGGTACTTATAAAATGTTTGCCAAAAATAAATGAAAAGTACATCACAAGACTATAGCAAAGTAAGGGATAAATACACTATGCCTTATAATTAAGGGACCTCAACAAATAGGGTTTATTTAGCTTAATTGATTGAAATGCGATCTGTCTCCTGTCGCTTATTTTCTTTTACACTAAAGTTGTCTGGAGAAGATTGCATAGGATTATGATCGTCTGATTTACTGCTTTTTTTATTTTATATCTTATTTCGTATCATAAAAAGTATTGTATTGTCTTTTAATTATATTTATTATTTTTGTGATATGTTTAAAGACCGAATGATTAGATCCAATGTATTACCTTCAGAGAGCCTCCTGTATTCAAATCGATGAGTTTGCTGGTTGTTTCAACTAGGTTACCACTTGCGGAAAACAGATTAATCATCACATTAATTGGTAAATGATTGGAAGGACGCGCTCCAGTGGGCTTCAGGTCACTGACTACTTCTTGACGTAATTTATAGCCGTTAAATCTAATTAAAATTTCAGTATTTATTTAAATTATAGCAGCCAGGTTAAAGTGGTATTGCTACACCCCAGGTACTCCATATGAATGTCATGTCCTTAACTATTTCATAAACAATGACGTCTGCGCATGACATAATGAGCGAATGTGCGTGCGACACCATACAAACTGTTCCAGATTCGTCTCTGAAGGGAGGTCCATACAAGAAAGTGAGAAGAACTCCCGTACAATCGGGAACCGTTTCAATCTTACCATCTCCCAAACTTGCACACCAATTTTTCGGCAAAGTCGCGTGTTAAAAAAATTACAATTAAAAATTACAAAAAAATTAAATACATTCTTCTGAATTCTCTATCAACCCTATTAATATTTGCATTTGATTTAAAATTACCTTGATCAATGTAGAAGGAAAGGATATTTTGATCAATAACGCATTAGTGAAATATTTCTCAACTGTCCTTAGCAAAGCATTAATATTGTAATACATCCCTACTTAATATTATAAATGTGTATGTTTCCCTACTTAATATTATAAATGAGTTTGTTTGTTACGCTTTCACGTCTAAACTTCTCAACCGATCATCATGAACTTTGTACACATATTTTCAAAGGTATTAGGAATGGCATAGAATATATAACTAAAAACGAGCAAAGATATACAGAACCTATAAAGTGGTACAGCTTAATTCACTGCATTACGCCTTATTCATATTATACAAGAAAAAGTTCACATAAATTACTCAATTAAATTTAGTTCCCTATCCAGAAAGGTCAGAAACGTAATTGTACAGCGGTGTGCTTGGAGAACTGTAAAACGATGTTAATTGACGCGATCTCTATTATTCACCGTGACGAAGGGGAAGGACGTAACCTATGGGTTAATCGGACACTTTCAACGACCTTTATTACTAGTACCTTCATTATTTTTCACAAACTTCTTTATTCGCACATTGTTAAATGATAAAATATTTATAAAACTAGAGACAGAAGTCGTTGCTGATGAAATGAAAATTCTTTATTACGGATGAGTATTACCTAGGTGACATTTGTACACAGCCATACTGATATCTGAAAGAATGATGAAAAATCTGCTAAAGATACAATTTTTTTATCTTTTGTTTACTATTATAGTGGCAAATATCTTTTTTTGAAAAGTTCTTGTGGTAGTCTTTTGGAAAATTTCGGCAGAAGTCCATTCTGTAACTTGACAGTTCGCGGGCATAACCCTTTTAGGCATAGCTCGCTACACATTTAGTTAAAATGTGGGTCCAACTATAAACTATCAGTTGAGCATCATAGCGAAGGAACCCCTTCAATAGAAGAGACACTCGTATCCCAGCAGTGGTATCAACTTTATTACGGCGATTCACTCATGAACAGCGAGTGACTTCTTTATTTATTATTTATTAAAAAGAATAAGTCAAAATTTAAAAATATATCTTGTTTTCGGTATGCAAGATATGGGGGCATGCGTGGTAGTGCAAAGCGGGCGCTGTTGGTATCGTGTTACATCTTATATTAGAATTAATATAAATTGTAGAAAATAAAACCACAGAGGGGTAATTGATACAGATATTGGTACGCGCGGTACAATCAGCCCGCGGCCTGTCATTACCCCGCCGTGTCTTTTGACCTGTAATCTCGTAATCGCCACAATAGCTTGTACCAGCTACTAGATACAAAGATGCGCACACTAAATTCATATTGTGGTCCACATATTGGTAGTAACAAATAGCCTGTTACTAGTATCAAAACACTAAATAAATTTTGGACTCAGCACCATTTTTGGAGGCCAACCAACCTCAGTTGCATCTGGCGCAGCCTGCTGATTAGTTGACGAGGCTCTGTCAAAAGAGAGGTCGAGAGCATGTCGATCAGACTGGGGAAGTGCATCCTCACAGAAGAACTCAATTAAATAACAATGTCCTTGAAGCTTGAGGTCACCAGACGTAAAAGGTTCTGTGTGAGCAGGTACGAGTACATATAGCATAGGCTACGATAACTGGTTTGCACTAAGTAGGCCGTATGTAGTGTCCGACCAAACCTTCAGCTTCGGCTTCGGCCACCTTCGGCCAAAAATAGCGCTTCCGGCCGCACATTCGGATTCAGGCAAAAATCTGCTGAATATTAGGCCGAAGCGGAAGTTTTGTATAAGACACCTAAGCCTAGAGGAACACGATTTGATCAGCACTCATCATATGCATTGATGATAAGCAGATTCCAGCACCGAGGAGACTTTTTACATGTGTACATTCCTTGGTCCCAAGTAGACTTGAGCCACGATTGTGTTAGAGATTGGTATTCTAGCTAGAGTATCTCATTGGGAGCGATTAATCTTGGTCCAGTTTAACACTACCAAGAGGCATCAAGTAATGTCAAGAACTGGATGTCCCAGTATATCTTTTTTGCCATAACATCATCATCATCAGGTCCATTTTAGTCTCCACTATAGGAGCACGACCCTGTCTCGTCCGTCCTAGACGGAAGGAGGATTTGGCCTACACTCCTCACGCTGGCCAAACGGGTTGGGGAGGCCTGATCGATATTTGTTATTAACTAATGAAATGATCGATATTTGATAATTTTGCCATAACCTCGTTAGTTAATCAGGAGTGCACCACAAGGAATATGATAAATAACTTTTATTGGCTATACCAAAAAAGAAATAAAAGATGTACTCACTTTGCTTTTCATTATTATAGAAAGTGAAGGCGATGTTTTGTAGACAGTGTGCGCCGCAGTGCCATCACGACCGCGCCCTCGGTTTGCTCAGGCAGTCATGGCCCACGTTTACTTACCAGTGCTTTTGTTTGTCGGTTTAAACCCGCCATCAGAATCTATCACGTTTCGTATTCGATTTGATTTGCAACTATAATTTATTTAACGGGAGATATTATTGTTCTCTAAAAATAACAAATCATTTTTGAGACCGTTTCATTTTTTTGCCCCAAAATTATACTTTAATTTTTATATTTTGTAACGTTTCGAAGTCCTGTACGGGGCTTTACTTTCCTCCCACATCTGCCAACAATGAGTCGGCAGATGTGACCGGCACTATGCCACTTCAGCTTGCTGACTCTGAAAACTATATCAACAATTTTGGCTTTTAATTCTCCGTTGAATTCCATGAGTGAAGCTTCAAGAATAGCTCTCTCCTCTCTGGTTATGCGACTTTCAATTTATGGACTAGCCCAACTGTCAGAGTCCAAGTTCTGCACCATAGGTCATAGGCCAGTAAGACGTACCGGTTAAAGCCTTTAAAGATTGCAGTATTTAGGCAGTGAGGGCGATATTTTGGCGGTGAGGTTGTACCGAAATTTTCCAAATGCTGCTCAGCTTATTCAAATGCGTCTATATCAATCTCTTTGTTGAAGTTATTCCGGACAAGCTGTATCACTTGCCCGAGGTAAACGTAATCTTTAACTATTTTAATTGCAACATTCTGTACAAACATCGGGCAAAGGATAATAAATTTGTCACCCATGATTTTCATTTTGTCATCAAATCAAATTATCCTTAGAGCCACGGCTCCAGAAGCTGTATTTAGGTGAGCATCGGATCGTTTAGCATAATAATTACACTAAGTTTTGTACCGTATTATTTAAAGTTTAAACTAATTACCTAATATATAATGCGAACCATTTTCATATTTCGTAAACGAAACAAAACTATAATTTTATATATTCTATGCCAACAGTATACAGTAACAATATTATATTTATTGTATAATATATTATGTGTGTAAATACACACATAAGCAAGTTCACTAATGTGTGTGAATATATATATATATATATATATATATATATATACATTGTTATATATGTATTATATACTCGTATATGTAATAATTTATTATTGCATTAAAGTTGTATTGAAAGTTGGAAATTTCATTACGTAGTTAAATTTGTATGCCTCCTTTACTATCTGAAACCAGCCTACGTTCATACACATATACGTTACCTAAAGATTTTCTTGAAAAGATTGTTTGGTTTTGGCCGCCTTGTTGCATTTACATGTTTGTAACAAATTTATTTTTTTATTTATTTTCTTTGTGATGTAAACTGCAAATAAAGCATATTCTATCTAACTATGATTTAAGCTTGAATTTACATTGAATTTAAATTGCAGCTCTCACCTTGTTATAATTTTCAGATTAAATTTCATAACTGGAAAAGTCTGAGCCAGCGTTATTTCGAAATTAAATTCGAAATTCTGGGAAAATCAGGAACATAAATCAGGAACTACTTAATGATTATGACAGTCTCACGGCAGACCTGCGGCAAAATGCCTTCAAATTGCGATCACCGTTAAGATGTATTTAGCCACGAATAACACTATTAACGATTGTCTCGTGGTTCGTCAAGAAAATCATGATATTTATGAGTTCAATACGAATAGTACCCAGTCTTGTTCTTTTAAACCAAGTACCTCATAATAAACTATCATTATCTCTTGTTGCAGGCTTGTACTGCTGTGCTGTTGGCTCACGTTTTCAAAAGTAAGTATTATCTACGGTAGTCTTCTGATTCTGAGAAGCTGCTTTTACAGTGTCTCAGAATTCATGAAATTTAAATAGTAAAGTAATATCACATATGACATTTTTATGCAGCATTCATTGTAATAATTGTAAATAAGTATAGTTAGTTTATGTTGACATAAATATTTTGCACGCGTGCTTGCGGGCTGAATACACTATACCTGACTTTATATACTGTATTCTGAAAACAAAGATGATTGGATTTGATTTATTGTCTACTTATTATAACCGCCTGATGTAAAGCGGTTTCTGTAGCGTAGTAGTAGCATAACGATGCTTGCATTCCAAGGAGTAGGCGTTGCTAGCACGCTGGCATCCTAATGCGGCTGCTAATGCCGCAGGAATGCTACAATCTCCAAGGGTATTGATATTTTAAGGGTTTTCTGTGAGGTGGAGGGATCTACACAGTTGGGCTCAATTTGCTCTACCTTTCTTTCGCTAGAGCCTTCTATGAGTTTATCGGCACGGTGTATCAGATGAGGTTGCCTTTGCCTCTAAAGATGATGACATTTACTCCAAATAATATGTTTCTCCTTTCAGTATCTGATGGAGAAAATGCACTCAAATAATGCAATTTTGGACTGTTGTTTTGTTCAAACATTTTGTTTGAACAAAACAACTAGTGGTTGGTTGAACTGATAAATGTACTTAAATACATTTTTTTTTTGCATTTACATAGAAAACACCCTGACCAAGACAAACAGACATGTTCATTCACACAAATGTTTGTCTGTTGCGGGAATTGAACCCGCGACCTCGGAGTCAAAGTGGTCATTACTAACCATTCGACTACCGAGCTCATCAATGGATGGATATATAAAAAAAAAATATCTTATGTTTATCGGCTGAGTGCCTACATTCTCATCATTTAATGATTTTTTAACAGGGCACACACGCAGCGGCAAGTCATCAAGATAGTTCAGCGGAGTCTTCAGAGTCATCGACGGAGGTGTCCGTGGTAGCGGTCAGCTCGTCATCGTCCGCCTCGTCTGAAGTACATGAAGGATCAGGGGACGATCCGCCAGATCCGTCCCCTTCTACACGTACGAAGGTACTTGTTTGCGTATGATTTTACAATCCTTATAGTATTCCAAAAGCTTCCTACTCCTACTAATTTCTTCTGTCAAATTCCAAAAGCTTCCTACTCCTACTAATTTCTTCTGATTAAATTCGTTGTGAGTTCCTAGGCAGCCGTAGTTTTACCCCTGGGACTGCAATGGACTTCATTGTTCATTGCCTTTTTTGGAGGACGCCGCTGTTAATCCTGGTTACACAGGAGACACAGTGGTGGGAATGTGTGGTGGACCATTTAAAAAAAAATCCTTATAGTATTTTACATAATATCAACTCATTTTTATCAATAATATCCTGACGTATTGGACAGGCCAAGAAGTTATCACTTGAGAATTCGCGGAAAGAGTACCTCTCTGGGTCTGCTTATACGTCAGGATATTATTGATAAAAATGAGTTGATATTATGTAAAATACTATAAGGATTTTTTTTATCGAATTTAATATCACGTGACCGTAACCAATAGCGATATAATATCTATCTTATCTATATATATATAAAAGAAAGTCGTGTTTGTTACAACACTTATAACTCGAGAACGGCTGGACCGATTGCCATGGTTTTTGATTTGTTGGATTTGTTTCCGTCCCGAATAGCAGAATAACTCTTAAAAACATTGGAAAATTCTCGAAAAAATAAAATAAATAAAAAACATTTTCCCATACAAATGAAAGTGTCAGTTGAAAAAGGGATTACGATATTTATTGGTTGTCAAATATCAAAACGTCAAATCAATTGGTGTCACTTTTATGTCGCGAAAGTTGTCTGTGATTTGTTATGAAAATTTAAAAATGTCAAATCGATAGGGGTGAAAACGCTTTTCCCATGGGGTTCGAGCGCAAGAATCAAATCAGAGTAAACATCAAAAGAAATGACAATTACAAATCACCTAAATGATAAAACCTATTTCAAAACTAAAAAAAATAAAACAAAACGTTTTTTTAATAAAAATTTAACAATAAGGAAATCTTTATTTTTATGAAATCTTCAGTTTTTATGGATACGGGTCTTCCCTCAACCGAAGGGGTTTAGAGCGTACTCCAACACGCTGCTCAACTGCGGGTTGGCGGAGGCCAGTGTTTTCGAACCGCCTAAAGGCCACTGACTTAACTTAACGACTGTCATTAAATGATAACAACCGGGACCGACAGCTTAACGTGCCTTCCGAAGCACGGAGGAGCTCAAGATGAGCTAATGATAACAACCGGGACCGACGGCTTAACGTGCCTTCCGAAGCACGGAGGAGCTCATGATGAGCTAATGATAACAACCGGGACCGACGGCTTAACGTGCCTTCCGAAGCACGGAGGAGCTCAAGATGAGCTAATGATAACAACCGGGACCGACGGCTTAACGTGCCTTCCGAAGCACGGAGGAGCTCAAGATGAGCTAATGATAACAACCGGGACCGACGGCTTAACGTGCCTTCCGAAGCACGGAGGAGCTCAAGATTTTCGAATCACGGAGGAGCTCGAGGTAATATAAACCCATCCGTGTACAAGCTACGGTCGACGTTGCTTAACTTGCGTGTTCAATTAGACTGACACGCGCAATGACGCCACCGAGCTTCTCTATTATTTTCTACTATTCATTGTTTTAATTCCATAAAATCATAAATTTAGTTCAGCTAATATGTACCACGACATTCATTGATTGTTAGGCGGTACGAAGTTCGCCGGGACAGCTAGTTAAATATATATTCGAAACCGTATTCGAATCCGAAATTTCATTCCAAAACGAATGAGGAGCTTAATGGTGTCATGCGTGACGGTCAAATCGATCACTATCGACTTCATCTAAAAAATAAAGGTCGTGGTAATCGAGAGGTCGACTTCAACAACAGCCTAAATAAACCCATCGATGGACAGACTACGGTCGATGTTGCATAACATGGCAGATGGGGGAGGAAAGTCTTGAAGTGGAGACATATAGGGCGGCGAATCGTAGGGCGCCCCTCTCTAGAGGGACCGACGACCTCAAAAAGGTGGCTGATAGCGGTTGGATGCGGAAAGCGGAGGATCGCATATGCAATGGAAATGCAATGGAAAGCATTGGGAAAGTCCTATATCCAGCAGTGAGTAATGATAGGCTGATAATGATGATGATGATGATAATGTAGGTATGGAGTTATGGTATTAGGAAGAGTTGCTCAAATATTTTTTAATTATTGTATGCGTCTTTAATTTATTATTTCAGGGACCTTACCACAAGCTCTAAACGCAGGAATGGAACAATCATGGTTGCGAATTTATGAATGAAATTCATTGATAAATACGCAACCATCATAGTTCCATTCCTGCGTTTAGAACTTGTGGTAAGGCCCTGTTTTTATTCTTTATTAAGTTTTATTCCGATTCCCATATTCTAGTAAATTATTATTTCTTTTGTTTTCCAGAACGAAACCAGAGAAGCTCTTAAAACGGACGGGAGTGAACAAGACCCGGTAAGTTAGTAATTTTCTGCAATAATAATATTCTGAAAATTGTATTCCTTGGTGTTTTAGAACAAATTAAAAAAATATCTTTTAGAACAAGCTTTTATTAGTTGTTAACAATGATGTTAAAAATATTAGAGACTACCTAGATGTGACACAAGCGTTAAAAACGTACACCCGGAAAGTGAGCCAATTGTCTCACCTCGAAATTAGTTAGCAAGCCGACGAAACCGACGTTTGAGACAATTGCTTGAAATAGGTAAAATTGCCGTTTTATGTTGAAAAAGTAAATAAAGCATGGGATCAGATATCACGTAACACTACACAATAATATTTGATGTTAATTATACAATATTGTCAAATCACAATTTTTTGGTAGTCACTGTATTGAGTGATAAATAACTGATCGTTGTCACGAGAACGAAACAAGTCTGCCAAATTTTAGCTCAATCGAATGCTGGAAAGCGTGTCAAAAATCTTGCAAAATTTTATTACAGATACCGCTAGTAAACTTCTGTTGTAAAATTCTGAATGCTTTTGTGAAAAAGTAGTAGTAAATTTAATTTATGATAGATTTCTTCAGGATCTAACTTACTCGTACTTAGAGGATTTTTTTTTATACTACGTCGGCTGGCAGAGAAGCATACGGCCCGCCTGATGTGAAGCGGTTACCGTAGCCATATTAACGCTCGCAACATAAAATATTGCTCGCGCGCCGCCATTCCCGCTTCTGACGCAGCATCTCCTTCCTTTCTGGTGACCTCATTCATTCACAGCAACGCATCAACCCTCAAGGGAATTGTTATTTGGCTGCGGTATTCTGTGAGGTGGAGGTACATTCCCCAGTCAGGTAGCTTACAATTACGCTCCCAACCTCTCTTTACGCCAGAGCTTCGTTTGTCAGTCAGCAGGGTGCACCGCGTGCAGGTGAAGTTGGCTTTGGTTCAAAGATGTTGATGAACCCCTTTCACCCCATAATTTATTGATTGTTTAGTGCAATAATTCTTATGTGCTAATTTATATTTTCTAGATCCAAATACTTCATTGATCAGCCCCCTTACCACCAACTCTTATTGCGGTTCAATAACTAAATAAAATGCTTATTCATACCAATGAATAAGCGACTCTATTCAATTTGAAATAGAATAAGCCGCAATAAGAGTTGGTGGTAAGGGGGCCGTGATTTATTATCTTCTTAGCCTATTTATAGAAACTCTCCTCCGTTGACGATACGGTTTCGCTTTCATGCATACCTAACTCAACCTTATGTTTAACACAAAAAAAAGACAATGTTTTACTTATTCTAAAGCAGTTCTTTCGTCGCCTCGCCTAATAATTACACGGCAATTTGCCAGTTCAACTCAGTAGCAACTGGATCCCATCTTGATGTGGCGACGTGAATGAGGTTATTTAAATTTATTTATACGCTAATGTGACATGTATTTTATTATGAGGTTTAAGGGTAATTATAATAATGATTGATGTGTTGACCTCTTAGAAAACCTTTCGTATCTTTATCTATATATACTTGTCTCTTTCAAAAAAGTCATGTTATTTTTCTTTTGCCCTGAATCCAATCGTTCGAAGCGTAGGTTAATTATAATTCGTGCGTTGTGGTGAAAATTACTTTGTGATATTTCCAACAAAGTTGACAATGGATATTACTGCGTAATCTGCGGTCTGGAATCCAGGTGACCGCTATACATAATTCGTAGGGATTGTGTGTCCTACTTGATTTGTGGTTTTACGGTACAATACCTTCTGAATTTATGAATTGAGTGCACTTATTGTTACAACTCTCACTTTTATCCTAAAAAGCTATGCGAACCGTGGTTCAGTACAAAATATTGGTGCAAGCGATTTGGGGGCGTAACGTGAGCGGCGCGACTAAAACGCAATAGTCAGCGGCCACACAATTAGCCACAATTACCTTCAGGGAAATGGGTGAAAGGTTTTCGTAATACTACCAAATTACATCCATTAGTTCGACCATTGATGGAGTGATTGATAGAATTCTGATCCGATTGGTGACTCAAACAAGATTAGACACACTCTGAGAGTTTTCTTTACACTCTGCCTGAAGTAGGGTAGTGGTGTTATTTTTACGGTAATTTATATGAGATTACACTTTTTGTTTACGTATCTTTGGACCTACTTTTTGAAAGTGAAATTTGTTATATTATATTAGTGATTGAATTTAACTTCATGTACGAAAACTTATTACATTTTCATTTGAATGAATTTAGATTGGTCGATTTCAAAGCTTATAAGCAATTTAAGTGTTTCTTTTATACACACCAGATGTTAAATAAGCACAAGACCAACCTGATGTCAAGCGGTTACTGTAACCTAAAGAAGCTTACAATACAAGGACCAAACCTCGTCCGCTGCTAGTGCATCTAATGAAGTACCCCCCCCCATAACCTCAGAAGGACTACTATTGGACAATTTGACAAAACTATTGTCCTATTCATATGTATTTGTATGTTTATATATAATTTTATATGTATTATATATTTTGTTATTTATGTAATGTATGTATGTATATTTAGAAAGACAGCGACCCTAAAGGAAATTTGTCAGTGTACCATGTGCAGATGAGATTGGCGTTGGCTCAACAATGTTTATGAACCATTTACACGCCAAACTTATTTGGGTCACTGTGACAGTATTATAAATATTTAAAGAAATGGAAAATTGCACCTCCCGCCTAGGTGAGATTTGTACCCACGACCTCTCGATGACCGGTCGAGTGCTCTTCCAACCAGGCAGGTTCAATACTCAATACTCAATATCTTTATTGCATATAATATGTAGGTACATGTCGATCTTAAAATACATGTTAGTTTTAGTTATTACATATTATGACCCTATAAGGGTATGGCAACAGTCTGAAGTGTACGGGACGGTTTATTATATGTCATCTAATTTATCATTTAAAAATTCGTCAAGAGTATAATAACATTTGGCTACCAGTAAGCTCTTTAATTTTTTAATGAAGCTTGCCCCTTGGTCAATATCTTTTATTTTATTTGGCAATTTGTTAAATATTTCGACGGCCATCGAATTAGGGCTAGAACTATGCATAGCAAGATTTGATTTTGGTTTTATTAGCTTGTGTCTGAACTGCTTTCTAACTTTACGCGATCTATTGACTGCTTTTGTAAAGAAGTCGGGATATTTTTTAACAAATTTACATATCTCTAGGATGTATAGAGATGTTACGGACAGTATTTTATATTTAACAAAATAAGGTTGGTGAAAGTTAGGTGTATAGATGTCGGGAGCTTTTATATTAGCGAGGACTCTAATGCATCTTTTTTGGACAGTAAAGAGTTCTCCCACATCCACACTGTTACCCCAGAGTATGATCCCGTATGTTAACCATGAGGCGGCATAGGCGTGGTATGCTGAAATGGCGGTATTAACGTCTGTAGCTTGATGTAGTTCTCTTAATGCGTAAGAGAAACTACATAGTTTAGCTTTATTTTTTTTAATATGGTTTTTCCAGTTTATGTGTGTGTCAATTTGTTTATAATATTATTAGGTTTGTGATGGTGACGAATTTTTGCACTTTATATTTTACTGCTGTCAAGTCGCAACAGTATATCTCGTAACCTAGTTTAATTTAGACTACGTTATTAGATATTGCTGTAAACATTGCTGCATTGCACAGGAACATCGCAACTTTAATTTGAAACGTAACGTTATAAATTATGGGTTAAGATTGTTATGTTTTTTTCACGCGTGAGCACCCGCCCTCCGTTTGTGCCGCGGAGATATGCCGTATGTGTAGCTTAGCATTGCCTAACGTCTGAATACATATGTATCGGGCTCAATGGAGAGGCCACTGTCTAGTGCTCTGCTTGTGCAATATTACAATAGCAAGCACGTTGCGAAGGGCCTCTATGAACAGATTATGTTATCATACCGCAGCTGTATTGCTTTCCGAGCTCTCACTTCGTATTTCTACATGATATAAATAATACGCAGGTTTACTTGGTCAAGTATATATTCTGGTCTACATGACATTTATTTATTTTTGTAATTAAAAACTTTATTGACCACCAATTATATAAAAGGGTACATAAGGTATCATCGTCATTATCCCATAATCATCCCACTGTTGGGATACGGGTCTTCCCTCAATCGATGGGATTTAGAGCATACTCCACCACGCTGCTCAACTGCGGGTTGGCGGAGTCAGTTCGACAAAAAGCGCACTTAACGCTAAGAGCATTCTCTACCAGTCAACCTTCGCATTTGTCATATCGATATTGTCTTTTTCTATTATTACTAACCATTCTTGTTGAAGATTCTATGTACAGGCTGTACCTACCAACCGTGAGCTGCGTCTAAGTTAAGCTAAAATAATGAACAATGTTTTTATAGACATGATTGGTTCTTTCTTACACCATGTCGGGTTGCAGACCCCCCTGGTCTGCAACCCGACATGGTGGACCTACCGCCGAATCTGAAGTCGAATACAATCGAATATTTCCATTCCACAAATAGATCTTAGGTTATAGTTAATGACTTCTTCGGCTTAGTCGGTAGTCCAATTACCACCAATCTAGGCTGAAGGTTTATTTTCGCTATCAAAAAATCCAGGTAGTATTATGGTTGAGCTGATGTGAATCGCTTACCGTAGTCTAAAAACGTTTGCAACTTTACTACTCACTCGCAGAAATGCACCAACCCTATAGTCCTAAAGAAATTGTTATTTGTTGCGGTCTTCTGTGACTCTTCTTTGATGTTAATGCGATCGCCATCTCTGCAGACAAGAGGGCTGTCAATTCGCACAAAAAAGAACAGCATCGCGATTCAGCGAAGAAATACAGCGAGTTTTCTTGTCGCATGGTATCGATATTTTTTAGTTTATTTAATTGTTGACTGAATACATAATGATATTGAATGAAAATTCAATTTTGTAATCTACTTGTTAAAATATCTTTGTATTTTTACAATATATTTTTTTTAAATACGGTAAATTTGATTTTAATGAAACTTTGTGGACAGTGTACTCACATAATATAATATGGATTCACTGAGGATTGTAATCGGTTCAGAAACTTTAGAGACATCGAAATTATAAAAAAAGACAAAGGTCGTGAGCACTCAGTTCGCTGCGAACAACAATCGATGATCTACTTTGATATTATAGTATGTTTATATACGAGTTCCGTTACAGATTTTAGATATGTGATTTATCATTCATTCCTCCTTGTTCTGAATTATGAACTCACTGATTTATATTCAAAATACAGGTCTACCGGCTGCACCTGGCATGTTACATTTTCCAGCGATTCGCCTGCCAATCAAAGTACGCCGTTGTATTGTTTGAAGTCATAGGTCGGTAGCACGCCAAATCTTGATGGTGTAGGCCATAGAGCATGTCTATAAAATTAGGATCGTGAGAAATCTCTTCGTCTGAACGAGAAATATGAAGTGATACCATCGTCATATTGTCACTCGCTTGTCACACGAACATTGTTTTTGCCTACAATGTATGAGTCATCAGCTTAGCTGATGTTTCCGTTCGAATGTAGTTAAAATTTCCGGCACCTAAATTATAATATTATTATACAAATTTTTTTTTTCAATTTAATCAAAATTGATTAATTTGCAAATGCAAATCTTTAAAACAACGGTCCTCAAACTTTTTTTTATCTCTTAGACCCCTTGCTTAAGTATATATTTTTTTATTACAGTAAAGACCGCTGCCTTAATAGTAATACATTAATTTCATATTTTTTGGATGTGGAATGGACTCCTGATGATCAATGCTGTGGCAAACGGAACGTTGGTGTTGCTTAGTTAACAAAATAAAAACTTTGTTGTTAATATTTAAGAAAAAATATAGGTAATGTTACATTCGCTTTTGGCTGACTAAAATTGTAATAAATTACAGATAGAATCTTTCAGTTGCTTCACGTTCTCTACAATTTCCATTCCACTGAATAAGTAGTAGGTAATACTGTCATTAATAATATCATTTATAATTTTTTTATTATTCTCTATTTTAGTGCTAGCAGGTGTGTTACCGGTAGACTTAGAAGTACAACGCCGCGCTGCAATGTACTATACATCTAAAAATATGGTCCCTGATTTCTTGAAAACGCGTGATCGTGAAAAAATAGTTAGACTGTTCAAACCTATTAATGAAGTATTTGAAACATTGCTGTCTGAATGGCAGGAAAGGTGGGAAACTTCTACCAAAGGACGCCACTTGTATCTGTTCTTTCAATCGGTAAAAGATAGATTAAAGAAAAAGTGGTTAGAAGTCGACCACCCCGTTGCGCAATTTTTAACTGGACATGGCAATTTTAAAGCTAAACTCTTTTCGTTTAAATTAGTGCCGTCGTCCTTATGCGAATGTTCTACTGCTAATTCTGAATTCGATCAAACAGCACACCATGTTCTCTGGGAGTGTGATCTTTGGCAGCGGGAGCGGGATGACATGTTGAATTCATTGCAAGTTGCATCCGGGGTAGTATACTATTCAGATTTGGTAGCAACAAGGGAGAATTACCAAGCGTTCAGACGATTTTGCAATTCATATTATTGGAATCGATGTGTTAGGTAACAACTCAATGTTTTAGGTCCCTAATAGTGTTAGAAACTTAAAATCCGTGGTGCACGGCAGTTGAGCTTCACTTGACTAGCCATCTCTTTAGGCTTTTAATGCCTTATTTGCCATATTGCTGTCTCTCACATTGCTAAGAGGGGAAGTCAAATTCCAAAAGCTTCCTACTCCTACTAATTTCTTCTGATTAAATTCGTTGTGAGTTCCAAGGCAGCCGTAGTTTTACCCCTGGGACTGCAATGGACTTCATTGTTCATTGCCTTTTTTGGCGGTCGCCGCTGTTAATCCTGGCTACACAGGAGATACAGTGGTGGGAATGTGTGGTGGGCCCCCGTCCTTTATTCTCTATTTTATTATCTGAGAAATAACTGAGAAGATTTCTTCGATTTTCTCAATTTATTAATATTTTTAGTATTTTGACGATGCTGAACTAAATAAAGGAAAGAACTATAATATTATTTTAATAATAATTTCTATGTTTTCAATGAAACAAGAAAATTATACACAGATTAGTTATATGCAGCGCGGCGGTCTTTGCAATTGTTGAGTGATAACTTAGGAGATAGAAATCTGACCTGTCGCCGCTGCGTGGAGTAGCTGTAGTTTGGTTCACATTGCACGTAAACCATGAACCGCCTGCAACTGTTGCCCTACATCATATGCACTTCCCTTCCCATAATGCAATTAGTTTAGATTAGTGCGTGTAGTTAATTTCATGTGAGCTAACTGTTTGGACAATTCGCTTGTTATGACTCAATCATACGATGAGTAACTGTTAACAATTAAATTACTTTTATAATATGTATGATTGTATGTAATTTTAAATGTTGTACAAGACCACTTCTTATTATCTAGTTTTGGTTACATTGTAAGCGTGTGTATTACTGAACCGGAGCTGGGCGGAGCTGAGCTGTGTTTTCATACATCTCAGAACACGCTGTTAATAGTCCGCTTACGACGTTAAATAAATTTATGAAAACACAGCTCATCTAAGCCCAGGCTTCAATGGAAACGCACCCTAATAATTTTAACAAAAAAAAAAAAACCGACTCCAAACATTACATTTATTTATGTAGATACAGGCTGATGATAATGATTTCAAATAAAAAAAAAACATTTTTCAAGTCGGTTTATAAATCACGGAGTAATTAAGTAACAAACATAAAAAAAAATACAGCCGAATTGAGAACCTCCTCCCTTTTTGGAGTTAAAAATGGGCAATTTCAGCCGCATTTCACTTGAGGAACTCGATGGCATCGTTGCAAATGTTAGTCTAATCGAATACTCTAGTTAATGTAATGGACACATCAAGTCGCCGGCGGTCTTGGCTGTTTTCATTTCATGTTAATCGTTAAGTAAATATAGCAGCCTTAGGGCGGCAAACACTTGCCTTCTGCCAACGAATACCAGCATTGGGATGAATAAGGGTTGATGACAATCAAACTCGCTTGTGTTACAGCCACATAAACAAAAAATGCTCTGGCGAAAAGAGAGGTAGGCCATAATTTGCCCGAGCGGGAAATTAATTCACAGAATACCGCAGCCAAATAACAATACCGTCGTCAAGGATTAGTGTGTTCCTGCGAGGAAATAAGGTTATCAGATGTAAGGAGTTGCTTGCGTTAGCAGCTGGGTAACCAGGCTCGCGAGCAATATTAGTTTATTGCCAACGTCTATAGGCTACGGTAAACGCTTTACATCAGGCGAGCCATATGCTTGTGTGGTAACCGACGTGGTATATAATAGTAATGATTTTTAAGAAAAAATAAAAACTGACTTCAGCTGGCAAGCGCAGCTTATTGGTGGAATACCCCGGGAGACGCTGCTGCCCGTCTTCCGCGAGAAAAGTTATTGCGTTACACAATATTCCTTTGTACGACATCCAGCGCAGAGCAATAGAGGCGCAATTCTATAATGCCAGCAACCACAGGGCAAATTTAAGGGTTTCCATCGATTTTTCTAGGATCCCCTCACCAGACCCTGACTTGGTGAATATGGGACCACCCTGCAATCATACCCTTTCAAATAAAAAAAAAGAATTTGACCATACGTGCTTATAAAATTTAAGAGTTTCCCTTGATTTCCCTGGGATCCCATCATCAGATCCTGACTTGTGAATATAGGACCACGTTGCAATCATACCCTTTCAAATAAAAAAATAATTTTGAAAATCGGTTCACAATTCGCGAAGATATCAAATAACATACATACAAAAAAAAAATTCAGTCGGATTGAGAACCTCATCCTTTTTTGAAATCGGTTAAAAAATATAACACAATAGGATTTTTTTTTAGCAGTCGTTTCATCATATAGACAAGTAAAGCTTTATCACCTTGTCCTTCAATATTTTTTGTTTACTTTGATCTGAAATTTTACAGTTCTCCTACATTGGCAATAAAAGTAAAAGTACAGCACTCAGCAGGCGGTCTTATCGCTTCATTTATTCGAGACAAATTTACGATGGAAGACACAAAATTTGTTTAAAATAGTCAAGTGTAAAAAATAACCTTTGCATTGAACAAGAGAAAAACTTTATAAATTCCATCCAAATAATTTCATTCAAAACAATGATGTGATATTCCTATAGATATGGCATATCCTATCCATACTAAATATTATTAAAAAATATATATTATTATATAGACTGTCACCACCCCCTATCAAATCAGCTATTTAAAATTGCTATCTCTTTTCCTCATTGAGAGCAAAATGGCGCCAATTTTATTTTGCAAAAACATGAAATCAAATATTATTGTGTACTTTCGTGTGATATGTGATCTCTTGGGCTTTAATTATTTTATCAACATTTATTATGCATTTTTGAAATACAGAAGTGGCATTGTTTGTAAAACTTTATTGTTCATAAAACATCTTTGTATATTTACAAAGATCATTACACTGTATACAATGGCGGACTTATTCCAATTCTCTTTCAACCATAGAATGCTTGAAACAGAATTGTCAATTTTGAGCTTTGGAGCAGTACATGCATACCAACACAGTATAAGTTATAGTACTACGTAATACCATCGAAAATCTACTAATTAAAAAAAAACGTTTTTACCTATTTCAATCAAATGTAACCAACAACCCAACAAGATTCCTCTTAGGCTATTTGACAATGTTCAAAAATTGTATAAATTATTTAACAATATCGTAAAATACAACAACAAATACATTATAATATCTTCCATCCGACTTAATTTAGGGTCGTTCAAAGTTTGGCCGGAAAGTTCATTAGTTCAGTTAAAAGTATGAAATTATTAAAAAATAATATTTCTATTGGAGAAGCAATAAAAATACTATATCTTTTATTATGATACTAATTATATAAATGTAATATTTAATATAGCTGTCGTTCAAATTTCTGATTTAATTCATACATAATACAAACCTGTGATTTCATAACCTAGTAGCCTGTTGTATGTAGCGTTTTTAAGTCCAAAATTTTAATTTTCAAATTAACATATCTCGAGAGCTTTTTGTGCTATCAAAGTAATTCATAATAACGTAACATGCATATAACACCGAAAAATACGTTGGTCAAATAGCCAATTGCGAGGTAAGACAGTTGGCTCACTTTACAGGTATGTATTCGTTTTTGACGCGATTCGTTACTGGAATATCTATAGAAATTGTATCATCATTCAAAATCAAAAAAATTTAGTTATATTTTTCGATTATACTTTAGCCTATTTGACTTTTTTAAATAGAAGTAAAGAGACTTAATGTTTGTAATTAGTTTTATCAGATTCAAAGTGTTCGGAACGCGACTATTTAACTTTTAGTTTGTTTTTTGATCGAAACTAATTTGCCGAAGTGATGTGGCGAGTGTAGTAGGCGATGAATCCACTGGCCTAATTTTATAATGCGTGCAGCGAAGGCACCGCGCGTCGGTGCCGGTGCCGGCGCCGTGCGAACCGCCCTGGCACACTTAAGACCATTTATACTTTTTTCTGCAAAACTTTCAAGGGGGTCGTGACTGTGAAATGGTGCATTACTGTCGTAACTCGATAGTTTGTTTTGAATGTTTTGTCGTATCGGTAATGGTCGCAATTTGAATAAATCGAAGAGTTGTAACTGTTTTACTTTCAGATTCGATCTTTTGATTTCGACTTTCTTATTGTATCGATAAAAGACATAAATGTATATAATAAAGTCAGGCACTTGAATATTTTGATGTTATCTAAAAAACGTCTAATACAGGAAATTATAAGAATGTTATGGTTATTTCTTTCGTATTCCACATATATAAGTAGAATATTATTTAAATAGGCTATTGCAATGCCCAATGACGCTCTATGTCAGTGATTTTTAAACTGTGGTGTTTGTTACTCCGTGCTTCGGAATGCACATAAGTCATCGGTTCCGGCTGTTGTCATTAGATGACAGTCGTTAAGTTAGTGGCCTCTAGGCGGCTTGAAAACAATGGCCTTCATCAACTCGCAGTGGAGCAGCGCGGTGGAGCACCTTATGATATAAACCCCCTTTGATTGAGGGGAGACCCGTATGCCAGCAGTGTGATGAACATGAATTGATGCAGACAAAGTAGACTTATCTCTCATTTTAATATTCAGTTGACATCAATCGTAAAACCGCATTCGTGTTTGTCGCCATTCCCAATGGTAGACTGGTATAGAATAAATAAATAAATAAATATTGCTGGACACATTTTACACACTGCCATCCAATCCCGAACTAAGCAAAGCTTGTACTATGGGTACTAGTTAGCTGATACACTTACTTAAATACATATTTTTTTTGTAAATACATCCATACAATACATAGAAAACACTCAAACTAAGACAAACAGACATGTTCATGCACACAAATATTTGTCTTGTGCGGGAATCGAACCCGCGACTTTGGAGTTCAAGTGACCATTGCTACCCATTCCACCACCGTGCTCGTCAAATCCATTAATTAGCGTTATAGTACAGTGCAGTTCAACCAGAACAAACTCTTCAACTTTATATTATTAATGTAGACACCTACTAAGTTATAATGTAAATTCAGGTAATGATTATTATTTTTCTACTGCATTGTGAAAAAGTATATACAAAGCGTACGTACATTGTTTAGTATTGTGAACATCGACGCGAGGTCTCTACTTGTCGATAGCATGTTTATTTCATTGTTTAAGAGAATTGTCGGCTCGTAAACGAATGTTTGTACAAAAGTCGCATGTAAGGAAGGAGGTGGTTAAGTTTATTAATCTCAGGGCTATCAGCTGGTTTGCACAATGTCCGAAGCGCGGAGGCGTGCGATGCGAACGCGATGCGATCTACGTGCTGTCATGCAAGCTTAGCTTCCAGATTACTAATGTATTTAAGGTAGTAAATGTGTCAGCGGCTGGTAATCGTCTTAGATTCAGGTTAGAGTCATAATTATCACCAAAGTATATTTTATATATAATAATTGTCCGCCGCGAAAGGCCGCGAACCTGTATTTTCTGCTTACCAAAAAAAGCAAAATTATGACATCTCAAAAACTTCAAACTAAACGACGCATTTAATGACGTTGACTATTTCGAAGACATACTAAAGACATGATTTGTTTTATACTACGCCGGATGACAGACAACCATTTTTTTATGAGAGGGGAGTAAACGAGCATGTGGGTCACCTGATAGAAAGCAATCACCACAGCCCACGGAGATCAGCAACACCAAGGGGTCGCCGATCCGTTACCAGCCTATACTCCTTCCTTTCATTCTGGTGCCCTCATTCACTCGCAGTAACACAACAACCCTCAAGGGAATTTGTTATTTAATTGCTTATTCTGTGAGGTGGAGGTATTCCCTCAGTCGGGCAGCTTAAAAATACGCTGTGCCCTTCCTCTCTTTTCGCCAGAGCCTCGTTTGTCAGTTAGCAGGGTGCATCACGTGCACGTGCTTTGGTTCAAAGATGTTAATGAACCACTTACATCCCAAAAAAATTACTTGTACAATTACCGGAGTTCACAAAACAACTTCTAGTTTATTAAGGTGACCTTTTTGTGCAGGTTGTGTTCCTATCAGAAAAGAACAGTTACATCCCGGTGAGTATAAAGCCGAGGTCGCCGGCGGCGGCTGATAACACGTGGCGCGAGCCACCTGCCTGGGAGCGCGAGTACAGGCGCCACAGGACCAACAGCAGCCGAGTGCAATGTGAGTTGTGTTCTAATAAGATAATTTTAACAAAAAAAAAAACCGATCCTAAACATTAGGTACTCTTCATTTGATACAGGCTGATGATGCTGATGATGATGAAAAAAATATATGACCAATCTTGAAGTATACTCTTTCAAATAAAAAAAGTTTTTTTTCAAATCGGTTCATAAAGCACAGAGTAAGTAACAAACATTTAAAAAAAAATACAGCCGAATTGAGAACCTCCACCTTTTTTAGAGTCGGTTAAAAATAACTAATAAGTACATTCCCTTAAACCTCTTCTATTGAGCGGAGACCCGTTTTCCAGCAGTGAGATGAATATAGGTTGTTGACGAAATTCCCTTAAATAAATATTCCTGGACAAATTACATAGCGCGATTCTACTTCCAAACTAAGCTAAGCTTGTACTATGGATACTGTTAAATGTACTGTAATGAAATTGATTATATTCTTTTTTTAAAAAGTTTAGTTTGTAATTTATAAAGTTACTACCGTAACCGAATCATTTATGACTCAATAACCATACTATGATTAAAAATGTAAAGCCTTGTCTATAAATAGCATTGTGCAATGGACAAATTGTGATTTTATCAAGATGCGCGTGGCGCCGCGTTTACGCAAAACCTTTGTTTGTTTGCACATTCGGTTTTTATGGGACCATTCATAGTTCACCACGAATGGATAGAGAGATCCTTATACCTACTTATTATTTACTACTTAAAATATACTTTAAAGGCGCCTATCGAGAGGATCACAGCTAAATAACAATACTCTTGAGGATTGTAGTGTTCCAGCGAGTAAAGATGTCACTGATAAGAAAATTAAAATTGAACATCAACGATGTCGGATTGGCTCAATGTATATTGACTAATCCTACATCAGTGCGGGCAATAATGTTCTTCGACTTAATTACCGTATCTCATTGAGTCTCTTGGATTAGGGTGCGATGGGGCTGGCATATCTGAAACAGATGTAAGTCCCTATAAAAAAAAGATTAAACAAAAGAGAAAAATTATATTGTAAAATAAGCAGCCGGGTCCTATGCTTGTTCGGCACTCGGAGTGATATACTCGTACTATGCGTATTTTTTTGATGTTGTCAAAATTATTCATGTAATGCTATGATTTCATAAATTTTCTTATTATAATTATAATAAGAAAATTTATGAAATCATAATCTTATAGCTGTAAATGTATGGTGTATAAGCACAGAATAATGTTTATGTATCTATTTTTCACAGATATTGAAGCTGAATGTCAAGACGACTTCATGAAGATTAGAGTGGGATTTAACGGGTCCTTCGCTGGATTGGTGTATTCAGCGGGTGAGTCGATATAAACAAAATTCACTCTATTGTCTTGAAGATTGCTCTTTCGCTTTCTTGCTGCTCGATCTGTAGACTAGACTGTGGAGTAGGTAAAAAGGATCAAATCAGGAACGAACAAATGCGACGAAGTATGAAAGTTGTGGACTTAGAATGACAGCAGTAGCGTAAGTTAGCAAGCTGAAGCGGAACATCATCGGATGCGGTGATGGCAGATAGGGCAGTAAGATGTTAGAGTAGAGACCACGTGTAGGTAGTGTTGGATAGTCCTCTTCTAGATGGTCCGATGAGCTTAAAGAAGCGGCTGGATGCGGCAAGCGCAGTATTGCATTTGGTGGAACAACATACTTAGATACAGGATTGTTGTGTTGATGTTATCATAATAAACCGTGGCGTACTTGACGTCGTCGAGTTTCATTATTCTATGTATCCTCTCTATCTTCATTATTAGGAGTGAGTAATCCAGACAGATCACTATCTGAAAACCAGAGATCACATGCCTCACAGGGATATCAACGACAGCCACGGAGGATGAAGACGATAACTTGCGGTATTTCAATTCATCGTAACATCGGAATTCAGACTAAATACTTGTTATTTAAACCGCAATGGAGGCACGTTCTGGTTAAATAGATCGGAAACAATTTTCCGTCAGGAAAATTCGTTTAATATACATAGGTATGCCGGGTGCCAGGTTCGTCAGTTGTGTCAGAGATATGAATATATTTTTCTGGGCTATTAGGATTGGGATTTATTATAAAAAAGTCACAAGTTATAGATAAAGCTCCTTGTCAATTTTTCTCGACACACACATGGGGTTCTTCAATAAAGGCGTGAAGGAGTTTTTAAAATGTGTGAGTTGTACCTCGGGTGTTATGACTGCTTACCATCACGTAGGTCGAAAGCTCGTTTGCCACTTTAGTAATATAAAATGACACAAAAAAGTGTGGTGTAAGTAGTTCAACGTCGACTTTAAAGTGAAAGCTAACCTCACGTGCATAGGGTGCACCTAGCTGATTAGTAAATGAAGCTCTGAAAAAGAGTAAAGCTCAGCGATGTTGGATGATACGAGGAATCTGAATGGGCACTCCCTACAAAATACTTGCGTCACGGGGTAAGCCACAAAGTCGCATTAAGGGGTTATAGTATTCGCCTCAAGCTCATGCTAGGATAATTTGATTCGTAGAAAACAAATGCGTAGACAACCAAGCAATAAGGCAGCTTTAAAGCAGGCGGGCCTTGTGCTTGTTTGGAATATGACGCTGACTGACATATAAAAAATGGCACACGTAAACCCACAGAATGCGTGGTGCGACTCAACATGGCTGGAGAGGCACCAACGCAGAACGTACAACTGAATACAACACAGAACGCCTAATTCATGCGAAAAATCATTAGATATAAAATAAATGATTGGTAAAATTTGTAAAATGCTGGAAAAATAACGATTAGGTACCTAAGATATATTTTTTTTATTGGAAAAGCAGAGCTAGTAAGTCTGAGTTCTATCGACTTAGCTGAAGATGTCTATCATTAATTTAAATCAAAGACGAAGAAGAAGCTATTTCGAAAGCAGGTCTTATCTTTGAATTTGTGACAGACATCTTCAGTTATGGTCGAGAGTTCCAGTAGTGCTACCAACTACGCTGAACTCTATTAGATACCACTAACCTAAGTTGTAGTTTGGTCTTTACATTCAAAGAATTAAATGGGAATCAGCTTCAGCTTAGACGATTGGGCGTCTGATTTTTAGTAGGATAGTAGTAGATTTACAGTAAAAATAGGACACAATAAAAAAAGAAACATCTGATAGGCATGACCACGTTTCTTTTGTACCTATACATTTCTTACCTGTATCAAATACTCGAATGTACACGTAAATCAATCGATTCCTCGATGTCAAGTAATCGATAAAAGTATTGAATTCATTTTGTTAAATCGACCGTTATGGTATGTCCAATATCTGGAACATCGTCTATTATCGAAGTGTATGATTCCGTTACAGCTACACTGTAACATCCGAATTCAAGTAAAAGAAATAGATTTACTGTGTGAGTAAGAAATTCGGCAAAATTATATACAATGAAATCTGACAATACAACAACAGTATTAGTTTTTGTTCATTGCTGCTCTATTATTTATTACAGAGTGCATTGTGCATTGGAATCGTAATCATTTTATTTATTCGATTTCGGAAACGAATGAATTGAAAAGTTAATTTAGTTATTGGTTACAGCGTAACTTCCTCATGTAAAGTTTGTAATATTTCAATTTCAAACTCTCAGTTTAATTTGTCATTAATATATTAATTTGGCTGTTAAATTTTCTATAGCTCTATTCTTGTATTATATATATATTATAAGATCACCCATCTGTCTGTTTCTTTGTTTCACTGACTGCCACAAGCAATTTCAGATAGGGTTTGACATACAAACTCGCATTCTACGTTCTCTATCGCACTCTATTATTCATCCCACTACGGGGATCTCCCTTCAATCGAAGGGATTTAGAGCATACTCCACCATACTGCTCAACTGCAGGTTGACGGAGGCCAGTGTTTTCAAGTCGTCCTAAGACCAGACCACTGACTTTGCTTAACGACTGCTGTTATCTAACAACAACAGCCAGAGTGAGTTCCATAGCCTTGCTGCCTTTACCATAAATGAATTTGAGAGACTGCACGAATTTTGGCTTTGTACCTATAACCAGTAGCAGAGGACCATAAGAATGTAGCAAGTCATGATCAGATACTAATAAAGTTTTATATTATCTGTGATACAGGTTATTCGTATGACCCGGACTGCATGTACATCAACGGGACAGGCCGCGACTACTACGAGTTCTACATACAACTAAATCGCTGCGGCACCCTTGGCAGAAACAGCCAACACGACGACAATAGGAAACATCCCACTGTAAGTTTTGATGTGAATATGTCTTTAAATTTGCTTCCATGTGACAATTTAAAAAATCTAATGATGACAAAATGTATAAAATATTACAAAATAACTTGCCGTGTGGTTTCTGGCAGACTAGAATAGAATCACTCCTTTTTTCCCGTGGATGTCGTACAAGACGACTAAGGGGAAATACACTATCAAATATCGATCAGGCCTCCCCAACCTGTTTGGCCAGCGTGGGGAGTGTAGGACAAATCCTCCTTCCGTCTAGGACGGACGAGAGAAGGTCGTGCTCCTGTAGTGGAAACTAAAATGGACCTGATGATGATGATGATGAATGGCAAAATCGGGGCATAAAGGTTGATGTTGCAGCTACAAATCTATCATCTCCATCCAAAATTCAGTCACACGACTGGATAGATGAAGAATCAAAAAAAAAATATTACGCTAAGTGCTATTGAACATCGCATGAGGGGGAACGAGAAGCGCTGCCATTTTGAGATAATTTTATTACATATAACGTATTCACGTACAACACACGGCCGTGTCCATGATACAACCACACCCCATTTTTTTATATGAAGTCGATGGTCTTATACCCCCGATGCCAAAGCGGCAACTCCTTCCTTCCTGGGGGATAGCCAAATGGCAGTTTGCGAAGTAGAAAAGCGTAGCGATCGCTAATTTGATAGAGCTCATACTAAAATGTTCGAATTGACAAATGTCACGTGATCTATCTAATGTTCGTTACGCTACAAATTACACTTGGCTAGGGGGGCTGGTGACCTCACTCACTTGCAGGAATACAACTCAAGGAAACTGTTATTCTATAAGGTTGAGATTCCCCAGTAGGGCAGGCAGGGCAGGCTGGGTACCCCTCTTTTTAATTGAACCGACCGCATTCACCTATAATGTATGTTACATAATCTTACAGAAAAACTTAATGTGGAACACCATCACGGTGCAGTACAACCCGTTGATTGAAGAAGAGCAGGACGAGCACTTCAAGGTCACCTGCGAATATGGATACGACTTCTGGAAGACCGTTACATTTCCATTTCTTGATGTCGAGTAAGCGTTTTTATGTTTAGATGATATCGTCGTCAACCCTTATTCATCTCATTGCTGGGATACGGCTCTCCCCTCAATTGAAGGGGTTTAGAGCATACTCTACTACGCTGCTCAACTGCGGATTGGCGGCGGCTAGTGTTTTCAAAGACTCCTAAAGACCACTGACTTAGCTTAACGACTGTCATGTAGTGCCAACAACTGGGACTGACGGTGCCCTCTGAAGCACGGAGGAGCTCGAGAAAATATAAACCCATCCATGGGCAGGCAACGGTCGACGTTGCTTAAACTTACACGCGCAACAACGCCATCAAGCTCCTCAGATGATATGGTTGAAAGTAAACCCGGCTCCATACACTTGGTGTTTGTCACAAACAACAAACACATGCCAAACACCGACTACAAACACCCAGCAAAACCCAAGGCTCCATACGCTTGTTTGCCAAACAGAAACACAAACAGCAAACACAAATAAAAACTAGCAAATACTACCTAATCACGCAAATACTATCTAATAAGCACCTATCAAGGCGTTGCATTTTGTTGTTTGCTGTTTGGCAGTTGTTTGCCAAGCGTATGGAGCCGGCTTAGGGAAATAGATGAAAAGCTGTGTTTTGCTGACTGAGCATAATTATCACTGAACTATGACTCTTTTGTGGGATGCCACAGCACACACGATTTCTGTTTAACTGACCCACTTATTCCCTTACTTTTTATTTAATTTGTTTATGTGTGGTTAGCAAGGAAATAAATAAACTTACCTATCTATCTACATTTTTTTTAATTGATAATAATTACAATCTACAGACCCCGGGGTCCGTGCCTTATATTTTCCTACAATTTATTAATTGCACGTCGCTATTATGCTAATACTACTTAATCTAAATCCTCCTATTGTTTACCTTGCAACCATGACAACCACGGCATACCAGTCCCCTCTGGCAGCACCCATTAACGAGTTGATGCATGCGATGACCATCACCGCCTTCAACCATTTTATTAGGAATGCGGCGACCCGCCACACGACTTCACGTTTGAAGACTTTAGTGAGCAGAGCAGCAAAGCAGACTACCTGGGCTGTCAGGGCTGCACAGTAAAACCTGTATTATTTCCCTATGGTCTTTTTCTATCTCTCCTACTTCATCCAACAGATACGTACATTGTTTGACCCAGCATATTCTATCCATCTACGTTTAGTTTCAGATTCGTTTGGAACCCTAAGTACTTACTATTGAAATAAAAAAAAGACTGAGTAGCTTCAATTAATTAGATTAAAGAATCATCGTTTTGTTGTTTCCAGGGTCGCGACTGGCAACCCGGTAGTATTCACGTTGCAGCCGCCGGAGTGCTACATGGAGATTAGGTCGGGGTACGGAGCCACCGGCGCCAGGGTCTCCGGCCCGGTGCGCGTGGGCGACCCTCTCACATTGCTTATTTACATGAGAAGTGCTTATGGTTAGTGATATCTTACCAATCCCTCATAGAATAAGAGGAGAAGTCAAATTCCAAAAGCTTCTTACTCCTATTAATTACTTGTGATTAAATTGGTTGTGAGTTCCAAGGCAGCCGTAGTTTTACCCCCGAGACTGCAATGATTTTCACTGTTCATTGCCTTTTTTGGCCGTCGCCGCTGTTAATCTTGTCTACGCAGGAGATACAATGGTGGGAACGTGTCTTGGGGTGAACACAGTGGTGGGACTTTTTTTATACAACTAAGATGACAAACAAGCAGACGACCTGCCTGATGGTAAGCAGTCATCGCAACCTATGGACCGTCGCTACACCAGGGGCATCACTCACACGTTGACGATATGTAAAAATTTCTTCACGTCTTTCATAAATAACACCATGTTGTAGTGTCTTTGGAAATACTTTCCCGATAAAAAAAAAGGTTTGGGATATAAGCAGTTCATCAATATCTTTGAACCGAACCCAACCTCACCTGCACGTGGTATACCCTGCTGACTGACAAACGAGGCTCTGGCGAAAAGAGAGGTAGGGCATAAAGTATTTTTTTAATCTGCCCGATTGGGGAAGTACCTCCACCTCGCAGAATACCGCAGCCAAATAATAATTCCCTTGTGGGTTGTTGAGTTCTTGCGAATGAGTGAGGTCACCAGAAAGAAAGGAAAGAGTAAAAAGGCTGGCAACAGATCGGCGACCCCTTGGTGTTGCTGATGTCCATGGGCGGTGGTGATTGCTTTCCATTAAGTGACCCACATGCTCGTTTACCCCCCTCTCACTTATTAAAAAAAGACAGAATTCAGTCAAAGAACATTATAATAGCTCCAAGGACCTATAGCTATGTTCACAGATACAATTACAGAATTTAAAGAGTATCATAACACGTAATACAACCATAAAGTACGGTTGTTGTTAACGGTTGCAATCGCAACTATTGCGTGACTAAACACAATCCTATTTCCAAAATACCCAAGTTCAATGATCCCTGATCAATCGGGCAATCGATAAGTGTGCCAAACTTTTGATTTGGTTCCAGATGATAGTAAGTTAACGCACAGTAAGCGGTACTTGAAAATTTTATCGCCTTTTCTTGCGTTGACATTGAATGCGGAATAAGTATTATGGTGGAACTTTGCAATAAGGAATTATTATTAAAACAAAAAGCGAAAATAATATTTTTATTTATTATTTTCTATCTTTTATTGGTGTGCGCCATTTTAAAATGATATACTGAGCCGAATCCTGTATTATATTACTCTTTGAACGAATCTAATAGCACCTCATATGTTAAACTGTTTAGGACGTAGGTAGTTGAGCGTGCCAAAGAATTAGACATAGATTATACATATGTTGTAGAACGTGCCAAAGAATTTGACATATGTACGTACACACATATCTAAAATATTATTATATAAAAGGGTTTTAGGCAACTTGATATTTAGACGTTAAAGTCTTTTCAGACTAGACGTATATTCCACGCGTGTAAGCTTGTTTACATGTGAACGTGAAATGGTAGACAAACGAACGCGAACGTTCCTATTACAGCATGTTCCCGAGAAAAATGTATAGTTTTATACGTTTTTCACGTGAATTTATTGGAGTTTTCCAATAAATTCCCGTGAAAAATGTATAAAACTTCCGATCCGCCCTGCCTAAAAACGCACGCTATCGAGCGATTTAACTACCTTGTTTAATAACTAAATAGGTTAATAACATTGGTTTCAGACGGGTTCGACATCGTTGTGAACGACTGTTTTGCTCATAACGGTGCCACGAAGCGAATACAACTTATTGATGACCTCGGGTATGTAGAAATTGTGGTGGTATCTACAGATTTTAAATCTTGTCAGGTCTTGAAGACACTGTTTTTGTTGCAAGCTCAAGCTTCAAGCGCTGTAGTGACCATTATAGACGGGTAGTTTTATTTGATGCCATCCAAAGGGACACTTATGCTCCAAAAAAAGAAATATTTTATACAATATATAAAATTTATATTATATAACATTGCGCTGGCTAATTTTTATATTTATGTGTTTTTATATTATATATTTTATGAGTTTTCATTCGCGTAGTGTTAAAATAAAATATTGATCTCACTCGGTCTCTGTGCTTAGAGAGAGTTTTCTATAAAAATTTTTGCTCTCGGTGACGTCTAAAAAAATATTTCTTTATTTAATTTAAGTCAATTAGGTTTAATAATTTTAATAATTGGCTTGCTTAAGCAATAAGCTTCTTTTTCATATATTAGTAAAATTTTAAATCAATTTTATATGGAACTAGCTCTGACAGACGTTGTCCCGTCTATCCTAACTATGAATATTTAATTCGAATTGGTTTCGCGCACGCTGTTAAATGACTGACAGTTCTGTCAAACGCTATTATGGTATGGTATTAAAGTTCAAATTGGCTTTTAAGTATTATTAAGAATCGTTTGTATGGGAGAATAGAAAAGTGTTGTTTTTAGACATTTACAGGCAACTTTTTATTTTTTTCTCTGAGTAAGAACCATCCTCGTACTTCAAGGAATATTCTAAAAAAACAATTACAAAATCGGTACACCTGTTCTTGAGATTTGCGCTTAGCAACACATTCAGCGATTCATTTTTATATTATAGAAGATTGACAACGTTATTACTGACAAAAAGCCAAACTAGAGTCAATTAGATAGGGTTTATAAACCTTTTGTAAATAAAAAAATAAATGTATATTTAGAAATTTTAATTACTTCTCCTTTGAAGATGAATTTAACCGAGAACGTTAAATTCATCTTCAAAGGAGAAGTAATTAAAATTTATAAATATACAATAGACTAAAGAAAACTTGCACTATGCACCGAGTTCAGAGTAATTTTGAGCATTTGTGTAGCGCACCATAGTAACTGGTGAATCGAATGCAAAAAAAGTCAATTATATTCTTTATCGTCCCTCAAAACGACAATTAAGACCTTACGCAAATAAACTTCAGAAAATCGCGTATAGAGATAAAAGTGTCCGTTTGTTAAAATATCGCCCGATATAACTAAATATACATTATTTTTATTCTTGACCAGACTACACATTCGTTTTGAATATGTGATCAAAAAATATTTTATTGTCTATTTGAGGAAAAATAAATAACATGTTTATTTAACAGTTTGCTCTGGGTTTCCGTCCATGTACAGACGCCAAGACGGTAAAAGCCTGGCGCCGTGCTTCTGAATTACGGCTGACTACTAATAAAAAAAAGACATAAATTATTTTCATAACTTCGTCCACAAGCGATGACTCTCTTTTTCAATGATCGTTCTTACTTGCTGCATAGTGCACAACGCCCTTAATATACTACTTACCTTTAACGAACTTTCGTATATGTACAGGTGTCCAGTAGACGACAAGCTGATATCCCGCTTTCGAGGCTCGTGGTCAGAATCTGGAGTTTTCGAGACGCAAGTTTACGCTTATATGAAGACGTTCCGTTTCACGGGCTCACCCGCGCTCTACATAGAGTGTGACGTGCGGATGTGCCACGGGAGATGTCCTGTGAGTTGACCCTTCATCATCAATACGTTCTTACCTGGTTACCAAAACCGGAGATTGTAGACGTTTCAAAATGTCTATGTAAAATTACTCGCGTACTTAATATTTGCTCTTAATTAACACAGCATTTTGTCGAAACAAATTCTGAGACTAGAGGAAGCTAAGCAACTCGCCGTTCAATAGATCCTATGGATCCCCAAATGGTTCTCGTAGAAGTCGATCTGGGCCCTACTGCCGAAGCTGAAGGCGGTTATCATCGAATATTTTGATTCGAAATATATAGGTCTTACGTTTTAGTTATTGACAAACATGTTCAGCGCAGTCGGTAGAGATTCAGGGCTTTTACCAGTCAAGCTAAACACAGGTATAATAAGATTAGGCTGAAATTTGATATTCGTAATAAAAAAATCCGATGAGAATCGGCTTCAGCTTAGCCGGTAGAGGGGCTGGGCAGTGAACTATGGGAATGGAGCGAACAGTACAAAAAATCAAAGTTTTAATATAAATAAAAAACCACGACACTCACGTTTGGTGACCTCATTACTCGCAGGTACATAATGATCTCTGAATGGCCCTTCCATTCTCCATCTCGAATATCATAAGTAACTTTCGTAACATGTCAAGTTTTATGTTTCACCAGCTGTTTTACTATCGCTATATTTTTATTATTATAGTAAAAACTGAGTAATTAATTAAAATGGGAATTTGTGCCAAGTGAGAATTGTACCTACCTACTAGTAAGAAAAACATAATCTTTATGTTGAAATATGTACAAGTCCAGCAACTATATATATAGGACTAAAAGGACCTTAAAGCTATAACTGGATGACTACGCAACCCGCATTCGGTTTTCTCAAGGAACAGTGGCGGCTCTTCTAGTTCCTTTCGAAAATAATCCAATCAAAGTTTAAACTAGATTTGCTTGCGAATGTCTGTCTCTTCTGTCTCAAATTTCAAAAGACCTGGTTTATTATATAGGTTTGTTTGAAGTACCATCTATCACTTCGCAGCATAACATTCCTACTGTTTTAAACCATTTGTAACTTAAACCACCATTTATAATTTCCAGTCCCAACCGTGCCACTGGCGTAACATGAAGAGCGTCAAGCGACGTTCGGTGGAGGCTGGCGAGACGGCCAGCGTCGCGCCGAGGCTGTCCGAGAACATCTCTTTGTTCCAATCGCTCAGAGTATTGCAGGAGGGAGAAGAGGACTCCGAAACCGCCTCATCTACAAGTAAAACTATTGCATATTTGTCACACATGTTAATTTCAAGACAGAATATTCCGAACCATACTAAATGAAATAGCATCCTCTTTTTTTATATACTACGTCGGGTGGCAGACAAGCGTACGGCCCGCCTGATGTGAAGCGGTTACCGTAGCCATATTAACGCTCTCAAGATAAAATATTGCTCGCGCGCCGCCACCCCCTCTACCAACGCAGCATCTCCTTCCTTTCTGGTCACCTCGCTTACTCGCAAGAACACAACAACCCTGAAGGGAATTGTTATTTGGCTGCGGTATTCTGTGAGGTGGAGGTACATTCCCCAGTCGGGTAGCTTACAATTACGCTCCCTACCTCTCTTATCGCCAGAGCTTCGTTTGTCAGTCAGCAGGATGCACCGCGTGCAGGTGAAGTTATAAGGTTTTTTTTGTGACAGTGCCGAAATAAGGCTTATTTCGGCACTGCCACAAAAAAAACCTTATAACTCTTTAACGGGAGACCGACAAATTTTTTGCTTTGGGCGACAAATTTCGACAAATTAACGACAAATTTTTTGTCTAGTTAAAATCAAGATCCGAGACCTGGGCAGTGCCGAAATAAGGCACACTTTTTTATACCCTTAAGATGGGAAGCAAACACACTGCCCGCTTGATGGTATACAATTACCGCAGCCTATAGACACTTGCTATAAAAATCTCTTCCCGTTTTTGACCGACTCCCGCGCTGTAGCCTTTTCTAAGTGCTAGTCTTCAATATTATAAAACCTTTAATTAAGATTACTTCTCATGTCTACCAGGTTAGTGTCACTTTTCATATTGAATAACATACTGACATAATTTCTTCTGGATAATTTCGTTGTGAGTTCCAAGGGAGCTGTAGTTTTACCTCCGGGACTGCAGTGGACTTCAATATTCATTGCCTTTTTGTTAATTTGGTCGCCGATGTTAATTCTGGCTACAAAGATGATACAGGGGCGGGAATTGGTCTCATATAGCAACTAAGTACTTCCATTAAGACGTGTCCCTAGAGTATTAATAAACCAAAACAATTTCACGAGTAGTCCGAATTGTTCGGCAAAATGTTCTGCACTCGTAGACAAGCGAGCGGCAGGCAAAGGTACAACAGTTCTAGTTCTACATATTGCTTGCATTCCAGTGTGTCATTTCGGATTTTTATTGTATGCTAATTCATCCAGGTATGGCAGAAGGGCAGACGTGTATGAAAACGTCAGTGTTATCGGCCTTAGCAGTGTCATGTGGCGTGTTGGTGGCAGTGCTCAGTGTGGCGTTGCTTGCCGCCGCCCGGAGCCTGCGGCGGCGACACCGCGCCACGCCGCGACACGCGTATGTGCCGCACAAGGGACGGATTAAGTAACCCTTCTTTTTACTACATAGGAAATACAACGGTAACAGGGGACGGATTTAGTAACCATCTTTTTTAATACATAGAAAAAACAAGGGTAATGAGGAATGGATAGGTAACCTTTGTTTGTACTATATTGTAAACACAAGGGTAACAAGCGACGGTTAATGCGTCACTTCTTTTACTGCATAGAAAAGAAAGGGTATCAAGGTAAATTAAGTAGCTCTTGTTTTTACTATGTAAGAAACACACGGATAGTAAGGAAATGATAAGATGACCATTGTTTTTTTACGATATAGGAAACACAAGAGTAACAAGGGACGGATTAAGTAACCCTTACTGCATAGGTAACGCAAAGGTACATACTATGGATTCTTTGATATGTTTGTTCTCAGGTTAATGTCATCCACCCTATGACCAAGTTGGTAATCATATGTAAGGTACAATAAAACAAGGTATATTACTTATTGCAAAGACTGCTTAGTGAGCTGTATTGTGTAATACAGCTAATGTTGTAGTGCAGTTCCAATCACGTGACCTAAAGTTGGGGACTACTTTCGTGGCGTGGTGGGGTATAAAGGACGCACAAAGCGGGCACCCTCGCCTTCTCTCGTTTCGCCACTTGTGACGCCCGCGGACCAGTTCCCGGGCAACCTAACTTCTCCCGCTGTCTTTGATGTCGATATTTGTTCTACACTACACGTACGTGTCCGTGTACGTGTAGTGTAGAACAAATCCCCTCCCCATGAGTAACTTCAGAAGTAAGGTACATATTATTAGCTTTTTTTACATATTATTTCGTATTTTTTAAAATTTTCTCAGCTTTATAACGGCTGGTATTAAATGACCTTCACGGGCCAAAACCAAGTCATCGAGAAGGATTATTGTAACGAATATCTGTCAGTTGGTTATAATTTTGTATTTTATCTTTTTGTTTTATTGTACCGTATGTACCTATTTTTGATGAATGCATGTTATTTGAAGTGATAAATTAACAATTTTTGGAACGAAATTTCTTATCGCACGCACGACTCCTCGAACTCAGGGCGTCATACGTCAGGGCGTATTGGCTATTGTATTTGGTAACGTATGGCTGTAATTGATATTACTACAGTAATAGTACTACGTATAGTATGGCTACTCCCTGCCATTCTCTCGTATCGACCTCACCTTCCCTCTGAGACAAATCTGGAACCGTTTTGTATGGCGTTGCGTGTGCGTACACACGCTTATTTACGCTGAGCACAGACGGCATTGTTTATGTAGTAGTAAACGTACGTAAGTACGTTTACTACTAGTACGTAAGTAAGTAGTAGTAAGCGATATTTGTAGAGTGGCCGGGGTGTGATATTACTGCGTCTGTTACTTAATACGTAACATACTTAGTGAAATGAACTTAGTTTCTACTAAGAAACCCATGATTGTTTTATACTCGACAGCACAAAATCCGTCTTATTGAAAATGGTATTTGAAATATCCTAAGGAGTACCTACATAAAAAAGAGGGAGCTCGAAGAAAGAATGATACACTTCTTACAATCTTAATATATAACAATTTCGTGTCACGTTGTTTGTTCGCGATGGAATCCTAAACTACGAGACCGATTTTAATAAAATTTTGCACAGTGTGTGCAGTTTGATCCAACTTGAGAATAGGATAGCTTATAACTCATCGGAAAAATTAACGTAAAAATATTTAAAGGCGATACGAAGTTCGCCGGGCCAGCTAGTAGTTTATTAACTATAATTATATTTAATTGGATAATTACAAAATTTACATATTTTTTTTTCCAACATATTGTTTTTAACACTTCAAATTTCACGCAAAGTTCAAACAAGATTAATAGTTCATTAGAGCATTTTTTATTATTATTTTGGTACAACACACTTTCCATTTATTTAGGATTAGAAGGCAGTTTTAAAATTACATTTTCTGTTTCGAAAAGAAATATAGGTGGGTAATATTTTCAATTGTAACTAGAGATGGGCAGAATGCCGGACATTTACGATATATTCCTAATAAGTAAATAAAAAATCCCTATTTATTCTCTTAAACTGGGCATTTATATGCACTTGTGTCGATAACCCTTATTCATCCCACTCCTGGAATACGAGTATCCACTCAATCGAAAGGGTTTAGAGCAAACTCCGCCGCTCAACTGCAGGTTGGCGGATTATTTTTATACTCGCTTATATATGCACTTACTGGGAATTTATCGTAACCGTAACATGTCAAGTCTCTTTTTTTCGATTGTTTCTTTGATTATTTCTTTGATTGTCGAATAAAATATTTATGCCATTACGCAACTTTTATGCCATCTCTCAGTTTCATGGAACATTTAACCTTGTAACCATCTATTTATTCGACAAATCATTTCGGACCCGAATCGCCTGCCGACAGTATACTACTACTATTTACCCGACAGCGAACCTGTGTTCGTTTATGCTTTTTCGTTTATTCAGCTGCCAACTACATTAAAACAGTAAATATAATAGAGACTGAACATACAGCAAACGTTTGCAACATTTAAAAAATTCTCTTAATTTAGTGAGAATCATGCATCAACATGCTTGCTTGTCAGAGGTATTTATTTGTTGATTTGTAAGCCGGGCGTTTTATAAGGGCTTTATAAGGGAAGCCGGGCGGTCAAAAGGTTAATTCTTTTCTCAAAACAAGTTTTTGAAAGATGCTCTAGGGCCAAACATTTTTCCTGCCACCTCTACTACCTACTTATACAAACGATGCGTGTAAAAAAAAAATATTTTTACGTATACGCTTAAATATCGAGATTAAAATACATACATGTATATAATATTTATTTTATTATAGTTTATGTCTGAAATAAGTTCAATGTATTTTGTAGAAAATATTGACGAACTTTAACATTTTTGCAAAATAGATTGATTTTAATTTATCTTTTCGCATGCCGCCAATTTTAGCGCTGTACTAACGCCGTATCCACCATGGAACAGTGGCACGCGAGGGTTTAAAGCGAAATTAATATATATTAAGTAGGACGAATTGTGAGGACTTAAATTTTCTACGAAAATATATCTCCTCCTATTTGTCCATAGATACAAATAATAATGTATTTATACATCATTTTACTACTCAATGTTGTGATAAAACAATTAAGTATTAAGAAATATTTAGGTTAGTTAATTTATAAATAGTTATTATGTTATATTTATGTTTAAAATTGTAAATATTACTGTAGAATTTTGAAAGTATCCTCGAAATATGTATTTATAAGAACTGATGAATAAATTAAGATACCAAATAAAAGTATTTTTATTTTACTACCCAAGTTAGCCTAAATTTGTCTAAATTAGAATAAATAAAACGTCGTCGTCATCATCCAATAATCATCCCACTGTTGGGATACAGGTCTCCCCTCAATCGAATGAGTTAAGAGCATACTCCACCATGCTGTTCTACTGCGGGTTGACGACCCCAAAATAGAAAACGTGTGTGGGTTTTTTTTTTACAAGTTATTGTTGGATTATTTATTATTTTTGTAAAAGTTTTAAGGTTAAGTTCAGTTTGCACGGCGGCACAATTTCAGTTTTATTCGTCCAATATCGGAATAAAATTTCATAACGAGCAACCAAAGAAGAGCTTTTATTTACTCTTCTTAAAACCAGTTACATTGGCATCAAATGAAAGAACTTGATAAGTAAAAACAATTCAGTTACCTTTTAGTAAAAGCTTGTTTAAAAAAATGTTTATTCTTGTATAAGTAAAGTCGAATGCTTGACCACCTCTATACGCAACTCTGCTATGAGTATAATGCTCATTGGACAAAAACAACTTATTTAATTCCTATATTACAATGAAGGATGTTGGTATTTCCAAACCACTACTAGTATAGTTCTCAGCAAGATATACTAAATAACTAGCTACTACATACTAGCAGATTCACTAGCGTGGCTACTAGCGTGGCTATAAAATTAAAGAGGCTACAACAATTAAAAACTATTTATTAATACAGATTAAATATAATATTCTCGGCAGTCTGACATAAAATGGTAAAATTCGTAAATTGCAATGAAGGAATTAACTATGCACTATTATCAGAGAAAATGTAATAATAAAAGAAATACAGTTTAAAAAAACAACATATTTATTATTAGTAATAAAAATTGCACACGATTCAAAACCTAAATAAAAAAAAACTATAAAATGCTCATAATAAGAACTCAACCAAATAGTTGATAAATTCGTTGCGCTAAAATAAAATTGGTAAAAAATCATATCACTTAAAGTAAGATTTACATTAACAATACTGTCATGATTTGTTCTAATAAAATCATTTTATACTTATGTAATAATTACGTTTGTTGGGTCACGGTGGGTAGGTTCAGCAGGATGTCCTCCAAATACGTCATGGCACTTTTTAATATTTGTACTTCGCATTCCTTTAACAGCTTTACGTTTTTCCTAAAAATTAAACAAAAAAGTTACTTGTTAATCGGAATTTTGATGCGTTTTAATGGCTGGAAATGGATACTTTAATAACAAAATAATCCGGTAATCGGTTTTGGTAGTCGGAAGGTAAACTTATATCATATAAAATGTAAATATACAATTTGAAAAAAAAAAAAAAAAACAATGAATGGGAAAAAAAAATCCCTGTTTGTCATAGTTCTAAGATTGGAAGGTGCACCCCTCAGTGTCAGTCGAGTCGATATATCGAGCCACTTGGAATGCCAGGCTATACTGGCTTCTAGGAAGATTGGTATCATTAATAAAGCCAGGCGGTATTTTACACACCGACATCGTCGTCAACTATATAAATATAAAGCCCAGGTTCGACCTCACATGGAATACTGTTCGCATCTCGGGGCCGGTGCGTCCCGGTGCTTGCTTGCTTGCTTGCTTCATTTGACCGCGTACAATGAAGAGCAGTTTGAATTGTCGGTGACCCATTGATCTCGGATCAGCTGGACTCTCACTACACGTAGACATGTAGCGTCTCTTTGCGTTCTATACAAATTATATCACGGAAAGTGGCCAGTCGAAGCTGTTTGATTTGATACCTGCCGCTGAGTTCCACTATCGTACAACTCGCCATAAATTTAAATTCCATCATATCATCTTAATAATTAGCGATCTACTATAGTACGTTTCTTAAGACATTTTAAACCACGAACGGTGAAACTGTGGAATCAACTTCTCTCTGCGGTATTTCCAAACAATTATGATATGGGAGCCCTCAAGAACAGAGTCTTTATTTTCCTTAAAGGGCTGGCAACGACTCGGCGACGGCGGTGGTGAGTGGTTTCCATAAGGCTACCCACATGTTCGTTTGCCCCCCTCTCATATAAAAAATCTATCTATCGATATTTATGTATATGTTTTACGGTTTAATTCATGTATGTTTGTTTATATTGTTTTGGTAGTATGTATAACTGTTTTAAAGGAAACATTAATTACATTCATTCATCATATAACTGCATTCGTGATTTCCTCCGTCTTATAAATTGTATAGCACGCAAAGAAACGCAAAATCTCTACGTGTAGAGAGAAAGTCCACTGGATCTAGGATCATTGGGTCACCGACGATTCGAATTGCTCTTTGTTGTATGCGGTCAAATGGGGCAAGTACTGGGCGCACTGGCTCAGAGATGCGAACAGTATTCCATTTATATAGTTGAAGGCGATGTCGGGGTGTAAAATATCGCCTGGCTTTATTGATGATATCGAACTTCCTAGAAGCAAGTTTAGCCTGGCATTCCATGTGGCCGCAAAACTGAACATCACTCGATATGTCGACACCCAGGATGCCAATGCTAGGACAAACAATAAGGCGAGCACCTTCCAATATAGGAGCTACGACATACGAGGACTTTCTTGCTATCTTTTGGGTTTTTTTTTCCAAAATGACCATCAATAGTTACATTGGCTAGTTGTTTCATTGTTACTATTCTTAACGTACTGTTAGCTCCACAATGTACTTCTACTCGCCCGATTTTACTCCTGAATTTATTAGGTAATTTACTGTTATACTTGAAAAATGTTTGTTGAAAATGTTACTGTATGTATGAAAAACCGCTAATCGATTTACCAATATTCGAGCTGTTTCCCGGTTTGCGATATTCCATTCCGGTTTTACATTAGCATCTTGTATAATATGAAGTAATAAATATTAAATGAACGGATATCTAGGTGTGGTCGATGTTGCTTCACTTGCGCAAATTGTACGTCACGTATTTCCTTAACAAATGGACGGCACAAGCGGTAGTTTCTAATTTTTTATACGACTAAGAAAAAAAAATAGATATCCTTACTTGTTATGAGTGTTTTCCACTTGTCGAAGTTTAATTTAATGAGGGAATGACACGTTTATGATATATAGTCGTCTATATATCATAACCCTGCTCGTGCCCGGTGGCCGAATAGATAGCAATGGCTACTTTGACTCCGAGGTCGCAGGTTCGATTCTCCGCACAATACAAACATTTGTGTGTAAGAACATGTCTGTTTGTCTTGGTCTGGGTGAATTGTATGTATGTATTTAAGTACGTTTATCAGTTTTGTCAGGAGGACTGAGCACTTCGTTATACCTGTGTAATGAGCCGATGCCAGAACGGCATCGGCTCATCGGTGCTTTTGTAGGAAGCGTGTATCAGCTTGCAGCAAGTCAGCATGTACGTGTAAGCGAGCCGGTCAATGTGAGCGACGACCGCAGCCGCGCTGCATTTATCAGACGAGATAAGACACCTTCCTAGGTGTCTTATCTCGTCTGATAAATGCAGCGGGTATAATAAAGTAGTCATAGCCTCCTGGCTATGACTACTTTATTATACCTGTGTAATCAATCAATGTCGTTGTCGATGTTCTTGTAGGAAGCGTGTATCAGCTTTCAGCGAGTCAGCAGGTACGTATAAGCGCGCCGGTCATTGCCAGCGCCGACCGCATCCGCGCTGCATTTATCAGACGAGATAAGACACCTATGAGGCTTTGACCACTTTATTATACCTGTGTAATGAGTCAATGTCGTTGTCGATGTTCTTGTAGGAAGCGTGTATCAGCTTGCAGCGAGTCAGCAGGTACGTGTAAGCGCGCCGGTCAATGTCAGCGCCGACCGCATCCGCGCTGCATTTATCAGACGAGACCAGGTCGCCTGGGAGGCCTTGACTTGACCACTTCGTTAATTCCTCTGAAAATATCACATCATTAATTGTGAATAGGTTTTAAAGGAGGTTGGAAATAAAGCCTGCAATTTTTTTTATTACGTAACGTGTAAACTTATAAGTGGCTACCTAGCGATGATGATAATCAGGGTTGTAATTAAGGGGAAAAGGGGGTACTCTATTTAAAATTATGCTTGAAAAAATAATTTACCATGCTTCGTTAAAATGAGTGTGAGAGATAAAATGGCAGAGAGAGAGAGAGAAAGTCCACAGATTTTCAAAAATCAGTTCGACTATGTTCCCAAACAACACCCAATAACATTCGATCCATCAACGGACTATGTACCGTCCGATACTTGCGAAGAGATGTATAAGAAATGAATAAGTAATATTTGCTTTTATATTATTAGCTAATTCATGACAGCATTAAGTTTTCCTTAAAATTAATACTTCCTTAGAAGACATAGTTGTATATTGGTGAAAGAGTACTAACTAGTAAGCTACCAAGATTTTTACTATGAACGCATATTGCGACGTCCATACAGTTAGACATGCATCAAGTACTTTTATATGAAAAATATAGTTTAATCGTCACCTAAAAACCTACTCTAGAGTTATTCTTTGTCCAGCTCCGCAAATAAAAACAAAAAAATATATATATATAAAGAGGTGATGTAAGCTGGTTTTATAATTACAACAAATTCACGGTTCGTTACTTTAGTAGCATAATGTACAATTTATTATCGTACTGATTTACTTCTCTTGAAATTTAAATTATTATACGCATCTAGTGATGTAAGATGTTCATGTATCTAATCTATTTAGTGTAACACGTATTAGTATGTCGAAATGCACTAGAATTATGAAATCAAGATGGATGTCGCATATGTAGGTTAGTGTTACTAATTTATTTATTCAGTCAATTACACATTTAATTATAAATAATGTTTGTAAAAATAATTTATGATATAGGTAGAGTATTATTAGTAATATAAATTCGGCTTTAATAGCGTAGAGATTGTTTGACTTTGCATTAATCAAAAGCTGATTTTGCTATTAAATAATTATATGATTTTGGTGTCAGACTCCAAACAAATCAAAGAGTTTGTTGTAAGGATATTACTCGATAGAATAGAATGAAATTTTTCCATATTTATTTTAGAACAGTCGGAAGAAAAAATCAAAATATATAGTTAATTAAAGCTACATTTTTTTAAGTCTCTTATTCTGTGCTGAGTTGAGTTTATAGTCAGAAAATGTAATAAATGAAATTATTTATTTTACTTATTATGTGTTCATTTATTTACTGAACACAGGTTCACTGCTGCGTGCTATATGCCCAAAGTATTGCAGTATGCGTTGCAAGCAGATGGAGGGTAGTCGTCCGTAGGATTCCGGGATACGAGCGTACGAAATCGCGTGCGTAGGCTAGTTTATATGAATCGAAATATATAATAATAAATAAATATTCCAGGACAAATTACACACGGCCATTCAGTCCCAAACTAAGCAAAGCTTGTACTATGGGTACTAGATAACTGATATAATACATAGAAATTACCCAGACCAAGACAAACAGACATATTCATGCCCACAAATATTTGTCTTGTGCGGGGATCGAACCCGCGACCTCGGAGTCAAAGTGGCTATTGCTAACCATTCGACCCACCGGGCTCGTCATATAGCTAAACTATGATCATCATTCATCATCATCTTAACTTTGGGGTGTAAGTGGTTCATCAACATCTTTGTAACAAAGTTAACTTCACGTGCACGCGGTGACTCTCCTGACAAACAAAGCTCTGGCGAAAAGAGAGGTAGGGAGCGTAATTGTAAGCTACACGACTGGGGACTGTACCTCCACCTCACAGAATACTGCAACCAAATATCAATTCCCTTGAGGGTTGTTGTGTTCCTGCGAGTGAGTGAGGTGTGGCGGCGTGCGAGCGATATTTTATGTTGCGAGAATTAATATGGCTACGGTAACCACTTCACATCAGGCAGGACGTATGCTTGTCGGCAGACAAGCATACGGCCTGCCTGATTGATGCCTGCCTGCCTGTCTGATTTTTTATTATACTATCCACCATATGCGATCTTCCGCTTTCCGTATCCGACTGCTACCAGCCACTTTTTTAAGGGCGTTGGTCTATCTAGACAAGGGGGGCGCACTACGCTTCCTGCCCCGTTCGTAGCCTCCACTCTAGGACTTTCCACCCCCATCTGCCATCATTGACTCGACAGATGTGGCCAGCCCACTGGTAACTAAACTGGGTTATCAATGATTTATTTGCTCAAAGTAAATACCGGTACAGCGTAGCGTAAAACGTACTCAAGAATAAATTCGATACGTTTAAAATCGAAACGCCATGCGTATCAAATAGATTTAGTATTGAAAAGTGTCCAAGAGTTCTTCTTAGAAAAGTCGATCGCGTGGATTACTGGACGCGGTGCATCGAACGCGAGGAATGAAATATCGTCTGTCACAAATTAGCAAATGACTAAACACTGTCAATACGCGTGCCTTTACCGTCTACAATTGCAAATTTAGTTATCTTATTTACGTTCATAAAGATCAAACTAAATTTAGGAAAAGCAGTGATCTGCATCAATTAAATTTAAGAAATAAAAACAAACTCGCTGTGCATTTTACTAGGCTCCATAAAATCTCTAACTCGTTCCCAGGTCAATGGATACGCTTCTACAATAAACTTCCAAACGACGCGTTAAAATTATCCATGGGTAAATTTAAGAAATATATCAAAACTAGACTAGGTCGAAAGGCTTACTATTGTATCAGATTACATAAATGATAAAAGTATTTGGAAATGAATTGCTCTTGTTATGTTATGTTAATGATTATATTTGTATTTAATGTAACGATATTGACAATTAAAAGAGTCGGCCTTGAGTTTCTTGCCAGTTCTTCTCAAGAAGCCCCGTCGCCGGAACTGGCACTTAAATTCACTTTCACATTCAAGATAGTGTGATGAAAGTGAATCTAAGCTCTGCGGATTTAGAGTAGTAATGATTTGGATACATGTTCTTATATTTAATTTGTATGACGTTTCTAAGTGCTTTATAAAGTCCAAGGAATAAAGATATTTTGATTTGATTTGATTTTGATTTAACGTCACAACCCTTATTGACGTGAATACATCTTTAAAATTGTTTCTCAAAAAAAAAAAATTGTTTCTAAAAAACAATTTTAAAACAATTAATTGTTTTTTTTTAAATTGCAATTTAAAGGCAATTCATTTTTAAAGGCAATTAAAAAAAAACAAATGGTAACAGAATCGGGGGATACAGTTTGGTGTTGCAGCTACATATCTATCTCCATTCTTCATTCAATCACAACACTGGATAGATGAAGGACCAAATAATTTATTACGATAAGTAGGGACTATGGAACATCGTGAGAGGGGGAAGCGCAGCCATTTTGACCTAATTTTAGTGCATATAACGTATAACACACGTCCGTGTCCATGACACACAATGATCGTGGTGTTCATGACAGTGCACCACGATCAGGTGAAGTTGGCTTTGGTTCAAAAATAATTGTAAGCTACTTATCCCAGTTTACACGTTTTACATGTCGATGAGGAGCTCGATGCCGTCGTTGCGTGTGTCAATATAGTCGATCACGCAAGTTAAGCAACCGTAAAAAATCGTCCGTAGCCTATCTATGGATATGTTTATTTATGTCGAGCTCCTCCGTGCTTCGGAAGGCACGTTAAGCTGTCAGTCCCGGTTATTGTCTTTAGACGACAGTCATTAAGGCAAGTCAGTGGCCTTTGGGCGGCTTGAAAACATTGGCCTCCACCAATCTGCAGTTGAGTAGCGTGGTGGAGTATGTTCTCAGCCCTTTCTATTGAGGGGAGTCCCGAATTCCAGCAGTGGGAAGAATAAGGGTTGCCGACGACGACATGTCGATACGTACCTTGATTCATATTAAATATCCTAATAAAAGCGAGCAGTTCTGCACCAACAGGGTGTTCCCCCTGGTACAAGCTGTAGTGTGTGACTCCGGCGAGACCCAATTTACTGAGCAAGGACAACTTGATCTCTCGAAGAGGGTCGCTCGAACTCACTCCCAGGACAATCGTTAGACTGTCATGTTGGTTTTTTGGGTAGACAAATCTGAAAAAATACGTGAAGATATAAATACACAAACAAGAAAACTCTATTTCAAATGGAATAGAGTCGCTTATTCATTGGTATGAATAAGCAATCTATCCAATTATTGAATCGCAATAAGAGATGGTGGTAAGGGGGCTGTTATGCAAAATAGATCCAACCGACAAACTATACCAAATTGAGAGATACACACAGCGAGAAACTTCAAATCGAGTTTCGCAACAGATTCTAGCAGTTTGATGACATACGCTTCCCAAAATATATACTGCGTGATATTTTTGTTCCTATTAAACTTTAAATAGCTTTAACTTAAAAGTAACAAAATGTAGGTTGGATCTATTCTGCATAACAGGGTCCAAATATCGCTTGCACGCCGCCACCCCCACTGCGAACGCAGCATCTCCATCCTCTCTGGTGACCTCACTCACTCGCAGGCACGACAACTCTCAAGGGACTTGTTTTTTGGCTGCAATATTCTGTGAGGTGGAGGTACATTCTCCAATTGGGTAGCTTACAATTACGCTCCCTACGTCACTTTTCGCCAGAGCTTCGTTATCAGTCAGCAGGGTGCACCGCGTGCAGGTGAAGTTGGCTTTGGTTCAAAGATGTTGATGAACCAATTACACCCCAGTAATACTGCTACTAAACTGAGTACTGCAACTGATGTGATATGCCCCAGGCAGTGATATAATCAATAACCAATCACTTGAATAATGCGATTATATCACACGTTATGAATCAGGAAGACGACTGTTTAGCGTAATGAGTAATCATTTACGTACGTTGAAGAATAGTCAACAGTGAAACAGATACACGAACGGAGCTGAATTCAATCTGAGTTCCTGAATCGCAGAGTTAAATAAAACCACATCCCGGCCACTCCATACAAATGTCCCGGCGTATACTACTACCAAACCCCGGCCACTCCATACAAAAATGGCGCTTTTGCATGTAGTAACCAAATGACGTCTGTACACGTGCCTATGTTTGAGTGACGTTCTCTAGGGCTGACATTATACAATTATTAGTCCGACATGTAAGGGGGTATAAGTGGTTCATCAACATCTTTGAACCAAAGTCAATCTTACCTGCATGGGGTACACCCTGCTGACTGAGAACGAGGCTCTGACGAAAAGAGAGGTAGGACATAGCGTATTTTTTAAGCAGCCCGACTGACGAAGTACCACCGCCTCACAGAATACCGCAGTCAAATAACAATTTCCTTGAGGGTTGTTGTGTTCCTGCGAGTGAGTGAGGTCACCAGAGAGGATGGAGTTGCTGCGTTGATGGCATGGCGCGAGCGATATTTAATGTTGCGACCGTTAATATGGTTACGGTAACCGCTTCACATCAGGTGGGCGTAGTGAAGAAAAAAAATACATAGTAAATACACTACACTGACTTCAGCCAATATTTACAAAACGGCTTGTATAATTGCTATTGCTAACTTACCCAAAATGTTATATTTTCTAATCACCACTAAATCAAACGTTCGCCTTCCGAACACCGGTTCATTGTAATGGTCAAACCATTTCATTCTTACTAATTGTAGCTTTTTACTATTCATATAAATGCATGCGCAATGATTTGATTCATTTTCATAATTCATATGGAACAAACGTAATTTAAAACTAATACCACACATGACATCACGCACAATAAACATTGAAATGTAAATAAGAAAATTGTAAACATTAACAATTAACCACCATAACTCAAGTGACAGCAATGTCAATTCCGCGTCTGCGCACTCACTTGCTCTTTGAGACATGTAAATCTGCTATAATGCTATCCTATCCTATCCTTTTCTCATCTCTTACTAATTGTATCTTGTATCCTACTTTGACAGACATGAATTAGTTATGAACTATGGCTGCCGCACGCTTTTTAGGTAATTTATAAAAAAATCGGTACTTTATTTCATCCAAAGGGATCGAATAAATTTCTTTTTTTGACTTTCCATCTGTTGAGACATCCATCCACTGCACAAGTAACTCCCATCTTTTAAACTGAATGGAGAATAAAATACGAGCGACGTCAATTTGTAGGACGTTGCATCCATTGCGAACGGTTCCAAATCGGTCTCATAAGGGAGGTGAGGTCGACTAGTGAGAGCGGCAGAGAGTGTCCATACTGTACGTTAGTACTATTACTTATACTGTGCTACTACATAAACAAGGACCGTCTGAGATACGCTTTTCACAGACGAATATGCGTGTGTGCGTGCGGCGCCATAGAAACAGTTCCAGATTTGTCTCACAGGGGAGGTGAGGTCGATACCATAGAGCGGCAGGGAGTGGCCATACTGTTCATTACTTATAATGTGATAAAACATAATGGCGTGACATTATGTTTTATTACAAGCTTTTATTTACTTTCACCTGTCCCGTTGTCTGTAATCAAATCTTGCAACTTAAATTTGATCCACTTCCCGGTTACTGATCGAGCTGAAATTTTGCATGCATATGTAAATCGGATGACAATGCAATATTTTCATGACATGGAGCTGATCTGATGATGGAGGGGGAAGATGGCCATAGGAACTTGGTAATTACACGACACAACCCCATCGAGTTTGGGCTCATATGATTTGTCTTGACGAGTACTTTGATGCTAGATGGTAACCAGGGTCTGATGAAGGAGGGGGAAGATGGCCATAGGGACTCGGTAATTAAACGCCACAACCCCATCGAGTTTGGGCTCGTATGATTCGTCTTGACGAGTACTTTGGTACTAGATGGTAACCAGGGTCTGATGATGGAGCGGGAAGATGGCCATAGGAACTCGGTAATTAAACGACACTACCCCATCGAGTTTGGGCTCATTTGATTCGTCTTGATAAGTACTTTGGTGCTAGATGGTAACCAGGGTCTGATGATGGAGGGAGAAGATGTCCATAGGAACTCGGTAATTAAACGACACTACCTCATCGAGTTTGGGCTCGTTTGATTGGTCTTTATAAGTACTTTGGTGCTAGATGGTAACCAGGAACTGATGATGGAGAGGGAATATGGCCATAGGAACTCGGTAATTAAGTGACACAACCATTTTTGATGGGTAGTAAGTGGTGGTGGTTTGATGGGCGTAAATATACAACAATATATATGCGAAATAGAACTAAAAATTAAAAATAAAATTAAAAGAAAAAATCTTTCTTAAAAACAAGCTTTTATTACTTCTTAATAAAAAGAACTAAAAAGTAATAAATAATTTAAACCTGATAAGATCCAATTTTTTAAAAATAAAAGCGTGTTACATTGTGTTTTCAAAACAAAAATAATGAAGGTGTAATATGGTAAATGTTCTATCACAATTTAACACGCTTTTATTTATAAAAAATTGGATCTTATCAGGTTTAAATTATTTATTACTTTTTAGTTCTTTTTATTAAGAAGTAATAAAAGCTTGTTTTTAAGAAAGATTTTTTCTTTTAATTTTTTCGATGAGCCCGATGGTCGAATGGTTAGCAATGGCCACTTTGAATCCGAGGTTGCGGGTTCGATTCCCACACAGGACAAATATATGTGTGCATGAACATGTCTGTTTGTCTTGGTTAGGTGTTTTCTATATATTATATGTATGTATTTACAAAAACAATGTATTTAAGTATAATATCAGTTGTCTAGTACCCATATGTCCAGAAATATTTATTAATTATTATTATTTAGATACACAAACGGAGTTGAACTCAGGCTCATACTAATATGTTTTATTTAACTCTGCGATTCAGCCCCCTTACCACCATCTCTTATTGCGATTCAATAATTGAATAGATTACTTATTCATACCAATGAATAAGCGTCTCTATTCCATTTGAAATAGAGTCGCTTATTCATTGGTATGAATAAGCATTCTATTCAGTTATTGAATCACAATAAGAGATGGTGGTAAGGGGGCTGGTCTAGTTGAGTGGAACGAGTGGAGCGAACGGGACGTTTATATACGTCGAAAAGTCATTCTTGGAAATGAATACGCTCCAAAACCACTGAACCGATTTTCATGAAACTTGTCACAATTAAAGACTTCGACATGCTTGAGGTTAGTATCGAAAAAAAAATGAGATCGATCATGGCCTTGAGGAATGATCATCAAATACATCAAATTCATTGAAATCAATGGAAAGTATACACTTAGCGAATCTAATCGCTCCACTCAACCTCGATTAGGGTCCCGTGGTCTAGAATCAGGGGGGCTAGCCAAATGGCAGTTTGCGAAGTAAAAAAGCGTAGCGATCGCTAATTTGAACTGTGGAGCTCATACTAAAATGTTCGAATTGACAAATGTCACGTGATCTATCTAACGTTCGTTACGCTACGAATTACACTTGGCTAGGGGGGCAGGCCTAGTTAACATTTTGTTTGGCTCCCGAGATGATTTCTCCCGCGCACTATCCATCCAATCGTGGAATGAACTCCCTGTCTAAATTTTCACAGACGACAGTATCTGATGCTTCATTTTTTAAAACATCAACACGACTTTGTGGTCGTGTTGATGTTTTCAATCCCTACGGTGACGGTCCCTACGTATAAAGCGACATGTCAAAAATGGTAATTTTTTTTTATTGCATAAATTGCTATAGATTGCCCGTAAAAAACATTTTATTTTTTATTTTATTGATTTGTATATAATTAAAAAGTAAGAAATTAACTCATTTGTCCAATAATAATATTCTTTAATTACTATATCGTTGTATATGCAGACATGTCTGAAATGACATGTCGCTTTATACGTAGGGACCGTCGCAATGATGTTTTTGTCTACGTTGTAAAGTACCTCGACATTCGGTAGCATGCGAGTTATGGAGATATGATACATCTCCCCATATGCTCTTTTACTTTCTTATTTATTTAAAACCTTATTAACTGGTAAATTAGGCGGACGTAATGCTAATTGCATTCAATACCAGTCGACCATTGGCAGTGGAGAAAATTACGAATGCGGTTAAATGATGGGTGAATCCAACAGTAAAAAAAAAAATATATATCATAGCTATGCAAGTACAAATTGAAACTTGGACATACCCGTTGTGCAAGAAAAGGTCCGCGTTTGATCTTGCGCCATAAAATATGAAGACCTGTTCACCAGCTTGGAAATCTCGCAGAGCGTAGCATTCCCCTCTGTTTAACTCGTTGTTGAAGTCTGTTGTGATCTGCATATAGAGGATTATTTTGGCATTTCGATAACAGGTTTTTTTTTATACCACTAGGGTGGCAAACAAGCAAACGGCTCGCCTGATGGCTAGCAGTCATCGTAGGTTATGGACGCTTGCGACATCAGAGGCATCACTCACGCGTTGCCGACCTTCAAAAACCCTTTGGGCGTCAAAGGGTTTTTGAAGGCTTTGACGCCCTTCTTGAAAAACTCCATATTGATGTGAGGCGGTTACCGTAGCCATGTTAACGCTTACAACTTGTAATATCGCTCGCACGTCGCCACCCCCGCTGTCAACGCAGCGATTCCTTCCTTTCTGGTGACCTTTATCAGTCGCAGGAACTCAACAACCCTCAAGGGAACTGTTATTTGGCCCCGGTATTCTGTGAGGTAGAGCTACTTATTATATTGATATTTATGCCCAACGCATGTAACTAGGCATTTATAGGGCATTTACAGGTACTTCATCATCATCAGGCCATTTTTAGTCTCCACTACAGCACGACTCTCTCTCATCCGTCACAGACATAAGGAGGATTTGGCCTACACTCCCCACGCTGGCCAGACGGGTTGGGGAGGCCTGATCGATGTTTTATAATGTATTTCTCTTAGTCGGCTTGTACGACATCCACGGGAAGAGACGGAGTGATTTTATTCTAGTCTGCCGGAAACCACACGGCGATTTACAGGTACTTACTGGGCGCTTATTGTAAATGCCTGGCATTTTGCCCATCTCTAGGCGAGAGTAATGAACATGCCATATATCTGTTTGCCTCTTGAACGATCTACTATTAATACAATAGTTAGGTACCTTGCCATGTTCGTGGTTGCACATATCCCATAGAGGTATGAATGCTGTCACATCTGCATTTGATAGTTGGATATTATTTTGCCTCGTCATCACAGTAGATACCGCCCACCTGTAGAGAAAACACCACTAAAATTAATAATTGGAACTCATTACGTTCCGCTACCACTGTGTTTTTTTTGAGTAGTCTGAAATATTAGCGTCAACAATATGTGACAGGAAACAGTAAAGTTCATTACAGTGTCATATGTACGTGAATATACCCCTCCGTATCAGAATGTCAAATTAGCAAAATGACCCTGATGCATTAACGACATGAAAGCCTGACAAAAAGAGAATTATATAATTATAGAAAAGTAAACTTTAATTCTTATTTTTTTCTAAATGGACTGACGAGTTCAAAAAAGTAGCGGGATATGGATATAAAGCGGAGGATCACATGTGGTGGAAAGTATTGGGAAATACCTAAATTCAGCAGTGGGTAGATACTCGTACATGTTGATAATGATGATGTTATAATCATACTTTTTAATGCAGTTACAAGGCAGCCTTGGTACTGAGATGGAAATTTATGACATCTACGAGTAGCTATAAACATAGCTATTTGCTGACGAGTAGCCCTTCTACTATGGAAGTTTTAGAGTCATGTGTCCCGCATGCCGATTTATTCGCTATGTTATGTCGACAATAAATGTTAACTCCATAGCCTCAATACACATTTTACAGACCCCCCTGGGTCTTGGCGTGTCATTTACGAACGCAGATCACGCGCAGCCTTTTATTTTGATGGTGGTCTTGTTCTGAGTTTGACTTGGGCTTTCTCTAGGCACGCGTGATTGTTGCTTCTGCTGTTGAGCATTTATGAGCTGCGATGACATCAAGTACTCGCACGCTTTTTAGAAGAAGTCCTTTTTAAAATATTTTTAGATATTTTTAAATTATAAAAAGATAATTTATAATTTAAAAATAACTAAAAATATTTTAAAAAAGGTCTTCTAATATATTACCATAACCAAATTAATAAGTCCATTACGAGTAAGTATATATTTTTGTCACTTTCTATTTTATGTGTAATAAATATGTATAATGATACACATTCTATGTAACAATATATATTCTCATTGTAAGCTACTTATGTTCAGAAAAAAAAAAAGAAAATATTGTAATCATTTATTTACACTTTATGTTTTCTCAAGTAAGTGACTTGTTGTTAATGAGAAGATTAAGAAAGATTCTTTGACCTGGAGTCTTAAATACTAACTTTATGGCAGTTGGAATATCCGAAAAATCTATAGCTTCTAGCTATAGATTTTTCGGATATCATCAGAATACTCAATATAATTGGTGAAATAAAAGGGAATAGTCTCAGGAGAGATGATGACCAAGGCGCAAGGCGTTGGACTTGCCTGAAAAAAGGCGTGGTAGAGGACGCCAGCTGGCAACGTGGTGGACGAATATGTGAACAAGACACAGCTGCATCAACAGATAACATGGCGAAAAAAAGTTAGGAGAGCCGATCCCATATAAAGTGGGAATACGAAAAGAAGAAGAAGGAAAGGGAACAGCCTCCGATGGCTTAACGATGTCGAGATGATGGGCGAAGATCGGACATTTTTTCCTGTATTGCCCGAGTCACCCACTTGCCACGTCAGCCAATTGGGTCGTCCAAATACTGCTGAAGAAGAAGAGGTGATCTACGCCCGGTTCAAGTGAAAAATTGGAATCGCGCTATACCAAGGCCAATGGCATCATTTAGTGTCAGGATACGTACATAGGATCAAATAGACGGACATATGTACATATGCATTATTGAAATATGATGTTCGAGTATGTGATTGGAAATACGTCGCTGGTCGCTAATACGCGGTAATCACGCAATCTACGAACATTTCACTTGATAAACAAGCGCTTTTTTTTACTAAATGGCATAAACAATGCGTTTTCAAATAGCGTAACTAATTTGATAATTATTAGTAGATTGCAAGAGGTTCATTTGGAGGCCATAACACTGGCCTCCGCCAACCGCAATTGAGCAGCGTGGTGGAGTAAGCTCTAAGCCCCTTCGATTGAGGGAAACTAATATCCCAGCAGTGGGACGAATAAGGGTTGACGACGAAGAGGCTCACTACCTTTAACAAAAGCCAACCTACAGGTAAGGTTGGCACATACATGTGGTGCACCCTGGCGATTAGCTAACGAGGCGATAGAGAAAGTGAGATAGGGCATGTTGTCCCCGATTGGGGAAGTACCTCCAGTTCACAGAAGAATTAGATTCGGTTTTCACAGTTCTATTGCTCTCACTTAAAATATGGGTCATGATCTGATTATGATATGTCAGATAGCGAAGTTATTAACTTACTAACTTAACTAATAATAACATGCTTCCGACCGCTTCTTAGCGAGCGTGAATGTCGGTATTCGAGCAAATTTTTGGCCATCCCTAGAGAACAGCTATTTTTTACGGGATAAAAGGTATCTAATGATATATTTTGGACTTTAATATGACGTTTGCAAAAAAAATATGGCAATTGGTTCAGAGTTAAGGCACACCCCGGTCACTCCATATAAATTTCGCGTCGTTCAATATTACATAAATGATGATGTCCGTACAGAGCGAGAATGAGCGTATGTGCATGCGGTGCCATAAAAACTGTTCCAGATTCGTCTGAGGGGAGTGAGGTCGACACGAGAGAGGGGCAGGGAGTGGCCATACTGTACGTAGTAGGTACTATTATTTATACTGTGGTTAAAGTGTAAAAGCGAAACAAAGAAACAAAACTACCGCACTTTCGCATTTATAATATTAGTTAATAATAATTGTTTATTTTATTAATTCTATTCGCAGAGGAAGTCGCGGGCGGTCGCTAGTAATTAACAAAACAAATAATAATATGAGCACACATAGGGCAATCTGAATACAAGAAATTATTAACAATAGGCTTTTACATAATTACAAAACATAACTCTTGCTAGCTATTGTTGGTTTCACGACAATCACATGGTTACGTGTACCGCCTACTTTCGATGCCGTTGTCTTTTTTTTTCTTTTATACTACATCGGGTGGCAGACAAGCATACGGCCCGCCTGATGTGAAGCGGTTACCGTAGGGATATTAACGCTCGCAACATAAAATATCGCTCGCGCGCCGCCACCCCCGCTGCCATCGCAGCATCTCCTTCCTTTCTAGTGACCTCACTCACTCGCAGGAACACAACAGCCCTCAAGGGAACCGTTATTTGGCTGCGGTATTCTGTGAGGTGGAGGTACATTCCCCAGTCGGGTAGCTTACAATTACGCTCCCTACCTCTCTTTTCGCCGGAGCTTCGTTTGTCAGTCAGCAGGGTGCACCGCGTGCAGGTGAAGTTGGCTTTGGTTCAAAGATGTTGATGAACCACTTACACCCCTAATATCCTGTCTGTCTACACGCTTGCTTAAAACATTTTTTTTGACGTCTTATAAATCGATGAACGCTGGCTACACGCACGAAAAAGCATGATTCATTGTCACGTTCCGCCTGAGCTGAGAGTGCAAGCGAGAGCGCGGCTTGTGACTATCTCTCTTCCACTCCATCGGCCGATGTTTTCTTATGACGTTATCACGTAAAATTATCGTCCGTAAGCCGAGTTTACAGACAACCAATTGTTATATAAGAAGGGGGCATATGAGCATGTGGGTCAACTGGAAAGCAATCACCACCGCCCATAAGATCAGCAACACCAAGGGGTCGCTGATCCGTTGCCAGCCTATACTCCTTCCTTTCTTTCTTTCCGGTGATATCACTCACTCGCAGGAACACAACCCTCAAGGGAATTGTTATTTGGCTGCGGTACTCTTTGGGGTATTTAGTTTAGGTACTTACTTTTACTTCCGCAGTCGGGCAGCTTAAAAAATACACTAAAAAATACCCTACCTCTCTTTTCACCAGAGCTTCGTTTGTCAGTAGGGTGCACCACGTGCAGGTGAGGTTGGTTTTGGTTCAAAGATGTTGATGAACCACTTACACCCCAAAATTTTACTTATATATCAGTTGTTTGGCCCTGGCAAAAGAGACGAAAGTCGCAGCATAATGTTAAGCTACCCGACTGTGGAACTACCTCCACCTCACAGCTGGCAGATCACAGCTAAATATAACAATTTCTTAGCGGTGTAACCTAGATGTTATTGTGTTCCTGCGAGTGAGTGAAGTTACAAAAAAAGGAATTACGGCGATATGCAAGCGTCTATAGGCTAATACGGTCACCACTTCGCATAAGGTGGGCTGTAACTTGTCTTCTACTCGACGTATAAAGTAAATCATACACGTGAGTGAACTGATCTCTTAATCTGAAATATGAATTGAATATGTTTAAACTATGTACACTTTCTATGCAAATTCAGAAGCGAGTAGGAGCACGTAACACGTGAGAGCTCTATTAATAATCGTTACATATTTAAATTATTGTACCAAGTTTTTAGATTCCATATCAGGTACATTTTGGGGTGTAAGTGGTTCATCAACATCTTTGAACCAAAGCCAACTTTACCTGCACGTGGTGCACCCTGCTGACTGACAAACGAAGCTCTGGCGAAAAGAGAGGTAGGGAGCGTAATTGTAAGCTACCCGACTGGGTAATGTACCTCCACCTCACAGAATACCGCAGCCAAATAACAATTCCCTTGAGGGTTGTTGTATTCCTGCGAGTGAGTGAGGTTACCAGAAAGGAAGGAAGGAGATGCTGCGTTGGCAGCGGGGGTGGCGACACGCGAGCGATATTTTATGTCGCGAGCGTTAATATGGCTACGGTAACCGCTTCACATCAGACGGGCCGTATGCTTGTTTGCCACCCGACGTAGTATAAAAAAAAAGTATAAAGTTTAGGTAGAAATGCGTTAATATGACGTATATTATTATGTTGATCAACAACAATCGACAATCTCATATTGACGAATGGGGTGTAGGTGTTCACTATAACCTTTAGAGCCAAAGCTAACCTCGCCTGCAGGTGCACCCTGCCGATTAGTGAAAGAGGCACTGGCAAAAGAGAGGTAGGGTAGCGTAGTTGTAAGCTGCCCGACTGGGGAAGTAAACATGCACCTCGCGGAATCCCGCAGACAAATAACAATTCCCTTGTAAATTTGTATCGTAAACTCTCAACAACAACCTCACACCAACAACACGTTATTGCGAAATTAGTGAAATATTTACTGTCGTACTTCCGTTTTGTCGTAAAAGTCATCCGTCATAGAAGTAGAAGTAAATTCCGGTCGCGCTTTGGAGCTAACTGACATGTATCATTCTGTTTGTAAGTAGCGATCGGAACGGAGCGACATACCATTTAAGGTATGAAAGTACTGGTGATATAAACAGGCTTTACTATGAGGATTGTTGCGAAATCGCCTATATATTTGAAATATGGTAGGAATTTTGGGGTGCAAGTGGCCCACCATCATCATCTTTGAGCTAAAGCGAACCTCACCTGGGGCCCTACCGCCGAAGCTGAAGGCGATTACAATCGAATAATTTGATTCCAAAAATAATTCTTAGATTAACGTTAATGACAAATTTCTTCAGATTAGTTGGTAGAATAGGCTATTTGACAATGTTCAAAAATTGTGTAAATTATTTAATAATATCGTAAAATACACAACACTATAAAGATCTGCAAACTTTCATTCTAATATCTTTCGTCAGACTTATTTTAGGTTCGATCAAAGTTTGGCGGGAAAGTCCATTTTAAAAGTCTATATTATAGTCAAGTCAAGTATTATAGAAAGTCCATTTTATAGTCATAAAAATAAAAAAATCCAATGGTAATCGACTTCAGCTTCGGCGATAGGCCCCCTGCTGATTAATAAACGGAGCTCTGGCAAAAGACTGCCCCACTGCAGAAATACCTTCACAGAAGACCGCAGTCAAGTAACAATTTCCTAGATAATCTGGAGAGTTGTTGGGATCCTGCGAGTGAGTGAGATCATCAGAAAGAAAGGAACTACTGTGTTGACAGCGGCAGTGGCGGTGCGCGAGCGATGTTTCATGTTTAAGCGTCTATAGGCTACGGTCACATCTGACGTGTATGCTTGTTTGCCACTCGACGTAGTATGAAGATTTAAAAGATATCTTCTGTTAATATATAGATGTGAAATAAGGACGTGAAATACGCGCATATCTCGGATAATTTCCAAAAATCCTTATTTAACATCTATATCTACAAGATAATGAGTATTGAGTACAGACCAGTGAGTAATAAGATGAGCAGGAGCTCGGTGGCGTCGTTGCGTGTCAGTCTAATCGAACACGCAAGTTAAGCAACGTCGACCGTAGCCTGTCCATAGATGGGTTTATTTATCTCGAGCTCCTCGGCTGTTGCCATTATAGATGACAGTCGTTAAGCCAAGTCAGTAGCCTTTAGGCGGCCTGAAAAGACTTCCCTCCGCCAACTTGCATTTGACCAGCGTGCTCCTACCACACTCCACGTATGCTCTGTACCCCTTCGATTGAGGAGAGGCCCAGAAGTGGTATAAATAATGGTTGACGACGAGGACGACATGATAATGAAGATGATGAAGAAGGTGAATAAGGATTTTTCGAAATTCCCACAGGACTCTGAGATACACGCGTAAGAAGAGGGCGAAAGTTGGTAATAAATTGCCTTGTTTTGCCAATATATTTATTAATTACCTCGCAATCCGGACGGGTTACTTTCACATCGTTAAAACATCGCCACTCATTTACAAATATATATTATGTTTATGTAATATGTGTAACACGGATCAGTAAACTGGTAGCGGTTCTAATAAATATTTCAACGACACGCATTTTATGTCCATACCTATACCACTGACTGATGTATTAGGTAATTTGAATTTGCATATTACTTTTAATGCAAAACGCCCTGTCGCATTAGAAAAGTACAGCAAGATAAGTTAAAACTAGACAATTTCTGTCACTTCGTTCCCAATAACGATCAGGTATCAATTATTGTGACGAGCCCGGTGGTCGAATGGCTAACAATGGCTACTTTGAGTCCGAGGTCGCGGGTTCGATCCCCGCACAAGACAAACATTTGTTTGCATAAACATGTCTGTTTGTCTAGGCCTTGGTGTTTTCTATGTATTATAAGTATGTAGTCACAAAAAAAAATGTATTTAAGTACATTTATCACTTCTCTAGTATCCATAGTCCTGTATCCCAGCAGTGGGATGAATGAGCGTTGACGAAGAAGAAGAATAAGAAACGGAACACGTTTTCATGCAAAAGATTACAGTAGCGTGGCGATACTATCAACTCTTCTTTATTATATTTTATATAATAACGCAATGGTTGTTCCCATTCCACGTTCATATCAATCGTGCATGTTATTTGCTATAACGAGCTTTTTGTGCTACGAGTATATCACTCCGATCTCACTTAAGCAGAACACCTCAAACTAAGACAAATTTTCAAGGAAGGGCTCAAAAATAAAATTAGGAAGAAAGTGTAAAATTAAATATAAAGTAGGTATCTAAAATTGCCAAAGAAACATTGAAGCCCGAACATAAATAAAAATAATATAGTCTGGACATCATTATGTCATATATTATGTATATATACATATATTTTTATGTACATACATATTATTTTTATTTGTTTATATGAAGTTTTAATTTAACGTAGCAATATCTTAAGTTAAGAGCCATATTACATATCGACTGTGATTTTTGCGTAAAATGGCCAATTTTGGCGTTCTTGATCTCGGAAACAAAAATACATTAACAATGTTGACTTATCGAATAGTACAGAATAGCTATTGGTTTAGTTCATAGCGGCCTTGCTTTTTGTAAATTTTACTTAACTTTTTAATTAAATCCAAAATTGCAGAGAAATATTTTCATAAAATGCGCATATTCACTTTTTTGAGCTCCTGGATTGTACTACTGTTCCGAACAAATGAAATAAAATAAAATAGAATGTTATTTCTTATATAGTCGTTTAGTTCGTAGCGGCCTCAGAATTTTGAAATATCATTGATTTAATATAGAAAAAAAAACATTCTTTTAACCAAAAAAACTTCGAAAATCGCTTTAAGTAAACTGTTAATTTCTCGAATAAACGATAATATTATTGAGCAAAATTTATACGAGAATAATTGTTACTTCATGATGAATAAACTTTGTAGCATGAATTTATTATCTTATTTCAATAAAAACGATAAATATAACTTCAAAATTACTACAAAAAACGATGCACCGGCGGCCTTCGCGCGCGGGTTTAGCTATATATAGAACTAAGCGACCCGCCCCGGCTTCGCACGGGTGCAATGCTGATACTAAATGTACTACAGAAGGTCTTTGCGCTTTGTCATATCCAGTCCTTCCCCAGTTATAGGCACACGCCGCCGGCTCCGCGGCCGGTACCGCCACAGCCGTTATGTCCCTGCATTTTAAATGTGTAATATATTCTAAACTATTCATTTAAATTACATGCTGTGAAGGGCCATATTGATCTATATTAAATGCGCAATGTATTTAAGGTACTTAATTGGATAAGGATTAATTCTGTATTGCTTAAAATCGCTTCGTAAATAAGGCATTATTTCTTGTAAAAAGCAAAGGATAAAATAACGGTTATTGTGTGTTACCACTAAGAGATAGACATATACCATCGCGAACTTTTTTGTAGACCATTTTAAGGTGAACAATACTGTACTACATTATTTTGATCTATCTCGTTGGGTTCAGCCAGCGTTTGCAATGAAAGAGCAAAAAAATGTGTTTATTTACGACATCACATTAGAAACCTCTAAATTATCAGTGTTTTTCTACTATGTTATGCATATATTATACATATAAACTTTCCAGTTGAATCACTCTATCTATTAAAAAAAACCGCATCATAATCCGTTGCGTAGTTTCAAAGATTTAAGCATACAAAGGGACATAGGGACAGAGAAAGCGACTTTGTTTTATACTATGTAGTGATACTGCGCGAGAGCTCATCAGTGTGCAAATGTAATAGGGCTCTTAATCTACAGTAATAGCTTTCGAAAAATCACGGGATTTGTGACCAAATACGAAGACCAAGTACATATCCTCCATTGGAGAAAATTGATAAAATAGCGGTATGTACCCTACGAATTACGAATTCATATTACCTACACGTGCCATGCCATGTTCCAGGTACCATGTTATGTACTGTAATTCATTTTAGGTTTGGAATAAATAATTACATTATATATTTTTTCGCGGCTCTAAGTAATGATAACATGCTGCTAAGTAAAAAATAAAAATTAAAAAGGCCGATCCAAATCGCACTACTAGCACTATCAAATAAATAAATATATCAAAAAAAGCTAGACTTCACACCACAACCGTTATAGACGCAGCACTGAAAGTGAGAAGTGAGGAAAATCGGCATACTGAACTTTGAGAACCTCTATAAACAAACCATATTACGCGCATGTTTGCTGAAGAAAGTAAAAGCTGTGCGAAACTCTATAGAGATAGACACAATGACCCGGGATGATACCATCGAACGAGTATGAGAATTCACTTATTAAATTAGGAAACAACAATTGAAATAATGAGGAAAATTTGACTCGTTTAGATAGATATCTGATCAGGTATTCCAAATGTAGACGGGGTCTTGTCAACTAACAATGTCTATTTTTACCAAATTTTATTTAGTTTCGCAGCGCTGTCTGTACTCAAATCTTTCAGGTTACTTTTACCCACATCTCAGTGTCCGATCAAGTCGAAATTGACACATTCGTTTGCTTCTCGTGACAATGCACTAATGGGACTAGATGGTGCTGTGTAAATTGTCCAGAAATATTTATTTATGTATTTAAAAAAAATGCGTAATATCCTAAAGGTCACTTTTAATCCAATATGGCAAGTCGATTCATAATTATGGGTATCAAATGAAAAGGCTTGATGAGCGAAATGCAATCAGTAAACCATCACCATTAGTTTTTCCGGGTTGTCATTAATGTCCCAAGTATTTGAGTACGCGTTGCACGCAGGTGGTGGATAGTCGCTGCTGGATACCAAGTCTGAGCTGAGTCTTTCAGTTACCTGGACACTGCGACATTCAGCGTCCAGGTAGAGGCAATGAGAGTTGTGTCATCCGCATATCGCAAATTCGAGAACCTGACACCGCCCATTTTGATGCCTTCATCCCATCCCTCGAGAGTTTTTCGCATTATATGTTCTACAAAGATATTGAAAAGAATGGGAGAGATAATGCATCTTTGCCTAACTTCCCCTAACCCCCCGACATTGCCTTCAACTATATAAAGCCCAGGAATTTCACATTCACATGGAATACTGTTCGCACCTCTGGGCCGTTGCGCCCTAATAGTTGCTTCCTCCATTTGCTTGTGAAAGTTTAAAATTATAATGATAAAATTATTTCATGCCTAAGTTCCCATACTTATTAATCTATGCAAATACTATCAGCTCTACAATCTTTACGCCATAATCTGGGCATAATGGAGTTACGTCATTGCACTGTATGCACTTAAACCGTGGGTCGTAAGATCTTAAATAAAATGTTCATTAAAAATAGTTTGCAGCTTTAAGCTTCTCTTTGTTCCATTATGTCACCGTAGATAATAAATTTAAGTAGAGTCACTCTCTGACTTCTATTTGAACTGATTACACAACAGTTAAGAGGGCATACTCGCGAGTTTATTTAGAATTTAGATCGATGGGTGTTTAAAAAAAGAATTGGTTCGTCAATTTTTAAAATGGTTAGATAGGTGCTCCTAAAGGAATTACTTTCCGTTAAAAATAGTTAATTTAAATAGCTAGTTATAATAAATAATGCTGAAGATATGTTGAAAAATAAAGTAATTTATTTTTCAACATATTATATTGTAAATATGAAAGTTTTTATGTTTTTTATTCAGTTACCCATTTAACATTAAAATTTGATTACCGTCTTAAAAGTTATGGCCTAAATAAGAAAAGAACGTTCGAATTGAGTAACTCTTTTTAACGTCAGCTAAAATTAGGATCAAACTGGGCTATTAAGAGATAATTTACTAATCAAACCTATGTAAATGTCAGCGGGGGTGCCAGAGCGCGAGCAAAACTACCTGTCTTCTGTTACCGCTTTGTATTAGGCGAACCGTACGCTTGTTTGGCATCCGGCGTTATATAAATAAAAATAAGTCTGGTATATCCATAAAATAATTAATGGTACAAGTGCGAGTAGAAACCTCCTCTTAATATAGATACCTGCTTGAGAGAAACGCACCCGCAAGTAGGCGTGAAAATTGAATTTGTCGGGTCGTCATGATGACGCGGAAACTAAGTTTGTTGGTTAACATCGACTGGTATTAGTCGGTTGGCACAGAAGTCGTCGAGGAAGCGAATACCTGCCCGCAAGCAAATACTGTTTTTAATGATACGGAAATTGCAATTTGCGTCGACACAAAAAGCGGTTACTGGTGTTACATACCTTATGTTTCGTTTTGAAATCTTTTTGTGTGAAATTTAATTGGTTTCTGATTTTTATGTCTTATTCGACTTCGTATATTAATTAAATATAAAATTCGTACGACCGTATTACTTAAGAGTTCGTATCTGAAATTGCGCCGATTTTGTAAAAATTGCTCATAGGCTTCGTTTTCCAGAAGTATACATACTACATTGTATTTGAGTATATATTATGAAAGACCATTCCAATTCGGACGAAGAAAACTAATTATATTGTTTATATAATAAATTAATTTGCATAAATCCACAACAACAACAGTTTTCTCGAATTTAATGGCCTCGTTTTTATAGATATTGGTAAGTTCTTCACTTCGAAAAAATACTAGACATTGTTTAAAAAGTCTTTAATTGAATAAATTAGTAAGTTTTTATTCGTTTCATATAAATTTGCTGAGAAAAAAAAATAGTTAACTCAGCCAAATTTTCGAGAAGTCGGCGCAAAAGCGATCGCTTTTTTACTATGTAGAGCAATCTCGAAACACGATAAATTATATAATGGAAATCGATGTACCCCATGATTTTAATTTGCCAAAAATGGATGATATCAATTACATACGAGTATATTCTACCTGCATGTTAAAATTATTTAGATAATTAAGATAATAATTCAAGTAAACTAGTGGTTGCACAGTGGTCGAAATTCGACCATAATTAATTGAAATTATGAATTTTACAATAAACAAAAGAGTATAGTATATGCGTATGTGTGTGTCAAATACATGGTAGTGTGTGTAATGGTTTTTTATGAATAATTAAAAAAAATATTGGGATTCTGCACTCCCTCTCTATATAAACTATAAGTGTGCGAAATTTCATATTCCTCCGTCCACGCAATTTTCGTAAAAAGGGGTACAAAGTTTTTGCTTCACGTATTAATATAGATTATGTAAATATTATATATAATTAACGTATAGCTAAATGATTTGAACAGTAATTAATATTTATTGAAACAGACTGCATGATAATGTCAATACATAACGGTAAAATATTAGATACAACAGTAGTAGTAGAATACTATTTGCCTCTTTAGTGTTAACAGTTCTGACCAGTGATTTTGTCAGATAAAATTTATTATTTTTTAAATAACGATTCGTTAGGATTATATAACATGGTATAGAGAAAAGGGCAAAAGATACAAAGACGTTCATATTATCTCCGATGTAAAAGTGTAATGCGGAGATCGTGGATTGATAAAATATAGATATCAGACGTAGTCAATGATATTATATTTCTATAGATACCCATCTTATCTTATCTTATCTTAGAGTGGGTTCAGTGCTGAAGCACCGGTGACACGTCGACCCTCATGGATCTTTTGTGCTCTCCCTAATCCTTTAGTCACTCTCCCCTGACTGTCTGGAGACATGTTCCATGTACTTCAGTATGCCGCTTATTGGGAAGAGTCTATATATAGTCCTCCAGGTCCAGGTACGCCTTTCCTAGGATTTCCATTCGTTTGCCGGCTAGGGCGTCACATTGACACATCAAGTGTTTCATGGACTCGTTAGACCCTTTGCATGTTCTGCACTCTGGGCTATCAACACGTCTCATTTTGTATAGGTGTCCTTGACAGGCATAATGGCCCGTTAGTGCCCCAAGCATGAGACGCATCCGTTTTCTGTCATATTTATGTACATGTCTGTACCAATTTAATGTACTTTCGCCAATGGTTTCTTTGGAGTGTAGCATTCCACTCATTTCCTTTCATTCAGCCTGATGCCTAGACTTCGCCCTGCCATTTATAGCCCCAATTACTGTCCCATATGAGAGACCTACAAAGGGTTCAGGTCCCAAAAAGTTTTTGCTTGATCCCTCCCTTGCCTTAGATACCCATACTAAACGGTGTCAGAAAACGGTTCCTGCTGAGGGACATAGAATATGACCTTCCTTATCTTATTAGCGATTTAATATACTTGCTATCTCTTTTTTTCATCGTGCGAAAATGGCGTCAATTTTTCTTGCAAAACTATGAAATGAATAAAGTACGTGTTAAAATTATTTTTTATTATTATGTACTTTTGTGTGATATGTAATGAAACAATAATAATAAAAAAATATTCTTGGGAGAATTATACACTGCCATCTAGTCTCAAACTAAGCAAAGCTTGTATGGGTACTAGATAACTGATATTATTATACTTAAATACATTTTTTGTGAATACATACATATAATACATAGAAAACACTCATACCAAGACAAACAGACATGTTCATCACACAAATGTTTGTCATGTACGGGGATCGAACCCGCGACCCTGGAGTCAAAGTGGACATGGTTAGCCATTCGACCCCCGGGCTCATCGTTTCTTGGAATTTAATTATTTTATTTACGTAAATTATGCTATTTCGAAATAAAGAAGACGGCATTTTTATCTATCTCAATCATGAGGTAAGACAATTTGTCTCATGTTTCGGGTGTTCGTTTTTGACGCATAATGACATATCTAGGTATATAAATATAATGTCATTGGATGTAGTGCAATATTTACTTTGTAATTGTGACAAGTGTGGATGTGGCCGGCCGGACGGCGGACGGCAGTGCATTCCGCGGGGCAGGCACCGCGACGCGCACTCACATTCCGTTTCACATAATACTTAGATGCGACTCTTCTTCGATAGATAATATGGAAATGTAACGCTGTACAATCTAATAGACAGTACAGGAAAAAATATATTTTTTTACCAAAGGAATAAGCGGTTACCGTAGCCAATGAACGCTTCTCGATTTTACTATAGAATATATTATATGCTTGCAATGCAAGGACGTTGCTCGCGCATTGGTCAACGGGTCCGGTGGTCGAATGGTTAGCAATAAATAGCTACTTTGACTCCGAGGTCGCGGGTTCGATATCCGCATAAGACAAACATGTGTGTGCATGAGCATGTCTGTTTGTCTTAGTCTGGGTGGTTTCTATGTATCTATTATAAATATGTATTTAAAAAAAAGTATTTAAGTACATTTACCAGTTGTCTAATACCCATAGTATGTACAAGCTTTGTGTTTAATTTGGGATTAGATAGCGCTGTGTAAATTGTCCAGAAATATTTATTTATTTATTGGCAACCCTGCTGTTAACGTAGCATCTCATCCATCACATCTGGTGACGTATATACCGTGTATACTGTGTACAGTATAGTTATATCGTGTTTTGGTTGTAAAGATAGCAGTGATTCACTTCCGTACAATACCAACTCCCATAGATAAAGTTATAATATAATAAATCGAATTAAACTTAGATATGTGAGGGCCTGGACCATGCTGTATTTACTTGGTGTTTATATGAAATCAATAAAATATATCCGAATTCTACATAGAAGTTTGTTATGTAATATATTTTCTCTATTTTGACAAATAATAACTTTAAAATATTACTAACTACTATACGCATACTAAATATTTCCATAAAATAGACCAAGTATATCTTTTTTCTGGGAATATTTACCAGAAGAATATTTATCAGAATATAGATCATGTAGATGTATTTTCTGGGTTCGCGCGTATTCCGGTATCCCGTAGGATTTATGGAATCATTTCTTATTATGTAATCATGTAAGCATACGATTTGCTTACCATCAGGAGTTTGTATTCGTTTTTGTTACATTAGTAGTACAAAACATATTACTCCTTTACATCCCATAAAAGAACTCAACTAAGTCATGAAAGGCGAACGGTTTTATTAGAATTATTATAAAAAGTAAAATTTTCAATTTAAACTTTGTTACATTACATTGTGGTAAACAATACAATTTTCGATTACTTCAAAATTAGTTTACTTATAATAATAGTTAGATATACGTTACGCGTAAAGTTTATAACAATGAAATCGCTCTACTTCACCAAAGGTAGTTACTTAACTCTATGCTACTAATACGAGATGAGTGAATATCGATCTTATGCAATATGCATGCATATTCGGACGCACACATACACGAGAACAAACGATGATTCGCTCCACTGGCTCTTTCATTTAATTTACGATTCAAAGATATATCTATATTGTCTATAAAACGGATATGCATTCGTTAATAATACAGCTAAAAAGCCTATTGTCAGTCAAAGTGTTTTAATAAAAGTAAAACCCAAAATATGGGCAAGAGGCGGTCGAAGCAACAGTCAATTTCTGTGGAAGCACTCGATCGCGTCGAGCCGCAGCGCGCAAACGTGTGCCGCACGGACCCGCCATATTCACTTTCACGTTCAGAAACAGAAAAAAACGCGGGAAACTTGCACGAGAAATCTCGCATTTTTCGCTACGCCATACAACCAGTAACATAATTGCCTCCGACAAGTTTCAACCACCGCGATATCGGACTGTTTACAAATAGTTATGATGTGAAAATAAAAATATCGATTGTTGAATCGATCGAATAGACTACGTTTTAAAAATCGATTAATAGAGCGCGAGAAGGATTAGTTTTTGTTTTCTTCTTTCCTTCTCTTATCTATATTCTTTCGTCTTTGGAGGTTCTTCGAGTTTATAATTTCAAGTAGTGTTAATTTCGCCGCGGCTATTGACAGTGCAGTGTTAATTTAGTGCAGTGTAGACGTACTTTTTTTAAGGGTGCGTTCTGACATTTAGAAAGTTTTCTTGTTATAATATGGGTATGATTTGGAGATTCACCATGCCTTTACTGAGCACGTTGGCTGCTCTGGTTATCATAGTACATTCCGCGGAAGAGGATTTGGATCCTGAGTATCGATACGATTTACGACCGAGAGTTTTAGACACAGGAACACAGAGAGATGAACAGGTAAGTTTAAAATAATAACTTTTGTAGAGTTGGACTTGATTTTTATAGTTATCTACAAATAAATATAATCGACGAGCACGGTGGTCGAATGGCTATCAATGGCCACTTTGACTCCGAGGTCGCGTGTTCGAACCCCGCACAAGACAAATATTTGTGCGCATGATCATGTCTGTTTGTCTTGGCCTGGGTGTTTTCTATATATTATATGTATGAATAAGCAAAAAAAAAATAATAATAAGTATCCATCAGTTATCAAATTAACAAAGATTCGGTGAGCTGGATATATTATCTGACTGCTAAATTACGATAAAAATGATTACTTGGTCAGCACGTTTACATAATTTGAAGGGCGAGAAATTCATCGTCAACTATCATCGAATTTTTCCTACAAGCTAATACGTTTAAACTGATGTAAATAATATGGCTTAACAATTTTAATATTTTTTGACGAGCCCGGTGGTCGAATGGCTAGCAATGGCTACTTTGTCATCGAGGTTAGCGGGTTCGATCCCCGCACAAGACAAACATTTGTGTGCATGAACATGTCTGTTTGTCTTGATCTGGGTGGTTTCTATGTACTATAAGTATGTATTGACAAAAAAAAATGGTTTTTAAGTACATTTATCCGTTGTCTAGTAGCCATAGCTTTACATTTAATTTGGGACTAGATGGCGCTGTGTAAATTGTCCAGAAATATTTCATCATCATCAGGTCATTTTAGTCTCCACTACAGGAGCACGACCCTCTCTCGTGCGTCCCAGACAGAAGGAGGATTTGGCCTACACTCCCCACGCTGGCCAGACGGGTTGGGGAGGCCTGATGTTCGTTGTTTTATAATGTATTTACCTTAATCGCCTTGTACGACATCCACGGGAAGAGACGGAGTGATTCTATTCTAGTCTGCCGGATAACACACGGCCAAGAAATATTTATTGTTTATTTATTATATTATTTATTTTTGCGATCATAAGTTACATATCAAGTTACTATACTAACCATAAAGTTAATATTATGTATATTAACTTTATGATACTAGCTGACAGAATACATTCTTTAGCTCACTAAAACGCTATTACTTTGCCAAATTATCAAAACCATTGTTATTTCCAATACTTACTCGGGTGGTAAACAAGCATACAGTCCGCCTGATATAAACCGATTACTACCGTATATAAATATATATAGACGCTTACAAGTAGTATTGCTAACACACTAGCACCCTCGTCGCTAAATACAGCAACTCGTGCCATCTGATGACCTCACTCACTTGCAAGAAGAGAACAATACTCAAGGGTATTGGTATTGTTATTTGGTTGCGGTCTTCTGTTAGGTGGATGTATTTCTCGAGGCGGGTTCAACATGTTTTACCTCTCGCCAGAAATATATATAAAATAATGACTTCAAAGAAAATTATAAAACATATCTCTTTAATAATGCTATAACATTACATTTCCGCTGTATGGAAAATAAAACGACGTAGCGGAGAGATACCGCAAAAGTAAAAATAATTATTAATGATATTCTTACTAGCATCTCTGGTACTAATTTCGTGACGAGAGAGTGAGAGGTTTCTCATTTAATTTACTTTTACCGTCAATACAATACTTACTCGTACCTAATATCAAAATGAAACTACATAAGAACGGACTATACAAATATGATAAATAAATTTAACGACAGTAACAATTTTCATATTTATTTTTTATATGCACGTAGTGCACCCAGCGGACTAGCTAACGAGGCTATGGTGATAGTCGCCAACCCGCCTATCCAGCGTGGCATTGTGTGTGGCAAAGGGCATTACTCCCTAATGAGTTACAACCACAGTATATGACCCCCAATACCCGGTAGTCCTGGTTATCTAGCATTCCGGACCTAGCTGGTGGTTCTGATTACGGCAGGGCAAGGGGTGCTAAAAATCTCCGGCTGTCAGGTCACCACCATAAACTACCATAGCCACGTTTAACATACGGACGTTGCGACGCGATAGAGATGTCGGGAGGCTGGAGGTAGAATTGAGGTCAATCAATTGTCAGATTCTGGGACTTTCGGAAATCCGACGAGAGGGAGACTTCGCAATGAAACCGGTTCTCCCAGGGCGGTGTCGGGTTCCTCGTAAAATAACTTGGTAAATCTCGGACTACTATTCATACAAACTTACATTTGCAATTGAAATATATGGTAAAACATGCATTACAAGTTACAAGGTTAAATTGGTTTTTGAGGCAAATTAGTGTTACCTACCCTACCAGAGTGACCTAACAAGGCCAGGCGATTGTCATTTCCCTTCGTGTATATTCATCGAAGGGAGATATAATATGTTTCATTTAACTGTTCGACTTACTTTTGGAAAGAGACGATACTTCACCTCCTTCTCCAAATCAACCCATATTAATGCCCCACTGCAGGGATACCACGCTGCTCAACTGCGGGTTAGCGGAGGCCAGTATTTTCATGCAGCCCAAAGGACTTGTCTTAACGACTGTCATCAAATGACGTGTGCGTGCCCTCCGAAGCACAGAGACGGTCGAGATAATGAAACATATAGACTGCTACGGTCGACGTTGCTTAGCTTGCGTGATTGATTAGACTGAGATGCACAACGACGCCATCGAGTTGAAGGCAGGAATTTAAATCTGTTTTTAAGTTTGCTGAAAGGCATTATAAATTCTAAAATATAAAGGCTAGGCAAGGATCGATGATATCCTTGACATATAACATATTCGGTAATGTACAAATAAAACATATTCCATGTTAATGTTCATATCAAAACATAATTTTAACAAAAAAAACCGACTCCAAACATTACTCTACATTTATGTATGTAGATACAGGCTGACGATGATAATGATGATGGTGATGAAAAAAAATATGGGACCAATCTGGAAGTATGCTCTTTCAAATAAAAAAAGTTTTTTTTCAAATCGGTTTATAAATCACGGAGTAAATAAGTAAACATTAAAAAAAATACAGTCGAATTGAGAAGATTTTTTTGGAGTCGGTTAAAAACTTCATAAAACAAGACTTTATAAATACAGCTAATGTACAGAAATGGTAAAAATTCCTTTCTATCAACTCATTGTCAATTTTGGTGAAATTAAGTCATTACATTTAACCAAGCCAAAGTATTGTTCTTGACAGGAAACGAATTGGTCAAACGCAAACAATAATTGAAAGCGTCAAATTATGTTTATAAGTTAAGTTTCGTCACAACGTGGGCTACGTTGATTCGGGAAGCCAAGTTTTTTGATTTAATTTTTGACTTTTAATTACATAAATTCTAAAAAAAATTATTCTGACTCGTGTTTTATCGCAAAGGCCACGCAATAACACGGGCGGGTCGACGAGTAATTACAAGTATAAAGTATAATTATGTTTTAAATAATAGTAATTTTCAATTCATTACTAACATAAGTGTTCGTCTATGACTAAAGTGAAGTAGCTGCAATTTTACTAATGTGTTTGTTTTATTTATATGAGACGGGTGCAAACGAGCATGTGTGTCACCTGGTGGAAAGCAATCACCACCGCCCATAGAGATCAGCAACTGAGGGATCGCCGATCCATTGCCAGCCTTTTAAGCGAAATAAAGACTCTGTTCTTGAAGGCTCCCGTTTGGTAAATATTCGGAAATACCGCTGAGGGAAGTTGATTTCACAGTTCCACCGTTTTCACCGTTTGTGGTGTGCAATGCCTTATGAAGCGTACTGTAGTAGATCGCCAAATATCAAGATAATATGGAATTTTAATTTGTCGCTGAGTTCCACTATCGCACTACTCGCTATAGAGTTGTGCGATAGTGGAACTCAGCGTATCAAATCAGTCAGGTATCAAATCAAACAGCTCATCCGAGCACTCCCCGTGTAATAATTTGTATAGAACGTGTAGAGAGAGAGAGTCCAGTCGATCCAAGATCATTGGGTCATCGATGATTCGAACTGCTCTTCGTTGTATGCGGTCAATTGGAGCAAGCAAGTACTGGGGCGCACCGGTTCAGAGATACGATCAATAAATAAATAGTAGATTATTCTATGAAAATGTAATAAACGAATGAATGAGCAAAAGAAATCACTAACAATTATTTTGTATGACAGTGATGAATTAACAAAGACAAATGAATGCTAAACGGGATGTTTGTACTCTGCAAAAAGATAGCGTAGCGTAGAAAATAAAACTGATTGATGATATCTTCACATTAAAAGCTGTTAATGTACTTTAAATAAAACTTGGAAAAAAAATACAGGCTTTTATTTGAATTGTATATAAAGAGTAGGTATTTACTAAAAAGTTTACTTGGTATGGTTGGCTCATCAAGCCCTTTCGTTTGGTACCTGTATCATAGGAGGTAATGTGCAAATTGACGCCGCGATGAAACTGACGATAGTTGAACGTGACAACGTCATAAGAACGAAGAATAATACTGATGGAATGTTTGCATTTTTCAAAAGAAAATTTTAATGGAACGCCTCAGAGCGAGGTAACGCCGCATGACTCATGTTTTTTCGTGCGTGCAGCCGGCTTCTTCGAATTATAAGACGTTGTCACGTCAAAAACTTGTCAAAATTTAATCACAGAATTAACGCTCAAAAACTCGTAAGTTGGCAACAATGCGTTTAAATTTGTCTATAAAATATGATGCAATTACTCAATGCTTTATATTTTTATATACAACATTAAATAGGAAGAATACCTCAGTGATTAGTCGATATACATATATTTTAGCATTATTATTAAACATTATTTGTTATAAACTCAAGTTAGTGGAAATAATACAGAAAAAAACGAAGACCTGCGAATATTTCGTAAGTACTTATTAGTTTTTTTCTGTATAAAAATTAATACTTATGAAATATTTTCTGCAATTGACATTGTAAACAGACAGGAAAGAAAGCTGGTATATAGTCGCATGCTATAATGACAACCCGGTTGTTTAACTATTTATAGTTTCTTCCTTGAGTAAAAATGAATTATCAATATCATCCAGCCTGTAGGCGTCTCCCCTCTGTTATTACGAGTATGAATAACTATTCGGGTCAACATTTTGACAGCCTCAGAGTTATAGTCACTAGAAAGTGCACTTAAAGTGTCCTGGGTTCGAAATCCACACAATTTAAGAATAACAAAAAGAAAACATCGGACGCGCAGCATGCGCTACCATAGCGAACACGGCATTTTCATTTTCGGAGGCCATTTTAGCCCATTTCGCGTAGAAGTATCGAAAAACCATTTTGGCCACTTTCCCGAATTGATATCGGAAAACCAAGGTCACTTTACATTACTACTTTTTGATGCTCTACACGAATCCGAAGTCAGAATTTCGAAATTTTGAGTTTCATGGCAACGGACGGACAGACAGAACGACCGGACGATTTTATAAGCTCAATAAATTTCGCTGAATATTGTGTATGGAAATAAATATTAGGTTGGGGAAAAAGTCTTTTCGTATTTTATATGAAAATTCAAAACATTTTTTAATAAAGTTTATTTACATTTAACTAAAGTATGTAGGTGCCATTATGTTCGATAACTTTTTGTCATCTTGTAGGTAGAGACATGATCCCATTACTATAGAAATTTTGGGACTTCTGTTCAAAAAACCGCGACAAGTGGTTTTGGCAGTCTTCTCGTGATGTTAACCTGACATTGCCTAAAGAATTCTTAAGAGACCGAAACAGGTGGAAATCAGAAGGTGCAATGTCAGGACTATACGGCGGATGCATTAACACCTCCCAGTCAAACTCTCTTAATTTTTGCTGAGTGGCTAAAGATGTGTGAGGTTTAGCGTTATCATGATGAAAAATCACACCCCTTCTATTAATTAATTCCGGCCGCTTTCTCTCAACTTTTTGCTTTAATCTCATCAGTTGTTCACAGTAGAGTTCAGAATCGATAGTCCTGCCAGGCGGTAACAGCTCATAATGAATATCTTCCCTTCCAATCCCACCATACACACAGCATCACCTTGTTGCGGGTTAACCCGGGTTTCGTCAGAGTCTCTGAAGCCTGGCCGGTCTTTGACCACGACCTTATTATGCGCCAAAACTGTTATGTGGTCAATTCCTAGTTCTTCAGCTACGTCGTAACTACTGATATGCCGATCTTGCTCCACTTTTTCAGAAATGGCATCCATTTTATCCGTAACAGGGCGACCAGAGCGACGTGCATCTTTGACATCAAAATTTCCGGATTGAAAACGCTTAAACCAAATTTGTGCTACTCTCACAGACACTGCACTAGGTCCATAATAATCACAAATTTTTTTCGCAGCTTGCGTTGAATTTTTACCTTTTTTGTAGTAAAATTTTAAAATGTATCGAATTTCTTCATTAGATTCACTCATTTTGACAGTAAAAAAAACAAATGAAAATCACACATTTACCTAATTTGAATTTGGAATTATCTTTTTTAAAATTTAAACTTTTTATAGATATCAAAACCTGCTAGATACAAATGGTATAACCAAAGAGATTTTATTACAAGTTCATACATACGAGGGGAGGCCAATAAGTTCGCGGAATGGAGGGGTTGATGGGGATAAATTTACCCGTCCAGGTAGGCACTAGTTAAGCACCTCATTAAGAGTATATATACCAAGTTTGAACCTAATCGTGTCATTAACTTTTGAGTTATCGACCTGCAAACAACTAAATCGGGAAGAAGTCAGCCAGTATGGAGAAAATTGAACACCGTGCCGTTATTAAGTTTCTTACCAAGCAAGGAAAATCCGCTCAGACGATTTTTCAAGAGCTGTTAGCGGTTTACGCGGACTCTGCCCCTGGTAAAACCATGGTTTACAAGTGGCATGGTCTTTTCAAACAAGGAAGGGAGTCCATTGAAGACGACCCCCGCTCCGGACGGCCAATTGAGGCCACCACACCGGAAATCGTCGAAAAAGTAGAAAAACTTGTATTGGAAGATGCCCGACTGAAGAAGAAGCAACTTGCAGCAATGGTTGGAGTATCCGAATCAAGTATTTTAAATATCCTACATCATCATCTTGGGATGACTAAAGTCAGTGCAAGATGGGTTCCGAGAATGCTCACGCCACTTCAAAAACGCGAGCGTGTCGAGTGCTCTCACCAGTTTCTGGAGCTCTGTGGAGAGAGAAAGGAAGAAGTTATGGCCCGGATTGTTACTGGAGATGAAACCTGGGTTCACCACTATGAACCTGAGTCGAAGCAAGAGTCGATGCAGTGGCATAAAAAAGGCACACCTCCTCCAAAGAAGTTCAAAGTGTCACAATCGGCCGGAAAGATCATGGCGACTATCTTTTGGGATACAGAAGGTATTTTACTGATCGATTATAAAGAACGTGGTGCGACTATAACGGGACAGTACTACGCTTCTTTACTGGAAAGATTGAAAGAAGCCATTAAGAAAAAAAGAAGAGGAAAACTGTCAAAAGGTGTGCTCCTTTTGCACGACAATGCACCCGTCCACACGTGCCATGTTGCGACGGCTGCCATTCACCGATGCGGCTTTGAACAATTAAACCACCCACCATGCAGTCCAGACTTGGCCCCCAGTGACTATTATTTGTTTCCAAAAATGAAGAAAGAGCTGCGTGGAAAGAAATTTGACGACGATGATGAAGTCAAGTCGGCAATTTCGGCCTATTTTGACACCAAAGACAAATCATTTTTTTTCGATGGTATAAACAAGCTATTTGAGAGATCCGAAAAATGTATTAGGGTTAAAGGAGAATATATTGAAAAGGAAAAATAATTTGGTGTTTAATTTCAACCTCCTTCTCTCTCATTCCGCGAACTTATTGACCTCCCCTCGTACTATAATGCGAAAAGACTTTTTCCCCTACCTATTATGTGTGCTGGTCTTGTCTATATGACATTTAAAATAAGAATAATAATATAATAATCTGGGTAAATAAAAAGTATCTATCTTAATCAAAAACATATCTTATACTTTAAATTTCATCCAAACTCGTAGACCAATAGTTACGTAATGTTTTGTAAGATTAACAAACACCCCTACATTCATCTATAGATGTAGCTTCATAAACTTAGACGTTTATAAGTATAACTAGTTAACTGGATCGACTTTGTTCGCAAAATTTATTGCAACAACAGCAGGTTACTTATATTTCACCAATTATATGAGTTATAAAAAATACTCGGGATATAATAAACAATGACATGGAAATACGAAAGATTTTTCTATATTACTGTTATGTTGCTATTAGCGAGTAATATTTATTTGCACTGAGTGCTTAGTTCAAGTTTTTTGGTCACATTCGAACGTGGTAACGTTTACAAGCCGACCAAATTGAGAAAAAGTTTCAGATTGTGAATTTATCAGACGCGTGTTACATATCCAAATCAACCGGGTAGCTCTCTACAAAATGTGAGCAAGTAAGCCACATGATCTGGATATGTAATACGCGTCTTATAAATTCACAACATGAGAGTTCTTCTCTATTTGGTCGGTTTGTTTACGTTGACATGATCGATCGCGAATAAAAAACTCGCACTAAGCACTCTGGTGGCACTAGTGCAGTGAGCTTCTTATGTTTGGGTACACTGCTTTGTCAGAATTGATTCCAGTTTATTTTCAAGGGGGTTGCATGCAGTTTTCCCACTTAATAAATAAAACCTTATTTGCCGTCAACATATTAACATCGACAAAACTGGTTCTGGTTACATTACGGATCCGTATCAACTTTAATATGGCCTAGAAACTTGGATTTAGAAATCAGGGCAAGTGTCTGGAATAACAAGTGGAGCGTGTCTTAACTACAGTGCGCACATCTGACAATTAGCCAATTGATGGATGCACCCAACTGTCCACCACACTTCGCTGGTGATCGCTTTTCATTGCACACTGCATAGCTACCATTAGTTACCATTCTTTTTTCTATCGCCTTGAATGACAAACATGAGGCTCATATGCGAAAAGGATAGCGTACAAGTTAATTAAAAAATCAAAAAACCCGACTGCATACTACAGATTTATTAATCACGTGCAACAATAATAAAATTCCACACAAGCAAAGCCGCAGGCAAAAACGAATATATCAAAAATATATTTGAAATCAGGTCATCGAGACCTTTATTTTGATACTCTTATCGATATATTTAGAAGAAAAAAAATTTACTCCAACGACAATTTTGCGGCTCACAGCCACCATATTGTTTTTTTTTTATATTTGATATAGCCTATGTCACTCGCGTAATTAAGACGAATCTAACGACACCTCTTATGTTGAAATCTGTCAAACGGTTTAGGCTGTAGAACGTACCAAATAATAAGACATACATACATACGCTCGAAAAACATAACCCTCCTTCGGCAGTCGGGTAAAAATGGGTCTAGTGGCACCCCGAGGAACATCAACCCTGTAGGATTTTTTGTGCACTTCCTAGCCTTTTAGCCATTCTCTGCTGTCTTTCTCGAGACATGTTCCATGTACTTCGTACACCACTTATTGGGAGAGAGTCTTCCAGGTCTGGTATGAATTTACTAGATTTTTTGCAGGGCTAGGTGCCCTATGTGGCAGACAGACCTCTCCTTTTTGCATTTAACGCCGGCGTTCTTCACATCACCTGTCTTGTACTGATTCAGCTACATGTCAATGATATGTTATCACTAGGTAATGTTGCATGCACTTATTGCAGTGCAGACGATATCACACTTCATGCTCGATATGTCGGGCGATCCACGGCAGACCTAGCCGAAATTGAGGAAAGAAGACGGGGCTCGTCATCGAACTTAATTAAATACAAAATAAACAAATAAAATTGAAAAGTATTTTTAGTTTTAGTTAAAGAACAACCGCCCTTACCCAGTCAGACCCATCAAGCTCAGCCATCGTTGTCGACAACCCTTATTCATCCCACTGCTGGGATATGGGTCTCCTTTCAATCGAAGAAGTTTAGAGCATACTCCACCTCGCTGCTCAACTGCGGATTGGCGGAGGCCAGTGTTTTTAAGCCATCTAAAGGCCACTGACTTGGCTTAACTACTATCATCTAATTACAACAGCCGGGACCGACGGCGTGATGTGTCCTCCGAAGTACGGAGGAGCTCGCGATAACTAAACCCATCCATGGATAGACTACGGTCGACGTTGCTTAACTTGCGTGTTCGATTAGACTGACAAGCGTAACGACGCCATCAAGCTCCTCAAATCAGTCGCTAGGGCTTCTATAATATTGCTTGGTCCATACAGACTACCGCTTTAGTTCCAGGAGAGAAGCGAGTCTATTTTCAACCATTTTCAGAATGGTGGAATGGCTACCCGTGATCCGCCTCAGCAGAAACTGATACTGCTCGCACACGAATAAAAAAACGAGTGAACTTTAGACCACACGACTGAAGTGAAATTTCTTTAGCTCTACTAACTTACATCTCCCTATCAACTTTCGTTCGCCTCGCCCGATCACACTTATCGTAACGCTCTCGTGACGTATTCACCAGCTTACTCTCCAAGTCAATTGTGCGTAAAGAAGTTTTACTTCAAAAACCGGACGCAGTTCAAAAAAGACTACCTACTTATCTGTGATAGAACTAAACTTACAGCTTAATAAATATATATATATGTATATATAGCCTAATAATATTAATTATGCTACAACAAGTTCACGTACTCAACTAGACCATAAAACACAGAAAAATAATTACGAGTTCAATGTACTAGCCTGTTAGCTTTTATATTGCTTCAGTGATTATTTCGACTCTAAAGTACTCTGCCGTGACTTAATTTGTGATTTAATTAAAATTTTGTTAAGTACGGCCATTTTGACTGCCTTAAAGTTTAACTCGTAGACGCTTCGACGGAACAATACGATACTGTTCACGGTAGGCGTATCGAAAAAATATCGGTGTACCTATATCGATATTTTTTGTTCGATATAAATATTTACAAGAATTGAAAATGTATCAAAAATGATCAACAGCAATAGCAAATCCGCCAATTAATGTTAGATTTTACTTCGTTGTCACTTGATTAACAGAAAATGTTCATGGTTTCGTAACCATCGACGACTTAGTCCAAACGGTACGAACTCTTTCGATTGAAAGGAGACTTGTAAGGCGAATCCCAGCAGTGGTATGAATGAGCGATGATGATGATGATCATGAATAGGCATTTACAAAGCGACGATTGAATCCGGGGTGTGCTTATGTGCTACCGGTAACGTACAATGCAACCATTTATTTACTAACATTACGCAGTAAACCAAGCGTTCTACTTCAAACATTCTGTTTGTAGTGGTTTAAAACAAAATATTTATGAAACCAATCATACGCTGGGGTAATAAATTACAGACATATTGTAGACTAGACGATTTCTAAATAATATAAATATATAAGTAATAACAATAAGGAGAAATCAAAGAACATTTATGCAAATCAGGTATCTAATTCCAATCATTTCTCACTCAGAAATTTTACTCTAGCGTTATAAATCTATCTAAGCACTAAATCATCATCATCATCGCTGAATTTATGTATGTACATGTATGTTTATTAAATATACAATTATGCTATGTATGTTTATTTTTTGTGCAACAATTATAAATACTATTTAATTAGTTGTAGTATTACTTTAATATTTTAAATCTGCTCTTGTTTTGCTTCTACAGAACCACATTCGTGATTTTCTGCTTGTCCTGAAGGTGGACTGGTAGAGAATGGTTTTAGCGTTGAGTCTGCATTTTAGTACCTATAATTTGTGGTCAATAAAGTTTTTAAATAAAATAAATGAGTAGCATATGCCCGCTGCATATCCTTACACCTGGTAATGTTACTCACTCGGAGAAAAAAAATAATTCTCAAGTGCATTGTTATTGGGGTGTAAGTGGTTCATCAACACCTTTGAACCAAAGCCAACTTCACCTGCACGCGGTGCACCCTGCTGCTGACAAACGAAGCTCTGGCGAAAAGAGAGGTAGCGAGCGTAATTGTAAGCTACCCCACTGGGAAATGTACCTCCACCTCAACACAATTCAGTCAATTCCTGCGAGTGAGTGAGGTCACCAGAAAGGAAAGAGATGCTGCGTTGGCAGCGGAGGTGGCGGCGCGCGAGCGATATTTTATGTTGCGAGCGTTAATATGGCTACGGTAACCGCTTCACATCAGGCGGGCCGTATGTTTGTCTGCCATCCGACGTACTATAAAAAAATGATATCATGGCTGCTAGTTAGTACTTACGTACGAAGTACTTAACTAGCAGATGCCTTAGAAAGATGGACATCTTTCGCCAGAACCGCTTTCAATAGTCGACAGGATGCACCATGAGCAGGTGAGGTTAGCTGTGGCTCTATAGATGCTAATGAGCCTCGTACACCCCCCATAGATTATATAACAAATAATAAATTTCGCCAAAATTTCTACTGAAGATCCTTTAATATACCTAATACCACTTATCTCTAACGAATGGATCTCTAGCCTCTCTAGGCAAATGGTTTTAAAAATATAATACAAACTGTATGGATTGCCATACCGATTACCATAAGCTAGAATGATTGAGAACTTTTTTTTTGGACAAATTTTTTGGACAGAGAAACAAACACGTTCAGGCACACAAATATTTGTCTTGTGCGTGGATCGAACCCGCGACCTCGTCAATAATAATACGAGTCCGTAGGAGTACGTAGGTGTTTTGTAGAGTTTTAGGATCAGTACTAAGCTGTAGCTAAGTGGCTGTCGATTATAGAAATAGGTGGAAAGTCATATATGTGACATTTAGAATAAAATGTCAAATATATGACTTTCCACCTATTTGACATTTGGAATAAAATGTCAAATATATGACTTTCCACCTATTTCTATAATAGACAGCCACTTAGCTACAGTACTGATCCTAAAACTCTACAAAACTCCTACGTACTCGTATATATTGGTAAAAGCATCATTTCCTAGCAAGTTGCGCGTGCATTTAAATGATTCTGTAGGCTTCCTTATATCACCGATCCGTAGTGCTGGATGTATTATTCAAGACGTAGGTTTATGCAACGCATCAACTAACCCAGTATCTATTGTACAGTCTATGCAATTGTTTGATGCCTTGTTATTGCCCGTTGCTAAAACGACCCGCAACTTTTCTATAAAAAATACATCGGACGCGTAGCATGCGCCACCATAGCGAAATTTATTTATTTTTTCGAAATCCGGAATTGATATCGGAAAACCAAGGTCACTTTACAGTACTACTATTTGATACTCTACACGAATCCGAAGTCAGAATTTCTAAATTTTGAGTTTCATAGCAACGGACAGACAGAACGACCGGACGATTTTATAAGCTCAATAAATTTCGCTGAAAATATGAATAAGCGAAAAATCACTTAGTAGACGACAAAAATATACCTATTTGAAATTTAAAAACTTCTGTAAATATGTTACAGTCAAAACACATAACCGGTCGAACCCAGTTTTGACTAAAAACGTTACACAAAACCACTTCCGACCGCAAACATTGCTCAAAACAATTCTTGCCTGATTTTTGCAGTCAAAAGTGGTTTTGATCGGTAATGAATTATGACAAATAAACAAATATATAAAAGCACAGTATAATTAATAGTACTATAAAAGAATGTCACTTAAAAATCGTTTAAGTATAATAACATTAGTGTATCAAAACAATGTCTATGTCTTTCTAGTGTAATTGTAATAGTAGTTTATGAAACTGTTGCATAATAAGGGTTATTAAAATACGAGTGTGAGTTTATAACATGAGCCGAAGGCGAATGTTATAATAGACCACACGAGTATTTTAATACCTAATTATGTGCAGTTTCATACACTACTTTATCTAATCTCATGAAATATATGATAGTAATATTTTAAATACAACCATGAAGTTAATGGATTTATAAGTAAGAATTATAGCTGTTAAAGCTATAATTCTTACTTATAAATCCATTTGCAGATCGAGCATGCGTAGTGCGCATGCGCGACGCGCCGCGCGGCGCCGCGTTCACAGATTATGTAGAAAAGTTTTGCAAAGTTGCAATGTATTTGCATTGCAACCTGTTTAAAATACCTGTATCCAGGGCTGAAGGTGTATCGAAATGGTAAAAAAGTTATTTTTCAACACCTTTGCTCGTAAAGCTGATGTAATTCCACCGGTTTTAAATATGTAAAGCGGGTCATAAAAAACGCGTGTGTTACCAAAGCAAATAGTTAAGTTATAGTCCATACAAATTCCATAACAGTATTATTTGCCATTTCGCGCGCTGTTGCTATTCAAATTTCGAACTAATCGCCGCACGGCGCCAATCAGTAGGCAGCGCTAGCGCGCTGTTAAAATGGCGGGAAAGCAACAGTGTGCATTCACAGATTGAGTTTATTTAAAATAAAAAAAATCAGTTTATTCGATAATTTAAAAACTTGGCTGCATGCTCTAAACATAATTAAAAAAACAACTACAACTACGTATCATTTTAATAATTGTAATTTCACTAACTGTTTCAATAATTAAAAATGAACAAAATATATTTTTTTTTTCTGTTTCCTCGCAAATGTGTTGAAAAACGTCGTAAGATATACGTGCGTATTGGTTATAACGCACTAATATCGTAATGTACTATTACGATACAGTTGTCCATAGAAGAGCTGTATCGAAAAATAACTTTTTAAATTTATTTTGATAGCTTGTGCGTAAAGACTGTCATTAAGATACTGTGTTTAGTTTTTTAATGTGTAAATTTCAGTATGAGATTAGATAAATATATTTAAAATAGTTTAATAACCAAAAATGACATTTAAGGAATCGTTTATAGAATAATAACATATTATTAACATATTATTATGTAAATCAAGAACAATGTCAATTATTTTCTTAAAACTTACTTAAACTGAATTATTTTTGGTAAATGGGACGGGGGCCCACCACACATTCCCACCACTGTGTCTCCTGTGTGTATTATTTTTGGTAGTTAACATTTTTGGTTTTACATACATACTATTTTAGGTATACAATATTTCTTTCTACTGAGCTAAAGTATTTAAATTAAATACACGTATAAAATAAAATGTTATTGTAGTTAAATTCAATACTGGCATTGGCAGTGATAGTTCATATGACTAAAAACCAGTTTGGAGCACCAATTTCGTGTTTTCTATTTAGCATCTATTACGAATGTTACAAAAAAATGTTAAGTAAAAAAGTAGTCAACACTATTGATATTTTATATTATTTTTGGTATTATTATACAGCATTTCTTCTTAATACAACTAATTGACCCTTTAAAAAAATTGTCCGTAAGAAATAAACCAAGAGCTAAGTATTTAAATTAAAATACACGCATAAAAAATATAATTATATTCAATACTGACGTTTGCAATGATATCTCATTTGACTAAAAACCGCATAAGAAAACCGCGAAACGGCCAATGAAACCAGTTTGAGTCCTTATTACGTGTTTTCTATTTAGCATCTATTACGAATGTTACAAAAAACTATTATTCAAATTACGTATCGTAATTATCATAACTCTGTGTGACATCGCTACCTCAAGTTCGCTGCAAACCGGTATTATGGCTTTCAACTTTCATCTGGTATTGTGTTATGGCATAACAGCTTTCTTCTTCGTTAGTGATGAGATAACTAAATTATATTTGATCAAGCGCACCGTTTTGGCGTGACACGCTAATTGTTTTTTAATCGATGGAAATTTATCGCTTGACTATTTGGTCGCGGTAAAAAATATTCTATGATTTCCGTGGTTTAGTGAATATAATGGGGTGTAACGCGAAATTTATAGAGCCTACGCCAACTTAAAATTATTCTATAACTTCGAGGGTTTAGTGAATAGAATGGGGTGTAACGGGACATTTATAGACCCTACGCCAACTTAAAATTATTCTATGATTTCGGTGGTTTAGTGTATAGATTGGGGTGTAACAGGACATTTATAGAGCCTGAGCCAACATCATCTGAACGTGATGCTGAAGAAAGAAAGGTGGGCATGTTGTGCCCAATTACGGGCCTCACCTATTACCTCACATATTACAATACCCTTGAGGGTTATTGTGTTTCTACAAGTGTGGTTTTTTTATACTACTAAGGTGGTAAATAAGCATTCGAACTAGGTAAGCAGTCTTCGCAGCCTATGGACAACACCAGACTTATCATTATCACTCACGCGTTGCCGACCCTATAAAAACCACTTACGCCTTTATTGAATTTGTAGCTAAATCGTATAGATATGAAAGCACCTCGGTGCTTGGTGCTTACATATCTATACGATTAGCCAGCACATGTAAGGCCTCGGCCTTACCTGTGCTGTGCCTGTGCCAGATGAATTAACGGTAGACTTAGAACTACAACGCAGCGCATCACTGCACTATCGCGATAGATTTTAATCTGTTTATCCGCTAACTTCTACTAAATTACGCGACGGAATTTGATACGGTGTGCATTATCATTTAGATATTGTCTTCCGGAAGATGTATATGTATAATGCATTTAAATTATCCCACACGGACGAAGCTGAGTTTGGTCGCTAGTATTGTAATAAATTAGACTATTCAAGCATATACATTGATGAGATACTTGAAACATTGCTGTCTAAATGGCATGCATTGTTGCTGTTCTTTCATTCGGCGAGAGAATAAAAAGTGCTTAATTGATCATCCAGTTGCGCAATTTTTATCTAAGCATGGGATACTTAAGGCTCTGGCGTTCAAAGTTTAAATGAAAATAATGTTTTTGGGGTGTAAGTAGTTCATCAACATCTTTGAACCAAAGCCAACCTCATCTGCACGTGGTGCACCCTGCCGACTGACAAACGACGCTCTGGCGAAAATAGATCTTTTAAACTGCCTGACTGAGAAAGTACGGAGGTACTTCCCCAGTCAGGCAGTTTAAAAGATACGCTATGCCCTTGAAGACTTGGAGACCTTACAGAATACCGCAGCCAAATAACAATTCACTTGAGGGTTGTTGCGAGAGTGCTGATCTCCATGTGGTGACTGCTTTCCATCAGGTGACCCACATGCTCGTTTGCCCCCCTCTCATATTAAAAATTAATGCCATTCCCTTATACAAATGTTCTACGGCAAGTCAGTCCATCACGACTTAGGAGGCTACTCAACACGTTGGCGAGTTGCCCACTTTCTGGATTTGTCAAGGTAGTTTCACTCGATAGCGTGTGAGAAGATTGCTCATAAATTTTTGATTCTCAGTCTCTGACGTCGGAACCGGTATGATATGTAGAATTCCTTCCATGTAACATCCGATGGCATACTATTATAATTTGGTAGTAAGAAGCGACAACTAATAAGCAAATAAGTTACCATGCAATCTATATTACAGGAATCGTTGTGGAAGGTTACAATTTTAGGACCCCAATTGTGTTAGATATATAATATTATTATATCGTCTGGTTTGGCTGTTAGGCTTCAGTTGACTGCCATCTTTAGGAATTTAGTGCCTTATTTGCCATAAAATAGATGTCCCACATACCGACATACCGTTACCATATTGCAAATCTAAAAGCTCCAAGTACGAAATTCAGATATAAAGCAACTAGCATACGTTTTAAATTTTAATGCATGTAATAGGTTTTAGGACTCCAAAAATTACTCTACAATCGTAAGCACCACTAAAAAGACAGACAGACACAATCCCAACTGAATTATATGATATGAAAATAAAAGGAACCAATCTGGAAGTATAACTCTTTCAAATAAAAATATTTTTTCAAATCAGTTTATAAATGACAGAGTAAAGAAGTAACAAACCTTAAAAAAATACAATCGAATTAAGAACCTCCTCCTTTTTTGGAGTCGGTTAAAAATATTAACATTTGCAATCTGCAGTAAATACAAAGTTAATTTTTTTTTTAATGCAGTTGCTCAAAAAGTGGCGTATTGCAGGGACGTATAGCGTTCGGGATGTGGGCTATTACATACTCGTGCTTTTTCTTTACCTTTTCCGAACTCGTGCGTTCTCTTTCCCAACTGTCAAAATAATGTCTATTGAAAAGAAAAAACCAACCACGAAGTTTTTACTAAAAAAAAATCATAGAAGTTTTTATGATTCATGCAAATATTTCTAAAAAGAAGCTACTAATTTGTTTCAATATCAGATTTAATGATTTGATTCAATGAATTAGGATAAGTTTCATTTCATTTCATCTCATTAAATTTCATTTTCATTTCATATCAATAAAAAAAATCTACTGAAGATTTGGCTGTATGGGCATAGTTCCCTTTGCCTACCTAGAATGGGTGAAGAAAACAAAAAAAATCTCTGCTTACCTATATTATTTTACGGTTGGCGCCATTTTCCAAAAATTTTCTTTGCGAGTTCAGTTGTTTGTTGCACAAAATGAGTAATTTCAACGATATTTTTTTTTAATTAACACCACCGGAACTCAGTATAATTGCACAAAATGCTTTGCTTTTGCTTAAAGAAGAGAAAAAGCAAATACCATGAACAATTACGAAATTAATAATAGTTTGTCTCAAACAGTAAATATGCAACCTAAAACTTCCCCAGTTAGTATAAAAAACTGTACCAATTTCAATGTAAATGTGAATTATAACTTTTATAATAAATAAATGATTAGTTAGTTGAGTTTATTGTGTTTTTATTATTTTATTAAATTGCTTCATTTTTTCGCAACTGTATTAAAAATAGTGTTCAGTACACGTGCGGAACCGTCATTGCAACTTGTTCCGACTGTCAACCCTCACCTTCGGCTGCGCCTCGGCTCGGGTAGACATTTGTCGGAACTCTTTGCAATGACAGGCTTTCCGCACTCGTAATGAAATATACTATACTATTCACTTATTGAGAAAATTTCTTATCTCCGGTAAAGTGACCTTTGCTTACCATGTTTTCTTGTAATCTTTACGTAAGTGAGCCTGCCATTTCTTACTTTCCATAAAAGGTGCATTGAGAGAAAATTATCGTCATTTTCTATGCCGACGATCACTATTAAATATTCACTGGTATAATGCTAACGGAACGTAATAGTTGTAATAGGGCAAGTTTACCGTTCACCGTTCGCATTTTAGTGCTGTTTCCTGTATAGCTTTTATATTATTTATTTAATCACAACATGTAATAAAATTACATTTTTTAAAGTGAAAATTTCTTTAGCGGCGTTGTGCGCTTTTTGGGATGGGCAAAAATTGTTAAATTCGCGTCAGGACACATGATCTGATCGAAAATTCGTAAGACGGACGGCGCGGACCGGCCGGTAGGAGAGGAAGTAATATCCCCCTCTCTTTCTACCGCGCGGCGAAAATGTATGCCTGCTCCTGCGGTTTATGTTTATTGTAATATAAATTGTCATGTTTTTGTAATAATAATAATAATAAATGTATTGAATAAGACTTAAAATAAATAAATGAGATAATAATAATAAATTAATATTGTATTTTACCACATAAATGATAATACTTTTAGACTGATAAATAAAGCAATTCGTGCGAAATTATTCCCTAACCATTCCAAAATATTCACTAATGCACAACGTTAATTTTCAAGTCTTCAATTCTGCCGGCACACCCGGAGTGCAATCCGTTTTTTTTTTTCTTAAAAACAATATGCTATAAAGCCAGGCTTTATTCGCATACAGAGCCGTCACGATTTTTATTCACCTTGCGTTGCTAGAATAAAACAATTATTGCGTAGCTAGAATTAAGAACAGTATGTTATACGACGTCGAGTGCAAAACAAACGTTCGATCTTCCTGATGTGAAGCATGTACTGTAGCCATATACATTAGGCTCAGTAGTTTCGTAGATAATGTAGGGAGAATAGTATATTTTTTATCTATTTTTTCATATAATTTTAAAACTAGCTAAAGTTTTTAAATATAATTGAGACTCTCACACCCTTTTCATTTGATGTGGCACACGGTACAGTTTGCTATATTTTTTTGACGTGATAACGTCTTATAAATCGATGAACGCCGGCTGCACGCACGAAAAAGCATGACTAATTGTCACGTTCCGCCTGAGCCGAGCGCGCAAGCGAGAGCGTGGAACAATCGATAGAGACGCACGATCGGCCTATGTTTCTTATGACGTTATCAGGTAAAATTATCACCCATAAACTGACTTTACAACAACCAATTTTTTACTTTTATAATTTGGCCTCGAAAAGTAATATTAAAGAAAATCATTTATTTGTGGCTCGCGTCTGGGTTCGAGTCGCAGACATTTATATGTGTACCAATCTCAACTTAAATTGACATTTAATAAGCTCGGAGAAAATTGATTGTCACGGACAGACACACGAGTGTTTTTATTAGGGTTTTGAAACCTTACTACGTAACTACAGCGAGGGCAAACAATCGTATACACACGTTTACGTCGTTTCTTAAAGAAGTAATGTATTGTAAATTAGATACACGGACATCCACAGTCAAGAACATACGTTAAATAATTATAGACTACAAGCCCATGGAAAAAAAATACCTGTGAAATGAACCATGGTGAATAACGCTTAGAAGGTTGTTACTATATCAGAAAATAACTCTGAGCACTATGCCGTCATTTCTGAGCGGTACAGGTGAGTGAGTAAATGGAATTTCCCAGGTACAAGTGAGGAATTACGATTAATTAATGTACGGCTTTTTTATAGTTTATAGAGGATTAAAAATAAATGTCAAAAAACCTAGTGCCGTACTAAAGCGGTGGTGCAGGAAGTCAGTGCAATTTTTTTATTTTTAGAAGCAATATTCCGGTCATTTATTACTGTACGGCATTTGTGTAATTCCTTTTGTATACATATACAGATACTTTACCCATGAACGCCATACATATTTCCAGCGCTGGGGTCGAAAGCCAAGGATCGCAACCCTTTCTCTACACCCATATGATATAAGGTCATTGTAAAATGTACGGCATCTTGTTCAAAATATTATTTAACACAGACAATAATGTTTAATAAATATGCCGTCCAAAAATTATTGTTAATATTTGTGTAACTACATAATTATCAAAATTTTTGGATTTACCGAGTTATTACTGCTGTAAGATCATAAACTAATGTACGGCAACTTTTTTTTTATATATAATGTTACTAAATATTATCGTTGTACCTAATAGCCGTTCATTATAAATGGTAACAAATAAAAATATTACGTACAGTAATAAATGACCGGAATATTGCTTCTACAATTATCGGCGAATTAAAAATTGGCACTGACTTCCTGCACCACCGCTTTAGTACGGCACTTGATTTTTTGACATTTATTTTTAATCATCTATAAACTATAAAAAAGCCATACATTAATAATTAATCGTAATTCCTCACTTGTACCTGGGAAATTCCATTTACTATGTACTCACCTGTACCGCTCAGAAATGACGGCATAGTGCTCAGAGTTATTTTCTGATATAGTAACAGCCCTCTAAGCGTTATTCACGATGGTTCATTTCACAGGTATTTTTTTCCATGGGCTTGTAGTCTATTAGGTTTTACCAATGATGTTAATTCCTATAGATATATCACTAAACGTCAAAAACGAACATCCAAAAAGTGAGCCAAGTGTCTCACCTCGCAATTAGTTCCCCGACGCAAAGCCGACGAAACTTCCGTTTGTGACAATTGATTCAAATAGATAAAAATGCTGTCTTCTGTATTTCGAAAATGTTATTAATGTTGATAAAGTAATTAAAGTCCAAGAGATCATGAACACGAAAGTACACAATAATAATTGATTTTAACACGTACTTTAGTTAATTTCATATTTTTGCAAGGAGAATTGGCGCCATTAGGCACTCGTAGAGAAAACGAGATAGCAAGTTTAATAAATCGCTGACATGATAAGGATGGCGATAGTCTGTGTAAGTGTTTATAGCTATATAGCTATACATGCAACAGCAGGAACCGTTTTCTAATGTTATATCTCTATAGATATAGGTATGCCACATCTATAAAAAATAACATTAATGTTGGGTTTTACCGAATTTAAACGGGAGTAGGTAGACCACAAGCATAGATATTTATTGAAATAAAAAATAACCTTCATACTTGAGAGACCTTAGATCACAGAATAAGTACTATTACATCTTTATTGCCGTATCGGAAGCGAAGTATTCTACTGTTCATATCACATTTCCATTAATTTTATGTTTATGACCGAGAAACAGCAAAAATCTCTACTCTTTTGTCTATGCAGTGAACGCTCTGCTGACACGTTGATAAATTTTCCGCAGTTAGATAAACAGTGTCGTGCTTCGAAGGGCACATCATGCTATCGTCCTTAGATGCGTGTCGTTAAGTCAAATCTAAGTCCCTTTGGGCAGCTTGGAAACTCCGACCTCTGACAATTAGAAGTAGATTGTGGTGGACACGGCAGAGTATGTATGTTTTAAAATTAATATACCAGTAGGATTATAATTGAATGTTCGTGAGATAGATATACTACGGCTAAAGATAGATGTGAAGATGAACTTAGTGTAGCCGCAGCCCCTTGGCACAGTTGGGTTAGGTTAAGTTATGCTTGTGAGTATTAAAAGTTTATGATTATCGACTAGCGAGCGAAGCGATCGAAACTCGAATCTAGTGATTTTCACACTCCCTAGAAGGAACAAAAGAATATGCCACAAGATATTCATTTTAGATGCCGTCTTCTGTAAGGTTAGGGTATTATTATTTTACATCCACAGTCGGGCTCCGGGTGCCCTCTCTCTCTCTCTTTCACCAGAGCCACTTTCGATAGTCGCAAGTTTCGAGAGCATTTGATCGCCAACAAAGCGCGTTGGTCAAATTTGGTGTCTATGCTCTCATAGACACCAAATTTGACCTCACCTTAGCGGCGACAAGGTAACGCGCGCTTACGACTTCCATGGCTTGGTATATAGATTTTTGTGCTTTTAATACAAAACGAAGTGGTCGCGAACAGTGTGGTACCAGAAGGGATTTCTACCGCGCAATCTTAAGCCGAGGAATGAACTCCTGTCAATGTTTCCCCGGGAGACGATATTTTGCATGAACATGGGTTTCTTCAAAAATGAGAGTGAAGATGTTTTTACGCGCGATTCCCCTGGTTTATTGAACTTTATTATTGTTATTTGTTATTATATTCAACATTTTCTAAGTAAACTGAATGATGTTATGTTAAATCTAAATTTATCTATACTTAACATCACTTTCTAAGTAAACTTGATAATAATATGAGCCACGCGCAATTGACTGCCATCTATTAATAATTAATTACACTGTAGCAGAAACGCGTAGAAAAAACAGAACGCGCGTAATTGCAAATTAATTACACTGTAGCAGAAAGTTTTTACTAAATACAAGGTATCTATGCGTTGTCTCACACGCGACTCGACATTTTTTTCGACGATTAACAAACAATGTGTCTATATGGAGCGACTCGTCTAAATACAGTTGCGTAAGCGCCGAGTTTTCCTTTCGAAAGATGACAAGAAAATGTGTAAATGACTCTGTAACAATAGTTGCACCTAGTTAACCAGTGGGAATTTGTGGTGCATGTAACGTCTGAGAATTGTAAATTTTGACGAAGTTTAGCTTAGCTCGTTTTAGTTTTAGTTATTTTTTTTCTTTAGTTTTAGTTTTTTTAGTTTAGTTTTAGTTATTTTTTCTTTAGTTTTGCCCTGGCTTCGCTTCAGATTAAAAAATACTCTACATCAGGGATTCCCAAAATTTTAACGTAGCGGAACACTGACCAGGAACACTGTGGTGTTCCATAAAATAAATTCATACATAGATAACCAGCTTCTACCCGCGGCTTCGCCCGCGTTTTTTTTTTATTTAAAGTATCCTATGTAATTCTAAATACATTTGAGAATATGTGTACAAAGTTTCATTACGATCGGTTGAGTAGTTTTGAAAGGGTAACAAACTTACATTTACATTTAAAATATTAGTAGGGAAGTAGGGATTACAGATATAAAAACTTTTAAATAAAAAGAGAAATACAATGTGTACGTTCGTAAAACTCTGGTGACATTTCCACGGAACCCAATTTAGGAGTCACTGTTCTAAATTACACATAATGGATATTAGCTACCAATTCGTGAAAAAGTTTACCTTATATACTATAACCTACGTACAAATACACAATTTTACCTCTATTAGTAGATTATTGCATCGAGCACAAAGTAATTTATTATTGCACCGAGTGCCTGATTTAGAGCCCGAGCGTTAGCGAGGGCTCTAATCTAACAGGCACGAGGGCAATATAAATTACTTAAGGCGAGGTGCATAATCTGCTTTTCTTTCAACTAATACCTATAGGAATAGTAGATAAAAGAAACTCATATCAAACAGTTAAAATAGAAGTTTCTATAACACTGTCGGCTTCATTTATAATGTTTTCCGGAGTTAATGTGTCGCTAGATGATTCCATTTTAATTCGAAGCCGAAGCACTCAAAATCAAATAGTATCACACTTTTATCGTTTCCAAAAATATTGTCAAGCAAAATTCACAAAGTTCCCGCCAAATCACTTTTTTAAATTTCTTTCATTTTTAACTCAGAGTTAGCAGCAATCATTTTTTAAATTTGGAACAAGTAGGATAGAAACGAATAATACGTACGAAAAAAAAAGTATTGATATCGGCTGGTTGAATAGAGCTAATCCATTGAGATTGGCACCTTTTGGTGTGATTAAAAAAAACTGTGCAATAATGAAATTTCATACATTTTTATTGCTCTAGAGCATTAAAGACTCGTTTTGTACTGAGTTTTTAGTGTGATTGTGATGAAATTAAAGCATAGTTGGAAGAAAAAAATATTATCGAGTATTGATATCAGTGATCGAGTGACTAAAATAGCAATTGTGATACTAATTACTAGGCCTTCGTCGCAAACTGAGACATTATGATTATTTTGTCTAATAAAAAATGTTATCTCACACTACTATTTTCTACCACGAACTGTGAAATTGTGGAATTGACTTCCCTCAGCAGTATTCTCAAATAAATACGACATGGAAGCCTGCAAGAACAGTCAATTTTTCCCTTAAAAGGCTGGCAATGGATCGGCGACCCCATGAATTTGCTGATTTCTTTGGGCGCTGGTGATTTCTTTTCATCAGGTGACCCATATGCTCGCTTGCGCCCCTCTCATATAAGCTGATTACACTGCCACTATCCACTAACCACGCGAATTATGAGTACATGACTAACTTATCATGCATGTTTCATCAAAATGGGATCAGCCGTTTGCGAGTAATACGTCTATTCACGTTAATAGCATAAATATTTTAAAAAATCTTCTGGGCTGATTTTTGTTGCCTAGATACGAACTTAAAATAGTTATTTGTTATGCAAGGCTGCAAAGTTAATTTTTGGCGCGAGTACCTTGTATTGAAACCTGAGCAAGCGAAGGATTCTAGGATTGAGCCACGAGCGAAGCGAGTGGTTCAAATATAGAATCCTGAGCGTAGCGAGGGTTTCAATACGAGACGCTAAATAACTTTGCTGCCGAGCGCAACACACAACTTTTCACCTCACTAAAGCGAGGAAAATGTTAGGTGCAAGAAAAACAGTTTTAATAAATAATCACCAATGGACTGGCTGCAGAGAATATAAACTATTACGAAACCAATGAGGTTCTATATATATATGTAATTTATTGTACGAAACCTTTATTGAATAAAAATATTCGAATTTTAAAAACACTTTCCACGCTAGCGGATAAAGTGCGATTTTCCACGCAGATTTCGAATGATAAACAGAGCTTTTACGAGCTAGTGAGGTGAAAAATATATTTCCGATTCCTACAATACCATTATCAGCTTGTAGCCACTGCTCTGGATATAGGTCTTCCCCGATGCTTTCCATCGCCATTCTTCCCCGTCTTTTCAAATTTTAGCTGTATGGATGCCTGGTGTGGGAAGCGTATTAAAAAAAAACAAATGCAGTTTTATTACTCTTCAAAATTAAAGGAATGTTTCTCTTCTGCCAGAGTCTCTTTTGTTTATTATCAGGGTGCACCACATTCAGACGAAGTAGGCTTTGGCCTTAAGGCTGATGACGTGGCACTTACACCTCAAACACGATTAATATTTAATTGATTCGGGTGTTATTTTGCGGAAGACAAATTTATAAATATTTGACACAACTTTGCGTAACTACACTATGTTGCTGGCGGCGGAAGCACGCAAAGTAGTGTAGATCAAATTGCATGACGATTAATATTTTATTGAATGTTATTTTTTCTGTTTTCCAGCCATGGAGAATAGTGGAGAGAGAACCCGAGATGCGTCACACGACACAAACAGACTGGGATCCAGCATCACATGAAGACCCACCCAAACGACGGAGGAAACGAAAACGGCGACCTATAGATTCTTCTACAGATGATCAGATTAGTCAGGAAAGATACGCTTATCCTGACGCATCGCCACCGTTTTATCACGAAGCTGATGACGGTAGAACTTACGAAACCACAGAAATACCACGACGGCGAAGAAAAAGAATTAACATGAGACCTAATCGTTGGACTGATGAATCTATCGAACCGGAAAGACTAATTCGTAGAAGAGGACAAAGAAGAAAACGACCAGCAGTTGATAACTGGACTATATTAAGCGAATTTTCTGGAAACCGTCGTGGTAGTTCTCCATCTGAAATAGATAAAGAAGCCAAATCAATAGACACCGTTCAACAAGTTGATGAAAGTGAGAAACAAATTCACCACGACCATGAAAGACAGCTAACTGAATTTAACGATGATAATTGGAAACAATTAAAACCAAAATCTGATATAATGCCGCAGGAAAGTAACGATCGCCTAGTATTCGACTTAGATTTAAGTTCTGATGTTCAAACCGATACAACACAAATAGAAGAAGATAAATCATTATCTGAATTTTCTTCAGAAAATGGATCTGATAAAAAAGTTGAAGTCCAAGAAAATTACTTACAAACAAAAATTAAAGACAAAATTCCCAAAATGCTCAATTCATTTGACGACAAACAGGTACGTGTGCAAATTATCTATTTCTAAAGAGCATCATTTAGTAGATTAAAATTTTCTTACCCTTTTGGTAAATGTGTATGGACAAATTCCATTGCTTTTCTCTAATATAAAAAAAAATGTAACTGCAAACGTATTCTAATAGAATAAATTCGAAATTTTATTGTTTCATATATACATATTTAATACTTAATCCGCGTGGAATTTCATACCAACTTTAAATTATAATTAAGGTATGAATTTGATAAAAACGTCTCATTATCTTTGGATATAGTTGGACTAATAAATTACACCCAATGTACTAATTTTCATTAAGATCGAATATGTAGTTTCGAAGTTTATAGTGGATAAACATGTGACACAGGATTTTCATATTTATAAAAATATAAGCATTTTTTATATTTATAATGTTAATAGTTGAGTCGAATAAAAAAATACTATTGTTAAAATACAACAAATATCGTGGATAACCCTTATTCATCCCACTGTTGGGATACGTATTCCCCTCTATCGATCGATATGCGGTTTGGAGGAGGCCAGTGTTTTCAAGCCGCCTAAAGTACTAACTTGGCTTAACGACTATCATCTAATGACAACAGCCGGGACCGACGGTTATTGCAAAACAAAACCTCAGTGAAAGTAAACAGTTCCAATTTATCAATATTTCTCTATTTTAGGGGAAAAACGTCTCCGCCTCATTAAACGAAAATAATGACTATAAAGGCAAAGATATTTGCCAATCATTTGTAATGAGGCACAAAAATAAAGATTTCAACGTTGATTATTGTAAGACAATGAATTTGATTGAAAAACTGAAGGCAGCCGATAAAGTTAACATATACAAATTATTGTGTGAATATATTATAAAAGGTGTAAAATTTAAGTTATATAAAAAAGTGAATTGATAATAGAACTATCGTACCGTAAAAAAGGACACTGGAAGATTGATTGTTTGTTAATGCAATGACACATAAATATTATATCAACAGGGTCGTTCCATGATTTTATGTTGTAGTTATCCTAGTCGAAAGATAGCCAATGTAGTTAGTAGCTAATATAGAATATATGGACATAATTATAATTCATAAATGTTTTTTTTTTTAATTGTATCAATAATATTTATTGACTTATGAATTATGATATTATACCTCATTATACACATTAATATTTCATTACTAAAGTAGAGATTCAACTATTCTTTCTCGAAGACGAATAGGAATATTGTTTGCTGTTAACTAATTTTTTTCATAGTTTTCATACTAATTACTGTTATTTGTTACAAATGAGAATTTTAACCACTTGCATCTAACACCTGTATTTCACCACTATTTAGTTAAATAAATCGTCTGTTTGTATTGATTTTATCACTTTTTTCAGAGTAAACAACCTATTGACCCAGTTACATTAAAGGAAATCTTAAAGAGGTCTAACGGTACGAGCTTAAGCGAAATATTACAACAGCACAACCTATCTCTAACTGATTTACTTCATGGTAAAGAAAATGTTATATCAATTTTGCAATCTGACGATTCTTTAGAACCTAGGAATAGAGAAATTTTGACTGATAGTATTAATGACAAATTAGAGGCCTCCAAAATAAACGATGAACAGGAAATACAAGCACATGAAAGTAAAACACCATCTTTTACAAGCAATCAAGCTGAAAAAGAACCTGTAATAGAAAGACCCGATTTAACAGATTCAAATCAAACATTAAAACATGAAAGTGAATCAGGGACTACGAGTTCTTCAAAAGAACCACATAATATAGAAGAAAATTTGAAACGTAGACCAAACTTAACACTTCGACGTCGTTTTCCATTGGGAATCCGAAAATTACGCATGAGACCATTACTAAATGGTACTTATAAAGGGCAATTAAGCAGAGATATGATGGCATTAAACGCAAGGAGATATCATAACAGAAGAAATACTACAAAGTCTCAAGAATGGAAAACTTTGATACCGCTAATGGCAAATATGAGTACAAGTAAAGAAACACAAAATAATAAATACGTTACCGAACCAATGACTACTACCACAACATCTGAAGACCCAACAACAATAATGGATGACGATAAACCAGAAGTAGCAGTTATTGTAACTGAAGACAGGGAGGCAAATTCCAATAACAATTTAACTGATATCGAAATTATTTATACAGAAACGGAAGCCATTCCTACTACAACTTTAGAACCTACAGTAACTGAGACGGAATTTATTGTTACGGAAAAACCTGTAGTGACTCCAATCATCAGACAATTAAACGCCTCAAGTATTCGACGACAGGCATACAATAATAGACTAAAGAAGAAACGATTAAAACAAAAAAATTCTACAACAGAGTCTCCTCAGGACGACATGATAAAAAATCTTTTTGGTCTAGGCAATTTAGTTTCATCATCTGAATTTATAGCTAAAACAACAATGAAAAAAGAATTAAGTCCAGAAGGTAACGCAGATTTTACTGGACTGGAAGATTTTTTAACTACAGCGATGTCTAGAAAAATGGAAAGTAGTACAAAGTCTACAACAGGTAGCAGTAAACCTACACGATCGTCGACGATACCACCAAGATATCCTGCGACATGGGTTACTACGGAAGAAACCGCAAAATTTGAAATAGAAGAGATCCTCAATGATACGCGTAGTGAGTAAAATTGCAAATTATCAAACACTTCATGTCTACAAGATCATTCACATTTTTTTTGTATATACTATTCGGGTGGTAAACAAGCAGTAGGGTAGCCTGATGTAAAGCGGCGTTCATATTATGTATGCGTTTGTGATACCAGCAGTAACAATCGCGCGCTGCCACGCGCCGTATACTTCACAGTCACTTACCACCTACCGCGGCACAAAAGAGCCTTAGAGCAACGGTGCTGCGCGCATCTCTCGCGATTCGGCTCAAATGACCGTGAGGTCGGAGGACCCATGGGAGGTGGTGGGCTAGTCACTTACCACCTTACTCGTAAAAACATCTAGAGAATTGTTATTTCGCTTTGGTCTTCGGTTTAATATATTGTAAAGGTTGGACCTCTAGGAGTTCTAGGGTTCCTATCGGCTGTATAAATATGGGGTTAGTAGCAACCGATCCCGGTATCCGTTTCTAGTTTCAATGGATACCGAGTCGATAGTACCACCGGATACTGGTATTGGTTGCAACAAAAAAAATGGTTCGAACTTTGTAGCAATCGATACCGAATTCGTAAGTGCGATAATGAAAGAGATCTTACATGTTGCTTTCAAATATTTTGATATTGTTCACTTTAAGTGCAATAAGTCTATTACGGGTCTAGTCAATGTAGCCAGTTAGTGTAAGTACGGTGTAAGTACGCTAGCAGATTTAATACTGCTTTGCTTACTAGCCAAGTAACTGGGCAAACACTAGGTACTTCAAATTAAACACGATTTATGATAGATAATATTTTTTATTCAAAATAACATCTTTTTTAAGGATAAACGAATAAGTGCATATAGTATTTTTTTTAATCTATGAAATATATTATTTAATGATCGCAGCATACATTTTCTATGTATTAAAAGATTGGCAATTCGACCCAAACAAAACTTCCATACATACACAAAAATCATATAATAGCACTCACTTATATCAAATTTAAGTGCGAAATATTTTAAAATAACACGTAAAATCCGTATTAGTATCGGTGCGCAGAAAAATCGATATACAGATATCGATTTTTCTCATTGGTATAGAATCCGGTATCGGTTGCTAAAAAGTTCGAAATACTTTTCTAGTTGAAACTAATACCGGTATCCAATGGTACGGTCTATTCGGTATCAGTTGAAATTCGAAACGGATACCGGGATTGGTTGCTACGAACCCAAAATATGCTCCAATAGGCTCCAGAAACTCATATCGATTAACTATCATTCGTCAATACTACGTTCACAGAACGTCACATCTGGAATCATCACACGGTGAGGTTGGCTTTGTCTATTATTATGTTTTCTTACTTGACTATTTCTATGGTAAGGACTAATCCTTACAACTTGTAAGTCTTTGTCTTGATCTTTAATCTATTTTAGAACTTTTTTCGTAGCTGTAACTACCAATGTGACTGCAGAGTATGTAATTATATAATAATTGAATATATATTTTTTGTCCACAGCAAGTGCAAAGTTGTCTAAAATATTAATGGAAAGAAATATGACTTTGAATGAATTGGTAGAACACAGAGAAAGAGGGTCCAGTCATGTTCATTTGGCAGATATATTCCATAACGCGTCACGAGAACCAAATCCACCAGAGCCGTTCCTCTCTAAATCGCTTATAGAACCAATATCTAAAGAAACGTATCCATTAAGAGCACTCTTAGATGCAAATTTACATGACCCAACAGCTAAAGCCACAACAATAGATCCTATTCTAACGGATTCAAATTACATGAATATACCCGTCGTTATGGATTTTGGTAACAATGTGAACGAGAATGCAGAAAACATGGGTATAATGTCATTATTTGATAATTTTACTCACGGTCTGCATATGCATAAAACTCTACAGAAGGATTCTGAAGGCACGCCGTATGAATCCACTATAATACATGTTAATGCTACAAATCCGAATGATATGAACAGAGTGAGCCGTGTTTTAGATGATCAACAAGATATGGTCAGCTGGAATGAAATATTCACAATGATTCGAAATACTCAAAACAATGGCACAGGTGAAGTTGTTGAAACATACAAAAAAGGTATGATTGGTAATATTATAAACATTCAAAAATATAAAAAAATAATTAATAACTTTTATTTATTGATTCAATTTCGAAAGCGTGAAATATCGTCTCGTTAGCATATTAGTTTTCTTAGAAACGTCTTTTTTGTGCAACCGCACAAAAAAGACGTTTCTAATAAAACTAACACATCGGTTTCGTAGTAATAGTTATTCATATGCCATATATATGAGTATTATTTTCTTTCCATTTTTGTTAAAATTTATAAATACAAAATACATTAAAAGTATGTTTCATATCCTGCAAATCACTGGATAAATCCAGTCTAGTTGAGTGGAGCTGTAGAGATTCAATAAGCGGGAGTAAAAAAATATATGCGTTGACATCGCCTTAGTTTAATATTATCCTCTAGAAATCTAGAACCATTGCCGTTGGGCGAAGAGATTTAACACATATTGAAAGTCTTTGCCGCCGGATTAAACTTGTGACAAACTCAAATAGTAAAGCCAGTTATGTTGCATGTATGAATACCAATATTCTTCTTCTTCTTCGTCAACCCTTATTCAACCCACTGTCGGGATACGGATCTCCCCTTAATCGAAGGGTTTTAGAGCATACTCCACCGCGCTGCTCAACTGCGGGTTGGCGGAGATCAGTGTTTTCAAACCGCCTCAAGGCCCCTGACTTAGCTTAACGACTGTCAGCTAACGACAACAGCCGCATATAATAGAAATGCGGCATATAAGGAATACCAGCATATAATAGTTAAATCATAAATTACGTACCTAATTATACATTTCAGAAATACCACCAGCAGAATCATATAAGAAGATTATATTAGAAGAGGATGTAGATGGAGATGGATTGATAGTGCTCGAAGATCTCCAACACTTGAGAGACTTCGAGAGCAACATTGCTCCAGCCTCGGACGAGAAGTTTACAGTGGACTCTTATGACAGATCTAAGGATATGATACAGCCAGGCATACTTACTAAACCGTCTAGCAACACGAAATCAGTGACAGTCGCCACAGCAAGTATAGTAGGACTGGCATTGGTACTGTTCCTCTTAACATACGCTGCTTTTAAATGGATACAACAGAGAAATAAAGATAAAAAACGCACTTTCGATGACGACAGAATTCCTACACCGGTCTTTGAAAACAGAAAAGGCCATAAACATAACAGTAGTAACCGCAGTATTAGTCCAATGCTTTCTACTTCTAATATTTATACAATGAACACGTTAGACTCGCATCATGGAAAAGACTCGCCTGAGTACATGTGGGATACTTTAAGGAAACCATTCCAATAGTACTGGGTGCTGTTAAGGGGGTTCAGACTGAGTTTGTAAGTATAAGATTTTATATACCTTAGGTAGTAAATATTAATTAAGGGCTTTTTCGCAACTGTCAAGCAACTATTAGCTAAATATTTCAATGTTTAATTGTGCCTCTAGGAGGTGCCAAATAGAATTGTCTTAAAGGTGAGACGCACTAAACTGCACTACACGCGCGGCAATACGCGACATACGAGTATTTCGTTTGTACGTCAACATTTTCCGCGCAATGCCGTGTTGCCTGCCGCGCAGTGGCGCAGTGCCGTGTCACCTGCCGTGCAATGCCGCTTTTCCTGCGGTGCTTTAAATTGCAAGTTCACCTATAGCTTAATTTTGTTGAAAGATGTAATTGGAATCTAATATCTTGCAAGATCATGAAATAATAAGACCAATTCGCCTTATTTTTATGTAATTAAATATATGCGACAATATCTACATAGTTATTGAAATTAATAATACAAACATAAGACAATGGTTTTCACAATCGTGTAAATAAGAAAGTAATATTTACTATTACACTAATACAAAAGATTGTTGTGAAAAAGTCCTTTTTGCTAATAATATTTTTAACTAGTGACCTGATTTTGATTAAGGTATAAAATATCAATTAGGACTTATATTTGCAAAATTAATTTCAGTGTTGTCGTACTTCACACACTATTCTAAATAAGAAAATAATATTAAGAACTATTATTTCACTATTTATTTTATTGAAATAGATTTTCAGTATTATGTGGCAAGTGCAATGGTGAATTGTGTGTTTGAATGTCAAATATTTTAAAAACTTCCTTAGAAATAAATTATAATAAACATATTTATTTTTTTATTGATTCTCTTACCTGTAGCTTTCAAATGTGAATACATCTCTCAATTTTTTTAAGATCGGTATGTCCAATGTGTGAATTTTGTTGTAGAAATATGCATACTGCCGTGCGATACTTCGATAAAGTTTCAGTGCTGATTCAAAAACTGGAGATGGCTGAAAAGTATATAAATAAATATGAATCATTTTAAACATAAGTAATAATGATTACACTAAGAGCTATAACACTTTAATTTTAAATATTACTTGTATTGTCCTGCCTCCCATCAAGCAAAATTGAGAAAATAGTAAATCTTAAGCTGATGCGGTCCATTATGCTTTACCGACCTTATTAGACCCCATGATAAATTAAACTCTACTACTGAGGTGGGATTTCAACCAACGAAACTCCACAAACAGTCCCCTAGAGAACTCAATGTGCCACCAAGTTGATGTTTTCAAATAATTAGAATTTAATACAATAACTTGAATTAAAGTAGTGATATACTTTACCTTAAGTTCACATAGCTCTTCTGGGGTGAAATATAGAACAGTAGAATATTTTTCAGGTAACACATCAATATAAGGTTTCCAAAAAGAATCTGAAAATGAAGATGTAATATTATTTTAAAAGGATTATAGCATTTTTTATGTGTAACTAGAGGTATTGAGCGAGACTATCATCACAAGTTTAATTCCCACATAAGGGAAAAAGTCGGCAGTGTGCACCACATGCAGGTGGAGTTGGCTTTAGCTCAAAAATGGAGAAGCATTTACATCCCCAATATAATATTATCTTTATATATATAATTCTACTGTATGTGTGTATGTCTCTGAACTCCTAAACGGCTCGACAGATTTTAATGAATTTTTGACGTGACAACGTCTTATAAATTGGTTAGCCGGGTGACACTTCAAGAAACGCGCTCACGTTATGCGCTCACAATGAGAGCGAGTGAGAGGCACGCGTCCCTTCCACTCGGGCATGGTTAGCCCGCCTAAGAGCGAGAGAGACAGACATAAAAAGTGAAAGGCATGCGTCCCTTCCACTCGAAAACATTTTACCACTCAAAGTCGTTGTCACGTAAAACTTTCACCCGTATACCGACTTTACAGGCAACCAATTTTTTTTTGTATGCTTTTGGGTAGATGGATGGTTTAGAGTCACAAATCAGCCCGGCAGATGGCGCTGCAGGACAACGTCTGCCGGGTCCGCTAGTAATATATATAAATTTTTCACCATAGTTTTTCACTGCAGTGTCATTTGACTCCGTAGGAGAAACTTCAATAATTTTTTGGTCCTACCTACCATGGTGAAATATTTTCATTATCTTCACTTATATATTTTCATCTGGTCTTTCGAAACTACATACTGGACCCCTGTTGGACATACTTGGGTCATATTGTGAGTTATGACGTCATACAAATTTCTGATTTGATGCATACATATTTTGTATGCATCAAATCAGAAATTTGTATGACAGCTATGTTACGTTTATGTAATTAGTATCATAATAAAAGTTATAGTATTTTTTATTGATTCTCCAATGGAATTATTATTTTTTAATAATATCATACTTTTCAAATGGACTTTCCCGCCAAACTTTGATCGACTCTAAAATAAGGTGGAAGGAAGATATTAGAATGAAAGTTTGCAGATCTTTATAGTTTTGTGTGTTTAACGATATTGTTAAACAATTTACATAATTTTTGAACATTGTCAAATAGCCTATTACACTTGTGAATTTGTTTAACATACAACGCCATAACATTTACCTGGATTATATCTCTCTAATATCAGAAACAGTGCTAAAGTAATATTTGACATGTTCTGCAACAGAGGATCAACCTCTATGAAAGCAGACAGATCCGATTCTTTGGCATTTTGTTCTGTCATCATCACTTTTGTGGGTACAGAGAGAATCAACGAGCCTTCTTTGAATTCTTTAGTTGCTTTTAACCCAAGGTCGTAGCCTTCAAATTTGCTGATTTCCACACCTGTAACATATATAAATTAAGGATTTAGAACTGTTAATGTTACTACAATCTCTTTCACACACAGGGAATATCTAATATATAAAATTCTCGTGTCACAGTTTTCGTTGCCATACTCCTCCGAAACGGCTTGACCGATTTTGATGAAATTTTTTGTGCTTATCCGGTATCTATGAGAATCGGCCAACATCTATTTTTCATCCCCCTAAATGTTAGGGGTAGTCCACCCCTAAATTTTTTTTATTTATATGGCAAAACAATGTTTGCCGGGTCAGCTAGTGTATTATAAGAGTTTCATTCATTTTATGAACTGAAACACCTGCTATTACATGCCATGCCTTCCCAGTATTGTGTAAAATCATTTGTTAATGAATGGCTATCATCATAGGTACCTATGGTTTGAGTTGTGCATTGATTTATCTCGCAGCCAGTCTCTTTCTTCTTTTATATTGACGACCTCGGTAGTTGAATAGTTTGATCCCCGCACAAAATAAATATTTGTGTGCATGAACATGTCTGTTTGTCTTGGTCTAGGTGTTTTCTATGTATTATATGTATGTATTTACATAATATATGTATTTATGTATAATATTAGTTATCTAGTTATCTAGTATCTATGTACAAGCTTTGCTTAGTTTGGGACTAGATGGCCGTGTGTAATTTGTCCAGGAATATTTATTTATTTATATATATTCCACAATAGCTTTAAAATTCATTCTCATTCTAATTATTGATAATATAAAGTTTTGACTTTATACGGAGCACATAACATTTCCCATAGTTATTTTTTATTTCTAGATATGTAGAACATCATCGTTACTTACCTTCAAACTGTGCTCCGTTGTCATTTAACCATTTGACACAATTTTCGATATTGGCCTGACGTGGACCTACCCTGGCTTTACTGTTGAAAGGGGTTTCAATATTCACAATATCTCTCAGAATAGAGTTGATTTCTGAATGATGTTCCCAGCTCTTAGACTGGTTGGACGCAGCCTGAAATACACTCGTTAGTCTCAGCAGTTTATCAACAAGAACTGCAAGTTCTTTTCGTCTTTGAATGTTTCTGTTGTTTTCCTTGCCAGCACTCTTCTTATTATTTTGTTTTGATTGCGATTTCCTTCCCATTTTGCTAAACTATTTCTACCACTAGGAAATTAGAAAATGTATTCAGTGTGCAATGTAGGCAAGTATAAAAGTAAAACGTGGGAAAAAACTAAAAATAGGCGTGTAAAATTTCAAAACAGTGGATCAAAAGTGAAAGACTGTGTAGAGACGAAGACAAAAACAACTAAACTTTTGCGAACGAACGACATTGCACTGCCTTGACGTTGACGTGAAGTTTCTCTGACAGCCATGACATATGACAATTGTTTCTTCTTTTTTTGTTTTGTTTGGCAGCCACTCTTTAGTCAAAGATTATTTTTGCCATTATCAAGTTTAATTTCCAAATTTTATCGTCCCGGCTTCAGAGACGTGCTGAAAAATATCGTCAAAAAAGTATGTTTATATCTTTGTGGTCTGAAAACACAAGCTCATTCATCGTGTTTCCGCCAAAAAGACGTTTGTTAACTTGACATGTCGACTCTAAATGTGTAAGATGCGTTTACGATGTTACCTACCTACCTACCTACATTTTTAATGTGAGTTTCACTATTTTTGTTGTTTATTTGCTTATTGCAATTATAGGTCTATTAATTATCACACACATTACGCATAGTGTTGAGAATTACTTTATCTTGAATGTGCGTAAATAATGTGTGTGAGGCCAGCGCTGTAGGTTGTCTGTAATTCGTATTAAGACAATATGAACATTTGCATAATACCTATATATAATCTAAAGATAACAAGATAATGCGATAGAAAGGTCTTTTTAATCACAGTAAATATGTCCGCTATGCTTTAGTCACAATTATAATCATCCTCTGCTAACTATAGCCACAGAGTGTGGCTACAGATATGAACTAGTGTACCATGTAAGTGGATTATAAACATCTTTGAGCCAAAGCCAAGTTCTCTTGCACGTATTACACTGTACGTAGTGCACCCTGCTGATAAACGAGGCTCTGGCGAAAAAGAAGTAGGGCACAGCGTAGTCAGCGTATTTGTAAGTTACCTGACTGAAGAACTCAACAACAAGGAAGGAGTTACTGCTTAGCATTTATATGTGACAGACAAACATACGACCCGCCTGATGTGATTCGTTTACCATAGCCTTTACTGTAAACAATATAGCAATATAGCTCGTGTGCTGTCACCGCAACTTCTTCCTTTCTGGTAACTTCACACAGTAGCAGGAATATATTTCTTATATATACTACGTCGTGTGGAAGACAATCATATGGCCCGCATGATGTGAAGCTGTCACCACAGTCATAAATATTAACGCTCGCAACATGAAATATTGCTCGTGTGCCGTCACTCCCGCTGTCAACGCAGCAACTCTTCCATCCTTTTGAATAACAGGAACGCAACAACCCTCAAGGGAATTGTTATTTGGCTTCGGTATTCTGTGAGATGAAGGTACTTGCCCAGTCGGGCAGCTTAAAATTACGTTGTGGTAGGGACCTCTCTTTCGCCAGAGCCTCATTAGTAAATCAGCAGGGTTTAGGTGAGGTTGGCTTTAGCTCAAAAATGGTTGTGAGCCGCTTCCCCCTTTTGTTTTAAATAATTACTTATTCATACCTTATAAGATCTGTGTTTAGTTATTAGAAAATTAACTAATTAATTACTGATATATTGGAATTCGATGATTATCATTAAATTTAGTTATTATAGAATCGAAAGGTTTCGAGTGTGACTGCACTTGTCGCAGTTCACCGTGTAAGTAATAGTATTTTATTATACACACCCTGTTCCAGACACATGTATCCGCCTACTCCATGAAATTCATACGGAAGAGATTTTTTTTTATACGACTAGCGTGATAAACAAGCGTACGATCTGCTCTGCCTGATAGTAAGCAGTTGTCGTAGACTATGGACGCTTGCGACACCACCATCACTTACGCGTTGTCGATCCGATAGATAAAGAGTTGTTTTCAGCAAGACTTTAAAGTGACGGTGCGATGACAGCGATGTAGCAAAGTCCAATTTTTAACCAAGGACCAAGGGACGAGTCCGTTGGTCGAATGGCTAGCAATGGCTACTTTGACTCCCAGGTCGCGGGTTCGATCCCCGTACAAGACAAACATTCGTGTTCATAAATATATCTGTTTGTCTAGGTTTCTTAAGTATTATACTTAAGTATATATTTATTAAAAAAAATGTATTTAAGTAGGTACATTTATCAGTTGTCTAGTACCCACAGTACAAACTTTGCGCTTAATTTGGGCCTAGATGGCGCTGTGTAAATTTCACTAAAATTTTGCATATTTCAGATAGGTATCACTGCTTTTCAAGAACACTATTAGATGTAGGATGCAACACTAAAGTGGCATAATGTAACAACGTATGCAGCGATGAAACAATAGTTCTAATAAAAGTGTTTTTTAGGGTTCCGTACCCAAAGGGTAAAAAGGAACCCTATTACTAAGGCTCCGCTGTCCGTCCGTCCGTCCGTCCGTCTGTCACCAGGCTGTATCTCATGAACCGCGATAGTTAGATAGTTGAAATTTTCACAGATGATGTATTTCTGTTGCCGCTATAACAATAAATACTAAAAAACAGAATAAAATAAATATTTAAGGGGGCTCCCATACGTGATTTTTTTTTGCTCGTTTTTGCTCGCAATTGATAACGGCAATTGGTAGACGCTTGAAATACTCACATAATATTTAGTTTTATATTTACTTTAAAAATAAATAATTAACTAAAAATAAAACAAATAAGTAGTTAAGGAGAGCTCCCATACAACAAACGTGATTTTTTTTTGCCGTTTTTTATAGGTATGGTACGGAACCCTTCATGCGCGAGTCCGACTCGCACTTGGCCGGTTTTTTAATCAAGCGACACAATGTCACAGTCGATTAAGCATTGACTGTTAGCTCTGGCAGTGGCAATGAAGCGGCTGGTATTTGGCAGCCACGCGCGTAGTTCCTCGAAAAGTTATTTGAAACCCGCCCCAGATTTCAATGCGAGAATCGCCCTGTCCGCAACTGCATACCATGGTCTAAGATAGGAACGCAATTTAGATAAGAAAGCATATTTAACCCGCCGGCACTCGCTACTGGGTAAAAAATACCACATAGTCCTTAAAATTGTAAATATTTTTTTTTCTGGCCGTGCTGGCAATACTAGATTCTAGGTACCTTCTAGCCATTAATAAACAAGTACGCACGCCGCGGCTCAGCCAGTTCGCGCGTGGGACTTGGCGACAATGGACGTATAAAGTGAGTATGGGTGAAAAATACCCGGTAGCGACAGTTTTCGTTACATTATTTTTGTTTAGCGTACAAAAGCTTTTTTTTGTTTTAGGACTGTTTTACAATGACTTTTCGACTAAATGATAATGTAATAGCAGAACTGCTTCAAGAAGAAGATAGCGAGGAAGAAAATGAGTCGGAAGTAGAAGATTTTGAGGAGCATAGCGACCACGAAAGTGAAACAGAACAGGAAGCAATTGAGTGAGACACACCCTCCGATTCCAAAGAAGTTCTTTATAGTCAGCGTTTGGATTTAGATCCACAAAATGAATATGAATTGATAAATAACGAGTATTTAGAAGATGTGTCCTTGAAGTACCTGAGGCGAGGGAATTTTTTTGGAAAAGACAAGAGAACTGAATGGCAAGTCCGTGAGCCGTCGCGACGTGTACGAACAAGATCTCATAATATTATTTCACAATTACCGGGTCCCATTGCTGAAGGAAGAGTTTGTTCATCTATGTTAGAAGCTTGGAATCTTATTTTTACGGACTCTTTTCTACAAAAAATAGTTCATTATACCAATATATACATTCACGATGTGAGATTCAAATTTTCAAGAGAACGTGACTGTAAGTTGACTGACATTATTGAACTTAGAGCGATATTAGGATTACTTTATTTTTGCGGAAGACTGCGAAGTGGTCATCTGAACACAAAAGATTGGTGAATGTTATGATCGTGTGAAGTGAGATATAAATGCTATTTTTTGATGTTGATTTTCTCAATGTTCGATTATTATAAATGTATTATTATTTTGTGTTCATTTACTATTGTAATAGGTCTACTTTTGATATTGATCTCAATTTTGCCTAATAGTTCAGAAGAAAAGGTAGTTTTGTTGGTTTTTATAAGATTTTATATTTTTTTTCTAAGTAAATGTAATTTTTTTTAAAACAGATCTCATTTGTTATAAACGATGATTACTATTTGCATTTGTAGTTTTATTTATGCATAATCATATCAATAAAAATTATATACCTCCAAAATTTGGATAACTGACGTTTATCACAGAAAAACATCATTTTAAGTCTGTGGTATTTTTCACCCTGTAGCGAGTATTCGTGTCTGTAACTATCTAGCGAGTACCGCCGGGTTAAGTCCAAAAGCTACAACACTTACTGTATTGTAGCTTTTGGACTGAAATATGCTTATACAGTCGATTTTTTTTAATTACTTAGGTTCTTACGTATACTCTATACAAGAATACTTATTGAAAGAAAGGAAGGAGTATATAGGCTGGCAACGGATCGGCGACCTCTTGGTGTTTTTGATCTCCATGGTAGGGTAAGGTAACCCACAGGCTCATTCCCGCCCCCCCTGATATAATATATACAAAAGGTGAATTGGAAGAAACTGAAAGAAAGAAAGAAATCTGCGGTTTAGAAAAAACTCTTTATTAACGAATAAATAGATATTTCTCAACGACTAGCCACCTAGTCTCAAACTTATATAGTATGAAGATTGTACGTGCTATTACTTATACCTACTATGCTTGTACTATGGGTAAAAAAAAAAAAAACTATTTGAGTATTTACCTATTATTTGTCTAGACAAATAATAGGTAAATACTTAAATATTATTTTTTTGTAAATACACTTACTTATATTACTTACATAGAAAACACCCAGGTCCAGACAAACAGACATGTTAATGCACACAAATGTTTGTATTGTGCGGGGAACGAACCCGCGATGTCGGAGTCAAAGTAGCCTTTGCTAACCGACCGATAAATTCGATCACCGAGTTCGTCAAATATAATATATATAGTATAGTATAGGAGTACTAAGTATTACTTACTGTGGTATAGGAGAGTATTTTATACCTCATTGAATGTCAAACAAGCGTACGATCGGTCTAGGAGAACCTGGTGGTCGGAATATATCCGGTGGAAATAAGTGTCACTGTTAGTGTATTATTATTTGTTCTGTCCTGGAGCCTATTAGACGCTGGTAATACAATGAGTATGAGTATTGCTCGAAAGTTTGCACCTCCGCTCACTGATTGGTACAATTTGTTCTCCGATGTTCATACAAAGATACTTAAATGTTATTAATTTTATTCACGAAAGACATGGATTTATTTATTTAAATTAAACAACTTAATTTATAAACTTTAGTGAATGGCGTCAAACAATGGTCCAAGAAGCGAATATAATGCTAAGAGCATTCATTCTCTGCCCGTCAATCTCAGGGAAGTGTTGACATCCATTTATGTGGTTTACAAGAAGAAAGAAGATATCTAGATATCTATGTAAACGTTACATACAACTAATACAAGATGGTTCATAATCAGTTACAGCCTGATTCGCTCTGGTAAGAGTAAGAGAGAGTATGCTAAGAGGATTTACCACCTCCTTCCCACCGTACATCCGGAGCACAATTTTTTTCTGATGGCATTCTTCGCGCGCTTTGGGCGTAAAATAAATTGTAATCACTCGATTAAACAGTTTAGAAGAGAAAATTAGGATGAACATACTTTTAGGGTTCCGAACCTCAAAAGGAAAAACGGAACCCTTATAAGATCACTTTGTTGTCCGTCTGTCTGTCTGTCTGTCTGTCTGTCTGTCTGTCTGTCTGTCAAGAATTTCTATGTCGAGAATGCGTGGAGGTATCAAGCTGAAATTTGAACTGTATACTCAGGTCTACGGTCCCATGAAGTTAAAAAATAATCAAACTGCTAAGTTTACGTAGAAAAAAGTTACGGCCGTTTATTCAGCAAAAAACGCATATTTCGACACACTCAAGGGAATCAAAACCTATAGGGTACTTCCCGTTGACCTAGAACTATGAAATTTGGCAAGTAATATCGTTATAGACTACAAGTACAGGAATAAATCTCAAAACTATACATTTGTAAATAGATCTTAAAAAATAGGGAGTCTATATTTTTTATAGGGTGTCGAAATTTCAAATTGAAACTACTAGTTCAAATGGGGTATCATATGAAAGGGCTTGATGTAGACATTGCAAAATATATTTTAGTTATTTTTTTCGACGCATTATTTCTTATTTATAATGAAAAATATCAAATTTAATAATGATACTACGTACCTACGGAACCCTCGGTGGGCGAGTCCGACTCGCACTTGTCCGGTTTTTATTTAAAACGAAATTTGTTTGAATTTCTTCTCGAAGTGTTTAGTAAGTAGGTAGATTTCAGAGTCGTGTAGAATACGAACGTCAGGGAAAGGGAAAATGTGGTGTATAGATAAAAGATAATTATCAGAACGGAGTTGATGGCCATGAGAATCACATTAATATTTAACTAATATATCGAGTATACATAAATTAAAATTCCATCCATATCATCTTGATAATTGGCGATCTACTACAGTACGTTTCCTAATTTACACTATGAACGGAGAAACTGTGGACAACTTCCCTCAGCGGTATTTCCGAACATTTACGACATGGGAGCATTCAAGAACAGAGTCTATATTTCCCTTAATAGGCTGGCAACGGATCGTTGACCCCTTAGTGTTGCTGATCTCTATGGGCGGTGGTGATTGCTTTCACCAGATCACCACGTGACCCACATGCTCGTTTGCCTCCCTCTTATATAAAGAAAGAGTATTTTGGAGAAAAAAAAAAACACATAGGAATAGAGAGAAGTGTGAGAAGAGCAACCGTTGTTTGCATACCGAATGGGAAGCCATTCAACTTGGCACCGATATGAAGACACACTGTCATCATCAAATTTGCGAAGACAGAAAATGAAACGGATAACGTAATTGATTGACAAATGGGTTCAGCCCCCTTACGAATTATGAATAAGCATTAATAACCCCTTATGAATAAGCATTCTATTCAGTTATTGAATCGCAATAAGAGATAGTGGTAAGTGGGCTGATGAAATGATCTTGGTCGTTATAGCAAAAATCGGCTTATACAATGATCGGAAAATTAAGATTTTTGACAAGAGCGACCTGTTGGCTCCTAGGCCTCTGTTAACTTGAAGTATGGTACAGAGCGGAGTTGATTGAAATACTTGGACTGTTTGAACTTGTATATTGTTGAATATTATGCTACGTATGGACATGTATGTATAGCGCGTCGCGAACAATGAAACGTATGGTCGTCGTGATCGCTAGCGCAGTTCTCTGGTGACTCGTTGACACGTCTCGCCGGCGCGGCTCGCCGCCGCCGCCTCTCCCTCACCTCCCCGCGGACACCCTAGTGTCGAGCACCGCTAGAGAGGTGCTTCGACATGCTCCCCGCGTTGAAGAGCTGCCTGAAGGTCTTCAAATTCACACTGGAAGAGGACAGATAGTGTTATAGGCACGTCTAAATACGCCCCTTGCAGTCTTCACATCGGCGACCCTGCCTATGCCATCTCTCCCAGGCAAAATACGGGCTATACGACCAAGCGGCCACACAAGTGGTGGTGAATTTCTGTCCTTGAGGACCACCATTGCTCCCTCCTTCAATTCTCCATCTGATTCAGTCCACTTGGTCTTCTGTTGCAAATAAAATATGTATTCATGATAGAATCGTGACCAGAACTGCTGCTTTAGACATTCTATCCGTTGAAACCTCTTTAGATTCGTTAATTTGGTTGTGGTGACTTCCGGATGTGGCAGGGAAACGAGAGACCTTCCAATCAGGAAATGTGCCGGAGTGAGGGGATATAGGTCCGAAGGGTCTGTGGATAATGGAGTTAGAGGACGAGAGTTGAGTATGGCTTCGACCTGAATTAAGCATGTAGACATTTCCTCATATGTAAGGTGCGCTAAACCTAGAATTCGCCTTAAATGATGCTTAACTGACCCTACTGCACGTTCCCACATGCCCCCAAAGTTCGGACTATAAGCTGGGATAAAGGAAAATTTGATTCCCTTATCAGCTAACTCTGGAAGATCCTGGCCTAATATGCTAGCAAGTTCATTACAAGCGCCGACAAATGTTGTGCCATTGTCTGAAAATATAGTTTTAGGCTTACCACGACGAGCAATAAACCTATCCAGTGATGCAATGTAGGCCTCCTTTGTCAGATCTGAAACAAGCTCCAAGTGCACCGCTCTAGTGGCCAGGCAAACAAAAACACATATATATGACTTAATTAATCGACACCCCCTACCCTTGCGATCTGCTATGAGGATTGGTCCAGCATAATCAGTGCCTGTTTCTAAAAATGGGAATTCCAATTCCGTACGCTCTTTTGGTAGATTACCCATTATTGGCTGAACGTTTTTACCCTTGAAACGTTGACATTTAACACACTTATGACTTGTTAATTTAGCTAGATTTCTACCACCTAATGGCCAATAATTGTGTCTGATTGTGGCTAGCAATAGCTGTGGACCAGCGTGAAATAAGCGTAAATGAAATGCATTAAAAATAAGCTTACTAATGTGATGTGAACTACAAATTAATATAGGATGTCTAACGTTATAGTCATACGAGGAATTAGTTAGCCTTCCCCCGACCCTAATGATACCTGAACTCATAAATGGTGTCAACTTCACCAGTCTGCCGGTTTTAAGCAATGGTTTGCCTGACGAGAGTAAGTCATACTCAATAGGGAACATCTCTCTTTGACAGGTTTTGATGATGAAGTCATCACTGTTTGCTAGTTCAGAGTGTGTCAATGAACCGTGTTCTACATCTGTATTTCTACAATTGTTTATAAATCTAAATATATAGGCTATTATGCGCCGGAGCTTGGTATAATTTGATGACTTATGAATTAATGAATTAATTGGAGATTGAATATGCAATTGATTATTATTATTATTATTGATAACTGTGTATGAATGATTATTATTCATTGATGTTGTAGGGGTATTTACATGAGACTTCACAATTTCTGGCAATGGAACGTTATCTTCGTAAGGCTTTGCAGGCCATTGAGTAGTGTCCTGCCGTAAAAATGAAGGCCCTGACCACCAAAGAGACATTCCACCTAGCAAGTCAGCACTCTGACCACGGGATATCAGATCAGCAGGATTCTCCTTGGACGGTACATATCGCCAGGTGTCATCAGGAAAGCTATCGTGAATCTCAGTAATGCGGTGTCTGACAAAAGGTTTTAAAGTGACTGGCGCTGATGATAGCCAACCAAGGACAATCATGGAATCGCACCAGAATATACATTTGCCAGGTTTAATTGTTAGAGACTCTAATACTTTAGAACACAGTCTAGCCCCAAGTAACGCCCCACACAGCTCTAATTTCGGGATCGTGGTTGCCTTGATAGGCGCCACCTTGCTTTTGGATGTAAGAAGGCTGACACTCACAGAACCATCCGCAGCTACAGTACGTACATATACACAAGCCCCATATGCCCTTTGTGATGCATCTGTGAAAATGTGCAGTTGTATGTCCGCAGGATTGTTGCATGACATAACCCAACGAGGAATGTTTAGATTGTTGAGGTGTGGAAGTGCTTGAGTGAACTTTAACCAAGATTGTTTTATATGCAAAGGCAAGTCTTCATCCCATGAGCATTTGTCGGTCCACAGTCTCTGCATTATGAGTTTTGCTTCGACAATGCATGGAGAAACAAGCCCTAAAGGATCGAAAACCTGTGCAATTGTTGAAAGTATGTGTCGTTTTGTAATCTTATTGTGTACTGGTGACTTTATATGTATGGAAAATGTTAGCGAATCTGTGCCGAACTGCCAGTTGAGGCCGAGTGTTTTGCATGATTCGTCTTTGTTTAAATTTAATGTATGTGATTTGGTTGGTTGTTTGTTTACATCTGACTCATGGATGTGTGAAGTGATTGCTTGTAAGATCTGTGAATTATTGGACTGCCACTTTCTTAATGAAAGTTGAGCAGATTTTAATGTATGATTAACATTCTTACAAAGAGTGATGGTGTTTTCTATGCTATCACTACCTGATAAATAGTCGTCTACATAGAAATCATGTTGTATGGCTCGTTGTGAGTGAGCATCAGGTGCTTCCTTAACTAACTCTGACAGGCAACGAGTGCTAATGAAAGGTGCTGAAGAAGTGCCATAAGTGACTGTGTTTAAGGTGTATATTTGTATTGGATGTGATGAATCTGAACGCCATAGTATCTGCTGTAGATGGCGCTGTGATTTTTGAACATCAATTTGTCTGAAAAATTTTTCTATGTCTGATGTAACCACATATTTGTGTTGACGGAATCTTAATAATATGGATATTAAGTCGTCTTGGATTCTAGGACCTATTCCTTGGATATCATTGAACGACTTCCCTGAAGTAGTGACAGCAGAAGCATCAAAGACTACTCTAAGCTTTGTTGTTGCGCTGGATTCCCTAAAAACCCCATGATGGGGCAGAAAGTATGCATGTGGTGATGTGTGCGAAACTCTACTCATGTGTCCTAATGTCTCATACTCCTGCATGAATTCTGTGTATTGTTTTTTAAGTATTGGATCTCTGTCAAACCTACGTTCCAACGATAGTAAACGGCGCTTTGCAATCTCATAGGAGCCACCCAACACCTCTGGAGATTCTTTCAGGGGAATGGAAACAACAAAACGACCATCACTGTTTCGTTGTGTTGTGTCTTGAAAATTTTGTTCACAGGCACGCTCTTCAGAAGTGAGATTGTGTTTAGGAGATATTGTGTCAAGCTCCCAAAAGCGTGTCAAGTCTGTATTTGTATCGTTGTGTGTACTGTGGTTGTTTGTGGTGAACATACATACTGACTGATTGTGATTTTGCTGTGGCAAGGTACCTGATACCAGCCAGCCTAGTTTTGTCTCGAACAAAGTTGGCATATGTTTACCTAGCTGTATACGATTATGTCCAATTACACTCCAAAAGATATGTGCCCCTACAAGTATGTCTATGGGTGCCGGAATATAAAACTCTGGATCGGCAAGAGTAATTCCTAATGGTAAATTTAAGTTTTGTGTATCAATATATTTGAAAGGTATTGATGTGGTTATGGTAGGTAGGACAAAACAATCAACGTCAATCTTATATGAACCATCCATAGACTGTAACTGTATTGCACATGAATGCGAAACTGTGGACGTTTGATTGTTTATTCCTGTAATATTTGAGCTAGCACTACATATGTGTAAATGCAGCTTACCACACAACTCCCTTGTAATAAAATTAGCCGTGCTCCCATTGTCCAACAAGACTCTGGCGCGGTGCGGCGTACCGGAGGAATCCACTACGTTCATGATAGCTGTGGAAAGCAATACATGATTGGATGAGAAATTGTAATTGTTACTAGATAAAGCAATGTGTTCCTTGCCAGAAGCTAAAGGCATCTCATCATGCGAGTGTAATAGGGTATTATGCTTAATCTTGCAGTATTTACAGTGACCAAGCTTACAAATTGCACTGCTGTGACCTGGCCGTAAGCAATTCATGCAGACATTCGATTCTTTAGCCTTCTTTATTCGTGAAGCTACAGATAAAGACCTAAAGTCTTTACAGGCATATAAATAATGCAATTGATTGCATATAGGACATGTATGACTAGCTTTGGCCTTATTGTTATTAGAAGCTAAAACAAAACTTTTTAATTTATTATTAGATTGTACTGGTTTTGCAATCTTTTCCTCATCCATTGACTCCAATAGATTGCAACGATTCTTTACAAAGGTTATAAATGTATTCAAAGATGGTGGTTCATCGAGGTTATTTACAAGTTCTTGCCACTCCCTTTTTGTAACAGAGTCTAACTTTGATGACATTAGATAAACTATCATTGTATCCCAATGCTGTACTGGTTCTCCTAATGTTTCTAGTGAGCGTAAATTTCTATTCGTAATATCTATAATTGATCTTAGACCTTCGGCATATTCCCTTTGTAAAGGTTCAATTGTGAATAGTGCCTTAACATGGTTAGTAACTAGCCTCTGTTTATTGTCATATCTATCACACAATAGCTTCCAAGCATTACTGTAATTATCGCCCCTGAAATCTATGCCTTTAATGGCTACTGATGCACTGCCATAGAGTGAGTTACGCAAGTAATGAAACTTGCTTATTTTATCTATTGATTTATCTTCGTGCACCAATGAAACATATAATTCTCTAAATTCTAACCAATCCTCAAAGCCCCCGCCAAAACGTGGTAAATTTATTTTAGGTAGCCGTATGTTGTTTTGCCTGACCGTGGAAAGCTGTCCCTTGGAGCTTACCTCAGAATCCATGTTTCCTGCTTGGGCACGATGTTTAGACGCGAGTGCGCGAGCATAACCAAGCTCACGGTAGTACTGCCTTTCAAACTGCTCACGCTCGGAAAACTGCTCGTCGGGCTTATCAGAAAGGCACTCGATGGTTATCTGAAATTCGTTATAAGAATCGTATAAGGACTCGATTTTTTCGATTCTCAAATCCATTTCAGCCAACTGCTCCTCGCTAAGCTGTTTGCAAGATTTTATTGGAGTTAAATAAGAAGTGAAAAGCGTTAATTGTGCCTTTAGCGAAGCACGCTTTTTTATGAGCTGCTTAATATCTTCAGACATGGCTTAAGGTTTAAAGAAAGTTAAGAAAAATTACAAAATTCAATGAAATTAAAGTAGGTAGGTATTGAAAAAAAAATAAAAAAAAAAGAACAAAGAAAGAACTGATTTTGAGAAATTAGTGAAAGATAATGAATCTATTAAATTTTTTGTGGGCACTAGTAATGAACAGAAACCAAAGTATTTATTTAATTAGTTAATGTAAGACGAATAAATTTTATTTTTTAGTGTAGGTATCCTTAACCCTATAAAAATCTGTTACAAAATTAGAACGTTTTTCAAATGAGTAAAAAAAAACGGTTGAAGATAAAAGTGAAGCTTATGTGGGTGGTTGGGATACACGACACAACTCTTTTTTTTTTTTTTAATTTTAAATACAACACGAATAGAAATTAAATTATGAATAGGTATTGCTCAAATTATGATACGGCACAGGGTTTAAACAACAAATAATCAATAAACATACAACTACGATAAAATACCTAAGCAAATTAATATGCTTAAATTAACGTTTATCATTCATTTTTTCTCAAATTATGATACGGCACAGGGTTTAAACAACAAATAATCAATAAACATACAACTACGATAAAATACCTAAGCAAATTAATATGCTTAAATTAACGTTTATCATTCATTTTTTCTCTAAATGTCAAACACTAGTAGGTAGAGGACTGCACAGCACAACAAAGGAAATAATCCAATTATGTTTTATTTTTTAGTCTAAGGTTTTAAGCTAATGATTTTAAAAACGTTATTCTGCGCATTAAAAGGCAAACCACATGAATAGCTACGTGTCTAATGTATGGTTCTTAGGTCTACTGCTATAAACTACTCATGAAACAAAGATGAATGTTAGTCTAGGATTGAAATAATTTTGTTAGTAAAATAATAGGGAAAGATCTCACGGAATCCTGTTCAATCCGTCTGAATTGCTAATAAAACATGAACGAAGCGGTGTTCAGCAAAGCGATGATGGCCGACGAAACCGGAGATTTCTTTTTGAAATTTTTCTGCTTCGTCTTGTCGGTTGCTGCACAATTTTTTTTTAAATTTTGCCGTTTCTTGATAAAAGTCGCTGCTTCTTGTCTACGAAGGACCACTTGTTGGCTCCTAGGCCTCTGTTAACTTGAAGTATGGTACAGAGCGGAGTTGATTGAAATACTTGGACTGTTTGAACTTGTATATTGTTGAATATTATGCTACGTATGGACATGTATGTATAGCGCGTCGCGAACAATGAAACGTATGGTCGTCGTGATCGCTAGCGCAGTTCTCTGGTGACTCGTTGACACGTCTCGCCGGCGCGGCTCGCCGCCGCCGCCTCTCCCTCACCTCCCCGCGGACACCCTAGTGTCGAGCACCGCTAGAGAGGTGCTTCGACACGACCTTAGTATTAAGAAGGACATCTAGTTATTATAACTATCAATTATTTTAAGATAAAGATTAGGTATTTAGGATAACACCGCTATCCTTGAAATCGACGGTGTACTGTTTATTTTCTGCGAAACCCCAAACCCCAAATGGAGAATACTTGGAACTGGCATCAAAATTTTATATGGACAAACTAAGAAGAACGGCTGCTTTTAAATTTAATCGTAATGCGGCATACCTACTTCATAAATAGAGCCTTTAAGGCACAATAAATATAGATACGAATCGTATAACTGATAATATTTATATATTTGAAATATGCTAACAAAGCTCTTTCATTTGATACCCCACACGACACCGTCAAGAAAAAATATTTTTTTACTTCTTTACTTTATGTCCCCTAGAGGGCGCTGTAGCATTTTCAACGTGACGTCATGTAGCCTATAACCAGCGGACGATCAAGAGGCTTCCAACGACACCTCATATGTCTAATTATGATAACTAGTTTAGAAGTTATGAGGGAACAGATGAACATCCATAGCCACATACATACATACATACAGGTCAAAATCATAACCCTCCTTTTTGCTTCGCCGTAGTCGGGTAATAAATAGATACGAGTAGATATACAGAAGTACGTAATGTAATTATTAGAATTTCCTACTCCAGTGTGAAGAAATTTGCTAGCAGCTACAAAACAGAGCTTATTCACAGACAGTTCGTCTACATCTTGAAGACAGTACCTACAGTAATACTGTCAGTAATAGAGTTCGAAAGGACAGATCGTGGTTAGCAACGGTGCCGGATGACGTCGGCAAGGAATATATTGCTCTCTTAGCACTAGCGTAACCTCGGAGGAATAGGCGACGATAGTAAAATACGAAAAACAACAAGTATATTCTCGTAATAGATAGGTATATTGACCAAGACTACGACACGAATTTAGTTGTCAAAATATAGACGATGACGTAACAACTTGAAATCACGTGATCACATCTCTCAGTAAAGAACATAATATGTACCTGTGTGTTTTTGTCTAACATGTGATAGTAATTCCTCTCAGAGCGTAACAGTGCAAAATACCTTGTGCATGATAGTTTTTGACGTGATAACGTCTTATAAATAGATGATCGCCGGCTGCACGCACGAAAAAGCATGACTCATTGTCACGTTCCGCCTGAGCCGAGAGTCCAAGCGAGAGCGCAAAACAAGCGATAGAGAGGCACGATCGACAAAAGAGGTAGGCTTGTAACCGCATCTACTCGTATGTCTCTTTCACTCCATCGACCGATGTTTTCTTATGACGTTATCACTTAAAATTATCGTCCGAAAACCGACTACCAATTTTTGAAATGTCAAAATACTATGAGCTGAAAGAGCGTTAACAACTTTTCCAATGTTCTCAGGGGAATTATTGACTAGTTATATAAAAAAAATGGTTTCCTTCCTTGGCCTATGTGGCTAGAATCATGTCTATCCATTCAAATGAATCAAGAAGTTTATAAGTCGTACCTTCTGTTTTAAAGAACTTCATCATTCAAATTGAGCCTGAGGCAGAATTAGTAAGCCGCTGCCAAGATTTAATTCAATTACACAGATCTATATCGAAATTGCTACTTTGAATTTGCATTTTGTCATTCGTTATTTTTATTGTAATTGCGCATAATAGACCATGATGACTAAGGAGACATAATTCGCAAAGTGCGGTCTTTATTTTGTGTTATATGAGTTCCGTCTATCCACAATACAAAACACTGTTAATCTATACATATTAAAGTTAATCCCTATTTCTGCTGGGTGCGGCATTTTTCTGTTGGGCACGGCATTACGCATGAACGGCAGGACAGATTTCGCTATATCTTTTTATGTTGTATTTGTTATTGTCAGGAGAAGGTTTTTATGAAAGAAAAAAATAAGAAAGTTGCGCGGAAAGTCAGAAAATTTAAGAAGACTGAACGACCGTATTAACTTTTCTAATGTAACTTTATGTCGTTTGTCAAAGCCATAAAAAAATGTCATTTGACAGATTGCGCGAAACTAATTCGAATTCAATATTCATTGTTCTGTCAAGAAGACAGGACAACGTCTGTTAGGTCAACTAGTCTGTTATATTATTATATAACTTACATAACTTATTTCTACACATACAAATGTTTAGACCTTTCTACTATTAGAAATTTTGGGGGGGTAAATCTCTCATCATCATCTTCAGGTAGAGCCAAAGTCAACATGCCATCAAACTTTGCTCGTCTCTGGCGAAGGAGAGACAGGGCCTGCCGAGCGAGCCTGATTGGGGTTGCAACGATTCCCTTGAGTATACTTATGTTCCTGCGAGGGAATGAGGTCACCAGACTTTAGAAGATGCTGCATCATCAACGGGAGTGCCAACGAGTGATCGATATTATTTGTATTATAAACGTTTTTAATAATATAAATAAGCTACCGTATCCGTTTTACTTCAGAATATCTCGTCGTCTAATAGGCCCTAAACGCACACATATGTTTCTACTACAAATATATACGGTATTACAATGCAATGTTTGTATGAAGTGGCCAGGGACTCTACCGCCGAAGCTGAAGCGGATTACCATTGGATTTTTTGATTGCGAAAATCAAATTTTAGCTTACATTGGTGGTAATTGTGTTTATCTTAGCTACTTAGTAGAAACCATAGAGCTCTACCGACCAAGCTGAAGATGTTTGTCAGTAACTTAAACCTCAGATCTATTTTCCCGATCAGAAAATTCGATGTTAATCGGCTTCAACCTCGGCGGTAGTGCCTTGGCTAGTCCATACAAACATTGTATTGTAATACCCCCAGGTTGTACATTATCATTAAGTCACATTTGTCACACTATAATCAATGCAAAACAAAATTACACGCTGCAAAGGGTGCGTCGGACAAATTCTCAAGTGGAACGCCTTTCATTATGAAGTCACCTACAGACCTAGGCTAGCTTTAAAGTTTCTCCGCGTTAGGCGCTATCTCCACTAGCGAGAGAATCGCGACGATATCATCGTCGTGCCACGTATTTCTATATAACTCTTTATGAACGCGTCTCCACACGGCGATGTTATCGCGGCGATGCGACGAGTGGTAATGTGTGTGTGTAACGTCGTTGTATCGCCGCGGTATCATCGCTACTGGTGGTGCATCCGCTGCGCGCTCGCCGCAGAACATGGCGCTCTCGCACCTAACTGAACTCTTTCAACAAATAAAAGCACAACGCATCGACAAGGAAATGCGGCGATTCCGTTACGAGTCGTCGCGGACACGCTGTGGTTCCGTCACGAGTCCTGACGATATGCTGGCGGAATAATCGCTCGTTCGTGGAGATTACTCGACGATAGAAACAAGGACTCGTCGCGATTCTCTCGCTCGTGGAGACAGCGCCTTAACTAATGTCTATAATGCGTTGAAACATTTGAGTTGATTGAAAATTCTATTAGAGGCTATGAGCTCAGGCTCAGTGATCGTGGAATACATTAATGACGCGTGAACTTTATGCAAAGCTGCTTCCACCGTTTAAAGGCAGCTAACTACTTACAGAATTTAATTTATAAATGCGGCTTAATATATTCAATTTAAGTTTATCGCCAACTTTGATAGGTTTTGTAATTGCATTGCATTCATTTACATTCTTGAAACACTAACTTCCTATATAAACTTTGTTTCCATTTATGACATGATGTAAACGGAATGTTCTACTTGAATTTATAAAACGCAGGTTTTCTAGATGCAGTCAATATTTTGATTTTAATAAATCATTCGAACTGAGCGATTACAGAGAGGTTTTCTTCCACGGACTCTCAGGCTTTAGAATGAATTACCGCCCGAGATTTTCCCAAAAGCTGGGGTTCTTCGAGAAAAGCGTGAAGAGGTTTTTACAGGATCGGCAACGCGTGACCACTCTTGCCAGTATGGTCGAGGTTATCATGATGAGGAAGCAGACAGGATTCGCCTCACGACCTCTGCCTGCTGCAACATGTCAATCGCAAAATACGACTTTGCACCAAGGTGGATAGACACTCTTTAATGCCAAGTTCATTAAGGATGGAGGAGGTTGTGCGGAATTCAGTCCACGAGACTCGGTGCATCCTCCTCCAACACCACATTTCCAAGGCGTCTATTTTCTTTGTTTCCGTCCGTCGTATGGTCCATTGGTATCATAGTTGTATAAAAAAATATATATTGTACTTTTATACTCTTGCACTATAGGCAGGTAAATTATCTTCTACCTTATGCAGCTCCGCCTCGCGAGAACACAGCGCCTGGATAAAAAGATAAAAAAGTAAAAAATATTGTATGTGCAATAAATGTGTCAATTCAGACAACATATTTTTATATGTGGTTATTTTTGCACTCATAAATTACACATCTAATACGCAATAGGTACGGCGCCACATGGAATATATTACAATTCTCGTATTATGAATAAACACGAAAATATCATTTTAAGTACATTAAATTGCAACGTGAACAATAACATACCCGTTTAATATGTAGCCGAGGTCACTACATATTTATTTCATAATCATAAAGTCGTAAAATCATGCAGAAATAATATTACAAAATTTACAACCAATAAATTATTGACTTCTATTAGTACCTATTGTTTCATTATTTTTATCTTTTTCACATACACATTACAGTGATTGTTTCATCAATAAGTAGGTACATCATTTTATGCTGTAGACCTGCCTCGAAATGAAAATCCGAAAATTCGAGCAATTTCAAATGTCCGAATTTCGGAAATCGAATTCGAAAATCCGATGCGTTCATGTAGGAAACGTAAAAGTAGGCGAGGTATTTAATAAGGTATTAATTAGGTTTTTGTTCAAGTGAGGAGTTTTAGTAAGTATTTTTCTAACAGACTCCAAAAAAGGAGGACGTTCTCAATTCGGCTGTATTTTTTTTTAATGTTTGTTACTTAATTAGTATATTGATTGATTGGTTTTTGATTGGTCCCATATTTTTTTCATCATCATCATCAGCCTGTATCTACCCACTGTTAGGTTTGTTATTTTATTACTCCGTCATTTATAAACCGATTTCAAAAGAACTTTTTTTATTGCAAGAGTATACTTCCAGAGTGGTCCCATATTTTTTTCATCATCATCATCAGCCTGTACCTACATACATAAATGTAGAGTAATGTTTGGAGTCGATTTTTTTTGCTAAAATTATTCTATAGGTCGTGTACAAGCATACGGTCCGCCTGAGTGAAGCGGTAACATGTAATGTCACGCAATATGAAATATCGCTTACGCACTGCCACCACCGCTGTCAATGCAACTCCTTTCTTTCTGGTGACCTCACTCACTCACAAGAATACAACAACCCTCAAGGGAACCGTTACTTGACTGCGATATTTTATGAGGTCGAGGTACTTCCTCAGTAGGGCAGCTTACAAATATGCTGTACCTACCTCTATTTCATACGTATGAAATGGAGAGAGCCAGATTCCATCAATCATCGTCATCAAGGGTCTGGATCTTTTCAACCTCTGGCGTGATTGAGTAACAAACACCCATCATTCCAAAGTCACGCATTTATATTATAATAAGTATTAAACACTGCCGACAGGCAACGATCTTGGGGTTATTTGTAAGTAAATTTCTGTTTATTTTTTTATCGCGTAACTTTTTCTTTTGTATATAGATAAAATATATAGGTTTTTAGATCAGTTTCATTTAGATTTCTTAATAAATTATTATAATAGGAAAACGTATACAACCAGCCCGTGTCATGACGTATGTATGCGTAATCTCCGAAACTACACTTTTTTTTTTTACAAATTGGTTCAATTTCTAGAGAGATCATCTCCTAAAGCATTAAAACGGCAGAAAAGTTTTTATGAAATCCATACGGGCGAAGTCGCAGGTGATCGCTAGTAGACTATAGAATACAATTCAAAGTTTAATACTTTTTAAACCAGGAATTATAATGAATAATTATAATTAACTACTACGATCTAAAAATATTTAGATCGTAGTAGTTAAGTTTATAATTGTCGTATATTTTAGTATTTAGTAAAAATTAATTAACCATTTAGTAAAAATCCATAGCAGGAAATATCCTGCTATGGATTTTTACTAAATGGTTAATTAATTTTATATATTCTTTATTGCGTAATAACAAATACAGAAATTAGTGAACAGACAAGTATACAAAGATGAACTTATCTTTTCAAGAGATTTCTTACAACCAACCCTACTGTGCATAAAGAAATTTTACATGGCTGGGAGTCAAGCAAGCTATGCATAACATTTTAGCATCATTTTAACAATACTAATTATCACTCGCCATGAGTAATCCTTTAGCTGTTTCCTTTAGCTTCTTTTTAGAAGTAGCGACAATACATACAGCTCTCTCTAATATGCCCAGTTTGTTCCATAGCAGTGCCATACGAACAGTAAACGACTGAAAGAAAAACCATGTGTTCGATGTGGGATTCAAAGTTTGGAGAGACTGGGGCAAGTGGAAAACGGGAACGAAGGTATTGGGGTGCATCGGTTTTTTTTAGAATTTTGTAAAGGAAGGAATTAATTAAATCTTGAATGAATCAAGCATGAAGTCATGCCTGGCTTTAGTTAAAACGAGCTTATGCAAAACAAATTAGACTGGGACATGGCCAGATATATCAAGATAGAAATATCAAGAATCTTATTTGTTGATTATCATGCATGACAGGTTAAACTCGGCAAATGACTCACAACTTTAATTTTATAACATAGGTACTCTTAAGCGCGTCACAAATGGCGTAGATACTATTTTATGTTAAGATGTCTTTCTTTCACGTCGAATGTAACGAACGGATTGACATGGTTTTCTTTTTAGAGATAGTTTAAGATCTGGAGAGTGACATAAGCTACTTTTTATCCCGGAAAACATCTTAATCCCATGGGAAAAAATAAACTTTGTAATAATTTGTCCCTTTTATACGTCGAAAGGAACCTAAGTGCCTACATGTTTTTTTAACGGGGATAGTTTACGGTCCGGAGAGTGACATAGGCTACTTTTTATCCCGGAAAAATATGTTATTCCCACGGGAAAAAAGAAAGTTTATAATCATTTGTCCAACGTCAAAAGGAACCTAAGTACGGACATGATTTTTTTTAATGGGGATAGTCGGTCTGGAGAGTGAGTTAGACAGTTTTCAATACAGTTGTACATAAAAAGCTGTACAGAAAAGTAACTTTTTAAATTTGTTTTAATGGCTTGTGCGTAAAAGACTGACATTAATATTCTGTGTGTAGTTTTTTAATATCTAAATTTTAGTATGAGAGTAGATAAAAAAGGTTATTAGTTACTTAATACGCTATTATTCTCATTAGAAATATCGATATCGACGAACAACACTAGGATGTCGATAAAATTATCGACTACATGTCACGTCACGAGTGTATACGTATTAGTCCGCGCCCTCCCAACCTCAAGCCTCCCCCTGCAGAGCGCGATAGAGACAACTGCAGCTTGGACCGAAAATACCTATTAAAAGTACACAAAATCAACGATTCGTAGTCCCCTGATTCCTTCTCCAAAAGTTAACCGATTTAACTACTTTTATTATTAAAAAATAAAGAAAGGCTTTGGCCGTGTTGCTATGTTTTCCTTTTTTTATATAATCTAGTAAAACTTGTTTTCTGGGTGTTTGAACACAACGGAAAATATGGGCATTTTTTTAGGTTTTTGAATGTTTATATCTCTTTTAATAATTACAATATGAAAAAAAGGAAAACATAGGGACATGCCAATAGTGGTCATAGATTTTTTTGAAAAAAAAAATATTGGTCTACTGGCATTATCCAGGAAGTAAACAGGGGACTACGTTTGTATGAAAAAACGACCGTTGTGTTTCCTCTTAAAGGCCCCGTATGTTCGTAGTTTCGGATTTTCAAACGAAATTTATTTGATAACCATACATTCGGACGCATTGACAAACATATATATTATAATTGAGCATAATACTATCGGAGACGATACTATCGTCTATCTTATTCCTCAAATCGTTACACGATACGTTTTATTTTGCTCGATAGAAAAAAAATCACGAGACAAGAAATTGCGAAAACAGGTATATTTTAATTTCTCGTTTCAATTCTTTTACATTCATTTTTATTAAATGAGATGCCAGAACACATGAGAGGCAAATATCAGTCTGCTGGATAGACCTAGAAAACGCATTTGGTTCCGTGCAGCATGAACTTATGATATTTGCACTAAAATGGTATAACTTTCCCGATTTAATTGTTAACATAATTAACTCTTATTACTCGCATTTAAAATTCGTCATAGCAGTAAACAAGGAATACACTAAGCCACTACAATACAGTGTGGAACTATTCCAAGGGTGCTGCTTATCACCGATAGTATTTAATATAGTTATTAATATTTTAATAGACAAATTGATATCATATGAAAGGAAATGGGGCTACCGTTTTAAAATCAACAACAAGTACACTGAGTCGATCTTAGCCTTTGCAGACGACCTTGCAATACTTACACGTAATCCCAAACAGTGTCAGGAGTTGTTAAATGAAGTCGATGAGTTCTGTACATGGACGGAGGGATTGAGGGCGAAACCAAGTAAATGTTATTGTTTATGTCTGGGTAGACGAAATACCAAATACAATTCTTACGACCCGGAACTCTCCATAAGCGGCCAAAAAGTTGCTACGATTGCAGAAACAGTGCCTTTCAAATTTCTTGGTAGAAAGATAGATTACAAAGGACGCACATTATCATTGGGGGAAGTTGTCGAAAATTTCATTAACGACCTCAATAAGGTAGATCAACAGCCTATCAGTAATATTAAAAAAGCATGGATATACGACAACTATCTCACATCACGACTCACTTGGCCTTTCCTAGTATATGACTTCGGTAAAACCCTCTTGGCAAAGTTAGATGCTAATGTCATAAAGATATTAAAGTCATGGTTCGGACTGGCACAGCCAGTCAGGTTAGGTGGGGAAAAGCCTCTGAAAAATGTTGCTATACTTGTGGAGAGGCGATATGTAGACAGGCACCTATTGGTGGGATGCAAGGTGCTCCTTGATAGGGGTCATTACTCACATCGCCATGACAGAGTACTTCAAATCATACGTGAAGCCATAAGCCTTTCAATAGCTAGAGCCCAAAAAGGATTAACGACAAACAAAAGACAAATTAACTTTATAAAAGGAGGCTCAACTTCAAACTCCAAGAACAAGCCTTACTCAATCCTCAGTGCAGCACCTGACTGGACTATTTTAATGGACACGTATGAAAAGCACTATAAAATCCCAGAAGATGTGTGTGTTTCGACTAGTGTCCGACCGAAACTGGTTTTTACGACCGAAACCGAATTTCGGCAACGGTCTCAGTTTCGGCCGAAACCGAAACCGAAACCGAAACTTTTACGAAACAATTATCTTACTGTAGGTACTACGTTACGTTATAATTGCTACTTGGTTATATATATATTTTTTTTATACGTCGGGCGGCAACCAAGCTTACGGCCCACCTGATGTGAAGCGGTTACCGTAGCCATATTAACGCTCGTAACATAAAATATCGCTGGCCCACTGCCACCCCCGCTGATAGCATAGCCTAAACTTTTGTGTTTCACAAGTTGCTGATTGCGCTATCTGTCAGATAAACCGCTTGATAAACTAATTGGAACTTCAAGTGGCTGTTATTTTTTTATCTATTAGATAAGAATTTCTTTTTTGAATTTTAACGCGGGAATATTACATTTTTGTGTGAGCTTTCTTCGGAATGGCAGACTTTTCTTTTGAAATGGATTTATTTGAGTTCTTAGAAGACTATTTCGATGATTTTCTTGACCGTATATCGCATTTTTTTTTATACAATTTCAGTTGGCAGACAAGCATACGGCCCGCCCGATCTGAAGCGGTTACCGTAGCCATATTAACGCTCGCAACATAATATCCCCTACTGCCACCGCAGCATCTCCTTCCTTTCTGGTGACCTCACTCACTCGCAGGAACACAACAACCCTCAAGGGGATTGTTATTTGGCTGCGGTATTCTGTGAGGTGAAGGTCCATTCCCCAGTCGGGTAGCTTACAATTAAGCTCCCTATCTCTCATTTCGCCAGAGCTTCGTTTGTCAGTCAGCAGGGTGCACCGCGTGCAGGTGAAGTTTGCTTTGGTTCAAAGATGTTGATGAACCAGTTATACCCCACGCATCGCATCCACGGGCACGAAAAAAAGACCTAAGAAGGCCAAAAAGACCAAAAAAAGACCAAAAGACCTAAAAGACTAAAAGACCAAAAAAAGACCAAAATGAACAAAAAAAGAATACTAAAAAGACCAAAAAGACCAAAAGGACCAAAAAAAGAAGACAAAAAATACCAAAAAGACCAAAAAAAAAAAATGTCCAAGAAGACAAAAAGACCAAAAAAAGAAAAAAGACCTAAATAATGTACCTACTTACTGAATAAATAGGAACGCAACAATGGAAGTACGCGAAAATTTGCGACGTTGCCGTTCCGACTCCCTGTTAACTCGCTGATAGTTATCTGTCAGATAATTTATCAGACACTTGGGGTGTGAAACACAAAAATATTATCAGCTAGATTTATCTGGTAGATAAGTTTATCTGTCAGCTTATTATCTGAAGCTTTATCAGCAAGTGGTGAAAGAGGCCCTAAATCTTTAATATTATCACCACTAATGCACTATAGTAAGTACCAAGTACCTAACTATTGTTTGTTTACGTACAGCATTAGCGAATGAGTTAAATTAACCACAAAATATTCAGATAGTTATATTAAACTTGATTCTACTATAACCTATGCATTAGTTTGTTATATTAAATTATTTTTCGATGTTTACTACCTACTCTTATACAATATCACAATGATAAAACTTACCCAATTCAAAACAAATCACACGAAAACTCACAAACAACAAACAAAACGCACTGCAAACACAAACAAGTCACGACCTGATTAGGGACGTGGACGCGGCAAAATGTTTCGTCGCTTGGTTGGAATTTACCGAGCCGAACATGGCCGAGCACAGCGCGGGAACTCCCGAATGCAGTTTCGGTTTCGGTCGCAGTTTCGGCAGGTTTGCCGCCGAAACCGAAACTAAACCGAAACTCGCTTTTTTTGCCGAAACTCGACCGAAACCGAAACCGAAACCGAACATTCGGTCGGACACTAGTTTCGACATCCAGACCGGACATTTTCCTTTTCTCCAGAGCTACAAAACGTATTGTACTTGTAGAGCTTACCGTACCGTGGGAAACTAACATACCCAAAAACCACGCGATAAAACAAAACCTCCTAAACGAATTAACAAAAAGCGGCTATGTAGTTAATCTATACGCTGTAGAAGTAGGAGCGAGAGGTATACCAGCAAAATCTCTCTATAACCTGCTGAAAGACCTTGGCTTGTCCAGAAGTGCAGTAAGTTCTATATTAGAACGAGTATCTAAAGCTGCATTAGCAGATTCATACCAGATTTGGCAGGGCAGGGAGAGAAACACAAGTAGTGAAGGTGAGTGTTGATGTACGTCGGAAAGGGGCCCCTTAAACCTACACCCGTGTCACAAGTCTCGGGATCTGCTTGGGTTTCTCTCTCTGCCACACGATGGACCCGGCACCCGCACGGTGAATCCATGGAAGCTAAGAAGTTCGTCTCTATATCAAAATAATTATGCCTACCTGTGCAAGTGCTTTTGGCCGTCAATTTTTAAATCAAATGAATAGTCGTCCCGTGGATTAATATGAAGATATGAAACGAAATAAATGATATAATGAAGAATAAATGCTCAATATATTTTTTCAGTGCTTTAGTTATAGTTATTGAATAAACCTGGTTTGAAAATCAGAATATACGAATTGACGTCGCCTTAAGGTGTCGCACACGGTTAATGCAAAGACCACGCTGTGAGCGAAACAAGGTCCGCTTCACTTCTCTCACTTCGCCAAACAGACGAGAGAGATTACATCGAGTTCACGCATAGCTCTCAAATTGACTTCGCTGGGGTAGTTTAGTTCTGTAGCTATCTGAGCTGGCGCATTCGACATTTTTTCGCGTGTTTATAGTTTAGCGACATTAGCGAAGCGAAGCTAACCACGTTTCGCTCACAGTGTGTCATTGATTGAGTAAGAGTGAGCGTAATAGAAAACTGTCTGCTCGCGGAAGTACTACCACCTCACAAAATACCACAGCCAAATAAAAAAAGTTATTTAGTAACTATATTAATACCTAAAATTGAGCACGTCGTATAATGGTTTATTTTTAGAATTCTCTAGCAGTGTCTACATTAAATTTATACATAAAATATTGAAAGGAGAGGTAGGCATAGAGTATTTTTAGGGCTGCCCGACTGGGTATGTATGTACCTCCACCTCACAGAATACCGCAGCCAAATAACGATTCCCTTGAGGGTCATTGTATTCCTGCGCGTGAGTAAGGTCACCAGGAAGGAAGAAGTTGCTGCGTTTGCAGCGGAGGTGGCGGCGCGCGAGTTATATTTCATATTGCCAACACAATATGGCTACGGTAACCCTTCACATTAGGCGGGCCATATGTTTGTCTGCGGAGTATCAAAAAACCCGTTAGGGATTGCAATCCAGCGGCATTATCAATCCAGCTGGATTTTTGCTGAATCTCAAAAAAATCAGCTGGATGCACCGCGGATCCAGCTGGATTTGAAAGAATTTAAAATTGTAGACACTTAAATAACTATAATATTTATTTACATATCGCTGCTTCTCATGAATAGTGTGCAATCTCAGAATTAACGAACGTTACAGGAGAGCTTTTTGGAATTTCAACATTAAATAAATGCAATGTGGTATTAGATGTACATAGCATACAATATAATAACATAATCAATATGGATAATCGTTTCACACATTTAGTCAGCATTACTGATATGCAACAAAACACAAAATGCCACATCACAATTAATTAATTTATATTTACTAAAATTATTAATAGTCCTAGACGGTAACAACACCGATTAATAGCCATTTATCTCTTGCTTAATTTGCTATTAATCAAGTTTTTAACATTTCTAGGTAATTTATTATATATTTTTTGCAGGGTTTGTATGTATAAGATGACTTATAAATGTATATACTTATGGCGGCGTACCTATGTATAAAATTAATAAATAACCCTGGACAAATTACACAGCGTTATCTAGACCCAAACTAAGTAAAGATTGTACCACCTTGTACTATATAAACTGGCTAACTGGTATATATACATACTTATATACATTTTTTTTGTAATACATGAGGTATAACTACATGGGCTGACAACTATGGTTTCCTAGTAAATCCATCCAAGTCTCAAGCTATCGTGGTTGGTAGCAGTCAGATGAAAAGTAAGTTAAATGTTAGCGATTTACCTCAAATTACTTTCAATGGTCTTAGTATTGCCTTCACAAATAAAACAAAGAACCTTGGTCTAATCATAGATGATACATTGTCCTGGACCCCCCATATAAACGATGTTAGTAAACGCATGCATTACACGTTTCATTCACTCAGGCGATTCCAAAATTTTTTGCCTTTCAAAACTAAAATCATGCTGGCTCAATCTCTATTACTCCCAATTCTCGACTACGCTGATATCTGCTTTTTAGATGTGACGGAGGAGCTTCTGAATAAACTTGAGCGCCTTCAAAATTTAGCTATTCGGTTCGTGTTTGGTCTCAAAAAGTTTGATCATGTTTCTGAATTCCGCGCTCGGTTAAAATGGCTCCCCATCCGCCTTCGCAGAAATGTGCACTTATTATCTTTTCTGTATAAACTATTTAAAAACTCTAGCTCTCCTCAGTACCTCACTTCTCGTTTTCCTCTATTACCATCCTCATCTAGGTCACTACGCTCCTGTCACATAAAAACACTCGACTATCCCACTTCCAATACTAAATTCTTTTTTAATTCTTTCACTGTCCGTGCAGCACATCTTTGGAATAAATTGCCACCCCAAATAAGAGACTCCGTCCGTCAATAGTTTCAAAAAAGATTGCAAGAACACTATTTGTCCCAGTTGTGAATGTCTATGCAAGTATGGTAAAATTATACAACTTATATTTGTTTTTTCTTTATGTTTTGTTAAGTAGATTTTTCGCATAAAGTTGTTATATCTATTGCAATAGTTATATTTAAAAGAGTAATAACTCTTTAACGAGTTGAAATATCATAATTGTATTGTTTTTTAGTTCTTCTTCTTTTTTATTTTTCTTTATTAATAGTACGCACATAGTGTAATATCCGTCAAGAGACTCTTTCTCTCACTGCCTATAAGGTCGGCTGGAAGAGATCTCTTGTAGAGATAAGCTCACCTTTGTACACTTATGTCTTAACTATGTTATACTAATTTATGTGCAATAAAGAATATTATATAAGCGGTTCATCAAGATCTTTGAACCAAAGCCAACTTCACCTGCACGCGGTGCACCCTGTTGACTGTCAAAAGAAGCTCTGGCGAAAAGAGAGGTAGGGACCGTAATTGTATGCTACCCGACTGGGGAAAGTACCTCCACCTCACAGTATACCACAGCCAAATAACAATTAATTTGAGGGTTCTTATGTTCCCGTGGAGTGAGTGGGGTCGCCAGGGAGAGAAAGAAAGTCGATGCTGCGTTGGCAGCGGGGGCGGCGGCGCGCGAGCGATATTTTATGTTGCGGCGTGCCGCATACTTGTCTTCCACCCGACGTAGTATATAAAAATAATACATACATATACATAGAAAACACCGAGACCAACACAAACAGACATGTTCATGCACACAATTGTTTGTCTTGTGCGGGAATCGAACCCGCAACCTCGGAGTCAAAATGGTTATTGCTAACCATTCGGCCACCAGGCTCGTCGTGATGTGATGGCTTATAAATCTAAAATAGAATGAAATTACTTAGTTAGAAATCTAAAATAGAAAAATCCTTCTTTGACTATGTGATTTGTTTACTGAATTTACTTTATATTTGACGATTATTAATTTATATACATTATATATTTACTCAATTTTGCTGATATTAAATTACTCAATATACTTTTTAAAGCACACAAAAATAATACTCGTACTTATTTAATTATGGACATAAAAATTCGATAACAACACGGTCTGTTTGTCCGAAAGTCTGACACGTTAGAAAGCAGTTGCTGTAACTAGCTATAATTTTTATTTTAGCATAAATTCAAAATCATGAGATATTACTAATTAATACTTGAAGTACACTCATATACAGGTATTTAAACAAATTCTTAATAAATTAATCATAAGTATTATTCCATCCATTGTTTACGAAAACCCAAATGCTTACCTACCTATACCTAGAGTCATGACACTTTATGATGTATTTGACTTTATACATCTGTGGTTAATACACACGCTATTTTGCGGCCACGTCTAACGTTACATGACGTCACACCTGACGCTTTAACTTCGTGACGATTTTATTTCAAGTTAGTGCATACAATTACAATATACTCGTATTGCCGATATATCGATAATTTTGCATAGAATGACTAATGATGTGATGTAAAATTTTAATACTATTCTCTCTCTCTTCTCTTATCCTTATCCCACTTTAAGCGGGGTCGGCTCTCCTTACCCTAGGGGGGTAAAGATAGCCTATCTTGGGTTGTCGGGTTGGGTAATAACTTTACCTATAGTTTCTCCATACTAGTCCACCACGTCAAAGAGTGCCGTCCTCTTACTTTCCTTCCTTCCGGGAGAGCCATCGCCCTCCGCACCACGTGATCGTTGTACCTTCGTATAACATGGCCATACCACCTCAAGCGGGTTTCAGTGAGCTTAACTGAGACGGGCGCCACTTTAAAACTACCTCTAACATGTTCTTTTTATTCATTTTTCATATTCATACGTATTCCACGAATCAAAAAGATCCAATCTGTATCAGTTTAACCGGCAGGGCCCTGGCGTACAATACGCTATTTATATGATTTTATTGATGTAAGTAGTGTTTCCGACTCTCTCGACTTCCCTGGAAAAAATGCACTATGGTTGTTATTGTTCAATAGAATACTGTTCAAATCTCTGGGCTGGTGTGCCCCAGTACTTATTTGCTCCATTTGACCGAAGAGCTGTTCGAATCGTCTGTGACCCAATGATTTCTGATCGGCTGGAGTTTCTCTCTACACGCAGAGATGTTGCGTTCTATATTAAAATGGTGCCAGAGGCATGAGGACCAAATTAAAATGGATATTTTAGCAGAACAACACTCCAAACAAGACTTTCGTGCATTCTGGAAAAATACTAATAAATAAAATTATAGACCTGGCCTACCTGAGTGTGTGAATAGTGTCAGTGGTGACAAGGCTATAGCCGATTTATTCAAACAACACTTCACTGTTGAACCGCTTCCAACTGAGCCGGGTGGGAGGATGGGAGATGCTGGGACACAAAATGATCATCCGGGCATACGATTTAACGCCAAAGAAGTCTCTAAAATGATAAAATCTATGTCAGGAGGCAAATCACCGGGGCATGATGGTCTCAGCATCGAGCATCTTCTGCATGCTGGGCCACACTTACCGCGCGTTTTGGCAATGTTATATACCCTTTGCGTAGGGCACTCTTACCTGCCGGCGGAGCTGATGCGAACGGTTGTAGTTCCAATAGTCAAAAATAAAACCGGAGATATTACTGATAAATCCAACTACAGACCTATCTCATTGGCTACCGTGGTAGCCAAGGTATTGGACGGCCTGCTAAATGCACATTTAAATAATCACGTCACCTTGCACGACAACCAGTTTGGGTTTAGACCTAGACTATCGACTGAAAGTGCTATAGTGTGCATGAAGCATGCTGTCAGATACTACACTGACAGAAGTACGCCAGTATACGCCTGTTTCCTCGATCTGTCAAAAGCGTTCGACCTGGTTTCCTACGACATCTTATGGAAGAAACTACAGCAAGTCAACTTACCTCCAGAACTTATTAATATTCTACAATATTGGTATGGAAACCAGGTCAACAACGTGCGATGGGCGAGTACTTTGTCGGATCCGTACAGGTTGAGGTGCGGGGTGAGGCAAGGAGGTTTAAGTTCACCGACGCTCTTCAACCTTTACGTAAACGACCTGATTGACTCGCTCAGCAGTCGCCATGTCGGCTGTCACGTGGATGATATCTGTTTTAATAATATTAGCTACGCCGACGATATGGTATTGCTGAGCGCGTCAGTTGGGGGACTTAGGGAACTAATAGGTATCTGCGAAAAGTATGTTCAGGACCACGGTCTTAAATATAATGCCAAGAAAAGCGAAATTATGTTGTTCAAATCTGGCAATAAATGTCCGACAGAGGTGCCCCCTATTAGGCTAGCTGGTGTGGCGCTGAAGCGAGTAGACAGGTTTAAGTACCTAGGTCACATTGTGACCGAGGACCTGAGGGACGATGCGGATATTGAACGCGAACGGAGAGCACTGTCGGTGAGAGCGAATATGGTGGCCCGCAGGTTTGCGCGTTGTTCAAAACAGGTCAAATTGACACTCTTTCGAGCCTACTGTACGACTTTTTACACGTGTAACTTGTGGGTCACGCACTCCCGAAAGTCGCTCGATACCCTTCGCGTTCAGTACAATAATGCATTAAGGGCGCTGCTGCGGCTGCCTCGCTTCTGCAGCGCGTCTGGGATGTTTGCAGAGGCGCGTATTGATGGCTTCCATGCCATTTTGCGCGAGAGGGCGGCCTCGATGGCGCTGCGGACGCGGGCCAGTGGCAGCAGCCTCCTGCGTGTCGTCGCTGACCGTATGGACGGTCCCTTTGTGGCCCACTGGCTTGAATTGCACGGACCAGTGTGTCACAACAGGTTTTAGATGTTTAAGTGTGTGGTCTGTTTTACTAACATAGTATAAGTATTTTGTACTAACAAATATGGACTGTAATAATTGTCTGAAATAAATAAATTATTATTATTATTATATAAATTATACAACGGGGAGTGCTCGGATGAGCTATTTGATTTGATACCTGCCGCTCAGTTTCACAAATATTTATCGTACAACTTGCCATAAATTAAAATTCCATCCTCATCATCACGATATTTGGCGATTTACATATTACGCTTTTTAAGGCATTTTCTACCACGAACTGTGAAGTTGTGGAATCAACTTCCTCCAGTGGTATTCCCAAATAAATACGACATGGGGGCCTTCAAGAACAGAGTCAATATTTCCCTTAAAAGGCCGGCAACGGAACGGTGACCCCTTGGTGTCGCTGATTTCTATGGGCGGTGGTGATTGCTTTCCATCAGGTGACCCACAAGCTCGCTTGTACCCCTTCTCAGATAAAAAAAAAATAGCAATGGATAGATACAGGCTGATAATGATGAATCCTCCTCCTCCTCAGTCGTTCACTCTTGACAGAGCGGTCGTGGTTTCACGATCATGCGTCTCTGGATAACGCAGCTCTCGCGATACGCCTCCACTTGTTGCGATCTTCAGCATTACGGGAACATTGGACTATAGTATTTTATGTGGCGGCCTTTATGCAGTCTGCCCAACGCGTAGGTGATCGACCTCTGGACCGCTTGCCCTCCACTTGCCCCTGATAATGATGAATACTAACGTAAATTTGTTAAGCTTTTTTCCAACTACAATAATTGCTTGTACAATGTTTATGAAATAGTTATAAAATTACTCTCCGATTTAGTCAGCCGATCATTAGTCTTAAGAAATAGCAGAATCTCTGTGATTTCAGATTTTGCTCGATAGCAAAAGTTGTGAAAATGCTGACATTGGGTGATGAAATCGAATCGATATTAAATTTTTGATCGAAAATCGCTATTAAACTTAGTATTGTTATTAATGTAAGAAATTACATTAATTAGAATAGTACCTTACTCACTGGCAGTAAGAAATACCGATAAATCTTCCTGCCAAATACAGAAAGAAAACTACATACTACTGTTCGCTGCATAGTGCTATTTAACTGCGTACGATGATAACTATCTTAAAGATACGTTTCCTAAATTTAAGGGACGTTTATTACTCACTCAAATTGATTTTATCGATATTATTTTGATGCGATACCAAACAACCCTAATCGGACGTTGGTATAGAATCATCGAATCAATTACGAAGGATTACATCACCGAAGGATTGAGTCACGGTCACACAGCATAGGTCCTGTTGGCCGTGGGCTGGTGATCCTTTAGTCATCACTCGACTCACTACTGACCGCGATATACAAAACAACAATTTGCAAACGCACTTTGACATTCGCAATGATAAACGGCGGATATATTCTCGAAACTAAAATCAACAGTCCCATTTAAATCTAAGTCAACAAGTTTGAAACGATATACCTCTAAGAAAACAAATTTAAAATAATCGACTTCGTAAAAAGCAACGTTTCCGTTGGCCCCATATGTGTTTCATGCTGTTAAATTTTCAAAAAGTACACGATTGGTTTTCATGATTCTCAACCTGGATTTAAATAACAAACTTCAAAAATTTTCTATTTTCTCCGTTTTTCTATTTCGACATATTTTCCAGAAACAAGACTGGTAATTTAGTCTGTTGCTACTAGGAGTTGAGAGGCTACAAGGAGCTTACTTGAGGCCCTCCATACGTGTGGCGTCTCGCAATCTTGTCATCCCCCACAATTCCGGTGTAACATGAAACTCATTTAAAGAGAAAATTGAATATTCTACTCGATTAACCTACGACGATTTGTTCACCCACATAGAGCAATCTTGGACAAGGTCTATTTTCCTATTCGTTATGAAGACTGTAGTATCCTGGAAAGTAGTTGTAATTCTTTAGACACTTTATAGCCGGTGAGTGGACTTCTAACGATGTCATTTTTATTCTTAGATTCTCTATTTATATTGATTTTTTTCATTTTGTATGTTTATGCCAGACTGTGTTGTTTTTGCAATGGTAAACTAATTAACTATTAGCCGGCCTATTTGGCCTAAAATGGACATAAATATATTCGCTTGAGCTTAGATGTAGTTCTATATACCTGACTATATCTGAAATCGACTAAATTACGTGACTGTATCATTAATAAACTTTATGTTATTTCACGGCATTTATTTACAACGTTTATACATTTATTTGCTGGAGGGTTCCATGGCATATTTATTTTTGTTGTATGAATGACCTATTCATAAACAAGAATCCAAGCACTATTCGACAGAAATTACGAATATTCTCTACTATGCAGCTAAATGATTTTATTATATATTTAAATATACATAGTATGCATATTTAAAAATATATTATATGAATCTTTATGTATCCGTATGTAGCCAGATTCTCCCCACACCTCCACTTAGCAATTACTAGTGCGTCCATGTAGATCACAACAGTATCATAACAGATCGCATTGGGTTGTTAACCTGTTAAGATAGATGTTAGTGGAAGTAGTTTATGTAGGGACAATCAAGCTTATTTGCTATCATTTTCATTGTGTTGGAATTGCCGCGAACCCGCCGCGATAGGGAGGTGGCTCGTGCACGCATCAGCGTTAATGCTAGAGATTATCCTTTTCATTGATTGTTTGTGTAGTCAAAATCTTGAATACTGATAGATATAGATGTATTTACAAAAAAAAAAAAAAAAAAGAAAAGGAATTTACTTATGTTTATCAGTTGTCTAGTACCCATAACACAAGCTTCGCTTACTATGGGACTAGATGGCGCTGTGTAATTTGTCTGACAATATTTATTTATTTATTTTATATTTATTTATACTTTGAAACTTGCATATTAAGTATACATATCTACGTCATTGAACGCCAAGAATATCTACTCCATGCAGATAATATTTCGAGACAATTAGTTTAATATTAAAAATGTGGTAGGTATACTTGTTTAGAGTAAGACACAAGCTCTCATAGTGTTTCCACTACAGTTATATACTAAGAGCCGCTTACTCACACTTTATTTATATCATGTGTTAGCTATGAACGTGTTTTTATGCCTTTTTTATGATTGACAGCCGACTGAAACGTTAATTATGTTGGAAAATATTTTTTCCTTAGATCAACATAGTAAGATTAAAAGTTTGAGGTCTCGCTGAGGTACCGGATTGGTGTGCTGGAAAGTCTCGTCTTGGTTACTAAGTTCGTGAAAATATTATGAAGTCAGCGGAATCTTCATCTTCACCTGCATTAACCCTTATTCATCCCATTGTTAGGATGCTCTGTATAGGTCGTCTCTCAAATGAAGGGGTTTAGAGCGTATCATAGAAACCATTGCTTCTAAAGTGTGTGTTTTCAAGCCGCCCAAATGCCAATGGCTTGACTTAACGACTGACGCCTAAAGACAGCACCCGGAACCGATGGCTTAAAGTGTCTTCCGAAGCACGGAAAAGTTTCAGATAAATAAACCCGTAAAACGTAAGACAGGCTTCGGCCGGTATTGCTTAACTTGCGTGATTGATTAGACTGATAATATCTTGTAAATGGTTTTTAAATAAATGTTAAATGTGTACAATAAAGATATTAGAAACTCAGGCATAATTCACATCAGGCGGTTATTGTTTCGTATCCTGTGCTTATTTATTGCGTACAAAATATTCAACATAATTATGAACATTATGGCCATCTGTTTAACACAAATGTAACTTAAAAACCTTTTAATTCTTATAGTTGTTTGATTAAAATCCAAAGGTCATAACTACAGTACTTATCTAAACTACTCGAAATCTGGGTGGGAAAACTCGAAAATACACAATTTAAAATTTAAACCGAGTTTTTAAGTACTATTTATTAGATATTTGTTTTTACGAAAACTAATAAAGCACAATAAATATTTCTTGTATTTGCACATTAATCGTCGTTTTTTTTATTATGAAATATTGCTCTAGATAGCAAAAAAAGCCATCACTTTTGCGCAGACTTTACGAAAATTTGGTTAACTAATTCTTTTCTTTCTCAGCAAATTTATCTGAAACGAATAAAAACTTACGTCACTAGTACCATTGATGGTACTAGAGATACAAAGTTGGGTCACTTGTACCATCAATGGTACTAGTCAATGGTACTACTGATCCTAAGGGGTTTATTCCCTCAGTGTAAACAATGTTTACAAATTTTTACGATTTTGTTTTTAACAATTTCAATAGAAGCAAGGTCATTGTTTGAACCCTGTTCATCAAATTCGAGAAATCTGTTGTCAAATTGAGGTGAACTTAACCAAATTTATGTATTAAATAAACAATATAATTTGTTTCTTTCGTCCGAATTGGAATAACCTTACATAATATATACTCAAATATAGTGTAGTATGTATACTTTCTGGAAATTGAATGGAAAAAGTTGCATTTTTTTTTTTAAAATCGGCCTAATTTACAGATATAATTTAAGTCAAGTTATAAAAATAAGCCATGACAAACATCTCTACATAAAAGTCGCTAAACATTATTTCATAATGTTAAACTTCTTAGAGGATTTAAGTAAATGTGTATTTAAATGTTATTAATCCTATCAATACAAGTGCAAGTGACTGCCTAATGTGTCGTCTTTACATTTATTTTGAATGTCAAGGTCCGACAAATCAAAAATACAGTTTGCAAGGTAAAGTTAAGCGGTAAAAGTAAATTTGAGCAGTTACTTCGTTTTTTTTAGCACGTGATACAAACGTTTTAACGTAGAGTTCTCCGCTTATTTTTTTATATATCATCATCATTATCATCAGCCTGTATATATTCACTACTGGCTATAGGCCTTCTGCCATAATTATGTGATCCTCCGCTTTTCGCTTCCACCCCATACGAGATATTGACACTGTCTCGGCAGATGTAAGTGGTTCATCAACATCTTTGAACCAAAGCCAAATTCACCTGCACGCGGTACACCGTGCTGACTGACAAACGAAGCTCTGGCGAAAAGAGAGGTAGGGAGCGTAATTGTAAGCTACCCGGCTGGGGAATGTAGTACCTCCACCTCACAGAATATCGCAGCCAAATAACAATTCTCTTGAGGGTTGTTGTGTTCCTGCGAGTGAGTGAGGTCACCAGAAAGGAAGGAGATGCTGCGATGGCAGCGGGGGTGGCGGCGTGAAAGCGATATTTTATGTTGCGAGCATTCATATGGCTACGGTAACCGCTTAACATCAGGCGGGTCGTATGCTTGTCTGCCACCCGACCCGACGTAGTATAAAAAAAAAAATTGGTTGCCTGTAAAGTCGGTATACGGGCGAAAGTTTTACGTGACAACGACTTTGAGTGGTAAAATGTTTTCGAGTGGAAGGGACGCATGCCTTTCACTTTTTATGTCTGTCTCTGTCGCTCTTAGGCGGGACGCGTGCCTCTCACTCGCTCTCATTGTAAGCGCATAACGTGAGCGCGTTTCTTGAAGTGTCACCCGGCTAACCAATTTATAAGACGTTGTCACGTCAAAAAAGATGTGCCCTACTGTCTGTCACTTCAGCGTTTTATACATCACTGAAGTTTAAATGAAGCTTATGACTTGAGTAATGATAAATAACGCAGCATACGGATTAGACTCAAGCCATACACTAGAGTATCTATGTTCAGCAGAGGATGTCCTGTGACTGAAATAAAACGAAGTGAGGAAGATGAGGATGTCTGTTCTGGGTGTTATTATACCAGTCGACTTGGAAGTCTTCATGAAAAGCACATATAATTAAATTCTCTAACAATTTATGAATATATTTACATTGTTTTAACATAATTTAATTTTAAATAATTGTAGTGCCCCAACGGGGTTCCATGCAGTGCCATTTGTTTTTTAAGAAACTATTATATAAGATCATAATGTACCATAGAAACAATAAATAATTTGAATTTGAATTTGAATTTGAATTTGAATTTGAATTTGAATTTGAATTTGAATTTGAATTTGAATTTGAATTTGAATTTGAATTTGAATTTGAATTTGAATTTGAATTTGAATTTGAATTTGAATTTGAATTTGAATTTGAATTTGAATTTGAATTTGAATTTGAATTTGAATTTGAATTTGAATTTGAATTTGAATTTGAATTTGAATTTGAATTTGAATTTGAATTTGAATTTGAATTTGAATTTGAATTTGAATTTGAATTTGAATTTGAATTTGAATTTGAATTTGAATTTGAATTTGAATTTGAATTTGAATTTGAATTTGAATTTGAATTTGAATTTGAATTTGAATTTGAATTTGAATTTTTGTGAAAAACCAATGGTATCTGACGTAACTGTTGCCAATTTGGGATAGGGCCCACCACAGGAGATATACCTGTGTAGCCATAGCAGCGGAGACCACCAAAAAGGCATGAACAACGAAGTCCACTGCAATCCCGGGGGCAAAACTATTTCTGCCTTGGAACTCACAACTAATATGGTCAGAAGCCTTTAAAAACTTGCTTTAAAAACAACTCCTATCATCCATTCAACACGTATGTTTTTTTTTTAAATATCATGTGGATTGGGCATGAAAGTTATACCACATTAATAGAATAAAGATAATAATCAAGATAAGATGCCAAGTAATATAAGTAACGTACAACAGTACAATAATAATTAGGTAGATACAAAATGTATAAGTTTAATAGAAATTACAGCTGTCCGCCTTTATTATTGCGTGATTGGAATCTCGTCTACCTACACGTTTGCCCTTTGATCCAATCTTGACTTTGATCTATTGTGGTTTTAATAAAAAGTACAATGGAACGGGCCCACTTCTAACCGTCGTCAATTCTGCTAGTAATGCCAGTACCTACCTCTAAATAAGGGGTACGTATTTGAAGACCGAAAATGAATACATTACAATTTATATGTCAATTTTTTTATCTAAAATCAATGTTTGGTAAAAACATCGATGTCCCAAATATGTAAATTTTACATTTGAAAATCTGAAAATCTACACTATCTTAACTATCGATGTAGATCACCTGATCTTCTAAATATCGAAATCACTCTAAACACACATACTCACTTTGCGAGTGTGTATGTGTATATTTTATTACTTCACGCTGAAACGGCTAGACGGATTTAGATAAAACTTTGCACACAAGTAATCCATGGACTAACACGTTCTACGCGGACGAAGCCGATATAGTTTAAGTTAGGTTATGCTTATGCTCATACAATATCGACTTGCATTTGGAGGACAAGGTGAGGTATCCACACCCTATCCAAAAGCAATTCGAGCATCTCGGATATTTTAATCATAGGTGTAAATAAGTGTTGACATTTTGAACCATTCGAATTTTGAATTCACTATTTTAACCGTAAATTTATTTTTTACTTTCAAATACGCGCCCAATACGCGCCCCACGTATAACGTAGATATTTTGAAAGGATCGTTATTTTAAGTTCCGTGTTCTTCTTGACAATCACTATTTTTCACTATTGTATGTACGGAAAATTACTGCGATCAATTTTTATATTTTCCCGATTTTTCGGGGTCGACGCAGAGATCAAGAGCCATGGTCACGGGATGACCAAGCACTTCGTTGTGACTTACGGAGCCTCAGGACTTTCCTCTGTCATCGCTGACTCGGCAGCGATCAATATCAGCTTGCCGATTTTGGGAGCTATATCGACTTTTTGATGTTGGTACTTCGTCTGATTTCCTTATTCTGTTTTCGAACCCAGAGATAAATTCCAACCATAGGTCTCCACCAGCTCTCTCCGTAGCGATGTTTTACATAATTGTAATTTAAAATACCTATATCTATACAATTGATCTTTTTTTTAGAAAAGTCATGAAATACTCTATAAAAATATATTTAATAAGCCGCTGTCCTCTAGTCTAGATCAATATAAAAATGAAACAAATCAGAAAGATATTTTTAATTACACTGCTGCAGTAAGAGATATAGAGATATTTTAAGTAAGCGCTTTTCCGCTACTTTTTAGTGCCGTGATGTTCGCCTATAGCCCTTCTAAAAAAAGTCATAGGTCATACAATATATGCAATTGCATCCATTAACAAGTTCTGTATTGATAAGTTTAATATTCATGGCGCCTAATTGAATCGTTATCTATGTCATAGATATATATGTTTACTGCTTACATATCTGCAAGATCCGTTTAGTATAAGCGCATTATCATTTTATGTCGTAATACGCCGCCTCCCAATCGAGGCGATAATTAAGTATATGTTTACTATAAATGATGTCGGTGTAAGCACTTCGTATTAATCAAATGAATAGACCTTGGCTTTAGTAGATAAAGAATTAACACCTTCGAAGTGTGAAGGCTCCCAAAACTTACGGATTTGTTTTATAAATCAGTAATTTATCACTTACTTGTTTTTTAGGGTTCCGTACCTCAAAAGGAAAAACGGAACCGTTATAAGATCACTTTGTTGTCCGTCTGTCTGTCTGTCAAGACCCTCTATGTCGAGAATGCGTGGAGGTATCAAGCTAAATTTGAACTGTATACTCAGGTCTACGGTCCTATGAAGTTGCAAAAAAATGTAACTTAAGTTTACGTAAAACAAAAGATACGGCCGTTTATTCAGCAAAAAACGCTTAATACGACACATTCTCAAGGGAATCAAAACTCATAGGGTACCTCCGTTGACATAGATTGGCAATCAACATCGTTATAGAATACAAGTACAAGACTAAATCTCAAAACTATACATTTGCAATTAAATTTTAAAAAATATATATATATATATGTCTATATTTTTTATACGGGGTCGAAATTTCAAATTGAAGCTACTACCTAGTTCAAATGGAGTATCATATGAAAGGGCGTAATGTGCAAATTATATTTTATTTATTATTTCTGACGCATTATTTCTTATTTATAATGAAAAATATCAAATTTATAATGATCTTACGTACGGAAGCCTCGGTGGACGAGTCCGACTTGCACTTGTCCGGGTTTTTTTAATGAATACTACCCGTATTGATTAGGTTTTTTTTTAAATTATTTATGAGAGGGTAAATACACTGTACCCTACCTCTTTTTCGCCAGAGCCTCTGTCGCTAGTCGGCAGGGTGCACCATGTGTAGGTGAGGTCAGCTTTAGCTCTAAACATCATGGTGAGCCACTTACACACCAAAAACATTTTTATTATTATGAATACCGAATACTACCCGTATCGATTAGGTAGTATCAATATCTATATTATTGGGATTAATATGTTGTAGTAACATGAATAGTTAATACATATTATAATTATATTTTTAACCTTTGTGCCTCAAAGATTATAAGAGGCGGTGTACATAATGAAATGGAAGTAATTTATTGCCTATCATAAATAAATTATTTAAATGAGAAACTTAAAACATTTTTATATATAGAATTTAATATATGTATATTTAGTTATTTATGGCCTTTGAGTGATATTTTAATTATCAAAAAAATATTTAGATATAGAGTCAATAAGTATTTATTATAGTATTTATTTTTTCAGCGAGACACTGCTATAGGCGAAACACGAGAGGCTACATCGCTAGCTCTAAATACATCGTCTCTGGCAATTCCTCTCCCTATTATTTTTATAGAATTATGAGCAAGTTTATTCAATTTATCGCCCATAGAAAACTTAAGGCTAGTTACAATTTGATTACTTAATAATATAATGAAATAATACAAGCAAGGTCACATACAAGTTTATACATATAAAATACAATGACAATAAATAATAGATATAATAAAATTTATCGATTGTTAAACTTTTTTAGAACTTCCTATTGACATTTACGACTATCATTAATATATTTTAAGTTGCAATAAGTCTTTTTGTTGAATAATGGTCTTGAATCGTGTGACTAACTAAACAATTGTTGCTTCAATAAGCACGCATTATGCTCAATGGACTATCAATTGACGGCCGAAGCTCAAAAGCTTATGCATCAATGTTCGTTATTGTATAATTTTTCACACTGTTAGTCAATGTCAAAACATAGACGGCTGGTATTGAGTTATTGAAATTATTGACAGATTGTAACAAAGCCGATGTCCTTAGACCACACTAATGGATTTATCCGTGATATACCTTGACAAACTCATGCAAATTGAAGGTACGCTGCCATCGGTTAGTAACTAAACGTAATTAAGGTGGAGTGTAATACATAGTTACGTGGATATTTATTGCAAAATGAGGTTGTTGAGAAGGTTTTAATATCAGTCTAAAATCATGAGTCATAACAAGAAATCTATATTTTTATTAATCCTGGATATTTGTTCCTTCCCTAATGCGTTCTGAGGTTGGTGAGCATATGGTTCTACAAGAAAGGCGTGAAGGGGTTTTTACAGGTTCGGCAAGGCGTGAGTGATTCCTGTATTATAGCGAGCGTCCATTGGCTGCAATGACTGCTTACCATCAGGCACGTCGTATCCTTGTTTGTCATCTTAATTGTATAAAATAAAAAAAATGGTTCGAAATGCAATCTTTTGTCTACAGGCACTTGCAGCACCTCGCACTCCTCGCAGCCGCTAATTTTTTTTAATAAAAAGAGAAATCTACTTCATTGAAGTTGCTGCATATTCATATTGAATATTTCAGATACGAACATTAAAATTGTGGAATCAACTTTCCTCAGCAGTATTTCTAAATTAAAACGACATGTGAGCTTTCAAAAACAGAGTAAATTTTTCCCTTGAACTCCATGGGCGGTGGTGATTGCTTTATCAAAAAAACTACCTATATTTTATTTATTAAAATCATAACTATGTCAAATACGAAACATCATTGTTTGAAGACAATCTGTCTATTTTATCCCACATCAGCAACGATTGACTGGAAAAAAAATTCTCCACATGCAGTAAAAAAGAATTTATGACAACATATTTTTCACAAAATCTCATTAGGAAATATCATTTGTAACCCTCACAGTTTACTACAATCGTAACTCAAAGATGGCAGATGGCCATTAATATTTTGGTAGCTGAAATAATGTTAATGTTCCCGCATTATCGGGAGCACGTGTTCCGTGTTGGTTCTCTGCGAGTGTCTTGTGAGAAACCCGACAGTCAGATTAACGATAGAAAAGTAACGCCCTCTGTCGCCAGCAGATTTACAACTTAGAACAAAGAACATCAATTTGGGGCGACATGTGAACTATGGGATATGTTACTGAGATTTTGTGGAAACATTGTCGCATGCTTCAAGGTAAAATTGTGTGGACATGGTTATATTTAAATTTCATTGGTATGTTTCGATTTGAAGCACTTACACTAGATAAATAATTTATGAGTCTTGTAGTTTGAAAGTTGAGACAAGCAGAAAAAAACATCTTCAGAAAAGCAGAAAAAATGGATCAAGAAGAAAATAATCTTTAGGACAGAGTTGATTATGTGTCTACTACTATGATTTTCTTTAGGGCAATGTTACTTGAGGAGCTCGATGGAGTCGTTGTGCGTGTCAGTCTAATCGAACACGCAAGTTAAGCAACGTCGACCGAAACCTGTCTATGGATGGGTTTATTCATCTCGAACTCCACCGTGCTTCGGAGGGCACGTTAAGCTGTCGGTCCCGGCTGTTGTCATTAGTTGACAGTTGTTAAGCCATTTCAGTGGCCGTAGGGCAGCTTGAAAGCACTGGCCTCCACCCACCCGCAATTGAGCAGCGTGGTGGAGTATGCTCTAAACCCCTTTGATCGAGGGAAGACCCGTAGCCCAACAATGGGATGATTATGGGTTGTTGCCGATGCCGAATGTTACTTAGGGACGCAAGTCGTCATTTACCTTGACCAGGTGACCGGTGACATTCACAGAAATAGGATCTCGACCTGCATGCTCCATATGCTCTTTATACAGGGATGCTCGGTGTATATATCCCATCGATGTTGTATCCAAAATGATATTGTCTGGCTCTACCTTTCATAGAAATTACATACATTACTAATAGGTATGGCATCGTCCCTAATATCGTGAAATCGCTTGTGCTAGAATTGTGTGGTAAAAATATCAGTTCAATATTTTCTCAAGTAGTAAACATAATTTCTTATAATTCATTTGCTAATTTTTGTTTGCTTACTCGTCTGTTAAGTCGTGATAAAAAATAATATTGATTATATTTACTGTTTCTTCGGCTCTTTTTCTTACAAACTGATGACAAAATAATAAGTATAACGAGTATCTGTTTTAGAGTGAATAAGCGGTATAGACATCCATACAGAGCTGTTTTAATTGACACGATGATAATGTTGTCGCGATAAACTCGTATTCTACTCTATCTACTAGACTTTCGACATTAGAAGGCTGCTAGGACCCAGTTAAGGCTAATGACTATATAAGTATTCACTCTTTCTTTACCTTGGTCTAGAATATGTTTTTTTCAGTTTCCCTCTCTGTATATTGATGGCTATGGATAAATGCAACGTGAAATTGTGAATCTAAATATTGTCACAATAATACTAATATTTAAATACGGATGTGTATCGCCTCTATTCTAGCGTCTCACGATGCGGTAGATAAACAGTAACGTATGCGATCTCTTTGTCCTGTCAATATGTCAACCGTGGGGCTCCTCGCTTTTAGGCGTCGCTGACATAATGTCGCGTTATTAAGCCAACGTTATATTACGAGAGCACAAGCGATAGGTAAATAAGTTACGCATTTTTTTTTTTGAAATAGGCGACGTAGACGTGATAAGAGATGATAAGAAAGTTTTTTGTAAATTCATCTCCAATATGTTTGTGTTCTATAATAACACTGTAGTTATCTCATTTAGAGGTTTTCGTTGTTAATCCTTACTCATCCCACTGCTGGGATACGGGTCCTCTCATTTGAAGAGGAACCTATAATAGCTCGATCCACTTAAAAAAATGGTCCTCAGATAGATTGTAATTAATCATAACCATAACATTTAATAACAAACAAATAAATGCTTCTTTCAGGAATTCAGAATGTCGTTTAGAAATGAACACAAAAAAGAAAGGAAGAAAGAAATAAGAGTCTGGATTACAAGAAGAACAAAGGGGACAGAAGAAGTTGTTGTCAAAGTTGTCATCAAGAAAAAACGTGAAAAGTTATTTTACACAATTTTTAATGTAATCTTTTTGTAAAGCGTAAGAAATTTTTGACGCTATTTAGATCATTATATTTTATTACTTTTAATTAGTTTTTGTTATTTCCGTTTTGCTTGTATTTATAGTTAGGCATATTTGGTTTTATTTTAATTGTATATTTTTAATTATTAGTAAGTAGTTGCAAAGTAATAAATTTAAGTTATTTTATTAATATCAAAATGTTAAAATAATAATCAATAAATAAAGTATTTCTTTTTAGTTAAGAACTATTTCTCTTCAAAATTTTTGTATACATATACGTAACTTATGTATTTAATATTATATTAAACGTAGCTTCGTAGCACGGTGGCACGATTACGTCGCTACGTTGGGCACTGTAGCATTACCTTTACTGTGTCCTTTAATTACGAAAGTTGCATTGACAAAAAATAATTGCCTACACGGTCTCTATTCGGTAGATTGAAGGGTTATTTGTCATGTGTGTAGTCGTAACATTTAAATATAATAAACATAAGATGCCATTCAAGAACATTATAAGTGCTTATTTTCCGGTGCATGACAGTTAATGATGTGCTAATATGGAATCGGATGAGACTTTGTTAGGGAATGGAATGTTATGGATAGTTCAAAGAATATATAATTTTTGTGTTATCTAAAATTGGAATAGAATTATGAGTATTACGTCTAGTATTACGTGCGAAAGTCCATAATAACTTAAATACTAAAATAGCGGCCTCTCAATGGTTAGCTATCAATACTAATATAAACGTTAATGCAACATTGTAAGGTTTAAAATAATTTTCATTACTACTTGACAGGTGCAAACCATTTCTTTCGCAATTTCTACATACATTTTTGCGCGTGACCAAACTTAGTATAGATACATATTATTTTCAGTAACGTACGTGCATTTACTAAGAAGAAGAAGATATCATTCGAGTTCGAGAGAGATGTACGGAATTGGTCAGAGGTCGTCTCAAAGGGGCCTCATCATGGTTTGTCGTGAACCTTGCTTGTTACCATTATCTGTTCTAGCAGATACTTCTGTTACATCTCCTTTAAGCAGATGTAACAAAGTATTCAAGTCTTCATTCGAGTTCGAGAGAGATGTACGGAATTGGTCAGAGGTCGTCTCAAAGGGGCCTCATCATGGTTTGTCGTGAACCTTGCTTGTTACCATTATCTGTTCTAGCAGATACTTCTGTTACATCTCCTTTAAGCAGATGTAACAAAGTATTCAAGTCTTTTGCGGAGAGAGATGGTGAGTCTGTTTTTTACGCTTAGCACCCGCAGAATACATACGCATAGACGCATTGTGCGAAGGGCGGCTCAAGAAATTTGCAGCATTTTCCTTCGTTACCACATCTCAAAAGCATCAGTTCGGACATGACCTGCATTTTTCAAGGGTCACGTTTTCCTCTCCTTTTAGTGAATACTAGTTTAACTTTCATCTTGCAAGCAATATAAAGGTTTCTCCATGTTTTGAGTAGTTGGATCATCTTTTAGCTATCTCAGTATACCACTACCAGCCGATATTATTCAAGCAAGTCTTATGTGAAGTGGAAGGAGAAGACTTAAACACAGCTTGCTGAAAAGATACGATATCGATGAAGTTTGATCAAGAAAAGACAAGTTAATCCACACATCCTTCAGCTGTGTTGATGATGATGAACACGATCAAATATCATACAATACCGGTTTATCCGTCTATTATTCTTAAGCCGGTATAAATGATATAATAAGAATAATATCATTAGGCTATACTAAAACAGCTTACAACAGATGACAAATTGAACCTAGTTACAGCGTAGGGATTAAGAGAGACACTATCTTGTAACAAAAACTTGACATTTCCGTCGCAAGGAATTTTGAAGGTGACATAATGTTATATAAACTAATACTCCATCCGTTCATGCTTGCGTTTTAGTATATTTTTGTGTTGTGATAGATTTTGTACATTTTAAATTAAGTAATTGCAAAAAGTTGTATAAACATATTATTATCGAAACTCAGACAATATTAATTAATTAACAAAAGCATATAGGAGAACATGCTCCCGAAGACATAGATGAGTGAGATCCACTGGCTGCTACTGCCACGTCATAATCAGAGGCAGTGCCTTCTAATAGCCGACTAGTTTCGATCTCAAACGGAGATTCCCTTCCATCCACTAGGACCCACAGCCTCCACCTACGTGTAGATCCTCGGATAATTTTCTTCCTCGACAAAAATACGCATGTGACCGTTTAATTTAATAAATCCAAAAATATATTTACATTATATATTTGGCCATTACGTAATTTGGTCGAACATAAAGACCTTATTATCATCACCTTATACTAGTAAAAAAATCTGTCTTGATGTACAAGTGACAGACAGACAATTGGACATAGTATTTTACATATTGTAGGTGGAGGCACTTAATGAATCATTTAGTGTAACATGTATAAGGCACTCTGCACACTAATTCAAATTAGGAATTCACAGAATGTGTGCCTAAGTCATGCTTATTTAGTCATAGTCTTTAGGCATTCGGATTTATTCATTATATGTTTTATTACTATATATGGATATGACATTCCCCTTAGAAGTGGTGGTTAGCAGAGCGAAGTGGCGTTTTACTGCTAACCACCTTACGAGATTGAAAAATGCTGTACAGTCTACTAACATTGATGTTACAGTATAATAGGAGTCTCAACATTATCAGCCTGTATCTATCCACTGCAACTGTTAGATATAGGCCTTTCCCAATGCTTTTCTTCATATGCCATCCTCCGCTTTCTGCATCCAACCGCTACCAGACACTTTTGGGAGGTCGTCGGTCCATCTATAGTGGGGGCAAACTATGCTTCGTCGCACCATACGTGGCCTCTAGGACTTTCCACCCCCATCTGACTGGGAAGATGCGCCCAGCCCACTGCCACTTTAGCTTGTTGACTCTGAGAGCTACGTCGATAAATTTAGTTCTCCGTGGAATTTCTTCCTTCTGGATTCGATTCCATAGACAAACCTCAAGCATTGCTCTGACCATCGCTCGCTGTACGACTTTTAGTCTGTGAACCAACCCAACGGTCAGCGTCCAAGTCTCTGCACCATAGGTCATAGCAGGGAGGACGCACTGATTGGACACTTTGGTCTTCAAGCATTGGGGTTTATTGAAATTAGCCCACCCAGCTGTATGGCGTCCGAGGTAGACGTAATTGTTAATCGCTTCAATAGCTGCATTCTCTACGATAACCAAGCTAGGGATGATGAAGTCGTTGTATTTAACTTTCGTTTAAACGTCGTTGTTGAAATTGATCCCCTGTCCTACGGATCAAGATGCAGCATTGAGATCGTTTTGCATTCGACTAAGATGCCTCCAGAGGTTCAGCCATTATATGTCATCAGCAAATCGCAAGTGTGAGATATACTTGCCGTTCATATTGATGTCCAGTGTTTTGTATTTTTCTGTCCTGCGTCTTAAAGACATCTTCTAGTGCAATGGTAATTGACGTACCCCCAGCTGCAGTTGAATAGTCATTGTCGCAGCGTTATACAACTCAGCAACGATATAGCGCTGATCTGCTTGACATCGCTGTAAGGATTCCAGAACAGACTAAGTTTCGATGGAGTCGAAGGCTTTCTAGTACTCCACAAAAGCCATAAAGAACGGTAGATTGTAGGCACTCTGAAGTGTTCCGCAGTATTTGCCACAATTATTGTGGCATCTATAGATAGATATTTTTTCGAAATTGTTAGTCGTTGTCGAGGCATATCTATTAGATATATATGCCGCGACAACCTTAATACGACAATGTATATAGGTCTCAATAATGGGTAAAATATTTTTCCCCTAAAACTCCGAAGCGTTTTATCTCATCTCAGTCGTCCAAATACTTCGAATAATAATAAAATGCTACTTGGATAACAGTTTTAAAAATACAAAATACTTATAAGGTAAATTAAGTGTGGTATAGTATGTAGGGTTGCCTATACTTACTAAAGTCAACGCAAAATAATAGGCCCGTTTTGACATTTGTCTTTACGACGTAACTAGTGATGTAACCAAACGACTCGGTACTTGATACTTACGATAAATCGATTCAAGTTTGCATGAGTATTTGATCAATTTGAATATGTATTGTAAAGTGTTAAAGTTCTGATTAGAAAATTTTACTTAAACTTTGATATTGTAGGTATTTTGAAATGATACAATGTTACGAAAGTAAATAAATAAATAAAACATTAGTAAAATGAATAAAAGTAAGTAAATAAATAAGACCGGATAAGTGCGAGTCGGCGTTAAAAAAAGTTATCTTGATCGATTTATTTTTTCCTTATCCGATTATTAATAGTCTGTGGACAATTTGAAAAATCGTTATGCACAGCACTTCGTCGAGTAAGCGATACCCATCAATGAAAAATGTAATTACCTTCAGAACATTTCGATCGGTAAAAAATAGAGAACTTCATGGGCGTGAACTGTCAAAACGGGCCTATTATTTTGCGTTGAGTTTATATACCATAAGTTTAAATAATAAAGTATTGTACGTTATTTCGGGCAATTGAACTTCATACATTATTGAAGAAATTAAGTACTTTCTTTCACAAGTTCAATTTTTTTCTAGGTTTTATAATTATAATTTAAATAGTTAGTGAGCAAATTTAGATGTTTTATGTTGTTGTTAAAAAATACATATCACTACATAGTATAAAACAAAGTCGCTTTCTCTGTCCCTATGTCCCTTTGTATGCTTAGTTCTTTAAAACTACGAAACGGATTTTGATGCAGTTTTCTTTAATAGATAGAGAGTTTATTATGGAAGGTTTATATTTATATAACATACATAATTTAGTAGAGAAACACTGATAATTTTAGAGGTTTCCAATGTGATGTCGTAAATAAACATATTTTTTTGCGCTTACATTGCAAACGCTGGCTGAACCCTACGAGATAGATCAAAATAATGTAGTACAATATTATTCACCTTAAAATGGTCTACAAAAAAGTCCGCGACGGTATATGTCTATCTCTTAGGGATAACCCACAATAACCGTTTATTATACTCTATTTTTTACGAGAAATAATGGCTTATTTACGAAGCGATTTTAAGCAATACAGCGTTAATCCTCATCTAATTAAGTTCTCTAAAAACATTGTTCACTTAATATAGATCAATGGCCCTTTACAGCATGTAATTTGAACGAATATTTTCGAAGATATTACAGATTCAAAATGCAGGGACATAACGGTGAGGCGGTATTGGAAGGGGCGGCGCGTGCCTATAACTGTGGAAGCTCTGTATAGGACAATGCGCAAAGACCTTCTGATATTTAGTATCAGCATTGCACCCGTGCGAAGCCGGGGCGGGTCGCTAGTATATAATAAAAATCAAAAAGATTTTACTACCACTAAATGATACTTTAATACTTTACTTTACTTTGGTACAGTGTAGGACTTTATTTTTCTTACTTAAAAATCGAAAATACTTTATTTTCAAAATAAAAATGACAACCCTAATAGTAAGTATGTACATAGAGGAACATTTTATTTCATTTATTGAAAAGCAAATAAATTTAGGTCCGCAACGCGCGTGTGATGCCCCTGGCGTTACAGGCGTTCATAGGCTACGGTAACTGCTTTCCATCAGGCGGGCCGTATGCTTGTTTGTGGCTTTAGTAGTATAAAAAAATAATATAAATATTACTGTGAAAATAAAATAATAATAACATTACGATACTCAGAAATGGCATAAGTTTACCCATGTACACGTACGTTGAAAATTAGAAGATGAATTACGAAAAAAAAATGATAAAAAAACCGGAACTCCTTCAAAGTCGATGACGGCTTATATTATTGAAAATAATGATCGAATCGACTGATGGAGGTCATGAGCACGAGTTAGGTTAAAGCTTTAACGTTCTTAGGTTGTTTTTTACCGACTGCGATAGTTTAGATATTTAGTTATAAATAAATAAATATTCCTGGACAAATTACACACGGCCATCTAGTCCCAAACTAAGCAAAGCTTGTACTATGGGCACTAGATAATTGATTTAATACTTAAATACATTTTTATTTGTAAATACATACATATCATACATAGAAAAAACCCAGACTAAGATAAACAGACGTGCTCATGCGCACAAATATTTGTCTTGTGTGGAGATCGAATCTGCCACACAGTCAAAGTCAAAGTGGCCGTTGCTAACCAACCAACGAGCTCGCCTACAGTTAAATAATGTGTACATTAAAGTAAAAGGTAAATAAAGTTAAAAAAAAAGGAAAATTAGGTGTGTTTGATTTTATATCAAGTTTAGTCGCTAAGGTATTATTTAGAAAACACATATATAAATAGACAGTACAATAGTCGCCCAGTTTTACAATATTAGTTACTCGGTATATTATTTTATTACCCATTCTTATTCATTGCAAGACGCTATCAATCTCTTTTATTTAGCATAAATAAATATTCTGGACAATTTACACGGCGGCGCCATCAAGTCCCAAATTAAGCGCAAAGCTTGTACAATGGGCACTAGACAACAGACTGATAAATTAATGTACTTAAATACATTTTTTTTTGTAAATACATACATATAATACATAGAAAAAACCCAGACTAAGACAAACAGACATGCTCATGCACACAAATATTTGTCTTGTGCGGGGATCGAACCCACGACCTCGGAGTCGAAGTAGCAATTGCTAGCCATTCGACCACCAGGCTCGTCAAAGATTTAGCAGAGTATAATTACGACCATGGAAATTTATTTTATAATCCTTTTTATTACGAAACATCCTCATCTTTGCGTCCGTAGACAGTAGCCTTAGTCCTCCGTTATCTATTATCGCAGTAATCGTGGAGCTTATATTATGTGCACAACGGATATATCTACTACACGCAAAATTTGTTGCTAATTCCATAGTGTTTAACTACAAAGTAGAGATCGGAATTGTTTAAATAAATTTGTGATTAAATGTACTAGACATAGCGTCGTAATTTTAAACATTAAGGTGGTAAACAAACAAATGACTATAGCAAGATGGTAATATATTTTTCACCTCACTAGCTCGTAAAAGCTCTGTTTATCATTCGAAATCTGCGTGGAAAATCGCACTTTATCCGCTAGCGTGGAAAGTGTTTTTAAAATTCGAATATTTTTATTCAATAAAGGTTTCGTACAATAAATTACATATATATAGAACCTCATTGGTTTCGTAATAGTTTATATTCTCTGCAGCCAGTCCATTGATGATTATTTATTAAAACTGTTTTTCTTGCACCTAACATTTTCCTCGCTTTAGTGAGGTGAAAAGTTGTGTGTTGCGCTCGGCAGCAAAGTTATTTAGCGTCTCGTACCTTTGAAACCCTCGCTACGCTCAGGATTCTATATTTGAACCACTCGCTTCGCTCGTGGCTCAATCCTAGAATCCTTCGCTTGCTCAGGTTTCAATACAAGGTACTCGCGCCAAAAATTAACTTTGCAGCCTTGCATAACAAATAACGATTTCACCTCACTAGCTCGTAAAAGCTCTGTTTATCATTCGAAATCTGCGTGGAAAATCGCACTTTATCCGCTAGCGTGGAAAGTGTTTTTAAAATTCGAATATTTTTATTCAATAAAGGTTTCGTACAATAAATTACATATATATAGAACCTCATTGGTTTCGTAATAGTTTATATTCTCTGCAGCCAGTCCATTGATGATTATTTATTAAAACTGTTTTTCTTGCACCTAACATTTTCCTCGCTTTAGTGAGGTGAAAAGTTGTGTGTTGCGCTCGGCAGCAAAGTTATTTAGGGTCTCGTACCTTTGAAACCCTCGCTACGCTCAGGATTCTATATTTGAACCACTCGCTTCGCTCGTGGCTCAATCCTAGAATCCTTCGCTTGCTCAGGTTTCAATACAAGGTACTCGCGCCAAAAATTAACTTTGCAGCCTTGCATAACAAATAACTATTTTGACGTGGATACGTCTTTAATTTTGCTGCCATTCGGGGGGGCAATCCAAAAATCTTTTGATCACAAAATCGGGGGATACAGATTGGCGTTGTAGTTTCGAATTTATGCTCTACATCCACAATTCAATCACACCACTGGATACATAAAGGATCAAAGAATTTATTATGCTAAGTATTGAACATTGAACCATTGAACATCGCGTGCGAGGTAATTTTAGTGCGTATTCACGTACAACACATAGCCGTGTCCAGGACACAGGTACACCCCATTTTTAGGGTTCCGTAGCCAAAGGGTAAAAAGGAACCTTATTACTAAGGTTCCGCGGTCCGTCCGTCCGTCTGTCACCAGGCTGTATCTCATAAACCGTGATAGTTAGACAGTTGAAATTTTCACAGATGATGTATTTCTGTTGCCGCTATGACAAGAAATACTAAAAAACAGAATAAAATAAATATTTAAGGGGGCTCCCATACCCCAGAATAATATCCCATACAACAAACGTGATGTTTTTGCTCGCAAATTGATAACGGCAATAGATAGACGCTTGAAATACTCACATAATATTTAGTTAAATATTCACTTTAAAAATAAATAATTAAATGAAATAAAACAAATATTTAAGGGAGGGGGGGGGGGGGGCATACAACAAACGTGATTTCTTTGCCGTTTTTATAGATAATGGTACGGAACCCTTAGTGCGCGAGTCCGACTCGCACTTGGCCGGTTTTATTTTATTCACGTTGGATGTAAAACAAGCTGTAAAACAAGTCTATTCCCCGATTTGTTATCATTAGTTTTTTTGAATTGCCTCCCTATTGCAGCAATTTTAAAGATTAGTATTCACGTTAAAAATGTATCTGGTAGAAAATTCTCTCATACATGAATGCTTTACATAAAGTCAGCGTTTTGTACTTAGTCTCGTGATAAATAACGTTGGATTATGTACATTGGAGTTCTGTATATCCATCCACCATCTGGCTTTTTAGTCCAGCTTGTTATTGCTGGCTGGCTATTGCTAAATATTTGCATTGTCATCACAATTATAATCGGTTTGGTTTCTTTTGACCCCAATCCGTAGGCCATAAGAGAATCTACTATTGTATTTTGCTGTGCTGTATTTTATGCGATTCTGTCCTTCTGGTGCAACAAAAAGTAAGTTAATTAAATGAGTTTATACTACGATTTTTTTCAATTTCATTTATTCGGTATTTATGATACAACTACGAATGAGGTGATAGAATACGTAATACATATACAGAATAATTAATATTTTTTATTGTTAAAGATATTCAGCATTTTCGGCATTTCAAAATGCCCGTAGATAAAAAAAGCTAAAAATTAGGATTTAAGACTTTATTATTATTTAAAAAAAAATGTGTAATACGTTGTCTAAGTGCCCACAAGGACCCAATGGTAGAATAAATAGTTTAATTTAATTTACTGCCATGTTTTTTTAAATTCTCTACATTACTTATATATCAGATATACTCGTAGAATTTTGTACATAAATACCTACATAACATTATATAAACAAAATATAATAGAGCATGTTAAACTTGACTATACAAGGCATATTGATGATATGATACCTTACTTAACTATTAATAATTTAGCCCATAGGTAAAAAGCATTTCTTATTCAATAAAAACTAACACATCAAGAGCATTTTGAAGACAAGCAGTAGTTTTACACGTGGAGGAAATTGGATGTTCATGTTCTAGAAATTCCTAAGTCAATTTTGATATAGCAACACTTTCAAAATTATTTTATCCTTTTTCAGCTACGTTTTAACCGTCGCGTCGTGGGTTTTTTCAAAACTTTTAATTTTGTTTTCATTGTCTGTGGATTTTTCGCTGTATTTGTTATGAAATCTCTCCGTAGATTATTTTTTACACAACTAAGATGTACAATATCCATACAACCCTCATGATAGTAAGCTGCTCAGCCTATGGATATCGCTACACCAGAGGCATCACTCAGGCGTGGCGAATCCTGTAAAAGCCTTACCTTTCTTCACGCCTTACTTGAAGAACCCCATGCTGTAGTCTCCTGGGAAAACATTGGCAGGTAATTCATTCCACAACCAGGGAGTCCGTGGACGAAACCACTAAGAGCCAGATACGTTGTAAGTTTCAATTACTTCCAATATCAAAACTACATATATATATATATATATATATATATATATATATATATATATATATATATATATATATATATATATATATATATATATATATATATATATATATATATATATATATATAATTCAAGAATGTTCTAAAACGTAGTCTATTATCCCCTATATACATTACTCTTTGGCTATTATTTAAATCAGTGTTTTTCAAACTTTTTCATGGCACGACCCCCTAAGTATGTAAAAATATTTTGCGACCCCTACCCTCCAAAGTTCATTACCGGTATGTATTTTATTATATTACAAATATTAAATCTGTACAGTTTTATTTATTTAAGTATCGGTTAATTAAATGCAATATAAAAAAAAAACAATTAAATAATGTACAATGAAGATTCTAAAATAAACATCGATTGCATTCCGAAATGAACATTTTCTTAACGAAAATATCTTTTTGAACTTTTTTTTTAACTGCTCGACCTTCCCCTTGTCAAGACTTGGGGATCCCCCATGAGGTTGCGGTCCACACTTTGAAAAACACTGATGTAGATATTCTAGACCTAGATCATAATCCGCTTTTGAGTCTATCTTGAAATCTGCCATTTAGACTCGTATAAGAGAATAACAAATATCCCGTTCAGCGTATTAAGGTTAATTTAAGCTTAAAATAACATACCTAACTTATACTCCGCCGTGGTTAGGTCAGATAATAAACTGTGTCTCTATGACTATCGACTGTTTTGAAATGCGGTCTTTTAATCGTGTATATTTTTATGACACTGGCTATAAAGTCAAAAGTTATCGAGAGACTAGAATGAGTCATTATTATTTGATATAATTGGATCATTTATAAGTGCACTTACAATATTTGCAATAATATACAATAATACGGTTAATTTATGCGTTTGTTTATATGAGATCAAAATCTACATTAGCAAACTAATTAACAAGGGTCTTCCGCCTAAAGCGAATGTCAAACAAAAAAGGTTTTAAGGTACTTTTGAATGTTTTGCGTCATCATCAGCCCGTATCTATCCACTGCTGGACATAGGCCTTCCCTAATGCCTTCCACTACATGCGATCCGTCGCTTTCCGCCTCCAACCGCTTCTGTTACCGGAACTGGATACCGGAACGTTTAGTCGACCCCTGACCAATGTCAAATGTGTATACCCCCATGACAAATGTGTAGAGTGGAGGCCCCATGGTCTCCACTCTAGGACTAACCTCCTCTATATGCCATCGTTGACTCGGCAGATGTGGCCCCATTGCTACTTCAGCCTTCTGACTCTGAAAATCTATGTCTTTGCCTCAAAATAGGAATTTATCCAGAAATTCAGAGAGCCAGCCGACTCCGAAGTTATGGGTGAAAGTTCGGATTTATTGGCATGTTAAATGAAAGTGATTGTTGATGTTGTTGACGAAAATGAAAAGTGATCTTCGAGTAAACAAATGTCATGATAAATATAAAACGATAAATATGACATTTGTTTACTCGAAGACGCTACAAAATGCATAAAAACTATTGTTTCGACATAGAAAATAGGTTAATTGTTTTTTTTCTATCGTCATATATTTTTATATATTATTATTATTATTAATAACGATCCTAGCGTAGATTTAATTAGTATTCAACTAAATTATTTATATGCTAGGAATAACAAGCACTCGCAACTTAATTGAGTGATAGCAAAAAATCTATGTGTTGCTTATGCAAAATCTCCACTGAGCTATGATCCACTTGTATTGCTGCTGCATACACCTACAATTAATTTTGTAATTTACTTTCAAGTTTGTACACTTGTATAATTTGTGTGTCATTTTAATACAAATAAACATATCTATATATATATAAATGAATCCCTATTCACGGTCACGACATCACGCGTGAAAGGCTGGACCGATTTCGGTATTTCTTTTATGTTGTATTTGTTATTGTCAGGAGAAGGTTCATATGAAAGAAAAAAAAAATAAGAAAGTTTCGCGCAAAATTTGAAAATTTAAGAAAACTGAACGACCATATTAACTTTTCTAATGTAACTTTATATCGTTTTGACAGAACTGTCAGTCATTTTACAGATTGCGCGAAAACAATTCGAATTCAATATTCATTGTTAAGAAGACAGGACAACGTCTGTCGGGTCAGCTAGTTATATATCTACTAGCGGCCGCCCGCGACTTCGTACGCGTGGAGTTAGTTATTTGCAAATAATTTTTAATTACATTCCAAAAAGTTAAATACCTAGTGAGAGGAAAAAAATAAAAAAAGTTCAAAACAATCAATATCTAGACGAATTTTTAGAATCAATGAAGTCGACGGATATTATTTTTTAAAACCTCTTTGTAAAACCTAAAGTACTTTTTATTGTTATAATAAAACATCCCTCCTTATAATAGTAAGTATGTAGTTGTTTTCATTTTTTTTTTTATATATAAATATATCCTCCTGCCATAATTACTTTCACTTCAATAACATTGGATTTTCATACAAATTTCCAACCCCCGGTTTAACTCCAAAAAGGGGTTGATTTCTAAAGATACATTATTAGAACACCTCCACACCATCTATAGAGCATACATTTTAAATTTCAAGTCTCTTACTTCAAAAACGTAGAACTTTCATACAAACTTCCAATCCCCGTTTCAACCCCAAAAAGGGGTTGATTTCCAAAGATACATTATTAGTACACCTCCACACCATCTATAGAGCATGCATTTTAAATTTCAAGTCTCTTACTTCAAAAAAATAGAACTTTCATACAAAATTCCAACCCCCGTTTTAACCCCAAAAAGGGGTTGATTTCCAAAGATACATTATTAGAACACCTCCACATCATCTATAGAGCATACATTTTAAATTTCAAGTCTCTTACTTCAAAAACGTAGAACATTCATACAAACTTCCCACCCCCGTTTCAACCCCAAAAAGGGGTTGATTTCCAAAGATACATTATTAGTACACCTCCACACCATCTATAGAGCATGCATTTTAAATTTAAAGTCTCTTACTTCAAAAAAATAGAACTTTCATACAAAATTCCAACCCCCGTTTTAACCCCAAAAAGGGGTTGATTTCCAAAGATACATTATTAGAACACCTCCACGCCATCTATAGAGCATGCATTTTAAATTTCAAGTCATTTACTTCAAAAACATAGAACTTTCATACAAACTTCAACCCCCATTCTACCCCCTTAGGGGTGGAGTATCGTAAAATCCGGATGTCTACACCCTATGAGGAACCTACCTGCCAAATTTCAAGTTTGTAGGTGTTATAGTTTCTGAGATTTCGTGATGAGTGAGTGAGTGAATTACTCTTTTATATATATAGATATCTATATCCTTCAGCTATAACTACAATGAGGGTATGTACATAAATATTTCCTTTCGTTCAATCCATCATAATTCATATTCATTTCGACAGGCGAGTATGATGACATTTTAACTATTGGCTATTTTATTTATTCCACAAAGGGCTTCCCTTTGCCGTTGCGTGCAACGATATTATGCGTGTAACCATAATGGTCATCCTATTCACGGGTTTTTATCAATAAATATATGTTTTCTAAAACAATATAGTAATAAGAAAATACTTACGCACGTATACGTACTTATCGCTGAAAGAAAAATAAATCGGGAGACAGACAATCCATTGCACAAAAAGCTATTTTAAAGACGTTAACACGGTAAAAATCTAGCTAGCCGATATTTATATCCTTGAAGATTTATAATATAAACCACATTTAATATGTATATTATATAAATAACTGGCTTTAGTCGATATACTTAACATATACATATATAGACCCAGTGGCGTAACTATACCATCTGGGGCCCGTGGCAAATTTTTTTTGATGGGGCCCTATCGGTAAAAATCGTCACTTTGTACTTAGTTTAATTTTAATAGCCCACTTAAGTAGTTATCAAACACTAATAAAAAAATTATCAAGGGTCGGGGCCCTCTTGGGTCGGGGGCCCGTGGCATTTTGCCAGCCCTGTCACCCTATAGTTACGCCACTGTATAAACCCCTGACATGAAATTAAAAGGCCTAATGATCACAATATCAGTAAGACTCTCAAGGTAGAGTTAGGAGCACCTAAGCTGAACCAATGTCCTACCGGCTAAGCTCCCATCGGATTTTTTTTATTGAGATTATCAAACTTCAGCTTTGATTTATGATAATTGTATTTAATTTAGCTGGTAGAAACTTTGGAACTCTACCAACGAAGTTGAAGATCTTTGTCAATAACTAAAACGTAAGACCTACTTTTCGAATCAAAATATTCGATGGTACAATTTCAGCAATAGTGCACCAGATTAAGATCATATTTTTGATTACGAGGATTGAACTTCATTTCAGATTAGTATTCCATATCATACAATATATTATAAACTCTATAACGTACAAAACAAATAAGTATCCATATGTATTCATATTTTCTTGAGAACAATAAAACATTGTATTGGAAAATTAATTGGAATAATAAATTAATAAAGTTAATTAAAAAAAAAAAGACAAATTAAATGTTAATTAAAACTGTTGTAGTAAACTGCGCAAATGTTAACACAAAATATTATTATTTTTTTTTTATATTTTACGTCGGGTGGCAGACAAGCATACGGCCTGCCTGATGTGAAGCGGTTACCGTAGTCATATTAACGCTCGCAACATGAAATATCGCTCATGTGCTGCGTCACCCTCGCTGCCAACGCAGCAAAACTGTCCTCACTCACTCGCAGGATCACAACAACCCTCTAGGGAATTGTTATTAGCTACATCCATCGACCCAATCCAGGTAAATACGTATCTGCAAAATTCCAAATTATCGCCCGAAACTTCGGATTTTTACTTCATAGTAGTTACCTTCTTCGTGCTTCGGAGGACAAGTTAAGCCATCGGTCCCGGATATTGTCGTTAGATAACAGTCGCTAAGCCAAGTCAGTAGCCTTTAGGCGACTTAAAACCACTGGCCTCCGCCAACCCGCAGTTGAGGAGCTTATTATGATAGAGTATGCTCTAAACCCCTTAGATTGAGGGGACACCCAGCATAAAATAATATGGGATGAATAAGGGTTGACGAAGGAGGCCCCCTCTATTAATCTAAAGTAAAAAAATCGATCTGAATCTGTTTCAGATCCGGTAAAACTCTAACGCGAGGCCTAGCGACAGACTTCAACTTACATGGATGGCTGTAATTTGTATCTATAAAAGACAACTATTACTAACTGATCTATCAACGCACAGCTCAAACCACTGGCCTGGCTCGGGTTGAAATTTGGCATCCTACAAATAGCTATTATGACGTAGCCATGCGTTAAGAAAGCAATTTTTGAAAATTCCGATACAGGGATACACGCATACAAATACGTAGCGGTGGCAAGCTAGTGTTAGTAAAGATCTAGGATGAATATTGATCTCTTGACGACCCAAAACAGACAAATGATGAAGAAATATCAATAGAAGAGTCGATCCCAAGTAAAGCCGAGAAAGTACAGAACAATGTTAAAGAAAGTAGGCAAGACAGACACTGAATAAATAATTTCCGAATGGTACACACATTTTACGGGACGGGGGCCCACCACACAATCCCACTAGTGTGTCTCCTGTGTAGCTAGGATTAACAGCGGCGATCACCAAAAAAGGCAATGAACAATGATGTCCATTGCAATCCCGAGGGTAAGATTACAGCTGCCTTGGAATTCACAACGAATTTAATCAGAAGAAATTCGTAGGAGTAAGAAAGTAGCTTTTAGAATTTGACTTCCCCTCTAAGTAATGTGTGAGACAGCAATATGGCAAATAAGGCAAGCTTAAAGAGATGGCTAGTCAAGTAAAGCTCAACTGCCGTGCACCACGGGTCCACGGGTTTTAAGTACTTAACACAATTGGGGAATTGTTACCTAACACATCGATTCTAATAACATGAATTGCAAAATAGTCTGAATGCTTGGTAATTGTCCCTTGTTGTTACCAAATCAGCAGAGGCTGATTTAGGGCCATGATGGCGACCATGGCCCTAAATCAGCCTATAATATTTGAACAAGAATATAAGGGTATAGCGTGAATGATTGGCTGACAGGGACAGGCTGATAAGTCGCCCCCCTCTTATATACCCAATTTTTGTTCAAATCCATTGAAATCAGTTGGACGCAGAGATAAAGGAAACAATCGTAAAACAGAATGCATTATATATTAAATAATAATGGGGCAAGCCGGAATCCTTTTAAGTCTGCAAAGTATTTTTTTTTGCAACTATTGTCCAGCAGCCCCTAATATCTGGCCGCCCTAGGTCCGGGCCGAGTTGGCCTTATTGGACGCTTCTGCAAATCAGAGTAGTGTACCTACTATCTCGGATGTGACATGCAACGAATCACACTCCCAGAGAACATTGTGAGTGTATGTCTGTACACACATTGTCCAATTTTTGTATAAATTTTACCGATGCGAAAATCAAACCCACGGGCGTTGTGCTCGCAAAAACTTGAAATCCACCACCAGGCAATTACGACTCCTAATTTTTTTTACGCAGACAAAACACGTCTCTTGCTGCTGTTGCTCACGCGGTTAACTACCAGAAAGAAATACCAACGTGATATCTACTAATACATATTCATTACTTAAAGTTTCCACTACTAGCCAAAGCTATTGCATTGCTAATTATGAATAGTGAGAACTTGCTGATAGCTCTAGTTAAAGTAGAGATTCAAATTATTTTCGTAAAATATTTTAAGAAACGTTATTAGACGCTTAGTGTAACAGAATCTTCAAGTTCAATCTATTATTCAATGAGTGAGTTCACGCTAGTAACGACCGTTCCGATTAGAATTCGCGCCAAAGTTTAATATGTTAGGCGCTTCGCGAAGCTGACTCTATGTTTTCATGAGACTGCTAATACTATGATTACCGATCCAGATACCTATCAATTGATTATTTAACGTAATATTTCTATCTGTCAAGATTTGGTATCAGTACAATTTTATCAAAAACTTTCAATAATCGCAAATTGAATGCGATCTAGCCGGTAATCTATCAATGGAGCCTTACCCAATGGTAGCGTCTTATAACGTGATAGAGCTCGGTTTTCATTGGTGAATGGTGACGCGATATTCTATTTTTACCAAGACGGGTATGTGCGTACGAGTGCACATGTGTGAGCCGGCGGCGTGCCGGGTTGCGGGTGTGTGAGTGTGTTGTCGAGGCGCGCGCCGCGCACTGCTGTTTACAGCGCAGCGGTTCTGTGTCCGGCGAGCGCTCGCATTCACGTGTTTGTCGTGCGAAATCGAGTTTTCCGGCGGCTGCCGAGCTGCATTAACGTCCCATGGTGTTTTCCTTCCAGTTTATTGGTGCTAATTCGTGCCGGATAACGAAAACATACGGGGGCCCGGCCGTTTTCGAGCGTACTTTCGGCGCGGCTCATAAAAATTATAGGTGTTTTTGGCGGATGCGATGAATAAATTTTGCAAATCGAGTCGGAGTGTCGAAAAGGCTTGTGTGAGCTATGTTTTGATCGAGCGGCGTGCGGTGGATGTGCCGGGTGTTTGGGACGCGGTCTGCTTCGAGGTGTTAATCCTGATCTCTGTGAAAATAAGGTTGTGCCGGCTGATTGCTCTGTGGACCCTCGGCCTAGAGGACTCTGTAACTGCCGGCAACAACACGGAGCTAGTGCCAACTGGGTGCTCCGCGTCCTGCCCGTGCTAAGGTAAATATTATGTCCTTGGCTTTAAAGCTTTACAGTGTCTTCGCACGTTACTGTTAATTAATTTGTTTATTCTTTTTAAAAGCATGTTCTTCGAAATTGAATAGGTTGGTACTTGTACTGTACCTACCTAATTTAATCACGTGAATGTTTAAGTTGTTATGTAGCTCTTTATCTCTGCTTACCCTTTCGTAAATTTTTTTGATATTTTTGCTAATTTAACCTTGAAATATTATCTTTATTATTGTATTATAGGTAATTTATTTTCAATATATCTATTCTGGAATGTCGGCAGTATCTATGTATGTATATAAAAATGGCATGTGTTGTAGTTATTATACTTTTTTATAACATAAAAAGGTAGGACCAACGTTACATTACGTGGATGCGTAGGTTTCTATTTTTTTTTTATGGTCTATTGTTATAATATTTTATGATAGCTACTAATGATATTAGCCATCTCTATTAAATAAAAATAAATCTTTATCATTTATTTACAAACTATCACTTATTTATCAATACATCTGCATCCCTCTCTTTTTCACTTCAGCGGACAATTTTACGTGATCTACGAAGAAACAGAAAACAATTTATACAACACAAAATATACCATTATACGAATATATGTAGGTACCTACTATGTTGCTGCTTTTGCAAATAATAAAACTCATATCATAAATTTGTGTATACAATACATAACTTAAATGAAACTTAGTATGTAATTCGTGAAAAGTGAGAGTCCATCTGAGACCCCACACATGCTGAACGCCTGCTGCAACACTTATTGGACTAGTGTAGAGAACACACTGTGGATTAGTGTGGAGAAGACACTGTAGACTAGTGTGGAGAACATACCAGTCCTGTTGGAACATTTGTTGAGAAGACACTGTAGACTAGTGTGGAGAAGATACTATGGACTAGTCTGGAGAAGACACTGTGGATGTAGGTGTAGTGGAGTGTAGAGGACATACTAGTCCACACGTATACTCATGTTGGAAAATTCAATCTCTAAGGTTGTAAAATTGGGATTGAAAGTGGTGAAAAAACATTGGACTTTGAATTCTGTAGTACTTAGACTCTTGAATAAAAACTATTAAATAACTGTTATTACAAATCTGATAAAGTAAGAATCCACATTCATACTATCTTTTTCGGAATCCCAAAATAATCTAGTATTTTTTATGCAATTTAACATACTTAAAGCAGCATTATGTATTTAACTATTAACTACCTTCCTTATTAAACCGTAGTAAAAATCATCCCACTGTTGGTATACGGATTTTCCCTCAATAGAAAGGGTTTAGAGCATACTATAGCGTACCATGCTGATCAACTATAGTTTTGCGATCCCAACAAGTAGTTGTAAACTCTACAAAATTAACCATTTAAACCATAATAAATAGGAATCCATAATAAAAGTAGGTTTTAGGAGGTAGGTATGTTCGAAATTTATTACCTTATGGTTTATGTTTGAAATTAGGGGCTCTCAAGAGCTTTAATACTTATAACATATCCAATAATACACTGGCGCCCTACCGCCGAATCTGAAATCTATTACCATCGGATTTTTTGATAGCTTAAATCGAAATTTAGTTTAGATTTATGGTATTTGTGTTTAGCTTAGCTGGTAGAAACTCTGGAGCTCTACCGACTAATCTGTAGATGTTTGCCAATAACTAAAGCGTAAGATATGTTTTTCAAATCAAAATTATCAATGGTAATCGGCTCCAGCTTCGGCGGTAGGGCCCCAGGTCATAGAGGGAAAGAGGCAAATAAAAGTTCTTTATTAGTTCATAGCTACCCTAGTATTTTCTTTTCACAATGGGGTATCTACTTAGTGTCCAGGGAGATTTAATAGAGACACCTAATAAGTGTACGTACGTACACATATACCTCCACAACTCAACATATTAGAAAACTCGTATTTAAAATAAAAATTTAATGTATAATGTGTAATTTAAAGGTGATTGTTATTACCTGGGTTATTTAACAAATATTTTGGCAATGTCCCAGACATATGTCTGGCATAACTCGCACTCAATGCTTATAAAACGCAATGATTGATTGTTTTAGCATATTTTAATTGTGAATAAACTAAATGTCAAGACGATTATGTATTATAATATCAATAGAAACAATAAGTTGTAATAATTAAAGTGATTCATCTTGACCTTAAATGTAGTTAATTTGCATAACAAATACATTAACGTCTTGATTATCATTGTTTGATTTGCGAAACCTTGAAATATTTGATTTATTTTTGGATGTAAGATTTGCCACAACATCAAATTGAAATACATTATACCATCTATCAATAGAAAAAGTAACGAAGAAATTGCAAAAGACATTGTGTATCAAAGGAAAGTTCTCGATTTTATTTTGTCACACTCCATAAAACCAAAACTGACACAAGAGTTATATATATCATGTCAATATGTATATATACTGATAAGACAAATAAATAATAACCAAATAAATTTTATGTCAATATAAAACAATCATTATATACATAGAAAATATATAGATATATGTATCTATATATTTTCTACTATACTGTCAGATACCTACTTATCTATACATATCGCTTAAGAACAGAACTCTACACGTTAATAAGCCTATTTTATTTTGCTGTTAAAATAAATTAAAACATTTGTTTTAGGAGGTAGGTATTTGATTGTAACATTAAATAATGTTACAATCAAATTGTAACATTATTTAATGTTACAATAAAAAGGGGGTTATTAATTTTATTTTCTAAAATAAAGAGCTGAAAACATTGTTATCCTAGCGTAGCAAACTTGTAGATAGGAATGTGTGCTAAACGAAAGACAAAACATTACCAAAGGATTTACAAAGACATATCAGTCTAACCTATATTTGATGGGGTTAATGTGAGCTAAGGAGGTCACTTTGTCCCGTTTCCACATCATACCAGCTTATTGGCGCTACAACATTGTAAAAGTTTGCAATGTTTTATAAAGGTACAATAAAATAAAAGCTGTAAAACTTACAATGTCGCAAAATAATGACTAAGTAACAAAAAATAATAAAAGCGTAATAAAAGTAGTGGCAGAGATCACTCTGCCTGTCCCAAAATATAAACAACAGAAAATTGCAAAAAATGGCTTCAAAAAACGGTAAAAACAAAACGGAAATAATAAATTGTTTATCTCTCCAAACTCTACAACTTTGGATATAATTACTGAAGCTGCTTTGGTTTAAGGCTAGATTTGGCGGAAATCCGCCTACACGAACCAATTGACCTGGAAGCGATTAATGATAGGCTTTAAATCATTCAGGCACGCCAATTTAAAAATACTGCCAAGCACCCGGCTTTATACGTAAAGTCGGTGGTAAAGATACATAGATACATTGATCCAGGGATAGAAAATCTGGTGAGGAAATGCACAAAGGACATTATAGTTTCAGACAGAAAATTCTCGTAGTTTTTAAGAGTCGTCCAAAATGACAAATGACATTGCTGCAATCATACCTATCACGTCAATTGACTAAAAACTAAATTGTATAATCATTGATGAACATTTTCAATTGACTACTTGATACTTTGAAATTATAATAACCACGGGACTCACGAGTCAGCCTGTGACCACGGTCGGTGCAACCTGGTCGAAACGTCAGGTCAATAATAAACGTATGTAAAACTACCTTATGCATGATCGCGCTAATTCCCGTGGTTATTATAATTTCAATCATGCAACGCGAAAGTTTAAAAGTTATTACTTGTTATTTTGTCTACAAATTGAAATGACTAAACAGCGATATGCCTATACTTAATGCGTAGATAATACTTGTTCGGTTTATTACTCTCGATAAAGTTTAAAGCGAAAATATTGACGAAAAATTACTAATTTATACTGAACTAGGGGATATGATACGACATTTATAAAATTAATCAGTACTACACATTTCTTTTGCGTACCCTACCTACTTCATGCCTTATCCAGTTACCTAAAGGTTGCCTTGAAAAATTTGCTTTCAGCAATAAGGCCGCCTTGTTGCACATAAAAGTTTTGTTAAAAAAATATATATTTTGTATTCTCTGTAATTTATTGTGTAAATAATTATATCTATCTATCTACAATAAACTAATAAATTCATGATCGTTAAAATGAAAATAGTATAAGCAATAGAACTCTCAAGACAAAGTATTTAACTTACGGCTCAAGAGAAAAATTTTGAAGAACCAAGTTCTTAGTAAGATTGTTATAAATATTAGATTCACTATGAAGAGATGTCAAATTTCAAATCTCACTACTCGTATTAAACTCTGCTGATTACTTCGTTAGTATAGTGTAGATTACAGTCCCACTTTACTGGGAGTTTAATGAATTTCTCTATTCATTGTCACTTCGGTGAATACTCCTGTTAATTTGAATAGATAGGAGATTCAGTGATGAGAATATGTGACGTTTAAGTTAGTGATTACGTGAAAACGACCACAACAGAACTTAGAAATGTTGATGTGCTAACATTTGAAATTTTCTTTCAGGCCTCATATTTGCGGCACTGTTCGATATTAAGACGCAATATTTCCGCCATTTCAGCGGTAGTCAAATAAAAACTTCATTAATCGAGAAAATCTGGTACATAACATGATCCTGACGGTTATGATAAAGTATAATTTATTTTACAAGTTTGTTTAGATAGGCGTCTTTCCAGAGCAGATCCCGATTGCCTAAATATTTTAAGATATTGTCAGATTAAAATGTAGAGTCAGTCAAGGTTTTCAAATAGACGTATATTTCAATATAAAAATAATAAGAAAAAAAGAAAGTTTGCTCGAGGGTGTATTTGAACATTTTCAGGGAATAAAAGCAGACATGGATTCTATTTATAGCAGAATTCCAAGCTTAGTGATTTAAATATAAAGCCAGAGGTATTTTTTTTATGAACTATTATGTATACTCTACATTTTATGATAGACTGTGTGAAAATAAAATGGTGTTGATTACTTACATTACTTTTTAGCTTGTAATTTATTTATAATCATATGGTTATCGATAAACCTCCTCCTTTTCAGTGGCATCATCCTAATTTAAAAGCAAAACTCTTGTCGGTAGGTATCTGATTTCCACCTCCTATTCTTTGCCTTTTTTTTATGCTACGACGGGTGGCAGACAAGCATACGGCTCGCCTGATGTGAAGCGGTTACCGTAGCCATATTAACGCTCGTAACATAAAATATCGCTCACGCGCCGCCACCCCTGCTGCCAACGCAGCATCGCAGCATGACGACCTCACTCACTCGCAGGAACACAACAACCCTCAAGGGAATTGTTATTTGGCTGCGGTATTATGTGAGGTGGATGTACAGTCCCCAGTCGGGTAGCTTACAATTTCGATCCCTACCTCTCTTCGTAAGAGCTTCGTTTGCTACTCAGCAGAGTGAACCGCGTGCAGGTGAACTTGGCTTTGGTTCAAAGATGTGGATGAACCACTTACACCCCAAAACATCTTGTGGCACAACATCAGCTTATTTAGCTACCTAAACAAACGACAAAAGCTTTGCTCTTAAATATGGTGATGACACTAAAAAGGGCCTGGGGATTTAGTTTATCGACAACCGTATAAAAAAGTTTTCTCGCAGAAGCGCGCTTATATGAATTACTTAGTTCTTTTTATTTTATTGCATATAAATTATACAGTACAGCCCCCTTACCACCATCTCTTGTTGCGATTCAATAACTGAATAGAATGCTTATTCATACCAATGAATAAGCGACTCTATTCCATATGAAATATTTGAAATAGAGATTTCAAATTTCATTCCATGAATAAGCGACTCTATTCCATATGAAATATTTGAAATAGAGATTTCAAATTTCATTTGAAATAGAGTCGCTTATTCATTGGTATGAATAAGCATTCTATTCAGTTATTGAATCGCAATAAGAGATGGTGGTAAGGGGGCTGGTCGTATACATAATATAGTTACGCAAAAAAGAGTTTTTCTTTTTAAGAGATCTCTTCCAGCTAACCTGTAAATTAAGTACGTGAGAATTACGTTACTGAAAAAGTAATTAATGTAATACCTATAATAATTAATAAATCAACCATAGATCTAAGCGAATAATCCTAAGTCTGGGTAATCAATTTAATTATGTAATTATGTTTATTTATTTATTAATTTATCAGATTATCTTGAAATGAATTTTTTATATGTGTAGTGGGCTTGTTTGTTTGCAATAAAAAAAATTGTGTATAGTTTATGCCTATGTGTTTGAAACTTGTAATTCAATGACATTTTTTAAAAACCACAGTAGTCAAAATATTCAAGAATGTAGGAGCGTTGCAATGAAATATGATGTTTTAATTATGAGGATTAATGGAGTAATTTATGCGCAAAAATGTAAACGTTGACATTTATCACAATATCAATATTAATATTAAGTATTAATTTATAGCAAAGTTATTTTCAAATTTAAATTTTTTGAGTACCTATAATCTTTAATAATGTAAATTGCTCGAACATCACATAAAAACTTTTTACGTTTATATTATTAACTAGCTGTCCCGGCGAACTTCGTACCGCCCAACAATCAATGAATGTCGTGGTACATATTAGCTGAACTAAATTTATGATTTTATGGAATTAAAACAATGAATAGTAGAAAATAATAGAGAAGCTCGATGGCGTCATTGCGCATGTCAGTCTAATTGAACACGCAAGTTAAGCAACGTCGACCGTAGCCTGTACACGGATGGGTTTATATTACCTCGAGGTCCTCCGTGATTCGAAAGACACGTTAAACCGTCGGTCCCGGTTGTTATCATTAGCTCATCTTGAGCTCCTCCGTGCTTCGGAAGGCACGTTAAGCCGTCGGTCCCGGTTGTTATCATTAGCTCATCTTGAGCTCCTCCGTGCTTCGGAAGGCACGTTAAGCCATCGGTCTCGGTTGTTATCATTAGCTCATCTTGAGCTCCTCCGTGCTTCGGAAGGCACGTTAAGCCGTCGGTCCCGGTTGTTATCATTAGCTCATCTTGAGCTCCTCCGTGCTTTGGAAGGCACGTTAAGCCGTCGGTCCCGGTTGTTATCATTAGCTCATCTTGAGCTCCTCCGTGCTTCGGAAGGCACGTTAAGCCGTCGGTCCCGGTTGTTATCATTAGCTCATCTTGAGCTCCTCCGTGCTTCGGAAGGCACGTTAAGCTGTCGGTCCCGGTTGTTATCATTTAATGACAGTCGTTAAGTTAAGTCAGTGGCCTTTAGGCGGTTCGAAAACACTGGCCTCCGCCAACCCGCAGTTGAGCAGCGTGTTGGAGTACGCTCTAAACCCCTTCGGTTGAGGGAAGACCCGTATCCATAAAAACTGAAGACTTCATAAAAATAAAGATTTCCATAATGTTAAATTTTTTTAAAAAAAACGTTTTGTTTTATTTTTTTTAGTTTTGAAATAGGTTTTATCATTTTGGTGATTTGTAATTGTCATTTCTTTTGATGTTTACTCTGATTTGATTCTTGCGCTCGAACCCCATGGGAAAAGCGTTTTCACCCCTGTCGATTTGACATTTTTAAATTTTCATAACAAATCACAGACAACTTTCGCGACATAAAAGTGACACCAATCGATTTGACGTTTTGATATTTGACAACCAATAAATATCGTAATCCCTTTTTCAACTGACACTTTCATTTGTATGGGAATGTTTTTTCTTTTATTTTATTTTTTCGAGAATTTTCCAATGTTTTTAAGAGTTATTCTGCTATTCGGGACGGAAACAAATCCAACAAATCAAAAACCATGGCAATCGGTCCAGCCGTTCTCGAGTTATAAGTGTTGTAACAAACACGACTTTCTTTTATATATATAGATGAACCGATATTTTTGTGACTTCTGTCTAATTTTATTGTGAGATTATTGAACGGCATATGAATTAATAGATATGAATTAATTTAATGCGACTTCATGCACACGTAGGTATCCTAATATACATAAATATAAAAAAGTGGAACCCTATGAAATGCAAATTAGTCTCCATGGAAACATTCAGGTTTTACTACTTGTCTGGTCACCTTTTCTCCTATATAATCGTTGGTATATAGATTCAATCTAGCTACATTTTTTTAAGCATAATATATATTATGCAAAAGCACAATATTAATAAATTAAATATAGATTTTTTTTTGCATATTTTAGTATTCTATCTAATGTGTTTGCGTATTCGTACACATAGCACGGAAATAATAAATACAAGTAAATCAATTGACACATACTGACGTTCAAAAGAACTCAGAACTCATTGTAAACAAACAAATGCTTCAAAACCTATATTGGTAGTGAGTATGTAATGGGTAGGCACATATTCAGTGTTACGGAATTGGACATGCATGAATGGATCCTCCGCCCAAAGTCTACCTACGTCGCGAGCGTATTTTTTAACGAAGTCGACGGACCATTTTCAAATGTAATCGCTTTAACAGTGCACCAAGAGTCCTTGGTGTTAATAGAGGTCACTTGATAAAGACGTATAGAGCATATGTTAGCTGACCTGAATAAAAAAGCAATTACTGAATGAAAAATTAGAAAAATATTTTTCGACCAAAATAAATCAAATGCACGTAAGAAATCGAAACTATATGCACATAAAATAAGGCTACCACAAAATGAATGAAAAGTAAACAATGCAAAAGAATTTAATCATTTTTAAATGTCTCGTTAAAGAAACAAAAGGCGTAAAGCAGTATTTCTGAAGACCATTTAGTATACCAAACTAAGAGTGCACACATCCGCGATAAGAAGCATCCAACACACACGGCTCGACAAGGCCTTCACACAAATGAATGGATGTTAATTAGTATATGTTTGTTTTAACACTTCCACGTTCGTGAATGTATAACGCGTTATGCTCGCACACTCACGCAAATCTGTAGCACATAGTTCTTTCTGCATAATAAACGTTCACATTTAAACAGTCGCTGATTAGAGAATACACAAACAAATTGGTCAGACGAAAATGTCTTTTATGTAATAATTCTTCAGCGTCAACAAGCGCATACATCGACGTGAGTGCCCACACGTTTACTTAAACGTGTTTCGTATGTTAGAGATTTAACTTATGGTACAGAGAAAATCCAACAATACTGCATCAGTCAATACAGTTCATTTCACCTTCACACATGTGCTTTTGGTAGATGTTAGCGCGATCGTGAGAATAATAAGTTTAAACTTTTGTTATTTTTTATCGAAACTACAATACTTAATCACTTCCTACAGCTCAAAGGGCGGAAGTCATGCGTTTACAGAAATAATAAATTAACGCATTTGGTGTTTTAAAGAAGTTTCTTTGTTGCCCTTGACAGAAGGTCAATTGGGCGGCCACATTTGGAAGGAACTCGTTGCGACATACGCATCTTAACATTATAACAAACCACTGTTTGCTTTTTTTACTGTGTGTTCGATAATTTTCGAGTGCTTGTTGAACATTTGAAGTAGGCATCGAAGGACACAATTGGCACCCACGCATTGATTCACACTCGCTATCGCAAATAATGCGACGACTTCTTAATTCTTTTTGTGTATATTAATACCTAAAATTGAGCACGTTGTATAATGGTTTATTTTTAGAATTCTCTAGCAGTGTCTACATTAAATTTAAATGTTGTGTAACTACAAAACACAAAATATTGAAAGGAAAGGTAGGGCATAGAGTACTTTTTAGGGCTGCCCGACTGGGAAAGTACCTCCACCTCACAGAATACCGCAGCCAAATAACGATTTCCTTGAGGGTTGTTGTGTTCCAGCGAGTGAGTGAGGTCACAAGAAAGAAAGAAAGAAAGGAGTATACTCCTTCTTTTCTTTTATACACACAGGTTATAAGGCGGTGGTGATTGCTTTCCATGGGTGACCCACATATTCATTTGCCCTCCTCGCATATAATAGTAGTTTACGAAACTGTTGCATAATAAGGGTTGTTAAAATACGAGTGTAAGTTTATCACATGAGCCGAAGGCGAATATGATAATAGCGTCACACGAGTATTTAAATACCTAATTATGTGCAGTTTCATACACTACTTTATCTAATCTCATGAAATAGATGATAATAATATTTTAAATAAAACCATGAACTTAATTTAACAGCTTCATTTCTTACTTATAAATCCATTTGCAGATGGAGCATGCGCGGCGCCACGTTCAGTATTATGTAGGAAAAATTTGCAACGTTGCAATACATTTGCATTGCAACCTGTTTAAAATACCTGTATACAGGGCTGAAGCTGTATCGAATTGGAGAAAAAGTTATTTTTCGATACAGTTGTCGATAGAAGAGCAGCCCCCTTACCACCATGTCTTATTGCGACTCAATAACTGAATATATTCCTTATTTATACCAATAAGCGACTCTATTTCAAATGCAATAGAGTCGCTTATTCATTGCTATGAATAAGCAATCTATTCAATTATTGAGTCGCAATATGAGATGGTGGTAAGGGGGCTGTATAGAAAAGTAACTTTTTAAATTTATTTTGATGTCTTGTGCGTAAAAGACTGACATTAAGATTCTGTGTTTTGTTTTTTAATCTCTAAATTTCGGTATGAGATTAGATAAAAATATATTATATGTAACATGTCGATTAATTTACTAGATTATAAAGATATTCGTAGGCATTAGTTAAAATTATGTAAGTAATAAGCGAAACCATATTCGATAACGCTGTAAATCACTTTGGGTTCGTAATATTACATGACATATTTGTTTCTTTGATGTATTTAATTCTTCATATAACAGAATTATGTTTTGTATTGGTTCACATTTTATTTTATCTACTTTACATTTTATGTTATGTACTATTCATTATATTGACTTAAAATTCAGATAGCCATTTACTTATCATCCAAATGCTGTTAATAGTAATTATTTAATGTTTTACTTACCTACCAGCAATCATTAGGCGGCTTATGCTATTAGGTATGCTCTAACCCCCTTTGATTGAAGGGGGACCCGTATCCCAGTAGTGGGATGAATAAGGTTGACGACGAAACCTTTTGTGTCACACCAAAAGTACTTTTATCACGAATCAAAAAATACTTGTGAATAACAACTAAGAATAAAGAGAACAATAGATATGTAAATAATTATTTATAATTAAGATGACTTTTAGACAGGAAAATATAAAAATGCCTTCCATATGCGTCAGGCAACAGTTGTTAAACATAATTATTCTTTGTTTGATCTGAACCATCTGAGTAAGGGTCTTAATAATTTCTTAAGCAAATAAGTTAAAACCGAATAACAAAATAGTGTCCGAAGAAATAATAATAATAATATAGGTAATGGCGCAGCCAATGGCGACAACGTCCACATAATGTGGAGCGAAGTAAACGGACTCTTGGATAACGTTGTTTGCGAACGTCGCAAAGCCAATATTTAAGATCTCACAAACGGGTCAGGCAAAGACGCACGGCCATTTGCAAGTGCAAATTTTCCGAGATAAAAATAATCTAGGGGAGTTTAATAAAGATTAAGTGATAGAGATACGACCAATAAATTACGCTTTCGTGTTTTAAGATGTTGCGTTTTAGAACATTAAATTTGATAATTTGATTATCAGAAAGAAGGAAGTAATCGCAGATTAGTAAAATTGTGCCATAAATTTATTGTAATCAGATAGTCAGTATTAATTGCAGTTGCGTAAACTCTAACAAATTTCAGCTATAAATATATATATTGACAATTGTAACGCGTGGACCCAAAACTTCTCGATCTCGGAACGAACGGCGAGTACCTGAATACCCCGCCCGCCACTCGTCTGGCTCGCCCCGCGGCCCGTCGACGCTCGCCACCAGTGACATATGGGACATCGCCGCGCGCTAAGCTTTTTTGACCACGCGAAACTGACCCGCGCTCGCTCGTTAACTAATGTAAAACGTTTTGATGTTTGTAAGCCCCATTTAAAGCTATAATAAAGTTTACGAACATTACAGTGGTGCCCAACTTGCGGCTTCGAACCCTACTTGAGTGAGAATCTGTGTAATTCCCGCGTTGCGAACACACGCAACGGCCATATCTATTGCCTACGTGATAAAAAAGTGTGTGACATCGTGAGCATGCCGAAAGCTACGCGATCTACACGAGCCACTGGCGACCAGCGGCAACCAGTCGGTAACGAGGTTACAAGCGACGACGCGAGCGAACCGGAGAACTATGATCCAACGGCGAAGTCAAACGCCCCAGGCCGGGGCGCCGCCGCGGCCCCCGCACCCGCGCCCGTTGGCGCTAGCGCATCCACAGGCGTGGACGCCGAGAGATTCCTGGCAGGCGTCATGGAGTCATTCGCCAGAATGCAAGCGGAAACGAACAGAACCCTAGTGGAAACGCTGATGTCACTCCCTTACAGTGGGCCGCGGTGCCCGTCGAGTCCGACGTCAACGCCAAACACGCCTGCGCCCACCGTCAGCACCGGAGGTAACTTCTCCAAGTGCACCGCCAGGTTCGACGGGAGTTCACGCGACGCTGAAGTGTTAGAGGCGTTCATCGATGCGACGGAGGTGTTCAAGGAGTGCGCGGCCGTGAGTGACGAACACGCGCTGCGCGGCCTCCCCATGCTGCTGGAGGGCGACGCGGCCGTGTGGTGGCGCGGAGCCCGCGCCGGCGTCGCGACCTGGTCCGACGCTGTGGCGCGACTTCGTGCTATGTACGGGGTCCAACGACCGGCGTACAAGGTCCTACGCGAGATATTCGGAGCTGAACAAAAGGACGCGGAAAGAGCAGAAGTGTTTATATGTAAAGTACGATCGTTATTAGTGAAGTTGCCGTACGTAGTACCTATATGTATGCAAATCGACATAATTTACGGGTTGTTACACCGTCGTGTTAGAAAACGGTTACCGAGAAATGAAGTCGGTATTAGTTTAGATTCGTTTGTAGAGAGAGCGAGGGTCATTGAAGATGCAATTGCGGAAAATCAAGTCCCAAAAAATTCATTTGCATTCACGGTAGCGAGCCCGAGCGCCGCAATATCCGCGACGAGTCCCGACGATTCTCGAACATGCGAGCTACGGCTGCGCGAGCGACGCGATCCCGAACGTAGCGTTACTATGGGTCCGCGCGGTACTACTGGTGCGAAACTCGCGCCTAACTCGAACGAGACAGTGAAACGTGATAAGCGCGTTCGTTGTTCGTTTTGCAAGTTCTACGGTCATGTTGTTACGGATTGTCGCAATTTGCAAAATAAGGGCGTCAAATCAAATGATGCGGTTCCTAATAGTAACAATGTTAATATGGGGACTAATAATATACGTTGTTATGGATGCGGTCAGCCGGGGGTGGTTAGGTCGAAATGTGAGAACTGTCGGGGTAAGAGCGTACCTGCGCAGTCTTCAGACTTCAACATCCTCAGTGACAGCAGTGCTGTACGTGCACCGGGGGTGACGTTGCCATCGCACCCTACTATATCTATTGCCGTTGCGAATAGGGTGGGGGTCGCGATAGTAGACACGGGGGCTACATGCAGTGTGGCTAGCCCATTATTGCATTCTATCTTACAATCGGACGGGGTACAGTTTCGTGAGACGGAACGCACCATAGGGCTTGCGGACGGATCACGACGTACTAAAGTGGTATTAACCGCCGCGGTACCGGTTGTTTTAGAGGGTAAGCAAGTAATTACGGAGTTCGTGACGTTCCCGGGGGAAGATACTCGTACATTGTTAGGCCGCGATTTTATCGCTAAGGCTGGTGTCGTATTGGACTTGGCCCAGGAGTCGTGGTACTTTTCTGACAACCCCGACCAGGTATTTCCTTTCGTGCAATCTTTTATTTTAAATAGCACAGAGCTGATGCGAGCCGATATCTCCAACATTTCGCTGCGCGACGACGAAGGAACGAAGCTTCCACCAGAGCACAGAGATGCGCTCAATGCGTTTCTGCATAGCAGAGCAGACCAGTTTGCTGCCGAGGGACCTCCTACAGATTTCGCCACCCACAAGATTAAGGTAGGTGAAAATCAGGAACCCATCGCTTCACCTCCTTATAGGTTGTCCCCGTCGAAGAAGGAAGCTTTGGAGAGGGAGCTGCAAAAGTTGCTCAATGCGGATGTCATCGAGGAGTGCGAATCCCCGTGGGCTTCCAACGTCGTCTTGGTGAAGAAGAAGGATGGGAGCTACAGGCTGTGCGTCGACTACCGTAAGCTTAACGCAGTGACTGAGCCTGATCGCTACCCACTCCCCAGGATTGAAGACGTGCTCCACGCTGCGAAGACCTCCGAGTTTATGACTACGCTGGACCTCAGGTCTGGCTACTTCCAGGTGAGCGTAGATCCCGACCATAGGGACCTCACTTCCTTCACTACGCCATTGGGTACCTTTAGGTTCAAGCGCATGCCGATGGGGCTTCGCAATTCTGGGGCCACTTTCCAGAGGCTCATTGACCGGTTCAAGTCCAACCTACCTGGTATCACTCTGGTCGCGTATTTGGATGATTTGCTAGTGCTGTCTGAGGAGTCCTTTGAAAGGCACCTCGCAGATCTGGAAGCGGTGTTTAATCGCCTCGCTATGTTTAATCTGCGGGTGAATCGCGAAAAGAGCCACTTCGCGAGGGAGAGCGTCAAGTTCCTGGGCCATGTCATCGTACCAGGTGGTATTCATGTAGACCCGGACAAAACTTCCGCTATAGCCAACATGTCTCCTCCTCAGAACGTGAAGCACCTGAAGTGTTTTCTGCAAACCTCAAGCTGGTTCAGACGCTTCGTGCCAAATTACGCCGAAACCAGTGCGCCGTTGACTCGTTTGCTAAAAAAGGCAAGCACCTGGGAGTGGGGCCCTGAGCAGCAAAACGCCTTCGAGAAGATTAAGTCTCTCCTGGTTTCGGCTCCTATTCTTCGTCAGGCTGACGAGACGAAACCATTCGTCCTCAGGACTGACAGCAGCAGCTATGCTCTTGGGGCGGCTCTTTTCCAGGGGGAGGGGACCGACGAACGACCTGTCGAGTACGCTAGTCGTCTCCTCACGACAGCAGAGAGAAATTACAACACGACGGAGCGAGAGGCCCTCGCCGTCGTGTGGGCTGTATCTAAGTTCCGTGGATACATTGACGGTTCAGAGGTAACAATCAAGTCCGATCATCAGCCGCTAAGGTGGCTCATGAGTCTGAAATCGCCCAGTGGTCGTCTCGCTAGATGGGCGCTCAGTCTTCAGGAGTACAACCTAAAGATAGAGTACACACCTGGTAAGTCAAATGTGGTCGCGGACACGCTGTCGCGTCCCGCGTGCGCTGCAGACGCAGACTGTGACCTGTGCCTTGCCGTTGTGGATCTGCCGTCGCGCTGCCCCAAAGATGTTCGAGAGAGCCAAGCGAAGGACACCGAGGTACATAAGATCATCGAAGCATTGGAGTCCGACGATCCGTTTAGGGGGAGGACTTGGTCTGACAAAGGGTATGTTATAGCTGACGGTGTGTTATATCGTTATGGTCCCGAGAACGAAGACGATGATGACGCTTGTTTGGTGGTACCGGAACACGAGCGCAAGGACGTGTTGGCTGAGTACCACGACGCCCCTACCGCTGGACATTTCGGCGTAGAGAGAACGTTACAGCGCATCGTCGGTAAGTATTATTGGCCTGGTATGAGAGCTTACGTTGCTCAATACATTAAAAACTGCGTGGCGTGCCAGCGGTATAAGGCAGATACCCGGAAGCCTGCTGGGTTGCTTCAAGTGCCCGCTACATCACGCCGATTCGAAGTCCTCGCAGTGGACCTGTTTGGTCCGTTGCCAGAGACGCCCTCTGGTAACAAATGGATCCTCATAGTGGAGGATACTTGTACTAGGTGGGTAGAATTGTTCAGTCTCTCATCCGCCACTAGTGAAGAGTGTGCTAAGGTGTTAGTGAACGAGGTGTTTTGGCGCTACGGTGTCCCGAGAAGGCTCATAAGTGACAACGGCGTTCAATTCGTGTCCGAGGTGATGCAGCAAACCTGCCACGTCATGGGGATCAAACAGGCTCTAACGTCATATTACCACCCTGAGGCTAATCCCGTCGAGCGCAAGAACCGCGACCTCAAACCTCAACTGGCTATTTTGGTAGGTAATGATCACAACACTTGGGATGTCCATCTTGCGGCGATTCGTTTTGCCATGAACTCTGCGGTTACTGCAAGCACAAACCAGTCGCCTGCTTATTTAAATTTCGGGCGCGAGATGCGCGCGCCTGCTGATATATACTCTGATATGAGAACTATAGTCGAAAATGAGAATGTCGTTCTCTCTATCACGCCGTTCCTCAAGTCTTTGCCTGCAGTGTTGATCGATGCTCGAGACGTGCACGAAAAGGCCCAGGCAGTTCGAAAGAAGTACGCCGACGAGAATCGCCGCCCGGCGCCGGATTACAAGGTAGGGGATCTCGTATTGCTCAAGACTCAAGGCTCTAACGACACGAGCAGAGGACAGACACCAAAGTTCATACCTCGCCGTGATGGGCCGTATCGTGTGCAGGAGGTAGTTGGTGCTTCGACTTATGCCTTGGAGCGCATTAGCGATGGTACTTTGTTAGGTAGATACCACGTTTCGGTTTTGACTCCTTTTGTTGGGCGCGTCCAGGCTCCTGTACAGGAGAAACGTAAGAGGGGGAGACCTCGTAAGGCTAACCCGACTTCGGGGGCGCAACGTCTGGGTTAGAGGGGGAGGCTGTAACGCGTGGACCCAAAACTTCTCGATCTCGGAACGAACGGCGAGTACCTGAATACCCCGCCCGCCACTCGTCTGGCTCGCCCCGCGGCCCGTCGACGCTCGCCACCAGTGACATATGGGACATCGCCGCGCGCTAAGCTTTTTTGACCACGCGAAACTGACCCGCGCTCACTCGTTAACTAATGTAAAACGTTTTGATGTTTGTAAGCCCCATTTAAAGCTATAATAAAGTTTACGAACATTATACAATGTCTTTTTTAGAGTTCATGTTTGTTTGTAGATTTTTTATTTAACCATTACTACCAAATAAATAACTCCAGTTAATCATCGAGGTATGATTGTGATTCTTATACTTCAGAAGTGAGCAAGCTGAACCCTTCACGAGATTTCTTCCATCTAGTCCTAGAGGTAGCAACAGAAAAGTTATCGAACGGGAGATTACGAAATAAAATAGTATAAATTATTAAAAGCGAACATTAACAAACTATTCTAACAGTTGCCTACTGACTCCGTAAACAACATTTTTGGTAGGTTAAAATTTATGAACGTATATTTAAATAAAAATATTAAACGTTCACTGTACCTTAGCAGATTAATTAGTTTGCTAGCTGTTGATGTATGATTATGCTACAAGAACAACAATATCTCTTAAATTCTGACGCATAATAACTCACGTGGAGCCTCGTCTTTTTGCATTGCGATGCTGTAATATCACTCACAGGACACGCAACTTGAATGAACAGTAATTGCGGTCAAGTGTGTATTGGGAATTAGTATTATGGAGATATTATATAGTTCGCTTTTACTTTGATAAACGCCTACTGTGTTTGGATACTGAGCAAAAAGAACATTGAAAATGAAAGTGTGTAGTAATTAATAATTTGCTGCCGTTTTAAAATACGTATTAATATTATTGTAAATTTTTTCCCAAATGTATACGACACAAAAATTATCAATTGTTTCAAGCTTATCACTAAATCTGAAAATTGTATGAATAATGCATCTTTTCGGCCTTGTAAAATGACGTGTTACTGCATACAAGATGAATTATACAACATGGAAGATTTACGATTGTAAATAAAACAAGCCTTTGCAAATGGCTGCCTCTGAATTAATTTCGTGCTAGCAAAAACACCAATTGTACCTAATTGTTTGATTGGTAGCCCAAAACTATTTGAACTGATGGGTTCAATCACCGACTTCAGGATAAGAACTGAGAGTAATTGAGCTATTTGTGGTCCGATAATCCAGTTGTAAGTTGTTTGCGCTGAGCTAGAATACTGTACAGATGGTATTCAATTACGTCCAAAACATAATATTCGCAAGGGCTATTAATAACATTGTGCTAAAAATACCATGTTGTCTCATTTCAAGACGAGATGTGAAATTATTCTACCTTAGCACTACTCTGTAAGACGGCATCTACTTTGTAAAATGGAACTAATGGATTTATTGAAGCAGTGACCTAAATATCTGATATAGAAAATGTTATTCAATGTGTAATTGATTGGAAGTTCAAGGACACGTTAGCATGTCTATCAAATTTGGTAATATTTTATCTATATTGAGATTATAGAATACAAGATTGTCTATTTATAGTCATTCTTTTCAAGTAATATAAGACTTAGGCATTGTACTTCTTTAACGATACATTGTGTGCCTCGTAGATAAGAGTAAACGACTTGATGTCGTGACTGATAATAAAGATCTATAAAATCTAACCCTGTAAATTCTAACATAGATGAAAAACTCAGTCTAATGGCATGTCCTGGCTAGAGATTAGAAAATAAGCACGTCACGCCTATGCTTGATCAATTGTAAATGATAAGGGCAATGAAAGATAATGAAAATTAATAAGAGTCGATAGCAATTGATTGATTTGTTCAAGAATGTAGAAAATACTTTTAGGTGACCTTAAAACTTATAACTAATTCAGATATTATTATGTATAGGAATGAGGTTATTAAAATACAAATTATAATAGTTACTGAAAATAAAAAGCTAAAACAAACAAGAACAAATGTTAGAACTTACTGTATTGTGAATATGTCTTAGGCTCAGATCGGAGTATTTACACCAAATTTACAAACTTAATAAAAATTAAAAATTTGCTTAAATGAAATCTTAACAGTGCAACATGGAGATTATCGATGAAATACCAATGGTCTTCAGAAACAGCAAGGAATGCTTCTTAATCAACATCACAAATTGAGCACAATCATCGAAATTGAAATAAAATCTGCTACAGCACCATAAAATTGTTATGACTTTGACCCGTCTACGGAATAATCAGGTTACAGGTCGCGCTAGGAATGCGAACCTCTTGTTGATGCGTATAATATAGTGCAGTCCATTAGCGTTGCTATCTATTTAGCGGATCATTTTCAAACAATATACTAAAACTGGTTATACAGAAAAAATCTAAATTGACAATGATGGTCTTCTTGAAATACATATAGATATTTTTTCTTTTCACCTTTCAGTTAATATTTTGATGTTTTGCTTCTTCGGTCATTCGGTCGATATTCATCGAATATTAATGATCGAAGCTTTGCATAGATACGAGCGGAATAATAAATATTTCTGGACAAATTATACACTGCCATCTAGTCCCAAACTAAGCAAAGCTTGTACTATAGTTAAATAAGTACATTTTTTTTGTAAATGCATACAATACATAATAATACGAAGAAAACACACTGCCAAGACAAATCCAGGAGATATTCATGCACACAAATTTTTGTTTAGTATCGAACTTGCGACCGCGGAGTCAAAGTGGACATTGATATCCATGCGACCACCGGGCTCGTCATTTGGAATAGAAAGTTGTTCGATTGACAGGTAAACTAGGATAATAAAAAATACAACAATTAGACTTAAACCTATTTACTCAATAGGTAAGTAGGGTATCAGAATAATAATTTATCAGCCACTAGTATTATTAAATTGTAACACTGCTTATCATTGTCACGTACTTGTGTGTTTAATGATGTGTAATATATATTTGTTCGTCTACTGAAACTCAGGACTCAGGAATCCCCGTTCGTAAAAAATGTGTATAATTTTTTTAAGATAGCAAAAATAATTAGCTATAATTATACATTGGCAGAGATTACAGATATAGAGACAAATATATAAAGATAGATAGATAAACACATATAAATATAGAGACAAATGGATTTGAAATAAATGTTTTAAGGATGTTTGAAAAAGAGAGAATTAAGAATTAGATATCTTCTAATTTCTATATTTTTAATTTTAGTACATAAATATGTAAGTATATATGGGAAATTTGTATTTAAATTTAAAATTTTCCATATTTTTAATATTTTTTTTAATCCCACGGAAAACGAGATAACGCGTTAGCAATATATCCCACACTAGCGAGTCATCTAGTTTTAAATAATTTCCACATAACGGTTCAAGTAACATTATTATTTGCAGAGATAGTAATCTCTATTTATAAACAATTATCATAAATTTAATAGTTGTTTATACAGCAACAGTTGTGTAACATGCAAATCGAAAACGATAATGTATAAATTGGTATGATCCTATCTGGTAGATTGCAACCAGCAATACAGGTTTCCTATCAATTTCAGTGCGGCGGCGTCCTCCCAAAATTCAGAAGGTTAATAGTAGCTAATTGCACAGTTGTGACCCCGCTGGCGATTCGACGTTCGCTAAAACCAAACGCAAGCAATTTCATCTGGTGTCGACTCTCGAGGCCGGGAACTAGTGGGCTACATTGAAGATTATAAGTGGGTCGACTTTGTACAACTTGTGCGTTATCAGCATTGCAAATAAGCCACAGCAATACTGGTAAAGTGGTTAATGCAATTTCTACAATATTGTTACTATTTTATTTTCAAAATTTTAACCATTTTCTTTACAGAGAGTAGCAAAACTATTAGTAGAGATTTACCCTAGTGCTCCTTATATACTTAATCTATTCTGAAATTCCTTTTAGCAAATTCTTTTGTAAACATTACTATTATTGTTTTAATACCGTTTCGTCATATTACTAATGTTTTTATCTTTTGCAATAAGAAAATGATTTTCTAAAATAATATTTTTATTGCTTTAATTACCTCAAGGTTTCATATAACTGCTCTATTCATGAACATTTAAGGACAACTTGTAACTCAAGATGATACATAACTACTGACATTCAGCGAAGAAGCCGATAAACAAGAATGACCTGTGCATAAGGCGGTCTTTATACAAAGACGTCTCAGATAAAGTGCATATCAGGGTTAGCTTAATGTTGGCCCGACTGTACATAATTGCGATAAAACTGCCTCTCTGTATCAGGCCGTTAATTCTGTAATTATCGCGCTGTCCACACATCAAACAAGCCGGCTACGTGGCGACAAACATGCACGGCGTAGTCCTAACACGGCTATGATAGAATGATGCTAATGAAGTAGTTTGCTCGTGTTTGGAGCTCCCAATTATTTATAACACGTTATAGTGATTTATATTACAAAGCGCCGCTGCAATTGAGTGGCTGCTGCAATTGATAATGACCGAGTTCATAATATATGAGGATGAATGTAAATAGTTTAAAGCAATCAGTAATTGATTGATCTAAATTGTTGTAGAAAAAATCGATGATAATGAATAAATGATGCAAGGTGCTTTTGATTACATTGGATAAGGCTCCTTTTCCATCGGAAATGTATGAAGTAGCTATGGACGAGGTTAAAGCTAAAGATACGGTATGTGAATATTTTCGCCAATACTAAGCGCTGTATTGAAGTCAGTAAGTTGTGCTATGAAGATGCACTGCACTAGTAGTGAATATAGCTAGTATTGAAGATGCGACTTAATCGATGCATCGTTTCTCACTAGTAATAGTATCGTAGTACGTCATGTACTCGATTTGGTACAGTTACTGGCGCATGTCACATCTTTAACTTAGTTGCTTCCATCCTTAGCTCGCTTCCGTAGCTCCTATGTTTAGCGCGTAAAATCTTGAAAACCACTGTTTAAGAGAATGAATAGTTGCTCAATAAATATGTACCGACTTTGAACCTATTGTAACTTTAATATTATTGGAATCTATGTACTGATATCAAAGCTCCTTCGAATGACCGAAAGGTCATGATAACGGCTATCGTTCGACCGAAATACTAACAATTTGTCGGCGCGGTGCATTATCTGTCGATAATGTAAACGTTGGACTTATTATAAATAGTTTTCTTCTAGTATTTGCCACGAATCCCAGTAAATATTTATATGATTTTTTTTATACCACAAGAGGCAACATCCCGCAGTTGTACAGCGTGGTGAAAACGCTCTTAACCCCTTCGATTGAAAGGGAGACCGGATCTCAGAAGTGGGATGAATATAGGTTGATGTGGTAACAGGCAACGAGTATAGAGTCGGGATGTGTACAACATAAAATAGGAAATTAACCTATTTACTTAATTCTTCCATACAAATACACACGGGACCATAATACTACATACGTAGTTGTAATAATTGATGAATAATTACAAGTACCTATGTAGATATTATATAACATATAGCATTATAAATACCTGGAAAGTGTTATCCAAATACCAATGTACGGAAAATATGATAGCATTTTTACAGATATTAGATACAATAAATTTGATTGGAATCCGACTATTATATATAAATACAATAGTATTGAATGAAGAATAAAAAGATTTCAAAAATTTAGAAATATTTTGTGATGGTGCTCTTGCTCTATCGTCGGTGAGAGCGTGCCAGTGTCAGTACAATTCCAGTTTCCGGTGTACAGGCCATGACTGCTTTTTTTTTATGTGAGAGGGGGGCAAACGAGCATGTGGGTCACCTGGTGGAAAGCAATCACCACCGCCCATGGAGACCAGCGACACCAAGGGGTCGCCGATCCGTTGCCAGCCTTTTAAGGAAAATGAAAACTCTGTTCTTGAAGGCACCCATGTCGTAGTTGTTCGGAAATACCGCTGAGGGAAGTTGATTCCACAGTTTCACTGTTCCTGGTATGAAATGTCTTAGGAAACGTACTGTAGTAGATCGCCAATTATCAAGATGATATGGATGGAATTTTAATTTATGGCGAGTTGTACGATAGTGGAATTCAGCGGCAGGTATCAAATCAAACAGCTCATCGGAGCACTCCCCGTGATATAATTTGTATAGAACGCAAAGAGACTGTACTGCACCAATGCTATGGATAGCTATTGATCCGTGAGTCCGTGACAGATGCACAACGAATTTTAAAAGAAAGAACTCTATGTAATTACAAATAATGAGAAACACGCATATAATAGCACAATTTAAAATTTTGCACACTAGCAGCCCGCATTGGAACAAACGAAAAACGAAGTAACATACAAAATAAAAATAAAAACATACCTAAAAATGTTGGCAACACGACGATAAAGCACACATCTAGCAGAATCAAACGCTGCCGAATTCCTATCTCTATTTGGTATAAATTATTCGCACAAATAAAATCTCGTGATCTGTGATCACTAGATTTTATCCGTAGATAACTAGTCCTACCGAAAAGGATAGAATAATAATTAACTGAAAAACAGTGACCAAAGTGGCTGGCCAATATCTAGGTCTAAATATTGCCATCGCTATACCGCGTGGAAACGCGGTTAGCCTTTTGGCCTCAATCCCCGAAATTTGTCGGAACAATTTTTTTTTTTTTTGTGTATTTTATTATTATTTTAGATTTTAATTTAGTTATATTTGATTTTAATTTTAGGTTATTGATATGTAATTTTAGTTGATGTTATATGTACAATGTTGCGAATACTGAAATTAAAATATGTAGTTTAATTTTATTAGCTTTGTTTAATGGTCGTCGAAACATTGTTACTAAACTAAACATACATACTTTATACTACGTCAGGTGGACTATCAGGTTACCGTAGCCATATGCAAGCTCTCAACAAGAAATATCGCTCGCGTGCTGCCACCTCCGCTGCCAACGCATCAACATTTCTTTATTTTATTTTTAGAGTTTTCAATTGAAACTACATGTACAAGTTCAATGACTACATCGGCTGAATTTACATAACAAATGTTCATCTCATTTCAGTTCATCAAAATCATTGATATACAAAAACCAGGTTTTTTGTATAATATCAATGATCAAAATCAAAGTTTGTTTGTTACATAATTTCGAAGAAGTACTTAATAGGTTTCCTAGCATTCTTGAATTATAAGTAATAATATCCTTTAATAATAATTTAATAATATAAATGTATATGGTATGGTTTGTTTTACCACAGCACCGCTATTACTTCCCTAATGTATTGAAACTTTTGGAAAAAAGCTATGCATGCCATTGCACTGATCCGGAGGGGCAACCGAAGAGAATATTTATTACATATTATGATTACACGCTTATTCCCATATTATCTACCATGTTATTTATGGTAAATGCATTAAAAATGTTACGTCGATTATATTATTCTCATAATCTTTGCACGGCTTAAAAAAACCTTGAAACTGAAATCTTGATTTACGTGCAATAAAAACTTATAAGTCACATCTGAATATTACTGCAAATCGTAAAGCGCACTTCAAGAAGGCTCAAGGTTAGTTTTAGTAGATCCGTTTTAGATAACCTAGTAATTTAAAATTACCATTAATTAAAATTATGAGCTACTAAGAAACGTGATCAGATTGGACGTGCGCAGGTGTGGCCAATCTGATCACGCATGTGCACTTCACAATCTCTGTACTTGTCATCATTTAGAACGATTTTGACGTACAATTAAAGCTGTTTCTACAAATGAGATAAGCTTGATATCTAACTTACATTATTATTATTTAAATAGTTGTCTTGGCCAACTTGCCTGATTAATCGTCATCGTCATCAGGTAATTTTAGTCTCCACTACAGGAGCACGACCCTCTGTCTTCCGTCCCAGACAGAAGGAGGATTTGGCCTACACTCCCCACGCTGGCCAGACGGATTGGGGAGGCCTGATTAATATTTTTTTGAAAAATGGAAAAATTCACCTGTCCCTCCTAGGTGGGATTTGAACCCACGACCTCTCGATGACCGGTCGAGTGCTCTTCCTGTGACTCACACAGTAGAAATATAAGATGCAAAAATTCGTCAGCAACACAAACCTTCCCGGTAGCTCAGTTGGAAGAGCACTCGACCGGTCATCGAGAGGTCGTGGGTTCAAATTCCACCTAGGGGGGGCAGGTGATTTTTTCCATTTTTCAAAAAAATATCTAACTTACATGTTTCAATGTCAGTCCATAGAGTTTACTATTTATCATCATCATCATCATCATCAGGTCATTTTAGTCTCCACTACTCCTGTAGTCAACGGTAACGGTGTAATCAACGGTCGAGAGAGCACGACCTTCTAGTCCGTCCAAGATAGAAGGAGGATTTGGCCTACACTCCCCACGCTGGCCAGACGGGTTGGGGAGGCCTGATCGATGTTTTATAATGTATTTCCCTTAGTCGCCTTATACGACATCTACGGGAAGAGACGGAGTGATTCTATTCTAGTCTGCTGGAAACCACACGGCCACCTTACTACACTTACTATTTACTATATACTACATACTTATTTACTATTTATGCTACATACTTATTTACTATTTATGCTACATACTTAATATATACATATTTACACATTATTTTCCACAAAATTTAAGGGTATAATTATGGGCATGACGCTAAATGCTTTCTCTACCAGTCAAACTTTGGGAACAACAGACATTCTCGAAATAAATTCACAAGAAGACAAGAAATGAATAGTCCTTGCTATTCGAACTCCACCTTTATTTCTGTAATAGCATTTTTATTATGAAGGCTATTCAGGCCACGCGTTAATCGTCCATTTTGAAAGTATTTAGGCGTTTGTTAAGCATTACCAAGGTTTTTTGAGATTAAAAAACTTTGTTTGTTTTGTCCACAACATTATTTTCCATTCTGTGTGTATTATCAATTTGTTATCAGGCTGATAATGGTTGGAGAGTACACTATCTAAAACATATGTTTTAACGTAATGTGTGAATACAATGAATGTAGTGAGAATTTATAAAAACTATGTAGATGTAGATGTTTGACTTAACATTTATGCATTAATACAAAGACATGAAGGAATTCCAATATACAATGGCGGTTATTGGGTCGTCACACGTACAGTCAATGGCACGTAGAGTGTTATATCCTTTCGTTATAAAACAGTCTCACTCGCTGACTCTCGCGTAGTATTGCCTCCTGCCCCCTTACCACCATCTCTTATCGCGATTCAATAACTGAATAGAATGCTAATTCATACCAATGAATAAGCGACTCTATTTCTAATGGAATAGAGTCGCTTATTCATTGGTATGAATAAGCAATCTACTCAATTATTGAATCGCAATAAGAGATGGTGGTAAGGGGGCTGAGCTCGCGTAGTGTTATAAACTGTAATCGAAAACAAATGTCATTAAATTATATTATTCACATTAAAAGGTTGTAATTTTTAGGGTTCCGTACCCAAAGGGTAAAAAGGAACCCTATTACTGAGGCTTCGCTGTCCGTCCGTCCGTCCATCTGTCCGTCCGCCTGTCACCAGGCTGTATCTTATGAACCGTGATAGTTAGACAGTTGAAATTTTCAAGGATGATGTATTTCTGTTGCCGCTATAACAACTAACACTAAAAAACAGAAAAATACTAATATTTAAGGGGGCTCCCATACAACAAACGTGATTTTTTTTGCTCGTTTTTGTGCGCATTTGATAAGGGCAATAGGTAGACGCTTGAAATACTCTCATAATATTTAGTTATATATTCACTTTAAAAATTAATAATTAAATAAAAATAAAACAAATATTTATGGGAGGCTCCCATACAACAAACGTGATTTTTTTTTGCCGTTTTTATATATAATGGTACGGAACCCTTAGTGCGCGAGTCCGACTCGCACTTGGCCGGTTTTTTTATAGTTATATTATTAAGTTACTAATGATAGTAATTGAATTTTATAAGTACATAGTATTACAATGGTTTGTAACAGTTTAAAGTTAAATTTAAAACACTTCAACGTACACTAACTAAAATCGAGAGTAATAAGAAAAGTTAATATGGTCGTTCAGTTTTCTTAATGTTTCTAATTTTCTTCCTTATTTTTTTCCTTCCTTATTTTTTTCTTTCATAAGAATCTTCTCCTGACAATAACAAACACAACACAAAAAGAAATAGCGGAGTCGGTCCAGCAGTTCACGCGTAATACCGTGGCCAAGGGAAATAGGGATTCATTTTTATATTTATAGATACAATAATGTGGGAAAACTGAAGACTAATAATATTATAAAGCAATAAATTAATAAAGCAATCTTTAGCCGATGCTTAAACGTAAATAAATATGCTAATGTTTCTAATAACAACATCGATAATAACAACAATCACGAAGGCAGGTGAAGGTTTACGATGCTGGAAGTTCTGGCTTATCTTATTCATAAAATTTAAATCAATTCAATGCCCGCACTTAACGATAAATTTATGACGACTTTATACGTTGTCGTTACTTGGTAATTCAGTTGCCACGGATGTTAATGTGTTTTTAGATTAATAAAATTTCAATTTCATTCGGTAATTTTAGTTGACATCATTTAAATATGTTGTTTGGTATAATTGTGGTACTTACTTCGTACGAGTGATGTACAGAAAATAAACGGTCAAGTGCAAGTGCATAGTTTTATAAATATTCTGTATGTATATGATAGCACTTACACCAGCATTTGAATTTGTACATTATTTTATATGTACATATATATACGAGTATACATTATTTAAGGTGAACGGTTAACGTTCCCTCTAAATGTATTTGAGCAATTTTTTTTGTCAAAAACAATAATGTGAAATGTTTCTTAATATTGATGTATCCTTTACTCGTATGAAAGAATGAAAGAGGGCTTAATAATAATATTGAAGTTAGAATGTCCATAATAGACCATGTCCATAAAATACATAATTTCATTAACTTATACGCCGTAGTTAATATAGGGCAACTAGTGCGGATACCAGTCTCTCACAACACAAAAGGTATATCTGTATAGAATTATGGATGCATGCCATATTGTCCTTTGTGTAAGAGATAAATAAAGATATTATTATAAACATCAAGTTATTACTTTAGGCGGAATCTTTTGCAACGTAACACACACACATGTTTGCATAATTTAATTTTTTTGAAGATGTTGTTAACCGTTCCGTACATAATGCCTCTAAGATTCTATTAAAATTTCAAAGCTAAAAATTCACCACCAATATTTTCTCATTCACATTGTTCGGTCTAATGTAAAAATCAATTCTGTTTTCTTTCAAAATCTTTGTCATCATTTCAGCCAAAGAACGTCCATACGCGTCCTCTTAAACTTCCACAATTATTGATTTTGTGCCATTTGCATCAATTCGGTTCCCCGTAATATTTATCAGATCGTCGGCCTATCTTGTAGGAGGCCATCCTACGCTGCGGCTTCCGGTCGCAGTTGCCAAGATCTTCATAATATCAACAAATTTCTCTAAAGTTAACAATCGATATCATCCTTTCTACAATATTGCCTTAACTATTGTTATTTGCTTGTCCTTTCTTAATTATTTCGAGCCATGCAATGTGTTTGAGTCAGGGCAATCTGTATTTTTCTACCATTCTTTTCTTTTCAGACCTCTTTCTTTCCCATATCATCTTCCACGAAACCCATTCTTCTTCTAAAGTTCCCAATGTTACCTATATCAATTTAAACCTTCGTCGTCAACCCTTATTCATTCCACTGCCGGGATATGGGTCTCCTCTCAATCGAAGAGGTTTAGGTTATACTTCAACACGCTCCTCAACTGAGTGTTGGGGAGGCTAGTGTTTCCAAGCAGCTAAACGCCACCGACTTGACTTAACGACTGTCGTCTAATGATTACGGCCGAAACTGACAGCTTAACATGCCCTCTGAACCACGGAACATCTCGAACTAAATAAAATCATCTATAGACCGACAACAGTAGACGTTGCTTAACTTCCATGTTCAAATAGACTGACACACGCAAGGATGCCATTAAACTCCTCATTTAGACCTTTTATTTCATTCATCTAATGACTGTAATGTTCTAATAAACAAAACTTCTCAGTTCGATTATTTAAACTAACAAAACTATTGTTGTTCCATTTCCTATGGGAATTTCAGAGGCAAATTCATAAAGGCTAACAGCCAATGTCATGACAGTCAGCCTAATTTCATTAGCGCGCCTCTAGGGCGGTTTGTGCCGCGTAAATACGGACCGGCACGCTATTTGCTGTTATAATTAATTTTGTCGTCTATTAATTTTTATTTATGGCTGATGTAGGCACGACCTGTAGTTTTGTTTTTCAAATTAGGTATCTGTATTGTTACTCGTGTAATAAATTCATTGATAATTTTGTTGTTTGATGAGACTGGTGTGGAGATGCAATAAAATAAAGTATTTCTTTCCACCTACGTTGCCAACTTTTAACATCTTCCATCGAAAATACTGCTAATGTAGTATAGTACCGATAATAACTATTGTCACGGGAAGAGCTTACCTTGTTAATTGTTGTAAAAACGTACCTATATAATTAATCCTCTTAGTATGATAAGAAACAAGCAAAAAGATAAGTTTTGATTCGTTGACTACATCACTATTGAAATAAACTATTTTATTTTTTATTTTATATTTTTTATCTTACGTAAATAAATCTTACGTATGTGCGTAATGAAAATTTTACAGAACAGAGTTTTAAAGATGTGTTCTGTCACTGAAACGATCAATTTAAATTTCATATTAACAAAAACTGATATCTAAAATTCTTATTTTTTTATTAGTTAACTTTGAAATGAACACAGTTGATAGTGCCTACCCATCAAGTTCATTTAGAAAACACAAAAAATGAAAAATGGCAAGGAGCCATCTATATGTAAAATAATATACGTATAATTTATGTAGAGAAACTATACACAAATGTTTTCGAAAAATATGGGGCGCTACGGCATAAGCTGATGCCCATTGAATATTTTTATTCCAAAAATTGGTCTTCGGTTTAAATTATTGACAAACATCTTCAGCTTAGTTGTTAGAGCTGCAGGTGTTCTACCATCTAATTTAAACACAATTACCACAAATCTAAACTGAAATTTGATTTTCGCAATCAAAAAATCCGGTGGGAATCAGCTTCAGCTTAGGCGGTAGGGTCCCTGGCCTATATAATGAATCATCAGCCTGTATCTGTCCACTGCTGAATATAAGTCGTCCCCAATGCTTTCCATCAGATACGATCCTCTGCCTTCCGCATACAGCCGCTCCCAGCCGCTTGCTTAATGTCATCGGACCATCTAGAAGGAGCTCGCCCAGCACTTCGTAGTCCTACCGCGCGGTCTTCACTAATACTTTGCTCCCTCATCTGCCATCACTTACTCGGCATTATATATAATGAATGATTTAAAATTAATATGTATAATGATAGAGCATATATTATAATGGTTATAATGGCCCTATACGATGGTCAATACAATATAATATATTGATAGAGTCTGCAATATTGAATGTTTAAAGGAATAAAGCTGGATTATTCGAAATCATTAACATGATAATAAAACATAATTAAATGAATATCTTTAGACACACAGTAGCTCTACCTCTGCAAATATGAATACTTTCACTGATTCACAACACAATACAGAAATATTCGATGTTCTATTATGCGCCATTATGATACGCCCTTAATTTCATATTTATACCCACTGTCCCAGAAAGCGATTCTGGGAAGCAACAAAAGACAGCACAGTGCACACAGAGCAATATGTCAGAGATTTTATTGCGCCAAATTACATGTTCCAAAACGTTAGCTCGCTCACTAATGTTACATAATCATAGGCTCGGTTGGTAACGTTAAAAAAACATTTTGGTGTTATGCCCTTTGGTAACTATTTTGATTGTGATGTAGAGCATTTGGTTTCTTGTAAGTTTTGAGACAACGTTGACTATTTAGAATGATACTGCCAATATATACATACCTTTTTTAACATATGTATGCCTGTTAAATTACAGCTCTTGCCTCCCTGCCCCATAGGACCGATGTTTTTGAACCAAAATTTTAAGTCCTTTTTTTAGTCAGTGTTACGTTTAAATAATTTTAAGTTATGAGTTTGTTTTTAGTTATTTTAATTTAGTTTACAGTGTATTTTTAAATAATATTAAATTATAGTTAATCAAAAACACATTGTGACTAATTTTGTAATAATAAAGTTACGTTTTTAATATGCTGTTTATTTAGTATCAAGTTCATGCAAGTTTTATTTAATTTACAACTCAATACATAGTTCCTTTAAGGCTATTGACTATTTAGTTTTTAAGACAATATTTTATTATTAATAATTATTTTCCAAATATAGTCTCATAATAAAAAATAAAATATATTTTTTTAATTTACAGGTAATTATTGCAAACTGATGAAAATAATCAAAGGTGTCGAGTGTCGTCTACGTTATGGTAAGATTATGTATTCCTTTAATAATTATAAGGTTAAGTTAGTAATACAAGAGCATAACTAATTAGACATTAAAAAAGTCAAACTCGACAGTTCGATGCTCAAATAATTACTGGCCTCGACATTAAATTGCGGCTGTCAAAAACCTGACAGCTGATGTATTTAGTTCTAAAACATCTGCGAACTCCGCGAATAACGAAGAAATACACAAAATATAAACAAAAAACCGCGAGCGTCGCCGTGGGGCGGGAAACTGTTATCAATAAAACAAAAATAACGCGCCTTGGGCCATTATTTAATTTTAATGTGTGTGTTATAGTCAAACATCGAATCGGAGTTCACTTTAAAATAAACTGAGACAGAGTTTAACAATGATAACGAACGAAAATTAAATAGAAAAGGGGTTATTATGAAATTTTGGATTTATCATAGTAAATTAAAACACAGTCATGTGAGCTGACTAGTACATCTAACAGCAAGAGTACCTCTATAGAGAGTAAACCTCTAATAATAACAGGGTCTCATTGGCACTCTTTAGGTATTAAAAAGTACTTATGTGTTGAAAAACGAGGGTCAGTCGTTCGTTGATCAAGCGGATAGACGATGTCATAATAGGTAGGGGAAAAAGTCTTTTCGCATTATAGTATGTATGAACTTGTAATAAAATCTCTTTGGTTATACCATTTGTATCTGGCAGGTTTTGATATCTTTAAAAAGTTTAAATTTTAGAAAAGATAATTCCAAATTCAAATTAGGTAAATGTGTGATTTTCATTTGTTTTTTTTACTGTCAAGATGAGTGAATCTAATGAAGAAATTCGATTCATTTTAAAATTTTACTACAAAAAAGGTAAAAATGCAACGCAAGCTGCGAAAAAAATTTGTGTCGTTTATGGACCTAGTGCAGTGTCTGTGAGAGTAGCACAAATTTGGTTTAAGCGTTTTCAATCAGGAAATTTTGATGTGAAAGATGCACGTCGCTCTGGTCGCTCTGTTACGGATAAAATGGATGCCATTTTTGAAAAAGTGGAGCAAGATCGGCATATCAGTAGTTACGACGTAGCTGAAGAATTAGGAATTGACCACAAAACAGTTTTGGCGCATTTGAAAAAAGCTGGGTACACTAAAAAGCTCTATATTTGGGTGCCTCACGATCTCACTGAAAGAAACCTAATGAACCGTGTACTCATTTGCGATTCTTTACTACGACGTAATGAAAGCGAACCGTTTTTGAAGAAGCTTATAACTGGTGATGAAAAGTGGATCACGTACGACAAGAACGTGCGAAAAAGGTCGTGGTCAAAGGCCGGTCAGGCTTCACAGACTCTGGCAAAACCCGGGTTAACCCGCAACAAGGTGATGCTGTGTGTATGGTGGGATTGGAAGGGCATTATTCATTATGAGCTGTTACCGCCAGGCAGGACTATCGATTCTGAACTCTACTGTGAACAACTGATGAGATTAAAGCAAAAAGTTGAGAGAAAGCGGCCGGAATTAATTAACAGAAGGGGTGTGATTTTTCATCATGATAACGCTAGACCTCACACATCTTTAGCCACTCCGCAAAAATTAAGAGAGTTTGACTGGGAGGTGTTAATGCATCCGCCGTATAGTCCTGACCTTGCACCTTCTGATTTCCACCTGTTTCGGTCTCTTCAGAATTCTTTAGGCAATGTCAGGTTAACATCACGAGAAGACTGCCAAAACCACTTGTCGTGGTTTTTTGAACAGAAGTCCCAAAATTTCTATAGTAATGGGATCATGTCTCTACCTACAAGATGGCAAAAAGTTATCGAACAAAATGGCACCTACATACTTTAGTTAAATGTAAATAAACTTTATTAAAAAATGTTTTGAATTTTCATATAAAATACGAAAAGACTTTTTCCCCAACCTAATATATAAAAATCCACCGATCAGGTGATACGTACGAATGCGTAAACATGTCGCGGGATGCGTGATTGATTGTAGATATTGAACGGTACACAAAAATAATTTATGATAAAAGGTAGCAATTTTCTATTGAAACATATAAACAAGATTTATACAACTTGTATTTTCCGGCATAAATTAACGGAAAATAATAACATGCGCCAAAAAAAAATACTAATTGAGCCACAGGAATACTAGGTTAGGTTAGATTTTGTATGTTTTATATCAATTTTAGTCGCCAAGTCAGTATAATAGTATAGTAGTTCGGTTTATTACTACCCTAAATTAACATTGTAAGGCGTTTCTAAGTAAATTATGCGAACTATCGAGTTGGAAAATCTAAACCCTAATTTTACATAAACCTGTCAAAGCAAAAGCGAGATCTAACATATTCAACAAGTAAAGGGAATTTATAATTGCCAAATTATAATAAAAAAACGGAACAATTATAAGTCGGACTCGATCTGCCCTCAGTTTCACTTAATGTAAGTACGAGTAGTAGTTCATTGGCTCGGTACCCTTTAATTGTAACAACCTTTTTTATTTTTTTAACATTATTTTAATTTTGATGTACCTAGAGCATTTTATTCAGTCATTTAGACGGATAGACAAACTTCACGAAATTGTAATGATTCTTTGTTTACCACACAACCACAATATAAATAATAGTACTATATACAATATGGCCACACCCTGCCGCTCTCTCGTTTCGACCTCACCTCCCCTTTGAGACGAATGTGGAACTGTATATATGGCGCCGCACGCACATACGCTCATTTTTCTCTGCACAGACGTCATTGTTTTTGTAGTAGTTAAAGACGTGATATTGGTATGGAGTGGCCGGGGTGTGACAGAACTCAGAAAACAAGTCAAGTGTTAAATAATTCTAAATACTAAAGTCTACATTTTTACACAACATATACACTTAAAATGTATTTAAATACAATATCAGTTATCTAGTGCCCATAGTACAAGCTATGCTTAGTTTGGAACTAGATGCCTGTCTGTAATTTGTCAAGAAAAAATCACTAACAAATTGTGTTACATGTATAGTAATTATCATGTTACAAAAAATCTTGGCCCCAACAAAGGGGACAAATAATAAATAAAAATAATAAATCCTCTTTGGTTTAAACGGTCCAACATCGCGATCCGGTGGCGACTCTAGACAAACTGAGATTTGTCTGCAATTCAAGGTTTGATTGCAACAGTAGGTATACTGGTGCGGACGTTTGTAGTGTCGCCCACGTGTGCACATGGTCTAATGACAAAATATATTCGAGAGTAAATGATTTCGTATTCCCACGAGATTATGTGGATGTGTAAATATTTACTAGTTATCCGCTTGGGCTTGATGATTGCATTATTTACTGTAGCGTTCTACTTCGTAGTGACATAACATGATTAGGGATGAGAAAGCCTCGAGATTGTTTTACTATGATGAATAGGTATTCGTAATCTCTGTAAGAAATGTTGTTGAATAATTTAATTCACGTATTATCAAAAGGCATCATAGTGTTTAATAATCTGCACTAATATTACGAAGAATTTGTTTGGCTGAACGCATTAATTTCAGGGACTACTCGTTCGAATTGAAAAAAAAAACATTACTATTGAATAGCCCTTTTAACAAGGCAGGCTATATGCTATATAATATCACTCTACGACCAATAAAATAGAAAAATGTTGCAAAAACTGGGAAATTTCGCACAGGCGAAGCCGGGGCAGATCGCTAGTCTTTATATAAGACTGTCGCTAATATTTTACAGTCGTAATTAAAAAAAAATACATAGCATATATAATATGTTCCTAATATTTGTATACTCAGAGTATCTCTACGCGATAAACTCAAAATGGTTAGAATATGCTTTATTTCATTTATTCAGGAATAAGTGTATCCGTTTTAGTTTGTAGCCCTACTGGCTACAAACTAAAAGGTGCCATACATTAGTCAACATGTTAGCCGTGTTGGTGACATTACCTAACGAGATAACTGTGTATGGACGTATTGTCAATTCAAATATCTGTCAACACATTCATACACCAATATATTGTTATCTTATTATAAGAGATAAAATATATTGTTAGGCAACGTGACCAACACCGCTAACATGTTAGCTAATGTATGGCAGCTTTTACCGACATAGTTCTGTTAACATCGTAAGTAGTAAAGTTGATATATTAATGAGACATATTATAATTATGAATTGTTCTAACATACATCGGTATTCAATGTACGAGTATAAATTCTGAGTCGGCGACCTTCAAAAGCCGCATAATATCATATTAACAGCTGTCGGAAACGCATTGCTTAAATTTTAACGTTTGTTTGACTCTAGTGAATTATTTAATAGATTATTATCAAAACATCTAATTTAATCTGCCTCTGGTCATTAGAGTGATAGATTTATTTTAAGCAATCTCGAATAGAGGAGAAATTCGTCTCGCGATATATTTCGGTGTTGTTTATAAACGGTGGTGTATATAAACTAAAAATTGAATCAATAAAAAGAGAAATCGATTTCATTGAAGACGTGTATTCGGATCATCGTTGTTTATGCCTACAAGCGTCGATAAAAATAATTTCTCTTAAAAAAATCTTCACAACATTAGCGGTACTATAAATATAAAATGTTTTATGAATTTGCTTACGTGTGTAATTTATAAACAGCGCTGATTTCCACGCTGCGTATCAATGGACGGCAGAACCGATTTAATATAAATCGGTCCTGTCGTTCATTGATATGCAAAACCGATTTATATTCAGCATGTTTTCACACTTAAATTCATTTACAGATACCACCGTTAAATGTACATACCTACATCTATAGCAATTTTAATTTGTAAAGAATAGAAACATAATTATTTTTCATTGCGATCGAAAATAGTAAAATTAATAGAGGTCCATATTTTTCGTGGAAACAGTTTTCACATAGTACTTGCATAGAAAAGTTAGTTTTGTGTGGAAAAAAATCAATGTTGCTACTATCTCACTGTAGGTACCTATTGTACATTTATATTTAAATATCGATACAGTCTGCTCAGCATGCTAATATAAGCCACAAGTTAAACTAGAGTTGGTAATTCTGTGAATAAAAAAAAAACAAAATGAAATCCTTAGTTTCCTATTATTAGTAAGAATAAAATAGCTCAGAAAAGACGTTTTAACTTGTTAAATATAATTACATAGACGTGATGAATGAACGGGTTTACTAGTATCTTTTTTAGGGTTCCGTACCTCAAAAGGAAAAACGGAACCCTTATAAGATCACTTTGTTGTCCGTCTGTCTGTCTGTCTGTCTGTCTGTCAAGAATTTCTATGTCGAGAATGCGTGGAGGTATCAAGCTGAAATTTGAACCGTATACTCAGGTCTACGGTCCCATGAAGTTGTAAAAAAATCAAACTGCTAAGTTTACATAGAAGCAAGTTACGGCCGTTTATTCAGCAAAAAACGCATATTTCGACACACACAAGGGAATCAAAACCTATAGGGTACTTCCCGTTGACCTAGAACTATGAAATTTGGCAAGTAACATCGTTATAGACTACAAGTACAGGAATAAATCTCAAAACTATACATTTGTAAATAGATCTTAAAAAATAGGGGGTCTATATTTTTTATAGGGTGTCGAAATTTCAAATTGAAACTACTAGCACAGCTACTAGTTCAAATGGGGTATCATATGAAAGGGCTTGATGTACACATTGCAAAATATATTTTATTTATTTTTATCGACGCATTATTTCTTATTTATAAGGAAAAATATCAAATTTAATAATGATACTACGTACCTACGGAACCCTCGGTGGGCGAGTCCGACTCGCACTTGTCCGGTTTTTTTATACTACGTCGGGTGGAAGACAGCCATATTAACGCTTGAACATTACTCTCTCTCGCGCTCCGCTAACCCAGCGCAGCAACGCCTTCTTTTCTGGTGTTTTTACCTACACACACAATATTTTATATCTACACTAGAAATAAACAAAATATTTTTATAGCCTACTCTCAATATTTGAAATATTTATTTACTCATCCTAAATCTAAACTATTGGTTACTTAACTTCAATAATCGTAAACCCAGGTAGGTTTGGGTGGTCTCGTCTTGGCACACGTCCAGATGGTAGGTGTGAGAATATCGAGTGATGGTTGTGAGAACTGAAGAGTTAATCATTCATATTTGGAACACGTGGTTGAGAAATTGGTACTTCAGCGATAAACGAATATGAAGTTTTGGGATTCCCGCCGCCGTTTGTTACACATTTTATCAACTCGTGAACGGGTGCTACCAGAGGGGATTGGTCTGCCGTGACTGTCATGATTGCAAGGTAAATAATGTGAGGATTTAGATTAAGTAGCATTAGACAATAGGGTAACTATGTATTAGCATAATAGCGACATGCAATTAATAAATTGTTAGAAAATTGTGATATACAAATAGAACATTGTTAACAAGATGTACGGGCCCCGGGCTCTGTAGATTGTAATTATTATGAATAAAATAATAATAATTCATTGATATTTAGTATAATAATATACATAATACATCTGCCACGGTATCTGAAGGTGGGCGGGCGGGATGAAATAATTTCTATTGATATTTGGCAAATAGATAATTTAAGATAAGGGATGAGAAAGAGTATCATAATTCATTAATAGTCCCGGTTACATCCGATGCTTCCGATTAGGGAGCCCGGGGAGCGCTTTCATGCCAGTAAGCTCCTCGTTTACCTGTATTAAATTGTAAATGTTTGATGAGTTTTGTAAAAATACTTATGGTCTCTATATTAATAATAATTAACATTACATCAAACTTCTCAAAGGGGCCTCTACGCGTTGGATCCATATCCCCGCGCACGCCTATCAAATAACCGGGCTTGACCCGTGACAAAAAGAGATATAATAATAATACCTATTACATTAGTAATAACAATGTATATTATATAGATCTAATTATCGTTTTTATGATTGCGAGTCTTATTTTTTTTATTCAGTAGTAGCGCTACTTAGCTCCTATAGTCTTCTTAATACGTGATACCTTGACGCAAGAAGAAACATCTTTATAGGCCTCAAGATCGTTTTGTCTGATTCTAGCGTAATCTAGGCTAGGTCAGACTAATTGTGTTAGACACCACACGTAATTTTTAGTCTCAACGTACGATATTTATGATTTCTGAGAATTTTCTTACATCTTCGTACCATCGGCCATGACACGTCTAAATATTGGTTAAAATATTGTCAAATATAATTTAAATATAAATTTTTACATGAGGCGTGTGCGAATATATCGAAAATGTCGGAACAAATTTAGATTGACATTTCAATATACGTAATGAACTTGAACTTTGAATATTGATTCTATCTCCTGGTACAATTGAACAAACCACGGCAAATTTGAAACAAATATTATGCCTATTGTATTATTTAATTTATTTATAATATTTTGCATAATATTTATATACATATATTGCCGTCGTCAACCCTTACTTATCCCACTGCTGGGATACGGGTCTCCCTTCAATTGAAGGGGTTTAGAGCATACTCCATCACGCTGCTCAAGTGGGCTGGCGGAGATATAGGTATTATACATACTTTAGACTTTATGCCAATTAGTTAAATGATTTGTGATTCTTTGCCTCCCATATAAGATGAAGTATTTATAGAACGCATACTGTAAACAGTCCGCGGTATTTTTTTACACTACATCAGGTGGGAGACAAGCATATGGCCCGCCTGATGTGAAGCGTTTACCGTAGCCATATTAACGCTCGCACTTAAATACAATATTTAAGCTTAGGTTCCAATGAATCAATCTCTAAGATTAAACGTATTAAATTACAATTAATTGCCCAATTAGTATAAATAGAAACTTAATCAACTCTCATGAGATAATCCTCCTTCGTGTAATACATGGGTGTTGCCAAATTGACAACATTAAACATGTCAATAGCTTGGCAAGACAGTGTATGACGAAATGAACGGATATCCGTTAAGTGAACCAGAGGATGGACAAAATGAATGATGTTTTGCTGTCTTACGTGTAAAAACGCGGGCAATCTGCCAGTCAAAATAGGTCAATATGATTTTCCAGAGATTTTTATTTGAAAACTCTTGTGAATCTGTTTTATGCACATGTTGTATATGTATCTTATTTATAGTCTTGTTTCAAAAACCACAGTCATATATACAATAAAATATCAAAGTACATAAAGCGCCTGATGTTGCATTTAATCCAGCTTACTTCGAAATGAATATCCAAAGTTTCGGATTTTTTTTTTATTAATACATTTAGTAACATTACCAAGTGAATAAATATGAATGTTTCAAGTTTGTCAACATCACCCGACCCTGTCGAATGAAATGTGTGTTTAAAATTTTTCGAATATTTGCCCGAAACTTCGAATTTTCATTTCGGAGTAGAACCCCAGTACTTTATATCAAATATATAGGGTAGACCAGCGGTTCTCAAGTTCACGTATTCCTTTTTGCATTGCTGATTGCGTACATATTTATTTTGTACGAACTTATGTTAGTCAAGAGATAGAGGCCCATTGCCCTCGATGCAACTTTGCATATCTCCTAGGGTACGCACCAATACTTGAGAAAGACTGAAAGTTATTCAGGTTTCAATAGACGGAATGGCTTGTAAGCATACATCTAAATGTATGTACCAACGTTTTCTAGCAACAGGACTAAAAGTCCTGTTGCTGGATATCTGATCAGACATGGGAGCTTATCGTCCAAAGAAAAGAAATAAAGAGCGTAAATACATCAGCATCAAATCAAGAATACTCGCGCCTAAGCAAGCTCATCAAAAAAATGTGCAGAAGAGACAAAAATATCTACATTGAAAACATTTGTGCAGAAGTAGAGAAACACGCCGAAAAACATCAAACTGGTGATCTCTTTAAGAAAATACGCAAAATTACGCGTGATTTCAAACCACACTCTTGGACGATAGATGACGAGATAGGAAACCCAATCAATGACATTGAAAAGGCAGTGGAGCGCTGGAAAAACTACTGTGAAGATTTGTATAAAGATCAATCCAACTACTGTATCAATATCAACAGCTTAGTTGAAAAGGAAATGGAGCCCGATATCCTTACGTGTGAGGTGGAAGATGCCATCCGAAGACTTGAAACAAATAAGGCTCCGGGACCTGATAAAATCACCTCAGAGGTTTTAAAATCACTTGGTCAAGAAGGCGTGAAACTACTACACAGAATTTGTAACATGGTCTGGAAAACATGCGAATGGCCACTTGATTGGGTTCACTCGTCGATTCTCCCATTGCACAAAAAAGGCTCTATAAGGAGCTGTCACAACTACCGAACCATCGCTCTGATCTCCCATGCGAGCAAAATTATGTTGCACATTATTAATAGTCGCCTGAGAGCATACCTAGATTGGCAAATACCTCAGGAGCAAGCTGGATTTGTGAAGGGCAAAGGGACTAGAGAGCAAATCACAAACCTAAGGCTCATCGTGGAAAAATGTTACGAATCCAACATTCCAGTCATCTTATGTTTCGTGGATTACCAAAAAGCCTTTGACTTTGTAAGATGGGAACATCTATGGGAGGTCCTGAACAGAACTGGAGTTCCGAGTCACATGGTTCGTCTGATCAGAAATTTATACGAGTCTGGTTTTGGAACAGTAAACATTCAAAATTACACGTCAAGTCGCTTTAAGTTTCGGAGAGGTGTTCGACAGGGTTGTGTGATATCTCCCATCCTATTCAACATCTATGGAGAGTACATAATGCGGAAAGCTCTAGAAGGATGGGAAGGCGGAGTCAAAGTTGGCGGTGTAAAAATATCCAACCTTCGATATGCTGATGATACCACCCTGCTGGCCACATCCGAGGATGAAATGGTAGAACTACTACACAGATTGGAACAAGCCAGCGAAGAATTTGGTCTCAGCATTAATAAGAACAAGACCAAACTAATGGTTGTATACCGTTTCGGTGCGATGCAGCGTACTAATCTGTTAAACGATTATGAAGCGGTCCAGAGCTTTCAGTATCTTGGGTCCGTAATAAGCAATAAAGGTGGCTGTGAGCAGGAAATCCGGCGGCGCATCGGCATGGCCAAAACCGCTATGACTCAGCTCACCAAAATATGGAGGGATCAAAACATCAAAAGGAAGACCAAGATTTTCATTATCCGCACATTGATCTTTCCTATATTCTTTTATGGTTCCGAGAGCTGGACTTTGAGAGCAGCGGATAGGAGGCGGGTCGATGCGTTTGAGATGTGGTGCTGGCGAAGAATGCTTCGCATCCCTTGGACGGCTCGACGCACTAACCTTTCGGTCCTAAGGGAACTCGGGCTCGACACGCAGCAGCGCCTCTCGGCTGTGTGCCTCCACAAGATACTTCAGTACTTCGGACACATAGCGCGCCGGGATACAGATAACCTAGAGAAGCTCATAATAACTGGCAATGTGGATGGCAAGCGACCGAGAGGACGAAGCCCTAAGAGATGGTCCGACCAGGTGTCAGAAGAACTGCAAATGCCGATGTCTCACGCTCTCCATCAGGCAGAAGACCGCAGTAACTGGAGGAAATTGCTGCAACGCTTTCGTCGTGGTCACGATCCTCATCAATGAGGGACCGACCGCCCGTGCAGACTATCTTTACTACCATGATGTGAAGATAACTCAGATTTATTTATTTCCTTGAGTATGTCAAAAATCATTGTATTTTCTTCGCAATAAAATATAAGTGGGTGTCGACGAAGGTTTGCCTTTCATTTTAAAATTTTCGACCCAGTCGTAAATAACCTCGTACAAATTGATAGTCATTACAAAATACATTCGAGTCGATTCTCGTTATCTAGTGATTTATTTTGAATTTTCCAGCGACACATTAGCGGTAATGGACTTTGTTTCCCTTTGAGAAGATAATAGTACACGGGCGCAGTGCCAGACGTGAACACAACAGGCCGGAAAATATTACTGCTCATCTTGAATTATTTCACATCATATGTGAAAAATTACTCGACAAGTCATATTAAAAAAAATACTAATTTTAAATTATTATTTATAATTCCGTAGTGAAATACAATACTTAGGTCGGCCTCAAACAGCTGGAATATCGCCCAGTGATTCAGAATCAGATTTTCTCTGAACGCAAGGGATTTCATTCACCGATTTTCCACATTCATATTCTGCAATTTGTATGAATTCAGATTTTTAATTTCGCATATGGCTGGCCTCATAGTATGTATATCCGTTTATCTAAATGTTTGTCTGTTAATACGTATATTATTTTATTCAGTTGTTAATGGAACAGTAGCTATAAAATGAGTGTAACGTAAATATATGTAAGAGAAACAATATATTTTATGTTCAAGTTCAAAATTAAATTTACTATTGTGTTTTTTTCTCTTTATTGTACCTACAATACAAAATTATTACAAAACATAAAAAAAATTACTTGTACAAAGGCTTTATTGTGTCGTTTTATATTTACATTCGAATACTCATTGAACAAAAAAACACCAACTATACCTATATAATATAACTATATATATCGATACATTTTCTAAGTCATATAATTTTATATTAAATTATATGTTAGGTACCTATGTTATATAGTAATGATTAGTGATGCGTAATAAATAAATTTATTTTATTTTCAATAAAACAATTATAAATAATATTAATTAAGAACTAAATTAAGCTAAAACTACCCTAAAAAACCTAAATCTATGTATAAAACAAGCAATAATAATAATAGTCATGCTTTGATTTCATTAAACTAATCTCTGGTAATTTTTTGTTATCTTAAATACACTAAAATTGAGTTGGTTTAGATAGTCGGTTTAATAAGGCATACCAAATTATCGTATAGAATTATTAAGGGGAATGCCCTGTCATGATATAATAACGTTTTGTCATCGACATCGAGTTTAGGAATGCACACGTATGCATAATAATTGTTTTCTAAAAGCATATCTCGGGTTTCTCATGCCATTGCTGACAAAGTTTCACGTGAACTTCAAGAATGTCTCTGGCTTCATCTGTATCAAGATATTTGAGATCGATTCAGGTATCGTTCTGGATTAATTTCCAATATTTTAATTAAAGTTCAATATAAATTCATGCACGATTTACTTAAAGGTTAGGATTTTGTTGCTTGTTTTAAAGATGTGTCAAGGCATAGTTCCTGGAAAATTTCACATTGCCGTCTAGTCCCAAACTAAGCAAAGTTTGTACTATGGATACTAAGTACCTGATATTATACTTAAATATTTTTTTTATAAATACATACATATCTTACATAGTAAACACCCAGACAAATATTTGTCTTTTGCGAGAATCGAACCCGCGACCTGGAAGTCAAAGTAGCCATTGCTAACCATTCGACCACCGAGCTCGTCTATAAAGTCATGAAATAGTTCAAGTTAAATTGGTTCTTACTTTCCATAAAACAGAAAGGTTACATAATACGTACACTTGTAATTAATTTGTGTATAAATAAAATAAAAAAATAAACAGAAATAAATCAAAAAGATTAGGTACATATACTCATCATTAAGTGATTTCAGTGTGAATAAAACTAAAGTTTTAATTCTATAAAATTAAAACAAATAGGTTACATTTAGGTACGTATACATAAAAAATACATATTAAATAATGATTTAATTCCCAAGAATATAAATTAAGTAATCTTTATCGGTGAATAAAAAATAACTATTAGTTGTTCTTGGCCAGTTCTTTGCTAATATTTCCGTGTAAAACATTCATTAAAATCATATTAAAGCGGTTAAAGGCTAGTTCCAATTAACGGCTCCCGTTATCGATTCTCCATTAGTTTCAAAGTTTGCACGATCTACTCGCGAATTACAATCGATAAATTTTCAGGGTCGAAGTAGATTGCACAAATTCCTTACTCACACCACACGTTTCTACAGATCTTTTTACGAAAATGAATTATTTCTTTAAAAGTCATCTTGAAATATGTTAATAGCTCCTAACCAAAGCAATAATAATAATTTTTTCGTTGTAATTAAAAAGTTATATTAATTTGAATATTAGCCCGATTTTCAAACAACCTAGCATGTATGTGCTAGGTTGTCGAATTACAGTGTCGGTCACAGTGGTGGTCACACTGTTATGTATCGTACAATTTTGACTTAACTTCATAATAGTAATTAAATGATAATATATATTATATACTAGCGGCCCGCCCCGGCTTCGCACGGGTAGATTAAAATATTGGTTTGTAGTACATGCTATCTATCAGAGATGGCGCTGTATGTGAAAAAAGATTTTCCCGCTTTTTTTTGCTATAAACCTCACGGAGCCCGAGACCTTTCCAACGAATGCAAAACCGTGGAAATCGGTTCGTGCGTTCTGGAGTTATAGCGTCAGGAAGGAAAACCCGACTTATTTTTATATAGTAGATTATGTGACTTCATCGTAACAAGTAGGTATACTATCAGTAGTAACGTGTTCACATAATATAAGGCTCTCTAGCTTGCACAATTTGTTTCCAAAACAGATATTGTAAATCCAAAATTGGGTTGTAATAAAAAAACACAATTTAAATTCCTCTATCAAAATGGGTTGGGACGGAACCCGGCATCGGGCCATGAAATCGAGTCTCATTGTACTCATATTACAACTTATAAATAGTCTTGAGAAAACATTATTATGTTTATCACCTATCACAGAGGTTCCCAATCAGTTTTTTCTTCATACCATTTCAAGAAAGACCTCAAAGTTGCGTACCCCTTATTGCAGGAACGTTAAATAAAAAATGAAATCAGGTGTATTTTATATTTATTGTCATCAATAGACGTTCTAATGACACACTAAAGCGCTCAATGCATACGTTTGACTTACCTACTGATCATTTAATGAAATTGAATAATGTTATAGCAATTGTAATTGCATTATTGGTTCTTAAGGATTTAATATTTTAATTAAGAGATTGCTACCCTTAACTATTGATGCAATCTCGCGTACTCCTGGTGGTACCGTGGTACGCGTACCACTAATTGGGAAACACTGATCTATCATAAATCATTCATAATATACCTGGCCAGGGCATGTAAAGTATGGAAAACCCTGCTCTATATCATTCACAAATTGTATTTAAAACGATAAAACTTTCATTCCGCGTGTGAACAACAACTCTCATTCTCGATGCCTATTAAATTAGTACCTTCATAACAGTAGCCGTTGTTTAGACGCTCAAAATATTCATAGAGAGTTTGTTTTGATTCTCTTAGCTATTCTCTATTGGAACCCTTTGTTCTATTGGTTGTTTCATTGCGAACTGAAAACATCGCGCTTGTGTTGTTTCGTCTTGTCGATTGGAGATCATGTTTTTTATTATTTGTTATCCAAATCTTTTGTGTATCTATAAAAGGTAACCGTTACTGACTGATCAATGCACAGCTCAAACTATGGACGGATAGTGTTGAAACTTGGCATACAGGGATGTCAGGACAGGCCCGCTACACATTCCCACCACTGTGTCTCGTGTGTAGCCAGGATTAATAGCGACCACCAAAAAAGGCAATGAACACTAAAGTCCACTGCAGTCCCTGGAGTAAAAAGTACGGCTGCCTTGGAACCACGAATTTAATCGTAATGCCTGCATTATCTAAAAAAAAAAAAATTGGATAAGGATGGGTTGGTGGTACGTTTCTTAGAGTATAGTTAGTGTCGAAGAACGTATTAATTTTATATATTTTATATGCTCATACAATACTGGTATGTAAATTCAAGTCAGAGTATCATTATAAGTATGTGAAATATCGATGGAACGATCAATTATTTATACCAAAAACAATAATAAGAATTTAATAAACAACAGCGAAGTATTTACCTGTTATATTAGGTACTTGTGTTATCATTTATAAATTAAAATTCGAATAGAACGTAAATATTTCATAATTAAATTTGATAATACAAGTTGTAATTGAAATTGATTATAACGTTTTAAATAACTTATCATATTTATGAAAACCCCAGTAATATATACATCTATAAATAACATCACACAAATATTTCAACTAAATTTCTATCAATTTGTGTAGCGACAGGATAATGGCTATTTATTTGTCCTTAAATTGCAGGTCGACATATTTTGATAATAACAATCGAATTCCCCGAAAACATATTCTGTGTAAAACCCATGTACCTATCAACATAATGGGTTATTTTCTACTGTACCATTTTACATGTAAAACCTTTATTTTAGTCAACTAATTGTGTAAAACAGTAACTCTATACACACGAAAATAATGTCCTAGCAATGTAAGGAATGTGCATAAAATTTAATGCAAAGAGCTTTTATAAAACTATAGTTATTTCAAAACGTTAATGAGTCGCCACCCTGATATGGCATGGTATTTTTAATCTGTGCAAATTACTAAGTATGAAAACATTAGCGTAGCTATGTTCCGGAAATGTACTCGAACATAACGAAAACACAAATAGATGCGGCAAAAGGAATGTTTATTCCAAAATTGGAGATTTGAAACCTTTGTCTAGATTTTTCCAGCAGACTAGAGTATGGGTCCTTCGAGAAAGACGTGAAGGAAAATTTTCAGGGCCGGTAATGCGTGTGTGAAGTTTCTGGTGCTCTATCTATATCATATGCTTATTTGATACTTTAGTAGGTATAAAATATATATGTATATATATGGGATTGGCATTGAACAAGTTTGACTCTCATACTACGGATCTTATTTTTTTTATTCCACTAAGGTGGCGAACAAGGGTATATATTGGATCGCTTAATTCGTTGTACTCTTAACTGTCATTGGCATACAAACTATCTTAGTCATATACTCTTGTCAGAGTAGTTGTGGTTATGGGCAGGTCATCATGAATGGCGGCTCTTGATATATGCCTCCATTTGGTTTGGTCGGAAGCAATGTGGGACCAGACAAATATGGAAGATTTTATGCAATCTATAGTTAGTTAAATTATTTTCGCACAATTTTCATCTTCTCCGGTTTTTTAATTCTTAATTATTTTGTTAATTATTATTATTTCGTTAGCCTCTTTGTAGAATCAACCAAGCTTGATGCTTATATCTTTTCATTTTGAAAATTTAATAGAAGGGAAAACGAGTGTAAAGATATTTTTTCTTTGCTTTTGAGCAAATTTTTTCATTAATGGAGATAGACAAAATACGTTGCAGTTGGGATACGTTCCCAATAAGCGTTCATAAATGCCCACTTTTTTGGCATAAATAGGGAATTTATGACGGGTATTAGGAGTTTCTCCAAAAGGTCATGTCATGTATTATTTTATTAGCATAAGTAATATTAGTTGTTTCTCAAAATCTTGATTCCACTGATTCATTCAGAACAGGTATAATTTGTAGTGCATTTAAAACAAATTAACTTTAACACTTATCAATGCACGATCTGTTTTGCATAGGACGTTTGGACGCAGACTGCATTAAAGTTAATGTATGTTAAAAAAAAATCCGCACATTTTTCTTAAACTTTTCGCAAGTCATCTTGCAGCATATTTGTTTGCACATATTTTGCGTTACAGAGGCTTTATTCAACGCACTCACTAGTTCCATCGTTGAAAAAAAAATCGTAGCTCGTACCTAATAGACGTAAGATTGTATGGATATACATTTTTACCCTGTAACTTCCAGTTAGTGCACTCTATACGTAGGTACGTATAGAATGCACTAGTTTTTCTTAATAATAATAGTACGTGAAATTTAATCGGAACTCAGCAGAAATCTATTATCTGAGTTTATCGCTTTCAACCCCCGATTCCTAGCTCTATATCTACGGCAGTACCTATTTACAAGTTTATGTTTTAAGCAATATTCTGGAATAAAATTTTTATCTATACAATTGATACAAACAGTAATAAAGTATTACAACAAATCTTCACCGTGACCTGAGCTAACATCCCACACGCTGCCGAATGAAATCTTTGTGTAACGAAATGTTTTCTCTTCAGCCAGTTGATTTACGAGTTTTACGATGCAAATTTTTATATAGGCCCGTAGTTACATAACTTGTAATATTTTAAATCTTGTGAACGCGATCAAAGCGACGACATCTTTTATTGTATCTGATATCTGAGATTACTTTGTTAATGGGATGTTTTGTGTTTTTTAGATTGTAATAGCTTCTACTAGCGGCTTTGCTCACTTGGTCATTAAAGCTAGGGAAATTAGCTAGCTTATTGGATCAAAGTAATTTTAGCGATTTCATAGTAATATTTATCTATATCAATAAAAGACTGATCTTACTAATTTTCATATAATAATGAAGTACAATTATTGTATGAAAATTAGTAAGCAAATGCTGACAAAGCTCTACCAAGAGGATCAATAGGCTATTTGACAATGTTCAAAAATTGTATAAATTATTTAATAATTATCGTAAAATACACAAAACTATAAAGATCTGCAAATTTTCATTCTAATATCTTCCGTCCGACGTATTTTAGGGTTGATCAAAGTTTGTCGTGAAAGTCCATTATAAAAGTATGAAATTATTTTAAAAAATATTTCCATTGGAGAAGCAATAAAAAATACTGTATTTTTTATTATGATACTAATTACATAAACGTAATATTTAACATAGCTGTCGTACAAATTTCTGATTCGATGCATACAAAATACAAACCTGTGACGTCATAACTCCTTTTTATATGGCGCGTTTTCGGGAAAGTCCAAAAGTGTGATTTTCAAATTAACATATCTCGACTGATTTTTGTGCTATCGAAGTAATTATTCACCTATGGTTATATTATTGAGACATCCCTACATATCAAACCGAAAAAAATTTTGATCAAATAACCACGCAAATAACAATCTCAGATGGTGGAATCACAGACAGATACTCTGATTTTAATGATAGTCGAAATGCCATTAAAGCGTTTGACATCTTTTATTGTACGATATCTGAGAACTTAGTTCTTTGATAGTCCATGTTTATGGACATCTTTGAAGCTCTGACCCATTGATTTAAATAGAATAATTCATATGTTAATCAATTCAAATCAAATAAGGTCATTTATTACAATTACATAATTTAAAGACAAATCAATTTTTTAAATCTAATGAATCGATTTTTTTCTTTCAAGGTACTAGATTGAAGCATAGCAAACTAAGTAAGACCCGTAATAAGCTTCTATGTCACTATGGAAAGTGGAACAAAAAGGCATCATAGAAATTTATTGCGCTAATAATTATCTTTTCTGACTTCTTGGTTAAGACCAAAAAGTCATTTTATTTTATTAGATTTATATTATAATTTGCCAGATTAACCGATTCGACAATTCATTAATTTATTTAATAAATACTACAGATGTCTTTGTACTTACTCTAGTGTTACAGTCAAGGATCATAAATGCAGTATCATGCATGTATTATGATATGAAAATCTCTTTATTGATTTGCACTACAAAATAAATTAAATATTTTTTTATTTAATCTTTTAGATAATTAAATATATATTTTACGTATAGTACCACATAGTACTGCACTTATGACCTTTGACTAGCAAAAACTGACAATGTACGTAACACTATACTTGTCTATAGCAAATGTTGTAAATGTGTTATTTACATTCAGTGTGCACATTATTTTGGCAAATACAGGCAAATTGCCAGTTTTTTGCAAGCAAAAATGGATTCCTAATTAGTAGTCGCATCGCATCGGATTCAAAGTGAAATGCAACTGCCATTCAGGGCCAACCAATGAGAGAGCTGGTACGCGAACTGAGGCCACTCCCACACTGGATGCGCAAGCGCACTGACCACAGCCACAGAATACCTATTGACAATCTATGGTAGATCAAGAGGTAAATCTATGTTTTATGGCATTGTACACTAATTGGTGCCCGCGGCTTCGCCTGCGTTGATTTTGAACCCTGGAATATAACGAAATGAATATTAAAATAAGATGAAAGTTTATTCATCTCATAACGACACACTATTATATCTATTATATTTTATATCACAACGGATTAGTATTGCCATACAACGAGGAAATGCTGCCAGCATCTTCGGTACAATGCCACGGGGGCCTTTTTTAGATAATATGTAGTTTTATTTTTATTTTTAATTTAGTTTTTAATTTAGTTTCTTAGAAATAATTGTATAAATAAACCATTTTTATCTACAATATTATATCTATACAAATATTATATCTATACAAATCGTTTTTGTTTCAATTTTACATGTTATAATTTTTTATACTGCTTTATCTTTTAAATCCATCTTTGGGTAACCCTATGCAATTTTTAATACTGTCTGAGTACTTAGTGCGACTTTTTTGTTCGCGTTCGACGTAAACAACCCGACCAAATACAGAAGAACTCTCATGCTGTGAATTTTTAACACGCGTGTTACATAATGTATTAGAATTATGTGGCATACTTGTTCACATTTTGAAGTGAGTAACCCGGCTAATTTGTGTATGTAACACGAGTCTGGTAAATGTCACCACACACATAAAATACAGAAAATGAAATATGAAATCTCAAAATGTTACTAACATAGGTTTTAAGTGCAATTGTTTTACCACAGCCTATGGACCCTCAGGGTCTGATAATAAAGTATTTTTATTTTATTTTAAATTCACAAAATGAAAAATTTTCTCAAGTGGGGTTGTAAGCGTTCAAAAATGTGTCCAAAAAACTCGCACTTAGTAATCTGAATGGAAAAGAAAAGCGCTCTCCGGCGCCACTCCACCTCTAAACCTGTCACAATCACAATAATAGGTGACCATGTCCAGGGTCGGACTGGGCCAGAAGGGCCCGGGTGGCTGACAAGCCCGGGGCCCGAGACTAGATGATGGTATAGTACTAGGTATATTATCCTACGGTTGCCGCAAGCCCCGCAAGCCAGGCCCGTGGGGGGGCCCGCGCAGGCTGGGGCCCGGCTGGCAAATGCCACCTCGACTGTATGGCCAGTCCGACGCTGACCATATCAAACCAAAATCTAATTATAAATAAAACGATATGTCCATTCACCAACACCTAATACCATTTAAAACACACGACTATCGCCAGAGCAATTAATTAGTGTCAAAAGCAAAACTAACGTAATTTTTCCGTGAGATCTTCGATCGTGAGAATTATTCTTCATTAATCAATAGCAAGCAAGGTGACTTTATCGGCCTTGAGAATAATTATTTAATATACAATCGCGGTTGGATGAAACACTGTATAATTTATTATGCGTAGATGATTTCCTATAGCATGTGAGTACGACCCGTACTATACTTGACCTAGAAATAATCCTTGCTACGTCGTGGGCATGCCTGAGAGGGGCATACAGCTTCCATTGCAAAGGCATCCTTCATCTCCTTCCATTAATTCAAGACGAGCTTGCTTTCAATAAAAGCTAACTCATGTTTAGTTAGCTTTTATTGAAATCAAGCTTAACTACTTATCGTTTATGCTCTCTTCCGCGTTTTTTAGTGCATAACGCTTGTGGAAGTTCAAACCCTGAATGTTTTAGCTTGGTGTGTTTTTAACATATGGCATACCATATGTCTTCCAATCCTATGTGAGGGTTGTTCATGCATCATTAACATTTTCAACGTTATCTTCCCACTATTGGATATAGGCCTTCCCCAATGCTTTCTTCCAAAAGCGATTCACCGCTTTCCTCATCCAGCTACTTCCAGCTGTTGTTACATATAAAACGTTAATTCACAAGAATGTAGTATATCAGCATGTTTAAAACTCAAATTAAAGACAGGGGAAATACTTCCATTTAATGGACTCTCAAATTAAGTCTACTGGGGGGCCTGTAGACTTAATTTGACTTGCAGAAAACCACTTTTACATTAAGGACAGATTTTAATAAAATTTCGGCACCAATGCAGAACACTTAATTCACCTGACTTACCTACTTCATCTGCAGCAATACAATACACAGTATATACCAATAAAAGTATATTACCAATAGTACCTACTACGTACAATATGGTCACTCCCTACCGCTTTCTCGTATCGATCTCAGCTCCCATCCGAGATGAATCTGGAACAGTTTGTATGGCGCCGTATACACATGCTCATTGCATTGCATCACACGTTCTGTATTGTTTATGTTGTATTGAGTAGCTGGGATAGGCCATAGGCAAATAATATTAGTATTTTCTTTTTGTTCTGCTAGTAAGATAAACAAATTTGTTATTTGCCACCTTAGTGGTATAAAAGTCTCTTCTCGCTCCTATAGAGATGATGAGTTTGCAGTAGATATGATAACAGTATTCAACCCGGCAAGCATCTACAGGCAACAGTAATCGCTTTACATAAATCGGCAAGTACCCGTGCCACCCGAGTTGTACATTATTGTGTATAAAAAAAAATCATTTAAGCCAACCATTCATAAAGTACCGTGACCTAGAAATAAACTTGTGTATTGTGTCGTAGGCGTACGTGTTAATGGAATCCCATTATAATAGTAAAATATTGCTTCTTAAAGATTATCGTTAATATACATATACATTGATATTTCTGTTGAATGAACTGATAGCACAGCAAACATTACATAACTCGAGAATTATAAAATTAATACTGATAAGAGGATAGCTATGGATTTGTTATCAAAACAGACGTACATATTTCTATATATAAATATTTATGGACATATTACCCAGCGCCATCTAGTAGTTGCAACCTAAAGAAATTAGTGTGCTGCTAGATAACTAACACCTTATTATTTTTCTAAACTAGTTTTTTAGTCGTATTTCTTTTCTATTTCTTCCTATTTCTCACCATCTTTTAATCAAATAATGGAAACAATGGATTAGAGAAACTAATGTGGAAGCGGGACGGATAGATGCTGATCTGATCATCTGAGTTCGGTGTCTTATTTTCTATACTCGTCAAAAGATCTATCTAAAGGTGGATAAAAGCATAAAAGATCTGTGGGGCCGTCCATTAATCACGTGATGTTTTTTTTGCTTTTTTAACACCCCCCATCCCCTTGGTGATACTTGGTGAGGTTTAGGTCTAACCCCTCCCCAAAATCACGTGTATTTTTGTCATGAAGACAAGGATAATGCCTTTTTCCTTATCGTGGCATAAAAGTCATCTGTTCGTGCAAGCGTGAACATGCCAGACACGTTACAGAAACGTGGCAGCTCCATCAATACTCTGAAACCATTATTATACTGTATGCGCAGGGAGTTGAACGCCGTCATCATCTTCGTTCGTTCTTTTACTTCAACACTTCGTTCGTTTACTTCAACACGCCACTTTTCGGTTTACAAATTTGACAAAAAATAAATACACGTGATATCTTACTATACTCCCCCTCCCCCCTTGTGATATTTCGTGATTTTTACCGAACCCCCTCCTCCCTCTTTCGAGCCTCACGTGATTAATGGAGGATTGGGAAAATAGGCATTGATGGAAATAATGTTAAAATGTGAACGGGATAAAACAGCACCTACACCTACGTACGTCTTAAAGCTATCACACTGATGGATGATTGCTTAAAATAAATTTTGAGTATGTATAGAACTACACGAGGTCTTTATACAGCCTATATACGACTAATATTCTGTTTCAGTTTTACCTACATTTAAACACTTAATAGAATTCTAATCTAGGCCAACCGTATCACCGTACTATGTATATATAGAGAACAACGATGCTTTTAAAGCGTAATGGGTTGGTAATTTAACACCCTCGTATGGCTCTGAGGGCTATAAATCGTTATGACCACCGTCGTCGATACTATCGTACTCGTAAAACTTGACCAATCAGACTATTGTAATTATCGCGTCTTTGCCGAGGCCACAGTGTAGATATATTACACTACTTTGTATATTTACGACTTCCCACTACTGTCTGTGATGCAAAAAGTAGCGTAGCATCTTTAGGTTCGTTTCAAGTCGGATTGTTAATAATAGATATTATCAAGTCTCTATTAGCTTCGTCTGTAACTTCCTATTCAATATGTACCTTTTTTATACTACGAAAGGTGGAAAACATACATTCGGTCCTTCTGAAGAGCTTAGCGTAGCATTTTTTACAAGTACAATTTAGTATTTATTACAAATTGGCACTATCTACTACAAATATCCTATTTTGTACAAATAGGCTCATTAAAATTTGTTACAGGTATAAAATTTTAATACAGTACAAAATATTAATCAGAAACGGTGTAACACATGGGCAGACAGACACACGACTAGATTTAATTTTTTTATACTCCGTCGGGTGGTAAACAAACTTGCGGGCCGCCTAAATGTGTAGCGGTTACTGTAGCCATATTTACTCTCAATCTCACGCGCCTTTTGCATTTGATTTTACGAAACCCTAATAATAATAAATGAATGAATACTTTATATTGCACCAACAAAGCAAATACGTAAGGACTAAAAGTACAATAGGCGGTCTTATCGCCAACAAAACAATGTCGTCCAGATAACCTTAGTGTAAAATACCAGTTACATAAAGATTTATTAATATTAAATAACTCATTTTATATCTTTACCTAATTTTACAACATTGATAAATTAAATTAAACTAAAACTAATCTAAAAACCTATATATTTGTCTAAAGAGAACAGAAAAAGTTAAGCATAAAAAAAATTACAAAAAAAACAAAGAACACAAAAAAGAATGAATTTGAATTTTATTTAAATTCATTCAGCCGTTTACGTATGAACGATATCTAAGACATATCGAAACATTCATATTCACTAATTTTCACATTTAGAATTACTAGTATGCTAATTGATATTATAATAAAATTTTCATATTTTCAATATTTAGGTAGAAACACTTTTTGCACCTGTGTCGTGTTAAAAAAAAGAGTCGTGCTTGTCCACTTAGCGTTGATTTATTATGTTGAAACAGATTTTTTTGCTTGATATAATTGCAATACCGTGAAGAAGTTTTTTTATTACTTTTACTTGTATAAAAAGGATGCGGTAATCAGAAAATTATAACTAATATATATATATATATATATATATACATATATATATATATATATATATAAGTAATCTCTACAGGGCAATTTGTCTAAACCAAGGGACTCCACATTCTTTTGTCTTCTAGATATATTTTTATTTCCATAGACCTCTAGCCTTTTTAATATATGCATGATAAGAATTGCATAGACTTCTTCCGTGTCAGAATCAACCCGCGGTGATCGATACGTGTTTGATATTGTCGTCGTCAAACCTTATTCATCCCACTGATGGGATATGGGTCTCCCTTAATTGAAAAGGTTTAGAGCATACTCCACCACGCTGCTCAATTGCGGGTTGGCGTAGGCCAGTGTTTTCAAGCCGCCTAAAGGCCACTTACTTGGCTTAACGACTGTCATCTATAATGGCAGCAGACGGGACCAACGGCTTAGCGTAGAAGTTCGAGATAAATAAACCCATCCATGCACAGACTACGGTCGACATTGCTTAACTTGCGCGTTAGATTAGACTGACACACGCAACGACTCCACCAAGCTCGTCAAGTTAGATAGTGTATGGGGTATCAATTATCTAAACATTAATACAAGATCTTGTTTCGTAATGAATAACGCCTAAAATCAAAATCAAACATTGTCATTCGAATAAGGTTTCCTCAATTTGATTTGTCTAGTGACATTGAGCTAGTCGACGAGCACGTTCGGGCGTGGGCAGATAGATTAGGACGTGCCACTATATGGGTCACGTAGTTCGCTCAAACATTTCTTTACCAATGTGGAATGCGAAGCGGTGATAAAGTGGGTAGTAACAAACACCCCACAGTTAAAAGGTCATGAATTCCACTTGAGAAATACCTAATTTGTGATGCTTGTTTAAAGATGTATATTATATAATGGTAAGGTAAATAAATGGTATAAATTATTTGAATTGAACGTAAATTATGAAATATAAATGTTGAAATCGATGTTACACAAGTAGAAATGGATTTATTAGTTAGTGTCATACCTAATACGAGACAATTGCTTTAATGGTGCTTTTACACGCGCGGCACGCCATTCGGCAAGCAGATCGGGATGCTTAGCCCGGCACGCGGCACGCGCGCTTCTACTGAACTTAGTTAGTCATACTAATCTTATATCCTTGAAATTCCGGAGGCGTAGCGTGCCTTTGATATCTGGTAAGAAATACATTTACGGGAATCCCCTCAGTGTGTAAAATTTGGATTCAATAACTGTAATGTACTCGTAGCGAATAAATGTAGGCATGAAACACATTAAAAATGCTTATAATTTTTATCAAAAACAGTACTTCAACTGTAGAGTAGTAGAAGTTGGGACTTATAGCTGATTCATATTCATATTCATTTATTCACTTGATTTGCAAAAAACACATGACATACAGGTCAGGTTAGGTGGTAAATAGATTTTTACAAATCACCTATTCAAGGCATTCGTGAAATATGTAGGTACCATTATCAACAAAAAATAACAATAATAAGATTAGGTTATACAATGTTATGATATAGTATATACAGTACATAACAGATTAGAATGTCTAATTTTTATTAATAAAGCAAATTGTCATAATTTAATTATATTACTATTAATAATGAAAATAATAGGTAATGTCAAGTTAAATAGTAATGTCATAATTAAAAATTAAAAATCAATTAATAAATTTGTCATTGAAGTATTCCTTGATGTTGTAATATGCCTTATCAATAAGTAACTTATTTAACTCAATTTCAAATTTACCTACTTGGAAGGCTTTTAGAGAGTTTGGTAAGTGATTAAAAACTTTAATAGCCTTATAGTAGCAGTTGTTTTGGTATAGCGTGAGGCGCGTAGTTGGTATGCTCAAATCATTCAAGCGGCGTGGGACGCATCGGGTAGTCATGTCACCAACTCTTTGGAAATAATGTGGATGATTTTTAACGAGTCTACATAATTCAAAAATGTATATACATGTAACTGTTAAAATTTTGTATATGACAAATAGGGTTCGACATGAGACTTTTGGCGCTGTGAGTGTGATAATTCTTAGGCAGCGTTTTTGCAGAACGTTGACAGCCTGCACGTCTGTGGAGTTGCCCCAAAGAATAATCCCATATCTCATCCACGCTGCTGCATGACTATGGTATGCCGTGAGAGCACATTCTACGTTCGTTTATTTTTTAAATATATCATATATTGTGGTGTACACAAAGGCGAAGCAGTAGTGTGTATATGTACTCGTAATTATGTATGTTTAACTTACCATGATTTAGCTTTGCGGTTGAGACATGCATAATGACGACAAACACACTTTTCATCTATCTTTGCGGTTAATTAAGAGGAGTGTCATCTGAGAGTGCTTTAAAAAGATCATATATTTCGCCACCCCCGCTGCCAACGCAGCATCTCCTTCATTATATATAGGTATCTACTTAGTGTAAAAATTACACGGTGAAAAATGATTATGCGAAATTTTTATTTAAATACGGTTTTGTGGTACATATTTACGAAAAGCGGTATTTACAAAGACTCTTTGACATTCATCTTAAAGAAGCCCAAAGATGTTTAGTAATATAATATTATAGGGGGTGCCACTATCTTAGTAACAGTTTTCATACTAGGCTACTATTAATAAAAACGGGTTTTTTGATAAATTCTCCTAAGAGGTTGGATTCGCTGAAACTTCTTAAGATTGAAGGGAGAACTAAATACATACAAAAATATTCAGGTAATAGTAATAGACCATGTTTCTAAACTTCACTCTGATTTTTAATCTATCTACCTTCGTTTGTACAGAGTGTTTCGCAAACGTTCCTCTTAAGAAGTACGGGTTGATTTTTCTTTATTAGTTTGTTGCGGTTAACCGAAGTATCTGTAAGAATACCTATATAGGTACATAATATATTAATAGTCATCAGTCATCACTAAATAGAACCATCATAAGGTGGCGCTCTAACGTGAATATCTATTCCATGAATTAAGTCAATAGTTTCATACAAATTTTTCCTCTACGAGTATATTTATGTTAGAATCTTTTGTTTTGTGGCGTAAAGGGGTTCCTACAGGATCGATGTGAGTGATGACTGCTTACCATCAGGCCTACCGGATACTTGTTTACTACTCTGGTTTAAAAAAAAACAAGCATTTATATATATTGTGACAGGGTCACCACTCATTCCCACTGTGCTGTCTGTGACCAGAGTGGTCAGTGCGAGTTTGTTGTTCTCGTCCGATCATGTCAACGTAAATAGAGAAGAACTCTCATGTTGTGAATTTATGTGGCTTACTTGCTCATATTTTGAAGTGAGTAACCCGGCTAATTTAGATATGTAACATGTGTGTGGTAAATATACAATATAAAACTTTTTCTTAATTTGGTCGGCTTGTAAACGTTAACACGTATGAATGTGACCAAAGTATAAAATACCGTATAAAAAGACCGTAGTATAAAAAAAAAAAAAAAAAAAAAAAAAACTCACACTAAGTATTTAGGACTAACACTAAAACGACTGAACCACTGTTCATTGTCATTTTGTCCAAACAGTGAAGTCCCAAAGGTTAAACTACGGCTAATCAGTTATCTTTGTAATTTAACCTCGCCGATTATATTAAAACAAACAAGACTTGTCAACGTTGGTTACATTACAGAAGACCACAGCCAAATAAAACAAGACTAAAATATTTAAAAATATCTTTATTTTCTATAAAGTTTACAAGACTTTGTTAGTAGTACCTCTTTTTAAGTATATGAAATACATGTATTAAGAGGTACTGCTCTTCTTTACATACAATATCAGATACAGAATTTATATTACATTGCTTATTGCGTGTAAGACCACTAGAAATTTCCTGAGGAGATGCTATTTTAGCCGTGAATGCGGTTATAACCAGAGTAACCTGAGTAGCGTCTTACATATTACGCGGGCTATACAAATTTACCAAGCGATTGGTAATAAAAAAAACTGTCGATTTTACTATACCAACAACTCAATACCTAAAGTGTCGAAACTGGGTGTTTGAAACAGTGTAAACATGCAACTCAAATAATGCCATAAATCATACGCTTAAAGCAATATTTACGTTACCCGGATCCAAAAATATCGCGCGACACGATCTCGAATGCTTTTTATAAAACAAATTCAGTTTTATTTTTCACATGTTCAATGATCTTTTTGCAAGGGACAACGAAACCTGTTCCACGCCCACAAAATTCTCAGCATACGGTATAGCATTTGCGAAAGTTTAAAAGCATTGATCTTTATTATCGCGTTTAATGTTCGTGGCACACTTGACAAAATATCTACAAATATCTGCGTTTATAAGTAATACTGATTGACTAGCTAATGCATCTGTCAACAAACCTAAGCGTTAGAGAGTTCAGAATTATTCAGAAAATTATACAGAGGTGGCGTATTATGCACGTCAAGAAATTTTTTTATCTAATCTATCTAGGCGTAAGTAGCTGCCAATTATTGGTATCAGGTGGTGGTGGCTCGCAGATTCGTCCACGTTTACTTTTTTTAAATAAAAAGTATCCTATGGCCTTCCTTTTATTGAACGTTTGAGAATATGTGTACAAAGTTTCATGATGATCGGTTGAGTAGATTCGACGTGAAAGCATAATAATAGTGATAGCAAACTCAAATTCACATTTATAATATTGCTAGTTTCCACCCGCGGCTTCGCCCGCGGTTACTTTTGTTTTAACAAAAAGTATCTTACGTCCTTCCTAATACCTTTGAGAATATGTGTACAAAGTTTCATGATGATCGGTTCCGTTCAGTAGTTTCGGCGTGAAATCGTAACAAACAAAATCCCATTCACATTGATAATATTAGTAGGATTGTAGATATAGATATGCAGAATGTGAAAAAGCGTGTGTGCGTGCGGCTCCATACAAACTGTTATAAATTTGTCTCAGAGGAGAGATGAGGTCGACACGAGAGAGCGGCAGGGACTTTAGGTAGTACCTACTTATTACTTATACTGTGGTACTATTGTGTGATTTTGTCAAAAATGCCTGCATACAAAATATGCAACGTTTATTTTATATAAATAGATAAAGTGATTAATGAAGTCTGTCGGGAGAATTTTAGCTAAATATTCAACTACAGAACATTATATAGATGGGTATGTTTTAACTCGATAACATCAGGTATTATAATAAAAACTCAATTTACACATTGCATATCTATATCGAATTGATATTCTAGAATATTCTATATAGAAATCAATTGGATTATTCTATATAGAATAACTAGCGAAAACGTTAGGCGGAAAAAGGAATAAATATACTTACTTATCTTTGTTCTATTAATCTGTTATCTGATAACATTAGCGTTTAATTAAATAATCGCGCTATAAGTAAGTAAGTAGGTAACTGAAAGGTAGGAATTATTAACATATATACGAAGAAAACATTGGGCTCCAACTAGTCTCATTTGAATATAATCGAGGTGTGGCACCCGTATCATATTCAAGTTTCTCTTAAATATCAGCCATGAGTAGGTACTTACTTATAGATACTTATAAATATAGTTTTCAAAGCTATTTCAAACCATGACCTCATATTAAATTTATTTATTGTATAAAGAAATATATACAACTACGTTGGAATGGAACCTTTTGTTAGAAATTGCAATATTAAGCCGTGTTTTCACGTAGCGTTCTGAACGGTTCTGAATTTGAGCATTCGTTCGTTCGCGCTCAAATAAAAACTAGCGAGCGGCGAGCGAATGCTCTGAGCATTACTCCGAGTGAATGCTTCGGCTAGTTTTTTTTAGCTTGTGCAACGATTGATGAATAATTAGAGTCTTACTTAAAAAAACAATCAAATCATTGTTTTTAAATGATGTTTTTGATTTTCCTCCTTATTCGCACAGAATTCAAAAAACGATCAGACACCCGCGAATGCTCAGTACACTCACACATGAACACATGTAATGAAGAAATGCTCGCGCAGAATGCTAAAACGCGGCTTTAGAAATGCGTTATGCCGCCCGCCCAGACAGTTAATTAGGCAGATTTAGGATTGTCTATTACGAGATGATTATGAATTTTAGGACTTCAAACGACTCAGTCGGCCATACGCGTTTATTATTCAACACGACCTAACTTATACTAAGTAGGTAATAACTATTAAGTTATGTGTGGTATACAATAAATTTATACCCAATAAACATCAAGTAATGTTTGTCTGTTCATGAATATAATTAAACAGAAAGTTAGAAGCAAAACAAAGGTAAAATGCCGGTCGCAAAGTCTACGCCGCATCTTGGTTAACAATAATTACTTTAGTCCAATACCTGAATGTTCATACTGGTAATTGTGGTCACCAAAGATCGTAAACTCGAGAAATAATGTTCACTCGATGAACGAACGGTGCCAATTGTCCCAAAAACCCTTACAGGTTCGACCCGTTAGCATCGAGCCGAGTTTGGTGGCTTAACTTTTTAAGAATAAGAACGATACTTATCTGTATATTATATCGTATTGATAAATTTGAATCTGAAATCAGATAAGTGTCCGCTCAGATATCTTTTTAAATTAATTTTATAATCTTACCGTCACACAGGTATTTGTATTCTGTACAAAATATATATACATACATACCTATATATTTAACTAAAATTAAAAGATGACGATACGATGAGAGGACTTGATGGAGTCGTTGCGCCTGTAAGTCAACGTCTACTGTAACCTGTATACGGATTGGTTTATTTATCTCCTGTGGTTCATTCCACAGGATATAAATAAACGGAATGATAATGATTATATACTCCCATAGCAATTGTTTATAAAAAAAAGCAATTTTAAAAGTAAATTAAGTAAATATTTATCAAACAGTAAGTCATTATGGTTTGTAAGGTCACAGGTTACGATTAAAATATGATACATATTCAATTTTTTTGTGAATCCGTTATCTTGTATGTAGCTCTTTAGTAATCACATAAAATTAAGATTTTTTAGTTTTGAATAGTTTGTCTCTAAACAATCATCATCATCATCAGCCTGTTTCTAACAACTGCTGAAAATTAGCCTTCCCCAATGGTTTCCAACAAATATCCTCCTCCTCCGCCTTCCGTATCCAGCCTCTTTCTTAAGGTCATCGGACCATCTAGTAGGAGGGCGTCCAATGCTTTGTAGTCCTATGCGTGGCCTCCACTCTAATACTTCCTCCCCCAATCTGCCATTACTTACTCGGCAGATCCATCCATTGCCACTTCAGCTTGAAACCTCTGAAGGCTATGTCGACAACTTTGGTTCTCTGTCGAATGTCTTCGTTCCCTAAAGCATGCTCTATCTATAAAGTTTAATATTATTCGAATCTCAGCAAATAAAAACAATTTTTGGAACATTGTCATTGGTCTTGAAACACTATGTAATACCAGTGTAGGTAGTCTCGACAGTGTTACTGATGTTCTCATATCGTTGAGTAGTGGAACTCAACCACTAGCCATCTCTTTAGGCTTTAACGGCCATATTTGCCATATCGCTGTCTCTCACATTGCTAAAAGGGGAAGTCAAATTCCAAAAGCTTCGTTGAGTAGTGGAACTCAACCACTAGCCATCTCTTTAGGCTTTAACGGCCATATTTGCCATATCGCTGCCTCTCACATTGCTAAAAGGGGAAGTCAAATTCCAAAAGCTTCCTAGTCCTACTATTTTTTTGTGATTAAATTCGCTGTGAGTTCCAAGGCAGCTGTAGTCTTACCCCCGGGACTGCAATGGACTTCGTTTATTATTGCCTTTTTTGGTGGTCGCCGCTGTTATCACTGGCTATATAGGAGACACAGTGATGAGAATGTGTGGTGTGCCTCCGTCCCTTGTCGCTAAGTTTATTTAAGTCGTAAATCTAGTTGCGAAATTCCTTTCGCTTACCTGAAAATAACGTGGTGTGCATGGAATTTGCTTGAAAAACTTCATGTCAACTATTACAACCAACAAAACCATGAATAAGGAAGGACCAATACCTATTGCATGAATTATCTTACTTCCCTATAGATTGGAAATAATTTAAAAATGAGCAGATATAATTAATTTGAACACTGTAAATTTCAGCATTCCGATAATGGTGTGTACGTAATGAATAACTTATAAGGAAAATTAATGACCGACTAACCTGAAATAATGTATGTAATTCTAACAATGTTTTCGTATTATTGATTATAAGCATTGAAACTAATGAATTATTGAACAGATATTTTGAAGCAATCCTATTCAGGGAAATAAATATTTCTTTACTTAAACTTAATTGACGTCAATATTAAGAGCACTAAGGTTTTTCATTTATTTTATTTTTTTAATAAATTAAGTGAACAATAATATGGTAATGCAGGACTTCAAAAAGTACGTGATTTTGAAAAAGTTCTTGTCATGGTCAACCCACTGCTGTGGTACAGGTCTTCCCTTAATTGAAGAAATTTAGAGCATGCTCCACCACACTGCTCAACTGCCGGTTGGTGGATGCCAGTATTTTATTGACTTAGCTTAACAACTGTTATCTAATGACAAAAGCTGGGACCTTAAGGTGACGTGAGTCCAGGGCTTGGCCGTTTTCGAGGGGGTGAGGTGCGGTGCTTGAGAGGAGCCGGCGCGGGGTACTCGCTTACAAGCGCGCGATCGCTGCCGAGACGCCACAGTATAGCGAAGCGACTATCTACACCCGTGTAGTATTACACCTACACCCGTCAATACAATAGTTAAAAGTACTTACTGGAAATATAATTATATGAAAATAAATAAACCACATGTAAAAATACATTTTTTTTATTAATGAAGTATATAATATTCAACATGCAAACAAGTGATGTTTTGGTATATTATGAAAAAGTAAAGAATTCAAAATAAAAAGAAAACTATTCAATAATTATTTTATATTCAATTATATTTATTATTGGTCAAACTAAAATAGGTACATACTTAAACTAACTAACTATCACGCGCCAGCATACACTATTCTTCATCCTTCTAGGAATCGATATGTGCCGTACAGCACGCGTCTGTCCCTAGCTACTATGCCCGAGCATACAGCGGTATTGATATTAACAGTATTTATATTTGACAACCCCGGTGGTCCAATGGCTAACCATGTCCAGTTTGATTCCGAGGTCGTGGGTTCGATCCCCGCACAAGATACGAGTAATATTTGTGTGCATGAACATGTCTGTTTATCTTGGTCTGGGTGTTTTCTATGTATTATCTATACTAATATTATAAAGCTCTTCAGCTTTATAATATTAGTATAGATAATACATACAGTTTGTTTGTTTCTTTGTTCGAATTGAAAAAATATTTTAGTGTTAGCCTATATTTCAAGGAGGCTATATATAGGCTATATAACATCACGCTAACACCAATAGGAGCGGAGCACCGATAAAAAACGGGAAAAAAATATTCCTTGAGGGCTTACGTTGCGTGCGCTGCGTAAATTTGCGCATATGCCTATCTTTTAAGATTAAATCACTATAGCATAATATAGGTAAAAGGTTGTTTGTCCATCTTTCACGTCAAAAGTAACAAATGGATTTACATGTTTTTTTTTTTTATATAGTTTAAGGCCTGGAGAGTGACATAGGCTACTCTTTATCCCGGAAAAACATTTTATTCCCACGGGAAAAAATAAAGTTAATCATTTGTCCTTCTTTCACGTCAAACACGAACCTAAGTACGGACGTGATTTTTTTAATGGGGATAGTTTACGATCTGGAGAGTGACATAAGCTACTTTTTATCACGGAAAAACATCTTAATCCAATGGGAAAAATAAACTTTGTAATCATTTGTCCTTCTTTTACATCGAAAGTAACCTAAGTAACGACATGATTTTTGTTAACGGGGATAGTTTACGGTCTGGAGAGTGTCATAAGCTACTTTTTATCCCATCAAGTAAAAAAATGACAACAAGAAAAAAATATACACAAATTAATGGCAGCTTCCCTGGACCACGCGGGCGAAGCCACGGGTAACAGTTAGTATGTATGTATTTACAAAAAAATATATTGATTTGATTTCATGATTGATTGAGAGAATTGTTATTTGGCTGCGGTATTCTGTGAGGTGGATGTAATTCCCCAGTCGGGTAGCTTACAATTACGCTCCCTACCTCTCTTTTCGCCAGAGCTTCGTTTGTCAGTCATCAGGGTACACAGCGCGCAGGTGAAGTTGGCTTTTGTTTAAAGATGTTGATGAACCACTTACACCCTAAAATATTAATGATCCAACGTCTAGCTCCTACACCAAAAAAATATTAAGCGTAAGTCGTGTCCTACACCAAAAACGTTGGTGGCGGAAGCACGCAAAGTAGTGTAGATCAAATTGCCTGTAAATTTGACTTCCGCAAAATAACACCTGAATCAATTAACTATCTACCTACTAATATTATAAATGCGAAAGTATGGATGTCTGTTTGTTCCACTATCTTTGGGGTTATCACTATATCTGGGCTGTAAGTGGTTCATCAACATCTTTGAACCAAAGCCAATTTTACCTGCACGCCGTGCACCCTGCTGACTGACAAACGAAGCGCTGGCAAAGGGAGGTAGGGAGCGTAATTGTAAGCTACCCGACTGGGGAATTTACCTCCACCTCACAGAATACCGCAGCCAAATAACAATTCCCTTGAGAGTTGTTGTGTTCCTGAGAGTGAGTGAGGTCACCAGAAAGGAAGGAGTTGCTGTATTGGTAGCGGGAGTGGCGGTGCGCGAGCAATATTTTAAGTTGCGAGCGTTATTATAACTACGGTAACCATTTCACATCAGGCGGGCCGTATGTTTTTACGGCCCGACGAAGTATAAAAAATAAAAATTATGACACCTAAACGGCCAAACCGATTTCGATGATCGCGTACCTACATGTATGCGATAAACTCAATCGCTACTGAACGAATTTCAATGTGGGTTTACAGATATTCCAAGAAAGAATTATAATAAAGTTTTCCAAAGAAACATCTAGCATGAGAAAAGAAAACCGGGTCTCAGTAAAAAAATAAATGTATCATCATCATCGTTGTTTTGTTGTCTTACTGATATTCCTACACTGTGTTTATTTCAACGTGTTTATTGACAACGCGTTGAACGGACGCGCGGCACAGGTCCTACCTCGAACGCAGCTCCTAGAGCACTGACGTTGAGAGCGATCGAGAATCGGGGAGGGTGCGCGACCGCAAATCGTTATTCTTTTAATAATTTTATTTAAATTATTTTATTTTTAAAAGTAATAGCATAGTGCTCTCGTAATTAAAATTATGAAAATTTTGGTATAATTTTCTTATAAAAAAATTGTATTAAATAGTTATAATTTTTACTTAGTGCAAATTTAGAGAGTAAGTTCGCGATTTTTTTCTATCGAGCCAAAAATTATTAATTGTGTTTTCAATAGCTTTAGGCTCTGCAGAAAGGACTTAAGATTTCATAGTTAAATTTCTAGGAACCAAATTGAAATAGTTTAATAGAACTATTCTTTCAATAAGTGTGTTTCCTGGACTCACTTCACCTTAACGTGCCCTCTGAAGCACGAAGGACCTCGAGATAATATAAACCCATCCATGGACAAGTTACGGCTGACGTTGTTTAACTTGCGTGTTCGATTAGGCTGACACGCGCAACGACGCCATCCAGCTCATCAGACGGAAAAGGTTTCCAAAGCTGGCACTAGATGTCCATAAAGAAGACCATCTACTTCATAATTATCAGACCATTAGCTACTTCTATTCGCCATTAATATATAATAAAAATCTATTAGTACCATCGGAATTCTTAGCGCAAGATCTCTGTCACGTACATCGAGTTATAATATTATGTAATTCTCTATTATTATTTTGTAAAGTACGCATTACTGTATTATGCACCTTAACAGGAGTATATAGGAGTAAAGAGTAATGATAGAGGACAAAATAATTACAATGATTCACATAGGACTATCAGAATTAAAATCTGTGAAATGACAACTGGAATGAACGTAGCGACACACTTTGCTGACGCTATCAGGCTAATACCATTTCGATAGTTTTATAAACATTTGCATAGCGACTACACAAAACCCATTTATTTTATTCTAAAGCAGTGATTTTCAAATTGTGTGTCGCGGGGGATAAAACTAAAATGTCTGTAGCTCTTAACGCTACATAAAAAAAAACGTAAGCAGGCTTGATTGTTGTTCAATAATTCATCAACTCAAAACTTTAAACAAATCTTTTGGCAATGGAAGCCTATTTCTCTTCTTAATTTTTATTTTAACAAAATCGAAAGCAAATGACACTAACAATTTTAAAGCTTTCATAGCCAGCTGAATTGTCGAAGTTTGAAGGAGGAGAAGGTGAACGAAGGGGCAAGGAGGAAGGGTCGCCAGATATTTTTAAAGTTGTTTAAATATTATTGAATACGGGAAGCCCGTTTTCAACAAGATTTAAAAACACTAAGTTGCAATAATCAGAATAAAGCAGTCTTTCAATTCATTAATTCGGTTGACAACGCTTTCACATCAGCCGCTTCATGCCACTCGACGAAGTATAAAAAGTGCCAGCGCGCGGGAAATCAATTCTGTAATGCAAGCATCTGTATGGTTGCGGTAACCACCTTACATCAGGCGGGCCGGATACTTGTTTGGCACTCGGCGTAGTAATAAAAAAACAGATAGGTGGAACAATTCACTAAGGTTTCAACATCTCCATTGTGGATATGCGACAGTACGCGGAAAATTATACACACCTTTCTGGACAAATTACACACTGCCATCTAGTCCCAAACTAAGCAAAGCTTGTGCTATGGCCAAGACTATATACTAGACAACTGCTATTATTATACGTGAATCCAGGTTTTTACAGTATCGGCAACGCGTGATTGATGCTTCTGGTGTAGCAAGCGTCCATAGGCTGCGAAGACTACTTACCATCAGGCGGGTCGTATGCTTGTTTGCCTTCTTAGTTGTATAACAAAATAGACATATTTATGCGCACAAATATTTGTCTTGTACGGGGATCGAACCCGCAAACTCGGCGTCAAAGTGAGCATTGCTAGCCAATCGACCACTGGTCTCGTCCAAACCGACAAATGGCGTCCGCTTAGTATGTCGCTATACTTATATCGTTATATCTACCTCTATTTTAATGTTGTATGTTAAATGTATGCCACACACAAGTATATTTCAGTCCGTTGCAATTAGCATAGCGCTTGCGTCCAGGTATTATCATTTTATTAGTTTCCTGTCGTAAAATGCCCGAGGTCACTTCACAAAGTGTAGCTTCGTGATCAATAGTTGCAGTTTTCCGCATTCAAAACGTGCGCGGGTGTGGTTGCGTTTACCTATTTTTATGTGTTTTAATCACATATTCCCTAAGTAGGTACTTTGTATATAAATCACTAATCTTATTGGCCAAATGACTGACAGTTCTATCAAACGACATAAAGTTATATTAGAAAAGTAAATTATGGTCGTTATTGTTATTTCTTAAAGTAGGTACTTACCTATTCGTTTAAAATCAATTCTCGTAATTATTTTACGATCGCAGAACAAAAATTGACCGAATCGAGATTGAATTGTGAATTGGCTAAAACTTATATACTTGATTTCATTTATCAATTATTGTCAATTCTAATCGTTGGCAAAATAACATTCTTAGTTTGTGTAATTTTCATTTCGATATAATCCCAGTTATATTTGACTTTGAAGTTTCATATTGTAATACTAGAATACCAAATTTTACATTTGTGAAATCGAGACTGGATCGGAATTGAATTTTGACTACATTTTAATTACCAGAATTGCCCCTCTGATGATTGGCTGGCGAGTAAAAGTCGTACACTATCGTATCTTTTATTTCCACGTCAATGTTAATATCTAAAAAAAAATACTGAACCGATTTCGTCCATCGAACTAACATTGTATTGTTAACACTTCTACCAAATTTCATGACATTTACTGTACAATTTTCCATTACATAGATACATACAACTTCATACTAGTACAATTCCAAAAGCTTCATACCCCTACTAATTTCTTCTGATTAAATTCGTTTTGAGTTCCAAGGCAGCCGTATTGTGGTCGTATCCCCGGGACTGCAGTGGACTTCATTGTTCATTGCCGTTTTGGTGGTCGCCACTGTTAATCCTGGCTACATAGGAGGAGTGTGCTGGGGTTGTGGTTGTGAAATACAAATAATTATTACATACAATATATTTTTATTAATGCAAAGCCGGTTGCCAAACAAGCGTACGGCACGCCTGACGTAACGCGGTTTTTGTGGTCTATAGATGCATGCAATATAAGGAGCATTGCGTCCGCGCTGGAACATCCGTTGCTAACGCAGCATCTTCTCACGTCAGGTGATCTGACTCACTCACAGAAACACGACAATCCTCAAGGATCAATGTCAGTACTGACTGCGGGCTTCTGTGAGGTGAAGGTACTTCATAGATTCAGGAAATCCTTCATACGCTAGGCCTTATGCTTGTTTGACGTCCAGCGTGGTAAATAAAAATAGTTATTTCTTTAAGGAAGTTCCAAATCTCCAAAACGTAATCATTCCTACTAACATTATGAAAGTAGAAGTTTGTGAGAATGTTTATTACTCTTTCACGGGTAATCGGCTAAACGGATTTGGATGAAATTTTGCACACATATAGAATTTATGTTCTGGACCAATCTAATATGATACTTTTTATCCATGTACTGTGTTCGCGCGGGGAACACCGTGGGTAGAAACTAGTGATTTATAATGTTATCACTTTGTATACTCAGTTTCTGTTTTGCACTTGTCCCTCCATTTGCATGTTGCATAAGTGTCGGTTTGCGTGTTCTTAACTGTACGTAGGCATCTCCAGCATAATAAATTAGTATATCTAACATCGTAATTATAAGTATTTTTATGGGCTTGTCCATATAGAGAAAAACATTTTCACGTGTAGGCAGTTTCGAGTTACATTTGCATTTTTCCTCCATAAGAATTATATTTATTATGGAAATGAATGATCGAAGTAATAAATAGTAAAATTTGTTTATACGTTATATGTGAAATATTATGTGTCTTTATGACAGATCAGATATACCTATTGATCGTGACTGCACACATCCTAAACGCATTAAGTAGTGGTAAACATAAAACGTTGAAGGTTGAAGTGGTAAGGTTTAGTTGTTCCCTGCATATAAATTAAATTATTTGTAGTAACTAATAAAATTAAATAAGTACAAACAAACAAATGTTTAAAAACAAAAAACGCTCATTCTTCTGAAGACTTTTTTGGAAAAGCTTCATTACCTTTCGTAAGGCCTTACTAGACTTAAGGCAAAAATAGATGATTGAAACAAAACATTTTAGCACCCCCAGGCGTACGCACCACCAGAGTGTGACCAAAGCATATTATTCTGTGACCAAAGGCATCACACATGCAACGCGCGTGAGTGATGCCTCTGGTCATCTGGTGTCGCGTGCGTCTATAGGCCGCGATGATAGCTTACCATCAGGCAGGTCGTACGTAAGCTTGTTTGTCACAATAATCGCATAAAAAAACCAAGTCGACCTTTATGTGTGCCTCAATCGTTTATTTAAATTCATTACTACTTTAACAAGGAAAATATTAATAACTGAATTTAAAATATCTACCTATCATAATAAATATAATTTAAATATTGATTAATTAACGTATTCGGTAATAAATTCCTATTTTTGACGATATTATTGGTTACGGATGTTATGACACCGCCGCTCAGATATATCTTTATATTTGAACCTACAATATAATAAATACGATTCTATTAATTTTAAAAATATAGTTTAGCTAAGTAGTTTGAAAATAATTCACAACCAAATAATAGAAAATTAAGACCGAAGTGGTCACATACCGGTTCCAAAGAGGAAATCTTCATGAGGGCGAATGTCCAGACGCGCAGTCCTTCTCTTTATCGCATCGAACACTCTTATGTTTAATTTCATTAATTAATTACTATGATTTTCACTTGAGTTTTAATAATATTAATGTATGTTTGTCTTGGTCTAGGTGTTTTCTATTGTTATATGTTTATATTAAAAAAAAACGGGTTGCACTCCGAGAGTGCCGGCAGAAGTGAAAACTTGAACATTAACGATGTGCATTTTTGAATATTTTGGAATTGAAAGTACTATCATTTATGTGGTAAAATACAATATTCATTTATTGCGCTATCGTACACTAACATGATAATTTATGTTACATTAAAAATAAACAGCAGGAGCAGGCATACATTTTCGCCGCGCGGTAGAAAGAGAGGGGATATTACTTCCTCTCCTACGCCGGCCGCTCCGTCTTACGAATTTTCGGCCGGCGCCGCTAAAGAAGTTTTGACTTAAAAAATGTGTTATGCATATTTATCAGTTATCTAGTACCCATAGTACAAGCATTACTTGGTTTGGAACTAAATCTGTGCTGTGTAGTTTGTTAAGGAATATATATTTATTTATATATTACAAGTAGGCTAAAGGAGGAAGCTGCCTTACTAATTACATGCACCCATTATGTATACCTAGACATAAAAAACACTACATTATTCGTATGATTAGTGGGTGTTAAAATCGTCCATGTTTTTGAATTGCTAATTATTTTCGTCTACTGTTCGTCAGACATGAAAACGCACAATACGCTGCCAAACTTCCTTTGTTCCTTATACGAGGCTACACATAAACATAGTGGCGCCGCACTACATGCTCACTATAATGAAGATTATAACACGTACAGAAGGGACATATAAAAATTAAAGACGTTTTGAGACGAAAGTATGTTCTTTAGAACCATAGATCTCGCCGTATTTTTACCCGACTAATGAAGAAAAGTTTTCAAGAAGGGTTTTTCGAGTGTGTATGTGTATACAATATCTTTAGCACGCTCTACAGCTTAAGAGCCCTATTACATTTGCACGCTGACGAGCTCTCGCGCAGTACTAAACCCGCGAAGGCCGCCGGTGCGTCGTTTTTTGTAGTAATTTTGAAGTTATATTTATCATTTTTATTGAAATAAGATAATAAATTCATGCTACAAAGTTTATTCATCATGAAGTAACAATTATTCTCGTATAAATTTTGCTCAATAATATTATCGTTTATTCGAGAAATTAACAGTTTACTTAAAGCGATTTTCGAAGTTTTTTTGGTTAAAAGAATGTTTTTTTTTTCTATATTAAATCAATGATATTTCAAAATTACGAGGCCGCTATGTACTATACGACTATATAACAAATAACATTCTATTTTTTTTATTTAATTTGTTTGGAACAGTAGTACAATCCAGAAGCTCAAAATAGTGAATGTGCGCATTTTATGAAAATCTATCTCTGCAATTTTGGGTTTATTTAAAAAGTTAAGCAAAATTTACAAAAAGCGAGGCCGCTAAGTACTATGGCAATAGCTATTCTATACTATTCAATAAGTCAACATTGTTAATGTATTTTTGTTTCCGAGATCAAGAACGCCAAAATTGGCCATTTTACGCAAAAATCACAGTCAAAATGTAATATGGCTCTTAAATCGCTTGACATATTTCAACATATGAATGAACCTCGAGATGTCATTCGATTAGTCTCAGCTGTAAGAATGACATACATATATTATATTAATATGGCGTCCGTAAAAAAATGGAGAAGCCGACGAATCTGGCGTTTGTGACAATTGATTGAAATAGATAAAAATGCCGTCTTTACGTATTATGGAAATGCACAATTTATGTTGATAAAGTAAAGAAAGTCCAAAGGATCACATGTCATACGAAAGTACACAATAATGTTTGATGCGTTATTTAAGTTAATTTCATATTTTTGCTAGATAAAAAGGCGCGATTACGCACTCAGCGAGGGAAAAATATATCAAGCGGCGCTAAAGGCACAAAGGCTCTGGCACAGGCAAAACGGGAACCGTTTTATGACGAAATTAGTATGCCATATCTATGCTATCCATACATTTGTACATCTATAAATACATATTATAAACGAAGAATGAGAATAAATTTAACAATGTCTAAGTTAACTTCTAAATGTAAGTAATATGGCTATTGTCTCAGGCGAACTATGTAGCCGGAAACCTTGAATAAATTATCACTAGAGTCTCAATAAACTTATTAGTACCTACCTACATGACTATGAATGAATGATTTACCTAGAAAACGAATGAATCGGAGACAAATAATATAGTCACTAATAACAACAAAATCTAACATCACTATACTTACATATAAATGGTGGAATTAGCACCTTTAAGGGAACATAAAATCAAATTATGGTTTCCTCATCTATGTTATATATAGTTCATACATATTGAGTAGGTACTATTTTTTAGAGAGTTTTGATATTGACTGAACTTGATACAATTTTTTTTATACTACGACGGCTGGCAGTCCAGCTTACGGTCCTGTTGATGTAAAGCGGTTACCGTAGCCATATTAGCGAATGCAACATGAAATATTGCTTGCGCATCGCCACCCCTGCTTCCCACACAGCAACTCCTTCCTTTTTGGTGTCTTACTAGCAGGAACAGAACAACCCTCAAGGAAATTGTTATTTGGCTGCGGTATGCTGTTAGATGGTAAGCTGTAAGTAGGTAGCTCACAAACCCAATTTCATTTAAACGTAATTTATTTTTAGCATTTATTTGTTAAAAAATTGTGTGTTATAAATCCCACGCCTGTAAAATATTTATTCAGGTTGTTAACTATTTGATTTTTATTATTATTATACAGTATCTAATTATTGATATTCTTATTTGATATCAACACTTTTAAATATATTGGCTTAACATAATTATAAAGTCGGGTTTATCTTTGTAAAAGATCCTTAATTCAAGTACGTACCTACTGTCACTTACAAATTAAAAATCTAAATACATCATTACACTTCTACACCATTTGTGCATTAAATTCATCATCTATACAGCAGTGAAAAGGTTTAAACCGTCTCTTAGAGACAGCAAGTCTTTAATAAAAAATAACGTTCTTTAATATAGTAATCTGTGATCGGGATTATGTTTCTATGTGTGCGTACGAAACATTCAGAACACACCCACCGACCGGCTCGAGCTCCGAAATTGTGGCTATAGGTAGGTTATGTGGCTATGTCCGCTGTTGAGTGTCAAGGACGTACAATTTTGTAGCTTGTTGCTATGTTCGTACTGGTGGATCAAACTTTCTTAAGGTGACGTGAGTTCAGGGCTTGGCCGTTTTCGAGGGGGTGAGGTGCGGGGCTTGAGAGGAGCCGGCGCGGGGTACTCGCTTACAAGCGCGCGATCGCTGCCGAGACGCCACAGTATAGCGAAGCGACTATCTACACCCGTGTAGTATTACACCTACACCCGTCAATACAATAGTTAAAAGTACTTACTGGAAATATAATTATATGAAAATAAATAAACCACATGTAAAAATACATTTTTTTTATTAATGAATTATATTATATTCAACATGCAAACAAGTGATGTTTTGGTATATTATGAAAAAGTAAAGAATTCAAAATAAAAAGAAAACTATTCAATAATTCTTTTATATTCAATTATATATATTATTGGTCAAACTAAAATAGGTACATACTTAGACTAACTAACTTTCACGCGCCAGCATACACTATTCTTCATCCTTCTAGGAATCGATATGTGCCGTACAGCACGCGTCTGTCCCTAGCTACTATGCCCGAGCATACAGCGGTATTGATATTAACAGTATTTATATTTGACAACCCCGGTGGTCCAATGGCTAACCATGTCCAGTTTGATTCCGCGGTCGTGGGTTCGATCCCCGCACAAGATACGAGTAAATATCGTGTGCATGAACATGTCTGTTTATCTTGGTCTGGGTGTTTTCTATGTATTATCTATACTAATATTATAAAGCTGAAGAGTTTGTTTGTTTCTTTGTTCGAATTGAAAAAATATTTTAGTGTTAGCCTATATTTCAAGGAGGCTATATATAGGCTATATAACATCACGCTAACACCAATAGGAGCGGAGCACCGATAAAAAACGGGAAAAAAATATTCCTTTTGAGGGCTTACGTTGCGTGCGCTGCGTAAATTTGCGCATATCGACGGCGAAGTGTCAATATCTTCTAACTAACACAGACAAAATTTCACATTAAGTAAAAAAAAGTTTAGTTTCCTGAAAACTTTAAGAATAATAAATTCATTTGTATGGCGAATATACAGATATGGAAAGCTAAAGTTTCAATGAAATATAAATATATTTGAAATATAAAATAGAAATTGATTTTAAAGTGAATGGCATTAAGAAAGTCAATTTCTTGAAAAATGTTAGATATGAGGTATTGGCACTTCGCCGTCGATATGCCTATCTTTTAAGATTAAATCACTATAGCATAATATAGGTAAATGGTTGTTTGTCCTTCTCTCACGTCAAAAGTAACAAACGGATTTACATGTTTTTTTTTTTGATATAGGCCTGGAGAGTGACATAGGCTACTCTTTATCCCGGAAAAACATTTTATTCCCACGGGAAAAAATAAAGTTAATCATTTGTCCTTCTTTCACGTCAAACACGAACCTAAGTACGGACGTGATTTTTTTAATGGGGATAGTTTACGATCTGGAGAGTGACATAAGCTACTTTTTATCACGGAAAAACATCTTAATCCAATGGGAAAAATAAACTTTGTAATCATTTGTCCTTCTTTTACATCGAATGTAACCTAAGTACCGACATGATTTTTGTTAACGGGGATAGTTTACGGTCTGGAGAGTGTCATAAGCTACTTTTTATCCCATCAAGTAAAAAAATGACAACAAGAAAAAAATATACACAAATTAATGGCAGCTTCCCTGGACCACGCGGGCGAAGCCACGGGTAACAGTTAGTATGTATGTATTTACAAAAAAATATATTGATTTGATTTCATGATTGATTGAGAGAATTGTTATTTGGCTGCGGTATTCTGTGAGGTGGATGTAATTCCCCAGTCGGGTAGCTTACAATTACGCTCCCTACCTCTCTTTTCGCCAGAGCTTCGTTTGTCAGTCAGCAGGGTACACAGCGCGCAGGTGAAGTTGGCTTTTGTTTTAAAGATGTTGATGAACCACTTACACCCTAAAATATTAATGATCCAACGTCCTAGCTCCTACACTAAAAAAATATTAAGCGTAAGTCGTGTCCTACACCAAAAACGTTGGTGGCGGAAGCACGCAAAGTAGTGTAGATCAAATTGCCTGTAAATTTGACTTCCGCAAAATAACACCTGAATCAATTAACTATCTACCTACTAATATTATAAATGCGAAAGTATGGATGTCTGTTTGTTCCACTATCTTTGGGGTTATCACTATATCTGGGCTGTAAGTGGTTCATCAACATTTTTGAACCAAAGCCAATTTTACCTGCACGCCGTGCACCCTGCTGACTGACAAACGAAGCGCTGGCAAAGGGAGGTAGGGAGCGTAATTGTAAGCTACCCGACTGGGGAATTTACCTCCACCTCACAGAATACCGCAGCCAAATAACAATTCCCTTGAGAGTTGTTGTGTTCCTGCGAGTGAGTGAGGTCACCAGAAAGGAAGGTGTTGCTGTGTTGGTAGCGGGAGTGGCGGTGCGCGAGCAATATTTTAAGTTGCGAGCGTTATTATAACTACGGTAACCATTTCACATCAGGCGGGCCGTATGACGAAGTATAAAAAATAAAAATTATGACGCCTAAACGGCCAAACCGATTTCGATGATCGCGTACCTACATGTATGCGATAAACTCAATCGCTACTGAACGAATTTCAATGTGGGTTTACAGATATTCCAAGAAAGATTTATAATAAAGTTTTCCAAATAAACATCTAGCATGAGAAAAGAAAACCGGATCTCAGTAAAAAAATAAATGTATCATCATCATCGTTGTTTTGTTATCTTACTGATATTCCTACACTGTGTTTATTTCAACGTGTTTATTGACAACGCGTTGAACGGACGCGCGGCACAGGTCCTACCTCGAACGCAGCTCCTAGAGCACTGACGTTGAGAGCGATCGAGAATCGGGGAGGGTGCGCGACCGCAAATCGTTATTCTTTTAATAATTTTATTTAAATTATTTTATTTTTAAAAGTAATAGCATAGTGCTCTCGTAATTAAAATTATGAAAATTTTGGTATAATTTCCTTATAAAAAAATTGTATTAAATAGTTATAATTTTTACTTAGTGCAAATTTAGAGAGTAAGTTCGCGATTTTTTTCTATCGAGCCAAAAATTATTAATTGTGTTTTCAATAGCTTTGTGCCCTGCAGAAAGGACTTAAGATTTCATAGTTAAATTTCTAGGAACCAAATTGAAATAGTTTAATAGAACTATTCTTTCAATAAGCGTGTTTCCTGGACTCACTTCACCTTAAAACGAATCCGAACAGCATTTTCTATATAAACATTACCACGTTATGTTTAGAATAATCGTACAGCATCAACAGCTGTCGATTGTTGGCACTTGGTGGAACGTTATTAACAATTATTTTATTAATTTGTTTAATCGCATCCAAGGAATTCATTATTTGACACTATTGTAATTTTTAAACACTGGACATACTATGATAATTTATAATTATATTTCTTATATAACATATTTGATAGGTATATATTAATTAATAGTAAATTATTAAAAATTGGTAATTAATTAAAAAAATTAACATATTAATTATTACATATTTTATCGGAATTTAATTTAACATAAATATTTATATATTTAATGTACTGCATCATTTTATTATTGTGGGTAATAGGCTATTTTCCAATGTTTAAAAATTGTATAAATTATTTAACAATATCGTAAAATACACAAAACTATAAAGATCTGCAAACTTTCATTCTAATAACTTCAGTCAGACTTTTTTTTGCGTCGATCAAAGTTTGGCGGGAAAGTCCATTTTAAAAGTATGAAATTATTAAAAAATAATATTTCCATTGGAGAAGCAGTAAAAAATGCTATAACTTTTATTATGATACTAATCACATAAAATATTTAACATAGCTGTCGTACAAATTTCTGATTTGATGCATACAAAATACAAACCTGTGACGTCATAATTCGGTAGTCTTTTGTATGGAGCGTTTTGGGGCAGTCTAAAAATTGTGATTTTCAAATTACTATATCTCGAGAGATTTTTGTGCTATCGAAGTAATTCTTTCACCTATGTTTATATTATGGAGACGTCCCTACATATCAAACCGAAAAAAATGTTAGTCAAATAGCCTATTGTGACTGCTTGGAATATTTAATTAGGAACAATAGTCTGACGAATAGTCTTCAATTACCCCGATCTGTTGGGGACCCTTCATGAAATGGTAACACTAACACAGGTGGGTAAAAAATTACAGAATATCCTTTTAATATTTTTAATTTTGATAAGTATTTCATATTGATCAAAATGTTTTGTAGAAACGCAAACACCATCTGTTTACCTTTATAATGCGTTAACATAAAAAAGGGCGAATCCGCAGACACCGCTAGTACCTATAACATAAATTCATAACGCTTCATTTAACAAGTCCAATAGTTGACGTCTTCACCTGTCCTAGAGTATATTATTCCTGTGCCTGTACCTCAATGTAGAGACTAAATTATAATTACATCTCTATATGAACAATCAAGTCAAGTCGTCAATCCTTAGCCATCCCACTGCTGGGATATAGATCTCCCCTCAATCGAAGGGGTCTACAGCATACTCTACCACGCTGCTCAACTGCGGGTTGGCAGAGAATATTATTAATAATTACAAATTAGGCGAGCTCGGTGGTCGAATGGTTAGCAATGGCCACTTTGATTCCGAGGTCGCGGGTTCGATCCCCGCACAAGACAAATATTTGTGTGCATGAACATGTCTGTTTGTATTGGTCTGGGTATTTTCTATGTATTATGTGTATGTATTTAAGAAATGTATTTAAGTACATAACATATCAGTTGTCTAGTACCCTTAGTATAAGCTTTCCTTAGTTTGGGACTAGATGGCCGTGTGTAATTTGTCATGGAATATTTATATTTAATTAATAAAATTAAAGTATTAATATAATACATTATATTTGTAATTAAAAATAATAATACAAGAATACGGTATGTAACAAATCTATTAATTATAATAAAATCGTAACTACTATTTTTTTTACCGCATTATGTAAACTATCGGAGCGTATCTTCAATTAAATAAGTTCGATTAAATAAAGGCAATTAACGATTGTATCATTGACCCCAATAGTTTGTAATTATTAATAAAATCAAGTCACAATAACGAATGATCGTGTAACTACCGATAATTAAAACCAACAGAATCAAATATAATTTATATGCCACACAAATTATCCGTATCAAATCTTAAAACGTTTGGCTCACTTTCGTGAATATACTGTTATTTATATTTTTATGGAAAATTGGAATATCCATAATGAAGAAGCAAATTTGAAACACAACTTTACACATTTTTTTGGGATCCTATTTACTTTATTTATTTAAACTTTATTGACCACAAAATTACATAAGGGTACAAAAGGCGGACTTAACGCTAAAAGCATTCTCTACCAGTCAACCTTTGGGAATAGCAGAAATACACGAATGCGGTTCTAAAGCAGATAAAAATAAAATAGAACAGTGTCTAGAAAATAGATATATGACTATTCAACTAAGAGAAAGAAAAAAATAGAATAAACGATATTACTCATTCGAATAAAATAAACATATATAAGAATATATTACTATTATAAACATACATACATACAAATACATAGATAGATAATAATGTAGAAAGATGATGATTCAGTTCTTTGTTAAACCGTCCAAAAGATAAGCGTATTTATTTAAGCTTGATACACAAAATTGTACACAGAAGCAGTTAATGGTATAGCATTTTATATTATATATTATTTTATAGTATATAGCATTTTATAGCTTGTATACAAGCATTCTCTACCAGTCAACCCAAGGGTGATGCAGAGATAAGGCAGGTGCACAGGGAATTGAAATTTAATTATAATTTTAATTTATAATTGAAAATTAAAATCTTCACGTTGGGGTGTTTGTAAAAAAAATACAGTAAATACCTATATGTTTTTATTTTTGAATACGTTTTATTATGTTTATTACGTATATGTCCCTTGGTATGTTCTATCCATTGTATAATGGGGTGTGTTCAGAGTTGTTTCACATGATGCCTACGACCTCTTCTACAGTCACACCGCTCGCTATCGACAGGGAAATCATCCTCACGCATTAGAACCGAAGTGGTCACATACTGTGCGGTTCCAGAAAGGTTTTTTCCCACACACCATCAACCTGTGGAATGAACTGCCTGTCGAGGTTTTCCCAGTAGATGTAGTGTCCTGCGTGGTGTTCTTCAAAAGAGATTTTGATAGCCCTGGTGTTGCAGGCATCCATAGGGTACGGTAATTCTTTCCATCAGGCGGACCGTATAATTATCTGTCACTTTAGTGGTATAAAAAAATCTAGTTGACCGAGGTTGCTTTTTCTTTTAGGAGAAAACGAATTTTGCTAATTAATTATGTTCTAATCTAATCAGAGTGATTTTTTTGCCGAATACCGCTCTCGTGCTATTGTAAAATTCATTGAAATCGATAGAAATATTTGCGAGATCGTCATAGTATATATATTTGTATTAGAAGAACAATTGTTCGTTTAATAGGATGTTACTATAACACGGGGAAGATTTTTTATTAATCCTGTGTCCATAATACTGCAAAAAATACACGTGTAATAGAAGCATAGGCTTGTTCTTATATAGAAACCACTTAGTTTTGACAGTGCATTGATAAATGACGGCTGCGTTAATTCATCAACTCACAATCTCGCGTTTTATATAGCTTTGTCAAGAAACAAATGACTAATGTAAGGCTAGCTAGATTATACTTTGCAATTTATAAAGCAGTAACAGAGTAAATGTACGATCTGTTATAGTACCTAGTAACGATAGAATTTTCTAGGAGAACGTGCCTTCTGCCACTACGTGAAATGACGTACATACATAAAAAAATAGTTTTAAATCCGGATTTTTTTAAATGTTTGTAAAAAAACTGCTAGAAAAGTCATACATTTGTGCCTAAAATTTAAGAAAAAAAAAAGTGCCTATACCTCAAAACATTTAGATATTCATTTTTTGAACGAAATCTTCTGGATATAAGTGCTATCTGTTTTGTAAGAATTTTTTGAATCGCTAATCTTTACTAGTACCAATGTTTAACTTAAGCAACGAATATCTAGTAGATAGAGTTTACTCCGGAACGACCTTCAATTAAAAAACGACACTCGTCACATGACAATAACGTGCAATTTAGCTTGAACTATCATTACTTGCTTAAATTTACATGCCTGACTTTCTAGCACCAACACTCTCGCGCGCCTATGCTAGAGTAGTATTTAAATGGTAAATTGTCCAAAATAAGGCCCATACAGTCTGAGGTATGAGTTCCATCGAATTATCTATCATCCCACTATGTTAGTAGATTATTAGGGACCTTACTAGCTAAGCTGAAGTTTTAACTAAATAAAAGTACGTTAGTTTATCTGATTTTACTATCTAAGTTAGTTTATCTTACATTACTTTTTTACCATTCATGTTCAACTTGATAGGGTTTGGAAATTATCACCAAATCACTCGGGTCTCCTTTTCATTCTAAATTGTTAGAGTATATTCTGCTAAAGACACTGCCATCTAAGGGCAACAGCCAAGACCTTATTACTTGTTCATTATGTCCAGGAATGCACATAAAGATACTTAAAACTATGTGCGTACATAATTTTATATAAACCTATAAAATTGGACAATAAACCTAGTTTCAAAACTACGACTACGGGTATGCGCGCTTAGATTATCGTGCAGTGTTTGACAGTAATTAATGATTGGGTTTAATTCACCTTCACACTCGACATTGTTCTACTCATTGTCAACACCGCTCCCCTTGTTTCATACGTTTTTATTTGCCCACTAATTCGATTCGTCAAAATTTGTTACTTCCGCTCCAACTAATGGGTGCTGCATTGTGTGGATGCATGCTAAAAACTGATGAAAAATACGTCCTTCGCCACAAGTGGATAACAATGAACATAATGCATTAATTATATTGCTTTGATCAACACGATCATTATGGCTTTTGTTGGCTTTAATTTGAATATACTTACGAGTACCAGAGTGAGCCAGTAACATTATTGTAGCTTAAAGAATACGCTAAAAGAAGACAATGTTGTCTCTATGTAAAAATAGTAAACCCTTGGTTACGTCATTTTCATTTACAAAAGATTTCAACATATGTAAACAAAAAGTAAAAATGTTTAGTAATAAAATTTAGGATAATCAGACGACATCAACTATGTTTACGCTGTGTATACTCGTATTTGGGTCAATCAACTTTTAAATATCCCAATCATGAAAATTTAGATTTTTATTTTGTTGTTTCAATGTTCACTTTTAAATATTTTATTTAAAAGACAATTATCTAATTTTTATGATTCCAGAAAGAGCAGAGCTGTTTTATTATGTAATTAACTAAATTTTATGCGAAACCTCTGACAACCAGTGATAAAACTGTCCCCTGGACCACTAAACTCTATAGGATTTTACAACAATACTAATTTGAATTATAATAAAAAACAAATCTTCACTGAATTAATTAAAGCATATATTTGAATTCCTCATCGTCGATTACATGAAATTTCTTATAATTTAAGAAATATATGCACTAATACTGTCTCATGGACAACGATTGTACTTCACACAACCAAAACTTTTCATAATAATGGAAAATATTTGAATTATAAATAGAAATAACTTCGTGAAAATTTTCTTTTCTGTTGTATAACTGATCTCATAAATTTTGAATGAATTAGAATTAAATTTAAAAAGAAATGTTTATTCTTTTGCCTTTCTTAATCTGGGGACAATTTAGTTGTTCAATGGACAAAGTGGTTGTCCATAGGAAATACTAGAACGATAAAGTCAATATATTATTTTACGTATAGTGTTATTTTTACATTTAAATAGAGTACTGAATAAAAAAGATGATTAAGAAATTATCAAAATGTATATTTTAAAGGCTTTGCATGCCAAAAACAATTATCAAAAGTTGTCAACATTCTCTCCAACAGTCAACGTCCTAACAAAATAATAACAGTCTTTGTAATAGATCAATTAGTTAACTTTCTTCCTTACACTTAATGCAGTCTATAACAGTCTCATTTTCATGTTATTTTGAGATCACAATATAATAGTTTTAAAATTAGTATTCTAAACATTAAACAATAATATTTTAATAAACTTAATAAGAAACAACAGACAACAGTTAAATCACTTCTCAAAAACATTAATGTCAATTGAAAACTTATAATAATTAACACCTCGTTTGTGTTGAACTTCTGGATTTGGAAGTTTCTGAACTATATCTTCGTACGCTACATACGAGACATCTTTCTCATCGAGTACAAATAGGTTTCCTCCTTTGACACATTTCAGAAACGTCACTTTAATTTCGCCATCATCCTCGATGTTAGTTTGAGCAATACATGCGTACGTATGGTATGATTTTCGTTTGGCGTCATAAACTTTTACCAAAAGGTAATCGCCCATTCCGGGTAATGCTTGGTTTTGCCCTGATACAGAAGGGCGTGGTTCTGTAATATTGTTTTCAATATTTTCATCATCGGAATCATCAGAAGATCCATATACGCTCTTGTAAATAGTTTTGTATCTAGCCTCATGTAAATCTATAAATGAAATATCATCTTTATTTAAAGACGCCAAGTTACTCAAAGGAACGTTGTCGTCACTGGAATCATCATAATTTGTTTTTGAAACTGGGCTAAGACTTATTATCAAGTCCTCTTCTACACGTAAGTCTTTTCTAGGTATATTATCTCCAAGTTCTACCTCTCCAAGTCCAAATATATCTCCTGGTAAGTCTTTATAAGTACTGGAAACTTCAGGTAAATTATCTCTAGGTAAGTCATCTCCGGGTAAGTCATCTCCAGGTATGTCTTGTTCAGGTATGTTATCACAAGTACAGGTAAGGTTCGTCATGTTTCTTGATGCTGGTGCAGCTGAGTACACCTTTGGATGCAAGCAGCTACAAAATCCTCTTGAGCAGAAGCAACTTAAATTTCTGTACATTAGTTGGCCAGAAATCCTTGAAAAAATTTGATGAACCTGTTTGGTTCCAGGCAAAGGGACAAGATTCTTTGGAATACATTTCTGAATATTGTCGATTTTTTCTTTACTTATATAAAACAATTTTACTTTACTTGTTTCTCGGAGAACCTGGTAAAACTCAAATGCATCGGTAATATCTTTTCCAGTGGCCACCTTATTATCCGCTTCTCTTTTCAGGTATCCCCCAATTCCATCAGCTGGTCCCTTTCCATGGCCAGCTTCGAAGAATGACCAGCTGAATGCCTTGAATCCATATTCGAATGTTTTTGTGCAAGCCAAGAAAAAATTACCTTTCTGGCGATATTGAGAGAACGGCCCATCTGAGAAAAAGTGAATTGTGTCAATTTCTGGGTAAACTTCAATGATGTTTGTTAATATTGGATGTAAGTGCGCCCATATTGCAGCTGGTTGATGGTTGTTGCAAGGACTGACAGAACAAAAAGATAAAACTTTATTATTATTGTCTTTGTCGTTCACGTATACGACAACTGTGTGAAGAGTGATTTGATTCCGAGATCCACCAAAATGGTGGGCTTGGATTTCTTCACTACATTTTGCATTATAATTTTCACTAAAATCAAGCACAATTACAGTTTCGTTTGATTTGATCTTAGTAACACTTTGACGAAAGTTTCTGTACTGCGTTCTCATGTTAAAAATGTGTTTCTTTACAGTTTTCAGTTCCCGTTTAAAATTCTCTATCATGTTTTGTATTGTATCTTCTTTCAATTTTTTTATATTCTTTATAGCTTTCATTTTCTTTCCTTCTTTCAGGTAGATTTCCTCTTCTCTCACCCATTCAAACCATTGTATTTTGCCTATGATTTGATCTCTTTTAATTTTGATTTCTTTATCCTGACATCGGACACAAATCCCAAACATACAATCCATGTTATTAGTATCGCAAACTGTTTCCAGAATCAATTGACTTATATCCATCGCATTAAGAACTCCTTTCTGTTTTAAAGCCTTAATCTTAGCTTCAGCATTTGTATGTATTTTACACAGGCACATATCCCTTCCATCTACTGTTGGTTTGAGTATGTAAAAGGGTCGATGTTTGGTAAAATTAAAGTAAGAACATTTTGTACCCGGATTTTCAGACTTGAAAGCTTTAAACAAATTTTTCATTGAGTCCATAAGAAACCGTTTTTGTACCTTTTCTTTGCCTTTACTTACAGTTTCTTTTTTACCGGCCGTGTTTCTTGACACATCGTCTCTTAAGAAAAATATTTTTATTTTATTGGTTAACTCTGTATCACCACTGTGTGAATTTATCCTTGCACTGATTTTTCCTTTTAAACCTAAACTGTCTTTGACGATTTCTTTCTTTTGAGATGCGTCTATGTTCTCAAATATATTTTTCAACATGTTTTTCTCTTTTCGAGCCTTTATTTTCTTGTAACTTTCTTTGACAGCATTGCTTAAAGTTTTGTATTTATTGTGGACTTTCCTTTCTGTGATCAATTCTTTTTCTTTCATCATAACTATTTCTTTTTCCTTGCGATGAGCTCTTTTCTTATATTTTTCATATTTTTTCTTCCACATCTTGACTTCGTTTTGTAGTTTAATATTTTCTTTATATATTTTAGTTCTATCCCTCCTGATTTTTTTTCTTCCTCTTATTTTATATTCAGCTACTATAGATGATGCAGGAGACGCAGGTGGAGTAATTTCATGTTGATCTTGAGGTATATTGATTTCCTGCAAAATGGACGGAGAACTTGGAGGTGTGTCGTTAAGCATATTATGAACTGTTTTTATTCGTCTTCTTTGTTCCTGTTTACGTAATTTCCAAATAGCTCTGCAATGTTTTTGTTCCTCTGGCTGCATACTTGAAATCAACTTTTTATTTTTGTGATAGCTTTCTCTCTTCTTTCTTTTTCGTTCCGCCAATTTTTCCGGGTCCGCTTTAAGTCTTTCTCTATAGCGTCTTGACTTTTCTTTCGCCGATAATCCCATTCTAAAAATAAAAACGAAAAGGATTGCATGCAGTAGAGATGTGAATGTATGGAAGTGTGTATCGAAAGCAACGCATAAAAATAAGGTGACTTGAACGATGAAAAGCCGTGAACTGGGTGCAACGTTTGAGTAAAAGTGTTTGTGGTGTAGTCTCAGTCTACACCCTGGGATCAAGATGTGAAGTTATGATTTAAACCTAGTAACAATCTAATTGCATTATTATTGTCCTAGGGACAACCAAATTGTCCCAGGGACAACCACTTCGTTGTCCAAGTGACAAGGTTGTCCGTGTGACATTTCTGAAATATTGAGCTGCCAAATAAATACAAATGTCTTTTTTTGTTTTGTTTCACATTTACAGAAACATATATATGAAATAGCATTTAGTGCACTAGAATTTGTTGTAATATTTTAAGTACTTACGTATTTTTTTCCGGTGGTCCGATGGACTGACAATAAAGCCACCCACTCTTACAAGCAGAACGCGGCCGACTGACGCGGCGGTTGTCGTGAATTCAAAATGGCGGTTACGGGTATCTGTTTACTAGTAATTTAGTTTTGTTGTCTACTGTCTTACAATGCCATCTATATTTTGATTCCACAGTTAATTGATGGTTGTCCGAAAGACCTACGTTCTATAGAATGATTATGGGGACAAAAGTAAAATAAAAAAATAATAATAATTGTTTAAAGTGAATATGCAACAGGCATGTTTTCTGCACTATACATATCCTTTTATATGAATTTCAGTAATCAGTATTAATTTTATAATAGTGATTTTTTTCGTGTTGCAAAGTTTTGTGGTGCTATAATACTTAGGGACAATCTCTGATAGTACTGAAAACTAACTTTTGTCTTTAGGACAACCATTAAACAACGGATAAATTACCAAAAAACTAAAAATGTTTTATAAGGATTTGTTACTAAATAATATTAGAAAAACAACGCATACTAATAAAATACGTCATTATTATTATAAATTATATTATCGAACAGGGACAGGGTGCGAACCTCATCGGGCATATAAAAGTTGATTGACCCATTTAATGTATTTATTATCATTTCATGAAAATCTATAATGGACCAACAATATGTAGATATAATATGACTCGTAGCGATCACCTGTTGCTTTATCACAACGTATCTCAACCTGTTCATGTTTTATTAGGTACTTACGAGTAGGTGTTTAATCAAGAAGTTTCTAAAAGATTACAGCTATAAAATACGTCCTTCTCAAACCTATATGTATAATATGTGTATAAACCGCCACAGTTAAGTCACACGTCTCATAGTCTATAAAGTTTTCAAAAAGAAAAACTCTACCTGCTTTTAGCGAATATAATGGTCAGCTATAAACGGACAGACGTTTACTAGGTGACGTCGTAAATATTCCTTTTTTTTTTCAATTCTGGCACGGAACACTAAATAAAATATTATTTCGGATAGACGTAGGTGACAATAACTTACTTAAATAAGTAGTCAACGTTAATGATGTAAGTATTCCAATAAATAAAGATATAAATGCAATTAAGTTGACACGCATTATAAGTTTGTGGCGCGCAGCGGGCGCGGTCGAAACTAGGTCACCCATTTCTCGTTGAACAGGACAAAGAGACGAATAAACCTACAATTTGCTGCTCTTTATTACCTTTTAGAAATGCGTTACTCGACCCCTTCGAAACAGTAATCTCGATCTTACTCCCCTACGCTTTTATACCCTGCAAGAGGGACTTCAAGTAGGTAGTTATAAAACTTTTGAGCACGCTATAATGCAATAAATGGCCCTGAAATTACGCAGTTACGTATTTTCCTACAAAGTGAATACAAATGAGAAACAGATAGTGCTACGAATTTAGAAAAAGCGACATTTAGTAACACCACGACAAAAACAATCGACAAAGTAGAAATACATTTGTCAAGAACTTTATTTAATCCTACGCAAAATCGAGCGGATACATTTATTTTTCTTTTACCATTTTCGGGGACGGACGTCCTACTACCTACCTACTGGATTTGCATACGTTGCGATGGTAGGCAGTGCATCCTACGCGGCCAATCGTCTGATTTAAATGCATTCAAAACAAACGGTGTAAATAACTCTACAATTGTCATGTAGGGAAACTTGCAAGCAATTTCCATCGTAAAATCAAAGATGTTTTCCCTAGACCTTTCTAATTGAACGCAACGTTTAACATGACAGGATAAAATCTTTGGCAACTCATGTACATCTGTTTGCACATATGTGTTTAGTTTGCTCACCAAACATCTTGCCGCTACCGACGGACTGGGTATTTAACCATTGCGAAAAGCGTTCAAGAATTATCTTGTGTTTTTTACATTTACATTGCCTATGTTCGTACAATGTGAGCCGTGTCAAACATAACGAGACGTCTATCTACAGACTGCATCCCAATGTATTTGCCAGATTAAATTTCTAAAAATAATATTGACCTTGGAGAGGCACATTGCGGTCATCTAACCTTTGTTTTCTCCCAAAGCGGCATATTTTCCTTGCTCTTTAGCGAGTGGAATAAGTAAAACCGTCGCCGCAACTAGGTTACTCCGACTCAGTGCTTTATTGTGTTTACGTGCCACAGATATGAGATATACAGATATACAGGCCGGGTCAAGGCGGCGGGCAGCTTTCGACTCTGCTAGCTATATATGGAGCTGGTAGATTTAGCTCCTGTTTTGCTCGAACCGTTTTATCACGAGCGTGTTCTAATTATGCGGCTTAGACTCCTAATTTCCACATAATGTTGTCTGATCCAGACATCGGCGTCGTGTGGCCTGTTAATTGCTTAATCCATACATGTCCTTGTATCCAGTCGGTGCTAATCCGCACGAAGCGACACGTACCGAACAATGGTCTGAGACGACACGCCACGCGGAAGAGCGTTAAAATGTGTCGTAAAAAGCGCGTAGTTTCAACTTTATGGCTCGTATTCAATTGGGGCCTGTAAAAAGCATTTTATTGGAGTCGCATCCTGGCTGCGAGGTCGCGATGCTCAGATAGCTCTAATTAAAAACTCGCCGCGTGCACTCTTGCGAAATCGGGGCCCCTTCGTATTGACCATTGGGAAATTGTATGCCCTTTTATAGCTTATTAACCAGATTTTATACAGAAATGGTAAAATATAATTTAGTGTAAATAAGTAACTGCAACATGTTCTTTTATTTAATAAGCGTTTTCGTTTGTTCCAGGTGTTAACTGCAGTGAAACGAACGTTACCCGTGAAGACTTCTAGAATAAGTATATAAAACTTAAGTGCCATTTAAAACCAGATTACCACAAGCAGTGATATATAGTGTTATCTAGTGATAGTGTGTAACCGTGATAAAACAAAACTAAATAGAGGTGCTAACACCAAAAGTTTTTAGTGTAAACCGTAACCAAAAAGAAGCGAAGCTGGCTCCGTACAAGGATATAATGAACTCATCGAGTATGAGTTCAACAGTGCCTACGATCAAGTGTGAAGATTCATCGCCGTCGCCGTCGGCACCAGTTGGGACCGACGGAGAGGGTAGCGGCGCTTATAACCTGAGTGTCAATGTCAACTTGAGCTCTGCCATGATCAACCTCCTAAGCGCAGAGAATCCAAACGTTGCCACGCTCCGAACGCCGGAGATCGTCAACGATGTAATCACCATGACCAATCCTTTGGATCAGTACAACAGCTACAACGATAAAAATTCCAATTTCAAGGTGAGGCAGTGTTTACCTTTTTTGTTCACATTAACTAATATCCAACGCATTGCTTCTGTGTTTATCTTTAGATTTAAATAATATTAGTTTATTTTAATTCCTATTCTTAGTATTATCTAAGATACTGTGTAAACACGATGAGTGATCAGGGCTTGAAGCCAGAATGCCGCCTACGGTTTTGGGCACACGCAGCTAGGAGCGGGCCGAAGGAGTCATCCCTTAAATTATGCAGTCGTTATTTGCATTGCATCCTGTTTCTGCAATGAGTGCCGTACGATCAGCATGCGCGATGAGAGCCTCCACAGGTCACATCCACACTGCTTGTGCGAATACAAAATAAGCGAATGTATATTGAACAGTTGCCAAGTATCATGCCACGTAACGTATCACGTGACGTACATCACAACCCCATTATAAACATTGGATAATACTGTTCTGGCGCCAGCATGGTTGGCATGAGGTCATGCACCTTATGCAGACCATTTATTTACACTCTTTAGGTAGACTTCGCGGCGCCTGCTGCTATCGAGTTATCTATATTTAGTTATCGCTATGGGTAAACATATTTATTTGCAATGTTGATTATGTGTGCATCGGCACTTGTCAGTTTGTGAATGAGTTTATTACTCTTAAATATGAACGAGGAATTCAGAGCGGAACACAACAATGGGACAAAAGAATAATTCGCTGTTATCAAACAGATAGTATTTATTTCATCTGTACCAGTTCTTTACTGATGTTGCCTAATTCTGTAACTGCGGCTTCTATAAACATACCATATAAAACCATAATCATATTAGATTAATATAATAAGAATAACATCAGGTGATATAAGAAGAATAATAATCAATGACAACTTATAACTGAAACCTGAAATGATGCAGTCTGCATCATTCATTACAGATTAAAAAGTTATGTTCATCCAAAAATAAATGTGCATCTTGGAATCAGATTTTGTGGAAATGTAGGTTATATTTAATACTAGCTTTCGCCCGCGGCTTCGCTCGCGTGAAATTCGGGACAAACACGTATTTACTCATTTATCTATAGAAGTACTCGTGTAAAGTTTCGGATAAAATAGTTCAACTAATCTGGTTTCCCCATACAAACTTTGGACCCCCGTTTCACCCCCTTAGGGGACGGATTTTGAAAAATCTTTTCTTAGTGTACCCCTAGACGTCATAAGGAACGTACGTGCCAAATTTGGAATCTCTAGACCCAGCGGTTTCGGCTGTGCGTTGATATATCAGTCAGTCAGGACTTTGAATTTTATATATATAGATAAGCTAAAAAATTTGACCCTCGGACTGCCAAATACGAACCGAGTGAACTTTTCGGTCTATAACTCGCTTCTTATTGACACTCTTTATTTCACAAAATGAGGGGCCCTACCGCCAAAGCTGAAGCCGATTACAATCAGAATTTTTGAATGCGAAAATGAAACTACTAGTTAGATTGTTGTTATATTTAGCTCACCTGGTAGAAACCCTAGAGCTCTACCAACTAAGGTGAAGATGTTTGTCATTAACTTTAACCTAAGATTCATTTTTTGAATCAAAAAACCAATGGTAATCGACTTCAGCTGCGGCGGTATATCTGTAAAACGACGGGAAGCAATGGCTAGTTTCACAAATTCGCACAAAATATATTTAACATCGAGTAAACACACAGCAGCTGTAAGTAACAGAATTTTTTAATTTGCGTCATCAAGTTTTGTAGGTTTTCCATACGAGGGGCTATTTTAAACCCATTGGTTTATATCTTTATAAAAAATACGAAAGTGTTCTGGATAATATTTTTGCTCCACAAATTTTGTTTGGGATTCACTTAGATTTTGGCAAAAAAACTTTTTTGGTTATGTTCATAGCTTATTAGATATAGGTGGGCCCTCGGATGGCTCCGTGCGATATGAGGGTGCAACTTTTACATTTGCACGGGCATTATTAGTTATTCAGTTACAGTGTTCTGTAAGGCAGAGGTACTCCCCAGTTTGGCTTGCTGAAATTAAACATTCTGTTATGCCTCACATGGCTCCTTTTACTTTCCCTTTCACCAGAAGAGCTTCGGTGACTGTCAGGTGGGGTGCACCATGTGCAAATAGATACTTGCACGTGGTGACTGGATTGTGTAGACTGGCGAGCGGAGATTCAGATGAATCTCCGCTCGCCAGTCTACAAAACTTCTTATTTATATATTGATACAAGTGTACTATTAAAATTTGAGAATACCATAAGGATGTATGGATGTTCATGTTTGTTACTCTTACCTGTGAAGTAAAAGGCTGAACGGATTGTGATGAAATTTGGCATACATACAGAACATAAACGATAATTTTTGTCCTTGTACTGTGACGAAGCAAGGGGCAGAAGTTAGTATCATCAAAACGAAAATTTACGAGAGAGAATGTTTCACGCGTAAACGGCACAATAGAATCTATCATCTAAAAGGATAATTCTTATCCCAGTAGGTAGGTAGGTACTGTGTATACAGGACATATGCTGTATACGCATATACATATGAAATAGTCTTTCAAATGAATTTACTCGTATATATATTTATACATTGTAGCTATTGTTTTACGTATCACCTATGTGCGATGGGCGCTGACCTGAAAGTGTTCCATTAGTAGTGTCCGGTGCAGTGGTTCTCAACGGGAACGAGATAAGCATGACGATCTACCTGCTTGCGAACATTTTTGGCTTAAAATCCAGTTAAATAAATCCAAAATTTTGTTATTTAGAAATAACATTTCAACTTGAGTGAAAAAAGTAAATGACTCGACAATAACTGTAGACACTTGCAACTGGGAGTTTCACGCTTTGCCGTACCCATTGGCAATGAGGCATGTCTTTGCAGTCTTTCTGGAGGAATGGAATGGAGGAACACCATCTCTAGAGGAATGAATTAGGCACGCCCTTCCGTAAGGTTCCGTAGTGGTAGTTTTCTAGATGTACTGCTCCACCTTAAACGTGAAATATAGCTGCACTATATCTCGACACCAACCCATAATCATCCCACTGTTGGGATAAGGGTCTCCCTTCAATAGAAGGGAGTATAGAGCATACACCAGCATGCTGCTCAACTGCGGGTTGGCGGAGCCCTGCGTTTTATAGCCATCCAAAGGGCACTCTTTTAATGACTGTCATTTATGATTATATATCTTATATATATAAAAGAAAGTCGTGTTTGTTACAACACTTATAACTCGAGAACGGCTGGACCGATTGCCATGGTTTTTGATTTGTTGGATTTATTTCCGTCCTGAATAGCAGAATAACTCTTAAAAACATTGGAAAATTCTCGAAAAAATAAAATAAAAGAAAAAACATTTTCCCATACAAATGAAAGTGTCAGTTGAAAAAGGGATTACGATATATAATGGTTGTCAAATATCAAAACGTCAAATCGATTGGTGTCACTTTTATGTCGCGAAAGTTGTCTGTGATTTGTTATGAAAATATAAAAATGTCAAATCGATAGGGGTGAAAACGCTTTTCCCATGGGGTTCGAGCGCAAGAATCAAATCAGAGTAAACATCAAAAGAAATGACAATTACAAATCACCAAAATGATAAAACCTATTTCAAAACTAAAAAAAAAAAAACAAGATGAGCTAATGATAACAACCGGGACCGACGGCTTAACGTGCCTTCCGAAGCACGGAGGAGCTCAAGATGAGCTAATGATAACAACCGGGACCGACGGCTTAACGTGCCTTCCGAAGCACGGAGGAGCTCAAGATGAGCTAATGATAACAACCGGGACCGACGGCTTAACGTGCCTTCCGAAGCACGGAGGAGCTCAAGATAAGCTAATGATAACAACCGGGACCGATGGCTTAACGTGCCTTCCGAAGCACGGAGGAGCTCAAGATGAGCTAATGATAACAACCGGGACCGACGGCTTAACGTGCCTTCCGAAGCACGGAGGAGCTCAAGATGAGCTAATGATAACAACCGGGACCGACGGCTTAACGTGTCTTTCGAATCACGGAGGAGCTCGAGGTAATATAAACCCATCCGTGTACAGGCTACGGTCGACGTTGCTTAACTTGCGTGTTCAATTAGACTGACACGCGCAATGACGCCATCGAGCTTCTCTATTATTTTCTACTATTCATTGTTTTAATTCCATAAAATCATAAATTTAGTTCAGCTAATATGTACCACGACATTCATTGATTGTTAGGCGGTACGAAGTTCGCCGGGACAGCTAGTATGTATATAAATATCATAATGACAACAGCTGGGACCGACATCTTAACGTGCCCTCTGAAGTACGAAGGAGCTCAAAGTAAATAAACATATTAATTAATAGACAGGCTCCGGTCGATGTTGCTTAACCTGCGTGATCAATTAGGCTGATACGCCCAACGACGCCATCGAACTTCTCGTGCTCGTGCCCATGCTCTACCTCACTCTCGCAAAAATATAATGCACGTTACATTGGCTTTGGCTGTAAAGATGGTGCTACTAACGACTGTTCTATGTGAAACATCTGATGGCTGGCTGTTGAAGTAGCGACGCGTCGCCACGCGCTTGTATGTCTGCGACTCAGTATCATTCTTTCAATGAGTATTGCATAATAATGATTGTAAAAACTCGATTATCGAGTCTTGTCGTAGGTATTTTCTTTTATATACATATATGTTTTAAATATCTATTTACAAACTAATAATATTTGAAGGTAAATCCAAAAGTTTACATTTCATTAAGATTTAAGTGGACAAACAAGCAACATTGTGTACAATATTTCAAATGAAATAAAACAAAATATTACCTACCTAGTCGATAATAATGTATATTTGCGTGCGATCATAAAGCAAATTATACCATACTAATAATAAAATTTAACTAACATAATCTAGGACCGAAGCACAAAACTTTTGTTGCAATGTCGCATCGCAGAAACGGAAAAATCTGCGACCTCGTTCGACGCTTCGCAAGAACACGCGAATTGAATTGCATCGTGCATTCCTGTAAAGTTACGTGATTTCATTCCTATATCTTCAAAGTGTGTTACTAGTTTAAAAATCGTACGTTCAAATTGACGATCGTCGATGGAATAGTCAGCTAAACTATGGCACTGGATGGAAGTCGCCCTCAGCAACTTGCGGCACAGTTTTCTACGTAACGCATTACGTCCATTATCATTTTTGTATTTAATCCTTCATTACTGAATCACGGATTTAAAATATCTACCTATTTTAACATAAGCGATGCCGTATTAATAAAAAAATATTATTTTAACCAAAGAGGTTTAGAACCTCACTGTTAGGGCACGTGTCTACTAGCAATTCATTTCCCTTTGTCATTACAGGGCGGAAGCGGGAACGACTCTAACTCTTCCATGTCAAACGGTTCATCTGCTACTTCACCGGCCTCGAGTACTCCACCAAGTTTACAAAAGGTAAATATTACCCCTTAATACATTATTATACGTAGAATATATCAGAAAAAAATGTTAGTCACATTGTCGTCAAATTATAAAGCTTTACCGGACAACAAAGATTCTTTTCATAGTTTCTGTCAGCCATAACATGGCAATGTTTAATTTACATGTATAATAGGTCGGGGAAAAAGTCTTTTCGCATTATAGTATGTATGAACTTGTAATAAAATCTCTTTGGTTATACCATTTGTATCTAGCAGGTTTTGATATCTTTAAAAAGTTTAAATTTTAAAAAAGATAATTCCAAATTCAAATTAGGTAAATGTGTGATTTTCATTTGTTTTTTTTACTGTCAAGATGAGTGAATCTAATGAAGAAATTCGATACATTTTAAAATTTTACTACAAAAAAGGTAAAAATTCAACGCAAGCTGCGAAAAAAATTTGTGACGTTTATGGACCTAGTGCAGTGTCTGTGAGAGTAGCACAAATTTGGTTTAAGCGTTTTCAATCCGGAAATTTTGATGTCAAAGATGCACGTCGCTCTGGTCGCCCTGTTACGGATAAAATGGATGCCATTTCTGAAAAAGTGGAGCAAGATCGGCATATCAGTAGTTACGACGTAGCTGAAGAACTAGGAATTGACCACAAAACAGTTTTGGCGCAATTGAAAAAAGCTGGGTACACTAAAAAGCTCGATATTTGGGTGCCTCACAATCTCACTGAAAGAAACCTAATGAACCGTGTACTCATTTGCGATTCTTTACTACGACGTAATGAAAGCGAACAGTTTTTGAAGAAGCTTATAACTGGTGATGAAAAGTGGATCACGTACGACAAGAACGTGCGAAAAAGGTCGTGGTCAAAGGCCGGTCAGGCTTCACAGACTCTGGCAAAACCCGGGTTAACCCGCAACAAGGTGATGCTGTGTGTATGGTGGGATTGGAAGGGTATTATTCATTATGAGCTGTTACCGCCAGGCAGGACTATCGATTCTGAACTCTACTGTGAACAACTGATGAGATTAAAGCAAAAAGTTGAGAGAAAGCGGCCGGAATTAATTAGCAGAAGGGGTGTGATTTTTTATCATGATAACGCTAGACCTCACACATCTTTAGCCACTCAGCAACAATTAAGAGAGTTTGACTGGGAGGTGTTAATGCATCCGCCGTATAGTCCTGACCTTGCACCTTCTGATTTCCACCTGTTTCGGTCTCTTCAGAATTCTTTAGGCAATGTCAGGTTACCATCACGAGAAGACTGCCAAAACCACTTGTCGTAGTTTTTTGAACAGAAGTCCCAAAATTTCTATAGTAATGGGATCATGTCTCTACCTACAAGATGGCCAAAAGTTATCGAACAAAATGGCACCTACATACTTTAGTTAAATGTAAATAAACTTTATTAAAAAATGTTTTGAATTTTCATATAAAATACGAAAAGACTTTTTCCCCAACCTAATATGTATTATGTTAGAAGCAAGGTAATGAATGATTTATCAACATATTTGGGTTAGCTTAGGTCATGCTTGTGATCACCAAAAGCCAAGCGAGTGGGGCAAGCGAGGCTCGAGGGGTCTGGTGTGTGTACCTCATCTACCAACACATCATCACAAACATAACCTAAACTAATTCAACTATGTCGATAACTAGTGAATTATATTGCTTCAAATTTTTTTGCCAAGGGGCTGCGGAATCACTTAAGTTTAACTGGCTAAACTTAATATTATCTTCACACCTATCTTTAACCGTAACATATTATACAAAAATAAGGTTCTGAAATGTTATCGAGCAACATACTGGCATGTTCTTTTCAGACGGGTCAACCAGGAATCAAGATGCCAGAGGGGCAATTCTCGTAATTAAAATATAGTCAAAATTCAGTTTCGATCCAGTCTCGATCTCACAAATGTCACATTTGGTATTCTCTTAACACAATACGTAACTTCAAAATTAAATTTAAGCGGGATTATATCGAAATATGAGTGAAAATTAAACAAACTAAGAATGTTACTATGCCAACAACAAGAATTGATAATAATTAATTAATGAAATCAAGTATATAATTTTAGTCAATTCACAATTCAATCTCGATTCGGTCAACTTTCAATCTGCGTTCGTAGAAAAATTACGAGAATTGGCCTTCAGCTTGAGCTCTCCTTATTATGATCCCATTTATAGTACGATCTTGATACTTGGTCGTTGCGAACTTTTCTGGGCAACGAACAGCTACCTTGTATTACAACAATATTTAATCTATAGACCGCATTTGTGTTGCAATAGTTAACCTATAATGCTACTGGACCGATATAAAAAAATATGAATAGTAAATACATACATAATTATGAACTTGCATGATGTTCTTCTGACGAGATTCTTTTAGAAACATTTCCATAACGGATAAACCTTTGCCTAGGTCATTAGCGCAGACAATGAGCGGACGGAATGAATGAGAGACGTGAGAAAAACTGCCTTCACATAAGGGCAAGTGCAGCAACTATTAACAGGCGATTTGCATAAACTTTAATAATTTCTGCAAACTTAATTCCGGGTTCCGGATAGCTTAAAATGTTTAATTAAAAAAATATAAATTGTAAAACTGGTTATTCTGCAATCTTGCCAATTAGATGAAAAGTAAAAGAATTAAGCTATCAAAGCACTATTCTGAAGTAAGTGAAAAAAATAGATATTCCAAATGTAAATTTAAACCAAATTTGATGGACCGTCTATTCTCCGGAGTCGGAGACTAATTAATCGTAAGTACTAAATTAATCGTAATTATTAATCAAACATAGGTCTCAGGCTAGTCGATTAATGCCTGATTAATTAACCCACCTTAATTAAAAATCAATTATATGTTTTCTCACATTTCAATTGTGAATCGTACAATGATATTAATTGCATTGCTCTACCATGCATAAGTACTAAGTAATACCGATTAATGGTTGAGAATAATAAAATCTTGAACCTACCTTGATGGGATCATCCAATCAAGGTGAAGACCGTGAATCATTGATAAACATTAATAAAAAAAAATCACTCACGACGTACAATTATCTGTGAATTCTTATCCATGGGCAAGGCATATGTGAAGACAAATAAGCATTCGTCTTAATTATGTCATCATTGATCATCATTGAATGGACACTTTATGTACGGATGTACAAAATTACAGTGTTTATCAATAATAACATATACTTAATATTAATATCAATAATTACGTACAATCACTAAAACATTTGCTGCGAATATGGCATAAGCAATTATTAAGCTCGACTTAAACAACACGTGGGTATGTAACCTTCGCATTATTCAGTAATCTACCTTGAGAGAAAGCAAGTTTGTTCAGCGCAGAGCTAATTTAAAAACAAAGATTGAACTGCACTAAAATTTAACTATAATCGAATGAGAAAACCTTTATAAAAGGGGTTAGATGCGGAAAGCGGAAGATCGCATATAGTGCAAGCATTTTGGGAGGCCTACATCCAGCAATGGGTAGATAATAGTGATGATGATGAATAAGAATTGATTCCGAGCGCGTGAAAATTTCTCCAGTTCGCCAGATGACCAAATGTGGTGACTGTCATTACCTCGATTAGCGCCGCACTGTCGCTAACCGAATTTTCTACGTCGGAAAGCATACGAAGCCTACCTGATGTGAAGCATTTCCCAAAGAGTATCAATTGCACGTTGTTATCCCGTAGCTAACTGATAATCAGAGTCGCAGGAACATAACAACTTTCCTGGGGCTAAATTTAGGTTATTTTGCACACTAGCCCATCTGGGGAACTCCACTCGACATAAGAGAGTAAAGTAACTCTTGTCTAAGGACAAGATTTACTTTACTCTGTGGATTCCACCTTAGTGGAATTCTCCAGATAACTACTTGACTATACCCTGCCTCTCTTGACAGAGCAAAGTTTACTAACTGATGAGGTGGACCCCTCAATTTGATCACATGCACAAAATAGACAACAACTGTGCCCTGTTGCACAACTGATTAACACAAACACTGGCGAAAAAGGTAGAGCACAACGATGTTGTCACATAGAAAAAGTTTTTTGCCATTTCTGATGTTTCTAGTAACTCCAGCCTCAGTTGGACCGATAGTCATTAGATTTACATTTTTTTAAATCTTTTGAATAAAAATGAAACCTACTCAAAAATTTAAGTTGATCTTATAAAAACCTATCTCTGTAACTCCCCATTAAAATTTCCCCCTATATTATGCATTCATAAATTCTCGTTAGTCAAAGACGATTTTGTGTTTTTCAGACGCGTTCGGAACTAATAAAGGCCGGCCTGAAACAGTCCATAGAATCGAAACGAAAGATGTCTGGCAGCGACAACGAGGTCAGCATGAAGCGGCTCAAGAAGGAGGAGAGTGATGAGGAATACGACAGCAGTCATACCATGACGCACAAATATGAAGGGGTCAGTATGATTGTAAATTAAAGATTTAGTTAACGGAGGAGTTGAGGAGCTCGATGGCGTCGTTGCGCGTGTGAGTCTAATCGAACACGCAAGTTAAGTTAATGTCGACCGTTGACTGTCCATGGATGGGTTTATTTATCTAGAGTTCCTCTGTGCTTCGGAGGGCATGTTAAGCCATCGGTCCTGGCTGTTGTCATTAGATGATAGTCGTTAAGCCAAGTCAATGGTCTTTAGGTGGCTTGAAAACACTGGCCTCCGCCAACCCGCAGTTGAGTAGCGTGGTGGAGTATGCTCTAAACTCCTTCAATTGAGGGGAGATCCGTATCCCAGCAGTGAGATGGATAAGGGTTGTCGACGAAGTTAACGCAACCACAGCATGGTACTTACACTCCCTGCTGATTTCTCGTATCAACCTCATCTCCCTCCCTAATTGAATCTGGAACAGTTCCTATGGCAACGCCCTCACAAACGTTCAGTGACGCTTTGCATACACGTTAGTGTTTATGTAAGCACAGTATAAGTAATAGGTAATAGGTAACGACGAGACATTTGTAGTGGTCCGTGTGAGGAGTAACGACAGGCAGTAGCTAGAATAAGTAAATAATCTAACTTCTCCGCAGCATTCGCATGGAGTTTGTGAAAATAGTCCAAGAACTACTCTAAAGTTCAAGGCGTTCAAGCTATCTCAAAACTTATCTTTCTAAATTTTGTCTTATTTGATTCTGTGGTTTTAAAGATTATCCATTAGGTACTGGCCAGCACAGACAGAGGAATAACTGGAAAACAATTTCATCAAAATATATTTAAATTTAAAATGTGTTTTAATAGCAAGCATTATAACCCACATATGTATAGAAGGCTATTTCAATAAAATTGAGTTTAGAAGGTAGTTATTTCAATGTTACAGACACTCCGATCTTATACACAGAAAAAAAACATAAAAATCGATCTAGCCGTTTCGGAGGAGAGCGGGGAGCGACCAAAAAGCACCGTGACATTAAGTTTTTACATAAATTTGTAGTGACTAGTACCTCTATTTATACTATGCTAGTACTCTACTGCTATGTCAAATCGGTAGTCTCTTCCTCACTAGCGCTACATGACCGAATTGTGGCCTATTGATCGATGAGGGATAGCGCATACATACACGCACACAATTACTCGCTTTGTGTATATAACAATAATAACCTAGGATCGTCAATGATTAAAACTACTATACATATTAAACAGATTACGTCTCGACCGAAAAGTTTTCCAAGTTATTTTATAAAAAAACATAACGTATTCCAAATTATACCTAGTGCAGGCATGTTTCCCAAACTGTACCTCATGAATTCATAACAAGTCGGCGGTCATCAAAAAACACTTGCCTACCTTCCATTGCACGCTTACACGTGTGAAACCGTAGTAGACTCCTAGTTTGCATTAAAATGTATTACTTTCTTTTATAATGTTCGAGAACCTAGGTTATTGATCTTAATACACTGAATATTATACGGATAATAGCCAATGCACACTTCCACATATTCTCATACAATTCTCGGTCACCTTGACACAACGGAGTGTACCTAGGTAGGTACTATGCAAAGAAAATCTACTACAATATTTTCCGAACAAAACAGCTCGAGAATACTAACAATACCTAGCTATTGATAAACATGAGATGGCACTGCGCGGCAATACCTAAGCTTTGTGAAACGAGGACACTCGTCTATCGTAGGTATAATCATTAAAATGTTAATCTCAAGCATTTCTCTTGACTAGAAACGGCTAAGAATTTTATGCTAGTGCTTGCATCTTGCATTAAGAAGATTATAGCGTCAAGATAATCTTGTACGGGAAAGACTTTGCGAGTAATACATTAAAATGTAAAAATATGTCATAATTACGAGAATGCATTTTGCCAAATTAAAAAATAATAACAAATTTATTGAAAAAAAATATATAAAATAGGAGGAGAAAGCTGTTCTTCTTACATTAAAGAAAAAGAAGTTGCAAACTAAACGATTCAAGTCGGCTTTGGCTTCTAACGTTCCCTAAATCTCGAAAGATTTTGGAATCCGCACTTGGATGACTATGTCAATCGAGCGAGAGCACAAAACGTATTTCAATCATTGAGATATAAGTACTACGTACTAGAGAAGCTATCTAATGTAATAGTTTTGTTCATTTTTAATTTTTTTTGAAGCTAAAATCCGCTGAAGCGCTAAAACAATAAATATGTCGTCCAACCAAACAATTAAAACACAAAGCGCTAAAGCGCATCAAAGGTACACTCACAATGTGCCGTGATTGGTCGGTAGTATAATTTTACCCGTATAGATTAAGTAATATAGAAGGAACGACATTTATACCTATCTTAATTTGGGGTGTAAGTAGTTCATCAATATCTTTGAACCAAAGCTATCTCCACCTGCACACGGTGCACCCTGCTGACTGACAAACGAAGCTCTGGCTGAAATAGAGGTAGGTAGCGTAATTCTAAGCAACCCGGCTGGGGAATGTACCTCCACCTCAAAGAACATCGCAGCCAAATAACAATTAGCTTGAGGGTTGTTGTGTTCCTGCGAGTGAGTGAGGTCACCATAAAGGAACGAAATGCTGCGTTGGCAGCGGGGGTAGCGGCGCGCGAGCGATATTTTATGTTGCGAGCGTTAATATAGCTACGATAACCGCTTCACATCAGGCGGGCCGCATACTTGTCTCCTCGTTCGTGAATAATCTGACGGTAACCACGTTTCTTCGCTGCGATTCTTCTGAACAAATCTTATCCATGGTTCTCTTGTTTCATGACATGGCTGAGAAAACCTTTAAATCCAAATAGTAATAAAAATATTATCTTTAATGCATTAACATTTTCTTATCGTCATTATTATATTAATGTTAAGTCCGTATACGTCAACAGTGTCACCTCTGCGCAAATAAATGCTAGCTAATTACTCTTTGACATTCACAAACATGGCCGTCCGCGTCGTCGCGTCTTCACGAGTAACAATTCATAAAATATACCTAATTAAAATAAGCATGTTTTAAAGATAATATTATATTGAACTTACTTGTGAAAGGTTATTCCTTGACTTTTACTTATGATTCTTGAGTTGTTAGAACAGTATGTCAATGCACACGAAGTCATATTTTAAGGAATAACTTCGCACTAGAGACACCTCACACGTGTACGCGCTTGGCACAGACTAAGTGAGGTTAAGTGTACGCACCCAACGTCGTCTTACAAACAATCGCGTTGAAGTGTCTCCTCTAGTACGTAGTACTTATATCTCAATGATTTCAATCGGCTTATTCATACACTTCGCTAATAAAAAAATGTAACGAATCATTGTTACATCGTCATCATAATGAAGGTTTCTATAGTAGAACTGTAACATTTCATGCGTGTTCAACTGTACAGTCAATAAAACAAACAAGGCTCGTGGATATCAAGTTTTCTCAAAACTAGTGAAATAAGCCTGCATGCGCGCATAGTCCTTACAAGAATGGTATAACTCTACATTTTGGGAATCCATGACGACACGTACAACATTGGCAAGGAACAGCACTTAAGGGAATAGTTACTTGGCTGCGGTATTCTGCGAGGTGGACTTACTTCCCCAGTCTGGCCGCTATACTTAATATCTTATATGTTTATTTAAACATATAAGATATTAAGTATAGCGGCATATAAGAGACATAGAATCATCTAATTGCGAATCATATTTTGCCCTAAGTAAGCAAGACGTCTATGGGTACCTCACAACAAAAGTACCTAAGGTAGATAAGTATCTTAAAGAGTTTTTAGTAATAACTCTTTAACATGAACAAATATGTACGTAGGTACATATTTACATATAGGTACATATTTTTATGTAAATACTTGTATAATACAACTCGTATTACATCGTAAAACAACGTAGAAAACAAATAGACGTGACGATGCAATCCGGAGCTATCCTGAATATGTTGTCAGGAGCATGGCCTACAAATAAATTGTTTTATTAAGTTACAATGTTATTAACTGCGTCCCAACCAGGAACTAGTACGAGTATCGCGAACCGTATCAGAGCTAGCTTTTATTGCTACTCCCATTGCATTACAATTCAACGGTTTTATTGAAGTTTTATAGGCTGACGAAGAAGGCATCGCAAATGCCGGCTGTAAGCGTGACTGAACTCCTGATATTGAAAGTTATGACAACGAGGAATCGCTTGGGTAGTTCGCAATAATAACGCAATATAATTTTTATTTGATCTTATATTAACAACCGCTTGAGATGATTTTGGAGTTAAAATTCCTAAAGAAATAGATATCAGATTTATCGATGCAAATTCGTGCTACTTCGGTCACAGCTTCGGTCCCTACTGGCCGAGAGAATTCCGAGAAATTTAGGAATCATTCGATACCACAGACACTTCATTTCAAAGCAGCCTGGGATCCTACCGTCGATACTGAAGACAAACGATAAATACAAATTTCAGCTTAGTCGATAGAGCTACCGGCAAAATATACTAAACACAGTTACTACTAAATTGAAGTTTACCGAAGCCGATTTCCATAGGTTTTTTTGAATGCGGAAATCAGCATTAAAAAAATTCGATAGCAATCGGCTGCGACTCCGCCTCCTAGTTAGATAATCTTAATCTGATCGTATTCAATGTATACGATAAGTAGTTCTATTTGACCTCCTTCTTTGAATTGGACTGAATTTGACGTCATAGACTCTCACAGTAACGTAAGAATAATATTCACACATTTCACACCACATGATCAAGGAATAGGTACTCATTCTTCTGCTGCGATACGGGTCACCTTTCTATATAAAGAGTGTTACTCCATGTTTTCAATAGCTGATTTGTATCACGTTTACAGGTCAATCAAAATAAATCAAGTTCTCAATTCGGCTGTATTTTTTTTAATAATTGTTACTTAATTACTCCGTGATTTAAAAACCGATTTGAAAAAAACTTTTTTTATTTGAAAGAGTATACTTCCAGATTGGTCACATATTTTTTTCATTATCTTCATTATCAAGCTGTATCTATCCACTGTTAGGTTTGTTATTTAATTACTCCGCCATTTATAAACCGATTTGAAAAACTTTTTTCATTTCAAAGAGTATACTTCCAGATTGGTCCATATTTTTTTATCATCATCATCAGCCTGTATCTACATACATAAATGTACAGTAATGTTTGGAGTCGATTTGTTTTGTTAAAATTATTCAAAATAATTATCTACCTACGCAATTGTTTTTATAAGAAATCTTGTTATGTATTTATAGTTAACGCCAGAAGACGAGGAACGCAGACGGCGAAGAAGAGAACGGAACAAAATCGCAGCAACCAAGTGCAGATTGAAAAAACGGGAGCGGACAGTAAACTTGGTTACTGAGAGTGAAGTACTGGAGACGCAGAACATTGAACTGAAGGCTCAACTAAAGGTACGATGCAAAAGTCTACTACTAAGGGTTTATAAGGGATCCGTAAGCTATAGACGATAAGGTCGAGATATTTGGTTTCTTAAAAAAAAAAAAAAATATTTAGGGCGTCAGTGACTCACCACAATCTTCAGAGACAAAGCCAACCTCACCTGCACGTGGTACTCCCTGCCGACTTGCGAAAGGCCTCTTTAGCTAGTCGAGGTCGCGGGTTCGATCCCCGCACAAGACAAACAATTGTGTGCATGAACATCTCTGTTTGTCTTGGTCTGGGCGTTTTGTATGTATTTACAAAAACAAATGTATGTAAGTACATTAATCAGTCGTCTAGTACCCATAGTACAAGCTTTGCGCTTAATTTGGGAGTAGATAGCACTGTGTAAATTGTCCAGAAATATTTATTTATTTCTTCAGTTGTCTTTTGTTTTGTCATATATGTCGCTACTATGTTACTTTATCCATCTTAATTACTCCCTCAGTTGGTATCAGTAATGACGTCGGTAGGTAATGGATGTAAATTAGTATTTAAATTACCTACCTACATTAAAGTTAATGATGTAGTTATCTACATGTCCGACTTGGCATAACGACGCGACGTCTTTCAAGATTGACGACGTGCCGATTCTTATGCTCTTTATTTATGAGAAATCATCATAAAAGGCGTTGATACTAATTAGTTATTTATGACATACAGGCAGGCGAATACATATTTTGATTCCAAAAATAGGTGTTAGGTTAACATTCAATGACTACATATCTTCAGCTCGGTATGTAGAGCTCTAGGGTTTATACCAGTTAAGCTAAACACAATTATTACCACCAATCTAAGCTGAAGTTTGATTTTCGCAATCAAAAATTCTGATGGTCAGGTCAGGTCAGAGCGTCAGCGGTAGAGCCCCTGAATCACCATGAAACGTGGATAATCCACAGAAATGTAAATAACAAGACATTGTTAATTTAGATTTCTGTGGTATCAGTAGTTTCCTTTAAACGGGAAACATTTTTTCCGTTTCTTAGCTCACGACGTGCTTACATTATTATAACATTATTTATTTTTTCAGGACTTGGAAGTACAAAAACGGCAATTGGTAGACATGCTATCCCTCCACGCGTCTTCGTGCGTTAAAAACAACAACGGTAATACAAGGCAGTCACCAACCACGCCCTTCAACATGGTCAGGTCCTACGAATCGCCAACAACATTCCCAACAAACTTCGATGCTCAGTCACCCTACATTCGACCAGAGTCGGCTAATGTCCTCGCATCGAGCTACACGTGCATCACACCAGTGAACGGAGACCCTTACATAGACAACATACCTTCACTCGACAGCATGTGCGTGGGTCCTCATATCGTAGATGTAGATTACACAAGACCTGACAGCGTCCTCAGCCTACCTCCAAATTCTGAAGGGCAATACGTCACCACAGACGGGTTTCTACCCAAAGCTATTGTGCCTCTCGAATCAGAACAGGAGTACTATGATACAGAGGTCAATTACCAACAGTGCAATACTTTCCCGAGCAACGTCTCAGACTCGCAAACAAAACTCAACGGTTTTAATGACCGATGCCTTGTCTAACAAATATCCATCCATGTTTTGCCGGGTCCAAAATTATTTTGACATCTATGTATACGTATATATTAAGCATTGGAGTTATACAAAATAATTCGAAATAGAGTATCACCGTTGATTTAATTCTTGCAATGGGGTTATATATTATAGATAGTTCATTTCAGATGTCGCCACTGAGTCAGCAATACTTTTAGTTTTACAGTCCTGGATATTAGTCCAGCACGCTGACGGTGCCACTGAAAGAGAAGGGATCGGGAAGGTAGAGGAAAGAGAGACCGTCGTGATGATGGGGAATTTTTATGTGTCGCTCAATCAACGTTTGGAATATAGTCGTGTCATAATTATTGCAAAAAGTAGTAATAAAATTGCGGTTTTGCAGCGGCATTTTCTGTGTTGACTAAATGACTTAGGGATACTACAATAACGAGGCGGATGCTGCAATACTCTCTTTTAGAAAAATAAAAAGATAAAAATATATTTTACTTAATAATTACAGAAACTATTCCGTTTCTTAATTTCTTGAAATAACAGCAAGCTCGATAGTGTGATTTTACTGCAATTTTAGGAAAAGTGCTGCCGTCTGTTACGAACTTTAAGTTTATAATCCCATTGATTCGTGTTTCAAATGTCGTTGTGATAAAACAATTTAGAGGTTAGCAGATATGTTTAAAATATTTTTTGTATCTCATATTTTAAATAGATTACCAGAAAGATGCGGCGGGGATTTATTTCGAAACGAATCGTATGTCTACTGTGTAGAACAACAACATTATTATGGTGCCTATAATACCTAGATTAGGTACATGAACTGGAATGATCATTTCACAATTATATACAGTAACGTCTGAATAAATAATGGGCATTGGTTTAGTTCGTATTTCTGAACATGGCTGACGTTTATTACATAATATATCGTATGAAGTTTTCATATATAGTTTTGTAAATAATATGCAATGGGAGATTATACAACTCTATATGTATCCACTGTGTTGAACCTCTATCATCACTGACTCATTTGCTGTGCAGCTCGCACTGCTTGCAACTAAGTAACTGTTTAAACTGTTGTCCAAACATAACAGAGAGTTTTATACCTCATACTTTGTCGTCTGACAAAGTTGAAATTTCGAATATTTTTAAGACCTAATTACTTTTGGAATCGTAATTTATATAATTCGAGTATTTACGATGCCCATTATTTATGCTGAAGTATGTACTTGTACTTTGTTATGGCAGATTGATGTTCAGTTTCGTCACATTAAGAAGTTTATAATTTCATTTTATTTGTTCTTTTTTGTCACATTTAAAACCCGTGTAAAATCAGTGTCGTGTACAGTAACATGAGCAACTGTGAAACAGTTTGTTGGTAGGTATGTCACATAATATTTTATTTTTATTTAGTTGTTTAATGTCTAACATTAATTACCACATTAATTTTATTCTTTAAGTTCTATGATTTTGCTTTGATCTGTACAAAATATTGTGAAAAAATTGCAAATTGAGATCTGAATTTTTCGGTGGTATAATGTTTGATTGAGACTAAGGGTGCTTACTGATTCGTCGGTGCGGTAAGACAAATATATCCTAAATATCTTTTTTATCTTCGCTATACAAAAAAAGAATATATAATTAGTTACCATGTATCCTTTCGGAATATGTCGTAATAAGAGCTAGTGTGCTGAACGCTTGTCAGTCTAGTAATCAATGTAAATAACTATTCCCACAGGTTTAACTTGATTAAATAGAGAGAAAAAAATCAACTTCTCCATACAAATTATTCGAGTAACTGATCACTTTTTTTCGAGGAAACCTGGTTTATAGCAAAACTTATTCACGTTAACGAGTAGAATTATCAATTTCAGTTTAAGACATCCCGTATAAAACATAGAGAAAAAGATGTAAAGCATGTAATTTTGCCTCACTAAAACGAAATGGCTATGCTTAGCTACATGCTTTGTTACGAATAAAGCACTGATAGTTGTTCTACAGCCAAACTAGCAGTTACAAGGTAAATGAACTAGTATATATTGAGGGCAATATAAAAAGAAAAAAAAAAACAAATAATACATGGACATTAAAATATATTTTTCTCTATGGATACGCAACGCATTGCATCGGCAAATTAGAAAGAGGCCTTAATGAAAATGTGTAGAGATTAAATCGGTATAATTTTACGCTAAGCTGTATTTTCTAGTCTGTATGTTTGTGACTTCGTTGAGAATTGATGCCTAAAAGACACTAAATGACTAAACTATACACCCAAACATCACATTATCTATGTATTCCAGTACAAGTTAATAATATAGTAATACAGTACCTCTTGTTAAATTCCGAAAATATATTTTATGTTACAGAATATATTCACAGATTATATGTAATATTCATAATACGTTACAATCGTTTAATATAACATAGATTTAAGGTGCTTTAACTTGGCATAAGACGTGATAAATAATTAGTTTATATTAAGATTAAATGCGTTTACTTGTTAAAAAGGCAATTTAATACGTTCATAACATGTTAGGTCACATGCATTAATTTGGATTAATAAGTTCATTAACTGTTACAAAGCATAATCATTAATGTCAGTGTAAAAAATAGTACGGTTTTCATTCTAAAAAAATGTGTCCATTTTGTTGAATGAATTAAGCAAGGACTGGATAAATCAGAAGGACATTGCAAGTTGTGTATACTGCATACATTGAGACATTTTAGACAGTATCTAACCTAGTTGGCTAACATTCATTTTGCCCGCCAGAAATATCAAAGATAAGTATTGCTTTGTAAAGAAAACTTAAACGAAACATTGTTCGATGACAAGACGCATACTTTAATACACGTTGTACAATGGGACATTAAATGTGAGGCAAATTGATTATTTTGAACATTAATTCAAATTAAAGAAATGTGACCTTATTATCTATGTTAGATTTAGATACTTATAATATACTTTCAAATCCATGATATTGTGTCTGTTATAAACGGCAGTTTGTTACTTTGTTGATATTTTTTATGATAGCGTGCGTTTATAATAAATAGCTGTAGGTTGAACTTCTCTGAACTACATTTGTAATTTAATATTTTTATATTCTGAAATAGAAAATATCTCTAACTGGTCGTCCCTAAGCCAAAAATTAAAGCATATAGTTGATTGCATAATAACTGGAGTTGTACTGTTTTGCAGTTATAATATTACGCGTCTTATTTTATGGCTGAAAATCGTCAAAATATTATATATATATATTATATTTGTAAATAATAATGCCAAACTTTGCGGTCTATTATCACACACACACAATACTATTACTGAACTAGCCTAATAATGTTACCGAGTATATAGTCTCGTTTGTGTTTAATTACTTTCACAAAGTTCTTCTGAAAATATGTTTAAAAATGTAGTTCAGATAAGACTATGCAGATCCATCTAACGTCAGTGCCTTCTGCGTACCAGTGATCCTAGTCTACTGACTGCCTTGCAGTGTGAACGTCAGTCGTGCGAGCATTTATTTTTATATTGTTGACAACATGTGATAAAGTGAAAATAGCTATATGCTAAATATTTTGTACAGAAATGTTTAAATTATAATATACATTTCTTGTATGACAAGAATTCGAGTCTCTAAAGGTAGAGTTCCATTTGACCGCACGAAATTGCACCGAGCGGACTTTAAAAATCAGATTGATTGGATTTTAACCAATCAATAACAAAATAATGCATGCTTTATTTTGTTATATGAACTCATTGAAACGTCAGTAAAAATGAGCCTGTCACAATAGATCATTTTGGTTTAATAGATTAAACATTATGTTATTTTTTCTGACGTATGTTTTTTATATACTAAAATATCTCACTTCTCTCTATCTCACGCCTTAATTTTATCTACTTACGCTATATCTCGAGAACTAATATTGGTGTGATGCGAGTCAACTGGAGCTCAATCCTCAAATTATTTTTAAGAATAGTTTTAGTATTTTCCCAATAAAATGTAATGAACTTCATCGCACAGATTTATCATGATATTCATTTGCAGTGAATTTACTCACATGTTAAGTCTCGACTTTTTTAATGTGAAGTTCATCGTATTTTATGATTTGTTGTTTTTACTTGGATAGTACCGTCGTAGTAATCTTACTTGTAAGATTAACTTTAGAAGGTATAGTTGTGACTTTTAGTTTTACACAAAAATTGATTCCCTTGCAATTTACTCTGGAGATTAGTGTTCTATTTTATATTTAACTTTCAAAATCTCGACTTTTTGGCAATATTTATTAAAAGTTTTTTTTTTGTTCTTTAAAATGTTGGTTTCTTACAAAATGGAAATGATTTTCGTGTAGATGTGTACGTATTGCGGATATTTTATCCAGACTTTTTGCTATTCCTATTTCTACTTCCAATTAGTGGATAGTTGTGATAGTACATTACTATTACATAATACTTTTGGTTGTAAGTTTAAATCTGCTAGTATTAATTTGTTTAACAATTTATTATTATATATTAAGATAATTGTCTGTAAATTATTTCGTATTTGTCTTAAATTTTTAAAGTTGTAATAATATTTATCTTATCACATTTTACTTACCCACATTTTCCCTTTTTATCTATTTACGAAGTTACATATTAATTTTACCTAAGTGAGATATTTTAGCATTAGGCTTAAAAAGGCCTACACTCTATACTAATGCTTTGATAATGGTGATTTTATAATGGTTAACATTTTGAGTCATAACTGTGCCTAATATATTTACAAAGAATAAAAATACTTTATTGTATCCACTTGTCACAAATGGATTATCAACTACGTGTACCATTGTTGAATATATACCGTCGTATTATATTTTATGACAACAAAAAGCGTAAATTTATTTAAATTGTGAAATTGTTACCGAATATAGAATGTATCATTAGAATTTTAAGGGCGCAAATGTAGGTTCTACTAAGTCCACTGCTCACATGAAGAACATTTACGAATAAGGAAAAACAGTGTTTTTAACATATTAATAATTATTTTTAATATTGAAAGAGAAAATGAAAAACTGCATGCGAACTTAGTGGAACATCGCCTTAAGTGTTGTAAACATCACTTGTACCTGCTTTGTGAATATAAATAAATAAATACAGTCAAAGCAAAATTATCGCGCTTATGAATTTAAAAAATAAATCATATTATATTGCATAGTCATTTATTTTATTTATACTTTCCATTCTACATCTTTTCGTACCTACATATTCTCTCTGTTTTCTAACTTGTCAAAAGTTAGAAAAAATGAGCTAGGTATCACCAAATACCTGGCAGATGTGAAACATCGGAACTATTTTGTATATGTGGGAGTGTGTTTCATAAACATCTTTGAACCAAAGCCAACTTCACCTGCACGCGGTGAACCCTGCTGACTGACAAACGAATCTCTGGCGAAAAGAGGTAGGGAGCGTAATAAAATTGTAAGCTACCCGACTGGGGAATGTACCTCCACCTCACAGAATACCGCAGCCAAATAACAATTCCCTTGAGGGTTGTTGTGTTCTTGCGACTGAGTGAAGTCACCAGAAAGGAAGGAGATCCTGCGATGGCAACGGGGGTGGCGGCGCGCGAGCGATATTTTATGTTCCGAGCGTTAATATGGCTACGGTAACCGCTTCACATCAGGCGGGCCGTATGCTTGTCTGCCACCCGACGAAGTATAAAAAAAAATACAAAATATATCTTAGCGAGAAGGGAGATCGTCGACCCGAGTGGCTAGAAAATCTGGAGGCTACGAGCGAGTGCGAGGCGACGCGTTGTCACGTCAACATCCGGGCTATAAGAATGTTTCTACGTTTCTTGTTTTACGCTATTGTGTAAGCAGTCTTTTCGACGCATAATACCAAATGTGCAATTAACTATTCATGCGAAGGATCATATTTTGAAGTCACAATTAACTGCTACGCAATCGGACACTTTTCATGTTTCCATTGACCTTCTATGGGTTACTACCTACTTTGGTAAATCTTTTGATTTAACAACCACACAGTTAAGTGAAGATTGATGTTTCCACAGATCAGAAATATTTCTGCAGGGATACTAGAAAAAAGTTACTGCACTTACTAAATTTATAAATCTAAGTTACAAAGCGCACTTACGCTTATTGAAATAATTGGATTCATAAAACAAGTCTTAGCCATAAACTCCCGAAGTTTTTTCACTCATAAACTGGATTTTAAGAGTGCATGGAATGCATACAAACTATCTATTTTCCACAAACATGATATTATACTTCAGATTTTGAATTACTTAAGGGTCTATTAGATTTAGACAGTCTATCATAGCGTAGTCTCGTTTACACCTCACTGACGACATAGACATATCATATACATAGTCATAGTCTATCATAGACAGTCTGAATATCTCGTATGCATGTCCCTTGAACTATATAATCAGATTCTGAATTCCAAGAGCGAATAGGACTACATAAAAGTATGCGTTACGCACGACACACTGTCGTATTGCGTATTTACATACGCCTTTTGATTTTTTTAGATATCCACATACACGTATAAAACCCTTGTTTTCACCGCTCCATGCAAGCAGCAGCAATAAGGCCCGGACTTCATCAAATCGGACATGTGCGGTCCGCTTGACGTCGCATGCGTCAAATTCAAATAGTTTTTATCTCCTCTGTTTGTTTCCGGATCGGTGGAGTCCGAGCCTTATAGAAATAACTTCGCTTCGAAAGTTTGGATGGTATGAAGTATGGGACAATTGTTAAATAAAAGTCATTATTAAAACAATGATATTATTTAATATCACAATAGGAGTTTTACAATACAATGTACTCTTACAACTCAACACAGAGTGTATTTGAACTAAAGCCGATCATAATGCAACGGCAGTCGATACGAATCAAACTATGCGTACATTATTATGAATGAAACATTGGAAACCGTCGAAATCGAAAAATATACATTTTACGGCACAGCGAGGACTACGCGAGGCAATGCTTGAACATTATGAGAACAGAGTAATTAAACACATTATACGGTAATTACGCAGCCGAAGTTCGGTATGATTAGAATCGCTATATAAAAAATACGACGTTATTTCTGTCAGAAGTGGTGCTAGTAATGGTAGATTTTCATAAGGTTTTTATTTTATGGTACAATAGATAAAAAAAACCTTTCGGTCTGAATAAAATGTTGAATTGATTCAGTTTGATCTGCAGTGCGCCGTCAATGTCAAGTAGAGACACAGAGAGAATAGACGATAATGGATGTATACAACTCCATAGTTATCATGTAGTCTTATTGAGTCGTAAAAAATATTAATTACTGTATCTGACAATTTGAGTAACTATCTTAATATACGTTGAAAATGGCTACGTTCACAAGGTATTAAAATAATAATTAGTGGAGCATTATTTATTAAGTTCGTTAAAGTAACTGAACCTCATTGACCAGTCGATAATTCGCATAATAGCACGGCGATCAAGATTGAATTGTTACCTAAATTACCAGATACTGCAACTTATTCAATTTACTGCATAAAATATTTTAATACACAATTTTGTAAGTTTTACATACTTTAGAAGACAGACTGCAACTGTTGCACTTCGGAACTGCGCCAGAGCATTGGTGGGATCATCGATTTACCTATAAAAATATACAACTTATAGAATAAAAGAATACCTACCACATTTACAGTTCCAAGCAATAAAGCATAGCTAGAATGAGATGACTTTGGGTATCGCTATCTTTGTCTATTGCAAAACAAAATGTGCACGGACACCAGCATATATTCTTTGGTGACCTAAGAGAAAATCTTATATGAGAAACTTATGTAAAATGTAGAGGTGTCATACACGCTACGTCGTTATATCCAATAGCATCACTTATTGAATTTCATATTCGTATATGAGATTTCGATATGAAGTTTTCTCGCAAGAGAAACGTACAACAAAATTTATTTAAATATTCATCAATTGCTAAGGAATCAATTGTCATGGTTTTGTACATTCATAGCACAATTTATTTGACATATTATAAAATAAAACGTAAACGAAGAACTTATATTGTAAACGAAGCGTTCTCTCGTTATATAAAGTCCGAACTATTAATTTTATGTAATTATTTTGAAATTGTATGCAAGCAAACAACGGCGCGACACTAGCCATACTAGTCATTAGGGGTATTATGTAAATATTTAGTTTACTGGACCAGATTAGAACCTACTCTGTGTAGACTATTGTGTATTTTAAAATATTTTTGTTTAAACACATTTATATTTACAATTTTTTTGCGTAAATTCGGCACGTCAACAATCATTAAACTACATCGAGAACATTATCGCCAACTTTGAATTACCATATACAGAATTGGCGACGATGTTCACGACTCAAAATCGCTGGAAGTTATTGAACTAGTAATTTTATATGGCAACACTTGATATTGTAGAATATTACTTAACGAACGGTTCTTAGTTTAATACCGTCATACGTATTACGACGTATTGCAATGTAAAATGGAAAAGCCGACATATCGATAATACATGGACGATGTACATATTTTGTTTCAATAAACACAGATAACGATATTCAAAGGTTTCTGATTTCTCGCTGTACCTCTTTAATTGCTCTCGAACACGAAATACATGAATAGCCAATGCACGTTTTCAACGTTGTTGCCAAATGTTTAATGCGACTTAAAAGATATATAGATAAATAATGGTGGCGCCCCTTGCGGCACTTTCTTAGTAAAGCAGTTTTGATATGGTAACCTTTGAGCAGATTTTTATGGAAAAAAATCAATGTTGCTATTACTAATAAATTCAGTTCATTTCTACTCTTTTTGGTCGCAATGTAAACGTATTTAAGTGAAAATTTTACTAGTATGAATGTTTGGAATGTGTAGTGGAAAAAGTGTATGTAGATGATAGTTAAGATTTTTATTTTAAAAGCATGGTGCCAAGCGTAAATTCATATAAAGGACTTGTCACACTATACGATTTACGTACAGGAGGTTCTGTGAAAGTTGATTAGTATTGAGTACTAATCAGCTACATATACTGAACTCAATAAAAAAATTATATGTACTTTAAACTTTTAATTGCATTTTTCTCAAAATCTATTCATTCGCTCCTTGCCTGTACCCTTCATATAACATATTAGTTTTGAACGAATTTCCCATTTTTACTTTGTGTCTTCTATTAATTTGTAATATTTACAGCAAATAAAAATGGCGATTTTATTTACACGTGGTCCAGGCTACATCCAGAGTGCAGGATGTAAGTCGTAATTGTGTGACAAGTCAGATAAAACTCAGGTTTTCCCACATAGGCCAAGAAATACCGTGAGACATTAGCAATGCCTCGCCTGCAAGTAGTTGCACCGAGCTATGGTCTCGGTGTCAACTTCTTGCGGTAAATTAGTTCACCGTTTTTAAAGTTTATCGTTTTTAATTTTTATACCTATACGAAGGATGTTTTGTATGAAAAAAGACTAAAGGATTATATAAAGGACTACTATCCCTATTTTCTAAAATAAATGTTTACAAAAAATAAACCTCAACACTATGAAAGTGTTGAGTGTCTATTCAGGACAGACATTACAATAGGCTATTTGACAATGTTCAAAATATGTATAAATTATTTAACAATATCGTAAAATACACAAAACTATAAAGATCTGCAAACTTTCATTCTAATATCTTTCGTCCGACTTATTTTAGGGTCGATCAAAGTTAAGCGGGAAAGCCCATTTTAAAAGTATGAAATTATTAAAAAATAATAATTCCATTGGAGAAGCAATAAAAAATACTATAACTTTTATACTAATTATATAAACGTAATATTTAACATAGCTGTCGTACAAATTTCTGATTTGATGAATACAAAATACAAACCTGTGACGTCTTCTCAGTCAACTCAGTAACCTTTTGTATGGAGCGTTTTCGGAAAAGTCCAAAATTGTGATTTTCAAATTAACATATCTCGAGAGATTTTTGTGCTATCGAAGTAATTTTTTCACCTATGGTTTTATTATTGAAACGTTGTTGGTCAAATAGCCTATTCAAATTCTTGATGCAAAAATCGATATTAATAAAACCCACTATACACAAAACATTATTAGTACTAAGTTAGTAGTATTATTCTTTTTAATAAACGAAATTAATGTTAAATTGAAACATTTAGCACCCAAAGCCATGTTAGCTATTAATGAAAGAATAAATGAAGAAACAAAGGAATGTAGTGATGGAAAGTGAAGAACAGACCAGATATTAGATACAAAATGAAAAAAACTGCGTACGTTCCGAAGCTTGAGTTAGATAGCTCGCATCTCCGAAACTCTACCACTTCAAACGCTGGTAACAAAAGAAAAATAAATTACTTATATTATAAATGACCAAAGGTGACTTTGTAGGTTATTGGTATAGTATACTTTCCATAGTCATCTAACATATATAATAACGAAACATAAGTCTATAGAATCGGTTGATGATAATATCTGAATTAAAATTAAAATTTCACTTATGACAGAGATAACATTAGAATTCTTTTGTGTGTTAAGTCGGTGTCATTATAATTCGTATTTTCTTATATTATGAAGTGATTTTATTTCTGAAGCTATATGCTATATTATTTAGTGAAGCTATGTCAAAAAGTTTAGGGGCGTAAGTGGTTCATCAACATCCTTGAACCAAAGCCAACTTCACCTGCACGCGGTACACCCTGCTGACTGACAAACGAAGCTCTGGCGAAAAGAGAGGCAGGGAGCGTAATTGTAAGCTATCCGACTGGGGAATGTACCTCCACTTCACAGAATACCGCAGCCAAATAGCAATTCCCTTGAGGGTTGTTGTGTTCTGCGAGTGAGTGAGGTCACCAGAAAAGAAGGAGATGCTGCGTTGGCAGCGGGGGTGGTGGCGAGCGATATTTTATGTTGCAAGCGTTAATATGGCTACGGTAACTGCTTCACATCAGGCGGGCTGTATGCTTGTCTGCCATCCAACGAAGTATAAAAAAAAAAAAATGGTACATAAGAGGCGAACACAGAGTGCTTAATGCAGTTTTTTTTGGTCACTTTCGAACGTGTTAAAGTTTACAAGCCGAGCAAATCGAGAAAAAGTTTCATATTATAAATTTACCCGACGCGTGTCACATATCCAAATTAGTCGGGTTGCTCACTTTAATATGTGAGCAAGTAAGCCACATAATTTTGATATGTAACACGCGTCTTATAAATTCGCAACATGAGAGTTCTTCTCTATTTGGTCGGTTTGTTTACGTTCACATGATCGAACGCGAACAAAAGACTCGCACTAAGCACTCTGTACTCACACAGACGCGTTTCAGACGCCTCGTAAAGTGCGTAACTGAGATGGAAAGCACTTTCTATCTCACTTGTACGCATTGAAATGCGCCTGTTTGAGTGCGTACTGTGTTCGCTTTAACTCTCACTGCGGGACCTGTACCTATCACAAAACATCTCTAAAAAAAACAACTACCTTAATTTTTTATATTATTATGAATTACGATTGTACAATAAGAAAAAAACTTCTAAAGAATGTTCAATTTCAGTAAATTTTTACAAAAATGCCTGTTGACAACCTCACAGCACAGGATTGAAGCACGTCCGGTGCTTCACTCTATTGATCTCTGTATTCGCACAGCGCTGCGTTAATCGAAGTAATGGTGGTCGGGCAAAGTGGAGACATTTTGACCAACCACATTAAAAAAAAAACAATATTCCGTAGTAAAAAGAGAGAAGAGACAATGTACAAGTGATAGAGATTGATTTGCATCGACCATCGACCGTTTTTAAAATTTCCGCGGGTTATAACTACATAGATAGAAAGTAATTTAAAAAAAATGATAAATTTCTAGTTTGACGAGCTCGGTGGTCGAATGGTTAGCAATGGCCACTTTGACTCCGAGGTCGCGGGTTCGATTCTCGCACAAGACAAACATTTGTGTGCATGAACATGTCTGTTTGTCTTGGTCTGGGTGTTTTCTGTGTATTATAAGTATGTATTTACAAAAAATAAATGAATTTAAGTACATTTATCAGTTGTCTAGTACCCATAACACAAGCTTTCCGCTTAATTTGTTGCTGTGTAAATTGTCCAGAAATATTTATTTAGTTACCGACTATCTTAAGATTTGCATTTTCAACGTCATTTCTATCATAAGTAGCATTAAAATAAAGAATTTATAATTAAATTAATTTTTAATGTACATAATAAATCGTAGTAAAAAAATATATATCCCTCGTGACGAATTTTAACGACAGTTATGAAACATCAAAATTAGATGAAATGGTTAGAAAAATGATAGATGAGATTTTACAGCTTTCCACTCACCATTTCGCTCGCTTGGACCAATCTTTTGGAGTCCAATGCAAACATTTGGGATCAATCCTTAACGTTCTCTTTTCCATAGCTTTTTCGTGTTGCTGTGTTATGTCCTAAAATCATTGCAGAATATCAAAATCAAAAATAAAAAGTTCGCTTATGCTCTTGCGGATCAATCTCTCACCTTGTTGACCGATATTATGTATTGGCCCTTATAATAATTAATGAGGTTCAGATTTTGAAGTGTGCTTATAACATCTTCTTTCTTGATGCTGGTCAGTTCGCAGATTTCACTGAAATAAATATTATAATAGCACGTGAGATATCAGAAGAAGGATCTTGGGTACTTCTACCAGCTTATTTTATAAATATATAGTGTAATTATTTTTATTCATTATATTATATAGACAGCGCAAATTACACAATTTGTCCAGGAATATTTATTATTTATTTATTTAACGTGTAGTGATTTCTTTGTTTATAGATTTTTCATCACTTCTGTGATAGAAAATCTACACTCTAAAAGTAATTTGAAACAAGGACCAGCCAATAATCAATAAGTCTGCATTTATCCACTGTTAGATAAATGCAGGATAGGCTTTCCCTAATGCCTTACACCACAACATGCAATCGGGGGAGCTCATCTTCTTCATCATTTTCATAGCTCTATACATGGCCTTCGCTCAAGGAATTACCTCACCTCCCCTGTCTGCGATCGCTAACTCGGCGGATGTGACCGACCCCCTGCTACTTCAGCTTGCTGATTCTGAGAGCTACATCGACAACTTTGGTTCTGAAAGACTTGGATCTTTAGAGACTGCGGTATTTGCGCTATGAGGATAATAAATAAATAATAAATATTTCTAGACAATTTACACCATCTAGTCCCAAATTAAGCGCAAAGCTTGTGTTATGGGTACTAGACAACTGATAAATGTACTTAAATACATTTTTTTTTCGTAAACACATACTTATACATAGAAAACACTCAGATAAGACAAACAGACATGTTCATGCACACAAATGTTCGTCTTGTGCGGGAATCGAACCCGCGAACTCGGAGTCAAAGTGGCCATTGCTAACCATTCGACCACCGAGCTCGTCAAAATGGATGGAGGATGTGCTTAAGTTATCCGAATGCAGCATATTGACATACGGGTCGGGGGCCCACCACACATTCCCACCGCAGTGTCTCCTGTGTAGCCAGGATTAACAACGGCGACCGCCAAAAAGGCAATGAACAGTGAAGTCCATTGCAGTTCATTGTTGCACAACGAATTTAATCAGAAGAAATTAGTAGGAGTAAGAAGCTTTTGGAATTTGACTTCCCCTCTTAGCAATGTGACAGAGCAATATGGCAAATAAGCCATTAAAAGCCTAAAGAGATGGCTAGTTGATTGAAGTTCAATTGCCGTGCACCACGGCTATTTTATATATCTAACACTATTGGGGACCTTGACATTGAGTGGTTAAAAGCATATTTACATGGCAACACTTACTTAATAGTAATGATAGGTTTTTCGTTGTCCCCAACCGGCTTACTATGCATAAGTATATCCAAAATTGTTTGTGCCCAATAACTTCTGTAAGAGAGCAAACCGAGATCTGACAGCGGCTTCTCTGGAGATCCTGTTTTGCCTTCGAATTTCGAAAGCTCATAACCTGAAATTAATTATATTTCCATATATTTATTTATGTGTGGGAATTATATTGTGCTATATAATTCCCACTTTCAATATAATGTAAATAATATTTCAATATAATGTAAATAAATCAATTATACAATAAAAATTTCAGGAGATCGATAGCGTTGCGCGTGGCAGTCTAACACGCAAGTCATGCAACGTCGATCGTAGTCTGTCCATGGATCGGTTTATTAATCTCGAGCCTCTTTGTGCTTCGGAGGGCACGTTAAGCCGGTTGTTGTCGTCAGGTGACATTCGTTAAGCTAAATTAGTGACCTTTAGGCGGCTTGAAAACACTGACTTCCGCCAACCTGCAATTGAGCAGCGTGGTGGAGTATACTCTAAACTCCTTCGATTGAGGGGAGACCCGTATTCCAGCAGTGGGACGAATAAGGATTGATGATGGCATACAATAAAATAACGTATTCTCTCCCCCAAGACTTAATGCCAAGCCTTCCTCACGAGTTTGATTGACAAAATCTTTCATTATCCATACAAATATGCAGTTGATGATGGTCACGTGATTTGAACTAGGCTGTAGCCTAGTGATGGTCACTAGTGTCAGACAGAGAGATGTTCAGTTTTTATGTATATAACAAAATGGGCATAATGTAAAACTGAGGATAATATATGGTAGTTAATTTCTGCATGTTCCCTAAAAAGGGGTGTTATGAAGATAGCAGACCAGTAATAATTTCCTGCAGAGTTACGAGTGAAGTCGCCAGGAAAATCCAGGTGAAATATTGCGACAGCAGCGGGGGTGGTTACGCATGAGTGATACTTGCAGTGTTACTAGTATCTTTGGCTATATCCGGCCCACCGGCAAGCCGTATGCTAATATGTCGTCGTCAACCCTTATTCATCCCACTGCGGAGATACGGGTCTCCCCTCAAACGAAGGTGTTTAGAGCGTACTCCACGACGCTGCTCACTGCGGATTGGCGGATGCTAGTATGTATCATATGTTATTATCCAAAAGGTACTTACTAAATTCTATGAGTAATTTCCCATACCCTTTTCTTTGGTACGGCGGTAAAGTAAGTATACATGCTACGTTGTAGTCTTCTGTGCTCTCTTTCTCTTTAGAAAAATAACCTACTATGTGGAATCCTGCAACAAAATTTAATAATAATTAAAAAAAATAGCTCAAGTTTAGCAAGTCACTCGCCAATGGGGATGTTATGTTTGATATTTTTTCTGACACCAGATGTCGCTAGGTAGGCGTCGGGTACAGATTGTCAAATTGTACTGAATTTTTTGACAGTAAAACTTCAAGACGACAAGACAACACAAGACGTCAACAAGACATTTGACAAGTTGCTATGAATTGACAGATGATTGGACGTAGCGTAGAGTTCAATCATCTGCTGTGCTGCCAAAAGACCCTCATTACACCAGGGTATTCCAGGGAATGAAATGGCGGATAGTTGTGCTAGAGACGCGATACAATATGGCTGTTTGTCTCCTCGTTGTACGGCGTACTCGCAGGATCTCATCCCACTCGCCCAGAGCAAGTTAACTGCTGCTTGGAATAGGATATGGGTTCAATCTAGCACTGTAAAAGGGAAACATTATGCCTCCATCCAAGACTGCATACCATCCAAGCCATGGTTCTCCAAATTCCGAGCGTACTCGCAGGATCTCATCCCACTCGCCCAGAGCAAGTTAACTGCTGCTTGGAATAGGATATGGGTTCAATCTAGCACTGTAAAAGGGAAACATTATGCCTCCATCCAAGACTGCATACCATCCAAGCCATGGTTCTCCAAATTCCGAGATTCCAATAAACGAGCGACTTCAGTCGTCTGTCGCTTACGACTCGGTCATGTATGCACTAATGTGTTCCTGGCTAAAATCAGGGTGAAGGATAGCTCTCTGTGTGAATGTGGCCTAGAAGAAGGATCTCCAGATCATATCTTTTTTAACTGCCCTAACTATTCATCATCCCTATACGATATTCTTCCTCCTTCCATCCCTCGTCATATTGATTTTAAATCTCTCCTTGTATACGTCAACTTCTCCCCTCTTGTATATATTATTTGTGATTACATTAACTCTAATAATATTAAACTTTAAGTTGTCTGTCATTTCTAATCAATTAACACTTTGTGCCGTTTTACATGTTGTGTTTGTCCTTTGTTTTAGGTATGTCAACAGATCGCCAAAATCATATATATACTTAATATAAATGTAGTTATTATACACTCACAAAGCCATTCTATCGCAGAGTCACGTACTAAGCATAGTCGCCTACTTGTTTATATCGACAGTTGAAACTATAAGAAACATTGACATTGGCGAGAACTTCAAGAACGCCACAAAGAAGAATTGAATTGACCCTCATTCTTCTATTACCGTTTTACTGAACCTCGAGGCAGCATTAAATTTGTTCCAAGTCAAAGACATTAGGATGTCTATTGATACGAGCCGTGGCCAAGCCTCATCATCATCATTATCAGCCTGTATATACGCACTGCTGGATATAGGCATTTCCCAATGCTTTTCACCATATGCGATCCTCCGGTTTCCGCATCCAACCGCTAACAGCCACTTTTTTGAGATCGTCGGTCCATCTAGACATGGGGCGCCCTACGCCTAGTCGCCCCAAACGTGGCCTCCACTCTAGGACTTTCTTCCCCCATCTGCCATCGCTGACTCGGTAGATGTGGCCAGCCCAGTGCCACATCAACTTGCTGACTCTGAGAGTATCATATGCTGATGCAAAACCCCTTAAACCACGGTCATTTTGTAGCCCCCGTAGCGGCTAGAAGGCGGTGGGGAATACAACATTCTATGCCGGCTGAAATTACAGCGCCACTGCCATTGCACAGGAATCAATGTCTACAGACATCACAAATTTCCACATACACAAAATTCGGGCAACTGCAAATACTATCTATTACAGATTAATCGTTTTTTTTTTAAATGAGGGGTCACGCCAGCATGGGGACACCTGTTGGAAAATAATCACTACCACCCATAGAAATCAGCAACACCAAGGTGTTTCCGATCCGTTGCCGGCCTTTTAAGGGAAAAACTGACTATGTTCTTGTCGCATTTTTTTGGGAATACTGCTGAGGGGAGTTGATCCCGCAATTTCACAGTTCGAAGTGTTCGCCCACGCAAGGCACGCGCGAAGGAGTGCCGAAGAAAGGATGGAGAAGAGTGGAGGTGGTGCGCCAACGGACGGCTGCGGAGCCGTAAACGTATTCGTCGCCGCCACAGAAGGGGGAGAGGGCACAAATGGGACTAAGGAAATAGATTAAATAATTTGTAGAGAGTCAAGAATTGCCCGCGGTACAAAAGAGCCTTAGAGCAACGGTGCTGCGCGCATCTCTCGCGATTCGGCTCATATGACCGCGAGGTCGGTGGAGCCATGGGAGGTGGTGGGTTAGTTGGAAGTAGAAAATATCTTAAAAAGCGTACTGAGCTAAATCGCCAATTATGTATATATTAATATTAATTCGCGTTACAATCATGTTGACTATTCTTATTATAATAGCATTTACTCATTACTCATTATAATAGTACTTACTGCTTTGCAATGTTTAGATTACGGAAAATCTATAAACTAAAATATAGTCTGTTATATAGCACTGACCTCTTGAATCGAACTCTGTCATCACGTAAAATAAGAAAGGGTCCGTGTCATAGTAAAGAGTCTTGTGATCGAGGAACAGCTTGGCCAGCAGGCAGAGGTTCTGTGCGTAACATTTGTTCTTGCGTCCGTCGATCTCAAAGAATGATATACTGCCTTTACGGTATATCTCATTACCAGGAGGATGTTTTAGTTTGCATTTGATCTGGAATAGTTAAACAGATATAATAGTGACATAGTACAAAGACTGCTAGTAGGCCGACGCCTTTGTTTCGCAAATTGCCGCTTTCGTCTAAACATATGTCATTAAAACAATTAAATTTGTTTATCAAGGAAACGAAATTAAATGAAATACAAAATAAAACGGTAAAATGTGTCATCTCTTAACCACGTTTACAAAGTACTGTGAAGGATGTATGTCGATCTCTACGGACTGGCTATTTACTGAGAGTTTATAAAGTAAATGACTAGTTTGTAGCGATCGGCATACACCCTTCACAGTACCATAGTGTATGGCTACTCGGTACGCGCCTGCCCCTTCCTCATCTGTCTGTTGAACAACTGATAGTGAGCGTTTCCTGTGTGTCTGTGATAGTTTATTCATCAAGAAAAGTAAGGCACAGATTACATGACGCGTGTGCACTGAACAGCATACGGAAATTTTGATAGTAAGTAATGATTATAAAAACGAAAATTTATAAAACAACACGTAAGGGCCGTATGCTTATTTCGTACCAGACGATGTAAACTATGTCTAAAAAACACAACTTTTATCACAAAGACAGTGAAATAATCCTACGTCACTTGCAAACTATGAGTTTTATTAAATAGTACTGCACTATTTTAGCAGTAGGCACACTAATTGTATTATAACGTTCACTTACCAAGTGTCTTTCTAAACATTTTTTACTTTTCCTATATTTTAAACAAAATTCGCATATGTAAATGCAGGGCAGGTTAACCATTTCCTGAAACAGACAAAAATGAATATTTCTAGTAAATTTAAATATGTTCTAGCTTAAATATCACTACGGGTAAAGCAGCTTATGTTCAGCATTTTTTTTCCTAACACTCCATTTCATACATTAAACATAATAAATGTATATAACAATGTTAATACGCGTTTTTAATTTTTTCTATATAGTCGTAAAATCAGATTGGACGTTTTGAAGATTTCTCCCAACAAAAGTATAACACTCTTACGTAGAGATTCAAAGATAGGTATATTTGTGTTTGAGCGCTGTAAACACTGCTATTGTTTGTGGCATACTTATGTGAACGATACATTATGTAGCAAATGGCTATAGACAACACAGCTTCACCTCAGGCGGGCCGTGTATGCTTGTCTGCCACTTGGCGTAGAATTATATTTTTATACCACGTCAGATGGCAGACAATCATACGTCCCGCCTGATATGAAGCGTCAACCGCTTCCTTTCTGAACTCACTCGCAGAAACACAACAACCCTTAAGACAAATGTTATTTGGTTGCGTTAATCTGTAAGGTGGAGGTGCTTCCCTAGATGGGTAGCTTAAATACGCTATGCTAAAAAATGCACCTAAAAACGTTATACCTGTGGATAGGGCGCGAAGTACCACGGTCGTATCCGATGTTTGCCGAGCTCTATCATCTCGATGTTCTTCATTCTGGTGACGAGGTCGTCGTGGCCGTGCGCCACCATGCTACCAGACTGGCGAGGTCTGGTGGTAGGAGTGGCTGCACCGCTTACCACCTCGCCTTCGGCAGGATCTCCCGTAGGTGGTACTGCGTCCGTCTGTAATGGTAAGCGATAACGTCCAAAATCTAATACAATCAATAAAGTTATGAATATTTCCATGAAGCTTTATACAAACTTTTCTCTGCCACCCGAGTAGTATTAAAAAAAAAGCCGGTCAAGTGCGAGTCGGACTCGAGCAACGAGGGTTCCGTAAAATATGCAGCTATATTCACCAAAAAACATTTTTTTTAATGAAATAACTACAAATTTACGGCTGTCAGATTTTTTCCTTTACTTGTGCTACATGACATTGCTTCTTGCCAAATTGCATGATTATAGGTGAACGGCAAATAACCTATAGGTTTTGATTCTCTTTGCGAATGTCATAATATGCGATATAAATGGAACATAAAGGGACGTATCTTATGATGGCATCTTTTTTTTTTGTATTAGCTCAGCATATTGGCTCCGCTTCGCCTGATGGTAAGCGAAAAGAGGAGCTGCAATCGCATCGGCAACGGACAAGAGACCTTGATGTCTTGTCAGTTGACGCTGCCATGCTGGCCTACAAGATGTTTCTTCACGCTTCGCTTAAAGGATCCCATATTGTATGAATGAGGAAATACATATAATTTAGAAACTTGATTTTTTTCACTGCTCTAAAAAATTGCAGATCTGATTATGTCAAGATAAATATCACAATAATAATTTCGATTTGATACCTCCACGCGTTCCTAAGAAAAAAGGTCTTGGGCCTGCGGACGGACGGACAACTAAATGATCTTATAAGGGAGCCGTTTTTTTCCTTTTGAAGTTGAACCCTAAAAAATATGAACTATATTCTTCCTGAAACCTATAATTGTTTCCAATTGCCTACTAAAATAGTTACATCATTCTCCAGAGAGTTGGCTTTCCGTTTCCTGTTCATCTTCTTCTGCAGCGCGGCAGCGAGTACTGCGCCGCCGTTGACGAGCGATGACGAGTCATGTCCGAGGGTCGGGCTAGCGGGCCGGGAGATCAGCTGACGGGGTTCACCTGGCAAACCTGATGATGATTTATAAACTGATGATCTGCAATAGCACGAGCTCGGTGGCATCATTGCGAGTGTCAGTCTAATCGAACACGCGTATTAAGTAACGTCGGCCGTAGCCTGTCCATGGATGGGTTTATTTATCTCGAGCTCCTCCGTGCTACGGAGGGGACGTTCGTCGGTTCCGGCTGTTGTAGTTAGATGACAGTCACCTAAAGACCACTGACTTAGCTTAACAGCCAAGTCAGTGACCTTTAGGCGGCTTGAAAACACTGACCTCCGCCAACCCGCAGAGCTGAGCAGCGTGGTGGAGTATGCTCTATAATCTCCTTCGATTGAGGGGAGATCCGTCTCCCAATGGGATGAATAAGGTTTAACGACGACGACGATCACCAATAAACTATTTAGAAGCAACGTCAGACTATACATCACGTTATGAAATACAGCCCTCTTACCACCAACTCTTATTGCGATTCAATAACTGAATAGAACGCTTATTCTTACACAATTTGAAATAGAGTCGCTTATTCATTGGTATGAATAAGCATTCTATTCAGTTATTGAATCGCAATAAGAGTTGGTGGTAAGGGGGCAGGTGTTGTGGTGAGACGTACGCCTTCAAATAAAAGGGACGGCTGTGGGGGTCGCCTGAAACAGCTTCACTAAAATGGGTAATGTAGGATATAAATGCACATCATATCACAACATCTTTAGAGCCAAAGCCAACCTCACCTGTACGTGGTGCACCCTGCCGGCAAGCAAAATAGGCTGTGGTGAAAGAGGTATGGCATGTTGAACCCAACAAGAAAAGTACCTCTTCCTTACGTAAGGCAAGAGCCAAATAACAATATCCTTAAGAATTCTTGTATTCCCAGGTGCGAGGTTACCAGATGTGAGAAGCGAGGGGTGCCAGACCGCGAACAATAGTCCTGGTATTGCAAGCGTTTATATAGCTACGGTAACCACTTTAAATCATGAGGGCCGTATGCTTCTTTCATACCTGACGTTGTATATAAAAAAATAAAAAGTACTTTCAGTGCGACCAAAAAGAGTAGTGTAAAAAAACATTGTATGTCCCTATAAAATTTTAAGGTTCGAATTCCCTAAGGCTCCGTCATCAGATCTAGTCTTGGCGACAATGGAAACACCAGAAAAGTACACTATTTTCAATAAAAAAAAATTTTGAATCTCGATTCACAATTGACGAAATTGTTAAACGTACATAAAAAAAATACATTCGGTCGTACATAGAACCTCCTCATTTTTCAAGTCGTTAATTACGGATGCCACTTTTTACGTATGAACAGATTTTACGTGGTAGCCCTTGAGCACTTTTTACGGAAAATAACTATGTTGCTATTAATAATGATAAAGTCATTATTAATAGCAATAGCATTATTTATAGTAGTTCCGTTTCTACCCTTTTTTTACGCTACATCTTGTGGGGAACAAGCATACGGCCCGCCTGAAGTGAAGAGGTTACCCTAGCTATATAAACGCTCGCAACATGAAATATCGCTGGCGCGTTGCCACCCCGCTCTGTTAACGCAATAACTCACTCCTTCCCGGTGACCTTACTCACTCGCAGGAACAAAAATCCTCAAGGGAATTGTTATTTTTCGTAATAACTCTTTTTGATTGCACTGTCCTATTGTCGTTTTTTTTATTTGAAAGCTTAATACCCTGTACCAATAAAAATCATTACCATACGGGGTGCAGTGTGACGCTGCAAGCGACCTATGCACAGAATGTAAGCAGGAACGTTAATACTCATTTCATTTGCATAAACTCTGCCAAGTTGAAACAGATTTACTTAGCTTTATATCGGCCAAAAGAGAATTTGTATAACACAAAAATACAAACATTTGTTGCAGACATATTTATTGTGACAGATTTTATGCAAAACAAACAGTTATATTTAAAATATCTGCTTTTTATTTTACAATAGCACTGCACCAAGAAATTTAAATAACTAAACTACAGGAAATAAGCTATTTGCACGTGCTTGTTAGAAACTGAGCTGATTATTTTTTAGTGTTGATAGGTCAGACTAGCCAACAAAAGTAGGTACGTAATTTAATACTGATTAAGAATAGAATTAAAATATTAATTAACAAACTGACAAAATTAAACTAAAATATCTTACAACAAAGTGAAACTTTATGATTTTGGCATAAAATTAGAAAATATATTTTGTGAACATCACTTACCTCGGGACTCAAAGAAGCAAAACGCAAGCATTCCAATGGCTCAAAACTAGGACCTTTATTAAGAATCTGAGACTAATTGAGTTTAGGTCACAAAAGCCACATACACAAAAAAAAAGAAAAAAGTGATTAAACTGAACATACCATGTGCATTTTTTTGTGTGGAACCATTGAGTGCATTGCTAGGGTGGACTTTTTCAGGTATTTTGGTTTGGGGCGCATGGTGCGCAACAGTGGCTCTATGGAAATTGCTACTAGACTTCTGAATTTCATTGTAAACAGAATCATCTGCCAACAAAACACCATGTTTAAATACAACTTCGTGATAAACATGGAGTGAAAACTGAAACAAAACTTATTAAACCATATTCGATAAAATTGCGTCATATGAATTTATCATACGCATTAAAATGTATCCACATTACGTACGTTTCAAAAGTGTGACGACATTCTCAACGTCAACGTTCATGGAGTTTTCATGGATGTCATACACTATTTCTTCCACATAAATTATACAATGTCCTCTGGAAGCAACTCATAAGCAGGACCCTAAAGTACTGCGGTAGGATTTTAAATTATACTCTCGAACATCACTGTTTAATTATTTTAGGAACGTTTATGTAGATACACACTTATGCACACAAATGTATGCAATTCATGAAATAACAATTATATGGATAGCAATTTTGTTAATTACATAACATTTCTTGTAGTGTGAGATATTGTGACAACACATCATTCAATATTAATAACAATTTTGTATTGAATGTAATCAAAACTTTGTATGGAATTCTGCTGGCTGATGTGGAAAAGTGAAGAATATTAATTTGGTTTTGATTATAGTATGTACAGATGAATGAGACGTGCAATTATTAAATCTAAATGAGAAAGCATTACATGTATCATAATTATAGGTTAGAAAAGGGTGTGCTGTTATGACGACTGGGGTAAAGCGGAAAGCATCCGCGACATCCACTATATGTCCAAGATCATTAATTAAACTTCAATTTAACAAATGTTGTACTTCTTAAAATTCATTGAATTGATCCATTTATACACAAATCTAACCAAAGAACAAGAAATAGCACGCCCTGTCTCGATCTATAATCATAATGGACACACCAAACACCAAATCTGATTAAATAAAGCAAAAGAAGATAGAAAGACAGCTTTTCTCTTATTTCTCAGGTCAATAAACAGGTAGATGTCTATACTAGATGTGAATTGTGCAGCAAACAACAATCACGGTCCCAACGGTGGCCTTTAGGCGGCTTGAAAATGCTGGCCTCGCCAACCCGCAGTTAAGGAGCTTAGTAGAGTATGCTCTAAACCCTCCGGTTTAGGGGAAATCCGTATCCCAGCAGTGGGATGAATAAGGGTTGTCAACGAAACTAGTACCTACTTAATTATTTGACGATGATGATGATGATATGATGGACACACCGCCCATCTTTAGAGCCTATGCCATGGTATAAAATAAATCGAAAGTATCTTACAAATTACACTACTATATCATTTAAAGCCTATAGGCGTGCTTGGTACAATTCGCGATTTGTCCAGTTACTGGTTTCTGGACCAACCATGAATTTGGACAAACTGCAAATTTGAACTTTTTTGACAATTCAACCAAATATGCCTAAAGGTACTTGTTCTCCCTTGTGACATAACCATAGGACCTGTATATTTTAAAATAAGAAACATAATTATAATAATATAGATTCTCTTGGAGGATGTAAGTAAAAAACACCCTAATTTAAAATTAAAAAAAAATATGAAAGGCTGCATGCAACTTAAGATTCAGAACTCGGGTGTACAATTCTAACACAAAATATCCAGCCATTTGTCCGAGTTGACACACTTGGATTTAAATATTTTTTTCGCTGGCGGACACCATGACGAAAAACTGTTTTCTACAGTCAGAAAAAAAATGTCGCCAAGACGAATTCTACGGTAAGTACATACTTTAATTGTAAAAATATATTTGGCTATTAAGTCCAGACTAAATAAGTTCGATAAGCGCGATAACCGACATTCACGCGTGCGAAGCCGCTAGGCGGAAGCTAGAGTGTTATCAAATATTATGATGAACGATTCGCTCAGGTGTTGTAAAAGGGGCCTATTGTAGATACTACGAGATATTCAGACAATATATGTGGACAAAAGTCTGAATATAATGTGTCCAAACTGTACACTGAGTCGGGTTTCAAATATAAAAACAAATATATATTCTAATTACACTTACAGAAACTCGATGAATTGTAAATAATCTTGTTTAAAGACCTTAAAGATTTTCATAGACATGAAATATAATTAGAATATGCGGAAATACTATGAGTAATATATAGAAAGAAGAGTAACTGCCACAAGTAAATCTTGCCTCAAATAAGTTGCAATAAGACAAGAACTATGGGCACAGACATTCTCAAATATACAATTTCAAATAAGACTGATGACCAATACTTTAAGATAACTAATAAATATATAGTCATTTTTAGAACCAGTATTTGTCTGTTACGTTCCTTATCTATTATTATTCCTAGCTGAAATAACTGCAAAATAAAATGCACTAAACAAAAGAACAAAACACACATACTAATAAAATTAGGCATGACGCCACCTCCAGAACCTATATGAGTCTTCTTTGGTGTTGTAGTGCCACCAGTAGGAGCCCCGTCTCGCCGTGGGAACTGCACCTTGCGTGTGTCCAGCCATGTCTCTCCGACCCACTCATCAAGTCGCTTGTTGACTAAAATAGTTAAATATTACTTATAAATAAAAAAAACCGGACAAGTGCGAGTCGGACACGCCCACCGAGGGTTCCGTACATATTTTTATTAGATATAATGCGTCGGAAAAAATAAATAAAATATATTTTGCAATGTGCACATCAAGCCCTTTCATATGATACCCCATTTGAACAAGTAGCTTCAATTTGAAATTTCGACCCCCTATAAAAAATATAAACCCCCTATTTTTTAAGATTAGTTACAAATGTATAGTTTTGAGATTTATTTTTGTACTTGTGGTCTATAACGATGTTACTTGCCAAATTTCATAGTTCTAGTGAGTTTTGATTCCCTCGAGAATGTGTCGAAATATGCGTTTTTGCCGAATAAACGGCCGTATATTTTTTTTTACGTAAACTTAGCAGTTAGATTTTTTACGACTTCATGGGAACTTTTTGAGGTGTAAGTGGTTCATCGACATCTTTGAACCATAGCCAACTTCACCTGCACGCGGTGCACCCTGCTGACTGACAAACGAAGCTCTGGCGAAAAGAGAGGTAGGGAGAGTAATTGTAAGCTACCCGACTGGGGAATGTACCTCCACCACACAGAATACCGCAGCCAAATAACAATTCCCTTGAGGGTTGTTGTGTTCCTGCGAGTGAGTGAGGTCACCAGAAATGAAGGAGATACTGCATTGGCAGCGGGGGTGGCGGCGCGCGAGCGATATTTTTAATGTTGCGAGCGTTAATATGGCTACGGTAATGGCTTCACATCAGGCGGGCCGTATGCTTGTATGCCACCCGACGTAGTATAAAAAAAAAGGACCATAGACCTGAGTATACAGTTCAAATTTCAGCTTGATACCGCCACGCATTCTCGACATAGAGGGTCTTGACAGACAGACAGACAGACGGACAACAAAGGGTTCCGTTTTTCCTTTTGAGGTATGGAACCCTAAAAATACTATTTTTTATGTCATGCATTTATAGACTCCAAATAAGGTGGCCAGTGCTTGCCATATGAGGTCATGTAAAATATTCAACATAAACCTTTACTAATTGTGCTACTTACATAAGTACCTACGTGTCAAAACTCAATGGAACATTGGTCCATGTATAAACATTGTTTATGTTTGATGATGACTTTTAATAAAATGTTAAAATTTGCACAAAGATTTAGTAACTAAATAGATACACTTTTTTTTTTTTTCCTTCAACCAAAATTCTGTTGCATAAAACAGATTTTTTGACATTGTAAATAACAAGAGGTTATCTCATATTTCATGGAAAACATGCCTTTTCAAGGTAGGTATGATAATTCTTAAAACAGTCAAAAAGTCAGATATAAATTTTTGCCAAACAATAATAATTTATAATCAAAAGATGTTACTCTTTTAAGATTTTCAACTGGTGTACAAACCAACAAACCAAATTTGAAAACGAGACAAGTTGATTGTCATGATGACAATCCAATGGACCCATCTTCGATACTTCAAATTTGATTAACCATTCATTTGCACCAGAAAACAAGTTGAACTTGATTTTCACAGTTGCAATTCAATGGTCTCAATCAACTCGCATTCTTAACAATCTAATACGGAGGCAAAGTTGAACTAATATCATGTTATGACAGCCCTAAGTTAGATTGAGGAAACAATTGGTGGATAATGCGGCTGGGCCATTTGATGAGTTTAAAACAATGGTAAAATATTTGAAATGTTTTCTCAACGGCCAAATGAATTCTTGATATGGTTGTATATACCATTATTTAACCTCAAGGAAGTTCTCCAAATCAATTTCAACAAATAAGAAATAATATAAATTAATAACCAAAATATTCCACTTTCTTTGCATCGACCTGCAATTCTGTCAAAATACAGATGCAACTACATGGCAAATTCAAACATATCATTTCTAATTATATTTACTTAGGATCAACATATCGTCGGGGATAATTCAAATCCGCGTAACTAACATTGAACAATTCCGCGTATCTGACAAAAGTAGCCAATTTAAAATTTCGCGGGCGATGTTCGGACGATCCTAATTGGCAGCCCTTCGTTCAGTTTGAGTCTCATTCGAGCTATAGAACGAAAGAAATCGTCCAATTACAATACCGCTTGTCTACGGCCGCCAAGTGTCGACACCGCGTATGTGAATGTCATCATCAGTTAACATCGAGAGCGAAGTTTATGGTTTGTATGTTTATTTAAAAATCTACAGTATCACGTGAGGTAAGTGATATGCAAAGCTAATTAAGTATTTTCTTCATAACATATCAGTAATAAGTGTCATTTTAAATAACTTTTAAGTACGTTTTCATCCTAACTTCACTAATAACTAAACTTTTTTGTTTCAAATATAACTGAACAAGGTGATGTTATGTTAAAGTTACCCTGCCTTTATAAACACTTTTCATATTGAAGAATATTTACCACAAAAAATATTAATAATGTTACTGTTTTATTGCCTAGGTTAATTTTTTTATTTATTGTTACCTAGGTTATGCATTTTCATTGGTATGCGGTTTCGTTGTCTACCAAACTTTGATTTACGTGTTATGCTGAGTACATTAACTAAATTATATTTTCTATTCTTTCATAGGATCAAAATGGATAAAACAGACTCTTGCACAGATGAAGATACACATAATGTTACGACATTAAGTGATTTAAAAAAAGGCGCGAAAAACTATTAAATATTAGTTATTAAAAAAAATATTTTGTTTAAGCAATCAGCAGCTCATATAAATATTAATGAGCTCCCTGAAAATTCACCCAATATATTTTCTTAAACGGGAAATAAAGAAGAGTTTACTGATAATATAGCTAACTGTGATACAACTTCTTTCAATACTTCAGCACTTTTTATGGAACCTGATCATCTACATGATGTTTCTGACCTGAATATGACTTCAACTACCAATACGGTACAAACTTTTTCTGATGACAATTTACATACTGAAATCAGTGCACCAAGTGAATTACAAGGTCTTGATTTTTCATCAGATGACTCCGTTGCTGATCCTAATTCCTAACTACGTTCCACTCTCTGAAATAACAAACCTTGCTCCGATAGCTTCAACATCAACCGATGGCAATAGTGATCTTATCCCAGAAATAAACTTGGAAGGTGTAGTGGCATTAGAGTCCAGAAAAAGGAAACGAAAAGCAGAACAAATGTCTTCGAAAAGGTTAAGGAATAAGCTATTAAGAATGCTGGGTCAACAATACATAGGCTTCAGAAAGACTGATGATGAAAATTTTTTATAAAAAATTATTTTGTATATAAGCTTTTGGGTAACTGAAAGTTCTCTTACTTTGTTATGTTTTTCTAATACTTTATTGAAAATGTTTAAGTAATACTTACTACTTAATGTTAATGACTGAAAAGATTTTTGTTAGACAGCTGAAGATGTTTGTTTTTATTTTGTTTATTTTTAAAAGACTTTTAAAACTTGTTATTCTGTTTCTAATAATAATGATAATAGCTGATTATACAGAATGAGGTTGATTGTAAGATTTGTTTTTGTTGTTATTATAATATAGATGATGATAGAGAGATGATTATTATACGAAAAGTAAACGAAAAGATTTTGGAGGATTTTTTTTTTTACTTAGAGAAGGAAACTTTTGGACATTATTGTGTATTTTTTTAATTATTTGGATTATTAAAATTTAATTATAACATTGTCACTTGTTTCATTTCAATACCGCGCAACTTACTACTTACTACTTTACTAGATACCATTTTGATGAGTTTGTGGCCAAATCAAAAGCGCGTAAATGTCCTAGAGACTATATTAGTAATTATAATAAATTTCTAATGTTAATAATATATATAACATATAAATTTTAACTTTGTATGTAAAAACGAGCTCAAAAGCTGTTATAATAAAAAAGTTACAAAATTATAACCTTCCCCTGTAAAACTACACGTAGTGCAGATACGCGGTCCTTACGTATGTTAGATTCGCGGATTTGCACTATCCCCGACGATATTCAAGTTACTATAGAATTTACCTTTTTATATATGTTATTACTAATAAAATATAGTACCTATGTGAATGTGAAACTATCATGCATATAGTTCCGTTTTTAATTTTATACGTTCTCGTAGTATGACTTTAGATGTTTTGCTAGTAGGTTGTTTTATAAGATTTTAGACGTTTTGCTAGTAGGTCGTTTTACATATATATTGTGAATGCATCATGGTCATTTTGCTAATTTGACCTTCTGATACGGAGAGATAACGGTTTGATGGAAATGGTAACTAAACTCATAGCATCAGTGTCCAACGAAGCTACTTACAATCAACATAGTGCACATAATATCCTCTTTGTCCTCTCACATCTTTGATGCTTATGATTTCTGCAAGGGGCCAGTCATCTCCCCCTTGCATTCGAACAGGTAAGCGACATCCTTCTACTAACGCTGTCTGTAAACAAATTGCAAATGAATGCATAAGCATATACATGCATATACATTACATATATATACATCATATACATCTCAGTTAGCGGTCAGTGGGTAGCTTTCGGGGCGGTATCATTCAATCCTTGTTGTGCAGAATAGATCCAACTAACATACTATGTCAAATTGAGCGATACACGTAGTGCGAAACTCAAAGTTCAAATCGAGTTTTATATATTCACAATAGTTTCCGGGTGTTTGATAACATAAGCTTCCCAAAATTCCATCTTTTTCAATGTCCAGTATGATTTTTACAACTTATAAACGAGCTGTTTGACATGTTTACAAGTGAAGCGTTCAAATATATCTAAGTAAAAGAGTTCCCATCGTAATTTGGGTGCTATTTTAGTTAGGCCGTTTCTTGGGTATTGATTGTACATCTAGTTCTAGTATTCATGATTGAAGATTCTGCATAACAGGGTCCATTTTATCATACATAAAAAGTATCATTTTAAAAAGTATTTACTGCTGAATCACAAAAAGTCGTTAATTCTTCCTCATTTTCATTCATTTTTTAACAATCTAAAATCCAAATACATGAATCACAATTTATTTTGGACAAAATTTACTAAAATAATTGTACAATACAGTTTTACACAAAAAACCACACAAGACAAAATGAAAGGTGAAACAAAAACGTCATGCTTCTTCTTTATCTTCTTTGATCCGTTGTGGCAACCACTGATCAGTCGAATATTTCTTTTTTACATATTTTAATCTTAACATATCAAAATTATTTGTATAATTTCATCATTTCGGCTTCAGGCATATGCTCAAATTTCACTTTTATGTCAATAAATATTGCATAAATGCTGCCTAATTAATCCAAAAATAAAAAATATTGCCTCCTTAAAAAATACAGACCATTAAACAATCAAGCTAGCGTACACAGTGCCGTGTTCGATAATAACTTTTATATGTAACAGAATTTACACAAAAATCTCTTCATAAATATTGCTCGCGCTATGTAAAACGCCTATGCTCACGCATGGCTGAGATAGGGCCTGATGTTGTGGGGTAATAGTCCGCACGCACAGGATATACTTATTCTTCAGAAAAATACATTTTAAGAATAATTACCAACATCAAACAAACTGATAGTTGTTTTAGAAATCTGAAGATCTTTACGATACCTTGTATATATATTTTTTTTTTATTATTTTAAACATTTAATAATATACAAATAACTTATAAATAAAATACCTACTTAAATATAAGACCTTGTATATAAATTGGAAACCTGTAAATTTGTTAGAAAGTTTCCAAACTTCACTAGTACGCTTGGTGATGTACCCCATCGCGGTACGAATATAGATTTAGAAACAACATAATATGGTAGGTATTACATAGTAGCGGCCCCTATTCAATGTCTGTTAAAATCTATAATAAATTACCTTCATATGCAAAAAATGAAACTTTGTATTAAATACGTAAAATTAATAAAAGAGGTACTTCTTGAGAAAATATAGTAGACTATCAAGTAAGGTTGTAACGGAGGCCTACTTAGCGGAGGCGGAGGCGGATGCGGAGGCGACTTGTATCACCTCCGCGGATGCGGAGGTTAACGAAGGCGGAGGCGAAGATGAAAGTGGAAGTAGAAAAAATTGAAATTTATGGTGCATTAAAATTATGTACAAAGATTTCATTTCAAATCACATGAACATATAAATAAACATTACCTTCTAGTCTAGAGGTTCCCAACCGGTGGCCCGTGAGAGGTATATTATGGTCCGTGTTACAAACTTGTAATTAAAGAGATGAATCACTATTATACAAAATACTCAAATCTTGAGTTATAGAATATTATATTAATTAAATAAATTAAACGGGTCACTCACGTCTTACATTCATAGAATAATGGATTTATATGACAGTTGGGGACCCTGCATGCAACAAAAACCACGCATGTCTTCCGCGAGAAAAAGTGGTCCGCGAACAAAAAAAGGTAGGGAACCACTGTTATAATCTATCAAAATCTGGAGTTGATGTCTTATAATAGTTTTTACCGCGCGTAATTGCTCTATGATTACGTAAATAAACCTCCATTACGACTCTGCAAAAATTGTACGGAGGCGGAGGCGGAGGCGAAGACAAGGGCGTCGCCAGCCGATGGCCCAGGGAGGGGCAAGTTGATATGGAGTATGAGAAAAGTATGAATTGTAGGTAGTCGAGAGCTCATGAAGCTTTTCACTTACATCTACAGCGATTGTAATGATAACGGTACAGAGCCCAACGTATAAAGCTTCACGAGAGACTTTAAAATAAATAGAACTTGTAAATAAATAGAATCTCTAGAGGGGGGGGGGGGCAGCTGCCCCTCCTGCTCCCCCTTGGCGACGCCCTTGGGCGAAGATACGATTTCTTGCGGAACTTCCGCAGTAACGGAGGCGGAAGCGAAGTTCCGTTACAACCCTACTATCAAGTAATACCTCAAACGTCTACCTCGCTCTTACACATATTGCTATGCCTGAAAAGGTGCATGACTCTGTATGTATGTGCTGTATAATATACAATACCTATGTAATCAGTAATACATCTAATGCAATTATTGTTTAAATAAAAAATACAAATAAAATTTCATAATGATTGCTGAAAAATAAGTCCTGATCGACTTTCTGGAGATTCGATACCCACAAACTATTTTTATTTTTTATTATTATAAAATAAAAATATACCTATAACAAAATAATAATTTCTGTAAAAGAATTATATGCAAATCCTCTTTGCATCAGCTGAATGTAGTATTTTTACAATAATTTATATTATACTCGAATATTATCCTACAATATCGTTTCATTTCTACATTTTCACATGAACTGTATGATTCGCTCTATATTTTGGTCCGGCTCAAGAGAGAAAGGGAGAGACAATTGCATCTATATTGATAAAAAAAAAACAACAATTATCATCATAGTAATAGATCGATGTATCCCGCTTAGCGATATTCGCGCTCTCATATATTCTGTACTCTTCGATCGCACAGTTTCGCACACGTAGGTACCTACGAGACCAGTGTCGATAATTTTTTAAACAAAAAAAAAATATAGTAGGATGAAACATAATGTAAAAAGGAAGAGAATACAACAAAAAATAAAGGAAAAATAATTTACGGGCGTTCTGAGGTCGGGAAGTGGTAAGGGGTAAGCTTTTAAGGGTAAAAAACGGTTTATCTCGATTTCCGGGAAATCAACAAGTCTTAGATAAAAAAGTGAAATGGCAAAGTTTTAAGTAATAAAAAGATCTACAACTTTTGTATTTACACTTTTTTCACATAACCTCAAAATTCATGTGAAAAATTCAAAAAACCAAGTTTTTGATCTTATATTTTTATCTTTTACAAAAATATTTTTTTTTTTCACGAAATTTGGAGTAAACTTACCTTTTGTTGTCCCAAACATAATGCATTTTTTTTTATTTAAAATATATTTTTTTTACCTTATTTTGACTCAATACCGAAAAAACACCCTAATTTTCAATCGAAAATTCTCACGTCAAAATATCTGCCTTTCCAAAAAAATCGGTGGGTTTTTGGTTCGTTGAAGTCTCTACTTTCTGATGGTGTAAAAAAAAAATACATTATTATGGTAAATCTTCTCAGAAAAGGCAACGAAACGAAAAGTACTCCAATTCGATTTATTTTTATTTTTATGTATAATTTTGGACTATTTGTTGCAATTTATACTTTAATTACTCGAAAAACGTAAGATTATATTGCTACATTGATAAAGAAAAAATTGCAAGTCGAAATATACTACTATAATTAATAACCAAATAAGTCGATATAGATAATATTTAATACGACATCTACAATAATTTGAGAAAGATGTAGAATCTTCTATAAATTATATGCGTAGATGCATTTATTGCTATTGTACAGTGTATTTTATGAGAGATTTTTGATGTAGTTTCTTTGAGTATTACCCCGCCGCCACACTATGCTCCTCGCGCTGCTCATCGCCTTGCTCCTCGCGCTGCCGCGATGTTTCCCTCTCTGCCCACACACTGCTCTACTCGCGCAATTATTCGCGACGCTCCGCACTTGGACATTTGCCTTTGCTATACAATGGACGTTGAAGCTGTGGCAGCGTGCGCGATATGCATTTTTATTATAGCGAAACGAAGCTTTTTTTTATGGAATAACGGTCTAAACGATGCCATCAAACATTTATTTTTTGCTAACAGCTCTTATATGGAAATGTTCATGACAGACATGATTTTAAAAATATGACGCGTGTTACGCGCCCGAGCGCTCGATGCGGAATGCGTCCGAGGCGATTATGTGGCCGGCCACTTGCACTCACGTTGCCGATCCTTTGCTCGCGCCCAAAAAACCGACAAAACAGGGAATGATGGGCAAGGCGAGGAGCAAGACGAGCGGCAAGACGAGTAAAGTGGCCAACGGTTTTTTGGGCGCGAATCAAAGGACCGGCAATGTGAACGCGAGTGTCCGGCCACATAATCGCGTCGGACGCATTCCGCATCGAGCGCTCGGGCGCGTAACACGCGTCATATTTTTTAAATCATTTTTTTAAAATCATGTCTGTCATGAACATTTCCCTATAAGAGCTGGTAGCAAAAAAGAAATGTTTGATGGCATCTTTTAGACCGTTAGTCCATAAAAAAAAGCTTCGTTTCGCTGTAATAAAAATGCATATCGCGCACGCTGCCACAGCTTCAACGTCCATTGTATAGCAAAGGCAAATGTCCAAGTGCGGAGCGTCGCGAATAATTGCGCGAGTAGGGCAGTGTGTGGGCAGAGAGGGAAACATCGCGGCAGCACGAGGAGCAAGGCGATGAGCAGCGCGAGGAGCATAGTGTGGCGGCGGGGTATGGCAGGGCTAATTAAGAGTATCAAAGAAAGACAACAAAACAAAGAGTTTTATTATTTTTAATAGGCTCTGGATACATCATCTAATTTTGTAAACCTTGAATATAATTTTGAATAACTAGTACTACACAAATTGGCCTACAGGTTACTTCCGCTCGTGCACATAACCCGGACAGATTTTGCAGTTGAGTTGTAGAGGAATTAATGACGATATTTTTCGGCTTTTTCTTGTAGCCTGCCTTGAAGTATAAACTTGATAATGGCAACAATAATCTTCGACTATAACGTGGTTGCCATATTAAAACAAAGAAGAAACAGATAATACGACACTGACATTTGACATTTACATCCTAACCTAATTTTTTATTGTTCATATTTCGATATTCGTTTTCAATTCAATGTTGCATTTTAAGGAAATGAGATTATTTCGATAAAAATATTTTCTGTTCTGTACAGTATATTAATACTTCCCCCATAGAATTTTATTTAAGTAAAGCCTGCCAAATACCAAGAGCATAAAATGGCAGCACCCGGTGAAATGAGTGAAGCTGATCAGATAAAAACAGTGAGTAAATTAAATATTTTTTTTAATATATAAAAGCATTTGCATGTTTGAAAGTAACAAATGTAACTGGGGTCACTGGTTCTTTGAAAAGGATTAGGCAGGCAGGGTTGATAAATGAAACTATGTCCGAGGGCGATATGTAAATTGATTTGAATGATTAGCTGCAGGCCATATTTTAGACCTCTACACATGTCTATATATCTATGAGACAGCTTTTTGTCAAAAAAAACATTGTCATAAAAAATCTAGACATGTTTAAATAAAAACGCCTGAGCCTGCGATGCCTTCTTACCATCTGGCAGGTCTTCTGTTTGTTTGACACTCTAGTTGTATAAAAAAATTGCATAAATTATGTAGGTAACATTACAGCCAAGATGACACATTACCACAAAAGTATTGTAAGCCTTTAAATATTAAGAAACTCTCTCTAATGAGGCTGGTGGAAGAGAGGTAGGGCATGTAGAGCCCGACTGAGGACCTCCACCGCACAGGAGACTGCAACCAAATAACAATACCCTTGAGGGATTTGTCCTACTGCAAGTGAGTGAGGTTACCAGAATTGATGAGATGCTACATCAGTAGTGGTGCCAGCGAGCGTGCAATAATCCTTTTTATTGCTAGCATCTATATGTATATTGTGACGGCTTTACATTAATATCTTGTCCAAAACTAAGCAATGCTTGTACTATGAGTGCTAGATAACATAAGCATCAGAACCCCTGGACCAAGTACGATACTTTATGTTTGGAGACTATCAAGATTCAGTACCTTTTTCATACTATTTGATACCTAAATTAAATTATTTAGTACCTCCGTGAGCAGTGAAAAAACATAAAAAGAAAGTGGCCAGACATTCTGCTATTGTCTGGACTAGTGATGTTACGATCTGGAATTTTGTCAAACCGAGTTGAATCGGTTAGACAATTCATGCAAGTCGATTCCAAACCGAAGCGACGAAATCGCGATTTGAATCGGTTTGAACCGATTTGAATCGGTTTGATAGCGATGATCGGTTTAAAAAGTCGAGTAACGACTCGACATTTTAAACCGATTAAAAAGTCGAGTCGTTACTCGACTTTTTAAACCGATTAAAAAGTCGAGTCGTTACTCGATTTTTTAAACCGATTAAAAAGTCGAGTCGTGACTTGACTTTGTAAACCGATTAAAAAGTCGAGTCGTTGCTCGACTTTTTAAACCGATTAAAAAGTCGAGTCGTTACTCGACTTTTTAAACCGATTCAAACCGATTTGAGCATAAACCGAGTTGCGTCGATTAGCGCCTTTACTAAACCGATTTGGCCGAGTCGAAAGCGATGTAACGACTCGACTTTTTAAACCGATTTGAGCATAAACCGAGTTGCGTCGATTAGCGCGTCAGCGCGTCTTGCGTCTACTAAACCGATTTGGCTGAGTCGAACTTACTACGCATCTCGCTCGCGCCGCTCTGCGCGCATTCGCCCGTTTGGCCGTTTGCTCGTTTGGCCGTTTGACCGTTTGCTTGTTTGGCCGTTTGCCCGTTTGGCCGTTTGCCCGTTTGACCGTTTGGCTGTTTGCTCGTTTGGCCGTTTGCCCGTTTGGCTGTTTGCGCGTTTGTCCGTTTGGCCGTTTGCTCGTTGGCCGTTTGGCCGTTTGGTCATTTGCCCGTTTGGCTGTTTGCTCGTTTGCTCGTTTGGCCGTTTGCCCGTTTGGCCGTTTGCTCGTTTGCCGTTTGGCCGTTTGCTCGTTTGGTCGTTTTCCCGTTTGGCTGTTTGCTCGTTTGGCCGTTTGGCTGTTTGCTAGTTTGCTCATTTGGCCGTTTGCCCGTTTGGCCGTTTGGCTGTTTGCTCGTTTGCCAAACGGCCAACCGGCCAAACGGTCAAACGGCCAAACGGTCAAACGGCCAAACGAGCAAGCGGGCTAACGGGCAAACGAGCAAACAGCCAAACGGCCAACCGGCCAAACGGTCAAACGGCCAAACGGGCAAACGGGCAAACGAGCAAATAGCCAAACGGCCAAACGGGCAAACGGCCAAATGAGCAAACTAGCAAACAGCCAAACGGCCAAACGAGCAAACGGCCAAACGGGCAAACGACCAAACGAGCAAACGGTCAAACGGCAAACGAGCAAACGGCCAAACGGCCAAACGGGCAAACGCGCAAACAGCCAAATGGGCAAACGGCCAAACGAGCAAACGAGCAAACGGCCAAACGGGCAAATGAGCAAATGGCCAAACGGCCAACGAGCAAACGGCCAAACGGGCAAACGCGCAAACAGCCAAACGGCCAAACGAGCAAACAGCCAAACGGTCAAACGGGCAAACGGCCAAACGGGCAAACGGCCAAACGGGCAAACGGCCAAACAAGCAAACGGTCAAACGGCCAAACGAGCAAACGGGCGAATGCGCGCAGAGCGACGCGAGCGAGATGCGTAAGTAAGTTCGACTCAGCCAAATCGGTTTAGTAGACGCAAGACGCGCTGACGCGCTAATCGACGCAACTCTGTTTATGCTCAAATCGGTTTAAAAAGTCGAGTCGTTACATCGCTTTCGACTCGGCCAAATCGGTTTAGTAAAGGCGCTAATCGACGCAACTCGGTTTATGCTCAAATCGGTTTGAATCGGTTTAAAAAGTCGAGTAACGACTCGACTTTTTAATCGGTTTAAAAAGTCGAGCAACGACTCGACTTTTTAATCGGTTTACAAAGTCAAGTAACGACTCGACTTTTTAATCGGTTTAAAAAGTCGAGTCGTTACATTGCTTTCGACTCGGCCAAATCGGTTTAGTAGACGCGCTAATCGACTCAACTCGGTTTATGCTCAAATCGGTTTGAATCGGTTTAAAAAGTCGAATCGTTACATCGCTAGTCTGGACCACATTTTTATCACATAGAGACAATATATCTTAATTATTTATTTGTATATATTCAATACCTTTTTAATACCTTAACATATATATTTTTTTCAAATATGGCATCCCAGAAAAAAGTTGGTCCAGGGGTTCTGACGCTTACCTAGATAACTGTTAGAATTCTTGTATATACATTTTTTTTGTAAATAAGCATATGGCCCGCCTAAATATGAGCCATGGATGGTCGAATGGCTGCTAGCCATTGCTACTTTGACTCCAAGGTCATAGGTTCAATCTCTACACAAAACACATTTCGGTGCATGAACAACCGAAAGCTACCCACTGACCCAAGTCTGTTTTTCTTGGTCTGGGTGTGTAAGTATTTATAAAAAAAAAAGTATTTGAGTATAATAACCTTTTATCTAGTACCATACTATAAGCTTTACTTAGTTTGGGACTAGATGGCGCTATGTAATATGTTAAGGAATATTTACTTATTTAAAGTACTATAATTAGCCTGAAACTATGTTTCTGGTGTTGATAACCAAAACCAAAGTATTGTATGTATCTTCCAGTTTAAAGACTTCCTTGTGCAATACAACAAGCTATCAGAATTATGTTTCAACGATTGTGTTCATGACTTCACATCGAGGACACTCAGATCTGGAGAGGTGAGAATTTTACTCATTGCTGACTTTTTCGAAGGAGTTTTTGTGCTTAGGACACCTAAAGCATCACTCACATGGTGACCTTGTAAAAACATTTTTATGCCTTCTTTGAAGAGCCCCACACTGTAGGAAAATCTTCCTATATTATTATTATTTAAATAGTTGTCTTGGCCAACTTGTCGAGTGCTCTTCCAACGATGGACTGCTATGCCTTGTTTAGTAGTGTAATTACTTAATAGGTTGATGACGCCACACTGTGACTCACGCAGTAGAATATAAGATGCAAAAATTCGTTAGCGACACAGACCTTCCTGGAAAAGCACTCCACCGGTCATCGAGAGGTCGTGCGTTCAAATCCCACCTAGGGGAGGCAGGTGAATTTGTCCTTTTTAAAAAAAAAAAAAATGTTATTTGGAATCAGAATTTTTTATAGATTGAGTCGATTGACTCAATCTATAAAAAACCTTGATTCCCTACACGCAATTACTACTTTCCATATGTGTATGTATGTCTTTTAGTGTGCCGGTTGGGACACACATATACATACATATTCCTGAATAGAGTATATATAAAATTTTCAGTAACCATGAATCTTGAAAAGTTGTTTTTAGGGTTCCGAACCTCAAAAGGAAAAACGGAACCCTTATAAGATCACTTTGTTGTCCGTCTGTCTGTCTGTCTGTCTGTCTGTCTGTCTGTCTGTCTGTCAAGAATTTCTATGTCGAGAATGCGTGGAGGTATCAAGTTGAAATTTGAACTGTATACTCAGGTCTACGGTCCCATGAAGTTAAAAAAAAAATCAAACTGCTAAGTTTACGTAGAAAAAAGTTACGGCCGTTTATTCAGCAAAAAACGCATATTTCGACACACTCAAGGGAATCAAAACCTATAGGGTACTTCTCGTTGACCTAGAACTATGAAATTTGGCAAGTAACATCGTTATAGACTACAAGTACAGGAATAAATCTCAAAACTATACATTTGTAAATAGATCTTAAAAAATAGGGGGTCTATATTTTTATAGGGTGTCGAAATTTCAAATTGAAACTACTAGTTCAAATGGGGTATCATATGAAAGGGCTTGATGTACACATTGCAAAATATATTATATTTATTTTTTTCGACGCATTATTTCTTATTTATAATGAAAAATATCAAATTTAACAATGATACTACGTACCTACGGAACCCTCGGTGGGCGAGTCCGACTCGCACTTGTCCGGTTTTTTTTATGATACTGATACTACTAAGACTGGTGAAATTGTGGGATCAACTTTCCGTAGTGATATTTGCGAATATATATGACATAGGAGCCTTCAAGAACAGAGTCTTTATATCTATAGCTGGGAAAAGATTGGTGACCCCTTGGTGTTGCTGATTTCTATGGGCAGTAGTGATTGCTCTCCAACAGGTGGTCCACATGCTCGTTTGCCCCCTTCTCATAAACTAGGCCAGATTCTAGCCCACGGGGCCAAAATCAAGGTTGAGTGGAACAAGTAGTGAAACACTGAGTGTATGTTTTCCATTGATTTCAATGGAAAATGCGTTTAATAATCATTCCTCAAGGACATGATCGATCTCAATTTTTTTTCAACACAAACCTCAAGCACAGCATAGTAATACAACCAGTACTTTAACTTCATACTAGCGCCCAAATCGGTGCACGCACACAGTCAAGCGTTATTTACACGACCGCTCAGGAAGTTTTGGTGCGCCGCGCACCTATATTGGTTGTATTACTATGCTGTGCCTTAAGCATGTCGAGGTCTTTAATTGTGACATGCTTCATCAATCGGTTGGGCGGTTTTGGAGTCTATTCATTTCCAAGAATGATTTTACGGCGTATATAATTCATTCGCTCCACTCAAAAAAAATAATCCCACTATTTTCTAATTACAGGAGAAGTGTACAATAAACTGCATGGAGAAGTATCTGCGAACAAATCAAAGAGTTTCACAGCGGTTCCACGAGTTCCAAATGATTGCCAATGAGAACATGATTGCTATGACACAAAAAGCGAATCCAAGCTAAGTTTAGGGCAGTACCATTGTTGTATTTATATAATTTGTTAGACAATTCGCCTTTTCTTGGGCAATAAAGTTATTAAATAGTATTTTATGATTTTCTATTGCTTACAATATGTTTTTTTTGTCAACTGCTGACTGCCAAACGAGGTTCTGGCAGAAGAGGAGTAGGGCACAGCATGTTTATAAGCTGCTCAACCTCGAAAGTATCTCACTACATTACAGAATACTGCAGCCAAATACAAATGCACTTGGTTGTTGTGTTTTTGCAAGTGAATGAGGCCACCAGGTAGAGTTGCTGCGTTGGCGGCAGCGGCGGCCGCGCGCTTTTGCATTTCATGTTGCGAGCGTTGGCTGTGGTAACCGCTGCACATCAGGGGGGCCGTATGCTTTTTATTTTCACCCTCGTTGCCAACATAGTATTTCCTTCCTTGTCAGTACCCTCACAGTGAGTGAAAAAGGAAGGCAGGAACACATCCTCAAGAGAAGTGTTAATTGGCTGCGGTATTCTGTAAGGTAGGGCAGCTTATAAATATGTTGTGCCCTACTCTCTTTTGCCAGAGCCTCATTTGTCAGTCAGCAGGGTGCAACACGTGCACGTGAGGTAGGTTATGGTTCAGAGATGTTGAAGAACCCCAAACCTTAATGTAGTTAGAGTCCGACCGAAGGTCAGATTTTGACCGAAGCTGAAGCCGATTCGGTCTTAGTATAACTTTAATATGAATACTCAATTATTTTATATATGTTTGACATTGCTTACTACAGGACCGACGATTACCTTAATGATAAAAATGTATGGCAAATTCTGGACACACAGGATGTGAAGCACAGGCGTCTTATCTTTACAAGTAGTATTGTGGATATACATATTTAGACTTTTATACAATATGTATTATACACTCTATACTATGATTTTTTTTTTTTTTTTTTTTACTATTTTATTTTACTTCAATTTAATTATATATACGTACCATAGTTCTGAGTGCGACCCTTGAAAGTATTTTTTTTCTCTTCGTAATGATAAGAAGTAAGTTTACAATAGTGCTCGGGAGTGCTTCACTTAGTGTGTTGAAGTGCTCAGATAACATTTTTACATAAGTACTTCGACTTGTATAGAGATTAAAATAATATGCGGGACGTACGAGGAAATCAAAACATTTTGTATAGGAACTGTGAACGTGTTAATTGGAGTTTTCATATCAACAACTTTGTATGTAACATCACTAATAGTCGGTGGTGTCATATGGATTAGAGGTTCCATACGACACCACCGGTGGTGTCGTTTTCGTGGTGTCAAGTGGAAGGAAGGGAATAACAAAACGAAAACTATTTTTTTTATTTTGGTAACTTTTATTAGGTAGTTGATTACTTACTGTTTAGTTGATTAAGACCTTTAATTTATATCCATATCATATGATCCAGTGTTGTCAAGACGATGCAGATCTAACAAAATTTGATAGAAACATGAAAAAAAAACGTATGTGTCGAATTACCATAGTTATTTTATCACTAAGAATTAAACCACTAATAAAATTTTGTTCCTACTAGAAAAACTTACATTTTTGATATCATTTAGACTCTAAATGATATCAAAAATAATATTTGGTTGGTACCCAGAATTACACACGGCGTAGAAGATTTTCTAGTAGGAACAAAATTTTATTATTAGGCTTTAGAGAATGGCTTTCGCTCTGATATCGGAAACCAGACGGCACGTGGAGGCAAAATGATGAATGATTTAAACTCAATGATGTTTTTAAATAGTATAATATTACTTCTATGTCGTTGTATTATTAGAAAACCGAGTCATTTGGTGATGATCACTTTAACTAGGTGTACAACCCACGGCTTGCTGTTATTGCTATTTTTATCATAGCATATCAAGTATTGCACAAAATTTGACTTTTATGACCAGGTTCAAGCTTCAGGATGTCAAGTCTCTTACTGTTTTCTTAATTTACGGGCCAGCAGCTTTCTGTTTGACATAACATGCACATGATACTTTTCTTCGGGCATGGTTTAAAACATCTTTGTTCTGGAGGTGAGAAGTCTAGTACAAAGGAAGCCTGTGAACTGGTGTAGTCGAAGTGGTAGTCGTTGAATTTTGCTTCGACGCTATATTTTGCGCCTGGGGCTGGGCCATCATCATCTGTATTAAGGACGTACTTCAGCGGGTATGGTCCTGAAGGTGCGTTGGTCATGTTAGACGGTTTGGTACAAATTGTGTATTGCCCGGCATGTCGGATGATTCTTATGAGGGGTTGGTCACCGGTAGGGGGTTTGCCGCAGGAAGCCGTCGATGGGCAGACAACGAGGCATTTGGATGGACCGCATGGCTTCGAGCATGGTGGTCGACTACATATGGATGGACACGGTGTACATTCACCTTTCGAGCAGTTGTGTTGTTCGATCTTTCTAAGGACTGGGCAAGAAATGTGGCCTGGCCGCCAACCGCATCTCAACTGGGGGAAAAAAGTTTAATATCAATATTTGGATAATGAATTAATCGCGTTAGATGTTCAGCCCTTGAGACGCTCAGGCCTGTTTGGTCCAGTTAGAAATAGTTATATTTCACTTTGCCCTATTTCTTTTGATCGCTAATTGGCATGGTCTACTCTACCACATACAAGTAGCAGATATCTATCTATGCTCCATGGTTGCTTCAGGTTCTTTCTTCCTTTTTTTTTTTTTATACTACGTTGGGTGGCAGACAAGCATACGGCCCGCCTGATGTGAAGCGGTTACCGTAGCCATATTAACGCTCGCAACATAAAATATCGCTCGCGCGCCGCAACCCCCGCTGCCATCGCAGCATCTCCTTCCTTTCTGGTGACCTCACTCACTCGCAGGAACACAACAGCTCTCAAGGGAACCGTTATTTGGCTGCGGTATTCTGTAAGGTGGAGGTACATTCCCCAGTCGGGTAGCTTACAATTACGCTCCCTACCTCTCTTTTCGCCAGAGCTTCGTTTGTCAGTCAGCAGGGTGCACCGCGTGCAGGTGAAGTTGGCTTTGGTTCAAAGATGTTGATGAACCACTTACACCCCATAATTTCCTGAGGGCATGCTCAACTTGTCAGCCTAGACTTTCGATGTTTGAAATGAAAACACGTGTTTTCATTTTGGACGAATTGGAATTGAAAACACTGGTTTCTGTCAATTCTGGATATCTTATGACCTTTCGTATATTGAGCGCCTATCCCCTATTTAGGTAGTAGCAATTTCACATTGCTACCCTTCTGCGTCATCTACTTAGTAGCTTATATAGAAGCTTGTTGGCAAGAACATGACAAAACACTATTATGCTGAATTTGTATTTTATTGCCTTTAAGGTAGTGGAACAATTTGAGTTTGACTTGTACCACAGTATAACTAACAGTACAGTATGGCCACTCCCTGCAGCTTTCTTGTATTGACCTCACCTTCCCTCTGAGACAAATCTGGAACAGTTTGTATGGCAGCGCACGTACACACGCTCATTCATGCTCTGCATAGACGTCATTGTTTATGTAATAGTGAACGACGCGACATTTGTATGGAGTGGCCTGGGTGCGCTTGTACTCAAATTAAGTTAGCCCTCTGTGCGCTACCTTAATATTGACAACTAACCTGATGTTCAGGTGCATCCTTAGCTGTGTAAAGCCATCCCATGTGCTTGGGGACTGGTCCTGGTTTCACGTCCTCCTTGTATAAACATCTGTGCTTGGGTAGATCGCAGCGGCCAAGACAACTCGCCGACGACTTATTCGCTAGAATTATTGTCGCAAACTTTAATACACGTCATATTTTTGAAGTGAAAACTTCTTTAGCGGCGTTGTGCACTTTTTGGGACGGGTAAAAAAGGTTAAACACGCGTCAGGACACGTGACCTGATCGAAAATTCGTAAGACGGAGGGAGAGCAGACCGCCGGACGCGGCATAGGAGATGAAGTAATATCCTCCTCTCTTTCTACCGCACGGCGATAATGTATGCCTGCTCCTGATGATTATTTTTAATGTAATAAGTATAAATTGCCATGTTTGTGTACGATAACGCAATAAATGAATATTGTATTTTACCACATAAATGATAGTACTTTCAATTCCAAAATATTCAAAAATGCACAACGTTAATGTTCAAGTTTTCACTCCTGCCGGCACTCTCGGAGTGCAACCCGTTTTTTTTTAATATAAACATACAACAATAGAAAACACCTAGACCAAGACAAACATACATTAATATTATTAAAACTCAAGTGAAAATCATAGTAATTAATTAATGAAATTAAACATAAGAGTGTTCGATGCGATAAAGAGAAGGACTGCGCGTCTGGACATTCGCCCTCATGAAGATTTCCTCTTTGGAACCGGTATGTGACCACTTTTACCACATAAATGATAGACTTTGACTTTGACAACCCGTTTTTTTTTGCACTTTGAAGTTTGCTTTGGGTGAAAGTTTTGCACTCCTATCATGGTAAGAATTAAAATCCATCTAAATATAGCGTAGGTATGATCTGATGAAAGAGAGGTATGACGGGCCCGACTGGTGTATCACCACCTCACAGAAGACCGTAATCAAATAAGAATACCCTTGAGGATTGTTATGTCCCTGCGACTAAGCAAGTGCTACGTTAGCAGCTGGGGTACCAGCGCGCTAGCAATATACGCTTGTATTGTAAGACTACAGTGACCACTTTTCATCAGTTGAGCCTTCTGTGTGTTTGACACCTGGCGTGGTATAATAAAACCATGTTTGGTTTTGAGGTGTAATAGCCCTGCCATACACTCGTCGAGTGGCAAGGGAAGTAGGCAGGAACGTAGTGTGGCCACGTTACTCGTCATGCCGCTCGTCTTGCTCTTCGTCTTGCCCATCATTCCCTGTTTTGTCGGTTTTTTGGGCGCGAGTCAAAGGACCGGCAACGTGAATGCGAGTGGCCGGCCACATAATCGCCTCGGACGCATTCCGCATCGAGCGCTCGGGCGCGTAACACGCGTCATATTTTTTAAATCATTTTTTTAAAATCATATCTGTCATGAACATTTCCCTATAAGAGCTGGTAGCAAAAAAGAAATGTTTGATGGCATCTTTTAGACCGTCAGTCCATAAAAAAAAGCTTCGTTTCGCTATAATAAAAATGCATATCGCGCACGCTGCCACAGCTTCAACGTCCATTGTATACCAAAGGCAAATGTCCAAGTGCGGAGCGTCGCGAATAATTGCGCGAGTAGAGCAGTGTGTGGGCAGAGAGGGAAACATCGCGGCAGCGCGAGGAGCAAGGCGATGAGCAGCGCGAGGAGCATAGTGTGGCGGCGGGGTAAGGGCACACCATCTTTAAAGTCAGATTCAATTTTTACTGTACCTACGTGGATACTCCGTCGACAAACGAATAATTTGGCTAAGTAAAGGCACCGCGTCTATATCGAATTTGGAGCTGTCTGACTGTGGCGGCAACTTATAATTCCACCTTATTTGCTAAGGTATCGTATCTCTTCTGGAGCTTAAGGGGTTATAGAAGATCGTAAATAATTTCCAAATCTGTGTCAAAAAAGTGTGTCGTGTGTGTCAGTGTGTGTTATTAATTTACAGTGAAACGTCCATGTAAATGAATAAGAACCACAGGAAGCTCTTGAAGAGATAATGCATTAGCAAATTATAGTAGGTAGATATCGTATCAGTAAATTGTAAAAGTGATAAATGAGTAACTTTGTAGGTAAGTACGTACATCGACCACCACCTACGCCGCAGCACGGCATTTTAGGATTCGAGGACCTGGAATTTATTAACAGGAGAATAAATATAATGAAAAGTTCTTATGTGTTTATGCAGCATACTCGTATCAGGAATTTCGTGAACGGACTTAGGAAAGTAATGTTCTTTATCCTGATAAAGAACCAGACGTGTCCTGACGACATGTCGGGTAAATACGAGCGCCCGAACTGTAACTGAAACCTCCCGAGTGGCCAAAGTGGGTGTTTATGAATATGCTCCCTGTGGTCTACCGCCTAAGCTGAAGCAGATTCCTTTTCGAGGTTTATTGGTTGCGAAAATTTGACTTCTTTTTAAAATTTGTGATAAATCTCTTCAGTTTAATCGCTAGAGCGCATCCATCCCTACCTTCTAAGCATATTACTATTAGCACTAATTTAAGGTAAATTTAGATTTTCGCAATCAAAAAATCCGATCGGCTTCTGCTTAGGCGGTAAGCCCCCCGGTGCTCCAGCCTGTAATTGATACAAATAAATGTAAGATAAATGGACCCGTAAATACCAATGAACGGAAGATATTTAGATCATCATTTAAAACAGATATGGCTTTTCTAGACTGATATAAACAGAGATATGACAAATCCCTAAACTAGTCTAATGAAATGCCGGAATAGATCGTTAACTCTAGAATGGAACAAATAAGTATAGACGTAATATAATAATCGGGTTCATCATTATCATCATCATCTCAGCCATTGAAAGTCCACTGCTGGACATAGGCCTCCCCTCTAGATCTCCAATAAGACCGGTTGGAAGCGGCTTGCATCCAGCGCGCTCCTACGGTCTTAATGAGGTCGTCTGTCCACCTTGTGGGTGGACGTCCTACGCTACGCTTGCCGGTACGTATAATAGGGTTGCCACAAATTTATACGTGGGGTTAAATAGGAACACAAAGTTTGTATGAAAATGTACTCGAGCTAAGTAGCGGGCTACTATCTACGAGTATACTAATACTGTACCTGTAAGAGAGAATATTACTTACTTTCTTTGTGATAAACTCAAAAACTACAGAATCCGTTCTGTAGTTTTAAAAAAAATAATTTACCTATACAAAGTCCCATTATCAGCGAGGAACATAGGCATAACATTTTATTATACTTAGTTTATTGCACCCTTGCGAAACCGGGACGAGTCGCTAGTATGAAAAAAAATCTCTTACCTCTAAAGGTGACGTTATGGGTGGAGACTCATTTTCACAATTGTCATGTCGCCCCTTACAATTCTGTACTATTAACTTGCATAATGGCTTATTAATGAAGAACTATGAATTTTAAGAATTTGCGGACTTGAGTTACATGACAACTGTGGAAATGTGCAAAATCTTCTCAAAGTCTAATGTAGAGTACTTAGGTCGTATATGTGTCATGAGTAGACTTTTAGTCATAGACTCAGAAAAAATAAGCGTCATACCTATACAGTTTAGTTTTATAGCATCCGAGTCTTACATGCCTGTATTTCCAAATACAGCTACTTTTATGATTCTTGCAATTTTTTTTGTATTCGCTATCTCGTCCTGCTACATCTTTACTTACTAAGTACTTTTACTACATTTTGGAGGCTTCCGCCTTCAAGAACAGAGTAAATTAGTCCCTCAAAAGGCTGGCAACGGATCGGTGATCCCAAGGTGATGCTGATTTCTATGAGCGGTGGTGATTACTTTGAATCAGGTGACACACATGCTCGCTTATCCTTCTCTAAATATATATATTATTGATAGTCGTTGGTATATATAAATGAATCAATTTTTTATGACTGTATGTAATATACCATTGAGATATAAGTACTTCGTACTTATAATTATATTAATGTAATGTACCTAGATTGATGACTGTATGTACGGTGACCCGTACAGAAATTTTTAAAAGCGATATAACGATATATGGTAGTTAGGTACTTAATTACGATTTTCTGCAATTTTCTAAATTTATGAGTTTCAGATATTTTTTATCAACCACTTAGAAAATTCTTTGACGAGTGTATTGTTAGCCAAGGAACATTTTTGATGTGTTGATTGTGGATCGGCGTGGACCGGCAAGTTAATGACCGTTAAATGCTTTTTGTGAGACTATCCAGCGCTGCCCAAGGTTAACAGGATCTGATAAACAATGTATTTACATTTTACTGCATTAGAAATACGGTCTAATTTTGAATGAAACATGTGCTGTTTGGAAGGTATGACAGAGATTCTATTATACCTATACTTAATGTACGACAGAGATGCAAACAATCTGTTATATTATAAATAAAATTTATGTTGTTGCGGTGGTTTGGACCATTAAGTCATATGCATATAGAGAATTAATATATTTTTTACAGAATATTTAAATATGTAAATTTATACTACGACCCTATGGCCCGCCTGCAAATCCACAGGCCTGGGTTTTATTCGCGTTAAAACTGACGAGATTTGGGTCACATACAGCAAGCCACTACATTCAAGATATCATTCAGCTTATAGATCAAGACTCCCGCAGTGTCTGAACGCCATTTCTCTTAATCCCGGCGTGACCCTACTATCCCTTATGTGCCGTGCTGTCATCAGCATAACAGTGGATATTGCCAATTTGCTAAATGTCATTTTTAGGCAGAAGAAAAAGAGTTGGTCTACCTGGGAACTATCCTTTACTATAGTTAACCACGGGTTCATGTTCGTTATTTAGGGCTAATTATAAATCCTGGATTAGACACATTTCTTTATTTATAAAAATACAAAATATCTGATTTAATTTCTTTTTAACTTTTTCTTACTTTCTCTTCTGTTTTCAACCACTTTAGACCGACAACACAACGATAGAGTTACTTTAATCAACAGTATAGGCAAAAGTAGTATCAGAAGTACAACAAAAATAATGTCTAGATTATTATATTGATAGAATGGAACGTCTGCTGCTGCGGCTCTGAAGGTAAAGTTGGCGTTCCGAGCTGCGAATTCTGTCCAGAAAACAGCCGTGTCCAGTGGAGACATAGGACGATCGTGCCAGACCTTACTAAGTTGTTTAACGTGTTCACGAAACCTGAAAAACAATGTGAGGATGAATTTATGTAAGTATGTTTGTTACTATTACAGTTACACGGCACGGGTATCCTAGCAGTTTTTTTTTATAGAAAGGGGGTTTAACGTCCCTACGAAGTACGGAGGACCTCGAGATAAATAAATCCATCCATGGACAAGCTAAGGTCGATATTGCTTAACTTGCGTGTTCGATTAGATGGTACTAGTGATCCGGAGGCAACAACCCACGCCATCGTGACCCTCCAGAAAGATGCGCAGTTTGCCTTTTGAACATTTTGTTGTCTCTGTACTATTATGGGTATGCCCATGAGACGCCGAGAACAATGACTGGAAGTTTACTGAATAGTCAATGTCATGCGTGTTATCATTGTTGAACAATGTTGGGTAACAAAATAAGCTAAAAATACACATTTATGAAGCTAAACAATCCAGTAAAAACAATCCAAATAATATATGTACATTTAAGTAAACAATCCAAATAAAGGAGCAGGGACCATTATTTTTTTTTTAACGTAGGTAATTATCTTAATTTATTTAAATAATTAATAAACTAAATCTCACATAGCGAGCGATGGAGAGTTATACTTGGGTTTCTAAAAGGTATCGAATTTGGACAAATTTGACGGAGAACCAAAGTTGTTGACAAAGCTCTCAGGGTCAGCAAGCTGAAGTGGCAGGCGATCAGCCACATCTGCCACGTGAGTCATGTCAGTGATAGCAAAAGGGGGAGAAAAGTCATAAAGTGCAGGTCGAGTATGACGTAACTAGAAGCCCCCACTCTCTAGCTAGATAAAGCGATTGGAAGCTGAAGATGCGGAAAACAAAGAATCGCATAGGCGGAAAGCATAGGGGAATGCCTATATCCAGCAGAGGGTACCTAGATAATTAATTAGATACTGGATAATTGATGACTTAAATAATAATATCTTAAAAATATCTCTAAGATCAGGGGCCCTACCGCCGAAGCTGAAGCCGATTCCCCTGTTATTGTTATGTATATATTGTTTAACTTAGTTGGCAGAAACCCTGAAGGTTTACCGATAAAGCTAAAAATGTATGTTAAATGTATGTAAAACTTAAATGTAAGACCTATTTTTGGGAATCAAAATATTCGATAGGAATCTGTTTCAGCTTAGGCGGTAAAGCCCCTGTTTCATAATTCAATACCACTTACTTAGAGTCTAAGATCTGCTTGAATGCTGCCATTAAGTTATCTTTATTTAGATCTTTGACTGGCAGATGAACGCCGAGACCACAATCCTCAATAGAAGCTGCATTAGCTGGTTGGTCTCCGGTCACTGGCATTGCCACTATTGGTACACCATGATGAAGAGCCTCTGTAGTGCCTCCCATCCCAGCATGAGAAAAGAATGCCACCGTTTTGGGATGCCCTGCAAATAAAATGAAGCTTGTTTATTTGCTTACGAGATGGTGCTGTGTTGTTTATTCTGGAATATGTTTATTGTTATTTATATAATATAGGGAATTATAGTTTTCAATACTCTTTACTTCAAAATGTAAAAGGGAATGTGTTCACGGAAAATTGACAACTGTTCTGCAGTTTTAATCTTGCTACTCGTATCTGCATTGTGTACATTGCCACAGAATAATATACATTGCCTCATAACAATTGTATTTTTTCTTCTTAGTCGTGCACTTTTAGCAGAGTGGTCGTGGTCACAATTTAGTCGATTCTTGTGTAACTGCTGTTCTTGCGATTCGCCGCCATGCAGTTTTATGTCTAGCGAAACTAGAGCATCGTTGATATTGGAGTTGATATTGAACTATTTTATTTAGAAATCTTTATAACTTAAGAATCTAATTCGTATAAGAGATATTTAAGAAAATTAAACAATTAGGGGTTTTTAAAGGAGCAATGGAAACCAAAACAATTAGTTTTATAATTTTTGTCTGTCTGTATATTTACGCACATCACGTACAAACTACTACACGAAGATTATATTGGAAGAAGATATAGGATTAGGTTTTCATAGTTGTAATACTGGACGTCTAACTTAAAGTTTAGTGTACATATATTTAATCTTGATCCATCGAATAGTAGAGGTATTATAAACAAATATTATTTATTTCCCATTAAGTCCATAGGGACGAAATTACGAACGCCCGCTAATTATACTTGACAATTATATACATGTTCTCTATAACAAATAGTATCTGGGTTGATTTAGCTCCGCTCGGAGAATTTTAGTTCAATACGCATTTTTCCAGAATCATACACCTTTCAATTGTACAACAAAATCGTTAGAACCGTGTAGGAGATCGTCCTTGCTTTATTAGGTATTTATGTATACAAAAATTGTTCGTAGTAAAAGATTAATAAGTATTGCTAAAGTAACCATACCTAATATATCGACTTGAGGTAGCCATTTAGCCACGTACAGTTTGTTTTTGTCAGCTAGCAAATCATTAGTTTCCCATTTCCAAATAAACCGCTGAGGCATTGCGGCCATAACTGATAGTATTGCTTTGAGATGGTCTTCAGCTATTGTAGAGCTTTTTATAACAGAGCCAAAACTAATGTATATCACACCATGTTCAGCCCCTTGCATGAAGTTTTCCAGATCCTGTTAACACATAACATATATTATATACATCAGTGGAGGACTAAGGCTAAAGCGGGCCCTAGACAACAATATATTTCCGGGCCTACTAAAGTAGTTTTCACTTCCAAACTAAAAATTAGAAACCTAACTTTCGGGCCCTAACAATTACGAGCCCGGGGCACGTGCCCAGCTTGCCTAGGCCTTAGTCCGCCGCTGATATACATATATTTATAATATAATAAAATTGTATCTGGCTAGGTTAAAAGGTTAGGTTTAATATTTTTGATCCATTGCACATTGACTTCGTCCGCTTGGTGAGGGTGAGAATGTGGATGTGAATGTCGCTGTGGATACGTATAAAAATTTCAACAATACTTCTCTGTACACGGCCAATTGTGGTAACCCATCTTAGTTGGAACCACGACAGGGGTTGCTTAACTTGTGTTAGCGCTACGACTTTTAAGCATCACACTCATTGTATTATTTACTTTAACGTTAATAACATAATACCATCATATAGTATCAGTCAAATCAACTGAAAAGTTTCAGTCAATTCAACTGATCGGTTATTTTGTAGCATTTTATATGTGATTCTTTAGATTGATAGAACTTTTTATTTATTAACCGATTGGAATGAAACAAACACTAAATGTTATGTGGAGCAAACCGTAACGCATTAGTGAAAACCGTATTCAAATAAGTTAAGCCGTTTCTGAGATTAGCGTGCACAAACGTACAGACAAACAGACAAAAATTCTAAAAATCATTGTTTTGTGTTCTATTGCGTTCATAAAGCCCCCTATAATAGTTTTTCTTATATATCGTCCATGTACAGACAGCGGCCAATTACAATTTTATTATATGTATTGATTATAACAAATAAAAATACAAGTATGTATTGAATGTTATAACATTAATTATGACATATATAGCACAGGCATGAAAATTAAATCTAGGAGTGTTTATGAGAGCAATAGAAACTAACTAAAAACAATCATTTTTAGATTTTTTGTTTTCAGTCTGTCCGTTTGTACACGCAACACTACTGCATGGAATCAGGTGTTATTTTACCAGTCGTTGTTGGAGGTATAACTTAAAATCTGGGGCCCTGCCGCCGAAGCTGAAGCCGATTACTATTGAATATTTTGATTCTAAATATATATAGGCTTTACGTATAACTTAATGACACACGTCTTCAAGTAGTCAGAGCTCCAGAGTTTCTACCAGCTAAGCTAAACACAAGTACCATAAATATAGGTGAGTTGAAGTTTAATTTCCGCAATCAAAAAATCCGATGGGAATCGGCTTCAGCTTAGCCGGTACCCAGGTGCATGTTTGATACTAATACGCCAAGTGGAAGTGGAATTATTAATATTAAATTTAAGACGTCTATTCGGACGAAGTCGCGGGCGTTGCAATACTTAATAAAATAAATAAATATTTTCTGGACAATTTACACAGCGCCATCTAGTCCCAAATTAAGCGCAAAGCTTGTGTTATGGGTACTAGACAACTGATAAATGTACTTAAATACATTTTTTTAATACATAGAAAACACCCAGACCAAGACAAACAGACATGTACATGCACACAAATGCTTGTGTTGTGCGGGAATCGAACCCGCGACCTCGGAGTCAAAGTGGCAATTACTAACTACCACCGACCACCGAGCTCGTAAAAATAAGTTGCTGTCAGAATTTGTTACTTAAAAAAAATGGAACTTTAGGATCCAGAATATATTTTTTTTCACAGTATCAATCAGCACCACGTGGACTAAGTCGCGGGGAAAGCAAGTAGATGCCTGCTTTTCGGCAGATGCCGTAAACAGAGTAATCACTCTGTTTTTACTCTGGAAATCCAATATCCCGAAAATTAAATATACATCAGGAAATACGGAATCCTGGACTTACTCTGGAAACTTAACTCAAAAGTGAAACTGTTATGTGATTATTTGAAAATATAGGCTGCGACAACTTCCTACCATCAAGCAGATCAGTGCTTGTTTCCTACCTTAGTTGTATAAAAAATGGTATTCTGTAGGCCATTTTGTATACAACAGGTACGGCCAAATCCTGCAGGCCCACAGAGTTTTAATACAAACAAACTTAAACTTTCAATGTCCAGGCACAGTAATATACTCTGTCCAGGCAAATAAATATCTATATAACTACTTATGAAAGTTTTCGGTTAATTCTGTTGAACTAAATTGTGTTAAAAATAAAACCTAAGATAACTACATTGTTGTGCTAAATAATTTTGACTTGTCCTTTTGTGCCAATGAGTATATTAGCGTTATTACTATGTCTACTGATCAAGGTCGAAACTGTACTTATATAAGTACGCACCTTAGGTAATGGTTTTGCTTTTGGTACATGATATCCACCAACTTCTATTACATTCGCTGGGAATAACCTTGATCCAGTGAGCACGAAGTTGTGGTTCAAAAGTAGGAATTTAATTTCCCTTGCCAATTCCTCCAGTGGCGGTACGTCGTTGAAATATTTGGCCACAGTATTTTGATTGTATCTTTGAGTGTAAAAGTAATATAGCGAACGATACCAGATATCGAAGACGGCTCTTTCTATTCTTTGAACGAAAGTAGTATTCTTCCCGCCTTCAAGAAAGTGCAAAGGAACGTATGATGGATTGTAAGGGATACCAAATCTCTGATAATGCCATGGCATGAGTATATGTGCCACTGTGCCTACTACTGGCGCTTTTAATTTGTAAGCCACAGCTAAACCACAATCACTGTTAAATTGCTCCATGACGATGACGTCAAATTTTGTTTTCTGCTTAATAAACTTGTGCACTTCCTTATTTGCTAACAAAAGTTCACAATTTTCCACGCCACTATTTGCTAAATAAAATCCAACATCAACTAAAGATTTATAGGATCTAGCTACAAGGGTTATACTGTCTTCTACAACTTCGGTATTTTGAGCAAGGCTAATGTCGTGATAGTTTTTAGGAGGTTTACTTTCTGGAAAATGTGAAATGACAGTCACATTATGGCCTCTTCTTGCGAGTTCGCGTAAATGCACTCCGAACACAATAAAGTGACTTTTGCCAGCGTATGGGAATATTCCTAGGATATTTAGGGCTTTAACATTTAAAATCACCACGAGTATTAAAACCGCAAGTGGCGTTAGTATACGAGAATTAAGCTTCATTTTGTTCAAGGATGAGGTGCGCGCGATCGAGTCGTGCTCTTGTCTATATTATTGGAAGGCACCGAGCTGACTGAGTTAACTAAGCGGTAAATGCCGACAGCGCGTGGCGTCAGAGCTGCATGGTTCGGTGATGATATTATGACGTAATAACTCGGGAGATACGACCTCAAATCCAGTTTCTTTCTCATGGTATATTTTATCACGCTCTACTGGTCGCATAAAATTAAATTATCCCGTACGGGAGGTAGGTACGGGATAATTTAATTTTATTACACAAAAGAAGTTAATCGAATTATTGTCTAAATTCAACACTATCATAAACATGAATATGAAGTTACTTAGTTAAGATATTATGTGCTACTAAATTGAAATAAGTTAATGTTAGTTTTATTTAAAAAATGCATTTTATTATAATTTTGCTATACATAAAGTTTAAGGCGAGAAAATAAAACATGATACTCAGATTTTGTTATAATAAAATTTCTTTTATCTGTAGACAAAGATTTACAATTTTGTGAAATTGTTGAATATAATGTGAATAACATTATATTCAACAATTCAAAAATTGTTGAATATAATGTGAATAACATTATATTCAACAATTTCACAAAATTGTAAATCTTTGACTACCACCTTTTTGACTGGATACACCAGTCTAAAATCTTAGCTTCCAGGAACTTTTTCAGTTTTTTTTAGTTTTACTTGTTTTGGTCTCACTTTTCCTCAGAGATTTTACTACAAATTTGGTAACAAGTATCAGTAAACTAATGAAAATTACTAGTACAGTTAGAACGTCTAAACATAGAAACTGATAATAAGGTACATCTGCAGCTTTAGTTCTGAGACTAAGATTTGGATGACGAGCTGCAAATTCTATCCAATAGATAGCAGTGTTCATTGGCGTCATCGGACGATCATGCCACATTCTTGAAAGTCGTTTCACGTTCTTTTTAAACCTATAAAACATATTATTAATATTAATAAACATAAAAAATTTGCAGAAGCAAAATGTGAAAATTTCAGTCGTCAGTTTATTTCTGTAGAAATAACATCATCGTCGGTTTATTTCTGTAGAATAATCAAAGTATAGATATAAAGCATTACTTTAATCAAGGTCATTAAGGCAACAAAAACGTTTAAACTTAAAGGATCAATAAATACCTACAATAGTTTTTTTTTGGCCTCAACATAAAATGTAACTTAGTCTTTTATAAAATGATCAACAACTTACTTAGGATCCAATACCGCCTTGAATTTCCCTAACAAATTTTCTACACTGAGATCTCGTATTTGGATTTGGACTCCCAGTCCGCTTTCTTCAATAGCAGCAGCATTTGCTGGCTGATCTCCAAAGATAGGCATACCAACGATTGGGACCCCATGGTACATAGCTTCTGTTGCACCCAGTAATCCGCAATGTGAGTAAAATGCCTGCACCTTTGGATGAGCTGGAAACAAATAGATAAATAAACAAATTGAATACCTATTAAGCCGATTTATCAAGTCGTCGCAGTATAGAAATGTTTTTGAAAGGTTTACGAAGTAACAAATTTCGATGATACGGCTTTCGCACTCAATTAGAAACCCCAAAATTGTAATATCTATCTGAATGCACTTGTTGAAAAACTGTACCTATAGATAGAGATGTTTTTTTAACGATATATGAGGAGTATAATTATATAGACAGAAAATCAAATTTTTAGCAGTAGTAAAAAAAAAATAATGTGTCAAAAATTCACTCAAATTACTGGTTCCATTTTTATCCTTTGCTTGAGATAGTCCACGTTGACTTTAATACCGATAACACTGATTATAACCAATCACATCAAGCCGCCAGCTATTATCAAATAAGTCTATGATAGACCTAAGCATATGTAGACTAGTGATATGAAATAAATAGAAACTAGCTTATCTCTGAAGTCGGCCTAGATTACACACATCTAAAATGCAAAATTTTATTCCACTGCTGGAATTCAGGTCGTCTTTTAATCAAAGGGATCGTGTACTCCACCACGCTGCTCAACAGCGGCTTGGCTGAGGAAAATTTTTATCAAGATTGGTTAATTCGTTTCGGAGTTTATTGCGGATAAACATGAGGTGTACGTAAGGAGGGTGTAAGTCGTTCATCAACATCTTTGACCCAAAGCCCACCTCCCCTGTACGTGATGCACCCTGCTGACTGACAAACGAGGCTCTTGCGAAAAGAGAGGTAGGGCATAACGTATTTTTTAAGCTTTCCGATTGGGATACCTCCACCTCACAGAATTCAGCAGCCAAATAATAATTCCCTTGAGGGTTGTTGTGTTCCTGCGATTGAGTGAGGTCACCAGAAAGAAAGGAAGGAGTGTAGGCTGGACACTGATCGGCGACCCCCTTGGCGTTGCTGATCTCCATGGGCGGTGTTGATTGCTTTCCTTCAGTCCATCTGTGGGTCACACATGCTCATTTGCCCTGTTCTCATATAAAAAAAGAGAATTATGAAGTACTTGCCTAATATGTCGTTTTGCGGTAACCACTTAGCCACGTAAATATTCTTTGGATTGCCTGGCAGCGTCGGCTCCTCCCATTTCCAGACCACCCTCTGAGGTAGAGCCGACATTGCATCGATGATAATTTGTATTACTTCTACTGATGTTGATGCAGCTCTTAACATTGAGCCAAAACTTATGTAAATTACTCCATGTTCTGCTTCTTCAATAAACTTTTTTAAATCCTGTAAATTAAATGTTATCAATCGTTATTATGGCCGCGTGGTTTCCGGCAGACTAGAATAGAATCACTCCGTCTCTTCCCGTGGATGTCGTACAAGGCGACTAAGGGAAATACATTATAAAACATCGATCAGGCCTCCCCAACCCGTCTGGCCAACGTGGGGAGTGTAGGCCAAATCCTCCTCCTTCTGTCTAAGATGGACGGGAGAGGGTCGTGCTCCTGTGGTGGAGACTAAAAAAAGAATGACCTGATGATGATGAATCGTTATTATAAAATATTTATCATATCAACAATTTATCATAATAAAATGTAATAAAAATAGATAACACACAACACTAATGTTACGGTGTACTCGTAAAAGATGGAGCAAACCGGCGCTGAGATGACAAGGAAGAAACTACTCATCGTCACATTTAAAAAATGGAGTGTGGCTGTGTCATGGACACGGCCGTGTGTTGTACGTGAATACGTTATATGCACTAAAATTATCACAAAATAGCAGCGCTTCGCCCTCCCCCGCACGCAATGTACGAGTACCTTACCTTAGCGTAATAAATTCTTTGATCCTACATCTATCCAGTGGTGTGATTGAATTTTGGATGGAGATGATAGATAGATACGTATCTGCAACACCAAACTCTATCCCCCGATTTTTTTTTCAATTGCCTCCCTGTGGAAGCAATTTTATAGACTTATTCACGTCAAACATCTCCTAAACAGTAAAAGTAAGCCAGAAATGACACCACATCAATGACGAACACTGTAGTCTGCTCTTCCGAGCGACGACAAGTATTTAGTACCTTTGTCCGCTCACCTGAGACTTTTTTAAATACTACGTCGAGTGGCAGACAAGCATACGGCCCGCCTGATGTGAAGCGGTTACCGTAGCCATATTAACGGTCGCAACATGAAATACCGCTCGTGCGCCGCCACCCCCATTGCCAACGCAGAATCTCCTTCCTTTTTGGTGACCTCACTCACTCGCAGGAACACAACAACCCTCAAGTGAATTGCCATTTGGATGCGGTATTCTGTGAGGTGGAGGTACATTCCCCAGTCGGGTAGATTACGCTCCCTAACTATCATTTCGCCAGAGCTTCGTTTGTCAGTCAGCAGGGTGCAACGCGTGCAGGGAAGTTGGATTTGGTTCAAAGATGTTGATGAACCCCTTATGCCCCAATGTTTGTTAAAGGTACGCCAGTATGTTTGAATTTCTCTTACATAAATAAATCTTTTATGCAAGAGGAATTCAAACATACTGATGAGGGGTCTCCGCATCTTACATAAATGATCTTTTATGCGTTTAAGTACGTAAATACACCAAACCCAATAAATGCAGATGGCTGTGTAGTATTTTTAAAATAAATGCTAGAATATATCTGGTGATCACGCGCTGAGGTCGTGTACATACACTGAGCATTACGCACGACGCAGGGAAGTGATCGGTGATCTGATAAAACAGAGTGACATTTTTATTACTGTTTCTATATAAATAATTAATGTTAATTTTATTATACGACGTTGGGTGGCAGACAAGGTCCATCTGATATGAAGGGGTTACCGTAGCTATATTTACGCTTGTGATATGGAATACAGCTCCCGCTGCCGACGCAGCAACTCCTTCCTTTCTGGTGACCTTACTCTTACAAGAAAGAACTTAACAATCCTCAAGGCAATTGTTATTTGGCTCGGGTGTTTTATGAGGTTACTTCCCCAGTCGGGCAGCTTACAATTACGCTGTACCCTTATGTCAGAGCCTCTTTGGCTAGTCCTCAGGGTGCACCAAGTGCAGACGAGGTTGGCTTTGTGGTGACTCAATTACACCCCAAAAGGAAATAAGTATAAGCAATTAAAACTTAGGTTACCTACTAAGGAAACAAATTGGAGTACCGGAAAGTTTAGGGAAGCCCATTTTTTATAGATTAAGATTATTATAATCAGAGTCCGTAAAAATCTTATATTTGCAATAAATATCGCAATATCAGATAATGGATATTTATCCGATATATAGGTACATTATTATGATTAAAGATTTATTCTGTATGATAGTAGAAAATTTCTAGATTAATAATAGGTGCAGTGGGGACTGCACTGCAAAGAGCAAACGATAATCTAAGAAACGACCATTTTATTTTTGTTTTCCATTATGTTTATTCCGTACGTTTCCATTCCACTACATGAACAAACACCTACGCACCGACGATGTTGTAAATAAGTCTTGCAATAATGTTAGTCGGGCTATATCCATTGCATCGACATGTTCATCCAACTTGGCATCAACCCATAGATGGGATACGGGTCTCCTCATACAGGGATTAACCCTTCTATTGGCAGACCATTCCATGGGCAGACTACCGTTGAGAGTGCTTAACTTGCGTGATCAATTAGAGGCTGACGCACGCATGACGTTATCGAGCTCCCAGTTCATCTTTTTGTCATGATTTGTGCTACACTACAAATCAACTCGCGAAATCTTCCCTGAACCTCGTGGTCAAACTATTTAGTCAAACTTTGTTTGATCATGAGGAATTGTTTCCCTGTGGTCTAACTTCACAGTTTCGCAAGACATTGTTAATTAACAGCATACGAATATGTAAAATTTAAAGTGTATAATATGTCTGTAGGTATATCTGTTTGTTACTTTATACGACTAACAGGCTGAACAGATTTGCATGAAATACGGATATTGACTTTGCCGTCTTATTTGTATTAAAAAAAGTTCATTAATTAAAAAAATAATAACCAGCTTTTGTGTAAGAGGCCCACCGCCATCTTGAGAGCCAAAGTTAACTTCACCTGTACGTAGTGCTCGCTGTTGGTAAGCAAATGAGGCTCTTGCGAAAGAGCTACATCTATGGCAACTGTTGGGCCGTACGCTTCTTTGGCACCCGGAGTAGTAGTAAAAAAGCAGTGTGAGTACACAAAAGAACTCCTTCATCGCTTAAATCCATGATAATAAGTTATCATACTCTCTGAGTAATATGTGAAAAACAGTTTGTTGATATGTCAACCAACGTTGTTAATCTTGACATATTAAATTTATAATTGCTATAACATTATAGTCTCATCGTCCTGTGAAGTTGTGACTTGTTGTGAAATAAAGTTCTGTCATAAGGCGCTGTTAATTTAGGAGCCTTTTAGTCGCGAAAGTGGCTCCACTTTGGATAAAAATTATATGTTAACATTTAAGATGATTAGGTATCAGAAATTCCTATATTCATTTTGTGATGACCATGACCTTGGTAATGGTTGGTGGTAAAGGTTTCGCGGCTACAAGAGTTAACATTGTTAACCGACTAGTGAAAACGTATCGCAATTAGGCAGTATGGAACCGCTACTACAAGATTGGATCTGATAAGGGCGTTTGGACTCTGCTAATTAGCAAACGGTGCTCTGGCAAAAGAGATATGTGAAAGGCCTATTATGATGTTTTAGACAGTCTAGTGCCGTCTCGTTTGTGTAACCCAGACGATACTACGATATCTGAATAACTCATCGTCTAATATACTTTTAAGGCATATCGAATCCGACTAGAGATTTGGTGAAGTGACTTCATCTCACAAACGACATACAAGTAGCAAAACCCTTCGATTTGTATGTAAAGAAAATATACATATCCCTAGATTAGTGGTAATTGCGTTAAGTTTAAAAACGCTCGAACTCTATCCAATGAGTTGATGATGTCTGTCTTTAAAAAGGGACAGTAGCCTGTCCCGTTTTTAAAGACAGACCACATGTTTCCACCATTATATCTCCTGTGTAGCCAGGATTAGAAGCGGCGACCATCAACAAGGCAATGAACAATGAGGTTCACTGCAGTCCCAGGAATATAACTACGGCTGCCTTGGAACTCACAACGAATTTAATCAGAAGAAATTATTAGGAGTAAGAAGCTTTTAGAATTAGACATCGCATCTTGGCAATGGGTGAAAAATTACATAAAGCAATATGGCAAATAATTTTTTAACTTATTTATGGAATAAAAAGAAATATCAGAATCGGCTGCAACTTAAGCGCTAACCTGAGTTTATTAACACTCATAATACTTACACCATCAGGTAAAGCTTTAGGTTCAGCTACATGATACCCGCCAACTTCTATGAAATTTGAAGGAGTCAAAGTAGAACCATGCAGAGCGAAATGCTGATACACTAGTGTAAACTTCGTTTGACGTCCAAGTTCTTCCAACGGCGGCATGTTATCAAAGTATTGAGCCAGCGTCTTCTCGTCTACTCTTTGGCAAAAGTACGTGTATAATATATTGACATAAGTGTAAAATATACTTCTTTCAATTCTTTGTAATAACGTTGGGTTAGTTCCTCCCTCTAAGAACATAAATGTCATATACGACGGATTATACGCCATGCCCATTCTTCTGAAATACCAAGGCATTGGTATGTGAGATGAGAGTGCAACTACTGGAGCACCTAATCCGTATGCTAAACCTTTTCCACAGTCACTATTAAACTCTTCAACTAATACTAAATCGAACTTTGCATTAGATTTCCATAAATTTTGAACATTTTCGTCGGCTAACATTAGTTTACAGTTTTCTGTACCAAAGTGAACTAAGAATAATGTTATTTGTATTATATTCGAGTACGATCGTTCTATTGGAAACACATCTTCTAATAATTTAGATTTACCAGCCAAACTTATATCATGATAGTTATCTGGAGGTGATTTTTGCGGGAAGTGAGAAATTATCGTCAAATTATGTCCTCTCTTTGCTAAATCTAGTAGTAATGGCTGAAATACGAAGAAATGACTCTTTCCTTCATATGGGAATATTCCTAGTATATTTAATGAATTCACTTCACTTAAACATGAAATGGTTGTTAACACTAGTACAAAAATCACTTCTTTCATTTTGAGCTATTTACTGTAGTGCGGCTTGTTTTGGACTGACCGTCGGGCTGTCGAGACATTACAATGATACGACGACGGCAGTGATAAAAATAGTTACACAACATTTATTACATTTTCAACCTAAGTGCTGCAGACATAAAATATTTATTAGTTGTAACGGCGTGACTAATAATTTCACATATCATGCCGATACAGTGAGCATTCATACTGATGTAATAATTAATAGTAGTCAACTTCTAACTGCTGATGTCAGGTTCCTTGACATAGCAATTTTAGTATGTTTAAAACATTATGCAGCACATTTTTATAATTACAACCTCAGCAAGTTCAATTGAAACTAGATAAAAGTAAATTTGTAGGTACGAGTAGGTTCACTGATTCATTCATTCATTATTCTGTTATATTTCTGTTGACAATAAGATTTCTATAACAAATAGAAAAGGTTCTTTGTTTATAGAAAGAATATAATTATTAGTGTGTTGTGCCTACAATGGGGTGTGTTCAGAGGAGTTTTTTAACATGATGCCCACGACCTCTTTCTACAGTCGCACCGTTCGCCATCGACATCCAAATTCATCCTTACACATCTAACTAAGGCTAAGTGATCTCGGACTGTGCGGTTCCAGAGAGGTTTTCTCCCCTGCACTGTCAAGCTGTGGAATGAACTGCCTGTCGAGGTTTTCTCAGGAGATTACTTGAGTGAAGTTAAGAAAGTTGAAGGAATGTTTGCCATTGTAGTGATATAAAAAAAAAACAACGGGCTGCACTCTGGTAGTGCCGGTAGAAGTGAAAATTTGAACATTAAGGTTATGCATTTTTGAATATTTTGGAATGGTTAGGAAATAATCTCACACGAATTGCTTTATTTATCAGTATAAAAGTACGATCATTTATGTGGTAAAATACAATATTCATTTATTGCGCTATCGTACACAAACATGACAATTTATATTATATAAAAAATTAAACACTTGACAAAATTTATCTGCACAACACCGCTAAAAAGTTTTCACTTCAAAAATATATTTTGTGTCTTACTGAAACTACATAAGAATTATACTAGAATGATGAAATACGTAGTGCCACCTGTTAGGAAATATTAAAACCACGCAAAACTTTGTAGCACGTAGACATCTAGCGTTGAATGGCGAAACTATTTCCAAACTAAAGAAGTTTTCACTTTAAAAAAAAATGGTTTTATAAATATTAGCTTGACTTTGAAAATTCCGCGAGATATCAGGTTTTCTCCTCTCTTTCTCGGGAATCTTCAAAGTCATTTCTTAGCTGATGTCTGCGTTACCTATATATGGTGAAAATGGAAAGGCCTACATCCAACAGTGGTGATACAGGCTGATAATGATGATGATGATGAAAATAAAACCTCATTGATTCTGGTATCATTTTTGTGGTTAATTGTTTGTAGTTAAATTAAGAAGCAATAGATTGAACAAGCCGATGAATTAGACGGAAATGCCTGAAAATAAAACCTGTTATTATATGTTTTATAAAGGTTTCTTTTTATTTACACTGACATATTCGCTTTTTTCCCAAATAATGTAAATGTCAGTCTACAATATATATTTATTTCTATGATCAGTCTTTTTTGGATTTACTCTGACTGGTCTGGAGATTTCTTTTCCTTCTCAATTTGACTACAAACTTGATAACAAATGTCACTACAATAATGATAAAGGCTAATATAGATAAAATGTCTAAATATAGAAATTGATAATAGGGCACATCTGCTGCTGTAGTCCTGAGGTTCAGAGTTGGATGACGGGCTGCAAATTCTATCCAAAAGATAGAGGTATTCATTGGTGACATCGGACGGTCTTGCCAAATTCTCGAGAGTCGTTTCACATTCTCTTTAAACCTGTTGAGAAATACCATTTGATTTATTATTACTTATAACAAATACTAGAATTATACATTTAAATAAAAAGTCATTGAGTGAAAGGAAATTTTCTGATGGATTATGTTTTGGGCCACATATCGAACACATGTTACAAAATCTATTCGTAAAGATAACAAAATAGTAGTTTATGAATTTGTTGTAATAAGGGTTCTTAAAATACGTACCAGTGTGAGTTTGTCACCGAAGGCGAATGTGATAATAGATCAGATCACACGAGTATTTTAAGACCTAATTATGTGCAGTTTCATACACTACTTTATCTAATCTCACGAATTAGATGATAATTTTTTTTTTAAAGGGGCTTATATCTGTTCTAGATATGCCAGCCCCATCGTACCCTAATCCAAGAGACTCAGTGATGAGATGCGGTAATTAAGTCAAAAAACATTCTTGCCCTCACTGATGTAGGATTAGTCAATATACATTGAGCCAATCCTACATCGTTGATGTTCAATTTTAATTTTCTCATCAGTGAATCTCTGTTTTGTTTGTACTTCTTACATAGAAATCCTTTTGCAGATCGAGCGCATGCGTAACGCACCGCACGGCACCGCGTTTACAGATTATGTAGAGAATTTTTGCAAAGTTCCAATGCTTTTGCATTGCAACCTGCTTGCTATTGTATCGAAATGGAAAAAAAGTTATTTTTCGATATATGTCGTTGTCCAGAAAGAGCTGTATAGAAAAGTAACTTTTTAAATTTATTTTGATGGCTTGCGCGTAAAAGACTGACATTAAGATTCTGTGTTTAGTTTTTTAATCTCTACATTTTGGTATGAGAGTAGATAAAATATTATAATAAATATTTCTGGACAATTTACACAGCGCCATCTACTACCAAATTAAGCGCAAAGCTTGTATATATATTCTATAGGTACTAGTCAAGTGAAAAATATACTTATATAATGTACATTTTTTTTTGTAAATACATACATGTAATACATATAAAACACCCAGACCAAGACATAGAGACATGTCTATGCACACAAATGTTTGTCTTGTGCGGGGATCGAACCCGCGACCTCGGAGTCGAGCCCGGTGGTCGAATGGCTAGAAATAGCTAAAGTAGCTGGTGTATTACGTAAAATAACTGACTTTTTATGCTTACATACTGCTATGGAGATATTAAAAATGATATTGAATTAGGCAGGCAATCAAACTTCTATAGTTTTATTATAGAAAAACAATGAGTTTGACGTGATAGCTAATACATGCTTGCTTAGAATTTATTCTTGTAATATTATCAACTACTTACTTAGGCTCCAATACCGCCTTGAATGTTCTTAATAAATTTTCTACATTGAGATCTCTTAATTGGATTTGGATACCATAGCCTCTTTCTTCAACAGCGGCTGCATTTGTTGGTTGATCTCCAAAGATGGGCATAGCAACGATTGGAACCCCATGATAAATAGCTTCAGTTGTACTTAGCAACCCGCAGTGCGAGTAAAATGCGTGTACATTTGGATGACCTGAAATAAATAAATATAAAAAAAATATATAAAACAAAGTCGGGTTAGTTACACTATTTGTAACTCAAGAACGGGTGAGCCTATTTTTATGGTTTTTGATTTGTTGGATTTGTCTCCGCTCCGAATAGCAAAATATTTGTAAAACATCCGAAAAAAATAACAAATATAGATTTTGTATGGAACAACTTTTTGATGTCATGAGAACAGACTGATTGATTCTGATGCGGTGCGAATTTTGCTGGGCCAGTTAGTGTTTCTTATAAAATCTGGGAGTGTATAAGTGGCTCACTGTCATCTTTCTAGCCAAAGCCAACCTCTCCTTTCCGCGGTATACCCTGCTGCCACCACAGCAACTCTTTTCTTTCATGTTACAATAAGTCAGTGACGGCTTATTATTATACGGAGAAACATGTCAATCTGTCCCATCATCTCTACTATCTCTATTGTTCAACATCTATGCTGTGCTGCAGGGTTGCTAACTTTCGTTCTATAGTTGTGACAGAAGAAATGTATCTACGTCGTTATATGACGAGCTCGGTGGCGTAGCGGTCAATGACGCCGCTTCGACACCAACGCTCGTGGGTTCGATCCCCGCACAAGACAAACATTTGTGTGCATAAACATGTCTCTGTCTTGGTCTGGGTGTTTTATATGTATCATAAGTATGTATTTACAAAAAAAAAAAGTGTATTTACGTGTGTTTATCAGTTGTCTAGTACCCATAACACAAGCTTCGCTTACTTTGGGGCTAGATGGCGCTGTGTAATTTGTGTGACAATATTTATATATTTATATCATATTATTATTCTTTAACCAACTGGGTGCTCTAGCTACTCGTGACTATAACAAATGACTAATTTATCAGCCAAATGGAATAGAGACAAAATTCTAGTCCTTCACATCCGCCACAAACAGATGAGCTAAAAAAAAAAAACCGGACAAGAGCCAGTCGGACTCGCCCACCGAGGGTTCCGTACGTAGGATCATTATAAATAGTTCAGGAATGTAATCAGCAGTTTTTTCCGAGCTTTTCCTGAATTTCAGGATTAGGCCCCCTATTTTTTAAGATCTAATTACAAATGTATAGTTTTGAGATTTATTCTTGTACTTGTAGTCTATAACGATGTTACTTGCCAAATTTCATAATTTTCTATGTCAACGGGAAGTACCCTATGAGTTTTGATTCCCTTGAGAATGTGTTGAAATATGCATTTTTTTTTTACGTAAACCTAGCAGTTTGATATTTTTACAACATCATGAGACCGTAGGCCTGAGTATACAGTTCAAAGTTCAGCTTGATACCTTCACGCATTCTCGACATAGAGGGTCTTGTCAGACAGACAGACAGACAGACGGACTTTTGAGGTACGGAACCCTAAAAACAACAAGCATTGAAGGTACATAGAACATAATTAAAATTATAATAACCACGGGAATTAACGCGATCATGCATTAAGGTATTTTTACATACCTTTATTCTTGCCTAAAGTTTCGACCAGGTTGCACTGGCCGTGGTCTCAGGCTGACTGTCTCAGCGGTGTCACTCTGTCTCTGATGTCTAAGTCGATGAATTTAATAATTATTTTTATTTTTTTTTTATTTTTTAATGCAACGCGAAAGTTTAAAAATTATCACATAGAACATAGATTGTAAATATTGATCTGCTACAATTTTTATCAATAATATCAGTGATCGATCTGGCAGAAGAAAAAAAAGGCCTGGAAATACTTGCCTAATATATCATTCTGTGGTAACCACTTGGCCACATAAATATTCTTTGGATTGCCTGGCAGCGACGGCTCCTCCCATTTCCAGATCACCCTTTGTGGTAATGACGACATAGTGTCGATGATGACTTGTACTAATTCCATTGATGTTGATGCAGCTCTTAATATTGAGCCAAAACTGATGTAGATTACTCCATGTTCTGATTCTTCTATAAACTTTTTCAGGTCCTATAAATGAAACGTAGATACCAAGTATAAATACGAGTACATCTATAGGACGAAGGAATTCGCACGCGCAATTTTGAAATAGTGTAGGGTATTCGCTTTGCCTGGGCTATTTGCTATGCCCGGACTTCCCCTATACTACGAGGAGGCTATATACTTTATATATATATCTGTCCAGCTGCCACTTACCACGCAAAATGAATCTATAAACTATACTTACGCCATCAGGTAAAGGCTTCGGTTCAGCCACATGATATCCGCCTACTTCTATGAAATTTGAAGGAATCAATGTAGCATCATGCAGAGCGAAATGTTGGTACACTAGTGTAAGTTTTGTTTGACGGCCAAGTTCTTCTAATGGCGGTATGTTCTCAAAATACTGAGCCAATGTGTTTTCGTCTACTCTTTGACAAAAGTACTTGTATAAGATATTAAGATAAACATACAATAAACTTCTTTCAATTCTTTGGTATATCGTTGGTTTTGTACCTCCTTCTAAGAACGTACATGGCATACACGATGGATTGTAAGTTATCCCCATTCTTCTGAAATACCATGGTAATGGTACGTGCGTCGTGAGAGCGACTACTGGTGCTGCCAATTTGTATGCTAAACCTCTCCCGCAATCAGTATTGAACTCTTCAACCAGTACTAAATCAAACTTTGCATCATTCTTCCACAAATTTTGTACATTTTCATCAGCTAACATTAGTTTACAGTTTTCTGTGCCAGTTCGCACTAGGAATAGAGTAATTTGTATTATGCTCCAATAAGAACGTTGTACTGGAAATTCGTCTTCTAATAATTTAGATTTACCAGCCAAACTTATATCATGATAGTTAACTGGAGATGATTTTTGTGGGAAGTGAGATATAATTGTCAAATTGTGTCCTCTCTTTGCTAACTCTAATAGTAATGGATGAAAAACGAAAAAGTGGCTTTTGCCTTCGAAAGGGAATATTCCGAGTATATTTAAAGAATTCACTTCACTGATACACGCAATAGCTGTTAACACTGAAATTAGAGTCACTTTCATCTTGAAGTATGCACGAATTGTTTTCTGAACTGACGGAATGACTGAAAGAATGCTATGAATAAACTAAACGAGGATGCTTGAGACAAATACGACGTCAATGTTAAAAAAAAATGTAGTAGGCGATACAATAATTACAACGATTGAAATAATTTGAACCCAAGCGTTATAGCAATATGGTCTTCTTTTTCAGTATTACACTGGCGCAAGCGCTTTTCAGTTATCGCAACGCAGCGTCTATACTATTAATAACCTCTGATAATAATATCACTCTGAAATAGCATGATTGATCAATGATAGTAAATATCGACGCGTTGCTAGTTAGCCACGCGTCGATATTTACTATCATCATTGCGTTAATTATCTCTCATTGACCTTTTGCAATATATATTCTCAGCAAGTGAAAACTATAGATTCCAATGAACAACATCGATAGATATATTGTAATGACAATAAAAACAATTCACAACCGGGACTTTGCTTAATATCCTAGCTGTCAAACTTCTTTAGTTACGCATTTAGTATGATATGTTAAGCTTTTGTATATCTACTTCATTATCATGAATATCAGCCTTTTCACCAAACGTGTTTTTTGAGGTCATTCGTCAAAATTTCTATCTGGAAGGGGAGGAGACGTTATCACTCTACACGCGGCCATCACTCTAAAACCTTCCTCACCTAATCCTAATAGACTAATATATGACTGATTCACCATATCTGAGTTGAATCAACATAGCTGGGGTGAATCAACTGAAAGTTATTTATTTAGCTTCAGCACACTTGCGTCTGAACTTTTGCTTCGAAATCTGGTCCTTCCTGCGGCTGCGTGATAATAAGATGTTATGTAATGTCAATAGGGTCATATCATAAGTGCAGTACCTGCCTGCCTCTCCTTTATTTTTTTTATAAAGTAAGTACACACTTATTATAATATAAAAAATCTCCCAATCGAATCTTGGAATAATAAAAGCACGACTTTTTTATTTCCGTACGGACTAAAAGAAAAGACAGGAGTTTGGTAGGAAGATTGCAATTTTTTTTAAGCAAATAAAATTAAGCACTTATTTTACATAAGATAAATTATTGCTTTTTCGTTTTCTTGATACTTTTCTTTACATTATTACTATTTGTAACTAAAGATATAAGTTTTCTTACAAAACAAACAAGCAACAAAACAATTCCAGCAAATATTGTTAATATATCTAGACCTAAATATTGATAGCAAGGAATATCTGCTGCCCTAGTTCTGAGAGTGACATTACGGTTACGGGCTGCAAATTCTGTCCAGTAGATGGCGGTATCCAGAGGCGTCATTGGACGGTCATGCCATAAGCGTGAAAGACGTTTAACATTGGCTCGGAATCTGTAAACAAGTTTAGTGTAAAGTCACAGGAATGAAAGTAAATTTGGAGGGATAGTGTAATAAAATTGTGCCTCCAAATTGATTTTCATTTCTCATTATTCAAAGTAGGATCAACTTCGAAGGTATGGGCATGGTCGCATGGGCTTCTAGGACATTCTTCATTTTGATTAGAAATGATCACGGAAGAAATTATTGAAAGTGAAAGTTGCAATATTTCTATATCAGCAATTCCGAAAGTGGTTTCCATGACTTCCGTATCATGTCGTAAAATGAACAAAAACTAAGGGGCTTCCGAAGTGAAAATTCGACGTTTCGAGCGAAAGTTCGGAAAATACTAATTCAATGGGAATTTCCAAATACAAATTCGATTGGGCCGGTAGATGTGGACTTTTCATCGAGGAGCTCGATGGCGTTGTTGCGCGTGTCAGTCTAATCTAACACGCAAGTTAAAGAACGTCGACCGTAGACTGCCGATGGATGGGTTTATTTATCTCGAGCTTCTCCATATTTCGAATACCACGTTAAGCCGTCGTCGGTCCCGGCTGTTGTTATTAGATAACAGTCGTTAAGCCAAGTCGGTTTTTTCTGTTGTTATTGTGGATTGTTGTGGCTTTTAGGCGGCTTGAAAACACTGGCTTTTGCCAACTCGCAGTCCTGCAGCGTGGTGGAGTATGCACTAAATCCCTTCAATTTTGGGAGCCCCTATGTTGAACAAGTTTTTATCATGGACCCAACTACGAAACTTATTATATATGGACCCATGAAAAAAAAGAAGAAAATTATACGATTGCTGTCTTGTAGAAAATAGCTGTGTTGTTTTTCATGCTTTAAGAATTAGACGTATACAATAATTTGGATAACTGTAGATACTCAGGTGATAAATATGTAATATTCTATTACATATTGCACTTATATTAACTTACTTAGGATCCAAGACAGTTTTGATTTTTTCCAAAAGATTTTCTTTCGTAATCTCCCAAATATGAATCTGGACTCCTAAACCACTTTCTTCTATAGCAGATGCAGTAGATGGCTGATCTCCAAATATGGGCATAGCTACCATCGGCACTCCATGATGAATAGCTTCCGATGTACCCATTAGGCCACAGTGGGAATAGAATGCGTGGACGTTTGGGTGCGCTGAAATAAGTAAGATTTCATTCCATGCATAATTACAACAAATACATTTAATTTTGCTTCTTAGAGATTCATTATTATTTACTTTATTATTATTGATTATTCAGACTAGAATAGAATCACTCCGTCTCTTCCCGTGGATGTCGTACAAGGCGACTAAGGGAAAATACATTATCAAACATCGGTCAGGCCTCCCCAACCCGTCTGGCCAGCGTGAGGAGTGTAGGCCAAATCCTTCTTCTAGGACGGACGAGAGAGGGTCGTGCTCCTGTAGTTGAGACTAAAATGGACCTGATAATGATGATGATTCTTAGAGATATGATTCGGAATCTTCGGAATTACATAATTGTATTTTAGGATTGCATAAAAATGTTAATGTTAGTTTTGATTCTCTGCGTTTAATTACGTGAAATATAAACCGAGCATATAAAAAGATAAAACTAGGCGATTAAAATTATACTGACCAACTAAAATTGGTATGAACATACTAGATAACCAAATGGGCGACTGAAATACTAACTGAGTATTTCATTTATTATTTTCCTTTAAAAATAATAAAATAAGCGATTAAGGTTTCTAAGTCTAAGGGCTGATATTAATTTATTTTTTATTATTCTCATTCAATTATTCTCCATATTTTTAAATCAAACAATTGCGGTCTAATTTGTCTTCGACTTAGGTGATAGACTTAACATTGACCTTTTAAAAGAAAATTGATTAATAAATTGTAACTTATAACACACACTATTTGAATAAAGGGTATTTACAAACAAATAAGTAAATAGCAATTGACAAATTATACATCGCCATCTAGTCACAAACTAAGCAAAGCTTGTACTATGGGCACTAGATAACTGATAAAAGTATTTAAATACGTTTTTGTTAATGTAAATACATATATACAATTATATATAACGTATAATACATAGAAAACACCCAGGCTAAGACCAACAGATATGTTCATGCACACAAATATTTACTTGTGAGGGGATTAAACCCGGGACCAGCCCCCTTACCACCAACTCTTATTGCGATTCAATACCAGAATAGAATGCTTATTCATAACAATGAATATACTCTATTCTTGTTGAAATAGAGTCGCTTATTCATTGGTATGAATAAGCATTCTATTCAGTTATTGAATCGCAATAAGAGTTGGTGGTAAGGGGGCTGGAAGTTAAAGTAGCCACTGAACCGACCACAGGGTTCTTCAAAATATACAAAACTAGGCGCATTTATTTATATTTTTACTATTATTAGCGAAGTTATGTTAGCTTGTTAGCAACATTATGATCTTACCTAATATGTCATTTTGTGGCGTCCATTTTGAAGCATAAATATTCTTTGAATTGAGTGGTAACGTATCACCGTCCCATTTCCAGACCACTCTTTGTGGTAACTGTGACAGAGCTTCAACTATAGCATCTATCATATATTTAGGAGCGGTTGAACCTTTAAATAATGTCCCAAAACTAATGTAGATGACGCCATTCTTTGATTCTTCTATAAACTTCTTTAAATCCTGAAAATATAAACAAAATATATACTCATACATTTACTCCATATAATTTCTTTGGCCTCTCATGTTATATTCATATTATACTGAATATTCACTTACATATGTCACCAAAAGATGTATCAATTTATTAATCTGATTCTTTAAAAGGCAACCGTTATTGACTGATCTACCAATGTATCAATGCACTGCCCAAACCACTGAACAGAGGCCCGACCGCCCGACCGCTGAAGCCAATTCCCATCGAATTTTTTGATAGCAAAAATCCAACTTGGTCTTAGCTTAGTGGTAGTAGGCTATTTGACCAACGTTTTTTTTCGGTTTTATATGTAAAGACGTCACAATAATAAAACCACACGCGAAAGAATTACTTTGATAACACAAAAATCTCTCCAGATATATTAATTTGAAAATTACAATTTTGGACTTTCCCGGAAACGCTCCTTACAACCGGTTACTAGGTTATGACATCACACGTTTGTATTATGTATCCATCCAATGGATTAAATCAGAAATTTGTATGTTAAATATTACGTTTATGTAATTAGTATTATAATAAAAGTTATAGTATTTCTTATTGCTATCCAATGTATGCTTGATATCCAATGGAAACATTTGATTATTTTTTAATAATTTCATACTTTTAAAATAACTAATTAATAGACTTTCCCGCCAAACTTTGATCGACCCTAAAATAAGTCGGACGGAAGATATTAGAATGAATGTTTGTAGATCTTTATAGTTTATAAACAATGTTTTTTTTTTTTTAACCTAGTCAATATTATTATATTCCTGTTGTAAGGAGCATATTGTCTTAGCTGGTAGAAACCCTGAATTCTATCGAATAAGCTGAAGATGTGTGTCAATTCTAAAACGAAAGGCTTATTTTTCGATTCAAAATATTTGATGGTAATCGGGTTCAGCTTTGGCGGTACCCCTGATCGGGTTGAAATTTGGCATACAGGTTATTAATTACAGGCTATTAATCGTAGGCAACCGCCAAGAATGGATTTTTGGAAATTCCTACGGGGTACCGGGATAAGCGCGTACGAAGTTGTGGGCACAAACTACTATAAAATAAACAGCTATTTATAAAATACTAGCTACCACCAGCGGCTTTACCGACGTTTATTTTTTTGCTTAATAAAAAGTATCCTAATTGCTAGCGATGTAACGACTCGACTTTTTAAACCGATTCAAACCGATTTGAGCATAAACCGAGTTGCGTCGATTAGCGCGTCTACTAAACCGATTTGGCCGAGTCGAAAGCGATGAAACGACTCGACTTTTTTAACCGATTCAAACCGAGTTGCGTCGATTAGCGCGTCTACTAAACCGATTTGGCCGAGTCGAAAGCGATGTAACGACTCGACTTTTTAAACCGAGTTGCGTCGATTAGCGCGTCTACTAAACCTATTTGGCCTAGTCGAAAGCGATGTAACGACTCGACTTTTTAAACCGATTCAAACCGAGTTGCGTCGATTAGCGCGTATACTAAACCGATTTGGCCGACTCGACTTTTTAAACCGATTCAAACCGATTTGAGCATAAACCGAGTTGCGTCGATTAGCGCGTCTACTAAACCGATTTGGCCGAGTTGAAAGCGATGTAACGACTCGACTTTTTAAACTGATTCAAACTGATTTACCGAGTTGCGTCGATTAGCGCGTCAGCACGTCTTGCGTCTACTAAACCGATTTGGCTGAGTCGAACTTACTTACGCATCTCGCTCGCGTCGCTCTGCGCGCATTCATGCTCGTTTGGCCGTTTGACCGTTTGCATGTTTGGCCGTTTGCCCGTTTGGCCGTTTGCTCGTTTGGCTGTTTGCCCGTTTGATCGTTTACTCGTTTGGCCGTTTACTCGTTTGGCCGTTTGACCATTTGCTTGTTTGGCCGTTTGCTCGTTTGCCCATTTGGTCGTTTGGCTGTTTGCCCGTTTGACCGTTTGCTCGTTTGGCCGTTTGCTCGTTTGGCCGTTTGCCCGTTTGGCTGTTTGCTCGTTTGGCCGTTTGGCCGTTTGCTCGTTAGCCGTTTGGCCGTTTGCTCGTTTGGTCGTTTGGCCGTTTGCTCGTTTGGCTGTTTGCTTGTTTGCTCATTTGGCCGTTTGCCCGTTTGGCTGTTTGCTCATTTGGCCGTTTGCCCGTTTGGCCGTTTGACCGTTTGGCCGGTTGGCCGTTTGCCCGTTTGGCCGTTTGACCGTTTGGCCGTTTACCCGTTTGCTTGTTTGCCGTCCGTCCGTCCATCCATCCATTCATTCAAAGCGGTCACTTCTGAGAAAGTCATATTTTAGCGCTGCCAACGCAGCATCTCCTTCCTTTCTGGTGACCTCACTCACTCGCAGGAACACAACAACCCTCAATGGAATTGTTATTTGGATGCGGTATTCTGTGAGGTGGAGGTACATACACCAGTCGGGCAGCTTACAATTACGCTCCCTACCTCTCTTTTCGCCAGAGCTTCGTTTGTCAGTCAGCAGGGTGCACCGCGTGCAGGTGAAGTTGGCTTTGGTTCAAAGACGTTGATGAACCACTTACACCCCAAAATGGGGTTGAATTGAACCAATGATTGGTAGTTTAGTTTAGTTATGTACCTACCCTAGTAACAATTTGAGTTGGCGTTTTGTTGGGCCTTTGAGTACGTAATTGTTGGCCAACGGTGAGGTCTGTCATACCTATTTGTAGGTGGGCCAACCGTAGGACCAATGTAAGCCCAACTACGAGTAACCCGACAGTAGTTTTTACAGTAGTAGGCCCATAGATAGCTTTTTACGTAGGGCCAAAAGTAGTTTCTGCAACGTAGGCCCAAAGATAGTTTTTTTTACGTAGGACCATTAGTAGTTTCTGCAACGTAGGCCCAAAGATAGCTTTTAACGTAGGGCCATAAGTAGTTTCGGCAACGTAGGCCCAAAGATAGTTTTTTTTACGTAGGACCATTAGTAGTTTCTGCAACGTAGGCCCAAAGATAGCTTTTAACGTAGGGCCATAAGTAGTTTCGGCAACGTAGGCCCAAAGATAGCTTTTTACTTAGGGCCAAAAGTAGTTTCTGCATCGTAGGCCTAAAGATAGCTTTTTACGTAGGGCCAAACATGTGTTTCCACGGTAGGGCCTAACGTACAGTTATTACTATATAATAAACCTACGCTGGTTTTTTGTTGGGTATAGGTAGACTTCCGACGCGACAATACCGCACACGAAAATTTATGGCGCCCCGCTTCTAAGGTTTGATAGACAATATCGCGCGCGGCCGACGATACTGACGTAGACTGCGGCGCGCGTCCGTCGCAGACCTCAGCAGTCGGAAAGGGCTCCATTTTTACTTTCAGAGTGCGAGTATTGTCGCATCGGCGGCTGCGATGGGCCGGGATGCACGGAAGCCTGTCTACCTTTACCCAACAAAAAACAAATGTAGGTTTATAGTAATAACTGTACGTACACACTACTACTTATAAATTAAAACAATATGGTTGTTACAACATTATTTTTATTTTAAAGTAAACTTAAATTATTACAGTGTTGTTCTGTGAATATTATTATTAACTATAGATTTATCATTAATAAATTTTACTTATAAACCTTGATTTAAGACAATTAAAAAAATGAATAGGTACCTAAACGGTTACACTCTTTTCACACACACACGCCTACACACACTCACACACCACACCTATTCAAATATATTGAGTTGAGACCATTCTAAAAGGTTGTTATTAAAGGAAATCAAGGTGAACCTATAAAAATGCATCCTCTGCTCCCTTGGTCATGATATCAGGCGTGGATAGCTGCACCAAGTTTTGACGTGACGTCTATAATTCAATGGAGCCGGCTGCACGCACGGAAAAAGATGACGTATGCGGCGTTACCTGAGGCGATGACGTGTGCGGCGTTACTTCGCTCCGAGGCGTTCCATGTAAGCGAGCGAAAATCGGTTCAGCCGTCTCAAAGTTATCAACTCTTTTGTTAGTTGTGGTAGGAATGTTAGGCGCATAATGGGTCTGGGGTAATTAAAATTTTAATTTAGAGTTTTTCACGAAGCAATGTTACTAGATGAGAATAAAAAATCGCATCGAGTCACACTGCTACTCGATGAGATTTGTTTTTCTGAACGAGTAACACTATTCACGAAACAGTGTTACTAGATGAGAATAAAAAATCGCATCGAGTCACATTGTTACTCGATGCGAATATTTTTCGCAACCAGGCACAGTGTGACAGGATGCAGTGTGACTCGTTGCAAATATATCCTGAATATAGACGCCTACCAAAACACCTACTTAAAATTGTTAGTTAACTTAACCTAATGATGTAACTTCAAGGTAACAAAAGGTATACAAATAAAAGAATCATCATTGTCACCAAAGTTAGGCAAAAGCAAGCATTTTCTGTGTAAATCAGACAAACTAATATTTCTTCTGGTAGTACCACTGACTTTGTATATACCTAACTTGCTACTCTCTATTGGTTTTTTGTAAAAATCTGTTTTATTCAAAAAACAATCACATTTTAATTTGTAACATGCAGATTCAGATAATTCTTTTATTGATTTGACCACAACAATATCACCACTGTATGTGACGAAGCAAGAATCACACGGAGATGTACCTAATGTACAGTTATCATTAAATGGGATTTTCTTAATAATATTACCTCGCTTTTTAACAGTCATTGGTTTATGGGACACAATGTGACTGTACTTTTCACCTAATCTTTTGGCCACTTGTTCCAATGGCATATTATGTGAGCGAACTAGTCGCTTTATTTTTGACATAAAATTTTCGAAAGGAAATGCCGAGAATGAGTCCAATGGTCCGTAATTATACACATCCCCGGCCAAATGAAGGAGATTGTGTACATTATACACGAGAAACTCCTCACTATAAAAGTTTGGAGCATTCTGTACAAAACAGTGTAATAGGTTATTAGCATACGATCGCCAAACATCGTCCTGCCACGTGTCATTGCATAGAATGTATATCGCACAGTGCAACAATAAAAAATGCTTGTATATGCTCATATTTGGCAATATGTTGTATAAAACAACGGGACCTAAATAGAGAACAAAAGCTCTAAACTCGGTGGCTTTCCAATATTTAAATAGCTTTAATTCTCTAGGACGTCTAGAAAACTCAACTGGGTAATGATCGCGACAGACTTTCAAGCGATTTGAAATTTCGTTTATCTTATGAACATTTAGTTTGCATTTTTTCGGTCCACTAACAACCCAACATTTAATAATTTTTTTTACAACTCCTAGGCATACTAAATGCATAAAATCAAGTGGCACCTGAGTTACTAGCCCTATGTCAAGTTCTGTAAGTATACTTTTGGATAACTGATGGTCTTCATATTCTTCATTGGCAAATTCAAAATCAGTTCTAAGATTTAACTCAGATGAATATCGCCATATAGTTCTTCCCATGTAAGTTCCTTCTTGCTGGCATTTTTCACATGCGTGAAGGGAATTGTGGGACTTGATACATTTCAGAAAAGATCTAGCTGGTGCGTCAGCAATGATACAGCTTATTCGAAAGGCAAATTTCACATTATCAATATATAAGCCATTTTGCTCCAAATGTAAACATTCGTCAACGAAAGGACGTAAATAAACATTCGCATTATTAGGTTTAGAATCGCCATAATATAATGCCACAATAAATGGCTGTTTATTAGAATTCTGGTCTAAAATACACAAAATGGGCCAAAAAGAATTAGTTGAGCTTGAGTGTACTGGCAAACCATCAACATTTAATGTTACAGATAAAAAAGGATTCTCTATTTGTGCATGTTTTCTGTGCAGTAACGGATAAGTTTTCGGAGTTACGCCCCTCTTTGAAGCTCTTTCTCTTAATTGTATCTCAAGGCCAAAATATACATATGAGCCACCAGCACAGTTTTCTATGTTTACACTATGCGGAGTCTCTAATAATGTTCGCGCATCCTGTGGCAAAGTTGGGTGGTAGGATTTTAACGTTTTCAATAAATCTGTGAGAGCAGAGTGACTTATATTATGTTTTTTAGACCATGATATAAGAAAAGAATTAATGTTTATTGGATCAGAGGAAACCCGAATTGAAGTGGAAGGCACATTGGTAGAACTATTTGACGATATATATACTGGCGCAGGAGCTACACAAGCAGAACCATCAGTTGTACTATTTAAACATGAGAGTGATTCATTAGACGGCAATGATACATTTATGTTAGACTGACTATTATTATCTATAGTGTTTATACCATCCGCATAACTTAACTCATCCTTTATTTGTGCAAACCGTTTTGCGAGATGACGTTGTTTGGATCGTTTTGATCTACTGCCTTGTAGGTCTTCGGGCTTCCCTTCCTCCATTACGGTCTTTGGTGAATCTGAACCAGTTTGCTATTACTTCATGTATTTCAGAATCTGTTATTTTTTCAGCAATTTTATGTGCACGCACTGCATCTATAAAAAAAGAGGTATTATGCTATAATTTAAAAAGTTTAAAATAAAATATGTATAAACAAAGTATATCTTCTGTAATAGCCCGGTATTAAGTTCACCCAGATCTCATCTCCATAGCCCATTTATTTTCCATCACACTTCGCAATAGTCTCAACGCCTGCCGAGGGTATGCCTGGGTATGTCGTTCCATTGACATATCCTGGAGCGGGTCACGGCGGGCGTACAACATTACATCAAACTTCTCAAAGGGGCCTCTACGCGTTGGATCCATATCCCCGCGCATGCCTATCAAATGACCGGGCTTAACCCGTGATTAAAAAGAGATACATAATAAATAATATAATAATAATAATATATATAATTTATTTATTTATATACTCATGAAACTAAAAAACTTTTAAAAATGACTTTGAAATTCATTAATGTCCATACAAAGTTTGCTGATGAGCTGATCGATTTGTATAGGAAGTTCAAATTTAATTTTGCATAAGGATTTCGAAAAATAAAAACATTTGAATGTTGTTTAGCTTCACAATATTAGTCCAAATATCGCTTAATAAAACAATATACAGGGTATTTTTTTGAAGGTGCATTGGGGTGAGTTGGGAGCATAGTTCTGAATTCAAATACAGTGGAATTTTCCACCAGCAATTTTTGAATTTTGTAATTATTTTTTGACCAAATTATGACAGTTAAAAAAAATATATAAAAAGTATAAAAGCAAAAAATTATAAAAAAAATTCTTTTATAGAAAAAAAATCATAAAATTTCAAAATAAAAACATAATACCTAATTGTCGATTTACTGTTGCTATGAAGGATCTAGCAGTACATTTTGGTCCCAATTAACCCTTAAAGTAATGCGCATCTTCAAAAATACACCCTGTATACAAAATGCAGTAAGCTTAAGTAGCCCCTAAGTCGGTTAAAAAAATGAGTCAGTAAATAAATTTATTTTTTATGTTTTACCTCTTATAACTTTTATTATTTGTAAATCCTTTATTGGAGTCTTAGCATTTTTTCCTGTCCAGTTGCAGACAAGTGCAAGTTTGTTTGTAAATATTTTTTCAAGTACTCTTCTAGCAATTACTGGACCCTTGTTTCCGCCAACTAAGCTGAGATAACTTGTCTGTGAAATGCAGTTACAATTAATATAATTATCAATTGGTCATGAACTTAAAGATATGCACACATTAAAAAGAAACTTGTTAACACTTCTCCAACAAAATCTTATTATCACATAGCTACCTACCATATGCTTTCTATTCTCTTCATTAGTGAGCCAAGTTTCAAGATCTTCCAAATCTTTTGAATCGTCGCACGGTAGTTTTAATTCATCTGGAAGTCCCAAGTTTCCAGCGGATCGATCTGATCTGAGTCTGAGTAAAATCTCATCTTGTTTAACTTGTAATTCTTTGATTTCCAAGCTAATACTGGCTAAATGTTTTGCAATAACATCTGAAATAAGAAGGTAAAAAAGAAAATGAATCGGACCAAATACTGGATGCAATCTCATATTAATTTTCATATTTTTTCATAGATATTAATAATAAATCATAAACATAGTTCTCTTACCTAAGGTGTGCGAGTTTGATTCCTTTAAAAATGGTGTGACCGTAAGATCAAGTGACCCTGAAAATAACAATGTCCAATTAATCCCCTCCTGATCATATTACCTAAAAATCAAATTAACTACGAAGCAAAATACCTTTTTTGCACTAGTCTTAGTAACATACGAAAGGCATTTGCTAAAGAGGCAAGGTAGACTAGTTGGTGCTAGTGAAGAAACACCTAATACATACAGTGGAGCAGGGATCCCAAGTCAGGTAAGGAGCTCAAAACTCAAACATAACGTTAAGATGTGAAAATGTTATTAAAATTCAAACTTGTATCTGCTTACCCAATGTAAAAGACTCTTCTTCTACTTGTACAACTTCAGCATTTTCACTGAATTCTCTGGTGGATGAAGTGGGTCTTATCAGTAGTGGTGTTGAATTGGTGGATGATGTGGATTTTATCGGTGATTGTGCTGGATTGGTGGCTGATGTTGATGTTTTCAGTGGTGTTAGATTAGTAGCTGAAATGGATCTTGTGGATGGTGGTGATGGATATCTTATGGCATCATCTGATTTTTCACTGGTATCTGTGTCACTGTCGTAGATTCTTCGGGTCTTTTTGCGTCTTCTTATATTATCACTGTGGGAATAATCGCTGCCTACTTCAGAATCTATTTCAGCTTGTTTCGCCTTTTCTCTGGCTTTACTCAAGTTATCTGAAACCAAAATAAGTTCTGAATAAAATTAAAGAAGCGAGCAGCCTCTCATGCACACCCTTTCCTATTACTCTTATCTGCATGGGTTGAGGTGCAACTTAAAGGAGCAATCCAGGGGTTAAGATAGATAGATAGATAGATTTGAGACACATCCGTGTACCCCAGGTTAAGTATTTGATAGAAAGAGAATTAGGTACAAAATTACTTACCACTTTCATAAAATATCCTTTTTATACCATATATTTCCCATCCACCATCTGGGACTGTACCTTCAGTCAAACATTTGTTGAATTTACTTAAAATTCGATGTGGAGGCCACAAGCAGTGCTTCTTTCTTGGTGTAAGCCATTCTACTCGGACAACACTAATTCCTCCTCCGGCTCCATCACCAGTGTCAGTAAATTCCACCACTTGGTACATGCCTTTAGCTAAAAGATATCATAAATGAACTGACCAAAGAGAAACAGTCATGCATGGGGTACTTAAAAGTAATATTATATTATCATCATTCCAAACCAAAAAAAAAAACTGCGCATTCAAAGTAGGTAATTTCTCTAGAGCCGTACGGCTACCTACTTTGAACCACAAGTATTTTCCTCCTGCTGTGCTGCCATGCAAAAAGGTTATCATTTCTAGTGTACCCCAGCCACGAGCGGTGGGTGTGCGTCTCATTTATTTTAACACGAATCGCACACATCTGACAAAAGATTAGCTACAAAAGACATAATCTAAAAGATCAAGATTCCTCATTACTTAGAGACATCTAATGCCGCTGCCACAACCTGCCCGCCATAAAAGAGCAAAATACAATTTGCGCGCGAGTAAGCATGCGTTAGCGTTACTTTTTTGTACCTTGACCACATAAGTAAATCTCACAATGATCACTGCACTTATTATATAGTTATTATCACAAATTAGATCAGTCTATAGATTAAGTCTATAGATTAATAAATTAGGTACTTACCTCCGTCCGTATTCACTGTTTTATTTACCACTTTTTTTTTTGTACGCGCAACGAGCAACCGCCCAAGCCTAAAATTAAAATGGTGGAAGGAATAGATGCGCGATACTAATCGATTTTACGCTGTATCGATACAAAGCAATGCGATATATCGATATTTTGTATCGATACACGACCATACAATACTCAGCGATATATCGTATCTGAAATCTGATGTATCGTATCGGTGTATCTAAGTATTAAAATTTCGAATCCATGTATAAGGGCCCATTCATTTATTACGTAAGACAATTTAGGGGGGGAAAGGGGAGTCACCCATGTCTTATTTTTTCTTACAAGGAGGTGGGAGGGAGTCTTGATAGTTCTTACGTAAGGTCACAAATGCGCAATGTTAAAATTATGGGTGGGTTTAAGCCCCTGGACTGAAAATCTTATGTAGGTAAAAATTTTCAGATGTATGGTTATAAGATGAACGATTAAAACCAAAGCTTTTTAACTACAAAAAATATAATGTTTAAAAAATCGATAAATATCGATACTAGACGTTGCGATTATATCGCTGAATCGATACGATCGCTTGCGATACGTATCGATACGATATATCGATACAAACGATTATTATGGACATCTTTATGGTGGAACAGTGTTGCCACACGGGGAAACCTGTAAATCGAATCGAAAATCGTGATTCTCAATTTATATTTTTCAAATACCACTGTAGAATAGCTTTTATGAATTTACCTTTAAACGTACTATCACAGCAGTGGAGAATATTTTATTTTATTACATATTGTTTTAAACAGTATGAACTGATAAAATATAAATCCAGTTTTAAATTTAGAATTATTTACTGGCTACTTTTATTTTCTTCAATCAAACTATGTAAGTATTAAAAAAGTGACGTTTGTCGGTTATGAAACTCATGACGAAATAAACGTTTTGTAGAGTAGAACACAGAAAAGTTGTTGTGGCTCTTGAGGGTAACAAGGAAGGAGAATCTACTTTTTTCACTGCCTTTTACGTTACGCCCTTTCCCTAGTTACTTTTCCATGTATTTTTTATCTGTGGTCATAAAGTGGCTCCAGCGCTTTAAAGCGAGAGATATAGGATGCTTTAAATATCTAAAAGAAAACTGCTCATTGAAAAAGCGGACCCACACGTAGGGTTAAAACGGAAGGTGGATGGATACCTAGTCAAAAAAGCGGGAGAAAAAGCGGAAAGCGGTGTATCTGGCAACACTGATATGCAACTATTTGTAGATCATAAGGTCCAAGAAACCAGAGCCAAAAATATATAAAAACTATTTGTAGCTTCAATAAATAAATACATAATGATGATTTAAAAAAATGTAGGTTGTGGTTAGTACGTAGTAACTATTTAGTAATCTGTGATTGTGGTTCGATTAGGCCAAACGTTATACCTACGAAGCAATTTTCTTGTTGATTTGATTGGCTAGCCATTGAGGTAGTAGGCCCACTGTTAGTAGTTTGTGGTAAATCTAACGTAAGCATGCCGCCGCCGCGCCGCGCCGTAGGCCCTATGACGGGACTTTGTCGGATAGGTTTTAACGTAAACATTACGCGGTTGGCCCTGCCGTTACGTTACCACAGAATACTTAATAGTATTACCTACAGAAATGTAACTGTCATACTAAGCCCGGCAGACGAACGCACCGATTTATAAATCAGTGCAACTGTGCAAGCCAAATTGAACCGTATCTGTAATGTGTAACGGTCTATGGTACGCTGAATCGAGCTGCCTCGTCCCCCGCGTCGACCGCGATCGGAGCCTGTTTTCTGCCTACCTATATGCTTAGCGTTACTGCCTACAAAAAAAAAACTGTACCTATGATTGCGCGAGTGTGACAACGCCCGTTCAAGTAACGCCCGTCAGAAGCTCTAGATTTTTGATTCACTCGTTTAGAGGATTCTACTGATTTTCGTGCGACGTTTGAGTTTCAGTATTCCGTAATAGCGACCTTGCACACATATACATAGCTTCGCTTTTCGCCTGTAGCACCGCCTGCGGGAAGGGCAAAGCGATAAGCGAGCTATGTCTACATGCGCAAGGTCGTTAATCGCCTGATCGCCTCCTCGTTCGCCTCGCCACTCGCGCGACGAATGATTCAAAAATAGAGCTTCAGATCAGAGGGCCTTACCACAAGCTCTTAATGCAGGAATGAAACCATCATGGTTGCGAATTTATGAATGAAATTCATTGATAAATACGCAACCATCATAGTTTTATTCCTGCGCTAAGAGCTTGTGGTAAGGCCCCTGGACGTGTCGTCTAACCAGTTTTATGTCGTATGTACCCATCCGAGCTTGCCGCGCAGAGTTTCACACGCCTGACATTATGCCAAAATTGTAGATTGTAGTGTGGTTAGGCCAACGCTACACCCGCGAAACAATTTTCTTGTTGATTGGCCAACCATAAAGGTAGTAGGCCCACTGTTAGTAGTTTGTGGTAAATATAACGTAAACATTGCGCCGTTTGTCCTATGATGGAAATTTGTGGGAAATTTAACGTAAACAAAACGCGGTTGGCCCTATGATGGGACTTTGTGGGAAATTTAACGTAAACATTACGCCATAATTGTAGATGGTGGTGCAGTTAGGCCAACGTTAAACCCGCGAAGCAATTTTCTTGTTGGTCGACCAACGACACAGGTAGTAGGCCCACTGTTAGTAGTTTGTGGTAAATATAACGTAAACGTTACGCCGTTGGCCCTATGATGGGACTTTGTGGGATATATAACGTAAACATTACGCGGTTGGCCCTATGATGGGACTTTGTGGGAAATTTAACGTAAACATTACGCCATAATTGTAGATGGTGGTGCAGTTAGGCCAACGTTAAACCCGCGAAGCAATTTTCTTGTTGGTCGACCAACGACACAGGTAGTAGGCCCACTGTTAGTAGTTTGTGGTAAATATAACGTAAACGTTACGCCGTTGGCCCTATGATGGGACTTTGTGGGATATATAACGTAAACATTACGCGGTTGGCCCTATGATGGGACTTTGTGGGAAATTTAACGTAAACATTACGCCATAATTGTAGATGGTGGTGCAGTTAGGCCAACGTTAAACCCGCGAAGCAATTTTCTTGTTGGTCGACCAACGACACAGGTAGTAGGCCCACTGTTAGTAGTTTGTGGTAAATATAACGTAAACGTTACGCCGTTGGCCCTATGATGGGACTTTGTGGGATATATAACGTAAACATTACGCGGTTGGCCCTATGATGGGACTTTGTGGGAAATTTAACGTAAACATTACGCCATAATTGTAGATGGTGGTGCAGTTAGGCCAACGTTAAACCCGCGAAGCAATTTTCTTGTTGATCGACCAACGACACAGGTAGTAGGCCCACTGTTAGTAGTTTGTGGTAAATATAACGTAAACGTTACGCCGTTGGCCCTATGATGGGACTTTGTGGGATATATAACGTAAACATTACGCGGTTGGCCCTATGATGGGACTTTGTCGGCAATAACACTACCATCTCCCTACCTTTTCCCTACCGTTGGCGACGACACCCCAACGGAAATTGTTACTAGGGTACCTCCTACCTAACCTACCTACGCACGCGGTCCAGAAAAACAATTACGTATATAGATTAATTATTTATTACCATGCTTGTCTTATATTTTTTTTATAATACGTCTGATGGCAGACAATTATACGGCCCGGCTGATGTGAAGCGGCTACTTCACTTCGATTCAGTCGGACTTACGGACGGACGAGTGACGACGCGAAATAACCGTAACCGCTACTCCAGTCGGGCACCGGCTTTTCTGATTGTTCAGCATGCGGGACGGTATAAACTCGTACCGACAGGCGCGCGCATGCGCGCAGAGCGACGCGAGCGAAATACGTAAGTAAGTTCGACTCAGCCAAATCGGTTTAGTAGAGTAGACGCGCTGACGCGCTAATCGACGCAACTCGGTTTATGTTCAAATCGGTTTAAAAAGTCGAGTCGTTACATCGCTTTCGACTCGGCCAAATCGGTTTAGTAAAGGCGCTAACCGACGCAACTCGGTTTATGCTCAAATCGGTTTAAAAAGTCGAGTAACGACTCGACTTTTTAAACCGATCATCGCTATCAAACCGATTCAAATCGGTTCAAACCGATTCAAATCGCGATTTCGTCGATTCGGTTTGGAATCGACTTGCATGAATTGTCTAACCGATTCAACTCGGTTTGACAAAATTCCAGATCGTAACATCACTACTATGTGCTTCACCTTTGAGAATATGCACAGAAAAAAAAGATTTGTTAGATCAAAGCAAATTGCACTGATCCAACGCAATCACTGTCTTCCATATAAGGAAGAGGATATTTACTTGAATGTATGAAATAATATTGTTAAGATCACTGCATCCATCTGAAGCAATATATTGTTAGTTGAAGTGTTTTCGTTTGATTTGTTATAATAATATGGTTTAATGTTAACAGAAGTATACTGGTGTCTTCATGTAAGTCTATATGTTACTTCGATTTATGAAATATAGTTTCATTCTAACAATATGCTTTCTTGAAAGAAAAAATATGATAACTTACTGTAACTATTACGTGTCATCCGCTTAAAACTATTATTTAATTATCTTGAAATACTTTTTTTCTTAATCTAACAATATGTGATCTTAATTAATGTCGTTCATTTTCTTAAATTGCTACTTTTTGAAGCAACATATTCTAAAGTGAACGATATACCTCTCTCGATTTAAGATTTGGTTATTTTATATCAATAAAATATTTACTTAGATACAGGTCAAATCTATACTTAAACTGACATTCATCTGATTCAATATAAGACAGTAATATTGTTAATTCAAAATAAAATAGTCTCGTTGTGAAAATATGTCTTTATTTGTTTAAAATTGTGCTTTGTTGAATATTAATGAAATTCTCTTGCATCCATAATTCGATCCTTTTGTATTAAGAATTCGAAATTTTTGAATACAGAAAATTGTTATTTTATTTTGAAATTGTTGTATTTTTCGTTGAAATAAATATTTTACTTGCATTGGAACAACAGATAAAAACTTTCCCCAGAGATGGCGCCAGTGAGCAAAATTTCACGTTTTGGTTATTATCTCGTAATTATGATGATTCCCAAGCAAAATTTCTAAATTCGCGAATAACTTTATTTATCCTTTACGGATATAGTAAACATTCAACCTCATTTTGTTAGTACGCATGTCCATTATTATCAATACACTCGCGTACAGTAGCAACTGTATTTTGGTTACAACTACTAACAATGAGGTACTAGGTACTGAGGTACTCAATATAGGATAAATAAAGGTACTCGCGAATTTAGAAATTTTGCTTGGGAATTATCATAATTACGACATAAGAAATAAAACATGAAATGTTCCCCAGCGCATTTTTTATTTGTAGTTAATCTACTACCACCTGAACAGAAATGTATCTTGAATGTAGCACAGTCAAAACGACGGTTGAACTTCTACGAGGTTCAAATTAAGTAGTTATTTTCAAGGATCGTGCGCGGACCTTATGTGGTTTGTAATACCAGAAAGGTACTTATCAACAAAATGTATAAACAATGGAATATATATACGACATTAAATATAGGGTAAGTACTAAATATTTTCATTGTAGTCGTACTACCGACAATGTAACTTCAGTACATACTGGTAAGAATTACATTTTGAAAACATATTTACAAATTATTATTTCAAACGAATAAGTTATACAACAAAGTCATGATAAAATAACAATTCAAGCAAGGGGCAATAATTATATCTAACTACCAAACAAAACTCATACTTATTAATGTACATAATCTTTATTAAATTATTAACACACACATATAACATTTCACAATTTTGGGCTTATAATCAAATATCTTTAGATTGCATAACCGGATTCAAATGAAATTTACATGCAACTACTATGAGCACCCATAATCGAATACAAAAAGAATTTCGAAAATTGGTTCATTAATACCGGCGCTATCATGAAAAATACTTTAAAAAATTCACTACTTTAAATTATAATCGATACATCTCCAGATTCTATAATCAGATCCTAATGAAATTTACATGAAAGTACAACAAGGTCATACTCATAAGAAGAATTTCGAAAAACAGTTAAGTAACACCGGCACTATCACGTAAACAACACAAAAAAGTTAACTAATTTGAGTTTCTAATTAAAATATCTCCAGATTGTGTGATTAGATCTTGATAAAATTTATATGGGACCACTTCAGGACCGTTCTCTTTCGAATGCAAAAATAATTTCGAAAATCGGTTAAGAATTGGCCGAGAAATCGTTGAACATACATAAAAAAAATATATATCACGTCGAACATAGAACCTCCTCCTTTTTGAAGTCGGTTAAAAATACTCTATTTCGGTTCTATCTTAGATAAAAAATAGCTTTATTTATCTTAATGAAATAAAAGTGCCCTTTCCCGAAACCTCGTGAGCTTTAAGAGGCAAAACTGAATAACAATCATTCCTTGCTATAAAGCAAGTGTCACTTGTAGATTCTACTTCAAAAGACTGTAGATGGGAACAAAATCCCAAGGTTTTATAAACCATACAATGAAAGTAAATTTCGGTTGACTGTGACTCTGACAAAACTACTTTTACAATTCTGCAGAACATTGGAACATCATTTTCATATTTATAAACCAAACTATTGGAGTCGTCGTATCTCACACCGTTAATTTCATACCAGTCATGGCAAACATAATTACTGTGATCAAAGTCACGTGGTAGAATATGAAAATCGTATGATTGAATTTTACCGAAACTTATTTTGTCACATACCCCGGTCTGCGATAAAATTCTATAGGAATGCTTGAGTTGAGATCGAATTCCTAATGAAAAAGGCAAATTCTTTCGACTCGTAATAGATTGACAGATTCTCTTGAGATCCTTATGTTTTGCTTCAAATTTAAAAGCACTTAACAAAACAGGTGGTCCAATAATTTCTATAACTGTACAATAATGAGTTAAGAAATGATATTTAGGTTTCAAAGTTTTGTTGTATAACTTTAAATAATTTGAATGATGTTCCTGTATCAAAATGCGCAGATATGATAACATATCTTGGCTAATTGTTTGGGACATAAGAATCTCCGTTATCTCTCGTAGTTGTAAATAGTTCTGCCACACAGCGTTGTCATGGGGGACGAGATCGCCCACTATAAATACAAAATTCCTTACCAAACATAACATTTCACTGGCAGATAAAATAATCGAACCGTTATTCAAATGCTGCTTTGTTATTTCTGCAGGTACATTCTTTTCAAAGCTTTGATAGGCAAAGTATTTAATACGAGAATTTAAATTTTGTAATGACAAATACCTATCTTTAATCAGTCTCTCAATTATTAATGCCATGCTATACCTATGTACCCCTTCGCACAAATCATGCATGACATCACACGTCAAATTCCTGTATATGTGAAATTCACGTAAATCATTCCACACGCATTCCTCTTTCAGTCCGAGATTGGATGCAAGGTGATTGTGATAATCAATTTCCTTGCGCATTAGCGATTGTTTCTCCTCGCAAGCACTTTGACATTCATTTTTGGGCATGGTACAAAATCTACAATAGTACTGAGCAGAAAAACTTTCACAGAGGCCAAAAATAGAATGGATACCAAGGTTATCACCAGAATAGGAAATGACTTGAAACTTGACACATTGCATATTATTCTCAACCTGGATTTGAATACCATCATCGTACAAGGCATTCATCTTAGAAATGAAATTGGAAAAAGTAGCTCGGTTCCCAAACTCTATCCTGTCATTACTGTTAAAAATTAATGCAATAAATACATTTTCTAACCGACTTGATACATCTGGAGGCAATGTGGCGATTGAAACGTATATTACACCTATTTTATGACAGCCGGCATGACTACCTAGCGGATTGCCCGATTCAAAGTCATCAAAGTACAATATTACTGGAAGTATTGTGTCGGTACAATCGGAACCTTTATGTTTCCAGAGCGATCCATTAACCACATTTCTCATAATATTTGAATTGTTTTGGTCTGAATGTTGTAAAAGTGATTTCTGATAATTTATAATAGTTTTGAATACATTTGGGAGTTCTAAAAATGTTTTTAAGTTATTTTGTAAAGGTATGCTACACATGGTTCTATTTTTTAACAACATTTCAACTGCACCTTTCCGACGAGATACATCTTGCGACACTCCCATCTGTATTTGTATAGGTTCTACATACATTTCAGATTCTGTAAACATTTTATGTCTTTTATACTCAGTGTCATAATTTTTGAATGAATTTAAAAATAAAGTTATCATTGACAAGACTTTCTGAACTGAAGGTTCATTTAAAATCGATTGACATGCTGAAGTAACACAGTGTTTGACTATCTCTACTGTTGTGGACAGAAACAAATTAAGGCAGTCAATTATTTTTTGTACGCTGCTCCGAGTTATATTTAGAATATTGTATAAATTGGAAATAAACAATTGAGTGTATTTATTTAACAAAATTGAGAAATCATTTAAAGTTACTTCAGCATTATTTTCTGCCTGTTTTTGTGTTACATTATCTGCTTCGGTGGATTTATTTGTATTATCTGCAGAGAAACATTTTACATCATTATCAATAGTTTCTAAATTATTACAAGCTATATTTGTAATTCTACTTTCACTATTCTGTCCATGTCGACGTCCATGCTGGGTATTTAAGTGGTATTTAAGTGAATAAGGTGTGTGATAAAGTCTATCACAATCTCGAACTGGGCAAGCGTAATTTGTGACTTTATGAATAACTTCTATATGAAAAATATACTTTTTGAAATCGATAAAACTTGTAGTACACTTAGCACAGTTTAATGCCATATTTATGATTGTGACCCTCTTAATTTTTATCATGCATGCAATTTGTGCAATGGTGAATTACAACAGTTATTTAAGGTTATATAAATCAATCATATATGGCATAACATTATCATATGGAGTTTCAATATTATAAACTGAACGCTGGATTAATAAGTATAAGTGTTCCGATGGAGCGGGGTACACACAATGAAAAGCGTGATATAACTTAAATAAAGTGTCAAAAGCCTTACTAGTTGAGGTGAATGAGTACATAATTTTATCAACAACTATAAATCTGCCTTGTATGTTGTCAAGTGTTGGACCTTGGAGCAGAAGGTATGGCTGTACATGCTGCTTCTTCTTGAGTGCTTTTTGCTTTTGCTCGTTGATAATTTCATCTACTTGGCCTGGTTGCTGCAGACAAAAGAATATACATGTTATAATTTAAATATTTGATTTTAACATTGATGTATTGGTCGCCTGATATCTGGTAACGCAAATCTAATATGTCCTTCTAAGAACAGTGAGTGAAGAGATATTTAAAGATGCTTTATCTACTCCCATATTTGCTTTATTTAATTTTCAATCTGAGTTTCTGAAATCATATTCTATGAGTTATGATGTATTTACCTTAATATGTACCATTATCCCCTCAATAGCTTCTGCCGTAGAAAATTTCCATTTCTTTCCAATACGACCTTTGGGTGGGACTAAATAACCCAAAAGTTTAAGTTGTGATGGCAACTTGTTGTCTGAAAATTTTTATGATAATGTTAGGTGGGATGTTACAAAATAAATGTAGCATTTCAAAGGTAAAAACATCTAAAAGCATAACATCATCAATACTTCACACTATATATTACACATACATGCAATAAGTACATGCCAAAATTATTAAAAAAAAATTGTTGCACACACATTACAAAACACAATAATATGGACAGATCTGCAAAAATATCTATCAGTAAAGTAAAACGAATGTGACACCAAGAAGTAAAAACATGTGATGTCATGTTGCCGATATAATTACTAAAACAGCAAAAACGTCTGTCGAAATGTCGTTTGAAACAAGCGAAATGATGTATGTCTAGACAAAGTAACATTCGACTATCGTCATTGCGTGGCGAAGGCGAAGTTAGGCCGGCCACACACCCACAATATTAATAACATTACTATTTTGACAATAATACTTCAACAATAAATTTATCTTGTTTGATTTTATTGCCAAATAATGAAGCTAGTTATGAAAATAATACTAAAAAACATCCTTGAATTATGAAAATATTATTTCAAATATTTATATCAATAATATTGTGTGTGTGAGGCCGACCTAACGTCGTCTTCGCCACGCGATGACGATTGTCGAATGTTACTTTGTCTAGAGGGGCAGGAGCATGTCAGCTTCTATACGAAAATTTTCAAACCCCTTTGTTTAAATGAAAACTATCTTCATCTGCGAACACAAATTATAAAGTGATTGCAGATCTTCATGTATTTTTTCTTGATGTCCCATAAAACTGACAAGTCAATGTTAGATCTCATGCTTATATGAAAGGCTTGTATTTTAACCAATTACCAAAATTATACCTACAATGTTAGTAAAAAATGCCTGCCAAAACAATAGAACCAAATGCAATTCAAACAAACAATAAACCTAATCAAACTAAACAAATACCTCTTATTTATCATTGGAAGAGACCAGTTTTTGGGGAAAAGACCGCCTATTTGTAATATTTCATTTCTGTTTCTTTCGTTTCTGTGTGCAAAGTGTATTCAAATTGAATTGAGTTGGAATTTAAGTAATGTTTAAATCTATGAAACAAATTTCTGTTAATGATCATTTAGTCAATTCTTTGTCAATATTAATGGTAATTATAATTATATATAATGGTAATTAATATTGACGAAGAATTAAATGTATAAAGAAAAAAAATATACCCAAGTCCTCATTGGTTTGACTTATGTCTGTTCCTAAAGCCTCATCAAGCAACTTGGCCGATGCATCAGATAATGATCCCCTTTTGTAGGAACGAACCTTCTCAAAGAAAGCTGACCAGTTTTTATAAAAGTTTGAAGTCCTTTCAGGATGCAATTTCTCAAAATCAAGATTAATCTACAACAAATGTTTTAGGTAAGTAAAACAAAAAACATGTGTTGAATTTGTCAACATCAAATCCTCATTCGCGAATGGAGCGCTCTGTAGAAATATAGAAGCTCTTTGATTCCTAGGCATTGTTGATGTGTGTAGTATCTTATAAAGTGAGTAGGGGGTTTAGTTTGCCAGATTATTAATAGACCACTGCATAGTGTGTTAACTGCCTCCATGGTCTAGTGATCAGAGCGCTCGGCTCACAATCTGGAGGTCCCAGGTTCCATCCCAGTGAGAACGATGAAAAAAAACTTTCTGTAAAGGTGTTCTTAGTTTGAGACATTGCAGGCCGGATCAACTATTTGTTTGACAAGAAAGATCAGAATTCAGAAGGCACATAAAGCCGTTGGTTGCTGCTACTATCTAATGTTCCTAGTAGTCTTTATATGAGCCATGTAAGTGGCCTTCAGTGGCTTAAAAACTTTGACACCTGGGTTTGTGGGGTTGGTCATTGACCATTCCTTACACATGGTAAGAAAGATCAGGGTAGAACCCTTAAACCTTCCACCCTACGACAATCCACAAAAAAAATATTAGCTATAAATAACATTTTAACACATACCAAAACATCACTTCGTAAGTCTTTGAGAATAGGCCACAATTGTACAAACTCTGCTACATTTTCATATTTGGCATTTAAACGTGCTGAATATGTATTATTCCACTTTTCTATCACTGTTTCCCAGGGGTCATTATTTGTTTTTAACCAAATAATGTCATCAGTATCTGAAAAAATTGATTTAATAAAATCATGTAGATATTCAGCTTCTTTATTCTCTCCTTTAAAGAAGCTGAACTCTCGAGCATTATAGTGGTGCAAGGAAACTGTACCACATACAACTAACTGATCTGTGCCCTTCCATCAGTATTCAGTTAGTCTACCGGGGAAGCATTATGGGGTTGGATTCATGTTATTTTGACATTAACTACGAACTATTTTGAGCCTTATTCCGTCGGCATAAGAGTCACTGTAATTTCCCTCCCATGATGGAACCATACTCATACATGATCGGCGGTAGACCCCCTGCTCAGCTTTGGATGACAGTCTGCTACATCTACTCCTTTCCTCTTTATAAGGGACAGGCACCCTTAGGCTACCAGACAGTAAGTAGTATTATCTATTTTTAACCGACTTCCAAAAAATTATTTAATATAAAATTGAACCGACTTCATTGAAGCTGACACACATTCATTTCATTTCGTTGTATTGATTGTTGGCATCTTCTTCAATGATGTCTGTTCACTTATTTATATAAAAGATTTTATTTAATAACTTTTTTAGTTCACCGTCACAGCTTAATTTAACCTTCTTTAATCCATATCTTAAAAACTACTTAACTGATTTTTATGAAATTTGTACTCTTCCTTAAGTTGGATAATACCTAACCCAATAAAAAAAGAATTATGGAAATCCGATGGATAGTTTATGAGATATGTATAACTTTATTGAAGTCGATGCCGGCAATCAAAATAGCGAAATGAATGTGTGTCGACTTCAATGAAGTCGGTTCACTTTTTTATATAAAAGTATTTTTAATTTCGTAATAAATGAAGCTATATTTACATGCAAAATCTAATTCAGGTAATTGATAAAAATAATAATTAAGTTTAGGTAACACACTAACCTTCAATTCTTTGTGATTTAGATAAAATTTGAGGGTCTATTGCTGATGTTGAAGGACGTTTTCTGTCTTCGGACTTGTAAAGTAAATTTCTTATTTTATCAATTAACTTTCCTCTTGCAAATTGAGACCGACCTGTTTTAGACTTATGTTTAGGGATAGGTCTCACAAAATAAGTTCCAATACTCTCTGTAGGGAACAATACAACAATTTTTGCTGCTAGTGTATTATAGTCATTATAAGTTATTTTTCTGAAACAATATTAAAGACATTAGATCAAATGACTACATGCAAAAATAATTAAGTATCTTTAATCTCTTCACAAGTAAAGAACTGATACCTGTTCACAGCTAGTGTATAAAAATGCCGTCCAATGACATCAGTAAGTCGGTTTCTTCTTGTTATGTCCAATTTGCCATAAGCGGCATAATAATTCAAAACGCTCTTGCCAAGAGGGGATGTTTGTAACAATGTTTTTAAATCAAAATCTATTATGGAAGTAGAGCTCTCTGATTCAAACAAATCTGAGACATTCAGTAAACTTATGTTTTCGATGGTAACATCATTCAAATTATCCGTTTCAGGTATATTGTACACTGGTACATTAATCAGTGTTGACTGCTCCGTAGATAGTGTCACCGTGTCTGCATTTGCACTAACATATGAATCAATATACTCTTTTAACTCCAACCTAATACCCAAAACTGGGCACAGTTCTTTTAGTGTTGCATCTGTCAGTTTTGACAAATGAGAGGTATTTATTTTGTTCCCTGAAAATAAAAATTGTATTTAAGTACCTAATCTAAACACCCAACAGTACCTACAATACATTACGTCTGGTTTTCCCCTGTTTTGTCAAACACACATCAAACAACAGTAAAGGTGACTAGCCCAGAACGAACCTACCTAATTTAATCAGCTACGATCCTGGTAGTCTACCGGGGAAGCATTATGGGTATAGATTCATGCTACTTTGACATTAACTACGAACTATTTTGAGCCTTAATCTGTTTGCATAAGAGTCACTGTAATTTCCCTCCCATGATTGAACCATTCTCATACAACATCGGCGGTAGACCCCCAGATCAGTGTGTGTAACGAGTGGTAACAATTGTATTGCATTCTTGGCTTTAAGAAAAGCAAAGAACAGCATGAATCAGTAGACTTGTGGCAGCCAGCCAGGTCATGAATGGACATGACATCACGCCAATATTAGGGTGAATCTCCAGAAAGTTGTCCTTCCTTTGATTACTATGGCCTAATTTTTACCGTACCTGAGTCATAGTTATGTTTGTGACTCTTAAAATCTTTTTAATAAACAGTTTCATCAGATTATATGAGTCACAAAAATAACCATGAATCAGGTACGGATTTGTATACCAACAGAATGCCAACAGAAAACAAAATTTATGAACATACGAGTAAAAGTTTCAATAACATCATCGGGAATGTTCCAACTCGCCAGTAAGGCACTAATGTTAATGTTAGTCGAATCACTTGGGACAACGGCGGCGGCGGCGTCGCCAATGTCCATTTTCGCTTTATGGCGTTCTAGCGTCGTTATTTTCACAGAACTAGAGCAACAAAACAAAATAAATCATGAGCAGTCGAGAACGATTAAGATACTATATAATAGAATAGAATAATATACACTGTTTTAGTAAACTTACCAAAGATCACGAGGTTTTGCGCCTGCACACCAGGGCCAGTTATGTTCGAAGAACGTCGATTTTATATAAAGCTGCGCTATCTATCAAACCGTATGGGTACTAATTCGACGGCCATCTTGCCCCTCTGACCTACCTAACCTCTTACTATGTCCCCGTCGTGGAGTTACATTTCCTTGCTGGATATCCGACTAGATAGAAGTACTTTGACAGAATTTTGATAATTTTCAACATAATAAATATCTAAATTCAATCCAAGTACTTCTATTATTCAACTCAAGTTATGATAGTGTAAATACAAGAGAATCTATCAAGTGAAGTATTGGTTAAAACTGATTTTGGAGTTTCGAGTCGGGCATGTCTAGTCTAGCTAGCGAATTTGTGATAGGTAGTTGACCTTACATCGTGCGTTCTTACCTATAACAAATTGGCAGGCGAGACTAAAGGCGCCCGATTCTAAAAACTCTAAAATCAGTTTTAACTGATACTTCACTTGATAGGTACCTATATATAAATACGACATGGTATTATACCTAGGTACGTATAGGTATAGCTTTAGTAACCAAATGTTTGCCTTGGAGCAGCACTTTCCATACATGCAAGAAATTTTCAGAGTTGCCACTCTTTTCCACTATACTTACTTTACTCTTTGCTGCACACACTAGTCACTTCGGCAAAAAAGAAAGAATCGAAAGAATTTGTTGCCAGTGTTCCCAGATCCGATTTTTAAAAATCGGGAGGCGTAACGCGTGACGGGAAAAGACAGGAGATGTATGGAAAGAGTTGCATAAAAAACCTGAATGTAGTTTTAAAAAAAACATAGATTATGGCTTTTATTTCAGGAGTTTAGCTTTTGTAAATTATGTAATAAAGTAGGTCTCTCAATTTGGTAGCTTAATTTTGTAGTCCGTAAATTTGGTAGCCCGTTGGTCAGAAGTCAAGCAACATAAGATTGAGGAATATTATTATAGTTTAGTATTTTGATAATCTCACCAATCTCACCACATATTGTGTAGTCAGCGGCCCGGCCAAGTGCAAGTCGAATTCGCGCACGAAGGGTTTCGTACCATCCCTACTAATATTATAAATGCGAAAATGTGTATGTATGTTTGTCTGTCTGTCTGAGGCCCAATTCTCATAATGAATTTAGTCAAAATCAAGTTTCAATCTCACAGGCTAAATCGCTCTTTTCATATTTCGTATGAGCGAAATGGCGCGTGAGATTGAAACTTGATTTTCACTTTATTCATTAGGAGAATTGGGCCTCTCTGTATGTTCCGATTTCACGTCAAAACAGCTAAACTGATTTTGATGATATTTGGAATGGAGATAGTTTGAGGCCCTAGGAAGGATATAGGCTACTTTTTATTTTAAAAATATTTAGGGTTCTCACGTAAAATATGAAAAACACTTCCGCGCCGAATCGGCTGAAACGATGTAAACGGGACTTTCACTGGTAGGTAGAAGCCAATTCAGAGAAGAATATAGGCTACTTTTTATTTCAGAAATATTTAGAGTTCTCACGTAAAATATGAAAAATCCTTCCGCGGCAAAACGCCCGAACCGATGTTGACGGGACTTTCACTGGTAGGCAGAGGCCAATTCAGAGAAGAATTTAGGCTACTTTTTATTTTAAAAATATGTAGGATTCTGTGTTTGATTCCCGACTTTCCGAGTCATACATGAGTTTTTTTTTTAATTTTTACGAATGAGTATTGCCCATACTAATATTATACATGCGAAAGTATGTTTGTTTGTTTCTTTGTTCTTCCTTCACGCTCTAACTAAGCGACCAATCGACTTGATTTTTGTCATAGAGGTAGTTGAAAGGACGGAGAGTAACTTAAGCTACTTTTGATCCTAAAAAAACATCAAATTCTCGAAGTTTACAGGAACATTCTGTTACAGTTGAGCGACGTCAGCGACACCAGCCCGGGCGTGGCAGCGCTGGCGGCGCTCATTTTAATCGGAACTGATGACAGGATTTTATTAAACATTAATTATTCGAGGAAGATTTACGGGAATATTAGTATTTTTACAGCAAAAATCGCTCTTCTTCACGTGTGATAGTTATACGTATAGTATTGAGTGATAGTTTAACGGACGGAGATTACACGTACACGACTTTACAGGTAGCCAGGGTACACTTAGAAAAGCCGTGCTTCTCACATGGGCAGCTGTACGTAGCATGTACGCGTGTGTCCAATGCTCGAAATTTAAGTGTCTTAGCGGTTAATGGAAGACTTACAACATTGTTTACACAAGCGTCCTTAAACTGTATTCATGGTCGGTGTCTTATTCCTCCTAGCAAAGTTTTTCAAATGCCACGCGAGCGAAGCCGGGGGTAAAAGCTAGTATATAATATTATAAATGTGAAAGTTTGGATGTTTATATATTTGGATGTTTGTGACTCAGTCACGCTTAAACGGCTGAACGTATTTGGATAAAATTTGACAGAGAGATAGTTTATGATCTGGATAAAGATATAGGCTTTACATAGTATACTTTACGCGGGCGAAGCCGCGGGCAGATGCTAGTCTTTTATAATTTGGTCTATCCAGGTTTCCCATCATCTGTTCTAGTCTTCGAAATAACCACCAACACCACAAAACAGCTTGTGATGCCTTCCTACACGATTAAGTGCAACCACCAGTTTAAGATGAACCGTACTTTCAAAGGTTCCTGTACATTCCGCGTTTCAAGTTAATCAACTCATACAGTTATTCCATACAGTTTTTGCGATGCGACGTCGCATCGCAATTTTGTGTACAAGCCCTTACCGTGGCTGTTTTTGCGTCGATCGCTGCAGTGGCTGCAGCAATGCGCCTAGTAGAACGACAAAACGATTTTTGACGTCTTTCTAGGACGACAACAAGTTCAATTCGATTTTTTTTCTCAAATTGGTCTACTTTGGGCTAATTTTTCACCGCGAAGTGGCGACTTGGGAGGTAGGGCATCTGGCAACCCTGCGAGCGAGGGCGAAACCGCGAAATGCAAATTGCAAAGTCGCGTCTCTTTGTTGAATGCATGGAAAACTCCAGATAATTAAATATAATTTTAATCCAAATATTTTATTATTCATTTAACGAAACGTCATGCTCAGATTAATAACAGGTGTAAATTCACTTGAAGAAAAAATATTGTTGGATGGAATTTGGAATATTTATTCCAACAATGTATATTCTCCGTTCAACGATTGGTTTCATTTCATTTCGAGAAAAAAAAATATTATCAGACGGATGCACGTATAGTTTACTGCAAGAATTACTCAGTGTTAACTCAAGAACCTGGCCAATTTAAGTGGACAATTTGTAATATTTTAATTCAACAATATTTATTCTCCTTTTAACGATGCGATATGCTTAGCTTGATAATTGTAGTGAGAATCCATTTAAGAAAAAAATATTGTTGGATGGACGCACGTAAAGTTTTACAGGAAGAATTACTATGTCTTAGCTCAAGGACCTATCAGTTTTCCAGCGAATAACTTGAAACATTTAAGCCAATAATCTACTATATTATCATTTGAACGAAATAAATAGCTCAGTTAAATAATCGTAGTGGAAATTCACTTTAAGAATTATTATTTTTAAATGAATGCATGGTTGTTTACATTGAATAATAATACGAGTTCAGTTTAACAAGTCTTACATTTTGTTTCTACAACTTAAAGTATTTCATATTAAGAAGAAAACATTTAAAGTCAAGAGACAAATAGTGTTAGATTAAATATATATTGTTATTTCATTGATATGATAATATATATTGTTCAATTAACGCTACAATTTTCTGAAAATGACAAAACGTGATGACTTAAATCAAGTTTTAATTAGTTTCATGTGAAGCATATAACTATTTTAGGAGAAGATAAGTTTCTTGACACAAGTAAACACCTTAACAATTTCATGTTGTACATTGAATAAAACGGAAAGTATTAAATTAAGGATATATTGTTATGCCAAGTAAATATTTACTTGGGATTGCTTACAATATTTTTCGTCTTGTTCTAACAAATCTTTTTTTTCTGTGTGTGTATAAAGTTTCATGATGATCGGTTGAGTAGTTTCGGCGTGAAATCGTATCAAACATATTGACATTCACATTTTATAATATTAAGTAGAGATAAATGTTACTTATTTTCAGTTTTGTCTTTTTTTGTCAGTATTTCGTGGTGGTATTTCGTGGTGTACTTACACCACGAAATACTACTGACAAAATATATTTATTTATTTAAAACTTTATTGACCACAGTAAAAGGGTACAAAAGGCGGACTTAATGCTATTGCATTCTCTACCAGTCAACCTTTGGGAGTGCAGAGCAACACGATTGCGGCTATCCCAAATAAATAACTTAAAACCTACTGTAAACACAATAATATATGTAACTTAAACGATAAAAGATAAATAATACTTAAAAGATAAATATTATAAAATTAATATACATACTTAAACATACATAGTTATATACAAATATACATACCTACAAATATATACACATATATAAATATAAGGACATATGCAACATAAAGTAACGATATTAATGTCAGATGACTACCGTATAAGCCCGTATCTTCGCCTGTGTTACCTATCTTCGCCTAATTTCAATTATGTTGAATTTTCCAAAAGATTTATAGCGCAAATGGCGCATAAAAATCCTAAATAGTAAGTAATTTTCGTCTAAAGCGACATTTTATAGAGAAATTGTAGCTAACTTCACTTTACTGGCGACCAATGCATTTCATCCGTGGGATTGTCGTGACGTTTTTTCTTGGCGGTGTTTTAACTTCAGTTTTAAGCAGTGATATATAACAGGTAATGCTGAACTTTTCATTTTATTGTAATCTATAACTAATTTCCTTTCTTATGACATTATTATTTTATGCCTAAGTTGTGTCTAGATGTCTTAATTGTTTAAAATATTTTTCAGGTGATGGCGGCAGCTATCTTGTTGCCAAACTTCGCCCATCCCTAGGGTTGTCAATTCCTGTTCTAAGTTTTTTTGTGCCTTCTATGTGATCATCTTTGCAAAAAGGTCTAGTAGTATTGAGTTAAATGTAGAATAATCAGTTAACATTAAAGATTAAAAAAAACATTTGCGTATACCTATATTTTTTTATACAATCAAATTTTAAATTCGGAAAGTTGAAATAAAGTATACCTTGATAGAAAAATAAACACTTCTACTTGTGACATAGATATACTAATACTTGCAGATGATTCCCAATTAAATAATAGGTATAATCAATTTATACCATGGAATGCCATATTTATTTTAAACTTTACAGAATTGCGAATATTTCGGAAACTAAAGGTCGTAAACACTAATTCTGTTTTCTTGGACGCCTGCCTATAACTAAAAGCTAATTAATAATTACCAAAAACAATTTCCTATGTCTGGGGCTGACTTGACATAAATGAGACTGATTTAATGTATAAGATAATTGTTGGTTCAAAAATGTAAGACAAACTTTTTTTGCTGTAATTTTTAAAAAAGTAGGTACAAAATTGCAGTCCAAAATATACGATTTTAAATTGAATCATATATTTTTAGACTACAATTTTTTACCTACTTATTGAAAAATATACCTACCTTTTGACTTTTTAAAATAAATAAATACAATAAATAGTTTAAATAAATACAATAAATAGTTTATGTAACCTTATTTAATTTTTACTCACAAAACAGTTATCCTCCTTTATTTTGCAGTTAGGTAAGATCACATGATTTTTGGCAGCCCTATCAACATTTAACCAAACGTATGAAGCTAACTTCAGACAGTTACCTATCTTCGCCTGCCATACATTTTTTAAAGAAAATACGACCATGTTGTGCTATAAGTAAGGTGCTTATTCACCTCTCACATACTACATTATTTAGACTCTTTTAAATCAACAAAATGTTTATTATTGACGTTGCAGCATACCTAGGCAAAGTTAGGGGAAAATAACCATACTTCGCCTACTATATTTGTGACCAAATTGTTGCCACTTAGACAATGAAATTTAGAGCGTCAATAGTCTATTCCACTAGCCACAGATACGAAAAATTGTTTTTCATTCATTGTTACTCAAAATACTTTAAAATCTGAAAAATATTTTTAAAAAAGTGTCAAAGCCCAGGCGAAGTTAAGGGTTCCGACGGTACTGCTTTAACAAACCCTGTAATAAATAGGCGCGCACCTTCTTCTTGAAAGTAAATTTACTGGGAGAGCTCCTAATAGCTTCCGGTAATGCATTCCAAAGACGTGAAGCTTGTAGACTAAAGGAGTTGGACATAAAGCCGGAATGGAAAAGTGGGATTGAGAGTAAATAAGAATTGTTTGAACGAAGTTCAAGCTTATGAGAATCGCAAAGATACTGAAACATGCATTTCATGTATTCTGGAGAATGAGGATTGAAAAGAATTGAGTAAAGCGTACAAAGCAACCTTAAATGTCGACGCTGACGAATAGGAAGCCAACCTAATTTGGACCGGTAAGAAGAAATGTTATCAAATTTTCGGAGACAGAATATAAATCGAATGGCATTATTAATAAGCAGGTCAAGTTTATTAAGGAGATCTTCATTGAGGTCAGGATAACACACATCAGCATAATCTATTAGTGGTATAACAAGGGATTGAATAAGTGTGACCTTTGTAGCAATAGGGAGAAAATTCCTATACCGATTGAGAAATCGCAATGTAGATACTACCTTACGACTCACTTCAGCAATTTGAGATGTCCAGCTTAAAGTATCTATCTATATATCTATATATATAGCTTAATATATCATGATGAACCACTTGGTTCATCATGATCTTTAGAGCCGAAGCCAACCTCGCCGTGTCTTATTACGTGGTGCACCCTGCCGACTAGCGAAAGAGGCTCTGGCGAAAGAGAGGTTGGGTACAGCGTATAATTTGTAAGCTTCTCGACCGGGGATACTTCCCCATATTACAGAATACTGCAGCCAAATAACAGTTCACTTAAGGGTTGTTGCGTACCAGCGAGTGAGTGAGGTCACCAAAATGGAAAGAGTTATTGAGTTGGTAGCGGGGGTGGCAGCGCGCGAATGATAATTTATGTTACGAGCGTTAATATGGTTACTATAAACGCTTCATATCAGGCGGGCCGTATGCTTGTTCTCACCCGATGTAATATAAAAAAAGATAGGGCAACCGCTGGTAGCTGAGCAAGGTCTTCCTTGCTCGGTAAGAAAGTAGCGCGGTAAAGTGTTCAGCCTGACACTGAATCCCCTCATGAACCAAACCATGGCCTTCTACATTTCACTCAACTGTCAGCTAGATAACAGTTGAGTCTCTTCACAATTGTCGGAAGCAATGGAAATGTAAGCATTGCCCTCTTGTCCAGGTGTAGTCTGTCACCAAAAGGCTATTTCACTTAAAAAGTACAATAAGTTAACAAGTAGAACTGAGCGATGGTATTAATTTGATATACGTACCTCAGGTAAAGGTTTAGGTTCAGCAACATGGGATCCACCTACTTCTATAATATTCGTTGGGTACAAAGTAGGTCCCATAAGTGCAAAATTCTGATAAACCAACATTAATTTAATTTCACGGCCTAATTCTTCTAAAGGTGGCATATTATCAAAATATTGAGCTAGTATATTTTGATCGACTGCTTGGCTTTTGTATTTATATAAGAGAATATAGTATAAATAAAACATTGATCTCTCTATTCTTTGGTATAGTGTTGGTTTCGTCCCACCTTCAAGATGGATAAACGGTACATACGAAGGATTGTATGGTATACCGAATCTTTCATAATGCCAAGGCATGAGCATTTGTGAAGTAAGACCAACTACAGGAGCTCCTAATTTGTATGCTAAACCAAGTGAACAGTCACTGTTAAACATTTCTACGACCACTATATCAAACTTTATGTTAGATTTCCACAAATTTTGCACATTTTTATCCGCTAATAAAATTTTACAATTATTTACACCATATTCTAAAAGTAGAGACGTTGATTGTATTATATCTATATACGAACGCTGCGCCACGAAAACGGAATTTTTCAATAAATCTGATGTTCCTTCTAAACTTATGTCATGATAGTTCTCTTTAGTTATCTTCTGGGGGAAGTGAGATATGACAGTCACATTGTGACCTCTTCTTGCTAACGCCAAGAGATAAGGCTCGAAAGCAATGAAATGACTTCTTCCTTCGAATGGGAACACTCCTAAAATATTTAATGTATTCACTACATTATAATTGAATCCGATAATTGTGATCAAAGCTAAGTTTACTGTTACTCTCATTTCGTTTGACTTCCGCGCCGTGACGCGGTCGGTCATCAACTGGTTTGGTTGTGAAGTTTATAAAAATAAACTGACAAGTAAATAAATACATATGTGCGCCCAACTTATCTATTCATTTGGACAAAATAAGAACTAAATCATTTATTACTAAAGTGACAGTTCGAATTTACGGTTTCTTCGCCACTAGCGCCACCAGTTACTGAACAGATAAGTTGGGCGCACTTATACATATACGAGTATTTCCATATCACTTACTGTATCTGGCAGTATCGATCTAGACACGCGGCAGCGTGTCAAGCCAAGTTCAAGCAAGGGAACTGGCTAGCCAGCGCCGAGTGTAATATTACACGAACCACTTGGTGCCACTTTTGACCCTTCCATAACGCAAAACCTCTTTAATACTTGTTCATAATGTTATTTTGATCCTATAAATACATATTTGGATTTTGCATAGAACTTGGCACTCATATAAATCTCCATTCTTTTTGCGGTGAAGCCCACAGCCAAGCATAATTTTTGTATTGAACTTGGCTCTCCTTTTTTACATTTATGTTTTTGGTGGGATATCACACACGTGAATGAATACGTTGAGATTGCCACTATCTTAGTTGACTTCTTGATACATTTTGGCAACACGTTTATAAAGTTAATATTATGTTGCGTTAGTATTATTTCATGTTTAGTTATAATATTATTTATTTTATTATTATTATTTATTTATTTATTTAATATAGTGTAATTTCTTATCAAACCATAATTAATAAAGCCGGCTTTATACCCTTGAAAACCACGTGGTGTATGTGTCGCCGTCAAACGGCTGTTTGAATCAGCGTTTCATGTTCTTCAATAAGTACGTTTAAAACATGCTAGGCGTACTGGTGTTCCGTTATTTTAGTTCGTTAGCTTAATGGTTGTAATATAAATTATATTACTACCTACTTGTGATCTACAACATGCAATTTCAGCTTGGTATGATTAGTCTTATGGAGCTTTCTGTGACGTACCCAAACAAGAAAAGTAAACGAAAATTCCTGCGCGCATAACCAGAGTTTACTTACTGCGAGTTTTTTGGTCACATTCGAACGTGTTAACGTTTTCAAGCCGACCAAATTGAGAAAAAGTTTCATATTGTGAATTTTCCAGACGCGTGTTACATATCCAAATTAGCCGGGTTGCTCACTTCAAAATGTGAGCAAGTAAGCGACATAATTTTGATATGTAACACACGTCTTATAAATTCACAACATGAGAGTTCTTTATTTGGTCGGTTTGTTTACGTTAATGAATGAATGAATGAATGAATGAAACATTTATTTGTATCTCCAGCACACACATAATAAGTTCTTTCCAGTTTTATAATAATTACATATAAACTTAAGTGCAATATAGTGACAAAAAGAATCATATGTGTGCCGCAGTAACACAAAAAGGCCATAGCTCAGCTACATGTTTTGTTCAAAAATGAACAAAACGCTGATAATTCTGCTACAGCCAGTGATTAGCCGCAACACTATTAAATATGAGCGAGTAAAATTGGTGAATATGAATTATGTAGGTGAATAAGTTGCAAAGTGTGTTTGCGTGTGCACATAACAAAAACATATGAAACAAATGGGTACCTATAATATAATAAATATTTAATTTTTTTTAATAACTATTTAATTTTTTTTAATAAATTTTTTTTTTTTTAATAAATATTTAAATTTTTTTAAAGATAAAAAATAAAAAGTTATGAAATAAATAGATCATGCCTATAAATATCGGGTATACCTAAATTCTGTTTACTCAATAAAAATTTTCTATATTCTTTTTTGAAAGTAAATTTACTGTTCAGCATTCGCAGAGGTGGCGGAATGTTGTTCCAGCACTTAGTGGCTTGATAACGAAAACTACCCTCGAATGCCATCGTTTTATGAGAATAGTTCGCCAGTAAAAAACGCGTCGGTCTCGTGCAATATTTGTCATGAAATGGACTGAAACGAAGCTTAGAGTATAGATATTCCGGCTTGTGATATTTCAAAACATCGAATAATAGACAAGCAAGATGCAAATTTCTCCTGGATGCCATATTAAGCGTAAATGTGTTATTAAGATATGGTGTAATATGACCGCGGGGAGGAATCTTATAACAAAATCTAAAACAAGCATTTTGCACTCTCTGGATTAAGCGCTTAGTTCTAGAATACAGTCGAGAACCATAAACTAAATCTCCATAATTGAATTTTGACAAAACCAATGATTCACAGAGTATTATGCGAACATCCTCTTTTAGAAAATGTCTGATTTTGTAAAAAACTTTGAGACGAAAAAAGCAACTCCGTACCAAATTAGCAACATGGGTCTCGAAACGTAATTCACTATCAATTATTATGCCGAGATCACAAGTCTCATCAACTCGTCTGATCATTTGTCCAGCGATGGCAATTTTAGGGTTTTGTCGCAAGATAAATGAAATTTGATTCTTCGAACCCAATATGATAAATTTTGATTTATCAGGATTAAGAACCAATGCATTTCTAGCGGACCACGAAGCAATTCGATCTAAATCTTCATTGATTTGCGACAACACCTCCAGCGTACCCTGACGTGGAACTGATGCATAAATTTGAGCAGCATCAGCGTATAGGTGATAATTACAATATTGAATCTGTTTACTAAGGTCAGCGGCATATATAATAAAGAGTAAGGGACCTAGTGTCGTGCCTTGAGGCACCCCACGGCTAATATTTGAAAGGCCAGACAACAAAGAAGACCCGTCTTCTTTAACAAGTTTGACAGCCTGTCTCCGTTTTCCCAGATAACTGCCAAACCAAGCGACGGCTTTGTCATCCAAACCGTAATATGCTAGCTTTGCCAGAAGCAGTGGAATACTAATACTGTCGAAAGCGCGAGAAAAGTCCAATAAGGACAGAATCGTACCCGCTCCGGCATCTTGAGCTGTGAGAATATTGTCCACAACATCTAGCATCGCGGAAACTGTGCCCCTACCTTTGCGAAAACCTGATTGGTTTAATGGTAAAATACCGTTGTCTTCTGCATACTTAGACAATTGAGAATATACGACTTTTTCTAAAATTTTAGACAAATACGGAAGGATACTTATAGGACGTAAGTGTTTGAGCTCTGTAGGGTTATCAACTTTGGGTATAGGGGTGACTACAGCAGACTGCCACAATTCTGGCACATGCCCAGTGATAATTGATTTGTTAATGATAGCTGTTATAATGGGCAATGTGCGCGGTAATGTGAACAGGATCATGTCTCTCCCGATGCCATCAACCCCACAAGCGTTAACATTATCAAACGCGAACAAAATCCGCGCATTAGGCACTGTGAGCACTTTCAGTGATTTTTACAATGCATTTTTAACAGGTGAATTTCAGTTAGGTAAAAATTTACAGGCTATTTGATCTACAATACTTTGCGTGCTTGCGCCACCAGTTAGTACAAGCGACTGCAGTGGCTGCTTTGTCGTCTCTGCTCCAGCTGTTGCGGTCTTCTTTGCGACATCTGAAACAGAAGAAACATGCGACTGCCACCGCGCCCGCTGCCGCGGTCGTCTCTGCGACACGTGTTTTGCCCCACGCAAGGCTCTTTCAAACATTATATAGGACGGTCATGTCAACCGGACTAGAAGTAGTTAGACAGGCGGTTTTTAGTCAGGTAAGGCCTGATTCGCTCTTGAAAGGTCAGTTTGATAGCCAGGCTGATGGGGTGACGAAGAGGGTTTTCCGCCTCCCTCCCGCATATGCAGCCCCCGCGCGCGTTATTACCCGACTGCGACAGAAGGAGGGTTATGTTTTTCGAGAGTATGTATGAATGTATGTATGTACAATTGTTTGGCACGCTCTGCAGCCTGAACGGCTGGATGGCTTGAGAGGTGTCGTTAGATTCGTATTTGCTGTGAGAGTGACATAGGCTACATCAAATATGGCGGCTGTGAGCCGCAAAATTGTCGTTGCAGTAATTTTTTTTTTCTTCTAAATATATCGATATGGGTATCAAAATAAAGGTCTCGATGACCTGATTTCAAATATATATTTGATATATTAGTTTTTTCCTGCGGCTTTGATTGTATGGAATTATATTATTGTTACGCGTGATTAATAAATCTATTGTAGGTAACTTATAACTAGTTTGTAGGTTGTTGTTCTAACGATCAACATCTACAGATCGCCTGATGATGCCTCGTGTAGAGGCGAAACATCCATCAAGAGGCAAGTACGGAGGCATATACGCCGAATCTGACAAAGTCATTTGCTTGGATAAGTAAGCGAGGTGTCATAAGATTTCATGTAAGAATTCTAAAATTCGGTTCGTTCAATGCGTTCGGATAGATGTGCGTTCAGATATATAGTCACCTTTAGATGAACATTAGTAGTTTTGAAATTAACAATGTCTATTTTCGCATTTTCGCTCCCAAGATAATTAGAAGATCGACCTTAGCAACATTTACTTCAAAGAAAGTCTGCCAAAACTCCTTCTTAAATCTTCCTAGGCCGACTATACTTGCTCTGTGAAATATTAAATTAAAATACCAATAAAAGGTAAATATTTTTTATTTTGATCAACATTTTTAACAAATACCAATATATTTATAAATCAGTAGAATAGATATCTACTCGTATAACAAAGTCAAAAAAGCTTCTAAGTACCACTGTCCGAGATTCTTTAACCCGAGGTAAGCGTTTCTTAGTGGTGTAACTATAGGGTGACAACGATCCTATGCAGGGGCGCCGGCTTTTAGAAAACCTCATGGGTGTTCATGCTCATATGATAACTCGAAAAAGTGGCGAAGTGTGAGACCCACAAACATCCAGATCCAACACAAATATCTGTTTCATCAACAAACATTTCTGTTGGTGCGGGAATCGAACCGGCGACCCTTGCGTCTCAACCGGCGGTGGTTTAGAACCACTGCGCTAAACGGGTAATGAAAAAATGCCCATCCCTAAAAGGCGATTACTGATCTGTTTCTTGATATCTATTCTCAGGGGTGCTCGGCAACCACTGTTTTTTTTTCATGGGTGCTCGAGCCACCGAGCACCCACGGAGTCGGCGCCCCTGATCCTATGGCTACAGCGAATGCACTCCTGTGCACCAACCTTTCGGTTATATCACAGGATTGCTCTCGCCCAGTAAACTACCCAAGTCCCGCTATCGCGCCTTGTAAACCAACCAGGCACTCAAGCGGATTGGTTGGTACTATACTACTGGGGGTTCGAAAGGGGTACCATGCGCAATACATGAAGTCCGGAAGAGGAATTCTCTAGCCTCTGGCACCCTAACTCCACTCTCACCTTCTCGCGGTGAACCCCGTTAAGCTGAGCAACCTTGAAGAAGATTGGGTGAGAATCCCAGTGGGAATCAAGGTCAGTGAACAGACGAGAGACAGGAGGGACCAACGTGGCATCAATGACGTGGCTCGCTGGTTTGGTGATCTTCAAGGAAGGAGGAATCACCTAGAGATGGTAGCGGATGAGTTTAATATAAACCAACGGTAGCACTCAAAGTCCTAGTTAGATGGACTACTCCTCACTCATCAAGACGTTGTGGGCAAACGGATGAGTTACATTGCCTAATCCCTTCAAAATGAAAAGACGACAAGATGGATGGCCCCGAGTTCCCAGCGGACGAGTAGTATTCAGCAATAGCAGCAGCGTGAGTGCGAGCACGTCCAGGGGTGCTAAGAATCCCTGGGAGTATAAAAGCTGCTACGAAAAACACATCAACCAAACAGTATTCCATGTAGGAGCATATAATATCCGCTCGCTATCATCTGATGATAGAATGGAGGAGTTGCACCATGAACTCTGTAAAATCAAATGGGACGTTTTAGGTCTATCAGAGGTGAGAAGACCAGGTGAGATATGTACAAAGTTGCAATCAGGCCATATATTCTACCAGAGAGGACGAGACGACGGTAAAACGGAACACGGTGTCGGTGTCTTAATTCACAAGAGAATAGAGCAATAAATAATATCAATCGACTCAGTGTCCGAAAGAGTTCTGTACGTGATACTTAGTATAAACAGAAGCACCAGTGTCAAGATTGTCGTAGCATATGCACCAACATGCAATGAAAAAGATGACATAAAAGTGGAGGCTTTCTATGAGGACATAGAGCGAGCCCTGACAGCGACTAAAACGACATACTCCTTGATAATTGGTGACTTTAACGCCAAAATCGGGATTAAACAAGACCATACCGAACTGTTCATGGGCTCTTTTGGCTATGGCAACAGAAATCTTCGAGGTACTATGCTCACCAACTTCCTGCAATCACAAAATCTCTTCCACATGAGTTCTTTTTACGACAAGAGGCCAGAGAGAAAATGGACTTGGCTTTCACCAGGCTCTAGAGTCAAAAATGAGATTGATTATATACTCTCTACCCACAAACATATCGTACAAGATGTAACTGTGCTGAACAACTTTTACACTGGTAGTGACCACAGATTGATTCGAGCCAAAATAAAAATTAACTCAAGATTAGAAAGATATACCTCTCTGGTTAAAAGAAAATGCAACCAAATTAATAGAACCAAACTTAAAACTAATGCTGATATTTTTCAGAAACAACTGAATACGGAACTATCGAAAGTTAACCCTGAATCATTGGAACTAAATGAATTAAGTGACCATCTCAACAAAGCTGCAATGACAGCAGCAACGTCAGTAGCAAAGGAGACTCAAGGAAAGAAAGACAAATTAATGGATGAAACGAAACATCTCATAAAACAAAGACGTGAGATGATCAACAACGGATTGAGACATACTAATGAATTCAGAAAACTCTGCAAGCAAACTAGAACTAAGGTAAAGGAAGACGTGGAAGCATGGAAAGAGAAAGTAGTACAAGAGATCATTGACAAACACCGTGGTCCCAAAGTCTTCTCAAGAGCCCTCCGACCAGGCTGCCAGCAAATAACAAAACTACAAGACAGCGATGGCAATCTTATATCCGATCGAGCAAGACTGCTTCAAGTAGTCCAAAAATATTACGAAAAATTATATTCGGCTAAAAACCCTCCTCGCACTACCAACTGCGCTAAAATTCTGAATGTAGGATCAGAAGATGTGCCAGATATAACACCGGATGAAATAAAACAGGCACTTGCTAAGGTGAATAACGGCAAAGCTGGCGGAGAAGATGGGATTCTACCAGAAATGTTGAAGGAAGGTGATCAGCTGTTGCTACATAATCTCTGTGTTTTATTCAACAAATGCTTGACACAAGGCAATATCCCGACGAACTGGGAAAATGCAATAGTCATCCTGCTGTATAAAAAAGGTTGTAAGGCTGACTTAAACAACTACAGACCAATTAGTTTGCTATCACAGACTTACAAACTCTTTTCAAAGGTCTTAACAAATCGCCTGACTCCGAAATTGGACTTTTATCAGCCAAGGGAGCAAGCAGGATTCAGAAGTGGCTACAGCACATATGATCATATATTATCTGTGAGGGTGTTAATTGAAAAAAGTACTGAGTATCAAATACCATTGTGGTTAGCCTTTATAGATTACAGGAAAGCTTTCGACAGTGTAGAAACATGGGCTGTTCAAGAGTCTCTACGCAAAGCCAGAGTAGACCACAGATACAATAACCTCATAGGTAATATATACAAGAACGCGACATTGAAGGTAGCGATCCCTCAACAAACTAAGCCCATTAAGATCGAAAGAGGCGTCAGACAGGGAGACACAATCTCACCCAAATTGTTCACTTTGGTTTTGGAAGACATCTTTAAAAACCTAAATTGGGATGAAAAGGGGCTTATTGAATCTGGTACTAGATTAAGCAATTTGAGATTTGCTGACGACATAGTCCTACTTGCTAATGACCCACAAGAACTCCAAATTATGGTACAAAATCTTTACCACAACTCCCGTAAAGTTGGCCTAGACATGAATCTAGACAAGACAAAGGTCATGACCACAGATGCCAACAACACCACGGTTTTAAAAGTAGGGAATATACCATTAGAAAAAGTCAGCAAATACGTTTACCTAGGACAAGAGATAAAGATGGGCAAAGATAACCAAGGGAACGAGATAGATAGGCGGATCCGTTTGGGCTGGGCAGCATTCGCAAAACTTGGCTTTGCATTTAAAATGAACATCTCTGCAAAACAAAAAGCAAAGATCTTTAACCAATGCGTCCTACCTGTACTTACATACGGAGCTGAGACATGGGTAACTACCAAGGCCATTGTCCAAAAACTGGAAGTTGCACAAAGAGCAATGGAAAGGAAATTGGTAGGAGTGACACTCCAGGACAGAAAAACCAACAAATGGCTCCGGAAACAAAGTCAGGTGTCAGACGTTGCACACCGTGTGGCGAAGCTCAAGTGGCAGTGGGCCGGACACATAGCCAGAAAGTCGGAATCGTGGCGTAAAACCCTTCTGGAATGGAGGCCATGGCAATACAAAAGACCTGTCGGGAGGCCACAGATGCGATGGAAAGACGACATCGTAAAGCTGGTGCGCATCAACTGGATCAAAGTGGCCCAAAACAGAAAGAGATGGAGGAGGTTGAAGGAGGCCTATACCAATATGGTAGAGAGTGGGCTAAGATGATGATGATGATGATACTACTGGTAACAGTAATATAGAGTACAGCCTTTCATCCCATAGTTACACCACTTTTGCCCGTGCTGTCACTGACGGGCAAAATGCCACAGGCCCTTGGCCTGTTCTCTCTTGGAAATAAACTTGAATAAATCGTTAACCAAAAGGCTCACTTTTGTTGGTAACTTATTTAGGGTTAGGTTAGCGATTTATTGAAATTAAGCTACAACATCAAGCTGTTTATGGAAGGGCCCATCTGATAAATTAGTCACGGTCCCCAGATAGGGTATAGTTATGTCACTGGCCTTCCTTGCACTTTTCACCATAAAATATATTTATTTCATTCAAATTTTACTCTCTTTGTTCGTCTTTCTTCTGAAAATTCAACTTGGTTATCAGGTTCACGCCTACAACAGCAGCAACAGCACACTGATACAATTTTATAAAGAACAAAGCACAGCACGTAGGCAACTAGTGCTACGAAAGCCAACACGTCAAACTGAAGTTGTTGGTATAAGGGTAGTTTCACAGATGTCGCTAGTAAGTTCGGCGCTCCTTGGTAACGAGCTACATATTCTGTCCAGTAGATAGCAGCTTCTATCGGTGACATTGGGCGGTCATGCCACAATCGAGATACTACTTTTGCACGTTGTTGCGTCCTGGAATAAAAAAAAGCGTAAATCGTATACGAGTCGTTTTTCTATACATTAAATATTCTTGCAAAAAAAAAAAACAATTTCGAGGCATTGTACATTTACCAAGTTACCATATTTTGCCTTGATAAGGCAAAAGAAAATATTTTTTGTCCGTTTGTCTGCATGTTTGTGCGTTTGGGCATGTTAATTTCAGGAACGGATTAGCCGTTTTTAATGCAGTTTTCACTGATATATTTTAGCAAGTTTTAAATTAATGTTTTTCTTGTTTGTTGTATTTTTCGTGTTTCTTTCATTCTAATCGGTTCACAAGCAAAAAAATTACCGTGTTTACGGAATAGCTAGTAAAGACAAATCATAATATGAATCAGCTAGGCAATTCAAATTACGTAATTCAAAACAAATAAATTGCCTTTCGCTTGGCTACAAAAGTGTTTTTTTTTGTAATTTAAGATTTATTTATGTTCTTGTAATACATATTTAATATTGTATTTTTTTACAGTTCTCTCTTTACTACTATAATTATCCCATCGCGTGTAGCGGCGTGTCATTACCAAGCGCTGTACCAACGCTGTACCCACCATGGGCCTCTATCTATCTATCTATCATGGGCCCGCGGCACGCTAAAGGTTAAGTATGTCTAGTGATCCTGAGGAGCACGATAGCGTCGCTCGTTGCTCGTGTCAGTCTAATCGAACACGCAATTTAAGTGAACGCCGAGCGTAGCCTGTCCACGGATGGAATTATTTATCTCGAGCTCTTTTTTTATTTTTTTATACTACGTCGGGTTGCAGACAAGCATACGGCCCGCCTGATGTGAAGGTGTTACCGTAGCCATATTAACGCTTGCAACATAAAATATTGCTCGCGCGCCGCCACCCCCACTGCCAACGCAGCATATCCTTCCTTTCTTTCTGGTGACCTCACTCACTCGCAGGAACACAACAACCCTCAAGGGAATTGTTATTTGGCTGCGGTATTCTGTGAGGTGGAGGTACATTCCCCAGTCGGGTAGCTTACAATTACGCTCCCTACCTCTCTTTTCGCCAGAGCTTCATTTGTCAGTCAGCAGGGTGCACCACGTGCAGGTGAAGTTGGCTTTTGTTCAAAGAACTTGATGAACCACTTGCACCCCAAATTTGAAGGGTACGTTAAGCCTTCTGTCCCGGCGGTTGTCAGTAGATGACAGTCGTCAAGCTAAGTCAGTGGCCTTTAGGCGGCTTGAAAAAACTGGCATCCGCCACCCTGCAGTTCAGCAGTGTGGTATGCTCTAAACTATTATATCTACTTTACTATATCTATATAATTTAAGTACTTAGATACTTACTTAGAATCCAAAACCTCGTTAATGGCATCTAATAGAAGTTCTTTCTTCAGGTCTTGGTAAGGGACGATAGTGGCCATCCCTGAGTCTTGGAGTGCTGCTGCGTTCCCGTACTGGTCGCCAAATAGGGGTATAGCTACAACTGGTATTCCAGTATCTATCGCTTCTATAGTACTTAATATGCCAGTGTGGGAGACGAAAGCTTTGACGTTGTCGTGCCCTGAAAAATTTTCAGAAAACAATAAAAAAATTTGTTTAATTAACGTAGAAATCCTTTTTTTGTATGAGAGTGGGGCAAACGGGCATGTGGGTCACCTGATGGAAAGCAACCACCACCGCCCATGGAGATCAGTAACACCAAGGGGTCGCCGATCCATTGCCAGCCTATCCTTTCTTTCTTTCTGGTGACCTCACTGCCTCGGAGGAACACAACGACCCTCAAGGGAATTGTTATTTGGCTACGGTATTCTGTGAGGTGGAGATACTTCCCTAGTCGGGAAGTTTAAAAAATACGCTATGCCCTATCTCTATTTCCGCCAGAGCCTCGTTTGTCAGTCAGCAGGGTGCACCACGTGCAGGTGAGGTTGGCTTTGGTTCAAAGATGTTTATGAACCACTTACACCACAAAAAGTCCTAAATCTAAACTTACATATGGTATTGAACCCTTAATTTGAACCCTTTAAGGATAGACGTCGCCTGCCTTTGTATGTTCTATCGATTTATACAATGTGTGTGTTCGGAAGTGGTTCGGAAGAGTTGTTTGATATGATGCCTATATACTTCTTCTACAGTTGCACCTCTCGTCATCGGCAGGAAACTCATCCTCACACATTGGATCTAAGATAGTCACGAATGCGGTACAAGAGAGTTTTTCCACGGACTCTGAGGTTGTGGAATGAATGAACCTGCCAAGGTTTTACCAAGAGACTACAGCATAGCGTTCTTCAAGAGATGCGTGAAGAGGTGTTTTGTTTACAATGTCGCTATCACGTGAGTGATACCTCTGGTGTTGCGGGCGTCCATAGGTTGCGATGCCTGCTAATTACACGAGACGAGCTCGGTGGTCGAATGGCTGGCAATGGCCACTTTGACTCCGAGGTCGCGGGTTCGATCTTCGCGCAAAACATATTTATGTGCATGAACATGTCTGTTTATCTTGGTCTGGGTGTTTTCTATGTGATATATACAATAAAAATTAATGTATTTAAGTATAATATCACTTATCTATTACCCTTAGTACAAGCTTTGTTTAGTATGGGACTAGATGTTGATGTATAAAGTGTCCAGAAAATATTTATTTATAACGTATTTCGTATCTAATCATAGAGTATATTATTCTGTGCTCGTATGCTTGTTTGCCTTAGTTGTATATAAAAAAAAGAAAAAAAAGTAGGTCACCAGTCAAAGACCTAGGATTGCAGTATTATTTTATAATATTGGTGTTATATTTTGCTTATGATGATTGATCCAAGTAGCGCATACATTATATTTAGAAGGATTTTTCATTAAAGGAAACATTTTTGGCTTCGATGCAAATGAACTTATTTCTTATATATATATTATACGTAGATGAATTGTTGACGCAAAATTCACCTTACACCCCACCAATTAATTGTCAGACTGTGACGTGGCTAAATCATTATAAATATAAAAAAAAAATGGATAAAATTCACCTCCCCGTCTACGTGAGATTTGAACCCATGACCTCTTGATGATCGGTCGAGTGCTCTTCCAAATTGAGTTACAAAGAAGGTATGTGATGGTGGCGAATTTTTGCATTTTATATTGCAAGTTGGCAGAAATCAACTATTTACAACCACTATTTAAACCAGTGGTTCCCAACCTTTTTTTGTTCGCGGACCACTACGAGGTTTTTGTTGAGAGTAGGGTCCCCAAGTGTTATATAAACTCATTTTCTATAACTCCAGTTGTTAGTATTTTGTATTATTGTGCTCAATCTCTTTCATTATAAGATTGTATCATGGACCATAATTTATCTGTCTCGGATCACCGGTTGTTAACCCCCGATTTAAACAATAATTATGACAAAATTAAGTTTTACCTCAGTATAACTAATAGTGTTTTACAGTACTATTACTTATACTGTGGTTTTACAATGATAATATTCTTGACAATTTAGAACAATTTTTATAATGAATAAAACATGATTTCTGAAGTTAATTTACAACAATTTACTGACAAAAGAAACTGGACAACCGTGGAGAGGGTTCAGTAGGTACGATGATTGAGATGTGGACTGACGGGTGCCTGACCTAATTAAATCGAACGAGTCATGAGATATTTCCGTGCCATAGCTTCATATCCGAAACGAACACTATTCAATTGTTTTGTAATACCCCGTTTCTTTATTGGGGATATCCTCGATTCAAAACTTCTTGACACACCTAATTTTATTAAGTTACAAAAGTGGAAGACAACCAAGTGTTAGCAGTTCGCCTTCTGATAAATATGTAGTTTCTGTGACTTTATATGGACTTGCAGTTTCTGTTATTCACTTATCTTTATTTTTAATTCTGGATCAAGAAGATTAAAAGAAGATGGAGTGTTATTAAATTAACTTGTATAGGCTGTGTATCCGATCTGATGAGTCGTTGTCATCTACGTCGTCAACGCTCACTCATCCCACTGCTGGGATATGGGTCTTCTCTCAATCGAAGGAGTTCAGAGCATACTTAGCTTTATGTTAAAGCACCGAGTAGCTCGAAGTAATCCAGGGACCGGCTACAGCCGACTTAGCTTAACTTACGTGTTCGTGCGTACCCTTAGAATTAATTTTGATTTAATGATTTTTTGTTTCAAAGGTGATTTGAATACATTGCGATAGGTGAACATGATTATATTTTGCAGAGACTGTTATCGTACCTAGAAAATACATTTCATCATTAGAAATTTACTTTTAGTGAATATGATTCAAATTAGGTTCAACTTAAGCCACAAACCAAAGTAGCTTTAGCACGCATCTCCAGTGTTGAACTTTATGCATTTGAATTAGACTACCAAATGTAACATACATTATACTTTCAAAGTTTCCGAAGTGTGGAATAGCATGAGCATAATACATAATCCTGGACAAATTACACATCATTGCCCAGTTCCAAACTATCAAAAGCTTATACAAAAGGTATTAGATAACTGTTTTTTGGACCATATAAAATTATGGTAATATAAAACTTAAATAAAATTTTGTTAGGGTACCATTACACGTAATTTGGAGGATGATTTTTTCTTTATATCGGATAACCGATAAATATCGATAATTTTTTAGGGTACCTCCACACAAACGATATATCGGAAAATCGATAAATATCGATATTTATCAGTTATCCGATATATCGATATCGTAAAATACTCAAAATATCGAAAGAGTCCCACCAAAATCGTATAGCTATTAAACTGAAGTGAAATGCTGCTGCTGTACTGAATTTATAAAAACTATTGTTCCCAGGTCACCGTCAAGTGTACAAAGTACTGGAGGAAAGTATTTTTTTATTTTGTAATGCCTAATGCATTGTAAATTGTGTAATACATATACAAGAAGTTGTAATATGATAGATCAGGACGGCAGATAAAAATGCGCAAAAAAATCATATATACATGCGTGTTTACGTTGTTTGCCTTTATTTGTGTTGTTATTAACTACTATCCGAAATATCATTTAAAATAGCAATAACAAAAGAACGCTTGGTTGTATTACATAAATCTGTAGGTTAATTTCTTGAGTACTTACTCAAAATGTCGTATTGTGGAAACCATCGCATAGTCATCACATTTCTCGGCAAGTCCAGTACGCCACCGTCCCATTTCCAAAGTACCCTTAGGGGTAATTTACGGAATGTTGATAACAGTTCATTCAATTTCTCTTTTGGGAGCGTCGAGTCTTTCACTGTGGATCCCAAGTTGACGTAAAGAACTCCATATTCAGCTTCGTTAATGAATCTCTCGATTTCCTGTAAATGAGTACAAGTTTCTGTATTAATAATAAATACGTTTACATCGAACAGGGGCTGAACAAGCTGAAGCCGATTCCCATTATTTGATTACGAATATCCAACTTTAGTTTAGATTAGTTACAATTGTGTTTAAAACATGAAGCTCTACCGATAAAGTTATAAAATTTACAAACCACATATTTTTGGGAATCAAAATATTCGATGGGAATCGGCTTCAGCTTAGGCGATAGGGCACAGAGTAACCTGTAAGAATTTATTTATTTATTTAGCTTTACGTGGCTCAATCTTCCCGTTCCTATCTCATTGTAATGGATTTCCTCATACACACTTTGTCCTGACGATTTTATCGACAACTGCGGAAGGTGTTTGGTGTCAAGATAAAGAGCTTGATAAGGCCATTCCCAAAATATACAACACATATTATAGTAAAATGTACAAGCGTGAGTCTGACTCTGAAAAAGGACATTCATACCCCTGTTACACTTAAGGGTTGAATATCGAAAATACGTGAAATACGTGTATACTTATGTTCTTTTAGAAATACATTTAAAAAGTTCCAAGCCGAAATGCTCATTTAATATTTTTTCCCCATAGAAAGTTTAATACCCCTTTTTACCCCTTAAGAGATCGAATTTTAGAAAATATTAGAATTAGAGTTTTATTAATTTACTAGCTGATGCCCGCGACTTCGTTCGCGTGGACTTTATGATTCCGGCGTATTAATACAAATACGAACTAATGCAGATACATAAGAAAATACTTGTTATACGTTAAAAGTCAATAAATTATTATAGTTTTTTTATTTAACATTGCAACCATAGTTTAAAAAAAAAAATTAAGAGAGTATTTCCTTCAGGAGCTAATATGAAATGACCTGAAGCGTTACTAACTCTCAAGAAAGCCACGTAAAGTTGGCCATGCGAAAAACAACCAGTCCTAAGCTTGACCAGCGAATTTCAGTAATTTCTTTATTATCATAGCCAAGCAAGTGGTCACAGAGAACTGTGTACATTTAATTTTAAAATGTATTTTTTGGAGAAAAGTGGTATACGCGGAATAAATACAGTTTCTCCTGCACCACTCCCAGTGAGAAATAGAGAATCTCAGCTTCAATTATATTTCGCTTTTACTTCAGGAAGGAGATCTTCCCCAAATTTTAATAATATTCTTGAAAACTCTTGGGCACGTAAAGTTCTATATACAGCTTCTAGTGCCTTACTGTTGGCCATTTCGCATTCATCTCAAACGATTAGACAGCAATCCTGAAACACCTTCGCTTTGTCACAGTTTCGTGTCACAGAGCATGTCCGTGTTTCAGTTCTGTTTAAATCGAGTAGGATATTGAACATTGTATTTACGTCCTTCCGCCTAGAAGTAATGCGAGCATCTAAGAAAAACAGTTTCCCCTCGTTGCTTAAAACATTTTCCACCACCATATCAAATAAATTCTGATATTGCTAGATAGCGTCACGCAAATGCACGTATTCTTTCTGGTTTGTGCGAATATATACCAATCGTTCCATTTCAATTTTAGCGTACACGTCTATAATAAACTGACTAAATATACCACGTTACCTTTGTAAATAAAATAAAACGATTGCGTCTAAGTTGTAGCAGGTAAGAATAAAAGTAGCACCTATTTTTTTACCGGTTTTTTTTACAATACATTCAATATTTTGTTAATGTATTTATTGTTATTTTAAGTAACTTTTTTAGTTCGTTTACGTGTTATTTTTACTTTTTTTTAAACTATAATTTATTGTAAACACATGTTGTTTATGCAGAAAAATTTAACTTTGTTCTGCATCAGATGTTCCAAATCTTGGATTTTTATACCTCAGGCTGAACAACTTTTGCTAAGGCGTCATTTTTATATTTCTTATAGTTTACCTGAACTATTATGGTTCTGTATCAGGTGTTTGGAACACCTGATGCAGAACCATAATGGCTAGCGTGTTATTTTTACTTTTTTTAAAACTATAATATAATGTAAACACATGTTGTTTATGCAGATAAATTTAACTTTGTTCAGCATCAGGTGTTCCAAATCTTGGTTATACCTCAGGCTGAACAACTTTTGCTAAGGCGTCATTTTTATATTTCATAAAGTTTACCTGAACCATTATGGTTCTGCATCAGGTGTTTGGAACATCTGATGCAGAACCATAATGGCTAGCGTGTTATTTTTGTTTTTTTTAAACTATAATTTATTGTAAACACATGTTGTTTATGCAGATAAATTTAACTTTGTTCTGCATCAGGTGTTCCAAATCTTGGATTTTTATACCTCAGACTGAACAACTTTTGCTAAGGCGTCATTTTTATACTTCTTATGTTTACCTGAACCATTATGGTTCTGCATCAGGTGTTCCAAATCTTGGATTTTTATACCTCAACAGAAAATGCTCATCAGGTTGAATAACTTTTGCTAAGGCTTTATTTTTATATTTCTTATAATTTACCTGAACCATTATGGTTCTGCATCAGGCGTTCCAAATCTTGGATTTTTATACCTCAACAGAAAATGCTCATCAGGTTGAATAACTTTTGCTAAGGCGTCATTTTTATATTTCTTATAATTTACCTGAACCATTATGGTTCTGCATCAGGCGTTCCAAATCTTGGATTTTTATACCTCAACAGAAAATGGTCATCAGGTTGAATAACTTTTGCTAAGGCGTCATTTTTATATTTCTTATAATTTACCTGAACCATTATGGTTCTGCATCAGGCGTTCCAAATCTTGGATTTTTATACCTCAGACTGAACAACTTTTGCTAAGGCGTCATTTTTATACTTCTTATGTTTACCTGAACCATTATGGTTCTGCATCAGGTGTTCCAAATCTTGGATTTTTATACCTCAACAGAAAATGCTCATCAGGTTGAATAACTTTTGCTAAGGCGTCATTTTTATATTTCTTATAATTTACCTGAACCATTATGGTTCTGCATCAGGCGTTCCAAATCTTGGATTTTTATACCTCAACAGAAAATGCTCATCAGGTTGAATAACTTTTGCTAAGGCGTCATTTTTATATTTCTTATAGTTTACCTGAACCATTATGGATCTGCATCAGGTGTTCCAAATCTTGGATTTTTATACCTCAACAAAAAATGCTGATCAGGTTGAACAACTTTTGCTAAGGCGTCATTTTTATACTTCTTATGTTTACCTGAACCATTATGGTTCTGCATCAGGTGTTCCAAATCTTGGATTTTTATACCTCAACAGAAAATGCTCATCAGGTTGAATAACTTTTGCTAAGGCGTCATTTTTATATTTCTTATAATTTACCTGAACCATTATGGTTCTGCATCAGGCGTTCCAAATCTTGGATTTTTATACCTCAACAGAAAATGCTCATCAGGTTGAATAACTTTTGCTAAGGCGTCATTTTTATATTTCTTATAATTTACCTGAACCATTATGGTTCTGCATCAGGCGTTCCAAATCTTGGATTTTTATACCTCAACAGAAAATGGTCATCAGGTTGAATAACTTTTGCTAAGGCGTCATTTCTATATTTCTTATAGTTTACCTGAACCATTATGGTTCTGCATCAGGTGTTCCAAATCTTGGATTTTTATACCTCAACAGAAAATGCTCATCAGGTTGAATAACTTTTGCTAAGGCGTCATTTTTATATTTCTTATAGTTTAGCTGAACCATTATGGTTCTGCATCAGGTGTTCCACTTCCCAAAATCAATTATACCCTATATTTTGCCCAGGCTTAACAGCTATATAACAAAAAAAGTTTCATTCGAATCCGTCCAGTACTTCCAGAGATTAGCGTGTACAAACAGACAAACAGACATACAGACAAACAGACAAACAGACAAACAGACAAACAGACAAACAGACAAACAGACAAACAGACAGACTTTTTTTTTAAAATTCTTACTCTGTTACTATATCTCCATCGCCTCCAATTGTTTTTTTGTAAATATAATCAATGTACAGACACATTATTTTTACTGTTTTATTATATGTATAGATATCAAAGAGCAATATCACAAAATTCCAAACAGATCTGACCACAAACAAATAAAGTTACATACAAACGTTGATACCCCTTTTTACCCTTTAGGGGGTGAATTTAAAAAATCCCTCCTTTGTGTATCTATATGTCACAAAAGGAAGCCACGGTCCAAATATCACGTTTCTAGCTTTAGTAGTTTTGAGTCGGCGTTGATGAATCAGTCAGTCATGACATGTTCGTTTATATAATAGATAGATAATAGAGTACTTTGTCAGAGTATTGCTATAGACATCCTTTTGGTCCAGATTTTTTTTTGGAGAACATTGTAATCGAACAAATTACAAATCAAAGTGGTAAGATCATAAATCTTACCACTTACTTACTTTCGACAAGCGTTATAAGCTTTAGTCATGTATGATAATTGATAAGGCGCTGGATTAAATAAGAGCCGAATTACTGGGCCTATTTTAAAACTTTGAGAAAGTTCATTGTAGGTACATTACCATTATTTTAAATACTATTATGTTGCATTATTTTGTATTTCTCCATTATATGTCCAATTTCCATAGGTACAACATTATAGACAATTTATAAATTTGTGACCTCATCAATGTCATGCACATTATGTCATTTCTATTTATATTGATGAATACTGGATGGTAAAATGCATAGTAGATCACAAAGAATACTTAAGTATACTTTGTCTTTTTTATTAAATAGTTTATGTTTTCTTATGTTTCATATGCTAGATTCAGTTTAGATTTTTCTTGTTTTTGTTTGTACTAAGGTGAAAATAAAAGAATAGAAGCATACGAACTGCATTTTTATCCGATTGACGTAAAAGAGAAGGTTATGTTTTTCGAGCGTATGTATGTATGTGGATTTCTTCGGCATGCTGTACCTACACCCTAAGCCGCTTGACGGATTTCAACATAGGTATAAAGTGTCATTTGATTCCTCTGTAAGAGTGACATTGTAATGTAAAGTTATTTCAATATGGCGACCGCGAAAAGAAAATTAAAGGATATAAACAAAATATAGGATACAATTTTTTAGTCGGATATTTTTGTTTCGGTTAATAATTTCTTGTTCAATAGCATAAACATCAGTCAGACATTAGCAATATTTTGACAAATTTGCATTTAGTAGGTTATTCAGTTTTTTTTATATCAATAGGTAGTCTAAACTCTAAATGATCTAAGATAAAATTTGTATAATTTTCAACTTTAGCTTACTACCAGTTGCCTTTTACATACAATTTTCCGACTTGCAAAAATTAATGAATATTTTTGATGTGGGTACCTATCTCTAAAATGCTAGAGCGCAATTTGTTTATTTATTGATCCTACCTCCCGTCGTAGGTAATGTTATAGTAAAATTTTATGACTTCTAGTACCTACTTATATGTCGAAAGCTCAGTTGTAGATGTTGTAGTAGTGTACTCTAAACACCCTCATTTAGTATATAATTTAACTTCAACCTAAGGTAACATAAGGTACCTCACCTGCCTCTCCAAAAGCAAGCCGAGTTTAGGTTATGGTTTGCTGGCGAGTAACAAAAGCCGAGTGAGAGAAGCGAGCGAGGCTCGACTTGCTTTTGCAGAGGGAGGTGTACCTCACATCCCTCTTCAAAAGCACTTTAGGATATTAGGACTCTTGGGTTTAACGAGTCAAATCTAGGAGCGCCACATTCGGGTATTAATTATAACACATACATACACATTATTGATGTCATATCGTGTGATATATTTGCAGTCTATATAACACTAATCTAGGCTTTACAAATACCGTAATAATTACTGTTAGTTACTATACTTACAGTTGGAATCACTTTCGGTGCTCTCACATGTATGCCACCAATATCAATAATATTGTCTGGTCGGGAAACTCCGCCGAATACCGACTGATGTGTATTTACAAACGACAAACTAACATTGGATGCTATAGTTTCTAATGTCGGTAAATCATCCCCCAAATACTTGTACAGATACACGTGGTCCGTCACTTGCGAACCAACATAGTACACCCAATTAGTAATATGATATAAAACATAACTCTTCAATCGCTCGAAATACCAAGGCTCTTTTCCATAAGGAAGAGAAGATAGTGTTATATGTGCCGAGTTGAAATTGATACCCAGCCTGTTATACTGCCACGGTTGAATCGGCTGAGGGCTGAAAGCGATATATGGAGCACTTAAATTCGCGGCCAATGCCAAGCCGCAGTCACTGTTATATGACTCCACTAATATCACGTCGAAACGAGGTCGAGTCCTTATCATATATAGTACGTGATGGTTGTTCATAAGTGTTTTGCAGTCGTCGTTGCCGCCTTTAGTAGCGACTAGAGTTTCGAACGGCACTCGAGACACTTCGTTCACAATCACTGATTCAAACGATAAACCTTTGTATACTTGATTATCACTTAATAACACATCTTTGTATGTAGCCGGTGCGTTTGGAAGTTGAAAATGACTGATAACAGTAACTTCATGATTTCTATTTGCTAATTCGCGGAACAGTTCTCTGTAAGTGAGGTAGTTGTTGCGATCTAAAGACGGGAATATGCCGAGAATTTTGTAACAATTTGTTGTTGCGATTACTGCGACTAAGTATAAGGTTAGAAAAGTATGTTTTGCCATAGCTGATGCGCGCGTTCGTATTGTAGCCGAGCTATATGGTTACTAGGGCGCAAATGGATGCCAGGCTTACGTAGTTCTCTAATAATAGAGGTAAATATGAGGTAATCGTGAGCTGACGCCGCGGTTATTTCGTAAGAACCAAAATATTCTGTGGGGGGACCGCGTCATTGATCGTGGCCTTGATTCGCCTCGGCGCGGACGCGTGCTACGGACGCGGCGAAACAAATTTCACTGAACAAAATCATAGCGTGTTTGTACTTTCGATTGCGCATTTATTTGCATATTATACAGTACGATTGGTGTATGGCGTTTAACACTGGAATTAGCGGGTTATATCGCAATTGATGCTACGTTGTTTAAGTTAACCAGAATTTATCATAAGTACATTTGACATATGGACGCAAACATACAAAAGAAAAAAACATGTACAGTAATTAAATAATAAAAATCGTTTATTTTCTCTCTACAATCTTATGCTTAAGTAGGTGGTAAAGAAACAAGTATACATATAGGTATTTACAAACAGAACATTAGTTATACATTTACAAGAACAGTAATTTATACATTTTATCACTGCTATTTGCTACAATCTTTTTGGCATATATTTATTTTGGGGTGTAAGTGACTCATCACGATCTTTAGAGCCAAAGGCAACCGCCTGCACTGTGCCGACTAGAGAAAGAGGCTCTGGTATAAGAGAGGTAGGGTACATCGTAGCGTAGTCGAAAGCTGTCCGACTGGGCAAGTACCTCCCCCACAGAGAATACCGCAGCCAAATAACAGTTACCTTGAGGGTTGTTGTGTTCCTGGTAGTAAGTGAGGTTACGAGAATGGAAGGAGTTGCTGCATTGGCACCAGGAGTGGCGGCGCACGATCGATATTTCCTGTTGCGACCGTTATGCTACCGCTTCACATTAGGCGGGCCATGTGCTTGTTTGTCGCCAGACATAATATAGTATAGATCAATGTAGTTGCGAGCAGAAACTGTGTATAATTTTATAAAATACACAGCAGCAGCATGCACAGAAGCCATTCGTTGGTCTAGTGTACAAATGATCATTCAACCACCGATCTGGTATACAAATATACTTATTACAAATATTGCATTAATATCGTTGTATGAAACCGTCAACAATTCGCTTACGTTTGGTTCTTGTACCAATCCAGTCAATGCACTTAGTGATGGATACCTTAGCCACAGATTAACTTAATCATAACGATAATTGTAGGCAAAATATCGGAATACTTATGATGAAAAATTCTTTATTTTTGTTGCACATAATAAACACTCATGGAAAAATTTAGAGGAACGCCAAAAAAAGGTTTAATTGCTCCTGTTGTAATCTTGCGTACCGGCCACATACATTAGTTAACCTTATGAAAAAAAAGAAAATTTTCGAATTTTGAAAAAAATTGCCAACTTCTGAATTTAAGTTTAAATTTAGGTTTTCTTTAAATTTTTGCCCCGAGTTCCTTGTGCCTCGTGATAAGGGTGAATTGTTATTGCAAATAAACTGAGAATGCCAGATCTAAACGCCACTCAAGTTGCTAGGCCTGTTACTTTAATAGAAATTGTGCACACTACAAAGTTCCAAACTTGAGGCCCAAACATTACGAGTATCAAAATCTGTGGTACACCGGGTTTTCAGAGGTATCGGCAGACCGGACAGTATACGAGACTCGCAGGACAGGGAAGTAAACGAAAAACTGTAGCCAGAGAAGAGAAAAAACTGGAGAACTTTACTTACTTTAGTGGTTAAGTTTTATTTTTCATTTTCACTGCTTCTTACTAACTTTAGGGAAATTGCTATTTATGGCACAGGTTACTTAGGGTTATTGTTCTTTGACCTACAATATTGTAATATTATCATAGGCTCGATACGACTATGACTATGACTCGATACACTATGGTTAGTTAGTTACACACGTTAGTATTATTACTTATACTGTGGTTACACTGCGCTTCTACGCATAAACTCTGGTGGTGCAAGGTATCTCTTGAAATTCCCCCTTATCTCCCCCTGTTTTCTTCTATGCTCCTGCTTTCTACCCGACTGACGAAAAGGGGACGGTTATATTTTTCAAGTGTATTTATGTGGATTTTCTTTTGGCACGACTTATACCGTAAACCGCTTGACTGTTTTGAACATAATTAGATGTCATTAGATTTATCTTATCTCAGCTGTGAAAGCAGAATAGGTATTTTGATATACCAAAAAAAAAATGTAGCATATTGATAGAAAAAAATTGTAAGGCTTTTTGTAGTCGATTTTCTTTTCGGATAAAATATGATCAATTCAATAGAGATTGGGCTGCTACCTCATATTCAATATTAATTTACTCGAGTCCAAAGTAAATTGTTCGAGTCTAAACAGTCATTGTTTCGTTTATATAAACTTTGACCTCGCAATCCGGCTCATTCTGTATAAATTAGTACTTATCATTTGTTATTATTATATATACTTATCAATCACAAACTTTATGCAGGTTATATATTATTTCGGTATTCATTTTATTGTGCACATTTAACGCAAAGTCTTCGATAATTAATTGTAAAGTATTATAATAACTTTTACGTTGTCTATCGTTGTCTGTCGTCGTCGCTATCTATTTATTTTAAGTATCCTGAACATGATCCAACACGTCGTGCAATTAATAAATTGTAAGAATATTGTAAAATAAAAAGACTGTTAATAAAAGGTACGGACCCCGAGGTCTGTAGATTGTAATTATTATCAATTAAAAACAAATAAAAAATAACATGATCCAACTCCTGCTCTAAATGTTCAGGGCATAGAGAAAGGATAATATAGAGTCATAGTCTCATAAAAAAATCTTCAATTTTACCCTTACCAATAGATGTCGCTCTGATGCTTTTATGATGCTATGCTTTTTTTTAGTTAGTTTTGGCGCTAGTAGCGGCAGATTTTTTTGTGCAACCATAGAGAAATTATCGTCGTTGGTTCAGGGTCACGGAGATCGTGGGCTTTTCTGTTGTTAAAGATGACATAACGGATTGCATATGATTTGGATAGGCAATAACAAAGGTATACTATACCATAAGCATGATCGCGTTAATCCCCGTTATTATTTTCGTAAGGTATTATATTCGTAATCGTCGTAATAAAACCTTAATAATCCCACATCTGGGATACAGGTCTCCCTCAGTCTAAAGTATTATATTATTTTATTTCAATTGCAAAGTAGCGATAAGTATTTATTTAGTTAACATATTTAAATTATTAACAATTAAAATTCCATCCATATCATCTTGATAATTGGCGATCTACTACTGTACGTTTCCTAAAACATTTTATACCACGAACGGTGAAACTGTGAAAACAACTTCCCTTAGCCGCTTGATTCACCGCCCCCGCGCGCTTCCCGTGCCTCAAAAGCACATGTGGCGCGGCCTTTTTTTGCGGCCGGCGCGCGATTCGACATCGGGCACTTTGAAGTTATTTACGACTCGACTCATTGAAATTAGACCCTACTTGTGTTAAAGTTTTTTGTTAAGACTGAGTTGATGCTTTGAATAACACATTTTTTGTATGAATGTGAAGTATATTACGAAAGAAAATGGTTCCCAAACTTAGAACTTAGAAAAAAAAATACCATTAGGTATATTATGATTTTTAATTTAAATATGAAGGAGCAAAGTATGTTTTAAGTGATTTAAAAATGTAACTAGATAGTATCTGAAGCATAAAAAATTAAAACAAAACATTCCATCGTACAAAAATATTAATTTACAAGCTTTTAAAACCAATAGAATATTTGTTTGTATCGCGGATTTTTTTTTGCACGGACGCACGATTTTTTTTTTTTTACAAATGAACACGGATATTTAAATTATTAGTACGGTCTGAAAGCTTATTTCAGCCCCGAAAAAATGATATAACAGTAAATAACTTAAAATAGATATAAATATATATAAAAAAATTATGTTTAAATACCGCCATACCCAACACTCAACGGACTGGGTGCTACTTATTTTATCAAATTCGACGAAATAAACCACTGTCAACACAAATAACAATTACGACATAGGAGCCTTCAAGAACAGAGTCTATATTTCCCTTATAAGGCTGGCAACGGATCGGCGAGCCCTTGGACTTGCTGATCTCCATGGGCGGTGGTGATTGCTTTCACCAGGTGACATGTGGCTCGTCTTATACAATCAAATTAAAAAAAAATACGTCATCATACATTAGTAAAATATTTCATTGGAGATAATGTTAGTAATTTTTATGAATGATTGAGTACATACCTATAGAGGACTCCAGAAAGGATTGTTGGTAGCATCACGTGAAAATGACTCTGACTTGCATGCGTCTATGTATGTATTTATTTTGTGTCTATTGGCTACAGTAAGCGCTCCATTGAAGGTGAACCGCACGATTGTTTAGCATTACACGTCATACACGTGGTATATAAAATATGATTAATGTCGTTAATTTTCAAGAAAATTCACTGTGTCAGAGTCTTTAACTCTCCTTTTTCAAACATTAGTTACATAATGCATAGTTACGTTAATTCTAGTTACGTGCATAAAGTATGAATTTTCGTAGGTATTGTACTCCAGTATAAGATGAACTCTCATTTTTAGAGACTTGTATACAAATATACGGGTATGGCGCAGTATTTAATATGTTGGTTCTCTGTCGTAAATTTTCGTAAACGAATGGCCATCCTCGTATATTAGTATGTTATGTGTGTGTGTTTGTCTGTATATGCCCAGCAGACTGGAAACTATTCTCGGACGGGCGAGCATGACCTTAGACAGCGAATGGGTACCAACTGGCCGTGCTACTCGCATGCTAAGTCACAAACATTCGTCGTTGTTGCTTATATACAAATTAGTATTGTTATTTAGCAGCCATTATTACTTCCGCCTGCTGCTTCGCTCGCGTAAAATTCGCAACATCAGCAAGTAAAAAACATAAAAACCATTCCATGAAAACCATATGCGATATTAAGTTTTAATGACTCTATAAATCTGTATTCGAAAAATAGGTACATATTTTTATCTAGTGGCAAAATGGTTATTATACGCGAGAACTGATAATTCCGTCTCAACGATGCGCATGCGCAAAATAGCGAGCGAGGTATAATGATGTCATCAGTAGGGTTCGAACTTCACTCCACTGGATGGCGCTGAATGTTTTTGTTCCGTTTCTAAATCGCGCTGTTAAAATTTTTACGCGCCGAATGACCCTATTCACGTCATCCAGTTTCGATAAGACCTTACTTCATAGGATCATTTCTATAGTAAGCTCTTCGCATAGATGCTCGCAATATGCGAGGTCTCACTACCCACGATGAGGAGACGTGGCGCGGTGTCCTGAGCGTGAGACGGGCGGTGGTAGTTTACCATCAGCCTTCGATGATCGTTCGCTTCCTTTCGGGGGAGAGTGGGATACTGTCGCTTTCTGAGTGGTTAGTTTTTGAACACCTTATAATTCACTAATTCCGTAAGTTGGAGCTTGGACTACTATGAAATATGATAATCCAAACGATAATGTAAATTATATTAATATATCGTAAGGTTATCAATAACGACGAAAAAGAAATACATTACAATGAATTAATACAGAAATAAAACTAATCAATATGCTGCTCAGTATATAAAAAAAAAACCGTTATATAAAAAATTAAATTATTAAAAATTTCAGAATCCCAGGGAGGTTTGGCAAATTATAAATAGAATAACAGGCAAAATTTCAAAATCAATTGAAGAAATCCTTTTAAAAACATTTAGTGATTCTCCGAAAACCTTAGCCAATAAATTTGCCGCTGAGTTTGAGAGAAGTGTAATAAACATCTCCAACTCATGTGATATTCCATTGTTAGAAGCTAGTACCTACCAACGTATACCTGACCGGTCGAGCTTCTTGAAAAATGTCAGTGAGGCACAAGTCCATAGAATTATACAAAGCATGAATGATAAGAAGAGCCCCGGCTATGACAAAATACGTGCATGTGACTTAAAATACGGTTAAACTAGTTCCATTAATTTCGGTTAAACTAGTTCCATTAATTATACACATAATTAATAGATGCTTAGCCACTTCTATTTACCCGGATAAATTAAAAATAGGAGTAATCAGACCAATAGAAGAGTGAACATAAAGAATTTAGTAATCATCGGCCAATAACTATATTATCATGTTTAGACAAAATAATTGAACGCTATATTGGGGACGAAATAAATAAGTTTCTTACCATGAATAATATAATTAATCCAAATCAATACGGTTTTCAAAAAAAAAAATAAAAAATAAAAGTACCAGTCAACTCCTATTAAAGTTTACACATGAGATAAATTCACAATTAAATGAGAAACTGCATGTATTAGTTATTTTCATAGACTTCAGCCACGCTTTTGATATGATTCGTTATGATACATTACTTATACTGTGGATACACTACACTGAGTTACATAGATGTGGTATTCAGGGGCCGCTTCTGGAACTTGTTAAAAATTATCACAGAAACCGCTTCACTACTGTTAAAATTCAAGTGTTAATATATAATGACATGATATTGACTCAAAAAGGTACAGCACAGGGCTCAATATGGGGGCCATTAGAATACTTGTTGTATGTAAATGACATGTGTAACGTATTAGGCAACTGTTCTGTGTACCTATTTGCAGACGACACATGTTTATTGACCGCGTATGCGGACTTGTCTATAGCTGAAAAAAAAATGCAAAGTAGCTTCGATAAATTGTGTAAATGGGAACACGATATGGGCTTTACTATTACTTATACTGTGATATGTGTCTAGTCATAAATGCACAAAAAACTAAGATGATACATATACACATTCTTCACATAACAGGTCTCCCTTCACACCCCATATCGTGGCCCATCAACACAAATGCATGCATGGACTATCTACATCGTGCTATTGCCCGCCAATAGATAATGTCAAAGAACATAATTATGTTGGTCTCGTGATCGATGACAGACTCTGCTGGGGACCACATAAAGACCATATATGCGCTAAACTCAGGTTGGTTATAAGCAAACTTAAATATTAAAATACAAACTCCCATATAAAACTCTAAGATTACTTTATATGTCACTTGCAGAGTCTGTTATCGGCTACGGTATAAGCAGCTATGGTAAAACATGTAAAACTTACATCGAGGACATTTATAAGTTGCAACGTAAATTATTAAAAATCATAGTCCCAAAGTATATTAAAAATATATAAGAAAGATGATCAGGGACTTTTTCAATATTGTAATGTCGTAAACGTATTTGACAAAATTAAATTTAGTAACTAAGTAGAATGTAATTTAAAATCTTACTTAGAAGAATACCAAAGACCAAATAAATTGAGAAAATTAAATAGCGACAATTTAAAGTATATCCTTATTAAAGTAACTAACGTGTATGGAAACAGGAAGCAAAATTATGTGATACCATATTATTTAAAATAATTTAAATGAACTGCCACGAATTACATTTATCAAGAATTACAAGATATATACTCGAACTTAAATCCTATCTTTTAAAACAAGATAATTAAATAATATAATGTTTTAGTTATATATATACACATAGCGACTCTCCACAAAACGGGAAACCCTACGAGGTTTTTGTTTTGTGCATTATAATTATGATGTTAATGTATGAAGCGAGGTGGGATGTACAATAAATATAAATAAGTATTATATATATAAATAATATATAACAATTTGTAAAATTAAATATAGAACAAAAACAACAAGAAAATGTAATGTATTTAAATTCTGTATCATAATGATACTTAACATGTAAAAACATTTCATTTTGTGGTCAATTTGGCTTCCAATAGATGCCAAATTCAATATTACAAATGTTTCGTAACACGAGGAGTACTTTTACAGATACATAACAATCTACTCCTTGTTGCTCTGGATTTAGTAGAATAAAGTAGAGTCATTCTTTGAAGTTCTTTGTGTTTTCTTCTGTATATAGATACATTAAAAACTTTCTTACTTCTTGTAAAAACTAAATGCCTGCAATAGTTGTATAGCAACAAAAGTACGTAACCACGAACAACGTTCGGCGAATATATAATGAGTGTCAAAAAATAATTATAAAGGCATTCTTCTATTTTTTTCATAAAAGAAAAAAACTGACTGATTGGCTATCTACTATATAAAAATAAGTCGGGTTTTCCTTCCTGACGCTATAACTCCAGAACGCACGAACCGATTTCCACGGTTTTGCATTCATTGGAAAGTTCTCTGGCTCCGTGAGGTTTATAGCAAAGAAAATTCTGGAAAAATTTGAAAAGAAAAGCGGGAAAATCTTATCTGGTGGCGAAACGGAGTTCGCCGGGTTTGCTAGTTTGATATAATATCGATGCATAGCACATCGCAAACCTAGTCGCAAACCGCTGTCTAAGTAAACGCCTGCAATATTTGTGTAGCAACAAAAGTACATAACGACGAACAGTGCTTGGCGTATAATAAAATGGGTCTCAAAAAATTATTATAATGGCGTTTTTTTATATATATAATATATTAAACTGATTGATTGACTGATTGATATAATATGCGATGCACAGCACAGCACAAATCGCTGGGTTTGAGAGATTCCAAATATAACACGTAGATTACTTATGAGGTTTTGGGGGCGCACCAAGAAATTTCTGCAAATTCCCACGAGATACCGGGCCTTGTGCATATAAAGTTGCAGGTGCAAGGTAGTATATGAACGTAGTGTTTTATTTCATAAAAACGCATCCCTAATAACGATTAAGTTTATTATCTCTAGTCTCTACAACCAACAAACAAGGGGGCCCTAGGGGGACTCTGAAGTGAAAATCAGAAGTTTCGGGTAAAAGTGCGGAATTGTTCAGATACATTTTTTTTTTATTGAGCCGGTGGATGTAGACTTTTCTTTCTGCAGAGCCTAATATATTGTCTAATCCACAATAAAAATAAAACATTGACTTCTCCAGGACGTACTTCCCCAGTCGGTCTTAAAATACTCTACCACTCTTTCGCCAGGGCCTCGTTTACTAGTCAGTTAGATGCACACCGCACAGGTAAGGTTGACTTTGGCTCTAAAAATTATGTTTGTTGAATGTGTAATTGTAGGTAGAGTAATTTATTTACTTATACTGAGTAAAAGTATTGGTTCGCTTTGTTAGCACCACGACGAGACACCCTTGTGAGGATTCCAGGTTAGGGTTGACAATTATTAACAAATACTCATATCCGTTTATATTTTTCTGTAAAAAATATCATTTAGGTGGATACAAAATATAGAAAAGAAATTCCCTTAGTTTGATTACCTATTTAAAGTTTTTAGTTTTATAAAATATTTTGCTTATTGATTTTTCACTTTAATTATCGTGGTGAGGAGCGTGATGGCGCGTTGCACGTGGCAGTCTAATCGACCATGCAAGTCGAGCAACGTCGACGTTAGCCTGTCCATGGATAGGTTTATATACCTCAAGCTCATCCAAGCTTCGGCAGGCACGTTAAGCCGTCGGTACCGGCTGTTGTCGTTAGCCAAGGCAGTGGCCTTTAGGCGCATGCACACGCATGTGTTGCTCAGCATGCAGTGTAGCGCAGTTGAGCGTGGTGGAGTATGCTCTTAACCCCTTCGATTGAAGGGAGACTCATATCCCAGCAGTGGGGTAAATAAGGATTGACGACGACGATGTTTATTTTAAAATTCACAGTCGTTACATTGGCGTTATGTCAAACCCTAAAAGCGCCAGACTTGGATTAGCAGGAATTATGGTCGATCAAGTGTTGTGTTGTGTGCATAGAAGTGCATAGGTAAACATACTAGACGGATAGACTCTAGTAAGGGGCCATCCATAAATTACGTCACAGGAATTTCATGATTTTTGACCCCTCCCCCCGTCCTTGTCACGCCTGGTCACATTTGTGACACTCCCCCCTCCCTAGTGTGACGTCACATATTTTGCAAATTTACATCCAGAGTTGCAAATGTTTTCGAGTTTTTCGTTAATAGTTCAAAGTTCGTATTAACACTTAGATTATAATAGATTTTGAAATGTCACGTCACAAAATTTAGGACCCCTCCCACCCCCTTGTCACACAATGTCACACTTTATCGACCCCTTCCCTCCCCCTTAATGTGTGACGCAATTTATGGATGGCCCCTAAATAGAGAATACTCGTGACCTCATCTATCACTTATAGCTTAGCACACTTATAGTGTAGGCCTCATAGTGTAATCTTCCTTCTGTCTGGGATGATGATGATGATGACTTATAGCTTTTATTTATCACTAGCTGACCCGGTGAACTTCGAACCGCCATTTTTTTATTGAATATTTTCGAAATTCTTGAAAGATTTGTTTAACTTTTTATATCCGCCTTGAATGTCAATCTGTCAATGTTTTGTCAATATATTGAAGATCTCTCGTATCTTCTTACTCATATACTCATAATGAGTATAAAAAAAAAACGATAAAAAAACAAAAACACTGAAAAAATAATTATTCAATTTGGGGCAGTAGTTCAGAAGTTATACATACATTTCGGTGCTTTTTTTTATATAGATTTTCTATCCTGCGTCGCTGAATGTCATATTCTCAAAAGACAACATTTGTAAACCACAAAAAAATATTTTTTTGATTTTTTAGTTAAAATTCAGTTTCGATCCAGTCTCGATCTTACAAATGTAAAATTTGGTATTCTCGTATCACAATGTGAAACATCAAAGATTATACCAGTGTGATTATATCGTATTATTACCGAACATCAAACAAACTAACAATGGCATTATGAATTGGTATTAATTAATGATTGAAATTAAGAAAAAAATTTTTAGTCAGTTCACGATTCAATCTCGATTCGGTCAACTTTCGTTCTACGATCGTAGGAAAATTACGAGAATTGGCATTCAGATATGTACAAACATACAAACTATTCAACATCGCTAGTCATTCGACTATCGAGCTCGTTAAATTACTTATTGCTGCTGTACAACGACCCAAAGTGAATCTTCAGTGGGGTTTAGATTGATCAGCCCGCTTACCACCAACTCTTATTGCGATTTAATAACTGAATGGAATGCTTATTCATACCAATGAATAAGCGACTCTATTGAAATAGAGTCGTCGCTTATTCATTGTATTTCATTGTAATTGTAATATTATATTACTCTATTTCAATAGAGTCGCTTATTCATTGGTATGTATACGCATTCTATTCAGTTATTGAATCGCAATAAGAGTTGGTGGTAAGGGGCAGGCTTGTCAATAAATAGAGAATAAAATAAGGAGTAGGCAAGAATTATTTATTCTTCATGTACTTTATGTTGTGCGGCCTATTTTCTCATAATACGAGTAGATAAGAGTAGAGTAAATCTAATAAAAAAGGTCGTTGTTTAGGAACAGATCGCTATTCGATAAGGCCGCCTTTGTACCTGCTTTATTCATAAATAAGGCACTATTGTAATATTTTATTATTTTTATTTGGCCTATTAAATATTATTGTAGATTATTGTATTGTGCTATTTTGTATTATGTGATAGAAAAAAAAATTAAATGTGAAAGTTTGAGAAAGCATTTGGATGTTGAATGGTTTGTATGTTTGTACATATCACTATTATGGATATACATAGTTAGAGAATGAGCTGGACGGATTTAGATCAATTTTGGCATCCATAAAGGATAGGATTTGAGTTAGCATACTTTTCATCCCACTGTTAGCCGAGGACGGATCGTAGTCCTCAAGATGGAAGCTAAATAAAAAGAAGACATTATACAAATAGATAAAATAGCTGTTATCATTGGTTTTATTTGAGTGGTCTCTAAATTCCACGTAGGAATTTAGAATTTAGTCCAAGTGAAATCAAAATTTCAGATTTTACATATTAGACAAACATGCGTACGGACCGCCTGATGGGAGGCAGTTACCACAGCCAATGGACGCGTGCAACACCTAGGGCATTAGTCGTGCATTGCCAAGCCATTAAGAACTTGTCGCCCTTTTTTAAGAACCCCGTGCTGTAGTTTACTTGGGAACCTCGACAAGGAATTCACTAACAATTTGATAGATTGCTGCAGAAATCCGTTCTGAAACCGGTTTCGGTTCTAAAGTGTGAGGAACTGAGGATGGCGAACATTGCAATTGTTGAAGGAGGCCGTTTACGCACTGCATCGGAATTCGATCCGAACTCGAAGGTCTTTGACGCCCCTTGCGTTTCATTGCGATCATATTGTAGAGCAGTATGTAACAGGTAAAGTAAGTAATAATGGATAAGTTCGAGTTCAAACCGGTTTCGGCTGTAGTGCGGAACTGCTCTCAGTGGTTGGATTGGTTAATGATAATTATTCATTCAGGTCAATATTCTACAATCATAGAGAATCGTTCAGATAATCGTGGTTGACTGGAATAGTTTATTTTGTGTAAGGCCACTTTTTGCATTTTGTTTATGAATCAAAATTTACCGTTTTTTTTGTGCTGCAATAAAAATAGTTTTATCCAGTTTTGAGTCCCATATCTCATTTAAACTTCATGCACAGAATAAATGTACACAGGCGTACTCAATGCTATACAAGTATTCTCTACCATTCACCCTTAGGGTGATGAAGAGATGCACATGGAGATATGGCAGGTGCACACGGGGGGTTCTGATTGAAAACTTAAAATTTTAAATGATAATTTAGGTATAATATAAATATATACGTATACAAATACATATTACATAAAATAATTATATTATTTAATAAATAAACACACACACACACATATATATATATATATATATATATATATATATACAAACACACACACACACACACATATATTTATGTATATAAATATACATAATACATTTATTATAGGTAAATATAAAAGAATCATACAATTTCAAAAGTTTAATGTTAACAGGTTTCACAATATTTATATTAGGTTGGGGAAAAAGTCTTTTCGTATTTTATATGAAAATTCAAAACATTTTTTAATAAAGTTTATTTACATTTAACTAAAGTATGTAGGTGCCATTATGTTCGATAACTTTTTGTCATCTTGTAGGTAGAGACATGATCCCATTACTATAGAAATCTTGGGACTTCTGTTCAAAAAACCGCGACAAGTGGTTTTGGCAGTCTTCTCGTGATGTTAACCTGACATTGCCTAAAGAATTCTTAAGAGACCGAAACAGGTGGAAATCAGAAGGTGCAAGGGCAGGACTATACGGCGGATGCATTAACACCTCCCAGTCAAACTCTCTTAATTTTTGCTGAGTGGCTAAAGATGTGTGAGGTCTAGCGTTATCATGATGAAAAATCACACCCCTTCTATTAATTAATTCCGGCCGCTTTCTCTCAACTTTTTGCTTTAATCTCATCAGTTGTTCACAGTAGAGTTCAGAATCTATAGTCCTGCCTGGCGGTAACAGCTCATAATGAATATCTTCCCTTCCAATCCCACCATACACACAGCATCACCTTGTTGCGGGTTAACCCGGATTTCGCCAGAGTCTGTGAAGCCTGGCCGGCCTTTGACCACGACCTTTTTATGCGCCAAAACTGTTATGTGGTCAATTCCTAGTTCTTCAGCTACGTCGTAACTACTGATATGCTTATCTTGCTCCACTTTTTCAGAAATGGCATCCATTTTATCCGTAACAGGGCGAACAGAGCGACGTGCATCTTTGACATCAAAATTTCCGGATTGAAAACGCTTAAACCAAATTTGTACTACTCTCACAGACACTGCACTAGGTCCATAAACGTCACAAATTTTTTTCGCAGCTTGCGTTGAATATTTACCTTTTTTGTAGTAAAATGTTAAAATGTATCGAATTTCTTCATTAGATTCACTCATCTTGACAGTAAAAAAAACAAATGAAAATCACACATTTACCTAATTTGAATTTGGAATTATCTTTTTTAAAATTTAAACTTTTTAAAGATATCAAAACCTGCTAGATACAAATGGTATAACCAAAGAGATTTTATTACAAGTTCATACATACTATAATGCGAAAAGACTTTTTCCCCTACCTATTACAATAGATGTACAGAGATAAGAATAGATCGTAAGAAGACGAAGTAATAAACCTTCGCAGATTAACAAACATTTCTTTGGAAAAATTTGAAAAAGATCTCAGTTGTGGTAACCACTGAGGCTCTATTATATTCGAATTTGTAAGAGGCATTAGTAAGGGCCCCTGCCCGACAACATAAAAATGTAATTACACGAACTCCGAAGCACTTAAATATAGATTTACCCTTTCAAGAGCGATTTGATGGGCCGCCGAGGTGAGAGATCCATCATATCTCGATTGCAACGCAGCCCCTCTCAATTATTCCCTTCTCAGGATTGATAACTTCATTCATTTTTCACCCAACATCATTGCGATATTCTACAAAGCGGTTTGTTAAGAACAAAGTCATTCTTGGTACTTCTTTTGATTATTTTTTTTGTATATATTGATGAAATATGTCTTACAGATAGTACGAAGTCCAATAAAGTCAAGTTTCTTGCACAAAGCACTAAGTTTCGGTTTAGACACTTAGATTCAGATATTTAAACTTTACATAATATGATAAATTTGTACCTACACATCACAGGTGTGGTGCCTGTGTTGGCTAGATCTGCCGAGTGAGTGATGCCAGATGGAGGTCTAAGAGGTAGGGTACAGCATATTTAAAAGCTGTCCGACTGGGGAATCTCCACCTCAGCCAAATAACAATTCCCGTGAGTTCCAACTGTTGTGTTCCTGTGAGTGAGTGAGGTCATCAGAAAGAAAGGACAGCAACGCCTACCTTTCTGGTGACTTCACTCACTCGCACTCTATGGTAGCTTGGGTGGCGGCGCGCGAGCGATATTTCACGTTGCGAGCATTGCATATGGCTACGGTAACCGCTTTATATTATGTAAGCCGTATGCTTGTCTGTCCGACGTAGTATAAAAAAAAAGTTATAGTATAGAAGCTGCGTATGGGGCGACGAAACGTTAGGCATTTCGTTTTGATGGATCAATGATCTCAAAAAAAAAAAAAACAATTATGACGATGACGATACAAAAGGCGAATCTAATGCAAAAACTAAAGATATGTTTATCTTTAGGACATTTTATATTTCTATCTCTGTCCATTTTTTGTTGCACTCAGGAATATAATTCACTAAAAATACAATCTAAAATTGTTTAAAAATAAATGAAGTCCCGACGTTTAAAATTCATGACGTAGTTTACATTGACAACGGAATAAGGATAGACAGACAAACAGTAAAGTTAGAGTGGAACAATAAAACAGGTCGTAACAAAGACAATCTGAATGGACATGTCGCGTGAGACAAATTTACGTGGCAAGCAGAAGTGCATATAAACTGCTACATAGAAACTGCATCTACTGAAGCCTTCATGAAAAGGCAAACAGCACAAACAGTGAGTAATATATTTTATAATAATAACGCAGTAGGTGAAGTTTGTTAGTGTTTGGCGTTTGAACTTCAAGTCTCTGGGGTGACTTGTTTATAAGGCATCGAACTTATATGTGACGCCAATCTATTGAAACATAGACTTATAAACGTTTTATAGTTGGTGTCCACCAACTACAATTTCTTAGAGCAGCATTATTTTAACCTAACTTATGGATTTCGTACTATGACTTTCATGATCATATATCAATATATAAAAATTTCGTGTCACGTTGTTTGTCCGCGATGGAATTCTGCAGTTTGATTCAACTTGAGATATAGGATAGTATATAACTCATCGAACAAATTAACGTGAAAATATTTAAAGGCGATACGAAGTTCGCTGGGCCAGCTAGTTGGTTATATGTGAAAATTCGGGACTTGGTTTAAAACATGAAAATGATACTGCCATTCGTACATAGCGTTGTCTATTCTTCATATGTAGCAGGGAATATAAAAATTCATTCGTTTGAACTTCTCTATTCTAGTCATATCGCAGTAATAAAACAATGATCATTGGGAATATTGAGAAGAATACGAAAAATAAAACATGTTATAACTTATGTAATTTTTTTATTCAACCTATTAGTCATTTGCCCAGCGTATGAGTGTCCTTTATTTATTGAGCCAATATCCATGATACGTATGAAGTGATTCTGGCATAAGCTGCAGGGAAGCCGACACTACATCCAGCTTCAGCACCGTAAGATGTCGCACCAACCTAAGTAATAAATTCATATATATTAAATTTGCGTACGTATGTATGTATCGGAGTGTAGACAACACACCATCATTTTTGTGCAATATCTTTCATGCACGCATCGCTAGTCGGTGGGATGCACCACGCATCACCCCGACTAGCGAACGAAGTTCTGGGGTAAAAGATGTAGGGCATGTCGAGCTCGACTGGGGTAACTCTACCACCTCTCAAAGAAAACCGCAGCTAATAATAATATCCTTGTTATCCTTGACGATCATTGTAATTCTGAGAGTTTGAGATGTCACCAGACTCGAAGGTATGCTGCGTCAGCAGTGGGGTGCCAGCACGCGAGCTTTTTATTAGATAGATAGATGAGAGGGGGGCAAACGACCACGTGGGTCACTTGATGAAAAGCAATCACCACCGCCCATGGAGATCAGCAACACCAAGAGCTCGTCGATCCATTGCCAGCCTTTACTCCTTGCTTTCTTTCTGGTGACCTCACTCACTCTCAGGAACACAACAACGCTTAAGGGAACTGTTATTTGGTTACGGGCAGCTTAAAAATACGCTATGCCCTACCTCTAGAGACTTGTTTGTCAGTCAGCGGGGTGCACTACGTGCAATTGAGGTTGGCTTTGGTTCAAATATGTTGATGAACCACTTACACCCCAACTGTTTACAGGCTACGTTAATCGCTTTACATGAATGGGGGAAATATGCTAGCTTGGCAATTACTAGATGCCTATATTCCTGCGTGTCTTTGAGGTTACTAGGCATAATGGAGTTGCTGCGGCAGCAGTTGTGGCGGCGCTCGAGCGATAACCGCTTCACAACAGAAGGTCTGGATGTTTTTTTTTTTAACGGGACGGAGGCTCATCATACATTTCCACCACTGTGTCTCCTGTATAGCCAGAAGAACAGCGGCGACAATCAAAAAAGTCAATGAACAATGAAGTCCTATGTAACGAGCCGGACAAGTGTCCGGCTCGTTACATTGGTTTAGCACCTTGCGTTGTACAAAATAAATAAATAAATTTGTAAACGTTGATAAATATCTAGTACTTGCAACCCGCTTCAGCTTCGTCTGTGTGCGATTTTCCCCGTTTTCTGCACCACCTTTCATTGACGCTCCGGTCTTATTGTTTGCAGTGTTATGTTTTATAGCCTATAACCGTTCCCGATAAATATCTAACACTAAAAGATTTTTTCAATTCGAACCTACTGGTTTGAGTTGAACAAACAACCAAAAAATAGATAACTTGAAGATAAATCGGAGACTTTGTAATATAAGTCATCATTTAGCATTAGTTGATTATCTCCTTGTCCTCCTTGCAATCAAACCAAAAAGCACAAAAAATGCGATGAAATCAATCAGTTTTATCATTATTGTATTATTGCAAACCACAGAGTTTCTATAAATTTTAATCGATATGTTTACAGACCATAAATACTGATAAATATTATCGGTGGCACGACTAATGATTGTGATGATATAAATAATCTTTATCATTAGTCCATTCATAAATCAGTACAAATCTCGTAATAATAATAATGTTTAATAATAATGTTTATTCAGAATCAGTTTACATATTTAGAAACATGTGATTGGCGCTTCCTTTTAGGTGATATAACACCTGTGCCAGGAGGCACCGCTCCTCCATAACACGTTTTACATTGACTATATTTAAATAAAATTAGGTAACTTAATTATACATTATTATTGTGACAAAAAGATTGCAGTTTGTGCGGATATTGTGTGTGTGTGTGTGTGTGTGTGGGTGTGTGTGTGTGTGTGTGGGTGTGGGTGTGGGTGTGTGTGTATGGGTGTGTGTGTGGGTGTGGGTGTGTGTGTGTGGGTGTGTGGGTGTGGTGGGGTGTGTGTGGGTGTAATGTAATAAAAAAAATAAATTAACTGGAAATTTATACAGACGCCTAGGCCCTACTGCTTAAGCTGAAACAGATTACGAGTATCATCGGATTTTTTCACTGTGAACATCTAACTTCACCTTAAACCAGTGCTAATAATATTAAGCTTAGCAGGTAGTGACGGAGCCGCTCTACCGATTAAACTGAAGATGTTTAGTTAGTTAATTGATTCAGGTGTTATTTTGCAGAAGTCAAATTTGTCTACACTTTGCATTTTAGTGGCGATTGCAGGCAAAGTAGTGTAGATCAAATTACCTGAAGATGTTTAGCACAAATTTAACAGAAGACCAAATTTTGCAATTACAAAATCCGATGAGAATTGGCTTCAATATAAGCAGTAGGTCAACTGTTTAGATGTAGATGCTACATGCTATAATACCTACTGACGAACAAACGAAACCTAGGCAAAATAAAGGACGGATACTCCGTATTTAAATATAAGCTGGCCAACCCAGAAAGTACCTCCACTTCACAGAATACCGCAGCCATAAAACAATTCCCTTGAGTGTTGTTGTGTTCCTGAGCGAGAGTGAGATCACCAGCAGTGTTTATATGTATACGGTAAACGCTTCACATCAGGCGGGCCGCATGCTTACTAAAAATAATTATCTAGGTTTTATAATGTCCAACAAAAGACACTTACCAAGATTCTTCTTCCGCCACTGGTAACTGCTAGAGGGCCACCGGAATCACCCTGGCAGGTACCCATACCGCCGGCACCGCTTGTGCAGATGTTACTAGCGTGCACGAAGGATCCGTAGACAGCAGCGCATTGTGCGTTTGTAATAATGCCCAGGTTGACAGAGCTCAGTCTCTGGGTAATGGGAATGCTGCCACCTAAAAATAATTCAAATAAACTGAAATTAAATTGAATTGATTCTGAAATTAATAAATTTTTGTGAGAAAGAAATTATTGAGAAATGAACAGAAGGGATTAACTTTCTGCCAAGCCAGAAATTTTATGATAATATAATTCATTTAAATCTGTACACGAAATGTTTTTTCTATTGGGAATTTGTGATCCCAAATTTGACTACTATAAGGGTTTGAGAAAAGTTTTTTTATTATATGATCACCCATACAACTGATCCAAATGCGTATTTGCATTGCATTTTCTTGTATAAAAATAATATATCTACTAACCATCAGAAGTTAGACCGAATCCTGATGCAAGACCAGTCGATCCCGCGAAGTTGTTATTCACTTCATTTCCAGAAGGCAAGGCAATGGGCTGGATGACATCTGCAATAAGTATAATTGTAATATTTTAATTAATCTGCTCAGCTCCTCAATAAGTAAGGACATTACAGTGATGCCGAGATATAGAGATAGTGTATATTTATATCCCTACTAATATCTATCTACTATATAAAAATAAGTCGGGTTTTCCTTCCTGACGCTATAACTCCAGAACGCACGAACCGATTTCCACGGTTTTGCATTCGTTGAAAAGGTCTCGGGCTCCGTGAGGTTTATAGCAAAGAAAATTCTGGAAAAATTTGAAAAGAAAAGCGGGAAAATCTTTTTTCACATACAGCGCCATCTGGTGGCGAAACGGAGTTCGCCGGGTTTGCTAGTTATAATTATAAATGTGAATGTGAGTTTGTTTGTTACGCTGTCACGCCGAAACTACTCAACCGATCATCATGAAACTTTGTACACATATTCCCGAAGGTATTAGAAAGGACATAGGATACAATTTATAAAAAAAAAAATTAACGCGGGCGGATCCACTGGTGAAAGCTAGTAAATAATAAAAATTCATTTACCAGTACAACTAAAATACAGGATAAAATTATATGTACTCACACCTACATTATGTATACCAATTATCCTATAGATGCCTTATATACCGACAGATGAAAGGATGCGGTGCCCGAGGAACTTCACCAACTTGGCTCTCTACGAATGGATCCTCAAGTGTCGCAAGACAGAAACAGGAGGCGTCTTTTCGTGTCGGAGCATAAATTTTCAGGCATGTTATATGTTGATCCATTTAGTTTATCTACGATAATAGTGTAAGCTCTCCGTTTTGATTTGAAGTATTCCACACAACGGTGCGTCTTAATTATGACTTTCTTTTGAACTACTCAAAGGAAGTCTCTCGGCATTCGCTATTTTTTTTACATCGTGTACACACAAATGCGATCCATTAAACTTTCAGCCCCCTTACCACCATCTCTTATTGCGATTCAATAATTGAATAGATTGCTTATTCATACCAAGAATAAGCAACTCTATTCCATTTGAAATAGTGTCACTTATTCAGTGGTATGAATAAGCATTCTATTCAGTTATTGAATCGCAATAAGAGATGGTGGTAACCGGGCTGGCTTATTTTTCCAATTAAAATTAATTATATTATTTGGCATATTATATACTAGCTTCTACTCGCAACTTCGCTCCGCGTGAACACAGTGCATAGAATAAAAATATACCGTGTGTTAATCCAGAATATATTCTATATGTATGCCAAAATTCATCCAAATCAAAGTTGAACACTTTAAACCCGGGAAAGAGACACAAACATTCATAGATCCACATATTCAAACATCTTCACATTTATAATATTAGTGGGAAGTATTATAGGACAGATAGATAGCATATGCTTGATTTGCATAATACAAATTTAAAGTACAGTGCATCAGTAAATTATTACAGACTTGTATAAGAAATAAATAAACATTTCTGGACAATTTACACAGCGCCATCCAGTCCTAAACTCAGCAAAGCTTGTACGATGGGTATGAAAATGCGGATATTATACTTCAATATGGTTTTTTGTAAATACATACATATTACTTACATAGAAAACACCCAGACGAAGACAAGCACACATGTTCATGTACACAAATAAATGTTTGTCATGTGCGGGGATCGAACCCGCGACCTCGGAGTCAAAGTAGTCTTTGCTATTCATTCAACCACCGGCTCGTCAGATATGCAATAAGGCGATCTTACATTAGAAGGATAGGATTATCTGAAGAAATGTAAAAAGTTCACTTACTCGTGTAGGCCACAGAATTGATTCTCAAAACTGCGATGTCATTAGCAGCGGTGCTAGGAGTCCAGTTAGGATGTACTGCAATGCCAGTGGTCGGAACGCGTACACCGCCAGAGAAGATCGTGTTGGAGCCGAGGACTACGGTCATGCTTTGTGCGGTGATCAAGCCATCAGAGTGGCAGTGAGCTGCGGTCACTAAACGGGTGTTGCTAATGAGAGAAGCGCCGCAGACCGAAGTGAAGATGAACAAGATTTGTATGACAAGACCGGCCTGTGGGGAAAAAATATTCAGTTTCTCTATATTGTAAAAAATAAAGAAGCGTCGGGTTTATGAAGTTCTAAGTAACGTAACAATAAAATTCTAATGATATGAATTTATAGAAACACGGCTAGGTTAAATTCAATCACGATTGTGATCATTTTAAATAGACAATAGTCTGTTTTTAGTAAGTATACAATAAATAGAAGAAAATAGGTCGCCTGACTATTATATTCAACTCCAAGAGTGAAGATGATTTTTAAACATTACTTTTGCATTAACATATTTTTTTCCCATTTTTTTTCTATAACATCAGTTAAGATATTCTGGTAAATAATGGTCTATTTTGATTTCTTTAAATTTTTCCGTGTTGAGGAGTTTACGTCGTAAACTACCGCCTCCATTGAAATAAAATCACAGCTTACTTACATAATGCAATTATTAGGAAGATTTTTTTTTTTTTTTTTTTATACTACGTCGGGTGGCAGACAAGCATACGGCCCGCCTGATGTGAAGCGGTTACCGTAGCCATATTAACGCTTGCAACTTAAAATATTGCTCGCGCGCTGCCACCCCCGCTGCCAACGCAGCATCTCCTCCCTTTTTCTGGTGACCTCACTCACTCGCAGGAACACAACAATCCTCAAGGGAATTGTTATTTGGCTACGGTATTCTGTGAGGTGGAGGTACATTCCCCAGTCGGGTAGCTTACAATTACGCTCCCTACCTCTTTTTTCGCCAGAGCTTCGTTTGTCACTCAGCAGGGTGCACCACGTGCAGGTGAAGTTGACTTTGGTTCAAAGATGTTGATGAACCACTTACACCCCAAAAGATTTATGCTCTTTATCGTCTCTTAAGACGACTTTTCAATGACGGCTCTTTCTTATTTACGATATAAATCCTCCCAGGCATGCATCAACATTTATAGTTTATAATAACTTCTATTTACAACATTTTTTTTCACGGTTCTAATTTACGACAGAAATCCTTTTAATCAAACTCCAGGTATGAATGTTTATACACTATAATGTCTAAAATTTACCACATTTTTCGATGACAATTCTAATTTATGGCATCAATCCTTCTAAGCAAATTCCAGCATGCATGGAAGTTTATACTCTTTAATGTTTCAAATCTGTTAGATTTTCAATGATGGTTTTATTTACGCCATAAATCCAGCTAAATAAGCCCCAGCATGCATGAATGATTCTATAAGATTTATTGCAATGAATACTCTTATGTATGCGTTTATTGTATGTCGATGTTGTGTATAGTGTATATCAATTTGCAAATAAAAAATGATTTCTGGCTATATATTCTTGAGAAGAGCAGCTTTGGGTATTCCTATCTTCGTGTGGTAGTTGTAAGGTCCAACATCTTCATTTACTGCATTTGCGGCAACGGCTAATGACAAAACAATTGCTACTGCTATTAACTTCATGGTTAAATTATTCTTTGACAATACCGTCTTCACAGTTTTCATTTAAATATATTTCTATATAATCTAATCTTTATGCATATATCAAGGGATTATTTAATTGTCATTTGCCTTATCTTGGACATATACAGAAACATCATTATCTATAATTTAGATTATCTCTGCAGGAAAATAAAACTTCCCTTGGGAATATCCCGTTATCCGTTTAAAATTGGAAGTGAATGTTCAACAAACATTCACTTCCAATTTTAAACCTCTCTAAAGGACATTTTTATAATATTTCCTTCGTAAAATATGCTTACAGACCATTTGACGAGCTCGGTGGTCGAATGGTTAGCAATGGCCACTTTGATTCCGAAGTCGCGTGTTCGATTCCCGCACAAGACAAACATTTGTGTGCATGAACATCTCTGTTTGTCTTGGTCTGGGCATTTTCTATGTATTATTAGTATGTATTTACAAAAAAAAAAAATGTATTTAAGTACATTTACCAGTTGTCTAGTACCCATAACACAAGCTTTGCGCTTAATTTGGGGCAGAGGAGCATGTGCCACCTGATGGTAAGCAATCACCACCATTCATTGAGATCAGAAAAACCAAGGGTTCGCCGATCCGTTAGCCTTTTAGGGGTAATATAGACTCTGTTCTTAGGGGCTCGTAATTGTTCGGAAATACCGCTGAGGGAAGTTGATTCCACAATTTTACAGTTCGTGGTATAAAATGTATTAGGAAACCCTATGTATTTCAAACTCAATCTTACCTTTTAAATTTTTTTGTTTAAAACCCTTTCTTATCGACTGTCTAAACATTATGAGCATGAGCCTACCAGCCACGCTACGAGTTTAGATTTTATAGTTCTTTAGATTTTGGACTTTCAACATTGTCTACCTTAGTGTATAGTGTATGTGGGGAAAAAAAAATATGAACGGGACATGAAAATAAGAATTTTCTCGATCATCAGTTAAATTTTACAATATTATTAATTATTAAGCTGTACGAGGGCGGGATGATAAGTAACTAGCCTAATAAGAAAACACTTAACTTTCCGTGATAAAATTAATTTTATTTTTCGACATAGTCTCCGTGAACCTCTACGCACTTATTCCATCTTCGTTCTAAAGCAGTAATGCCTTCCATAAAATTATTTCTTTCGAGGCTTGCAAAATACTCCTCTACAGCGGCTATGACTTCATCATTTGTGGCAAATTTCTGTCCGCCCAAAAAAGTTTTGAGCTTAGGGAATAAGTGGAAGTCTGATGGCGCTAGATCTGGCGAATAAGATGGGTGGGGCATCAAATCATACTTTAATTCGTTGATTTTTGCCATAGCTTTAACACATGTTTGAACCCTAGCGTTGTCTTGGTGGAAGATGATTTTTTTTTTTCGCCAAACCTGGTCGTTTTTGCTGAATATATTGATGAATCATATCTAGAAGATTAGCGTAGTATTCTCCATTAATTGTTTGACCTTTAGGAAGGTAATCTATCATCAAGATCCCATCTGCATCCCAAAAGACGGAAGCCATCACTTTTCCAGCCGACTTTACAGCGATGGCTTTTTTAGAGCCGGGCATCCCGATTGAGTCCACTGTTTTGATTCAATTTTTGATTCTGGCGTGTAATGATGAATCCATGTTTCATCTGTTGTTACAAATCGACGTAAAAAATCGGCCTTATTACTCTGTAAACGGTCCAGACATTCTTTTGAGTTTTGCACCCGAATCCTTTTTTGATCGTGCGTAAGCAATTGCGGCACCCAACGGGCCGATAACTTTTTCATATTTAATTCCTTACTTAGGATATGATGTACCCGTTCTTTTGAGATACCTATAGTGTCAGCTATTTCAGATAACTTCAATCGTCGATCTGCTAAAACCATATCATGTACTTTCACGACCATTTCCGGATTCATGACGCTTTTTGGACGTCCAGGGCGGGCTTCATCTTGGACACATGTACGACCGCGTTTAAACTCAGCCACCCAGTTTTTTACTGTGGCATAAGAAGGAGCACATTCACCCAAAACATTCTATAACTCGTCATAGATATCTTTCCCCTTCATGCCCTTCATATGAAGAAACTTTATCGCTGCTTTTTGTTCAATTTTATCCATTTTGAAAACAGTTGACGAAATATATTTTCAAATGACAAAAAATCAATAAAATTTTCACGCCACCAAATTCAAATTTAGAACACAGGTAGCCAGAGATACGAATTTAAAAATGACATATATTTTTGTTTTATTTTAACTTTTTAAATAGCAGTGGCTAGTTACTTATCATCCCGCCTACGTACCATGCGGCTCCGTGTTTACTATGACTTTCAATTCATCATTATGCACTTTTATCTCGGTCTTCCTTGAAAGAAAGCTCGAATCTCGTGCTTTCCTTGGGGAATATAGGCAAAATTTATAAGTCCTAGAATCTTAAATACTATAAAATATAAAGTGTAAACTGGCGGGTAGGATCACAACGTATACGCATTTGCTAAAAAAGAAGGGGGAATTGAGTTTTACCAAAAGTATCTTTGAAGTTATGTTATTAAATCTTCAAAAATGTTGTTTCTATAGATTTACTAGCTGACTTTGCCATATAATTTAGTAGAAGGTGAAACTTGAATTTGTATGTATTTTTCAATGCTAAATCATAATAAAAAAAATTGACAATAAAGCAAAAATAAAAAATTTTGTCAATAAAATAAAAATAAAACATTTTGGGGTTATCATTTAGGGATATGAAAAATAGATGTTGACCGAGTCTCAGACCTCTCCGATATGCCCACAAATTTTCATAAAAATCGGTTCAGCCGTTTCGGAGGAGTTTGGCAACAAACACCGCGACACGAGAAGTTTATATATTAGATAATAATTTGTAAACATATTTAGAATTTTATAAAAAAATCAGCCTTTTGGGCCAAACGTGATGCAAAAGTTAGCTGAAAATTCTCAATAGATAACGCAAAATATCCAGGCGAAGTCGAGGCGGGGCCGCTAGTATTGTTATACATACGGTGGGTAAACATGACTATGAATTTAGGAAACGGTAATTTGGAAAATCCAATTCACGTATCTAATCAAAATCGTAGATAAGTTATTAAACTTAATTGATGCATCCTATACCTATGTATTAATTAGTTGATTAGTTTTATTTTATACAGGGTGGAATTTTTTAGTGTGTTCTACGAGGTGGTAACTTGAAAAGCATATTAAAAAAAAATGTTTGAATTTAGTTTTGTTTCTTTTCAAAAACAAAGTAATTTAGAGTAATTTCTCTCCATAATTAAAAATGTTTTACCTACTTCAAATTTTAATTTGATCCTGAATCATCGAATTTGCATTATATTTACATTCGACTTTATGGTCACTCGGTATTTGACGCATAGGATATAAATAGATAAAATAAATATACCTGGACAAATTCTTATACTTATCATAATCGAGTCATTATTCAACTTCATGTTCAACTTTATGTTTGAGTTGTTGTTAGTCGATTTCAAGAAAAACAAAAATATTTATTTACCCAAAATGCATACAGTTTGAAACACGTGTTTGGGTCCTCCTCGTGGGCAAAAATGTGCCTGTACCAGGAGGATTCGGTTCTCCGTAACAAAAGTTACATTATTGTACACTTGCAATTATTACTATTACAAATATATTATCGATAGAAGAGAATGGAACAGGTAGTTTTTCAAAATACATTCATCCACTCTCTTCTGCCGCCGCGGCGGCGGAAGAGAGTTTAAATTTATTATCTTTTGATAATAAACGATAACAAACAGTAATGATAACCTACACATTATCGATACATAAATATATGCACGCACACACACTCAAATATATGTACGTACGTGTACACATATTATACATATATACGTACACACAGGCCCAAACACACATACACGCACGCGCACACACACAAAAATTGGTGACAAATTTGTTGTCGTGCATCATTTGTTTCTTGGAAATAAATCTTTAGGTTATTTAAATAGTTGTTTTCGGCCAAATTGCCAGAATATTTAAAAAAATGGAAAAAATCATCTCTCATTTCAATTCACCTCCGGGGTTTTTCCATTTTTACCACCTTTATCCATTTTTAAAAATATTTATAATAAATCTTTAGGTATTTGTTTCAGCTGTTACTTATTGTAAGATAGATAGATATTTTGAGTGTTATTGTGATACAGTGATCATTGTGCGTAAATTATTATTTATTGGGAAATCTTTACATCAGTTTTACCTTGTAAATGCCATTATGTTACAACGGTAAAAGATTTATTGTAAGTAAATTTTCACTGAAGCTGTACTCAAAAAGAAATACCTTTCTTACCGCACTTAAAAAAAAGAGTCAACGTGGATGAAAATCCTCTTAAAGTGTTCTTTGAGAAGAATTTAAGATATTATCACTGATAATATGAATATTTTTTTTTATCCACTCCACCAGGCAGTGTTCCTAGTGAACAATTATTTCGTAGCGCGGGTTTAATTTATGAACTTCAGCGTAACCGCCTTGAATCAGAAAAGGCGGCAATATTACGCTTTACTAAGTATAATGCTCCTATTTTTAACTTTACTTACTAATATGAAAATGAGTAAGTGCCTAAGTTAGTATGTGCTTCTTTTCACAAAATTTGAACGCCGGGCAAAATATGAAGGAAAAAATATTATAATATAAACATCATATCTGCAAGCGATTGTCAGTATGTAGTTATATTACCTACTCATATTGTATGCAAATAAATATATCTTTATCTTTATGAAGTTTCTTAAACATCCGCATCTGATGTGAGCCTTCAAAAATCCGTATCCGCTATCACATCCGCGGATGTGAGAAAATCGGCATCCGCAACATTCCTATTGTCAAGCATAATAATCTATATTTTTTGACTTCCCAGGATTCTCCAGGCGTAATTTCAAATAAGCGACATCTACCGCAACAACCTGTCACCAACAGAGAATTAATTTCCCTATTTGGTAAATAGATGACGCTAGTCAAGGTTTGTTCTCAAACCTACATTGCGTTAAGGAAAATTAATTAAAGTAAAAACCCGGGATGTAAACGACATTCATACAACTTTACCACCCTGATTTTGAGGTATCTACGAGTATGTAATGTTTTTTCATACAACTTTACGTTCCTATTATTTGAAAGGGAATAAAGAGCCAGAGACCAACTGTTTAATAATTGGACAACACTAACAGTTTTACTTCTATTTGTAGTTCAGCATCTTATATTTTGCGGATTTTTTATACACGATATTGGGTCCGACAGCGCAAGAACGTACATACCATCAGAATTCCCAAATTGAGCTACTACTAACTAATTTAACATAGAACTGTCACGCAATAGATCTTGACATGATCTTGGTCAAAAGACCAAGAAGCAAATAGGGGACCAAACTTGACCTTACATCTTCTTACATATTATCTTGATTACACATTTGCATCATTTAAAAAAAAAGGTCATAAAGAAAAATCATATTTCTACTATTCATTTATTAGCAATTAATCAATTTAACTTAAGTATTAGTTGTTTTGCAAAGGCACAGGTATGGTTTATTTATTGAGCTGTTATCCAGGGTACGAATGATGTGATTCTGGCATAAGCTGCAGGGAAGCCCACAGTGCATCCAGCCGCAGCACCGAAGGAAGTTGCACCAACCTAAATAATAAATTCGTATTTAATAAATTGTATTAGAGATGCGTTGCGATTGGAACGAACTTTCGTAATACGCGGCGCCGCGTGTCAATTCTGGCGATCGGTTCCACATCCGACTCAGAGGGGAAGTGAGGTCGCCTTATGAGAGCGGCAAGGAGTGGCCATACTTGTACGTAGTACTATTACTTATACTGTGGCATGTCATAAATAAACTGACAGGTGATTACACCATGCGCTGCCGACTCAGCAACTCTTTCCTGGTAACCTCGCAAGAACACAACAACCCTCAAGGGAATTTTTATTTGACTGCGGTATTCTGTGAGGTGGAGGTACTTTCCCAATCGGTCAGCTTAAAAACACGCTATGCCCCGCCTCCCTTTTTGCTAGAGTATCGTTTGTCAGTCAGTACCACAGGCAGGTCAGGTTGGCTGTGGTTCAAAAATGATGAAGAACAACTCGGACCTCACAATAAAATAGCTACATACCATGCTAGTTTAACATAATGTCATTGTCAAGAATAATTTCTGTTCAGCTGTCCATACATTTTTTTTTCTTTTTCATGATGATCGGTTGAGTAGTTTCGGCGTGAAAGCGTGCAAACAAACTCGCATTTATTTATAATATTAATAGGGATTAGTAGAGTAGGAAACAGAAGATACTCACCAAAACTCTTCTTCCACCACTCATGACAGCGAGAGGGCCACCGGAATCGCCCTGACAAGTACTCATACCACCGGCACCGCTAGTGCAGATAGTACTTGCTTGAACAATCCCACCAAAAACAGCGGAGCATTGAGCATTTGGAATGATTGCCAAGTTGACAGAACTCAGCACCTGGTTATTTGAAATACTACCACCTGTAACAATGAATTCAAATAATTTTTAATGCATTCATGCATGAATAACTACTATCAAGCTGTGTAATGAACTGCCTATCAATCGAAGGGGTATACGCCACCACACTGTTCAAGTGCGTATTGGCGGCGGCCAATGGTTAACGACTGTCGTCTAATGACAACAACCGGACCGACGGCTTTATAAGCCTTCAGAAGCACGAAGACCGGCTACGAGACGACACGGAAGATGAAACGTGTTCCCAAGTGAACCAAATGCTTCTTTGCACCTTTGTTATGTATAAAATTTGACACTAACCATCAGAAGTTAGACCATATCCGGATGCAAGGCCAGTCTGTCCAGCGAAGTTTTGGTTGAGTTCATTTCCAGAAGGCAAGGCAATTGGCTGGATAACATCTGCAATAAAATGTTAACATTATAAATAATTTAACTTGGTACATTTTTAATTTGACATGGGGAGCCGGCATGCTGGGTATCCAACTTGAAGTGATATAACTATTTATAAGACCAATACTGGGCAAAACTTTATACATTTATTAACATTAGATTCTTATACAAAGTCTTATTTAAATACTCATTTAAATCTATTTAAATAATCTAACTATTCTATGATAATTTTTGTTATATAAGTGAACGACATGTCCACTTATATAACAAAAAAATATCATTTAAATTAACATTACAACTTTTTCATAGAATTTACTCAAAAACCGTTGGTCTTACGAAAAGTAATAATATCCCTTAGGTTCAGTAGTACCATTGACTACAGGCAACTTTCGGAGCTACAAACTTTCCGATGAAAATTACCGGTAGTGAGGGTTTACCCAGTGTAACATTTTTGGTGGTGCGTGCATCGACGGGGAGATCTAGGAGGTTGCTTAGAACTACAAAAGGTATGCTCGTACAAAAATTTGACCTGTCTTGTGTTTTTATTCCCCGGACTACATGTATTGACTATATGTGACGAGCTCGGTGGTCGAATGGTTAGCAATGGCCACTTTGACTCCGAGGTCGCGGGTTCGATTCCCGCACAAGACAAAAATTTGTGTGCATGAACATGTCTATCTTGGTCTGGGTATTTTCGATGTATTATAAGTATGTATTTTAAAAAAAAATGTATTTAAGTACATTTATCAGTTGTCTAGTACCCTTATCACAAGCTTTGGGCTTAATTTGGGACTAGATGGCGCTGTGTAAATTGTCCAGAAATATTTATTTATTTATTACATAACACAGTGACAGAATTCATTAGGTAAATTGCAACGCCTTTATAACTAACCGGCATAATTTTAACACGTACAATCAGCAAAGGTTAATTACCTTCGCGGACCACGGATTCAAAACCAAAATTTATTACATGAATGGCTTTACAATTGATAATTACGAACATTTAGTACATTTAACTTTCTTAAGATATCGTTACTCTAAATTCTTAGTCCTGATTACATGTTTGCTGAAAAACTTTCTAGGGTCGTGTGACAAGGAAGATAAATAATATGTAATTTAAAAGAAATCTGTTATTAATTCAAAATTTCACTCACTTGTGTAGGCAACAGAGTTGATTCTCAAAACAGCGACATCGTTAGCAACCGTGCTGGGATTCCAGTTAGGATGTACCGCGAGGCTTGTAGTTGGAACGCGAACACCACCGGAGAATAGAGTGTTAGAGCCGAGGACTACGGTCATGCCTTGAGAGGTGACCACACCATCAGTGTGGCAGTGAGCAGCGGTCACTAAACGGGTGTTGCTGATGAGAGAAGCGCCGCAGACCGAAGTGAAGATGAACAAGATTTGGATGACAAGGCCGGCCTGTGGTAATAAAAACAGAGTGAAAACTTAGGTCAAAATTTTTGACCTAAGTAAGTAAGTGTAGCAAAAAATCTTATATCATCTGATTTAAACTCAGTTTATTCTCCGGTTTATTTTAGTTTATTAACTCGTATGTCGCAACGAAGATCTGCACCTCGAAGGGGAATAGATTTGAAGATAGAAATAAGAAGTAAGTCAATTTATTTTAACTTTTTTTTTTTTACAATGCTAGCTTGACTACGCATGTAAAACTAAAGAGATTTTATCTGCCTTTTTTATAAAAAAAATAAAAAAATACGGAGCCACATATTATTAATTTAATTAGTTGTTTCGACCAACGTGCCAGAGGCGGGGGAGGTGAATTTTTCATTTTCAAAAATATTTATATTAAATATTTTTGAAAATGAAAAATTCACCTCCCCCACCTAGGTGGGATTTGAACCCACGACCTCTCGATGACCGGACGAGTGCTCTTCCAACTGAGCTACCAGGAAGGTTTGCGTTGGTGACACAGTGTGTAAAAAATTACTTAATAGGTAGATGACGCCACACTGTGACTCACGCAGTAAAGTATAAAATGCAAAAATTCGTCACCAACACAAACCTTCCTGGTAGCTCAGTTGGAAGAGCATTCGACCGGTCATCGAGAGATCGTTGGTTCAAATCCCACCTAGGCGGGGGAGGTGAATTTTTTATTTTCAAAAATATTTATAACACGAAGACACTCTCAAACATATGAGTATCTGTTTGATATCAGTCGAATTGTCAAATTAGTCATAATTCAGCGATAGGGCGACCTGTCAAATAACATTATGAGTAAACGATTGATGAGGTTAGAATTTTCAAAAGTCCTTTTTTAGCGGATGCCTACCCTATGATAACTACATGTATGCCAAATTTCAACCCGATCCGTCCTGTGTTTTGAGTTGTGCGTTAATAGATCAGTCAGTAACGGTTGTTTTCAATATCGTTTAATATTGTTGCAATTAATACAGAAGAGATCAGCTTTATTTACACACGCACAGGTAGGTCCTCGTAATGATATAACTTAGATTTCGCGGTCACTGATGTTTAGTTTCCATTATATTCCCAAACAGATAATAAATCTAAAATTGACCTTGTAACTAATCATATAACGCACAACATCGTAATCGGAGTTATTGATGAAGTGATGATGAATACAATATGTAGAAATCTTATATAATTAGTTATAACCGGTTATACCTGACTACTATAACTTCATTACCAAAATGATGATCCTACTGTAAAACGAACGAATGTTCATAATCAGCATCTCTTGGATTAATTTGTCAATAAAAAACTGTTCGTCACAACATATTTACCTGATACGGGACTTGAGATATATCGGTAACGGATCCACCGACAATTCTCTCTTCATTTGTGAAAGTTTCTTCTAACCTTCTGATAGCGGCAGCTCTAGGAATTCCTATTCTCTGATGGTAGTTGTAAGGTCCATCTTCATTTACTGCATTTACGGCGACGGCTAATGCCAAAACAATTGCTGCTGCCAATACCTTCATGATTAAAACTTAGTCCTCGACAATGTCTTGTCTTTTCCATTATGCACGTAAATATACTTTTCAATAATCTAATCTATTTATTAATCCTGGGATAATTAAATTGTTATAATTTATCTCCGATATAGATAGAACAAAACATTATTATATTCTGTGTTATCCTGGTTATCTCTATGGATTTTGAAAAATATTTTGCAATATCATGGTATACCTACCTGTGATTTCAATCATACATTATAAATCCATTTGCAGATCGAGCATGCGTGGTGCCGATGCGCGACTCGCCGCGCGGCGCCGTATTCACAGATTATGTAGAAATTTTTTGCATAGTTGCAATGCATTTGCATTGCACAATTACTTTCAGTATGTGAGTAAATAAAGTATATTATTGTATCTATTCTTCAGATATAGCAAACTGCATAATCATGCAACTTCTGTTTTCAATGAATTAAAGAGACAATGACAATACTGTACTAAAAAAAAAATACAGAAACCTTACAAAAAGTTATTTTCAAGATTTGTATTAGTTTTCTAAATTTATTTCTGATATAACAAACTTCTTCTTCAGGAAGCCACCATACAGGAAATTGACCTGAATGACGATGGTTCCACATGGAATGAGATTGACTTCATCTTGATATCCGTGATTGTCTTGACTTATGCTTTACATCTCAGCTGATTGATATTCTGATGAGCTCAGTACGGCCGCATATGGAGTACTGTTGCCATCTATGGGCGGGAGCGCCTAGATACCAGCTTGCACCTTGTGACTCGATTCAAAGGCGCGCGGTGAGGATGGTCGACGATCACAAACTAACAGACGGTTTAGAACCTTTAAGTCTGAGAAGAGATTTTGCGTCCCTTTGTGTGTTCTACCGTCTGTACAATGGGGTGTGTTCAGAGGAGTTGTTTGATATGATGCCAACGGCCTCCTTCTATAGTCGCACCGCTCGCCATCGACAGGGAATTCATCCTCACACATTGGAGCCTAAGTGGTCACGTACTGTGCGGTTTCAGAGAAGTTTTCTCCCGCGTACTGTCAAGCTGTGGAATGAACTGCCTGTCGAGGTTTTCTCAGGAGACTACAGCATGGGGTTCTTCAAAAAGGGCGTGAAGAGGTTTTTGCAGGGTCGGCAACGCGCGTGTGATGCCTCTGGTGTTACAGGCGTTCATAGGCTACGGTAACTGCTTTCCATCAGGCGGGCCGGATGCTTGTTTCCCACACTGGTAGTATAAAATAATAATAATAATTGCTAGGTTGAAAACGTATTAAAATGAACGTATGTATGTATGTATGGTAAAAGGCACATTAAATATCAATGTCAGACTGGAAAGGTTTGCGATTGATGAAGTCTACTCTCCGATCTTCAACAACTCATATCCAAAACCCCAAGAGGTTTCAGTTTGACCTCCTGAAGCACTTCGAAGACTTAGCGTCTCTGTTGATGAACTTAATAGTAGTTTGGTAAAGGCTGACCATGACATTGGATCTAAGTTTTAGAAGGCCCACCGCATGTACAAATTTCAGTTGATTTCAGTCCAAATTTTCAAATTAATGGAAAATCGAGAAATGAATTTACAGAGTTCAGTTGATCTCTGTAAATTGAATCACATCATCCTCAAATTTCAAATTAATGGAAAATCGAGAAATGAATTTACAGAGTTCAGATGATGATTCCTCATATCATTCGGCTGCTTAACAGGACCAGTTTCCTTGCGACGCGACATTAGCGGAACAAAGGCTCCAAGGTATTAAGACAGATTTAAAGTTATTATGCAGAGCTGTATACGAAATCTACAGAAACCGTTTTTTATTTGCCATCTAACCCAACAGCGAAATTGACCGGACATTTCATCGAGGATATCCCGGACGTCTGTATGAAATTAGGATGGCTTTCAAAAAATTAGACACCGGGCGATGATAGAATCACATAGGAACTTCTGAAAGCGAGTGGTAGAGCGGTATAGGCAAGTATGTCAATCTGGGATGAACTATTCAGTTAGGAGAGTAGACTCTCTCGAAATTAGCCCTCCAGAACACAAATGCGTCCAGGCAATCACGAACGATCTTCTCGTTCAAAATACCTCAATATCTTAAGACGCAAGTCTTTGACCAGCGTGAGTTTAACATGGTCTTTCACAATGGGCCTCATTAGAAAGCTCAAAATTGCGCAGCGAGCGTTGGGAAGAGCTATCGGAGCATGTCTACGTGATAATTCAGGAATGAGTATATCCGTAGTAGAACAACTAGGGTTACCGACATATGCTGATCCTTAGACTATGGGGGCGGCCTATTTTCAGCAGTGGACATCTTTTAGCTGAAATGAGGATGATGTGATTCAATTATGAAAAATATCCTGTGCGTAAAAACATTACGCACAGGATATTTTTCAGAAATAGGCGTATTCCTTGGCAATGATACAGCTCTTCGCATGTCATACATGTAACTAATTATATAAAAGAGCGGAGTCCCTAGATAACTATTTTATGTTTTTGTTCTAAACACCAGTGAACATGTCAAGCACATCCTCCACCCTCTTAATATATATGCATTGTATGTAAGACTGGGGTACTCCTACTTTTATAAGTAGGCCTTCAAACACAACAGGAATGATCCAATTCACACAATAGCGTATAGTAACATAGGTATAGTATATTTAAAAAATAACCGCGCGTGATAACCTTTGCATCTTTGGCCATATGAGCCTGACGGAAATCTACTTCTTTTTTAAATCGGTTGACAATAATATAGGTAATTTGATCTACACTTCTTTGCATGAATCTAAGAATACTGGTTTTCACGCGACTGTTTAATAATTGACAGACATAAACAGCTTTGTGTATGAAGTTCAGAATCTGATATTGTGCTGCTCTTTTTTTCATGATGATGGGTCCGGCGCTACTTCTAATTCAACATAGAAATGCCCATATCTAGCCCAGCTTTTGACTAAGAGCCAAATTAGGAACCAAACTTGACATCTTTTATGATATCACTGCTTTCGGGATCAGGAACTGGCTATTTTTTGCATTTATATAATAACATCTAAGTACATCTTTTTTTTTTATAGGAGGAGTTGGATAGCGTCGTTGAGCGTGTCGGTCTTATCGAACACGTAAGTTAAGCAACATCGACCATAGCCAGTCCATGGATGGGTTTGTATTATCTCGAGCTGTTCCGTGCTTCAGAGGGCACGTTAAGCCATTGGTCTGGCTGTTGTCATTAGATGGCAATCGTTAAGTGAAGTCAGTGGCCTTTGGACGGCTTGAAAACACTGGCCTCCGCCAACCCGCAGTTGACCAGCGTGATGGAGTATGCTCCGAACTCCTTCAATAGAGAGGAGACTCGTATCCCAACAGTGGGATAAGTAAGAGTTGACGATGACTTCTTTTTTTTTTAGTGAAAGGTTATGAAAAAAAAAATAACATTTTGTACAATTAATTTATTGAGCCTTTAATCTATTTAACTTATTACTAATATTTTCCAAGGTGTAGGTATGGTTTATTGAGCGGATATCCATGATACGTATGAAGTGATTCTGGCATAAGCTGCAGGGAAACCGACAGTGCATCCAGCCGCAGCACCGAAGGAAGTTGCACCAACCTAAATAATAAATTCATATTTAATAAATTGTATTAGAGTTACTTGGCCGTGTGGTTTCCGGCAGACTAGAATAGAATCACCACTTCTCTTCCCGTGGATGTCGTACAAGGCGACTAAGGGAAATAAATACATTATGAAACATCGATCAGGCCTCCCCAACCCGACTGGCCAGCGTGGGGAGTGTAGGCCAAATCCTCCTTCTGTCAGGGACGGACGAGAGAGGGTCGTGCTCCTGTAGTAGAGACTAAAATGACCTGATGATGATGATTAGAGTTACTACTGTTAGTAAGCATGTATGTCGAGTAATGGATTTATATATAGTATTAAATTAAAGCTACAATCGAGACTTTATAGTCAACATTTGCATAGCCAAGCGTTTAGTTTAATCACCTGATAGTTTATTCTTATTGTACTGCAAAACATTAATCTTTATAACAATAAAATATGTAAATACCATGATAGTTTATGATTATTATTTAGTCTTAGTACAAGACTAAGAATCATTAATAATATCAGAGACTTGAGCTCACTGACAACTAAGAGACTGATTTAACAAAACAATTATTAAGGATCTGGGAGCTTTGTAATGTTCTTATTAATAATTAGATTTAAAAGAGAGTATAAAAAGTAACATAATTATGTCAATCCAGAATACTCGTGTATTCTTAAAGTATGCCTAATAGAGCAGCTCGATGGTATCGTTGTGCGTGTCAGTCTAGTCGATCACGCAAGTTAAGCAACGTCGACCGTAGCCTGTCTAGGGATGGCTTTATTTATCTCGAGCTACTCCGTACTTCGGAGGGCACATTAAGCTGTCGGTTCCGGTTGTTGTCTAGATGACAGTCGTTAAACCAAATCAGTGGCCTTTGAACGGCTTGTAAACATTGACCTCCGCTAACCAGTATTTGAGCGGCTTGGTGAAATATGCTCTAAACGCCTTCGATTGAGGGGAAACCCGTATTCCAGCAGTGAGATAATTATATGTTGACGTCGAATACCTAATTTCATTCAAATCCTTTTCGCCATACATTCGGACATTTATTTTCAAAAAGTTTCGGATCTATGTATAATATAATTTTTGTTGGGTATTCAACAAAAAACACTCACCAAGACTCTTCTTCCACCACTCATGACTGCGAGAGGGCCACCAGAATCACCCTGGCAAGTGCTCATACCGCCGGCACCGCTAGTACAGATAGTACTAGTTTGAATAAATGCACCGAAAGTAGCAGCGCATTCTGCATTTGTAATGATTGCCAAGTTGACAGAGCTCAGCACTTGGTTATTTGATATACTGCCACCTGTAAAAAAATATTCGAAGAAATTTCAATGCATGCAATAATAAAATTTAATGTATTTACGAACATTGTTTTTTATCACAAAGAATTTATCGATGTGTAAATTGATATAAACTCTTTTGCAACTGGGTGATTCAAAAGTCTATTGTAGCATTGTAGCTAATGCTTTTACCTCTGTGTCTCGTAGTGGTTTTAGAATAATTAAAAAAAAAACTTTGTATGTCACATTAGGTTCTGTAAAAAGTATTCGAAGACTGACTTGCTTTAATGTTTCTTTTCTTGCTAGGCACATGCAAACTAATCTTTTAAAGTGGGAAAATTACATTATTACTCTTATTCACAAGAACGATATTCGAAGGCCGTAAAATGGAATAAAAGGGATTTTATAGTGCTGGCAACGCGAAAGTAATACTGCTACAGCGTTGGTGTTACTAGCGTCTATATGTTGCTATGGCTACTTACCATCAGCCGGGTTACATGCTTGTTTAGGATCCTTTAGTACAGTTTCAGCTAAGACTTACTTGCTTCTTTATTTAAAGATTTGAGGATATACATAAAGCAGTATGTCACAAATTTTGTGTCACGAAGTCCTGCAGGAAAATAATCCTTGTTTTTGTAATCTACTGCCAATGGATTGATAGTTTCTCTAGTAGAGATGTGGTTCAATGGAGTCAGGTCAGTGTGGCTACTGACCCGCATGCTTTGTGAAACTTCCTATGTATAAAAGTATAACACTAACCATCAGAAGTTAAACCATATCCGGATGCAAGACCAGTCTGTCCAGCGAAGTTCTGGTTGAGTTCATTTCCAGAAGGCAGGGCAATTGGCTGGATAACATCTGCAATACAATTGTAATATTATTTATCTTTATTATATTCTCAATATTATATGAAGAGCCCGAATGCTAATTAAGTAACTAAAATTTAAGTTCATAAATATATTTATGGGGCCAGGGGCTCTGCCCCCTTAGCACCATCTCTTATTGCGATTCAATAACTGAATAGAATGCTTATTCATGCCAATGAATAAGCGACTCTATTTCAAATGGAGTAGAGTCGCTTATTCATTGGTATGAATAAGCAATCTATTCAATTATTGAATCGCAATAAGAGATGGATTCAGATTGAATATTTTGAATTTAAAAATAGGTCTTAGGTTTAAGTTAAAGACATCTTCACTTTTTTTGGTAGAGCTTCAGAGTTCTTACCAGCTTTCGGCTTCGGTTTAGGCTGTAGGGCAGAACTGGGCAGAGTTTATACATTGGAATATAATTTGTTTTATTATTTTATGTAAGCACTTCATGTGAATTTCATCATGATTGCTTTACAGTGATTTTATTTTGATTACTCTCTAACAATAGTCCATTTTAAAGAATTGATAAAATTTCATTGCGATCCCTTTAGATTTTATAAACTGTAGCGCATTCATTATACAGATTACAAACATATAATATATATAGATATACGACGTACAAGTAACTAGCAGTCATATTTAAATATGCACAGCAAAAGGTAAGTAGAACCGCGGATATTGAATAAAATTTTCTTATATGAATGGATTTTTAATTATAAAGTGATATGATATTTTTGTAGAATTACAAAATGTTAATACACAAATCATTACCTAATATATCTTTATTCTAATTCTCGGTCCTAGTTACTTACTTGCTGACAGACATTTCATGGTTTGTGAGATAGGACATAATAGTAATAAAAAAATAAAAAAACTATTATTAGTTCTAAATTTCACTCACTTGTGTAGGTAACAGAGTTGATCCTCAAAACAGCGACATCGTTAGAAGCCGTGCTGGGAGTCCAGTTAGGATGTACCGAGATGCTTGTGGTTGGAACGCGAACACCGCCGGAGAATAGGGTGTTGGAACCGAGGACTACGGTCATGCTTTGTGCGGTGACGACACCATCAGAGTGGCAGTGAGCAGCGGTCACTAAACGGGTGTTACTGATCAGAGAAGCTCCGCACACCGAAGTGAAGATGAACAAGATTTGGATGACTAGGCCAGCCTGTTATTACAAAAAAAAAGGAGTCAAAAATTAAAAAGTGTTGGATTTTACATATTTCTAAGAGCCACGTGTACCAATGTATTAATCTGATTTAAACTCAGTTTTTACATTGGTTTATCAGAACTTACATCTGGATTTCGAAGGTATTTAATCGAGATTTAAGAATTGATGCAAGTGACCTTAAGTAATATATTTCAATAATATAAGTTGTTTTTGACACAATGCCAGGTTGATCAAATAAGTAAAACAAAATAGTTTCGGATACGTATCAAACAAAGATAAACAGGAATGATGTATGCTTAAATCCTGCTGAATATCTTGAGTTGGAAGTTTCAGAATTAGATTTAGGTGTTATTTTGCGGCAGTCAAATTTACAGACATGATCTACACTACTTTGCGTGCTTGTGCCAGCAATATCAAGACCTCGATATGATATTATTAGATAGATCCTCGTTATGATATTATTTTGACTCCGCAATTATTCGTTTGTTCGGAAACTAATCATTAATCTAAGATTAACAGAACTAATCAGATAATACAAAACTGTAGTCTGTGTTAGGCCAAGGTTAGACGCTCGTTAAATACAAATGTCGCACTATTTATAGTGCGCCCAACTTATCTATTCATTTGGACAAAATAAGAACTAAATCAATTATTACTAAAGTGACAGTTCGAATTTACAGTTTCTTCGCCACTAGCGCCACCAGTTACTGAACAGATAAGTTGGGCGCAATATACTGACCGTGTAATCTAGTGTATTGACAGATGTCAGTATTTACCACGGATTTCTAGATTTCTGAATACTGGTATTACAATTTGTGGTAAAAACTGCCATCCACCGCTACATTCTATTACACAATTAGTAAATACCAAGCGTCGATACGATTCTCTACAACAATGGAAGAGCAAATAGAGGTTTCATTGTAGCCAACGTATTGTGTATTGCTTTCTTTATTATCCAAACGCTCAGAAAATAATCTGAAATGCTTTAGTTTATACCTATTATTTCAAGTTTGAACCGTACCTAAACACGACAATGCTGATACGGTCCATATGAGAAGGTCTAGCCTTCTCGTACTGATGGACTAGAATATTTACTGAATGTTTAGCATTCGGCTTATACTGATGATCACTCATATCTAAAAACTTTTTTGAACTAGTTATACCTAGTTACCGTAGGTAACTATAAAAAGATTTATTAGCGAAAGCCAAATCTTATACACTAAGATCAACAATTTTTTGCAATAATTTGCAAATAAAGGACTATTTCTCTACATATTTACCTGATAGGGGACTTCGGCTATATTAGTAACAGATCCACCGACGATTCTCTCCTCAGCATTTTCTTCCAAAGTCTTGAGGGCAGCAGCTCTCGGTATACCTATTCTCTGATGGTAGTTGTAAGGTCCATCTTCATTTGCATTTACTGCAACGGCTAGTGCCAAAACAATTGCTGCAGCCAATACCTTCATTTTTTAGAATTATTCCTTGACAATCAAGTTTTTCTACATTTTACACGTTAATATACTTTTCTATAATCTAATCATTAATTATTAATCCTGAGATTATTAAATTGTTATAATTTAACTCCGATATAGACAGAGACATTATTATATTCTGTGTAATCCTGGTAATCTCTGTTGAATAAAAAAAATATATATCTCTGCGATATCACGGCACAGATAGATATGTGCGTGATATCATACATTTCATTAAAAAAAATATTGAGACCCTCTCGTAACAATTACGTGACGTATAATTATCTTAAAATAATTTATTGTAAGGGAGGTGTGAATAAACATTGCTTCCATTATAATAGTACGGTCGACCCTCTTAAGGGTAGCTCTTAAGTGTCTGTTAAGGATAGACAGTTTGTGTATATGAATTACGTGAAGGGCATTTAAAGTTTTAAAAACACTAGCTTCTACCCCCGGCTTCGCCCCGCGTAAACACCTGGGTAAAAAGTGTCTTATGTCCATAATATTATATAGAATATGTTATGGATGAAATATATATTATATGTGTTGTATGTATGCCGAATTTGATAAACGATACTGGAAATGAAGATTCTTATTGGGCCAAGGAACACTGAAATAGCACAGTAGCCACTGAACGGTTAAACCAATTTAGACTAAAATGTCGTTAGTTTCGAATTGATAACGCAAGTGTCATTGGATACACTTACACTATAAGAATTAAAATGATGAATTTTGACGCCGGAATGAGTATCTCGAATGTTTTTTCAAACATATCATGTCATCATCATCATCATCAGCCTGTAGCTATCCACTGCTGGACCTTCCCTAATGCCATCCACCATATGCGATTGTTTTCTTTCAGCATCGAGCTGCTTTCGGCCGTTCCCTTGAGGTCATCGGTCCATCTAGAGCAGTGTTCCGCAAAATGTGTGCCGCGGCACACTGGTGTACCGTGGTCACTAGTTGGTAAAATACTTCTTCAAATAAAATCTGATTTTTCATTTATGATGTTCCGCCAAAAATTTTCGTTTTCGTAGATGTACCTTAAACACAAAAAGTTTGCGGAACACTAATTTAGAGGGCGGGTGCCCTACGCTTCGTCGCCCCATACGAGGTCTCCACTCTAGGACTTTCCTCGCTCATCTGCTATCACTGACTCGGCAGATGTGGCCTACCCACTGCCACTTTAACCTATTGACTCTGAGAGCTATGTGAACAATTTGGTTCCCGACGAATTTCTTGCCCCCTTACCACTAACTCTTATTGCGATTCAATAACTAAATAGAATGCTTATTCATACCAATGAATAAGCGACTCTATCCAATTTCAAATAGAATCGCTTATTCTTTGGTATGAATAAGCATTCTATTCAGTTATTGAATCGCAATAAGAGTTGGTGGTAAGGGGGCTGTTTCAAACATATCGAGTGCGGTAAGTTTAATAAATTTTGTTTAATGTTATATCGCTTTTTCTTAAGAGCCCTATTACATTTGCACGCTGACGAGCTCTCGCGCAGTACTAAACCCGCGAAGGCCGCCGGTGCATCGTTTTTTGTAGTAATTTTGAAGTTATATTTATCGTTTTTATTGAAATAAGATAATACATTCATGCTACAAAGTTAATTCATCATGAAGTAACAATTATTCTCGTATAAATTTTGCTCAATAATATTGTCGTTTATTCGAGAAATTAACAGTTTACTTAAAGCGATTTTCGAAGTTTTTTTGGTTAAAAGAATGATTTTTTTTTCTATATTAAATCAATGATATTTCAAAATTCCGAGGCCGCTATGTACTATACGACTATATAACAAATAACATTCTATTTTTTTTATTTCATTTGTTTGGAACAGTAGTACAATCCAGGAGCTCAAAATAGTGAATGCGCGCATTTTATGAAAATCTTTCTCTGCAATTTTGGATTTATTTAAAAAGTGAAGCAAAATTTACAAAAAGCGAGGCCGCTACGTACTATACCAATAGCTATTCTGTACTATTCAATAAGTCAACATTGTTAATGTATTTTTGTTTTCGAGATCAAGAACGCCAAAATTGGCCATTTTACGCAAAAATCACAGTCAAAATGTAATATGGCTCTTAATTTTCTTCCTGTCCCAAAGTGATGTTATTTATTTTAATAAATACCATCACTATACAACGGAGCATTTCACGCATTGAGTAATAGTAACGAGATCTATTTTGTAAATGTCTTGTGTCAAACTAACTTCTCTAACATTTATAATAATAAATGCGATGGTTAAGTATGATTGTACATCATCGTCATCATCAACCTGTATCTACCCACTGTTTGTACATAAGGAAATTGTAATTTGGGAAAAACCAATACAGATATCTAATCAAAATCGTAGATAAATTTAATTGATGAATCCTGTGCCTGTGTATTAATTAGGTGATCGATGGATATTTTTTATCATTACGTCAAACAAATTAGGTAATTACAATTGTATGTATATAAATAAAATGTTGTACCGTATAGATACGATCGCGTTTATACTTGTAACAATTACTTTTTAGTCTCCCGCGTTATTAGGGATGCGAAACTGTTCAAGTGGTAAAATTAGGAACACTGGGTGGTTGTTTCTTATTCCGGTCCAACTAACTGAACTGATCAACTACTTTATTTTCTCAATGGTATGATTTTAATATTTGAAATGACTTTAATCAATGATGCTTACAACAGCATTAGCTGGTGATACCTGGTGGTTATTACTACTTACCTCATGATTTGGTAAATGTGATGAAAATTGTGAAATTCATCACTTTTACTGGTTTTTAATAATAATTGACTATGTGGTGTCGTAAAAGTAATAAAACAAACAAGAAACAATCTGTGTTAGTCAATATTTATATATGATAATGCCAATGTAATAAATTGTCAAATCGGTTAGCTTATAAACCGCTGAGCCACCATCTTTTCTTTCGCCAGATAAAGTAGTGGTGATCCGAACACATCTATTATTTGCTGTATGTAATTATTGTAATAATAATATTTGCATGCCGTGTAACGTACTCAAGTCTCGATTTTGATGTTTAATGCAATTTCCTACTGATTTTAAATACCAATCAGTAGAGAAAAAGTTAGCCAAAAATATTTTTTAGTATGTACATAATATAATGTTCCGACTAGTCGGTAAAACGGACTATTTTGTAGTCGGCGCCTAGTCGGCAAAGAGCACCGACTATCCGGCTTCTTACTTTGTATGCATTCCTCAATAAAATGTATGTACTCGTATATAGGAAGAATTTCACTTCTTTCGTTATTAAATTTTAATTGAGCTATTCCATTTTAATAAAAATAACAACTGTAGTGTCTTTATTTTTTACACAAAAACCCCGCCCTGATTCGTAAAAAGCAAAAATTTTAGGTACGGAAATTGTCGAATACCCCGAAACGAAACTGTGTTTGGCCGATTATCGGCCGACTTTACAACTGACTTATCGGCTATTCGGCCAACGTCATAGTCTGCCTCTCAAGTAATTTTATTATTATATCAGTTGGTTTCATTAGAAAATAGGGTATTTTCTAGTTTTATTCAACTGGTTAGTTGCTTAGAGCAAGGCGGCTACTTTCATAGTTGTACGAAACATAAAAAAAATCATATTTTATAATAAATACCTTTACTCTCTACTACTGAAACTGAGCCATTGCTGATAGTGAAGTTCACTATCAGCAATGCCCCAGTTTCATTTGTTGATAACTCGGGAGATATATGTATCGTCCGAGTTATACCGATTATGCTATGGCATACGGGAATTCCCCGCATACCATGACAGCTAGTGAAAATGTGGTTCGTATTTCGGACTGTTCCCCACAAACCTGAGACTGCTCCGTATTATCTAATCTCCTGCACTTCACATGCGGGTCACATCGACTGAAAACAGTTCAGGTCTTTCGGCATGCTTAAATAGAACATCTCTCACATCCAAAACAGTACATTAAAACAGTACATTTTTCCTTAATAGGCCGGCAACGGTTCGGCAACCTTGGTGTTGCTGATTTCTATGGGCGATGGTGATTACTTTCCATCAGGTAACCCACATTCTCACTTGCCACTGTCTCATAAAAAAAACCCGCATTCGGGCATTATCGAACAATGAAAATGAGCCTTTAGTCGGATCGGAGACTGGAAAAATATTCTTCATTGTATCTACAATTGCCTAAACTGTCTGCCAAGCGAAAAATCTAGATTAACCTAGGGTTGGAGGATTCGATTCCATGTTTGGAAGTGAAAAGTGTATGTGATGCTCATGTAGTAAATTCGAGATGCAATCATCATCATTGGCTTCCTCTTTTTCCATTTTATTTGGAGTCGGCGCAGTATGTCATTTTCTTCTATCCATCATTGAACGAGATCAAAGTCGGCAAAGAATCCCAGAGGGGAGAGATAGACCGATGGATACAGCTTACCTGGGCTGCCTTTGGTAAGCTTGAACTTGTTTTCCGATCACAGATCCCTCAAAGCCTCAAAACAAGGGTATGAAACTATTGTGTACTTCCGGTTATGACGTACGTTTGCGAAACTTGGACGTTTACCGAAGGGTTGCTGTATTGTCTTAGAATAACCCAGAGGACAATAGAACGGAAAATTATCGGTGTCTCTTTACGAGACCAGATACGCAACTCGAGAGTGGCGCGACTGAAGTAACAATGTGGACACTTATGTCGTAGAGATGACAAGAGGTGGAACCAAAAGTTTTTATTCTTGAGACCCAGAACAGGTAAACACCATGCAGGCAGACCAACAGCCGGTCGGTCTCGTTCAGGCCGAGATGGTCGGATGACATAAAAATGACGGCAGTATCGACCTGGACTAGGATCGCCGCACTGAGAATTGAATGGAGAGCACTTCAAGAGGCATATGTCCAGCAGTGAACCAGAACATAATGCTATAAAGAAGAAGGCGCAGGCGAAATAATCTGTACGGTAGCTCTTGTAAATATTACATGGCAAATCCAGTGTTCTTAGGTGAAATTCGTTCATAATGAAAATAAAAAACTGAAGTTACTACTTCTTTACTACCTGTTGGGGTCGGGTGAAACAAATGTAGAACTATTTGAGATGTTATTAAAACTGTCACCAAACAGTGAGAAGACACTGGCAATAGCTAGGCGAAGCTATTTACTTAAAAAAAATCTCATTTAAAAAAAATCTTTTCCTGTTTTTGCTGAACTATCGAAAAATGGTATCAGAAACTATGGAGCTATTATGGATGCTATTAGAACTCCACATCAAATAGTGAGATGCCAAAAATTTTAATGCTAAGTTCTGGTGACGTGTTAATAGATGATAGCTTAATTGATAATAAGGGAGCGTGGTGACGCGCTCTTGTTATCGACCAAGACTAAGCTATCATTACGATTACGTTATTGACTAATTTTTCCAATCGTATTACAATTTTTAAAAACTTAAAAATTAACGTTTAATCTGTAATTTGGTAGGCTAAGATTACAACTCACTCACTAATACGTCGAATTAATCTATTACTTGCTGTGTCCCATTAACCTGACTTCGATTTGAACACGTAATACTTGCACATAATTTAAAAAAAAAATTGGTTGTCTGTAAAGTCGGTTTACGGACGATAATTTTACGTGATAACGTCACAAGAAAACATCGGTATCATCGGTCGATAGAGGGGAAGAGAGATAGATGAGTCACAAGCCGAACGCTTAGTCCGATCGTACCTCTCTATCGCTTGTTCCGCGCTTTCGCTTGTTCCGCGCTCTCGCTTGCACGCTCGGCTCAGGCGGAACGTGACAATTAGTCATGCTTTTTCGACGTGCAGCCGGCGTTCATCGATTTATAAGTCATTATCACGTCAAAAATATTTTGTTTTGGATTATTGTTTATAACAAGTTTATTTCCTATAATAAACCTTATGTATACAAAATATATAAATATTTGATATATAGAAAAGTTGCAAGGAATCTCGCAACTGCTCAAATTTGTTCAATACTAACGGAAATAAAACAAGTGGTCGGGAGGGTCAATGGCGTCACTCAACAAGGGCTGTGTCATCGCGCTCGGATCCCACGGATCTTACTTCTAATCCTGTCCGTAATCAAAATAAATCTCGGATGAAACTTAGACCTTCGTCGGACTGAACGATTATGTGACACTGATTAATTTGGTTGATACTTTAATACCGATTTGTTCTGCATAGCACGTGAATATTTTTGATGGAAACACTTTTAGGTGCGCTGAGTAAGTACTTTATTTCGTGGTTAGTGAATGAAATTGGAGGAGCTCGATGGCGTCGTTGCACGTATCAGTCTAAACGAATACGCAAGTTAAGCAACGTCGACCTTAGCCTGTCTATGGATGGGTTTATTTATTTATCTCGAGCCCCTCCGTGCTTCGGAGGGCACCTTAAGCCGTCGGGCCCGATTGTTGTTATTAGATGACAGTCGTTAAGCCAAGTCAGTGGCCTTAGTCTTCGGCTTGAACACACTGGTCTCCGCCAACCTGCAGTTGAGCAGCGTGATGGACTATGCTCTAAACCCCTTCCATTGAGGGGAGACCCGTCTCCCAAGAGTGGGATGATTATGTGTTGATGACGGGACGAGGAATGAGACTGAGGCATTATGCTCGGGTATGTGACGAGTCACAGCTTGGTGTGATAACGCTCGTTTGGGTAAAGTCGGCAGGAAGAGAGCTAGAGATGAAATTTGCTTTTCTTTCGTGAGTGTATTGAAGTAAAGCTGATAAAGTGTTATTATTCTATTTCACTATTACGCTTAAGGGGCAAAGGACACCTGATGTTAACTATTTTAATTACGTTGGTCATTAATCCAAAGGGAACAGGGGTTCGGGCCTGGACAGAGACGGATCGGACCGCTTTCAATATTTTAACTGCCATTGACATATGTGCTTATCTATGTAATTGTTTGTTGAACAATTGGGGAGTGTTACCACCTATTTGTATTTCAATACCTTTTAGTATATATGGTAGTATATTCCTTAGTCAATTTAGGTATTTTTTACCTTACTATAGCGATGCAAAACGAAGGGTTATGATTTTAGAAGTCTATGCCTTGTCTATACACATGGGGCTTTACACACTTTTACAGATTATTCTCCTCAGTCTTCTGGATAATATGTCGGAGAGTATATATGTGATCTACGGTGCTGAAGCCTGTTCGGAGTCCAGATCTGTTCAGCTTGTTCGGGAGGTTGGAACTCATTAAGTCTGCGTGCGAGATGGTTCGTGATGACTCTCGAAAACAACAGATACACTCGGCTCAGAAGCGATATCTGCCTATATATTGTTCTTCAATAAGGCCTTGTCAACCTTCTTGAAGAACAGGATGTCGCTTCTGCTCTACGCTTTCAGAAGATCTGCTGCAACTCCGTCGTCACCCGGTGCTTTCCCGTTTTTGAATCTCATAAATACTTTTTATCAGTGACATCTACATAATTGTTGGTTGATAAGTTGGAGATAGTTACTACTTACTTACCTATATCTATTTTATATACAATTGGGTAATCAAATTAATTATTTTTTATCAATGACATATCATGAAGTATATTATTTCTACGCAATTATAAAATATATGTTGAGACACTGGATACTGTTTTTCGATGTCTTTTATATACAACTAGCTGCCCGCCCCGGCTTCACACGGGTAGAAAGTAGTGTTTTATTTTTCTCGCAATTTTTACGTCTTTTCTCTCCATAAGAACCTACCTTACACCTTAACGAAAATTAGCAGAATTTCGAGTTTTGCGCTTAGCAAATTCATTAAATTCATTTCTATTTAAATATAAGATAGGGTAGTAGACATCTTATTAGTTAAATTTGTGACTATTTATCAGTTGTTAAACCAGAAGTACAATAACTGTTTATTACATTATCTATGAAAAATGTACCTACTGAATGTGACGTCACTTTTAGCTTACTGAAGTAAAGTATTTATTAACGTTTAATTTATTTATAGAAAACTATATTAAACTAAAATTAATCTAAAAATCTATATATTTTATCTATAAAGAATAGAAAAGTTACCGGATAAAAATAAATAAACAGAAATTTATCTACAAATAAAAAATATCCCCCAAGATCGTTGCCTGTGGGCAGTGCTCACGGAAGACTAGCAGTATTACCTCGCTGGATAGCAATACTAATTCTCTGAGCAAGGTAATGACCAGCCTTCTGGTGACAGGACGTGTTGACTAATTTTTGAGAGATAATTTGTGGGCTGACGGGCGCCACGGCCCCAAAGTCTCTACCCCAAACAGCTCAAACATGTAACTGTTGCTTAAATTACTATATTTGCGCTGTTTGAGATATTCTGCAGAAGCCGTTGCGGCACCGGCCTTAGACTCTGTAGCCGTGAGGTACAATAATTTAAAATATTTATTAAATTTTCTAATAAATGTAAAAGGCTAGAGGAGTTACAGTTTCAAGATGTTTTGTATTATTTGTATTAGTGGAGTAATTTATTTATACTGCCCAATTTGACGTACTTAGGTATTCAGTTTTTATCTCAGAAGTCTTGTAGGCCAGCATGGCAGCGTCAACTGACAAGACATCAAGGTCTCTTGTCCGTTGCCGATGCGATTGGGGCTCCTCTTTTCGCTTACCATCAGGCGAAGCGGAGCCAATATGCTGAGCTAATATAAAAAAAAATAAAAAAAAAATCTCAATTCCAAGAAGAAAAAGTGATTTTATAATCACTTTATATTACCTTGCGTCTGCGAAAAAATTAAAACACCGATGACTGTACTTTGCACGTGCAATCACAAGAATCTTGTGTTTTACGGATGTGGTCTTAAAATATCATGATATTTTGAGGATATGGTGTTATGAGAATATTATGTTTTGCGAATGTGGTGGTTCACGAATGTGGTCTTATGAGAATATAATATTCAGCGACGGAGGGCTACGTACGCGTGTATCTCGTGGGAAATTTAATAAGTTACGACTGAAAAAAGAAATACTTATAAATTTTCCAGTAGGTACTTAGCCGTCTATGCTTTAATTACGAGGGCCCAATTAATTACTTATTCAAATAAAAGACAGAACCCTTTTTGTTACATGTCGTTTAAAAGCTGTAATATAGTAATTACGGTAATATCTCCCGCGTTGTTAATTCTCAATTGTGTATAAATATTTTCTATAATTTTATAACTAAACTCGTTAAAAAATTTGCTCCTAAGTCTTTGAAGAATCGACGATGCGAAAGATCATAGTGTCGGGGAGAGACAGAGCTCATCCTGAAGGGTACTTTTGGTCGCCAGGGTGCTTAAGCATCCATTCACGAAAGGGGTAACATGCGACCTAAAGGGATATTCATATTTTAATTAAAGGTTGCCGTTTAAGGCCAGAGCAGACCGAATGCTCGCGTGTGACAGCTCCGTGCACACGTAAGTCACGCATCTAGTCTGCTAGCATCAAGGATACTACACGTAGACTCCGTTGCTAACATCCAAAAAGTTTTCGTTGATTGCTAGCGTCCTTTTTAGTTTTACAAATACTATGTCTGCTACACGTAACGTGCCTCTGCACGCCGCCGCGCTGCATCTGGTATGCTCCGACCTTTAATGTGTATTTTTTGTACAAAGTGAATGTTATTTTAAAATACCCGAATTTCATTCACGTTGTATAAATAATATTAGTTTTAATAAATATTAAAGCCGTCTCAATAAGTCAATAATTGTTATTCCGAATGATATGTAAGATAGAGTTGAATTATTATTATCATTATTTACTTTAAATTGCTAAAGTGTGAGCTGAACAAAGCGAGTTAAGTATTCAGAACAGTATAATATACTAAGCGTAGCTTGCGTTATAGGATAGGCGGACTTGTTTACTTACCTACTTCACTGACTCATCGAGCCAAAGAGGATCCTGGGGGCCTACCGCCGAAGCTGAAGCCGACCATTGGATTTTTTGATTACGAAAATCAAAGTTTAGCTTAGATTGGCGGTGATTGTGTTTAGCTTAGTTGATAGAAATCATAGAACTCTACCGAGTAAGCTGAACATGTTTATCATTAACTTAAACCTAAGATCTATTTTCGCATACAAAACATCCGATGGTAATCGGCTTCAGCTTCGGCGATAGGGCCAGGGGCCCCCCTGGCCTCCGACACCAAAAGACGCCATCTGTTTCTATCTTGCACCACTTGGGATTTATTTGTAGAGCGTCAAGATCCCTGGATACTTCACCTTCCCATCTGTATGCATTCGACTGAGTTGGGAAGCATTTATAAAACTTTGGCGTAGGTATATAGGTACGCAGTGAGTGTTCGATTTTTAAATAGTTCCGAAACTAAAATTATCGTACCAGTTGCTACTTTAACATATTTTATGTTTCGTGAGGCATTCTCAAGTAATTTAGAGAAGTTGCGACATTCGGAAACACACCTAAACTCATATATTAGTAACTCAGTCTCCTTATAACTGCTTGTCTTCAACTTGTTATTTGGATATTTCTATCTCACATATATAGTTACTAGCGGCCGCCCGCGACTTCGTACGCGTGGAGTTAGTTATTTGCAAATAATTTTTAATTACATTCGAAAAAGCTAAATACCAAATGAATGGAAAAAAAATAAAAAAAGTTAAAAACAATCAATATCTAGACGAATTTTTAAAATCAATGAAGTCGACGGATATTATTTTTTTAAACCTCTTTGTAAAACCTAAAGTACTTTTTATTGTTATAATAAAACATCCCTCCTTATAGTTGTTTTCAATATTTTTTATACTTAAATATCATTTATAGCACATACATTATTAGCACACCTCCACACCATCTATAGAGCATACATTTTAAATTTCAAGTCTCTTTCGTCAAAAACATAGAACTTTCATGCAAACTTCTAACCCCCGTTTTAACCCCAAAAAGGGGTTGATTTCTAAAGATACATTATTAGTACACCTTCACACCATCTTTATAGCATGCATTTTAAATTTCAAGTCTCATACTTCAAAAACGTAGTACTTTCATACAAACTTCCAACCCCTGTTTTAACCCCAAAAAGGGGTTGATTTCCAAACATACATTATTAGTACACCTCCACACTGTATATAGAGCATACATTTTAAAATTCAAGTCTCTTACTTCAAAAACATAGAACTTTGATACAAATTTCCAACCCCCGTTTTAACCCCAAAAAGGGGTTGATTTCCAAACATACATTATTAGTACACCCCCACACTGTATATAGAGCATACATTTTAAAATTCAAGTCTCTTACTTCAAAAACATAGAACTTTGATACAAATTTCCAACCCCCGTTTTAACCCCAAAAAGGGGTTGATTTCCAAAGATACATTATGAGTACACCTCCACACCATCTATAGAGCATACATTTTAAATTTCAAGTTTCCTACTTTAAAAACATAGAACTTTCATACAAAATTCCAACCCCCGTTTTAACCCCAAAAAGGGGTTGATATCTAAAGATACATTATTAGTACACCTCCACACCATCTATAGAGCATACATTTTAAATTTCAAGTTTCTTACTTTAAAAACATAGAACTTTCATACAAACTTCCAACCCCCGTTTTAACAACAAAAGTAGGTTGATTTCTAAAGATACATTATTAGTACACCTCGACACTATCTATACATTTTAAATTTCAAGTTTCTTACTTCAAAAATATAGAGCTTTCATACAAACTTTCAACCCCCATTTTAACCCCAAAAAGGGGTTGATATCTAAAGATACGTTATTAGTACACCTCCACACCATCTACAGAGCATACATTTTAAAATTCAAGTCTCTTACTTCAAAAACATAGAACTTTGATACAAATTTCCAACCCCCGTATTAACCCCAAAAAGGGGTTGATTTCTAAAGATAAATTATTAGTACACCTCCACACCATCTATAGAGCATACATTTTAAATTTCAAGTTTCTTACTTTAAAAACATAGAACTTTCATACAAACTTCCAACCCCCGTTTTAACCCCAAAAAGGGGTTGATTTCTAAAGATACGTTATTAGTACACCTCCACACCATCTACAGAGCATACATTTTAAATTTCAAGTCTCTTGCGTCAAAAACATAGAACTTTCATACAAACTTCAAACCCCTTTTTAACCCCAAAAGGGGGTTGATTTCTAAAGATCTATTATTAGTACACCTCCACACCATCTATAGAGCATGCATTTTAAATATCAAGTCTCTTACTTCAAAAACATAGAACTTTCATACAAACTTCCAACCCCCGTTTTAACCCCAAAATGGGGTTGATTTCCAAAGACACATTATTAGTACACCTCCACACCATCTATAGAGCATACATTTTAAATTTCAAGTCTCTTACTTCAAAAACGTAGAACTGTCATACAAACTTCCAACCCCCGTTTTAACCCCAAAAAGGGGTTGATTTCCAAAGATACATTATTAGTACACCTCCACACCATCTATAGAGCATACATTTTAAATTTCAAGTCTCTTGCTTCAAAAACATAGGACTTTCATACAAACTTCCAACCCCCATTCTACCCCCTTAGGGGTAGAGTATCGTAAAATCCGTTCTTAGCGGATGTCTACACCCTATAAGGAACCTACCAGCCAAATTTCAAGTTTGTAGGTGTTATAGTTTCTGAGATTTCGTGATGAGTGAGTGAGTGATTTTCTCTTTTATATATATAGATTAAGAAAATTAGGGGAATGAGTCACACAAAAGTTCCCAGAAAAGCCGCTGAAGGAATGAAACTTTAATACAAAAAAAATGATTTTTTTATATATGTCAAATCAATTAACCTACACACACAAAGAAATTTTAATACGGGTTCTATGAGTACAAAAAATATAGATTCAATAAAAAAGATTGTTAATGCCATTAGTACCGTAATCAATGTAAATTGATCATTTATTTCTACTGCACTAGAATGAATGAATGAAACATTTATTTGTTTCTCTAACATACATATAATGAGTTATTTCCAGTTTTATAATTAATTACTTTTAATCACAAGTGAAATTAAATGTTAACAAACACAGGAAAAGAATCCTATGTGAGCCGTAGTCACAAAAAATTACTATATCTCAGCTACATGTTTAGTTCTAACTTCTAACGAACAAAACGCTGACAATTCTGCTTATACATGTATAACTAATATATATAATATTAACTATATATCTTTGGTTTAATTCAAATACTTAATAATACTTGTAGTTACATCTCACCGCTTGTTTGTCCCTACGTGTGTCGTAAACTCAACAGGCGTGTAATGACCCTTCCGTATTATAAAGTCTTTTTGCCGCTTTTACTAGAGAAATTATTTCCTTTGCCCTCACGTCGAGCAGAAAAGTACCTACATTTGAGTTTGTTTTAATGGTTTATTTTTTATTGTTACTAATATGTTTTAATTAAATGTTTGGAGATTTTTTTAACACTGTTGGTAAAAATAATTTAGAAATTGTTACTAATGCTATGTATTTAGTTCTAGAAACACAGTTAACACATAGTTTGTTCTTATATATCTAACCAGGGAGCAAGGTGCATAGTAAATATATCTCTACTATAGTATGCAAGTATTATATACATAAATGAACCACACCAAATTTTGGAGTGTAAGTGGTTAATCAACATCTTTGAATCAAAGCCAACTTCACCTGCACGCGGTGCACTCTGCTGACTGACAAACTAAGCTCTGGTGAAAAGAGAGGTAGGGAGCGTAATTGTAAGCTACCCGACTGGGGAATGTACCTCCACCTCACAGAATACCGCAGCCAAATAACGGTTCCCTTGAGGGCTGTTGTGTTCCTGCGAGTGAGTGAGGTCACCAGAAAGGTAGGAGATGCTGCGATGGCAGCGGGGGTGGCGGTGCGCGAGCGATATTTTATGTTGCGAGCGTTAATATGGCTACGGTAACCGCTTCACATCAGGCGGGCCGTATGCTTGTCTGCCACCCGACGTAGTATAAAAAAAAAAAGAAAAGGAATCCTACATTTTTCCAAGATAAAAAGACTTATAAAACTCCTTCACCTTTCGATAAATATCCCTTTAAAATCAGGTGAGCCTTTCCGGAGATTATCCCGGGCAAATAGGATGGCCTCATCAATTTTATTTATTGTTGTTATGTACGTATAGATAAACCGATGACCTCAAAAAATCAGCTCGAAGCAGATGGAAGCAGCTGGATACTAAAAGTAGAGGACTGCATATGGTAGAAGCATCGGGCAAGGCCTATGTCCAACAGAGGTATACCTAGGCTAATAATGATGGTGATGTGTAGATATAGAAGTGATCACTAGTGGAACAATTTTGTATGCTTATAATATAATAAATAAATAATAAATAAATATTGTCAGACAAATTACACAGCGCCATCTATCCCTAAAGTAAGCGAAGCTTGTGTTATGGGTACTAGACAACTGATAAACGTACGTAAATATATATATTTTTTGTTAATACATACATAGGATACATAGAAAACACCCAGACTAAGACAAACAGACATGTTCATGTACACAAATGTTTGTCCTATGTAGGAATCGAACCCACGAGCGTTGGTGTCGAAGCCGCGTCATTGACCGCTACGCCACCGAACTCGTCGAAATATATATTATGTTTATTACGGTAAAGTGCTTAAAATAGTAAAGTTATAACAGAGTTTTAAAAATACAATGAAGCTAATATGGAAACAGCTCTATGCAAGAGTTTTAAAAATACAATGAAGCTAATATGGAAATATCTCTTTGCAAGATTATTTGCATAGAGTTGTTTCCATATTAGCTTCATTGTATTTTGAAAACTCTGTTATAACTTTTTGATTAAGATTATTTGTTTATCCTTTACTCACTCTCACTAAAGAGGAACAACGGATCCATTTGAGCACAAATGTATTAATTAATATGGTATTAATGATTGAAGAGTTATAGCCGTGGAGAAAGGCGTACTGACTTGCAAATTACACTTCTTTAGGCTTTTAATGCCTTATTTGCCATATTGCTGTCTCTAACATAGCTAATAGAGGAAGTCAAATTTCAAAAGCTTCTTACTCCTGCTAATTTCTTCTGATTAAATTCGTTGTGAGTTCCAATGCAGCCGTAGTTTTTTTTACCCCCGGGACTGCAATGGATAGGAGACACAGTGGTGGGAATGTGTGGTGGGCCCATAAGATACGTCTGTTATCGATAGACAAAAGACATTTTTAAGGCAAGTCAGTGGCTTATTAGTTCTGTCAATATCGACAACAGACATCGCAAACGCGCATACATCTATGATTTTTTATATGTTGTAAGGTCCCTTGAGAGTAGTTTATGTCCAAATTTGTCACTCTGAAAACCCTGTGCTGCTCGAACTATTGCGATACTTTGGCATTTTTTTTTAAATCTACTTTGAGGAAGCCTTTTTCGGATATCTTTGTCCCATACTTTTGTAAAGCTAACTAAATTTGAATTCATTTTGAACCTATTTAAGTGAGTTAGACTTTACCGATGGCGGAGATACAGCTAGTCAAAGATGTTTTTTTTTTCTAATTCCTAACATATACACAATCGTAGACACATGCGCATTTGAGATATGTGTATCTTTTTGCATAAACGATATAACACTTGGTTCCCACAGTTCAGCAGCGTGACGAAATAGGCACTAAACTCCAAACCAAAGTATCATAGTCAATACGTAGTCAATACTATTTTTTATCCTGTGGGATAACGATTGTCTTGAAGTTAGCAAGATTATCTAATTTAAGGGCCTATTATATTACGAGACTTTTAGTCTGTCATGCATTTTGTCGTTTCGCTAATATCAGTATGGTGTAAACGAGACGATGTTATGATACCTGAATACCTTGTCGTCTAATAGACCCTTTAGAGCTAGGGCGGGCCATTTACATTGTGATAAGATATGGACTATGGTTTTTAGTAACAGATTTGAGAAAGAATCAGTGACAAGATTTTTTATTTACTAATTTTTAGGGTTACGTACCGAACGGGTAAAACGGACTCTATTACTAAGGCTCCGGTCTCCGTCCGTCTGTCTGTCACCAGGCTGTATCTCATGAACCGTGATAATTAGACAGTTGAAATTTTCATAGATGATGTATTTCTATTGCCGCTATAAGAGCAAATACTAAAAAATAGAATAAAATAAATATTTAAGGGGGCTCCCATACAACAAACGTGAGTTTTTTTGCTCGCAATTGATAACGGCAATAACTAGACGCTTGAAATACTCACATAATATTTAGTTATATGTTCACTTTAAAAATAAATTATTAAATAGAAATAAAACAAATTAAGGGGGGCTCCCATACAACAAATGGGATTTTTTTGCCGTTTTTATAGATAATGGTACGGAACCCTTCGTGCGCGAGTCCGACTCGCACTTCGCCGGTTTTTTTTCTAAAATACCACAATATTGGATATTTACGTAATAGCCATTTCTCTTTGTAAAATCTTCACAATATAAACGCAAGGAAAACTCAAATACCCTAAGGCTTATTGTAGGTATTTACGGCAGGTAATTCATTCATCAAAAGACTTAATACATCGTTAAGCTCCCTTAAAAATTGCGATTATTCAAGCGCGTGCCTACACACGACATCGCAGAACACGAAATGTTGTTTAATTTTTCAAGTAGGCAGGTAATGTAGGCAAGTTGCCGGTTCGCGAATGTAAAACCTACAGGATAAAAGTTTCTGTTTGAGGCCACAGCCAGCGTAATCCGACAGTTTCCCGATGTACGAGTAGGTACGCCCCTCTCTATATCGAATAGTGCGAATTGTGAAATGAATGGAGTCTCTTAAAGACTTTTAAAAAATACAAAATTTTATCGTTACACAACTTCCAACATTTGTGGTATTTACAAACATAATACGGTAAGTCTATTTCTGAGTTACAATTGATTTAAATTTGTATTACAATGAGTAATAAAATTTTAAAATTTTGACGATGGGAAAAGTTTAAAACAAATTGTGAATAAGTATTTTATCCAAAGCTCCTTAAGGTTTAATATTAATTTGTTTATTCAAGAAGAAAAATACAAAAACCACTAAATTAATTTATTATAAAAGCATTACTAAAGTAACTTAATTTTAACTTAGTATTTTAAAGCCACATTACAATTACGATAACCCAATTAGACACAACTAAACAGTTGTACCTAATTGGAGTATTGTAATAAAATTGTACTTGTGTTGTTGTTGATAAGGGTGCCCGAAACGAGCAAACGGACTGGAAGGAAAGTATTTTATTTTCTGCATTGGAATTTAGTGGAGAAAAAATAAACATTCTGAGAGAAGTTAATACATAATTAATTAGGTATAACTCGGCTCTATTCCATTGTGTATTCTAAAGAAAAGACTTAAGGCGGGTGAACACTGAATTTTCTACTCTTGTAACAAATCCACGTCAGACCACTGGCGATAATCCAACAGTTTGTGCTTTATCACGACTATTTCCTCAATAAACCACATTGCAAATTATATGCAATTGATACACATACGAGATGTATCAACATACAATAGTAAATTTAGAACTTTTAATACGTAAAGGTATTTTTTTATTGATACACAATCAATAAAAAAATAACTTTTTAACGAACGTGCTATTTTATTTCTGATCGATTTCTTGATTAAATAAATGATTGGTTCTTTTTGTAACATTAGATGTTGCAAAAAGCAAGGTTTTCTTTTAAAACGTAATAAGACAAATTTGGTTAAGACACAATTAGGCAAATGTATATTTGAACTTGGATGTTTTGTAGCTTAACCGCCTTATTGTACGTGAAAGCCGTACGTAAATAGTAATTCAAGCAACTTTCAATCTGACTCTTTAGTCAGAATTAATGGTTTTCTCAATTTCGGGCTCCATTAATTTTTCAGAGGGCATGTTTAGCCGTTTCGGTCTCGGCTGCTGTCATTATGACAGTCAAGGTCATGTCATTGACTTTTGGGTTACTTGAAAACACTGGCCCTCGGAAATCCATGATCCCAATAACTGAGCAGCGTGGTGAAGTAAGCTTTGAATAACTTATACTCCGGCAATGGAATAAATACGGATTGTTGATTGTTGAATGTATTTTGTGGTACGACTTCTATTAATGGGGTGTATATGGCTCACCAAGATCCTTAGAGCAAAGCCAACCTCACCTGCATGTGGTGCACCCTGCCAACTAGTAAAAGAGGGTCTGGCAAAAGAGATGTAGTATATTTGTAAGCTTGCTAATTGGCTGCGGCACGCTGCGGTATTCTGTGAGGTAGTTCCCTCGTTGGAAGCTTACAGATACGCTGTAGACTACCCTCTCTTTTGTCAGAGCCTCTTTCGCTAGTCTGCAGGGTGCACTACTTGCAGGTGTGTTTACACTAAAAAAAAGCTGTAGTGCGCGAGTCGCCTGTGTAAATTATAAAAACACATAGGCCATTCTTTTACAATTTACTATTCTATTCTAAAATCAAAATCCAAATATTCGGCCGAATGTACCTACTGTATTCCATTATCTTTCTATTCGGTCGATCTCCTTATTATTCGGTGCAACTAAATTTAGAACTTTAATACGTAAAGTTATTTTTTTATTGATACACAATCAATAAAAAAATAACTTTTTAACGAACGTGCTATTTCATTTCTGATCGATTTCTTGATTAAATAAATGATTTGTAATTATTGTTTCTATGTGGTACAATAAATATCAAATTCGGACTTCTGTTTCGATGCAGTGACAAAAAAAGGAGCAGGAAAAATCAGAGCATGCGGTTGAAACTTCTTATTTTCATTTTGGAGTTCAATGCTCTCAGGACACGTATATTTATCTATGTATATATTATTTTGACAGCTAGGAGCGATATAACATTAATAGACATTAGTTTACACAATTCGTGGCTCATTTGCATTGTATATCATTACGGACAGATGCGGCATTGTTGTCACGAAAATTGTGATTGATGTACGTCCAAATTGCACCATTCAGAATCGAGTATCAGCCTACGCTTCAGTCTCGAAGTTCTGGTTTGCACAAATAGGGCACTTAGAACTGAAAATATTCCCTTTTTTTTTCAATAGTTTTATATTATATAATTATTTTTATATTATTTTAGTTTTATATAACTAAGAGAAATTATTTATTCTAATAAACTTAAGCTATAAACAATAAGTACAATTCAACTATAAAACTAAACTACCTAAAATTAAATAATACTTAAAATAAATAAATAAATAAATACATTTAAATTAAAAATAATTAAAATAAACTAAAAACAAAACTAATCTAATAAACCGCTGAACGTGGGCAAAGTTCTCAATATGCTGGCCCCGTTGCCTCGTTGGATCGCAACACGATTAAATTATAATTATCAATATTAAAAATTGTTTTATATTATAGTATTATAATACTATAATCTCTATTTTTACTCTTTGAATACGTACAATTCTATAGAATTGTACGTATTCAAAGAGTAAAAATAGAGAACTGCAATATCAGTACTCAGGCGGAGCTCAGCGGATTACTTAAGCTACGCAAGATAACTTCAACTTTGAAGAGCTGAAGAGAGAACCACCATACCCTAAAGGTCATCGTCAACCCTTATTCATCCCACTGCTGGGATACGGGTCTATCCTCAATTGAAGGAACTTAGAGTACGCTGCTCGATAACTTGCGGGTTGGTGGATGTTTCAAGCCTGATTGACTTGGCTTAACGACTGTCATCTAATGACAACAGCCGGAACCGACGACTTAACGTGAATTCTGAAGCAGGGATGAGCTTGAGATAAATAAACCCATCCATTGACAGGCTACGGTCGACGTTACTTAACTTGCATGTTCGATTAGACTGACACGGGCAACGACGCCAACGAGCTCCTCACGCATAAATTAAAACTTAGAATTAATTTGTTTACTAGATACGTTTTCGGTATTTTCAATGCCAGCACCTATTGATCGCGTAGCGGCTTAAAGCCTTTTGAAAAGTTCCAGTGATAAAAGATTCTTAGATAGCTTTTTTGTGCACCTTTGAAACTGTTAGCTTAGAACTAAAATGCACTCAAAAACTTTGAAAAATTATAAAAGAAAATCTTGTTTTAGTGTACTTGAAGGTAATTTAATAAACTTCATACATACACCTTCTATGTTTGTGTTAAGGTTTACATTCATTCGTTATTTATGCTAGATTGTAGTCCGTAATATTAATAATGGTAAAGTAGGTACATCCATTCCCGTCCAATTTGCATACGCCACTGTACACTACACTGGAGTGTTTTATTTTGACAATAACATGTAACCTAAATCACTATGTTTTGTCCCCGGCCTACCGGAGTGTCGTAACAAAAGGATAACACGAAATGTGATTACTCAGCCGGCACTAGCGTTTGCATGTCATGACGGTAGTGAATTACTGGACACGGACGCTGCGGTGCGGTTTTTACCTGTTCTCTAATAAAAGTCGACAAAAAGTTTCAGACCAGGAGCTAGGGTCCATTTTTTCATTGCTACTTTTGTTCATAACAATTTATTGCGTGTTTGAGAATTGGAAGAGATAAACTGTTATTTACCTGTCTTTTTAGACTTTCTTTCTTGTGTACTTGTTTTCTACAAGCTACTTAAAGTTTACATCTCTCAGTTTACGCCCTTTAACTTCTGTATTAACTACACAAAGTAGGTTATTGACGCACGCACACTATCGTCGGCGTTCAGTTCAAGCGGATCGTATGCTTGTCCCCGACGTAGCATAACAAATACTATACCAATGCCCGATTTTAATATAATTATGTGTATTGTACATTTTTATTTTCACATTTTAACTATTACTTAACAAGCTAACAAAATTAGCAAATTTTACACGTTTCAGTCATATTTTTCTCATACTTGATTATAACAAAATGTTATAAATACTATCCCTTGGCCTATCCAGCAAGCGAGGCCGATAAATGTTCACACTCGGACGTTGTAAACATACCATGACATGTTTGGAATAGAACAGGCTACACGAATCCGAGCACGTGTTATTTTCCACGAAACGAGAACTCTTGAAAAAACCATTTTGTTAGTCTTTTTGATTTCTGATACATATTCCATGTATTGTCAATATTACCGTTATTGTTGGGATATGGCTTTGCCCTCAATCGATGGGGTTTAAAGCGTACTCCACCACATGGGCATCGCCAGGATTACTTTCGAGGAGATGCATTTGCATCTACGTCCTAATAATAACTAATAAAAAAGTATTTGTAATTATACATTTTTATATCGATTAAATTATTATCCAATTTGATTCGCGTGGATCAAATTGGATAATAATTTGTGGATCGAAATTTTTGTGAACATTAACGAATATATCTGTTCGTCCTGGTCTGGGTGTTTAAAAAAAAATGTAATTTATCAGTCTAGTACCCATAGTACAAGGTTTGCTTAGTTTGGGACTAGATGTCGCTGTGTCAAGGAATATTTATTTATTTATTATACCAATAATTAAACATATATTCCCAATTAAGTTGAATGCTTGAACAAAAATGTCTACTAGTTTTGAAACGCATACTAGTCTAACCATTATTTATATTGCCTAGCCCTAGAATTTCGAATAATTTCATTTATGTCGGTATTATGGTTATATGATCTTTGGTCAAACCTGTTTTACTCTTAGTGTAAGCAGTATAAATGTAGTGTAAGGCAGGTGCATGGACATAATAAAACGCTAAATTGCCAAACCAATTTCTTAGTTACTTAGGTAGCGCCCGACAGGGTTAGACGACCGGCCGAAATGACCACTGAACTTTAATCTTCTTCCGTGAACGCGTTGGCTTCCGTTTAGTACAACTGGCAGCTTCTTTTCTCTGGGTTAATTCATTAAAATCAACATCGACACCCATATTAATTCAATTTTTTTTATTATGTCGGGTGGCAAACAAGCATAGATATAGTAGATTTAATATTTTTATAGCCATGCCTTGTTTCATGTAATTTACCTTGCTATAAATTAAATAAATAGATTCCTGAACATATTATATATATATATATATATATATATATATATATATATATATATATAAGTTTGGGACTAGATGACGATATATAATAATAATATAAACAAGGCATGGCTATAAAAATATTCAATCTACTATATCTATGCTTGTTTCTTAGCTTGTATTAAGGGTACTAGATAATTAAGAAATGTATTAAAATATTTATTTTTTTGTAAATATGTAGATATGATACATACATGTTCATGCATACAAATATTTGACATGTACGGGGGTCGTACCCACGACCCCGGAGTAGAAGTAGCCATTACTAGCGATTCGACCACCGAGCTCATCAAAATAAATAGGTAGAGAATCGGTAAAAGGTAGAGAAATTCTGGAAGCTTGCAACCTATCTCCATTAAGTCCGTAAGACGAGCTCGGTGGCGTAGCGGTCAATGACGCGGCTTCGACACCAACGCTCGTGGGTTCGATTCCCACACAGGACAAACATTTGTGTGCATGAACATGTCTGTTTGTCTTGGTCTGGGTGTTTTCTATGTATCATAAGTATGTATTTACAAAAAAAAAAAATATTTACGTATGTTTATCAGTTGTCTAGTACCCATAACACAAGCTTCGCTTACTTTGGGGCTAGATGGCGCTGCGTAATTTGTCTGACAAATATTATATATTATTATTAAGTACCCTCAGTAAATTTACAGCAGTGTTTGTTTCTGAGAGTAAGATTACCAGAGCTCTTGAAAAAGTGCTGAAAAAGTCTTGAAAAAGTTGACGTCACGTTATCACTTCATGTCACACTGCAAATGCAGTGTGACATGAATCTGACATGAAAATGACATCTATGCGGAAGTGATAACGTGACGTCAATAGAACCAAATAATAAAGTCTTCAACAAAAGTGTCTTCCCCGGCCTTACCTACCAGATACTTAAATTCTGGTTGTTGGGTTGGTGGTTCAACCGTGCGGTGGTGAGAGCTGTGATTGAGAAATTCGATAGAGAACCAAAGTTGTCGACATAGCTCTCAGAGTCAGCATGTTGAATGAAATGGCAATGTGCCGGCCACATCTGCCGTGTCAGTAAAAGCGGATTGAGGGGGTAAGTCCTAGAGTGGCTATGCACATGAAAAGAACAAAAGCAACAACAAACAACAAAGAGGTCGAAAAATGATTTGGGGTGTAAGGGGTTCATCAACAGCTTTGAGCCAAAGCCAAGTTCACCTGCACGTGGTGCACCCTGCTGACAGACAAACGAGGCTCTGGCGAAAAGAGAGGTAGGGCATAGCATATTTTTAAGCTGCCCGACTGGGGAAGTACCTCCACCTCATAGAATACCGCAGCCAAATAACAATTCCCTTGAGGGTTGTTGTGTTCCTACGAGTGAGTGAGGTCACTAGAAAGATGGAAAGGAAGGAGAATTAGGCTGGCAACGGATCGGCGACTCCTTGGTGTTGCTGAACTCCATGAGCGGTGGTGATTGCTTTCCATGAAGTGACCCACATGCTCGTTTGCTACCCTCTCATATAAAAAAAACTGAAAGGATTTCGGAAAACGGAGAATGGTAAGTAGCGGAGGACCTGATGGAAAGCAATCACCACTGCCCCTGGAGATCAGCAAAACCAGTGGGTCCCCGAGCCGTTGTCAGCCTATACTCTCCTTCCTTTCTTTCATTTATTGGGTAGGACTGGATAAGATTGGGGAAGACCTATATCCAGTAGCAAGTACATATAGCTGATGATGATGACTGTTCACCATCTCACTGATTTTATATGGAAAAAAGTTACTGTAATTTATTTAAAGCAATCTGGCGTTGACCGGGACAGGGTGAGCAGTAAATTCTTTACTCCCCCAACAAATCCGCGATAGTGCCGTGTTTTATTTGGGTCAGACTCCGTCGCCCAAGTACGCTCATGTCTGATAAGTGCTGCTTCTAGTGAAATAGTTTACCTTGGTAGCACCACAAGCACTTTAGCTGTAAAATATTACGCATTGGAGTAAAATGCATTAGGTGACTTTTATTTTGTGTACATTTACCGGATTTAACAAGAAATTAATAATCAATACAAAAAAACCCGCTCCAAAATTCTAACAGTTTTTTAGAGGTATAGGTAGCTTACTACCATCTTCAAAGCCAAAGCCAAACGCGCCTGTGCGTGGTGCACCTTGCAGACTAGCCAAAGAGAGGTAGGGGCAGCATATTTGTAAGCTGTCCGACTGGGGAAGTACCTTCACCTCACAGAATGCCGCAGTTAAATAACAATTCCCTTGAGGATAGTTATATTCCTGCGAGTGAGCGAGGTCACCAGAAGGAGTTGCTGCGTTGGCAGCGGGGGTGGCAGCACGCGAGCAATATTTCTTGTTACGTGCGTTAATATGACCACACGATAACTATTTCACATTAGGTAGGCCGTAAGCTCATCTGCCATCTGACGTAGTATACAAAAATCCATCCAATTGTTCTCGATGCCATATTGTACTTATGCATTATGCATGTACTTCCACAGCTGAGCTAAATTTTTATACATCTCATATGTTGAAATCTAGGGTCCTACCGCCGAGGATGAAGCGGATTCTCAGGTTGCACCGGCCGTGGTCACAGGCTGACTGTCTCAGGGTCAAGGTATGTAAATACCCTTATGCATGACCGCGTTAATTCCCGTTATTATATTTCATAAATACATTTCAAAGATTTAATAATACGCGATATGCTCAAAAATAATATTATTTTTTCTTCGGCAGTCAAGTAAAAAAGTATATTGCCTAATAATTCGGAAGCAGAATTAACTCATGAAAAGACGCAAATTTCTGATTCTAAAGTACTAACACAGTATAAGTAATACTACTATTGTATCGGCTTAGACTACTGCTCAAACAGTATAAAGTTTAATTGTTTTTATACAACGTGAGGCGGCAGACAAGTATACGGCCCGCCTACTGTGAACCGGTTTCCGTAGCCATAAAACACTCACAGGATGAAATATCGCCCGCGCCCTGCCAACCCCGCTGCCAACACAGCAACTTCTTCCTTCCCAGTGATTTCACGCACTCGCTGGAACACAACTCTCAAGGGACTATTTGCCTGCGGTCTTCTGTGAGGTAGAGGTACTTGCCCAGTCAGGTAGTTTACAATTACGCTGTGCCCTACGTCTATTTTGCCAGAGACTCTTTCGCTATTCGGCAAGTTGCATCCGGGGTAGTATACTATTCAGATTTGGTAGCAACAGGGGAGAATTACCAAGCGTTCAGACGATTTTGCAATTCATATTATTGGAATCGATGTGTTAGGTAACAACTCAATGTTTTAGGTCCCCAATAGTGTTAGAAACTTAAAATCCGTGGTGCACCGCAGTTGAGCTTCACTTGACTAGCCATCTCTTTAGGCTTTTAATGCCTTATTTGCCATATTGCTGTCTCTCACATTGCTAAGAGGGGAAGTCAAATTCCAAAAGCTTCCTACTCCTACTAATTTCTTCTGATTAAATTCGTTGTGAGTTCCAAGGCAGCCGTAGTTTTACTCCCGGGACTGAATGGACTTGTTCATTGCCTTTTTTGGCGGTCGCCGCTGTTAATTCTGGCTACACAGGAGACACAGTGGTGGGAATGTGTTGTGGGCCCCCCTGTCCCGTTAGTCGGCAGGTATGTAGGTCTGTAGTCTAATAATAGTTTTGGGGTGTAAGTGGTTCATCAACATCTTTGAACCAAAGCCAACTTCACCTGCACGTGGTGCACCCTGCTGAGTGACAAACGAAGCTCTGGCGAAAAGAGAGGTAGGGAGCGTAATTATGTACCCGACTGGGGAATGTACCTCCACCTCACAGAATACCGCAGCCAAATAACAATTCCCTTGAGGATTGTTGTGTTCCTGCGAGTGAGTGAGGTCACCAGAAAGAAAGGAAGGAGATGCTGCAATATTTTATGTTGCAAGCGTTAATATGGCTACGGTAACCGCTTCACATCAGGCGGGCCGTATGCTTGTCTGCCACCCAACGTAGTATAAAAAAAAAAAAAAATAAGGTGAAGGTGAAGAAGATACTGAGCTAACAGAAGATCGCTCGCAGAAGGATCCCAGTGGTATATACGATCGATATGTGCTATTTTATACGGTTACAATTACGCTCTGTGCGCCTTGTTAGTCAGCAAGGTACACCACGTCCAGGTGAGGTTATTTTTGGATCAAAGATGGCGATAAGCCACTTACAATCAATAAATTCAAAATAATTTATTTGCAATAAATAGGGTAACATTTAAACAGATGTTATTTAAAACAAATCACCAGCCTATTTAGCCATTATAAATAGCATGCAAATTTAACAAATTTTAGCCTAATTAAAAATATTTAGAATTGATCAATTAATATTAAATTTGTCAATAATCAAATTATACATCACTAAGTCTATTTATTAAATAATTGTAAAATAGCATTCAATGTCCGTGGAATATAATGAAACTTAATTAAAAAATGTAAATAATATAATTGATTTAAAAATTCAGTTTAGTATTTAAAAAATATTAATAGACAAATATTAAAGTTCAAACTTTTGTCGCACACATTATTATAAAATATTATTAGTTAAGTAGTCACATTGTTATTAACATTGTTTATTATTTAAAAATTCCTGTATAGTGTAAAAACATTTGTCTAACAGCCATTTATTTAATTTTATTCTAAAACGATTTAATGGCAGTTCACGAATGGATCCGGGTATCTTGTTATACAATCGAACCACCATAAAATAACAGTTTTTTTGGTATAGTGTTGTCCTTGAAAATGGTAAAAATAGTTTGGATGGATCCCTGGACAAATAATTTCTATTTTCATTTGCTTTCCTAAACAGCTCTGGATGTTTCTTCACAAATAAACCTGCCTCCAAAATATATAGAGACGGTAATGTTAACAATCTTAGTTTTTTAAATAAAGGTCTGCATGAACAGTATACATAAACTGTCTATCTATATGATACGCAAAGCAGTTACAAAACCTTGATATAAAAATTTGCAGCCTGTTGACAGGTAATATTAATATAGGTGTCTATTATACCATCCCTTAATTTCAAGTTATGTTCATAGGTATGAACTTCTACCAGCTTCTACAGCCAGTAATATTGGTCTGCTAGAACAAAAACCTTTGGAGTCGCAGTTAGTCTCTTTTTCACATTATAATTTGAAAATATTTCTGAGAAAGTAAATTTACCGGTAGTACTGTTATATTATGAATGTAATTATAACAGATATCTAATACTGCTCGAAAATTAGGTTTAAATTAGTTTCTAATTTAAACTCAGTATTAGTTATTAATTTTTACAAAAACTAATAATAATGATATTTTATTGTTTTGCACGTAAACAGTCGTTAAACGGACATTTATTTTGGAGTTTCTTTTTTATTATAAAATATTGCTCTAGATAACTACAAAAGCCATCGCTCTTGCGCTGACTTTTCGAAAATTTGGCTGTGTTTACTATTTTTTTTTCTCAGCAAATTTATATGAAACGAGTATAAACTTACTAGTTTATTATTAAAGGTTTATTAAACAATGTCTGGTATTTTTTTCGAATTGTTTCCTTTACAATATCTATAAAAACCAGGCTATTGTTTGAATCCTGTTGACCAAATTCGAGAAAACTGTTGTAAAATCGAGGTGGATTTATCCAGTTTAATGTATTAAATAAAGTTTTATTTAATAAACAATATTATTAAATAAAGTTTTAATTAAATAAAGTTTTATTTAACAAACTAGTTTCGTTCGACTGAATTAGAACGATCTTTCTTAAAATGTAGTCAAATATATTGAGTGTAGTATGTATATTTATGAGAAATGAAGGGAAAAAGTTAAGCTTGTTAAGTTAATTTTTTTTTTTTTACAAAAGAGGTGCAATTTCAGGTACGGGCTCGTAAGCTTGGTCTCTTATAAGTGTTTTTTGAAACATTTTGCACAAACATCAAGACAAAGAGGCGCGGTCATATCTCATAAGGTATTTCATTTCATATTATGCACATTTCACAGAGTATTGGTGTACTGTCTACTTCTTTGCTAGTTAAAATATTTTAATATAGTTAATGCAGATAAGCAGCTGCAATTATTTCCTAATCCAAATCTCCTGCCGCGAAGATATGACGAAGTTTAACTAAAAGTTAAGATTTAAATTGGGCTGCGGCGGGCCGTCCCAGCAAGGGGAAAACTTATTATAAAGGGTTGTAAATCAAAGTAATACGTTCTTAGTCAATTAAGTAGACGGCTTGTGGTTAAATTTAAGTAGGTATAGAACAAACTTTTGTACAAAATAGGTATAGTATGAAGGAGTTGCTGTCATGGCAGCGGGGGTGGCTGCGCTTGAGCGATAGCTACGTTGCAGGCGTCTACATATAGGCTATGGTATTCACTTCATGAAAACTTGTCTGCCACTTAACGGATAAAAATAGGACAAATTTTGTAAAATAACAAAATTTTCCATCACTTTTGTTTCTTTCTTAATAGTAGTATCAGGCTACTTGCCATATTTTTAAATAAACATTGTTAGAAACTTAACCAAATAGTTGCTGTTGCATAACAAAATTTTCCTATTTTTGAGCCGTCAGGTACTCCGCCAACCTGCATTTGAGCACCATAGTGGAGTATGCTCTAAACTCCTTCGATCGAGGGGAGATCCGTATCCCAGCAGTGGAATGAACAAGGCTTGATAACATGTGCCGGAAGGTGGAAAACAAGCATACCGACGAAACGTGTGTAAGTTTTTTTACAACATATTTTGTACTATGTCTCAAGTTATTTATTCTGTGCTTAAGAACTCTACCGGAAGAGCTTTTGTGATGATAAAACTACCATTGCATTTTTTCTACTACTTATACTTTAAATTACATATTTCTTTTAATGCAGTAATAAGTTAATAAAAAAATTGGAGAAAAAATAATGTTCAATGTTATATTAGGTTGAACCTAATGATAATTTTATATATTCGATTAATATATATACTCTCAACATAAAATATCTAAGCACATACTATGCTTGGCACGTAAGGAATGGATCATAAATGATTCGTGTAACGTGCCTAATATAATCGCCCAGGGGCCCTACCTAAGCTGAAGCCGATTACCATTGAATATTTTGATTTGAAAAATAGATATTACATTTTAGTTATTGACAAACATCTTCAGCTTAGTCGGTAGAGCTCGAAAGTTCCTACCAGCTAATCTAGCCGCAAGTAACATAAAACTAAAGCTAAAGTTTGATGTTCGCAATAAAATCTTCATCTTAGCCGGTACCCTGGTCTTGCTTTCAATAACACCCATATTTTTTATGAAAATCATGCGTTATTTTTTTTATGCATTAGTAACTTATTAGAATAAAACATCAAATTGCATATCATCCACAAATACAGAAAAAATGGTAGGGGTTGTGAATACTGAAAAAACGTGCCGTTCCTGGCTGGTAAGCAAATCCGGATTAAACGCAGTCCTAATTGAACCTTCGAGAGGGTGTCGGATCAATTAAAAAAAGCGCTACTGGAGTGCCCGTGATATTCCACTGCAACGTGAAATTTGCTCTCGTCAATCCTGAGTTCAATTTATTTGCTAAGTTATTTAATTTTCTCACTTAAAAGTTAATGCTATACGACTATACAAACATTCTCTTTTAGTCAAGCTTAGGATGTATCACCCTAACAACGTTGACTTGACCGAGTATCACATTGTTAATCTTCTCAATCCTTGCGACCATTTATGGGTAATTAGCGCATATGTAAAATTACTCCTAGGTGGTTTCCCGCGATACCGTCGCGTTGCATTAATTGTCGCCCATATATAATAACAAATATAATATAAAACTTATGTTGTTGAATTTTATATTATATAAGCCTGCAAAATAAAGATAATTCTGTACCCATTTATCAGGTAATATATTATTAATTGAAGGAAAGCAGGCTAAGGCTAAGTAAAACACCAAAAGTTTATGTTGATTGTTAAAAAACTTAATAAAAAATTCTAATTTCCTACTGAAAGAAGTTTTAGTCCAGCTTTGAAAATGGGGTCTATATGAACCCCACGCGATGAGTGTTTGTGTATGTTTTTGGACACGATAAATAAAGGGTTTGTAAGTAAGCTATTTGAAACAAAACCATTTTACCATTTTATAACATAAAGTAACACGTCAAGAAAGAAAGTAACAAGACATACATAAGAAATAAAATGTCTACACATAGAACTGTCCAATAAATGTAAGGAGAAGTCATAGATAACAATGTAAAATAATTCTTGATTTTAAACAAATGAAATGCAACGTTGACCCCAAAAAGAGTCCTCTTCATCCTTCGGGAGCGGCGGCGCTTTGTTTCGCGATTCCTTCCTCTGTTTCTGTAATTTAATACGAAACGTGACGTTATCCTAACAATGCTTTTGTGTTAAAAATTGTGGCGTTCTATGTGTCTTTTAAAATACTATTCGTTTAAAACCAAACTGTGTATTTTTTTGACGTGCAACGTCTTATAATTCGATGGAGCCGGCTGCACGCACGAAAAAACATGACTCATGCGGAGTTCGCTCTGAGGCGTTCCATTAAAATTTTGTTTTGAAAAATGCAATTTTTCCCCACCAATCTAAAGACTTTTCTGTCATCTAATGACAACAGCCGGAACCGGACAGTTTAAAATACTCTCCAAAGTACGGAGGGACTAGAGATAAAGAATCCCATCCACAGACAGGCTACGGTCGATGTTCCTTACCTTGCGTTCGTTGCTGGGCTTTGCAGGAAAATAAAGACTCTATGTTTCAACAACACACTTCCACGTCACGTTTGTTTGGAAACACCGCAGAGGGAAGTTGATTCCACAATTTTACCGCTCATTTCATAAATAAAATCCAAATTGTCTAACCACAATCATGTTTTTAAACTATTTTGACCTTTGTTTTATTATTTATAAGAGTTATAAGATGGTTAAGAATGTCAATAATTAAGGAAAAGTTGCTTGAATGTCTCTTAAATAAATTCTATTATACTGTGACTGAGTATATAAAAGACAAATTTATCAATTATTAACTAACTAGCGCATCCGACATACGTTGTCCTGTCTTCTTAACAATGAATATTGAATTCGAAATGGTTTCGCGCAATCTGTCAAATGACTGACAGTTCTGTCAAATGACATAAAGTAACATTGCAAAAGTTAATACAGTCGTTCAGTTTTTGTTTAATTTTCTATTTTTCCACACAACTTTCAAATTTTTTTCTTTCATAAGGAACAGTTTCTCCTGACAAAAAAGAATCAACGAAAACAGACCAGCCGTTCACGTGTGATGCTGTGATCAAGGGAAATAGGGGTCCATTTATATAGAAGATTGTTGAGATATAAGTATGGTTCTTGATTTTAGAATTATGTGATTTAAGTAAAATTTACTAACGTAAATTTGCATACCCTTCCGAGGGTACAATAAGTTGGATACTTATGTAATTGTAACATGTTTTGTACCTAATTTATAAATTTATCTTATGTTAGCTTCGGTCAATTACCATTGTAAGTCCTATCACACTCAAATAGTATTGGTTTAACCTTTTCATCCACAAATTTAAAACTTTTTCATATAAATGGTTTTAGCTGTTGACAATTTTAGTTTTTAGATAACTTTTTAGGGCCAAATCGTTACGTTGCTCTAAATATTATGTTTGATTCGTGTTTTTTGTGAACTCGGTTATTGCGTTCTATTGTCAGTGTAAACTTCTAAAATTGATTATCGAAGCGACAAACAGAAATAAATTGAGCTATATTTTTTGTCTATTCACATCGCGAGCCAAATGAACTCATAACGCCTATTGGACGGTATGTCTCTTTTATTCAATTTCTTTTTATTTACGCATCTATAAATATTATGTGTCTGTGCAAAATAAATAAAAAAATGTGTGTTTTATTTCTAAAACATATAGATACTTAATCTGTGTTTTATAATCATCATCATAATCAGGTCCATTTTAGTCTCCACTACGGGAGCACGACCCTCTCTCGTCCGTCCTAGACGGAAGGAGGATTTGGCCTACACTCTCCACGCTGCATGCTGGCCAAACGGGTTGGGGAGGCCTGATCGATATTTGATAATGTATTTCACTATTTCCCTTAGTCGCTTGTACGACATCCACGGGAAGAATCGAAGTGAGTCTGCCGGAAACCACACGGCCGAGTAACTCTTAAATATGAATTTATAATTTATGTTGGTGCAACTTCTGTGTTGTAGAATGAATCCCTATTAATATTAATAGTAACAGGGGAAGTACCTCGACCTCACAGAATACCGCGTCCAAATAGCAATTGTTTTGAAGTGAATGAGGTCACCAGAAAGGAAGGAGTTGCTGCTTTGGCAGTGAGGGTGGCGTCGCGTATAAACATACGGCCCGCCTGATGTGAAATGGTTACCGTAGCCATTTTTTGTCTGTCACCCGACTTAGTTAAAAAAAAAAAGATAACACTCTACTAGAGTTCTATAGTAGCTCGTAGCAACTAATTATACAAGATCGGGATTGATGTTATTAGACCTGTCTACGAATCGTCGTCGTTCAACCCTTATACATCCCACTGCTGGGTTACGGGTCTCCCCTCAATCGAAATGGGGGTTTAGAGCATACCCCACCACGCAACTCAACTGCGGATTGTCTATGAATACTAACAAGTATTTGTTTAATCCTCATCCGACCTTCCTCGCGTTTAATACATTTTCATAAAATACACGCAATGACAACGCACGTTCGCTCATAAAAAAAGTATAAAGTTCTGTCGTATTTTGCGTAAAGACATAAAGCGACGGCAATATGTTTACGACCCATAAATCATATAATAAATCGTAAAATTTCATTGTCTTTCTGTTTGTTTCTTGAGAATATGCGATAGTCGTTTATGAAAAATTGCAAGATTTCTAATTTTTTGACGCGATAACGTCTTATAAATCGATGAACGCCGGCTGCACGCACGAAAAAGCATGACTCATTGTCACGTTACGCCTGAGCCGAGCGTGCAAGCAAGAGCGAGGAACAAGCGATAGAGAGGCACGATTGGCTCAAGCGTTCGGCTTATGACGCATCTATCTCTCTTCCATTCCATCGGTCGATGTGTTCTTATGAAGTTATCACGTAAAATTATCGTCCGTAAACCGACTTTACAGACAACCAATTTTTGGATGACAAATAAGTACCAATCTACGCTGGCTGATGGAACGCAAATTAATAGACCAGCTGCGTTAACCAACTCTTCAAAACTTTTATTTTTTCCACTTGGGGTTGTACACCGCGATCTTTAAATGAGTGAAAAAAGACTGGGTAAGTGCCTCCAACTCACAGTATACCGCAGCCAAATAGCAATTCCCTTGTGGGTTGTTGTGTTCATGCAAGTGAGTGAGGTCACCAGAAAGGGAGGAGTTGCTGCGTTGACACCTTTTTAGGGTTCCGAACCTCAAAAGGAAAAACGGAACCCTTATAAGATCACTTTGTTGTCCGTCTGTCTGTCTGTCTGTCTGTCTGTCTGTCTGTCTGTCTGTCTGTCAAGAATTTCTATTTCGAGAATGCGTGGAGGTATCAAGCTGAAATTTGAACTGTATACACAGGTCTACGGTCCCATGAAGTTAAAAAAAAATCAAACTGCTAAGTTTACATAGAAAAAAGTTACGGCCGTTTATTCAGCAAAAAACGCATATTTCGACACACGCAAGGGAATCAAAACCTATAGGGTACTTCCCGTTGACCTAGAACTATGAAATTTGGCAAGTAACATCGTTATAGACTACAAGTACAGGAATAAATCTCAAAACTATACATTTGTAAATAGATCTTAAAAAATAGGGGGTCTATATTTTTTATAGGGTGTCGAAATTTCAAATTGAAACTACTAGTTCAAATGGGGTATCATATGAAAGGGCTTGATGTACACATTGCAAAATATATTTTATTTATTTTTTCGACGCATTATTTCTTATTTATAATGAAAAATATCAAATTTAATAATGATACTACGTACCTACGGAACCCTCGGTGGGCGAGTCCGACTCGCACTTGTCCGGTTTTTTTTTATATTACGTCGGGTGGCAGACAAGCATACGGTTTACCTGATGTGAAGCGGTTACCGTAGCTATATTAACGCTAGCAACATGAAATATCGCTCGTGCGCCGGCCACCCCTGCTGCCAATGCAGCAACTCCTTATACTACAAATTAGTTCAAGCCATTTAAATATTTGTGAAAGTTTTGGGTGTGTTTGGGACGAGCCCGGTGGTCAAATGGCTGGCAATGGTTACTTTGATTCCGAGGCCGCGGATTCGATCCCCGCACAAGACAAACATTTGTGTGCATGAACATGTCTGTTTGTCTCGGGCTGGGTGTTTTCTATGTATTATAAGTTTGTATTTACAAAAACAATGTATTTAAATACATTTATCAGTTGTCTAGTACCCATAGCACAGGCTTTGCGTTTAATTTGGAACTAGATGGCGCTGTGTAAATTGTCCAGAAATATTTATTTATTTAAATAATACAAAATCAAGTATCAGTTCAATATAACAAGCATAACATCAAAACGAGGAGAACGCGCAGATTGGACACAAGTTTGTGCCGTGTGCCGCGGGAATAGAAAACGTCAGGCAACTCGTTGAAAGGCTATTAATTATGAGAAAGGAAATTGAAACCCCAGTGGAAATGGAAAAGTAATAAAATGCAACAGCGATTGCAAGATGAGTGCCGAGCCCGCTGCCAACTGGAGCGATCTCGTACTTCTTGTGTCGCTTTTATAAATGAGTTGTGTGGATGTTTTGTGGTAAAATTGTACTTATATATTTGACGAGCTCGGTGGCGTAGCGGTCAATGACGCGGCTTCGACACCAACGCTCGTGGGTTCGATTCCCACACAGGACAAACATTTGTGTGCATGAACATGTCTGTTTGTCTTGGTCTGGGTGTTTTCTATGTTAAGTATGTATTTACAAAAAAATGTATTTACGTATGTTTATCAGTTGTCTAGTACCCATAACACAAGCTTCGCTTACTTTGGGGCTAGATGGCGCTGTGTAATTTGTCTGACAATATTTATTTATATACAAAAATTTTGTAATCTATACATGTGTATTTTTTTTACATGAGACGGGGCAAGCATACGGTTTATCTGATGGAAAGCAATCATTACCAACCATGGAAATCAGCAACACCAAGGGGTCGCGGATCCGTTGCCGTATACTCTTTCCTTTCTTTCTTTCTGGTGATATCACTCACTCGCAGGAACACAAGAATCCTCAAGGGAATTGATATCTGGCTACGGTATTCCGTGAGGTGGAGGTGCTCCCCAGTCGGGCAGCTTAAAAAATACCCTAGGTTATATATACCTATAGCTATGTCCTAGGTACCTCTCTTTTCGTCAGAGCCTCGTTTGTCATTCAGCTGGGTGCACCACGTGCAGGTGAGGTTGGCTTTGGTTCAAAGATGTTGATGAACCACTTACATCCCATATAGGTATATAAAACAAAGTCGGGTGAGTTACACCATTTACAACTCAAGAACAGCTGGACCGACTTTTATGATATTTGATTTCTTGGATGACTCCCGAACAGCAGAATAGCTGTTCAAATATCAGAAAAATTAATGAAATAAAAATTATGATGAAATTATCAGGACTAGGTTTGTATGTATGTATGTTTATATCCACTGGAATGAGATGGGAATGGGAAGATTGAGTCACAGCAAAGCATGGGTGGGTTGCTATGCTAGTCGTATAAAATTACCAAACTTAGATCTTTCAGTATGCATCTTCGACTTAGTAGTTAGTTATGCTTAAAAATATATGATTGACTAGCGGCCGCCCGCGACTTCGTACGCGTGGAGTTAGTTATTTGCAAATAAATTTTAATTACATTCGAAAAAGCTAAATACCTAATGAAAGGAAAAAAAAAATTAAAACAATCAATTGATTGTTTTTAATTTTGATAACTAACTCCACGCGTACGAAGTCGCGGGCGGCCGCTAGTATATAAATAAAGGGATTATATATAATGACCACGAATTTTTAGAATCAATGAAGTCGACGGATATTATTTTATAAAACCTCTTTGTAAAACCTAAAGTACTTTTTATTGTTATAATAAAACATCCCTCCTTATAACATATACATCGTAAGTATGTAGTTGTTTTCAATATTTTTTTTACTTAAATATCATTTAAAATCCTTCTGCCATAATTACTTTAACTTCAATAACATTGGATTTTCATACAAATTTCCAACCCCCGTTTTAACTCCAAAAAGGGGTTGATTTCTAAAGATACAATATTAGTACACCTCCATACCATCTATAGAGCATACATTTTAAATTTCAAGTTTCTTACTTCAAAAATATAGAACTTTCATACAAACTTCCAAACCTCGTTTTAACCCCAAAAAGGTGTTCATTTCTAAAGATACATTATTAGTACACCTCCACACCATCTATAGTTAGTGAAGAATATAGTTATTGAAGTAAGAAACTTGAAATTTAAAATGTATGCTACATTTTAAATTTCAAGTTTCTTACTATAAAAACATAGAACTTTCATACAAACTTCCAATCTCCATTTCAACCCCAAAAAGGGGTTGATATCTAAAGATACATAATTAGTACACCTCCACACCATCTATAGAGCATTTTAAAATTCAAGTTTCTTACTTCAAAAACATAGAACTTTGACACAAATTTCCAACCTCCGTTTTAACCCCAAAAAGGGGTTGATTTCTAAAGATAAATTATTAGTACACCTCCACACCATCTATAGAGCATACATTTTAAATTTCAAGTTTCTTACTTTAAAAACATAGAACTTTCGTACAAAATTCCAACCCCCGTTTTAACCCCAAAAAGGGGTTGATTTCTAAAGATACATTATTAGTACACCTCCACACCATCTATAGAGCATAAATTTTAAATTTCAAGTCTCTTGCGTCAAAAACATAGAACTTTCATACAAACTTCCAACTCCCGTTTTAATCCCAAAAAGGGGTTGATTTCTAAAGATACATTATCAGTACACCTCCACACCATCTATAGAGCATGCATTTTAAATTTCAAGACTCTTACTTCAAAAACATAGAAGTTTCATACAAACTTCCAACCCCCGTTTTAACCCCAAAAAGGGGTTGATTTCCAAAGATACATTATTAGTACACTTCCACACCATCTATAGAGCATACATTTTAAATTTCAAGTCTCTTACCTCAAAAACGTAGAACTTTCATACAAACTTCCAACCCCCGTTTTAACCCCAAATAGGAGTTGAATACATTATTAGTACACCTCCACGCCATCTATAGAGCATGCATTTTAAATTTCAAGTCATTTACTTCAAAAACATAGAACTTTCACAAAAACTTCCAACCCCCATTTTAACCCCAAAAAGGAGTTGATTTCCAAAGATACATTATTAGTACACCTCCACACCATCTATAGAGCATACATTTTAAATTTCAAGTCTCTTACTTCAAAAACATAGGACTTTCATACAAACTTCCAACCCCCGTTTTAACACCAAAAATGGGTTGATTTCTTCTTATATATAAAAGAGTAAATCACTCACTCACTCATCACGAAATCTCAGAAACTATAACACCTACAAACTTGAAATTTGGCAGGTAGGTTCCTTATAGGGTGTAGACATCCGCTAAGAACGGATTTTACGATACTCCACCCCTAAGGGGGTCAAATGGGGGTTGGAAGTTTGTATGAAAGTCCTATGTTTTTGAAGCAAGAGACTTGAAATTTAAAATGTATGCTCTATAGATGGTGTGGAGGTGTACTAATAATGTATCTTTAGAAATCAACCCCTTTTTGGGGTTAAAACGGGGGTTGGAAGTTTGTATGAAAGTTCTACGTTTTTAAAGTAAGAGACTTGAAATTTAAAATGTATGCTCTATAGATGGTGTGGAGGTGTACTAATAATGTATCTTTGGAAATCAACCCCTTTTTGGGGTTAAAACGGGGGTTGGAAGTTTATATGAAAGTTCTATGTTTTTGAAGTAAGAGACTTGAAATTTAAAATGCATGCTCTATAGATGGTGTGGAGGTGTACTAATAATGTATCTTTAGAAATCAACCCCTTTTTGGGGTTAAAACGGGGGTTGGAAGTTTGTATCAAAGTTCTATGTTTTTGACGCAAGAGACTTGAAATTTAAAATGTATGCTCTATAGATGGTGTGGAGGTGTACTAATAATTTATCTTTAGAAATCAACCCCTTTTTGGGGTTAAAACGGGGGTTGGAAATTTGTATCAAAGTTCTATGTTTTTGAAATAAGAGACTTGAGTTTTAAAATGTATGCTCTATAGATGGTGTGTAGGTGTACTAATAATGTATCTTTAGATATCAACCCCTTTTTGGGGTTAAAATGGGGGTTGGAAGTTTGTATGAAAGCTCTATGTTTTTAAAGTAAGAAACTTGAAATTTAAAAATTATGCTCTATAGATGGTGTGGAGGTGTACTAATAATGTATCTTTAGAAATCAACCCCTTTTTGGAGTTAAAACGGGGGTTGGAAATTTGTATGAAAATCCAATGTTATTGAAGTTAAAGTAATTATGGCAGAAGGATTTTAAATGATATTTAAGTATAAAAAATATTGAAAACAAACATATATTTACTATTAGAAGGAGGGATGTTTTATTATAACAATAAAAAGTACTATAAGTTTTACAAAGAGGTTTTAAAAAATAATATCCGTCCACTTCATTGATTCTAAAAATTCGTCTAGATATTGATTGTTTTTAACTTTTTTATTTTTTTCCTTTCAAGGTATTTAGCTTTTTCGAATGTAATTAAAAATTATTTGCTAATAACTAACTCCACGCGTACGAAGTCGCGGGCGGCCGCTAGTTCATTACACACATTCAGTTCAGTACATTCGAAAAAGCTAAATACCTAATGAAAGGAAAAAAAATAAAAAAAGTGAAAAACATCAATATTTAGACGAATTTTTAGAATCAATGAAGTCGACGGATATTATTTTTTAAAACCTCTTTGTAAAACTAAAACCTAAAGTACTTTTTATTGTTATAATAAAACATCCCTCCTTATAATAGTAAGTATGTAGTTGTTTTCAATATTTTTTATACTTAAATATCATTTAAAATCCTCCTGCCCTAATTACTTTAACTTCAATAACATTGGATTTTCATACAAATTTCCAACCCCCGTTTTAACTCCAAAAAGGGGTTGATTTCTAAAGATACATTATTGGTACACCTCCATACCATCTATAGAGCATACATTTTAAATTTCAAGTCTCTTACTTCAAAAACATAGGACTTTCATACAAACTTCCAACCCCCGTTTTAACACCAAAAATGGGTTGATTTCTAAAGACACATTATTAGTACACCTCCACACCATCTATAGAGCACACATTTTAAATTTCAAGTTTCTTACTTTAAAAACATAGAACTTTCATACAAACTTCCAACCCCCATTTTAACCCCAAAAAGGGGTTGCTTTCCAAAGATACATTATTAGTACACCTCCACACCATCTACAGAGTATACATTTTAAATTTCAAGTCTCTTACCTCAAAAACGTAGAACTTTCATACAAACTTCCAACCCCCGTTTTAACCCCAAATAGGGATTGAATACATTATTAGTACACCTCCACGCCATCTATAGAGCATGCATTTTAAATTTCAAGTCCTTTACTTCAAAAACATAGAACTTTCACAAAAACTTCCAACCCCCATTTTAACCCCAAAAAGGAGTTGATTTCCAAAGATACATTAATAATACACCTCCACACCATCTATAGAGCATACATTTTAAATTTCAAGTCTCTTACTTCAAAAACGTAAAACTTTTATGCAAACTTCCAACCCCGTTTTAACCCCAAAAAGGGGTTGATTTCCAAAGATACATTATTAGTACATCTCCACCCCATCTATAGAGCATGCATTTTAAATTTCAAGTCATTTACTCCAAAAACATAGAACTTTCATACAAACTTCCAACCCCCGTTTTAACCCCAAAAAGGGGTTGATTTCCAAAGACACATTATTAGTACACCTCCACACTATCTATAGAGCATAGATACATTTTGAATTTCAAGTCTCTTGCTTCAAAAACATAGGACTTTCATACAAACTTCCAACCCCCATTCTACCCCCTTAGGGGTGGAGTATCGTAAAATCCGTTCTTAGCGGATGTCTACACCCTATAAGGAACCTACCTGCCAAATTTCAAGTTTGTAGGTGTTATAGTTTCTGAGATTTCGTGATGAGTGAGTGAGTGATTTTCTCTTTTATATATATAGATTATGTAGGTTATTATGGCAATTGACGAGCTCGGTGGCGTAGCGGTCAGTGACGCGGCTTCGACACCAACGCTCGTGGGTTCGATTCCCACACAGGACAAACATTTGTGTGCATGAACATGTCTGTTTGTCTTGGTCTGGGTATTTTCTATATATCATAAGTATTTACAAAAAAAATGTATTTACGTATGTTTATCAGTTGTCTAGTACCCATAACACAAGCTTCGCTTATTTTGGGGCTAGATGGCGCTGTGTAATTTGTCTGACAATATTTGTTATTATTAATATTATAAAATTGGTGACCTCACACATCCTGCAAGTGGGTAAAATGACCAAGATGAAAGGTGTTTCTGCGTTTTGTCATGGTATCGCGAAAGATATTTAATGTTGTAAGCCTACGGATCTGTACTTACGCTACGTGTACGACACACCCCGACTACGCCATACAAATCTCGAGTCTTTTACTACTACATAAACGATTGCGTATGTGCAGAGCGTGAATGAGCGTGTGTGCTTGCGACGCCATACAAACTGTTCCAGATTCGTCTCAGAGGGGAGGTGAGGTCGATACGAGAGAGCGGCAGGGACTGGCCATACTGTACTAAACTTGTTTGCCACATAACGTAGTACTAACTAACTCCTTAATAAAAATCTCCAACAATATAATGTACTAGCTGATCCGACAGACCTGTGTTCTTAACAATGAATATTGAATTCTGATAAATCAATCAAAATTAAATCTGTCAAATGACTGACAGTTCTGTTACATTAGAAAAGTTATGATCGTTCAGTTTTCTTAAATTTTCTAATATTCCGATCAACTTCCTTAATTTTTTCCTTCGTAAGAACCTTCTCCTGTCAATAGTAAACACAACAAAAAATGAATTCGCGAAATCGTTCCATTCGATCACGCGTGATGCGATGACCAAGGGAAATAGGAATTCATTTATATATTTATATAATATAGATGAAACTGCGTTGTTTAATTTAGCCTTTAACTGTTCTTTGAAAGAAAAATACTGCTAGCACTGCTCCAAATATAAACACTACGTATGTTAGTTTTATGAATATTGCCAAGCAGTTCCACGAGCGGGTGGATCAGTTGGGGCTATTTAGCGGAATTTTATAGAGATAGCCTCTGGAGCACACGTGCCTTAATGGAATTTGATCACGGCGATATTGACCGTGGCTCTCGAGAACTTTGCCGGATGTTATCTTCTGAATAACTACGCTTTATTTATATTTCGAGAAGCTTGATGGCATTGTTGCGCGTGCTAGTCAAATCAAGCAAGTTAAGCAACCTGGACGGTAACCTGTCCATGGATGGGTTTATGTATTGTAAGCTCATCTGTGCTTTGTGTACTGTGCTCTGTGTACGTCAAGTCATCGATGCGGGCTGTTGTCATAGGTGAGTGAGTCATCAAGAAAAGTCAGTGGCCTTTGGGCGGCTTGAAAACTTTGGCCGCTCAAAACCCCCTCCGTTTAAGGGGAAACCCGTATCCCAAGAGTGGAATGAATATGGATTGGATGACTAAGGTAGGAATGGTACGCTATTTGCAAACTATTTTAATACTGTTATATCAATACTATAGATATGACATACCTGTACTAAATTCGAGAAGAAAATAGTTCCTTACACATATCACTGTGTTATTTGCTATCTCTTTTCCTTGCTGAGTACATAATCGGTGAAATGGCTTAATTTTTCTTGCAAAATTAAGAAATTAACCAAAAATACGCGTTAACATCAAATATTATTGTGTACTTTCATGTGATACGTGATCCCTGTTTTATTGACTTTATATACATAAATTGTGCGTTTTGTTATTACAGGAGGCAGAATTTTTAGCTTTTTCAATTAATTGTCATATACGTCCTCGTCGCCTTGCTTGTGTGAACTAATTGCGAAGTAAGACTTCACTTTTTGGGTGTTGGTTTTTGACGCTTAGTGGCTTATCTATAGAAATATAACATCATTGCGAACAATAGTTTGTCTCCCGAATCCATAAATGTAAAAAAAAAAATCAAAAAGGGCATAAAGAGATAATTTGATATTTTTGTAGAGGAAAATCGCTCACATTATCTTCATTAGACATGTTTTATTCATACGAAGAAACGAGAAATTCTGGATATTCAAAAGAGCAGGTCGTTATCTCAGTAATGGGGTCTACATAATATTTTTTAACGAACGCACGAACACAAGTTGCATAATATTATCAATAATGGCAACAACTCGCCTGAAAATTGAACGTCAACTTCCTAATGAGGGTAAGAAAATTCGTACGCGAGTGGAAGAACTTAAGAACCGTGTAAACTTTGGGCGTCATTAAAAGTTTCGAGTCTCAGATTTGTGCCAACACTAATTAGCTAGACACTTATGTAAAAAATGCGCTTCATTGCTAGTAGGCCAGGGGAAAGCGTACGGCAAATTTCGAGATTCGTGTGACTTCTTCGATATGCAAATTGCTTTAAACGCCTGGCAAAAATTGACCCAGCGTCCATTATAATTGCATACAGACGACGTTAAAATCATACCAAAATTCTAACGTCTTCATAGAAAAAAGAAATTAGCTCTAAACAGTGAGTAGTAGTAAGAGTTTAAGAATTTAACCATAAAATTAAATGATTTTACTTTTCAATTAATTAACACCTAAATATTTTTATCAATCATTATATAATGTTGTCTGGCAATCTATATAATCCGGTATTCCGACATGCCCGTAAAACAAAAATAGCTTATAAAGTACTAAAAAGAAATTTCGGGGCGTATTTATTACTGCAAGATGCAAATAAATTTGCGCAAGTGTTGCTTTTCGGTTAGATTAGGTTAATATTATACTCCATAAATAAATAGCCGTCCCAAATAGCTCGAGTCCTTAGAGTTAGATGATAAAAACACGCATACGTCACTTCAACTCATCGGGAGGCTCCTATTTCCGATTGCGGGACACAAGATCAATCCGCACCTCAAAATACCACGAGAACTTGGATCATATTATACATTGCCTGGAAAACCTCGGCCATGCCTAGCTTGTAAATAAAGTGTAATAATCTTATTACAAATACATACATTATTTTGCCTAATTAAGCGTGGTTTTGTATAGATAGAATAACTACGCATTCTAAACATAGTCTGAAGTATGTTTGGCCGTAATATTCCACCTTTCAATTATTTTTTTTGGTAAAGGCAATATTTGTGAATTGGTTATGTATGGATTTTAATTATCTGAAATAAAGTATTTTATTTATTTAAAACTAAACCGCATTTATTATTTAATTTCATATTATCATATGTTCCGTCTCCTGAATTCCATTTCGCAATAAATTATATTTTCTTCAGCGGGGCTATAATACCGATTAGTTATTTAAATGACCGATGGATAGCTCTGGGACTATAAATTCATTAAGTAAACTCACCAATGACAACTGTACAGAAATTCGTGAAAAAGATTTATGAATGAATTTTTATATAATTTCTGACTTCAAAAAACTCTTTCAAAGTACTAGCAGCTTTGAAAATGAACGAAAAAAAGATTATTGTCAAGACAAGAATCTGCCTTGAAATTGCCTCAAGAGGCAATGTCTGTATAATACCACTTATTGCTTCAAGTGGTGTTGCAATGATAAATTCTTTGCACTTTGGGTTCTTTTTGAGAGAAGTGCACATAACATCTTTGATTGTCGGTCTTATCGTTTGAAGTATCATTTAATTTAAATATCTAAGAACTTGCTGCTAGTAATGGAAATGAATATGCTAGTAATGGAAAAGTTTCAATACTAGTAAAAATGACACTACGAAGGCAGTAAATATCACACATTGGGGAACAGTGAAACCTAATGTATTTTTTGTGTTCTAGTCATATAAAAAAAAAACCTTCTTCACATCAAAACGGAGGAAAGTATTGAAATATTTTGAGTACAGGAAAATGACACTTGAATGAGATACTTGAAACGCCGCATGTATGGGCCCGCTATGGATCAACAGTATATTTTTATATAGGTACTAGGTTAGGTTGCGTGCCAATATTACACAGCTAATTAATCTGATAATATGTTATAAGCTACTATAACTTTTGTGTTTCTTCCTCAGTTTAAGCATTAAAATCTAGCTCATAAAAAAATATATATACTACGTCGGGTGGCAGACAAGCATACGGCCTGATGTGAAGCGGTTACCTTAGCCATATTAACGCTCGCAACATGAAATATCGCTCGCGCGCCGCCACCCCCGCTGCCAACCCAGCATCTCCTTCCGGTCTGGTGACCTCACTCACTCGCAGGAACACAACAATCCTCAAGGAAATTGTTATTTGGCTGCGGTATTTTGTGAGGTGGAGGTACTTCCCCAGTCGGGCAGCTTATAATTACGCTCCCTACCTCTCTTTTCACCAGATCATCGTTTGTCAGTCAGCAGGGTGCACCGCGTGTAGGTGGAATTGGCTTTGGTTCAAAGATCTTGATCAACCACTTACACCCCAAAAACAGCTACAATATAACTAAAAAAGAATATAGCCTGATATTCCAGTTCGTTATCTTTACACGGCAGTATGTTCTGTAACAGTATCTGAGTAAAAAGAACATTACAAATATTCCGCAACTCAGTGTTCTTCCGACACAAACTGAGTACCAAAAAGTATTAATTTATAGCAGCCGCCACACACCACGCTACGAACAATTAAAGTTTTTGCCTCAGTGCATCCTGAGCACGTCCCCAAATTATGAGCAGATCGTGACTCCGTACTGGACGGTGTATGGTAGTGTTTGCCTCCTTTATATACGATACGCTTGGCTGCATCGAAAATTATAAGGAGCGTTCTCTTTATGATTTTTTTTGTAACAATGTTGATAATCAAGTATACGCAAAGTTTTGAGAAACCATGCCTAAAGCAGCGCCGGTTTTCTTTAAACTTTTAAATGGTAATATGATTTATTTCGTATTATTTAATCTTTACATACCATTAAACTATTTGTTTTTCATTACAAAATCAATTTATTTTTCCAAGTTGCCTAAAGTGAGTTATATTCTGCCGATTGTAAAATGAATCAGAGGAACAGAGACGTTCAGAGGAATCTCATCCTTCTACAATAGCACCGCTTGCCAGCGGCAGGCAGCTTCCAAGAATTCCAGTAACCAGTTCACCGGGCAAGTGTCATAAATGAAATTCGAAAGCCATTAGAGCTGTCATAAGCCAAAACTTCACCTGCATGTGGTGCACCCTGCTAACAGACAAATGAGACTCAACTGCTTATTCGCCATCCAACGTAGTACCTATATATAAAAAAAGACGTGTGGCACTCGGGGACTGCCGCGGTAAAGCTATTGCATAGCATTTTGTATCAACTTATGCAATTATAATTTTATTTATTTATTTTATTTATGCAGTATTGCTTCTTCTTTGATATTAATTCAAGTTACACTTTTTGAGCGTGGTGACCGATAAGAAAACATTTTTTTCTATTATTAAATAAATAAAACGAGTTTCGTAGAGTCGTACAATACGTCTAATCGCACGCACACAACGCCGTGTCGAAGACTGCCGAACTGAAACGACGTTAGACGATGCACGGCCTTCAAGCCACACCTCCTTGCCCGTCGGAGTGGGGAGCGTGAGGTTTTTTCGTTACGGAATTTCTGGATTCGGTCCCCGCGCTCAAGGCCCGCGATAGAAGCTATGCAATAGCTTAAAATATACTTTCTTGAAAGGTTGAAGGACTTGAAGACAATCACATATCGAAAATAGAGTCACGTCAACAAGTAACAGTAAGAAGATGTACACGATACGAGATGTATTTGTATTATCCGTTCGTACCACAGATCTACATTATCCTTATCATATTTTTTTTTTGTAAATATATTGCGGTCACTTTGAAACTGTCAAACTGAGAGCAATAGATGATTTACAATTAACAGATTTAAATTCCGAACGAAAGTTGTAATTGACACTTATTACTGCATAGTAGTCTCTTAGTGTTTTAACAGTCCGTCTGATTAAATGTATGATTAAATTAATAGTTTAAAGATGTTTACAATATAAGGATGCACGGTAATCTCAATCAGTTGTGAGAATAAAAGGCACCATGGTAGACTATTAGGTACTTATACTGTGATGGTAGGCTATTTGAAAACGTCATAGTAAATAAATATTCTTGAACACATTACACATTGCATTCTAGTCTCAAACTAAGCAAAGCTTATATAACTTTGGGTTATGTAACTATGGGTACTAGATAACTGATATTACACTTAAACACATTTTTTTTAAATACTTACATATAATACATAGAAAGTACCTAGACCAAGACAAACACACATGTTCATGTACACAATTATATAATATACAATGGGATCGAATCCTCGACCTCGGAGTTAACATAGCATTCTACGTCAAATATTAAGTAATAATAAGTCAAGGAGTATACCTAATAAACCCTTAACCAAGTCTCAAAGTTACTGTTATTTGACTGCTACTCTACTAGGAATATGAAGTTACTTTCCCGGCCAGTTTCTACATTCCCAATTTCTTCAAAGTGATTTTTTTTTGTGTTTAAGTGATTTGTAGGTAGGTATAATCAATAATGTTTCTATTTAAATAAAGTACATATATGTCTTATATAGCGGCCCTGGATGTACGGATTTTTAAAAGGTACATACCTCGTCCGACGATGTCCGTGTTGGCACTTGTTGGCTGTCGCAGAATACCGGCGCTGTATGTTACACAGCATTAATGCCGAGCGATGGCTAATTTAACACCATGATAATGCGTTAGAAATGTTATATGTTATTGTATATTGTTCCAATTATTGTCTCATATTGTGATGCCAATAAACATATTTTCTTTCTTTCTTTCTATTTCACAGGCGAATAAATAAACATGTATCACCCAATAGCTCCATTTTATTACTCCTTAACGACTACAAATGGTGCAATACAGGAGTACAGCAAGAAAACAATTTAGCGATGAAGGCAGTGGAGTGTAGTCCAGGGGATGTTCGTAGGTGCAAAAACACCCTGGGAATGCGACAGCTGACCCTGCACTTACAGGGACGGACTTAGGACATTAACGTTGGAAACAAATTACCTGATAATGAGATTTTTTCATCGTTCAACAACAGCATAAGATAGTATTCCCGTTTAGCGAAAAGTGCCGATGAAGTCACTATCCATAGGGTATGTTTAAATGTCAAATGAAAATTTGTATAAAGTTTACAAAATGGTTTTCTTCGCCTTGCTTAAACAAGAATGTAAGATAGATACATAGACAGAATGCTTAACTTGCTTAATATAAATTTAAAGTACAGTGAATCAAAAAAATATTACAGACAGTGAACTTGTCTAAATGCAACAAGGCGACCGTATTGCTGACAGCAATCTTTTCAACACAACCTTATGGTAACGAATTTGTGCATGAAGTGGGCAGGATTCGCAAATCAAAAGAGATTAATATTCTCGGTTCGCAAGTAATTAATATGTTCAAGAATCAAAAGTAATAAATTTATTACTTTTAATTTATAAGTCAATGTCAACATTGAAACTCCTCCCGAGTTCGGTATGATGGTGAAAAAGAAATAACCTTTAATAATGAAAAGTGAATTGTATCTGACTTTTGAGTTTCTGGATACGAACGCGTCGGCTCAGATTTAGCAATGAGTTAGCGATGACTCTTGTTATTGAAAACCTCCATAGGCTCCGATATGAACTTTCAATATTCTTGTTTACTTTCAATAATCTTAGTGGTAAAAAAAGTAAATCAATAAAATTTACCAAAACAAACAAATGAGCTCAAACATTTTTGAGCATGGAACTAGGAGTTTGGAAACATTCATCATCATCAGCCTGTATCTACCCACTGCTGGATATAGGCCTTTCTCAATGCTTTCCACCATATGGAAAAAGTATCATCCCTAATTAGAAAATTACTTAATTTAAAAATTCTATGGAGAGCACAGGAGAGAGAGAGAGAAAAGTTAATTCAACAATTTCAATCAGAAGAGGCTGTCTATTAATAAACCCGGGAGAAGAATTTGATTAATGCTATGGTTTTCATTACTTTCTTTTTTATTAAATTACAAAATTTCTAACAAAAAGACCTTTAGCCTGATAGATAGGTCTGCCAATACTTGACATTAAAAACTTCAGAGAGTGCAACGATTCATGTTAACTTAAGTAATTAAGGGTTGGTAAGGCCTGTGTAGCTTACCATAATTTATTTTTGGGACTTTCGTGATTGTTATGCCACCCTCAGGCATATTCCGTGCCTGAGTCAGTCCCCAACGACGGGGATTAATGGGTAAAGCAATTAAAGTAGTAAACAGCAGGTGCAGAGACGCTTCGTGGCGGCGCCCTCTGGTGCAAACAAAATAGTGTGGGAAAGGAACTGCTCTTGCTTCCATGGCAAGTTATTTTGTACACCGCTGTAGAATGCGTCAAACATAAGATAATAGTTATGCGAAAACAGTACCTGTAAGTTATGATATCTACCGAGGAATTATTACTTAAACTAGAAACGGAAGATTTCGGATCGCGGCTTGTCCCGCTTGAAAGTCAATTATCGCGGCATCCCTCGAGAACAGCAAATTTTTGGGGATGAAAGGATATTATAATATTTATAAATAATATATAATTTTTATCATCATCATCAGGTCATTTTAGTCTCCACTACAGGAGCACGACCCTCTCTCGTCCGTCCCAGACAGATGGAGGATTTGGCCTACGCTCCCCACGCTGGCCAAACGGGTTGGGGAGGGGATATATAATTTTTATAATACACAATAAATAAAATGTATAAATAATATGTAAATGTTATTTATTCTGGATCCATTTTGATAGATATATTACTGGCCAATCCATGCCAATTCAATCAATTTCCATGTGGATGCAACTTTTAGCGTTTAGCGTTTTTCTTTTCCTATTTTCCCTTTTAAGTTTCGGATAAGTGATAAGAATAAATAGTTTTCTATAATTATCGTTTTATAATAAATATGTTTTTTTATTCAGTGACGGTGCTAGTTAGCATATGTCTATAAGTCTTCAGAAGACCTTTTTCAAAGGCAATTAAAAACCACAACGTGTTTTCCATTCTATACGTCAGTATATCCCGTCTATAAGAAAGTAAATGAGTAAACGGAACTGGTCTGGTAATTCCACAGGGTACCGAATACCAGTCCACGAAGCAATGTGATACTGTTTGTACAAGGAAATAATCTCTTAGAGTAAACAGGAAATGCACTTTATTTGAACCGAAGTGTACGTGCACTGACTATATTTGCAGTGCTAAGTTCTAGGGGCGACCTACGAGTATATGCAGGATTGCAAGCTTATTTGCCCTGTGGATGTAGTTTCAGACTTAACAGTACTTTTTTTACAACTTGATTTTTAATCTAAAAATATTGGATTAAAAAATTCGAACTAATAGCGATGGTTTTTATTTCTCTATCACCTAATTAAATACAAGGTGACACACTAACTTTCTTTTATTTTGTATAATGTTTTTATTTTTTTAGTGTATGTTTAGTTATTTTTTATTTAGTGTTTTATTTGGATTTGTTATATAGCAGTTTCCCTAGATATTTGTGTAGCAGCGAGTGAGTCAGGGTACCGAGTAGAAGAAGAAGAAGGCGAAGGTGAAGGTAAGTAAAGAAAAAGGTGGTACGTTCGGCAGGGGTAGCGACAGTAGCGAAGCGCGAACGTTACGTCTTGTATTTAATTTTTAAGACAACTACATCAAATTCAGCAAGCAGTATGGATTTCCATTCAAAAGTATTAAAAACATGTATATATTATTTAAATATTAGTTACGAATTAAGGGTAAAAAAGGTGGTTTATAAAATTAAAAAATTAAAAGCATTCTCAAATTCATTAGTCAAAGTTTGAGAAACGAAGACATACTCATCTACTACAATATTGCTTACAAAGTCACACTACAGAAGTTACATCGTAGTACTTATACTGTGGTTACATGATAGAAATAATATGTTACTGGCAAACTGTATATTCACACTATACAGTTTGCCAGTAACATATTTCTGTCATACATACAGTCATCATCATTCTATCATACAGGTCGCCATTACATGATAGAAATATGTTACTGGCAAACTGTATATTCACACTATACAGTTTGCCAGTAACATATTTCTATCATGTATATATATGTATCTCTAATTATAATAATGTGTATAATACCAAAGCAATCTATGTAATCGTGGTATTGTGAGATATGGTGATTGTTTTCGGTTAGGAACCATTTGGCTTGTGTCCTGCCAACAGAAATAGGAGGAGTAAACCATTTTTAATTGACTAATCCCTACATAACATACATACTAAACTCTACAACTAGTGCGTCATCCCTGGAATGACCTATGGTTCAGAGACTTGGACACTGACCATCGGGTTAATCTACAGGCTAAAGGTCGCGTAGTGAGCGATGGAGAGGACTATGCTTGTAGTTTCTCTGAGGGATCGAATTCGGAACGAAGAAATTCGATGGAGAAACAAAGCTGTAGCCTTCAGAGTTTGCAAGCTGAAGTGGCAATGGGCCGGTCACATTTGCCGAAAAAACGATGGCAAATAGGGGAGGAAGGTATTAGAGTAGAGGCCGCGCGTAGGACGACGAAGCGTTGGACGCCCTCCTTCTAGATGATCCGATGACCTTGAGAAAGGGGCTGGATGCGGAAAGCGGAGGATCGTGGTGGAAAGCATTGGGGAAGGCTTATATCAAGCAGTGGGTAGGTACAGGCTGATGATGATGAATCCCTGCATAAATTATACAAATACATATTATGGAACGTACAGATCATACCATATATTTTGGGATGTAAGTGGTTCATCAACATCTTTGAACCTAAGCCAACTTCACCTGCACGCGGTGCACCCTCTCTCTTTTCACCAAAGCTTCGTTTGTCAGTCAGCACTGACAAACGAAGCACTGGCGAAAAGAGAGGTATAGACCCTAATTGTAAGCTACCCGACTGGGTAATATACCTCCACCTCACAGAATACCGCAGACAAATAACAATTCCCTTGAGGGTTGTTGTGTTCCTGTGAGTGAGTGAGGTCACCAGAAAGGAAGGAGATGCTGAATTGGCAGCGGGGGTGGCGGCGCGCGAGCGATATTTTATGTTGCGAGCGTTAATATGTCTCCGGCAACCGCTTCAAAACAGGCGGGCCGTATGCTTGTCTGCTACCCGACGTAGTATAAAAATACAAAAAAAACCAACAGAAAATAAAAAATAAATTTACAAATAAGTAGATACCCCTAAACAAATCTGTAATCTTAAAATGTTTGAATTCTAAGCTTCTTTATACGAACCCAAAGCAAACAAAGTAGGATTGACCGTTACAGCTTTCGTTTAAAAGGGTCCTGTTAACTAAGTAGAGATAATTAACTACCCGCCATTACATTTGATCTCCCTAAGTAATTAATTGGTTTTTGCCTTTATTACACAAATGTAAATATTGGCAAAATGATCCATGTTACACATCAAAGGACCCCTACTTTGGTTTCAGCTCGCAAGTTTGGACAACTATCGAAAACAACTCAAACAGTCTGATTGCTTTACATACTATGTATCTAAAACTGCAATAGGTATATGGTTATTGTTTGTATAGAGAGGATGATGGGTCAAAACACAAGACTAAAACAGAGTTGATATATTTATATCCGATTCCCGCACAAGACAAACATTTGTGTGCATGAACATGTTTGTTTGTCTTGGTCAGGGTGTTTTCTATGTATTATAAGTATATAATTACAAAAAAAATGTATTTAAGTACATTTATCAGTTGTCTAGTACCCATAACACAAGCTTTGCGCTTAATTTGGGACTAGATGGTGCTGTGTAAATTGTCCAGAAATATTTATTTATTTATATAAATGTACAGTTAGATAAAATTGAGCGAAACCACCACGGGAAGAAATAGTAACAGCAATTCGCATATCGAATTTATTTTATATATATGTAATCTTAGTCGAGATCATGCACTATCGATATATTTATATTATCATTACCTCATTAGCGGAATTTATGGGATGGTTGATGACGAATATCGAAATAAAATTTTGTTTACGTGAATCTTTCTATAACTTGAAAGAAAGAAAGGAAGGAGTATAGGCTGACAAACGGTTCGGCGACCCCTTGTTGTTGCTGATCTCTATGGGCGTACACGTTTGTCCTCCTCAAAAACCTTTATGTTTAGTGTTACCCCCGGGACTGCAGTGGACTTCATTGTTCATTGCCTTTTTGGTGGTCACCGCTGTTAATCCTGGCTACACAGGAGACACAGTGGTGGGAACCATTATGTTTTTTTTCTGATATCAGAAATGATGAGGTATGTGGTTCCAAAGTGAAGTGGATCGAATTAGAAATTTGGCAGTGTTTAACAGTTAAATACAAAATGGTGGATTGAAAATGGGATATCTACACCCTCCAATCATTCAATGTAACAAAAACGAACATCATAGATGCATATAATATGTTGTCGGATGTGCTAATTTCCATATCAGCCGGAATAGCGCCCGAAGTCCGGATACGAACATCGATATACACGGAATTGTGAAGGAAATGTAGAGCAAAAATCATAAACTCAAAAATCGTACATTGTTCTAAGTTAATGATATAACCCATATGTTTAAGAAAACTAATGTAATTTTTATATCTTATTACTCATAGCCTGATATAAAGTGTTTACGTTAGCGATATAAACCGTTGCATTACAAGAATATTGCTCAGGCGCTGGAACCCCCACAGCTGACGCAGCATCTGCTGGTGCCTCGCTCATTCACAGGAATACAACAATCTTCAGAGGTATTGTTAAATCATAATGAAAACAACAGCTTTAACATGTTCTACCTATCTTTCGCCAAAGCCTGTTTTGCGGGCTTTTATTTTTTGCTTGCAAAGTACAGTCGGATCCCTATAATAACTGACTACTCTGCGATACAGTTTAGTAATGTAGAGTATATTATTCTGTGGTAATGCATACAAATACAAAATAATTTCTTTGGAATAAATAGGCTAACATTGAAACAGATGTTATTGTAAAATAAACCACTAGCCTATTTAGTCACTATAAATAGAATGCAAATAAATAAATAAATAATTCTGGACAATTTACACAGCGCCATCTAGTCCCAAATTAAGCGCAAAGCTTGTGTTATGGGTACTAGACAACTGATAAATGTACTTAAATACATTTTTTTTTGTAAATACTTATAATACACAAAAACACCCAGACCAAGACAAACAGACATGTTCTTGCACACAAATGTTTGTCTTGTACGAAATCGAACCCGCGACTTCGCAGTCAAAGTGGCCATTGCTAACCATTCGAGCCGTCAAATGGAACAAATTTCAGCCTAATTAAAAATAGTTGCTTCAAAACATTTAAAATTGATCAATTTACATAAAATTTGTCATTAATAAAATCATACATAATTAGTCTATTAATTAAATCATTGTAAAATAGCATTCAAATGTCGCTGGAATTAAATGGAACTTAATTAAAAATGTAAATAGAATAATTGATTTAAAATTCAGTTTGGTATTTAAAAATAATTGACGTCAAATATGAACGCTCAAACATTTTCTGATAAAGGTACACATTATTATAAAATATTATTAGATAAATTGATTCCTAGTTATTAATATAGTGATCAGTTATCTGAGTGAACCGACCGCACTCTGTTATAAATATGTGTATCCATTAAGAAACATTCTGTCTAGCAGTGTTTGCCAAAATTCGACGTAACAAAAATACACCTCGTAGAGTATTATCCGGACGTGCTAATTTCCCTGCTACCCGGAATAATGCCCGAAGTCCGGATACGAACATGGATATTATGGATATATGGGATCGTGACCGCATCTACCTGCAGGCGTTCTTCACTGACACAATAAAAATATACCACGACGCCTGTAGACATCATATTAGGATATCATATTTTCTTTATTACATATCTCTGTCCTTTAATATTGTTTGGATAGGATCATTACATGCGAAAACATATTCAATATTTTTTATGTAATTTGTACAAATAAAATCAGAATATGTTTCCGTAATAGTGTTTACTCTAACTCTTTCATAATTAAATTTGTACATTTATCCTACTATGTATTTCACATTATTTTATATTTTTAAGAGTAAGAGGTTAATCAACATCTTTGTTTGTCGCCCTCCTCAATTAGTGGCGCACCGGGAGACATACGGCACGCCGACTCCAAGGGTTATTTTTAACGAGGTTTTCTTCCTCGACTACTTGGGTATAATGAAATCGACTCTCCAGGCATCGTCAGACAGTCCCGGCCTAGGTTTCACCTCCCCCCACTCCTCAGTAATTTTTTAACGAGGTTTTCTTCCTTGACAAATCGCAATCCAGTGTACCCCTCGCTACCAATATACTGGGGAGCGCTCCTCCACTGTGCGCCTCACCGTGACCTCTGCTAGCTCAGAGGGACGGGAGGCGCAAACGCCCAAAAGCGCAGTACAAGTACTGCGCTTTCCTCCACTGCCAGAACATTGGCCAACGGTCAGCAAGATTTCCGCGAAGTTACTGACCGTTGTTGCCCAGGGTGCACCAGGCTCAGGCTGTTGCTGACAAGTCGTTTTAACTGGACGTATCCAGCAAGACAAACGAGCCAACAATAGCCCCGAGCACACGAGGAGGTTTTCCGGCCTTAGCACCCCAACATCTTTGAACCTAAGCCAACTTCACGCGGTACACACTGCTGACTGACAAACGAAGCTCTGGCGATAAGAGAGGTAGGGAGTGTAATTATAAGCTACCCGACTGGGGAATGTACCTCCACCTTACAGAATACCGCAACCAAATAACAATTCCCTTGAGGGTATTGTGTTGCTGCGAGTGAGTGAGATCACCAGGAAGGAAGGAGATGCTGTGTTGGGAGTGTAGTGTTAAAAAAATATTAAACTCAACTTATTACTACTTATTTTTCTACGTACAATTTTTACTCGTGGGTCATTGTTATTGATTCTATAAAAACTAGACATCTGGAGGTTAATTTTTCGTGTGGCAAGCACGTGCGAGCCGGATTTATGTGGCGGTCGTGTCGGGTCGAACGGTCGTCCTGCAATAAAATCGTTACTGACCGTTACTGTAATTCGCTTTGAGATAAACGTTTGATGTTCTTTCGTATTTCAAGGGTATAAAATAAGCTCTAGGATAGATCTACATCTTCAACATCATATGAACGATTTTTTAAGAATCTTTCAGTCATAATAAGCCAGTGGGAGCCACTTTCATGCTCAGTAAACCAACCCCTTGTTTGCTAATACCTACAAAAATAAATAACGTAGAAAAAGGAATTCTCAAATTACATTGCTTGGTTTGTAGAATTCGGATTGCACTGGATTGAATTTGTGATTTTGATAATTTTGAGTCTGTGTCCTTATAAATGTAATTGCCGTAGCAGTTGGTAGAATCATACCCTTCAGCCACTTTGGTAACTATATGGTTCATAACCAGCTACGAAACAGTAATTTTTTTCACTGTTTTGTAACTAGTTACTAAGAAACACCCCTTCAGCCACTTTGGTAGCTATATGGTTCATAACCAGCTACCAAAAAGTAATTTGTTTCACTGTTTTGTAACTAGTTACTAATAAACACTTAATAAAAAACAAATTTAGAATATTTTTTATTGTTTTCTATGGCAAGTATATATTTAACTAAGTATTAAAAAAACTTACAAAAGGGGCAACAATTTCTACGCAATGACCCACAGTGATTGTCTTCCTTTTCAACTCTTCAATAGCCGAATTGATCTCTTCATCAATTTCAACATACATGCTCTGTTTTCGGGTTCAAGCCTTCCCGGTATTGTTTTTGATCTTCATTTCTTTTTCTAAAATGTCAAGCACTTTCGCGATAGACGGATTTTTAACACCCACATACCGGTTTAAACGAGAATGCCATCCTTCTACGTAATTTGTATTACGTATTTCTTCTTCTTGACAACACCACATTTTGATGAACTTAATGTCATGTAACCAAAAATGATTAAAATAGGAATTGAACTTTTTTACTGATTCAGTTCTTGGCGATTTTTTCATGATGTACTGATAGCCGGAAGTAATATATTTAAAAGGCAAACGAGCTAAGCCCGCACATCGTGCAACATGCCGCTTCTGCACTCTCGAATTCACTCCTAATTTTTTGGCTTTATTAAAAAGGCTGCGGCAAAAATGATAGAAACAGCCTTTTACTGTGGTATTTGGGAATTCTTTACGTATAGCATTAATTGCTGGTTTCTCGTAATCAAGTAACATCTTGGTTGGACTCCATGTTGGCAATCGGGACTTGATTATAGCAAATAATATTTCATAAGTCTTTTCTTTTTTATTAGGGAGAAAGGCAAAAAATAAGGGTATAACTTTTTTCGTATCAACATTGTAACCATGAATACTGTATATCTGCTTGAATGGTGGTGGACAAGCTTTAAAAGTTCCATCCAGCATATATATGTCAGTTTTGTTCAAAATACTTTCAACGTCAGGCGAGCTGAATAAAAGAATTCTTATGTCGTCGTTGTAGTCAGCTAAGAGGATCTTATTAAACTTCTCGGGTACTTTCACATCTTTTGGTAGTTCATAGTGTAATTTTGGGACTTGCAATTGTTTATTTCTAGCTTTGTACAAGCCACTTTTAATATTTTCAAATTTAGGCAACTCCACATCAAGTAAATCCACACCGTCGTCCTTAAGTTGACATATTACTTCTTCAAACTGTTTTTGAATAGGATCATAATTCTCACAAACTTTTTTCTTCAGTTGTGACATCTTTTCGAGAATTTTACTTCTTGCCATATTCGGCAAGCAATCTGAGCTGTGAGAATTTTCTTTAATTTTTTTATTTTCAGTACTTACTGTTAGATTTCCTTTACACTTCTTGTTGTAAATGCATTGCCAAAATGTATTGCCATTAACATATGTTTTGCGTTTATGGTATTCACGGCCTTCAAATATTAATTTTGTGCCTGCTCGTTTCGTAGGGAAGAATTCCATCGTATCGTTAGGAACACAAATATTATTTATTTTATTATAATATCAATGCAAACAATACACACTTGATGTGCATTTGTTTGCAATGTCATTGGATATCTATGAATAGTAAAAGGCCGATAACAGCCAGCATTTAGAAAAAAGGTTTTAGTCAATGGTTACATACAGAGAAGAAAAAGTATGTTTTCATAACTAGTTATGAAAACATACTTTTTCTTCTCTGTATATCTTGTCTGTATAAAAATTACGAAAATAGAAAATATAAGTGTTTATTAGCAACTAGTTACAAAACAGTGAAACAAATTACTTTTTGGTAGCTGGTTATGAACCATATAGTTACCAAAGTGGCTGAAGGGGTGTTTCTTAGTAACTAGTTACAAAACAGTGAAAAAAATTACTGTTTCGTAGCTGGTTATGAACCATATAGTTACCAACGTGGCTGAAGGGGAATCATATCACTTCAGGTTCCTGGAGTAGTAGTTACAGACTATTATTTAATCTTTGGTTTCAACAAATTCTCTGTTGCCTCAGCAGTACTGTAGGGAGAACAATGAGTCGGAAATAATTACGTCAGATACAAAAAGTCAAATAACTAAGATTAACTTGATGCTCGGTGGTCAAATGGTTTGCAATGGCCACTTTGACTCCGAGGTCGCGGATTCGATCCCCGCACAAGACAGATATTTGTGTGCATGAACATGTCTGTTTGTCTTGGTATGGGTGTTTTTTATGTTTTATATGTATGTACAAAAAAAACATGTATTTAAGTAGGTATATCATCAGTTATCTAGTACCCATAGTACAAACTTTGCTCAGTTTGGGACTAGTCCCAAACTGAGCAAATTTACTTAATTAATTATTTGTAAAAATTCGCTCCGTTTGGGAATGGCGAATGGCCGTGTGTAATTTGTCCTGGAATATTTATTTACTTTTAGACGTTTCCGCAGTCGGTTAAATATGTCAGTTATGAATCTTGTCACCTGAATCCATGTCATACATAATAATTTGGAAGGTTATAATTTAACAATGGACTAGACAGGACGAGAAATTACGTATGAGGTTACGTAACATGTACGTATGGAAGCATATTACAAAAATTCGTATTACGTTTGTACTACGTACTTCTTTCCGAATTTTTGTTCTAGTTCTAGATATAAGTTAAACACGTGACATACCTTTATGGCGTAGTAGCAGTCGGTTAACAATATGTCGACAATGATGCTCTTCACCTGAGGCCGTTCATGGGGTAAAATAAAGGGTAGAAATAATTTGAAAAGTATATAATATAACAATGAAATAGACAGATGTTTGAGGTTAAGTATGGGGTGTCAGTAGGTCCCTGCCATAATCTTTGAGCCAAAGCCAACCCCAGCAGTTTTTTTGTATACGGCAAACAAGCGTACGACCTGCTTGTATGAGACGTAAAAATATTTTTTAAGTTCATTGTATAGCGAAATCCTTTCCGTAGTTTTTGAGATATAGATATATATTGCTCTATCATTGTCGCCTGGATTAGTTTTAGTCTCGGTATATTTTTTAAAGTATGGGTACGTATTTCATTTCAATATCTCAAAAACTGATGAATCTATTACGATGCCCAGTAAAAATGTGAGTTGTATGTATAACTAGAAAATTTCATGAAAATCTATTTTTGGACTCTAAATATTTGATCTGACTCGGGTTCGGCTTAAGCGCTACAGTCCTTGGTACCTTTTAAGTTTCCAATAAAGTAAACATTACTAAACTTAGATAAGAAGCGTTTAACGCTCGTTAAGGGCAAGTCAATTTAAGTGGCTATAAATGTGTGCCCGTAAAACAGGCTTGAAACGTTACTGTCCAACTTCATTACTGACTCTCTACTCCGAATAGAGGGTTATTTGTTTCTCGATTGCTTGCTGTTCAGAGTTTAGTTTGAAAATGTCTACCTTTTTAGGGTTCCGTATTTAAAATAATCGCTATGTTGTTACATTACAGAAGATTTGTATTTTTTCTTTTATGTTCAGATAGTCTATGATTTTACAAACATACGGAGCCCGATGCTGCTTACCTTGAATTTGATAACAGCAATAAAACATAAGTTTACTAGTTCATTTCTCACTTGTTCATACAAGTGAGAAATAAATTATTTCAGTGCTGAAAATTTGAAATTTTTCCCAATTCATTCTTTATTTGACAATATTTAGTGTCAGAGTAAAGAATGTTTTTTTTTTCTAAAATTGAGAATATATTTGTAGAATAATGTTCTTTATTTACAAACTTCCGTTTTTGTATTACAAGGTCCCAGACGTACCACTATATATTGTCCAACAAGATTGAGAAAAAGAGAAAAAATCTGCGGTATTCTGAGAGATGTAGAGTAGTACATGCACTACATCTCTTTCGCCACATTCAGACCAGATTCAGATCAGAGTTTGATCAATCGTATTATCTACTAGGATGCATGTCAGTTTGGCTTCGGCTCTAAGGATGTCGGTGAGTCACTTACATGCCTGAATTTAACATTGTCTCAATTGGTTTTAGTACAATTAAGAATTTACAGAAATACCTTCGAGGGGCGTTCGAAATACGAAAAAAAAATCCTCCTTGGAATTCCTAAAGCGACGATGTCCATAAAACACTGCCCAACGAATTCGTTCCGTCTGCAACGTACACTGCATTTACCTTTATCGATCTAACTTGCAGCATCTTCCACATTATTATTCCCGCAGAAAACCGCTCTTGGCTCGGGGCGTCCCTAGAGACGTTCCGGGAACGAGGCGGCTCTGGACTCTGGACACGCGATACTGACTTATCATCGTATCACATATCGGGGTACCCAACTCGTTAGGGTTGCCCTCTAATATTAGATTTGATATGTGGATTGAATTATTAATATTTGTATGTTCTTTTTAGAGCAAGAAGTGGTTTGTTCAATTCATTAATTGTAAAACCTATTGTATGTACCTGCTTCTACAAATAAATTATTTGATTTGATTTGATTTGAATATAAATTTTGGAGATATGATAAGCTTTTAGTTAAATTAATTTATGAAGTAAAAACAAATTTTGATTGTTTTTATCGATTCGGCGTTATGGTGCTTTCTATAATCCCTTTCACGATAGTACCAATTATTTAACTGTTTGGTAATACCTTGGAACTAATATTTTTTTGCTCTAAGAGAATCTATTTATTGCAGCGTCAATTTATTACTTGCATGTATCCTTCTTTTCCGAGCCCGGTGGTCGAATAGCAATGGACACTTTTATTCCGAGGTCGCTGGTTCGATCCCTACACAGCACATATTTGTGTGCAACGACATGTCTGTTTGTCTTGACCTGGGTGTTTTCTATGAATTATATGTAAATATTTACAAAAAAGTATTACAGTATAATTAGTAATCTAGTACCCATAGTACAAGCTTTACTTAGTTTCGGAGTAGATGGCACTAGTATTTTTTTTTTTGCGTAACACTATAAACATACGAATCGTTTCCTATTCCACGTAATCTTAATTCCTCGTCCTCAATCTAATCTTTCTTAATTATCTCCTTGAGGTTTTCGTGTTTCGTGTTGTGAAAGTGTATTAGACTTTCATCTAGTATCGATCTAATTTTACTTTCACAGAACTCAATATTTCACCAAATGTATCTTCACTTGTCATTTTAACTACCAACTATTCGAGATACTTTTTTTCTGAATTTCACCGTGAAACTTTGATGTATTAGAAATGAAGACCCTAACCTTTTGCTAAAAATTACACAGCCTCAAGACATTTCACCGTAAGAAAGAATGTATATTTTTAACTGACCATCGTCAAATATATATTTTAAATTTCCACGGTGAAATCAAGAAAAAAAAGTATCTCGAATAGTTGGTAGTTAAAATGACAAGTGAAGAGACATTTGGTGAAATCACAGTATAAGTAATAGTACTAACGTACAGTATGGACACTCTCTGCCGCTCTCACTAGTCGACCTCACCTCCCCTATGGAACCGATTTGGAATCGTTCGCAATGGATGCAACGTCCTACAAATTGACGTCGCTCGTATTTTATTCTCCATTCAGTTTAAAAGATGGAAGTTACTTGTGCAGTGGATGGATATCTCAACACATGGAAAATCAAAAAAATAAATTTATTCGATCCCTTTGGATGAAATAAAGTACAGATTTTTTTATAAATTACCTAAAAAGCATGCGGCAGCCATAGTTTCATCATAACTAATTCATGTCTATCAAAGTAGGATACAAGATACAATTAATACGAGATGAGAAAAGGATAGCAATAAATGTCTCAAAGAAAGTGAGTGCGCAGACGCGGAAGTGACATTGCTGTCACTTGAGTTATGGTGGTTTATTGTTTACAATTTTCTTATTTACGAGTACATTTAAATGATTATTATGCGTGATCTCATGTGTAGTATTAGTTTTAAATAACGTTTGTTCCATGTGAATATGAAAATTAATCAAAACATTGCGCATGCATTTATATGAATAGTAAAAAGCTACAATTATTATGAATAAAATGGTTTGACCATTACAATGAACCGGTGTTCGGAAGGCGAACGTTTGATTTAGTGGTGATTAGAAAATATAAAATTTTGGGTAAGTTAGCAATGGCAATTATACAAGGCGTTTTATTGGCTGAAGTCAGTGTAGTGTATTTACTATGTTTTTTTTCTTCACTACGCCCACCTGATGTGAAGCGGTTACCGTAACCATATTAACCGTCGCAACATTAAATATCGCTCGCGCGCTGCCATCCTCGCTGCCAACGCAGCAACTCCACCGTCTCTGGTGACCTCACTCACGCGCAGGAACACAACAACCCTCAAGGAAATTGTTATATGACTGCGGTATTCTGTGAGATGGTGGTACTTCGTCAGTCGGGTTGTTTAAAAAATTCGCTATGTCCTACCTCTCTTTTCGTCAGAGCCTCGTCTGTCAGTCAGCAGGGTGTACCCCGTGCAGGTAAGATTGACTTTGGTTCAAAGATGTTGATGAACCACTTATACCCCCTTACATGTCCGACTAATAATTAAATAATGTCAGCCCTAGAGAACGTCACTCAAACATAGGCACGTGTACAGACGTCATTTGGTGCATTTGCATGTAGTAGCAAAAGTGCCATTTTTGTATGGAGTGGCCGGGGTTTGGTGAAATATTGAGTTCTGTAAAAGTAAAATTAGATCGTTACTAGATGAAAGTCTAATACACTTTCACAACACGAAACACGAAAACCTCAAGGAGATAATTAAGAAAGGTTAGATTGCGGACGAGGAATTAAGAGGACGTGGAATAGGAAACGATTTGTATGTTTCTAGAGTTACCAAAAAAAATATATATATTAGTGCCATTTACTCCGAAACTTAGCAAAGCTTGTACTATGGGCACTAGATTACTCATATTATACTGAAATACTTTTTTGTAAATCATCATCAGGTCCATTTTAGTCTCCACTACAGGAGCACGACCCTCTCTCGTCCGTCCTAGACGGAAGGAGGAAATATTTTTTGTAAATATTTACATATAATTCATAGAAAACACCCAGGCCAAGACAAACAGACATGTCGTTGCACACAAATATGTGCTGTGTAGGAATCGAACCAGCGACCTCGGAATCAAAGTGTACATTGCCATTCGACTACCGGACTCGGGAAAGGGAAAGGATACAGCAAGTAATAAATTGGCGCTGCAATAAACCAAATATATTTTCTTAAAGCATCTCGAGTATTCGAGAGGTTAAAATGACAAGTGAAAATACGTTTGGGCTCACAATAGCTGAGCTGAAAATGTTCATAGATGTATAGAAACTTTACGTACTATATGTATACATGTTATCTACAATAAAAGTGAGTTATACGTGGTTGCCATGCAATAAAAAATGTGAATGAAAAATATTTGGATATGTGAGTAATGAATTATCCTTATATCTATTATTAAAATTTATATTTAATTCATGTAGTTTACATCTCTACTAATAGGACAAAGTTTTCGCGTCTGCCTGTCTGTTTAACGGTTCACTCTTACTGAACCACGCAATGAATATTGATGTGGATTCACTGTCGGTTAGGTATTATATCAACATATTATGGGTTTCGTCAAGAAAGGCGTAAAGGAGTTTTTACAGGGTCGGCAGTGAGTGATGGCTCTGGTGTCGAAAGCGTCCAAAGGCTGCAATGACCGCTTACCATCAGGCAGGTCGTACGTTTGTTCGTCACCCTAGTTGCGATAAAAAATATTTTCTACTATTATGTGAAAGTTTGTGAGTATGTATAGATATGTGGATGTGAGTATGTTTTTTTTTTTTTTTTATACTATGTTGGAGGCAGACAAGCATACGGCCCGCCTGTTCTGAAGTGGTTACCGTAGCCATATTAACGCTAGCAACATAAAATATTGCTCGCGCGCCGCCACCCCCGCTACCAACGCAGCATCACCTTCCTTTCTTTCTGGTAACCTCACTCACTCGCTGGAACATAACAACCCTCAAGGGAATTGTTATTTGGCTGCGGTATTCTGTGAGGTGGAGGTACATTCCCCAGTCGGGTCGCTTACAATTACGCTCCCTACCTCTCTTTTCACCATAGCTTCGTTTGTTAGTCAGCAGGGTGCACCACGTGCAGGTGAAGTTGGCTTTGGTTCAAAGATCTTGATGAACCACTTACACCCCAAATTTCGCACGAGTAAAACATAGAGCACGGTATTTAGATAAAAAGTACTTTTTTGAGTTCACGCGAGGCGAAGGCAGGTAGAGGCATACAATAATAGAATTAATCTTTTATTCAGGTAAAAAATATATATTTTGTTATCAATTTTCCCAAAATTACACCCGTGCGATGCAAGGCTATGTCGATATTGCAAGTACATATATGAGTTAGACAATTTTCTTTCTATATCTAATTTGTATTATTGCATTTAAATACAAACAAAAATAAAACAAAGAAATAACATCGCGTTATTCAAAATGTGTGAATGAATCAGTCCTTGTCACTTCCGTTGGCGCGACCATCTGGATAGGAATCCTGTAGGAACAGGATATACGGCAGGAAGGAAAAATCACGGCTCACTGGATCCCCAGCACACTTTGTATGCATTGTGAATCCTTTTCGATGCATTCGACTGCAGATCACGGAGGGTGAGCGGGCGAACTGCACCAATCCGACAAACATACCAATTGGCGACTCTTACTTAAGTTCGTTTTGTTTTGGAAATTCCTGATTTTGGACTGAATTCTGTTGAATTGGAAATTATGTAAAAAAAAATACTTCTTAAACTAAACAGCAATTGGGGTTCTTAAAAAGGGCGTGAAAAGGTTCGTACAGGGTCGGCGATCCTAGTGTTTCAAGATTTTTTTTCTAACGGTTGCCGTAGTCTACAGACGAGCAAGGTAATAAGTAATAATAATAAATAAATATTTCTGGACTATTTACACAGCCCCATATGTCCCAAATTCGTATGGTTACTAGATAACTGATGTAATACTTAAATGTCCCAAATTAAACGCAAAGCATGTGTTATTGGTAGACAACTGAAAAATGTACTTAAATACATTTTTTTTTTGTAAATACATACTTATAATACATAGAAAACACCCAGACCAAGACAAACAGACTTGTTCATGCACACAAATGTTTGTCTTGTGCGGGAATTTAACCCGCGACCTCGGAGTCAAAGTGGCTATTGTTAACCATTCGACCACCGAGCTCGTCAATACTCCTTGACACCACCGCTGCTGTTGACGCGGCATGACTTACAACAACAATAATCCTCTAGATTTGTAAATTGAATTCATCAAAAAATTCAGTAAAATTATGCTCGATGAAAGCGCCAATAACTTGTTTAGATGTAACGGGCTTTTACTCCTTAGACACTGACACTACTACTTTGTATTACCATACTCATTGGCTGGTTAGACTCATTATATCAACATTCCGTAGATTAATTAATTACCCATGACATCACTATATTTATGTCCCTAAGGACGTAAATATAGTCCCCCCCCCCCATTTTAGTGTTTAGACACTGCTACGTAGCCTAATGGACGAGGGGGGGAAGGGGCATAATTTTCCATGAATCTGCTAGGAATACACACTAATTTCAAAATAACTCAGACGAGACACCCTGAACGGAAGCTCCATGGAGATGCGAATCACTATTCAGTGATGAACTCCATGGAATGCAGTTCATCACTGAATATTGCATTTAGTTCACAGTTATCGATAAAATATTAGTTCATAGATTGGCCTACTTCCTTCACTGCGAAAAGATTGGCTTTTCATTTTATTCCGTACCAGTCGCATTTAGATTTCCATTTCCTATTGTAATTAAATAGACGAAGTTTATTGGAACTCGAGCACTTTGCATACTACCGAGGGGCGTTTTAGCATTTTTTTTTTCACCGTAACAAACTTTATCCTCTGTTTTAGTACTAATTAAACCCTGTAGCAGGCAATGAAAGTTTATGGCAATACACTGGGAAAGTATAAATAGTAAGGTTGCATTCAACTGTGTTTGTGTTGAGAGTTTATTTTATGTAGATATTAAGTACATATAAAGCACACTAAAGCGTCAGCATCATCTGTAGTAGACTATTCTGTGGTAAAACAAACGAAGCTATAGTAAAAGTCGGGTAAGTATAAGAAACTGGAAAAGTACGTCCATCTCACAGAATATCGCAGTTAAATAATAGTACAGGTAATTTAATCTACGCTACTTTGCGTGCTCCCGCCACTAGTTAGTTTATGTAAACTATTTCCGGCCATCACCTATCCACTGCCGTTGGTAGATTTTTTATTTGGTCTCTGCGCCTACTTAATATCTGAAACCGAAAACAACTACCGCTGTCCTGGCCACCTTGGTTTACTCTGCGGCATGTGTCTCGCCTTTAAATCAAATTGTCTGTAAATTTGACTTCCACAAAATTCCACAAATAGGATATGTGTACTCACACTCAGGGTCACAACCTGTGAATAAGGTCATCAGGCGTAAGCAGAGACTGCGTTTAGAGCGTTGTAGTTAGCGAGTGAGTAATGCTCAATGTTTTGCACGCGTGTCTAACCTACGGTTTCCGCTTTGTATCACGTGGGCCGGACTTGTTTGCCACTCGACGCATAAGTTACCACAAATAAAGCACTTAAGCATTGGGGCGCGCGAGTAATACTTACTTTATGAATGAATTAATTTATTTGCAATGAATGAGGTACATAACATAGGTGTTACACTGTGAGCCATATCATTCAGGCAGCTGGTGGCAAGCAATTATATATTGCAAGCATCATAGACTACAGTCGAGGATATTTTTGATTCTTAAAATATGGCTGAAAAAAAAAATCTTTTAACTATCGATTATTGCGGGACAGTAAAAAAATTGTTATCTTTGAGTGGGTTCATTGATGTAGCATCTGTGGCACTTCGACCATTCTGTATCTTTTGTGCTCTTCTAATCTATTAATCACTCTCCTTTGCCTGTCTGGAGAAATTTTCCATGATCTTCAGTATGTTCTTATTAGAAAGAGCATATACGGTCCAGGGTTTCCTATGGTTGGTGGTTAGGGCGACAAATTTTTTTTGAAGTAACCTGGTGAATGCGTGACGAGAATGGAAGTTGGGAGGGAGATCTATGTTAGTAGAGTTAAAGAAGTTTTACTTCAGTCGTGTGGTCTAAAGTTTTTTTAAGCAAAAGTGTCGCCACAGTCAATTGCTATATTGAACCCTTGATGGTACCCAATTATTTCATGGTGCCCAATTATAAATCTATGTTCCACAAACGTATTATTCAACATTATTTCACAATTCATAGTTAGAGATTGCGAGCGTGAAATACAGATAGTTTTAAACAATAGTTTTATGAAATTAATAGATCGTGACTAACAATGTTACGAAAACACGATTTTTACCTACGTACACAAATCCATACTCCAATACAAATTCAAAAATTTTCTGACATGTAACCTAATTAAAATGTTAAAATTTTCGAGTCACGGTGTTTGTTGCTAATCTCTTCCGAAACGGCTGGACTGATTTTTATTAAATTTTGTGTGCATATCGGGTAGGTCTGTGAATCGGCCAACATCTATTTTTCATACCCTAAATGATTAATGTCTATGGCAAAACAACCTACCGGGTCAGCTAGTAATGTATAGTTTTCCCAGGAGACTACATGGGGTTCGTTGGTACTTCATGAAAGGCGTGTAGAAAAATTTACAAGGTCTGCGAAGCGTAAGGCTATAACTTATTCTGTGGTGTGAGTGATGCTACTAGAGCTACAAAGTAAAAAAAAATTGGTTGCCTCGTGTAATGTCGGTTTACGGACATTAATTTTACGTGACAACGTCATAAGAAAACATCGGCCGATGGAGTGGAAGAGAGATAGATGCGTCACAAGCCGAACGCTTAGGCCGATCGTGCCTCTCTATCGCTTGCTCCGCGCTCTCGCTTGCACGCTCGGCTCAGGCGGAACGTGAAAATGAGTAATGTGTTTTCGTGCGTGCAGCCGGCGTTCCTCGATTTATAAGACTATCACGTCAAAATGTGTACAAAATATACTAACACGCATATCATCTCTAATTGAGATAGGCAGAGACCACGGAATGCGCAAAAAGAAAGTAATCTTACTTTTTTATATCTCAAATGTATAAGTAATTTTAGTTATGTAACTTTTTGGAGGTCACGTCAATATATAACAATAAAACAAAATAAGTTTTTTAAAGTTGTTATATCATAAAGAAGTAGATTTTTTCGTAAAAAATCTGTTATTGATGTTAAAAATTTATGTGCTTCAATTTAAATTGAATAATTAGAATGTCATACTAGATTATATAAATTCTAGCTGGCGCTTGCGACGTCATACGCTCGTAACCTGATATCTCATACGAATTTTCAAGTCTTTTCTTAGCAGATCTCTACGTCATAGCAATCTATATGCCAAATTTTAACCCGATCCGTGCAGTGGTTTGAGCTGCGAGTTGGTAGATCGAATGCGTTGGTAGAAACGAGAAAGATTTACCGCCAACTAGACATTACTTACAGAACCCATTACTAACTAATTGATATTTTCATCTCGAGAAAATATATTCGAAAAGCTATTTTAATATTTTGAATAATCATTTCGTCGCAACAAAAGCGGAATTCAACAAACAAGTCGGTTCAACCAAAACAGTACAAATAAAACAACGGGAAATAACAAAGAGGTGTATTTTTTAAATAACAGCCCGATTTAAAACTACGTGAATGCTGTGTGGTCATTTTATAAATCAATCGAAAACCTCTCAATCTGTATTTCAATAGCGATTGTCAATAAAATTGCGTCTTTCAATAAAAATGTTGCATCACACATCCATTTTGGGAGTGGTACAAAACAATACAAATTATTGAAATAACATTACACCAACACTGTTAGTAGATTAACTGATAGGTTTATTTCGTCATTTATTGTTGTAAATGTTTTGGATCACGAAGGTTGAAGCTAACGGTTTTTGATTGCGTTTTGTTTTATCTTACGATACATTAAAATAATGTAGCCATATTTGAATCAATTGAATTGAATGAATACACATCACATTGTACCTTGTGTGTGTGATGTGCATTCCGATTAGTAGGTACTTATGAGGATAGCATTTTGAGTTTTTATTTTTGTAAGTTATACCTCATTATTCTTTATTTTTTCGTACTTTTTTTTACTAGATTTTGTACTAGATTTTTTTGTCTTATAAATCGATGAACGCCGGCTGCACGCACGAAAAAACATGAATCATTGTCACGTTCCGCCTGAGCCCGAGCACACAAGCGAGAGCGCGGAAGAAGGGATAGAGGACAAATATCACCTATCTCTTTTCCACTCCAGCGGCCGATGTTTTCTTATGAGTTTATCACGTAAAATTATCGTCCCTATACCGACTTTACAGACAACCAATTTTTTTTTATCTAAAACCCAAACACACGGGAAGTTTTACTTATATACTTGCAAATAAATCATTGCTTTATAGTAGTTACAACACTATTTAGTTCGAAATAAACTATGTATTAATATTAAAAGAAACATCCATATTATCAGTTTTTATGTTAATGTAAACATATTTCATATATCCACGTAACGGATTACGCATTAGACGATAATGATTATCGTATACTATATCATAAAACGCATAACTAACAAAGGAAATAATGTTGCAAGTATTTAAACAGGTGGAATTGATGCATTTCCTAATTGCTTTAGACACAACAATGTTCAAAATTCACAAGTGTTGCGCGTAAAACTGTATGATTTAGCACTATATTAAAATTAGGTTTATGCGTTTTCTCATGGCCTTTAAGTATTTCAAGGTTAATTGTGAAACAACAGATATATATCACGTGAATCACTAACTCCAATTTTAGCATTATTTCCGCAGCACAAACATTCTGGCATCAATTAATTTACGTTCATTCATATGTAAAATGGGACAGTGTTTGCATCCGAATATTTGAACGGTCATTAAGTCTTTTTGTCACGCCCGACCGCTAGAATAAGCTACCCGTTACACACAAAGATAAATATTATTTGAATATTGCAGTGGTATTCGACCTAATAATATCGAAGGTAAAAGGAAAGACAGGCGTGGCAGGGCCAGACCGGTTTGTAGATAAATACCCTTGTGTTAACAGTAAGGTGATCTAGTTGCTTGCTGCGGCAGAATGCGGACGCTGCCCACACCCTACCGCGTTTAAGACCCGATATCAGGAAGTAAACTGGTGCAAGTTTTTACGTTCAATTCAGCTGACATTTATGCCTATATCGAGTACCAATTAATTTTGTCAGCTTTATCTTAATTACTTTTAACTTAACATGGAGGGACAAAATAATTCATACATACATAAATTTAATTCCATTACTTAATGAATTAAAATACTTTATTGGCTAATTCTAAATTTATTTACAAATACAGTTTCCGTCAACTGCCTCCGAGCCACAAACCCTCCTATGCACAAGTAACAAAAACGAACAACATATGTATATATGTCCATTAACTCACAATATCACAGCAAACAACAATTAAGAAATGCTTTTGAAGCGGCCGTGTACGCATCGCGACCGCCCCCCGATGACTCGGCGAATTGCTAATTGATGCGTGCTTTTTACGTGTTTCGACCTTTACAAATCGCCGGGCCCTCTTTGCGTTAGACTTATACTTTGTGGAAAGAGTAAGTGTAGCCGTCGGGTGCTCTGTTCAGGCTGAATTTGCCTGGAGGGAAGAAGCGGCTGGGCGGTGGTGTCGTCGCGTCGTAATACTGTTGACGAGCGACGGGCTCAGGGGCGGAGTACTGTTGATTGTGAGATTGAAGACCGCTGTATTGTGCTTGTTGTACTCCAGGATATATGTTATTTGATTGGTACTGGGCTTGAGGTTGGGGTTGGTACTGTGGCTGAGGCTGGTACTGTTGCGGCTGAGGCTGAGGCTGATATTGTTGTTGAGGTGCAACGTAGTTCTCCTGTTCGTAAAGCTCCGGGTAGTATTGGCCATCGTCTTCATTAGGTTTGCCTCCATGGTTACGAGATTGAACAGGTGCTGTGTACTGCTGCGGTGCACTGTATTGGTTAGCCTTGTAATCAGGAGAGTTGTACCGAGGATCAGGTTGGTAGCCAGGTGTTGGGGCGACTGGCAAAGGCGCTGTGGGGATGTGGTCACCAATAGCTTGGAATCCGTTTTTACCAGCAACATAGTTCACTGTTTTCCTTTGTCCTGTAGGATCGATGTAAGAGTAGCTGCCTCTCCTGTTACCATCAGCGTCGGTTTCTTCTTTAAAGTCGATGCCATCTTCCTGTTGGTAAGCGGCACCGAAAGCTCCATTGCCGTTGAGATAGCGCGCCTCCTGTACAATGGCCGCTGTTTTGGGATCACCAGCATATTTTGGGACACGTCTTGCTCCTTCTTGTTGCTGGCATGTCGCGATCGCGATCACAAAGGTAAATACAACAAGCCTGAACATTTTGGCTTTTCAAAATGTGCACTGCTCGCGTGAAAGTCACAAAGTGTGTGGTTGCGGGCGAGTAAACTCATTTTATACGACTAGTAAAGGCCTTGGCGGGTATTGGAAGGGCCTGCGGGCGCGACCGCGAAATATTCATAGTTCTTGGTGTTCGGGATGCATAAGGACATATCGGGGAAATGACATTAAGTGACGATCACAGGTGTCGTCCTTAAGCACGAGATCGCCGCGTGCCTTAAATGCCAACTAGTTAACGGTCAGTTGCAATGAAGCTTTTGTGAAAATGTAGAGCACTGAGAATAATTGCTACAATACGTGATGTGATTCAAATTTATTTATTTAATGCGAATATGGGTACATACTAGAATGTTGGTTAAAAATTTGATGTATATGGGGATAGTGTTTTTTTTAATAGTACGCCGGGTGGCAGACAAGCATACGGCCTGCCTGATGTGAAGCGGTTACCATAACCATATTTAACGCTCGCAACAAGAAATATCGCTTGTGCGCCGCCAACCCCGCTGCCATCGCAGCAATTCCTTCCTTCCTGGTGACGCCATTCACTCGCAGGAACACAATAATCCTCAAGAGAATTGTTATATTACCCAGTCGGGCAGTTTACAAAATACGCTTATGCCCTACCTCTCTTTTCGCCTAATCCTCGTTTATCAGTCAGCAGGGTGCACCACGGGCAGGTGAGGTTGCCTTTGGTTCAAAGATCTTGATGAACGTCTTACACTCCAAAAAAGTGTATGCATGTGGTTCAGCAACAGAGGTTGACCGTCGACCTGGTCATCATAGGTCAGTGGTAGGCGTTCTCCGGGCGTCGGGAAATGAGCGCACCTCACTGTTCCAGTAGGTACCTGTCATGGAGATTAGAGAGGTAAGACCCCGATGCTTGGGAAACTTAGTGTCTGACACCACGACTTAAGAGTGCCTAAGTAGTCTGCTTGCAGGCAAAAGGGGAAAAGACCTGCTACCAATCCGCTTGAGTGCCTGGTTGGTTTACTGGGCGCGATAACGGTGCGAGTAAAGGTTTTCTTGTCTGGTAGTTTTATTGGGTGAGAGACTCGCAATCCTGTGACATAACCGTGAGGTTGGAGCACAGGGGAGTTGGCTGTCGCAGAATACCGGCGCTGTGTGTGTACACAGCATTAATGCCGAGCGATGGCCAATTAACATCATAATTATGTACATGTTGTTCGAAATGTTATAATGTTATTGTGTATTGTATAAATTTATTGTTTCATGTTGTGATGTTAATAAACATATTTTCTTTCTTTCTTTACCTATTAGCTGTAGGCATAGGCTCGTTGTCGTATTCTAAGATTTATCATAGGTGTTAGAGATGGGGTTAAGCATTATTTATTTTTAATGATGAGTTAAAAGTTAATGTTACAAAAAAGAACATGTTAACGAAACTGTTAAATAACATAACGTGTTATATATTCAGGTACATTGAAATTAACTCTTAATTTTGTTATGTTGTCTATTAACTTTACATCCAAAATAGTTAATTTTAACCATATTAATGTTATGTTAAACTAAACAAAAAATTGTGATACCGTATAAAAGAACAATCAATGAACGTTTTTTCATATATGAGTTGATGGCAGTATTGAATGTAAAATTAACAGAACGTTAAAAATTACAGTATCGTGTCGTATGTTTTAACATAATAATTTAGTAATTACAACTTTTAATACCCACTTCTAATAGGTATATTATATTGATTTCGTAACAAAACATCTACACTACCACACAATTCAATGAATTTGTTGCATGTGAAGTTGTTTTAGGAAATCATATGCGGACGTGAGTGCGAATTCTTTTGTTGTCTCAAGAGTAGCTGGATAATCGTGTTATCTACATATTGCAGCAGCTTCTCACGATTGTTCTGTGCAAAGTTAATTCTCTAGAATTATCTAGTAATTTCTTAGCGCAGTACTGTTCAAGTTTCCTAATGCGTTCATTAGCGAGTCCTAAAAAGATACAAGACAGAGTTTAGCTGGAACATTTTTTGTAACAACAATAGAAAAGAAGTACAAATAAATCTTTCTTAATGTATATGTGACAATCAATGTAATAAATTGGTCATTATTTACAATGGCTGGCCAATGTAATAAATTTTCAATTATTAATAATTAAGCTTACTTGGCACCACATCATTCAACATCTAGGTCATAGATCATCTAGATCATAGGTATGACAGGACACAAGAAAACCCTAACCTAGCCAAAAGCCAACTCAAATCTAACCAAAACATTGACCAAGTAAACAGTATGAATAATAACTAAATTAATACATTGACAATAACATATACTTATTAAAAAATTGCGTATTTGTACATTTAATTTAATCAATGTATCAAAAAAATCGTATGGGTGACACACGATTTTTGAGAAGAGGAGATATTTAGATAGATAGAATGTGTATTATTTGTAAAATACAAATTTAAAGTACAGTGAATTAATAAATCATTATAGACTTGTATATATTCAACAAGGCGGCCTTATTGCTGCTAGCAATATTTTTTCGCAAATCAGCAAAAGCAGGACATATATTATTTTTTGTATATAGGTCTGTATGTCTGTGTGTCTGTATGTTCTGTATGTAAAACCACAAAAATATCTATTCCATTGTTTTAGAGATTCATATCTCTAAAACAATGGAATAGATATTTTTGTGGTTTTCATAAATAGTTTAAGCTCAGTTTCGGGCAACATACAGGCTTTGTTTCATTGAAATCTGATCCTAGTATAAATTCAGCTCAGCTTCTAGAAACTTTGCTTATATAGTTTAATTACTTTGATTGAAATTTGATCTACGAAACATGGTCATTTAATGTAATTGAAATTCGCCTGTTAAAAATGCATAGAAAAAGTCACTAAAAGGGTCGAATTTTCACGGACGGAACTTCACAGGCACCAGCAACTTATAAATAATAAGAAGGAAGCATGGTTTGCAAAAAAAAACCGGACAAGTGCGAGTCGGACTGGCCCACCGAGGGTTCCGTACGTAGTATCAATATTCAATTTGATATTTTTCATTATAAATAAGAAATAATGCGTCGAAAAAAATAAATAAAATATATTTTGCAATGTGTACATCAAGCCCTTTCATATGATACCCCATTTGAACTAGTAGTTTCAATTTGAAATTTCGACACCCTATAAAAAATATAGACCCCCTATTTTTTAAGATCTATTTACAAATGTATAGTTTTGAGATTTATTCCTGTACTTGTAGTCTATAACGATGTTACTTGCCAAATTTCATAGTTCTAGGTCAACGGGAAGTACCCTATAGGTTTTGATTCCCTTGAGAATTCGAAATATGCGTTTTTTGCTGAATAAATGGCCGTAACTTTTTTTTACGTAAACTTAGCAGTTTGATTTTTTTACAACTTCATAGGACCGTAGACCTGAGTATACAGTTAAAATTTCAGCTTGATACCTCCACGCATTCTCGACATAGAAATTCTTGACAGACAGACAGACGGACAACAAAGTGATCTTATAAGGGTTCCGTTTTTCCTTTTGAGGTACGGAACCCTAAAAACAACATTTATAATCTGTAATCCAATTTAAAGTAGGAAGTAATTTCGGGTAGTTTCTTCTGAGATCGGAATTTAAAAAAATCATCATTATCGGTCTGTAACCCACTGCTGGACACTGCAGGCCTTCCCCAATGTTTTCCACTATTTGCGATAATGCATTAAAGGGATAACCAACACCTTTAAGAGTCTAAGCCAACCTCACTTGCACGTGGTGCACCCTGCCGACTAGCCAACGAGGCTCTGGTGATTGTCGCCAACCCGCCTGCCCAGTGAGGCGACTAATAGTCATTACTACTCCCTAATGAGTTACAACCACAAGAAAAAAAAATGTAAAACAGGCACTGATAAAAGCAAAAAGTTATGTATGGTAATGGTACAAGAAACCTTATAGGTTCTACTGAACCTATAAGGTTACATTAGAACCTATAAGGTTATAGGTTCTACTGGTACAATTACCATACCTTGTACCATTCTTGTACCAGTACCATACTGTGAAAGGAAGCGTTGAGCTTGTTACCCTTAAAATTGATCTAGGTTTTTGAGACACCGGTAACACGTGGACGATGACCTTTTACGAGTATATGAATTCTTATTACTTTATTACTATGTAACTAGTTCAATGTAAGATAGTCCGTCCGTACATAATTAATGCAAATTAATTATTTTTGACTATAACGAAGCACCTTATATAATCTTCAGGAAATTATAATAATAATAAATATTTCTGGACATCTAGTCCCGAACTAAGCAAAGTTTGTACTATGGGTACTAGATAACTGATATCCACGTACTTTTTTTAAATACATAAGTAAAATACATAGAAAACACTCAGACCATGACAGAAATGTTTGTCTTGTGTGGGAATCGAACCCGCAACCTCGAATTAATATATTAATTTGAAACTGTAATTATCGAGCATGGAGTGAACACAGCTTTGGGATAAAAAGTATCCTATATGTAAATCCAGATTATCCTTATTAACTCGTGGTGTCAATTAATTTGAAAGCACGAATTTCAATCTAATGGGGTCAACTTATTTGATCCACTGTAATAAACTTCTTTTTAGTCGAATCGATGATTACATTGGAAACTTCATTTTGTTGCCTGTGGAAGCCTAAAATCCTTATATGTTTACGGAAATGAATTCATTACACAGTCGATAATAGAACCAAAATTTCAAACTTAGACCACAGTATAAGTAATTGCTTAGACGACATTCTCTTTATGAAAATAATAATGGGAATTAACGCGATCATGCAAAAGGATATTTACATAGGTACCTTTATTACTGCCTGACGTCGGTTATTTTGCTGAATAGGGATGTCGTAAGTGTAATGTGTCGCGATATACGGATATCGAACAAGACGGGAGTAAATGAAGATTCATCGACCTCGGCAACGGTGGCAGAGAAACATAGCTGAAGCAGTCAGCCTGTGACCACGTCCGGTGCAACCTGGTCGAAACGTCAGGCACTAATAAGGGTATGTAAACACCCTTATGCATGATCGCGTTAATTCCCGTTCTTATTTTCATAAATCATGCTCCGCGAAAGTATAAAAGACATTTTCATTTCCAAAATTTCTCTAATTTTCAAGAAGACCCTGTTTTCATCCATTTTTTCTTTTTTAGGGTTCCATACCTCAAAAGGAAAAACGGAACCCTTATAAGATCACTTTGTTGTCCGTCTGTCAAGACCCTCTAAGTCGGGAATGGGTGGACGTATCAAGCTGAAATTTGAACTGTATACTCAGGTCAACGGTCCCATTAAGTTGTAAAAAAATCAAACTGCTAAATTTACGTAAAAAAAAGTTACGGCCGTTTATTCAAAAATGCATATTTCGACACATTCTCAAGGGAATCAAAACCTATAGGGTACTTCCCGTTGACCTAAAACTACGAAATTTGGCAAGTAACATCGTTAAAGACTACTAATACAAGAATATATCTCAAAACTAAATATTTGTAATTAAATCTTAAAAAATAGGGGGTCTATATTTTTTATAAGAGGTCGAAATTTCAAATTGAAACTAACTACTAGTTCAAAAATACTATCATATGAAAGGGCTTGATGTGCACATTGCAAAATATATTTTATTTATTTTTTCCGACGCATTATTTCTTATTTATAATGAAAAATATCAAAATTCTAATGATCCTACGTGCGGAACCCTCGATGGGCGAGTCCGACTCGCACTTGGCCGGTTTTTTTTTATTGGCTTCACATCGCGCGGGTCGTATGCTTGTCTTGTTACCCGACGTAGTAGAGAAATACTAATTTCCAAACTAGATTTTTTTTTATAAATAGAAGATTTTATTTAATATTGATTACTTAACAAATCAAACCGTCAGATACAATAAAAGAGATTCGGTTTTGTTCAAAACTATTAACTGAACTCATACAAAAAAGTTGGCGGCTTATCCACAAAAAGACTGGGTACTATTTATAATTACAATACGAATTGAGTAATGTGCTCACATATTTTACCAGTAGGCATTCGGTAAAGGTCGCCGGTTGCCCGCGATCAAGGTCTCATGACTCTGTACTAAGAATGTTACATATTTTTTGCTACACTAACTTTTCTTTTATATTTTTATGACGAGCTTGGTGGTCGAATGGTTAGCAATGGCCACTTTGACTCCGAGGTCGCGGGTTCTATCCCCGCACATGACAAACATTTGCGTGCATGAACATGTCTGTGTGTCTTGGTCTGGGTATTTTCTATGTATTATATGTATGGATTTACAAAAAAAAAAAGTTTTTGAGTACATTTATCAGTTGTCTAGTACCCATAGTACAAGCTTTGCGCTTAATTTGAGACTAGATGGAACTGTGTAAATTGTTCAGAAATATTTATTTATTTTGTGCGTGTAGTTACTGAGTACAATAAATTTAAAGATCTTTGTCTTTTATGTATATATTAGACCCCGTCTCAGCTTTGGCATTATCCTCTTTCCAGGGACTATTAGATTTAGCTATTTAAGTACCTAAAAAAAAATCTTTTACTTTATATAACGCTTCCTTGTGGGAAAACCGGTTCATGATATACGTAAAAATACATAATATAATCTTCTCATATAATTACATATGAAAAGAAGAGAAATAGAACGACATAAAAATACAGTTAAAAACATTATTGGACTTTCTTTTACCAATCTATCTATCTATAGATATACAGTGTGGACAAAAAATATATAAAAAAAAATAGGTATGGGTTTTCTATTTCATTTTTCATGATTTTTTTTTATTTTCACTAAAAACTCCATGTGTGAAATATCGATTACTTTCAAAGTAATCGGTCCTTTTCGTTGAAATAAAAAAAAAATCGTGTCAGTTAGACATCATCATCAGGTGATTTTAGTCTCCACTACAGGAGCACGACCCTCTCTCGTCCGTTCCAGACAGACGGAGGATTTGGCCTACACTCCCCACGCTGGCCAAACGGGTTGGGGAGGCCTGATTAATGTTTGATAATGAATTTCCCTTAGTCACCTTGTACGACATCCACTGGAAGAGAGTGATTCTATTCTAGTCTGCCGGAAACCACACGGCAATTTTTTTTTAAATATTTTTTTGTCGACAATTTTTGACTTTATCGTAGGACACAATGTATAAAAGAAAATAATGACGGGCTGGCTGATCAATGAACGTGTGTGCGTTCAGCTCCTACATCTGGACTGATCAGGCTAAAATTTGGCACACAGCTGTTTCTTTTCTCTTGTGGTACCTACAGGTAATTATTTTGATATACATCATAACAAACATTGGCGTCTTTGCGCGTGGCAGTATAATCGATCACGCAAGACAAGGAACGTCGACCGTAGCCCGTCCACCAGATGGGTTTATTTATCTCGAGCTCTTCCATGCTCCGGCGGGCACATTAGGCCATCGATCCCGGCTGTTGTTACACCAAGTTACACCAAGTCAGTGAACTTTAGGCGGCTTGAAAACACTGACTTCCGTCAGCAGTCTGCAGATATGACATATTATTCTAGAAGAATAAGATGTCATATTGCCTTCACAGAACATAGGAGCTCTATTAAAAATTATGTGATTATATAATAGAGATAATTCCATTTATTGCACCCAAATCAGTTCGGCTTTTCTCTGTCATCACAAACTTTCATATTTATAATAATAGCGAAATTTTGGATAAGGTAACGTAAAAATACCTACTCTTTATAGATTCATGTTTTCTTTTATATTCCTTCACTAGCTACATTTTTTTATCAAAGACGATTATACTTTCGAGCATAAACGCTCGTACGAAAATGAGATCATTTCCGGATTTGTCATTGTTAAACATAATAGGTAGGTACCTATTATACGACTGTCTGCATGTCTGTATTTTTTATCTGAATCACGCTTTTTGTTGATCAGTTTAGGTCGAAGACCAGGGTTTGTGGTAATAATTGTTATAAAAACAAGCGAATCTAGCTCAGTCTGGTGCTATAATAGTGGACTTTTAATTATTTTGTCAGGGTTCCGTAGCAAACAAGGAACCCTTATGAAAACCCTTCATTGCAATACAAGTATATTTGGGGTGTATTCATCAACATCTTTAATCGTAAGCCAACCTCACCTGTACGTGGTGCACCCTGCTGACTGACAAACGAGGCTCTGGCGAAAAGAGAGGTAGAGCATAGCATATTTTTTAAGCTGCCCGTCGGGCGAAGTACCTCCACCTCACAGAATACCGCAGCCAAATAATAATTCTCTTGAGGGTTGTTGTATTCCTGCGAGTGAGGGAGGTCACCAGTAAGGGAGGAGATGCTGCGGTGGCAGCGGGTTGGCAGCGCGCAAGCGACACTTTATATTGCAAGCGTTAATAAGCGCTTCACAAACGGTGGGGGCGGCCACCGACGTAGTATAAAAAAATAATAATAATATATAATACTGTAATGTGGTATAACCTACTTGATGAGGTTTTGGACTACCATAGAAAAAACCAGCATAACGCCAAACAAAAAATCGTATCAATCGGTCTCATTTCCTTACATGATGATGGCATAAGTTGCAGTTTTTTTATGGATACGTACTATTTAACGTAACATCAAATAAATACATTGCAAACCTAACCCCTTTCGGCACTGTAGGTCTTATTACCGGAATTACCCTATTTGGCACATGAAAAAATACATATTACACATCAAATGCAGGATTTGATGTGGTATCAGATTGATTTGATGTGCAAATCAGGTTTTTTTTTGTGGATCAATTTAATATTTTCCTTTTTTTAATGTGAATGCTAAGGAAATTATCAATTTGTCTATATCTTTTTCTACGAGGAAACTAGTTCACCAGTTATAGAAACAAGTTATAATAATACTATGTAAGGAGAGAGATAGTTTGAAATATTCGTTGGTTAAGGTCGGACCTAAATCAAACTAACCGCATTATTACCTTCAGATAGATACGTTTATCTAGTGGAAATTCGAATAAATGTGTCTGACAGAGGATCGCACAATACCTTCGTAATATACCCGATAGTAAAATATACCTATATCTTCGGGGTTATGTACAGTTACGTGATTTTATAGAATATATTTTGCACGTGTTTCGTACTAGATACATTTTTTATACTTGGATAGGACTTACTGATTAGGACGGACTGGATAGTAGGTTTTGTAAACGACGAGCTAGGTGGTCGAATGGCTAGCAACAATGGCCACTATGACCCCGAGGACGCAGATTCGACCCCCATAAGACGAATAATAACTTGTGTGTACGAACGTGTCTGTTTGACTTGCCCTGTGTTATTTCCGTGTATTAAAAAAACAGTATTTAAGTAAAATTAGTTAATACTTATAGTACAAGTTTTGCTTAGTCTGGGACTAGATGACCCTGTGTAGTTTATTCTGGAATATTTAGTTGGTATTTAGTTTCATCCTACCAATACATTAGCCCCAACCCGTCTGGCCAGCGTGGGGAGTGTAGGCCAAATCCTCCTTCTGTCTGGGACGGACGAGAGGGTCGTGCTCCTGTAGTGGAGACTAAAATGACCTGATGATGATGACGTTATATATATGTATATCAACATATTATATATATAAAGAACAGTTATATGTATTATATTTTGTTTGTTTCATCCACATATGAACGTCTGAATGGATTTGGATGAAATTTCCTTTAGGGTTATTGACATTTGCAATAACCCAAAAGGAAATTTCATCCCCTGGCTGGGACATGCCCCACTTGATCTGGATCGATGTGTTCTATCTCTGTTTCCCAAGAACTTCGTTAGCTAATAAACAGGACTCACGAATGCAGATGAGTATACTTTAACTCTAAACACCTTACACCCCCTTTATTTTAGGTTTTTAAAGAAGATTATATTCCAAAATAACATAAATAAAGATAGCAAAAGCCATGTTTGAATTGCTTAATACTAACCCTGAATTGCTTAATGTCTACCCTACTTACCTAAATAAATAACTATCAGCATCAATAAATATTGTGAACACAAAAACAAAAATGGCCGATGTGATTGACAACAAATCACCTGTGGTATCATAGCTATCTGATTGTAGTTACGAGTGATTGATGGATGTGACGTCACACGTTTCGGATACACGAATGGTTACCAATACCCAATGTAGTTGTTCACCTATTGTCTTTATATTTTGTATGTACTTTTAAAAGAACAAAGTCAAAATATGTACGTAAAAGGGCAAAAGTATAATTGTTTTTTTGATGTGAATATATCTTTACAATTGCTTCTATGGGGAGGTAATTCAATAAATCGGGGGATATAGATTGGTGTTGCATCTACAAATCTATCATCTCCATCCAAAATTCAATCACACCACTGGATAGATGAAGGATCAAATAAATGATTACGCTAAGTAAGGACTATGCGTCGGTTACGCTAAGTATGAACATCGCGTGCGGGGGAGGATGAAACGCTGCCAGAAATTCACACAACACGACACGAACCGCACGAACGACGCAATCGAAAACTTTGACAGAAGAATTCGATCTCATTCTCGATAATGGCGCGACCTCAATCGTCAAAAGTACCAAACATTTGAGTTTAAATCGATCCTAAAATTTCATTTCGATTTGATACTGATTTCAATGTCAAGAGTACCATTTGACATCTATTCGATCTGATTTAAAGTTACTCTGCTGGTAGCATATTATATAGGCACAATATTTTAATATTAATATTAATACTTAGTAGTTGAAATGTCTCTACTCAAAGAAATACCTAACACTCAATAATACATCGCTAAATAAACACAAGACAAGTCTTATTTTCAACCATTTCACAGATCAATGCTTAATAAATGTTTGTTAACGACGATATTATTAACTTACAAATCCTTTCACATTAACCGGGATATCAATTGATAATTTATGTCCGTTTCAAATCACTTGTGCCATACCAGTTCGCGACAAAGTGAACGTTATGCGACAAAAAATAAAGCTACGAAAGTTTGAAAGCAAATTTAAATGGAAATACAATACCTCGTATGTTCAAAGGTATGACTAAATAATAATATAATAATAGTACCGTATAGTCATATCCGTGTTTCATTGTGTTTATTTTACAGTATAAGTAATAGTACTACGTACAGTATGGACACTCCCTGCCGCTCTCTCGTGTCGACCTCACCTCCCCTCTTAGACAACTATGGAACTGTTTGTATGGCGCCGCACTCGCGCTTTGCACAAACGTCATTGTTTATGTAGTAAACGATACGCGACATATGTATAGAGTGGCCGGTGTGTGGTATTACATTATTATAAGTACGGAGGTTTGATTCTTACGAGATTTTTTTATTTACCTACCTATATGTTCTTCCTCACCTGCCTGGAAAGACCAACCGATTGAATGACCGAAGTACCGTTAGATTGATGAGGTGCTGCTTAACCTCAAAGTTAGTTAATTGGTGAGATGACCCAGGGTCACAAGGTGTGGTGCCATCTGGTGTCGAAAGCCAATATCCAACTTGGGTCGTTGTGCTGCAGCAATATCTAGCAATGCCTACTTTGACTTAGTAGCTTTGCTTAGTTTGGGACTAGATAGCAGTGTGTGATTTGTCCAGGAATAATTAATTAATTAATTATTAGCTTCCACCTGCGGCTTCGTCCGCGTTTACTTTGTTTTAATAAAAATAGCCAATCTCCTTCCTAATATCTCTAAGAATATGTGTACAAAGTTTCATGATGATCTGTTGATTAGTTTCGGCGTGAAAGCGTAGCAAACAAACTCACATTCTCGTTTATAATATTAAGTAGGGATATGTGGCTGCGGCCTTCTATATAGTGAGGTCATTTCTAGTCTGGCTACTCCGAACTCAGTAGGTAACAACTATCTGTTTCGCTATCACAAGGAACTAGACACGGTAAGTTTCAGGATGCATTACGCATAGACGAAGTTAGACTTGGATAATGGATGATAATGGCCGTGTGTTTTCCGGTAGACTAGAATAGAATCACTCCGTCACTTCCCGTGGATGTCGTACAAGGCGACTAAGGGAAATATTATAAAACATCGATCAGGCCTCCCCAACCCTCTCTTTTCGTCAGAGCCTCGTCTGTCAGTCAGCAGGGTGCCACGTGCAGGTGAGGTTAACTTTGGATCAAAGATTTTGATGAACCACTTACTTACCGTCATCACTTACTAGGCAGATGTGACCGGCCTATTGTCACTCAGCTTGCAAAAACGAATTATACGTTACGTAAATTATTACTGACAACAAACTTCAAACATAGCAGCCTAAAATAACATTTGGGTTTGTAGCACAAGGCTTTTAATGAAAGAACATGGAACATTTAGGAGCTCATCGACTTGGTCTGGCACTCAAAAGCAAATTATTTCCTATAATCTTTGACGATAACCTTCAGCCCATTCGAAAGGTCGCTAGGTCGTGCCAAACGTACAGCGTGGGGAGTGTAGGCCAAATCCTCCTGTCTGGGACGGACGAGAGAGGGTCGTGCTCCTGTAGTGGAGACTAAAATGACCTGATGATGAATGGATGATAATAAACCACTTAATGGGATCTAATTACTCCACCGTATTCTTCAGTTGACTTACTAAGTACGATTATAATTTTAACAAAAAAAAAACCGACTCCAAACATAACTCTACATTTATGTATGTAGATACAGGCTGATGATGATGAAAAAATTTGGGACCAATCTGAAAGTATACTCTTTCAAATAAAAAAAGGTTTTTTCAAATCGGTTTATAAATGACGGAGTAATGAAATTAGATACAGGCTGATAATGATGAGGATGAAAAGATATGGGACCAATCTGGAAGTATACTCTTTTAAATAAAAAACAGTTTTTTTTCAAATCGGTTTATAAATCACGGAGTTATTAAAAAACAAACATAATAAAAAAAAATACCTTTATCTCCTTTTTTGGAGTCGGTTAAAAATAATTTTAATGTCAAGGAAATTGAACCAGGAATTGTAAGATGGAAGTATTATGGCACACCGTAGTGATCCATAATAACAGTTGTAGGTGATGCAATAAATAGGAAATACATCTCGTTTTACTTCCGCTTAAGTCAAAATTTAATGAATATGTACTATGTAGGACGTACACTTGTATACTTGAAAAGGTCGTCGTTTATTTGTCACATCTCGATGGCAACTACTCAGCACTCACTGTGTCCGTGTACGGAACTAGAGCATCGTACCCAGTTGGCAATGAGGACGGAAAGATCCGTGCACGAAATAACTTACAACGGAAATTTATTTTTGAAGTATAACTTCTTTACGCATTGTTGACTTGGGGAGTAAGCTGGTTAATGCGTGACGAGATCGTTACGGAAACGACGAACGGAAGTTGAGAGGGAGACATAAGTTAGTAGAGCTAAAGAAGTTTTACTTCAGTCGTGTGGTCTAAAGCACACTCGTTTCTTTTGTAGTAAAACTTCTTTATACTTGTTTTTTTAACTTGGTGAATGCGTGACGAGAGCGTTACGAAAAGTGTGATCGGACGAGGCGAACGAAAGTTAAGAGGGATACATAAGTTAGTAGAGCTAAAGAAGTTTTACTTCAGTCGTGTGGTCTAAAGCACACTCGTTTCTTTTGTAGTAAAATTTCTTTATACTTGTTTTTTTAACATGGTGAATGCGTGATGAGAGCGTTACGAAAAGTATGATCGGGCGAGGTGAACGAAAGTTAAGAGGGAGACATAAGTTAGTAGAGCTAAAGAAGTTTTACTTCAGTCGTGTGGTCTAAGGCTCACTCGTTTTTTTTTATACGAGACCAATCGTCAGGTTAACTAATTGCATTTTAATATACACTTACGAATAAGATATCTCAGTCAGTCAAAAGAAAAATAATACATCTCTTCAAGCCATTGTCCATAAAACACTGCCTGGCAGGTAATTTAGCTAATCACAGCCTTATACATCGATTTGTCAATAAATTTGGGAATAATTCTGCATTAAATTTAATTTACATGATAGAGTACTTTAAATTAAATAATTATTAACTATATCAGTAACGTGTATATATATATATATACATACATATAGATCCAAGCAGTGCGAACTGCACAGCAAATCACTCAGTGGCGAGTGGCGACAGAGGGTGAATGCCGAGAGGATGTGCGTCTTAGGTTGGTGGATTCATATAGATTATAATATATAACCTTCTATAGCATATTGTTTATAAAAACATGATCATGTTCGAAAATATATATACGTATTTACAAAATAAAATTTATTTCAGTATTATATCTGCAATCATGATCATTGCTGATATAATCTATACATATAATAAAACAGTAAAAATAATGTGTCTGTACATTGAATATATTTACAAAAAAAAACAATTGGAGGCGATGGAGATATAGTAATAGAGTAAGAATTAAAAAAAAAATGTCTGTCTGTTTGTCTGTTTGTCTGTATGTCTGTTTGTACACGCTAATCTCTGGAAGTACTGGACGGATTCGAATGAAACTTTTTTTGTTATATAGCTGATAAGCCAGTTTTAAGCAACGAGGGGAAACTGTTTTTCTTAATTGCTCCAGGAGGGACTGGAAAAACATACCTGACGAGAGCAATCCACGCTGAAATCAGGCGCCAAAATAAGATCTCGCAGCAGCATCGCCAGGTATTGCAGCCACGTTACTACTAGGCGGAAGGACGCAAATACAATGTTCAATATCCTACTCGATTTAAACAGAATTGAAACACCGACATGCTCTGTGACACGAAACTGTGAGTACTGTGACAAAGCGAAGGTGTTTCAGGATTGCTGTCTAATCGTTTGAGATGAATGCGAAATGGCTAACAGTAAGGCACTAGAAGCTGTAAATAGAACTTTACGTGCCCAAGAGTTTTCAAGAATATTATTAAAATTTCGGGAAGATCTCCTTTCTGAAGTAAAGTCAATGGCAGCGCAATATAATTGAAGCTGATATTCACACTGGGAGTGGTGCCGGTGAAAAGTGTATTTATTCCGCGTATACCAGATCCACCACTCTTCTCCAAAAAAAATCAATTTTAATTTTAAACGTACGCAGTTGTCTGTGACCACTTGCTTTGCTATGACAATAAAAAAATCACTAAAATTCGCTGGTGACAAGCTTAGGACTGGTTGTTTTTCGCATGGCCAACTTTACGTGGCTTTCTCGAGAGTTATTGACGCTTCAGGTCCGTTCATATTAGCTCCCGAAGGAAAGACAGGGAGTCTTTCCTTCGGGAATTTAATTTTAATTTTATTTTTTAAACTATGGTGTATATGTTAAACAAAAAAAATATATTGACTTTTAACGTATAACAAATATTTTCTTATGTATCTACATTAGTTCGTATTTGTATTAATACGCCGAAATCATAAAGTCCACGCGAACGAAGTCGCGGGCATCAGCTAGTACTGAAATAAATTTTATTTTGTAAATACATAAATATATTTACGAAAATACTAAGTAAGCTGACGCCCAACCTCACCTGCACGTGGTGCACCCTGATGAGTGATAAACGAGGCTCTGGCGAAAAAAGACGTAGGGCATTGCGTATTTTTTAAGATGCCCGACTGGGGAAGTACCTCCACCTCACCTCACAGAATACCGCATCCAAATGCTAATCTGAACTACCATCCTATATGTAATTTATGTAATATTTTTGTGTTCTGTATATTCGGTGTACGAATTATACTTGCAGTTGGCCAGTTTATTATGAAAAAACAAATTACGATCTATGTCATATGTGTAAATAACAAGGTTACTATAAATAACAATAGTTTAGATTTCTGTGACGTCGTACCTATTTTCTAAATATTTTTTTTCTTTCAAATATTTTAATTCATTGTCGATAAAAGGTTATGCGGTTGAAGAATTGATGGCACGTGGTCAACTAGTTCACCAATAAGTGTGTCACTGTTGTTTAGCTATTATCAACAATGCTAATATTGTTGTCGAAATAAATAAGTACATACATCAATTATGCGTCTTCACGCAATTTTTCTTTAATTCCCGATTTCAACTTATCGAAGCAGATACAGTGTTACTATATACATTGTTATTTTTATCCGCAAATAAATAATTTATTCAGACATTTGGAATTTTGAAACAATTGCCTACGTTTGGCACGACCTAGCGACCTTTCGAATGGGCTGAAGGTTATCGTCAAAGATTATAGGAAATAATTTGCTTTTGAGTGCCAGACCAAGTCGATGAGCTCCTAAATGTTCCATGTTCTCTCATTAGAAGCCTTGTGCTATAAACCCAAATGTTATTTTAGGCTGCTATGTTTGAAGTTTGTTGTCAGTAATAATTTACGTAACGTATAATTCGTTTTTGCAAGCTGAGTGACAATAGGCCGGTCACATCTGCCTAGTAAGTGATGACGGATGGGAGATATTAGGGGTGTAAGTAAGTGGTTCATCAAAATCTTTGATCCAAAGTTAACCTCACCTGCACGTGGTGCACCCTGCTGACTGACAGACGAGGCTCTGACGAAAAGAGAGGTAGGGCATAGCGTATTTTTAAGTTGCCCGACTGGGGAAGTACCTCCACCTCACAGAATACCGCAGCCAAATAACAATTCCCTTGAGGGTTGTTGTGTTCCTGCTAGTGAGTGAGGTCACCAGAAAGGAAGAAGTTGCTGCGTTGGAAGCAAGGGTGGCGGCGTGTGAACGATATTTCATGTTGCGTGTGTCAATATGTAACCGCTTCACATCAGGTCATGCTTGTCTGCCACCCAACGTAGTTTAAAAAAAAAGACAAAGGCATTAAAATGGAGGCTGCGCGTAGTATGACGAAGCGTTCGACACCCTCCATTTAGATGGTACTATGACGTCAAGAAAGCGGCTGGATGCGGAAAGCGGAGGATTGTATTTGGTGGAAAGCATTGGGGAAGGCGTATATCTAGCAGTGGATAGATAGGATGACGATGATAATTCCAGTGTCCTATTACGACAGCAAATGCTTTTTTTACGGGCTTCTATTCGTTAAATCTTCCCGGAACCTTTCGTTGTATAAATGTAAATGTTTTTCAAATCTTACTGAATATTATTTGTACGACCGTTTTTATAAAAGCAAAGATAGACGAGAGAAGTAGGTACGTGCTGACCAAGAAAAGGCGATATTGCACAAATTTTGACCTGATATTGTAGTTGTAAAATGGTAGTTTGTTCATCGGAATCAGTTAGAATAGGGGAAACCCTATTCTAACTGAATCCCTATTCATTCTAACTATACAGAGAAATCTGTACACAATTTACTGTATGAAAATTCGTCTTTATGTATTTTTAAAAAACGCGTATTATAATTATAACAAATAAGTATTTCTGGACATATTAAACAGCACATGTAGTTTGGAACTAAGCAAAGCTTGTACTCCAACCAGTCTCTGCCAACCCGCAGTTGAGCAGCATGGTAGAGTATGCTCTGAACCCCTTCTAAGGGGAGACTCTAATACCAACAGTGGGATGATGATGGGTTGATGCCAAAAGCTTGTACGATGTAAACAAGTAATAATAAATCGCATTTTATTCAGATTACTTTATCCTTATTTTTCGCAATTTTTAACTCTCTTTTTTATAATGGGCTCTAGATTTCAAGTAGCTCTAAGTCTAAAGTTCTTAAAATATTACTCGTATAATAATATTTATCTAATCTCATACTAAAATTTAGAGATTAAAAAAGTAAACACAGAATCATAATGTCAGTCTTTTACGCACAAGACATCAAAATAAATTTAAAAAGTTACTTTTTGATACAGCTCTTTCTTCTTTCTTCTATGGACAACTGTATCGAAAAATAACTTTTTCTCCATTTCGATACAGCTTCAGCCCTGGATACAGGTATTTTAAACAGGTTGCAATGCAAATGCATTGCAACGTTGCAAAATATTTCTACATAATCTGTGAAGCGCCCCCGGAGCATGCACCACGCATGCTCCATCTGCAAATGGATTTATAAGTAAGAAATAAAGCTGTGAAATCAACTTCAAGTTTTTATTTAAAATATTATTGTCATCTATTTTAATGAGATTAGATAAAGTAGTGTATGAAACTGCACATAATTAGGTCTTAAAATACTCGTGTGGTCTATTATCACATTCGCCTTCGCCTCATGTGGTAAACCCACACTCGTATTTTAAGAACCATTATTATGCAACAGTTTCATAAACTATTATGTCTCTGCATTCCTTAAGTTTCTCATTCTTAGACGATCGAGATTATTAGATAAACCGCTGTTCAGGAAGGCTTTGAGAACCATATAACACTAAAACGTTTCGTCTTCATTACAGAACGCTCACGACTGTAATTCATAGGCTTACTTTGTTTCATGCAATACGATAGTGGGTTACTAAAATAAATGATGTATTCTTCATAAAATATTCTATATAGTTAGATGATAATATAGATCGATTTATTTACCTAAAGCTGGAGGGGTGTAAGTTCGTCATCACAATTCTTAGGGCTAAAGCCAAACAAAGAAAAAAAGGGGCTCTGAAAGAAACGCTCGAAAAAGACGTAAGGAAAACCGCTTTACATCAGGCGGGCTCGTTTAGCAACCGAAGTGGTATAAGAAACTCAAGCATAATTATTATTATGCTATTGTTTTTTTTTTGTTGTTTTAAAATTATGCTATTGTTTATTTTGACGAGCTCGGTGGCCGAATGGTTAGCAATAGCCACTTTGACTTTGAGGGCGCGGATTCGATTCCCGCTCAAGACAAACATTTGTGTGCATTAACATGTCTGTTTGTCTTCGTCTGGGTATTTTCTACATATGATAAGTATGTATTAAGAAAAAAAAAACTTATATAAGTACAATTATCAGTTATCTAGTACCCATAACACAAGCTTTGCACTTAATTTGGTACTAGACGGCGCAGTGTAAATTGTCCAGAAATATTTATTTATTTTATTTATTTTTTACGACTACCGGACTAACAAGCGTTCAACCTACTTGACGATAAGCAGTCATTGTAGCTCATATAAAACTTCAAAGATTCAATCAAAAGATAATAGAGCTCCTCACATAAATCTACTACATATTTACATTTTCTGTGAGAGGGGGGCAAGCGAGCATATGGGTTATTGTAAAGTAATTACCACCGCCCATATGCGTAGTCACACATTATAAAACATCGATCAGGCCTCCCCAACCCGTTTGGCCAGCGTGGGGAGTGTAGGCCAAATCCTCCTTCTGTCTGGGACAGACGAGAGAGGGTCGTGCTCCTGTAGTGGAGACTAAAATGACCTAATGATGATACGCGTAGTCGCGTAGTCAGCAACTTGAAGGGGTCGCCGATCCGTTGCCAGCCTTTTACGAGAAAAAATGGCTATAATATACTCTAACCAATTTTCTTTAAATAATAATCAAATAAAATATCTACTAAAGATGATTCACATAACGACCTATCGAGATAAAAGTTTTTCATCCAATTTCGACATGTCTCAAAAGACTACAACAAAAAGCCGCTGAATGTATGTAATAACTGTAACCCGTCAAAGTGGCGAAGGAAAAAATAAATGTAAGTGAGGTACTTACAATAGCGGGCTTTTCATGTGCCTAAGTAAAAGAAAGGTCTCAAGCGTAGTACTTCTCGACTGTACCATTTATTTTTGTGTCGGAAATAAACTCGCTAACGTGTGTTTGGACGCCTCTGCACGCATTAAGTTGTATGTACACGGAGGTGGGTGAGAAACGTTGATCCAAATTAATAAAGACAAGACCGTATCGCATTTTGTATGTGTTGTGAACAAAAAATGATATAGTTCTTTTTAACGGCATAATGCAATACTTTTTATGACTTTTTAAAACTAAACTAAAGTACAAAATTGTAAAAAACTTAACAATTATTTTGTATTCTGAGAAAAAAATATATATAAAAGAACATTAAGTTCTGTTCTGTTTGAGGGTAATAATATTTTGGAACGCTATAAATAAGGTAGTTACTTTTTCTATATTTTTCGATATTTCTCCAGTAGGTAATCTTCGGACAGTGTATTCTATTATCTCTACCTCCGATAACTAGCTATTAATTTTTAAATATTTAGAAAACAAGTGAATTCCAACGGAGATCTTTTCAAATAATTTTAATGGGCGAAACTGTTTCCGATTAAATGGAAAAAGTATTTATGTTATAAACAAGCCGTCGTCAATCCTTATTCATCCCACTGTTGGGATACGGGTCTCACCACAATCGAATAGGTTTAGAGCAGCAGAGCATACTCCACCATGCTGCTCAACTGCCGGTAAATAAGCAATACTAGGTTCAATTTTCGATCAGAAGGATCTCCATGAGCAGAAGATCAACTTTAGAGCCTATGCTAAACCAACAACGGACGAAAATCTCTGTTTTACCGTAAGTTCTTTGAAAAAAGACACGTGTTCTATGAGCGGTCCAGCTGATTTCGTGTAGGCGGGTACATTACTATTTCCTAGAGAGATATAGCGTTATTGTGAGTGCGTGAGGTTAATAGACTTTTGTGCGGCGCATGTAACGTGAATGGCCATCGTTGAGTCTATAAGATACAATTAGAAATTTGCTAATTAAATTTTCAGGAATTTGCTGGTTAATACCACATACAAAATTTATTACCTTTTTTTTTGTCGCCACACGTCTACACACTCCGCGTGTTCACGTCCATAAACATGAAGGAAGTAGAAGCTTGCTCGAGAGTAACTTCCCCATTGTTTTGTTTGTTTCTAGGAAAGCGAATGGAGATTAATTTATTACGTCTCTGAGAAAACATGGAAAGCGGAGAGCTCTCTATTAAGACGAGCGGGCGGGGAGTAGAACGATTAATTATGATTTCTTTTAACGCCGGACGCTGCCGTACGGCGCCGGACGCGGACGTTCATTGCGTATTTCATCCTGCCTCATAGAAATTACTCCGTAATTACTTTAGAACTAAAATAGAGTGGTCATTTTAAAGCTGAAAAAGTGTCGCACAATTTTAAATATAGCATTACTTTGTACAACTTACAATGTATAGTTAAATTGTGTCATGTTTACAGTAAATGTAATATTTAAGCTACCTGCGAATAACTATGTCGTATGAGATAAGAAGTTTCGTTTATTGTAATAAAACTTTATCTGCCCTAATAATATTAAGAATATTATTGAAACCTGCATGATGGGAAGCATATACTCCAGCCTATGAACAACTGCAACTCCAGGAACATCACCATACGCGTACCATACATTCCTGTAAACGTCTTCACGCCTTTTTTGAAGGACGCCAAGAAGAACAGCTTTTAAAAGCTTTGGCATGCGGTTTGCTCCACAGCTTGATAACAGGTAGGGAGAAAACATCTCTGAAACCTCTCTATACGTGAACACTTCGGCTCTGATGTGTGAAGATGAATTCCCTGTTGATAGCGAGCAGTGTAAGTATAGGAGGCCGTGGGCATCGTATCAAGTATCCTCTGAACACACTCTATGTACAATTGGTAAAACACACAAAAAGACGCAAAGATTCTGTGTTGGTTAAGTGATGTAAAACACTTAAAAGTCTATTGTATAGTGCTCTTTAATTCCAATTTTAGTAAACTGACATTTTATAATATTAATGTTTATTTATTTATTATATATTTTATAATATGTAGTATAAGTATTTTTATTTATTAATTCCATTATTTATTAGTACAATAGGTTACACATCTTCGTCTATACACAGTAATGATTCTTTTAATAATTACGATATTTCTAATTGTCATTAATTTCTATTGATTTGCGAATCCTGCCCACCCCTTGTTCAAATTCGTTACCCTAAGATTGCCATGAAAAGTTTGCTGTTAGCAAAAAGGCAAGGCGGCCTTTTTTGTTGCAAATATGTAAACAAGTTTGTAATATTTTATTGATTCACTGTACTTTGAACTTGTATTATGTAAACAAAGCATATTCTATCTATCAATTTTAATTAGAATAATAGTGTTCTTTGTTTTTTTTAGTTCGTCTTTGTCTGGGTGTTTTATATTAGGTCTTTACCTATTAAATTGCCGTTTTGTATGAAAAAATTTAAACAAATTTTTTTCATGTAAGTATTTTTTATTTGTATTAATCGAAGTAATCACCCATGTAATCAATGCATCTTTGCCAACGCAGTGGCAGTTTATTGATGTCCTTCTTAAAGAAATCAGCTGGACGGGAGGCAACAAATTCTTCAAAGGCATTTTGTACTGCCTCTCGGGTATTGAATTTTTTTCCCGCGAAGAAGTTATCCAAATTCTGGAAAAAGTAGTAGTCTGTAGGCGCAAGGTCTGGCGAGTAGGGCGGATGACGGAGAGCTTCCAACCCCAGTTCTTGTAACTTGGAGACCGTCTGCTGTGCAGTATGAGGTCGCGCGTTGTCGTGCAGGAGCAGCGGAGACGAGCGATTGACCAATGCTGGTTGGAGACGTGCCAGCTTATCCATCATTGTGTTCAGTTCTTCACAGTACACATCTGCAGTAATGCTCACCCCGTTTGGTAAGAAGCTGTGATGAATCACACCGGCGCTAGACCACCAAACAGTGACCATCACTTTTCTAGGGGTAAGTTTTCGTTTAGGGCATTGTTTAGGTGCTGAACCAGGATCCAACCAACTTGCTGAGCGCTTGCGGTTATCAAACAGAATCCATTTTTTATCGCAGGTAACAATGCGGTTCAAAATTCCTTCATTTGTGCGTACTTCGCGCTGGCGATCATTGAGTTCGTGGGGCACCCATTTGTCAAGCTTTTTTACCTTGCCAATTTGACGCAAATGAACCAATATTGTTTTGACGCTAACGTCGAAAGCTGCTGCTAATTCAGCCGTAGATTGTGTATCATCAGCTTCCACAATCGCCTTTAATTCGTCATTGTCGACCAAAGTCTTCGGACGACCGCGAGGTTCATTTTTCAGGTCGAAATTTCCAGAACGGAAGCGAGCAAACCAATAACAGGTGGTGCGTTGGTTTGTAGTGTTAGCTCCGTAAACGTCGTTGATGTTGCGTGCCGCTTGTGCCGCGTTGCTGCCACGACGGTACTCATATTCCATACTCGAATTTTTAACGTATCCATGATGACGAAAAAGATTGAAATGCGATAAAAATGTAACAATAGTCAATAAACAAATGACTACTTTTGGAAAAATAATTCCATGTTTTTGAAATAAAATTATTATGAAATTAGAATTCTTAGCCAAACAACAATTATTTTGATTTGAAATGGCCAGTACTGCAGAACGGCAATTTCATAGGTAGCAAGACCTATTATGTATGTATTTAAAAAAAAATGTATTTAAGTATAAAATCAGTTATCTAGTACCCATAGTACAAGCTTTGCTTAGTTTGGGACTGGATGGCTGTGTATAATTTGTCCAGGAATATTTATTTATTTATGCTTTGATTTTTTACCGACTTTTATTCAGAGAAGCTCTATATGCTCTAATTTAGCATTTTGTCTTAAACCCGGAACGGTCAACCGAAAAGTAAAATTTATGTAATCGCATATTCATTTGAAATTAATGATACGACTATCATTATTAATTACTATACGTTTCACAAATGGGTACACAGATATCCTCTTTGGTCAATATTTTAACGAAATAAATAATCTCCGTTGATAATCTCACAAAATACGGTCCGACATTGTTTATTATACTGTCATTTTTCTTCTGTAAATGGCCGCCCGATGGGAGTTGCGAAATTTATAGAGATACCTATTAACGACTCATGTTTCATTTCAAATATTGCCTATTTATTTTGTTTGTTGACTGTGCTTTTCCGTATTTATTGAAATGTATATTTTTTGTTACATCGTTATTGTATTATTTTCGAAGAGAACACATTTATACGACGATTTGTGAATATTTTTGACATTCCCTTATATTGTACGAGTGGACATAACGAACAAAACGAGCCAATTTTCTGTACACATAATATTAAAAAGAAAAATTAATTTATACACGTTGTAGATATGTTACCGAAGCCAAAGAATGTTTTTAGTACTTTAGTCTATTTGAGGCTAGTATTTTAGTCTTGTTGATAATGATGTTTATCTCAGAAGCGATTTCGCCGATTTGAATTCGGTTTTCAGTGATGTATTGTGGGAAGCTTCTCTTAACATTTTGTGTTTAATTCTAATCGGTTCACAAACAAAAAAAAAATACCCGTTCTTACCAAACGTCCTCGCGGACGGAGTCGTAGGCATTAATAACTCTAAGATTTTAAGTTAGACCTCCAGCTGAGAAAATCATTTTCAATTTTTGTCTTTGCGTGGTGTGAGTACATATATATTACTACTCTTTTTACTAAACTTTTACCGAGGGAACAAGATTTTTTCGTAGATAAAAAGTAGTGGTGTGTATGTGGTTTATCAATATCTTTGAACCAAAGCCAACTTCACCTGCACGCGGTGCACCCTGCTGACTGACAAAAGAAGCTCTGGCGAAAGGAGAGGTAGGGAGCGTAATTGTAAGCTACCAGACTGGGGAATGTACCTCCACCTCACAGAATACCGCAGCCAAATAACAATTCCCTTGTGGGTTGTTGTGTTCTGAATGCTTTACAAAGCTCAAGTGCGGCCGCATATGGAGTACTGTTGCCATCTATGGGCGGGAGCGCCTAGATACCAGCTTGCACGTTGTGACTCGATTCAAGGGCGTGCGGTGAGGATTGTTGACGATCCCAAACTAACAGACGGTTTAGAACCTTTAAGTTTGAGAAGAGATTTTGCGTCCCTTTATGTGTACTACCGATTGTACAATGGGGTGTGTTTAGAGATGTTTGACATGATGCCTACGGCCTCCTTCTACAGTCGCACCGCTCGCCATCGACAGGGAATTCATCCTCACACATTGGAGCCTAAGTGGTCACGTACTGTGCGGTTCCAGAGAAGTTTTCTCCCGCGTACTGTCAAGCTGTCAAATTAACTGCCTGTCGAGGTTTTTTCAGGAGACTAAAGCATGGGGTTCTTCAAGAAGGGTGTGAAGTGGTTTTTACAGGGTCGGCAACGCGCGTGAGATGCCCCTGGTGTTACAGGCGTTCATAGGCTACGGTAACTTCTTTCCATCAGGTGGGCCGTATGTTTGTTTACCACTTTAGTCGCATAAAAAAAATGGCTCGATGAGTTATTAGCAAATGAGTGAAAGTGTTTTTAACTTTTATTTTTACATAGAACAAAGTAACTTTGAAAGATACTCGATATAAGCAAAATTGCAAAATGTACATACTCAAACGTACAGTAAATAAATAAATAAAAAATATTTCTGGACAATTTACACAGCGCCATCTAGTCCCAAATTAAGCGCAAACCTTGTGTTATGGGTACTTTCTATGTATTATGTGAAGCGGTTACTGTAGCACATACCTTATCAGTTTATTAGTTGTCTAACTGATAAATGTACTTAAATACATTTTTTTTTGTAAATACATACTTATAATACACAGAAAACACCCAGACTAAGACAAACAGACATGTTCATGCACACAAAATATGTTTGTCTTGTGCGGGAATCGATCTTGCGACCTCGGAGTCAAAATGGCCATTGCTAACCATTCGAACACCGAGCTCGTCATTAGAACTGACATCAAGTTTGAAGAATTTTGTTTATTATTGAAAAGTAACCATGTAACACTTCAGTTATAGCGTCGTAGTCAATGATATTATATTTAATAAAACAAGGATGTACCAACACCCCTCAGACAAAGTGCGGGTTAATGAGACGTATTGACGCCAGTCGCGAATTCTCTAATGAACTATCTGTCAGGAATGTCGGCTACGCAGAACGGGGTCAGAGGCCGTTGCGTGCTTTAAGAAGCTCATTTAATATTAAGATGAGACGCGTGGCCTTTTTATAGGTCACTTTTAGGGTTCCGTATTAAAAAATAATAAAAAGAATGGTAATATTAAAACATATGACAAACTCGCCGCCAGGTGAACAACTAATAGGATAATCGAAGAATTCGATCTAAACATAAATCGTACATAATTAAACAAAAATAAAACCGACTTCGTTTTTGTAATTTATGTCATTAATAACTAAAAAAAGGAAGAAATAAAACTTTATGTAATGAGGAGAGACCGAAGACGAAAGTAACAATCTCGTCGTAAGTACTCATTCTATACCTAAATCTTCGTAGTTAAAATTCGTGATTTCTGAAGTATTTACATAAAATCCGTTTACACCTCCAATATTGAAGCCGTTGAAATAATAACACTGTACTAATTTGCAAACACGATAAGCGAAATGTTAAAATGTTTTGATAAGGCCTCAAATTCAAGTTGATATTATGACAGCGTTCGTGTAAATTGGAGGAAACACGCGAACGCGCCCTTACGTGAAACAATTTGTTCTACTTAAAAAATTGTGTTACGTGATAGTGGGCCTTTACATAAATTATTGTAGGTGTGTGCTGCATGTGTGCTACTTACAGCTGTGTTGTAATCCTTTGATGTTTTGTTGCATTTATATTTTTCGTACAGCTCCATTACCACCATCTCTTATTGCGATTCGATAACTAAATAGAATGCTTATTCATACCATGGAATAAGCGGCTCTATTTCAAACGGAATAGAGTCGCTTATTCATTGGTATGAATAAGCATTCTATCCAGTTATTGAATCGCAATAAGAGATGGTGGTAAGGGGGCTGATCACGAATTTGTAGGTAGCTAAAATGTAGACTACATATTCTGTGGTAAACTAAACGTGACGGGGGGCCACCATACATTCCCACCACTGTGTCTCTTGTGTAGACAGGATTAACAGCGGCGACCGCCAAAAAAAGCTGTGAACAGTAAAGTCCATTGCAGCATTGCATCGTACTTTTACCCTCGAGACTGCTCCCGAGGGTAAAACTACAGCTGCCTTGGAACTCTTAACGAATTTAATCAGAAGAAATTAGTAGGAGAAAGCAGTTTTTGGAATTTGAACATATACTAACGAAGGAACTGAGGAACTCGATGACGTCGTTGCGCGTGACATTCTACACGAATACGCAAGTTAAGCAACGTCGATCGTAGTTGGTCCATGGGTGGGCAGTTATTTAACTCGAGCTCCTCCGTACTTCGTAGGGCACGTTAAGCCGTCAGTCACAGCTATTGTCATTAGATGACAGTTGACAGTTAAGTCCGTGGCCTTTAGGCTCTTTGAATACACTGACCTCCGCCAACACGCAATTGAGCAGCATGGTGGAGTACGCTCTAAACCTCTTCGAATGAGGGGTGACCCATACCCCAGTAGTGGGATAAGTTAACCCTTAGGTTAACGACGACGACTAACGGACGAAGGACAGTTTGAAAAATTACTGCGGCGATTTACGCCGCGGAATGCAAATTAAAACACGGTTTTATAATTTTATTGTTGGGTCATGGATGTATAATTATTTCAATAATCAAATGTTTCCTTATACATCGAGATGGTCACGTATATAGGATATAGCCATAAAGTTAATAAAGGTAAATGTATATAGTATAACCATAAAGTTAATAAAATGAATATATTTTGACTTTAGTTATTATAATATATTAACTTTATTCAATTAATACCTATATATTTTATACTTTTAACTTTATTTTATAAATAATACTACTTTAGTTAACATACGAGTATATTAACTTTATGGGTATAGCTTTCGTGTGATTATTACGAATTTTATCAGGAACCGTCGCGTCGATCCTTACAGGGACGTCAGATATTTTTTTAGATCTGGATATTAGCGGTTTGATTCATATCGTTGATACCAAACATAGTCATTTTAATATGACATCAAACTGAAGAATGGATTATTTTGTATCGTCTTCATAATACCTGTTAGGTGGTATAATGGTATTTACAGTGAACTCTACCACACTGCTGCATTGTAAGTTACCGAAGGCTAGTTATATACACTACAAACAACTACAAATATTTGTCTTGTGCGGGGATCGAACCGCGGCTTCAGAGTCAAAGTGGCCATTGATAACCATTGGATCACCGAGCTCGTCAAGTTGCTTAAGATCACTTTACCGTTTTTATATCTCGAGTGCGGCACGGTAAATAAATTATAAACAGCAATATGAAGGTTCGCTCAACTCACCTAATTACTGAGGCGTATTCCAATTATCTGAGATAGACGGGGTGCTTAAGATGAGAAAGAGACGCCAAATATTGATTCACAGCCCTCGATACAGAAATGGAATAAATTCGAATATTAATTTCGCATAACAATGCCAGCAAACAAATTAAAGTGCCAGATGTCTCCCTCAGATGGCTCTCATTTCCATTTATTTATAATAGTTGATTTATTTCACTCGTGTTTTTGATGATAGATTTAAATATCTTCCGTTGTGAGCACCTTTAATTTTATGGTTGGCAAATAATTTTTAAATATCACAGACTAAATTATATTTAATTTAATATTGGTTATAGATATAGATATATTTTAGGTTGATGAGATCATCAAAAGCCTATAAGTAGCCTATGTCCTTCCTTGGGGCTTAATCTACGTCCATGACAAAATTCATTAAAATCGGTTGACACGCTTGCCGAAGTACCTCAACTTCACAGAATACTGCAGCCACATAACAATTACCTTAAGTGTTGTTGTGTTCCTGCGAGTGAGTGAGGTCACCAGAAAGGAAGGAGTTGCTGCGTTGGCAGCGAGGGTAGCAGGGCGAGAGCGATATTTCATGTTACGAGCGTTAATACTATTTTTTCTCTATTTTTTTTTATAGGGGCTTATATCTGTTACAGATATGCCAGCACCATCGTACCCTAATCCAAGAGACTCAGTGATGAGATGCGGTAATTAATGGCTACGGTACCGCTTAACATTAGGTGGGCCGTATGCTGGTCTGCCACCGGACGTAGTATAAAAAAAATGGACTATAATATAGACCATAGCCAAAATATAGACTTCGCTATAGAACGCCTACGCATTAACCTCTGTCTCTTCCAGTTTTCATTCCATAATGTATAGGGACCTACATCTTTATCACCTACATCTTTAGAGGTAAAATCAACCTGAACATCCCCGTCTATTCGCAAAGAAGGCTGTAGTCAACGATAGGTAGAGGATATGGGCTTATACCATTTTCCGAGTAAGTGATTACATGCTGATGGGGAGGAAGGAATTACAGAGGAGACGGCGCATAGGACGACGAAGCGTTGGACGCCTTCCTTCTAGATAGTCCGATGACCTTATGAAAGCAGCTGGATGCGGAGGATCATATTTGGTGGAATGCATTGGAGAAGGCTATCCAGCAGTGGGTAGATACTAGCTGATGATGATACCTGGCGGCTTGATATGTCCTTCAGCTTACTGAGGACCACAGTCAAATAACAATATCCTTAAGGTTCGTTACTACGTTAATTGCTTTATATCAGGCTAACTGTATGTTTGGCACTCATCATAATTTTCAGCCTGTTTCCATCCACTGGATCATCATCAGCCTTTATCCACCCACTGCTGGATATAAGCCTTCCCCAATGCTTTCCACAATTACGACCGCATTCCGCATCCAGCCGCTTTCATAAGCTCCATACACCATACACTCATAGAAGGCGGGCGTCTAACGCTTCGTTATCCTACGCGCGGGCACTGGATACGTCTTCTTTAATGCCTTCCAACATATACGATCCTTCGCTACATACCCTGACACTTACAACCATTATTTTGAGGTCATCCGTCCATATTGATTTCTTTCCATGAGAGAAAGAATGCCCATAATTTGTCACGCTGGGTAGACAAGTTGCCGATCGAAGCCAGAGCTTCGTTAGCTGACCGGCAGGATGCACCACCCGCAAGTGAGGATGGCTTTAGCTCCAAAAATATCTGGGATCCACTTACATCTCTGGTTTGCCATCCAATATGCTAAAAATTTCGTAATTAAACGAAAGTATGAATTAATTGGTTGTTCATAATAAAATATTGCACGTATGCTAATTAATTGGCACCGACTGCGTGGTAATGGAATTTGAACGATAACGCTTTAGCCAAACCGCAAACATCAATCTATTATTTTCCTGTACTAATTATGTTCTGTTTATGCTCGTATTTCATTAAATCAGGAATTTATTTAGTAAGCTGCTTTTTCAATTTTATTAGTGTTCTGAACAAACATTCGTTCGTTCGTGCGAAAATGACAGCAAATGTATTGAGCATTTGATATTTGTTAAGATTATATAGTTGTTAAGATAGGGTTGTCATATATACACGCTAGCAACTAGGTAAATCTCCGGATTTTAAATCTTAACAGCCGGGCATGTCATCAGTCTTTTCAGTACTAGTAATTTTTTTTAATCTGTGACAAGACGGTTATTCCCTGGACCCTGGACTACAAATGAAACCCTGCCCGGATGCTCCGCGGACGCCTTCTAAACTAGGACAAATGCGGGGAAACCCAGACGAATGGCAGCCCTAGTAAGAGAATGGGTGTTTGCGATGAGATCGCACTCGCGTATACTCGTACTTATACCCTTATTTTACCGATGGAAGTAAGTATATACAAATGCAATAAAAACGTCTACTCAAAAATATTGTAAACGGGAAAGTAAATTTGTTTGTTTGTTCGTTCTGATTTCACGTCTTAACTACTAAACCCAATGCTCTGAAATTTGGCATTCATCACATTAGAAATCCAGAATAAATAATACGATACTTTTTATCCTGAAATGAGGTACTTCCTAAAGGGATGACCAAAAGTTTGGCGCAATAACCGACTTTCACGCGGGCGAAGCCACGGGCGGAAGCGAGAGTGTTAATAAGTTTGAAAAGAAACAATATATAATAGGGTATATATAAATAGCAGCGTATATGACTGTGGTACTGACGGACATGAGAAATAATTACATTATCTCGTTGCCGACGCGTTACAAGTAAACATGTATTCACTCATGCAACCCTCGCGTGTGCAGACTGGGGCTAGGGGTGGGGGCATATTCACATCGCGAACGTTCAGAAAATATAATTACAGAAGAACGTTGAAACCTATACTCCTTAACATAATAAAAAGGAAGGCCCTTCAAAGTCTATTTTAAACATGAACATTTAACCTGAAAAAAAAAATAAGTTTCTTTCACTTTCCGAGTTTTAATCATCATTAATCGTTTGTCATTTATTAATTACTTGGGTTCAGCACAGTAGGTCTTTTTCTTCCTTTCATTTTTATTTGCCTGTAAACCTGTATGTACATACAGGGGTCTTACCGCCGAAGCTGAAGCGGATTCCCATTGGATTTTTTTATAACGAAAATCAAACTTCGACTTAGATTTATGGTATTTGTGTTTAGCTTAGCTGATAGTAGTCCTGGGGGGCTAGCCAAATGGCAGTTTGCGAAGTAGAAAAACGTAGCGATCGCTAATTTGAACTGTGGAGTTCATACTACAATGTTCGAATTGACAAATGTCACGTGATTTATCTAACGTTCGTTACGCTACGAATTACACTTGGCTAGGGGGGCTGGACCTCTACCAATTAAGCTGAAGATGTTTACTTATAACTTAAACGTAAGACCTATATTTCGAAATAAAATATGCGATGGTAATCGGCTTCAGCTTCGACGGAGGGCCCCTGCATCTGCATCTACATATAGGTTAGGTACCGACCGCGATGAATTGTTATGAGGTTATTATTTTTGTATCTCTCATGGACTCACGGGTCAGTGCGCGGGGATATGGATCCAACGCGTAGAGGCCCCTTTAAGAAGTTTAATGTAATGTTGTACGCCCGCCGTGACGCGCTCCAGGATATGTCAATGGAACGACATATCCATGAACAGATCTCGGCAGGCGTTGAGATTATTGCGAAGTGTGATGGAAAATAAATGGGCTATGGAGATGAGATCTGGGTGAACTTAATACCGGGCTATTACAGAAGAGGGACGGACGCCTGCCATAACTGCTTTTATTGCTAGTTATTTGCGGCAGGCGGTGGCTTGTCACTCACTAGATGGGCCCCCGAAATGCCAGGAAATCGGCCGGGGGCAACACCGGTGTGAGTGACTCAGTATTATTATTGTTCACATGCTTGTCTATTACATTTGTTTTACATCGAGTAATATCGAGTGATTTTTTTTTATACGAGAGGGGGGCAAACAAACATGTGGGTCACCTGTTGGAAAGTAAACACCACCGCCCATGGAGTTGGTGTTGTTGGTTGTTCCAAAGAGTCGCTCATCCGTTGCCAGCCATTATCCTTTCTTTCTTTCTGGTGACCTCACTCACAGCAGGAAAACAATAACCCTCAAGGGTATTGTTATTACGCTGCTGTATTCTATGAGGTGGTGGTAGTTCCCCAGTCGGGCAACTTAAAAAATACGCGATGCCCTACCACTCTTTTCGCCAGAGTCTTGTTTGTCAGTCAGTAGGGTGCACCACGTGCAGGTGAGGTTGGCTTTAATTAAAAGATGTTGATGAACCACCTACACCCCAACAAACAATAAAGTCCTCAAATTTTTTTTCTACGCACGTATTATACGACTACGTACGAACAAAATGTACAATAACACAGACACATCTCTTCACACTGCCAACAAGACTTTTAGTTAGCTAGCTCTACTCGTTTCTCGTTCGCCGGCGGTGGGACGAGAAACTAAATATGATTATGAATTTCTTACCGTCAGACTAAAATAAGTTCTAGTTTTACAAATTTGCATTTTTATGCAGTTTTCCAAAGTTTTCCAGCTATTAACGTTGTAAACTCAAAATGAAAAATTAACGCCACGGTTTAAGTTGCCGTCTTCCTGGTGTAAGTTTGGGAAATAACATTGTTTCAATAAAATTAGTACGAATAAGTCTACACTTGACTTATCGTGAGGCAGCCCTGGGGTTCCAAAATGTGGTCTCAGGTTAAAGTTATTGACATACATCTTCAGCTTAGGCGGTACAGGTCTAGGGTTTCTACTAGCTGAGCTGAATATAATAGGCATCTGAACAAAGTTCTAAAATTATAAAAACTCTCTATCAGTAACGTAAAATACGTAAAACTAGAACGATCTGCGATTTGAGATTTTAATAACTTATGTCCGACGTGTTTTAATGTCGATCAAAGTTTGGTGGGAAAGTCCATTTTTAAAGTATGAAATTATAAAAAATAAATAATTACCATTGTAGAAACAATAAAAAAATACTATAACTTTTGTTACGGCACTAGCTACATAAAAGCAATATTTAACATAGCTGTCGTACAAATTTGTGATTTAATGCATATAAAATAGCGTATCGTGACGTCATAATACTGACGCCTTTTGTATGGAGCGTTTTCGGGATAGTCCAAAATCGTGATCTTCAAGTTATCATATCTCAAGAAGTTTTTATGCTACCGAAGTAATTCTTTCGCGTATAGTTGTATTATTGTGACGTCTTTAAATAACAAATCGAAAAAAAAAATGGTTCAAATGCCTATTATTAACAATCTAAGCAGTAGCTTCATTTTCGCATTTAAAAAACCTGATAGTAAACGGCTTCACCTTCGGCGGTAGGATCCGTGCGTGCCGGCCGTTTGCCAAGTCCATAATCAGTATTCACGTAGGCATTTCTGTAACATAAATTAATCTGTTCATATATTACATTATTCCGTTCAAAACATGATACTTCCAGTAATCATATCTTTTTGATCTAAGAAGCAAATTCAAACATCTTTTGGACACTTAGTCACCATACATTAAAATATTCCATATTTTATAAGTAGCTCATTACGTTCTTTAGAGCCAACGCCAACTTCACCTGCACTTGGTGCACCCTGTCAGATAGCGAAAGTGCTTCTGGCAACAGAAAGGCAGGAACCACAGCCAAATAACAATTCCCTGTAATGCTGCGGCTACACTACCTTACCGTCTACCGGGCTGTTACCGCAATAATTATGGCATTGAATTACCGTTGAAATTACTGCGTGAAGTGGGGTGGTTACACTAGAGTTTACCTAGATATGTCAATAAATTAGGCGGTAAAAATATCATTTTTCAAGATGGAGGTTGAAGCTGCAGCTGTTATATTTATTTAGATGGTTTCGGTCTTTTTTCTTCTTCAAACCATCATTGTACACCGCGATTTTTATCGAGGGATACCCGACCGAAAGCCCATAATAAAAAGATACGGTTCGCATTAGAATAATTCCAAAACTTAAGCTTTTTTCATTTGACCACTCCATGTCGGTCGATACGTGCGTCGCCGTTGAGCTCATGCTGCACACTGGACAAACGGTAGTGTGGCAACAAACGCATTAATTACTGGGGTAATTCTCTTTGATGTGCGCAAAAAGACCGCCGCCGGAGCTATTGTCTACCGTCATTTGCCATATTGATTGGCATTGTAAAATTATGGCCATAAATCGTGGTTACACCTAGGCGTTGTTGAAATTATGGCAATAATTATTGACATATCACGGTACTGTAGCCGCAGCATAAGTGAATGAGGGCACCAGAAATGAAGGAGTTGTTGCGTTGGCAGCGCGAGCGGCGGGGAGCGACATTTCACATTGCGAGCTGTAGTTCGCAATGTGAAATATCGCTACATATCAGGCGGGCCGAATGCTTTTCGTGCACCCAACGTAGTATAAAAAGTGGTTTTATGTAACGCGCATCGTAATCGAAGGGGTTAAGAGCATACTCCACCACATTGCTTAACAGCTGGTTGGTCAGTGTTTTCAAGCCGCATAAAGACCACTGACTTGACTTAACGACTGTTATCTAATGACAACAGCCAGTGCCGACGGTTTAACCTGCCATCCGAAGCACGGAGGAGCTCGAGATAAATAAACCCATCCATGGAAAGCATTAACTTGCGTGTTCGATTAGATTGATACGCGCAACGACCTCATAGTGCTTCTCAATATTTATGTGTTGTCATTATTATTAAAAAATACCAACCAACAGATTTTATTACATTATTTATTACATTTATTTCACATTTTACTCTATTTTATTACATTTTTAAATATAAATATAAAAAAAAAATACATTTAAAAATATAAAAAAACAGGGGCACCCGCCGGTAGAGGAGCGAAGACCCAAACTACCGGTGGTCAGGGCTGGAGTGAGGAATCTCCTCACAATGCGGGCTTACTTAAATACTTATTACATTTATTATTAGAGTTTCTAAAATTAAGTATTGAAATTTTTAGACAAAACTATAATAATGCGAAAACTTTAGTTAGACAATAAACCTAGACAATAATCTTAGTTTGCCTAAACGTCTAACGTACCATACGTTAGACGTTTAGGCAAACGATTATCGGCCTAATAAAACTAAAAGTATAAGGCGAGTCAAAGGACACCTTTTTTTTTTACTACGTCGGGTGGCAGACAAGCATGCGGCCCGCCTGATGTGAAGCGGTTTCCGCAGCCATATTAACGCTCGCAACATTGAAAATATCGCACGCGCGGTGCCACCCCTACTGCCAATGCAGCAACTCCTTCCTTTCTGGTGACCTCACTCACTCGCAGTAACAATTTCACAGTTCGTGGTAGAAAACGTCTGAAAAAGTGTACTGTGGTAGAAAAGAAAAGAATTGCAAAGATCGTAATATGGAGAAAGTGTACTTCATGTGATCGAACGGATGCGACCCAGTTGGTCATCCAAGACCACATGGAAGATAATGGGCGAGTCTCAAGTTACTGGATGATGAGAGATCATGGAGGAGGCCAATACTCAGTTTGAATCGCTGAGCGGCCATAGCCAGTAAAATAATGTATATATTTTACTGGCTAGATAGTGATCTAGATAGTGCTTGCGAAACAAAGAGTATTGCTCGAGTAACCTGGTACACTCGGTACTAACACAGTATTTCATTGCGTCTGATAACCTCACTAACTGAAACTCAAAAATCCTGAAGGGTATTGTTATATTTCTTCAAGTTATAGAATTAATGGCAGTTCATTATACAACTTGGTAGCAACATCGATAGGCCTATAAATGTTGTTCTATTATTATATATTCTTATATCTTGTCTAGTCTTATAAAACTGCATTAAAATTTTATGAATATGTAGATTTATTACAAAATAAATTAAAGAAATTTGTGTATAGTAATTTATGTTTATTTTATTAAAAGTTAAATTTAAGATAGTTTACTGAACTCATGAATTATGACCCGACTGTACATACAAGAGAGGTAGAGCACAGCGTATTTACAAGCTGTCCAACTGGGGAAGTAACTCCACCTTACGGAATACTTATCGTAAGGTGGAGTTTATAATTGAAAATATCGCACGCGCGGTGCCACCCCTACTGCCAATGCAGCAACTCCTTCCTTTCTGGTGACCTCACTCACTCGCAGTAACACAACAATCCTCAAGGGAATTGTTATTTGGCTGCGGTATTCTGTGAGGTGGAAGTACATTCCCCAGTCGGGTAGCTTACAATTACGCTCCCTACCTCTCTTTTCGCCAGAGCTTCGTTTGTCAGTCAGCAGGGTGCACCGCGTGAGGTGAAGTTGGCTTTGGTTCACAGATGTTGATGAACCACTTACATCCTAAACGACGTGGATTGGAACCTGGGACACCACATACGACCCGCCTGATGAAAAGCGATTACTGCAGCTATATACACGCTCGAAACATGAAATAAAATGCTTGTAAAATATAAATTTAAGGACATAAATCTGTACTGGCAAATCCTGGATACTAATGAATTGTTCGCAAGCTAAGAGCTATCCGTGCCAGCTGGCCTTCTGCCTGTGTAAGCGACCAGCTTCAAGCCAAGATAATCTAGTAGGTTGAAACATTCGCATCCATTCTACGTGGTCGCGGCAGTTTAACGTGCCTCACATTGAATTATCTGGTTCTTCACTAAGATATATTGTTATGTCGCGTTGTTTGTTATTTTGTGGATCTATGTTTCACAGGATAAATTCTTGTAATACGTATGTTGTATACTTTTATTCTCGAAACTAAACACTGTATTTACCAACTGTAATGTAACATTTTTCTTGTGAGATGTGAATAAAAAAATATTATTATTATAACTAGAAGCCGCCTGAGACTTCTTCCGCGTAGACGACATAAATAAACAATTTGATTATGAAAAATAATAATATGAGCGACAAAAAAATACTAAGAGAGACTGGAATACTAACTAGATCAGATTAGGTTTGGTATGATTTAATCATTTTTAGTTGCAAAGTTAGTATAAATAAATAAATAAATATTCCTGGACAAATTATACACGGCCATCTAGTCCCAAACTAACCAAACCTTGTACTATGGATACTAGATAACTGATATATAATACTTAAATACTTTTTGTTTTTGTAAATACATACATATAATACATAGAAAACGCCCAGACCAAGACAAACAGACATGTTCATGCATACAAATGTTTGTCTTGTGCGGGGATCGAACCCGCGACCTCGGAGTCAAAGTGGCCATTGCTAACCATTCGACCACCGTGATCGTCAGTATAATAGTGGGCAGTTTTGTAATTTAATATTGGTTCGATTTAATACTTTTCTTTTTATTATTATTAATAACATATACGTCATCTGACCTTTTCATCCCACTGCTGGGATCTCCCTTCAAGTGAAAGAGTTAAGAGCATACTTCACCACGCTGCTGCGAGTTAGCAAAGACCAATGTTTTTAAGCCGTCTCACTTGACTTAACAAGTGTCATCTAAAAACAATAGCCGACGGCCCCGAAGCACGGAGGATTTCAAGTTAAATAAACCGATCCATGGACATAGGCAATGGCAGTCGTTGCTTAACTTGCAAGTCTTGATATGCGCAACGACAACGAGCTCCTCAATCAATCAATCAATAAAATATCAACATCACAAGATAAAACATCGACCAAATTTTTAGTTACATCTTTAGGAATTGTAAAACCAAATCCAATATCGTGTAGCCGTTTTTGAATGACGCAAATACACATTGTCAGTCAATTTGAAAATAATAATAATTGTTTAGACGTCATTTGCTATCATGCAGAAGTCCTGGTCTTCTGTAACAAGTTACTTTTTCAGGTAGGCGCCAAACTGAAATATACCTATTACTATCCTCGAAGTTAGGGCTTTTTCGCAATTGATTCATTTGCTATTCGGCAAGGTTTAACGAAGGGCAGATGCCTGTTGAACTTTAAGTACAGTCAGTCACGTAACCATGACACTTCCACCTCCAGTCGTCAACTTAAGAACCACTAGACCCCTTATAACAGATGAACGATGTCTGCTAACAGATCTGACTAATAAGCCTGATTTGCCGTATCAAAATCGATCCTTCCTGTAGACGAGGATCCCACATTGCTACGATTGCTTCATCTCATCTCATCTCATAATGATCTACAAGCGACTGATTGTACCTAATTAATCTTTAAATATTTCTCTTTCATTTATTGTCTCCAATATTCAAAATTGCCCAAGAAAAACGCCAAATATCACTGAAAAGTGACAATCGGTACAGAAATATTGTGAACGGTACTCGATGTACAATATTCCCGTATGAAATTCTATGAAAATAATAAAAAAATATCGCATAGACTCTCCCGCTCGTGCATCCGACGTTCGCATTTTACTTGCAAATTGCTTATCCATCGATATTGGGATGCCGGTGGACATTTCGCACCTATAACATAACTCTGCAATTATAGTTCTTTAGGAATACAATACAGGGTTCTTTAATATACCTATTTGATATACAGTTACAGTTTTTAGGAGAGATCCGCATGGCCTGACTGAAGTGCAGTGATTACCATAACCTATAGCTCCACATACATCCTTACAGTGGTTGTCAGCGTATAGAGCGGTTACGCACCGCCTTCGCTGACTTTAACATCTTTTTCTTTATATGAGAGGGGGGCAAGGTAGCATGTGGGTCACCTGATGGAAAGTAATCACTACCGCTCATAGAAATCCGCAACACCATGGGATCTCCGATCAATTGCTAGTCTTTTAAGGGAAAAATTGACTGTGTTCTTGAAGGCTTCCATGTCGTATTTATTTGGGAAAATTGTTGAGGGAAGTAGATTCCACAATTTCACAGTTCGTGGTAGAAAATATCTTAAAAAGTGTACTGTGGCAGAAAAGAAAAGAATTGCAAAGATCGTAATATGGAGAAAGTGTACTTCATGCGATCGACTTGATGCGACCCAGTTGGTCATCCAAGACCACGTGGAAGATAATGAGCGAGTCTCAAGTTACTGGATGATGAGAGATCATGTAGGAGGCCAAGACTTAGTTTGAACCGCTGAGCGGCCATAGCCAGTAAAATAATGTAATAGATAGTGCTTCCGAAACAAAGAGTAATGCTCGAGCAACCTGGTACTCTCGGTACTAACACAGTATTTCATTGAGTCTGATAACCTCACTAACACAAACTCAAAAATCCTGAAGGGTATTGTTAAAAGTATTTCATTTAAGTTATAGGCAGTTCATTATAATACTTGGTAGCAACATCGATATGCCTATCAATGTTGTTCTATTATTTTTATTATATATATCTTGTCTAGTCTTATGCATTTAAATTTTATGAATATGTAAAGATCTAATTTAGATAGTTAAAAAATATTAAGTTGTATATATCATTATTCGTGTTCGTTTTAAAAAAGATATATTTTACTTTCCTCTTTGTCTCTCACAAATCTTTCGAGTTTTCGACGCCCTTGCCACTCTTTATTCTCTTGAAGGCTGGCTGGTAGAGATCTCTTACAGAGATAAACCCGCCTTTGTACATGTTCTTGAAATTCTATTGTGATATGTGTATGATATGTTTTAGTTTTTTATGTACAATAAAGATACTACATACATACATACAGATTTATTACAAAATAAATTAAAGAAATTTGTGTATAGTAATATATTAGGTTGGGGAAAAAGTCTTTTCGTATTTTATATGAAAATTCAAAACATTTTTTCCTAAAGTTTATTTACATTTAACTAAAGTATGTAGGTGCCATTTTGTTCGATAACTTTTTGCCATCTTGTAGGTAGAGACATGATCCCATTACTATAGAAATTTTAGGACTTCTGTTCAAAAAACCACGACAAGTGGTTTTGGCAGTCTTCTCGTGATGTTAACCTGACATTGCCTAAAGAATTCTGAAGAGACCGAAACAGGTGGAAATCAGAAGGTGCAAGGTCAGGACTATACGGCGGATGCATTAACACCTTCCAGTCAAACTCTCTTAATTTTTGCTGAGTGGCTAAAGATGTGTGAGGTCTAGCGTTATCATGATGAAAAATCACACCCCTTCTGTTAATTAATTCCGGCCGCTTTCTCTCAACTTTTTGCTTTAATCTCATCAGTTGTTCACAGTAGAGTTCAGAATCGATAGTCCTGCCTGACGGTAACAGCTCATAATGAATAATGCCCTTCCAATCCCACCAAACACACAGCATCACCTTATTGCGGGTTAACCCGGGTTTTGCCAGAGTCTGTGAAGCCTGACCGGCCTTTGACCACGACCTTTTTCGCACGTTCTTGTCGTACATGATCCACTTTTCATCACCAGTTATAAGCTTCTTCAAAAACGATTCGCTTTCATTACGTCGTAGTAAAGAATCGCAAATGAGTACACGGTTCATTAAGTTTCTTTCAGTGAGATCGTGAGGCACCCAAATATCGAGCTTTTTAGTGTACCCAGCTTTTTTCAAATGCGCCAAAACTGCTTTGTGGTCAATTCCTAATTCTTCAGCTACGTCGTAACTACTGATATGCTGATCTTGCTCCACTTTTTCAAAAATGGCATCCATTTTATCCGTAACAGGGCGACCAGAGCGACGTGCATCTTTCACATCAAAATTTCCTGATTGAAAACGCTTAAACCAAATTTGTGCTCCTCTCACAGACACTGCACTAGATCCATAAACGTCACAAATTTTTTTCGCAGCTTGCGTTGCATTTTTACTTTTTTTGTAGTAAAATTTTAAAATGAATCGAATTTCTTCATTAGATTCACTCATCTTGACAGTAAAAAAAAAACAAATGAAAATCACACATTTACCTAATTTGAATTTGGAATTATCTTTTTTAAAATTTAAACTTTTTAAAGATATCAAAACCTGCCAGATACAAATGGTATAACCAAAGAGATTTTATTACAAGTTCATACATACTAAAATGCGAAAAGACTTTTTCCCCTACCTATTATGTGTATTTTATTAAAAGTTAAGATAGTTTACTGAACTCATGAATTATGAGTTCACAGCGTATTTACAAGCTGCCCAACTTGGGAAGTAACTCCACCTTACGGAATACCGCAGCCAAATACACTTCAACTCGCTGACTTTGAGAGCTATGTCGACAACTTTGGTTCTCCGTCGAATTTCTCCAAGCATTGCTCTCTCCCTCGCTCGCTGTGCGACTTTTAGTCTGTGAACCAGCCCAACGGTCAGCGTCGTTGTGTGCTTGCGAGTGAGTGAGGTTACTAAGAATGAAGGAGTGAGGTTACTAAGGGACTGCTTTGGCTACGGAGGTGGATGTGCGTAAGCGTTATTTTATATTGCAAGCACTTATAGGATTGCTGTAACTGTTTCACATCAAGCGGGACGTATGCTTGTGCGGTATCGGAAGCACTATAAAAAAAATTAGTTAATTTCTTGCATAAACTGATAAGTTTCAATCCTCATACCTACAAAGTAGTCTGCACAAGTATGGACATCTTTGGAAACTCCTAGAGAAGTTATGGAGAGCTACCTGAACTTTGAAAGTTGAAATATGTTCTCAGCCACGGTACATTACACTTCACCGATTTAAGACCCTATTCGGTATTATGTGCATGAAATTAATTTGAATTTTTTACATGAAATTAATTTGAATTGAATAATTTATCTGTGAAAACAAGTTCAGGGTATGATTCTGGTTGAATTACACTATTATCTGTCTTTTAAAATACTATTTGGGTGCAATGTTGCATTTAAAAGATTTATTTAAAAAGGTTAGGTTGTATTTACAGATGATGATGACACAACAGTACTTTATGAATATCACATTCTGCCTTGTACCTATAACATCTGTGATAGATCATTATTGTTTGTTTGTTTTTAAAATTTTTATTGCATTCAATATTACATAACACAGATTACAGTGATAAAATATAGTGTACAAGGCGGACTTATCCCTATTAGAGATCTCTTCCAGTCAACCTTTGAGTCCCTGAAAGGAAACTGTAAATTGGGGGCGAAGAAAACAAATCATTATGTAATGTATGTATAGGTATGTATGTATGGTATAAAAAGAACCTACAAAAAGAAAAAAATATACATCTAAAACGTAAGAATATATATAAAATATTATTATCGTTTCTGCATACGTGGATATTATGTTATGGGTAATTATATAGATTATGCATAGGTCAAACACTATCTACTAATATACTTGAGCTCATATTCATGCCGGATTTGCTCAAGCAGTCGTGGGCGTGGAAAAGATTTTGTTAAGTCGTGTCTTGAAGGAGTCGATAGTTGGTGACAGACGTAACTTTATAGGTAATGAGTTCCATAATCGCGGAACGTGGACCCCAAAAGAATCAAATAGGAAATTGGTGTGCTGCAGGCTCACCACGGCGACATTGTCCTTTCACTTACACATACAATTTATACTTAAATTCAGTATGACAAAATGATAAATTCAGTGACCAAAAACAATTCAAATAAACGAGAAAGTTACAACATAAAGGTGGGCGCATATACATCACAAGCAAACTTTCACATAAATCTTAACCTAAAACCTAAGGTATTCGGGATTTTATTTATTCTATTAGAAAAGGTTTAAGTTCGAATTTCCCGCTGTCACCCGGAGACGGGAGTCGTGTCGTGCGTACAATCGAAATTTCTTATTCAGTTATTTCTTGAGAAGTGTTTGGGATTTCCTTTTGGAGAGGAAGTTTTAAGCCGGCAGTAAATTATTCCATCGACAGGTAAGGCCGTAAAGGCAAGATTTACGCCTACGGGCTCAGCGGGTGAGCTTCCCCTCTGATAAGATGTATATTACCTAGCGAATAACGTTTTCTATAAGTACCCCGGCGGGGTTGACCTCTCGAAACTTGAAACTAGAATTCGTGGTGATAAATTAGAAAGTTCACACTTCGTTTATCGCTTCGAATAAGTACAGAACTGGAGCAAGATCTGTTAGTACAAAGGCAACTATTCTCCTGTTTTCGGTTCAAAAGCTAATGGATTACTTCAGTAAATTCGTGGCCCGTCATAAATTCCGTGCGAACATTCCAAACAGAAAAATGTTGGCAGAATAAAATACGCGAGGCATTAACGGATGCTGTGACGTCACGAGATGTAGTATTCCGGCGTTCCCAACAATGATCGTATGTTTTTATTTCGCGTAATGAAATTCGTTTAAAACTTGGAATGGATTCAAACCTTTGGTGAATGTTAAACTGTACCAGACTTAATAATTCTACTTGCAGCACTAAAAGAATAACTATGTTACGGTGCTTCGCAGTTAGCTGTGAGCTGTAAGTTCTTGTTATAATTTACTGCGTGAGAGCTTAACATTTAAAAATTTGAAACTTATGTTCTTCTGGACTTTCTCTTAGTACAAGGGGAAATAGTTTTATAAACTTGACTAAAAAGGTGTTAATTCCCTTAATATCTAAGTGAGTTTCGTTCAAAGACTTTAAGTCTACTAACGGTTGAAATAAGCTTGTTGAAGAATCCCGAGCATATACAATGAAACTTCAACTTAGAATATGAAATGAGGTTTTAAACCTAATGTTACATTTATATATAATAACACTAGCTACCACCCGCGGCTTCGCCCGCGTAACATTTTTTTAATAAAAAGTATCAGCTGTTGTTCCTAATATCTTTGAGAATATGTATACAAAGTTTCATGATGATCGGTTAAGTAGTTTCAGCGTGAAAGCTTAACAAACAAACTCATATTTACATTTATAATAGTAGTAGGGATAACATAAATATGGTGTAATGTATGACGTTCACGTAGACAGCATGAAAGAAATGTATTCTGTTTATTTTTAACCGATTTCAAAAAAAGGAGGAGGTTCTCAATTCGACTGAATATTTTTTTTGTATGTATGTTATTAATTTTGTTAATGTAATGTATTATCTTTCTTACTTTGTAACTTGCTTCTCAATATCTTTTTAATTAATATTATAAAATGCATAAGTTTGGATGAGTGGATGTTTGATACTCAATCATGCCACAACAACTGAACGGATCTGGGGCTCTCACCGCCGAAGCTTAAGCAAAAAATTCGATGGTAATCGGCTTGTTGCCCTCCAGTAACATAGATCTACTTACCTCATCTGGCCACTTGTCCAAACGGTCTACATTCCCTTTAGATCTACATATTAGCAAATCACAATAATGGGGTTCTTATGTAAGGGTTTTTTTGAAACGCGCAAGTGATGTCTTTGATATTACAAGTGTTAATATGCATCGGTAGCTGCTTACTATCAGGCCCCTCAGCACAGATATAGATGGTATGAACTGGAATAGCACATAGTCTACTTTTTAGCGAAAACATATACGGTTCCTGTGGAATAGATGTGGTTTTGTTAGGGTTCCGTAGCCAAATGCCAAAAAACGGAACCCTTATGGATTCGTCATGTCTGTCTGTCTGTCCGTCCGTATGTAGAAAAAAAAAAACCGGACAAGTGGGAGTCGGACTCGCCCACCGAGGGTTCCGTAGGTACGTAGTATCATTATTAAATTTGATATTTTTCATTATAAATAAGAAATAATGCGTCGAAAAAAATAAATAAAATATATTTTGCAATGTGTACATCAAGCCCTTTCATATTATATGATACCCCATTTGAACTACTAGTTTCAATTTGAAATTTCTACACCCTATAAAAAATATAGACCCCCTATTTTTTAAGATCTATTTACAAATGTATAGTTTTGAGATTTATTCCTGTACTTGTAGTCTATAACGATGTTACTTGCCAAATTTCATAGTTCTAGGTCAACGGAAAGTACCCTATAGGTTTTGATTCCCTTGAGTGTGTCGAAATATGCGTTTTTTGCTGAATAAACGGCTGTAACTTTTTTCTACGTAAACTTAGCAGTTTGATTTTTTTACAACTTCATGGGACCGTAGACCTGAGTATTCAGTTCAAATTTCAGCTTGATACCTCGACGCATTCTCGACATAGAAATTCTTGACAGACAGACAGACAGACAGACAGACGGACAACAAAGTGATCTTATAAGGGTTCCGTTTTTCCATTTGAGGTATGGAACCCTAAAAACAATAAATTTTGGGGGTTCCCCATATTTAGAACTGTAACTCAAAATTTTTTTTTCATCAAACCCATCCATGTGGGGTATATGGATATACTATGTATATATATGTCTTTAAAAATGATATTGGGGTTTCTAATATCATTTTTTTCTAAACTGAATAATTTGCGCGAGAGACACTTCCAAAGTGGTAAAATGAGTGCCCCCTCCCCCCCTGTAACTTCTAAAATAAAAGAATGATAAAACTAAAAAAAATATATGATGTACATTACCATGCAAACTTCCATCGAAAATTGGTTTGAACGAGATCTAGTAAGTAGTTTTTTTTAATACATCATAAGTCATAACAATTATATTATGTTACTTGCTGCTATGTAACCCTTCATGGGCGAGTCCGATTCGCACTTGGCCACTTTTTTTTTCCATAGAGCATAAATTGAAATGACTTTTATATACTCGCTGTGATAGTTTAGAAGTCAGATAAATGGCAAGGCCACTTTTCATCCCAGTGAAATAAACAGTTCTCGTGGAATAGATTGGTTTTAAGTTTTTAAAGAGCAAGGGATTATATTGACATGATTTTTTGGTACTAGAATAGTTACAACATATCAACATATTTAAAATGTTAACATGAAAACAAGCGGTCTGCTTTGGCATCGGCATCAACCCATAATCATCCCACTGTTGGGATACGGGTCTCCCCTCAACCGAAGGGGAAGAGCATACTCCATCACGTTGCTCAACTGCGGGTTGGCGATAAGCGATCTGCTATTGATTATTAAATTGCAGTCTACAAGAAAATGTTTAGAAAACTGTAACCCCTCTATGAAAAAACACTTAAAAGTTATCCTTCGTTTTAAAGAATCAATTTTAAAATCAACTTTCCTTATCGTCGTAGTCAATAAGGAAATAAATTTATTGACACCTTATTTTTCATAACCGGATGAATAGTTTAGACGCTGCGGAGAAACATAGGTAAATATAAACATACATACATAGACTGCAAAAATTATAACCCTTCTTTTTGGTTTGCCGTAGTTGCGTAAAACTTGCACTTCTCTTTAATAATGATACAATACTATTTAGAAGAACAAGATTTTGACATAAATTATTTTCCAGAATCAAGCCATTAACCGTTCATATTCCTGTTTTTTTTTTATTACACTATGCTATAAGCACCACGTCGTCTTTTAATAAATGCAATAATATGTAAAACAAAGTCTCCGGCTGATTAAACTTTGTCTCTTTAAGTACCGACAGTTCCTGTAGAATTTTGAGGAAGGTCGCACGTCGGAGTCCTAAAGTAAACCTTAGCGGGCGTCCCTGCAAAATCAAAGCTTCCCAACTTGTCAGCTTGATTTCCATAAGCAAACGAGGAAGGACACGTTGTGTTTTAACGGCACTATTTTAAAGCTAAGAACATCGTATAAGCCTTGAATTAACGATGTTATGTATGGTTGAGGCATTAAACGATTTTATGCACGATGTATTAATTCACTATCTCGAACGTGCACAAGAATAATTCATTAAAATGTATAACATTGTACTTTATACATATTGTATATTTTACTGGCATTAATATTCCTTTAAAATTTTCAGGAATATTCCGGAATGTTTCTGAAACCAATCGATACCTATTTGATCAAATGTTCTTTTGAATATTCTAAGTCTAGTACTGTTTGTTAACCTGAAATCTCAGTCCCATCGGGCAGCAACCATGAAACTTGGCATACATTGAAGTCGGAACGCGTTGAAAACCTTTTTTTTCTCTCCCCCCTTCTCAAATCAAAATCTCATTTTTTTAATTCTATTGAAAAACGCTCTTAAAAGCATGTTGAGGGATCAAAAGTTTTTCAACGTGTTCCTACTTCAGTATTCAAGCACATATACATATAAAAGCTACACGTATGCCAAGTTTCATGCTCTCTGCCGGAGAGTATCATATTTCAGATTAACAAGCTGTACTGGTATGTCTTAGCGTTTGCGTATTTCTTTACCCAATGACACAATCCAAAAACACACACAGAGAGAGAGCATTGGAGCAATGCTTGGAGTTTCTCTAAGGGATGCGGAACGAAGAAATTCAACGGAGAACCAATGTCGTCGACATAGCTCTCAGAGTCAGTAAGTTGAACTGGCTATGGGTTGGATACATCTGCCGAGTCAGCGTTGGCAGATGGGGTTCTAGAGTAGAAAAAAGTAAAGTTCTAGAATAGAGGCCGCGCATGGGGCGACAAAACGGAGCTACCCTCGTAGGGGTGACAAAGCGTAGTTTCCTTTCTGGTGACATTACTCACTCGCAAATGCAAATGTAAGCCGTGGCCCACCTTATGTGATACAATTACCGTAATCTATAAATGCATGGCCGTGTGGTTTCCGGCAGACTAGAATAGAATCACTCCGTTTCTTCCCGTGGATGTCGTACAAAGCGACTAAGGGAAATACATTATCAAATATCGATCAGGCCTCCCCAACCCGTCTGGCCAGCGTGGGGAGTGTAGGCCAAATCCTCCTTCCGTCTAGGACGGATGAGAGAGGGTCGTGCTCCTGTAGTGGAGACTAAAATAGACCTGATGATGATGAAATGCAATTTACGGTATATATACCTTATAACTCACTCGCAAATGCAATATACGGTATATATACATTTGGCTGTGGTATAGTGTAAGCAGGAGGTACAAATACGCTGTATACTACCTCTCTTTTGCTAATAGGCAGTTTGTACCACGTACAGGCGAAGTTGGCTTTTGTTCTAAAAATCTTAGTGAGCCCCTTACACCGCAAATGTACTTTGAATTGTGTCTATACACTGCATTATACACATTTTGTGTTTGTTTAAAGTTAACAAAACGTGAAAATACAATGTAATTCAGTGGTAGAGTGTGAAGGATAGAACCAGTAAAGGTACATTAACTATGTTGGAACTGACTAACAAGCAGAACTTTCATGCACGCATTCAACAATTTCTGTAATGTGTTATGTTTGGAAATAGAATAGTACTACACTAGCTTCTGCCTACGGTTTCGCCGCACACGTCGCCGGGGTATCAAATGTTGTATCAAATCTGTACGCGTATGTATACGTGATCGACTAACTGACATCTAAAGTAGCATATACACAAAGATTCATATTTATAATATTTGTACAGTGGTGGGAAATTAGACTTTGAATTCGATATGAATACCAGCCTGGCGCAACTCAAAGTAAAAAAACGACTCTATGAATCGGAAGCGAATTTGGTACAAATTCTGATTGTTTTCGCTTCCATTTCATACATATTAGAATTACGCTATTTGTATGGCACATCCGTCTCTTAAAACGTAGTGGTTACATTCTCTTTGATGAATACACATTATGTAATGTTGTTGCAAACAAAAATAAATTAAGTTCTTCTTTTTTATTATTTCTGGCAATCAGTTCTCACTACTGCTATTATTTCTTCCATTTTCAACTTTGAGTACTCAAAGATTTTCAAGCAAGAAAGCTACGGATATGACCACAAATTTCAGTTATTGCAAAAACGAGAACGATTTGCGATTTTGCTATTTGATAAAATGCATCCGACTTGTTATATGGTCACAGTTTGGTAGGATTTTTTTTTTTAAATCACTAAAAGAAATATTACCATTGGAGAAACAATAAAAAACGCTTACTATAACTTTTGCTACGGCATTAGCTACATAAACGCAAAATTAAACTTATTATAGCTGTAGTACAAATTTCTGATTTAATGCTTGATAAACAGGAATGTGTGACGTTATAATCTGCTAGCCTTTTTATATTGAGCATTTTCGGGAAAATCCATAATTGTGATTTTCCAAGTTGTCATATTATATCGAAAAGTTTTCATGCTATCGAAGTAACTCTTTCACGTTCAGAGTGCCTAGTGAGAGTTTTCTAACATAATCGATTTCGATAACGATAACTTGATTTAGTATGGGATTGGCTCTAATTCGACTGTTTGTCGGTAGATGGCGCTATGTCAATTTAATACAAACTAAAGATAACTTTATAGAAAACGAGTACGTAAAAAACTTGCATTCGGCATGCAGATATATTATTGTGACGTCCTTACATAATTAACCGAATTCAAAAAATGTTGATCAGCCTATTAATGAAAGTATCTCATGCATGTATGGTCAATAAAATATTTTTCTCTCTTTCTTTCTTAGTCGTAGCTACAAATTAACTACACAAACGAAGTTGCAAGAATTCACTAGTCAACAATAAGATCATTTAGCCAGACGTGAAAGCTACAACTGTCTCTGAAAGGAAACCTGAGCGGTTCCCCGTACTGATTTACATAAGCAGATAACGGAGTCGGCGCTAATCCTCTATTGTTTCAATTGCTCGCCATTCATTACCGCAGCGGGACTCTCGTTATGGTAATGCACTGCCAATTGGACTCTGATGTGTCTGGAGGATATATTACCTATGTATCATTAACAACGTGTTCTTGATAAATTGATTCCGAGGAGCAAATTAGGTACTGTTAAAATAAATTGTTTCAAAATGAATTTATGCTGCATACGAGCCCGGTGGTCGAATGGCTTGCAATGGCCACTTTGACTCCGAGGTCGCGGGTTCGATCCCCGCACATGACAAACATTTGTGTGCATGAACATGTCTGTTTATGTTGGTCTGGGCGTTTTCTGTGTATTATATGTATTTATTTACAAAAAAAAAGTGTTTATGGGTCAAAATCACCAAGGTGGAGAATTTGCATTTCCTGCAAATAAATGTTTAAATTTAGTTTATTTAAACAAATCGTTATAGTAAATATTACTTAACTCTGTTCATATTAACTGTACATAATATTTTATACTTAAAAAGTAAATCACATTTATTATTATTTGAAGAGATAACTACAAAAAATCATTTCGAGAACGTGTCCTATGTAGCAATCATCAGAAACGAACTTTAGAAATATTCAAAAAATAAAATAATTTGTAAAGTTTTTTTAAGCCGTTAAGGCCTATAATTTTATCTTATATCAATTAATTATTGTTATTACTAAAGAAAGAAAAGAAATTAAAGAAAATCAAGTCAACATATTGTGTCCGACAATGTAAGCGTCATTTTAGTGAACGCAATTTTGATTATCAGTAAAAAATCAGTTTTTGAACGCAACCTTTAGTTGTCTATGGTACAGTGATGTGAACGATCTAAACAAACGGTTATCGTCTCTCGTTTTCGCCAAAACAATTGAAATTAAGTAGTAAGTATCTTTCATTTCAATATTTATAGAGCGTACATCAATACGTCATCATACCGGGAATGCGTTTCACAACTTGGAATATTGAAAAATAAGTTTCGTAGTGTTTTATAGCAAATAGTAACCTCAAATATTTTACAATACATCGATTCTGAAGTCTGATACCAAAATTCGTGAGGTTGTTTTGAAGGAGAAAGTTCGTAAAAAAGTAAAAGATTTCTTCGAAAGAAATGAACTATAAAACATGGGAATACCTTCAAGAAAGTCAAGAGAGCCTATGGATACAATTGATGGACAAAATTTGCTGCAATTGAAGAAACGGAACATTTACACCATTTACTCATCATCATCCGATGATGAGGAGAATCTATTACTGTTACATCTTACAATCAAGACAAGGAAAACCTACGCTCAAATTTAATAACCCCTGGAACCTTTATTTTAATGAAAGTACCTACACAAAAGAAAACTGTCAATTACAGATAAGTTGCCACCTGTAAGACAGGTGTCGATAAAGATGATGGAGAAATCCTAGTCACATTCTTGGATTCGGTGCGTAATAATGCAAAAAATATTAAATTAGATCCGAGTGATGTATCTGCTGCATTTGAACAAATAATAAGTGTTATTTCAACGCCATTGCTGAAAAAAGAAAATTATTGAGAGTATATTACTTTGATACTGATATTGACGTTTATGAAAAATTCTAATGTTTGTTTCTTTTTATAAAATATTATATTAATATGTTTAATTAATATGATTAGAAACTAAACAATATTAATATTAACTACAAAATAATTATTATAATGTTCAGATGGTTTGATTATGACCATCATAATAAAAGTTTAATATGATTATTAAGAATTTCTAATCGGCTGTGTACAGCAATTAAAAGACTGTAAAGTGATTTAAGTTACGTTTTTGTTAATTAAGAACCTTATGCCAAAACAAATAAATAAGTACGACGTACAAAAACATTGCTTATGATTTTATAAACCTAAATTGTATCTATATCGTCATTTAGGGAACACACGCATCATTCCGCGAACACCTCATAATTTCCGGGAACATCAATAAACTCACAGATAACACATTATTATTTTAGATATTTAATAAAAGGCCCTGGTAATATTAAAATATGGCGAACTTGTTATATCTATAGCATGTTAATTTACATATAAGACAGCGATATTTCTCATATTTAGATAATTTAGCCAAAAAAATAGTCATATTAGCTTCATTTGCACTATATTTTGCTTTTTAACGTCTTTACTGGCAATTTCATTACATTTCTTTAGTTTCTATTTATAAATAACATATATCCACTATTGAACAAGGAAAAAAATAAATACTTATGTTATATTTTAATATTATTATAAGCCGCACAAAAACGTTCCCGTAATGATATTTTTCAGCGATAGCTCTCTTTAAAAATAAAATTACAAGAGTCGTAATCCATTCCATGCTCTGCCAACGTAAATATTGTTTAAACGTAAGTTTAGTGATCATTTAGGCTGATTATCAAAGTAATAGCTGCTAGGTAAATTCATCATAAAACAGAATTTGGAATTTGCCACCTTGGTGATTTTGACCCTTATGTACATATATAAATTATTTAGTAGTACAAGCTTTGCTTACTTTGGGACTAGATGGCGCTGTGTAATATTTATTTATTTATTATACACAGTTATTTTAATATACATATAATTTTTTTTCAATAACCTACGTACATTTTTTTATTATCTCTCTCTCTTTTTTTTTGCAGTAGGTATATACTTTTTTAATTTTTAAATACACAAATTTTATGGCTACCGAATTCTCAGTTTCGTGAGCCGTCACGCTCGGCTCTGTATCGCTCGTCTGAGAAAAGGCGGCAGGGAGGGAGCGAGACGCTACGAGAAATGAAGTTTTTACTTCTGTCGTGTGGTCAAACAACTGTATTTTTTTTCAATTTCTAATAATATAGGTATCGTATCTCAGTGCCACAACTGAGACGATTTTATAGATGTTTTTGAATTTTATTGGATAATGGATTTGACACATATGACCAACAACATTATTGGTCATTATGTGTCATATTATGTTACAATGCTTCAAATATTTAGGAGTATCCTGAGAATTAGACGTACATACAAACATACATACATAGTGTCGAAAAACATTATCCTCCCTTCTTAAGCAGTCGGGTAAAAACAGAACTGAACATGATGAGATACGCACCGGAATTTTCGGACGAATAATTTGTATAAAGTTCTGTCCGGAATCGTATCTTATCGTGTAAAGCATAATTTCATTCAGATCAGCGCCGTCCAAAATGGTTCGAACGGTAACTCGTGTGCGTGTATTATTGTGCTTACTCAATTTTATTGTTAATCTTCCCTAGATTTTGCCAAAAGTAAAATTTCTGTATGCATATCAGGGTTGGATGGAAGAAATCTCTTAAAGATAAGCTCAGTTAATAGTTGCTTTGTTCACGTTACGACTGGAGACAGCAAGTAGGTAGGGTCTGCAATGTAACAGGAATTTCAGAAAATTTAGTTTTTAAACTTTCGCATTGCATGATTTATAAAAAATAAGAATGGTAATTAAGGGCCGAAACACATAATCGCGTTGCGGCACCGCACCGCCAAAATCGGCGGTGCCGCCCGCCGCTACGCAGATTTTTGCGGTGTGCACTGCGCTGCACATAGTGTACAAAAAGTATCATAAAATAATCGTTTAATCAAACTTTAACGTTAACGAAATTTATAAAAAATAACAATGGGAATTAAGGGCCGAAACACATAACTGCGTCGCGGCACTGCACCGCCAAAATCGCGGTGCCGCCCGCCGCTACGCAGATTTTTGCGGTGTGCACTGCGCTGCACATAGTGTACAAAAAGTATCAAATAATCGTTTAATCAAACTTTAACGTTAACGAAATGTAACATTGTGCTATTTTTTTACATACATTCAATAACATTGAAAAATCACAAAAAAAAATGGTATGACAGCATAACGCTTTGTTTCGCGGCGCCGCAACGCAACGCTCGGTAGTGCGTTGCGTTGCGACGCGTCGCCGTGACGCGGTTATGTGTTGCGGCCCTAACGCGGTCATAGGCTGAGTCAGCCTGTGACTGTCGGTGCAACTTGGTCGAAACGTCAGGCAATAATAAAGGTATATAAATACCCTTATGCATGACCGCGTTAATTCCCGTTATTATTTTTCATAAAATCTAGTCCCGTTTAGACAATAGTAATATAAACATCATCCAGATAATCCACAAGATGCAAGTCATTTAGAGGGCTATGGAGCGAGTGATGCTGGGTAAGAAATTAGAAACACAGAAATGCATGAACTAATATTTATGATGATAAAGTCTTCACGTCATAAAATCAGAAAAACAGAAATTAAATGATCCAAACTAACGAACATAGCTTGCGTTAGCTGTTAGAAAGTAGTAATAAATAGCAAAAATGCCATGGCTGACAACATGACAACCGAGGCCTACATTCAGTATAGGTCTACATTCAACAGCGAGTTGACAATAGGTTGAAGAAGAAGTTGGGATCGTTGGTTAAAATAATGTGCATAGAGAGTGTATCGTTTGTGCAATTCAGGGCACTATCGCTGTTATTACGTGCTTACACAGAATAAATAATAGTAATATCATAGTGCATGCAAGATACATACACCTAATATTTTTTGCTACGCTATTGCAGGGTAAGGGATGTTTCTTTAAGGTACACATTATTACTACGTGGCTTCTACGATCTACATTCTATTATAAGACTGACGACTCCGACGATACGTTATTTAATAATATTTGTGCCCGCTTACCTAATTTTCAGAATTAAATTTTAAAATTTAGTTAATTGATTTAGGTGTTATTTTGAGAAAGTCAAATTTACAGGCAATTTGATCTACACTACTTTGCATGCTTCCGCTGCCAAATAAAGTTCCGGCAGTAGTTTGCATGAACTAATTGGTACTAATTGATTGCATGAAATATTGCGTAAGCATGTAGAGTAGAGTAGATCAAATTGCCTGCTTATAAAGTTTAGACATGAGTCAGCTTGTGACCACGGCCGGTGCAACCTGGTCGAAACGTCAGGCAATAATAAAGGTATGCATGATCGCGTTCATTTCCGTTCTTATTTTTCATAAATTTTGAAAATTGATCAAAATAAATAAGAACCAATATTTCTTTATACATCAAATCAACCTTTCTGAAATATAAATCAAATAGCAATAAGGAAATAATAGGTAAGTAAGTCACAATAACAAGAAATTCTGCGAAAGAATGTGTAAAGGAAGTCTATACATTGTCGTGGAAAGTTCCGAGTAAACAGACTGCAAAATATACATAAATATGTATTACGCATAACTTATATTCCAGTATATCTATGAAATATTCTTCACTAGAGAGACTATGTAATACAAGATTTCTTGGCAGTTCTTTTTGTAGTGAAACAAATGCGCGTTAGAATAAATTATCATAGTGATTTTTACAAATTTCTAATTTTGATACTATGTGATATGAATAGTATAATTATATAAAACAGCTTTTGTCTACCGTCTATGTAATAAGCGCGTATGCCGATATTGCGTGGAAATTTTCAAAAAGTATTTCATACTAGCTTATTTTTTTTTAAATAAAAAGTATCTTATGTCCTTTTCCTAATACCTTTTAGAATATGTGTTTAAAGTTTCATGATGATCGGTTGAGTAGTTTCGGCGTGAAAGCGTAACACACAAACTCACATTCATATTTATAATATTAGCAGAGAAGTAGGGGTTCTCTAAATTCTAATTTCCCATATGAGCACTTATTTTTATATAAATAAACAATACCTATGTCGGAACCATTTTCATTGTCTAATTTAGTTCCAAACTAAACAAAGCTTGTTTAGTTAACTGCACGTAGAGCATTACCCTTCCAGCATAAGTGGATCCCAGGTAATGCTACCTATTTCGTAGCTATGCGAGATCACTCATACCAGCTGAATGTGGAAAGCTTTGCGTGCAGATGATTGTACTACAAACTTTTCTTTTTTAAATATACACTAATAATTCATAGGAAACACACAGCTCAAGACAAAGAGCCCATGCATATAAATGTTTATCTAGTGCGGGAATCAAACGTGTGCCGTTACTGACATTCAATGTTTAACTAGTCCTTATTAACCACCGGGCTTGGTTTATCCATGTATGTACACTGATGAAATTGTCTTTACTAATTCTGTTTTACTATCTTTTATTTCTGGTTATTATTTTCTAAAACAATGTATCGAATATATCGACGCACCGTGCTTGTCGATATATTCGATACATTGTTTGTCGAAATGGAGCAATGGCCACTTTGACTCCAAGGTCGCGGGTTCGATTCCCGAATAAGAAAAATATTTGTGTGCATGAACATGTCTATTTGTCTTCGTCGGGGTGTTTTTATGTATTGTATGTATTTACAAAAAAAAAAATAAGTATGATGTCAGTTACCTAGTATCCATAGTACAAGCTTTGCTTAGCTTGGATCTAAATGTGTCTGTGAAATTTGTCCAGGAATATTTTTGTCCATTTCTGTAAATGTTCAAACTATTTGCCGTTCAAAAGCAGAACATCACAGAATTACATAACGCAAGGACGAATCGGTTAACATCTCGGTCCTGGGTCAAAGTGACCCAATCGTTCGCCGTCATCTCAATATGACGCCGCCAATAATGCGGTCGAGCGGCTTCCTGGCCGATTAAATTTCCAACATTTCCGCACGCACTGCCACATAAAGAACTTACAAGCCTTGAAGGAACAACGTCCTTAGTATTTTTATGAAGATCAATTATTTCAGGTTTGTTATGAAATATATTAAGATTATTTTCTCCGGGTGTCAAACAAGCATGCAGTCCACCTAAATTGAAGCGATTATCATAATTTATAGACTTTTGCATAATAAATACTATAGAAAAAGGGCGTGAAGAGGTTTTTACTGGTCGGTCGGCAACACGCGTGTGATACCCCTGTTACAGGCGTTCATAGGCACGTTAACTGCTTCGCATCAGGCGGAACGTATGCTTGTATTCCAGTTTAGTGGTAAAAAAAAAAAACATTCAGAATAATTTCCAGAATTGGACCATGTCTTGCTGCATTGAAGTCGGTCATCCACAACACGTAATTTGAAATATTCAGAAAGATAATGCGAGGTTGTGAAATTTGTATTCATTTATATTCAGAGGACATTTGATGTTTTGTGATTTTTATTAACGTTGATTTTTATCACACGTTCATATATTTGGCCGGTTTGAACATCATCATCATTATCATCAGGTTATTTTAGTCTCCACTACAGGAGCACGACCCTCTCTCGTCCGTCCTTGACAGAAGGAGGATTTGGCCTACACTCCCCACGCTGGCCAGACGGGTTGGGGAAGCCTGATCGATGTTTTATAATGTATTTCCCTTAGTCGCCTTGTACGACATCCACGGGAAGAGACGGAGTGATTCTATTCTAGACGGCCGAAAACCACACGGTCAGTTTGCCGGTTTGAACGCCCAGATGATTTTGATGTTGACCGAGGCAAGCTCGGTGTTATTGTTTTCTTAAAGAAACGGATTTTCTCAGCCATTGTAAGTTATGTGACATCTAACGAGAACCACAGGCATAAAGGCATATGGACTAGCTAACATACTTTTTACAGATATACATAATAGATGAAAAATCGGCCGATTGGCACTGGATTAGTTTTTGCACTCCATAATGTAATTTAATCGATGGATTGACATGGGATAGTTTAAGGTCTCGAGAGTGACATCGCCTTTATCTTATCTTAGAGTGGGTCTAGTCCTGTAGCTTCGGTAACACGTTGATCTTCATGGATCTTCTTTCCGTAATCCTTAAGTCACTCTCCCCTACTTAGGGTACTTTTTTATCTCGAAAAAATCATATTGCATACTGCATACAATCAGTATAGTTTTACCACAGTATAAGTAATAGTGTCTCTCTTTTCAGTAAGTAGTAAACAAAATGAAATAGGAATTGTAGGAAAAATCCATACTTTCGACCGAAACTTCGGAACTACAAGGATATCCTTGGAGGCATATCATCAATAGAGGGCCAGATGCTACCCAGCTTTAGAAAAAAAATGGGGTGTAGCTGTGCCATGGACACGGCCGTGTGTTCTACGTGAATACGATATATACACTAATATTATCTCAAAATGGCAGCGCTTCCCCCTCCCCCGCACGCGATGTTTCCTAGTCCTTACTTAGCGTAATAAATTCTTTGATCCTTCATCTATCCAGTGGTGTGATTGAATTTTGGATGGAGATGATAGATTTGTAGCTGCAACACCAAACTGTATCCCGCGATTTTGTTATTATTCTTTTTTTGAATTGCCTCCCTATGGAAGCAATTTTAAAGACGCATTCACATCAAAAATCTTACGCACCTGTTTTGTAATACCATAACAATAGTATCCCTTGGCGTTATGACAGCTATCCTTTCGATGTTAGCGAGGCTTCTGAGCGAAGCTCTGATTACGCGAGATCCTCTCGGAATAAATTTCGAGAAATGTCCCATTGCGTAAAACATGGGTTGTTTGATGAACTCGTCAAGGTCATCTTCTGCATATACTAGGATGGGAGCGTCCACGTAGTTATGGGCCCAGTTCGGACCCCCTTGTGAATCCAAGCAGAGATTCTTATACTGTGGTAAAACTATACTGTAGTTTTACTCAAATTCATTTTAGTAGTCGTATAACTTTTACAATGGTTGCCAAGAAAACAAAACAGAGACAAAGTATTCCGAGGACATTTTTCTAGTTTAGAGTTTAAAGTTTTCGAAACATTTGACCCATTTTTCAAACGACCCACATTCCCACATATCAAAACTTGATATCGTTTACACAAAGACAGCCATTGTTGGCAAAGCAGTTATCAGACTGCTTGCAAATAGAAACAAATGGTCCTCCCCGCTGAACAACCGACAATTTGTATAAATAAGCACTAAAGGCGGCCATCAATGATTATAGTCAGTAGTTTCATACAATTTCCAAATTTCAATTAAATTTATGTCTTCACGAATTTTGTATTTCGACTATTCGTTTGAAAAAAACACTAGTTAAGTTGTATGTAAGTATAACTAGGCGTCCGGATTCTAGCCCACAGGATCGAAATCGTAGTTGAGTGGAGTGAATAGATTCGCTGAGTATATGTTTTCCATTGATTTCAATAGAAAATGGACATGATAGATCTCAATTTTTTTGGTCTTTAATTGTGACAAATTTCATCAAAATCGGTACAGTGGTTTCGGAGCCTATTTCCAAAAGTCACTTTTCGGCGTAGGTATATACCTAAGCGTTCCGCTCGCTCCACAAAATGACCTGTTTTATTGTTTCATTAATAATAAATATTTATTCAAAATATGTTCTTCAGTTCTGTATTGTTTCAGTATTATTTATTCACATTGAAAATATGGAACGTGTTTAAAATTATAATATATAGGTTGGAAGTTGGAAATATGTACTCTCAAACTTAATTTATTAATAGATTAAACGTCAAGCATAAATCGTTTTGGAAAGAGCGCAAGTAAATAGGTTTATAACAAGTTTTGACGAGCATTTTGTTGTTAAGCCTTGTGAGTTGGGCGAACATAATTATTAGTTATTTGTACATTTAGTTAGTGCTAAAAAATATTTCTTTCTTCCTAGTAAAAATAAATAACATGCGTGTCTAAAAATATTAAGTGTAAAAATTTCAAATTGAGATAAATTTTCAGTTGAAAGTTGTATTGAAATTCAAGTAAAACCCATAACTTCTCAAGGTCACCTATTATGTTCTTTCAATGGCATTTTTTTATAACGTTGATTGGTAAAATTGTTGACATTTAGTGGAAGTTTGTAGACATTTTGTAATTAAACAAATTACTTGTACTGTTCCATTTAATTATTAATTACTTAATAATAATAAATTCACAATTATTACCTAATGAATAATTAAATGGAACCGAATCAAGTGATTTCATTGAATCTTTTTTTCAGGTAAATTTTTGTTTCTTATATCCATCCATCCCTATTGGGCGGAATTAGTGTTATTCGTCAACGATGAGTATTTCCAACGTTTAATTTTCGTCTTTTCTTTCTTTATGCCGATGATCTTATTATCAACGGGTTTTATGAGCCTTGTGACGTGTGTGACATTAAAAAATAAGTTACTTTAAAAAAATATATATGACCGACTTCAAAAGACAAGGCACTCAATATGTATACACTGAAAATCATAAAATAATAATAATTCAGTCAGTCGTTGTTACAATTTTGTCATTGCGAAACTAATTGTTATAATACTAGTTTTATATTACAAGCATTTAAACGAAACCATTTAAAGTCAGTGCCAATGTAATACTTATATTATTATACATAGTTTGTTGATCAGCATGCCAGAGATTTTAGATGCAGGTGAGATTGACTCTAAAGATGGATAGTTAGCAGAGTAAACTGTTAGGTTAGAACAAATGAAAACGTCACTAAAATACTTATTAAAAATCCAATTCTGTGGAAACATCTGGCAACAGTTGTGACCGCATTATATTGGCGCGGTCATATTGGACGGACGCGGACGGCACGGGTCGATGGGCTCGTCTGATGAAATGCTGGACTCATTTTCGATATAGATGTACAGGAGAATAGACTAGTGACGTCCCATAGATAGTGCAATAGTTCTGAATGGTCATTTGTGTGATTGACTGTCTTGAGTGGATAGAGTAGGTAGGCATATTGGTGCATGTTATGTGCTATTCTTATACAATTGAGGTGGGAACCGATCGCATGAATAACTTGATGGTAAGCAGTTACTGCAAGTTTTGTATGATAATATAGAGTGTACAGAGAAGGCTGGTAGGCACATTGATGCATACCAAGCTTTTTTACAATCTTTCAGTCCGCTTGAAGGTAAAAAGTTGTGGCAACCTACAGATAAGTGCTGCATCTGGGCCATTAGCCATTATTGTGTAAAAACTTATTCTTGTCTCTTGGCAAAATCTTAACAAGCTTAAAAGTGCCTTTGAAAAGACTTGTCTGGAAGAACACAGTCCGCAGTTCGGTTCTAAAATGGCGAGCGGTGCTATTGCAAAAGTATCGAGCCCGAGGCATCTATATCAAATAACTTCTCTGAAGATAAGTTGTACAATCAATAGAACACACAACGGCAGTTTATGCACATTTAAATCTTAACTTTGAAATGTGACAATATTTTCTACTACTCAAACTTCAAATTTCAAGTAATTAACTGTTTGGCAAGCTACTTTTCTTTTGCCATAGCCTCTTACGCTAGTCGGCAAAGTGCACCACATGCAGGTGAGGTTAGCTTTGGCTTTAATTATCGTAGTAAACCACTTACATTCCCAAATTTTATGACAAACAAATAGGTTAAATAAAAATAGTCATATAAGATCCAGTATTATAAATGCCTATGCCCTCAATGGACACGGGAAAACGAAATACTAAAACCTTAGAGTATAGAATCAGACCTCAAAAAAGCGGCTAGAAGTTACTGGATGACGAAGGCGGAGGATAGCATTGGTGAAGGTATTCAGTAATGACTAGATACAGGCAGATTTGATACAGAAAACGAGTGTAAAGAATACAACTAAAAGACAATAGACATATCATGTCAATTTATCGCAAATTGGACTGTGATTGGCCTAAAAAAATTACTGAAGGAAAATAAATCATTATTTCTTACTTATCACTGCACAATCAACATCTGCTCCACAAAGCCAGTATGCCACTAAGCATGGGGCTTATCAGATACGGAAAACAGATCTCAACCACGCGTATGGAATCATAACATTCTAATATGATAATAATTGGTCTGAGGAACCATCACCACCTTCTAGAAAACTACAGCCGAATAATCTTTCTCAAATGTTTTGTTGATGAAATGCAAGTGATACTTTACTGATTCAATAAATTTAGCATGATAAATTTATAACTGTTTATTACGGCCAGGAGTTATAATTTATTTTTTATGGCGGTGCCAATTTCTGCTGTATAAAGATCCTAACTTTTTTATGTAGAGGATAAAGTTGATGAATCTGAAAGCATAACATTTAATGTAGGTTGTATGATCGAAAACAAATATGCTACAAAAATTTGTTGTTTAATTTTTCACACATGATATTATTTCTCTTCAAATCACGGGATGAACCCGGTCATTTGGTAGGCGTGCTCGGGGATATGGATATAACACATAGAAGCCCCTTAGAGTAGTTTAATGTAATGTTGTACACCCGCCGTGACCAGCTGCAGGATATATCAATAGAACAATATACCTATGAGCAGTCTCGGCAGGCATTGGTACTATTCCAAAGTATGTGAGAAAAATAATAAGCTATGAAGATGATCTGCGTGGGCTAGTACTAGGTCATTGCAGAAGCGGGACGGGTGCCTGCCATAGCTACCGCTATCGATCATTGCTACACACATGATATTTTGATTATCTATTGAATATCATACAGATAAAGCGTTGCAGCTATTAGAAGAGTAATTATTACTGTAAAAACTGTTTGCAATGTCTATCAAATTAAGTTATCTATGACAACAATAGAGGCGCTCAGATCGTATCTGTGTTACTCATTACAATACATAGATCTTTGTGAGCTTCATTATTGGGGGTTCTAAAGTCAGACATATTAAAAATTGCAAAATCAGAGTTAATGAAAAGCTCTAAGCATATTTTATTTGTCCTTGAGAAAACAAAAAGTCATTGATGACAAAAAAAGAGAATTAGTGTCGCTATCGACTTTATTTATTTAAGTGTAAGTATATTTTTGTTTATTTATTTTTTTATCGAATAACTATTTCTTTAGTTTATAGATAACATATATAGGTTTTTAGATTAGTTTTAGTTTAATTTACATTGTAATTTAAAGACATTAAAATAATAACAAATGAAAAAGAAAAAAGCAGGGAAGAAAAAAAAATACTTTATTGCATAATCATAGTTCAAATATTGCGCCAAAGACATATTTATTTTTACCGATTTAAAATATTTTCTTTATGTTCCAAAATCTACTATCTGCTTCCTTGTTGCCATTTTTGAAATCATCTAAATTTATACATTTCTGAAAAAATGTATACATTTCTGAAAAAATGTATAAATTTAGGTTATTATCGAACCAAATAGATCCAATCGAGATTCGCAAATTTATTTTGAATATTTTGAAAATGATTTTATATATATATATTTTTATTTATTCTCAGCGACGATGCTTGATCCTAAGATCTTTCCGTCAGTTGTAATGAATTATAGTGGCGAGAATTTTCAGAATTTTCCAGTTACGGTCACGCATTAGCTTTCCGAAGTTCGTTTTAAATGAAGGTCGTAGACCGCTTGCTGTCGTTTAATATGGAACGCAGTACGCTTGAATTCGTGAACGCGTTCTGTCTGGCCAGTTCTGCTTTGGAGCTGAATCCTAGCTCAGGTACAGCGCGGTCTAGATTATTAACATTATTTTGCACGGGGAGAAAGGGCATGCTTATTCCTGTGCCCAAACTGGCGAACGTGTTCAATTTTTTTTATATTACTTACATCGGGTGGCAGATAAGCATACGGCCCTCCTTCCTTTTAGATCAACTAGAACACAAGCGGTTTGCGGTTTGTATCACTATTGTACCAGTTTCCGTCCCTTTATGTGTTCTACCGATTATACAATAGATTGTTTTCGGAAGAGTTGCACGATACGCCTACAGCCTCCTTCTACTGTCCCTCCGCTAGCTATCGCCAGGAACTTCATCCTTACATATTGCAGCCAATGTGTTCGCGAACTATGCGGTTCCAGGTTTTCTTCCACAGACTCTCATGTTTGCAATGAATGACCTGCCGAGGTTATCACAAGAGACCACAGCATGGGGTTCTTCAAGAAAGGCGTGAAGAAATTTTTAAAAGGTCGGCAATGCGTGAGTGATGCCTTTGGTGTCGCAAGCGTCCATGGGCTGCGCTGACTACTTACCATTAGGCGGGTCGTATGTTTGCTTGCCACCTTAGTTGTTTAAAAAAAATCTTAACATGCTACAAGATTAACACACATATATGGGTATATAAGTCTAGGGAGAGACGTTGCTTCGCTTTGTGTGTTCTGTACAATGGGTTGTATTTGGACGAGTAGTTTAATATAATGCTCAAGGCCTCCGTTTATAATCGCATCGCTAGCCATCGGAAGGGAATTCTCGCCAATGATGTTATATTACTAGTATTTATAAGATCATTGATTCTCACACATTGAAGCCAAAATGGTCACATTCTGCACAGAATTTTCTTCCGCGAAGTCTCAGGTTGTGGATGGAACTCCTGTCGACGTTTTTCGAGGATAACACAGTATACGGGTCTTCAATAAACGGCCTCTGTGCGTGGATTTCTGGCTTTCTGCATGAGTCTAGTATTCGAATCGTGGTCGATGGTTATACGTCTAAACTCAAGCATATGAACGTTGACGGCCCCTAGGGTTTCGTGAATTCGTGCTGTCACCAATACTTTTTCTTCTGCATATAAATGACCTTTTGCACATTGGCAACATCCACTTGGATATGTAGGTCATGCCGGGATCAAGAGTAATGACGTTCAGGCACTGCGGGAGTCTGTGTTTTATAGGCTAAATATCGTCATGAATGTAGTGGTAATTGGGGTGCTCTAAATCTCGTCAGTTTTCTCGTTTCTTGCGTTTAAAACCCAGTACTGTTTACCACTAAAAATCATTTTTCCGGGGCAAATCTTTTTTTGGCGGCTCTCTTCCCATTGGCGATGATTTATCAATGCTCGACCTGAATCTGCGTGCATACCTGAATCACAGGTATTAGATCCAAAATGTAATACTGAATGCTTACCGTAATCTTGGAGTTCTAAACAGGGTGCGACAGTATTTCATACCCGCACAACAGCTATTGCTTTACAAAACACACATCAGACCGTATGTGGATTGTGGAATATTGTTCGCATCTTTGGGAAGGGTCTGCAAAATACCTTATGGATGCCCTTGATTCATTGCAAAGGCGCGCAGTCCGGATTATTGCCGAGCCTGAGTTGGGAGCATCAGTTGAATCGTTGAAGACCCTCAGAGAAGTCGCTATTATATACTGCGAAAATGACTGTCCGCGTCCAAAATCTGCAATCTAAGCCTATCCAACTGCAGCAGAGAGAACGTCAAGGGGATGTCGTTTCCCCGAAACTATTTACCGCTGCTCTGGAAGGCGTATTTAATACGCTGAACTAGTTTGAATACATATCACACCTTCGGTTTGCTGACGACGTGGTCATAATGACTGAATTGTTGGAGAATCTCGATCGTCTGTTGACCAATCTCAATGCTGCACCTCAATCCGTGGAGCCGGGAATGAATTTCGACAAGACGAAAGTCATGTACTACGATTTTGTCATCCTTAGCCCGGTTATCAGAATGCAGATATTGAAGTGGTTAAAGACTATGACTGTCTATGTCTACCTCGGACATACCATACAGCTTGGCCGGGGTAATTTCAACACAGAGATCGATAGACGCATTCGATCGAAAAAAAAAACCGACTCCAAAAATTACTCTACATTATACATAAAAATACACCAATTTTTTTTTTTTTTTTATACTACGTTGGGTAGAAGACAAGCATACGGCCCGCCTGATGTGAAGCGGTTACCGTAGCCATATTAACGCTTGCAACATAAAATATTGCTCGCGCGGCGCCACCCCCGCTGCCAACGCAGCATCTACTTCCTTTCTTTCTGGTGACCTCACTCACTCGCAGGAACACAACAACCTTCAAGGGAATTGTTATTTGGCTGCGGTATTCTGTGAGGTGGAGGTACATTCTCCAGTCGGGTAGCTTACAATTACGCTCCCTACCTCTCTTTTCGCCAGTGCTTCGTTTGTCAATCAGCAGGGTGCACCACGTGCAGGTGAAGTTGGCTTTAGTTCAAAGGTGTTGATGAACCACTTACACCCCAAGTTGCTGAACCACTTACACCAATGCTTGAAGACTAAAGTCTTCAACCAGTGTGACCTCTCTGCAATAACCTATGGTGCAGAGACACTGACTTGGACACTGACCATCAGACTAGTCCACAGGCTAAAAGGTCGCGCAGTGAGCGATGGAGAGGGCTATGCTCGGGGTTTATTTGAGGGATCGAATCCGGAATGAAGATATTCGACGGAGAACCAAAGTTGTCGACATAGCCTTCAGAATTTGCGAGCTGAAATGGCAATGGGCTGGTCACATCTGCCGAATAAATGATGGTAGATTGGGAGGAAGGTATTAGAGTGGAGGCCGCACGTAGGACAACGAAGCGTTGGACGCCCTCTTTCTAGACGTTAGGATCATCTTAAGAAAGTGGCTGTAAGTGGTTGGATGCAGGAGGCGGAGGATTGTGGTAGGCATTGAGGAAGGCTTACCAGTATCCAGCAGTGGGTAGATACAGGCTGATGATGATGATGATTCAAAATCTGAGCAAAGTGTCTACATAATGTTACTATAAGAAGGCAATTTTTGCCATTTCTGTTTTGTGGTCATAAATTGCTATTAAATTTCAGCGACATATTACGCTTTCTTAAAAATGTTTTAAAAAGCTTAATATGTCTGTGAAATGTTATGTTATAGATGTAACAAAGTTATAACTCGTTGCGGATCCTGTAAAGAAAACTTCAGTTTCAGATAGAGTTTCTATATATTTGTTCTGCGTTGGCCGACGAAAGTTTCCATGTCTAAGCTTTGTCCATAATATTGACTTTTAGAACTCTACGTGTCCAGTGCTTAACGCCGAGCGAAGTTAGGTTATTTTAGCTTTTCTACTTTTTTTACAAGCTTTTATTTAGTTTTCAGCGGTGTCTGTAATTACAGACACCGCTGAAATATTGCAAGTCAAATTTCTCACCCACTACCTAAAATTTGGTACATTCGTTTGGTACACCTGACAGTGCAATTGTTTAAATGTCGCTACCAAATGGAGCTCTATAATTTCCAGTTTAATCCCTATTTTAAACTCAATAAATTAATAACGCTTGATGAACGAAACACGGTAAGTAAATTTAAACTAAGTTTTTTTATTCATAACTAATTAAAGCAGTTTAAAAAATATAGGAATAATATTAGCTTGTGACTGTATTTTGGACTGGCATTATACTTACCAAGTGAACGAATCGATTCGATCGATCGAAGAGAAAGTGACGGGGCGGGATGGGATGAAATAAATAATACATATTCTTGGAGCTGGGACCCGATGGTGTCTTTGTACGTGTTACTCTAATCGGACATAGTGGCCAGCGTTAATATGGTTAAGGTAACGGCTTCACATCAGGCGCATCCTATGCTTGTCTGCCACCCGACGTAGTATCAAAAAAAGTTAGTCTAATTCTGTTTGCAGATGTTAGACAAAACTGCGAGTGTCTGTTCCACGGCTACGAGTAGTTGGATACTTGAGCATCTCGGTTATAATAGTAAAACCAATTTAAGGTTCCGATAGGCACGTATAAACATAATGCTGAATTACCTTAGCCTAGATTTTATAATTAAATTTAATTTCTATAATACAAGCCAGTCTTTGTTTTTATATTTATTTTGTTGCAGTAAAAATATGTTTGCTATATGGGATGGCCTGCAAATGTAACACAAAATTTGTTCGCTGTCAAGCTTTAGTCTATGTAAGTAGGCATCAATGAAAAAGAAAAAGAATTCGTAAAAAAATGTACAATTAAACACGTTTTAATGATATATTTGACGAGCTCGATGACCTCGTTGCGCGTATAGAAAATGTAAGTTCAGCAACTTCGACCGTATCCTGTCCATCAGCGATGCCAGATTTTTTTTTGCCACTTTTTTCTTCACTTCACTGAAAAAAGCGGGATTCTTTCGTCGAAAGCGGGACATAGTAAAAAAACGTATACAATCAGAAGTTTTAAAATTTTTATTTGAGTTCAAATTACGTTTACCTGACAATAGATAGCAAAAACAGTAATAGAAAATGTATTTTAATAAAAATATGATATTTTAAATCAGATTTACCCTATCGTTAAATAGTTGAGTCTGATTCGTCTTCTGAATAAAAAAAATAGAAATCAAAATCAAGAAAGTTTTATTCATTAGAAAAATATGGCGTTTCAAACAGTACTTTGAGGAGTGAGTGTTACAAGTTGCAACCTACAATAAGAGAATAATTATTTATAAGAATTACTTATTCATGATATTTCAGTGAAAATTTAACTTCTTTTAAAGTTTCCTTTTTTCTTTAATAAAAATGAAGAACTCTTCACAGGATAGCTGTTGATAATTTTTTTTTTCGTTTTCTCAGCACGCTGCACGCACGGTCGAGTTATACCCGAAAAGCGGGACTGAGCCTGTCCCGTGCGGGACATTAAATTTTGATTTAAAAATCGGGACGTCCCGCCAAAATCGGGCTGTCTGGCAACGCTGCTGTCCATGTATGGGTTTATCTCCAGCTCCTGCATGCTTCGGAGGGCAATTAACCCGGTCTCGGCTGTTGTCATTAGATGACAGTCGTAAATCCAAGTCAGTGGCGTTCAGACGGCTTGAAAACACTGGCCTCTGCCAACCCGCAATTGGACAGCGTGGTGGAGTATGCTGTAAACTGCCTTCGAATTTAGGGGAGCCCAACAGTGGGATGAATAAGGGTTGACGTTTAATACCGTATTAGCAACTTGCACCGACTCCCGATTTATTTCTAATTTTTGACAGATTAAGTAATTATCTGTCAATTTTTTTTCTAATTCCTTCAAATAATAACTATTATAATAATAAAAATATAAAATGAAATAAAGTAATTTATTCAGGTAAATTATGTTACACTTAATAAACAGGTACTGGCGCCCACTTAAGTTATAAAATACTTGTACCAGTAGGCTCCGCTCTTCCGTATCTATTCAAATGAATCTACCTTGTTGAACAATAATTAAACAAGTCAGAATCAAACTAGACAGAGAATTATATACCTACTTACACTTTCTCGTAAACTACCTAGTCTTATTATTGATGAAAGTGAATGAAAATTCTTAATAATATTGGTAATCTAAGTAAGACAGAATGACAAACACGGTGAGGAACTTGATAATAACATGTATAATTAAGTGACTTCGTAAACTACTCTGTAGTATGATATTCATATGACTACCATCGGCTATAACTATCATTCCTTCGTTGTCAACCCTAATTCATCCCATTACTGGGGTACGGGTCTCCCCTTAATTGATGGGGTTTAGAGCATACTCCACCACGCTGCTCAACTGCGGGTTGGCGGAAGCCAGTGTGTTTTCAAACCGCCTAACGGCCACTGATTTGACTTAACCACTGTTATCTAATGGCAACAGCCAGGTTCGCCAGACCAACGGCTTAACGCGGCCCCCGAAGCACGGAGCAGCTCGAGATAAATAAACCCATCCATGAACAGGCTACGATTGACGTTGCTTAACTTGCGTGTTCGATTAGACTGGCACGCGCAACGACGCCATCGAGCTCCTCGACTATAATTGACTATAATTTCCTCCTTCAAAGATTTATATTGTGTGGTAGCCAAACTCAATTAATTCCATTCTATATTTGATTACCGCATATGAAATAGTGTTGTCAAATATGGACGGGAGCATCCAGATCGAGATTGCTCCTTATGACTCAACTCTGGAGCGAACTGTGAGATTATTGACGATCTTAAACTTACAGATAGTTTAAAGCCATTAACTCTGAGAAGACTCGTAGTACCCTTTCGTGTATTCTACGAATTGTATTCAGTGGATTGTTTGGCATGGTGTCCTCGGCCTTCTTTTGCAATCGCGCCTCTTGTAGGCATAGGCAGGGAATGCATCTTCAATCACTGGATCCGTTCCAATGTTGAATAATAATACTAATCTGCACCATCATGTTGTAGAATAAGCAGCCTTTTTACGTTTCTCCAGCACGGAGTTCTTTAAAAAGGCGTGAAGAGGATTTTGAGTGAGTAATAATGCCCCTGGCGTTTCAAGCATACATAGACTGAGGTAACTATATAAAATCAAGAAGAACGTATGCTTGTTTGCTATAAAAAATATTTTATATGATTAAAATAAACGAATAAAAAATACGAAACCTAATAAGTTAAATATAATATTGGTAGTACATGTTTTACTTGTTAAATAAAGTAATGGATGATGACACGTATATTTTCTATCTAAAAAATACATTTTAAATTAACAAATTTTCAATAAAATATCTCGCTGGGATTAAATATATTTTACAGTGAAAATATTCATGTTAGATATAAAAAACAAAATCAAACGAAGAGCTCGATGGCTTTGGCTTGTCTTTGTAATCGAACACGCAAGTAAAGCATCGTCGACCTTAGCCTGTCCTGGTTTATTTATCTCGAGCTCCTCTGTGCTTTGGAGGGTATGTGAAGCCATCGGTCTCGGCTGTTGTCATTAGATGACACTCGTTAAAAGACGAATCAGTGGCCTTTGGAAACTTGTAAACACTGAATTTTACACTATAATATAAATAATTATAATTTTATAATATAATATATATATTTTGGGGTGTAAGTGGTTTATCAACATCTTTGAACCAAAGCCAACTTCACCTGCACGTGGAGCACCCTGCTGACTGACAATGCTGCATTGGCAGCGGGGGTGGCGGCGCGCAAGTGATATATTATATTGCGAGCGTTAATACGGTTACGGTAACCGCTTCACATCAGGCGGGCCGTATGCTTGTCTGCCACCCGACGTAGTATAAAAAAAAATAAAAAAAACTTTTGGATTCCTTTAAGGTGATTGATCATAATATCATACTTATACCACAGTATAAGTAATAGTACTAACGTACAGTATGGACACTCTCTGCCGCTCTCACTAGTCGACCTCACCTCCCCTATGGAACCGATTTGGAACCGTTCGCAAGGAATGCCACAACGTGCGAATTGACGTCGCTCGTGTTTTATTTTCCATTCAGCAAAATAAAGATGGGAGTGACTTGTGCAGTGGACGGATGTTTCAACACATGGAAATCAAAAAAAGAAATCAATTCGATCCCTTTTTGAAATAAAGTACTGTTTTTTTTTATAAATTACCTAAAAAGCATGCGTTAGCCATAGTTTCATCATAACTAATTCATGTCTGTCAAAGTAGGATAAAAGATACAATTAATACGAGATGAGAAAAGGATAGCGTTATAGCAGGTTTATGTCTCAAAGAGCAAGTGAGTGCGCAGACGCGGATATGACATTGCTGTCACTTGAGTTATGGTGGTTTATTGTTAATATTTACAATTTTCTTTACATTTCAATGTTTATTGCGCGTGATGTCATGTGTGGTATTAGTTTTAAATTACGTTTGTTCCATGCGAATATGAAAATGAATCAAATCATTACGCATATATATGAATAGTAAAAAGCTACAATTAGTGAGAATGAAATGGTTTGACCATTACAATGAACCGGTGTTCGGAAGGCGAACAATCGATTTAGTGGTGATTAGAAAATATAAAATTTTGGGTAAGGTAGCAATGGCAATTAAACAAGGCGTTTTGTAAATATTGGCTGAAGTCAGAGTAGTGTATTTACTATGTTTTTTTTTTCTTCACTACGCCCACCTGATGTGAAGCGGTTACCGTAACCATATTAACGCTCGCAACATTAAATATCGCTCGCGCGCTGCCATCCCCGCTGCCAACGCAGTAACTCTATCCTCTCTGGTGACCTCACTCACTCGCAGGAACACAACAATCCTCAAGGAAATTGTTATTTGACTGCGGTATTCTGTGAGGTGGTGGTACTTCGTCAGTCGGGCTGCTTAAAAAATAAAATGTCCTACCTCTCTTTTCGTCAGAGCCTCGTCTGTCATTCAGCAGGGTGTACCCCGTGCAGGTAAGATTGACTTTGGTTCAAAGATGTTGATGAACCACTTACACCCCCTTACATGTCCGACTAATAATTGAATAATGTCAGCCCTAGAGAACGTCACTCAAACATAGACACGTGTACAGACGACGACAGACGTCATTTGGTTTACTACATGCAAAAGCGCCATTTTTGTATGGAGTGGCCGGGGTTTGCTTATACATTATGTTTTAATTGTTACTAGTGGTCGCCTATTGGTCGAAATTCGACCATTATGACTTTAACAATAAACAAATGAGTGTTTATGTGTGTGTGTTGTAACTTCCCCCTTCTTTTTTTAACATGAAAATTCGCGTGTAAAATAAAATGAACGAGAGGCCACGTGATCATCCAACGGACACGCTGTGATAAGGTTACTATACCGAAATATAAATTCTAAATTAACGGTTTTCACAATGTACACGAAAAAAAACAAAATAAAGATATAGATATCATAAATGACCAGAGAATAAAAATAAACATGCAACTTCTGTAACTTCCCCCTTCTTTTTTTTAACATGAAAATTCGCGTGTAAAATAAAATGAACGAGAGGCCACGTGATCATCCAACGGACACGCTGTGATAAGGTTACTATACCGAAATATAAATTCTAAATTAACGGTTTTCACAATGTACACGAAAAAAAACAAAATAAAGATATAGATATCATAAATGACCAGAGAATAAAAATAAACATGCAACTTAACTTTCTCAGAAGTCGCTTCTATTGTGTAACTGCACTACTCAGCTCAGTTAACCCCTCGTTGTTGAACACATGTATTCGTGACTCAGTGCCCGGCTGATGGATGTCTCGTTATATGGAATTTTGGAGAAAATACAAACGTCAAATCGTAAAATATTGAAGTCTGTACTGAATTTAAAAGGACCCGCGATTTAGTTACAATTATAGATACTACTAGTTTGCCCGGGCAATTATTTTTATAATTCTGTGGGGTCCCCCCTCTTTAATGGGATGATTAGTTCTCTATAAAAATATAATTATATATATAAAGAACCGATCGTACCACCCAGTGCCTCTCTTCGGAATTTTAAAGCGTAAAATTCCTAAGATACAGACCCATATCACAGAATTTTTGACTCTAATAATTTACTTGACAACAAAGTCATCAAGGATGACAGGTCAGTTCAAAGCAAACGCGGGTCCTACTATTCTGTAAACAAAGTATTGTTCACTCCAATTATATTTACTTCCTTGTCCTAGTAATATTAATCTTTACTTATGAAACAGTTTCCTACTATTTAATAACTATATTTATAACTAAGTAATTGTAATTGTGTATAATATTTAAGTGGTATCACAAAATGTACATAACGAGCATTCTGCTACAAAGACTATATCATCTCTCTCCTGATTTTTTTTTTATATCAGATATTGGTGCCGTCGATTGGTGGACAGAGTTGACATAGTTTAAACAAAAGGTAGACTTATGTGTGTATATGGGCGAGCGTCATCCAAAAAGGTCGGTGGGCCAAAATAATTAGTTTCGGCGGCTATATGATTATATATTATGTTCATATAATCTAGCACGACTGATGCCCATATCAACACATAGTCTTTAAATCTATAAAAGTCTTTAAATCTCTAAATGCTCAAAGTCATGTGCCATATTGGACTCATGTCTGTAAGAAATAGTCACTACCTCAGAAAAGTTATTCCTACAAGGAATAATATAGAATTCACAATGTTACGTGGTTTAACAATGAGAATATGAATAATGAGAATATGATTACACCTTTCGGATACATTCAATATTTCTTTTTCAAGATAGAGAACTATATTTATTTATAAAATAAACATTTCTTTGGCCGTGACAGGTGTGATTATGTCAAGTGTCCTTAAAGATCTAATTTCTTCCTTAACCATGCAAGTCTTAAAATTATAAACAATAGAAAAATGTTTCATAGAAATAAAAAATAGTAGTAACGAAACATTTGTGATGAGTTCATAAATGTTTCACTTAAATTTCCAAACACAAATATTAAATGTTCAATTCAGAGTGAATGTCAAGAACTTATTTATAATTGGCATTAATACTCTTCTCCCATAACTATGAATTAAAGCATGCTTTTATATAATCCTCCACTTTCATACCACTTCCGTCATGCAAATAACACTTATAAGAAATATAGTAAAATCAAGATATAACAATTAATATAGAAAATAAAGTAAAATCATATGACCTTTAATCGTTGACAAACCACCATCAATTGTATTAAGCCGGATCTTGAATTTTCAGTTGACACTTTATCTAAATTTTTCTGATTTGTAAACGTATGCAATTTATTTGATTTATTTTTCACTTCACACTCATGATTTTTGTCATCAGATAATTTATCTACCACCGATCTAAGAACAATTCTTTAATACGCCAAAGGTCTAACTTTGAATCCCTCTCGGCCACCTGTCCACTTTCAACCTCTAATCCGCTCCCCGGCCGACTGTCCTGAAACCGCCCTGTTCTTGCGCAAGCGACACTCCCCTTGCAGTTCACCCTCGCACACCCTTCGAAACGCGTCCATGCTTATATCTCTGTCACCCCCAAAGAATCAACATTCTCTGTCTCACCTCCCACGTAATCATACAAAAAATAATGCCTTTGTTCAACAATGCTCATGTGGCTAACGAAAAATATTCAAGAAAATACTGAAACGACTTTTAACATAATAGAAGTCTGTTACAGATCGCCCCTTGAATTTTATAATGTTTTTCATTCGGAAAATATTGGAAAATTCACAATAGGAAGATACATTTATATTCTTATTTAAGGATCAAACCTATGAATTTCTCTCGTTGAAGTAATTAGTATAAGCCATTTAATTTATTGAAATTATAGTGGCATTATTTATAATATTGAAGTAAATTGCTCTCCTTTTCTGCTACCTACATGCATTTGAGATGAACTCACTCAAAACTTCTTTTAGATTGAAACATTATAACTCATTTTTTTTTTTTTTTAAATGAAATTTTGTGAAAATCAACTACTCTGAAACTGTCCTTAATGGAACAAATAATTAGGTAAAACTGTTAACCTATTTAACATCTAATAGTATAAATTACTACAGTTATGAATAACTGTAACACTAATATGGTATAATCACACTTATACGCCCCTACATCCTTAACACTTCATATATTTATAAATAGCTCTGTACGCCCCTTCTCTTTCAATACTATATATATGTTTAAATGACTCTTTATCAAAATTTTGAATTGTTAAATGTCATAACTTCTATCAATCTTTACTAAATAATTTATCATTTAAACACAACTCACTCCTCGCGAAACGTATATCATTGGTATCATTTAAATTTCTGTAAATTGAAATAATGATCCAATTATTGAATTAAATTATTATCACTTATTTTTTTTTCTAAGAACCTTAATAAAATTCATCTCACGTATTATCTCCCTAAGTAATGCTATTTTCATATCTATATATAACGAGCAGTTTAGTGTTTATCTATTTTTTTATTATTATTTATATTAAGCACTGCTTGTGTATGACATTCAAAAATAATGTTAATTGAAATCATCTATCAGTTGTTGGTCCGCTCCACCTAAATAATGTTCACAAATAATCACTTTAAGAAATTTTTGAAATCCTTAAAAAGTCGCACCTGTGCTGGGGATCGAACTCGGGATTTACACAGGTCTGTGAGTCAAAATAAACGTATTATTCGTTCAAGCCAACATTTAGTTACTGAAATCGACAAAAAAAAAAATCTATCTCTTAACTAAAGTTCATATTAATAAATGAAACTTATTTGAACGCAGATGAATCAAAACATTTGAAACACCGTCATTACTTTTAACACTTTAATGTACTCCGTATATTTTATTTTACAATGTTCAATATTTTTATTATTTTTATTTTACTTTATTCAATGTAAACTATTAATGATTTTTCGTTTACTGTTCATTAATTGTAATTATTTTGCTTGAAAAATCATGCTATACATATTAATTTGAATTTGTGTTATAGCCCTTCTTATTTTAGTTTGTTTAATTTTTAGTTCACCTTTTATTCAGTTCCACTTATTAATTACACTTCCACTTGTTCATTAACGTATTTAAAACACATTTAGTATAATCTTATATGAATTAGGTTGTGATATATATATATATATATATATATATATATATATATATATTTATGTCATTTAAAATAATAATATGAACAATATCATAATAAAATACTATTAATCAATTCTGTTAGCTTTGAGTTCAAACGTACCGATATCAATTCTCAGATTGTATAAAAAAACTAGCGAACCCTAGCGTAATTTTAAAGAAACTACAGCAAAGATGCGATTTTCTCTCATAGCGCACCCTATCGGAACTTAACGCAACTATAACAAATAACAACACAAAGCGGGAACGTATGCTTTTATGTCTAGGATCGTGTGCTCCTGTCATTAAACTTTTCTGTTTCCCAAACTTTGTCATAGATGGCGCTGATGACAATAATGTGTTCAAATTTTCAACGAGTAAGTAAGTCGTAATTTACATTTATCACGTTTATTTTATTTTAAATCAATTATATATTATTTTATTCAACATACTCATAAACATATCATAAAAAAAAATCTAAACATGATGAAATTACTCAAGGTTTTATAAAAAAGCCAAGATTACAGCAATAGAATTGCTACTACTCACTCAGGACCGCAACTATGAAAAAGTACATATTTCTCGCGAACAAACGCGGTCCTAATATATTCCCGTGTGAAAATATATTCCCATGTCTGATATGAAAATAAAGTATTTTTCGAAGTAAAATATGTTTCAACACATCAATCAGCCATACACCATTTACAACACAATCCTTATAAATCAGAAATCAAACATCAATAAAAATATAATTTGTCGGGATAGTTAATTAAATATAACTTTTGGTAATAAAAATTTCATGTGATTTTATAATTACATGAGGTAAGTTCTATTGATTTTATGACCAATCTACTTATGGTATTATCATATTTCCCAAGTTGAATAACCAGAAAACCCACGTTTGCTTATGTAATATTACACTTCGTCGCATGCGCAGTCCAAAATTATTACTTAAAGCGCTGCAGCGCTGACTGCCCTGTTTACCCGCTTGTTAATGATTAATACATTTGAGCAAAGTGTAGCAAATACAATTCTATAAACTAAAGTACTGTGCACTGTAATGAGATAATCAATGTATGGTTTTATAAACAAAATGTAGTCTAAGCAATTAGCTGTGTACAAAATTTATGCATCAGTCCGCCTCTACACATATTGTATTGACTTTTTTCTATCATGTGTCCGAAATAATGCTTTTTGTAATAGTTACAATTACTCTTACTTGTGAAACTGCGGGTGAAATTAATATATAATAGGTAGGGGAAAAAGTCCCTTCGCATTTTAGTATGTTTGAACTTGTAATAAAATCTCTTTGGTTATACCATTTGTATCTTTCAGGTTTTGATATCTTTAAAAAGTTTAAATTTTAAAAAAGGTAATTCCAAATTCAAATTAGGTAAATGTGTGATTTTCATTTGTTTTTTTTACTGTCAAGATGAGTGAATCTAATGAAGAAATTCGATTCATTTTAAAATTTTACTACAAAAAAAGTAAAAATGCAACGCAAGCTGCAAAAAAAATTTGTGACGTTTATGGATCTAGTGCAGTGTCTGTGAGAGTAGCACAAATTTGGTTTAAGCGTTTTCAATCAGGAAATTTTGATGTGAAAGATGCACGTCGCTCTGGTCGCCCTGTTACGGATAAAATGGATGCCATTTTTGAAAAAGTGGAGCAAGATCAGCATATCAGTAGTTACGACGTAGCTGAAGAATTAGGAATTGACCACAAAACAGTTTTGGCGCATTTGAAAAAAGCTGGGTACACTAAAAAGCTCGATATTTGGGTGCCTCACGATCTCACTGAAAGAAACTTAATGAACCGTGTACTCATTTGAGATCCTTTACTACGACGTAATGAAAGCGAACCGTTTTTGAAGAAGCTTATAACTGGTGACGAAAAGTGGATCACGTACGACAAGAACGTGCGAAAAAGGTCGTGGTCAAAGGCCGGTCAGGCTTCACAGACTCTGGCAAAACCCGGGTTAACCCGCAATAAGGTGATGCTGTGTGTATGGTGGGATTGGAAGGGCATTATTCATTATGAGCTGTTACCGCCAGGCAGGACTATCGATTCTGAACTCTACTGTGAACAACTGATGAGATTAAAGCAAAAAGTTGAGAGAAAGCGGCCGGAATTAATTAACAGAAGGGGTGTGATTTTTCATCATGATAACGCTAGACCTCACACATCTTTAGCCACTCAGCAAAAATTAAGAGAGTTTGACTGGAAGGAGTTAATGCATCCGCCGTATAGTCCTGACCTTGCACCTTCTGATTTCCACCTGTTTCGGTCTCTTCAGAATTCTTTAGGCAATGTCAGGTTAACATCACGAGAAGACTGCCAAAACCACTTGTCGTGGTTTTTTGAACAGAAGTCCCAAAATTTCTATAGTAATGGGATCATGTCTCTACCTACAAGATGGCAAAAAGTTATCGAACAAAATGGCACCTACATACTTTAGTTAAATGTAAATAAACTTTAGTAAAAAATGTTTTGAATTTTCATATAAAATACGAAAAGACTCTTTCCCCAACCTAATATATGTATATTTAAAACAATAAGTTTCAAACTAAAGACATGTTTATAAAAGTATTTTTCTATTAAAGTGAAAGACTTATTTTAATAGCACAAGGAAAGTTACAATTTAATATGACCTTCCCGAAAACGTTCAACAAAAAAAAAACCACTGAATTGACGTCACAGTTCCGTATTTAGTATGCATCAAATCCGAAATCTGTACGTCAAATATCACGATTATGTAATTACCATCGAACAAAGGATACTAGAATGAAAGTTTTCAAATCTGTACAGTCCTGTGCATTTCACGATATTGTTAAATAACTAATTCAACTCCTGTACATTATAGAATAGCCTACTAAACATAAAAATAAAATTACCGAACATCCCACCCATTTTACCATTCGACCGAATTAGACAATATGTGAACATTCGTGCATAGTCACACGAACCAAATTAAAAACCCCGGCAAACGTGACAAGATTCAGTGATAAACATTTACATTTCCTTTACAAAAAAAATTGAGTGCTTATGTGTTTGAAACTTGACACACAAGTATGTATCTATACTTAATTTTGACATTAATAAACAAACACGATGTTTACATAATTAAAAAAATAAAAATCAACGAATCTATGTTTAATTTTCATTTGAATAACTAGACAAAATCTAAATTAAAATATAAATTCCTTTAGACATAAGTGATTCTAAAAGTAAGCTACAGATGACCATGACACATTTTTTTTTCATTACTCACAGTTTTATTTTCTGTCTCTAACCGACTTCCAACAAAATTTCTAACATCTGCCAAGCTACCTGACTACGTGCGGTAATAAAACTGACCAGCTTTCTTGACAAAAGGAATATTGAATGCTTGTTCATCGTTTCCGTACATTCCTCAAACATTAACTTTAAATGAATGCTATTTGAAAATATTTAAATCAATAACAATCATGTTAAATAAAAAAATCAACTTAACTGAATATCATTTTATAACAAATATATGTATTTTTTTTTTTTTTTATTTTCCATTTGAATCACAGTTATTTAAAAGTTGTTATACGATAACCACATGAATTAATGTGTATCTTAATAAGACATGGTTTATGTTATTTTTAAATTTAAAAAGATTTGCAATTTATAATGATATAATATCTTTTATGTTCAATTTAACAATAAAACTGTTTAAACGTGATTCTAATTAATGCTTTAAAATTGTCTTATCTATCTGTTTATTTTCTTTAATTTGAGTTAATAAGTATTATAACCTTTATCTATAATAATGGTTTTAGTAAAATATAATTAAATATCTATTTCCCATCCGACAAATATAAGACAATGTATCATATATTTGAAATGTTGATTATTTAACATAGATGAATAAAACATATTTTACTTATTAATTAATCTTAATTATCTTTCAGGTCATCTAAATTCCCTAAAACTCTCACAATTATCTAGACTTTCAAACTTTATAGCGCGTCCGCGTGGCAACTCAAATCTAATACTAGAATAATAAAATCGATTTCCATTAATCTCTACCTTCCAGTTTAAAGATAAAGCCGTACACACATCATCAACATATTTCTAAATATGCAACAGGCAATCATAGGCTGATAATATTGATGATGATGATGATGTCACCCAAAGTAAGTTAAAAATAACTTTCATAAATACAAATTAATTTCAAGTGTATACTTTCTGCTATGTGTTTTTATAACTAAGTCATTATAAAAAAAAATATTCTCAACAAAATTCCTCTTGACTTAAAAATTATGACCCACTAGTATAATATTCTCTAAGTGTTCCCACACTTTTAGTTTGCATTCGCGTGGGATAAAATTAACCACTTGAATATTTCAAATCTAACACTTAGAAACTTTTAGCTAGTACAAATATTTCTTTTAACACTTAACTTTTAACGATAAAGAACTTTAAGTGGTCTTAAAAATTATAATCTCGAGAAGTTAGTAAGATTGAGTATAATTACCGCCTGAAATTCTTGAAAAGTATTATTTATAAGTAAAACTACTTAACTTTTAAGCCTGTAGAAATTTGCATATCCGCCTGTACTAGCTCGTTCAACATCCATGACCGACCGCATTTTATTTGCACCCGTAACCTGAAATTATTTATAGGAATTTCTGTAGTTAATTAAATTCCTGTACAATGTACATAGTTTAACGAAGTAATTTTCCAAATGAATTATAACACGTCATCTTCACAGAATTTTGTCAATTTTGACGAGACAATTTACACAGTGACAAAAAAAATTCGTAACATCTGTCTCTACCTGACCCATCCAAAAAAAAATCTTGTTACTTCTAACAACACAAAAAAAAAACTAATGACCTGATACAATAGCAATGGTTCTTTACGCCTTACTCGGAAGATATGATATTTTTGTCAAAATGCGTCACCCCTTGAGCAGATTTTTAAAATTATATTTGTACTATCAGTAATTACTGGCTATATCACTCGTGGTATTTGTCAAATAAGCCCACATTATACTGAATTATTTTCAAAACAATAAATGTCATTATTTAACACACATATTTAACAATATACATACATTAGTGATAGTACTGGTCGAATGGTTAGTAATAGCCATTTTGACTCCGAGGTCGCAGGTTCGATTCCCGCACAAGATAAATTGTGCGCGTGATCATGTCTGTTTGACTTGGTTTGATTGGTCTTGTGTTTTCTATGTATTATAGTATGTATTTACAACAATATATATACATATATATTCAAGTACATTTATCAGTAGTCTAGTACGCGTAACACAAGTTTTACGCTTAGTTTGGGACTAGATGGCGCTGTGTAAATTTTCTAGAAATTTTAAGTAATTTATTAATTAAATAGTTTCAATTCAATAAACAAAGCTAACTTCTGAAAATTACTTCTAACCTGTATCAAAATCAATTCATTAATCATTATACCTATAGGAATATCTCTTAAACTTATTAGACCCGTTATCAATAACATCATCATCATCATATCCCACTATCAACCTTCATTCATTTCTGTATTTACAAAACCCATTATGTTACTGAGATAAACACATCTATCATAATGTCTAATTTCGTTGCATATTTTAGCTTTAGATTTCACAAACTCCGAAATCTACCAAAAATCCATGTGAGAAAGTACACTTTACTCCGAACTACCGCGGTCACTAGTCCCCGCTACCTGACTCCTTTAAATGCGTCATCTGGCCCAATGGTTAAGAATAGGCTCTTTGTTCTTGAAAATCGCAGTTACAACCCTCGCGTACAAAATAATTTCGTAAGCATTTAACACGTTTGCCCGTTTTGATCTGGTGCACCATGTGCATTACATGTAAGTATTTTACAAGTTAAAATATGTAAGTAATTAGTCATCTATCACTCACAGTTCAAGTACTGTCTAATTTAAAATAAGATGTCGTTGTGCAATAAGGCTCAGAAATATTTATTTATTCTATTGAATACTTCATTAAAATTAACTTACGCCCCTATGAACTAATATTGTTGAATGATTTAGTACATTTGATCATTCAAACCAACCTTTAATGAATTACTCTATTGAACTCCTCCGCGCTTCGGATGGTACGCTATCACTACACTTTGTGTTTAAATAAAATTCGTTTATTTCTTAATAAGTGTATTTATGTTTTAAGATAAACTATTACTTCATTCATAGATTATAAAATGCACAGATTCTTAAGTATTTGCAAATATTATAAATAAATAATATGTACTCTTGTCACTAATTCTTAGTTAGTCAATGAAATGTTCTCGAAAATTGTAAGTTAACTAGAAAAATATGCTTTATGGCAGTAGGAATAAGAAACATAATAGGGTATGCTAAATTAAAACTTGTAAAAATACTTTGAAAGTACATAATTTGGCTTGATGGGATAGACCTCGCGCACATGGAGACCCTTCCGAAGCAGGTACCTCTACCAAATCGGCAAGCTATGCGAAACTAAGATAGATGATTGAAGTAATATATCGCTCTCGTTCGTTCTATTGCAACGTGCGACTACGTGCAACTTAACCAAATCTCGTCTTTATCTTAAACAACCTATGAACCGACACTCAAAATGGCGCAATTATGGCAATTATAATTTCTAGACTTGCAATGTGCGCTCGAGTGTATTTTACAAAAAAATTCTATTTTTGTTTTGATTATTGATCTTAGATGCTCCTAATTAATTATTAAACAATCAATTAATTTTCCTAGCTGACAATCTTAAGCCTCTTTTAAAGTAGAAAGAAAACGCTTCATTTCCGAATACACAAACGAAATCTACGTTTCGGAAGTATGAGTAGCATTTGTTCTGCACAAGTAACGTCATCCATATGCTAATTTAAATAAGGTCTATTTTACCATGGAGTAAGGAAATACTTGCAAGTATTACAAAACCTGGTTATTCAGCGCTGGCATTTACTCGACTACGTACCAAGTATACCTGGTACTAGGTTTTACAAGTATGACTCATTCTAGTAAATATGGGCATTATAACGATAACTCATAAAACGTGTAATGCAATATATATAAATATAATGAATAACGCATTACTGAGCAATGTGCTATTATGTCGTCATTGTAATCTGTTGTCGATAATGACAATGCGCGTCGCCAAAGCGCTGTTGCTGAGAACGTTGACTGCCGTTGGCGTTGTTGCAATACTGCGCAATATAAGCATGTCTGAAAGAGCACTAACAGCCGCACAGGTCGTTTTACGTGATTTTTGGTACCTGCCTTGAAGAGTGACTAACAGCTTGTAGTAACATCGACCGGTCGCACGTGCAAGCAATCACAAAGTAAATTATAATTAGTTAGCGCGAAAAACGCTCATTAAATGAATCTAATAGATTTAACTAAACAAACATATATTTAAATGACGAATGTATTGTTAATTTTAATGTTAATTTGCCGCTCCTAAAATTTTAGTTATAAATAATTTTTTCACAATTTAATGACAACTATATACGTGTTAGTTAAATTTAAGACATGTTGTCGATTACTATATAAGTAAAAGTATTTTTTGTATTCCCACCCCTAAAACATTAATTTTAAATATAGCCGCTTGTATAACATTATTTATAAATACAATTAAATAAATATTTTCTTTGCAAACAAAAGAATATTTTTAAATATTTCACGACTTTAAATACTGGTTATTATTGAATACAGGCGCCCCTACGATTTTATTTATAAATATTTTTCTTTGACAATTAAAACATTATGCGCTATTAAACGATTTAGTACTAATTGCAATTGAAACGACATAAACATTAAACATTTCACGGTACTATACTATTATTTATTACCAATTTATTTTTCAGTATAGTAACGAAAACCGTAGTACAATTTATTTTTTCAGTATAGTAACGAAATCCGTAGTAAATTCAGGTTCTTTGAATTACGTTTTTGAATTTAAATAAATTCAAAATTTTCTGACGCAAATCCTGGCCACCGGCACCAAACTGTAACTTCCCCCTTCTTATTTTAACATGAAAATTCGCGTGTAAAATAAAATGAACGAGAGGCCACGTGATCATCCAACGGACACGCTGTGATAAGGTTACTATACCGAAATATAAATTCTAAATTAACGGTTTTCACAATGTACACGAAAAAAAACAAAATAAAGATATAGATATCATAAATGACCAGAGAATAAAAATAAACATGCAACTTCTGTAACTTCCCCCTTCTTTTTTTTAACATGAAAATTCGCGTGTAAAATAAAATGAACGAGAGGCCACGTGATCATCCAACGGACACGCTGTGATAAGGTTACTATACCGAAATATAAATTCTAAATTAACGGTTTTCACAATGTACACGAAAAAAAACAAAATAAAGATATAGATATCATAAATGACCAGAGAATAAAAATAAACATGCAACTTAACTTTCTCAGAAGTCGCTTCTATTGTGTAACTGCACTACTCAGCTCAGTTAACCCCTCGTTGTTGAACACATGTATTCGTGACTCAGTGCCCGGCTGATGGATGTCTCGTTATATGGAATTTTGGAGAAAATACAAACGTCAAATCGTAAAATATTGAAGTCTGTACTGAATTTAAAAGGACCCGCGATTTAGTTACAATTATAGATACTACTAGTTTGCCCGGGCAATTATTTTTATAATTCTGTGGGGTCCCCCCTCTTTAATGGGATGATTAGTTCTCTATAAAAATATAATTATATATATAAAGAACCGATCGTACCACCCAGTGCCTCTCTTCGGAATTTTAAAGCGTAAAATTCCTAAGATACAGACCCATATCACAGAATTTTTGACTCTAATAATTTACTTGACAACAAAGTCATCAAGGATGACAGGTCAGTTCAAAGCAAACGCGGGTCCTACTATTCTGTAAACAAAGTATTGTTCACTCCAATTATATTTACTTCCTTGTCCTAGTAATATTAATCTTTACTTATGAAACAGTTTCCTACTATTTAATAACTATATTTATAACTAAGTAATTGTAATTGTGTATAATATTTAAGTGGTATCACAAAATGTACATAACGAGCATTCTGCTACAAAGACTATATCATCTCTCTCCTGATTTTTTTTTTATATCAGATATTGGTGCCGTCGATTGGTGGACAGAGTTGACATAGTTTAAACAAAAGGTAGACTTATGTGTGTATATGGGCGAGCGTCATCCAAAAAGGTCGGTGGGCCAAAATAATTAGTTTCGGCGGCTATATGATTATATATTATGTTCATATAATCTAGCACGACTGATGCCCATATCAACACATAGTCTTTAAATCTATAAAAGTCTTTAAATCTCTAAATGCTCAAAGTCATGTGCCATATTGGACTCATGTCTGTAAGAAATAGTCACTACCTCAGAAAAGTTATTCCTACAAGGAATAATATAGAATTCACAATGTTACGTGGTTTAACAATGAGAATATGAATAATGAGAATATGATTACACCTTTCGGATACATTCAATATTTCTTTTTCAAGATAGAGAACTATATTTATTTATAAAATAAACATTTCTTTGGCCGTGACAGGTGTGATTATGTCAAGTGTCCTTAAAGATCTAATTTCTTCCTTAACCATGCAAGTCTTAAAATTATAAACAATAGAAAAATGTTTCATAGAAATAAAAAATAGTAGTAACGAAACATTTGTGATGAGTTCATAAATGTTTCACTTAAATTTCCAAACACAAATATTAAATGTTCAATTCAGAGTGAATGTCAAGAACTTATTTATAATTGGCATTAATACTCTTCTCCCATAACTATGAATTAAAGCATGCTTTTATATAATCCTCCACTTTCATACCACTTCCGTCATGCAAATAACACTTATAAGAAATATAGTAAAATCAAGATATAACAATTAATATAGAAAATAAAGTAAAATCATATGACCTTTAATCGTTGACAAACCACCATCAATTGTATTAAGCCGGATCTTGAATTTTCAGTTGACACTTTATCTAAATTTTTCTGATTTGTAAACGTATGCAATTTATTTGATTTATTTTTCACTTCACACTCATGATTTTTGTCATCAGATAATTTATCTACCACCGATCTAAGAACAATTCTTTAATACGCCAAAGGTCTAACTTTGAATCCCTCTCGGCCACCTGTCCACTTTCAACCTCTAATCCGCTCCCCGGCCGACTGTCCTGAAACCGCCCTGTTCTTGCGCAAGCGACACTCCCCTTGCAGTTCACCCTCGCACACCCTTCGAAACGCGTCCATGCTTATATCTCTGTCACCCCCAAAGAATCAACATTCTCTGTCTCACCTCCCACGTAATCATACAAAAAATAATGCCTTTGTTCAACAATGCTCATGTGGCTAACGAAAAATATTCAAGAAAATACTGAAACGACTTTTAACATAATAGAAGTCTGTTACAGTGTGTTAAATACATGGTAGTGTGTGTAATATTTTTTTTAATGATTTAATCTATTTTTTATACATAATTAAAAAAAAATTGCATTCTGCACACCTTCTTTATATAGGTAAACTGTAAATGTGTGAAATTTCATACTCCTCCGTCCGCGCAATTTTCATAAAAACAGGTACAAAGTTTTTGCTTCACGTATTATTAATTGTTTATTTTGCGACAACTAATCATCTTCATAAGAACTAAGTTCATTTGTATCTAAGCCAAAAATGTTTGCGTAAAGTTCCTTCCAAACATAATGTATGACCAAGCTACTGGGACCAATCGCCTTAAGGGCTTTTGTATTTCACTTCTTCATATTTGTACAGGTTTTGGGACTTGGCGAAAATTAATACCTTGCTTCTTGTAAGAAATCCAGGAAAAAGGATTGTATAAATTTATTGTTCTTCTGAAGGATTTCTTGAAGAAAAACGAAAAATGGCGTTATACCCAATTTAAAAAAAAAAACACTTATGAAACGCACTACAATGATTACCATAGCCACTATTGATTAATTGCCGAGTGGGTCATCCCTGTATGGATTTTTTTTATATGAAAAGGGGCAAACGAGCATGTTGGTCACCTGATGGAAAGCAATCACCACCGCCCATGACGATCAGCAACACCAAGGGGTCGCCGATCCATTGCCAGCCTATAATTCCTTCCTTTCTGTCTGGTGACCAAACTCACTCGCAGAAACACAACAATCCTCAAGTGAATTTCTATTTGGCTGGGGTATTCTGTGAGGTGGAGGTACTACCCCAGTCAGCTTATAAAATACGATATGCCCTATCTTTTCGCCTAGTCTAGTTTGTCAGTTAGCAGGGTGCACCATATGCAGGTGAGGTTTTTTTTTTTTTTTTTTTTCACCAATCGCAATAAGCGCACACTCAGCGGTGTAAATACCCGCTGAGTATGCGCAGCTCGGCTTACTTTCGAAATGGCGTGCGCACACCCCTGTCGTGGACAAGGTTCTTTTGTAGTCAACATAAATTTTTACATACAAGCACAGTATAAGTAATACAAGTTTAAAATGTTACCTAAAAGTAACCTATACATAATTTCTACTACATTAATATTATATTCATGACGCAAAAGCGATAAACTTAAAATTATAATAGATAAAACAAATAGAAATTAAAATTGTCGCATAAATTACACTTATTTCAATAATACTAAATGTTGTGTCCACCTAGGTCGCCGACGAATTTGAGGTGATGGCTTGGTCACACTAAATATCTAATTATTGTCAATCCAGCCACAGCTGTCCTCGGCAGACACTTAACTCAATAACCCCACCTAGCCACCGCGATCGGGATGCCTATCCGAAAATATAGGCGCCCAAGTCAACATTGGTCCTAGGTGGGGTCATTTTGCTTGTTCCGCCTGATGACAGCCGTGGCTAGAAGTCAATGAACTTATTTCTACATTTTCCAGCCATCACCTCGGACACGTTCGCTCCCGTGACCCATATTCCCAAACGCTGCTCCAACTCCCATCTTTGTTTGGAGAATGCGGGACACTGAAACAAAATGTGCTGCACTTTCTGACCCTCGCCAGCTTCACAGAAACACGGTGAATCGTCTGCGCACTTGAACTTGTACGCGGCAAACCCACCATGTCCCGATAAGACCTGTGTGGTGATGCCAGACGGAGCCATTGTACCCACGATCCTGTACGCAGCGGCCGTACTCGGGAAAAACAACTTCGTCGTTGAAGCTGTAGTTCCCGAGCGATATCTCCTGTCCCATTCGTCAATGGTCGCCTTACGGACCATGCCCTTGACGAATGAGGTGCAGGTGAGGTTGCCTTTAGTTCAAAAATGTTGATGAACCACTCACACCCTAAATATTTTTCGTCGTCAACGCTTATTCACCCAACTGCTGGGACATGGGTCTCCCATCAATTGCAGGAGTTTAGACACACTCCACCACGCTGCTCAACTGCGGGTTGGCGGAGGCCAGTGTTTTCAAGCCACCTAAAGACCACTGACTTACTTCGACTTAACGCTGTGTCTATAAGGACAACAACCGGGACCGACGACGGCTTAAAGTGCCCTCCGAAGCACTTTTCGGATATATTTTTATTTGTATATTTTTTTCAGTGGAATGCTATTTCACTTTGGAGTAACCAAAATTGAAAACAACTGTGAATAAAAAACCTTCTGACGTGTGAGTTTTAAGAAAGGTGGGGTAAGCTGCCCGACTGGAAGTCCTTCCACCTCACAGAAGACCGTAGCGAAATAACAATTCTCTTAAGGATTGTTGTGTTCCCGCGAGTGAGTGAGGTCACCAGAAAGGAAGGAGTTTCATGATGCGAACCTTAATATGGCTACGGTAGCCGCTTCACATCAGGCGGGCCGTATGCTTGTCTGCCAACCGACGTAGTATTTAAAAAAGTAAGTATGCCTATTATATGAAAATTAAAATAGACTAACTAGTGTATTTTTTTTAAAGTTACTATAAAAGTTATGGTCGATAGTAATGGATTGAATGACAATAGTAGTCATTTAGACTAAATTATTTTTAATTATAAGTATCTCCATACAAATTCGGCCTGATTTGAAACAGTTACTATTGTAGCTATATTGTAGTCAATCCTTGATCGTAAAGAAATATCTGTTGTGAAATGACTGAATTGTGAATGTGTACTTCTATTGTTAGCGAAGTTCTAGCCGGAGATTTTTTTTTTTTTATACTACGTCGGGTGGCAGACAAGCATGCGGCCCGCCTGATGTGAAGCGGTTACCGTAGCCATATTAACGCTCGCAACATAAAATATCGCTCGCGCGCCGCCACCCCCGCTGCCATGATCTCCTTCCTTTTTGGTGATCTCACTCACTCGCAGGAACACAACAGCCCTCAAGGGAACCGTTATTTGGCTGCGGTATTCTGTGAGGTGGAGGTACATTCCCCAGTCGGGTAGCTTACAATTACGCTCCCTACCTCTCTTTTCGCCAGTGCTTCGTTTGTCAGTCAGCAGGGTGCACCGCGTGCAGGTGAAGTTGGCTTTGGTTCAAAGATGTTGATGAACCACTTACACCCCAAATTTAACTATGAGCTATTTACAAGTTACATTACGTCATATTAATTTATATTAATTAACAATTTTATAATATTGTAAATTATTTTGTTAACTGCCGAAATAGATGTGTAAATGTGTTGATTAGCGAACCCTTTATCGCTAACAAGATCCGTCTAACTTTAGCAATTCGGGCTTCGACAAATCGAAATCGCTTTTAGCAAAACAAGTATTAATGCTGTATCGGCGTCCCGGTAGGGCGGGCGGCGCGCAGTCTACGAGATCACCCCCGCCCTAGCCAGTCGCTGCCGCGCTGCCGCTCAGGCGCTACGTTTTTCGCGTCACATACCAAATCAAATCATTATAACACGACAATACAACTAAATAACAGAAAATTTTACGTAAACGCGCGCGTTACCTCAAAACCTAACATAAATTCACGCAATGTAGCCTATTTGAAGGCAAGTAAAACAACGGTAGACAATGTGATAGTGTTGTTGTCTAAATATTGCTGTAAAGTGGAATTTTGCGGATTTTTTTTCATAGAACATCTGAAGATTGAGATATTTCTACTGTAAAAGGTGAGATTTCTGCTTATTCTCATTAATATATTAAGCATGTTTGGTATTCTATTTTATAAGGAGTAGGTATTCTATGCATATTTTCATAATATCAATGTTATTATATTATACAATCATGTTGTATTATATACAGTATATTATTGTATACTATTGTACTTACGGAAAAGCTATGTAGAATATTAGTAAACTTATATTTTCGCATATAAATGCTACATTTACATTGTACCGCATTAGCCCCGTATAACTAATAGTATACGTACTTCCGCATTAGACTATTGATGAAAGATTTTTTCCTACAAAAGCCTTATCGAAGCTTGACTTACTGGACTAAATATAAATTATTTATGATTCTCTGCCAATCAGCAGTTGAGCAGCGTGGTGGAGTATGCTCTAAACCTCTTCGTTTGAGGGGAGAGTCTAGAAGTGGCATGAGTAAGGGTTGACGTCGAAATGACTGATTCACTTCAGATTGTACAGATTCCAGATCCAATCAGATCATATTATGTTATGAGTTAATACATTATACACCGTGGCTTATTTCATAATAATATGAGAATTGCCAATAAAATTGTACATGGTTTTTAACACGCTTTTATTAGCTTCACTTGTAACTATGTATGTAAGAAAATCTTGGAATCTTAATTTGACCCACTTCCCGGTCTCCGATTAGGATGAAATTTTGCACACGCTCTGAGTTCTGATGACAATACAAGAATATGGTACTGTCGAACTGATCTGATGATGGAGCCGGAAGAAATGAACTGGAACTTTATGATGGAACATCGTATCATAGCTGTTTTTGAATTTCTTAGAAAAGTCTTGTAATTAACTTTGACCACGATTAGGTTTCAAGGTCTGATGATGAAGCCGATGAAGATGAAGCGTTCAAAGTCCATTACGTGGCCTTTCTCACAAGTGCAAACACGACTATGATACGATATTCCATCATGGAATGCCAGTGTCTATCTTCCGATGGAATATCGTATCATAGTCGTGTTTGCACTTGTGAGAAAGGCCACGTAATGGACTTTGAACACGATCAGGTTTCAAGGTTATAACAAACAACAATACAACCTCACCTGCACGTGGTGCACCAGAAAGAAACACATCAAACTATGTGGTTTAAAAGCGTGTTTTTTTAGTTTTTTTTAAACTATATTTATTTTATAATATATTTTCTTGCAAATTATACAGGGCCATCTAATACTATAAGTACTAGCTAATAGATAAATTTTACAATTGTTTTTTGTAAACACATACATATAACATATAGAAAACACCCAGACTAAGACAAACAGCTCGATGGCATTGTTGCACGTGTTAGTCTAATCGAACACGCAAGTTAAACATCTTCGGCCGCAGCCTGTCTATGGATGGGTTTAGTTATATCGAGCTCCTCCGTGCTTCGGAGGGCACGTTAAGCCGTCAGTCCGGGCTGTTGTCATTAGATGACAGATGTTAAGCTAAGTCAGTGGCCTTAGAGCGACTTGAAAACACTGGCCTCCGCCAATCTGCAGCTGAGCAGCATGGTGGAGTATGCTCTAAACCCCATCGATTGAGGGGAGCTCGTATTCCAACAGTGGCTTGATAACGTAAGACAAACAGACTTGCTCATGCATTGAATGTTCGTCCTGAGCGAGGATTGAACCAGCAACCCTTGGTGGCAAAGTAGCTATTGATATCCATTCGATCACCGGGCTCGTCAATGAGTATATGACGAATGTACTTAAGTGTATAATTATGTACTTTAATGAACCCAATAATATGATACCACAAGAGGATTTAATGCTAATTGCATTTTACAATCAGCAATTACAGGAACTCGAATACAGGTTAATTAATATGCATACAAGTAAACAAGAGACATATTATATTCATATTTTATGATGCATGATGATTACTGTTCTGACAAACTGTCAAGAAGGTCAAGGAATCGAATTTGCTAAGAATTTTCTTATACAGAGTTACTTTGCAGAGAGAGAAGTGAAGAAAGAGAGATTATAACGTCTTATATTTATTGTATGAACACCGGCTGCACGCATGAAAAAGCATGACTCATTGTCACGTGTCTCCTGAGCCGAGCGTGCAAATGAGAGCGCGGAACAAGCGATAGAGAGGCGCGATCGGCCTAAGCGTTCAGCTTGTGACGCATCTATCTCTCTTCCACACTATCGACCGATAAACATCGGCCGATGAAAACGTTATAAGAAAACTCTTATGACGTTATCAAGTAAAATTATCGTCAGTGAAACGACTTTACAGACAACCAATTTTTTTTGTTAAATCTTTAATGCTATCATAATCATCATATATTTTTTTTTTTTATACGAGAGGAGGACTTTCGAGCAGCACGTGATATAAAGTAGTCACCACCGCCCATCGAAATCAGCAACATCATAGGGCCGCCGATGCGTTGACACTGTTGCCAGCCTTTTCATGAAAATATAGACTCTAGTGTTGAACGCTCGAAACTTATTAATATATAATTATCATATTGGTTTGAAAACAATGCTGAAGGAAGGTGGTTTTACAATTTCAGTGTTCGTGATAAGAAATATCTTAAAAAGCATGCTGTGATGAATCGTCAATTACAAGTTCAATATATACTTTAATTTGATCAAAGTATTATGTAAAAAAATCATCCATCACTAAAATAAATAAAAAAAGCAATTACAAGTTTTTGTTGTTGTTGTTGTAAATATCTTTATTATTTAAAAGTTGCAGAACACAGTACAAATACAATGATTACACAAATTTGTATAAAGGCGGACTTATCCCATAGAGGTGGTGTACCCCATAGAGGCAGGTGGAGTACATAATAAGTTGGCATATATATGCACAGACAACATGACATACATAGACGGCTTCTACATATGTAGAAGTAGAATCATATAAAATTCAAAATATATATACACTAGTACAAGTAAGATATTAGTGGACATCACAAACTCAATTACTTAGTGTGGCGGACTCGTTGTTTGAGGAATTGTCACGAAAGTATTTCTCCAGTGCCGACTTGAAGGGAAATATTGAAGAAGCCTTTCTCACTTCGTTGGGTAAAGAATTCTAAAGTTTTGCTGTCCTCACTGTAAAGGAGTTGGTATACTGTTGGTATATGATTGGTATTTATACTGTGGTGTGTCCAGATCAAATCACTATCACATCGCAAGCGGACAATCTATCACCCGATACTGGAACCTATCTCGAAGGTAAGAGGGAGCCGCTGGATGAAATAACATATTACATAGGAGAGAGAGACTATGGATGCTCATTCGATATCTAATGGGCTGCCAACCAAAGCAAAGACGAAACGTGGTCACACTTGCGTAGACCGAAAACAAATTATAATTATAAATATGTATTTGTTTTGTAGACGATCTAATTTGTCAACATACTCGTCCACTGGGTATATAGTAATCGAGGAGAACTGGTAGGAGGGATCGGGCAAGTAAGAACTTTGGTGAAACTGGAAGAAAATTTTGTTGACGCTTTACTAGTGTTTAGGTACATCCATATTTTGCTCGCAACAATCAGAACCAGCTGGTGATGACCAACAAGATAAGATTCAAACCAGCTTAGGGAAGAAGATGCGAGGTTGAATAAATGAAGAAAACAAAGGAATAAATCTTGTGTGTTGTTTATAAAAAAATGGATTTAATAGGTAATTGTGTTTTGCACATAAACCTCTTTCATTTGATACCCATAGGGTTTCATAGGAATTGAGGTCAAAATTATAAATCGCCATTTTGTGGTGGCCGCCATATTACAGTAAAATGGCGTAATTTAGATAAACGAGCGAAAAGAATTTTAGCGCAATCGAAGAGGGTCAAATTTACCTTGCAAGATTTGATTACAGGCACTGAATAAAACGGTAAAACTAAATAAAAGCTTGTTGTATTATAATGTTGTAAAAAACATATATATATTTTTTGAGAGCATCATTGAAGCCACAAGCAGTCTGTGTGGTGCAGACTGCCAATTAGTGTTCAGGTACAGTACTATGTGTACAGGGCCAAAAAGGTAAAGCACAACGAAACAGCTCATTTGAGGATTATGTCTGTCTTACAGAATACCGCAATCACACAATAAAGGCACAAGTCACAAGTTATTTTGGGCGCACTCAGCTTTGAGAAAATGATATACAATTTATATTTATCTGAATTTGGAACCAGTGCCAAACATAGTAATAATTCACTAAAATAATTATTATTTCTCTTTTTAAATCATGGGTGTTTAGCCCGGTCTTTTGAAAGGCGTACGATATAAGGTTCTTCAAAAAATTCTTAAAGGGTTTTTTACAGGGTCGGCAACGCGTGAGTGATGCCTCTGGTGTTGCATGCATCTATAGGCTGCGATGACTGCTTACTATAGTTTGCTTGTTTGTCACCCTAGTCGTATAAAAAAGGCATGTGAGATATCGATCCAACGTGACGAGAAGAGAGAGTGCCCCTTCGAGAAGTTTGATGTAATGTCACTGTGACGCCAGAATAAATCAATGTAGCGATAAACCCAAGATCAGGGGCCCTACCGCCGAAGCTGAAGCTGATTCCCATCGGATTTTTAGATTGCGAAAATCAAACTACAACTTGGATTTATGGTACTTGTATTTAGCTTAGCGGGTAGAAACCATGGAGCTCTACCGACTAAGCAGAAGATGGTTGTGAATAACTTAAACATAGGACCTATTTTTCTAATCAAAATATTGGAAGGTAATCGGCTTCTGCTTCCGCAGTAGGGCTCTAGATCTTGTTTGGCATATGAACTATTGCTAAATGTTTTGTAATTAAATGGCTCTGGAGGTGATTTGGGAGGACTACATAGACTGGCCGTGTGGTTTCCGACAGACTAGAATAGAACCACTCCGTATCTTCCCGTGGATGTCGTACAAGGCGACTAAGGGAAATGCATTATCAAATATCGATTAGGCCTCCTCAACCTGTTTGGCCAGCGTGGGGAGTGTGGGCCAAATTCTCCTTCCGTCTAGGACGGACGAGAGAGGGTCGTGCTCCTGTAGTGGAGACTCAAATGGACCTGATGATGATGATGACATAGACTGGGCTGTTATAGAAGAGGGCGGCCTGCCATAACTATTATTATTTGCGATAGATGGGCTCCCAAAATACTAGCTAAAATTGCCCGGTGCCAATACCGATATGGGTGACTCAGGAATGCTGCGCTTCCTCCGAGGTTACTTGCGATGTTAAACCATTTAATACATTTTCATCCCTGGAGCAAATAGCTCAAACGATTCCTCTCTGGATAGAGACGAAGGCTATGAACGACTTTCTAGAGATTCGGTACCTGTGGTGTTGTTACTCACCATAGCTCGCCACAAGCTGTCCGGCTTATTGTTATTATATAAAGGATGGTCTTTGTTGTTATTTATTTTGCTTATAAAACACATACATATCTACAACCATGGAGACATTTCATACATCGACGTTTGAAATGTCTACAAACAATATAACCATTTAAAAAGTTACTGAACCAAAATTAAATAAACATATTGATAGATATAGAAACTTAAATTAATTGATTCAGGTGTTATTTTGCGGAAGTAAAACTTACAGTCATTTTGATCTATGCGTTTTTCAGTGTTTATATCACTAAGATGGCAAACAGGCATCTGCCTGATGAAAAGTAGTTACCATAGTCTATGGGCACATAGCCACCAAGCACATTATTAGGTAAAAGAAAAAGCTTCACACAAGCTCTTCACGCTTTTTAAAAATCCCTCATGATATCGTTTCCTGGTAATACCTGTACTGACAAGTCATTCAACATCTTGATATTAGGAGGAAACCTGTTTGGCATGCGTTCCAATGTGAGGGGATGAATTCACTGTCGATGCTGAACGGGGAACCCAGTACTTCGACAAGCATATTAAAAGTGCAATGAAGCAGGTCATAAAAGAATTTAGGACGAAACAAGAATTCGGGACGAACATACGGGTCGAAAACGGAATTAATTCAATTTATAGTAATAAGTATCCTATAAAAAAATAGTACTTATTCCATGGAAAGTGGAAATCTTTTTCTAGAATACATTTTCACATTTCCAGTTAAATGCCAATTTTCGAATCTAAACTTAATTCTTCAGATATATCACAAGAAATTCAGAAAAGTCCCGTTCAATGCTTAGAAAGAACCTTCATTATAAGTTTCAAGGCTCTGTGTGAGCTTGTTCAAAAGCTCGAAAGCTATCTAGATAAGTAAATTTAACTTTCGGCGCCCGTTTTCATTTAGATATATCTATCGCGTAATAAATAAGTTCATTGTCAACAAATTTCTAAAATATTGTTGGATTTCTTATATACATAAATATCAGAAATTTCAAGAATAAATAAAGAATATTTAGAAGCTTTTATTGGTTCTTAATAAAAAAATAAACTAAAATGTGTTCCCATCATAATACCCTTTTATTTGATATCCATGCCATAGAGATTACTGTGGAAATTATAAAGCATAAATTTTAGATTTATAATATAGTTGGAAAATAATAACATGAGCCACAAAAAATACTAAATGAACCACAGAACAATAGGTTACGTTAGGTTTGACATGTTTTATATCTTATACTTTAGTCGCCAAGCCGTAGCCGGTATAATAGTCGCCCAGTTTCACAGTTTTAGATGCTCGGTTTGTTACTACCCTATATTACTTATTGCATCTAAATTTGCATATCACAGTTACATCAAAAGTGTACAAAGGTGAGCTTATCTCTACAAGAGATCTACAACACATGTAATCTTCACCTGCCGCCATTTTTTGTAGATTAAAAATAGTGTGTAAGTTGTGGGTGTAGTGTATGTGGTTCACCACGAACCTTAGAGCCAAAGCCAACCTCACCTACCGTAGTGCACCTTGCCTACTAGGTAGTACTATTACTTATACTGTGTTACTAGCGAAAGAGGCTCTGTCAAAAAAGAGGTAGGGTACACTTAGCCCTATTATTATAAATAGTAAAAATTTGATTAAAGAAATCTGTTTATTATATTACTAAAATGTGAACCATGTAATATCGCCCTTAAATAAATAAAGAGTAAGGGCCGTGCCGCTTTTTGAATGGCACTTAGCAATAGAAACAGCGTAATGTTTATCATTTTGCTTATATTATACTTTTTTTTTTGCTTATATCAATTGCTAATTCCTTAGTATTTTCTTTTTGGCGATTAGACATATTTCTGCAAGCTTTTATTTAGTTTTACCGGTGTCTGTAATCAAATCCGATTGAACCGAAATTTGACACATTTTTATTTTTTTCCTATATGTCTGTCGGGTAGCATGCGGCTCGCCTGCCACCCAACAGACAAGCTATAGGAAAAAACTATAAACGGTTACCATAGCCGTATTAACGCAACATGAAATTTCGTTCGTGCGCTGCTACCCCAGGCCAACGCAGCAACTCTTTCCTTTCTGGTGACCTCACTCACTCGCTGGAACACAACAACCCTCAAGGCAATTGTTACTTGGCCACGGTATTCTGTGAGGTGGTGCTTCGCCAGTCGAGCAGCTTACAAATACGCCATATCCTACCTCTATTTTGCTAGTCGGTAAGGTGCGTACGTGCAGATGTCATTGGATTTGGCAATAAAGATCATGGTGAGCCACTTACATTCCAAAATTCTTTTATTTTGTTTATAATTTAGCCCTTTAAGGTTAATTTATAAAAAAAGTTACAGTCGCCAAAAGTTATACAAATCGATTGCCCCTACGTAAAACATCGAATCTCATTTTAGGTAGGTACCTTACGTGGCGGAATCACGCACAGTAGTGTCAATCAAATTGCCTGTATGTTTGACTTCGGCAAAATAACACCTTAATCAATTAACCATTTAAAATTTATTACTTACGCCAACATGAAAATGTTCATACAGCATTACAAACAATATGCATGCCAACTGTTGGAATGTGTTCATTCAGTTATCGACGAGACGAGACGTATATGTAACAGTAAGCGGTTTTGCCCCTGCAAATCTTTTTAAATCACAAAAGCCAGTCGTCAAGATCGCATGTCGAAGAGGGAAAAGAAAATACTCTGTATAGGTGGAAACGCGCAGCTGTACGGATTTGGCGGCAAGTTGCGAGAAAATCCCAAATGAAAACATGTCGCGTTGGATATAGGCCACTGAGTCTCCGCAAGATAAATTCAAAAAGGATTCCCTCCATACACACATTACCAGCTCAATAAGGATTAAAACTTCATTTAGAGAAAAGCTTTAAAACTTTCCGGTAAACAAGGTTACCGGTTATCCCTTTTAATTATGCATATTTGCATGACAAGATAACCGTCCCACTCTCCGGTACGAATGTTAAAAAAGATGAAGTCAACTTAGTGCCTTTTATATGAAATGTCACGTGTGTTTTAATAACCTTATTAAATATTTCTATGAAACCTCAAACCGAGCCACTTAAATGCATGTACGGCGTAACAGAGACCGATTTTATATTATTTTTTACTTTTTCTCCTTTTGTCAAACCTCTGTGTGTGTTCGACCATTGTGTTCCGTATACGTTCGACCAATATCAAAAGCATGTCGAATCAATAACAAAGTTTGGAGCTATAGCGAATAGCCAATACACTGATTACTGCATGTGAATTTATTTATGTAGTGGAAGGTAGCTTTATACATAGTAAGTCAGCTGACTTACTCGTTGCACTGCATAGCACTGCATAACCTATGCCTGGCAACCATTTCGAAAAATTATGATATTTCATGAATTTTTCATAGTTTTACTTTTATTTTTACATATAATGTGTTAACAAAACAAAATATAGTTAACGTATTGTTTCTGAAATAATTGCAGGTTATGCAATCTTATTATTTAATTAATTATGGGACAGAAATCGACGTTCGACGGAGAACCAAATTTTGTTTATTCAATGTTTGCCTACAGGTTTATATAAAACACAATCTTTGTATATAAATAACAAAATTGTAAATAATAAGTCCTCGTGGACTCCATAAAATAAATTATATTCGCTTCTAACTTCGCTTCTACTATAAAACATCCATCAACTACATACATCAGATTTTGTTAGCAAAGCAATGCATTTGTAAAACATCGGACGCGCCGCATGCGCCACCATAGCGAAATTTATTAATTTATTTATTTTGGCCACTTTCCCGAATTGATATCGGAAAACCAAGGTCACTTTACATTACTACTTTTTGATGCTCTACACGAATCCGAAGTCAGAATATCGAAATTTTGAGTTTCATGGCAACGGACGGACAGACATAATTTATTTATTTATTTATTTTGGCCACTTTCCCGAATTGATATCGGAAAACCAAGGTCACTTTACAGCACTACTTTTTGATGCTCTACACGAATCCGAAGTCAGAATTTCGAAATTTTGAGTTTCAGAACGGACAGACAGAACGACCGGACGATTTTATAAGCTCAATAAATTTCGCTGAAAAACGTATACGATGTCCGTTTTTTTTTTATTATTTAGTTTAGGGACTTTGGTCTTCAAAAGACATGTCAGTTCCATCGTACCTTATCACCTATTTGACCACTTTAGTTTTTATACACACATTTACATTACACGAATACCTACATATACTACACTATTACTATATACATGCACTATTACTATGACATACTTATTATGCCTCAGTACATACATCTATTCACACACATACATACATAAAGTATTCTATATAACATAAACATCAGAATCGGCGTGCTACCATATCGTACACAGCTTTAGCCCCAGAAGATGTTGGTTGGGCTAGAATGCCGTGAAAAGCACCGATATCCCAGACATTTATCTCAAAATCGGACACCAGAGCATTTCTTTCACTATCACACACTCCATCAAGACATGTTGTACATCGTCAATAACACCGCACTCATTAATAATTATCATACGACGTCCTGTTTCTATTTTTAATTTATTTATTACATCGAACTATGTAATATATTTAACAGCAGTATGTCAAACTGCATAGAAGTTTATGGCATTCGTTCTAATTCTATTCTTATATATTGCTAATAATATGAGAACACCGAAGATCTAGAAACCCGGAAAGTACCTGATATTTTGATATTACTAATAAAATATTTTAGGTAGATTAGCAACTCCACCTATTTTTAGACAAGTGATAGAAGAAGGGCCTCTACAGCTGACTAGTACTCATTCAATAAGTTTTATATTAATATGTCACATCATAGGTATTGCATAATATCCTTCATTCATTCGTTTGTTGATTACACGTATCGTTCGTGTAAAATTTCGTTAATTACGTACGCTTTAAAACGTGCGCAGGATACAAAAAGGGCTTCATTTTCAATGAAGCGGGGAACAAGGGCTCAATTGGACACGAATGTCGGCCAATTAATGACATGCAGGAAAATTCGTTGGCCCTCACTAACAATGAAAATCAATGTTATTTGAAAATTTCCATATAACTTTTTTTATCTTTTTGTAACCTTTATGCTTTTATTCTGCGATGAAACTTCGAGCTAAGTGTTCTTTGCCAGGGCTGGCTTTGACGGCGGCGGAGCTATTCCGAATATTTTAACTCCTCTGAAAATGGAAATGAGAGCAATATTAAGTAATCCGACTAGGAAAATAATAATAATAAGCCATATAATTTCCGGCTGGATCCTCTGTATTTATCCATTTTTCTGACTTAATTTTTCCTATAGAATATCCCGCAGCTCGGTGTGCCTCTTGGCATAGGCTTCCTCCAACTCTCCCCATTGAGTTCTTTCTTCCGCTATCCGTATCCAGTATGCCCCCAGAGTTATGTGGATATCGTTTGCCTATTTGGTTTTAGGCGTCCCTGTTTTCTAATCACTTTTCTGTGGTACCACACAGTCACTTATTTGCTCCATTTGTTTTTGCCACATCTCAGCATGTGTCCTGTCCATCCCCATTTAAGATGCTCTATGCGAACTATTATGTCCATGACTTTGGTTTTCCTTCTGATCTCTTTGTCCCTTAGTTTGACTCCCAGCCAGCTTCTTTCCATCGCCCTTTGACATTTTCTTAGCTTTTCTCTTAGAGATCAGTAAGCGATCAAGTTTCGCAACCATGTGTTAAACATGGTAGGATGCATCTGTTGAAGATCTTCTTTTTGATGTGAATGCCTAGATCTTTGCTTTTCATAATTTCCTTTAGAGACCAAAACTTCAACAAACAAGATATTCTTTTGTTCATTTCCTTGGTCATTGAGACCTGAGGAGAAATAATTTGCCCTAAGTATACATATTCACTCACATATAAAATGCTATTTTAATGAAATTGGTCATTATGTTTTGTTTTGCTCAAGTTCATTTTCAACCCTACTTCTTTGCTCTTTTCTGCTAAAGTTTTTATCATGAGTTCTAGTTTCTTCGGGTCTTCTTCCAGCAATATAATGTCGTCTACGAATCTCAGGTGCGGAAATTACTATGCAGAAAAAATCGTACATATGTTTAACAATACCCTGAAGTTTACTATGTTCTAATGAATGAGCAAGATTCAGCAACGCTTATAATTTTGAAGACGCTGCATTGCAGCGAAGATTTTAATTTGTATTCTTTGTAAATCTCGATAACCTAGTTGTGCCATTAGGGTACATTAAATGGTAATGGTAATTTAGTATTATGTATCTCTCTTAAGTCACGGGTCAAGCCCGGTCATTTGATAGGCGTGCGCGGGGATATAGATCCAACACGTAGAGGCCGCTTTGAGAAGTTTGATGTAATGTTGTACGCCCGCCGTGACCCGCTCCAGGATATATCAACGGAACGATATACCCCTGAGCAGGTCTCGGCAGGCGTTGAGATTATTACAAAGTGTGAAAATAAAAATGGGCTATGGAGATGAGATCTGGGTGAACTTAATACCAGGCTATTACAGAAGAGGGACGGACGCCTGCCATAACTGCTTTTATTGCTAGTTATTTGCGGCAGGCGGTGGCTTGCCACTCACTAGATGGGCCCCCGAAATGCCAGGAAGACGGCCGGGGGCAACAACGGTGCGAGTGACTCAAGGATGTCGAGAGGTGTGTTGCGCTTTCTCCGAAGTTATGATACGAATGCCCTGACCGACTCTCTGGAGACTCGGGTCCGTAGTGTCGCTACTCACACAACAGCTCGCCACACAAGCTGCCCTGCGGACTTATTATTATTTATCTGTATGGCTTGTCTATTAATATCTACGTTAGTATTTCCACAAATATAGTTCGACTTCTCGTACCGTTTGAGTTTAAGCAGGCGGTAGGTATATAGAAGAAAGGAATGTGCCGGGTAATCAAATTAATGAAAACATGGTATTCATTGATACTGATTGACTAGAGATGAAACCCGGAATATTAACAAGGTGCATAATGTACTCCTGTTTTTGTTGTGTGTTTGGGGTGTAAGTAGTTCATCAACATCTTTGAACCAAAGTCAACCTCACCTGCACGCAATGCATCCTGCTGACTGACAAACGAGTCTTTACGAACGAGGGAAGTACCTCCATCTCATAGAATACTGCAGCCAAATAACAATTCTCTTGAGGGTTGTTGTGTTCCTGCGAGAAAGAAAGGAGTTGCTGCGTTGGCAGTTGGGATAGCGGCGCGCGAGCGATATTACAAGTTGCGAGCGTTAATGTGGCTCCGGTTACCGATTCGTATCAGGCGGGCCGTATGCTTATCTACCACCCGACGTAATATAAAAAAAGAAGAACACCATATAAGCAAAAGCAGCACTTTTCATTTGGCATTCATATTATTATCATTAAAGAAACTTGCAACTGAACTCACACCGAACGAGTAATATGAATCTTACTGGATTTGAACGTGGATGACTTGTGGTTTTCCCCCTCGCTCGTAATCCCTGCCCTCCAATGCAAACTTCACAACTGGTACGCATGTTTTGAATACAATGAAGGGTTTAATAATATGATCCTTGTCTGCTATGTTAGTACAGAGTTTTTGGCCGAATGTGGAGAAGTTAAAGGAAGGTGTGAATTTTTATCTTGTGATCTTTTGTTAATACTTTGGTATTTTGGGCATATAGATTTGTACTGTTTGTATTTCTTTATTTTATTCTGATTTATATTAGGTATTTGTTGTTATATACAGAAATACATCATCAGTAAAAAATTCAACTGTCGAACTATCACGGTTCATGAAACAGACGGACGGACGGACAGCGGAGTCTCAGTAATAGGGTCCGTTTTACCCTTTGGGTACGGAACCCGAAAACCAATGAGTTGGTTTCGCAAGAGTTGTTTGATATGATGCCTACGGCCTCCTACTGTACATTTTTGTATCAGAAATAAAGAAGAAAGAATTATTGATTTAAATAGGTACTGTACACTTTTTGATCGCTGCCCGGCGGCTGGTTTTCATTTCTGTATCCGGATAACAACAAAATAGATTTATTTTAATTAAAATGACATTGAGTTTCATTGTAAATTACTTTCGATTTACCGTAAAGTATAAACAAAAAATATTAAAAAGTTTTTTATTTGTAATTTCCGAGGTGTTTTTGTTTTTATTGATGAAAATCTGTTCTCATAAAGGAAAAAGTATCCCTCTGACAAAATCAAAGTTTAATGGATAAAATTAAGAACTAATTTAACTTTTTCCTTTGACAAATTTAAGGTGTGCATAATTTTTTCGTTGATATTATTTAGAAAAGGCTTTTTAGCCTTTGGTTCAACATCATCCTCAGCTGCATCTATCCACTGCTGGACATATACCTTCCCTAATGTATTCCACCATATAAGATACTATGGTTTCCGCATCTAGCCGCTACCAGTAGTTCCCTTGAGGTCATCGGTCCATCTAGATCTAGGGGGTACTCGACGCTTCCATCGCCCCATACGAGGTCTTCACTCTAGGACTTTTTTCTCCCATCTGCCATCACTGACTCGGCAGATGTGGCCGGCCCACTGCCACTTCACCTTGCTGGCTCTGAGAGCTAGCTCAATAACTTTGGTATTCGCTATACATGACTTTTGCCGTGTCCAAATACATTCTCAGCCCCAGGGCTCGAGAAGCGACATTGAGATCGTTTAGCATCCGATTGAGATCTTCTAGATTCAGTCGTTATGACGACGTTATCGGCAAACTAAATGTGTCAGATGTATTTTCCGTTAACATTGATGCCCCGTGTGTTCCAGCCCAACGTCTTGAATACGTCGTCCAGCGCAGCATTAACAGTTTTAGGGAGACAATATCTATTTGTCTCATTGTTGCGGCATTATAAAAACATCTCAACACCTCAATATAGCGGTGATCTACTTGACATCGCTGCAGGGAGTCCAGCCCCTTACCACCAACTCTTATTGCGATTCAATAACTGAATAGAATGCTTATTCATACCAATGAATAAGCGACTCTATGCAATTTGAAATAGAGTCGCTTATTCATTGGTATGAATAAGCATTCTATTCAGTTATTGAATCGCAATTTAAATTTTATGGAAAGGGGGCTGGACAGACCAAGTTTCGATTGTTCCATTTTACTCAGTTCAGTTTCGATTGTTCCGTTTTACATACTTCAGTTTATACCATTTTACTTAATTGTATACAGTATCATACCAAAATTGATACGAAAAGCGAAACTAAAGCAAAAGCATTCGTTTTCAGTTTATTACCCGACTGAATAAGAAGATTTGGGGTTCGAAAGTATTAATTATGTATATTTCATTATCACGTTCTACAGCATAAACTGCCTAGAGGATTTCAACATATGAGGTGTCAAAAGGTTTCATTAGATTCGTCTCAGCTGTGAGTGTGACACATGATAAAACAATATAGCGCCGCGAGAAAAAAAAATTGAGAACGATAATAAAAAAAAAAACAAATTTTATTCAAAGGTAATCGTTAAGCCAATTCAGTGTCATTCTGTTATTATATACAAGTCATATACCTTTCGGCGGCTTTAAAGCACTGTACTCCACCATTGAGCAGCGTGCTGAATGCTCTAAACCTCTTCGATTGAGGAGAGACCCGTATCCTAACAGTGCAGCAGTGGGACGATTATGGGTTGATGACAATACGGCTTAAGTATAAGTACCTTATTGCAATAAACTTTTATAAACCAACAAACAAAGAAAAAAACTGTTCGAATTATCAGTCAGCTTTTTTGTTTCGGTTAATGTAGTGGAAGGGTGCAAAGTTTTATTTATACAAAGTACCGAAAAAAAAAACAACAAATGTAGATATTACTACTAATTATTAATTGGATTTTACATTTATTATTCATAAATTTGACATGTAGAAATGATGGCAGAATATTTCGTAAAATTTTGGCTGCTGACAATATACCAGAGAATTGCAAACCTCTGTCTCATTTATATAATAAAATAGTAATACGTGCATAAAACATAAACAAACGATATAAAAAATCAATTATAAAGTTGGACAGCGCGTATGCCTTTATTGAAACGATTTCAATTTACAGGGACAGGAACGAGATCTATTTCTAAAAAAACGGTCTCAGAATGATGGCCGTTGCGAGTGGCTCTTGAAACAAACGGCGTTATCAAATCAGTGCACCCAAGTTAAAGTGCCGGTGAAATAGAAGGGGGCACTTATTGCCGCGCTCGGCCCACCAACACCCCCCTTCACCCTTAGCGACTCGCTCCGCCCGCCCCTGAAAACTCGCGAGGGCGACAACTTAAAAAAAAAAGACTTTGAATAGACGTAACAATTTAGAATTAAAACTTCGCGACACGTTGTATGTTTTATTCATTTGTTCTACTTAGAGAGGAAAATTAGAACTCTTTGTTGATTAAACTTTCGTTTTACCTTGTAATGGACGTTGTCTAAGATGTACCTATAATATTAGTAAGTTTATTGTGTAAAGATTTATTTTTCTTTTATTAAGTACATACTGAATAAAAGAAAAAATAATCTTTTAAAATCTAATATTAACCATTTATGTTTACGAAATGTTCCACAGTACAAGTTAGCTGGATGAGATCTCTTAGAGAGATAAGTTCGCCTTTGGAAAACTTCAAATTGTTACGTCTGCATTAGTATTAACATAAGTAATCGATTCTAAGTAACAATTAAACTTCTATTGTATTATTATGTAAGTGCACATATAATATATTAAAATAGCTATTTAGTAAAACCTCGTTTTTTTAATGAAGTCATGGAAGGTGTGTAAGTAAAGTAAGTAAGGTAAGTGAAGCTCCTTGAAATTAGTCGGATATTTAAAATTAGGCAAAATCAATACACTGTTATTCGAATCCATTTTATTTAACAACGTGGATTCACTGTTTGGGCTATTTTGAATCATTCGTCGTTAAATGCCAGTTGGAAGGAAAATGAAGTCAGTTAGAAGAAAACAAAGAGGGTGAATTGCATTTAATATTGACTTGTAATAAAGTCAGAGTGACCTAATTTGATAAAAGTAAAAGAAACCGAAAGATCGACCCAAGGAAATTAATTTTCAAATGAAACAAAATTAATAAAACAACCATCAGTAGTTTAATTAATTTTATATACAGATCCATCCAGCCTTATAGTTAGTAAAGCTCGATAGTAAAAAAAAAACAGGAGCTTTGTTCTAGGTCACACAGCCGGTGCTTCGGGCGTGTATTGCTCGTTTGCGGAACTTCCTGCTACATCGGCTTAACTAGAATTCAAATATTAAAAACTTTACCAATTTTACAGCACAAAAGATTATGGATTTAGATTTTTTTTCCTTCATTCTATTCAATTCAGGAATTTGATTTGGATAGAAAGAAATAGCAATGGAGTAATTTCATTACAAAGTTTGCTATTCTGCATTTTTCTTTTTGGCTCACATCATGGTATGTTGTAATATTGTATCGTGGACAATTGTTACAATCTAATCTAATTCAATATTTTCAACTAAACAATGACACTTATGTCACATTTACATTCACCCCAAGCCGCTGCTTCTTCTGCCGGCAGGCACCGGAAATATAACAACGGCAGAATGTGAGGAAAGTGAATGTTGGTTTACTTACTTCCCCTATAACTTTGCATTCGACTTCAGGCAATGGAGAATTGCAGTGTCAGCACAATCGTCGTTGCATAACATAATGCATTCCATTGATATTCCTATAGTTCAAATGGCAGAAAGTCAAAGGACTTCCGAAGAAAAACCGCAAATTGTCCATTATTTAGCAGTGCAAATAGAAGCGCAGTAGCATGAGAAGTGTGGCTTTTATATACTCGCACTCTCTTTCCTAATTTCATCCGCGGTAGTGAGCTGAATGTAGATGAGGCATGAGTAATAATTAAGTAACAAAGAATAAATAATTTGGGCAATAATAACATGTTTGAATATTTGAGAGCACCATTAGTGTCATCAATATTTTTTTTATGAATTTTCTTGATTAGGTAGTAGTGTATTCATAGTAGTGAATTCACTACGATACAATTTTCTGGCGGATAAATAAATTACAGTTTGCAGAAGAAAAATAAAACAAGTAAAAATAAGGACTATGAGACCAAACTGGAAGAGTTTCCTAGTGATCCAGTGACTCTTTTTTCATTTTATGTAAAATCTGTCGTCCATCTAGGATTTGTAATCATCTGTTCAATTTGAATTAAGCACACTTGTCAGGAAATGAATATTTTATTTTAACATAATATATATTTTTTCGTATTACTAAGCTGGCAAACAAGCATAGGGTCAGCCTGGACAGCCTGATGGTAAGCAGTTACCGCAGTCTATGGGTGCCTGTGACACTAGCTTTGTCCATCCTGTAAAATCCTCTTCACGCCCTTTTTGAAGTTTCTCAGCCTGTAGTCCCCTAGGAAGATTTCGAAAGGCAGATCATTCTACACCATGACGTGAGAGAAAACCTCTCGCGGCCTTCTAGTTGAGAAGAATTGGACAAAGTTCAGTTACTCCCAATCATATACTCTATCTATTCAATGCGAGTAATAGGTACATCTGCATTTCAAACTTGACATGGCAGCAAACTGCCTTGTCCATCCTGTAATCCAGCTAAAATCAAAGATTTTAGCTTCTATTTCATACCTATTAATAACTATACAAACATCAACACTCATCGTGATTTACATTATCACAGATTTCGTTACAAAATATTTTTTTTTAATAATATGCGTTAATTGAAAAGAAAATACCATCACGAGACGTTTGAATTTCTAATAATTCTTGGAGATTCCCATCCGGAATCACGTCTGTACTAACACTCGATTCTTTGAAGGCCATTGTTATTGAAATTGGAAATTAGAATCCAATTTATTCTGTCTGCGGGAGGAGCGATGATCGATCCATTGTCGGTCATTAGAAATCCACGAGAACTTGCCAGGAATATTATTAAGGTGCTTTTACATAACCTATCAATATTTTTAAAATATTGCACTTGAGGAGCTCGATGGTGTCGTTACACTTGTCTGTTAAAACAATAACTTAGCATGTCTATGGATGGGTTCATTTATATTTAGCCCCACTGTGCTTCTGAGGACATGTTAAGCTGTCTTTGGACGGTTTGAAACCACGGGGCTCCGCTAGGCGGTAGTTGAGGAGCGTCGTAGAGTAAGCTCTAAATGGCATCAATTGACGGGAGCACCTAGGCACTTACCACCAAGTTCTAATTTTAATATTTAGTCTATTGCATCTTCATTAATAACGGTACAATTCTGTTCGCAACTGTAGACGGCAGCAATTAATAATAGGACACTTTAAGGACTTTGACGGCAGACTGCAACGGCCTGAGGTATCCGGTTACGGTGCTGCGGAGGCAGTATTCATCTCTATGAGGTTGCTTCGGCAATAGGCGTCGTGCATCGGCAGTAGCAGTCGTGCATCGGAATCAGTCTCATAGAAAATTAATACTATCTAATGCTGCCATTTGCCGTCGCGGCATATGTCATCTGCTGTTTGCCGTGGGGAAGCGGAAGTATAGGTAAAGATATTCCTTAATCTGTAATTTTGTAGGTGCATTATGGGTCACCAATTCATCACAATAACCTGTGGAAGAAGTTTAAAATGAACTTCGCCATATTGTTTCATTGCAAGTTGGCAAGGGCCAGAATTTTTTAGCTGCTCAAAGATTATTGACTTGACTTAACGATTGTCATTTTCGACAACAGCTGAGACAACATGCCTTCCGAAGTACCCTATGATGCTAAAGCGAGTTTAAAGATACGTGCAGCAGACAAATCATGCATGTAACATCTTAGTCGTTTTATAATTTACAAGAAATGTCTAGAGCACCCCTCACGTGGTGTTGACAAATGACACTGACTGTTTACCACGCGCCAGGAGTTAAGTTTATTTTACGTTGTCTTGAGGGGTAAGCAGATATAATAAATAGCAAGTGTCAAGGAATACATATGACAGTTTATTACGCAATTTATGTGTTAAAGAAAGGATGAAAATTTATGGAGTGTTGGAATACTTATCGCTTATATGAAACTAGCAACCCTATGTTCCCCTGGTTTCACATGGGTATATTTTATGGAGACTTGGTTAGAAAATATTTATCTTTATTATATTTAGACCGAACTTTTACTCTACATCGACTGGAAAACTATTATGTTATTGAAACTCTGACGTTCAATAACATAATAGTTTTTCTTCAAGTTACACTGCACGAAAAATCTGGTTGATGTAAAACATTGATGTATTACGAGTAGGTTGGGGAAAAAGTCTTTTCGTATTTTATATGAAAATTCAAAACATTTTTTAATAAAGTTTATTTACATTTAACTAAAGTATGTAGGTGCCATTTTGTTCGATAACTTTTGGCCATCTTGTAGGTAGAGACATGATCCCATTACTATAGAAATTTTGGGACTTCTGTTCAAAAAACCACGACAAGTGGTTTTGGCAGTCTTCTCGTGATGGTAACCTGACATTGCCTAAAGAATTCTGAAGAGACCGAAACAGGTGGAAATCAGAAGGTGCAAGGTCAGGACTATACGGCGGATGCATTAACACCTCCCAGTCAAACTCTCTTAATTTTTGCTGAGTGGCTAAAGATGTGTGAGGTCTAGCGTTATCATGATGAAAAATCACACCCCTTCTGTTAATTAATTCCGGCCGCTTTCTCTCAACTTTTTGCTTTAATCTCATCAGTTGTTCACAGTAGAGTTCAGAATCGATAGTCCTGCCTGGCGGTAACAGCTCATAATGAATAATACCCTTCCAATCCCACCATACACACAGCATCACCTTATTGCGGGTTAACCCGGGTTTTGCCAGAGTCTGTGAAGCCTGACCGGCCTTTGACCACGACCTTTTTCGCACGTTCTTGTCGTACGTGATCCACTTTTGATCACCAGTTATAAGCTTCTTCAAAAACTGTTCGCTTTCATTACGTCGTAGTAAAGAATCGCAAATGAGTACACGGTTCATTAGGTTTCTTTCAGTGAGATTGTGAGGCACCCAAATATCGAGCTTTTTAGTGTACCCAGCTTTTTTCAATTGCGCCAAAACTGTTTTGTGGTCAATTCCTAATTCTTCAGCTACGTCGTAACTACTGATATGCCGCTCTTGCTCCACTTTTTCAAAAATGGCATCCATTTTATCCGTAACAGGGCGACCAGAGCGACGTGCATCTTTCACATCAAAATTTCCTGATTGAAAACGCTTAAACCAAATTTGTGCTACTCTCACAGACACTGCACTAGGTCCATAAACGTCACAAATTTTATTCGCAGCTTGCGTTGCATTTTTACCTTTTTTGTAGTAAAATTTTAAAATGAATCGAATTTCTTCATTAGATTCACTCATCTTGACAGTAAAAAAAACAAATGAAAATCACACATTTACCTGATTTGAATTTGGAATTATCTTTTTTAAAATATAAACTTTTTAAAGATATCAAAACCTGTCAGACACAAATGGTATAACCAAAGAGATTTTATTACAAGTTCATACATACTATAATGCGAAAAGACTTTTTCCCCTACCTATTATTTTACCGATGTAGAAGAAAATAAAATACGTCCTTGAAATAGCCAATAACATTACACAGGATGCTCCCCGCACGATCCGTGCATTGTATTTAGCTTTGTGACCTCAACGCAGGATAAAATATCCATCGAACGCTATCTATTGGGAGTTGTCTGTAGCGTACGCGTTAGTAAGAGTGTCCATTGGTCTTTTAACATACGAGGGCAGTGCGGGTAGTGTCCTGAGGTTCTAACCACAGGACACTAATCGCACTGCCCCTTATGAGCTTATGTCGATATAAGAGTGCCCAAGTAGTCTTCTTGCAGGCGAAAGGAGGTTAGACCTGCTACCAAAAAGTTTGACTGCCGCGTTGGTTTACTGGGTGCGATAAATGAGAGGGTAAACGTTCTGTTGCTTGGTTGGTTTACTGGGCGAGAGACTCGCAATCCTTTGATATAACCGAAAGATCGGTGCATAGGCATATAGTCCTTGTTCGCTTGAGTGCCTGGTTGGTTTACCGAGGGCGATAGTAAGACGGATGAAGATCTTCTTGCCTGGTTGGTTAGTAAATCAGTAGGCCAGTAGAGCGAAATTCTGCGATATGACTGGAAGGTCGATGCAGAGGGAAGCATTAGCTGTAGAAATAGGGTCTGGTTGCTTTACTGGGCAGAAATATCACAGGAGCATTAGGTATTGGCATATACTTGCCCCCTTTATGAGACTTAAGAGTGCCCAAGTTGTCTGCATATCGGCGAAAGATGAGACCTGCTACCAAACCGGAGTGCCTGTTTGATTTACTGGGCGCGAATGTGGCGAGTAAAGGTCAACTTGCCTCCTCGTTGGTTTACTGGGTGATAGACTCGCAATCCTGTGATATGACCGGCAGGTCGGTGCACGGGGGCGCATTAGCTGTAGGCATACGGTCCATATCCCCTTATGAACCCTTGAAAAATCCAGGTCTTTCTATCGCCTTTTCAACATATTGTCAACATATTGTCAATAAAAAAAAGTAAACTTATTTTTTTTAATAATTTTATATCAAAGAGAATCCTGTACATAGAACGGTAAGATCGTAGGCGGAAAATTGTAATTTTCTGTTCCTCAGCGTCCGTATGTCGAGGCGTTTTGAATATTTCATGGCTGATAATTTATTGCATGATTTAGTGAGGGCCTACTTTATGATTGCGCTACGGAACCTCGGCTATCGTTCCGAAGTTTTATGGAAACACCCTTTTATAGAATTTACATACAGAAATAGGTGTAGTTTACTTTGACATAGTGTGTACTCAATTTTGTGTCACTATTGCAGTTTCGTTGGATCGTGTGTAGACGAAATTGGTTTGTCAAAGTAGATCGTACCGCTGATACGATGGTTGACGGCGGTTGCTATACCTATGGCCTACGGGCTATATGAATACCCTGTTTGAATATTTGTAGACAATTGACGTAATTTTACTAGTAGGTTTAAAATTGTGGAACGCCTGAAGTTTACAAGTCGGCAGTACACTATCCTACGTAATGATATAAAAAGATTGGGTTTGGGTGTAAGTGGTTCATCAACATATTTTTTTTATGTCACTGGCACGTGGTGCACCCTGCTGACAGACTAACGAGGCTCTGGCAAATTAGAAAGCATAGTGTATTTAGAAGCGGTTCCACTTGGGAAGTACCTCCACCTCACAGAGTACCGCAGCCAAATAATAATTCCCTTGCGGGTTGATGTGTTCTTGTGAGTGAGTGAGGTCACCAGAAAGGAAGGAGTTGCTGCGTTGTCAGCGGGGTTGGCGGCGAAACGGTAACCGCCTCACATCAGGCAGGCCGTATGCTTGCCTGGTGCACGACTGTCTGAGCAAACCTGACATGAGTTCAAGTATATTAACAGTGTTTGATCTATGTACGTTCTGTATAATTACTTTTATCATAATATCCACGTATGTACAATTGATAATATTGTATAGTATATACTCCTATACTTACGTTTTTGGTGTATGTTTTATCTTTTTGTATGTTACGTACCTACCTATAATATATAATTATTTATGGAAAGACATTTCTTTATTTTGAATTTGATAAAATCACTTGTACTATTATTTCATTTAATTAAACTTATTGTAAACTTAAAATAGATAAAAATTAAATAAATACATCAAAATTAAAACTAATTAAAATAAACTAAAAACAAAACTAATCTAATAAACCTATTTTCTATGTATCATAAGTATGTATTTACAAAAAAAAAGTGTATTTACGTATATTTATCAGTTGTCTAGTACCCATAGCACAAGCTTCGCTTACTTTGGGGCTAGATGGCGCTGTGTAATTTGTGTGACAATATTTATTTATTTATTATTTAATCTAATAAACCGCTGTCCGTAGGCGAAGTTCCCAATTTGCTGGCCCCGTTGCCTCGTTGGATCGCAACACTAATTCTTTGTGCAAAGTAGAGGCCAGCATTTTGGTCACGAGATGTTTCGACCAGACGCGACGAAAGTTCTTTGAAAAATTTTTTTGCACTCGGCCCCCATAGCCCCAACGTTTCCACCCCAAATGGCTCAAATATATAACCGCTATCGAGACTACTATATTTGCGCCTTTTAAGGCATTCAGCAGATTCAGCCGTCGCGCCAGCCCTATTTTGTGTCCTCAGAAGATGAGTCGCTGCAAGGGTATCAGCACAAGTTGCGTCCCAAACTAAGGGCCGCCCCATCTTCCAAGGTACCAAAGTCATACCGTCCGGTCTTTTGCCATCATCCCGTACAAGACCATTTGGTTCGAGAATGGCCGCACAGTTAGCGGTGGCAAAAGCCCGGCGGATTATGTCATTAAGACTGGCATGGCGGGAAAACCTAACTGCGCTTTTCGTGCAGGAGAGACCATGGTGTCCGAGCTGGTCGACATTATAAAATTATTTATTTTTTCGCCGCCAATTCACAGTTTTCTTTCTGGGGACTCAATGGTTGACTGAAAGAGATTAATTATAGGGATAAATCTGTTCTTGTACACTAATATATTATCATTACAATCTGTGTTGTGTAATATTTAATGCAATAAAAAAATTACAAGCAAACTTTTGTAAAAAAAAAATTACTTAATGCTATGTTATGGTCTAGATCTTTTTTCTTGTAATATACGATAATATTTACACCAAAATCTTCACAAAAAGATATGCAGTCGAAGAACGATCTCCATAACAGATATGTCGTCGTCAATCCTTAGTCATCCCTCTTCAAGGATATGGGTCTCCCCTCAATCGAAGGGGTTTAGAGCATACGCCACAACGCTGCTCAACTGCGGGTTGGCGGATATGTCGTTTTTGACAAAATCGCGAACTTACATACATACGGGTCAAACAAAGCACTCCCTTTTTTGAAGTCGGTTAAAACATCCTAAAGTAGCGTGTATTTGTCCTCTTTCTTTTGTTTAGTTTCAAGGTTTTTTGGCAAGTACTTCACAAGGTACTCCACAAGTCATTTTACGCTACCCACGCCGACATTTTCAATTACTTAACTCTCAAAAACTTATCAAGAAAATCTATTTACCGTTGTCATTATTAAAAACTGAGAACAATCATTTCTGAAAGCGGCTCCCGCGAACTGTAAGTGGATAAGCCCATTTCCCCAAGCTTTATCTCGCTTGCTCTGATAACACCATTTCGTGAAGAATACCCATATAATAGCGGCCTTTACAGAAAATGAACTAACGAATAAAGTCAATCTCCCGGGCGTAAATCTTTGGAGCACTCATAACTCAACTTTATAGAGTTGCGCGACTTTCAACGTAAAGAAGTTTAAGTATTAATGCCTCTATATAATTCAAAGAATGTCTGTTGTTTTTTAATGTTTTAGTGATACCAAAATAAAATGTACATTTTAAGAGTTGTTGAATCTTTTATTTGTAAGTTAAGTATGGCTAGTTACAAAATTAAGACAAACTAGCAGCCGCTCGCGACTTCGTCCACGTGGACTTCAGAAAATAAACCATTTTTTTACGGGATGGGGCCCCACCACACAATCCCATCACTGTGTCTCCTGTGTAGCCATAAATAACAGCGGCGACCACCAAAAAAGGCAATGAACGATGATGTCCATTACAGTCCCGCGGATAACACTACGACTGCTTTGGAACTCACAACGAATTTAATCAGAAGAAATTAGTAGAAGTAAGAAGCTTATGGAATTTCACTTCCCCTCTTAGCAATGTGAAAGACAGCAATATGGCAAATAAGGCATTAAAAGCCATTATTGTTTAACTAAACTTATTAATTAAAACATTATTGTTAAAATAAACCATTATTGTTTATAACTCCTCTTCTATTCGGCGTATCAGACAAAACACACCAGATTTTAAGTTAGACCAGTTTATCAATTGTGAAAACCGCTTCCAATTTGATGTATTAGTATAAACGTGATGCATGTACAAACATAAAGATAGTCAGATAGACAAAATAAGGCGTAAAGAACTTTAAAAATATGTATCATGACAAGTTTTGACGCGTAATTAGTAATAAGATGAATAGATTGACTTGATTTAATTGAATTAGTTACACTATTTTACACTTGGATAACTATCAAATTATAAAACCAATAATATTATGTTACAGTTGAAAAGATTTAATTATAAATACTTAATTATTATTCGTTATTAATAATTATCTAAATTGCTTTCAACGACTGCATATTATTAATTTATTTGTGCCCTCAAACATAAAATGTGTAATAAGTGGGTATTACTATTACCCACTTCACAGAAAACCGCAGTCAAATAATAACGTTATTCATCATCAAAGTAAAACGTCGTTGCCTGTTCCTACGTCTACCCTCCTACCGCACACTACAACCCGTGCATACCTATTTTGTCCGCCCGGCACTGTTCGGTCACTGATCGTCGTCAAGCAATCTGGCAAAGTTGTACGTAGAAGGAAATAATATCGTTGCTGGATAACGTTATTTTCTCCGCCCTTTTTTCATCAAATAAAGATACTGATATAACGTTAATAATATCGATATTATTGAGTAACGTTATTTTTAAAGATATTTCTAGGTATCGATTCCTGGAGGCCAATTTTTGTAATTATTTTACGATCGTTGAACGAAAGTTGACCGAATCGAGAATGAATTGTGAATTGACTAAAAATTATATATTGAATTTCTTTCCTTAATTATTATTATTGTTGGCAATATAATAGGTATTCTTAGTTTGTTAAATTTTCGTTCATATTTCGATATCATCCTACTTAAATAAGACTTTGAAGTTTCTTATTGTGATACAAGAATACCAAATTTGACATTTGTGAGAACGAGACTGGAACGGAATTGACCTTTGAGTATTTTAATTACATTTTTTTTACGTATTTGCCCCTCTGGTATTTCAACTGTTGCGTTTCTGCGTGTGAATGAGGTCACCAGACGTAAGGAGAGCAGCGGGGGTGACGACAGCGACGGTAATCGCTTTACATTAGATGGTCCGTATGCTTGACATCCGACATGATATATAAAATTGATAAATAACTCACACATCTTTTGTGAAGATCGAAAATGTTTAAGGGATAACATAACACTTCATAGTTATTAGTATAATACTCTTGTGTTTTTGTTTGCTTTCAAAAGATTTGGGTCAGGGTGTCAGCAAGTTTTCTTCCATTAGCCGTGTCATATCAAATATGTATACGTGTTAATAGATAAAGTAGCGTTTTGTAAACTTTATCAACTAAACTGCCATTAGGTTTGCCCATATAATCAGAGTAAAAATTAGAGATAGGCATATTCGTTATATATATAATATTTTGATAGGGTTTGTTATTATACGATCCCAATGCTAGGGTGTTATATATGAGGACTGCGGCAAGCAGAAATCCCTTCAAAAATGTTCTACGTTAACAGGGAGTAAAATAGCATTTTAATCCCTAGAGACTAAATGTGATTTGATTTAGGAATGTGGATACTTTTAGTAAAAGTACAGTATAAGTAATAGTACTAACGGTAAAAGTTCAAATCACCAAAGAAATCAATCACGAACATTGTATAGACAAATCTCAGGCTATATGCTAAACTAACCGTGCGCTTGCCAAATAAAAAAAGGTTGAAAAAAAAAAACGAGCGAAATATAATAAATCAAAATATATTTTAGCAAAATAATGTTAGTTAATTGAATCAGGTGTTATTGCGGAAATCAAATGTACAGACAATTTGATCTACACTACTTTGTGTGCTTTCGCCACCAATTAGTTTATGCAAATTACTTCCGGCTGGCACCAACCCACTACCGTTAGTAGATGCATGCGACTGCCGTGGCTGGGTTGGTCTTCTCTGCTCCAGCTGCTTTGGTCAAAAAATTATGTTAAGCATATGATGAATTTTTCTTTAAGTATGAAAACACCTGTATTGGAAGAAAAGAAAGGAAGATATCAATAGCCGCGTTCCCACCCTGCCGACCTGCCTGCACCCTGTCAAGATCGTGCCGCAATCTCTTGAACCAAATGCTCGGTCTGTGTGGACGTTCCACAGGTTCATTTGGGCGCACATTGCCTCTGCTGAAAGTGCATCGTGGTCTAGCCGCCTGCTGTCGGTAAAAGCGACGGGCACAAAGCCTCAGTGTGTCCTCTGTTACTGTGATCTTTAGATATACACGGCACGGTGGTATTACGGTTCGTGAACGCGAGACTATTCTTCACACTGTTATTTATTTAGTTATAACTACAGTTTCATCATTATGAATGCTCAAGCGCAGTCGATTCATCTCATTCAATCGTACAGTTCATAAAGATGGACAAAATTTCCATTGTATCCAACAGAAGGCTACTGATGGCTCGGCCTGCCTCGCGAGCCTCGTTTCTGTGTGTTGCGGACTCTTTATTAGTTTTACTTTAGGCCACCGACAGAGAACAACAAAAAATAAGACTGGGAAGACTGAAAATAATATGAAAACGACAATGGACAATCGACGAATGGCCAGTCCATTCGTCGATTGTCCAACGGTGAAAGAACCTGAAATGTATATACGAGTAAATATATATTTCATACTAAAAATTGTAACCACGGAATTAAATTACTTCATATAAACTTTATGAGTGAAAAAAAAAAGAAATGAGTGTCTTTAAATTTAATCTTTAAATCTTACACTCTGTTTATGGGCAAAATGTTGAGGCTGCTCCGTGCTGCCCCACGAGTTTGGGCTCGCGACTACATATAGAGCCTAGCGCAAGCGTGTGCGCTCGTTGGTGACGCGGATAACGTTTGAGTCAAACATGTAAAGTAACAGAGACATTTACATACATAAACATACAACAGTATTAAACATAAGTACATAGAACAATATTAAAGACGCAAAAGAAAATGTATAAAATTTTTGCTTATGGGTCTTGAAAAAAAAAAAAACTAAACATGTCTCTTTGAAGGATATTACAAAAACTACCTTTGATATAAACCTCGCCTTAACATTCGGATCGTTCGCTCATTTCCTCAAAGCGAAGTCCCCATTAACTGAACAAACAGGACACGAATTTCGGTGACACCTGCGTGCCTGCCCGCGACATTAAAATGTGTTGGTGTTTCTTTTTACTATGGGAATATCTTGTTACGAGTCTTTCCTCATCTTTAATGGAAATATGAAGTGAATTTTGTTCGTTGTTATATTTTCCTGTTTATGAAATTATTAAAATTTTTGTCAGTTTAATCCCCATTACGATCCTTGTTAGTCGATTCTTTCAGAGAGAAAAGGTAGATGAGGTTACATAGGTTCGTTCATACGACCTTTCTTTTTCTTGTTGTGTAATTAATCTAAACTCGGAACGGATCTCGGTCAAAATACAGAATAATTATTAATTCTACCCTCAAAATTACTAAGGTTTAGTGCTTCTGTGTGCGCAAGTGGAAAATGAAACTGGTGCTTCATATAAAAAAAAATGTGGTGAACGTGAACTCAGTTTTTTTTTCCTAAATCGACTATTTACATCTATTATTGAGATACATCTATTATTGATGAAACTATCTAACCAATTTGGATGTTATAGAAAACACCTTATCTACTAAGTTTCATCCAAGTCTGAACAAAGGTTCTAAGTGTAATTGTGTGACATTCATTTTCACATTCAATGTAACTCGAGATATCATCTGCGTGGAATTTAATAAATTTTGTTCACATTTTTTTCTGCATGGAGCCCTTATTTTTTAAATATCTTAATGCGACAGTTTAATATCAAACGTAAATAATGTAGCTAATCTACTTATATATAATAATGAATTTGAAGAATCTTTTTTTATTTGGACCAATTTTTTTTTTTGGCAAATGTTTCCTCAATAAATAAGTAGGTAAAGATGAAAAAGCGTAAGATTTACCCCTGGGAGTAACCCAACATATACCCAATTTTATACCCAGGGAGTATTATATACCTAATAGGGTGAAGTTCATCTTTTTGGTGGTCGTTGTTGTTATCTACTCCTGGTTACACAGGAGACATAGTAGTAGGCCTGAAGCCTAACATAGGCCTGTCCCACCCTTCAGGCATGAGAATACAACCGCGAAGAGCAATATGTAGAATTCCTTTTTGTTAACATTTAAATTGCAACATTTCCCCTCCAGGATTGATTTCCTAATTATATTTGTTCAACGCTCACATAACTTAGGTATAGGTATATTATAAATATTAATTTAAATTAATTAGGCACCCCAAATTCGCCAAATCAATTGATTGCAATGCCGACATCCGCCCGCCCTCTCTATTCAAACATCTTCCGTCTCTCTTACACACTTAAGCAAATTGCCCGCCATTGTTATTCAAATCGTAAATTAATAATTCATTCACGTCATTTTCAGACTTTTGAATTATGTCTACTTTATGTATGGTAAGAAAATTAATATGTAAACAGATTTATTTATTAACGAGAATGTTTCTTGAATACAAAAGTACAGTCCTCTTGTATTATATCTTTGAAGTATTGTATTATATCTTATACTAGCGGCCCGCCCCGGCTTCGCACGGGTGGATTTTAGCTGATGCCCGCGACTTCGTTCGCGTGGACTTTATGATTCCGGCGCATTAATACAAATACGAACTAATGTAGATACATAAGAAAATATTTTGGCAGTATTAGAATTAAAAGTCAATAAATTATTATTTTTATTTAGGATAGTAACCATAGTTAAAAAATAAAATATAAAATAAATGAAGGGAGTCTTTCCTTCGGGAGCTAATATGAGAAGACCTGAAGCGTTACTAACCCTCGATAAAGCCACCTAAAGTTAGCCATGCGAAAAACAACCTCATTTTTTATTTATTGTCATAGCAAAGCAAGTGGTCACAGAGAACTGTGTACGTTTTATAATGTATTTTCCTTAGTCACCTTGTACGACATCCACGGGAAGAGACGGAGTGATTCTATTCTAGTCTGCCGGAAACCACACGGCCATAAGAAGGAAGAGTTATACGCGGAATAAATACAGTTTCATCGGCACCACTCCCAGTGAGAATCTCAGCTTCAATTATACATATTTCGCTGCTAAACATTGACTTTACTTCAGGAAGGAGATCTTCCCCAAATTTTAATAATATTTTTGAAAACTTTTGGGCACGTAAAGTTCTATCTACAGCTTCTACTGCCTTATTGTTGGCCATTTCGCATTCATCTGAAACGATTAGATAGCAATCCTGAAACATCCTCGCTTTGTCACAGTTTCATGTCACAAAGCATGTCGGTGTTTCCGTTCTGTATAAATTGAGTAGAATATTGAACATTGTATTTGCGTCCTTCCGCCTAGAAGTAATATGGCTGCAATACCTGGCGATACTGCTGTGAGATATTATTTTGGCGCCTGATTTCAGCGAGGATTGCTCTCGTCAGGTATGTTTTTCCAGTCCCTCCTGAATGAAGCATTTAAGAAAATTGTTTCCCCTCGTTGTTTAAAAGACTTTGCATCTCAAAATCTTGCTACGTAGTGTCCCGCAAATGCATGCATTCTTCTGGTTTTAGCGAATATATGTCAATCATTCCATTTCAATTTTAGCGTACACGTCTATAATAAACTGACTAAATAGACTACGTTACCTTTGCAAATAAATAAAACGATTGCGTCTAACTTGTATGGTAAGAATAAAAGTAGTAAGTATTTCTTTACAATACAATCAATATTTTGTTAAACTATTTATTGTTATTTTAAGTAGCTTTTTTAGTTCTATTTGCTATTATAGCGTGTTTTTTAGTTATTTTTTAAACTATAATTAATTGTAAACACCATGGTGTTTATGCAAAAAAATTTAGCTTTGTTTCGCATCAGGTGTTCCAAATCTTGGATTTTTATACTTCAACAAAAAATGCTCCTCAAGTTGAACAACTTTTGCTAACGCGTCAATTTTATATTTCTTATAGTTTACCGGAACCATTATGGTTTTGCATCAGGTGTTCTAAATCTTGGATTTTTATACCTCAACAAAAAATGGTCATCAGGCTGAACAACTTTTGCCAAGGCGTCATTTTTATATATCTTATAGTTTAGCTGAACCATTATGGTTCTGCATCACTTGTTCTAAATCTTGAATTTTTATACCTCAATAAAAAATACTCATCAGGCTGAACAACTTTTGCTAAGGCGTTATTTTTATATTTCTTATAGTTTAGCTGAACCATTATGGTTCTGCATCAGGTGTTCCAAATCTAGGATTTTTATACCTCAACAAAAAATACTCATCAAGTTGAACAACTTTTGCAAAGGCGTCAATTTTATATTTCTTATAGTTTACCGTAACCATTATGGTTCTGCATCAGGTGTTCCAAATCTCGGATTTTTATACCTCAACAAAAAATGCTGATCAAGTTGAACAACTTTTGCTAAGTCGTCAATTTTATATTTCTTATAGTTTAGCTGAACCATTATGCATCTGCATCAGGTGTTCTGAATCTTAGATTTTTATACCTCAACAAAAAATACTCATCAGGCTGAACAACTTTTGCTAAGGCGTCATTTTTATATTTCTTATAGTTTAGCTGAACCATTATGGATCTGCATCAGGTGCTCCAAATATTGGATTTTTATACCTCAATAAAAAATACTCATCAGGCTGAACAACTTTTGCTAAGGCGTCATTTTTATATTTCTTATAGTTTAGCTGAACCATTATGGATCTGCATCAGGTGTTCCAAATATTGGATTTTTATACCTCAATAAAAGATACTCATCAGGCTGAACAACTTTTGCTAAGGCGTCATTTTTATATTTCATATAGTTTAGCTGAACCATTATGGTTCTGCATCAGGTTTTCCAAATCTTGGATTTTTATACCGAGATGGAAATTTCGAGTCAACGTTTTCAAATCGATGCCATTTTCGTAACTGACGTCTCTGAAAACCATAGAATCAACACCCATATTGATATTATGACATTTCAACCCCATCTCACCCCCACAGGAGTGCTCTTGTGTCACGTCGGATATGTTAGATTATAAAATAGCTGTTGTTTTCGGAATCAGCGACCCGATAAACCATAAAAACAATACCCATAACGATTTTCAGACGTTTGCACCTCATTTCACCCCTTTAGGGGTTGAATTTTGAAAAATCCTGAAACACGTGTTTACTCATTTATCTACAGAAGTGCTCATGTAAAGTTTCGTATAAAATAGTCCAACTAATCTTGGTTCCCCATACAAACTTTGGACCCCCGTTTCACCCCCTTAGGGGTTGAATTTTCCAAATTCCCGTCTTAGTGAGCACCTACGTCCTAAAAGGAACCCCCTTGAAAAATTTGACACTCCTAGCACTTGTAGTTTCTGAGATTTCGTGATGAGTGAGTGATTTACTCTTTTATATATATAGATTATCTTGTAAGAATTCATATTTGTAGAATATCATTATACATGTTTTACATTATGTACAAGTAGTTACATTCTCATTAAATTACATTATGTACAAGCAGGTACTTACGTATAATAAGGGCACTTCCTAGTGCTCTTACAAGCTGACCTCACCCCCACTCTGAGTCGAATCTGGAACAGTTTCAGCCAGTGGGCCTCTTAAGAATTGTTAATGTTATTAGGCCTAATTTTGCATCAGTAGTCCTGGATTCATCAATGGGGTCATCCAAGGGAATTGGATCATTGGATCACTAAGGGGTATCCGAATATATTGGGTAGAAGTGGAAGTTATGCATTATTTTCGCTAACCTGGGAGGTACTGAGTATCGCTCGTTCGTCACATAAGAACTGACTAGTAATTTCACTCACTCGCAGAAAAACCTCAAGTAGAACAACTCTTCGGAGTTGGAGACAGTTTGTTGAGAAGCAACATCGGTTTAGTAGTTTTGAGATATACCCCTAAATGTGAAATAAAATAATGCTCGATGCAAAATGTTAAAACGATTTTGATAAAACTTTGAATGTAAGTAATTATACATACAAATTACATGGTCTTGTAGGTTTTTATATTACGAAAGCAATAGCGAGGTCTTACAACGCGTCTTACGTCGCTGCGAACATTTAAAGAGACTGCAATAGAAACTATGACATTGTTGTTTTTATATATAGACGCACATCACGGCAGTAAAAATTGGCTACAAAGCGCTTACTCAATCAATACCTACGCATTTACACATGCAGTAAGCAAAGAAAGAGAAATAACGTGAACACACAAGACGGCATTTTACCTACAACTTTTCAATCATTGCAATTCTAACGAATATATGTCAGCTGGTCGACCGATCATTTAAAAAAATATTCAGTGATTCCTCTCAGTTAAAAAAATATCAGATGATAGTATTGCGGTTGAAAGATTGTCACCTGGTGTCCTAAAAGGCTTGTTTGATTTCATTTTGTCACAATAAAGGCAGGTAGAACGCATATGTAGGTTAAAATATCATAGAATAATTGACGAGCTCGGTGGTCGACTTATGGTTAGCAATGGCCACTTTGACTCCGAGGGTTCGATTCCCGCACAAGACAAACATTTGTGTGCATGAACTTGTCTGTTTGTTTTGGTCTGGGTGTTTTCTATGTACTATAAGTACCTATGTAATACAAAAAAATATATACAATGTATTTACGTACATTTATTAGTTGTCTAGTACCCATAACACAAGCTTTGCGCTTAATTTGGGACTAGTAGATGGCACTGAATAAATTGTCCAGAAATATTTATTTATAATTTAATACAAACTTCCCAAATTTAAATTGCAAAATGAGACTAGCACTTATTCTCTCTTTGAATATGACTACCGTAAAAACACACGAATCAATTACGTACCTAACGACAAATTTGTGGAAATACACATTTTCATACCGTTTTAATTTTCATGCTGGCACCTTGACAATTTCGTGTAGCTCCGACCTCCAAGATGGCACCACATTTTATTCAGAGACACGTAGTATAAAGTACTTGTCCCTCTTTCAAATCTCTTGCCAAATTTCCTCTCAAACTCAAACTGTATTATAATTTAGAAAGCTGGCGTCTATGTTTTCTTGTCAAAGGAATTGAATAAGGAAACTTTGTAGAATCTTCTTAATATATTTAATACGCATGAGGTATTTTCTAAATGTACTCTTGTTTTTGTCGCTGTTTTTTAGTGTAATATAATAGTTTGTAGGTTATTTTTTTTTTATTATTCTACGTCGGATGGCAGACAAACATACGGCCCTCCTGATCTGAAGTATACCGCTTCACATCAGGCGGGCCGTATGTTTGTCTCCCACCCGACGTAGTATAAAAAAACCGGACAAGTGCAAGTCGGACTCGCCCACCGAGGGTTCCGTACGTAGGATCATTATAAAAATAGATTATAAATAAGAAATAATGCGTCGGAAAAAATAAATAAAATATATTTTACAATGTACACATCAAGCCCTTTCATATGATACCCCATTTGAACTAGTAGCTTCAATTTGAAATTTCGACCCCCTATAAAAAATATAGACCCCCTATTTTTTAAGATTTAATTACAAATGTATAGTTTTGAGATTTATTCTTGTACTTGTTCGGGAAGTACCCTATGAGTTTTGATTCCCTTGAGAATGTGTCGAAATATACGTTTTTGTTGAAAACGGCCGTATCTTCTTTTTACGTAAACTTAGCAGTTTGATTTTTTACAACTTCATGGGACCGTAGACCTGGGTATACAGTTCAAATTTCAGCTTGATACCTCCACGCATCTCGACATAGAGGGTCTTGACAGACAGACAGACAAACGACAGGTTCTGTTTTTCCTTTTGAGGTACGGAACCCTAAAATGCCATATTAACGCTCACAACATGAAATATCGCTCGCGCGCCGCTGCTCCCTCTGCCAACGCAGCAACTCCTTCTTTTCTGGTGACCTCACTCACTCGCAAGAGCACAACAACCCTTAAGGGAATTGCTATTTGGCTGTGGTATTCTGTGAGGTGGTGGTACTTCCCCAGTCGGGCAGCTTAGACATGCGCTTTAGTCTACCTTTCTTTAGTCAGAGCTTCTTTCACTTGTAGGCAGAGCGCACCACGTTCAGGTGAGTTTGGCTTTGGCTGTGAAGTTCGCGGAGAGCCTCTTACACCCCAATTAAATTAAACTAGTATTAGCTTTAATATCAGACTAATTCTATAGCCACTGAAAAAATATAGATTACGAATAGGTACAAAGAATAAAATATAGACAAAAACTTTTGTCGGGCTGTTTGTAGTTTTTTGTGATAAATGGCTAAATTTATCAAATTTATCCTATATTATTACAAATGCGAAAATCTCACAGTTTGTTCACGTCCCACGTAAGGTTTTAAATATTATATTAACATAAGAGAAGTAATATATATCTAAGAGCAATTCATCCTTGGCACTTTGACCTTTGTACCATTCTAATACCGTACGTAATATGAGCTACAATGGCACTGTGATTGTCAAGCATGATCTGCTTAACTGTACATATTTTAAATTACTTAAAGTCGCAAGTAATTTTAATTCTATGAGATGAGTTCATGAACTCTACGTTCTGATATCTGTAGAAATACTATCATTTTATTACAATTAAGGCTTCATGCGACCAGACGGCTGGCCGTTACTACATCTAGTCCCAAACTAAGCAAAGCTTGCACTAAAATGCATTTCTTTTTTGCAAATATATGTTTATAGTACATAGAAAACACCCAGAACAAGACAAACAAACAGACAAGATAAAGCCATAACTTAACATTCCGCAACATGTCAAGTTACTAACGGGTAAGTTAATAGCCTTTACCGAGTTCGCCCAAACGGGCTTTAAGACCCCGCACAGAAAAACGGTCAGTAGCAGGAAAATTTTCGAGGGCGAAACATTTTTCATCCATTTTCCTCACTACCTTCAGCTGGAACTTCATGAATATTTCAACCCGGATCAATTATTAAAATGATTTACTGCTCCCAGTCCCGGCATATACGCAAAATGTGTGCAAAGGTTTTATTTTCCGGCCGAATGAAGAAATGTGAGATTTTTTTCTCCTTATATATTCTGACGCTAAGAAACTACATGATTAAAATTCTAACCTCGACCGTGTTATAAGAAGTGCGTTTTCTTGTTTTTTTACGACCATTCGTTCTTTGTAAGACACAGATTGTGATTTTATATAACCGTATTCGTGAATTATATATGTTTTGTTTGGTTTTAGGTACGGTGTAATAACTACAGTTCTTGGTTCAGTGCAATGATTTTTTTTTTCTAAAAAGCATGATGCTTTAAATATTACTATCTAGCTTACGGGCTAATAAGTAATTTAACTTTAACATAAACTTCTAAATATTATAGTCTAAGAATAATGTCCATTGACTTTTCTTAGTGTCTATTAAGGTGAAACACTTTCTTGTTGTGTTTGTATTTAATGTTATATATGTTATATTGCTTATTGCTATAAATATGCCACTGAGCATCAAAAACTACCACCTAAAAAGTGAGGTAATTGTCTCACCTCGCAATTAGTTCATCAAGCAAGCCGACGACAATTGATTGCATTAGGTAAAAATGCCATCTTCTGTAACAATTTATCTCGATAAAGTAAAGAAAGCCCTTGAAATCACATATCACTTAAAGAATACAGTAATATTTGACGTTAAGGCGTATTTTAGATTAATTTAATAATTACATAAGAAAAAAAGGCGTTGCGGCGGTTACGTACTCAGCTAGGGAAAGAGATAGCAAGTATATTATTGCGCAAAAATAATAAGGATAGCGATAGTTATAGTAATATTATTAAAACTCACGTGAGACATTATACTAAATTAATTAGATAAATTAAACGGGTCACTCACGTCTTTTTGTCGGGAAAGCCGACTAGTTTCGATCTCAAAAGGAGACCTTCATCAGGGCGAATGTCCAGACACGTCCACCCTTTGTCTCTCGCGCCGGACACTGAACTAGTCGGCTTTCCCGACAAAAAGACGTGAGTGATCCGTTTAATTTATCTAATTAATTTACGATAGTTATAGATTTCCCAGGCCAAGTACCGTATTTGTCTGACGCGATTTAATATGGGTATGTTAAATCTATAGTATATGTATATAATATGATTAAAATTATAACCGACCATGTTATAAGAAGTGCCTTTTTGTTGTTTTTTACGTCCATTCGTTCTTAGCATGACACAAATTTTAATTTGATGTATTCGTATTCATGAATTATATATGTTTTGTTTGGTTTCAGGTAGGTACGGCGTAGTAACTACTGGTGTTGGTTCAGTACGTATAAATCTTAATATATACCCTTGTACATTGTACCTACTTGATACAGTTTTATACGGTACAAAGATACTACGAGTACTACTATATAAATGTGTATTGACTAAAAGAGTATACAATGTGAGCTAAATAATTTAATACTGTAAAGTCAAATGTGGTCTATTTTTCATAATAAAGTCCCTACTTTATTATTAAAAATAGACTACAAAACCAAATCTGAACAAATATGAACTGTTGAAGTTAGATACATAAATTACATAATACAAAAGTAAAGAAATAGGTAGGTTGGAAGAAGAGGAACAAGTTTTGATCATAATAAATAAAATCGAAGTCGCTATACGGAAGGTTTATTAGCTTTCCTCTTTACGACTCTATATTAAAGAATCCACTATTAAAGAAATATTAATTGAAAAATCAATGGAAGTCCAATCAATTGCTATGGGTAAATATTATTTTTCACAGCGAATTCAACGCAATCAGAAAACACTTTGTTGCAACGATACCCCACATTTCGACGGTCCCTACGTATAAAGCGACATGTCAAAAATGGCAATTTTTTTATTGCATAAATTGCTATAGAATTGTCCGTAAAAAAATTTTTTTCTTTTTTTTTATTGATTGTATATATAATTAAAAAGTAAGAAATTAACTCGTTTGTCCAATAATAATATTCTTTAATTACTATATCGTAGTATAAGCAGACATGTGTGAAATGACATGTCGCTTTATACGTAGGGACCGTCGATTTATTCACCGTTGTGTCCACAGATTTTTAACGAACTAGACACAACTTGACTGCGATGAAACAATCAAATTAATGAAACATTTTATTTGTCATATTAAAATGTTTCATAAAATAGAACAGTCAACTTTCGGGATTCAAAGATATCCAAAAACACGATTTAAAATCTAAACAAACACACTTTTGTGTGGTTACCACATATTTTACTTTTTATTTTAAATTACTTTCAACGAATCAAGCAGTTTTGTTTTCAAAATATTTACAAGTAATAATAATTAAATACACTCTGTAAAGGGTTGAGGTTCTTCACGGGCGGAACAGCAAAAGAATAGAAGCGTTTGCAGAAAGACGTCAGTTTTATTTTGTAATAAAAGCTATTACAAAAAAGCGGGCGGACAGGCGTAACTGTGCCTATAGCTGAGTCCCACACAACCACTTCCAAGTAGGACGATGGCGGCGGATGCACTGCTGAGAATGTCCCGACGTAGATGAAACAGAGAATCCGCGTTTCCCAAGAGATCGTTCCAAATAGGATGCAATAGAGATGGGCGTTGAATGAACGAACCGTGTTGTTTTAAACTGTATTTTGTGCGTGAACGATTAAACTAGTTTACAGTTCATAGATAAACTAGTTTATTCTTCGACTGGTTGATGAGTCCGTTGCGTCGCGTCGCGATTGTCTCGTCTCGTCTAGTGACTTGACAAATGAGATTTTAGTTCGTTTACGTTTACCAATCGCTTATGTGAAGAAATAGTCTTATCGACGACGACGTACACTAGTCGAAAATTAGACTGTTTTTTTAACTCGTTGCGCCGACTGTAAAATCGTCGACGACCCACCACTAGATTCCTGAATTTCTACACACAATAGAATAATTTCCACGAAGAGGTCATTACTGACAAAATCCAAACCACTTAGCGCGTTTTACTTTTGATACAGCGCCATCTGTTGCGGATTATCGGAAACTTGTAGTTCTCCTGTTGGCCGTCGGTTATGTATTTGTAAGCGTGTTTAATAATATGTTTCCTACAACTCTAAATATAAGTAAATGTGACGTCCGACATATCATAGAATGTTGTTTTCTACTCAAGACTCGTCTTGAGTGCAATAAACTAATATAACTAGCAGAATTGAGAGAATTTATTGTACTGTGGGTCACCTACAGACACAGAATAATATTACAGATTTAATGTGTGAGGTCACGTTAGCAGCAAGGGTGCACGCGTAAGCAATATTCGTCATATTAATAAAAAGTAATATGTGTGCCGTATTCTTGTTTAGAACGTTGTATTAAAAAGTGCACTCATTTTGTTTACACGATTGTTGCCGTCTTGCGTGCGGTATCTAGCGTGTACTAAATCTGTGATTCCACCCTTATTGTGAGTTTTTATCGTAGAGTTCATTAACAATCTTTATTCCGTATAATATTGTGAACCTGTAATTATTTAGTCATCAGTATACACCTGTTTTTATTGACTTACTGAGGTAGCTGACCTCTTTATTACCTGACTACGTTAAATAACGGAAAAAATCTATACAAAGTAGGAAAATACCAAAGATTGACTAGCTACCATTCCAAGAATCAGCAAGTTAGAAATATGTTTTTTTTTTCGATAAATTTTTTTAGAATAAGCAAATGAAAATATTTTTGCAATCCCATGAAATTTCCGTTCCTTCTTAGCCTGTAGGTACATATATGAGTGGGCAGAGACAGATCATAATGCTTGATGTGCAGCAATGTAAATTCGAACACCTAACAATTCTGCGATCACCTATTAAGTATTTGGCTATTGTCTATATAGCCAAATAGAAAATCAAAAGCCTATTAATTGCAATGTGGTGATATGGCGACGTGTCTCCAGATACTTCGCCAAGTATTCGCAAGTTAACTTGGATTTCGGTCTAAAGATAATGAGGAGTCACATATACCCCATGAAAAAGAAGGTACTTTTTTTATAGATTTCTTCTCTAGGAAGCCATTACACAAGAAATGAAGTCAATAATCTCTAATTTTATTAGCACAGTAGGTACTACGACGTACAATATGGCCACGGCTTGCCGCTCTTTTGTATTGACGTCACCTCCTCTCTGAGACGAATCTGGAACAGTTTGTCTGGCACCGCACGCTCACAAGCTCATTCACGGTCTGCACAGGGGGCCTACCAACGAAGCTGGAGCCGATTACCATCAGTGTTTGTTTTATATTCCGAAAATTGGTCTTATGTTAAAGTTATTGACAAACATCATCAGCTTAGTGAGTAGAGCTCTAGGGTTTCTACCAGCTAAGCTAAACATAATTAGCAACAATCTTAGCAGTATATTCATTTTCGCATTGTATAATTCCGATGGAAATCGGCTTCAGCGTCGGCGGTATTGCCCCAGAACATACGTCATTACCTAGGTATGTCATTTGTATGGTGTGGCCAGAGTGTGTTATTAGTCATCATCATCATCATCATCATCAATAACCTGCATCAACCCACTGTTGGATATTAGGCCTTTCCCAATGCTTTCCATCATATGCGATCCTCCGCTTTCCGCATCCAGCCGCTACCAGCCACTTTTTTTGAGATTGAGGCATCGGCCACATCTGCTGAGTCAGCGATGGCAGACGGGGGATAAAAGTCCTAGAGTGGAGGCCACGTATGAAGCGACGAAGTGTAGAGCTACTATCTCTCTAGATGGAAAAATATCATATTTGTTCTTTTTTTGCTATTTGACTATAACTTTGTGACGCAAAACGTCAATAGGTAGGATATAAAATTATTGTATAGAGTACATTGTCGGCACGCGTGCTCGATAACATTTCGCTTGCAAATTGCTCGTCGCAGGTAAACGAATGCCGTGACGTCAGCTCCGTGGTGTTAGCATATCGATGTTCGAGATAAAGTGGGATAAGCAAAAATGAACTCGGAATATAAAGTGATGCATTTCTTTATAGTTCGTACTGAGTATGTAAAGTGAGCCAGCACTATTTTAGCATTGGTTTTCAAAAACAATAAAAATTACAATTATTATATTTTTCAATTATTCTAAAGCCCCTCGAGTATTTTTCAATGTATAGTTATAGTCTATAACTATAGTATAGGATTAGATCAATAGACGAGCTCGGTGGTCGAATGGTTAGCAACGGCCACTTTGACTCCGAGGTCGCGGGTTCGATTCCCGCACAAGACAAACATTTGTGTGCATGAACATGTCTGTTTGTCTTAGTCTGGGTGTTTTCTATGTATTATAAGTATGTATTTACATAAAAAATACTGTGTAAATTGTCTAGAAATATTTATTTATTTATTTTAATCTATAATCTGTATATCTATCTATATCTATATATATATATAAATAAATAAATCAATGCCACTTTTCGTTGTAATTTTATAACTCAAGAACGGGCTCACCTATCCAAACCAAATGTTTAGGGTTTATTCGGACTATTTAGTAGATGGTTTGTGTGAAGTTTACACAAAATCGGTAGAGCGGTTCTTCATTTATCACATTTTTTGTAACAAATGAATTCAATAAATGGCAGATCATTTTGATAATGGGGATTTTGCTGTCAAATTGAAACTTTTTTCAGATGGGGATTGTGCTGTCAAATTGAAACTTCTTTCAGTGTCGACAGTACAAGCATGTTGTTATGTCATTCATGCGGTCATTTCATTTTGGACGTGCTTCGACTTTATGTTGCCTGTTCCAGAGTCGGTACCCCTAGCCGTTTGTTTATTCATGCTCAAAATGGAAAAACAAAAAATATTGTTTATCCAAATGTTTTGGATTAAGTTTTAAAATAGCTAGAAATTATTAAAATATTTTTTTGTTTCAATAAATGAATTTGGTGTTCCAATGATTTTTTTTTATTATTTCACTTTATACGTAGCGAAGCACGTACCGGGCCGCTAATTATATATAATTTAATAAATCTATAATTTAGATTGATCTACTACTATCTTCTACCCATGATTTTGCAAGGGTGAACTGCCCCCTTACCACCATCTCTTATTGCGATTCAATTCCTGAATAGAATGGAATAGAGGCGCTTATTCATTGATATGAATAAGCATTCTATTCAGTTATTGAATCGCATTAAGAGATGGTGGTAAGGGGGTAGGAACACGGTAATGTTACCGTAATAAAAAAAATAACCCTATAATCCAGAACAAATTATATTCGTACACCAAATTTAATCCAAATCACTCATTTATGACTCCACCATGTGGAAATGGTGCTCATATGTTTTTTCATTAGGAGGATTTTTTGTCACATGAATGTCGCGAATAATTTTGACGCAACACTTTTCAAACAAGAAATTATTGAATGACACAAAAATCCCGAGGCTGTGTAAAAAACGAAAAATATTTTTTAATAATTTATCAGTATTTTTAGGGTTCCGAACCTCAAAAGGAAAAACGGAACCCTTATAAGATCACTTTGTTGTCCGTCTGTCTGTCTGTCTGTCTGTCTGTCTGTCTGTCTGTCTGTCTGTCTGTCTGTCTGTCTGTCTGTCTGTCAAGAATTTATATGTCGAGAATGCGTGGAGGTATCAAGCTGAAATTTGAACTCTATACTCAGGTCTACGGTCCCATGAAGTTAAAAAAAAATCAAACTGCTAAGTTTATGTAGAAAAAAGTTACGGCCGTTTATTCAGCAAAAAACGCATATTTCGACACACTCAAGGGAATCAAAACCTATAGGGTACTTCCCGTTGACCTAGAACTATGAAATTTGGCAAGTAACATCGTTATAGACTACAAGTACAGGAATAAATCCCAAAACTATACATTTGTAAATAGATCTTAAAAAATAGGTGGTCTATATTTTTTATAGGGTGTCGAAATTTCAAATTGAAACTACTAGTTCAAATGGGGTATCATATGAAAGGGCTTGATGTACACATTGCAAAATATATTTTATTTATTTTTTTCGACGCATTATTTCTTATTTATAATGAAAAATATCAAATTTAATAATGATACTACGTACCTACGGAACCCTCGGTGGGCGAGTCCGACTCGCACTTGTCCGGTTTTTTTTTTTGCAGACGCTGCCTATTGGGGCAGAATTTTCACGTTGTAAAATGACGATATCGCCCAAGCGTCTTGCTATTAAAACGCCATAACTGTTAATAAATAACGTCTGGATCTGGTCTGGATCTTAAAATGTCGTAATTCAAAATACAGTTGTAGCAAATCGACTTGATATTAAAATGTTATACTAAATAGACATGAACGCTTAATGCTCATGAAGATGCTGAGTTTGTTGAAATGTGTTTATTATTTGTTTCTGCCTAGATAACTTCTAACCAAATAATAAAAAAATCCTGATAGAATGCGCATTAAGACAGTGAAAATTAATTTTCACATCGGTATATTTATTAACTTAAACCTTCTTCTAATCAAGATGGTACAAATATACCACGTCACATATTATTTGCTTATCAACGTGCTATGGTAGTTGCGAAAATATCTATATTCTGGTTCAAACTATAAATAAATGTTCCTAGACAAATTACACATTGCCATCTAGTCCCAAATTAAGCAAAACTTGTACTATGAGTACTAGATAACTGATATTATACTTAAATACATTTTTTTTTGTAATTATATATAATACATAGAAAACACCCAGTCCAAGACAAACCGACATGCTCACGCACAATAATATTTGTGTTGTGCGGGGATCGAACCCGCAACATCGGGGTCAAAGTGACCATTGGTAGCCATTCGACCACTGGGCTATACTATGTTGTACAATAAGGTGTATTAAAAATTAGGAATACGTACATATTAGGCTAGATAAATATTTCCCTCCATCGGGGCAGTCAAGTAAAAACAAATTTTGCCGTCATCCAATATTTCATACAAACTTTCCCCAAGTAAACTGCCGAGTAAAATTTAGCCCAAGTCCATTACAAAACCCGCGTTTACCTGCCGTGTATTCAAGCGAGACGATTGTGCCCGCTCCCTCGCCACGATAAACTATGAAAAGACTACCGCTGGACACTCTCCATTCATGTATATCATTGAGTGTGGAGAGGCAGCTGTGCAGATAACCGGGAAACTGCGTGTTCAATGTACCTGTCTAACTACGACGCGTGCAACGTAACGGAACGTGAAGGGACAGTTTTAATCTTGTAGATTTGGGTGCACATGTAATAATGTTTCATGTAATGTATTTTATCTTATTTAAAGGTGTTAATAACATAGGTTATGCACATCAATAAAACAATCTGAACAAGAGAGAGTGTCTCATCTAATCAACATAGAAACGAAATTACTATAAGACGAGCTCCTTCTATCTTTCATGTAATATAGTTACTATGCTTTAGATGCTGACTATTATCAGCTGTGAAGAAAAGAGTGAAGAATGATGTATCACTTTTTTTTCTCCTAACAACCTCCATGTACAACAGTCGAAAAAAAAATGTTCAAAAGGCCGCTTTCGTTCCAAGACTCGGGCTGACTTTCGCGGTAAAAATCAAGTAGGTACTATGATTGGTTGATAATTACCAATCACAAATGACTGAATACTGTAATATTATGAATATATGTTCTTGTAATATTATGAAAAAGCCGTTTCATACAAAATCTATGTTTTTGGACTATGTCTTTCGTTAATTTTTATACTTCGTCGTTGTTTTCATAGTTATTGTGCTATTCGGAGTGGATACAAATTCAACAAATTAAAGAGGATATAAATCAGACCTGTTGTTCTTGAGTTATAAATAATACTAGCTGAGCCGCGCAACTTCGTCTGCGTGTCAGAGAGAGAATTACCATTAAAAAGGTTATAGTGAGCCAACCTTAAAAGATAGACATATGCTATCACAAAATTTTTTTAGAACTTTTTAAGAGGAACAATTCCGCCATACATGATTGTTACATAACTTTAACGTTTACGTATCGCACGCAACGGAAGCTCTCAAAAGGAATAATTATTGTTCCGTTTTTACAACATTTTTCGTTGCTGCTCCGCTCCTATTGGTCGTAGAATAATGTTATATAGACTATAGCCTTCCTCGATAAATTGGCTATCCAATACTAAAATATTTTTTCAATTCGAACTAGTAATTCCTGAGAGAAACCAACAAACTCTTCAGCTTTATAATATTAGTATAGATAACTAACCCGACTTTGTTTTATACAAGTATATAGATTAAAGAAACATCAGATAAATTATAATAGTACAGATAATCGCTGAGCTGAAAGAGCTGACGTAATCGCGTAACATAGATTTAAAATGTAATGTAAAAATAACTGACATACTTTGATCTTTTCTCTGAAGTTAGCTAAAAACGTCATCAGGCACACACTCTGCCGATTTTCCTGTCACGTGTGATGACTGATAAAGGGCACGCCCGTGATTGGGTACAACGGACCCCGGACGGCCTGGGCGAAAGCACTGACCCGGATATGTGCAGATAACGCATCTTTTGTTATATTCTGAATAATATAAATAATATCCCTATCAAGTAATTTGATTTTGTTTTGTTTCCCCAGTAATCAAGGGATATTGACACAGATTAAACTATAGTACTATTACCTATACTGTGCTATAACTTTGTGTTTTTTGCATAGCTAATAAAAATAACACATAGCCAATAAAAAATGTTTTTTTTTTGCAATGTTTTCATGATTTTTGGGGTATAAGTCACTACCACGATCTTTAGACTCAAAGCCAATCGCACCGGCACGTGGTGCCCCTGCTGATCAGCGAAAGAGTTTCTGGCAAAAGAGACGTAAGGCACAGTGTATTTATAAGCTGCCCGACTGGGGAAGTACCTCCACGTCACAAAAATTACAAATAACAATTCCCTTGAGGTTTGTTATGTCCTGCGAGTAACTGAGGTCACCAGGAAGAAAGGAGTTGCCGCGTCGGCAGCGGGAGTGGCTATGGTAATGTTTCACATTTGTTTGCGACTCGACTTAGTATAAAAAACTTTACTTTCTTCACTAAACATATATCTACATAATTACATAAATTGTTTACGATTCATTTGTTACGAAATGTTCCACCGCGTCACGCGATAATTATCTTTATGCACAATATTTCTTTGTATATTTAGAGTGTTTGTCCGAGCTTCTTCGTCCGTGCAGGGAGATATTTTTTTGAAAAGATGAAATATTAAAGCATGGGCCGCTGTGGTCAATGTAACTAGACACGAGGAAGAAAGGGGGACCTTTTATATCAGTAAATCTGACGGTTGTATATCGTTTTTCATGCGTGAGAGATGTGGAGGTACGTAGCCGCATTGTAGATGCGCCTTTGAATAAAAAATGATGCGTTAGCATAGATTTAGATTACGTAGATAGCACAGTTAAAATTTATGTAAAGGCAGCAGCAACATCTAATAGAAAACAAAATCTTATAATACTTACAAATAACATTTTTTTGATTTTTAGATTAGTTTTAGTTTAACTTAGTTTATAATTTGTTTATGTATTATAAGTTTTCAAATTGTATTAAACCTATATTAAAATAAAAAAAACAAATTATATAGAATATCGTTATTTACGCAATAAAATTTAACATTGTAAAAAAATATTACAGACTTGTAGAAATACATGCTTTCCGCTTTCAACACCTACCAGACACTTTATTTAAGGTCGTCAGTCCATCTAGAGAGTCAGTCCATCGTCGCATATGGTGGAAAGCCTATAACCAACAGTGAGTAGATACTGCATTATAATGATGTTAACATATTCATATATGTTACAATGCGACCCTATTGCCGAGAGCAATATTTTAAAGGAAACCTATGACAAAATAGAGAAGACCTTATTCCATATACAAGTATCTATAGCCTGATTTGCAGTGCGTATCGCTTTGGTGAGATATTATTATCATTACTGCGGCATTTTTCGGAAGAATCGTAGAAATGCGCCCTAATAAATATGTTTGGCACTGACCGACATTCCCGACCAATGGCTTTGGCTTTTAAGGTTACTACAATACTCAGTTTTAGATACTCATTTTTATTAAACATTATTGGTTTATTTTTACTCTTTAATGACCACAGCTAGACCTATGGTATAATGCTAAAACTCTACCAGTCAACCTTCGGGAAGTACAGACATCCACGGATGCGGTTTAAAAATATATAACAAGAAACATAAACTGTGACTAATATACTATATATAAACTATACTTAAACATATACATATTCATATTGCATTTATATATACAATATTCTATCATACTTATATTATGCCTATTGTTCGTTTATGTTCATAAAATGTCTAGTTGTATTGACATGCTCCCTGTTAATGTAATATCGTAACAACCATTTACTTCCTTCATACTTTGAGACGTCTAAGACGATGCAAGCTAGCTCCCTCTTGATTACCCATATAACATAAAAGTTGTTTGTTAAATTAAAAATATTACTAAAAGTATTAGTTTGATATACTTAAACGCATTTGGTTTTCGAAATGGTCTCTGTGTTTCACAGGAAACGCCTCACAGCAGACTACTCAGAAATTTCCATACCCTTTCCCTACTTTTCAATGTGCTTTTTTTTCTGGTTCCTAAAACGAAAAGTTTTAATTTGTGACTTTGATAATCGTTCGCGTTTTTACGCAAATCTGTTGTTGTAAATCTTTTTGTACAAAGGAAACACCTATACAAAAAGTTTTTCGGTTCAAGCGGCAAAACAAAATAAATCTCTTCATTTAGAAAAAAACATAACTGTCTCCAACCGTCAGCCAACTCGCAGTTGAGCAGCCTGGTGGAGTATGCTCTAAACCCCTCCTACTGAGGAAAGTGGGATGATGATGGGTTCATGCCGAGATCTGCATCTGTTGGCCTTTAAATCGATTTAAATAATTAAGGAGGAGGAGGATCTTTTTCATCTCTAGTTTTTTTCCGATTGCTAAACAAGTATACAGCTACCTTGCTGTAAAGTAAATATTGTACAGCCTATAAATGTTTGAAAATCGAAGGAGTTTATTACACTGGCATCCCCGATATTAACGCAGATTCTCTTTATGACAACACTCATTCGCACTCACAAAATCGTCGTAAGTATTGGTCATTGACTGCGGTTTCCTGAGAGGTGGATGTGCTTCCCTAAGCTCTTCCTCTTTATACCTATCTACCACGTAGTTTAATTCCCTATCCATCTGCCTCATTTTCTACCTTTACATACTATTCACGTATCTAATAACTAGTACATAGTCAATACACACCACCCAATATTTATTACAGCTGAAAACGTGCTGAAATGTCGCACAAACAGAACTCAGAGGACAAATATATCATTAGGGTATTAGGTTGGCGATGTCACGTGCGGAATTACGATCGCTCGCTAAATATTATGTTATTGGGAGATCCAACGTGAAAGAATGCAATAGGTAATAAACGTAATATTAACGACTATATTATTAAACCTTTATTAATTGAGAACCTTTTATTATATGTGTATGCATTTTGTGTATATGCACAGTCCTTCCTAATACCTTTGAGAATACGTGTACAAAGTTTCAAGATGATCGGTTGAGTAGTTTCTGCGTGAAATCGTAACAAATAAAATCACATTCACATTTACAATATTACTAGCTGACACCCGCGGCTACTCTCGGGTTAACTTTTATTTTAATAAAAAGTATCCTATGTACCTTCCTAAAACCTTTGAGAACATGTGTACAAAGTTTCATAATGATCGTTTGAGTAGTTTCGCCGTAAAAGCGTAACAAACAAACTCACATTCACATATATAATATTAGTAGGGATAATATAATATTATATAATATAGTAAGGATATAGTAGGGATGGCATAAGAACGGCACCAAGGTCGAGGCGTCAAGGTTGATGTGCTTTTAGCTATAAAAGGTGAAAACGATAAGTGACTTCCCTAGATTATAATGTTATAATAAAGCACTTGTACTATTCCACGTTATTATATTTAAAATTACCGACCGGTTTCGCCGCTAAGGCATTATCAAGGTAAACAGATGGTGTTTGTGTTTCTACAAAACATTTTTATACCGTGCAATCAATGACAAAAATTATTAAAAAAAAAAAAAAAAAAAAATTTTTAAATATAATAACGTGGAATAGTACAAGTGCTTTATTATAATAATAACATTATAATAATAATGTTCCACCAAGTGCCAACAATCAACAGTATCAACTTTATTTTCCCTAGATTATTTTCTACGTTATTCAAGATATTCAAAAACTGAATAGGTACCTACCTATCCTAACACGAACTCTATCAAATGGCTTATTTATTAATTTTATTCACAGTAATAAAATACACTGGATCGATCGGAAAATTTCATGCTAATATATTTAGTACCTACGAAACAAAACTCGGTCGGTAATTTAATATAACGCCATCTGTTAGCACAAGAATTTTCCCAGAAGCTTGATAAGTGACATGTAGCGCCAAGTATAACATAGATAATGTTAGCTACTTGACAATAAATGCCTAAATATAAATGAATTTAAGTGTATATAATCCGGGTCATGCCCTAATTTTCCACACACAATTTTATTGACGTTTAAAGTCCAATATATTAATTTTTCATGCCATAGGTAATTAGAAATGTGCTGAGGCATTATCAATATTAAAAGTAATCAGAAATAAAATTATTTGCATGTAATTTCTAAAATGTAAAACATAATTTATAACAACCAACCATTTATGAAATTAGCTAGTGGCTTCCGCGAAACTCACAGTGAAGCAGCGCGGTGGAATATATTTATAAAACCGTTCGATTCAGGGGAGACCCTTATCTAAGCAGTGAGATGAGTGGTTAACGACAAGATGAACATATGCCACGAACAACGTTTGACTTTATAGCCCGCTTACAAAATAATACATACCAATTTTACAAACTAACATACTTTGCTTCTCTCTTTCTTCGGAGGTAGAACTTTGAAAATAGAAAACGCGACACTCAACTCGTTTGGAATAACATCGTTAATAAAAAAAAAAAAATAAGTGGTATGCGCTAAGTTTGAGAGTAAAAAATTAAGAATTGCACTTGAGCGATTTTTAAATACTTGTACCTAAGGCACATCATTAATCTTCGAACTAATAGATGGTCCTATTCCTATTGTGTTTAGGGTTCCGTACCCAAAGGGTAAAAAGGAACCCTATTACTAAGGCTCCGCTGTCCGTCCGTCCGTCCGTCCGTCCGTCCGTCTGTCACCAGGCTGTATCTCATGAACCGTGATAGTTAGACAGTTAAAATTCTCACAGATGATGTATTTCTATTGCTGCTATAACAACAAATACTAAAAACCGGAATAAAATAAATATTTAAGGGGGCTCCCATACAACAAACGTGATTTATTTGCTCGTTTTTGCTCGCAATTCATAACAGTAGTAGGTAGACGCTTGAAATACTCACATAATATTTAGTTATATATTCACTTTAAAAATAAATAATTAAATTAAAATAAAACAAATATTTAAGGTGGCTCACATACCACAAGGTTTTTTTTTTTGCAGTTTTTATGGATAATGGTACGGAACCCTACGTGCGCGAGTCCGACTGGCACTTGGCCGGTTTTACTTTTACTTTAGCTCACTAACTTGCTCCCGTGACTTTGTACGCGCATATCGCGGTGTCCCGTGGGAATTATCAAAAAATTACCGTTTATACGGTAGAGGCAGCTCTAACAAAAATATCAAAAAATAGCCGACAATAACCTGCACGTACAAATTGCTTAGCAAATCTACTAGACAATAGTCACTAAGATATAACAACCGTCCTAAGTATTCGTAAGTCAGAGAGCATCCTGTTGAGCCTCTGTTATAAATCATGGCTAGTTGCCGGCGATACCGGGTGTTAATCATACCACGTAAGTACTGAAATTGATGCCAACGAGAACTAAAACTTAGGATCTTTAGTAACAAAGATGCCAAGTGTAAATATGATGTAGATAATATTTTCGTGAAAAAATAGTTTCAGAAATATAATATTAAATTATTATTATTTAAATAGTTTCTTGGCCCTACTTGCCAGAATATTATAAGTATTTTGGAAAATTCACCTCCCACCTAGGGGGGAGGGGAGGTGAACTTTTCCATTTTTCAAAATATTTATAATATAATATTATATTCTAATACTGTAGTCTAGTTTTACTTTTTATACCAACATTATTCCAACAATTTTATACCTGAGAGGTAGCTTAAGCTGTCCGACTGGAGAAGTACCTCCACATCACAGAATAGAGTGTAATGGACTGACCACCATTACAATTACCACCATTGCCACCATCTATTGACCCGCCTAAGTTAACCTCAGCTGCACGTGGTGCACCCTGCTGATTCACTGACGAGGCTTTGGCACAAAGAGAGGTAGGGCAGCGTAATTGAAAGCTGCCCGACTGGGGAAGTACCTCTACCTCACAGAAAATAAGTTCCTTGAGGATTGTTGTGCTCATGCGCGCCACCACGGGGGTGGCGGCGCGCGAGCGATATTTCATGTGGTGAGCGTTGATATGGCTACGGTGACTGCTTTATATCAGGCGGGCCGTATGCTTGTTTGCCATCCGACATAATATAAAAAAAAGATAGATGTGGTACGATGGATCCGGAATTAAAATCCATCCGAAATCTGGCAGTTCCGAAGTCAACTGGCAAGTTGTAATTCAACGTGGTTGCAATTCAATTTCCAGCTGAGATCGATGATTGTTCTCGTTGGTACCCTTTGACGATGATGAGGAACGGTTTTTTAAATGTTGCTGTCAAAATTACTTCGTTCGCGTATTTTTTTCGTGCTTAAGAGGGCAAGTTAAGCCGTCGGTCCCGACAGTTGTCGTTCTATGACAGTTGTTAAGCTAACTCGGTAGCATTTAGGTGGCTTGAAAACACTGGCCTCAGCCAATTCAGATGAGCAGCTTGGTGGAGTATGTTCGAAACCCCTTGAGGGAAGACCCGTATCGCAGCAGTAGGATGAAATGAGCAGTAGGATGACGGCATTCGTTGTTTTTGTATTATAATTTTTCTAATAATAATAAAATATTCATATTAATAAAACATTATGTTACAAATACATATTTTGGGAAAATAATTCTTAAAAAGTCACTTGGAATTCTACCAAACAACGTTATAATCGAATATTTATGATCCCAACATACAGAATGGAACGAAAAAAGAGAAAAATATATTATCCTAAGATAAAATACTTACGATAATATTGCTAAATTTTGTTTCCACACCGGTGATATTTTATACTGGTAAAATTCCATTGGTGAATAAATATTATGTAGATATAATTTATATAGAATAATTTAAAAAAATAGATATTTCGTTATAAATTGCATAATAATATTGAATATGGAAAACACGAAAGTTGTCAGTTCTGTATATGGTATACGTATATACAAGTTTTTTAATCTACATACACACATACACATATATACGCATGACAGGGACACATGCAAACGTCATATTCGTCGCCTTGTGACTTCTGCAAAGCGACTGACAGGCTGCTGAATGAGACAATAGGGGCATTTATTAGGTATCCAATTCGGACGCTTACTAACATATCTATGTAATGTCATATCATTGGTTTTCACAAATGTAATATTCCTATCAAAGATACGTTCACATAAAACGATAATGACACGTATTCGATTATCACGAACAAAAGCTGTTATCTCTATTATGTGTGCTACGTCAGCAACAGAGGATATGTAGGTTGTAACATCGTTATGTAGACGTTTGTTTGATTGCTGAGATAAACGGGGAGTTACCCCCAGGCGCCTGTGTACGTAGATTTCTCTAGAGGTTAACATTATGTCTTACGATAGAGACAGTGAGATTATGATTTGCGTTCTGTGTGAGAATGCGTCATATATTAAATCATATAGTAAAGATATAATGCCTTTTTAGACTTGAAGGTCCATTCTCGTAATTATTTTACGTCACAGAATGAAGGTTGAAGGAATAGAGATTTAATTATATATTAATTGAAATTTTAAAATTTGATTTCATTAATTAATATCAATTCTTATTGCGACCATTATACCATTCTTATTTTGTTTAACTTTTAATCATAATTCGTTAATTACACTTTTAATTTATTAATTTATTAATTTCCATATCACAAAATAAAAATTCAAAGGTTTACCTTTGAATTTTTATTTTGTGATATGGAAATTTCAAATATGACATCTGTGAGATCGAGACCATATTTAATTTTGACTATGTTTTTATACGAGATTTGTCCCCTGAAGACGAGTAGCGAACAACATAACCCTTATAAATTTTAAATCCGTGAGTCACAGTAATTTTACTGGGAAAATAGGTTTGTATAGAGTATATATTTGGAAGGAGGTATTTTATATGATCGGCTATATTCCAAATTACGTTACGAAAGAAAGAGTGAACTTCACTTTTTCTATCATAAAATAGTACTTTGAGAAAATGAGATGAATGTACCTTGGCGACTTTAAAATTTTGATAATTATGTGTTGACATTTGAGCTCCAAAAATCGTAACAATAATGTGTATTTCTTTAATATTTTTTTTAAATTGCTAAAATGGAACAAGTCTCATAAAAAATCTCAGAGTCTCTAAACGTGCTAAGATAATAAAATCCAAAGATTAACAAATCTCCATTTTATTCCGATGCAATGTGATAAATCCAAGGAACACCTGCTAACAATTATAGCAAGATTTAAGACAGTCTTCCAACGAAAGCTAAAGTCGTAAATTCAAGGAAAATCCAAGAAAATCCATAATCCAAAAGGTAATTTATAGCTTCGTATCTTAAACTTACATATTCAAAATGCACCCCATTGCACGTCGATTGTAGATCGAACAAGTCAACTCCTTGCAGTTAATTTATTGCTCTGGGCCGGCCGAGAACACTGTATTTCATTTACAATCGCTATTTTGCATTAGAAATCTTGTATTACGCGTCGTCTATATTTTATTTCACTTCGTTTTCTTTTAAAATGATATACATGGCGACCATTATTTAACACAAGTATAACGTGCGATGTGTCCTGCAAGTGTCCGTTGTCAAAATAAAGTCTAAAACAATAAAAATACAAAATGTATTAACAAAGTAAATTGTAATTGTCGCATTACAATTTACCAATGGTCAAAACCAATACTTCGAAGTATCGGTTTTCACCATTGGCGGATAATAAATAGTTGAAGAAACTTGCCAATATGGGTCTTTTTATGAATAATCAAATAACGGCAAATGTCAGGCAGCCTACAAAAACGCTGTACCCTATTTCTCTTTCCACGTGCAGGTGAAGTTTGCTTTGACTCTAATAAATCATAGTGAGCTACGTATACCACATACAAACGATCTAGATGTACATGAAAATATTTTTTATTAGATAGAACACGCATATTTTTTTACTATTTGGTATGCTTGTAACATGTGATATTTGCATTTGGATTGCGGCTATTATGTCCTTAGAGGCATGCAAAAAATATTTCGTGTAGTGCTATTTACTACATGTTAGCTAGCATGTGCAATTAGTTGGTATTGTGCAATATACAAGCATGTGCACTCCCTATGTGGCTTCCGCAGATGCCTGAGAAAAGCAAAGTTTCTAACATATATGAAAGAGACAAAAAAATGTTTTTATGTTCTACTTTGGGATGTAAGTGGATCATCAACATCTTTGAACCAAAGCCAACCTTACCTGCACCTGGTGGCCCCTGCTGTCTGACAAACGAGGCTCTGGGGAAAAAAGAGGTAGTGCATAGCGTATTTTTTAAGCTGGGACTGGGGAAGTACTTCCACCTCACAGAATACCGCAGCCAAATAACAATTCCCTTGAGGGTTGTTGTGTTCCTGCGAGTGAGTGAGGTCACCAGAAAGAAAGAAAGGAAGCAGTATAGGTTGGCAATGGATCGGCGACCCCTTGGTGTTGCTAATCTCCATGGGCGGTGGTGATTGCTTTCCATCAGTTGAGCTACATGCTCGTTTGTCCCCCTCTCACATAAAAAAGTATTAGTTTATTCTACTAGTAACAGCGCAGCAAAGAAATTAACCAGGTGTTTTCTAAAACTTGATTAACAGTGCCATACTCGAGCCATTACCACCACGTTTCACGAAGCAATGGTCGCGTGCTCGCACCAATTTGTGTAGACGCCTTATCGCGACTCTAATGTTCAGTGTAATGCCGCTTCCGACATGAAAACTGTTCAGGACTCATTGTTACGAAGGCCTCTTTAAACTGTGTGTGGCTAAACTCGCGTATAGGAAGTCAACAGTTACCGTTCGACGCTTTTGTACTGGTGTTGGTTGTGATTAGTTTGACCGTAGTTGGTAAATGGACGTGTCAGCTGCGTTGTGTGTGAATGGAAATTTATTTAGGTGTATGTTGTTCATTCCGTCACACGTGTTTGCTTTATTTAGCGCTGCTTGTAGCAGTTTTGGCAAAAGTTACATGCAAGCGTGTGGCCGCTTGGATAGGATTATATTTTATCTTTTTTATAGGAGGCCCTAAAAATATATTGACTACCGCTTTATTTAGACCTGTTTATATATTTTATTTAAAATCTTCAACCAGAACGTCCTCCCTGCTATGGGCGACGGTGCAGAGATTCGGACGCTGACCGTCGAATTGGCTCATAATTTAAAAGTCGCACTGCAATCGATTGAGAGAGATATTTCTCTAAAGTATCGCATCCAGAACCAGGAAGTTCGACGGGTAACTAAAGTTAGTAATAAAGTTAATAAATATCCGTAGCCAAATTACACACTGCCGTCTAGTTCTAAACCAACCAACCGAAGCTTGTATTATGGATATTATTAGGTTGGGGAAAAGTCTTTTCGTATTTTATATGAAAATTCAAAACATTTTTTAATAAAGTTTATTTACATTTAACTAAAGTATGTAGGTGCCATTTTGTTCGATAACTTTTTGCCATCTTGTAGGTACAGACATGATCCCATTACTATAGAAATTTTGGAACTTCTGTTTAAAAAACCACGACAAGTGGTTTTGGTAGTCTTCTCGTGATGTTAACCTGACATTGCCTAAAGAATTCTGAAGAGACCAAAACAGGTGGAAATCAGAAGGTGCAAGGTCAGGACTATACGGCGGATGCATTAACACCTCCCAGTCAAACTCTCTTAATTTTTGCTAAGTGGCTAAAGATGTGTGAGGTCTAGCGTTATCATGATGCAAAATCACACCCCTTCTGTTAATTAATTCCGGCCGCTTTCTCTCAACTTTTTGCTTTAATCTCATCAGTTGTTCACAATAGAGTTCAGAATCGATAGTCCTGCCTGGCGGTAACAGCTCATAATGAATAATGCCCTTCCAATCCCACCATACACACAGCATCACCTTGTTGCGGGTTAACCCGGGTTTTGCCAGAGTCTGTGAAGCCTGACCGGCCTTTGACCACGACCTTTTTCGCACGTTCTTGTCGTACGTGATCCACTTTTCATCACCAGTTATAAGCTTCTTCAAAAACGGTTCGCTTTCATTACGTCTTAGTAAAGAATCGCAAATGAGTACACGGTTCATTAGGTTTCTTTCAGTGAGATCGTGAGGCACCTAAATATCGAGCTTTTTAGTGTACCCAGCTTTTTTCAAATGCGCCAAAACTGTTTTGTGGTCAATTCCTAATTCTTCAGCTACGTCATAACTACTGATATGCCGATCTTGCTCCATTTTTTCAAAAATGGCATCAATTTTATCCGTAGCAGGGCGACCAGAGCGACGTGCATCTTTCACATCAAAATTTCCTGATTGAAAACGCTTAAACCAAATTTGTGCTACTCTCACAGACACTGCACTAGGTCCATAAACGTCACAAATTTTTTTCGCAGCTTGCGTTGCATTGTTACCTTTTTTGTAGTAAAATTTTAAAATGTATCGAATTTCTTCATTAGATTCACTCATCTTGACAGTAAAAAAAACAAATGAAAATCACACATTTACCTAATTTGAATTTGGAATTATCTTTTTTAAAATTTAAACTTTTTAAAGATATCAAAACCTGCCAGATACAAATGGTATAACCAAAGAGATTTTATTACAAGTTCATACATACTATAATGCGAAAAGACTTTTTCCCCTACCTATTATATAGTTATATAATAGGTAGGGGAAAAAGTCTTTTTATCAGTTGATAAATATACTAAAATACATTTTCTTTTGTTAATACATACCGACCGACCGCATTAAAAAAGTAGCATAAAGTTTTGAATTGGCTGGATGCAGAAAGTTTTGAATCGCTTATGTTACAAGTGCACAGCCTTTCCAAAGAAGAAGGTCCATTCAGCATTCAGTAAATACAGGTTGATAATAATATATTTATAATTTCGCGAAACACCCTCTTTACAAATAATCAATTTTACTTTAGGGAACACGAAAACAGTTTTTAAAAGGATATTATTTCAAAACGACACTGTTATTGAATGTAAAATTAATATTAATTACAAAAAAGGTAGGGCCTTAATTATCCAATCTACAAATTTCTCTCAAAACAAAAAGAAACAACCGGTACCTAACAGTTAATATCCATTTAGACCAGATAGAATAAAAGACACACGTATACAGTTTCAACAAACCGACAGTTTTATTAAACATTACAAGAATAAATTGACGATAAAATACATATTTCGCGTGTCGGCGCAAGCAGGTGCTCAGATCAGAATTTGTCCCGTCAGCAAACATAACACGGGCCATTATTACAGTTGCGTCAACTTCCCTTATATACCGGGAGCTGACTCTTGAATTTTAGTCATTTTTATAAAGGCTACAAAAATGTCTACACCTTTTAGATTTGGTTTTATTACATCACTAACAATCACACAAACTATTATTGGATTTTTCATTAATAATATTTTAATAAATAGATTTCCTTATTTGGATATACAGATTCATTAGTAATAAAGTCTTTTGCTACTACATTGTAATTAAATTTGAAATACTGTTAAACCGGGATCGAAAAGAAATCGGTTTTTAAAAGTAGTTTAATTAAGTGACACAGTATTGTTTAATCACGAATTTATCTTTTTACTGAATTCTTGTTATTTTAATAATGTACTATCGTTTTATTACATTGAAGTTTTATAAAGGTTTCTGATATAGATTGGGATACGATATAGAAATATATGAATTTATAAAAACAATACACATATTTACCAACCACTTAAAAATCACTTTACTTAACCAAGTTCCCTCTTACTCAACATTTACATTAACTGACTTCATAGACTTATTTTTATCTCAGAAAACGTAAAAATCACATTCTCGAATATAAGAAAATAAAAAAAATATATATAAAAACTATTATGCACGTAAACCATGATTTATTGACTACCTATTTTTAAATCAAAATTTTCCACCGTTAGCTCCAGGTATAACATTTCGGAGGTCGAACCGCGATGTGAGGCACGGAAGAAAACAGTTTTTCATTGATTCAGTGGCACATCTGGCGAGAAAACGCCTCGGGCTTTCCATTCTGATGACCTGACTTGACATTTTTATTGCGCACCATATTTTCTACGGCCTCCAAGGCATTCAGTTATGGAAGAGACGTAAAATATCGCAGAACTTGGAAGAGGACACGACAGATATTATGATATTACCGACACGATATATTGAAGAACTTTTGGGCAATGTGATACTCGATAGTGCTTACATAGTTTCGTTTTTATCTCAGTTTTGCTATGAAGATTTTTAGTGATCCGTTGCAAAATTTGCAAAAAAGGAAATCTAATCGATTTTCTATACATGTCACAAATATTTTTCTCAAAGAGTAGGTACTCTATATACTTGTAACATACATGTTGGTCAGTGATAAGCTAAAAAATAAACTTGAATTTTTGGAGGGCACATTTTTGAGAAAAAAAGTAAAAGATTAGCCCTTGTTGCCGAGAAAGTTTGAGTAAAAATCATATTTTGAGCATTCAGGATAATTATCAGAAATTAATGTATACAGGTTGTTATCAAGACAATAAAGTATTTTTACGTCATTATAATAGCACTCAAATTTGGCGAGCTCGGTGGCGTAGCGGTCAATGACGCGGCTTCGACACCAACGCTCGTGGGTTCGTAACCCACATAGGACAAACATTTGTGTGCATGAACATGTCTGTTTGTCTTAGTCTGAGTGTTTTCTATGTATCATAAGTATGTATTTACAAAAAAAATGTATTTATGTAAAAAGTAGCAGCGAAAAGTGGTAGGAATGACCATTGCTAGTTTTCGCTTATATTTCTACTACAAGAGCCTTAAGTTCTTTACCGTTTGACGTTTTGAAGTTGTCTTTATGCGTATTGGTGTCTCACGTGTATTCTTAAATGCTGATGTATCCCTAAGCGTATTGGTCAATATACATTTAGTTGTAATTTTACGTAATAATCCTTCAACGTCAGAATGTTTAATAATAATCATGGGCTATCATACTATACAAGTAGCTCGAGTATGGAACTGTTAATGAAATCTTAGAAAACACCTGGTTAATTTCTTCCCTGCGCTGCTACTAGTAGAATAAACTAATAGAAAAAAAAGTATTTTTTAATCTCTATGCTATGGTTACTCTATGCTGAAACTTTGCTTATCTCAGCCATCCGCGGACACCAGTTGGACGAGAATACACATGCTTGTATAGTGCATAATACCAACTCGTTGCACATGCTAGCTAACATGTAGTAAAGTCGACGAGCTCGGTGGCGTAGCGGTCAATGACGCGGCTTCGACACCAACACTCGTGGGTTCGATTCCCACATAGGACAAACATTTGTGTGCATGAACATGTCTGTTTGTCTTAGTCTGGGTGTTTTCTATGTATCATAATATATCATAAGTATGTATTTACAAAAAAAAATGTATGTTTATCAGTTGTCTAGTACCTATAACACAAGCTTCGCTTACTTTGGACCTAGATGGCGCTGTGTAATTTGTATGACAATATTTATTTATTTAAATACCATTTTTGCACGCCTCTTAGGATATAAAGGCTGCAATCCATTTGCAAATAGCACTTGTTACAAGCATACTAAAAAGGAAAAATATGCGTGTCCTTTCTAATTAAAAAGATTATGATCTAAATCTAGATCATATGTATGGGGAGTTCGTGGCTCACCGCGAGTTTCAAAGACAAAGGCTTTAGCTCCAAAGATTCTGGTGAGCCCCTTACACCCCAAACGTGTATGTAACCGGTAACCCCTATACGTGTAAGTAAGTACTACCTTGTCTGGACGTTACTTATACCTTAATTGTATAAATAATAATGTTAGTACTTTTAATGTGGCATTAAACATGCCTTCATCACGTAACCTTACCCACTTGTTGTTAGGCATATTGTTAAAAAAAACTCACATAAAATGACAAGCTAATTGCAAAATTTGCAACAAAAAAAGACTTTTATCTGATCGCATTACAAGAAACTGGGCTTTAACTCCATCAAACAAGAAACAACTTAATTAAGATGCTTCTTTTTACCCTCAAATGATGGAATTACCATCAAGAACTAATTTAAACTTGCTCATTTGTTTCCACAAAGGGAACTTCAGAACTGTCAAACTGCGCGGCCACGGGTGCTCTAAAACAAAACACAATTTGTCATGATTGATCAAAGAAACTGTGAAACAAAGAGTGGAAATTCACAAAAGCTACATTTTAGTCAAAGATTTTTTTTTATAAATTGTTGTCTTTGAGGATTGATTGTGGGCGATTGGGTATAACGCTGTTTTTATATTGTCATTGTGAATTTTATGGACAACTTGTGCGATTATCATGAGATATATAAGGTCATTTTACATCAAGTGTGAACATTAATATGGTAAGATGATCTAACCACTTCGCATCAGGCGGGCCGTATGCTTATCTGCTACGCCACGCAGTATGAAAAAAAAAGAAGACTGGCAATATGTTCTGTCTAGTTAATAGGTTTTCAACAAAATGCCGAGATTTCACATCTACCGAGCAAGTGGTGGCAGATGGGGGAGGAAGGTATTAGAGTGGAGGCTGCGCGTGTAGGACAGCGAAGTGTTGCACGCTCTCCTTCTATATACGATGATGATGATGATGATGATGATAAGAAGCCGTCTGGAAGCGGCTGAATGCGGAAGGCGGAGGATCGTATTTGGTGGAAAGCATTGGGGAAGGCTTATATCATTATCTTAAATTGTAATATTCATTTTTATGTTATAATAAATAAATAAATAAATAAATAAATCCAGCAGTGAGTTGATACAGGCTGATGATGATGATGAATAATACCAATACTATAATACAATAACAACGAATAGGTACGTGAATTTCTACATAAAGCCTCCACTTTCGTCTAAAACTTAGGATATGTACTCACATGTACACACATTAGTGCACTTCATTTTTGGTATCAGTTTGTTCTCTCAATTGCCTATCTTTACTATCCTACATCTATGACTGTAATCATATTATTCATGATTTATGCAACAAATGCACTGTGACAGTGGGACCGCGAATCAGCCACGCGTCATTATAAATGAATGACAACAAATGTAATCAATTTGATTGTAGCCTTTCATATCAACAAATGGGTTTGAATATTGCTCGTTGATTTCATACAATTCACTGTCCTAAAACAGTTACCGTAGCTTATGAATGCTTATAAAAGGAGTAAGTAGGGAGGAGCTACTGCGTTGCGTTGGTATTATATGTTGCCAGTGTAAATATGGCTACAGTAAGCGCTTCACATCTGGCGGGCCGTATGCTCGTCTGCCATCCAATATAGAAAAAAAAACTCGTATGTTGACAGAGATGTTAAGAAACTCCATCCACTGCTGGGATGCTGGTCTCCTCTCAATAGAAAAGGTTTAGATGCCAAATAGTGGAGCTCAGAATTTTCAATCGCTTTTTTTCCACGTAGGTGACAAAGAAGCGTACGGCTTGTCGCGCGCTGCCGACCGTCTAAGAATCTCTTCATGCCCTTTTTGAACATGGGGCTTTTCTTTTGCCAGTAGTTTTCGAGAATAACTTCGACAGGGAGCTTATTCTACAAATTGATAGACCGTGGGAGAAATACCCTCTGAAATCGAACGGAAAGGGTTGCGTAGACCATTTCGGTTCTAAAGTGTGAGGACTTAGCTTAACTACTATCATCAAATGAAAACAGCCGGGACGGCTTAATGTACCCTTTGAAACGCGGTGGAACTCGAGATAAATAAAGCCATTAATAGACAGGCTAGGGTCGACGTTGCTTGACTTACGTGTTCGATGAGACTGACATGCGCAATGACACCATATTACAAAATATGTCATGCAAATGTATTTTCCATACATATATTTGACATACACAATACACGTATACATAATGTATGTCAAATTTCTTACCAATCCGTTCAACCCCTGAAGTAACAAACATCCAAACATCCTCAGGAGCTTTCATATATATTTTTAGCCTGGTAGAAATAGGATTAGTCTAAAACAATACAAAGAGTTCACTCAATTAAAATCATCTTCTTCATCAACCCTTATTCACCCCACTGCTGGGATACGTTTCTCTCCTCAATCGAAGGGGATTAGAGCATATTCCACCACGCTGCTCAACTGTGGATTGGCTGACGCCAGTGTTTTCAAACCGCCTAACGGTCACTGACTGACTGAACAACGGTCATCTACCGACAACAGCCCGGACCTACGGCTTAACGTGCCCTCCGAAGTACGGAGAAGTTCTAGATAAATAAACCCATCCATGTGCAGGCTACTGACGACGTTGCTTAACTTGTGTGTTCGATGAGAATGACACGCGCAACGACACCATCGAGCTCCTCATCATTTAATAATTTAAAATATCTTTGGATAATTTATTAATTGTGTAAAACAAAAAAAATAAAATTATTAAAAGAGAACGTGAGTTCTGAGAGTTTGTATGTGTGAGTAATTTACGGAACTATTGCAACTGGTAGGAATATTTGGAGATTTTTTCCAATTATCGATACCGGTTGGGATATGTGGAATGTCCCCCCCCCCCATCCGATTAACGGCTAGCGGGCATAAAATTTGCAATGATTTTTCAACTTAAATTGTACTTTATTTTAGAAGTGATTTTAATCGATTGTTTAGAAGTTTTATATTCATGTTTTATATTGTGTCAATTTTGTAGGACTCAATCATGTTTAAAGAAAAAAAACGCAAAGTAATTTTGTAATCGACATTTAGAAAGAGCTCTAGTGAGACTACTGTCACTTTGAATACACTTTTGTGCGAATTTGATTCACACGGCAATTTACGAATACGTACAAACAATTTCTATCTTCCAAGTATTACTAGAACGTTCACACTGTACCCGAGATAATCGTATGTATATGTAGTGTGTACGTACGTAAACATCCGACGTTGGAAGGTACATCAGAATAAATAATGGGTAGATAAAATTTAACATCCAGTGAATTTTTCGAAATTTCCGCCCAAATAAATATTATCAACCAAACATCAGAAATTGCATAAAAATCGAATAAAAATTAAAACATTTTTTTTCTCTCAACCCAGTTGAGCATAAACAGGGCGATAAATATTCATGAGGGAAGTAAGCCTTCTTGTCATAGCCTTGAGAGCCTGATGGATGGCGTGCTGTTCTGCCGCATTTGTAGCCCACCTATGTATACTAAAACTAGAGTCTTGAAAAGTATGACATACATTTTCTTCGGCAAATAATTTGATTTGTGGAATTTATATGTATTGTTGTTACTACTTACTAATAATTAAAAATATATAATTAAAATAAAAATTAATTATGGCTAACTATATATACAAACAAAAGGGAAATAACATAAAATAATTAATAGTAAAAAATATAATAATCTAAAGAGCGTCAAAAATTTTTTCCGCATCGTCATCAAAAGGTAAAGTGGCCAGAAGGCTAGCAGCATTGCCACGATGGATGGCAATGCTTATTCGCTGAACGAGATACAGGCCAGTCCTCTGATTGCGGGAAGAGTCGACCAAACGTTTGAGATGTTTTGTCACTATATTTTGTTCAGTGAGCTGCCGCCGTCACTGAACAAAATATAGTTTTCAAACGGAGTTGCGATAGTAAATAATTTTGTACATAACAAGAAGACAATATTTTAGGAGATTATAGTTAATATTTGTTAATTATGCATCAGATTATTGTAAAAAATGGATACTTTTGGCATTCCAAAAATGGATTATATTAACGTCTGAATAGCAACTGAAGTATTAATGCGATCGTGCATAAGGGTATTTATATCTTTGTTATTGCCTGACGTTTCGACCAGGTTGCACCCGGTGTGGTCACAGGTTGACTATCTCAGCAATATCCCTTTACCTACGTTACCGAGGTCGATGAATCTTCATCTACCCCCGAGATCATATTAATTCCCGTTATTATTTTCATAAATGCAACGCGAGAGTTTAAAAGTTATTAATCTTTTGTATTGTTACAAAATAACAATAAATTATAATATAAAACTTTAAATATTATCTCTGTTAACATAAAAACAGTATCTATTTTACATTAAGCACTTCTTTTGCTAAACTGAAAATCGACGTGGTATATAAAAAAATCTTGTCTATATTGAAAAGTACTGAAGTATAGAATTAAGCCCATTCATTCACAAAGAATTTCGTGGTATACAATTTGTTACGCAAAACAGATAAACATAACACGGCAGTCTTATCGAAGTGCGAGAGATTTCCGCCAAGATTTCCCGCATTTCGCGTATAACGGAACGGATACGCCTATATCTAGGAACGCACCCCAGGGAAAGGCGCCACGCGGCAATAGCGAAGGGTACTTTTGGCACATTTATCTTGGTTCTGCCGTCGAAAAATAATGAGAGTTAAACGGTTAACATCAACCGCATCCGTTCTGAACCAGAGCCAATGGCTGATGATTGATTTCTGTGATATACCAGATACGGCTCTCGATAATAGACTTATTTACTTTAAAAAGTATCTACATTATTTTAAATTATCTTCTTTCTTTTGATTTACATCTCTTTCACCAAGTGATTTATATTGTTACTGAAATCTCTATAAAAATACTCGTAAAGATGAATCTTTTGTGTCTGTGGGAGAAATAAGTGGTGTATGTATAAATAAATTAAAAAAAGTAAATAATTCCTGAAGAAATTGGACAGTACCATCTGTCATGTACATAGTCTCAAACGAAGTAAAGCTTGTGCTCGGGTACTAGATAACCGGTACATATTGCATTGAAAACACCCATACCAAGAGAAACAGACATGTTTATGCAATCAAATGTTTATCGGGGATCGAACCCGCGACCTCGGAGTCAAAGTGGCCGTCGCAAGCCAATCGACTACCGGGCTCATCAATCACTATCAGATTGGCGTACGTTTGTACTTTTTAAGTTAAGATGGTCTATTTTCGTTCTAAAAAATACCTACATTTACCTATGTTACCTACTACATTTACCTATGATAAAGTTGTATTATTTTTTATTGTTGCAGGTATTCAAGACTAAAAATTGCATGCTCAAAAATGTGCTTCATTTTCTACTTTGGTATGTAACACAAAAAAAATTGTTTCAAATTTATCTCCTTTTCATATTATAGTCATAGAACAAGCGTGCAACCCGCCTTATGGTAAGCAGTTATCGCAGCCTATGTAAGCTTGCTATACCTGCAAAATTCCTATCACATTTTTTGAAGAACCCCATGCTATTGACTCAAGGAAAAAGTTTGATATGTACCATATATGTATTTCATAGCGCACGGCAGAATACCTTTCAGAAACCACATCAAATTAAGAAGAAAAAGAATATACTTGTATTGCGTAGGAAAGTTAAATTGTGCGTGATATTTTTAGAAATACTCGTATATATGGAACTGACCATATGGGCCTCCTTTGTTAAAACGCATTTCAGCTTCAAACATTTCCTCAAAGCGAAAAAACATAATACAGGGCTGGCTATTAGAAAGGGGTGTGCAAGTACATAAGCCTCCAATAATAAAGTATAAATGATGAGGGCGAAGAAGGGTGGTTCGCGAGTGATCCATCGAGGCCCACAAAGATTTATGATAAGAACCGAACTTACGGATGTCACCACCCACCGCGAGAGTCCCTATTCCCGAGTACCCACTGAGTTTGGTCGGGTTTATTTAGCTGTGAATTCGTACTGATAACGTTGGCGTTTTGTATCTTTATGCCTTTGTCAGTAAGTCGGATTGGATATAATATTTTATGGCTTTATATTTGTTGGTAATATTTTAGCTTTTCTCCATATAAGTTATTAGAGCGTTGTGGCGACGAGATAATTCTTTGAATTGTCCTCGGAGGGATGGGAAAAGAGTTTTGAAAAAAGAAACTATTTTTTCCCTTATTTCTAAAGGCACTTGTCCCACCACGCCGGGGAGGAAACGACCAACTATCGACCAATTTTCAAGAAACGTATAAGAGATATAGAATGAAAGAGATGCATATATGCATAGTCAAGCGCTTTCTGTTCACAGTGTTCACGCAGCCGGCGGAAATTATATACATATAAATATTCCTGGTCAACTTACACATCGCCATCTAATCTCAAATTAAGCAAAGCTTGTACTTTCTCGTAGATGTCGAATTAATATACTAAAATCCATTTTTTTGTATAAATACTCAGACCAATGAAAAAGTCTTTTTATCTATTTATGTCCCATATTTAATATCGATCTCCACCCTTACTCATCCCACTGCTAGGATACTGGTCTCCCCTCAGACAAAGACGTTTAGAGCATACTCCACTACGCTGCTCAAGTGCGGGTTGGCAGAGGCCAGTGTTTTCAAGCCGCCTAAAGACCACTGATTTGGCTTAACGACTATCATCTAATGACAACAGCCGGGATTATCGACTTACCATGCCCTCCGAAGCACGTAATTTATGTAATTATAATAAAATTACCGTTACATTGTAAGAAGTTGCGATCGAGTGTAGATAGAGTTATATTTTTTAACCCCCGACGCAACAAGAGGGGTGTTATAAGTTTGACGTGTCTGTGTGTGTGTGTGTGTGTGTCCGTGTCATCATAGCTCCGGAACGGATGAAGCGATTTCAATTTAGTTTTTTTGTATTAAAGGTATGTGCGAGTGTTCTTAGACATGTTTCATGAAAATCGGTTGAGCCGTTTAAAAGTTGTGGGGGGCAAAAGGGGGGAAGAATAACCGATTATCTGCAAATATACTCGAGTGGGGTCTCAAATGAAAGCGCATCACGTGCATATTACAAAATAATAAGTTCAATGAAAATCGCCAATGAGTATGTACCTATAAAAGTATAAATTAAAAAAATAAATTAAAAATTAAAAAAAAAACCCCGACACAAAAACCTAAGTTCCCTCTAAAAAGTAAAAAATAATAAAAGTAACTCAATCTTAAAGTACCTAAGTATGTATTAATAATTCTAAAAAAAATACGTCGCGTTAGGGGACCGGTCCTAATTATTTATTATCAACGATTTTTTTTTCATAAGTATCACATGCACATGCCTAACTATAGATAGTCTTTTATCCAAGATTTATTATCATTTTTTTGTGTTAAAGTTAAAGTTAATTGATGTTAAAGTACATAACTACAACTCGGAAAATAGGAATAACGGAATGACGGAAAGTTGATTGATTCTAGCTGATTCTTCTGATGATTAGTTAATGTAATTTTGTGACAAACTGTACTTTATTGTACACTAACATAACATTTTTGAGTTTAAAAAAAGAAGAAGAAAATGCATTACATTAATTAACCGTTTTAATTACACTACGATGGGTACAATACGACCCAGTAGAGTAATCAGGGCGAATTAGTGATTCGGTTGACCCGGTTAACTGCTGGCGCCATGTTTTGCATTAATTTGCTCAATGTCGTGTTTAGCTACAGCGCTCCCCATCTGCCCATCCAATGCAAATTGTCGATCGGTGTAAATACACAAAGTTATTTGAATTCCGGATGTGGGTTAATGAATTAGATACGTAACAGTAATATTGCGGTAGATAATTAAAACGTTCGGTGTTATTTGTTTGCAAATGCTTGCTTATAATTACAGCGGATACATTCTAATTGTCTACCTGATTGAGATACTATTGACACAGATGGCAAATATGGTATTAGCCTAGTTCGCAAACAGTTGTTTAGTACTGTAAATTACATAACTGCCCGCATGGAGTCACCGGTAACCCCAAATTATGTGAATAATTTTGAATATATATTAAATATATAAGTAAATAAAACTATGTATTTTATTATTAATAATATCTAATATAAAAACAAGCTAATTTAAAATAAGTATCAAAAATTAACAATTTGTACTTTTATCAAGATCAAAGTTAAGATCAACTACCCTATGCTTCCAGCTAATGATCCCCTGTGCAACAACTAGACTACTAGTAAATAAATAAACGTAGTATAAGATCTATTAGTAGGCCGTCGTTTTTGATATTACGCGAAATACCGCTTTCGCTAAAGATACCTATGTCGTTAAGACATATTAAAATGCTAAAAGGTATTGAAACTCCATTAAAAACTGTAATAAAATTAAATAAATAACATTAGTACTTATATAAATACACATAGTTAAATGTGTTATCTTTTGCATGGCTATTCGGCAATCGAGCGGGGCTTCCGCGTACCGAACGCGGAAGCCCCGCTCGATTGTTTCGTCTATACTAAACTCAAAGTCCAAGCGGAATTTAAGTAAACAGACTTCTTCTTTGTCGCTTCACTCTTATCAGAGTGGTCGTGGTTATCATGATGAGGCAGCAGACAGGACTTGCCTTACGACTTCTCGCCACCTCTGCCTGCTGGTCGTCAATCGGGTACATTCGTGTACCGGGGCACCCACCGCCGCCTTCATCTGATCGATCCAACGCGTGGGGGATCTGCCCCATACAAAATAAAATAAACTATAATATAGGTTTTACTATTAATATAGGTATGCATACTATAACATATTTAATTACAATTTATCGTAAAATTTATTATTGTAAAATTAATACGTTATCCCCAGCTCGGTGGTTGTTGAAAATGAGGCAAACGAGAGAGGAAAGTTCTATAGTGGAACGAAGCCCTCCCTCTATTAAATCGACCGTTTTTTCAAGGGAACGGCCGTAAATAAACGATTTATCATTAATATTTTAAATAGTTTCTAAAACAATTACATATTCTATCCCAATAAATATAACTGAGTATAGTAGTCCTGTCAGTGACTACAGCTAAACTTTCCACAATTGCCTACAAATCTTCGTGACAATATAACAGGAACAGGCTCTTTCAAAACCTAACTTCAAAATGCAGTTCGGATTTGAAGAAATTCGATTTATGTTTACCATCTCCGCTGCCGACGGAATACCATGTTAACATAGCCTAACGGGCCCGAACAATGCCTTCCATGCGGGCAGTACAGATCAACTTGCAAATACTGATAAACTTCAACTTTCAACCCTATCCACCTTGGATAAAGTTGAAAATCTATCGTAGTTCACGGTTAGAGTAACTACAGCCGAACAATCATTCATGTAAATGGTATTCCACCGCACCGACATTACGTAGTTTGCCCTCGATATGTAGGCAAGTCAGAATGAATGGATTAGCCGAATCCTGCATCGATAATGCGTTTTAAAATATACCTGTACCAGCGCAGCAGATTTATTCGACGCATTGAAAAATAATCATTTTTATACGGAGTCTGGTGGCGTACATACAGCTCTACTGATGTGAAGCGTTTACCAAAGCCATATAAGCGATCGTGACATGAAATATTTCGCGCGCAGCCACCATCACTGCCAAAGCAGCAACTTTATCCTTCTTGGTGATCTTACTCACTCGTAGGAACACAACAACCCTCAAGGGAGTTATTATTTGGCTGCAATATTCTGCGTGTCTATTTATTAGTTACAACATTTATATGCAAGAACAGCTGGACCAATTTTTATGATCTTTGATTTGTTGAATTTGTCTCCATCCCGAACAGCGGAATAGATATCAGATATATCATATATCAGAAAAAAATATGATGATGTTGTCTGGACAAGGTTTGTATGGGAGATCCACCCACAGGAATGAGATGAAAACGAGGAGATTGAGCCGCAGCAAAGCCGGGCCTCTTATAAAATATTAATTATAGGATAACTGAGACATAAAGTAGACAATAAAACAATTCTACGTTATATAAATATTTTTATAAATGGAAACATTCACCTCACTCGCCTAGGTGGCTGAGGTGAATTTTTCCATTTTTTAAAATATTTATAATGTTCTGGCAAGTTGGCCGACACAACTATATAAATAATAATAATTCTACGTTTATCGAATGTTACATTATGTATACAACTATATGTGTATATATATATATATATATTGTGGAGATAAATCCACTGAAGTAGGTGCGTACAACAGTTATCAAAAATGCATGTTACTACCCAGATTATGTGCATCACCTTATCTTATCTTAGTGTGGATCTAGTGTTGCAACACTGGTCACACGTCGACCCTCATGGATCTTTTGTGCTCTTCATAATCCTTCAGTCACTCTCCCATGCTTGTCTGGAGATATGTTCCATGTACTTCAGTATGCCGCTTATTAGGAAGAGTCTGTAGTTCTCTAGGTCCGGGTATGCCTTTCCTAGGATTTCCATTCGTTTGCCGGCTAGGGCGTCATATTGGCACATCAAGTGTTTCATGGTCTCGTTAGACACTTTGCATGTTCTGCACTCTGGGCTATCAGCAGGTCTCTCTTGTTTAGGTGTCCGTGACAGGCATAATGTCCCGTGTGCAGGCAGTATACTCAACATTGCTAACTTTCAGGGTATACTTGAGTATAGACGGCTACAATGCCCAAAAATTGACAGTAATATTTTTCCGGTGAATCCATGTAATTAAGTATTGTACATTTGTGCCTTTCTGTATTCCACTGTAACTTCTGGATCCCCAAATATTTTTATCTTGTGTTCCTTACGTATATATTTTCTGATTTCTGGAGACCCCTTCCTCTTCTAATATTTCATTAACTCTTGTAGAATAGTAATAATTTTATTTCTACAAAATTGGTAGGTACAATCTGTACTATCAATTTTGTAGAAAATAAAAGCAAACGTAAAATAACTCAGTTTTTTATTTAACTTTTTGGTAAGGATGGTAAGCAGTCATCGCAGCCTATGGACACTTGCGTCAGCAGAGGCATCACTCGCCCGTTGCCGACCATGTAAAAACTTCTTTGCGTCTTTATTGAAGAACCCCGTAATGTAGTCTCCTGGGAAAACCTTGCCAGGAACTCTCAAGTTGTGGAATGGACATTCCACAACTTGAGAGTTCAAGGTAGTAAACTCGTCTGGAACTATATAGTACGCGCTCAATTAGGTTCCAATGTGTGAAAATGAATTTCCTGTCTATGACGAGCGGTGCGACTATAGAAACAACTCCTCTGAATATAATCCATTGTACTTTTGTTATGTTTAGTGTACATAATCCATTGTAATTTGTTACTTGTTGTGGTAGAATTAGCAAAGATAGGCCAAGTTTTTCTTCAAAATTAAGGGCTCGATACCGTCCAAGTTTGATATACTCATTCGTAAGATCATAACGATATCATAGGAAATAGCCGCGATATGCTTCCGCGATATGTAACCCTTACAACGTTAGGTAAGGGTAGGCTCCCAGCCGGACTGCTTCATATTATGTAGATGACTTACCTTTCCGTGCCTCGTGCCCTTAACAAGATGCACCACGTATTAAGGAGGTTGGCTTGGGCTCTAAAGTTTACGGCGTGGGGATAACAATATAGTAAAGAATGAATGGCTAAATATTATTACTAAGTATGTTTTTGTATTTGTAATTTTAATTTAGTTTTTAGTTCTAATTTTTAATTAGGTTTAATTAAAATTTGTTTTAGACTGTTTTACTTTAACATATTTTCATGTTATAAAAATCACAGAATGTTAAGATTTCTGCAATATTTTTTGTCACATGGTTGTTTTCTAATTTTTAAGTTAGTTTAACTGTTTAACAATATCTAAAACACAGGCTAACAGGTCTTTAAAACAATTAATGAAGTAATTACTTAACAATCAACTCTAATAAAAACAATTCACGCAAAACATCAATTCACACAAAAAATACTATATTCCGTGACAGTCAGTATCTCATTAAATTGAAGGCCAGACGTCTTTATCAACAAACTAAATATTCATACATTCGCTCGTTGAAGCTAGTTTTATTCGAGACACCGAACGCGATGGACTTCAAAGACAAAGTTATCATTATAACCGGAGCTAGCTCAGGGATTGGCGCAGCTGCGGCCTTGATGTTTGCCAACCAAGCTGCCAAACTTGTACTCGTTGGTAGAAACGAAGCTTCATTAAAAGATGTCGCAGCAAAATGTGAAACTGCAAGTAAAACCAAACCACTAATCGTAAAAGCCGAATTAAGTGTTGATAATGAAGTCAAAAATATTGTAAACAAAACAATAGAAACATTCGGACATATTGATGTGCTAGTGAACAATGCTGGTGTGGGAGTCACAGGAAGTATTCGCGACGGAGTAGAGCTTTATGACCGAGCCATGGCAACGAACGTAAGAGCTGTTTACTTACTAATCAGCCTTGCCATTCCACATCTCATTAAAACAAAAGGAAACATAGTAAATGTTTCTAGTGTAGCTGCCTTCAAGCCAATTAGAGATGTCAATTTCGTACCATATTGTACGTCTAAGGCTGCTCTTGATATGATTACTAAATGTGCTGCTTTAGAGTTAGCTAAAGATGGCGTAAGGGTTAATTCAGTTAATCCAGGTGCAACTAGGACTCCATTTGCGCAAGCTGCTGGTATGAGTAAAGAGGATGTTGAAGAATTATACAAGAAACGTGATCAAACTTTGCCACTAAAAAAGATGGCTGAAAGTGATGACGTCGCCGATCTCATTCTCTTTTTGGCAAGTAACCGAGCACGTAGTATCACAGGATCTATTTATGTGATAGATAACGGAGAAATATTGTCGTAATTTTAATATCGTCGCCTATGTGTATAATTTATTAATAAATGTATATTCAATGTGAGTGTAGTTTATTGTTAAAAAAAATAAAGTTGTTGAAATGTTTACAGTATGATATTTATTTTTCCCTAGGGATCGATAAGATAAGTTATGATGACGCATTTACATTTACATACATGAATTATAACGATATCAGTGATTAATCTACTTACATAATTCAAATACATAATAAAATTATTTAAATCGACTTCGTCATACTACATACGTTTGGAAGTGGTATTTATTTATAACTTTCTTGACCACAGTAAGTTAGTACAATAAACGGAGTTACGGTAATTGCATGTTCTACCAGTCAACCATTGGGAGTTGTGAAAAATATGATTGTGGTATACATACATAATTGTAAATGAACTATAATATATAGGGTGACTAATTTCAATCTATGTAGGTAGTGTCGGTCTGTATTTACCATACAGTTGTCAATATATGTAAATTTGTTGATCAATGATCTTCTTCCTAGATAGGTTTCTGACGAGCCCGGTGGTCGATAGCTAGCAGCATGGATTTCGAGGATCGCGGGTTCTATCCCCAAACAAGACAAACATTTGTATGTCAATTCAAAAATATTAAAAATGAGTTTTTTTTACAAATGTACACCAGTCTACCTGATATACAGTGATTACCGTCGCCTATAAATGTTTGCTATAGAATATTGCTCACTCATGGGTCAATCAATTTAGTTGCGGTCCGTGTGGTGGAGGATACTTCTCTAGTTTTCATACAAAATATATCCACATTTTGCTATCAAAACATCGGACGTAATAATATTGATAAGTTACGTGGCTTAGAAGATTGTTAACTATTTCCTAAAAAGTGTAGATAATAGAGGCTCAGAAAATTATTAGTTCATGACATATCAAAATACTGTATTGGAATCAGTAGGAGAATCTGCCATTTATAATAATGACATTGAAATTTGTTGATAAGATAATAATTGGTATATCTATCGAAAACAAAGTAAAATGGATTCTATGCAATTGTAGCGATAGTTTAGATTCGTATTAACTTCAGTATTTTTGTATGTTAACCACTTGAGTAAATCTATATGAGTCACATTTCGTTCACATGAAATATTGTATGAAATAATAAATAAAACATCATGATACATCTTGTATTATTTATAACTAGCATGCGCTCGCGACTTCGTACGCTTTTATTCCTATATTGTGATTTTTTTTACAATTTATTTCTTAGTGGATACCTACTATCACTATATAGGTACATGTAAGCAAAATTTTAACTCCATGTATCTAATCCATCCAAATTAGAGTTGGTATTCTACCTGGTTAATGCCCTAAGCGGCTAAAAGCGGGGTATTTATCAGGTAAATACCCGAAACGTCGGTAATAACGAATTACACTACTTTTCCGGTTTTAGTCAATTTAACATACGTTTTGTATAGGTACTTAAAGTAAACCGGAGACGTTAATGAACAAGAATTCAATAAAAAAATCAACCTAATTTTAAATATCAATAAGGGCTAAAATTGTTTGAATTTGTTTTTTCGACTTAGCAACGTAGCAAAGATGAAAACACAGATTGAAGCGACTTTCGACTTCATTGAAATTTTTAAATATTTGTAGTTGTAAGTTGAGAAACGTTAATAAACACGAATTTAATAAGATATCAACTAAGTCTTAAATGTTAACTTATTAACATTTAAGACTTAGTTGATATCTTTCGATCTCAATCGAAAATTGTTTGAACCTGGTATCGGATCCGGAAGCGGAACCGGAAAAAACAGATCCAAAAGCATAGCGAACAGATTTGAATGAAAATCGGAATCAGAACTCGATCTCAAATTCCCAACTTACCTCATACCTAAGTAACTTATTAACGTAAACCATTTAATTAAATCTGAATCTGAAATAAAAAACTACGATATTTTGTGCATTGTAGATTTTTATGTAGCGATAAAATTCTGTTGACTACATAGTCATATTGACGATAAGAATTTTATCGCTAAAGTATGTTATATAACGTAAAAGTAGAGTAATTCGATTTTACCCACGCTTCAAGTATTTAGCCGGGTAAAACCTTTTCCGGTTTTAGTCAATTTAACTTTGGGGTGTAAGTGGTTCATCAACATCTTTGAACTAAAGCCAACTTCACCTGCACGCGGTGCATCCTGCTGACTGACAAACGTAGCTCTGGCGAAAAGAGAGGTAGGGAGCGTAATAGCTACCCGACTGGGGAATGTACCTCCACCTCACAGAATACCGCAGCCAAATAACGGTTCCCTTGAGGGCTGTTGTGTTCCTGCGAGTGAGTGAGGTCACCAGAAAGGAAGGAGATGCTGCATTGGCAGCGGGGGTGGCGGCGCGCGAGCGATATTTTATGTTGCGAGCGTTAATATGGCTACGGTAACCGCTTCACATCAGGCGGGCCGTATGCTTGTCTGCCACCCGACGTAGTATATAAAAAAAAAAAACCACTGTATCTTCCCAAATGAGAATTTACCAGGGTAAATACCCTAAGTAAATTCCCATTTGCCGGCCATCTCTAATCCCAATAGATCAGTCACACAACGATTACCTTTTTTATATACAGATAAAGGCTAGGTGTCTGCGATTTATTTCGCGGGGAAATTAGGGTTTTAACATTAAAAAAACCGGACAAGTGCGAGTCGGACTCGCCCACCGAGGGTTCCGTACGTAGGATCATTATAATTTTGATATTATTTTTATAAAAAATATATTATAAAAAATAATGCCTCGGAAAAAATAAATAAAATATATTTTGCAATGTGCACATAAAGCCCTTTCATATGACACCCCATTTGAACAAGTAGTTTCAATTTGAAATTTCGACCCCTTAAAAAAAATATAGACCGCCTATTTGTTGAGATTTAATTACAAATGTATAGTTTTGAGATTTATTATTGTACTTGTAGTCTATAACGATGTTACTTGCTAAATTTCATAGTTCTAGGTCAACGGGAAGTACACTATGGGTTTTCATTCGCTTGAGAATGAACGAAATATGCGTTTTTTAACGAAATATGCTGAATTATTCGTTAAAAAACGCATATTTCGTTCATTCTCAAGCAATAATATTCAGTAAAAAACGCATATTTCGTAAACTAAGTTAACTTAACTTTTTTTTACGTAAACTAAGCAGTTTCGTTTTTTTACAACTTCATGGGACCGTAGACCTAAGTATACAGTTCAAATTTCAGCTTAATACCTCCACGCATTCTCGACATAGAGGGTCTTGACAGACAGACAGACGGACAACAAAGTGATCTTATAAGGGTTCCTTTTTTCCTTTTGAGGTACGGAACCCAAAAAAAGGAAAATATTAAATTGATCCAAAATATAACCTGATTTGCACATCAAATTAATCTGATGGCACATCAAATCCTGCATTTGATGTGCAATAAGTATTTTTGATATGAAAAATAGGTTAGGTTAGGTTAGCACTGTATTTATTTGATGTTACGTTAAATAGTATCCTTAAACAAATTGGAATATTGTTAAATTTCCTATTTTATTTTTTTCTCTCTTGCTTGATTTATGTTTAACTGGTATTTTAGTTCCATATTAAATATTCCAGCCCTTAAGACATTGGTTCCGACCGTGATAGTAATTACCCCAGCAAAGGTAAAACAAAGATGACAAATCAGTTCAGACTAAGATCAGAGAAGATAATATTAATGAGCACCAAAAATCCTGTCGTAACCTGAGGTTGTCACCACACAATTAATTAGTAAATTAATGTATTTTTCAATATCGGATGTTGCGCACTAAATGTTATCATTATCAACAATTTTCTAATGAATCTAATTCGGTAAAATTAATTAATCATGACGTTTTCTTTTTCTCTTTTTGTAATTAAAGCAAGCACCCATACAAAATTGTCAATTTTGACAATCTTGCGAAAGTTTTGCATAAAATTATAGTATATGTTAACAGCTTTGTATCAATCGGGCCGTATCCTCGTTACATAGAATCCAGCATAGTAATTTACCAAGAAGAAAAGAACAAACAATTGACAAAAGAACAAAAATATGAAACAAAATATTATGTACCCTTTTTAATAAAAATAAAATAAACAAAGTAGGCTTCTACGATCCAACAGTAAGAACTATAGCGTAATATTTTCAACTTTTGCCTCGGGCATAAACAAAGTTAGCGCGTGTAATAGACTTATACACTACAAGAATAAGAACATACGAGTGAAAAGGCTTTGCAAGCCAACATAAACAGGTCACTTGGATTTACTAATATAGCCCGTATTTTCTGAGCCATTAGTCTTCATTGCGTATGCAGAGAATAGAGAACAGCGCAAAGCAAAAGTTATGGCGGACTCAAATGAAGAATATTGTAGTGTAGTCGGACATTAAATAAAACTTATCTATGAAAACTATTTCCTATTTTTTTTCTAATGAAATATCGTAATATAAAATTGTTACTGAAATCGGTTAACATAATCTGTGTATTTATATTTATGGTCATTTTTAGGGTTCCGTACCCAAAGGGTGAAAAGGAACCCTATTACTAAGGCCCCGCTGTCCGTCCGTCCGTCCGTCTGTCACCAGGCTGTATCTCATGAACCGTGATAGTTAGACAGTTGAAATTTTCACAGATGATGTATTTCTGTTGCCGCTATAACAACAAATACTAAAAAATAGAATAAAATAAATATTTAAGGGGCCTCCCATACAACAAACGTGATTTTTTGCTCGTTAGACGTTTGAAATATTGAATATTTAGTTATATATTCACTTTAAAAATAAATAATGAAATTAAAGAAAACCAAATATTTAATGGGGGCTCCCATACAACAAATGTGATTTTTTTTGCTGTTTTATATATAATGGTACGGAACCCTTCGTGCGCGAGTCGGACTCGCACTTGGCTGGTTTTATTAAAATAACTATTTGTGTTTCAGAAGATGCTTGCATATTTTATCATCATAATGCCAGAGTAAAAGGTTATTTTTTATGTTTATATTCATCTTTAGAGGAGCGCGCCAACAGCACCAGTATCCGTAATGGAGATTGAGGAGTAGTGGTAGGGCCCCGATGCTTGGGAAACCGAGCGTCGGTCGTCACGAACTACTCGACTAATGAGTGCTTAAGTAGTGTTATATAGCTTGCTTGCAGGCGCAAGCAGGCTGCTTAATATTTTTTATATTAATCGGGTACCAAATAAACATACGATCGGACTGATGTAAACCGGATACCGTAGCCTATAGACGCTGGCAGTAAACAAATATTGCTAGCGTGCTTGCAGCCCCTCTGCTAACGCAACATCCCCTCACATCTTCTTACAGAGACTCACAATCCCGCAGTTGGGTTACTCCTATTTCGTTTGTTTAAAAAACTCAATGTTTTTTGTGCGGGCGTCTTGAAAGACATTTGGTGATTTTAGCTTGTTCTTATTTCGTTATTTTATTTTAAAATATTAACTAGTACAAGTCAATATTATATATATTATCTACGTACTCTGTTAAACAACACAATATCAAAATCATATCATATTTGTGACTCTATCAAGACTCTGTCAAGAAATTAAATATGGTCTGGGTGTTTTCTATGTATTATATGTATGTATATATTTTGGTATAATATTAGTTATACCAAATGTAGCTTCGCGTAGGGTATATATATACCCTACGCGAAGCCACAGATAGAACCTACATTGTTATTGATTACCTTCATTCACTAAATTTAATAACCATTCATTAAAATAAAAAAACAGCCTTTTACATATAAATTATACAGTACAAAGATACAAATAATTAACTCAATTTATCTATGTAGACATCTATGCACACTGAGTTAAAAGTCACCATAAATATTTGCTGATCGACGAAAGTAAACTGGAAAAAAGCCGTATTATTTAATGGTTATGTGGTATATAATTAAATAAATAAAATACACGTCTCCCTTTGTGAAGGGAGACAGGAGCGCGTGGAACGTGCGACCGGCTGCCCCGAGGGGATTTGTAACGCTCAGATTTTTCAATTTTTATTTGCGCTTGTAAGTGCTGATGCTGACATTTTTGGCGCGAATCGAATAAAGGTGGCCTTACGATAAACTAAATCTATATAAATAAAATTAGAGTTTATATATTGATATAACAATCTTCTATTAGCTATTTATATTTATGCCCTGCATGCTGATATATAAGATGAATATAATAAAATACAGTAAATATAACTTGAAATTAAATAAATATATCTAAATTAAAACTAATTACACATCATAATTAAATAAAAGCAAATCGAATCTAATAAACGGCTACCAATATGCTGGTTCCATTGCCTCGTTGGATCGCATCACTAATTCTTTGGGCGAAGTAGAGGCTAGCGTTTTGGTCACGAGATATTTCGACCAAACGCGACGAAAGTTCTTTAAAACTTTTCTTGGCACTCGGCCCCCATGGCTTTTTTGAGCCTTTTGGGGTAGAAATGTTCTACCCCAAAAGGCTCAAATATGTACTTACTCCGCAAAGTAAAAATCTGAAGTTTCAGGCGAAGGTTCAGGATATTTAGGATAAGAATATTATAATTCTATGCATATCGTTTTGATAATTGGCGATCTACCACTGTACGCTTTTTAAGACATTTTCTACCATTTGTGAAATGGTATCATCTTCCCTCAGCAGTATTGCCGCGTTCTAATTTATTGCCTAAATAATAAGCATCAAATTTTTTTATTTTCATTCGTTATAGACATAGCAAAACGTAAAAAATAGTGGTAGGGTTCAGCGTATTTGTAACCTGCCCAACTGGGGAAGTACTTCATCTCACATAAGACGGCAGCCAATTAACAATTCCCTTGAGGTTTATTGTGTTACTGCGTGTGAGTGAAGTCAGCAGCCCCCTTACCACCATCTCTTATTGCGATTCAATAACTGAATAGAATGCTTATTCATACCAATGAATAAGCGACTCTAAGAATAGAATGGTATGAATAAGCATTCTATTCAGTTATTGAATCGCAATAAGAGATGGTGGTAAGGGGGCAGGAAGGAGTTGCGGCGTTGCTGCGGGAAATCCGGCGAGCGAGCGTTGTTTGCAATATTTAATGTTGCGATTTGCGAGCGTTAATATGACTATGGTAACCCTTATTCCCATAAGGCGGGCCGCATGGTTTTCTGTCACGGGACATTAAAAAAAACCTAGTACAAAAAATCCTAACTTTTGGATGTTCATTTCGGAAAAGGCCTCCCTTTGTTTCTCGAAAAGATTTATATTCGTACCGAATACCTGTATACACTCGGTAACCAGGTTAGGTGGGTAAGATTATACTGCGTATATATTTTGGTGCACAGTATATGCATTCAAAAGATAAGATTTTTTGTGATATGCAGTCTCCTTGAACATCTAATTTTGTACTGCAAAAGCGTACAAAGTGAAAATTATTTACTGTAATATATATTTACAAATCATTAAATAGGGCAGCCTTAATCCCCCATAGAATAGATATTAGGATTCTTCAATTATGGGTAACCAGCCTCATTTTCAGTTTAAAATGGTAATACCTACATAAGTCATATAAACACAACAACTCTCAAGGGAATTGTTATTTGGCTGCGGTATTCTGTGAGGTGGAGGTATTCCCCAGTCGAGTAGCTTACAATGACGCTCCCTACCTCTCTTTTCGCCAGAGCTTCGTTTGTCAGTCAGCACCGCGTGCAGGTTGAAGATGGCTTTGGTTCAAGGATGTTGATGAACCACTTACACCCCAGTATTACAGAATTATGTTTCGAGATAACACGTTATTTATAGCAAATTGGCGAACATGATATGTTATCTAATTTCATGACACATTGGCTTCAAAGGACGGTACTTCAGTACCAATATTTATAATTTATCTATAACCTCATGTAAGAAACGATATTACATAACTGTAAGGGCTTTGATACTACTAAGTATGAAAGCGCATACAGTTATGTAATATCGTTTCTTACATCAGAAAGACACTAGTCTTTCTGATTACAAAAAGATATAACTTATATAAACCCATCCATAGATAGGCTACGGTCAACGTTGCTTAATTTGCATGATTGATTAAGCGACAAATGCAATGACGCTGTTACCGACGGCTGCCTTTTTTAGTTATTTATTCTTTTACATTCTTTGGTTTTAGATTTGTTTTTTTTATACTTGACGCAGAAAATTGTTATTCTCCCTCTAATCACACCTCGGCCACTCCATACAAATGTCGCATCATTAACTACTACATAAACAAGTGCGTCTGTGCAGAGCGTAAATGAGCGTGTGTGCGGGCGGCGCCATACAAACAGTTCCAGGTCGACACGAGAGAGCGGCATAGAGAGTCCTTACTGTACGTAGTACTATTACTTATACTGTGCTGTAATGTCGGCTACTAAGTTACTGTATTTTATATGCTCGTATAAATATACGCACTTAAACTTGTAAAATGTAAAAACTAACGTGTATTCTGCTTCCTGCGCCTAAAATACTGTCCTGTTCATTATAGCTTAGACGCTATCGAGCTTCTCAAATAACATTTTATGTACTATGGTAAAACCTTTATCTGAATTTTTACATACTATTCGAGTATTTGTCACTCGCTATTTTCAGTTTCAGAATGTAATCGACACTCGCATGTTTGCGTTGCCTCCGGTGGGATCCGCAATCGTTCTCTAAAAATTGAATTGACAGTTACTAGTACACCGGCTATAAAAATGACGAGTTCGATTTTATATCGACATCAAAGTGGCTAGTTCCCAACAAAACCACTTTTTTTTAGGGAAAATTAATATTTTCCCGATTTTCCAAACAGGTTATCAATTAAGGTATGGGTTACCTGAATTTTGAGCACAAATTACTATATTTGCTATATTTGTACTACGGTTTTGAGAAATAAAAAATCCACTCCCATTATTTCACTTATTCAGACAAATTACACACGTTTTTTTAGAAACTTGCAGTGAACTGATTCATTTGTAGAAAAAAGTCTGAATAAAAAAATGTATCCGAAATCGGGCGAAATTCCGCGGGCAAAGGTTATAATTACTATTAAAAGGTAAATTAATACACACGATGCAATAAAAAAGCATACTGGTATGAACATAAACATGAGAAACAGTAAAAGAGATAAAAATTGAATTCTATATCGATGAATAATAATAACATAATAAAAAAATGTAATGTAATAATCAATTACATTAAATTTATATGAATTTCAAATTATAAAATTCAATAAAAGTATGTCAATCTAATTAATTAAATTATGAATAATCCTCATTCTCCAGAATGATATGAAATGCATGTTTCAGTATCTCTGTGACTCCCTCAACCTACAACTTCGGTCTAACAATTCTCATTTACTCTTAATTCTCCTATTTCAGGCGGGCTTTAATACAAATTTCGTCACTCTAGCTTGTTTAGTGAAAAGCATTTTTGTTAGTATTACATGACCACGCAGAGCTGAAATTATTGTACAATTACTACGTAATTTAGACAGTAGATTCTTATTAGGGCCTAGGTAAGCAATAAGAAAGGATTTTTGGGAAATCCTAACTCTATATAGAGAGTTTATAGAATGTGGTAACAACAAAAACGAATTTTATTATTTATCTTTACTTACAACTATCATTACAGGTTAGATTTAATGCGATAGAGCAGCACAATTTCAATTATGAAATGACAATAAAGTACATATCATAGTAATTCTGTCGTACATAATATTATGTTATGCCATATAACAGATCACACTTTTGTTGCTACCTTTGTAAATTCAGAGCATGAGAAAAGATCCAGTTCTGTACTTATTAGTTTCCGTTCGCACAGACCGGTTCGGAGAGGAGAGCAGATTTTGGTGGCGTTTAAAACTGAGTTTTCTAAAACTAAAAAATAAACCTTATACCAATGATCTATCATTGGTATAAGGTTTATTTTTTAATTCACTACTTTTGTTATATAAGAATGGTCAAGAGCCGATGTGGATTTTTAAAGTTAACCTTATGCCAATGATATAAAACTCTATTTTAAACGCATCCAAAATCTGCTCTCCTCTCCGAGCCGGTTTGTTTGAACGGACCCTTAGGTTACGAGAGCGGAGTGCAAGAATTATTTAAAACGCACGCGTACAAGCGAAACCCTGGTGCAGCTAGTCTTATTCTTTTATACATACAATCTATATATATAAAAATCAATGCCAATTTTCGTTGTAATTTTATAACTCAAGAACGGGCTCACCTATCCAAACCAAATGTTTAGGCTTTGTTCGGACTATTTAATAGATGGTTTATGTGAAGTTTGCACAAAATCGGTAGTGTGGTTCTTCATTTATCACATTTATTGTAACAAATGAATTCAATAAATGGCGGATCATTTTGTTAATGGGGATTTTGCTGTCAAATTGAAACTTTTTTCAGATGGGTTGACAGTAGGTACAAGCATGTTTTTATGTCATTCATGCGGTAATTTTTTTTGGACGTGCTTCGATTAAATCTATATATATAAAAATCAAAGCCACTTTTCGTTATAATTTTATAACTCAAGAACGGGCTCACCTATCCAAACCAAATGGAAAAACAAAAAATATTGTTTATCCAAATGTTTTGAATTAAGTTTTAAAATAGCTAGCAATTAATAAAATATTTTTTTGTTTGAATAAATGAATTTGATGTTCCAATTAATTTTTTTAAGTATTTCACTTTATACGTAGCGAAGCACGTACCGGGCCGCTAGTAAAATATAAAACAAGCCGTTTTGTTACATTAAAAAAATTTTCAAAAAAAAAAATCATTTTATACACCTTATATATGCATATATACCGAGGCAATAAATAAGTTTTTATATTTTTTCTGTGTACTTGTTAGTCTAAGAAATGGCTTAACCGATTTAAATGCAGTTTTACTGATGTATTGTGGCAAGCTTCTAGTAACATTTAGTGTTTATTTGATTCTAATCGGTTTACAAACAAAAAAGTTAATAGTTTTTAACCAAATGTCCACGCGGACTCACTTGCAGGCACAGCTAACTAGCTGTGCCTACTACTACCATTACTAGTACAAGCTCTGGCAAATAAAAATCAACTACACTTCATTGAGTCTGCTATCTGCAAAAATAAAGTATTAAAATGTATTTCCTATTTAACAAAAGTAACAAACCAATCATGCTAAGAAGGTAGAGACGTATTAGGAAATTTCATGCAACATTTTATTCACTCCGCTGCTCTAACGGGTATGCGATGTAAATGTAATAAACTAAATGGGTCCTTCTTCCCCGTTACACTCTATGGATGGCTCTTCATACTTCAGTGAAAAATATTTTTATGCTTTATTACATTAACGCTTGTATGTAATTTTAATGTAATGGCATGGCAGGTAAATATAGAGACCTTTCCTTCTTAACCGTATTAGTAAAATTATGTTTATTATTGTGTGTGTATTTATTATTCTCTCCACAAAGATATCAGGAATAGTAACTAAGGTAGCTTATAAAACTTTTGTAGTTCTAAATTAAACCTTAACTGTGGAGAGAACTGCCCCCTTACCACCAACTCTTATTGTGATTCAATAAATGAATAGAATGCTTATTCATACCAATGAATAAGCGACTCTATTCAATTTGAAATAGAGGCGCTTATTCATTGGTATGAACAAGCATTCTATTCAGTGCCTGAGCTAGGTAGGCAGGGCCCACCTGTATTACAAGTCACCAGTCTCCCTCCGCTCCTAAGCTATATACAATATAGTTCATAGTTGTTGAACACATAGTCCAGTATATGTGTTCACAGTCCACAATGATATTATAAATAAATAATAAATAAATATAGTCAGACAAATTACACAGCGCCATCTAGTCCCAAAGTAAGCGAAGCTTGTGTTAGGGGTACTAGACAACTGATAAAAATACGTAAATACATTTTTTTTCGTAAATACATACTTATGATACATAGAAAACACTCGGACTAAGACAAACAGACATGTTCATGCACACAAATGTTTGTCCTATGTGGGAATCGAACCCATGAGCGACGCCACCAAGTTCGTCAATTCTAAATGTAGTGCCAATATGTAAAACTTAGCTTATTATTATGATTTACTAGCGGCCGCCCGCGACTTCGTACGCGTGGAGTTAGTTATTTGCACATAATTTTTAATCATATTCTAAAAAACTAAATACCTAATGAAACAAAAAATAAAAGAAAGATAAAAACAATCAATATCTATGCGAATTTTTAGAATCAATGAAGTACACGGATATATTTTTTCAAAACCTCTCTTTATTTTTTATTGTTAATAAAACATCCCTCCTTATAATAGTAAGCAGTTGTTTTCAATAATTCTCCTAAAAATAAATTGTTTTCAATAATGCTCCTTAAATAAAGTTAAAACCTCATAGTTAGTTAGTAGATTCTAAAACTAATTTTATTTAGGGTATGAAATGAAATTAAACAACACAAACTTTTTAGTTAAGCTTACTACAATACAAGTATTATTACTTTATAATGTCAATCCCTATTATGGGACGTAAGACACCCTATGTTCTTTTATGTATACATATCAAAATTTAATTATCATTTCTTTAGTAGCTAAGGCACGAAAACATAACAACCACCATCTTGTAAGGTACATCATCATATACAGGTCGTGCTTGGCGATGATCAATTCTGCACACAGAGTTATTACAAAACCTTACAGTACTATTACATATACTGTGCCTTACTAACTATAATAGCCTAACTTGATATATTTTTTGTACCAATTGTGGTCACCCATCCTAGTTGGAACCACATATAAGCATCTCACTCATTGTATTATTTACTTTAACGATAACAACATAATACGTACATAAAGTTTCAATCAATTCAACTGAAAAGTTTCAGCCAATTCAACTGATCGGTTATTTTGTAGCATTTTATATGTGATTTTTATTTATGAACCGATTGAAATGAAACAAACACTAAATGTTATGTGGAGCAAACCGTAACACATTAGCGAAAACCGCATTCAAATAGGTTAAGCCGTTTCTGAGATTAGCGTGCACAAACGGACAGACAAACAGACAAAAATTCTAAAAATCATTGTTTTGGGATCTATTGCGTTAATAAAGCCGACTAATAGTTTTTATATATCTTCCATGTACAGACAGCGACCAGTTACGATTTTATTATATGTAATGATATTCGATTACACACGTTCAACTCTACAGGAGGTCAAGCGCGACTCGTGTCAACAATTTATCCTAAAAATCATAGTAGATATAAAAATATCGGGACGGGGGTCCACCACACATTCCCACCACTGTGTCTCCTGAGTAGCCAGGATTAACAGTGGCGACCGTCAAAAAATCAATAAACAATGAAGTCCATTGCAATCCCGGCGGTAAAAACTCACAACGAATTTAATCAAAAGAAATTAGTAGGAGTTAGAACCTCTTGGAATTTGACTTCCCGTTTTGGCAATGTGAGAGACAGCAATAAGGCATTAAAAGCCTAAAGAGATCGCTAGTCAAGTAAAGCTCAACTGCCGTGCACCACTGATTTTAAGTATCTAATACTATTGGGGACCTAATACATTGAGTTGTTACCTAACACATCGATTCCAATAATATGAATTGCAAAATCGTCTGAACGTTTGGTAATTCTCCCTTGTTGCTATCAAATCAGAATAGTATACTATCATCGTAGATAGGTAAATTTATGAATATTTTTTAAATTTACTACTTTCTTTTCCTAGTTATTAGTTCCTAAGACAACCGAAATCAGCTAACAAAACCATAAAAGGAATAAAAACCACATGAGGCAGATGTCGAAAAAATCGCTAAACCCACAAGCAAACTGTCAAGCCACGATCGACAATAATTAGTTGGAGTGTTGAGTGCGGAGGAAGCGCAAGATTGATAGCCGAAGCACAAAGGTCGGGCGGTGATAAATTGCCTGATATTAGGTCATGATTTTGGGCGGTATTTGCCTATCTTGCTCACTATCGCAGCGTTTTTTTGCCAGTGCGCTCCCCGAAATGTAAACTGAATATGAAATGAGATCTTAATAATGGGTTTTGACAAATGACCTTGGTAAGGTCAGTTATATCAAGTTGGAGTTGCCGATGTCAGAAAGCCTGAGTAATGGTTGTGTCTGTCGCGTGTTATGCGGACTTTTTGTTTGTGATTTCAGTTTTTGTCCCAAATAAAAATTTTGGTACATGTGTTAAGAGTACTCCCAAAAATTATTTAATTTTAGATGAATTTGTAAAAGGCACAATAATAAAAACATCGTGATCATGTTGTTGTCGTTAACCCTTATTAATCCCACTGCTGGGACACGGGCCTCCCCTCAATCGAAGGGATTTATAAGCATACTCCAGCATGCTGCTCAACTGCGGGTTGGCGAGATCAGTGTTTTCGAGCAGCCCAAAGGCTGCTTGGCTTAACGACTGTCATCTAATGACAATAGCCGGAACCGACGAATTAACGTGCCCTCCGAGGCACGGAAGAGCTAGAGATGAATAAACCCATCCATGGACAGGATACGGTCGACATTGCTTATCTTGCCATCACACCATCTAGCTCCATCGTTCATGTTCTCATCGCCATAAAATTGTTTTGATAATACTGAACACAAAAAAGGTAGCGCCTGCGAACGCCCGACAAAAGCGATGCTTCTATGCGTTATGAAGCTGCGATTCTGGTTATGATACGGATTGTACACCTCTACAATCCGTAAAATATAATCGAAGGAGTAGTTAACGGTGATGGTGATATTTCTTCTCGCCGAATTAGCCTCACAATGAGTATATACTCTTGCTCGTAAATAAATACTTTGTTAAAAATAACTTAAGTTACTCTCTAGGATTAATTAATATGTTGTGACCTCACAATTTCACCATACTTCTTCTTACCATGACAAAGAGCATTATGCCTATAATTTACTAATTTCGAATGACAATCAGTGCTGTAGTAATTTAAAGGAGAAGGTCAAGTTGGTATCAAAAAAGTCGTGTGCCCGGCAGAGCGTGTCAGTAGCTCTTCTCGTTTGTTGGCTGCTACATCGTAACTCCGGTACTAGATAGTACATATATAGCTTCCTACTTCTCTAATTTCTTCTGATTAAATTCGTTGTGAGTTCCAAGGCAGCCGTAGTTTTACCCCCGGGACTGGAATGGACTTCACTGTTCATTGCATTTTTTGGTGGTAGCCACTGTTGGTCCTGGCTACACAGGAGACACAGTGGTAAGAATATGTGGTGGGCCCCCGTCCCGTTTAAATGCATACGTAGATAGAGTATCGCCACTAGTAGATACAATTTCTCATTCTGTGGTTTCGCTGTCACCTTTAAGCGGGATTGCATAGGTTTTACTATATTATCCATTGACTTTGTCCAAAGATATACTGTAAGATTAAGATAAGATAAGTAGTGATGTAAGTTAAAAGATGAGTGGTTATTTAAAAAAACATATGTGTCACAATGTTATAATAAAGCACTTGTACTTTTCCATTTAATTATATTTATTCACCATCTGTTTACCTTGATAATGCCTTAGCGGCGAAACCGGTCGGTAAAAATAAATATAATTACGTGGAACAGTACAAGTGTTTTATTATAACATTATGATAGTAATGTTCCACCAAGTGCCAACAATGAACAGTATGAATATGTGTTTCATTCAGTGATCCAGAAATGTATGCTCATTGAACAGTCCACTGATTTTCAACTTCTACTTGCCGAAAATCGCAGAGGTTTCCAGCATTAATACATTGTCTTGGGTTGACCGAGGTCCTAAATATGATCTTTTGCTTCTTTAAATGTTCTGAGTTTTTAGAAAAGGCCAACCATGAACAATGTTATGTCTTTTCCATATCACGGGGCTTTTATGAACTGTATACAGGTACAACCTCCTACCATTTCAAAAGTTCAATAAGAACATACTTTACTACTTTTGATACTCTAAGGAGACCCCTCTAAGGTATATGGTAAGATAAGATAAGTCCGCCTTTGTATACTACTTTGTTTTGCATTTTATTTCTTGTTTTTATTTTTTATGTATATTAAAGTTATAACAAACAAACAAGAATCTTGAGTTCAAGAAGACCTTGCTTTAATAGCAACAAACAAACTTAATTTAAAACACAATCAGCACAATAATCACGTTTATTATGACTGGCCTCAATAAACATTTCTCTAAATTGACTAATATATTCAAATGTCTTGAATCTGCATGTGAAAATTGATCGGACTGCTAGCAAATTGGTCCTCTCAGTTGTTGCAAAACAGATCTAGTCCCCTAAGCATATGGTACAAATTCGTTTTGTATTACTTGGTAGAACACTTAGTTCAGTTATTATGCAAATCATGCACCACGGAAGTAGCGCGACGTTACCTAGTTTCCTTCACTACGGAGGTAAATTGTGATAAATGAAATTCAGCTGGTAGGTATTCAGATGACAAGGTTGTCTATGAGCAATTTGTCGTAGTTCGTGTGAAATTGAATAATAGGCACTGCCTTGTTCCGAACCTTCGGAAGGTTGAAAGTGATTGTTTTTATGCGTGACCTTGTTCGCTGCTAAAATAAATTACCAAAGCTTATGGGTTTTCTTTTTTTATACTACGTCGGGTGGCAGACAAGCATACGGCCCACCAGATGTGAAGCGGTTACGGTAGCCATATTTACGCTCACAACATGAAGTATCGCTCGCGCGTCGCCACCCCCGCTGCCAACGCAGCAACTCCTACCTTTTTGGTAAACTCACTCGCAGGAACACAACAACCTTCAACGGAATTGTTATTCGGCTGCGGTTTTCTATGCGGTGGAGGTACTTCCCCAGTCGGGCAGCTTACAAAATACTCAATGCCCTACCTATCTTTCGCCAGAGCCTCGTTTGTCAGTCAGCAGTGTGCACCACGTGCAGGTGAGGTTGACATTGGTTCAAATATGCGGGTGAACCTCTTACACTCCCAAATTGGTATTTTATTTTTTGCCAATGCAATCATATTATTCTACGATTTTTGTATTTGGTACCATAGATGTATGGTAGTGAAGATTAACAATTAACATAATGAGACCAAGATGAATCGGACTAGTGTGGGTTGAGCACAATTTCTTAGATTTTAAACAAAAAACGGAGGGGTATTTTGAACAGAAATTCGCGTACTTATTTGTTAATATTTTAAAGAAAATAATAACATGACCCACAAAAAATACTAAATAAGCCACAAAAATACTAGGTTAGGTTAGGTTTGATATGTTTTATATCAACTTTCACGCCCACATGCCCTTTGTCGCCCAGTTTCACAATTTTAGATGCTTGGTTTATTACTACCCATATTTTAATGTGAGTTACAAATTATGTAAAATTAAACGAGAACCTGTACAATTACAAATACTAAAAGTATATTTAATTAGTTACCCGACTGATGAAGCTAAATAACGAGACCTAACCTAACTTATTTTTTGCTATTGTGTAAAGTTATCATACCAGTAAGATCTTGTAGCTCCTAATGCTCCTATATTAGCACGAGAGCAATACTTTGTGGTCCAAGTGCTTATCATTGGCTACGATAACCACTTTACAATAGGCGAGCAGCTCCCTTACCACCAACTCTAATTGCGATTCAATAACTGTATAAAATGCTTCTTTTTTTTTTTTTTTTTATACTACTTCGGGTGGCAGACAAGCATACGGCCCGCCTGATGTGAAGCGGTTACCGTAACCGTATTAACGCTCGCAACATAATATATCACTTGCGCGCCGCCACCCCCGCTGCCCGCGCAGCATCTTCTTTTCTGGTGACCTCACTCACTCGCAGGAACACAACAACCCTCAAGGGAATTATTATTTGGCTGCGGTATTCTGTGAGGTGGAGGTACATTCCCCAGTCGGGTAGCTTACAATGACGCTCCCTACCTCTCTTTTCGCCAGAGCTTCGTTTGTCAGTCAGCAGGGTGCACCACGTGCAGGTGAAGTTGGCTTTGGTTCAAAGATGTTGATAAACCACTTACACCCCATAATTCATTCATTGGTATGAATAATATTGGAATGAATAGAATGCTTATTATGTTTATGCTTATAATGCTTAATATGAATAAACATTCTATTCAGTTACTGAATCGCAATAAGAGTTGGTGGTAAAGGGGCAGTACCGTTATTTTACACCTACCGCCGAAGCTCAAGCCAATTAGCACCGGAATTTTTGAATGTGAAAATGAAACTACCTACTGCTTAGATAATTGCGAATTATGTTTAGCCCACCTGATAGAAACCCTAGAGCTCTACCGACCAAGCTGAAGATGTTTGTCTATCACTTTAACCTAAGAGCAGTTTATGGAATCAAAAAAATAGATGGTAATCAGCTTCAGCTTCGGCGGTAGGGCCCTTGATCGTATAAACTACTAAAGGACAAGAGCTATCGTTGACGCACTGGCACCCCCGCTGCCAATGCAGCAACGCCACATCTGCTTGCGTTTGATGACTTCACGGTACGGTTCAATCAAAATTCATCGGTATTATTTGACGAGCTCGGTGGTCGAATGGTTAGCAATGGCCACTTTGACTCTGAGGTCGTGGGTTCGATCCCCGCACAAGGCTAACATTTGTGTGCATGAACATGTCTATTTGTCTTGGTCTGGGTGTTTCTATGTGTGATAAGTATGTATTTACAAAAAAAAATGTATTTAAGTACATTTGTCAGTTGTCTAGTACCCATAACTGATAGCTTTGCGCTTAATTTGGGAATAGATAGCGCTGTGTAAATTGTCCAGAAATATTTTTTATTATTTATTTATCTGTTGTTTTATGTGAGATGAAGTGACTTTCCCGATCGGGCTCGACGTGTCCTATTTTTTACCAGGATTTGTTTGTTAGTCGGCACGATACACCATGTGCAGGTGAGGTTGATTTAAGCTTTATAAAGGGCTTCTGGAAGATTAAAGCTTAAGATTGGTATCTAAAAGTGATCCATAAAATTCACTTATATCTATACATTTAGCAATTCTAAAGCATATTGTGTGATGCCCCAGTTCTATCACACGAAACTCCATTACGGGGAACAAGGCAGTTCGTCAAGCACAAACACGAGCCGAAATTTGGGCAGCCGGTGACATAGTTTGTATTTCATCAAGCCCTGAAAGGTGCTCCTCGGCCTCTATTCAAGAGAGGTAGAGCAAACAACGCCTCGAGATCACGTATGTTTGCGATCTCGTAATTTCATCCAATCACTGTCGAGATACGAACTATTAAGGCGCTTTATTTATATAAGGAAGTGCTGTCAAAGGTCACATTATTTATACCTCTAAATTCTAAACAAACTAATGCTATAGAGCATTATTCTCGCTTTTTAAGACCTCGTATCACAGAATTATAATGATATTTTTGTAGTTGTTTGTATAGTACAAAGTTAGAATTCATAAAAAAAATCTTGTTCGTGTTACACTATGTACATTTTAAAATATTTTTTATTTGTTTGTTATTCTTCAATAGTGCTAATGTTATTCCATTTTAAATTTATATTTAGTAGAAGACAAAACCAAAAAGTAAAAAAAGTCCACTTACAATAGCGACACCAAAGAAAATAGCGGGCAGTTCTTCGATGCGACTTACGGGGCCTCCACTCCAGCCCCCTTACCACCATCTCTTATTGCGATTCAATAATTGAATAGAATGCTATTTCATACCAATGAATAAGCGACTCTATTTCAAATGGAATAGAGTCGCTTATTCATTGGTATGAATAAGCAATCTATTCAATTATTGAATCGCAATAAGAGATGGTGGTAAGGGGGCAGGACTTTCCTCCCTCATCTGCAATCGCTGATGCATAATGATCAATTATGATGATGCATAGCATCAAACGGATGTAAAGCGTGCTAATGAATTAGACATAGGTATGGAGTTGGGGTCCGTGCTCCACCTAGATTCTCAATCTGGGTAAAGCATGGGGTACTTGCTCGATCCTCCTTACTCCAACTTGATAATTGAAATTGTATGTATTCCATGTTGAAGTATTTTAGGTTTAAAAAGATTTGATTCATTCAATGTATGGGTGAAAGCAATGAAACGTATTTTTTTTTTCAATTCAATTAGTAGCGATTTAATGAGTCATGTAAGACGATTGCTTTGTTTTGATATCAATGGAAAATGTATTCGATGATCTTTCCAAGCTCAAACCTTAAGCATGCCGAGGTCTTAAATTGTGACAAGTTTCATCAAAATCGGTTAAATGGTTTTGGAGCCTATTCATTTCCAAGAGTGACATTTCGGCGTATCCTCTCCTGTGACGTATCGGCTCCTCCTCTAGCTTCGCTCGCTCCACTCAATAGAGTTCAAAGAAAAATCACGTCTTGCGTCTGTAAGTTCACACGTCTGTCAAATTCTATATCTTTCTTAGTACTCGGCCATCTTCAAGCACTCTTCTGTTTCTCGTTCTATCACTCAAATAATCAAATCTCTTCCACGTTTCAAACGTCTTCCAGAATATCCTCCTACTCCTTCACTTTCTGTCATGCTGTCCCTCTTTAAACTCTTTGCTAAGGAACCTACTTACCATCATCTATAAACAATCATGCTTCCGCTTAATAATGTTGATTACCACATAAATGATACATTTTGCACAAGACTGTACTTACTCGTAATGGTAATTAAAGCATCGTAACCTGTAAATCCTCCCCAACCCGTCTGGCCAGCGTGGGGAGTGTAGGGCAAATCCTCCTTCTGTCAGGGACGGGCGAGAGAGGGTCGTGCTCCTGTAGTGGAGACTAAAATGACCTGATGATGATGATGATGAACCTGTAAATAGGAGTATTCATCAGGGTGAAGCTGAAGAAGATGCTTCACACAGATGGAGAGCACGGACTTCACCAAGGTAGAGCATGGACCCACACTAATGTGCTTTAAGAATATTACCCTCCCATCTTCGGAAGTTATTAAATACACAAAAATGTCCATACTTTTGAGGATGTAATGATGATGATGATGAGTTATGTAATTAAAGACAAATATAATTTAACTTATAATTTCATAGTTCTACTTATAACTAGCCAAACATTTTACCTAAACGCTACTGTGGCATATAGTAGAATAAAACTACAATCTCATTTACAACTTGTATTTGGGGAAGCACGTAATGTCGGTTGGGGCTGTTTCATCGTCCCCCGAAGTATATACAAAACTTCGTTCTATCCGCTCGTTCATTATCTTTAGGTGACAGACTGCGAGCCGCTCCATCAATCCAATTAGTTATATAAATTCAAGATAATATTCCAGTTCTAATTGACATTAAAATAGGCTGTGCTGAATTATAATGTTAGAATTTTCTAATAGAAGACTTTTGCGTCCATAAAAAATAAAAAAAATATGTATGTTGCAATTTCAGCATTAGTTAACAATATAGTCAGCAGTATATGTTATATGTGGTGCCGTTTTCAATGAATAGTGTATAAAAAGATTCAATATTTCCGAAGGTATAAAAAAATTCGTCACTTGAATTATACTCACACAGGCATGAGAATAATTTTATATGATAACTAGTTTATATAATAACTAGCTATTGCCAGCGACTTCCTCGTGGTCAAACTCGTGACCAAACTACTCAAATGATCCTCTCTGTATGCTGTCAAAGTGGGGTACAATCGTTTTAATTAAAATAATAAAACACTCGCATAAACTGTTCGAAGTTATACCTAACTCAAAAAATTATACCGACTTAAAAAGTAGCATAGATAGCGTACTTCCGCAACCAGTAAAACCACGCAAAGTATATAGTATAGTTTTCAAATCGGAATGCACTCACACCGCCCGTCTTGTTAAGGCAAAAGGGAACCATACAACCTGTATACCGATCAATACTCATATAAATAAGATTTAATTCAAAACACTTTCCCGTATTACTGAAATAGCCCAAAGGGTATAAAACTATTTGTCACCCCGTATAAAATGACTTGAGATCCGTATCTAGCGTTATTTTTCTTAAGACAGCAATCCTGGCTCATAGAAAGAAATGAAAATTAATGGTAGACCGGAGTATTTTTTCGTGTTGCTTTGAGTACACACCATTACTTCCGTTTTTGGCGCGGTACCCTCATTTATTATGAAAGCTAGAATGGTACCGCGTAATACGAAAAATGCAGATGGTCTAAGGATTTTTATCAAATTTTTCAGAACCTGTTTGCGCAATATTATTATTTTATTTTATAGCATTTAGTAGGTGACAATGATGTTAGGCCTACCTTACACAGCCGGAATCCGTCCCGGAATTTAGAAACTGGATTTAAGAATCTGAATTCCGATTTGTGTGAATTAGTTCCTTAATGCATGAAAAGATGTGCATCCGGAATTCCGGTTCTTAAATTCTTCATACTCGTCAGCATATTTTTGTCAGACTGATCCGAAAAAAAATGTATGTGTGTATAATGGGGAATAGATATTATGGAATTCCATGCGTCCTTAATTCAGTTTTCGAATTCCGGGCCTTATAAATACTATAGATACCCATATTAAATTGCGTCAGAAAACGGTTCCCGTCTCGTATTGGTGACGGGTTATCGCTATTCTTATCATCCGGTGCCGTCACAGAACAAAATTTGTGTTTGGTGGGTGCCGTACTCGCTATCCCTTTACCTCGCTGAGTGGGTTATCGGCCTACTTGCGTCCTTTTTCTTGTAAAAATATAAAATTAACCTAAATTAGGCGTTAACATCAAATATTATTGAGTACTTTAGTGTGATATGTGATTCTTTTGGGTTTACTTTATCAACATAATAATTTAAAAAAAGGTGACATTTTTTTTTTGTGAAACAAATTGGATAAAAAGAAAATTTTAAATTTAATTTTCTTTTTATCCAATTTGTTTCACAAAAAAATATGTGGATAAAAAGAAAATTAAATTTAAAATTTTCTTTTTATAATGTATTGCATTGTGTTTATATTATATTATATGAACGAAAATTATATGTTTTATTAATTATTTTAATTATGAACATACAGTACAGTACATAGGCAGAGCAAATCGTTCTTTTTTCGTTTTATACAATTTAAATCTCAATTAAAGCTATTAATATTGTGAAAATTTTCCTTTATTTATTTATTATATTATTACAGAAATATTAATTGAAATAACACAAAATGAAAACCATTTACGCAGAACTGACAAAATTCCTCAACGAAATAAATTGTGTAAGCAATTTCATTAAATTCCAAGAATACCAAATAATATTTGTTATTAATTTTATTGAGCCCATTGGGATTAGCGCTATAAGGATTTCTAATTAATATCTATATTAATGTGAAATCCAATTTCACATTTATATAGATTCACATTTATATTTCACATTAATATTTAATTGAATTTATGTTTAGGTATTTTAATGTAATTAGTAAGGCGATCGAGCTTCATTATAAAAAGAGAAAACTAAAATTATTTATTTATTCTAGTATCGTCGTCGTCAACCCTTAATCATCCCACTACTGGGAGACGTATCTCCGCGTTGTCTGTCGCGTGGTGGAGTATGCTCTACACCCCTTCAATTGAGGGGTGTAGAGCATACTCCACCACGCTGCGCAGTTGCGGGTTGGCAGATGCCAGTGTTTGAATGTTTCGATTAGATTGACACGGGCAACGACTCCACCGAGCTCCTCATATCTATTAAAATATGTTATAGAAGTAATAAATGTATTTTTTTTATATTTATTGCACACATACTTATATGATTATATACAAAAGGCGAACTTAATGCATTGTCTACTAGATTACCTTTAGGTCGTGTATGATTTTTGACCGAGGAGTGTCTAATTTTTAAATACATCAAACGAATTTTCCCAGAACTGATATCTAATTAGTAGCTATGTATATCGTCGGGTGGCACACAAGTATACGGTCACAAGTGGTTACCACAGCCACATAAACGCTTGCAACATAAAATATCGCTCACGAGCTGTCACCACCCGCTACCATCCCGGTGACCTCGCTCACTCGCAGACACACAATAACCCACAAGGGATTTGTTATTTGATTGCGGTATTCTGTGAGGTGGAGGACTTCACCAGTCAGGCAGTTTAAAATTACGTTGCGCCTGAGAGGTACCTCTCTTAAAAAGCCTCTCTCTCAAATGTATTTTAAAAGAATTTGCTCCTTCAAAAACCTCTGTAATGTAAATTTCATCGCAATCATTAAAGCAAATTGTGAGATCATCTGTCACGATACTAAAATTTATTTATTTTAATATAATATAGAAACATATAAATATAGATTTCCATTATATTTAACACAGCATGTCAATATAAATAATATCCAAGAATTCAATATTCAAAGTCTAGTTATTGGAAATATGAACCTTTATTCAATATTTGGTGTTTACTTAATTAAAATAACCCAGAATAATTATTAATAGGCACAGGATCAAATGATAATTATTAAAATTTTGACCGACTTAAAAAAAAGTTCGTTTTTAGGGTTCCGTACCTCAGGAAAAACGGAACCCTTATAAGATCACTTTGTTGTCCGTCTGTCTGTCTGTCTGTCTGTCTGTCTGTCTGTCAAGAATTTCTATGTCGAGAATGCGTGGAGGAATCAAGCTGAAATTTGAACTGTATACTCAGGTCTACGGTCCCATGAAGTTGTAAAATAATCAAACTGCTAAGTTTACGTAGAAAAAAGTTACGGCCGTTTATTCAGCAAAAAACGCATATTTCGACACACTCAAGGGTATCAAAACCTATAGGGTATTTTCCGTTGACCTAGAACTATGAAATTTGGTAAGTAACATCGTTATAGACTACAAGTACAGGAATAAATCTCAAAACTATACATTTGTAAATAGATCTTAAAAAATAGGGGGTCTATATTTTCTATAAGGTGTCGAAATTTCAAATTGAAACTACTAGTTCAAATGGGGTATCATATGAAAGGGCTTGATGTACACATTGCAAAATATATTTTATTTATTTTTTTCGACGCATGATTTCTTATTTATAATGAAAAATATCAAATTTAATAATGATACTACGTACCTACGGAACCCTCGGTGGGCGAGTCCGACTCGCACTTGTCCGGTTTTTTTTTTTAATTCTACGTCGGGTGGCAGACATGCATACGGCCCGCCTGATGTGAAACGGTTACCGTAGCCATATTAACGCTTGCAACATAAATTATCGCTCGCGCGCCGCCACCCCCGCTGCCAACGCAGCATCTCCTTCCTTTCTGGTAACCTCACTCACTCGCAGGAACACAACCTCATAGAATACTGGCTGCAGTATTCTATGAGGTGGAGGTACATTCCCCAGTCGGGTAGCTTACAATTACGCTCCCTACCTCTCTTTTCACCAGAGCTTCGTTTGTCAGTCAGTAGGGTGCACCGCGTGCAGATGAAGTTGGCTTTGGTTCAAAGATGTTGATGAAGCACTTACACAAAATTCTTTATTTGGCTCGTATGTATGTCTTCTGTAAATTTTGTGTATGTTTAGGTGTAAAAAAGTTTGCAATTTTTTTCAAAAAACTGTTGATATTATTTGTACGGAGTTTTTGCTGTTTTACCAATTACTTATACTGTGGTTTTACTATATGTTTTCTAAATCTTCTGATCTGAAGTAAAATTTAACCCAATTCCCCGTGACCGAATGAGGAATTTGGCTCACTCGATTGCTCACATAAAAGGTCCTGATGAGCGAAACACGGTAAGTAAACTATTTAGTTTTTTTTATTCACAACAAATAAAAGCACTAGCCATTAAATGGCTTATTTGATCACTATTGGCTAGTAATAAAAATCACTATTGGCTAGTAGCCAATAGTGATTTTGGTTATGCTTGTTTTTCATTAAAATGTTATTATTATGTTTTATTTTAGTATACATTGCTTTAGAAACTTGCCCGAGCTTTTTTTTTATATACTACGTCGGATGGCAGACAAGCATACGGCCCGCCTGACGTGAAGCGGTTACCGTAGCCATATTAACGCTCGCAACATAAAATATCTGCTCGCGCGCCGCCACCCCCGCTGCCAGTGCAGCATCGCCTTCCTTTCTGGTGACCTCACTCACGCGCAGGAACACAACAACTCTCAAGGGAATTGTTATTTGGCTGCGGTATTCTGTGAGGTGGAGGTACGAGTACAATCCCAGTCAGGTAGCTTACAATTACGCTCCCTACCTCTCTTTTAGTAAAACCACAGTATAAATAATAGTACTATGTACTGTCTACCACTCCCTGCTGCTCTCTTGTGTTGACCTCACCCCTCTGAGACGAATCTAAAACAGTTTCTATGGCGCCGCACGCACACACGCTCATTCACGCTCTGCACAGACCATTGTTTATGTGGTAGTAAACAACGCGACGTTTGTATGGAGTGGCCGGGGCGTGGTAAAGCAAAGAAATATACCGGAACATTTTATATACATAATTATTACTTAATGGTGGCCTTTCAAAATATTTATCTTATTTATATTTGCTACTTTACGTATATTGTATACTATATGTACATTGTATAAATACGATGACATACATAACAAAGCGTATTAATTACACGGACAATTGAATAATTAGGCGATGTTTGCAGTGCAAACTCGTATAGTATTTACACAATTGCCCTAGAGACCGCCCCTATATTATTCTGATAAACATAATATAAACTTATGTACACCCGGTCTATATGACCTACATTAGTAACATACGTTGCATATTACGACTGAGTTAGATAATCGTTATAATATTAACATTTTATTTACATACATGTACATTATCTATGTATGTGCATCTTTTTCTCTTCTATCTATCTTCTATCTATCTATCCACTTTATATCGTAATCGTTTTTGTTTTTTTTATATGATAGGGGGGCAAACGAGCATGTGGGTTGCCTGATGGAAAGCAATCACTACCGCCCATGGAGATCAGTAACACCAAGCGGTGGACGATCTGTTGCCAGCCTATATTCCTTCCTTTCTTTCTGGTGACCTCACTCACTCTTAGGAACACAACTACCTTCAAGGGAATTGTTATTTAGCTACGGTATTCTGTGAGGTGTGAGGTGAAGTGTGAGGTGTGCTTCCTCAGTCGGTCAGTTTAAAAAATACGCTATGCCCTACCTCTCTTTTCGCCAGAGCTTCGTTAGTCAATCAGCAGGTTGCATCACGTGCAGGTGAGGTTGACTTTGGTTTAAAGATGTTGATGAACCACTTACACTTCAAGCAACCATCCCAAACTCTGTACATTATATCATAAAAAAACAATTTACACACGTTGTACTTATATTACCGAATCCGACCGAATCGAAATTTTGGGGTGTAAGTGGTTCATCAACATCTTTGCACCAAAGCCAACTTGGCTACGGTAACCGCTTCACATCAGGCGGGCCGTATGCTTGTCGGCCACCCGACGTAGTATAAAAAAAAAATCCAAAAAACTGTTTTCCATTGTCTGTGCGTTTGTGGACGCTTATCTCAGAAATGTTTCAGGCGATTTTAATATGGTCTTCACTCATGTATTGTGGAAAGCTTCCTGTAACATTTAGTGTTTGTTTCTAATCGGTTCACCTATAATAAAAATGTAATATATAATAATGTATAATGTTTACATATAATAAAGGGTAGTTAGTTCACTTAGTGCGTATTTATGGGGAGCTAATATCAGATTGAACGGTATTCGATTCTAAATATAAATATATATAAATAAATAAATAAATAAATATAAATATATATTTTTAGCAATTCGTTAGGAAAATATTTTTTTAAAAACAACAGCATCCTAACGACTGATTTAATTACAACAAAATTAAACAATTGGCAAGAGTTTCTACAAAAGTACTCGAAATGAAAATACGCTCTGATGTTCACGCTTCGACGACCAGCAACGGAATGAGAGCCGGCACGTGTTCGCGCCGGCTTTTATACTTTTCTGGCTGTCACTTCCAACACGGCCTTTCCTGACAGGAGGCCGTCCTCGGGCTCCCTTGCTTTTCTTCAGCTCTGGTGGGTGGCTTCCAGTACCGACATGGATAGTCCGGCATCCTGCTGTTCCTCAAACGGAACAGCGGCTATCGCAGCACTAGGCGGCAACGCGGATAACTGCGTACCGGAAGTGCTGGGGCTGCGGCTCGCTGTCCACAGCAGGCGTACAGCAAGCAGCGGCGAGAGCAGACTCCTTGTCCTCATTGTCTGCACCTTTATAAAAACAACAGACAACGCGTATTTCTACGCAAACGTTCATAGGTCACATAAGTACATAGCAAGTACACCTTAGTTACACAAATACATTGTGGAACATGAAACTATTGAGGAAAGAGGCACGACGTGAAGCGTTTTCTCAATAATTTCATGCAACGATCAACTTGTGCTGAGACAGAGGCACGACGTGAAGCGTATCTCAAACACCAGCTAAGTTAGAGGCACGACGTGAAGCATAACTTAGCAACATAAAAACACATAAGCACAGAAACTATTGAGGAAAGAGGCACGACGTGAAGCATTTTCTCAATAATTTCATGTGGCAATCAACTTGTGCTGAGACAGAGGCACGACGTGAAGCGTATCTCAAACACCAACTAAGTTAGAGGCACTACGTGAAGCATAACTTAGTTACAGGTCAAAACAGAGGCACGACGTGAAGCATGTTTTAACCACAGTAGGACAGAAGCACGACGTGAAGCTTGTCCATCTCGCTCCCAGCACCGTCTGTAGTGCTCGGCAGCGATCCCAGCATCGGCTGGACCTCCCGGCAGCGCTCCCAGTATCAGCTGGAGCATCGACTACAGCGCACAACATAGGCGCGTAGCAGCACATCTAGCGTCAGTGAGTGCGTCGGCCACATGACGCAGCGTGCTCAACATCTGCCGGAGCACTAGTCACAGCCTGCCGCACAAGCGCACCCAGCATCTGCTGGAGCGCTCGTCACAGCGCGCCACAGAAGCGTGCAGCAGCGCACCCAGCATCAGCTTCAGACGCTGCTTATGGGCCAGCATATATCAACTAGTCGCAAAGACCGTTCAGCCCAAGCCTGCAATCAATTGAAACAAAACAATCGAATCATCACTGACAACTTGACAATGTCACATCACACTATTGTAACTAGGCTTATTCGTTAACAATTTTTAAGGTTCTGCATCTAAACCTTAGTGGCCTTTGGACGGCGCATACATTAGCAGGGATTCGACCCAGATAGTCAGTATATGTCACAGAAATGCCCATCTTTATGGTCCAAACAAAATCAAAATCTTGAAGGTACACCCACCAATGGGCTACCCTTGGCAGTTAAGCTCTCTTGCGTTAAATAACTTTCAACGCATTGCAGTCAGTACAGTGGAGTGCATCCCCACCGAGTAAGGCCTGAAATGCTGCAATGCTTTCACTACAGCGAGAGTTTAGAGTTTGTACGAACAGTACTTATTCTCTGCGCCTTGCATTAACCTACTGAGATAGGCAACTACTCGCTTGCGAGTAACCTCATGAGTTTGTAACAATACAGCTCCATAGCCGATGGAACTCGCTTCCATTGGCAAGGAGGGGTCATAAATCGCAAGAACCGGCTCGTCCGTCAAACATTCGATTACATATTTGCGAGCAGCTTGCTGCTCACTGCCTCAATTGAACTCCACACCCTTCCAGGTTAGGGCAGAAATAGAAACTGTTTTCAGGGCACAGTACGGTATCTACTTGCGAAAATAGCTGGCTAAATCGAAAAATTGGCGGGCACGCTTTACATTTTTGCCTCAGCAGAATCGACCAATGCTTGGATTATACTATCGCTCGGCTGTACCTGACCAAGACTTACAGCGCGTCCTAAACGAGCGCTTCCTTACATAAAGTCATCATAATCTCATCTACCGTATATCGCAAAACAAGTCACGACCTTGTGACCAAGTTTTTTGCAGATACCACATGGTTCAGTTTTTATTAGAACTATAGACAAAACACTTTTGACCGTTATCGCCACTATTGCCATTGCTCGAATAAGATCTAGGCCCCTTAGCACAATTACATTGCTTATGACCGTATTTACCACACAGAAAACATTTACCATTGTTAAAAAATCGCTTCCGATTAATATCATGACTTTTCGACATGATTATTATGCGAAATATTACTAAACTTTTTATTGGATGTATTTGATTTAACGTAAATAGAAAAGAATTCTACTAATTCATTTGACTTTAGTTTTGAATTCGTGGCAGAGACACGGATTTGTAGATCCGTAATACCCCTTATCACCATAGCCGAAATTAGCTGGTCACTTAACTCTCTAACTATACGTAACTTTAGTAAAGAGCGGCGAGCATAATCAGCATATGTCGGGTAAATACTCCGATAAATATCAGAGACTCATGGCCTCAAAATGTTTGCTACATCTGGCTTCTTAGGGCACAGACGCTTAAACTCTTTCATAAAATTGCTCCTACTACGGTCATTTCTGTGTCAGTGGGTTACCCACTCATTCAGCCAATGAGATATAGACACTCATTATCACACCAGTCATTGAAAACTGAACACTTCTACCTCTTCCCACTAATTGTAGGATCAAAAGTCGAAATATAGTAAGCGTGGTTAGATCTCACCATAGTATTGATGGATCGTATAGCATCCATTGTACGATCAGTCGCGCTGGGGTCTCGATCCGTAGTAGCACTCACGGAGTACCCCGGCGAAAGCGGAGCTGCAGAGCGCTGACTCGCAGTACCAGCTCTCACTCACTCGCAGCACCCAGACCATCGGCACAGTCTCTGCCAACGGCGGCTGCAGCGCCGACGTCACCAAAGACGCAAGGCCACTCGGCCCACGTAGCCACGGTCGAGATGACCGACGCTGTCTTCAATGATGTCAATTGATCTAGAATTTGTTGCATTTATTGAGTTAACATTGCTAGAACAGCTACGTCGTCTGCGTTTACGACTAGAACATGAATCACGACGTCTAGAACGCGAATCACGATGTCTAGAACGTGAATCACGATATCTTAAGACGAGCATCACGGCTCCTAGAACGAATTCTGGATCGTCTCCCAGAATTACTTCTGGAGTAGCTTCTAGTACGACTTTCACAATTATTAGCCATCTCCATTGATTTACATAAAGAAATAAGCAGATACAGCAAAAGTGAAAGCAAAGAACAGTCAACACACTATATCAGATTTGAAATAAAACGGTGAAACCACAAAACAATAACGTTTTCACCAACGAGAATGTGCTGCTTTTCTAATTTCGGTAAATAAATCGGAACGTACTCATGAGAAATTACAGACATATAACTGTCTCCGTAAACGGATATAACAAACTTCAAAAATATTCCATTTGCCAAATTGAAAAGTAGTCTTGTTAGGTGCGCACTGTAATAGTACAGTCCGATTAATGTACTAGTACACCTTAATAGTACTATTAGTACCTATTGGTACTCAGAAATGTAGCCGACAATATAATCATTTAACAATGTAAATTTGGTAATTACAAGCACTATACAGCGCTGTATAAGATTTTCTATGAATAAAACACACGGCGCTGAAAGCGATTTATACCAGTGCAGTGCGCTTACCTCCTATCTCGCTTACTCTTACGATAACATTGCAAGACGCTTTATTCTTTGTCTCACGGACAGACCACAGACAGACAAGTGTTTCGGGCTTGGATAACATAGTACACTGTACTGTACGAGTGTACGAATAGTCCCATTAGGTCCGAATAAGAGTTCGCGTTTGGTAACGTTTCTTCTAGTACAGTGTCAAGTTCCCGTCACCTATTAGTACATCGTACATGTACTACTCAAGACTATTGAAAAGTCAAATTGCTAGTCTTAAATAGCACAGTGGGTAGATTTATTTTCGAGACAAAAATTAACCTCATTTCTATTGTGCGTCTCGGATTTTTGTTTGCCAAAACAATTTTCGATCTTATGCCCAGGCTTGTTACAAAATGAACACAACTCTGGTTTCGATGGTACAAATATAGCCTTTGCGCTAGATAACCCACTAGTACTAGGACTTTCGCCTAAATTCGTTTTAGGATTCTTATTGCAAAAAGCCTGTTTATGTCACATTGCACATGTAAAACAACCGTCATCTAAACGACATTTACCAAAAGAATTACTAGGAGTATGCCTATTTTTTGACAAGAAATTATTCTTTGGGGTAGTACGCAACATACTAGATTTCTACCAATACTGGAAATTCTACCAAGTTATTGGGCAATAGCTTAGCGTTTGTGGCTGATGCACGAATCTGTGGATCAGTGATACCGCGAATCACAATAGCGGAAATCAATTCGTCACTGAGCCCCTGTACTATACGCAGTCGAAGTAACGATCTACGGGCGTAATCGGCGTATGTGGGATAACTATCCGAATTGGTACTCATCACCTCAAATAAAATATTGGCGATATCGGGTGTTTTCGGACACAAAGGTTTGAATTCCTTATTGAAATTACTCCACGTACGATCACTAGTTACCCACTCACTCAACCACGTTCGAGCATCACCCTTCAAGCAGTTACCTATCCGTGAAAGGCATTCATAACCACCCCAGTTGTTTAGGGACTTAGCTCGGTCAACCTCATCACACCAATCGTTAATATTGTGCAAACTAAGGTCAAAGTTGATATATAAAAATATTGGTTGGATCTCACCGAGCTGTTGATGGAACGAATAGCATCCACAAGTTGATTCGTGACCCCAAGTGGCATGCTCGCATCGCTGACGGCCTGCTCGGAGATGGACTCCGCAGCACGGGTAGGCTCCGCAGGTGCCTCGCTCGGCGGCATAGGCAGCAGGGACGCTCGTGGCGGGCCGCCACCGTGTCCGTCGTCTCGACAGGGACGACGCTCGGCATCGTGTACGGGCTGTTGACCGGCACGATGATTCATGCCGCGTGTCAGATGCGCGCTGAGACGGCGACTCGCGCCGTGAGCTCGCTGCACGCGGTGACAGCGCCGTGCGGGCTGCTGGCCGGCATGATGACTCGCGCCGTGCACCAGATGCACGCCGAGACGGCGACTCGCGCCGTGAGCTCGCTGCACGCGGTGGCAGCGACGTGTGTGCCGCTGGCCGGCACGACGACTCGCGCGGTGCACCAGATGCACGCCGAGACGGCGACTCGCGCCGTGAGCTCGCTGCACGCGGTGGCAGCGACGTGTGTGCCGCTGGCCGGCACGACGACTCGCGCGGTGCACCAGATGCACGCCGAGACGGCGACTCGCGCCGTGAGCTCGCTGCACGCGGTGGCAGCGACGTGTGTGCCGCTGGCCGGCACGACGACACGCGCGGTGCACCAGATGCACGCCGAGACGGCGACTCGCGCCGTGAGCTCGCTGCACGCGGTGGCAGCGACGTGTGTGCCGCTGGCCGGCACGACGACTCGCGCGGTGCACCAGATGCACGCCGAGACGGCGACTCGCGCCGTGAGCTCGCTGCACGCGGTGGCAGCGACGTGTGTGCCGCTGGCCGGCACGACGACTCGCGCCGTGATGGCGGTGGCGTGTTCGACACGCTCGGCAAGCGCCGGGCCGGTAGCGTGCGCGGCAAGGAAGCAGTACGGCCTGCCGACCACCTAGGCCGGCTCCCTGCACGCTCCTCCAACGCTCGCAGTCGGGATCGCATTGCTGCCATCTCCTGCAGCAGTTCGCTGTCTGGAGTGCGATCCCGGCGTCTGGAATCGCGACGCCGAACCTCGTCCTCATGACGAGCTCGACTACGGTCACGGTTCGACATCTATGAAAAACCTGTAGCTGTCAAAGATAGAGCGGTTAATACAAACACGTGACTTCTATCCAACTTCTGATTTTAGCAATTCGTTAGGAAAATATTTTTTTAAAAACAACAGCATCCTAACGACTGATTTAATTACAACAAAATTAAACAATTGGCAAGAGTTTCTACAAAAGTACTCGAAATGAAAATACGCTCTGATGTTCACGCTTCGACGACCAGCAACGGAATGAGAGCCGGCACGTGTTCGCGCCGGCTTTTATACTTTTCTGGCTGTCACTTCCAACAATATATATATATATATATATATATATATATATATATATATATATATATATATATATATATTTATATATATATATATATATATATATAATAGGTAGGGGAAAAAGTCTTTTCGCATTTTAGTATGTATGAACTTGTAATAAAATCTCTTTGGTTATACCATTTGTATCTGGCAGGTTTTGATATCTTTAAAAAGTTTAAATTTTAAAAAAGATAATTCCAAATTCAAATTAGGTAAATGTGTGATTTTCATTTGTTTTTTTTACTGTCAAGATGAGTGAATCTAATGAAGAAATTCGATTCATTTTAAAATTTTACTACAAAAAAAGTAAAAATGCAACGCAAGCTGCGAAAAAAATTTGTGACGTTTATGGATCTAGTGCAGTGTCTGTGAGAGTAGCACAAATTTGGTTTAAGCGTTTTCAATCAGGAAATTTTGATGTGAAAGATGCACGTCGCTCTGGTCGCCCTGTTACGGATAAAATGGATGCCATTTTTGAAAAAGTGGAGCAAGATCAGCATATCAGTAGTTACGACGTAGCTGAAGAATTAGGAATTGACCACAAAACAGTTTTGGCGCATTTGAAAAAAGCTGGGTACACTAAAAAGCTCGATATTTGGGTGCCTCACGATTTCACTGAAAGAAACTTAATGAACCGTGTACTCATTTGCGATTCTTTACTACGACGTAATGAAAGCGAACCGTTTTTGAAAAAGCTTATAACTGGTGATGAAAAGTGGATCACGTACGACAAGAACGTGCGAAAAAGGTCGTGGTCAAAGGCCGGTCAGGCTTCACAGACTCTGGCAAAACCCGGGTTAACCCGCAATAAGGTGATGCTGTGTGTATGGTGGGATTGGAAGGGCATTATTCATTATGAGCTGTTACCGCCAGGCAGGACTATCGATTCTGAACTCTACTGTGAACAACTGATGAGATTAAAGCAAAAAGTTGAGAGAAAGCGGCCGGAATTAATTAACAGAAGGAGTGTGATTTTTCATCATGATAACGCTAGACCTCACACATCTTTAGCCACTCAGCAAAAATTAAGAGAGTTTGACTGGAAGGTGTTAATGCATCCGCCGTATAGTCCTGACCTTGCACCTTCTGATTTCCACCTGTTTCGGTCTCTTCAGAATTCTTTAGGCAATGTCAGGTTAACATCACGAGAAGACTGCCAAAACCACTTGTCGTGGTTTTTTGAACAGAAGTCCCAAAATTTCTATAGTAATGGGATCATGTCTCTACGTACAAGATGGCAAAAAGTTATCGAACAAAATGGCACCTACATACTTTAGTTAAATGTAAATAAACTTTAGTAAAAAATGTTTTGAATTTTCATATAAAATACGAAAAGACTTTTTCCCCAACCTAAACTGCTACTACTTCTATTTGTACTACTTATAGTATTTGATTCATGTATTTTGTGTCAGTATAATCTTCTTGATTGTTTTGTTATTGATATATATATATATATAAACGGGTAGCACTCCGGGAGTGCCGGCAGAAGTAAAACTTGAACATTAACATTGTACAAAAAGTGCACAACGCTGTTTTCACTTTAAAAATTCTAAAAACGTATGTTCATATTTCTTATCTCGTTTTATGGATGAGTCGATTAGATTAACATAAAACAATAGATCGCTAAATCAAAATTTCTTAATTTTAATGATTTAAGAGTTACTTTTATGTTATATTACTTTATTATTTTTAATTACGTGATTTGGTAGTACACAAGTACAATTAAATTCAGAACTATTATGATCATTAATGTATTGAATCAAAATGAACTTTGATTAAATACAAATTATCGATTTCTCTAATACCTTTCACGAAATATACTTGTAATAATAAAGCCAGAGTTATTAACGTAAAGCACCCATGAAATGTTCGTCTATCATTTATCATTAAGTTAATTACCTCTAACATCTCAGAGCATTCAAGTAATTAGGCGTCTCCAAAAAATCGGGGATAATTGTGGAGAGTGATTGCCAGGATTTCCTGTCTGAGAGACCACTCTTTGATAAATTAGGCGTCTTTACAGAGTTCGAGGCGGCAAACTGATTTATCGGCCAGTATCTCAAATAAAAATAAAATGTCGATTCATTTAGCAAACACAAATCAGTCGATTGATGATCGAGCGTTCTACATGTATCCTCATACGTTCATGTAGTTGGCTGTCTTTCGAAGTAGGTAATCTGTTGGGAAATATTATATATCATATTACGCTGGGGTATCCTATGTCCTTCCACTGGATACAATCTATGCCCTTCCGAAAATTAATTTAAATGGTTCAGGCGTTTAGTTATTAAAAGATAACAAACAGAAATATAGACTCATTTTCACTTTTATTTAGTAAATCGGGTATGGATAACCAGGCTAACAGAAGTACATGATTATGTTCATCTAATATATCTTTTTCTGTTCCATTCGGCCGTCATGTCTAGAGTTACCGCTTTCTAACCCATATCATCTCTCACACAACCCAACCACTTCTTGTTTGATCTACCTCTCTCATTATATCCTTTCTCATTCAAATTCATCGTTCTCTTTGTCTCATGTCTTTTATCCGTCCGCATTACATGGAAATATCACGAAAGGCGATCTCCTCTTCTATTTTACATCACTAGTGCTACTTTCAAACTTCCTCTAATCTATTATTTGTATTCATCGCTCAAATAAATGCGAGAATCGAACCGTGACCCCGTGATAATGTTGTCATTGGCTTGTCGCATTGCATTTAAATTTTTAATTAATTTTTTTACCATAATGATGTCCATTGCGTAAAGAATCGGACGATTAAACAATGTTTAGTTTCTTTTCTCTTCATAACTTACATTCAGAGGGCGGGCGGTTTTCTTTGTGTTCGATTTGAAAACAAGGCTTCAAGAGAAAGTGCTTCTCTATTGTATATTTTGTATCCTCTGCATGCAAAATCGTAGAGTATTTCTTTATTTACATACGTACACACATATATATATATATATATATATATATATGTATATATATCTCGAAAAACGTAGATAGGGTTCTGATTTCTGCTGTATGGCTTTGAGGTCAATTCTTGGTAAATATGTGATTATATATCATATAGATTGATATTTTATTTGGTACAATAAAAAATCTTGTATTATATTATTTGTAATACCTATATGGAAGGATAATAAGACTATTAGATACCGTAGTTTTATACTATAAAGTTTAGCCAATTTCACGTGGAATCAATGTAAAATAAACAATTTTTAAGTTAGACATAGGTAAAACCATACAAAGAGATAAAGATAATTGTTTTGACTTCTGTTACTCCTAAAGACCTGTCATATATTTTATTCCACTTATAGATATCGGCCATTTAGAATTTTATTATGTATAACTTAAAATAAACAATAAAAGATTTTTGGTGTAGCTATATGTGGGCTCGGTAACAACGTAATGATCCCACTGTTGGGATACGGGTCTCCTCTCAATCGAAGTCGTTTAGAGCATACTCCACCACGTTGCTCAACTTGCGCGATGGCGGAGGGGTATTATATATGTGGGGGTATTTTATTTATAAATAAGAGGGACAAGCGAGCATGTGCGTCACCAGATGATATAAAATAATCACCATCGCACATTGAAATCAGCAACACCATGGGGTCGCCTATCTGTTGCCAGTTTTTTAAGGGAATAATTTACTCTGTTCTTGAAGGCTTTCATGTCGTATTCCACAATTTCACAGCTCGTGGAAGAAAATGTTTTAAAAAGCGTACTGTGGTAGACCGTTAATTATCAAGATGATATGGATGTAATTTGTGGCGAGAGTTGGAACTCAGCGGCAGGTACCAAATCAAATAGCTCATCGGAGCACTCTCCGTGGTATATTTTTTATAGAACGCAAAGAGATGCAATATCTCTACGTGCAGAGAGTGGACCCAACCGACCAGAGATCATTGAGTCACCGACGATTCAAACTACTCGTTTCGTGCTAACAACCATATCTACAGCTTAAACAAGCCTCATCTGCACGTGATATACCCTGCTGGCTAAATAATAAGGCTATGGCAAATGTAGGACAGTTGAATCCGATCGTGGAAATACCTCCATCCCATATTAGACTAAATAACGATATTTGTGATATAGGCTACCAGTTATAAGGAAATGCAGCATATATAGGCAACGGTAACCGCTTCACATCACAAGGTCCTTAGTTTGTTTGAAATCGATTAACTCTCGCAAGTGGTAGACTAAAACGGGGCGAGTAAGCAGTACATTATGAGGCTACCACTACCCTATGAATAGTAACACTGAATGCAGTAGGCAATGTAACAAAGGATGGCAACGTATCGGCGACTCTTTGGTGTTGCTGATCTCCATGGGCGGTGGTGATTGCTTTCCACCAAGTGACCCACATGCTCGTTTGCCCCCCTCTCATATAAAAAAAAAGATTATTAAAATGGGGTGTAAGTGGTTCATCAACATCTTTGAACCAAAGTCAACTTCACCGACACGCGGTGCACCCTGCTGACTGACAAACGAAGCTCTGGCGACAAGAGAGGTGGGGAACGTAATTGTAAGCTACCCGACTGAGGAATGTACCTCCACCTCACAGAATACAGCCAAATAACAATTCTCTTGAGGGTTGTTGTGGTCCTGCGAGTGAGTGAGGTCACCAAAAAGGAAGGAGATGCCGCGTTGGCAGCGGAGGTGGCGGCGCGCGAGCAATATTTTATGTTGCGAGCGTTAATATGGCTACAGTAACCGCTTCACATCAGGCGGACCGTATGCTTGTCTGCCACCCGTCGTAGTATAAAAAAAAAGATAAAAACACTACTCTACCGATTTTCCTCTATCCAAGAGGCTTCACAGCTGTATGCTTCCACTTACTATTTATTGTTCTACACAAAATTGTTATTCCGCCCTTTAGAAACCCGTCTTGCAGGCTCCTTAAGGCTATACCGTTGGGTATTCCGAAAATTACCACAACCATTTATCACCCGTGTTCGGGACAGAAAAATGTCACGATGTATTCGATTCCAACGGAATACACCGTGACAGTCTCCTATACTGTGTGGTATTCAACGGTAAAATGTGTCAGCTTGTGTAGAGTGACATGCGTGGGGCGCACTAGTGATTTTTTTAATGCAGTTTGTAATTCATAAAAAATATACTAAAGAGATTATCATTGATCACAATCATTATTTTAGCCGAATGACGTCTACTGTTGTCCATAGGCATATGCCTAACCACAATTATCAATTTTGTACCATTTGCATCTATAGTACCCTATACATCTATAGTGGTATTTACTAGATCCTCCATCCATCTGTTGGGGGGTTGTACTACGCTTCTTAGTAGTTTCCGGTTCTTAGTTGCCACTCCAGTACCTTTCTGCTCCAAGTTAAATTCATTTTTAGCATTTGTCAGAACGTGGTGGGATCTTTGCGTAATCTTTATCGTTTTAAAAACTTTCTTCCTGACAAAACAAATATGCTAGTGCAAAGCCTTATACTTCCCATAATTGACTATGGTAATTGTGTACTATACTGACTTGAACTCAGACCTACTCAATAGACTTCAACGGCTTCTTAACAATTGCATTCGTTTCGCCTTTGGGCTTGGAAAGTATGATCATGTATATACTTACCAATTGTCTTTGCTACTTACCGATTTCAACTGAAATGGTTACCCATTCGCCAGCGAAGAAATGTTCGTATCCTCACCACTCTTTTTTCTATAATTAATGGTACTACATCTCCTGCTTATTTAAAAACCCAATTTCAACACCTTTGTTCTGTTCACAGTAAGAACCTTCGTTCTGCTGATAATCTTCTTCTTTTGTGCCCTCCTCATCATTCGGGGTTTGTAGACCAATCTTTCAAAATCCAGTCTGTTCGTCTTTGGAATGCGCTACCTGTCGAAATCAGGAGGGCCTTCAATCGGAACTCATTCAAATCAATGACACGTGCCTACTTTCTTAAATCTATTCAGGAATTGCAGACATAATTCATTATTTTCTGATTACCTATGTGTATCTATATGTATGTGTGTGTATGTATACCTATATATTATGCTAGTGCAAATGCAAATGTATATGTATTTGCATTCGTTTATATTTATAATATACTTAAATTAAACTTAAATTTTCTATTATACCTTTCCTGTGCACCTGCCATGTATTATCTCTGCATCACCCTATGGTTGACTGGTAGAGAATGCTTGTATAGCATTATGTCAGCCTGTGTACAATTTTGTGCATGAAGTTTAAATAAATAAATAAATTCGTTAGTTCATTCATAATAATATGTTTTTTTTAATACTACGTCACATAGACAAGCTTACGACTCACCTGATGTTAAGCAGTTACCGTAGCCACATTAACGTTCGCCACTCCCGCTGCCAACGCAGCAACTCCTTCCTTTCTGGTGATCTCATTCACTCGCAGGAACATAACAACCCTCAAGGGAATTGTTATTGGCTGCAGTTTTTTGTGAGAGAAAGAATCAGCGGGGCAGCAGGCAGCGGGGGTAGCGGTGTGCGAGCGATATTTCATGTTGTGAGCGTTAATATATATATGCTTGTTTAACACCCAACGATAAAAAAAACATACAAATTTTCACGTTAATAGTAGTAGAACTAGTATATTCCAGAAAGGAAGGAGATGCTGCGTTGGCAGCGGGGGTGGCGGCGCGCTAGCGATATTTTATCTTGCGATCGTTAACCGTACCGTAACCATACGGTAACCGCTCCACATCAGGTGGGCCGTATGCTTGTCTGCCACCCGACGTAGTATAAAAAACATGAATAACCTGTGGTTTCATCCATTTCGGTTCCCAATAGTTGTATTGATTTGTTAAGTACTCCATATTCTTCTTCAAGATTTGGGATATCAAATGCAAAAAAAAAATTCAAATCCATCTGAAAGCTCTGAAATACTGAAAGTCAACGCGTTCAATTAAACCAACTCTCAGCTTTATATATTATTATAGATATAGATGGACTATGTACCTTATAGAAGATTATTTGGATGCATCAAATAACAATTTCTTCGAGGGTTTCTGGGTTCCTTGAAATGAGTAAGATTGTTTTCTGCTGAATAATCCTTCGGCCAATTCTGAAATGGGTGCTAAAGCAAAATGCTTGTATCGTAAATTCAGTAAAAAGTAATGCAATAAAATGCAAATAAAGCTTTAATTGCATAAAGTTGCAAGCGGCTTGCATGGCGCTTCATGGCAATCAATAATAATGACGGTTAATAAAAATCGTGATTGGATCCGTTCGCTGCCGACAATCGGATTAAACACGCGAACAATTTTCATACACAGGTATTATAGATATTCAACGTACAAAAGCCTTTAGGTAATTAATAATATTATTACAATAATAATACAAAACTATAGGTAAGTGTTAAGGTAAAAAAGGCTAAAGAGGTAGCACCTAATCTGTAACCGAATAGTCAATATTTTACGTTGAAAGCGCAGGTACATTGACATATGGAGCGTCCATAGATTACGGTGACTGCTTACTAACAGGCAGGCGGTATGTTTTTTCCACCTTAGTAATAACACATACCTGCACAATGAAAAAAAATATTGGTTGTCTGTAAAGTCAGTTTACGGACGACAATTTTACGTGATAACGTCATAAGAAAATATTGGCCGATGGAGTGTAAGAGAGATAGATGCGCCACTTGTTCCGCGTTCTAGCTTGCACGGTCGGCAGACGGAACGTGACAATGAGTCATGGTTTTCATGCACGCAGCCGGCGTTCATCGATTTATAAGCTGTTATCATGTCAAAAAACACACATACTCGTATATGAACCAATTTCAGAGGTCCGTATGCCCATTCATGTAACAGCAACTGAGAAAATGAAGCTCATTATATGAAGTATCAGGTAGTCAAATTACATTAATTTGTAGGTTTTGTAAGTGCTAAGAAAAATAGAGGTTTCTGCCTTCAAAACTGTCAAGTCGTCGTAAATACCGTACGGCACACTTCCTGATCGAATCCAACTTGCGTTCAAAAATGAAACCTTCTCGTCAATATCTTTCGATTCATTATAACCACTATTGAACTGTAATAATAAATTAATATCGCAATATACGCTTCCGAACATTGGAATTTCTGAAGCGAGCACAGAGCGGTGCAGCAGGAGAAAAAAGTGTGTGCTATTAGAACCACATTGCTCGTTCATCAGAGCAATTTCTCTGGTTCAACGGAGGAGCTATTGCGGAAGTTCTTTTATTTTAGCACTAAGGGAGCAATACGTTTGTTACTAGTGAAACGTATTCGTTATTTCTTGCACACTGTAGACAAAACATTATTTTCATTTTGGATAGGATTTTTCATTGTACAACTAAGAGCGCTGGAATGCGCAACCTCAGTAGGATTTTGAATAAATTTAATTATAAAAATTCATACTTACTTATTGGACAATTTACCAAAATCACGAATGGTCATCAATGAGAAACTTCGGCAGATCTTTACAGTGCAAATATCAAACTTTAAAGACCAACGTCTTTAACCAGTGCGTCCTCCCCGCCATGACCTACGGTACAGAAACTTGGACTCTGACCATTGGGTAGGTCTATAAATTGAAAGTCGCACAGCGAACGATGGAGAGAGCTATGCTCGGCATTTCTCTAAAGGACTATCACTTATACTGTGCTAAAGGAGTGAATCTGGAAAAAGAACATGAAGGGGAGACATCATATGGGGCGACGAAACAGGATGATGATGATGAATTGTCATCGTCGTCATCATCATGTTCGTATGTATGTGTAATTCCATATATACACTTATTCGTCCTACTGCTGGGATACGAGTTTACAGCATACGCCACCACGCCACTGACTGTCAAGTACGATCGCTCTTTATTTAGAGCATCATCATTGAACAAGATTGAGCAAGATCATGATTGAACACTTTACACGATGGTTACTCTATTACATACGGCATTAATTAGGTACTATTTTATTTTTTCTGGGCAAAAAATATTACCTTGTAAACTGTACCTTCTTTACTATTTTCCGTTTTATTTAAGTACAATTAAGTATATTCTGCTGTAATAAAAAGTTACACGAAGTCGAAAGGAAGAGAGATGATGTATATTAATATAAATATCTTATTACGTGTACACATATAAAACGATTAAGCTATCCATTACTTCTATGTGTCAGTTCATTTCTACCTACGTCACGAATATAATTTTAAAATATTTCTGCTACATTCACAAATATTTCTATAAAACATAATCCTAAAGTTCCTCAAGACTAACTTCAACATTAACTTGCGTAAAGTGTGCGGCAGGTTTAAACTTTCCAATAGTTCAATCCACTTGATTGAGTGGCTCAGTCGACTGAGTAAACCCAGATTGAGTTGCCGTTTTGTTATTAGAAAATGCTTCTTTAAGGTAACATAGTTACGTTACAGAAATGGTCACGCCTCTAACATGTAGATATGCCAATAAATTTATATTTACATTGTATGAGTACTTTACAAAATATACATACATAATTACGGAATATTCGCAAGCAATAAGAGAAAATCATCATATAATTATAATGCCCAGTACATTATAAAATAATTACAACACAAAATTATCTTATAATTATTTTATAATGTACTGGACATTATAAAATAATTATAAGATGATTTTCTCTTATTTCTTGCAAATATTCCTTCTACAGAAATTAAAAAAAAAAAATGTGTATATCTAAGTCTTAATAGTTATCTCTATGCCAAATTTCTGCCCGATACGTCCAGTAGTTTGAGCTATGCGTTGACCTATTATTCAACCAGTCAGTTTCCTCTTTTTTAAATATATACATGTATACTATATAAGGTTAATTTACATAAGGTGCAAATATTTATAGGGTAGGATGAAGAAATCATTATGTTATTTCACGCAACTTATATTTTTTCTACACGCTACTTTACCAGATTAGACCGATTATTACATTAATAAGAAAAATAAAAACTCTCTCTGTACTAGAGTTGGGAGTTAAATCTTATAAGTACTAAATTATTATGTTAATTACATTAAACGACACTATTAAAACATAGGACACGATACTGTTATTTTTAATGTTATATTAAAAATAATTCTATCGACTCAAGTATGAAAGAAAGTTCATTGGTGGTTATTTTATCCAACCTCACTTTTTGTTTATTTTAACATAGCGTTAATACGCTTAAAATTAACTCTTTTGGTAGGAAAGATAATATACACCTAAACGAAATTAAGAGTTAATTTGAACGTGCTTGAAAAAATAACATGTTATTTCTTTACATTTAACTCATTAAAAATAAATAACACTTAACCCCTCCTAACTACTTTACATGAATATGACACACACTAAGGAGCTAAATGTCAATCTGAATGCAAAAATATCAAAACAATACCATTAAGGAAGCCGCCAGCATATATAAAATCATTTTTTTTTTTTGTTTGAAATTAATAGAAAGCTTTCTAACGTATTTTTGTACTTATAAATGCCAAAATCGTACTCTCCTTACTTAATTGTTTTCGCCTTTAAAATATTTGCGCTTGATGTAAAATGACCTTATATACTCGTACTTCGAAGACTAGGCTTTCTAGGAAAATTTCTATCCCATCTTCCATCCAACCAGAATTACCGTAATAAAAGTAGTCCTTTCAAAGTGATAAAATCAATAAAGCTGTAATAAAGGGTTGATTCTAAAGACAGACTTTGACTCGATTAATTCGAAATTTTCACATCAACTTTCATAATTGTTATTATTCATACTCGTACACAGAAACAAATCGTCAATTTGAAACTCTGGGGACAAACGAAGTTACTCAAAATGAATGTAAAATGGAAACTTTTCTGTCCACGACCGTTAATGGAATTGGTTGAGTACGGAATTGCAACTTTTTTTTAAACAAAGAAAAATTTTAGCTTATAACGAGTTGAAATGCTCTCAACACTTGAATGATTCCTGTGTTTGTAATATTTCTGAATGAGAATAAATTCATATTTCTCTCTTTTTTGGCTTGAGTCTGTCAAAAATCTTGAGATACTTACGGCAAATGATTATAGTGAAAGTTTCGACTTTTGAAATAAAAAAATCTGTTGGCGGCAGGGGTCTAATCTTAGTTTCTTTTTTTTTTTGAGAGGGGCGTAAAAGTGCATAGGTCACTTGATGGAAAGCAATCACTACCGCACATAGAAATCAGCAATACCAAGGGCTCGCCGATCCGTTGCCAGTTTTAAGGGAAAAATTGACTCTGTTCTTGAAGGTTCCTATGTCGTAGTTGTTCGGGAATATCGCTGAGGGAAGTCGACTCCACAATTTCACAGTTCGTGATAGAAAATGTCTTAAAAAGCATTTTGTTGTAGATCGCCAATTATATATATTGATGGAATTAAAAAAAAAATAGCTCGTCCAAGCTCCATAGGATAGACAAGGAAAAAAATCGGGTGGATTTTTTTCCTTTACATTACGTGAAGGGGAGATAACCCAAATTTCAGCCTTCTTGTACTAAGTCGCGGACATACCGACAGACAGACTGTAAGGGTAATGTTGATTACTACGGAACCCTGAAAAAGCAAACGTACTAACTGTACTGGAACGTTACGGGTTGAAATTTGGCTCATAAATAGCTATTATGAAGTAGGCATCCACTAAGACAGGATTTTTGAAAATTCTCACGAGATACCGGGATACTGGCATACGAATTCTACTATAATTTAATATTTGAGTCTTTCACTACGATATGCTTCTAACATAACAGTTCTAGGTACTTACATTAACTTACCTATTGTTGCTTTTCTAACAGGCAATGTCTTTCTTCATTCCTGAAATAGGAAGCTGATATAGCTAAGTAAGATTGATGGAGTTATCTGAAACGAGATAGGGGACTCTACGTCTACTGCCGGCAACTGCAGTGTTGCACCGATCCTATTTTAAAACAAATGGCATCTGACACTTGTTTGCTGTCCATGTTCAAGTAGAAATATCTTCACTTGTTGAACAAATAAAAGTTGGAAGATTATATTAATGAATATATGAAACGGATATGAATATTAATATGACTGGGTTTACCAATCTCACCATTTTAACCACAGCAAAACAAACCCAATTGAAATAAAACTCAAAGTTACCAATAGGTCAGTTATGGACGTCCCATAACTGACTGAGTGAGAATGAGGAGCTCAATGCTCAACATGCGATTTACGCAACGTCGACCGTAGCCTATCAATGGATAGATGGTTTATTTATCTCGTACTCCTTCGTACTTAGAAGCGCATGTTAAGACCCGACTTGACGGCTATCGGTTCCGACTGTTGTCTTGAGATGATAGTCTTTATGTGATTTGAAAACCCTGGCCTCCACAAACCCGCAGTTGAGCATTGTGGGATGGAGTATGCTCTAAACTAAATTCCTTCGATTGAGGGGAGATCCGTACTGCAGCAGTGGGATGAATAAGGGTTGACGACCTTTCTACTAATTACTTTTGTTATTATTGTTTCTAATGTGATTTTATCATTTTAAAACATTACGTGTTTATAAAATAACAAAATTTTGAAACATAAGAACAAAGTAAGTACCAGGAGTGCAAAGCTAGTGAGGAGGATAAATTGAATCGTTAGCGCTCAGCTTATGTCTACATATTGCATCTGTAGCGATGCTGCGTGTCACTGTGTAGTCTTGTTGCACTCAACAGGTTCACTTGGCATGCTCGCATTTGTACTGCATATTGTTACGATTATTGCGTTTTTTTATTAGCGCTATTGTGTTCAGAGCCTCGATAAAAATTCAACAGTTGTATAAAAAATATTTATGACACATGAAACACTGTGTGCTAGATAAAAGAAATGGTTAAAATTGCCATTGTCAGATGACAGAGGGATTTTTACTCAACTGAATCCACTCACTCAGAACCCGGTTCACTTGAATTGGTGAACTGATTGGCAAATCTTCTAATTTGTACAGACGCAGAGAAAAGTTTTTGAGACATAAATGTTGTGTGTTTCTCAAGGTGTAGTGTTTTATTATCAACAGAATGTCAATAATATTCCACCAAGTACCAGAAATCAATACTATCGATATTATTATTATGGAACTTGGGAGTATAATCAAATCCTATTAAGCATGAGGAAGTGCTCGATATCCGTAACGCGAAAAAGTTTCCAATTCTTCTGTTCAAGCGTATCTAATTTGGACATGTTAAGAGGATTAAAAGAATTAAGCTGAAAGCCATTATGTGATTATTATGAAGACTCAATTGTTTTTCCGGTGTATTTTTCCGTACGCATTACATGATAGGGGTGGTTATTCGGTTAGTCCTTCCTTAGTCAAATGAACCCGATCTAAAATGGAACCGTAGAGTAAAGTATCTAAATCATGGTTTCTTTTGTCGTAATGAGCGAAAAATCAACTTACTTAAAAAATCCGTCGCGCGCACAGTCGTACGTAAGATTTTTTTTATACGAGGGGGAGGGGGGGGGGGAAGGAGCCACATCACCTGATGGAAAGTATCCTGATCACCACCGCCCGTAGAAATCAGCAACACCAATTCGTTGTCATCCTTTTAAGGGAAAAAATTGTCAATGTTCTTGAAGGCACCCATGTAGTTTGTTCGGGAACACTGCTAAGGTAAGTTGATTCCAAAATTTAACAGTTCGTGAAAGAAAATGCTAGTCTTAAAAAGCGTACTCTTGTAGATCGCCAGTTATCTAGATACTATACGATTTATGGCGAGTTGTATGATATTCGAACTCAGCGGCAGCTATCAAATCAAATACCTCATCCGAACACTCCCCCTGGTATAATTTGTAAAGTATGCAAATAACAAATAATCAAAAGGATTCTAAAATGACAGTCAATTAAGGAAATTTTGTCATCTTCGCATCCTTGTCTAAAATTCCAATTACTTATGTCCCAATAGCTGTGTATTCATGTATAGAATTCACCTTCACGACTTCCCTAACAATTTATAGCAACAGAAACGTAATAATTTCAAAATTCATGTCGTACAGTAATTTATACACATACGAATCTAGCAATTATACCGAACAAATAAGTAATCCTTCTAAATAACTAAGTTAATTGGATGGGGCAATTGGGGTATATCCGTTTCAAATGGTTCACCTGCTGGAGGCTGTTTGTCTTACAACCTAATTAGAAACAGGCCTTGAATTTTCACGCTTCAAGGTGACTTTGGTGTAGAGTCAGCCTTAGTTGATACATACAGCTGCAGATTTTTGCGAACTTTATATTCCATAGAGTACGGTATACAGTGTGTAGTATAGGCCACAGAATACATAAATTTACTAGTGTACCGCAAGTAATCTTCAGATCCAAAGCCTTTAGTTGCTGATTTATTTTCAATATTTATATACTAAACTTTTTGTATTAACCTTACTAAAGGGATCAAATGTTTGTTTTGAAAATGTTTACTAATGTTACAAAAATTAGTAAACAACATAACATTTTTAACAGTAGTGTGGGAGCACCCTTGCTCAAAAAGTAGGTAATCAAAATTCATAGTGCATGCCCGTTACACAAATCGGGTTGTCCTTAACATAAAGTTATCGATATCATATTTAGCAGCTATTAATTTGCTTTGGATCTAATCATAGAATCGCAGATATTAGACCAAAAACCCAAAAAAAAAAGTTTTATATTATAAATAAAACGCAGACCGATTTCATCGTGGACGAGTATTCAGTAATCACCATGCTCATCATCACACCAGCCTGTCTCACACCAGCCTGTCTCACACCAATGTCCTTACCTCTGGTTACACATACACTTTGTTATTTATCACATAAAGGCTTAATTCAACAAAGTCGATTTTTCTTTTTATTGGTTTTATTAATGTGTTTTTTATACTGCGTCTGGTGGCAGACAAACATACAGCCTGCATGATGTCAAGCAGTTACCGTAGCCATATTAAAACTATGTGAAATATCGGTCGCGTGCCGCCTCCCCCACTGCCAATGTAACAACTCCTTCCTTCCTAGTGATCTCACTCACTCGTAGGAACACCTTTAAGGAAAATGTTATTTGGCTGCGGTATTTTGTGAAGCGAGTTAGGTATTTCTACAGTCGGGCAGCTTACAAATACGCTGTACCATACTTTTCTTTGTCCAGGGCCTCTTTCGCTAGTCGACATAGTGCACGACGTACAATTGAGGTTGACTTTGACTCTAAAGATGGCATGTTGAGCCCCTTACACCCCCAAAAGTGTATAATTTAATTCTACTGCTTTACAGGTAGGCTGTGTGTATCGCACTCTGAAGGTACCACAATTAATTGAGTCTCAGTGACAGGTTGTCCAATTATACTCGAATTCCCTTAGAATTCTAAACCAATTAAAGTCGTTCGTGACCGATTGTTTTAAAAGCAATCTGTTCTGATAATGATTACTGAATCTATTTTCTATAATATTTCTTACGTCCTTTTATAATAAAAGACTTGTGGCCAACTCTCAATTCGCTTCGGTTTTTGCACTTAAAGATAAATGCAGGATTTTTTTCACATTTAAAGCATTTTTTTTAAAAACATTTCATTGTAAGCAGTCATCGCAGCTCGTTACATCACTCACGCGTTGCCAATCCTGTCGTCTTCACGCCTTTCTTGAAGAACCCCATGCTGTAGTCTCTTAGGAAAACCTCGGATTGGTAGAATCAGGATGGTTTTCAGCATTCTCTGTTTAAAGAAAATAAACAGTTACAATTAACAAAAAAAAAATGTCCGCAAAATAACATACCTACTTTTTAAAGGTAATGGAATGATTTTGTTTGTTTCCAGCAACGTGAAACACAATTGTCATTTCGTTAGTATATAAATTATTTGAAATACATCCAGTCAGCTTTTGTACATATATAAGTACTGAAAATTAGATGAAATATAGAGAGAAATGAAATAAAAATACACTAGAGATATCACAAAGAAGAGAATATAACATAAACGATACACATAGTAATAAAAGAGGTATAACTAAGTCCAGAGAAATTCTAATAATAGAAAGTTTCGATGGAGGGAAACATCTTGACATCTTGGGATAGTTACTAGGTATCGCAGAATTTAGCAGCGTAGGTACATTAAATATATTGCCGTCATCGTCGAAGTCAACCCTTATTCGTCCCACAGCTGAGATACGGGCCTCCCCTCAATCGGAGGGCTTTAGAGCATACTCCACTCATCCAACTGCGGGTGCGAGTTGGCTTAACGACTGCATCTAACGACAACACCCGGGACCGACAGCTTAAAGTGCCCTCCGTAGCACGAAGGAGTTCGAGATAAATAAACCCATCTATGGACAGGCTATGGTCGACGTTGCTTAACTTGCGTGTTCGATTGTCACACTGACACGCGAAACACCGCCATCAAAGTCCTCCGGAATATATTGTAAATCAAACATATTTGCCTTAACCTGAAGTTTACTTGTTTAGCTTGGTTTACCACCTTCGAAACCCTTTATGTAGGTAAATGAAATCAAACGAAACGAACAGAAACGGACGGAACGGAACGGAACGCAATGTAAGTAAATTATATCATTAATTCTGCTTATGCCTATCTTTATGCTTTTCTAAATGCTACTAGCATTTCGAAAAGCATAAAAAAAGGAAATGTTCTAAACCCAGCACCTTTCGAGTGATAAAATATTTATTGGATTATTAAATACACAATTAATCAAAAATCTGTATTACACGATTGTTTATTAGGCCCCATAGTTATATAATAACTCTGTAAAATGTGTTAATAAATCCAGTAAAATGTGCCAAAAACGGCCGCTTGCCGCAAACTTTACTTCAACAACTATATATTATTAAATCTCATCATAATTTCTAAGTTTACTAAACTAAAGTAAGGAAAAAATGTAAATCATGTTACAGTCTTGATTTGTTGTGTATTTAGCGAATAATATTTTTTTTACTCTAGTTTCACTGGTTACTTTTGCCATGGCCGCGTTAGTCAGCCAGCAGGGTACACCACGTCCAGGTGATGTTGGCTTTGGCTTAAAGATAGTGTTGAGCCGCATACACCCAAGCTATTCAGAACTTGTGGACTTTATAAACCAAAGAAATAGTAATTGTAGTTATTGTTTTAAAATATTTTTTTTGAAGTCATCAAGCAGTTGACGATAGATGAGCTAGGGCCCTACCGCCGAAGCTGAATCCGATTACCATCGGATTTTTTGATTGCAAAAATCAAACTCCAACTTAGATTTTAGACTTAGTGTTTAGATTAGCTGGTAGAAACGATGGAGCTCTACGGACTAAACTGAAGATGACTATTTTTCGAATCAAAATATTCGATGGTAGAATCCCTGAATATCAAAATGTCATGGCCATCCATTAGAACGTTATTATTTCCCCGAAAATCTCTGTAGCTTCTTGAGCAACAACGTGATAAACAATTTCGTTTTAATTAATTATAAATCTAGTCGAAATTGGCGCTCGAAAATAATTAACTATCTGACTCCCACACAGTCCCAACTGTAAGGTACGTAGAAACTACATCATAACAACCAGAAATTAGCCCAACCCTATTCTAACTTTTACGAGTATTGGGCATCTGCGCAAAAGTTGATAAGGGACTATTTAGGTTAGGGATGGAGCACTGGCCCTTTGATAAAAGTTGAATGTCAAATTCGGCGTCAAATATTTAAACTGAACTAAATTAACTTAGATTAGCACAGAACTTTAACTTAACAGAACTGTAACAGTAGAAGTAATAGTAAGTGACAATACACAAGTCAACATAGCTCTCAGAGTCAGCAAGTTGAAGTGGCAGTGCGCTGGCCACATCTGCCGAGTCAGCGATCGCAGATGGGAGAGGAAAGTAATAATGGAGGCCACGTACGGGGCGACGAAGCCTGGAGCGCCCCTTTTCTAGATGGACCGACGATTTCAAAAAAGTGGCTGGTAGGCTCAAGGTGCCCTCCGAAGCACGGAGAAGCTCGAGATAAATAAACACATCCATGAACAGGCTAGGCTTTTTATCCTGCATATTTTGGCCACCACCGGTCTGTAAACCCAAAACTTAGGCCCAGAGACCCAACGCGTCTTGCAATACCAACATGTAAAAGTACGATCTTTGATAAGAACTGCTACTACACAATGATAAAGATTTTTAACAGGATACCAAGAGAAATAACGGAGTTGAACGCATATATCTTTATAAAATAAAGTAGCTAGGTGGCTTTTAGATAAATGTTTTTATGATCCAAAAGATTTATTGACAGAAAACTATTAATCTATTTAAAAATATTAATTGACATGATAATCTATTGTACAATGTTTATATAACTATTATTGTATTTGTATTGATTAGTATTGTATTAACTGACAAATATTTAAATTTTATCTTACAGATAAAATAATAATATACCTACGGACATACCTGTAATGATAACTAAGTTTTTGCATGCTAGTGTAACCCTGGCGGGACATGTATGAGCTTTCTGACTTATATGTAACACCGATGTACTTACCATGTGCCATAGCATTTATTTAAAAAAGTAAACGCAGACGAAGCCGCGGGTGGAAGCTAGTGTTTTTATAAATTGGATTAGAGCTCTAACCGCGAGCAATAGACCCAGTCGCGGTCGCGGTGGCTCATTGAATTTCAGCCCTTACATGTAAAAGTTATTTTGTTCAATATCAGCAAGCAGCTGGTATTAATTTTCCAAGAAATATTCCTATTAATTGAATCAATTTCAATGCTGCCCGTTTCAATGCTTTCACGTTAATTGATTTCGTGATTTGTTAGATCTAAGTTCGCTTACAATATTCTTTAGTTGATAGGTATTTATTCGCTAGTGATATGTAATATATGAACAACCGACAAGCTATCCCAGGACCTACCGCCGCAGCTGAAGCCGATTACCATCGGAATTTTTGAATGCGAAAATGAAACTACTGCTTAGATTGTTACTAATTATGTTTAGCTCAGGTGGTGGAAACCCTAGAGCTGTACTGAATAAGCGGAAGTCAAAGTCAAAGTCAAAGTCAAAGTCAAAATTCTTTATTCTGTGGGCCCTCGCGGGCACTTAGACACGACTTTTACAATTAGGTATAGTTTTTTTATCTACCAGCATTTCGGAATGACCATTGACGAGAAGAAATGCCGAAAGAAACTCTGTCAATATAGGTATTTTTTAAATAGTCATACAATATTATCATTATACATAATACAATAAAAAAATGGTATTCAACCAAAATAAGAGAAAAAATAAAAATTAAAGTAAAATAAAATAGTAAAAAAATAAAAAAATAAAAAATCATAGTATAGAGTGTATATACATATTGTATAAAAGTCTAAATATGTATATCCACAATACTACTTGTAAATATAAGACGCCTGTGCTTCACATCCTTGAAGATGAAGATGTTTGTTAATAACTTTAACCTAAAACCAATTTTTTTAATTAAAAAAAACCAATGATAATCGGCTTCAGCTTCGGCGGTACAGCCCCAGATTGAGAGATATACGAGTACATAGCGCAAAACTTCAAATCATGTTTTATATATCCGCAATAGATTCTATCAGTTTGATGACATAATTATGCTTCCCAAAACTAATACTGAGTGATATTTTTATTCCTATTAAACTTTGAATAGCTTTAACTTAAAAGTAACAAAATGTCGGTTGTATCTGTTCTGCATAACAGGGTCTATATGTAATATATATTGCCCAATCCATGGACGAATTCGTTACCCTAAATTTGCCTTGAAAAGATTGCTCTCAGCAATAAGGCCGCCTTTTTGCATATATGTATACATGTCTGTAATAATTTATTGATTCACTGTACTTTCAATTTGTATTATGCAAATAAAGCATATTTTATCTATCTATTTATCTAAATAATAGCATATCAGTAGCAATCAGGAGAAATACCGTCGAAACTGAAGCCGATTACCGTTGGATTGTTTGATTGCGAAAATGAAACTTTAGTTTAGATTGGTGGTAATTGTGATGCTTTGTTGGTAGAGACCCTAGACCTCAACCGACTAAGCTGAAGATGTTTGTCATTAACTTTAACTTAAGGCCTATTTTTGGAATCAAAATTTTCTCCGGCTTCGGACGGATCCAATTTTTGACATTTTGTAATTTCTACTTATATAAAAACTTAGGTTAACCTTCTGTAAAATATATCCCTTAGGATCAGTAGAATGTATCTATCTGTCAGTGAAATACCGTTAAAAATTGCGTGGTTTAGAGGAGCGGATAAATAGACAGACGACGGACTTTGTTTTATACTGTGGGAATAAGAAGTTTTTCTGGGATAAAAAGTAGCCGATGTTACTTTCCTGACTTTAATGTCATGTCAATCTATTAGTTTATTTCAATGTGAAAGATAGACAAGCAAACAAAGTTTCACATTTATATTATTTAGCATGTATCACTATCACTACAACACTCTTTGTTAGTATTCGATGTTTCTTAGGAATCTCTTGTCAAAACGAAACCCTTTTTTCGACAAGTCTGTCCGTTCATTTGATTGTTGTGTTCATCCGAGTGAGTGAGGTCCCCAGATGAAAGAAGATGCTGCATTAGCAGCAGAATTGCCAGTGCGCAAGTAATACTACATATACTGTAAACATAAATAAGCTTCAGTAACTGTTTTACATCAAGCCAGCCGTACGAGTATGCTTGTTTTGCACCATACGTGGAATAAAAGAAAATCTACGTAAGAATTTGCTTTTGAAGAAAAATGCCCTACTTTTACGGTTTTACGCCCGGAGTGAAACTGGGTTAGATTTACAGATAGCAAAGTTAATTTACTTTAGTGCAAAAAAATCTATTTATTACATGGTTTTAAATTTATCTGACATTTATTGCTTAAAGTTGTGTGTGATAGAATTACCTACGTTATTAGAAAATTTAGCAAATAGTAAACTTTTTACCTAATATAACGAAGATATTGCATCGATGGTCTATTATGGCCAGATACCGCAATACAAGCTGTCTATAAATGTGTATAGTACAGTATTGTAAAAACTTTATTGTACAATGAAGAAACATAAATACACAAAAAAAGAGAATTTATCGTACAATGGCGGACTTATCCTATATTCCAAACATAAAGGTTTTTTTAAAATTATTTTTCTCAGTATGCATGACGATCGAAAACTTGAGGAGGAGGAGGATGATATAGATATAGGACTCAGGAATATAAACAAATCAATAATCCTGGACAAATTACACAGCGCCATTTAATCCAATACTAAGCAAATCTTGTACTATGGGTACTAGGTAACTTGTAACTGAGACAAACAGACATGTTCATGCATACAACTGTTTGTCATGTTCGGGAATCGAACCCGCGACCCCGGAGTTAAAGTGACCATTGTTAGCCATTCTACCACCGGGCTCGTCAAAGAACGGTAACTTTGACATAGTTTCGTGGTAATCGTGTTTAGTTTGCCCAATAACTATTAGGCGCTGATGATTTTTGTCACTAACTTAAATAAAAGTTATATTTTCAGAATCAAAAATTATTGTGTTGAACAAAAATCCCGATGTCATTGGAAAATATTTTCTTGAGCAACGTGGTGGAGCTAAACCTCTTCGCGTTAGGGGAGAATCGTATACCACCCGTGAATAAATATGGGTTAATGCAATAGGGATGTAGTCTTAATCATTCCGTATTCGCTGTGTAAATACAATATATTAAATATGTTTGTTGTACCATACAAGTTTATTAATTGTGGTTTAATTTGACCTCGTGGTTGTAAACAGTCACTGTCAGTTATATCCGTAATTAAATTTTACTCTTGGCTTTAATATTTGAACAGTTGCCACAAGTTAGCAAGGTTTTAGTAAGTATGTCACCAGCACACTTAGGATTATTTTGTTATTGTATAATAAGTGATAACGCAAAATGTTATTATTTTTCAGGTACCTACAGGAGATGTTACATTAGATAATAAAGGTAAAATTAACAATATAAAAAGTTTCAATTTAACTAATTACATTTATGAGGACATCGCATATACACGACCTCGACTATGGTTGCAGCGACCAACCATTCATTATATGTTATTTGATACACCGCGCACTACGCAACCAGTTGGTCGCGCGTCCGGTCATGTAAACCGCGGTCGCGATAGCCCAGTGCGCAGAGGACGTCAAGAGAGCGCAGTGTTCGTCGCGGCAGAGACAAACAGGCGGCCGCATCTGAGCAGTCACCCTGATGAAGATTATCGTTTGATATCGAAACCAGTACGCTTTTTCGACGAAAATATACCATTTATTTAAACAACAAGTACTTTTTGAAAACAGAATTATGTCATCCTGGTCCCATTTTTGAAGTTATGAGTATACACATTTAAATTTATCATATCATCAATAAAATAATAATATGCCCGCGTGTTTTAGTACAAGATATACATAATATTTTATCCGAAAATATATCGAAAAGGAAAATTATTAAGTGTATTTCTAAAATAAACAAAGGTTGAAATGAAAAATTATTTTCAATGCCTACACGTCCATGTTGCGTTTCTTTTTGATCGCCCACGTTCAGTGTTTTCTTTTTAATAACCATGCCATATAATAATATACTTAATACGATTTTATTTTTAAATATTTATGGAATACAAAAAACCTTACCTACGTACGAACTGTTCACGATTTCTTTTATCTGAGTATACGAGACACAATCCACATAGAATTAACAAACAGAATGCGAAAATGTAATCACAATAACTGAATATTTTCCATCAATACGGAATAAAAGAACTTACTGCGGTGTAAATACAATGTACAGTTTGTACAGCGAGCGCAGCGAATCCGTAATTAAAAGGAGATTTCCCTCCTGTTGTTTTACTGCGGGCCGACGACGACGTCTAAAGTCACAGTGGTTACAATGAATATGTATAGCCTAGGGTTGTCACATGCAGGCAAATAATATTGATAATAATATTCATTATATCACAAATTCACCGTTGGGATCATTCCTCCGCGTACTAAAAAGTTTGGCAACTCCTATCTATATCGCACTATTAAAAAGTGGAACGCGTTGCCGGCATGTGTATTTCCTCATTCATACAATATGGGGTCCTTCAAGCGAAGCGTGAAGAAGCATCTTGTAGGCAAGGCAAGGCAGCGTCAACTGACAAGACACCAAGGTCTCTGGTGCGTTGCCGATGTTATTGGGGCTCCTCTTTTCGCTTACCATCAGGCGAAACAGAGACAATATGCTGAGCTAATATAACAAAAAAAAAAAATCAGCTAAATAACGCCCATTGATAGATAGATAGTATTTTTATAATTTTTACTTTGACATGTAAGTGGTTCATCAACATCTTTGAACAAAAGCCAATCTCACCTGTACGTGGTGCCCGTGGTGCTGACTGGCAATCGAGGCTCTGGCGAAAAGAGAGGTAGAGCATAGTGTATTTTTTAAGCTGCCCGACTGGGGAAGTACCTCCATCTCACAGAATACCGTAGACAAATAACAATTTTCTTGAGGATTGTTGTCTTCCTGGGAGTGAGTGAGGTCACCAGAAAGAAAGAAAGGAAGGAGTATAGGCTGGATCTGAGAGATCTGGAGGAGTGGATCGGCGACCCCTTGGTGTGCTTATCTCTATGGGTGCTAGTGATTGCTTTCCATCAGGTGACATGCTCGTTCATCTCCTCTCATATAAAGAAAAAGTGTATATTCGTATTACAGTTACACACACTTACATTTATCTAAATCTATAAAAGAAGAAACTGACTGACTGACTGACTGACTGACTGTCATATATATCAACGCACAGCCCAAACCGCTTGGTCTAGAGATTCCAAATTTGGCACGTAGGTTCCTTATGACGTCTAGGGGTGCACTAAGAAAGGATTTTTCAAAATTCATCCCCTAAGGGGGTGAAATGGGGGTCCAAAGTTTGTATGGGGAAACAAGATTAGTTGGCCTATTTTATCCGAAACTTTACATGAGTACTTCTATAGATAAATAAGTAAACACGTGTTTCAGGATTTTCCAAAATTCAATCCCTAAAAGGGTAAAATGGGGTCCAAAAGTCTGAAAATAGTCATGGGTATTGTTTTTATGGTTTATCGGGTCGCTGATTACGAAAACAACAACAATTATATAATCCAACATAGTCGACGTGACACCCACCCCCCCCCCCCCACGGGTAGTGATTTTATCACACCTGTGGGGGTGCGATGGGGTTGAAATGTCATAATATCAATATGGGTGTTGATTCTATGGTTTTCTGGGACTTCAATTACGAAAATGGCATCAATTTCAAAATATAACATCATTATCATCATCATCATCAGCCTGTATCTATCTACTGCTTGATATTCATCTCCTAAGGGGGTGAATCGAGGGTTCAAAGTTTATATGGGGAAACAACATTAGTTGGACTATTTCATCCGAAACTTTACACGAGTACTTCTGTACATAAATAAGTAAAAACGTATTTTAGTATTTTTGAAAATTCAATGAGTAAAGGGGTAAAATGAAGATAAAAAGTCTGAAAATCATCATGGGTATTGTTGTTATGGTTTATCGGGTCGCTGATTACGAAAACAACAACTATTTTATAATCCAACAGAGTCGACGTTACATAAAATCACCCCTGTGGGGGTGCGATGGGGTTGAAATGTCATAATATCAATATGGGTGTCGATTTTATGGTTTTCTGGGATTTGAAAATATAACATCATCATCATCATCATTATTATCAGCCTGTATCTATTCACTGCTAGATATTCATCCCCTAAGGGGGTGAAACGGGGGTCCAAAGTTTGAATGGGGAAACAAGATAAGTTGGACTATATTATTTGAAACTTTACACGAGTACTTTTATAGATAAATGAATAAACACATGTTTCAAGATTTTTCAAAATTCAATCCCTAAAAGGGTAAAATGGGGTCAAGAAGTCTGAAATTCGTCGTGGGTATTGTTTTTATGGTTTATCGGGTCGCTGGTTACGAAAACAACAACTATTTTATAATCCTGTTGGATTATAAAATAGTCGACGTGACAAAATCACCCCTGTGGGGGTGCGATGGGGTTGAAATGTCATAACATCAATTTGGTTTTTGATTCTGTGGTTTTATGGGACGTTAATTACGAAAATGGCATCGTTTTTAAAATATAACATAGTGGACACGAAATTTTCAAATTTTACCCCTAAGAGGGTGAATCCAAACCAAAGTTTGTATGGAGAAACGAGATTAGTTGGACTATTTTATCCTAAACTTTACACGAGTAATTCTATAGATAAAGTGAGTAAACATGTGTTTCAGGATTTTTCAAAATTCAACCTCTAAAAGAGTATAATGGGGTCAAAAATCTGAAAATAGTCATGGGTATTGTTTTTATGGTTTATCGGATCGCTGAATACGATTTTAATATCAACTTTAATAATAATAACGATTTTAAATTCAACGTGGCTAACGTGACTATCATCCCCTATTGGTGTGCGATGGGTGTTGAAGTTTCTATATATGTGTCGTATTTACAGTTTTTCGGTACGCCAATCCATACTAATACTATAAATGCGACAGAGAGAGTCTGTCTGTTACCTTTTCACGCTTAAATCGCTAGACCGATGTACCTGCTGTACCTGTTCTATGTTCGACTATATGCATTTTTTAAAATATAGTTTCAATGATTTCTCCGTTAATTGTTCAGAAATTTTAATAAGTCTTATTTGTTTGAGAGAGTACACTCTTCAGGTGGTCACATATTAATCAAATCAAGATCTGGTGATGGGCTCCCTGGGAAATCGAGAGAAAGGGTTGAAATTTATAAACTCATCAATTACTGTATCCATGTCCAAACATGGATACAGTAATTGATGAGTTTTCTGATGTTATTAACAAAGTAACATAATTTGCATTGGGAAGTCATCATGTGACACTGCTGAGCTGATCAGGAACGGTTAGGAGTTAGGAAACAGTGTTGAGCTTTCTTAATTAAGTTATTCATGTATTTTCGTCTAGAAGGCACCATGTCACTACTATTTACCCATTATTATAATAAACAAACAAAAAAAAATCACTGAAAAAGAAATAAACTCAAAAAAAATAAACCAGCTGAAAAATCCTGACACGAAAAAGCCAAAAATAACTACTACTTACTTCCTGAGATTTTTGAAGTCGGTGTAAACATTTTTAAAGTTTGATTTATCCTTTTTAAGCTGATGGAATAACACTTGTGTTATCCTATTAGGTTTTTAAATTTGTATTTGGCGTCAATCAGTGCTTTTGCGAACGCCGCCGGCGCGTCGGGAGCGGGACGGGTGTAGTAGTTATCGGGAAACTACTTGCATTCGTATTTAGTACAATTAAAGGTGCTACATAAAGGTGGTTGCGTTGCGTGTTAGACTTGGCTTGGATAGTCTAAAATGCCCGAATTTCACGCGAGCGAAGCCGCGGGCATAAGCTAGTAAGCTTATACAATAGCTAGCAGTAAAATTAGAGGGTAGGATACACATTTTAATTGTAGGTGTGTGTTGTAATACAAAGGGACCGTAGCTCAGTGGGTATGCTACATAAGCAACACACTGATTTTCAGTTATCACTCCAAGAAGCTGCGAGTGCGTATCATTCTAAGTATAAATTATTGTTAAAAATTTCATAAAATGTGCAAAGTATACAAATATGAGGAGATAGATGAATTACTGACTAATATGAATTAAATTTAATTCAATAAATAAATAATAATAATACAAATAAAAGAACAAAAAACACAATATCCACCCAAATTACGCGCCAATGAAGTAACAGCAGACAGGTAACTTTTCGGTATGCCTAATTTTTGTTTGTCTAATAGAAAAGAACTTAAATATTTTTTAAATGTAAGTAACAGTGATGTGGCCTGCTCACTGCCACTTATCTTATTTTGAAATGGATCCAGCGCTGCAGCACCGGTGGCACGTCGATCCTCTTGGATCTTTTGTGCACTCCCGATTCTTTAGTAACTCTCCCATGACTGTCTGAAGACATATTTTATTTATTCCCATGGGATTAAGATGTTTTTCCGGGATAAAAAGTAGCTTATGTCACTCTGCAGACCGTAAACTATCCCCGTTAAAAAATCTTGTCGGTACTTAGGTTCCTTTCGGCGTAAAAGAAGGACAAATTATTACAAAGTTTATTTTTTCCCATGGAATTAAGATGTTTTTCCGGGATAAAAAGTAGCCTATGTCACTCTCAAGACCGTAAACTATCTTCCATTAAAAAAAAAACATGTTCGTGCTTAGGTGCTTTTGACGTGATAGAAGGACACATGATTACAAAGTTTATTTTTTCCCATGGGATTAAGATGTTTTTCCGGGATAAAAAATAGCTTATGTCACTCGTCCGAACTTAGGTTCCTTTCGACGTAAAAGAAGGACAAATGATTATGAACTTTATTTTTTCCCGTGGGAATAAGATGTTTTTCCGCGATAAAAAGTAGCCTATGTCACTCTTCATGGCCTTAAACTATCTCCAAAAAAAAATCATGTCAATCCGTTCATTACTTTCGACGTGAAATAAGGACAAACAAACAAACACACTTTCACATTTATAATATTAGTATGGAATTATGGATATACTGTTTTCTGAGTGTATCATATAGAGATACTCCGAGCATAGCTCTCGTCTTCCGACGTTTACATGAATCAATTTGAAAGAAATTTTAAATAACATAGACATAGATAATATCCAAGGAACGACGTAGGCTACCAATTGGTCTGAAAACTGACATTCATACGGGCGAAGGCGCGGGCACACTTAGTACGAACAAATAAGAAAGTGCGTCTGTATATGTCTTTGTGTGTCTGTTATCATTGCACGACTAAACAGCTGAACGGATATGAAGGAAATTTAGCATGGGCATAGATTAGAGAGAAGCACAATAACATACCTATTACCACGATAATCTATATTAATTCGGACGAAACCGAGGGTAAAGCTAGTGTTAAATATTTTACGTTGCAATTGGGTAACATTGGAGCAAAAATCCTTTTACGGTATAAGACCTAGTATGTGATATACGATAGTGTACTCTGTCATCTAATAGAATAACTTGGATTTATGTTTTCTGATATCTCATTTTATTTATAGCAGCCCTACCGTAGCACTACGGGCAAGACATCAAGGACAGTTTGGTTATATCTATTTATTTGTCTTCATTTTAGTTTTATGGATGTTATAGCAAGGTTATCTGTGTTATAAACTTGGTTTTGCCTACGGCTTTACCCGTGTGAACATTACTGGGTTATAGTTAAGGTTGTAAATTGTTTGCCCAACATTCAAATCAGTGCTGCATTTACAATAAGTGCCCAGTAAGTACATGTAAATGCCCAATAAATGCCTAGTTTTGGGCATAAATAGGGAATTTATAAGTACTTTTTGGGCATTTATCGTAAATGCCCGGCATTGTGCCCATCTCTAGTGCTGCCATTTTTGGCATGAATAAATAATTAACGTTCAAACATAGAATTTATTCCTTTAAATTTTATTTACTTTTATTTTATTCCCCTGAAATATATTAGTAAGCCAACATATTAACTATTTAGTTACTACGACGTTAACTACCTACTGTAAATTATTTATTTACTATGATAATTCTATTAACATCGGCTTCCCTGACACCACAGAAATCTAAATAAAGGCTCTGGAAGTCGTGAGTATAACAATCAAACTATCGGAAATAAATATATATAATAATATATACAAAAACACTTAAAATATAGATGTACCTACAAAGGCAGGGGCTTATCTCTATAAGAGATCATGATCAGCCAACCTTTGAGTGTTGTATTAAATATTGTAGCGTAAAAGAAGAACAACGGCCGTTTTTGGTACTTTTCGCTAAACTATCGAAACTGTCTCGTTTTGATTGTTATTTTAATAACTTTTAAATACTTAATTATCTTAGTGACAATCAGTACATAGGAATTTCTAATCTTAATGTTAACATATTATTTTGCTATTCAAAGTAGCGCCATTTTCACAGTAATTCTTTAATAATTAAGGACTTTTAATCCATATTGTAAAAGTACCTCGAATTAAAAAATAATTATTATGTGCTTGTATAATAATATAATGAGATTGTATATCAAGTCCTATATTTTTTATAACGAGGTCAAGTTTCAATAATTTTGTTAAAAAAAAAAAAACTATGGCTACATTAACAACGAATCACTGATCTGATCACTGGTTCGTTGTTAATTAAAACAATCATGTTACACAGTGATTCGTTGTTAATATAGCGAACAATTATTTTTTCACTCGAGTGGCACTAGTGTTACAGCAGGTAGCCCCTTAATATCGGGTTAGTATCAGGACGACCAATTAGACACATAGTTCACATCTCAGAAAGACTACGTATTAAGAACGTGTTCATATCAGAATTTCCAAAAAGCATAATGACCAAACTTCAAACCAGCAACACATCTGAATCACAAAACGGTTATATAGCGATATGACCAAATCGCAAAATGAAGGTGTAATATATCGACGAGGAGCAATGCGATGAACTCGTCAATGGAACCAAGATGCAAAAGTTCCGTCATCCTACATAGTACATATATTGCACGGCAGTTGACTAGACATCTCTTTAGGCTTTTAATGCCTTATTTGCACTATCGCTGTCACTCAAATTGCGAAGAGGAGAAGTCAAATTCTAAAAGCTTCTTACTCCTACTAATTTCTTCTGATTAAATTCGTTGTGAGTTCCAAGGCAGTCGTAGTTTTACCCCCAGGACTCTAATGGACACTGTTCATTGCTTTTTTTGGCGGTCGCCGCTGTTAATCCTGGCTACACAGGTGACACAGTGGTGGGAATGTGTGGTTAAAGTAGCTTTGCTTTTCTTAAAAATAATATAATTTAACCGTGACCACAATTAAATTGAAATATATTTTTGGAAACTCTGTCACGCACTTTCTTTGAATAACATCATATTAGCGTAATAATATGAAAAATAAATACGACCTGGAAATATCCCTCATATTAATATCAGTACGAAATACATTTTTTGGTAGCTACCTACATAAGATACCTCACAAAATGAACATCGCTTTTCGTAAAAAACACTGCGACATAATCATCGCTTTTTGAATTGGTAGTTATTCTGTCTCAAGTAACTTTTACGACGTGACATGTTCACGTCAAGAGTGGCACGTTGGTTTTGCAAAACCCGTGTACCGTGATTAGTCGAGAGGCGGAACGGGGTCGGTCGCTAGCAAATCGCACTGAACCGAGAGCAAGAACGCGTACCCGCATTCAACTTTTGCTTAATAGAATAAGCCAGTTTGCCTACAGAATTGGCATGGCCAATGGCTTTTGAAAATTCGCCGTGTCTTAAACGCGCCTGTTTGTTTATACATTTGAATTTTCTAGGCGTACTTCCAAATATTTTAGTAATCTTATATGAAATCTAACTTGCTCTTGAATTGGGAGATTAGCAAAATACGACTCTGCACCAGGGTAGACTCTCTCTGTTTACAAGATTATAATAAGGTTCTTTATCATGTACACTCTTAAGAAGGGATATATAAAATTTCACCCACTTTCTAGACTTCCATAACCGGTAGAGCTGTTTTATTATTCCTACTTAATATATTACTCTCGGCTATATTACTGAATTACATATTTTAAAAGAAGTAGCAGCAGATAGTGGTAGCATATTTTGTCATCAATAGCCCGGTTATTAGTAAAGAATGCCGTGATTGAAGCGGTTAAAAAGTATGTCTTTATACCTCAGATATACCATACAGCTTGGCCGGGGTAATTTCAACACAAAGATTTTGGTTGATTATGATGATGATAATGAACAGTCGGCTGCTTACATAGAGCTCGAGTTTCTTACTTAAGTACTATCTACGTACGAAATTCAACAATTTGCTTTGTTTATAGCGATGCACAGAAGTAGGCAAATTATGTGGAAAAACCCTATTATAATTGAAATGGTACAAGATTAACCAAATATCATGTAGTACTTTAAAGTGGTTTGAAAAATCGTTAGTTTCCTTATTTATTGATAAGGTTTACCAATAGTTTTACACTAGAAACATTGCTTATTTTTGTTAAAAGTATATAATTAGAGGTAGATTAAAAGGTAGAGTAAAATATTTGTATTTGGAGTAATTATTATAAGCTAGGACGAAATGCTAAAACAGAAATAATTGAATTGAATATTACAATCTAATTAGTAATCGTCTTGTCCTTGATGTATGCTTCGACTAAACATTAAGTGCTCGAACACACTGTGCGACCGCAATTGCGACGTAGCCTGGTGTCGAGTATAACACGATCTAAGGATCGTCGTAGCGTCTACTGGTCGCGGTCGCCTACTTGATGGCCTTCCCTGTGATAATTGTCAAATGATGTCAGATGATGACTGATGAGTCAAACAAATTAAAATTCTTTTTTCAGATGGGATAGTGACGATTTGCTCTTGTCCATTTCTTAATCGATCGTAGATACGGAATTATTCATAAGTAGCTAGCGCCGGCAGCTTATATAATATATATATATATATATATATATATATATATATATATATATTAACAGATATCAACGTTATAATATCTATCTGTATGCCAAATTTCCACCCGATCTGTCCAGTGGTTTGAGCTGTACATTGACAGACCAACGACTCTATGCCTACAGCTAATGCGCCCCTGTGCATCAACCTGTCGATTATAAGTATCACTGGATTTCCAGTCTCTCACCCAGTAAACCAAACAGGCCAGAGGACCTTTACCCGCACCGCTATCGCGCCCAGTAAACCAACCAGGCACTCAAGCAGATTAGTAGCAGGTCTTACTACCCTTCCACCAGCAAGCAGGCTACTTGGGCACTCTTAAGTCGAGTAGCTAGTGGCGACCGACGCTCGGTTTCCCTAGCATCGGGGCCCTACCACCACTTCCCAATCTTCATGATGGGTACCAGAGCTGTAAGCCATTACATTTGCATTGATAGACCAGTTATTGTTGCCTATTAAGGATACAGAGATAATTTTTCATTTTATAAAGTTCACGAAGTTCCGCGACGATTGCGGGCGACCGCCAGTAGCAAATAATTAAAGCTTTTCAAAAATTCCCACGTATACAACCAAGTCGCACACGCCGACATAAATGTCTCCTCGTTTATGTACACACTTATTACCAGCTAGCTTTCGCATAAAATAGCTCTCAGTTTCTATGGCGCTAAAAAATCTTTTGCGTGTTTTAACGAACAGGTTAAATGCTGAAAGGGTTAACGTTCATCTGTGAATGGTTAAGGACCTTGTTAGAACTGCTCTAGATGTCATAAATACTAGTTGTGTGGTGGATGTGATTACTGACGTTTTTTAATTAATAACTACGCGTGACTTACTGCCTCAGTTTGGGATGAAAAGAGGTTGTTAAGTACAGAAAGGTGTAAATGCTAAAATATTTTACGTTCTATTTCATTTAGTATGATTTTTTATAACATGTCGGGTGCCAAAATAGCATATGACCTGCCTGATGTTAACCCGTTATCTTAGCTTTTGATCTTTACAATGCAAGGTGTATTGTTCGAATGCTGGTACTTTCTACGTTAGGTGCTTACTCGCAGGAACACGTCAATCCTCAAGGGTGTTGTTATTTGGCTGCGGTTTGATGTGTTGTGTGTGAGGTGGATATACTTACTGTTACTGATATGGAATCTAAAAAACTTGATATAGTAATTTAAATTGCGATTTTAAATAGAGCTCTCATGTGTTGGTATAAAATATCATGTGTTGCGTACTCTTACTCGTTTCTGAATTTGCATAGAAAGTGTACATAGTTTATATTCTATTCATATTACATCTGCAGCTCATAGTCGGGTTCGACATGTCTTACTTCTACTAATCAAAGCCTTGTTAGCTAATCGGTAGGATGCGCTACGTGCGAGAGAGCTAAAATTAGGCCCTAAATTTTATAATAAGTCCTTTACATCCTAAAATATTACTGAATAATGAGATCTGAAGAAACTGAAAGTCAGAATATTCATAAGCGACTTGATGAGCTCAAAAATGTCCATCAGCGGGTGGCTATCAACCAGGTATAAGTGTAACTGGCTCAAAGAAATCTTTAGAGCTAAAGCCAACCTCACCTACACGTGGTGCACCCTGCCATCTAGCGATAGAAGCTCCGGCAAAAGAGAGGTAGGGTATAGCGTATTTAGAAGCAGCCCGGCTGGGGAAGCACCTTCAAATAACAATTCCCTTGTTTTTTTATATTATGAAATATTTGATGAGCCCATTCTTTTCCCGTTATAATTATCATTTAATTAAATTCTAACAATCCTGTGTGACAAACAATCATACGGCACATCTGATGTAAAATGTTTACCGTGTGTAGTGTACCGAATGTTCGAAGGACGACTCAATCAATACTAATATTCGCTGAGACAACCACAGCAGCTGGAGCAGAGACGAGCAAAGCAGCCACAGCAGTCGCATGCAACTACTAACGGTAGTGGGTGGGTGCCGGCCGGCAGTAATTTGCATGAACTAATTGGTGGTGGAAGCACGCAAATTAGTGTAGATCAAATTGCCTGTAAATTTGACTTCCGCAAAATAACACCTGAATCAATTAACTATCCAATACTAATATTACAAAGCTGGAGAGTTTGTTTGTCTGATTGAACACACTAAACTCAGGCTACTGGTTTGAATTGACAAATTGTTATAGTGTTGGATAGCCTATTTATCGAGGACGGCTTTATATCATCATGACAAAGTGCGAGACTTCGTTCCTCCAAGTTTCTTCTTGAAATGTTGCAAAAACGGGAATAATCCCACACGGGCGAAGCCTCGGCGGGTCGCTAATAAAAAATATTTACAGAAAATAATAAAGTTTGTGTGCACATGAAAAAAAAAATATATATCTTTTTATTTACGACTTCTGCGTACAGACAGGGTAAACAGAGGTACTTTTCGGATATATTTTCGCCTCGTGATTTTATGGTCCCACTGTGCGGCTGTTGCCTCTCATATCATATCATATCTTATTTCATAATAAATATATATGTATGTGTAAGAAAGAAAAATGTAAATGGCAACCTTATTTCTAAATAATTTTCGTCCAGGCAACCCGAGAGAAGCATAAATTTAAATTTAGGTATAAGCCGTAATAATAATCCATAGGTACGTTAGTACTATTTTGTGCACTTATACTGTGCGATAGGTTAAAATGCCAGGCTTACTTTTGATACCGACTTTTGATGTCTCATATTATGTACATAGTATATCTATCATCAAAAGTCGATTCAAAATACATAATATAAATAAATAAAATAAATATTTCTGGATAAATTACAGCGCCATCTAGGACCAAACTAACCAGAGCTAGTACTAGGATAACGTACTAGCTATATAAATAAAATAAAATAAAATAAATATTGTCAGACAAATTACACAGGGCCATCTAGCCCCCAAGTAAGCAAAGCTTGTGTTATGGGTACTAGACAACTGATAAACATACGTAAATACATTTTTTTTTTTGTAAATACATACTTATGATATAAAGAAAACACCCAGACTAAGACAAACAGATATGTTCATGCATACAAATGTTTGTCCTATGTGGGAATCGAACCCACGAGCGTTGGTGTCGAAACCGCGTCATTGACCGCTATGCCACCGAGCTCGTCATTAATGTATTGCGTTTAGTAATAACTATATATTACTAAACGCAATACTTATATAGAAGACATCTAGACTAAGACAGACATATTCATGCACATAAATGTTTGTTTGCGGGGATCAAACCCGATCTTTATACCAAAGTAGCCATTACCAAACATTCGACCACTAGGCTCATTAATATCAAACATAACGTCTACTTCATTCATTCCAGACATAATACTTCATTTACGAGTAGGTATTCCTAAGCATACGTAATATGAAACGCGTCTCAGTTTTGTGGACAGTGCATTCAAGCCGCCCTTGTCTGTCGTAATGGTCAGTCCTTTTTAAAAGCCGCTCGCCCTTCCCTCACCTCATTAAATCTGCATCAATAACCATTCAAGCGCTCCCGTACTTTACTCGTACATTTCAACTCACAAAATGTGCAATAAAATTGGATAACTTCAAATACCAAGAAGTGAATTGATGTTTCTGAATGTGCATTCAATTGATTTTCAATATCCTGGTCTATTTCATTTTATGTTTGTAAGAATTTTGTTTAAAATCGTACCTGGGCTGCGCTATTTACCGTTCGAAGAAAACAACGATATTAAATAGAATATTAACAATATATGGAATTCTGAAAAGAAACCGAAATGGAATTCTGAAAATAGTTTCAGACAAATTTATTGAAATGGAGAATTGTATTGATAAAATTTGATCGTATGATTTATTTTCAATGAAAATTGGAAAATTTATAAAAACTATACCTACTTAAATATTTTTCACAAAATACATACATTTCACAAATTACATGATTTATTGCCTACAAATATTTTTTCGTAAATATATTTTCCCTCCCTCGATATAGCTTTCATTTATATTCATTTATATTGAGGGAGTTGTGAAAAAAATATATTTAATTCGACATTTTGTGGTGGATTGATCTTGGATTTAAAATTTATCATAATGTATAGTATTCTACTAGTCAAGTCTTTTCATTTGATACCCATATAGGGCTTGTGAATAAATATGTACTTAGTAATCCGTCATTTTGTGTCGGCAGCCATTTTGGACCGATTTTCATCAAACATAGCTAAGTACACTACCGACTAATTAACTTTCCAAATAAAAAAAAATCTAAATCGGTTCAACCGTTCACACACACACAGAGAGACAAATCAAACTTATAACATCCCGTCGTTTTTGCGTCTGGGGTTAAAAATATTAACTATGAGTGCTCCAATATAGATTTTAACACTGTAAAAGCCTAACTAAGTGAGTGTAAAATTATAGATGAGCTTAGAACTCATAAGTTTAGATTCGCAGAGTTCTTGTGTCAAGTCTTTTAAAGAGTTTTTTTTTTACAAAGTAATAAAAAAATGTCAAACACAGTTATTGCAATCGCGACATTTATTGAAAATGTGTCAAAAATATTATTACACAACCGTTTCAACTCCCACATACCTTTAAAATAGGGTTGGAAATTTATTCTTCAGTGAAATATTGAAAATATTTTACAGTTTTCCAATCGAAGGATGCTTCAAAGTCAGGCGTGAGTGTGAGCGAAATAAGCTTTTCGTTTATTGAAAACGCGTGACTCGTTTCGTGGTGTATAAAATAAATTAAAAATTGTGTTAGATTTTTTTTTGTAGCTTGTAGCGCGGTCTGCGGTTGTAAACAACTATTTTGTATACGTCGTTATTATTTCGTAGGTGTAGATGTAGATGTAAACAACTATTTTGTATACGTCGTTATTATTTCGTATTTTGATGTAGGTTTTACACATTTAATAAAATACCGTAGAAGAATACACTTTTGTTTTTATACTACGTCGGGTGGCAGATAAGCATACGGCCCGCTTGATGTGAACTCTCGCAACATAAAATATCGCTCGCGCGCCGCCACCCCCGCTGCCAACGCAGCATCTCCTTCCTTTCTGGTGACCTCCTCACTCGCAGGAACACAACAACCCTCAAGAGAATTGTTATTTGGCTGCGGTATTCTGTTAGGTGGGAGTACATTTCCCAGTCGGGTAGCTTACAATTACACTCCCTACGTCTCTTTTCGCCAAAGCTTCGTTTGTCAGTCAGCAGGGTGCACCGCGAGCAGGTGAAGTTGGCTTTAGTTCAAAGATGTTGATAACAATTCCCTTGAGGATTGTTGTGATCCTGCGAGTGAGTGAGGTCACCGGAAAGGAAAGAGATGCTGCATTGGCAGCGGTGGTGGCGGCGCGCGAGCGATATTTTATGTTACGAGCGTTAATATGGCTATGGTAACCGCTTCACATCAGGCGCGCCGTATGTTTCTCTGCCACCCTAGTATAACATATTCGATTGTATGTTAGTAGCGAAATGCGTTTTCTTATAGTCGTAAATTTTAAAATTCGCATTATCACTACATAGTATAAATCAAAGTCGCTTTCTCTGTCCCTATGTCCCTTTGTATGCTTAGTTCTTTAAAACTACGAAACGGATTTTGATGCAGTTTTCTTTAATAGATAGAGAGTTTATTATGGAAGGTTTATATTTATAAAACATACATAATTTAGTAGAGAAACACTGATAATTTTAGAGGTTTCCAATGTGATGTCGTAAATAAACATATTTTTTTGCGCTTACATTGCAAACGCTGGCTGAACCCTACGAGATAGATCAAAATAATGTAGTACAATATTATTCACCTTAAAATGGTCTACAAAAAAGTCCGCGACGGTATATGTTTATCTCTTAGGGATAACCCACAGTAACCGTTTGTTATACTCTATTTTTTACGAAAAATAATGGCTTATTTACGAAGCGATTTTAAGCAATACAGCATTAATCCTCATCTAATTAAGTTCTCTAAAAACATTGTTCATTTAATATAGATCAATGGCCCTTTACAGCATGTAATTTGAACGAATATTTTCGAAGATATTACAGATTCAAAATGCAGGGACATAACGGTGAGGCGGTATTGGACGGGGCGGCGCGTGCCTATAACTGTGGAAGCTCTGTATAGGACAATGCGCAAAGACCTTCTGTAGGATATTTAGTATCAGCATTGCACCCGTGCGAAGCCGGGGCGGGTCGCTAGTACCGAATATAATTGAAAGCAAATTGAGATACTTTCGAGTAGATATTACATTTCCTACCTCAGCTCAGGATGGATATTTTTATCTCATAATAATCAATATATCCGAGTCTCATCTTCAAAGAACTCAGCCAATTTAATAAGGCATTTAAATTCCTTTGATTTCTCGTATTCGCGTTCATAAAATAAGCCAACAACTTCTTTGAAAAATATTTAGGAGATCAAAAATGTCAGATAATCTATGTATTTACAGGTGTTTATAGAGTTTGCGTAGTTAATAAAATAAATTGGCTTATCTGCCTTTTTTGCAACCATAATAGCATTATTTTATAAGTTGAGCTATCACATTAAACTTATAATAATCTGGGGGCACGGTAGTGCCCCCGCCAAGTCGAGCGCGAAGCAAACACTGTCGTACCATCCTTTACTGCAACCATTTCGCCGCATTTTCAGGCCCTTATTTGAGAACCTCTGGATAAGACCAGAACGCAGAAATTTTCGTCATCCAGTAAGCTATAATCACGTACTTAAAATCCAAAATTTCGAGTCTGTAGGTCATTTAGTTCCGAAGTTAAGCGAAAGCAAAGTTTCGCATTTATGACACTCACTCACTCATGATCATCAAAATAGAACTAGTACTTCCCATAAACTCAGAGAGCTGAAATTTGGTACAGAGTTAGGGTTTAATGGCCACATAAAGGGAAAACTATAAAAACTAGGATAATCGAAGATCTGGAGTACCTGGTGACCCTGATTAGAAAACACAAGAGCCCAACCAAACTATTAGAGATCGACATACCGCCTGTACAAAAAATATTCAACTTGGTGGGTCGCTTCATTTGATGTCAAAAATCGAAGGTCTGAAGTATCTGATGAAGAACCCTCAGCTGGTCTCAGCTGTATTAGAGATATGTTAATGCCCCCTTCTACTATTGGTACCAAAATCCAGCGTAGTGGGACACATCTTCTAATTTAATCTAGCCTATAGCGTCCCACTGCTGGGCGAATGCCTCCCCTCCTGCTTTTAATACGCATACAAATAAAATTAAAGGAAAACTCTGGATAAAACTAGACTGGCTTTTATACTTATACATGCAAGTTTACAAGACGAAATAGTCAAACGATTAACTTTATTCTACTCGAACATTACACAAATTAAATAAACAAATTACACTAAAATATTAATTAATTTCGCTCAAAATTTGGTCTAAATATAGTGCATTGGACTAAGAGTGGCGGTGATGCTCGCACACGTCGCTAGATGGCGATATTTTAAAACGCGCTTAAGTTTGTTTTTCCGATAACCTTATATGGCGAAGTGGCAACCGGCCACGTTACAGTCGTTTACGACATTCTTCTACTGCGCATGAAAACGTTTGCTAGGGATTAGGAGTAGACTTGGGCGTTTTAGGAGGGATTATTTGATATTTCGTTGATTTCGCTTATTATTTCGTGAGGTTTGCTAAGGTTAATTAGCAGGTTGTTATTATAACAATTCGAAGATTAGAATAGGTTAGGAATTTTATGATTAGTGACGGATTACTGATTATTACTTAATTATTCGATTTAAAAGAAGTTTTAATTGAATACTTTATTTAATTGTTAGTTATTTAGTACTCTTAGTTTTCTAGGTTTAATTTACAGTTAGGCAGTACTTCTAATCGCGTTCGTGTTTATAAGTAAGTACTTTTCAAGTATTCTAGGTTTAGTTTATTTATTTTGATATTACTTCGTTTCGTTTAAAAATATCATTAATTTAACTGTATTTCAGTACTAGGTAGGTAATACCTTTGGTACAAAATTCATTGATAATTAATTATATTGACACTTGTCTAATAATTAAGAGTTAACGTTTTGTTTATAGTTTGTATAGATCTGTTGCTACTGTACAAGAATAAGAATCGGAAAAAAAGAAAAGAAAGATTTGTAATAATAAAAAAACTACTCCTAAAAAGAAAAAAAATGTGTCAAACAACAAAATCGAATAAAATAAATCAATATGTCCACGTTTCTACAGAAAGAAGTGAAATCCCACCAAAAACATTCTGTAAAAAACTAGCCAAGTCACGGTGGAGCTGCTTGTTTATCTCTAAAAAGTAATGAAATCTAGACAAAGTCGTGCCAAGTCTAAGGTTCCTTACTGCGATTTCTTTAGTATTATAGTTAATGTTGTGTGACTTGACCGGTCAAGGGTACACAAGGGTACAAAACCAGGTGCTCCATGACACCATTGCACCAATCTGTCGCCAGAACAGCTGACGACTGCAGAATTGACGATGGAAAATTGCCACTTGGAAAACGTTGATTCAATAACCAGTCAATTGTAGGCTTGATAAAGCTGCGTATTTCAATAGTACTTATGTATAGGCGAGCCTGAAAAAAACAGTATTAAAAATTATTTCCAGTAATGACGGACTTCTAATCATTGATAGAAGTCCGTCTGTACGTCTATTTTATGTTAGATCGGTGGTCGATTTCACGCTCCAAAAAGAAGAGAGCAGAAGTCAGCATTGTCAATGCTGAATGCATGTATCAACAACAGCCTCCTAAAATGAGACACTAGCGTCCAATTACCAATACCAGTATGGGCTATTATCTCGCTTAACAAACATAGGTAGTTACAACTTACAACAGACATAACATTACGTGTAAACAAAAGTGACTTGTACCCACTAACGTATAAAGAATGTTCAACGGCCAAGTCACACAACATTAACTATAATAATAAAGGAACCTTAGACTTGGCACGACTTTGTCTAGATTTCATTACTTTTTAGAGATAAACAAGCAGCTCCATCGAGACTTGGCTAGCTTTTTTACAGAATTTTGGGGTGTAAGTGGTTCATCAACATCTTTGAACCCAAGCCAACTTCACCTGCACGCGGTGCACCCTGCTGACTGACAAACGAACTAACAAAAAAAGAGAGGTAGGGAGCGTAATTGTAAGCTACCCGACTGGGGAATGTACCTCCACCTCAAAGAATACCGCGGCCAAATAACAATTCCCTTGAGGGTTGTTGTGTTCCTGCGAGTGAGTGAGGTCACCAGAGAAAGAGATGCTGCGTTGGCAGCGGGGGTGGCGGCGCGCAAGCGATATTTTATGTTGCGAGCGTTAATATGGCTACGGTAACCGCTTCACATCAGGCGGGCCTTATGCTTGTCTGCCACCCGACGTAGTATAAAAAATAAAAAAAAAGAATGTTTTTGGTGGGATAATGTATTTCCCTTAGTCGCCTTGTACGACATCCACGGGAAGAAACGGAGTGATTCTATTCTAGTCTGCCGGAAACCACACGACCAAAAATCATTAGGGAAAGCTTATAACTAGCAGTGGATAGATTCAGGCTGATAATGATGATAATGAAAAGTTACAGTAAGTAACACTACAATTTATTGTTATACAAGTTTGCATAAATTATAAATCCGTGATCAAACTTGGGCAATATAAACAGTTTTACTGGCAAATTTGTGAATATATTGGAGCGAACTGTTATTACTGAACTCGTGCACGTGAACTTCGTCAGCATATTGCTAAAGTTTTCATTTTTCTCTAACCCAGTTATGATGTCAGGAGGCCGAGAACGCGGTGTCAACTTCCGGCGGAGACTTTTATCATCACCTTTTAAACTTGAAGAATTCTGATTTATATTTATCGTGAAAACATCCTAACTTTAACGGTAACGGTATACCGGTACAACGGTATACCGTTACCGTATACCGGTACAACGGTATACCGTTGATATAATAACTTATAAGTTATCACAACGAGAAATTACATTCCAATCAAGGGCCAAAAGTACAATAATATTTATCAACAATAAAATGACACAGATTTAAGAATCCGCAACGAAGAACCAACGATCGATGGAAATCCAAAGTGGTTGACACCGCCTTCAGAGTTTGCAAAGTGAAGTGGTAATGGGCCGGTCACATCTGGTTAGTAACTGATGGTAGAAGGTGGAGGAACGCGCGGCCTCCACTCTAATACCTTCCTTACTCGAGAAAGTGTTGAATGCCCTCTTTCTCGATGGTCCGATGACCTTAAGAAAGCGGTTTGAAGTGGCTAGATGCGGAAGGCGGAGGATCGTATTTGGTGGCAAGCATTGGGGAAGGCCTATATCCAGCAGTGGGTAGATACAGGCTGATGGTGATGATGATGAGAGTTTTAAGAATTATTGCCAAATTTATTGAGTATATTCAGTAGACATAATTTTTAATTTATTATATACAACTTTAGTGCAGATACGTGTAGCCGTATCAAGTTGTATCAGAAAGTATATTACATAAAATTTTATTAGCTCGTAAATCTTCCACGTAAAGTAATCATCGCGAATTTCCAATACCCAATGCTATACACATAAATATAACCTCATAAAAACCAACAGTCATAAATGCTAAGTAACTCAATCAAAAATTCCAATTCCGCATTATCTTTAATGCAAAATTTATGACGCCACATGAGCCGGCTAATGTACGGCATCTGCATGTCATTTTACCGCCACAAGTAAAGCATCCGAGTAGCTTGTGCACATCGTAAAGTCTGCCATATCTGTTGCATACAAAATTATGGCATTTTTATGCGTTGCCGTCCGTTGTATACCGCCCAGCACCTCATAAAACGGGTACACTAGCAAATTCAATTCAGTATACAACGTTTATTACATCACTGTGCATAAATGAGTCGTATTGCTATGCTAATACTGAAGCGATATCACTAAGTAAATGTTTCTAGCAATGCTTTAAGTATCTTTCATAGTTCTATTTTTGTCGTCGTCAGGTCCCGCTGTGTGAATGTTTTAGTGGATTTAAAAGGTTGCATTTACATAAGGTAGACTACATTTACGTGATCTTTCATAGTTTTATTTTTGTGCTACCCGCCTTGACATAGCTTCCGTCGGGCAGTTTTCGCTGTGTGAATATTTTAAAGGTTTTTCTTAGTGAATTTCTCATTCCTCCATTTTCTCTCCGTTCCCTTATTTGTCTTGATCTGTAAACCCAACAAATCAAATTAGTACTTCCTGCTCTCACTTCCTTTGCCATCAACTCTTTCCCCACTATCTTGATTAGGGATTTGTACTTATTCTTCTTCACTGCCTCTAGCTTGCCATATTTTTATACATCGAGCGTTTTCTTTTTTCAAATAAAAAAACTTTAAAGTATTCGTGAAAAATTGATTTGTTGCAGTACTAAGAAAAGATGCAGTAGCCGAAATCCAATTAAAAAATTAATAGATAGAATGTACGAACAACGAATGTAAAATAAACAACATTTTACGGCCTCAAATTATAAAGCGATAAAATAAACTATTCAATGAAGTAAAATTTTATGCGCACATAAAGTCAATGAAAATTCATATTGTAAAATATCTAGCTATAAAAAGAATAACCTTATCATAAAATGTATCGGTATATGCGGACAGCTCCCCGGAGCGAAAAGTTACAATGTCGTAAAACTCATAAATTTCAACAACGTAATTTAGCTTTATGAACAAAAAGTATATACTCTATGCTCGGATAATCCACTCCCAGCTGACCTAGTTATAATGTATTTGCAAAAAATATTTCATAGTTACATAAATTAAAAAATTGTTTCGAACTTCTGTGAAATTTACAATTTTTGGAGCATGTTGTTTACTTATTTAAAATTATTTGCCCTATGTTTGTTGCCTGTGTTATTTTTTCCTATATTTTATTTAAAACCTTTAACGGTCTGAACCACAGATAAAACGTAGCGAAAAATCCTGGGTATGTGATCATAACCAAATAGATTAAATATTGTATGGTAAAGGTATTTTATGAATAGTTTAAAGATAAATTTTTGAGCTCTCTAAATAAAAAATGTTTTTAAGTTAGTAACTGTCACTCAAGTCTCCTCGATCATATTATATTTCGAACTTCAGTGCCTTTTGTTTTAGGCTTCTATATCACAGTGGTACAGTATTTATATTTGTGTGGTCCATTGTGGTGGAGTATGCTCTAAACCTCGATTGATGGGAGTCCCGTGCTCCAGTAGTGGGATGAACAAGGGCTGTCGAAGTCGAAGAAATAAACATTATAATGAGTTAATTGGGGCCGTCCAGGCGTAGTGTCTTTTTTTTATGTGAGAGGGGGGCAAACGAGCATGTGAGTCACCTGGTGGAAAGCAATCACCACCGCCCATGGAGACCAGCGACACCAAGGGGTCGCCGATCCGTTGCCAGCCATTTAAGGAAAATCAAAACTCTGTTCTTGAAGGCACCCATGTCGTAGTTGTTCGGAAATACCGCTGAGGGAAGTTGATTCCACAGTTTCACTGTTCGTGGTATGAAATGTCTTAGGAAACGTACTGTAGTAGATCGCCAATTATCAAGATGATATGGATGGAATTTTAATTTATGGCGAGTTGTACGATAGTGGAATTCAGCGGCAGGTATCAAATCAAACAGCTCATCGGAGCACTCCCAACATGTCGACACCCAAGATGGTAATGCTAGTTCTTACACTAAGGGGAGTACCTTCCAAACTAGGAGCTACGACGAATGGGGACTTTTTAGCGGTAAACGCACAAACCTGTGTCTTGGAGGGATTTAGCTGCACCAAATTCAATCTACCCCAATCCGAGACGTGTCCAAGGGACGTCTCAATCTCAGACACAAGTTTTGTTCGGTACTCATCGATGCAATCCCGAGAAACATTACATTGGCCAGTGTATCTTACGTCCACTATACTGTCATCCGCATAGCAATGAACATTTGTATAAGCAGCAAGTCATTGATAAGCAGAAGAAAAAAGAAATCTTATTTATTGTCATACGTCTATGGTCTTAGCTCTGCGATTGGGGCATTGCCATTTTTTATGTATATAGATTGGTATCTATCGATATCGATTACACTGCTACGCGTAAGGAGCGTTAGCAGTGTAATCGATCACGCAAGTCAAGCAACGTCTACCGCAGTCTGTCCATGGATGAGTTTTTTTGTCTATAGCTCCTCCGTGCTTCGGAGGGCACGTTAAGCCGTCGGTCCCGGCTGTTGTAGTTAGATGACAGTCGTTAAGCCAAGACAGTGGCCTTTAGGCGACTTGAAAGCACTGGCCTCCACCAACCCGCAGTTGAGCAGCGTGGTGCAGGGTACTAGAAACCCCTTCGGAGAGACCCATATCCCAGCAGTGGGATGAATAAGGGTTGACGACGATGGGACACCATCTATACTTTTTTTTTATACTACTTCGGGTGGCAGACAAGCATACGGCCCGCCCGATGTGAAGCGGTTACCGTAGCCACATTAACGCTCGCAACATAAAATATAGCTCGCGCGCCGCCACCCCCGCTGCCAACGCAGCATCTCCTTCCTTTCTTTCTGGTGACCTCACTCACTGACAGGAACACAACAACCCTCAAGGGAATTGTTATTTGGCTGCGGTATTCTGTGAGATGGAGGTCCATTCCGCAGTCGGGTAGCTTTTAATTACACTCCCTACCTCTCTTTTCGGCAGAGCTTCATTTGTCTGTCAGCAGAGTGCACCGAGTGCAGGTTAAGTTGGCTTTGGTTCAAAGATGTTGATGAACCACTTACAACCCAAAATGTTATTACTGTATATATAAGGGTGTTTTCTATGTATTGTATGTATAAAATGTATTTAAGTATATAAGTTATTTTGTACCCATAGTACAAGCTTTGCTTAATTTGGAACTAGATTGTCGTGTGTAATTTGTCTATTGGACTAAGTAATAGAATTGTAATTCAATAAAAAGTCAACGTAAGTTAAATTACAGTAAAAGTAATATATGCTTCAATAAAACTAAAGAATGAAAGAAAGTTACGACTCTCCTTTGACCGGGTCACGGCAGAAGTTCGTAACGTGAGCCATATTGCCCGATGTCTCCATGAAGGACTCAAAGTTTTCCCCCTTACACAAACTTAATAAAGGCCAGTGAGATATGTTTAAGGTTTTTATGCCACCAGCTCGTAATGCATTTTCTTGGAAAAGTTTTTAATGGAAAATTTTAGTAGGTAGCTGTGAAATTTTCAGTAATTTTAAATACGTAGAAAATTAACTAATACTAATGGAAAAATGAACTAGCAATGAATTAATTAATTTGGGGTGTAAGTGGTTCATCAACATCTTTGAACCAAAGCCAACTTCACCTGCACGCGGTGCACCCTGCTGACTGACAAACGAAGCTCTGGCGAAAAGAGAGGTAGAGAGCGTAATTGTAAGCTACCCGACTGGGGAATGTACCTCCACCTCACAGAATACCGCCGCCAAATAATGGTTCCCTTGAGGGCTGTTGTGTTCTTGCGAGTGAGTGAGGTCACCAGAAATAAAGGAGATGCTGCGATGGCAGCGGGGGTGGCGGCGCGCGAGCGATATTTTATGTTGCGAGCGTTAGGGCTACGGTAACCGCTTCACATCAGGCGGGCCGTATGCTTGTCTGCCATCCGACGTAGTATATATATATATATAATAATAATAATAAACGGGTCACACGTGCCCATTTTCATGGAAAGTCGACATGTCCCGATCTCAAACGGAGACCTTCAACGAACGAACACTGACGACACTCGCGATGATGAAGGTCTATCTAACGTCTATATAATGTCTCACGTGAGTTTTAATAATATTATTGAGAAAGGGTTGTTACGCCGTAGGAAGTAAGTAATAGAAAATGTATTCTTACTAGCTTACGTCCGCGACTTCGTACGCGCGTATCCCGTTATCCCGTGGAAATTTTTCAAAAATCTTTCTTAGCAAAAACTTGTCATCTTATTCATCTCACTGCTGGAATACGAGTCTCCACTCAATCCAAAGAGTTTAGAGCAAATTCCACCACAGTTCCACCACGTACACTACCCCAGCATAGACTTCCAAAAGACAGTTTTCTCTGCCTACAGTAAACCTGAACTCACTGGTAACATTGAAAGAGGCATGTATGCAGCCTTTTGCTGCTCCAACAAAATGTAATAATTAATTGATTGCATAAAGTAAATACTTGTTAAATTTAAATCACTTAAATCACGTATACATAAACTTAAATCACGCGGTTTACAACCACCTAGGGCTGTACACTGACGTACACAATAACCCTGTATTTACATTGTAATAGCGACTAGCTAACGGGGCTTTGGCAAAAGAAAGATAGGTATCAGCCCTACTGTGGAAATATTTCTACGTAAAAGAAGACCTCGACCAAATAAGAACACTTCTGAGGGTTGTTGTGTTCACGCAAGAGAGTGAGATCAACAGACGTAAGGAGAAGTGTTAGTAATGGGGATGCCTGCGTGCGAGGAATGTTACTTGTATTGTAAGATTTTATACTCTGTGGTAACTGCTTTACAGCAGGCGGGCTGTATGCTTGACACTTTTGGTTTTATTATTTTCTAGTTTATTTTTTACTCGAATACTGTTGCGAAAATTCTTAACTTTTTGTTCTGATCATTATGGTTATGATAACTTTTTTCATACCATCCATATACGCGTGGTTAACAAACATACGGCTCGCGTAATGTGAAGCGGTTACCGAAGCTACATGAACGCTCTTAACATGAAATGTCGCTCGCGCGCCGCCTTTACCACCGCCACTACAACTCCTTCCATCAAGGGAATTGTTGTTTGGCTGCGATATTCTGCAAAATGGTGGTACATTCCAAATCGGATAGCATTTAAATACTCCCTGCCATACCTCTCACATTCCAGAGCCTCTTTTGTCAGACATTAGGATGAACCATGTGCATGTGACTTTGAATCAAAATTGACGAACTACTTACTGTAACTCCTTTGTTCACTGGTATCATCATCATCATCATCACTAGCCTGCATTTTTCCTCGCCCACCAGCCATCACTAGCTCGGCAGATGTTGACTGTAGTTGTTATAAACATTTATACACATATAGCATTAAAGTTAATTTCTTAGCTCTACGTGGCTCTGCTAAACAGAAGTTTCGAAATACTACACGCTAAGTCTTAAGGATATTAGTGGAATTACTCGAAACACTGCATTGCAGCATCTCCAGAGCAGTGTAACTGTAATTAGTAAAACGGTTTTAATGCTCCATACGGCGCCAAATTTCAACGTACTTCCTAGTTTTCGGAGTTACCCTGTGTGCGTGCATCGTAAGTAATGTTCGTTAGGGCGATATTAGACGGTTCATTTTTGCTTTCAATTTCGATGCATCATCAATGACGTATTGAAAATGAAGTGTCTAATTGAAGAGCCCGGTTATCGAATGGCTTGCAATGGCTAGGTTGACTGCGAGGACGCGGGTTCGATCTCTGTACGAGACAAACATTTGTGTTCATGAATATGTCTGCTTGTCTTGATCTAGATCAATATATTCATCTAATGCATGGAAAACACCTAGGTGTTTTCTATGCATTAGATGAATATATTTTCAATAGAAAATAGCATAGCATCACAGTATAAGTAATAGTACTAACGTACAGTATGGACACTCTCTGCCGCTCTTACTAGTCGACCTCACTTCCCCTATGAGACCGATTTGGAACCGTTCGCAATGGATGCAACATCCTACAAATTGACGTCGCTCGTATATTATTCTCCATTCAATTTAAAAGATGGGAATTACTTGCGCAGTGGATGGATGTCTCAACACATGGAAAGTCAAAAAAAGAAATTTATTCGATCCCTTTGGATGAAATAAAGTACTGTTTTTTTTATAAATTACCTAAAAAGCATGTGGCACCCATAGTTTCATCATAACTAATTCATGTCTGTCAAAGTAGGATACAAGATACAATTAATACGAGATGAGAAAAGATCTGTTATGATTTATATGTCTCAAAGAGCAAGTGAGTGCGCAGACGCGGAATTGACATTGCTGTCACTTGAGTTATGGTGGTTTATTGTTAATGTTTATAATTTTCTTATTTACATTTCAATGTTTATTGTGTGTGATGTCATGTTTGGTATTAGTTTTAAATTAAGTTTGTTCTATGTGAATATGAAAATGAATAGTAAAAAGCTACAATTAGTGAGAATGAAATGGTTTGACCATTACAATGAACCGGTGTTCGGAAGGCGAACGTTCGATTTAGTAGTGATTAGAAAATACAAAATTTTGGGTAAATTAGCAATGGCAAAACAAGGCGTTTTGTAAATATTGGCTGAAGTCAGTGTAGTGTATTTACTATGTTTTTTTTCTTCACTACGCCCACCTGATGTGAAGCGGTTACCGTAACCATATTAACGCTCGCAACATTAAATATCGCTCGCGCGCCGCCATTCTCGCTGCTAACGCAGCAACTCCATCCTCTCTGGTGACCTCACTCACTCGCAGGAACACAACAACCCTCAAGGAAATTGTTATTTGACTGCGGTACTCCGTGAGGTGGTGGTACTTCGTCAGTCGGGCTGCTTAAAAAATACGCTATGTCCTACCTCTCTTTTCGTCAGAGCCTCGACGCCTTTATCGTTACATCTCTCCTGTTATTTTTGTTATACAAATGTAACAGTACGCTGCCTTACATCTCTTTTGCCAGAGCTTCTTTCGCTAGTCGGTAGGGATCCAAATTCAAATTCAGTTTATTATAATTACAAGGTTAGTTTACAATGATTTGGGATCTCCTCTGTTAAGTTGAAATAACCTGTATTAGAGGAGTCCCATCTCCTTTGTGACAATTTTAATTTTGTAATACAAAACTAATTAGAAGTACAAATATTTTACAAAACTTATGGTCATACAGTCTAATTCTATGGGTGCGTTGAGGTTTGCTTTAACTGTAAAGATCCTGAATAGCCTGCATACTGGGAATTGTAGTCAAATTTAACTTGCAAGAAACCACAGTGAAACTATAGGATGTTTATAATATATGGGGTACTGCGCTTATTACAAGAGGTATCGTGAATTAGCAGTCAATCAACTGTAATTTACTTACCGATTCTACGTTTGAACGTGGCAAACATAAATTACAAAGCGGCTGTAATTTGTTGTAATCAGAGTTTGAATCAGGAATTTAATCAAAGGGATCACTGATTGTTCGAACGTTATGTACTCGTAACTGCTGGCTACATACACACATAACACACATATATATATTGACTTCTATTACAATGGGTAAAAGAGATACATACATCCATCTAACTATAAGAAAATCTGAAGTATCTGATTTTGCCTACATGTGTGTACTGATCAGTACAAACACATATTATAAATCAAGTCATGAATATGTTTGTAGTTTTTACATATGAGAATAAATGATAGATTTTCGCGTGTGTGTGTGTTGGAGTGCAGTATATGTGCAGTGTATGTGCAGTGGGTGTGTAGTGACTGTGTATATTGGTGGTAGATTGGATTTAAGAGAGTCGAGAGAAGAAAAATTGCTCAACTTATTATATTAGAAAAACTAATTATATTGTTTATTTAGTATAATTGTACAATGGATTACATAATTTCGTGTATGTGTGCAGTGTGCAGTGTAAAAACTAATTATATTGATTACTAGCTGTTACCCGCGGCTTCGCCCGCGTGCCAGGGGAGCTGCCATTGATTTGTGTATATTTTTTTGTTGTAATTTTTTTATTTCGTGGGATAAAAAGTAGTCCCAATATGTAAAAAAAAAAATGATGATCGGCTGCATAGTTAAGGCGCGAAGAAATAACAAACAAACGAATTTACTTACTAAAGTTAGTATATTAATATTATAAACACTTATAATATTAATATAGATAGAACGCCCACACTCAAGACAAAAAAATTGTTCACCACATAAATGATTGCCCTCTGCGGAGATCGAATTATGAAAAAAATTATAATATCTAATGTACCCAACAAAATTTAATATAATGTATAAATCAACTTTACTTCACACCCTAGCTAATATCTACTTACCTATGTATAATAAAGTCGACAAAACTACCTAAAAACTTAAATTGTACGAAAATAAACTCAATAAACAAAAAAGTATAAAAATAATGCGTGAAACCTACCTATACATAAACTCACCTATCATATTATTATGCTACCTACTAATGGAATGTAAACCTATTAAAAAAAAATAAGAATTTGATGACATTTCTGAACGCACACATACATTTGACATACGCACGTCAACGTCATGTTTGACAGGTACGACACCCACGATCATTTTGTATGGGAAAATGTTTTTTTTTCTTTTATTTTATTTTTTCGTCAATTTTCCAAGTTTTAAGAGTTATTCTGCTATTCAGGACGTAGACAAATCCAACAAATAAAAAAACCATGAAAATTGGTCCTGCCGTTCTTGAGTTATAAGTGTTCGAACAAACCCGACTTTGTTTTATATATATAGATTATCCTAAAACTGTATTTAATTTGCACTAGAATTTCACATTTTTGATATAAGTAGCCGTAGGATGCAGATAGATAAGAAAATGGTCAAACTTCCAGCACTCTCTCTGAGCACGTTCCAGGTTTAGAACATATGCTTTAGCAGCACCACCTCACGTTGTGATGCAGTAAGACAAGAGAGACTGACGTAGTGACAAGTAAACGGTTTTTATTAAGTTTTTATCCACTACATACATGTCGTGAATTTTTAAATATATTAATTTTCTAACTCGGGTGAGTGTAAGTGAGGAGATTAATGTTCGATTCGAAAGTTGAGATTCTTGTCAATTACTACTCCAAGATACATTATTTCAGTCAAATGTTGAATTTGAGGACAAGAAACAGCATGGGGGAAGTTCTGATACGAGTAGACGATTATGTGATTTGAAAAATTATCTAATAATAATATAATTTAACGTAAAAACAATAAATTTTGTTTTGTCAACGTTTAAAGTTAGGTAGATATGAAAGGTCACTGCAGAAACAATGGCGTCGCATTGGCAGTCGCATACGGAACATGAGATTCTTCAAGAAAGGTGAAAAATATTTTTATACAGGTTTAGCAACGCGTGAATGATACCTATGGTGCTGCAAGCGAGAATAGGCTTCGATCATTGCTTCTCATCAGGATGATCGTATGCTTGTTCTAGTGATATAAAAATATTTTTAAGTATTTCTAATCTCTCTTTACAATTTATTTATAATTTTAGCATTTCTTTGGATTTAGTCGCTTTAAATATAGCGTATTATGTGCTTTATAGTTACTACGTATGTGGTCAGATTATAAAAATTGATAATGATATAAACACTAGCTTCCAACCGCGGCTTCGCCCGCGTTTCTATATATATATATATATATATATATATATATATATATATATATATATATATATATATATATATATATATATATATATATATATATATATACATATAAAGTTACCTATGTTCTTCCTAATACCTTTGAGAATATGTGTAGAATGTTTCATGATGATCGATTGGGTAGTTTCAGTATGATTGCGTAACAAACAAACTCACATTCACAGGGATTATAATATTTGTAGGGATAACCCTCTTGTAGTTACATATCTATAAAATACCTCCATTTACCGCACAATTTTCTTTGAAAATGTTTTTTCAAAATATATTTTACAGCATAATTACGTAGAATAGCACAAAATTACTATTTCAACCCCTGTCTCAAGATATTGTCCTGCAGCTAATCGTTGTAACGGTTAAAAATTCACCGCAGTCATTATTTCCTCGGCCGAAGAATCCCGTCGCGGTATCATTAATTATTTAACCCCGGAGACTTCCCTAGAGCCTTGACTTCGAAAGGCTGCTAACTACTTTAAAAAAAGTCGAAGTCGTTTTGGTTTACAGACCCTATCATCCCTTCATAAAAGAGTAATTCTCATTCAGCAACATTTTAATCCCTGCGGAACATCAAATTACTGCGAATAATGTACGCAATATTCTGCCAAAACTGCAGACTTCTGTTTATTTCCCGCTTCGATGTGCACCTAAAATTGGCTTTTCAAATTAATTCCAACCTTTACATTATGTATGAAAATTACCACTAAATTTCGGGAGAAAATAAATAAACAGGCATACACACCTTGCCAATTTGATTGTTGAATTATTCATGATGTCTCACACAAACCCACCTGAGCGAGGGCTGAGGGGAACAGGAGTACTCTTGAAATAGGACTCGTATCGCTGCTCGGGGGTTGTATAACGAAATGGGCAAGTGTACAGTCTCATTTAGAGACGGCACAGAAAAAAAGAACTTATTATGCTGCGTAACTGAGGACTGCGATGGTAAAGTAATGCCTATTTACATACAAATATTTGAGTATACTTGTCAAAATCGATAGAAATGTTGCTTTGTTTGTTTGTTGATCTTCATAAGGGATTATGATAATGTTATTAATTCCCCACGCAACGGTTAATTTATAAGCGAATAATATCGTAAACGCTAAAGTGCGTATTGTTCACGCAAGAACACCAGATTTTTCTTAGGTATTGTTACTTGTAGTTGCGGTCTACTGTGAGACGGAGGTACTGCTAGACTGTTCAGTATTATTATACCGTTACACACGAGGCAGGGTATTTCTTTCACCCCCGAGGTGTGATGTGTAGCTATAACCTATATAATCATATAATTATTGTACTCATTGCATTAGAGGATTATTATTAAAGGAGCCTTCGTGGAAGACAGTTTTTTCTATTAAACACCTCATTACAGTAGACTTCACAGAACACGTAAAGGGGTTCAGTGGTGCAGGTCGTACAGGTGAACTTAATTCCTAAAGATGTTGGTGAGTCATGTATACTGAAAAACAATGTTCATTTAATGAGTTGATGTCTGTACATCAGATCATCAACTCAACGTGACTATTCACGTACCGCAAAAAAATTAGATTTCCAGTATATGATGAGACTGCGTAGCTAAGCATTCGTAGCACACGCGGGACCTTTTAATACTATGTACAATATCTTAATACAAAGGTAGAGCAGTAGTACATGAACCTACAATGCGCTGATATTGTAAGAAATCAAAATTATAAAAACATTTGGATATCAAGATCAATGCATTTTTAAATAACGCACAACTGACTATGGTCTATAATTAAGTAATTAAATAATAAAACTAACTATATTTAAACTACCCGCTATTATACTCGTACTAAGTTAGTGAATATTATTTAAAAAAAAAATAGAAGAAAAAGAAAATACAGGCTATTCCAACGTATTTTTAAAATTTGACTTGAATTTTAAACTAATGACTGACTATTGATACATTAATCCCTACTTCCCTACTAATTTAAATTTAAATTTGATCACTTTGACATTGACTACAATGTGAATCTGAGTTTGTTTGTTACGCTTTCACGCCTGTACTACTCAACCGATCATTATAAAACTTTGTACACATATTCTCAAAGGCATTGAGAAGGACATAAGTTACTTTTTAATAAAAAAAGTAAACGCGGACGGAGCTGCGGGTGGAAGCTAGTTAAGTAATAAAACTTTTTTTAAACTACACACTATTATACTAGCTTGTGAATATTATAAAAAAATTACACAAAATAATGCAAGCTATAAATAATCCAACGTATTTTTAAAATTCTCACGACTAATGACTGCCTAGCAGGCGACTATTTTTAAACTACTGTCTGTTATATGAAATTACCGGTTAAAAAATATATAAGTAAACCAAATGTAACTTATTATTCCAGTGGATAGTTTAGTATTGTGTATTTCCACTGAGAGAGACTGCCTTCCTTTGTGTGTTTTACCGATTGTACATACTCGTACTTTGGATATACGAGTACGAGTACATAAAGGGTTGTGTTTAGAGGAGTTGTTTGACATGATTCCCACGCTCGGCCTTTTACAATCGCACTGCTTGTCGCCAACATATAATTCATCTTCCCACACGTAAATCACAATAGTTACGTATTTTGTGGTTTCAGAGGTATTCTCTCGCGTAGGTAGTATCAAATAGTGGAATGAACTCCATATCAAGAATTTACAGCATAATAAATAAATATAATGAATTAATATTCCGCGACAAATTACACACGACCATCTAGTCCCAAACTAAGCAAAGCTATGGGTACTAGATAACTGATATTATACTTAAATACATTTCTTTTGTAAATACATACATATAATACACAGGAAACACCCAGACTAAGACAAACAGACATGTTCATGCACACAAAGATTTGTCTTGTGCCCACCCACGTCTTCTTGTGTCAAACCCACAACCTCGGAGTCAAAGTGTCAATATATAATAACATAGGTTAATTAAATAAGTTCCTGAAGACTTGAAGATAAGACCTATGTATAGGGTGGGCAATGAACAGATTGTATAGAATGGGCAGATTGATTTATGATACGCTGTACGAAACAGCGATCTAATATTAATCTATGCCCTTAGTGCTAAATGCGTCTATAGACTGGGTAACTGCTTACTAGATAGACCTAGGCTAAGATCTTGGATTACCGTCAAATAGGTTGTGTGCAAATTTTTCACCGATATTAAAAAGTAAGATAAATGTTGCGAGACGATTTATACATCGTTTCCAAACTAAACAATTGCTAGCCATTCATTACCAATCTCGTCGCTCGCTGATAAATTGACATTACATGTATTTAATTTTATACTAGCTGCATGAGCCGCGCAACTTCGTCTGCTCGTGAGAGAGAGGGTTGAGAGTGAAGCGTAGAATAATTATTAAAAAGGTTACAGCGAACCAATCTTAAAAGATACTTTTTCTTAGAACTTTTAGAGGAATAATTCTGTTATACATTCTCATATGGTATACTGTTCACATCTCTGGGCTGTTGCGCCCCAGTACTTACTTGCTCCATTTGACCGCATACAACGAAGAGCTGTTCGAATCGTCGGTGACCCAATGATTTCTGATCGGCTGGAGTCTCTTTCTACACGCAAAGATGTTGCATCTCTTTGCGTTCTATATAAATTATACAACGGGGAGTGCTCGGATGAGCTATTTGATTTGATACCTGCCGCTGAGTTCCACTATCGTACAATTCACCATAAATTAAAATTCCATCCTCATCATCACGATATTTGGCGATTTACATAGTACGCTTTATAAGGCATTTTCTACCACGAACTGTGAAGTTGTGGAATCAACTTCCTCCAGCGGTATTCTCAAATAAATACGACATAGGTTCCTTCAAGAACAGAGTCAATATTTCCCTTAAAAGGGCCAGCCCAACGGATCGATGACCCTTTGGTGTTGCTGATTTCTATGGGCGGTAGTGATTGCTTTCCATTATGTGACCCACATGCTCGCTTCCCCCCCTCTAATATAAAAAAACATGTTTTTGAGTAACGCACACAACAGAAGCTCTCAAAAGGAATATTTTTTCGCTGTTTTTACAACGTTTGTCATGGACTCGCCGTTCCTATTGGTCTTAGCGTGATTATAACTCCATTCTTTCTAATGACTTCACTCACTCGCTGGAACACAACAACTCTCAAGGAAATTGTTATTTGGCTGGGATATTTTGTTTGGTGGAGGTACTTCCACAGTCGGGCAGTTTACAAATACTCTGTACTTACCTCTCTTTTGTCAGAGTCTCTTTCTTTTGCTTATCGGCAGGGTGCACCACGTGCAGGTGAGGTTGGCTTTGGCTCTAACACCCTATATAGCCTATCCTCAATAAATCAACATTAAAATATTTTTTCAATTCGAACTAGTAGTTCTATAGATTGACGCGTTTAACCTTACAAACAAACTCTTCAGCTTTATAATATTAGTATAGATTTTAGAGGAGCTCTAGGTATATATCATAGATATATCTCTGTGGTATGTACGTGCAATTCAAGGAAACTGGCCTTTTTTAAGCGTAGTTTTTAAATGTCAAAATATTAGTGACATTTAATAATAATTCCCAAATGATTTATCCAAACTGATAAATCAGAGGTTATTCAAATCCAGTGTAAATAAATGGTCAAACTGAATGGCTACAGTGAACCATCTTCTACCAACAGCTAACGACTTTTACGCAGAATTACAAGAACGTACCGACGTAGCTGAAGCAAGACGGCATCAGAGATTCCTAGCAGTATTATTACTGCAGAAGTTAGTCCGAGGATATCTTATAAGGAAGCATGTGGCATGGTTATCGAAGAATGCTTTAACTATACAATGTGCTTTTAGAATGTACAGAGCCAGTAAAGCGTATCGAGCGGCATTGAGGCGAGCAGTACGATGCAAACACGCTAGGCATTACGACCGAGCAGCCAGAAGGATTCAGGTATACTATTGTAGACATTTCCGATACATTGAACAATTACATAATAATAATATGTATTGACTTACATTCAGATTGCGCATATTGTTCCCTTATAATCCATTGGTGCTTATAAAATATGTTATAATTTAATATAATATTTATTCTATTTCATAATAGCATACAAGTTTGGTATACTTACAATAACATATACGAGTAACTATGTATAATGTAATCTCACTTTTTTTTTTTTTAAGCAATCGGCTAATTGCTTTCGGGTTTTCTTTATAATGTTTACAGTTGAATGTCTGTGATAATGTCACTAGTCATGATTTAAAAAAAGCGTGTTTAGTAATAGGAATTTTATGATTTACACATGTAGTTTAGTTTTTAGCTCTGATTAATATTTAATGATTTATATATCAAAATTTTCCTGAAAAATATGCAGTAGAATATCGAAAATCTTATGCAAATCGGATCAGTAGTTTTTGATATAAAAACGTAGGTATAATTAACGGCTTAAACGGAGAAGAAGAATTTAATTTCTTTTGTATGCATTTTATTTATACTACATCGGGTGGCATAGAAGCATACGGCCCACCTGATGTGAAGCGGTTACCGTAGCCATATTAACACTCGCAACATATTTTTTATAAGAATGTGGCAAAAACGGGAAATTGTATTCTCGTAATATCAAATTCTGCAGACTGATTGATTGTGTATACATGTCTTTTTTATATTTATAGGTTTATTCAATACAAATTAAAAACAATTTCGATCAGTATCATGTCAAATTTCTCTCGGACTGTTTATAATTTTACATAAATATAATAGGGATAAATAAACATTAACCATAGCTTGCATTATAGATACTAGATCTAATAAAAATATCGCTCATTGGGTGCATTAATGTCATAATTAAAGTCAACATGCATTTTCCAAACGTTATTTTGGTATTTATTTTGATATACTGTTTCGACTTTCGATTCTTCTTAATAGGCTTATAACACTTTAGAAGTGCCTAATTATTTTCTTATATTATTATTGTTGCAATTAATAAATATTATTTGGTTGGACAATCATAAAAGTGATGTACGTGCAACAACGACATAAATGTACGCTGTGACTATATTGCAGCGAATGAACGATATGTAAATACATTTTTGTAAATACAAAACAAAAAATTGAACCAGACTACCTATCTATTTAACCGCTGGGCTCGTCAAATACCTAGACGTATTATTTTTTGTATAAATTAAATATAAGTACTCATATTTTTCAATGTTGATACAGGCGCTCTGGCGTGGGCACTATTCAAGGCGAACAAAATTCTGCTATCGATCATATCGTCGTTGGTTAGCAACGGTAACTGAACGCGGAGAAAGACGAGCTGCAGAAGCCCACGAATTTAGGATCCGAAGCCGAGCAGATGACCTGAGAATCTTAGAAGAAGAAGCTCGACAATGGCTAGCATTCGTAGTTTTTAAACTACATCACCTACTCAGAACATATGTTTGTGCTGGAGTTTATTCTGAACCAGGATCTTCAGAACTGTCAGAATTTGAGAAACTTTTAAAATCAATACGTTATACACAATATATGAAGAGACTGAAACGTAAGTACGACGAATTCGTCAGAAAACACCGACCACAATTCTCGAATAAAAGATTATTTCCTATTATTGGAGATGGTGCTGATTATTGGTATTTATCTTTGGCAGAAATGTATGAATTAACTATGCCAGCACCCAAGAGGAAAGAAAATACCAGACATTTGGCGACACATCATGGTCCTCAACATAAACAACCATTTTTATGGAAACGTGTACGCCCACCGTGTCCTGAACAAGGTCGTGGACCGTTCACTCCACCAAGATCGCCTTCTCGTATCCCACAGACTCCTGCCCCTACTCCAATTGGTGGAGGGGATACTGTACCTCATACAGACCCGAGGTTTCATCTTTATGTCAAACATTACGTTCCACTTCCGGCTCTATTTGATTACGTTGATTTTCATATCAATGTGTTGTTGACTCGTAAATGTTCCGTGGAAAATATACACATATAGAAGCGATATTCTCTTTTTTTTTCTCAAACTCTACCTAATTTGTTGTTTTAGTAAAATAGAGTGGTTTGTTAGGAAAACACTTTTTTTTATATGGTTGCGTATTATTTCTTCCTTTATTTTTCTTGCTCGGAAATCCGTAATCAGGCTGCTAAGTTTGGAAGGGTCGTCCGGATGTTGCGAGCCGCGAGCCTTTTGTTGTTTCGCTTTTGTTGTTGTGAATTTTACACTTGTAATTTATTTCAGGAAACGCCTTGGTGAGAAAGAAATTACGTTAAACTCTCTAAGGAAAATGTGTTTTGTAAATTAACATTTCGCTTCTGTAGGTTTTAAGGCCGTGAATTTTTATTTATTGTCCTGAATTATCCGCTGAATTGCCCCTGTCGACCTACGGTCGACAGTGACGTCACGACCTTGAAACGCTTGAATTGCCCGTGTCGACCTACGGTCGACATTTGCAGTTTGGCGTTCAGTTTTGGGCAGATTGAACAATACTCATCTGTCATACATTCAGGCCCATTTGTTTATGTTTTTTTCGTTTCTCCGCCATATTAGCTATCGGATTAAGGCCAAAGAATCATAAACTCAATGGAAAAAAAATAAAAAAAGGGGTTTAAGAGACTCGCCTTAACGGCGCCAGATGTTCGGGCCGGTGTCAAGTGCTATAAAAACTTATTTTGTTTAGGTAAGTGTAGGTTTTTGTTTATTAACATCGGGTTTTATCTCCCTAGCGTATTTGTAAATAAAAAACTATACGTTATCGCCTTAGTTCATAAGGTATTTTTTTGAATACAAGTAGGGCTATGAAACACCACTTGAGAATGTTTAGACCATCGTAATTCTACACTATAGTCGAGTGTTGAACAACAAAAGACGGCATTGTATAGTGCTGTTCTTAGTAAACGTAAAAAACACCACTTGTAGGCACTCAATAACAAAGTTGCGTCTCAATGACCGTTTTTATGGGGCCCCGACCACCCGCGGCGCCGGGCAGGTAGAAACAAAAAACAAATGGGCATTGTTCCGCCGCGTTTTTGCGCGGGGGGGGCGCGGGGGGCTCAACGTGGGGGGCATAAGAGCGGCTAAATATAATATAAGACGCTTTATAGCCGTTTTATCTACAAAGGCAACCTATCCTTTTTATGGTTCATATTTTATGAAAGGTTTACCCTAGAACTTGCGAGCAACGTACACGTTGTATTGTTTAGTGTAAATGATAAATTTGAGCTAGGTATTTTAAACACACAGACCCACTCTGAATACTAATGCCGACAGCGGTCGTAAATGGTAGGATCTGAGAAATTCACCACTTGATCCTCACCTTTCCTAATTGGCTTACATTTACGTCTACACTTTCCGTTTCGCTAAGAATACCTAATAACTCTCATACGTCTTCAAACTCATTTGTCTGACAATGCCTGTTTGACTCGGCAAATTTATTAGGGTCAGAATAATGCAGGTTGTGGGTTTCTGAACTCCTTATTGCAGCCCGTCTTAGACGGGTACCCATTTGTTAGACGTATAATGGTTGACCCACTTTACTTACGTGCCACGAAGCTGGTAAAATAGGGTGTGATTTGCGCATCGCGAAGCAACAGCGTGACAATTACTTGCACCTCATGTAATTTTGATAATATACGCTAACGGTTTAACATCACATTGATTGAAAAAAAATTCTCTTCCATGTCTCGTATTATATTGAAAAAAAAATGCAGTTTTATGTACATCTCTGATAAAAAGAGCTTTTAAAATTTGCTTCCAGTGATAAAAAGAGAACTAAATGAAGAAGTACCTACCAAGTAGAAAATAGTAATGTGCAATATTTTTTTATACTACATAGGGTGACAGACAAGCATACGACCCGCCTGACGTGAAGCGGTTACTGTAGCCATATTAACATACATTATTTTATTTAGTCATGTCTAAAATTGGTAATCATATTTATTTTATCTTAGTCTGTGATATATTGTTTCTTGTTTGAGCCACGTATTTTATTTATCCAACTATGAAATTCCTTTTATAAATTTAATTTTCCTTCTCTTTGATAAATGATAATTTCTATTTTCTTATGTAACTTATTAATTGGGTGCGTCTAAATATCTTTCATATGAATTTGTCGAAATATCTACGAAATCAAATTTTCTGGCAAGTTGTTATTTTTTCCGCTGTACCCATATCGCGGCCTCGGCATATGAAAGGTTAATTGGGTTCATCTAAATATCTTTCATACGAATTTGTCGATGTATTTAAGAGACCAAATTTTCTCTCAATTTTTCTATATATGACGTCTGTCTAACTTTCTATTTAATTTTGTTATAGTTTTGTAATCATTTTTTTGTGGTGTAAGTTTTTCATCAACATCTTTGAACCAAAGCCAACTTCACCTGCACGCGGTGCACCCTGCTGACTGACAAACGAAGCTCTGGCGAAAAGAGAAGTAGGGAGCGTTTGTAAGCTACCCGACTGTTGAATGTACCTCCACCTCACAGAATACCGCAGCCAAATAAGAATTCCCTTGAGGGTTGTGGTGTTCCTGTGAGTGAGTGAGGTCACCAGAAAGGAAGAAGATGCTGCGTTGGCAGCGGGGGTGGCGGTGGGCGGCGCGAGAGTGATATTTTATGTTGCGAGCTTTAATATGGCTACGGTAACCGCTTCACATCAGGCCGGCAGTATGCTTGTCTGCCACCAGACGTAATATAAAAAAAAATCCTCCTTCAACACGCACAGAGTCAGTATAAAAATGTAAATTCTCTATTGTATTACACTGAATATTCAGCAACATAACTAGTTTGCCGTAAATCAGTCACCTTGCCACAGTTTACCTTATTTTGCCTTCAGTTTTGTGAACTTTACGTCAACTGTAACTGTCAGTCTCGCTCTGAGGGTGTTTGGTGTATGAATAATGTATAGAGTAAATTTGCAAGTGTTTCAATTTACACCCGCCGACACTCCATGCCGTTGATACGCACCCGACTAGTTGAAGTGCAAAAAAGAAAACAACAGGCGTACGTGAGATACGAAAAGGGGCTATTTTGAAAATTTACGGCAAGCGTGTACGACTGTTTTATTATCTACCAGAGACATCACTCGCGCGTTGCCAACCTCGCAAAACCCCCTTTACGCCTTTCTCGAATAATCATTTTCTTTAATCTCTTAGAGAAACCTCTGTAGTGGGTTAATATCTAGTCCAAGGAATCTATTCCAATGTAACTTAATACATATTAAAATTTTTCGTTAATAGCATTACATTTATAATAACGATAAAATTTGTAAAACAGCAATTTGCATAAATTAGGGGGCGAAAAATCGATCTAATTGGGACTCAATACTGGCAAAATATGTGTACTTCTTAAAAATGTCGAGCAACGTCGTACGCAGATTGTATTTAAGGTTATAAAATTTTAATGCATTGCAGAAAAATAAAAATGTTGGCGAAATTTTCCTTTAAGAGCACGATAATAATTTGTTCATGAATATGTAATTTGCTTGATTACGTTCATTCTAAGAACATTTATGCCAGGATACCACTCAGAAAGGAGAAATTAAAAATTCATGTAACGTTCAAGCGGGTATTAAGAAAAAATCTGTGAAATTCTATTTTGTTTAGATAATCACCACAATGTTTTTATTTTTGGGATATATTTTTATGCCATTTTTCTACCATACTGTTTTAAAACGAATATTGTCTAGATCTACGTTGTATGCTTGATTATTATTAATAGTTATAAGTATTTTAGCGTCTAAAACTGGCCGTCTATTATTTTAACATAGCTTCTGCAGATGAAATAAAATATACCAAATCTAACTTAACGTCTTTCAGTATTTCAGTCACGCATTTAGTATTTTTAATTACTCATTTTATTATTTTCTATATATTTACAATGTATTTGACCAAGAATAAGCAATAACATATTATTTTTTAAGTTATAAGCAATAACAGTTTGGAAAACGCACGCAATAACATAGTACATTGTTGTTGCGTGCGTTTTCCAAACTGTTTATGTTCAGGCTCGTTAATTATTATGCTTTCACATTCGTGATCTACTAGCATATTTTAAATTATTTATACACAAAAGATGTATGTAACATGAAACAATACTGCGTGACGCGGTATTTTACTATCTTGATCCGATGCCGGGCCCAGACCCATCCTTTGAGAAACCCTGACATAGAGGATAATTAATAAAACTAGTGGTCGCCCAGTGGTCGAAATTCGATCATAATTAATTAAAATTATGACTTTAACATTATTGTTAAAAGTTTATACAAAAGTTTGTTTATACAAAAGAGTATTTAAAAATATTGTCAATAAATATTGTCAGACAAATTACACAGCGCCATCTAGCCCCAAACTAAGCAAAGCTTGTGTTATTGGTACTAGACAACTGATAAACATACGTAAATACATTTTTTTTTGTTAATACATACTTATGATACATAGAAAACACCCAGACCAAGACAAACGGACATGTTCATGCACACAAATGTTTGTCCTATGTGGGAATCGAACCCACGAGCGTTGGTGTCGAAGCCGCGTCATTGACCGCTACGCCACCGAGCTCTAAAATCTATGTATTTTTATGCATAATTAAATAATGATTTTTGAAAAAAAATAAAAACCGACTTCAGTTGGCAAGTGCAGCTTATTGGTGGAATACCCCGGGAGTCGCTGCTGCCCGACTTCGGGGAGAAAAGTTAATGCGTATTACAAGATTCCTTAGTCGCCTTGTCTAGCGCAGAGCAATAGAGTGGCGCAATTATATTCTGCCGGCAACCACATCCCATCATCAGACCCTGACTTGGTGAATATGGAACCACCTCGCAATCATACCCTTTCAAATAAAAAAAGAGAATTTGACCATACCTGCTTACAAAATTCAAGGGTGTCCCTTGATTTCTCTAGGATACCATCATCAGATCCTGACTTGGTGAATATGGGACCACCTTGCTAGCATACACTTTCAAATAAAAAAAGAATTTTGAAAATCGGTTCACAATTCGCGAAGATATCGAATAACATACATACAAAAAAAAAATCAGTCGAATTGATAACGGTTAAAAAAAAATATTAGCATTTTGCATTCCTTCTCTATTTAAACTGTGTGTGAATGTTCATACTCCTCCGTCCGCGCAATTTTCGTAAAAAGGGGTACAAAGTTTTTGCTTCACCTTTAATTAATATATAGATTAAATAAACCAGATTGCTTACTTTACAATTTAAATAGCTAATATCTCTACAGAGGTTATTAAAAACGTGTTGAGAATAGGTCCCTAGCTTGGGTTGAACATAGTAGTTACTTTTTCCTGGTTGCCTTCAGAGTAGCACAAACAAAAAGTCTTATCACTGTACTTATAAGCCTTCTTCATTGACATGAATGCGACGTAAAAACGAAAATTTCCACCTCCGTCTTTCCAATTTTGCATACAAAGATTTCACGATACCGGTGGAGTCATAGTTAGGCGAAAAATTGTAGATTGACGAGCTTGGTGGTCGAATGGTTAGCAATAGCCACTTTGAATCCGAGGTCGCGGATTCGATTCCCGCACAAGACAAACATTTGTGTGCATGAACATGTCTGTTTGTCTTGGTCTGGGTGTTTTCTATGTATTATAAGTATGTATTTACAAAAAAAAACATGTATTTAAGTACATTTATCAGTTGTCTAATACCCATAATACAAGCTTTACGCTTAATTTGGGACTAGATGACGCTGTGTAAATTGTCCAGAAATATTTATTTATATTGTACTTTAGATACCAATACATACATACATTTAATACATATATACACATTTCGGCATGAAACCATAATCATCCCACTGTTGGGATACGGACCTCCCTCAAACGAGGTGGTGGAGGCCAGTGTTTTCAATCCGCTCAAAGGACACTGACTTGGCTTAATGACTGTCGTTTACAGACAACAACCGGGACTGACGGCTTAACGTGCCCTTCGAAGCATGGTCTGAGTTTTTGTTCATGTTCGATCAAACAGAGAAATCTCATGTTGTGAATTTATGAGACGCGTGTTAATGGGGATGTTTGATATTTTTTCTGACACCAGATGTCGCTAGGTAGGCGTCGGGTCCAGATTGTCAAAGTGTACTGAATTTTTTTACAGTAAAACTTCAAGACGACAAGACAACACAAGACGTCAACAAGACATTTGACAAGATGCTATGAATTGACAGATGATTGAACCCTACGTTACAGTGCTGCCAAAAGACCCTCATTATGTGGTTTACTTGGTCATATTTGGAAGTGAACAACCCGGCTAATTCGGATATGTAACACGGGTCTGGAAAACGTTAACAATTTCGAATGTGGCGAAAATACTTGCACTATGCACTCGGGACGGACAGTGTACGGTCGACGTTACTTAACTTGTGTGATCGATTAATTTCACACGCGTAACGACGCCGTCGAGCTCCTTATAACATACATACATTTAATACATGGAAAACAGCCAAACCAGCATACGACTCGCTGGATGATAAGTGATTTAACGTAGTTTATTAAGCTTTAGCTAAACCTACTAACTAAGTAGTTATTTCGTCATGTTAGTAATCCAAGGGTAATCCCAAAATCTATATATACAATGTGCTAAATTAAGAACAGGCTGTTGCATTATTTTCTTGTTTAAAAAAATATACAAACAACTCAAAATTATTTCCCAAACAACCTATACTTTTCTATATATACTTTTCTTAGAGAACTGACTGAAATGGTATTGCTTAAGCCAATTTGCGGTCTCCGCACTTCTGGGAATGCTATCGTCTTTGAAAAGACCCAGGTTTGTTTGGATCTTCACTAGCAGTATTTTACTATAAAATTGCACTGAACTTGTTTTCACTTTATTTTAGTATAATGTGTTCTATACTGTATAAGAGCTCGATGACGTCGTTGCGCTTGTCAGTCTAATCGAATACGCAAGTTAAGCAACGTCGACCGTAGGCTATCCTATGGATGGGCTTATTTCTCTTAAGTTTCTCCGTGCTTTGGAAGGCACATTAAGCCGTCGGTCCCGGCTGTAATCATTAGATGATAGTTGTTAAGCCAAGTCAGTGGCCTTTAGGCAGCTTGAAAACACTGGCCTCCGCCAACCCACAGTTGCGCAGAGTGGTGGAATATGCTTTAAACCCCTTGGATTGAGACTCGTATGCCAGCAGTGGGATGAATAAAGGTTGTCGACGATGTCGACTTGTCTTATACTGTAAATTTTATTGTTATAAAAATAAATAATAAATTTGAATGGTAATGCAAATTTAAATAAGGTTCGTATTTATAATTGCGATTATTTTATTCGCATATAAATACTAGAAATAATTGGTTTGTTTCTCCTTGAGGGTTGTTGTGTTCCTGAGAGTGAGTGAGGTCACCAGAAAGAAAAACACTGCGCCGTAACACATCCAATATCGGATGATCCTGCGAAGCCAAGACACGTACGTAGCATTCGTAGCGCTACGCAGGACACGAGAATACTGGAAATGTACGGTGTACAAGTTGTAGTCTGTACGTAAAAACAATACAAATAGACATTAGAAAATAAGAATTTGTGCAAAAGTGGATTTATTCATAAAGGGATTTGTTCCAGTTAACCTTTGAATGTCTGAATACTTCCTATGTATTTATAAATCTCTACATTTGTTATGAATGAACATGCATATTTTTTTGTGGTAATCAAATCTTGTACCCAAAAGATCCAACAGGGTCGACGTGCCACCAGTGCTACAGCATTTGGTGTGTAAGTGGTTCATCAACATCTTTGAACCAAAGCCAACTTCACCTGAACGCGGTGCACCCTGCTGACTGATAAACGAAGCTCTGGCGAAAAGAGAGGTAGGGAGCGTCATTGTAAGCTACCCGACTGGGGTTGAATGTAACTCCACCTCACAGAATACCGCAGCCAAATAACAATTCCCTTGAGAGTTGTTGTGTTCCTGCGAGTGAGTGAGGTCACCAGAAAGGAAGGAGATGCTGCGTTGGCAGCGGGGTGGCGGCGCGCGAGCGATATTTTATGTTGCGAGCGTTAAATGGCTACGGTAACCGCTTCACATCAGGCGGGCCGTATGCTTGGATCTGGATCGGCTATCATAGTCTGTGAACACGTGCAATATAGCAGTATCGCTAGACAGAGCCAATAGCAAATAAGTATATTTGCTATTTTTTTGGTAGATGAATTTAAACTGAAATATAGAAGTACAATCAACGCATATAATGATAAAACCGATAAAAGAAACCCCAAAAGTAAAAATTTAAAAACCACTCGCAATTTTAAAACTTGCATAAAATCTATGTCCCAGTTGAATCTTCATAAAACATTTCTCAGCGTCAGCGGAATCGGAAACCAATAACCCGAAATGTTAGTTAGGTACGTAATTGAGGCAGGTTTTTCGGCAAGGACAAAAGACCCCTAGAGTGCATTCCAGCGATTCTTCGGCGAAGCCTCGTGAAAGTTGTCAATCGATATCACCCGGTTGCGGTCCGTGATCTGTATGAAAAATACTTTGGCTGCCTGGACCGTAGTAATTAGTGCGCGGCACGTTGAAACGCGCGGGCGGGCGCGCGAATATGAACCGGACCTTCGTGACTGTCGTGGCAATTACTTGGAAGTTCTTACCCGACTAATCCTTAGTAAAGTTTCCATCTTACGAATAAGGAACAACTTTTGTACGTTGTTGATTGATTGGTTGCATGCAAGGAGTAACACGGAAACTAAGTACATATACTTAGTTCCGTGTTGCTTACAACTTACGAGTATATGTAAGGTATGTTATAAGTAGGTCATTAAGTAGGTAATCAAACAGGGTATTAATTTAAAAAATTGTGATACTTATTATTGACATGATAACGTCTTACAAATCGATGAACGCCGGCTGCATGCACGAATAATCGTGACTCACTGTCACGTTCCGCCTGAGCCGAGCGTGCAAGCGAGAACGCGGAACAAGCGATAGAGAGGCACGATCGGCTTAAGCTTTCGGCTTGTGGTGCATCTTTCATGCACTCCATCGGCCGACGATTTCTTATGACGTTATCACGTAAAATTATCGTCCGTAAACCGACTTTACAGACAACCAATTTTTTTTTCTTACAAAAATAATAATTGCAAAGCTGAAACGTGTAAAATATACAGTAACTTAGGATCCAAGTGTAAAAACATATTACATGGAAAATGACTCACCAATGTATGATACGGGGTGTCTTGCGTAATTAGTTGCGACAACGGCCGGAGGGATTTATTACAATAATCCTTTTGACAAGCATTACCAATGAATGCGCATTTTAAAGGTTACTTATCTAAAAAATATAACTAACTATATATAAATAATAATTAATTTACTTTAAACTATATAACACATATTATATAATCGCGCTTTATAAATATTCTGTTATCGCCCTGCGAAATTCTGCAGACGAGCAACTAAACAAATTGAGCGAGCGTAAAGACACAATGTTGTGGAGTAAGCGCATTGCAGCTCTACCTATTTGCATTCTACAATAAACTCATATACAGAGAAATAAATGATAATTTTTATCTATTTATACTTTACATCGTGCGGACTGTATAATTGTTGGCCGAAGTCGTTTAAAAAAACCGGACAAGTGCGAGTCCGACTCGCCCACCGAGGGTTCCGTACGTAGGATCATTATAAATTTGATATTTTTCATTATAAATAAGAAACAATCCGTCGGAAAAAATAAATAAAATATATTTCGCAATGGGCACATCAAGCCCTTTCATATGATACCCCATTTGAAGTAGTATCTTCAATTTGAAATTTCGACCCGCTATAAAAATATAGACCCCCTTTTTTTAAGATTTAATTACAAATGTATAGATTTTTTCTTGTATTTGTAGTCTATAACGATGTTACTTGCCAAATTTCATAGTTCTAGGTCAACGGGAAGTACCCTATAGGTTTTGATTCCCTTGAGAATGTGTCGAAATACGCGTTTTTTGCTGAATAAACGGCCGTATCTTTATTTTACGTAAACTTAGCAGTTTGATTTTTATACAACTTCATGGCACCGTAGACCTGAATATACAGTTCCAATTTCAGCTGAATACCTCCACGCATTCTCGAGATAAAGGGTCTTGACAGACAGACAGACAGACAGACAAACAGACAAACAGACAAACAGACAAACAGACAAACAGACAAACAGACAAACAGACAAACAGACAAACAGACAAACAGACAAACAGACAAACAGACAGACAGACTGTTTTCCACCAGGTGACCCACATGCTCGTTTGCCTGCCTCTTATATAAAAAAATAAAAAGGGTAATAATTATGATTTATATTAATGTTTTACAAGAATATTAAAAAACATACTTTAAAAAAATTCTTATTTATTTATATGTACCTATATTGTGTTAGAAATTTAATTACATGTCTTTATTCTTCTTACTTACTTCTTTGATACACATGAGTACCTCTAACATTTTTATGTGCTTTTATACTCTTTCCTATAAAAATACATGTAGGTATCTTCTTTTATATGAGAGGGGGGCAAACGAGCATGTGTGGATCACCTGGTGGAAAGCAATCACCACCGCCCATGGAGATCAGCAACACCAAAGGGTCGCCGATCGGTTGCCAGCATTTTAAAAGAAGTAAAGACTCTCTTGTTCTGTGTCTGCCTTGAAGACACCCATGTCGTGATTGTTAGGAAATACCGTTGAGGGAACGGTCGAGTGCTCTTCCAACTGAGATTTACTTATTATTGGACTTATATTTGGAATTTGGAAGAGCACTCGACCGGTCATCGAGAGGTCGTGGGTTCAAATCCCACCTAGGGGGGCAGGTGAATTTTTCAATTTTTCAAAAAATATTTATCTGGCAAGTTGGCCAAGACAACTATTTAAATAATAATAACCGTTGAGGGAAGTTTATATTTAAACTTTTAAGTTTAAAAAAAAATAGTACCTACATTTATTATTTCCATTATTTAAGCTTAGGTATGCATTGTAATCTGAGTGGTCAACGGCGGACGAACGAACTATGAGGATATAAATTCAATTTTGCTTTAGTTGAATTTTATTGTAAATACCATTACCACTGAATATGTAAACCAACAGAATTTTGATTGAAAAATACTTGATGCAGGTAACAATTTCAACAGATACTTCATACTAAAAGCGCTGGACTAAACGTGAGGGTTTTCAATTTAGTGAAATTTTAGTTCAGTGGAAGTGTTTTATCGCTTTGCACATGGAATGAATTGCTCTAGGGTTGCCAATTCTGCTAATAATATAAACGAAATAGTTTTTGAGGATAAAATTAATATTTGACACATTAGAATGTATGCTAGAATAACATATATAAAACCTAACAAATATACGTAAAAATAATTCACAAAAATCGTCGAGATGTTTCGGATTTCGGAGGAATAGTGCGACCACTAATACCGTAATATGAGATTTTTATATAAAGATTATTTATTTAGGTTACGTATCAAATGGGAAAAGTTAGAGGTAGAAGCTTGTGGTCGTAGTAACCCCCAAGGTGATGCATAACGGGGATTACCGTTTTATATAACGATGTTATATTAGCTAAATTTTGTCTTGATAGTTACATTGACAATCATGTAATTAAAATGTTTTTATTTTATATACTATCTCGGATGGGAGATAAGCATACGGCCCGCCAGATGTGAAGCAGTTACAATATGAATATGAAATATCACGTGCCGCCACCGCCACACCTTCCCTTCATTCTGTGGTGTGGAGGTACTTCCCCTGTCGAGCAGCTTACAAATACGCTGTACCCTACCTCTTCGAATCAAAGGGGTTAAGAGCATACTCTACAACGCTGCTCAACTGCGGATTGGCGGAGGCTAGTGTTTTCTAGCCGCCTGATGGCCACATTCATTCATTTAAGAATGTTATCGAACTGCTCATATCTTACTCGCATTGATACCAATTAGAACGAAGCTGGTTTTACTTATAATTCAAAAGTCCATGGGGACTTGCAATAGTGCTAGCCCTACTTGCGCCACTCTATCGCTACGATCGCGTGAAAACGCTCGCGCTCATGAGACCTAGTTGCATCGAGGGCTATTGAATTTTCCGGTCAGCCCGCTTTATATACGTAGAACGATTTCATTGAAACCGTTGCTTTTTGACGAAGATTTTGTAACTAAGTGAACGACAAATCTCTATGTAACATACTGAAACATTAAGTTTTAACATTTTAAGTTCTGGAACTATGCAGTTCTGTATTTATTTATGATGATTATAATTTATATATTTTAAACCTACATTAAAAAAACGTTGAATAAAAAGAACAATATTCAAGTGATGATGTGTAAATAAAGATCTGTAAAGATCTATCTTCAAACAGTGTTGCATTTTCAAGTGCAACATTATGTTGAGATGGATGCATCTCTAGCTGCTATTAAACATTTAATTTATGATTTTAGCAGTCTATATATGTATTTTTTTTATATGAGAGGTAAACCTGTGGGTCATCTGGTGGAAAGCAATCACCACCGCCCATGGAAATTAGCAACACCAAGGGGTCGCCGATCTGTTGCCAGCCTTTTAAGGGAAAAAAAGACTCTGTTCTTGAAGGCTCACATTTCATAATTGTTCGGAAATACCTCACAGGGAAGTTGCACAGTTGCACCGTTCGTAGTATAAAACTTTTTAGGAACGATACTGTAGCCAATTATCAAGATGTTATGGATGGAGTTTTAATTTATGTCGAGTTCTACGATAGTGGAACTCAGTGGCAGGTACCAAATGAAACAACTCATCCGAGTACACCCCGTGATATAATTTGTATAGAACGCAAAGAGACGCTACATCTATAGAGATGTACTATACCCAATATACATAGTTGTAGAGAGAGAGTCCAGTCGATCTGAGTTCATTGGGTCACCGACGATTCAAACCTCTCGTCGTTGTATGCAGTCAAATGGAGCAAGCAAGTAGTGGGGCGCATCGGCTGAGAGATACGAACAGTATTCCATGTGACATGCGAACAGTATTCCATTCTAAGTAGCGTCTATATTATTCATCTGTTTTTGATGAGAAAGGTTAGAGGAATCCATCCGATATTATAGTCCGGGTAAAATAGGTTACATATTATCATAGATATCTGTTTGAAGTCGGATAAAAATCTGACTTCAACACTATATTTTGTATATGTATTTTCTTGTAATAACCGGTTTAAAGTTTTCCATTGCATATGCACCAACTAGCGAATATACATTATATATGTATGTCACAGTCACAGTAGTATACAATAATTCACCACATCACGCACTCACTCATCAAACTAGTTATAGCAACTTGTAATTTTGGGGTGTAAGCGGCTCACCACAATCTTTAGAGCCAAAACTAATCTCGCCTGCACGTGATGCATCCTGCCGGCTAGCGAAAGTGGCTTTTATAAAAGAGAGGTAAGGCGTAATTTTAAGCTGCCTGTCTAGGGAAGTATCTCCACCTCACAGAATTTCGCAGCCAAACAACTCCCGTGAGGGTTGTTGTGTTCCTGCGAGTAAGTAGGGTCGCCAGAAATAAAGGAGTTACTTTACTTAGTTAGTAACTTAATCACATCAGGCAGGCCGTATGCTTGCTTACTACCCGATTTAGTATGATAAAAAACTCAACTTTGATTATATTATTCAATTCGGGTTGTTTACTTTATCATACGTAATCAATGTATATCATATTATCATCAATATTATTAAGGCGCTCCTCATACAGCAACCCATTACCTACAGCATAGTTGCTGCACCCAAGGTTGGCTTCTAACTAACAAGGTTGGCTACTAACAAGGGGACCACTTGCCTATTAACAGCAAAAACACCAAATACTGCAGCATTAATTGCGCAAGCCCTTTTTAAATTTCACCATGACATGGACATAAAAGGTTGTTTTTAAAACTGATTATTTATTACAGATTTTTTAATTAAATTATGCTATTATTATAAAATTTGAAGTATGTTGTAAGTGCCCTCGAGAACAAAGTTGCAAGTCATATTGGAATGGTGAATGTATGTACATACTCTTTGTTTGCCTCTCACAGAACACTCAGCTATATATATTATATGATGTGAAGCAGTTACCGTAGCCATATTAACCCTCGCAACATGAAATATCGATTGCGCGCCGCCACCTCCGCTATCATCGCAGCAACTCCTTCCTTCCTCACTCACTCGCAGGAACACCTCAAGGGAATTGTTATTTGGCTGCGGTATCCTGTGAGGTGGAGGTACTTCCCAGTCGGGAAGCTTACAAAATATTCTTATGTCCTTTCTCTCTTGAATTATTTATGTAAACTATACATATATGTAGAATATATTTATGTAAACTAGCCAACTATTTATGTAAACACGCCTCGACGTGGTCCAGGTTGAACTGTACATAATTATATACTACCGTACGTATAATATCTATACTACCTAAGTCCTAGAAAAATGCACATAGAAAAGAATTTATGGACCTTTTAATAGAAAATGTATTTTTTTAAATAGGTACAGAGATTGCCAAAATTAACCTCCTCATAATATACTCGTACAAACTTAAAAAAAAATGCATTCCCTCTTTGTAAACTATTACAAAGAGGGAATGCATTTTTTTTTAGTAAACTATTACAAAGAGGGAATGCATTTTTTTTAAGTTTGTACGAGTATGTTATGAGGAGGTTAATTTTGGAAATCTCTGTACCCACCCACTCAGTTCCACGGGTTGAAACTAGTAGTAAGTAAGTCCTAACTTACTAGCACAGTATAAGTAATAGTTGCTACTAGTTTCTACCCGAGGAACTGTTAGTTTCAAATTCTGTGGAATAGATGCCTCTTTATTGTTCGTCGTCATCTCAGTCAACCCTTAATCATTCCACTGCTGGTATTCGGGTCTACTTTCAATCGAAGGGGTTTAGAACATATTCCACCACGCTACTCGACTGCGGCTTGGCCGGTGTTTTCAAGCCGCCCAAAGCCCACTGACTTGGCTTGACGACTGTCATTAAGTGAACATTCAAATATTAAATATTAATATTAATATATTATTAAATATATTAAATCAACAATCATAGTCTATATCTGTATTTAAAGCATACTGCTTCATCGGTATCTCGAGTTTAGGGTAAACAGCTTCCTACTCAACCTCTTTTTTAGACATACTGTCTTTATAGTTATCTTCCCCTTTAGGTAAATAGTACAAAAGGTAAAAAACCTTATCTTCTTGAGCACACAACAGAAGTAGAAACTATACCTCACTCCCCCCACGCCGACTTTACCCGATCGAGTGTTACGTTGCCGAGCGTGACGCATTGCTCTTTAAATATCATTCACTCATTCACTAACCATGAAATAAGATAGCTGAGCGCGCTAAAAAAAGGACGAATTTCCTCGAACCGAAAATTTCAAAAATGTAGAGAGCAGCTCTATATCAATTGTATTTATTTTAGCACAATATTCCAGTACCCAATGAATCAGGTAGAAACATTTCTATGTTTAGTTCTGTGAGACCCAACCACGGCGTACCGCCACCGGCTGTTTTGCGAAACAGCAACTACATATTTTCAGTTTCCACGTATTTCTGATATGTTTCTGTAATATCAATTTCATTTTTAATTGGATGGAATTGGTTTCAAATGTCACGTATTCCAATTAACTATCCAATTAGTATTCCAATTATATATCTTTCTTAGTTCAGACAGACGTTCCTTCAATGTCATTTGGAGTACCTATGTATATTAAATATAATATTCAACACTACGACATACTCCAAATTATTAAATTCTATTGTCAATGTATAATATATTTTGTAGTTACATACATATATCTATATATTCTACCTGTGGTTTTCTACGCTATTTGAAACTAGAAAACTAACTACTTCAGTCAAATTAACATCACTAATAATACTTAGTTTATGACGTCGTCATCGTTTTAGTTGAAGAATGTACTGTTAGGTAGCAAGCTATCTTTATTTCATTTTAAACTCATGGAATCGAAATAGGTATCACATAGAAAAATGTATCAAAATCTGAACGTCCTATATATAACTCAACGAATTTGTTCGTCGTTTTTTTTTAAAGATAACCAAATTACGACTATGATTTATATTTTAAAAGGACAAACTGACTCGGAAAACACACATCCCTAAACAACCGAACCCCTTGTATTGCCTTCGTCACGCAATATTCACTAACACCAACTATAAAGCTATCCTTTACACTTGAAAGTGGGAACGGCACTTGTCGCGACACGTCGCGTTTGAGAACGTGTGAAACGTATAAACAAACAGCTGTATAGACTGCACTGAACTGTGAGAGTGGCTCGAATGAAAGGAGTATAAACTAGTGCAGTGCTATGTGGAAAGTCTAAATGTACAGCCAGCGGCAAGTAAACTTACTTTTACATTTTTTTTTCGATAGTTTACTAGTACATTTTGATGATTGGGGATTGGTAAACAGTATGGGGTATTGTATGGGGTATAAACAGTATTGGGTGGACGACATCTGGCGTCACGCAGGCCGCAACTGGATGAAAGTGGCACGGGAGAGACATGAATGGAAAGATATAGAGGAGGCCTATGTCCTAGAAAGGATAAAGTAAAGGTTGCTATGGGTGGATGGATGAAACAGCATGAAGTAACAATTGGGATGATGTAAACAGTATGCACAATCCCATTATTCTGTCGCATATGTAGCCAGTACAGTGAAACTATTGCCTTGAAATTTATAATATATTTTATTTGATGAAATTAGTAAGGTTTGATAGTCATGCTTACACGCTTATTTACATATTCATTGTGAGTTCAGCCCCCTTACCACCATCTCTTATTGCGATTCAATAATTGAATAGATTGCTTATTCATACCAACGTATAAGCTACTCTATTCCATTTGAAATAGAGTCGCTTATTCATTGGTATGAATAAGCATTCTATTCAGTTATTGAATCGCAATAGGAGGTGGTAAGGGGGCAGTTTTCCACAAACTATCCACACTATTGGCATATGGATCTTACTTTCTACATTTTTCTCTCTCTATTATTTTTCTTTTTGTCGCTTTTTGACGTGACAACGTCTTATAATTCAATGGAGCCGGCTGCACGCACGAAAAAACATGACGTATGCGGCGTTACCTCGCTCTGAGGCATTCCATTAAAATTTCTTTCTTTTGAAAAATGCAAACATTCCATCAGTATTTTCTTATGACGTTGTCACGTTCAACTATCGTCAGTAAACCGACTTTACAGACAACCGATTTTTTTTAAATTAGTGCCATCTTTATAGGTTTGTGAAAAATACACAAAGTCTATGTTTATTTCTTCAATTTCCGAAACTAGTATGAAATTACAAGTAGCAGTTTCGCAAGGGCACCACGCTTCTTTCAACTTCGTCGATGTTTGTCTTCGAAGTACTAGTGCCGTTTATGTGAAAAATAAACCATAAGTGTAATAATTTGGCTGGCTACTGCTTCCGTTCTAGTAGAGATCAGTATTTGAAAGTGTATCGAGCATCTTGGATGAAATAACCTTACAAAAGCGTAACGTGATTCTCCACTAGATAATGAAATCGGTCTTTTCTACATCTCCCGCGTCTGCATTTTCTGAATCTGATTTCAATTTTATAGTCTTCTCCTTCTGAATCTATAAAAGGCAACCATTATTGACTGATCTATCAACGCACAGCTCAAACCACTTTTATGGGACATAAGGGATAGGGGTCTTACAAGGTGGTGCTTTTGACATCGGCGATCGACAACTTAGCCGCTTTTCAGAAGCTAGATACGTTAACCGGATGATTAAATTGGCATATCTGCTATGGGTGTAACATAAAAGTCCATAGTTATACTAAGTACGGACTACTCTAAGGGTTTAAACAAAGAATTTTACGGCACGGAGGCGTGAGAGCAGCTATTCTTGTTCTGGCTGGTATAAATTCGTAGTGCAGTGGAACGAGTGAATGTTAGTGAGTGAACTATTACTGCATTTCCTTCGCCTTTATTCTCGCGGCTTTATTTTTAATGATCGTTGAATTCTGTGTAAGAGATAATTCACTTTACACCTACCAGATGGGGTGATAAGGTTGCTAATGAAACTTTATAAAATAAATAAATAAAATATATTCGAAAGTGGAAGCAAATATACATATAAATTTATTTGCTTCCACTTTCGATAAAGTATGTATAATAACATGTGTATTGGATATATAATATCAATGGAATAGGGGCACGCAAATCATATAATGATGCGTAGTCTGCTATACATTATACTTATAAAAATAAAATAAAAAATCCTGGACAAATTACACACTGCCATCTAGTCGCCAACTAAGCAAAGCTTGTACTATGGGTACCAGATAACTTATACTATACTTAAATACATTTTTTTTCAAATACTTACATTTAAAACATAGAAAACGCCCATAACAAAACAGACACACATGTTCTTGCACACAAATGTTTGTCATGTGCGGGAAACGAACCCGCGACTTAGGAGTCAAAGTGGCCATTGCTAGCCATTCGACCACCAGGCTCTAATTATACCATTATATTTATAAGTAAAAGTACAGTCAAGAGCATTTGACATTTTGAAAGTCATAATGTTGTTCTTTTCACAAAACACAAGTGATATCACAATACATCATCATTCATTACCACGAACACATCCCGCGGCTCTCATTAACACATCGAAGTTTTAATGATGACGGATAACATATTAAGTTAAGACCACATTACGCGGCACTGCATGACACTAGTGCGGGCGGCGGCGTGACGCGGTATTGGTACGGCACGACCAAATAGCCGGGGTCAATCCATTGGCATTCAACGACTGGGATACAGATCTCGACCGGAGGGGTCCAAAGCGTCCGCCGTCTGCTCAACTGCTAGTAATGCGTAGGAAAGTGGGACGGGGGCCCATCACACATTCCCACCACTGTATCTCCTTTGTAGCCAGGATTAACAGCGGCGACCGCCAAAAAGGCAATGAACAATGAAGTCCATTGCAGTCCCAGGGGTAAAAACTACGGCTGCCTTGGAACTCACAACGAATTTAATCAGAAGAAATTAGTAGGAGTAGGAAGCTTTTGGAGTTTGACTTCCCCTCTTAGCAATGTGAGAGACAGCAATATGGCAAATAAGGCATTAAAAGCCTAAAGAGATGGCTAGTCAAGTGAAGCTCAACTGCCGTGCACCACGGATTTTAAGTTTCTAACACTATTGGGGACCTAAAACATTGAGTTGTTACCTAACACATCGATTCCAATAATATGAATTGCAAAATCGTCTGAACGCTTGGTAATTCTCCCTTGTTGCTACCAAATCTGAATAGTATACTACCCCGGATGCAACTTGCAATGAATTCAACATGTCGTGAATGCGTAGGAAAGTGTAAAGGCGACCAAAAAGCACTGTTTGGTCTTAACGACTGTCATCTAAGGATAGCTGCCGGGACCGACGGCTTAACTTGCCCACCGGGGCACGAAATAGCTCATAATAAACAAACCCAGAAATAAACAAGCTATGGAGAAAGTAGATTTACTTGTGTATTTGACAGGCCTGACACGCCTGTATCCTCGGTGCTCTCATCCGCATAACATGTCACTGATATGCAGCAACAGCGTCGGGGACTCTACAGAGCCCTGAGGGACGCCAGTATTAATGTCCATGCTGTCGGAGCAACTACTATCAATCACAGCCTTTATGCTTCTGCGGCACAAGAAGCTAGCAACCCATTTGCACAAACCCCTAGGCAGACCGTGGTGAACCAATTACATCCCAAAATAAATTATAGGTGTAGTGTGCGGTCTCACCTTTCCTTATGTATAAATAGGTATATATAAAATATTTATTATTTGCTTTAAATATTTTCAAAAAGGAGCCCTCGACCTCTCTCTCGATTGCCGGTCGAGTGCTCTTTCTATTGAGCTACCAGGAAGGTTTGTGATAGTGGCGAATTTTCGCATTTTATAACTACTGGTGTGAAGTCGCAATGTGGCGCCATCTATCTATATTACACTACGAAGTCTATGGGTTAATAATAATAATAATAATAAGTCCGTCCGTCTTCTGTAATAATCCGTCCCTCTTCTGTAATAGCCCGGTATTAAGTTCACCCAGATCTCATCTCCATAGCCCATTTATTTTCCATCACACTTCGCAATAGTCTCAACGCCTGCCGAGACCTGCTCATGGGTATATCGTTCCATTGATATATCCTGGAGCGGGTCACGGCGGGCGTACAACATTACATAAAATTTTCTCAAAGGGGCCTCTACGTGTTGGATCTATATCCCCGCGTATGCCTATCAAATGACCGGGCTTGACCCGTGAATTAAGAGAGATACATAATAATAATAATAGAAATAATAATAATAATAAATGAGATAATCAATTTATTTGTATTTCCAGCACACATTTAAATTTATTTATAACTAGCTGTTACCCTGTTAGGATGTCCAACATCCTCCACATCAAAGAAGAGACTGTGCTCAACCTTATTTTTTGCTAATCCTTGTGTGTTAATCAGCAGGGTGTACTACGTACGTAGGTTTAGTTAGCTTTGAAAGATTAGGTTCGTTATTGACTTTACGTTATTCAGGTTATTAATAACTAGAGACGGATGATACGGTAATTAATTTTATGTCAACAACCGAGGCGCTGATATGCTAATATCATAATTCGATAAATTGGGGACTGTCATGTGACATAATATCTAATGAGTTACGTAAATTGGTAGAGGAATTTGTCGACAAATAGATCTCAAAACGCATTTAATTTTATATGTCGCCGACTATTTAGATTTTTTAGCCTTTCAATTCAAGCCCCGTTCAACAAGCGGCCTGAATGACATTTCAGACATCCATGCAATCAAACGTCTAGTCAAATCACTTTGTTCGATTACTTTGCACAGTTTTCATAGCCAAGACATTTCTTTATAGTTATAAAGAAATGTCTTGGCTAGCCATTATATTGAACAGATCTTAGATTTCAACGGACCAATTCCGAATTGGTACAGATAGAATTGGTTTACGCAGCGCACAGGAGTAGAGCTCCCAGTCGGCTTGAATTTTTCCTTCAACAATCATCGTCATATTGCGGCCAATGTACGTACACAAAATCTTTATAATATACTAGTTGCCCGGACAGACTTCGTTGTGTCAAAGAATTTTTATATTTTCTCTTTATTAAAACTTTCCATGTGCCTTAAGAAGAACACGAAAAAAACATTTGCCGAATTGGTTGAGCTGTTCTCGAGTTTTGCCCTCAGCAACTTTCATTTTTATTTATATATATAGATATACTTAAGCCGTCCTTAAAACCCACTCTATCTATTTTCATACGCTTACGATAAAACTATCTATTTTCCTACGCTTTTCACTGAAAAGCGTAGGAAAATAGATAGAGTGGTTTTTAATCCGCCTTGAAGTTTTTTTTAGTTAATTGTATTTGGCTATATTTTTTTTTTATACTACGTCGGGTGGCAGACAAGCACGGCCCACCTGATGTGAAGCGGTTACCGTAACCATACTACAAATGCGTCGGGGTTGGAGTTGGACAACGCCCATAAATGCCTAAAAGGCCCAGTTTTTGGATTTAAATAGGGAATTTATTTGTACTCATTAGGAATTTTACGTTAATGCCCGGCATTCTGACCGTCTCCAGTCGGGGCTCATATTTGATTTATCACTTTAGAGTTTGCCGCGCCGCGACGAACCGTGTACAGAGTTCTTGTGAGTTGTATGTACTCTTGTATTACATACGAACAAAAAACGGTCAAGTGCGAGTCAGACTCGCAAACGAAGGGTTCCGTACCACTATCTATAAAAACGGCAAAAAAAATCATGTCTGTTGTAGGGGAGCCCCCTTAAATATTTATTTTATTCTGTTTTTTAGTATTTGTTATTTTAGCGACAACAGATATACATTATCTGTGAAAATTTCAACTGTCTAACTATCATGGTTCATGAGATAGAGCCTGGTGACAGACGGCAGACGGTTGGACAGTGGAGTCTCAGTGATAGGGTCCGTTTTACCCTTTGGGTATGGAACCCTAAAAATTACTACGCCAGGAGTGTGAGGTGAGGCCTTCCTTTACATTATATTGCCAAAACTAATATTAAAATTTCACTTTACCCATTTTCTTTGTTTCTCATAAATCCATCTCAGTACACCGCAAGGCGCGGGGTAGACAACCGCCCCATAACTCAACATACATAAACAAGCTGCCAAGGTACATGACGTCACTACCCTGCAGGGGAGTGACGTGCAGCGCACGGGTCGTGACCGCCGTGTGACGTCATTTGTCACTGTCAGTCAACCAAAACTGTCGGTGTAAATCAGTCGCATTCTGTTGAATTCTACATTATAGTTTTAAGGTAAATGATATATGTACGTTTAATTTTTGTTGTCATGAAATGAATGAAAGTAAAATTTGGCTATATTTTTTTTTATACTACGTCGGGTGGCAGACAAGCACACCTGATGTGAAGCGGTTACCGTAACCATACTAACGCTCCGAACGCTTGTTTCAAAGCCCCAATGTTATATCGTGAATACGGTGTTCATTTGGTCATTAAGGTAATTTACATACTAGGCTGTACAGATTATACAGGTACTCAATATCCTCGTATAGGCGCCCTAATCTACGCCTCTAATCTGTATGTAAAATCTTTAGCAACAACCATAATTCAAAGACTTAAGGATTACATTAGCATGGGCGTCAGACACACTTTATTGATAAAAACCACGTAAATTAATTTTTCTTTCACACATTTTTTTAATACTACGTCAAAGCATACAGCCCGCCTGATGTGAATCGGTTACCATAGCCATATTAACGCTCGCATCATGAAATATCGTTCGCGCGCCGCCACTCCCGCTGTCAATGCAGCATCTCCTTCCTTTCGGTGACTTCACTCATTCGCAGGAACACAACAACCCTCAAAGGGAATTGTTATTTGACTGCAGTATTCTGTGAGGTGGAGGTACATTCCCCAGTCGGGTAGCTTACTATTATAATTACGCTCCCTACCTCTCTTTTCGCCAGAGATTCGTTTGTCAGTCAGCAGAGTGTACCGCGTGCAGGTCAAGTTGGCTTAGGTTCAAATATGTTGATGAACCAGTTACACCCCTAAATATATGCATAGGCTATAAGTTGGTTCACCAATATTTTATTGTCTATAATGAATGAAACGACCATATGATTTCTATATATTCTATATAAGTTGTGCTTGGATTTAGTGTATAAAAACGCAATATAATTTCCGTCATATAAATATGTTTTCTGAGGAGCTTGATGGCGTCGTTGCACATCGGTTTAATAGATCACGCAAGTTAAGCAACATCGTCGGTAGCCTGTCTATAGATGGGTTTATTTATCTCGAGCTCCTCCGTGCTTCACCGAGGGCACGTTATGCCGTAGGTACCGGTTGTTGTCTTTAGGCAACAGTCGTTAAGCCAAGTCAGTGGCCTTTGATCGGCTTGAAAACACTGACCTTCGCCAACCCACAGTTCAGCAGCGTAGTGGAGTATGCTCTAAACCCCTTCGATTGAGGGGAGACCCGTATCCCAATAAAGGAACGAATTCATTTCGCTTCCGGTAACTTGCATTAAGTAGAAAATAAGGAGATAGTGATAATCTATATATACATATAAACATATAGATTTACCTTATAATTTCATACATGCATGTCAAATGAGAAATGAATATGACATTTCTAAAATTCCTTGCTCATTTTACATTTACAGCAGCAAAAACTTCAAATGTCTCGCATTGAAACAAGAACATTTTTTTCTTTATAGACCTTGATAGCAAATACCTAATATTAGTTGATATGCCAACAAAAAGAAATTAAATGAGGAAGAATCCCAACGAAATGTATCAAAAAAAGTTGTAAATCAATGTCACGACACAAAAACAGTGTGGCAAAAAAAATCACCTTGTTGATGCGACGTTACGCACAACCCTAACATTTTGTTATTAAATGTGAAACCTTAATATTCGTGAAGAGTTGGCACCTTTTTAATTTCTTTTCTCATTCATTTTTCGCCACATCAATCTTATACCAGACCTCTTTATTAAATTTACCGTAGTAAGCGCCATGCAACGCTGTCGAGTTTTAAGATTAATTCTAAGTCATGTCAAATTTACGCAAGCGTTATATCACACAGTGTAATTGAACGTTACACTGAGTACTTTTGATGTACTCTGTACAACAGGCCCAATAAGTGGTTTAACACCTTTAGCTTTTCATTCGTTCATTTGTTTGTAGTTTTGAAATTAAGGTCTAATTACGCTCCTAATAATTAGAAGATCATCGATTGAGCGGTTTATAGCCAATTTTTACTACCGTGGTATTCGCCCGTCTACATATATGAAATGTCATAGCCTTCTCCAGCACTTCACTCGTAATCTAGGAAAACCAATATAACCCTAGTAATAATAATAGTAAGCAGAAGTAGGAAAACGGCCGTTAACCACAGTTTTGGTTATCCCTTACGTATTAAATATGAAATGAATGGAAAGTTACGTAAAAATACATGATTTCCGTTGTCATAAATTAAATGTCAGATGTTGCGAAAAAAATATTATTTATTCAGCGATCGCACTAATCGCCTTAATTTTGAAAGCCAGTGGTGTCACCTTCAGATATGCCGCCATCTCGGTTGTATATTTATTTACTTTTTTCACTGACGGCTTTCGCCTCGGGCATTATCAACGTTCCAATAATAGAACTCATCCCTTGAACATAACATTTACTAAAGAATACATTTAAAATAAATATATTACGTCAAAAAATCAGAATGAATTACATATATACATGTTTATTCAGTCCTTATTATACAACATTCTAGTAATAACATTTTATCTGACTTATTCAGAAACATGGTATAGCGAGATCTTGTGTTTATAATTTCACAAGATTAAAAAAATACATGTACATGTTCTACACACTTTAAATCCGAGATCGTAATATATTATGCTGTTGTTAAACGATTTTCTCGATCATAGTATTATAATATACAACGTTCTGTTAAGATAGCAAAACGTCTTGTTTAAGTGCAAGCCACACGGAGATCTCTAGAGATTTACTATACTACATGAATTATGTTCCGCTAGCTCACCAAACGATCGCAGCTATACTATCGCACTTCTGCATATATTTTTTTTAATATGAGAGGGGGGGGGGGGGGGGCAAATGAGCAAGTGGGACACCTGGTGTGAAGCAATCACCACAGCCCATGGAGACCAGCAACATCAAGGGGTTGCCGAAAGACTCTATTCTTGAAGGCGCCCATGTCGTAGTTGTTCCGAAATACCACTGAGGAAAGTTGATTCCACAGTTTCACTGCTCGTGGTATAAAGAAAACGTACTGTAGTAGATCGCCAATTATCAAGATGATATGGATGGAACTTTAATTTGTGGCGGAATTCACCGGCAGGTATCAAATCAAACAGCTCATCGAGCACTCCCCGTGGTATAATTTGTATAAAATGCAAAGAGACGCTACATCTCTGTGTGTAGGAAGAGAGAGTCGATCCACTTCCCTTCACTCTCGTTTGTTATTGTAACAATATATGTTCCTAATTTTAAATAGTTTTTAAAGTTAGACTAATTTGACCCGAATACAGATTTTACTAATTAAAAATCTCGCGCGGAAATTTTCCCTTAGATAAAACCATTGGGTTTTCAGCTTAGTTTTGGAAGTACAAGGAATAAAGCCACATTGGCCAGCCTCTTAGCCATTGATGAGATAAATTCACCGCATTCACTAGTCTTTAACAAATACTCTAAGAAAAGCAGAAAACCAGACAAAATTTAAATTACTCCTTCTATTTGTAAATTCGATTTTATTCAAGGTTGTAGGTTAATATAAAGCCATGAAAATCTTTTATTGAGGCAGCCTACTGTAATGAAAACCATAAAGAGGAAGAACAGATACTTTTGCACAACTACTTGAGATAGGCTAAGTTAGATTACCTCAGGTCGCAATCCCCGCACAAGACAAATATTTGAGTGAATCTACATCTCCGCTTGTTATCTCTGCGTGTTTGCTTTAGATTAGATGTATTTAAAAAAACGAACTGTATTCAAGTATAATATCACTATAACTAGTACTCATAGTACAAGCTTAGTTTAGCATTTACGTTTGATTTTCACATTGGCATCTAAAACGAAATCGGGGTCGCATAAGTTATACCAAGTGAAGGCTCTCCTTAAAAATGTGTTTTTTAAGTCCCCTAACATCGTCATGGCATGCAGATTGCAACTACGTGATCTGAAAGTCAATGCGACCTGGTCGTGACAAGGCGATTAGTGGCAAGGCCTTGAGCGGCTGTCAGTTGAAAAAGCGGTATATTAGACTTTATTTTTGGAAGTTGGTCTTCGTATGTGTTAAGCTTGTTAATGTACATTACATAATCATCTAAGAGTACATAAAGCTTGTTAAGTTTTTTTATATGTGAGGGGGACAAACGAGCTTGTGGGTCATCTGATGGAAAGCAATCACTACCGCCCATGGAGTTCAGCAACACAAGGAGTCGCCGATTCGTTGCATTCCTTTCTTTCTTCCTAGTGACCTCACTCACTCGCAAGAACACATCGACCCTCAAGGGAATTGTTATTTGGCTGCGATTTTCTGTGAGGTGAAGGTACTTCATCATTCGGGCAGCTTAAAAAATACGCTGTGCCCTCCCTACCTCTCTTTAAAGTTGACTTTTTTGGTTCTTATGCCAAGTACGACACGCTAAGAGCACACCACGTGCAGGTAAGGGTGGTTATGGTTCTAATACTGGACTTCGATTATGATGTATACAAAATTTCATGTCAATTCGGTAAGTAAGTAAAGGAGTGAAAGCAGAACAAACAAACAAATTCACTTCTGCCTGCTTGAATGTCGGTTATCGCTCAAACTTTTGAAACAGTTTATTTTTTTCGGGATAAAATGTCATCATATTACAGGTAATTGGATCTATACTACTTTGCGTGCTTCTGCCACCAATTAGTTCATGTAAACTATTGCCGGCCGGCACCCACCTACTACCGTTAGTAGAAGCAGTTGGAGCAGAGACGACCAACGCAGCCACGGCAGCCGCATGCATCTCCGTCCATCTCTAAATTTCAGTATGAGAGTAGATAAATATATTTATCTAATCTCATACTGAAATTTAGAAATTAAAAACTAAACACATAATCTTAATGTTAGCACAGGCACACTTTTACGCACAGGCCATCAAAATAATTTTTTAAAAGTTACTTATCGAAACAGCTCATTATGGACAACTGTATCGAAAAATAACTGTTTTTTCCATTTTGATACAGTTTCAGCCCTAGGTTCAGCTATATTAAGCAGGAGGCAATGCAAATGCATTGTAACTTTTAAAATATTATTATCATATTATTTCATGAGATTATATAAAGTAGTGTATGAAACTGCACATAATTAGGTCTTAAAATACTCGCGTGACGCTATTATCACATTCGCCTTAGGCTCATGTGATAAACTTAGACTCGTATTTTAGGAACCCTTAATATGCAACATACAGTTTCATACACTACTATTCTTCTTTACTATATTATTCTATGTGCTTTAACCACGCCTATTTCGAATCCTTTCAAACAATCTACGGTTGACTGGAAGAGATCCTTTTCAAAGATAAGTCCGCCTTTAAGCTGTTACTTTTCTTTGTATTGTTTTGTGGTAAATAAATTACAAACAAACACACTTTCGCATTTATAATATTAGTAAGGATACTGAAGTTGAAAACAATAATAATATTTTATACCATATGTATGACCGCTTTGTCGACAAGAAATCTCAATATCAGAGCTGCATGAGTAGCCGGGCCCCGATTCATGACGTCATAATTCACGTCACACCGTATCCTGCGTACCATGAGTTATGGCTGACTGCATTTGCATCGGATGCACCAATGTGCAAGGATATATGCAGTATTTCACATCGTGGTCAGTAGGTGAAAAGTCAGGTTACAAACTAATTTGCATAAAGTAAGTAACCACCATATTAAAGCTATTATTATACTAGCTATGCCTGTGACTTTGTTCGCGTAGTAACTTTTTTGTTTGTGAACAGAATAGATAATCAAACAAACTCTTAATGTTATGAGAACCTTGCCACAGTACGTCAAAGAAAACGATATTAAAATCGGCTAAGCCGTTTCTCAGATTAGTGTACTCAAACGCACAGATAAACAGACAAAAATTTAAAAACATTTTTTTTGGGGTCGGTAACATATTTTTTTTATACAACACCCGATTTGCTGATTATAAGAAATGTGTACCACGCTCTTTGCCAATCAATTATTATTTATTTCATATATTCTTGGGGTGACGTACGTAAAGTACTATGAAAAATATTGAGCAATCTTAAAATTTTCTACTTATTAGCCTATTTTATACTCAACTACTGTACAAATCTTGTGAAGTGTTGACTGGCTGACAATCATTTTAAAATGGTAAGTGAAACAAAATTATGAAAATTCTGAATATATACCCCTTGTATAAAAAAATATATATAAAAGAAAAGTGATAGACTACTTACTTAAACTGACGTATATACACACACATAGACTTAAGGGAATTGTCATTTGACTGCGGTATTCTGTAAGGGGGAGGGAGGTACTTCCCCTGTCAGGCAGCTTAAAATTACGCTGCCCTACCTCTCTTTGTGCCAGAGTTTCATCAGTGAGTAGCAAGGTGCACCATATATAATACATAAAAAATACTCAGACCAAGACAAATAAACATATTCGTGCACACAAATATCTGTCTTGTGCGGGGATCGAATTCGCAACCGTGCTTGTCAAATATGTATCAAATACCTATACGTATCGCAAATAAATACTTAAAACAAATAGAAAAATTCAGAACATTTTGTCTACTACGTTTGTCTATATCGGGATATTCTTTAAAAGCTGTTATCAAAGAAAATAATACCTAAAATTGACTTATTAATATTTAAAGCTACATTAAAAATAACATTTCCAAGAAACAAAACCAATTTATTTCAAAACAACTTACGGCGACCTCAAAAACAATTTAATAACAGAACGAAGTAAATATTAAAACAATGTCTTTGTTTGTAATAAACCTTCCCCTTTGAACCAAACGGCATTGCCAAAGGGTTATCCATTAAATCGTTGACAGAAACAAAATGAAATAATAATTTGTCGTTGATTTCTACGCGCGGATATATGTAGTTACGGGTACGTTTGCCGATCATCAATCACTTTCAGTTTCTGGTGCGGGCTGGCAGTACATTTAGCTCCTTAATTAAAGCCTGGAACAGATGGCACGGATGTTGCACGGCAGCGTCATAGATTTCAATTAATTCTTGTCATAACAAAATTGGCGAGCTACTATTTTATTATTCGCGTTACGATGACAAATTATGCGTAATACGGTGAGTCCACGCATCACTCGAGTAAAATTATGCTTTTCCTTCGATCATTAATTCGTCTGTCTACCGCGGACATTATTGGCGTGATAACGTCTTTTATATCGATGAGCGCCGTCTGCACGCACGAAAAAGCATGACTCATTGTCCCGTTCCGCCTGAGCCGAGCGTGCAAGCGATAGAGATACACGATCGGCCTAATCGTTGTGATGCATGTTAGTATCTCTCTTCCACTCCATCGGCCGATGTTTTGTTATGAAGTTATCACGTAAAATTATGGTCCTATCGGTCAGCCAAATATCGCTAGAGCGACAATATGGAGGCTAATCTGTGCGAGCTTGATGTCAATAACTGGATCAATAACTTTCACTTTCTGAATTAACAAACTGAATATTTTTTATCCAATGTGTACACGCGGTAAACTATATCGTAAGAAAAGAAATAGTTTTCATTGGTATCGATGCTTTTATGGATCAACCACGATGAGGTTTTATTTCACAATTTTTAGTGTACAATATTATACATCTATATACATAAAAGTAGGAAGCGCCGCGCGCCGCCTTCGCCGCGGCTTCCTACTTCTATGTCTATATATATAAAAGAGAAAATCACTGACTCACTCATCACGAAATCTCAGAAACTATAACACCTATAAACTTGAAATTTGGCAGGTAGGTTCCTTATAGGGTGTAGACATCCGCTAAGAACGCATTTTACGATACTCCACCCCTAAGGGGATAGAATGGGGGTTGGAAGTTTGTATGAAAGTCCTATGTTTTTGAAGCAAGAGACTTGAAATTTAAAATGTATGCTCTATAGATGGTGTGGAGGTGTACTAATAATGTATCTTTGGAAATCAACCCCTTTTTGGGGTTAAAACGGGGGTTGGAAGTTTGTATGAAAATTCTATATTTTTGAAGTAAAGGACTTGAAATTTAAAATGCATGCTCTTTAAATGGTGTGGAGGTGTACTAATAATGTATCTTTGCAAATCAACCCCTTTTTGGGGTTAAAACAGGGGTTGGAAGTTTGTATGAAAGTTCTACGTTTTTGAAGTAAGAGACTTGAAATTTAAAATGTATGCTCTATAGATGGTGTGGAGGTGTAATAATAATGTATCTTTGCAAATAAGCCCCTTTTTGGGGTTAAAACGGGGGTTGGAAGTTTGTATGAAAGTTCTACGTTTTTGAAGTAAAGGACTTGAAATTTAAAATGCATGCTCTTTAAATGGTGTGGAGGTGTACTAATAATGTATCTTTGCAAATCAACCCCTTTTTGGGGTTAAAACGGGGGTTGGAAGTTTGTATGAAAGTTCTACGTTTTTGAAGTAAGAGACTTGAAATTTAAAATGTATGCTCTATAGATGGTTTGGAAGTGTACTAATAATGTATCTTTAGAAATCAACCCCTTTTTGGAGTTAAAACGGGGGTTGGAAATTTGTATGAAAATCCAATGTTATTGAAGTTAAAGTAATTATGGCAGAAGGATTTTAAATGATATTTAATTATAAAAAAATATTGAAAACAACTACATACTTACTATTATAAGGAGGGATGTTTTATTATAACAATAAAAAGTACTTTAGGTTTTACAAAGAGGTTTTAAAAAATAATAACCGTCGACTTCATTGATTCTAAAAATTCGTCTAGATATTTATTGTTTTGAACTTTTTTTATTTTTTTTCCTTTCATTAGGTATTTAGCTTTTTCGAATGTAATTAAAAATTATTTGCAAATAACTAACTCCACGCGTACGAAGTCGCGGGCGGCCGCTAGTATATATATATATATATATATATATATATATATATATATATATATATATATATATATATATTGTAAACTAAAAATTGACTTTACTTTATAGCCTAAGCTAACCTCATCTACGCATATAACACAGTGCCGATAACGACGTTTTGGGGAATAAGAGTTAGAAAATGTCGAACCTGACTATCTAACCCCACTGGCAAACCTCCATCGCACAGAATAACGTAGCCAAATAACAATAACCGTTACGTTTATTATATATCAGTTATAAACCTGCTGAACTTCAGTCAAGTAATTTCATGATATATCATTACACTATCAGTTTGTATCATCATTCATAATTGGATTATCTATATCTATAAAAGTTACTGATTGATCTATCATCGCACTGCTCATACCACTCGATGGATCGAGTTGAAATTGGCAAATAAATGGCATATTGGTAGCTAGTATGACGTGGGCATCGACTAAGAGTGGCTACATGCATTCGAAATTCGGAGTTTCAATTCGAAATTTCGAACCAGGATTCCTTAAATACATCACACACTATGCTCATTTCAGTTCGTAATACCAATACTTTATCGACTTGCGATCAGAATGGCTTTTTCCCGTTCGGAATTTCGAACGCATAGGCTGCCATTCGGACTTCCGAATCAATTAAAAATTCGAACAGACAATTAGACGTCATTAATTTCATTCCACTGTTGGAATACGGGTCTCCCCTCAATCGAAGGGGTTTAGAGCATACTCCACCACACTGCTCAACTGTGGGTTGGCGGAGACCACTGTTTTCAAGCCGCTTAAAGGCTTGGCTTAACGACTGTCATCTATAATGACAACAGCCGGGACCGACGGCTTACGTGCCCTCCGAAGCACGGAGGAGCTCGAGATAAATAAACGCATTCATGGACAGACTACGGAATTCCGGAAAGAAATTCCGGCTGTATGAAAATATTCGCACGGGATACTGAAACACGCACACGCACACGCACACACAAAGTCGCGGGCGCAAGCTAGTTACTATATAACTTATTCATATAGGTACAACTAATCATCGTAGTGACTCAAATAAAATATCGATGACGAAATCGCTTAAAATAGCAACACATAATAAATAAATTCAGTTGCTACCAAAATCGATATGAAATTACCTAATTGGTTTGTAAAAATAGAATACAAGCAAATCTCTAGTTCGAAATAGACAGGTTTAGGTGGAGAATAAACTTTGTGCGGCAGCCTTATCTTCCGATCCCGTTTCCGGCAAGATTACCGCACCGGTAGTGAGATTTGTAGACGTAATACGAACGGGCGGGAGGCTGAATATTGAAATCTCGGGCTTGCTTTGGCCGCAGCCAAAAGGTGACGTAGACAAACATCCTACGAACTTTCCTTTGGAATAGATTTTGTAAATAAAGTTCTGTCTACGTAAAGGAACGATCAAATATAAATAAAACAGCGATAATGCTTTTGTCCTAGGGTTTTTTACTCTGTGAAATAGAGCAGACTGGTGATGTATCAAAGTCACATTATTTTGGCCCCAAACAGGCATTATAGAAGAGTAATTTAATCGTATCTATTTAAATAAATAAAAATCAAATGCCGAATTTATGTATGCGCATCACTTTAACACGGCTGCACTATTTAGCTAATTCTTTTTTTGTTGTGATTGCCAGAATAAGGTTTGTATTTTCATACAAACTTCATTTCTTTCATGCAAATGTCAAATATTTTCTTCGCACGGAAACCTGAAATATATAAAAGTGAGTGAGTGATTGAGATACAAGACAGTGGTGACATCTTCAATATTATTTCAATGAAAAAGATTTAATGTAGGATATTGTATGTATTCTAATGAATTTGTATTATCTAGATGGTCCTACTGTTATTTAGATTTGGTATTGTTTGCCGGGGCATTTGTAGATTATAAAATTAGATTCACTGTCCGATTGATTGAATGATAACTGAGTCATTACTTCAAGCCACTCTTGAAGACAGGGCTGTGATCAAAGATATTATTGTTAAAAATTCTTTGTCTGTGTTCCTCCTGTGTTGATGAACCATTTTTATTCTGATTAAATTCGTCGTGAGTAAGTCAGCCATTTGTTGATTGCTGCTTTTAATCTAGAATCATGCCCAGTGGACCTATTTGACAATCAGAATACGTTTGTTTGCTTATTTGTAACCGAGTTGTAAGGTCACATATAGATTGGTGTCTAGACATGAAACCTGCAAATTTTATTTGTAAAATACTGTCAAAAAAGAAGACGATGTCGAAAAAAATGTTTCTAACTTTATGTAAGTTGACAATAAGTTTTTTCTTTAATTTATTTACAGCTAAGTTGTGTAAGTACCCTATCTTCTTGGACGTGGTAGATAGGGTCCTTTGGATTAGCTGAGCCGTCGCGTCTACTTCTCAGAGTACTGTGTAGTACACACAGCGGCCGGTATGTCGTGATGTCGTAACAACTGCATCTTCTTCTCTTCTTCTTCAGCCTATTGCCACCCAATGCTGAGTAAAAGCCTCTTGCATTGCGCGCCATTCGCTTCGATCTTGAGCTTTTCTCATCCATCTTTTCCCAGCGATTTTGACGATTTCGTCAGTCCATCGTATCGGTTGCCTGTCCACGTCTCAACGACCAGTTCTGGGTCTCCACTCAAGTACAAACAACTGCATGAGGAACGCTTATTCCGTACAGCATTCTACGACTAAAAAATGGCGATTCGAAATCATAGCAGTAATGGAAGCGCTGAAGGGATCTATCGAAGAAGAGACATCCAGCGAATGTATATAGATGTCCACGACATACGGAGCAAAAAAAAAAAGGTTAAATACAAGAAAATTAGTAATAATTAGAACAAAAAAAGCGGGTATCTAATTTATAACAGTATAAAATCAAAATTAAAAACTTTGAATAAACCCACGACGGTTAAAACGTAGTTCAAAAAGGAAAAAAAAATATTTTGAAACCCCCGACTTAAAGAATTTATGCTTTGAACTTAATAAAAAAACCCAAGAAAATCCGTTGGGGCTGCCATTAAATGAACTAGTTTGACAGTTTTATAGTAACTTGTATACTTATTTATATTTAGGTTGAAATTTAAAATAGAGATGGCAGCCCCCGACGGATTTTCTTGGGTTTTTTTTTTGCAAAACCAAAACTGGTTTTGCACAAACAAATGTTTACTGCAGCGCCCTCTGGTGAGTTATCACTGTAACACCTATCTAAGAACATGTTCCAATGAAACCCGAACCCATCACTGAAATCCGCATCAAAATCGGACTAGTAGTTCTGGAGATAAATGGCAACATTGGTTGCACAAACAAATGTTTACTGCAGCGCCCCTGGTGAGTTGTCACCGTAACACCTATATAAGAACATGCACCAATCAAACCCGTTACTGAAAACCGCATCATAATCGGACTCGTACTTTTGGAGAGGCAACATTGGTTGCACAAACAAATGTGTACTGCAGCGCCCCCTGGTGAGTTGTCACCGTAACACCTATCTAAGAACATGCACCAATCAAAACCGAACGCATCACTGAAAACCGTATCAAAATCGGACTCGTAGTTTTGGAAACAAATGGCAACATTGATTTGCACAAACATCTTAGCACACCAAACGCATATACCGTCTCCGTTCCGTCGTGGGTAAATATAATTTTAACGAAGTTGGGATCGAAAGACGCGAGCATGCATGCAGTTTAGTGAAAACTGTCCAATCGGGCGACAACGTCGTGGGGCGGGTCATCGAGTTCCCTCTCCAATATGGTTCAACACGATGACGGCTGCCTTTCGCGTCAACTAGTGAACGGTGTCGCTCGGGAGACTAGCCTGCTTGCGTCCTTCGAAATCTAACGAAAAAAAACAATTTTTTTTGGACACCTGTAACAATAGCGCATAAATAAGTACCTAAATGGAATAATAATAAAAAAGAAACCGTAAAATAAATACAAACAACTAGTAAGTATGGGTATAGATCTAGAATAAGTAAACGAAGCTTTAAGCGTGTATAGAAATAAATGAAAAACAAACTAACAAAAATATAAAGAATAGACGTGTAAAGCATAAAAAAAAGATGTAAGGTCACTTAAAGATCGACATCAAAACTTCGTATTTTATTACTATACCATTACCCAAAAAAAAAAAAATAGATCGCATAAAATAACTAAAAGCACGTAAAAGTCCAAACAAGTTACGAGTAATAAAATATCTGTAAATAAATAATTTTATTGATTATTATAAAAGTTAAAAAAGTCAGCCACTCGTATGTCTTTCGTAATATTTTACGACAGACAGACGAGAGGCAATCGAAGTTAAAGATTATTCCCACCAAAATTTTACGTGTAGAAGTTTTTTTTTTTTATATATATATTACGACTGGTGGCAGACAAGCATACGGCCCGCCTGATGTGAAACGGTTACCGTAGCCATATTAACGCTCGCAAAATAAAATGTTGCTCGCGCGTCGTCACCCCTGCTGCCAACGCAGCATCTCCTTCCTTTCTTTCTGGTGGCCTCACTCACTCGCAGGAACACAACAACCCTCAAGGGAATTGTTATTTGGCTGCGGTGTTCTTTGAGGTGGAGGTACATTCTCCAGTCGGGTAGCTTACAATTACGCTCCCTCTCTTTTCGCCAGAGCTTCGTTTGTCAGTCAGCAGGGTGCACCACGTGCAGGTGAAGTTTCATGAAGCGAGCGTTAATATGGCTATGGTAACCGCTTCACATCAGGTGGGCTGTATGCTTTGACGTAGTATAAAAAAATGTGTGAAAGAAAAATTAATTTACACGGTTTTATCAATAAAGTGTGTCTGACGCCCATGCTAATATAATCCTTAAGTCTTTGAATTATGTTTGTTGCTAAAGATTTTACATATAGATTAGAGGCGTAGATTAGGGTGCCTATACGAGGATATTGAGTACCTGTATAATCTCTACAGCCTAGTATGTAAATTACCTTAATGACCAAATGAACACCGTATTCACGATATAACATTGGGGCTTTGAAACAAGCGGATAAAATACAAATATTTTTTTTGAGGAGGTGGCGGGTCTTTTATGTAATATTATTTTTAAAATTTATTGATTTCTTATTATTGCCTACCCATGAAAAGTTACTTTATTAAAATATGTCGTGCTGCATAATTTCCATTGTCGTATTTTGTGTTTACTAAATTTTATTATTGTAATCATTATTATCATTTGTCTATTTTTTCATACGAATTTTCTCCGATTTAATACCAAATTAATAGGAAACCGCAGAGTATTTAATAAGGAAATAGCGAAGATTTCCATAAGAAATCATAAATATTGTGATAGTTGTCTACGGTGAGTGATGAGTAGATCTTTATATAGAATTTTTACTGAAGGTTAACAAAAATTTTTATTGGAATGCGAGTGTCGCACTATTTATCTTTGCAGCCAAAGACACAACAATCGTTAAAGGTATTGTTATTTGACTGCGATCTTCTATGACGTGGAGGTAATTTCCCCGTCAGGCTTAACGGGGTCTTTTGGAAGAGAAGTAGAGTATCTACTACCTGTTTGCATTTTTAACACATTTGCTATTTGTCAGAGTTCCCACTATCAGGTATTGACTCTAAAGATGAATTGAGATAATTACGCACCGAAGATTCTCGTCCCAAAAATTTTTTATCTCTGTTCTATAATAAACTTGCATTTTTTCCGCTTGTTTCCTGGCCTTATCATACTTTATTCAAATCTAGGGCAACACTGGCTTCCCCAACGTTAGCCCGCCTACCGACACCGTTTACATAGGATGTAACCTTTCTCACGTCATCGTCGCTTTAAACAGATTGTGTCATTTATGTCAGGGTAGGTATTAATTTATCGTCGAATTTATCGTACCGTTCTCTGTATTCTCAGCGGTAGCCCGGGTAGATTGTGCACTGCCTCTACTGATATAAAGTCTATAAATAAGGTTCATTTATCATGTAAGGCATCCAAGTATGTTTTGTTTTATTTTTAGCATTACGTTTCAATCAATACATTTATTGTACATATTTGTCGCCCATTTAACTATGCACTAAAATTGAAATTAAAATCAAAATGGCAGCGCTTCCCCTTCCCCCGCACGCGATTTTCCATAGTCCTTACTTAGCGTAATAAATTCTTTCATCCTTTATCCTATGCATTGGTGTAATTGAATTTTGGATGGAGATGATATATATGTAGCTGCAACACCAAAATGTATTCCCTGATTTTGTTATCATTCGTTTTTTTTAATTGCCTCCCACTGGAAGCAATTTTAAAGACTTATGCACGTCAAAAGTTATCAAAAGTGGCTAAATGAAGGAAAGCGGAGGATCCTTTACATTGACCAGTAGATTTTATCCGGCTGTAGCACAGGTGTTTGTGATAACGCTAATTAGGTCGCATATATAAGTTATATAAAGAAATATACACCGCAAAGCTAAGATAATCTTCTAAAATCTGTATCATTTAAAAGGGTCCGGATGAATCGACTGAAATGGAAATAGAATGTGTACGTACCTTCATTGAGGTGAAGGACGTCCGAGATGAACTACATAATCCTAAAGGAGTGTAGGACATTTTACCCCTATCACGGGTAACGAAGATAAATTAAGTTCGGCTGTCCCATGCCATCGCGTGTTCGGATTACTTTTGAGGTGTTTCTGAGATAATTCCAGCATAAATTAACTTTTTGTGGTTTTAAGGAACCTTCCCTGATCTAAACCAGGGGCCCGCCGCTGCTGCCGAAGTTGAAGTAGATTACCATCGAATATTTTGTTTTGAAAACTAGGTCTCACGTTTTAGTTATTGGCAAACGTCTTAAGCTTAATCGGTAGAGCTCCAGAGGGGCAATTCTCGTAATTAAAATGTAGTCAAAATTCAGTTTCGATCTCACAAATGTCACATTTGGTATTCTCGTAACACAATATGTAACGAATGAAAAAATATGGGATTGTATCGAAATATGAGTGAAAATTAAACAAACAAAGAATGTTACTTTGCCAACAAGAAGAATTGATAATAATTAATTAATGAAATCAAGAATATATTTTTAGTCAATTCACAATTCAATCTCGATTCGGTCAACTTTCAATCTGCGTTCGTAGAAAAATTACGGGAATTGGCCTTCAGGGTTTTTAGGACCTAAGCTAACACAAGTACCATAAATCTCAGCTGAAGTTTAATTTTCACAATTAAAAAATCCAATGGCTCTTCTGATGGCTTCAGCTTCAGCGATAAGGACCCAGTGGTATTACCGCCTAAGCTGAAACCGATTCAGATCGAATATTTTGATTCTAAACAGAAGGTCTAAGGTTTAAGTTAACCCTCCGCATGCCTGGTAGACAAAAATAACACTGCATGCCTGGTTACCCAACCAGGCATGCCGTGTTATTTTTGTTGTGGACCCGTATTTTGTAATTATTATTTTTGTATATTGTGATGAATTAACAATGTATATTATCATATTTTCTAAATATGTTAGGGTTATATTTATTAGAAATCAAACAAAAAATCTTCAGAAGTCGATAGAGCTCCTGGGTTACTACCAGCTAAATTAAACACCGTTGGCCGTGTGGTTTCCGGCAGACTAGAATAGAATCACTACGTCTCTTCCCGTGGATGTCGTACAAGGCGACTAAGGGAAATACATTATAAAACATCGATCAGGCCTCCCCAACCCGTCTGGCCAGCGTGGGGAGTGTAGGCCAAATCCTCCTTCCGTCTGGGACGGACGAGAGAGGGTCGTGCTCCTGTAATGGAGACTAAAATGACCTGATGGTGATGAAATTAAACACAATTACCAATAACCTAAGCTAATGTTCGATTTTTGCATTCCAAAATTTTCATGAGAATCAGCTTCAGCTTAGGCGGTAGGGGTCCTACCGGTTCAGTTGAAGTCGATTACCACCGGAGTTTTTGGATTGCGACTATCAAATTTCAGCTTAGATTTATGGTACCTGTGTTTACGGCTGCGCCAGATGAAAACCTAGCAAGGGACATTTTTTACAAAAATGTTTTTATTGCAGAATCGTTTAAAGTAGTAAGTCCCTACGAATTAAAAAAAAACACCCGCGCGAAAATCTTACAAATAACCAGAGTTGTGAAAACTCATAACCTAGTAAGTGCACTATGTATCATTCCAGAACCATTTACAAACCTAGTATGTCGCACTGACCATTATCAAACCTAGGAAGTCTCTGAGACTTGCTAGGTTTTTAAGTGGTCGATGTCGATTTAAAATTGTTCAACGGCTAGCTTGATCAACATTTTAGCGCTCTCCTGTATAATTTTGGTTTGAGCACTTGCTAGGTTGTCATCAGGCGCAGCGTTTAGCTTAGCTGGTAGAAACATTGGAGCTACACGGATTAATTGAAAATGTTTATCAATAACTAAAATGTAAAACCTATTTTTTCGAATAAAAATATTTCATAATAATCGGCTTCAGCTTCAACGGTAGGGCCCCTGGAGTGGCCTAATATCTGTACGAGTTATTAATCAGTAGTACGTAATCTTACAGGCTTGTGGCTTATTTAGTTTCTTTTATACGGGTTCTTTAATATAGTAATCTCATACGAGAAAGTTATCGCACACTGACTTTCTTTTGAAAACAACTCGATTTAAAATCGAAATTAGGTTTTTTTAATTTCATTTTGTTGGCATGGTTTTTCTCACATCTTCCACAATCACCGTCATATCTCATCTCACCAAATTTTAATTAAAAGAAAAGTATAACGAACTAAATAATAAAACCTTTCTCATGAATTTTGCGTCCATTCACGAAAATCTTTTGAAAATCCGTTTGTAAGTGACACAAACATAGCAAGGAACTTCTCACATGAAACGTAGGTACAGAAAATGGGTAATTACTCGTACGAGTACGACAGGAAGAAATTGTGTAAACATAGAGATTCGACATATACAATGAATATCTTTGTGTGGAAAGAATGTTAACAATGTTAAGTGTCTTTTCATGGCATTATTCATACCCATGCCAAAGTTCATACTCGATTAGGAGTATTCTATTGCCTACGTATACTCTTATTACCTTTTGAAAGAAAGAAAGGAAGGAGTATAGGCTTGAAACGGATCGACCACACCTTGGTGTTGCTGATCTCCATGGGCGGTGGTGATTGTTTTCCATCAGGTGACACACATGCTCGTTTGACCCCTTCTCAAATAAAAACTTTTAATGAACTTTAAATGTTGCTATGAATTTAGTCAAACTCTACATTAGTCAAACTACATAATCCTATGCAAAACGTATAAATGAACAGATGGAATCTTCCCCTAACGTCCGACAAAACTATCGCACATTAATCCTACCACATTTAAACGTAACCGCAGTTACGTACGGGTATCAGTAAGTCTAGATTTCTCGAACTAAATTGGAATAGTTTACTAACTCAACCTAGAGTACTTGGCATACGCAGGATACCTACTAGAAACTATAAATCACTTTCAAAATGTCTATTCTGCCCTCAAAATTAAATATTTAATCATCTAGACAGGGGTAGGTACAATAGGTTATTGATAGGCGATTAATTAGGGTTTCCCCTTAGTCATTCATTGGGGACGGTTCTTGGGGTACCTGGGTACGTGTCCTAGAATTTCGAACAAGTAATATATTAGCCATTGTGACGTGATTTCGAAACTGTTGTTAAATTGTTACATTATACTAAGGTAAATAGATTATTTGACGCATTAATAAATTAATGTGCGTAGTACGACAATAATACCAATATTAGTTATGCTTCACGAAAGACGTGAAAGGTTTTGATGCGAACACGTCTTTAAAATTGCTTTCATAGGGAGGCAATTCAAAAAAGCGAATGATAACAAAATCGGAGGATACAGTTTGGTGTTGGTTATCTGTCGTCTCTATTCAAAATTCATTCACACCACTGGATAGATGAAGGATCAAAAAAAATATTACGCTAAGTAAGGACTATTGAACATCGCGTGCGGGGGAGGGGGAAACGTTGCCATTTTTAGATCATTTTAGTTCATATAATGTAGTCACGTACAACACACGGCCTTGTCCATGACACAGCCACAACCCATTTTTTTTACTCGATGATTGTGCTGTGCTGCGATAACTGCTTTCTATCAGGTAGGTTTTACACTGGTTTTTCACTTTAGTGGTAGAAAAATCCTTCATAGCAAACATTTTAATATAAAAATTAATTCGGATTGATCCGTATTGCAACATTGCGATGATTATATAGGATATATACTTATTTACTTACTCCTTTGGCGCAGCGACCCCAAAAGGAGCCTTGGCCTCCAAGAACCTTCCATTTGTCCTTGTCTTGTGCAACCTCTTGCCAGTTGTTGACGTGAAGCTCGCACAGATTACCCTTTTCATTCTGTCGCTACAGCGATATTTTGTCCACCGATAGGACGTCGCCCCTACAGGTCGACCAATATTTGCTGTCCTGACGCTACGCTTAGTTCCTCAACCAAATTTTGTTTTTGAAGTGAAAACTTCTTTAGCGGCGTTGTGCACTTTTTGGGATAGGTAAAAATGTTAAACTCGCGCCAGGACACGTGACCTGATCGAAAATTCGTAAGACGGAGGGAGAGTAGACCGTCGGCGCGGCGTAGGAGAAGGAAGTAATATCCCCCTCTCTTACTACAGCGCGGTAAAAATGTATGCCTGCTCCTACCGTTTATTTTGAATGTAATTTAAATAGTCATGGTTGGTTACGATAGCGCATTAAATGAATAAATATTGTATTTTACCACATAAATGATAGTAATTTTATACTGATAGATAAAGCAATTCGTGCGAAATTATTTCATAAACATTCCAAAATATTCAAAAATGCACAACGTTAATGTTCAAGTTTTCACTTTTGCCGGCACTCCCGGAGTGCAACCAGTTTTTTTTTCTTTATACTACGTCGGATGGCAGTTACCGTAGCCATAAACGTAAAATATCACTCGTCCACCACCCGTGCTACCAACGCAGCAACTCCTTCCTTTAGTTCCTAGTAGTTTTAACTTCGCTCAGTAGTTTCGGCTCTGCGGTGAAGAGTCAGTCACGCGTAAAATGCCTTCCTCTTTACAATAGTGTTAACATGTCCTTATTGGCGCCACTTTTGTAAACGTGTTTATATTATTACGTCTTTTCCATCTACCACATGTCCACACACACATACTACATTTATTATTTATTCCAATTATTGATACAGGCCTTCGATACAGGCGCGATACGTAGGTATCTATTTTATTTTGATTACTAACAAGTGCGTAGTATCTTTTAACCTGTCTAAAAAATAAAATTATCTCTTTATATTGTCGTACTGTAAATGTGGTAGATGGGAGCATCGAATTTTCGGACAGATTCCGTTTATTTTATAAACTAGCAGCTGACCTGACAGACGTTGTCGTGTCTAAACCTTACCCAGTATACCCAGAATATCCCACTAAAGTTTCATTGCAATCGGATGAGCGGTAAACGAATGCATAAAGGATATACAGACAAAAAATATTTTTTATATATACATATAGATTATTAACGCTATTTAATAGACCTTATGAAGGACTTTTAGAATCAACGCAAGATATGGAAAATATTGTGTGTGAGACCTAGTAGATCACTTATCGTTTCCACACTTTAAAGATCCATATCTATAGTTTTACGTTTGTAGAAAACCCTTATTCATCCCACTGCTGGGATGCGGGTCTCCCCTCAGTCGGTTTTCAAGCCGCCTAAAGGCCACTGACTTGGCTTAACGACTATCATCTAATGGCAACAGCCGGGACCGATGGCTTAATGTGCCGTTCGGAGCGCGGAGGAACTCGAAATAAATAAACCCATCCATGGACAGGCTACGGTCAACGTTGCTTAACTTGCGTGTTCAATTAGACTGACAAGCGCAACGACGCCATCGAGATCCTCAGTTGTTACATTAGAATTGCGTTATGCGCATATTTAGTATTGAAAATTCACAAAAACAATTCTAAATATAGCCTCATTAACCCTCAGAGCAGAAGCATTTCATAAACAAAGAACAAAACTCGAAGAAAATTTTCCAAGCGAAAAACTATGTGAGACGGCGACAAAAAGTGCAAATGTGGACTTCCCCTACTTGTAAAACTAGGCCATCGTATTGCGAACAGCAGCTGGTTCGTAAATAACAGTATACTGTATCTTTATTATTATGAAAGAGGTTATTGTATTTACAGAGTACGGCCTTAAGGGCTATTACATTACGTGAGATGCAGTCCTATCCGAAGTACTAAGAAGATCTGTAGAATAATGTCTAAAACTGAGTAGTGCGCATGTTTTCTATTACCGAGGAAGCGACGACAATGCCCACAATCATGGCGTAGACGTTTTTAGACGGTCTAACATAGAGAAAGAAAGCAGAAAGCCAATTCTCGTAATTATTTGACGATCGCAGAACAGCAGCTCACAGAAGTTGATCGAATCGAGTTTGAATTGTGAATTGCCTGTAAATGATATATTCGATTTATTTCATTAATTATTATCAATTATTATTACTAACAAAATATTATTCTTAGTTTGTTTAATTTTCGGTCATATTTCGAGTTAATCTATAGACACACCTTTATAAACCCTTTCATACAAACTTTGAAGTTTCATATTGCGATACGAGAATACGAAATTTGACATTCGTGAGATCGAGACTGGATCGGAATTGATTTTTTACCTATACTTAATAAAATTGTCAGATAGCTAGCGCCTAACTCCGCTTACAAACCAGGAGCTCTACCGCTTAAGCTGAAGCGGACTCCCATCGGATTTTTGAATGCGAAAATTAATCTTCAGCCTTGGCCGTGTGGTTTCCGGCAGACTAGAATAGAATCCCGTGGATGTCGTACAAGGCGACTAAGGAAAATACAATATAAAACAACGATCAGGCCTCCCCAACCCGTCTGGCCAGCGTCGGGATTGTATATATAATCCTCCTTCCGTCTGGGACGGACGATAGAGGGTCGTGCTCCTGTAGTGAAGACTAAAATGACCTGATGATGACAGATTACTAACTAGTGTGTTTAGCTTAACTAATAGAAACTTTGAAGCTCCACCGACAAAGCTAAAAATATTTGTCAATAACTTGAACCTAAGACCTGTTTTTGGGAATCAAAATATTCGATGGGAATCGGTTTATTAGGTGGCATGGGCCCTGTACCGATATGCTGTGACCCGATAAAATCAGAACTTACTTTCTGTATACATATAGAGCTAAAGTAGACCCTCGGCGACTGATGATGGAGCCACCGAGCCGCCACTTTAGTATGGCAATGTTTTTCTCTTCTTGTAGTTGCTTGCCTTTGCTGGAGGTTACTCATCAGCTTTAATTTCCACCTTCAATTGGTATATATTTTTACAATACATATTTATGTATCATATACTTTTAATATTTCTGACAAAATACTATAGTGGGGAGCTCAATAACGTCGTATCAGTCTAATCGAATACGGTAAGACAAATACTACCTACGTACATACAGGTACAAACAACCGCATGTAGACAGTAACACTTCCAGTATAAAATGATCCTGCGTAGCCACAAGACGTAGCGTTCGTAGCGCTACGCAGGACCCTCTTATATTGAAAGTGTTACTGTCTACAGGCGATTGTCTGTACACACTTACTGGTGTGACCAAAGAAATACCTAGTTAAGTATTAATATTGAAATAAATAAATAAATTGAATAAAATTTGTTAATAGTTCGCTCATAGCACTATATTGGTAGTTTGAGAGATATTGATGAAATAGTCTGATGAATTTTTTTTGTACTATTACAATTTCCTAACCATGTTCCTAGGTGCCATTTTTTTGCACGTGGTGTGCTATACGGTAATAGCCAGGTTAGTCATGAATATTTTTATGGGCAACTCCTTGACCCTGACAGTGACTTTATCCAGAACTTTAAATATTTGTTTTGATATGGGGCATGTAGTTTCTTGGCGAGTTTACAAAGGTAAAAGAAACCGCAGAAACACAATCAATATCAGAATATAACACAGTTAAAAAAATCGGCACAGCGCCATCTATGCACTGCTGTGTTGCCGAATTTCAAATATTAAAAAAGTTCTTCAGTTGTTCGCTAACAGCGCTACTGTGCTTTTGGGACGATGGTGACAGAAACATATTAGTTATACATTCGCCCGTTAGATGGCGCATTGCTAAAATTCGTTGCTATAAAATTTAATTCTACTTTTTTGTATCAATTTTATTAAACATATTATTATCATTATTTATTTTTTTTATTACCTGTCTAAATTAAATTTTATTTTGATATTTCACGAAATAATAGTACATTTGAGGAAAATGACAATTTGTGAGTTATAAAAAAGATTGTCTTCTCTGGAGGACTAGGAGCACCTAAATAGTTTTTTTTTATACTACGTCGGGTGGCAGACAAGCATACGGCCCGCCTGATGTGAAGCGGTTACCGTAGCCATAATAACGCTCGCAACATAAAATATCGCTCGCGCGCCGCTACCCCCGCTACCACCGCAGCATCTACTTTCTTTCTCGCCGGAACACAACAACCCTCAAGGAATTGTTATTTGGCTGCGGTATTCTGTGAGGTGGAAGTACATTCACTAATCGGGAAGCTTACAATTACGCTCCCTACCTCTCTTTTCGCCAGAGCTTCGTTTGTCAGTCAGCAGGGTGCACCGCGCACAGGTTAAGTTGGATTTGGGTCAAAGATGTTTATGAACCACTTACACCCCAAATTACTTAGAAATTACCTTGTGAGTTGGTTCTAATACCCCCGCCACACTATGCTCCTCGCGTTGCTCATCGCCTTGCTCCTCGCGCTGCCGCGATTTTACTCTCTCTGCCCACACACTGCTGTACTTCCCTCGCCACTCGACGAGTGTGTGGCAGTGGTAAAAGACGTGCTTTGAGGATTTAGAATTTTTGAAGCTCACGGCCGATATGGAATCCTTATGTTTGTCTGAGGAGAGACTTTCTTTGTAAATTCTGCCGTCTATACAAAGGGGTGTGTCACAAAATACGGAGTGTTGTGTGTTCAGAAGATTTGTATTTTTCAGCCTTCGTAAACTAACTTGTATGTCGTCAATCCTTATTCAAGACAACTGCCGGGACCGACGGCTTAACGTGCCCTCCGAAGCACAGAGGAGCTCGAGATAAATAAACACATCCATAAACAGGCTACCGTCGACTTGCTTAACTTACGTGTTCGATTAGACTGACACGAGAGTTTAGGGGTGTAAGTGGTTCATCACCATCTTTGAACCAAAGCCAACTTCACCTGCACGCAGTGCACCCTGCTAACTGACAAACGAAGCTCTGGCGAAAAGAGAGGTAGGGAGCGTAATTGTAAGCTACCCGACTGGGGAATGTACCTCCACCTCACAGAATACCGCAGCCAAGTAACAATTCCCTTGAGGGTTGTTGTGTTCCTGCGAGTGAGTGAGGTCACCAGAAAAGAAGGAGATGCTGCGTTGGCAGCGGGGGTGGCGGCGCGTGAGCGATATTTTATGTTGTGAGCGTTAATATGGCTACGGTAACCGCTTCACATCAAGCGGGCCGTATGCTTGTCTACCGTCCGACGTAGTATAAAAAAAAAAGACGTGTGGCACTCGGGGACTGCCGCGGTAAAGCTATTGCATAGCATTTTGTATCAACTTATGCAATTATCATTTTATTTATTTATTTTATTCATGCAGTATTGCTTTTTCTTTGATATTAATTCAAGTTACACTTTTTGAGCGTGGTGACCGATAAGAAAACAAATTTTTCTATTATTAAATAAATAAAACGAGTTTCGTAGAGTCGTACAATACGTCTAATCGCACGCACACAACGCCGTGTCGAAGACTGCCGAACTGAAACGACGTTAGACGATGCACGGCCTTCAAGCCACACCTCCTTGCCCGTCGGAGTGGGGAGCGTGAGGTTTTTTCGTTACGGAATTTCTGGATTCGGTCCCCGCGCTCAAGGCCCGCGATAGAAGCTATGCAATAGCTTAAAAAGATTAACGTCGCCATCGAGATCTTCTTACTTGTACCTAAGTCATGTAGGTTATTCCGAACTAAGCACCTTTCCTTAGCGCTTTCAGTTTCTAGATTTCATTGTAGAGAAGTACTGTAATGGCTGTCGCTTACTCTTTTACACTACGTCGGGTGCCAAACAAGCATATAGCCTGCCTGATGGAAAGCCGTTACCGTTGCCACTACATACCTGCCATATAATTGTGTGACTGCCTATTAGCATCAACCTATGTTCATCCTATGGCTAAGATACGGGTTTCTTCTACTTACTCAAATGACGACCCGGTGGTCGAATGGCTAGCAATGGTTACTTTGACTGTGAGGTCGCAGGATCGCACAAGACAAACATTTATGTGCATGAACATGTGTTTGTCTTGGTCTTGACGTTTTCTATCTATATGTAAGTATTTACAAAAAAAAAAATGTATTAAGTGCATGCATGCATCAGTTATCTAGAAGTAGTACTAGATTGCGTTGTCTAATTTGTCGAGGAATATTTATTTATTTACTAATTAAATGGGTTTTCTCCCATCCGACTCCCGTTAATTTACGTTATATTTGCGTTATATATTTACGTTATATTTGGTCGTCAACCCTTACTCAACCTACTGGTTGAGTAAGGGTTTACGACCCTATGTGCATGGTAAGTGCCTATGGTACGTATTTATTCCTATAGATGTAAAATCGTTACTATTTTATTACCACAAACTACCACTTCCATTAATAACTTCCACTATAAAACATAACAAACAATTTCATAAGCTATTTTCACAATAATCTTCAATAATAATACGATTGCTATTGCGATAAAAATCAGAAAACTACCGCATCCACTGCGAAATTATTCCCGACACGACACGATACAACAATTAGGAAATGGAATAACAAGGTTGCTTGGAGTTTTTGCAAAAACACCAATTATGTAGCTACGTAGATAAGCAAAATCGAGCTTGTCGTCGCATTTGCTTCCCGGAATCGTGGTTCGTTGCGTGCATTATTTTATTAGACCTGGGGCCCTACCGCCTAAGTGAAGCCGATTCCCATCAAATATTTTGGACACAAAAATCAAATATAATTAAATGTAAATCGTGTTTAGCTTATGACAGTAGGGTTTTAGAGCTCCTACCCGATAAGCTAATCAGAATTAACAGTAATTTAAGCTAAAGTATGTTATTTGCATTAAAAAAATCCGATGTGCTACAGCTTAGGCGGTAAGGTCCCTGGGACTCCGCAATCTATCTATACATATAAAATTCAAAGTCCTGACTGACTGACTGATATATCAACGCACAGCCCAAACCGCTGGACTAGAGATTCCAAATTTGGCACGTAGATTTCTTATAACGTCTAGGGGTACACTAAGAAAGGATTTTTCAAAATTCACTAAGAAAAGATTTTTCAAAATTCATCCCCTAAGCGGGTGAAACGGGGGTCCAAAGTTTGTATGGAGAAACAAGATTAGTTGGACTATTTTATCCGAAACTTTACACAAGTACTTCTATAGATAAATGAGTAAACACGTGTTTCAGGGTTTTTCAATATTCAACCCCTAAAAGGCTAAAATGAGTTACAAAAGTGAAAAACGTCATGGGTTTTGGTTTTATGGTTTATCAGGTCGCTGATTACAAAAACCACAACGATTTTAAAATTCAACGTGGTAACGTGACCATCATCCTCTATTGGAGTGCGATGGGGTTGAAATGTCTAAAATGGGATGAAATAGTCTGAATATCGTCATGGGTATTGTTTGTATGGTTAAAATTGGAAAATTCTTTTAAGTAATTTTGTGTCCACTATGTTATATTTTCAAATCGATGCCATTTTCGTAATTGACTACCCAGAAAACCATAGAATCAACACCCATATTGATATTATGATATTCCAACCCCATCGCACCCCCACAGGGGTGATTTTATGTCACGTCGGCTACATTAGATTATAAAATAGTTGTTTTTTCGTAATCAGCGACCATCGGGTCGCTGATTACGAACTATCAACGATTTTGAAAATCGTCATGGGTATTGTTTTTATGATTTATCGGGTCGCTGATTACGAAAAAACAACTATTTAATAATACAACATAGCCGACGTGATATAAAATGTGGGGGTGCGATGGGGTTGAAATGTCATAATATCAATATGGGTGTTGATTCTACGGTTTTCTGGGACGTTAATTACGAAAATGGTATCGATTTGATAACACAATATAGTGGACACGAAATTAGGTATCTACTCAAAAAGGTTATTCAAATTTTGCATTAATGATGAAACGGAGGTCCAAAGTTTGTATGGGGCAACGAGATTAGTTGGACTATTTTATCCTAAACTTTACACGAGTACTTCTATAGATAAATGAGTAAACACGTGTTTGCCCCGAATTTCACGCGAGCGAAGCTGCGGGCAAAAGCTAGTCTTAAATATAAGGAATATTCTTTTTTTTTAATAAAGCGCCTGATTATAATCGGCCAGTCGATGTTTTCAATTACTGTTTATACGACTACATTACTCCCCAATAATCATAAATAAGGCACACATAGGCTTATATTCGTCTGAACAAACTGTTTTTCAGGTTTATTTATTTTTTTATTTGTTTTTAAATCTCCCACTATTATTTAATTTCATCGGCCCACTATTATTTAGTATTCATTCTCATTTTGCTTACGGTTGGCGTAATTTGTGATGTCCATTAAAGGGTTAATTAAGTAAATTTTTATATTCATTCATACATGGATAGGCTACGGTCGACGATGCTTAACTTGCGTGTTTGTGTAGACTGACACGCGCAACGATGCCATTGAGCTCCTCTTAATAATAATTAAAATAAAAAGGTACAAAAGGCGAACTTAATGCTAAGAGCATTATCTACTAGAATATCTTTAGAAAAGGCAGATATACACATGCGACTTATTAGACCCTGTGGTAACCTTGTGTGATAACTCTGTAATACAATCCACAACACGTTGATGCCATATTGAAAAAGTTTCAGCTCACCGCTCCAAGTCTAGATATTGCTTATTTTGTTCTAGACAGAAACTTTATCGTGACCGCTGCTGAATTAAGCAATTACATGCAACCAGAAAAGTTTACAGGTGAACTGAAATTGTAAATCATAGTTTATTCCATATGATTTGCAATAGAATGCTAGATTTATCGTACGTTTGTGAACTGGGCTAGACATAGAAAATTATACTGGTATGTTTTATTACCAGCCCAGTCTATGCATATATAAATATAGAAAATAAAACGGGATGTACATTTGTGCATTTCTGAATATTTTGGAATGGTTGGGAATAATTTCGCACGAATTGTTTTATTTATCAGTATATAAGTACTATCATTTATATGGTAAAATATAATATTCATTTATTGCGCTATCGTACACAAACATGACAATTTATATTACATTAAAAATAAACAGCCGGAGCAGGCATACATTTTCGCCGCGCGATAGAAAGAGAGGGGAATATTACTTCCTTTCTTACGCCGCACCAGCGGTCTACTCTCCCCCCCCGTCTTTCGAATTTTCGATCGGGTCACATGTCCTGATGCGAGTTTAACATTTTTTACCCATCCCAAAAAGTGCACAACGCCGCTAAAGAAGTTTTCACTTTAAAAATATTGCTTTTCAATATTTTCTTTGGATTTACAGAAATATCTTGAGCTTTTTGTATTGTCAGATCATATGTACAGCAGTGCTCATAATTCCTGGTCCTTGGTATTAACTTTATGAAGGAAGTCACAGTAATTTACCAATGCCTACTAATATTATAAATGTGAATGTGAGTTTCTTTGTTACGCATTCACGCCGAAACTAGTCAACCGATCATCATGATATTTTGTATATATATTCTCAAAGGTATTAGGAAGAACATAGGATACTTTTATTAAAAAAAAAATAAACGCGGGCGAAGCGGCGGGTGGAAGCTAGTATAATATTTTAAAATGTTGTACCTTATAGACAAAGTCATAGATTAAGCTATGCAAAATTTTACTTATACGTAGTTTTTATCCTCGGCAGTGTTCAAGTGATATCTACTGAACCCGCCAAGACATCGAAATGATTTTTTAAGAATAAAATCATGTGTTTCATGATACGTTAAAATATTCATGAAAATCATGTTTTAATTCATTAAAATCTTCATGAAAACCCATTAAGTCCTTTCGTCGAATGTTTCATAGCTAATTCAAGACAAATATATTTTTTTTATAAACGGTTATTTATGGTGTCTTTCTGGCTCATTTTTAGCATTTTAGATACTTCCAATTATACTAGTCCGCGTGGACTTCATAAAATAAACAAATATTATTCATAACTTTTTTTCGCGAAACAAGATTAGATAAAATACACTACGAGTAGATCTAGACAAGTGTAAATCGCTCTAATTTAGAGCAGTTGTATTGAGTAATGTGCGTTTAAACATACACATAAACCGACAAAACAAAAAATAATTATTATTTTAGTTTCTGTTACTTCTATGAAATCCACTCATATTATTTTTTCTTATTAATCTCCTATCCACAGATGTTGGCCAGTTAGAATTTTATTATATTATTATGTAAAGACTAGCTTGCGTACGCGATTTCAAATATGTAGAGTGCGTACAGACAGTCCTCTAATTTTCTTCTAAAATCCCAGGAATTACACCCCAATATGAAGTTTCAAAGAGAATGCAACTGAAATCACAAACAACGCAAGTGCTTTCAGAAACAATTGTCGGGTCTGGTTGGGACTAATTGTGAAGTTCCAGGAGGAATGCTGTGAAATCAAACGCACTGCAATTCTAACCGAGAATGTCTAGAGCACAGAACACGTGAATAGTCCGAAGTCTAGCCTAAAGGTTAACATACATAGTGCTAATGAACGGCTGAAACCTATTTATGAGAATAACAAAGCATAAGGATACATTATTATTACATACATTACATTCATTATTATAAACTCGATGGCGTCGGAACGCGTATCAGTAATCGAACACGCAAGTTAAGCAACGCCGACCGAACGTCGATGTTTTGTTCATCTTGAGCTTCTCCGTGCTTTAGAGAGCAGATTAATCCGACAGCTCCTGCTATTGTATTATGTTGATATAGGATATTAACTTTATTTGCTATTGATATTAGAAGACAATTGTTAAGTAGAATGGTAGAGTACGCTTTAAACTTCAATTGAAAGTATTACTAGATACATACCTTTCACTCATAGCTTCAATTAATAGTACAGCAGTGGATTGAATATAAGTTCATGAGGCTGTCGTATGGATCGACAACTATTTAAAAACTATGTTTAAAACGAAAATTCTCAATCATTTATTTTATCGAAGAAGACTCTGAACTATGTTTACGTCTCTTACCCATTTGTTCATATTTAACACTTTTCACAATTCCACCAACATAAAAATTGTATTCTGTAAAATAATATGAGCTGAATACGAACATGATGACGCGGCATAGTCAAATGTTCTTGCCATAACTACGTCAAAAACATATCAAGTGACTAATACCTAAGGTTGCCTTGAAAAACTTGCTTTCAGCAATAAGGCCGCCTTGTTGGGTATACAAGGCTGTAATAATTTATTATTCACTGTACTTAAAATTTGTATTATGCAAATAAACCGTATTCTATCTATCCTATCTTTTATTTTAACATTTTTATTAAGATTCCTCTATTATATAATAGAGGTTATCTTAATTTTATCATCGAGACCACGATCCACAAGAGGTTTCGCAATATCTCAGCAATATCAAGCCTCAAAGAGATTGCAGTGGAATTGAGATGGAATTGCTAACAACAGGAGTACTTGTAGAAACAATAGCAGGATCTAATTGCGTAGTCTCAACGGAACGCAATGAAATCTAACGTGCCACAATTCCAACTAGTGAAGTGCTGTTTGTATTATTAGAAGCTTGGAAGAAAACTGTTGAAAAAAAGTAATTTGCCATAAAAATAAATTACTTATCTAGAATAGGAAATTTTCTGAATACTACGCACACAACAACTGTGAATATTAAAGAATATACAGAGTGATAATAGTACTAAGATCGAGCAGTCTTTCCGTATCGAATTGACTAGGAAAACATTTTTGTTTTAAGTTTGTTTGTAAGAATGTTTGAACATGCGGTAATGCCAAAGTAAACATGCAGATTGGGACATCGAAATTGATAATACTAACTGTGCATTTAAAATTATAAAATAGACGACTATTATATTAAGTTGGTGAATAAAGATGGTATAATAAAACGTACCGAAACTATTTTAACTGAGTAAGTTATCCTATACCTAACTGAGTATTCCAGTCGCCCCTTTATTACTTTTTAGTCGCTGAATTTGCAATCGAAATTCTTTCAATTTGTGAGATTCTTGATACTATTTGGATCAAATAATAACTTTTAAACATCCACATTGCATGATTTATGAAAATAACAGCGGGAGTTAACGCTATCTCAGGTGGTCCCAACCCAACCAACCCAATCTGGCCGTGGTCACAAGCTGACTGATAGAGTTAGCTTATGACCACGGCCGGTGCAACCTGGGGCTCTACCGCCGAAGCTGAAGCCGATTACCATCGGATTTTTTGATCCAAAAATATATTAATAATATAGATCTTAAGTTTAAGATAATGACAAACACCTTTAGCTTAGTCGGTAGAGCTCTATAGTTTCTACGAGCTAAGCTAATCACAATTACCGCCAATCTAAGCTAAAGTTTGATTTTCGAAATCAAAAAACCCGCTGATAATCGGTTTCAGCTTCGTCGGTAGGCCCACTGGCCAAAACATCAGGCAATAATAAAGGTATGTAAATACCATGATCGCGTTAATTTATTATTTTCATAATTGGATCAGAATTTAAAAACACTTTACGTGAAATAAAAGCGCTAAACTCGATGAGTTATATTTACAGACCTAGGGTTTCGCGCTACGTAGTTATATTTGTGTACGGAAGGGTAATTTTATGAAGGAAAATAAAAAAGTCATTGTTGACATAAAGCAAACGTCATTGGTCGGGAAAAACGCCAACATTTTTCGTTTTCGCACTCCATATGCCCTGAGTTTACGTTCGGGCACTCAATTATGCAAAGCTACCATTCGTTAACAGATTTTGGGGTAATTCGCTGAATGTCGACTCCGTTTTATGCTAATCAGCTTAGTGTTATTTATTGTGGTACACGTTTACAAACATTTTCGGCATAATGCTAGTCCACTGATAAGGCAATTTAGCTATTAATTGCAGAAACACTCGCAACCATATGATATAGTGTCGTATTTAATATCTATCCCGCTGAATTGTTTTTGCTTTACCGTAATTTGGTGTTAATGCTATGCAAATAGCTCGTTGAAATCACTCTGACGAAGTTGCTCGGAAATGCTTTTTCGATTTTATGTGGAAATTGCTTTGTTTATACGTAACGTATACTGCTAGACGGTTTTGTATTCACAATATCGCTCGAGTTTCAAAACTATTCGAAGTTGAATTTAACGTTTATGAAATAGCAGAATCAGACAATGTTTGCAGAATAAATAGCGGTAACTATGCAAGTTACTGTAGTGCGGTATGTAAGGTACTACTTACATTGACTTGTATCACTACATAGTATAAAACAAAGTCGCTTTCTCTGTCCCTATGTCCCCATGTATGCTTAAATCTTTGAAACTACGCAACGGATTATGATGCGGTTTTTTTTAATAGATAGAGTGATTCAACTGGAAAGTTTATATGTATAATATATGCATAACATAGTAGAAAAACACTGATAATTTAGAGGTTTCTAATGTGATGTCGTAAATAAACACATTTTTTTGCTCTTTCATTGCAAACGCTGGCTGAACCCAACGAGATAGATCAAAATAATGTAGTACAGTATTGTTCACCTTAAAATGGTCTACAAAAAAGTTCGCGATGGTATTATGTCTATCTCTTAGTGGTAACACACAATAACCGTTATTTTATCCTTTGCTTTTTACAAGAAATAATGCCTTATTTACGAAGCGATTTTAAGCAATACAGAATTAATCCTTATCCAATTAAGTACCTTAAATACATTGCGCATTTAATATAGATCAATATGGCCCTTCACAGCATGTAATTTAAATGAATAGTTTAGAAGATATTACACATTTAAAATGCAGGGACATAACGGCTGTGGCGGTACCGGCCGCGGAGCCGGCGGCGTGTGCTTATAACTGGGGAAGGACTGGATAGGACAAAGCGCAAAGACCTTCTGTAGTACATTTAGTATCAGCATTGCACCCGTGCGAAGCCGGGGCGGGTCGCTAGTTATTCTATATAATTTGAACTAAACAAAAATGCATGCGATGCATGCAAATTTAATTAAATTACCTTTAAATGTCAAATTAGTAAGTGGCTCACCATCATCTTTTTACTAAAAGGTAACTCTAACTTAACGTGGTGCATCCTGTCCACGAGCCGCCGATGAAAGAGATGTAAAGTATTTCGACCCCGATTAAGGAAGTACCTCTACCTCACTGAATACCACAGCTAATAATAATAACAAACCTTTGAAGATTGCTTTACTCTACTCAGTGAGGCAGGTCGTAAGGTAAGGCTGTGTTAGTAACGGAGGGTGTCAACGCGCGGACAATACTTTCTTTTTTGCAAGCGTCTATAATCTACGAAAACAATTTTTCATCAAAGTCGATTGTATGCTCGTATGACACTCGACTTAGTATAAAAACCCTTGTAAGCATTGTATGAATAAATAACGAAGAAGACCTGGCAGGTAAGTAATACGGATCGGATTTTACAGTAATTTATTGTTGAATACTAAAGGCACTTTAATTTTCTGATACTGGCTGTCAAAGTATCGCATTACTTTTGTTATTGATTGTTGCGTTTCTGTATCGTTTGCATAGGGTTGTCACCGCTGCTTGCGGTACTATTAAAATAGAAATAATTAACAGTTTCAAAGACATGTCAATAACTGTGTGATCTAAGATCCTTTTGCTTTTATATACGGACCAATTTACATATGCGTCAAATTAGACGTATATACAGAATATAATATTGGGAACATATTAGTTACATATAAAGGAGTAACCAAATTAATAATATTATATTGTGTGAAGTTTGTTGTTAATATAATTTTATTATTAGGTAACAATTTGATTTTAGTTGTGTTTTTTTTATACTACGTCGGGTAGCAGACAAGCATACGGCCCGGCTGATGTGAAGCGGTTAGCGTAGCCGTTATTAATGCTCGCAATATGAAATATCGCTCGCGCGCCGCCAACTCCGCTGCCAATGCAGGATTCCTTTCTCATTTCGTATTGCACGCAAGCAAAATGAACAGAAGCTTTTTCTGAAGCAAAAGCAAAACTAAAAAGTTTGCTCACCAATGTACTTTATTTGATATCCATATGTTTGCTTGTAAATTTAAAACAAAGTCGTGATTTTGTAGCAGTCGGCATTTAGATAATCGTGCATTGCCACGGGTACCAAACAAATGTGCCAGATTTCTGCTTAATCGGACACTGGGAAGTTAGTCAAATTTAATTTTCAAAATTGGATTACAGACACCATAGATAAATAAAATAAAAGCTTATAAAAAACAGCATTATGGATGGACGACAAAAGTAAAAGTACTGAAACTTGGTTAATAATTATACTCACAAAAAAAAAAACAAATTAGGCTTATCCGTTTTACAGACATGCCAAACAGACATACAAACAATTCCTGTAGAAACTTCGGATTCTACTTTAAATTTGTTAATAACGGTCAAGTAATTGAATAGACAACCCTTACTGTTGGCTAGGAGTCACGGCAGAGGGCGCTTTACAGTGGAGTCGTCGCCACAAAAACTGAGCAATTTTCTGATATTAATCTACCATGAAAATGGTTACGTTTGACGGTTCGTTTATATTTCCATTTGTCAAACAACGCGCTGGGTGCGGGATAGTGGGTCGTCATGTTATAAATTAATATTTGTAAATTAATGTCCAAATACTCCATCATTGTTTTGTTAACCTACTTATTATTATGACAGATCGATAAAATGCTTCTCTCTCCCCTATATACTTTACTCTTTGGATGTGTGCTTGAAAGAAATGAAAAAATATTTTTTTCTTCCAACTATGCTTTAATTTCATCACAATCACACTAAAAACTCAGTACAAAACGAGTCTTTAATGCTCTAGAGCAATAAAAATGTATGAAATTTCATTATTGCACAGTTTTTTTTAATCGCACCAAAAGGTGCCAATCTCAATGGATTAGCTCTATTCAGCCAGCCGATATCAATACTTTTTTTTTGTACGTATTATTCGTTTCTATCCTACTTGTTCCAAATTTAAAAAATGATTGCTGCTAACTCTGAGTTAAAAATGAAAGAAATTTAAAAAAGTGATTTGGCGGGAACTTTGTTAATTTTGCTTGACAATATTTTTGGAAACGATAAAAGTGTGATACTATCTGATTTTGAGTGCTTCGGCTTCGAATTAAAATGGAATCATCTAGCGACACATTAACTCCGGAAAACATTCTAAATGAAGCCGACAGTGTTATAGAAAATCTTTAAACTTCTATTTTAACTGTTTGATATGAGTTTCTTTTATCTACTATTCCTATAGGTATTAGTTGAAAGAAAAGCAGATTATGCACCTCGCCTTAAGTAATTTATGTTGCCCTCGTGCCTGTTAGATTAGAGCCCTCGCTGACGCTCGGGCTCTAAATCAGGCACTCGGTGCAATAATAAATTACTTTGTGCTCGATGCAATAATCTACTATTTTAATCCACACACACAAATTATTATAGACGGAGGCCCACTTACTATATGCGAAGTAAAAAAAAAAACCCTAACCTAATCGATCAACTAACTTTTTTTTGAATGTATATATTATTTAAACTTTATTTACCACAATTTATTTGGTTATTAACATGACAAGCATGTTTTTAAAAACATTAGTTACATGCCAAACTACAAACAGTTTATCGGCATCCTAACTATTGTTTAACTTTTCCTAGGAATTACACAGACAACCTAATTTTTTTTATAAAACACCGGGTAAGCTTATCGCCCGTATGATGTGTTCGACTGCGGATTTCTATGAAGCGGAGGCACTTCCCCAGTGTGGGGTTTGACTTGGCAGTATGTAACTTTATCCTGTAACTGACGGAAAGTTTTATGATAAAAAAATGGTATTTACTATTGTATTCATCATTTCTTTTCTTGTTACAGATGTCAAGTGAAGAATTAAATGTGTCAAGATAGGTGAGTGTCTGGTTAATAATAAATACTACTCTAATTGATAATAATTGTAACCTATTACCGTATTTGTTATCACGGACTTAACTTACATAAACAATAGAATCGCATTCGTCGACGGCGACGTTGCGCGTGGCAGTCTGCCACGCGCAATCGATCACGCTAATCAAGCAACGTCGACCGTATCCTGTCCATGGATGGGTTTATTTATCTCGAGCTCCTCCGTGCTTCGAAGGGCACGTTAAGCCGTCGGTCCCGGCTGTTGTCGTTAATTGACAGTCGTTAAGCCCTCTCAGTGGCCTTTAGGTGGCTTGAAAACGTTGACCTCTACCAACCCGCAGTTGAGCAGCGTGGTGGAGTGCATACTCCACTGAAATACGGATCTCCCCTCAATCGAAGCGGTTTACTAAAGCATTCTAATAAACCGCTTCGATTGAGGGGAGATCCGTATTTCAGTGGAATGAATAAAAGTTGACGACGATGACGAGAACTGTATTGCGGTCGTTTGATCCGTAGTCAAGTTTGAATTTTTCATTTTATTTACCGAGAGGCTTATAAAATTTTAAAGTTCACATATAAGCCAATAACGTTCTTAAATCCGAACGCCTAATATTGTTCAAACAAGACACACCCCCATTTCTCCAAGAATCTAATATCATTTCAAACTGGCAAAATAATAAACTGGCACGTCATTTGCAGGAAATGCAATCACGTCAGTTATAGGGGCGTAATTAAATATTAAGCTTTGTGAAGCGCTGAGAGCGGTGAGCGATAGCGGCGCTAGCTGCAGTCGTGTCGTAGACATTCGTAGATGCCTACCAAAAAAGCTACGCGACCGCTACACGTCCACGTAGGTAGACAACTTATACAATTTTTTACAAGCATTAATTAGTTATTTTAAAAAATGGAACTAAAAATTTTACTTACTGTGTTCTGCTCATCAATCTCTTTCATTTGATTTCATATCATACAGGTTAAAGTGAAAAGTAAACCTTCATTTTGTGGCGACAGCCACATTGAATTTACGGCAATTGCGGCATTTAGTTAATCGTGCCTTGTTGCCAGAACCAAATTAGTGTGCCTTCGAGCACACTCGGATGCTGCAAAGCTGGAAATTTGATTACCGACACCACTGTGGAACTAAATAAAAGCTTGCAATAAGCATAGCCTACATAGTCCATTTCCTGTGATTTATGAATGTTGCACTGATATTGCAAAGTTTCTCCTGTGCTTCTGTTATTTTTGAAATTTTAGTCTTTTAATGCGTTTCTATTATCAAATTGGTAATTTAAACAACACAATTAATATGATGGGAAATTCCTAAATTAAATCTAGCTGAAAAACTAAACTTTTGCTAGAAATTTTTCACATTTTTCGAAACCTTTAATAAGGCACAAAATTATACATTTACCAGTTTTCTTTTGTGTTAGTTAGCTAATCCCATCCATCTTTCCCTGAGTTTTGTTTCAGCTCCATCCATCTACTTCTGCGAGCCTTGTCGTGTTTTCTATCTCTGCTGAAATTCAGGTGTTAAGTTTAGTTTTGTTGACACTTATATCTATAATGTAATATCAATATATCGAACCCACATTTTCACTCATATACTACCTCCAAATGCAGCCCTACATTTTTTTTTCTAAATAGTATTTTATAAAAGAATTTCTAGAATTGCAGTCACAGTTCAAAAATACAATGCATTTTTCGTCCCCAACCTCCAATTGGAGACAAACATGATAAAAATAGTCTATACTACTTTTAAGTTGGGGACGAAAAATGCATTGTATTTTTTTAACTGTGACTACAATTCTAGAAATTCTTTTATAACCTAAAAACTTTGTAGATAAAATTGTAGAGCTGCATAGTAATTTGGAGGTAGTATATGAGTGATAATGTGGGTTCGATCTAGTGATAAAAGCGAAATTCTTGTGGAAATGCATATCGCTCACTTAGTGCAACAACCGCATAATTAAAATCAACATGCATTTTTTTTAAAACATTTTGGTATTTGTTTAAATCTGCTAATTCTACTTAACAGGTACACAACATTTTAGAAGTACCCAATTATTTTTCATTTAATTAATGTTGCAATTAATAAATATTATCTGACAATTATAAAAGAGATCAAAATGTAACAAGGACATAAATGTAAGTTATGACTATATTGCAGCGAATGAGCAATAGCCGAACGACATTTTTTTCTATCTTAATGCTGCAGTGCTTAACTTTGGTACGCTTTTTACAATCTTAGCACGCTAATGCTTATCACTTTAGACCCTTAACACGATCTTAAGTTGCTTTGCTACAGGTATTGTAGATTTCGCAATTTCGTCAACCCCTAACCCCGCTAATGTAATTTGTGTATTGGCTTTGAAGACCGATCGATATGTGTGTTGATTGGAATAACTAATCAAACATTTATAGCGTTAATCAAATATAGTTGTAGAAAATTGTTGTAATTATCAAGTAATTGTTAACTATTAAATGGAAAGTAATAAGTCTTGTAAATAAGGCCTCATATCAATTAATTTAGTTTAGAAATCTCTAAATCAAGAGACTACTGAAGTTTAGAATCTCGCCATAGACACGTCAAAAAGTATGCTTTTCAGCACCTTGTAAGGTACTTGTGTGGAAGTTAGGAAGTGGTAATACCCTGTGTCTGGTTAGTTTGTTAAAAGCAGATCTACAATTAGGTAAATATATTTTGGAGAGACATACCAAAGAATTAGTTTAGTGGAAAGGAAAAGTCCCGACGCTAGTTGTGATTTCGGAATTTTGGCCTTAATTAGGAGCCTCCTTAATTAAAAAGTATAACTTACGAAAACCATCAATTAACACAACTACTATTAACGTCTGTATGATGATTTTGTGACCACGTGCTTCGTCACGTTTATGACATCTCTCACACAGATTACGCATTCACAGTGCGTGCAAGTAGAGATGGGCAAAATGTCGGGCATTTAAGATGATTGCCCAAAAAGTACTTATAATTTTAAGGCGTTTATTGGGCATTTATAGGTACTTACTGGGCACTTATTGTAAATGCCTGGCATTTTGTGCATCTCACGTGCAAGCATTTTTTTCGTCAGTTTATTCTATGACTTCGAGCTACAGTATACACGCTATATGTAATATTGTTTGTCATCATAATCGTTATCATAGTACAAAACTAGACTTATTATTCAGTGATACTAGTATCAGTAACGCAGCATTCAGTTTTAAGTTACCTACTGAAAAATATATACAAAAAAACAAATAATTTAATAATTAATTATTTCAATAGTTTATTCAAAACTAGCGACCCGCCCCGGCTTCGCACGGGTGCAATGCTGATACTAAATGTACTACAGAAGGTCTTTGCGCTTTGTCCTATCCAGTCCTTCCCCAGTTATAAGCACACGCCGCCGGCTCCGCGGCCGGTACCGCCACAGCCGTTATGTCCCTGCATTTTAAATGTGTAATATCTTCTAAACTATTCATTTAAATTACATGCTGTGAAGGGCCATATTGATCTATATTAAATGCGCAATGTATTTAAGGTACTTAATTGGATAAGGATTAATTCTGTATTGCTTAAAATCGCTTCGTAAATAAGGCATTATTTCTTGTAAAAAGCAAAGGATAAAATAACGGTTATTGTGTGTTACCACTAAGAGATAGACATATACCATCGCGAACTTTTTTGTAGACCATTTTAAGGTGAACAATACTGTACTACATTATTTTGATCTATCTCGTTGGGTTCAGCCAGCGTTTGCAATGAAAGAGCAAAAAAATGTGTTTATTTACGACATCACATTAGAAACCTCTAAATTATCAGTGTTTTTCTACTATGTTATGCATATATTATACATATAAACTTTCCAGTTGAATCACTCTATCTATTAAAAAAAACCGCATCATAATCCGTTGCGTAGTTTCAAAGATTTAAGCATACATGGGGACATAGGGACAGAGAAAGCGACTTTGTTTTATACTATGTAGTGATAATTAATTCACAATACACTGACACAATATACAGTAGTTTCATAGTTAACTTTTTCACTTAAAAATGACTACTGACGTCTGAACTAGGCAAAGCCTGTATTTCAGACGCCAGCCTCTTCCAGAGACACTATAAGAAAGTAGTTTGAAAGACCATTATGCGTTACAGAATTCACAGCAATTAAATTAAATCACATTATGATAAATAAACCCACTCAAAACCCACAATATGATTTATGTATTTAAAATACACTAAATGGTTATAAAGTACTTCAGCCTTTCTTTTACTATTACCTATCTACCTATTACTATTACCATTCTTTTACTTTTTACCAATAAATTCAAACTAAACCATAAACAATCGCTATTTTTAGTCTCAAAGTGCTTTAAATGCTGTTATTTTCTATAATTACACTGAATAATATAAGAGACTAATTTTCCATTTGTTTGTTCTTGAAAGCCTTTGACTGTCTGGAGGCTCAAAGAAAAGCCATCGTAGGACTCTGTGAATCAATGGTGTGGAAAACTCTTTATCGATTTTAAAACCCCCTTATGTAGCAGTTTGATAAAGTTGTTATTGGCGTCTTGTTTCTTTGTCTGGGTTTGTTGTTAGAAATATAACCATTTCAGTATCGAATATAGAATTCTTAGTAATATCACGGTAAATACAATAGATAGGTAATTTTCACTTTCCTCAATGAATAACAGAAACCTGTAGAAGGATTCTCAATAAAAGATATTGTGTTTGTTTGCAATGACGAGATACGTAGGCAGTTAGTAGCCTAGCAAAGATATTCTGTTAATGCTTCTAATTTTCGACACAGTCTCCTGTAAGTTATGTTGCCATTTATTAATCTATGTTTCATAACCATCACTATAATGATAATAGTATCCATCTAAGGCAGACTATTCAATAAAATAAAATAGTTTAATTGCTCACATCCATACGCCACGACATTATATGGCGGCTTGACAACTCTGGCCACCGCCAACCGGCAGTTGAACAGCGTTTAGAGTATGCTCTAAAAACCCTTCGATTGAGGGGAACCCGTGTCCCAACAGTGGAAAATAAAACACTATTTTCAACCCGTGCGAAGCCGGGGCGGGCAGCTAGTAATACAATAAAGGAAACAAATTCTATCTAACGTGTTCAGCAAACATATATTTCAAAGTCAAAGTCAAAGTCAAAACTCTTTATTGCATAACTAAGTGTACATTATGATCTTAGATTTGTTTACGCACTTACAACTTAGTCACCTTTGTCAGGTATCGCAAAAGACTGTAGGGGCGCGCACGACTAACTACTTATATCCGTACGTTAAGCATTTCGTTATATAATTATAAGAACTTATTTGTAAAAACAATATTTTCAGATACAAATTTTATTCGTTCATCGTTATTTTATTCAACTATCAATTTATCATCATTAATTTTAATAATTGTATTGGATTAATGTTATAACTTATTGTAATAATGTAATATTTTAATTTAAATGTACTAGTATTGTATTGATTGTTTTAATAGAATAATTAGGTATAATTTGGTACAATCTTTCTTCACATTTTTATTTCATTTCTAGGTACTCATTTACAGAATAGAAACATTTTAGGATTAGATAGTCTTTAAGTTTTTTATCAAAGTCTCTATATTTAGTCTCTTCCTTTATATCTTTAGGCAATTTATTAAATAATTTTACGGCCATGTAGTATGGGCTACAACTTTGCATTTTGATACGAGACGGTGGTAGATATAACTTACTTTTATTACGCGTATTTATCTTGTGCATTTCGTGTTGCTTTTTGAACAAGTTTGGGTTTTTATGTACAAAGGAGCATATGTCGTGTATGTATATAGATGGCAATGTTAACAACTTGAATTTAACAAAGAATGGTTTGCAGCTTTGTGTATTGTCAATTTGGGCTATTATTCTGACGCACTTTTTTTGAAGAAGAAATAATGATTTCACATCTACACTGTTTCCCCATAGCATGACTCCATATTTAAACCAAGAATAGGCATATGCGTAGTATGTCGATAATGCTGTTTCTATGTTTGTACTCTGCTTGATTTCGAACAGTGCGTATGTGAATTTAGATAATTTAGTTTTAAGTTTCTCAATATGACTTTTCCAATTTAAATTAGAATCTATATTTATACCTAGTAGGCTACACGTCTCAACTAATTCAATTTTTATATTTTGGAAGGGGATCTTTATGTTAGGAAGTTTCTTGTTATATGGTCTAAAATACATTGCTTTACTTTTTTTATAATTTAGTTCCAGATTATGATCATCAAGCCAATTACTCACGTGCATTAAGGTTGTTTGTGTTAAAGGGATCAGTTCGTTGTCATTTTCAGCATTTACTAATATTGAAATATCATCCGCAAAAAGCACAGTCAGCGATTTGTTAGGATTTAGTACCTTTGGGAGATCATTTATGTACAGTAGGAATAGTATACATCCGAGCACGCTGCCTTGCGGTATAGAATTTGTCAATATTTTGGTCTCTGATCTAACTTGCTCTATTTTTTTGCCTTGTTTATTATAGTGATTAATTTGGACTAGTTGTTTTCTATTATGTGTATGTAAAAATTATATGTATGTATGTATATAATATGTAAAGCTTTCTAACTTAACGGTTTTAAGGTAATTAATCAATGTTACAACTATAAATTTAGGCTGTATGTAGAGTGCATCCCTACTTATATATCCATATATAAGTATTCAAAGATTATTTTTCACAAAAACTGCGTTATTTTTTTTTCTTTAAAACTTATTTCATAACTGCTTGACGTTTTTGCGTATTTTTCTCTTGATAAAGTTGTCCCTTGAAAGGCATAATTAAAACAGATGACATTTCCTCGAAAAGGTGCGGTTGACGAAGTTGTGAGAGTTTTCATAATTTTATTACTTAATAGCCGCCGCCTGCTGCGTTGTTTGCCAAAATAATATGGGTAGAGTGTCAGAAATACCTGGTAATTTTTACACTTAATTTTTATACAAATAATGGAAAAGTAAAGGATTTATTTTTCACCATTATTATCTGTCCAAATAAATAAAAACGGTACTGAAATTTAAAACACATTATTTGTAGAAATTTATATTGCTCGTAATTGAGCGGGATATTACTTAATTTTGAATACCTTTTAAGTTTGAATGTTTGGAAGTAATAGCCAGACGGAAGAAGAAATGGACAGATAGTGGGTACCTTCATAAGGAATAAAATATGGTAAGTCTGATAAAAAAATAATGAAAAATATGTTGACTACTTAAAGTTTTTACTTATATCTCAGGTGCAATATGGTCTGCACCACGCAATTCCAGGTGAATTTCTATTCACACTTTAGCTAATATGTTTATTATTTTATAAGCACTTTAGCTAATATAATTTTTGTTTCGCAGCTAAAGGGTGCTAACGGGAGCCTATGCTGTTTGTTTGTTCATCTATCACATACACATCTTTCTATGAATAAAGTGCAGAGTATAAACATTTTTATTTGACCTGTCATTACTGTCTGCTCTAACTCTTGCAACTTCGCGCACAGCGAGTTATATAGCTGTATAGCGAATTACATAGCTCTATATGTCGCAGCCGAAGAGCTACCTAGTGATCTTCTGTAGGATACGAAGCGATTCATAGCCACGCATCCAATTTGCTGATTCACTGGGTGTATAAGGCTTAGAATTAAGAAAAAGATAATATTTGCTTCCATCTATACCCCAAATCTTACACCACTAAGCATATTGCATAGTAGCATTGACCAACCATAAAAGTCAGCTATTTGGCACTTATTTTCCATTTTTAAGGGAGCGACTGCTATCTGACGTTCCAATCATTTGGTGATAGCCTATGGCAGAGCCTCATCCGTCAATCAGCAGGTACATCAGCTTGCAGGTGAGGTTTTCTAGGTCCCCGACGGTGTTCATAGGGCCCATATATCCCATAGATAAAATAATAAACATGAAAAACGAAAGCTGAACAATCGTCAAAGCCTGCACCTATGTCGGATCTCTGCCGCAGTCGAAAATGTTTGATTATTTTCTACATTTATGAAATTCACCAAAATTTATATTTAAATATCCTCAACGTTTCAATATTAGTATGCGAACGTAAGCATTAATTACAGTGAACGTTATTCATAATTCACAACTAGAGTGCTCCGCTTCCGTTATATCTAACACGAGTAGTACGTTTAATTAACAATTTGCTGTAAATCGTGCCAGCTACCGTATGTTGTTTATATTTGCCGTAATATAACAAAGCATACACAATCTAAACTATTAGCTTGCACCTGCGAATTCATACGCGCGTATCCCATTATCCAATGAACATTTTCAAAAATTCTTTCTCAGCTGTTGCTTACGTCATAATAGCCGCCTGTATGCCAAATTTCAACCCGGTGTCCTACCGCCAAAGTTGAAGCCGATCACGATCAAATATTTTGGTTATAGAAATGGATTTTAGGTTAAAGTTCACGACAAACTTCTTCGGTTTAGTCGGTAGACTTCTAGGGTCTCTACCAGCAAAGCTTAGCACAATTACCACCAATCTAGGTTGAAGGTTTATTTTCACGATGAAAAAATCCAATGGTAATCGTCTTCAGCTTCGGCGATAGTGCTCCTGATTCGTTTAGTGGTTAGAGCTGTGCGTTGATAGATCAAGCAGTAACTGTTGCCTTTTAAAAATACAAAAGAATATTACTGAAGAATTTTTTTTAATACAAGCTAGGAGGCAAAAATTCATATCATTGTTGTCAGTCCAACTTATAGCTTGCAACATAAAGCAATCACTTATGCATTGCTGACACTATAAATAAATCATATCTTTTTTTTAAGAACCGTTAGCCTTTTAGGAAACGTAGGATAATAATTATAATATTCCTGGACAAACTATACAGCACCATCTAGTTTCAAACTAGTAAAGCTCGTGATATAGAATAATTATATACATTTTTTGGTAAATACATACATGTAACATAAACGCCCAGCCCAAGACAACCAGACATTCTCATTTATGCAAACGTTTATCTTGTGCGGGGATCGAATCCGCGATGCTCTGAGTCGAAGCGCGTGTTGTCCCATGATATTACAAGTGTTCGTAGACTGCAGTAACTGCTTTCCATCAGGCGGGCCGTATGTTTGTTTACTACCTTAGTGGTATATAAAAATGGAGCTATTGCTACAAAATAATAACATCAGCAAGGTCGCAAGCTATTACTTAAAATCCGATATCAAGCAAGTTCCAATGCCTGATGCCTTAAATGCTTCAACTTCGACTTCCTTAAACTCGCGTTATAACGCCAAGTTAGGAGTTATGACGAAAATCGTTAGAGAACTCTCACCGAGAACTCAGGTGCATCGATCGGGTTCGTCCGCTCTCGAACAACTTTCTCGATGACTGAATTCAAATATTTTCACTAAGTGCAGATCCACTCTTAATCCTTTTGATGCAAAGGCAAGTCGGCACGGATTCTTTTGCGATTTTCGATAAACAGCCGAGCTATTCGACTCGTTTATCTCGATTCACTTCTCGTTTTCTCCTAATATGAATATAGTTGTTTCTGATTTCTTATTAAATTTGTTATAAATGCATCTGTTGTGTGCATCGACTACGTATGTTGTTTGTGGTTTTGCATTATTGTCTTCGTCTCGCTCGCTTTTGTTTTGTTGCTACATTAAACTGCAATCGCAAAAAGATCGTAAACGCATTTTATTTTTATAACAATTGGGTGTCTATAAAGACGGATTACGGACGATAATTTTACGTGTTAACGTCATAAGGAAACATTGGCCGATGGAGTGGAAGTGATATAGATGCGTCACAAGCTTAGGCCTTAACGCTTAGGCCGATTGTGCCTCTCTATCGCTTGTTCCGCGCTCTCGCTTGCACGGTCGGCTCAGGCGGAACGTGACAACGAGTCATGCTTTTTCATGCATGCAGCCGGCTTTAATCGATGTATAAGACGTTATCACGTCAATAATGATGCTGGTCTGTAATTACTTGTATATCTCTTCTCTGTACTAGCAGCAATCACAGCCTATGAACCCTTCACACAAAAAAATACTTATAACTTTTTAACGGGAGGTCGACTAATTCTGATACTTGGTGTGTGACAAATTGACGACTAATACTGGGGAAAATCATATCTTCGCTATGTTATGTAGTTTAATAGATTCCGAGTGGGCTGTGCCGAAATAAGGTTATTTCGGCACTGCCACAAAAAAAAACCATATAGCTCTTTAACGGGAGAGCGACAATTTTTTTCCTTTGGGCAACAAATTTTGACAAATTAACAACTAATTTTTTGTCTAGTTAAAATCAAGATCTGAGACCTGAGCAGTGCCGAAATAAGGCACACCCATTTTTAAGGTACAAAAACGCAACTTCTATTTTGTTTTTTTTTTTATTTTGATTGTTTGGAATTTAATGGCGCTGTGTAATTTGCTCAGGAGTATTTATTTGTTTTTAATACAATTTTACACGATAATAGCATATAAACCAATAACATTTAGGCTATATATCTATGGAAAAGACGCGGTTCCCTTGGATGCGCACTAAAATAATATATCAAGACTTTATGAATTACTTTTGCTAGATCTTCGACAGGTTGGTGGACAAGTCAAATTCCAAAAGCTTCTTACTCCTACTAATTTCTTCGTATTAAATTCGTTGTGAGTTCCAAGGCATTCGAAGTCTTACCCCCGGGAGTGGAATGGACTTCATTGTTCATTGTCTTTTTTGTGGTCGCCGCTATTAATCCTGGCTACACAGGTGACACAGTGGTGGGACTGTGTGGTGGGCCCCCGGTTCGATCAAATAAACCAGATGAACAAAGTGGTGCTCACAGTTAGTCAATAATAAAGATAATATAGTGATTCCAAGTTCTACACAGAATTTTAAGGTATTGTTCAGAAATTTTTACCCATCTGATATGAATCGGTGACCGTCACCTATGATGCTTGTAATGACGAGCAATAATATTATAATGTTATAATAAAGCACTTGTGATGTTCCACGTTATTGTTTTTTTTTTTTTTTTATACTACATCGGGTGTCAGACAAGCATACGGCCCGCCTGATGTGAAGCGGTTACCGTAGCCATATTAACGCTCGCAACATAAAATATCGCTCGCGCGCCGCCACCCCCGCTACCAACGCAGCATCTCCTTCCTTCTGGTGACCTCACTCACTCGCAGGAACACAACAACCCTCAAGGGAATTGTTATTTGGCTGCGGTATTCTGTGAGGTGGAGGTACATTCCCCAGTCGGGTAGCTTACAAATTGCGCTCCCTACCTCTCTTTTCGCCAGAGCTTCGTTTGTCAGTCAGCAGGGTGCACCGCGAGCAGGTGAAGTTGGCTTTGGTTCAAAGATGTTGATGAACCACTTACACCACGTCGGGTAGCAGACAAGCATACGCAACATAAAATATCGCTCATGCGCCGCCACTCCCGCTGCCAACGCAGCATCTCCTTCCTTTCTGGTGACCTCACTCACTCGCAGGAACACAACAATCCTCAGGGGAATTGTTATAGAGCTTCGTTTGTCAGTCAGCAGGGTGCACCGCGAGCAGGTGAAGTTGGCTTTGGTTCAAAAATGTTGATGAACCACTGACACCCCAAAATGTTTAATTTAATATTACCGACCGGTTTCGCCGCTAAGGCATTATCAAGGTAACAGATGTTGTTTGTGTTTCTGACGACCCTAGCGAATCTGTGAGGATACCTGGTCAATACTTCGTGCACCACTATCCCTGCTGCTAGTAACTTTTAGTTTTTCTATGCTCTTCAAATCTTTAGAGCCATTTGACGAGCCCGGTGGTCGAATGGCTAGCAATGGCTTCTTTGACTCCGGGGTCGCGGGTTCAATCCCCGCACAAGACAAATATTTGTGTGCACGAACATGCCTGTTTGTCTTGGTCTGAGTGGTTTCTATGTATTATATTTATGTGTTTACTAAAAAAAAGTATCTAAGTATAATAATATCAATTATATCTAATACCATAGTACAAGTTTTGCTTAGTTTGGGACTAGATGTCAGTGTGTGTATTATCCTGGTATATTAATTTATTTATTTTCATAACATATACGTAACAATTATACATCCCCTTTGATAGCGTATAATATATACGATATTACTAAAGTTAAATATCAAAAACGCTGAAATTATACCCAAATTTCGTAACAGCCCAAAAATATAAAACATTAATTTCTCAACTGTAATTTTGTGAAACAGTCGTGCACACGCAATTGTCAGTGATAATTACGTACAATTATTAAAGTGCAGTCAAACTTGTGACCAGCTGTCCGTTTTCCTAAGTAAAACGTCTCTACTTTTATTTAAGCGGTAGACTGCCTCAGGAATTAAAACTGCCACTGCATGGAAAAGTCACAAATTTTAATATAACTTTATGTTGTTGAATTTAAACTTCAATGTATGTTATTTTAACTTAAGAAACTTTTGGGGGTGTAAGTTGTTCATCAAGATCTTTGAACCAAAGCCAACTTCACCTACACATGGGGCACCCTGCTGACTGACAAACGAAGCTCTGGCGAAAAAAATAGGGTAGGGAGCGTAATTGTAAGCTACCCGACTGGGGAATGTACCTCCTCCTCACAGAATACCGCAGCCAAATAACGATTCCCTTGAAAGTTGTTGTGTTCCTGCGAGTGAGTGAGGTCACCAGAAAGAAAGGTAGGAAAATAAATAATTTCTTTGAGGGTTGTTAGGTTTCTGCAAGTAAAAGAAAACATAGTATAAAAAAATAACAGTGAGTGACGAGCCCGGTGGTCGAATGGCTATTTTTACTCCGAGGACGCGATTTCGATTCCGGCACAGGACAAACATTTGTGTGCAGGATCTGTTTGTCTTCGTCTATGTTTTGTATCATATGTATATATTTATTAATAATAAAAAAATGTGTTCAAGTATTGTTATCAGTTATCTAGATCGTACAAGCTTACGTGGCGCTATGTAATTTGTCCAGGAATATTTATTATTTATATTTAGATAGATAGATAGAATATGCTTTATTTGCATAATACAAATTAGAAGGACAGTGAATCAATAAATTATTACAGGGTTGTATTTATGCAACAAGGCGGCCTTATTGCTGAGAGCAATATTTAGTTATCTAGGACTTATAAGTTTTATTTATTTTGAGATTGAGAGAGAGGGGTGATATGAAAATTCAGTCGAGAATTATTTATATTGTTAATTATTAAATAGATTTTTAAAGTCACTTTTTCCCGTTTTTCTTCTATAGTCGTCCCTTTATTTGGCAGCACGGTATGACGACACACTTGTTGTCGCACTTCTATCGCCAAACTTCCAACATTCCGCCGTTTATGGGCCATCTGCTGCCATAACGACTGTACTGTATTACCACAATCATTTTATTATTTTGCTACGTTTTTGGCTCGTCTAAAAGACTTTAAAGTCGGCAATAAATTTGGTATTAGTTCATTGAATCAATTGATGGACTATTTCGGTTTAAACATCTTTATTACTCATAAGAACAAATTACAGTTCACTTAAAATTTGCAGTATTTAGGATTTCTATTTTACATAATAAGTCGGCAATACGATCAAACAGTACAAGTAAAAAATTAAACTAAACAGCAATCTCACTATAAATGTTTGCCGTGTTCAAAGTCAATCTATTTATGTTGACTGTTTTATGTAATAATTATTTTGAAAAAACCTAATAATTATTCCTTAGACCAAACAATAGTCTCGATGCTGTTTTCCAAGTCACCCAGCATTAATCTCGATATTCACGAAATAGATACTTTAACGTGGGTTGAAATTTGACGAGACGCTGTATTAATTAATGCCGTCCATTAGCAACGCTTGCTCTCGGAGAGAGCTCTATCGGTCTAAATGCAATTAGTTCACGAGACTCCGCGCGACACCGCCCTCACTAAATATAATTCGCGCCCTAATAACATTAATTCTGCTGAGTATACGGAAGAAATTTTAGTTCGGATGTTAGAAACTTTAAATTAACATTATCTTGTGCGGACGTAATTATTTTAAAGTGAATCCCATCTAGAAATAGTTTTCGGTGTTTCTTTCATATGCAAGTGTCCTACATACAACCGCCCGCCGTTTTTAGATATTTTCAATGCAATTCTAGCACGTATAAACTTACGAGAAACTTGCGAAATTCACCATTGCTATTCTTTTTTTTTTGTTTTTAATTTCTGCAGATAAATGCACTTTATTCTCTAATATAATTTACCTACTTCTACATTTATACGTACAACTAAAAACGGTGGGTGGGTGGATACTTATCTGTATGCTAATTTGCATATAAAAGAAAAAAAAAGCAATGAAAAAGCCGGCTGACATATCTTTACAATAGATCAGGGTTCGGAAATATTACACGAAGTTGCTTACTATACTAGTTATAATTTTTTAAAAGAAATCACTAGACCCTAAAAGTACTAGTTTTATTTGTACCAAACAAAATTAAATCGGGCGTGTCTTCTAATCCTATTTGTCAAGCATGTTCACCTCTTAGCAGTTCAAACCAAAAATGTATTGAAAAGTTTGTTGCGACGCACCCTATATAAATAGCATGATTACTCATTTCGGAGTTTTGAACCAGTGCACTGTAGAGCAACATTTTGTCATGTCTATGCAAGTTCGAGCGAGAGTAAACGGCATTAGGAGTTGCTTCAGTTCAATGGTTCGATTAGACAGACAGCTCTGAGAAAAGCGCACCCAGTTCATAAGCGGACGCGATATAATATTATATTAGAAAAAGATCAGAAACGTTCAAAAACTTTTCATTAGTTTTTTATGTGATATATTTTGTTTATACTACGTCGGGTGACAGACAAGCATACGGCCCGTCTGATGTGAACCCAACTAGAAAAACTGTGATAATAGGCAACTGCCTATTATCACAGTTTTTCTAGTTGGGTTCACATCAGACTGAAGTACTGACTGGTAAAAAACTTTTTACCAGTCAGTACTTCAGTAGTGATATTAAAGTCGTTTTTTACACTTATCGCCGTTAGTTCAATATCTATGTTTTGAAATACTTATTACCTGTATAAGTTTATACAGTTAAACTGTAATATTAATTTGTCGCATAAACGTTTACTTCATTATAAAATACGAGTATATATAACACAGCTGTAAATTATGGTATACAGTAGGTTTCATTTTTGCCTCAAAACGCTTCTGCCTCTAAATTGTAACTGCTTCCAAGTGTCGGTGCCGGGTCTAACGCAAATTATTAGCACAACTGTAACCCCTCCCTACCTTTCTTTCGTCCGGCTCCGCTCCGCGAACTCTCAATAGATTCATTAAGACTCTAACGAGATCTCCTAAAGGGAATCACGAATGCTTTGTTTCTACAAATGCGATTTATTTTGTTTGCTCCACAGTATTGCTCAGACCCCACTGGTGGAAAGACTACAATATAAAAATAAAATGAAATTAGTCTGTGCTAGAAATTAAATTTGCTCACTGACTTAAGAAAATGGAAGAAAAATATTCAATCTAGAGATCAAAAGTCAAAATGACCTACAATTCATTAGAGGTTTAAGTAACTAATGTAGTCTAATGCTAATGAAAAACAAAAACAATTCACTATAATGAAAATCAAAAACATTTTACCAACTAATAATTAATACTATTCAGACTATATCTGAATCTAAAGGTTTGTTTATTTATAAAACTTCATTGCATTCAAAGACATAAACTTAAACCATGTTATCCTTGGAGGAATCTTTTCCAGTCAAGCGTTGCTATTGAGTAGCCGAAAGTAAAGTGCGTTTCCTAAGACATTTTATACCACGACCAGTGAAATTGTGGAATCAACTTCCCTCAGCAGTATTTCTGAACAATTATGACATGGAAGCATTCAAGAACAGAGTCTATATTTCACTTAAAAGGCTGGCAAAGGATCGGTAACACCTTGGTGTTGCTGATCTCCATGGGCGGTGGTGATTGCTTTCCACCAGGTGACCCACATGCTCGTTTGCCCCCTCTCATATAAAAAAGGCGAATGAAACTTGTGACTGGCGATTTAGGAAATGTAACTACTTTTATTAATAGTTAAAAAAAGAAATAATAAATGTAATTGATGCATAAGCTAACATGAAACACGAAACACAAAGGTTTTAATTTTATGCGACTAATAAGTTACAATGTCATTTTACTTCATTTTAATTATTCACACATATTCGCGGTGCCAGTAATTCGCGCATTTTCTGTGCATTTTCATTGCATTGTTAATGAAATTTAGCGAGAAAGGGCAATTCTCATAATTAAAATGTAGTCAAAATTCTGTTCCGATCCAATGTTGATGTCACAAATGTCAAATTTGGTATCTTCGTAGCACAATGTCAAATTTCAAAGTTTAATTAAATTAGGATTATATCCAAATATGACCGGAAACTAAACAAACTAAGAATTTTATTTTGCAGTTAATAAGGTTTTATAGTAATTATATACTAATGAACACTTGGCCGTGTGGTTTCCGGCAGACTAGAATAGAATCACTGCGTCTCTTCCCGTGGATGTCGTACAAGGTGACTAAGGGAAATACATTATAAAACATCGATCAGGATCTCCCCAACCCGTTTGGCCAGCGTGGGGAGTGTAGGCCAAATCCTCCTTCTGTCTGTGATGGACGAGAGAGGGTCGTGGTAATGGAGACTAAAATGACCTGATGATGATGATGATGATACTAATGAATGAAATTAAGTAATCAATTCACAAGTCTATCTCGATCCGATCAATTTTCATTCTGCGATCGTAAAATATTTACAAAAATTGGTCTTCAGATCTATGCCATTATTACAAAGGTACAAAGTATTGTAATTTTAATATGTATGTAGTAGTAGAAATAAAGTTTTTTATTATACAAATATTAAGTCACAATAGTATAGTAATAAACACAATTAAGATAACAATAAATACAACATCACATCAAACTTCTCAAAGGGGCCTCTACGCGTTGGATTCACCATTGGAGTTGGACCCGTGATTAAAAAGAAAAGGAATATAATAATACACGACTACAATCTACTTAACACTGTTCTGCTTCAACCTATATTCATTCCACCACTGGGATACGAATCTCGACTCAATCGAAGGGAAGTTTAGAGCACTCTCCACCACTCTGGCGAACTGCGGGTTGACGAAGGCCAATGTTTTCAAGCCAACGAAAGGCCAATGACTTGGCTTAATGACTATCATCTAATGACAACAACCGGAACCGACGGCTTGACGTATCCTCCGATGCATGCTATTATAGTAGTTTTTTAAAAATTGGCTTCCAAAATTGTTATAAGTTGACAGTAATAAATGTATTTAATAATTCTTACCTTAAAAGTGTATACAGAGGTACAAGAAAAATACACACCGCCGTAAAAGTAGTCCTGGGCTGTAAATTTGAACCTAACAACCCTCTTCGAATTTAGCTTGTAACTTATCAGCTTATGCATTACGAATCATTATTTTATTTTAGTCTACTCTCATTAAATATTTCATGATCAAATTTTAATGATTAACGAATTATTCAAAATGTAAATGATACAACGCATAATTTTCGACAATATTTACTATAATTATTTGCGCATGGCGAATTTAATAATTTCATTAGTACAGAAGTGTCTGGTTACAACTGCTATTTGAATTTGAAACTAATCGCCGATAAAAGCCCAATTAAAACAAACATCGCTGAAACAGAATATAATGAGACCAATTATAAATGCAAGCTTCATTACATAGTTTAGTGCAAAACCGTTGTATACCAATAATGGTCAGCATAATAATGATTGACACCACAGAATAGTTTAATATGCGACACTAATAACTCAATATTCTGAATTTCTGAGCTTCGATCATTAATTAATACTTGATCAAAGGTTCTGAGCAAATATTTTGCAACTGAAACGAAATTGCGCGTAGTAAAAAGTTCGATAAATCCTACGTCTGTCGAACCATTGAAAACTGGAACGCCTTGCTAGGACATGTGTTTCCTCCTTAGTACAACATGGGATCCTTCAAACGAAGCAAGAAGAAGGACCTCGTGAGCCAGCATGGCAGTATCAACTGACAGAACACTGAAGTTTGAAATTTTGGAAGGCAAATTCCAAAAGCATACTCCTACTAATTTCTTCTGATTAACTTCGTTGTGAGTTACAAGGCAGCCGTAGTCTTACCTGGACTGCAATGGACAACACTGTTCATTGCCTTTTTTGGTGGTCGCCGCTGTTAATACTGGCTACACAGGAGACACAGTGGTGGGAATGTGTGGTGAGCCCCCATCCTGATGACAGAATACTGTTGTCTTGTCTTTATGCTGAGTTAATTAAAAAAAAAAAGGTAGAACAAGCTCTATTTGGAAATGTGAGGCTAAAATGCCTTCATTAAATGGCATGCGGTGAATGTACGACAAATTTTCAATTGAGATGACATTACGACGTCCTATTTTCTAAGGATACGTTTACACTTGTTGACAATAAAACCAATCCAGCATTTTTTTATTACATAAATAATATTGCGCTAGAACTCTTGAACCACTACTGCGTTAATTTCACTGGAACTAATTAAAACTATCGCGAGCAATAAAAAAATAGTGCGCCATCATGTTCTGTCTGCATTTGATGCGTAGGTAGATATAGCGTAGCGCAGACTGACTTGGAAGCAACGTGAAAATTCTCTTGGAGAGTTGTGACAATTACCTTTAATTAGTATAACAAAACGTGCATACCTACTGAAGGAGTTTATGTTTACACGTTGTCTTAAGTCATTGGACCAATGACTCTGACCAAACGTCAGTAAGCCCTATGATAAGAAAGCAATATCGACAACTGACAAAAGTTAAAGTGAAGTTTAATGTAGATCTAGCATACTAAACATATTTTCCTAATTTTCAAAACTAACATACCTACTGTATACTAGTATGTACTGTATAAGTAGATATTTCATCATTATTTCTGCGAAGAATGTCCACAGGTGAAAATACATAGTTGGCCTGTCTTAGACTTTCTCATATACCTGGGAATGTAGAAAATACGTTTATTTCAACTTCACACCCATAATTCAAATTTATAATAAATTCACATAACATTGTACAATTCAGATGTGATGTTGAAACTTAGGCCCACGCTGAGGGATCATTGCTGGGATCACAAAATAATCTCAGTCCTGATTTTTCAGTGCAGGCCAAAAGTGATAATACCCATTTTGCCGATGCAAAGATAACAAATAATTTAATTAACTATAAAAAAAAAGAAAGCAACAGCATTATAGAAGACAAATTATACCAATATTTCCTTCGCTGAACCATACACAGACAATAGAATACTGGCAACATTTCGCAACAGAGGTAACCAAGATACAAGATATGACCAACCGAAGTCATTCAATATGTCATCATCAATTTTCCAATTTTATAATTATTAAGAAATAGGAAGTGATGTGTTGCAAATGGTACAAACCAGGGACCCCTACTGCCGAAGCTGAAGCCGATACCCATCGATTTTTTTGATTGCGAATATCAAACTTTAGCTTAGATAAGATATGGTACCAACGTTTAGCTTAGTTGGTAGAAACTCTGGAGCTCTATCGATTAGGCTGAAGATGTTTATAAATAACTTAAACGTAAGACCTAATTTTCGAATCAAAATATTCGATGGTAATCCGCTTCTGTTTCGTCGGTAGGGCCTCAGTATATAGTCATCGCAACAACACAGCCCATGTGATCAGTAATAGTGAGAAGAGAAAGCAGATCAATCAAAATAAAATGGCTATGTCACAATATAGTTAGAATTCTTACAAAATCTAGGAGAAACTCATAATACGAGAGATATGACGAGACGAGCTCGGTGGCGTAGCGGTCAATGACGCGGCTTCGACACCAACGCTCGTGGGTTCGATTCCCACATAGGACAAACATTTGTGTGCATGAACATGTCTGTTTGTCTTAGTCTGTGTGTTTTCTATGTATCATAAGTATGTATTTACACGAAAACAAAAATGTATTTACATATGTTTATCAGTTGTCTAGTACCCATAACACAAGCTTCGCTTACTTTGGGGCTAAATGGCGCTGTGTAATTTGTCTGACAATATTTATTTATTATTTATTGATTAATACATAGAGCACAATGGTATACCAGCATTCCAATTGATTTAATGCTCGCATGTTGTGAAAAAACCGAGGTAAGATAGTTAAGTGTTGTTATGTATGGGAATGTTGATGTAACATTCCCAAACATAACCACGCATAAATAAATAAATATTCCTTGTCAAATTACACATGACCATCTAGTCCCAAACTAAGCAAAGTTTGTACTCAAGGTACTAGATAACTGATATAATACTTAAATACATTTTTTTTAAATACATACAATACATAAAAAATACTCAGATCAAGACAAATAGACATGTGCATGCACACGAATATCTGTCTTGTACGTGGACCTCGGAATCAAAGTGATCATTGCTAACCATTCGACCACCGATCTCGTCAAATAAATATAGATAGATTCTATATTCAGGGGATAGATATAATCGATTATATAAATTAATCCATGCATACAATATTTACGCATTTCATTCACCATTTCGTATGCAAATATCGACATTAAACACCTTCGTAGCGGTACTAAAAATAAATCGAACGGAACAGTCGAGTCGTCAAATCAAAATTTGGGGGAGCGAGGTATTTTTCAAGTCGACTGCAACTTCGCGATAAGCCGCACAGAAAATGTGACCGAATTTCAATCAAATTTATGAGTTATAATAATGATTATAGGTACTTTATCTGAGCAACGCATAAAATTTGCAATTCCAGTGAAAAGGTGAACTCTAGCGTAACAAATTCGCAGGCAATCGTAAGCCGTTGATAACGTCTCGTGAATTAATCTTGAGGAAAAAATAAGGGTGGCGGCCGAATGAAATGAAACATTCATATATTAATCCGTATTTGTCAAAGCTAATATTTATCGTTTTGTGAACAACTGAGTAATCTTTACCGTGATCAATTCATTATTTTTTATAATAAATGTTCTTCTTCTTTTCGTTCATCTTCGAATTGAATCGGCGTCATGAATCCTTATTAATCCTACTGCTGGGATACGGGTATCCCCTCAATTGAAGGGGTTTAGAGCTTATACTCCGCCACGCTGCTCAACTGCAGGTTAGTGGAGGCTAGTGTTTTCAAGTCGCCTAAAGGCCACTGACTTGGCTTAACGACTGTCATTTAACGACAACAGCCGGGACCGACGGCTTAACGTGCCCTCTGAAGCACGGAGGAGCTCGAGATAATATAAACCCATCCATGGACAGGCTACGGTCGACGTTGATTAACTTGCGTGTTCGATTAGACTGACACACGCAACGACGCCATCGAACTCCTCAATTCGAATTCAGTCATCATTACATAATTAATATTAGTAATATAAAATTAAAGTATAATCATCATCATCATCAGGTCATTTTAGTCTCCACTACAAGAGCACGTTAGTCAGGAGGATTTGGCCTACACTCCCCACGCTGGCCAGATCTGGCATCGATCAGGCCTCCCCAGGCCTGATCGATGCTTTATATTGTATTTCCCTTAGTCGCCTTGTACGACATCCACGGGAAGACACGGAGTGATTCTATTCTAGTCTGCCGGAAACCACACGGCCAAATTAAAGTATGTGAAATTATAAAGTGTTTAAAATGTCGAATCCAACCGGTATTCACGATTCAGGGAATCCAATTCATTCAGGGAAAAATTCACCTGCTGTTTTTCAAGTTGACCAAGACAACTATTTAAATAATAATAACAATGGGATGAATAAATTTGGAAAACGCAACAGAACATCTCAGCAAAAATCATTTACAATGCACAATTCCAGGGCACGGTTTTTACCATTACCATATGGTATTCTCGGTGCTGAGATCTGCGGCGATGTTTAGTTCGGAATTCACCTGACGGAGAAGGTCAAACTGGCGTTCAAGAAACTCGGTATGCTCAACGAAGCAAAACCATAATACTTCAGTTTGTCACAAATACTTTCATTGTATAAGACCCAAGCCTGATCTGATATAAGTATCAATTATTGTCACCTAGGGATCGGAGCATCGGGATACCAGCTTAGACGAGCTATTAGAATTGCCGATGAAATGAACCTTAACTAATTTACCGATTCAAAGAAGAGTCTGTCTCCCTTTGTGTGTTCTACATATTATACAAGGGGCTGTGCAACAGGTTTTCGATATGATGTCAACGGTCTTCTTCTATAGTCGCATTGCTCGCCTTCGACACGGAATTCATCCTCACACTCATCACCAAGAGCCAAAGTAGTCGCAGCCCGTGAGATTCCAGAGAGAGTTTTCCCAGAAGAGTACAGTATGAAGTTTTTCAATAAATGCTTGAAAGAGTTTTTGCCGGATCTGCAACGCGTTAATGATAACTCTGACATCGCAAGCGTCGCCTAGTGGCTACTATGAAGTGGCTACTATGTAGGTCGTATGCATGTTTTCCATTATAGTATATAAGAAAAATATTATTATGTCAATTATAGAGTCAACGAACTCTTTAACAGAATAAAAACTTATCAGATGCAATAACTTATTATAACACTTAGTAAAAGTCAGTGAATAAAATCTTTGTTTCCAACCACCCGGGGTGCTGGACCGCTCACAGCGATTGAAATTTAAAATATTGTACCCTTTGCCATTATTCGAGCTTATTCACCCTTGAAATATCCCTGGGGGCCACCAGGTACAACGATTGGGGAAAATATTTTACACTTGTTACTAAGGATGTCGCTTTTAAGTTTACCATTAAAGGATTGTAATTGCGAGAGAATTTCAAACTTAAACCCGCGGGGTAGAGTTTGAAATTGCAAAACGGTGTTTAAGCGCGGGGATAAATTTATGAAAAGCACTTAATTAGTATGTCGAGAATGAAAAATTGTTATTGAAACTGGTTTGATTGAACCGGCGCCTCATAACTGTGTCATTTTTGATGTGACAGTAATGAAAACACGATTAATCATTGGTGCACTCTCGCATTCGGAAAGAGCGTCGCGTGATGCTGCAATTTGTGCATACAGCTGCGTTTTGTTATCGCCTTTTAGCGTTCATTAATGCGGATTTAAATTAAACGAAACGCAGTTCGGTTCTATTTCGTCTCGACTTGCGCTTTTAAAAGGTTTTTGTAATTAAGTTGTTACTTTTAGCAACGTTTATGATGTAATTAAATTCAATCATTATAATGCTCATTGTATTACAATCATTTTTCTTCCTTTGTAGCGGTCCGATAGTATAGTATAGTCACTATTAGTAGTAGTTGTTGTCAAAATTCTACACTTATGAATTTATATTAACATCTTACATATATTTTAAACTTATATTTTTTCATCGGTGGCGTTTTTCCATTTTAGATGTTTTGCGCACTTCCTTCGGTCATTCGGCAATTTTCCCCATCATGTTCGTAGATTTTTTCTGTGTGTGTGTATAATAACGGCTAGGGCAGACTGGATTCGTTCGCGTGGTTGAATCTAGTCTGTTCACAACTTATTACACACTATGTACCATAGCTTCTATGCAAGTCTGACATCTTTTTTTAAAGTTTCATACATTACGGTTCGTGTACACGTTACGCAAGGTGAACCTTATGCACACGCAACCGATTTGCTCCAACCTTAACGCACAAAACCAAACCATTAATTACCACCACCAAAGCATTACTGCTTCAATATCAAAAGATCCTGTGCTATGCAACTACATATCATACACTTACTTGAAACCTGTCACTTGAAACAGTCTAATGAAGTACTTAGACGGTTAGCTATACATAAGTCATTAGACTGTTTCAAGGAAATAATCTGCGTATCCCAGGTTCATAGATGTTCCAGCTATCATGCTAAATCTTAAGTGTTTTATTGTCTCCTTTGGACCCATATAGCCCATTTGTGTCAAAAGCACCAAATTAGGTACATAATTGCTTATTGGCTGTCAAATCACAAATACGGCCTGCTTTATTATAGCTCTTTTTTTCATAATATTTAATTGTAAAGTTAAAGAGAAAACGTCGTAACAACTAGTAAATAAAAAGAACAGAAAAGCAAAGAGATTTCCCTCTTTTTTTACAATATGGTCACAACTTACATTTACGTCCTTGTTGAAGTTAGATCACTTTTATGATTGTCCAACCAAATAATATTTATTGTTTGCAACAATAACTAAATTAAAAAATGATTACAGACTTCTAAAATTTTAAGTGCATGTAAAGAAGAATCAGAAAGCATATCAATAAACAAATACCAAATTTCGAACGTTCGAAAAATACACGTTGATGCCGTTGTACATCAAATGAGCGTTGTATCAATAATCAAACCAAATAATAATAATTTAATTAGTTTGGTGTTATCAAAAAATAGCTGAATTTCATCTGCAACGGTGGACTGCTATGCCTACTTTAGTAGTGTAATTACTTAATAGGTTGATGACGTCACACTGTGACTCACACAGTAGAAATATAAGATGCAAAAATTCGTCAGCAACACAAACCTTCCTGGTAGCTCAGTTGGAAGAGCACTCGACCGGTCATCGAGAGGTCGTGGGTTCAAATCCCACCTAGGGGGGGCAGGTGAATTTTTCCATTTTTCAAAAAATATTTATCCGGCAAGTTGGCCAAGACAACTATTTGAATAATAATAATTTAATTAGTTTGGTGTTATCAAAAAATAGCTTAATTTCATCTGCAACGATGGACTGCTATGCCTACTTTAGTAGTGTAATTAATTAATAGATTGATGACGTCACACTGTGACTCACACAGTAGAAATATAAGATGCAAAAATTCGTCAGCAACACAAACCTTCCTGGTAGCTCAGTTGGAAGAGCACTCGACCGGTCATCGAGAGGTCTTGGGTTCAAATCCCACCTAGGGGGGGGGGAGGTGAATTTTTCCATTTTTTCAAAAAATAATAATCAAACCGTCTCATCCATAAAACAGAGTCCGATGTGAAAGCTAGTTAGATAAGGAATATAAATTGTTTTTAGAATTTTCGTATTTTATTTATTTTCAAATATTTAGAATCTAATAACGTTACATCTGTCATTAGCCAACGAACAATACAGATCGATCGTTATTCTATGGATGTGTCGAAACTATCCAACACTAATTAAAATAATATTAATTTGGACTAACTGAATAATTTATCAGTAACATCAGACAGACAATAAACACAGCAATATAGTTAAACAATTAAGCAAATAACTCCACTCATTAGTTCCCAAATCAAATCCTCGCTGAGGGCTAAGCTGAGCCCGCATAGCCCCGCATTACGTCCAGCCCACTGAGCGGAATCCCAACGTTTACTTGATAAAATAAATTTGAACAAAACAAACGCATTCATTGCGGCTATATGAATCTATCTCTCTGAAGTTGTGCCAAGTGGCATGGAAGTGGAAAAATAGAAGCGGAACCGGGAGCAGCTAATATACGCATACTTCACATTCTACTGATGACGTAGATATGGGAAGGGAAACTATACGTTAACAATTAGGCCCTATGTAATGTTGAAGTGCGGCCATGCAAGAATTTTATTAATATCTGATTGGAAGGTATTTTCTAGCGTGACTTCATTCGTGACATCACGGGTGCGAGAATATGAAAAATAACTAATCGGTAAGTAATTTATCAATATATATAATATACCATACATGTATATAAACTGTAGAACCAGTCATTAAAAAATACCAATCGAGGGAAAGAAACAAAATAATAATAATAATATTTTTTGGGCACTGCACGTATTGTGAGGAGGTTCCTCAGTCTGTCGCCCTGACCACCGGCGCCACTGGCATATGTCCCGCGCCGGCGGTAACTTTTTATAAATATTTGTATTTATAATGTTGTATTTTTTTATTTATATTGTGAATACAAATGTTGTTAAAAAATAATAGTAAATAAATAATTGGTTTGCCACATGGTAACAGAGATGGAAAAAAATGTATTTAAGACTAGTGCCCTGTCGTGGCTTCTCACGACTAGAATTCTATTGGTTATCGTGGCGTACGATAGTAAAGGTTCCGGTCGGCATGACTATTTTCCGACATTTTCTAACATTATCAATATTTTACTGCTACTTTACACAAAACCCAAATGAATTAAATATACGAGTAGATGGAAACGACAAGTGATCTTACTGAGTTATTTTCTAAACTATACAAGATATTTAAAAATAAATTACTGTTCCTAAAAGTGCTTCACGAGCTCTGATAAATGGTATAATAAAGTTTATTAACTAAACTATCCGAAAATCGATATGAGTCATCGTAGCCTATGTACGCTCGCAACACCAGAAGTATTATTATTACACACGCGTTTCCGACCCAGTAAAAATCCCTTCACGCTCTTCTTGAATAACTCCATGATTCAGTAACATATTTCTGATTTCCTAAGTGTAATTCAAACATATATACCACGGAGCTGTTTGATAGATTATATTATATAGGTATGTTAGTATTAAGTAATAATATATGGCGAAACATCTGCACGTCAGTTGAAATATAGGAAATTACACGAGGATATATGACAGACATTAGTTAGCGGTCACTTGTAGCTGACGCTAGTCAAATCGAGGCATCTGCGGGCACGCTTTGTAAATTTGGTATCCATTCGTAATACAAACTCGAGTAACACCTAAATGAACTAAACATTCGTTTGTGTATTTAATATCTGGGTGACTAAACTTACCTCGATGTTTTTTAGGAGAAAACATTTTTTGCCAAAAAGAAAGACTTTATAAGTCTCCGTAATCTTTATAAGCCCCTTACTATAAAAAAAAACAACAAAATATATAGTACACAAAAAGGAAATGCAAAAGTTGACCTTTTAATAGTATAGGCATAAAGAACATAAAAACTTTGCATTGCTGATAGTAGCTTACCAATTCATTGCATTTTCAAATTCTAATAATCTTAGATACTCGTAGTATCTATCTAATAATCTATAACCTACCTACCATTTGAGAATCGTCCCTTGTCTTGTCGTGTGATTTAATGTCTTAAAATTAAATTTATAATAAAGTTAATACAACTAGGTACATTAAAAACTAAAATTATAATAAAATACACAGAAAAAAATCATCATCTCGATAGGGGGCCATCAGCACGAGATTTATTCAAGGAGGTTGCCAAGAAGCTGGTCTTGACTTCGGGTGACCAAAGGGCTGGCCAATATCTAGGCCAAAATATTTCCATCGCCATACAGCGTGGAAATGCGGCCAGCCTTTTGGCCACATTCCCCGAAAATTGTCGGGACAATTAATATGGTAATGATATTTTATTTTTATTTTTTCTGTGTATTTTATTATAATTTTAGTTTTTAATGTATTAATTTTATTATAAATTTAATTTTAAGATATTTATAAATAATTTTAGTTTTGTAATTTAATTAAGTTTTCTATAGTTAGATTGTATTTAATTAATTTAGTTGTTTATTCATTCGTTAATAAAACAAATTTAATGTCTTGTGATATTTTCTTCACATTGTAAAGAAGCAAAATCAAATTCCAGAGTCTTTTACATGTACTCATTTTTCTGATTAATTATGAGTTCCAGACTAGTAATGGATTTACAATTGTGCTCAGCCCCCTTACCACCATCTCTTATTGCGACTCAATAACTGAATAGATTGCTTATTCATACCAATGAATAAGCGACTCTATTTCAAATGGAATAGAGTCGCTTATTCATACCAATGAATAAGCGACTCTATTTCAAATGGAATAGAGTCGCTTATTCATTGGTATGAATAAGCAATCTACTCAATTATTGAGTCGCAATAAGAGATGGTGGTAAGGGGGCTGATATTTAAAAGTAGCTTTACTACATTTATACATTGGGCCCTTTCGGTTACTTAGATACACTTCTTATAAATAATGGAAAATGATAACATGAGCCACAAAAAATATTAAATGAGCCACAGAAATACTAGGTGAAGGTTAGGTTTGGTATGTTTTATATCAACTTCAGTCGCCAAATCGGTATAATAGTCGCCCACTTTCACAGTCGGTTTATTACTACGCATAAATAATATTCTTATTGTCAGATTTTCATTTACAGGAACGGCAATACGTGAATGATCGTTCTAGTATTGCAAGCGTTCATAGCCGTCCTTAGCCTATAGCAGTCGCCATAACGACTGCTTACCACCCATACTGGTCGTATACTTCTTTGCCTCCTTAGTAGTATTAACAAAACCTTCACTTCTAGAGATCGCGACACCAACAGACATACAATAACTTGCTCTAATTCGATTACAATACTGTAGTTTTCTATGAAAATACAGCTTCCTAAAAATGTATTTAGATTTTATCATGTACTGACAATCCCCCAATTTCGTTCACGTGAATTCTCCCAATACGGAGTGGTCTCGCCCCCGAGGTTGTGGCGCAATGGAAAATAATCAGAATCTCAGTTTTATTGATAATACAACTGACACAATAATTGAAATCATACCAGCGTTTAACAGTATGCTATGAAACTATTAATTTGCGTTGGATGTCTGACGATTTGTCATACTCGTACATAGTTTAATCGATATATTAAGGCAACGCTTCGTCTAGACCTCAATTATTTTAATAATCATTATACGATAATTTAGGCAAATAATTATGATACTCTGGTACCTAACTAAATTAATTTAACAATTTTGTATTTAGAACACCACAAAGCATTTTATAGAAGACACACTTATCTTCTAATATGAAATTAATACTAAAATTGATAAGGATAATAATTATATTCGCTTTTAAGTTGATATGTCAAATAATTGCTATAATAGACTTGACGTTCCAAACACTGTTAAATATTTAATAAATATTTTTTATCATTCTGAAAGTATCGAGCACTCAATCGCTGAATTTAAATTTCCAACTAAATTTAATCCGAATTGAAGTGTCAAGCGTAACGAGAGAGTCACTCTAGTAGGGTGGCCATTCGTTAGTCTAACTCTTTTGGTAAAACGACCCCAGGATAAGCCGGCTGCAATGTTAACATTCTTTTCAATAATGATGGAGGGGAGATCTGAGTACCCTGTGTCTTGTTTATTGGATTTTTTGTTGCAATCTACATATGAATGGGAACTACAATCTGTTGGGCTTTAAAATGAATGGAGTAGAACTTACTTTGTTAGTATAATCTCTATTGTATTGCCAATTATGTTTACTTTTATATCATCTTTTTTAAACATTTATAAATTATGCACTCATCTATGGTAACATTTTTCTTTATATTTGTTTTTAATTACTAAAACAATATAGATTACTGGAATAGTTAAACAAAAGTACAAATGTAACTAGTAAATTACTAAGTAAACTACATTTTACTCTATGTGTAATTAATAGAAACTTTTCGACTCTAAGACTTCCCTGTCGCTTTAAACTTTGTAAAGTAACAACACGCGTGTTGGTCGCTTTAATAAGTGCCGCGCATGATAAATAGGATCAAGTGTGGAGAATGCTGTCTCTCTCTTTGTGTTACAAGAGTACTTTTGTCTCTTTTCATCACCGTTTTGGGGTTCAGGATTTAATACAACGTTTGTGGACTAGAAAACTTAATGAAAGTGTGGCGGCTCTAGTTTTGAGCATCATTATCGACGGCTTTGCACGCAGATAAAAAAGGTTTGGAAACGGTATGAAAACGTATGCCGCTGTGGGGTTAAGCCAAGCGAGGTGGACCGATTTGAACATTCACGATAGATGTTTTATTTAATCCCTGATAGAATGTATTTGTTTTTCGTATTCTGTGTGTCTTGGCAATCTATTTTCAATAGCGTATACCGCAATAGACAGCTTTAGAGTTACCGTCTCTAAACACAAGCAACCAGGGTACATAACGCTTAAGCTGAAACTAATTGCGATTAAAATATTTTGATTCCAAATATAGGTCTCAGATTCTGATTAATAACAAACATATTCAGATTACTCGGTAGATGTAGAGTAGGGTTTCTTCCAGCTAAGCTAAACACAATTACCAGATTAGTGGTGAGCTGGTGCGGTTTTCTCGAAGATGGAGTGTACTTGTCCAGGCAGGTTCGACATGACCTTCACACTAAAGAGTCGTGGAAGTAGGGTTCGCTTTGGCTCTAAATATACTTCATAGTGGTGAGTCACATACTCCAAAAACACTAAAAGTATTTGATGAACCTGCATAAAAGACTGAACCTTATTCACCCCCAAAATTAAACAAGCTTGAAAATTCAAATGTTTTTTTCCGCCACTACAATAATATATAGACAGCAAACAGACCGTCGTGCACGTGGCGAAGAACCGACATCCAAACTTAGTAGTCGATCTGCAAAAGAATAATATACTGTAAGAATATAGTGGTAGAGTTAAAAATGCTTTGTTAAATTTAATGGTCTACACGATAGGTCAGGGTAGAAGAATTAGTTCCAGACACATGCATCTCTCTAATAGGGTCGGTTGGTATGGAGACGGTATAGAGGTCTTAATTTGAATTTCGAATTTGGTATTTTAATTAACTGTATTCGATAGCGGCGTAAGCAATAGTAAGTGCTATAGTAAATATTTTGAAATACAACGCTTTCTAGTCTCACTTTACACAAAGCTTCTACTATCGACACTGGACAAGATATAATCGTAGTAGTACAATTAAATAATATATATATTTTTTAATACCCAACTGAAGTTGAAGAACGGAGGGTATTTTTTAGCGTAGTTATTTTTGTCTAATTCTTTAGCATAACCGCCTAAAACATTTGACAAATTTTAAAGTATGAGAAGTCATTACTTTTATCTTAGCTATGGTTGTAACATAGGTTATATTAATTTATTTCAATGGTATCCACAAAAAGAGTCATATTTTTTTTTTCATTTTTAATTAGTACTCAGTCGCATATTATGTTCAAAATTTTTAAAATTACTTATAAAATTACTATCGCTCGGGACTTCTTATCCTATCCCGATATGCAGACAGGATTTTCAAAATTCTTTTTAACAGACGCTTAAATTTATAAGAGCTATTTGTATGCCACATTTCATCCCGATCCATCCAGTACGTACACAAAGTAACTATTAACTACTCGTCTCAACCTACTGGAGGTTGAGACGAGCTTGGGAATTTCGCAAAATCCCATCTTTACCTATAAAATATTTTACTCAAACTGAGAATAACTTTATAAAGTAAACTCATGCACAAAAATGTTATCTTGTGCAGGAATTGAAATAGTTCAATTCCCGCGTCAAAGCTATGCTTCAGCTATGCTTCTACCATCAGGCTCATCAGACAGTCAAGTGAGTAGTCACGCCAGACTATATTGCAAAAAAGTGACTCAGGTTAAATCTATTAATGTGTACCTAATCGTATACTCATCGTCATCAATCGTCGAGTTGCTAAGAGCCCTCGTAATTTTTTTGATACTTATAGCTAATGGATATCATATTAAGTACCTAGGTAGGTAATAATTTTGATAACTCATGTACTTAATATAAATCGATGGATTGGTCATGAATTCGAAAACATGTAGTTTTTAAAAAGATACGTACCTTTAGGATCACTTTTTCTTTTATTATTCTGTTTTTAATAAAAATAAATTAAAACACCAGTGACTGTACTTTGAATGTGGTATCACAAGAATGTTGTGTTTTGCGAATGTGGTCTTAAACATGATATTCTGAGAATATGTTTTGCGAATATCGTGTTTTGTGAATGTGGTGGTTTACGAATGCCTATTTAAAATATCGATATATAAAATTTCACATAAAACGTATTATTTTTTTGGTACGCGCTTTGACTGTGAATATTTTTTATATTATTAATTTACATGAAAAAAAATAATTTTAATCCCTTAAGTCAGCAGTAATTGATGTAAGCACAATAAAGGTTGGTTGAGAGAAGGTTCAGACCAGCTGTTTTGTATAGTTATATACTATTTAGTTAAGTGTTCAACGTGTACGATTTTTAAACCATGGTTTTATCCATGGTACAACAACATAAGGTATGTTCTTCCCGTATGTAGCCAAGACTATGTCACGAAATTGGATGTCAAAATCTGTCACGTTCCATACGAAATAAAGCTGATGACGTAGGAGAATTCAAATTACGTGCCCACATTTGTCGCTAAAGAACATACCTGGTGTTTTTCTACCATTGTTTTATCAATCTCAATTTTATAAATATTTTAAAAATTGAAAAATTCGGGAAGGTGAGTTTTTCCATTTTTTAAATATTTATAATATTCTGGCAAGTTGGCCGAAATCAACTATTTAAATAATAATTATTTAATAAGTTCGGTGTTATCATAAAATAGTTGAATTTTATCTGTAACGATGGACTGGTTATGCCTTGTTTAATAGTGTAATACTTAATAGGTAGATGGCGCCACACTGTGACTACACAGCAGAAAATATAAAATACAAAAATTCGTCACCATCACAAACCTTCCTGGTAGCTCAGTTTGAAGAGCACTCGACCGGTCATCGAGAGGTCGTGGATTTAACTCTCACCAAGGCGGGCGAGATCATTTTTTACCCATTTTTTTTTAATATTTATAACATTCTGGCAACTATTTAAATAATAATCTCAATATTCACTAAGTTAAAAGACGTATCCATATTTAGATTTCGATATTTAGTATTTTAACGTCATACGGCACTTAAAAACTTTACATATTCCGACTACTGCTAACTAATTACAATGATATTGATCAGTCACCATCAGACCCTGATGATTGTGAATAACAATTACTACAGTGTTCATCAACATTTGTAATTCGAGGCGACAATTATTTATATTGTCATACTCTAGTAATTAAAACTAACTTTCGTTACACGGAATGTCATTTTTTACAGTTCGAAGATTAATATAGTATTATAGGAATAGCTGAAGTTTTTTCCACGTGACAATGAAATCAATTACATTAAACTATCTGTATGCGCCGGTGAGATTCTACACGCGTATCCTGATATCTCATGCGAATTTTCTAAAATACTTTCCCAGTGGATCTCTACGTCATAATAGCAACCTGTGTGATAAATTTCCACCTGGGGCCCTACCGCCGAAGCTGTAGCCGATTACCATCGGATATTTTGATTCCGAAAATTGGTCTTAGATTACAGTTATTAACAAACATCTTCAGCTTAAACGGTAGAGCTTTAGGATTTCTACAAGCTGAGCTGAGATTACCAACAATCTAAGTCGTAGTTTAATTTTCGCATTAAAAATAAATGGGCGCCTAGGTTGGCCTACCGCCTAAGCTGAAGCCGATTCCCATCGGATTTTTTTAATGGAAAATCGAACTTCTTTTTAATTTTAAGACAGATATCTTATGTTTAATCGGTAGAGCACTTTCGTCGCTACCGGGTAAACTTATTAATATTAGCATTAATTAAACGTGAAGTTAGGTTTTCGCAGTCAAAAAATCCGAAGAGAATCGTTTTCAGCTAAGGCGGTAGGACCCCTGGTCCGTCTAGTCATGTGAGCTATGCATTGTATGTGCTCGCGGGGGCTTATTTTGTAACAGGCGCGCAATAGCGCGCGCGTTGATTTTGAAGGTTTTTACCTAATCTAGCATCAAATATTTATTTGATTTGACGAGCAGTTTACCTCGTACAGGTAATGACAATTATTTTGATATATTTTTCATTTAATAAAAGTAAATATCTACAGCAGTTAAACGATTTCTCGTTTTCCTGCTTTATTTACTTAATAAATGTACATCAGGAAAACGTTCGTTTTACTGCTGTACATTATTTATTTTTATTTTAATAACGATCGATGTTCTCGATTTTTTTTCTATCGAATAATGGAAATGTATCGAATTGAGGGATAAGGTGGATCAGGTGCTTAAATATAGCATATATATTTTTCAATGCTTCTGTAAATTTACTTTTATGCTACATCTGGTGGCAAACAAGCATATGGTCCTACGGCCCATCTGATGTGAAGCGGTTACCGTAGCCATATCAATGCTCGCAACATGAAACATCGCAACATATATGGTCATCGACAAAAACTGGTTTAAAAATCAGTTACATAATCATACATACGTCGTTAATAGATCAATAACGGTTACCTTTTGTAGATACAGAGTACTAATTCCCCATCTTGGAACCAAAGCCAACCTCGTCTGCGTATGCTACTTCTGGCGAAAGAGAGATAGGACATAGCGTAAGCATAAGTTGCCCGACTGGGGAAGTTACCCTCCACCTCACAGAATACCGCTGCCTAATAATAATTCAAAAATGCAAATAACCAACTTCTTATATACCTGCGAGTGAGTGAGATTCCCAGGAAAGAAGTAAATGATGCGTTGGCAGCGAAAGCGACGGCGCGCGAGCGATATTTCATGTTGCGAGCTCTTATATCACGACTTATATGTGGTTACACTTCGCATCAGGTGAGCCATATGCTTGTTTATCTCCCGATATAGTATAAAAATACCTATGTGAATCGGGGGCTGCTCATCGGTGTTCAACCGCTTTACATCAAGCGAGCTATATGCTTGTCTGGCATTCAGGTTGGTATAAAAAATGAACGCGAGCAATACCAGGGGCATCAATCGCACGATGCAGCCCTGTAAAAGATTCTTTTAAAAAACCGCACGTTGTTGTCTCCTGGGAAAACCTACTCCTCAACTTTACCTAGTTAAAATAAGATTATTTAAAACCTAATGGCTCGGTTTAGTGTTTTTCATTAGTATATCTAATTTAGAATTTGTAATTAAAAACACTACTATATTCGTATACCTGTAGATCCTGATGAAACAATTCCATTTGTGTTTATGCATTGTAATGAGCATTTCTGTTTTTATTTCTAAATTTAACTGTTTTAATAACCATTTAAATTTTAGTGTATGTAATTACTTAAAGTAAATTAATTCATACAAGTAATATAATTGCTTTGTCTTTAGATAAAGGTACTGGTTTTGGGAATGATATTTAGAGATCTAAACTATACCTATATACAAATTTATCCTATAACTAATAAATATTGTTATAACTAATATAATAATAAATAAATATACATAAAACAAGTTTGTAACTAAATATATTAAATAGAGATAATCTTTGTTAGAAACCTTACTAAATTTTGACTTAAATTTTACACGATTTGTTCTACAAAAAAATTGCTTTATTATATTGATTTATCAATTAGATAGTTGCCATGTTTAACAAAAAAACAAGGAAGAGGGGGTTTAGGTAATGTGTTATTAGAAACTAGCTTCTATATTCGGCATTGCCTCGAGTAAACATCCAATGGCATTAAAAGGTATCCTATACTCCAACCCAAGTTATCACGTTTTAGCCGTTCACACGTGAAAATATGAGAATATGTGAATGGATGTTCGGTTCAATATATTATTATAAAAATCAATCCACAGAAACAAAGTAAAAAGTAAATGAAAATCGCAAAACAAATAAAATTGAAAACAATCAAATGAGTAACATTAACACCCATGTCTGGCATTTTAATTCCTCATTGATTAATAACTTACCAAATTACAGTCGAATCTGCCGAATTAAACACCCAAGACCCTTGGTTTCAAAAGGTCTACGCCATTCAAGTTACACGTACAAAGTTACACAGACGAAATGGCTCACCGACAAAGACAAAACGTGGTCATCAATATAGGCGAGGTTAGTACGAAAGGAAACCCACTATAGGGCAGTGGGGGCCACATTAGCAGTAGATTAATATACTGTATTGGCCCTTCGTTTATTGGAAGTCTTTCGATACACGCAATGCCTATTTGACTTGGTTTGCTTCGTTGAATTCAACCCCCTGATTTGCGACTCATTTTTGGATCAAAGACTCGCGCAATCAAGGGGAAGGAAAATATTTTTGCGTGTTAAGCTTTTGTAATAACAGGGTTTTTGAATGTTAAGACGAAATATTCTACTGTTTAACTCGGTTGGCTGGATTTTATTATTTATGTTATTTTGTTGTAAACATAAATGTAGCATAACTAGACAGGTAAAGCAACCTGGCAGATATTTTATTTCATTTCAAATCAATTCAAAAATATTTATTTGCCATGTACATAAATTGCATTTAGCTCGTCGTTTTTACATACTTGGTACTTAAAATGAGGTAAATAAAATATTGATACATATATAACAATAAATATTTTGACGATGAATGCTATTTTCTTGTTATTGTGAACTTTTTGTTTATTTAGTTTTCAATCAAATTCCTACTTTATGGAATTCTCTTGGCGTTTTATAGAGTAGGTATTTTAAAAGATTCTGAATTTAAATATGCATCAAATAGTAATAACAAATGATTCAATAAACACAGGTAAAGTAAATATGTCAGTAGGTAAGCTCATTCCAACTTAGAAACAGTATGAAAATATGTATATATTTACGCTCCTAAATATACCTACCTACATCATTTAGCTCGCAGGAAGTTTTGCAAGTCAATATTTGAAGAATTCCACCGAGGAGGGTGCCATTCTAATGGGCAAATGAAGTGTCTTCCACAACCTACCTGCCTTGTTAACGAATTGGTATATCTGATACGGAATATTTTAAAATCTTTTGTATTTAATACTAGCGAGTTTTAGGTTATAAGGGTACTAGATAACTGATAATATATATATATATATATATATATATATATATATATATATATATAGGAACCGTTATTCATTAGGCGGTTTGTAAGCTTCATTGTCACCTGACGTGGAATAGAGTACACCACGTGCAGCAAGCAAATCTCACCTACACATGGTGCAAGCTAAAGATAGCGGTGAGCTCTTTATACCCCTTCTTATATGTATAGAACAGTTTATACGTAAATAGTAAAAACCATTACCTGTTTGGAAAATAGATATAGAAACACAAGAAATGCATTATCTCTTCGTTCCCTCAAAGTTGGATAGGGTAATTATAGAAATGGCTTCACGTAAACGCGTAGCAATTACGACCTTATGAACTAGCTACAGTCGGCGTAGTATTTCTCGTAGCATAAAACAGTGTAGTGTAGCACAGCCGGCGTAGTATTTCTCGTAGCATAAAACAGTGTAGTGAAATGTAGCACTACACTGTTTTATGCTACGAGAAATACTACACCGGCTGTAGCTAGTTGACATCATAAAATAGTGTAATGCTAGTAGTGTAGCACTGAACTGTTTTATGCTACGAAAAATACTACGCGGGCTGTAGCTAGTTCATAAGGTCGAAATTGCTACGCGTTTAGTGCACAATTTCAGACTTCGCATACTATATCAGCTCAACATCATAACTCAACCAAAGTACGATATACGTCGTCGGTAACCCTTATTCATCCCACTGCTGGGATACGGGTCTCCCTTCAATCAAAGACGTTTAGAGCATACTCCACCACGCTGCTCAACTGCGGGTTAGCGGAGGCCAGTGTTTTGAAGCCGCCTAAATGCCACTGACTTATCTTAACGACTGTCATCTAATGACAACAGCCGGGACGGCTTAACGTGCCCTACGAAGCACGGAGGAGCTCGAGATAAATAAACCCATCCATGGACAGGCTGCGGTCAACGTTGCTTAACTTACGTGTTTGATTTGACCGACACGCGCAACGACGCCATCGAGCTACCTACCCACCGAACATGTTATGCTTACTTAACTGCAATTTTCTGTTCATCAACGAGCGGTTAACTTGATCAATCAACAATAACGACGTCTCTTTTTGATAACATAGCGTCACATAATACATTTACCTAAAGGCAATAGCAATATGTTATAAATGTATACTCGACATGAGGTCGGTGTTTGAGAAACGCAGGCTTAACTACTAGTTAACGGCACGGAGATAGTCCAAAGTATCCAAACATAGAGTATTACTTAAACTTAGAAAGCTGTACTTTATGCGACACAATACAAAGTTCAAATTCCAGTTTTGTTTTGAATCGAATTGGTGTTATGTTGATAATGTACAAAAGTCTTTACTAAAATATATTGCTAACAAAGTCTATTGATGGTTTTACTAGCAGGCAAGAGCACAAAAACCCTGTGAAATTATTTGACGAGCTCGGTGGTCGAATGGTTAGCAATGGCCACTTTGACTCCGAGGTCGTGGGTTTGATTGATTCCCGCACACGACAAATATTTTTGTGCATGAACATGCATAATGTTTGTCTTGATCTAGGTGTTTTCTATATATTATATGTATGTATGTTATCTAGTACCCTTAATACAAGCATTACTTAGTTTAAACTAGAATAACCGTGTGTAATTTGTCCAGGAATATACTTTAATATAGTTATTTACGAGCCGAGGCAACGGCGTAAGCCCTCGAGCGGATTAAGGCAAGAAAATACAGTTAGTAGTCTCAGTATCCAATACGAATTTGTCGCATTTGGCATCCTACAAGAACAGAGTCAATTTTTCCCTTAAAATGCTGACAACGGATCAGCGACCTCTTAGTTTTGCTGATTTCTATGGGTGGTGGTTAATAGTTTCCATCAGGTGACATTCCATCCGCTCTCATATATAAACAAAACTCATGTTACAAAACGCCTTCTATAAGCCTGTTGTAAAATGATATTTTATATATAGTTCTTACTATTACTTTAATTATACTATTGTATATAGCATGTTACTTTAACATATTTAAAGTAACATGCTCACGTATTGTGTAACGCCAAACCAGCACTTTCACCAGACCTTAATCGTTCGTAGGAACAACGAAAATGTAAGCCGAGATCAATATAACAAGGCTTTATTAATTACCGTGTCCAATCCCTCCAACTTATACGGTAAACCCATCGGGAATAGCCGCGAAACAAATCTGCCCTGAAGTTTAGCAGAAAGTTAAGAAGTTCTAGACTTAGTAATTGCAATTAGAATCTTGTAAACAAGTTTAGACCAAGAGGAAGTATTTTAATTAGTCTATCCTCTGGACCCAACGCGCCATCATAATGCTTCGTGCTAGTGACACTTCCTAATCAACCATTATTCATCCTACTGCTGGGATGCGGGTCTCCCCTAAGTCTAGAAGGGGGGGGGGGGGGGGGGGGGGTTAGAGCATACTCCACCACGCTGCTCAACTGCGGGCTATTTATATACAAGAAATTCAAGATACAGTCTGTTAGGTAAGATACCTAAGATTTTTTGGTAACAACGTTCCAACCAATGTTCGTAATTACATTACCATTTTTTATACTTCGTCGGGTGGCAGACAAGTATACAGCCCATCTGATGTGAAGCGGTTACCGTTGCCATATTGATGCTCGCAATATGAAATACCGCTCGCGCGCCGCCAACACCGCTGCCAACGCAGTAAATATACAAAAGACGTAGTATAAAGACGATTATAATTTAAATCAAGACTAAGCTCTTGACCCTGAATCACTACTTCTTGATGATATCCCTACATATCAATGCACAGATCTTGTCTCTTTAGTGTTTTATTACGTGTACAAATATGTATGTTATGGCATATACACTGTAGCATCTAATCGTACAATATTTCCATAAGTTCGTCGTACATGAAGAAAAATTGTAATGGAGTCCGGTGAAAGCGTAAATACGCAAGGCGAATCCAGCAAATCTAAAAATGTATTTTAATAGCGAGTTAAAATTGTGAACATGTACATTTTTTTTAAATCAGCCCCTGTGAAATTGTATTTTTGAGATTGCACATTTGTATAAGTGCACGATTTCTATATTGCTCGTAAACTAAAATCCAGCAAAGTCGATTGGCGCTTAGTAATGTTAGAAATAAGTTTATTTAGTTTAAGTGTTTACAAATTCTTTGATAAATTAACGTCAAACTGGCTGTATTCAAGGCTGCCCTATCCGGTTACATTTACATATAAACGTAGACATTACTTCGCTCTTTGATATACACCCAAAATTATAGATGATATGGATGTGTACCAACACAATCTAGGCTTGTTGCTCATTATCTTATTTAAAATATTCGTTTGGAAATTATACGCATCGAAATATCTATTTTTCACACCAATTATTACGCAAATTTGAACGTTTATAAATACCATTACGAGTATAAAAATTTCAAAATAATTTTGTAACAAACATAATTTATTTATTACAACGTTTGAAAAACTTTACTTTACGTAAATACTTTGAGTACTTTTTGTGTAATTCCAGTTCTCCCAAACGACTATTAAATTTGCTCCCTTTTCCATTTTTTTTTTCAAATATCATGAAAATAAAACACTGGGCTCGTGTAATATGTGTATATATGAACTATCTAATAAATCAATAAATTAAATAAAGTCTAATAAATCTAATAAACAAGTTACTCTTTCTCTATAAATAGGTAGGGGAAAAAGTCTTTTCGCATTATAGTATGTATGAACTTGTAATAAAATCTCTTTGGTTATACCATTTGTATCTAGCAGGTTTTGATATCTATAAAAAGTTTAAATTTTAAAAAAGATAATTCCAAATTCAAATTAGGTAAATGTGTGATTTTCATTTGTTTTTTTTACTGTCAAGATGAGTGAATCTAATGAAGAAATTCGATACATTTTAAAATTTTACTACAAAAAAGGTAAAAATTCAACGCAAGCTGCGAAAAAAATTTGTGATTATTATGGACCTAGTGCAGTGTCTGTGAGAGTAGCACAAATTTGGTTTAAGCGTTTTCAATCCGGAAATTTTGATGTCAAAGATGCACGTCGCTCTGGTCGCCCTGTTACGGATAAAATGGATGCCATTTCTGAAAAAGTGGAGCAAGATCGGCATATCAGTAGTTACGACGTAGCTGAAGAACTAGGAATTGACCACATAACAGTTTTGGCGCATAAAAAGGTCGTGGTCAAAGACCGGCCAGGCTTCAGAGACTCTGGCGAAACCCGGGTTAACCCGCAACAAGGTGATGCTGTGTGTATGGTGGGATTGGAAGGGAAGATATTCATTATGAGCTGTTACCGCCAGGCAGGACTATCGATTCTGAACTCTACTGTGAACAACTGATGAGATTAAAGCAAGAAGTTGAGAGAAAGCGGCCGGAATTAATTAATAGAAGGGGTGTGATTTTTCATCATGATAACGCTAAACCTCACACATCTTTAGCCACTCAGCAAAAATTAAGAGAGTTTGACTGGGAGGTGTTAATGCATCCGCCGTATAGTCCTGACCTTGCACCTTCTGATTTCCACCTGTTTCGGTCTCTTAAGAATTCTTTAGGCAATGTCAGGTTAACATCACGAGAAGACTGCCAAAACCACTTGTCGCGGTTTTTTGAACAGAAGTCCCAAAATTTCTATAGTAATGGGATCATGTCTCTACCTACAAGATGACAAAAAGTTATCGAACATAATGTCACCTACATACTTTAGTTAAATGTAAATAAACTTTATTAAAAAATGTTTTGAATTTTCATATAAAATACGAAAAGACTTTTTCTCCAACCTAATATAATATCTATAAGCCTATAAGGTCGGCTGGAAGAGATCTCTTGTAGAGATAAGCTCACCTTTGTACACTTTTGATTTAACTATGTTATGCTATTTTTTATGTAATAAAGAATATATATTAATTACACATACACTACATATATACATAACAAAACATACTACCATACTACATATATACATAACAAAACATACTACCACCACCCACTAAGACAAAAGGCTGCGCGTTCATCGTTAAGAAAACCCTGTTTGCTGTAGCTCCTCAATTACAGAACACACCGCTTACCATCGCCAAAAGTATTAGGATTCTTAGAGATAAAATCACCAGCGACGTCCAGTTTCGTTGTCACCTAGAAACAAATAAACTAGGCGTGCTCAACAGGACGAAGTAGGAGAAGCAACCTGCGGCAAAGACCTGCTTTACAAAGCTCAAGTACGGCCGCATATGGTGTAATAATGCCATCTATGGACAGAAGCACCTAGATACTAGTTTGCAATTTCTGACTAAATTATAAAAGCGTGCTATGAGGATTGTTGACGATTTTAAAGTGAGAGACGGTTTAAAATCTTTAAGTCTGAAAAGATATTTTGCGCCCTTTGTGTGTTCTGCCGATTGTACAATAGGGTGTGTTCCTCTGAATACACCCTATTGTAAAACACCTTGTTGTTGTTCAGAGGAACAAACCTTTTGTACAATCGCCGTAAAAAGAAGGCCGTAGGCATCGTGTCAAATAATCCATCTGGGTTATTTGACATGATGCCTACGGCCTTCTTCTACAGTCGCCCGCTCGCCATCGACAGGGAATTCGTTCTCACACATTAGAGCCTAAGCGGTCGCGTACAGTGCAGTTCCAGTTTTAACTTTCGCACTAACATCTTGTGGAATGAACTGCATGTCAAGGTGAAGATGTTTTTACAGGGTCGGCCACGCCGGCCACGCGCCTATGATGCCCCTGGTGTAATTACACCAGGGGCATCATAGGCTTTACACCAGGCTGCGGTAATTGCTTTAGCCGATATTATTTAGAGCCGTATGCTTGTTTGCCATCTTAGAGGTTTATCTCTAAGTTGGCAAACATATCATACTGTCTGTAAAAAAATATACATACGGTAAATTAAACTATAAACACACGTAATAACGGCGAATAATCGAGGTATTGTACGATATTTCGTTACTGAGTAATCTATGTACTGTAACGCATTGGCTTAATTTAAACATAAAGTAAAATGATTATGATCAGAGTTGCAGAGTTAGAACGATAGGGTGGCTCTATTACGCTATCTACTGCAATCACTAATCTCATTAGAGGAGCTAGCAAGAAAATATTCCAAGAAATTAAACGGATAATTACAGCAGTGATACTAGGGCTAATATAATTAATAAGTTTAGTATCTTGCGCTTCGCAATGAATTTTCTTTTCATTTTCCGGTAATATAATTTTGAAATCTGTTCTGTGCATTGCGGATATTATTTTGAGTCGATTTGTACCGGGTGGAAAATGACGAACGACATTCTCTACAAAATGGAGTTATATTGCTGTTGTTTATTCGATTTGTAATAGATACAAACATGCATCTCGTTGTAAGTTTTCCTCTTTAAAATAAATCCTTTTCCCACTTCTGACAAACCTAAGGGGAGTAACAATAGTACGAGGCAGGATTGGTCTATTACTTATTTGAGACACGGTCATAGGCTCCTAAAATAATTCTACGATTCTCACTTACGCTTTGCGCGTGAGCGATTGACAACCGAACTCTTTGCCCTATCGACTGGGAACCGAGTCATTTCAAACCTAAAGTGCGGACTAAAACAGGCCTTAGAATTAAATGGGAGTCTAGCGCTTGGTTGCTGGCATTGCCCAAAAATCACGCTAACGCTATGCTATGGCTTCAAATTTGTGCAATTATTCTCAAAATAAAATATATATCGACTTTCCCCAAATAATTGCGAAATGGCTCCGTCTAATTGGGATTTTCACTGAAATTGAAATAGTTTCGAATCGCGACTTCAATATGAAATGTATAGTCCTGTACTATACATTTCATATTGAAGTCGCGAGTAACAACTAGTACAAAATAAATTTATATGCTCTGTGATAATAAATTTCAGCTTCCATTTAATCTACTTAAGCGACGTATGACCATTAAGGTTTCGTTGTCCCTTTTAGCAGTGTACCCTTGAGAACAATAGAAAAGGTGTCCTAATGCATGAACAGGGTTAAAGCTGAAGTCTATAAATTATAAAAGTTTCGATGACGTTTATGACTAAAGTTACATGAAAATCATATAAAAAGGTGTACGACAGACAGAGAACGTGTATCATAGAAGAAACTTAGAATACACATAGAAGAGTGTAGAGAAATTGATAGTTTCAATCGCACATAAGAAGCAAGAATAAACGAAATTAAATTAAATAACTTTATTAGTTGTTAATAAAAAGAACTAACAAAGTTTACTTACCGTGTACCTAATCCAATCAAAATCAAAGGTCTTTATGGGAAAAGTATAACCGCAGTATACGTAATAGTATTACGTACAGTATGGCCTCTCCCTGCCGCTCTCTTGTATCGACCTGACCTCCCCTCTGAGACGAATTTGGAACAGTTTGTATGGCGCCGTTCGCACATACGCTCATTCTCGCTCTGCATAGACGTCATTGTTTGTGTAGTAGATACCGACGCGACATTTGTACGGAGTGGCCGGGGTGCGGTATAACTAAATCAAAGGAGTTTATGGGGAAATTATAAATCGCAAGCAATTTTGTAGATATAGTCATATTAAATTAAAATGACGGCATTTAGGTAATCATGCATTGTCACGAGAATCCAATGAGTGGGTGAAATTTCAGCTCAATCGGACACTAAATAGATGCTTAGCAGTCCTATCAGCCTATGGATGCTTGTGACACCGAAGGCATCATGCACGCGTTGTCGAACCTGCAAAAAAACCCTTTTCGCTTTTTTTGAATATCCCTATGCTGCAGTTCTCTGGAAAAACTTTAGCAAGGAGTTAATAAAACAACCTGAGAGTTCGAGGTAGAAAGTTCCTTTGGAATCGCACGGTACGTACCCATTTTGGTTTTAATGTGTGAGGATGTATTACCTGCCTATGCCGAGCGGGGCGACCATAGAAAGAGGCTGCAGGCACCTTTTTCATTTTCTACATTCCTTGTTTGTTTTGTTTATTTGTAAAACTTTATTGTCTAAAATACACATTTTGAAATATATGCGAAAGTATTAATACAATGGCGGACTTATCCCACGAAGGGATCTCTTCGAGTCAACGACACATTTCATCCAGGTAACGCGTGTGTCATCGTAATGGATATGATGAATTTTGCATAACACATATTGATATGAGGTGACGAAGAAGAAACCATTGTACGGTATAAGCAAGAGGTATAAAATAAAATAAAAATATGGTAAAAGCATAATCAGGTTCATTAAAACTAGTTACATAATTTTAATACCCAACTGTCTAAGCAGATGGTAACTTTTCTCTCTGCTCGTCTTTTCCTGACTTTTCAATTACAGAGTTTCCTTGGAGCTGTATTTCATAAACGTATTTTGTTTTTAAGCTAATATTTTAAATTCGGCTTCAACCCATAATAATTTCAGTATTGGGATACTACAATGCTTCGTTGCGACATGCGGGGCCTTCACTCCAGGACTTTCCTCCCTCATCTGCCAGCGCTGAATCGGCAGATGTAGCCGGCACACTGCCACTTCAGCTTGCTGGCCCTAAAAACTATGTCGATAACTTTGGTTGTTCTTCTGTTCCTCCTCCAGACCTGATCCTCGTTCCGGAATCGATCCCTGAGAGAAATTCCGAACATAGCTCTCTCCATAGCGCGTTGTTCGACTTTTAGCTTGTGAACCAGCCCGACGATCAGTGTTCAAGTTTCAGCACCATAGGTCAAAGCGGGGAGGATGCACTGGTTGAAGTCTTTTGGTTGAAGTCTTCGATCCGTGGGTTAGGATTAGGGTATCCATGCGGTGAAGGTGTACCGAAGATTTATTGAATTTGCCCAGTCCAATCGAATGCGTCTGTCAATCTCTTTATTGAAATTACTCCGACCAAATTGAATGGCCTACCTGAGGTAGATACAATCTTAACTACTTTAATAGCTGCGGTCTCTACGATAACTGGGCTAGGGCTCATATTACATTTTTTACCCCGAACTGTGAAGTTGTGGAATCAACTGCAGGGTTACAGCGGTCCCCATGTCGTATTTATTTGGGAATCAGCAGTATTCCCAAATAAATACGACATGGGGACCATCAAGAACAAAGTCAATATTTCCCTTTAAAGACTAGCAACGGATCGGCGATCCCTTGGTGTTGCTGATTTCTATGGGCGGTGGTGATTGCTTGCCATCAGGTGACCCACAGGCTCGCTTGCCCTCCTCTCATATAAAAAAAAAAAAATATAATAATAACTCGTATAATAATGTTAACAATGCTACTTAGGAATAGCCTTTAACTACCTACATAACTTGACTTTTTTCGAAGTTAGACCTAAAGGGTTTACGAGTATAATTATATTATGACGTTTTCAGATAGTACCGCATCATTTACACCCCACGAATACTAGCTACTACTACTACCATTGTAGATTGCCTAAAACCTTCATAATGTAATAGGCCCTTAATTGTAACTAAGCATTAATAAGGCACAGCATATTCATAAACTGGTTCGACTGGGGAAATACCTCACAGATTATCGCAGCCAAATAACAAAAGGTTGTTGATTTCCTGCGAATGAGTGACTATCGGGCGAGTAATTCCTGGTGACTACCAGGAAAAAAAGATTTGCTGCGTAGGCAGTACTTCATGTTGCGAGCGTTTCTTTACCTCCAGACATAGTACAAAGTATTAATACTACTTATAAGATAAATGGTAGTTTTAAAAATCCAAATTTAAGAATAAAACACTATTGTAAAGCATAGTACTCGTACTACTTAACTGAAATTATAATTTTGATACTCTGACTATAATTGCTGTCTTATCGATTATACCGGTCGAGAATGACGTCACAGATACCTTCTCGTCGTCTTTTTTTATACCACTAAAGAGGCAAACAAGCATGGTGATAAGGGGTAATCTACTTTTATTTATTTTAATATAAAATATTTTATTTAGTTTAATAGTCGAGTAAGCCAATAAACTAACGCCTTATTACTTTCATATCGCATTTTAAGAACAAATTAATTTAAATGAAAATTTCGTTTCAACAAAAATTAATCCATATAAACTTTCAGATTTAAACGGAGAGTGGCCGTAACTCTTTCACGGCATTTTATTTATTAAGCATAATTAACTTTCAACGTATCGAACTTCGTACTTAAGCTTATTTAAAAATTTAGCAGTTCTCGTTGGAGTTGGCGCCCCTAGCTTTCACTCTTAATTATTACTTTGGGAAAATTAAGACTGTCGTTTAGCCCGAAGTGCCCACCCGACTGAAGGTTGCCGCTCTTCCATTTATCTAAATGTACTTTATCTTGCCGAGGGCGCAGCACTACATGCGTGGAGACGCCGTTAATACAATTTACTTTTTAACAATGCATTCCCAAAATCTGTTACCTACTTACTTTGTGTAGATGTAAAGCATATAGTATTTAGTTTATTAAGATTGAAGTAAATAGGTACATAAAAAATGTGGCAAGTGTTTTAATTTTCAGTTTATGTTTCTTTTAAATGTACCAGTTACGGTTTTAAGAGTGTTGCGCAAACAATGTTTAATATTTTTATTAGAAAAAATACACTACAACAACTTAGCTTCTTATTTTTAAAAAGATCTATAAAGATAAGAGAATACGTAAAATACTTTCATTTGTGATACACGAATATCTGTGGAGCAGTGAACAACTTCTGATCAAATACATTGTAAATTTAAATTTACAAAGTATATCTATTTTAATATATTTAATGTAAATATCAAACTGCCATTTTTACTTGCATCAACCTTGACTTTTGTTTGAGCTCACTAAAAGTTCCGTGTCGTCAACTCTTATTCATCCCACTGTTAAAAACAAAGTTCCGTATTGATATCAAAACGTACTATTATGCGACAATTAATTAAGGAGAGGTGCGCCAGCGCTAGAAACAATATGACAATTCCGCGAGACACTGGCGACTCTGGCGATCGAAAATCAATTGAATAATCGATTAAAAATTTTAAAGATGTAATAAAAAAATCTATCGTGTATTATTTATGACCTTTTTTTTAGTACATGACATAATGTCAAATTACTTATTTTAAGAATAAAACCGAAAATAGAAGATGACACGAAAAGAGGTAACTTTGTGAATTTATTTTATCGAGTCAACGTCATCAAATCATGTTTCCATCGGATATATTCCCTAGTATATATCCTCAACAATATCAATATAATTTTCCTAGATTTTAATTCTCTGTTTATTACTTCAAAGATAAATTCTACCACTGGTAGCACCCCGCCTTAAAGTCAAAAATAATGTTTTAAGAACTAATTTCTATCGGAGATTGCGTTCAAACATAATAATAATAAAAGCGGCCATGTGCGAGTCGTACTCATACATCCTTAGAATATTCTCCGTACAAAAATATTGTTTTCGCAGAATAGGGATGTCGTGAGTGAATTAATGATCGAAGGTTGCGGTACATGGATTAATAAATATTCCTGGACAATTTACACACTATCCCAAACTAAGCAAATCTTACTATGGGTACTAGATACAGGACATGGTGAGACTGATAAAGTTTAATGTGTTACCTGTAAAGACCTATGTTCAACAATAAAGTTATTTGATTTGATTTGATTTAGATAACTGATATAATACTTAAATAGTTTTTTTTTGTAAACACATACATATAATACATAGAAAACACCCAGACTAAGACAAACAGACATGTTCATGCACACAAATATTTGTCCTGTGTGGGGATCGAACCTGCGACCATGGAGTCAAAGTGGGATTCGTAAAGTTATTAACAACTTATATTTGAATAGTATATCCAGCCGATAGCGGTATCACAGAATAATATACTTATTTCAAATGACCTACTTGACTCCTAGTTTGTTGTTCAATTCGTTCATTAATTAAAAACTTTTAATTTTAGGGTGTCGATATCAGTATCAGGTGTTTAACCTATTTTTTTCCTTAATCAATAATTCCTGTTAATGTGTTGGGACATTAATTTGAGACAAGAAAATTTTATTTTATAAGATGGTACTAACCAACTCAAGCAATATTGATAATAAAATTTTAAAAACTGCTACATTGTAAATGTTAATATATTGTAATAGATTGAAAAATATTATTCTGACCAGTATAAACAACTTATTCTATGTGATTAATTATTTGAACAAATCAACAAACAATTGAGGTATACCAAAATTATACATTTCTGTTCGGTTATTTTGATTAGCGAAAATTCAGTCATGAAGATTGCAAGCATTATACGTAATATATAAGCAATATTTAATCTTCGTTAGTGATGGTCGGAATTAACGCTGCCCCACGTCTAAGTTCAGGAGCAATCACAAAGTTTGTGAGGACGAATGTATTCTATGTGTGTATTCATATTACACTATCATGTTTTCAACAGTTTCCACATTCGAATAAGTTCTGGATAGTCAAGGCGCCAGAAGCTAATTTCAACGTTTTTTCTTTATTCCTCCTTCTCCGTTTAAGGAACTACCGTCTATCTCAGCATGCATATTCTCACGCAGTTGAAAACATCTACCCGCTACCTCGCAATAAAATGCCAGCCAATCTTTTTTGTGCCGAATCACTGACCGGTGTAATAGACGATGTATTTCCTGCTCCACATGTGAACGATATTGGGTCCTTCAAAGGGAACCTTCTAGGCCGAAGGGGCTGAAGAGCCACCTTCTAGACCGGCATAGTAGGCGCGACAAAATGACATGAAGCCTAATACAATAGAAACATACCTTAGATCCATTAAGCCTAAATAGATTGTGCAACTTTGCATAATAAAACTTTATAATAATATTATTTCCGTTTCCTAAATTTGTAAGTCAGAGGCGTCTCTACAATATCGCTGTGCTATATGACGCCTCAAAGTAATGACGATACTAGGCACTACCGCGCGTTAAGTACATTACCTATTGTAAGTGTTCTTTGAGGTGCCTACACACGGCCGGATCTGTGTGACGCTTTTACTCTAATTATGAACCGAGCTATTTACATGTGGTCGTATTCTATTTAGTCAAGGGCCCGTGTGAAAAATGGGCTATGAATAGTGCACAATAGGGAAGACAGAAAATATTATGTTGTCAGAGACAGGTACTACTACTAATCCGTACTCTCAAGCTGTGGAATGAACTGCCTGACTAGGTTTTTACAAAAGACTACAGCGTGGGGTTCTTTAAAAAAGGAGTGAAGAGGTTTTTACAGATTCAACAGATCAAGGATTACAATTACAAACGGGGCCCCCAGCCACAGAATGAGTAATAGTACTAGAGCCACAACGTTTGTTCTGAGCAAATAATTATTACTAGCGGTCGACAGGCGTGAACTAAATCATAATGTTCTACTTGTTATTTAATCATTTTAACAAATAAAAACCGACTCCAAACATTACTCTACATTTATGTATGTAGATACAGGCTGTTGATGATAATGATAATGAAAAAAATATGGGAAAAAATATGGAAGTTAAACTCTTTCAAATAAAAAAGTTTTTCAAATCAGTTTATAAATGACGGAGTACTGAAATAACAAACCTAACATATGGTAGATATAGGCTGATGATGAGGATGATGAAAAAAATATGGGACCAATCTGGAAGTATACTAATTCAAATAAAAAAAAGATTTTTTCAAATCGGTTTCAAATCACGGAGTAATTAAGTAACATTTTTTTTTTAAATACAGCCGAATTGAGAACCTCCTCCTTTTTTGGAGTCAGTTAAAAAAAAGACAAAGTCGCTCAATTTAACGTAACGTAACTAACTACTCTTGGCACCTCAAATCTCGAGTTCGAGGTCAAAGTTTTTGTATGAAAATATTCTCAATGACCTATATTCTCTGTCACTTAAAACTCTTTAAGTTTTATACATATAACTAGATTTTCCAAAGTACTTATAAGGTATTATGATATATAATTAATTTAATCTGTATCTATAAAATTGGTTGTATCAGCTCAACGCATATCAGTCGGCCCTACCGCCTAAGCTTAAGCTGGTTTTCATTGGGTTTTTTTATTGCGTAAATCAAACTTAGCTTACAATTACTAGGTAATTGTAGTAATCCTGTATCTCTATTGACTAATATTGTTCATATAAACCTTAGACCTGTTTTTAGAATGAAAATATTCGATATGTTTCGGCTTCTGCTGTTGGCTGCCCAAGCTGAGGCCAAATCAGAGGGGCAACAGATATAGCTTTGATTGGATTGGAAATAAACTAGATTTACCCATGGATAAGTAGGGTCTTAGTCCACTCAATTCCGATTACAAGGGTAGACCGGGGTAAATCACTAGTGTAAATATATTGATGGTAAATACATTAATTATGTAAGAGACGCAGAGCTTGGAACGTGACGGAGACGTGATCACATTAAGTCCTTTTCCGCCAATTAAGGTTTCTTATTTGAGGCTTCGAGGCATACACTGATTGTGCTAATTTGTACTCCTACGCTGAAATGGATTTGATGTTACAGTTTAGTTAGATTTATTACGAAATTACTTTATATAATTACTAGATTCTACCCGTGACTTCACTCCTAGTGAACACAAAACCTGGATAAAAAGTATCGTATGGGTCAACCTAGAACATATTCTACGTGTATCCCAATTTTCATCCTAAATCCTTTCTGCCGTTTACCCGAGAAAAAGTAACAAACATCCATACTCACCAACTTTCATCAGTAGTAGGATATGAAGTAGGGCTACTAAGAACTAGGATATCACTATCAAAATACGTAACGCTGCGTTTGTCACTGTTGTATTTATAATTTCATTCCACATGTCATGTGTTAGGAACATTTAATCACACACAACATGACAAATTGAGTGTACATGACAAATTGTGTCTTATGTAATGCTAATTCGTCGATTTAATGTTGTCTACATTGTACCTTCGTTCTTCATCATTATCAGCCTGTATCTATCCACTACTGGACATAGGCCTTCCCTAATGCCGTCCACCATATGGGATCCTCCGCTTTCCACATCCAGCCGCTTTCGGCCGTTCTCTTGAGGTCATCAGTCTATCTAGAAGGGAGGCGCCCGACGCTTCGTCGCCCCATACGAGGTCTCCACTTTAGGACTTTCCTCCCCCATCTGCCATTACTGACTTGACAAATTTAGCCGGCGCACTGCCACTCTAGCCTACTGACTCTGAAAGCTATATCGACCACTTTGGTTCTCCGTCGAATTTCTTCGTTCCGGATTTATTCCCGTAGAGAATAGCATAGACTTCAATTTGTATACCAGCCCAACGGTCAGAGTCCAATCTTCCACACCGTAGGTAATGGTACCTACCTTTCTTACACAGATGGTATTTGATAAATTACACAGTAGTAAATTAACATTTTCGTCATTCTAATCAATTCAAAAACTCTGACGGAACACTATCACAACACTTGCGTAATTTTAGTAGGTATAGACCTAAAATTATTTCGAAAATACATATCACAAATCGCATCCCACATAATTATTTTATCACACAAACAACACGAAAACAATGCAAATTAATCTGAAAATAATTCGTAAATTAATGGTTAGCCATTTTGGCGGGGATTTCACTTGCAGTGTTAAACTGTGGTTTCGTTCCATTTTCACTATTGTAAATAATATGTTTTAATTTAGTGGTTGGGACGATTATGACGATATTCTATTTTTGTTAGAGTTATTACCACATTGCATTTGTGTACATGTATCAAAATGTTGCATCATAAGGGTATTGGCGTATTGGTCTCATTGTGTGAAATAATTATTTCAATAAGTAAGCTTCTATTTGTGAGTAAAAATATTGGTTGTGTGTAAAGTCGGTTTACGGACGATAATTTTACGTGATAACGTCATAAGATAACATCGGCCGATGGAGTGGAAGAGAGATAGCTTGTTCCGCGCTCATGCTTGCACGCTCGGCTTTTCTTTTTCTCGGAAACAAATACGACTCATAAAGGCTATACGTTCTTAACATACGTGAAATTTCGATTACCCTATATAATGTGCACTATATTTATTATTTTGTTTTCCAATAGCATGTATACATATAATTCCGTCATACGTGATTAATTAGTAATTTTAACCGTCTACGCAGCACATGCAACGGAAGCTCTCAAAAGGAACATTTTCCCCATTTTCGCAAAAATGAACACATTTTTCATTGGTGCGCTTCTATTGGTAGTTGCATGATGTTACATAGCCTGCCTTGGTAAATGAGCTATCCAACATTAAATTTTTTTTACATCTCTCATATTCGGTAAGTAGGTCCTTATATAGCTACATTAGACTTTACGCCCTAGAGCCTTTTATAGCTACATTATTACCCTAGAGCTCTAATTGGTCACCTACAAGCCCCATTTGGGGGTACCAAATGGGGCTTGTAGGTGACCAATTAGAGCTCTAGGGTAATAATGTAGCTATAAAAGGCTCTAGGGCGGTAAGTAATTTAAAAAAAAACACTTCACTCTTTCAAAAAGTTCGCGTACGTCTAACCATCATACTGGCAATAGACATCATGCATTCAGCCCAATGACAAAAGAGGTCGCTTCGCTATTCAGCCTTGTCTTCGTATGAGTATAATAGTCATCAATTTAAATATCGAACGGCGAAGCTCAATTTCCTTCTAGAAATAAAAATAAAATAAAAAAAAAGAGGTGAAAAAAGGCGGGAATAGAAACTTTTACTTTTAATATTGTTTGTTTTCGGGATTTTTTTATAATTACGTGCTAATTAGGAAAAAAACATGAGTTCTGCAAGTGATGAAGATATAAGCTGCACTCCCGATTCAATAAAAATGGCAGCTGAAGCAGCAATTAACAATATTTTGCCTGAAAGTGAAGAGATAAATATGTTCGCTTTTATATACTATAATGCTAGGCGACTGATTACCCGATACTCGTATTTTTGGAGTGTACCTAAGTAGCTCACTACGATCTATAGAGCCAAACCCAACCTTGCCTGCACGTGGTGCACCCTACCGACCTACGCAAGAGGCTCTGGCAAAATAGAGGTAGGGCCCAGCGTATTTGTAAGTTGTATGAGTGGGGAAATACCTCCACCTCACAAAATACCGCAGCCAAATAACAATTTGAGGGTTGTTGTGTCCCTGCGAGTGAGTGAGGGCGCCAGAAGGTAAGCGTTTCTGCGTTGGCAGCAGGGATATATCCTTGGACTATGGGTTCGATTTATTTGTTAATGTGATAACAAATAAATCGAACCCATAGTCCAAGGATATATCCCTGCTGCCAACTGCCTGATAGTTCGATAATCTATCCATATTCAAAATATATATATTTTTTTAATTCGGAACTTCAGGATATTTTAAGAACAAAATCTTTCTTATTTGTCCATTGTAATCAGGTAAAAGACAACGATTTAAAAAGTCATTATTTTAGCACCATAAAGATTTTTACTTTCAGCACCCGAAGTGTCGGCGGAATGCTGATAACGCTGCATCTTTAATTAAATCCGTTTTACGACACAGCTCCCTTTTGTTTGTTGAATAAATTTTAAAGAATGGTATTACTTCAATTAGCAGAAAAGGAATATTCACAACTTAGTTAAATTAGTTTTGGGGTGTAAGAGGCTCGCCACGTGATGCACCCTGCCTAGGCAAAGTGGCTCTGACATAATTTTAACAAAAAAAACCGACTCCAAACGTTACTCTACATTTATGTATGTAGATACAGGCTGATGATGATAAAAATATGGGACCAATCTGGAAGTATACTCTTTCAAATAAAAAAAGATTTTTTCAAATCGTTTTATAAATCACGGAGTTATTAAGTAACAAAACATAAAAAAAAATACAGCGAATTGAAAACCTTCTTTTTTGGGTTAAAAAGAGTGGTGAACAGCGTACTTCTAAGCTGGACGACTTGGGAACAAATAATAATTTTCTTAAGGGTTTTGTTATTGTGAGTAAATCAACAGGTAGAAAAGAAATGCAGCGTTGGCAGCAGGACTAGCGTCGCGCGAACGATATTTCATGTTGCGAGCATATATATGGTATGGTAACCGCTTCATGTCAGGTGCGCCGTAAGCTAGTTTGCCACCCGAAGCAAAAAAAATGTTACATTTTATCACCTATCAAAACAGCGATGTTGTATGAAAGATGTACTGTGTAAGAGCATATGTTGTCACTTGTTATGATTACTCAATTATATATCTTTTACTGTGTAATTAATTATTAATAATTCGTAAGTATTAAAAATCTTAAGATAATATAGCCGATTTATTTTCCATCATACTTTATAACAATCTCAACGCCTGCCGAGACCTGCTCATGGGTATATCGTTCCATTGATATACTGGAGCGGGTCACGGCGGGCGTACACATTACATCAAACTTCTCAAAGGGGCCTCTACGCGTTGGATCCATATCCCCGCGCACGCCTGTCAAATGACTGGGCTTGACCCGTGAATCAAGAGAGAATGATAATATGAATATCAATAGTATGATTATAAATATTCCTGGATGAATTACGCAGCGCCATCTATTACCATAAGTAAAACTTGCACTATAGGTACCAGCTAACTGTAAGTACGTAGGTCCTTATATAGCTACATTAGACTTTACGCCCTAGAGCCTTTTATAGCTACATTATTACCCTAGAGCTCTAATTGGTCACCTACAAGCCCCATTTGGGGGTACCAAATGGGGCTTGTAGGTGACCAATTAGAGCTCTAGGGTAATAATGTAGCTACATTATTACCCTAGAGCTCTAATTGGTCACCTACAAGCCCCATTTGGGGGTACCAAATGGGGCTTGTAGGTGACCAATTAGAGCTCTAGGGTAATAATGTAGCTATAAAAGGCTCTAGGGCGGTAAGTAATTTAAAAAAAAACACTTCACTCTTTCAAAAAGTTCGCGTACGTCTAACCATCATACTGGCAATAGACATCATGCATTCAGCCCAATGACAAAAGAGGTCGCTTCGCTATTCAGCCTTGTCTTCGTATGAGTATAATAGTCATCAATTTAAATATCGAACGGCGAAGCTCAATTTCCTTCTAGAAATAAAAATAAAATAAAAAAAAAGAGGTGAAAAAAGGCGGGAATAGAAACTTTTACTTTTAATATTGTTTGTTTTCGAGATTTTTTTATAATTACGTGCTAATTAGGAAAAAAACATGAGTTCTGCAAGTGATGAAGATATAAGCTGCACTCCCGATTCAATAAAAATGGCAGCTGAAGCAGCAATTAACAATATTTTGCCTGAAAGTTCTAAAGAGAGATATTTGAAAACTTACGACGAGTTCATGAAGTGGCGAAAAGAAAAACAAGTAAAGTCTTTTATTCTTGTAATCCCGGTTTTTTTCTACTTACCTCACAATCGAGATGTAAAGCAGAGTAGTTAGCTCGGGTGTAAGCATCAATTGCACCCTCGAACTATAGTATCTCGGGCTGCAATTGATGCCTTACAGCCCTTGGCTACTAATCTACTATGTATTTCAATTCCAACTAGTAGTTCCTAAGATTAATTAATTCAAACAAACAAAAAACTCTTCAGCTTTATAATATTATTAGTTTATGTATGTCTTACAGACTGGCTGGAAATAATCTTTTGAAGAGATAAATATGTTCGCTTTTATATACTATAATGCTAGGCGACTGATTACCCGATACTCGTATTTTTGGAGTGTACCTAAGTAGCTCACTACGATCTATAGAGCCAAACCCAACCTTGCCTGCACGTGGTGCACCCTACCGACCTACGCAAGAGGCTCTGGCAAAATAGAGGTAGGGCCCAGCGTATTTGTAAGTTGTATGAGTGGGGAAATACCTCCACCTCACAAAATACCGCAGCCAAATAACAATTTGAGGGTTGTTGTGTCCCTGCGAGTGAGTGAGGGCGCCAGAAGGTAAGCGTTTCTGCGTTGGCAGCAGGGATATATCCTTGGACTATGGGTTCGATTTATTTGTTAATGTGATAACAAATAAATCGAACCCATAGTCCAAGGATATATCCCTGCTGCCAACTGCCTGATAGTTCGATAATCTATCCATATTCAAAATATATATATTTTTTTAATTCGGAACTTCAGGATATTTTAAGAACAAAATCTTTCTTATTTGTCCATTGTAATCAGGTAAAAGACAACGATTTAAAAAGTCATTATTTTAGCACCATAAAGATTTTTACTTTCAGCACCCGAAGTGTCGGCGGAATGCTGATAACGCTGCATCTTTAATTAAATCCGTTTTACGACACAGCTCCCTTTTGTTTGTTGAATAAATTTTAAAGAATGGTATTACTTCAATTAGCAGAAAAGGAATATTCACAACTTAGTTAAATTAGTTTTGGGGTGTAAGAGGCTCGCCACGTGATGCACCCTGCCTAGGCAAAGTGGCTCTGACATAATTTTAACAAAAAAAACCGACTCCAAACGTTACTCTACATTTATGTATGTAGATACAGGCTGATGATGATAAAAATATGGGACCAATCTGGAAGTATACTCTTTCAAATAAAAAAAGATTTTTTCAAATCGTTTTATAAATCACGGAGTTATTAAGTAACAAAACATAAAAAAAAATACAGCGAATTGAAAACCTTCTTTTTTGGGTTAAAAAGAGTGGTGAACAGCGTACTTCTAAGCTGGACGACTTGGGAACAAATAATAATTTTCTTAAGGGTTTTGTTATTGTGAGTAAATCAACAGGTTGAAAAGAAATGCAGCGTTGGCAGCAGGACTAGCGTCGCGCGAACGATATTTCATGTTGCGAGCATATATATGGTATGGTAACCGCTTCATGTCAGGTGCGCCGTAAGCTAGTTTGCCACCCGAAGCAAAAAAAATGTTACATTTTATCACCTATCAAAACAGCGATGTTGTATGAAAGATGTACTGTGTAAGAGCATATGTTGTCACTTGTTATGATTACTCAATTATATATCTTTTACTGTGTAATTAATTATTAATAATTCGTAAGTATTAAAAATCTTAAGATAATATAGCCGATTTATTTTCCATCATACTTTATAACAATCTCAACGCCTGCCGAGACCTGCTCATGGGTATATCGTTCCATTGATATACTGGAGCGGGTCACGGCGGGCGTACAACATTACATCAAACTTCTCAAAGGGGCCTCTACGCGTTGGATCCATATCCCCGCGCACGCCTGTCAAATGACTGGGCTTGACCCGTGAATCAAGAGAGAATGATAATATGAATATCAATAGTATGATTATAAATATTCCTGGATGAATTACGCAGCGCCATCTATTACCATAAGTAAAACTTGCACTATAGGTACCAGCTAACTGTAAGTACAGCTAAATAAGTAGATACATACATATATAATAAGTGCTAAATGTTAGTAAATATTCGATATTTTTTCAACAATTTTGCTTTAAGACAATATGCCATACAAGCGAAGTGTCATACATCAGCTACACAACTAGCTAGCTATACAATACCAATAAATTACAAAGCAAATTTTCAACCAAGTATAAAATTTAATGTAAGCTTCAAATTACAATGTGGTGGTATTAAGTGAACGAAATCGATAGACTATAAAACCACAAGCAAAACCATATTGATTAGAAGTAATAAAGATAAATAATAAAGATAATAGACAATCATTACAGTATAACTTATTATCAGTCACGACTGGTTAGTATATAATTTTAACGAAAAAAAAAAAACCGACTCCAAGCATTACTCTACATTTATGTATGTAGATAGAGGCTGATGATGATCATGATGAAAAAAATATAATAAAAACGAAAAGCAAAAACGAGCAAATAAATCACGTTTGTTGTATTAAATATGTATTTTATTCTGTTTTTTAGTATTTGATGTTATAGCGGCCACAGAAATACATCATCTGTGAAAATTTCAAATGTATTACTATCACGGTTCATGAGATACAGCCTGGTGACAGACGGACGGACGGACGAACGGACAGCGGAGCCTTAGTAATAGGGTTCCTTTTTACCCTTGGGTACGGAACCCTAAAAAACAGAAAGTTGAGCGGAATATTAGAAAATTTAAGAAAACTGAATCACCAGTTTAACTTTTCTAATATAACATAAATGTATCTAATATAACAGAAAAGTTCTGTAAACTAACGTTAAAACGTTCGTTTACAGAACTGCCAATCATTTCACAGCGTGCGCGAAACCAATTCGAATTAAATATTTATAGTTAGGAAGACAGAGCAACGTCTGTCGGGTCAGCTAGTGATGTTATAAATACTATAGGTAAGAGAGATTGGGGTGTAAGTGGCCCGACATCCGTCTTTGGGGCCAAAGCCAACCTCACTTGCTCGTAGTGCACCCTGCCGAATGACTAACGAGGCTATTGCGAAAGAGAGGTAGGGCGACGGCGAGCATAACTGTATTGCCGGACTGGAGAAGTACGAGTACCTCCACCTCACAGATTAATAAACTAAATAATAATTGAAGAAACATTACGAGTCTGCTTCTGACATTTATACCTAGAAGGTCTACATTTATGTATTGTGTATAGTATGTTAAATAGTTTTTATTTTGTATATTTTAGATGGTAGGTATGCATGTATTGCTCCAAAGCCCAAAATTGAATCTCTCTTTCAAGCATTCTATGGTTGACTGGAAGAGATCCCTATTGGGATAAGTCCGCCATTGTATACAGTATAATGATTTTTTGTATTTTATGTACTTATGTTTTATTTACAATAAAGTTTTACAAACAAACAAACAAACAATAATTCCCTTGAGTATTGTTGTGCTTCTGCAAGTGAGTGAGGTCACCAAGAAGGAAGGAGTTGCTACGCTGGCAGCCGGGGTGGCGCGCAAGCGACTTTCGCAATATTTCATATTGCAACTTGCGAGCCTTTATATGTATGGCTGCGGTTAGATGTTTTTCTAAAACATTTTTATTATTAAAGTACGTATTCTAATCATTTTAATCTGCTACATTATTCGTATTATCAAGCAAGTATAAAAAATCCAAATTTTTTTTTTTTTCAAAGATGTTTTGTGATACTTGTTTTAATAGGTTACATAACATAATAACACTTCAAACTTCTCAGAGGAGCCCCTACGCGTTGCATCCATATCCCTGCGCACGCCTATCAAATGACCGGGCTTGACCCGTGATAAAAAAGATAATAAATATAATCTAATATAAATAGTATAGTTACATATATTCCTTAACTTATCTTAACATGCAATTTGTAAATCCTCCTTGCATGGTACTTCGTGAATTTCTAAACGAATATAGAGAACAAACAAGTGACTCAGAAGATGTCACTCAATTTTCTTTTATATTTCTTAGAGCACAAGAGAAATTTCAATGTTGCCAGTAAAAATATAAAAAGCTGTACTTGTTAACGCAAGGTTTTACTTAAAACGTTTTGTAGTCTTTATTTTCTTTCTCGTATGTTTTCGAGTAGCTGTCACACGCTCGCCGGAGCGGGAAGCTATTGTGCTCTTAAACATATTTTCAGCCCACACCCAGCGCAATAAATATTTATGAAAACACTGTCCGAATTAAATCCAGTCTCAACGTTTACGATTGTTTTTCTTTTTTCACAGATGCCTGTAGTGAAATATGGCTTCATATCTACATATATGGCGACAACTAACTTGAAAAACAACTTAAGCCGAATTCAGTTATTCCGGTATTTAGCCACTGATTTTATTTTCAACGAAATATTTTGATAACATCAATTTTTTTACAGAGGTTAGAATTTATGTTTCTATATAGAGGAGATAACATAATACTATCCGCTTGATGGTAAGCAGTTATCTCAGCTTAAAGACACAATAGATGCATCACTCACGTGTTACCGACCCTTTAAAAACCCAGTCACGCCATTCCTGAAGAACCCCCCTGTAGACTCCTGGGAAAACCTCGGCAAGAATTACATTCCACAACTTGAGAGTATGCGGATGGAAACTTCTCTCCAACCGCACTGTACGCGACCATTTTGGCTCCAATGTGTGAGGGTGAATTCTCCGCCGACGGCGAGCGGTGCGGTTATAGAAGGAAGTCTTGGGCATTATTTCGAACACCTCCTCCGAACACAACCCATTATTATAGACGGTAGAAAACAGAGGGAGACATGATCATGATCATGATCGCAACATGATCAAATTTAAATCTTCAAAATAGAGCTTCCCCCCCTTATAGAACAAATTATTTTTTTCCATGATCACACTTTAATTATTTTATTAAGTCTCTTGTCAGACTTGAAGACTCAATACTGCATGTAAGCTTCGGGTCGTCTACGATGACATGATGGTATCCTGGCGCTCCGGCCCATAACTGACTACATGTTGTTGTTCCCTCCCTGTTGATCACACCGACTTGCAACGCTCTCATATAAAATAAAGTTAATAAAGTTGATTTAAAAAAAAAATGAAACCGACTTCAGTTGGCGAGATCAGCTTATTGGTGGAATACCCCGGCAGACGCTGCTGCCCGCCTTCCGGGAGAAAAGTTATCGCGTGACACAAGATTAGTCCTTAGTCGCCTTGTATGACATCCAGCGCAGAGCAATTGAGTGGCACAATTTTATTCTGCCGGCTACCATAGGGCAAATGTAAGGGTTTCCCCTCGATTTTTCTGGAATCCCATCATCAGACCCTGACTTGGTGAATATGGAAACACCTCGCAATTACCCTTTCAAATAAAAAAAATGAATTTGGCCATACGTGCTTATAAAATTTAAAGGTTTCCCTTGATTTCCCTAGCATCCCATCATCAGATCCTGACTTGGTGAATATGGGACCACCTTGCAAACATTCCCTTTCAAATAAAAAATAATTATGAAAATCGTTTCACAATTCGCAAAGATATCGAATTGAGAACCTCCTCCTTTTTTGAAGTCGGTTAAAAAAGCAGAGGAACTCGATGGCATTGTTGCGCGTATCAGTCTAATCGATCACACAAGTTAAGCAATGTCGACCTTAACCTGTCTATGGATTAGTTTATTTATCTCAAGCTCCGCCGTGCTTCGGAAGCAATGTTAAGCTGTCAATCTCGACTGTTGTCACCAGATGAGAGTCGTTATATCAAAGTCAGTGGCCTTTGGATAGCGTGAAAACACTGCCCTCCGCCAACCCGCAGTTGAACAGCGTGGTGGAGTATGCTCTTTACCCCTTCATTTAATTGAGATCCGTATCCCAATAGTGGGATGATTGTGGGTTGCTGCCAATGCCTCCTACAAATAAATTGGTTACATAAATACTTTTGAAATTATTTTAACATAGGGTAACTTGTACTAACTTTGGCATCCCCACAGTCATTGGCACTTTAACCTTTAAACGGACATATTAAGAATTGTCATGGCAATACAATACGTACTCTGTTATTTTTAAAATCTAGCATTGCAACACTTTAACAATTTTATAATAGACTTTTTTACCAGATTATTATAGCAACACAGCGTTAAAAAAAAAGAACGCTCGTAAGGCATGTTGTTTTTTCCCACAATTTTTAACGGATTCGACAAAGAAGAGGTATGTAAAAACCATTGTTTTTTTACGATTTTGACTTAGTAAAAGGTGGGAAATATTTTAATTATATTAATTCTAAGTAATGTTACCGTTTTTATTTATATTTTCCTTATTTTTGGTAACATACCTCAATTTATTAGTGTGCCAACTATTGGTCAAGTAGCTTATATGGAAGTGCAATAATTTGGCACCTGTGCCAATCACTACATTTTACTTTTTATTTTTTTTCTTATGTTTTTTATAGCCAATAAAATTAGATTTTAGAATATAATAATATCACAGTTCAAAAATGTTTTTCGTTTCTTTCTTGACAATTGTTAGCACTGCCAATCATTGTACTTTAGGTGGTGCTATTCACTACATTTTCGTGTGTGCCAATCATTGCAACGGTTAGCAGCAGTGCTCATTATTATATTATTTCCAATGCCAATCACTGGCGTATTTTATAAAATATCGAAACTAGTATAATTATTGTCATGCTATACTGGCAATACACACAATATTCACAAGAATGTAAGAATAATAAAGAAAATTTATTGAATCAAAATGTTCAATTTACTCAAGCCATATCCAACCGAACCAAACCAAACATTTTATTCTCCCTAAGCCTTTAGGGAAAGTAGCTGATAGGTGGGACACTTTTCGAAGTGAACTAGAATTGTTCAAATTTTTAAATGACGAGTCAGGAAAGGAGTATGTTTAGAACGTATCTACCAGTATTATATATTTTTCGTCATTTTTTTACAGTTTTAATTAATAAAAATGTGCCATAATTACATACTAAGATGAGTGCCAATCACTAGTAAGTTAGTGCCAATAATTGTGCTGTAAGTGCCAATGACTGTACTTTTGGATATTTTTAAATGTTTTCTATTTTCTTTTAATAAAAATGTTTCCTTTTCGTACTAAATGTGTTTTTATTTTAATAACAATACATTAAAGAATACCTTTTATGTCGTAAATTACGTCTAAATATGTTACATAAATTATAATTAACAAATGTTGGGTAGATTTTTCTTAGAGTGCCAATCATTGTACAGTTTCCCCTAGTTATAGTTTAAAAATTAAGATCTAATTGCATCAGAATAGTCACTACAAAAAAGGTACATTAATCTTCATTCACATAAATGCTTTTAATATAGAGCCTGAAACATACTTGCAAGAGAATTTTATCCCTTTGGTGAAAGAAGGAAATTACGACTTAGGAAAACTTTGCATTTTTCAGGAAGTGACACTCTTCTCTCAAATTAATTGACTTTTAAGAGGTCTATTAATTTAATTAACTTTAAACAGACGGTTCCATTCTACGCAGTTTTAATAAAATTAATTATACCATAAAATAAATCCTGAAATAAAAAGATATACCTATAATGAAATTTATTGTTTCAACTAGATTTAAACTTAAGCTTAGTTAATGTCACGGTTGTTAGCGTTTTAGATTATTATCTATTTTTAAAATTTCACAGCAATCTCATTTCCACTCAGTATTTTGTAGTAAGAGATTTTTTATATACCTACTACGTTGATTATCAGACAAGTTTTCAGTTCACTTGATGTGAAGCAGTTACCGTAGTTACAATACCATATAATGCTCGTAACACGAAATATGATAGCTGCGGTGTTGCTCCTTCCTTTCTGGTGACCTCACTCCACTTGCAGAAATGCGACAATTCTCAAGGGAATTGTTATTTGGCTGCGGTATTCTGTGAAGTGGAGGTACTTCCTCAGTTGGGCAGCTTACAAATCCGCTGTACCCTACATCTCTTTTGCAAGGGCCTCTTTTGCTAGTTGACAGGGTGCCCCAAATGCAGGTAAACTCGTCTTTGGCTCTAAAGATCGTGGTGAGCAACTCACACCCCGAATATGTCTAATGACCTATGTGTCATGATTGTGTTGCGCGTGAACACTTTGACTGACATGAGAACACTGTACTCGTCTTCTCTTGCGCCATCTCTGGTCAATTACTGACATTAAGCTCGCACAAGTCAGTATCCACTATGTCGCTATAGCGATATCAGATAGGATACAATCCTACTGGCCGACCACTATTTGCTATCCTGTTGCTATGATTATCTCCCATCCGTTCAATATGACCAAGCTTGTGGAGCTCTATTGGATTCGGCCATTACGTCTCTTATTTGGTTTTTTTTCTAACCCTCCAGCTTCTGTCGTCCGCTGTGTTCGGTCCCAGGATTTTGCAGAGGACTTAACTCTCCGCTACCAGAATCTTATTCTCTTGCTTTGATGTTAGTATTAATACTCATATAGTTGTGGCGTGTACATAAAAATGTATTAATATAAGTTAAAAATTGTATACTTCTGTAGTATCTAACTTTACAACAACATTGCGCGTCTATCTCGTAAATTTAGCCTTTAATTTTTACTGCCGATTTCATTTTTCGTATATGTTAGTAAAATTAGTGACTAGCCGAAGCTTCGATTTTTTTCTCGCCTATTTTCGATCAAAAAACATGATACGGTCATGTTTTCAATTTTTATTTTTATACCGTCAAGATACAGAAACAAGCATACGGCCCGCTGATGTAAAGCAGTTACAGCATAATTTCGGCCGTAAACAGGCAATAAATGATAATTGATATGTAGTAATTTGTAGTCTTATAAAACTTGTATTTTGTTTCCTTCTAACGCCTAGATTTGCTTTTTCTAGGCTTAGGTATAAACAACAATATCCGAATCCAGTGTACAGCGGAATTACGTTTTTTAATGTCTAAATCGTTTTCGACCGAAAATAAGACGAAAGCCGCAGATTTTTCTCATAGTTTTCAGCTGGAAAACCATTTTCAGTCGGACAGCTACACTAGCTAAAACTTTTTAGCACTAAAAATATAACGTAAAACGCAATGCGGTTGCAATGAACATAAGTTTGTGTATAGCCGTCGTAATGCTGATGCGGACGTTGAATGATTAACTGTTAGTAGCTAACAGAAGGATGTGTTTGAAGCAATAAACTCGCCGCTATTTGTGTGCTCGGAATTGCTTTTGAAGCGAATTTCAGCCATGAAATCGGAGTTAAAATATTATTGTGCAATTTATGAGCTAATGATATATAAAAAGTATTTCATTTATCTTGTTCACAAATAAACAAGATAAATGAAATACTATGGGTTTTAAATTAAAACATAGTTATTTTGTTCAAAATAGAGGGCAATGTAATATTTTGGTGCAAAATCGGTATAATGTTTGTAGTAAAATTTTGTAATAAAATAATGTTTTGCTGCTCGAGGAGCTTGCTGGTGTCGCTGCGCGTGGCAGTCTAATCAATCACGCAAGTCAAGCAACGTCGACCGTAGTCTTCTCTTTGGATGAGTTTATTTATCTCGAGCTTCTCCGTTCTTCAGAGGGCACGTTAAGTCGTCGGTCCCGGCTATTGTCATTAGATGACAGTCGTTAAGGTGAAGTGAGTCCAGGAAACACGCTTATTGAAAGAATAGTTCTATTAAACTATTTCAATTTGGTTCCTAGAAATTTAACTATGAAATCTTAAGTCCTTTCTGCAGGGCACAAAGCTATTGAAAACACAATTAATAATTTTTGGCTCGATAGAAAACAATCGTGAACTTACTCTCTAAATTTGCACTAATTAAAAATTATAACTATTTAATACAATTTTTTTTATAAGGAAATTATACCAAAATTTTCATAATTTTAATTACGAGAGCATTATGCTATTACTTTTAAAAATAAAATAATTTAAATAAAGTTATTAAAAGAGTAACGATTTGCGGTCGCGCACCCTCCCCGACACTCGATCGCTCTCAACGTCAGTGCTCTAGGAGCTGCTTTCGAGGTAGGACCTGTGCCGCGCGTCCGTTCAACGCGTTGTCAATAAACACGTTGAAATAAACACAGTGTAGGAATATCAGTAAGACAACGAAACAACGATGAGGATGATACATTTATTTTTTTACTGAGACCCGGTTTTTTTTTCTCATGCTAGATGTTTCTTTGGAAAACTTTATTATAAATCTTTCTTGGAATATCTGTAAACCCACATTGAAATTCGTTCAGTAGCGATTAAGTTTATCGCATACATGTAGGTACGCGATCATCGAAATCGGTTTGGCCGTTTAGGCGTCATAATTTTTATTTTTTATACTTCGTCGGGCCGTAAAAACATACGGCCCGCCTGATGTGAAATGGTTACCGTAGTTATAATAACGCTCGCAACTTAAAATATTTCTCGCGCACCGCCACTCCCGCTACCAACACAGCAACTCCTTCCTTTCTGGTGACCTCACTCACTCGCAGGAACACAACAACTCTCAAGGGAATTGTTATTTGGCTGCGGTATTCTGTGAGGTGGAGGTAAATTCCCCAGTCGGGTAGCTTACAATTACGCTCCCTACCTCCCTTTGCCAGCGCTTCGTTTGTCAGTCAGCAGGGTGCACGGCGTGCAGGTAAAATTGGCTTTGGTTCAAAGATGTTGATGAACCACTTACAGCCCAGATATAGTGATAACCCCAAATATAGTGGAACAAACAGACATCCATACTTTCGCATTTATAATATTAGTAGCTAGATAGTTAATTGATTCAGGTGTTATTTTGCGGAAGTCAAATTTACAGGCAATTTGATCTACACTATAGACTTGCGCAAAGCAGTTCACTGAACTGAAAAAAGAGATGCAGTTCTTTTGACGCAATTGAACTATATCACTCATCTAGTTCATTTAGTTCATTTACTTCTGTAGTTCTTTTGACTCACTCGTTCAGTTTAGTTCAATGTATCTTTGATTCAATCGACTCAGTAGTTCTATTGACTGATTCCTTCTACATTTCTATTGCATCATTTTGATGACATTGTATTTTTGTTTTAAATAAGTGTAACTAATGAAATATTTTATAAATTCCTTTATAAATATTGATTTTCCTTCAAACTTTTCACAGGCTTAGGACTGTCAAGCTTGAGTAAAAAGAAATTATTTAGTGGTTAAAATAATAATTAATATAAAAATTGAGCCTTGTACTACTACTATAGCATATTTTCGCTAACAGCTTATGGTTCTTATGTCCTTAGCCTTAGAGTTCTAATTCGGTCAGTCAACCACGCACGAAACTGTCTCTTTTTATCTCGAACAATTACAGAATCTTCCGTCCTTTTCACTCTCTATCAGCAATTTTGGCATTACAACGTATCTCTCTCATTCTAGCTCGTACGCTTTTAGTATTTCCGTTCTTTTTACTCTTTGTCACTCGATTGAACTAAATGACGCAGTGAACTACATGGGACAAGAAAGAGTGAGTGACAAGAACCGGCTTGTATGGTGAACTGGTACAATTGAACTACTCACTCAGGAACTACACAAGTCTACTACACTACTTTGCGTGCTTCCGCCACCAACGTTTTTGGTGTAGGACACGACTTACGCTTAATATTTTTTTGGTGTAGGAGCTAGGACGTTGGATCATTAATATTTTAGGGTGTAAGTGGTTCATCAACATCTTTAAACAAAAGCCAACTTCACCTGCGCGCTGTGTACCCTGCTGACTGACAAACGAAGCTCTGGCGAAAAGAGAGGTAGGGAGCGTAATTGTAAGCTACCCGACTGGGGAATTACATCCACCTCACAGAATACCGCAGCCAAATAACAATGCTCGGGCATAGTAGCTAGGGACAGACGCGTGCTGTACGGCACATATCGATTCCTAGAAGGATGAAGAAGAGTGTATGCTGGCGCGTGATAGTTAGTTAGTCTAAGTATGTACCTATTTTAGTTTGACCAATAATAAATATAATTGAATATAAAAGAATTATTGAATAGTTTTCTTTTTATTTTGAATTCTTTATTTTTTCATAATATACCAAAACATCACTTGTTTGCATGTTGAATATAATATACTTCATTAATAAAAAAAATGTATTTTTACATGTGGTTTATTTATTTTCATATAATTATATTTCCAGTAAGTACTTTTAACTATTGTATTGACGGGTGTAGGTGTAATACTACACGGGTGTAGATAGTCGCTTCGCTATACTGTGGCGTCTCGGCAGCGATCGCGCGCTTGTAAGCGAGTACCCCGCGCCGGCTCCTCTCAAGCCCTCACCTCACCCCCTCGAAAACGGCCAAGCCCTGGACTCACGTCACCTTAAGCCAAGTCAGTGGTCTTTAGGCACTGACCTGCGCCAACCCGCAGTTGAGCAACTTGGTGGAGTGGAGTATGCTCTAAACCACTTCGATTGAGGGGAGACCCGTATCCCAGCAGTGAAATGAATAACGGTTGACGACGACGACTGCTTATACAAATTCAATTATTTATTTGAGTAAAGAAATATAGTAATATTCAGAATTAATATTCCAAATAGTAGTAATGATTATAACTAATATCGTTTTATATATGCCACGAAAAGTAGTTTCACAATACAACAGATGAAAGTATTTGAAACGGAGTCTGAAGGCAGAATTGAATAAATTTTAGACCGCTTCTACTCTGGACTCCCTTCTTCGCGTGTTTGATGTCCCTGGTGTTGCAGGCATCCATAGGCTGCGGTAATTGCTTTCCAGTGGGTAGACCGTATCATTGTTTGCCACCCTAGTTGGTTGTATAAAAACATATTATTAAAAAATACATATTTCTGGACAAGTTACACAGCGCCATCTAGTCCCAAACTAAGGAAAGCTATTTGCCATGGGTACTTGATAACTGATATTATACTTAAATACTTTATTTTTGTAAATACATATATATAATACATAGAAAACACCTAGACCAAGACAAACAAACATGTTCATGCAATACAAATGTTTCTCTTGTACGGCAATCGAACCAGCAACCTCGGAGTCAAAGTAGGCATTTCTAGCCATTCGACCACCAGGCTCGACATTACTAAAAGAGAAACGATATGTTTATTTTAAATAAATTTTATACCCTGTAGTATTCCCAAGTGGAATGAAATAATCAAATGTTTTAATGCAAACAGCATCGCTGTTGTAGTTTTACAGGGGACCGTTATAAATTTGTGGGCCTATAAAATGTTCTCTACACAAAACGTGACCACAGACTTGGCACGTAAACAAATAGAATTTAAAACATTTTAGATTCTACATGCATCGTAACGATAAATGTATTTATACAAATAAACTAGTTTATCACTATATTAATATGTGAAGTAAAAATGTACAAAGTTTTTGCTTTTTACAAAAATTGCGCGGACGGTTTAAGAAATTTAGTACACTTATAGTTTATATAGAGAAGGAGTGCAGAAAGCTAATATTTTTTTTAAATTATGTATAAAAATACATTAAGTCAATAAAAAAACATTACATATACTACCATGTATTTAACACACACATACGCATATATACATGCATACTCTTTATGGTCTATAATTTCGACCAATGGACGACCACTAGTTATTATAAAAACGTGTTTTAGATATATAATGGTAATTAATTTTTCAAAGTTTATAGTTAAATAATTCAACATGGGGGCCTTCAAGAACATAATCAATATTTCCCTTAAAAAGGCTGGCAACGAATCGGCGACTCCTTGGTGTTGCTGACTTCTATGGGCGGTAGTGATTGCTTTCCATCAGGTGACCTACATGCTCGCTTGCCTCCCAATCATATAAAAAAAATTAAAGGTCTTTTATAGTAGAGACATAAAGAGTAATTGGTATTAATTAATGGACGCCAGACCTACATCTATATAAAAGAAGAAACTTACTAACTTACATAATTGGAATAAATTTAGAATCTCTAGACACAGCCCAAATCGCTAAGTCTAGAGATTCAGAAATTTGGCACGTAGGTTCATTATGATGGCTACAGGTACGCTTAGAAAAGGTTTTTGAAAATTCCCACGGGATATATGAAGTTGCAGGCGCAAATTAGTTACATTAAAAAGCTGTTTTTTTTTTATTTCTTTCAAAGTCCAATTATTAGAGTGAAATTATTAGAAAAAAAACCGGACAAGTGCGAGTCGGACTCGCCCACCGAGGGTTCCGTAGGTACGTAGTATCATTATTAAATTTGATATTTTTCATTATAAATAAGAAATATTGCGTCGAAAAAAATAAATAAAATATATTTTGCAATGTATACATCAAGCCCTTTCATATGATACCCCATTTGAACTAGTAGTTTCAATTTGAAATTTCGACACCCTATAAAAATATAGACCCCCTATTTTTTAAGATCTATTTACAAATGTATAGTTTTGAGATTTATTCCTGTACTTGTAGTCTATAACGATGTTACTTGCCAAATTTCATAGTTCTAGGTCAACGGGAAGTACCCTATAGGTTTTGATTCCCTTGAGTGTGTCGAAATATGCGTTTTTTGCTGAATAAACGGCCGTAACTTTTTTCTACGTAAACTTAGCAGTTTGATTTTTTTTAACTTCATGGGACCGTAGACCTGACTATACAGTTAAAATTTCAGCTTGATATCTCCACGCATACTCGACATAGAAATTCTTGACAGACAGACAGACAGACAGACGGACAACAAAGTGATCTTATAAGGGTTCCGTTTTTCCTTTTGAGGTTCGGAACCCTAAAAAGAGCCTAAAGTTTTAACTAGAATTTTATAAATTGTTAATTTTGCTATGCTATTTATATTTAAGCTATGGCAACATTTGTATTTATTTCATTAGGTTATTTTGTATTTTTTTTATTGATATTGCGTATATTTTGTTGTATTTATTTCGTTGTATGTTTTTTATTGATATTGCGATTATCGCATGTCTTCATTTTAAATTGTAAATAGTGTGTTAGTGTTCTTGTAAGTTTTTTTTTATCTTATATTAAGAAGACAAATGTTTTAAAAGTGCCTTGTCCATGCCAGGGGTATACACAATTTTAGAGGCAGACCGGTCTGCGCACACTCAGCGGCATTTTACACCGCTGAGAGTGCGCATATTGCGATAAAGAAAAAGAAAAAAAACTGTCCAATATTTATTATATGTATCTTCATTAGAAGATTACACAACACATTAGTGTTACCTAACACTATCACAATAGAAGTTATAATAAATATTAGACAACATATCATCACCTTATATTGCATTTAACCAGTAAAAAAAGACTATTCACAATTCAACCCTATAAACAATATAATATACTTGGGACGCCGTTTCGGGAATCAATAATCCCTAACACACTATCCTTCGAAATCCATTTATGAAATATCACATAAACCAGTCCGCAGGCTGTTTTATTTATTCTTACTCCGGGACAGTGAAGATCAAATAGCCTTTGTCCTACCCCTCTTTACTTATTCAAACAAAATTACATATGCCTGCTCCTAGAGACGCTTTGGAGATAGTGTCATGAATATAAATCTATCGTAAGGGACACCACGAGAGGCTAGCGGAGTTTACGGCACAACTCACTTTGCATTCTTTGAACGGCGACCCTTTATGGCCATTTTATGGAGTTACGTACTTTTGCATGAAGCCTCAATACAACGAAATTTTTGGAGGAAACCGCAGATACCGAGCAAAAGAATTTTACACCGGATTTTTGATGTGAAACATCGAATGCGGTGAGTCAGGCCGGTTGTTGACGTATCAATGTGCTCGTAACGTAAAAAAAAGTGAAATGAAATTTCATTCTTTTTCCACTCTACTCTTCAATCTCCGCTCTCTCACACGGATATATAAGAGTAAAATCGGGCGAATAACGTTACACTTTTTTTGACGTGACAACGTCTTATAAATTGGTTAGCCGGGTGACACTTCAAGAAACTGGCTCACGTTATGCGCTTACAATGAGAGCGAGTGAAAGGCACGCGTCCCTTCTAAGAGCGAGAGAGACAGACATAAAAAGTGAAAGGCATGCGTCCCTTCCACTCGAAAACATTTTACCACTCAAAGTCGTTGTCACGTAAAACTTTCGCCCGTATACCGACTTTACAGGCAACCAATATTTTTTTTTATACTACGACGGGTGGCAGACAAGCATACGGCCCGCCTGATGTGAAGCGGTTACCGTAGCCATATTAACGCTCGCAACATAAAATATTGCTCGCGCGCCGCCACCCCCGCTGCCAACGCAACATCTCCTTCCTTTCTTTCTGGTGACCTCACTCACTCGCAGGAACACAACAACCCTCAAGGGAATTGTTATTTGGCTGCGGTATTCTGTGAGGTGGAGGTACATTCTCCAGTCGGGTAGCTTACAATTACGCTCCCTACCTCTCTTTTCGCCAGAGCTTCGTTGGTCAGTCAGCAGGGTGCACCATGTGCAGGTGAAGTTGGCTTTGGTTCAAAGATCTTGATGAACCACTTACACCCCAAAACTACACTGACTACTTTCCTTCGTTGCTACTATTCTTAGTGTACTTCCAACTAGCACTAGCGGCTTGTATCACTGTTGTATTACGTTATCACCGTATAATAGCTCTTGAGCAGTGACGCTAAATGGCTTTAGTGATAAAAATGAGTTATAAATATAGTTAATAACACGTTTTTAGACTATTTTGTATCACCATAATATATAGGTAGAAAATCTACATTATATATAGGTAATATAGACAATATTTGACTAACAAATTAATGTGTTGATCGTCGAATGATGTGCCACATGAACCACGTGGACCACACTAAAAAAGAATGTGTAACTTTCTAATAATTCTAATAGAGAAGTCGGATTAACCATATTTGATCATGTTCATACAGGAAAAATTAAGAACTTTATTGCGATGTTTATCAATTAAAACACGTTAATATTTAACATAGACGTCTTAACTCTTGCGTTTGCTTCAAATTTTTACTGAACCCTAAAACTATTTGACATATGATGTATCATATGTGAAATAGATTTAGGGTTCATACATTTTAGGGTTATATGTTGAACTCTTTAATAGCTCCTTAGGGGATAGAAAGGAGACTTCAAGCGCTACCATACTTCAGAATGAGTAAAAATACTCTACAGTACCGTTGTTGTAGATCATAAAGTTCTAAAACAGTGATATAGTCATAATAATTCTAAAACCGTTACAATGGAGCTAAGAATGTCAAGTCGCCATCACTGTTTTCATCAATGATATTATATATATTGGTTTTCATTACAGGAATTATTCAAATTGATGAATCAACCACTCTTCATATCTTAGATGACACATTTGATGGATTAAATATAGCTTTTTGTATTTCATATTTTTTCAAATTTACTACAAGTCCTAATATCCTATTGGAAATTGTAATTTCAAATAAACCTGGAAATTTCAATACACTATTATAAATATTTTTGAAAAATGTAAAAATTCACCCTAGGTGGGATTTGAACCCACGACCTCTCGATGACCGGTCGAGTGCTCTTCCAACTGAGCTACCAGGAAGGTTTGTGTTGCTGACGAATTTTTTGCTTTGAAATATTTATAATATTCTGGCAAGTTGGCCAAGACAACTATTTAAATAATAATAATTCAATACACTATAAAAATAGCTACAAATAACTGTAAATTCCATTTAAAAGTCACATGTTACTTAGCTACTTAAAATTGTAATACCTCGCTTTGCGTAATAATTTGGAAATAATTTTGTTTTTACCTTTCGTATGTATTTGATTTCGAGATTACTTTCTGTCACGTTTGTCATAATTCATTTTATATTCTGCCATAGTCGTTTTAATGCCACTGACACTTACAGTTACTTTTTTTTCCTTGCCCTGGCACTGTGCCATTTTTGCACAATCGTGTTTATGCTTTTTTTTTGTAAACCTGCTGGTTGCATAAATATAGTTTTTTTTTTTCACATCACATCAATAATTCTGGCTGCATCACCGTTTCTGTATTCGGACTCTGCTGAAGAACTTCAACAGTGATCTAATGTGTAACCAGTGTTACACATTAGATCACTGTTGAAGTTCTAATGTGTAACACTAGAACTTCATTCTCTCAAGCTTCAAAATTTGATTAAGTCAGTCAACGTATCGATTTTGCCATCGGAGCCTACACATCTTAACCCTACTTCTAACGACACATGGCTTGATTTAATTATAATATCTTCCTTAATTCATGTATCGAAAACAAAATTAGTTATCCGATTTAATTTTCTTACTCGTAAACTAAAACCACACAAAGTTAAGCCCATGTTGTATGGATGCGTTGTACTTTGCTAGAATAGATTATAATTGTGACTTAAAAAATATTTTGAAATGATTATTAATGCTTTAATGCTAGTAAATATGGGCTTAATATTCATCTAAGAAACTTACCGAGTACTTTTATTAAAAAGGCAGTCATATCGAAATTTATGTGTACGCCACTTTCGCAGCACCTATAGCTGTAACTAGAAAATACAAAAAAACGTTTTTGTATGTCAACCCTACTCATCACACTACAGGGATACAGGTCTCCCCTCAATCAAAGGAATTAGATCATTCTTCACTACGCTGTTCAATTACGGATTGGCGGAGGCTAGTGTTTTCAACCGACCAAAGGCCCCTGACTTGGTTTATTGACTGTCATCTAACGACAACAACCGGGTTCGACGACATAACGTGCTGCCCTCCAAATTACGGCTTAACATAAATACAACTTGTATGTAAATTCTCAAGTTCAAGGTCGTAATACTTAACACCACAAATCTCATCGTATTGTGTTGTTAAGCATTACATTCAATTAACTCCCTGCGATCATGTTATAGAATCATTGATTTAAGAAACCAAAAGAAATTTAAAAATAAAAAATGTACTACTTAAATGCTTAGATGAGTTAAAGTGATGTTTAGCGCCACAAGCGATCTCTGTTAACTATTAATCCCATTTTCTTTTGGCGAAGATAACGAAACTCATTTAAGATATCTTGCGAACGCCTTTCAGACGGTTAGGGGTGCAGCGTGTTGAATAGGCTATAGAAATCGGAGGAATCGACTCACGAAGATTCATATTTTTTTTTTGTCGTCAACCCTTATTCATCCCACTGCTGGGATGCGGGTCGAAATACTCAAATCAGAATATACTCAAACGAAGGTGATAAAAGCATACTCCACTACGCTGCTCAACTAACTGCGGGTTGACGGAGGCCGGTGTTTCCAAGCCTGTCATCTAATGACAACAGCTGGGACCAAGGGCTAATACTGCCCTCCGAATTATGGATTTATTTTTTATTTAAATGATTTTTAAATAACTTTTCACTTGTATTTGTTATATTTAATGTCACAATAAAGTAAACAAGTTATTTTTCCCCTACTTTGGTTTGGCGCTGGGTTAGATAAACTAATTATTATATAAAATATATTAAATGTGGAAACCAGATATTTTTCCGAGATAAAAAGTACCTAACCTATGTCACTCAGTTCCTGACCATAAACTATTCCCGTAAAAAAAAAACATTTCAATCCATTGCTTCGATCCTTTCGACGTGAAAGAAGGGCAATTATAATATTATCACATTTATAATATTAGTATAGATATCATCATCATCATCATCATGATTAGGTCCATTTTAGTCTCCACTGCAGGAGAACGACCCTTTCTCGTCCGTACTAGACGGAAGGAGGATTTGGCCTACACTCCCCACGCTGGCCAAACGGGTTGGGGAGGCCTGATCGATAGTATGGACATACCTGCAATAAATTAGGTAAAAGAGACAGGAAAATCCTTAGATGATAGAATCTGATAAACTATCTTAATCTTTTTATTTTTAAGTCATTTAGTCATTAAGAAACTGTACACGATGCTGAACAGAACAAGTTATAAAATTCGAGAATAACTTCAACTAGAAGACTAATTATTCTTAAGTGCAACTTCTTTTGCTCAAAACGCTTTGTGAAATGATATTAAACATTCTCAAATACTCGTGCAGCAAAGCGATGAAATGAACTCTCCATATTTTAAACTTAACAAAATATTTTATGCAAGAACCTCTCCAGCGATCCGCTATTCCTTAATACGTATTTCGTCTTAAGAGACCAAAGGTTTCTCTTTATGTCTAATAAAATTTTCTTCAAAGTATCCTTAATTGAAAATTCAAATTTATGCATAAGCTCTGATTGTACAAACGGGATTGTAGGAAGAAGCACGGTCCACGATACTATGTTTAAGATTCAAGCCTTCCTCAGTTCTTGGCAAATTACGTTGATGGAAATTACCTCGTAGATTAAAAGGAGAGACTTAAATAAATTCATAGTATGTCCACGTGAAAGATAATTTTGCATTACGAAGCTAATATAATTAAAACGTTTGCTTTATGACAGACTTGTTAGCTTATTCCCTTAGTACTGTGCCAATTTTCATTAAATTTAAACACGTTTGGTTTCGTGCTTCAATGAATAAGTTGCAGAAAACCGTACTACTGACGACATGCGACTACAGTTATTATGAATACACATATCATCTTCTGCCAACACATTGCTGGATATAATCGTTCTCCAATGCTTTTTACACCAGATGAGGTCCTCGGCATCCAGCCAGTTTCAGGCGCTTTTTTAGGGCATGCAAACAAGCAATTCTTTGCAGTCCCACACCAAGTCGAAATCTTGGCGAGGAATAGCGGAACTACGACGAGTACTTGGGGGAGCGCAAATTTCAGTTTTAAAACATTCTGTTACCCTAAACCTATTAGTCACTACGCTGGGCAGGGTTGGTGACTTTTGCCATAGCCTTGACTCCACTGAATGGCAGAGTGCACTACCCACAAGTGACGTTGCCTCAGATTCCGGAGATAGTAATGGACCCCTTACATGACAGTTGTGGCTCTAAGGTAAAGCTAAGTCACTTATACTTCATTGTATGTAGTTAAATATTCTAACTTATTCTAATTCGTGTAAAAAGTGTAGATGAAATTAACATTCATTCGAAATTAAATATACCATCTTTTATTCGTGCTTTGCTTTTATTTATAGTCATTGCATGTTGTTAACTACAGAGGTATATCTTAATAAATTATTAAGTAGAGAGCGATTAAGTTATTTACCAAGACGCCGACTATAAGACGCTTAAGCCTGGGAAAGTGGAACTTTTGCTTGCTTTAAGATATTGATCTTGAGCAAGTTTAGCGAAGTTTAGTCTCTAAGAAGTTAACTTGTCTTTTTTCTTGACTAACTAGGCATTTAAGCGAAAAAAGCGAAATAGTTTTCATCGGCGGCGATTTGAGTTTTGAATCTGACAGATTGAGGAAAAAGAAACTCATTAATTTTATATTGAAATCGAGGTGTCAAACAATTTAAGATGGTTTATCGACAACTTGGTATTGAACTATGTTGTTGTGTTCAGCAATCTCTTGTTGGTATATGACAGTGAAGAACCTAGATTGTTCTGGGATCTATAAATAAATAACTTAAATTCACTTTCACATTCAAAATAGTGTGATGAAAGTGAATCTATTTCTTCTATTATACTTATTATACGGTGTTACGGAACTTGGGTACAAATGTACAGTCATGCTCTGTAGTGTGGTCTAACAAAGTCAGGCGAGTCACGGTGTCGGGTGAGTTTTGGGGTGTAAGGGGCTCACCACCATCTTTAGAGCCAAAGCCAACCTCACCTTCGCGTGGTGCCCTCTGCCGACTAGCGAAAGAGGATGTGGCGAAGATAGGTAGGGTACAGCGTATTTGTAAGCTGCCCGACTATGGAATACCTCCACCTCACAGAATACTGCAGTCAAATAACAATTCTCTTGAGGGTTGTTGTGTTCCTGCGAGTGAGTGAGGTCATCAGAAGGGAAGGACATTCTACGTTGGGTGGCGGCGTGTGAGCAATATTTCAAATTGAGAGCGTTAATATGACTACGGGAACTGCTCCACATATTATAATTAATGCGAGTATTGTACAATGACATATTATCTCTGTGCTTAAAATAAATACGTATACATACATAGTATCAAAAATATATATTATATATATATACAATACAGCGGAACCCAATTCAGTGCTTTTAAACATAGACATAGATACATTAGACCCTCTGCATTCCGTGCAATATGTAATAAAACCATCTATTTTATTATTCAGAATAAAACTGATTATTATTCCCATTTGAACCTCACGGTTGGTCCCTAATTGAACGAGAGTTAGGTGCGAGACGGGCGCAATGGGGCGTAAATGAAACAAATCGCTGCCAAATGATAATTTAGCTGAGTTTCCAAAATATCTGTCTCATTGGGGCGTCAAAATCCGATGCGCAATCTCGCCAGCTCTCTACCGTACATAAATAAAATCGCACGACATTTATTACAAAACGACGGAAGTATGATAACAGTGCTCAGAGTATTTCCTTTGCGATTGTCGTGATACACTGCACTAATTAAAGGAGTTACTTGAATTATTCCGTTGTTTTAAAAAATAACGTGTTTACTAATGGCTTTATCAGAATTAAAGTTTTCTACATAACATAACAGTTTTATGCATAAGCCCAGTTATAATAAGTGTAAAATAAAAAATAAAATAAAAAATGTTTATTTTGGCAACGAGGGCCCATTTGTTAATAACAATTTATCTTACACGCTAATATTAGTAAACATAATAATAATAATTTTGAAAAAATAGTTTTTGATGTTCCAGAGGTACCTATTACGAGCACAGCCAGCTAGTTACCTCTGTCTAACAAGCACGCTAATAAAGTGTTCCAACATTGGCGAATCCAGTTTTCCCATTAATGTTTTCAGAATATTGTTGGAACTTCCACGCGTTCTTAATAAGGATGCTGTCTTTTATATTTTAGTGTAATATGTAAGATGACATGTTGTTTCGTTTGCGTAGTTCTATCAAACTATATCTGATAAAACTATTGACTAACCATTCAATGGGCGTCGGATATGCGGTCAAATAATAGTAGGTCAATAGATAAATACCAAAAGATACTTAATAGAGGTTAGATTGGACATCGTTGCTCTTTTCCTACGAAACCGATATTTACATTCTAGACTCCACTATACTTACACATGTAAAGTAATATGCAGCTTACGTACACAGAAGTGACGTTAAATCGACTACTGTAATTGGTCAGCAACTACTGTTTGAGGAAAGATACGACTATTAGAAGCCGAAAGGGCGTGTGAAACCGCAGTCCACAACTAGTATGACAACAAATTAATTCCGCGAACAATTTGAAACAGCCTTTATTTCCTCGAGTCTAAATAAATATAACAGCATAATCATAAACGACAACAAAACAGGCTGTATAAAATATTAGTGGGCTGAATTATCTAAAATTAGATTTCGCCCACAACCAAATTAGTCCCAACTCCCAGGCGAACAGCTTTTTAAAATCACGGAAACACAGTGCAGGTGTGACAAACATTATGTTGGGCTTCACCATAATCTCTTTATCCTTTTCAGTCGTTAATTTTTTTAGGATTCCGTATTGAAGTGTCTAATATTCGAAGACTGATGTGATATATCAATTCAGACTTGGGACCCTTCAACTCTGTGTCGAAGGGGTACAAGTACATGGCGACGCATCGCCATGTCAGCAACCAGCCGGATCTCCTTAATTGGTTATGGAACTCAATTGGTTATTTATTCATAAATATTTGTGGCGAAGAGATTATTAAAAATAAATAATCAATCCCCCCCACCCGCCCCCCGCCCCCCGTCCGACAGCTTACAATAAGCTGTACACTATTTCTCTTTTGCCAGAGCCATCATTCGCTAGTCAGCAGGGTGGACCACGCGCAGGTGAGTTTGGCTTTGGCTGTAAAGATCCTGGTGATTATACGAAATAAATAAATAAAATACTAAAATACTGCATTACTTTTATTTTATTATGCTAAAAGTATGTAATGTTGTCGCATCACATATTGGATTAATATCGTATAGAATCTCTAATTATTTATACGGAACCTCTAATACGCTACTGGAATTCGCTTTTGCCTTGATGTTCCCGTCATGTCCGTAGCAGTTAGTTATAAAAGCTGAAATAATTTAATAAAACCGTTATATCTTCCTCGGGTCACGTAAGAGGGCGCTTCGGTGGGAAATTACATTTTGTTTGGCCACGTTCAACCGACATGGGACAACTCACTTAACGAATGTTCAGGATTCTTGGTAATTCTTTCATATCTCTCCGATCTCTTTTGAGATAGAGTGAATCTCTTCTACCAAAGTAAATGGGTTTTATTGTGATGGAAAATGTTTTTGTTTTTTCGAAGTTATAATTCTGTAAATTTATATGGGTAGAATTTGCTTTTAATATTAATGTAGGTACATGAGGAGACTAGACATAAATAAATATTATGGTGGCTACCACGTGTTTGTAGACGTGTTTGTAGACCATGTTTCCCAATTTCCCGATTTCGATGAAATTTTATAGAAATGAAGGATATATTTCCTTCACTTTTTAAATTTATCGGGCAACGAAACCAATAAAAATTAATGTAAACTATTACTCTCAAATATTTGATATTTTGATGTGAATTTTACACGATAAGCCGTCGGGCTCGGTTTTTGTCATTTGATGACAGTCGTCAAGCCAAGTCAGTGGCCATTAGGCGGCTTAAAAACAATGGCTTCCGTCAACCCGCAGTTGTGCAGCATGGTGGAATATGCTCTATACCCTTTCTATTGAGGGGAGACCCGTATCCCAGCAGTAGGATGAATAAGAGTTGACGACGACGACGAGGATCGCTAAACGCCTTGTGCATTGACTGAAACCAGAATGCTGTCGTATATACGACCACGTATGTAACTAGCGAATAAAAATGTATCCGTGAAAATATTGATGAGTGATAGTAAAGATTGGCAATTGATAGAACAAAATGAGTCCAAAAAATGACGTGCACTAGTGTGTAATGACAAGCTCGGTGGTCGAATGGTTAGCAATGGCCACTTTGACTCCGAGGTTGCGGATTCGATCCTCGCACAAGACAAATATTATTCTGCATGAACATGTCAGTTTGTCTTGGTCTGTGTATTTTATATGCATTATACCTATATATGTATTTACAAAAAAAAATGTATTTAAGTATAATATTAGTTGGCCGTGTGGCTTCCGGCAGATTAGAATAGAATCACGCCGTTTCTTCCCGTGGATGTCGTACAAGGCGACTAAGGAAAATACATTATCTAATATCGATCAGGCCTCCCCAACCCGTTTGGCCAGCGTGGGGAGCGTAGGCCAAATCCTCCTTAAGTCTAGAACGGACGAGAGAGGGTCGTGCTCCTGTAGTGGAGACTAAAATGGACCTGATGATGATTAGTTAACTAATACCCATATACTTTGTTTTGTTTGGGACTAGATGGCCGTGTGTAATTTGTCCAGGAATATTTATTTAATGTATTTATTTAAATCGCATATTGTAACCAATTTTGTACTTATACAGAATTTCATGAATCTGTTGAAAAAATGCATAATTGTCAATATTTTTGTATAAAATGACATACCTAATATAACTAGACATGGCGCATGAATCTGTATTAAATTACTTTTGTTTAAACACAAATTTTCACTAACATTCAGTTTACAGTTACAAATAAATTAAAAAGCGGAACTTCAATATTGACAAAGGTCGTTTTATAGGTGCGCTGTGTGTGAATCTGAAGTTATTAATCACAACATTTTATAGCAGTAGTAAAAAGTTCATCACTAACTAAATTATCACGAAATTAATCCCCAAAATAGAGCGCCATGACCTGTGGTTTCGTAGATAAAGAGGCGTCCACATAGACGCTTTTACTTTATGTGTAATAAAAAGTAAAACTTTGCAAGCACCGTGTAGCGGACATTATATCAACATTAGCAAAGTTGCGGACATCCACAGTACTAACTTTAAAACACGGGATTCGAGAGTAAACGCCAAAACAAAATGAGGAAAAAATAATTTTAACCCTTCACAAAGGGTTCGAGACATGTGCCAAATGGATGAAATAATAAAATTGAGAGCTTTTGGGTGAAATCCGTACCGTGGGATCGAAATCGACCCATATTATGAGCAGGCTGGCCCTTAGTTCAAGCTTAGGGTCCTATTCTGAACTAATATAAATAAAGTAGCATTATTATGGCACAATCGTCTGGATTATTATTCGGAAGGGTTGTTTCTGACATTTACTGTTTTATTCCGAAAGATAGTTTGACAATACATTCATGAATTATATTATTTGATAAAATTAATAAAAGTAAGCGAAAACAAAATTTCTGTTGCACAAAGGGCATGGCCGCCGGCATGATACATGTGAGCCGCAGCGACGGTGGAGGATGATCTCTTCCGAGACGAAAATCTAAAGTTTCTGCCAAAAATTCGATCAGTGTCTATGGGGGAAGCCTATGTTCAGCAGAGAATGTCCATTGACTGAAATGATGACACGGGCGAAGCCGGAGCAGGAATTTAGTTAGCGACCTGGTACCCTACTGCCTAAGCTGAAGCCGTTTCCCATCGGATTTTTTGACAGCGAAAATCGAACTTCAGCTTAGATTTCTGGTATTTGTGTTTAACTTAGCAGGTAGAGTAACTTAGCAGGTAGAGTAACTTAGCTGGTAGAGTAACTTAGCAGGTAGAGTAACTTAGCTGGTAGAGTAACTTAGCTGGTAGAGTAACTTAGCAGGTAGAGTAACTTAGCAGGTAGAGTAACTTAGCTGGTAGAGTAACTTAGCTGGTAGAGTAACTTAGCTGGTAGAGTAACTTAGCAGGTAGAGTAACTTAGCAGGTAGAGTAACTTAGCTGGTAGAGTAACTTAGCAGGTAGAGTAACTTAGCTGGTAGAGTAACTTAGCAGGTAGAGTAACTTAGCTGGTAGAGTAACTTAGCAGGTAGAGTAACTTAGCTGGTAGAGTAACTTAGCAGGTAGAGTAACTTAGCAGGTAGAGTAACTTAGCAGGTAGAGTAACTTAGCTGGTAGAGTAACTTAGCAGGTAGAGTAACTTAGCTGGTAGAGTAACTTAGCAGGTAGAGTAACTTAGCTGGTAGAGTAACTTAGCAGGTAGAGTAACTTAGCTGGTAGAGTAACTTAGCTGGTAGAGTAACTTAGCTGGTAGAGTAACTTAGCTGGTAGAGACTCCGGAGCTCTACCTACTAAAGCTGAAGATGTTTGTCAATAACTAAAACGTAAGACTTATTTTTCAAATCAAAACATTCGATGGTAATTGGCTTCAGCTTCGGCGGTCGGGTTCAAGGTCGCCAGGTCGATGGTCGATGTATTATGAATAAACAACCTGTTAAACCTAAGAAAAATATCACGATTTTTATCTTTGTGGCACAGGTTAAAAACCGTCCATCGGCCATCTTACCTAAACGATATCATAAAAAGACGTCATAACAAAGCATACTTCTGAACATTCCATAACTATTCCGATACCAAAACGAGCTTCTCCAAATATTTCCCCGTACCGTAGGTATCTTATATAATATAAGTAGAAACCCCAACCCGATAGCAGTTATCGTCCAATCTTTTGATGTGGTTTACGAAACGGAAATATTTTCATAATCACAGCTTTTGCATTTTGTAAAATACAAAATAGAATGAACATTTGCGGTTTAACTGTACATTACATAGGCCGAATTTGTGAGTTTGTTGAAAATGTGGTTAACTCGTTGTACCAATGGACTTCAAAATCTAGAAATATGTTTTAATATTCATATCTATGTTTGCTTGTTTATGATGCTGTTTATTTATTTATTCGTTTGAACTTTATTGCACACAATTTATGTACATATAAAATGGAGGAACCCAATGCTACATACATTATATGCCAGTTTACCTTTAGGATATTGGTGATAAATAGTGGAAGATGTGTAAAGACATATAAGAGTGAGACATACAGGGGGAAACATTACATAGTAAATTATTAAATTCCATAACTTAGGCAAACATAAAGGACAAACGAAAATACAAAAAGTATTACGGTTTTTTATATGAGGGGGGCAAACGAACATGTGGGTCACCTGATCGAAAGCAATCACACCGCCCATGGAAACCAGCAACGCCATGGGGTCGCCGATCCGTTGCCAGCCTATACTCCTTCCTTTCTTTGTTTTGGTGACCTCATCCAGGAACACAACAACCCTCAAGGTAATTGTTATTTGGCTGCGGTATGATGTGACGTGGAGGTACTTCCCCAGTCAGGCAGCTTCAAAAATATGCTATGTCCTACTGAGGCACCTCATAAAGACACTCAATCGCCGATCACTAATGTTAGTAGGTATATTTTTCGTCTATTGCTTCTCGATGCGGCGACAGTCGGCTATTGTATCTCACATGATAATATTTTTTTATATATATATTCTTTACGCATAACTAATTTTTTATGACAAATGGTTACTCATCAAAGCCGTATGTGGCTACTTCTGGGGTGCCTCAGGGTTCGCACTTGGGTCCTATATTATTCTTGGTGTTTATAAATGATATTGTAAATCATATAAAATATAGTAACTGCTCACTGTTTGCGGATGACATGAAGATATACAAGCCTATTACTAACGCGAATGACATCGAACTGTTGCAGGAAGATTTGGATCGCATAGATGACTGGTGCACCACTAATCGAATGGTTATCAATCCCAGTAAATGCTACCATATAAAGTTTACCCGCAACAAGAACTTATTTCGATCATCGTACAGTATAGGCAGATCCGTGCTGAAGGAAGTGGATCACATTCGCGACCTCGGTGTGACTCTCGACAGCAAACTCAGTTTTGTGCCACATTATAATGTGGCACAAAACTGAGTTTGCTGTCGACAACAACGGTTTCTAAGTCATTTCAGATGCTCGGTTTTATTAGACGAAACACTTCCGAATTTAAGAATGTTAAAACTTTGATAACTCTCTACAATGCATTGGTCCGCAGTCATCTTGAGTTTGCGAGTGTGGTATGGAACCCATGTTATGCAACACACGTGAATAGATTGGAACGTGTACAGAGGGTTTTCACGCGCCAATTAGCTTTCATAACACCCCACTTCAGTCACCGTAATGAATATAGTGACCGCTTATCAAAATTTAAACTGTCTTCGCTGGCCGATCGCCGTGAAACCCATGACGTGGTATTTTTGCACAAGTTGACACATGGCGCTGTTGATTGCCAAAATATTTTGAACGAATTACGTCTTGCTGTACCTAGACTCGACTCGAGGCGGAAGCTCACGAAAACCTACGTCATACCTCAGGCACGGACGAACCTGGGTAGAAATGCACCTTTGCCACGAATCCTTTCTAGCTATAATAAAATCAACAACTCATGTGATCTGGACATTAATCATGACTCACTTTTAAAGTTTAAGCGAAAGGTTCAGTCGTTTCATGGCGCTTGTTAATTGTTATTGGATTGTCGTGATTTGTTGACAATTGATATTGTTATATTTGGAGGATTACTCTTTAAGTTTTTATTTTTATTTTGTTAATTTCTTGTAAAAGTTGTGTTCACCTGTAATTGGGTTGCATGCTGGGCCCAGATTTGTACAATTACTTATATTGAATGTAATCATGTAACCTGTTGGTGTACCTTAATAAATAAATAAACTAATACAAAACAATTCCATGTTATACAGATAAATACAAAGGTGAGCTTATCTTTACGAGAAATCTCTTCCACCCAACCTTAATGGTTGTACTCGAAACAATACATTATTGGAAGGATAGACCACGTTTAATGCAAAATATAACATAACATAACTAAATACATGACAAAATAAATCTACTTCAAGGTACTACATTGATAAATAAATACATAGACATACATATATTAACATATCTACATATACATTAAATACTTATATACCTACATAAAATTATTATATTACTCCATGTGAGTCAAATATTACTCCTTTAGCCATTTTTTTTTAAGTTCTTATATATGTGCACTCTCTAAGTTCTGTTGCCAGTTTTCTTGTACCTATATAAGATTTTATTATGAAAAGTACATGAAAGATTTGAAACAACATTAGAATATCGTGAAAATAGAAGCTGGTAAATTAATAACAATACAGACAATTACTAGACGAGCTACGTTTGTCTCAGCAAATTAGATTGGATATGAGATGAGCTGGAGTATATTTATATGTTTCATTTATGGATATTTTGTATTATTATATCGTATTGTAGTTCACCCACTTATTGTATGCTAAGATACTAATTTATTTTGTTTACATTCATTATGAGTTCCAAGGTAGGCGTAGTTTTACCCACAGGACTGGCGTAAACTTAACAATGTTCATTGCCTATTTGTTGGTCGCCGCACTTCATTCTGGCCATACACGAGACACGATGTTGGGGAGGTGTGCCTGTCCCGATACAAAAATCCAGCTGGGTGGCAGCATATTTATAAGTATGTAAATGAAATACACCGTCTAGCTCACCATCCTGTGGCATTGTCCTTATTGTCTGTATGGTCACAGGTATGGTGAGCAAAGTAGCCGCCAGCTCTGGGACCACCCGAGACGAAGACTCTTTACTTTGCGGACCTTGAGTATTTGAGCTCATTCGGTCGCGGTTCTATCCTACCTGGAGGTGCCTTGTAGATGAAACGGTATCTACGCAGGTGACATCCCATACTAAATGAACAATAATCTTGTATACACTACGTCGGGTGCTAAACAAGCATAATGTCCGCCTGATGGAAAGCTTCCGTAGCCACTACATACCTGCCATATAATCGTGTGACTGTAATATAATTGTCTATCAATATCAACCTATATTCATACTATTGAGGTTTTCTCAGGAGACTACATCATGGGCATCTTCAAAAAGGGCGTAAAGAGGTTTTTACAGAGTCGGCAACGCGCATGTGATGCCTCTGATGTTACAGGCGTTCATATGCTACGGTAACTTCTTACCATCAGGGGAGCCGTATGCTTGTTTGTCACTTTAGTGGTATAAAAAAAATCTGCATAATACCAAAACAGATCTCCTTTTATCCGTTTTTGTAATGTGATAAAGTATACGAACGCATACTACAAACAAACAGCTATTTCATTATACTGGTACATAGAGAGGATTCACAAAGGATCTTAATTCAATAATGCTCTTAAGTATGTCCAAACGAGCGGATATAATATTAACTACTATCATTTATATCTTGTTAATAAATAAAATAATATTTACGTACCTAGGTAATTAACACTCCAGCTCAAGAATCAAATAAAAATATATATATATATATCCTGGAGGGTTCATATTTAACACATAATAGACGCTTCTACATTACAGATGTCTTTTTATCTCGAAAATTAAGATTTCTCGCAAAATGATTAATGTTTTATTTATTTTTTTATTTTTCGCAATCTTGCAAACAAAATTGTAATGCTCAGCCGCCATGGCAAGCACGTCAGTCACGTTCCTAATAGTCTTAACGCGAGTTCTAAAGAGGGGAAAAGTAATCTCCTATAATGCCTTGTTTTAATTTCAAACCGTAAATAATAATTTGGTCAATTCACCCTATACAACTTCGGTTGCGTGTTCAAAGTTTTTATTAGAATTTTATTGTTATTTAGGCGTGTTTGTTCCTTGTTTCAGATTACATCGGAGGTTTTAAAGGAGCCGGCGCTAATGTGAGTTTCCGAATTTCCCTTTATTTATTATACGAAAATGTAATTGAATTTTGGTTTGGACGAGACGTGCGGAAAATTATGTACGTAAATAAAGAAGTTTTCGCATGTAGCGCCGTAATAACAAAATCCCGAAGTGGATGGGCTCATAATGCGAAACGAAACTAGCCAACGAAGTTTTCGGAGAGGGAAATTTTAGTCAACAGGAAGGTAGGCCAAACTATGAGCGTTAAGAAACTTTTATGAGGGGCCGAGCCATTTAACCGCGAGTCAAGAGCTAATCCCACTTGCCGGCCAGCCGGGAACAACACACCTGAGACCCAGCTTTTTATTTCTCCGCGCATTCCCACCTAATTTTAGCCAACCGCAGAGGTAGAGGTGGGCTGAACTTTGTCGGGCGTCATAAATTTATTTAACGGCCCGAAGGCAATAAGAGGCGGAGTGTAAAAAGAAAAATACGATACCAACGTGCCTAGCCGTTATTGCAATTAAACAGAGGAAGTAAATCTTTCAATACGAGCGGCGAGCATTCGCCTCCCGTTTCCTGCCTTAATTTATCGCTTTGTTTTAGTCAGAGCTCGTCCCATTGACAGATTGCGATGTGTTTGATTAAAAAACGCAACTTGATCTTACCACCCCTTTCGGAAAGTGCGTAGAATACTAACCAGCTAGACTGTTGAGTTAAATTAAACGGTTGTAATCGCTGACAATTTATCCCTGCCCTTAGTTAAAATAATATCGATCAAGTTCGCAGTCCTATTTCATCATTGTACGAGATAACTCCGTCCAAATTATCTTATAACATATATCCTTTACAATGTTAAATGTAGTTCACAAAGGCCGGCTTATCTCTAAAAGAGATCTCGAAATTCTGATATAAAGGCGTTCTGGATACATAGTCTTTCTGAGATGTGAACTATATGTTTACTTGGTTGTTCTGATATCTTGATCTTCTGATAGTAACCCGCCCAGCCGACCTTTACCTGTGGAATATGTTGTAAGAAGCGGTTAGAATGTGCCTTAAGAAATTAAAATTATTTATTCCTTTCTTTTAATTTATTTCACATGACAAGCGCAAATGTTCATATTATAATATTTGCCAAACTGTGAAAACAGTTTGTGGACAAGATATAGTGCGTTAACGTTACGCCTACGATATTAGTTACTAAATGTTTACGTACATAATACACAGTAAGAGCCGTCCAATGCACTACTACCAATCTAGTATTAGTATTCAAAACGATTTATATTTATTTGTTTGTAAAAAGAAGTGTATGCATTCCAATAATGAACAAATCCGTTTCTGAATATATTTTTTTAATGAAATTAATTCATCAATTGATTTCATTTATTGCAGAAGTACCGTAAAGTTTTAAACAATTACAGATAAGTGGTATATTATGTTTGTTTTTCGTCACGAAAAATGTACTATGATTTCATTTCAATCAAGTCAGTTAAAATAATATTTCATTTTGGAAATATAGTCCTTAATGAAAAATACATAATAAAATTGTATTTTTTTCTATCCTAGCTATATTACATTCTGCTTAAATTAAATCATTATTAAAATGTGAAAATTAAATGTTCATAATTCAAAAACGAATAAGGCGAGACATTATTTGAAAGCGGGCGCGATCGAGCGAGCGTTTCTTCAAATTATATCTGGGAATCTTTTCACATTTTTTTTTCATTTCCTTGTAGACTCTCGATTGAAAGCCGGATTGGCTCACGTCGATAGCTCAATTGCTTCACACACGTATTTAATTTATTCTGTGTTGATTTATTCCACTTCGATTACTTCGTTTCTCTTTGATGCAGACGATTTGGTAAAGGCTCCATGTTTTTTGCCACTAGCTAAAATGGATTCAACTCCGAATGTATGTTCAAAATTATTCAATTCGAATTTTCCAAGAAAATGTTGTGATTTCTTTCGCGTGATTTCGCAGTGCTCATCGTGGTGATCGTCTTTGGTAGTTCTTTTTTTATTTATTTATTACAACGCAAGCATATTTTTATTACGAACTAGCAGTATCCTAGACTTCATTCGCTTGAAACGCTCAAAGGAGCGAATGAAAACATCTCCTGACCAGCAATTAAAGAGAACATTAATAAAGACCAAAATATCAAAAGTCACAAAGCTTCGGCACATCCTCACTGCAGATATACCCCAACGCTTGAAGACCAAAGTTTTCAACCAGTGCGCCCTCCCCACTATGACCCACAGCGGACTTGGACGCTGACCGTCAGACTGTCACAGACTAAAAGTCGCACAGAGAGCGATCGAGAGAGAAATGCTCGACACTTCTCTAAGGGACTGAATCCGGGAGAAAATCATTAGATGGAGGGTGGTCGACAAAGTTCTCGAATTCAGTAAGCTGAAGTGGCAGTGGGCTAGCAACATCTGCCGAGTCAACGACGGCAGATGTGGAAGGAAAGTCCTAGAGTGGAGGCCACATATGGGGCGACGAAGCGTAGGGCGCCCCCACTCCAGAAGGACCGACGACCTCAAAATAGTGGCCGGTAGTGGTTGAATGTGGGAAGCGGAGGATCGCATATGGTGGAAAGCATTAAGGCCTATATCCAGCAGTGAGTAGATACAGGCTGATAATGGTGAAAATTCAAAACTCGTTTTTTTGCGACTGCCGAAGACTGAAGACAGGAGAGAGTTTATATGTATGTATTAATATCTAATTCTTCGATATGCTCTACAGCCTAAACTGTTAGTCTAATTTCCTACTTTTTTGCCTTCCCAACCAGTCTGGCTAGCGTGGGGAGTGTAGGCCAAATCCTCCTTCTGTCTGGGACGGACGAGAGAGGGTCGTGCTCCTGTAGTGGTGACTAAAATGACCTAATGATGAAGTCGTCATTAGATTCGTCACTATTATTGGAGTGATACTCATGTACATTATTTCAACATAGTGTTCACGGAAAAGCTGAGGGTTGATTTAAAAAAAATTGCTTCACATCACACATTCTAGTTTTTTGTTCTATTCAATATTTTTTTTAAGTAAAAAATAATTTCAATGCGTTTTTAAATAGGACGATAAAACTGAACAACAACATTTTAAGTCAAAATCTACTTTTCTACCCTAAAATATTTTATTGTCTTCTTGAGGAACGTTATGTTACAGAACATAATTTACTATTTTAAATCCGTTTATACGAACTATATTTGTATATATGTATGTATATATATTGGCCGTGTGGTTTCCGGCAAACTAGAATAGAATCATTCCGTCTCTTCCCGTGGATGTCGTACAAGGATACACTATCAAACATCGATCAGGCCTCCCCAACCCGTCTGGCCAATAAATAACGCCTTTATTCAAAATTCCCTACTTTAATTTCCAGAGAATAATTAGGCTGTTGATGAAGAATGTTAAATAAAAGAACTAAAGATAGATATATAATTATAATCAAATAACATACATAGTTCAGACATTTTGTACATTTACCAGAAAGTTTGCCGGGAGTTTAAAAAATGGTATATTTATAGATTTAGACTGATGTAAGTTAACATTCTTTTCTAAAATTATTGATTTTAGTGTATCTATATAACAATCTATATTTTCAGTTTTCAAATTTCCAGACGTGTTAGAAATTCCAGAATTTCTAACACGTCTAAATTAGAAACATTTTGCACAAAATCAATTTCACAATTACATTTAAAAAAATAATCACTCGAAAATGTAAAAAAATGCAGTTTCTTCTGCATTATATAGGCTTACCAATTATTCATCCCTGTTACTCTCAGTGGTATGAAAGACACAGCAGATTCTAATTTGAATTTCACAATTAAGTTTCAAGAAATAGTTACTCTTAAATGTAAACAGAATGCAGTATTTTCTGCATTATATAGGCTTATATACCAATTATTCATCCCTGTTTCTCTTACTGGAATGAAAGACGCAGCAGATTCTAATTTGAACAAATCTAATTTGTCCATGTAATATTTCCCTTTTTTAATTACACAATCGTTTTGGGTGTATTTAACTTTAGAATACACTAAAATAAGTTTGATCATAACATTATTACATGATAAGTTTTTATGATCAAATCTAAGGTTTGAAATCTTCCCATTTGTCAGTACAGTACGTGATCTGAATCTCCATTTGTAACCTTTTAAATCTTCTTGAACTGTGATATTGCCTTTTATAAATACTTTCTCATTTTTCATGAAAGGTACGATGTCAAGTTTTACTGTCTCAGTTAGTGAATAAGGCGGATCAGAATCATTGCACTTTGTTAAACTGTTTAAAACTAGTTTATATGAAAAAACTACAATTTCTGGTTGTATTACAATAGTCAATAAAATAATAATCCACGGTTCCATGACTGAGATAAAAATTGGACTGACAAAGTACTGGTATCATTCATTAAATTGTAGTATTGTAATATTTAAAATATCATTAGTATTATTTTATTCGTCAACAACATCGTCAATTCTAAATTATGCGCACCTACCTGTTAAAATTATTATAAAATGACGCAAAATTGGCATTATAATTTGGCTAGGTGAAAACAATGCTATTTCTCCACATTGTAAAAATCATTAGTGGTTGGTTATACATATGGATTTTTATCAAAGAGTAGTAGAGCAGACCCGACAAACGTTGCCCTATCTTCCTAACTATGAATATTGAATTCGAATTGGTATCACGCTGTCAAATGACTGACAGTTCTATCAAATACAATAAAGTTACATTAGAAAAGATAATATGCCAACAATTATTACCAACAAGTGTAAAACTGTTTGGAACATTGTCAACAAAGAGACTGGCAAAATAAAAGTTAAAGAAAACGACTACTCTTTGAAATGTAATAATAATATATTAACTTCAAATCAAGATGTTGCTAATGCATTTGGAAACTTTTTTACCAATGTTCCCATTGATACGACTGCCTCTCTCAATTCATCAGCCTCAGAATCCATAAGATTACTTGAGGATAATGTACAGCCCTGTGAGCATGCATTTAAATTTTGTCACATTACCCCAGATGACATTATTCGAACATTCAAATGTTTAAATATTAAGAAATCTGAGGATCTCTGGGGAATGTCCACTCAAATTGTTCTTCCTATTTTGGATACTGTTGCTGCTCACCTGGCTATAGTTTTTAATGAAAGTATAGAGAGTGGTATTTTCCCAGACTTAATGAAACTTGGCAAACTTATACCTTTATTTAAATCAGGAGATAATCGTGAGCCTGGGAATTACAGACCAATCTCTATTCTGCCAGTATTGAGTAAAGTGTTTGAAAAGATCATGTCAAATCAGCTGCTCGCACATCTTAATAAGTTCCACATTCTACATAAGAAGCAATACGGGTTCACCGCCGGAATGTCCACTACAGACGCAGGAATCGCGCTCGTGAAATACATATTTGAGGCTTGGGAGACGTCTCAGGACGCTATCGGTGTGTTTTGCGACCTCTCCAAAGCATTTGATTGTGTTGATCATCAGACACTGCTGCTCAATTTTATCATTATGGTATTAAAGAGAAGGCTCTGCAAATGGTAGAATCATACCTTAGTAATAGAATCGGTGTGTTTTGCGACCTCTCCAAAGCATTTGATTGTGTTGATCATCAGACACTGCTGCTCAATTTTATCATTATGGTATTAAAGAGAAGGCTCTGCAAATGGTAGAATCATACCTTAGTAATAGAACTCAAACGGTGGATGTAAATGGCACAAAATCAAATGCATTTGATGTAAAAATGGGCGTGCCCCAGGGTTCAATTTTGGGTCCTCTCTTATTCTTGGTATACATCAATGATTTGCCTGATTTGGTAGAAAAATTTGCCAACGTAGTACTGTTTGCTGACGATACCTCACTTATTTTTAAAGTTGCTAGGTATAAAGACAAAATTGATGATGTTAATAATGCTCTCTCTGCAATTTTGGACTGGTTTACTACAAATAATCTCCTTCTTAACTCATACAAAACTAAATGTATTAAATTCACGTTACCCAATGTCAGGCAAGTCCATGCTGATGTAGTCATAAAGGATAACACCCTAGTTTATGACAATGATACTGTTTTTCTTGGTATTACCATTCAAATTGCAATGGGGCCCTCATATAACGAAACTAGCTCGCAGACTCAGTTCCGCAGCTTATGCGGTTAGGAGAATAAGACAGATAGCGGACGAGACAACTGCTAGGCTCGTTTATTTTAGTTATTTCCATAGCATTATGTCATATTGCTTTGGGGTAAAGCAGCTGACATTGATAAAATTTTTGTATTACAAAAGAGAGCCATTAGATCAATTTACAATTTGGGTTCTAGGGATTCACTCCGTGAGTTATTTAAGGAGATAAACATCCTCACTGTCGCTTCTCAATATATTTATTTTACATTGACATTCTTTTTATTGTATTATGATAATATTGTATGGCTATTTAAAAAAAAAAGACCTATATTGACAGAGTTTCTTTCGGCATTTCTTCTCGTCAATGGTCATTCCGAAATGCTGGTAGATAAAAAAATATACCTAATTGTAAAAGACGTGTCTAAGTGCCCGCGAGGGCCCACAGAATAAAGAATTTTGACTTTGACTTTGACTTTGACTATGGTAGTTCAGTTTTCTTAAATTTTCTAATTTTCCGCGCAACTTTCTTATGATATAAATAAACACAACAAAAAAAGAATTAGCTGAATCAGTACAGCCGTTCACACGTGATGCCGTCTCCAAGGGAAATACGGATTCATTTTTATGTAAAAAAGATGTGTGTAGTTTAAATGGAAAATATTCATAACATAAAATTTAGTTCCTAAAATATATATAAATATATAAACTATATATAAATATTTGTAGTAGAAATATGGTATATATTATAAGGTCAATGCAGACGAGCTGCGCTTTGTATCACGAGAACTAATCGATCTCAAGAAGGAATTAGGTATAACTCTAAGCTTTATTAATCCAGGACTCATTCGACATGTATGTCAAATTTCATCTAAGTCCGTTTAGCCATTTGTACATGACAGTACGTAACACAATTCATCTCCACAACTTTATTTACAATATTAGTCGGGAAAACTTCCATGTGTGCATAGAGTAACGGACGGAGCATGAAGGGGGTCTATTTTGCTTAACTTGCGTGATCGAGTAGACTGACACGCACGATGCGACACTACACTATCGAGATGCTCAATATAGAACATATTCTACGTGTATGCATTAATTATATACCAATTCAGCCAAGTCCGATAATAGCTGTCATACAAATACATCGAGGAACTCGATGCCGTTGTTGCGCGTGTTACTCTAATCGATCACGCAAGTTAAGTAACCTCGACCGTAGCCTGTCTAATGATAGGTTTATTCATCTCGAGCTTCTCCATGTTTCGAATGGCACGTTAAGCCATCGGTCCCGGTTGTTGTCTTTAGACGACAGTCGTTAAGCCAAGTCATTGGCGATTGGGCGGCTTGAAAATACTGGACTCTAAACCCCTCGATTGAAGGAAGACCCGTATTCCAACAGTGGGATGAATATGGGTTGATGCTATATATTTGTGCTATATGCAACAAATTTCGCAGTTGTATTAACCATAGGTGTTATAATTTTTTATGTTATCGCGCAGTACTCCCTTTCTCTTAGCACATTTCATCGCGTCACTTCAGAGGCTCGTGTCGTGAGTAAACGCGCAATTTCTGCGGTAATAGGAAAATGAAGGGACGAGTGTTAAATTCAAATTGCTTAATGGCTCGGAAGCAAGCATTTCATTTTCCATTCGAATTGTTACGTAATTTACTATGGTGCGTAAACGGCGCGACTTTTCCTTTGTTTGGTGAATTTTTGAATTATTATAAAACAGGATGCAATAATTTTAACACATTTCTGCTCGTTGTTTTTAATTTGTTGGCAGAACTATTCTTATTATCTACTTATTTCTCTCTGCTTTGATATATTTATCTGCTTTGAATATTTCTACTTAAAGTAGAATGTATTTATTTCAGGAAATATTATTCCATTCAATGAGGTCTTCTAGAACCATAATACATATTATTATCTTCTTTCAAAAATTATGATTTTTTTCAACGACATTTTCATTTCATTTCGATTATAAATCTTAATAATTATTTTTATGCCATTGCTTTCAAACAAAATCGAATCAAAAACTGATTAAGTATATATTTCCAGGTACACTATTACATGAAAATTACAATATAAACATCTCAATTAAAATCATTACCACAATCTAGGGGCGATTGATACACAAAACAAAATTTCAATTAGCCGACGCGACAAAAGTACGGACAGTACGAAAGTATTCAAATATTCATAGGGTATGGTATCGATTATTCGACGCCGTCCACGAACACACCCCATGAAAGATGGTATCGCAAACGCGCCCGTATTATTACGCGCTATGATGAAAACACAAACATATCTTTGACCTAAGAGTAAATATCACAGAGCGGTAATCGTAATGATAGGCTTCAACGTTCGTTCGGTTGAAAATTATTGAGCTTGATATGACTCCGACAAACAGTGTAAACGACGTGTCCTTTGGCATATTTAATTACATGAAAGTAATGTTTGTTAATGATTTGATGACATATGCCATAAGTATATACCCCACAAAAGCATGGAAAGCTAGTATTAAACAAAATAAAAATCCTAGATCCTAGGCAGACACTGAGATACAATAATTAATATATTTGTTTATTTTTTTTCAATCCCGGTCATTAGATAGGCGTGCGCGGCGAAATGGATTCAACGCGTAGAAGCCATAGAGAAGTTTAATATTATCACAGTATAAGTAATAGTACTAACGTAATATTATGTTATACGCCAATGGACGTAACCCGCTACAGAATATATGAATGGAACAATATACCCATGAGCAGATCTCGGCATGTGTTGGAACAATTTCGGCATGGATTGCAAATTTAAATGAGTTATTATGATGATCTGGGTGGACTAAATACTGAGCTCTTGTAGCAGAGCGACGAACGCCTGCCATATAAGATTATTATTGTTATAGTGTGTAGGTAATCTGAATAATATTAGCGCTTATTTTTAAGTAAGTACTCGTTATCGATGAACATTTGCATATCATATTTTACGTTAATATGGCTGCAAATTAAGTTGTTAAAAAACAAGTTATAACTATGCGGCCAGTGTAACTTTTTATGGTAGAAAATTTTACAAGTTTATGAACGCAGTCATACCAACTTTCTGTAATTACCGCAAAGAACCGTCATAAAAATATTTTTATACATGGTCCATTTAACGCGATTACTTTATCAAGTTACTAAGTATAATGAAAATTTTTATGATTAAAAATATCATTAATTAAAATGATACCGAACTGAACTGGTCGTCCTCAATTTCCCCAAGGAGCTGAGAAAACGTATGAAATGTTCTATGAGTGAATTGTACCTATAGAAATATTGAACCGAGTACTAAAATATGAGAAAATTTACTAATCGTTGCAATGTCACTGATGAGAAAATTTATGTGTAACACTTACAGATGTGCAGTGTGATTTTAACAAAAAAAAAACGACTTCTATATTACTCTACATTTATGTATTTAGATACAGGCTGATGATGATGATGAAAAAAATATGGGACCAATCTGGAAGTATACTCTTTCTAAAACTCTTTATAAAATAAAATACGATACTCTTTATAAAATAATAAAAGTTTTTTTTCAAATCGTTTTATAAATGACGGAGTAATGAAATAACAAACCTAACAGTGGGTAGATACAAGCTGATGATGATGATGATGAAAAAATAAGGGACCAATCTGGAAGTATACTCTTTCAAATAAAAAAAGTTTTTTCAAATCGGTTTATAAATCACGGAGTAATTAAGTAACAAATATAACAAGAAAAAATATACAGCCGAATTGAGAAACTCCTTCTAAAAAGTAAACTCTAGAAGACCGCAGTACGCCCTGCGACTACGAATCTGAATATTGGACAGTAAAAAAGACCCATGAGCAAAAAGTGCACGTTAATGAAATGAAACTGCTAAGGTGGGCAGGAGTTGTGACGCGTCTCGATAAAGTACAAAACGAACATATAAGGATAGCTTCTGCTTTAAGGTTGCACCAATCACTGAAAGCTTAGCGAGAATTGTCTCAGATAGTATGGACATATTAAATGGATAATTGAAGACCTACCACCACAGAACCACCATAGGAAGGTAAAGCCGCCCGCTAATGACCTGGTGGATGAAAATAGAAGGAGACCTCAAGCAAGCCCAGTTGCCTGAGTCGACAACCCAGGATAAAGTATCCTGGCGCAAGGGAGTAAGGAAGGGAGTAAGGCTTGACCCCAAATATTTTATCTTCTTCTTCTTTATCCGTCTCGGGTCCCTTACCTGGGATGTATAAAGAAGAAGAAGAAACAATGTATGTGCTGTGTTTTGTGCAAAGAAAAAAATTGTTAGAATGTCAACTCTAACTATAAAATATCACAATAAACCTAACTATTCGACAAGTTATTAAAAATGTACCCGACATGGAATCCATTTATAGAATTTCGCTTACGCAGGGTTTCCAGGGTGTACGTGGTTCATCAACTTCTGTGAACCAAAGCCAACTTCACCTGCGCGCGGTGCACCCTGCTGACTGACAAACGAAGCTCTGGCGAAAAGAGAGGTAGGGAGCGTAATTGTAAGCTACCTGACTAGGGAATGTACCTCCACCTTACAGAATACCGCAGCCAAATAACAATTCCCTTGAGGATTGTTGTGTTCCTGCGATGCGAATGGGTGAGGTCACCAGAAAGGAAGGAGATGCTGCATTGGAAGTGAGGTTGGCGGCCCGCGAGCGATATTTTTAATGTTGCGAGCGTTAATATGGCTGCGGTAACCGCTTCACATCAGGCGGGCCGTATGCTTGTCTGCCACCCGAAGTAGTATAAAAAAAAACGCATCCATCCTCGCTCCATATTTCTTGGGTAATATTTATATTGTACCTCCTGTTTTAGGTACTAGTTTTTATGTTCTGTGGTATTTTGATATTCTTATCTGAGTCATCATGCTATCATTATAATTATGTAAATATAAAAATAGATATTCTGAATGTATTTTTTTATAAATTTCAAAGTCAATTTATTTAATTTAGACATCATATTTATGTTGATTGATTGAACATTTGACTTAGAAGGTTATTTTTACTGATGTATTTTTGACGCATGTATTCGTTATTAATACAAAATTATAATAAATTTCTAATAGTTTCTAATATAAAAATAGAACTAGAAATTTTAATTACTGTGTTTCACTCATCAAGCCTTTTGATACTCGTTACTCGTTACATAATTCTAAATCACCATTTTGTGGCTGTCGCCATATTGGTTAAAAATTGGGGGCATTTAAATAATTCCACATTGTCACGAAACCCTAACAAGTGTGTCAAATTTTGGCACAATCAGAAACTGGTTCACTAACCACTGATCGAATTACTTAATACTTAATAATTAATTAATACTTTGTTTATAGATATCGCGGTGAAACTAAATAATTTATGTGTGCTTATAATATAGATTAGAATTTAAATCATCGATATAATTTAAAATTTTATTAATATATATTTTTTTATACCAATAAAGTGGCAAACAAGCATACGGCCCGCCTAATGGAAAGCAGTTACCGTAGCCTATGAACGCCTGTAACACCAGGGGCATCACACGCGCGTTGCCGACCCTAAAATTAAACCCTATCATCATTTTGATCTAAAGTAGAAACTAATTTTATTATGAATATAGAAGTGGATACGGTCATTAGATGATAGTCTTTAAGCCAAGTCATTGGCCTTAAGGCGGCTTGAAAACACAGCCCCCTTACCACCATCTCTTATTGCGATTCAATAACTGAATAGATTGCTTATTCATACGAATGAATAAGCGACTCTATTCCATTTGAAATAGAGTCGCTTATTCATTGGTATAACGCAATAAGAGATGGTGGTAAGGTGGCTGGTTTCCGGCAATACGCACTTGAGTGGCGTGGTGGACTATGCTCGAAACCCCTTCGATTGACGGGAGATACGAGTACATATTCCACCAGTAGGATGAATAAAGGTTGTCGACAATGGACAGGCTACAGTCGACATTGCTTAACTTGCGTGATCGATTAGACATAAAATTTATTAATTCATAAGTATTTTTTTAGATTCCATAGACAGATAATTAATTTAATCAACTCAATTAAGATCTGTGCCACAATATCTCAAGTGATAACGAGAAGCAATCAGTGCACAATGCCCGTGATAGCATTATAAAGGCGTAAATCTAGCTAACGTAATGATCGGATCGGCGCGACTCAATTACTCGATTCCAGCTATTACCGTACGATATACGGGCGATGTACTGTATTGATTACTCGATTGTTTATATCGATACTTCTTTATACATTTAATTTGATGGTATCGATATCAAGTCAAGTAGTCAAGTTGTGAAAGTAAGTGACATCAGCATGTTCGAGCCAAAGCCAACTTCACTTGCATGTGTTATATCTTAGCATGTGATGCACCCTGCTGACTAACTAACCAGGTAGTGCACATAATTAGGTCCGACTGGAAAATAATAACATTAAATAGTCCTGGACCAATAACACTCTGCCAATAAGTCCTCAACTAAGCAAAGCTTGTACTATGGGTACTAGATAACTGATAATATATTTAAATACATTTTTTGCAAAAATATATACACACATATAATGCATAGAGAACACCCAAACCAAACCATGATAAATAGACTTATTCGTGCACACAAATATTTGTCGGGATCGAACCAGACGCAAGTTCGATCCACGCACAAGGACACTCGGAGTCCAAGTCGGAGAGTAAGGTCCTCACCTCAAGGTTCAAACCTCATGCAAGTAACGCCGCGGGCAACAGCTAGTTAACTAACTACATTATGTCAAATTTCATAGATCATTCTTGAGATGAATTCCAAATGTCATAACTTCTTTGAAGACACGGCTAATTTGCTCAGAATCTACTAGGGTAGGTACTAAACCGATTAGGTTGATTTTTTATACCACTAGGGTGGAAAACAAGCATACGACCCGCCTGTTGGAAAGCAGACATAGTAGCGTATGGACGCGTGTGACACCAGTGGCACTACTCACGCGTTGCCGACCCTGTGAAACCCATTAGTTTAAATATTATTTCAGTGTTTTTTTTAGTTTAGTTTATTTTAGTTAACATACTAATTTCAGTGACCGAAACGACGAATGAACTGAACGAAACATGAACGTGTGAGGGTAAATAAATGAAATGTGAATATGGAGGAGGTTACTTTTTGATGGAAAATTGGAAAATGAAAAAAATAGACTTGCTAACTTTATTTTGGGATTTACTGGTAAGTCACGTCAGTTACTTCTATTAAAACAAAGTTCAAATTCACACAGAGCCATTTCTACGCGGTTCAACTCGCACTTGCTCGGTGTTTTTTTTTTAATCAAGTAAGCGATATTTCATTTTGCGAGCGTTAATTTTGCTACTACTCGTATAACCGCTTTCCATCAAGCGGATCATATACTCGTCTGCCACCCGACGTAGTGTAAAAAAGTAAATAATGAATTTTAAGTGACAGTCGTGATCATCGTGATGTCATCATGATGATGTCAGACAGACAATCCTGAATTAAAACACCTGCAATTACGACTATAAAGGGGTGAAATTAGCTCAACATCATCTTCAGATCTAAAACCAATGTAACCTGTACGTGGTGCAGCCTACTGACTGGCAAATGAGGCTCTGGAAAAGAGTGGTAGCGCATGTTAAGCCCAAGTGTCTTCACCTCTCAGAAAACTGCAGCCAAATAGCAACACCCTTGAAGCTTGTGTCACTGAGATCAACAGACGTAAGGAGATGTTGTGTTCTTAAAGTAACCGCTTTACATCAGGCCGGGCTGTATGCTACATTGGTATCCGGTGATGTTAAAAAAACATATTGAATGAGGGTAGGAGTGTGGCGTACCTAATTTGGCTACTAGGTACATTAACTTTACAACAATCATTGCTTTTAAAGTTTTGTGTTCATTGAAAACATCCTTATGTGTTATATAGATTTTAATATTTTGAAAAACGACAATTACAGACTGTATGTTTATTTGGTATAAAAAACAGAATTAACAAAAATAATATTTCTTCCATTTTTATCTAACCTCAGGCTTTACATACTTTGCCCTAATCAAAGCGTGACCATATAAATGTTGTGTCGATAAATAGCATAAACCATGACGTCAGTACAGACCGAGCGTATTACAGTCCGTTTCCTTAAGATCTGACCACTCTGCCATGCATTTCAGTATGACAAGGTTGTCTGCCATGCATTTCAGTATGACAGTATAACAAGGTGGCTACAGAACAGAGAGTACCCGTCCCGAGTAGGTCCCGAACAAACTGTTCCAGATTCCACTCAGAGGGATGATAAAGTAATATCGAGAGAGATACAGGAAGTACCCATACTGTACGTCATTACTTAGTCTTATACTGTGCCTCAGTACAACATACACAAAACTGAACATATTTCTAATTTTACTGCACGCACTGCACTCATTTGCCGTAACGTTCCATTATAAAATTATGCAAATGATGTCATAGTGTCCGTGTGTGCGTATGCAAATCCATCTCAAAGCGCAGGTGTCTGTTTATCCAACTGATTTAATAACTGGGCTCATACTCATCAGGAATCGAATGAACGAGATTGTATGCGGAATATCAATGCACTGTTACAGCGCATTAGTGGAATAGACAGATAGCAAATAGTGCAGGGGCGTATTTAGGTTCGCGAAGTGCATGATGGATGTTAGTGTATGTGACGAATTAGTTTGGATGACGTATGAATAGAGACGGATGGTCAGTAGCAAGTCAAAAGGTTAAGAGCCCGTTGCAAAGCTCTCCGAATACCGAATATCTACATACTTTTCGGTCGAATACCAAATACTTAAGTAATATGTATATTTTGTTATACTGAGATAATTGGTAAAATAAAAGAAATTATCGATTCATTATATATTTATAACACAGGTTATGTGTTATATATAGGTTATAATCATCTTTTATTAGAAAATTTTAATATTTTTCATCCAATTTTTTTTTCTTCGATTTTTTTTTCTTTTGAAATATTCTCGTAACTAGTAATCAAAATTTAGAAGGGAAACGTTATGATGCAGAAAAACAAGTTTTTCTGCATTTTTAGGAAGTTATTTGCTTCTTTTTTTCTCGTAGAATATCCCAGCTTCAAAGAAACTCACACTCCGGCCGAATACTTTTGCCTAATATTCGGCTATTCGGTCAGCGAGCTTGCCGAATATTCGGTATTCGGCGTATGGGCGATGGCGAATATACTATTCGTTGCAAGCCTACTTTTTAGCACACTTTTAAAAGACGTAAGTGAAAAAAAAAAAGTATGATTCATGTCCTCTTTCTGTGAAATTGTTTTAAGTATAACATGTTTTAATAGCGGAAAACCCGATATAGAATCATATTATTTATCGATTTAGCCCCAACATAATTATGTTCAGCATATTGAATGCTTCAAAAGTTATTTCAATTTTATTACCTACAGTTATTATTCTAATTGTAGCATTCGTTTCGTGACTGTGACTAAAATTATTTGATATGGAATCATGCCTTTTTTATGGCCATCTATTGTAATATTACAGAATCGGACAACGATATCCCTTCATGAATATTGTAGTTTTTTTCGTTTAATCATTTAAACGCGAGACAGAAATATATTTAAGACAATGTTACCTATAAACATGGTAATTTATTTTTAACACGCATAAGCGCACATATAAAAATAAATTTCCAAGTCTATTATACCGTTAAAAATAACAAATGTGCCAAAACACAAAATTGTGTTCTATAAAATGCGTGTCCACCCCATTATCCCAACAGGAAATGTAGCAAACATAAAATTCGCGAAAAATATCTACGTGTCATTTCCTTTCGTATCTCAAGTTCCGCCCTGTGTTCGCGACTCGGTACATCAAAACTGATAAGGGAAGGGTGAATGCACGAGTGCGTCCAGGTACTTGGGGGCGAGGGGTGTTGTGGGGTGCGATGAAGCCTCCGCACGATTCAGGAATACCAACGTGATTAATGGATTCCGAGCGGTGCGGTAATGATAATGACCCGGCCTGTCTGTGAGTGCATCATCGGAATCAGCAGCGATCTGCTTTGCAGATTTTTGCATAATTATAGTTAGAACGCAATCCTGATTATCAGGCCTATAATGACAGACTTTTTGATCAAAAGATTTTAGTGATGTTATTTTTTTATCTTTTGTGAAAATGATAGCAGAAGTTTTAATAAATTCGTCTACTAAAAGTGAATATTCACTAGGCACTAGTTGATACATTAATCAAATTGAACGCAACAATTTTAAGCGACGACGGTAAACAATTCTATAGCAATTTATAACACAGATAGACAGACAACTGTTCTGCCTTAAAAAAAACAATGTGCAATGTAAAATATTTGAGGTCCCATCCAAATGAAAAAGTGTCTCAACCAAGTTAAGTACATGTACTGACGATAGTTGAGATTAGTTTGCAATTTTTAAATAATATTCAATTTATTTTATATCCAAACATAATAAATAAATATTCTTGGACGGATGGATTATGTACCCAACATTTTTGCATTTAGTCGCAGTATAAGTAATAGTACTACGTACAGTATGGGCACGCCCTGCAGCTCTCACAAGGCGACCTCATCACACCTCTGAGTATGTCTGAGTTGCATATGGAACCGATCGCAAGGGCTGCCATGCGGCGGCGACGCGTATTATGAAAGTTCATTCGTAGTAAATATAATGTATTATCAACTGAACTTATAATGATTATTCACAAAATAAATCATAAACAAAAAAGAATAATTGTAAAATGATTTATTTGTTATTATTTAATAATTAACGTTAAACTATTCAATAATAAGATATAAATCATTTGTTTTCCATTACAAAATCAATTTATTGTTTCCAGTTTTAATAATGATTTTTACATATCCTATCATCGAAATTGTTGATTCGACATTTGATTAGACAATTCGACTATTTTGAAATTTATGGAAGTTGAATATTGATATTTGTCCTACATTACAATACAATAGACAACTAGTACATTAAATTGTATAATAACCGAATAATAAATAAATAAATATTGTCAGACAAATTACACAGCGCCATCTAGCCCCAAAGTAAGCGAAGGTTGTGTTATGGGTACTAGACAACTGATTAACATACGTAAATACATTTTTTTTTTGTAAATACATACTTATGATACATAGAAAACACCCAGACCAAGACAAACAGACATGTTCATGCACACAAATGTTTGTCCTGTGTGGGAATCGAACCCACGAGCGAATTGAAAGAATTGACCGCTACGCCACCGAGCTCGTCAACCGAAGTGAAGTGAATAAACCGAGTGAAACTTTTAGTGTAGAACGGTAACGTAATTGAAATGAATGCAGTCTCATAATCACAATAATTTAAAATGAATTTCTAATGATATTTATTATTACAATATTACCTAAAATATGTAACCTCTTACGTCTCAGCGCAAAGTACATACTTCGTTATGCAGTCAACCCTAAGGCAGTATCACTCGTGCGTTGCCACTGATGCAGCAACTACACCTACATTTACTGGTAACCTCATTTTCTCGCCGGAACCTCTCTAGTGGCAACTATAATACCGTGCTAGTAGTTGGGAGACAGCTGCCGTCTCTTGTAAGGTGGAGATACATTGGCCCAAATAAGTTGTCTTCCATCTTTGGATTGACATTCGTTTGTACTTTTTAACTTAGGAACGTCTATTTTCACACTCAAAAATGATTGTGGATCAACCTAAGCAACATTTGCTTGCATTTGCTGAGAACATTTTGTTAATATTACGTCGGATGGCAGACAAGCATAGGCAATGATATGAAGCGGTTACCGTAACCGTATAAAAGCTCGCAAGTATTAAACATCGCTCACGCGCCACTGCCAACGAAGAAACTCTTTTCTTTCTGGTGGCCCGTCTCACTCGTAGGAACACGACAATCGTCAAGGAAATTGTTATTTGACTGTGGTATTCAGTGAGGCGAATGTATTTCTCAGTCAGGCAGCTTACAAATACGCCCTACCTCTCTTTTATCAGAGATATCAAGTATATTAAAGCGCCGAGAAGATAAAGACAGCGATGAGGCAAATTAGTATGGGTATGATATGTCTATAGTATGTATAACATCATTGGCAAATAACAAAACAACACTACAAACGACAGTAGAAAGCTTCGACAATGTGCGGCCGTCCTTATCAAGACTACAGCCGACTGCATCCCTTGACGCACAAATAAAACAATCCTAATGTACGGAACCATTGCACATTCTCACAGTTCGGTGCTCGCGTACCTCACGTGCCTTCATTCTATCAGGGGATGCAACGTAGCCTGCAACCCTCAGTTTTGTGTGGCTGACACTGTGCCTTATTCAGTTTTTGTTTGCACGTAATAATACAGCAGTGTAAGAGCTGATTGGTTGCTAATACGTTATTTTGCGCACTCGTTACTGAGTAATTAAAATTTGTTTCAGTAAAAACAAAATACAATATCATCGCCAGCTAAGATGAATAAGATAAGACAGCTAGACAGAACAAGATAAGGCCCGAGATAAGGTAAGATTAGGCTGATAGACGTAAAAGTATAAATAAAAATGCTCATATCATTTTAAACACAAGAGGTCAAACAACGGATCGCAGAATGAAACCAAAATCGAGATAGAATTGTGAATTGGCTGGAAATTATATACTTGATTTGATTAATTAATTATTACAATTTTTTATTGTTCGTAACAAAACATTCTTAGTTTGTTTAATTATCGGTCATGTTTCGATATAATCCCACTTAAATTAAACTTTGAAGTTTCGTATTGTGATACGAAAGTACCAAAGGTGGCATTTGTGAGATTGACACTGGATCGGGACTGAATTTTGACTACGAAAAGTCCATAAATCGAATCATTATTTTTTGAGAAAATCGCGAACATAGGTGTCAAACAGATTTTTTCTTTTGAAGTCGGTTAAAAAAAAACGGTCATTAGTGGGCCAATTCACACTCAAAACTATTTTGAACAGCAACGTGTCATTTTTGGCTGTCGAGGTATGTTGTATACACAGGTAGCAAAAAATCTTAGGCCTGTGGTTGTATGTATTAGCAGTATTGCAAGCCAGGTGGGTTAGCAGTTACAACATAGGCACCTCAGACCTTGTATTTTTCGTTATACATAAAGAAATAGTTCTAAAAGTACATAAAATAGCCACTTGTCTTCCTTCCTCACAAAAGTAGGACACTGTCCGCAGTACCGGAGGTGGGATAAGCTGTAAGTAAATCATCGAGCGATGAATACGCTGCAAGGTCTGCACGTCGCCATGATAACGATTAAATATGGTGCGACCGCTCATATTGTGTGTACTTAGCGCGGCCGGTTCTGCGTGTGACCAGCCAGATTTATGTGCCAGAGGCCTTAACGGAAATTATAAAATGTATTTCGGCTGTCTATAGTGGTATATTTGGCTATAAGAGGAAATTGTAATACCGAAAATCCAATATCAACGAAATTTTTTGCCGGAATCCATAATTCAAATTCTATTTTGAACGCCTAAATATAATAATGTACCTATTTGTATTTTTTAACATCCCGTTATTGCTAAAGTTTAAATATTCTAGCGGAAATAGAACTTACTTAGTAACGACGCTTGTTAGAAAACGATTCTTGCTACGTGACAGTAACGTGCAATTTAGCTTAAATATCATTGCTTAAGTTTATAATATCTCCCTCACACCCACATGGGTGCGTACTCATAATATGCCATAATTATATCGCTAATTATCCAAAGATCCGGAGGACACCGTCAAGATAGACTTACGCTATCTGGGGCAAGCCCTTACTAAATTTTGTGAAAATGTGAATATTTTTATTCTGAAAAAAAAAGTATTTACCAATCATACATCTTACTTATACTCACCTATTAATGATGTATATGTCCATGTATATGTATATGTATATGTATATGTATATGTATATGTATATGTATATGTATATGTATATGTATATGTATATGTATATGTATATGTATATGTATATGTATACGTATATGTATATGTATATGTATATGTATATGTACATGTATATGTATATGTATATGTATATGTATATGTATATGTATATCTATATGTATATGTATATGTATATGTATATGTATATGTATATGTATATGTATATGTATATGTATATGTATATGTATATAGGGTGTGTATAGGGTCTTTTGTTTTGAGATTTTTACATCATTATTTCGTAAGACACTCTTTCTCTCCGGGTAACTGTATTTTTTACTATACATGCTATGGCGTTCTAATTGATTTCATTGACCATGACACCAAACTGACTAAAAGTTTCGTGGTCTCACTAATTTACTTCCAAATTACCTTGTCGCCACAAATGCACAAAAGTTCATCGTGCACCCTTCCAGCTCAATATCCAAACACGATTAACAGAATATAAATGTCTCTTTGATATATCGGTCGCGTCCGCGCTAACTGCTAAATAGCGTGTGACTAATGACGGCCCATATCGCTGAACAATAATCCGTACATACCGCCTCCGTTTTATTACCCGGATTCATAGCTCCATGTTGTCGATAAGGCATTTGGCGATAAGTTAGGTTTTCAATGCTCAAGCATGAATTATTTGATTTCTGTGCAGACGTTCAAAAATCTCTGTTTAGTATAATACGTGTAAATGCATGTTTTTATTAGTCTTTTGTGATTAAAATAGTGTTAAATCACGGAGAACAATTGTAGTATTTTTTTTTTTACTTAAGTTAAGTACGACTTCCTAAATCCATCCTCTCCATTATTTCAGCCAAAAGACGTTCACTGCTGATAATAGGCCTTACCATTACACTTCCACAATGATTGGTTTCTTCGCTTCCGCCAGCTGATCTTTACGGCTATGTCGGTAACTCCAGTGTTGCTACGGATAGTCATTCTTGAGTTTATCACGTCGTGATACTCTGAGTATAGATCTCTCCTTCGCATGTTGCGCAACCTTGAGCTTTTGAATGAGACCCATAGTAAGGGGCCATGTCTCTGTGTTGTATGTCATTACTGGCAATATATATAATCAAAGATTTTCGTTTTGAGGTATAGAGGTATTTTGGACGAGAAAGTCTTTCGCAATCTATCAAACGCTGCCCATTCGAATTAGGTTCGACGAGATACTCGTACCTCTTTCTCAAAGACGTATAACAGTCGTAACAAGTTAAAATATAACGTAAAAAATAAAATAAAAATAGACCTTTATATGTATACCATAGACCGAATTCTTCTTTTAAAAACATGTTTCTTTCAACTCCCAATAGTTAGAAAGTTCGTTCGTTAATTATTATCTACTAGATACGCAAATAAATCCGTATTTGTAGCAATCTTACTGAGGTCAATAAAATTTACAATAATTTTATATTAATTTATTAAAGTTTTATTGCATACAATACAATATTTGAATACAAAAGGTGACCTTAATGCAAAAGCATTGTCTCTCAGTTTACCTTTGAAATTTTTAATCTTTTAAATAAAAGGTGCACCTTTAATCCATTGATTCGCATCGAACTTAAATTAAATTATGTGAAAATGTTATTATAAACAAAATTTTAATAAGATAAACAATTTGAATAATTGTGTAGGTAGCAATTGCTTAGATTCTAATATAGAATTAATATTAAAATAGATATTGCGGCTAGAAATTCGACTTTAGTATATTATAAGTCGATTCACTCATTAGAGAGATCATTAACTTAGATGATAGTTTCTGGATGTAAAGAGCTCACCGCCATCATCAACTACACTTGCATGTGGTGTACCCAGTCGACTAGATAGCTCTTAGCTCTGGCGCTTTCTCTAGTGGTAAGAACTTCTTTGATCTGTGATCGGGCATATCCGACTGAGACATATTTCCTCCGTACAGAATACCGCAGATAAGTACCTTGAGGGTTTGTTGTATTTCTGCAAAGGAGAAAGATCACCAGATGTAAGGAACTGTGGACAAACCCTCCACCTCTCATGGCTCCACCGACCTCGTGGTCATATGAGCCTAATTACGGGAGATGCGCGCGGCATTTTGCACTGAGGCTCTTTTGTGTCGCGGGCAATTCTTGACTTCCTACAAATTCTTTATCTCTATGTCTTTTGTCCCTCATTGAAGCTCTCTCTCCCCCTTCTGGGGCAGCTACAAGCATACTTACATATGTAAGGTACTGCTGCGTTAGCAGCGAGGGTGTCTGTATGCTAGCAAAATATAACATTGACCATAGGTAGCAACTTGAGCTGATCTATAGTCTACGCCGATGCTTGTTTGTCACCTGATGTAGTATAAAAAAAATGATACTTCACGTGAATATTAATTCAACGTATATTTTAAAGGTTCTTGCACCAAAATAAAGGAGCCAAAATATGTCTAATCCACCTTCATTTTGTCTAATCCCCTATACGCTACCAAATAGAAATAAAACGCGCCGCCCGTTGCATGCAAACAGCCCATAAGCGCATCTATAGCAATAATAGGAAAACTTGTGCATGCCCGGATTTTATTAAAACAAAACCGGTTAACGAACGGTATGTGCTTATTATACTAATAGCTTAGCTTTATCTAGCCGTTTATACATTGCATGTATATTTACATATTAATTTATTATGTCCCTAGAAATTCCACTTTATTATGGCGCCATAGAATAGCAACAACTTTTAAGCTAATCATGTTTATCAGTCTGTCTGTAAGTCATAAGCCAATGTATTTGGAAACTATCAGTCTCATAATCATCTGCATCTTACCCCGTATTCGTACATTGCTGAACATAGGCTTTCATCTACTAGATACACGTTCACAATTTCAGTTATGATATTTGTTTAATATATTTTCAAATTGTGACACAGACTTATTTTGGTAATGAATAATATAGAGATCATGTGTAATTTGTCCAGGATTTTTTATTTATTTACTAGCTGACCCGATAAACGTTGTCCTGTCTTCTTAACGTCAAATGACTGACAGTTCTGTCAAATGACATAAAGTTACTTTAGAAAAGTTAATTATGGTCGTTCAGTTTTCTTAAATTCTCTAATTTTTCACGCAACTTTCTAATTTTATTCTTTCATAAGTACTTTCTCCTGACAATAACAAATACAACAAAAAAAGAATTAGCGAAATCGGACCAGCCGTTCACGCGTGTTGAGATGACATGCCGAAATAGACATTCATTTTTATATATTATAGATTAATTCTAAATTAAAACTGCACGCGCCTCCACAGTCTTTTTGCTCACATGCAAAACCAGTGTAGAGTAGGCATACACACAAAATTGGAAGTCATCATTGGTCTACTGTACAAAGGCTTTGCATGTGTGAGCAAAATGGGTACGGAGACACAGTTTTAAATTAGGTGATCTCTACTATTATGTACACATACTCGTACTGTGGAATCTTCCACAGTGCCTATTTTTTGTTCACTTCTGCCTCAGAATTAAATTACACAGTGCCATCTAGTCCCAAATTAAGCAAAGCTGGTACTATATCCCACAAAACGGGTAAACCCTGCGAGGTTTTTGTTTTGTGGATTATAATATGATGTTAATGTATGAAGTAAGATGTGTTGTTCAATAAAATAAAAAAAAAATAAAAAAAAATAGGTACTAGACTACTGATAAATGTGTTTAAATATATGCTTTTTTTCAAATACATACTTTATAGAAAACACCCAGACCAAGACAAATAGACATATTCATGCACACAAATGTTTTTCTTGTGCGGGGATAGAACACGATGCCTCGGAGTCAAAGTAGCAATTGCAAGCCATTCGACCATCGAACTCGTCATTTCAGAAATTGCTTTGATGATTTATACATATTGTCCTGTCCATTGTATAAACTAACTAACCAAAAATCTAACTAACTTCACGAAAGACAAGACCATGTCCAAAATATTATGTGATATATTTATTTTCTTCTACATAAGGGTAAAAAGTCCTCGTAAACCTTCCGTGACTTGCATCTATTATGCATGAAAATTACTCGCATTAATAGGCATTGATGCATTTTCATTGCAGCTAGTTCTGTTCAAAAGAAATTTTCACATTACCAAAGGTCGGAAAACTGTTTTTGACATCAAATTTATAAAAGTATAAATAAAGGAAAACTTGGCATTCGGCCAATTAATTTATCCAAGCTCCCCACAAATTTTGGTTAGCACAAGTAACGGAAAAGAGAGATTTATAGCTCATAGCTCCAATTTATAGCTTATAGCTCCAATTGCATTGTATTGCAACTGCAATTAACGACTCGTAACGGTTGTAGTACCAAGTTAGGGGTCGGGCTTAGAATAAACATTCTGGTCTGTACTGAAGGATAATAGATTTTACTGCCACAGTAGACGCATAGAGGAGTACATAAACTCTATTTAAACATACAAAATGGTGCACTGATAAAGTAATAATGTTTTGGAACAGATATAAAAATTTAAATATCTCGGTCATATCACAGTATAAGTACATACAGTATAGCCACTCCCTGCCGCTCTCACCAGTCAATCTCACCTCCGCGCTGGGTCGAATCTGGAACCGATTGCAAAGGCTGCCACGCAGCGCCGCGTATTACGAAACTTCATACTTCACACATAGGTACGTGTACAGACGTCATTCGGTGCACTACATGCAAGCGCGCGATTTTTCTATGGAGTAGCCAGGGTCAAACTCGACCGCCATCATGGTCGCAGAGATTAACAATTTTTATGACTGGTCACATAGTAAGCAGTGTTGTATACTAAATTGTTGATCGCAGCGACCAGTGGTCGAGGTCGCGGTCGCGGTCGCATAGTGCGGGAAGGCCATTAAGGATGACAATGATATATAGAAACAGAATTGTCAGTGAGAGCGAAAATGTTAGTTTACAGGGTTGCACATTGTTCGCGGGAAGTCAAGGGGACGCGGGTAAACTAACATAATTTTATATGGGTAAAGCAACGCGCGAATTGCAAGAAATGTCTCATAATTCGTATATTTTAGCAAATTAAAAAAATAATAAAGATAGCTTAATTATTGTATACGTCTATTCTACGCAACATTTGTTACTAAAAAATCACAGTTATTTGCAAATCGCGTTTTAAAAAATTACAACTGGATTTTGGGTGTTAATAATTATCTTTGGGATTTTGGAAATTTTATGACATTTAAAAAAAAAAGAACTGCAGAGATGAATCCCAAGTCAGGATATTAATATAAAAAATAAAACAAAATAATTTATGTTAATGCATATGTTAATAACCTACCTAATAGGTTAAAAAAAAATGTTACGACTAAATCCTTCATTTAGATATTAAAAATTGAAGTGTCTAACGTCCTCTTAGTACCATATTGTTGTACACCTTTCTACATTCGGGCGTAGTAAAGTTTCCGAATTACTCTGGCTTACTCATAGATGTAAAAAAATAAGGAAAAAAGTGATTTATATATATATATATATATATATATATATATAAATCAATCCCTTTTTTCCTTATTTTTTTATGTCGGTGGCAGACAAGCACACCATACGCCTGATGTGAAGCGGTTACCGTAGCCATGTTATAGTATATCAGACAGGCCGATGCTTGTCTACCACCCGATGTAGTATAAAAAAAAACCGGACAAGTGCGAGTCGGACTCGCCCACCGAGGGTTCCGTAGTTACTTAGTATCATTATTAAATTTGATATTTTTCATTATAAATAAGAAATAATGCGTCGAAAAAAATAAATAAAATATATTTTGCAATGTGTACATCAAGCCCTTTCATATGATACCCCATTTGAACTAGTAGTTTCAATTTGAAATTTCAACACCCTATAAAAAATATAGACCCCCTATTTTTTAAGGTCTATTTACAAATGTATAGTTTTGAGATTTATTCCTGTATTTGTAGTCTATAACGATGTTACTTGCCAAATTTCATAGTTCTAGGTCAACGGGAAGTACCCTATAGGTTTTGATTCCCTTGAGTGTGTCGAAATATGCGTTTTTTGCTGAATAAACGGCCGTAACTTTTTTCTACGTAAACTTAGCAGTTTGATTTTTTTTAACTTCATGGGACCGTAGACCTGAATATACAGTTCAAATTTCAACTTGATACACTCCCTCCACGCATTCTCGACATAGAAATTCTTGACAGACAGACAGACAGACAGACAGACAGACAGACAGACAGACAGACGGACAACAAAGTGATCTTATAAGGGTTCCGTTTTTCCTTTTGAGGTTCGGAACCCTAAAAATGAGGTGTACCTGTGTCATAGACGTGACCATGTGTTGTACGTTATATAAATAAAATGCAGTGGTGGGATTGAATTTTGGTTGGAGGCGATAGATATGTAGTTGTAACACCAAACTATAAGTATCCCCCGATTTTGTTATAATTAGTTTTTTTTAATTGCCTCCCGACGCACAGTGTACGATTCGACCAATCTAGCTAGACAAAAGTCCCGAATTATTATGTCAAAAAACAGCAAATTCTTAATATTATTACACTTTTGAACGAACCCCAGACCTGACACTGAATCCAAAACCGATTTTGGCACTGCGGTCCCCTCCAAAACAATAGAGCGATGTTATCGTATCGAGTTCAGGTAGTCGCCCGCTCGGTCAGTGCGACCGTAAACGTTGGCGTTTGTGCACGTGTTACTCTGTTTTGTGTTATTTTAATTACGTTTTAGTGATGGATTCTTCAAATCGAGGTAATTATCTATATGTAAATTTATTTTGAATAACCAAAATATTTTTGACGACTTAGTTATATTTTTTTAAAGGAAACCATCCGTAGAGTAACAAAAAATACATAAAAGATAAATTCTGAAAGTCTTAAAGTAGGTAGTCAAGATGAGTCAAGGTGTAGACAAGCGCTTAAAATATTCTTTTACCATTTAAGTTTTTTTACAACATCATTTAGTTATGCGATTTACTGCGATTCTAAATATATCTAATTTATTTCCTTATAGGTGCCCGAATTCGACGAAAATCGATATTTGACTTTTGGCGTTCTACTCCGCCCAAAGACCGATTAAATCAAGTTTTAATGTTTGTGAAGTCAAGATTTGTTAATTTTATCCTCTCACAAGACCAGGAAAAGCTCCTAAAGACCTTTTTGAAAAAGGAGTGTGAGAAAATTCGTCTTAAATGGATACGCAAACAGAGACGATTGGATTTATTTTTAAATTCTAACGAAGAATGGTTAAATGAAGAATTGGTGTTAACAATGTTCCACGAACTGGCACCAAAACCGAGCTCCAGCGTCGGCAGACCAAAAAAAAGTTTTGAAGATAGCTCGAAGAAAACAAAACACCGCAAAATTCAACATTTGTTGCAAGCATATAACGCTGAAGAGTTGTCTTTTGCAGCTCAACATAGTATAAGAGCCAGCGGGAAACGTGACGCCGCCAGTTTAATACAAGAAGTTACTACAGCTTCACCGAGACGAGCTACTGGATATAAAAAAGCTAGAAGATTATATGCAAAAAATGAACAACGGCCTTATACTCCGGAGGAAGCTTTGGCTTTGTTTATTTGTAATAATTTCACTGTGGAGACATATAAGAATATACAACATGAGTCAAAACAAAGAGGTTTCCGCCTTTATCCATGTTATGATCAAGTAGCAAAAATAAAAAAACAGAGTTATCCTCCTGTGGAAAAATTCATTTTGACAGATACACACGCTGAGGTGGAGCTTCAAGCTCTTTTGGACCATACCGCAAGCAGAATATGCAAGAATATTCTTGGAGATGTATTGAGACCTGACGTAAGTTGTATGGGTTATACAATGATTTACAAGTGGGGATGTGACGGGTCTTCAGGCCATAGCTTATACAAGCAGCCATTTGAAAATTCCAATGATACGGATGAATACATGTTTGTGGTATCGTTGGTCCCACTAAGACTTGTGAAAAATAATAATGAAGATGATGCCAGTAAGACAATTATATGGGAAAATCCACGCCCGTCTTCGCCAAGATTTTGCAGAACTATAAAGTTTTTATATAAAAAAGAAACCGAGGCGTTAATAAAACAAGAATGTGAAGCTGTCGTGAAACAAATTCGGGAATTGGTGGCTACTGTTGTACAAATAAGTGGATTCAATATCTCTATAAAGCATGAGTTGATTTTGTCTATGATAGACGGTAAAGTATGCAACGTACTCTCGGAAAATAGATCCTCTCAAACGTGTTTCATCTGCAAAGCTACGTCCAAAGAGATGAATTCTTCTGTAATTGCAAGAAAGCCTAATGAAGCTATGTATCAATTTGGGATGTCTAGCCTCCATGCTTATATTCGCACAATGGAATGCCTGCTAAATATCACATACAGAATGGATATATGTCAATGGCAAGTCAGGGGAGAGAAGAATAAAGTCATTTTTAAAAAGAAAAAGGAGGAGATCAAGGCGAAATTCAAAGAAATTGGACTCATTATAGACAAAGTTAAGCCGGGCTTTGGAACGAGTAATGACGGGAATACTGCAAGAACTTTTTTTCACGAGTACAAAGAAACTGCTCGTATCACTAGCCTCGATGTAAATCTGCTATCCCGTCTCGGTACGATTCTTGCAGCTATAGCTTCTGGATATGAAATTGATCCAAACAAATTTGATATTTATTGCTCAGAAACGCGAGACTTATATCTTTCCCTATACCCATGGTATAACATGCCAGCTACCCTTCATAAAATATTGGTTCATGGAGCAGAAATAATAAGACACTCACTCCTTCCAATAGGACAAATGTCCGAAGAGGCTTCTGAGGCCAAAAATAAAGAAATTCGGAAAGTAAGACTGGGTCACACATTGAAAACTTCTCGTCTCCGCACAAATTTAGACTTAATAAAGTACTTGCATGTGTCATCTGACCCGTACATTTCATTACTGAGAAAATTACCAAAAAAAAGCAATTTAAAACATTATTTCAATATAAAATCACTTTTAAAATCTAAATAAATGTTATGGAAGTGACAAAAATGCATTTTATTTACTACTACTTCATCACATAACGTCTTAATTATCAGTTTAAGTCATTTGTAATCCTTTAAATCTCCTATCGAATTTTGTCTCGCTGGATAGGTCAAATCGTATACTGTGCGACGTAAGAAATTTTAAAGACGTATTCAAGTAAAAAAAAACTTAGGGATACTTAAACAGCCACAATGCACTGCACTGCAGGGTGCTCTACTGGCCGCTAATCTTATTAACGAGTGTAAACACAGATGGTGCAATGTAATCCTGCACCCGAATTTACATAAAGAGTTCATGATTAGTGTTCGGATTAAACTTTTACCTTTTGTTCGGATTTTGTAGCACAAATAAATTGGAGTATCTATTATTTATTCGATAATATTTACAGTGTAGTTCTTATATTTATTTTGGGGTGACATTTAGAGGTGTAAGTGGTTCATCAACTTCTTTGAATCAAAGCCAACCTCACCTGCACGTGCTGCACTCTGCTTACCAACAAACGAAGCTCTGGCGAAAAAGGAGGTAGCGCATGGCATATTTTAAATTTGCCCTAATTTTAAGCTGCCCGACCGGGGAAGTGCCTCCACGTCACAGAATACCGCAGCCATATAACAATTTGCTTGAGGCTTGTCGTGTTCCTGCGAGGGAGTGAGGTCACCAGAAAGAAAGAAAGGAAGGAGTATAGGCTGGCAACGGATCAGCGACCACTTGGTGTGGCTGATCTCCATGGATGGTAGTGATTGCTTTTCATCGGGTGACCCACATGCTCGTTTGCCACCCTCTCATATAAAAAAGTACCTACCTCCTAAATAGATAGTCTTCTTGTTTCTACAAAGACACGTTTTTTGAAGCGAAACCTTCTTAAAGTTTCTAATTCTTAATATTTTGTGACTAGTGAATGAGACTGAGCCGTGATGCTCGGCTCCGTAACGCTCGTCCGAGTAAAGTCGGCAGGAATTGAGCGAGACGATGCGAGAGATGAATGAAGATGAAGTTTTCGCTTCTGTCAAGCACAAGCCGTTTTTATAGAAACTAGAATGTTGTTAAACACACACAAACAATCACCAGTATTAACAATCGGTTGTTTATTTTTATGCAATTTCATTATAGTAATTGATATTTTATCTGAACCACCAATTGGCGTAATTATTCGTTTAAACGATTTATCTCAAGGAATGAACCGCCTGTCGAGATTTACCCAAGAGAGTTTCAGCATGCGGTTCTTCAAAATCGGTTGTAATCTTTTTTTACATGGTCGGTAACACGCGCGCTCTAGTGATACATCTTAATTAATTTTGGTTTGATATTAGTAATACTGGTTCCTTAATTTTAAATAATATTAAATCAATTAAATAAAGAGTGGAAAAGACATCTTTGATCTCGACGTATACTGTGAATCGTTATTTATCCCTCAAAACATACAAGAAAGTATGTTTCTCTTTTTATTTTATTAAAATTAAGAAGACTAATTCACTTACTACCTATACCCAAAATTAATTAAGATTATCGAAAATGTTAACCGACCAAAATTCAATTAATTTATTACCAGAATCTAATACCCCCAGGCAAATAAAGCAAACAGGATCCTGCAGGAATCTGTGTTCAGGCACTCGACCACTCGGTACACAATGCATGTCGATAAATTAAATTGCATACACCACACTCGATATGTTAATAGATAAATAAATGTTCACATATATGTCTGAAAAGTAACATTCCTAACTGGATTAATCTGACTCGAGATTGTTTGACTAACTGACTATTAGGCTGCAATCGACAACAAGTGGGTTCAGTTGACTAAAGAATTCATATCTGTTCTTTAGTCAACTGAACGCGCTCCAAACTTATCCCGCGTGATGAGTTGACTCAGCGGACGGCTCCTGGTTAATTAAATTACTTTTGTTCTGTAGTCTGAGCTCACTTTTAACCAAGGATAATCTATTGTATAATTTCAAATCTATGTACAGGCATGTACAAAAATTTTGTGGGGGAAACAAAATAATTTATCCTTACTTAATGTATTCAAAAATCATAAGCGGTTGGGTTTACTTATGACTGTTTACTTATCAAAGAAGCGTAATTCTAGTCATCAATATAAATTATGTTATCAATATATAGTATGGAAGCTCCTTCGAAATTGTGGAAAATTTCGTTTTATATGCGTAAGTGTTCTATTACTTATCTAAACAAAAATCAATATATTTGATCTGTCATTTGAACATCAACTTCATATTTAACCGCGCATTCAACATCTTGTTTTTATGAGTAAAAGACATAATATTATACGTATGTATAATCCAATCAACGAAATCATTCCATTGCATTCGTTTTTACTTTCAATCGTTCACATCGATAGATCTGTTACGAATGGTGGATCCAAAAAATAAAACTACACGCTTTTCCAGTTTTAAGCTATCGACACTTTCTGATTTAGCGTGTCGAGTTGGGATTCGACCACTAAACGTGAGGGCTACCAAATAGGTTTCGATAGGGAAGACATGTTTGGAAATCGGTACACAATCCATGTAATTGAATCTGATAATAATTATAGTCGGAATATTGCATTAATATAGTATTGTAATGGTAGACTTTACTCATAAAGGCCGGTTTTAGTACTATTATAGTTGATTTGTGCCTACTTTGCTACTTTGATCTGATGTCACTCAAAAATCATGTAGATTTCTAATGTTGAAAGAATTTTTAAAATCGGTTCAGTAGTTTTAGAGATTCCTTTTTACAAACTTCTTTAAATTATTAGTGTAAAAATGTAGACTGGCTTTTGCCTACAACTTCGTAACCCTGTATCTATGAGATTAACTCCGAAGTCATAAACCGAAGTGTCGGGCTAAAGTTCGGAGTTCGGATATTTCCAAATATGAATTTCTATCGAAACTTCGGATTCCACTTTAGAATAGCAATAGACATCCTGGTATCCATGAAAATTTTCTAAAATTAGTTCATATTGTATATATATGTACTCGTACACTTTAAAGAACACTTTCACTAAATTTCTATATTTTACGATCAGTGTTTTAGGCTAGACAGTGATGAATAAGTCACTGAATTGGAATTATTGCTATGTATATAGGTCATTTGTAATTCTAATGTGCTATCTCAACAAATAGATTTATATTAAATGAGGTCTGGACTTTAAAAAGAAATTACATTATTATCTAACGCCTGTTATTCGGAGGTAATGTTGAATTTAAAAACTGTGTTCTCTGTGAATTTCTTTCATTCTTTCTCTGTGACTGTGGATTGGAAATTTTATACATAATATGAAATTCTATAAATATGTCAGTTGTTGTACATTCGTCACAAAGTAAATTGGACATCATTCTTTTACACGTCTATAGTATAATTGGTACAAGTCTTACATAAAGTGCCGGTAGCAAACAAAGTTATTACTTTGCTTGCTACCATTATGCAGGTATACTTTAACAATAGTTAGCGCTCGAAATGAAAGATAAATAAGAACTAATAATTAAATCTCGTTCTCACAAATGTCAAATTTGGTACTCTCGTGTCACATATGAGACTTAAAAGTTTAATTGAAGTGGGAATATATCGTAATATGGTCGAAACTTTAACCAACTAAAAATATTTGGCAACATTAAGAATTGATAATCGTTAATTAATGAAATTATGAAATCAAGTATATCATTTTTAGCTAATTCACAATTCTCGATTCATTCAACTTTCATTCTGCGATCGTAAAATAATTATGAAAATGGATCTTCAGGTTATAAGATAAACCACGAAAATTAACAAGAACTGAACAGTAATCTTACATCTCTCTTTTCTCTGAGCAGACGCATATTTTTTTTATGACAAATTAATAAATAACGTTTTTATTTTTCTTATTATTTGATTTATTTGCTATCTGTACGCAAAATAACGAAAAACGTGAATAGTGATGAAATATAACGCATTCACTTTGTGACGAATGTACAACTTTTTGTGCAACACAAACCTACACGAAAGATACTTTGCTTGTATTTTTAAGTTGTTAAAACAACCGTTTTTGCAAAAATCGTTACAACAATGCATGTTATTATAACTAAAGACTAATACACCTAAATACACAGACTTCACGGTTTTGTTGTCTCATAAAATACTTGAATTCCGAATCAAAATGGTTAGTCGATAACAGTTGAAATGGTAGCGCAATCTCAAACGTAAACCAATACTGATATCGTTTAACATAACGTACCATTTTACGATGCCGTAACGCAGCTTCCACACCGGCGAATCAGCACAAGTAAACAACTCAAATAAACTAAACGAGACTTGTTAGCGATCAAATAAAGAAAAGAGCAACCCCCAAGTAAATCAACGAACACCGGCAAACAAACACGGAATCAATACAGGACAACCCCTTATCTTGGCGGCGCGCACGTGTGAACCCCGTTCAATTTTAATTTCATGCTCAAACAATGACGTTATCTAACTGGCTATTATTTTGTATCGCTGCAGAGGGTTCAGTTCATCTAAATCCACCAGATAAGCCCCTAGCTCTTTGTCGTCGCCTACACCGATTGCTAATTCGAGTGCTCGGGCATCGATTCTGGAAACCTTGTTCCTTGATACAATTTTGAATATCGCATTGCTTATAAGTGTACCCTTATCTGTCGCGCTTTATCTCTTACATATTTTGATTAAATTACTTGGTGACCAAATTTAAATTATGGAGAAACTTGGAGATTCCAACTAAAGTAATATTCTATCATATATATTGGTAAATGTTACATCGACAATCACTAAAATATAATATTAATAGATAATTGAAATCGTCGTTGTCTTGGTATAGATATATTGTAATTGGGCTTTCGTAAGTGAAGTTGCGTGAAAATCAATTTCAAATTTGGTTATTCATATTCATGAATTCTTTGAAACATATTTACCAATTCACTTAAAGTATAGTAAATATAATTTTATTTCTATTTTTAAAATGCGAAAATCATCTACGCAATATTATGTGTGTAGTACCTGGCATTATCTTTACATTATTTATAGCAGCGGTTCCCAACCGGTGGTCCACGAGTGTTAAATTAAGAAGCATAACAAAAATGTAGTCTCGAGTTATAGTGTAACAGGCTTAGACGATGGTTCTTGTCCCTACACTTATCAAAAACCTCAAAGTGGTCTCCAAAAAAAAGTTTGGGTACCCCTGATCTATAGTAAAAGAAATCATATCGAGTCATAGCGGGTCATATAGTTTCCAGCGTTCAGCAACCTAGACCTCGTGATTGTTTTTCAAATAAATTTCGATATCTCGAATACCCCTGCAGCAATTGCGATAGCCAGTAAACATATAAATTACATCATCAACTAATCATAATCATTGTCTACTTTTTTTATTATTCTTGAAATAAAGATTCCTTAAATTTATTACTTCAGTATAATAAATAACAGATATCATTGTTATTATATATGTATGTGAAAGAAAAAAGAAACTATGGATGGAATCTGCGACATTGCTATCCATTCGACCACCAGGCTAGTCATGGCTTTGTTATTAGTTTCAATTTTTTTTTTAAATTGAACTGTGAAATATGTCTTTTACATAAACAGACTACATTAGAGTACATAACTAGCATACTTATACTATATATATACAATATAATAATAAGCAATGTTTACTTCCATTCCAGTACGCTTGTCCCAAAACAATACACACTCATGTTTTACGCGTTCTGATAAGAGTACCTCCATCGAAACGGCAGGACGTGCTCCCCAATGATACGTCGAATTCCCAGCAGTGGGATCGTTACCCCGTCTGTTTATCAAAACACTTAACGATTTAATATGTTCTGAACTCTGCCCTCCCCTAACTGTTATGAGGAACATGTTTCGTTTGCATTAACTCTATATGCGGGGTAATAAAATTGCGAGAAATATTAAATCTATGTACATATAATTTTTGTTATTGTTGGAAATATCTTCTTGAGGCTCTCGATAGGTTGCAGCGACGGGCTATCTATATAACTAACGTTTAAGAGGTCACCAATACCTTAGAACTTCTTCAATTTCGTAGAGACATTAGCTCGCTTAGCGTATTTTATAGGCTTTACCATGATGAGTGCTTTGAAGAACTGAATTCCATTATCCTACATTGTCTCTTCCGTCACTGAACATCTTTTGATCAATTTGATCTTTTCAAGACAACTTTTAGGTAACGGATTATGTTTACCTAGGCAGGTTTCGCAAGATAAGGAACGAATACAAATACATACAAATTTTCACCTAATGGATTTTCGTTTGAAAATTCAATAGAAGTTTAAATCTGTAACGCAATCAATTCGAGATTATTTTTTAGAAATTTATCGATATTGAGTGTTTGAATTTAATTAACTGTCTAGACATAACGAGAGTGGAGCACAGGGATTCGATAATCTTTCCGAAGTACAAAAATATCTCTTCTAACAATATTAATGATCACTCGACTGCCTCCGCTCTATTTCACGAATCGTAAATTTTTAGTGATCTTTAAAATAAATTGTTGAAATTTAACACTTTGTAATAAAAATCGGGGATCATTTTGGGGTGTAATGGGTTCATCAACATCTTTGAGCCTAATCCTACTTCATCTGCACGCGGTACACCCTGCTGACTGACAAACGAAGCTCTGGCGAAAAGAGAGGTAGGGAGCGTAATTGTAAGCTACCCGACTGAGGAATGTACCTCCACCTCACAGAATACTGCAGCCAAATAACAATTTCCCTGAGGGTTGTTGTGTTCCTGCGAGTCAGTGAGGTCACTAGAAAGGAAGGAGATGCTGTATTGGCAGCGGGGGCGGCGGCGCGCGAGCGATATTTATGTTACGAGCGTTAATATGGCTACGGTAACCGCTTCACATCAGGCAGGTCATAATTATGCTTGTCTGCCATCCGACGTATTATAAAAAAAAAAAAACAAATTTGTTATAGAAATTAATTCTTGTATGAAAAGATCTGATCTGTGCCATGAGCTGTATTTATTGTCATAAGAAAATCTGTAATAAGCATGTCTGAAAAGTCGGTTTACGGACGATAATTTTACGTGATAACATCATAAGAACATATCGGCCGATGGAGTGGAAGAGAGATAGCTTGCTCTGCGCTCTCGCTTGCACGCTCTGCTCAGGCGGAACGTGACAGTGAGTCATGCTTTTTGGTGCGTACAGCCTGCGTTCATCTATTTACAAGACGTTATCACGTTAAAAAAACTGTGATGAATATCAAGATAAGGTTTGTACACATAATTAGATGGGAACGGAAAGATTGAGCCACAGCGAAGTGTAGGCTCTAGGTTAAAATAACATCCAGCAGTTAATTTATGTGACGAGTTCGGTGGTCGAATGGTTAGCAATAACTGCTTTAACTCTGAAGCCGCGGTTTCAATCCCCGCACAAGACAAACATTTGTGTGTATGAACATGTATGTTTGTCACGGTCTGGGCATTAACTGTGTATGTACTACAAATCTGTATTTACAAAACAAAAAGTTTTAAGTACATTTTATCAGTAATGTAGAACCTATTGTAGAAGCTTTGCTAGATGGTGCAGTGTAATTTGTCGAGGAATATTTATTTATTTCCGTTGAAGCCAGTGAAATTAAAAATAAGGTTATAAAAAAAATGGGGTGTGGCTGTGCCATGGACACGACCGTGTGTTGCACGTGAATAGCTTCCATTTTGAGATAATTTTAGTGCATATAACGATGCACTAAAATTATCTCAAAATGGAAGCTCTTCCCCTCCCCCGCACACGATGTTCTATAGTCCTTACATAGCGTAATAAATTCTTTGATCCTTCATCTATCGAGTGGTGTGATTGAATTTTGGATGGAGATCATAGATTTGTAGCTGCAACTCCAAACTATATTCCCCGATTTTGTTATCATTCGTTATTTTGAATGGATATGGATGCAATTTTAAAGACGTATTCACTTGAAAACCTTGAACTAAATACGAAATATAGAACCCGAACCGAAACTGATAGCCGTGCACATGTGTTCCCACCTTGAATGTTCCCGTTGATTTTTATCGATCCAGATTACTTACATCTACGAGTGGTAATAGGGGAACTTCTAATAAGAAAACTTCTAATAGACGTTGGAAAGTCCGATGTTGAGAACGATATGAAGCTAATGAGGTACAACAAACTGGCTCGCGATGATTGCATGCTGTCTGCCACGGTAACACCCCACGTTCTAACTTATCCGTTGTATTATTTATAAACAGCCAAACGGTAATGGCGTGGAACCCCTGCTCAGATTTTGAGGGTAATTTGATATTTATGTATTTGTAATTTTTATTTTTAGAGCCACTTTTTGCGGTGTAAGTGGCTCACCATGATCTGTAGAGCCAAAGCTAACCTCCCTCTGCTGACTAACGAAAGAAGTCCTGGCGATAGACACAGCGTATTTGTAAGTAGCCAGTTTGGGGAAATACCTCCACCTCATAGAGTACTGCAGTCAAAAAACAATTGCCTTGAGGGCTGTTGTGTTCCGGTGAGGGAGTGACGTTACCAGAAAGGAAGGAGTTGCTGCGTTGGTAGCGGGGGTGGCGGCGCTCGAGCGATATTTCATGTTACAAGCGTTGATATGGCTATGGTAACCGCTTCACATCAAGCGCGCCGTATTTGTCTGCCATTCGAAGTAGTATAAAAAGTCTTTACAAGGAAGGCTAAATTCAGTAGTAGAAGTTATGACAAAAATGATGATGAAGATGATGACTACTTCGGGTGCTAAACAAACATATGACATAGCTGATATCCTTACGGTCACCTTTCGATACTGGAAACGCAGTATCTCGCACCGTCCATACCGTTGCAGGTGCTGCAGCTTCTGATACACGCGTTGTTTATCAGGAGTTGCAATTGTACGTGATACAGCCTGTGGACTGACAATCGAGGCTCAGGCGACAGAGAGATAGGACACAAAGTATTTATAAGCTGCGCGACTAGGAAAGTAACTCCTTATCACAGAATACCGCGGCCAAATGACGAGCTCGGTGGTCGAATGGCCCCAATGGTCATTTTGACTCTGAGGTCACGCGTTCAATCCCCCCCACATGACAAACATTTTATGTGCATAAACATGTCTTGATCTAAGTATTTTCTATGTATTATTTGTATATGCTGAAGTCTATGCTAAAGTATATCTAGTACCCATAATCAAACTTTGCTTAGTTTGGGACTAGATTGCGCTGTGTAATTTATCCAGGAATATTTATTTATTGATTAGGATTTACTACGTTGCCATGGAAGGAGCAGACCCGCTAGCAATTTTTAATGTTGCAAGGCATCTATTTGGCTACGGTACCCGCTTCACTTCAGATGGGCCGTAGGCATGATTGTTTGTCACTCGACGTATTATAAAAAGTATATTCTGAGTTTCTTTCATTATTTTTAGATTTTGTTGCAACTTTTCAATTTTTTATTTATTTTGTGGTGTATGTGGCTCTAGTTTTGGGATGTAGTATAGTTATACTACACTCCAAAACTACATGAGTTACTTACAATTTTTTAAATTATTTTGAGGTGTAAGTGGCTCATTTAGTTTTGGGGTGTAGTATAATGATAAATATAATGAGTCGAAGGTCAACGTTCTTGAGGCCGATCACCCACAAGATGGACAGCCCTGATTAAATCATCTAGCAAGTGTTCCCTCATTGAATGCACACGTAATGCCACGAATAGAGAGAGATGGAGGCGTCTCGCTGAGGTCGCAACCAAATTATCAGGCGATCCATGACCACTACCGCTCCGACAGGAGCGTACGACTTAGAAGAAGAATAATGATAATTATGAGCCACTTACACCTTAAAATAAATTAAAAATTGCACTCTCACAATATATTTGAGTCAAATCCAAACTCAGATGCGCGTGATAATAATATGTTCACTCACATTTTTATAACTATTCCAAAATTTCTTTCAAAATGCGAGAGTTATTTTAAAAATTTTATTTAATGTTGGTAATAACTTCAGCAATAAAGTGACTTTTGACATTAATGAAATGCTAACTCACATATAGTTTCATATCTAGACTCCCTGCGCAGAAAACAAGTATTAACTTTTTATTCTGCCCACCCCCCGACGGCACAGTCTAATGAATTATACCCCGGTGGGCTTAAGCCGAGTTTACAAGCTTAATCACTGACCAGTGGAATAATGCATACATACTGTACATATTGACATTATTAAGTGAACATTTAGATAGGGGTGTTTCACCAGAGTGATCCAATTAAATCTTGTACATACGGCTACCTTTATATCTGAGTATATATGTGATTTTGATATTAATTGTACACACTATTAATCTATTATTATGTTGTCTTTGTGGAAAGTTATATAGTATCGGCAGCAACCGATACGGGTCTCCCTTCTATGGAATGGGGCTTAGAGCATACTCCACAACGCTGCTGAACTACGAGTTGGCAGGGGCCAGTGTTTGCAAGCCGCCCGAAGACCACTGACTTGACTTAACGCCGGTTATCTAATGGCAACAGCCAGATTAAAGTGAGCCAGATTAAAGCCAGAGTAAAGAACCGACAGATTAAAGTGGCCTCCGTAGTACAATTAGTAGTATACCGTTACTTCTTTATAAAGGTCTTTCCAGAATATTCTACTATGGTGTTGTTTGAAAAAAGTTAGGCGAGGTTTCCACAGGCCGTTGACGGGCTTCCCATCTGGCGGGTCGTATGCTTGTTTGTTACCTTAGTGGTAAAAAGAAATATTCATGTAAATCAAACTCATGTTTCGTCTCGCTTCAAGGCGAAAGAGTTTCTAGTCACTAGGCTGTGAGAAACTCACAAATTCCAAGTTAATTTAACTTATAGTTCCAGCATAGTCTAATCGGGTTCCGATCGCTGTGTAAATTTCATATAACGTTGTACGTTTAAAATGACAAAACACGTAAATACGTTTTTATGCAAATGACTGTATTTAATATGCGATCATCTATGGAATCTCTCGTTAAAAAATTTTTTGGGGTGTAAGTGGTTCATCAACAACTTTGAACCAAAGCCAACTTCACCTGCACGCGGTGCACCCTGCTGACTGACAAACGAAGCTCTGGCGAAAAGAGAGGTAGGGAGCGTAATTGTATCGCGACCCGACTGGGGAATGTATACATACCTCCATCTCACAGAATACCGCAGCCAAATAGCAATTCCCTTGAGGGTTGTTGTGTTCCTGCGAGTGATGAATGCTGCGTTGGTAGCGGGGGTGGCTGCGCGCGAGCGACATTTTATGTTACGAGCGTTAATATGGCTACGGTAAACGCTTCACATCAGGCGTATGCTTGTCTGCCACCCGTCGTAGTATAAAAAAAAAATATATAAAAGTAACAATGGTTAACGATTAGCTACCGCAAATGAAACGTCTTCAATATAAAACATTCAGAGTCATGTTGCTCCTCTGCAGATCAGTGGAGGCCAAAGTTATCATTCCCTTTTAAACGTTAGTGACTCGTTTTGACGATTATTTACATCATAATGTTATAATAAAGCACTTGTACTGTTCCACGCAATTACATTTATTTTTACTGACCGGTTTCGCCTCTAAGGCATTATCAAGGTAAGCAGATGGTGTTTGTGTTTTTACTAAATATTTCGTTACAAAAATATCCTCTTTTTTTGTCATTGATTGCACGGTAACTAATTTAATTTACATTATGATAATAATGTTCCACCAAGTGTCAACAATCAACAGTTATCAAGATTATTTATATCTAACCTAAACAAAAACTACTGAATCGTTTAACCAGTAAGGTAAAATATCGAACTGACTTCAGAATAAATAATGGCCATCAGCTTTCTTCGTATTCCCTAATGTAACCTACCTTTATATAATTTGGAGTTGAAACGATATAAATAGATAAATGATATGCAACAGGAAGAGCTCTATATGAAGCTACAATATTGTGAACCATATTTTTTTCGATTTGTTATGTAAGGACGTCACTATAATATAACTATAGGCAAAACAATTAATTCGATAGCATAAAAACTTCTCGAGATATGATATCTTAGCCTATCCCCAAAATGCTCCATACAAAATGGTAACTCGTTATGACGTCACACTTTCCTATTGTATATGCATTCAATCTGAAATTTGTACGACAGCTATGTTAAATATTGCGTTGTAGTTAGTGCCGTAATAAAAGTTATAGTATTTTTTATTGTTTTTCCAAAGGTAGGTTTTTTTTAAATAAATTCATCCTTTGAATATCGACTTTTCTATCAAATTTTGATCGACCATAAAACACGTCAGACATAAATTATTAAAAATAATTAATTGCAAATCGTCTGATAAACAGTTCTTTTTAACCGACTTCAAAAAAGGAGGAGGTTCTGTATTCGACTGATTTTTTTTTGTATGTATGTTCTTAGTAATCTTCGCGAATTATGAACCGATTTTCAAAATTCTTTTTTTATTTGAAAGGGTATGATTGCGAGGTGGTTCCATATTTACCAAGACAGGATTTGATGATGGTATCCCAGGGAAATCAAGGGAAACCTTTAAATTTTATAAGGACGTATGGTCAAATTCTATTTTTTTATTTGAAAGGGTATGATTGCGAGGTGGTCTCATATTCACCAAGTCAGGGTCTGATGATGGGATCCCAGAAAAATCTAGAGAAACCCTTGCCTTGTGGTTGCCGGCAAAATAAAATTGCGCCACTCCATTGCTCTGCACTGGATGCTACAAGGTGACTAAGGAATCTTGTATGACACAATAACTTTTCCCTCGGAAGACGGGCAGCATCGTCTCCCAGGGTATTCCACCAATAAGCTGTGCTCGTCAACTAAAGTCGGTTTTTTTTTTTTGATTAAATCAACTTAGCTGACGGCGGGGAGACCAGCGGCTGTCGAACCGCCGCTAGCGGTGCAGGCGCGACGTGTTGGCGCGGCGGTCAGGGAGACCCGGTGAAACGGCTGTCCGCTGGCCGCCCGCAGGTCAGTAGGGTTCCCGAACCCGGGGATCACGTAATCTCCGCCCCGGGAGGCTGAACCGCCAGCCTGTGTAAAGTCCTTGTTGTAGTAGTCGTGCCGGAGAAGGAGACCGGAGTGGACCCGGCTGCTGCAGCAGGGGGGGACCGGGGGCCCTTCCGCCCGCCGCGCTAGCAAACCGCACAACCTGCACTGTACTGCGGGGGTAGACTCTGCGCTTTTTGTCTCTTGTGCCGTCAGACAGAACAACTTCTCTTATTTTTTAAACCTCTATCCCTTTATAATGGCTAGGAAGAAAAAAAGAAAGGTTTCTGCAGCGGCGTCCTCATCCACATTCGACGTGGACTTTTGTAACATTAGGGGACTTCACACAAACTTAAATGCAGTTCACCATCACCTAGAGACTGCAAAGCCGACCCTGCTTTTTTTAACGGAGACGCAGATATCTTGTCCGGGCGATACTTCTTACTTGTTATACCCCGGGTACAAGCTTGAACATTCTTTTGTACGTCGAGCCGGGGTATGTATGTACGTCCGGGATGATATTTGCTGTCGACGTCTTCACGGCCTTGAAGACAGGGACCTGTCAGTGTTGTGGGTACGCGTGGAGCAGGGCGGCCACACCCGTATCTACGCGTGCCTATACAGGTCTCATAGCGGTGATACAGACACAACTCGATTGATCGAGCACCTGCAATTGGCGACTGACAGAGTCATCGAGAGGTACCCCTCCGCGGAGTTAGTGATATTGGGAGACTTCAATGCCCACCATGCCGAGTGGCTCAGCTCTCGGTCCACTGACTTCGCGGGGAGGTCTTTCCATGATTTTGCTCTGGCCTATGGTTTCTCACAGCTGGTTCATTCTCCAACGAGAATACCAGATATAGAGGACCATACAAGCTCTTTACTGGACCTTCTGCTGACCACACATCCGGATGGGTATACAATCTCTGTGGATGCGCCACTAGGCTCATCGGACCACTGCCTTATCCGGACCCAAGTGCCATGTGCTAGCCCAGACGCACCCCGGTCTATCGGATGGCGTCGCATGTGGCACTATAAGTCAGCAGACTGGGATGGACTGCGTGAATTTTACGCATCGTACCCGTGGAGGCGGCTCTGTTTCGATTCAGAACATACTGACACCTGTGCATCTGCTGTAGCTGAGGGGATTTTAGCTGGGATGGAATTATTTATTCCAAACCGGCGGGTGGCTACTTCAGGTGCTAAGAAGCGGCCGTGGTTTAATGGGCCTTGTAGAGAAGCTAAACTCCGCAAGCAAGCTGCATACGAGGCTTGGACCACGGCTCGTATCAATGGAGATCCTGGTGTTTCTGACTTGAAACGCGTATTCAATGCTGCCTCGAGGTTCAGTAAGAGAGTAATTGCCAGGGCAAAGTTTGAATTCATCGGCAGGATTGGTGAGCGCCTAGCTAAGCACCCATCTGGGAGCCGTGCTTTTTGGTCGCTTGCTAAGGCTGCCGAGGGAAACTTTTGTCAGTCGTCCTTTCCACCACTCCGAAAACAGGATGGTAGTCTGGCCCACAGTGCAAAGGAGAAAGCCGATCTATTGGGGAATCTCTTTGCCTCAAACTCGACTTTGAACGACGGGGACGCCGCACCGCCTTCCATCCCACGGTGTGGTGATTCCATGCCGGAAATCTCATTTACTCAGCGAGATGTCCGGCGGGTATTGCTATCCCTCGACGTTCATAAGTCGAGTGGGCCAGATGGCATTCCGGCAGTGGTGTTAAAGCTGTGTGCTCCTGAGTTGTGTCCAGTTCTCACGCGCCTTTTCGCGCTCTCTTATTCCACCAGGCAGGTTCCGTCATCGTGGAAGACTGCGAACGTGCACCCTGTGCCCAAAAAGGGTGACAGATCAGACCCATCGAATTACAGGCCTATCGCCGTTACCTCCCTTCTCTCCAAGGTAATGGAGCGCGTGATCAACAACCGGCTCCTGAAATACCTAGAAGAACACGACTTGATCAGCGACCATCAATACGGCTTTCGTCATGGTCGCTCGACTGGTGATCTTCTAGTGTATCTTACACATCGCTGGGCTTCAGCCGTGGAGAGTCAAGGTGAGGCACTAGCTGTTAGTCTAGATATGGCGAAGGCGTTCGATCGGGTCTGGCACCGCGGTCTTCTTTCGAAGTTACCTGCATACGGTTTACCTGAGGGTTTGTGCGAATGGGTCGCTAGCTTCTTGTCCTGCAGAAGTATTAGAGCCGTTGTGGATGGTAGTTGCTCCGATAGCATGGCCATTAATGCCGGCGTCCCGCAAGGCTCGGTATTGTCCCCGACGCTGTTTTTGCTGCATATCAATGATATGTTGTCTATTGACAGCATTCATTGCTATGCCGACGACAGCACCGGGGACACTTATTACACGGGCCGCGCCAATATCCCCCGCTCTCTGGTGGAGGAGAGCCGCGAACAACTTGTGTCGGAAATGGAGAGCACACTGAATAGTGTGTCCGACTGGGGGCGAAAGAACCTAGTTCAGTTCAATCCCACAAAGACACAAGTCTGCGCGTTCACCGCTAAGAAAACCCCTTTTGCTGTGGCTCCTCAATTCCAGAACACACCCCTTACCGTCGCTAAAAACATTGGGATTCTCGGAGTTGAAATCTCCGGCGACGTTCAGTTTCGTTGTCACCTGGAGGGAAAGGTCAAGCTGGCGTCGAAGAAACTAGGTGTGCTCAACAGGGCAAAGCAGTACTTCAACCCGCGGCAAAGACTTATGCTTTACAAAGCTCAAGTTCGGCCGCATATGGAGTACTGTTGCCATCTATGGGCGGGAGCGCCTAGATACCAGTTTGCACCTTGTGACTCGATCCAAAGGCGTGCTGTGAGGATTGTTGAGGATCCCAAACTTACAGATGGTTTAGAACCGTTAAGTCTGAGACGAGATTTTGCGTCCCTTTGTGTGTTCTACCGATTGTACAATGGGGTGTGTTCAGAGGAGTTGTTTGACATGATGCCCACGGCCTCCTTCTACAGTCGCACCGCTCGCCATCGACAGGGAATTCATCCTCACACATTGGAGCCTAAGTGGTCACGTACTGTGCGGTTGCAGAGAAGTTTTCTCCCGCGTACTGTCAAGCTGTGGAATGAACTGCCTGTCGAGGTTTTCCCAGGAGACTACAGCATGGGGTTCTTCAAAAAGGGCGTGAAGAGGTTTTTACAGGGTCGGCAACGCGCGTGTGATGCCCCTGGTGTTACAGGCGTTCATAGGCTGCGGTAGCTGCTTTCCATCAGGCGGGCCGTAAGCTTGTTTGCCACTCTAGTGGTATAAAAAAAAAAAAAAAAAAAAAAAAAAACTTTATTATAATTTTAGAACATTATTCTATGCTTATTATGTTTGCTGTATATATATAAAAGGCAACCGTTCTTGACTAATCTTTCAACGTACAGGTAAAACCACGAGCAGCAGGTTGAAATTTGGCAAACGGGTAGCTATTATGACGTAAGCATCCGCTAAGAAAGCATTTCTAAAAATTCCCATGGGATACCATGAAACGCGCGTACGAAATCGCGGACGGGAATAAACGCACAGCTCAAACCACTGGCCGGATCGGGTCGAAATTTGGCATACAGGTGGCTAAGTTGGCTATGACGTAGGTATTTGCTGTGCAAGGATTTTTGGTGGAATACCGGGATACATGCTTATATTGACGCGGGCACAAGCTAATTTATTCTAAAATAGTCACTGTACAAAACATAACCCAATAACAAAATACATAAAGCCTCAATAATATAAATAAAATCACGATTTGAATTATATTTTGTGGTTGATAAATCGGGCCACAGAATTATTTTGTCCATAAACCTATGTAAACGAAACAAAGACCTTTTTAAAGCACAAAATAATTAGTAAACAATGATAATAATAATTCAACGCTTTTCGTAAATACGGTTTACACAAACAGAGCAATGCAGCCCATTGCTATCTGTTTCGCTCACTGATGGAAATTCTTTGTTTACATTATCTCAATTAAGTCTACGTTTTGTTTACATATCTGCTTCCGCACAAAGCAGCACTTTGAGAATTTTGTTTGCACTCGACAACTGTATATTGTGTTAATCCACATGAAATCTAACTATTTTCCTCCTATCACTTGGAGGTATTATTTTGCGTCTTTCTCTTGCTTGAGTGTTGAAATATAATGCTGTCTCTTTCTTGTTAATCCTGTATGCTACACCACTAGTAATTTGTACTGTACAGTGACAAAAGATAATAGACCTGTAAAGGCAGGTCTACTAAATTTTGCACGCAACTTCATCCACATGGACTGTAGTCTTTTGTCTTTTTTATGGTACAACTAGCTGTCCCGGCGAACTTCGTACCGCCTAACAGTCAATGAATGTCGTGATGTACATATATATATGAACAAAATTTATGATTTCTTGAAATTAATACAATGAATAATAGAAAATAATAGAGAAGCACGATGGCGTGAGGCACGTGTCAGTCTAATTGTACACGCAAGTTAAGCAACGTCAACCGTAGCCTGTTCATGGATGAGTTTATGTTATCTCGAGCTCGTCCGTGCTTCGGAAGGCACGTTAAGCCGTCGGTCCTGGTGTCTATCATTAGATGGCAGTCCTTAAGCCAAGTTAGTGGCCCAACCCGTAGTTGAGCAGCGTGTTGGAGTATGCTCTAAACATCTTCGGTTGAGGGAAGACCCGTATCCCAGCAGTGGGTAAATAATAAATTCAGTACTTTACAAAGTCACAAAAAAAGTACCAATTGACAACAATAAATATTTCAATCCACAAAACAAATCACAGACAACATTCGCGACGTAAAAGTGAGACCAATCGATTTGACATTTACTTATCAATCAATAAATATTCCAATCCTTTTTAACTGGCACTATTTGTATGGGAAAACGTTTTTTCTTTTATTTAATTCTTTCGTCAATTTTTCAATGTTTTTAATACTTTCCCGACCAAGACACGACATTATTTTATATATTATATAGATTTATGGAGCTTGATTTAAATTTCTGAACGCACGCATAAATATTTTAGAACCAATAAATCAGCCTGGCGCAACTCAAAGTAAAAAAACGACTCTATGAATCGGAAGCGAATTTGGTACAAATTCAGATTGTTTTCGCTTCCATTTCATACATATTAGAATTACGCTATTTGTATGGGACATCCGTCTCTTAAAACGTAGTGGTTACATTCTCTTTGCAATAAATATTTAAATCCACAAAACTGTTTTCAAAACAAATCACAGCCAACTTTCAAGACGTAAAAATGAGACCAATAGAGTTAACATTTGTTTTTAATCTATGACATTTGTTCTATAATGAGCTTAATATACATTTCTGAACGCACGCATACATTTGGCGTACGCACGTACGACAACGTCACATTTGACAGCTACGACAACCACGAACATTTTGTATGGGAAAATGTTTTTTCTTTTATTTTATTTTTTCGAGAATTTTCCAATGTTTTAAGAGTTATTCTGCTATTCGGGACGGAAACAAATCCAACAAATCAAAAACCATGGCAATCGGTCCAGCCGTTCTCGAGTTATAAGTGTTGTAACAAACACGACTTTCTTTTATATATATAAGATATCTCACAGTGGCTTACAAAATTATGAGCTGCAACTCTCTTTTAATATGAATTTACTTTTTTTTATCACGTATGCTTAACGATCTTAAGACGCCCTGATAAAAAGCAGTTAAAGAAGTATAGTTCGTGTTCTGTCACTCCAGCTGCTAAGGCATTATTTCTTCACATCTGGTGACCTCACTCATGCGCAGGAACATAACAAATCATAAGAGTGTTTTATTTGGCTGCGATCTTCTGTAGGGCAGAGGCTTTTACTGACCGTCAAGTTAATTGTGACGTATTGACGTCAAATGAGTGAAGTTTCGCCTGATCTATTGAATAAATTGGACCCACACTACCCTTTCGAGTCGAGCGGCGAGGGCATTAGCACGCAGTGTTCGTCACGATTGAGAGAGGATGGACGCATCTGGACACTCGCTCTGATGAAGGTCTCCGTTTGAGATCGAAACGAGACGGGGTTCCCTACAAATACCGTGATTATATCCCGACGATATACGTGAGTGACCCGTTTAATTTAATTAATTATTTTATTTAAATAAATTGATTGGTTGTGAAAACATCAAGCTCGATGACATCGTTGCGCGTGTCAGTCTATTGAAAACGCAAGTTAAGCAACATCGACCGTAGCCTGTCCATGGACGGGTTTATTTGACTAGAGCTCCTCCGTGCTTCGGAGGACACGTTAAACCATCGGTTCATGGTGTTGTCATTAGATGACATTCGTTAAGCCAAGTTAGTGGTCTTGGCTAGGTGGCTTGAAAACACAGGCCTCCGCCAAGATGCAGTTGAGCTGCGTGGTGGAGTATGATCTAAACCTTTACGATTGAGGGGAGGCCCATATCCCAGCAATGGGATGAATGAGGGTTGACGACGATGATGAATTATTAAATGTATAAATATTTACTTTATAAGCTACCAAACTAACCTACACGTCTTAATTAGAATAAAAATAAATTGTATAAAAGTCCCTGTTTCATTAAATGAACATAATGCTATTAACAATAAAACTGAAAATGAAAGCGTAATTGAAGTCCTACCTTTAAATATATTATTCTTGTCAGTTTTCTTTTTAACACCTACGATGAAACTTCAACATTAGCTAATGAAAAAATCATAAAGCCTTCTTCCCATCACAGACCAGTATCGATTGTCTCGTGTAAAAATACATTCATTTGCAACGCGCAATTCAATTTATATAGCAAGTCTGCATGGAGTTAATATAACACGTTGTGAACAGTGCACCGGGCGGCAGATAGAGGGCGGTAATTAAAATCAAACAAAGATTAGCCCGGATTGCGGACCGATCACGGCTCTGCAAGAACCCCATCTCGTGATTCGATAGTGAAGTGAACCAGATTATTTTTGTATTAGTATGTTTCTGAATATATCTTTGCTTGAGCGGCCTGTCATGATTTTGTTATGTAAGGGTGGTGTGTATATATATCAAATGTAATAAAAAATGTTAAGATTCTATTGAATCGCTATAAGTATCTATATCACACACAGCACAACCAACTACCTACTGCCCCCTTACCACAATAGAATGCTTATTCATACCAATGAGTAAGCGACTCTATTTCAAATGGAATAGAGTCGCTTATTCATTGGTATGAATAAGCAATCTATTCAATTATTGAATCGCAATAAGAGATGGTGGTAAGGGGGCAGGTGTAGCATTTTTCGCCGTTCAACCAGCGGCCAAAAAGATTTGTGTGTCTGATGCAACACCGCACAAAACATCTTTAATCGTAGGGAAAAATATTTTTTTAAGGTTGCCCTCGATTTCTATACGATGGCTTCATCAGATCCTGTCTTAGCGACAGTGGGACCACCTCAGCAGTAGGTATACTCATTAAAAAAAACTTGAAAATCGGTTCACAATGTGCGGAGAAATTGTATGGTAGTGTTTCCCAAAATTGACTTGGCTGTTTCAGAAAAAACCGACCAAGTGCGAGTCGGACTCGCGCACAAAGGGTTCCGTACCATTATGTATAGAAACAGCAAAAAAAATCACGTTTGTTGTATGGGAGCGCCCCTTAAATATTTGTTTTATTTTTATTTAATTATTAATTTTTAAAGTAAATATATAACTAAATATTTTGTGAGTATTTCAAGCGTCTACCTATTGCCGTTATCAATTGCGAGCAAAAACGAGCAAAAAAAACACGTTTGTTATATGGGAGCCCCCTTAAATATTTATTTTATTCTATTTTTAATATTTGTTGTTATAACGGCAACAGAAATACATCATCTGTGAAAATTTCAACTGTCTAACTATCACGGTTCATGAGATACAGCCTGGTCACAGACGGACGGACGAACGGACAGCGGAGCCTTAGTAATAGGGTTCCTTTTTACCCCTAAAAGTGAGGGTATTAAATATTGCTCCACTCAATGTTCGCTTGCAGGTGATCGCCCACCCATAGTTTGGGAACCACTGCCGTATGAACACTTTCAGCCGCTCTCTCACGAGCTGACGAGGACCGTCTGAAATGAATCTGCGATCATTTATACACATATTTTTATATATCTATTATATAGTATTATCTAAAAAATAATAATGCCTACCTATGTAGGTGTCGTAATGCTCGAAATTATTATTCGAAACTATTTTTGTGAATATAAACCTAAGTATAGCTGATTAAACTTGGGTTCATTTTCTTGAGGCTAATGTTAGATTCTTCTATCTCTCACCGGCATAAGTGCAACCATAGCCCCGTGGCAAAAATATATAATCAATATAGTTAGGTTATGCTTGTGATCTCCAAAAATCGAGCAAGTGAAGTGAGCGAGGCTCGACTTGCGATTACTTTTGGAAAGGTGTCCTCAGCTCTCTATCTCCGAAAACAAATCATCAAACATAACCTAAACTAATTCAACTATGCCGATTTACCGTCCAATATGTAATTTGGTGGCGGAAGCACGCAAAGTAGTGTAGATCAAATTGCCTGTAAATTTGACTTCCGCAAAATAACATCTGAATCAGTTAACTAACAATATGTAATTCCCTCTTATTTTATGTAGGTATTTTAACTATCCACGTTGTAACCTACGAAATTGTATACTTTTATATTATGATTATAAATATTTTGAAACACTAGGTAATTTTAACTGTAGATATTTTAATTTTTAGACGTTATGCGTACCCATCTTTTGTTTATGTAATAGTCTCTTTCAAAGATAAGCCCGCCTTTATACTATTTAATTTATTTGTCTACTTTTCTGTGTATTGTTTTGTGGTATAATAAAGAGTTTTTTGGTATAGTAGTTACATTACGTAGTAATAGGCATTAACGACGCGGCATTTTTATGGAGTAACTGGGATATTACTCAATTGAACTTGATTTTTTTGGAATCAAAAAATCCAATCTGAATCGGCTTCAACTTACCCAGTCGGACCCCAGGTAACATTTTAGCCACTTAATCAACAAACGGAAGGCTTTACTCATTGTTATCTCTTTTTATTAGCTCCCTCTACCAATTTATTACGTAGCAGTAACTCAAATAAGTGAATTCGCTTTTATGTAGAGAAAAACTTAGGAAACTCTGGTGAACTGTTTGAAACCGAACAATGGATCTTTGCTAACGCCAGTCACGTTTCGTCGCCTTAAAAATGTGGCGCTTAAATCCATAAAGTACTTCGAAGTATTACTATTCCTTCTCAGTATTTCCTTTGAGCTGAACATTATAATATTAGATTTCCCGACCCTACAATAATGCATGCAGTGTTGTAATTATTTTTTTTTTTAATTTGAATTAATTTTCTCGGACGGATTGCGAGAGTAAGATAATAAATGTACTTTTTACTTTCATCTAAAAAGAGAGGTGGTGCAAATACTCAAATATATTAGAATATAGACTAAATTTTCTGTAGAAAAAAACCTTAACGGTACACATTGCAAAATTGCAAATTATTTATATATTTTCCGTTATATAATTACATAATTATAAAAAATCGTTCGGAGATCGGAGATTTGTTCATAATAATCTTTTTTTATTTTGTATAAAAAATATGATTAGTTTTATTGCAATGAATTTTGGTCATTATGACTGTATTTTTTATAAACCAAAAGTCAGGTACTTTATAAATGCACATTATAATATGTAGTATAAGGATCACTTTTAAAAATTTACTTTTATTAATTTTCAATTAATCTCATTCATTAAATTACAAAATTCTATTTCCGAAATATTTATCTATTAATCTAATTTTAGCAAAGAAGTTAAAATTATAAAAAAAAGAAACTAAAAGAAACCTGATTGCGATTAATTTATTATCTCAAATATATATCTATAAATATAAAACTCTAAAGCAAATTATTTTTAGAAGCATTTAATCAGCTCTTTAAATAAAACCGAAATAGTTACGGTTCCAGAGACGTTTTCTCTAGCACTCTATTAAGCTGAATGAAATCCGGGAAAACCCGTTCGATATTTTCCCGGACGACTATAGAATAGGATTCTTTAAATAGGACGTGAGCAGGTTTTTGTTTAGCCATCGACAGTTAAGTGACACCTCTGCAAGCGTTCATAAGATGCGAATACTGCTTGATGGTATGCTTGTTTATCACCAAGGGCGTCGCTAAGGGGGGGTAGGGAGGGGCAACCCCCCCCCCCCCCCCCCCCCCCAGAGATTCTATTTATTTATAAGTTTTTTTTATTGTACAGTCAAGAACTGGTGAAGCCTTCCACGGTGGACTCTGAACCGTTGTTATTACAATCGCTGTAGATGTAAGGCTCGTACTACAAGTGAAAAGCTTCATGAGCTCTCGACTTTACCTACAATTCATACTTTTCCATATAAAATTGCTCGCAGAAACCCAATTATCGTCAACAGTATTGTTATTTGAGTGCCGATTTGTGGTAAGACTCAAAATGGCCAAACACTTTCGTCAAATCCGAGTTCGCTAATCAACAGAGTAAAAACCATGCACGTGAGATTGACTTTAGCTCTAAGAACGGTGAGCTACTTATACCTCAAAATTATTAGCGATGTTCCGTTTTCGGTAGTTACGTACGCCTTCCCACCCGCTCATCCTTCGATTCCTACCAATATTGATGTCAATCTATAGGTAATGAATAATTCATAGGCGAAGTAAACGCAAACAGTCTTGGAGAACAACAGTCAACAGCAGCTGCATACCGATTGCCAGACTGCATATTCGAATACCTTAAGTGATATTCAGACTATTCCGTCGCCCATCCCATGTCTGTCTACATTCTAACTACCCCGTGGTAGAGATCCTCAAACTTTATATAATATTACGTTAAGTTTGGAAGTATTTTATTAAGACGTTGGTTATGAGTTAAATTGCATAAATAAGAATTAGTTCCGCGAGTTAAATAAGTGATTATAAAAATAATCTTACTAGATTATTGTAGTTGTTTTTTAATTATATTAAATAATAATTTATTTTTTTATACTACGTCGGGTGGCAGACGACCCGCCTGACATGAAGCGGTTACCGTCGCCATATTAACCCTCGCAACATAAAATATCGCTCGCGCGCCGCTACCCCCACTGCCAACGCAGCATCTCCTTCCTTTCTGGTGACCTCACTCACTCCCAGGAACACAACAACTCTCAATGATATTATTGTTTGACTGTGGTATTATGTGAGGTGAAGGTACATTTCCAAGTCGGGTAGCTTACAATTACGCTCCCTACCTCTCTTTTCGCCAGAGCTTCGTTTGTCAGTCAGCAGCAGCAGGTGCACCGCGTGCAGATGAAGTTGACTTTGGTTCAAAGATGTTGATGAACCACTTACATCCCAAAATATAGAGATGATCTTACAATTAATAAATATAGTTTAAAAAAAACTAAAAAAAACACGCTTTTAAAGCACAAGACAAGGTTGTATTGTTCCGATAGGTTTGTTATAACCTTGAAACCTGATCGTGTTCAAAGTCCATTACGTGGCCTTTCTCACATGCAAACACGACTATGATACGATATTTCATCATGGAAAACCAATGCCTATCTTCCGGCTTCATCATCAGACCTTGAAACCTAATCGTGGTCAAAGTTAATTACAAGACTTTTCTAAAAAATCCAAAAACAGCTATGATACGATGTTCCATCATGAAGTTACAGTTCATATCTTCCGGCTCCATCATCAGATCAGTTCGACAGTACCTAATTATTGTATTGTCATCAGAACTACATACAGCTGACAATTTTTTACGCTACTATCCTTGGAAGATGGTTAAATTAGTTGCCTTAGATTCCATTACATAGTTAGTTACATACAGTTCGACCGACCTCGGAATCAAACTGGCAATTGATAGCCGTTTGACCACCGAGCTCGTCATATTATACAAGTACAAGAACTTACCCAAAATTAATCTTAAATAGTTTAACTTTGACAAATATAGGTTTACTGAAACTGAAACGTAAAATTTGTGGAATGTCGATAACTACGGGCCATTTCCACCGCGGGCCAACGCGAAGCGTCAATGTATTGAATTTCACAAATGATAAATGGAATTAGTCGCATTCCTTTCACCGATCTACGAGTATTCTATTCCCTTTTGTTTATTGTTTATGGGACATTAAAGTACCTATGTATTTCACTATATTGTTGTGAATATTTATTATCTAATAGGATTTAAATCTATGACTTCGAACAATAGCGCTACGTCGGGCGACAGACAAGCATACGGCGGTGACGGTAGCCTATAGACGTTTGCAAGGGGAAAATATTTTTCCATATTATATATTTTATAATATTGGAAAGTACATATTATGTATTATAATAATAATAATAATTGTTATGTCAGGCGTCCGTCCGTCCGTCTTTTGTAATAGCCCGGTATTAAGTTCACCCAGATCTCATCTCCATAGCCCATTTATTTTCCATCACACTTTGCAATAATCTCAACGCCTGCCGAGACCTGTTCATGGATATGTCGTTCCATTGACATATCCTGGAGCGGGTCACGGCGGGCGTACAACATTACATCAAACTTCTCAAAGGGGCCTCTACGCGTTGGATCCATGTCCCTGCGCACGCCTGTCAAATGACCGGGTTTGACCCGTGATTAAGAGATAATAATAATTGTTTATTTACTACTCACAAGGTATTACATAGTTGTAGTACAAACATATTGCAGACTGTCATAGATTACGTCCTTGTGAGAGTCTGGAGTCTGAACTAGGCCTAGACCTGTATTAACTCCAGGCTCCCTCCGGATATTACATGAAGCAAAAAATTTGTACCCCTTTCACGAAAATTGCGAGGACGGAATACCTAGTATAAAATTTCGCACACTTATAGTTTACATAGAGAAGGAGTGAAGAATGCTAATATTTTTAAGCTATTGCATAGCTTCTATCGCGGGCCTTGAGCGCGGGGACCGAATCCAGAAATTCCGTAACGAAAAAACCTCACGCTCCCCACTCCGACGGGCAAGGAGGTGTGGCTTGAAGGCCGTGCATCGTCTAACGTCGTTTCAGTTCGGCAGTCTTCGACACGGCGTTGTGTGCGTGCGATTAGACGTATTGTACGACTCTACGAAACTCGTTTTATTTATTTAATAATAGAAAAATTTGTTTTCTTATCGGTCACCACGCTCAAAAAGTGTAACTTGAATTAATATCAAAGAAAAAGCAATACTGCATGAATAAAATAAATAAATAAAATTATAATTGCATAAGTTGATACAAAATGCTATGCAATAGCTTTACCGCGGCAGTCCCCGAGTGCCACACGTCTTTTTTTTTATCATGCATAAAAAATACATTAAATCAATAAAAAAAAATATACACACTATCATGTATTTGACACACACACGCATATGTGTATATACTCTTTTGTTTATTGTTTAAGTCATAATTTAAATTAATTATGGTCGAGTTTCAACCACTGCGGGACAACTAGTACATACATACTAGTATTAATATAATATTAGTAATTTAAATTATGACTGTAAACATATTCTTATGTATAACATATTCAAATATAGAACATATTCTTATGTTCAGGATTGATATAACTTATTATTCAGGTACTGTATTCACATGGGGACGAAGCCGCGTGCTGAAGATAGCCTGACATATAAATAAAGGAAAGTTGGACTATACGATGAATCAACTTCAAATTCCGCTACGCATTGTTGCATTATAATAACAGAACATGCGAGTAACAAATGACGACATTTTTATATCACGCTCATTTCATTTAATTTTTCTGAACAAAAACCTTATTTCACACTGCGTGCACAGGCTGTATATCTTGTCTTATTTCTCAAGAGCGTACCTACTAAAAATATTGGGTACGAAACACAATATGCGTTACGTTATACTCATATCAGCCTGATATTTATATTCATAACTTTTATTTATTTATGTTAATATGAATATGTAAAAAGTCGTTTACTTTAAAAATTTAATCCCATTTTATAATCATTTTTTTTTTCTTTTACTTACATTTACTTTTTCCTCTAAATTGACTACGGGTTTATTTTATATTTCTCAATAAAAATATTCATATTTATAATTTTTACAACTGGAATTAATGAATTTAACGAGCCCGGTGGTAGAATGGCTAGCAATGATTACTTTGACTCCGAGGCCGCGAGTTCGATCCCCGCGCAAGACAAACATTTGTGTGCTTGAACATGTCTGTTTGTCTTGGTCTGGGTGTTTTCTGTGTATTATAGATATGTATTTAGAAAAAAAAAGTACATTTATCAGTTGTTTAGTACCCATAGTACAGTAGGGACTAGATGGCGCTGTGTAAATTGTCCAGATATATTTATTTATTTAAAAATCATTATGATATTATAATTTAACTAATTATAAATAAATAAATATTTCTGGCCAAATGACACACTGGACACACTCGAACATGCCACATTGGCCATGGGAGAAGCCAATAAAGATGGACAAATGATTATAAAATTTATTTTTTCCCGTGGGAATCAGATATTTTTCCAGGATAAAAAGTAGCTTATGTCACTCTCCAGACCGTAAAATATCGCCGTTAAAAAAATCATGTCGGTACTTAGGTTCCTATCGACGTAAAAAAAGGACAAATTATTACAGTTTATTTTAATCCCACTATGTCACTCTCCAGATCGTAAACTATTCCTATTAAAAAAATATGTCCGTACTTTCCTTTTGACGTGATAGAAGTATGATTACAAAGTTTATATTGGATATATATGTTTTGTGTTTGGTTTTCGATACTTCGGCGTCAGAGGTCGCGCGTTTAATCCCCGCAGAGGGCAAACATTTATGTGGTGATGAATATTTTTTCTTGTGTATGGGCGTTCCATCCATAAAGTGTTAAAGTAAGTAAATTCGTTTGTTTGTTATTTCTTCACGCCTTAACTATGCAGACGATCATCATTAAAATTTGTAAATATTGGTACTACTGTTTATCCTCTGAACACGCAAGTTAAGCAATGTCAACCGTAGCGTATCCATGGATGGGTTTATTTATCTCTGTGCCTCGGAGGGCACGTTAGCCGTCGGTCCCGGCTGTTGTTTTTAGATGACAGGCATTAGTAAGTCAGTGTCCTTTAGGCGTCTTGAAAACACTGACTTCCGCTAACCCGCATTTGAGTAGCGTGGTGAAATGTTCTAAACACCACAGATTAAGTGGAGGCCCGTATCCTAGCAGTGGGATGAATATGGATTGATGCAGTGCCACACTATAAATAATAGTACTACGTACAATATGGCCACTCCCTGCCGCTCTTTCGAGTCGACCTCACCTCCCCTTTGAAACAAACCTAGAACAGTTTGTATGGCGCGGCACGCACACACGCTCTGCAAAGACGTCATTGTTTACGTAGCAGTAAACGACGCGACATTTGTATGGAGTAGCCGGGGTGTCCGAAAGCTTGAATGTTGTAACAAGACATTTTTGACCGACGAAAAAAATTTTTTTTCACTTAAATGAAAAATGAATTTGGGTCGGCAATGCGCATGTGATGCCCCTGGTGTTACAGGCGTTCATAGGCCACGGTAACTGCTTTCCATCAGGCGGGCTGTATGCTTGTTTTCACTTTAGTGGTATTAAAAAAAAAAATCGGCACAGGAAAATATTCTTTGTATTTTTTACAACTTCAGTTCAAAAAACCGGTCGTTTTATCCGAATAAACGTAGATCAATTTTACACACACGTAAATAAATCTGGCATCCTTATTGGCTATTCTGATTTCGTAAAAAAAGAACTACGAGCGAACTTTTCTCATCTGTTCCTCCGTTTTTTGCGGATGCCCAAAAGTGTGAAAGCATGTACGGAAGCGCGCTCTGAGGGGGAATTTCTCTCACATGACAGACTTTACCTCGGGCAATACCACTTTTTACCGGTTACCCTTACAACGGAATTGGGGTGAAATTAGGTCTTCGTACTTACAATCAATATAGTATATTAGCTTCTATAAAAAGGAGTTTAACCGTATTATAGCTGTTTTATTTATTTAAACAAACAGATGTTAAAGTAATGTATGTTTAAGTGTACAGTTTTCTATCATTACTAACTTTTATTTATGGTATCTGTCATCAAATCTTACAAGATATATTTGACCCAATTTCCGATATAGCTGAAATTCGGCACACTCGTTTGGTTCTCGTAACAATGCTTAGCCATATGCCGCCATTTTTAATATTATTTGGCGGCTATCATAAAACATAATTTTCATATTAATGCCTTAAATGAGGGAAACACACATAGTAGATAACCTTTTTAATTTCATCATCATCATCAGCCAACTGCTGGAGTAAACCTTCCCCGATGCTTTCCACCAAATACGATTCTCCACGTTCCGAATCCAACTGCTTTCTTAACGTCATAGGACCATCTAGAAGGAGGGCGTCCAACGCTTCGTCGTCCTTTGCGCGGTATCCTCGGCATACAGGGCTCGCCTCAATCGAAGGGGTTCAGAACATACTCAACCACGGTGCTCAACTGCGGGTTGGCGGAGGTCAGAGTAGTCAAGCCGTCCAAAGGCCGCTGACTTGGCTTAACGACTTTCATCTTACGACAATAGCCGGGACAGACGCTTAACGTGCCCTCCGAAGCACGGAGGAGTTCGAGATAAATAAATGCATCCATGGACAGGCTACGGTCGACGTTACTTAACTTGCGTGATCGATTAGATTGACACGCGCAACTACGCCATCAAGCTCCTCAACATTAACTATAATTAAAAGGTCTTTTGTTATAAGCAGTAGACTTAATTTGCTTTGACTAATATGATGCCACCGACTATAGAATAACCATGGAGCAATTACCTTTACTAAAGCGTAAAGTTTTATTGAAATTCTGAATCCTTAACAAGTCTGAGCGAGGCTTAATTAACATTCCCGTTTAACTTACACAATAAAACTAATACAGGTTTTAAACTTACAAATTATCGTTAAAATTTCAAACACGTCTCTCGTTGTTGCATAGTTTTAGAGTATTTTAGAATTTCATCATAATGGCTTTTCTGATCACATATGCCGGTCTCAGCTCCATATTTCATAGCTGACGGGGTATGTCTGGCACGCCACGACTGCTCGGCCAATATTGGCCAGACCCGGGTATTCCTGACTAGCTTCATTATTATTTTATAGCATTTCCAGTTGAATAAAGTGATTGGTGTTAAATGTTAGGGATATTTTAGATATGTTGGATATAGAAGAGTCCGATGGCGTCGTTGCGCATGTCAGTCTAATCGATCGATATAATCGGAACCCTTATTAGATCACGTTGTTGTCCGTCCGTCTGCCTGTCTGTCTGTCAAGACCCTCTATGTCGAGAATGCGTGGAGGTATCAAGCTGAAATTTGAACTGTATACTCAGGTTTACGGTCCCATGAAGTTGTAAAAAAATCAAACTGCTAAGTTTACGGAAAAAAAGATACCGCCGTTTATTCAGCAAAAAACGCATATTTCGACACATTCTCAAAGGAATCAAAACTCATAGGGTACTTCCCGTTGACCTAGAACTATCAATTTTTTCAAGTAACATCTTTATAGACTTGGTTTGACATTGCGCATGTGCACTGTTAAACCATTTAGTAAACATTGAAACCGCTGTTTCCACACACCAAAGCAACGTTCATCACAGTTGCGAGTGGCAATCTGGGCTCGATTGTATCTTTCCTCATGTTCATTTTGAGGCCTTAGTATCGGTGTAAAAAGATATGGCTCTAGTCGATACCCAGAATCTCCCAAAAGTCTCCCTCTGAACTCGCCTCGCTCAAAGCGTTCTTTAAGAGTAGACTCGTTAAAAATTCTAGCATCATGTGTGCTGCCTCGCCACCTTGCAACGATGTCTCTTATTTTTAGTTTAGCATTACATGTTACCTGAAATACAGATGACATGGCAGAGGTTAATTTTTAAGAAAAAGAACTGGTTTATAATAGTAGGTAAGTACCCAAAACTATAGTAGAGCGTTGGTGGCTCAATGCAATGTAATGCAATCACGGAGGTCCGGGTTCAAACCCCGCCATACCAACCTGCATGCTGGAGAAATTATAAATTCTAAAGGATGTGAAGTCCACCAACCCACACTGGGCCAGCGTGACGGACTATGCACATGCTCCCTCATTGTGAGGGAAGGTCTAAAGCATATGGACTGATGATGACACAAAACTATACTAATAGGTACCCACCTACTTACTTTTAGTTTGTGAACTCACCTGTACATTCAATGAATAAAATCCTTTTCTATTTATATAGTATTGAGCTGCGTCACCACCATATTTCTTTATTTTTAAATGGGTGCAATCGATACAACCCAAGACGGAAGGAAAATCTTTTATTTCTGAAAATTCCCTTATAACTTTTTGCTGTTCTGTCAGGGATTCTGGCATTTTTATGTAGGTATCAAAGTGGCGAGCAATCGCGCGGGCTACTCTGGCACAAATGCGACTCACAGTTGGTTGAGACAACCCATGGATATCTCCCCCATCATCTTGAACCTAAAATGTTACAGAGATTTAAAAACGTTTTAACAAATAGTACTTAGGTAGGTATATTAAAATGCGGGATATAAATAGTAGGTACTAGTAAACGTGCTTACTTCACGACGAGCCCAACATCTTAGGGCGGTTAACACCTGTAACTCTGGTGACGTTCCACAACCTCTCGACTCCATTTGCAAGTCTTGCCTGACGAGATCAATTATAAAGGTCATAGTATTTTTATTAAAACGGTATCGTGCTTTGAACTCCACATCAGGCAAAGAAAACGGATCACATCTCTCCTGGTAAATCTTTCGACGACGTGGAACATGATCTGCTCGTTCAATAGCATCTAATGCTTGCAGAGCTTGCTTAACTAACGCAAAACACGATTTCACAAAAATGTTTATAAAATTGTATCTCAACTTCACAGCTCCTCGCAATTATCACTTTAAGCTTCAACCAACTAACCTATAAAAACGGTTCGGACGCGAAAAAAAAATCAGCTGTTGCACATTTGTCGGCCATATTTCTGTTTATTAGAGGTTTATAGTAGGGTCGACCCTGTTTTAAGTTACGAAGCCGCTATTGAATACTTACAAAGCTTTATAACGTTATTGAACGTTTATGAATAATACTTTTCGGGATTGTCATTATAACAAGCTTATAAACCTATTTTATCTTTTTATGAATAAGACCGTATAAGTACAAGAATAAATCTCAAAACTGTACATTTATAATTAAATCTTAAAAAATAGGGGGTCTATATATTTTTATAAGGGGTCGAAAGTTCAAATTGAAGCTACTAGTTCAAATGGGGTATCATATGAAAGGGCTTGATGTGCACATTACAAAATATATTTTATTTATTTTTTCCGACGCTTTGTTTATAATGAAAAATATCAAATTTATAATGATCCTACGAACGGTGGGCGAGTCCGACTCGCACTTGTCCGGTTTTTTTTATAGGGGGTCTAAATTTCAAATTGAAGCTACTAGTTCAAATGGGGTATCATATGAGCAAATGAGAGATGTGCACATTGCAAAATATATTTTATTTCTTATTTTTACCGACGCAGTATTTCTTATTTCTAATATAAAATACCGTTCCCGTCTTTGTCTCCGAAGTCTGTGAATTGAAATGATCCTACGTACGGAACCCTCGGTGGGCGAGTCCGACTCGCACTTGTCCCGTTTTTTTTTCTAGATTAACATATAGGATACTATTTAGTTCACATTTTAATTATTAAGGTCTATTACAGACCTCCGTCCGATACCGATACGTGTTTTTATATCCGATACGTGTTTATCTGTCTTACTTTCTTTAGAGGTTGTTATATCAATATGCGTACTTGATTGGTGACCCTAAATATTGGCGTCTGCCCCGCGAAACAGGAAGCGTCTGGGAGTTAAGCGACCTTGTTGTTGACCTTGACCTATGCTGTGTACTATTTTGTGATGACTTTCTTTTCTTTCCTACTTAGAATACTATGAAGTTAGATTGCCTGCTTATGTTTTTTTATACTTCTAGTGCTTCTAGTTTACAGACGTTTGCAACATAAATTATTATCTATCGCGTGCCGCTACCCCAGCTGACATCGCAGCTACTCCTTCGTTGCTTTACTTATGTTACTCAAGAGACAAATGTATTTTCTGGGATGTAATTAATTAGACTTTAATATTTAATTAATCGTATCAATTAATTGTATCATTTATAATTCAGCTACTCGGTAGCAAACATCATCCGCTTATCTTACTTTTTCTGGAGACTGTTATATCAATACGCGTATTTTATTGGTGTCCCTAAATATTGGCGTCTGCCCCGCGAAACAGGAAGCGTCTGGGAGTTAAGCGACCTGTGAAGTGTCCAGTGCTCCAGGTCTCAAAAAATTATCTATCTTAGTTTTGAAAAATCTTTCTTAGAACATAAAATCTTTCTTATAAGCAGTGACCTTAATGTAGATTGTTCTAAGTCATTATTTCATTCTTATAATTAAATCACAACAAAATATTGTAGACAGTACAAAAAACAACACATTTAGTAGAAACGTGACACCACGAATATTCCCACATGCTGCATCTAGAGCATCTTCATAAAAAGTGTGAAAAAAGGTAAGGCTCTGTTGTTCGGAGGTGCGAACCGAGTCTCATATTACCGATAGACAAAACGTTCCGACAGCGAAAACATTACATATTTACCACACCGTATCTCCACAGTAACCACACAACCCAATTTCAATTTTAATTCCTTCGTAATAAGAGCCTATATTGTAAAGACGCCGTCAGGCTTATCCGCATTACGTTCTGTGCGAATTATACTTTATCCTTGAAGACCCAGAATAGACAAAAGTCACTCTGTTCCGAGCGCATTGTTCAAAAGTAAACTTTATTACATTGTAATAAGGGTAGTTTGATTTGAGTTTTATTTTAGCTTTCCATTGGAAAATGTCATCGCGCGACAGGACTAAGTGAACGCGTCAAAGTGTGAAATGAGGGGTTTTGGTGCCATGTCAGTGAAAGTCATTAGGAATGGAATGGATGAAAATTGCGTGCATATTTACCTCTCTAAGTTAATATGAACGGCGTGATAAAATGAAAATGTCCCGGGGTTTTTCGTTTAATATTTGGCGTAATGATTCGAGTGATTTTATTGAAGATTTGGACCGAATGTTTTATTGAGTTCGTGCGAATGAAGATCGACGGGCGTATTATTATATTATTTTTCTTATTAACATCGGACATTAGAGATGCTTTTAAATAAGTTGAAAAGATGTTTTATTTTGTTTTGTTTGTTTTTTAAAATTTTGGGAATAATTGGAGGAATAACAATGAATGACTCGGAAAGTGAAGGTTTAGTTCTCGTGAGTTGTGAGTTAAATCTGTTTGATGTCACTGATTCTTACAATTAAATAATAATAAAGTTGAAAAAATAATTTAGGAGACAATATTGGATTTTAAATACATCAAATACTTTGTAAATTATAATAAACAAATATAATAAAGGATACATTAACAATTTAATGTATAAATAATAAAGTTTATAAAAGTAAAATAAATAACACCTGAATCAATTAACTATCAAATATATAAATATTTACCTTGAGAAATAACACAGCGCCATCTAGTCTCAAATTAAAATAAGCTTGCCATGACGTTAAGCTTGTTGCTTCGTGGGTTCGATCCGCGCACATTACCTTCATCAAAGTGGAGAGAAGGAAGAAGCCCACCAGCCGCAACAAGTGCGGCACCGCATCGACAGGACCCAGACACCTGCTGCGTCCGGCCGTGCCGACGACGTTGCTGTATGTGTCCCGCCTGCATTACTCTACAAAGGACGAGGAGATTGTAGAGTACATCCGAGTGAAGACCAACGTCAATTGTAGAGTCGAAAGGTTGGAATCGCGCCACCGAGTGAACTTCAATTCCTTCGTGGTGAGGGTGGTGAGGAATTCTGGCCGAAAGGTGTTTTGTTCCGCCACTTTTGTGGCCGGTTACAGGACACCGCGCGGAATACGCTGCCGACTAAGCGCGTCTAATTATAGATATTGTCAAGAAAATAAACAATTATTCTGCCAAGAAAATAAACTATTATTATTACAAACATTTTGTGTGCTTGAATATGTCTGTTTGTTTTGATCTGTGTAGAAAACACTCAGACCAAGACAAACAGACATTGCGTATTATATGTATTTATTTACAAAAAAAAATGTATTTATGTACACATATATCAGTTATCTAGTACCCATAGTACAAGCTTTGCTTTTTTTTTTATACTACGTCGGGTGGCAGACAAGCGTACGGCCCGCCTGATGTGAAGCGGTTACCGTAGCCATATTAACGCTCGCAACATAAAATTGCGCTCGCGCGCCGCCACCCCCGCTGCCAACGCAGCATCTCCTTCCTTTCTGGTGATCTCACTCACTCGCAGGAACACAACAACCCTCAATGGAATTGTTATTTGGCTGTGGTATTCTGTGAGGTGGAGGTACATACACCAGTCGGGCAGCTTACAATAGGCTATTTGACTAATATTTTTTTCTGTTTGATATGTAGGGACGTCTCCATAATATAACCATAGGTGAAAGAATTACTTCGATAGCACAAAAATCTCTCGAGATATGGTAATTTGAAAATCTCAATTTTTAGACTGCCCCAAAACGCTCCATACAAAAGACTACTGAATTATGACGTCACAGGTTTGTATTTTGTATGCATCAAATCAGAAATTTGTACGACAGCTATGTTAAATATTACGTTTATGTGATTAGTATCATAATAAAAGTTATAGCATTTTTTATTGCTTCTCCAATGGAAATATTATTTTTAAATAATTTCATACTTTTAAAATGGACTTTCCCGCCAAACTTTGATCGACGCTAAAAAAAAGTCTGACTGAAGATATTAGAATGAAAGTTTGCAGATCTTTATAGTTTTGTGTGTTTTACGATATTGTTAAATAATTTATACAAATTTTAAACATTGGAAAATAGCCTATTACGCTCCCTACCTCTTTTAGCCAGAGCTTCGTATGTCAGTCAGCAGGATGCACCGCGTGCAGGTGAAGTTGGCTTTGGTTCAAAGATGTTGATGAAACACTTACACCCCAACTTAGCTAACTGCTTAGTTTGGGCCTAGATGGCAGTGTGTAATTTATCCAAGAATATTTATTTATTTATAATTTAATTTTGGTGAAATTGTTGGGTCGAATCCAATTGATGTTCAGCATTTATGAACCGTCTCCCTTAATCTCAAACCGACCCCATCTATCATCCTCACAAACCTTGTTTTGTAGGCACCTCACCTATTTTAATTACTTTTAATATTATATATGGTAAAACTAGGACGCTTTTATTATGGCAATAAAAACTTCCTAATTCGGTAGTTGGTTAACAGGATGATAAAATATTAATGTAAAATTTATGCTCTTATCATTACGACCAGTTGGTCAAAATAAACTCAGAATATTATATTATTTAATACATTTTTATAATAAAAAATGTGCAAACATTTATTCATTCGCACAAACATTCATTTGTTTAATGCCTGAAACTGTCTTGGAAGCAAATTAAATAAAAACTATTATATATTTCAAATTGTACTAAATTACACAATTTAGATCAGTTAATTAGTTCGGAGTTTCATTCGTTGTGAGTTCCAAGGCAGCCGTAGTTTTACCCTCGGGTCTGCAATGAACTTAATCGTTTTTTTTAGTGGTCGCCGCTGTTTAGCCTTGCCTGGCTTGGAATGCATAGCCAAACTGGCTTCTAGAAAGATTGGTGTCAATAATAAAGCCAGGCGGTATTTTACACCCCGACACCGCCTTCAACTATACAAAGCCCAGGTTCGACCTCACATGGAGTACTGTTCGCATCTCTGGGCCGGTGCGCCCCAGTACTTGCTTGCTCCATCTGACCGCATACAAAGTTGAGCAACTCGAATCGTCGGTGACCCAATGATCTCGGATCGATTGGACTCTCTCTCTCTACACGCAGAGATAGTCTCTTTGCGTTCTTTACAAATTAAATCACGGGGAGTGCTCGGAGGAGCTATTTGATTTGATACCTGCCGCTGAATTTCACTATCGTACAACTCGCCATAAATTAAAATTCCATCCATATCATCTTGATAATTGACGATCTACTACAGTACGTTTCCTAAGACATTTTATACCACGAACAGTGAAACTGTGGAATCAACTTCCCTAAGCGGTATTTCCGAACAACTACGACATGGGTGCCTTCAAGAACAGAGTTTTCATTTCCCTTAAAAGTCCCCACTGATCGGCGAGTCTTGGAGTCGCTGATCTCCATGGGCGGTGGTGATTGCTTTCCACTAGGTGACCCACAAGCTAGTGTGCTCCCTTCTTACATAAAATAAAAACTAAAATCTTTGGCAATTTTACTTCAATAACTACACAGTTTTATCAACTTTATGATTTATTAAAATTCTATGGAGGTTAATAAATAACAGTTTTTTGATTCGTTGTGTATACACCGAGTAATTAATTTTTCACACGGAAGCCTTAATAACTGCAGATCACAGACCTGAATGATCACCCACACTGCACTGAGCTAGTGATGTACGTAGTGCGGTGGCTAAATCAAAGACAACAATGGCGCGCGGATTGTCTACGCGGTGAGCACTTCGCGACACTTTCGCTACTTTGTGGATTGTGGAGAGCGCGCCGGAGCCGGCTCGTGAAATTAGACCGTACGTACGGTACGAAAAAAACTTTGAGCTCAAACAAATTATTATTATTAATATTTTTTGATTCGTCGTTAACCCTTATTCGTCCCACAGCTGTGATACGGGCCTCCTCTCAATCGAAGCGGTTTAGAGCATACTCGACCACACTGCTCATCTGCGCGTTGGCGGAGGCCGATGTTTTCAAGCCGTCTAAAGGCCACTGACTAAGCTTAACGACTGTCATCTAATGACAGCAGATGAGATCGACGGCTTAACGTGTTCTCCGAAGCACAGAGGTTTTGAGATAAATAAACCCATCCATGGACAGGCTAATGTACAGTAGACATTGCTTAACTTGCGTGTTCGTCGACTGACACGACGCCAACATGTGCCTCGAATTTAGCAAAATAATCCATACTAATATTATAAATGTGTTGGTGTGTTTGCTTCTTTGTCCATCTATCACGTAGGAACCAATGGATTCGCATGTTTTTTTACGGGAATAGTAAGGTCTGTAAGGTAGGTAAGAGTGATATGGGGTACCGCTTTCTCCCGTAAAAACCTTAAAATAATGACCACGCAGTCGAAGCCGCGGGTGACAGCTAGTTAGTACAGATAATAAAAAGTGGATTGTTAGCTGGATTAGATTATCGGTTCGGAAGGGATTCGGAATGTTGGCCATGAACCAGAGAATGCATGAGCACTCCAACCGCTATCCAATCCATACATAATTTATATTAATATATTTATACCAGCGGCACAAAACACATTATCATGAAAGTGTGGGTCCGTGTTAGTTAGTGTGTGTTATGTTTGGCTGAATTGATGATTTTTTTTTTATGTGAAAGAAGGCAAACGCGCTTGTGGGTCATCTGATGGAAAACAATCACCACCGCCCGTGGAGATCAACAAAACCAAGGGGTCGCCGATCCTTGCCAGCCTATACTCCTTCCTTTCTTTCTTTCTGATGACCTCACTCACTGGCAGGAACACAACAACCTCAATGGGAATTATTATTTGGGTGCGGCATTCTATGAGGTGGAGGTACTTCCCCAGTCGCTACCTCTCTTTTCGCCAGAGCCTCGTTTGACAGTCATCTGGGTGCACCACGCGCAGGTGAGGTTGGTTTTAGTTCAAAGATGTTGATGAACTATTTTGATGATTTTGCTAACGTAAAGAACGTAAAGAAATTAATGATTTTACTGAAGTAGCGTTAAAGAAGCAAGATTTTCCTGTCCCACAATAAGTAACCAATCTTTTATTAGTTCGCTGAATATCTATTCCAGCCAACTGGTGTTTTAAATGCCATAATCATTCAACTATAAAACCAGGTGTGTGGTTGAATGGCATTGTTCAATAAAACAGCTAGTCATTTAATTCAATGGTTATTTTATCCAGTCGGCTGCGACATATACATAGTTCGTATGCACATTAAATACAGACAGAATAATGTGCTATTTATGACATATTCTTTACTTTTATATAATCGATTGTATTTTTTTAAACAAGCTAGAGAATTTCTGTCCAAAAGGCAATGAACAATGAAGACTACCGCTGTCTTGGAACTCACAAAAAATGTCATCAGAAGAAATTATTAAGGGTAAGATTCTTTGGAATTTGTTTTTCATACCTGTTAATGTCAAAGACAGCAATATGACAATTAACAAACCATAACAGCTTAAAGAATAAATAAAAAATGTCCTCTAATGGTTTATAATAAATAAAAAATGTCTTTTAATGACAAAAATAATAGTATATCTTTCGGTTATATTCATGATACGTCAATGTTACATTACCACGAAAACATATACAAATTACAGACTGAGCTACTCACGAATGTGCGTTTTATCTGGTAATGAAATTCATTATACTTCGAAATTAATGGTCTGGCAACACCAATCTTATTCAACAAAAACACTTTAACTCGCATTACATCTCCACATTAAGTACATTATTCCAAAGTTCTAATTTCAAAAGGATTGAGCGAAGATCTGATTATTTTCTCAAAATTATTCACTCTGTTTTTTCTGCTGTCGCTATCTGCTAACCAGACCATTAAAAGCGAGGGTGTGAAAATTTGCTGCTTATTTTCACGAATGTATGCATATGCATAGATATACATAGAAAACTATTGTTTCGTCTAGACTAGACAAAATTAAGATAAATGTCCGTAAATAAGTTCATTATACTGTTTGCGCGGTATATTAAGTTTAGTCAAAGCGATGAAATTTTAAACGAATTTAATTGAAAAATTTTATGAAGCGATCGAGAAGCGAAAACGGAAGAAAATTAAAAGGGAAATATAAAAATTGCAGTGAGGCGATGTTTCACGTCGTTTAGTTTTTATATCTGGCAGTTGTTCGCTGGCATGGCACTATCTAGTTGTTTTCGTTGACGGTATCAGTACACCGTTGTTGTGCCAAGAGACTTCTTGTCTTTATACATTGCTTCTTTACAACTTGTGATAGTTTTCTTGAATATCAAAGTAGACTATCCTTCCAATATCAAAAACTGTATCAAATACCATTAGTTTTATAGCGACCCGCCCCGGTTTCGTTTGTGTGGAATGATATAAATGAATAAATATAAATATATTGCCATTGAACTCATCAATCCTGCTTATCGAAGGTAAAAAAACTTAGAAATTTAAGATAAAATTACTATTTTAATCCCTATAACGTTCATTCAAATACGTTGAGCAATTTCGCAGCCTTTGCGAGGCAGTTTTTCAGTAAGTTGAAAATTCTAAAATCAGTCATTTACGATTAGGCATCGTACAAGTAGCACTTTCGTGAGATTGACTTTAACATCAGAGACACTTCAATTTTATTGACAGACGTTTCAATTTTATCTATCGCTATAGATTTTGAAATAATTATTTTAGATTATTATCATTTGGGGTGTAAGTAGCACACCACGAAAAATCGTGGTACCCCGCCGCGTACAGATTTGGCTTTGGCTCTATTTTTAGAGCCAAAGTCAAAACTGTACGCGGTGCGCCGTGTCAACTAAAAGGGTCTGGCGAAAAAAGTAGGGTAAGCTGCCCGACTAGGGAAGTACCTCTACCTCACAGAATATCGCGTCCAAAAAACAATTCCCTGGAGGGTTGTTAGGTCACCAGACCACCAGAGTGAGGTCACCAGAAAAGAAGGAGTTTGTGCGTTGGTAGCGGGGTGGCAGTGCACGAGCGATATTTCATGTTACAAGCATTAATATGCCTACAGTAACCGCTTCACATCAGGCGGGCGGTATGCTGGTCTGCCGCCCGACGTAGTACAAACACAGCCTAAAATGCGAGTGTGTGCATGCGACGTTTTAGAAACTGCCCCAAATTGGGCTCAGAGAGAAGGTAGAGGATATAAAGTCAGTTCGAAAGAGTGGAAGAGAGTGTTCATACGTAACTACTAATAATTGCACTGCGACTGTAGTAAAAAAAAGTTTTTTTAATAAGCCCGCCACACATTCTCAGCATTCTGTCTTCTGTATAACCATGTTTAACAGTTGCGATATCCAAAACGGCAATGTAACCTGAAGTTTACTTCGATCTCGGGAGTAAAATTGCGGATGTCTTGGATCCCACAACGAAATTAATCTGAAGAAATTAGTAGACGTAATCAGTAGCTTTGGAATTTGACTTCTTTTCCTGGCAATATGACAGACAGCAATATGGCAAATAAGGCATTAAAAGAATGTATATTTTGGGGTGTAAGTGGTTCATCATGTTGATGAACTACTTACTACTTTGAATCAAATCCAAACTCACCTGCACGTGGAGTACCCAGCTGACTGACAAATGAGGCTTTGGCGAAAAGAGAGGTAGGGCATAGCTTATTTTTTAAGTTGCCTGACTGGGGAAGTAGTTTCATCTCACAGAATACCGCAGTCAAATAAAAATATTCTTGAGGGTTGTTGTGTTCCTGCACCAGAAAGAAAGTAAGAAAGGAAAGAGCTGGCAACGGATCAGCGACCCATTGGTGTTGCTTTTCATTAGGTGGCCCACATGCTCGTTTGCCCCCCTCGCGTATAAAAAAAAATATATATGTTTATGTAGAAAATTAAACACAGTAAAAAAAATCAAAGAGAGGTTATTATAAAATAAAATAAAACGACGAACTGCAGCCAACTGCGGATATCATATAGGTTTCCTGCTGCGAACGTAGGATTAAGCCAATATTTCACATTAATCCGTCCGTACGTTGGTCGGTCAGCCTTACTCGTATTGGTCTCCAACTCATATTGGACAGAAATTATCAGTCACTGGATACGACAACGTGTGTACTGCATTTTAAATATTTTTATCTAATCTCATACTGAAATTTAGAGATAAAAAAATTTTATGTCAGTCTTTTACGCACAAGACATTAAAATAAATTTAAAAACTTACTTTTCGATACAGCTCTTCTATGGACAACTGTATTGAAAAATAACTTTTTCTCCATTTCGATACAGCTACAGCCCTGGATAAAGGTATTTTAAACGGGTTGCAATGCAAATGAATTGCAACGTTGCAAAATTTTTCTACATAATCTGTAATCGCGGCGCCGCGCGGCGCGTTGCACATGCGCACCACGCATGCTCCATCTGCAAATGGATTTATAAGTAAGAAAGGCAGCTGTTAAATTAACTTCATTCGATAAAGTAGTGTATGACACTGCACATAATTAGGTCTTAAAAATACTCGTGTGGTCTATTATCACATTCGCCTTCGGCTCATGTGATAAACCCACACTCGTATTTTAAGAACCCTTATTATGCAGCAGTTTCATAATCATCAACATCATCATCAGGTCCATTTTAGTCTCCACTACAGGAGCACGAGCCTCTCTCGTCCGTCCTAGACGGAAGGAGGATTTGGCCTACACTCCCCACGCTGGCCAAACAGGTTGGGGAGGCCTGATCGATATTTGATAATGTATTTCCCAGTTTCATAAACTACTATAATATTACAATTTTTTAAAACATGGGCTATGTGTTATCATTATTATTATTGTTTTTTATACTTACTATGTCGGATGGCAGACAAGCATACGACCCGCCTGGTGTAAAGCGGTTACCGTAGCCATATTAACGCTCGCAACATGAAATATCGGTCGCGCGCCGACACCCCCGCTGCCAATTCTTCAATTCTATTACTCTTCTATTATGTCCCATTTCTTAAAATTTCTTTAAGTTTTTGATACGAAACGAAGGTGTGAAGTTAGGAGTAGAAATATAATTCTCATATTTTAACTATGCAAAAGCTCTGAATGAATTTTAGTAATTATCCATTATTATAATTTTAATATAAGAGGAAGTCGATGGCGTTGTTGCGCGTGTCAGTCGCATCGAACACACAAGTTAAGCGACGTCAGCCGTAGCCTGTCCACGGATGGGTTTATTCATCTCTAGCTTCTCCGTGCTTCGGAGGGTATGTTCAGCCGTCGGTCCCGGCTGTTGTCGTTACATGACAGTCGTTAAGCTAAGTCAGTGGCCTTTAGGCGGTTTGAAAATACTGGCCTCCGTCAACCCACAGTTGAGCAGCGTGGTAGAGTATGCTCTAAACCACTTCGATTGAGGAGAGACCCGTATCCCAGCAGTGGGGTGAATAAGGGTTGACGAAAAAAAGAAGTAGAAGATAATTTTATAATCGAAGAAATTTTAACAAATAGGTAGTAATCGTATGAGAATATATTTTTTCCGTCCGCGGCACTACTTGGATACACTTATCCTATACCACAGTACAAGTAGTACGTACCTATGTTAATCCAAAACATCTATGATCATATCTATGATCTATATAGTTTCACTCTTGACATGCAAATTTTTATATTAGCATTTTATTTCTCTACTTTAGTAGGTATTTTATATAAAGTACAAACTTCAAAGTATTTAAACCAATAAATCTACCCAGTAAAAATACTCACATGCGTGCTCAATAGGCTCCGTGTTGAAAATCTCTTTAATTTTTCAAATAGATTAAAAAAGATAGACGGCACATAGTCCAACAAGTTACTATCCTCTTTATTATATGAAACTGTATAGCATTTATTTTGATATCACATCCAGTAGTTCACATAGTGCTCAGAACCACTTTGTTGCCGCCACCTGGCCGCCTGGATTTCTTTGTACAAAGGGCCGTCCGCTGCACTTGCTCCCACATCGCCTCTGGAATATCGCACCTTTGTGCATACATAACGTGCGATGCTTCTTTGGGATTGCATTTTGTTTGCTATAAATATTTGTAAAATAACAACATAATAAAGCTGAGACTACTTGATCAACACCAGCTTTATTGTAGTATATTTGTTTAATTATAAAGCAAGTATAGGCAATTTTTTTTTCCGGTTCATTATATAAAGACGTAATAGTAATAAAACTATCATCATCAGGTCATTTTAGTCTCTACTACAGGAGCACGACCCTCTCTCGTCCGTCTCAGACGGAAGGAGGATTTGGCCTACACTCCCCACGCTGACCACACGGGTTGGGGAGGCCTGATCGATGTTTGATAATGTATTTCCCTTAGTCACCGTGTACGACATCTGCGGGAAGAGACGGAGTGATTCTAGTCTGCCGAAAACCACTTAGGCGTCTTAACACGATATACCTAAGTACTATTTTATTTATTTTGCCTAAATTGTCTAACAAAAATATGCGCGAAAAATGAATATGTTTTATATAAATTGCTAAGAACAAGTATTTCAGCGCAATGTTGTTAAATTGAATTCTAACAGTTTAATACCTAAATACCACTTTATTTATTTAATATACAAATTCTTCGTAATACCAGTTTATTTATTTTTTGGTTACACAATCTTATTTTATTTTAATTTTTTTTTTTTTTTTTTTTTTTTTTTTTTTATACTACGTCGGGTGGCAGACAAGCATACGGCCCGCCTGATGTGAAGCGGTTACCGTAGCCATATAAACGCTCGCAACATAAAATATCGCTCGCGCGCCGCCACCCCCGCTGCCATCGCAGCATCTCCTTCCTTTCTGGTGACCTCACTCACTCGCAGGAACACAACAGCCCTCAAGGGAACCGTTATTTGGCTGCGGTATTCTGTGAGGTGGAGGTACATTCCCCAGTCGGGTAGCTTACAATTACGCTCCCTACCTCTCTTTTCGCCAGAGCTTCGTTTGTCAGTCAGCAGGGTGCACCGCGTGCAGGTGAAGTTGGCTTTGGTTCAAAGATGTTGATGAACCACTTACACCCCAAAATTAATTTTCTTTTAATTTTCTTTTTGATGAGACACCATTTAATTTTTTTGCGAATAATTGCGAAAGTATGTCTGTCTGTCGGTGTGTTACCATTATGTAACGGCTGAACCGATTTGAATGAAATTTGGCATAGGCATAGACTATATTCCTAGGAAGGACCTAGGCTATCGAAGTTATTCTTTCATAAAATAAAAATGATAACAGTGGATAGTCAAGAACAACCAAAGTCAAAATATTGTTGCAATTTTTTTTTTTCTTCAGAAATAAAAAAATAACTTATTAAGGTTTTAAGATTCCTCTGGTAAGTTACCTTACTTTTTGAATCTAAAATTAAGAATCGTATTTTACCAAAAACAGCAGTAGAAATGTCCCATGTATTTGTATAATCAGGTACGTTCATTTTCTTTCATATTTTAACAACTAAGATGGTCCCCCGAGCTTAGCGCCTTCGATAATATTCTCTTCATAAAACGCAATACAGACAGGACGACGCAATTAAAATAAGACTTAGTCGGCCGCATTGTCTTCCTTATTCTCGGCTATAATTTTGATAATAGGCTAGAAAATATTCTTTTGTCTTCAACAGACTATCTGCTTTTGAGACGTTCGATTATTTCACGAGCACGGCTATCGTACGCTCTTGTTTTTATTGCTCCACAAATATACAAAGGACTCAAAGGGTTCTTGTCTAATGGTAACCATGATTTATCATGAAATACTATTGTTTACCTTTCTCAAATTATGATCTTAAATGGAGTCATAAAGAACAGATATCTTATGGCAAGACTGAATCTTTTATACGGACGACATTAAAATTTTAATAGCTTCATTTTAAAATAAACAAAGGCAGACGTAGCTTTGAAGTTTTAATTTTAAAGTAGAGAAAGAAAGGAAAGTGTATAGGCTGACAACGGATCGGCGACATGGGCGGCGGTGATTGCTTTCCATCAGGTGATCCACATGCTCGTTTGCCCCCCTCTTATATAAAAAAAAATTACATGTCAAAATTAGTAAAAAATATTTCAATTAATATGTATTTGCATACGTTTAAATTTATACTATACCTAAAATATCATTTTAATACTCAATTATTCCCTCCCTGTGCACCTGCCATGTCATATCTCTGCATCACCCTTAAATTGACTGGTAGAGAATATTTGTATAGCATTATGTCCGCCTGTGTACAATTATTGTGCATGAATTTTTCGAATTACAGGCCTATTGCTGTTACCTCCCTTCTCTCCAAGGTAATGGAGCGCGTTATTAATAACCGGCTCCTGAAATACCTAGAAGATCACGACCTGATCAGCGACCATCAATACGGGTTTCGTCATGGTCGTTCGACTGGTGATCTTCTAGTGTATCTTACACATCGCTGGGCTTCGGCCGTGGAGAGTCAAGGTGAGGCATTAGCTGTTAGTCTTGATATGGCGAAGGCGTTCGATCGGGTCTGGCACCGTAGTCTTCTTTCGAAGTTGTCTGCGTACGGTCTACCTGAGGGTTTATGCGAATGGGTCGCTAGCTTTTTGTCCTGCAGAAGCAATAAAGCCGTTGTGGATGGCAGTTGCTCCGGTAGCATGTGCATTAATGCTGGCGTCCCGCAAGGCTCGGCATTGTCCCCGACGCTGTTTTTGCTGCATATCAATGATATGTTGTCTATTGACAGCATTCATTGCTATGCTGACGACAGCACTGGGGACGCTTATTACACGGGCCGCGCTACTATACCCCGTTCTCTGGTGGAGGAGAGTCGAGAACAACTTGTGTCAGAGATCGAGAGCACATTGAATTGTGTCTCCGATTGGGGTCGAAAGAACCTAGTTCAGTTCAATCCCACTAAGACACAAGTTTGCGCGTTCACCGCTAAGAAAACCCCTTTTGCTGTGGCTCCCCAATTCCAGAACACACCCCTTACCATCGCCAAAAATATTGGGATTCTCGGAATTGAAATCTCCAGCGACGTCCAGTTTCGATGTCACCTGGAGGAGAAGGTCAAGCCGGGGTCGAAGAAACTAGGTGTGCTCAACAGGGCGAAGCAGTACTTCAACCCGCGTCAACGACTTCTGCTTTATAAAGCGCAAGTACGGCCGCATATGGAGTACTGTTGCCATCTATGGGCGGGAGCGCCTAGATACCAGCTTGCACCTTGTGACTCGATTCAAAGGCGTGCTGTGAGGATTGTTGATGATTCCAAACTGACAGACGGTTTAGAACCTTTAAGTCTGAGAAGAGATTTCGCGTCTCTTTGTGTGTTCTACCGATTGTATAATGGGGTGTGTTCAGAGGAGTTGTTTGACATGATGCCCACGGCCTCTTTCTACAGTCGCACCGCTCGCCATCGGCAGGGAATTCATCCTCACACATTGGAGCCTAAGTGGTCGCGTACTGTGCGGTTCCAGAGAAGTTTTCTCCCGCGTACTGTCAAACTGTGGAATGAACTGCCTGTCGAGGTTTTCTCAGGAGACTACAGCATGGGGTTCTTCAAAAAGGGCGTGAAGAGGTTTTTACAGGGTCGGCAACGCGCGTGTGATGCCCCTGGTGTTACAGGCGTTCATAGGCTACGGTAACTGCTTTCCATCAGGCGGGCCGTATGCTTGTTTGCCACTTTAGTTGTATAAAAAAAAAAGAAATTTAAATAAATAAATCTGAAACGAAAATTGTCAAAATTCATACTCAATAGACTGAAGCAACTGTTCAGCTCGCGGCAAAGACTTTTGCCGCAGTGCAGGAGTAGGATTCTTCAAAAGTGGTCTGAAGAGGTAACACAGAATTGGCAACGCGGGTGTGATGCACTGATATTATAGATAATACACATACATAAGTTGAAGGAACAGCTTACCATCACACTTTCCGTCCGTACATTCGTTTATGACTGTAGTTGTATAAAAAACCGGCCAAGTGCGAGTCGGACTCGCGCATGAAGGGTTCCGTACCATTATCTATAAAAACGGCAAAAAATCACGTTTGTTGTATGGGAGCCCCTCTTAAATATTTGTTTTATTTTAATTTAATTATTTATTTTTAAAGTGTTATATAACTAAATATTCTGTGAAGATTTCATGAGTCTATCTGTTGCCATTATCAATATCGAGCAAAAAAAATCACATTTGTTGTATGGGAGCCCCCTTAAATATTTATTTTATTCTGTTTTTTTAGAAATCGTTGTTATAGAAAACAACAGAAATACATCATGTGTGAAAATTTCAACTGTCTAACTATCACGATTCATGAGATACAGTATGGTGACGGACGGACGGACGGACGGACGGACGGACAGCGGAGCCTTAGTAATAGGGTTCCTTTTTACCCTTTGGGTACGGAACCCTAAAAAGAACTTTTCAATAACTAACTATATTATAAACAAAAGTGCTGTGCACAGCCTTCTAGATTTTGGCTGGAAGTTGTTGATAAGTGGATCAGTGAATGGGAAACATTACTAGTTATAATAATATGTTAATACTAAATAAACATCGCCATCATAAAATTTTGTTAATAAAAATGAATAGAAAATAAATAAATTTAAGGGGTTTAGAGCAATCTCCACGCTGCTCCACAACTGGTTGCGGAGGCCAATGTTTTCAAGCCGCCTAAAGCCTTAGCCTTAGCTTAACCACTGTTATCTAATGACATAATGGCTTAACGTGCCCTTTGAAGCATGAAGGAGCTCGAGAAGAAATAAATATATTGGACCGACACGCGCAACGACGCGATTGTCATCCAAATAAATAAATAACTTAAATTAAACCTTTACTTTTGTTGACACTAAATAAACATTGCCATCATAAAACTTTGTTAATAAAAATTAACATTAGGTGTTATAAATGTAACTGAACAAAAATTTTCCTACGAGTATAACCTCTTGAGAATCAACAAATACCAATTAGCCCACATAACCAAGAGAAACAACGTACCACCCCACAAATGGAATAGTGGACTAAAGTGAACTAAAGCATAATTTTCTCATCTTCGCTATAGAAGCGCATTACAGCGCTGCAGCGGTGGACGGAACGAGCTCTCTCTTTAACTATTGTTAATGACTCTACGAGGGTATAATTACATTTTTTTCGCACCTCACCAAGCAGCAATTTTACTAATTTCGTAGGTTACCAACGTGACTCAGTTTTTATCAAGAGTTTTTATGATGAACTCGCTGGTCGAATGGTTAGCAATGGCCACTTTAACTCTGAGGTTTTGCGGGTTCGATCCCCGCACAAGACAAATATTTGTATGCATGAACATGTCTGTTTGTCTTGGTCTGGAAGTATTCTATATATTATAATGTATTTATTTACAAAAAAAAATGTATTTAAGTATAATATCAATTACTCGATAACTGATATTACACTTAAATACATTTTTTTGTTACCATTTTTGTACCCATAGTACAAGCTTTGCTTAGTTTGGAACTAGATGGCCGTGTGTAATTTGTCCACGAATATTTATTTATTATTTATTATCAAAGTTATTAAATGAAATTCTATTTTATTTAAATTAACTTCCAAACTTTACTTTTTCGTCTTCTTCTGTATATCAGTGCAAGTTAAGCAACTTTGACCGTAGCCGGTCCATGGATGGGTTTTTTATTTCGAGCTTCTCCATGCTTCGGAGGGCACATTTAGACGTCGATCTCGGCTGTTATTATCAAATGACGATCGTTAAGCCAAGTCAGTGGCCTTTCAGCGACTTGAAAACACTGACCTCCGCCAATCCTCAGTTGAGCAGCGTGGTGAAGTATGCTCTAAAGCCCTTCGAATAAGGGGAGACCCATATCCCAACAATGGGATGAATAAAGGAAAGAGACTTGACGACGATAATGGCCAGATAAAGAAGCGTAACTCCCTAAATGGTAGCTTCGTATTTTTTCATGTATCCCAGTATCACATGAGATAGTTTCAAGATATTTAATGGAGTGGCCAATCTTCCTAAAACTATTTCATGTTTTAAGATCCTAGTAACCCATTATTGGTTTAGAAAGACTGTTACCAATATCAGACAGTCAGGAAATAAATGATAATAAATAAATAAATATTCCTGGAAAAATTACACAGCGACATCTAACTTAACAAAGCTTGTACTATGCGTTTTAAATAACTGATAAATGTACTTTTTTTGTAAATACATACATGTATTACATAGAAAACACACAGACCTAGACAAAGAGACATGTTCACAAATGTTTGTTTTGTGCGGGAATCGAACCCGCGACCTCGGAGTCAAAGTAGTCATTGCTAGACATTCGACCACCAGGCTCGTCAGCACCAATCAATCCATCAAGCAATACCATCGATCAATCAGTTTTTTTTTATTATTTTACAAATAAAATACAAATAAAATAATTATGTTCTATATTTGAAATGTATCTATTTATTATCGTCAACACTTTTTTCTTTAAAATATCAGTATCCATCAGCCTCAATTACGTTTTTAAAATAGCCGAGTTTTTATAACCTTTCTCAGGCGTTTCATTAAAAATTTCCTTCAAAGGGAGCTTGTCTCATTATTATATAGGATTTGAAGAGGACAAGCTGGTGCGAACGAAACGCGGGCGGCTTACCTAAGACGAATCTCTTAACGAACGTCTAAGATATTACGATAAGAAACGTATTTTCATTAAATTTTACTGAAGAAATTTTGTTTCCATTTTGTTAACTTTTGAATAACTTTGCTTCAAACCCTCGAGGATTTAAGCAGTTGAGGTTAATGGCAGGTAATCTGGCAAGTTTGAGAGTAGATACTATTTTGTCTACAAAACAGCTGATTTCTATTATTTTATAAAAAGTCTGAAAACAAGCATGACTAGGCTTGTTTTAAGTTAAATGAATCCGTTTCATATTCATTCCCATCCAATGCAGAAATTTGCATATTATTTCTCTACTATTCTCTGTCTTCTTTATACCCACAACTCCTTCTTACTTAAAATAATATTTTTCTTTCACAGACGTCCACAGTGAAGGTCATACTCTTCGCGACGCCTTCTATTTGCGCCTGGAAATCCCTTCTCATTCCTCGAACTTAGTCACCAAATCCTTCTCTGTATAGGCTGTTCGCCTTTGGAATGCATTACCGCCCCTTATTAATAAATTTTAAAGACCTTGTTAAAAGCTATTAACTGTCGAACTGAACTTTTTCTTCCAGTCCATTCAGAGGACATGTTGAACATAATTTTGTATCTGTGTGTATCATATTATCATGTGTACTTAAGTACGTTATTTTTTTTTATGTGAGAGAGGGGCATACAAGCATGTGGGTCACCTGGTGGAAAGTAATCACCACTGCCCATGGAGATCAGCGACACCAAGCGGTCGCCAATCCATTGCCAGCCTTTTAATGGAAATGAAAACTCTGTTCTTGAAGGCACCCATGTCGTAGTTGTTCGGAAATACCGCTGAGGGAAGTTGATTCCACAGTTTCACTATTCGTAATTTAAAATGTCTTAGGAAACGTACTGTAGTAGATCGCCAATTGTCAAGATGATATGGATGAAATTTTAATTTATGGCGAGTTGTACGATAGTGGAATTCAGCGGCAGGTATCAAATCAAACAGCTCATCCGAGCACTCCCAAAGTTTTTATTAAGAACTTTTGTTATGTTTTCATGCGCACCTTTGTCTATCTATTATTTTTTTGTTTATGCTAAGGTTACCTGAAAGAAAATGCATTTGCAATAAGGCCGGCTATTGTACTCTCTCAGGTGTATTATGTTTTTTTATGATTGTCATCTCATGGTGCAATAAGAATAAAAAATAAATGAGTTATATAGATATTTTAACAGAAATTCACATATCTATTATTATTATAATGTGTAGTTATAATACAATCTTCGTCAACGCTTACTCATCCCCTAGTTGGCATACGGGTCTCCCCTCATACGAAGGAGTTTAGAGCGTACTCCATCACGCTGCTCAACTGCGGGTTGGCTAAAGGCGCCTGACTTAGCTTAATGACTGACTTTAATTAATGAGGGACTGACGGCTTAACGTGCTGTCCGAAGCACGAGATATGACGAGCTCCAGTAAAATAAACCCATTCATGGACACTATGGATAGGCTACGGTCGAACGAAATATATATAATATATAATACATACACCCACTATGGATGCATTATATATATACGAACACAGTATTAATGCATAGTATAAATAGCATTAAACGCAATGTAAAGCTTAGATTTTTGTATTTCTCACTATGCTAGAACATGGCAAAAATCTACCTAAAAATATTATTATTATTTAAAGTTTTTTTAAACTTTAGTTTATTATAATTAGTAATAGTTTATTTAAACTTTAGTTGTTTTCGGCCAACATGTCCATTTTTTAAAATATTTATAATATTCTGGATATTATAAATATTTTTAAAAATGGAAAAAATCACCTACCGCCTAGGTGGGATTTGAACCCACGACCTCTCGATGACCGGTCGAGTGCTCTTCCAACTGAGCTACCAGGAAGGTGTATGTTGGTGACGAATTTTTGCATTTTTATATTTTACAACCTAAAAATGTCCTTCGTACCGCAATGGAGTTTTTCAAATTATTTTAATTGTTGAATTATATTGTGTTTTATATAGGTACGCCAATAACAATTTAAAAAATCTACCTAAATTTAAGAGTAGCCGGTCTAGTCTCCATGAAAGAGCTTCAACGTATAAAGGCGCACTACATAAGCCAAATAATTACCAACGGGTTTAGGTGGAATCTTTGATGCCTTAATCAGGGTGTCGGGCTGGCCACGCCTTCTGCCGTAATTAGAACCTGCCTTGGATAGAAGCTAGCACTTACGTGCCGATAAAGTACCTAGTTCAATACTTCTTTGTAAAGGTGAGAATGAATGTCATTACACTATATGGACTGAATGTATCTGGACTGTATATCCGATCTCAAGATGCTATTTATTGTTTTGAGCTCCCGTTTGTGCTAGCATGAGCTGGTGTCATAGTGATTAGGCTTGACAGGCATATTGGTGGTCGCAGTGCAAGCCAGTAGTTCGGTATAGGTAAATAAATATTTCTGGACAATTTACACAACGCCATCTAGTCCCAAATTAACCACAAAGCTTGTACTATGGGAACTAGACAACTGATAAATGTTCTTAAATACATTTTTTTTTTTGTAAATACATACTTATAATCCATAGAAAACACCCAGACCAAGACAAACAGACATGTTCATGCACACAAATGTTTGTCTTGTGCGGAGATCGAACCCGCGACCTCGGAGACAAAGTGTCCATTGCTAGCCATTCGACCACCGGGATCGTAATAATAAAACATTCCGTTTGTCTAAATGTATCAAAATTTATGTTTAGGAGCCAACACAGCAAAACTAATACGAAATAATAAGCAGTACAATACATTATAAACGGAACGTATTCCGAGTGCTTGAAACTTAGAGCATTAATGTCCTTAAACGCAAATCCGAAACAATTACCACCTGTAATACCCAACATTTAACGAACGAGATAGAAACTGCATGCGTCTCGTTCACTCCAGTGTGCTGCACTAATGATGCAGTTGCAATTACTGCAGCTTACCCCTGTGCACAATTACAAACAGTCATCCATTATTACCACCTTGTGCTACACACATTTGCTTATTCTGCTTTATCAGAATAATTTGCTGTTCTAAAACAAGCCTACGTCATTTGGATGTGGTTGCTTCGTCATCAAACTGTACTGACGTTGTATACTTTGAATTCATGAATGCTTCTGCCTGCTGCTTTTAAACAGTTTTTGGAGTGTAAGTGGTTCGTCAACATCTTTGAACTAAAGCCAACATCACCTGCACGTTGTACATCCTGCTGACTGACAAACAAGACCTTGGCGAAATGAGAGGAGCGAATTTTTTTAAGCTGCCCGACTGGTGAAGTACCTCACAGAATACTGCCGCCAAATAACAATCCCCTTAGGTTCCAAAAAATGCTAAAGAAAATGCTATCAGTGAAACTCATTTCGGCAAATTTACCTGTCCACAGTATGTTTAAAAACTGAAATTTAAAAAAGATTACTTGTGTAATCCTATAGAATCGATGTCAATTCTATCTACATAACAATCTTAATCCATCGAACGAACTTTCGCGGCGGTATAAACAGGGAGCCAAGAAAAACGAGAGAAAAACCTTTCTCTTTTGGCGGGTTATCTTTCGAATTCTACAATATTCAGATGAAAGCGGATTTGTGAATTAAACTTTTTCCAGTTATTATTCATAAATGCAAAGACGGAGAATATTAGACAAACTCACTCACCGAAACTTGAAGGATTGGGTTTAAGAGTTATATTGGAGATATAATTCTTAAACCCAATATCTCGTCAATAAAACATTAGCTCGTACTGTCACTTCTTTGGCATGATGCCGCGTTATTCTGTTTGTTTTATCGCTTCTGTTGAGTTTCCTTGAAATGTTCATAAACCAGTTTCTACGTGACTTGTACAATTTTTTTCATTTACTAGCTGACTCGCGCAAGCTTCACCTAAGCGTATTCGGATGATACGTGAGAACCAATATTCATTTTTTTTATATTTATGAAAGCTATATAATAACAAAGTACAAACCAAAGTAAATAAAAATAAAATAATCTTAAAATTACTTAAAACTATGTAATAAAAAAGATACTATACTATTCCACAAAAATATCGGCCCCCATGCGGCATGGGGGCAGGAACACTGGCTGCGTATCCTCGCTGAATCGCAATGCTGACTTTTGAGCAAAAAATAAACACGCATAAATTCATTTGCGCATAAAATAAACACGTAAAATACAGTTTCATATACATACGAATAGCATGTGTAAAACAAAAACTGAATATATATAACAATAATCTTCGGTAACTGTTTTCTGATGTACCAAATTCTCTCATCTTCATTCGGTTTTTCATTGTTCCAGAACAATGCAACTGCAATGGTGAATATGCAGCCATAGCAATGAAACGGCTTGCGAGGCTCACAAGAAGCGCCATGGCTCTGCTATGGATCTTCTCAGGACTGGCAGCTGTTGGCGCCGTGAAGGTCGTCATAGAACCATTACCTAAAGGTAAGTAATGAAGGTAATTCAGAATTATATTCCAAGTAATTTCAACATAGCATCAACCACGTAGGCGTCACAGTAGAAATATAGGGTAGTAGAACAAATAAGATGTTCGAAGCACTTACATTGACATACAACCCGTCTGCAACACGAATATATGTTAAGATCATATTGTAATGATCTCGCGTCCATTGGACTCCTGAAACTATGCCCATTTGACTCCTATAGTTTTTGTAGGACTCTCATAAAATATTAAAAATAAAAGTCTCCAATAAGTCTCCAACTGATGTTCTATAGATTAATATAAAAAAAATTAACTAAATTATGTTACGAAAATAATAGCTACGACTAACGTTTTACTGGCACCTGCATCAGCCGTCCCTTAAAAATCTCTTTCTGTAGGCGGAGCTAACACGACATAAAGAATCTTTAACCATGGGCAATCAATCATTGAACCCATAGAAATAAGATTTTTTTATTTCTCTAGTTAGACCATATTGTACAATGAGACGTCGGACAATGAAACGTTGAACGCTACCGTTTCAAATGGTCCGATGACTTCAAGAAAGCAGTTGTATACGGAAGGCGGAGGTCGCGGAGGATTGCATTTGGTGGAAAGCGTAAGGTAAGACCTATATCCAGCAGTGGTTAGATACAGGCTAATAATGGTGTATACGAAATAGCACTACTACAGTTTACATGAAATGTCATTTACTTCAATTTTGATCTCTTAAAGTTTATCAATTTATCGGCATCACTTATAATGTGTGAACTTTAAATTATATTCAAAGTATCTACTCTTATTAATGACTTGATTTTCATGCAATAAGTTAATTTATCAGACGCCTTTGAATCTAGGCTCGACTTTAATCTTAGTTACTTTTAGCTAAAGAAAAGTTAGATAGCCTACAATTTGATTCTCCTTCAGTTCAACATTGTTATTCGAAAGTTCTAATACACATTTAAAACTTCAGCGAGTTTTCAATTTTGAAATATAATTTATCGTGTCAGTGGATCATCAAAATAACTATGAAATTGGCAATGAAACTAAGTTATCGCAAGGATTTTTTTTTATCTTTTTAATTCAAATAGCATAATAGGTACTTGAGAGTTATTACTGTCAAAAAAAAATACTATTCTGTAATTGGAAAGAGTTAGTGTCTTGATGTTAAGAAACCAAAAAAACATTTTATACGATGATTTACAAAATTAATAGTAGTTTATGAAACTGTTGCATAATGGTTTGATTTTTGAATGGTTCAATACGAGTGTGAGTTTATCACATGAGCCGAAGGCGAATGTGATAACAGCATCACACGAGTATTTTAAGACCTAATTATGTACAGTTTCATACACAACTTTATCTAATCTCATGAAATAGATGATAGTAATATTTTAAATAAAACCATGAAGTTAATTTAACAGCTTTATTTCTTACTTATCCATTTGCAGATCGAGCATGCGTGGTGCGCATACGCGACGCGCCGCGCGGCGCTGCGATCACAGATTATATAGAATTTTTTTGGAATATTCAACGTTTTAATTCATAATGCAGCCGTTACTCACTGATAAATTTTTGACAGACTTACCAAAACGAGCTGCAAGAATCAAATTTTTCGGGACAACCGGCCGGCCGTGATTAACAACTGAAAAATAGAAGCCCGAGTAAGAACAAAAGAGGTACTTTTTTAACCTGTCGCTCACAGCGAGTAAACAGAATCGGGCCCCGAACTTAACTAGGTTTTTTTACACTTGGACCCGAAACGAACTCCCCTAAAGTTCTCCCCCAGATGTTGGCACGACCGAGTTCGCTTTAGTTTCGTTTAATTTCCTATCTCTCTTGTCGTGACGTTTATTACTGAGTCGCTCACCCACACCACTCCACTTTTGTTCGGGCACTAATAACCATTTGGAATTAATTTTAATTCGCGCCTCTTCGCCTATTTTCGGAGTGTCGTCCACACTTTTTATTGTTTTCGCATTAATTTACAGTCCGCAGCTGCGGGTAACGCAGATTTCTAAGGAGTTTTTATTTGCCCTTAGTATTCTTTCTTTTGAAAGTGAGAGCTCCTATTAATATTAATTAAAAGTTTGAATAATTGAATGGATTCCGAATTGTTCCTCGTTGTTGGGTTTCGCCGACAGTGAATCGCGGCAATAATTAAAAGTTGAGAGTTCTAGTTCATTATTCGGTGTCTGCAAGTGACAGATTTTTTTTCCTCCTGGGACGCACAGTCATTCATTTGTCATATTAAACAATGACGAAAATTTCATACATTTCATCTTATTTTGGTAAAACCATTAAATATATCAGTCAGTTTTAAAATAGAAAATCAAACAAATAATGACGCAGCCGTTTATAAAAGTCAAAATGCAAGTCACGAACTTAAGGTACAATTAAGAGTTTGCCGTCGGCATATTAAAACTCGGCTGCATTCTTTTGGTTCCTTTGTGTAATTTATTTAGCAGAAGGAAAACATTCGCACATAAACTTCGTACAAGTTACACGAAGGCACTTAAAGTTTATTTAAGGCACTTAAGGTTGTTATTACACTTGATGCGAAATTGTGTAGAGGTGCAATCATATGTACAGCATTTAAATCGCTAGATGCCTATAACAGTGCCATCGTACGGTGAAAAAAGTGAGAGCTCAACTTTTATGTCATTGCTCATCTGGCCACAGCAATAATTAACATCGATTATGTTTAATTTTAACATAAAAGTATCTCCAAATGCCTTCACGCTTGTGTTGAAAAAATAATATTTTTTTTAATTAGTCTAGTACATAGTTCTATTCAGTCGTTATAGAATTGTTGTTTATACGCGTGAACATCAAATGGCGCTATGTATTATAAATTCACGTTCCTGAAAACGATTCTAATATTTCCACGAATAGGTTCGTCTAACCCTATGTTCCCATTCCTGTGCATCTAGCGAAATACCGCGCGCCATATAGATTTAGAGTACAGATAAACCGCGTTAAGGCTCACCTATATAAATTGGAACATTTAAAATATCAAAGAGCTAAATGAACTGTGACCGCTTGTTGGAAACCGCATGCACGCACACGCAATCACCAGTGCAAGAACGGAGTACCTATTTATTTGTTTTAATGGTAACATATATCCATATCGAGTTTGTACAGAGAGATCTGGGTGTAGACCTGAATCTTTTGTGGAAACGAGAAAACCATATAGTACCTTGATAATGCTCCAAAAGCGAAACAGAGACCATGCCGAAGCCGAAGTCGATTACCATCGAATATTGTGATTTGAAAATAAGCCTTACGTTTTTAGTTATTGGCAAACATCTTCCGTAAAGTCGGTAGAGCTCCAGAGTACTAACTCTGGAGCTCTACCGACTTTAAGCTGAAGTTAGATTTTCGCTATAAAAAAATCCCATGATCGGTAACAATAAACTTAATTAATTGGAATAGTAAAAAATTATTTTATAACATCAAAACAAAGGACTTGACTTCACAAGTGTAGTTATTAATAGTAGTGTTCTTGTTTTACTATGTGAAGAAAACAACATTCCCTAAAAAAGCTGGAAACGGTTCAGTGGTCTGGTGTTACTGGTGTCTATGGGTTATGGTGATCCCTTAACTATCAGGCTCACATATTTGCTTCTTTGTTTTATAAAAAAAATAGTTGGGAGTACACAAATTATTACTACGAGTATCATTTCTTTTCTCCCTCCTTGGAAAAAGGAGCTACAACGAAATCATTTATTTGCAGGTATTAATATCCACAAATAAGAAAATTTAAAATCAAAATTCAGGTAAAGATATTTAAAACTGGATCAAGTACATGGACAACATTGCCGCAGTAGCTAGTCCCACACATCAACATGTCTGCCTGGAGGCTAGATCTACTGCTACCAATTAAAAGTATAGATAGTAACATGTCCGCGACGAATGGCCGACTCTCATACATTGGACATTGCTGAGCATTGGACGTTTTATGTTCTCTGCATCCAGATAGTACAGGCTGATTTGATTTGGATTGGAGCGAATTTGTAGATGGAACTACTGTTGTCTTTTCGTTTTGTCTTTAGATTGTGACAGATATAACTCACAGTCACATAGAGTGGAGGAAAATTATCTCTATTCGTACATATATAGACTATGCTCACTGAACTTCTATACAAATGCATTCAATACCTACATATATAAGATAATGCAAAGACGTGGATGCTGTCCGTGGCGCGTGAATAATAGTGGCAAAAAAAGCAAAGGAGATACTTATACTAATTCTAGAACGAAAAATACGACGTAGAAGCAACGTTATCAACATAACTCTCAGAGGCAGCAAGCAAAGTGGAAGGCAAATATCTGCCAAAATGGAGGAAGAAAGTTCTAAGTTGGAGAGGCAGCATATGCACAGAAACGAGGATGACTTATTTTTTCAAAGTACTTACCCGTACTTAATACCAATAACCTTCAGTCAATTTGCATTCAAAATTAAGACTCTTTATACATTCAAAACCTGGCTGAAATATAAATCCAACATGTAAATGTTAATAACGTGTAAAACATGAATATTGAAGCAGCAATGAAATTACTAAAACGGGACATCTAAAACCTCGTATCTCATTACTTACTCATATCACCAACGTAAATAATTTTCCATTTCATTCTTTGCCCTCGGAAGCGCAAAACGTAAATCTAACAAAGATTTTGAGGAGCTTTTACTTAACTTTTACGACGACGCCTGAGTTTAACGGTTACATTTAATTACATTTGTACTGTTCTGGGTAATTTCATGCCTCGCCTTCGCATTTTGGTTACATTGTTTTAAGTTGATATTCTTCACATAAAAGATACAGCCACTTCACTTTTGCTCGCCCTGAAACTAATTTGGCTAGCAGACATGGAAATTACAAAGTTCCAAGGATGTTACTTAAACAACAATATTGCAAGTCTTCGCTGCAAAACTGATTTCTTTTAAGTATTTTTGCATTCGCCAGCTTATTTTTATTTGCGTTGTAAACAGCTGGCAGTAAACATTTGCATTTACTCGCTTCGTTGGAATTATTTTGTTCCCGTCAGTTTTTATTTGTTAGTCTGAGAATCACATTGTGGTAAGTTGCCTTCATTGTCTGCTATTAGCCAATTGATGCTACTTTGCCGCGCTTCAGTTGAACAGATAAAAAGATCCGCTGCCACATTTCTAAAGTAACTTATATAATGTATGCAATATATTATAACACTTTCGGAGTCATTTATACAAGTGTTTGTTATCATACATATACATGTTTTACCTACTGTTTATATTTCTTATAGCATATCTTTAAAAATCTTTATATTTGGAAGAGGCAGTCCTCTCTCTCTCGAAGTACCCTGTACTTCCTAGAGAACTAGATATTATAGAGAACCAAATAAATTTAAATATTGACATTTTGAAAACACATTTAATATTCTAATAGTGTATTACATTCCTGCGGTAGGCTCATTTATCGTTTTAAATAATAAAAAATATACAATACAATACAATATACTTTATTGTACCAATAATAAAATACAAAATATATTAATAAAATAAAATACAAAATAATATAATACATTTACGAATGGGTTTTAATATGATTTTAGTACGCAAGCCCAGTAAGTATGCTTTTTTAGTATCTGATAGACAAGCTCAAACTATAGCGACACAATTTTGGTTTCTAAAATACATTACAGTTTTTGTTTAGAAACACCATGTTCTTGTTTAGCGAGGGTTGCCCCCATTGCCCCCGTTTGGGGACAATTTGCAACAGTAAAACAAATGACGCGCGTTCTATGCTCGATTGACGACTGACGCGGCCAAATTGTAGCTATATGTTCAATTCGTTGCGCTGCAAATATTCAAAATTGCGACAAGCCACTTGACAAGAGAAGTGATAGTGCCCAGTAGTGAATGTCATAATATATCAAAGTATTTCTATTTTACAAGCTTTTATTTAGTTTCACCATGGAGTCTGTCATGAAATCTCGCAAGTTAAATTCCTCACTTCTCAGTCTCTGATCGAGTGACATTTGGCACACGATTTTGCTTCCCGTGATAATGCACAATTATTTAAATGCCGCAATTTTTAATCAAATTATTCTTCATCGATTCATTATTTTTGAGCGTAGCGAAAACTAATCACTAATCTTAGGTATTTCTTAACAAACTAGTTCAAATCTTTATACGGGCGAAGAAATTTGTAATGTTCACATCGGGAACTACTCTTAAGTAAAAATCCAAAGTTTCGGCAAAAACTCAAGCTTATGTAAAATTGTCATCAGAAAATGCATTAATATCTGACAAAGCTACAAGTTAACTAAATCATTTTCGTAGACATGATAAAGACCTCACTGTTTCCAGGAGTCGGAAACACAAATGTCTTGAAGGAAATGAACAGAAAATGTGCAAAGAAAAGTGTCCCGTGAGAGTACAGAGGACGACTATGATTAACCTTCTGAAATAAGGCTTTGTACCTCGTGTTATTGTTACAAAAAATAGTCCCTCTCCTATACCGGTGACGCTGATTGTTAGGACTAATGAGAAAAACGTATCATAGTGGGAAAAAATATTTTTAGAAATCTTTTTAGTTTTTCACAAGTTTTTGGCATCTGTGAGTATTTATGAAACAGAGAAACTATGATTAAGCTTCTTAATTAAGGATTTGTACCTCGTGTTATTGTAACTTAAAAATAGTCCCTCTTCTATAAGGGAGGCGGCAATGGTAATTAATGAAAAAAATATTACAGAGAAAAAATATTTTTAGAAATCTATTTAAATTTTTGGCATGCTATTAGGATTTATGAAATGGAGAAACTATAATTAACCTTCTTAGATACGACTCATACTTCGTGTTATTATTAAGAAAAATCCGTCTTCTACAATGGAGACGGCAATTGTTGAGATTAATGAAAAAAAAATTGGTTGCCTGTAAAGTCGGTATACGGGCGAAAGTTTTACGTGACAACGACTTTGAGTGGTAAAATGTTTTCGAGTGGAAGGGACGCATGCCTTTCACTTTTTATGTCTGTCTCTCTCGCTCTTAGAAGGGACACGCGTCCACGACACGCTTACAATGAGAGCGAGTGAAAGGCACGCGCCTTTCACTCGCTCTCATTGTAAGCGCATAACGTGACCCAGTTTCTTGAAGTGTCACCCGGCTAACCAATTTATAAGACGTTGTCACGTCAAAAATTATATGTGTCAACAGTTTTTATCACACATAAATTATAAAATACAACAATCACAAAAATGTAAAATACAAAAATCACGAACAGTAAAAAAAAGAACGCAAAAATACACGTTCAAATCTTGAACAAAAACAAAAGAAATTAACTGTCAAACTTCAAAACCGAGAGATCAAGAGGCCTCCGCCAAGAACAACGGGGAAAGATCTCATTTCAACCCCAAATACGTTTCCGATATTCAATAAAGCGCCTCAAACGGATCACATGAAACTCCTATAGATATTTTGCGGTACATATAACGTTTAAATATCAATATGCAAACAGGTTTTCGCGAGAAAGCGTTGCGGAGTCGATTTACTCGAGCCTATTTATATTATCCTTCCCAATTTACTGGCGTCGACAGCTTCAAAACATCCATCGGACGTTTGCTCTAGGGTTGGGAATATCCAATCATTATCGCGGATCTATCAAAGTTTAGCATAAACTAGCCCCATAGATACACGGATTTTACTATAGTATATAGATTTTTCTGTCAATTTTTGTCTGAAAAATCTGTATGCATAGAATAGTAAATGAAAAAGGATAAGCAAGGGTAATTTTCTTAACCGTTGCAGTTACAGTCAAACCGAATTGATTACTTGAAACTAATGATTTTTAAAATATTTCGGTTCATACTCATCGATTAGTAGCAAAGACTACAATTTTTTGGAAAACAATACAGTCTATAACATGGGGCCCTACCGCCTAAGCTGAAGCCAAATTACAATCGGATTTTTTGATTGCAAAAAGTATCTTCTCAACTCCTTCATCTCAAATTTGTGCTGTTAGCAATACATAATACTTACTTGCTATTAGCAATAATTAATAATAAATACGCTTAACCGACGGAGGCGCTCTGCCGATTTAACTGACGATATTCATCACAAATTTAAACAGAAGTTCGATTTTTGCAATCAAAATATACAAAATAGGTTGCGGGTTTGATTCCCGTACAAGACAAATATTTGTGTGCATGAACATGTCTGTTTGTCTTGGTCTGGGTTTTTTCTATGTAATAATACACATAAATGTATGTATTTACAAAAAAAATGAATTTAAATATAATATCAGTTACCTTGTACCCATAGTACAAGCTTTGCGCTTAATTTGGGACTTGATGGTGCTGTGTAAATAGTCTAGAAATATTTACTTATAAAATATTGATGGGAATCGGCTTCAGCTAAGCCCCCGGGTCCGCGATTTCGTACTCCCATAGAGACTTTTGTTTCTTACAGATACAATCGTACAAACTTTTTTTAAAAAATAGCTTGTTTCCTACTACCTATCTGTGCTGTTTATCTAAAATATGTAAATACCACTGAAAATATATTTAATATCTAAAACACTTTTCTTGTAGCTGTCCATTTCAATTTATCATCCTAAAATTAATAAACACAAGAATAAAGCCATAGTTTGTGTAGGTATAGCTTAAGTATATTACCCATGGATTACCTATACTTGATACTTCTGTGTGTTACCGCTGTTCTTGATACTTGTGATTGTATATTATAAATACCACCTATAAAAAAAATAAGAATAGTGATTCCACGTTGCGTTGCGCGTAGCTGATAACTTATTCCCACTATTCAGTCCTCTAAAATCAAAATTATTAAAACAAGAAGAAAAAGTATTGATGTTCTACGTGCAGAGACAAGAAATAAGAATTTTAACAAGATCGGTGGAAATTTAAACTAATTAAAATAATAAAAAACTAAAGAGTTACAAACATAATCTGGGTATAAAAACTGTTATCTCACTTAGGTATAAAACTGTTCTCCCATTTCCGTATTTTAATCATATCCATTAAAATACAACCCTACGCTACCGCACCAAAGAAAATAAGAACGTTGTTAAGCTAAATTCCTCGAGGGATTGCGAAAAATCTTGTTCTACTTCGATGAGAGTCAATAGGTTACAAGCAGATTGTTTATGAAATAGCCTTTTATTTTTTTTTAAACATCATTTTTCCCCTGATAAACAGTAATCCTGTAGATTGAATTTTATATTATTATGAATTTAGGGAAAATTAATAAGCTTTTCAATCATGTATATTCGAAACTAATGGTCGTTCGCGACTTCGTTCGTTTGGATTTTGTTGTGGGAATAAATTATTTTTCCGTGGTAAAAACTAACTCATTATTTAATTTGAAAGCTTTACGGCTCTGGAATCCATGTTTATTAGAGCCCATCTTTGTATTATTTCTTTAGCTTATTCCCGGCTTCAGGGAAATGCTGAAAAATATCGTCAGGACTCTTCTTGTTCCTCCATTACCTATAACAAATCAACAGTAAGACCGATAGTGCAATTTTTCTGCTGTTTTGCATGCCTTCTTGCAATTACTCGACAGCCCCGATTCAAGCACAATGAAAGATTCTCCTAATTTAATGCACTCAAACGGTTACTTGCACCATAATTCACTATCGCTATTATGAATCAATATCATTATACATTAAATTGTGAAAAAAATGTTTAGAAGCACAACCGTGCTCAACAAGTTTTTATACTATACTACTTCGGGTGGCAGACAAGCATACGGCCCGCCTGATGTGAAGCGGTTACCGTAGCCATATTAACGCTTGCAACATAAAATATTGCTCGCGCGCCGCCACCCCCGCTGCCAATGCAGCATCTCCTTCCTTTCCTTCTGGTGACCCCACTCACTCGCAGGAACACAACAACCCTCAGGGGAATGGTTATTTGGCTGCGGTATTCTGTGAGGTGGAGGTACATTCCCCAGTCGGGTAGCTTACAATTACGCTCCCTACCTCTCTTTTCGCCAGAGCTTCGTTTGTCAGTCAGCAGGGTGCACCGCGTGCAGGTGAAGTTGGCTTTGGTTCAAAGATCTTGATGAACCACTTACAAACCAAAAAAGTTCGCGCAAAAAGTCCACTTTGTTACTAGTATGTTAGTGTACTTACTGGAGAATAAAAATATTTAATTGTCTTCATGAGAAGAGTCTTCTTCTATATCTATAAAAAGCAACTGTTACTGACTGATCTATCAGACTATTAACGCACAGCTCAAACCACTGCCACTGGACAGAACGAATTGAAATTTGGCATACAAGTGTCTATTATGACGTAGGCATCCCGCTAAAAGGATTTTTGAAACTTCCCATGGGATACGGGGATGCTCGTACGATGTCGTGGGCGCCAGCTAGTCTAAATATCCAAAAATTTCATGTCACGTTGTTTGTCCACGATGGAATCCTAAAATACTGAACCGATTTTAATAAAATTTTGCACAGTGTATGCAGTTTGATCCAACTTGAGAGATAAGGTTTTAAAATGAAACTTAAAAGAATAACGATAGTTTTTATACGTTGTTTTTTTACTCATCGGAAAAATTAACATAAAAATATTTAAAGGCGATACGAAGTTCGCCGGGCCACCTAGTATTCTATAATATTGGTTTTATAATCGTTTGCGAATTGTGAACTATTAATTTATGTTTAGTACTGGCTCAAGTTTCTCTCTTTCTCTTCAATAAATAATTCAGTAGCTGCACGCCCAACCTAACCCTACCGCCTTGCGATCCGCAACGAATTTTTTGATTCCAAAAATAGGTCGTAAGTTAAAGTTAGGACATATACGAACTAAGCTAAATACAATTAGCGCTAATCTAAGCTTAAGTTTGATTTTTATAACAAAAAAATCCTATTGTCTCCTAATCCCTTCAGCTCTGACGATAGGAGCCAGGGTTAGGATACACAAAGTCGATGCATATAATTTTCGTTGTGTCAGATTTTATCCTCAGCCCTACGCACCGACAACCATCGTCTTCCAGCGTTTCAGCCATATAAACACGTCATCAACAAACCGCAGATGTGAAATGTATTTGTCATCCACAATATTGCCTTGTGTCTAACGTCTTAAATACGTCTTCAAGTGCAGCGATGAAAAGTTACGGGGAGAAGACATTCTTTTCTTGAGCCTTGAAGTACCCCCTAATAAACTATACTAGAATATACAGACACTTCAGTAACTCGATGTAGGTGATCTATTGAATATCACTGTAAGGTTAACACTATATTCTACAACAACCCTTATTCATCGCACTGTTGGGACATGGGTCTCCTCTCAATCGAAGGGGTTTAAAGCATACTCCACCACGCTGCTCAACTGCGGGTTGGCGGAGGTCAGTATTTTCAAGCCACTTAAAGACCACTGACTTGGCTTAACGACTATCATCTAATGACAACAGCCGGGACCAACGGCTAAACGTTCCAAAGCACGGTGGAACTAAAGATAAATAAACCCATCCATGGAGAGGCTACGACCGATGTTGCTTAACTTGCGTGTTGGATTAGACTGACACGCAAAACGATGTCATCGAGCTCCTTCTACATTACATTATTATCATTATTATCTTATATATAATTATATTAAATACAAGTTTCAGAATAACGTATCGAATTTACGATTTGAGATATTTGATATTTTCCGTCGATTCTTGAAATATTATCACGTTGTAGCGAAGACCTACGAAATATACTCGGTATGAAGTTATTGTCTATTCTCGTGTTCGCGAAACGGGATATTATGATATTACGATGTAAGTTCTGCTTCTTTTTTCAAACAAGTATCAAGTTACAGTATCAGTGCCCTACTTTTAGTAGCCTCCTATATCTTGGAATCATGTTTATAAAGTTTGTATACTGAATTTTTCATGTCTTACTGTTAAATATTTAATATTAAAGACTTCTTTTAGAGTGACGTGCGTCCAAAAGAAAAAATAGAACTACAGTTCACTGGTGGTGTTTACCTGCCTGTCCGTCTATCACAGCCAATTTGCTTTGAATATTACAGAATTAAACTATTTGTTACAGATATGAATTTAAAAGTTTCGCAAACTGTACCATATAATACTAATTGAAATTGAAATATCAAACAAAAACAAATAAATTCAAACAAATTGTCTTTATTGTGAACAACAGGTTTTACAGATGTTACAAGTTTATCAATAATATGGTTTTAGAGTTCCTTAATAAACAAGGGGGGTCCCTTGTTTATTAAGGAATTATAGTTTCGTCATGTACATGACGAAACTATAATGTACGTCCTAACATTATAAATGCGAAAGTGTGTCTGTCTATCCTAACAGATAGACAGGCACAGTTTCGCATTTATAATGTTCGGTTCACACATAAACAATTGAACTGATTTAGACAAAATATTGTGACGGGCAACTACGGTACCCTAACTCTCCGCGTAGGTAGACTTTGCCGGTTCTTTTTTATTTTCTTTTAGATTACAGGAAAATCCATCGTAAGTGTGATATTAAAATAAACCCTTACGTTTACAGATAAAAGTGTATGGGAGGACATATTTTTAATTTTATTTAATTACACTGTTTAAAAAAGAGAATTTATTAGTACTACTGATTAGTCTTAACTGCGCCAGATCTCCGTCACTTCTCTTACATATTCATGGTACGGATCCGTGTCCACGCGAGTTCTACTTGCACTTGTCAGGATTTTTAGTTTGAATTTACAATGTAACTAGGTTGCATCCGCCATTTGGTGAGCACGTATCCCGGTATCACGCGAGAATTTTCAAAACCCTTTGCGACAAGCATACGGCCCGCCTGATGTGGAGCGATTACCGTAGCCATATTAACGCTTAAAATATCACTCGCGCGCCGCCACCCCCGCTGCCAACGCAGCATCTCCTTCCTTTCTGGTGACCTCACTCACTCGCAGGAACACAAGGGAATTGTTATTTGGCTGCGGTATTCTGTGAGGTGGAGATATATTCCCCAGTCAGGTAGCTTACAATTATGCTCCGTACATCTTTTTTCGCAGAGCTTCGTTTGTCAGTCAGCAGGGTATACCGCGTGCAGGTGAAGTTGGCTTAGGTTCAAAGACATTGATGAACCACTTACACCCCAAACCTTCTACCTGTAAACCAAATTTCAATCCAATTATCCCAGTAATTTAAGCTGTGCGTTGATAAATTAGGCAGTAACGGTTGCCTACATATATACATATGATGAGATGCTCCATACTTTCTGCTTTTCGATGATCTGGGCAGTCACGAGCTCTTATTTTAAACACTATGTTACTGTTAAAAAATACAATAAGTTAAGTCTGAATACGGTTATGTGCAAACCCTGCTTTGTTCAAAATCTGGTAGTAAGGAACTCCTTAAAGACTCGGCATCAAATATGAAATAATAATCATTCGATTCGGTAGTCTGACCTCGTTCAATTACGGTCGCCAGGGGCAGGGATCGCCGGTGTCCCATGACGCTTGACCACTATTTAGTAAATAGCTATCTGTCTAGAGTACGGTTAGGGGGATCTTCTGCTGATAAAGATTTTTTTGTAATAAGGCGAGCCGATTCATGGTATTTTGTAATTGTAGTCAATATACAAATACTAAAAACATCATATTTTTTATACTGTCTCGTAAAAACCCAGCGTATATTTTCTGTTTTCCTTGGACCCACTGTCATACTAATTAATTTATATGCATGCATGGCGGAATCTATGCCTATGCGTCGTCATAGGCAAGAACGAATTTAAACCATAGTAAATTCATTAACTAAATTAAACGGGTTACTCACGTAAATAGATTCAATTTCTATAGTATATACTATAAGTCATTTTTTTTTAAGTTTTCATTCAAAGTTAGGTACGAATAGGAGCAAAAGTTTTCTCAATCAGGAAAAAAAAATATCTAATTACACGAAAATATTTCACTTACGAGTAACAAATGCAGTTAATAGGTGGTACAAAGGTGTACAATTAAGAAATAAAACTAACCTAGTTTCAGTTTTGGCATAAACCTTGCAAAGTATTGCCAACCTAAAAGAAGGTAACAAGGATTCGCTCCAAAAGTAAATTCAAAGTGACAGGATTACCTTAGCATTTGGAGTGGGTTAGATGGAGCTACCCGGCTTTCACGTACTTGCTATTGTTTTCTTCTTTATGTATTGATCACGACTTCGTTCATATGGAATTTCATTCCCATGGGAATTATTTTAAGTCATTTCTAAACATGTATTCGAACGTTCATGTTTCTGGAACCAAAAGTAAAATTTTGCAAACCAAAATATAAACGAACATTGTATTATATTAATAAAAAAAATTAGTTTGTACCCAAAATCATTATTAATAAGTAATGTAAATGCGCTTTTATATGATCGCGCATTGAACTAAAAAAATCATCCAGAAAAATATCAGAAATTTTATTGACGATATCAATTTAAAACTTTGCATTAAATCACTTTGATATAAAATATAACATTTTATGAATAAAATAACAAAATTATATTAATAAAAATAAGAATAACTACCAATAGATACCCGTATATAATTTTTTGCATACTGCTATTATATCTAATATAGTAGTATGCAAAAAATTTATACGGCTTCATTTATCTCAAATGTCCAAAAATGAACTGACTGGATTTTCTGGAGATTCTCTTTATTTACTTTTGAGACTGAAGAACTGAGAGTTTCTAATTTTCAGTACCTACTGGTATTAATCATAAAAAAATCATTACACGTATTAAAAATAATATATTTTTTTTATTATTGTTATAAGAACGTTATCAATTAAAATCAATTTAATGGCATCCAAATAAAAACGGAATAATGTGAAAAGAATTCCATTGAATTCTTTTTATTCTGGCATCATTATGCCATCATTGAATTCTTTGAAAAATGAATTCTTTTCACATTATTCCGTTTTTATTTGGATGCCATTAAATTGATTTTAAAATCCTATGTTTTTGAATTTATATTGGAAAATCAACTTCGACAAGTTTTCATATACTATAAAATCAACGGCATGTCAATAACATTACAATCGTTTTGTACTCGTATTAGTATTTACGATCACGTAAATCAATAGCAACTCTGTCTGGCATCAATTTATTAGATTTGTGGCCATCCCATGCCAATCCTAGGGTCGATGCTACTCTTAATGTATTCCGGACGGCACAACCTGACCTTCCAATATCATTCCGAACAGAACCGTCTGCGTGGAAAAAGGAGCCGATTACCCTTGTTTACGCACAAAATAAAGTTTTCTTCTCATTGGCTCGGAGATAAAGCAGGGCAGAGATTAAATTCGGGTCTTGTTTGCAGTGAGACCCGCTCGCCCCATGTAAACGGCCCTGCGAACGGAGACAAAATATCATTTGGCATAGCGTAATGGCGTCTGAAGGAAGGTTGCGTTACGACTTCTTATTTGGAGTCTTGTAATGAGTTTTGTAAAGGAAGGGTCGTTGTTAATGCAGCTTTGATGATAACTCCGAATATAGGTGACGATGTTAAAAATCTGCAAAATTATTATGAAATCTCAGAATAAGATGATTTCCTTAAGACTTACAGCGAAGAGTAACATTCACATTTGTTTGTTCAGCATTTGTTATGAGAAAAGATAGTAAATGAAGTACAAGGAATGTCAACCGTTAATCGAAATATTGAAAGTGTCACATAAATTGAATATCTATAAATTATAAAGGAATGGACTCTAGAATGAAGTCTAGGATGGACGAGAGAGGGTCGAGCTCCTGTAGTGGAGACTAAAATGGACCTGATGATGATGATGATGATAAAGAAATGATTCACCAACCGCTAAAGTTTATGTAAACATACCAGCATTAACTTGAAGTACAAATAGTGCTTTGCATGAGTCTTTCTTAAATATAAATCCATCTTATTTTGTTGCATTATGAATCCGTTATAAATGTAATAGCAATTTTATTAAAAGCAACTTGCGGAACTTATTCACTCGCACTACTTTACTGAAAATGATTTACCTACGGTCTTCTTTATAGTGGCAGTACTCAGTCGAGCTGCTTTTGATTGGAGACCTCCCTTTCTATAATGCTTCGTATTCTAATCAATAGGGTGCACCACGTGTCTTTGAAGTTGGCATAGGCTCTAAAGAAGATGGTTAAAAAATATCGGTACCCAATATTTATTTAATATCCCTGATTTTAATTACAAAACTTACTGTTCCTATTTATGAACACATTAGAAGCGTTTCCTATGTTGTTACGTCTATTACCAACAAAGAATCAGAATCAAAAACTGATTGCCTCCTTGATTATTGTTATCCTGAGCTAATTTGTTATCTTTTATCAGCTTTATCACCTCTATATAATTTTGAACCAAAACACTAGTTTACTAGAACCTGCCAACAACTCACGTCATTTTATATGTGCAAAAAATATATACCGCATTGACAGCCACCACGCAGCCAACGTATTAAATCCAACTGTCAATTATTAACAGATCTATTTTCGTATAAGCTTTGACTCGTCTAATAATCATGACGTTAAATTCAATTATACAATCACGAACCTCATGATTTTGAATCCCGTCGCGCTATTTGCGTTATATTAATTCAACCTCTCAAATACTAACGAAGCATCAAACATAAATAGTAGTGACTAACAATGAATAAGCAATGCGACTAACAGCCAATTGTTTCAAATAACTTGAAGTGAATTGTGGCATTGGATTAACTACTCAGAACGGGAAACTTCAGCGAGCGAGATCATTCTCTCTAATATTCAATTTAACTTTGACACTCCACCCATCTAACAAAACCTCAGCTTTTTGTGCGGATAATTTCGAATTTCCTAGTATATTATTTTAGGTAATATGTCATAAAGATTTTATAAAAAAATGAGAAATAATTCAATTGTTTTATTGAAGATCAATTGACCTTTAGTAGAATACTTGACTCACTATATAGATCTCGACTGCTTAAATTGTATGAGGCTGATTCTTTTTTTTTTTTTTTTTTTTTTTTTTTATGTGAGAGGGGGGCAAACGAGCATGTGGGTCACCTGGTGGAAAGCAATCACCACCGCCCATGGAGATCAGCGACACCAAGGGGTCGCCGATCCGTTGCCAGCCTTTTAAGGAAAATGAAAACTCTGTTCTTGAAGGCACCCATGTCGTAGTTGTTCGGAAATACCGCTGAGGGAAGTTGATTCCACAGTTTCACTGTTCGTGGTATGAAATGTCTTAGGAAACGTACTGTAGTAGATCGCCAATTATCAAGATGATATGGATGGAATTTTAATTTATGGCGAGTTGTACGATAGTGGAATTCAGCGGCAGGTATCAGATCAAACAGCTCATCGGAGCACTCCCCGTGATATAATTTGTATAGAACGCAAAGAGACGCTACATCTCTGCGTGTAGAGAGAGAGTCCAATCGATCCGAGATCATTGGGTCACCGACGATTCGAGCTGCTCTTCGTTGTATGCGGTCAAATGGAGCAAGCAAGTACTGGGGCGCACCGGCCCAGAGATGCGAACAGTACTCCATGTGAGGTCGAACCTGGGCTTTGTATAGTTGAAGGCGGTGTCGGGGTGTAAAATACCGCCTGGCTTTACTAATCACACCAATCTTCCTGGAAGCCAGTTTGGCCTTGCATTCCAAGTGACCGCGAAACTGAACATCACTCGATATGTCGACACCCAAGATGGTAATGCTAGTTCTTACACTAAGGGGAGTACCTTCCAAACTAGGAGCTACGACGAATGGGGACTTTTTAGCGGTAAACGCACAAACCTGTGTCTTGGAGGGATTTAGCTGCACCAAATTCAATCCACCCCAATCCGAGACGTGTCCAAGGGACGTCTCAATCTCAGACACAAGTTTTGTTCGGTACTCATCGACGCAATCCCGAGAAACATTACATTGGCCAGTGTATCTTACGTCCACTGTACTGTCATCCGCATAGCAATGAACATTGTGTATAAGCAGCAAGTCATTGATATGCAGAAGAAACAGCGTGGGGGACAATACACAGCCTTGTGGTACGCCAGCATTCAAGCGTAGTGGGTCCGAGCGTGCTCCGTCAACTACAACTTTGATGCTACGCTCAGATAGAAAACTGGCAATCCATATGCAAAGCTTCTCAGGTAGCCCAAAAGAAGGAAGCTTGGAAAGTAATGCTTTATGCCACACCCGATCAAAAGCTTTTGCTACGTCCAGACTAGCAGCCAATGCCTCGCCCTTGCTTTCCACTGACTCCGCCCAACGGTGAGTCAAGTATACCAGAAGATCACCAGCTGAGCGACCATGGCGGAAACCATATTGGCGATCATTTATCAGCTGGTGATCCTCTAAGTAGGCTACCAGCTGTTTGTTAATGATAGTTTCCATGATTTTGGAAAATATGGAAGTTATCGCAATAGGCCTGTAATTGGACGGATCTGAGCAAGTGCCTTTTTTAGGGATCGGGTGGACTAAAGCCTCCTTCCATGAGCAGGGGACCACGCCAAGTGAGTAGGAGTACCGAAATAGGCGTGTTAAAATCGGAGCCAACTCTGGAGCACATGTTTTTAAAACAATAGGTGGAATGCCATCCGGCCCACTCGACTTATGGATGTCCAGGGAGAAGAGTGCTCTACGGACAGCTCTTTGCGAGAACTTAATGTCTGGCATAGAGCTCTCACACCGTGGGATGGTTGGCGGTGTTGCTCCCTGATCATCGAGAGTCGAGTTAGACGCAAAGAGAAGTCCAAGAAGATCGGCCTTTTCCCTTGCAGTATGGGCCAGTGAGTCATCCACTCGGTGCAATGGTGGAAACGACGACCGACAGAAGTTACCTTGAACAGCCTTGGCGAGCGACCAGAACGCACGATTCCAAATTATGATTTCAAAACGTCTTCGATCGAAGTCAATTATCGCTTTTATCTTTAAGCAAAATACCCTAACGAACCTTCTTTCATAGTCTGCCGTGTTATCAATGCTGAGGAGCGCAGACTCTATGGCCTACTCTAGGCCATTTGTTTGAGCTTTTCTCATCTCATCTCCTGAAATTTCAAGAAAATCTACAGGCCATTGCATAGGTTTCCTGACCATATTTCAATGACCAGTGTCTTCAGTCGAGTACGTCTTTGCCACACCTGTTTGCTTAGTATTCGAAATCCTAAAATCTTATCAGCTCATGATTTCTACAACCCACTAGCTACTAGACTTTAGGTTTTGAATGACTATAATAATGTAGCTTATCTATATTCATAAAATAAGTTAAAATTTAAATAAAAACAGCGGATGTCACCTCGTACTACATATGAGCCAAATTGCAAAACAATTTGCACAGTGGTTTGAATTGTATATTGATAGATCTGTTATTAATGATTGTCTTTTATAGAAACAGATATAAGTATGGATTTGTAGATGAAAGTGTAATCTACATAAATATATTCTGCCATATGTACTATATTTACGAATGTACATCGCACATATGGAAGACTAATCATAAACTTGCGCAGCGAACATTGAATTGAGGCGCAAGTTAGGTAACAATTTCCTAAGTGTAACTAACTCTTCACTCCCTTTGAATGGTGGGCCAAGTTGAAATAGATTTATTGAATATCTACATATGCTGCAACTTGTAACAATATGTACCACTTTTATTGCCAAGAACTTTGCAATTGAAATTGACTGTGTCAATAATTGCTGTATAATGTGTATGAGTCAAAATAATTATCGTTAGAGTAGTACTATTACTTATACTGTGGTTAGAGTCTTGCCTATATAATAAAGATAGGACATTTTAAGATGGCAGCTATGACACATAAATATTGACGTGATAAAGTCGATTTAATATCGAAAAAATATTGTCAAGTGAGAGTGCCATCTATAAATTTTATTTAAAAAGTTTTATTGAAAACTATTTTGGTTGAATATTGAAAGGAAAATATATATATTTTAACGCCCAAGATATTGAAAAAGAAAAACTAAGAAAGAGCGCTGATGAACTAATTCGTTAAATGAAGTATAGAAACTAACGGAGAGTTGTATGACCTTACGAAAAGTACATTAAATATCTTTTTTTCAATTTCAAACAAACAGGATTAATCAGTTTATTTAACTATTTTTTTTTCTATATACTCCATCCATACATACTCGTGGAGAAAAAACACCGCCACTTTTATATTAGGTACAATAAGATTTACTTTTTGTTAACATTTTTGGTTCAGTTTTAGAAACCTGCCTTTTAAATGTTGTTAGTCATCATTATGATGTCAGCGGAAAGACGTAGAAAAAATTACTCATTCGCTTATAGGTGGGTTATATTAAACACAGATAACTTCTTCGATGAAGCTCGCATAGGTTCATGTAGTAAAGTGTGTGTTCATGCATTCATTTCAATTTCGGATATTTGTATGAAGTCAATATGACTAATGTGCTGCAGCAGTTTAATATTTATGCCATAGTTTAAAAATTTAATTATTAGTCAGTAGTTTTGTTAATATTTATTGCTGATTTGTTTCTTTAGTTCATCATAATCAATGAATAAACCCGAATTTTACACAAATGTTACTTATATGACGTAGCATACTGCTAAGCAGGATTTTTTTTAGGAATTTATCCCCAAGGAAAAAAAAAGATTACAATTAGTGTTTCAAGTTTGTATTTGGTAAATATTGAAGTTAGAAATGTAAAAAATATAATCATCAAAACATAATTTTACTACTTAAAAAAACATATTTTTCAAGTGGGTAACATAGAGAATGAAATTTATATGAAACTTTATATTTTTGAAATTAGAAATGTAAAATTGATATGAAATACGTCCTCATGGTTTGAGTCAAAAGTTTACTGTATCACTTTTTATGAAATTTCATTCTTTATGGGGGTAAAACTAAAAATGAAGTTACAAACATTAAAAAACGCCATCATATTTTAATATAAAATACTTTTATAAAATTTTCACGCGATAACGGGATATGCCCAAGTGAGGTTGGGGTGGTCACGCTAGATTTCTTTTTAATTTTTAAATTATATTTATACAACTTCAAATTATAATCGACACAAACGATCTACGTACATTCGACTAAAGTTAAAAATTACGTCGGTGACAAAATTCTTTATTGCGTTATTTTGTACTGTCAATTTTCATCAAACCTTTGCTTTCAAGCTACAAAATACAATTTTCAGTGTATCCTCTATAGGTCATAATTTTTTATTCAAAAAGGACGCCAAACTCAGCATACACCTAACTAACGAACTCTCTACGATTCTACGATTTCATGCGCTTGGGTAGTTCGAGCGTCCAGATAATCATGACCTCTACTGTTATGTGTAGCTTATAGTAAAGAAAGCTCATACTGCAACATAGTTCTCGAAATGAACCTCAATCAATAATAAGAATCAAATGAACCTTGTGATATTTAATTATACCAATGGAATGTCCGAAAGGGATTGCGCAGTATCTGATTTCCTCTTTGTATCTAAAATTATACAGTAAAGTAGGTTTAAGTTAATCAAAATAAAATATTCAGAAAGACGAAGAGAATGAATTAATTACGCGTACAGTAAGAAAAAAGTACTGTTATTTTTTTCAACTTAAAAGCGTATAACCTCTTTCTTTATCCTTTGACCACCGTAGTGCGCCTGACAGGCAATTTTCCAGAATATAATAATGTGTTTATTTTCCTTTATCATGCCTTTTCGAATCTTAAAATATTCAAGGCATTATAAGGCGTAGATTAATATTATAATTCTGTTAACCTAATTAATATAACTATTTATGATTTCGTACGGCCGAAAAACTAATAAATAAAATAATATTGATTACGCGTGTGTCTCTCTGTCCATCGCAGCCATACCACACCGCGGCCACTCCCTACAAATGTTGCGTCGTGAACTACTACATAAAAAAAACGTCTGTGCAGAACGTGAATGAGCATGTGTGCGTGCGACGCCATACAAACCGTTCCACATTAGTCTCAGAGGGGAGGGGAGGTTGATACCGGAGAGCGGCAGGGAGTGGCCGTACTGCACGCAGTGCTATTACTTGTACTGTGGCCATACCTCAAATACGGTCCTCAATATACTATAATACACATAGGTATAAATTTCTATGACCCAAATAAATACGTGAAACGCAAATAAATCAATTTTGTTTTTTTTTATATGGTGGTAACCGAGTATGCTGGTCACCTGATGGAAAGTAATCACCACACACTGGAGCCTAAGTGGTCGTGTATTGTGCGGTTCCACAGAAATTTTCTCCCGCGTACTGTCAAGCTGTGGAATGAACTGCCTGACGATGATTTCTCAGGATACTACAGCGTGGGGTTCTTCAAGAAGGGTGTGAAGAGGTTTTTACAGTGTCGGCTACACGCGTGTGATGCCCCTGATGTTACAGGCGTTCATAGGCTACGGTAACTACTTTCTATCAGGCATGCTTGTTTTCCACTTTAGAGGTATAAAAATATATATGTACGACACGATAAGTATATATATGTACGACAGTGGAACTTAGAGGCAGATATTAAATTATTCAGCTCACTCTTCGTGATATAATTTGTACTCGTATAAGCAGGCAAGAGATGTTGCGTTACATCTTTTTGCGGTGAGAGCGAGTCCAGCCAATAAGAGATCATTGGGTCATCAACGAGTCGAACTACTCTTTATTATATGTGGGCATATGAAGCTACAAAGTACTGGGAACATATTAAGCCACTTTAAAAAAAAAACTAAAAACGAGACGCTTGCGGCATCAGAGGTGACCCCTTACGCGTTTACATCTCATTTGAAGATCCCTATACCCGAGTTTCCTGAAAAAGCACTTTCTTCCCTTACCTCCTTGCTACTACCTTTTCCCCGTTGCAGCGAGGTTTTTCCATAACCTGAAAGTTTTGGATTGAAAACTCCTCTGGGACACAGTACGCGCGCTTTTTGTTCCTACGTGTGAGAAAAAAATAAACAAGCAAAAAAGTGAATGAAGTTTACTAAAGAAAATATCAAATCAACCGAATACACAGAATGTGTTGAATTCAATGAAATTTGCTTCTAGTAATGCGGCAGTTCATTTGGGTTCAGAAAGTCTAAGTACTTTAACACTCTATTAATCTATTTTTATGGATTAAAAAGAACACTAATAATACTTCATCCAAAAACATCATTCCCCAATCCTCACGTTTCTAATCTCAGTTCACGTAAGTACCCTCTAAAATACACCGCGAGCCAAGTAAAAGTGTTCTCTTTAGTTTGAACAACGTAGCGCTTTCTTGAACACTGAATGCACTGCGCTCGTCCAAGTATGTTGGCCGACTATTGACCACGTATCACGATATTTTCCGGGCCAATACCTGGGGTTATCGGTGCGGACATAGGTTGAAGAACCTTTTAGAAATGACAATTATTATTATGCACGTAACAAAATATTCGTCAATATAATACTGTGAGAACGATGGTCATATCACACATCTAATACGTGCCGTTCCATGTTATTGTGCGTACTTTTATCTAAATATTATGTGAATAATATGCAAAATTTGTTTTTACAACTTTATTTAGTATCACCGAGGTGTTTTTAATTCGTTTATACTATGAGTAATGTATGAGAGGGTATGGGGACAAAGACAAACAGACATGTTGATGCACATAAATATTTGTCTTAAGCAGGGATCGAACTCGATACCTCGAATTCAAAGTAGCCATTGCTAACCATTCGACCACCGGGCTCATGAATTTACGTTCCTAGATGTTTCTTGTCGAGTATTATTTGTAATATTAGGTCTAATATTATGATTTTTATATTTGAGAGGTCTTTTGAACAGTAATTCAAGATTTTTCTGCTCAAGTTTGTACAAAGTCTGCTCTTAATATATTTCTTCTTTGATATATTATGTAAAAAGGATTAGTTACTTGGAACTTAGTAAAGAATTTGTTTTTATTAAATAAACGTTAAGTGTAACAGGGTTGGAGTATATGTAAGTGGCTACACATGTTCAAGATATGGACACTGTTAAAGTTCTATCGCTTAGTATAAACATTAAAATTGTATTTTATTTTTGCGTTACATTTTTTTTTTAATTGAATGTCATCTTAAATTAACATAATTTCGCTAGATTCTTGCATGCATTCTTTAACTAAAATTATGAAAAATAAAAGTGGCTAATTTCAAGATAGAGAGAGAAGTGGGGTAGGGAGAAGTGAAGGAGAGATAATAAAGAAACAGAAAAAGAAAAGAGAACAGGAAAGGAAAACCAAAAATATTCAAACAACATAACAAGATGATATTTGAGGAGAAGAGGAAATCAAGAGAATATACACGTAAGCAAAAACTGCTACTAATTTACATTTACATTATGGACTATAGTAGAAAAGCAGAAGAAAGACAAGGATTTGAAGGAGAAAGGAGAGTTCGAAGGGTGTATCCGATTTCTTGTATGTAGATATGAAATAAACAAAATCCGCTAAAACTAGTAATTATATAATTTCATTCTACAGCTATAATGATGAGATTTCTCTGTACTCATTTTTCTATACTTTTATAATTGTCTAACTATTGCAGTAAATTTTAAAACAGTTTCCTAAGTTTATTTTTATACTTAATACTATTATTTTACTTCACCTAAATCCCAAATTACATATCAAGTTATTGATTTGAAATGTCCAATAATGAATTGGCGATCATCTATGAAATTCTTAAGCCCGGACGATATCGAAGTAAGTCCAACATGGGAGACAGTTTTGGTTTCGTGATTTCGTTACTATTAGGGAGGCCGGGCCGTTTCACGTTTATTGTCCGAGATACGAGTGGATTTGTGGAAGCAATTTCCTTTATACATTTTGTTTTGTCCTTTTTCCTGCAGTTTGATGGTCCACTGTGAGTTGTAGCCCGACTTCGATTTAGCAAAACTACCTCAATCGATACTGATACGCATCTCAGCTCCTTGAACTGAAAGGGAAAAATTTAATTATACAACCCGATCACGTATCTCAGATTGAACGAAAACTAATTTAGCACCGAAGTTCCTTTCACAAAAATTAAACATTACCTTTGTTCCGTGGGGTCACGGGGTGGGCGGTGGGACACGATAGTATCCGTCGAGTGTTTTGCTCCGATAAAACATTTACTAGTTAACATTTTGATGTTACTCGACTGTTAGTTTTAAAATCTCCATATTACTATTGTTATTCATATACTCGTAATTTTATATCATAGAACTTTGTCTCATTCAACATGTCAGCTCTGTATTAACCGACCTGACCACAAAAAACTTTGATAATTGAAAACCACATGCACTATCACCACAGATAATTCGGTAGTGTACTTAGTGAAATATTAAATCTTCCATAACACATACACGTGTGCGTAAGTGTGTAAAGTAGCTTTTATGAATTCAGTCTATGAACAACAGAATACCTTAAAAATATTGACAAACTCATTCTGTCATTTTTTGTTTCAGTGTATTTGTGTCATTGACAATCTCAATATTTATTCAGTAAACGGAATTTGTTCGGAATCCTAAAAATTAAGTACGATATTCTTGACGGCTGATATATAGAATAAATGTTAAAGATACACTTAAACATATCCAAGTACTAGTTATTATCCTACAAAGAAATGTCAAAATAGAAAAGATTAGACATCTTTATATCATTTAGAACAAATTTAGCATATTTGTTTTTATAATTCCGTCGTAAAGGTTCTATTCTCGTTCTTGTGCCATCATAATTTGCATGCATTTTTTATATGCTACGTCGGGTAGCAGACAAGCATTCAGCCCACCTGATGTGATGGTTACCAAAATACCAGGAAAATTAATATCAATACTGTATATTCCAGTTTAGAATAGTAAAATGTTAACGGTAACATTTACGTATGCATCCCACACAACATTCTTAATAAACAAAGAATTTTGGCAGAGAATTTAAAACCGTTTACCCAAGTCATCTCATCTTATCGCTCTTAAACATTCATGTCGGGGCTCCTCTTCACTGTCACACGCTTTTCAAGCGACATGCCTCTATAGTATAAAGGTAAGAAAGTGTGCCTTCCCTTTTTAAGCCAAATAAACATGACATCGTCATTCAAGCGGGCGTCTTATACGAGGTCTCTGGTCGTCACGAGCGGGCGACCTTCCCTTTTATTCGGCGGGTTTTTGTCAAGTCCACCCCGTGTTCACCCTACACATTTGTTGGGTATGTCGTTTCGACCGGTCACATTTACCTTGCATTGACATTGAAACGCATTTGGACCCCGTAAGGGTACGTCCACTTCACCATCGGTTTGTGTCCAGGAATTCCCAAAATAGGACTTCTGGTAATATATTGCAATGCCCCATCGATTACAGAACTCGTATTGACCAAATATATACGTTTTTCGATCCGTAACTATTTTGTTGCAGTATAAATTTTGACTTCCTTGAAGAAGTCGTAAGCTTATCTTTAGGAATTTTAATTTAAGTAATGCATATACATATTATGAGGAGCTCGATGGCGTTGTTACACATGTCGTTGCACTAATCGAACACGCAAGTTAAGCAAAGTCGACCGTAACCTGTACATGGATTGGTCCATAAATTGTACAATAGTAGTTAATCCGATTTGACAGATAGATTTAGATCTAACCCACAGTATGACTAATAAGTCATACTGTGGGTTAGATCTAAATCTATCTGTCTTAAACTAATAAGTCATACTGTGGGTTAGATCTAAATCTATCTGTCAAATCGGATTAAGAAATAAATGATCACTGATACCTAATATAGAAGATCATATTAATATATCGAATGGAAATAAAGTGAGATCCGAAATTGTGCCATTTGAGGAATCAATCAAAGGCGATTCTCACAATCAGTGTGCGTGGGTCGAGTGAGCTAATCAAACTAATGGGCGAGCGGATCCGCCGATTGGGACGGAGCGATGCCCTAACAAATCACAACAATAACATTGACGCCTGATTGATTATAGCTTGATACCGACTCAATCCGATTGTTGCTACACCTGATGTCTTCTTCATTACGGTTCTACTATCAATTCTGGGTCAGTTTTTTTGGTAAAGCTAGTGAATTTATACACAATAAGAGTGCCCGCGGCTCTTTAAGTATTACGTTTTTTTACCGCTTTTTTACAAGCTTTTATTTAGTTTCACTGCGATCAGTGTAATAAAATCTGGCATGTTAATTTTGACTCACTTGTACGATTGAGCAGAAATTCAGCACATTAGTCCTCGTGACAATGCATACTTTATTATGCATTGCTGACGCTTATTTAATACTTTTGTTAACATATTGAGCCATGATCTTGTTTCACCGATTTTTATTAAAATATATTAATATATAGCTTTAATTACTTTTATAAATAACTAGCTACCTGCCCCGGCTTCGCACGGGTGAAAAGTGGTGTTTTATTTTCCTCGCAATTTTTAATTTTTTTCTCTGCGTAAAAACCATCCTCGAATTATTACTTCAAGGAATATTCTAAAAAAAGAATTTGCAAAATCGAGATTTGCGCTTAGCAACACATTCAGCTATTCATTTTTATATTATAGTTTATATTACTTTATATTCATAGCATAGCTTATAGCTTTACTTTAAACTGGTCTTCTCAATTAAAGATGTTTTTTTTTATACTACGTCGGGTGGCAGACAAGCATACGGCCCGCCTGATGTGAAGCGGTTGCCGTAGCCATATTAACGCTCGCAACATAAAATATCGCTCGCGCGTCGCCACCCTCGCTGCCAACGCAGCATCTCCTTCCTTTCTGGTGACCTCACTCACTCGCAGGACCACAACAACCCTCAAGGGAATTGTTATTTGGCTGCGGTATTCTGTGAGGTGGACATTACCCAGTCGGGTAGCTTATAGTTAGGCTCACTACCTCTCTTTTCGCCAGAGCTTCGTTTGTCAGTCAGCAGGGTGCACCGCGTGCAAGTGAAGTTGGATTATGAACCACTTACACCCCAAAGATGTGCTGACATACATGGAACATACCTCTAAACGGTCAGGGGAGAGTTACATAAGAATAGAGAGTGCAAGCCTCTTGGCTTGCACTCTCTATTCTTATGTACCAGCACCAGTGGCACGTCGACCCTCTTGGGTCGACGTGCCACTGGTGCTGCAGCACTGGACCCATTTCAAGATAAGATAAGATAAGATAAATTATTTTGATTACTGAAAATGTAAAGTAGTTAGACAAACTACTCATTCATTGCCGTTAAGAAATGAAGTCGTTACTTTCGTATTATGGAATCAATTTGGATTAAATTTGTTCATTATGGTTATGGTTCTTTTATAAACATTTTGTTTTATTGTTCGAGGAACTGCTGTGAATTTATACACACTAAGAATGCCCGCGACTCTATAAGTAATACGTGAACCGCCTTTTTACAAGCTTTTATTTAGTTTCACTGCCGTCCCTGTAATAATATCTTGTATGTTAAGTTTCTTTCACTTCCCAGTGTCCGATTGGGCTTAAATTCGGCACTTTAGTCCTCATGACAATGCATTATTATCTGAACGCCATGGCGACATATTTATTTCAATATCGCAGCCTCCAAAAATTGGCCAATTAGAATGTCCTTAAAACTCCTATGTTATGGCAATTACTTATACTGTGGATATGGTTATCAATCAAAATTAAATTAAAAAGCTGGATGAAATATAATGAGTAAACTTTTTAGTTGTTTTTTTTTATTAACAATAATAGACGGTTGTGACAGTGAAATATATTTTTTTGTTTATTCTACTTTCGAACTTCATTCGCCATTATCGTGACTGGTTGTGTCCTACGTTACTTTATATTAAACAAAGTATCTATATCCTAGCCTGGCCAGATAGATAACTTAACTATCAATTGAAAAAAATGGGATACGGCTGTGTCATGGACAAGGCCGTGTGTTGTACGTGAATACGTTATATGCACTAAAATTATCTCAAAATGGCAGCGGTTCGCCTTCCCACGCACGCGATTTTCCATAGTCCTTCCTTACTTAGCGTAATAAATTCTTTGACCCTTCATCTAACCAGTGGTGTGATTGAATTTTACATGGAGATCATAGATTTGAAGCTGCAATACCAAACCACAGTAAAGTAATAGTACTACGTACAGTATGGCCAGTCCCTGCCGCTCTCTCGTATCGACCTCACCTCCCCTCTGAGACAAATAGGGAACAGTTTGTATGGCGCTGCACGCACCACATGCTTATTTACGCTCTGTACAGACGTCATTGTTTATGTAATAGTGAACGACGCAACATTTGTATGGAGTGGCCGGGTTGTGACCAAACTGTATCCTCCGATTATGTTATCATTCATTTTTCTGAATGGGAATATAGGGAGGCACAATGGAAGCAATTTTAAAGATGCATTCACGTCAAAACATGTAATGGGGATGTTTGATATTTTTTCTGACATTAGATGTCGCTAGGTAGGCGTCGGGTCCAGATTGTCAAAATGTACTAAATTTTTTGATAGTGAAACTTTAAGACGACAAGACAACACAAGACATTTGACAAGATGCTATGAATTGATAAATGATATATAAATACCCTACGCTACAGTGCTGCCAAAAGACCCTCATTCAAATAATTGGTTCTCAAAGAAAAGGGCATAAACAAACATTTGTATGCTTGTTTGGCACCTTAGTTGTATATAAAAAAAACGAACTGACAGACAAAGACATGTTAAGTTTTATAATATATTTCGCATGAAGAATGATGAAAAGATAATTGAAATAACTTCCTTCCTCTGGTATTGAAGTTTTTGCCTACCAGTACTTCGATGGCCCCTGCATAAAACATCGAAAGTCATCTTTAGTTACTTAGTTCTTTAGTTACAGTATAGCGTTCCATAGTTCGACATTATTATTTAAATACGTAACGTACATTAACCTAATAAAAATAATGTCGCATACAACGTTACAACAAACTTCTCAAAGGGGCCTCTACGCGTTGGATCCATATCAACGCGCACGCCTATCAAATTACCGGGCTTGACCCATGAATCAAGAGATACATAGATACAGAAGATATACGTATACATATATTTGGCAATTTTAACATAACATTTAGTGTTTATTTGTTTCTTATCGGTTCACAAACAATAAAGTTAACCGCTCTAACCAAACGTCGATGCGGACAGAGTCGCAGGCATAACTATTATATATATAGGCAATTTGATCTACACTACTTTGCGTGCTTCCGCCACCAATTAGTTCATGCAAACTACTGCCGGCCGGCATCCACCCACTACCGCTTTGGTAAGCAGCCAAGGCAGTTGCATGCAACTACTAACGGTAGTGGGTGGGTGCCGGCCGGCAGTAGTTTTCATGAACTAATTGGTGGCGGAAGCACGCAAAGTAGTGTAGATCAAATTGCCTGTAAATTTGACTTCCGCAAAATAACACCTGAATCAATTAACTATATAATATATATTTTTTAAACGGTTTTATTTAGCTCACCCCGTTTGTTTTATTATTTATTCTTGGGTCAAATTTAGTAATTCAAATTTCACCCTCTTCCTGTCAACCGATTAATTTTAAATTTTGTATACACTTTGGATTTTGGTGACAATACAATTAAATAAATTCTGTTTCATTGTAAATCCAAGATGGCCGCCGCTACAAAATGGCGGTTTACAAATTTTGTCACGACTACCTCAATATGGGTATCAAATGAAAGGGCTTGACTAGTAGAACACAGTTCACGTGAAAAAAAAAAAGAAAATCCAAGATGGCCGCCGCTACAAAATGGCGGTATACAAATTTTGTCACGACTACCTCAATATGGGTATCAAATGAAAAGGCTTGACTAGAAGAATACAGTTCACATGAAAAAAAATTTAAATCCAAGATGGCTGCCTCTACAAAATGGCGGTTTACAAATTTTGTCACGACTGCCTCAATATGGGTATCAAATGAAAGGGCTTAACTAGTAGAACACAGTTCACGATGAATATTATAAAATCCAAGATGGCCGTCAACAAAATGGCCGGTTGGCGCGGTTACATATCTTCTCAATTTTCAATATGGGTATCATTTGATACCCATTTTTTCAATATGGGTAATCATTTGAATACAAGACAAATTTAAAAGTAAAAAAAATAATAACTAAGTCAAATCTAAACTTAATAGAACGAAAGGTACTATGTAATGAAATTAGAAACTAAAAACTTGAAAATAAAAATTATGTAAAAAAACTTTTAATTTAAACGGTTTTATTGAAAATAGTGTACTAAAAGCTAAAAAATAATTCGGTAGGTCGGAGGTTTCAGTCATCACACCCCTCTCCCTCATCAGTCTAAGGCAATGATCAGACAAAATAATAAAATCGTTGGGCCCGTGTTTCCATCCAGTCAACTCAGTTTACGCTACGCCCAACGATTTTATTATTTTGTCTGATCATTGCCTTAGACTGATGAGGGAGAGGGGTGTGATGACTGAAACCTCCGACCTACCGAATTATTTTTTAGCTTTTAGTACACTATTTTCAATAAAACCGTTTAAATTAAAAGTTTTTTTACATAATTTTTATTTATATGAGAGGGGGGTAAAGCAATCCCCACGCCCACGGAGGTCGCCGATCCGTTGCCAACCTATACTCCTTGCTTTTTTTCTGATGGCTTCACTCACTCGCGGGAACACAACAACCCTCTGCATATATCTTTGTATATATTACAGACTAGCTAACTCGCGCAACTTCGTCTGCGTTTGACAGAGCGTTGAGAGTGAAAGACCATTTGAAAGATAGACATATGCTATCTCGGACTTTTACTTACAACTTTTTAAGATTAATAATACCGTCGTATTTAATTGTTGCGTAACTTGAACCGTTTACGCAGCGCACGCAATGGAAGCTCTCAATATTTTTGCAACATTTTTCATTGGTGCTCCGCTCCTATTGGTGGTAGCGTGATGTTATAAAGCCTATAGCCTTACTCGAAAAATACGCTATCTAACACTAAAATATTTTTTCAATTGGAATGAGTAGTTCCTCAGATTAGCGCGTTCAACCAAACAAACAATCTCTTCAGCTTTATAATATGCTTTATATAGCTTTATATAGTATAGAAGTATAAATATATACAGAGATGTGTTAGATATAATAAGTATCTTCACTATTTATTTTATCTGTTATTTATCGAAGACTATGAATAAATAAAATATATAAAACAGAATGAATAGGATCAGAATTTTGCAAACACAGCAAAGAGATTTAAAAAATCAATGCACTGTTACAAAATCTCAAAGGCACAGCTCAGTCTCATATCGAACAAAGCTATTTCCATTCCGTGTGCTAACTCAGTAAAACGTCTAGTCTTGCAAGTGTGGCAACTCTATCATTTTTAGCTCTCTGTTCGCCGACGTCAGACCAACGTCGAGTTAGCGTCAGAGGGTGGTCTGCTTCGCGCACTCGGCATTTGGACATTTATTAAGTAGGAAATACGAATGAACGGACATAACCATGCTCGCAACTCGTGGCACTAGTTGTTTGCTCTTCGTAAATTAAAACATAAACTAGACCGTTGAATGCTCCAAAACGGAGCAAAGCGTCCATCCGTCTATCGACAACAATAGAAATGTCTTTTAATATTCACCTGTCGCTTGCAATAATTCCATAGAGTCCACACGGACAGGACGTGCATTTCGAGTGACATCCAGTGGCCGGACTTTTGCGGATACGACACAAAGGCATTCATTTTTTTGCGCGCCTAACATAAAATCCAAATCAATGGTTAGGTCGACTCACTTTTGTTATTGCGCCCATTATGTGCTTGGACGTTCGTCGACTATTCGAGGGTTTTTGACCACGACCCGACCTGCCATCCTGGCGATTGCTTGTCGTGGTTTCCACGTAAAAATTCATCGGAATACGTGAGTAACGATTGTGATATCGCTACCGTATACCTTTATTTCGTCAAAAATCATGAGAAAGATTTTTGTTTTTAGGTTTTTACGTTGATAGATAACTAACTAGTTCCCGCGGCTTCGCCCGTCTATCGTTTGTGGAGATTAAAATTACCGTTATTCATGGACAGTTACTATTCAGTTCGGACATTTACCACTAGGACTCGGTAAACTTTAGGTTTTATAGGAAAATCTTAGGATTTACAGCACAGCTTAACATTTTGAGCTTTTACAGTAACATAGACAACACGAATAAAATTGAAGCGCAAATCCGAAGTTCGAAATGGGATTAAAAAATAGATTTTTATGGAACTGTTTTAATATTGAAATGATATATGTACTTAGGATAGTAATCTTTAATTATGTTTCTAGAAATGATATATGATAGATAGAGTTCTAGGTGCAATATATCTACCAAGATGTTGTATTATGGTAATGTCAAATCAACAGCAAAATTGAAAATTAGCAGTCGTACTGACAAAATCAACTCAAAATATCAAAAAACCGGCCCAGTGCGAGTCGGACTCGCGCACAAAGGGTTCCGTACCATTATCTATAAAAAACAGCAAATAAATCACGTTTGTTGTATGGGAACCCCCCTTAAATATTTGTTTTATTTAATTATTTATTTTTAAAGTGCATATATAATTAAATATTATGTGAGTATTTCAAGCGTCTACCTATTGCCGTTATCAATTGCCAGCAAAAACGAGCAAAAAAAATCACGTTTGTTGTATGGGAGCCCCCTTTAATATTTAATTTATTCTATTTTTAGTATTTGTTGTTATAGCGGCAACAGAAATACATCATCTGTGAAAATTTCAACTGTTTATCTATCACGGTTCTTGAGATACAACCTGGTGACAGACGGACGGACGGTCGGACGGACAGCGGCCTTAGTAATAGGGTTCCTTTTTACCCTTTGGGTTCCGTCCTAAAAAAGGAAGCTAGTTCAGAACATCAGACACATCTCGCATGTAGTGTTTTTTTATTCATACACAAATTACGCTATGAAACAATACGACTAAAAAAATAATTAATATTATTACATATAAATCGCTTGACAGATTTGATGACATTCGGTACTATGTTATAAATAACACTCATTAAATGGATAACGCCGTCGTTAGTCTACGTAATGTCAATGCTTGATAAGGAATTGACATTACGTAGCTCATATGCAATTGAAATATAATAGAGAAATTATTACAGAAATGTACATAAATAATATTACCCTTACAATTCGTTTGAGTGGTGAAATGATCACTACTATATTATGACACTCGTAGTTAATATGCCACCAGTGACACAGAGTAGGTTATTAATCTAACTATTGTTCAACACATAATACAGGACGTCTATAATAAAAATATAAATAAAATAGCTTACAAACTTACCTGAGTTCTATACTGTCAGAAAAGAATAAATAAAATAATCTTAATTTTTAATAAAAAAAAAAGTAATCATATTCTTAGTCCCCCTAAACAAGTTAAAACAAATATTATTCTTTTAAATAAAATTCTTACATATTCAGCAAAACAAAAAATCTAAGCAAATCCCTCTCTTTAATATTCTACATTACGGAGTTTAGATATTTTACTCGTAAAACAGGGATCATAGAAGGATCAACATGTATTTTTAAACTTAGTAGCCTGCCTCTTGCCTGCATTGCATTATTAGTTATTACAAATAACACATAATTCATATTGAATAACTTAATTCGAATTCATGCCCTTGGTTACTCTCTTTTGCAAACTGTACGTTACAGTGTAGTTTTTAATTTAATAAACAATTATACATTATTTAAGATATAATATATAATTATATTGAATACCAAAACCAACCAAGTTGAAAACGAACTTGCTCACTATAGGTAGGTTCCGTACTACTGCAAAGATGACGAAAGATAAAAAAAAGGAAGGTTCCGTATTTGATCTGTATTTAATGTGTATGTTAGTCCATTATTTCGAAGATATTTACGATGTTCATTTTTTCTGCAAATTTTAGTTGGAAGGTTTTAGTATTAGAATTCATTACATTCAATAGATTTTATTACAGAGTTTACTTGCACAGTTTAACATTTATGTGCAGTGGACATTGATAAGTGAGAATAAAACTCATATTTTTTTTATAGTTTTTTTGTTTTGTTTTTGTATTTATGATAACTGGCTATATATTTATTGGTTAAAATTCATACCATTATAAATATAAAACCATTTCATACGGAATCCTAAAAATAACCAATCACTGGATGCAGCCTATCCGCATATTACGAAGTCCTCAAACATAATACGAGGCCAATACAATGGCTATGTGCAAGATTACGGAAGACGTATTCTTAGCCAGCTATAAAGACAGGTAGGGCGACATCCACGTAGCGTTTAGCTACCTCTTACTGCAGCAAAATAAAGCAAGACCAGCTGCTTATTGTATCGCTGACAGCAAAGCCGGTGGTGCCATTGTGGGGCTCCTTGAAAGATATAATACCGGGTAACAGCGACTTGATCTGAGACGCAACAATGCATCGTCATTATTTTGCGCTTAGAGTCACGAGTCCTTTTTTTCACACCATTTCTTCAATCTTAGTCGCGTTATGATAAAATGAAATACAGATTGAATTATTAACACTGACTTTTTTACCCAACTGAAGAAATCGGTTATATTTTTCGAGTGTATGTACCTATGTATATTTCTAAGAACGTCTATAGCTTAAACCGCTTGACGGATGAGACGTATGAAGTGTCACTCATTAGATTCGTCTCAGCTGTAAGAGTGACAAACGATATATTTATACAACATCGTCAGCGAAAAAAATGGTGGATAATAAACAAAAAAAAATAGAATTTTTAATAGTAGTTTTTAGGGTTCCGTATCCAAAGGGTAAAACGGACCCTATTACTCCTTCTCCTACCACCCTAGGCTGCGCTGTCCGTCCGTCGGTCCGTCCGTCCGTCCATCCGTCCATTCGTCAATCCGTTCGTCCGTCGGTCCGTCCGTCCGTCCGTCCGTCCGTCCGTCCATCCGTCCGTCTGTCACCAGGCTGTATCTCATGAACCGTGATAGTTAGACAGTTGAAGTTTTCACAGATGATGTATTTCTGTTGCCGCTATAACATCAAGTACTAAAAAACAGAATAAAATAAATATTTAAGGGGGCTCCCATACAACAAACGTGATTTTTTGCTCGATATTGATAATGGCAACAGATAGACTCATGAAATATTCACAGAATATTTAGTTATATATTCACTTTAATAAAATTAACTAAACTAAAATAAAACAAATATTTAAGGGGGCTCCAAACGTATACAACAAACGTGATTTTTTGCCGTTTTTTGCGTGATAAGACTCGCACTTGGCCGGTTTTCTTATATTTGAGATAATAAATTTCTAGTTACATTAATTTGTTTTTATATATATATATGAGAGGGGGACAAACGAGCATGTGGATCACCTGATGGAAAGCAATCACCACCGCCCATAGAGATCAGCAACATCAAGGGGTCGCCGATCCATTGCCAGCCTCATACTCCGTCCTTTCTTTCTGATGACCTCACTCACCCGCAGAAACACAACAACCCTCAAGGGACTTGTTATTTGGCTGCGGTATTCTGTGAGGTAGAGGTACTTCAATTTTATGAATAAATATTAACGATGGATTATCTACGTCTGTTTCTAATGATGTAAATATAATTTACTTCTGGTTACAAGATGAAATTAGGGCCACTTAGATAATCCGATAATAATGTCAGTCACCACCAATATTTGTTTAAAGATTGCCAGACTCTATTAAAAGGTGCCTTTATTAACAACATGCTCAACTTTTTTAATGTGATCGCATCTTTGAATATAGATCATAACAGCTGATCCAAATTACCCGCATGTTACATAAAGCTTCAAAGACGACGCAAATAAACAAACAGGTATGTCATAACCTACTCATAATAATAAAGAATAAAAAGAAAATATCTCTACAAATTCCCTTTGTGTGCTTATCCTTGTGTAAAGGTTCTCAAAAAACCAGCACAAAGCAACTTTGTTTAGTACGCGGATTTTAGTTCTGCCTGACACGAACATGGCTCAGCCGTATTTTATTGAAATCATCGTTGCTTGGTGCTCTGGATTTCTGGGACTCGAAAAGTTAATGAAGTGTACCACGGACACTTTACCCGTGTCAAGCTGTCAAAAACACGTCATAATTCACATGTTTTTGTTTTTTAACCGATCGCAACGTCGATCTCTATTAGGATAACGAAAGATGATAACGTGTGCGGAATCTAAATATAATGTTTTTCCCGAAATACTCTGCGAAATGGCCTGTCATTTCGTGTGAAGAATGAAAAAGGTAGAAGAAGTGGAGGCGAGAACATAATACTACACTAATTTGTGTGTTACCTACGTGGAAACAAACTGTATATTGTGATACGGTGTCAGGGCACATTAACATCAGGCTGGCACCGGCACCACCTTGCCGCGTTCGAGCTCGGGTTTCGCAGAAGCGCCTCACTTGACGCTCATGGATATCTGAATTTTTGGCTTACATCAGCTCACGTTATGTTTTTTGGTATAAAAGGATTATGTACTCTGACTACAATTAAGTTTTATAATAATAGTCCGCATTTTTTGAAGCAAAAACTTCTTTAGCAGCGTTGTGCACTTTTTGGTAAAAAATGTTAAACTAGCGTCAGGACACGTAGCCTGATCGAAAATTCGTAAGACGGAGGGTGTACTTAGACCGCCGGCGCGGCGGCGTAGGAGAGGAAGTAATACCCCCCCCCCCCCTCTCTTTCTACCGCGCGTCGAAAATGTATGCCTACTTTGCTATTTATTTTTAATGTAATATAGGTACATTGTCATGATTGTGTACGATAGCGCATATATGATAGTACTTTTATACTGATAAATAAAGTAATTCGTATAAAATTATTCTCTAACCATTCCAAAATATTCAAAAATGCACAACGTTAATGTTCAAGTTTTCACTTCTGCCGGCACTCCCGGAGTGCAAACCTTTTTTTTTCAAATTGTGAGAGCTGATTTATTCATCTGCTGTTTCTAGGCCTATTTATAGACGCTCAATACAGCGAGTAAATTATCACTTACTTATTGCTACTTGCTTTGATAACAGCTCAGACTGTACCAATGACCACGCTTACTTGAAGGAACTCAACAAATTTTCGGGTAATTGTTACTTGGCTGCGATATTCTGCAACATAGAAGCACTTTTACAAGCCTTTATTTAGTTTCATCGAGGTATCTGTAATCTAACTATCAAGTTGTGTGTAAGTGGCTCATCAAGATCTAAAGCCAACCTCGCCTGCAAGGGGTGCACCCTGCCGACTTTCGAAAGAGGCTCAGGCGTAAGAGAGGTAGGGTACAGCGTATTTGTAAACTGCCCGACTGGTGAACACCTCACAGACCTACACCTAACAGAATACTGCTCCCTTGAGGGTTGTTGTATTTCTGCGAGTGAGTGAGGTCACCAGAAAGGAAAGTGTTGCTGCAACGTTGGCAGCAGCACGTGAGAGTTAATATGGCTGCAGTAACAGCTTCACATCAGGCGGTCCGTAGGTGTACTTGTATGCCACCCGACGTAGTACAAAACAAAATGTCAAATTTGACCTACTTCCCAGTGTCCGATTATGCTTATCTTTAGCACATTTGGGTTGTTGTGTGCGACAATACATGATCATGTAAATGCTACTATTATAAATCCAATATGGTGATTACCACATAGGGGTATTTATAATTTTAACATTAACACCGACGATATGGAAATCAAATGAAAGGGCTTGGTAAGCGGAACGCGGTAAGTAGGTAACTTTTTAGTTTTTTTATTAAAAGCTAATAAAAACTTGTTTTCAGAAAAATAAATGTGTTTCTTCTTGTTTTACAGTCAAATTAAAGTCGCGGACGCAATCTATAACATAGTCCATATATATATAACATATAATATATGTATAAGTAAGTAATGTAAAAAAGGTAAAGTTTGTGAGGTTGCATGGAGCCATAGCCAATTTTGATTTGTTTTTTACAAATAGACAGCCACGTTATTTGTCATATGTGTCATCTATATATATATAAAAATCAATGCCACTTTTCGTTGTAATTTGATAACTCAAGAACGGGCTCACCTATCCAAACCAAATGTTTAGGTTTTGTTCGGACTATTTAGTAGATTGTTTATGTGAAATTTGCACAAAATCGGTAGAGCGGTTCTTCATTTATCACATTTTTTGTAACAAATGAATTCAATAAACGGCGGATCATTTTGTTAATGGGGATTTTGCTGTCAAATTGAAACTTTTTTCAGATGGGGATTGTGCTGTCAAATTGAAACTTTTTTCAGTGTTGACAGTACAAGCATGTTGTTATGTCATTCATGCGGTCATTTCATTTTGGACGTGCTTCGACTTTATGTTGCCTGTTCCAGAGTCGGTACCAGCCGTTTGTTTATTCATGCTCAAAATGGATAAAGTTTTAAAATAGCTAGCAATTAATAAAATATTTATTGTTTGAATAAATAAATAAATAAATATTGTCAGATAACTTACACAGCGCCATCTAGTCCCAAAGTAAGCGAAGCTTGTGTTATGGGTACTAGACAACTGATAAACATACGTAAATACATTTTTTTTTGTAAATACATACTTATGATACATAGAAAACACCCAGACCAAGACAAACAGACATGTTCATGCACACAAATGTTTGTACTGTGTGGGAATCGAACCCACGAGCGTTGGTGTCGAAGCCGCGTCATTGACCGCTACGCTACCGAGCTCGTCAAATAAATGAATTTAGTGTTCCAATTTTTTTTTTATTATTTCACTTTATACGTAGCGAAGCACGTACCGGGCCGCTAGTAGGCTATATATATTAACCAGAAAAATTAAAAGAAGTTTTTCGTAAACCCGAGCGAAGCCGCGTTTGGAAGTTAGTATATAAATTTATCAAAAAATGAGTGTGGATTTTCATCCACAAAAAACAACAAACAAAAAACGAAAGAGTAACAGAACACTAAATAAAATTGTTTAAATTTTTGTATGTCTGTATATATACGCAAATGTCCAATACTACTGAACAGATTTTTTTCACAAATAGATTAAGCTCAATATCGAGCATCTAGGGTTTGTTTTATTGAATTTTTATTTCAATGAAAAAAGTTATTGTCTTTGAAATTAATTAAATGAGGTTAAAAATGCATAGCAGAAGTCACTAAAGGGGTCGAAATTGCACGGGAATGAAGTCGCAGGTAAAGTACTACGAGTAGCTAGTATAATATAAAGTCAGTGACAAAACTTCATCGACTGTGATAATCAACAAAAAATGATTAATTGGTCATATAATCTTTTTTACCTTTTGTAATCAGCAAATGTCTGAGCAATATAAAAGCAGATGTCTTTATTGTAAGTCACGGACAACAAAAAGTATTTGCTGAGGCGAAACATGCAAAAAACATCCGAAATTTTGCAGCGCACGTTAGACTTGCACCGCTACCTGCTATTTTGTGACATCTTGACATAGGGTTGTTACTTTTTTAGTTTTGCATAATTTAATAACTTAAATTCATCCTTCACTTATTTTGAATATTTTTATATCACCATCTAAGTATTAAATCAAAATTGATTATCGTTAATATGTACAAATTGTGATTTGTTAATTTAGAAAAGGACTGTAATTTTTTATACAGTTTCTTTTCATAAATACATTTTATTAATGATAGATTTTCTCACTTTTTTACTTTCTTGACCTATCATTTAGTTTAATTTACACTTTAGATCGCAATGAGGTGTCAACCCTAAAAGCTTCATCTGCCACTTGAACGATCGAAAGGTACGACGGCGCGCCGGTATCAGGAAGGAATGTACAGTGGGTGACTTGAACAGTTCCTGTCCCATTCGCACTTGACCGGCATTCCATAAGCTAAATTTGTGTGCCATCTCATTCGTACACACCAACATTTTCAATACTTACCTGCGTAAAATGATATACATCTGTTGCGGTATTAACCTCTCGCTTACACTTGAGCCTTGGAATGAATTGTTGATATACACATCTCGCTCTGGCGTCTCATGAACAGGGGGTAGACGGTGTTGGCACGCGCTTGTGTTGGTGTTCGTTTATTTAGTGAACTTGGAAGCTCGCTTTCGTGTTTGTGCATAGGGTGTCGGGTTTGTTTGTGTGCGTGAGTTGTAGAGGCGCGACATAGCTTTGCCGTCTCCATGACTTAAAAGTTTTGTATGGAATGGGACCAGAGAGCTAGTTCTGCGCCGGCCGGCACGCCTCATGGACGTGTGTGGGACGCTCGCGCCCAACTTCTTCGAAATACTACGAGTACAAAAACTTGTTTTATAAAAGAACATCATTCAAAGTTTTGCGTTAATATTTTTGTTAATTGGATACTTTTCTTCAATTAAAGTGATCATCTACTCGCCGACATTGTGATTTGTTTGTTTTTTTGTGAAACTGCAACGTGTTTGGTTCAACGGACTACGGAGGAGGTTGGTCGTCATGTATAGGCCATTGTGCATCTACCGAATAACTCCAGCATAATTTGTCTTCAATAGTTTTGTATACCTACCTACAATTGACAGATTTGGCAAATATTTGATTTATAGTCTATTAAAATTTTATGGTTTCTTTTAACCCAATTAAATATAAATATATAATTATTTATACCTTACTTAGCTATAAAAATAATTATTTATACCCATAACAATTGGTTGTGTTACTAAACCAACAAGTATATAAAATTAACATCTTTATTATTTGTCAAATTTCGAATTATGACACATATCTTTTATTAACAATTATTCGATACAACATATTTTACCAAAACTTGTAAGTTTCATCGAGATAGTTCTGCTACAAGAGCAGTTAAATTAGTTTTCTTTACATCATTCCAAGTTATAAGCAAGAACATTCTACAATAACAATAACTTTTGGACGAAATTGAAACTACGAAACAGAAATAGAATTTCAATTAGATAAGTAAACAAGTAATCTGCTGCCATCTCTGGTTCTCGGATCTGTAGCTCTGAATACTGACGAGTTGAACAACCTTAGTGTAAAAATAGACAGAGCAGAGACAGTTAAAATAAAGAAGACGCCGATTTAGGCCTATTGATGGTTAGAAATGAATTCATAACAACCTTTATTATCAAAAACAACTTTATAATTATGTATTTACCCATTAAATATATCAATTAAACTACTCAAAGTCATTATTTTAACTACCCAGGACCTAAAAAAATCCATGACCAGGATGTCACCAGTCATGGATTTTTTAGTAGATATGTTTATGTAAGTACTTGAAGAGGTATGATTGTTGCATCGAATAATAAAACAATTTTTCATAACAAGTTGTTTAAAAATATCAACAATCAATGCTAAAAAATATAATCTTAAAAGTTGGTAAAATGCTCATGCTTAGGTACATTTTGATGTGAATTTCACTAGCATGGACATATCATTTTAATTCGAGAAAACAGTTTCATGTTAATGTTCATACATACCTATACTATTATAATATTATTGAAAATGTATTAAGTAATAAGAAAGAAGTATGCGCAAAATATATTTGGTTGCATCATGGATTTCTTTCACATCAAAATGGAATGCTCTTCATTTAAACTCATAAAGAGCTCGAGCATTCCCAAATTGCACCCACGTAAAAGACTATAATAATAGTTATCTTGTGTATAGACAACTCTCCTATAATCCATCAATAAATAATGACTGTGGAGATCAATCCTACTGTTAATTGAATTTGAGATCAGTATAGAGAAACAAAATGACTAATATAACTATAGTCAAATTAAGTCTGATTTATTATATTGATAAAAGTAATGGTCAAAATTCCAATTGGAAATTTCATATCAACTGTTCGAAAATATAGTGTTATTACTTAATTGTCCATCATCAAACTATTGATAAGCTACTAAAGAACCAAGAAAGAACCCTTCAACTAAAGAAAATATATCACATATGCTACAGGGCTTCATACTTTAATTTGGTCATATCCAAGATAATTATATATGACCAGTGGTTTTTGATATCTGTATTGCGCAATGCAGACTCTATTCTGTAAATAATATTTAGATATATAGTACATTTAAGATCATTATTGATTGCAAATCAAGATTTGGAAAGAGCACATAATATATAACATAGGCAAGTAAAGCACGAATAATAATTATGAAATAAACAAATACATAATTTATCTACTTTGTTATCCGTTATTTTACAAACCATTCCACAGCACAGGTTAGCTGAAAGAGATCTCTTAAAGAGTAAGCTCGCCTTTACATAATAATATTATGTACATTACCTGTACTGTATAATTTATATGCAATAAATAATAAAGAATATCTCCTTGGTAGTACAAAAACAAATGCACATAATTAGAAATTAATGGATTATATAAATAACAACTATAATAAGTATATATTTGTTACACAGAAATCTCGAATGAACATGCATCTATTATATAAATATAAGCGATAAAAATGTTTCACTATTTCTTTATATTTTTTTTTTAATCGCGTACTTTAAGTGTAGGTAACGAGTACTCCATTGTCCATACTCCAGGAACATAGAGTTTCAATGGAAAAGGGAAATAATTTATGTTACTCTTATCGAAGACGATGGTAAATAATTTTAACAAAAAAAACGACTCCAAACATTACTCTACATTTATGTATGTAGATACAGGCTGATGATAATGATGATGAAAAAAATATGGAACCAGTCTGGAAGTATATATACTCTTTCAAATAAAAATCGGTTGTCTGTAAAGTCGGTTTACTGACGATAGTTGAACGTGATAACGTCATAAGAAAATACTGAAGGAATGTTTGCATTTTTCAAAAGAAAATTTTAAAGGAACGCCTCAGAGCGAGGTAACGCCGCATGAGTCATGTTTTTTCGTGCGTGCAGCCGGCTCCATCGAATCAATTTGAAAAAAACTTTTGACGTGACAACGTCTATAAGACGTTGTCACGTCAAAAGTTTCTTTCAAATTGGTTTAGAAATGACGGAGTAATTAAATAACAAACATTAAAAAAAAATACACCCGAATTGAGAACCTCCTCCTTTTTTGGAGTCGGTTAAAAATAATCGTAAAGATTCTCAATTTTAAGCAATGGCTCATGCTAAAATATAGTCTATTTTGTCTACACTGATAAATGTGGAGCCTGGTGCTCATGATGTGCCGTTTCTCGAAATGGTCCCCCGAGATGAAAATTTTGTGTAGAGAATTTTAGAACAATTGCCGTAAGTTAGGGCATATGCCTGGGAAAGCAGATAGTACGGTCGTGCAAGAAAATCGTCTAAACCCCTGTCTTAATCTGAAAAGTACAGATGAATATCAATTTAAAGGCGGTAGACCAATTATGCCTTAAGAAGCTCGATGGTGTCGTTGCGCGTGTCAGTCTAATCGATGACACGGAAGTTAAGCAACTCTAGATAGATAAAACAATGTTTATCTATCTTGAGTTCATCCATGCTTCGGCGGGCACCTTCGGTCCCAGCTGCTGTCATTAGATGACAGACGTTAAGCCAAGTCACTTTATACAGCTTGAAAACATTGGCCTCCGCCAACCCACAGTTGAACAGCGTAGCTCTAAACCCGTTCGATTGAGGCAAGACCCGTATCCCAGCAGTGGGATAAGTATATATTTTGACGACGATGAACCCACTTATGTTGCACATTGTATATAGACATGTAGCCAGAATCAGAAGGAACATGATCGAATTTCAGAAAAAAGACAGAAAAATGTAATGCTAGTACCTAAATTCACTAAAATTTTCATTTAGATATCTCATGTATTTCATATTATTATCGCCACCATTTGTATCAACAGATACCATGATCTATAATAAGAAACAAAGAAAAAAAAACAATAAATTGTGAAACTGCAATTTAGTTCCCATTTCGTCAGAACCAATTACCAATAAACGATGTCAACCAAAAAGCCAATAGCGATGTCCGTTGCGTAGTTCGTAAAAATCTCATTTGATATTACGGCAAAAGTTTACCCCGTAGATATAAAAGTGGCCATAACGGCCCCTTACAATCGTCCGAAGAATTACTACTATCGGCACACAGTTTCTCCTTGTCCTAAACAATTGATATGTCTATTTGTATCAATAATACTAGAGGCAGACATTTACGTGCACTCCGTACGTGTACAGAATCTAGCGAGAATCCCTGACTGGCGGTTGGTGCGGCGTCATATCTGTTAGAACTATTGATGGCTGTGGGGAGAAAGTGTTCCTTTAAGATTTTGCTTTTCCTGTAACAAGTGTTGTGTAATTTCTTCTAAGATGCTTTATTTTCTTTGTAACTTTTATATACCTCACGAAGCATGCTTTTATTATATTGAGTTTTAATTGATTTTGTTGAGCAAAATCAATAGAAAAGTGTATTTATTCTCTTTTTTGTAATAGGCTGTTATTTGTAGTGTCTGTTGGAATACCAAAAAGAAGGAGATTAAAACATAAAAATTCGTTATTGTTATGAGCGAATTTAGGAATCACAGCCATCCATATCATCTTGAAAATTGGCGATCAACCACAGTATGCTTTTTAAGACATTTTCTACCACGAACTGAGAAATTGTGGAATCAACTTCAATCATCAATATTCCCAAATAAATACGACATAAGCCTTCAAGAACAAAATCAATTTTTCCCTTAAAAGGTTGGCAACGGATCGGCGTCACCTTGGTGTTGCTGATTTCTATGAGTGTTGGTGATTACTTTCCATTAGGTGACCCACATGCAAGCTTGCCCCCTTCTTATTAAAAAAAATCACAATACAACAAAACTTTGAAGAGCCATCTATTGAATTTTTGTTAGAACAAGTTACCTTAAACGTAGTACGATGCCATGGGCACACATAAACTCAAGCCCGCATACATTATATTCAAAAATGTCTTTAGCGCCATTTATATGTAAATCATGTACCAATATGACTCGGTTATCATCATTATAAATCCTTTGAAAACGGCTATCGATCTTCATAATTACCATTCGCTTTAGGTTTAGAATTTAAAGAGCTATTTTATGATGATTTTGTCATTATCTTTGAATAAGTTATTAATATAACATTATGAGGAGCTCGATGGCGTCGTTGCGCGTGTCAGTCTAATCGAACACGCAAGTTAAGCAACATAAACCGTAGTCTGTCCATGGATGGGTCTTTTTTATCTCGAGTAAGTCACAGCACGGTAGGTCGTCGGTCCCGGCTGTTGTCATTAGACGACAGTTGTTAATCCAAGTCAGTGGCAAATAGGCGGCTTGAAACACTGGCCTTCGCCAACCTGCAGTTGAGCTGCGTGGTGGGGTATGCTCTAAGCCCCTTCTCTTGAGGGGAGACCCGTATCCCAGTGGGATGATTAAGGGTTGACGATGACGATAACACTATCGTCATAGCAGACTTTTACATAGGTGGATCAAATACAAAAGACTAAACAGTGTAGGTATATTTTTGCATAGTTATAAACTACGTCGGTTGGCAGACAAGCATACGGGCCGCCTGATGCGGTTACCGTAGCTATATTAACGCTCGTACTAAGAAATATTGCTCGCGCTACTCCCGCTATGCCCTGCGCCCAAATTTTCTTTCATCCAAAGTTTGTTAATAAAAATAATACAGACACAATAATATAATTAATGAGAACCAATTGTGAAAGTTAAGCAATGTCGACAGTAGCCTATCTATGCATGGGTTTAATAACTGGTGCGTACGAGTTAACGTCGGTACCGGCTGTTTTTATTAGATGTCTGTCAGTGGTGGTTTAGAACGTACTCTACCACATTAGTCAAGAGGTAGACACTAGAATCATGCAAAGTAACTTTAGCTGCTAAAGTTACTTTGTCATGTGGTATCACGACACGGTGTGCTAATCACGATCCCTATGTGGAAGAAATATGGATAAGTACAAAAAATATTTGCGTGATTGTTCAATTTCGAACAGCTAGGCAAAAATGATCATTTTTGTGGTCAAATTAATGGTAAAAAATTTAAAACATGTTTATATAAACACCCGTAATCATGATAAAACTTAGAACGGTGTTCACGATTAAATGCGTTTGCAACGTTTCATGGTAAGCATTGAGGAATTCACTCTATAGGAACCAACATTAAGTGCAACCACCGTGTCATTATAAAACTTTAAATCTGTTATTACATTAAAATGCATGTGCTAAAGTTTGTAGCTGCACTGTGGACCGATAAATATTTTCTTGTTTAGATCCGTGATGTCCATTCAGATCATACTCACCATAAAAATGCATTGTTATCGGAACTGAATTAACATGTACAAAGTGTCAGTTGAAAGTTTATTCTATCCCGGAACCAAGATGAAAGGTATTATGCTCCATCACTAGATCCTAATCATTATTTATCTATAATCTGATTACTGACATCATTTCAATGAGCCCAAACCGATACTTCTGCTATAATTTAATGAGAAGTTGGATGTTCTGCATATTTCTGGTAGTGCTGTAGAATTTGATCTAGCTTACCATGTTCTTTTTATTAATTTCGAATAGATTAGGCCCATGAAAGTTCCTTATAAAATAGAAAAGCATGAATATAATATGAAGCAACTGATGATCTTCAAACGGCTGGACAGAATTTTTTGAATAATAGATAAGAATCTTCCGATCACGTCTGCCTTCAAACAAAAAAAACTCGCATCGAATCGATCCATTCGTTTAAAATCTACGACGACATAGATGGACACAATATAATTTAAAAATTAGAATAAATTTATGAAACATTTTAATGAAATGGTACGAGTTTAGCTTTCAAAATTTGAACTTTCATTTGAACTTAAAACAAACTTTGCAAGTTAAATGAAAGCTTATAAAATAGTCGATAACAATAAATGCTGACACACGAGTGGAAAAATTATCACTATACCTTGTCCAACCATTTATGACATAAGCCGCGCCTATAAAGTTCCATAATCATTGACAGGCAACCATAGACAATAAAATGTCATACTTCATGAAGTATTGCATTGTTTTGTCTATGGCTGCGTGTTAATAATTGTGTAGGTACTTCATAGGGTAGCTTATGTCAAAAGTAAAATAAATAAGTGGACAAGGTGTACAAATTCTTGGACTATGAATATTCCAAGAAATTTTTTTTTCGTTTCAAGAAAAATGCGACGGCAAGTTGTGATATAAGTTAAGGAAGCCCATGCTTTGAAAATTAATAATAATTTTCTAGTTATTTCTCATTGGATGTTTGTGTGAATCCCTTTGAATCCTTGCAGAACATTTCTTGAGGTTGCGGTTGGGGAGAACCAATAGCTCCGTTAGTACCATTTAATTGATTTTGTACTCCAGAAACTAATTAGACTTGAGGTTTACGTAACCGAACAGTATTAATAACTTTAGTGTGTTAGCTCTGACACAATCTCATCTTAGTAATCCATCTTGATTAACAAAATTATTAATAATGTTGTCTTATGACTTCATTACTTGGATATACGCTGTCAATTATTGTAATAGACGAAGGGATAAATCCAAATCAGAACAGATAAGTACAAATGTTATTAAGTATGTACCTACTTACAGGACTCATTTTGAAGTAATATTCTGCATGCATTTTTTATTTTACATGCGTCGTCTATTGAGGAATAGACGACGCCATCTCTTAAAACTACATTTTCAATTCTATTAAATAAGGAACTTGGTTTTACAAGTAAAACATAAAAATAGGATCATCTTTGAGCCAAAGCTAACCTCACCTGCGCGTGATAATTCATCATTTATTAAAGAGGTTTTGGCAAAAAGAGGTGAAGTAGGTACAGCGTAAACGTTTGTAGATTACGATCATTGTGTATCATCAGGCGGGCCGTATGAAAAATTACTTAAATTCTAATATGCAAAGCCTCCTTCATTTTATTACATAGGGAACCGCTATACACGAGAATACCAGTTCACTTAGATTTTTTTTTCTTTTTTACCTGAGACATTAATACATAAGAAGCTTTACTTGTGCGTATAATTAAACAAGTTATTGTATTCGTCTCACCATCCATATTTTTAGGGTTCCGAACCTCAAGGAAAAACGGAACCCTTATAAGATCACTTTGTTGTCCGTCTGTCTGTCTGTCTGTCTGTCTGTCTGTCTGTCAAGAATTTATATGTCGAGAATGCGTGGAGGTATCAAGCTGAAATTTGAACTGTATACTCAGGTCCACGGTCCCATTAAGTTAAAAAAAAATCAAACTGCTAAGTTTACGTAGAAAAAAGTTACGGCCGTTTATTCAGCAAAAAACGCATATTTCGACACACTCAAAGGAATCAATACCTATAGGGTACTTCCCGTTGACCTAGAACTATGAAATTTGGCAAGTAACATCGTTATAGACTACAAGTACAGGAATAAATCTTAAAACTATACATTTGTAAATAGATCTTAAAAAATAGGGGGTCTATATTTTTATAGGGTGTCGAAATTTCAAATTGAAACTACTAGTTCAAATGGGGTATCATATGAAAGGGCTTGATGTACACATTGCAAAATATATTTTATTTATTTTTTTCGACGCATTATTTCTTATTTATAATGAAAAATATCAAATTTAATAATGATACTACATACCTACGGAACCCTCGGTGGGCGAGTCCGACTCGCACTTGTCCGGTTTTTTTTATGAATAACATTAGATATGATATTTCCATGTTATTTGTATTTGAATCCCTCCCACTATCGGTTCACCGATATTTATTCAGTTCCCTTGCTAAGGAGCTTACATTTCGCTGCTATTACAGTATTGTATTAATAATTCAAAGCGAATTTGCAGGGCTCGTGCCGTATCTCTTCTGGGCAGCCAATTTGTTCACCAGGATTACCTACTCCACATTTACGCAACCATTGATTGCCCAACTTATTCTTAATTACCGTTTAAATTTCTCACACAATTTCGATTTGCAATTCAGCAGGTAATAGTATTATCTTGACCGTTAGATCGGATTTATTTGCCTTAAACAGGATCAGCATTTTAATGATACGCAACAGGAGATTTCAAAATGTATGTAAATAATACTAATATATTTAATAACAAAGACCACAACCAAAGTTAAATTAAGACTGAATGTATGTATACGGTATGTATGTAGACCACTTTTAATCAATCTGACAACGTTAAGTATTGTTAGCTATAATTCGATTTTAATCATGATGCTCTCATCAGTCTTTCAAAATTGAGGAAATAGCTACCCTATCCTCCTAAAATCATCATCTCACCGCACCATTAGAGTGAAAGTTGGTTGAACCCGATTATCCATGTTAATAAATCATTAACATTCAAAATCCCCACGCAGACATTCCGCCTTATCTAGAGATTAATTAAGCTCAACTAATACTAGCACATCATAAGATTGAAAACGATAATATACATCGCAATTGTTATTTAAATTCAACCAAAACGTTAATTTAGTTAACGAAGATATGTCGGCTGATATTTTTACGCGGTTTAATGGCATGACATGGATACGGGTTGAGGAGGAAACATCAAGTATTGTGTTACGGGCTCACTGGTCTTTATCGAGGCGAAATTTCATTATACGTACCCCTATTCAATTGGAACACCTTCGCACAATTGGGAGGGCTGCCTCAATGGGTTGTCGGATGAAATTTCTTAACATTCTTCGCTCATAATGAGCGGAGCCTGTCGTGCAATAGACAGCAGTAACGGTGTAATCGTATTGCGAAACGAGATCGACAGATATTAAAGAAGATTAAAATCTGCTAAATGAGCACTTATTACACGCCAATGTTTCCGAAATTCTTAAAGTATAACTACTTTTGGTAACGAATTATTTTTGCCATTACAAATTCAAAATTTGATACTGCTTAGATTTTATTTGGCGTATATTGTGTTACTTTTGGTATTATTAATCCAGAATCATTGTAAAAGTTTTGGCAAATTTAACGAATGGGGCAAGAATTTTAACAAGTAAATATGCAGTAAAAGAGCGTTGAGATTTATGACGTAGTAAGTACTATAAATCAGATACAATGTAGTGAAAAATATTATATAAAACGAACTCCTATCAGAGTCAAGTGGGCTTGTACTGAATCACTAGTAATGAAGACATCATTAAAGAACCGGTTGAAATGGCCAGCGACCTGCGCCGCAGAGGCTCAACCACTCAGTTTTTTCTCAGAATAACGTCGTGCGGACAGGCCGAAGTGAATCATTAAAGCCATCATTAGTTGGAAGTTTTTATTCATTCCACCAAACCTAACAAAATTCATAAAAGCAATCATTAATCATAAAACTGAGGATTTTATTCAAGAAAGAAAGGCTCGGGAACCTTATAAGCTTCGAGTGAGCCCTTATCACATATCCTTTGGGATATAAACAAAATAGGAAGCGAGTTTAAACGCCCTGATACCCTTTAAGTATTATTTGAAAGCGAGGAGATTTAAAATATTTACTTGTATTGCAAAGGATCTGTTGTCAATTGAACAAAAATCGCTCATGCGATAAACCAGCATCATTAATCATTTCAAATAAAATTTCGAAGCCCTATAGACGACAGTCACTAAGCTCGTACTTGCACATAATAAAAGGGTCCTAGAATAAAATTATGTATTTGGCAGTTAGTTAAAAAGTTTTTACGGTTTGGTACACATTTATATTTCTTTGTCATTGATCTTCTATCCAACAATGTTCTAATGAAAAGGAAGCATTTTTTTTAAAGTTTGCCGTTATTGATTCTATAATTATAGATAAAGTCCAATAATAGGACGAAATCTTTGGATCTAAAGTTAAATAAGATAATGGATTTCGATTCTTTCATATATTATTAAGTACTCGTTACTGCTACTCTTGATCAAATTTTCGGTAATTTTTGACAGCACATTATTATGTAACAACTTTAAAATTAATTCAGATTGTGCTAAGCGAAACAGATTTTTATGCGTTTTAACCTAACCATAAAGATTTATTTAATAGCTTGTTGATTAATATTTAGTGCAAATGAACTCATCATAACTATCAAATTAAATGGTTTTCTTTGAAATTTTTGCATATCAAATGACACACATCTGTACCCTATTCACTTACCCTTTTTTGAAGCTGTTATCTATTTAATTCATCTGGAGTCTTTCAAGGGGCGATCCCTGACCGCATTCAGGAAAGATATCGGTCACATGATGAAGGGCCGGCCATAAAGGATCAAGTTAAATTTACCAGAAGACATTTATTTATTCGCCTATATTCAAGTTCTAGATAAACATCTCCACAGAAAACTGTTTGACACGCGACAATTTTTCCATGGAAGATTTGGTTTTCAATTGAATAATAAAAATATTTGTAATAAAAACATCATTATACAAGATTTGATAGGTAGTCGTCTAAATCGCTGTAGGTAGTAGATTTAGAAATTAAACTAGCGCTGCTTGATACCAAAAAAAAATGGTCTCAACTCAACTGAGCTTTGCGCCTAAGCTAGGCACGACATTGGTTTTCTACGTGTAGTTTTAATAACTTGTGCCAAAATAAAAAATAAAAACAAATCACTATTTTATTTCATTTAATTGATGCTTATACAATTTTTAAAAAATATGAATATTTAACAAACTAAATTAAATATAAAACTTAAGAATTACTTACGGCCTTGGCTAATTTCATATTTGTGTGAACATTTGTAGGAATATGATATATCTACTAACTTCGTAGACATATGACATATAAATATGACATTTGAATCAGATCGTTTGAATTATATACCAGATAATATATATTCTCTATATTGCCATAGAGTTAGCAAAACCAAATCTAATGTACTCATTTATTTTGACTGTCTCTACACTTTTAACATAGGTTCGTATTGTGTAAACAAAAAACACACAAACAGGGATAATTCTCATTAAATTTCATTTGACCTGAACAGGGAAGCATTACAGCAATTAAAAATATCATCTAGACGGGATAAAGGGCGTCCAATCAACCCCTGCACATCCATGCGGTTTTCATTACCGAGGTGCGCGTAATGCCATCGGTGGCGCAGTAATGGTTTTCATAGCCATTATCCTACCCCACAACATACATTTTTTTGAATGTAAAACCAACAAGCAAGAATTGTCATTTTTATTGTGGAATGGGCGTATGTTGACGTTTTTTACTTCCCCATAATTTCTTTTTATTGGTTCTATTATATTTCTATTCGTTGGGACTGTGACATTTGTTCAAAACATTATGTTAGTTGTTTTTTCTCCTGCTTTTTCTGAAGTCCTTATTGATATAAGGACCATAGCCATAAATCCTCCCAAATTGATTTTGCCAAATCTGTCAATATTTGCAAATTACATACTTGCATAAAAATACTAATAACGAAATTACAAAGTATATCTTGTAGTAATAATAGCAAGTCATGCAAAATAATTTACTTTAATGCTCTACTACTTGACAACAAAAGTTCTTGCACAGATTTTTTTTTTTTGATTCCTGTGTTAAATTTGTTCTTGGAATAAACTATTCTTGCATATTAATTTTGATTTAACTAATTTGTCTAACACTTGGTAATTTATTTAAATATTTTATAGCAATGTACCGGCTTGCGTGCTATGATAGCTTTGCTTTTTTTTATTCCCGTCGCTAGAACACTAACCGACTAAATGCGACGCCGCCATTCTAGGCCTAAGTTTAGGCCTAGAATGGCAGCGTCGCAATGGAACAAGACAATAAACCTATTTTGTACCGTATTTTTGCCGTAATTACAACAAAATAATGCTGGAGTTTTAAGGTAGATAAGAAATAAGTAGTACGAGTAAATATTTACTTCATAACATATATTTTTGTTTCATTTTTCTTTGCAGTGCGAATGGTGTAGCTATGTCTTCGGACACTTTTTGAAATAAACTTTAAAATACTTTTAGTGTTTGTGAGTGAAAGTAACTGAAAATGTTGACAAATATTCGGACTATGGGTGCCTTGGCCGTAGTCATCCGGTGGTTCATCTACTTAGTGCTCGGGCTCGGCTGGCAGGTTCAATCCCAGACAGTGCAACAGACATCAGTAGTGGACAATTCCTATAATCTTTACTATGAACAACCATGCTGCACTGGAACAATTAGTAAGAGTAAATATCACATGAGGCATAGACGAGGTAAGTGGAAATGGATTTATCAGAATAATTTTGTTCTAATTAAAAATAATTTACTGTAATATCAATAAAGCAGTAGCAATTGACGGGTATTTTATGAATACAAAATAAAATATTACATTCTTATTCATCTAATTTTAAGTATATAAAATCTTTCGAAATCTCGATAGTCGTGTCATCATCATCATCATCAGGTCATTTTAGTCTCCACTACAGGAGCACGACCCTCTCTTGTCCGTCCCAGACAGAAGGAGGATTTGGCCTACACTCCCCACGCTGGCTAGACGGGTTGGGGAGGCCTGATCGATGTTTTATAATGTATTTCCCTTAGTCGCCTTGTACAACATCCACGGGAAGAGACGGAGTGATTCTATTCTAGTTTGCCGGAAACCACACGGCCAGTCGTGTCTCACTATCACAGATAGTCGTGTAGGTCTCGATTAATGGTTTAAATACTTACTACTTTACACGATTTCTGAAGTAATCGGTGTCAACCAATTTTCTATTCTGTATTCGCTAGCACACATCCAGAACCAGTCCATACAAAAAATGACCCAGAATAAAATAAAAAATACTTTTAGAACTTAAATTCGTGATACCCAGGATACGAGCAACTCACACGACTAAAAGACAAGTATGTACTATCACTAACACATTCATGGCAAACGCATTCAAGGGTACACAAAACGAGACGGAAATATAAACAACAGTAGAAGGAAGTGAGACAAAACACTTCTTTTGTTTCATTGCCCTCCGAGAGATGATGCCGCCAGCGAAGATTTTAATACAGTTGTAGTTAATATTTCTTCTGTATTCATTTCGTTTGAACTGTACTTGTCTGTACATTTTATCGGAGAAGCCAATGCAGTTCAAACTTTGCCCAACAAGTTGCAATAAAAGAAAATAACATTCTTGTTTCGCTATGTTGTGTCAGAGATAAAATGTTCTTTAAAACTTTTACTGCAAATGAATATATTTTAAGTCTATATATTTATATTGACATTAGCTTTCGCATCTTTGACCTGGAGTATCCCGATATCCAAAAATTATTTCTTATTTCACATCTACAGATATTCCTATCAATTATAAATTTCTCCGACCAGCACGATTTAGGATCTCTAACTTAGCTATTTACGAGTATATATATGATCTCCAGCCTGTTTTATATACAAATAATACAAATATATATACAATTAATAAGCATGACTTTTGATGCCTTATTTGCCATTTTGCTGTCTCTCACATTGCCAAGAGGGGAAGTCAATTTCTAAAAGCGAATTCTAAATTCCATAATTTCTACATCAACTATCTTCTTAATAAATTCTTTGTGCGTTGGAACTCACAACGCAACGCAGTCGTAGTTTTACCGCCAGGACTGCAGTGGACTTCATTGCCTATTTGGTGGTTATCGCTGTTAATCCTGGCTACACAGTGAACACAGTGGTGAAAATGTGGTGGGCCCCCAAAAAATAAAGCATGACTTTCTGGTCATCTTAATACTTTTTTTGGAAATTATAATTTCAATATCACCCATTCGGAACTAATTCTATACCAAGCCTATAAAATTTATCAGAACGCTATGAACTATGTAGCCTTTAGTAGATATGATAAGAAGGTTTCATCAATGGGCCAATACTTTTATATTATTTCGACAGATGCGATTAAAAGAACTAAATACTTTTTGACACACTGAAATAAATCTGCGATAAAAGGCAAATACAGAGCATTCATTTCAGCTTCTATAAAAAACCTGTTTAGTTACAACAGAATTTTCGATTCACGGTTCAATAAAAACAAGTAGCAATTTGGAAATCATTACTATTCCTGTTGCGGCTATCTCCGCTCCGTTGCGGAGGCGTGGTCATCCTAGACCACAATATTAATGTGAAATTTACCACTTCCATTAAACATTATGGGCTTAACCAGTTTGCTGGGGGCTTAATGAATTTGGAAACTTCTATCATTAAACCTCGTTACACTTAATGAATATCCACTAATACCGCACTTAGAATGTATTTGATTAATATACAAAACACCAATTTTATTAATCGTTATTGCTGGATACTATTTCGGTTCTCTCATTTTATTTATGTTATCAATTTCAATCTCACCGTTAATGTGTTTCACTGTATTCTTATTTACTTATTCAGACGCGGTACCTATATTTTTATTGAAGTCTCTATATATAAACATTAAGTACGATATAACCTTTATTTGTATTGTTAACAATTTTTACCCCTCTAAATAGGTTTGGGATTGCGAAATCGGGGGCTTTCGGTTCAACTCAAACGTCATCAAAAGTGTCAATCATGGATGTTTTCGAATAGCAAAACCGATTATCGGGCATATTAAGTCGGTTATTGTTATCGACAGCGGCGTCCCGTCCACCCGACCGTGAAGTAGATTAGGGCCATCATAATAATGCCATATTTTTGGCGTCAGCTGCACGCATGACATGCACGGCTCACAAGTTTATTTTTTGCTGAATTTCTTATTAAAACTCCGTTTTGCAATTCAAGACGGTGGAGATTTTTTCGCAAACATGTTTAGGGACAGGATAGGGAATTGAAAAATATTTACATATTTTTGAACCGACTATATTTTTTGGGTATAACCACTTAAAATCAAGTAAGTTATTATTTATTAGCATAAAACAACTAACGGACCCGGAAACGTTATTCTGCCATATAAATTGTCTCCTGCCGGTATGAAATATACTTTAGGGCCTATTCTCATACCTACCAAATGTAAAATACATAAAAATGTTATGACATAAAAATCGCTCGAGCCATTTTGGAAGAGTGCGACCACTAACACCGTGACAGCGGATTTTAGTAGCTTTTCGGATCTATCCGTCTGTTTATCTGCAAACGCCTCCTAAACCACACGACGTATTTTATTGCGTTTTTCTCTTTTCACTATCATGAAGAGAATGTCTTCGAAATAATCCCAAATGGGTGAGACCCGTAGCAGTCGCTAGTGTATAATAATGTAAATCTACTATATTCATTTTTCTTTCGTTTTAAGTCGCAAATAATTTAGGATACAACATGTACCTTCTCCTATATGCTTCTCCTTGACTTGGTCTACGTGATAAAAAAGCTAGGATGTCTCCTAGCTTTTTTATCACGTAGACCAAGTCAAGAGACGACTTTCTTAGCTGCTTTTCCAATGGAAGTAAGCATTACAATTTGCACGGCGCAAGGGCAAGGATACAACTGCATGAATGAACGAAAGAATCCGACAGAGTGAGTGAATGAATGAATGAAAGAAAGACTGAGTAAACGAATAAACGTGCTTTATTTGCTATAGATGTGTATAATATTGACACACAAAAGCACACATCTAGAACATTGTCGACGGACGAAAATGAGTCACTGTGATGATGTCAGGGCCTCTACTACTCTCTCTCTCTCTCTCTTTCTCTCTTTTAAAGCAGTATTAACCCAATACGATGAGCTCGGTAGTCGAATGGTTAGCAATGGCTACTTTGACTCCAAGGTCGCGGGTTCGATCCCCGCACAAAACAAACATTTTTGTGCATGAACTTGTCTGTTTGTCTTGTTCTGGGCGTTTTCTATGTATTATATGTATAATTGTATATATTTACAAAAAATGTATTTAAGTATTATACCAGTTATCTAGTACCCATAGTACCAACAAGCTTAATTTAGGACTAGATGGCGCTGTGTAAATTGTCCGGGAATATTTATTTATTTAATATGGTTGTATTACTGCAATGGAAATGTCAATCGAATTAATTGGCTATTCCCTGATACATATGAAAAATAAACAACACTATATGCATATAACAGTATCCTTTTCGTGTTTTATATTAAGTCACGCAATTTGATATAAAAATAATATTCCTTGCATTTAAAACTTACCTCATACGAAATTCATATGTAATGTTAAAATAATACTGCTTTAAGAGATTGTGGTAGGACCCCTGGGGTTATTTAGAACATCCATTATACTACGACACAGGGCCATGGCGTCTTCTAAATATCACATGAGGCACAGACGAGGTAAGTGGAAATAGATTTGATAGATTTAGGTCCATGTACGTAATTACTTCAGTTTACAGGTCAGCCCATTTCTCTCTACCATATACTCATTCATTGTCTTTCTAAAGGGCCTGCAGTGTCAAATGTCTAATTTGCATAGATCTGAATACATTCGAAATAAAATAAAACATAGCAAGCAAAACTAGCTGCTATTATGTTGCTAATTATAAGGGTTAAAGCCTTGAACGATGGTCGGGTAGGACTAAAAGGGCTGAATAAGTTTGGACGATTCTTTGGCGAGTAACCGAGAGGATGGACAAACGCTGCGAGCGTGGCCTGTCATTAGTGAGGGCAATGTTTTGCAAAAGTTATTCCTACGTTATGTGGCGTTGAATAGCGTTTAATGAAAGCCTCGCTCTGTATGCATACTTGTGGTTGTGTCTATATGCAATCTAATATTCCTTCGATTCTCGTTCTAATATATCAATTTTAGAATATATTTTTGTACAGATACTATAATATGTATTCGCTACTGTCTTTAGAGTCAAAAACCAAAGCCCACCTCACCTACACGTAAGGCACTGCCGGCTAGCGAAAGAGAGATAGTGCTCGTCCCCGACTGGACAAGTACTGCCACCTAAGACCGACAAACAACAATACGTACAACACCTTTGTTGTCAGTTGAGGAGATGCTACGTCAGCAGGGGCAAGCAATACTCCTTGTATTGCAAACGTCCGTATGCAGGCGTCCGTATGCTTATTTTACAGCCATCGTATATACAAAAAACACCGTAAACTGAGTACAAAACGTATTGTATTGTATGAACACTATACCTAAAATATATAGGAGGGAGTCGGCCGCGAACTACTCGCCTAACGGGGCAGCAGCTTTAATAAAAAAAAACGATCGTTGAAAGAAACAGAGACGTGCTCAGTCGTAAAACTGAAATAAAAGTAAAAAAAGCAAACAACAATAAGTGAAGGCAGACAGCCGCTAATACAAGACGTAAACTAAACTTGGACGGTTTGACCGTTGTTGACCACAAGTCACTTTTAAAACTCTCCTATGTTGTTGGATTTGTTTCTGTTCCATTATAGTCTTGAGAACATTATCAACTACATCTTCTATTATAAAGTCTTGAAAACATTGTCAACTATTTGTTAAATTTTGTATCAAATAAAAATGATACTAAAGAGAAAGTAAGTATTGTATTAATGAACATATTTAAGACAGAAAGAGAAAAAATAAAGAAAATACGTTATATATATTCCTTCTTTTTAGACTTTAGAGACTTGTAATTAGCACAGTTCTACTCATAAGTATACTATACACCTGTTTCGCTGTAAGTCACCCAAATAATAATAATAAATAAATAACAAGACAAACATACTTATCGTAGAGGAACGTTTCACGCCTGCCAGAAAAGTACTACGCTACAATTGAAATTGCAGTATTTCAAAATTCTTAAAAGTCTATCTTTTCTTAAAGCCCGTACAAGTTCATAGTATTTACACACACACCATCGACACACAACCCTTTGGCACGACACGTTGAAAACGATACCGAAATATTCTCCAAGGGAGATGACATTACTTATTTCAGAGGTGGGTGTGCCACGAAACATTATGCTCAAAATTTGGTCACGTAGCTAGGCGAGGGTGTCCCATATCGCATCATCAAACCATTGCGATTGTCCATTGTATTCTCTCGAGACAAAAGGTTGAGGACACTCGAAGGCAGCTTACTTTCGTCAAACCGTTTCCCGAATCAAACGTTCAGGTATTCGAGATAGATCGGTCTATTTTATCGTGTTGTATTATTTGCCAATACACATTACACTTGATTATTGAGAAGTTAAGGAATATCTATATATTATGTACATAATACATATATAGATATCTATGCCGCCCGCAAATTCGCTCGCGTCGACTTCAGAGAATAGTCAATTAACTGACATTCAGCGTATCAAGATAAAACATACACCAGATTTTAAGTTAGACCTCCAGTATTACAACTGTCAAAACTATAATATCATATTTCATGCAGATTTTCGTGATGCGCATATAAACATACAGTCAGAAATTAAAAAAATAATTTGTTTTTGTTTTCATCGTTCCTATAAAGAATAAATAGCCCTCATTTATTTGTTTATTTTTCTTAGATATCTCCTTTCTAGGTACCTACAGATATCGGCCAGATGAAAGTTTATTATTATATAATAGATTGTGTAGGTGGTACATTGTCTTGTTAGATAATAGTTTACATATTGTTTACAATTGCCAAGCATTTTGATGTGCTGTTGAAGACATTTCACAAAAATGAAAATTGATTACACTAAAATTAGTCCGTGTTCATGGATTTACATTTAACTGTACAAGCTGACTATGTTGACGCATTGGGTTTTATTCTGTAATGACCATGTAGTAATGGATTTTAATAAATAAATGAAGTGTTAGGTTGAGTACACCAATCCAACATCTGAAACAGAAGATACATGTAACTTCTGCCGCCTTGGCTGCCATAATCGCCTCTGCAAAAACTGGTCTCGGTTCTCTGTGAGGGATCAGGCGATCTGTAGATATTGATCTTCATTTGTAAATTGTTCTTGTAGCGATTAGATGTTGAAGAGGCGCAATGACAATTCCAACAGCTGGGATGACCAGAGCAATCATGGCAGCGGCAGTTGCACATCTGTGGGATTGTACGATACAAATAATTTACTCGAAAACTGGAACAAATTTACTTTATTTTATTATTTACTAATTTATTTAGTTATAAGTATTTGCGACCTAAGTATACACAAGTTTTGAATACTCAGAACGAGACATATTTCTAATTAGAATATCTGTAAATAACTAAATTCTACACAGTAATACCTATTTTATGACGAATAAATAATACGTTTACTTTGATTGTTTAGACTTTTAGGTATCTATTGCACTGCTTAATCTGAAATATTATATTTCTGTCTGTGAAGTTCCCGAAATTTAATTAATTTGTGTATTTTATAGTTAATAGTTACTTTAAAAGTAAATACTTAAAGTAAATTATGGTACTTAAAATAACTTAAATTACTGTTTTGTAAGTTCATAATATTGTACAAGTCAAGGTTCGTAACCTTGACTTGACTCCTTATTATAAGCTGGATGCTATGGAGGGTAGTGTAGAGCTCGTAGTCGTTGAATGTATGAATTATACATAAACATGAATTCCCAAATGTCGCTGCATCACTCCAAAACCGGGCGACCGATTTGGCAGATTTTATTTTTGCTGTGTACGTAATTGCGAAGACAATGTTTTTATAAAACAAAATTTGGAAAAATCGAAAAATGTACAAATTAAATGTACCTAGCCCGAGTCGCTAATACGCAATAATATCTTGTCAAATCATTTTTTTTTATGTCATTGATCCTTGAAAACGCTGAAATGTCTTCAATTCTTTGTTTGTTTAATTTTTTTTTTTACACATCCATTGTCACTAAGTTTCTTTTATGATAAAATGGCGAAAAGAGAGGTAGGGCATAGCGTATTTTTTAAGCTGCCCGACTGGGGAAGTGCCTCCACCTCACAGAATATTGCAGCCAAATAACAATTACCTTGAGGGTCGTTGTGTTCCTGCAAATGAGTGAGGTCACCAGAAAGAAAGGAAGGAAGGAGTATAGGCTGGCAACCGATCGGCGACCCCTTGGTGTTGCTGATCTCCATGGGTTTTCCATCAGGTGACCCACAGCTCGTTTGCCCCTCTCTCAAAAAATAGTAGCTATTACCCGTTGCTTCGCCCGCATGGTCATTATTTAAAAAACATTTTTTTCCTGTGACCGAGGGAGTAAAATGTTTTTTCGGAATAAAAAGTAGCTGCAACTCTTCAGACCTTAAGTTATTCCCGTAAAAAAAATGCTAATCCAATGGTTCCTTTCCACATGAAAGACATAATTATAATACATATATAAACAATCAATCAAACAAACTTTCACATTTATAATATTAATATGGATTTAGTTGGATTCATTCGTAAGCGCAGGTCACACCCGAAACGAATAGAAACGAAGCTAAGTTCATTTAACTTCGCTCAAGTCGCTGCCATGTTTGTTTCCTATTTCGGTTTACCTCGAACTACAGCCCTTTTACTACCATCTCTTATGCTAACTGAATAGAATGCAATAAGCATTCTATTCAGCGATTATAATAAGCGACTCTATTCATTGGTATGAATAAGCATTCTATTCAGTTATTGAATCGCAATAAGAGATGGTGGTAAGGAGGCTGAGCAAACTACGCCAGCGATGCGTACTTACCAGCTGGCGGCGTACTTACCAGAGTCCGACGTTATCGCTCTCGTAGTTGGACGACATGAAAGAAGCGAAGCAAACCTCGTTTCATTTAGCTTCAGTCATGTAGCTACCGCGTGTTTTCATGCTTCGGTCTACACCGCGAGCCACAGAGCTGACGTATCTACGCCGGCAATGGGAACATGCAAGCTAGTGAACTGTATTATCGGACGTTATCTCTCTCGTAGTTAGGAGACATGAACAAAAATGTCGTTTCGTTTCGCTTCGCTCTCACTTCGGCCTACGCTTTATCTTTCTACAATGTTCATCATAATTTCAGCCAATGAACGTCCACTACTAAACATATGACTCCCCCCATAGACATGAGCTATTTCTGTATTCTGTGGGCATGAGTGTCTTTGGGGGTGAGTCCATAGACATAGTTTATGGTAGTCTTACCACAATCGTTTGCACGATTCCTGCAATCTTTATCATTTCATCGGTCCATCTACCAAGAATATTAAGATTTTAAAAAATGTGACCCATTAAAATCATTTTATTTAACCTCACTGTTTTACAATCCATTATACACTTTATTGCAGTCACCAATAGCAATAGGGAAAATATATTCCATAGTTTCCATATTGAGTTAATATTAAAATGTAGTTTTAGTAACAGCATTGTTAATAATTCATTCCAGCCACATATATTTGGCTTTCCGCGGCTTGTAAACGAGCCATTTCGGGTAATACTCTGTTGATGAAACTGCAGTGATAGTACGCCCATGCGAAAATAATGCATATTTCCTGGACAGGCAAAACATCTCGAATTTATTTATTCTGGTTAAAACTGATTTATTTTACGGTATGTGGCTCTAACGTAATTTATAATCATAATCATCATTTATTTACAATGAGTACATTAATGCATATGTAGTTCTTAAACTATGTAGTCAAGATAATCAGCCTGCTTGCAGGCGTACAAATATCTATAATGTTAATATCTAAAATAATGAATCTAAAAACAATTTGATAATATTAGGTTGGGGAAAAAGTCTTTTCGTATTTTATATGAAAATTCAAAACATTTTTTAATAAAGTTTATTTACATTTAACTAAAGTATGTAGGTGCCATTTTGTTCGATAACTTTTTGCCATCTTGTAGGTAGAGACATGATCCCATTACTATAGAAATTTTGGGACTTCTGTTCAAAAAACCACGACAAGTGGTTTTGGCAGTCTTCTCGTGATGTTAACCTGACATTGCCTTAAGAATTCTGAAGAGACCGAAACAGGTGGAAATCAGAAGGTGCAAGGTCAGGACTATACGGCGGATGCATTAACACCTCCCAGTCAAACTCTCTTAATTTTTGCTGAGTGGCTAAAGATGTGTGAGGTCTAGCGTTATCATGATGAAAAATCACACCCCTTCTGTTAATTAATTCCGGCCGCTTTCTCTCAACTTTTTGCTTTAATCTCATCAGTTGTTCACAGTAGAGTTCAGAATCGATAGTCCTGCCTGGCGGTAACAGCTCATAATGAATAATGCCCTTCCAATCCCACCATACACACAACATCACCTTGTTGCGGGTTAACCCGGGTTTTGCCAGAGTCTGTGAAGCCTGACCGGCCTTTGACCACGACTTTTTTCGCACGTTCTTGTCGTACGTGATCCACTTTTCATCACCAGTTATAAGCTTCTTCAAAAACGGTTCGCTTTAATTACGTCGTAGTAAAGAATCGCAAATGAGTACACGGTTCATTAGGTTTCTTTCAGTGAGGTCGTGAGGCACCCAAATATCGAGCTTTTTAGTGTACCCAGCTTTTTTCAAATGCGCCAAAACTGTTTTGTGGTCAATTCCTAATTCTTCAGCTACGTCGTAACTACTGATATGCCGATCTTGCTCCACTTTTTCAAAAATGGCATCCATTTTATCCGTAACAGGGCGACCAGAGCGACGTGCATCTTTCACATCAAAATTTCCTGATTGAAAACGCTTAAACCAAATTTGTGCTACTCTCACAGACACTGCACTAGGTCCATAAACGTCACAAATTTTTTTCGCAGCTTGCATTGCATTTTTACCTTTTTTGTAGTAAAAATTTAAAATTAATCGAATTTCTTCATTAGATTCACTCATCTTGACAGTAAAAAAAAACAAATGAAAATCACACATTTACCTAATTTGAATTTGGAATTATCTTTTTTAAAATTTAAACTTTTTAAAGATATCAAAACCTACCAGATACAAATGGTATAACCAAAGAGATTTTATTACAAGTTCATACATACTATAATGCGAAAAGACTTTTTCCCCTACCTATTATTAAAATAATAGAGTAATACAGTCCAAGTTTAACTCAAAAGTGTTTTTATTAATGTATTAATTGTCAAAATGGTAAATTTAATAATTAAAATGTCAGTATTTTAATTAAATTTAGTAATTTGAATCGTAATTTTCTATTCCCAGATTTAAAATCCTTTTCATGTCGTAAAATTATTTTTATTTATGCTTCACGTCGTTTAACTAACTATACATAATAAGGCGTAGCAAGTCAAAAACCAAGTTAATGCTTACGCCAGAAAGAATCTCCTGCTCGTCAATATCATATAAAACCTAGACATAAAGAAAATACTACTAGGGTGGAAAAGAAGCATATGACCTGCCTGATGATAGGCAGTCATCACAGATGAGGCAGCACTCACACTTTGCTGCAAACTCCCTTACACCTTACTTGAAGAACCGCAAGACATCTTAGGAGCCACGCGTTGATTAACCGATCCGTTAGCTTAGAGAAAAGGGAGATAATAGCGAGTGGCCTGTAATTCGACCGGTAGGATCTATCACCCTTCCTGGGCACCGGATGCACATTGGCAATCTTTGATGAAGACGGAGCCCGCTTAGTAGTAATAAGATCGCTAAAATACTTGTCAAAATTCGAGAACTCGGTGGACAATTCGGAAGCACTCTGCTTCAGACCCACAGCTATTTATATTTACTCCCTCGATATTTATAGGTTAATTATACTGAACCTATAAATATCGAGGGAGAGTAACGCCCGTCGGACACCCCGCTGTAGAATTGAAATCTCCAGAATGGAGTTACCTCACCTTGGGATGGTAAGTGGCAATGCCTTTGCCTCATTCAAAGCCGAGTTGGAGACGAAGAGATAAAATAGATCGGCTTTCTCCTTAGCACTGGAGATCAGACTACTACCCGGTTTCTCCAGCGATGACAATAACGACTGGCAGAAGTTTCTCTCGACAGCTTCAGTCAGCGACCAAAAGGCACGGCTTTCAGATGGGTGGCGCACCATTCGCTCATCAAATCTACTGACAATGTCAAATTACACATAAAAATCAGTTCAACAAAATTCATCTATAGCTGACTATATATTAATATGCAAAAGAAGGCCTTTGTACGCCTGAGTGCCTCCAATAATTATTAAAATTAATATACAATGTACAATAATTTATAACCACTTGTATGCAATGTTTATTGAATATCAACATTAAGTAGATACATAAACGACCTAATTAGTAAGTGAAAATTTGTTTCAGTATGTTCAGCAACAACTGAATTACGCTGCAGGCATAATTCCATCGATAACTCCAATTTGCACGAAATGTTATTGCGAACATATTAATGAAATTATTTTAATTTTGCATTGGTAAACATAAACCTCACTGTAGGTAACGAATTTGTCACGGCTCGAAAACAATCAGCCAATCCGTATATTGAAACGTAATCTGACTGACAATGTTATATGTAAAAAATATTCATAGCAGTATCATATTTTCTTAGTTACATAGCACATTTTGTTAATAATGACTAGTTGATACCTGGAATAACTCGCATGGGCTTAAATTTTCCACCCTAAGTCATTGCCATTGACAGACCTTTTCAAAATTAATTGTTCTAAGTAATCGAATGCCCTTGATGTATTCATCTTAAGAGATTGGGGTTAAAATTTTAGTTATTTTGATACAGCCTTGTTCTGGATTCTTAAACTAGCTGATGTCGGCAGGAGGATGTTTGATTTTATTGTTTCTCTTCTACGACTTCGAATTTTCCATATGGAAGCTTTAAATTTGCGCTAGCATCAATGGCCTTATTGCTTCCAGTTCTTGCTAGTAGTTTTGGCTCCCTAAATCTAACAAAGGAGCAATTTTATCATCTTAAATGTCGATAAAATTTGTCTACTTATTACACAAGTTTGATTATATCGCACAGTTACAAGCAGAACCACTTCTTATTTTCTTATTTGTAACGGGTAGTAAGAATACAAATGAAATAAACTATTAAAAACTACCAAACTACAACAGAAGAAAATTGGCAAAGAATTTTAAAACAATACCGTTTACATCGGCCTTCAAGTACGTTTTGAATTTAATTTCCTCGTATCTCCTTTTCCGAAACCTCAGCCAGACATTAACTGTATTACGCAGCATTGTTCACTTTAAAACAATTGTGGTGTCGAGGTTCCCCGAAATTCCAGTCGTAAAACACTCATCGCGGGTTCTGTGCTGACGCCTGCTTTAACTATTGTTGGTGAAAGGCATCAAAATTCTTCTTGTCTGGAAATTTTCAGCCTTTGTGCAGAGCCTGAACATTGAAGCCCGACAAGTTACTTAATCTCTGTTCATTCCTTTGTGCTCTACTCATCAATACTTTCGGAAATTGCACCTAAAGCGGGTATTAACTGATTTCTGCGTCGGATTGGAAACTATCATCCAACCGTTTGTCCCCATTTTTTCATATCTCACTGTTTCCAAACTACGTAAAACGCGGACTAGTTATATGTTTAGCAATAATTCTAGCAATGCAATGTTAGAAAAGGTTAATAAGATTTTCATTATTAGATAGAGTTGTTTGCTAGAAGAAAATGTTTATCAATCTCATCTAAATATTGCCCAGAATTTTGCGATGTAAGTGATTCATTAAGATCTTTGAACCAAAGCCAATCTCATCTGCACATAGTACACCCTTCTAACTGACAAACGAGGCTCTGGCGAAAAGAGAGGTAGGGCATAGCGTATTTTTTACTGCTGTTCGACTGGGGACTTCCCCAGGTGAAGGTACTTACCTTCACCTCAAAGAATAAAGCAACCAAATAACAATTCCCATAAGGATTGTTGTGTACCTACGAGTGAGTTCACCAGGAAGAAAGAAAGGAAGGAGTATAGGCTAACAATGGATCGACCACACCTTGATGTTGCTGATCTCCATGGGCGGTGGTGATTGCTTTCCATCAGGTGACCCACATGTTTGTTTACCCCCCTCTAATATAAAAAAAAGAAAGACAAAAATAGCTAATGCACTTTTTGCTGATTAAGATCTTTCCTATTTATGTTCATTCTATTTTTTCTTTCCCTTTAAAACTATATCTTTTTGAAAATAAACCATATATAATGTAAAATTAGAAGATAATAAAAGATTCAGGTGTTATTTTGCGGAAGTCAAATTTACGGGCAATTTGATCTACACTACTTTGCGTGCTTCCGCCACCATTTATATAATAATATTGGTGGCGGAAGCACGCAAAGTAGTCTAGATCAAATTGCCTGATAATAAAAGTATAAAAAATAACAGCTGCATCTCGCTGCGTAATCTAGAAAGAACAATCTTCCAACAAATTCAAAAAATACCATCTAAATTAAATACGAGATGAGGTGTCACATAATGTATGTAACGTTGAATATGTACGATATACGGTGTTGGCCAGTTTTACACGCTTCCCGAGAGAATATAGCATTTACGATGTTAATTTTATTCACTTCTAAAACAAAGTCTCTTTGTTTATCATTTCAGAGAGTACCTATGTATGGCTAAAGACTAGAATTCCATATTTATGACAGTATTCAATGCAACTTTTGTAATATGCAAATACAAAGTAAGTAGAATGATCTCATTTTAAATAATACCCTTATATAGAAGTATTATCTGTGTAAATGTATTCAATTACGTATTTTAATCTACTTAATGTGTTGCATCTCAAAGAGTTCATATTAATAACTGAAAATTTGGCATGGTTTATTCTTACAATACGCAATATATGACATACTTATATGTTATATATAGTTTAGTTTTTAATTTAGATCTTATAATTAATTAAAGATTATAAATAAATAAAATTAAACATCTTCAGCTTAGTCGGTATAACATTTATTTATATAATTTAGGGAATTTAGATGTTTTTATTCTGGTCTTTATTATTTTTAATTTAATTTTAAGTTCTTTGTGTTCATAATTTATTATTTATGTAGAGTTTTACTTTATCTAGTATTTTACTGGTATTAATATACTATTCTGAACTGAATATTGACGACCGATTCTTATATAGTGACAAAAAGAAATGCAATAGTTTTAAATAATGGTTGTACCACATTTGAAATAATAATTGTTAGGTCTCACCTTGTAGCACTAAATATACTTCTTGAATTGAAAAAATGTAACTTTACATTCTTATTATTTTAAAAACTTTATAACTAAATTGAAAACAGGCTCTAGAACTACAATACTAACAGCAAATCTTTCTTGCAGCAGCTTGTCTCCGGGCGTCTCTTACGAGTAGATTTCGTTTGCAGGAATAATGGAATAAGTTTAATTAGTTTCCACAGAGGTGCCTAGTCTTAATTAAGCTTTGGTTTCAAGCATAATATTAGGTTTCTGTTTGTCCCCGACGCCTGTTATTCGCTGCTAATCCCACGATTTAGATATACGAGTACATGTATGTATTTGTTGCATGCAACGGTTTCGGTATATACAACTGGCTGAACAGAGCATAACGTACAATAAAATTTGTTTGTTTGTAAAGTCTTTATTACATTAAATATTACATAACACAGGTTGTAGTGACAAGACATAGTGTACAAGAGCGGACTTTTCCCTATAAGGGATCTCTTCCAGTCAACCTTTGAGTCTCTGAAACGAAACTGTGAATTGGCGGCGAAGAAATCACATAATTATTATATAATATAGATAATTATGTAACATAAAGTGCTTATCGGACTCGCGCACGAAGGGTTCCGTACCATCTATCTATAATAATAAAAGGCTTTGTCCTCACTGACTGACTGACTGACTGACTGACTGACTCACTAATCAACGCACAGCCCAAACCGCTGGGTCTAGAGATTCCAAATTTGGCAAGTATGTTCCTTATGACGTCTAGGGGTGCACTAAGAAAGGATTTTTCAAAATTCATCCCCTAAGGGGGTGAAACGGGGGTCCAAAGTTTGTATGGGAAAACAAGATTAGTTGGACTATTTTATCCGAAACTTTGCACGAGTACTTCTATAGATAAATGAGTTAACACGTGTTTCAGGATTTTTCAAAATTCAACCCATAAAGGGGTAAAATGGAGTGAAAAAGTCTGAAAATCGTCATGGGTATTGTTTTTATGGTTTATCGGGTCGCTGATTACGAAAACAACAACTATTTTATAATCCAACATAGCCGACGTGACATAAAATCCCCCCCATCATCAAGTCATCATCATCACCCATAGGGGATGGGGGTGCGATGGGGTTGAAATGTCACAATATCAATATGGGTGTTGATTCTATGGTTTTCTGGGACGTCGATTACGAAAATCGCATCGATTTGAAAATATAACATAGTGGACACGAAATAACTTGAATGGATTTTTCTAATTTTTCCCCTAAAAGGGTGAAACGGAGGTCCAAAGTTTGTGTAGGGAAACGAGATTAGTTTGACTATAGATAAATGAGTGAACACGTGTTTCAGGATTTTTCGAAATTCAACCCAAAAAAAAAGGAGTAAAATGGGGTCAAAAAGTCTGAAAATCATGAAGTATATTATTGTTTTTATATTTTATCGGGTCGCTGATTACGAAAATAACAACGATTTTAAAATTCAACGTGGCTAACGTGTCCATCATCATGTAATTTTTTAAACTTTGATTTAACCTTTTTAAGCTGATGGAATGAGACTTGTGTGTTGACTGAAGTGTTATCCTAATAGGTTTTTAAATTTGTATTTGGCGTCAATCAGTGCTTATACGATCGCGGGCGGCCGGCACGGCGAGGACGGCACGGGTGTAGTAGTAGCGCGAACTTCACGCGAGCGAAGCCGCAGGCAAAAGCCTGATAGTAAAAGGCTTTGTCCTCACTGACTTGACTGACTGACTCACTAATCAACGCACTGCCCAGACCCCTGAAGCTAGAAACCTGAAACTTGTGATATGTGTTCCTTATACAATGTAAGCGCGCACTAATACGGGATTTTCCGAAACTTCACTCCTAAGAGGTTAAAATAGGGGGTTGAAAAAAAACCCTCTTGGAAACCGATTCACCTACGTTTTTGAGACTTGGTGGAAGTTGTTTATAAAAAAAGGGGATGTTTATGGGTAACTGATTAACTTTTGACCATCGCCCAGCCAAGAAATGTCAAAAAATGTTATATTTATATTTGAATTAACTTATCACTAGATGGCGCTATACCTAGCATTTGTACAGCGCGCTATGGTTTCGTTATTATGGAAAGGGTATATACGAGAGACTATTTCAAACCATGGGGTTATCCATGACGGTTTATCGCTCACCTCATTCCAGTAGTTACCCCCGAAGGTAATCGGTATTTTTCAAACAATGAAGTCAAGATTCACTAAATTTATATTTGTGGAAGGAGTGATGATGCCCCATACCATTATAGCTTTGGAAGGTGATGGAGCTGGCCTGTTCCGCTCCATCTCCTACCACTTGCATGGAACGGAGGTGTATCATCAGCAGGTTCTTGCCACCATTGTTCACGTATTAAGCAACTGGAACGATGAGTTGTTGAGTGAGGACAGTAAAGGATGCGCTGTTGAGGAATCTCTCTTGATAACCCGCATTCCCGTTATTCCATAAGACCACCCAGTTCAACTTAAGAGACTTCACTTCAATTTCCCATTAAGGTGTTTTGCTATGACCATTAATAAAGCTCAGGGGCAGTCTCTAAAGGTCGCTGGGGTTGACTTGAGACAGGACTGCTTCTCTCATGATCAGTTGTATGTAGTTTGGACAGGAGTAAGTTCTCCTGGAAGCATTGCAATTTTGGCTCCTGGTGCGAATGCCAAAAATATTGTTTACCGGGACGTCTTAACCTAATTGGTGTATGTTTGTGATAATGGTCAATACGAAACAAAAATAGACGCAAATCAGGAGTGTTCCCGTAGCGAAGCACGGGTACTTTGCTAGTTACCTATAAAAACGGTAAAAAATCATGTTGTATGGGAGTCTCCCTTAAATATTTCTTTTATTTCAATGAATAACTATATAACTAAATACATATTATGTGAATATTACAAGCATCTACCTGTTGCCGTTATCACTATCGAGCAAAACAAATCACGTTTATTGTATGGAAGCCCCCTTAAATATTTATTTTATTATATTTTTTAGTATTTTTTGTTATAGCGGCAACAGAAATACATCATCTGTGAAAATTTCAACTGTCTAACTATCACGGTTCATGAGATACAGCCTGGTGACAGACGGATGGACAACGGAGTCTCAGTAATAGGGTCCGTTTTACCCTTTTGGTACGGAACCCTAAAAAGACAAAACATACATCTAAAACGTAAGAATATATAATATAAAATAATTAATCCTAAAAATCATAATTCATAAATGTAGATAAAACCTAGATGCATCGTATTCTTTATCCGTATTTATATTTTCAACAATAAATAATGCAATAAAACTATAAACAACATTTAAACTAAAACTAATCCCTATATAACAAATCATTTTATATAGGGATTAGTTTTTTCGGCGGGTAGGATTGAAAAAGTAAGCACTTAGTTTTTGGCACTCTATTTAATTTAAATTTTAAAATAGTAAAACTTAATAGAATCAACTTGAAAAGTACATACATGTTTTAACGGTACCTGGTACTACGCCGGCAGCTAATATTTTCAACAATCACCACCACTAATATTGGCAAATAATCAACTTTATCACTATGGATCACTTAAGTCAACTACAACAAAAAATGGATGACCTCACGGAATTGTTTACAACCAAAATGGCAAATTTTGAAGATACTTGCTTAGGCAGCCATGGTCGCGAGCAACTCTCCGCTGGCAAGTGATTATAATAATTTTAAAATTTTCATTTGGACGGCAGTCTCAGCATTGAAAGCACAAATGGAGTTGATCCTCGAGACCTTGGACACATTTGAAATGAGATCCCGTGTCAATGTGTTGCTTCTGCATGGAGTCCCCGAAAACACTGATGAAGATCTAGAGACTAATGAGGTTGACCTGTGTCAGAATCGATTACTCATTCCAAATATCTCAGCGCAATCTTTTGCTGCATGCTTGCGGTTAGGTAGAAGCACATCGTCAGATAAGCCCCGGCCTATTCTGGTCCGTTGTCATGACTACTGTGATAGGAGCAGCATTTGGTTGGCCAAGAACAAACTGAAAGGAAGCGGGATTGTCGTATCGGAGTTTCTCACAAGTGCAAGGCATGCTGTATTCGTGGAAGCACGCAAGGTGCTGGGCGTCAAGAACTGCTGGACGAGCGATGGCAGAATTGTGGTGCTGTGTTCTGATGGCGGTCGGCAGAAAATAACAACTATGACGGCTTTGCGTGCGGTATTAGCGACTCAACACAACTCCCAAAGCAAATTTGGGGTGTAAGTGGTTCATCAAGATCTTTGAACCAAAGCCAACTTCACCTGCTCGCGGTGCACCCTGCTGACTGACAAACGAAGCTCTGGCGAAAAGAGAGGTAGGGAGCGTAATTGTAAGCTACCCGACTGGAGAACGTACCTCCACCTCACAGAATACCGCAGCCAAATAACGGTTCCCTTGAGGGCTGTTGTGTTCCTGCGAGTGAGTGAGGTCACCAGAAAGGAAGGAGATGCTGCGATGGCAGCGGGGGTGGCGGCGCGCGAGCGATATTTTTTGTTGCGAGCGTTAATATGGCTACGGTAACCGCTTCAGATCAGGCGGGCCGTATGCTTGTCTGCTACCCGACGTAGTATAAAAAAAAAAAAAAAAAAAAAAAAAATGTTGCCGCGTCCGTCGCGTGTGAGCCCCAGGTAGCTGCAGAGGAACCGCCATCGCGACCTTCTCACAAGACGCGCAGTGCAAGGATACAGCAACAAAAATCGCAAAAGTAAGCAATATCCATTGTGTACGTAGAACTCTTATTTTACTTAAAAAATCATTTCTCAACTTGAAATTCAAGTACTTAGTGTTTATTTGCACTACACTTCTTTGCTGCATTCCGATATTTATTATTACTATGTTTTTGCCGCACACTGCGTGTAGTATAAAATATTGTATTTCTTGAACACCTTCGATATTGCTTAAAAATACGGCATAACCTCATTTATTTATTATTTATTAATCACAGAACAGTTTTCATTCAAATGAAATGTCAATTAATGTCAATATTCACAGAACAGTTTCATTCAATCTTCGCATGTGAAATGTCAATATCTGAATATTCTTTATTTCGATTACTGGCAACCACTTCGTACACAAACATTGATTGAATGTAATAATGATGTATCCTTTTTTTTTCGACTTGTTAAATGTAATGTTATGACTTTGGAGGTTTTATGTCATGCATGAGGTTGTAATTTCTATTTAGACATTTTTTTTTGTTTGTGTTTCTCTATTATAATGTTGTCTTTATATCTTTTTGCTTTGCCAAACTTAACCAGCTGAGCCGGCGAGTGCCTGACTGTGTTTGAATTGGTTATAGATTTTTATTCCATATTCTTATTATCATAGTATTTAATTTACTGATAATTTTATTTTAATTATTTTTATACATGTCTGATAGGTTTGATAATGAATCTGACAACGAATATGTTGTAAGTGATGTTGAGAAATTGCCTTCACTTGCTGAGAATCTAACAGTAACCTTCTCTTCTGTCACGAAAAACTTTAATGTAGTCCACATCAATGCTCAAAGCATTGCGTCGCATTATGCGGATCTACTTGCAACATTTTCTAATCAGAACATTCACGCAATACTTATTTCTGAAACCTTTCTGAAACCTTCATTACCCTCTACTCTGTATCCTGTTCCAGGTTTCCGTTTGATTAGGAATGATCGGACGTGCGCAAAGGGAACTGGTGACTCATCAAGAATGATGGGCTACGGGGGTGTCGCGATCTATTTGCGAAGTGATATTTCTTGCAGGGTATTGTCTCAGTCTATCTCTCAATTTAAAGCACCGGAGCATCTCTTTCTTGAAATCACCCTACACCATTCCAAGGTAATGCTTGGTGTCTACTATAGTCCTTCATTACACATTAACTTTTTTGACTCCTTGGAAACTATCCTTGTAGATGTTCGACATCAGGTGGACCACATAATTCTAATGGGTGATTTCAACACCTGCCTTCTCAAGGATGACTGGCGTTCAAAAAAACTTCTTGCCATGCTTCAGTCTCTTGATCTTCACCACCTACCTCTTTCTCCCACTCACTTCTCTCACAATGGCCCTCCATCTCTTCTTGATTTAGTAATTACTTCCTCTCCTGATCTAGTTCTAGATCTAGACATTTCTTCGGCTGATTGGAGTATTGTCTTTTCCGCACTCGGTCTAGATGCTAAGCTTGCTGCCTTTAACTCGATTATACACTCCATCTACGATATACTTTGCGGAACAAGTGCAACACGATGTGTAGAATGGCTAGGAGGAGACACATACACTCTTCTATTGACAACTGTCCGCCAGAGAGGCTTTGGAAATACCTAAACAGTTTGGGTGTTGGTAAATCAAAGGCCAGCAATGTTAGTGATATTAACGTTAATGAATTAAACAAGCACTTCTCTTCTAATACTACAAATATGCCACCGCAAGTTAAAAGAGACACTTTGGCTTATTTAAACACTGCACCTAAATTGGCTGCTCAGTCATTGGAGCTTGGGGCGATTACGGCCGATGAAGTTACAAAATTGATAGGTTTTATCAAATCAAGAGCCGTAGGAGAAGATGATATAGGACTTGACATGATAGAGCCTATTAAGAATCTGATCAGTCCAATTCTTACAGAAATTCTTAACTGCTCACTTTCCTCAGGTGTCTTTCCTTCTGTTTGGGGATGTGGACACGTCATACCGGTCCCTAAAAAAGCTAATGCCTCTTCCTTTTCTGACTTCCGGCCTATCTCTATCCTTCCTTTCCTCTCCAAGGTTTTAGAGCATTTTGTACATCGACGACTAACTGACCACCTGCGACAGCATAACCTTTTGAGCCAGTTTCAGTCGGGATTTCGCTCTGGTCACAGTACTGTCTCTGCTCTCGTCAAGATAACCGATGATCTGAGGAAAAATATTCATGACAAACTTCTTACTATACTCATTCTTTTGGACTTCTCCAACGCTTTTAATATGGTCGATCACGATATTTTAGCTGCCGTTCTTCACCGTATCAACCTTTCACCTATTTCTCTAGCATGGTTCCAATCTTATCTTGGCGGAAGATCTCAACTGGTAAAGATTGATGGCAGGAAATCTGACTGGTGTAAACTTGGTGCTGGTGTTCCACAGGGTGGCGTGCTTTCACCTGTGCTTTTCTCAATTTTCATTGACAGTATCACGTCATCTCTAAAGTCCTCTTTTCATTTGTATGCTGACGATCTACAAATATATACCGCTGCCTCTCTAGATAACTTCTCAAATGCTATTAACATAGTAAATTCTGATCTTAGCACCATTGCAAAGTGGGCCGAGAGTTTCGGTCTCAAAATCAATGCAGCGAAATCTCAAGCTATAGTAATAGGTAGCCCCCATTTTGTGTCTAAATCTCGGGCAGTAGGTTTGCCTGATGTCATATTTAACGGATCTATTATACCTTACTCGTCGACGGTAAAAAACTTAGGCATTATGCTAGACCAAACGTTATCATGGAGCCCGCAAGTGAATGCAATTAGTCGCAAACTATTCACATCTCTTCACTCATTAAGGCGATTGCAAAATTTTCTGCCCATAAATACCAAAGTGATGTTAGCTCGTTCACTTCTTCTCCCCCTTCTAGATTATGGCGATGTTGCCTTCCTGGACTTGTCGGAGGAGTTGCTGGACAAATTGGAAAGATTGCAAAATCAATGCATTAGATTTATCTTCGGTGTACGAAAGTACGATCACATTTCTCACTTTCGTCAGCAGCTCAACTGGCTCCCGATTAGGCAGCGTCGGAACATCCATATCCTCACTTTTCTTTTTAATGTACTTTTCAACCCCTCAGCTCCCTCGTATCTTCGAGAAAGGTTCAGTTTTCGTGATGTAGATGAGCGACTGCGCCGTTGTGGTGAGCCGTTACTTGTTATACCCACCTGTAGCACCAATTTCTTATTTGATTCTTTTGAGATCCAGGCTGCGCGACTATGGAACTCGTTACCTTTAGAGTTACGACTGTCACCCTCTATTGACTCCTTCAAGTCACGACTTAACAAATTCTTTTCCACGCCCACGACTGCCTGAGCAAATTCGACATAAATATGATCTCAAGTAAATTCGTAGTGTTTGATCTATGTATAATAAAATTTATATAATTACCTATATTATAATATCCATGTATGTGAACTCTAATATTTTATACTATATATAATTCTTATATATATATATATTTTTTTTATAAGTTTTGTCTTTTTTTATGCTATGCACCTATATTCTATAATTATTCATCTTAATCACCGCCAATTCACAGTTTCCTTTCAGGGACTCAAAGGTTGACTGGAAGAGATCCCTTTTAGGGATAAGTCCGCCCTTGTACTCTATGTCTTGTCACTACAATCTGTGCTATGTAACATTTAATGCAATAAAGATTTTACAAACAAACAAACAAACATTTTTTTGCAAAGACTATATATCATACGGACCCACCACACATTCCGACCACTGTGTCTCATGTGTCGCCAGAATTAACAGCGGCGACCACCAAAAAGGTAATGAACAATGAAATCCATTGCAGTCCCGGAGATAAAACTATAGCTGCCTTGAAACTCACAACAAATTAAATCAGAAGAAATTAGGAGTAGGAAGCTTTGGAGTTTGGCTTCATGTAACACATGTATCAACTGTAATATAATACGTATTATGATAGTAATAATGTTACGAATAATATCAGTAAACTAAAAATTATATACCAATATCAACTACATAAATATTATACACGATTGAAATAACTTTAAAAAAATTCGCGAATGAAATCAATTCTGTGTTACTGTCAATGCGGTAATATGCAAAAATAAATAAAAAAATAATATAAGATAATCTATAACACACATTTCATATCGAATTTCTTTTGTTACGGCAATAATAAATTGTTACCTACATTTGTAACATCTGTCGAAATCAAATGAACGTTACAATACAATATTCGGATTGGAAATGAAATGAATGAATTCGGAATATAATAAAATTGCTGCATCAGAGACCACCTAAACTACTATATTATAAGTATATATATGTGTCCATGTATAGGCACCAACCATATTCATTCCCCAGCTAGGTTATGGGTATCCACTCAAATGAAATGGTTTAAAACGTACTCGGTGGAGTACGTTCTAAACGAGCACTGCTCAACTACGGTCTACACTAGCCTCCTAGTGTTTTCAAGCCGTCCAAAGACCATTGGCTTGACTTAACGTGTACTATCTAATGACGAGCCGGGATCGATTATTGAACGTACGAGTACCTTTCGAAACTTAAAATAACTCGAGATAAATAAAACCCATATGGATGGGTATGGAGCCAGGTTACGGTCGACGTTGCTTAACTTGCGTGATCAATTATGCTTACACGTACAACAACGACAACTTCGAGCTCCTCGCATAATAGTCAAAATATATGTAAATCCAAATAATATCCTCGATACTTACAATATTGATAGTATTGATAAATTGTGTAAAGCCAATGATGTGAAAAAGCCATGGAATCAATATTCGCATTAATAGACTGTGTAAACGACATCGTTATTGAAAATTATTCTAAATCTAAATAAATATTAATTATATTTTTGGGATGTAATAGTTTCGCCTCCATCTCAGAAGTCAAAACCAACATCGCTTGTATTATAGAATTGGAACGTCGTGCGGGTGCACGACGTTCCAATTCTATAATACAAGCGATGATCTTGCATGCATGCATCTCTTTCGTCAGATCTTCATTTGCAAGTCGGCAGGGTTGCCGACTTGCAAATGAAGATCTGACGAAAGAGATGTAGTAAAAAGAGATATCTAGCTCGACTGGAGAATTATCTCCACCTTACCTGAAGATTGTTGTTCTTGCGAGTAAACAGAGTCACTAGACGTATATAGATGTTACGTTAGCAGCGGGAACACCAACGAGCAAGGAATATATTACAAACATCTGTAGATTACCGTAAGCACTTTAACATCAGGCGGGTCATGTGCTCTTTTGTTAAACAATACGAATTTTTCAACCGTAACAAAATACCCTACAGATTTTTTTTTATTATCCTTCATTTTTTTTATTAAAATAATTTAATCACTCTCACAGCTGAGATGAATTGAATGACACCTCATTGTGTTGAAATCCGTCAAGCGGTTTAGGCTATAGGTAAAACATAACCCTCCTTTCTTAGTCAGTTGCGTAAAAACGTCGCAAGACGTAGAACACAAAAACACAGTCTCGAATAACAATGAAGTGTTCCTGCGATTTTTCCTTTTATTTTTAATTCCCTTGTATGTTTTGATGGGAAGTGTCAATAGGGGCGCGAACATCGTATAGAGTTACGGTGTTAAGCAAACTAAAGGCGCAATGCTTTCGTGAAAAAACAAAGCGACAACTGAACGGCTCGAATTACTTACGAGTTAAAGCCGATTGAAATGGAATAAAATGCCAAATGCAATGCCTAGAGCCCTCGACAAAGGCGCGGGTGCAACGAATACTTTGTATTTATAGTTTATTTTATACCAAACAGACATACGATCGCCTGATATACAGCAATTATCGTAGCCTACATACGCTTGTAATATAAGTAGTAAGCTCGCGAGCTGGCACCCCCGCTATTAATGCAGGATCTCATCACGTCTGATGACCTTACTCACTCTCATCATGACAAGAATTCTCAGGGATATTATAATTTGGCAGCGGCGGTCTATGACTTGGAGGAGTACTTCGCTCGATATGACTTAAGTCCCCTTCGCCAAAGGAGTACACATGGCACAGTGTATGACGTTCAGATGACATGGTCTTCAAGTCTAAAAATGATAGTGAGTCCAGAAAGGAAGGAGATGCTGCGTTGGCAGCGGGGGTGGCGGCGAGCGAGCGATATTTTATGTTGCGAGCATTAATATGGCTACGGTAACCGCTTCACATCAGGCGGGCTGTATGCTTGTCTGCCGCCCGTCGTAGTATAACAAGAAGAAAAAAGTGAGACAGTTTCACTCAAGTGGTAGCGTACAGCGTATTTGTAAGGTACCCGACTAGGGAAGTACCTTCACCTCATAGAATACCGCAGCCAAATAACAATTCCCTTTAGGGTTGCTATGTTCCTGCGAGTGAGTGAGAACCAGAAACGAAGGAGTTGCTGCTGAGTAGCGGGGGTGCCGGCGCGCGACTGATATTTTAAGTTGCGAGCAGTAATATGGCTATGGTAACCGCTTCAAATCAGGCGGATCGTATGTTTGTCTTCCGGCCGACGTAGTATAAAAAAATGATTACAAAAATTCAACCCAGCTTGCGCCTTAAATCAATACTAATAATTCCAACTATTAAAACTTTGGATTTTTCGTTAACTAAAAACGTAACCCCACAGGAAATCAGTTAACAAAACATTTTCATTCAATTCGTGAATTAAACATTGATCTCGACTGCATTAAGCGTACGTTTACGATCATCGATATAAATCGCCTGATATCGCTTGCCATAAAACAAACCACGGGATTACCGATTTAAATTCGTCGATATCAAAGCAGTTAAAGGGAGCCTTTATAAATTAACGATACCAATTTCCCTAATGACATTGTAAAAGGAAAGTTTACGATTAACGATTTTTGAATCAACGATTGTATCGTTACCAATTTTACGGGGTATCAATGTAAACATTGAGATTTGCTTCCGCAGTACAAATTGTCAGCCATTTGAAAAAAATATGGTATTGATGAACACAATCAATGGCTTTTTTAAATATCTTTGCAATAGTTCATGGTAATGAGGTAAGAAATTAAAGATCAGTCTATATGTTACGCTTCTTATGGCTATATCACAACAACTAAATATATCTGTTTTCACAAAAAAAAAATGTAAATGTTATTAATAATAAAATAAGGTATGAAATTGAAGCGTTTAATAATAACAGACAGACACAAAAACGGAGAGCTTTCAGCCTTTAAACTTTTTTGTGGGTCAAAGCGTAAAAAATATCCCTATATCAGTTTGACTATTTTTACGTAGTATTATTACCAAACTTTTACTGGGCTATATAAAAAATAAAAAAGCGGACAAGTGCGAGTCGGACTCGCCAACCGAGGGTTCCGTACGTAGGATCATTAAAAATTTGATGTTTTTCATTATAATAAGAAATAATGCGTCGGAAAAAATGAATAAAATATATTTTGCAATGTGCGACTTTATAAGGGTTCCGTTTTTCCTTTTAAGGTACGGAACCCTAATAGAAAAAGGAATATTTTACAATTTCAGTATTAAACTTTTGATCATAATCCAAACAAGTAAAAAAACCCCTCCAGTGTTTATGAACTAGATTTAAAAACTCAAAGTTTAACGAGAATTTTTATACAACCGCAAGTGAAGATGACCGCATCGCCAAAGTTTAAATAATTATGAACTTTAACTTTGCAACGACTAAAATTTTATCTATTTCATTATGACATCAAATTAGGAGCGGTGTGATGACTTTCGTCTTTATTCAGAACATCACTTGAGGGTTTGGACGTGAAATTAATTAGAGATTGTCTTCTTCAGGCGTTTCGCCTCGAGCCCAATGTTGCGATCAATTATCGTGTCATATTTTGTAAACCTTGATTGTTGCACGTGTTTTACTTTCCTCTTTTTGTTCCTTGCAATCTAATTAGTCGTTGAATTTAGACCTCGCAATTTTTACTCTTTTCTCTTGCAAGTTATAATAAGTTTCTCTACAATATTATGCATATAAACCTTCCTCTTGAATCACTCTATCTATTTAAAAAAACCACTTCAAAATCCGTTGCGTAGTTTTAATAAGGACGGACAGACAGCGACAGCGACTTTCCTGTTTCCAGTGTCCGATTGAGCTAAAATTTTACACACTCGTTGGGTTCACGTGACAATGCATGATTACCTTATTCTGACATTTTCAAATCAATTTCGCGGCTGTCAGCAAATAGCAATTTATAATTTTCCCATTAACCCCTGTGATATGAACATCAAACGAAAGGGTTCGATGCGCAAAACACATATACATTTTTTTTATATACTTTTTAATAGTAACAAATATATTTTTTTTATATATGAGTACGTATTCCTGATTTCAATAGAATTTTAATAGTTGAAAATAACGGACCTAATATAACGCTCAGTGAATATATGACTTAGTCAGTTCCCAAAAATAACTGACCACTTGCCATACTCAACTGTATAGCAAAGTGGTCATTTACCGTCCTGTATATAAGCTACTTACTCGTCAATTTTCATCAAATTCAATTCAGCAGACAAGTATTAATTATTATTGTCCAACGAACTTAAAAATTTTATCTACGTTTCTATTGTACCTCGCAAATTTCATCAAAGTCGGAGCAAGACTTCGAGAGTTAGCGTGACACAAATACACAAAAATGATTTTTCACATCATAGAATCATGTAAGTATTTGGTTATCCGTTATTTTGACCCGTGTTACAAGCTTTACTTAGGTCGAGACTAGATGGCAGTGTAATTTGGTTGTAGATTGTATATAATTATAGCGATTGTTATCTATAAGTTACTTACGTATCTTGAATTTCGTTTAACTTAATTATATCTTATAATGATTGCTAGGAATGGCAATCCTTCATTAAATTACCGGCACCCTGTCACCCCCACAAATAGCAACGTCGCCCGCCATCCCCCAAATTATATTAGTTTATTGTTATTCTTTTTACTTTCCCCCGAACTAACGTAAATTGGCTTGGGATCACGCTAGTATAACGATAAACTGTAATATTGGATTGGTTTTGTAGACCTTTTTATAGGTGACTTTCGTTTTATGGATTAAATTAGTGTAATGTGTATTTAAAAGAATAGTATAATAAATATTTACTAGGTTTTATCATAGGACTTAGATAGTAACGAAGTTCCGAATCAGTTTGATAAAGTACCGGTTATTTAGGCTTTTTGCCGGTAATATAAACCGATTTATTTCAAGAGCGGTTTCTTTCAAGCTTACCTATGGTAATCCTTACATTGAAATTATTATTTGCTTCCAAGATAAATAAGTAAATAAATATTGTCAGACAAATTACACAGCGCCATCTAGCCCCAAAGTAAGCGAAGCTTGTGTTATGGGTACTAGACAACTGATAAACATACATAGGTAAATACATTTTTTTTTGTAAATATATACTTATGATACATAGAAAACACCCAGACTAAGACAAACAGACATGTTCATGCGCACAAATGTTTGTCCTATGTGGGAATCGAACCCACGAGCGTTGGTGTCGAAGCTGCGTCATTGACCGCTACGCCACCGAGCTCGTCAAAAGAATGTAGATCACTTGACTATTTCAGTACCAATTGGAACAGTTCAAATTGACAAATGGACGAGCTTGGTGGTCGAATGGCTAACAATAGCCACTTTAACTATGAGGTCGTGGGTCCGATCTCCGTACATGTCAAACATTTGTGCGCATGAACATGTGTGTTTGTCTTGATCTGGGTGTTATCCATGTATTATAAGTATTATCAGTGACAACGACAGACGGAATATGCTGGGTCAAAGAATGTAAATATCTGGTGGGTGAGAGGGAGAGAAGTAAAGAAGGAGGAAGATCATAGGAAAATAAATACAGGTTTTACTGTGCAGCCCTGACAGCCTAGGTAGTCATGCTCACTAAAGTGTTCAAACTGGTGGTGGTGTCGTGTGGCGGGTCGCTGCATTTCCAATAAAATGGTTGAATGCGGTGATGGCTGATCATGTGATGTGATGCATCAACTCGTGAACGGGTGCTGCCAGAGGGGACTGGTCTGCCCTGACTGTCATGGTTGCAAGGTAAACAATAGAAGGATTTAGGTTAAGTAGTAATAGACAATAATATAACTATTAGCATACGCGATAGCGTCGTGCAATTTATTAATTGTAAGAATATTATAAGATAAAAATAGAACATCTATCTATAAATATAAAATTCAAAGTCCTGACTGACTGACTGACTGATATATCAACGCACAGCCCAAACCGCTGGGTCTAGAGATTCAAAATTTGGCAGGTAGGTTCCTTATGACGTCTAGGGGTACACTAAGAAAGGATTTTTGAAAATTCATCCCCTAAGGGGGTGAAACGGGGGTCCAAAGTTTGTATGGGGAAACGAGATTAGTTGGACTATTTTATCCGAAACTTTACACGAGTACTACTGTAGATAAATGAGTAAATACGTGTTTCAGGATTTTTCAATATTCAACCCCTAAAGGGGTGAAATGGGATGAAAAATTCTGAAAATCGTCATGGGTATTGTTTTTATAGTTTATCGGGTCGCTGATTACGAAAATAACAATTATTTTCTAATCAAACATAGTCGACGTAACAAACAAGTCACCCTTGTGGGGGTGCGATGGGGTGGAAATGTCTAAAATGGGTCCCAAAAGCCTGAAAAACTTCATGGGTATTGTTTTTATGGTTTATCGGGTCGCTGATTACGAAAATAACAACTATTTTCTAATCAAACATAGCCGACGTGACAAAAAGTCGACCCTGTGGGGGTGCGATGGGATGGAAATGTCTAAAAGGGGGTGAAAAAGTCTGAAAATCATCATAGGTATTCTTTTTATGGTTTATCGGGTCGCTAATTACGAAAATAACAGGTATTTTCTAATCAAACTTAGCCGACGTGACATAAAATCCCCCCCTGTGGGGGTGCGATGGGGTTGAAATGTCATAATATCCATATGGGTGTTGATTCTATGGTTTTCTAGAACGTTAATTACGAAAATGGCATCGATTTGAAAATATCATAGCGGACAAGAAATTATTTAAAAGGATTTTTCAAATTTTACCCCTAAGAGGGTGAAACGGAGGTTCAAAGTTTGTGGAAACGACTTTAGTTGGGCTATTTTATTCAAAATTTTACACGAGTACTTCTATAGATAACTAAACACGTGTTTCATGATTTTTCAAAATTCAATCCTTAAAAGGGTAAAATGGGTCCCAATAGTCTGAAAAACGTCATGGGTATTGTTTTTATGGTTTATCGGGTCGCTGGTTACGAAAACAACAACGATTTTAAAATTCAACGTGGCTAACGTGACCATCATCTCCTATTGGGGTGCGATGGAGTTGAAATGTCTAAAATGCGGTCAAAAAGTCTGAAAATCGTCATGGGTATTGTTTTATAGTCTATCGGGTCGCTGATTACGGAAAAAACAACTATGCCGACGTGACATAAAATCACCCCATGTGGGAGTGCGATCGGGTTGAAATGCCATAATACCAATATGGGTGTTGATTCTTTGGTTTTCTGGAACGTTAACTACGAAAATGGCATCGATTTGTAAGTATAACATAGTGGACATAAAATTAGTTAAAAGGACTTTTCAAATTTTAGCCCTAAGCGGGTGAAACGGCGGTCCAAAAATTTTATGGGGAAACGAGATTGTTTGACTATTTTATCTTAAACTTTACACGACTATAGATAAATGAGTAAACACGTGTTTGCCCCGAATTTCGCGCGAGCGAAGCCGCGGGCGAAAGCTAGTTGTTAATAAAAGGTACGGACCCCGGGTCTGTAGACTGTAATAAATATCAATAAAAAAAAGTATATATTTACAAAAAAATGTAGTATCAGTTACCTAGTACCCATAGTTATAAGCTTTGCTTAGTTCGCGACTAAATGGCGCTATGTAATATGTCCAGGAATATTAATTTTAAATTTATTTTAAGATTACTTGACTTTATCAGTACCAATTGGAATAGTTCAAATATTCAATACCTCAAATATCAACTCAATAGTTTTACATAACAAACCCGAAACGTCTTCGAAACCTTTATCAAGACTATAACTATTCAAGATTAATTATATCCGTGTGTAATACGACCTTAATACAACCTTCAGAATACTGATAATGTATGATAATCCACTCTATTTCACCGACATTGATATAGGACGACCCCTTTGTCTCTAGAATCGATATCAATCGTGATTTGGAATCGGTTATCGAGTGCCGAGAAGTACACTTGATACCACAAGCGGTATTCGCACGAACCTGTCTAGTGCCTCTTGTGTTAGAGCTATGTCCAAAACACATCTAGTCCGACGCGAATTTGGCGGATTGCTTAATTGAAAACCCTTATTCGATTACATTTTCGATGGCTTCGCTACTCGATTCGTTATTTTCATTTGACTCATAAAGAATGCAAAAAATCATTGTATTGTATTGGATACGAAAGGCACAAAACCTTCGTTTTGGAAGTCTAATGGGCAGGCGTAGTACCCCTGCAATTGTTAATTTCAGCAGCAAACGTAACTTTGACTGAAATGATGATGATATTTGTATTAATTATCTGTATTTTGAAGTGTAAGTATTTGGGATGTAAGTGGTTTAACAATATCTTTGAACCAAAGCCAACCTCACCTGCACGTCGTGGACCCTGCTGACTGGCAAACAAGGCTCTGACGATAAGACAGGTATGACGTAAGTTATTTTTTAAGCTGCCCGCCTGGGGAAGTACCTCCACCTCACAGAATATCAATAAACAGCCATATAACAATTCTCTTCAGCCTTGTTGTGTTCTTGCAAGTGAGTCATTAGAAAGAAAGAAAGAAAGAAAAGAGTATAGGCTGGCAACGGATCGGCGACCCCTAAGCGTTGCTAATCTCCATGGCCGGTGGTGATTACTTTCCATCAGGTGACCTACATGCTCGTTTGCCCCACTCTCATATAAAAAATTCTACTCCATAGAAATTAGGTTTGTTTCTTGATGTTTTCTTTGAAGCTTTAGAGAAAATTTTCAGTCATTAACAACTCGAAAACGAACCCGCCGTGGTATTTAAAAAAATACTTATATAAAATTACCTAGTACAAACTCTAACGATGTCAATGTATAAATCACAGTTATACCCACCACATGTCTTCTCTATTCTTACTAATATATCCTTCTACTGCTGCCCAAATATTATGTATCTAAAAATAAACGAATAAGCGATTGGATGAAATTCCAGGTCAACCATAGCAAACCACTGGCACGCGATAAGAAAATTCAAGCACTGCAATAATCAACGTGTGTAATTTGCAACAGCAGAAATCACACTAACGTTTTATTTAAATAAATGAACATACAATAGAAAAATTCTCGTAATTATTTTATGATTGCACAATGAAAGTTGACCGAATCAAGATTGATCATTCATTCATTAATGAATTCCATATAGCCTAGTCATCGAATAATTTGTGGATGGAAAAGTCGAAAGCAGAAACTTTGACTTAGGAACTTTGTTTGAATTAGTTAGGAGATAAACATACTAAAAGTCCTTACCCCTCCGAGGTGAGCCCGAGGGGGGGGGGAGCACAAAGAAGGTCCCGTTTTTTGGTTTTTTGCTTACTTCTCGAAAACGGTGCTTCGTACGAAATTTTGTTGTACTACATAGTAAAAGCTAATTAAATTCTCTACAACGTTGTCTTTTGCACTTTGTATCTATCTTCTATCATTGCCAAGCTATGAGCTTCTAAAAGTGGTCGATTTTCAAAAATGTGTTCTACATTCTTTTAGTTATTAAGAGAGGTCTCTTCTGTTTCGCTCCATACCACCATTTTCTCTTATGTCAGCATGCGATGAAGTGGGGTTCGAAAACACTCTGCGGCTTGACGGATCTCAGGTTTTTCAAGTAGATACAGTTTACAAAAACCAACTTTGCTTCTCCGAACTGCAGTAGAAGTGGTGTCGCATCCCGTGAAGGCGTGTAGAAATAATATGCCTTTCATGCCTAGCTGTTGCAATTCCTGACTTGAATAATAGGTGGTAGGTACTTTACCTCTGCTAGGCTTGACAAAGATAATATCATGGTCAGGTGGAGTCCTTGCTATAAGCAGAACTACCAAGTAAAAATAAGAAATGATTTTGGTAAATTTGTACTGCACTGTTACAATGTGCTCCAGAGAAATAAACACACTTTTGAAAATCGACCACTTTTAGAAGCTCATAGCTTGGCAATGATAGAAGATAGATACAAAGTGCAAAAGACAAAGTTGTAGAGAATTTAATTAGCTTTTATTATGTAGTACAATAAAATTTCGTACGAAGCACCGTTTTCGAGAAGTAAGCAAAAAACCAAAAAACGGGACCTTCTTTGTGCTCCCCCCCCTCGGGCTCACCTCGGAGGGGTAAGGACTTTTAGTATGTTTATCTCCTAACTAGTCCAAACAAAGTTACTAAGTCAAAATTTCTGCTTTCGACTTTTCCATCCACACTCCCCTTGTGAGCATTCATTGACCAGACTAATATTCAAATGATCAATTCTTTAAAAGAATATTCTTAGTTTGTTTAATTTTCGATCATATTTCGATATAATCCCATTTAAATTAAACTTTGTAGTTTCATGTAGTGATACGAGAATACCAAACTTTACATTAGTGAGATCGAGGCTGGATCGGAACTAAATTTACACTACATTTTAATTATGAGAATAGAAAAGAATGTTTAATTTAACAAAAGAGTGAAAAGTATCTAGTATATTTTTTGCCAATTATCAAACAAAAAATTGTTATTATTTAAAACAAATGACGTTTACTATAAAAAAATTGCCGTAGTGCATATGCACGGATTGCATTTAACTGTCTTTTTTAATATCAATAAAATAGATTTAACCGGTATCAATCTTGGTTTAATGCTACCAAAGGGATGTGAGAGTTTATAGTGATTGTGAGCCATTACATTTTACAACATACAGTTACGATCCTAATGTGACAGTATACAACATAGCTATCGGGCAAAAGCGCTGCCACAATATCCATGCTATAATAAAACAAGGTATATTCTTCCCGTCACGTGATTGGTTCTAGATTATGTCATTAGTTTTATTTTGTATGGAAGATGCCAACGAATATTATCATAGCCCAATGGCTATGATAATATTCGTTGGCATCTTCCAATACGTAGTCAATACGTAGTCTTGGCAATATGTGGGAAGATAATACCAGACCCAGTGTCTCATACTCTTTTAAATCGCAGCTAAATGAAACAGCAACTTCTATAATATTTCTGACTGTAGTTTAGAATACTATATGTATTATTGTATCTATCTTGTAATTGTTTCTTTTTTATTTCTCCTTCCATAATATTTCAATGTGCTGGTGTAAAATCACGATTGCATATTGTACATATTTCAATGTATTGGACCAGTCGGGTCTGATCTGATACATTCAGTAAATCCTTTCAGGCATTTATTAGTTGACTGGAAGAGAAGTTCCCTTGAGGGGTGTCGTGTTACTGCAAGTGAATGAGGTCACCAGAAAGGAAGGAATTGCTGCGATGGCAGCGGAGGTGGCGGAGCGCGATCAATATTTCATGTTACGAGGGTTAATATGTTAAATTGTTGTACTTGAAAAGAGATAAATTTGTATGTAAATTATTTATATACAATTAACATGGTTATTAGGCATCGGAAACAGTAGTTTCAGAGATCTTTTTCCCTTTTGTTGTTGTCGTGATAAAGTCTTTATTGGATAAAAGAAATTACATAAACATGATGATAAAGGAGTTACATTTACAATGGCGGAATTATCCCATAAGGGATCTCTTCCAGTCAACCATTCAATGAGTAGTTAAACAAGATACTTATCATATTTTGGCGAAAACTTAGGTTGTTTTTTATGCAAACGAGCATGTACCCACATGCTCGTTTGCCCCCCTCTCACACACCTGGTGGAAAGCAATCACCACCGCCCATGGAGACCAGCGACACCAAGGGGTCGCCGATCCGTTGCCAGCCGCAGTTTTAATTCAATCTGGTTATACAAATTCTTAATTATTAAGGTAATAAAATAACTATAAAATAAGACTAATTATGACAACAGTAAAAACAAAGTTTGAACATAATTACACTAACAAATATATATATTACTGCAGCTGCAATGGATATATTATATACACTACAGCTGCAGTTTTAATTAAGTCTAAGGACTTCTGTAGCACCACCCATATATTTCCTCAGATTGCGATATCATCACATCAATTTTGAATAAAGATTTCGTAGGATCGGTTCGCAGGTAGGAGTTTCACGGCGACTGGTTAACCTAATATTAATGTTTCCGTACTCGGGTCCATGTTAATAAATACTACGAAATAAAATATGATTGAAGGTATTGAATCCACGATACATTTCATTATAATTAATTCCGTTTGTAAGTCTAATATAAATAAGTTCAGCAGAATCGTATTAGCAAAATTGCGATAAAGTACGCCAGTTGAACCGATCTCTTTAATCCACTTTTATTAACAACTTTCGTTTTATCTCTCAGTTCAAATATTGAAATGTTAATATAATTTCTTCATTTTATTTATATAAACGGAAAGAAAGAAAAACACCAGAGTATAACCGCGTAGTCAATTACGAAAGCTTAAAAAATATCGCTGTTATTTTCTGTAATACAAAAGAAGGGTTCTCAATCCTTTAAACCGCTCGAAACAACTTAAGATTCATTCACTAAACCCGCGAAATCTCGCCGTCGAATCGGGATTTTTTTACAAGCGGCTTGCCACTCCACTAACCCTGAATATTTCAGGCATTTTGTTAATATCCTAATCCTCCTTTTTTCCTCGGCTGCGAGTCGGAGGGAAGTCGGCATTCACCGTTAACAGTTTCATGATTAATGACTGAAAACTCTTTGATGGCTTTTTAATTAGAGCTAAAATAGGGGTGTAATACTCGGTGCGGCAGTGGTCGGCAAGGTTGTTGCGGGCTGAGCTATATTTCATAGCGGGGGAGCGGCGGCTTCGAATTTGCAAGGCTAATAAATTGCGAAATACCTAGGCCTTATTGGCTCAATGTTTAATCGTTCGGGGCGCAGTGGATTATTTTTCACCAAGTTTCTCGTTCTTTGTGACTGCCGTATTGGAGAGTAAAATGCTAAACGTATTCTTACCTTTGTGCGGCGGCCTAACAGCGTTTACTTATCGGTAACACAGGAATGAAATTTCTAACTTTGCATTACAAATTTATTTCCTCCAGCTTCTCGGCTTGCCTTTCAGATTATTCTCATTCGTCAGTGAAAACGGTGATTAATATTCAATATGAACAGCCTATTTGAGTGATTGTTTCTGTTCGGCTATACAGATCGAGATCGGCTTTGAACAATGAAATATTATTAATTGGAAGAAATTGTTTTTACTCGATTATAAATTCCGAAACACAAATATTTGATGTGTTTAAATACTAGCCTTTGATTTAACTCAAATATTTCTCTGTGAGTAAATCTAGTTAAAAAGAATCATTAGTATTTGTTCAAAGTTTCGTCAAACGTACTCAAATATTTAAGTTGTATGCCTTTTGTTATAAGCCTTTTTGTGTCGTGATTAAATTATTAAATACAGGGGCGGCCGTTAGCAATATTTAGAAAATTCTTGCATGATTATCGAGATAAAACCTAAGGGTGGAAGGTGGAGAGGCGAGCGGTAACTGCAGAGCAGTCTTTATAGTTTTTACTAAGTTTGCTTACGTGCTGTCTGAAGCTACAGACTGTCAAAAATTAAATACGGCGCAGTCTTCATAAATTATATAATTACACGTTGGTCATACGTAATAACGAAAATTTTGGAGAAAATAATCCAGTGAATCCCGAACTATTGAACATTATTAAACAGATCGAATAAGCTTGACTTAAACGCGAAACCAATGAAGCAATACTTACTGCCTGAAATGTAAGCTGTCTAAGAAATAGTTTTCCTGAAATGCACAAAAACTAAGAAGCTGCTGATGCTTATAAAAATATTAAAATTGTGTACTTTATCAGAATCTATTCCCCAAAATAGTATACCGTAGGACAATAAAAAGTGATAAACTGCTTAGAGTTTATCACTTTTTATTGTTAACTTACGTCTAACAAAGCAATTCATTTAACGCCTCGCTTTTAAAATGAATTGCTTTGTTAGACTTTTAACATTTTAGATCACATGTAATTTAAATTAGGGTAAAGTGTTACCCAATCATTGTGCATTTCAAAAAAAAATCTTTCTATATTTTGAAATTAACATTTCAGATATACTTCTTCATTAGTAATACGCAATTAACACGACTTGATCAAAAGGAAAAAAAAAACACAATTTCATTTAACCTTATTAGGCAAAATGAACCCCATTATTAGTTACAAATTTTATTTCCCTAGCAAATATTAATTTACCTTCTAAAACTGTGAACAAATACAATTCAAAATAGTACGAATCTATTACAACTTCAGAGCAGCGTCGCTAACGTATGCTAATCCCATTCAATTAGGAGGGTTAAGCGACGTGGGCGCGTTGCCAATCAGCCAACAAGCTCTTACAGAGGCCAGCTGGATCGCTGTGGCTTTACACCGCACGTTACAATACACGAAATGCATTTAAACAATTTCTGGCGGGAACTATTGTTTCTCTAATATGTTTTCAGTCGAATAGTGTAGCTATTCTTATATTAGTTCTATACAATAGTTGATTGAGAATTGAGATGCGTATGTTTCAAATGTCCTGTTAAAAGATAGGTGTGAATAGGAGGTAGTTTGGAGTGTAAGGCTCGACTCACATTTAGCTTTCACCAATCATTCATTTACACCCATCACTTTTCATTCTCTATTTGTATTTAATTTTTATCTGCATCCTAGTTATATGTTCATAGTTTTCTGAACCTATCATTCTTAGTAGCGGCATATAAGTATTTCTCAAAAAATAATGAAAATAGAAAACAAAAAAAAAAAACAAATCTAGTTATATGTTCATAGTTTTCTGAACCTATCATTCTTAGTAGCGGCATATAAGTATTTCTCAAAAAATAATGAAAATAGAAAACAAAAAAAAAAAAACAAATCTCATTCAATTTGGGCAGATCCACCTATGATTACATAAAGAACTGGTACCAGTCCGAGCTCTTGGTATGATAAAATAAATGTATGAAATAAAGTACTTACATTTAGTAACTTTTGTATTCACACCTATCCGATAACGGTAAGCAAATAATCGAGATTTTTGTAAGCACTTATAACTTCGAGCCCTGCTATGACGTTAAATTTGTGACTATGTGTTAGTGATCTCCATGGATAAGATAAATATAGCTCTCTACTTATTTTTCATTTTGTTAGTACTTTTGCTTTAACTAGTATGTAAGTAAAACTGTATCGATTGTGATCAATTCAATCCTTTTGACTCTATCAAGTTCAAAACCGTACCTTATCGATCGAATTACGGGTTTATATATAGATGTGATCATTGAGATCGGCCAAGTACTAAACAGAAGTGCAGACGATATACAAAGAAATCGTGACTCATAAAACTGGACTTTACGAGTAATGTTATTACAGTTTCTTTTACAGTAACTATCTGTTTTAACATCATACGGCTCACGCAGCTCATATGCCGTACCATACGATCTAACTGATCAATCACTCTCAAATTGAACTGAACGATTTACTAGGGACTGTACTAGGGCTGTAACTCTAGTCTCTGGGTATATCAATAAGTAGGTGACAAGAGAGAATATTATATAATAATCGATAAAATAAAAATAATAGTCGACCGACTAGCTTCTAAAACAAGGAATTCAATAACGAATGATTATTACACAAACATCACTTATTGCCATAACGTGTTCACTACCTTTTCTTTCGTTTCTGTAATGTATTCTAAAGGCGGATTGAAACCGGATTACGGACAATAACAAATACAGCTTTATCCGACAGACTGTTGCCACCAGCAACGTTTTGAAAAGTCACGAGTCCTCTGGAGGGGCGCTACCCGAAAATATTCCTATTACAGTGTGGGCACGTCGAAAACAATGACTTGTCAGAAAGTGCCTAAGCAGCCACTTCGAGCAATTAGGACAAACAAAACATTTTTATGCGACCCGAGTTCGACTTAGCTCGAATACTTTCGGAGCCCATCTTATGGCTTCGTCATTGTGGATCATTTGCATAAGAAGATTCCGAACGCTCCCTCGACCGCCTTTCGTTTTAAACTAAACACTCCATTAAATTGTACTTTGTGAAATTCGTTAAAAGTCCATTCTTCCTTTGGGTGCACAAGAGAAAAATACAGCATTAGCTAAATTTGTCGAAAAAAATATTTAATGCGGCGTAAATCGGTTTTCATCCACAATCAATTAAACAAAAGGATATAAAAATAGTCTGAGAATAAAAACGAATACATGAAATTTTTCATAATTACACTAAATAATATTGTATACAAGCATTTTTTTATGATTAACTCTAAAAAGCTACAAAAAAAATGGAGACTATTTTATTGCGAGTTGCGCAGTATTCTTAACAAAAATAAATTATCTCTGAATAGTATTTTATAGAGAAGTATTAGCTAGTCGGCTACTAGTCGGCATAGCCGACTATAGGACTATTTTTGTAGTCGGAAAATGCGCCGACTATCCGGATTCCTTACTTTCTGTGCATTTATCAATAAAATGAATATAGGAAGAATTTAACTTTTTCCATTTACCTACTATATTTTTAATTAAGCTATTTCACTTTAATGAAAATAGAAAAAGTGGGGCATACTAAAAGTTTCTGAACCTAGCCAATTATAATAAAATCATAAAAAAACAATTATGAAATTTGAAAATGTAACTCTTTGAGAACATTATTTTTTAATTTGCGAGACTGTCATTTGTTTTTCATTGTTCCTTCCGAAAATTGTTTATCGCTATCAAAACGGATTTAACTCGTGAACATTTTCGTTCAATGATTTTCTATGATTTTCGCTTTGGCTGAATTCAACATGAAAGTTACCAAAGACGAGACTTCAATTGGCAATACGAAATATACAAAATGTTAGTTGCTCGAGTCGACTCGACATGTTTGCAGGCGGCGGTTGCGACTTACGTGTTTAAATTACCTGTAAACGAAGCGTGACAGAAGTTGTCGAATACCCCCAAAACCGTAATCGGCTTGGCCGATCAATCGGCCGACGTCGGCCAAAGATATAATCGGTACATCACTAGCATTTTATATATATCTAAAATACTTCTTACAACGTCGAGCGGCAAATACTAATCCGAAACATTTGCATGGAAACCACAGGGACTCAGATGTTCTCGAGGAGCGGCGTGATATATGGTGGTTATTGGGAAACAAAACTTTTAATTGCTTGCAAATCCCCTATTGCCTCACTCTGATGTATTGTGCATTATTTTAAAGCCATCTGACGTTCCTGAATTAGATATTATATTTTACGTTATTTTGCTGAATTTTTAACCGACGTCAAATGCTTTTAGTGTGTTTTTAAAGTTTTTACACTTATTATCCTACAGAGATTGCAATATCTAGTGTCTTAGAATAATAATTACTTACGAGTGAAATTGAGAGTTTGATTTGGTTATTTTATGCTAATAGAATCATAATATAAAGGTTTTCTAGCACATAAAAATAGTTCTGTTATGATTGTTCATTTTAGTTAAGCAAAAATACATTATCGTATTATAATATTTTAATTGATAGCTATATTATTTTGTTACAAAAAGTGACCTATTAAATAAGAAGTAACATAATTAATGGAGAATCAAGTTTTCTTTTGTGATACGCTGGGTAAACAGACGTATGTCTGTTTGATGCTATTATTAGAGGAGCTCGATGGCATGAGAAGTTCGATGGCGTCGTTGCGCGTGGCAGTCTAATCGATCACAGTGTCCATTTATCTTGAGCTCCTCCGTGCTTCGGAGGGCACTTTAAGCCATCGATGCCGGCGTTTCTCGTTATATAACAGTCGTTTAGCCAAGTCAGTGGTCTTTAGATAGCTTGTAAACACTGACCTCCGCCAACCCGCAATTGAACAGCGTGGTGGAATGTGCTCTAATCCCCTTCATTTTTTTTTTTTTTTATTATTATAACACTTAATCACTATATCACAAATGGCCGGAGACTCCTTTTAAGCTAACAATTGCTTGTGTTAGGAGTCTCCACTCTCCCGATGTTCTCTTTCATGGAAAGTGATTAATTTATTATTCAATATTTTTTTAAGTACTTTGAAAAAATAATAATAGAGAAAACAAAAAAACTAAATCAATAAACAATTGAGAGGAGACCCGTATCCCAGCAGTGAGATGAATAAGGGTTGACGAGAGAGAGTATTATTATTAGTATATAGTAACATCAGTCCATCCAAACTTTCGCATATAGAAAGTAATAGAAGTAATATTGTACAAATTCGTCTATATTAATTTTATTAATTCCTCCGAATAAGCTTACTCCTCTTCTTGCTATTTTGGTATTCCTTACTTATTCAGCTCTGTGTCCTCTGGGAACGAAGCGTTCACCTTGCGTAATTAATTACAGTCAGTAATTACGACCCGCGTTTTAGGATACCTAGGTAATTTAATAGATACGTGACCGAGCATATCCAGTAGATTAAGGCAAGATAATGATCAGAATGAATTGTAATTTATGTTGGTGCTTGCCTTAACTACACGATAATAATTATTTAAGAGATGCGTAAAAGATTTTTCCATGTCCATTTTGGTTAGTCTCCTGTGAGGTACAGGTACTTCCATAGTCGAGCTCCCTACCAGTCTTTCACCAGAACCTCGTTTACTCATCGGCAGGATACACCACGTGCCTTTTGACGATGTCCCCTATTCTTTTTCCTTCCCTATTCTTGTTAATAATTTTTAAGTTCAATAGAATTTATCATTAAAATAATTATCAGTTATTTAATACACATAGCTTTGCTTAATTTGGGACTAGATAGCGGTATGTAATTTGACTAGGAATATTTAATAATGCAATACAATGCAGATCTCAAATCCCGGTAATATATAATCGTTTTGTTGTTTACAAGAGCTTAAAGATAATTAATTACCGCATATTCCTCTGTTTGGATAAAATTAGATGATTGTATTACCGTTTACCTGATCTGTGGCCCTAAGCTGAAGCCGATTCTGAACGAATATTTTGATTCTAAAAAAAGACTAACATCTTCAGCTTAGTCAGTAGAGCTCTAGGGATTCAACCAGCTAAGCTAAATATAATTACCAACAATCTAAGCAGTAGTTTCATTTTCGCATTCAAAACCTCTCTGGAATCGCACAGTTCATGACGATCTTAGCTCCAATATGTGAGGATGAATTTTTTGCCGATGGCGGGGGATGCTACGACTGTAGAACGAGGCTGTAGGCATCTTATCGAACAACTTTTCCGAACACAACCCATTGTATAATCAGTAGAACACAAAAAGGGAGGCAAAATCTCTCTTTGGACTTAAGGGTTTATACCATGTGTAAGTTTAGGGTCATCGACGATTCTCATGGCTCGTCTCTGAATTCAATCACAAGGCCCATGCTGGTAGCGCGGTGCCTCGGCCCATAGGTAAGAACAGTACTCCATATGAGGTCAAACTTGTGACTTGTATAATAGAAGTATTTGCGAGGAACTAAAGTATTGCTTTGCTCTGTTGAACACACCGAATTTCCTAGACGCAAGCCCAGCCTTCTCCTCCAAGTGACTTCCAAATTGAACGTCGCCAGAGATCTCGACGTCAATCGAATACCTTCAAAGTATTTATTCAATTGCTATTTTATTTATTAAATCCTTGAACTTGTACAGGTCACAGACTTGTTTCATTCTATAAAAAAAATCTAATTATAACTTCAAATTACTTCAATTACAGTTGTCTTTTATTCAATTCCTAAACTTTGGACTGCAATTAAAATCCCATTAACATACAAAATATGTATTGCGTTTAAGTTTGTTCTCAAACGGGTCTGTTTAAACAATCTGCCTAAGCTGCTAGCAAAATGTTTTCCTTTTCCAAACTCACACAAAACAATTTCTCACAGACTCGACTCTGTCCATTCGGCATCCGGAGGAGTAAGTTTAACTCCAAACAATAGTTAACCAACAAAGAAAGTTGCTGAACTGCGGCCGAACGGTGTGTGGACCGACTTATACTCCAGACTGTGTTGTGCACTATAATCGTTAAGTTAGATATAGAAGCTATATAACATAGAACTATAAATGCTGTGCCTATCATTTTCTGTATATAAAGTCATAGATTAATTTGGTCTCCGCTGCACGCCAGCTAGAATTCGCCAAAATACCAATAAAATACTACAAAAAAAAATACTCCGAATACGGCGTAGTATAGTTGAGTTTTCTAGCTTTTCTTATACTACGTCGGGTGTCAAACAAGCATACCGCTCGCCTGATGTGAAGCGGTTACCGTAGCCATCAACGCTCGCAATATGAAATATAGTTCGCGCGCTGCCATCCCCGCCCTGTCCTATATCTCGTTCACCAAAGCCAAATACTAAATCAGCAGGGTGCTACATGCAGGTGAGGTTGGCTTTTGCTCCAAGACGGTAGTGAACCCCACCTTACCTTAGTAGCTGAAACTTATATACTCATTCGTAGAACAGAGACCGATGTGATAATATGAGAATTTTGAATAATCTTTTTTATAGTTTAATAGTGGTCCCCTGTCCCGTATATATAATTATATACACACCACACATTCCCACAACTGTGGCTCTTGTATAGCCATAATTAACAGCGACGACCACCAAAAAAGGCTATTATGGTATATATATGTGTATATATATGCTAAATTTCAGCGTGATACTTCGAGTGGTTTGAGTTACACGGCTCTAACTATTCGACGGATCAGACTAAAATTTGCCATATATAATAGGCATAAAAAAGATTATTCTAAATTCCTACGGGATATCGGAATACTCGTGAAAGAAGCATTGGGCTAAGCTAGTAGTGCATAATCACACCTAAGCATGGTGGTTTTGAACACAACGTCAAAAATCATTTATTACCTAGAAACGATATTGAAAACTATCGTAAATTAGTGTGTATTAAAAATACTACAAATTAATATAATTTTCCTTTATACAAGTATACGCTTTATGTTATAAATATACAGAACCGTCTAATAACATATGTACAGCAAGTTAGCAGGTAGTGTCAGTCTAGTTCTTGGAAGCTCTGCTCCATATTTAATGCTTGCAGGCTATTTCTATTTTGCCTCTTATGTTCTAAGCACATTAAAATATTCAGTTGCATAAACGTGGAAAATTTCATTGAGTCCTTTTTAGAATAGACAAACAGACAGAAACCTGAGTTTTATACATATATACTAAGACTAGCTTCCGCCAGCGGCTTTGCCCACGTGAATGTTGTGGTGCCAAAATGTAAATTTTTATCCTTCAGCATCAATAAGTAAGTAGGTAGTCCCGTAAGTCAGGACTTGGCATTATAAATATTTAATTAAGTAACATGTAATTTAATTTTATATATATATATATATATATATATATATATATATATATATATATAAATAATAAATAAATATTTCTGGACAATTTATACAGCGCCATCAAGTCCCAAACTAAATAAAGCTTTTACAATGGGTACTAGATAACTGATAATAAACTTAAATGTGCTTAAATACATTTAAAATTGCAAGATTTATCAGTAAGAAGAAGAAATTTATTATTAATATGATTTTCTGTATTGATGATTCAGAATGTAGAGATAAAAATTTTTACACTTCCGTTCAGTGTTGAAGGAGACATTATATCTCAATTCTTAAATCGAAAACAACATGTCACTTGACTTTTCGAAATATCTAGTTTTCGCTCACATCAGCATCGCAGTAGATTGTGGGGCGACTGATTTATTTGTGGGTATGAGGCGTGAAGCAAATGAACTGCCCGTGTTTCGAGATATACGATGTCGGCGTACCGTAACTACGGGGGTGTAGGGCGCTTTCCATCACAGTGAGAAACGCAGCCAAGATCGCGCGTGGTAGAATTTTCAATGTGTAAGGGTCTTAGGGTTGATGGGACGTATCCAAGACGGTACAGGTGGTCGACATAAATATGTAACTTTATTTGGATCCTGGGCGTCTATTATGCATGCTGCGTGTTTCTTAAAAAACTACGGTATACAGTTGAGCATTATTCCATAGTGTGAGGTTCATAGTGCTGAGCAGGAATTAAATTACCACTTTTTAGTAAAAATAATTAATTATTATACTAATCGATAACGCAAGTTAAGCAACGTCCATCGCAGCCTGTCCATGGGTAAGTTTCTCTATCTCGAGCTCTCCTTCGGAGGGCACGTTAAGCCGTCGGTCCCGGATGTTGTCATTAGATGACAGTCGTTAAGTCAGTGGCCTTTAGACGGCTTGAAAACACTATCCTCCCGCAGTTGATCAGCGTGGCGGAGTATGCTCTAAACCCCTTCAATTGAGGGGAGACCCATATACCAGCACTGGGATGAATAAAGGTTGACGAGACAGAGTATTATTATTAGTACATATATAGTAACATCAGTCCACCGTAAAATCATCCCATTATTTTACTCTACCAAAAATATTCCTAATTATTGTTTCGTAGAAAAAGATTTGCCTTTAAAGATTATGTTAGGTATATATTACACCAAAATAAGTACTACCAATTTCAGTAAATCACAAGAACGGCTTAGCAACTAACTTAAACATTCCACAAGCAAAATCGAAAGCACCAAAACTTTGATAAATTATTTCAAAACACCAATATGTAACTGGAATAGTTTGTCACAAAACGCATTAGTGGATGCGGTTTGGACGGCGTCGTTCGCGTCGGCTTGCGGTGAAGAAGGCATGCCTAAATTCCGCACTTCCCAAATGTCATTGCGGAATAGCGATTAGTCAAGCTGCTAAGTGCTACTTTCCGATTGTTTTTCTCTTTGCCACCGTCGGAAACAGTAATTTATGCGACTTTACAGTTCCACTCTGCCGTCGAAATTTGCAATCGCCGAGGATCCCAGGGCAAAACCGAAGGTTTATTTATGGGACGCAGAGTTAACTTTTGAACTGAAAGTTCTGCTGTAGCGGTCGGCTACCTTTTTTTGTTTGTAGTTGTTACTGGCTCTGAGGAATAAACTGTTCTGTGTGCTCATATATCTTGCGTCTAAGGTCTTTTTTACTGCCCATGTATTCGTTTTGCTTAAACTTTTTGTAAACATATCAGAAAACCGCAGTACTCATAACTTACTTTTACTTTTTTTCATTTGAAGAATAATTTAATGTTTTTTCTATATGACGCCGGGTGCCAAATAAGCATATGATCCGCTTGGTCGGCTACCGTAGCCATATACAGTTGTCGACAATCATTATTCATCCCACTGCTGGAATATGGGTAGCCCCTCAATCGAAAGGGTTTGAGCATACTCTGCAACGTTGCTCAATTGCACGTTGGCAGAGGCCAGTGTTGTCATGCCGCCTAAAGGCCATTGATTGGCTTAATGACTATCATACAATAACAACAGCATGGACCGACGGCGTATAGTGCCCTCCGAAGCACGAAGGAGCTCGAGGTAAATAAACCCATCCATAGACAGGCTACGGTTGACCTTGCTTAACTTTCGTGTTCGATTAAACTGACACGCGCAACGACGCCATCGAGCTCCTCGTGACCATATACACGCTCGCAATAAAAGGAGTATTGCTTTCGCGTTGGCATCCCCACTGCTAACGCATCTCATCACCGCTCCTTTGGTGTCTTCACTCGCAGGTGTGCATTATTATTTGGCTGCGGTATTCTGTGAAGTAGAGGTACTTTCGCAATCGGGCTCGACATGCCCTAACTTATTTTCGCCCGTAATGGCAGGATGGTAAACACTCCTGTTGCTTTTAAATAATTTCTAATAAATAATAATTGCTAATTAATTAAATAAAATAAAAGTGTAAGTAGGTTACTACCATTTTCAGAGCCTCAACTAATCTCTCAAAGGAGAGATTAGTTGAGGCTCTGAAAATGGTAGTAACCTACTTACACTTCAAAACAGATTTTTATATAATTGTCGTGGTCGTATATCCATAAATGCAGTATACTCGTATGTTAGTCAAAATTCACCAGGCAAACTAACAAGTTCAGTCAATAACAGGTCCGCACTTCACGACACTAGTTCCTTTGCACACGAGTTCCTTTGCACCTTGCGAAGGAACTTAACAAAAATAGCTGCGACAAATTGCCAACATCTTTGTAGTGCCCCTTGTTTCGTGCTGTTTGTTTTGTGTATTGACAAGCAATCTGCTCTAAAAGAGGTCCAAGCAAACAGGATCGGCCCAGTCGGCGTGATTGCTAAGGAACCTGCAGTGTTTGTATAATCCTCAACCTTTGCCTTTGATTAGCTTCCTACTTCAGTAGAAAAAACCAGGTCAAGTAAATTCAATTATGTGACTCGTGTGAAGTGTAAATTTATTAGATTGTTATTGATTTTCATTCTAATAGGTATTGTTAAAACTACGAGTATATATGTCTATATATAACAAATTCGATTTAGTTACACCATTTATAACTCAAGAACAGCTGGATCGATTTTAATGATCTTTGATTTATTGGATTTATCTCCATCACGAACAGCAGAATAGCTATTCATATATCAGGAAAATTTACGTAAAATAATGTGATGAAATTGTCAGGACAATACACTTCCATATTTTTCAAAGTCATGGAAATTGCCTCAAGTTGTAGTCAGCGGAGTGAGTGAGCAAGTTGTAGTGAGCAGATTGGGGATTTTATCGAAATATTACGGTATGATTCAATTTCATGAGCCGAACTTATAATGCCGATTTATAGTACGGATGTTTGCTAAGTTACGAAACTTAATATATAGTTTTTTTTTGTTATAACATTAGGAGGCAAAGGACTATGTCCATTGGTAAGCAATTATCGCCAATATGGGTTCCGCCGTGGTCGCTCAGCTGGTGGTCTTCTAGTATTATTGGAAGGGTATCTACAGGTGTCAATCAATGAAAATTAATATTAACTATTACAAGATTACTCCACTGCTTATGCCTAGTATCTATTCCAGTTAGTACATTACTTCTAATATTGGAAACACACCTCCCCTTTATAAGTAGTAATGTTTCACAATTGTAATTATGTATTAAATTTTGTATATAATTAGACGTAGAGATATAAATGGCTGGAACAAATAATAGTCTTGTATCTTTCAACTATTACAACAATTTTATCTAGTACTATGAAAAAGAAACAGGTTAAACTTATGTTTTTAATTCAGTAAAAATACGAAAGAAATATTTTAACGCAAACTAGAGTTCTAACCGGAACGGATAGAGGTCGGCACTTGCCTCAAGTTGTAGTCAGCGGAGTGAGTGCACTCGTTTCCGACCTTTGATTTATGTCCGACATCGGCCGGCTGTGTCACTTCAGTAGGGATTGGGGATTTTATCGAATTATTACGGTATGATTCAATTTCATGAGCCGAACTTATAATGCCGATTTATAGTACGGATGTTTGCTAAGTTACGAAAGTTAATATATAGTTTTTTTTTTTTTTTGTTATAACAGTAGGAGGCAAAGGACTATGTCTATTATAAACTATACGAAAAGGTCACTGATTTGTTTCCAACCTTTTTAGGGTTCCGTACCCAAAGGGTAAAAAGGAACCCTATTACTAAGGCTCCGCTGTCCGTCCGTCCGTCCATCCGTCTGTCACCAGGCTGTATCTCATGAACCGTGATAGTTAGACAGCTGAAATTTTGAAAGAACAGATGATGTATTTCTGTTACCGCTATAACAACAAATACTAAAAAACAGAATAAAGTAAATATTTAAGGGGGCTCCCATACAATAAACGTGATTTTTTTGCTCGCAATTGATAATAGCAATAGGTAGACGCTTGAAATACTCACATAATATTTAGTTATATACTCACTTTAAAAATAAATAATTAAATAAAAATAAAACAAATATTTAAAGGGGGCTCCCATACAACAAACGTGACTTTTTTGCCGTTTTTTGGGTCACCCGCCGTATAGCCCCGACCTCGCACCTTGCGATTTTTATTTATTCCCGAAAATAAAAGAAAAACTTCGAGGAAAACTTTTTATGAACACCGAGGAAGCAGTGGGCGCGTTTCAAAAGGCCGTCGAAGAGACCCCTAAGGACGAGTGGGCTAAGTGCTTTTCTCAGTGGTTTCATCGGATGCAGCGGTGTATTGATGTGAATGGACACTATTTTGAAAAGATATAATAAAACTAAACTTGCTAGTTTGCTCAGTTTTTGATTTTCTAAGAACTTTCAGTTTGACCCTCGTACATCGCATCGCAGAACTGACAGGCGTTGAGGTAAAAAGGTAAAGGCTGAAGTAGCGACCAAAGAGCAGTATGCCGACTCCCAATAGATAGACGGACAATCTAATAAAGATCGCAAGGAGCCGATAGATGCTAAAAACACAAAACTATCGTTGTGGAAGTCTAAGGGAGAGGTCTATGTTCAGCATTGGACATCCTTCGGCTGAAGTGATGTTAATGACCTAATATCACAGATAATATGCCTAATAGCATTTACTCGGTATGTATTTACAGATTTTTATTAGGGTTTAATGTTATATTCATTTTAATAAAAATAAAATGATAAATATCACATTAAGCCCCAATAGAATCTGTAAACATATACCGAATAAGTGTTTTTAACATATAATAATTTGCTATATTTCATTTAACTAGACTTTGTAGTTACGGTTGAGATATAAAAGAGTTGAGTGCTTAGATCCTCCCACCTCTCAGAGGTAACAATTAAAACACAAGGGCTGTGGAGCGGAGGGAGGAACTACTGAGTGGAAGCGATGACGACCGTGTCTCACACACAGTAAAATACACACTTATGTAAATTATGTGTCGCACCAACGACGTAATTATGCTGCTATGAGTGCTGAGCGTAATTGTTCATCGTTCGTACACATACATTGACAAAGTCGGGGATTGCAAAAAATAATACTTCGTTATGACTATATTTTTATAGACAATTTGATCTGCATTACATTGCGTACGTCCGCCACCAATTAGTCACCAATCATGCAAACTACCGCCCACCCACTACTGTTAGTAGATGCAAGCGACTGCCGTGGCTGCTTTGGTCGTCTCTTCTCCACCTGCTGCTGTCGTCGTGTTGGAGATTCGTCAACAGCTGGAGCAGAAATGATCAAAGCAGCCACGGCGATCGCATGTATCTACTAATGGTAGTTGGTGGTTGCCGGCCGGCGGCAGTTTATATGAACTAAATGGTGACGGAAGCACGCAAAGTAGTGTCGATCAAATTGCCTATAAATTTGAGTTTCGCAAAATAACACCTGAATCAATTAACTAAATGTTTTTTTATATCAAAGACACATTTTTACTAGGCGACATGTCGCAGATACATGTCGCTTGACATTATGGCTATTTTTCTATGACTTTGCGGGACAATATCGCTCGATACATTATATTACACAGTAGTAATGATCAAGTATGCCGAAACATGTAGTTTTGTAAAAACGGCTTACATATTTCGCTATTCAAATCTTGTCGTGCGGCTGTCGAGTTCAATGGACACGAAGTTCGCGTGTGTCGACGCTAGTACAGCATCGAAGACTAAATAAATATGCGACCCATAGATGTCGCATGCTTCGAGTTTTGTTACGCGACAGAGTCACAAATGTCTCCCAGTGAAAACGGAGTGTTAGAGAAGCATACGTTTAACTTACGTGTTGTGGTAATAAATAGCTGCAACTTTCGATGAACCCCGTACTGTAGTTGGAAACAGAGGGATAATGGGTGGAAGTTTTAGATGGAACTCTCAGATATAATCCTTTCTTTGCTTATCTCTATATGGGAGCAAGGGATATAGTACGGCTCAAGTAATAAGTGTCCCCGTCATCCCCTACCTTATTAATGACCTCAATAGACGATACGCATCAGAAATAGAGTTGTATTCAACATAGAAGTTTGAGCGATAGTAACATTAATATCCATGCTATAGGAGCTGTCATCAACAACGACTCTCATGAATCTCCTGGACAAAAAGCTGTCAACATTAGCAGAAAAATTCCATCGACAACTTCATTCTGATTGAGAGCTCTTCATTAAATCTATGCAGACAGACATTGCCTATGTTATTTTTCCACTGCCAAAGCTCAATTTATGCGTCACAATAATAATGATTCGTGTAATAATAACAATTCGTGGATAGAGTAAATCAAGTAGTGTACATAATTATATATTAACCAATTACAATTTTTATTTGATTTTATACATTTTATACAAAAGTATCTATACCGAAAACGACCTTAAAACAAAGCTACCTTAACTGCCATGTTTGGGGTGTATTTTGACATCGGTCGGATTTCATAATAGGGCGCATCAAACAACAAAAGTTTCCCGTATGTACACCGCTCTAAAACAATGAATCCAATGTGTATGTAAAGAGAGGGTGTGTCGCGATAGTTCTCATGACGGCTCGCCGATGCGGAAAGAAGCCGCACTCGAGTTTTTTTTCAAAATGGCTGCCTGTCACACGTCTGTCTGACGGGTGAACCAAGAAAATCAAGATGGCCGCACTAAAGGGGTTAGCAAAGTGTTTCGGTGGGGTTCAAAATCGACACCGACCATTAAAATTTTTAAATAATTACTGATATGTCGCATAATAAGTACCTTTTATATCCCAGTAATTAGTTTTGTTTATAAACACATATATTTTATGTCGAATTCAAACAGATTAATCTGTTTGTACTGTTACCTGTAGAGACACTTAAATAACCATTCGCTAACGTCTTCATACTCTGCAACCCATTATTTTCACAACTAATTTCTTGACTGATTCCTACTTTATACCCAATAGGTGTACTCCGAATGTCCATCTAGTGATTTCATCCAAATCTGTTCAGTCAGTTTACACGTGAAATAGTAACAAACATCCATACTGTATCTATTCATCTCACAAACTTTCACATTTATAATAGTATTGTGCTAGTAGAATTAATACCTGACTGAAAATTTTATCCACGCTGTCAGGGAAAATAATACTTAGAAATTTAATTCGATATTGCTCCCAACGTCTTAAATATATTCACATACCAACAATTGCTTCATAACTCCTTGACATATCTCATTATTTTATACTTTAACCTGTTTCATATTCTTGCCTTTACATTTCAATTTTGTGTGATCTATATTTAGAAGCAATTTCTTGGGTTCTTTCATATGATACGTTTCAAAGCATTGACTTTTGACATTCTAGAATCTTTTTTGCGATAGGAGTATAAGGGACGGCCAGATTGTAGCATCAAAACGGCTTTTTTTCTCTTAAATCAAAGTGAAGCAGCTCTCAGGCAGCGGGCAGGGCAATATGAAACAGGTCGAGCCGAGAGATCCGCTCTCCAAAGGGCCCGGCCGTCTCAGATGTCGCAGAGAGAGCCCATTCGCGAGGCCCGGCCACACCCTCCACTCGACTGGCACATAAGCCTACGAGCGGCCCGCTTTATTTATTATGTACAGCCATTAACGCCACTGCCATCATGGCGGCGAGTTTTTCAATTTTTAATTTCCCTCTTACACCGCGGCGGCAACACTCAAACGCTCCCCGAATTGACACTTAAGTTGTAACTCATCGCGGCAGTAATACGTCCTACCCACCACCGCCTTAATGAGTTTCTATTGCGAATGGTTTCGCTTAACAAATCCAATTATTGTATGTTACTTTGAATTAATGTACAACTCACCCGTTACTCTAAAATATATTATCCGCTTTGAAGGAGACTCCCTGCGCCTATCTCTATATCGTGTATATGATTTAATTATTTTCTGGGTTTAATTAAATAAAACGAAATCCCTTTGATACCTATCTAAAATTGTTAACGCGTAAGCAGACACATTATTGGGTATTTGTCGTTTGTGTCTAATACGGCTTCATTCCGTCTACCGGCTAAATACGCGCCCAAAAGTGTTCATACGGCTTCTAAGGCCGTCTCAAAATGGCGGCGGTTTTTCAATCTAGTTGGAGTCCTCAAGGGCTAATTACATTACAAGTTAGGATCATAGAATGAATACGCTCCAGGAGCGGTCGAGAGTACAAGATGGGCCCAAAAGTTCGGCCAAATGAGTGGGGTCAGCTCAGTTCATCTGCCCCTTGTACTGCAACGTCGATAACAATTAAAGTTCGCACCCGCCGAAAAGGGCACACGTCTAATACTACGGCCACAACTATCCCTCCCGACTGCCCATTGGCGCTGACTTCCCATCACCAAGACACAACTTTTGACTGCTGATTCCCCAAAATTTATTTAATTAAATTTCATTCTAAACTCTCAAGGGCGACCGGCTAGGAATTCGGTCAGAGGCAAACGAGTTAAAGTTCACGAGTAGGTACTCAGCAAATTAATCTTAAGGGAGTTTCGATGTTATCCTGCTCTACGGACTTAGAGTGCGCTAAGTCTGTCGGACGTTATAAATTAACAAAACCCTCCCGGTAATTAAGCGGGAGGTGTGCTTCACATTGAGTTTAACGAACAAAAATTCAATTAACCCAAATTGTGTTAGAGCAATTTTTCAACACAGCAATCTATTTACATATCTCGTAAATTTAAATCTGTCGAGGCCTATCTGCCACTCTTCCTTACACGCTTCAAAGAAAATTAATATTTACCAACAAATCCTATTACTAAAATTAAGTTTATCGATCCCTGGGCTGCAAAAAAATAATTAATCTGCCTAAAATAATTATGTCTCCGACGTCGTCAAAGACGAAACAAAATTTGTTTATAGAAATTACTTAATTAAAATATTTTTCGGATTACAGAAGGTCGGTACTGTAAACGATCGCTTATTTTACGATATATTTTACGATCTTTATTCAGTAAATTAATAATTCTTTTTCTGTCTTTACAGGTAAGAACTTCGTGCCACAGACTTTTTCCAGAGGTAACAGCTAATTCATCACCATGCTACTAGCGTATATGTTACTACTAAAGCAATTTAAGTAAAATTAACCTTAATCCAGATAGTACTCGGTTTAGCTCACTTTAGTGAAACACAGGAACACTCAGAACATTTTCCAGGCGGCTGCACTCAGAGACCTCTTTAAACATACATCTGTGTTCGCGATGAGAGCCAAAGCATTTCTGCCAAATTAAGTCAAGTTGAAACTTTATAATTAACACAGTTAAATATCCATTAAAATTCGTCAAATGAGTCGCCTCTTCATTTGCATATTTTGCAACATCGGTCGAGTTTCGGACGAACTAATACAGTTGGTTAATTTTCTAGGAGTCCCATGGCGCTCGTATATGCAGCCTTTGCTCACTGGCTCGCGATGTGGAATTAAATGTTGATTAATATAGTGCGTTTTAGGACCCCGCCGCGGCTAAGGACCGGTAAAGCCGTTCAGGTGTTCAATTTAGAGGCACTTTGCAACTACAAACTAGTTAACTGTTAGCAGTCTCCATGTCGCAGCTGAGCTGTATGGGTACTTACGTCTTACGTAAAATCCGCCGATACAATATGGATTCAGTTTAATTAATTGCGCCGCTCTACGAGTTAATATTATGTTAGTTATGTTTCTTTTATGAGGGTGTGGTTTATGACCATAACATTGTTGCTAATATTGATCCGCTGAGTACCTAATTAAATTTTGTACAAAGTAGTGTAACAACTTTGAGCATCATGTGGCGTGCTCTGTCATTTCTAATCACTGGGACATTTGGTGGCAAATGGTTGGTGGTATAAATTTTGTGTATAGCTCCTCCCCGGCCACAAGGGACCTTTCTGCTGTCAATCAGTAGTCTTCCACACTACAATGGATCTAATAAAATATTTACAGACCTAATCCCGAGTAACCGCAAATCCATTATAGGTCGGCCTTTATAAAAGTTCGCCCTATCATATCATTGGGGTAATGCTACCCAAGGCTTATAACCTGTAATAGTTAATTATTGATGCCTCGATGTCTAGACGTACACTTCACATCCATTTTTCCAGTACTTGCTGTCACGAAAGCATAAATTTATTAGTCGTTAGGTGCAATTGCACGTGTTTTATGGCTGAATGAGTTAAGGGTAAAATCTACGTTCAATGGTAGTAATACAAAATTTTCAATTTACCCAAATACAATCACCTTGTGTAAACTTGTTTGGATAATGCGCCTATTTCTTAGATATTGGCACCATATTAATATACAAAGTAAAATAAAAATAACCCATCTAATCTATGTCTATGAAATTTTGTTATAAATGATTGCATAGCTAAAAAAAAGCTACAGAAACTGGCTAATTTTAACAATAATAATATATTGTATGAAGCAGTAGCAATATTGTAATGATTCTTTTTTCTACAGTCTTTAACAGTGTAACGATGAATATCAATATTTACTCATATTTTCAATAATTTCTATCACTAGGTAGAAGGTCGATTAGATTTTATTCATTAAATTCTATGTACTCTATATACCTACTGTATATTGACAAAATTTAGCACAGCGTAAATATAAATACAAATGTCTACAAAAGTATCGACATTAGCCAAAAGCGAAGTTTGTCCAAGCAAACTTATCCGAAACAGTGATTCTTAATATTTGATCAATGAGTCAACGATGTGCGCCCATCCATTTCATCGTTGATCATTGTCAGAAAGTAATTGATGTTTGACAAAGTGACATCACCGCTAAAGTCAAGTAAGTAACCGAAGCTTTTAAGAATAATTAATGTGCGAGAAAATTCAAACTTTGTAGAAAATTTGTCATAGATAATAATCGGAACGCTTTTTATAATTAATCTTTCTTTGAAATCAACGATGTTTAATCCAATTGCATGTGTATTTATCTTTGAATTATTTTTGGGGAGCAAGAGTGTAATTCGTCGTATAGAAACCCATATTAGGCTAAGTAGAAAAAATGTGGAGAAAAAATATTTTTAGATAGCTGATACTGTGTAAACAGTAGGGCATCGACCTATACTTCTTAATGAATTTTCGCTACATATGACTGGATATAATCTAGAGATAACTCTCGATAACGGAGTACTATAACATTTTAAAGTTTCAAAAAAAGTTCGTTCTTCAAAGCATAATGATCCGCAGCAACTCGCACTTCAATTAATCCCATCCGTACGCAATCCAGAGAGCGGAGTAGACTCTCTGCAACATGGTGGTTCAATGTCGACAGGGATCTCAAGAGGCAGAACCTCACACAGTGACAACCCTGGACAGAACGTCCTGGCGCCGTTGTACAAGGAGGCCCGGCCCTAGATAATTGTCGGATATAAGGGCAGAAGAAAGAAAGATTATGTGAGCAACGTTGAGCATATTAAAATTATCTAATTGTCTATACAGTTCAGTATGTGTATGTCTGAAAATAGATAACCACATAGAGTTACGAAGTTAAGCCTCTAATAAAATTGAACCGTTTATTGAAATTGGAATAATTACTACCTACCAAAAAATCGATTTGTCAGTAGGCATTAGGAGACTCTTTAGAATTGAGAAGTGAATTTTCATTCGCGAAAACGCGGATATATTTCGTCGACATGATGTTGTCATAAAAGTCGTACTTTATAAAACTTCAAAAGAAACTTTTCTCGTTCCTTTCGAGGTTCGCTATCAAGATGACATTTCCATTCTTATCATTGGATGACATTTTGATAAACATTTTCCCTTGAAACATTATCTGAGGCCAACTTTAACATTTTCTTCTCTGATTGCCTTTTTTGTTTTCTTATTTACGTAATAACCTCTCGTTTCTATTAAGTTCTTTAAATAATTAAACTTAAATAAGGTTTACATAGTTTTGTTGCTATAATATTAATAGGTAATTTCGTGCGCTTCGTTTTATTACGAACTCATGATGCTAATAAAAAGTTAAACTTCTATTAGCAAAGACTAACGTTTTGTCTTACAACATCTTTAATGCTAATGTATATGTCTTATATGGCAAAGGCATGCCTGTATTAAAAGTTAAAGTTTAATACTAAAAATAAAAACCTTCAATAAGAAAGCCCGACTCGCACTTGTTTACTTTTTTAAATCCAACCAACGCAAATGTCATCAAAAATCCAAGTCCACCAAACCAGGGATTAGTTTACAGAGTCACTAATTTTCTTCTTCTTTTTATAAAGTCCTCATTTTTTTAGGGTTGCCAAATCTGTGTATTATTCAGTAAACAGAGAGGTCTCCGGATATACTTTAAAGGGCTATTTTCAATTTTCTACTAAGCCTTAGCGAATCCCTTCTAAATCTCGAAAATCCTTCACCCCTAATCTTAAGTTCGGTCTTTTGAAGCAAATGTCGCGCTATCAGCTCTCGTCAGAGTAAATAACGAGTTGAAAAATGACAGTAATAACTATTGGGTGTAATGAGTGGGGAGGAATGCCCTCAGGAATACATGGGGTTGGGCACCAAATGTTGCAGCGGACGCCGAAAGCACAGCCGCAAGGTAAACAAGAAATCGGTATATTTACGGCCGAGAATACATTTTTAAATCAGTTAGCATCATTTTTGTTTCGTTTTGTTCAGTAATATTTTCTCAGTGAAATAATTCGACATTCCAAATTATAAGAAAAGTAATACTAAAGCCTGCAATGAGTCCATTGGAAATTCCATGTAAGAGTTCTTATGATGTAAGTAACTTACTTTCGATTTCAGTTTAAAGATTTTTTTGCTATTTTATTTTACCGCGTGTTGATGCACCCTGCATACGCCTACTAATTATAAAAAACGCTAAAATCACATAAACAATTTTTTGGTATTATTAAAGTCCTGTGAAATACGGGACTTACGAAAAAAATATATACAGGGTGCGTGTGAACGTGTAGAAATGTCGCTTATAACACGGACGCAAGTGGGATATCACGGAGAAAAATTAAACATATCTCCTACAAATCAGATTTAATGTAGACGAAAGTCTTGATATATGCACAATAACGGCGATATTACACCGGCTCATTTCCACGTATCGCACACGTCACCGGGATTTTTAAAGTAGGGAGGGGAAAAACGAGGGTATTTATCAAAACCCCGTGTTCTTACCATTAGCAGCATCTCCAATTGTCGGAGTTGTAAGCGTGTTGCAGGAATAATGACGTAATATACGAGAGACGATGTAATGGCACCTCCTCCGTCTGTCGTTACAAAAGTCACCATGAGTACGGTACTTTACGTGGAATAAGATATTATGATGATGGGCTTACTTTTTAAGGAAAAAATACTGTCGTAAACGTTTTAAAAAGTAAATCTTGTGAAGAGATTGAAACAGGTGCTTGAAAAAGATCGCAATCTCGTATTGAATTACTGTAACGATTCAGTTAAATTGTGCTCATCATCCAGACCTCATCATCATCCATAACCATAGTAATATTATAAATGTGAAAATGTTTGTTTGTTTGTCAATTTTTTACGTCGAGAGAAATCAAACGGTTGATATGATTTTATTAAGGGGATAATTTAAGATGGGGAGAGTGATATAGGCTACTTTTTATCCCGAAAAAACACCTTATTCTCACGGGAAAAAAGTTTTATTAATAAAAATGACCACGCGGGTGCAGCCACGGTTGCCAGCTAGTAGTTCCACATTTTGATCCACTGCTGAACAAAGGCCTCACAAAGAACAAAGTACAATGTATCAGCTGCATTTGGATGCAGGTGGCTTTTGGGCGATTCCCAGCGATCTTGAACAGGAGTTCAGTATATCTAGTAGGCGACCATCCCACACTTCGTTTTCCAGTACTTAGCTTCAACTTTGGGATCTTTCTGCCCCGTCAGCCATTTTATCTTAGCAGTAGCTCAATTCGGTTTCCTAATTATAGAATCAGAATCATTTATTTTGTGAAATTTGTGGAATACAGTTGGTAACTGTTCTTATTATTATTTTTTTCTTTTCTTAGGTACATTGTATTCAGCCTGCTCCATTTTGTTTTATTTATCAGGCGTATTTTTTTTTTAATTTATCAGACGTACAAATATGTAACAAAACATATTCAAAATTAATTAGTGATTGAAATGATAATATAGTATAAAAACCATAAATTAATTAAATGTTTTATGATGAAAAATAAATATAATCATAAACCAAAAATGAATATTAAATTTTTAAACTTAATGTGATTCTTAAAATTGGTAAAATTAAAATTAAACAAAATCCGACAAAAATTAATAATAATACTAAAGGAACTCAACAAAGTGAAATAAAAGTAGACATAGATTGAAAAACAAATTTGTTTCATTCAGTGAACGAAACAAGTTTGCAGAGGCACGAAAAACCCAATTAAAATTGTTTGCGAATGGCTGAGTAAATCCCAGTAAAAATTGCTACAACGCAAATAAGGACTAGGTAAGCTCCTTCTCAATTTAGGATCATAATAAGATATTCATAAAGATTTTCCGAGAAACGACAAAAGATGTTAAGGAGACAAGCCGTCTCTCTAACTAAAATGTTAAATTATGAGAAGGCGAACCGAACAATGAACCACTCCATACTGCAACCACTATCTATAGGGATAAATATTGTAACTTTCATACTGTTTGACCTGAATGAAATCAAACTTTCTGAATATATGATGATGTAGTTATAGTAGATAGTTTATTGAATTTATTTTGAAAGATTAAAAGCGTTTGTCCACTACGACTATCACGATTCCGGTGGCGTATATACTCCACCGCAATAGTTATATGGATCGATCTTCGATCTATGCTTCTTCGATTATATCTTTATATATATAATTCTGCTGTACGTGTGTATATCACTGAACTCCTCCTAAACGGCTGGACAGAGTTTAATGATTTGTTTTGTATGTTTGGGTGGCGCCCTGGATGGTTTAGATTCACAAATCAGCCCGGCAGTACAACGTCTGTCGGATCCGCTATTATATAATATAATCGAAGAAGCGTAGATCGAAGTGCTATTAGACCGTGGCTTCTCTCGTCGCCAGGCATCCAAGTTCCATCATCTAGATTTTTAACGGACTCAGCGAATTTAAGTAGATCAGATATACCACTACATCCGGAGCTTATGTCCAAATTCGGTCCGATGTGCCTGCATTATAAAACTGTGCATTTACCCACGTCATTCGTCACCAGATCGTCATTTCTGATGTTGATGCAAACGTCTCTTATATACTATATAATATATGCACTATATATATATTATATAGTATACTATGTACATTCAGTAGCAATGTCATCGCGTTTGAAATGGTTCATCGCAGTTTACACATGTGACAAACGTATTTCATCTTCGTCAAAACGCCGGCTTTCGTAGTCCGAGAAAAATTTCAACCTACGCTGAAGCTCCCACCAATGCTGAAGTCGATTTTATTTTTTGATTGCGAAAATAAAACTTCAGCTTAAATTACTGCCAATAGTAATAAACTTAGCCGATAGGGACTGATGTGCTCTACCGATTAAACTGAAGATGTTTGTCACAAATTTAATCACAAGTCCGATTTTAGCAATCAAAAACTATGGGAATCGGCTTCAGCTTTAATGGTAGGCCCCCTGGTCGTACGTAGACATATGGAAATGATTATATCGTATTTAAATACATTAAAGGATCTGTTTTGACGTATCGGTATAATTCAAACGGCTTCACATTATACTACGCATTAAAATGTTTTTTTTTCTTATATTACTGCTAGCGACCGGCTCTGGTGAAGCCAGCGGTGTATGGGTATGGGTATCACTGTTATAAAATATACAAATGTTTCTTGTACTTCAATAATCAAGACATAATGATATCGGGAACTTTTCTTTATAACTTCTTAATAAGCTCTTTTCTCCGTATATTATTTTCATGTATTTTACACGTAACCTTCAAATATTTGATAGGGAGTTATTAAATACTATAATCCTGATGGAAAATTAATCCAATACGATTTAATACACAAGACGTTTAATCACGTCCCCCTCTACGACCTGTAGACATGAAAATCTAGCCATTTGTCAGAGGTCCCCTCGATGGCATCCCGTCAGATGAACATATCAAATATCATTCGAAATTAATCAGGCCAACTAGACGTCGCATCGGGGTGTCTCTACTTCTCAACTCGGTTGGACAGTATCCATAGCATCCATTCATGTTTGCAAACCGTGGACCATTGATTATTTATCCCTAGACCTATAATTTTTCACTTGTTGCAAACACAAGACCTTACTAATCATTTCTTTCTTTGTTGCAAATAATATAAACATTTCTTTCTTGCTAATAATATAATACTCGTAATGTTCTTTGAGGACTTTATTTTGATGAATGATATTATGAAAGCAAATAAAGCACCTTTTAAAAACACATTATGGTAATTAATCGTATTTGTTACACTTGCGAAGTAGCTTTGTAATGTAATAATTATTTAAAAGTTATATTTGACGTAACAGTAGAGTTAATGACTTTTAGACGTATTTTTCTATTATGCTTTTATAATTGCAACATTGCTACGTATTAGCCCTAAATTAACAACGCGGCTTCTCTTACTTCTTTTAAATATGAACTCACTCTCTGAATCTCAAACTGTACATATCAACTCTGCCTATTTCTCCATTTTCACATGAAAGTGGTGGACAAAAATCGTTTATATTTTATAGTAACAATAAAGTCTTATCTATCTAAATTTGTATCTGTCTATATCGTAGGACATATTGAATAGACTAATTAAAATTGTAACGAGCAACCTCAGACTAAACTCACGAAGGGTTCATATTTTTTCATCCATATTTTCAGTCTATGCCATGTTCTCTGCAAACATTCATTGCTTGTTTTTATTTTTATAGCTTTTTTATTTCTTTGCCCTGGCTGACCTGTCTCCAAGGACTGGCTTCATAAAGGGGCATATAAAATGCAAACACTTGAGACAAACCGTGTACTTCAGTCAAAATAAATTTTCTTGTACTTTTTTTTATTTCGTCGGGTACCAAATAAGCTTACAGCCTGCCTGAAGCAGATTAAGAAGTCGATACACGAATAGTTATACTCTGTCGTTGTTTATCTGCAAACTTTTACAGAGCAATTTGCATTTACTTACAATTATTTATAACATAAAATAAATTTATTAAAGTGCCAATATATAAAGTAAGTTATAATTTGTACAGTTTTTATTTTATTCCTACATGAAACCATTCTTCAAAGGATGCATTATATTAGTAATCCCTAATATCCCGTCTGCAACGTAGGATGCCTCTAACGTCTACCTTTCCACCTTCAGCCAGCCACTTAGCCGGCTTACCACATCTACCCGGATCATTTTGTAGCGTGCCCCCTTCACGTATTAATATAATCGCGGGGAAGCTTTATTTTATACTCCCCCGCCCCATAGGACACCAGATGTATGGCAGTTATAAGTCAGACGTATTAATCCCTATCACTCGACAATAAAATGGAAGTAACATCTCAAGAAGTTAATAGAAATTTATTATTGTCTTTGTGAAGGGATTTGCGATAATTCAATGTCACGTCCTCCTTGCCTTTGAGTTCGGCGAAACTTTAGTAAAATAATCCATTTTGAAGAGCTTTGAACTCACTGGTTTGATAATGGGGTCTATTAAATTTGATATACACTTGACGATGTGGAATGATGCCAGGATAAAAATGGGGTATTTTAATTATGAAGGCTCAATGTTTATTTCAGTAATTTTTCGTTGTATTTGTGTATTTTTCGTTGTATGCCACTTAGGCACACCACAATTTTTAGCTAAAGTCGCCTGCTTGTGATCATCTACACGTGACCAAATGAGGCTCTGGTGAAAGAGAGGTAAGACATGGCGAGCCCGACTGGGGAGTTACTTCCATCACCCAATCAAATAACACTGCTCTTGAGGACTGTTGTATTCCTAGGAGTAAGTAAGTCAATACACAGGATACTGGTTCCAAAAGCAACGCTAAAGCTAAGGGCATCTCCCTTAGGGGGGCGCCCTACAACCATGGAACTACAACGCTTGTTTGGCACCATGCATAGTATAAAAATTTGTGTTTCTATAAAGTCAGTTTACGGACAATAATTTTATATGATAACGTCATAAGAAAACATCGGCCGATGGAGTGGAAGAGAGCTAGATGTGTCACAAGCCGCGCTCTCGCTTGCACGCTCGGTTCAGGCGGAACGTGACATGATTTTTCGTGCGTACAGCCGGCGTTCATCGATTTATAAGACGTTATCACAAAAAAAAGTTACAGTAACAACTAAATACCAATTCTTTGATTGTACGTACCGTCGACTCTATGATATAAAAATGTCTGTAAAATGTAAAGTCGTCAATCTAAGCTCGATCGTGTCCACTCTAAACGTCTAATTCAGTTGAAATCTCATCTTAGGAACAACCTCAGTGAAATAATTTTCCGCCGTGCCGCCTCCTTATTGCCCGATGCACCGCGGACCAGATTTCAAACAAATTGAAAATCAATTTAACGAAGGGGCGCAATGAAATAGGCGGGCGACGTTCCCGAAGAAACAGACCTGTTAGTCATATACAAGAGGGTAGAAATAGGAAAATACATCACCTTAAAGCGAGTAGGGAAGATTCATATCTCGCAGGAAATTCGACGTCCCGCGAAAACGAAGTGGATTTTTTAAGGAAACGAACCCACCTCCTTTCGTTTTCACATATGGACTTCTGATTCATGAGTTTTATCTACCATGAAATGTGCGCCTAAGAATTGAATGTTACCGGCTTGTCTGCGCTCCAGAATGAATGGTAACAAGTATCGATCCCTAACGACGCGACCTTTCTTGCATGAAATAATGTTTCCCCTTTTCGTAATTTACACGTTCTGTCGGTATAATTCATATAGAATTGTTACACATATTTAAAAAAGGATGTCTATGTGTTATTTATATTAATTTATTTTGTTTCAAGTCAGAACTTTTGCTTTAAAAAAAGTCAATCAAAATATGTTTATTTTTAACAAAATAATTTAGCAACTTTAAAGGTTGACTTGTTCCTTTATATGCGAAAAGATGTGTATTGAAAAGAGTCACTCCTCCATAACCATAAACTATGTATAAACAAAATTGGTTAGCGTATAGAAAATACATAATATATAACTTTTTTATTTTTATTAGTAGCCCAAACGCTGCACAACTCAATATTTATCTACACAATGAGTCTTATAATTAGCAATAAGACTTCACATTTAATCATGTTTATTAAGCTGTTAGACTGCCAAATAAAAAATAAATAACTATTTAAATAGCAATATTTTCCATGTTTCATTATATTTATAACATCAAGCTGGCATCGAAGAAGCTAGGCGTGCTCAACAGGGCGAAGCAGTACTTCAATCCGCAGCAAAGACTTCAGCTTTATAAAGCCCAAGCACGACCGCATATGGAGTACTGTTGTCATCTATGGGCGGGAGCGCCTGGATACTAGCTTGCACCTTGTGACACAATCCAAAGGCGCGCTGTGAGGATTGTTAACGAATCCAAATTGACGGACGGTTTAGAGTCTGCGAAGAAATTTTGCATCCCCTTGTGTGTTCTACCGATTGTACAATGGGGTGTGTTCAGAAGAGTTGTTTGACATGATGATGCCCACGGCCTCCTTCTACAGTCGCACCGCTCGCCATCGACAGGGAATTCATCCTCACACATTAGAACCGAAGTGGTCACTTACTGTGCGGTTCCAGAGAGATTTTCTTCCACGTATACTACCAAGCTGTGGAATGAACTGCCTGTTGAGGTTTTGCCAGGGGACTACAGCATGGGGTTCTTCAAAAAGGGCGTAAAGAGGTTTTTACAGGGTCGGCAACCTCTGGTGTTGCAGGCGTGCGGTAACTGCTTTCCATCAGGCGGACCGTATGCTTGTTTATCACCTTAGTAGTATAAAAAAAGATCATTATATTATACTATAAAGCTCTACCTCAGATTACATACATATTTTGCAGAAGATTGTTCAGACAATTCTTGAACATAGTCTACTGTCCTGAATAGTTTTAGTAGACCAAACAACCTTCGTCTCCATAGAAACTTTGTTTGTTGTTTGTTTGTTTGTTGAATCCCTACAACGATGTCTAGTACACTAGTATACCACCGCTATATCGGGGTGTTGAGATGTATGTACAACATTGCGACAAATACTCTATTCGTATCCAGGACAAGCACCTAACCTGAACCAGTTGCAACCTAATGCGTGACGGGGGGATGCTATTCCCTTGTAAATTATTCTTCACTGCACAGGAAGACGTAGATAGAGTAGACGCCAGATTGGAAAACACGGGGCATCAATGTCAATGGCGAGTAAATTTCATTTCGGTTTACCGATGATACAATTATAATACATCCTTGAAATATATAGTTTGATTCTAAATCTAAACGAATAATATTATAGTATTTGATTATCTCAATGCAGATGCAATACTTCCGGGTCGTGGGGCTGAGTATGAATTTTGGCAATATGAAAGTCATATCATAGTGATTTCGTCATCCCAATTATGGTCGAGAAAGAAGCTATTAAAGTACATAGTTAAAACATATATATATTGAATGTAAATAAATGCATATATAATATACATATGTATGGCTCATCCATATCTGGATAGGACTTCAACTTCGATGAACTATTTCAAATTATATTATAATAATATATTTTTAATAATAACAAAGGTTTTCTATTATTACGAATAATATTTGATAATTAAATATTATTTTTACCAAAGGGTAATAAAATTATACCCTTTGACCAAAGACTCGTTTATAAATCGGCGAAATGCAACTCGGGCAAGTGTGTTTTTTTTATTTCCTATAGATAATGATGAGCTGCAATGCAAACCAACTGAAATACTCCATGGATTATATTAAACACCTAAATGTTTTATACATCCATAAAACCCAAAAATGTTTTAGAAAATGACCCTCTTAAAAATAATATAAGAAACGTCCCATCATATTTATGTCAGAGTCGTGAATGAAATTGGTGTCAATAAAAAATGCATCAAACTTAGGGACAGAACAGAGGTGAATAACAGTTGGTGTAACTCAATTTTCCGCATAAAAATTGGCGTTCTTTTGTTACAGTCGTTGAATCACCCCATTGCGATACAGCGATTATTATTACGTTCGAAAACCCATCAAAAGTTACAATTGAAAAGTTAAAGTATCCCGGACGGGACGTTGAGCCTCCCTCCGTATCTACAAATGAGATTGGTGTACGAATATTCTTTTGTGTACACACCCGATGTCGCAGTCCCATCGCAGACTTAATTATGTTCGAGATGTTTAGAATACCGCGGTGAAATAAAATAACCGGTCGTGCGAGACGGACTTGCACACCCAGGGTTCCGTATTATTAGAAGTTATAAAAACCTTGCTTTGAACTTAACATCCCTCCATACACTATGTTGTTGTTGACATCATACACTTAGTATGAAACAGTTTTATATTTATATATTTGAAACTAGCTGTTACCCGCGGCTTCGCCCGCGTGGTCTAGTGGAGCTGCCATTGATTTGTGTATATTTTTTCTTGTTGTAATTTTTTTACTTCGTGGGATAAAAATTAGTACCAATAAGTATAAATTTTAATGATGATCGGCTGCATAGTTAAGGCGAGAAGAAATTATTATAAAGTTTATTTTTTATCCCATGGAAATAAGATGTTTTTTCGGAATAAAAAGTAGCTTATGTCACTCTCCAGACCGTAAACTATCCCCGTTAAAAAAATCATGACCGTACGTAGATTCCTTCCTACGTAAACGAAGGACAAATGATTATAAACTTTATTTTTTCCCGTGGGAATAAGATGTTTTTCCGAGATAAAAAGTGCCTATGTCACTCTCCAGGCCATAAACTATCTCCAAAAAAAAAATCATGTCAATCCGTTCGTTACTTTCGACGTGAAAGAAGGACAAACAAACAAACAAACTTTCACATATATAATACTAGCTGTGCCCGCGACTTCGTCCGCGTGGAATAGTGTCTAGGGCAATTAACTTACCGTTCTTAGGTACCTGCCTAGCATACAAATGTGCAACAAAAAAAAATGACGTAATAACATCTAATTAAACTCGAAAGTAATCTACTTTTGACGAATGAAATAAATAAAACAATGACCCAACTAAAGAAAAAAATATTTAATAACTTATCTACTAAAGTAAGCAAATAGAATTGTAAACAATGTGCAGTGAATAATAATGCATTTGTAGCGGAAAAAATAATAATTGTCACGTGTCTGCACGTTTGGGCAAGCCCACTTGGGCATATTTTTTCTGTGCCGTTCCACCGTTTTTTACTCATGTGGTACCACGCCGCGTAATGACCCCCGGCCCGCTCCCTGACCCCCGCGCGGCAGCTTTCAATGTGTACGGGTGGTGTACGGCGTTGAGATAGGCAAAATGCCTGGCATTTACAATAAGTGCCCAGTAAGTACCTGTAAATGCCCAATAAATGCCTAGTTTTGGGCATAAATAGGGAATTTATAACTATTTTTTGGACATTTATTGTAAATGCCCGGCATTTTGCCCATCGCTAGTACGGCGCGATGCTTGGCAAGTTTTTTACTCGCGTTAATTTCAGTTTCTCATTTTGTAATGACTGCGTAAATGTTATCTACATCAGGATAGAACTAATATTTTGTCTCTTGTCGCAAACTTATAAAACATTCACTTATACCTTACATATTTCCATACAAACTTTCATCCCCTATTCCCTATTGTTATTTTACCCCCGTGTGGGTAAAACTTTTACAAACTTTGAATGTCATATTTATTTATATCGAATCAACAGCCTAAGAAATAAGTTTCAAGCTTCTAGCTCTAAAAATAACGATACTTCCATACAACCTTTCACCCCCCCTTTTAACCCCTTACAACCCTTTTTTTGCATTAAAAAGTAGCCTATGTCCTTCCTCAGGCTCTAAACTATCTGTGTACCAAATTTCATTTAAATCGGTTCAGTAGTTTTGCCGTGAAAGCAGGACAGACAGACAGACAGACAGACAGACAGAGTTACTTTCGCATTTATAATATTAACTAGCTGTGCCCGCGACTTCGTCCGCGTGGAATAGTGTCTTTGGGCAGCATTTTTATTGAATTTTAATGTCTTTGGGCAGCATTTGGATATTGCGACTTCTGACTGAGTCGGCATGCAAAGGCATAAAGACTCATTCATAAAACTATTAAGCTTTCTTATCTTTTGTTTACATTCACAGATGGTCAAATACTTTGTTTGTACAATGCTCAAAAAAGTACTGTTTATTTGGTGAGGGCAATTAATTTACCGTTCTTAGGTACCTGCCTAGCATACAAATGTGCAACAAAAAAAAATAACGTAATAACATCTAATTAAACTCCAAAGTAATCTACTTTTAACGAATGAAATAAATAAAACAATGACCCAACTAAAGAAAAAAATATTTAATAACTTATCTACTAAAGTAAGCAAATCGAATTGTAAACAATGTGCAGTGAATAATAATGCATTTGTAGCGGAAAAAATAATAATTGTCACGTGTCTGCACGTTTGGGCAAGCCCACTTGGGCATATTTTTTCTGTGCCGTACCACCGTTTTTTACTCATGTGGTACCACGCCGCGTAACGACCCCCGGCCCGCTCCCTGACCCCCGCGTGGCAGCTTTCAATGTGTACGGGTGGTGTACGGCGTTGAGATAGGCAAAATGCCTGGCATTTACAATAAGTGCCCAGTAAGAACCTGTAAATGCCCAATAAATGCCTAGTTTTGGGCATAAATAGGGAATTTATAACTATTTTTTGGACATTTATTGTAAATGCCCGGCATTTTGCCCATCTCTAGTACGGCGCGATGCTTGGCAAGTTTTTTACTCGCGTTAATTTCAGTTTCTCATTTTGTAATGACTGCGTAAATGTTATCTATATCAGGATAGCACTAATATTTTGTCTCTTGGCAAACAAACTTATAAAACATTCATTTATACCTTACATATTTCCATACAAACTTTCATCCCCTATTCCCTATTGTTATTTTACCCCCGTGTGGGTAAAACTTTTACAAACTTTGAATGTCATATTTATTTATATCGAATCAACAGCCTAAAAAATAAGTTTCAAGCTTCTAGCTCTAAAAATAACGATATTTCCATACAATCTTTCACCCCCCCTTTTAACCCCTTACAACCCCTTTTTTTGCATTAAAAAGTAGCCTATGTCCTTCCTCAGGCTCTAAACTATCTGTGTACCAAATTTCATTTAAATCGGTTCAGTAGTTTTGCCGTGAAAGCAGGACAGATAGACAGACAGACAGACAGAGTTACTTTCGCATTTATAATATTAGTAAGGAGTAAGGATATCGAATCAACAGCCTAAAAAATAAGTTTCAAGCTTCTAGCTCTAAAAATAACGATATTTCCATACAATCTTTCACCCCCCCTTTTAACCCCTTACAACCCTTTTTTTGCATTAAAAAGTAGCCTATGTCCTTCCTCAGGCTCTAAACTATCTGTGTACCAAATTTCATTTAAATCGGTTCAGTAGTTTTGCCGTGAAAGCAGGACAGACAGACAGACAGACAGACAGACAGACAGAGTTACTTTCGCATTTATAATATTAATATATAGTATATAGTATATAGTTAATATAGTTATAGTAAGGAAGTAAGGAAGTAAGGATAAGGATAGTAAGGATAAGGATTAGTATGGATTAGTATGGATATGGATTACGAGTAGCTTGCGACTTCATACGCGTGTGAGAATTAAAAAAAGTTAGTGCACCCCTAGATATCATAACTTATGTGGCAAATTTGGAATTCCTAGATCTCTGCGGGTTGGTAAAGATTTTTATTAATTTGTTTATTAAGTTGGTGGACATTTAAATTGGCTAAATACAGAATTTTACAGCTAATGTAACGTCACTATAAAAACAAAATTAAAAATTTTGAAAAAACTCACGACGGTTAAAACGTAGTTGAAAAAGGATTAAATAATTTTGAAACCCCCGACTAAAAGAATTTATGCTATTAACTTAATAAAAAAACCCAAGAAAATCCGTTGGGGCTGCCATTAAATGAACTAGTTCGGCAGTTTTATAGTAACTTATATACTTACATATTTATATTTATGTTGAAAGCAGCCTCCGACGGATTTTCTTATGTTTTTTTATTAAGCATAAATTCTTTTAAAGTCGGGGGTTTCAAAATTATTTTATCCTTTTTCAACTACGTTTTAAACGTCGTGGGTTTTTTTCAAAATTTTTAATTTTGTTTTTATTTCAAACTTTTTACAGAGCAAGCATAGATATTACAATTGAAAACCGCATCAGAATCAGACTAGTAGTTTTGGTCTTGCACAAACAAATGTTTACTGCAGCGCGATCTGGTGAGTTGTCACTGTAACACCTATTTAATTAAGAACATGCTCCAATCAAACCTGAACCCATCACTGAAATCCGCATCAAAATCGAACTAGTAGTTTTGGAGATAAATGGCAACATTGGTTGCACAAACAAATATTTACTGCAGCGCCCTCTAGTAAGTTGTCACTGTAACACCTATCTAACAACATGCACTAATCAATTTCGAACCCATCACTGAAAACCGCATCAAAATCGCACTCGTAGTTTTGGAGATAATTGGCAACATTGATTTGCACAAACATCCTAGCACCCCAAACGCATATACCGTCTACGTTCCGTCGCGGGTAAAAATAATCGAAATTTCACCAGCTAGTATTATAAATAAAGGTCGGTCATGTAGCAATACGAAGAAAGCCGATGATCATTATTAATTCTGAATTAGTACTGCGGTTAAGTTAAAAAAATACTAGGGCATCGATACATCGTAATGTATTCAAACAACACGCGCTGTAAATATGCAGAAAATCTCTTGATGCTTGTCGCAGTGTCAGTGTGACCCATACCAAATTCCAAACCCCTTTGGATGTCACCCCTTTGAGAACGAAACATGATTTTTCTTTTTGACGTTCCGTACAACCTACGTTTTCAAGATAAGTATAATATATTTTTTTTCTTTATAAAGATGGAACTAAGTCGCCGAATGCGAGTGAGATACTGTATCTTTTTACAAGTTTTTAATTTAGGGTCAAACAATGTAAGTATCTGGTGGGTGGAGTAGGAGAGAGGGAAAAAGACAATGTGGAAATGAATAGAGATGTATGAGATGGTGGAGTAGGTGTGAGAGTGGAGTAGGTGTGAGTATGTCGATTGCGGTTCCAGTACCGGCACAGGTTTCGGATCCGGTTCTGCTTCCAGTTTCGAATCCGGTTCCGCTTCAAATATTTACCTCTTACCTCATACCTACATGTTAGGTGAAACTTATGAACAAAATGTCTAACAACTTCACATTACACGTTTAATTTAATCTACAGTGCACAAAACTTACGTTAAGTTTAATAAAAAAGTAAAAGTAGTGTAATTCGTTTTCACCCATGTTTCGGGTATTTACCCAGATAAATCCCCCGTTTTACCCGCTTTGGTAATTTACCAGGTAGAATCCCAACTCTACTCACACAACGAGGGTTCTAGCTTTTCGGTAATTCAATTTTCAAATTCAGTAAAAATTTTTGGTAAGAAAGTAGGAACTAATTTACGAAGTAACTATAAAGTAAATTAAACATATACGAAAGTTAAAACACACTCTCGTATATTGTTTAATTTCAGTTCAGTGTCAACAAAGACAGGAGTAAGTTGAATAAAACGAATAAACTTTTAATCCAAAATGGGTTTATAGTTTAAATAATTTTTAATTTATACTTCTTATGTTTTTATAATGACGGCTTGACATTTCAATTTAAAATGGAAGATCTTAATAATAATAATCGCAAAAAGTCCGAAATGATTGGTATAATCATAATTCAAATCCATTAACAAAAACAATCGTGTTTTACAAGACATTTTCTCATTTGGGCTTCGACCGAACAAGTCCAGTCTTCCTTTTTCACTGCTTTGTTTATTTCGTACTCCTTTATTTAAGTTCATAAAATCCTGGAATCAATAGTATACACTCTAAGGAACTTATCTCGTTTCGAGCTGCATTCCAAAACAATTTTATTAAACTTTTCTCCCGCTTGGCTATTGTCGGCGCGACTCGCTGCAACTTCCCTAAATTCTTTTCTCGGCATTTTTTTCTAAAACAAATTACTGTACCCTCTAGCAAGCGCACCTTAAAACACGAAGGCACCGCCCTGAATAATTAATACAATGGAAGGTTAAATTCGTCTAAGTGTCAACTTTCCCCTAACTTTTAAAAATACGACACCATCAAAAGTGCGGTCTAAGTCGCCGTCTAGACCTTTTATCTCTCGGAGGGTTGTTTATTTAATTTCGCTTATTTTATTGGGACTGACAATGATTTGGGAAAAGTTTTTCGTCAAAGCGTCAATGCGAGTTTATTTTTTGAAGTTTGCATCGTAAGGGGTAGTTGATCCTGATTGACGAATTTAGATCTCTTGTGAGTAAATATTCGCTGTTCTGCCGCCTTGAACATGCTAAACCTTAAACAAATTCTGACAGTATGAGGGGAATCACATTATTGAACAAGCCGAAATGCATTTGTTCTGTAACACAAGCAGTGTTTGAACAAGGGGTGCTAATAATGGCAAAAATAGGTACATTAGTTTAGCTATAAAATTGGACAGTTCAAAATTGATATTTTGTTTAGCCATTATTACATGTGTAAATATATTTAATATTCCGTAAATTTATTATAATGGCATGCACGATTACCAATAAAGTATTACATTATGGTTTTCGAAATTCAAATATCTAATATTAGTTAAAATATAATAGTACTAGCTTCTACCCGCGGCTTCACCCGCCTTTGCTTTTTTTTTTAATAAAAGTATCCTATGTCGTTTCTAATACCTTTGAGAATATGAGTACAAAGTTTCATTACGATCGGTTGAAAAGTTTCAGCGTGATAGCGTAACAAACAAACTCACATTCACATTTATAATATAAGGATAGTGGTAATGATATTTTATTTACTTGCTATGAACGATTGATATTTTTATGGAATTCAATGAGCACATAATTTCATGAGGATGTGCCAAATATGCGATCTACTCGATCGCTCGTCTCGTAATAGAGATGTCAATTCAGTATCGATAAAATCAGCCACGTGACCAATACAAGATAACATTTGCTTTAAGAACAAGTATTATTAAAGTACACAGCTTTTTTATACTTTCACGTAAGCAATGCCCTTTAAATCCCGACAATAATTTCCCTCGGGGTTCCAGGCTGGCCTTTGACAGGGGTGGTGGACAGCGGGGGCGAATAGGGCTAAGAACTTACTAAGGGTACTCTACTAGGGTCACTCCTAGCTTTTTATTGTTCCCCGACGTTTATGGTCACCAAAAGGGCGCAGCGAAAGGTCAAAACTCACGATCGGACCCTGAGAACGTAATTTTGCAACAATTAATTTTGGGAAGCCTTTCGATAATTTAATGTTTATCTAAGAGGTACGAAATTGGGCCGCACCGTTTTATTACGAGTTTAGTAATTATTACTGTTTAAAGGACAATATGCCGTAAGCAATTATTAGATGTAGATAGATTATTTTTGCAATGATTAATATCATTTTTATATATTTTTTTGCAATATTATTGTATGTATTACTGTTATAGTGCAATAAAGATTTACAAACAAACAAACAAAAAAGAGTTCAAAAACGGAGACTATATTTCCTTTAAAAGGCTCGCACCGAATCGGCGACCCCTTGGTGACTTCCATGGGCTAATTTCCACGGGCAGTGGCGCTTGCTTTCCATCAGAAGACTCACATGCTTCATGGAATTAATTAAATTTATCTAAATTAAACGTGTACCTAATATATAAATATATAATTCACGGCTGTTATAATATACTTATATCTCATTTATTCATGTTTAAACTTAGGTCACGAACAGACGGTGATCTTTTTGGGCCTACTCATATGAAAATAGTTAAAATTTAAAAATCTTAATTAACTTAAAGAATAGACTAGAGTATATAAATTAGACTTTGATTGATTGTGGTACTAGCTGTACTCCATGCGCAAAGTATTGTCGTGTGCATTAAATGCCCGGTTTCTCCATCTATTTGTTTTTTATAACACCTCTGTCTTATACTAAATTCAGAAATTATTGACATAATCCCACCATCCCGCAAACTATTATGCAAATTAGTATGATCAAAAGAATGCCTATGGCCACGAGTCCCTAAAACAAAGATGAAAGAACCCCTGTAGAGTAAGTCTTTGTTGCAGTTCACAAGCATGAAGCCAATATTTCCCGGCTTGTATGAAATGCAAATACAATTTAAAAGTTTACATATTTTCTCAGTGAGACAGAACTCGCGCCTATGGCCGTCGCGGTGTCTGGCTATGCATTCCTCTAGTGTTTGTATTTACACACTTATGTTCTTGGGCAACCTGTCTCGACTCGTCCGTAGAATAAAGTTATATCTATATTGTAGGTAGTTCACTTTCGTACATTTTTATTGCGAGCTAATATCAGATTCAGATCAGGGGGTGTAACTGGTTCATCAACATCTTTGAACCAAAGCCAACTTCACCTGCACGCGGTGCACCCTGCTGACTGACAAACGAAGCTCTGGCGAAAAGAGAGGTAGGGAGCGTAATTGTAAGCTACCCGAAAGGGGAATGTACCTCCGCCTCACAGAATACCGCAGCCAAATAACAATTCCCTTGAGGATTGTTGTGTTCCTGCGAGTGAGTGAGGTCACCAGAAGGAAGGAGATGTTGCATATGCAGCGGGGGTGGCGGCGCGCGAGCGATATTTTATGTTGCGAGCGTTAATATGGCTACGGTAACCGCTTCACATCAGGCGGGCCGTATGCTTGTCTGCCACCCGATGTAGTATAAAAAAAAAAAAAAAGATTCAATGTTAATTGATTCTAAATACCGTAAGATAAATGAGATAAGAAAATTCTAAAAACGTATGTCTGAACTGATCTTAACATGTTTTTGTTCCAAGATCACATCGGACTCTATTGATGAGTCGATCTATCCGACTGGAATCTATGCTAACATCATTAGTGTTTTCTTTATTTAAATAAACAAATTACTACATTACTTTGCTTTAAATTTCTATGTTACTTAATTTTTATGAGTTGCTGTAAGTTCAGTATTAGATTCATCTGCAAAAGTTAAAACTATTGCTTTGTAAATTATATATTTTTACTGAAATGTCTTATCTGATATTATTGAATTAAGATCTAAGTTTATTAAAATTTTCTTTGTACAATTTGTAGCATTATTTTTAATTGAAAGTCCCATATTATGTTTCTTTGATTCAGAGTTATTAATTTACAGTATTATAATCAAATATTTTACTTAGCCAGTGTTCTTAACTCACAAAATGAAATCATAGTAACAATGATAATACTAAAAGTTATTCAACAAACTCGTATTATAAATGAGGCAAAAGCCTTCCCTTTTTGGCTTAAGAATCTTTTGTCTTTCGACACAAAATTTTATAAAATCTTGTCTTTCTAGGTTTAATTTTAACCAACAACGATGTTTGATTCTGTACAAGAGTAGTTGTAAGAGCAAAAAAATTCAATATTGCTATATATATATACGTCTTAAGCCTTCCCTTTTTGGCTTAAGAATCTTTTGTCTTTCGACACAAAATTTTATAAAATCTTGTCTTTCTAGGTTTAATTTTAACCAACAACGATGTTTGATTCTGTACAAGAGTAGTTGTAAGAGCAAAAAAATTCAATATTGCTATATATATATACGTCTTGGAATATTTTTTTTAGATGCAGCTAGAAATTGTTCTCTGAATTTGTTACCGCATCTTATGAATACTTTTCTCACCAGGGGCTCCTGCAAAAATTTCTTCAAGCTGCATTTCTAGAAAATGCCAACTTCACACTACAAATTTTATTAGAATCCTCCCTTTCCCTTGGAAAATCTTGACGAGCAGTTGATATGACAACTTGATTGTGCCCGAGAGGAAAACCTCTCTGAAAGCACAAAGTATGACGACAACTTCTGATGTGTGAAGATCAATTTCCTGGTGTAGTACAGACGAACGGTGTGGTTATAGAAGAATGACGTAAAGATTTGGTCAAACAATTTCTTTAAACATCCTCCATTATACAGTTGGTAGATCCCACATAGTGACTCCACAGAATCACGACCAATTCCAATGAAAAATCATCCCTTGCCAATGCAGCTAGTGCGGATTTTCTTTTATACTACGTCGAGTGTCAGACAAGTATACGGCTTGTCTGATATGAAGTGGTTACCGTAGACATTTTAACGCTCGTAACATGAAATATCGCTCGCCCACAGCTCCGCTACCAACGCAGCCACTCCTTTCTTTCTGGTGATCTCACTCACACGCAAGAATACAACAAACCTCAGGGGAATTGTTATTTGACTGCGGTATTCTGTGAGCTGGAGGTATTTCCCCAGTCGGGCCACTTAGAAATACGCTCTCTTTCACCAAACCCTCTTTCACTAATCAGAAAGGTCTACGCGCAAGTGAGGTTGGCTTTGGCTTTAAAGATCGTTGTGACCCATTTACTCCCCAAAAGGAGTGGTTGTAGAAGGATGACGTCGGCATCATGTCAAACAAATCCTCTGAATATCATCCATTGTATAGTCGGTAAATCGAACAATGGAAGGCAAAGTACAGACTTTGCCTTGTATAACGATCTCAAGTCTAAACACAGGTTAAGACTTGAGATCGTCTATAATTCTCACAGCTCGACTCTGAATCAAATCACAAGATGCCAGAAGTAACAATGTAATAATTGTTATCATTTTAAAAGTATGGACTAAACTATGAACATATATTGGGCCTAACAATTAGCAATTATATAAATTTTAATAATTATCTAAATCCAATTCGAAAGCTTCGATATGCCAATGACTTTATAAATTTAAAAAGAATTAATAAAATGTGTTCAAAACTTGGGGTCCAGTTAGCATCGCATTAAATTGTCTATTCCATGCACAACATTAATATTCGCGTACCGTCAAAGAATGAGCCCGGGCCAATGTAAAACAAACTTCCTAAGGACGAAGCATAAAATAAGGATTCATAATTCAAATCGAAAAAAGTTTCTCGAGGCGCGGTAATTTTTCCCATCTTACAGCAAGTTCGCCGGAGGGGTCGCGAGTCTTGGCTGAAGGAAATCTAAGAGAGGGTTTACATTTTTAGCCTTTCGCCGTGTCTTCTCCTCACTTTATATCGTCTTTTGATTACTCTCTCAACAAGTTATGCATATTCTAACAGTCTTTGGCATCGTCGGCTAGAAGAATTTTCGGTGTCATCTTATAAGGAATTTTTTTGGGGTTATTGTCTCATGTTTCATACCTTTTATCTCATGTCCTCTTTATTATGAATGAATTTTGTTTTGACGTTGATGACGTAGTTAACCTTTACCTTCTTTGTTTCTTTTTTATGAGGTTTTTTCGACGTGCCGAAAATTAAATTGCCGAAAAGGAAATTATTGGAAAAGGAGACACCTTATTCAAACCAGTGCTAACACTCTATGCTCTGTTAATTCCCCTTAAGACCTCAGAACCACCCTAATTGTTATCGGCCTGCGCGACCCTTAATGGTGTTTCTAATGCGACTAATGTATTTTCGGGACATTTTGCAGCTTGCTTGGGGCCATTTTTCTGTTTGTATGAACGCAATGCAATTCACTTGTCCCTTCAGTCTCGGTAACTGTATTATCTGCAAATATGTTCCCAATTTCTATTGTTCGGTAATGTATGTGAGTGGTGGTGCGTCTCGAATGATCATAAATAAGAGATATAAGTTCGAATGTTCTGTGAGTAGGTTTCAGTAAGAGCAATGCATCTTTGCACATTTCGTTTTATTTGGGTGCGCCCTTATCTCTTACTAATAGGTATTCTATAATCGCTATAAATTATTTTGTTATGACAGTAAACATTTATTATATTATGACAGTTAACAAACTAGGTACTGGTAGGTACTCTTTTAATATGTATTGCTTTTAAGAGTCGAAACAAATCATATCGTAACTAAAATATTTTAACCGTAAATTATTATTAATCATTAATTTCTTAATAAAAATTACAATTCTGTAATCACATATTTTATATGGTATTTTTATATTAGGACGTGAGCAATTTACCGCAAAGGTTGTCGCGTTAGTCTAATCGAACACGCAAGTTAAGCAACGTCGACCGTAGCCGGTCCATAAATTGTTTAGCCCGTGCTGCTCCGTTCTTCGGCAACCTGCAGTTGAGAAGCCTGATCGAATATGTTCTAAACCCCTTCCATTGAGGGGAGTCCGTATCTCAGCAGTATAATGAACAAGGGTTGGGACGATGATGACGACTAATCTACCGCAAATATACAGTAATCGATAGTAATATTTTATTAAATACGAAACAAATAACGGATAAGCTTTGTAATAAAATTTACTACCTTAATCATATCAACGAAATAAAAACCAAAGTATTGAAAGTAAACAGTGGGCACTCATAAAACGGTTCCTATAAACGTAGCAAGGCGGTAAATTAGATTTTATTTTATTTCTTAAACAATTTGCGACCGGACAGACACAAAGGGCCATAGGTTCGATGGCGGTCAGCAATTCAAAGGTTTATGCGGGCACGTTTATTACTTACCTACACGCTCTCGCGGGATGTACTCACTACTTTATTATCGATAATTAACTTATGGGTGCCGCTTTTATTGGCATGGCCGAAATTCAGTGCCTATACTTATATGTTGTACTGTATATCTTACATTTTCATGGGTGTAATATTAAATCAAATCAAAATATCTTTATTCCTTGGACTTTATAAAGCACTTAGAAACGTCATACAAATTAAATATAAGAACATGTATCTAATTCATTGAGTACTACTCTAAATCCCCAGAGCTTAGATTCACTTTCATCACACTATATTGAATGTGAAAGTAAATTTTAGTGGCAGTTCCGGCGACGGGGCTTCTTGAGAAGAACTGGCAAGAAACTCAAGGCTGACTCTTTTAATTGCCAATATCGTTACATTAAATACAAATACAATCATTAACATAACATAACATAACATATTAATTGTACAATTCTATTTTTATTGTGAATGATTGAAAGTGCTATACGTCGTCTAATTAGTATGCATAGAGAAATAAATATCTTCATAATTAAGAACACTTAAAATAATATAGGAACATTTTCACGACTAAACGACTGAATCGATTTGATATAACCGGTACGGATGTAGATTATATCTCGACGAAGGATATGCGGTATCTTATGCCACGATAACCGATATTCATGCGAGCGAAGCCGTGGGCGCAGCTAGTGTTATATAACGGATGGTCATGTTCGAATGCCCATTATTTATTTTGTAGTACTGTAATTACATATTTTAGTTAACCTGCACGTATTCAAAGTACGGCATGGTGATTGAACTACATTAGGCTGTTCGTTTGCATTTTTCACCTGAGTAGTTTTTGCCTGCACCATTTGCAGTCGGTATGAGAAATATCGATATCGATAAGTTAATTGCATTTGCTGCAGCACTAACCCAGCCTCGCGGTAAGTTCGCGGTGACCACTGCGCGGACCCCAATCGGTAGCCATTGTCCACCGATGTTCTTGTTCACATTAAAACGCAGTTAACCGTTCTTTATTGTTTTATCCACGCCAATAAATGTCACGACTCCTGGGAAATGTTATGGCTCCTGCCGTTCTCCGATTTCGATTTCGGTACCGTAATTAAAGTCCTTTATAACGCGAATTTGCTGCACTTAAATTACTTAATACCGTCCCTTTAATTGTGGAATCTCTAATCTATGGAGGTCGCCATAATAAATCTTACTTAACAATACGTATTATGCGGATATTTTAAGTACCTACTGACCATAACTTTAATAGAGTGGATATAAAAAATATGCTACCGACTTTACATTGAGTCTATACATGTATTATTAAAAAAATGCTTTAAGTACGGATATAATGTTTATAAAGCTTTAAGCTATACCATTTATATTAATAATGTAATTTTATATTATTGAAAATTCATACGATTCTCTAGAAATCTTATTAGTTCCAATAACCACTTCCCGATAAGCCTAAAAGGAAACTATTACCGCGCTCCGCAACAGCTTCATTTTGCATATTAATTATTCGATTACAGGATCGACGGTTAATACATCGACACACGGATATGAAAACAAAGGCCAGATAACAAGGATACCGCAACCATTACTGCACCCGAAGCAGAGGAGTGATCTAATAAAACATTCAAAGGCCAAAATGGGGAAAACACAAAATCAGATTGTCTGAAAATCACACGAGCGGCGTGACGCGACAGGGCCCGCGTATCTATTATTCACGCACCGCATCTAGACGGACCGTATCCACTGACTGACTCACGCCGATCCATTCCTGCTTAATTCAAGTGCTGCTATTATTGTTCTGACATTCTTTTGGAATTCTTGGATTTTAATACAGGTTTCTTGCAGATACCAATTGAGTATTATTACTGTTCATATAATTAATTTCAATAATAACACTACAATTTCCTGAATATCTTTAATCCGTGAGCTTAATCTGGTATTAGTATTAATTAGTACCTAATAATTTTAACAAAAAAAACTGACTCCAAACATTACTATACATTTATGTATATGGATTGAAGCTGATGATGATGATGAAAAAAATATGGTAAATAAAAAAAGTTTTTTTTTCAATCTGTTTATAAATCACAGAGTAATTAAGTATCAAACATTTTAAAAAAATACAGCCGAATTGACCTCCTTCTTTTTTAGAGTCGGTTAAAAATAACTAGCTTGCGCTCGCAACTTCGATACGCCTATGTTCCGATATCCTGAGAAAATAAAAAAAGAACTTTAATAGCGGATACCTACGTCATCATCAAATGGTTTGCGAGGTGTGAGCTATGTGTAATAGATCATAGGCAGTAATAGTTGCCTTCTAAAGGTACAGATAATTATTTAATAATGAAGCAATTTTTCCTGAATCTCCGGATAGCGTAAATTTAACAATGTCTGACACGGCGGAGTGATCTAATAAAACATGCAAAGATCAAAACGAGGAGAACACAAAATCAGATTGTCTGAAAATCACACGAGAGGCGCCGCAGCGTCAACGCGGCTGGTTTGTGCATCAATTATGCAGGCATCAGATTGAGACGAACGAAAGCCACCACTGACTGGCTGACTTAAGACGATCATTTTAAACTTAGATACCGTTATCGGCTGTTGTTGTACACTTTTCTTTGCGGTTTCTTATCACGGTTCAATGACGCAGAACTTACATTTTAGCTACATTTTTTTCTAAAGTTACATTACATATTCTTTTAATATCACACACTCAATCTATATAATTTATAATTTGAAGAATATGGGGAAAGTACACTAAATTATTTAGTTGTAGATTAAATTTAAACGTTAATTTGTTCACAATAATTAAAAAATCTGCGTAATATTGCTGGCGACTTACAAATGATGCTCTGTTGAAAGAAATGAAGTGCATCTTGAGTCAGACTGGGAAGGACCTCTATTTCACGGAAGACTGCACCCAAATAATTATACCCTTGAAAATTATTGTGCTCCTGTGAGTGAGTGAAGTCACCAAACGTAAGGCAATGCTGCGTTAACAGCGGAGGTGCCAACGCGCGAACAATACTTTTTATATTACCAGCGTCTATATAGCCTACGGTAATTTTTTATCAGGCAGGCTATATGCTCGTGATATAAAAGTTTTTTTTTACATAAAAAAGTCTTATTTCAACAAAATTTACTAATGGACGCCATTGTTAATGACTTTACCTAATCACGAACTTTTCTCTATCTCACAGACATTGCTTATTAATGCAAACAGAATAAATAAATATTTTTTTATATTTGTACATTTATATTTGTAACATATTTGGGCACAAATACGCAAGAATTCAATTTATATTCTTATTCTTATAGGCATCTAGTAATCATTTGTATAGCCTTTAGAGCACAAAAGACCCAAGAGTGTCGGCACTAATATAAAAATGTGAGCTATTCATATCACAACTCTGACCTTTTTATGGTCCGTAGAAACCATAAAAATAAATTGAATGCGTGTGACGCTTAATATATAGCAACAATAACACCTTAGACACATTAAAGATACATGATAATAACATGTGTACAGGTATCAATTGTTAGGCCTGAGTGTGCACCATAAAGGGCATGTAGAGAAATTAATGATACCGCTTTGCAATAGTCTGTAATTTGTATAGTTAGAAGGAGAATCGAACGAACCAGCCCTGCGCTCTCTACTTATTTATTAAACCTATCGGGTTTGCACAAAACCTGTATTTATTTACTTAATTATGTAGAGTGTTATCTCGCCGTTTTCGCACATATCCTATATAATGGTGATAGACCTTAGTTACTTTTATCATCGAACAAAACGACAAAAATTTGTATGACAAATTTACCGAATCTCCGATTATGACAAGTTTGGTCTCATCATTATCAGCCTGTATCTACCCACTGCTGGATGCCTTCCCCAATGTTGTCCACCATATGCTATTCTCCGCTTTTCACATCCAACGGCTACTAGCCACTTTTTTGATTTCACCGTTCCATCTAGTGAGACCGCCCTAACCTTCGCCCGCCTAACGTATTCTAAATTTTGTCTGCTTAACTTATTAATTTGAAATACTTAATTGTCTTTTAAGCTACAAATATAACATGTTCAAAGATATTTCATGCTCTTTGTATTTATATAATTTTCTAAGTTATCTCACCGCCAGCGATGTAGGTACGAGAAACGACTAGAATCAGTATGTAAAAGTCTCGCCGGTATCGCTCAACTTTTCATATAAGCATCTCTTTCATATATGTAACTATAGTACATTTCTTGAGCTAATTATTTCGGAGTAAGACAAGTGCATTTTCGAAGTATAGTTCATTATTCAGTTTTCATAGTGCCACCATCCCTGGCCAACAACTGGACAGCAAACGGCGATGGTAAAAGATTGCAACAGCTTCATGTTCACAGTGGAGAATAGAACGGCCAGCGACAGATAATTGTTAAATTGAGCTCTCACACAAGGCTGCGGTGTTCGCGAAATTGGCACCCCGTTCACACTTCAGCAATTATCGGCGGCGAAGTTTTCCGATAATGGTTACGCGATTTTGTATTAACGACACCAGCTGCAGTTATCGTCCCTATATGAATTACCTTAAAATTATACTTATTACGAAATCTGTAGAATGAACTACCTGTCGAGGTTTTCTCAGGAGACTACAGCATGGGGTTCTTCAAAAAGGGCGTGAAGAAGTTTTTTCACCGGCAATGCGCGTGTTATGCCCCTGATGTTACATATGGCGTTACCTGGCGGTTATAGGCTATAACAAATAGGTAACTGTTTTCAGTCAGGCAGGCCGTATCCGTGTTTTTCACCTAAGAGACATAAAAAAAAAAGAAAGTCTTAATTTGAACCCAGTCGGCCCATTGTTTTGTGCAGAACAGCGTGCAAATTGGTTGATAAGTTTTGTTAGTCTTATAAAATTGTAGTATCTGAAAAGCAGTCCAGTATTAACATTATATCATATATCTTACATTACATTTATGTCATCTGAGTTTCTTTTCAGAAAAAAAGATCAGTATTCTAGTCAGAAGAAGGTATAGCCTTATTAAGGCAGAGACAAACTAGAAGGAAAATAATGCTATCGCCGCGTGCAACAGTAATTAATTCGCGTAATTACAGTGGAGAATAGAACGGCCAGCGACAGATAATTGTTAAATTGAGCTCTCACACAAGGCTGCGGTGTTCGCGAAATTGGCACCCCGTTCACACTTCAGCAATTATCGGCGGCGAAGTTTTCTACCTCTGAATACTGCAGCCATTACGAGAAGGGTAGCCGAAAGGAGCGATTGCGATGTGCTCCTTCCGCTCCGATTCTAACTTTTGCAGTTATTAGCGCTAAAACAAGTTAGACCTGTAAAGTTGCAACGTCGTGATCAAAGTTACAAAAAATCCTGCTAAGCTAACAGTCCAAATTATTGATTCTTTTTACTTGAGTATCCACAGAATACTTAAGGAACTAAACTAGTTCCAAGTAAATTTTCTGACTAGGTCCAAGCTTCTGGGTTATTAATGACTCACCGTTATTCATAAAATGTCTTTTTTCACTTATTTTTACGAACGCGTCTAATGGTTGTCAGAATGTCCGTGTGTTGCTTAAAAGTTATGCGAGTATATAAAGTTTCTCCAACTGATAACAGTCATGACAATCAACATGATCCTGGCAATTGCCAGGATCATGTCAAGGGTAATTACCCTTAGTCAGAGCCAGCCATGCCTGCGTTTGGGACATGAATTCGAGGCTAAACGCTATAACATAATATGTATTATCACTTAATTTGGAGTATTCTGACTCTTTGAATTTTTCCACATCATAGAAAATTTCAATTGCCTAATAATAATTTCCTGGAGGGTTGTTGCTTCTTGCCAGTAAGATGACCAGGAAGTTGCTAAAAAAATAGCAGTAGTTCTGTAACAGATTTCTGGTGACCCATCTACTGATGTGAGCCGATAACTCCTGCTATTGCAGAATAGCAATAGTAATCGCTTTACATTAAGTAGACTACATTTGTTTTCCTCCGAATAAGTGGTATTTTAACACTTTACAGGACAGTAACGGCGATACCAGTGCTCTGACAAAACAGGAGTTTGACAGTACGGGCATCGCAGTAAAAAAAAGTACAAAAAATAGTGTATAATGCACACCGGTGCTTACCGTGCTATGCTCATACTATCATTGTAAAGAACAAGATTTACTGTCTACCGACAAGTTAATCAATTCTTTGGACTGTCAAATCTAAGATCTAAAATATATACATTTCTATATCGCATAGAAACAAAAAAGTGACTGATATAGTGACACTACGGTCTAGTTTGCCTAGAGAATTCATAGAATCACCAAGTCAGTGTCGCGCCGATTGGAAAAGACCATCGTGACGGCTTAACTTTGCTACTTATAATAACAGCGCCGTTGTATCCGCACAGCGGTAATGCCCGTGGTTACTGACGTAGTCTGGTATGATACTATTTATTTTGATAAGTACCGCTATAAATGTAGTGGTTTTTTGTACGGAAAGTCGTAGTGACAACCTCTGAAATTTGAATTCTGCCTTCTGTCCCGTAAAGTGTTAAGAAATCTACAACTAAGACAGCTTTGTGTGGTTATCATAAACTATAAAATATTTATGAGATGTATCATAATCAACGTTTTTTTTTACCGGAACGTTAATTCTGAATTGTGAATCCAAAGCTGAAAGTTCCACAACGCTTGAGTAATCTAGTAAGATCGAGCGGACCCAATAAAAAATCCATACCAATTACCGACCGATTAACCGAATAAAGTTCTGAACGCCGCCGACAATCCCAATTTCATTTCAAAATTTAGTCAAATTTATCTTTCTTCTTCTTCATTCTTGCAATTTCTTTTTCTAATTCGCTGTTTTTGGTAGTCAATTAAAAATATTAGGTACATTCTTCAGCAATGTATGTAACATACTTCATATCATCAAATTCAGACAAAAATGTGTTGCGGATTGTTTTGTCTGAATTTTTCATAATCATATGAACTATTATTTTTAATTCATGCACAAATTATATATTAATATATATATAAAGGGGGACTAAAAACTATCCAAGCATTCTCAACTAACCGTAATTAATACAGAGATAAGACATGGTAGGTGCACAGTGCTACTATCTCTATCTGAAGCATTAAAAGCAATTTAATAAAAACCATAAGCACTTCAACGTTGTTATTACACGCAAGCTGCATTTAATGCTCCGAATAAGCATCCCCCATGCGGTAAACTCAAACTTTTCTTAATTAATTGTTAGATTTTAATCTTACTACTGGCGCAACAAAATTATTATGGATCGTTTAATTTTCTTGCCCTGCGCCCTTCGGCATCTTACTGCTAATGCGTTATTGCAAAATTTTAATCAAGGGTGTGAGCAAATTATTAAATTATGCAGCCTGTCGTATGCACTCGAGGATTATAAATCTTCGGAGTTTGTTTAGGTAATGCCTAGTGGCCATAACTTTGCACCACACTGCAATAAACTTACGGCTACCCTATGTTATGCAAACATCCGGAATAGTTAATGTGTCTTAATGTTTTTAACTAACGGCCGACTTCTCTCTCGGTGGCGTGATTAAAATTATTACTTTAATTTATTTCAGTCCAGTGTTGTTATGCTGCTTCTTGAACTGAATGAAATTATGTATATTCTTCATTGCACATAAATTATTATAACATAGTTACATCAAAAGTGTACAAAGTTGAGCTTATATCTTCAAGAAATCTCTTCCAGTCAACCTTATAGGTAGTAAGAGCAATAGCAGAGCAATTATATGAAGAAAAATCATTTCATATCAAGACAACTTTCGGATCGGCACCGTAAATACTATAGTTTATTTTATACCGGTTTTTCCGCTTTTGATTTGATAGGTTAGGAAACTTAAACATTTCTTTAATTGATTGCGTTGGTTTAAATAAACTAAGTTTGTTAGTTTGTGAACTAAATGCGCTAGCCTGCAAATATAGGTATATTCCGCTATTATTGCGATCTAATGAACCAATTTTGATACAAATTGGTGATTAAATAAATAATTAAACAATTACTATTCATCATAATCGTTTAATTATTATTTTATTACATGTGTACGAGTATATTCGCCTTGTGGCTACCATGTTCTATCTCTGCATCGCCCTAAGGTTGTTATATAATGCTTGTATAGCATTAAGTCCGTCTTCTACATTATTTTTTGTGCATAAAAATTAAATAAATAAATAATCGGTTCAAAGGTTTACTTGATTTAAAAATCTCGCTCCATCTCGTTCGTGGAGAATGACTAATTTAATAAAAACAAATTTTCTAATGTCAAGGTATCACTGGCAATCTCCAAGGGATTTTTTATTATTTGATAATGATATCAAGAAACAGGTCGCGTACATAAAAATACGGGCATTTGTTCAAAAAATAGGTCCTCGTTTTGCTAAGCAGATCTTGAAAACAACGCGTATTGCGTTTCTTTATTATGGGCCTGCCCTGGAGCCCCGATAGGTTTAGTTACTTCAGCTAATGACAAGTCATCGTCATCATTTCAGCTGTGAATGCTGAACATAGGGCTCTCTCTTAGATTTCTACAACGATCGCTTTTGTGCCGTTTGCATCTATCGGCTCCCTCCGATCTTTACCACATTGTCCATCCATCCAGAGGACCATCCTTCGCTGCAATTAGCGAGTTACCTTATTATATATATCTGTATAAGTATCTTATATAATCTGCTTGGTAATAGAAAAAAGATTGTCGGTTAATTATTTATGTCAGATTGTAGATCAAAACGTGAGGTTCCCTCCAATAAATTTCATCAACAACTTTAAATATTTTATTCTCTATAATTGCAAAACTTTCTATGACAGACTAATATCAATATATGAACTTAAAAAGTAAAAATAACCACTACTACATACATTTCTAAGTTGTATTTATGCGTATAAAATAGACCGTAATTGTAATGTAATTACTATGTCTATTTCTTATTAACAAGTTCATAATATACATAATTTAACAGCCGAACTTGGAACGTTTAATAATGTACATGGCAAGTAAGACATTAATTCCGTGTGCCACGATGTACCGACGAGGTTATGATAAAAGTCGTTTATTACTCCAACATGAGACCGCACTCACTCAATTTACCGAGCCATCCTTCAAAAGTGAGGAAGCTCAGGCAGACGGTAATAAACTTCGCTTTACGTGTTTCTCTAGTTTCCCGAGAATACCACCGACGCTTAGGGGCCGACTCAGACGAGAAACCTTCGTTCCACAAAAATAAAATTAAATTAAGTCTGCCGACGAATCGTGCCGAATCGGGATCGTGTCGGGCTAGGATCAAAATAATTTCATGAAAATGAACTCGGGGCATATTTAATTAACCCGACCTCCCCCTATTAAAAGTGTACAAGAATTCCCCGGTTAAACATTAGCATTCGTAAGGAATTTAATTCAAGCGAAACGAAATATATCCATTTATATATTTTTATGTGATTCTATTAACGCTCATACGTGACTTTTTCGACTAAAGCGTATGCAAGAACATATTGGATTTTCTTTTCGCTAGAGAAATTTTAATTACTGCGGAGGTGTGTAACTGTATTTATATGCCCGCGTTCGGTCAGTAATTGTTTGTTGCGGTCGTAATATCGCTCACACTCGCTTTTGGCGAAAATTTACCTGTTTCGGTTACATAATTTACTAGCTAACATTATTGTTTAGTTGCACTCGCGTGGTATTTGGTAAATATCGAATAATCAGCCGACGATCTATCGCATCACGAACTAGATCCAATTTAATTCACTTTACGTGAAACGAGGAAAACAAACAACCAATAGACGTGATCTAACTTGGGTCTTTCGAAAGATGCGTATAGAAATTAAAGGCGAATCTGAGCTAATCAAACATTAAGCCGTTCGTACCTGGGGCCCACTAAATAAATACGGTGAGCAAATGAAAAACATTGAACAGTGAGAATTCGTAGGTAATAAATATGCATAGCGCGTCTATGGCACGACCTCTGTGATTAGTCGTGTGGGGGTGCGGTGTGCCCCCTCGCTCTGATACGGATAGGTGAGTGATAGCGAGGGGGTAAGGAACTACCCCCCAGCTAATAATGGTACGTGTCTCTGTTGTATCGGCGGAATTCTTGGATATTGCCAATATAGGGCGTTCACGTGTGCGCACACTTTTGTTTCTGTCAATGCGCGTGTCGCTTTGCTGATTGGCAATAAATAATAAATCACCCGTTGCGAATAGAAATAATCCATTTTATTTCGACGCTGCGCTGGTATATTTTTAGTTATGCATTATATAGAAAATAAATTGAAACCCTTTTCGTGTTACAATTTTATCAAATGTCAGTTTATATTTAAATTGCTTATTTATGATTTTATTATGCAATTCATTTTAGGAAAATTCTAAGAATTAGCTTTAATATATTATTAAGATAACAGATTTCAAGTAGAAAACAATAATTTGCCATATTGTACTCCGAGCTCAGTATAAGTAAATAAGCACAGTATAGCTACTCCTTGCCGCTCTCACGAATCAACCTCACCTCCCCTTTGTTTCGAATCTCGAACCAATTGCAAAGGCTGCCACGCAGCGCAGCGTATTAGAAACTTCGTTTGTAGTATATTAAACGTATGTCAAGTTATCTGTTGTCAAATAAATTTTGTATCATGTAATTACCTCTTTCCAGTTTATCAAAGAACTTTATAAATTGTACCGTCAAAATCATTGAATTTTAAATTTTATGATATTGATTCCAGATTTTCAATAGACGACTTCTATGTTTCGATTAGATTGTTTAATGACCATTACAACCCGCCCCAATTAGATAGCACAGTAACATAACTGGATTTTATTCAGTCTCATAATCACAATAAATCAAAATAAAAGTTTAAACACATTTATTATTAAAATATTACTTTCAATATTTAGTATAACGTTTTACATTTCTGTGCGAGGTACCTACTTTGTTAACTCGTATGGGTTGAATATTGCAGTCAACCATAGGGTTCATCTACACACACAGTTGCATGTATACTCGTACAGGCGTGGACTATTTATATATGTAGTAGTTTTTTGTATAGAGTGGCCAGTGTGTGCTGTTTCAGTAATCAGAGTTGCATTAATTAAGCTACACTAACTTAATGTATGCAACTCCGTTTACTATAATCGATTAATAAATTGAAAAATCTGTCAGCTCATTACGCACACATAGGCACGTGTACAGATGTCGATTTACTACATGCGCGATTTTTGTATGCAGTGGCCAGGGTCAGGCCCCGAAACAAGTTCGAGTACAATATGTAATATTATTTTATTTCAAATGTGATAGACAGTCTCCTTTAACAACCCACCCACGCAAATGCAAATATGATGACACAAATGCAGTGTGTAATTTTCGAATAGCTGAAATTAATTGTTTAAAAGAGTTATTCCCTTTACTTATTCTTCTTGGCTTCCAGCTCTAATATATACCATTTATATAATCTAAGCCTTTATCACCAAAATCCTCTCAACGCCAAACTCCATCAAAACCGTGCTATTTGGGCTGTAAAGATTTATAACAACAACATGAAACCGTAAAAGCTACATGCACTTTAGTACCACTAGCTCGGAGATGCATTATATTCGGGAGTTATATGCTCCACCGGTCCCGCAGAAGAATGGCTCCCAAGGTAAAGGGGGACCCGAATGCGTTACTCTTACGTTCCCTGTGCGGATGAATTACCCCATTGCATTTGATGCTTTAATATACACCATATTGGTTGGGTAAATAAACATTAGTATATATTATATTTGTCTGTTACACTATTTTCAATGGTTTGAGATTTCATATTTAAATATAATCTCTCCTTTAGTAAATAAAACATTAAATACATGAACCAAACTTACTTAGTAGTAAATATTTATCCCACCAAAAACATTTTCATGTAAAAATGTTGCCAAGACGAGTCTACATAGCTTACCCCGTGAAAAAGTTATCAGATCTCATGTAGAGCCAAGATTATTGACCTATGCGCACTTACTTTACCAGGCCTAACTTCACATACTGTTCATTTTAGTGAAAACGTAATGCGTGGCCGTTTTATTTCACACACGATGAACGAATGCCTATGAAATCTTCGCAACGGTAGAAAAACGGCCAAGCATCACGTTTTGACTAAAATGTAGAGTATGTGAAGTTAGGCCTGGTAAAGTAAGTGCGCATAGGTCAATAATCTTGGCTCTACATGAGATCTGATAACTTTTTCACGGGGTAAGCTATGTAGACTCGTCTTGGCAACATTTTTACATGAAAATGTTTTTGGTGGGATTTCATTTATTTTTGTAAGTTGGTTAATGGACTTTTTTGGGTTTAAAAATAACCTATTGTGACCCCGGGCCTTTACTTTCGCCTTACCCTTCGTCTGCAATTTTGATGAATCAACCAGAACTCACCGGCCGGTTGTTTTATAAATTGTTAATTAAATTAAATCTAAGAGAATAGAAAAGAAATACTTAAAATAATTTGGACCAGTAACTAAAGTAACAAATAATTCGAACGAATTATAGAATTATTACGGCGATACGATACGACTACGAAATTACGAATATGAAATGCAAATATTTCCTAACAATCGATCATCATTCGCTTTAGAAAAATGTCATATACGACTGAAAACTACCGGTGATATATTATATAAGGCTGACAGATGTATAAGTCGATAGCGCATTTCAAAATACAGTCAGCGCCATCTAGTGACGTCGGCTGATGCCACCGCCCCATTTTAAGGGTTAGGGGTGATTTTTTTATTTGTTATAAGTATTATTTTTTCATATATCTAGCTTTTCAATAGTTATTACTGCATGATTATGTAGTTAGTGCAAATGTAGTGCAAGTCTCATACAAACTTCCACCTCCTATTCTGAGGGGATAGGTTAGGTTAGGTTTGGTTTTTTAATTTTTTTGTTGTATTTGTAGTAATTTTAGCTTACATACCAAATTTCAGCGCTCTAGGACTTCAGGAAGTACCTTAAGAATTTTGATGATCAGTGAGTGAATCAGTGACGAAATCGGGGGTTTTTAGACATTAATAAAATCTAAAGTATAATAGTTACGACATTCAAACTTTGTATGTTTAATGATTGTACTGGTGTCATTATATCTTGAAATTTTTAACTATTTAGCATCATGCAAACCAAAGATATGAGAGTTCAAAAAAACGACGAAACGTTTCGAGAAAAGGTAGGTAGTGCCCTTGCGCTCCGCTTGGCTCGTCTTGGCGGGGGCACTCCCGTGCCCCCAGATATTTGGTTTTCTTTCCCTTATCGAGCATATCACTATCTTTCCAGCCTTTTTAGCAAAATATACACAAACTGATTTTAATATATGTGTATGTATTCAGAGCAGCTATCATTTTACCAAGTAATTAATTATTCAACAATTATCTCAGTAAAGCCTTTGACAAAAATTCATGGAAAATGCAGTGGCCTCATTAACAAAATCAATGGATGCTTCCGGGCAGGTAGCAAACTATACCCACTTTTATGAAACAAGTAGGGTGTGTAACATAAAAGCTATAGAATGTACATCAATAAACAATTATATATCAAAATAAGTTTACTCTAACTTAAAGCTTTAATATTTTACAGAATTTTATGCATTGTCACAACTGATACCTGTGCCATTTTTTTAATGATAAATATTGTTGTCACTTTTTTAATGCTAAATTATGGTTTAAACATCTGAGCATCATTAGCGCTATTAACCAAATTAAGCAATTAGACAAGTGGTGTGGCTACCATAACAGTAACTTGAACCCCGATTGTGGAACTAACAAGGAATGTTGGCTCCAAATTTTGTTTACGTATAGCTATCAGTATTATAACCACATATATTATTTCTGTAGAAATATTTTATAATAATTTCATTATAAAAGAAACAGTCATTCTTACTGATAGGAACACTACACACAGGACTAAAGCACTAAAGGACGACAGTTTTCTAGAAATAAGTAACATTTTGACGTGACAACGTCTTATAAATTGGTTAGCCGGGTGACACTTCAAGAAACTGGCTCACGTTATGCGCTTACAATGAGAGCGAGTGAAAGGCGCGTGCCTTTCACTCGCTCTCATTGTAAGAGCGTCCCTTCTAAGAGCGAGAGAGACAGACATAAAAAGTGAAAGGCATGCGTCCCTTCCACTCGAAAACATTTTACCACTCAAAGTCGTTGTCACGTAAAACTTTCGCCCGTATACCGACTTTACAGGCAACCAATTTTTTTTTATATGAGAGGGGGCAAACGAGCATGTGGCTCACCTGATGGAAAGCAATCATCACCGCATCATTACATGAAGATCAGCAACATCAAGGAGTCGCCGATCCGTTGCCAACCTTTTAAGGGAAATATAGATATAAATACATGAACCAAACTTACTTAGTAGTAAATATTTATATTTGGTTTTCTTTCCCTTATCGAGCATATCACTATCTTTCCAGCCTTTTTAGCAAAATATACACAAACTGATTTTAATATATGTGTATGTATTCAGAGCAGCTATCATTTTACCAAGTAATTAATTATTCAACAATTATCTCAGTAAAGCCTTTGACAAAAATTCATGGAAAATGCAGTGGCCTCATTAACAAAATCAATGGATGCTTCCGGGCAGGTAGCAAACTATACCCACTTTTATGAAACAAGTAGGGTGTGTAACATAAAAGCTATAGAATGTACATCAATAAACAATTATATATCAAAATAAGTTTACTCTAACTTAAAGCTTTAATATTTTACAGAATTTTATGCATTGTCACAACTGATACCTGTGCCATTTTTTTAATGATAAATATTGTTGTCACTTTTTTAATGCTAAATTATGGTTTAAACATCTGAGCATCATTAGCGCTATTAACCAAATTAAGCAATTAGACAAGTGGTGTGGCTACCATAACAGTAACTTGAACCCCGATTGTGGAACTAACAAGGAATGTTGGCTCCAAATTTTGTTTACGTATAGCTATCAGTATTATAACCACATATATTATTTCTGTAGAAATATTTTATAATAATTTCATTATAAAAGAAACAGTCATTCTTACTGATAGGAACACTACACACAGGACTAAAGCACTAAAGGACGACAGTTTTCTAGAAATAAGTAACATTTTGACGTGACAACGTCTTATAAATTGGTTAGCCGGGTGACACTTCAAGAAACTGGCTCACGTTATGCGCTTACAATGAGAGCGAGTGAAAGGCGCGTGCCTTTCACTCGCTCTCATTGTAAGAGCGTCCCTTCTAAGAGCGAGAGAGACAGACATAAAAAGTGAAAGGCATGCGTCCCTTCCACTCGAAAACATTTTACCACTCAAAGTCGTTGTCACGTAAAACTTTCGCCCGTATACCGACTTTACAGGCAACCAATTTTTTTTTATATGAGAGGGGGCAAACGAGCATGTGGCTCACCTGATGGAAAGCAATCATCACCGCATCATTACATGAAGATCAGCAACATCAAGGAGTCGCCGATCCGTTGCCAACCTTTTAAGGGAAATATAGATATATCTGTTCTTGAAGGCCCCCATGTCATAATTATTCGGAAATACCGCTGAGGGCTAAGCTAAGTTGATTCCACAATTTCACAGTTCGTGGTATAAAATGTCTTAAGGAGACGTACTGTGGTAGATCGCCAATTATCAAGATGATATGGATGGAATTTAAATTTATGGCGAGTTGTACGATAGTAGAACTCAGCGGCAGGTATTAATCAAACAGAATGCATTTCTGAAAGTTCGACTTCTAAGTCATCAATCGTAAGTGAGATTCACCTTTTACTATAATATTTATTGTTATTGGTTCCCGATTGCGCGCGTGAATCGACGCTAAAATCAAATTAGGAGACCGACGTGGTCCTAAACAAATTTCAATTTTCAATTATGACCCTGTAGGAGTGGCAATCGGGGAACTCCCTGGAGATCCTGACTGACTTATTGCTCCGTATCGGCCCGGATGCCTCTATAATGTATTCAGAATAATTGCGCGCAGTCCGATTGAATCCGCCCCTCAGAGATACAATAAATAAGTTTTGATTTATTCAATTTCAATGCAGAGTTGTCTAATTACGAAACACTAAATTGCTTCGAACAAATGACAATCATTGTGAACGCCTATTGTTTAAGTAAAGCTCCGGTAAACAATGCCTTCAAAGATGGACACCCTTGTCGTTTATTGAATTGTATTAAAGAACAAACTTCTATATTCTACAAATTTATACTTATAGCCAACTGTGAGTTCATCGCAGAGAAATATATTCTCCAAAATACTTATTTTTACGCCTCATCCAATGTCATGTTAGAAGCCAAATTATTTAACTCGCGCCCATCAACTTTATCCCTGTGGACAGCCCACAATTTCTCTTCCAAGAACAAAGGTAATTGTTGGCAATTTCTTTTACAATTTGACAGAAGTTTGTACTAATCGAAATTGCTACGAATTTATGCCTTGATTTAATCCATCGCTAGTATCAGAACCTCGCCCGCGAGATTTTTTTATTGCCTTAAATTAAACAAAACTGTCAGGGATAAAGTTACTTTCACATTTTATTTTTTCATCGACAAATTCTACATTATTGTACTTTAATTAATGTTTTACGGCAATGTATTGAAATGGTTCATCTACATTCTGTATTAATGTGAAATTACACATGAACGAAATGCCGTCAAATCGTAACTTAATAATAAGAATCGACTTTGTAATATTCCTTCGTTGTCACAAGTGACAAAGACAATCAAACCGAGGTGTCTCCGATTTGATGAGCACTTAAGTAGGACTCTATGACGGTTATTACAAAGTCCGTCGTATCGTATGGCACACTTGCCGCGTCACGCTTCTTATTGATTTCGTACCCCAATAAAAGAATTGACGCCGGCCTTAGCTTCCCCATATACTTTTTCCGGTTCAATGAGCATAAATTGCAATAGGATTCCACGCGGTGGATGGCTCCGAATATTTCTTATACACCGTCACTATCTACCGCGGAGAAAAGGTGCAAAGATTTACCTGAAACCCTTATGGGCTATCGGTTGACATTAAAATATTTATTTTTCAATAAACCTTTAGCGCTAGGGTGTGAAATATTGTTGTTAAGCTCACAGATTTTCTTTTTTGGTCGAATGACCCGTAATCATTAGGTTGTTTGTAACAAATATAAAGTTTAAATTGTAGTATAAGATTTGTTTACTTTTCTACTGAAAAAAACTGCACCTAATGATTCCGTTTATGCTAAGAATTAAAGCACCCACAACGATATAAAGTAATTGATTGAAATTTGTGTAATTCGGAGCGCCTACTTAAGATTTTATGTAAATTGTTGCTGAAGAACGCCGGAGACCTTCAAATATATTTTTTCTCATCACAAAACGAATACAAAATTATAAGTAAATAACTTCTAACAGAAATAAATCTCCGAGAGGACCCTCTTGAAATTTCATTTATAAGTAAAACATTTTCGTATTTCAAACGTAAACGCTCTATCAATTTAATTCGCTTATCATACTCGAACAAAATCACTGAAGTATATAGACAAACCAATTCAAGCCAACATTTTGAAAGGGAAACCCTTGCTCATTCAAACGACAATATGAAACCAATAGTTGTATCAGTGCGCGTCCCGTTCCATTGAATTGTTACGGAGAAAGCAATAAGAAAAAAAATATATAACAAGGAGTGCGGTGTAGCTTCAATAAAGCCGGTGCAAGACAAACAGGTAGCAATATCAGGGATATCCATAGTCGACACCGGTGATATCAATAAGCGGCGTGATGTTGCGACGAATTGTGGCACGGCAGGCGGGGACCGCGAGCGTGCCTAGGAGAGATTGCCGGCGATTACGGCACTCGATGCTGTCGCAACTGGGCGAGCCGCGCCGCCTCCTCCGCCGCGTCGGCCGTCGCCTGTTATGAAATTTATTAAATTTATTAACGCCTTTCATACTGTCAGACGTTATTCATTTCCCTTTAATATTCCATAATATCTATATTAATTTTGCAACACCGAACGAAAACAAATACAATATGTTCTGGCGCTCAACTGTTCACGCTCAGCGCTTTCGTGTCGACTGTCGAGTGCAGAGAAAACATGAAAGTATCATTAATTGACTTCATAATGCAAAATCATTTTGATGCAGAGTTAAAAATTGTATAGGTATTATTAAATAACTGGTGAAGAGCATATCGGAGCACGTTCAGTGTACGGTTCCATATTCGCTAGTGCAGTAAGCTCTATAATATACTTGGTTTAGTTTGCATTCAGTTCAGTATCAGTTCACATTAAGTTATTTTAGCTGAACTTTCAATTTTCAATCAAAAAATCTGATGGTAATTAACTTCAGATTAGGCGGTAGAGTCCCTGATATGATGCTGAACGTCAAATGAACTCCATCAAACCAAACAGCGAAGACAAACTCATCAAAATTGCCTCAATGAATAACTTATAAAAATGATGAAAATCCGGTTGTGATGACAATGTTTAAATTTGTCTGAATAAATATATATATTTCCTCTATTTTGAGTAAGAGGACACTTATATTTTTTAAAATTTTAAACGTATCTTGTATATACATAATATAACTACATTATTTGTGTACAAGAATGGATTGACCATAAAGTGTAGTTATGAGTTCATTATTTGAATACCGAGTCCTAAAAATGGATTCAATTCAGCGTCGCTTGAACTCCAATAATCAATAAACAGTTTAAATAATACGCAATAAAGCTCATGCTGGCGATATAGTGTTTCAAATATTCCATTTCCCCGAGCACGGGCCATTAGCGGAGCAAAGGAAATCTGCAATCTCGGGAGATTGAAAATCAAACAATGCGAATGTTCGTAACTTAATACCGTCGGTTATTAAGACACAAATGTGGCATTAGAGGGAAATAAGGTAGAGGCGAAAGTTGCACGGCGTGAGGGGAAAAACGCGACACAAATGTTTATAGAGAACAGGGAAAGGGGGTAATGGTCGTAATAAAATTTTATATACCTTAATATTTCGCCGAACGATGAGTCGCGGCGTGTGTGAAATTATGTACCTAAGGCGTCGCGTACCCAAAAATTTACAGCTCTCTCCGAGGAGCGAATAGTGTTTTTTTCGTCCCATAAAAACAACAATGAAATTATCACGGTTCTCTATTCGCAAACTCTTTCGTATTGCTTAGGCAAGAATAAATTATTGTATTTTTTTTGGCATGGAACAGAAATTAAGAAAATTTATTCTATGTAGACCTTCTTCAATGCTTTCCATCATATCCTCTGCTTACTGCCGCAATGTGTAAATATATACAGGCATAATGATGTTGATATTTTGTGTAGACTGAAGAGTGCTAGACATACCTTCGACCGAGCCCAATTATAAAATATTTTGGAAATAAAACATGGGATAATTTTCCGAATTTATGAATTTTGCTTAGGAACATATTAATAATTAAGTACATATTTTGCGTATTTTATCATTTTATTTATATAGGTAAAAATAACGCGTGGAATAAACAAAATAACGCTAGGCGCCACACTTCACCCGCCAGCATAGACACCATTTTCACTCACCATAATTTATGTAAATGAAATTCACATTACCCTGTTTTCTATTCGGCGCTGAGTACGCGCCCTGACATGTTTTCAAAGCATGTTTATTGCTGTGTTTTGTCTTTATTATCTCATCTTTTGTCACTACTTTCCGCCCGTGTGCCGTCGGCCTGTCGCATCATATTTCATAATTTTTGCTCGCGACTACGAAATCATTTATTTAACCCGCTATCTGATGATACTCATGTACGCTAATTAAATGTGAACGACGCTATTAAAATCCGTTCCAATTTCACGATGCTAGAGAATAACAACGTTCCTCGAGAGCGGATGCTAAACGTATAATTTAACATTTACGAAGATTGAAAAAGTTAATAAAGTCCACAAAGCTATAACAAAAACTAGAAATCAGTTTTATAGTTACTTAAGGAAAAACGTTTCTAACACCGCGTAGCGTTTTCTGAATTACCATCGGGAACCTAATAAAGGCTCACAAGTTTTAAGAGCGCGTTTGGTAAAAATACGGTGTCGCAAAAGTTTTCTTTATTAGTTTCCCCCTTTAATCCGACCAGGCGTGTCCCAATGTCTTTATGGCGAATTTTCAATCTGAGTCTGGGCGGAAGCCAATAAGAAATCAACTATTTGTTCCCTGATTCCCGTGCATCGGTTCGAGGGGAGTCTCGCTTCTTTACGACTTCTTTTACGATTGGAGGTGCATTCGGAATTAGTCGGCTGCCAGAGAGCCTTTCCGTGTCTACCAAGACGAATGGTAAAAGGATTACAAAGAATCCGTTCATTTTAAGTATGAAACTAAATATTTTTATAGCATATCGATAGATACCCCAATTTTTACGAGAACCATTTTTATTTAAAGGAATTTATTGAATCACTCAGTAAGTATTATAGGGACGGCAATGATGCGTATAATTCAAGTGCTTCTCATGAAAGTTTTAATGTTTGCAATGTTGTTAACTTTTCTTATAAATTTCTGTCATCTCTCGAAAAATGCAAACGTTTTGCAAGTAAAAGAATTTTAATTGTTAGGTCAAAAACTTCTATGTCCAATGGTCCTAGGACCTTAAGAAAGTGGCTGGAAGCGGTTGGATGCGGAGGATCGTTTTTGGCGGAAAGTCTATACCCAGCAGTGGGTAGATACAAGCTGATGATGATGAAGAAAGAAACGCTGTGGTCATGTTCGATTTCACCCATACCTTAGACATAGAGCTCCTTAAATAAGTATCTCAAGTAAAACACGTTATACAAAATTTCTTTGATTAAGTCGAGAACAAACGTTGATATATTTCTTGAATTTCATATAACAGGGGTGTTGCAAATGGCACGTTCTCAGAAGCTACTACAAGACTTAATAAGGGAAGTTAATAAGCACTTAAGGGTGGAATTTGGCGAGGTAATCTGTCAGTGTTGCCTTACGTGAAACGCTTTATACAATGACTTCATATTAAATGGAGTATATTTCATGAGATAAATCTCGTTTCTCGGGAATTAAAGGGTTGTTTTGATTAACTGCTCACATACACTCGTGTAAAAATAGCATAGAAGTATTAATTTCTCTCTTCATAATCATAGTCTACGAGTATTATAAGAATCACTACCAATATCACTAGTATATTGGTATATTTTTCCCCAGATTTTGTCGTCGGCACCCCTAACTTGGGATAAGTTAGGGGTGTCGACGACAAAATCTGGGATATGGTTCTCTCCTCAATCGAAGGGGTTTAGAGGTAATCTTCATACTCTACCATGCTGCTCAACTGCAGGTAGGTGGATGGCAGTGTGTTCAAGCCGCCTAAAAGCCACTGGCTTAGCTTAACGACTGTCATCTAATGAGAACAGTCGTGACCGACGGCTTAACGTGCCCTCCGAAGCACGGAGGAGCTCGAGGTAAAAAAAATCATCCATGCACAGGTTACCGTCGACGTTGCTTAACTTGCATGTTCGATTAGACTGATACGACGCTATCTAGTTCCTCCTCAGATTTGTATCAGTAAAAATACTTTTCTTTTCAACTGTACTAGTGGTAAAAATCGTGTAATTATTATTCTCCATGTCTCCAGTATGTATTTGGAGCCTGTCTTATTTTTTATTTTTTTTATATCTTATTTGAATCTATCGTGCCATAAGGGAAATGTCGGTACTACCAGCGAATAGCTATTCCAATATTGGGTATACTGCTAGTAGGAGTAATAACACTAAGAATAACCCCCATTATTCTTATTCATAATAGCTAAGACGAACTTCTCCCAATATGCTCATAGGTAGCAAATCTGGGGCCCTACCGCCGAAGCTGAAGTCGACTACCATGGGATTTTTTGATCGCGAAAATTGATTTTATGTTTAAGTTAATGACAAACATCTTCAACTTAGTCAGTAGAGCTCTATGGTTTCTAAACACAAGCTAAGCTAAACACAATTACCTCCAATTTAAGCTAAAGTTTGATTTTCGCAATCAAAAAATCTGATGGCTTTAGCTTCGGCGGTAGGGACCCTAGTACAAGCATCCCAATATGCATACTCATCATCATCATCAGATCATTTTAGTCTCCACTACAGGAACACGACCCTCTCTCGTCCGTCACAGACAGGAGGATTTGGCCTACACTCCCCACGCTGGCCAGACGGGTTGGGGAGGCAATATGCATACTAGCAGTAATTATTAGATGCAGTTCTGGAAATAGGTCATAATCGCCCATAATCACGATACATATTAGTAATCGATCATGTAAGTAATTAGCTTCAGGATAATGGTGATTGTTGGCACTTGGTGGAACGTTTTAAAAATTTTGATATAATAAAATCACTTTTACTGTTCCACTTAATTAGATTTATTTTTACCGACCGGTTTCGCTTTTACAGCATTATCAAGAATCTAAATATCTTGATAATGCTGTAAATACCTTGATATTGCTGGATATAGGCGTTCCCCAGTGCTTTCCACCAAATACGATCTTCCGTCTTCCGAATCCAGCTTCCAGCCACTTTCTTCAGGTCATCGGACGATCTAGAAGGTCATCGGACGAAAAGTTGGACGCCCTTCGTCGCAATACGCGCGGCCTCAACTCTTATACCTTCCTCCCCAATCTTCCATCACTTACTGTCAGGTAGATGTGACCGGCCCATTGCCACTTCAACTTGCAACTCTGTAGGCTATGTCAACAACTTTGATTCTCCATCGAATATCTTCGTTCCGGATTCGATCTCTTGTCGGAATCGTCGATACTGGTGATTGTTAGCATTTGGTGAAACGTTTTCAACATTTTGAAATAAAATACGATCCTTTATATAGTGAAACCTATTTATATAATAAATTGTACTATACACTTGTACTATGCAAGTGATTTTATTGTATCAAATAGGTTCAGGGAAGCACATTTAACCTTTAATTATTTAAGATTGCGTTATTAATTAAAATCATATCCAGTGCCATTGACCAGGCTACTTCAAACGTCTGAGACACTTTTAAACTCGCCGCAACTCATTTAAAAATAAGTCATAAAGAGGGATGAGGCCATAGCGAGATGAAGTCGCGTTAATACTTTATTACGGTTCGTATGAGATTACTTGGTTTCCTTTTACGACACTCTTTAATCGCTACTAAGTTTCTGACACCCTAGTACTTTCAAGCTCTATAATTTTCTGTAAATAATCTTAATCTTAAAGTATTAAATATTAAATTCTCTCATATCTCATTTTAATGTATTAAATATTAAATTTAATCTGTTGTAAGAAGTTCACATACATATTTACAAAATAATATATACTATAAGCTATTAAAAATAAATTATGTACGACGACTTCATCAACCCTAGCCCGGTTATCATAGAGAATACAACTATTGAAGTGATTAAAGACTACGTCTACCTCGGTCAGGCCATACAGCTGGGCAGGGCTAATTTCAACAAAAAATTGACGAGGTCGGTGGCGTAGCGGTGAATGACGCGGCTTCGACACCAACGCTCGTGGGTTCGATTCCCACACAGGACAAACATTTGTGTGCATGAACATGTCTGTTTGTTTGGTCTGGGTGTTTTCTATGTATCATAATATATATTTACAAAAAAAAAATGTATTTACGTATGTTTATCAGTTGTCTAGTACCCATAACACAAGCTTCGCTTACTTTGGGTATAGATTGCGCTGTGTAATTTGTCTGACAATATTTATTTATTTTATTTAAAGAGATCGATAAAGACATTCGACTGGGCTGGGCAGCTTTTGGAAAGCTTCGGCACATCCTTGTCTATGGATGGGTTCATTTATCGCATCGGTCATCTATTGCTCCAAGGAACGGAGGAGCTCCTCCGTTCCTTGGAGCATTAGATGGCCGTCGTTACGCTCAGTCAGTGGCTTTTGGGTGGAAAACACTGACCTCCACCTGCTGCTCAACTGCGAGTAGGCGTAGGAGGGGAGACACTGTTTGTCTCCCACGATAAGTAGAACATTAGTTGATGCCAATCAGCATAAATATATTATAATGTTTAATAGAACTATTAATAATAAAAACTAATGCGCACCATCTATCTTCGAGAATAATATAATAAATGCCCTTTATTCCATAAACACTGGATGCTGGATCCAGCGTTTATGGATAGGGTTTTAATCCCTAGACTTAATTTACTACAAGTATACAATACAACCCACATAAAACATTATGTGACGATGAAATTTTTATACGAGATTAATTTCAAACTGCAAAACTTGAGTAATCTCAAACCTAATCCTGAAATGTGACACAAAGATGCTACACGAAGTATTTTGTAATGTAACACTAAGATTGTTTTGCCTACAGATGCGTTCTACCTGTTTTCATTAAAAAATGAAAGCAAGGTAATTGCCTGGCATTCACCCAGTTCCGCGTCATTTACTGTCGCGGCAAGACGTTAGCGCTAATCAAAATCAAGTATTGAAAAGTTGTAGATAAAATACCTTCCTGTGTGTTCTCGTTCTTTTCCTTTCTTCGCGTACTACAAGTTTAAATGTATTGAGTAAGCATTTTGTAGCCAATTTGTACTGCCGCGTTGTTGGCTATGTCTATATTTTAAATGTCATAGATGTTACAAGCTTTGAATTCACCGACCCCGGTGTCTGTAATCAAATCTTGCAAGTTTGACCCAGTGGCGGATTTAGGCTAAAGCGGGCTCTAGACAACATTATATTTCCAAACCTACTAAAGTACCTTCACAACAAACTACTACAACTAAACTAACCTTCCAAAATAAAAACTTTCGGGCCCCAAAACTTACGGGCCCTATGCACGTGCCTAGGTTGCCTAGGCCTTAGACCGCCCCTGGTTTGACCCACTTCCCAGTGTCTCATTGCACGATTATCTAAGTACATTTCTAATCCGATATGACTGCCGCCGCAAGATTATAATTTCCACATTGGTCCCTATGCTAAGGGATTCAAATAAAAGGGTTTGACAAGCGAAACACAGTAAAGTAAACTTTTGAGTTCTTTTTTACAAGCTTTTATCAAGTGTTTAAGATTTAAAATATTATTTATGATATTTAATGTCTTTAATAATACCACTAGTTTTTATAGCGAACAGTACAATCTTACACGTGTTGCGATTAACTCCCTTAACTCGGTTTGAGTCGACGTCGCTCCAAACCGAGTATTCGCAGATCGTGACTGAAATCTCATATCATAAGCGAGTTAATTTAGTTCCCGGCTCTTACCCCCTCGTTGGGTTGTTTGTGCGAAATGTCACTACTTGTTTACTTGCTGAGTTTTCATTTTCAAAGGGTTTTATTACTTGGGAATATTGGGACTGTTTTGTTTTATTTGATGTTCACTAAATTAAGACGGGGTAGCGTTTAATGAGTGAACTTAAAGTGACACAAAGACACGTGGATGTTCATAGAACGCAGTTTAATACGGCGCTTAGCTAGCTTAAACGTAACGCTAGCTCAGCGTTACGTTTAAGACCAAAAGTTGAACTCACCTGCAGGTTGTGCATCCTGCCGAGTAACAAAGGAGACGAAAAGGTATGTCAAAACTAACTGGGGAAGTACCGCCACCACAAAAAGCACTACGTCTACACGTGGTTCTTTTTATGTGAGGTTGTCTTAGGCTCTAAAGTTGATGATGAGTCTTTTATACCCCCCAAAACTAGATAGGAAAATAAATTAAAATTAAGAACAGAGACGGCGACGTCGATTTTCGTCTTCCATTTTCCATTTCATAGTTCAGCTGTTATAGTATGACTGGAAAGTAGATAAATATTGATATTGCCATTTCATCTTTTTGGATCAATTGCAGTCTATCTCGTCTTGAACTATAAAATAGTTTCTATCTTAGAGTATAGCTGCTAATGGATCAGCTCTCACTAGTAACTAGAAATATCACGCTTACTCTAAATCTAATTCTAAACGCGTGTCGCCCTAACATTGAAAATTAAATTACCCACTCGTGTTCAACAAATAGTTCCTGTACCCACAAATCTATTGCAAACGAAATCAACTCCTTTATTTACAGAAATCACGTAGAATATTTAATTTCAGCTTTGTCCGTATTATTGTTAGAGACAGCCCCGATAACACGAAACGAACACCCGCGGGGCGCGCCCGAATTAATCCTATACACGAAGTAGGTAAACGCTAATGGGCCAAAGTTTTCATGTAAGCCAATTGTGCGCTGTTAATCTAATCGGTGCCGTGTACGATATTTTGATACGAGGTACAATTGCCAAATGAAAAATACGCGATTTCCTGTCGACTGTAATCGCCGTGTAATCCATCAAGCGAATGACGGCGGCTGCTTACGCCTGCCTGCCCTATTACGAATTGTCACGATAATGTATGAGCGATTGTTTGTTAAATATTTGTTGCAAATTGTTCGTTAAATCTTGACTAAAGAGTACTCAGCTAAGTTTATAAGTGAACGAGAAAAATACTTACTACGGATCTGTTTTACTGCGCGGACGATCGGTGAGGGTAAAGGTCTACTTGCTTGGTTGGTTCACTGGGCAAAAGACTGCAAACCTTGTATAGTAACCGTAAAGTTGGTACACGAAGAGAGGTTTATCTGAAGTCATAGGGTCATTGTTCGCTAAAACTAGAGTGAGATTATGTATACTTTTTTTATACTGCATCGGGTGGCTGACAAGCATACGGCTCGCCTAATGTGAAGCGGTATCAACGCTAGTAACTTGAAATATGACTCACGCGCAGCCACCCCCGCTACCATCGCAGCAACTCCTTCCTTTCTGGTGACCTCATTCGCTTGCAAGAACATAACAACCCTCAAGGGAATTGTTATTTGGCTGCGGTATTCTGTGAGGTGGAGGTACATACATGAATAATTGATGGCATATTGATTGATTGACAGCCTTAACTGTTAAAGTTATAGCTGAAATAGTCAGAAACGTCATTTCTAACGTAGTTGTTAAGACATACATTAAGTAATGATTTATGAAGATAAATTCTGAAGTAGGCAGTGAATATGGCACTTATTTCCATAGGGTAATTATTTTCGATGCGAATAGCAACTTAAAGGTCGACTAGTGATTAAATATTGTAGCAAGAATTATATTAGACTAGCTGACCCGACAGATGCTAAACTTAAGATAAGATATAATATATATAATATAAGATTCTTAAGAATGAATATTGAATTCGAATTCGTTTCGCGCAATCTGTCAGATGACTGACAGTACTGTCAAACGATATAAAGTTACATTGGAAATGTTAATATGGTCGTTCAGTTTTCTTACTATTTCTAATTTTCCGCGTAACTTTCTTATATTTTTCTTTCATAAGAACCTGACAATAACAAATATAACATAAAAAGAAATAGCGAAGTCGGTTCAGCCTTTGTAATATCATTATTTAATGAAAACTGCGCCATGAAAATTGTTCGCAATTCACTTGTAAACATAAATATTTTTTTAGCATATAAATTTGGCATATATATAGATTATATTCCAGAATAGCACACAAGATACTTTTTATCCGTGTACTGTGTTCACACGGAGCCAAGCCGCGTGTAGAAGCTAGTCCCCTATACAATAAAGTTTTGGAGAGACTACGGGTGTATCAAAATAGTAGTTTATGAAACTGTTGCATAATAAGGGTTATTAAAATACGAGTGTGAGTTTAAAACATGAGCCAAAGGCGAATGTTTTAATAGACCACACGAGTATTTTAATACCTAATTATGTGCAGTTTCATACACTACTTTATCTAATTTCATGAAATATATGATAATAATATTTTAAATACAACTATGAAGTTAATATATCAGCTATAATTATCTTACTTATAAATCCATTTGCAGATCGAGCATGCGTAGTGCGCATGCGCGACGCGCCGCGCGGCGCCGCGTTCACAGATTATGTAGAAATATTTTGCATAGTTGCAATGTATTTGCATTGCAACCTGTTTAAAATACCTGTATCCAGGGCTGAAGCTGTATCGTAATGGTAAAAAAGTTATTTTACGATACAGTTGTCCTTAGGAGCTGTATCGAAAAATAACTTTTTAAATTCATTTTGATAGCTTGTGAGTAAAGACTGTCATTAAGATACTGTGTTTAGTTTTTTAATGTGTAATTTTCAGTATGAGATTAGATAAATTATATAATGAGCCAAAAGGGTATGAATTCACGATACCACCAACTTTTACTGAGAAATCACGACTCTAAAGCTGGTCATTTTTAGGGTTCCGTACCTCAAAAGGAAAAACGGAACCCTTATAAGATCACTTTGTTGTCCGTCTGTCTGTCTGTCTGTCTGGCAAGACCCTCTAATTCGAGAATGCCTGGAGGTATCAAGCTGAAATTTGAACTGTATGCTCAGGTCTGCGGTCCCATGAAGTTGTAAAAAAATCAAATTGCTATGTGTACGTAAAAAAAAGATATGGCCGTTTATTCAGCAAAAAACGCATAATCCGACATTCTCTAGGGAATCAAAACTCATAGGGTACTTCCCGTTGACCTAGAACTATGAAATTTGGCAAGTAACATCGTTATAGACTACAAGTACAGGAATAAATCTCAAAACTATACATTTGTAATTAAATCTTAAAAAATAGGGGGTTAGATTACTGAACTATTTATAATGATCCTACGTACGGAACCCTCGGTGGGCGAGTCCGCCTCGTACTTCTCCGGTTTTACTTTTAAAAGAAAGACTTTTGTCTTAATAACGATGGCTTCATAATTCACATTGATAAATAATATTGTTACACCCTATTTATCAATAATTATACCTTCAAGTATTGAATTCCCTTTATAAATAAAAATTATATTCAGTTCAGTGGAGTCGGATTCGAATTTGTTTGAAAGATTGTATATTGAATCAGTTTCTAAAAACAGCTCAATAATTAAACACTGACCTGAATAAATCTAAATGGTGTTCCTGCTACAAATTATTATATCCATGAAAATAGAAGCATGTTGTTTGCTTAAACTATCCTTGACCAAAATAATTTGGTGTGATAGGATCTTTGGAACGTGCGCTGCTTTATTATAACTTTCTTCCTCAGAACTCCAGCTGTGAGCTCCCCCTCCCCCGCCTGCTGCCACCCCCTGAAACACCTCATGTACCCTGACCAGTGTAACCGTGCTCATGCGATAAAACAATTACCCCAATGAAGTCGCGTTTGCTACACGTAACTTTATAAGCCAAAAATGGCGAAAGTTTCAAAAACTTCCAAATTCATAAAGTCTACAAATTACGCATGATTCGATTTGTTCGTACTCGTAATGGTTGTTGAAGATTTCTCCTATAGTTCGAGTTATATGAAACCTTGTGAAGTAAATTATATGAAATTAATATTGAATATGCAGACGTAATAAGAAGTAGATACTTTTTTTATATATGAGAAGGGGACAAACGAGCACCCACATGGTAACCCGATGGAAAGCAATCACCACATTCACCACCGCCTATGGAGATCAGCAACACCAAGGGGTCGCCGATCCGTTGCCAGCCTATACTCCTTACTTTCTATCTGGTGATCTCATTGACTCGCAGGAACACAACAAGCCTCAAGAGATATGTTATTTGGCTGCGGTATTCTTTGAGGTGGAGATACTTCCCCAGTCGGGCAACTTAAAAAATACGCTATGGCCTACCTCTCGTTTCGCCAGAAAATCGTTTGTCAGTCAGCAGGGTGCACCACGTGCAGGTGAGGTTAGCTTTGGTTGATATTGATGAACTCCTTACACCCCAAATATTACAATTATCCACTTTTAACCATTACTTATACTTTATATTTTTATTCATTGAGCATTCACAATTTATGACTTTTTTACAGCCAGCTTGTTTTAGAGGTTAAAGGTGGTAGAAGTGCAGGTGGGCACATTTAGCCTTACTTCTCTTTTGCCATAGACTAATTCATTTATAGGCAGGGTGCACCACGTTCAGAAAAATGTTTAATTAATACCTCCTTTTCATAGTTTATGTCGGCGATACAGAAATTAAGAACAATAGGCAATTATCAAATCCAGCGGTTACATTGTCGTGTTACTAAGTCGCGTGTCGAGTTCCACTATGATCTTGATATGCCTGGCCCTCACTAATTATAGTTTAACTTATTCGCAAACTGAAAATACCTATAGCTTTAATTGAAAATAATTTCATAATAAAGTGTCCCATGAAATAAACAAAAGATAGGAACGGCCCAGTGACATTTCTGACTCATTTTGGAACAGCCTTACTGAGGGACATTAAAACCTTCTTATTCGATCCAGCTACATGATTGTCATACATACTCGTAATCATTCATTGGCCTTTCACCGTTTTCGTATACATCACAGAATGTTCCTTAAAGAATTCGCAGTGGGAGTGTCAATATGCGCATGTCATGTTTAACTTTATTGTATTTGAGTTTGATTCGCAATAGGGTCCATCCATAAATTACGTCACACGAATTTCATGATTTTTGACCCCTCCCCCCGTACTTGTCACAGCTGGACACATTTGTGAGACTCCCCCCCTCCCTAGTGTGACGTCACATATTTTGTAAATTTACATCTAGAGTTGCAAATGTTTTTGAGTTTTTCGTTAATAGTTCAAAGTCCGTGTTAACACTTAGATTATAATAGATTTTGAAATTGTCACGTCACGAAATTTAGGACCCCTCCCATCCCCTTGTCACACAATGTCACACTTCATCGACCCCCTCCCTCCCCCTTAACGTGTGACGTAATTTATGGATGGCCCCATATCTGAAAAACGCCTTAGTTTTGGTTCAGACACCTGTCTAAACCATCTCAACGCTCACATGGCCCAATTATTTTGTGGCCTTAGCCCTGTAGGCCACCTTTAAGAAATACTGATTTACCTACCTAAAAAATAAAATTTTATATTTTTTAACTTTCCAACGCACATAAATATGTTAGCTGAATACTAAAATCCCTCACGCTCTATTTCTCACTGAAACCATTGCAACTACACCTGACGTTTACGAGCATGCAGTATTAAAAAGTGTGGGCAGAATGTCACCCAGCGTGTACCATTATTGTGATCCACATGCTCCACAGTGTAGATTGAATGATGAAAAATGCACTATGTTGAATATATGATTCTGACACAGTCGCAATGAAAGATCGCGTGGCGTGGCAGTACTGAATATGTAAGTATTTCATAGTGCCGATCCTCTCGGCCGGAAATATGTTCGAGTCGAATCAGACATATGTCACGATATGAATTTCTTAGTCGGTTTCGCTTCGGTTACCTTTTAAAAATACCTTCATTTTGTGGGCTATGACTTTGGATATATTTAAAAATATAATTGAACCACCTTTGTTTGAATAGCTGTCATATAACGAACATATTGACGAGCTCGGTGGCGTAGCGGTCAATGACGCGGCTTCGACACCAACGCTCGTGGGTTCGATTCCCACACAGGACAAACATTTGTGTGCATGAACATGTCTGTTTGTCTTGGTCTGGGTGTTTTCTATTTATCATAAGTATGTATTTACAAAAAAAATGTATTTACGTATGTTTATCAGTTGTCTAGTATCCATAACACAAGCTTCGCTTACTTTAGGGCTAGATGGCGCTGTGTAATTTGTCTGACAATATTTATTTATTTATTTATTTCTATACTCGTTTGCCATTTTAGCAATGGATTAATTATCAAGCCATACAAAATACCCACATCAAAGAAGAGGTTGAGAAGTCACATACGTGAAGAAATTCTCAAATCGTTTGTATGCTATATTTTTTATTTATTCTGGTTAATGCCAGAATGGTATATGTAAACTTACAAAACAAAAAATAACACTTTCGAAACGAATATATTTAAATAATGATCTTTTTTGTTTTGTAAGGTTACATAATTATAGAGTTATCCTATATTAATTTGTTCAACATCTGTTACCTAAAATTAATTAAATTGAAACATAATATACGTATTCATTGTCGACGCCTACTTCGAATCTGTGAAGGCAATTTTTCTTTTACATTCGTATTTTTTTTTTCACTATAAAACTAATGAAATATTATTTTTATGTGATAATTTGATTACCTAGGTAGTGTCTTACATAAAATAATAAAACAACAAGATCATTATTTTAAAACACAGTTTTGTTTACAAGAACTATAGAAAGAACAAATAAAGTTACTTTTTTATTATTAATATTATGAACTTGACATTAGATATTTAAAACCAATATTATAAAAGTGTGATATTTAGCATTATACAGATTTTATGAATAGAATAGCACCTTAAAGTCTGATATTGCAATAAAATAGAGAATATAATGGAAATAGGGCCATCGCTTCAAACTGTAATTGTCTTCAAAACCATTGACGTACGTATAAAGGGGTTCTCACACGTACATTAAACATTTATTGAAACTTATAGCTAATGTCTGCTGACAGACTCCTATGCTCTCGATAAAATTACGAAGCGATAAAAATGCATCGAAGAACGTTTATGTCTGAGTACATAAAATTGTCCTCGTCAATATAATTCTGAGTTCACTGTCGTTTATTGCTTATTTTATTGAAGTTGAAAACGGCATTTGCTTTCTTTTATTCGGCAACATTTCAGTTTTCTTGGCGTGGACATTTAGAGTTCGTTGTTTTGCAATTTCTGCAATGTTTATGCCATTTATTAAGTTTGAAATGCCTCGTTTCATTTCAAACCTTTTTTCCGATCGAAGTTAAGTGTAAAAATGGTATTTTATAAATTAAAATATTTTGGGGTGTAAGTTGCTCACCATGATCTTTATAGCCAAAGCCAACCTCGCCTACACGTGATGCACTCTGCCGACTAGCGAAAGAGGCTCTGGCAGAAAAGAGGTAGGACATAACGTATTTGTAAGCTGTCCAACTGGGGAAAATACCTCCACCTCACAGAATACGCTTGAGGGTTGTTGTGTTTCTGCGAGCGGGAGAAGTCACTAGCAAGGAAGGAGTTCCTGCATTAGCAGCGAGGGTAGCGGCGGACGAGCGATATTTCATCTTACGAGGGTTAATATGGCTACGGTAATCGTTTCACAACGGGCGAGCCGTATGCTTGTCTAATACTCGACGTGGTATAAAAAAAAACTAATTATATTCTTTAATTTATATCGCGATCGGAAAATTTCAGTTTTGTTTTTTTTTTAATATATTTTTGGGGTCCTGTTTTACAATCATTTGCTATAAATTCGTGACAATGCCTAAAGGTGAATAATAGAATGAAGCCGCTGAGAATTCATGATATCGACTCAGCATTATAGCAACTAAATCTTCAAACAAACTATCAACTTACTGTTAAACTTTTAAAACATTAGATTCATAGCAAAAATTACCAAGTCCATGGTTTAAAAATAAGATAATTTAAATAAAAATAAATAAATAAATCACTAGTGATGCAGATACTGAAGAGTTTAACTATATATATTGGCATCACTTCAACTTGACTATAAAGATTTACTTACTTTGAAAACCTCATTACACCCTGACTTATTTTAAAATCCTATCAAATTATTTTTGCCTTTGTACAGAAATGAACATATAATAATAAAATAAAATAAATCCGTCCCTCTACTGTAAAAGACCATTACGTAGTCCACCCAGTACTCATATCCATAGCCCATATAATCTTCAACACCTTATGCAATAGTCTCAATGCTTGTAATAGACCTGCTCATGGGTATATTGATTCATTGATATCTCCAGGAGCGGGTCACGGCGGGTATACAACATTACATTCTCAAGGGACCTCTACGCGTTGTGTTCATATCCCCGCGCACACCTATCAAATGAACTCGCTTGACCCGTGATTAAAGAGAAATAAATCATTTTAACTATTGGCTAAGAATGTACAGCCTACATTTAATAGACTAGCATAACTTATAGTATTAGTATATTAGTATAGTAAATAAGTTATAATAACACGGCAACACTGTTGTTCGTGGCCATTCTGTTTCGTACAGTGCACAAAGTAAGTAGACCATAATTTGTATATTATGTGTCTCTATAGTATGAAGAGATGAAATCTATATTTCATCTCTTCATTTGTGTTGGTTTCCGACAACTATAAATGCTTGCTCATAAAAATGGTTTATAAAAATGTTAACATGCATAATAAAGATATTACAATTAAACAGACCTTTAAACTATCAAAACAGAATCACTCAAATAGAAATAAATAACTAGTAATGCAGATATCAAGTGCAACAATTGATATAAATTCATAGCACTATAATTATGCAAATGTGGCTACAACAAGGTTGCCATGTCCCAATGGCGTCGAGAGCAATAGCTATGAACAATACTGATTCCTGAAGCTCACACCTGTCCAATTCTCTTCAACGTCGCATTTCCTATTCAAACTTCATTTGCTTCGATACGTTGTTGCTTTTGGTATGTCAGTTACATTAATTGCTCATGCAACTCGGAATACTCTACAATTTACGTTTTAATAACATAAGTAATAACTTATACTGTGTTATAATATGAAAACAAATACAAACGTAAATACAAACTATTGAACATATTTATGTCCGTTTGTCATAGTAAATTTTCTCCAGATCTACCTAACGGATTATGATGAAATTTGCTTATATGAATTTCTGTAACCAGAGCTCCTACCGCCGAAGCTGAAGCCGATTACCATCCGAATTTTTGAATGCGAAAATGAAGCTAATGCTTAGGTTGTTGCTAATTAAGTTTAGTTTAGTTTAGAAACCTTGTAGCTTTACCGACTAAGCTAAAGATGTTTGTCAATAACTTTAACCTAAGACCTCTTTTTGGAATCGAAAAAACCAATGGTAATCGGCTTTAGATTCGGCGGTAGGGCCCCAGAATACGAACGCAAGAGAAGGACTAGGAAGATAAATTAGAAAACTTATAAACGTTTTATAGAACTAATCAAAGGAAAATACTTGATACGAGGGTTTTAAATAATATTTATGTATATATATAGTGTAACTTTACAATGATTAAAAAAATAGCCGAATATCGAGTCTGCCCTCTACATTATCACACGCCAGTTCCAATCGCACTTGTAATAGAATCTAAGCATGAATCTTTTTTTTTATACTACGTCGGGTGGCAGACAAGCACACGGCCCGCCGGATGTGAAGCGGTTACCGTAGTCAAATTAACGCTGGCAACATAAAATAACGCTCGCGCGCCGCCACTCCCGCTGCCATCGCAGCATCTCTTTCCCTTCTAGTGACTTCACTCACTCGCAGGAACACAACAACCCTCAAAGGAATTGTAATTTGGCTGCGGTATTCTGTGAGGTGGAGGTACATTCCCCAGTCTGGTAGCTTACAATTACGCTCCCTACCTCTCTTTTCGCCAGAGCTTCGTTTGTCAGTCAGCAGGGTGCACCGCTTGCAGGTGAAGTTGGCTTTGGTTCAAAGATGTTGATAAACTAAACACTTACACCCCAAGATCTAATTAAGTACTAAAGAAACCTAGAACGCAAAAGTGATGTAAAATAATTTTAAGTATTTACGTCACAACTCTCGCATAGTAGCAGCCTTCCGCACTGTTGAAAACGTCGAACTGTAGCCATCGCGCAAATAAGTACAGTTGACGAAGTCTTCCGCTCGAAGAATCTGTTGCCGTTTATGTACTTTTAACTTACGTACCTATTCGCCGCTGCAAATGTTTCAGCGAAGCTATAAATAAAGCTATAGGCACAATAAGCATTTTGTCTTTTGGTGTCCTTATTAATAAATCGTTATCGATTTTTGTAATTATTTTAAAAATCAAACAAAGAAGACGATGCCGTCGTCGTCCTGATGTCGCGGGTTCGATCTCCGCATAAGACAAATTTTTGTTTTTCTATATATAATATGTATGTACTTACACAAACAAAATGTATTTAAGTATAATATCAGTACAAAAAAAAGTATTTAAGTATAATATCAGTTATCTAGTACCCATACAAGCTTTACTTAGTTTGGGACTAGTAGGCAGTGTGTAATTCGTCCAAGAATATTTATTTATTTATTAATGTCTGGCATCAGTATAAAAATGTACTTCGGAGCTTAGAAAAATTATTTTAGTGATGTTTTGGTTATACGCTGTTGTCTTTAAATGACAGTCGTTAAGCTAAGTCAGTCTCTGTGCGGCTTGAAAACACTGGGAAGCCAACCAGCAGTTGACCAGCGTGGTGGAGATAACTCTCTGAATCCCTTCAATTGAGGCGAGACCCATATCCCAGCAGTAGTATACACGAATATGAGTTGATGCCGATAGTGATAGTACATTTTGTAAAATGTTATGTTAATATGTAAGTATATAAACAATCTCGTGTTATGGTGTTTGTGGTCGCAATACACAGTAACGACTCGACTGATTTTTATGACTTTTTTTAAATATATTTGAGAATAGTTTGTAAAGTCTATTTCATACCGATAAAATAATTTATATAGCAAAATAACGTTTGCTGGGTCAGCTACTTGTTTGTTCTATATACAACGTGTAACTCCAAGTACGCAAAACCTCAAACACCCAACTGAGTTTTATTATTATAAATTGATATATCTAAGTAATAATTTCGAAAAAAAAAATCTCGGAGATATGAACACTTTTTTGTTGTACTAATAATTTTAATAGTTTCTGAGCTCTGTGGCGTTCTGTGTCGTTACTGGCAACGCGAATATGTATTTCTTTATCGGTTTGATTTATTCATATTATTAGTGAATAGTGATATTTACGTTTGTTTACCTACTTCACATTTTCTCGCTTGATTGTCGAGCACAATTTAATAATAGACACGGCAATTAAAATTTATTATTATTATTTTTCAAAACCAGGTAGGTAATTTAAATATGGATGAAAATTATGGAATTGATTCTACTCATGATTCTGAACAAACTATTTTTAGGTTTTGCGTACATGAAGTTACACATTGTATAGTATAAAAAAAAATGACGTGAATGAATGACATTCTAAGGAATTGATCGTAGTATATTTAAAAAAAAAATTGAAAGCAAAACAGATATTTTAACTGTCTCGTTGTTAAGAAAGACACGTTCCTCTCACAATTTGCCCGCGGTAATTTCGGAGTATAGAAGTCAGTTCTTATAAAAGTGAACATGGGTATTTGGTGCGTGACTCGGTCCCACACCCGGCCACCCAGACCCCGTTTTGCAGACACCCGAAACAGTAAAACAAGACGCACGCAACACGGAAACGTGCCGTGTCCTGTGATCTTAAATATTAAATGTTACAAAATAGACTTTTTAAATAAAGGCCAAATCGAAAAGAAAATTTTGTTAACTGTGAGCTGGTGCTTTGTTCGTGTGGAGGAGGTTTCAAATTACTTAAATCCATCTCTGCCTAGTCTTGATAGAGTTAATGACTTAGAATGACACCGTGCATCCAAATTCGTATTTAATATCCCAGAACAGGACATTTATTGGGCATTTGTGTGTACGTATAGGGGATTCAATAGTCAATGCCCAGCATTTTGCCCATCTCTGATCTCGATATTAAGTCTGCTGTGTTAGCTACCACACCCGAACAAACAAATTTAAATTACATACTTTAACTCTTTTAAATACGCCGCCACCTCCGCAGCAACTCCTTCCTTTCTGGTGACCTCACTCACTCGCAGGAACATAACAACCTTCAAAGAAATTCTCGAGGATTCACTGGTAGGGCAGCTTACAAATACGCTGAACCCTACCTCTCTTTGCCAGAGCCTCTTTCGATAGTCGGCAGGGTGCGCCACGTGCAGATGAGGTTAACTTTGGCTCTAAAGATGGTTATGGAAGATGGAGCCCCCACAATAGACGAACAGAACACTGATTAGAAATAGTATATGACCCAGCAAACGTTGGTTTGCCATATAAATTATTCCTAGGATTATTTTAGTACAAAAAAAAATTGGTTGCCTGTAAAGTCGGTATACGGGCGAAAGTTTTACGTGACAACGACTTTGAGTGGTAAAATGTTTTCGAGTAGAAGGGACGCATGCCTTTCACTTTTTATGTCTGTCTCTCTCGCTCTTAGAAGGGACGCGTGCCTTTCACTCGCTCTCATTGTAAGCGCATAACGTGAGCCAGTTTCTTGAAGTGTCACCCGGCTAACCAATTTATAAGACGTTGTCACGTCAAAAATACATAACAACCAGTCAGACCTACTGAATATACATATAAAATTTCACCGAAATCGGTCAAGCCATTTCAGAGGAGTATTGTAACTAAAACTGTGACACGAGAATTTTATAATATTAGATTTTTGTGGATACAAGTATGTTGAGAACAAATCTTTAATGACGGCTGTCTTGGACTACATAAATGCTCGTTCTATCAACAACTCTTTGATGTCTACTGAAATCTTGACTCGCATAGCTCAAACGTATCTCGAATGCGACCTCCTTCGGCCCTTTGATCTGAAACTTATTTAGGAAAAATATCTGCTTACTCTATTTGAGAACATCTAAAAAGTATTAAGGCGCCCTGGTAAATGTATTGGAAGTAACTATACACAACCAGGTTATTTTTTATTTTATGACCTTTATTTAAAATACATTATGAGTCAGTGATTCTCAAAACGTATTAGACAGATGAAATAGCTATACAAAGGAAAAACTGATTTAGTACTCGTATTTAAGTTACATACAATGAGATTGTATATAACACTAGCTTCTGCCCACGGCTTCGCCCGCATTAATGTCAGTTATTGATAGATATATAGATAGATCATTTCTTTAGGGGTATGAAAAATAGATGTTGGCCGATTCTCAGACCTACCCGATATGCACACACAATTTCATAAAAATCGGTTCAACCATTTCGGAGGAGTTTGTAACAATCTCCGTATACTTCAACAAAGTGAGTAATCTTTGATACTACAAGTTTCAAAGATTACTCACGATAGCTTATAAGTCGGGTAGCTTATATTTACGCTGCCCAAGAGCCTCGTCAGTGAATCAGCCAGACGCACCACGTGCAGGTGAGATTGGCTTAGGTTCAAAAGATGGTGGTGAACTTTTACATCCCAATTTATTTTGTAGCTGTAATCATTCTCTAGAAATTCATTTAAGGACATTTTAAGTCATGTATGACATACATATGTGTAGTATAAAACCCATCACAGAACACTCAAACGTGCCAACTTTCATGGTGATCGGTCAAACGGTGTAGATATTTATACATATTCATATACAGTAAAATTACTCCCTTAAGGTTAATTAAGCCTTCTAACTCAATACAGCTATCGCGAGCAAAACTCATCTGTACAAATAAACAAAATTGAAATGTGTGTTTGTAATATAAAAACAAAAGCTTTTTAGTAGATTTTTTTTATTACGACTTCGAGTAGTAGCAAACAAGACCCAACTGATATGAAGTGGTTACCGTACAATACAATATAAACGCTCGCAACATGAAATATTGCTTGCGCCCCGTCACCCCGCTGTCAACGCAGCAACTTCTTTCTTCTTGATAAACTTAAGAAATTATATACTGTAGGTTCAACTAAATAACATTTATATTTTTTTTATTTATGTTTCTTGCGGCTAATCTCCGAAACTACCTCAAATTTTGACAAAACTTTCATTAGCAGTTAGCTGATGTTATAAGAAGTAAGTTAGCTGATGTTGTAAGCCAATTATAATGGGCGAATTTTCTTTTTATACGGACGTATATGTATAGCCAGGATTAACAACGGCGATCACCAAAAAAGGCAATGAACAATGATGTCCACTGTAGTCCCAAGGGTAAGACTACGGCTGCCTTGGTACTCACAACGAATTTAATCAGAACAAATTAGTAGGAGTATGAAGCTTTTGGAATTTAACTTTTAAAATTTTCTTGTTAAATATGAACGCGGCAGAAGCCGTGGTTATCATTTACTTGATATACCGCTTTACTTCTTCATTTTCAATTACAAAAAAGAGATACCAATTATACCATCATAACATTTAAAATAACAGATTATTTTTCTTCTTTGCAGATCATGTTCGGGAGTTCACTTGTGGCACCCTTTACTACAGAACATTCTTCGTGGACTCCAAAAGGGATGCCCTCTACGTCGGTGCTATGTAAGTTATCTTTCAATTTGTATTCATATAAATATTTTTATAGCTCACCCAACAGACGTTGTCCTGTCTAAACAATGATCTCTGACAGTCCATACAGCTTGGCCGAGGTAATTGCAACAAAGTGATCGATAAACGTATTCAAAAGGGTTGGGCATCATTTGGAAAGCCTCGGCACATCTTCAGATACCCCAACACTTGGAGAGTTTAGTCTCCAACTGTTGTGGTAACTCCAAAGGTAGTCTCCAAGGGTGGGGGAAGTAAACTTTTATCTGAAGAAAAAAAAGTCTTCAACTAGTGCGTTCTGCCCGCAATGGCCTATAGTGTATATGAGTAGATTTGAATGGTCACTGTGGGGTTGGTTTACAAGCTAAAAGTCGTACAGCGAGCGATGGAGTGAGTTATACTCGGAGATCTTTAGTGGATAGAATCCATAACAAGGAGACTCGATGAAAAACTGAAGCGGACGACAAGGCTCCCAAAATCAGCAGGCTCAAGGATGAAAACCCTTGGAGTAGTGGCCGCGTATGGAGCGAGAAAGCGATGCCCCCCCCCCCCCTTCCCCCCCCATAAATCGACCTATAACCTCAAAAGTGGTAAGAAGCGGCGAGATGTGGAACTATCATCTACGGTTGCATTGCATTAGGAAAGGCCTATATTAAGCAGTGGGTAGATAAAGGCTGATAAGGTTTATGGCGAAAATTACAGGCAATTTGAATTATATTACTTTGCGTGCTTGCGCTACCATTTACTTGTTGTAGACTAATGCCGGCGGGCACCTATCTAATTTTGTAAGTAGATACATGTAACTTCTATGACTGCTTTGGTGGTTTCTTCCCCAACGGCTAAAGTCGTCTTTTAGCCTCTTCAGTGGGGCCACAAACGACTAAAGCAGCTATGGCAGTCGCATGTATTAATTAACGATATTGATTGGGTCCCTGTCTAGAGTAGTTTTTTATAAAAAAAAATGTGGCAAAAAAATCATATAGCCCGCCTATAGGAACCATATGCATATTGGCCATGTATATAAATATGTCTTTTGCCCGTAAGAAATATTGGCAAAAGACATATTTATCTTCGTAGATAAAACGGTCCTTCGTGACGCCACGAAGGTACAGAAAATTCCTTTTTTTCATATATTTCTACTAAGTTTAGGTGGAACATTAAAATCAAATATTACAAAAACTGACTTTTATTTCAATTGCTCAAATTCAATAGGTACATAAAAATGTTGTAACCTGTACATGATGTCAGGTAACCTGTACATATGTACAGGTTCATAAGTATTATGAATAAATAGAAAATTTGTAATATTTTTTATTTAACATAATTATGAGCCGCATGGACCACACGATGTCAATGCAAATGGCTCTAACAATTTTGATAAAAATTTTAATATAGGGACAAAAGCATGAAATCGATCTAGCCAGGTCACATTCTGGCAAAACTCGTTTTTCTCTACAAACGCTAAGCGAAACTCGGTGATCCAGGCACTTAATTACAAAAGCGGTATCAGATATTCAATTGATAATTTTTCTATTCTAATATTACAAATACGAGTATATGTTCCATACAAATCGCTCTGAATATTAAACTAAGGAAATTCATTTATTGAACGGACTTCGCACGATATAATTTTAAAAGTGAGTAATAACAGAACTAGATTGAAAAAATCACAAGGCATTCAGCAGACCGAATGGTTAGTTCTCAGTAGTTAACAATTTATAGTTATCAATTTAAATCCAATGGGAATTGTAATCAAAGATCCATTTGTAATCAAATACTTTGAACAAACCGAGTTCAACCTTGCTAATAATCGTACGGGGTACACTTCCTTATTCCATGTTAATAATTTAATGCTTTTATGCTCTTTGAAACCAACCACAGTAAAGGAAGTTTTCTGTGATCTAACGCTTTGTAAAGTACTAGCTGACACACCCTAGCGAGGCTCACGTATGTTATTATGTTTGCTGATTGTTTTTGAACTGTACGAATATAGTCTGATTTTCTTTTTGTTTGAATACGCTAATATTTGAAACTTCCATGCTGCTTGCATGAAAAAATATCTGGACAATTTACACAGCGCCATCTAGGCCCAAATGAAACACAAAGCTTGTAGCTATGGATACTGGACAACAAGTTCACCGGTGATTCAATATGAAGAGGTACATCACCTCTTCATATTGAATCACCGGTGTTATTCGACCTCTATTCACACAACAGCTTGGCAACGTTTTAGTACCCTATAGGGTAGACTTCGTGAAGCGTTATTTACATTAGGCACAAAATACTGCATGAGGCAAGAAAAGTTATTTAAAATAAAATCCGAGGTCGCGGGTTCGATCCCCGCACAAGACAAATATTTTGTGCATGAACCTGTTTGTCTTGGTCTGGATGTTTTCTATATTATATGTATTTATTTACAAAAAAAAATGTATTTAAGTATGATATCGGTTATCTAGTACCCATAGTACAAGCTTTGCGCTTAATTTGGGTCTAGATGGCGCTGTGTAAATTGTCCAGAAATATTTATTTATTATTTATTGAAGTTATAATTTTATTTCTATATTCACTCGTAACATAAGAAACATATATATAGTTTGTTTTTTTATACTACTGAGGTGACAAACAAGCATACAATCCGTCTAATGGTAAGCAGTTTATTTAGCCTATAAATCTATGGAGACTTCGCCTCTTCGCCTCTCTTTGTGTAATTATACCGATTGTACAACTGTGTTCATAGTTTTTTTATGTATGTTTATACGTACATTGAATATAGCGGTTCCATTTACTATTTCAGTTTCTAATATTCGTAGCGTGAGGACAAGTAGCCTATAACATACCATAAAAACTGGGCTATCAAATATAAAACATATTTTATGAGAGCCTGGTTGTCGAATGGCTAGCAATGGCTGCTTTGACTCCGAAGTCGCGGGTTCGAGTTCCGCACAAGACAAACATTTGTGTGCCTGAACATGTCTATTTGTTTTGGTCTGAATGTTTTCAGTGTATTATAAGTATGTATTTACAAAAAGAAAATGTATATAAGTATATTTATCTACCTCGGATTTTATTTTAAAAATACTTTTCTTGCCTCGTGCAGTATTTTGTGCCTAATGTAAATAACGCTTCACGAAGTCTACCCTATAGGGTACTAAAACGTTGCCAAGCTGTTGTGTGTATAGAGGTCGAATAACACCGGTGATTCAATATGAAGAGGTGATGTAGGTCAATCGTGTGTGTCACGGAAGCAATAGTGTTCAACTTAACTACAGCATTTTCAGCCATAAAGCAATCTTTTATAAACGTTTCATGTATTACATTGTACCAATCAATTTGTATTGCTTGCCTTGTTTTGACTTTCACAACATTGTGTTCGACAGTAAAGTTCCGAATTGTTTTTATAGTACATTTTTGTAAAACTTTTTTCATTGTTTGTTTCAGGGATCGGTTATATCGGCTCAATATGAATAATATCAGCGCATCGCACTGTGATGTAAGTATTTTATTCTATTTTTCTATTCATTAAAAACATTGATTCATTTTCATTTGAATTAAAATGGTCCGTCTCGGAAATTTTTTGAGACTTATAGTTACAGTTCTTCTAGTTACAAAATGAACTGTCTGTAGCGATTTTCCCATGAGACTACAGCATATAAGTAGCATAGGCAACTAACGCATGATGGCCCTGGTATTGCAAGCGTTTATGGACTGCGATAATCGCTTACCATCAGACTGGTTATATACTTGTTTGCCATTTTGGGAATATAAAAAATATATAATAGTAGTTACAGTGTATAGTCATATAGTTACTTTTATGATGGCGATATTTATTCTAACCAGAGGCCCTACCACCGTAGTTCAAGCCCATTACCATCGAATAATTTGATTCCAAAAATAGATCTCACGTTTTAGTTATTGACAGCTCAAGAAACATCTTCAGCTCAGTTGGTATAGCTCCAGTGTTTCCACTACTAACTAGCTATCGGCTTCGAAGCCAATTCCCATCGATTTTTTGACTGCAAAAATCAAACTTTATCTTAGATTAGTGGTAATTGTGTTTATCTTAGCTGGTAGAAACTAAAGAAAGAAAGGAGCTGGAGCTCAACCGAATAAGCTGAAAATATTTGTCAATAACTAAAAGACATATTTTTCGAATCAAAATATTCGATGATAGTCGGATTCAGCTTGCGCCGTAGGGCCCCTGGTAGCTTTGCTCACAAGGAGTACCAATTCCCTAGTGAACGCACAGTCGGTACAGTAGATGTCTACAGATGTATAAAGCAGAATACCATCACCGTATAAAGTTTAGAAATCGATGTAGTCACACAGACACACGCTGTTACAATGACATGATCCTAAGCAAACTTTGTACTGCGCTATATAATGATAGCTCTTATGACTGTTATGTAATGAATCGTATAGGGGTAACGTAAGGGTCTTTGGCAGACAGAAGCAAAAAAGATACTTTTAGGGTTACGTACCCAAAGGGTGAGACTCCGCTGTCCATCCGTCCGTCCGTCCGTCACCAGGCTGTGTCTCATGAACCGTGATAGTTAGACACTTGATATTTTCACATATGATCTATTGCCACCATAACAACAAATACTAAAAATCGCAATAAAATAAACATTTAAGGGGGCCATACAACAAACATGATTTTTTCCCGTTTTTGAAGATCATGGTAGTCAAACTCGCACTTGGCCGCTTTTTTTAATAGATACATACCCACCATAATCAGAGGTGTATATATGGTCAGCGAAATAAGTAGCAACATTTTAACAAGAACTACCTAATCTACGACCATTTTACGAAAGAAAAAAAAAACTAAGTTTATTGTCTTCATACCTCTTTAAAATGTTTTATTTGGTGCAATAAAGAATGTTGTATTGTAAGTTATTGAACGAATTTGAAATTTGCATATTGTAAATTTTTCACGTACTTTTGACCTGTAGATGTGTTGCTATTCACCCCATAGTAGATATACCTTATTATTATGATGCCATTATATTAATAGTACTTTTCTTTTGTTCGCAGAGAGATACAATAAATTTAGAACCAAGCAACGTAGCACAATGCGTTTCTAAAGGCAAATCAGAGGTGAGTAACTTATAGCCTTATTGCTGAAAGAAATATTTTCTAGGCACCTAAGAGTATCGAAGTTCTCCTCGTGTGCAGGAATATATATATACATAAGGTAAGATCTTCAAAGATATATATATATATATATATATATATATATATATATATATATATCTAAAATTATGTAATTCTAAAGTAATACAAAAAGTATTCACAGCACCTATCAGTACCCGATGTATATTAGTCTATACTATTTTGTTTGTGAGGTGGTAGGAGGTCTGTCTAATCTCTGGATCTACTGAACCGATTTTAAAATTATTTTACCATTGGTAAAAGAATTAAAAAAATCGGCAATAGAAATATCCACCAGTAGTAAATTGGTAAAAGAAAGTCACGTTATTTGTGAGTACCATAGGCTATACATTAACGCAAAAATGAAAAGACTTATTCGTAAATGCGAGCGAAGCCGTGGGCAGAAGCTAGTATAAAATGGTAATATAAAATGGTAACTGCAAAAGTAACTGGATCAATTCTACCGCTCCGCGTATAGCGAAACTAGCATAATTTACGTGCAATTTAATTAAAACGTTTATTTCATGCAGAATTGCTTACAACTAGCACTATTTCCATCAAGGGTTAATCCCATTTTTAACAGTGAGCGGCGGCGGGCATATTTCATAGCGGGAAGCTTAGAGCAGCGCTGCCCTGCTATATTAAAGCCGTTAATTTTGATTTACAATCCTGCGTAAAAGCAATATTTGTTTTATTTCTCGGTCGCCCTCTCGCTGAGATCGGGGAACGATTACCGCGATATACGCCATCCACTAATTCGATAATGCCTCTACACCAGATATTATTTCCGCTGAGTGTTTTTCGATCTTTGTGTGAACTTTGAGGATTTATTGTTTCATGTGTAGAATTTCTAATATATTTTCTTTTTAGTTACATTCTTTTTTGTATTTATTGTCTTTACAATCTTTACTAAAATAAAAACAATTAACAACAATTGTCAGTATCAACAGTATGGACTTCAAACGATGATATTTTTTTAAGTGTAAATGAATTTCAAGAATATGCCTGGGTTAATATTTAGTTCATACGATTTCAATGCGATTTTATAAATAAAGGTAGAGGAGTTTATAAGGCAATACATATAAACAAACAAATTACATACTGCCATCAAGTCCCAAACTAAGCCAAGTTTGTACCATGGATTATTCTGTGACCATGGGTACTAGATAACTGATATTATACGTTAATATATATTTTTTGTAAACACATACATCTAATACACAGAAAACACACATACAGATATGTTCATGCACCCAAATATCTGACTGGTGATCGATCCCGCGACCTTAGAGTCGAAGTAGCCATTGCTTGCTATTCGACCACCGAGCTTGTCACATAGAATACTTTACTCGTATTAACAGAATAATAAAAGAAATATGGCCGTGTGGTTTCCGGCAGACTAGAATAGAATCATCCGTCTCTTACCGTGGATGTCGTACAAGGCGACTAAGCGAAATACATTATAAAACATACAACAGTGTGATGAGCCCATTCACTTGCAGAAACACAATCCTCAAGGATAGCATATGTTAATATTATGTGATAATAAATAAAATAAAATATATGTGATAATAGTTCTGTAACGTTTCTTTAACTACACTTTAACAATAAAATTTAAATTAGTAAGCTTATTTAAATAAATTTTGAGGTATTTTCTTTAGTGTGGGATTACATTTTACCTTCAAAATTTGAATTCTTGAATAATTATGTAAATTGAAGTATAGAATGGTAAATACGCTGAATAGTTTTACGAAAAGGCACTGTACCCTGTTTGTCTCGATTTGGTTCTACAGTGTAGATAACGTTATCTATAGTAAAGCAGTAGAAACCACGTGTCTATCTGTACATTTATTCAAATTTATCAAAAAATTGTATGGATGACGAGAAAAGATTAACAGGACGCGAAAGAGATTCTTTTAATTTGTTTATGAAAGAGCCCGACGAATAATATTATTAATGCTGCCATGATGTGGGATTCTGCCAGCGCTCTTGCATCATGAGAGGCCATGGTGTCCGAGCCGGTCCACATCTTCGCCATATCGACAGCGATACGGAACAACGCTGGAAATTCCTAAACGAAAGCATGCTGCTATACGTAAAGTGTCGTCATCTAACATAGTACCTATGTTCGGAAATGGCAGCGCTTGCAGCCAAAGGCCCTATACCCCCTCCCCCACAGCCAGTAAGCGAGCCTGTTCTGCGGGGTATGTCGATGTGTCAATAAGATTTTCGCGGACTATCTCACAGAATGGCCAATGCCAAGACACATCATATCTCGGACAGGCCGCCTTCCGGGTATACATGGCGTCAGACAAACACACTGCCTACCTCCGAAGTAACCCGTGTAGGAGAAACGATTTTCCGGGTCAATTGAAATACTTCTGTTCAAATTAATAGCAAAAGTCACTAAAAGGGACGAAATTTTCACGCAGACGAAGTCGCGGACTCAATATAATTTTCAAAACGGAAATACAAAAAGAGAACGTCTGTCAAATATTAATGAATAATAAACCGCAGCCGAGGCAGACATGTTTAGTTATATCTCTTTGTTGACTCTGCAGACGCGAGTTATACCTACATCTAATAAGAAAGTCATAAAGCTCGCAACCAGAAATGGAATGTCTCATGCGAAATGTATATAAAGTCTCAAAGTAGACAGTAAAACCTCTTTGCGACTCTAAAAGGTATCTACACAAAAGGCAAAAACTGCCGAAAGCAAATTCACAAGTTTAGTACGACGCCTGTTGTATATCGCGACATATTCGTATGAGTACGCAAATAAAAGGTCAAACTTCCGCAATAGAGCGGCAAGAAAAGCAATAGACAACATGCTACCCACTCCAACTCTTCCGATGGAGAGAAAAAAGTAAATTTGTTTTATTAGTATCAAAGAGGTCATAAAAAAGAAATATCCCAGAGTCTATCACCTCGGTCGTGGAAGGAACGGCCACTCGTGAAGGCTATAATCAAAGTTTCTCGCTGTCGGCGAGTTTTCCTTTCTCTAAACACGATGTCGTAACACGAAAAAGGCTGGAAAAATGCCGTCGGCGAAATTCCGTGACGGCGGCCACCGGCCCGTCGCCTCTTGTTGTTTTAAGCTCTCTCTCTTTGTGACGCTATTAAAGAAAATTCTCCGGTCTAAATCACAGAATTTGAAATTTAACTTAGCCATTTTGATCTAAGAAAATTGATCTCAGCATTTTAGTCAGCTTTTCTCTGGTATTTACTGACTTTCATTCACTCGAATTTTTAGATCGTCTAGCCTCTTGAAATGCCACCCAATCAAGTCAAATTCCATTAAATTATTTTGAACGAGATAACTTAGATAGTGATCATTTGTTAGCCAAACAAAGTCTAAAAAGGGTAAATATGTAAATAACATTTTCCTTTCATCTGTTGCCAAATTTCTAAAAGTGTAATGCAAAGTCCGAAGAAAGAAACATACGGTTCTAGGACAATGAAAAAAGGGTAATCTTTCGTTTCTATGCCTATATAAAATAAGTAGGTATATAACCGGCTGCTAGACTTTCTACAAAAAATATGAAGATGATTGACAACGACAATTAATTTAATGTTTTGTTTTATCACACCCCGGCCACTTATTACAAATATCACGGCATTAACTACTACATTAACAATGATGTCTGTGCAGAACGTAAATGAGCGTGTGTGCGGGTGGGGCCATACAAACTGTACCAGATTTGACTCAGAGGGGAGGTGAAGAAGACACGAGAGAGCGGCAGGGAATGGCCACACTGTACGTAGTATCTACTATTATTTATACTGTGGTATTATTGAACCACGAACACAATTTGAGGTGTGCCTTATTTCGGCACTGCCCAGGTCTCAGATCTTGATTTTAACTAGACAAAAAATTTGTCGTTAATTTGTCGAAATTTGTCGCCCAAAGCAAAAAATTTGTCGGGGTCCCGTTAAAGAGTTATAAGGTTTTTTTTGTGGCAGTGCCGAAATAAGCTTATTTCGGCACTGCCCACTCGGGATCTATTAAACTACAAAACATAGCGAACATATGATTTTCCCCAGAATTAGTCGTCAATTTGTCGAATTCAGACACCAAGTATCAGAATTAGTCGACCTCCCGTTAAAAAGTTATAAGTATTTCTTTGTGGCAGTGCCGAAATAAGCCTTATTTCGGCACTGCCCAAAAAAACTACACCACCTAGCGAAAATCTGATTTCACCCAGATGTTGCCTTGAATTTGTCGAAATTTGTCGGATATAAAACACAACTGGTCGACGCGTAATTAAAAAGTTACACGCATTTTAATAATTCGCGTTGTAGTCAGAGAGCCTAACGTAGGCAGAGTAGAATAACACCACCCCATTCACATATGGCTATCGTAAAAAGCAACTAATGTAGTGCTAAAGAACACCTAAAGCATTCGTAGATCAGAAAACAGTTGCATGCATTGACAAACTTTGCCAGACTCTGAAAAAGGAAGGAAATGAAACGTTTACTGTTGCATTTTGTGCATGATATAATTTTGATGCAAGATCTCGGACTATATTTACTATGAGAATTAGACTAGAATTAGAGTAGACAACCCTATCTTTATTGCAATGTTGTGAATAACAAAAACATCGCATGTAACTGTAGTGTACTTAACGTCGAAAATTACATAATTAATTAATCTTTTTGTAATGCAAAATGACCTACAACGTATGTTGACAGCCCACGCGATAAAACGCGAACATAATGTGTGCCGCAAAGCTAATAATGTCCGTATCACGAACAAACTGTGTAATTAATGGTACGTTTTAAGTGATAAAGATAGTTCGTAACTTTTTTTCAATGAAAAAGTTAGTAAAATATGCACAATAAAATGTTGTAATTTTAATTTAGAAACGGAATAAAATTTGGTCGAAATCGGGTTTTTAATAAGAAAGGATGGAAGCATCGGAAATATTCCATTTTTCCTTCATTCCAACCCGTTGCGCGAATTTTAGCGCCTGTAGTAAGCGCTGTTCTAACGCTGTACCCACCATGGGACTGCGCGGCACGCAAATGGTTAACAGTTTCCAAGCTGCGCGAAAATATTGATATAATCACCAGAAACCATTATATTTTTAGTTTCGAGTAATATTACATATACTGTGCCTCTGACATAGATCTCCATCTATGTCAGTCATAAGTAATAGTACTAACGTATCAGAGGTGTGCATACGTTTCCCAATTATATTAGTATATTTTTACCCTTTGATTTATATGTATTACCAGTATAGTTTCTCCTTTACCTGATATGCTTTTGATATGAACCGAAATAATTTGAATTAAATGTAATACCTAATCCAGAATTTCCGTGGCTAAAGTCGATGTTGCTTAACCTCTGTGTTCGATTAAACCCACACGCGAAACGACGCCATCGAGCTCCTCAACATCGAGGTATTAGGTAACAAGAAAATAATATAATTATTTGCCGATATAATCTGCTATTGTCTAACACTTAACGTGAAAAAAGATAACTGAATACCAACTAGATGCAACAAAATATACAACAAATTTTATTTATTTAAATTGATTCAGCATCAAAAACCAATTGAGTCAGCAAAAATCAATAGAATGGCCGGTTAAAATGATGCATGTGTCTATGAACATTGAGCAGATAGCATCACCGCCCGAATGAATATTGCCCAGACCGTGCCAAACTCGTTTTTATTCCAAAATAAACGACTCTATCACAACTAGTTTCACCTAAATATTATTATGTAACGTTTTCAGTATTGAAAGGGTTGTGAAAATAACGACAAATATCGATAAAAAATAATCGTTTAGATTTCATGATTGAGTGGTTGTTGTAAAGACCAGTTCTTTTTCAGAGCCTGGTATTAAAATAAATAGTTTCAAGTAGATGTTATAACGTTTTTTACATACAAAGAGTTGTGAAAATTATGATATACATAAAAAAATATATTACGATAATCTTTTAGATTTCATGATTGAATTATTGTTATACTCGTATAACTACTTATATCTTTAAAAGTAGTAGTACTTTAAAAGCCTCGTATTATAATAAATAGTTTCAGATAAATGTTACAAAAAAAAATCATATCTAACGTTTTCAGTATTGAAATAGTAATGATAATTATGAGAAACTAATAGCTAGTTTCTCATAATTACACGCGGCTTTGCCTGCGTGGTAATATAAAACTTTTTTTTCTCCTGGGAATATAATGTTTTTTTTTTTGTTAAAAAGTAGCCTATGCTACTCTTATATTATCCCCACATGATAACCCATCGATTCCTTTCGTTGTGAAAGGAGGACAAGCAAAAAATACATTTTCATAATATTATTACATGGGAATTGATAACAATAATCGTTTGTATTTAACGATTGAATCATTATTATGAAATTATTATTTAGTTTACGTAATACAGAATATCGCAATAAATAAAATTGTAGCTTTTGGCTTCATTTTTAATTCAGTAGTAATGTAACGAGGGAGTAGTAATTTATTAAATTACAGACTATTATAGTAAACTACTAACAAAAAAATGTCTAAATATACTTAACATAACGAAGTATTCGGGACTATAATTTAGTAGGTGGCTATTTTTATCCGCTCGTTTACTTAAATTTAAATTAAAAAAGATCGCGGGTATTAGCATTCATATCAGTGTAACAGCAAAAGCAATTAATACAAGCAATGCAAATCAATGCACTTAAACTCCTAATAAAAGCCATTATAGAAAACAAGTCGGTGGAGGAAAAACCGTTGGAGGTGGGGGAATGCGAGAAAAGCTGGCCGTAAATCTACTTACGTACAAAGTGGCGAATAATTAACGAAATGGACCTATCGAAGGCATTAGTTCGAAGTGAAGTTATGCAAGAGCTCCGGCTAACTGCCGTTAAAAGAAACTTAGACGTGAGCCTGATTGTTCTGCTTAATTCTGATTGTTTCTGAGCGCAAAACAGTTTTCTGTTCACGTCAGTGCAACGCCTGAACGTTCCGAGTGTATTAATCCGATAATTACTTTAGAACAATCTCTCGGAAAGTTACCTCAGCCAGACTTTCCAAAGAAGTGTGCCGCGAAACTTTTTGTATAGCAAAATACTTCGCTAATTGTTTACTTACGTGAACCTGTTTTGTTTCAAAGAAAAATAACGCCATGTGCCGATTGAATTTCTTGATAAAATGGTTGTTTCAAGAAAAACTCTCCATTCCATGCACAAATTCGTTGCCATGAAGTTGAAAAGTTAAAGAAAGAAAGAATAGGTAGAAGATAAGTAACCTATTCTTTCTTTAACTTGAAATAAGGATAATAGCCTTTATGCGATTGTGTTGAGACATTATCATTGTATGTATTTATAATACATACATTTACCAGTTGTCTAGTACCTATAGTACAAGCTTTGGGACTAGATGGCGCTGTGTAAATTGTTCAGAAATATTTATTATTATTTTATTATCACTCGCTAATCACGACGGCCCACCATATTTAGGTTAATTTGGATATAAATACAGCAAGGCACACTCCATATTCATAAGGTTACCTAAATTAGAAATTAGTTATAATTTTTCGACCAGTCTAGATAGATACTTATGAGTTTAAAATTGGCTAAATTGATCCAGATGAATAGTTACTGTTTTATCCGCTAGTGCGGGCGTGCATTATTTCTGTCGTTCAGAATATTAATGTGCCGTTTAATATTTATGTTGAACGTAAATTTGCATAATCACGGCCTGTGAACACATACACATCCACTTCGATTCGCTATTATTCCAGCGAATTTTGCCTGCGGTACTTTGCTGAATAAATGCACTTGTATTCCGTTTCGTCCGTTTTCGTTTCGCTCGATTTTCGTAATTGTCGATGGTAATTCCATTTTCATACATCGATTCTGTATTCGGCGTCTATTTTTCGAAATAGAAATTTGTACCAAGCCAATGTGTTCATAAATTTTATAGTGTACTCGTATCATGTTATATTGTTTGTTAGTTTAATTCAACACGTGAATACAATACTTGATTAGATCGGATTTGATTAATGGTAATTAAATTAACCGCCTTAATGCATCAGTATGCATTAATGTAGAGAAGCGCATTGTAGAATAATTAACATAATTTATTATCGACATCATGTTCACAATGTATATTCTTAACTAATTTTTCAATACTAAAATTGAGTATATCGAGTTATTTTTTGTAGAGATAATATAAGAACCTTCAAAAGATTTCTAGTTTAACAAAAAGTGTAAACTTTTGTGATTTGACACTTTTTCAAATTTACTTTAAAACTTAAACTCATGGCCTAGTTTTATTTTGGCAGGAATCCAATATTAACATAACATATTTAATGCGTTAGAAGAAACTGATTGAATAAACTTTCAAACCGTATCGGCGAACCATTGCATTGTCATGAAAGTTGGAATATTTTTTTGGGTTCCGTAATGAACAAGTTTCGCCAAGACTATCTGTATGTCCATCCGATCACGGCTTAGCTCAGAGAGTAGTACTAGAAAGCTCAAATTTGATACGGCTGTACATACGTATAATACCACAGCGAGTTGAAGTGGCAGTGGACTGGCCATATATGTCGAGTCAACGATGGCAGATGTGGGAGGAAAGGCCACGTATGGGGCGACGAAGCGTAGGGCGCCTCTATCTAGATGGACCGATGACCTCAAAAAAGTGGCTGGTAGCGGTTGGATGCGGAAAGAGAAGGATCGCATATAATGGAAAGCATTGGGAAAGACCTATATCCAGCAGTTGATAAATACAGGCTGACAATGATGATGATGATACATATAATTCCTAAATGATATCATCTGTAGGTACTATTGATGCAATTACTACGCTGGTTGATGACATAGTTCTAAATATAAATGAAAAAAAGAGAGTTGTCGGACTATTTTTAGATTTAAGCTCCGCTTTTGACACGGTAGACCATGACATTTTAATAAGTAAATTAATTTTTTATGGCATTAATGGAAATATATTAAGATTATTGACATCATATTTGACAAACAGACGACAATTCGTAGAAATTAGACATGTCACAAATAATGAGGAAAGTGTTGTGAAATCTAATGAAACAATAGTGACAAGAGGAGTGCCGCAAGGTTCTATTCTAGGCCCTATATTTTTTATCATATATACAAATGACTTAATAAACTATATGAGTAATGGTAATGTTATGTCTAAGGCAAAAGTAGTGTGTTTTGCTGACGACACAAATGCAATTATCGCGGATGAGAGCTTTCAAACCTTAGTTACTAAAGTGAATGAAACTCTAAGTAAATTTAAGAAATGGTTCAGTCATAATAATTTAAAAATCAATGCTATAATAGAAAAACAAATATTATCTTGTTCAAGTCTAATGTAAGGAAAAATGAAGGTTTAGACATTAATTTTAATGGAGAGATAATTAGTGACGTTGAAACAACAAAGTTCTTAGGTGTTCACATAGATTGGTATCTTAACTGGAAAATAGAGTTGCAAACTATGGAAAAGGAGCTCTCATCAGCTTGTTACGCAATAAGAAGCTTGCGAGATGAAGTTGACATACAGCAACTAAAAACAGTTTACTTCTCCTTGGTGGAGTCAAAACTGAGGTACAGTATAATGCTATGGGGTCAGAGTTATCAATATAATATGCAAAGGGCATTTATATCTCAAAAAAGAGCTATAAGCAGTTAATATTCTTAATTTTCTAAAATGCTCCTTGCAGGATTCAGTTTGGGAGATTCTCATGATGACCCGATGAGAATCTCCCAAACTGAATCCTGCAAGGAGCATTTTAGAAAATTAAGAATATTAACTGCACCAAGTCTGTATATTTTGTTAATTTTAACACATTTTGTGAAACATTTACCAGAAATGGAGTCCTGCGAAGAAAGGGATAAAAGAAATGAAACAAGAAGAAAACACAGAATAGAATAGAATAGAATAGAATAATTTTATTTGTTAAACATAGGTGGTATATACATTATTGAGGTGTTGGGTTACATTTATTTTTTGTGCTCTATGTTTTGCCCTCAGGCATACAAATATTTAAAATTTTCTGACATTGTCACTCAATATGTAAATAATATAATACGTCATGTTTAATTAGAGTCACTTACACAACATTACACTACACATACTATAAACAATTTAAAAATTACGGGCTTAATAGATTCAGTCCATCATTATATAAATTTCTACATTCATTATACCTAATAATCATGTCAGAGAATTATTTAATTATCCATGTCAAAATTGTGATTTAAATTATTTTGTCGTTTAGAAAATCATTTATACAATAATAACATTTATCGATTAGTAGGACAGCAAGTTTTTTCTTAAATAATTGTATTGGTAATAATGTCAAATATATTGGTATCTTATTATAAACCTTGCTTGCCATGCCTAGAATGCTTTTTTTAAATAGGCTTGTTTTGCATACTGGTGCGCTGAGCTTGGCTACATGATGAGTACGAGTGGGGTTTCGTCGGTTGTTAGAGAATTTCGCAAACAACTCGGGATTACTTTTGACAAATATTGCCATTTCGTAAATATATAGCGAGGGGAACGTCATTATCTTCTTTGACATAATTAGTAAAATCTGCCCCAAATTAAATATTGCCAAACATAGTATGCATTTTCAGGCTGTGAAGTTGTATAATAAGTTGCCTAACATCTATAAGGATATTACTAGTCATTTAGTTTTAAAATCAAAATTGCACAAATTATTAATTGACAAGGCATACTATTCTGTTGATGAATTTATGAAGGACGACTTATAATGACATTATATAGAATTTCAGACATAAATAATTAGTAATCATAGTAATACTTTGAAATGACATAATATTTATAATGTAAATAATAATTGATAATGAATAATGACATGTTTGGATAATTGCGAAAAATGACATTGAATTTTGTTTGATTGTTAAAGTTTGATAATACATAATGTAATTTAGTCTCGAAATATTGAGCACAATGTAACAATAATACGTAATAACTACCTAGCTTTAAGATGATTTTCAAACACAATGTATATTGTTAACGAATAAACTGAAACTGAAACTGATATATTATTTTTTTTGAACCCTTCAAAAGAAATTAGTTTTTTTTAATTTAAAATTATTTGTTAATGTAGGGATCAGCAAGTTATTTTGTAATTTAATACATTTAGACAACGGAATTTATTAGCAATGCATTTGTTTCATCTATTTCTGTTAAACTATAAATTAATAAAATAAAGAGATACCCACATAATTCACTTACATAACTATTCAAGGGTCTACGGATATCGAACTAATAGAGCCCCACTCTGTTCCTTAGGTGGGTACTTAATTAGATCCGGTATCCGTGGTTTACCGTAGTGGTAAGCTTGGCATATCAATCTATTTACATTATGACCGAGATTTATCTATTACTGCAATGGAATATTCAATTACTAGTTTCTTGTTTAGTTATAATTTTAAATTAACGTGAAAATATTTTAAGTATTTTAAATATTTGAAGATTACAGAGTGCCACCTAGTTCCAAACTAAACAAAGCTTATACTATGGGTACTCGATTACTGATAAATGTGCTTTAACCTTCTTTTCTTGTAAACTCATAGAAAACATTTAGACCAAGACAAACAGACATGTTCATGCACACTAATGTTTGTCTTGTGCAGGGAGCGATCCCGCAACCTCAAAGTCAAAGTAACTCTTCATTCGAGCACCGGGCACGTCAATACCCTAATGTTATTTTTTATACCACTAGGGGGCAAACAAACGTACAACCCTCCTGATTGTAAGTAGTTATCGCTCAGCCACCGGAGGTATCACTCACGCCTTGCGTGTATTGTCAACGACACCACTGAACCACACCACTGTGGTGTCGTTTACTTTTTTTTAGGTAACCACACCACCGTAATGTAGTTTTAATACAAAACATATAGATGCATTTATCGATAACAATTATTTACAGTTGAGGTTAAAAAAAAGATACGGTAAAAAAAATTATAGTTATTGTATAATATGGGGTATAGATTTCTTATTTAGTTTTGTTGTGAAGTTCTGTTATGATTAATTTTGTTTTGTTGTAAAGAATACAATTATTATGTTTTACCCAATTTGAGCAACTAATACTTATTATCATTAAAAATTAAAACATAACGAATTGTTTTAATCGACTGATTTTTATCACTGAACGACACCACAGTGGTGTCGTTGACAATACACGACGCCTTGCCGACACTGCAAAAACCCCTTAACACCTTTCTTAAAAATCCCCATACTGTAGTGTCCTGGGAAAACCATGGCAGGGAGTTTTACCAATTTAATAAAATTTGGCATGACATGACGGGTATACAAAATTCAATAAATTGGGTCAGACGATTGGTCAAAAAAATATAACGAACAGATAGATATACACTTTCGCAAGCGTGGATAAATTATCATATGTTGTAGTAAGTAATATAATTGATAGATGCCTTCTCTTTCCAGCACTTCGATTGCCGTAACCATGTGCGCGTCATACAACCCATGGGAGACGGCTCCCGGCTCTACGTGTGCGGAACCAACGCGCACAGCCCTAAGGACTGGGTGTTATACGTGAGTATTTTTTTTTTTATTATTTCATATGTTATCTTTAATTCAACAAGTCAGGTGCAATCAAGCGTTTTTTTTATATTTATTACTTGTAGTAGAAAACACGTGTGGATTTTGCTGTTCCTGTGAGTGAGTGAATTCACTATGTAATGCTGTGTATGCAGAGGGAGTGCTCTGTGAACTTATTTAGTACTTAGGCTTTTTTTTTAAATACATATGTATAATTCTAATATGTTTCTTTGAATCAAATAAGGCTATCCAGGAAGCCTACCGCCTAAGCTGAAGCCCATTCCCATCGGGTTTTTTGATTGTGAAATTGGACTTCTGTTTAAATTTGTGATAAATATCTTCAGATTAATCGGTAGAGCGCCACCGTCCCTACCATCTAACTAAGCTAATCTAACTTCACCTTAAATTAGTGCCAATAGTACTAAGCTTAGAAGGTAGGGACGGTGGCACTACCTTCTAAGCTTAGATTATTGGCACTAATTTAAATATAGCTGACTATTGGCACTAATTTAAGGTCAAGTTAGATTTTCGTAATCAAAAAATCTGGGGACCTACCACCTAAGCTGAAGCCGTCTCCAATCGAGATTTTTGATTGCGAAAATCGGACTTATGTTTAAATTTGTGATGAACATCTTCAGATTAAGGTAGAGCGCCTCTGTCCCTACCTTCTAAGCTTAGTACTATTGGCACTAATTCAAGGTGAAGTTAGATTTTCGTAATCAAAAAATCTGGGGACCTACCGCCTAAGCTGAAGCCGTCTCCAATCAAGATTTTTGATTGCGAAAATCGGACTTCTGTTTAAATATGTGATAAACATCTTCAGATTAATCTGTAGAGTGCCTCCGGCCCTTCCTTCTAAGCTTATTACTTTTAGTACTAATTTAAGGTGAAGTTAGATTTTCGTAATCAAAAAATCCCATCGTAATCGGCTTTAGCTTAGGCGGTATAGGGCCTGATGAGAATAACCTAAATATTACAGGCATATAAGCTGATTATAAGTTAAAATGACATACATATACACGTACAAAGCACTCAAGTACCCTTATACGACTAGACTTAGGCTCTCGGTAACTCGTCGCACATTTAACGAAATACTAGCTATTATCCAAAGGCTCCTTGAAATGATCCCGAAGCTTGGACAAATGCCAGGCGCAACAGATCTCCAACAGGTCGGCATCTGTAGTAAATACGCAACTAAACATATATTAAATCCGCTTTATTGTCCTTTATGTTTTAAAATCCTACTGCAGAAGGTAAGCTTGAGAGTTGTGAAGTTACCTCTGTTCAAATCTTGTTTGTTGTAGTGTTATCAGTGTATTGTAGTATGTACTTTGGTTTCATACCTAAGTAGAATAAAATCTCTCGAATGAACAGGACTTACTTCTATGTATATATTTTAAGTCACTTGCTCTCGTGATGATCTGGTGTGACCTCCAAAGTATGGAGATGTTTTAGTTGATAATACCCATGAAAAGGAGAAGCTCGATGGTGTCGTTGCGCGTGCCTGTCTAATCGAATACGCAAGTTAAGCAACATCGACTGTACCATGTCCATTGATGGGATTATATTATCTCGAGCTCCTCCGTACTTTGGAGAGCACGTTAAACTGTCGGTCCCGGCTGTTGCCATTACTTGACAGTCATTAAGCCAAGTCAGTGGCCTATAGGCGGCTTGAAAACATTGGCCTCCGCCAACCCGCAGTTGAGCATCGTGGTGGAGAATGTTCTAAACCCCCTTCAGTTGAGGGGAGACCCGTATCCCAACAGTGGGATGAGTAAAGGTTGATGATGACGACAACGACTTCCCTTGTACAGACGGTTATTGTTCCTTCAAGCAAGTGAGGTCACGAGCGCGAGCGATATTTCAAGATAGAGTTTCTCGACAAATATAGTTCCATGAGAGAAACTTTACTGTTGAAAACTAATCTTTTCTACGTTTTAAGCAGGAACGTGCATAAGAATATATAAAAATAGTTGCAAACCATTTTTATCACATGCTACAAACGATATTATGACACTTTAAAATCCTTGCCAGACGTCAAAAATTGGCGAGCATTCTCAAAGATGTTTAAAATCGCCGCCGCCGCTCGAGCGCTCACACCGCGTGTGCAACTAGATGCATCCATCGCATCCTACCAGGAACCGCGACGAATTTCACGGACGCTGACTCCGAACGACGCCATAAGATGCGAGATTTCCCTCACCAACACGGCAATTTCTGTCTGAGCGACTCCGTTAAGGCTTCCAATGACTATTTTTCGTGAATGTATTTTCTCTTTACTAACATAATGTCCGTGTACCTACTAAAAAGTTAATAGACAAACTAGATACTAGAGGTGAGAGCATTTTAAGCCGTCGTCTTTGTCCTTTATTCAATAGTTAAATTTATTTTTTTCTTATACACAATATAGTCTCATGGGAAAGCCTCGACAGGTAATTATAATTATTAAAATTTATTAAATAGTTTCAGATTCTATCGATTACAATTTCCTTTCCTTTACTTCCTCTTTATGACCCTTGAACATATAGAAATATTAATGCAAACAAAGACTCTATCTAGTTGTTTACATTATTTTGACATCTCGTAGTAAGGTTTATGTTAAAGATGCCTTTGTTAGCTGCTCGAACAGCGTCGTTCAAAATTATACACATCATACGTCAATTTTCAATAAAAATGTAAATATGAACGCGAATTATACACCTTTACTGCGTTTTACGTTCATTATTTACATTCGGACCGCGCCAACGTCCACCAGCGCCCTCGATGCGGCGATAAGTGGCTTTATTTTCATAAAATTATTTTAAAAGTCATAAAACTGCTTCCACAATAGGTATCGAAAGCAGACCGCAATAAATCCTGGTGTGCCCTGTTCACCTCTCACTTTCCCCGCTCTTGACTTTCATATAATTTTATGATGTATCGTCGCTCGTTTTGACCCTTCACACGTTTTATCGCATTTCACGCTGAACCGTTTTTTTATCACCTAACTGCAAATTTTGGTTTAAAGTATACATAGGATGATAGTATTGGACATAAAATGTATTGTAAACAGGGATAGTGCATCCTGTTTGCTCACGCTTCCTTCACGATGCCCATTCAATGCGATAAGCAAGGGACAAATACAAATATTGAGTGCGGTCCGGACGGATTGAAATAAACTTCACGGGCCTTTTATGTGGCATGTTTTTGAATTTCGTTTTAACGTTAAACGTTAGCGCGGCGCAAATAAAAGTCGATGATGTAGTGTCCTCGAATATGCGAGTTTCACAAAAATTTTGCAGCGTTCAACACCGGTAATTGTTGTCTCGAAACATGATTTATACGGTGCAACATTTCAACAGTGGAGATAAATCCTATTATATGTCAAATACTCAGTGTAATAGAACGCCAAAAATTGAAAATATATTACTTGTGGGGCGCAGCAGTAGCGCCGATCGGCGGGAACTCTTTTGTACAGAGCACGCTGTGAAAACAGAGATAGTCGACGATTCAAAAGCGGCGCGCGACCATCTTAATTCCCTTTGACAATTGATTTGTTTTACTTCCGTATCTTCCATCTGCCACTGAAACTTTGAATATAATTTCCAGTTGAAATTAATCCTTTTAACCTTGGGTTCTAGAGCTAATTATAAAATGCTACCCTCGTGGAATTATGTCCCATTCTGAAATACTTTGATAAGAAACAGGTGCCTGAAAACAGGATAAACAAATGCACTTCCAATTTTGTATTCAGAAAGAATACAAAAATAGTTCGCGTTTCCCTCTAAGAATCTCTACGTTTACCCTATGATTTGAGTAATGCGATCACCCCTCTCGAGTAGGGCGCGTCAGTTTCAAAAATTGAGTGAAATCACATGTACGCAATTGATAGGGCAAATGGTCGCAGCCGCGAACGCAGCGGAGCGAGGCGGAACAACCGAACCATTCATATTTGCTGCAACCACCAATTTATATCTATTCTCTTACAAATGGCTGTTTGCGATTGGACGGGCATCGGAAACAAATGACGTGGGTTTGCCTTCCCATCGGTTAACGAGTTCCCGTTTTATTAAACTTTTAACTTTTTCCTTCGAGGCAAAGAATTTTTGCAAGTATTGGCATACTATTAATCTCTAGTATTTGTACTGGTATTAGACGGTTAATAATATATAACTTAGCGTAATTAATGTTGTAATTATAGAGATAGTTATCATATAACAGGACTAATTTCTGCCTACGTCTTGTTTATACGTGGACTATGTCTACATTTATAAAGACACTTTGACTGCGAAAAGACCATCTAAATACATTGATTAAAGGCGACATTGATGAGTAAAAATAAATTTTATTAAGTGGAAGTGGTGATTTTATTAATAACAATAACAAAAATCCCCTGTAAGTCCAGTAGCACCATTTGAGTAAAAAAACAATTAGTCACTAAATACACTAATGTAGTAACTGTAAATTTATATTTTCTAAAATCCTGTTCTAAGTTTTTCTCTATTTTCAATACAAATACCATTTGACATAGCTTAATGAAAATTCGACATTCTCAGTTCATTTAATATTGACGAAAAACAGATTCCACGTTTTCAATTTAAATGGGTACAATCAATAACGGGGCTTATCGTATTTTTATTCGAACAAGATAAATGCGACCTGTTTTAAATCTGCTAAAGGTACAAATTGTTCTATTGTTATTGCAGGAAAAAGTAACAAACGACTGATGCTTTGTTTTTCTGATCACTTTCGTTTTCAGCCGGCGCGGATCGGATAAGCATTTTTCAGCTAACGATTTAAAGATTAGATAGCTATTGCCTTTATTGCTTTTGAGAGGATGCTCTTTGATTGGTTTGTACGTTCTGTATTGGATTGCTCTGATTCTTGTGTGTATTTCGATTTCATCGTTTTTTATCGTTCATTCTCTTTGCTATTTGTAATATCGTAAAAAATACAGATAAATTAAATTTAAAAAAAAATAGTTTATTGAATTCGATTGATTTGGTTTTTTATAATCTTGTCCCTTGGTTGGTAATGATCTGGCATGTAATTTCTATGAATTATTCATGGGAAACATACGAACAAACACAAAGACATATTTTATTAACCTAAATTATTTCTTTTCTGTAAGAAATTAACTCGTGACTCTTGCTGTTAAAAAGCCATTGTTAAAAATAAAATGAAATCCTAATAACTTACCGGGATTTAATGGGTATTTATCGGGTAGAATCCCAACTCTACTCATAATGCGTAGATCAACCTTATGAAGTCCTCTATGGTTAGTGTCAGATTGCAGAAATATCTTGAAGCGGGCCAGAAAGCTCTCCTTCTGGTCCGATTCAAATGTTTCTACATTATATAGATATACATTATATAGAAAAAAATGTGTCTACATTATGAAGCGAGCAACGACAGTTCCCAATCCTCCCGCTTTCCTAAAATCTTAACGAATATGAAGAAAAAAGTATTTAAGTGAGAAAATGTATTTCAATTTGTAGCATGTCACAATGACATCATTGTACAAATTTAATATACCTTGTTGATAATTTGTTGTAAAAGAGAATAAATGGATTATTACGCAGTGTAAATAATACGATGCGTGCCACTCTGAGCAGACGTAATCTCATAAAGTGATATAGCCCTTGGCCCGTGAAAGAAAATGGCAAAGTTCAAGACTTTACATGTCTGGCAAAATACAAAGGTTAAATTTTGCTTTTAAACATTAATGATTTCGTATAGATCCAATTCTTGGAAAAGCCTTCAAATTCAAAAAGTTTATTTTGCTACTTACAAAGTTGTGCGTTTGCACTCAGACGTGAGGAGCTCGATGGCGTTGTTGCGTCAGTCTAATCGATCACGCAAGTTAAGCAACGTCGACCGAAGGCGACCTCACTGCATTCGTCTGCCGCTAATCCATTTACGATGAAACTTTGATAGTTGTTCAGGGTATGCTAGAGTAGGTTCCTTCATTCCATTTTTGATGACATTGTGAGATTGAATAGATTGACTTTGATTCTTAGCCGATACGAAGTCCGCCGTGTCAACTAGTTATATAAAAATTGAAAATTCAAATTTTGCACGTCTGTGTTGGCTTCAACCCATAATCATCGCACTATTGGGATACGAGCCATCCCTCAATCGAAAGGGTTAAGAGCATACTCCACCACGCTGCTCAACTGCGAGTTGGCGGAGTCCCGTGTTTTCCAGCTGCCTAAAGACCACTGACTTGGCTTATCAACAGTCATCTAACAACAGCCTTAACGTGCCCTCTTAAGCTCGGAGAAGCTCGATATAAATAAACCCATCCATGGACAGGCTACGGTCGACGTTGTTTAACTTACGTGTTCAATTAGAATGTACATTCTAAGTGAACACGCAAGTTTAAGTGTACATACATAATGACGCCATCGAGCTCCTCAATTTCTCATTTTTTTTACGTCGTCAAAATATTATAAGAGTAGTTTATGAAACTATTGCATAATAAGGGTTCTTGTGCAATGTGCAGTTTCATACACTACTTTTTCTAATCTCATGAAATAGATGGTAATAACATTTTAAATAAAACCATGAAGTTAATTTAACAGCTTTATTTCTTCCTTATAAATCCATTTGCAGATCGAGCATGCGTGGTGCACATGCGCGACGCGCCGCGCGGCGTCGCGTTCACAGATTATGTAGATTTTTTTTGCAATGCATTTGCATTGCAACCTCCTTAATATAGCTGAAGTTGTATCGAAAAAAATAAATCGTATAGAAAAAAAGTTATTTTTCGATACAGTTGTCCATAAAGAGCTGTATCGAAATAGTAGTTTAAGCAACTGTCATATAAGAAGGGGTATTAAAACACGAGAGTCTGTTTATCGCATGAGGCGAAGCCGAATGCGATAACAGGTTGACTCGAGTGTTTTATTTAATACCTAAGTTATATGCAGTTTCATACACTACTTTATCTTCACTAATAGGAAAAATTGAAATTAAACAAAGTAGGTAGGTTCTTTTCTGGCAGGAGACTTTCAGTGAACGCCGCCGATGCCGCGTCTAGAATATCTGGCGGAGTGAAAATCTCGCCGTCACTACTTTCTTCTCCAATCATATTTTATTCACTTACAGGATTTTAGTAAACTTTTTTCCGAAAAGTAGTTTCGTGTTTTTGTATTCGGGAATCCCGAATACAAAAACACGATCGACAAAAAAAAAGTATGGGAAGCGCGGGAAATTAAGTTCAAACTACTCATGCGTGCGCCATAAAACTAAACAATCTAAATCTAAATCTTAATGACAGTCTTTACGCACAAGCTATCAAAATAAATTTAAAAAGTTATTTTTCGATACAGTTGTCGTATGGACAACTGTATCGAAAAATAACTTTTTTTCCATTTCGATACTGCTTCAGCCTTGGATACAGGTATTTTAAACAGGTTGCAATGCAAATACATTGCAACTTTGCAAAAATTTTCTACATAATCTGTGAACGCGGCGCCGCGCGGCGCGTCGCGCATGCGCACTACGTATGCTCGATCTGCAAATGGATTTCTATGTAAGAAATAAAGCTGTTAAATTAACTTCATGGTTGTATTTAAAATATTATTATCATATATTTCATGAGATTAAATAAAGTAGTGTATGAAACTGCACATAATTAGGTCTTAAAATACTCGTGTGGTCTATTATAACATTCGCCTTCGGCTCATGTTATAAACTCACACTCGTATTTTAAGAACCCTTATTATGCAACAGTTTCATAAACTACTATTATGATACAGTTGGCGGTACTATAATGAGTTTTATTTTTAATTTTATGTATATGCGTTTATAAACTGCGTCTTTAAAGAACCGTCTTTGATTTCGTAATTCGAATTTTTCGATTATTATTATTATTATTATTTTATACTACGTCGGGTGACAGACAAGCATACGGCCCGCCTGACGTGAAGCGGTTACCGTAGCCATATTAACGCTCGCAACATAAAATATCGCTCGCGCGCCGCCACCCCCGCTGCCAACGCAGCATCTCCTTCCTTTCTGGTGACCTCACTCACTCGCAGGAACACAACAACCCTCAAGGGAATTGTTATTTGGCTGCGGTATTCTGTGAGATGGAGGTACATTCCCCAGTCGAGTAGCTTACAATTACACTCCCTACCTCTCTTTTCGCCAGAGCTTCGTTTGTCAGTCGGCAGATTGCACCGCGTGCAGGTGAAGTTGACTTTGGTTCAAAGATGTTGATGAACCACTTACACCCCTGATGAACCACTTACACCCCAACGATTTGAGTGTAGATAAAATAACTTTTAAAATTTATTTTGATAGCTTGTGCGTAAAGACTGTCATTAAGATACTGTGTTTAGTTTTTTAATGTGTAAATTTCAGTAGGAGAGTAGATAAAGTAACTTTTTAAATTTATTTTGATGGCTTGTGCGTAAAAGACTGACATTAAGATTCAGTGTTTAGTTTTTTAATCTCTAAATTTCAGTATGAGATTAGATAAAGACAATATGTATTTTCTAAAGTAATCTTCACCGCATAAATTAAATGGTTAATAAAGTTTATTGGAATAAATTATCCTTTATTTGACACAATGTATAAGCATTGCCATTCAGCGTGGCAATGCTGCCAGCCTCCTGGGCACGACGCCTTTTGACATAATCTGCTCATACCATTTTCTTTGACGTGGTAACGTCTTTTAAATCGATGAAAGCCGGCTGCACGCACGAAAAAGTATGACTCATTGTCACGTTCCACCTGAGCCGACCGTGTAAGCGAGAGCTTGGAACGAGCGATAGAGAGGCACGATCGGCCTAAGCGTTCTGCTACCCATCTATCTCTCTTCCACCCGTCGGCCGATGTTTCCTTATGCCGTTATCACGTAAAATTATCGTCCGTAAACCGACTTTACAAACAACCAATTTTTTTTCTTTTCGTTTTATATATACATATATTATATACATTTTAGGATGAGTTAATTATTAGTTACTTTAGATTGCAGTGTATATTAATATAATTTAATATGATACATTTATATGTAATAAAGTTACTTAGTTAACACATCTTCCTCTCACAATATTTTATACAGTAATAAAATGTGCAACTCATTCGTTTACTTTGTCAAATTTACACTCACTTTTGGTGCTTTTGCACTCGATGATTCGCATATGTTTACAAAGCTATTCGGTATATACAAACCGACATAAAAACTTTTATGTCCTAAAATAAGTTGAACAAGTCAGGAGCACCGTACACTCGAAACTTCAGTGCGCCGACTTCGAGAGTTTACCGATAGACTTTACCATAACAACTTCACGAAAAGTTATTCAAAGGTACTGCAGTCGCTCATTGCTTCTGTGGTAACTACTCCATCTTTCTCCTAGCAATAATGTTAGAAAAGGATGGGGCTTTCTAAACTAGTATACGCTAATAAATTGAGCGACTAACAGATACTAAATGGGAGACTGGAAAACTGGGTTAGGTTTATTATGTTTCATATCATTGTCCCACTGCTGAAGGTTGGCTGGAAGAGATCTCTATTAGTGATAAGTGTAATCTTTTTTTTAATGTGGAGTAAAGAAAATATATAGTCGCCAAGTTAGTATGATAGTCCCCCCAAGATGCTCGGTTTTTTTTAATACAAAACCGGCTGCGAAACAGGCATACGGCCCGCCCTTTGGAAAGCTGTCACCATAGCCATAAGCTTACATAGAGTAATGATCGTGCACTGGCACCCCCGCTGTTAACACAGCATCTCCTCATATCTGGTCAAACTCACTGACTGGCATGAAAACAACAATCCAAGAGTATTATTATTTGTCTGCGGACTTTTGTAAGGCGGAGGTTCTTCCCCAGTCGGACCCGACATGTTTTACCTCTTTTTCGCCAGAGCGTGTTTCGGTAGTCTTCAGGTGCACTACGTGCAGGCTTAGTTAGCTTTGGCTTTTAGCGTTTAGCTTTGGTAAAGATTGAGATAGCTACTTACACCTCAGTTAATCACTTTAGTACTAACCTTTTTGTTTTCCATGGAAAATTGCTCATGCATCCCACGCGATCGAGGACGACGGCGTGGGTATATCGGACTCCTACCCGACTAGCAAGGGGCCCCTAATAGACCCCACCGGGCAGACCTACCGACTAAAAAACCACCGGTGTCCCTACTCGTCGCCTTAGTTTAGTACTAACCCTAATGTATCTATAATGTCATGCTACTGTCTGTTCTAAACTGAATGCACACCCATACCTTCACGCTGAGTGCACTTTGGAAAATCACTTTATAATCTATGCAGCCTCTCGTAGAGGTGGCATAGTGGCAACTCCATTTTTATACGACATACTTACCGTAAAACTTAATAGGACTATAAGTTACATAGTTGGATTCAAGTGCTCATAATACAAGCTTACATTTTTAATCAACTGTAAATGCTGAAGTTATTTTCCTTCATAACTTTGCAACACTGTGTACAACTGTATTTACGTACACGTAGTATTCAGGGGGATACAACGAGCAGAATGTTTATTTTGTTATCTTTATGTCTCTCATTTATTATATTGTCTCTCTTATTATTTTATCTCCATTATAGCTTATAGCTGAGAAAGGATTTAATATAAAATGTTATGCACGCCTATACTTATATTTACGACCTTTTGCTTGGAGGAGCTGGGTGTTTTCATTTTTTATACCACTAGATCACAAAACAAGCGTACGTCCCGCCTGATGGAAACCGCCTGGTGACATCAGCGGTAGTAGTTTTCATAGTACGATAAAAAGATATATGCTCTCCCCGTGTCAGTCGTATTTTGTTTGGAAAATTAACTGGTTTTGATATCTAAAACTCACGAAGCAGTTCGTGCTGTGGAGTCTAAGTTAAATCATTGATTTCAGCTATTTGTCTACATTAAATGTTATTCGAATTCGTAATCGAAATTGTTACGCCAAATACAATATCTTCAAATGGTTTAAAAACACTGGTCTCTAAAAACTCACTCCCATTCTTCCCGATCTCAGAGCTCAGTGGTTGAATAGCTAGTAATGGATACTTTAGCCTTGAGGGTTGTTCAATCCCCACAAAACAAATATTTATAATCATGAACATTTCTGTTAAAAAGAATACGTTTGCTATGTTTATTATTTATATTATTTGCAAAAAAGTATTTGATCATATAACGCACTTATCTAGTACTTTGATTAGTTTCAGCCTAGACAAATGCGCTGCGCATGCAATTTATAATATTCTTCATAAGCTCTTTCTTCAAAGCCACTATTACTTCCTTCCAAGTACTATGAAAATGCAATAGGAAATAAGACTAGGATGGACTGTTTATCGTCGATATTAATAGAGATACTATGTTACATGACATGATTTACAGATCTAATCTACAACATGTTAAGCTTAATGGAGTAAACACTCGTATATTACACGAATATAGCTTGTGATTGAAACCAAGACGGCGTCATTTCATTATATTGAATCCCGATCAAAATGAACCAATTTAATTTAACAAATATTTTATTGAAAACCAAGCAAATATAATGAAATGGCCAGAAACAAATCCACCAATTCATCAAGTTATTAAATCACGTTTCAAGTATTCTCATTGAATTTAGATATTGAATTTAAGTGTAATAAATCTTAGTCAAAGAACATTGTTTTGTTTGGAAGGATTCGAAATTGAATGCGATGTCTTTTGTATATTGTAACTAGCTGACCTGACAGACGTTGTCCTGTCTACTTAACAATGAATATTGAATTCGAATTGGTTTCGTGCAATCTGTCAAATGACTGACAGTTCTTTCAGATGAAATAAAGTTAGAAAAGTTATTATGATCGCTTAGCTTTCTTAAAAATTCTAATTTCCCACGCATCTCTTCTATTTTTTCTTTCATTAGAAACAAAAATAAGAAAGTTGCGCGTTTGAAGAAAAGCACACGACCCGCCACTCTTGCCCACTCTTGCTGCTTACTAAGATGTTATCACAAAGCATGATCGAACTAATTTGAAGTGCTGAATTTAAGGACCTCTCAACAATAATAGACTATCCGTGATGAATAAGTGTTGTAGATACCGATTTGCCATCAATTAAGCATTAATCGAACATCGAGCTTTATACCATTTCGGATTACCGATCAATCGGTAATCTGAAATGGTCGATTTCACACCCGACCACAGAAACCTGGAGCATTTACCGTGGCGACGTCACCGTCCTTATGGAAAATTAACCTTGGGTGTAACAAATGGTAACAACTGAAAGCAAAGAGAGTAAACGTGAAATTTTGTAAATTTTATTTATGAGATATATGATTTCACGATGTAAGCACATTTTTCAAAATTCCAAACCGAATGGAACCTGTAAAGTACACATAAAACAAACATACAATGTTTGTTTGTTTGTAAAAACTTTATTGCATCTGAGTCGATCTACTTCATGATTAAATATTTATTTTACCATTGTGTCCTTGTGAGAACTTCTAACATTCTACTTACGTCACACGTCATATAAAAAAAAAACAAATAATGTACAGTCATTTGCAAAAGTGCGTATAGAATCTACGAAAGAAATCGCTTGCACTATCAAGTACTAATGATTTTCTTTTTAAACCTTTACAATACGGTGTTGCATTGAAGTTTATATTACTAGTGATAGTTTACAATTGCGAGTCTTTAAGATATATAAGGAATATTGCAAACGACTGTATACATACTAACATATTTTAAAGTTAAAGGAAGTCAGCGTACAAATTTTGTGATCTTCAGATCTCCACGTATAGAAAGGTTCAATTCCATTCATTTAATAATAAGTTGCGACAGAGAGTTACTTACAACACTAGTTCGACACAATCTAGCACTTTTTTTAGTACCCGATGGTCTAATGTTACTGTAAAACCTTAACAATATGAATCCAATTGACAGTAAAGGAAACCCGTATGCACTATCACAAATAGCATTATCGCATCGAGTCGTATTTCACAGCACGCGTCGCGCGGCGGCGGCGGAACACAGGTGCAACCCGTGCAACATCTATCCCATTCTGTATTAGGAGCCCATATCGTCCGCATTTTACGATTGTTACACTTTGTTGTTGTTTTGTTTTCCGCTGTTCTCTTCCTAAATTACTTTACCCCTATGCTCGTTTATGCACTTATCCGGAAAACCACTGAATGGTGATTGTTATGTGAATAAAAAATATTTTTTTATCCAGATCGAAAAAGTTTTAGTTATTTTTTTATACAGCTTGGAGATTTAGATACAGTTATAGTGCATGCTTTAGTCAAGTCTGAAAACAAACAGGTGACTCTATCTAACGCCTCGTTGTTCAATCACACCCCGGCCACTCCATACAAATGTAGCGTCGTTTACTGTAGTAAACAGTGCCATCTGTGCAAAACGAGAATGAGCGTGTGTGCGTGTGGCGGCATACAAGCTGTTCCACATTTTCTCAGATGGGAGGTGACATCACCTGCCCTCTGAGACAGGTGTGGAACGACACGAGAGAGTGGCAGGGAGTGGCCGGTACGTAGCACTATTACTTATACTGTGCTTCAAGGTAGAGTCGAGCGTACAAGACCGTCAAGATAAAGTCTGCTGTGGGCGACCTATTGTTTGAGTGTACCAGATGTGCTTGAAATCGGGTAAGATGGCGAGACGTCAGAAGGCCAACGACGACAACCCACATACTTTCCTCATGGTGATCACCACCGCTCTGTCCAGAGCGTAACGCAGATGTAATTTATATTTGTATTTATGACTTGAATAACTATTGCTAAAGTTGAAAGTAGTAGGTAAATAGTTTTGAAATAAAATTTTCGTAATACACGAACAGAAAGGTGCTCATTTACTAACTCGGGATACGTGCTTGAGAAATCACGGGCAAAATCTAGTATTATTGTATACAATACTCGAACCTCTATTTGATAATGCTTAGTAGATAAAAAATACAAAAGAAATCGTCCTGAATAATTTGCTTTTTAATAATCTCTCTACATTATTAAGTAGGTACTCGTATGAGGTGTCTTCTAAGAAATGAATTTCAAAATGCTCTTTGTTATAAATTCTCGCTCACATATTTTATTTTATTATAATAAGATTCTTGGGCCTTTTTTTTATATATATAAGCAAAATGTGATTTATTGCTTACATCATTATATTACAAGAGCGTGCTTTTTATCCCATTTCAGCATACACAAAGTCTACATCGATTATTAGACCTCGTTAACGAACTTTTGCTTACATACCTAGAGATGTTTTTTATTAAAAGAGGCACATCTGAATGCTAATAATTATTATTTGTTTACCAAAAGAACAATTGTTTAGAAGCTTTCATTCTAAACTAACCTAGTTTCAAAATTACATGACCGTTTTGATTACCTTGGATTCCACACTAAGATACCCTGTGTCGTGTAATCCAGTTTCCTTCTATATCATCATCATCAGGTCCATTTTAGTCTCCACTACAGGAGCACGACCCTCTCTCGTCCGTCCTAGACGGAAGAAGGATTTGGCCTACACTCCCCACGCTGGCCAAACGGGTTGGGGAGGCCTCGTCGATATTTGATAATGTATTTCCCTTAGATATATGTATATATATATATATATATATATATATATATCAATTTGTTTATATATATTTAAATGATGCATAAAAATTTACTTATTTCTTTATTTCTTCTGACCTTGATAATACATTTTATCTGACTGAAGGCATTATTAAAATGTTATGTCCATTGTAATCCTACGTAGTATTGCCAAGCTAAATATCGTCACAACCACGAAAACTATTTTTCGTTGTGCCTTGACAAAACCAAGCCATTACTCACAATAATATTATTGCATCGAACACGCGTATTTCACGGTATACGACAGTGCACAGGTGCAGCGTGTGCCGCGTTCAGTATTAGAAACAAGTATCATACTCGTTGAACAATTGTTAGTTTTATAAATATTTTAAAAATGGAAAAATTCACCTCGCCCGCCTAGGTGGGATTTGAAACCACGACCTCTCGATGACCGGACGAGTGCTCTTCCAACTGAGCTACCAGAAAGGTTTGTCATGGTGACGAATTTTTGCATTTTATGTTTTACTACTGTCAAGTCACAGTGTGGCGCCATCTACCTATTATGTATTACACTACTAAACAATGTATAGCAGTCCATCGTTGCAGATGAAATTCGGCTATTTTTTGATAACACCAAACTTTTATAATATTCGGACAAATTGGCCGAAATAAACTATTTAATAATAATTAATTGCTAGTTTGTTGTTTTAATTGCGCCAAATATGTGTTGCTTTTTTTTACACGTCTAAGGTAATACCTATCTAAGGTAGGTTATCTTGATATCACCGAAGAGCAACTAAATAAACTTGAGCGTCTTCAAAATCTACGTTCACGGTTCATATTTGGACTTCGCAATTATGACGATGTCTCTAAATTTCGCCTTCATCTCAAGTGGCTCCCCATCAGACTTCGCCGTAACTGGCGTATACTTACTCCTTTTTACTCTATTCTGTCATCTTTTCTTCTATCTTTTAATTGTATCTAATATTCATCAGTTGCAAATTTTACTTCCTCCGCATTCTTTTCTTTTGGTGCTACTATATACTAACTATTACTAGCATTTGTAGCCTTTGGACACCTGTAACACCAGGGGCATCACACGCGCGTTGCCGACCCTATAAAAACGCCCTTTTTGAAGAACTCCATGTTATGGACTATCACCCTTAGATTTTTTATACTACTTCGGGGTGTAAGTGGTTCATCAACATCTTTGAACTAAAACCAACTTCACCTGCACGCGTTGCAACCTGCTGACCGACAAACGAAGCTCTGGCGAAAAGAGAGGTAGGGAGCGTAATTCTAAGCTACCCGACTGGTGAATGTACCTGCACCTCACAGAATACCGCAGCCAAATAACAATTCCCTTGAGGGTTGTTTTGTTCCTGCGAGTGTGTCCAGAAAGGGAGCAGATGATGTGCTGGCAGCGGGTGGCGGCGCGCGAGCGTTATTTTGTTTAGCGAGCGTCAAACAACGTAAGCTTGTCTAGGCCCGCCTAAAGTAGAGCGGATACCGTAGCTATATAAACGCTCACAACAAGAAATATCGCACCGCCACCATCGCTGCCAGCATAGCAACTCCTTCCTTCCTGGGGGCTTACCACCAACTCTTATTGCGATTCAATAACTGAATAAGCGTTCTATTCAGTTATTGAATCGCAATAAGAATTGAGAGAGAGAGTGAGGTCACCAGCCCCCTTACCACCAACTCTTATTATTCATACGAATGAATAAGCGACTCTATTCAATAACTGAATAGAGTCGCTTATTCATTGGTATGAATAAGCATTCTATTCAGCTATTGAATCGCAATAAGAGTTGGTGGTAAGGGGGCTGGTGACCTCACTCATTCGCAAGAACACAACAATTCACAACGACATTATATTTGACTGCGGTATTCTTAGGTAGAGGTACTGGGAAAGTTCTTTCCCAGACGCAGCTTATAATCGCTGTGCCCTACCTCTCTTTTGCCAGAGCCGCACCTGGCAGTAAACAGGGTGTACCACGTGCAGGTGACGTTGGATTTACTAAAAGATAATGATGAACTGCTTACATCTCAAAATTCGAATCATTGACTCAGAATAGGTACTAAAATATGCTATACCAATATGCATTCATTATATTCCAGTATGGAAGTTCGCCGTCATGTCTGCTAAACTCTGCAGTTATTTCTATTTTACGAATATGAAATGAACTTTGTATGCAAGTGATACGGGGTTCACAAAACTTAAAGCTCTAACTTTGGGCGTTCTCTGATTATGCAGACTTTTGCGTCTCAAGAAGGATCTTGGCACTATAGTGCTGGCTTTTGCTTATCTATAGCTATATACTCGTATACCAATTCTGTGTTAAGAATACTCAATTTCGGGAGCGTCGTTGAATGTGTCGGAGAAATCAAACATACAAGTTAAGCAATGCCGACCGTAGCCTGTCCATGGATAGGTTTAGTTAGCTCGAGCTCCACCGTGCTTCGGAGGGCACGTTAATCCGTTGGTCACGGCTGTTGTCATTATACATGACAATCGTTAAGCCAAATCGCCTTTAGACGGCGTGAAACTCTGGCCTCCGCCAACCCGCAGTTTAGCAGCTTGGAAGAGTATGCTCTAAACCCCTATCGATTGAAGGGAATATCCCAGAACTGCCCTCTTACCACCATCTCTTATTGCGATTCAATAATTGAATAGATTGCTTATTCATGCCAATGAATAAGCGACTCCATTCCGTTTGAAATAGAGTCGCTTATTCATTGGTATAAATAAGCATTCTATTCAGTTATTGAATCGCAATAAGAGACGGTGGTAAGGGGGCTGGAAAGAATATTGTTTGATATCTACATATTTTCAAGTTTATTTAATTCTTAGAAATGGAAAAATTCACCTCCCCCGCTTAGGTGGGATTTGAACCCACGATTAAATATTCATAATATTCTGGCACGTTGGCCAAGACAACTAGTTAAATAATAATAATTTATTTAATTCTTTAATACAATTGCCTAAAAAGCTTAAAAACATTATTTCCCCCTCCATCCTAAGTAAAATTCCATTATTTGGGAGAAAATATATCATAGTACGTACGTACGTACCATAAAGTAACATTATGTCGTTATAAATTCAGATCATCCCCGTAGTTATTAGCTGATAGTGACGTGGGTTTCAAAACTTTGCCACCCCCGCACAATCTCGTACAATTTGAAGATCCCTTGTGCGTTTGAAAGTTACTTCACCGATACACGGGTGACAGACACGAGTTCCTCAACAATTTAACTACCGACTTGCTTAAATTGAATATCAAGAGTTGTGAACAGAACTTATTGAGTTTATTTGTCGATTATTTCGACAAATAAACTCAATAAGTTCTCGACGAGCTCGGTGGTCGAATGGTTAGCAATGGCCACTTTGGCTCCGAGGTTGCGGGTTCGATCCCCGCACAAGACTAATATTTGTGTCCATGAACATGTCTGTTTTTGGTTTGGTCTGAGTATTTTCTATATATTATGGTTTGGTCTGAGTATTTTCTATATATTATATGTATGTATTTACAAAAAAAAATGTATTTAAGTATATTATTTAGTTATCTAATACCCATAGTACAAGCTTTGCTTAGTTTGTGACTGGATGGCCGTGTGTAATTTGTCCAAGAATATTTATTTATTTATTATTTAATTATTGAGCTCACCCGCCGGACTTGTAGTCACACCAGTTTGTTACACTAGTGTAACGACAAATAATTTGTCATACTTGTGGCCACAACAGTATGTGATGTGATCTTTTGACGTGATAACGTCTTATAAATCGATGAACGCCGGCTGCACGCTGGAAAAAGCATGATTCATTGTCACGTTCCGCCTGAGCCGAGAGCGCGGAACAAGCGATAGACAGGCACGATCTGCGTAGGCGTTCGGCTTGTGACGCATCTATCTTGTATTCTATTAGGGACTTACAACTGTGAGTTGTTACCTAACACATGGACTTTTGGATTCTATATCCTGTCTATTTCGACAAATATTGAACAAATCTGCTTGTCTTAGTGTGAGGCCAAACGAGCGTAATTTTGTGAGTTGTGAGTCACGTAATTAACGTCGGTTTCATACAAATTGAGGACACATTTTGCGTCGCCACTGTACATTTATATGAAAACGATGAGAATTACGCGACTCACAACTCACAAAATTACGCTCGTTTGGCCTCACCCTTAAAATTCTTCTCTTGTAACTGGTTACGAAAATTTAGTTACCTAAGTGGAAGTTGGGAAACGCAGGCCATACCAGGAACGAAGCTAAACGAAGTTAAGTTCACTCATGTCGCTACCGTGTCTTTTCATACTTCGGGTTTCACCTCAAAATACAGAGCCGGCGATGAACGAGAAACGAATAATGCTGGTAACTATCAGTATGAAAATGTCTCGTTGGCATCGTTAAACTATTCATATACGCATCTCCTTCATTCACACGCGATCTGTATCTAATGTTCGTTTCTTAGGGGAGAAAATAGTCGACAGTTTGCTTTGCCATAAACGAACCTTTTTGATATTTTTTCTTAAATCTTTTCCTGTGTTACATTAAAACGCCTCCGGCTTCCGCATCCAGCCGCTTTCTTAAGGGCATCGGACCATTTAGAAGGAGGGCGTCCAACACTTCGTTTTCTACGCACGGCTTCCACTCTAATACCTGCCTCCTCCATCTGTCATCCATTAATCGGCGGATGTGACCGGCCCATTGTCGCTTCAGCTTGCAAACTCTAAAGGCTATTTCAATAACTTTGGTCCTCCATCAAGTTTCTTCGTTCCGAATTCGATCCAAACCTCAGACAAACCCCGAACCGGTTCGGGGTTTGCCTGAGGTACTGTAGGTATCTGTGTGTGATCTGGTCCACAGGCAAAAGGCTTTAGACCAGTCCGATGGTTAGTGGCCAAGTCTCTGTGAGAATAATAGTCTTTGTATATTAAATTGGCCGTGCGGTTTCCGGCAGATTAGAATAGAATCACTCCGTCTCTTCCCGTGGATGTCGTACAAGGCGACTAAGGGAAATACATTTATAAAAATCGATCAGGCCTCGAATCCGTCTGGCCAGCGTGGGAAGCGTAGGCCAAATCCTCCTTCTGTCTGGGACGGACGAGAGAGTCGTGCTCCTGTAGTGGAGACTAAAATGATCTGATGATGATGATATAAAAATGTATGTTTGTCCTCTATGCATTCATCTACCTTTGTTCCGATTGTTGATGAAACTTTGGCATGGTATTGCAACGCATGCCGGGTAAAGGTAGTGTTTTCATTTATGTAACCGTTTGCAAACCAAGGTTATTTTCTTCAGTGGTGACGTTAGTTAATACCTATCTTACAAGGACCTAATCCTCATCAAACATAAGTCATACACCAACATTAGAGCATACATTGTAGAGTTCTAAAGCCAAACGCATTACACAAACACCGTTCCGTCGTAGGTACCTAAATATACTAGACTGCATATCTGCGTAGTGGAGGAAAATTCTCGCGGTTTTCTCACCTCCTATCGGGAAGCCATTGTCATACATCATGCGGCTGGTATCTCAGGTGCCAACTATCTGCCGTGTTTTACATTATGTAAAGTTTTAAGCGATAGGTTTCTACGCTTATTGCGAAAAGCGCAGCATATATATAAAAGTATCTGTTTAGGACATAAATACTTGTATTTGAATTCTTTAAGAAAAGCTTAATACTTAGCTGGATTTTTGGTCAAGATATATTTACAATACATTTTAGCAGAATATTTTTGATTTTAGATCAATCAGCACAACTATACATGTATTCCCAAGTGGAATTCTGCAGTTTTTTTTATATACTACGTCGGGTGGCAGACAGGCATACGGCCCGCCTGACGTGAAGTGGTTACCGTAGCCATATTAACGCTTGCAACATAAAACGATATTTTACGCGCGCACCCTACCACCCCCGCTGCCAACGCAGCATCTCCTTCCTTTCTGGTGACCTCACTCACTCGCAGGAACACATCAACCCTCAAGGTAATTGGTATTTGGGGCTACTGTATTCTGTGTGGTGGAGGTATGTACATTCCCCAGTCGGGTCTAGGTCCACCGCGTGCAGGTGAAGTTGGCTTTGGTTAAAATATGTTGATGAACCACTAACACCCCAAAGTAGTAGTAATGTTTTATTTAGTACGTAAATTCGAGGATTTCCTCGAATTTGGACTATTATGTGGGAAGTCATTAATTTTAATGACTTCCCACATAATAGTCCATAAAACAATATCACCATGTAACACACTGAGTAAACAAAATCACAGGTAGTAATCAAATAAATACATTTAAACTACATCACTTCCCTATTTACAGAGGGAACTGGTAGGACGCATAATAAAATGTATCCACCTAACTTTACGGTCAACCCTATATAAATTGGCAGGTATTCTAATAAAGCGAGCCGTCTACGAGAGCCGAAATTTAAATGCGACATCATTACCCCGTCACCGGTTCATTCCATTGAAAGCATTCTTGCTAATTTGGTAAGCAAACAAAAGCGGAGGTCTAATGAGGGCTCGTGGGTCCGACAAAGTTTCTTATTCTAGCAAGGGATGCCCCGGGCGCTTCCGTCCAATCCATTCGCTTGTTTATTCTGAACTTAGGACAGTGTCGCTCGAAATAATGTACAATTGGAAGAAAGTGATCGCGGCCCGTGATTCAAAACAATCTGTGATTTATTTTCGAGGCACTTACACAGTGGGATTGTTGTTTGGTTGTGAATGGTTTACAGAAGGAGACACACGAGCTTCTCTGGCTTCGGATTGTATAACGATTCAACCGTTGATACCAACTATTGTCGATAATTGACAATCCTAAAATGAAGTTGATAGCATTCAGGTAGATATCAGTCCAAAAATGGTAGCCTTCAGGCAGCTGAAAACAGTTATCTTTGTTAATCATGTAATGAGGATTAGCGTTGCGGAGTATCTTCTAAACTCCTTCAATTGAAGGTACGTACGTATCCCAGCAATGTGAAATGAGCATTAATCCAAGTGAATGTAGATATATAAAAACAAAGCAATTTACATTTGCCTTTTTCAAGATAAAAATAAGCTCCTATCCATCTGACTTCTCAAGTCAATCGAAGTTTGTCAAAATTTATTTGACTTTATTTCCATTTACTAAACCAAACAAACAAATATTTGTCCTAGCGTTGATTGGCATCGTTAGCTTGTTTAGAATCTCACAAGAGCATTCGAAATTGATGAGTACTCATACTACTAATTACGTAAACACGTCATTGCTTTCGTCCACAAATTTATACGTGCATCCTGATAAGCTCCAATATCATTCCTTCGTACCATCGACCACCCAGTATTAATATCTACCTACGAGGTTACCAATGGATCTATTAGTATTTTTTTTCCTCTCCTATCTACCGGTTATTTGTCTACCTATCCTTTAGTGGAGGATTGATGAGGAAAAAGAAATGTATGATTAATTTAGATCTACTTTTTGCCCTAAAACGACTTTCACCTCCGTCGTACAGTCGTACCTGCTTCCACCTTCTAACTCTCGTCCTGTTCGCCCATGCGTTACTAAAACTTTAATGCTATGCGTACATTTTTTTCTACAATTTTATTATTTTACCTACCGTGCTGCGCTCTTATGGAATAAACCTGCCATATTTGCGAGAGTCCGTTAGTCACTTCATTTAAAAAATGACAAAATTATCAGTTTATTTACATGTTTAAATATATATTATTGTAACAATTGTGTTTAGTATATAATAATACTATTTATAAATAATTAGTTACATTATCATATTGTACTGATTTATATATTAAAAATCTTGCTTTTCGTTATCTTATAAAATGTCCCACAGCACAGGTTGGCTGAAAGAGAGCTCTTAGAGAGATAAGCTCGCCTTTGCAAAACTATAAATTAATACATTTGTATTAGTTTTAAGAATTTTATATTGTGTTTATTTGTAAGAGTGACACTTCTTATGTATTTTATTCATGTGCAATAAAGAATATAAACTAAATCGGTGGATTGAAAAGGAACAAAAATATCTGATTCAACAGTGGAGCCACGTCGGTGGATCATAGTGGAGCTACTGCTACAATTTGTGCGAAATTCTGCTTTTTAAGGTAGAAATTTTGAACTAGACGTGGATGAGCTCAGTGAATTAATACTTTTCGTTTATCTTTTCTTAAGAAAGAGTTCATCTTTACCCCTCTAAATGGAAGATCTTCATAAATTTCTTTCTTAACATACTTACAGTCCATTGAGAACCTAATCCGTTTATCGATGTGATTTCAAAGATAACGTGATTTTCGTACAAAGTTCTGAGGGGTTGATTTTATTCTTTCTTAGCGGCTGCTTACAGATCACAGATAACAATATTATCCTGTAAGGTACAGGATGATAATGAGTCTATCCAATAACTTCCATGGCTTGAGATTTTCTGATTTTATCAGTTGTAATTTATAAAAAAAGTTGATTTAAAAAAAAAAACGACTTCAGTTGGCGAGCGCAGCTTATTGGTGGAATACCCCGGGAGACGCTGCTGTCCGTCTTACGGGAGAAAAGTTATTGCGTCACACAAGATTCCTTAGTCGCCTTGTACGACATCCAGCGCAGAGCAATGGAGTGGCGCCATTTTATTCTGCCGGCAACCACACGGCGAATTTAAGGGATTCCCTCGATTTTTCTGGGATCCCATCATCAGATCCTGACTTGGCGAATATGGGACCACCTCGCAATCATACCCTTTCAAATAAAAAAAAATGAATTTGACCATACGTGCTTATAAAATTTAAGGGTTTCCCTTGATTTCCCTGGGATCCCATCATCAGATCCTGACTTGATGAATATGGAATATGACCTTGCAATCATACCCTTTCAAATAAAAAAAGAATTTTGAAAATCGGTTCACAATTTAAAACATACATACAAAACTAAAATTCAGTCGAATTGAGAACCTCCTCCTTTTTTGAAGCCGGTTAAAAAAAGGCTGGTAACCGATCGGCGACCCCTTGATGTTGCTGATCTCCATGGGCGGTGATGATTGTTTTCCTCCATGTGACCCATTGCTCGTTTACCCCCGTCTCATGTAACCAAAAATGTTATATTTACATAGATCTGTTATAAACTTCAAGTGGTATAACTAATAAGTCTTTATTATAAGATATATAATTATGTTTAATATAAGATATACCATTGATCTTCATAATAAGGTACTGTTACTGTGTTATTGAAGTCAATTCGAGGAAATCCGATGACAGGCAGTAATCGACTGCGTAACATAAAGGAAATTACATTAGACGATTGCTTGACATTGTATAACAGAAATTGATGTTTTTCCACTGAGTAAATTCAATTGAATAGTCTTCCAATTTTGATTGTCATCTAATCAATCAAATGTTTCATTTAATTATGTGGACTAATTTTAGTCCCTTGTAATATGATAATTCTAGGTTTATATTATTATTGTGAATAGTATTACATATAATCGGTTTAAAATGTTCAGCAAGGATTATTATGACGACCTCGGTGGTCGAATAATTAGCAATGACCACTTTGACTCCGAGGTTGCGGGTTCGATCCCCACACAAGACAAATATTTGTGGTCATGAACATGTTTGTTTGTCTTGGTCTGGGTGTTCTCTATGTATTATATGTATGAATTTACAAAAAAAAAGTGTTTAAGTATAATATCAGTTATCTAGTACCCATAGTACAAGCTTTGCTTAGTTTGGGACTAGATGGCCGTGTGTAATTAGTCCAGGAATAAGGAATAGGAATATTTATTTATTATTCGAGTCTAATAGGTCGCCTACAACGACTTTCCGACTCAGGTGTGTTTTACAAACAATGAACAAGGAATAGGTGTTCATCGGAGGCGGTCAGCCGGCGCGTTCTCATATGCCTAATTTAATCCTAGGCTTATATTGAAATAAAAACGGCATAGGTTTTCGACAGGTGCCGCGGGCGTCGCAGAGGCGAGGGGGGCGGGTCACAGGTGGCCCCGATGGTCGCAGCGTCGTTAAAATTTACATAAAGTCTCAATCCACGACGACGGGCCCCGCTGCCCACCCCACGTTTATGCTACATTTAGTAATTTTATGATAATTTCGAAAACCGTACCGCCACCCATCGCATTATACTAATAGAGGAATTCACCGGAGGACGGACGATGTCGAAAAAATTCGACCGCCTCCAAAATAATAAGTTTCGGTTAATAAATCGCGTTCAACGTGAAACGGACGTACAATTTTGGAGAAATTAATAGCAGATGTGTTATTGAGTTGCACGGGGGTTGCATGCGGCCGGTTTTATTCGTTGCTAGTGACTATGAAACACATAAATCCCGTTGTTAGGTTTATATTTTTTAGAAATATTTTTGATTAATGACGCATAAAAATGAAGTATTTGTGCGTAAAAAATTGTGTTCAACTTTTTTTTACCCCCCGATACGCCATGTGACGTCGCGTCGTTTGCTTAATACTAAAATTATGCAGCCCCATGCTAATAACCATTTTGTAAATAAACGTTTACGCCGCCATAAAGATAAGAAAATTAATAAGATTAAAGGTTAAGAACTACTAAAGTGAATTTTTACTACTTAATAAAGTCGAACTATTGAAAGACGACTCAACGAATGTTGAATGAAAAATTAGTCTAACAGGCGTGCACCTGTAAATATTATTATACCTACTTGCTATTGAGACATTCCTAATTTACAGCAGAACTCCGGAACAAGTGCAGCAAAAGGGATGGGAACATATTAATACCATTGAGTATTGAGAATGGAGCATAAATACTTAACGGCTTAAGCATCACAAGGGCTCTATGTTTGCCTCTAGATTGACATAAAACTAACTTCATTGTTTGTGTATTAGGTATACCATAAAAACGCAATGCTACTTGAAAAGTAACATTTACCAATACTACTCTTGCCTATGTTTACTTACACGCAGGTATCGGACTTTTCCGACCCGGCCCTCTACCGCCGAAGCTGAAGCCGACCATCGGATTTTTTTATTACGAAAATCAAACTTAAACTTAGATTTATGTTACTTGTTAGCTTAGTTGGTAGAAACGATGGAGCTCTACCGACTAAGCTGAAGGTGTTTGGCAATAACTTAAACGTAAGAACTATTTTTCGAATCAAGATATTCGATGGTAATCGGCTTCAGCTTCGGCGGTAGGGCCCCCGGTCCGCCTTGCCTTCATATACCTATTATTTCCTATACACAAAATACCTAAGACAGCAATGAACAAATATATACAGAACATATTTAGTTACAGGTCAATATCTTGCTATAAAAGCTTACAACCTACAATTTCGAAGAACAATACAATCCACGAACACGTCAATAAACAAAAATCATTGTACACGAGATAGCTAACGGGAATACAATAAAAATAAACGCCTTCCTTTTGTTTCAGTCGAACCTAACACACCTGCCTCGGCATGAGTTCGTGCCGGGAATCGGAATGGGCATCGCGAAATGTCCGTATGACCCGGCGGACAATTCCACGGCACTATGGGTAGAGAAAGGAAACCCTGGTAGTCTCCCCGCGCTGTACTCTGGCACTAACGCAGAATTCACCAAGGCTGACACGGTCATCTTCAGGACGGATCTTCACAACTTGACGACTGGAAGAAAAGAATTCGCCTTTAAGAGGACCTTGAAATACGACTCGAAGTGGCTTGATAGTAAGTATTGCAATTTTGAATGCTTTATTTTCGTTATATTTAACTAAAGACCTTCAAGCTCGATTTCGTCATTGTGCGTGTCAGTCTAATCGATCACGCAAGTTAAGCAACGTCGACCGTAGCCTGTGTATTGATGGGTTTATTTATCTGGAACTCCTCCGTGCTTCGGAGGACACGTTAAGCCGTCGGTCGTGGCTGTTGTCACTAGATGACAGTCGTTAAGCCAAGTCAGTTTTTTTTTTAGCAGTTCGAAAACACTAGCCCCGGCAACCCGCAGTTGAGCAGCTTGGTGGAGTATGCTTTAAACCTCGTTCAATTGAAGGGAGACCTGTATCCCAAAAGTGAGAAGATTAAGGGATGATGCCGAGCTAGACGCCCGTGCACGCTTCGCTGTGTCTCAATTTTCTCATCTCATACATTCAGACAATGTCATCATATTTATTTTTTCGTAAAATTTTCTGGTACATGTATTACTATTCTGTTGTTCTGGGTGGAGACAAATTCAACAAAATCAAAGATCATAAAATTCGATCTAGCTATTCTTGAGTTAGTTGGCAGTGTCATTGCAGTCATCCTTTCAAACTGCAATTTGACAGTCGGAATTAAGTTGAAATGTAGTCTGTGTAGAATGTGTAGATCGTCGTGTAGGGCTTGATTGAGGGCTCTACTCGCGAAACCGCTCGGTAAAATAATTTCCATAAAGTGTAACAGTACAAGTGATTTCACTAATATAAAATGTAATAAGCTTTACTAAATTAAATGCCATAAAATATTTCTAAAAATGTAACTCTTTACAATTAAATGACATTATTTTTTTACAATTATTACGAATATTAAATCAATATATTTTAAGGTTAAGTCATTTAAAAATTATATAAAGACCCTAACTGAGGACTCTAATCGTCGTAATTTACAAGTCAGTACAAATACTAATCTAAATAAAATAAATAATAGATATAAAATTCCATTTATTAGAATATATTAAATACATTAATTCGTAAATTGAATATATTAATAAAATTACTTAATTAATGATATTTATTAACTTTGACTTAAATTCCCCAAACGTTTGAATATTCTTAATTGTGGCGGCTTCTTGTAAAGTTATGTATCCCCCTAGAAAGTTAACCACCATATTTTTCCATAATTGGTTTTAATACTTAGAGATATGATATTATTGTTTCTTCTACATCAGTTTATTCAATTTTCTTTTATTAACGATAATTATTCTGGCACTGAATAAAGCTGAGACGCCATATGTATTGATGGGAAGAACTCTTTAATATTTCCCACATATTAAAATTGATCAGCAAACATCAGCACCGATACTCATCAGCAGCTGCAGCGTGAGTTTCCGTTCCCAGGTAATCATTAGACAAATGCCCCAATTATTGGCTTACACGATTTACACGGCAATTGGCCTGTTTGTGACTAAACAATGGAAATTAAACTGTTTTCGCTCTAACGAGCAATAATGCCCCTGCCTATTCAGAGAATATTCCCGTTTGCCCCAAATTTCATTTCACACAAAATTCAAAATGCCTAATTATTCGATTCGGAATTACAGTATCTGCTAGGCTACGTTCATATTGTGTTAGATGCATGTATGCATAAAGATTATCCTTTTTTTTCTAAAGATAAGATCCTGATTTCTAAAGACTTCAATTTTTAAAAGATAATGTTCCCATTATGGTTTGTACTTTTATTCTGTACTATTTCTTTTATCTGTTATGAAGCCGTCTGTTACCAAGTAGAGTTATTATGGAGCAAGGTAGAGTATTCGTTTCCTCTCTTACTGCTTTCCATCAGACGGGCCGTATACTTATTTGCCACCTTAGTAGTATAAAAAAAATTAGGAAGTCAAAGTTGAAAGTGCCCGTGTATATGAACACACAATTTGATAGAATAACGATTGATTTATATTTGTATCAGCATTTTCTTTTCGTATTTTCGAAGTTGAATTCATGCAATAATGCAAATCAAAATTTTAATAATTAGGTTAATAAAAAAATTGCAATTCTTAGAAACAAACATGTCCCTGCATATAACATGAGTAAAATAGAAATCCTATTTGGAAAATGATTAATCTAGTGCCCAAAGTAAGTTCATAACTAGAACAGTTTTCTAACTGTTCTTATAAAACAAACCCGCATTCAACAATTATTTATTAGACTTCTTCTTCGACTTGGCTGCTATCCCAAATATTTTTAGGGTCGACAGTGAGGTCAGGCGAAAGGACGCTCGCGATTTGGCCGTGGGGCGGGATCTTGATGTCATCCCAAGAACTTTCCACTTAGACCGTGTTTGCGGGAAAGCGAGCACCGCTACAACTACCCGCTCGGCATCTGCATTACACATCATTCCATGAAAACTATTATTACTCTTTATTGCACATAACATAAACAATCACATAACATAGTGATATACAAAGGACATATACAAAGGTGAGCTTATCTCTACAAGAGATCTCCTCCAGCTGACCTAGTGATAGTAATAAAAAAAGTTACTGGAGGGGAAACTAAACAAACTAGTTACTTAAAACAAAACATAGCAGTTTGATATAAAAATATTCTGTGTGAAACCTATTATATATACATATATTAATATACTTACATAAACTATGCTACTATTGGTTTCCCTAAAATACCAACATAAGCTGGTGCCGTTTCTATATACTATAATAACTAGCTGTTAACCGCAGCTTGCATCCGCGTGATCATTATTCTAATAATTCTTTTTTTCCCGTGGGATTAAGATAGTTCTCTTCTCACTAAAATTCCAAAAGAAGCTGGTGCCGTTATTATAAGTAATAACTGGTTGTTAACCGCAGCTTCACCCGCGTGATCATTATTCTAATAAGACTTTTTTCCCCGTGGGATTAAGATAGTTCTCTTCTCACTAAAATTCCAAAAGAAGCTGGTGCCGTTATTATAAGTAACAACTGGTTGTTAACCGCAGCTTCACCCGCGTGATCATTATTCTAATAAGACTTTTTTCCCCGTGGGATTAAGATAGTTCTCTTCTCACTAAAATACCAAAAGAAGCTGGTGCCGTTGTTATAAGTAAATACCCAAGTAACACAATTGGCATTTGAACTAACCAGTCGTGAACTTATGTAGAACTTAAGGTCTATATAAGCTCTTATAAAAGTTCATCAAACAGCCTGACGCTCTATATAAGCATATGAAAGCCATTATAATACTTTAGATTGTATAGCGGTTGGCTAAAGGTATCACAAAATGATTTTATAATGCCTTCAGTTTTAGTGCAGCATACCGCAATGCCGATGTACAGCTTTTAGCTAATTTTATTGCCTTTGGATCTACAATAGCATTTTTAAATGCCTAACGCTGCTTAATAGCATAAACTTGAACCATTATAATGCACCGTAAGTCCGCTATACAGCTTTTAGCTGTTTTCAGTACTTTTGGTTATATAATTGCATTTTTAGGTAGTAAGTAAATGCCTATTGCTGCTTAATAGCATAAACCTGAACCATTATAATGCTAAAATTCTGCTGTACAGCTTTTAGCTGTTTTCAGTACCTTTGGTTTTATGATAGCATTTTTAAATGGTAAGTAAAAGCCTAGAGCTGCTGAACAGCGTAAACTTATATCATTGTAGTGCTTGCATTTTAAAAGATCAATTGAGTTCTGTTGTACACCTAGGAGTTCTTTAATAGAATTCATGTGAGTTATAGTAATGCTTAAAGCTGTACATACATCCACTTAGTAGTAATTAATCCGTGTAGAAGACCTTTTTATCAACTCTTGGCGAACAGACTTAAGCTGTACAAAAATCTGGTTAAATAAAAGAAAATGGGTTTTGTCGTTCAAAGATCACTAAAATTGCATTTTGTAACGGAACTAAATCAGTTCACATGAAGTCTACTGGTATATAAGTGAACACATATAAAACCACTTTGCAGACGATGACACTACGGTGGTTTATCAAAAGTCTTCTCTCTGGCCTCTGGCTTAATAAATATGTACATGTGAGTATTTATACAGCTGATGGTATTAATAAGCTCTTTTTATGGTTCACCAAGCTGTTTAGAACGACACCATTTTGTAAATATTCCATAACCAAAAAAATATTATTATTTCGACTTATGTAAGAAACTAGTAGACCTATAATAAAGTGATAGCTCAAGTTAATTCATAACTATTAAGTTAATCAAGCAAAAATTTCGTTCTACACAAAAATATGCAATTGTTTTTTTTATTACACCCATATCTTTTTATAACATTTTTAACAAAGGCTCTATAAACTGAAGGCGCGTGAAAATTTTCAATGAAACCTATATAGACATTGACAGTAAACTACATTTCGCAGTAATATTTGAAGGCAAGTAATAGAACAAGAGTAAAAAAGTTACCCAGAATATAATGTCAAACAACAAACTTATTCAATTTCGTCACCATCAGTCATATCGCTAGACGATAATTAAATTACAACGTTTATTCTATTAAAGCATTTGTACCGCGGCATTAAGGATGTTTTTTCAAAAATATAGGACTTATTTGAGTTCTATATGTGAACACTTGAAAGACTCCAATAATTCTTTTGCTTAAATTGTAATGCTAGTTTAATGCTTCTGTAATGCGATTAGCAACTTCAATAACAGTAATAGTGCTAGTATAATGCTTCTGTAATGCGGTTACAACTTTTTTTGACCATAGTAATGTTGGTATAATGCTTCTGTCATGCGAATAAAAAACCAATTAAGAACCTAAAGCTGTTTAATTTGTACCCAAATTAGCATTATATTAGCATTATAAACGTATATAAAACTAATATAGAACTTGGGTTTTAATGCTAAAACGATACATTAAAACCATAAGTCGGCCATTATACGGCTACACTGTGTTACTTGGGTAACTAGCTGTTAACCGCAACTTCACCCGCGTGATCATTATTCTAGTAAGACTTTTTTCCCCGTGGGAATCATGTTCATTTGTCATAAAAACTGTACAAATCATGTTCATTTGTCATAAAAAGATTGTGTGTTTTATCTCTAAACCCTGTTTTACTTCCTGTCCCGGGACAAAATTATGAAAACTCCTTTGCAATGAACAGCTGTGCAAAAAGTACAGAGGCCTCAAAGAGACCCAGTCCAAATGCTGTATGTGAGCCCTTAATTATTTAAGCCTTTTATTTGGTAGCATATTATATACACAGGATATTTTATGAAAAATAATAATATGAGCGACTAAAAATGACTAAATAAGCGACTGGAATACTAGGTTAGGGAAGGTTTCGAATGATTTAATAATTTTTAGTCGCAAAGTTAGTATAATAGTCGCAGTTTTGTAATTTAATATTGATTCGATTTATTACTACCCATATTTTATTTTACTTTATTCTGTGTAGGAAACTTATAGCTAGCTAGCTAATATGTATTGTTTATGGATAGTTAAGTAGTGATTTATGATAACAAGGTTTCAACATATTATCAGTATTGCCTATTGTTCGAGTGCGTGATCTCAAATTTTAAGTAGTCTATATCACTCCCAGACTTTTGGATTTACTTTATCTATGCTTCTTCTTCATCGTCATCAACCCTTATTCATCCCCCTGTTGGGATACGGGTCTTCCCACAATCGAATGGGTTTAGAGCATACTCCACAACGCTGCTCAACTGCGGGTTAGCGGAGGCCTGTGTTTTCAAACCGCCTAAACGCCACTGACTTGGCTTAACGACTGTCATGTAACGACAACAGTCGGGACCGAAGGCGTACCCTCCTAAGAACGGCGGAGCTAAAGATAAATAAACCCATCCATGGACAGTCTATGGCCGACATTGCTTAACTTCTGTATTCGATTAGACTGACACGCGAAACGACGCCATCGAGCCTCTCTGCTTAAGCCTTTTATTATAGAGCTTAGATTTCGCATTATAATGAACTACTAACTGACATAAAGAGCCCTATATAGTCGTAGTGGAAATACCCAATCGAACCACGGCTAACAAAGGGTATCTCAGAAATATAACGACTCTAATTTTGTCTAGTTAAAGTAGACGTGTATAAGCAAAATAGAATAAACCCGTTTGTACATTAATATCTGAGTGTGCCACAATAACATGGGAATAGAAATTAAGGCGACAAATTTGCGTAATTTTCATTAATAATATCGCTTTGTTCATTACACTCGGGCCTTTATTGCTTGCGTTTGAAATGCCACTAACAGTTAATTATTTTCGTTTAATTTCAATTTATTATCCCCTTTGAATTCTAACTCACGGGCAGACTTTTTACCCATTATTACTAATAATTTTGTATTGGTCTTATTGTTTCTCCGTATATTTACAAACAAATTAGGCTGTCACTTTCATTGTAGCGTAAAGTGCTTAATATCCTACAGAATATGGTTATTTCATATTTGCTAGTACTACCTTTCGTCCGCTACTTCGTAGGGGCGTGCTATTGTACGCCGAATTTTTAAATGGAGCCTGTTATTCCAAATCGATCAAAACAACATTTTGTTACTATGTAATTTTTTATCGCGATAATAGATTAGGTTTAAGTTAATGACAAACATCTTCAGCTTAGTCAGTAGAGCTCTATGGTTTCTACCAGCTAAGCAATCTGACTGATCTGACGAACTCGGTGGTCGAATGGTTAGCAATGGCCACTTTGACTCCGAGGTCGCGGGTTCGAGTCCCTCACAAGACAAACATTTGTGTGCATGAACATATTTGTTTGTCTTGGTCTGGGTATTTTATATGTATTATAAGTATGTATTTACAAAAAAAAATATTTAAGTACATTTATCAGTTGTCTAGTACCCATAACACAAGCTATGCGCTTAATTTGGGACTAGATGGCGCTGTGTAAATTGTCCAGAAATATTTAATTATTTATGTAAGCTAAAGTGTGATTTTCACAATAAAAAAAATGGATGGTAATCGGCTTCAGCTTTGACGGTAGGGCCCCAGCTTAAGATGGTATGACCATGTTAACCGGTGGGATGTAAGACAACGATAACAGTCACGTGACGCATAGGTCGATAATTTTCCCGGACGGCAAGAAAATAAAAGGAGGACACCCCATTGGACGTGGTGGACTAGCATCACCACGCAATAGAGAAAGCCCAGTTCCCCTTTCTGACAACCCAATATAGACTATCTTGGCGCCGAAAGATATGGAGAGCCGACCCCACCTAATGCAGACTAAAAGGATAAGAGCAAGATGATTAATGAAAATTAAATAACATCTCACAGCATAAATACAATCTAGACAGGTTTGGCATGACAAACATTAATGGCGAGATTTTATATACCTGTCATTGTTTGTTTGTTTGTAAAAACTGTATTACAATACAACGACAACAAATAGGTACATGCAAGAACAATATGTGGTACAATGGTGGACTTATCCCATCGGCGATCTCTTCCAGTCAACCATAGAATGCTCACAGGACATTGTTTTGAACAATATTATGCTTTTCTTTGGAAAAACTTGTACGTGACACGAAACAAAAAATCTTATGATTACACACTACATTATCGTGTACAGAAATTATAAAAAAAAAATCTTTTGATCATGTATTCGTGTGAATGCGATGGAAACTATCGATTTGTCTATAGTTTTCTCTGTCTATGTCTAACTGATAAATAATGTCAAATATCACTGGATAGTGATATAATAATAGTAGTTTATACACCAACACGGGAATAAGGTACAAATTATATCACGAGTGAGCATTTGGAAATCGAGCCGCACAGATATTTTGACTTGGACATATTATGATGGAGATCTCCCAAAAAATGTCATCAAATAGTGTGCCATAGCAAAAAAAAAACCGGACAAGTGTGAGTTGGATCATTCCGTACGTAGGATCATTATTATTTTGATATTTCTCATTATAAATAAGAAATAATGCGTCGAAAAAAATAAACAAAATATATTTTGTAATGTGTACATCAAGCACTTTCATATGATACCCCATTTGAACCAGTAGCTTCAATTTGAAATTTCGACACCCTATAAAAATATAGACCGTATTTGTAAGATATATTTACAAATGTATAGTTTTGAGATTTATTCCTGTACTTGTAGACTATAACGATGTTAATTGCCGAATTTCATAGTTCTAGGTCAACGGGAAGTACCCTATAGGTTTTGATACTCTTGATAATTCGAAATATGCGTTTTTTGCTGAATAAACGGCCGTAACTTTTTTTTACGTAAACTTAGCAGTTTGATTTTTTTACAACTTCATGGGACCGTAGACCTGAGTATACAGTTCAAATTTCAGTTTGATACCTCCACGCATTCTCGAGATAATGGGTCTTGACAGACAGACAAACAGACAGACAGACAGACGGACAACAAAGTGATCTTATAAGGGTTCCGTTTTTCCTTTTGAGGTACGGAACCCCTAAAAACCGTATTCAAGAGTACAAGACTGGTTATTTAGGTACAGAAGACACATAATTTGAATGCACTTTACTGTACAAGCAGCATAGATGGCCATTGTTAATATGTAACAATATGGGCTTAATGCGAATGTAGCCTATTTTGATAATCTCTATTTGTGACGACGCTTTAATATGGAAAATAAACGTTCAGCTTTAATGTTGTTCATCAGTTGGAATAGATTTGATCAACTTTTAGAAATCCGTTTTAATAGTTAATTACTTCTCTGTTATGACATCAGTTTTTTTTTCATTGTGTTCATAAGGTATATTTTTTTACACAACATTATCTAAGCCTACCAGTTCCAAACTAAGCAACGCTATGCGTACTAGATACTTAGACAAAAAGCATTCATATTATCCATAGCAAGGCAAAAAAGCACTTGTGCAACAAATCTCCGATTCGAGAATCAAACCCGCACAAGACAAACATAATTATGGTGTCAACGCGCTTGACTATTCGACTACCGAGCTAGATCACTATGCAAAGAATGTGCAAATGACTAAGACTAAGACTAATTTCTTTTCGTACCAGCAATTATCTACAAACAATTTAATATACACTTCTGGTATAATTTCGACATTATCATCTAACCCTACTTCATCATGGCAGTCTATCAAAACTTTCTTATCTGTCTGTTATGCGAAATTATTAATTTTAGTCAATTACACATATATACAACACCCTCATCAATTACATTCAAATATTACGTATTCATCAACAAATAGCCAATTTTGTAATAACCATTAATTCCACGAAGCTGAATTTATAGCGGTAATAATTTCTAAAGATCCGAAGTCTTATTAAAGCTTAATACTCTACTAGCTTTATGTTAACTGCTAGTGAAGCGTACGGTCTCACAGGATGATAGGATGTAATGAGAAAAAATATTGCATGTACCTCGCGCGTCCATATTCTGCTAATCCCCAACACGTGTCGATTTCATTCCAAGCCCAACAAGTAAGCACTTATTAATGCAAGCTATGAATGCATTGTATGACATAATTGACACCCTCATTTTCATCTAATATTTATGGCCCATCACACAGAATAGCAGTAATTTGATATTGTAGAATTGACATGGGAACTCGCTCGCATAACCTCGCCGCTTATTTTATAGTAAAATCAGGTGACTATTGTAATTTCATACACACCCATTAAAATTTCACATTTCATATTTAAATTGGCTTCAAAATTACTCTTATTACTTTATGAGTTTGGGTTTTCCAATTATAGTCATCATTTGGTATCACATGATTGCAATAAAGTAAAATAAATTATAGCTTTATATTTCATACTACTTTCAACTAGGGTTAAGAAGGATCATTACCAGTATTGTAACAATAGTATTCAATTATTATACGTATAATAATATGTACTTTGTATTGCTAGAAGCATATTGACGAGCGCGATATTGGATGAATGGCTAACAATGGGTACTTTGACTCCGAGATCGCAGGTTCGAACCCCGCACAAAACAAACATTTGTGTGCATGAACATGTCTGTTTGTCTTGGTCTCGATGTTTTCTATGTACTGTAAGTATGTCTTGACAAAAAAAATGTATTTAAGTACATTTATAAGTTGACTAGTACCCATAGTACAAGTTTTGCGCTTAATTTGAGACTTGATGGCGCTGTGTATATATATGTTGTTGTATGATTATGTGTATTATTATATTATATTATTATTGTATTTTGAAACGCCGCCTCAACTTAATTTCTTTCTTTACAGAACCAAACTTTGTTGGATCCTTCGACGTCGGCGAATATGTCTTGTTCTTCTTCCGTGAGACTGCTGTGGAGTACATCAATTGTGGCAAAGCCGTATACTCCAGGGTAGCAAGAGTATGCAAGAGAGATACTGGAGGGAAACATATCCTCAGTCAGAACTGGGCCACTTACCTTAAAGCGAGACTTAACTGCAGCATCCCAGGAGAGTTTCCATTCTACTTTAATGAAATTCGTAAGTATTACCGATGAATAAAAAATATATTACCTCATCACCAATATCATATACATTATTTTACTTTATACTACGTCGGGTGGCAGACAAGCATACGGTCAGCCTGATGTGAAGCTATTACCGTAGCCATATTAACGCTCGCAACATAAAATTTCGCTCGCGCGCAGCGGGGGCAGCAACCCCCGCTGCCAACGCAGCATCTCCTGCATTTCTGGTGACCTCACTCACTCGCAGGAATACAACAACTCTCAAAGGAATTGTTATTTAGCTGCGGTATGCTGTGAGGTGGAGGTACATTTCCCAGTCGGGCAGCTTACAATGACGCTCCCTACCTCTCTTTCCGCCAGAGCTGCGTTTGTCAGTCAGCAGGGTGCACCGCGTGCAGGTGAAGTTGGCTTTACTCGAAACTCGGCTGGTATTAAAAAAAGTTTAATTTTAATGTCTTAATACCATTCAACGAGAATTTCCTCGTCTTTCCAAATATTGACTGTCAATGTCAAGCAAATATTTAAGTTGGAAATTCAAAAGTGCACTACGATTTAAGCGACAAAGTCTAGCCGATTTCTGTGTACTCCCCAAAGGCCCGGTCCTCCCAGACTGTGTTCATCTAATATTAACGTTCGACGCTCCGGTTTCGCCACGGTTTTTCACGCGCCCCCCACTGCTCCCCTGCATAACTCATGAGAATGTAATAGGTACTCAACTGGTGAGTATTTGCTATAGGTGTGTTATTTACATGTTTGTTCGAGCGCCATTAGGAACGTTTACGCGAACTCGAGTCGAACGTTAATCGCCCGGAATAGGTTTATTTGTGTAACGACAGTTGCAGGTGTGCAAATCTGTGTAAGCGGGGGTCAACTGGGGACTTTTGCAACTGTTTCTACTCGTTAATCGATTACTCTCAATTTGCACTCGAATCGAGTAAAGTGATTTCATATTTAATTTAAGTACCTGTACCGCACAATTTTCAATCTAGGTATTTCTATTTCAATCTTATTATCAATTTTTTAGTGAAATTAATTTTTCGCCATGATTATACTGCTGGATCCTGTCTTCCCCAATGCTTTGTGCCATATGCGATCTTCCGCTTATCGCATCCAGCCGCTTTCTTGAGCTCATCGGTCCATCTAGAGAAGGGGCGTCTCACTCTTCGTCGCACCATACACGGCCTCCACACTAGGACCTTCCTCCTCCATCTGCCACCACTGTCATACGGCAGATGTGGCCGGCCCACTGCCACTTAAGTTTCCTGACTCTGAGAATTTCTTCGTTTCAGATTCGATCTCTTGGAGAAACTCCAAGCATAGCCCGCTCTATCGCTCGCTGTGTGTCATTTAGATTGTGAATCTCTGCACCGTAGGTCATAGCGAGTAGGACGCACTGATTGAATGATTGTCTTCAACCATTGGGGTATACCTGCGGTGAGAATATGCCGAAACGTTCCAAAAGCTGCCCAGCCCAGTCGAATGCGTCTATCAATCTCTTTGTTGAAATTACCCTAGCCCAGCTGTATAGCCTGTCCGAGGTAGAGATAGTCGTTAACCAGTTCAATAACTGCATTGATGCATGATATCGGACTAGAGATGATGAGGTCCTTGTATTTTACTTTCGTTTTATCAAAATTCATCCTCTGCCCCACGGATCGAGAAATACCATTGCGAGTGTTTAGCATTCGACTGCCCTGAATTTTCAGCCAAGTCAACTTTTATTTGTCTTAACAAATAATAACGATGTAGTGATAAGACCAGTGATAGGTACAGTAGTTTTTTTCATAAAATTCATGTTGATGTGTCAGATTAAATGCCAGAGCAGTGAATTCGGCAGTTTTGTGGACGCAATATAGAATAAGTTATTTTTGAAATTTTCTTATATTCACCTTTTCTGATATTCCTTAAAAAGGGGGGAAGCATAAAAAAGTAGACACTTTTCCTCTTCCTCTTAAATCTGCTGCCATGGAACTAAAAAATCATAGCTTAAGAGACTTGAGATTGTGGTTCTTTCTCTATTACTTTTCTCGTATAATTTTTTTTAGTTTCCTTACTAGTCTATATTTAATTTTATTCAGGCATATCGCATATTATTGCAAAAGTAGTTTTTAACAATAACCCGGAATATAAATAAACCGCAGCATTTAAAGTGTCCAATAAAATATTAAAAATATTTCATTGTATTCTCGAGGGAAGTTACTGAGAAAAAATTCAATTTCTACTGTGTTTATGAACAACGATTTTTTTTCTATTTTTTTACAAATGGCGTCGCTAGTTCGCTGCATACAGGCCCTTAAGTTTCCAGCCAATAATAAAAAAAATCACAGTCACGAGTCTAATTTGCTCAGGGTACAAGTTATTAAACATTTATACACATTTTGTACTGCTTCTGAATTGCATACTTTCTGAAATACTAGAGTGACCTGTTTTCTGGAAAAACTAATTTAAGCCGAGATTATTAAGGATCTATTAAAAGTTCTATTTTAATAATTAGTTGATAAAATAGTTCGCCTTTTATGAAATTAAACAGTAGTACGCGTAACTGTGTTGCACTTGCTGTCGCGTGAAGATTAGATTTAGTGTATGTACAAAGCTGTGCAAAATTTTAATGTATTTAACTTTATGTCGTGTACGACAAACACTGAGTGAACTCCTTTGTAAAATCGTTCATTCAAAGTGACGTTAATAATTCCAGAAACTAGTTTAATTGTTGCTGCAACTTTCGGTGACATCGAGATATAAAGTTCACCCACAATTATAACAATTTGATAGTCAACTCCCATAACTTTGGCCAACTAAGAACAGATTAGACATCTTGACAGTACTTGATAAATTTTAGCTTTAGTTCACTTATCATTTCAGACGTAATTTAAATTTTAATTACATGAGATGATACTTATCTAGTCGCTTACAACGAAATGAGCAACTTCTAATTTTATATTCTCATTTTTAATAAAATTAACTTTTTAATTTTATGATGTTTGTAAAATTCTTTGTCATTTCAATAGACATTTCCTCTTAGCAACTCCCTCTCCTACTTCCTCCCCTTATCTTTTGTTAATGGGGGAACTTGTACTTCAATATGTTTTATCGAAATTACATCTTTTATTAATGCTTCCAGCATTTTAATTAAAGTAATAAGTATTTTTCATAACATGTAAATTGTAATTAATCTCTCTCATCCGATTTCATCGAAATATACATATATAACTGTGCTATATCCAATTTTATTCAAAATTGTAAATCAGTTTTCGAGTTTTTACATACTGTATCCAGGATTCGCGATAATACAATAATTTGAAAAATGAATATCTTGACGAGAACTTTTTCAATGAAAGGTATTTTTTTATTTATATTTTAATTGAACATCGATATTCAATATTTTATGGTCTGATTACCCTGTTTTAAATATATATTTTTTTCTTTAACAGAGAGTATCTATAAAGTACCTGGAGATGACAGTCGCTTCTATGGAGTGTTTACAACTGCTTCCACCGGACTCATGGGTTCTGCTATCTGCACCTTCACCATCGGAGACATACAGAAAGCTTTTGAGGGCAAGTTTAAGGAGCAGGCCACCTCCAGCTCGGCCTGGCTCCCTGTCATCAGCAGTAAGGTCCCAGAACCCAGACCTGGAACTTGTGTCAGTGATACAGCATCATTGCCAGATACGGTGCTCAATTTTATCAGGTATTGCATTAATATCTAGATATGATACAAATTGTATAGCTTTTTATATCTTAGATTACCATAGATCTTATAGTAGAACATTCTAGGTACAAATAAGCAACAATTAGAATATTGGTTAGTACAATAAGCTAATGCGAACATTGTTGTACTTTTAAATAGGTACGTTTGTTTAATTATCAAATTGAAAAATAACGTAGTTGAGTTTCTTGTAATCCAATTATAATTTGCCATTACGGGTACAACATTCGTTTGTTACATTCCAAACTTACATACATAATAACAAACAGTGGTAGTAAAATTTCAAAGGCATTGTTCCTTCCACCCCTCATTAAAATAAAAAGCACGAGCGATGCACCGAATTAATTTATTTTCAAGAACGACCGAGCGTCGAAAGCTAAAAAAGAACAAAAGCAGGACTGTCGTTATTGTAACAAGCGCGCCGGACGTAAACAAAGTAGAAAATCGTCACTTAAAAACGTGAAACACGATCCTTCGGGTCTTCAGCGATTCCAGAATTTCCACGCTCATTGAAATCCACAGGCACTTTTATCCTGGCGACACGTCCTGTTAATTATCCGACGCTCTCACTCCGAGAGCGTTCAATTATTTTTTTTCCCCCGCTTTCCACGATCCTCATGTGGAAACGTTGAGATTTTAACACTTCACCTGAACCAGTCTGCTGAAAATAGTATAATAACTTTTATTCACGTCCCAAGTGTAGGTTTTAATTAAACGAATGAGGTATTTTGTTGTGGGCGCAGTAAAGGGTTTTATCTGCGGCGTTGCACGACACGACATTATCGCGAGTATGGCGCGACGACGCGCGGCTGTCGCAATGCTGTCGGTTGTCGTGAGTGTCATTGTTATCAACATGCCCATAATGTTTCCGCCGATACGCCTCGATGACTCTCCTTTATTAGAAACCTTTACACTCTGGGTCGTGGAATGAATATTGGTTTAACTCGACCTCGTTCAGGTTCTGAGTCTCCGGCTAATATAAGATATTGAAAATCATGTAATTTCATTTACGATATCGGATGAAATAACAGCTACTCACAATGTTTCACAATTATAACTTTTGTCCTGTAAAAGGGACTAAACTAAAAACCGCGATGCGATGTAGCAACGCGAATTTCCAACGTCATGTGACTCCACTCCCGGCAGGTCCTTTATTTTCGGCGATATTAATGCTGATATATTTTTGAACCGTAATACATAAGAGCAGAATAATCGCGGAAAAAAAAAGTATTCTCTATTAATCCAGAATATAGCGTAATTTGTTGAGGTGTTTACAAGGGACATAGTAACAAACAGCCATGAATCAATTTCGCATTTGTAATATTAGCAGGATACGTACTAATAAATGTCTAGCGCTAAAGTCAAGCGACATCTATGAGAACGAGTATATCGCGACGATATTATCGTCATCTCGTATCGCTATGACAACTCAACGAGCGTCTGTTCCTCTACAACCGGCGGTATTATCCTAACGAATATTCATCCCTATATGCCACTCCTAAGCTTAAGTTATTCTATTAATATGATAGTATAATACTCGTAAAAGAGGAATAATCTCGCCTACTACTAAAGAACTAACAAAATATTTAATTTCTCAGGTCCCACCCGCTAATGGACAGCGCAGTGTCTCACGAAAATGAGAAGCCGATTTATTACAAACGTGACCTGTTCTTCACACGGCTCGTCGTGGACAGGGTCAAAGTGGAAATGCAGGGTCATCAGCTCGATTACACTGTCTACTATGCAGGCACCAGTAAGTTTTTTTTTTCTGTGCATACGTTGAATGATCCTAATACCTTGCTCATAAATTATGTTTGGAAGGATCTTTCATTATACAAACATTTTTGGCTTAGGTGCAAATGATTAATTATAAAAATAATTTCTTATGTAGATGAATAATGTCACTAAATAACAATTAAATAAGTATTAATCCGCTTGACCATTTCATGAAATGGTTGTATTTCTTGATATAATTAGTTAATTATATAATGAAATACGGTCATATTGTTTAATCATCAACGTTTGATGATAATTCACGTTTGGCCATATATGTGATATCGAAGATAAATAAATAAATAAATATTTCTGGACAATTTACACAGCGCCATCTAGTCCCAAATTAAGCGTATTATGGGTACTAGAAAACTGTTAAATGTACTTAAATGCATTTTTTTTTTTGTAAATACATACTTATAATACATAGAAAACACCTAGACCAAGACAAACAGACATGTTCATGCACACAAATGTTTGTCTTGTGCGGGAATCGAACCCGCGACCTCGGAGTCAAAGTGGTCATTGCTAACCATTCTACCACCGAGCTCGTCGAGAAGATTTAAGAAAAATTCAAATAAAACAGAAACTTATATAAATATTTTTTTGTAAATACAAAAACTATTTATTACAGTTTGAACTATACGCATAATATTTAATACATTGAATGTACCTATTATAAATATTAAATTTATAATATTTATTATTATAAATATTAAAAAATTACATAAATAGGAGATCTCCGAAAACAGTTATTATAAGGAAGTAAAATTCTAGTATTGTGACGGAATGACATTATTTCACTTTACTTAAAGTCCTTCCATTGGTGCTTTAATATTTTATTTTTATCATAGGTATTGTCCGCTGCCATGATATAAATCAAACAAAACAACAAAACAAAGCTATATCAGCGCCTCTAACGGTGGATAATGTAATTATTTTACGATTATGATCACAATGTTTACCTATATCTTGAACCGCTCGTAGCTGTTCACGTCGTCAAACGTTGGTTTATTTATTCATTTGGCTAGGCCATATCATGATTCGATACTTTAAGTTCTAATTTAAATAATAATAATTAGCATCAGTAACTTCTGACATACTTGGCAATATCAAATTATTATATGTAGTACCTCTCAGATCAGTCGTTGGATAGATGCAGGACGGTGTCATTGGACCGGTTACGCTAGCAATTGATTGAAAAAAGCTTTGTTCCGCAGTGGACATCACTAGATCGAAATGACGATGAGATCAAACTCCATCAGTCCATTAAGAAACACGTAAAATAACTGTTATTTATAAAACAATTCACCAACACACAAAAATGTTAATCTAAATTCGCAAAACCCAGTCAATTTATATGAAACAGTCGTATATAACAAGCAATCCAATGCAGAGCACTTGAAACAATCAGCGCATTCCGAAACGCAGCGTTCAGAACAATCACGGACACGGCACGAAGCACGACATAAAATTTCATAAAAGCGAATTAAAAAATGCCTGCCTACTGGGAAATTAAAAAGAGCGAAAGTGGCACAAAGGCTATAATTCGTCTCGCCAGTGACGGCTGGACGTTCGGACTCGTCTGGCCACCTCGTCTGGATGCCATCGGATTTCCACCACACATGACTCATGCATTTAACTATGAAACAGGGGATTTTGCTCAAAACACGAAAAACCGATTATACCTCTTGTTTCTAACGAAATGGCGTGCGAAACATCTATACTTTAAGCGCTTTTTTGTTTACCTCAATTTATTGACTTAAAAGCTCGCACTAAAGCCCTCGCTGCAGGTGCCTGTTTATGTTATTTGTGCAACAATATAAGATGATTGAACTGTGCTAATGACGTGAAAATTTTATATTGAAAAATTCTTATTATGAACTTAAATTTGAACAATATTTTTTATTTACTACTTCATTTTTGTAGCACTGAATATTAAGCTAGAAAGTTTTGTTATATAAATTATGTATTAATTATAACAAACAGCTGTTGCATTAATTTTCACTATGGTATTCTCAAATCATATAACTACTTTTTGGGGTGTAAGAGGTTCATGAACATCTTTGAACCAAAGCCAATTTCACCTGCACGTGGTGCACCCTGCTGACTGACAAACGAAGCTCTGGCGAAAAGAGAGGCAGGGAGCGTAATTGTAAGCTACCCGACTGGGGAATGTACCTCCACCTCACAGAATACCGCAGCCAAACAACAATTCCCTTGAGGGTTGTTGTGTTCCTGCGAGTGAGTGAGGTCACCAGAAAAGAAGGAGATGCTGCGTTGGCAGCTGGGGTGGCGGCGCGCAAGTGATATATTATGTTGCGAGCGTTAATACGGTTACGGTAACCGCTTCACATCAGGCGGGCCGTATGCTTGTCTGCCACCCGACGTAGTATAAAAAAAAAATATTTATAGAAAAAAAAATAGCGTCCGTTGTCTGTTTTCAAGCGAATAAATGACAAAATAAAAATTTATATTTACACCGTTAGTTATATTCCTACAACATGTATTCAGTATACATTCTTGAAATCCAGACATTAGTTATAGCGCACCCCGGTCACTCCATACAAATGTCGCGTCGGTAATTACTACATAAACAACAATGTCAGTGCAGAGAGAGAGAGAGAGAGCGTGTGTGCGTGCGACACCATACAAACTGTTCCAGATTCGTCTCAGAGGGGAAGTGAGGTCGATGCGAGAGATTAGCAGGGAGTGGCCATACTGTAATAGTACTATTACTTATAAACATATAAGAAATAATATAAATTATCTCTACTAACATAGATATAAGTATATTTTGTATTACTAACAAACTATGGGTCGATACCGAAATAAATGATTATTATTAATACTTATACTGTGGTTAAATTATGTGGTATACCTACGTTTACAATAGGTCACAGTTTTCGTCGGATGTAAGTACGCCTACGCAACGTAGCGGCAGACAGGCAGTCGGTCAGCACGTAGCCGACTCGGTGTAGCCGTAGACTACAGAGGCCCACGTCACATTTCCACTAGCGTATAAATTCGACCGCCCGCCGCCGCCGCGTCGCTCTAAACAACGCTCCAAGTGGTAATTTTCGCCTGTGTTGTTGCAATTTTCGCCAATTTTCCTCGAAATCGTTCCCGACCGAACCGCCCTGCCGTGGCTGCGGACTGGATTAAACTCACGTAGATATCTAACGAAGGGGGGTTCGTTTACGGAACAACTTTTACGAAAGGCGAGCTCCGTTCGAGTTGGCGTTTGAAATGCCTGTGTGTGGAATATTAAATTGTTTAAACGTTACCTTTGACGCTCCCTCCCGTTCTATAACCACGTACCGTTATAATTACTCTAACTTAATCTGCACGATGTAACTTTGTTTCCGCGGTCCGTGAGTAGCTGCGCTCCCAGCGGTGCACACTCTTTGCACCCAATCGCAGAATTCAAACTGAAACGCAATAAAGTGTTTAAGCGCTAGTTTACTGCGCTCGTGACAAAGGCGAACAATAAATGGTTTCGTGTATTCAAACCGCAAAGAGGAAAAAGAGGAAGAGCCCGTAAATCCGAAGCTCTCTTAGTTCACTATTATTTACACTCGGAGCGCAAAATAAGTTGCACGAAATTCCGTCACAAAGAGCTCGAGGCGTCCCGTGAAAAAGGACAGTTTACTCTTTCAATAAAGAGTGAGCTCGTGCGCTGGCGTCTACGGCTGCGATATTGCCTCCCCGCTTAGCCCATTTCGAGTGCTTACCGCGTTATAATATGCATTAAACTGCACCGGCGGAAAGTTGTACCGGCGCGGCGGTCGAGGTGCAACCCGACAATGAGAAATGAGCGTATGATGCTCCCGCAATGCGGGCTGCACTCGTCTCATTCCATTTGTTTTATCGTGCCTAAATCAGTGTTGCCAGACAAGTTCAGAACGCCCCGCCCCGAGGTTGATAAAAGTTTGACAGCGACTGTCATGTACACACCGAGAGCTCGTGTTTGTCAATGGAGGGTACAGAGGTATCAAAGACGTTAAGAGTATTTAGAAGTTAACGAAGTTAATTAAATTCCCCGAGTTAGACGTCAACGCCGCGACTCTTTAGTATCAAGGGCGCCTTTGTAAACAAACGAACATAATAATGTTCACATATCGCGCGAGTACAGTCTCTGTAACAAGAAACTCGAAACGTAATTACTACGCGTTTGTTTCGAGTACAAAAGGAACGCACCTCCGCATTTTTAATGCGCCCTCTAGAAAAAGTTAGGTTTGGAAAAAGTTGGGGATAACATATGGGAATCAAATTGCAGACTGGGCGCACGGGTTAGCTTTGATGGCACATGCGGCGGTCGGGTACTATTAAAAACGATTTAAAATTCACAGTGGGCTTGACGGTCGAGTCGCCGCTGGAACGTTATAGCCATTTGATGACATAATTATATCAACTCATGCTCTCAAATTGCTTCGGCCTTTGATGTTTTGAAATTTAGTTCTACAAATGTTTCAGCATATTTAGCGCGCTGCGCACTCATGTGAATAAATAGAAGTAGACGAAATTTCCAGTCTCCAATCGTATTATGTACAGTATTCGCGTATTCGTAAAGGCAGTATGTTTTATGATTCAAAATTACAAGCTATAGGAAAACCAGCAATAACTCATTTTAGAAGTATCAGAACAAATCGTTAAACATTATTCTAAACTTTTCGATGCGGCTTTATTTATGCCAAGAGAATAATGTAGGTAATAATTTACAAAATAACTTACCATGCATAAAATGTAGCGATACGCATCGAATATCGGTCTTATAAGTATCGGAAACCCATTTGCTTAAGTGCATGAAGTCCAAGTTTTGCCATAAACATGAAATGCGGTGCGGCAAAATGATATGTTAAGGTGTAGCAAGAGGTATTTCGCTCGAAATAGAGACGGTTTATTGCAGGAGCTTCTGCTGCGCTGCAATCGCGAGGAGTTAGAGGTCTCCCGGAGCGAACACGAGTTTCCTGAAACAGTGTATCCCCGGGCCTCATCGACGTTCATGGCCCACAAGACGAAAATGAACGATATTTATTGCCAAGTTACGATACGATATGCTGGCACAGAATTTCCAAAGTAATTTATAGTTTGAAACACCTCGCCTTTTACCGTGTGCCACTCCACTTTGTAACTATATACCTTTAACTTTGTTTAAAAGCCGATAAGTATCCTGCGCTACATTTGTTTTAACATTGTTTATTGTAATTACAAGTTATTTTTGTGATAATTTAGATTCATGCAATACATCAATGCAAATATGTATGTAGAAACATGTAGGTAACGACATCGAATTTTGTCATAAAACGGCTGTGTATAATTACAGCTAAATCAATTTTAAATAACCCGTAACAAAACAAAATCCAATCACAAATCCATCGCGGGCCTCGCCGGCGATTTACAAAACGATTGCGCCTTTACACAAACACAAAACAATTAGTTATACCTATAATTAGCATTCGAAACGCGTCCGTCGAGAATAAACATTGATTTTTTATTCCCCCAAAAGTGGAGGGTGAGGCCGTGGTCCCGGACGGGATCGGGAATACTAATGTGTTCACTTTTGAACGCTTATTCGCGCCCCGATAACGGCGCCCAACGTTTTTTGCATAAAACATCTCATCAAAGGATTGCTTAGGTCCCGCAGTATATTGAATATCAAAAGGTGCAGGAACGAGAAAGTTTCGGAGGTGCGCGCGGTCGCGGCATCCCTAATGCCGGCCACCGTGAAAGCCTTCTTTAAAAATACACCTTTGAAACGTGTTTGGAATAACCGCCCGCTTAACCGGTACGCAGTTATTCGCATCTCAAATATAATATTTATGGGATAAATAAACGTTGAACCGTTTGTTTTGATATCGGAATAAAATATGACGAGTGAATGCCACAATACATTTCGTTTATATTGCCATTTTAAGGATTTGTTAACCGAATTGATCCGCTGATGAAATGGTTTTTCTCGGTTGTTTTATTTTAAGAACACTATAATCCGGAAATGACGCATCCATTTGAAAAAATAAACATAAGAAGCAATCAATATATTGTTAACTTCAGATCGTCATACAACGATGTATGGAATGAATCGGCACAGACATGTAAATAAATAACAATGTCTAAATCAAATACTTGATATTATTTTAATTACGAAAGGTATTGTTTTATTATCTGATTATTAAAAAAAGACCCATATTGGCAAGTTTCTTTGAGCATTTCTTCTTCGCCACTGGTCATAGCGAAATGCACGTAGATAATAAAAATGTCAATAAAATATGAATATTATTTATAAAAAGTGTCTAAGTGCCCACCAGGGCCCAATATAAGGTCTGAATAAATAAGTTCATTTCATTGTGCTAGATTTTTAATGGACAGTATAGTATTAAAGACTGTAAGGAACACAGAGACAAAAATGAGTAATTTTCTTTATTCGACTATAAAACTAAACTTAAGATGCTGCAAAGTTTTAAAAAATATGCTTCAATAAATTCTTCAGAACTATATACTTCCAAATTTTTGTTTGACACAGTTGGCATTAGCTTCAGATTTTATTTTTTTTATTTTATTGTAGTTGCTACCTCTAGTTTAGAGTGGTAAGATATAAGAGAATATTGATTAATATGTATGTCTCTATCTACATCCAAACCCTAACAATATTCTATAACCGTCTACCTAAATTTGCCTGATAAAATTGAAGCATTGTTTACCTCTGCCTAAACCATGAGGTGGAAAATGACACGAGACTTTGTTTGCTTACGTGCTCGTATAACCTTTCTAACCTATTATTACACTGAAAATAGCTATCGCTTTACCTTCACATTCAAGTCTAAGAATAAGGCACTTATCCCATCGCCGACGGTTAACGGAGAGCGAGTAGAACTAGCAACTAGCGATGATGATCAACAAGAACCGAGGATATAAGTTCGGTTAGTTTGTCGCTGGTATTTTGACTGTCAACGGAATATCTTACATCTGATAACCTCACTCATTCGCAGGACCTGAACAATTTTCAAAGGTATTGTTATTAGGCAGCGGTGTTCGGTATTGATATGACCTACCTTTCTATCTTATAATAGATTTTTAGTCCGTCCGTATGTCACAGCCACTTTTTTCCGAAACTATAACAACTATACTGTTGAAACTTGGTAAGTAGATGTATTCTGTGAACCGCATTAAGATTTTCACACAAAAATAGAAAAAAAAAACAATAAATTTTGTAATCATTTTTTTCTAAAATGTTTGCGCGAGAGACACTTCCAAAGTGTTAAAATGTGTCCCCCCCCCCCCCCCATGTAACTTCTAAAATAAGAGAATGATAAAACTAAAAAAAATATATGATGTAAGTAGTTTTTTTTTAAAACGTCATAAATCGTCGTAAACCGCAATTTACGTTTTATTCAATCAACTCAAATATAAAAATAAATTACAACGAACTACAAGAACTGTTATATATGCTACTTGCTGCTACGGAACCCTTCATGAGCGAGTCCGACTCGCACTTGGCCGCTTTTTTTTGTATATCTTTTATTGGTTCGGAATCTATATCAATGATGCGTTTCTTGAGCAAGTAAATAGCTAGCTAGTCGCTTCCTCGTCGGCGGTGGGACAAGTGCCTATTAGGGTGTTTATAGCAACATTGGGGTACATATAGACAACTCGTCAGTCCGTAAAAGACTACAACAAACATAATTATTCATATCGATTTGAGTCATAAATAGCATTAAAACGGGTCAGGGGGCGCAGGCCGATTCTTTGATAGTCGCATAAAATTTCGAGCGACGAATCTCGTAAAAGTCGGCCGAGTGCTCGTAGGCAAACGTTAAAAAGCCGCGTTCTTCGATTTACGGCACCTATAAAATACATATTGCGATCCGTGATAAAAGTTCCTGCCGAATTCGCTCATACCGCCAATCGGAAAATTTATCTGCTATGTTTTACAGAGACGAATAGGTTTAGTTTTATTTTATTATATTTAATACGTATTTGTTGTGATTGAGTGTTTAAATGAATATGATACCATTAAATTATTCACAAGTAATGAAAGGAGATAATTTTTGAGCCGTTTTTGTGAAAATGGCACATACAGTTAGTGTAAAACAATTTATGATTATGTGAAGAATTTTGTTAATTGCTTGTTTTTAGTCACCAATTCCGCTAATTAATACTCGTCTGCATCTATTTGACTTTTCGACTCCGGCTGTATATCAACTACATCTCCATCCTGCCTAGCATGGGTACCGCCATAAATTGAAATATCAGATACTAGTGTACCTTTGAAAAAGAAAATAGCAATTATTATTATTTCTTTATCCTTCTAATCACACCATAAGCTTCATGACTTTGAAACGCGCTGCCTGAATCACTTAATTTCGAATAAATTAAATTTCCAATACTAACCTAACCTTCACCTGCAGTTGCTACTCCCATCAGACGGCCGGCAAAGCCTACTAACTAAGGCGCTTATTGCGTGTCGGCAATGGTCAGAAACTAGCTCTACACATTAGCCGGCAGACGGCAGATTTTATTTATATAGTCCGCAGCTTCATCGCGCTTAAACTTCTTCTTCCTAGTCGTGCACTCTTGGCAGAGTGGTCATAGTCACAACTCGGTCGGTTCTTGTATATGAGTCCTCGTTGCGAGTGATATGTCCAAAGAACTTAAGGATTCGTAATTTCACAGTCGACGATAATCTCTCTTTGATGTTGAGTTCTTTCAAGATTGAAACGTTGCGGACCATGCGTTGAAACAGTCCACCAGAGTAAAAAGCTGACAGCTGTCAGACAGCAAAGTTAAGCTCTGCATATTTTTATTTTTAAAATATTTATTACACGCCATAGTAAGCTCATATTGTGCAATTGTGTTAATAACAGTGTGATTTGAAAGTGGAAATGAATTCAGACATAGACTGTAATGCCAAAACGTTAGAATAGCTACCTAAAAACTGTGCAGTGACAGAGTGAACAAAGTAAACAAAAAAAGTTATAATAAAGTAAAGACTATGAATCTCCTATTAATAATACGTAAACAGTGATAAATAATAGAAATAATACATAAAAGTATTGTTCTAGCTTAAAAACGAAAACGAAGAAAGTCTCCATCCCCATCCATCCAGAACATTTACTTTATGTATGTCAAATTTACCTTCCTAAGTAATGTAGCATTAAGCATTTAGTGGCGTGTAAGTAGCTCACCATGATCTTTAGAGCCAAAGCCAAGCTCATCTACACGTGGTGCACTCTACGGACAAGCGAAAGAGGCTCTGGCGAAAGAGAGGTAGGCTACAGCGTATTTGTAAGCTGCACGATTAGAGAAAATATCTCCACCTCATAGAATACCGCAGCCAAATAATAACTTCATTGAATGTTGTTGTGTTTCTGCGAGTGAATGAGATTACCAGAAAGGAAGGAGTTGCTGCTTGGCAGCGGGGGTGGCGACTCGCGAACGATATTTCATGTTGCGAGCGTTACTATACCTACGGTAACCGCTTCACATCAGGCGGGATGTATTCTTGTCTGCCACCATAAAAAAGCAGTCATCGCAGCTTATGAACTCTTGCAATACAGTCACACGTTGCAGTCTTAAGTGTTAATAACAGTTAAGAATATTATAAGGAGCTCGATGGCGTCGTTGCGCGTGTCAGTCTAATCAAATGTTTGTTTGTTAGTTAAGCAACGTCGACCGTAGCCTGTCCATGAATGGGATTATTTATCTCGAGCTCCCCCGTGCTCCGGAGCCGTTGGTCTCAGCTGTTATCATTAGATGATAGTCGTTAAGATAAGTCAGTGACCCTTAGGCGGCTCGAAAACATTGACCTCCACCAACTCGCCGTTGAGCAGCATAGTGCAGTATGCTCTAAACGCCCTTCGTTGAGGGGATGCACGTATTCCAGTAGTGAGATGAATAAGCGTTGACGACGACTATTTAAAAAATATCTTGAGTACTTTACATACTACACGGTTATGCAGAATAAACTCCACAAAACGGCTTAATGTGAACATTAGGCTGTTTAAGGAAATCCCGACTCTCACGACTCTAACTGGGAAACGTACGTTAAACGTGGACTTTTTTATGAAAAGCAATAAAGATGTTAGAGCTACTTTGTGTTTGGGAATTTATACCACTTGGAGGAATAAAACTTATATTGTTCGGGGATTGCAAAAAAAAGTTTTCACTTAGGCCTGTCGATGCGAAATGTTTATTGGATTGTGGGATTATTCTTTTTGAGACAGCTATTGGGAGGCCGCGGGTCGTAATCGCCCTCGAGAAATATACTACTAATATCATAATCATGTAGACATGCTTACAGGAAGTTTACATGTTTATTTTATAGAAACATCCACCACAACTAATGTTGCAGATTCATAATTAGGAATGATGGAGCAGGATTACAATTTGCGTGATTTAGTTGATTTTGTGAATTAGATCAATATAATTAATAAAATTATTGTAATTTTAACAAAAAAAAAACCGACTCCAAACATTACTCTACAATTATTTACACAGGCTGATAATGGTGATGAAAAACATATGGGACCAACCTGGAAGTAATAAAAAAAGTTTTTTTCAAGTCTGTTTATAAATCATGGAGTATTTAAGCAACAAACATTAAAAAAAAATACAGCCGAATTTATAATCTCCTCCTTTTTTGGAGTAGGTTAATAATACTACGATCTACGTCAATAACGTAATAACGTAATAATGCGACCGCCGGCGATTTCGTTCGTGTGGGTTTCATAAAACAATCAACTCTGCTTTTACTCGGCTTTTATATCAAGACGAAACTCGGAAGACTAACTAATAAATCTTATTATGTAAATTTTTGCACTGTAATAATCTTTGTGCCTACTTGTTAATATGTGTAACAATATAATATATGTTATTAGAACTAAAAAAAGAAGCATACACCACACATTTAATATGTTTGATTTAAGTAATGTAAACTCTAAATGTAATTCATTAAAAAGCTTTGGGGAAGGTTAATGTATATCCAGTGGTGGATAAATGCTGATGATGCTGAATAACAAAACCAAGTTTAACTATTAACCAATCACTAACACAACCAACAACCACAAATCAACATTGCTTATTCGTTCATTGTGTAAAAAAAGGATCCAAAGAGACTAAGCCTATATAAATAACAAAAAGTATAAATACGAAACAAAAGATACTTAATCCAGCCGTCATACGAATGAAACACTAATTTATACGTTTGCTAACATTTGCTAAACCAGTATTCGGCGTTTGCTTACAAGATTTTCTCGTAGGTTTTCCTTCACAATTTCCTTATGAAATCCGTTATTGTTAGGAGCGGACCGTAGGGAGCGGACCCGTTCGCTACCAATGTGGGATTGTTTAATTATTTTGCTCGGCCCGACCGTGATCGGAATTAATGGCTATAACTAAAGATATTTATAAACCCTAACGAAGGATTAGAGATCGAACGTATACGAGTATATTGCGCCCAACTCGAATTACAACAGAAAATGCCCAATCAGATCTGCCGGCAAACAATTTTCTAAAAAGGTTTCGGTATGTTTAAAACAAATATTCTATTAAATGACTCAGTATTTTTCAAGTCAATTAGTATTGTTACATTTTCTGCTGCGTAATTTTTTCAATGGTTTTTATATTAAAAAGAAAAATGTATATTGATATAATATAATAAGATATGAGTAGGTACCTATAACATGAAACAGATACAGAGTTTGTACATTGATTGTTTTTTTTTTCACAAAATGTATAGACAGTATGGACACATCCAAAGACACCGTAATGATAATCATCACGGCGTCATGGTTAACCTTGCCTTATACTTACCAACAACGAAGCGTACTCGTGGAACAACACCACCTGGTTATCAACGGTAGAAAAACAACTAAAATATGCTCATTTACACAAAGACATCGCACAAAACCGTACTGAATGGAAAAGTCGGACAAGGAAGGCCATCACCAAATAAATGGGGCCAAGTAAAAGAAAGAAGCAGAAAATGTAGAGGATACTTAGCACCTAAAAGGAGCCAGAACAATGCGTTATCATAGTGAACCCAGACTTACTTGATACAGGCAGAGAACAATCGAAAACGTTAATACCGTTAAAACCGTTTAAGTTCTTAAATAATGCATATCATTTGGCTGTAAATAGTTGTAGGTAAGTGTAGAAGAAGTGTATAGAAAAAAAATCAAATAGTGTATCGAACAATTTCCTGCAAAAAGTGAGAGACGATCTAAATTGTATATACGGGAAGAGGGCCCACCATACAATCCCACCACTGTATCTCCTGTGTAGCCAGGATTAACAGCGGCGACGGCCAAAAAAGGCAATGAACAGTGAAGTCCATTGCAGTCTCAGGGGTAAAACTACGGCTGCCTTGGAACTCACAACGAATTTAATCAGAAGACATTAGTAGGAGTAGGAAGCTTTTGGAATTTGACTTCCCCTCTTAGCAATGTGAGAGACAGTAATATGGCAAATAAGGCATTAAAAGCCTAAAGAGATGGCTAGTCAAGTGAAGCTCAACTGCCGTGCACCACGGATTTTAAGTATCTAACACTATTCGAGTCCTAAAACATTGAGTTGTTACCTAACACGTCGATTCCAATAATATGAATTGTATATAATTAATTATCAGTATTTCGGCGTTGCAAACTAACTATACGAACTGTTACGCGACGAAGCTTGAGAGTCTTTTTAAAAAAAAACTGATTAATTTCGCGTAACGGATTTATTCTGGGATTACAATTAATCACTTCAACACAACAGAACATTAAGTATTATGAACATAAAATATTATAAGGAATATATCTTTAGGCAACCGCTCGGAAAGAAAGTTGAAGACGGACTGGCAGCCGAGCTTGCTCCCAGACAGGCTAAGGATAGAGATTGCTTAGCAAGCTCGGAGGTTGTGTATAGTCAGCACTAATGCCAACATATATAGGATATAACACCTCCCCCTTTAAGAGGGGACTTTGGGGTACATTCAAAGTCTCCATTTAAATTCTAGTTCTAAGTGGAGCAACAGGGTTGGTCATTTCTATTTCAGGGTCATGTATGTCTGTTGTGTCTTCTATTTCAGGAGTAGGTTGGTGCCTTGGCTTATTTATACTAAAATTAAATTTGAAGGGACGATTGCTGCCGGATTTACAAATTTTCTTAAAAATAAAGTAAAATAAAAATGCTAAAAATAAACTTAACAATACAATAGTTATTACAGAATAGTGTGTCCCATATTTCACAATATGCAAGTTTTGCTGATATTCTAAAGCCTCTAAGTCCTTTAACAGGGATTTGATCTTTGCATTACCCTGGGGACCGAAATCATCTAGGTCTATATTTTGTAAATGTACAGAGGGTGCATTAATTGTAAGCTTGTTTAGTTTAACAGAGTTACAGCAGGTGTCATTAATTATATTAAAATCAGGGAAACGGTTAATGGGTGAGGTTATGTTCAAAACATTGTACTTTGGTCTTAATGTAGTACTTTTACAGTAGCCTATACAATTCTTGGGTATAGTGAGTATACCAGTACCCAAAACATTCGTTTCATATAATTCAGAATTTAGACAGTCAATTGTTATTCTTACAGGCTTTGATTGTACATAAATCCACTTATTATTCACTAATGGTTTCCAAATATCTAGTGTTCCTAATATCACTCTCGTTTCGCACTGGGAAGGTTTCTCACTATTTACTTTTGTTAATAATTCACTTTCACATATTGGCCTTGCGTCAGAAGAATACACATTTCCGATGTCACATATGTAGTAACCGGGGGTCACTTGTTTGCAGGTATTAAGGTCATCCAGGGTACAATAATACGTTTTGTCTTTGGTCATCGCTATGTATTTGCTAGTTGGTGTAATTAAGTTGAAACTATCTGGTTCCTGAGAGTTATATGGCATTGGTAATGCAATATTGTGAAAAAGTACATACTCTCTATTATTTACTAGCGGTACTTGCAATACAAATACAATCCTATTACTAACATAATAACATACTAACTTAGATATACTTGAAATAACATGTACTGAATTAATATCTAGAGTTACAGGTAGCTCAAGGTCACTGGGCAGATGTCTGTAGTTACTGGCAAGCTCTTGATGCAATTGGCTCGGTGTTATTATAGCAGGGTGCAAGATATTTTGGCTGGTGAATAGAATACTATTTGTTATATCTTCTAGTTGGAACGACAGTGTAAGTATTGATGTTTCGAGTGAATCGAATACCTTATTAAGATTGGTAAGTATTTGCAATTCATTGGTGATATTTGATATATTTTTTACATTTAGGAAAAGCTTGTCAATAGCTTCCTTAAGAGTGTCTTCATTATCCTTAATCTTAAGTAATGTTTTATTATATTGTGCTAACACAGATGTAGTCACTAAGATATTTTCTTTCATAAGTTTAGTTAACTGCTTGCCATTATTCTGTAACTTAACTATAGCCTCCTCGTAATTTAGCCCATCATTTTCATCTAAAGTGCCAAAAATTTGTTTAAATATTGTTCCTATACCTCCTATCCATGCACTACGTTTAACTTTCTTATCAACTAGATGTGAAATAGACTCAAACTCTTTACTCATGTCCTGAAATCGAGCCATAAGCGGCTGTATCCAACTATTACATTCTATGAAAACCTGTTGAGCTTGAGTTTCCTTGCACAATGATTTTGTATTTTCTAAAGCAGTCCTAATATTTTGTACATGAGGTTGGAAATGTGAGATATCCACTGGAATTATTATTTTTAATTCAGCGCTATTAATTTTAAGTTCTCCCAAGTAGTCATAGTAGAGGCCTGCACTGGAGGTTATTGGCTGGATAAAACTTCCATGAGATTGCACTCGAGCTAAGCTGCAAATAATAGTTAATGTTATTAGCTAGCTAAGCTAATCTAATTGAATGTACTGTATATTTTATTTATTTAATTATTTATACTTTTATTTCTTATATTACTAGAGCTTAATTTATACTTTACGGATCTACTACAGTAGTAGTAGTAGCAGGTTTGACCTGGTCATAATGGTGAGTAATATGACGTCGGTTGATTAACAAGGTAAGTGTATTATTACCATTAATCTTAACAACCTTATAAGGTCCTTTCCAGAGAGGTGAAAGGGCTTTACGCATTCTTAGGTGGTTCTTTAAATATACATAGTCGCCTATTTTGTATTTAGTTGGGCGAGTATGTGAGTCATAGTAAGTTTTAGATGATTCCTTAGATTTCCTTATAAGGTCTAAGGCCTTTTCACGCGAGTATTTTAACCGGTTTTGAAGCATGCGGACATAGTCAGGATATGTTGCTCCTGATGATTCTTCGTAGATGGAAGTCGGAAGCACTGGTTTGCTGCCAAATATTAACTCATAAGGTGTGAAATGAGTAGTTGAATGTACCGTAGTGTTGTAGGTAAGCATTGCTGTATATACGTAACGGGGCCAATTGGTTTGTTCCGCGTCAGTGAAAGATCTGAGGTATTCTTTGAGAGTGGAGTGACTCCGTTCTAGGGCACCCTGAGTTTGAGGATGATAGGGTGATGCCCATAGGTTTTTTATTTTAAGAAATTCACAAGTTTTCTTGAAGTGTTCGGAGGTAAAATTAGTTCCCTGGTCTGTGAGGATAGTTCTAGGGATACCGAATATAGATATATAGTGGAGTAGGCACTCACTGGTTTCCTCAGCGGTAGTACTACGAATCGGATATGCGGATGAGAATTTAGTAAGATCATCTTGTATTGTTAATATATATTTTAGTTTTGCAGGTCCAGCTTCTGGAAGCGGCCCTACGATATCAAGAGATATACGCTGGCAAGGTTCAGTGGATGTGCTGGTGATTTGCATAGGAGCACGATTCACTTGTCTGAGGGCTTTGTTAGTTTGGCACTGAGGACATTTCTTTACAAAGTTCTCAATGTCACTACGCATATTCTTCCAGTAGAAGGATTCTTGTATTCGCCTTAACATGCGGTTCATGCCAAGATGTCCAGCAATTGGGATATCATGGTTTTCCCTAAGAATTTTCGGGATTTCGGAAAGTGAGGGGTATATAATTCTATCCTTGTAAATATGAATATTAATTCTTGTGTTATTAAACAGATAGAGTAACATATTGCATATTTTAACAAACTGATGGGTATCGAAGGGGTTCTTAAATTCTGTAATTGCTATATCAGAAAGGGTGTCTTCATCATAGCTTACAATTAGTTCATTCCTTAGGGTTTTGAGACTTGCATAAATATCTTTGTAACTAGATTTATCAAAATGGTATACTTTGAAGAAAAGAAAATAATATGTTTTATTATTGTGGGTGAATGAAATATAGGAGTTTAAAGTTCTTTCTTTGTTTAGGATTTCAGAATTATCAGGAATACTTTCAAGGACAGCTTGTATAAAAGGATTGGATTCATCCATGTCAATAGAAGTAGGAAGAATTATGACCTTATGTTCAGATTTAGTGATATCCTTGTTATGCTCTCGAATATTTGTACGGAAAGAGCTATCTTTACTTGACATTGCTTTTAGAAAAGCAGGATAATCGTCATCGGGTAAGTTTGAACAATTACTAGTGATAGGATCACTTCTAGTTTGGACTTCAGGAGGTGAAGGGTTATCCGGTAATGTTAAGTTATTTGTGTCTCTAGGATTAGGGTTAGGATTACCACGAGCTGGTGAGTTTACTTCCGGTATAGGTGAGTTGGATTCACCGAAGTCAATAGGATCTACAGATTGCGGCCCTAATTCATCTGGGTTAAATGAGGCTGGAGATACTAACAAGTCCATTAGGTCCCTGTCTAATTCTGTAGGAGGTAGAGTGGATTCTTCTTCCATGAGATTAGGAGTCTGATTAGGTTCCGTTTGTACAGGATTAACCGGATATCGGGATAAAGCGTCAGCATTTGTATTTATTTTGCCCTTTTTATACTTAATATCATATTCGAATTCCTCTAGTTTGAGACGCCAACGAATAAGCCGTGATCCGGGGTCTTTACATCTGAATAACCATTCTAAAGGTTTATGGTCAGTGACCACTGTGAAACGATGACCATATAGGTAAGGCCTGAAGGTTTTAGTGCCGAAGATTACGGCGAGGCATTCCTTCTCAGTTACACTATAGTTACATTCTGCTTTGTTCAGTGTGCGAGAAGCATATGCGACAGGGCGGTCCTGTCCTATAGGGCCCTGAGATAATATAGCTGAAATTGCATAATTAGAAGCGTCACATGTTAAAAGGAATGGTTGTGTGAAATCTGGATATGCCAGGATTGGGGCAGTGATAAGTTTTTGCTTTAAGGATTCAAAGGCTAGCTGTTGTTCGTTTAACCACTTGAATGGGCTATCCTTCTTTAAGAGAGATGTGAGAGGTTTGGCTAACTTAGCGAATTCTGGTATGAACCTTCTATAATAGGATACTAACCCCAGAAAAGATTTTATATCTTTAGGAGATTGAGGGGAGATTAAAGGGGGAGGTGTTATAAAAAGGTTCGAAAAAGTGGAGTTTGATACTGAGTCTACCAACTCTGAGAGTGTCTTGGGTGTAGTCTATGCTACATCCGAAGGAGGTAAGAAAGTCTGAGCCTATAATACCGTCATACGGTAGGTTGATGTCTTTAATGACATGGAACTTGTGAGATAAAGATTTTTTTTCAGACACTTTTAGTCCGAGAGGAAAGTGCCCTAGGGTGGAGGTTGTTTCCTCCCCCGGGTCGATACCTTTGAGCTTAATTGGTTCCCGTTTCAGGGTTGGTTGCTTTTGGATGCATGACTGTTTTATAAGGCTAATAGCCGAACCTGAGTCTACCAACAGGCTTAGAGGTATATTAGATACCTGAGACTGGAGGAGAACATGAGGCAACAACCTCTTTGTTGCGTCGATATTGATTTCGTACACGGAAGAGTTGGGTTCAGTAGTTTTTGAGTTGGTTCTATGACCGATTTTGATGGAACTTCCAGTTTGGGGCTGGTTACCCTGCTGTGTAGTTTCACGAGATAAGTAAGGATTTCCGTTTTGGGGCTGGTTACCCTGCTGTGTAATCCTAGAACCTACTGAAGTGAGTGAGTTAGGCGAGTTTCCGCTTTGGGGCTGATTACCCTGTTGTATAACTGCCTTGGGTATAGAAGACTGGGCGCAAGTTTGGGGCTGGTTACCCTGTTTGTGGCCCTTGGATATAGAAGACTGGGCGCAAGTTTGGGGCTGGTTACCCTGTTTGTGGCCCTTGGATATAGAAGACTGGGCGCAAGTTTGGGGCTGGTTACCCTGTTTGTGGCCCTTGGATATAGAAAGGGTGTCGTTATGTTTACTTGGATTAATTAAGGATTGAGACTTGGGTCTCACGAGACACCGCCGTGAGCCCGTTATTCGTTTAAATGAACAACCAGAGTATTATCGTAGTCGTTTGGAGAGAGGTCGACCTCATCGCGTCCTTCTTCCTCGCTATTTTGTTCAAGGTAGTTCACCCGAGGGGGTGGTTTGGAGATGCTTTGATGAAATTGTGGATTTGGTTGGGATTTGAATCTGTTATTATTATACTCCCGTTTTTTGCAGTTACTTATATCATGCCCTGGGATTCTGCAGTAGCGGCAGAACAGGTTAGGAGTAGCCCCTTGTGCTACTGATTGCGTTTTTTGTACTGGGGTAGGATTAAAGGATTGTCTTGTGTTATTAGATTTGAATTTGTTACTATTATTATTATTAACTGGCTTAAAATCAGGTTGGGAGCGTTTGTATATTGTTTGCTGAATACGCTCTTCTGAAATGGCAAAGTTAATGGCCTCGTTTAATGACTTAGGGGACTTGCATCTAACTATGTTTGAAATGCGAGGATGAAGGCCCATTATGAAATGATGTAAGGCCAGGTCCTCCATAGCAGCCGTGCGGCCGGGGAGTTCTTTGGGTTTAGAATTAGACATTGATATTTCTGTCAATAGTTGTGAAAGATATGTCTCGCTTCTCAAGGCATATACATTGACTGTCTCCTGTGAACCCTGTCTATTTTCTTGTAGGTCGGTTAGTAGGTGTGAGTAGTGTTTGCGCTCACTAAATTGTGTTTTTAGGAATTCTTTTAACTGGTCCCAGGAAGTGAACTCTTTGATGGAACATGCTACCTCTGCTTTTCCGTTCAGTTGGCTTAAAATGAATTTAAATAGAATAGGTTTTTGAACCTCTGTAGCTAAATCTAATGCATTATCGCAATTAACTATAAAAGAGTTTAGCGTGTCCCGGCTTCCATCATATGATTTGATAAACTTAAATAGAACGTTTAATTCTATGCTAGACATTGCGAGTGCGGTGGTTCTACGGGTGACGCGAGGGGAACTAGGGGCTGATTTTGCTTTTTCTTCTGTATCACCAATTTGAGTATTAAGGGTGAGAGTGGATAACTCGCTTTCCTCAACCTTGGGCGCTTTTGGCATAATAATTAGATTATAATAATTAGATTATTACAAGTTCTAAAAAAAATAGCATAGAATGTTTCACAATGCCCAATTAAGCACTACTGAATTATTATGTACAGACTAAATGATGACCAAAGACTTACAGGGTGTGGGCGAGCGATAAGAATGTGACGGCGGCAACCGGGAACATTCCGATGTAGGTAGCTCACTTCACAGTCACTGAGTATGATAACACTAACTTGAAGGGACTTGATTTGATGATGCAAGAATATCCCGCGCGTTCTCTGCGGGGTGTCGGGCTGGATTCAGGGCACCCTTCCACAGGGTAGGTCTGCGACTCGGGGTGCACCCTTTGTAGGATTTCGATTGCTTCTTAGGGTAACCGACCTCTTCTAAGTTCGCCACAGGGATGAATATTTTGAAGCACTTTCACAATAGAACTTTAGAGAATAGAACACAATAGAAATTTTCACTTAGGATCCGGGGTGAGTCCGTGAGCGGGCCTGGGCACTGAGAATTTCCGGATCCCACCGCTGCCACCAAAATGTTACGCGACGAAGCTTGAGAGTCTTTTTAAAAAAAAACTGATTAATTTCGCGTAACGGATTTATTCTGGGATTACAATTAATCACTTCAACACAACAGAACATTAAGTATTATGAACATAAAATATTATAAGGAATATATCTTTAGGCAACCGCTCGGAAAGAAAGTTGAAGACGGACTGGCAGCCGAGCTTGCTCCCAGACAGGCTAAGGATAGAGATTGCTTAGCAAGCTCGGAGGTTGTGTATAGTCAGCACTAATGCCAACATATATAGGATATAACAGAACGAAGTTGAGGGAATTCGATTCTATACTGATCAATAAAACCTAACCAAATAATGCTTATAGGTACAGATTTGTCCATAACCTTTACAGATATTAAGACTTTTGTTCGTAGTAATTTAGCGTTAAAATAGCGGTTTTAGAGGACAAAGGCGTCCCCTATTAGGTATCACAGCCTCTGGCGATTCAGCAAATGGCGTATATATACGTAGCTGTAAAATCGTGTAACCACCAATGCAGCGAACAATTTAATCCCTCTTCAATCTATATATAACATGACTAGCTATTGTGCGTCACTTCGCTCGAGTGATTTATGTAGCCATGCCCTTCCTACTAACAACAATCTCTATGCAAAAAGTCTACCCACCCATATTGACCTCTAAATACGATCCGATAATGATTTTGAAATGTAAGTCTTCTTCTTTCTATTCTTCATTACTGAAGGTCGTCGTGTCCTTAAAAGGTTCTTGCGGCTTTGCATATTTTATTATGCATTACAGTAAATTATATCCTTCCATCTGGTCCGTTTTAGAGCTTGTCTTAGGTCATCCGCTGTAGATAGTCCAATGAGATTAGTGTCTTGGTCACAATATCGGCTAGAAGAGCGTCTAATAGTATTTTTTCTTGGACTTTGCCGTCCACAACCAAAGTGTCCATTGGACTACCGGCGGACAGAACAACCGAAGTACCCTAGAATACGCTGGTGGGTTTTTGTTTTGTTAACCCGCATATAACCATTCTAATGTCAATGTAATGTTAACGCAATACCCGTACATACATACCCACCCACACACACTTATAATAGTCGGTGAATATACGTGTAAAAGCTCAAAACATGTTACATGGCTCCTATAAACAGATTTGAGATACCATGTACGCCCGTTTGCTTGTAGACAAGTTTGTTGAATGCTTTCCCGTGTAGCTATTATCACATCAACGTACTTAAGGCATGAGAGCTAGGGGTTTCAAAATGTTATCTATCTCCCTTTATCTGTTTTTAGTTCGAACACGCTTAGTATATTTTACACTTTGATAACATGGGAAATTTTTATTGACTTTCAAAACTATTGTGTAGTTTTTTTTTATTATTTTGATTAAGAGTGACGTAATGATATGACAAGTTTTTGAAGTAAAACTTAATTACGCACGCTTGACTTGGAGAGTAAGCTGGTGAATGCGTGACGAAAGCGTTACGAAAAATGTGATCGGGCGACGCGAACGGAAGTTGAGAGAGAGATATAAGTAAAAGTTTTACTTCAGTCGTGTGGTCTTAAACATACTCGTTTTTTTTTTGTATTCTATTGTTTATGTGTATTCTAAACTTAGTGAAGTTTTAGAAAAATCAGTATACAACCTTTAAATTAACAACTGAACAGATGTCACAAAATGTGTCAAGAGATATCGAATCAAATTCATAACTCTTTTCGAAGATTTTTTAGAAGAAAAATTGAGAATAGCTAGTTATTCCGCTTTAATTAAGCAAAATAACTAGCTTTTCCTAATCAAAATCTTAATACACTTGACATCACACAAGTTCGCGTATAGTTACCCAACTTCTAATTAATTTAACCTAATGAATGGTAAGCTGTTCCTTAGTGATACGTCCCAGAATATGTATAACTGATATACGTTTCTCCTTCATGTGATATTCAAGAACATAATTACCGCCACTTGTTCCCGTCAATCAAAACCATTCCGCCGTCGCAGTTACTAATGGGCTTCGATGTCGGACTGACGGTGTCGCCTACAAATGGTACTATTGCGGCAGATATATCGCTCGATATCCACTCACGGTAATTGGCAAGTATTAAAATGATCGTAACTATATTTGCGTATATCAGGGGTGGCCAAACTATTGATTGATATTTGGAGAGGTTGTTTACTTTCCATGCATTTTTTAAGGATAACGAAAAAGAAGGGTGTATATTTGGGTACACACCGGTGGCAAAAGATACTACTTTTTGGACAATATAATAATAGATGTTTATTGGACAGAGGCAATGAGTGATGTGAAAATATTATATATCGAATTTATAGAAAATTTGAAATTTTGAAATTTTCTTCTTGAGGGGAGAAAAGTAAAAGTAAAGGCGGTCAAGGGACCTTAAAAATGCATGATAATCATAACAAAAAAGTAAAAGTAAAGGCGGTCAAGGAACCTTAAAATTAGAATTTTTAAGGTATCTTGACCGCCTTTACTTTTCTCCCCTCAAGAAGAAATTTTCAAAAATCCAAATTTTCGAAACGGACATCTGCAAAACCCGACAAAACCGTGGTTTTCTCTTATAATTTCCATTTTTTTTTTTTTTTATTTTTTTTTTTTTATACCACTAGAGTGGCAAACAAGCTTACGGCCCGCCTGGTGGAAAGCAGCTACCGCAGCCTATGAACGCCTGTAACACCAGGGGCATCACATGCGCGTTGCCGACCCTGTAAAAACCTCTTCACGCCCTTTTTGAAGAACCCCATGCTGTAGTCTCCTGGGAAAACCTCCACAGGCAGTTCATTCCACAGCTTGACAGTACGCGGGAGAAAGCTTCTCTGGAACCGCACAGTACGCGACCACTTGGGCTCCAATGTGTGAGGATGAATTGCCTGTCGATGGCGAGCGGTGCGACTGTAGAAGGAGGCCGTGGGCATCATGTCAAACAACTCCTCTGAACACACCCCATTGTACAATCGGTAGAACACACAAAGGGACGCAAAATCTCGTCTCAGACTTAACGGTTCTAAACCGTCTGTAAGTTTGGGATCCTCAACAATCCTCACAGCACGCCTTTGGATTGAGTCACAAGGTGCAAGCTGGTATCTAGGCGCTCCCGCCCATAGATGGCAACAGTACTCCATATGCGGCCGAACTTGAGCTTTGTAAAGCATAAGTCTTTGCCGCGGGTTGAAGTACTGCTTTGCCCTGTTGAGCACACCTAGTTTCTTCGACGCCAGCTTGACCTTTCCCTCCAGGTGACAACGAAACTGAACATCGCTGGAGATTTCAACTCCGAGGATCCCAATGTTTTTAGCGACGGTAAGGGGTGTGTTCTGGAATTGAGGAGCCACAGCAAAAGGGGTTTTTTTAGCGGTGAACGCGCAGACTTGTGTCTTTGTGGGATTGAACTGAACTAGGTTCTTTCGTCCCCAGTCGGACACACTATTCAGTGTGCTCTCCATTTCCGACACAAGTTGTTCGCGGCTCTCCTCCACCAGAGAGCGGGGGATATTGGCGCGGCCCGTGTAATAAGTGTCCCCGGTGCTGTCGTCAGCATAGCAATGAATGCTGTCAATAGACAACATATCATTGATATGCAGCAAAAACAGCGTCGGGGACAACACCGAGCCTTGCGGGACGCCAGCATTAATGTCCATGCTATCGGAGCAACTACCATCCACAACGGCTCTAATACTTCTGCAGGACAAGAAGCTAGCGACCCATTCGCACAAACCCTCAGGTAAACCGTATGCAGGTAACTTCGAAAGAAGACTGCGGTGCCAGACCCGATCGAACGCCTTCGCCATATCTAGACTAACAGCTAATGCCTCACCTTGACTCTCCACGGCTGAAGCCCAGCGATGTGTAAGATACACTAGAAGATCACCAGTCGAGCGACCATGACGAAAGCCGTATTGATGGTCGCTGATCAAGTCGTGATCTTCTAGGTATTTCAGGAGCCGGTTGTTGATCACGCGCTCCATTACCTTGGAGAGAAGGGAGGTAACGGCGATAGGCCTGTAATTCGATGGGTCTGATCTGTCACCCTTTTTGGGCACAGGGTGCACGTTCGCAGTCTTCCATGATGACGGAACCTGCCTGGTGGAATAAGAGAGCGCAAAAAGGCGCGTAAGAACTGGACACAACTCAGGAGCACACAGCTTTAGCACCACTGCCGGAATGCCATCTGGCCCACTCGACTTATGAACGTCGAGGGATAGCAATACCCGCCGGACATCTCGTTGAGTAAATGAGATTTCCGGCATGGAATCACCACACCACGGGATGGAAGGCGGTGCGGCGTCCCCGTCGTTCAAAGTCGAGTTTGAGGCAAAAAGATTACCCAACAGATCCGCTTTCTCCTTAGCACTGTGGGCCAGACTACCATCCGGTTTTCGGAGTGGTGGAAAGGTCGACTGACAAAAGTTTCCCTCGGCAGCCTTAGCAAGCGACCAAAAAGCACGGCTCCCAGATGGGTGCTTAGCTAGGCGCTCACCAATCCTGCCGATGAACTCAAACTTTGCCCTGGCAATTACTCTCTTACTGAACCTCGAGGCAGCATTGAATACGCGTTTCAAGTCAGAAACACCAGGATCTCCATTGATACGAGCCGTGGTCCAAGCCTCGTATGCAGCTTGCTTGCGGAGTTTAGCTTCTCTACAAGACCCATTAAACCACGGCCGCTTCTTAGCACCTGAAGTAGCCACCCGCCGGTTTGGAATAAATAATTCCATCCCAGCTAAAATCCCCTCAGCTACAGCAGATGCACAGGTGTCAGTATCTTCTGAATCGAAACAGAGCCGCCTCCACGGGTATGATGCGTAAAATTCACGCAGTCCATCCCAGTCTGCTGACTTATAGTGCCACATGCGACGCCATCCGATAGACCGGGGTGCGTCTGGGCTAGCACATGGCACTTGGGTCCGGATAAGGCAGTGGTCCGACGAGCCTAGTGGCGCATCCACAGAGATTGTATACTCATCCGGATGTGTGGTCAGCAGAAGGTCCAGTAGAGAGCTAGTATGGTCCTCAATATCTGGTATTCTCGTTGGTGAATGAACCAGCTGTGAGAAACCATAGGCCAGAGCAAAATCATGGAAAGACCTCCCCGCGAAGTCAGTGGACCGAGAGCTGAGCCACTCGGCATGGTGGGCATTGAAGTCTCCCAAAATCACTAACTCCGCGGAGGGGTACCTCTCGATGACTCTGTCAGTCGCCAATTGCAGGTGCTCGATCAATCGAGTTGTGTCTGTATCACCGCTATGAGACCTGTATAGGCACGCGTAGATACGGGTGTGGCCGCCCTGTTCCACGCGTACCCACAACACTGACAGGTCCCTGTCTTCAAGGCCGTGAAGACGTCGACAGCAAATATCATCCCGGACGTACATACATACCCCGGCTCGACGTACAAAAGCATGTTCAAGTTTGTACCCGGGGTATAACAAGTAAGAAGTATCGCCCGGACAAGATATCTGCGTCTCCGTTAAAAAAAGCAGGGTCGGCTTTGCAGTCTCTAGGTGATGGTGAACTGCATTTAAGTTTGTGTGAAGTCCCCTAATGTTACAAAAGTCCACGTCGAATGTGGATGAGGACGCCGCTGTAGAAACCTTTCTTTTTTTCTTCCTAGCCATTATAAGGGGATAGAGGTTTAATAAATAAGAGAAGTTGTTCTGTCTGACGGCACAAGAGACAAAAAGCGCAGAGTCTACCCCCGCAGTACAGTGCAGGTTGTGCGGTTTGCTAGCGCGGCGGGCGGAAGGGCCCCCGGTCCCCCCCTGCTGCAGCAGCCGGGTCCACTCCGGTCTCCTCCTCCGGCACGACTACTACAACAGGGACTTTGCACAGGTTGGCGGTTCAGCCTCCCGGGGCGGAGATTACGTGATCCCCGGGTTCGGGAACCCTACTGACCTGCGGGCGGCCAGCGGACAGCCGTTTCACCGGGTCTCCCTGACCGCCGCGCCAACATGCCGCGCCTACACCGCTAGCGGCGGTTCGACAGCCGCTGGTCTCCCCGCCGTCAGCACAACAACTCCTCTAAAAAGCCCTGGTGACCTAGCTCACTCGCAGGAACACAGCATAGCCATTATGGCTGCGGTTTTCTGCCAGGTGGAGGCACTTCCCCAGTCGGATGCTGGCCAAGCCTGGAGCGAACGACCTCACTGTGCCCCTCTCCCATTTGACCAGTGAAAGGAGAGCACAGTATGATGTTTCGCTGCGTCCTACCTCTCTTTCGCCATAGCCTCGTTAGCTGGTCGGCAGGGTGCACCACGTGCAGGTGAGGTTGGCTTTAGCTCGAAAGATGTTGATGAGCTACTTACACCCCAATTTTTTTCCGCTTGAGTAAAATCTTCATATATACACGTTTTATATATTATCCCCAAGCAATATAGCTTTCCACACAACTTAATCAATATAATCGTTAATAAATAGAGCAGCCCACACAGATACTCGTTTGTCAAATTAAATGTACTTAAACGCATAAACAGCGCACCACATGTTTATTCACACAATCAGCGTATTACCATTCATTACGTATAGGGCTTAATATAATTACTGATTTATAGCACAGCAGCTATAACGTAACGAACAATAATACGGCGCGCCATTACGTCTTGGGGCGAACACAGCCATGCGACACGTACGCGTTACTATTGTATGTAACCCGGTTAGGTAATTTTGGTACATGCCGTAATCCAATTAGCTATTAAGATTCGTGGCCCGAATATTAATTCGCTCCTGATTCGGCTTTTGTACGGAGGCTGCAGAAACTGTGACCTTATGTGGAATGGCAGGCGTTCGTAGGTCGCTACGCGTGGCGTGGTCACGTGCCTAATACCAATTGTTATATCGATTCACTAACGCTGAGGAAATACGTGTTATTTCGTATACCACGAGTCCTTTCAATGAATGTGCAATATGTGCCTGTAGTGATTAATAAGATACATAAGCAACATTTTTGAAGTAAAACCTCTTTATGCATGCTTGACTTGGGGAGTAAGTTGGTGAATGCGTGACTAGAGCGTTACGAAAAGTACGATCGGGCGAGGCGAACGGTAGTAGAGAGGGAGATATATGTAGAAGTTTTACTTCAGTCGTGTGGTCTAAAGCACACTCTTTTTTAGGGTTCCGTACTTCAAAAGGAAAAACGGAACCCTTATAAGATCACTTTGTTGTCCGTCTGTCTGTCTGTCTGTCAAGAATTTTTATGTCGAGAATGCGTGGATGTATCAAGCTGAAATTTGAACTGTATACTCAGGTCTACGGTCCCATGAAGTTGTAAAAAAATCAAACTGCTAAGTTTAGGTAAAAAAAAGTTACGGCCGTTTATTCAGCAAAAAACGCATATTTCGACACATTCTCAAGGGAATCAAAACCTATAGGGTACTTCCCGTTGACCTAGAACTATGAAATTTGGCATGTAACATCATTATAGACTACAAGTACAGGAATAAATCTCAAAACTGTACATTTGTAAATAGATTTTTAAAAATAGGGGGTCTATATTTTTTATAGGGTGTCGAAATTTCAAATTGAAACTACTAGTTCAAATGGAGTATTATATGAAAGGGCTTGATGTACACATTGCAAAATATATTTTTTTTTTTTCGACGCATTATTTCTTATTTATAATGAAAAATATCAAATTTAATAATGATACTACGTACGGAACCCTCGGTGGGCGAGTCCGACTCGCACTTGTCCGGTTTTTTTTATTAACTTATTTATTATTGTTTTCATATTTTGATGCACACATCTGCAAAATCTTTGCGTTATCAAAATGGAGACAGGCAATGAATAGTGACTACAACATACCATACTCATGTATTGAACATTATGACCACTGACTTGTCTATGGTTGTCATCTAATGAAAACAGCCGAGACTGATAGCTTAACGATCCCTTCAAAATATGGAATACCACGGAAATACCCTGAAATGCAATAAAAACCAATTAATCTTACCTAACATTAGCAATTATTCAGTATTGAGGTTATGCTGAATAATCCACAATTCTGCCGCCTCGCAGAAAACCGTAGCCAAATAATAATTTCCTTGAGGGTTGTTGTGTTCCTGCGTTGGCAGTGGGGATGGCGGCGAGCAAGCGATATCTCGTTGCTAACGTTAATATAGATTCGATAACCGATGACATCAGGCGGGCCGTATGCTTGTCTACCATCCAACGTAGTACAAAAAAACTTTGTCATCATCATCATCAGCCTATCTTACCCACTGCGGCATATAGGCACTAAATGCGATTCCTGTGACGATCTAAGACGATTGCAACTAAATGAGACTCCGCTTTTCGCATCCAGCCCCTTCCAGCTGCTTTCTTGAGGTTATTGGACCATCTAGAAGGGGGACGTCCAACGCTTCGTCGTTAGAGACTTAGATAATGACCGTGGAAACCTTTGAAGAAGGTTAACTATTTTTGTAGATCATGTCGAATGGCAAAAAAGCATACAAGCCACATGTAAAATCCTTGCAATAGAGTATCGCATGCACTCCAACTGTCAATGTAGCAAGTCCATTCTGGTGGATTAACTTACTCGCAGGAACATAACAGCTCTCTAATTGTCTATTGATTTAATTGTTGACTACGACTTTTTGTGAGGTTCCCAGTCGGGATCCAACGGAAACATACGTCCGTCTCTACGTCTCTTTTACCAAAGCCTCGTTTGTTTATCAACAGCGAGTAGATACAGCTTCATGATAATAATGAGAGCCAATATGTTATCTGAAAATTGTCTAGAAAAATTGTTAAAATCCAAAGCAATTTAAATACCCTTAAAGTACTAAGTAAATTAAAGTACTTACTTAGTACTTTGAGGGGACTTAAATTGCTTTGGACTTTAACAATTTTAAGGGGATTTAAATTGCTTTAGACTTTAACAAATCAATTTAAATCCCCTTAAACTATACCAATTACCCTTAGACTTTAACATTTTTTTAAGTCCAAATTTCCAAAGCAATTTAAATCCCCATAAAGTACAAAGTACAACTTATTCTGAATTAAAGACAAAGCAGAGCAATATTTAGCAAAAGTTTCATTTATCTTGGGCATACCCCACTTACAGTTCTAGTAGTGCTGTCGTAAATACCGAGTACGGTCAGGACATCTTTCGTAACACTTTCCCCACGGGTATAAAACTTAAATGAAAAATACTAAAGAGTTCTTTTAGTTAAAAGAAAAACCTAGTTCTTGCTATTTTAGTTTGCCAATTTTATGCCTTGACAACAGTACCTAATATATAATATAACTACTGAATAATTTAAGTTAGGGGCCGTCCATTAATCACGTGTTTTTTTTTTTTTGTATTTTTAAAAACCTCCCCTCCCGTTGGTGATACTTGGTGAGGTGTAAGACAACCCCTCCCTCCAAATCATGTGTATTTTATGAAGCTACCAAAAATCTTAAAATTTTTGGAATATATTAATGACAGTCGTTTTGGAATTAATATTAAAATAAATTTTATTATTATTTGGAATTAATATTAAAATTAATTTTTGGAATTTAATAGGTTAAATGCAGGTATAAAGTATATAATTCTATGTAAACTTCTCTGGAACCGCCCAGTACGTGACCAGTTAGATTCCAATGTGCGAAGATGAATTTCCTGACGATGGCGAACGGTAACTTGTTTTCAGGTTCTCTGAATAAATTCACAAAAATAGCTATGTTTGTTTGTCGTCAATCCTTATTAATCCCAATGCTGGGATACGGGTCTCCCCTCATTCGCATTTAATAGCATATTTCACCACGCTGCTCAACTGCGGGTTGGCGGACGCCAGTGTTTTCAAATGGCCTAAAGGCCACTGACTTGGCTTCATCTAACGATGACAACCGGGACCGACGGCTTAACGGGCCCTCCGAAGCACGAAGAAGCTCGAAATAAATGAATCCATCCATGGACAGGCTAGCGCCGACGTTGCTTAACTTGGGTGTTCGATTACACTGACACGCACAACGACACTACCTATATATATATCAAACTCCTCAAGCTTTGTTTCTTTTGTTATATTCAGTTCACGCGGACGAAGTCACGGGCGGCTGCTAGTTAATTTATAAAATGTATTTATGGTATTGAAAATATTTTCCCGAGGGGATGACATGCAGTGCACTCGTAATTATTACTTATTTGTTGTGATGCCAATCAACTGCATAATTATTTAATTATGTCAATTAACTTTAATAAATTTTAATAATACGAAGTATGACATGTATGATAATATAGGTATAATTTATTGTAGGTATGTACATATATACTTGGTAGTGAATATTTCAAATCACGTGCAACGAAGTAATCTCATACATATCACGTCAAGATATTATTACTATTATTAGTTGCAGATTTGGGATGCAGAGTGAAGGCAACTAAAATATTGCTGAACAGACGCGTGAATGTAGTACGTGTTATGACTGTAAAAGTTATCTGAAAAGACTGAAATATCTTTCTAATTCAACTATGTAGAATAAAGATTATAAAGAAACTCAGATTCCAATAAATTTATAGTAATTTATTAGTATCATCTATATATCGTCGTCGTTAATTCTTATTCATTCCACTGGGATACAGGTCTCCCTTCAATCGAAGGGGTTTAGAGTATACTCCACCGCGCTGCTCAACTGCGGGTTGGCGGAGGCCAGTGTTTTCAAGCCGCCCAAAGGCCAATGACTGGGCTTAACGACTGTCATTAAATGCCAACAGCCGGGACCGACGGCTTAGCGTGCCCTCCGAAGCATGATCTATATATGTATATGTATCATCATCAGGTCATTTTAGTCTCCACTACAGGAGCATGACCCTCTCTCGTCCGTCCCAGACAGGAGGATTTGGCCTACACTCCCCACGCTGGCCAGACGGGTTGGGGAGGCCTGATCGATGTTTTATAATGTATTTCGCTTAGTCGCCTTGTACGACATCCACGGGAAGAGACGGAGTGATTCTATTCTAGTCTGCCGGAAACCACACGGCCAATAAATAATATATATATATATATATATATATATATATATATATATATATATATATATATATATATATATATATATATATATATATATATATATATATATATATATATATATATATATATATATATATTATTTATGTATAGATATGTATAAATATATATATATATAATCTCTAATAATTCTTTTTTTTCTATGCTTGATTTTGTCAGTAGAAGGTCCTTATGAAAGAAAAATATAAGAAAGTTGCGTGGAAAATCAGAGACTAAGAAAAACTTAACGATCATAGTAACTTTTCTATTGTAACTTTGTGGCGTTTGACAGCTGTGAGTCCTTTGACTGATAGTGCGAAATCAATTCGAATTCAATATTCATAGTTAAGAAGACAACATCTGTCGGGTCATCTAGATTTTACCCCTTTGTGTATTATTCGTAGCCGGGTTACAGTTTTTCGAACTTTTTCTTGTTACCATGCTATTACGTGTCACATCTGTACATGAGAGGAGGACGGGGGCCCTCGACACATTCCCACCACTGTGTCTCCTGTGTAGCCAGGATCAGGATTAATAGTCGATGGGGGGGGAGGGTAAACTAGCATGTGGATCACTCAAAGCAATCACCACTGCATGGAGATCAGCATCACCAAGGGGTCGTCGATCCGTTGCCATTGTTATTAGGCTGCGGACGCTACAAATAACTACCTACGCAAAAGCTCCAATAATGCCCTATATCAAACTATTAAAAACACAATAATTTCTTCGTTTCCGTGACTACCTCCAGCAGCGACCGAATTAATTGGCTCCATCATTTTGACGTGCCCTTATAATTTATCACACGGTTAAACAAGCAGTTTGAAATGAACACCGTTCGTTTAGATTCGTGATTTCTCGCTTTCGTTTGTTGAAACAATACTCGCGACACGAACACTTTGTCGCCCTGTTACAGATTACCGAAATTAACTTAGCGAAAACGTTTTGAAATATCATTATATTCTAGTGGCCTTTCGCTTTTGACGTTGTTCGCGTGGATAATCTTCCCGGCGAAATAAATAACTAGGACGGATTCTAGCCCACGGGGCCGAAATCGACGTTGAGTGGAGCGAGTAGATGTTGCTGAGTGTATGTGGAACACAGACACTCAGCAAATCTACAAGTTTGGTATTGATTTCAATGGAAACTGTATTTGATGATCATTCCTCAAGCACATGATCGATCTCAATTTTTTTCGACCCAAACCTCCAGCATGTCGAGGTCTTCAATTGTGACAAGTTTCATCAAATTCGGATACGTGGTATTTGGAGCCTATTCATTTTCAAGTATAACTTTTCGGCGTATATAAGCGATCCGCTCGCTCCAATCAACTGAGTTCTTTTTATCTTAATATTCAAGCGAGTAAGCTAACTTAGTGGTATTTAATCAAATGACTGACGCAAACAGTAATAAAAAATACTCATAACATTTGATTTGCATTCAAAAATATTGAGTTTTCAATTTACCTTACGAATAATAAGCAATTTTGCATTTAATTTCGACAAGATAGGGTAATATGCCTCTTATTTATTAATTGAAAAAATAGATAGATAGATATATAAATTGCATATCATATAGGTACATATAATAACATATAATTTGGTATATACTGCGTGTATATATAATTTAGATGTGACGTATGCAATGTACTTGTCTGTTATCGCGTTCATACATATACTAATATTCAAGGCAGAATAGTTTATTTGTTTGTTTCAACGCTCTTATATCGGGAATTTCCAAGCGGATTTGAATACGTCTTATTGCACTTGGTAGCCTAATTTTTTAAAAAGTTTATTTAATGTCAAGATACGACCAATTGGAGCCGACAAGGCGAGTGAAACCGCAGGGCACAGCTAGTTTAAATAATAAAAAATATCGGGACATCACCAAAAAAGGCAATGAACAATGAATTCCACTGCAGTTCCGGGGGTAAACCTACGGCTGCCTTGGAACACACAACGAATTCAGACGAAATTAGTAGGAATAGGGAGCTTTTGAAACTTGCATAATAAAAACTATGACAAGTGTTTTTTTTTATGATGTACACAACCTATCTGTAGTGTCTTTGGCATAATTTTGTTCAGCACTTGTGAATAACATTTTTCGGGATATGAAACTAGAACTAGAGGTACAACAAGAAATTAGTATTTCATTATTTACGAAATATTTTTATTTGAATAATTTATATACAGAATTGTTATTTATTTTCTGTTCTACCTGACACTACCTATAATGATCATAAATTGTTACAGATGAAGGCAAAATCCACAAGATCGTACAGTGGACCCGAAACGGTGACAGCCAATCAACTTTACTTGATATTTTCGATGTCACCCCTGGAGAACCCATTCAGGTAATTTATATATCCATTCACTCGTCATTAAAAAAAATTTAACCCTCGACTAATCAAGATTAATATTTTATTTTTAAAATTTTGTTAAAGAAAAAGAACTAAAATAATTGTTTGTCTGTAAAGTGGACGATAATTTTACGTGATAACGTCATAAGAAAACATTAATGAATGAAAAAGATTGCCTCTTTATCACTTGCTCCAAGCTCTCTCTTGCACGCTCGGCTCAGGTGGAACGTGACAATGAGTTATACTTTTTGGTGCGTGCAGCCGGCGTTCATCGATTTATAAGACGTTATCACGTCAAAAAGTAAAATTACTTGTTTCGCTCATAAAGCCCTTTTATACCCATATCATAAGGATCAATGTAGAAATTAAAAACCTCTGTTTTGTATCGCCCGCCACATTGTATTCAAAATCGCGTCACTCAGATAATCATGTATTGTCACAAGGACCTAACGACGATGCCAAATTCAGCTCAATCGGACACTGGAAACTGGTTCAAATTAAACTTGTAAGATTGGAACTACAGACACCACGGTGAAACTAAATAAAACCTTGTAAAAACAGGGCAGTTACAAAGTCGATACCGCTTTGTCAGCTATGACTATCTGTGGGATTGTAATATGTGTCCCAGAACTGGAAATACTAGAAACGGGGGGGGGGGGGGGCATAATTGATTCGTTATCCTATATACAATATGGATGGCCATGCCCAAACCGCTGAGTATACAAATTTGATATTTGGAGAAGGTTATTATTCAAATAGTTGATTTCGACAAACTTGCCAGAATATTTATATTTAAAAAATGGAAAAATTCACCTACCTCACCTAGGTGGGTAGCCGCTTGGGTGGCCGCTCAGTCGTAAGAGCACTCGGCCGGTCATCGAGAGATCGTGGGTTCAAATCCCACCTAAGCGGGGGAGGTGAATTTTTCCACTTTTTTAATATTTATAATTTGGAGAAGTTGTTGGAAAACTCGCGTCCCAGAAGTGTAATTAACATAGATTGATAACGAATTTATGGATTGTTTGTTCAGGCAATGGCGCTGTCTCGAGCACACGGGTCTCTGTACGCAGCGTCTGACAGGAGAGTGTTGCAGCTACGTTTGGCGCTGTGCGCTCGACGCTACGACGCATGCGTGAGGTGCGCTCGCGACCCTTACTGCGGCTGGGACAGGGACGCTGGTGTTTGCAGGGAATACATGCCAGGGTAAGCTCCTTAATTTTAACATAGCATAAGTAGTAATAGTAGTAGTAAGTATATACTACGTACAAACCACTCCGTGCCATTCTCTCGTATCGACCTCCCCTACAACAACATTTTGTATGTCACCGCACGCACACATGGTTATTCACGCTCTGTACAGATGTCATTGTTTATGTAATAGTTGACAACGCGGCATTCGTATAGAGTGGCCAGCGTGTGGACTTAACCCATTCATTGCCAGCTTACATATTATGAACTTTACCCTCATGCCGCCATACATTTAGCCTATATATTGAAGTTTCAAATCTAGACGCGCCGATAGACAACTTTGGCATGTGATTAATGCATTTTGGTACGCCTATGGCCAGGGTAACCGCTTCACAATCCGGTGAGCCGTTTGCTTGTCTGCTACCCGACGCAGTACTAAAAATATTTACCTACTAACTTGCGAGTGCTCAAAGTTACTTTTAACCTGTAATACGTTGATTTAAATTAATTTAAAATATATTAATCAATGCAGCTTCATTAACACAGCTTAAAAATCAAACCTGCGCAACAGTGGAAAGATGAACTATTCAATAGATAGAATTTGTCAAGGCGCGCAACACACTAGTTTTCTACGGAAATCCAAAGTCAGTTACGCAACTGCACTGCAACAACGCACATATATGAATTTTAATATTTTTTACAATATATTTGCCATATTGTTGTTTCTCACAATACCAAGAGAGGAAGTCAAATTCCAAAAGGTTCCTATCCTACTAATTTCTTCTGATTAAATTAGTTGTGAGTTCCAAGGCAGCCGTAGTTTCACCCCTGAGACTGCAGTGGACTTCATTGTTCATTGCCTTTTTGGTGGTCACCGCAGTTAATCCTGGCTGCACAGGAGATACAGTGGTGGGAATATATGGTGGGCCCCCGTCTCGTTTAGCGCTGCAAAATATAGAAATTTTTTATATATAATCTATATAAATAAAAACATATGTTACTAAGCTCAAAACTCGAGAACGGCTCGACCAATTCGGCTAATTTTTTTTCGTAGTTTCCGTAAGGCACACGGAAAGTTTTAATAAAGAGAATATATAAAAATTGCGTAGATAGTAAAAAAAACTTAACTTTTTTACTGAACTTATGAACCTTGACTGTACGTCCATAACACAATAATCAACAAAATTTCCTCGCTACTGAAACTATACACACAAGAGCATGTGTGTAGTAGTGAAATATAATTAATCAAAGTACCGGTTTTTCCTGACATAATCGCGCCTCTGCACTTGATTTATTAAGCGTATGATATGGATATCGTGAACTTAATAAATAATTTTCTTTAAAACACTGTTATAAAAGCTTACATACTGATTATATTTAATATATCTTGCTATCCCAGTAATATTTACTCACATTCTTCCTAAGTATATTTACCTATGTATCATCATTCTTAGGTATACCGTATCCATCCAAAACTATTGGGTATATACAGGCATAGTATCAAGAAGTTCGATGGCTTGCTTATGTCTAATGAAAATAAAAGTTAAGCAACACCAACCATAGCTTGTCTTCGGATAGGTTTGGTTTATTTTGTTTTAATGATAAGTAAACCAGTAGTGGCCGGACGACTTGAAATCACTGAGCTCTAACTCCAGCAGTGGCAGAGTATCCTCTTTCTTCTATTTATTTTGGTAACTTAGTAACTATAAACATGTAATATTTACTTTGTTCTTTTGTCTCCAAAGAAGTTGAAGTGACATAAATCTGTGTATATATTTTGACGCACTAAAACTTGTTAACCGATTTTGATGAAAAATTGTAATTGTGTAAAGATTATTATAGTTCTTAATTGCGTTAGGCAAGCCGGTTGTTGACGTATCTTAATGTCGAGCTGCTGTATCCACAATTTATATGTTAAATGCACATTGCAATTAGTGTAGTAGGATTGTTTTGCGGTAAAACCCGATTTACTTACCTTTATATTGTGTAATAAAGGATGGTAATAACAGTTCAGATATCCCTGGAAGGGCATAAGTTACATTGTAGGTAATAAAGGTATGCCTTTCAATTACTGTACCTATTTATTTACTGTATTTAGGCCAATAACTATAAAACTAATAGGATGTGTGCTCTGTGTAGGTCCACTATAATGACTAGTATAATATCGAAGGAAATTATATGGTAAAAATGCACAAATGACACAGTTTTATTTAAAATTTTAGAAATAAATAAATTAGTTTTATTTATCGATTTCTTAGGTGAAATAATTAATATTTATTTGTTATTTACAAAACAAACATTAATAATTACAAACTAATTAAAAAATGTTAAGAAACTGGGTCCACTATTCAGGCAAGTTGCCTATGACGCGCTGAAATTACTAACAATAGCCTATGCGCAAGAAAGCTACCTGCGCAGAGATCACAGTTTCTTCCATCAGGCAAATTTTAGATATAATTAGCATTTCGTAAAATAATTAATCTATAATTTTGTCCAACCCAGGTTAATCCAAGATGTGGTGAATGAAACTGCAGACATTTGTGACTCGTCAATCGCCCGAAAGGCTGTATCAGCGACCTGGGGTCAGAGCCTGCACCTCGGTAGCTTTGTGAAGATGCCTGAGGTGCTGCATCCCAGGGCTGTCACGTGGTACCACTACTCTAGAGAAAAAGGGAAACATCCAATCACTTTCAAGTAAGTATTAACGAAATAACGCTAGGTTATACACAACTACTGGAACACGTTACCTGATTCCATCAGAGAATCTTCCAATAAGTTCACTTTCAAAAAGAATGTTCAAGCTTATTTATTTGAGAACTTATCCAAGCAATAATCATCGTTGTCCTATTTACTGATTTTCCTTTGCTTTTACGTGTATAATTATGTATATGTATGATTGTGTATATATGTATAATTAGCATATGTCTATGTATCATATATAATTTTATGTATTCATAGGTATTTATTCTGTATATATTCACTACTATTATTTTGTAAACCGCATTCGAGTTTTATCTGCTTTTCCCAAAGGTCGACTGGTAGAGAATGCTCCTAGCATGGTACAAAAAGCGGACTTAGGCTTTTTGTACCATTATCAATAAATTTTAAATAAATAAACTACAACACAACAACAACACCGCGACTACGATAACCTTCATGTACGTGTACGTCCGCAATATAATAAACTCGAATTAGAACAAAAATGTGAATATCACTGTGCCCTATTTCTCTTTCCTATCTTATTCATTAACCAGTGCATCACGTGCAATGTCATTTGCACATAAACAATAGTCGTCGAATGATAACCCCTGGTAGAATTAATTCGCCTGGAGTAAATCACATTTCTTAAACTTTATCAAAAGCTGTGCTTAATTTCATCGGAGTACATCAAGTGTACCATACTCTCTCCGTACCCCGATAGACAAAGCAAAAAAATTTTACATCTTGATCAGAACATCAGATTATTTCGATCCAACACAAAATATCCAGCATAGAGACATGTATTTTTCGAGGGCATGAACATTTTTGATATCTACTAGCCACAGTTTGTTTTGAAATTGTGCCTAGTATAACTGGAGCTTTCATAGTCTAATTAACATATGTAGCGCGTGTGATGCTTTCGGGTTTTATGTCTGGTCATCATTGAATACGCCGATGCGTGTTCCGAATTACATCAATGAATCATTAAAGCTTGATGACTGTAAACTGCATTTTGAATCTATGGAGTTGAGGGTGATTATGATAACGTATTTTTGCATTCAGTGTTAAATAGAAAACGAGCCAAATTTAATCAGAGTGTACCCCAATTCTCATTGAAGACAAACACCGTTTTAAACGCCTTTAAAATTCTGAAACACTTGAACTGAACACGCATGCAACAACATTAATTAAAGGGTTTCCAAATCTGCTTTTATCGCACTTCCGCCGGTATAATTAGAATGCAAGGGGAAACTTGGAATTAAGGCTTTGTTTATGGAGTTTCGTTCAAACAATTCTATCCTCGCTTTTATGTGACTTTCTGTGTACCGCGATACGAATGTATCCAGAATTTTGATGACACACTTATGGTAAAATTAATTGTACCGTACCAACTTTATTTATATTAGTCATAAACTTCTATGTTAATTTGCGGAATTATTTTATATATAGTAATTTGTAATAATATATTCAATTAATTAACAACGGACCAGTTACGTATATTAGTCAGGAATGCTCGCCAGATTTTTATTATTGTTTTTTTTATTATATATTTTTTCTACCTGATAATAAGAACAAAAGGTAGATCACTAATAATATACACAATATTAAGTATACATTTATTAATATTAAGTGTACATTATGTAATATGCCAATTACAATTCTAGATTATTCGTTTTATTCCTGGTTTTATTGCTATCTCTATCTTTATCGGCATGGCATAGGATAGCGTATGCACACTATACATAAAATTCATTATTTAATAGATCATTTTCGGATCATGTCCGCATTTTTAACTAAAATACTATGTGTGCAAACACCTTTAAATGTCGTCACTCGTGACACAAAAAATCATAGATCCATATCAGGAATGTATTCAACAACAAACAAAACTTTTTAATTTATTAGTAACGTAAATCACTCGTGGGGTCAATTTTTTCAATATAGTGCGATGAAACAATTTTGATCGTTGAATTTAATATTGTATATTTTATATATTTGCAGTAAACCAGAAAAATATATCGAGACATCGGAACATGGACTTCTTATCATATCAGTGAATGAAGCAGACGCGGGCAGATACGATTGCTTCCTTGGAGGCTCCTTGCTCTGCTCCTACAACATCACTGTTGATACACATAGGTAAATCTAATTATTTTTATGAAATACAATCATTTAAAAAACATTAAAAACTTAATAAACATTTTTTTTCGTTTGCAGATGTACACCACCTGAAAAAAGTAATGAATATCAGAAAATTTATTCCAATTGGTGCCATGAATTTGAAAAATACAAAAGTGCTATGAAAACTTGGGAAAGGAAGCAAGAAGTACGTGTTTATTTATTTTTGTTATCAGTATTAATATAGTTTTGGGTTACAAATTATATACTAAATACATTTTTTTTATTCACAGCAATGCGCGCGGCAGAATGATTCGAATCAGAACACGCACCCGAACGAAATCGTGTGATAGCTTCTAAACATCGCCTATCTCATGTTTCAATCGGTAAATTATTACGCTGGGGCTATACCGATACCATACATATCGGCTGGCCTCAAATACTTCAACATATTCTCGTGAGAAATCCGTCAAGAACCATCCGCTCCAAACTCAGTGATGTAGCGATTCAATAGATGTGTCAAGCTCAAGTTCTAGTGTACCTAAGCAAGTGTCGCTCCCTCTAGCTTTTATAATGACATAGAAAAAGTGTAGTGAACATTGACTACGCAACAGTGTATCGTTCCGATTATGCAGGGAACATGAGAAGGTGATTATTAGACACTAAATTTATATGGACATTTTATTGAAATTTGATGGAAGAAAAAAATATGAGCGTTGTGCGTTGCTTTGTTGGAAATGGAATGTAAAAAGATTTAGGAATCGTAATTTTCAAATTGTAATTACGCTTTGTTTGTTGGTTAAGGGAATAGTAAAATTGTTAGAATTATTAAATGAAATAATTTTTATAATGAGATTAATGGCAACAACAATTATATGACACGTACTTACTTAAATTTAATTTCATAATCCGCCATTTTTTATATTTGTGACATTAACTAATAACTGCTGCATTTACTGTTTGTGTCATAGTTTTATAAAGTATTAATTTAATTATTTAGTTTTAGAATGATATTTGAAATCAGTTTTGGTCTATTGCGTTTGTTAAATTAAATGATCAAAATTTATTGCCTGTTGTAGTTGTGCAGTAATGAGTCAAGTATAAAGATAGGTAGCGGCGTTCGCCATACCGCGGCCGTAATTTGTAATCTCCGAGGGTTGTGGGAGGGTTTGCCTCATTATTTTTCCCCTATTTGTGTAAATAGTTACATAATTTCGTTTAACTGTACTTACTAATCTAAGTGTACGTATAAGATGCACGTCCCTAATTGTAATGAATATAATTTAAGCCTGTGATATATAAGAAACTCGTTTAGGATATATTTTTAAGAGTTGATCCGGAGTTGTATTGCTGCTGCGACAAAATTGGTGACGAAACGCTTTTTTGTTACTGTGTGCACCTTGCCGATAATACATAATGTGAAAATTCTTGCCATAGGATAACATTGAACCAGAGTAATAATAAAACTTGAATGCATTTAATAAGTATACATATTCCACAATACAGTTTGATTAGTATTTATAAAAATATTTTATTTCCATGAATGATGTAATATAATCAAAGTTGCATGAAACTCAAAAATTAAAAGGTATGTAATATTAAATACTAAAAAATCTTTTTCAAGTATCAAGTGTTTCTGTTGTGAAACTAAAGGAAATTATTCAGGCAAAACTCTATTTTCATTATTCCATACAAAGTATTAAAAAAATAATGTAGTATTTTATATACCTAAAAGTTATTTTAGAAATGCCTATATGGTAAAAATTTTCAAGCGACTTTGTTTATAATTAAAAAAATTTTTATTTTAAGGATAGAATGAAAGTGAAATTTATACTAGCATATGGAAGTAGATGGTGTTTAGATTGTCTCTGCATATTTTTGTACAAAGATCGATATTGTCTTTTTATTAGACGATTAGAATAATTCAACTGTTCTCACGTATCATCCCACTAGTACCTATATCTTGAAATTTTCGATTCCATATCATGAAATTGTACCTAATAACCTGTACATAATACTATCAATCATCAAGTAATAATGTTTATGATATTAGCGATCAAAACAAATTTTAATACAATTTTTAAGTACATAACATTTTACCATGATAATGAATCCTACATATTTAATACATATATCTTTATGTTCTTTGTAGATAGCCATTATTTATAATTTATAGTTAGCTGATTCAGTACAGACCATTAAACTAATATAAGTAATATGAAAACCAATGAAGTCAGTAATTTTGTTTTTACACTTGACTATATGTACCATAAAAAGAATATATAGCACCTCTAACCGAATAGGATTGTAACTCGAAACATTCGAAAGTTCAGGAAGTGGAAAAATGTATTCGTTTATTTTATCTCCAATAGTTTATGTATTCTCTAATATTAATGCATACATTTCATGTATTGATGCAGTTGTAGAACTGCAACTGTTTCTGTTTTTGACATTGTACATCGAGAAATGAAAATAAATTTATGTTAGAAAACTCACTCTCATTTCATTGAGTTGTAACCAATGATCTTGTATGTTATAAAAAGAAGTGAGATTTAGAATTGTTTCGCTTTGATAGAAAGATACATAATAACGATGAATATGAAAGATAATTATGAAACTAATAGGGTTGAAAGAGATGCATATTCATTAATTACGAGAATTGTTATAATTTCGCTGTCTCATTTTCCCCGCGCTATCGCGATATCTAACCTCTTCAATAGATATAATAAATATAAAATCATTGGTTGTAGCTGTATTCTATTGGCGGTGCGATTTTATCATGATATATTTTGTAAACACTGAGCCTTATCCAACATTTTTATTAGTAAGTATCCGATCATTGTCTCGAAAAACATACATTTATTATTAAAATAAATAGCTTAATAGGTGCTTTTAATAAAAACATTCATTTTGCATAATGGTAAATATATTTTCAGTACTTTCATATCATTGTGTAAATACAAAATCGAAATAGATATATAACATAAGAAATATCTGAGCTTCATCGTTTATTATATATAAGTTAAGGTTTGGTAAGTATTTTAGTGATTATTAAATTAAGGATTTCCCTTATCTTGGGATGATCTTGCGCAATAATTATATAACTAATACTATGTCTGTATTAATCGAATAGCTCTGTACATTTCACATGTTACTATACTGAAATAAGTTAAATTCAGATGTAGCGTTAAGATTTTATATAATAAATCTATGAAATGTATCTTTCACTTTGTTGGCGTTTTATTATGTACCCAGACGAATCAAACACATACAGAAAGTTGTCGATATAGCCTTCAGAGTTTGTAAACTGAAGTGCAATGGACCGGTCATATCTTTTGAGTAAGTGATGGCAGATGGGGGAGGAATGTGTTAGAGTGGAGCCCCGCATAGGACGACGAAGCGTTGGACGCCCTCCTTCTAGATGGTCCGATGATCTTTAGAAAGTGGCTAGATGCGGAAGGCGCAGGGTCGTATTTGGTGGCAAGCATTGGGGAAAGCTTCTATTCAGCAGTGGGTAGATGCAGGTTGATGATGATGATGATCCTGCACTGGCGATCCAGACGACTCAAACACAGACAGAAAGTTGTGGACATAGCCTTCAGAGTTTGCAAGCTGAAGCGGCAGGGTCATATCTGACGAGTAAATGATAGCAGATGGGGGAGGAAGGTATTAGAGTGGAGGCCGCGCGTAGGTCAACGAAACGTTGGACGATCTCCTTCTAGATGATCCGACGATCTTAAGAAAGCGCCTGGAAGAGGCTAGATGCGGAGGGCGGAAGATCGTATTTGTGGCAAGCATTAGGGAAGGCTTATGTTCAGCAGTGGGTAGATGCAGGTTGATGATGATAATGACCCAGACGACTGAGGAGCTTGATGTCGTCGTTGCGCGTGTCAGTCTAATTGAACAAGCAAGTTAAGCAACGTCGACCGTAGCGTGTTCATTGATGGGTTTATTTATCTCGAGTTTCTCCGTGCTTTCATACTTTATAAGTATTGCAACCTGGCTTGCCAATTTACACAATACATGATAATCCAGTGACGTAGGTACTATACCCGAGACAGATCATCTATACACTACATCTGGTGAGTCGCCAACCCGCCAGCCCAGCGTAACGATTTATTGGCTCCACAATGTGCAGTATACGTAACCGAACCAGTACAGTAACCTAAATGTTATAAAATAAACATATATTATTCATATTCTATGTACGTTAAATTAGATAAAATTAATTAAATACATCTAAACTACCTAATTACACATACAATACAATGCAATAAAATAAAAGCAAAACTAATCTAATAAACCGCTTTCTGAAGGAAAAGTTATATGCTGGCCCCGTGGCCATGTTGGATTTAATTTTAATTTCCTTTAATTTTAATTTCTAGTTACTTATTATGAAGTGGTACTAACAATAACTTTATATAGCATATATTAATAGAGCACAAATTCAGCTGTCGAATTATCACAAAATATCATATCTTTTTATTAGGTAATATAGGAAATGTCGACTGTGCGTAAAAGTGTCGAGAATTTCATAAAGGGGAGTATGTTGGTGTTTATAGAGCTATCATAGTGAAAGCGAGGATATAATGCTTTAAACTAGTGTCGATTCATCAAGTGGCATACCGGGTTGACGTTTTCGTCATAATAGAGGTGCGGGAGCGGGCGCCGGGCCCTAGCTTCGGCGCCGCGACGACAGGGAAGGGACGATAAAAAGTGAGGGCCCGTAATTATATAGTGCCACTAAACTAATTTCACGATACATTGCCGACGAAATCTGTGCTTGGCACCGCCTCGCCTGCCGACGAAATGTGATTTTTCTTTCATAACGAAACGCTGATTACTGTCGTTACATATTATTTATGAATTACTAATGTCATACACTGCGTGTTTGTTCCAAAATTGAACTTGGCGATAATGAATAGCTGATGTAGGGTGTACTGACCTTCGGCTCGATTTCAAGGTTCAGATTTCAGGCGATATACTTACTGCCTTGTAATTATTGGCCGTGTTCAAACTGACCATTAGTTTTATTTACTCTGTTTATATCTGCACAATTAGCTTGTCAGAACTATTTATATCAGCCCGAAAAAGAATTTAAAATGAAAACTGTGTTTTGCCTAGAAAGTAATCGTTGCCAGTTTTATCGGTAAATGACTCTAGTTTGATCTATACATGGTTTTAGTCAAATATGTTTTGGTAGTGTTGAATTCAATATCTATACAAATACGTAAAAGAAATTGATTTGCGTTTGTCATGTCAAAACAACAGCTTTTTACTAAATGCCTATGAAATGAACTTACGTATTTCCATATGCAGCTGTTTCAGAAATTAGCCGGAACGAACAGAGAGACAAAAATAAAAAAAAATAAGTAACATACACATTTTTCAGACCCACCGTTTAGTGTATGATTATAAATATATATATATATTTTATTTTGTAACCTACTAGTAGCCTAATTTACTCCTTATAAATCAGCTTCTACTGATAACATCAGCCGTTTCAGAGATTAGCCAGAACGAACAGATAGACTAAAATAAAATAAAAATAATAATAACATATAGGTATATTTAGTGTATGTTATTTAAAAAAATATTTAATATTTACAAAAAGTATTAGCTTTCTACGTAAAAAAATAAAACGAAACAAAAACAATTAATGTTGTAAATACTTACGAAAGGGTTATTTATTTAGCCTCTATGGAGGTATGGGGGCTCCGCCAACTCGCAAATGAACAGCGTGCTGAAGGACGGTTAGACGTCTTCGACTGAAGGTAGATTAATTTCCCAGCAGTATGACAAACGTGATGACGCAGATGGTAGGAGACACGCATACAGGTAGCCTCATAATATTAGAGACTAGCTGTAATACCCGTGACTGCGTCCACGTGGTTTTGTTGTTGTTTTCAATCAAAAGTATGTTTTAATTACCTTGCATACTCGTCCTTCCTCCCGTGAAAAAGCATTTTTGCAGGTAAGAATAAAGTGTTTCAGTGAAGAATAAACAATTTAATTAATTGCACAAAACATGAGTACATTACCTACATTTGCATGCAAAGTGTCTTTGAAATTATAAATTTTAGTTCATCATGTCTTGCCTTATCGGCGTACAAACGTTTGAGAAAGCTACTTTGAGCACTGAGCAGTAGCTAGCAACAAATTCCACAATTACAATCCAATTTCCACACCAGTAACCACAGGCAAGAGCTAGTAATAAAAGTCCACTCAGTTACAATACTGCACCAACCCACAATCGAGCACCGTACTCCACGCTCTAATCCTCTTCGATTGAAGGAAGACCCGTATCCCAGCAGTGGGATGAATATGGGTTGATTCAGAAGATGTAGGCATCTAATATTATTACAATTCAACCTGGAGTGTAAATTCGCATAAGTGCGAACAGTCTGACAAGTTGGAAGTAGTTTATCTGCCGTCCGAATTAGATTGCATCAACCGGCGCACTAATTACCAGATTTCTGTGAGCGACTGCACTGCACAGCTAACGTTGTGCGCTTTATGCACACTTGCAATAATATAACAAGAACGTTAGAGGATATGGAAAATTTCGCTAGATACTTCGGTGCAGTTTAGAAACATAGCGAGCACGGATGTCACAAAGCACATTTATGCACTCATCGCATACTGATATTGATGATGCGCATCATCATCAATATCAGTCTGTATCTACCCACTACTGGATATAGGACTTTCCCAATGGTTTCCACCTATGTTATCCTCCGCTTTCCGCATCCAACCGCTACCAGCCACTTTTTTGAGGTCGTCGGTCCATATAGAGAGAGGGATTTCTACCTACTACCCTACGCTTCGTCGCCCCATACCTGTCGTCCACTCCAGGAGTTTCCTCCCCCATCTGCCATCGCTGACTCGGCAGATGTGGCCAGCCCACTGCCACTTCAACTCACTTTCACTTTGGTTCTCCGTCTAATATTTTTGTTCCGGATTCGATCCCTCAAAGAAACTCCAAGCATTGCTCTCTCCATCGCTCGCTGTGCGCCCTTTAGTCTGTGAACCGGCCCCACGGTCAGCGTGCAAGTCTTTACATCGTAGGTTATAGCGGAGAGGACGCACTGATTTAATACTTTGGCGACAGCGTATAATACAATATTATAAACTCTATATTAAACTGTCCATAGTATCAAAATATCTATCTTAGTTCTGAAACATTAAAATACGGCAAATGCGTTGCAAAAAAATTAAGTAATGCAAATAAGTATGTATAGTACAGAACCCACTCTACGCGATTACGGCTCGAATTAGCCCTGCACTTTTTATAAATTAGAATAAAATATAAATAGACATTTTGGTAATAATATAAACACTTTAATACTTTACCTTATGACCTTATGAAGTTATGAACCCAAAGCAATCTATGAGCCTGACGGTCCAATGACTAACTTTAGTACCAAGTATCGTGAGTTCGATGTCTTGTGTGGGGCACAAGACATTTCTATACATGAACATATCTGTTTATAAAGGTCTGGATATTTTTTGTGCACATATTAACAAAAGGAAGGTTTAAGTATATTTATCGATATCATAGTTAGAGCTCTCTTTAGTATGGGACTAGTCCCAAATAAAATTCCTAAATATTTATTATAGAATATAAGAATATATAGGCATACATATATATTTTTATATACACATATATGTTTTTTACAATATTTATTTTTATTTATATATAGAGGACTACCTCCACCTCACAGAACATCGCAGTCAAATTACAATAATCTTGAGGATTATTGTTTCCGCAAGTAAATGATTCGGCGTTTATAAAAAAAGCGTATTCAGTGAAAGAAGCAAGAGAATTGTCGACCATACCCCTGGTGGTATGGTACAGGGGTATAGTCAACAATGCATGGTGAAAATCGATTAATGTATTTAAAGCGGGAGGCCAAAATAATAATGATTGGTGGGCTTCATGCTGCCTCAATCCCTCTCATTTCTCAGTCATCTCTAGAGTCAAATACAATTGACTGCGGTATTCTGTAAGATACTTTATTTCTCAGGCTGGGGCTGCTCCTAATTCTGAACTTTTAATACTAAACTTCATACTGTCCTATCTTGTACCAGAGTCGTGTTTGCTTATAGACGGGGTTATGTTCTAGCTACAAACTCTATGCGCGTTATAATATAGCTATAAATCCACATAAACCAAAACTACCGTCCGAGAAGTTGGAAGTAGTGTTCGGATTAGATCGCAGATTGCATCATAACCCGCGCTCGGATATGTCTGAAACCACTAACATTATGCTGAACAATATGCATACATCAGCTTAGCAAAGAAGTTAGGACGTTGTAGTTAAAGAGAACATGAAACATTGTATTTCTTATATACTTATTAATTAATTTATATCCGAATTTCCATATAAATTACACAATTACAATGAGTCTCCCGTTCCAGTGGTTAGCAATGGATATTTTGCTACGAAAGAAGTGGGTTTGACTCCCACACCGATTTGCATGTGAGAGTGTGCTTAATATTATTTCCATCACTGTGATTTTTGCCAAAGTAGAGGAGAATATAGTTCATAGCTAGTATATATACCTACAGTCCTACATATATGGATCGAAATGGAGAAACAATGTTCGAGGTTTCTCTATAAGAAATCGAATCTGGAATGAGGAAATTCGATGAAGAACCCAACTTGTCGACATGTTCCTATCAGTTTCAAAATATATATTCAATCGAATTAATTAGCATTTTTTTTATTACTTCTGAGTGTGATAGTTAATTGATTCAGCCCCCTTACCACCACCTATTATTGCGATTCAATAACTGAATAGAATGCTTATTCATACCAATGAATAAGCGACTCTATTCAATTTGAATAGACTCTATTTCAAATTGAATAGAGTCGCTTATTCATTGGTATGAATAAGCATTCTATTCAGTTATTGAATCGCAATAAGAGTTGGTAGTCAGGGGCCAGGTGTTATTTTGCAGAAATCAAATTTATGTATAAATAAAAGCTGAAGTTTTTATAATTCATAATTCATAATAATTCATAATTCATTTATTAGTTCATAAACATGGGTAATAATAATACATTGGTGTTAAATATGAATACAACAGTAGGAACAACCATGATTCGCCTTATTGGCATATGAACATAAACATTTGAATGTAATCATCATTCAAGATATTATATTAATTAGGTACTGAGTCATTTGCATATCAAATTTGAATTCGAAAACAAAACAATGAGAATTAAATTAAAATGATGTCAATAAATATAAAGAATGTCATGAAATCATAAGATAATGTCAAAATACAGGTCAGCGAATAATAGAATTTTGTCATAATTTACTAGATAATTTATCATTTATAAATACTCTAAGGTATTTTATATAGTACTATTTTATATAAATAATATATATAAATGTACATTACAAATTTATATATAAATAAATAAATTTACTTTAATTTTAACTTCTAAACAGATAAAGCGACATTGTTACTAGATAATTAGACATCCCTCAAACAACAAAACGAAATAATTCGAATCGATGAAATTATCAAAGCTCATAATTTGTATGGGTTAAAATCGGAGGGTAGAACGGAATGCAGCATCAAATGCCTAAGTGCAGAGTGCAGCGTTGCATGTAATGTTTCATTTCACGGCGAGGGCCGTACGCGTGCCGCTGCGGACTTCATCTCCATTAAATAATTACGCACGGCGAAAAACTAGCTGCCAGCCAATTGTGTATTAGGAAATTCCGGTAAAACGAACCGTAATCCGCGTTATTAATTCTTAAACTCCGAAAATGTAGTTTTAGATCAATAGTTACTAGGATTATAGTGCTTATTACGATAAATTAATTGAAATTGTAAAAGTTGTTATGCACCTGCTTTTACAAATAATCCACGTAAAACTCAAAAAGTTTCAATATATTAAGCAAAATGAAATTAATAATTTATAAAAATCCTTTTCTTTTTTTTGTGTTTATTGTTTTCTGCCAGCCGTCGTCGTCGTAAACCTTTATTCATCCCACTGTTGGTATATGGGTCTCCCCTCATTCGAAGGGGGTTTAGAGCGTACTCCACCACGCTGCTCAAGCTCAACTGCGGGTTGGCGGAGGCCAGTGTTTTCAAGCAGCCTAAAGGCCACTGACTTGACTTGACGATTGTCATCTAATGACAACAGCTGGGACCGACGACTTAACATGCTTAATACGAAGACATCTCCCATAATCCTCTGATATTTTTAGAGAAATTATTGTTCTCTCTTTAATATTATCTCGTTACATGGACACGTTCTATTTGTTAGGTTGTTTAACTTACAATATGCAATTTAATTATAAGTAACTTTCTAGTCAATTTGCTATGAAACGAAACCTTTGGATATCGAGTATGTAGCTCGTAGGAAAATTTTACTGGGATACAATGGCCATGCTATGATCATAAAGTTCCGCTAAGTATATTAACTTTACGGCTATTATGAAATATTCTACAAACAATATGTCAGGATTTAGACTGAAATGGAACTAGTTTTTGGATATCTAGTGGATTCACATATCTCCGTATATTTACCGTTCACTTTTTCGTCGATTTTTTTTTTATAATATATTTTTTTTATGTTTATTTATTGAATACAGGATCTTGAATAATGATCTTGAATAAAAAATCAATGCCACTTTTCGATGTAATTTTATAACTCAAGAACGGGCTCACGTATCCAAACCAAATGTTTAGGGTTTATTCGGACTATTTAGTAGATGGTTTATGTGAAGTTTGCACAAAATCGTTAGAGCGGTTCTTCATTTATCACATTTTTTGTAACAAATCTATCTATCTATATATATATAAAAATCAATGCCACTTTTCGTTGTAATTTTATAACTCAAGAACGGGCTCACCTATGCAAACCAAATGTTTAGGGTTTATTCAGACTATTTAGTAGATGGTTTATGTGAAGTTTGCACAAAATCGTTAGAGCGGTTCTTCATTTATCACATTTTTTGTAACAAATCTATCTATCTATATATATAAAAATCAATGCCACTTTTCGTTGCAATTTTATAACTCAAGAACGGGCTCACCTATCCAAACCAAATGTTTAGGGTTTATTCGGACTGTTAATGGGGATTTTGCTGTCAAATTGAAACTTTTTTCAGTGTTGACAGTACAAGCATGTTGTTATGTCATTCATGAGGTCATTTCATTATGGACGTGCTTCGACTTTATGTTGCCTGTTCCAGAGTCGGTACCCCCAGCCGTTTGTTTATTCATGCTCAAAATGGAAAAACAAAAAATATTGTTTATCCAAATATTTTAGATTAAGTTTTAATAAAATATTTTTTTGTTCGAATAAATGAATTCGGTGTTCCAATTTTTTTTTTATTATTTCACTTTATACGTAGCGAAGCACGTACCGGGCCGCTAGTAATTCATACAAATCTGTTTCATTTAGTTTCAGTCGTATACATTTGAAGAAAGAACGAACATTACACAGCAGTAGTAGATATAATAACAAAAATAGGCACAAAAGTTAAAGAAGAAGAAGAAGAAAAAAAGCTGTGCGATGATACAAATTGGTCCTGTCTTGTCATAGTAACCGAAGCCTTTAGGAGAGCCGGCACTGATTTTCACTGTTCGATATTACCACAGTATAAGTAATAGTATATTACTTTGTTGAAATAGCAAACACGACGAACAAATCCACACAGCGTTATTTAAATGATTGTTGTGTTAACAAAATCAATGGCATCCATCCCCACGCGGAGGCAGCAGGCAGTAAGACGAGTGCGGTGAGGTCAGGCGCGTAATCCCTTATTACATCGGGATGGTCTGTGGTGTCCCGCTCTCGTAAGCGCATTAGCCGAATTAACAATTAGTCATGCCTACGTCTGCCTACGAAGTTTGCACAAATTTACATAACAATAAAGCCCTTCCGTGCGGCTTCGGTTGGTTATGGCGATTTTTAAAATTAATTGGATCGCGAACCGTGGAAAATTTGTGGATCCCGCGTCGCCTGCGTAATTCTGCGGTCAGTATCTCACGCAAAAAGCCCGCCAAATCAATGGCCTCGGGAATAAACTGACCTTTACACAATACACTGTAAAAGCAAACGTTGTAAAAAAATTTTTATACCACGTCGGATATCAATCTACTTGATTGATACAAAGCGATTACCATAACCTTTAAACGAATATTGCTCGCATGCTGGCTTCACCCCCGCTGCTATCACAGCATCTCCTCACCTATGACGACCTCATTAACTCAAAGGAACATAACAATACTCACTCAAATGTATTGTTATTTGGGCTACGAGGTGGAGGTACTTCCCCAGTCGGACGCAACCTCCCATTTTGCCATTGCTCTTTTGATTATTAAAAGAATGCACCACGTGCAGGAGAGGTTGACTTTGGCCCTCAGGATAGTACAGCCACTTACAGCCCAAAAACATTATGGTAGTCTTGTTCTTCAACTTGTTAACGAAACCATCTCAATGATTGTTTTAAATCAATAACCTAGCATGCACGAACTGATAGACATGAACATATTTTATATTACTACACTGGATTACTATTGAGAGAAAACTTAAGCAAAAGGTCTAACTTGACTTCGAATAGGTATTTATTTTATGTCTGTGACTGACCTGAAAAGTAGTAAACTGTAGTAGTAAAGGTATCCTAAACTAAAACTACGTAATAACTACGACCTTACATGAATTAATTTATAACTTTGAGGTCGAAACCTATTTTCAGAATCAAAGTTCCCCTTTTTGTTACATCCCTGAACAAAGTGATATATGACGAGAATATATGTTTTAGTTATAAAATGGTTGGAGGTTATCGAAACGTAATCACGTGACTATTATACAGCGGCTATCGGCACGCACCGAACCCAGTGAAGCGTTGAAAGATACGCCGCGTCCCACGCTTGAAACGGGCAACGATAAAAGCGCGAAACTAAATCGCTAGCAGAATGAGCAAGAACAATGCGAAGCTTAAATTCGCAGCATTGTACTCACAACAGCCATGCGAAACGTCCGCGAAGAATAGAGTCATTTGCCTCTAACAACATTAATGCCGGCCTGACCCTCATACCATCACTTTTTGTTTGTTAATCTACAGAAAAGGGCGTAACTCATTTTGTCAACTCGTAATTTAATTTCACTTGAACCCCAACAACTCAGCGGCCGGGCGTTGGTCGCCGGAGGCGGCCAGGACATGGGCTACAATAATTTATTTAGTTAATTTATTGTCTGTTTATGCACAGATTGTCGGATTGATATTCTACCAACAATTGTTATTAAACTTTAAGGTAACAGTTGGAGCAATGGTTTCCCCCTCCAGCTTGAAACTATAACGTCTATATTTTAAGTACACAATTTATAATACGTAATAAATTTCCGGATACTCAATATCGCAATACGTGCAGTCCCGCCGTTCAGAAAATTTAATGTCCTTTACATAAAAACTCGGGCTTCCGACCAAAGGTGACGGCCGCGTTCAGAAATGCTTAAAATGCAATTTTACAAGAGTACTCTTATTTATGGCCCCCAAAAAATGTAAAATGCAAACGTTTTATTGTGGGGCTTTATAAAAATACGAAGAACAAACAATGTCCCTGTTATCCCAAGACGGGGGATGTCGGGGCATATTTGTTCGCTTACCAAGCTAGGGATGCGCTGAACACGGCCTTAAGTAGGCAGAAGCTGCTCTCAGGTAGGGATTTTCACACTTACAAAGAAAAGCTAAAAATAATTTATATCACCATGTTTTTCTGCCCGATACACAGACACATTTTAAAGTTTAAGCAGACCCTTTGAAATAAATTAAAGATTCAAATGAGCGATAAATTTGATTGCCTCTCGACAAAGAGATTTAATTTTGATAAATCAACGCTTATTGTTGTTGAAATGTGACTGTGTTTACTTTCCGTTCGTCAATTCAATAGAAAGTAGTGGGCTAATCATGTTAAAAACAACGTAAATATAAGTAAACAAATTGTTATAATTAAATAGAATAACGCGGCTATAAGTCACCTCGCCTAAAATTAGCTCTCCGCCAGCAGCGCTATTCTCCGGTCTACTTTGTATGACGTAATAGCAGCATTACCTCCTTCGTACCCTCTTTCGGCGCGTCGTGAACTGTTGAAAAATATGAAATATTTAAGATGCAAAATTTTATAATAAGAATAGCCGAGATTACACCTTGCTCTCATCTATTTTTAACGCGGCGACGGGAAGTGGGACATTTTTATTGCCCCCGGCCCTAGATTAGTTTTGTTCTGTGAATTTGATGCATATAAAATGAGCTCGATTATTCAGCACCCCGACTCGCGTACTATTGTTATTTGAATATGAAATGATGCCATATGACTCGATTTCATCTCAGCAGAGATATTATTTTGGAATACGAAGAGCTTATGATACAAGATTTTTCCACCGAGTCTGTGAATTTAATCTATATTGGTTGTGAAAACACGTGTACCCTAGAAATCCACTTTTTTTTAAGAAATACACATTATGTCATTCTTATAAAGAATAAATATGTTGGTATCTCTTTATTTTTGCTTCATTGTGATTATGCCGACTAGATAATATCATTTTCTAAGCAACAGCAGCAGCTAATAAAATTTCCAGCTGTAAACTCAGTTAATCTGTAATTAACTCGACAATAATAGTATGTATAGAACTATACAAAAATAAAATTAAGTGCAACTTAATGCAATGAAATAACTTGCAATGTATATTATTGGTAAATCGATTTTTCGTCCCCAAAAATCGCTATTGCTGTAAATATTGGCATATATATATACATATATATACCAGCATTTTTTGAGTTAGTAACTCAACACTAATTAGTTGCTCAGATGCTTTCGATGGCGATACCGGTGTAAGAAAATTTTTTTTGGAATTAAAACAATATCGGATATCAGGGACAATTCGCAAATATATATATGTCAAAAAATGCTGGTATATATATATCTATATATATATACCAGCATTTCTTGAGTTAGTTACTCAGCACTAATTAGTTGCTCAAATGCTTTCGATGGCGATACCGGTGTAAGAAAATTTTTTTTGGAATTAAAAACAATATCGGATATCAGGGACAATTCGCAAATATAAAAGTGATGCGAACAAAACTCCACCACCCTGACACTTTATTGCAACTTTCACAGAACCCGAATTTCAAATTCCGCGACCAAATCCAAATCACCAAAGTAAGGAGTGACATTCTGTATCGAATGCGACGACAAAACAGAAAATATGAACATGTGCAAAAAATATCTGGCGTATGCATTTGGGAATTTCGCGTGACAGAAAATTTAATACGAGGGGAGTCTAATATTAAACCTCGGGGACCCATCACTTTTAATATCTGGCCGGCGTCCTAGAGGGCTCCTAAATTATTTACCAAATGGAAAGGTAATGGTCGAGGAAGAGTGCGAATGAAGGTATGCAAATTTTATAAGCACGTATTGTTGGCCATAAAACGTGTTAGGTGCGCACTTAAATCGGTGTAATGAAGAATTCGCGGCCGCCGAATATTGCGAGAAACGGGCTCACGGCAATATCCACGCCGCCAAAAGTGAATTTGGTTGTAACACGGTAATTGTAAAATACTGACATAACACATAAAATTGTAATGTGTCCTGAGTTAGATTTGTTTTTACCCGTTATTGCTTTGTTTTCGGTAAAAGTAAAGGCAAATAGCATTAGGGAAATGGTTGTATAATGTCCTTTAGGTAATTACTGTTCATAACAAGGCACAGTATAGATAAAGACATTTTTACATCGTTTTGTAACTAGTTAAAGCATGAATTTCTTTTTTTCTTTTTAGAAAAAAATTGTAACTCTAATTTCGAAACTTTCCATTCACAAATTTTCAAATCCCTTCTATACTACGTGGGATGGAAAACAATCCCGCCTGATGTGAAACAGTAACCGTAGCGTATAGACGTCTGCGAGTTGGGACACAAAATATAGCTCGCGTGCCGTCACCTTCACTACCAACGCTGCAACTGCATCCTCCTGGTGACCTCATTCATTCCCAGAAACATAACAGCCTTCTAAAACCCTTGGAAATTATTTTTGGTTTTCCCTAAAAAAGTAATTCCCTGTCAAGCTTGTAACTAACTACGTTGTATAGAGGCAAGCCCTTGTGTTGTATCGTTTCTTAGCCAGCAGGATCCATCAAGTGCAAGTGAGGCTTTAACTTTGGCTCAAATATACATACCCCTAAAGTTATTTTAATTGTCATATAATTTTTTCTCTTTCCCCAGCTCTGATGGAAGAGAATTATGCATTTGTCCATAATACCTTACAAGATTTGATCGCTACAAAAGTATGCAAGGAGAGTTAAAGAAAACGTAGCAATAAACTCGATTATAATTTTCTTTGTACAAAACAAAAATGCTTTAAGGTTTTAATCGGGCTTAGAGCCTTAATACATTGTACATGTAAATGGCATTAGCCGACAATACATCGCTTCCAATTTTCCAAAGCTACGAAAACACGATCGCGACCCAAATTGCTTGGAAAAAGTCAATTGAATTTACGTATATATGAGTATGAGGACTAAATTGAATTGTGTAACAATTGGACCTTTTGGTACCAGCGGGGGTTTATCAGGAAAAATCACGATTAATTCGCACGTGTCCGCGTTTTAGGCGTACGAAGGGTTGAAGTCACGGTCCATAAAGAGTCACGCATCGCAGCGGCTGGCTAATGACTGCGAGCGACCGCGCCGCCTTGCACCGGGGCTGGGCCACCGTGATCGCAATAGTGCTGTCTCTACTACCATTTTGATACCAAATTTTGTAACATGCACTTTTTATATTTGCCAGATTATAAGAAGGTTTAATTGCATATGATTTATACCACTGATCTTCCTGAGGTTGCTTGTTATTGCGTCTTGTACTCACATATACACAAGTAGATAGGTTCGGACGATAATTATGTTCATTCATATTTTAACACAACTGGCTGATAATAAACATTGACCCGCTTATAAGAAAGCAAGCGAATATTCTAGCAAGGTACTCTATCGATTGACATTAACATGACTAGATCGATTTTCAATCGATACAAATGTTTGTTCGATTGATATGGAGAGATTGCTAAACTATTAGCACCTAAGGTCAGTTTAAAAGGTTTTACCTACTATCAGTACTTTCAAAAGGTGTAATAAAAATATAAACTGTGACACCTATTAGGTGAGTTCTTATCTACTCTAGCTCAGACATCATCCAGTTTTCATTCACTTTAAGACAGTATGACCTTTAGGCGGCTTGAAAACACTGGCCTCCGCTAACCCGCTGTTGAGCAGCGTGGTGGAGTATGCTCTAAACCCATTCGATTGAGGGTAGATCCGTATGCCAGCAGTGGGATCAATAAGGTTGACAACGACAATGACGATATTTTTTCTAGCCCTTCATTGAATGGCAATTTAAAACCAGTTGACCGCGATATACGAGTATACTCGTACACGTCTCGACGTGAACTAATTATTATTTTTAAAATGTTTTACTAAGAAATACCCAAAACCCTATATAGTACTAACATATTTTTTTAAGATTTTGTTACTAACATTTTATGGACGACATTGTCTGAAAATAAATATTTATTATTATTATTCTCGGCTGCATAATACTTTGAATACAATAACATTTATATCATAAAGCTGAGCTGCGTGTACTTCAATATTAATCATATCCGATACCTGCGAGAGTGTCATTGATACCGGATACCAATTACGACGTATCGGTAAACATCCCTATCCCGCGCCGAAACATTTTGTTTTATCTTTAAACAAGTATTGAACAACTTTTCCTCATTACAGTCCCCATTACCATAATGACAGCACTCTATAAATCACGTCATAAGCAAGTGAAGACATCTTTTTTCCCAAATATATCAATGATTTCTAGCACGTTCTATGTAGAGCTGCATTTCACTTTTATGGCATATTCAAATGAGCGTTTTACCTTGCGTCTTCTTACGTCAATCTATAAAAACAAGCTTCATAAATACGTAAAAAGATGTGCTGTATACGTGATAGTATAACACAGAGTCAATAAAGAGACGATTGCTCATATTATCTAAGAACATTTTTGCCATTACTTTGTTTGTAGTAAAAGCACAGAATAAGAATTAGTACTAGTAGCACAGTATAAGAAGTACTACGGAAAATATGCATCCACTCTCTGCCGCTCTCTCGTGTCGACCTCACCTCGTCGATTTTTTGATTGCGAAAATCTAACTTTAGCTTAGATTGGCGGTAATTGGGTTTAGGTTAGCTGGTAGAAACTCTAGACCTCTACCGACTAAGCTGAAGATGTTTGTTATTAACATAAACCTAAGATCTATTTTCACCATCAAAACATCGGAGGGTCTTCAGCTTCGGTGGTAGGCCCCTGGAATAGTTTCTAGGGCGGCGCACGCATGCACGCTCATTTACGCTCTACACAGTCGTCAATGTTTATGTAGTAGTAATCGACGCGACATTTATATGGAGTGGCCGGGGTGTGCTAGTAGTAAGCCGTGCATCGGAGGGCACGTTAAGCCGTCGTTCCCGGCTGTTGTTATTACAAGACAGTGGTTAAGCTAAGTCTTCTTCTTCTTCGTCGTATTCTTCATTACTTTCAGTAATTCAGGTCGTGCCCGTTAAGCTAAGTCAGTCCTCGAATAATAGCGAATTAATAAGGGTTTATGATGACGCCTTAAATTAAAAAGTAAAAGATTGATAACTAGGTATGAACTCTTATTGCGATTCAATAACTGAATAGAATGCTTATTCATACCAATAAATAAGCGACTCTATTCAATTCGAAATAGAGACTAAATAGAGGTTGTAAGAGGGCAGATGGGGAAGCAAGGTATTAGAACGACGAAGCATTGGGCACCCTCCTTCTCTGATGACCTTAACAAAGCGTATTTAGTGGCAAGCATTAGGGAAGGCATACACACACATCCAGCAGTGTGTAGCTACAAGCCGATCATGATAACGATAATGATAGGTACTGCAACTAGTTTTATGAAAAGGATATCATCATTCATACCAGTAATTTCGTAATGTAAATTTCGCTATAAGTTTTATGCGATATTGCCTATATCAAAGTTAGGAATATGTAGATAGATATCTATATTTTCCTGGTGCATAGTAAGTATAGTTCATCGGTCTTGCAATGCTATGTTTTAATTATATGTATCAAGCACCATGATTTTGACGAGTATGCGTCTTTAAAATTGCTTCCATAGGGAGACATTTAAAAAAAACGAATGATAACAAAATCGGAAGATACAGTTTGGTGTTGCAGCTACATACCTATCATCTCCTAGCTTTAATTTTAGTTCTCGTTCTTAACATTACATATTGTTATAACAACTATATTGTATATAGCTCAGAAGCGGAGGGAGACCGGTGACTTGTAATACAGGTGGGCCCTGCCTACCTAGCTCAGGCAAAAGTTCTCTCCACAGTTAAGGTTTAATCTCGAATATAAAAAAAAAACTCCATACAAAATTAAATTACAGCACTGGATAGAGGAAAGATCAAAGAATTTGATACGCTAAGTAAGGACTATGGAACATTTCGTGCGGGGGGAGGGGGAAGCACTGCCAGTTTGAGATAATTTTAGTTCATATAACGTACAACACACGGCCGTGTTCATGACACAGCCACACCCCGTCTTTTCTTTATTTTTATTTATTTTTGGTACACTAGCTATTATTCCGTATGCTATCTAACAAATATTTCTAGGAAATAAAAGTTTAAATCACCAAGATGTGGATTCAGAAAATAACATAGAAATATACCACTATCTACGTAATACTGCGGTTTCAATAACGTAATTGGTATGCACAGGCGGCTAATAGCCATACCTAATACCACGAGTGTGACAGTGGTTGGCTCTTGGTCAAGGTACAACGTTAAGGGGATACGTATCGCCTAAGCCGTTCAATACTACATAACACCTAGAGCGGTGTCGATAAATTTATGCAACAGTAGTACCATAGAAATACTCAATCGATAGGACGATACGTCATAATATATGTTATAACAGTGCTGTCAATACCGCAGGCTAGAATACTTAGTAGAATTACTGTTAGTAGCAACAGTGTCTAACGCTCCGTACGTGCCGGTGGCCGGCTTATGGTCAAGATGCGGCATTAAGCCGTTCTCTGCTGCTTAATATCTATTTGGTAGTGATACATATATTATATGTACTATAGCTAGAGATATATATATATATATATATATATATATTTCAGACATATTACACATCGCCATCTAGCCCCAAAGTAAGCGAAGCTTGTGTTATTGGTACGTATGTATTATATATATATATATATATATATATACGTATGTTTATCAGTTGTCTAGTAAGACAACTGATAAACATACGTAAATACATTTTTTTTTTGTAAATACATACTTAAGATTCATAGAAAACACCCAGACTAAGATAAACAGACATGTTCATGCACACACATGTTTGTCCTATGTGGGAATCGAACCCACGAGCGTTGGTGTCGAAGGCGCGTCATTGACCGCTACGCCACCGAGCTCGTCAAATGTCAAATATTATATGTACTGTAGCTAAAAAGAGTTTAATTTACTGATATACATTTACTTTATTTCTTTTTTATCGTAAAAATGTTATGTAATAAAGAAGAGATTTTGGCGTGTCAGTGGTTCATCAACATCATTGAACCAAAGCCAACCTCACCTGCTGACAAACGAGGCTCTGGCGAAAAGAGAGGTAGGGCATTGCGTATTTTGTAAGCTGCCCTACCTCGCACAGATATTTATAAATTGCTCGAAAGTACCACCACCTCACAGAATACCGCAGCCAAATAGCAATTCCCTTGAGGGTTACTGTGTTCCTGCGAGAGAGTGAGATCACCAGAAAGGTAGTTGTTGCTGCGTTGGCAACGGGGGTGGCGGGCCGCCACTCCCGCGGCTCGCAACGTGAACTATAGCTCGCGTGCCGCCACTGGCGGCACGTATAAATCTATCCATCTAATTCTAGGTGAATGTTTATCGAGATAATCAAACCAAGTTAACATTCCGATAACACGACAAACGTAGCGTGAACACCACAACGGCATTGATTCAAAGCCTTGTCTGACTGCCGGGTACGCAGGTGAGCCTGACCGCCGGTGGGCATCACTCATCAACCGCAAATGCAACCCCACACCTGTCTCGGACGCATCTAGGTTCACCGCGCCGCTGCTTCACCGGCTATGCTGCGCACCGCTGCATACCACCGTACATGCGGGTTTGTATTTACATGTTACAATTCCTGTTAATTTTGAATTGAAAAATAAAGCTGCTTTAATGGTTAATTGCTGGATTTCTGGAAATTTCAGGAACGAGTGGTTCGAAATTATTTTATTATTGAATAGCGCATTGGTTGTTTTATGCCTTCATTCAGGATTAAATTAAGTGCCGTTAAGAAAGCAACACGGCACGGTACTTCTTTTTTTATACGTCGGGTGTCAGCCAAGCATACGGACTGTCTGATGTGACGCGGTTACCATAGACATGTAAACGCTCGCAACGTGAACTATAGCTCGCGTTCATATGCATCCAGCAGTGTGTAGTACTCGCGTGCCGCCACTGGCGGCACGCGAGTACTACACACTGCTGGATGTGTGTGTATGCCTTCCCTAATGCTTGCCACTAAATACGCTTTGTTAAGGTCATCAGAGAAGGAGGGTGCCCAATGCTTCGTCGTTCTAATACCTTGCTTCCCCATCTGCCCTCTTACAACCTCTATTTAGTCTCTATTTCGAATTGAATAGAGTCGCTTATTTATTGGTATGAATAAGCATTCTATTCAGTTATTGAATCGCAATAAGAGTTCATACCTAGTTATCAATCTTTTACTTTTTAATTTAAGGCGTCATCATAAACCCTTATTAATTCGCTATTATTCGAGGACTGACTTAGCTTAACGGGCACGACCTGAATTACTGAAAGTAATGAAGAATACGACGAAGAAGAAGAAGACTTAGCTTAACCACTGTCTTGTAATAACAACAGCCGGGACCGACGGCTTAACGTGCCCCCCGATGCACGGCTTACTACTAGCACACCCCGGCCACTCCATATAAATGTCGCGTCGATTACTACTACATAAACATTGACGACTGTGTAGAGCGTAAATGAGCGTGCATGCGTGCGCCGCCCTAGAAACTATTCCAGTAAAAATGTTATGTAATAAAGAAGAGATTTTGGGGTGTCAGTGGTTCATCAACATCATTGAACCAAAGCCAACCTCACCTGCTGACAAACGAGGCTCTGGCGAAAAGAGAGGTAGGGCATTGCGTATTTTGTAAGCTGCCCTACCTCGCACAGATATTTATAAATTGCTCGAAAGTACCACCACCTCACAGAATACCGCAGCCAAATAGCAATTCCCTTGAGGGTTACTGTGTTCCTGCGAGAGAGTGAGATCACCAGAAAGGTAGTTGTTGCTGCGTTGGCAACGGGGGTGGCGGGCCGCCACTCCCGCGGCTCGCAACGTGAACTATAGCTCGCGTGCCGCCACTGGCGGCACGCGAGCTATAGTTCACGTTGCGAGCGTTTACATGTCTATGGTAACCGCGTCACATCAGACAGTCCGTATGCTTGGCTGACACCCGACGTATAAAAAAAGAAGTACCGTGCCGTGTTGCTTTCTTAACGGCACTTAATTTAATCCTGAATGAAGGCATAAAACAACCAATGCGCTATTCAATAATAAAATAATTTCGAACCACTCGTTCCTGAAATTTCCAGAAATCCAGCAATTAACCATTAAAGCAGCTTTATTTTTCAATTCAAAATTAACAGGAATTGTAACATGTAAATACAAACCCGCATGTACGGTGGTATGCAGCGGTGCGCAGCATAGCCGGTGAAGCAGCGGCGCGGTGAACCTAGATGCGTCCGAGACAGGTGTGGGGTTGCATTTGCGGTTGATGAGTGATGCCCACCGGCGGTCAGGCTCACCTGCGTACCCGGCAGTCAGACAAGGCTTTGAATCAATGCCGTTGTGGTGTTCACGCTACGTTTGTCGTGTTATCGGAATGTTAACTTGGTTTGATTATCTCGATAAACATTCACCTAGAATTAGATGGATAGATTTATACCAGCCGATCAAAAATTTGCAGAATGCACGGAATTGCATCAATACTGCAAAACACAGTGCGGGCTAGCGGGTGTGCACACGTTCAGGGTAGGTGCTGGTACTGTTTTATCTTGTGCATATTATTTGTGAGAAAATAGGTGGGGCCTGGGGCCAATGGGATCTTGGACCATAATATTTATAATGTAAATAATAATTGATAATTAATAATGACATATTTGGATAATTGTGTAACATTGAATTTGTTTGATTGTTAAAGTTTGATTGTACATACAGTAATTTATTCTCGAAGTATTGAGTACAATGTAACAATTTTACGTGTTAACTACCTAGCTTTAAGATGATCTTCAAACATAATGTATGTTTGTTAATGAATAAACTGAACTAAACTGAACTGGACTACTTAATTTTCCACATACACACAGATTTCTCACATTCTGAATATTTCAACTTGAATGAATTACGAATCTCAATTCCGGAAGCTACGAGTATTCTGACCGTGTATAGCCGGCTTTAAAGTAGGCCGATACCGCTAGCCGTCATTCCGAGCATAAAATAGTTTGAACAATGCACATACTTGCCGCACTTTAACTTAAATGTGTACTCAGAGTGTTCAAATGTGATGGTCTAAAGTTAGAACATCATCAACATCAGAACTAAAAAATCTGTAGACATTTTTTAACGGCAAATCAATTTTTCAATCAATTTTTGGCCTTTGGTTTTGGTACAAAAGGCGGACTTAATGCTAAAAGTATTCTCTACCAGTCAACCTTCGGAAAGTGCAGACATCGCCGAATGTGGTATAAAAATATATAACAAGAAACATAAATAATTCCTAATATATTATACATAAACTATATTATTTCTACCAGCTAAGCGAAACACAGGTAGGTACAATAAATCTAAGCTGAAGCACAGTATAAGTAATAGTACTAACGTAGTTGAAGTTTGATATTCGCAATCAAAAAATCCGCTGGTAATAATCGGCTTCAGCTTAGCCGGTAGGGCCCCACTTGCCAGAAAAGGATTCTGTGAATGCCAGCATCACGTTGCAGTTAAGACTGCGAAGCTGTTTTTCAAATGGATCCATAATATAATAATGTATAACCACATAATCGGCTTCAGCTTAGCCGGTAGGGCCCCCACATGCCAAAAAAGGATCCATAATATAATAATGTATAACCACAGTATAAGTAACAGTACTACGTATAATCACACCCTGGCCACTCCATAGAAAAAGCGCGCGTTTGCATGTAGTAAACCGAATGACGTAGCTATACGTGCCTTTTTGTGTATAATGTGCTCTAGGGTTGACACATTATTCAATTTAAACAATATTAGTCGGGCATAGTAAACAGAGTTAACAGCAGCTTAATGTATCCAAATCTGTTTACCGAAACTGGCACTCGATACAAAAAACTACTATTTAAATAAATATCTTTAAACACTATTTTGAATGATTGTGATTATATGACTGAATCCAGTTATGTTACACTGGTAAACTAATTGATCCGCGTGGGTTGTATTGTAATGGTCATTAAATAATCTAATCTGCACATAAAATAGTAATCGTCTATTGAAAATTTTAATAATTGTCATAATAATTTAAAATTCAACGATTTCGGCGGTAGAATTTGTAAAGTTATTTAAGAAACTGGTAAAAAGATAAATTGATGTTCTAATGAAAAACTAATATTTAACGTTAATGTTTACAATAATAATAAATAAATCATTTTACAACTTAAATCTTTATTTGACAATAGATAATATACTACAAACGAAGTTTTGTAATACGCGGCGTCGCGTGGCAGCCCTTGTAATCGGTTCCAGATTCGACTCAGAGGGGAGGTGAGCTCGACTCGTGAGAGCGGCAGGGAGTGGCTATACTGTACGTAGTACTATTACTTTTACTGTAGTATATATAACTCTGGCGTTGTCAGAATTCGTCCTGCGATGCCTGTTGATCTAGATTGGTCGCATGTTCGGTGTCCACCTAATAGTAAGAAATGAACTCTACTACAGTCAAGCGGGGGTGCCCACTAAAACCAACCCTAAATATGCCAAAATACAGGTAGAGTTTACATAATAATTTTCATCTTGCCACGATATTATGTTAAGATATTCAGAGTGTGGTATTAAAGAGCTCTCCGAAATGTTTGCTAATTCCCCGCCAGAAAAGAACAATCGCCCCGCGTGAGTGTTATGTGTAGTGCATTACGAACTTTGTGTGGGGCAACTGAAAAGATAATAGCGAAAGCGTCCTTGAAGAAAATATGACAAGGTTTGTACCTACAAGTGATTTGCCTTCCAATTGGCAATTGGACCAACATTTTTTCGGTTTGATATGTAGGGACGTGTCAATAATATAACCATAGGTGAAAGAATTACTTCGATATCATAAAAATCTCTCGAGATATATTAATTTGAAAATCACAATTTTACTACTGGTACTGACTTATGACGTCACAGGTTTGTATTTTGTATGCATCAAATCAAAAATTTGTACGACAGCTATGTTAAATATTACGTTTATGTAATTGATATCATAATTAAACTTATAGTATTTTTTATTGCTACTCCAATGGAAATATTTTTTTTTAATAATTTCATACTTTTGAAATGGGCTTTCCCGCCAAACTTTGATCGACCCTAAAATAAATCGAACGGAAGATATTACAATAAAAGTTTGCAGATTTTTTTTTATATATTTTACGTTATAGTTAATAATTTATACAATTTTTGAACATTATCAAATAGCCTATTGTCAAATAGCTATTAAGATCACACGTCCAGAGAACATGATGTGTATTGTTACGAGCTAGGGTTCTGGATTTGGATGTAAAACGCCAATGACAACTTGCAAGGATTTATTCACGCAGGGTCTGGTCTGCAGGTCTTCACAACACAAAGTCCACACGAAGATTCCAAATCGCAGGTCAAATCGAAGTCCAATAGTATCGCTGAGGTCGTAGATTATCACTTGTCTCGCAGGTAGATTCGCTCGAAGTTCTCTCTTCCGAAGTCCAAACTGAACTCATCTGTGCGCCGCGGCGGTCGCTATTTATATTTGCCGGCAAGGGTTCTCGAATGTTCTCGTATATACATGTATGTACTTCCCTTCGGTAAGTCATCGTAATGTCTCGAGACACATCTCGAACATTTTCATGTCATAGTGTTATGAACCTTATGGCACTAGACATACGGGTCATTATTGCTTGCAGCGAAGTATGCGGCGACTATTCTAGAAGGTTCCATTCTAGATCGTTCGAGACATGACCGCGACACTGCTCCCCTCTTAGAGATGCTCGTCCCGAGCATCTTCATTACTGCCGTGATAAGAAGCTAAGCGATCAATGTGAAACACTTTTTGTGCACCTCTCGGCTGCCGTTGAATTCGATATGTCACGTCATTCAACCGAGTTACCACTTTGCACGGCCCTTCCCAGCCTGTCTGCAATTTCGGAGATTTTCCTTTTCGTCGAGCCACGTAGCGAAGCCAGACCAGCGCTCCCTCTTCGAAGCCGTCTGCACTCGCTCGACGGTCGCACCCAGCTTTCATCCTTTCACTTGACTGCAACCCATTTTCCCGAACTATGGCATCAACCTCTCGTAACTCGGAAATGCAACCGTGCAGAGCACGTGGGTCGTCAGGAGGTCCCCCAGTCAGTAGATCCACTGGCACTCCCAGCTCTCGCCCAAAGCTGACACGTGCTGGGGCTGCCCCCGCGCCGCCACGCTCCGCCGCTCGGCAGGCCAGGAGAAACGGCGGCATGCACCCGTACCAGTCCCTCCGGTGGCCGCCAACGAGTCCCGCCAAACGTCCCTCGAGTGCCTGACCAAATCTCCCCACCATGCCGTCAGACTGAGGATGATATGGGGCGGTCTCAGTCCCATGCACACCCAATATTTTGCAGAGCTCCTGAAATATCTGCGACTCAAAGCTCTCACCCTGGTCGGAGTGCACCTCCAAAGGCACACCAAATCAGCAAACCACTTTCCCGAACAACCCGAACGCAACAGTTGCGGCCTCTTGACCAGGCATGGCGAATACCTCTGGCCGCTCAGAGAAGCAATCCACAACCACCATGAATCACCCATCCTCCGACTCCGCCACAGGGAATGGCCCAGCCACATCAACCGCAACGCGTTCCCATGGTGCTCCAACGTTACAAAGTTGCAGGTTTCCTTGGCTTCTAAATGATGGACCCCCTACCGCAGCGCAAGCAGCGCACCTGCGGCACCAATCCTTCACGACAATGAAGCCAGTAAAACCCTTCTCGAATCTTTGCCAACGTCCGTCCCACGCCCAAGCGTCCACCCCACACGCCATCATGCACTTCACGAAGGACATCCTGTACCCCATCTCTTGGGACAACTATCTGAAGATAGAACTCTCTGCCGTTAGGCTTCTCCCATTCACGGTAAAGTATTCCGTTCTGCAGACTAAAACCGTCCCATTGAGCCCAGTATGCCTCGGTGACAACACTAGTAGGGGCGACCTCGCACCATCTTGGCTTGTCCTCGCCTCGGAGTCAATGGCATCTCCAAATCCCACTTCTGACACCAAATGTTACGAGCTAGGGTTCTGGATTTGGATGTAAAACGCCAATGACAACTTGCAAGGATTTATTCACGCAGGGTCTGGTCCGCAGGTCTTCACAACACAAAGTCCACACGAAGATTCCAAATCGCAGGTCAAATCGAAGTCCAATAGTATCGCTGAGGTCGTAGATTATCACTTGTCTCGCAGGTAGATTCGCTCGAAGTTCTCTCTTCCGAAGTCCAAACTGAACTCATCTGTGCGCCGCGGCGGTCGCTATTTATATTTGCCGGCAAGGGTTCTCGAATGTTCTCGTATATACATGTATGTACTTCCCTTCGGTAAGTCATCGTAATGTCTCGAGACACATCTCGAACATTTTCATGTCATAGTGTTATGAACCTTATGGCACTAGACATACGGGTCATTATTGCTTGCAGCGAAGTATGCGGCGACTATTCTAGAAGGTTCCATTCTAGATCGTTCGAGACATGACCGCGACAGTATGTTCTCTGGACGTGTGATCTTTAGCACCGGGACTTTATATTGAATTCCTTGCCACATCCGTATATTCGGAATGGTGTACTGCCCCCTTACCACCATCTCTTATTGCAGGTTCAATAATTGAAGAGATTGCTTATTCATACCAATGAATAAGCGACTCTATAAATAGAGTAGACTCTATAAATAGACTTATTCATTGGTATGAATAAGCAATCTAATAGATTGCTTAATAATCTATTCAATTATTGAATCGCAATATGAGATGGTGGTAAGGGGGCTGTTCTGATTTGATTTCAACTAGGAAGAATTAACGTAAAATATACAAGTGTTACAAGTATCAAAATGACTTTTCGAAATTTGAAAAATCCTGAGTATTTTGCCGCAATAATGGGTTGTGCTAACCCATATCATGCGTTAGCATAATCCAAGCTCATAGAATATACGCTACTATGAAGAAACCAACATTCTACTCTAGCTAAGATTGGATCGGGTAGAAGATCGTATCTTGTAAGAATCCGGCGAATTAAATAAAATTTACAAATTGTTGCATGCCTCATTATGTGTTTGTTGCTTGCAGTGACAGGATGTGCGCACTGACAAGTTAAAAAGAACTTTTTTTTGGTAAATTACATAAAAACGACCGAATATTTCACTCATGTGTACCATATTCTGTTAATATTGTTAATTGAATTAAGAAGATAAATTCTTAACTCTTAAAAAATCTCAACTGAATTTTATATAACTGTTAAAACCAAATCGATACGCGTGGAAGATTATCAAAATATACGAATAGAACATTCTCTTAACTTACTAAAAACAGTACTTAGAATAGAACGCATCCTCAAAATTATTTCCTGCAACTCCTACATCTCTGAAAGGCACCTACATCATTGCTACATAGACGAACTTAACTAATCTTATCTTAGAGTGGGTCCAGTGCTTCAGCACCTTTGACACGTCGATCCTCGTGGATCTTTTGTGTACGACCTAATCCTTTATTCTCTCTATCCTGACTGTCTAGAGATATGTTACATAATGCAATATGCCGCTTATTGGGAAGTCTGTAGACCAAAACCGTTGAGTACAAAAGTGTAGAGTGTAGTAGATGCGTTTTCGGCTTGCGTAATATGACCATGTTTTCGCAAGCAATTTGTTTTGCTTCCTATTAAGCTTCAGCAACACTTCCACATACTCACTCTGCTTTTTAACTTGCTGTTTAATCCATCGGCCTCTCTATATCTATGGGAACGATTTCGATTTTGTAGACACGGATTTTGGACATACCCACTCAACACACCGATGCGTATACAAATTCATTCACAGCAAGGTCGACAAAAATGTGTAACGCATTGCCTGTTAACGTTCAGATGACACCTAGATTATTTTCTTTCAAATCAGGATTAAAAGGATTCTTTACTGATGAGACTTGAAGTTACCTAATATTTTCATCGCCTGTGTAATATAGTTCAATAATGTAGCTATTTGTGTATTTTATTTGTTTATTTATTTGCAACTTCGTTCCTTCGTTAATTTATTAGTCGATGTTCTACTTGCCAATTACTGTAATGTCCACTCCACACAGTTACTCTAAGGTTGACTGAAAGAGATCCCCATATGGGATCGCCTTTGGATGTACTTATATATTATGTAATTTGAACAATAAAGATAATACAAACAAGCAGCTGTTATAACTACCAATTATTGAAACAAAAATAAGTGTAAAAAGTTTGGTTCATGTGGCATCGTACCCAAGATGCTAGCAGCATTACCTCGCTGGATGGCTAAATTGATTCTTTGGCCGAGGAATGTGCCTCGACAACGGACGACGTCGACCAATCTTTGATGATAAAATATTGAAAATATTAAATAAATAACGCTTATATTAGATACCACAGTCCACAACAGTGAGGATTAGCGAGTATAGACTAGCATTCCTGCGCGAGCCGGGCTTTCCACTACAGCTTTGTACATTAACTTCCTTTATGCACCTGCATTTAAAGAAAACGTGTTGTTTTATTTTGCAGACTTCTGAGTGAATATTGTACAGTCAGCAGAGGATTTCACTTCTAAGCACACGGTGTTACTGGCACTACTCTTTCAATTACTCTCATGTCGGATTTCATGTTATTATTAAAGAAGGAATTTTATATTATGTTTGTTCCTGGTTCAAGAATTTAATTTTCACAAGAATTTATTTACTTCGTTTTTTTATGTTTCAGTTACGAGCAATGTAATAAATTAGTTATAGCAATGTAGTAAATTATTCATAATGTTGTGTAAATGTGGTTCGACTTGATTTGATTTTTTAGTTAGGTTAGGGTTTTCTCCTGTCGTCCTGCTAATGTAAACAGGGTAACACGGGTAACGATGAAAGCAACGTCGTCCATATATAGTCTATGCATTGGTTTAGAAACTCTTCTGTGCTTCGGAGGACACGTTAAGCTGTGGGTCCAGTCTTTCGATAACAGTTGTTAAGCCAAGTCGTTTGACAGCTTAATTTTTTTTGTTGAATAATATATAAACTTCCTCAAATAAGGTCAACTAACACTACTCAGTTGTGTCCACTTTCCCTAAGCAAGTACAAATTTTTGTACTTGCTTAGGGAAATATTTATTGATTACTAGCTGACCCGACAAACGTTATCCTGTCTTCTTAACATTGAGTATTGAATGAGAATTGGTTTCGCGCAATTTGTCAAATGACTGACGGTTCTGTCAAACGACATAAAGTTACATTAGAAAAGTTAATATGGTCGTTCAGTTATCTTAAATTTTCTAATTTTTCACGGAACTTTCTTATTTTTTTCTTTTATTAGAACCTTTTCCTGACGATATCAAATACAACAAAAAAATAATTAGCAAAATCGGACCAGCCATTCTTCACGCGTGAATCGATGACGTATGGAAATAGACATTCATGTTTATATATAGATTATGAATACACATGAAACAATTTGATGTGATAACTATCTACAACTGACTTATATAATTTTATATGCAATTATGTTGCTAGCCAAACCCGATATCAGCTCAAAGTATTTTTGCCTAGACATTAGTCCAACCAGCTTGTACTACACGCTATACAAACTTGTTCAGTTTAAGTTTTGTTTATACTACCTCGGGTGGCAGATAAGCATACGGCCCGCATTATGTGAAGCGGTTAGCGTAGCCATATTAACACTCGCAACATTAAATATCGCTCGCACGCCGCTACCCCCTCTGCCATCGCAGGAACTCCTTCCTTTCTCACAAGACACTCACCACGTCAATCACTCGCAGGAACACAACAACTCTCAAGGAAATTGTTATTTGGCTGCGGTATTCTGTGAAATGGGGGCACTTTTACAAATACACTGTAGGGTACAGCGCATTTGTAAGCTGCCCGACTAGGAAAGTGTTTCCAGTGTTAATCCAGAACATGTTCTGCGTATATGCCAAATTTCACTCAAACCCGTTCAGCGGTTTATCTATGAAAGAGTAACAAACGTCCATGCATCCACACATCCATACATCCTTACAAACTTTCACTATTATGATTACTAGGATTAGTAGGAAATGCGTGTTAAAATACACTGGTCACCAGAAAAAAGAAGATGCTGCGTTGGTAGCGGAAGTGGTAGCGCGCGAGCAGATTTCATGTTGCGAGCGTGTATACGACTACGTTAACCGTTTCATGTCAGGCGAGCCGTAAGCTTGATTCCCGCCCGACGTAGTATAAAAGTACGTAGAACATGTCCTTAAGGATTAAAATGATCTAGTTTATACTAAGCTAAACCGAATAAGAATTATTTCAGCCTAGGCAAAACTGGTTTGTCCTAAAACTAGGTTTTACTGGCAACGCTATATCAATTTACTTCAAGTAGAACGATCAATGTATGAATGTTATCAGCAGTATTGATATGATTAATCAATCAATCATTGGAAAGACACTAATCATATCTTATCATTATCTTCAATAATAAAGTTGTTACTGGGTTTTTACTCAATTATAGTAATATAACGTAGGTTTTCATCATTTCAAGGTGCAAATGTTCTTTTCCTCAAGAGAACTACACATAACATATACACACACAAGTATAGTTATACAACTAGCTGGTACTCACTCGCACACAGAGAGGCAATTCTCGTAATTATAATGTAGTCAAAATTCAGTTTCGATCCAGTCTCGATCTCACAAATGTCACATTTGGTATTCTCGTATCACAATATGACACTTAGAATTTGAATTTAAGTCGGATTATATCGAAATATGACCGAAAATTTAACAAACTGAGAATTTGAGTTATTTTGCCAATAATATGGATTGTTAATAATGAAAGTTAATATTAATGAATGAATCAAATATATAACTTTTTGTCAATTCACTATTCCATCTTTATTCGGTCAACTTTCATTCTGTAATTTCGAGGATTGGTTTTCTGGTCGCGTGGTGTGCATGATAGTGAACTTGTGTCTGTCTACACCAAAATTCATCAAGATAGGCTCATCGGTTTCTCATCGGCTCATTTATAGGTTACGGTAACTGCTATACATCAGGCGAGTCACATGCTTGTTTTAATATGAAAAAGTAGATTATGTTCTTCCATGCAATTCAAGTTATCTCCATACCAAATTTAATCAAAATTGATTCAGAGATTTCAAAGCTTAGTCCGGTAGACTGACAGTCACACAAAGGTTTGAAAATAATCATCGTTCATGCTTTACAATTAACCGAATAACAACAAACTACTATACTACAATATCCTTAAAACATAATGGGCAAAAGTCAATAACATAGATATTATAACTTGAGTTAAAAAAAATTATAACACTCGGGGCCGTGAGACCTATTTTCAGTTCAGATAAGTATAAATGGTTATTAATAAAACGCCGTCGTACCTTATTCATCGCACTGCAAGGATATATGTCTCCCCTCAATTGCAGGGGTATAGAGCGTACTCTACCACGCTGCTCAACTGCGGGTTGGCGGAGAAAATAAACATATTATTTATATCATATTATATACATTAAAAAAACGTACTATTCGAAAAGTTTATGAAAAAGAAATTACAATAAACTTCAGAATTAAATATATTATACTATGATCTTCTTAACAATCAGTACATTAACATACATAAAATCTATGTATCGCAGCAAGAAATCTTTTAAATAATTTTAATTCTCATATACATAGTCTACGAACGAGAATTCTCGTTTCCATTACAATGTCCGGTGACGTCGGCAAATGACTAGAGCTATCAGCCCCCGCCCTATCTCGTCTCCCATCTGACGTCGCGTCATCGGCTCGATGTTTACAGTGCGAGATAAGCGTGACCAATCTCTGGGCGCCCCACTACAGGAAACGCTGGAATAGAAATCTGTAGAGACGTGTTTGTACAACCTTTTACGTGAGGGAGAAACAAATCTTTATAACTGCACTTCCAGACATCAGAGAGACTTGAACGCTTCGACATTAATAGTTTCGGGTCTCTCTTATATCTGGAAGCCATAAGTATTCTAATACTAGCTTCCACCCGCGGCGTTGCTCGCGTGAATGTCGGTTATCGCACCAAAAAGACAAGCTTCTAGCCATCCCTCGGGAACACCTAATTTTTTCGGAAATTTTTATACTGAACTTCTAATTATAATATATGTAAACGATAGTGAAAAAAAAACTTATCAAAATCCGTCGCATTGTTTAGAAGGAGTTAGCGGAAATAACTAAACTAAATAAATAGACGTGAATGAATGTACTTAAGGATAAGGATAAGATAAAAATAATATTATAAGAAGTATGACTGAAGGATTTCGGATAAAATGTAGATAATTTCAAAGTTGTAACTAGAGATAGTTTTTATATAAAATATATACATGCATAAATGTCCGACAGAGCGAAATAAGCGAGGTCTATAAATCAAGTTGGGGTGAAAAAACATTTTTGTATGTTTGCGTCGCGTAAGTCCACGGAGCAGCATTCCGATTTGGATGAAATTTTGCATTTTTAAGTTCAAGGAAATCGGGTAAATATGGATGATTTTTGAGATTCTCACGTTAAAGTGAAAATAAATGTCGCTCGCAAACGGCTCATCCGATTTTGATGAAGTTTGGTAGCGTATCAATTGTAAACTGATTACAATACGTAATTTTCGAGACATTGAAATTGGTTAAAAAAATACAGGCTTTTCGCGGCGAACGACTAGATAAAATATTTATATAAAATTATGCACAATCTATGTGTTGTGTTGTTTAATAGATTTCCTTGGTTTAATATTTTATTAAACTCCGTCACTTTTACAAAATTTTTAACAACACAAAAATGCCATAATTTTATCATAATGTTATAATAAAGCACTTGTACTATTCCACGTTATTATATTTAATATTACCGACCGGTTTCGCCGCTAAGGCATTATCAAGGTAAACAGATGGTGTTTGTGTTTCTACAAAACATTTTTATTTTTGAGATAGTACAAGTGCTTTATTATAACATTACGATAATAATGTTCCACCAAGTGCCAACAATCAACAGTATCAACTCCATAATTTTTATTTCACAAAAAAATAATCTCTATTTGGATTTTGAAAGTCGTTTCAACGCCATAATTGTTCCATGCGGGAGTACTGCCCGCGATATAATGCATTGACCTAGGTCGGTATTCGTCTTGCGTGGCCATTACTCATTGAAAATTATACCACAGTAAGTGGTATTTCGAGTAGTGTCCAGTCATGCGAACTACCCATTCCTGTTTGTGGGACTTCCGAAATTTGCACAAATAGTAATACATATATTTAAGAGTGTCTCAAGTGGGTCTCAGCCACAACCTACATCTTATGAGACAATAAAGAAGACAGCCCCCTTACCACCATCTCTTATTGCGATTCAATAACTGGATAGAATGCTTATTCATACCAATGAATAAGAGACTCTATTTCATACGCAATAGAGTCGCTTATTCATTGGTATGAATAAGCATTCTATCCAGTTATTGAATCGCAATAAGAGATGGTGGTAAGGGGGCTGGAATCAAACTATAACAGTTGTCGTTGAATATTGATGATATACGAGTACACAAACACAAAATATTGATTGTTTCAGAAAGACTAAAATATTAGGCGCCAATTCACCTCGAAAGCGCGGCAAGATATCGTTATCGCAAAAAAAGCATTGACTTATACCGATGGTCTTTCCATCGGTATCACGTCTCATGTTAAAAATAATGCTGTACCATTTCTACTTCAACCAATAATTTTATATCCAAACAATAATCCACAATAAGATTACTCTAAATTCTAAATTATTTTTGAATTTTTTACCTAAAAATATCTCAGTTAAGAATTAGTGAATTAGCCGTTCACGTTCTAACTTTAATAAAGCGATAATCCAGTTCAATGTTTTCTTAAACGTCACATTAGGATTAAAGCCATGATACTAAATATGAATCAACTGAATTAATGCTTACATTATCTAATCTAATGCTTACAATCGACACGATTTTTAATTTTATCATGTATTACGAAGATAAAGCGTTTGAATCAAATGTCCACCTAAACTTGTTATCGATTTTTATTAATCGTTAACAATATGTTAATGATATTATATATTAATTTCCGGTGTTTCCTATCTAAAAAATAACAAGCTGTATGTACAGGTTGAGGTAGATATTTGTTTTACCCGACTGTATATTTCTTTGGCACGCCCTATCTAAACTTCCTAACCTAACACTACTCACTAACCTAAACTTCCACATTTTTTTTTATACTACGTCGGGTGGCAGACAAGCATACGGTCCGCCTGATGTGAAGCGGTTAACGTAACCCTCGCAACATAAAATATAGCACGCGCGTGTAATATAGCATCCATATACCATGGCATAATCACTAATACAGTATCTACCCGGGGGTATAAATATTTGTGCAGTTTATTTCAATTATCACTTATTAATCGACCTCGGAAGTGAAAGCATCTCATTGTTGTCGCTCGCTAATTATCGGTGACTCATCCGCGCGGTGTTTATCTTTGGTGATTTATAAGTACTACTAATTGTTTTGTTATTTGTGTGCCATGGAATTGCAAGAACAGGGTAAGTGTTATTATAATTATTTCATTTTATACATCCATATAATATACTTTTTTTTATATGTCGGTGCTACGACACCTTAGTTATCTCGCATTATTTTTCTGTTGGTTATAGTTTATCAAGAGCTACTCAAATGATGCCGCTGATTGCCGCTGTTCTGACTTAATTTATAATGATGATACATCTGGCTATTATACGGGGTCAATATTTTTTTTTGCAGCAGGTTGCATGGGTTACCGTAATATGACTGCTACGCCTACGGTGCGCGGTGTCGTAGCAGTTCTACGAAACATTGTATTTATTTTATTTTTTGTTTCAGGTATCAAAATCAAATGTTCCTTTTCAAGGAGGCACGTATTTGAGTTGTGGTCTTTGCAAGAATATTCAAATAGAAATAAGCACGTTTTAGAGGTGATACTGATGTCTTTTTAAAGTGACCAAAATGTAGACATTTCGCCATTATCGAATCGGATTGGTAATTTATGCAAAAGTCTTGACAGATTCTATGTTAAGTCATCACGTAAAAAAAAAAGATCTCGGGTAATTATTCTAATTGGTTAGATGAAATTGAGTATGTAACGTTAACGAGAAATGTTGAAGATCATCCACAACAACATCAGGAACAACCAGGGCTGTCTCGCGCCGCGGCCGTAGGCGGACGGCCGAGAAAACCCATTTCCGATCTTATTACGCGATCAAAACGTAGACGATTGACAGAGTTATCTGACGTAGATTCCTCTGCTGTAAATACACTGCTTAACACTTCTTAATACTTTAACAATGGATATTAGTGCGGACGAAGTGTTATCTCTCATTGCTGCTTGATTGCTAAGCTCACAAAACAATAAAAAAAAATATTAATTAGGAATCTCATTAACAGTAAAACTTCTTGTAATATTTTACCATCATACCATAGTATTTGAAAATTCCTAAAAAGTATTTTGATACATGGTTCTGATGTGACAGAATACACTCTTTTGTCTATCGGAGAACTTTCCGAGGAAGCAGCAGAATCGAACAATAAACATTTAAATCAATTCAGACGAGATTTCATCCGGAAAATGTCACGCGAAATTTTAAATACTGACCTAATTAATAGATAAGGAAGTCCAAGAATTATTAAAATTTTAAATCGCATGTTAATTTTAATCTTTTTTTTAGTTACACAGTTTTAGTAACACAATTTTATATTTAATTGTAAGATGTAAATAGTATTTATTTATTAGGTATATGCATTAAAATGTAATAATTAACATTTTATTGTATGTATTAACATACATATCAATCTAATTATTATTACGAAACTGTTTACAATTAAAATTATTTTATTAAGTTTTTCTTTAGCTTGTATACCATTCAATACAATAAACATTTTAATAAATTAGTTTTTATTTAATCAAATTCGTCTCTTATAAGTATTTTACATCATTTACAATCAGTGACGCGCGGGTAGCCAATCCGGACGCACGTGCACAACGCCTATTTACTGTGTAATAAATAACGCCTTTGTTAGTAACCCACATGTGTGTCATCTTATGTGAAAATGGATAGTTTTAATAGATCGAATAGTTTCTCGTCAAATATACACGAGGAAGATGTAGAAAAAGAGTGTTTAGATAAATCACCAAACATTCAAAGTGAAGTTAAAACGAACGAGACGAATACTGAAGAATCGCAGAATAGATTAGTGGAAAAACGAACACGGGAAGAATCCGAAGGGAGTAAAGAGATAGAAGAAGACAACGAGGGATTTATTGAAGTTCGAAGAACAAATAAGAAGCTGCATCGTAGCTATTCAAAATCAAGTATTGAAATATACGACATGGAGATAAATGATACTCAGAGCAGTGACGATTCATTTGAAATATCCTTATTTTCGAAACAAATGCTTCCAAAACAATTCGGCATGGCAAAGTTACTGAAGGCTGCTAATATCTCCAACATATTAAAAATTAAGTATAAAGGTCCGTATAAATGCTTAATTACATTAAAATATAAATCCGACGCTGACAAATTGCTCGAATGTCAGACTCTTTCTGAGTTAGATATTAGATGTCAAACTACAACCCAAGTAAACATGACATACGGTATAGTGAAAAACATAGATTTAGCTACAGAAGATAAAGAAATAATGGAATCATTTGAGAGTATACACGAGATAATTTCTGTACGTAGATTAAAACGTTTAGACTCCACAGGCCAATGGATAGATAGCACTGCAGTGCGTTTATGCTTTAAAAGTACCACTTTACCCCCATATGTTATAGGATATGGATGCCGGTTTAAAGTGGCAGCATATATCTTTCCGGTATCACAATGCTCAAATTGCTGGAAATTCGGACATTTAAAACGCTTTTGTCCCACAAATAAAATAAAATGCCCAAAATGTGGAGGAGACCATGAAAATTGCGACAATAATAAATTTGTTTGTATAAATTGTAAAGGTCAACATTGGGCTATGGATAAAAGATGTCCTATGTATCTAAAAGAAAAGAAAATCCGAACAATTATGAGCGAAAATAATTGGACATATAAAAAAGCATTATTATTTTATTCACAAAAGTATGTACACGACTTAGAATTTCCACCATTAACAAAAGAAAAGAATACAGCACTTCAGCCTTCAAATCATCAAATTGCTAGCGCTTCTATCGAGCCTCGTCGCAATTATAATGAAGTTACACGAACCCAAAATCATCAACAATCTTCAATTGTAGAAAACAATTATGATTCTACGTCAATCATTCTTAATTGCCCACCTAAGCAACAGAGGGAAAAAAATATAAAAAAAAATACGAAGAAAGTTGAGTATACGTGGAATGAAGAAATAGAGGAAAATAACGGATATGGAATGGATGAAAACACTTACGAGGAGGAGGAAAAAAAGAAGACAGAAAAAGAAAATAGGTTTTACTCCATATTTATGAAGATCTATTACAAGATAAAGCGAGTTATATTAGCAGAAACAACCTTTGAACAAAAGATTAGTTCAAGTGTAAAGATCATCATAGAAGAATTTATGCAATGGTGTATTATATTCGTGAAGGAAGGTGAGCTGTTTAACAACTTTGTAAGTTTTTTTAAAAATGGATCCTAATATGAACTTTAATATAAATATCTTACAATGGAATGCGCGAAGTTTGAGGCCTAAACTAGTTGATTTTGAATTATTACTAAACCGAGAGAAAATTCATATAGCAGTACTTAGTGAGACGTGGCTGGAACCTGAATCCAATTTTCATATTAGTGGATATAATATATATAGAAAAGACAGGTCAGATTCATTTGGAGGAGTAGCAGTAATCTGTCACAAATCCATAAAATCTTTTGCGTGCACGATAAATGTAAGTAACCCAGGCATTGAGATTATTCATGTTAAAGTTTTAAATTGTAAATTGCTCAAAAATATTATTTCTGTTTACTGTCCGTCATCTGTTCGCACTCAACAAAGTGAGTGGGAGAATATATTTTCTAAATTTCCTTTACATTCAATGATACTTGGCGACTTCAATGGTCACCATACTAATTGGTCGACTAAAATTGACTATAGGGGTAATCAATTATATGACACCGCTATTGAAAATTGTCATATCCCACTCAACGATAACAGACCTACACTAGTCAAATTTGTAAATGGATTCGTACATAAAACTTCACCCGACATCTCATTTTGCTCCACAGATATATCCATGAATTGCAACTGGGAAGTTACCAATGAAAACTTAGGTAGCGATCACAGTATTATCAAAATTGTTTTGAAATACCAAGATTCATTAAATTTTAATAATTGTAGAAATTTTAAAGCCGCAAATTGGAATAAGTACCGAGAGGAGCTTATCGCCAAATTTACTAATATTTCACCTTTAGACAATGTACAGGACAGCTATGACTATATTTTAAACCAAATAGTTACAGCTGCCAATAATCATATACCATTTATTAAAATTTGCACCAACCCTGTTTCAAAATTTCAAGCTAAACCATATTGGAATCAAGATCTTTCAAAAATAGTGGCAGAAAGGCGTTTAGCACTTAAACAATTTCGACGAAATCCGAATGACGCAAATAATAATCTTTTGAAATCAAAAATATCAGAAGCCCAACGTCTTATACGCAAATCAAAATCAAACAGTTGGTATAAATTCTGTGATAGCATTGACGAATCTACATCAGCATCGGAGATGTGGAGAAAAATGAGATGGATTAAAGGGAATAAACAAGTTCGTTCATACTGCTCAGACGAAAAAAAGAAAGATCTTATAGACTCTCTTACAGCTGACTACGTAAATACGTTATGTCCGCCTATTAAATCAGTAAACTTACAATTAGATGCATATTTTACTAGACGCGAACTCGATGTATGCTTAAAAACCAAAGACACAGCCCCTGGTAACGACGGAATAACGTATTCTATGATTTATAATTTACCTGATAATGCAAAACAATATTTATTAAATCTTTATAACCTAATATATATTACGGGTAAGGCGCCTAGGCAGTGGAGAGATATACTAGTAATCCCAGTTCCAAAACCGAATGATCCTGACTCCAAATTACGACCGATAGCTCTATTAACTTGCCTATGTAAAATATTACACTTAATGATTTTAAAACGCCTCGAATGGTACATAGAAAATAAAAAAATATTATCACAAGAAACATGCGGTTTTAGAAGAGGACAGTCTACTCTAGATGCATTAGTGCGCCTTATTTCCACGGTGTATATTGGATTTTCAAAAAATCAACAAACTATAGCATGCTTTTTAGATATACAAGGGGCCTACAATAATATCTTGATAAATGTTGTTATTTCTAAATTAGATGAGCTAAATGTAGGGGCTAAAATTTGTTTATATTTATGGGAATACTTGAAAGAAAGACACCTTCAAATAAAGTTAGATGAAGATAACAGGTTTTATACTAGATGGACCCACAGGGGAATTCCCCAAGGTGATCCTATTTCTCCTTTAATTTTCAATATTGCGACTATAGAAATTTGCCGTAGTATACATGATGCACATATAAGCCAATATGCCGACGATTTTGTAATTTTTGCCAGTAATTATAGATTAAATGACAGTATTACTAAAATTCAAAACTCACTTGATGCTTTCATTAAATTATTGGAACATTTGGGATTGGAGTTATCTGTTCATAAGACAAAACTATGTGTTTTTTCTCGAGGTCGTAAAACTAATCAAATTTCAATCAAAATAAACGGAATAGAATTGGAACAAGCTCACAATATTAAATATTTAGGTATATGGCTAGATAGGCAACTACGTTGGCATAAGCAAATAAATGAAGTTGTCGAAAAATCAAAAAGATTTTTATGCTTACTGAAAGTACTTGCAGGATCCGGTTGGGGTTTACACCCCTTACATCTGCGTAAACTTTATATTTCGATCATTAGGAGTAGACTTGATTATGGAGGATTTCTTTATGATAATTCGGCATCTTCTAATAGTTCCAAATTAGATAAACTGCAAAATCAGGCGTTAAGAATAGTCGGAGGTTTTATTAAAACTACTCCCATACATGTAATGGAAAGCGAGCTTAGTGTTCCACCGCTATCTATCAGAAGAAAATATTTAACTTACAAATACTGCTTAAAAATCAATACATTATTTGAAAACAGTACCACGAAACTATTAAACGAACTGCAAATATTAAGTAATAGTAGTTACTGGAATAAAAAAAAGAAATATTTGCCTGCTGTGGCCTTCAAGGAAGTCCAAAATGAAAATATATACTCATCAGATCCATTGAATATGTTCGCTTTAAATGTCTGGGTTTCATATATAAATCTATCAAATGTAATTAAAATAAAATTAGATTCAATTAAAAAGTGTAAAACAATGTATGAAAATAATAATCTTAAAGTTAATGTTATTCAAGAGTTACACCAAAAATATAACCACTGGTATACCTTGTACACTGACGGTTCTAAATCTAAAGATGGAGTAGGTGCAGCAATTTATGATCCACAGTTGAGACACCACGAAATGTATAAAATTAACCATGATATTTGTATAATGACTGCTGAGCTCTATGCAATGTCTAAAGCTTTGTCTTATGGTATCCGTTTACCTCTTGAAAAACTAGTTATTTATACGGACAGTAAAAGTGCATTACAACACATCATAAAATGTTCATCGGGACGCTATAACGGTATTTCAATTACTTATGAGATTTTAAAACAAATTAATACATACATTCAAAAAGGTACTTCATTGACATTGCAATGGATCCCGGCACACATAGGATTAAGAGGAAATGAGGAGGTTGATATGTACGCAAAAAAAGCAGTAGAGGAAGGTTTCACGTCGAACATGCTCCCTAATCACTTTGAGGTACTTCATAAATATAAGTTCAAATGTTTCACTCAATGGAAAACTTACTTTGATGAACGATCAAAAAGTAAAGGCATCTGGTATAAAAGCCTACAATGTGAGCCTCCTCACGTACCTTGGTTTGTGTGGACTAAATTCAGTAGACGTCTAATTGTTACAGCTCTTAGAATGCGTTCCGGACATGACCCATTAAACTCATTCACTTTTTTAATGCGCAAAAGTAACTCACCCAACTGCGAGGTATGTGGAAAAGTAGAAGACCTATACCACATACTAGTGGAGTGTGTCCGGTACGCTTCTAAAAGAGAGTATCTAGTCTCTGAATTTAGTCTAAACAGATTGGATGTCGGAATGTATCACGACGTGTTGGCTAATCCCATGTCACCTGTAGCTAAAGCCTTATTTTCTTTATATAGCAGCAGATGATAAAGTTAGAATAGGTTACGATGGGACTGACATAGTCAATTATGACAAAAGTCCCTAAATTAAAATAGATTAAAAAAAAAAAAAAAAAAAAACATTTACAATAAGAAAATATCACTACCAATAGTTTTAGTAGGTTTTGACCGCACTCCTTTGGACGCTGAACCACCGTGGTACGTGAGGGATGACCTCGGCAAATAAACAATGGCATACTAATCATACTACTGCATGAGATGGCATAATTGTAATAGATGAATTATCTAATAGATATAGTACAGAGCAACAGCAGCTAGACCGCAAATGCCGCAAGTATAAGAAGATCTCACGTAGCGCTACGATGCTACGCATGTCATTGCCAAGAGCTACGCCATCTTTATACTAGAAGTGTTACAGTCTACAAATTGTTGTCTCTACAACAAAACTGCAAATTAAAAAATGTCCGTTTCATCATCATCAGCCTGTATCTATTTATTTGTTTATTTGTTACACACATTGTTACACATAAGTAGGCACAAAGGTTATTACATAGTCTAACATTTTGAACATAATAAAGATTATGATATCTACTCGGTTGCCCACTCGAAAGTCGAAACTGACACCTATTGTAGGATTAACCTGTGTTACAGGTGTCAGTGCTCAACACTCGGAAGGTTTTTTAAAAATAATTATGTACAGAAAAAAGTAACAAGAATATTGCGAAACAAAGAAATTACATATTTAGGAAAACATTTTAATTTTTGCTCTTGATGTGTGTTTTTTAGGCTTCTCCTGAGCTTGTGTGTATTGTGTGTGTTTGTATGTATGTTTGTATAGTGTTAAGTTGTGTAGTGTGGGGAATTACTTATTGGTTACCTTAAGATATTTAACATAGTTTCGGTTTGCTCATAGGACATTGATAACAAAAAGTTAGTAACAGATTTTTTGCAATTAAAGAGTGACATGTGTGTGATGTTGACACAACGGTTTATTTTGTTGTAGAGGAAGCTACCCAAAAAACAGAAAAATCTTTGTGAAAAAGCCGTTTTAAAACCCAAGTTTTTGAAGACAATATCTTTCCGCCTTTTTGTGTCTCGAATACTGTCAGGGATAGTTCGATGTTGTTTCAGTATGGTATATAAAATAAAAAGTTGCCTAATACTGAGAACCTTGCAAGATTTATACAGCTCGAATGTGGGATAATATAAAGACCGGAAAGTACTCACCTTCAGAATCGCGCGTTGGGCTCTCTCCAGGGTGATGAGGTAAGACTTAGAAGATCCGCCCCACGAGGAGATGCAGTATGTGAAAATTGATTGTCCAAGGGCAAAGTATACTGTCCTCAATAAACTGAAATCGGACACGTGTCTTAGCTGTTTAAATATATAAATCAATTTGCGAGCTCGCTTAGTAAGTAAATCTATTCATTGCTGGATGTGCCCACATCCGAAACCGAACGATTGTACATGGACATGTGCAATCGTTCGGTTTCGGATGTGGACACTCCATATGTGTGTGGATGTCTCAATAGTAGTTCCACGAGCCTAACCTAAGAAATCTCAAGCATACCTCTCTCCAACACTCGCATAAGCCTGTGCACTACTGTGTGTCTAGGAGCCCATATTTAGTCGATCGTAAATCAAGTGTACTATTAGCCTTTAAGTCGTCATTATACAGTAAATATTGATAGTGCAATTGATATATCTTATGCGCAGTGGATAGATATATATATATTTTTTATACTACGTCGGGTGGTACGTCTGATGTAAAGCGGTAACCATATTAACGCTCGCAACATAAAATATCGCTCCCGCGCCGCCACCCCCGCTGCCAACGCAGCATCTCCTTCCTGGTGACCTCACTCACTCGCAGGAACATAACCCTCAAGATTACGCTCCCTACCTCTCTTTTCCCCAGAGCTTCGTTTGTCAGTCAGCAGGGTGCACCGCGTGCAGGTGAACTTGGCTTTGGTTCAAAGATGTTGATGAACCACATACATATCTTTCTAATCTTATCATATCTTTCTAAAAAATAATAATAATAATATTTCATGCATTAATCTTAATACCGGTAGGTAAGTACTCGTAAGTCACAAAGGTAATAACAGTCTCTTCCCTATCGATTTCTTGAATACCCTCTAGGCGATACTACAGTTGCTAAAGTAAGTAGCTGACATCACTATTTATCATCATTCATTAGACGCCCTCGTGTCTCTAGCGGCCAGATTACCAAAGGGTTTAAGTTTATTGGGTGGGTGTAGGGACGTCTCATTGTATTTTTAGTCATGAAGTATTATATATAATATTTTGATTTTTTTTAAATTAATTGCTAGGAATTATACCATTACCATTTGCAAATATTAGGGAGGTCTATTGTTATTAATTGCATTCGATCCTATACTACTACTACCAGAAATACATACCAGTCCTTACCAGAAGATATGTCCAAAAAATCAATCGAAATTAGTAAAAGTTCGGCAATTACTACCTGTCGTACTAATAAAAAGTGGACCGTCTCGGTGGCACATGTGTTGCCTCCTTCCTGCAACATGAGATTCTTCAAAACACCTCGTGGGCCAGCGTAGGAATGATGGCAGAGTCAACAGACAAAAGTTTGGTCAGTTACGTGCAATTTAGGCTCCTCTTTTCGCTGGTAAGCCTGATGGTAATCAGTCGAAGGAGACCCGCTTTGCTGAGCTAATATAAAAAAAAAGACTTATAATAGAGTCGAACACCTCACAGACAGGAGAATACTCCTGGGGAGGCAGCACCTTTGTAATATTGAAATGCTTATATTAATTTGTTTTAATCCAATTATATCCAATTCGGAATAACAAAATACCAAGCCAAGTTTGATCCGGCACTTTCATTTTTACATTTCTGTTGCTCTTTAAAAGAGGATATTTGTTGTATGTTGAGAAACGCATAACGATGTACCAAATTTTTAACCGATTCCAAAAAAGAAGGAGGTTATCAATTCGGCTGTATTTTTTTTTATGTTTGTTACTTAATTACTCCGTGATTTATAAACCGATTTGAAAAATCTTTTCTTATTTGGAAGAGTATACTTCCAGATTGGTCCCATATTTTTTTCATCATCATCATCAGCCTGTATCTACCCATTGTTTGGTTTGTTATTTCATTACTCCGTCATTTATAAACCAATTTGAAAAAAAAAAATATTTTAAGAGTATACTGCCAGATTGGTCCCATACCATAAATGTAGAGTAAAGTTGTACCAAATTTTAAAACCGATTCCGAAAAAGGAGGAGGTTCTCAATTCGGCTGTATTTTTTTTTATGTTTCTTACTTAATTACTCCGTGATTTATAAACCGATTTGAAAAATCTTTTCTTATTTGGAAGAGTATACTTCCAGATTGGTCCCATATTTTTTTCATCATCTTCATCAGCCTGTATCTACATAAATGTAGAGTAAACTTGTACCAAATTTTTTACCGATTCCGAAAAAGGAGCAGGTTCTCAATTCGGCTGTATTTTTTTTTATGTTTGTTACTTAATTACTCCGTGATTTATAAACCGATTTGAAAAATCTTTTCTTATTTAGAAGAGTATACTTCCAGATTGGTCCCATATTTTTTTCATCATCTTCATCAGCCTGTATCTACCCACTGTTAGGTTTATTATTTCATTACTCCGTCATATATAAACCGATTTGAAAAACACTTTTTTTATTTTAAAGAGGTCAATTCAAGATTGGTCCCATATTTTTTCATCTGTATGAAACAAAGAACTTCTAATCTTGGTTGTGATAATATTGACAGGGTACGAGCCACAACGTAAACCCGAGTACTAAGTTGATTGGTAAATTATTAAATAGAATTTTCCCGAGGGAGGTTTACGCGCTAAGTCGATAATCCTCGAGTTTAACTCCGCTAATGGTTCGGACAACGGGTTCGAACTGTGGGCCGTAAGAGCATTATTCCCGGGAGACGCTCTTTCAAAGAATCCTTGCGGCTTGAGGCTCCGCGTATCGCTAATATTGTGAACACGTAGGGCTGGTTTGATGCACGGTCGATCACTAATTGAGAACGTATAGACCTTACAAGTCTATCTTTGTTTACTTGCTCGAATACATCTTGAAAGAACATATATTTTTGCTGTGTAACAAAATGTCCGATAAAGTTTGCTGCTCTGACAGATTGATCGTTTTAACGGGTACCGAGTTGGCGGATTCCAATTTGAACGTATATATTGTTAACGATTATATAACGAAACTACAAGGAATTCATTGAATTCCTACTTTTTAGTTTTTATTTAACTTTTTTTATCCTTTTTCTATTTGTAAGAAACTTTCGAAGCTGAACACGGACAACAGCTGTAATATTATCCTGAAATAGGTATCGATTCTGTAGGTATGAGGGTGTAGCTGTATATGTAGCTTGAGGGTTGTTGTGTTTCTGCGAGTAAGCATGGTAACCAGGAAAGAAGGAGTTGGTACGTTGGCAGCGTAGGAGGCGGTGCGCGAACTTTTCACGTTGCGTGCGTTTATATGGCTACGGTAACCGCTTCACATCTGGCGAGCTGTACGCTTATTTGTCACCGTCGGGTGGTAGTTTAAAAAAAATCATTCAGGTACTTAACCCAAAAATTGGATAAACCTCAGTGCTCTAAAATGTTGAAGCATAGTTGCTTCCAAATTTTAGCTATGACTACATAGTAAATATGACTATATGTAGGTCAAGGCAAGTTGAGGACACTAATCTTGTCTTTCATAAGCTACATTATACATGAGGAGCTCCATGGCGTCGTTATGCATGTCACTCTAATCGAACACGCAAGTTCAGCAACATCGACTGTAGTCTGTCCATGGATGGGTTCATTTATCTCGAGCTCCTCCGTGCTTCGGAGGCACGGTAAGTCGTCGGACTCAGCTGTTGTCACTAAATGACAATCGTTAAGCCAAGTCAGTGGCCTTTAGGCTGATTGAAAACACTGGCCTCCGCCAACCCGAAGTTTAACAGCGTGGTGGAGTATGCTCTAAACCCCTTCGTTTGTGGGGAGACCCACATCCCAGTAGTGAGATGGATAAGGGTTGACGACAACGACTTGTATTTTAAAACAATACTGTACCGATCTTGAAACGTTATTAATTCAATGAATCGTTCAGTTCAGTGGTCTAAAATTACGTTAGTCTGAAACATATAGTTCGACCAATTAGGGAGATAGGTGGAAGCACAGTGACCTAGTGCGGTTATGCTATCGAACTCTCCAATTTTGCTGGCAAATAGTCCATCGACTAGTTGCGTAAATTGCTAACGGCGCCCAGTTTTCAGAGGAACTATTTAATTCAGTTGCCGTGGTGGCCAGGAAGTCGGAACTAAGTTGCCGGGACAAGAGGCACTCAACGTCCGTACTAAGACCGGGATACCCTTACTTTACCACAACATTAAGCATAGCTTTTACATAACTGGCTGCATTTAGGAATATTGAGATATAATGATTTATGAAACTAAAGTAAAAACTAAAAACTTAGTGATAGAACTATTTTTATTTTATTTTTAGTTACAAATAGTTCCACCCGCGGCTTCGCCCGCGTTTACTTTTTTTTAATAAAAAAAACAACCTATGTCCTTCCTAATACCTTTGAAAATATATGTACAAATTTTTAATATGATCGGTTGCGTAGTTTCGGTGTGAATGTGTAACAAACAAACTCACATTCACATTTATAATACTAATAGAGATGTACTCTCGCGTTATGGAAAGAACTCCCTGCCGAGATTTTCCCTGGGTGTTGAAGAAAAACCTGGACATCACTCCCACCTCGCTACCCTGTAAAACATGATGAAAGTGATGCCTCTGTTATTGCAAGTATCCATCCGTCTAAGGCTACCTTGTTGAGTTGTATGCTTATTACTTTAATTATATAAAAAAATGCGAACGATATTCGAAACCCAAATGTGTTAACGTGTGTTGCTATTAACAATGAACTTTTAAAAATATATTGTTTATACCTGAATTAGTTTTCGTGTAATATATATTTATATGCAAGATACATAAATGAATTGTAACATTATGAGTAAATGTAAATTAATATACCTACTTGTCGGTATTTATTTATTTGGCTTGCCAACAATTGTTTACAATATTACTTAAGCTAATACATGTTCTTTTTTTACAATAAGTTTAACAATTATTTACAGGCTAGCACCACGTGCACTTCTTCTCACTTGGTATCTAGCTTTTGTCAAGTTTATTTAGTCATTAAAATTTAATTTCGGTAAGTTAGAGATTGTTGAAGGGGTGACAGTAACTCTAGCTAGTCAGCAGGGTGCACCACGTGCACCCTGACTAAATGAGGTCACCAGAAAGGAAGGAGTTGCTGCGTAGGCAGCGGGGATATCGGCGCGAGAAAGATATTTCATGTTGCGAGCGTTAATATGGCTACGGTAACTTCGTCACATCAGGCGGGCCATAAGCATGTCTAACAACCGATGATGTATTATCATAAATTACCTATTACTACTATCATAATTTACCATCACCTACGCGTTGGACAGACTGTATAAAGGCTGCCACACAAGACACTATAAACCAATGTTCCCGTAACGCTGAAGACCGCAACAAGTGGAAGACGCATCGCTAAGGTTGTGTTATCCAGAGACGCATCGTCATGAAATCACGACCACTCTGTCAAGAGTGAACCACTGAGGAGGAGGATCATAATTTACTGTACGCACTATTACATTACTTGCCACCTGAGCGCACCTCATTGCGGATTCTCTTTAAGCTGTGAATATTTTATTGTCATGAATGCATCACATTACACTGAAATGCACAAAATATTGTTTCACAGTAGAAAGAGTTTAAATCAGCGAGCGATAAATGAGCCAATCAATTTGTGCATTAATTTTGCCCAGAATTAACTCTTTCAGTAAAACAAATAATGGTTGTTTTTCACGCGTGTGACAGTTTTGACAATTTTATCAATAATCCCGCATATCACTGAACAAAATACAATTACAAGTACGTACAGTGTATGTTTATAAAACATCGATCAGGCCTCCCCAACCCGTCTGGCCAGCGTGGGGAGTGTAGGCCAAATCTTCCTTCTGTCTAGGACGGACGAGAGAGGGTCGTGCTCTTATAGTGCAGACTAAAATGACCTGATGATGATGATGATGATGACAGTGTATGTACAGTTAGGTATTCTGAAATCAGAGATGCTTAAATCAAACAAACATGGTATAAAGCTTATACTATAAACTTTTTTTAGAATGGCTAGCTGCCGAGCGAAATAATCTTTAACTCCGACGTCGCTAGCTCAATCCCCGCACTAGGCAAATATTTGTGTGCATGTACATGTCTGTTTGTTTAGGCGTTTTCTAGGTATTATATGTTTGTATTTACAAAAAAAAGTATTTAAGTATAATATCAGTTATCTAGTACATACCTATGTTACGAGCTTCCGTTAGTTTTAGATGTAGGTGTGTATATAATTGTCCTGGTATATTTTTTAAAGTATACTTATTATAACAAACAAATACTAAGAGTAGTCTAGGGGGCGCCTACTCCCTAGAGACTGCGTCCATGGTGTCGGATAGGGGAATGTTGGTTGTAGGGTAAAAGCTGCAAAGTATAACAGGGAAATAAAAAACGTCCCGCGGACCAAAAGGCCGGAGATGGAAACTTCATTAAAGAATTTCTGCATCGGGCTTCTTCGACATATTCGGAGGCGATGTCGTGAGCAGTTAAAATATAAATAGGACACCTGGAAATGGTCTTGGAATTAGGCTAGCTATATCAGTACCGCATATACTGGACGTTATGTAGCAGATGACGGCAAGAGTACTTAGTTAAGGGCAACCTGAAAGACAAGAGCGGCATTCTAAAGTTATTTTTAATATGATTACTGCTTATGCACCAACTGGCATGGCTAGTTGGTGCGTTAACGGCCAACTACCCCGTAATATAGAAACGCACAATACACATAGACCACGAGTTTCCAGCGGTATAGGCACCCTCCACTACGGCAATGGTAGGAAATGGGACCAAACCAGGAGCAATAATCTCACGGAGGGTTCTCTATCTCTCTCATGTCGGTCCCTCATATCTGAGCATCGTGGTCAGCATCAGGGTTGCATCTGGAGCGAATGATCTGGTTCCACCGGTTTCTGTCCAGCGCGTCTCTTACAACCGTATAAAATTTAGAAGACGACAAGTATTTTATTTGATCGGCGCACCTTGTCACCAATGTCCTCGCGATCTCTTGCCTTCGGTGTTCCCAACCACCATCAGTTTTTCCAAATTATTATTAATAATAAAGAGTGCGCTGCTGGCATATGGTGGACAGGCGAGTTCTTATTTGAAGCTGTGTTAGAACTTATGCATTAGTGCGTTTCGCAATCCAAGGTATTCTCAGCATTCGTCTCCAGCACCACATCTCGAATGCATCAATTATCACGGAGGATTACGGTTTCTCAAAAACCATGCATACTAAAAAGCTGCAAAGATTACCCACAACCGCATCCGAAGCGATGTGTAGGAACACAACTAGTGGTACAGAATGATATCGAAAAAAAATAGGCCTGATCTTTGTTACAAAAGCAATAACTGAGGGCCGACTATTACAAATACACCGACTTATGGCCGGAAATGGAACATTAGTAACGGACAAAAAAGAAATCAATGAAGTTATAAAATTGCATAGTGACACATCGAAGGCCCCGAAGGTGATTCTACCAAATGAAAATTGGGCACAGCTCTGCCCGAAATTATTAGATACGATGTAAAAGCCGCAATGAAGAACAATAAAGCACCGGGAGACGATGAAACCTGTATCTTATCTTGTCTTAGAGTGAGTCCAGTGCTGCAGCTCCGCGGTGACACGTCGATCCTCATGGATCTTCATCATGTATTTTATGGTCTCGTTAGACCCTTTGCATGTTCTGCACTCTGAGCTATCAACATTTTGTATTGGTGTCATTGACAGGCATAACGGCCCGTCATTGCGCCAAGCATGAGACTAGTGATGTTACGATCTGGAATTTTGTCAAACCGAGTTGAATCGGTTAGACAATTCATGCAAGTCGATTCCAAACCGAATCGACGAAATCGCGATTTGAATCGGTTTGAACCGATTTGAAACCGATTAAAAAGTCGAGTCGTTACTCGACTTTTTAAACCGATTAAAAAGTCGAGTCGTTGCTCGACTTTTTAAACCGATTAAAAAGTCGAGTCGTTACTCGACTTTGTAAACCGATTAAAAAGTCGAGTCGTTGCTCGACTTTTTAAACCGATTAAAAAGTCGAGTCGTTACTCGACTTTTTAAACCGATTAAAAAGTCGAGTCGTTACTCGACTTTGTAAACCGATTAAAAAGTCGAGTCGTTGCTCGACTTTTTAAACCGATTAAAAAGTCGAGTCGTTACTCGACTTTTTAAACCGATTCAAACCGATTTGAGCATAAACCGAGTTGCGTTGATTAGCGCCTTTACTAAACCGATTTGGCAGAGTCGAAAGCGATGTAACGACTCGACTTTTTAAACCGATTTGAACATAAACCGAGTTGCGTCGATTAGCGCGTCAGCGCGTCTACTCTACTAAACCGATTTGGCTGAGTCGAACTTACTTACGCATTTCGCTCGCGTCGCTCTGCGCGCATGCGCGCGCCTGTCGGTACGAGTTTATACCGTCCCGCATGCTGAACAATCAGAAAAGCCGGTGCCCGACTGGAGTAGCGGTTACGGTTATTTCGCGTCGTCACTCGTCCGTCCGTAAGTCCGACTGAATCGAAGTGAAGTAGCCGCTTCACATCAGCCGGGCCGTATAATTGTCTGCCATCAGACGTATTATAAAAAAAATATAAGACAAGCATGGTAATAAATTATTAATCTATATACGTAACTGTTTTTCTGGACCGCGTGCGTAGGTAGGTTAGGTAGGAGGTAGGTACATAACTAAACTAAACTACCAATCATTGGTTCAATTCAACCCCATTTTGGGGTGTAAGTGGTTCATCAACGTCTTTGAACCAAAGCCAACTTCACCTGCACGCGGTGCACCCTGCTGACTGACAAACGAAGCTCTGGCGAAAAGAGAGGTAGGGAGCGTAATTGTAAGCTGCCCGACTGGTGTATGTACCTCCACCTCACAGAATACCGCATCCAAATAACAATTCCATTGAGGGTTGTTGTGTTCCTGCGAGTGAGTGAGGTCACCAGAAAGGAAGGAGATGCTGCGTTGGCAGCGGCGGTGGCAGCGCTAAAATATGACTTTCTCAGAAGTGACCGCTTTGAATGAATGGATGGATGGACGGACGGACGGCAAACAAGCAAACGATCAAACGGGTAAACGGCGAAACGGTCAAACGGCCAAACGGGCAAACGGCCAACCGGCCAAACGGCCAAACGAGCAAACGGCCAAACGGGCAAACAGCCAAACGACCAAATGGGCAACCGAGCAAACGGCCAAACAAGCAAATGGTCAAACGGCCAAACGAGTAAACGGCCAAACGAGCAAACGGCCAAACGAGTAAACGGCCAAACGAGCAAACAACCAAACGGGCAAACAGCCAAACGAGCAAACGGCCAAACGGGCAAACGGCCAAACGAGCATGAATGCGCGCAGAGCGACGCGAGCGAGATGCGTAAGTAAGTTCGACTCAGCTAAATCGGTTTAGTAGACGCAAGACGTGCTGACGCGCTAATCGACGCAACTCGGTAAATCAGTTTGAATCGGTTTAAAAAGTCGAGTCGTTACATCGCTTTCAACTCGGCCAAATCGGTTTAGTAGACGCGCTAATCGACGCAACTCGGTTTATGCTCAAATCGGTTTGAATCGGTTTAAAAAGTCGAGTCGGCCAAATCGGTTTAGTATACGCGCTAATCGACGCAACTCGGTTTGAATCGGTTTAAAAAGTCGAGTCGTTACATCGCTTTCGACTCGGCCAAATCGGTTTAGTAGACGCGCTAATCGACGCAACTCGGTTTGAATCGGTTTAAAAAGTCGAGTCGTTACATCGCTTTCGACTCGGCCAAATCGGTTTAGTAGACGCGCTAATCGACGCAACTCCGTTTGAATCGGTTTAAAAAGTCGAGTCGTTACATCGCTTTCGACTCGGCCAAATCGGTTTAGTAGACGCGCTAATCGACGCAACTCGGTTTATGCTCAAATCGGTTTGAATCGGTTTAAAAAGTCGAGTCGTTACATCGCTACATGAGACGCATCCGTTTTCTGTCATATTTATGTACATGTCTGTACCAATTCATTGTACCTTCGCCAATGGTTTCCTTGTGCTAGTTGTATGTATTCAAGTATGGTTTCCGGCCGTATTCAAGTTATGGTTATGGCCGTGTGGTTTCCGGCAGACTAGAATAGAATCACTCCGTTTCTTCCCGTGGATGTCCTACAAGGCGACTAAGGGAAATACATTATCAAATATCGATCAGGCCTCCCCAACCCGTTTGGTCAGCGTGAGGAGTATAGGCCAATCCTCCTTCCGTCTAGGACGGACGAGAGAGGGTCGTGCTCCTATAGTGTAGACTAAAATGGAGCTGATGATGATGATGATTCAAGTATATTTATGAGTTATTTAGCACAGTCGGTCATTACATTAACGATCAGTGATTTGAAGTCGTCGACTGTACCCATATTACAAGTTTTCCTTAGTTTGTTGCTAAGTGTTGTTTGAATATTTATTGATTAAAGGTAATCTTTATATAAATAAACTTAAGCTATATTTATATTCAACTTTAAAACTAAAGTACCTAAAATTAAATAATACTAAAATAAAACGAACCTAAAACTAAAATAAATCTAAAAAGTTAATATTTATTTGACCCACCATGAATGTCGAGAACGAAAATTATCGTGTTTCCATGAAGGGGATATATTCACCGGTAATTTTCAAACCAGCAGTAATAATAATTTACCCAAATAAATCCCACGATTCAGTCAATTGCTCACAGTGATTATTTTAATTACCAACCCACTCAAATGCGAAATGAGCAGATTTCTCAATGGGAAACAATCGTAATTATTTTGTATAAATAAATTACGCTTAATAATGTCAATCATTTTCACAAACGGGTAGTTTCCGCTTGTTGAGTAATAAAATAATACTATTATCATTGGACATTAAGCATTTACATAATTTTAGATTTTTAACTAATGAAATTAATGTGTCGTTTTAATACTACAATACGAGGTGACCATCAAGCATATGACCTGTCTGATGGTAAGCAGTTATCGCAGCTTATAGACACTAGCAACGACAGAAGCATAACGAACACGTTGCCGACCCTTTAAAAACCCCTTCACGTCTTCCTGAACAACTCCAACAGTAGACTCCTGAGGAAACCTCAGCAGGAAGTTCATTCCACTTTTAGAGAGTACGCGAAAACCTTCTCTAGAACTGCATTGTACGCGAACATTTTGGCCAATAGGTGTGCCTATGATAGATTTATATTTGGATATTCCCCTAGGAAAACTAGTTTTATAAAAAATACTAGGAATATGTAGTGATTCAATAAATATAGTCTGTAGTACAAGCAGTAGACGACTTCATTTTCCTCTGGGCTTCATGTCTGATTCCTTTACACTACAAGCTTTACGACTTTGAAATGAGCTAACGGAACCTGTTAGAAAATCCCCCTATGTTTAAAAAGAAAGTGCCGCCCTTCCTTCTTGATAATGAAATCTGTCAAAGCAGTAAGTAGCTACGGTAGCTACTAATTCAGTCACATTGTTTCTATAGTATAGTTTAGAAAATAACCTAGTGAGATCACTTATCGTTTATACTTATAATATTATTTTTATATGTATGTATCCCTCCATCGTATGTTCTAGGTGTATATTTTAGGGTTATTTGAATAACATATATTTTATACTAGCTGATGCCCGCGACTTCGTTCGCGTGGACTTTATGATTCCGCCGTATTAATACAAATACGAACTAATGTAGATACATAAGAAAATATTTGTTATACGTATAAAGTCAAAAATTTTTTTTTGTTTAACATTGTAACCATAGTTTAAAAAAAATTAAGGGAGTCTTTCCTTCGGGAGCTAATATGAAAAGACCAGTCCTAAGCTTGACACCAGCGAATTTTAGTGATTTTTTTATTGTCATAGCAAAGGTCACAGACAACTGCGTACGTTTAAAATTAAAATGGATTTTTTTTGGAGAAGAGTGGTATACGCGGAATAAATATAGTTTCACCGGCACCACTCCCAGTGAGAATCTCAGCTTCAATTATATTGCGCTGCCATTGACTTTACTTCGGGAAGGAGATCTTCCCCAAATTTTAATAATATTCTTGAAAACTCTTGGGCACGTAAAGTTTTATCTACAGCTTCTAGTGCCTTACTGTTGGCCATTTCGCATTCATCTCAAACGATTAGACAGCAATCCTGAAACACCTTTATTTTGTCACAGTTTCGTGTCACAGAGCATGTCGGTGTTTCAATTCTGTTTAAATCGAGTAGGATATTGAACATTGTATTTGCGTCCTTCCGCCTAGTAGTAATGTGGCTGCAATACTTGGCGATGCTTCTGCGAGATCTTATTTTGGCGCCTGATTTCAGCGTGGATTGCTCTTGTCAGGTATGTTTTTCCAGTCCCTCCTGAAGCATCTAAGAAAAACAGTTTCCCCTCGTCGCTTAAAACACTTTCCACCACCAAATCAAATAATCTCTCATCTTGCTACATAGCGTCCCGCAAATGCACGTATTCTTCTGGTTTGTGCGAATATATACCAATCGTTCCATTTCAATTTTAGCGTACACGTCTATAATAAACTGACTAAATAGACCACGGTACCTTTGTAAATAAAATAAAACGATTGCGTCTAACTTGTAGCAGGTAAGAATAAAAGTAGCACCACGCGGTTTTTTTTTACAATACATTCAATATTTTGTTAATCTATTTATTGTTATAATAAATAGATTTAAAAAAAGTAAAAAAACACGCTATAATAGCAAATAGAACTAAAAAAGTTACTTAAAAAATTTTTTAGTTCTATTAGCTATTATAACGTGTATTTTTTCCTTTTTTTGAAAACTATAATTTATTGTAAACACGTGTTGTTTATGCAAATAAATTTAACTTTGTTCTGCATCAGGTGTTCCAAATCTTGGATTTTTATACCTCAACAAAAAATGCTCATCAAGCTGAACAACTTTTGCTAAGGAGTCATTTTAAAATTTCTTATAGTTTACCTGAACCATTATGGTTCTGCATCAGGTGTTCCAAATCTTGGATTTTTATACCTCAACAAAAAATGGTCTTCAGATTGAACAACTTTGCTAAGGCGTCATTTTTATATTTCTTTTAGTTTACCTGAACCATTATGGTTCTGCATCAGGTGTTCCAAATCTTGGATTTTTATACCTCAACAAAAAATGGTCTTCACATTGAACAACTTTGCTAAGGCGTCATTTTTATATTTCTTATAGTTTACCTGAACCATTAAGGTTCTGCATCAGGTGTTCCAAATCTTGTATTTTTATATCTCAACAGAAAATGCTGATCAGGCTGAACAACTTTAGCTAATTCGTCATTTTTATATTTCTTATAGTTTACCTGAACCATTATTGTTCTGCATCAGATGTTCCAAATCTTGGATTTTTATACCTCAACAGAAAATGCTCATCAAGCTGATCAACTTTTGCTAAGGTGTTATTTTTATATTTCTTATAGTTTACCTGAACCATTATGGTTCTGCATCAGGTGTTCCAAATCTTGGAATTTTATACCTTAACAAAAAATGCTCTTCAGGTTGAACAACTTTTGCTAAGGCATCATTTTTATATTTCTTATACTTTACCTGAACCATTAAGGTTCTGCATCAGGTGTTCCATATCTTGGATGTTTATACCTCAACAGAAAATGCTCATCAGGCTGAACAACTTTTGCTAAGGCGTCATTTTTATATTTCTTATAGTTTACCTGAACCATTGTGGTGCTGCATCAGGTGTTCCACTTTCCAAAATCAATTATACCCTATATTTTGCCCAGGCTTAACAGCTATATAACAAAAAAAGTTTCATTCGAATCCGTCCAGTACTTCCAGAGATTAGCGTGTACAAACAGACAAACAGACAAACAGACAAACAGACAAACAGACAGACATTTTTTTTTAAATTCATACTCTATTACAGTATCTCCATCGCCTCCAATTGTTTTTTTGTAAATATATTCAATGTACAGACACATTATTTTTACTGTTTTATTATATGTATAGATATTATAATATTATGTACATTGTACATTGTTTGTTTGTTTGTAATATCTTTATTGTACTCCAAAAATAAATAGACAAAAAGAAATAACAATTGTGAAATTTTAAGAATGTACAAAGGCGGGCTTATCTCTATAAGAGATCTCTACCAGCCAACCTTCAAGTGTTGGATACTATAGTTTCGAGTGACGAGCGAGGGCATTGAGATATTAGAATATAAAAAAAAAAAAATTGAAAACAAGAAGCAATGGAGAAATTATATGAAAATTGTAATGTCATACAAACAAAATAATACTTATAATAAATAATAATGACTAAAATACTTACAACTATAACTAGATACATAAAGATAAATACATAATACATATTCACATACACATACATAATACACACAGATAAATACATACTACATATTCAAATTTGATAACAATAATACATTCGATTAACTCAATACAGATGATTAAGAGATTTGACAAGTCGAGCCTTGAAAGAATCTACTGAAGGTGCTTGCCTCACGTCGGTAGGGAGCGAGTTCCAAAGCATTGCTGCCCTTACAGTAAAAGATTTAGAGTAAGTCTTTGAGCTATGGAGAGGTATGTCTAATCTACTCGCGCATGATCGTAACCGCTCATTGATGTCCCGGAGTTGGAGCCTTTCGCGAAGGTACGACGGAGCATTTGGAGTAAATAGGACCTTGTACAGTAGCGTCAGTATATGAATGTTCCTACGTATCCTGATCGGCGGCCATCCTAATTGCCGACGAAACTCCGAAATGTGATCAAACTTACGAAGGCCATATATAAAACGTATGCACACATTTTGGAGACGGTCCATTTTGTCTAGTAACTCCTCTGACAGATCGAGCGAAGCGACATCACCATAGTCCAGTATAGGAAAAAGGAGAGACCGAACCAGCGTCACCTTTGTTTCCCTTGGAAGAAAATTTTGAAGCCGCTTAAGGGAATGAAGAGACGCGTAAATCTTCTTACTTACTTCATTGACTTGTGGAGCCCAAGAGAGCGTTTCATCAATGATAATGCCTAAATTAGAAACCTTGGAAGTAAAAGGAATAATTTTGCCGTCATAGACCAAATTAGAGTGGTTGATACTCTGAAGCTTTGCGATAAAATGTGGACTTCCCACAATAATTGCTTGTGACTTGGTGGCATTGATTTTAAGTCCAAAGTTGTGTGACCACTCAGCAATAGTGGCAAGGTCGTTATTGATGACACCAACTGCCTGTGAAAAGTTTTCGAGAGAGGCAGAAGAATATATTTGCAAGTCATCAGCGTAAAGGTGATAGGAACATACAAGAGAAGAAACAATAGTATTGATAAATAGAGAAAAGAGGATAGGGGATAAAATTCCACCCTGAGGTACTCCTGCAAATGTCTCACACCAGTCAGAGCGATTATCATCAACCTTGATCAATTGACGCCTACCTACCAGATAGGATCGGAACCAAGTAAGAGCCGACGATGAAAAATTAAGCGCCTGGAGAATCCCAATTAAAATATCATAGTCAACTGTGTTAAAAGCACTGGTGAAGTCCAGTAAGACTAAGACTGAGAGTTGTTTATTATCAATGTTGTACCTAATGTCATCGGTAATCTTCACCAGCGCTGAAACGGTGCTATGGCCTCTGCGGAATCCGGATTGGTGTTGAGACAGTAGATTATGTTCCGTCAGGTAACTTGTGAGACGCTGGTGGATAAAATGTTCTAACACCTTTGAAAGAGCGGGAAGAATAGATATGGGGCGAAAATTGCAAAAGGAAGTTGGGTTAAGTATCTTGGGAAAAGGTATGACATGGGCAAGTTTCCAAAGGTTCGGGAAAACACCTGAGACGATGGAGCAGTTAAGAATGTTAGCTATGATAGGAGCGATTATTTTAACCACTGGGATAATCATGTCAATACCAATACCATCTTCACCAATGGCTTTAGATTTTAGTGATCCTATAATTTTGATTACATCTGTGTCCGAAATTATCCCCAACTCAAATCCCGCATGATTCAATGGTGACCTATCTGCCAGTTGAGATAAGGTGCGCTGTTTAGTGCTTGGGTTCATGGCATCTGGGGGCGTGCAAAAGTGCTTATTTAGTCCATTTAAGTCCAAGTCTCTCTGCACACTATGCTGGCTTTTACCAACACCTATGCTTCGCAGAAATTTCCACATTTTGTGTGGCGGACAGCTTTCTATCGAAGTGTGAATGTGCCGTCTTCTGGCGTCTCTAACAACCCTATTACAATGATTGCGCAATTTAATAAAGGCAGTGCGATTTTCATCAGAAGGGTCGTGTCTTAGTTTAATTTTAGCCCTATCTCTTTTTGACATGAGTTTTTTGATGTCGGGTGTCAACCAAGGCGCAGGGTAATGTTTAACACGTACTGGCCTAAGAGGAGCATGTGTCTCATATAAGGAGTTAAAAATGGTGTTGAAAGCGGCCAGCTTGGAATCGACATCAGCTGCTGAAAGAACAGGCCCCCAATCAGTACTGGAGAAGTCATATTGGAGCGAGTTGAGATCAATGTTATTATAATGACGCACCATAACAACTTTGTGCTTACGCTTAGGAGGTCGGACCTTAAACGACGCGAAGATTAGGTCATGTGCTGAGAAACCAGCCGCACAAAACTGACCATGAGTGGCTACAAGTTCAGGTGAAGAAGTTATAATGAGATCCAACAGTGATGGGGGGCCGTTGTGTGGAAAATGAGTAGGGCCAAGAGGTAAGCAATGTAAGTTTACAGACTGAACAATGGATAATAATTTTTTCGAGCGGTGATCGTTCTTGATTAAACATGTATTGAAGTCCCCCATAACGATTGTATGATCGAATTGCGGACACAGATCACATAGTAATGCTTCAAACGAATTAAAGTAGTCTACATGTAGTGAAGGACTATAATAGACCCCAAGTAGTATCTTACTATGAATAAGATTGACCTCTATAAAAAGGTGCTCAGGTGCATTAAATTCAGGAGAGGAAAGAGAAATCGCTTGACAAGGAATGTCGCTACGCACGTAGATGGCCACACCACCATACCCCACCATTCTGTTTGAACCTTGTTTTATACAGGTACGGTCATTCCGGAACAATCTAAAACCGGGTAAGGGATATAAAGTAGAAGGGAGACTAGGTTTGAGAAAAGTCTCAGAAATGAGCACGGCATGAATATTATTATCTGAGAAAGTAGCAAGAAAATCAGCGTAGTGGGCAGCAATACTCTGGGCATTGATATGAGCTACATTAAAATTTTTAATATGCGGCGAGAATGCACCATCTAAGTTAGTTTTCAAGGATACATCACCCACAGAGGCGTCAAGACTATGTAAGCTGTCCGACGAAGACGACAAAGAAAAATATTCATCCTCTGATTGTCCATCTAATACATTCAGCATTGAGCCAAATTTAATAATAAAAGGTTTATAATAAATAAATATATATATTATATATATAAAATAGGCACCGAATATATAGGCACAATAATAACCAACACTCACCAGCTGCTGATAAAAAAAAGAAATAAGGCAAAACATCACACACGAGTCAGATGTTCATAAAACATTTGAAAATATAGTTGCAGCATTAGCGATATATATGCATACATACATATGCACATATACACATATATGCATAAATACATACACACACACACCCACACATATACATACATATACATCTTCCCTATAGAACTTACATAAAGAATCCATATACAAACTAGAAGTTGTACAGCACTTTGCAGGCAACTCAAAATTTTGAGGAGAAACTATATTTTGTATGGAACTAAGAAAATAACAATAAAATGACAATAATAATACTATATCCTACACAAACCTATAAAATCAACCGTTGAGATCGGTTGCCAACCTAACACAATGCTTTAGTCTATGTGATTGCCACTAACTAAATAGAAGATTAAGATTTTTTTTTTACAATTTATGTCATTTGTCAAAACACATGTGACTGACTTCTGACATTCTTCAATTTCTATTGAGACCGTGTCAGTGACAACAAACGAAACATTTAGCAGTCATAAAAATCTAAAATATTATAGAATACCGACAAAGTTACACATAAGATAAAAGTACCGTGCAGTTTAAGTAGTGCAGTAACAGCTACCTTCAGTTTGATACGATTAGCGAAATTAGTATTATTGATCGAAGAGTAAAGACAAGCAAAAACTACACATACGAAAACAATCGGCAACCGTACCACAAGAATATGTAACACACAATATTAAATCAGAAAGAAAAAATATACATATAATCCACTATAATGTCTACAGAAAGTTCAGGATTTGTGTGATTTACCGTGCCACTTGGTCTTACGATTCTTAGTGCGAGATTTGGTCGACTGCTGATTACTGACTGGAGATTCTGGATTTTCCTCCGGTGGTTCCGTAGTAGGAGATGCCAATACAGAGGGATTGATCCTTACTACATGCTCCTTGAGTACTACCTTCAACTGTGCAATTGAAGTGATTTTCTGTCGAACTCCACTAGGGCATACCACTACTACCTTTCCATCACCGTTGGTCCAGCAGCCCCCGATACCCAACGTTTTCCGTGCCTCCACGAATGCAGCATGCCGTCTACTAGTCAGGAATTCAGACAGGGTATAGCCAGTTCCTTTGAGATGTTTTTTTTGAACCCCACACTTGATTACGCACTAGAATGTCCCGAAATCGAATTAATATAGGACGTGGCTTGTCAGATGAGATACCTTTGCCCAGACGCAGACCACTGGTCACTGAATGTGTAGTTACTGCAGGTAGTAACAGTACTTCATTGCACAAACTAACAAACTCGTTCACGATATCCTGTGAAGATGTTTCCGGGAAACCATGCAATAAAAGTGTATCAGAGCGTGATCTCATTTCCAAGCTATCGAGTTCGTCAATAACTATATCCATTTGCGCTTTGAGTCCAGAGACTGCCTTCCACATTAACGATTTAAAAGTTTGATACTCACTGGGTGAGAAGGCAGTATCCTGCAGTTTGCTGTGGTGCAGGGAATCCTCAAACCCGGACATCTTGGAAGCAAACATCTCCGTCATCTCAGTAACATTCTTCTGCAGTTCTTCTAGACGATCCATCATAGTGTATTTAGACAGTGCAGTGTATTGCCAAAAAAAATATGAGATAGGAGTGATGAAAATTAGCTGGTGATGTGTATTACTGTGCCATTAGATCATATAACAATCCTTCAGGTAAATTAGGATATATACTGTATTTTTTAAAATTAAAATTTTATGAGCTCCTTATTTCTATATGTTACTTCTTCAACGCCTACCCGCAAAAAAAAATTATACATTAATACGATAATTTGTGTAATTTCTCATAATTTATTTCTTAATACATACAACAACCAACCTAATCCTAGGTCTGTTGTTCTCTCTACGGAGAATACATTTATCAAATTCTGCCAAAATTATTATGGTCAATGAAGTTTTGAATATACAAATGATTCTTATGACACTCGTAGTTTTTGCTAAATGCTATATAGTATATATACCGCATACCCTACAGTATAATATTTTTTTTAGATCTAATAACGTAACCTGATACACAGTTTTGATTCGCCCTTAACACCATTGTTTCCAGAACATAATAAAACAAGCGTTATTGACGCGGGAAAAATAAAAGATCGAAAATACAATCAAAAAGCTTTATCCATAAACCGTCAGGCGTCGGGGCGCGTTGATTGATGCTTTAAACTCTGTCGCGTGATGCGCTAAATCCGGATGAAAACTTTAAAACGTCCCGACATTTTAACCGGGCCCGCCGCCCGCCCTGCCGTGCCGTAATTGCAGTAACAAGGGTGCTCTAACGTTATTTAGTCGGTGGCATTAATGTCCCGCCGCTGTCGTGTCCGCGATTCGCGACACTCCTCGCATTTAATTATATTTATTTTCAATCCGGTTATCCCTCTGTGCCATCGAGTTTTTGTATTCTGAGCGAATATGCTTTAACCTAAATCAGAAGTTGTACATTTTGTAACATTATTTTGTTAATTTACGTTATCCGAGACAAAGCTAATATAATTAAGGCGACGAAAATTGTATACTCTTTTATTTATCTAACACATTCTCAATAGGTATTGTAAATGCGAATGGGCGTTTGTTTAAATACTTTCCACCTATAAAATAGACCAAATCAACGTGTCTGATAAAATCCTACTCATCATTTTACCGTGCTATATATGTTTCCTTGTATAAAAAAATAGAGTACTAATTATGTAGGTTACCTGTACTTTGCATCTTGGGTCTGCTGTTCGGAATACAAGTGAATAATGCTTAAATATTACTTACTTTGCTTTTATATCCATACAATTATATCCATCCATAGTTATATCCTTTTGGAAAATCGCAACATTATTGAATATGAAGTATCATGGATCCCAAAATATTGGATATGGTTGTTTGAATATATTTTTAAAAGGTGCTATTGGCATTTCTTTCTATCGGAAAAAAAAATTTAACATGTTTTATAAACAATGCTTAAGTATAATAATAGATTGCAATACGCAATTTTATCAGAAATGTAGCCAGTACGGGTCGATACCATACGAACAACGGGGTAGAAACAGCGAACAACAGAATAATTCTTATGGTAAGAACCACCACAACAAATTACAAGTAGGTAACAAATTAATATACTAGTGTACTAGTCGTTCACGCTAGTGTGAGACTGAGACTTGGCGATTATTTATTCAAATCGATTTTGATATCTCACTAACTTCGAAATCTATAACGATACTCTATGTGTTTGTAAATAAAATTAGTTTTATTAAATCCGATACGTATATATCAATTGACGTATAGTCAATTGAAGTGACAATTCGAGTCTCAATATATCTCAAACTACTAAAAAAATCCTTCACAAACGAACTTAAAGTTTATTTAAGTATTCGATTCATACATAGAAATAAAGTTTCATCGAGTCGTTTAAATCGAGATGGAATCGAGAATTGTCTTAGCAGACATATTAAGTATATTCAAACGTACAATTTCTTTATGTCCCTCTAACCCGATTTCGATATCAAAAATGTATGCCATTTACGCGAGGCAGTTATATGAATTAACTTCGTTGTCTCGAATAGCTAAAATCCGTTTTAGTGCCTCGGCTGAGCTATATTGGCAATGTTGTCATCTAGATATCCTTAGCACGTTCTTCCATAGCTATAAATTAACGAACAGTGTATTACTTACACGAATACATCGATGTTACTTTTAATAAGCCATAACGTCGAGGATATCTATCAAACTGTAATAGAGCTGCCTATAACAGCTTACCTAGTACAACAAAACGTAGCACGTTGTCGACGGCGAACCCCCTCGTACTGTCAATCAAATAGAGATCGATGGGCTAGTTATGTGTAAACTATAGTTAATCCTGAGCTTACGTCGCCCGATAATCTTTCCCGCGACACCGCCATCACGGAGCCTAACCCATCAGTAACGACCAAATTTAATTTAAACTTAGTGCACAAGACATTTAGGTATCTAATTAAATACTCTGTATCACTTAGCTGTACCTGAAGTCACGCTGAAACTCATTGGTATCAAAGTACGTGTAGATTGACGCAGTATGTGGTTAGATAAAAGCTAATCCGTGTTTAGTTGTCAACTCTATCATCATGGAATTTCGAAAAGTCATTAATATGTTTAAACTTTTTCAAGATAACCTTATCTTAGGGAATACCCAGTTTTATAATTGGAATATCATCACAAAACAGTCTACTATTCTGCTTACATCTGAATTAAAAAGATATTCAATTAAAAAGTAAATGACTCAATAGTAATTAATGGCAGCTATGCCCAGTTAGCATCACCGAACCCCGTCAGTGATCATTTTGTCTGCTTATAAAGTAGACAGGCGCTTAATGGAGAGGTGGAAGAATCTCACCTCTAATGGACATCCTTTTCAATACATTAATAGGTTTTAAAATTCGTCTAAAGTGGTGGTGAACGCGCTGCGGGGTTAATGCAAAGCGTGCTGGTCTTTTACTTAGGGCTGGTGCACGAGGTTTGTTTAAAAGGTTTTGTAACCTTTCATTGTTCAATTTTTCAAGGCTCAACTTCTGTAGCTATTCGTTCCGAGTGAACCGAGACCAATTGCTGATTCAAATCAAAAGATAACATCAATGTCGATAACACAAGAACCTCTGTTAAAGTGATCGTTTGATCACGATGCCTGTTGATTATATGGATTGTATATTATTTACTTTGAGAATTTAATTACAATCTGAAAAACTTTTGAGAATAGAGAATAGTCCCATATTTGTCATCGCGTCTCAGAAACTACTGAGCCTGTTTCATTTATAGCGCCAATAATAGCGCGGAAACCCTACGGAAGCCACTATATACGCATACCAAAAAAAGGTTTTTCGCTCCGATTTGGTCTGGACTTTTCGCTCGTTTCGTTCGTTGGTTAGTTGGGAAGTTAGTTAGTATCACAGTGCTAATACTTCAATACTTAAAACTACAGTAAATCGATCTACGGTGCAACTTGAGCTCTGATCATGTGACGGTTGGCTTACTAACTAAAAGTGACATAGCAATACACATCAACATACATCGTGCTCTACCAATTCTACAACTAGTGTATATTATAATATTACATTTTGTTCTTGCACAGAAACTAACATACCTTTTGTTTATGATAATACCAATAATAAAAAAATTGTACAAAAATACCATTTTTACCAAAAAAGGAAGTTGAATGAATCAAACGTGTCTGTTTCCTCCCGCATTTATCTATAATATTCACATGAACATTTGTTATAAATATTATTAATTCAATTAAAAATTATGAGTAAAATTAAATTTTAGATAATAAATTCAATTGGTTTAGTAGCGAGATGCCTACTATCGGCCTTGGTTGACTGTTTTACGTTTTCATACAATTAGTTCCATAACGACTGCTTCAGAAAACCTCCAAACACGTAATCGCACTATGCCTACTTTTTCGTTTGGGATGGCAGTCGATGCATATCACTTTATGTATTAGTGGAGGTATTTTTAAGTTTCGAGAACGTTCGATGGTGGTTTGGAGTGGGGATTCGTAGAGACAACAAAACCGGTCCGCTAAGAGAATCGCCCTTTTTTCCTGGTCGAAGCGTTTCACCAACCAAAAGCACCCAGTTCGTACGTCGCGCATTTGCGGTTCCACGCCTAAGCCACAGCGCATTGGTAAGCGAATTCCTCAAGCGGTTCGTTCGTCGTCATCTTGTAATCGTGTTACTGAAGACCTGCGTTCGTTTCAGACTTTGTCACCTCTACGAAGGCTTTGGGAGTCCGGGATGCCCCCGGTGCGTGCGACTACGTGTTTGGAGGTTTTCTGAAGTAGTTGTTTTGCTACTAATTGTATGAAAACGTAAAATAGTCAACCAAGGCCGATAGTAGGCATCTCGCTACAAAATCATTCAATTTTACTCATAATTTTTAATTTAATACTAACGAAAAGATTTCAGCCTAAATGCGTCTTAATTAAAAAGTACAACTTTTAAAATCAGCGCCTGACAACCCTACCCGTGCCCTAACATGTACTGGTAGAGTGCTCAGTTGGGAATTTTGATCCCATTTTGCCGTGCGTTAATGTATTTTTAAAATGTTTTGTGTCAGATTGACGCATGTATTATTTCCCAATTTGTAAAATAAAAATAAAATTAAGGAACATAAACTTATTTGTGTTCTGGCATTATAGATTTTATCTGCCATATTTCCATATTACAGTCTTAATTTTGTATCTCTTAATTCTGGGAGTTAAGAGATACAAAATTAATTACAGATGAAAACATCAGTATTAATTAAAAGATAAAATACATAAGCAAGTAATCACCACCGTCCATAGAAATCAGCAACACCAAGCGGCCGCCTTTGTAATGTAGATTGAGGCTAATTTCTATAGTCGCACCTCTAGCCATTGGCATGGAATTCATCCTCACACATTGGAGCCGAAGAAATCACGTAGGTACTGTACGATGCCAGATGATTTTTTTACCTAACAAGTTCTCCCAAGTCTCTGTGCACAGTAGTTTGTTCAGTTTATATTACCATTTAATGGATTGTTTATTACAAAAAATACTTTATTTTATATCAATACCTTATATCAATATTAAAAACATTTACTATAAGACTGTGTAAGAAATGCAAAAAGATTCAGACACTTGGGTCGATCAATCCTTAAATTCAATATGAACAACGGCATGGTTTTTTTAAAAAGATGATCCAAAAAGAGGAAGTTTGACCCCATATTTAAGAACCAAAGCTGTCGAAATAGCTCTTAAAGTCAGCAAGTTAAGATGACAGTGGGCCGGTTATGTCTGCCGACGAACTGATAGCAGAATGAGAGGATACTCCTAACATCGTCGTCAACGCTTATTCATCCCACTGCTGGGATACAGGTCTCCCCTCAATCGAGGGGGTTTAGAGCACACTCCACCACGCTGCTCAACTGTGGGTTGGAGGAGAGTCCTGACATGAAAGCCGCCTATTCTAGACGAAGCCATGGCTTCAAAAGGATGGCTGAAAGTGACTCGATTCGGAAAGCAGAGAATTGCATTTTCGGAAATTCATTAGTAAAGGCCTATATCCACCAATGGATGTATACGCGCTGGTAATGATAAAAAAAATATTGGTTGTCTATAAAGTCGGTTTACGGACGATAATTTTACGTGACAACGTCATAAGAAAACATCGGACGATGGAGTGGAAGAGAGATAGATGCGTCACAAGCCGAATGCTTAGGCCGATCGTGCCTCTCTATCCCTAGTTCGGCGCATGACAATAAGTGATGCTTTTTAATGCGTGCAGCCAGCGTACATCGATTTATTACTTTTGTTTCGTGACATCAAAAGTTTAAGTTTTATTTTACTACTAAAACAGAATAAGTAACAGTACAAACGTTCCTAGGATCCTCCATACCGTAATCTCAATAAATTAATTAAGATGACATTATTATAACCATTATAGTAGTTGATGGACACATTATTACATATAACTTCATGTGTGGTCCTGATAACGCCATTACACTACCAACATGATAAATTAATTCATTGGTAATGAATTGTATAATCCGTATGCAGCTAATTATGATAACGGTGTGATAACACCGACGTCATACAACTGGATTAATATGATCCGATAGAGCCCTATAATTAATAAAATAAATGGCTTCATTAATAAGTATATTTTGAAGTAATAAATATATAAAGTGATGGTCGTCGTCGTCGCCTACCCTTATTCATCCCACTGCTGGGATATGGGTCTCCCCTCAATTGAAGGAGTTTAGAGCATACTCCACCACGCTACTCAACTGCGAGTTGGCGGAGGCCAGTGTTTTCAAGCCGCCTAAATGCCACTGACTTAACGACTGTCATCTAAAGACAAGCAGGGACCGACAGACAGGGACAGACAATAAGGGACCGACAGCTTAACGTGCCCTTCGAATCACGGAGGAACTCGAGATAAATAAACCCATCCATAGGCAGGCAGCGGTCGACGTTGCTTAACTTACGTGTTCGATTAGATTGCTACTCGCAACGACGAAAGTGATGATACAAGCAGGCAGTTTGATGATGTATCGAATTCAAGATTACCATCGAACTCTGTAGGAAGAAAATGGCATGTAGAATAAAATTTCATTATGATCTTCGTATGAAACCTTCGAGTACCAAAAAATATTGCTATTAATAGAGATCGTAGGATCATTCATTCAACGTAGCGTCCGTTTCTCTCGGAATGCTAAGTCACTCTGACATCGAAACTCTCAATCGAATCAAACCCGCCACCTTGTATTCGGAATGAAGTGCCTCACCCGTCCATCGACTGCATCGTCCGTATTGTACAGATCCTAGCTCCCCTTGACATCCTGCAATCACTCGAGGCAGACATCTCCAGTTGATATCGAATATCGAGCCATCGAGTGCGACTCGAGAGGCCTGGTAATGTGAACTAACGCATACTTGATCGGCCGCCCGACGAAGACTGAAATTCGATTAATGTTTGAAACCCACTACTCACCCCGTTTCGAGTTGACTACGACTAATCGAATCTCAATTTGACACAAGATTCGTGGATAAATCTGAACTGTATAAATAACAATATAAGGTGTAACCTTAGGAATGATAATGTTTCTAGGGTTCCGTAAGCAAAGGGTAAAACGAACCCCCTATTACTGAGACTCTGTCTGTGTGAGAGAGAGCTGTCCGTCCGTCCGTCTGTCTGTCACCAGGCTATATCTCATGAACCGTAATAGTGAGACAGTTGATATTGTCATAGATAATGTATTTATGTTGCCGCTATAACAACAAATACTAAAAAACAGAATAAAATAAATTTCCCATACAACAAAAGTGATTTATTTGCTCGTTTTTGCTCGATATTGATAACGGCAACAGGTAGACGCATGAAGTATTCACAGAAGATTTAGTTATATATTCACTTTAAAGATAAATAATAAAATTAAAATAAAACAAATATTTAATTGGGGCTCCCATACAACAAACGTGTTTTTTTTTTGCCGTTTTTATAGATAGTACGGAACCCTTCGTGCGCGAGTCCGACTCACACTTGGCCGGTTGTTTATTAGTTATATTACTCTAATAAAGTCGGGTAGCAAAGCGACATAATGCTCAATATAAAATAACTGCATATTATGACCACCAATCATAATCATCATCATTTCAGCCGAAGGATGTCCACTGCTGAACATAGGCCTGCTCCTTAGAATTCTGTAACGATCAATTTTGTGCTGTTTGCGTCCATCGGCTCCAAGGGCGACTCCCCCGTTGTGGGCACGGTGGGCATACCCACAATATCCTTGTAACATCACACTTTCACGGTCTATTAAGATCGATAGGCCGATGATAATAAACGCTATGCCATAAAATAAAAATAAAAAACACAATTTCGGATTTTCGGGTGACCACAACCTTTATTGAGGGCTGGATCCGCGCCTGATCGGCTCATGGTGACTTTAACATATCGATTAATAAAGCTGTTTCTAGTCTTCAAAATATATTTTTTTGTTACGTATATGTTGGCCAGGAATAACAGTATATATCACCAAAAACTTTATGCAATAAGACCGGCAATTTCAGTAGTACATCCAGCTTTCAAAAGCACGCCAACCTTGACACTCCGGCCTTTCTACCGTACTTTGTCATCTGCAATAAGAGTTACAATCGTATAGTAACTATCCTTCATGTTCTGCTCTTAACTGTGTGGACAGATAAATAGACATTTCAGATTGACCGACAAATAATCAAATAAAAAATGATTTTATTACTATTTCTAACCCCCAACGCAAAAACGACGGGATGTTATAAATATGACGTGTCTGTGTGCCTGTGTGTGTCTATCTGAGGCATCGTAGCTCCCGAACGGATGAACTGGTTTTTTTTTTAATTGATAGGTGAATTAGTCCGGAGTGTTCTTAAATATGTTTGATGAAAATCGGTCCAAGATGGCCGCCGCCACAAAATGACGGATTACATATTTTTTCACAACCCCTTCAATATGGGCATAATGGGTATCAAATGAAAGGGCTTGACTAGACTAGAAGGTCGGGGGTTATATTTAGTAAAATTTTTAATTTAATTGTCTTGTTTACATCGTTCTAAACAATCTCATGTTATTTGTAAATATATAAAATGAACCCCTAGAATAGAATAGAATTTAAATAGTTAATTAGATTTCAGCAATGTCTATTGAATCTGTGGCGTCGGCTGATTTATCAACATCAGCCCTTGTCAAAATGGCTGTTTTAAAAATCTACAGTTATGTGAAAATTGCATTCGTTAAAACCTTTCAGTTGCGTTTTCGATTCGTGTAAGTAATCTCGGCGGCTTTGGGTGTCGTTGACAACTGCATGAGTTCCACAGTTTCTGTGTGGACTCAGCCAGACGTAAAAACAATTGTAGCGAAGCCGACGACGCTCCAATTGTACACAATACACGTCCTCCATATTTATATACTATATCACGATGTGTGCCTAGCACACTGATTTATGTACATTTAATTTAAAAATAATACATACATACATATACTCAGATTCTACGGCGCGTCGTAGGCTGTCGCGTCGTAGTCATACTACGGCGCGGCGTAGCCTTTAGATTGATCTACATCGTATATCACACCAATGTAAACAATAAAATAGAACACCGTTTGTAATCCTCAAATAAATTAATAAAAATTATCATCATACCCATTTCGGTTTCAGTTTCAGAAGTGCAAATAGATATAATCAGAATATCAATAAAATTCTGTAATAATAGAATATTAGTAACAGTAGTAAGAATGCAACTATGTATGTGTCGTGGCCAGGTATTGATCACATCATGATGTGGCCGATCATTTCATGAAATGGTTGTATTAGTGAAATATCAGCTTCCCACATCATGATATGGCCTAGCTAGACCGGTGATTAATTTCGTTTGAACATATAAACAGATGAACTTTAGATCCATTAAAACCCAAATCTATGCCTAAAATTAAAAATGTGGAATAATTTTGAATTTTGAAGCGCGATACTCACAGAGCTTGTAAACAAAGTACTCATAAGTGCATTCGTTAGGTAGAAGAACACGGGAGTAAATCGACTCATACGGTGCACGGCCCGACGCCGCCCAACACTGCCGCCAATTAAACTCGCCATAACATAACCTGACGGCATCAGAGCATCGCATGGTGACGACCTTAATGCATGAAACTCCGCCGAAGCTGTGGCATATTTAAAATAAATACTTATTTCTAACAATTTAGACAGAGCCATCTAGTCCCAAATTAAGCGCAAAGCTTGTACTATGGGTACTAGACAACTGATAATATTACTTAAACATTTTTCTGTTTTGTAAATACATACATACTTATAATACATAGAAAACACCCAGGCCAAGACAAAATGTTCATGCACACAAATGTTTGTCTTGTGCAGGGATCGAACCCATGACCTCGCAGTCAAAGTAGCCATTGGCATTCGACCACTGGACTCGTCAAAATGATCTGCAAACTTCACGATATGAGTAACGTCGCAAATAATCAGTTGTATTCAGGAACCTATACCATAGACGGTATCTAGATGACCGAGCATTGTTTTTTTTAAAGAGAAACGATACGGTTTTTTCTGTATCATATAAAGTGACGTGTTTTGCCATTTATCCTAGATAGAGAAAACTATAGACAAATTGTTGAATTCATAGCATTCACACAAGAAAAAGAGTAACTTACTCCATCAATTTTGTAAGGAAATGAGACTGTAAATTTTAAGTCGCGTGCTGGTTTTTTCAAAAGAAAGAACAATAATTAATTAAAGACATTCTCTATCTCACGTATTGTTAGTAGATAATATTTGCTAACGGAGGGATTTTGTCTGAAAATATTTTTTCCAGATTTTAAGACCTAGCTAGAAGGATCTATTAGCCCTGTCAATCCCTATCTTATAATTTCATTGAAATCGTTAAAGCCGTTTTGCGAGATCGTTATGATCTATAATAGCGGCGGAATATTGCTCACCAGATTGAATTGCGATTTAATTAATAAATGAATAAACTTTATTTGCTATAGACGTAGTACAATTTCAATGTTATATAAATAGTTGCAACCAGCGGAAATCCGCTGGTTGCAACTATTTGTACTTGTGTCACACGGACACCTTTGAAAAAAGCGGGACTTCAAGAAAAATACATATTCATTGGATAGATTTTTTTTATAGAATGAATGGGTAAGTTTTATTGGTATGAGTGTAAACAATCAAAAATACTTCAGTTTGTTAAAGTTGAAATTGCTTATATTTTTCCAAAGATTCAAATCGTGTGGTATTCCATCTATTAATTTCAGTTGATGAAATTATAACTTTTGGAGTCCACTGCCAAAAGCGGGAAATGTGGTGCCCTGCGCGAGACATTACACTTTAGCCTAAAAACCGGGACGTCTCGCCAAAATCGGGTCGTCTGGCAAACGCTAGTTGCAACATAGTGATCCTTCTCATGAGGATAACATGCTGCCGTCAATAACACACAATGCGACATGGTTGTTACATCGATGCGATGCAATAGCATCAATGATATTTAATTGAAGGTGTCGTTACCTTGTTTGACATTATTACTAGACAAAACAAAATATTCCAAATTAAATGGTATTACTCAAATAAATATTTTTTATGTATTTGCATATTCTATCATTTGAATAAATAAATTCTAACACAGGCTAAACATTCTGCTTACCATTAGGAAGATTGTATGCTAATTTGCGTAATGTACTTATTTCCTTAAACACAAAAAATGTTATACAAGACATAGTAGATTTTTTGTCGATTCGTAAATGAAATGGTACAATATTCATATCAATATAAGCCAGAATATGATTGCAAGACAGTAAATATATAATATATTTTTTAGGAAACTACCAATTATAAAAATGCGTAGTACATTCATGGCACCTAGTAAAACTTTTTCGCGTTTTTCAGCTGTCGACGAAGGGATGAAGGGTCGTTGTTATCGAATAAATTAGTAATAACAGCGTGAATTTAATTAGCGCGATAATTGCCGCAACGAGCTTGCCACTCGCCAAGCACAACATACGTAAAATATAGCTTAAATATAAACTGGGACGTAATACTGTATAGTGAAATTTGATATTTGCTTGGAAAAAATATTAAATTTTAAGCAGTAATATTCATCATCAACAACAACATTTATCTACACATGTGGTTGAAAGCATTAGGGAACGCCTATACCCTTCTCCAATGATTTTCACCACGTACGAGCTTTTTGCATCACTGGCTTGGAACATCGCACTTGATCGCGCTTGAAGCCTGTGAGAGCTATGTCGACAACTTTGGTTTCTGTCGATTTGCTACTTTTTGGATCAGATCTCTTTAAAAAAAACTCCGATCCTTAGAGAAAAGATAGTAATGAATAAGTGGTAGACAAAAGGACATGCGAATAGTGAATCTGCGTTGAAGGTCACTTCAAATTTCGATTTACTAAACTATATAATATAATATAACGGTAAATATAAACGGTATCTCTATACATATAAAAATAATATTTATATATTGAAAATAGTTTTTTTTTTATATACCACGTCGGGTGGCAGACAAGCATACGGCCCGCCTGATTTGAAGCGGTTACCGTAGCCATATTAACGCTTGCAACATAAAATATCGCTCGCGCGCCGCCACCCCCGCTGCCAACGCAGCATCTCCTTCCTTTCTTGTGACCTCACTCACTCGCAGGAACACAACAACCCTCAAGGGAATTGTTATTTGGCTGCGGTATTCTGTGAGGTGGAGGTACATTCCCCAGTCGGGTAGCTTACAATTACGCTCCCTACCTCTCTTTTCGCCAGAGCTTCGTTTTTCAGTCAGCAGGGTGCACCACGTGCAGGTGAAGTTGGCTTTGGTTCAAAGATGTTGGTGAATCACTTACACCCCAAAACTTACACCCTAAAAAATGTAGTTTAAATAATACTTAAATCCAAATAAATAAAGCGGCCAATCCTTAAATTATACACGATCGAAGTTGTAACTGAAGCTCTCTATAGGTAGCAGCTGAATTACATTTTAGAAACAAGTTAAATCATCAGAAGTGTTTCTGTGGTAAATTGCTTTCATAGGTTTCTCGTATTTATATCGTAATGTCGTATGAATTTTTGGCGGAAAATAGCGATGTGATCTTTGCCGTAAGACTGGGGCCTTATCGTCACTGTGAACCTGACGCGTGTCTGACACGTATAGAAGTCAAATGTAGTCAAACAAAAGGTCTTGACAGTTGCACGAAAGCGCAACTTCGCAGATAAATTTAAAAAATGAGTCGGTTTTTGGTCTGCTGATTAGATTAAATCCATTACTGTATAAATATTTAGAAAGTACCTATTGTTTCGAAGTTACAACGCGACGTAGTCATTATCAGAGCTCCGTTTACACTACTCTTATGAATATCTATCTAAATATATAGAAGAAGAAACTGCCTGACTGACTAACTGATATATATATCAACGCACAGCCCAAACCGGTAAAATGGGGTAAAAAAGTCTGAAAATCGTCATGGATATTGTTTTTATGGTTTATCGGGTCGCTGATTATGAAAAAAAAACAACGATTTTAAACGTGGCTAACGTGACCATCATCCTCTGTTATGGTACGATGGGGTTGAAATGTCTATATATTAATATGTGTGTCGTTTGTACGGTTTTTCGGAACGCCAATCCATACTAATATTATAAATGCGACAGAGTGTCTGTCTGTTACCTCTTCACGCTTAAATCGATCTTCTTTTTAATCTTTTATTAAGATTTTAATCTTTAATTGAATATTTGTTACAGAAATAATACATGATCACTAAAAACAGAGACTAATAACATAATATTAACAAATTGTTAATTGATTTTTAATTAACATCATTGTACCATCTCATAAAATTTCACTTTGTACCGATGAAAAAGCTATAAAATAATGAAGATTCAATGTTAATTAACTGTCAGATTGTTCTGATATAAAGTATCACGTCACCTTGAGCCATGTCTTCAAAAACGTATCACCCGTAAACTCTATAATCCTGTGTGCAAGTTTATTAAACGTCAGTACCACGCGGCCCGTACTCCGGTTAACAGAAAATTGAGACGAAACAATAAGCAATTCCGTAAGTGTGAATGAAACAGACAACGAACTTCCACGTTCCCCTGCCGATGTTAATATTGTGCTTATTAAATTGCTGAATTCGCTATCTAGAAATATAAATAGACATCTAGTTTGTTTCACTTGAAATGAAAAATCTTGGCGGTTCTGCCCGCCTTACAACTGGGAGTCATATTTGTTTGAGTTGCCACCAAGTACTAACAATCAACATAATGGATTCAATCCATCATTGATCATGGCTTAAGGTAATCATATGCTTTAAGGTTGCAATTACACTGTCATATAAATATGCATACATAAGATAAGTCCATAAGAGCTAAATCAAGGTCCGTGATACAGAATTATAATGTAAGAGATTGAGCAATACTAAACCAAATACTATATTGTTGTGATAAAGTGTAGTTGACACAGGTTGTTTATAGGACAGTTGTCTCTACATTGAACATGGACCTGGAAGTGATCCCCGAACAAAAAAAGGTTGGGAACCACTGATCTAGGTGAATAGTGAAATATCTATAATGGTGTAATAGAATAATATATATATAATCATATTACAATATTAATTTCTTTACTCTATGATATGGCTCATCAATATCTTTGAACCAAAGCCAACCTGGGGTGTAAAAGGTAGTGCATAGCGTATTTTTTAAGCTGATCGATTGGAGAAGTACCTCTACCTCACAGAACACCGCAGCGAAATAACAATTCCTTTGAGGGTAGTTGTATTCCTGCGAGTGAGTGAGGTTACCAGTATAAAAGATGGCAACGGATCGACAATCCCTTGGTGATGCTGATCTCCATGGGTGGTGGTGATTGCTTTCCATCAGGTGACCAAACATGCTCGCTTACTCTCTCTCGTAAAAAAAGACCTCTCAGCTAAAGAAAAGAAGAGTTTATTCCCTCTCATATAAAATAAGGAACTCGATGGCCTCGTTGCGTGTGTCAGTGTAATCGAACACATTAGTTAAGCAACGTCGACAACGTCAACTCCTCCGTGCTTCGGAGGACACGTTACACCGTCGGTCCCGGCTGTTGTCATTAGATGACAGTCGTTAAGCCAAGTCAGTGGCCTTAAGGCGGCTTGAAAACAGCGACCTCCGCCAACCCGCAGTTGAACAGAGCGGTGTGGTAGAGTATGCTCTAAACCCCTTCAATTATCCCAGCAGTGGGATGAGTAAGGGTTGACACGATATAAAAAAAAAAGATATTTAAGTCATATATTAATATTACACGTTCGTAGATACATCACATTTGACTCCAAGATCTATGATCTTATTTATATAATAGTGTAATCGCAGCCTCAAATATCCCTCAAGAAAATAATAAAGAAGGTCACACAGTTAACAAATAAACAAAATGTTCTTTTTTTTGGCATATAAATACTATAGATGGTTAGAGACATAAAACGAAAGTTCAGAACTTATTTTATTAATTGCAAGGCTCTATTATTAACGACCTATACGCTCATAATACTAGTTGACCCGACAAACGTTGCCCTGTCTTCCTAACTATGAATATTTAATTCGAATTGGTTGGCACGCTGTCAAATGACTGACAGTTCTGTCAAACGATTATTAGTTATATAAATTAGAAAAGTTAATATGGTGATTCAGTTTTCTAAAATTCCGCTCAACTTTCTGTTGAAGTGGAAACTTCTTTAGCGGCGTTGTGTACTTTTTGGGATGAGTAAAAAATGATAAACCCGCGTCAGGACACGTGGCCCGATCGAAAATTCGTAAGACAAAGCTGCGAGACTACAAAATTTAGCTTTACGACGCGAAGACGATACGATCGAGATTGCTTTGAATATTTTAATTAATCGAAATAATTTCGCTATTCAACGCTAGATCAATATTTGTGTACGATAGCGCAATAAATGAATATGGTATTTTCCCATATAGATAATAGTACTTTTATGATGATAAATAAAGCAATTCGTGCGAAATTATTTCCTAACCATTCCAAAATATTTAAAAATGTTCAAGTTTAATGACACAACATTAATGTTCAAGTTTTCACTTCTGCCGGCACTCCCGGAGTGCAACCCGTTATTTTTTTTTCTTTCAAAAGAACCTTCTAACAAATATAGTAAAAAAAGAATTAGCGAAATTGTTCCATCCGCTCACGCGTGATGCGATGACATAGAGAAATAGACATTCATTTTATATATATATATAGATTTTAATCCAGAATATCCCGTACAATCTACAATATGGAGCACGAGATCAGTCAGTATATTATACAATAGCATACTATACAAATAACAATTGAATGCCAGTTGCCTCGACCTAAATATTCCTCATCCCAATAGATACCACTAATAATAACAGTGACGTTAGCTGTAATTGTCATACGTCTTCCCAAGTCCGCGTGTACATTGTTATCTGGGCATGTTTAGCCGGTAGCCAGCTCCGGAGTTTCAATAGTACGAGCCGCCAGCCAATCAAGCCTCTTTGTTTCCGACATGACAAGTTTGGACTGAACTAACGTCACACACAAAACATCAAATATACTATTGTTGACTGTATGTATACATCAGAGGTTCCCAGGTGGTCCGCGGACCACCAGTGCAGTGTTACAAACTTGTGAAAGAGATTGAGCACTATTAACCAAAATACTAAAATCTTGAGTTACAGAATAATGGATTTACGAGTATATGACAGTTGAGGAACCTACACTCAAGAAAAACTTCGTAGTTGTCCGTGAACAAAAAAAGTTAGGAACGACTGGCATACATTAATGGGCGACAAATGAGACGAAATTGATTTTTAACTGTTTGAATTAACACAAAGAATTTACTCTGAAAAGATTACCAATAATGAAAATTTCATGTCATGTCCCGACCCAAATACAAATCATTCGAGATACTTGTTTCACAAGTATCATTCAAAATTACAAGTTACGCGAAAACACAGTCTTTTCGCCGAAAATTGAAAGACAACCAAACGGGCGTATGGAATTGAATCTGAATACAATGTTAGCATAACTAAAGACTTTGACTATAGACTCAACAACAACAATTTTATTTTGAGCCCCCCTGTACCTCCCCGGTTTTCGGTTTTGGGCACTAGAAGGGACGTCGACAAATTGTATAGAGGTCTCCGTTAACCGGGCAGCTAATAACATTGGTTTGTTCCGGGCGAGTGCCTGAGTGACAGTCCCTTGTGCGATGCAGAAACTGACATTGTGGAGGCGCATTGCGGCGAACCGCCTGCCATATAATATAATAACGAAATCTCGTATGCTTTTTTTTATATTTTGATTTCCGGATACTACATACTATTGGTTTGATTCTCTCTATTTCACACCTGCTGCTTTATCCATCCCTTCGTTTTCCACTATCGTAAGTAAGTAGATACGAACCACTATAAGTACTATTTTATATATAACATTTTTTTTTATTCTTTAGACTGTATTGAGACAAATAAGAGCAGTAAAGAAACAATTGAGGGCTGGAAATTACAAAGGTGTTAACTATTCAAAATTTAATTTTGTGTTTTTTTATTCACAAAGGTGGTAAATGTATACGCCAATAACATTACAAAGGGGCTAAGCCATTACTTTTAAATGTTAGTTCCTAGCCTTTCGTAAAGTTGGCACTAGTGTCAATAAAGCAGCAGTTTTTCTTACAATGGTGTCAACTGTCAATTATAGTCTGTGTGATATTTTTCGTATTTTTTTGCGTACTATCATTAGTTTTTATAGTTTAAATAAAACATTGGTCTTGTAAATCAAAATTAAGATTGTTTCTTTAAAAACTTCAAAGAAAAGGAATACCCCTATCAATAATCTCCAAAATTATTATTTTTATTAAACTATTCTTTGAAATTATTAAAATATTTATAGTTTTGCGTGGCAAAACGCTGGATAAAAATAATCGAAAAAGGCGTAAAAACGGCGAAGGAACACTTAAAACAGAATAAAAAAGGAAGAAAATCAGCTACTTGACGTGTAAAAATGACTTTATCCCACCAAAATTGCCCCCATCATCTGAGGTACCTATGTAAATGGTTTTTTGCACATTAGTAAAATCTAAAAGAAATACTGACTACTGACAATTTGGAGTGACAACTGTGCCGGGCAAAATAAAAACCGGATGGTGTTTTTTATTTTGGTACTGCTTGTTGCTTTGGGTCATTATAAGGAAATTAATCTTAAGTTTTTGGTATCTCGACACTCATTTTTACCCTGTGATAGGGACTTTGGGGTTATAGAAAAACGTAAAAAACGGTGAAGTCACATGTGCCAGAAGATTTACAAAATATGGTGGCATCTGCTAGAACAAATCCACCATATTTCAAGGTTGTTCCAATGGAACAGATTAATGTTTTTGATACTGAAAAAGCCGCTGACGACTTAATCAATACAAAAAAAATTAACATATCCAAAGCCGTATGGTTAAAACTTGATTTTAAAGATCTTGGTATGGTGTATATGAAAGAGAACTTTTCAGAAATAAGTGATTTCAATGCTGTTAAAATTTAGAAAAAAGGAAAGGGAGTAAATGATTTGCTAAATTTAAATATGGAAGTTTCTAATAGGGCAAATACTATACAAAAAGAGAAAATGTCTGACTTATTAGCTATGATAGACTATTTACAAAAGGACGAACACAAAGAGTAGTATAGGAATTTGTGTACTTAAAAATAACTAAAGATACAAATAAATACATACTGTTATACTTACATACAAATAACACTATTGTAAGTTTAAGAACTAAGACAGTTAGCACCTTTCCATGGAAATAGGCTAACTCTTTTAGCACTTTTCTTATTATTTTGTGTTTAAAGTGTTATAAAAATAAAATATTATAAGTGACATACTATTTTAATAAGATATAAATATAGAACTATGATTCCTGGTTAGAATTTAAGACAATACTTAATGGTTTTGGAGTACTTTTTTCTGAATAAACAGTTTTTTGTAATTTACTTCGTTTTATGTCTAAATCAGTTAGCCCCTTTGTAATTTCCAGCCCTCAATTGTAAACGCGGGCTTTCGCGGAACGAATTCATAGTTACAACCAACGTACAGTCAACAAAACAGACAAGAAACCAGAACGCGGTAAGAATAAAGTTTTCTGAAAAACTGCAAGAATTGATTCACTCGATGTCTCTCCAATCAGTATTGTGCCTAATGTATTGTATCATAGTATTACATGAAATATTAAGATACCTTTATTTAAAATCTCGCCTCTGATTACTTATCACTTATTTTTTGAAAAATGGAAAAATTCACCTGCCCCCCTAGGTGGGATTTGAACCCACGAATTTTAATAATAATTTAATTAGTTTGGTGTTATCAAAAAATAGCTGAATTTATCTGCAACGATGGACTGCTATGCCTACTTTACTTTAGTAGTGTAATTACTTAATAGGTTGATGACGTCATTCTGTGACTCGCACAGATGCAAGAATTCGTCAGTAACACAAACCTTCCTGGTAGCTCAGTTGGAAGAGCACTTGACCGGTCATCGAGAGGTTCGTGGGTTCAAATCCCACCTAGGGGGGGCAGGTGAATTTTTTCCATTTTTCAAAAAATATTTATCCGCTGCAAGCTGTCCAAGACAACTATTTAAATAATAATTACTTATCTCTTGTTGGGTGTTTGAATATTTTTTATTACTGTGTTTTTCATTACACAAACAATTATTTACCAGTCATGTTGCCTCTTTTCCTATCTCGTCACCTTCGGCATAAAGTAAAACTGTGTTTACCTAACTTGCCTATATAGATGACGACAGTAAACATTTTTATCACCTCATTAATAAAATTATCAAACCATCTCGTCATGACGTATGATGATTTGATAACATACGTGACATAGATAAATATGATAGTTACTACTATTGAAGGCGACTGATGCTAAGTCTTGTCTTTCCAATTTTTCTCTGCGAAGATGAAACATGGATAAGGCTTATGGAAAGGAGAAATTAGGAGGATGCCCTGGAGATGTGGTGCTGGAGAAGGCTACTAAGATTTCCGTTGGCCGAATGCTCACCGAACCAATGCATCGTTTTTTAAAGGAACTTCATGTCAAGGAAATATTATCGTGGACTGTGCAAATACGTATCTTGAAGTTCTTCAGGCATATTACCCGGAAAGAAAATTCAATGGAGCATCTTGTAGTCCAAAGCAAAATTGAAAGCAATGGAGACCCTGTGCTCGCTCTCCAGCTAGATGGACAGACTTCTTTACATCATGTGTACAAAGTCCTCCATCTCTGACTGCTCCCACAATGCCTCCAATAGAACCAAATAGAGCTATATATCAAGAACCGCCATTCGTGATTATCTTGCCATTACCATGACCATTCTGCCAAGAGTGTAAGACTGAGAAGAGAAGAGACTATTGAACATAATTTGCATGTGTTTTATGTGTTCTGCCGAGGTTTTTGGCTTGTACAATCGCCTCCACCACTAGCTTTCGGCTGAGAATGAATTCTCACATATTTAATTTACTTTATTAGAACCGAAATAGGCGGGTACTATATCGGTATGATTCTTCTTACCATCAGATCTGTCGTATGCTGGCAGTATCTCAATAACTCGTATTTTTCTACTCTAGAACTTGGTCCTTTTCTGTCTTTTGTTTTTATTCGTTTTTCAAAGAATATAAGTACCGTCATGTAGGTACAGTCAATGGCTTGTTAACCGTAACACTTTCAATGCATAGCCACGAGACGTAAAGCTAATACCAGATCAAGCCAGTCACAATGCGATTATAATTCTTATTACGTACGCCATAAGAATGATTTAAAGGTCGAAGTGTCAAGGTTAATATACTCTGAGCTGCACGTACCATTCGTACTTCTATTCGTATTCTACCACTATATAGGATCCTCTTATTATGAAAGTATTACAGTCTACAAAGCCGTTGAATATATTCTCTATTTACGTCATTCTTCCATTGTTTTTTTTTTTACTATCAGATATATCATTATTAATTCATTATCAATCTTGTTGCTAGTAGTATATCTGAAGATAACAAACAAGTTAAGCTCTCTAATAAAATTTTATGATTTAAAACGTAAATATTACAAAAGTAATAAACGAGATTTTTGATTTAAGTTTTTCTTTCGTCGTCAACCTTTATTCATCCCACTGCTGGGATATGGGTCACCACGCTGCTAAACTGCGGGTTGGCGGATGCCACCTAAAGAGCCCCTCGTTTTTTAAGTTTTTCTTTACTCATACTTTACATTAAAAAAAAAAGTGAAACGAATTAATATACACTGGGCCGCAATGAAAGCGAGTCGGTAACAAAAACATCAATTTTTGAAATCGTCTTTATTTTTTATTTATAATTTTAATACAATTACCAAAAAGAAATAAAAAGATTTTACTTCTGCCCATATTTGTAAGGAAATAAACTTTAATTCAGTATTTATTTCATAAAGCTAGCTAAAATATTTTGGAAGATATTGATGCTTTTGTTACCGACCCGCTTTCATTGCGGCCCAGTGTAGTAACCAATGAAATAAAAACTGCATACAAATACAATTCTCTATCTTATCTCTGCATCGCCCTATGGTTGACTGGTAGAGAATGCTTGTATAGCATTAAGTCCGCCTATGTACAAATTTGTGCGTTTAAATAAATATTTTTTTATTTATTTAAACTTCATGCACAAAATCTCCCCTCAATTGGGTTGTTTCCAATGTTTAAAAATTGTACAAATAAATTAACAATATCGTAAAATACACAAAACTATAAAGATCTGCAAACTTTCATTCTAATATCTTCAGTCAGACTTTTTTTAGCGTCGATCAAAGTTTGGCGGGAAAGTCCATTTTAAAAGTATGAAATTATTAAAAAATAATATTTCCATTGGAGAAGCAATAAAAAATGCTATAACTTTTATTATGATACTAATCACATAAACGTAATATTTAACATAGCTGTCGTACAAATTTCTGATTTGATGCATACAAAATACAGATCTGTGACGTCATAATTCAGTAGTCTTTTGTATGGAGCGTTTTGGGGCAGTCTAAAAATTGTGATTTTCAAATTACCATATCTCGAGAGATTTTTGTGCTATCGAAGTAATTCTTTCACCTATGGTTATATTATGGAGACGTCCCTACATATCAAACAGAAAAAAATGTTAGTCAAATACCCAATTGAAGAGGTTTAGGGCATACTCCACCACGCTTCTAAACTGCGGGTTGGCGGATACCACCCAAAAAGGCTCCTCGTTTTTAAGATTTTATTTACTCATCATCATCGTCAGGTCATTTTAGTCTCCACTACAGGAGCACGACTCTCTCTCGTCCGTCACAGACAGGTGGAATTGGCCTACACTCCCCACGCTGGCCAGTCGGGTTGGGGAGGCCTGATCGATGTTTTATAATGTATTTCCCTTAGTCGCCTTGTACGACATCCACGGGAACAGACGGAGTGATTCTTTATTATTATTTAAATAGTTGTCTTGGTCAACTTGCCAAGATTAATATTTTCGGAGTAATTCTATTCTAGTCTGCCACACAGCCTACTTCTTTACTTATACTTTACATTAAAAAAAAAGTGAAACGAATTAATATAGTAACCAATTAAATAAAAACTGCATAAATACAATTCTCTGTGTCATCTCTGCATCGCCCTATGGTTCACTGGTAGAGAATGCTTGTATAGCATTAAGTCCGCCTATGTATAATTTTGTACATGAAGTTTAAATAAATATTTTTTTATTTATTTAAACTTCATGCACAAAATCTCCCCTCAATTGAAAAGGTTTAGGGCATACTCCACCACGCTGCTCAACTGCGGGTTGGCGGAGGGCAGTGTTTTCTAGTCGACAGACTTCGGATGCTCAGAATAATAACGCGTTATTATTCTAAGTTTACATGGAGATATTACAAAAGAAAAATATACGTACATTCTACAAGGTATTTCGAAATGTGTTTATTACATCAATTAATATTTTTACATAACTACCTACATCTACAAATACATTATCCAGCTTAAGTTATCAATACCCATACAATTTTATCTTTTAATTCCTCACTATCTTTTATTTATCGTCTACAGCAGGGACTATAAATACTTTTTTAATTTCCTTAATCTGCCAGTGTTGAACTTGCCATAATGAAGCTGATTTTAGTTACTCTCCTGGCGACTGCCGCTATCGCCTATGGCAAGACGATAGATGCGTCCATCCCTGATGCCTATGGATACCTCACCAAAGTCGGAATTCCAGAAGCAGAAAGGATTCAAAAAGCTGAAGAGGAATACCTGAAAGATCCCTCAAGGATTATCAATGGTTCCCCTGCTACGGTTGGAGAAATCCCATACCAGGTAATACCAGCTAAATTCAGCATTCAAACAGTGGGATGATTATAGGTTGATTATAATCATCCCACTATTGGAATACGGGTCTCCCCTCAATCGAAGGGGTTTAGAGCATACTCTACCACGCTACTCAACTGCGCCGATCAGCAGTTGAGAAGCAGCAGAACACAACAACCCTTAAGGGAATTGCTATTTGCTTGCGGTCTTCTGTGAGGTGTAAGTACTTCCCAGGTCCGGCAGCTTACAATTACGCTCGCCCCTTCTTTCGCCAAAGCCTCGTTAGTCAGTCAGCAGGGTGCACCACGTACTTGGCTTTTTACGTGGTTGGCTTTGGTTCAAAGATAGTGGTGAGCCACATACACCCCATACAAACATGATTCCTTCATATTACATTTATACAGACATCTCTTCGTCGCCGCCGTCGTCAACCCTTACTCATCCTACTGCTGGGATATGGGTCTCCCCTCAATTGAAGTGGTAGAGCATTCTCCACCACGCTGTTCAACCGCGGATAGGAGGAGGCCAGTGTTTTCAACCCGCCTAAAAACCGCTGACTTGACTTAACAACTGTGTTCTACTGGCAACCGCCGGGACCAACGGCTTAACGCGCCCTCGGAAGCACGACAGACATCTAAGCACCTCGATATAGCGCTGGTCTACTGAATCATAACTGTAACGATTCCAAAACATACCAAGTTTGGATTATATATGGAGTCGAAGGCTTTCTGTTCTATCTATAATGTATATCAGTTAGAATGAATGTGAGTTATGAAATACCTAATCAAAAATTCGCAGTTTGATAAAAACTGTTTTGATGTAATAGATCAGAATTTATTGTCATTGTTGAAATGAAAATTTACATATCTTCAAGTATCATACTTGAGTAAGTTTTCTACTTCCCCATATTCTAACGGTTTTAGCTAGTTAAATAATTTACTTTTGCATTCCCGATGTATTAATAGATAGATATTAATAGATAATAGTAGATCTCAATAATCTTGTTGACACGGTTATAAAGGTGAATTGACAAGCTTCGAAATTGATTCTGGACAAACCTGCTATTAGTACTAAGTGAAATAACAACCCTGTCTCTTCTCCTTCTCAGCACTACGCCAGGGTTATGGGTTAAAGTTTTATGTTTTTTTAGAATAGTGTACAAAATGTAAAGCTAGAAACAGTTAGCAAACCCGATAAATATAAATCATTGGTACGAAATCTTCTTTTTATAAAATACATAACTTTTAAAAGTGCTCTCTGAGCTCTTTCTAATCCAAGGAATTTAGTTTATAGATCCAATAGTGGTATACAATAGGTTAAAACAGATTGGGCCAATGCCTAGATATAATTGTCTTCATCACTGCTCTTCATAAGGATTGGTTTTAATATATTATTTTTTCTAGGCTGGTCTCATCAGCGACATTATTGGCATTACGGGCCGAGGTGTATGTGGAGGCGTTCTAGTGAGTTCTACAAGGGTGATTTCGGCTGCCCATTGCTGGTTTGATGGCATTAATCAGGGATGGAGATTCACTGTCGTGCTCGGCTCCGTATTGCTGTTCTCCGGAGGTACCAGGGTAGAGACGAGCGCCGTGGCTGTGCACCCTAACTGGACTCCTCTACTCGTCCGCAATGATGTCCTTGTTATCTACCTCCCTAACGCTGTTACTCTGTCAGGTCAGTATATATTAGGGCAAAGTAGAAAATTAAAAATAGTTTTGCTAATTTTAATGTGTGTCATACGGTATGACAAACGTTAAAACTAGCAAAACTATTTTTAATTTAACTTGTGTCATACCAAGTTTTGTACGACTCATATCACAATTGGTATGACACACGTTAAGCAGAGCACAAAAATCTTATTTTGAGGGTCTGATTTATATACATAGTTACAGGTTAAGTCGACCTAGGTTCTTTAGGGGGTTGTAAATTCTACCATTACTAACTGATGTAACTATAATAGGTCATACCCCAAACTTGACAGTTTTCAAGATATTGGAATTTAACGCTTTTTTTTTTTATAAAAAGATGTATTTTTTTTCTATTATACTACTTATTTTTAACTTGAGCATTTAGTTTTAGTTTCTTTACGGTTTTCGTATAATAAATAAGTTGATTTAACATGTTCAACGTCAAAATTGTATGTAAATAAACAGACTGGGACGTAGTAGTGGATTGACAGTTAAATAAAGAAAAAAATAGTATAAAGTATTATTTTATATACTTTATATATTATAACTCCGCCATTGACGGTCCCAAGCCCGTATGAGAAAGGAGGAGGGTTGGACAAGATGAGACCTTACTGTCCGTAAAAGGTCAACGCCGAGTTTCGGGCGGCGGTAAATAACCCGGACCAGCTCGCCTAACAAGCCAGCACTCGAAGAAGATAGGAAATGATCTTCTCAACCCGTAGCTCCATGAGCATGCCATCTGGAAATGGGGACATTGGCTTCATCGCCTGTGTCAAGAGGTAGACAGCCTCTATAATAATTCACCCTAATCCTAAGGTGGGATACGCGCCGATAGGATGCATGGCTTACAGGAGGTGAGTCACTAGCGCCTACCTCAACGGACCAGGCTAACGTTGTTGTAAAGAGCCTTCTCAAAGGGATGGGCGTCACCCTTTGAGTGACCATATATATCGACCCATACTCGTGGGATTAATATGAAAGAAATTAATATAAACAAAAAACCAAACAACCCAACAAACATGGTACAGCAGACTTTACATGCAAGTATGTTCAACAGAAATCGAAGTAATAGCTTACCGGCACTAACGCCCTATGGCACAAACACTGAAGATGACAAACAAAGTCAAACAATAGCAGAAAGCACATCCACTTCGCAAGATAAATCGGACAACTATATGATTAGCCATAACGAATGGCAGCATGATAAAGTGCCCCCAAGAAGACAGAAACGAAAAAATGCAAGCCCAATACACAGTGACAAACAAAAAATTGTCAAAAATACGACAACGACTGGAATCCCTACACAGAATAGATATGAGATTCTGCAATGTGAAGATGAGGAGTTACCAGTTAAAGAATATACACCCAAACCTGAACCCATCTTCGTAACTGGAGTAATCGATATAAAATCACTGAAAGTAAATGTCAACAAAATCGTAGATCCTCAACTATACACCTTAAAAGCTTTAAAATCGGGGCATGTGATCAAACTAATGCCAAACGATATATCAACCTATAAAGCCATAAGGGAAAATTTTACCACTAATAATATTGCACATTACACATACCAACTCAAAAGCGAAAGAGCTTATAGAGTAGTAATCAGAGGATTGCACCCCACTGAAGATACTAAAGATATAAAGGCAGAAATAAACACACAAGGGCATGAGGTCAGACAGGTGGTAAATGCTCTCCATAGGGTCACCAAACAACCCCTGCCATTGTTCTATGTGGATCTGGAGCCCAAAACTAACAATAAAGACATCTTCAACATCAAATATTTAAATCAAATGAGGGTAACAATTGAAGCTCCGTACAAAAAGAAGGTTATTATGCAGTGTAAAAGGTGTCAAAGATTTGGGCATGCAAAAAATCAGTGCTGTCGGCCCTTCAGATGCGTGAAATGTGGAAATGATCACCCGACGTCCACTTGCAGCAAACCTCCTGAAACCGAGGCTACTTGTGCAAACTGCCAGGAAAAACATCCCGCAAGTTATAAAGGGTGCTTGAAATACAAAGAATACAGAGAAAAAATTTTGAAAATCAAACCAAAAACCAAAGAGACCAACACAAACATGGAATCTAAAAACATGAATAAATTGGATAATACAGTCCCAATTCGCCAACCATCACATACCCAGCCAACATACAGTAGCTATGCAAAAGCCGCCGCAAGCCCCAAACCCAACAACGTAGCTACAAGTCAACTACCTTCGCATACCCAGCCAACAAACAGAAGTCACGTAAGAGCAGCAGCCACTCCCAAATCTCCAATTGAAGAAGAAAATTGCAGTCAATTAATGGACTTCTTAGACACAATGTTCGAAAGACTACAACAGTTCATGGCTAACATGATGGACAAGATGATGGACCGCATGGTCCAACTGGTCGCAAGCCTGGCTTCAAAGGTGTAGCTAACCTGCGAATAATTGCATGGAACGCCAACGGCTTGACGGAACGTCGTCAAGAATTACTCATATTTTTACAATCAGAAAAAATTGACATAGCTTTAATCTCCGAAACGAGATTCACTGCAAAATCACATGTCTCTTTCCCAAATTACAAAATATATACAACAAACCACCCATCAGGAAATAGTCATGGAGGTGCAGCTGTAATCATAAAGGAAAATATAAAGCATTACGCTCTTGCGGAGTACCGCACTGAAAAAATACAGGCCACATCCATTAAGATTCAGATGAAGAATAACGTGGATACTACAATATCTGCTGTATATTGTCCACCCAGACACACTATTACAGAAGAGGACTTTAAATCTTACTTCTCAGGCTTGGGTTCCCGGTACATATGCGGAGGTGACTGGAACGCAAAGCATACTTTCTGGGGTTCTAGGCTGGTATCTCCTAGAGGTAGGCAACTCTACAAAATTATCACAAGACATCAAATGGAATGCCTGGCCCAGGGAGAGCCCACACACTGGCCCTCTGACCCGAATAAGATACCAGACGTACTTGACTTTTTCGTTTCAAGTAATATTGGATGTAACTACATGTCTACCGAATCGTGTGCTGACCTGTCGTCGGATCACACACCGGTAATTTTGAACTTAGGCTCACAAGTGGTATTAGGAGAACCTCCTACAAAATTATATAATAAATACACAAATTGGGAATTATATCAGAAAGTCATTACATCTAGGATAGAGCTACAAAACCCTATAGTAACAACAGAAGACATTGAAAACGAGGTGGAGAACTTCAACAGAACTATATACAATGCAGCCTTTGTATCAACCAAACCGCGGAAAAGAGTTCCACCAAAACAAAATGAATACCCAAAAGTTATCAAAGACAAAATTAAAGAACGTCGTAATCTGAGAAAAATTTGGCAAAAAAATAGATACCCCAGAGATAAAGCAATGTTTAACAAATGCTCTGAAGAACTTAAACAAATGTCCAAAGACTTCATAAATTCTAACGTCCAATCATACCTCGCAAGCTTGACTTCTACTGCAGACACGAACTACTCCCTCTGGCGAGCTACACGTAAGTTAAAACAGCCAAGTAAACAAATCCCTCCACTCAAAACCAAGAATGGCAAATGGGCAAGATCGGATGCAGAAAAGGCTTCAATTTTTGCCAACCATCTTAGCGCAGTCTTTACACCTTTCCCTGAGGCAATTCCGGGACAAAATGCTGAGATTGTTGAGGAACTGGAGTGTGCCCAGCAGATGTGCCTTCCATTGAAATATACATCTCCAACTGAGATAGCTAAAGAGATCAAAAACCTATCTGATGGAAAATCCCCAGGCTACGATTTTATAGACGCCACGCTATTAAAAAAACTGCCCAAAAAGGGTATTATGGCTATAGTTAAAATATTTAATGCCTGCTTGCGACTGTCTCACATCCCTAGTCAGTGGAAGATAGCACAAATACTGATGATACCCAAACCCGGGAAACCACCTCAGGAGGCGACCTCGTACAGACCCATCAGTCTCCTGGCAGTAACAGGAAAATTACTTGAAAAAATTATATTAAACAGAATGAAAGAACATCTAGTAGACTTCATACCGAACCATCAATTTGGCTTCAGAGAAAACCATGGCACAATCGAGCAAGTACATCGAATTGTCGATACCATAAGCAGGTCACTTGAGAGGAAGGAGTTCTGTTCTGCAGTCTTCTTGGATGTCAGTCAGGCGTTTGATAGAGTGTGGCATGAAGGTTTACTGTACAAAGTCAAGAAGCTACTGCCACACCCTTTCTTGTTAATTCTTCAATCATACCTTAAAAGTCGTTGCTTTGAAGTGAAGGTTGGCGACGCGGTCTCCCACCTTATGGAGATAAAATCAGGAGTACCTCAGGGTAGTATCCTTGGACCCACTCTGTACACACTATTTACATCTGACCTCCCGACAATGGATGAGAGCACAGTGGCAACATATGCAGACGATACAGCCCTACTGTCCACCCACCGCAACCCCGAAACGGCTTCTAGAATACTCCAGACACACCTTGACAAGATTGAGGAATGGACCAAAACATGGAGGATTAAAGCTAACCAGAACAAATCGGTACATGTTACCTTCACACTAAAAAAGGACAATTGCCCGCCAGTTAAATTAAATAACAAGGAAATACCACAAGAAGAGCACGCAAAGTACCTAGGCATGCACCTAGACAGAAGACTAACATGGAAAAAACACATTTGGATGAAGAGAAAGCAATTGGACACTAAACTGAGAAATATGTACTGGATTATTGGAAGACAGTCGCAACTGAGTGCAAACAGCAAGCTTACTGTGTACAAGGCCATTCTGAAGCCGATATGGACTTACGGCATCCAATTGTGGGGGACAGCCAGTAATAGTAATATAGATATCCTGGAAAGATTCCAAACCAAGACGATCAGAGCAATACTGAATATTCCACAATACATATCTAATAAATATATATACCAAGACATAAAAATTAACACTGTTCGACAGGAAATCACAGAATACAGCGAAAAATACCAGAGCAGATTAACACGACACAAGAACGAATTAGCTAATAAACTCAGTGGCGATGGAAGCGTTACGTATAGAAGGCTTCAAAGAAATGACGTTCCGAGTCTCTTGAAGAGATTTGCCTGACTAGAGTGAAGGATCTCTATGTATAAATCTTCAATAAGATACATGGTATCAAACAAAGAAATGGCTTATTGTGATATCACAGATCGCCATAAAGCAGATAAATAAAAAAAAAAAAAAAAAAAAAAAAAAAAAAAGTATTATTTTATAACGAACTTAAAAATATCTGCGTTTATTCAGCTATCCAATAGGATTAACAGTCTAGGATATTTGCAGAATTCATAGGAAAAATTTTAGATGAAAGGCTAATATGTAGATATAAGATAAAGATGCTTATAGGTCAAGTTTGTCACTTGGCCATAGAAGGAAAAAAATATTGAAGTTTTGGGTATAGTTTTCATAGTCAAATCTGTTCGTAATTGGTGAACCTACAACTCCCCTGAAGGATCTCGGTCGACTTAGCATGTAACCCTGTATATACATATCTTTATATATATAATTCTACTGTACGTGTGTATGACACTGAACTCCTTCTAAACGGCTGGACAGATTTGGATGGATTTTTTTGTATGCATTTGGTTCGCGCCCTGGATGGTTTAGATTCACAAATCAGATGGCGGCATGATGGCCCGGCAGATGGCGCTGCAGTTACGGGGAACGGGAAGATTGAGCCACAGCGAAGCGAAGCGAAGCGTTGTTCTAGGGATAAAAAGTATTAATAGGTACTACTCGCTCGTTCGTCACTCAAACCAGCCCCCTTCCCACCAACTCTTATTGCGATTCAATAACTGAATAGAATGCTTATTCATACCAATGAATAAGCGACTCTATTAAGGTGGCAGTACCCTCTCCACGCGAATTCAACTCGTACTTAGTTTTTTTAACTTTATATTCTCTTTGTCTTTCACCATGTCTAAATTTACTTAATACTTAAATCTGTTTCTCTTTTAACTTTGCTTCTTCAGTGCCGCATTCGTGATTTTCTGCTTGTCCCAAAGGTTGACTGGTAGAGAATGCTTTTAGCATTAAGTCCGCCTTTTGTACCCTTATTTATAATTTGTGGTCAATAAAGTTTTTAAATAAAAAATAAAAATAAATTATATGTATTTATATTTCAGCTGCTATCAGTCCCATCGCACTCCCTTCTGGCAGTGATCTCACCAACGACTTCGCTGGAGAGTCAGCAATGGCATCAGGCTTTGGAATTACAAGCGACAGTAAGTTTTCAAAAACCGATTTAATAATATAAAAAAATATCTTAATCATAATCTATCAACCGCTCCAGATTTTCTTAAACAAAGACATTTAGAAGATTTGATCATTATGCTAAGATTTATTTCGAATGTAGAGTAGCCAGATCAAATACTTTGTGATAAAACGGACTTTCGATGAGTTTTGAGTATAACGCAAAAATCCAAATTTTAGGGCAAATCTATTATATAGGGTAGGATACTATGTAGTCATCTTCTTACCCACTCATCATCATCAGGTCAATTTTAGTCTCCACTACAGGAGCACGACCCTCTCTCGTCCGTCCTAGACGGAAGGAGGATTTCGCCTACACTCCCCACGCTGGCCAGATGGGTTGGGGAGGCGTGTTCGATATTTGATAATGTATTTCCCTTAGTCGCCTTGTATCGTACATCCACGGGGAGAAACGGAGTGGTTCTATTCTAGTCTGCCGAAAACCACACGGCTACTTCTTACCCACCATCTACTACTTATTAACTAATTATTTTTTTACTTAAATAAAATACATGCATTATGGACAACTAATACAAAAATTCCTATTTAATTTTAAAGATGGCGGCATTTCTGATGGCCAGAACCTAAATCACGTGCGACTGAACGTGATTACCAATAGCGTATGCTTCTTCGCCTTCCCGCTGTTCCTGCACGAGTCCAACATCTGCACCAGTGGCGTCGGAGCCAGCACTTGCAGAGGTGACTCCGGAGGACCACTCGTTGTCGACAGGCCCAACGGACCTATTGTGGTATGTAAACGGTTTATTTCACAATTTTCCTTCAGTATAAGTAATTTCAGCATATTTATGTGAAGTAATTTCTTTTAAGTGAAATATAAAATATTATTTATTATTATACCAGGAGACAAAAGCTGGGGTAATAAAACGGTTTCTGTTCAAGCTTCATAAGCTGTAGTAAATATTTACCCTCAAGCCAGCATTGTTTATTATTTCCTACCTTATTGATATAAAATATGAAGCTAATAATTGATGAAAGTGTTAATTATGTGTTTAAATTGCAACACTATCCCATCGCAAATTTGCCTACTCGCAGAAACACAGCAGTTCTAGCAAATTATCATGATTTCGTTTAGTCAATCATGAACATCTTGATGTCATCCACAACCATGTCATGTATGAGGAGAGAACGAATATTAGTAACTAAGGACAAATCACAGCCCTCCATTTGCCGTCTCTTGTGTGATGTGATGCGTAAACTTGTACAGTCTGATAGGTCATAAGTCCAATAACATCCACCTTACTTTAAATTTTGAATAAACTACTCATTTATTATGATATTAAAATCCAATTAATTCATAGAGAATTACTAGCGCTACAAAAAAATTTAAGATTTTAAGTTAAAGTTAACCCTTGGTGCATTAACTGTACATATAAACTTGCATGAGTAAAAATCGTGGTGCGAAAACACGACGACATTGGTTCCATTCCAGTACAAATGACGATAGCCTTTCAAATCTCTATTTGGTGTATTTTTTTTATTTATGTACTACGACGGATAGAAAACATAAAGTCCGTTTGATGCTCCCCACCCTAGCCTATGAACGCTCACAAAGATAATTTTTTATTATTACTCTACATTTATATTACTGTATGGGACCAATCTGGCAGTATACTCTTTCAAATATATATATTTTTTAAATTGGTTTATAAATCTCGGAGAACTTAAGTAACAAACATTAAAAAAAAATGCAGCCGAATTGAGAACCTCTTTTTTTGGAGTCGGTTAAAAAAGTGTCGTTAGTACGTTCCCTCCTCCGCTGGTATAACACAGCGACTCTTCATCTTCTGGTGACCTCACTCACTAGCAGGGACACGACAATCCTCCAGGGAGTAGTTGGCTGCCGTCTTCTGTGATGTGGAGGTTATGTCGCCTAACCTATCTTTCGCCAGAGGTTCATGTCTAGATAAGCAGGATGGACCACATGCACGTGAGGTTGGCGTTGACTGTTAAGCTTACATTAAGCCACTTACACCCCGAAGGTGTGTTGTGAGTGTTGTGACGATTACAATCTGTTACAACTATATATAACAAGTAATATATGTTCTATTCGTGTCTTTTTGCAGGTCGGTATCACTTCGTTCGGTTCCGGACTTGGTTGCGAAGCCAATTTGCCAGCTGCCTTCGCCCGCGTCACCTCCTTTGTGGACTTCTTCCAGCAACACATCTAAAGAAAGCTCGATATTCATAAAAAAAATATGAAAATTAAAAATATATTTTTTATAAAATTTTCTTTTATTTACATAATTGTTTATTTAATTATTATATTATGTATATTTGTATGAAAATACAAAATATAATTATAATCTGATTTGTAATAAGAAAATTGAGAGATATAAGTATATACAAGTAAGTATACTTACTTACGTTTGTTTATCAGTTGTCTAGTACCCATAAATTGTATATACTACTGTATATACAATTTTGGTCATCAAAATCGCTTTATTAGTTTTTAAGATACCAATGATCTCACAATCAGATACATATATACTTACGGTGCCGCCTTCATAAGTACAGAATTCATGTGGTATTCATATGGGGTCAGGTATGCTCTGAACTAAACCCTTCCAATAGATTGCGTAGACGCATATCCCAGGAGCGGGCGGAATATGGCAACATGTGTGACATGTGGCTTTTATTAACACATCTAGTAAGCAATTAAACTACAATCTGAGCAAGCAGACCATGACTCTTTTAGTTTCACTCGCTCCTTTTCCAACGACATGTCGTCACCGTCGTGACTTAGAAATAATTTCGTATCTCGTATTGGGTGAGCGAGTAATACATATTGTAGTGGCAGCGGCTAGACGACATAGTTACAGAGCCCATGGCCGTTGTAACAGAAATGATCTGGAATGGCGAACACGAAGGGAAAGCATAACGTAAGATATAAATATGTTCGGTATTTTCTACGAAATCGATCGAATTAGGAATGAGGAGATACGTATAATAATTAAGGTCGTTGAGATAGCCCAGAGGATTAGTAAGCTGAAGTGGCATGGGACGGCCGCCTACGAGATGGACTGACGGCCTGAGAGATATACAGGGGGTTGCTGGATGCTTTGGATCACGGTGCAAATCAATTCAGGAGGCCTTTTTTCAGCAATAGACTGAAATTATTATAAATAATGAAGATCGTAAGATAGCACCCTACTAGATAAATAGAGAGCCATTGTACTATAATACCACGTTCGTTACGTCGGTCAAAAATGCAAAAGTTCTCATAAAAATAATAATAATAAGGAGAAAGCGCAGCACACCTCTCGACATCCCTGAGTCACTCACACCGGTGTTGCCCTCGGCCGTTTTCCTGGCATTTCGGGGGCCCATCTAGTGAGTGGCAAGCCACCGCCTTCCGCAAATAACTAGCAATAAAAGCAGTTATGGCAGGCGTCCGTTCCTCTTCTGTAATAGCCCGGTACTAAGTTCACCCAGATCTCAACTCCATAGCCCATTTATTTTCCATCACACTTCGCAATAGTCTCAACGCCTGCCGAGACCTGCTCATGGGTATGTCGTTCCATTGACATATCCTGGAGCGGGTCACGGCGGGCGTACAACATTACATCAAACTTCTCAAAGGGGCCTCTACGCGTTGGATCCATATCCCCGCGCACGCCTATCAAATGACCGGGCTTGACCCGTGAATTAAGAGAAACATAATAATAACATTTTGGGGGTTGATGCTAATCAGGTCCTCTGCAGACTTTACTGTAGTTTCCCTGCACGTCCCCCGTGTGGTACTAATCGATTAGCTTTTTGTGGTTTAAGTGGTAGAGCCAAAATATAGTCGTCCGGGGCAGTACCACTCTCTCACAAAAAGCCGGCGTGAAGTAATAACTTGCTATTTCGTATGGTGAGTGTTGAGTCCCGGAGCCCAATCCAACCTGAACACCATTGATCAGGCTGCCCGACGCAACGTACTCTGGAACGGGCACTACGCCACTCTGCAAAAATGTCGGCAGTAAACACAAAAAAACCGTACAAGTGCGAGTCGGACTCGCCTACCGAGGGTTCCGTACGTAGATCATTATCAATATTATCATATCATAAATAGATTATATATCATAAATAGATTATAAATAAGAAATAATGCATCGGAAAAAATTAATAAAATATATTTTGCAATGTGCACTTCAAGCCCTTTCATTATGATACCCCATTTGAACTAGTAGCTTCAATTTGAAATTTCAACCCCCTATAAAAAATATAGACCCCCCCTATTTTGAAGATTTAATTACAAATGTATAGTTTGAGATTTATTCTTGTACTTGTAGTCTAGAAGGATGTTATTTGCCAAATTTCATAGTTCTAGGTCAACAGGAAGTACCCTATGAGTTTTGATTCCCTTAAGAATGTGTCGAAATATGCATTTTTCGCTGAATAAACGGCCGTATCTTTTTTTTACGTAAACTTAGCAGTTTGATTTTTTTACAACTTCATGAGACCGTAGACCTGAGTATAAAGTTCAAATTTCAGCTTGATACCTCACGCATTCTCGACATAGAGGGTCTTGACAGACAGACAGACGGACATCAAAGTGATCTTATAAGGGTACACCACCGTCTTCAGCTACATTCTTTCAGCTACATAATGACATATAAATTATCATTTTGTCGGGTTTTTTGTTTCCGTTAATATTTTTCTGTTTCATTACCTGATCCAACTTATTATATCGCTTCCATAGGTGATAGCCAGCAGATAAAGAAAAAATCAACTTTTAATGAAGTAACTTTAAAATTGGAAGAAAAAATACTATGAATTATATCTGGAAGCTGACTTTTGAATTTGATTCTGATTTCGATTTTGATATAAGTTCGATCTGGACTGCAGACCTACTAATAGTTTTTGATTTAAATGATAAACAAAGATGATGTTGAATTATAAGATAACAATGTTGGGTTTTTTTTTTACAAATTAATCATTAATTATTGATAATGATGAGAATAATATATTACGTACTAGCAATGTACGTGACTTTGCTCATATAATGAAATGAAATGAAATTGTTTATTTGCTATGGCACATGGTAAGTACAACGATGTTACAATTATCGGTGTTATAAAATGAACATATAGTGAAGTTTAGAGCATTTGCCAATACCGTAAATAGGACTTATATTGTTACTTTTGAAACAAGAAAAGTTTAAAAAACTGTAACCCTACTTTAACCGTGCCATGATAGCAAATCGATTCGCCGTAGTCAGGTACAAATAAATCAGTAATGTTCGTTCTATGCATCAACCATATTCATCCCACTGCCGGGATACAGGTCTCCCCTCAACCGAAGGGGTTTAGAGTATACTCCACCACGCTACTCAACTGCGGGTTGGCGTTTTAAAGCCGCCCAAAGAGCACTGACTTGTCTAACGACTTACTTAGTATTTACGTCGTATTTTGGTCGAAATAAGATTTCCCCTAAAGTCTAATATGTGGTAAAATTTTACGTTTGCTTGTATGTTGGGGGAATTCTGAAACTTATTAACTGATTTATAAAACTCTGTCACAAATGAGAATCATTTTGCAGATTAGAAAAAAACTAATGTAAGTTTCCGAAGAAATCCTGGTGGACGAAGACATCCCGGTGGCCTAAAACCTTGAAGATCTAACCAGGCATGAGTAACATTTTTTTAGGAGGCTGAAAAATCAAAAGGCAGTCGTTTTCGTCAAAAGTCCCGAGATTAAGTAGTCGACCCCGAGATAGATAGATAGAAACCTGCGAGAGAGGAAAAGCCTAGACGATAGAATAATCTATAGGAGTCTTGAAATCCACTCACCAGTAAAAAATACTTTTAAATAACATTATATTGATCTCATGTCAATGACATGATGGAATCCATGACATGATGTCATGGATTCCATAAAAAAATAAACATAAAACACAATAAAATTAACGAAACCAAAAAACCATTTTAGGAATGGAAATAAAAAAGCATCTAAAAACGGAGTATACTTTATTCCGTTTTTAGATGCTTTTTTATCATCATCATCATCGTGTTCATATCAATACCAATTCACACATAAAGTTATACCTTTTCCTTTTCTACCACACCCGCCCCACACGCACCCTGTCACTCATACAATATACACCATACTCATACCCTAACACACATCCATCGTCATCCATCCATAATCTGTCTGTATTTATCCACTGCTGGATATAATATAATAGGCTTACCCTAATGCCTTCCATCATATGCGCTCCTCTGTTTTCCGCAACTAGCCGCTTCCGGTCTTAATGTCCGGCTTTGAGGTCATTGGTCAATCTAACCGGGGAGCATCTGACACTTCGTCGCCCCATACGAGGTGTCCACTTTAGGACTTTCCTCCGCCATCTGCCATCACTGACTCGGCAGATGTGGGCGGCCCATTGCCACTTCAACCTGCTAACTCTGAGAGCTATGTCGACAACTTTGGTTCTCCGTCGAATTTCTTCGAGAGTGCAAGTTTCTGCACCGTAGGTCATGACTACACACATACTATAACAATATCTATACTGTCCAAACATGTCATTTATGTTCCTGGCAATATTCCATCATAGCATTCACAATGCACATAAGTACAAATTGTATTCTTCGTATCCTGCGAAATTTGTTTATTTAATTTAATATTGCCGCCTTTAATATGTCTCATTAATATTCACACAGAGGAAGTCACGGCCAAAACTAGTATATACATCAGACACCAGTAAAGTACACCAGCCGCATCTTTATTGATTGTATAGTCATAATTAATTTATGGAAAATCCACAATTTTATCTTTTAATTCTGCTGCCATTTTTTCACTATCACCAGCATCTAAAACTATATATAGTTTATATCGTATTCGATCTGCCAGTTTGAAACTTGCAACGATGAAACTCATTTTAGTTACCCTGTTGGCCACAGCGGCTCTTGCCTATGGAAGAGTTGTAGACCCATCCCTCCCCGATGCCTATGGATACTTCACCAAAGTGGGAATTCCAGAAGCAGAAAGGATTGAAAAAGCTGAAGAGGAATATTTAAATCGCCAATCAAGGATTATTAATGGTTCTCCAGCTGCTCTCGGCCAAATTCCATACCAGGTACTTATTTTATGAATTACTGGTATTTATTTAATAATAATGGTTACTTATTTTATGAAGAACCTCGAATATCATGGCCTATAATGGCTTGCAATGTGCCCGACCTCTCTTCATCCAGAGCTTCTTTTATTTAATAGTGTCTTGCACCCGCGCAGGCTTTTACTCTAAAGATGGCTGCGAGACACTTACACCCAGTAATTTGATGCAAATTATTTTTCAGGCTGGTTTAATCAGCGATATTGTGGGTATCACCGGCCGAGGAGTATGTGGCGGCGTTCTAATCAATCCTACGAGACTGATATCCGCTGCTCACTGCTGGTTTGATGGCGTTAATCAGGCGTGGAGATTCACCGTTGTCCTTGGTTCCATATTGCTGTTTTCCGGTGGAACCAGGCTAGAGTCTAGTTCCGTAGTTCTACATCCTAACTGGGCTCCTTCACCCGTCAATGTTGCCAATGATGTTCTTGTTATCTACCTGCCTACCGCTGTTTCTCAATCAGGTTGGTATTTTTAACGACCTTTTTAGCAGACTTTTATTCTGACCTCGTTTTACTTTAGCTTAAATTATGTTTTGTTTTCAGCTAATATCGGTTTCATTGCACTACCTTCTGGCAGTGACCTCACTAACACCTTCGCTGGTGAGACGGCAATGGCGTCAGGTTTTGGACTGACTAGTAACGGTAAGAACTGAAGAACACTCTCATTATTATTCATTTATACCCACCTACATTGACACATTTGGCTTGAAGAAATACTTGCACAGCTCTATCCATCAAGTATTTAATACCACATTAAAAATTTTCTTCCGAAGTTAAATTAATTATTAACTTGCACGGTTGTTTACATCACTATTGTATATACCGAACTTATTGCGATAATTTTTTGCATTTTCCCGACATTTCGGTGACTTTGCATACGCCATGGTGGACATCACTAATAGGGACATTGACAAGTCTGCAATAGCGAAACACTTGCTGCAAGCAGATATACATCACTGGATTTAGTTACATAAACCTACAATTATTTCAACAGAACGACATTTCATACTTCGCCTCGTTATAAAACGATTGAAATAAAAAAGCACCCTAACTTCAGTCATGAGGACCTATTTAAGTAGTCGGGAACGTGGAATCGAGTGATTGGTCTATGCAAACGTAATGTGAACCCCTCATAAAAATTCCCAACCAGACACCTTGAGTGTAGTGTGTAAAGTGCCTGACAATAAACGAAGAAGGAAGAGGGTAGACAGATATGATTGCCCTTAACAGACTACCTCGCTGTCTTCAGTAGTCTCGTGACCATGGCGTCTGCAAAGTCACCGAAATATAGGGAAATTACTAGCTTCGATCGCGGTAAGTCGCTATGTAATATACAATAGTGATGTAAACAGCCGTGAAATTTTAAAATAATATAATATTTTAACTTGGAACATAATTTTTAATGTGGTATACCTATATTGTGGTATACTTTTTAGTTTCGTATACGAAATAGTCAATACAAATACGAAATAGAACAAGACCCATATATACAATAGCGATTAAAATATTATCTTATTATCTTCCGAAGCTGGTGGCAACAGTGACACCTATAACCTAAATCACGTACAGCTGAACGTGATACCCAATTCAGTGTGCATCTTCGCCTTCCCGCTGGCCCTGCGAGATTCTAACATCTGCACCAGTGGAGTAGGAGCCAGCACTTGCAGAGGAGACTCTGGTGGACCGCTCGTTGTCAGCAGGCCTAACGGACCAATCTTGGTATGTACGTTGTTTGCTTTTCTTAGTTACCTGCCCCCCTAGTCAAGTGCAATTCGTAGCGTAACGAACGTTAGATAGATCACGTGACATTTGTCTAAATCGAACATTTTATTATGAGAATTGTCAAATGTCACGTGATCTATCACGTTCGTTACGCTACGAATTACACTTGGCTTGATACCCGGGCTGACATTCGTTTAGCAGTGAATAATTCCAGTCATCATATCAACATTGCAAATCTCGGGTTACCATTCTAATCTGGTGCTTCATATCAGGCGGTCCTTATGCTCGTTTATTGCCTCAGTAGTATAAAAAAATCCTACAAGATTGCGAAAATTCATTTGTGGATCTTCAAATAATTTAAGAAATTTGATAAATGCCCACAGTTATATAAACTACAATTCCACAATTAAGTGAATTTATTGAATTGTATTCTTATGAGGAAGTGGATGGGATGTGAGGGGTTCACTATCATCTTTGAGCAATAAAAAACGTCATCTGCGCGTGGTGTATCCTGCTGAGTAACTAACGAAGCTCTGGCAAAAAGGACTGATTTTTGCCAGATTTGGGAAGTACGAGTACCTATATCATATTTTCTAAATCACCGTTACATAAGTCCCCTTTTGTTCTGTTATATAATGGATCACTACAGATCGTTTTTTTGTGATAAAATAAATTATCTATGTATTTTCACAGATCGGCATCACTTCGTTCGGTTCCGGACTTGGTTGCGAGGCCAATATGCCAGCTGCCTTCGCCCGCGTCACCTCATTTATGGACTTCTTCCAGCAACACCTCTAAGAGAAGCTCTACGTTGATAAACAGCACTTCATCCTTGAAACTTCGGCCTTTGTAGCATTCTATGCCATACGTAATAAGAGTTATAATATATAGTTTTATAATAGTGACAGTGATGGTGGATTGTCGAATTAAATAAAAACAAAAAACAAAGACTTTGCGAGAATCAGTCTTTCCGAGAGATCAAGCATGATCTAAAATGGCGCTGTAAATTTCAAATAGAGAACTTGTACAAACCTTTTTTCTGTGTACTTTGTTAATAAAATATTGTTCTTAAAAACCTTCTTCATTATTATAATTTTATTATTGTTAGTAACAAAGATTTTATTTATTTATTTCAAGCTTAATAAACAAATTACATTTAGTATTATTTGCCAAACTGTATAACAGTCTGTCGGCGACCAATAAATGCTCGAACATTAATGAATTACATCTACTTATTAAATAATATATACCTAATAGCCTCCCCAACCCGTCTGGCCAGCGTGGGGTGTGTAGGCCAAATCCTCCTTCTGTCAGGGACGGACGAGAGAGGGTCGTGCTCCTGTAGTGGAGACTAAAATGACCTGATGATGATGATGATTAAATAATAAATTTATCTTATTAATCCAACATGGCGCAGTCAACCACAACAGCACAACAGGGACAAGCACAAACTTTATCCTGCATATATACTGCATCCGAGATAGTATCACACCGCGGCCACTCCATACAAATGTCGCGTCGTTTACTACTACATAGACTTTACTTATTACTGTCATCTAATGACAACAACTGGGACCTGCATTTTGGTGCGGAGGACGTCGAGATAAATAAACCCATTCATGTTCAGGCTGCAGCGGCTGTTGCTTAACTTGCGTGTTCGATTAAACTGACACGTGCAACGACGACATCGAGTTTCTAACATCCACACACAGCTCGTGGGTTCATAGCCGGTAGGAGAATGTTAAGACTTCTGAAATAACTACCTATATAAATAAGTTAAAGTGAAATATTCTTGAATAAAATTTCAATTTACCTAGACGACCGAACCTCCTCCTCCTTCCTCCGCTATTAACTTCTATAAATAATACAATTGGCTAGTCTAGGCTGGACGTCTCAATAATATAACCATAGGTGAATGAATTACTTCGATACCACAAAAATCTCTCGAGATATGTTAATTTGAAAATCACAATTTTGGATTTTCCCAAAAACCCTACATACAAAAAGCTACTGAGTTATGACGTCACAGGTTTGTATTTTGTATGCTTGATGCATACAAAATACAAACCTGTGACGTTCTCGCCAAACTTTGATCGACCCTAAAATAAGTCGGACGGAAGATATTAGAATGAAAGTTTGCAGATCTTTATAGTTTTGTGTATTTTACGATATTGTTAAATAATTTATACAATTTTTGAACAATGTCAGATAGCCTATTGCGAGCGAGCAGTTTTATCATAGAACGTGCCCAAGCTTGCTCACTAAAACGATTATTGCTTAACGGCAAAGGTAGGATCCGTCGCATACCTACGAGCACTAGGTCTACTACTATGGTCACACTGACCACAGCAGTCGACTCGGCTGTTCACTCTACTACATTATGGATGGGTACCGCTTACCTAGGGTTGCCAACCATACTGTTAAAAACAGTATTATACTGTTTTCTATGCTTTAATACTGTTGAAAAAAACTCAATTTGACCATAGCACTGTTTATTGTACTGCTCCGCATGGCCACTGGGCCTTAGTATACTGTTTGTTTTACTACGCAGCTTTTAATATACTGTTTTTCTTGTAAAAAAAAGTTGGCAACCCTACGCTTACCTGGAAACCTACAGGCACAGGATAATATACATTACTACAGGTCATCAGTTGTGTGGTCAATGTAGTAGCCTATAAGCCAGTGACTGTCCGGCCGATGTCAATCCACTCGCGGGCGAGCGCGGTCGTGAATTACGAATGCGAACTTCGAGTGTGTGGTTGATTACACACTCGAAGTTGGCTTTCGTACTGACAGTGCGTGATCTATTGCAATTAACTGACACGGTAATATCCGCCAGCTGACTGTTAATTAGTGGCGCCCTTTAGTATATTTTATTTATCGTTCCGATAACAACCTAAAATCGTATTGCTTGCTATATATAAAAATAATGTAGAAAAATAAATAAATAAATACCATAAAAGCGATGCATGTAGCCTAAGGCGATGATAGCCAGAGTACCTAGATCATTTTTTTTTTTTATTATTTAGAGTGATATTACGTAAAGTGCGCAACGAACATAATCTGGAAGCTTCACAGTTGCTCCAATACCTGACATAGTTACTGAGTCCTTGCGATAGGCCACGTTGTACGACGACTAGAACACCATGTGAAATAGTGCCTTTCCAAGAAGAAGAAGGAAGAGGAAGACCGCTGACCACCTGACTGCCAAATGTCCAAAATGACATGAAGAAAATTGGTCTGGCAGATGCCTGGCAGCGGCAAAACTGACACCGCATGATTGGAAAAGTACTCCCTATAATGGGACAGCGCGAAAGAGAAGAAGAAGAACGTCGAACATACTATATTTTGAAAAATGGAAAAATTCACCTGCCCCCTTAGGTGGGATTTGAACTCACGACCTCTCGATAACCGGTCGAGTGCTCTTCCAACTGAGCTACCAGGAAGGTTTGTGTTGCTGACGAATTTTTGCATCTTATGTTGTCATGTTTCAAAATATAATATTCTGGCAACTTGGCCAAGACAACTATTTAAATAATAATAGTCGAACATACTAAATGTATGGGAGATGAAAATATCGAATTTTTGGGTAGATCTCACTTATTGTATAAACTATTATTGACACCATTTGATAGGAAAGGAAATGATTCACACGGATTCTTTTATGCGGAAAAATCACGGGCCTGCAGTGTAATCAAATAAAACAATTTAAATTCTCATGTAAATTACCATGATAATATTGATAAAAAGATAATATCGCTGGGATTTTCATAAATTGCCGATCCAGATTAATTTATGAAAAACCCAATAAGGTATTATCTTTTATTTCCACGTCATCTTCACTTTATCATTTACATTCGAAACTATAAAAACTTTTTTATTTTATTTTATGTGTCAGTTTGCACTTGCAACAAGGTGCCACAATGAAGCTGGTTTTAGTCACCCTGATGGCCATAGCGGCTATCGCTTCTGGAAGGACTATCGACGCATCCTTCCCTGATGCTTATGGATGCCTCACCAAAGTTTCCGGAATTCCAGAAGCAGAAAATATTAAAAATATTAAAAAGTCAGCAGGGTGCACCGCGTGCAGGTGTAGCTGGCTTTGGTTCAAAGATGTTGATAAACCACTTACACCCCGAACATATAAAAGTATATATCGACGGTGGAAAGGAAAAACAAATGAAACGCCATTTTGACCGAAATTGAGTTTTATATACAGATCGATAGAGAATCAAAAACCCTATCGAACTGTATATAAAACTCAATTTCGGTCAAAATGGCGTTTCATTTGTTTTTCCTTTCCACCGTCGATATGTATAAAACATTACATTTGGGGTGTAAGTAGCTCATCGCAACAAGGGTCTGACAAAGAAAGGAAGAGGATTTTGAGTCTGACTGAGGAAGTGCACAGATACCATTGGGTTCCTATGAGTGAGTGACATGATGTTATGCTGCAATAGCAGAAATGCAAACAGTATTCCTTGTAGTGCAAGCGTCTCCGGATAACTTCTACAAACCCATTACGTGGTCTGTACGAGGACGGATCCAGCCTTCTAGTCAGGGGTTCTTATAGTAGACAAACTATTCGTTCGCTGCACTCTCGGGTCTTTTGAAGTTATTTCATTTACTTCCGGCCTTCTGTACGATAATGAAATTTACATATACTTACATATACTGAAAAATACCGAAAATTCGCCCGAAACTTCGCATTAGGGCCCCTGTTCCTAATTTCTATCTTCCACAACCCAGATCTACCTGTCTTTATTCCCAAGAAGTAATCTTCGACGTGCGCCATGTACCAGTCCCATGTACATGTACAGAGTTTCAGTTTTTTTTTATCAGATCCTCTTGTCCAGGCTGGTCTCATCAGTGATATTGTTGGCACGACCCGCCAAGGTGTATGCGGAGGCATGCTAGTCAATCCTACGAGAGTGATATCCGCTGCCCACTGCTGGTTTGACGGCATCAATCTGGTGTGGAGATTCACCGTCGTCCTTGGTTCTGTAGTGGTGTTCTCCGGCTGTACCCGGCTACAGACTAGCTCCGTGGTTATGCATCCTGGCTGGTCTCCTGCTTTCGTCCGCAATGATGTTATGGTGGTTAACCTACCTACGGCTGTTTTTCCGTCAGATCAGTGTTTGTTTCATAAAGGTCAATATGAGTGTAGTATTTTATGTGTACACCTAAACACACTTTGCAAACAAGTATTTTAAGATATTTCTTCGTATTCACCTACACTATTCGCCAATTACTCGCTCTTAAATAGGAAATAGTTATTACTAGTGTTGCGGCTAATCACTGGCTGTAGCAGAATTATCAGCGTTTTGTTCGTTAGAACAAAACATGTAGCTGAGCCATAGTAAAAAAAGAGCAGTATCACGATTCAAGCCCCGAGCGGGCGATAATAGCCTAAACACGTAGGGCTGTCGCTTAATAGTTTAATCAACCGTCAAAATACTTAGTCAATCTCTATACACAAAATTAAGTAAGGTAAAAAATAAAGTTGGGTAAGTATTAGGGATCTGTAACAAAAAACCGGCCAAGTGCGAGTCGGACTCGGTCACGAAGGGTTCCGTACCAAAAACGACAAACAATCATGTTTGTTGTATGGGAGCCCCCCTTAAATATTTATTTTATGCCTTTAATGTTTGTCTGCTATTAGTATTTGTTGTTATAGCGCCAACAGAAATACATCATTTGTGAAAATTTTAACTGTCTAGCTATCACGGTTCATGAAATACCTACAGCCCCTGGTGACAGACGGACACCGGAGTCTTAGTAATAGGGTCCCGTTTTTACCCTTTGGGGTGTGGAAATCTAAAAAGAATAATAATAATTATTTGACAAATTGTTATTGAGATATTCATGAACACTGCAATGTTTTTTTATGGATAGTCGACTTTGTAGCCATCTTTAACGTATTTGTAGTTATATACGACGTAGGTAGTTCCTAGACCTATATGTTAAAATTATTAACGAATGTCAGCGCAGGCGCGAATTTTGCGTGGGAGCGGGCGATTTTGCGTACGGCGCAGCCCCGCCTGGCGCACGTTGTCAGTGTGTGCGTACGACGGCCATACGCACGGGCGCGTTCACATACAAACCGCGCTCGGTGCGTTTGTATGAAGTTACCTTACTTCTCTATTTTTACTATGGCTGAGCTATTTGTGTTACAGCGGCACACGGGTCTTTTTGTGTTTTTTAACACTACATCACTTAAGTTTACAAGTAATTATTATAAAACTGGAAATGACGAATAATGTGTGTACTGGAGATAGAATTAAATGTTTCATTCATTCGTTCATTCATTTTAGACCAAGTGACGAAATCTAATGGCCCTGTGTTGCGAGTCTTAAAGCAATACGGCCTCCGGTGTACCGGAGTGGCGACTTTGATGTAGCATATCTCATATATTAAACAACCAAGAAACAGAACAATGCGGTATTTTTGGATGACGTCCATTCCACCGCGCAACTAGATTTTGTCTAGTGAGCAGAGAGGAGGCAGCTAGTTTTTTTTTTTATTGTACGTAATTACTTCTACTTTGACAGAGGGGAATCCCTGCGTATGGCCAGTCCCTCCGATCCGCCGGACGCCGTGTTGTTCTAAGGTGTATCATTATAATATTATTATTTATATGTCTGTACCACTCATACATTATAGTCACATATTAGAAAAATAACAAAAGTACCTAAATATAACTAGGCAACATCACGCGAAAAATCAAAAAAGTCTAGCGAAGTAGATTGGACGTCGTTCCAAATTACCTTACACACTCACAGTATAAGTACCTAATAGTTAATACCTAATACGTAAAAATCCAATTTCAGGATTTTTGGCATATGGCGAAATCAAAAAAAAAATATTGGATTATAAACGTTATACCAAATACATAAAATGCCATAATCGAAAAACACCTCTCGCGTGTGGTTTTTGAATGAAGTTGTGAGAGAAGTGACAAGAGTAATTCTTTTGAAACTACTTTAACCCTTTTCTTAATAAGCTGTGTGCATCTTTTTTTGAGGTATTTTTGTTAATTCGCCACATCAACATACATATTATATGATAAATCTCTGGAACACAACAACTCGAAATGGAATTGTTATTTGACTATGAATAATTATTGTGGATTTTTCAAACAATTGCAAACACGACTGGCAAATAAAATTTGCCATCAAAGTCTCTGGCACGGATAAGGAAGGTGGGATCGTTTGTTTGCCGGAGTCTCATATATCCATCACAATTTGTAAGCCCCTTACACGACAGGAGTAGGGTTTGGGTCCCGGGACGTCTCGGGTCTCGAAGTCCCGGGACTTTTCGTAATTTTAGTTGTCTCGAGTCCCGGGACTCGAGCCTCGAGACTCGAGACGAGACATGATTATCGAAATTCATTTTTATTCTCAAATAATTGAAGGAGCATAGCGCCGTCTGTAAGTTTATTGAATAACGACGTGGTCTGCTAAGTAACTACCGGTTAACTAATAAGCCTTTTCATCCCAATTTTTTGGCAAAAAAGGGGACAACAATCCACCCATAGTTTTTGAATTATCCTCAACCATAGCAAAAACAGTCACCCTGAAGCTGTGTAAGGCTTTCAACGTTACGCAGAAAAACAAGTTATGTGCCAAACACCTGGGGCATAGAACAAATGAAGACACTCCAATATTTGTGACGGAGCAGCTTACGCAGAAAGGAGCTCGTCTCCACTTCCTGGCAAGGGACCTGGCAAAATCACGAGGATACAAATTTTGCTGGACTGCCTACGGCAAAGTATACGTACGGAAGACCGACAACTCACCCATAATCACTATTATCTCGGAGGCACAAGTCCAGCAACTTATGATCAATGATTGACTATTCTGCGATATTGCTACTTTGTGTCCTACTTTAATATTGAAAACCTGTTTTGATCAGTATGTATTTAGTCTCTTTTCTAGACTAATTTATGTGGATATATATGTGGTCTTCATTATTCATGGCGTATCGAATGTCTCTTGCATGAAACGTGCATCCCAAGCACAATCTCTCTCACATACAAAACTATCAACTACATACACACACTTACGTACAAACACATCTACACGAACCTCTCTATTCATCCACACATACAATTTTATCACACATACATACTACACACACAAACATTTACTAATCTTAACTACTAAAAATACAAACCTTGTAATGCTCTACACTCTAACAATACATGAACACGCTTTGATTACTACTACAACACCCTCACTTAGTAACCAAAATGAATAATACAATCAATACACTAACAAATTTAGACGTTCTTGAGATTGCCACTTCAATACAATGTGACATTGAGGATCTTGAAAAATTGGTAACAATAAAACATAACGACTTCTCTATACTGACCCAGAATATTAGAAGTATATATCGTAATTTTAACGACTTCCTAGTAACAACTTCACAATTAAAATTCTACCCTGACGTAATTATTTTAACTGAATGCTGGATTAATTCATATAAGCCTATTCCAATTTTAACTAACTATGTAACACATTCTTCCAACCGCCACTTCAACAAAAGCGACGGTGTAATAGCGTACATTAGAGACAACATAAAAACAAAAATTAAAGAAATTATGTTAGATGAAGCTTCATGTCTCCAAATTGAGGTCAACAATAAAATAATATTAGCAATTTATCGATCACCATCAAAAACTAATGCCGATGGATTTATCAACTCGCTCAATAAACATCTTGAATCCCTGGAACCCAACAAATGTATTATAATCACAGGGGATATTAATATTAACATTATTTCTCGGGATACAGAGCAAGTTTCGGAACGGCATAATAGAACCAACTATTTAGATATGTTAGCGTCACATGGGCTCATGATGGGCCACAACTATCCTACCAGAGAAGGGAACTCATTAAATCATATTTTCCTTAAAATAGAACGTACAAAATTAGACGCAAAAGTTGCTATCCTAAATACTACGGTCACTGACCACTCTATGGTTATACTTAGTCTTACCGAACAAAATAATAAAAGTGTATTGAAAAAAACCAAACGGATTACTGACTTCAATAGTGCTCTTATCGAACTTAGGGAAAGGAACCTTAGTGAGCTCTTGTTATGCAGCGATGCAGAGAGAGTTGCAAATACCTTAACCTCTACTATAATGGAAGTTCTTAAAAACAACACAAAAGATGTGTATATCCCTAGAAACAAACGTGTTATCAAACCGTGGATCACCCCAGGCGTGCTTAGATGCATCCGACATAGAAATAGGCTTCATAGAAATAGACTTCGTTGTAACCCGCATGACCAGAATCTTCATATTAGCTACAGGAGGTACAGAAACTTCTGTAACGACCTCATTAAAAAATTGAAACGTAACTATGATAAACAACTCCTACAAGATTCTTCTGGCAACCCCAAGGACTTGTGGAATAACATCTCTGAAATTACTAACACTAAAAAGATAAAATCAGACAATTCGCTCTTATTAAGTATCAAAAATTCGCCTACTGAATCCATTAACTATATCAACGAATTTTTTAGTACGGTTGGTAGCAACCTAGCTGAAGCCATCACGCCCTTAGGTACTCCCTCTCCTATAGCCTTATCTCAGAATGTTTCTCAGCTCTCTTCCTTTGCTATTTTGGAAACGGATATTGATGAAGTTGATGCCGTCTTAATGAATCTAAAGACGAGTAGTGCCCCTGGGTGGGACGGTATTCCCTCTGCCTTTCTTAAGAATGCCAGGACTGAGGTAGTGCCTATTATAACACATCTTGCGAATCTTTGTTTTAATGGTGGAACATTCCCATCCGTATTAAAGAAATCTGTTATAACCCCGATCCACAAGGGCGGTGATAAGGAGGACTTGGGCAACTACCGTCCAATCTCTCTTTTAACCCCAATTTCAAAAATAATAGAAAACCTGATTAACAAAAGACTAACTGCCTACCTTGACAAATTCCACATATTATCAAATTCGCAGTACGGCTTCAGATCAGGTAGAGGTACCGAGGATGCTGTTGAGGCACTGACAACGACTATCACTGACCAACTAGACAGTAAAAATAAATGCCTTACAGTATTCTTAGATTTGAAGAAGGCTTTTGATACTGTCTCACTTCCTGCGCTTATTCACAAACTAGAATCAATTGGCATCAGGGGTGTTCCCTTGGAACTTCTCAGGGGGTATCTTACTGGAAGGACACAAACAGTTAAGGTGGGTCAAGTCATTAGTGATGAGGCTAAAGTATCTTTTGGTGTTCCGCAGGGAAGCGTGTTGGGTCCGACCCTCTTCCTCATCTACATTAATGACCTATGCAATAAAAACATTAATTGCGCCAAAATTATCTCTTATGCTGACGACACTGCGGTAACCTTCATGGGCAGTACTTGGGCTGACGTAAGGGAGAAGGCTGAGACTGGTCTTGTCGAGGTGTCAGAATGGCTGAAGTCAAACCTCCTTACTCTCAACACTTCCAAAACCAACTACATGAGCTTCTCAATAAATGAAACTACGCAACCAGAGAATGACTTTGACATAAGGATCCACAGCGGTGCCCATTTACGTAATACTGCCTGCTCATGTCCGTCATTAGAAAGAGTAAAATCCGTAAAATATCTTGGCGTTATGATAGATCATAGGCTCAAATGGCAATCTCACCTAGAATTAGTAGCTGGCAGGATACGCAAGCTAATATGGATTTTTAAAACAATCAGACACGTTACATCCAAAAACCTCCTGAATCGAATTTATGAGGCATTGGCTCAATCTGTTATAATCTATTGTATACCGCTATGGGGAGGGGCCCTAAAAACTAAATTCCTTACATTAGAAAGAGCCCAAAGAGCACTTTTAAAAGTTATGTATTTTAAAAAAAGAAGATTTCGTACCAATGATTTATATGAATTATCGGGTTTGCTAACTGTTAGAAAACTTTACATTTTGTACACTATTCTAAAAAAACATAAAACTTTAACCTACAACCCTGACGTTGTGCTGAGAAGGAGAAGGGACAGGGTTGTTATTTCACATAGTACTAATAGCAGCTTTGCCCAGAATCAATTTCGAAGCTTGTCAATTCACCTTTATAACCGTGTCAACAAGCTTATTGAGATCTACCCATTAATACATCGGGACTGCAAAAATACATTATTTAACTGGCTAAAACCGTTAGAATATGGGGTAGTTGAAAACTTACTCAAGTATGATACTTGAAGATATGGAAATTTTCATTTCCATGTCTATTCAAACGTACACTCAGTGGGAATCACTAACTAATTTAGTTAGTTGGTGGTTCCCGATCCCAAGATTTTATCGTAGGGCTGAGGTCACACTACACTTGCTACCCAAACTTACACACATACTCACACACAAACGAACACACACATACACACTCACACGAATAAATACACACACACACACACACGAATACACACACACACACACACACACACACAGAGACACACACACACCCCCCCACACACACACACCCACACACACACACCCACACACACGAAAACACACACACACACACACACACACACACACACACAGCTAGAGGTTCAGTATATTCATTAATACGATGGCATTATATACGCCTTAGACTATAAAATTAAATCAGTATTGGATTGTATGTAGATATCTAAATAAATCAATAAATATGTATTCTGCAGGCAGGTATTTAGTGTATAATATTATATATATAATGATATTAATTTCATTTATGCAAAACCATTTGTTATGGAAGAGTGGCTCCTTCTGACACAGGTGTCTTACACTTAAAAGAAGGAGCCCACCCTCCACATTCTTAAACATAAATTGTGAATGAAATAAACTTTTTTCATTTTCATTTTCATTTAGCCATTTCCCCTTGTCAACTGTTTGGTCCACTGGCACATTATTCTTAATTGCATTTTTGACTCTGTAAATATCATAAATCTTTTATATATTATCTCATATTAAACATTTCCTTTATGATAAAAACTACTAAACATATTCAATTCAGCATTTACATTTGTCTAATTAATAACCTCAAATATAGAGTATAGCCCCAAAATATTAATTACTTATTTTCTAAATTATTTACTCCCATATATAATACTCAAGATATATGTTCAATTCTTACAAATAAATTATCATTATTAATAAGAATAAAATTGTAAATATTAATTTCGTTTATAAGTTTTAAGCTAGTAAACAACTGTTGATGCCCAACTACTCAAACAGCTGACTTTTTTCCCTATTTGCAGACGCCCATGACATTTGAATTCACACAGACACATGAATTCGTTTAATAACTTTAAGTAAACATTTAATTTTCTGTATAACAAATGTTGATTTTTTACAAACAATTGACTTTTTTTAATAGGTACAATTTTAAACAAAAAACTAATTTAATTACAATTTTACAAAAGCCCCTCTAAAAAAAAACAAAAAGTCTCGAAGTCCCGGGAATTTCCGGGACTTTGACTGTAGGCTGTCTCGTGCCCCGGGACTTTGAACTTGTCGGGAATTCCCAAACCCTAGTGTTGGCAACATCGGTTTCAAATGTAAAAGTCATTGATTTGACTCCGATGGGTGTCGGCTGCTTCCGTCAGGAGGAGTGGTGGGGCCGAACGCCACGCGATGGCGGGACGACGCGGCAACCGGCACTCTTTGCTGAAGCTTCGAGCAGAAAGGATCGCAGCGTACTTTTTCCTTGCGCAGCCTATGGCTGAATGTTTACATAATTTAATTTATGGTTTAATCGTTAATCATTTATAATGTGAGTTCTATTGCTGTTTCGCGATTTCTAATTAAATAAGTATTGATTCAATAAGGAGGTATTTTCTTACCAAAGCCTAACGGTTTTTAGCGACATTTCTTAGTCTATCCTATCATCAGAAGTGGAGTATTTTTTTTTACCTGCCCAAACCTAAAATAAAACCATGGGCAATAAAAGTAAGCATAAAAATAAGCGGAGACAAAGAAAAAAGCGCGCTCGATCAACTAGCAGTTCATCTACAAGCAGCAGCGGTTTGAGGACGCCGCCGGCACCCCAGGCTCGGAAAAAGAGTAAGGCATCACATAACGGTACTGAAAATGTAAGTACAACCAATAGTATTACATTATACAATATGATACCTGATTTTGACCCTTTAAGCGATAATATTGTGTCGTGGCTAAATATAATTGAATCGTATGCATCAACGTTTGCATGGTCAGATAGTGTGATTCGTTATCAGGCTCTAAATAAGCTCAAAGGTTCTGCTAAAGTGTGGTATGAGTCCTTATTGCGTAGCGATCATTCGTGGACAACTTGGGTCTGGAAAGATTGGAAAGATAAAATTTCCAATACATTTACCGTAACTAGGAATATGTATGATCTATTAAAAGAAATCATTGATAGAAGACCTGTCGAGAATCAATCCCTGTACGATTTTTTCTTTGAACAGAAAGCTAAAATTGATAATTTGCGTCTAAATTTTACAGAACATGACATTATGTCGATAATTTTAGGGAATATTGGTGACAGCAACATAACTGCATCTGTAGAAGCTTGTAATTTTAAATCTTGCGATAGCTTAGCAGGGTTTTTGCATAGTAGAATTTATAAATCAAAAACCGTTAAACAAAATTCAAGTAGTGCTAGTACTAGAGATAGCAGTATAAAAATAGTACCTCAAATTCATAGTTCAACCTCTCAGTCGCCAATAACAACTAGTATTCCTTCAAGTGACAGCCAAAATAGTACTGTTCAAACACAGGGTCGTAAACCGATAGTATGCTATAACTGTGGTGGTAATCATAAACGAGTTCAGTGTTCAGTTAAATGTGAATATTGTGGCAAAAGAGGTCATTCGGAATCCTCTTGTTTTAATTAAAAAAATGCGAAACTTGAAAGTAAAGATAAACAAGAAACTAAATTTGTAACAAATACAAATTCGAGAGATAAATTTTGCAAAAAAGTGTACATAAACGGGTTAGACTATGATGCTTTTATAGACACTGGTAGTAGCTGTTCAATTATATCGCACAACCTAGCAAAAGAAATGAAAGTTCAAACAATTCCGTTAAAGTCCCCTGTAATATTGCAAGGTTTTTCTACAGATAGCCGAAAAGTAGTGAAAGAAATGATTCGTGTAAACATTAAGCTAGACTCAGTAAATTTAAAAGACGTTGAGTTGTATATACTAGAGGAACTATCGGGAAATGATATTCTATTAGGGCGTAATGTGACTGAACGGTCTGATCTGATGTATGTACGTATAGGTGACACCCTTACGTTTCAATATACTGATATTTTTTGCAAAAATGTAAACGAGTCTGTTTACCAATTTGATTCAGATTCCCGCCAAGAGGAGTTACAGACCCTGTTCACTAAGTATCATCATTGCATAGCTTCTAGTATTAATCAACTAGGGAAAATTAATGGGCACGAAATGGCTATAAACTTAAATGATAACAAACCAGTTCAGTTCAGACCATATAGAACATCCAACTCTGATAGACAGATAGTCAGGGATATGGTCAACGAGCTCTTAGAGAATGGTATAATTAGAGAAAGTAACTCTGAGTATGCTAGTCCAGCTTTGCTTGTAAATAAAAAGAACGGAGAAAAGAGGCTATGTATCGATTACCGTGCTTTAAATAAAGTCACAGTAAAAGATAAGTATCCCATGCCTCGCATCGAGGATTTAATTGATAGGCTTCGGGGTTGTAAGTTTTTCACGAGTCTAGATTTAAAAAGCGGATACTACCAAATTAAAATGTCATCAGAGTCAATTCACAAAACTGCATTCATCACGGAAGATGGCCATTATGAATTCCTTAGACTCCCTTTCGGTCTTGTTAATGCACCGTCCTGCTTCCAACAAATAATGAATAAAGTCATAGGAAACCTACGGTTCGGTAAAATTATCTTGTATCTAGATGACATTTTGATAATTAGTGAGACAGCTGAAGAAAATTTAGAACTACTTGAAAATTTACTGCAAATATTTAAAGAAAATGGTTTGACATTGAATCTAAAAAAATGTCATTTTCTTAAGACAGACATAGAATTTCTAGGGTATCGACTAAACCGCGAAGGTTTGAAACCTTGCGATAATAAAATAAAAGCCGTAAAAGATTTTCCAATCCCGAGGACTGTTCATCAACTACGTCAATTTCTCGGGCTTATTAGTTATTTCCGTAAGTTCATTAAGAACTGCGCTGTGCTCGGTAGCCCTTTGACTAAGCTACTAAAGAAAGATAGCACATGGGACTGGGGCCCAAAACAACAAGATGCCTATTTGACTCTAAAGGAGTCTCTAACATCTGAAAGTGTGTTAGCTATATTTGATCCTGACAGGGAATCTGTTCTTTACACGGACGCATGCAGAGACGGAATAGCCGGTATTTTAATGCAAGTTACTCCAGACGGTGAGAAACCTATTCATTATTATAGTCGTCAAACTACAGAGGATGAAAAAAAGTATCATTCTTTTGAGCTCGAACTCTTGGCTATTGTACAATCGTTAGAAAAATTTAGGCACTACTTGTTAGGATCAAATTTTCGTGTAGTAACCGATTGTAATGCAGTGCGTTATGCCCTAACAAAAAAAGATATAATACCAAGGATTGCCAGATGGGTTCTATCTACTCAGGAATTTGCATTTGATATTGTACATAGAGAAGGCTCTCGGATGCAACATGTAGATGCCCTGAGTAGAAATCCACTACACTCGGGAGAAAAATCTGAGGCCGAAATAATTATGTCAATTACAGAGGCAGACTGGTTACTGTCAGTACAGTTACAAGATGCTTCTTTAGTAAAGATTAGAGAAATTTTGCAAACCGGTAAAGCACATAAAAATAAAGATTTATTTAGTACCTATGAACTTCTAGGCAACAAAGTATACAGACGAACGCGCAGGGGTCGCCGTTGGGTAGTGCCAAAACAATGTATTTGGCAGATCATAAAATGCAACCACGACGACCTCGGGCATTTTTCTGTAGATAAAACGGTCGAAAGAATCGCTAGTCGGTATTGGTTTTCCCGTATGCGTAATACAGTCAAAAAGTACATAAAAAACTGCTTGAATTGTGTTTATTACAAAGTCAAAGGTGGCCCAAAAGAAGGCGAATTATATCCGATTCCAAAACATGCACAGCCTTTTCACACATTACATTTGGACCACCTTGGTCCTTTCGTTGAAACACGAACTGGCAATAAGTTCTTGTTGGTAGCGGTTGATGCGTTTACTAAATTCGTATTTATTGCACCAGTAGGTAACACTGACTCTAATAATATCATTCACGAACTCAACCGTATATTTAAGGTCTTTGGTAATCCTCGTAGATTGATTACAGACTCAGGTTCAGGTTTTACTTCAAAAATATTTAAGGAATATTGCTTACAAAAAAATATTCGTTTACACACCATAGCCACAGGCATGCCCCGTTCAAACGGGCAGGTTGAACGATTTAATAAGACTATTCTAGATGCTATGAAAACTATGAGCGCGGATTTAGACGAAGACTGTTGGGATATGTGCATTATCCTCTTACAACAGGCAATAAATAGTACTTATCATAAAACGATCAAAGCCGTCCCTAGTGAGGTTTTCCTCGGATACAGACTGCGCACTAATAGCGATAGTTTAGGGCCTGAGCTTGAGTATGATGACGAACATACTATAGACGTGACCGAGTTACGCAAATGTGTGCACAATAATATAATGATCGACGCTAACTGCCAAAAAGAAAGATTTGATAGCCACCGCATCAAAGCGAGAAAATATAAGGTCGGCGACCTGGTTCTCATTAAAATCCAGTGTCAAACAAACGATGGCCGAAGCAAAAAATTACTCCCTACATTTAAAGGGCCATTTCAAATAACAAAGTGTCTTGAACGAGACAGATACCAAGTCCAAGATCTGAGAGGAAGCGAGAGGAGTGACAGAGCCTATAATGGGGTTGCCGCTGCCGAAAATATTAAACCATGGATTAAAATAGACGGTTGGACCATTGATGAATAAATACATACACAATGCATTATTTTTCTCCTTTTTAAGCGTGTTGGCAAGGTAAACCTACACATAATAGCTGTTTTAGTTATTTACTTTTGTTCAATTTAATGGCATTATAATAGTAGTACTTACTAGAGACTCTAGATATTGAAATAATTAATATTAATTTGCAGCACATTATTTAAATAGAATATTAAAAGTTGCTGAATGTGATTACTGGATTGCTCAGCAAGATCGAGGTAGTTATTTTCCCGATTAAAAGCAGTGAGCTGACACAGTCAATGCCTAAGACTAAAGGATTGAACTGTAACAGGCACTGCTGGGTAATAGTTCGAATCACGGGAGTTGCCTAAGCTTAAAGGCAATTATCCCGAGTTGAGTGGTTCAGTAACAAGCATGAAGTAACAGTACATCCAAGGCATCCTAAGCCTAAAGGTACCTTGGAAGTAAATGTGAAATAATGCTCGATGAACATTACAAGTAATGATCATGATGGACCGAACTAAACTATTTTTTGTTATGCACGTTTCAGTTGGCTGTGTTTGCGCCTTATTTTCGTGACGTGCCTGAGGACATGCACGATGCAGGAGGGCCGTGTTGGCAACATCGGTTTCAAATGTAAAAGTCATTGATTTGACTCCGATGGGTGTCGGCTGCTTCCGTCAGGAGGAGTGGTGGGGCCGAACGCCACGCGATGGCGGGACGACGCGGCAACCGGCACTCTTTGCTGAAGCTTCGAGCAGAAAGGATCGCAGCGTACTTTTTCCTTGCGCAGCCTATGGCTGAATGTTTACATAATTTAATTTATGGTTTAATCGTTAATCATTTATAATGTGAGTTCTATTGCTGTTTCGCGATTTCTAATTAAATAAGTATTGATTCAATAAGGAGGTATTTTCTTACCAAAGCCTAACGGTTTTTAGCGACATTTCTTAGTCTATCCTATCACTAGACAGGAGATAATAGACTAAATTACGCATATCGATATAAAGACGAGCTCGGTGGCGTAGCGGTCAATGACGCGGCTTCGACACCAACGCTCGTGGGTTCGATTCCCACACAGGACAAACATTTTGTGTGCATGAACATGTCTGTTTGTCTTGGTCTGGGTGTTTTCTATGTATCATAAGTATGTATTTACAAAAAAAAAATGTATTTACGTATGTTTATCAGTTGTCTAGTACCCATAACACAAGCTTCGCTTACTTTGGGGCTAGATGGCGCTGTGTAATTTGTCTGACAATATTTATTTATATTTATTATTATTTATATTTATATTTTTCAGCTACCATCAACTTCGTCGCACTTCCTTTAGCAAATGATCTGACCAACACTTTCGCTGGCGAGACAGCAGTGGCTTCAGGGTTTGGAATCAGTATTAAGATGAAAATAATTAATTATGAATCTCGAACTCGATCGAAACCGGAACCGGAACAAGAGACGAAAGAGAAATCGGAGCCGGAATCGGAATGGCAATCAGCATCGCAATCGGAATTTTGGGGTGTAAGTTCTTCATCAACATCTTTGAACCAAAGCCAACTTCACCTGCACGCGGTACATCCTGCTGACTGACAAACGAAGCTCTGGCCAAAAGAGAGGTAGGGAGCGTAATTGTAAGCTACCAGACTGGGGAATGTACCTCCACCTCACAGAATACCGCAGCCAAATAACAATTCCCTTGAGGGTTGTTGTGTTCCTGCGAGTGAGTGAGGTTACCAGAAAGGAAGAAAAAGCTGCGTTGGCAGCGGGGGTGGCAGCGCGCGAGCGATATTTATGTTGCGAGCGTTAATATGCTTCACATCAGGCGGGCCGTATGCTTGTTTACCACCCGACATAGTATAAAAAATAAAAAATCTGATTTCAAATTCCCAAATTGAATTTGTTAATTATTTGAACGGGAATTACGAATTTGTTGAATTTAAATAAAATAGTATTTATCTATTCTCAGTTATTTAGGGTTTTTGTTTTACATGTAGGGGAAACTGTACAATGATTGGCACTCTAAGAAAAATCTACCCTAAATTTGTTAATTATAATTTATGTAACATATTTAGACGTAATTTACAACATAAAAGGTATTCTTTAATGTATTGTTATTAAAATAAAAACACATTTAGTACGAAAAGGAAACACTTTTATTAAAAGAAAATAGAAAACATTTAAAAATATCCAAAAGTACAGTCATTGGCACTTACAGCACAATTACTGGCACTAACTTACTAGTAATTGGCACTCATCTTAGTATGTAATTATGACACATTTGGATTAATTAAAACTGTAAAAAAATATCTAAAAATATATAATACTGGTAGATACGTTCTAACCATACTCCTTTCCTGACTCGTCATTTAAAAATTTGAATACAATTCTAGTTCACTTCGAAAAGTGTCCCACCTATCAGCTACTTTCCTTATAGGCTTAGGGAGAATAAAATATTTGGTTTGGTTTAGTTTTTTTTTATACAACGAAGGTGACAAACAAGCATACGGCCCGCCTGATGGAAAGCAGTAACCGTAGCCTATGGACGCCTGTAACACCAGAAGCATCACATGCGCGTTGCCGACCCTAAAAGCTACCTAAAAGCGACCCTAAGCTGGTTGGATATGGCTTGAGTAAATTGAACATTTTGATTCAATAAATTTTCTTTATTATTCTTACACTTTCCTTATAGGCTTAGGGAGAATAAAATGTTTGGTTTGGTTTGGTTGGATATGGCTTGAGTAAATTGAACATTTTGATTCAATAAATTTTCTTTATTATTCTTACACTTTCCTTATATGCTTAGGGAGAATAAAATGTTTGGTTTGGTTTGGTTGGATATGGCTTGAGTAAATTGAACATTTCGATTCAATAAATTTTCTTTATTATTCTTACATTCTTGTGAATAATGTGTGTATTGCCAGTATAGCATGACAATCATTTTATAAATAAGACAATAGTTTCGATATTTTATAAAATACGCCAGTGTTTGGCATTGGAAATAATATAATAATTAGCACTGCTGCTAACCGTTGCAATGATTGGCACACACGAAAATGTAGTGAATAGCACCCCCTAAAGTACAATGATTGGCAGTGCTAACAATTGTGAAGAAAGAAACGAAAAACATTTTTGAACTGTGATATTAATATATTCTAAAATCTAATTTAATTGGCTATAAAAAGCATAAGAAAAAAAATAAAAAGTAAAATGTAGTGATTGGCACAGGTGCCAAATTATTGCACTTCCATATAAGCTACTTGACCAATAGTTGGCACACTAATAAATTGAGGTGTGTTACCAAAAATAAGGAAAATATAAATAAAAACGGTAACATTACTTAGAATTAATATAATGAAAATATTTCCTACCTTTTACTAAGTCAAAATCGTAAAAAAACAATGGTTTTTACATACCTCTTCTTTGTCGAATCCGTTAAAATTTGCGGAAAAAAACAACATGCCTTATGAGCGTTCTTTTTTTTTAATGCTGTGTTGCCATAATAATCTGGTAAAAAAGTCTATTATAAAATTGTTAAAGTGTTGCAATGCTAGATTTTAAAAATAACAGAGTACGTACTGTATTGCCATGACAATTCTTAATATCTCCGTTTAAAGGTTAAAGTGCCAATGACTGTGGGGATGCCAAAGTTAGTACAAGTTACCCTACTTTCAACAAAATTGGAAATTAACTTTTTAATAATTAAAAAGTTAATTTCCAGTTTTCGGAAACAATTATTTTTCATTTTAACCGAAACAAAATGAGTGACTGAAAATTTTAACAATATTTTAGTTATATACTTTTTTTTCCCGGATGGCATATTGAAATAATATACCCTATGTCACTATTACATTTAAGACGAATCGAATGACACGTCTTCTGTTGAAGTACATCAAGCGGTTTACATATAGTACCTACACTAAAAAAACATAACCCTCCTTTTTTTCGTTAGTCGGATAAAAAGAAAAAACTCAAACAATACATGGAGAGCTAGCGATTAGCGATGCACGATTTTTTACTTTGAATCGTTTTTTTGGATCGTAATGGACCGTAACCCTCTGAATCGATTCTTGGATCGAATCGTATGATCTTGAGACTTGAATCGATCTCACAAAAATCGCTTCAAAAAATCGCAATCAAAATTTGTTTTGATTTTAACAATTAAAACCAATTTTTTTGCTGTTAATAATACAAACTTTCATGATTTAACTATAAAAATAGAAAAAGAAAACTAATAGAAAAATAATTGGTTGCCTGTAAAGTCGGTATACGGGCGAAAGTTTTACGTGACAACGACTTTGAGTGGTAAAATGTTTTCGAGTGGAAGGGACGCATGCCTTTCACTTTTTATGACTGTCTCTCTCGCTCTTAGAAGGGACACGCGTCCACGACACGCTTACAATGAGAGCGAGTGAAAGGCACGCGCCTTTCACTCGCTCTCATTGTAAGCGCATAACGTGAGCCAGTTTCTTGAAGTGTCACCCGGCTAACCAATTTATAAGACGTTGTCACGTCAAAAATAAACATAACATTACAAAAGCCAATCCTCCACGTCCAAACTAAAATAATAATTCGAGTGAAGATCGCATTGAAGTGAATCGATTTAAAAAACAATTGGTTGCCTGTAAAGTCGGTATACGGGCGAAAGTTTTACGTGACAACGACTTTGAGTCTCTCTCGCTCTTAGAAGGGACACGCGTCCACGACACGCTTACAATGAGAGCGAGTGAAAGGCACGCGCCTTTCACTCGCTCTCATTGTAAGCGCATAACGTGACCCAGTTTCTTGAAGTGTCACCCGGCTAACCAATTTATAAGACGTTGTCACGTCAAAAATAAACATAACATTACAAAAGCCAATCCTCCACGTCCAAACTAAAATAATAATTCGAGTGAAGATCGCATTGAAGTGAATCGATTCAAAAAACAATTGGTTGCCTGTAAAGTCGGTATACGGGCGAAAGTTTTACGTGACAACGACTTTGAGTCTCTCTCGCTCTTAGAAGGGACACGCGTCCACGACACGCTTACAATGAGAGCGAGTGAAAGGCACGCGCCTTTCACTCGCTCTCATTGTAAGCGCATAACGTGACCCAGTTTCTTGAAGTGTCACCCGGCTAACCAATTTATAAGACGTTGTCACGTCAAAAATCGCCAGATTGTATTCTCTTGAATCGATCTTCATAAAAATCGAATCGTAATGTGCATCCCTACTAGCGATGCGAAATAACTCGATCTGCGAAAACTGCGAACGACGAACGAACGAAACCATAATTTAAGTAGTATTTACGTCTCGACCCACAATCAGTCCCACAAAGTCGGGACTTTCCTTTACATTTAAAAGAAACGCTCACAAATTATCGAAATTAACCGAATTATTTTGATTCTGATTCGGTATTCGGTAACCGATAATTGATTCGGTTAATAACCGTATTCATAACGGTTATTAACCCATAGCGGGGTATGGTGTCTATTTAATTATATTTTGACCATCACAGACGTTCAATATAGTATTTTAATCTAAAGCGTAGCGAAAATCCTGTCTATGACTTTATCAATAAAATATAAATTATGTGATCAAAATCCTCTAGATTATAACGGAACGTACATGACTGTCATGACAAAGCGCATATTTTGATTGTCATTGTTTGACAGCAGAACATTGAATAAAATTGACAGATGCTCGTCTAACTATCACTCTTTTTTGCTTTGGTGTACCTGTAAATTCCGAGAAAGAAAGAATAAATATTAATTGAAATGGAAGAAATTGGTATCATACTTCCAACAGAAAAGGTAACTAAAATTTGAGTAAAGTTATTTAGTGAGTTATTGTCTTTATAACATTAAACTGACCTATTTTGGCAGGATGACCAAACTGTGGATCCCAAGGCGCTTACTGGCCCTCAATCATTCGATGAACTGGAATCTGAGGATTTATACACGAAATATAAGGTAGTATTTGTGTTAATCTAATATAAATCAATTGTAAAGAAGATTTTTAAATAACCAACAAATTAACTTTCTTTGTTTTAATCTTATAGAAACTACAGCGTATGTTAGAGTTCTTAGAAGTACAAGAAGAATACATAAAAGATGAGCAGCGGAACCTGAAGAAGGAGTATCTCCATGCGCAAGAGGAAGTGAAACGCATCCAATCGGTGCCACTGGTTATAGGCCAATTTTTAGAGGCAGTTGATCAGAATACTGGCATTGGTAAGATTTTATCGTTACTATTTTGCTTCTATGTTATATTGCGTCAAAGGTGGCATATGTTTTCTATCCGCTGAATTGCCCGTGTCGACCTACGGTCGACAAGTGACGTCACGACCTTGAAACGCTTGAAATGCCCGTGTCGACCTACGGTCGACAAATGCAGTTTGGCGTTCAGTTTTGGGCACATTGAACAATACTCATCTGTCATACATTCAGGCCCATTTGTTTATGTTTTTTTCGTTTCTCCGCCATATTTGCTATCGGATTAAGGCCAAAGAATCATAAACTCAATGGAAAAATAAATAATAAAAGGGGTTTAAGTGACTCGCCTTAACGGCGCCAGATGTTCGGGCCGGTGTCAAGTGCTATAAAAACTTATTTTGTTTAGGTAAGTGTAGGTTTTTGTTTATTAACATCGGGTTTTATGTCCCTAGCGTATTTTTAAATAAAAAACTATACGTTATCGCCTTAGTTCATAAGGTATTTTTTTTAATACAAGTAGGGCTATGAAACACCACTTGAGAATGTTTAGACCATCGTAATTCTACACTATAGTCGAGTGTTGAACAACAAAAGACGGCATTGTATAGTGCTGTTCTTAGTAAACGTAAAAAACACCACTTGTAGGCACTCAATAACAAAGTTGCGTCTCAATGACCGTTTTTATGGGGCCCCGACCACCCGCGGCGCCGGGCAGGTAGGAACAAAAAACAAATGGGCATCGCTCCGCCGCGTTTTTGCGCGGGGGGGGCGCGGGGGGCTCAACGTGGGGGGCATAAGAGCGGCTATAACTTATAAGTATGTACTTACAAAAAAAAAGTGTATTTAAGTACATTTATCAGTTGTCTAACTAAATAACACAAGCTTTGTGCTTAATTTGGGACTAGATGGCGCTGTGTAAAATTGACCAGAAATATTTATTTATTTAAATATTTATATGTCCTCCATGAAGATATAATCAACATCTATACTAAATTTAATTCAAATTGGTTCAGCCATTTAGTCAAGAAAAGGTAACAAACAGACGGACAGATTTACTTTTGCAACTATAATATTAGTATGAATTAGTAAGGTTGGTGTTAGATGTTGACCAATGGCAAAGAGTGGGATATAGACTCAAACTTAGTAAAATCTTATGCTTTCTTACTTGATAACTGATGACCTAATGTGATATTTCTTTTTTTAATACTTAATCATAATCATTCCACTATTGGGATACAGGTCTCACCTCAATCGAACAGATTTAGAACATACTCCACCACACTGCTCATCTGCGGTTAGAGGAGGCCAGCGTTTTCAAATACTGGCCTCCTCCAACCACTTAGTTGCCACTTGCCTCCAGCCACTTACTTAACTTAACTAATGTCGTCTAAAGATAACTACTGGGACCGATGGCTTCTCATTTACATTTATGTCAATGTCAAATACAAATTCCTAATAAATACTCCAGCCTGAGAGCCTTGGTGTTACACATTGTAAAGCACTACATGGAGTTTTGTGTGCCAAATGGTTTATTGCATGCCAAAATTAAATAACTATATTTTTGTTACAGTGGGCAGTACTACAGGATCAAATTACTATGTTCGTATCCTATCAACAATAGACAGGGAGTTGCTGAAGCCATCTGCTTCAGTGGCTTTGCATAAACATTCAAATGCACTTGTTGATGTGTTACCTCCAGAAGCAGATAGCTCCATCTCCATGTTACAAGCAGGTAATTTATAATATGGATTGCTTATAGCAGAGGTTCCCAACTGTTGGTCCGTGGACCAACAGTGGTCCATGAAAGGCAGGATTCGAATTTTGGGAAACAATCTAAATTATTCTGAATTGTAGTTTTTCACTATGTGTTGCCAGGGCAAACATTAAATTTTTAGTTCAGTAGACAGGAAAAAATCAATTGATATATATCAAGATAATAATCAATTGATATATATTGTGATATATAGGAATCACTAGGGATTATGACTATGAAAGAAAGTTATGGTACAACTAACAGCACTTCAACTTTGACACTGCAACCTTTGGAGCATTCTTATGCTGTACTTAAGAGTCGCAGTCTCATTGTGACTGACAAGCATGATCTTAACTGTACATAATGTAAGTGACTAACACAAAAATCTATTCTTTTATATTTATTTTCCGATACTTTGAATCAAGTAACATTCAATCTCACATTAGCTCCCCATAAAAACGCACGAAAGTGAAATACCAACAATATAGATAGGAATTTATTCTACGGACGAGTCAAAATATGTAACCATTAAATAGAACTATAAGACGTGCAAAATAATGTTAATTATTGGATTCTCATCAATTTGCTGTCTGAATCTATGTCTAGCTATTATCTTTAATATGTTACCTGTAATAATGTAATCTAGATGTTATCTTTGAGGTTCATGCCTTCAGTTCGATCCCTTAACCTTAAAGATAATAATCAGAGTTACTTTCACAAAATAATATTTTCATTTTGCATTAATAATAATGAACAACCTGGTATTGTTATATGTAACAGATGAGAAGCCTGATGTACAATATTCTGACATTGGTGGCATGGACACGCAGAAGCAAGAGATTCGTGAAGCTGTGGAGCTACCCCTCACACACGTAGAGCTGTACAGACAGATTGGTATCGAGCCCCCACGTGGAGTACTCATGTATGGACCTCCCGGCTGTGGGAAAACCATGTTGGCTAAAGCTGTTGCACACCACACTACAGGTACATTTCAATTTTGCAAGCTGTGTTTTGAGGAGCTTGAGGACGTCGTTGCACATGTCAATCTAATCGAACACACAAGTTAAGCAACGTCTACAGTAGCCTGTCCTTGGATGGGCTTATTTTATTTATGTTGAGCTCCTATGTGGTTGTTGTTGTTAAATGACAGCTGTTAAATAAAGTGACCTTTATGCTGCTTGAAAACACTGGCATCTGCCAACCCACAGTTGAGCAGCATAGTGGACACTTCTACCACGCTCTAAACTCGCAGGAATACAACAACTCTCAAGGAAATTGGTAATTGGCTGCGGTATTCTATGAGGTGGAGGTACTTCTCCAGTCGAGTAGCTTACTAATACGCTGTACCGTCTTAAAATTCTCAAGGAAAATCAGCTAATTTCTATACACCCTGAAGCATGCCTGTCTCACATTACACTTTAAGCTTAATGTTCTAATTATTAATAACTGAAATAAACATTCTTTCAACAAACAAAACATTTGGGCTTTGTAATGTGTTAATATATGAAGTAACTTCATATTATATCTAAGTAGACCATCACATTTCCGATTTTCCAGTTGATGTGGATATTTTTAACATTTTTCCCATTTCAAAGGAATCATAATAAAGCATATTAAAAATATATTAACATTGGAGACTATAAAATGGTTTCAGAACATCCACTTTCAATATTCTGGTAAATTGCAGTAACTAATTTATCAGAATGGAATAAGAAATGGTCCATTGATTTTGATTCTACAATAAATTAACCTGAAACAGTCCTTTCCTTACCTGAAAATATGTTCAAGAAACACATGAAAAAGATCCTTAGTAAAAGGAATTGATGAATACCTAATTGACAACGTTGTAAGGAATCAATCATATAAATGGCATTATCTAATAATCTTAATTAAAATATCTGTGTACAAATTATGTTGTAAATCTATAAATTACGTCACACGAATTTCATGATTTTTTGACCCCTCCCCTGTCCTTGTCACAGCTGGTCGTCACATTTACGAGACTCCCCCCCTTCTCCCTAGTGTGACGTCACATATTTTGCAAATTTACTTATAGAGTTGCAAATGTTTTTCCTCCCCCCTCCCCCTTAACATGTGACGTAATTTATGGATGGCCCCTAATTGTAGTATTTAAAAAAAACTGATTATTCAAAAGAAATTCCCGGAAGTTTGTTTCAAGTCACTTCTTCGCCAATTCCGATATAAAAAAGTAAAAAAAAAAAAAAATTTGGCGTAAGTTACAAGTTAATTTAAAATTATAATATTATATAGTAACTTGTCAAAATGCCCACAACCGCCCAATGGCAGAATGAATATATACAGTTAATGTCAGAATAATTCAGTCAATTTATCTTGAAATTGCTTAATTCCAGCTGCATTCATCCGCGTGGTTGGTTCAGAGTTTGTGCAGAAATACCTGGGCGAAGGGCCTCGCATGGTCCGCGATGTGTTCCGCCTCGCCAAAGAGAACAGCCCCGCCATTATCTTCATAGATGAAATTGATGCCATAGCTACGAAGAGGTAAGAACAAAAATTATACAGTTGGGAACTACGTTCGTGGCGATTAGTATGAGGAGTGCATAATGTACCACCACACGTATTAGCGCCGCACTACCTGAGTTCTCCCGCTATCTTTCATGTCTTATTATTCTTATTTTATATTATATCATATTTTGTTCTACACATACATGTGCGTTCGGCTTTCTTTGATTATTATATTGTGCCGCATTCTTTTATTTCAGATTCGACGCCCAAACAGGCGCTGACAGAGAAGTTCAACGAATCTTGCTGGAGCTTTTAAATCAAATGGACGGTTTCGATCAAACAACTAATGTCAAGGTAATTTCAGTTACTCGCTACGATCTTTAGAGCCAAAGCCAACCTCATCTGCTACATTCTGCCGACTAGCGAAAGAGGCTCTGACAAAAGGTATAAGGTAGGGTACAGTATACAAATAACCATTCCCTTGAAGGTTGTTGTGTTCCTACGAGTCAGTGAGGTCACTAGAAAGGAAGGGTTGCTGCGTTGACAGCACGGGTGGCAGCGAGTGAGCGATATTTCATGTTGCGAGCGTTTATATGGCTATGGTAAGTGTTTCATATCAGGCGGGCCGTATGATTGTCTGACACTAAGCATGGTAACTATATACAATAAAAATACATAAAAACCAACCTAGTTATTCTAACATGATGCATGCTCAAAGAGACATCATAAAATTAATAATTTCTGTCACATTCTTTGTTATAATGTTAGGTATTGTTCCATCTTCCATTACTTCTTCTTTTTACATACCTCTGCTTTTTTATTGTGTATAGATATAAAAATATCTCACTCAATATATACTTATTTGCATTTTTTTATTACAGGTTATAATGGCTACAAACCGCGCTGACACTCTAGACCCTGCTCTACTCAGACCGGGTCGTTTGGACAGGAAGATTGAGTTCCCTCTCCCAGACAGGTATTTTGTTACTAAATACTTTATTGCTGGCTTAATATAGGTATATATATTGTGTAATGTACACAGAATAACTATGCAATAATGAATTATAAAAATATTACTAATATGGAAAAAATTTCAGGCTGCAGGGAAATTTTAAACCTATCTTGGTCATATCTTGCGCCTGCCCTGCACTACAGTAACAATAGTGGACAGTAGGCGCTCAAAGATTTATTATTTTTTTGCCGGTTATTATTGTAACTGGTATTTGAAAATTTAAAATTTTATTTAGCCCGATCTTATCTTTAATATTTTTTTATAGGCGTCAAAAGCGTTTGATATTCTCAACGATCACCGCAAAGATGAACTTATCTGAAGAAGTGGATCTGGAAGAGTTTGTGGCGCGACCAGACCGCGTGTCAGGCGCCGACATCAACGCCATCTGCCAGGAGGCTGGCATGCACGCCGTCAGAGAGAATAGGTTAGTCGTATGTAATTACATTGCTAGGTAGCAAACATGCAAAATGAGCTTCGAGATTGTGACACGAACTCTTTTCTCCCATGAGACTACAAGTTTCAGTATTCGGTTCTTCAAGAAGGGTATAGAGGTTTTTTTGTCTTGATGATTGATGATGGTGTCGCGCCGTGCATAGGCTGCGATGAATGCTTACCATCAGACAGATCGCACGCTTGTTGTATAAAAAATGCATATGTCGTGGCCAATTATAAGGCAACCACTATCCTCTAGACGCTTGTATCCCTGCTGCTAGCGCAATACCTAAGGAGATCTTTAAGTGACTTGTAAAAGCACGATAAACCTCCAAGAAATTGTTATTTGGTTACTATTTTTTTAAGGTATTGCTTAGGCGAGTAATTTGTACGAGAAATGTGTGACGGAAGGACTTCGTTCGCAAATTAGCGGCGTGCTGGACGTTTATTAGGCATCCATCACTCCTACCCTAGGCATAGTCAGCAACAATAGAATGTGAGCATTATAGAGCGTATCTATTACACGTAAATATTAGACCAAAATCAACATTATCACAATGCATCAAGGTGCACTTTCATTTGAATACTTTTCATAAAATGTAGGTATAATGAAGGTTCCATGCCTGCTTAATTTTCGGTCTTTTTTTGTTTCAGATATATTGTGTTGCCTAAAGATTTCGAAAAAGGTTACAAGAACAACATTAAAAAGGATGAGAGCGAATACGAATTTTACAAATAAGTTTTTCATATTAATATTTACGTCAATAAATGTTTATGTGAAATAAAATTAATGTAATTAACTCATTATGTATTATTTTTTATTTACCCATTTTTCATTCTATTGTTTGAAAATACTGCCCTGTAGTAAAAACTGAATGCGACCTGGTTTCATGTTTCCTCATATCATTAATTGCTACCACCGGGTTACTTAGTATAGTATTATTTCTCACATAAATTTTGATCCTTGTAAGTAGCCAAGTAACAAAAGTGTCACACCGCATGAAAAATTCACAAAAACTGTTATTTTTCCTTTACGATTTAATAAACCATGAGGTTAATAACCTAGGGAATTATGCTATATGAGAACGGGACATCTGGGACCGCCGTGGTCCCATCACACAGCTTTATTGAAGTAGTCTATGGGACCGCAAACTGAGTGACTGATGTAAATTTCTACAATCACTAGAAATATTTAAAAGCTCTTAAAAATTGTTCAATATATAAGTATTTTGTACCTAAGGCCTCATTTACGGAGACGCGGGGCGTTGCGCGTCGCGTGCGGCGTGGTGTGTCGCGGCGCGTGGGAACGTTTTTTTCGTTCATAGACAGGCGGTGCGCGCATCGGCCCGCGTCATCGCACGCGCATACACAACATATGGCAATATACAATGTCGTTCATAGAGACGCGGACGGGAAGATTGGCTGGGCCCGCCGCGGCGGGCATCGCTGCGGCGCACGCGTGGCAACATTCGAACCGACGTCCGACCAGTTTCTTATATTAAATAATTCACTTTTTACATAGAAATTTCTTCTAAAAAAAAGGCGATCATATCGTACTCGATTGCGACGGTGACTACGTATGCTTTGTGCGATTTCCAAATTAAGACTGGCAGAAGGTTCCGCTGCGTGCGACGCGTCCGCGGGCTCTGCCACAAAACGCGCGTTTGCGCGATTTTTCACGCGTATGCGTTACTTCTCCGTAAACGCACTTATACAACGCCATATTATTATATTTGAATTAAGTGCGGGCCGCGCCGCGTCATCGCGTCATGAGGCCTTAGTTTTCGTCATGTTCCTTATATATGTTTTCCTTTTCAATATTAAATGATTGGCTGGAAGAAATCCCATGTGGGATAAGTCCGCCATTGTACATGTAACTCTTCTATACGTGTGCCTTATTTCGGCACTGCCCAGGTCTCAGATCTTGATTTTAACTAAACAAAAAATTAGTCGTTAATTTGTCGAAATTTGTCGCCCAAAGCAAAAAATTTGTCTGTCTCCCGTTAAAGAGTTATAAGGTTTTATTTGTGGCAGTGCCGAAATAAGCTTATTTCGGCACTGCCCACTCGGGATCTATTAAACTACAAAACATAGCGAAGATATGATTTTCCCCAGAATTAGTCCTCAATTTGTCGAATTCAGACACCAAGTATCAGAATTAGTCGACCTCCCGTTAAAAAGTTATAAGTATTTCTTTGTGGCAGTGCCGAAATAAGCCTTATTTCGGCACTGCCCAAAAAAACTACACCACCTAGCGAAAATCTGATTTCACCCAGATGTTGCCTTGAATTTGTCGAAATTTGTCGGATATAAAACGCAACTGGTCGATGCGTAATTAAAAAGTTACACGCATTTTAATATTTCTCATAGTAAATATAGTCCGAGATCTTGCATCAAAATTTTATCATGCACAAAATGCAACAGTAAACGTTTCATTTCCTTCCTTTTTCAGAGTCTGGCAAAGTTTGTCAATGCATGCAACTGTTTTCTGATCTACGAATGCTTTAGGTGTTCTTTAGCACTACATTAGTTGCTTTTTACGATAGCCATATGTGAATGGGGTGGTGTTATTCTACTCTGCCTACGTTAGGCTCTCTGACTACAATGCGAATTATTAAAATTCGTGTAACTTTTTAATTACGCGTCGACCAGTTGTGTTTTATATCCGACAAATTCAAGGCAACATCTGGGTGAAATCAGATTTTCGCTAGGTGGTGTAGTTTTTTTGGGCAGTGCCGAAATAAGGCTTATTTCGGCACTGCCACAAAGAAATACTTATAACTTTTTAACGAGAGGTCGACTAATTCAGATACTTGGTGTCTGAATTCGACAAATTGACGACTAATTCTGGGGAAAATCATATGTTCGCTATGTTTTGTAGTTTAATAGATCCCGAGTGGGCAGTGCCGAAATAAGCTTATTTCGGCACTGCCACAAAAAAAACCTTATAACTCTTTAACGGGACCCCGACAAATTTTTTGCTTTGGGCGACAAATTTCGACAAATTTTTTGTCTAGTCAAAATCAAGATCTGAGACCTGGGCAGTGCCGAAATAAGGCACACCAAAAAAACTACACCACCTAGCGAAAATCTGATTTCACCCAGATGTTGCCTTGAATTTGTCGAAATTTGTCGGATATAAAACACAACTAGTCGATGCGTAATTAAAAAGTTACACGCATTTTAATAATTCTCATAATAAGTATAATAAAGGTTTGAGCAAATAAAGTTGTAGGAAAATAATGATATTAATGATTTTATAGGAAAGAGATATGGAAAGGGACGTTTTGTAACCAGGGCACATTATGGGAAAAGGACATTATAGACTCTGTAAGTGTCTATATAATTATGAGCATATTATGACAGACTTTCTATTTTGGCTGAAGATTAGGTAATACATAAATTAAAGAAAGGATATTATTTCAAAATCTATATTTTATAACAGTTCTTATCAACAATGTGATATAATATTACAATATATTTGGCATATACCTCATAGAAAACATGATATCTTTACTAAGTACTAAATTACAAACAGAAATCTTGTTACGAGTATAAGTGATAAATGATTTAAGTATTTTGTGATGGGAATGAATTTAATTTAGCTCTCATTTCAAATTTTGTACGTAGCTAATAACAAACACGTGAGGTGCAGTATATAACCTATGATATCTAGGCTATTAAGGCACTAATTCTAGTTAAGGCTTTCAAATAACAAGACTAATATTTTAGGACACTCAGACCTAGCTATCTCGATTGTAGCTGCCTTAATAAGTACTAAGTTTTGTATTAGAACAATTTCACGCTTGTTTTTTTTTTCTTTTCTACATAAATTTCCTAATTAATCATACATATGTAAGGCAAAAAAAAACGTATATTTGATTAATTAATAAATATATTTGATTGTACGAGTCAATAACTTTATGTCAAAGCACACCCTGGCCACTCCATACCTAAAACGGCAACACAAGATGCCTTAGGGTTAGCTGCATAATGAAGTAGCCACCTTGCGCTGTGGCGTAAGCCATTATACTTTAGGTAATATTGTAGTAATAAATATCTTTGAACGTTTACTTTGAATGATTTATGAGACTGCATTAAATCCAGTTACGTTACCGTGCTACACTAAATGTTTCACACGGGTGGTAATTGATTATTATATAATCTAATGTCGTGATTGTCTATAGAAAATGTGGAATAAATATCATTATTCTCTTTTTCTTTCAAAAAATCCATAGATTCCAAAAACGTCGAACTGTCAAATCAAATGTCTAATCAACGATTTCGACGATACAATATGCAAAATTCATTATTAAAACTGGAAAAATATTCTGTAATGAAAAAACAATTAGTTTAATGGTAATGATTAACTAATGAGAAATAAATCATTTTACCATTTTTTGAGAATAGAATATATACTATTAACGAACTTTAGTAACACGCGGCGCCGCGAGGCAGCCCTTGCGATCGATTCCACATTCAACTCGGAGGGGAGATGAAGGTGAGGTCGTTGTGAGAGCGGCAGGGAGCTACAATACTGTACGTAGTACTATTACTTATACTGTGGTCAAAGTATCAGCTCAAACTGCACAGATTATGTGTGTGGTCTGGTCATTCATGGTCCTTTCTAGAACTCAAGACTAAAAATAATACTAGGTGCACTCATGTTCATACATTAATAATTTTAGGAATATCAGGACGATTAGACAACTTTAGGCGGAATAAACGCTGTACTATGACAGAGAATCGCCTCTAATATTAGTTCTTTTTAAATATCTGAGACTACTACTACTATCTCAATAAGTTTAGTGATAAACTAGAAACCAAATCTGAAGGTACCTCTAAAAGTCATTATGATTAATCATTGTTCTTAATAACAAAATTAGTTTGCTTTCTATTAACTTGAAACTGCATCCCTCTATGAGCGTATGTGCATATGCGAGTGTTCGGAATATAGATCTACTATTATGACTGTTCTGTTAATTACAATTTACATCCCTTATAAATATATGTTTATAAGTGCTCTAATTGTAATTAACAGCGCCTATTATTCTTATTAACGCTGTTATTGCACTCATAAACAGCTATGTTATACTTAAAGTTGTATAATTTGTGGCCATATTCAGAGTTTAAGAGCTATAAAGTACATATACCAATGAAGCCAAAAGAAAGTGATTCTACTCGTCAATATGAACAGTTTTTACTATGACAACTATACAGTTATAGTATACACTAGACTTGAGTAATACAATTAATATTGATTATATAATGAAACAAAACGCAACTTTCGGTGTCAACAGTAAGCTAACGTTTCAAAACTTTCTAAAAATTCTTCAAAAGTTACAAATACTTACCGAATTGACAATTTTATTTGTGTGATTATAAATAGTAATTAACTAATTACAATGTAGACTCTGCTTTTCAGTAAAAATATCAACATTTGAAGACAAGTTACCATAAAACGGTTCTCTGTAAATTGGACAAGAATTTCTATAACTATTATAAATACGAAAAATACTTTCGCTCAATTTATAAGAAATTATGAATCACATTTAATCAAAGCCAACATTTCATTAACGGGTATATAATTAGATTATTAATTATTATTATTAAAGTTCGAGATGTATATATTTTGTGACATTACCTCATTCACAATAAAATTCTCTAAATAATCATTTTATTGGGTTCGTTGAAAACACACAAGCATTTTGTCGGAATGTAGAGCAAGGAAAGCTTAACAAAACAAATACTATCACTACTTACATACACTATAATACACAATATGTAAATATTCATAATTTAATAAAAAAATAAGTACATAAACAATTTGTAGTTCAATAATACTGGTTTTTTTAAATAACTTCTCCAATGAGTAGGCACAAATTATCTGGCACAGTGTGTTTTTGTGTTTAGTAAATTGAAAATTCACTGTTTATTGATCTAATTTTCCTTAAATTTTATATTCGAAAAGCTCATTCATAACAAACATTTACTTATTTTTCTCTAACAAGTATTAGGAATGATAGCTTAGGAAGAAGCCACAGAAACTGTGAAAAGCATGTATATAATCTTGTATCATACAGGTAATAGGCGACATCTTCACCTAACTCCTCACAAATTATTGCGAAATAATCTACAACAACTTTTATAACAAAGCCCTATTTTATGGCAATAACATATTAAATATAATTTCAACAAAATAGCGTATAAAATTTATGACAATCAGGATTTGTTAAATACGAAATAAAAGTATAAGGGAATGTACGAAAGACGTGAATTCATGTTTATAAAGATACCCGCAATAAGTTAACAAAATAAGTTATAAAAAACGAAAATAACTTATTTGTAAAAATGCTGTATAATTGATTTCCTTAATTTCTTGTCATAAGATATACAATAAAATATTATACAGATAAGGAATGATTTCACTGGGGCTTCATAGGTTAAACCTAATTAGGTATTTATTTTTAGGGTTCCTTTAGATCCTGGCAATGTAAGGCATTAATACGGTTTTCTAATTATTGTGATCGAGAACCAAACATTTACGGAAACGGCGGGAACAGGGGGACATTTTACGTCCCCTATCTATTTTACCAGACTTAATCACTACATAGAAGGAAATGTTAAAGTATTAAAATAACTACTTCTTTTCATAATTTGGAGGTTTTGCTAGCAATCCTACAGTTAGACATAATTAATAATCATCGATGCAGCCCCCAAACAATGGACAATGGGTTTAGTGTTCTAGTTATCATCATTTAAGATGAGAATTGGACTCTGTTATGCATAATAGATCCAACCGACCAACTATGCCAGATTGAGAGATATACATAGCGAGAAACTTCAAATCGAGTTTTATATATTCGCAACAGACTCTAGATTGATGACATATGCTTCTCAAAACGTATACTGCGTGATATTTATATTCCTATTAAACTTAAATTGTCAAACATGTCGGTTGGATCTATTATGCATAGCAGGGTCCAATTGTGGACGCAACTTAATTTCGTTAGTTGATTATCAAATATTTTACTATTTTTAATCGCTCTTATTGCTATTTTTGATTTAATAACAAAATACACAGTTTTCATTAGAAATATCAGAATCTATAGTCAGTCAGAAGGATTGAAAATGTTTATTTCTGTTAATTTGCATGCGTTCTAGCTGCCTATTTAGCTTCTATATTACTTCCAATAATTTTATTAACAATATTAAAAATGCTAATGGAAAATGCAAATAGCGTATATATGAGTTTGCCTCTTAAGTTTGTCATCTATTATACTTCTGCTGATTTTAAAGACTGTCACACACACATAGAGAAGAAAATATACATAGAGTGAAACAGTCTGTAAACTGAGAGCGACACAGTGTCGCTCTAAACATACGTCCTGACAACCTTATTGCAAATATTATAATACTTTGGTTAGGTGTACATGTCATGAACTGCATACAGGGGCCTTACCGCCGAAGCTGAAGCCGATTCCCACCGGATTCTTGATTGCGAAAATCAAACTTTAGCTCAAGGCAGTGTTTACCCCCAGGGGCACGCAAGATTGCATCAAGGGCTACGCGCAGCAATCTCTTAACTAAACTATTAAATCCTTCTACATAAAACAATAACGCAATAACAATTGCCAAAAAAATATTCAATTTAATTAAACGTTCAGTAAGTAAGTCAAACGTATGTATCGAGCGCTGATGATAATAAATATAAAATATACCTGATTTAATTTTTTATTATTTAATATTACGTTCCTGTAATAAGAGGTACGCATGTTTGAGGTCTTTCTTGAAGTGGTACGTAGAAAAAACTAATTGGAAACCGCTGCTTAAGGTAATGATGATGTGATGAAGATATTTGTCATTAACTTACAACTAAGATCTATTTTCGCGATTAAAAATCCGATTGTAACCGTCTTCAGATTCGGCGGTAGGGCCTCAGGTCCGTTTAACTCGTTTTAAAAATAATGTGAAATCATCTTAACTCCTCGCCTGGCAGGACTAAGGGGTCGATGGTTCGTTTCATTTCGTCCAATATATTTATAACTTACATCAATGTAATAAATATGTAATCACAATAAATATCTGGATCGATTGAATGAGGTGGGACAATCGTCGTTGAATTACCTGCAAAAAATAATTAATATAAATAACTATGTTCCATCCACCAAACATTACTAAGTATCTTTCAACAACTCATATCATCATAGAAATATTAAACGGAAAGATATTTATTGTACGTGTGTGATAAGTCCTAATTTTATATGAATTTACTGCGTTCGGAATTCCGAACGAATGAAGTCATACTTTCCTATTGTCTATACATTACATTAGAAATCTGTACAGGCAGCGCCGTAACAAAAGCTATAGTATGTCATATTGTTTTTTGAATGGTAATATATTTTTTAAATAATTTCATACTTTGAAAATGACTTTCAAATCAAACTTTAATCGACCATAAAACAAATCGGACACAAGCTATTAAAATTTCAAGATCACAGACCGTTCTAGTATTGTGTATTTTACGATACTGATAAAAATGTATAATTTTAGAACATTATCAACTAGCCTATTTTCGAGGCGCCGTGCGTGCATATAGCTATGATACGAAGTCACATCGCAGTGTTATGTATGTAATTGTTAGGGTTTGTTAGAGTTACGGTTTCATTTTGTAATGTTTAAGTTAAATTGGTTGCAATGGCAACACATTCTTTCAAGCTATTGACTGCGCTGATCTGTGATTGGCTAAACGATCAGAGGCTAGCATTTGATCATTTCTGATTGGTAAATAACTACCAATCAACATACTTGATTTTTACGGCGAAATTCAGATGAAAGTTGGAGCGAAAGCGGCCTTTTGAATATTCTTCGTTCCGCTGTTGAATTGGAAGGTTATAATAGAAATTAAAAGTAATACATCTTTCTTCAGTGTTTTTCTTCACATCTAATAATAGTCTGCATCGGAAGTATAGTAACTATATTACAAGCAAGTATAGTAACTATATTACAGGCTATCCTACATAATGAACAAGATGAGTATACATACTGTTCGCGGTGTATGTGCGGCGGGGCGGGTGCGGCGGCGGGGGCGGGAGCGGCGGCGGAGGCGCGCTGGTTGTGCGGCATGAGCGGCACGAGCAGCGCGGGCGGGCCGGCGCGGCGCAGGAACGGGTGGTGCAGCAGGCGCGCCGCGGGCAGCCGCGCCGCCGGCTCGCGGACCAGCGCGCTCTCCACGAACGACAGCAGGTCGGCCGGGCAGCGCGACGCGGCGCGCGGCCGCGGCGGGGGCATGTCGCGGATGCGCCGCATCGCCTGACACACACATCGCATTACCATATCATACGGTTGACTACAACACTCGCTGGGATTATACCTCCGTCTCGGAAGCACGCAGCCAAATAAAGAGACTTGTATTCGTGCGAATTAATGGGTCACCAAAAAGGAGTCGCTACGATGGCAGCGATGGTGACTGCGTGTAAACGATATCTTAGTATGTCGTATTGTTTTTTGAATGGTAATATATTTTTTAAATAATTTCATTCTTTGAAAATGAACTTTCACACCAAACTTTAATGTAACTTTAATGTAACCTATGTTAATCTCTAAAATCTGATTGCCGACAATTGATGAAAAAAATAAAAGGAATTCTAAACTCATTACAGGATATGACCCGCTATTTATTTTAACTGATATGAACAATAAAAAAATCACACCTGCCGGCGCACTATGCTTGATAAAATCTGCTTGACTCGTACGAGTACCAGCGATGCACATGACCTCCCGTTATCTACTGTCGCCGATCAGGTTTTACTCTATTGGTTACGATTAACGTTACAAAGCCTATGAACGCAGTACCACGGGCATCACTCGCAGTGCTGACCCTGTCAAAATCTATATATTTATATACCTTGTTACAGAGCTTCTGTAGAAAGATGATAGCAGAAAAATCTTCGAAGGAACGGGTGATACAACACTCATAATTCATATAGTCGGCAATGAAATCCAATCACACATTTCCGATCATTCCATGTTTTAAATTACAAACTACGAAATATCCTATAAATATATAATCTCTTTTTAATATTAACAAAAAGAGGTTTTTGCCAAAATCCACCATTATAATGAGGGCAAACGAGCGCTATTTTGCAAGTCGTGAGTCGCATAATTCACTTTGGTCGCCGTAGCTGTACATTTATATGAAACCCCCGTGAATTACGCTGGTTAGACGTCACCCGTAAGCTTAAACCACACCCCGACCACAGCATACAAATGTCGCATCAGTAACTACTACATAAACGACGACGTCTGAGCAGAGCGTGAATTAGCGTGTGTGCGTGTGGCGCCATACAAAATGTAAGATTCGTTTCAGTGAGGTGAAGTCGACACGAGAAAGCGGCAAGGAGTGGGCATATTGTCCGTAGTAATATTACTTATACTGTGCTTAAACGTAAACTTAGCGGAGAATTTATTTTACTATAAAATTTTACTTTAAATGGATACTCACTTGTAGAGGCGGCTCATTGAAGAAAGGCGGCTCTCCGTCGACCATTTCCACTACCATGATGCCCAATGACCACACGTCAACTTCAGGCCCGTACGGTAATCTCGATATCACTTCGGGGGCCATCCAGTACGGCGTTCCGACCAATGATTTACGTTTAGGTAGTTCCTAGAAAAGGCAACTATGTTATGGTTTTTTTTTCAAGTGTGCTTTTAGCTAACGAATTATAAGTTGTTCATATCGCTGTCACGTACAAATAAACAAGGCGAACAAACATGCCTGGCATTTTCGCCATTTACTTACGAAAGAGACCACTAACTACCGACTATGGATATTAGAAACACCAAAGGAGTAATATCCGGTAAAATATTCAACTATACACACAAAAAATCGAACACAAACCTGGGATACTTGAGCGCAGAAGCCGAAGTCAGACAACTTAATGCGACCATCTGCCGTCATAAGTATGGAGTCCGACTTGATGTCTCTGTGAATGACGCCTTGGCCGTGAAGGAAGGCTAATGCCTGGAAATTAATTATATTTACTATTTTACTAGTACTTCGCTGCGAACTAGACCTCACTATTGTTTTACCAAACAAATCACAATATCTAAAAAGTTGAACCAGTTATGAATCCCATTGAACTTGTAACTTTTCATTTTTTTTATTATGTACATAATATTTGTTTATTATGTACATAATTCGAGAATTTCATCAAAATTTAGAACAACGGTTCAAGAGTCATAAAAATTCTCACATTATCAAATCTTCAATACCAATGAACCAAGAACAAAGCGACTCATCCGTAGAGTAAAGCGCGATGTGTATTGCTTCCATTCGATGGTTAAATGGAGCATGGTTGAAAAACACCAGATTTATTCTTTACTGACGATTTTGAGACGTGGTCATGTTTATTGAACTTGATTACTTCATCAGCCGTATTTTGTATAGAATTTATAAACCAAACTCGTGACGTAATCTTAGCTATATACCTATCTGTCACGGTAACAACATAACTGATGTTTTCCTACCTTGGAACGGAGTATAGTCAAGATACCTTCAAACACTGTTTGCAGACGGTGGCGATCTGTTCCGGGTCCATGACGACCGAGTGCCTGGTGACGATGTCGGTGAGCGCGCCGCCCGCCATGTACTCCATCACCACCCACAACTCGTCGCCCACCAGGTACGACGCGTGCATCTCCACTATGTTCGGGTGAGGGTAGTCGCGCATTATCACCTAAAAGACACAAACATCACTCTCACTGATATGGAAAAAATGCACAATTTTGTTATCATACTAATATTATGATGCTTATGTTATACGCTATTCACACGCTTCTGCTATTCCCAAAGGTTTACTGTTAGATAATGCTTTTAGCGTTAACTAAAGACAATTTGACATAAAATAGGTATGTACATTTACATGCCTACAAATTATATGACTGATGGTTTTATACTGTATGCTATTTTAATTACATTCATTTATATGGGTATTTAGCGTGCAATAAAGACATTTTTATTTATTTTATTATTAAAGACGTAGGTCTTATATAATTTTGAGTTCAATAAAGTTGCAAATAAATAGATACTCACGACTTCGTTGAAGAGCAGCTCGCGCCGCTGTTGCTTGCGCAGGTTCATCATCTTGACGGCGACGCGACGACGGGTGAGCGCGTCTGTGGCGGCGCACACGACGCCCGTACTGCCCACACCTATCGTGCTGAATCCCGTCAACGTCGAACGCGGGTCGCCCTCACTAACCACCAACCTCAACGCCGCACGGAACTAATTACATAAAACGCAAGCTTCACAACCGCTCACCAAGTTTAAAAACACAATTTTAATTCAATTTACGACGCGATATAGATGGTAGCCGCGTCTGAACATTCGCTCCGATATAGATCTCTGTTTGAGAAATGAACCTGCCTTCCCGACAAGAATAATTAAATTACCACCCTTTATAAATAGTATAAAGTGTCATCATTATCATCATCAGCCAACCTACTGCTGGATAGTAGCCTTCCCCAATGCTTTCCACCAAATACGATTCTCTGCCTTTCGCATCCAGCCGTTACTAGTGGTTTCTTGAGGTCATCGGACCATCTAGAAGGAGGACGTGCAACGATTTGCCCTACGCGCGATTACTTCCTCCCCCATCTGCCATCACTTACACGGCAGATGTGACCGGCCCATTGCTAGTTCAGCTTACTAACTCTGAAGGCTATGTCAATAACTTTGGTTCTACGTCGAATTTATTCGTTTCGGATTCATAACCTTAGGGCTCAAGTTATCTCTATATTACATCAAAATTTATCCGAGTAGTAATATTAGACGAGCTCGGTGGCGTAGCGGTCAATGACGCGGCTTTGACACCAACGCTCGTGGGTTCGATTCCCACATAAGACAAACATTTGTGTGCATGAACATGTCTGTGTGTCTTAGTTTGGGTGTTTTCTATGTATCATAAGTATGTATTTACAAAAAAAAATGTATTTACGTATGTTTATCAGTTGTCTAGTACCCATAACACAAGCTTCGCATACTTTGGGTTAGATGGCGCTGTGTAATTTGTCTGACAATATTTATTTATCCACCAATTTCAAAGATAACCCAAAGCTAAGCCAAGACTGCTCCAGACATATTTTATAATGTTTATTCGTAGTTTAGTCACTTGTCAATTATCTTATAATCTTTTGATGTCATAAAATCACTTGTACTATTCCACTTATTTAAATTACACAGCATGCTGTAAAAGCGAAACCGGTCAGTATAAATAAGTTTAATTAATTCTAATAGTAAAAGTGATTTTATTACATACGTCAAAATGTTCAAAAAGTGCCAACAATTACCAGTATAAACAACATCCTATAATCATATCACAATCACATGAATGTGTACAATGTATATAAATAAATAATCTCAGTAGAAAGCAGATATCTCAATATTACAGACATTTTAAATAGATAACCCATAGATATATAGATAACCCATTTTGTTTTTATAGATTATCTTTATTTTAGTGTGATAATTTTACTTTTTTTTCTAGTTGGATGAATTTTTTTTTATTGTTTTTTTATGAATTTATGTTTGTATAACTATAGCGGTCAAACTGAATGAAATACAATTTTATGAGTAAACGAGAATATACACACAACTTGTGGTTAGTTTAATGATTTTTAAGCTATCGAAATTTATTATCTTATCTGTATCGAGATATCGATTAAAACGAGGTTTTTTCAGGAGATCTTCAAAAAGGAGGAGGTTCTTCAAAAACAGCGTGAAGAGTTTTTACAGGGTCGGGAACGCGCGTGTGATGCCCCTGGTATTACAAACGTTTATAAGCTACGTCGGTACGTGCTTTCCATCAGGCGGGCTGTATGCTAGTTTCTACTTTAGTTGTATGAAAAAAATATATTAGAAAAAGCAATCCAGAACTCTCGGTTCGCGGTAACGATGTAGTATAAAATGTAACAATCTGGCTAAATAAAATATGCACCTGTTCGTGTGTCAACCGTAACTCGTGCTTCGAGGCGGCGAGAGAGAGTTGCTGCGCGCCCACTGGCGCCCCCGCGCCCGCGTGCTGGTGTCTCACCATCGGGTACGTCTCACCTGGAACACATTCACATCATAGAAATAACATTTCCATCTCAAGGTCTTGCATGCAATTATAAAATGCAACATAAAATATATTATCGACATATTTAACAATTTGCTATTTCTAATGCAGAAGTAGCTACGTAGCATTAAGACAGAAATAGTTATTAATTAATATGTCTCTATTAATAATAGGAATAATAGGGAGTTTTTTTTTTTCAATCATGAATCAAGGTTAAAAAAGTAATCTAGCTCTATAAACTCCATTCTCTTCCAAGTGCCTTTAGAAGCGCCTCAAGAAGAATGTAATGCATCGCTTATAATGATATGGTGTGGTGTCACCTTAGTTAAAGCTATAGTCACTTTTTATCATCATCATTTAAAACCACCAAAATTTATGACGTTATAGTTTTTTTTTCCTCAAATGAATATGTTATAAATCGTAGTAGTTGTAAAAAGCTACAGTTACTTTTTGAGAAACGCAAAATATTGTGATATTTTCTTTTACAAATAACAGAATATTATTTTGTTATTTGTAAAACAAAATTTCTAACAAAATGAAGCATAATTCATTATTTTGTATTTATACTGTACCCAAAATCTAAACAGCTGCTGATCCTAATGCTGAATAGATAAACTTCACATACAATTTTCTGTTTCAATTGAAGTCAGACCATGGCAGTGAATACCGACAAAGGTAGAGCTAGTTGTGTAGTTGTGAATACATCTAATAGTTGCAGAAAATTATTGACATAAAAAAGAAATTACATACCCATATTAACATTATTTCCATTGAGTCCATGGTGGGTATTATGTGACATGGTTTGAGGTGGATGATTGTGAAGATAAGGCACATTGGCATTTTGTATATTCTGATAGGTCATAGTTGCATGATGGTTGTCATTCAACTCAGAGCCTGGTCTACCAGTTGCTTCATGAGCATGTTGTGGCCAGTCCACTGGTGACTCGGGAATTTGTTTATTCAATGTGTAATTGCTTTGATCTCTGCGTAAACTGGGATACTGTTGTGGGGCAGGAGGTACTGGAGGTGACTCCTCAGGCACTGATGGGGGCACATTTGCTTGGTTACGTAAATCTCTTCGTATCCGAGGCGGACTACTGCTTCGTAAAGAATTGGAGCGTGCAACGTTTGAGGTTTTCGGTAACAGAACACCATTTTGAAGGGACTGCGTTGGTTGTACAGGGTGTGATATTGGGCGGGCGATGGAGGACACTGAAGTTACTCTGTGCTCTCCCCTGACTATAGTCTTTAGGTCCAAAATCTCTGTAGGTGTAATTTCTGAGGGATCTACTAACGGCAGTGGTCTATTAGTAGATTTTAAAATCTGTAATGTAACAAACAAAACGAATATAATTTACGATGATGATATTGGATTAAAGCAAAAACAGTAAATAATATATTTATATAATTATGTAGCATATCTATTTCACAGTTTAATATTATGGTAATATTATGCAAAAAAAACTTGAACTAATGTAGAAATCATTACAATCACCATATTATTTAATATGTATTTTGCAAAAGTGTGACCTACTTTTTAATAGGAAACATTTTATGCTAAATATATCTCTCGAGCCATTAGATCAAATATTTGGCGACAAAAATAGTTACATCATGAACCAGCTACTACTGTTCGACAGCTAAAAGAATATTTAGCATTTTATTGCAAATTATATCAACACATTAATTAATTAAATAACTCTTTTCTAATAATTACATAGCTATGCAACAAATCTCCTTCAAACCATACATAATTAATAAAAACACACACTGTCAAAATGAAAACATCTTAAATCAAATGCAATTATATTATTTCATGCCCTTTAATATTATTCAATTTCAATTCACCAGAAAGGAAAGATTAGCTGAGGTTTTGGGATGTAAGTGGTTCATTAACATATGGTTCATGAACCAAAGCCATCTTCACCTGCACGCGGTGCACCCTGCTGACTGACAAACGAAGCTCTGGCGAAAAGAGAGGTATGGAAGGTAGGGAGCGTAATTGTAAGCTACCCGCCTGGGGAATGTACCTCCACCTCACAAAATACCGCAGCCAAATAACAATTTCCTTGAGGGTTGTTGTGTTCCTGCGAGTGAGTGAGGTCACCAGAAAAGAAGGATATGCTGCATTGGCAGCGGGGGTGGCGGCGCGCGAGCGATATTTTATGTTGCGAGCGTTAATATGGCTACTGTAACTGCTTAACATCAGGCGGGCAGAATGCTTGTCTGCCACTCGACGTAGTATAAAAAAAAGCGGGGGTGGGGCGCGCGAGCGATATTTCATGTTGCAAGCGTTAATATGGCAACAGGAACCGCTTCACATCAGGTGGGCCGTATGCTTGTCTGCCACCAACATAGTATAAAAAAATTGATGCGAGGATGAGCTGAGAGAAAAAGCGGGACCAGCCTGGCAAAGAACTACCCAGGATAGGAAGACATGGAAGTCTCTGAAGGAGGCCTATGCCCCAAACACAAAATTTAAGAATTTTAACAAATTAACACAACTGACAAATGTAGTAACATATTGATTGAAAATAACTTGAAATAATAATGTAATGGATAATAAAGTAACAATAATAAAACAAAATAGATAAATAATAATAATAAAAAAAACTGACAACTTAATATTGTATATGTGTTGTATGAACGAAAGGACTTTAAGTATGTAAAATATTGATATACCATACCATAAAAAATATTTAACTGCAGTATTTGTACTTAAAATAGTATTTAAGCAGTAAAACACAAACTAAGTTTAGGATTCTGTAACCACTTAAGGTTCAGGCATTGCATATAGGTATAAGCCCTAAGTGGTCCAAGAAAATTATGTGTGGAAAGGAAAACAAATGAAACACCATTTTACCCAATACTAAGGTTTATGGCTGACTTTACACAGCCGAAATCCATCCCGGAATTCAGAAACTGAATTTGGGACCTTCACGGAATTCTATACAAAACACAAAAGAAGAAGTAGGAGCGAGAGGTATACCAAAAAAATCTCTCTATAACCTGCTGAAAGACCTTGGCTTGTTCAGAAGTGCAGTAAGTTCTATACTAGAACGAGTATCTAAAGCTACATTAGCAGGTTCATACCAGATTTGGCTGGGCAGGGAGAGAAACACAAGTAGTGACGGTGAGTGTTGATGTACGTCGAAAGGGGCCCCTTAAACCTACACCCGTGTCACAAGTTTCGGGATCTACTTGGGTTTCTCTCTGCCACACGATGGACCCGGCACCCGCACGGTGAATCCATGGAAGCTAAGAAGTTCGTCTCTTACTATCTTACTATGTGTATTTCCATTCTAGAAATGGAGGCTTAGTGAATTTAGAGCACATGTAGGGTCCCGACTGCTACATGTTTTCTTGTTTTAGGGTTTTTTCATTTCCAAATTACACAGAAAAGCAGTCGGGTTTTTTAGTTTTTTAAATTACCGTTTTTATTTTGTTTTATTTATTTTGATATAAAAATGGGACGGGGGCCCACCACACATTCCCACCACTGTATCTCCTGTGTAGCCAGGATTAACAGCGGCGACCGCCAAAAAAGGCAATGAACAATGAAGTCCATTGCAGTCCCAGGGGTAAAACTACGGCTGCCTTGGAACTCACAACGAATTTAATCAGAAGAAATTAGAAGGAGTAGGAAGCTTTTGGAATTTGACTTCCCCTCTTAGCAATGTGAGAGACAGCAATATGGCAAATAAGGCATTAAAAGCCTAAAGAGATGGCTAGTCAAGTGAAGCTCAACTGCCGTGCACCACGGATTTTAAGTTTCTAACACTATTAGGGACCTAAAACACTGAGTTGTTACCTAACACATCAATTCCAATAATATGAATTGCAAAATCGTCTGAACGCTTGGTAATTCTCCCTTGTTGCTACCAAATCTGAATAGTATACTACCCCGGATGCAACTTGCAATGAATTCAACATGTCATCCCGCTCCCGCTGCCAAAGATCACACTCCCAGAGAACATGGTGTGCTGTTTGATCGAATTCAGAATTAGCAGTAGAACATTCGCATAAGGGCGACGGCACTAATTTAAACGAAAAGAGTTTAGCTTTAAAATTGCCATGTCCAGTTAAAAATTGCGCAACGGGGTGGTCTACTTCTAACCACTTTTTCTTTAATCTATCTCTTACCGATTGAAAGAACAGATACAAGTGGCGTCCTTTGGTAGAAGTTTCCCACCTTTCCTGCCATTCAGACAGCAATGTTTCAAATACTTCATTAATAGGTTTGAACAGTCTAACTATTTTTTCACGATCACGCGTTTTCAAGAAATCAGGGACCATATTTTTAGATGTATAGTACATTGAAGCGCGGCGTTGTACTTCTAAGTCTACCGGTAACACACCTGCTAGCACGGGTAGTGCCTCGGTGCTTACAGTTCTATACGACTTACATAAAAATATCAGAGCAAGGCGCTGGCTTTGAAGCAATTTACGACGTGCTGCACCTATAGTAGCCCTATCTGCCCACGCAGGTGAACCGTACGTAACACAACCTAAGTATGTGGCGGTATAAATAGTTTTTAACGTTTTGAAAGTTAATCCCCACGTAGAGGTAGAAATTCGTGTTAAGGCATAGAAATTCTTTTTTGCTTTTTCACCTACTTGCTTCATGTGCTCAATATAATTAAAATTTCTGTCCAAAAGCAAACCTAAGTAACAAACCGAACCCCTATTAGTAACAGATACTCCATTAAAATGAAATCGCGGTGAAACCTGTAAATTTCCCTTAAGCAAGAGTTGATATGTTTTATGTGGCGCAAAATCGAGACGATTACGATAACCCCAATCTGAAATTAGGCCTAGGCTAGTGTTGGCTAGTTTCTCTATGCTAGATCTTGAATTAGCATTGATTAATAAGAGACCATCGTCAGCGTAACCAGTTAACGAGCACCCTTCCGGTAAGGGTAGGCTAAAAAAATCATCAAAACCGATATTCCAGAGATACGGTCCCAACACTGAACCCTGGGGACAGCCCTGCGTGAGCACCTTTGAAGCAACATAATGGCCAAGTTTTAATTTAGTTGTACCATTCAAAAAGTACGATCGAATGAGAGAGTAGATATTGCTAGGGCAACCTCTCACCTTAAGTTTCAGCAACAACATTGGCCACCAAGCATTATCAAAGGCACCTGAGATATCTAAGAAAATAGCTACAACATACTTGCTCTCCGAGAGTTCAACAACTTTGCGCACTGCGAGCGCAGCATCAACAGTAGACTTGCCAATGGTGAAGCCGTACTGATTTTTATGAAATTGCGGACCACCGGGCAGCAACCGTGGCACAACCAAGCGCTCAAGCAGCTTACCCAACGACGGTAGCAGTGTAATAGGACGGTAGGACTTCGGATCGTCCGGTGGTTTATCACCGCCTTTTGGTATTATTTTTATAACACCACTTCGCAAAATGCCAGGGAAATGACCTTCTACAATACACCGAGTAAGTATTGTTAAGATAGGTTCAGCGGCTACTTTACAAGCTTCTTTAATCATTATGAAGTCTGCTTCAGACTTCTTCAGACATTCCCGTGAGTCGTGTGCTTCGGCGCAATGAGCGCAGGTGGGGTTATTCGCAGAGCAGTATTTACTGACATGCCCATATTGCTGGCATTTTAAGCAACGCACGACTTCTATATCGTCCACGAATCTACATGTGGCAAAATCTATAAAAATCTTATCTTTTGTCGAAATAAGGTGTTTGCGTATTTCCGGGGAGATTTCGACTCCCATCCACTTCCTGCCGTAGGCAGTAGGACGACGACGCACGATTTTTATGTCTTTTAGGTAATCCGAAAATGTAATTTTTAATTCGTCCTTTATATTCTGATTATATAACGCGGCTAAAAATTTTGTGTCGTCCATTGTGTCCGGAATATCTTTTATAATAATACGCGGGCGGCGTCCTTTGGGCTTTTCGAGCTTAAGTCCAACCGATTTTATGCTTTCAATTGACTGCAGCTTTTTAATTTGAGCGTCATTGGAAACGCGTACTACTACACCGGATTTCGCAGTTTTCTTGACCCCTACAATTTGAAAGCCATCATCGGATGGCTTAATGGCTTTCATAAGTGCCTCCTTAGTCGCTTCGGATGTTGTGAATTCCGCCGATCGTTCTTCAGTTGGATAGGCTACGACGCAGGGCACTGGCTCGCGAGTTTGAACCGGCTTAATTTGTTTTGGCAAGCGAAGTTTCAGTTTTTCGGCGTACGACTCGCTAGCCTTAGTTATAGGCGCAACGGGGTTATTTTTTGCATCTAATTTTAGTGCTAATAAATCTCGTTCGACAAGAGCGAGCTTTTTTTCCGAAATAGCGAGGTGTTTTTCCGCCGTGGCTGACTTTATGGCTAGCATAGATATCAGTGAGGTAACTCGTTGGGTCATGCCCATTATTGTCGATTTATTTGCAACGCCAATTCGCGAGGTCTGCCCGATAATTATTTCATTAATTTTTGCCAGACATTCAGAGGATTCGCGAACAAATTCTACATAATCAATATTTGGATCAACAATTTCAGCTGAGGTGCTAAGGCTTAAATTGTGTAAGTTGTCTATATTATCTGTGCTTGCTGACCGCTGTAATCGCTTTTCATCGGGTGATAAATGGCTTGGCGATATATCACCTAATGTTCTCTTAGCATTAGTTGCCGGCGGAGATCGCGGCGTCAAATTACTACGGCCGAAAATTGGTGTCGTGCCACCAGGATCATCGGTATTACTAGACATTTTATTTATGTTACGAGTTAGCAGGAATAAAACTATTACCTATCAAAATAAAATTTTCCCCGATTCAGGGGTAAATTTATAAAGTGACAACACTGAGAGACTTTGTTGTACTAATATTAATACCAATAATAAACACTAATAGAATAACAAAATATGAAATTATTACGTACCTTTTACGGGCCAAACCTGTTTTACGATTGATGCAGCTGCAGTCAAGAAGCACAAAAATATTTTTTTTAGTATACCTACTAGTTTGCGAATAATAATCACTGTATTTACTTATTTACAAATAAAACCTAAATAAGATCGAAGTTTAAAGCGAAAAATGATAAATTCAGATGAGATCACCAAAATTCACCGAAATGCCCACACACTTTACGAAACAAATTAATAAAATTATTTAATTTGCAATATTAAATCGCACAGACAGTTTAGTTCGACCGTCTCGCAGAAGCGCGGGAGGGGGAAGTGTTTGAAGTGAGGGGGAAGAAGTTTATTTTGATATATGCAATGTCACTCTCAACAGTAAATACATATCTAATAACACCCCTCAAGCTAAAATCTATCCAGCCGTTCAGACTGCAGAGCGTGCCAAACAATTATACATACATACTCCCAAAAACATAACCCTCCTTCTGTTGCAGTCGGGTAAAAAAAAAGACTTTTTGCATTTTAGTTAATTTCTCAAATAATCAACTCAATGAGAGAGATAATATATTGAACTGATGTACTGTGCTTGTACACTCTGTTGTGTATAAATGAATAATGCTGTGTAATATATAGATTCCTGTAATAAAAGACAAAATAAAAGAATAACAATCAATTTTACCTGATTATTTCCAACAAGAGAGGCCCATTGTAGCGGTAATCCAACAAATTTACCCTCCTGTTTATCAAAACCAGTGTGGACTCTATGCTCAAAATTACTCGGTGGTGAAATTAGGGGCTTCTTTTTCTTTTTAGAAAACATTTTATGACAATCTTATCACCTGCAATATAAACATGAATGATAACATACATGCAGTACAGGATAACTTATATGTACCTACAAGATAGAACCAATCTATTGTCAACTCATTATTCATAAAAACATATAAACAAAATTACATATCTAATCTCGCCAGTATAAACTCTACAAATTTTATGTAATACGAGCAGCAGCGTCTAAATCAATTTACCTCTAATAATGATTGTAGAAAGCTTGAAACGAAACACTTTCTTTTATCGCAATCGAGTGAACAGTGGATGCTAATGAATAGTGCGTAACATCCAACACGAGTTCGTGTAACAACACAGGTATTACTATTAAGGTCAATACTAACCTTCGCTAGATGTTCATATATTGGTGAACACAAACTGAATACTAAATCAACAACAACCTACTCCGACATTCCTCAGCAGCCATTCATGATCCACATAAATTGAATTAACTTAATCACATTATGTCCTTTAATACGACATAGAATTAGTTACAGGATTAAATTAACTTTAAAATAAAAGAAAGAAAATTTTGAAATGTTTAAAATTTGTTAGAAAATTATTTGAATAATTTTCATGCACACATTTCACGAAAGCCAGTTAATATGAAGTAGTGTTGCCAATGCTCTGGATCAATTTCCAAACATGCAGGACTCCATACGTATGGTAGAATTTTTTAGCATGTAGCTGACTCACAAAAATATGTGTGTCAGCGTGGCCATGCCATACCTTATGAGGATAGCCGCGCCCACCCACGCCACGCGCGCCGCTTTGTTTTGATACTTTTGTACTTAACAAAAGTATCAAAACAAAGCAAAAACACTTAGTTTTTCCGAAACACTTGCAGCAGGAGACCCAGCTTTAGCCGCTGAAGCACTTTGGATACATAACTTCAGTTCACACAACGACTAGGTACTTCGAATAGAATTTTTCACGCTTACTATTTTTCATATACTCGGCGGCAGTGGACACCTACGCTGGGTCTTCTTGCAGTATTTTTACCAATATTTCGAAAAACACTTGCAAAAGACCCAACCTAAAAAATATGTTATTGGGGTGTAAGTGGTTCATCAAGATCTTTGAACCAAAGCCAACTTCACCTGCACGCGGTGCACCCTGCTGACTGACAAACGAAGCTCTGGCGAAAAGAGAGGTAGGGAGCGTAATTGTAAGCTACCCGACTGGGGAACGTACCTCCACCTCACAGAATACCGCAGCCAAATAACGGTTCCCTTGAGGGCTGTTGTGTTCCTGCGAGTGAGTGAGGTCACCAGAAAGGAAGGAGATGCTGCGAAGGCAGCGGGGGTGGCGGCGCGCGAGCGATATTTTATGTTGCGAGCGTTAATATGGCTACGGTAACCGCTTCAGATCAGGCGGGCCGTATGCTTGTCTGCTACCCGACGTAGTATAAAAAAAAATAAAAAAATAAATGTGTATTTAGCTGCGATTGATTAGTTTTATTCCCATTAAGGGAAAAAGATTACAATAACCCATTTACGGCATCAATCCATCATCATCTCACTGTTGGAATACTTTATTGCATGCGATCTCAGAAATGTTTCTCTCACATCAATTTTTGTTCATCTCATCCCACTGGCATTGTCATTATTTAGGCCCTAATGCTGCGGCTACAGTACCGTGATATGCCAATAATTATTGCCATAATTTCAACAACGCCTAGGTGTAACAACGATTTATGGCCATAATTTTACAATGCAAATGGCGGTAGACAATAGCTCCGGCGGCGGTCTTTTATCGCACATCAAAGAGAATTACCGCAGTAATTAGTGCGTTTGTGGCCACACTACACTACCGTTTGTTTGTCCAGTGTGCAACATGAGCTCAACGGTGACGCACGTATCGACCGACATGGAGTGCTCAAATGAAAAAAGCTCGAGTTTTGGAATTATTTCAATGCGAATCGTATCTTTTTATGGGCTTTCTGTCGGGTATCTCCCGATAAAAATCGCGGTGTACAATGATGATTTGAAGAAGAAAAAAGACCGAAACCATCTAAATAAATATAACAGCTGAAGCTTTAACCTCCATTTTGAAAAATGTTATTTTTACCGCCTTATTTATTGACATATCTAGGTAAACTCTAGTGTAACCACCCCACTTCACGCAGTAATTTAAACGGTAATTCAATGCCTTAATTATTGCGGTAACAGCCCGGTAGACGGTAAAGGCTGTAGCCGCAGCATAACTGACTGTCATATAATGACAACTGCCGGAAACGATATGGCTTAACGTGCTCTCGAAAGCGCGGAGAGATAAATAATCTATTTGCGTGATCGAATAGATTGACACGCGGAACGACGCCATCGAACTTCTCAGAAATCAGAGATATTTATTTACTATGTACTGATTTTTTATACAACTAAGGTGACAAACAAATATACGGTCCGCCTGATGGAAAGCAACTATACCGTATAAGGCCTCTTGTCATCTCTTTTTGCTGACTGTATATATAACACACTTGCAAGATAAAACATCACGCCGCGAATGCGACACATGAATAGTTCTTAAAAAAAACTACTAAAAGAACAACGACAACGACCGAAAAGGGTATTTGACACCCAAAAATAGATATTCAATGAACTTTTTGGAGATAATTTGTTGAGCGCGATTATGCTTTTCAACAAAATTTCATAATTTTATGTATATGCATTGATTCATAATAAAGTTAGTGTATTAAGTGATATGGTAAGGTGCAAGTGATCATTATAGTGCATAAAATTTGTAAAATCTTTGATTTGTAATGTTTAAACGGCCACATTCGCATTTGTTCCAAATAGTCATGCAAAATATAAATAAATAAATAAAACAGCTGTGATTCGATTTTGCTTTTCAATTATTGAAGAACCAGTGGATTTCTGACGATATAGTTCAGCATATCCCTGTCCCTGAAACCGAAACGATGAAATTATTCGTAATGGCAAAAATAATCTTCGACTGAAGAGTGATTGTCAAAACGAAACAAAGATGAAACAAGATAAATAGCTGCGTCTCAAGGATCTTTAAGAACGTGGCAGAAAACGGAACTAAAGCCGCCATCTTGTAAGACGTCACTTTTGACATTGACAGTTCTTCACAGTTGAATGTTGTGGTGCGATTTTAAAGTATATTTTGTTATTATAGTACGATTATCATGCCGAAAGTTTTATGAAGTGGTGTCAGAGAGGTTGTGTTTAAGGTGAAAGAGATTTTTGTAAAAGAAAAACAAAACAACGGCCCATTAATTCCTTTTGAAAAGGTTAACGAGCGAGTCGCTGCTGCTACAGGTAAATGTTGCCAGACATGTCTGTTTACCTTAAATTCCCACTTTGTTCCACAGTAAAAAGTTTTATTTGGTTTATTATGTTATACGTAAATATTTATGAATTTAAATTATTTTCAGGTGTTACTTTACACACTGTATCAAACATTGTCAAAGAAGGCACATTGGCTAAGGCATCATGCAGTAACATTGTTACACCTGGTAAGAACAGGAAAACAAGAAAAGATAAACTCATAATGGATGATTTTGATCTTGGAGTTTTATGAAGAAAGATTCACGAGTTTTATAAGACGTGTCTCTTCATAAATCCTTGTGGATTCTAATAAGTTCCATTCGTGCAAAATAATTGTTCATAATGAACAATAAATAGATAAATGATTGATGACCATATTTTAATAAATATGTATGTATCCTATGTAATATATAAATAAAAGCTAAATTGTATATGTTGTTTTTTTATTTCACATATTCCTCATTCCTTCATTTCACAGATCGTTGTTAGATTTTTTATTTTTTATTTGAGGAGGTACTTCCCGAGTCGGTCAGCTTAAAATATACGCTTTGCTCTACCTCTCTTTTCGCCAGAGCCTCGTCTGTCAGTCAGCAGGGTGCACCACGTACAGGTGAGATTTGCCTTGGTTCAAAGATGTTGATGAACCCCTTACACCCCAAGATAGGTACGAAATGACTATAATCATTTTAATTAACTTTTTATCTAGGCCGTATCGTTATTTAATAAACTTAACTAAAATACTATAATATGGTGTTCATTACAGAATTAATTTAGAGTAATTAATTTCTGCCCAGCTAAGATTGAGCATTTTAAATGTCTTAATTAGGATATGTAAAAATTGCCTTGAAGTAAGGAGATTTTCCCTAATTGGCAACCCGAAAGTCACAGTAACGCCCTCCTACAAATGTCACTCACGTTCATTTAGATCCTTGTAGCACTGTTATATATAAATATACTGATCCGTGTGTTTTTCTACCATTGAAATGGAAAATTAAGGATAAACAAAGTAAAAAAGGTCTGAAAAAAATAACATTACAACAATGAGTAAATGAATGTGGTGGACTAATCTAATTATATTGCCAAAACAGTGATGCGATTGCCGATTTTGTAAATTATTAATTTACTTTTCTATCAGCAATTTGTTATTGTGTAACAATGAAAGAAAAACGCCATAAGGATAAACATAGTGAAAAACATAAAGAAAAGAAGAAAAAATGTAGTCATAGAAAGGTAAGCATCATCAAATATATGAGATGTTAAAACCGAAATGGTCGCGTACTGTTCGATGTCAAAGAGGTTTTCTCCCTCGAACTGATGCCCTTGGTGTTGCTATCGTCCATAGGCTGCGGTGACGGCTTTCTTTCCAATAAGCGGGCCATATGAAGGTAATTGGCAAATTATCAAATGCTATAAGTATTTATTTCATTTGCATTATAGTAATAACATAACAATTTTAGAACTAAGACAACATCGATTTTTAGAACTGAGATGAGAATCACATAATTAGTATTTCTAAGCTCAGTGCCAAAGATAATTTAGTTTATTGGTAGGACATTATTTACCCAATAAAGAAAACCATTGACTTATCTATGTCTATAATCTAAAACATAGGATATACCATACACCACCTAAATGGAGGATGTAAATAAAATGATGCAGGTTAATTATGTGTACTAATAAGTATAACTATTATATTTCAGTCTTCAAGTTCAAGTAATACAGATAATGACGAGTGGGTGGAAAAGAAAATTCCTCAATCCTCATCTCTATCAGAGCGTGATGGTTGGATGTCTATGACTGGAATGTTAAAAACATACACTAAAGACGACATCAAACCAAAAAATGAAAAGAACAAAAACCACATTGATTCATACAACCCTTCAACAAGTTCTAGAGAACTCAATCCCTATTGGAAAGCTGGTGGCAGTGGCCTACCTCAATCTCCAGAAAGTTTTAGAAAGTCTAGACCATATTTGAAACCTACTGCTGATGATGATGATTATTATTCAAGATCATCAACATCTAAAGAACACAGGAGCAATAAAAGTTCAAAAATAGATAAAAGAAGTGATGCTTATGGAGATTATGACAATCGTTCACAAAATAGAATGAGTAATTGGAAAAAACAAACTGACAGTAATGAAAGAGAGAAAGACAAAAGCAAAAACTATTGTGAGCAACAGAAGTATCCAAAATCAAGTACAAGTCATAGTGTAGTGACCACAGATTTAGGAAATCGTAACTATATGGCTGTACCGGATAAGCAAGCGGTGAGAAAAGATACTTTATATCTAAGTGATGAAAAGATGAATAAGTTAGGAGCGAAAATTGTTAAAGCAGAAATTATAGGAGACACAAAGCTGGTGGCTGAATTGAAGGCAAAGTTAGAAGCAGCCAGAGAATATAGAAAGCAAAACCCTGATGTGAATGAAGAAGATGAAGGTGTAATGTTAATGACGACAAATAGCTCTGGCAATAGCAGACCTCTCACAAAATCTGAAAAAGGAGATCCAAGAAGCAAGGGAGGCAAACGGAAAGCAGAGACACATTCTTCCGGGGAAAGAACAAAATACTTTGGCAATGATGATAAATATGACCTGGCACAAATGGTAAATTAAAATTAAGTTTTTAGTTTGTAACTGAATCATGTGATTAGAAATATGTCAAAAGATAAATTACTCCTTACTACTTTCTACAACATGATTCCCAAAAATGAAAGTGAAACACATTTACATTTGATATATATTAAGCCAGGTCTGCAGGACATGTTCTCGTTTTGCAAACAGATAACATTGTTAGCTAACCGAATAGGGGTGTGGCCAAACAGTTATGTTAGAAAAAAATACAATAACATGTTTGCCGAGATGACTGGATAACATCCTCCGCGGTGCCTGCGGAGAGGGGAAATATCGCATTTTGTGTGCGCGCGCACTAGACGAAGACGTCATTTTCGTAAATTTTGTACAAAGATTGTGTGTTAAATTGTGTGAAACAAAAACAATAACGATAGGCGCAGCGGACGGGCGGTTTTGCTAACTTGTTTTGATAACATGTTTTGTTAGAAATTTGGCGCTGCCTTTATATGCAACTTTGACGAGTTTTGTATTGTGTAACATTTCATTCCCCAGTCAAAGTTTCTGAATCAGTATGATCAATCAATGTTATTACAACTTGAATGTTTATAAATTAAATATTTTTTCTTACTTTTACAGTTCCAAGAAGAGAAATATGGTAATAATTATGATGATGAAGCACAATTAGCCAAAATAGCAGGCAAGCATAAGAACCCTAATGATGATCTTGAAGATATTTTCATTGATGACATATCGAAGAATAGGAATGACGCAAAAGACAGTGAAAAAGAAAGGCAACGTGCTATCAATCAACATGTTAAAATGGAAAGATCTCTAGAAGGCTGTGAATATTGCATTGATTCAAAGAATATGTTGAAGCATTTGATGGTTAGCTGTGGAAGTAAAGTTTATGTTGCATTGCCTGCTAAGAAATCTCTTGTTACTGGCCAATGCTTGATAACAACGATACAACACTCGACATGTGTTACAGCATTGGATGAAGATATCTGGGAAGAAGTTCTGGTAAGTAAGGTTTTCATAAAATTTGGTTTCCCAACTTTGCTCCCTGGTCGCACATGCGACGATACTTTATTTTTGTTTATGTTTTTGAGAATAACTTTTCTTAAGAAAAAGTTTACCAAGTTCAATGAATTTTTCTCTTATTAACTCCTATTTTTTTCTGCTTCTTTATTTTATTATATTTACAAGAAACAAAATTATAACATCTTCAATGTAGTTGAAGTCAATTAAACGCATAACTCAGAATCTTGATCATATTGGAATGAGAAGGAGCTAGAAGTAGTTTTCAAATAAAAAAAGAATCATCAAAATCAGTTCACCTAGCGAAAGAAAATAAAAATAGTCGAATTGAGAAACTCCTCCTATTTTGACGTCTGTTAAAAAGGAGTAATTATTTAACTAATAAAAATGATGTCCATTAAAAAATACCAATATGGCATTGGCTACCTTAATAAAGGTATACACACAGTACGGGCCTTATAGCACAGAATAATATACTCCATATAGTAGAAGATCCGAACTGAAGTCGACCTTCACCAAACTGATAATAGAATGAAACATATTTTATAGCAAATTTAGTACATTAGAAAATATATTAAAAATGGGTATGCTAAAAAAATCCTGGACAGACTATTTTTAATAAAATGACTTCATTAAATGTTGCAACACTAAGATAATAAGAAAATTTGTATCCTGACATTAAAAGTGTAAAAGGTATGGAATGTGCAGTAGTTGGGTTGTCTATTATTTACCTGGACAAACTACTCGGTTGTCAGGTAGAAACAGGTATGTCGATGCCAGTTACACAGAACACGTGGGAAGTACATACATGTAATACGAGAACATGCGGGAACCATTGCCGGCGGATAAAAATAGTCTGTCCAGGATTTTTTTAGCAAACCCATTTTTTATATATTTCCTAATATAACTCTTATGTTTGTTATAAAATATGTTTCATTCTATTATCAGCTAAGTGAAAGTCGACGTCAGTTCAGATCTTAGACTATTAGAAGTACAATCGCAAGAGGTATTTTTTTACACAACCAAGAAGAGATCATCTTCACTTTTTGATTTGGTTATTGATTTGGTTCAATGTAGGAGTTTTGATTTTTTTATTTTATTTCAGATATATAGAAAAGCACTCACGCAATTCTACAATTCTCAAGGTAAAGATATAGTGTTTTTTGAGACAGCGACTAGATTGCACAGATTCCCTCACATGATCATAAACTGTGTACCTATAAGTAGAGATGTGGGCGATATGGCAGCTATATACTTCAAAAAAGCTTTACTAGAATGTGAGGCTGAATGGTCAATGAACAAAAAAGTTGTGGAATTGAAAGGTAAAGATATTCGGAAAGGTATACCAAAAGGGCTGCCCTACTTCTGGATAGATTTTGGAATGGATCCAGGCTTTGCTCATGTCATAGAAGACCAACAATTGTTTCCTAAAACTTTTGCCGAGGTATGTATATTTCAGTGTTTACTTTAGAGGTAAATAAGAGACAACAAGAAACTTTTGTACTAAAATCGCACTAATAATACAAGTGTTGTAAGTCAAAATTATACATTTTTGAGAATCAACGAAAATTGATTATTCGTCTTTTATAACACATTATAAAACAGTTTGTGTTTGCCTTCTATGGTTGTATGAGTAACTTGATTTTACATACTTGTATTATTAGTGTCGGTGTGATGGAAAAGAATGGAAAAAGAATGAAATTGATTTATAGTGGAAACATAGATTTTTTCCAATACAAAAGACCAGGGCAAATTGTGAAGACAATTAATTGTATGAAGAAAATGTCGACTAATTGTCTTAATTTTTAATGGCCGACTGTAAAGTGGGACAAATAAGTGATATTGCATTCTAGTGTTTAGAAGTGGTCTTTGGCTAGGCGCTACGGCTTCCTACTGTCTAAATTGTATTTTGAACATACCTTTTATTGTTGGTTCATTTCTATTTTAGGAAGTAATTGCTGGAATTCTAGATTTGGATCATCACTCGTGGAAGAATCCAAGAAAGGAGTATGGCGATATTCAGAGGAAAAAGGTCTTAGATTTTATTAAAGAATGGAAACCATTTGAACCTAATCAAAATAAAGATTGAACACATCAAAATAGTAGTTACTTTTATTTTGACTTTGAAATAAACATCCATATTGAAAGACAATTGTTTCAGCATGATGCAGTAACAGCCAAAATGTATCAGTTTATTTCAAGTTCAACATTTACATCATGTCTCTGTACCTGGCGATGTACCTTACGGTTTATTTATTTACTTACTTGCTCCAACAGCATAACAGAACATTAATAATATATCTAATGTAGGGTACATAGTGTATGCTGAGTATAGGTGCATAATAATGCTATACAATAGTTTATTAATTTTATGTCGTCGTCAACCCCTATTCATCCCACTGCTGGGATACGGGAATCCCCTCAATCGAAAGGGTTTAAGAGCATACTCCACGCTGCTCAACTGCGGATTGGCGAAGGCCAAGACTAAAGGCCACTAACTTGGCTTAACAACTGCCATCTGACGACAACAGCCGGGACCGACGGATTAACGTGCCCTCCGAAGCACGAAGGAGCTCGATATAAATAAACCTATCCATGGACAGGCTACAGTGGACCTTACTTGACTTGCATTATCGATTAGACTGCTATGCGCAACGACGCCATCAAGCTCCTCATATGTATTAGAATGGAAACAATAAAAAAAAATTCCAATGTTACACTTTTAATATCAACTATCATTATCTTGCTTCATCATTTCTTCTATTAACCTTTGCCTTTCAGCAGCTTGTCGCATTTTTGTCAAAACCAATGATTCATAATCTCGGTCTGATACTAAGGATGGACCACCTAGATCTTTCTTAGTTGTCAGAATAGGCCGTTCATTAACCCATTTCAGTGACAGAGGATTATCTGCTAGACCTAAAAATAAAAAATATTATTTAAAATTTTAATATGTAGATCTTTTTTTATCAACAATTAAATAATAGCTGCTTTATTGTTTTTGTCTACATACCTTTTTCAAATTCAACAGCCATTTCTGATGCTTCTTTTGAATCAAACTCAACTAAAGCACTGCCTTTCTTTTTGGGTGACATTATTAGAGCAGAAATATTGCCATATTTTTTTAAAAATTTTCTCAACATTGCTTCATCATATCCACCATTACTTGGGTCATTTTTATCAGCTTTCCATTTGATTTTAATTCTATTAAGGCCGGAATCCCACACCACATTACCCATTGTCCTCTGTATTTCTTCTTTAACCCGTTGCTGTTCTTCACGCAGTAGACGACTGCCTTCTTTCCGCAATCGTTCAATTTCTGCACCTAGTTTTTGTTCGTCTGTCAAATTGTTGGCTCCGATACCAGATGATGCTTCCCTTTCACGTCTTTCTAAGTCCTCCTTTAATTTCTGTCTCTTGCTGTCTAATTGTTGATGTCTAAGTTTAGCGGCTGCCTTGGCTTTGAGAACTTTGTCATATGCTGCTCGTGCTGATGTGTCTGTTAGGATTTCTAAAGCTCGAGATAATTCATGGAAAGTTTCTGCAGCTTTTGGGTCATCTGGATTTTTATCTGGGTGACATTGTAAAGCCTTCTTACGATAAGCTTTTTTAATCTAAAATAACACAAAAAAAATTAAGCATACTATATACTACATGGTTTGATATCAGTTACCTAAGAGTGTGAGAGGCTCGCCCATATTACCACAGGGAGTGCTCTAATGATCTGTTTAATTAATACCAGCTGCTGAGTTCCACTATTTGTGTAAAAAATTGGCTTTCATTGATGAAAAATTCCTTCATGTGATGATTAGTCAACTACAAAGATATTTTCTAGCACATATAATAAAATTGTGCAATCAATTTCCCTCAACGGTGGCCAAAACAAATATGACTTGGGCCTCTTCAAGAGCTATATTTCCCAAAAAAGCTGACAATGGATCAGTAACATTTTGGTATTTCTGATGTCCATAACTAAACCTAAACCAAAAAGCAATCTCCTAATTCAGTAGTCATCAAACTGTTATTAAGATGTCCGCATGCCTAGTTTATTAAGGATCCTTTTAAAACAACCCGCTTTCTTAAAACTGGATGTTGCGATAATAAATGAGCACTTTTATTGTACTTTTGCTAACAATAACTATGAATACACTAAAATGTTTCACTTATATGAACAAAATTAATATTTTTCTCTATTCCTATGATATATGCTCATTAGGTACATTGCCTTCGGTTAGCCTCCTATTAGCCGCAGGCCACATAGAATGTCATATGGACCACAACCAGCCCTTGTTGATTATTGTGCAAATACGTAAAAGATTGTTGTGTACCAGTATGTAAGCACCTGTGAAGGTGGGTAATAATATATATTATGGTATTAAAACTACTTGTGTTGAAAACATGTATCTATATGCTACAGTACATAATCGGTTTGGGTTAGACGTAACATGACTATGCTATTTGCAGTCTGACATGTTAAGAAAAATCGCAGTGTTATTGTATGTAACATATAAATACATAAAACGATATAGGATTCAGTGAATGCGTTCAGATATTTTAATAAATACGAACCTCTGATTCAGTCGCTGTGATCTGCAAATCAAGTATAGCGTAAAGATCAACATTTTCAATATTTTTAGCCATATCGTTAATCAAAGTTAACCGTTTTGCTACTAATTTCTTATGTATTTCTCGTCAGAGAGTCCTAAAAGTAAAAATAATAAGTAATCAAAGAAAACGTAGTGTTGGTTGTCGCTGTTCAATCAAAAAATCAAATGTTTTGACATTGATTGACTATTTAATATTTATGAAATAGCTTTACGGCTCTGGAATCAATGGCATTTTGTCTTCAACTTATTGCCCCCTCTAGGGACATGCCGAAAAATATCATCAGGAATCTTCTTGTTCCTCCATTACTTAATAAGTGAACAGTAAAACCGATAGGGCAATTTTTCTATTGTTTTGCGCGACTTCTTGGTATGAACTACCTTCTTCTTCTATGGAACTGAAATGAAAATATGACTATTTCTTTTTGTTTATTTTTGGAGTATGTACATTAAAGATATTACAAACAGACTATGGTAGCCCCGATGCAAACACTTGTAATCAAAGATTGTACTAACATAATATACTGTCTCTGTTTAACAGAGAATCTTAATTGATTATAAAATATAAAAAATCACAATTGAATATATAATGATATTGATTCTTAACAGACTCTGTTAGGAATCAATATCATTATGTCTATATTCAATTATGATTCCATACAAACACATCGGCGGTTTCACTATGTTCGCGCCAAAATGTCATCGTAGAGATCAAATATCTCGTATCGTATCATTTGCTGTATCTCCTAGATTTGAAGGTACTCCCCTTACTATTAGCTCCAACATTAGTATCTTGGGTGTTGACATATCGAGTGATGTTCAGTTCCGTGGTCACTTGAAGTGCAAGGCCAAATTGCCTTGCCTTGCCTCTAGGAAAATTGGCATCATCTGTAAAGCCAGAAGGTATTTTACACCACAGCATCGCTTTCAACTGTATAAAGCCCAAGTTAGGCCTCATATGGAATACTATTCACATCTCTGGGCTGGTGCGCCCCAGTACTTACTTGCTCCATTTGCTGCATACAACGAAGAGCTGTTCGAATCGTCGGTGACCCAATGATTTCTGATCGGATGGAGTCTCTCTCTACACGCAGATATGTTGCATCTCTTTGCGTTCTTTATAAATTATTTAACGGAGAGTGCTCGGATGAGCTATTTGATTTGATACCTGCCGCTGAGTTCCACTATCATACTACTCGCCATAAATTAAAATTCCATCCTCATCATCTCGATATTTGGCGATCTACCACAGGACATTTTCTACCACGAACTGTGAAGTTGTGGAATCAACTTCCTCCAGCGGAACAGAGTCAATATTTCTCTTAAAAGGCTGGCAACGGAACGGTTATATATCGAAAAATAGTGGTTAGCTTTAAAATTTTCGTAATTCGTCATTATGAGTATTGAAAATTGGTAATTTTATAGAGTTTGATGTGCTCTTTCCGAATTTAACTTTGTCACCTCGTATTGTTGCCGCTCGCGCGTCGCGCTGCCATATTGTAAAAATGGCGCCCAAAAGCAGTTTTTTGGAAATATCTCCTTTCCATTGTCATCTGACTTATTTTACGATAAAAACAGTTAAGTGTACAGAATGAAACTAGAGACAATTTCTTACAATTTATGTATTACCTTTTTTTCTTATAGTCAATAGTTTTAGCGTACGAGCGTCGCAAAGTGTATGTACTCCAACATGCGTTTTGGTCATTACTCACTATACACCTGTAACATTTAATTTTAAAATTTAATCTATAATGTTACCAATTTTCAAAACTGCCGGAAAACTTTCCAGGTAACGACTATTTTTCGAACTAAATTGAGATAAATGTCACAGAACGGGGCAGTCCGCGGTAATATAGCTTTGCCGCGGACTGCCCCGTTCTGAAGAACGAAGAAAGTGGTGTTATACATAAACATGCGTAGATCAAACCTACAAAATATCAAGCTATAATCGCTCAGGATTTGATACAGATAGAGTAAGTTCAGACATTTTTTTTTATTAATTTTTTTTTTTCGTAAATTATAATATTTACAAGAAAAAATAGCACAACACAACACATCTATCTGATCACCTTAATGTGTTGTATGCTTATATGCCGGTCTGTGCCTCACACAAATGCCCTTGTGGCAAGGATGTCGACCAGTTAGGACACCACGGACTTTCCTGTCAGCTAAGCGCAGGACGCTTTTCGAGGCACGCCGCCGTCAATGACATAATCCGCCGCTCTCTTGCCACCGTCAATGTACCTGCATTACTTGAACCAAACGGTATTTCAAGAGACGATGGTAAGAGACCGGACGGAATGACCCTGATTCCGTGGAGCATGGGACGGGCTTTGGTTTGGGACGCTACTTGCGCCGATACGTTGGCCCCGTCTCATCTCCAAGGAACTACACAGAAAGCAGGCGCTGCGGCGGAGGCGGCCGAGAAAAGAAAAAAATCGAAATATCGCGGTCTCGGTTCGGAATACACTTTTGTGCCGTTCGGAGTCGAGACCCTGGGTTCGTGGGGTCCTAATGCGCTTAAATTAATGAATGAGCTGTCCAAGCGCCTGGTCGAGACCACTGGTGACAGAAGAACTGGCAGCTTTCTCGCACAACGCATTAGTATTGCCATACAACGAGGAAACGCTGCCAGCATCTTCGGTACAATGCCACGGGGGCCTTTTTTAGATAATATGTAGTTTTATTTTTATTTTCAATTTAGTTTTTAATTTAATTTCTTAGAAATAATTGTATTTATGAAAAATTAAATAATAATATACCTTACTTAGGATTATCGATTGGGATAAAGAAAATTATATAGAAAAAAAATTCAACGTACGCAAATCGAAAATCGTTCTATTGTGCGGTAAAATTATACAAATACTAATGGCAAAAATAATCCCAAACTCAATAGTAATTGCCAAACCGAAACAAAGAAGGAAGAAAAAGGCTGTCAACTTTTCTGACATGTTGATGATTTGATTGTTAACAATTTGAGGTTACTTTTTATGGAATAGTACGACTCCAACCATAAATTTCTTTTTTTTATGTTTTTCAACAAGATTATTGAAATGGTATCATATAAAAATTAATACTAACTGGCCGAAAAGCTTTCTTACTAAAGATGTTTTGCAGGAAGCTAGGTAAATATGGATTTATTTATCACACAATTGCCTTCTCCTCGGGCAACTCCTGCGGGCTAAGGCAATAAATTAATGACTTGGATGCTGGAATTCCACAAGGAATAGAAAAGCAATTGTGTCTTGTTGAGATCTTTGTTCTGACCAATGAGAGCGGGTAGTTAAAATTACAATTTTTTTTTTTTTTTTTTTTTTTTTTTATACTACGTCGTGTGGCAGACAAGCATACGGCCCGCCTGATGTGAAGCGGTTACCGTAGCCATATTAACGCTCGCAACATAAAATATCGTTCGCGCGCCGCCACCCCCGCTGCCAATGCAGCATCTCCTTCATTTCTGGTGACCTCACTCACTCGCAGAAACACAACAAGCCTCAAGGGAATTGTTATTTGGCTGCGGTATTCTGTGAGGTGGAGGTACATTCCCCAGTCGGGTAGCTTACAATTACGCTCCCTACCTCTCTTTTCGCCAGAGCTTCGTTTGTCAGTCAGCAGGGTGCACCGCGTGCAGGTGAAGTTGGCTATGGTTCATAGATGTTGAGGAACCACTTACACCCCAAAATACAATGCACTAAATTGAAAAAGATTTGCCTACGACAATCATATAAGCTGCGTCCACACCTTTGCCAAGCGGCGGGCAAGCAGTAAACAGTCAACACGTGCTAAGCATCAAGCAACAAACACCCAGCAGAAACCCTGTTCCACACAGTACAAACAGATACACAAACAACAAACCCATCTACATGCTGATGTATGTTGCATGTTGTTTGGCCGTTGTTTAGCAAGCGTGTGGACATGCAAATAAATACTATAGATATGCCATAAATGTCAATAACATACACCCAAAAAGTGTAAGATGTAGTTGTCTTACCTGATGAACTGATGTTTGTGACAATTGATTAAAATGGGAAAATAATAACATGAGCCACAAAAAATACTAAATGAGCCACAAATACTAGGTTAAGTTAGGTTTGGTATGTTTGATATCAACGTTAGTCACCAAGTCAGTATAATAGACGGCCAGTTTCACAATTTTAGATGCTTGATTATTACTGTCCTTTGAAATGGGTAAAAATGCCATATGAAAATGCACAATTTATGTTGATAAAGTAAATAAAGCTCAAGCGATCAAATATCACACTAAAGTACACAATAATATTTTATTTTAACGCTTACTTTGAGTTCATTTCATATTTTTGTTTTTTGTTGTTATCATAATCTTTATATGTTTGCAGTTAACCGTCCTTTAAGTCATGGTATTACCATATTAAGGAAAACATCAACAGAACCTGCAACAGCAAATCTTGATGGTAAACCATTTTGTTGAACATGCTTTGCATTTTAATAATGATAATTTAACTTATTTTTATTTAGTTGACTTAAAAGTAAAATTTTATTACAGAATCACTCCAGAATGTAGAGCCAAAGAAAAATCCACTTGAGTATCCAGACTACTTTCAAGTTCATAACTTGTTCACTGTTAAGGATTTATTTGATGCTCGTGTACATTTTGGGCATAAAGAAGGATCACTCAATGATTACATGAGGCCCTACATATATGGGTCTAGACTTGGTCATTTAATTTTTGATTTGGATGTGACAGCAGAGCATTTGCGCAAAGCTTTAAACTTTACTGCGCACATTGCCTATAGAGGTGGCATAATTTGTTTTTTCAATAGAAATGCTTTGAATGCACATCTAGTTGAAAAAACAGCTCTTGAATGTGGGGAATATGCCCATACACGGTTTTGGAGAGGTGGTATTTTTACCAATGCCAATAATCAATTTGGGGCAGTAACAAGATTACCTGATTTGTGCATATTCTTGAACACACAGAATAACATTTTGAATCAGCATACAGCTGTCAGAGATAGTGCTAAAATGCTCATTCCAACCATTGGGATTGTTGACTCAAATTGTAACCCCAACCTGATCACTTATCCTATACCAGGAAACGATGATTCTCCACATGCCATAGAACTATATTGCAAAATATTTAAGGAAGCTATAATGAGAGGTAAAACTGAGAGAATGAAATTTTTACAAGAAAATGTATAAAGGTGTAATTATATTGTAGTGGTTAAATAAAACATAGATTTAAATGAAATAATTGTTTATTTTAATTTTATTGAGTTAATTTTTTAGTACCAAATAGTCAATTTGAATTAATAATATCACAATAAAAAGGTATAAACTAATAATATGTAACAATATGAATTAACATAACAATAAATGATGCTTTAAAATTTATATTATACATCCACTGTGTTTGGCAATATTATGGTACTTAACCCGGCGAGAGTGTGGTGAAAAAATGTAACAAGGAGTATGTGGCAGGGTATGACATACCCGTTTACAAAATTGGTTGTAAAACTTGGTACTTAACAAAAAAGGATTATTTTAATTATTTTTTATTATAATAAGACTTCAACACAATGTATTTAAAATATAACATCTGTGCCATTTTGATAATTTCTATATTTAACTTTACTTGAAATAAATTACTATGAATTTTCAACAAAAATTTTTAAACTCTCAAAAAAACTAAAAAGGAACTAAACAAAAAAAGTTTTATGTAAAAAAACTTAGAAATATGCTAGAACATGAAATAAGCAACTAAATAAACTAAAAAAACACAGCAAAAAATCTTAGAATATCTTAGGAACTGGAGTTAAAATCAGTGCAGTTTTCGCAAAGAAAAGTTGCATGCTCCATACAGATAGCCTTTCTACAGCTTGCACATGCGTATTTTGTCTTCCGATCCTTTTTGTAAGGGCAATCTCCGCATCTTACATAACGACCAGGAACATTTTGAGTCAATGAAACTGGTTTGTTGATCTGGGAAGATATTCTCTGACGTAAATGGGTTGGAAATTTTTTTTGGTCCTTTCGCAACTTCAGGTGTTCCTAAACTAAAGCCAAGCCTAAGTGAAATCGGTGCGTTTAGTGTCTTTGCCCTGATTTTCACAAAAATAATATTTGCATTTACGGCAGCTATATTCAAAATCCCGTAAAAAAATAGTCATAGGCCAGCGCTTGATATTACGCGACACATTGTAACTACCACACAGTTCGTCGACAACATCTACTCCAGCTTTCGTTGAATTGTAGAATGTTATCATCTCTGGTTTTTTCTGGTCTCCTGTCGCGCTAACAATTTTTTCGTCGTAGTGAAGGTCATGACTATGACGACTTTATTCTTTTTAGGGGCATAAGAGACCATAGAAACATTTTGATGACCAAACATGGACCTTCCTGGAGCGAGCCGAGACGAGCAAGGACCGAAGTCGGTTTTCTTCTCGATCAACATCCATTTTCTATTGTAATTTACAATGAAAGGAAGAAAGTAACTTAAATTAGCAAAAAAAGCAATGTTAGTTTTTGTCACGAAATGTATACACCAGCTATGTGGCAGGGTATCACATGCCCGAACGCAGTTTGCAAGCATGTGACTCGAATGCGGGCTGCCACCGCACTGCGATCACGCCACTATCCCCTCCCGCACCCCTTTAACTCCAGCTACTCAAAGCAACAATACATTTCAAGGTGAAAAACAAAAAATACACGCAAATAAGTAAGATGGTGGGTATGACATACCCTGCCACACTCTCGCCGGGTTAATAAAAACGTAATTACAAAATACCTATGCATAATCACTATTATGAATTTATACAGTGGCCTTGGATAAAGTTCACAAAATAGCTGAAATAAACTATGTACATCATATTTTATATTAAGAAAAAAAAATTAATAAGTCTCTTTTTAGTTTACATAGGTACGTTGTCGAAACGAAAGCTGGCAGCATTGTATCCGTATTCCTCTCTGTAGGCGTATAATGTCTTATCACCGTAACTAAATAATGGACCATGCTCAATATAGAATCCCGTAGACTTATGTATTTGGCAAGTATGTTGAGGGTATTATCATTCAGTAAACACGATACTATATTATATTGACTTGCGTCTTTAGGGACACCTTTCGCTACGGAACATAATGTTGGAACAATATTCCGCCTCCAAATAGTAACTTACGATAATATAGGTAAATTCATTTATAAACATTTAATCTCGTAGTTCAGAGAAAATGTAAAATTAGGCGTACCAATAAGTTTCTCGTAGTAATTGATGTCACTGGTAGATCATGCATGTTTGGCGCGGCTGATTTCTGATATTATTTGTGCCGCTACTCACAATGTATTATTATTTATTCAGAGATATTATCACAGTTACTAATTCTTCACCAGCTACATTTCTGGCATCTGTACTTTACAAAAAAACTGTATCAAATTGCTTGTGCTGTTCGTACTTTGTTGTTGTAGTAACAGGTGATTATATTTATCTACAGTTCCCTCTCCTGTTGCTGCATGTTTACCATGCATAATTTTTGTTCTTATGATATGCGCAAAATTATTAAAAAAATAAATAGAAGAACATAAACAGCTACTATTATGCATCTCTTTTTAATCACGGATTATTTGATAGGCGTGCGCGGTAATATAGATACAACCCGTTTTGAGATGTTTGATGTAATGTTGTACATCCGCTCGTGCGTGACCCGTAACCCGCCCTCGGTTATATCAATGGAGCGATATATTCATGAGCAGGACTCTACTGCCTAAGCTGTAACCGAATCCCATGAAATACTTATTTTGATTCTAAAAATAGGTCTTAGGCTTTTGTTAACGACAAAGAGCTTCAGCTTGGTTGATAGAGCTCTAGAGATTCTACCAGCTAAGTTAAACACAATTACCATAATAACTGACAATTTTTTTTTACAACTAATCATATTAACATCCTTAATGTTTAAATAACAGTTGTATAAATTATTACTGAAAATAATATATCAAAATAAATATGGTTATATTTCTCTGGCGATAAAAATTACATATTTAACACACATTTACAATTTAGTTTATTTAATCTATTGTTTATATACTTTATCCAGGGTGCCACTGTAAAATAATAGACCTAAATGGAATGAATTGACGTTGAGCAAGTTTAACCAAGCAAAACTTTCCTCATCATGTGAGGGTGAGGATTGCTGTCCATTTCCCTTGTCTCCCAGCTGCCGGTGATACATTTAGAGGTACAAAGATATTGCAATAAGGGAATACGATATTTACCACAGAAATCAACAAATTTAATATGCTCCACACGGTTGTCGAAAAAGACACCTGGAAAAAACCAAACAAAAATATTAATTGCCGCCATTTATATCTCATTAACAATCACTTTAGTTACTAAAATTGCTAATCACCACTGCCCGGTTACGTGTAATGCGGTTAATGCATAAAATGACTTGAAATTTTAGAGGGACTTTAACTTTCTTCTTTTCTTTAACTCGTTGTTCAAAGTAAATTTAATGATACCTTTAATATTTAATTTATGTTGCATAGAACATCATTAAGTCAAAATGAAACTTTAAGTTTACAAGTTTAAGATAAATATATGACAAGATTATTTGGGCGGCTTGCAAACTACCCGCCGCGCCGCCAACACGCAGTTGAACAGTGTAGTGGGCACGTGGTACGCTCTAAATCTCTCCGATTGAGGAGAGACTAGTATACCAAGATGAAGGATTAGTTTGTGGCGGAACCTCCATGTAAAAAGTTTGTACATAGTCATAGACCTCACCGCGTTCGTTTTTCTATTTGATTTGTCATAAATTTTCACTGTCATTACTCATTGTAAAATATTTCTTAGCGAATTATAATTATCATATACAAGGAGAACATTGTGTTATTAATCTACAAACAACACCATTCATCGGCTCCTCAACCACGCTAAAAGTTTCTTCATCTGACCATCTACTGGAGAACACAAAATGTAATCTAAACATTAATGTATAAACAGGGGCGGACTAAGGCCTAGGCAACGTAGGCACGTGCACGTACCCAGGGCCCGTAATTTTTAGGACCCGAAAGTTAGATTTTTATTTTTTAATACAAAACAGATTAGATATTTTTGTTACATTAGCGAGTACAAAGATCAAAGAAAGTGTAGTTTTACACACATAAATTAATTCTAAATTACTGATAGATAATGCACTATATACTAACCTTTGCACTTTGGATTTACGCAACACTGAGCCGAGCTGAGATATCGTTGTAATGTGCTCGGTATATCGCCTGGTTTAATTGGTATTTCGTGTAGCTTTATTGTGCGTGCAGCCAATTCCAGAAGCGAAGTTGGCTGTAAAGTCATGTCACGCACGAACCTCACTACCAAAGGGTTGTCCCGAAGACTTAACTGCAAAAATAAACAGGAATAAAATTAAGTACTTGGTAAGACCACATCATGTAATGACGAGCTCGGTGGTCGAATGTAGTGTCCGACCGAATATTCGGTTTCGGTTTCGGTTTCGGTCGAGTTTCGGCAAAAAAGACGAGTTTCGGTTTAGTTTCGGTTTCGGCGGCAAACCTGCCGAAACTGCGACCGAAACCGAAACTGCATTCGGGAGTTCCCGCGCTGTGCTCGGCCATGTTCGGCTCGGTAAATTCCATCCAAGCGACGAAGACATTTTGCCACGTCCACGTGCCTAATCAGGTCGTGACTTGTTTGTGTTTGCAGTGCGTATTGTTTGATGTTTGTGAGTTTTCGTGTGATTTGTTTTGAGTTCGGGAAGTGTTATCATTGTGATATTGTATAAGAGTAGGTAGTAAACATCGAAAAATAATTTAGTATAAATGGTATAACAAACATTAGTATCTACTATAATCTATGCATTAGCATAGATTATAGTAGAATCAATTTTAACATAACTATCTGAATATTTTGTGGTTAATTTAACTCATTCGCTAATGCTGTACGTAAACAAACAATAGTCAGGTACTTGGTACTTACTATAGTCATAGTAAAAAAAATAGAGAAGTAAGACGACTCAAGCCCCGAGCGGGCGATAATAGCCTAAACACGTAGGGCTGTCACTTAATAGTTTATTCAACCGTCAAAAATACTTAGTCAATCTCTATATACAAAATTAAGTAGGGTAAGTGTTAGGGATCTGTAACAAAAAACCGGCCAAGTGCAAGTCGGACTCGGTTACGAAGGGTTCCGTACCAAAAACAACAAACAATCATGTTTGTTGTATGGGAGCCCCTTTAAATTTTATTATATTTTTATTATATTCGACGCAGGTAGGTTCTATAAGTTCAAATGATTAACGAACTTCAGCGCAGGCGCGAATCTTGCGTGAGAGCGGCCGGTTTTGCGTACGGCGCAGCCCCGACTAGCGCCCTATTAAACATCTATAAATGTTGTCAGTGTGTGACGGCCATACGTACGGGCGCGCTCACATACAAACCGCGCTCGGTGCGTTTGTATGAAGTTACCTTACTTCTCAATTTTTACTATGCTATAGTGCATTAGTGGTGATAATATTAAAGATTTAGAGTTTCAACGTTCAATTTTATTTTCTTTGGGGTGTATGTGGTTCATCAACATCTTTTAACCCAAGGCCACCTTCACCAGCACGCGGTGCACCCTGCTGACGTAGGGAGCGTAATTGTAAGCTACCCGACTGGGGAATGTACCTCCACCTCACAGAATACCGCAGCCAAATAACAATTTCCTTGAGGGTTGTTGTGTTCCTGCGAGTGAGTGAGGTCACCAGAAAGGAAGGAGATGCTGCGATGGCAGCGGGGGTGGCGGCGCGCCAGCGATATTTTATGTTGTGTGCGTTAATATGGCTACGGTAACCGCTTCACATCAGGTGGGCCATAAGCTTGTCTGCCGCCCGACATCGTATAAAAAAAAAATATAATTATAACCAAGTAGCAATTATAACGTAACGTAACGTAATTATAAGAAATATACCTAAAAATATACCTAAAGTTAGAAAATTGTTTCGTAAAAGTTTCGGTTTCGGTTTCGGTTTCGGCCGAAACTGAGACCGTTGCCGAAATTCGGTTTCGGTTTCGGTTTCGGTCGTAAAAACCAGTTTCGGTCGGACACTAGTCGAATGGTTAGCAATCGCCACTTTGACTCCGAGGTCGCGGGTTCGATTCCCGCACAAGACAAACATTTGTGTGCATGAACATGTCTGTTTGTCTTTGAATGGATGTTTTCTATGTATTATAAATATGTATTTAAGTACATATAGCAGTTGTCTATAAGTACCCAAACACAAGCTATTCGCTTAATTTGAGACTAGAATTTTTCTGGACAATTTACACAGCGCCAGCTGTTGTGTAAATTGTCCAGAAATATTTATTATTTCATTTTTTATGTAATAGTTTTATTAGAAAATCCATTTTTATTACGATTTATGCATCAAATGTAGGTAAATAGGTAGGTATTATAATATCGAATAAAACATTGTTATTTATTCGATGTTATATATTACGATATAATAATAGGCTATTTGACAATATTCAAGAATTGAATAAATTATTTAACAATATCGTAAAATACACAAAACTATAAAGATCTGCAAACTTTCATTCTACTTTCTTCCGTCCAACTTATTTTAGGGTCGCGCAAAGTTTAGCGGGAAAGTCTATTTTAAAAGTATGAAATTATTAAAAAATAATATTTCCATTGGAGAAACAATAAAAAATACTATAACTTTTATTATGATACTAATTACATAAACGTAATTTTTAACATATTAGCTGTCGTACAAATTTCTGATTTGATGCATACAAAATACAAACCAGTGACGTCATAACTCAGTAGCCATTTGTATGGAGCGTTTTCGAGAAAGTACAAAATTGTGATTTTCAAATTGACATATCTCGAGAGATTTTTGTGCTATCGAAGTAATTCTTTCACCTAAGGTTATATTATTGAGACGTCCCTACATATCAAACCGAAAAAAATGTTGTTCAAATAGCCTATTATAGGACATTTGTTTTTGTCAACCCTTATTCATCCCACTACTGGGATATGGGTCTCCCCTCAATCGAAAGGGTTTAGTCAGTGTTTTCAAGCAGCCTAAAGGTCACTGACTTGGCTTAACGACTGTCATCTAACGACAATAGCCGGGACCGACGGCTTTACGTGCTCTCCGAAGCACGTAGGAGCTCGAGATAAGTAAACCCATCCATGGACCGGCTACCTATGGGATCGATTAGACTGCCACGCGCAAAGACCCCATCGAGCTCCTGACGACGCCATCGAGTTCCTTTAGAAGTCGCATGCGACTCCACTTCCAAATGCTCATTCGTGATGTAATTTGCACCTTACGCCCCTTGATGTGTAAATTAGGTACTGTTACGACCTATTCTCATGCTTATCTATACTTAAAAAAACACAAAAATATCAGTCGAGCCGTTTCGGAGAAATGCGATTACAAACAAATATATAATATATGCAAGAACCTGTGGCAGGATCCGAAACTAGGTGTCAAAGCAAGCTACTGTTAGTCACTCAATAATGTTTCACATTTTGCTAATCAGTTCATGAATCTTTCACAAAAAGTGAAAACTTTATATTTCTTACATTTCCGGGTTTATGTATTACATATTTGTAATTTAATAATTTAAGAAAACATGGCAAATCGATTTTTTCAGCCAGAACTGGTTTGAATATAACAGAATCAGATTCCATCACGAAAATGAAATCATCCAAAAAAAATCCATAGAGAAATGACGAAATCCATTAAGCGTCCAGTTAAGCGTTCGGACGCTTACTGTTGACAGGCACGTCGTGCATACATCCCATGTCTACTATACATATACCTACTTGGTCTGTAGATTTCATCCTTCATAATTTTAAAGCGTTTTGATTAACGGGTCCTCGCGCCTCGGTTCCCTTGCCGAAATTGTAACATTAAATCCTAACATGCCAGAGTTGTTAAATGTAATTTTTATAAATTTCACCCTTCATCTTTTAAAGCGTTTTGATTAACGGGTGTTCTCGGTTACCTTGCAAAAGTTGTAACATTAAATCATAACATTCTGCATTGAGCTTATTAACACACCATCGCCAGAGTTGTTAAATGTAATTTTCATAAATTTCACCCTTCATCTTTTAAAGCGTTTTGATTAACTGGCGGCTTGCGAGCGTCTTCAAAGCGGAGCCGGCGCGCAGCGAATACGTTACGAACGCGCCGTGGCTGTACAACGGGGACGTCGCGGACGCGTGGCGGATACGCAACGTTTTCGTCGCGTGTTTGAAGCGGGTTTAGGACGTACAATACATTCAGTAACAAAATGGATTCCGAAAAAGAAACATTCAAATCAAAATAAACACCAGTTTTCCCTCGTCGGAATCGCATTCGCTGCGCGCCCGCTCCGCTTTGAAAACGCTCGTAAGCAGCTAGATGATAAGGCCCTAAATCCTTACTTTCTGCAATGAGCTCATTAACAACAACACCAGTGTTGTAAAATGTCTTAAAAATTACATTTTACAACTCTTTTTTTTTTATGAACCAAGTTGTCAGACACAATGACCGGCACGAGCTGATTAGCTGATTATTATTACAGCCAATATATTCAAAGGAGATAAATGAATGCTCTCTGTCGCGTCATCGTAATAAATGATACGGCCGGCATGCTTTATCATTGAAACGCACACGAACAAATGACAATGCTATTTATTTTATCTACAGTCCCAATCAAAGAGCTATCAATGAGCATGTAGTTTTTGAAACAGTTTTAATTTATAAACATTAATTTTGTATAGTACCTACAAGTAGTAACGGAAAGGGTGTTCAAACTGGAAGGAAGAACGTAGGTCGCTACATAATAACTTTTAAAAATCTGTCTGTAATTAAGTCTTGCAAGTTAAATTTGACCCGCTTCCTAGAGTTTGCACACTTGTTTGGTTATCGTAACAATGCACGATTACAAATGCCGCCGCAAAATGGCGACTTATATTTTCCGCGAACCCCTATTATATGGATTACAAATGAAAATGCTTGATGAGCACAGTAAGTGAACGATTTTTAGTTCTTTTTATGCTTCTTCTTCTTCGGCAATCCTTATTTATCCAACTGCTAGGATACGGGTCTCCCCTCAATCGAAGGGGTCTTAGAACATAGTCCACCAAGCTGCTCAACTGCGGGTTGGTGGAAGCCAGTGTTTTCACTCTGAATGACGAAGGTGCTCGAGATAATATAAGCCCATCCATGGACAGGCTACGGTCGACGTTGCTTAACGTCCGTGTTCGATTAGACTGACTCGCGCAACGACGCCATCGAGCTCCTTTACTTATCTTTTTATTAACAACTGATAAAAGCTTGTTAGAAAAAATACTCTTGTTCTATACATAACGTGGGCGAAATTAGAGTCGTAGGTAAGTATTTATTTTTATACAGTCTCGCACGAATCATACCCGTGCGTTATATTTTTCGCCACAGGAGTCGCATCAATTACAATTTTAATTAAACAACAAACTCTTACCTCTGTCAAGCATGTCAATTTAATTATTTGTGTGGGCAGCGTTTTTAGTCTGTTCTTGTGGATCAGCAAAGACCGTAATTGCTTCAGATTGGCGATACTAGCCGGTAGCTGTTCTATGTGGTTATCACTCAGTATTAAAGCTTGAAGGGCGGTTAGGCGACCCACAGAGTCAGGTACTTCAACAATCTGGTTGCCTCCAAGTGCTAGGATCTGCAAACTTATAAAGAAAAAAAATATTTGATAACACCGATCGTCTTTTGAATGAAATTATATATCCTAGATACTCCGTCGTTTACGTCAAAGGGGAAAATAAGGACATCAATAGATACTATATCTCATATCTCTTTAGTTCATCCATGTAATTGCGCCGAACGATAATGCCGAGCGATATTGCCACATGTTGGCCAAGCTTTGAGCAAGAAATCACAGCATGTTCACTCAGTTCACGAAGATTGTATGCTCACTGTTCCCACAACCTAGTTCGCTATATGGAAGGGCAGTAGGTAGTATGTATTGATAGTACCACACAGTACCACAGAAATCTAAATAATAGGCAAGGTGCCATGTTGTTTAGATTTCTCTGGGTACGTTAACTGACCACTCTGCCATACATTTTAGTGTGGCTAAGTGGTCAGTTATCTTGGGAACCGACCGTACGTGCAGGTGATTGTTGACTTAAAGCTACAAAGATGTAAGTAAGCCACTTCCATCCAAGTAATAATATGATATGTGTTAAGTTTGTCGAGAAATTCTTGAATATCTTCAGACGAGCCCGGTGGTCGAATGGCTAGCAATGGCTTATTTTGACTCCGACGTTACGGGTTCGATCCCCGTACAAGACAAACATTGTGTGCATGAACATGTCTGTTTGTCTTAGTCTAGGATGTTTTCTATGTATTATATGTATGTATTTTAAAAGAAATGTATTTATCTACATCTATCAGTTATCTAGTAGGTACCTACCTATAATACAATCTTTGTTTAGTTTGGGACTAGATGACGCTGTGTAATTTTTCCTGGAATGTTTATTTATCTTCTATACAGACATAAATGTAGTACTACTACTTATACTGTGCATAAATAAAATTGTCATGAACAGGAGGCGAAGCCACGGGTAGAAGTTAGTAAATAATCTCGCAATTTCTCTGTCTGCATTATAGGGGTTTATGGGGACGAAAATCTCACGAAATATCCAATAGCTATGGCTAGGTCTCAATTCCAATTAAATTCATTTTCTCCTAAAAATACAGAGCAAAGATCAGTTGCTCAGGTAATTATCAGTACCTATCTGTGTTAATATTATAGTAGGTATATAAATAAATAGTACTATCTGACTACTGTGATATTGTGGTAGCGGAATACGACTGTTATCTTCATTGCTTGCCATTTAGATGGTCAGTCTGTGCTTGCCATCGACCTAGTTTGTGATATCTACATAAATAATACACAGACGCTACATGGATATCAATAGCCATATATGATAGATAACACTGGTCAACAATGGTTTTGTTGCCCTTGATGTGAAAGTGGTTTCGAATAATTTTATGCGTAGAATTTATAAAACTATGAATGATTTTGGAATATTGGCTCTGGTTTTTTTTTTAATTTTAATTTTCATATTAGACTACAAAACACAGAATGAAATAGTTAGTATATTTTTAAATGCCATTAATTTATTACAAAGTTTTACTAATGTTTTGTTTTAGTTTCTAATTAATGTACATAGAAATAAAAAGAGAAAAAAATCTTTAAAGCTTTTGTTATACATCAAAGAAACACCTTTTATAAGCTTTTCGTTTATATTTAATTTGGGGACAATTTCATGTTAAGGACCAGGAGTAATCTGCCATGACGTGACGATTCCATCTACCCTGATACCTTTCTTCCATCACTTTTAGGTCTTGGTGGAAGCGTTCTCCCTGTTCCTCATTGTAATATCCCAGATTATCTGGAAATCTATCCAGGTGACTGTGGAGAAAGTGTAGCTTTATGCTCATATTTGCTCCTAAAGTCTTGAAGCTTTCCAACATCTGTTGCACAAATTCTATATAATTTGGTGCTTTATAGTTAGCTAAAAAATTATTTTCTACCAACACAAAACTTCTCCATGCTTCTCGTTCAGCATCAGTCATAGCTTTTGTGAAATTTACATCTTTTATCAATGTTCGAATTTGACCACCGTCGAATATTCTTTTCCATACTCAGCTTAGGAAATGTTTTACAAATATATTTAAAAGCTTCTCCTTCCTTGTCCAACGCTTTGACGAAATGTTTCATCATACCTAACTTGATATGTAGTGGCGGAAGGACGATTTTTTTCTCTAGTTAACAGTGCCTCATTTATTACATTGGCTTTGGCAACTTTATGGATCCTCGCAAAGGCCAAACATTTTGTTCCTAGTGAACTGGCTTTGCTCTGCTGTCCCATAAACAAATAAAGCAAGGTTATTTGATGTATCCACTTTGCTGACCAAATAAAAAGTTCATCAACTTCAAAATCAACACAAACCCACCACTGATGTTCAGAGTAATTAATTTTTTGCAGAAGCAATTCAATATTTTGATATTCTTCATTATATTTTGTTGAATGGGTAATAGGGATTGATGTAAATCGATTTCCTTGTTCAATAAAACGCATTTTAAACTCCTTTTCTAAATAAAAAGTCGCCAATCAGTAGATTTATATTCACTTAAACCTATGTTTAATAATAAACACTTTTTAATAACTCGTGTTCTAAAGAGAGAGGACTACTTAACTGTTTGGTGTTTTAAATTTATAATAAACCAAATTAAAAAAAAAACTAGAGTCAATTAAATAATTTTCATGACTTTATTCGTAAACTGAGTACTTGAGATATATAAATCTGCAGAGATATCCAGGGCAACAAAAAAAAATTGATTTTTTGTTGACCTGTGTAATCATAGTTCACAATATGTAAATAAAATAAAGTCAAATACCCACCTTTATCTACGTATGACTAGACATACCTACACATTCTTTCAATTTTAACAACGTGTTAAAATAAAATATCATTAAAATAAAAATAATAATACGTAAATAAAAATTAATGTTTCTAGCGCAAAACTCGAGAACGGCTCGACAAATTCGGCATTTTTTTTTTCGTGTTTTCCCTATAGCACACGGAAAGTTTTAATAAAGATAAATATAAAAATTGCGTGGACAATAGTAAAAAAAACTTATATTTGACAGAATTAAGTCCGGGCAGCTAGTTGTTAATAAATATACATAATACCTAATTTAAAACACACATCACAGAATATAGCGTAAAACCCTAGGTTTGTGTTTTAAAATATTATAAAGATACTAGCGGCCCGGTACGTGCTTCGCTACGTATAAAGTGAAATACAAAAAAAAATTAATTGGAACATCAAATTCATTTATTCAAACAAAAAAATATTTTATTAATTGCTAGCTATTTTAAAACTTAATCCAAAACATTAGGATAAACAATATTTTTTGTTCCATTTTGAGCATGAATAAACAAACGGCTGGGGGTATCGACTCTGGAACAGGTAATATAAAGTTGAAGCACGTCCAAAATGAAATGACCGCATGAATGACATAACAACATGCTTGTACTGTCAAAAGTTTCAATTTGACAGCACAATCCCCAATTGAAAAAAATTTCAATTTGACAGCCAAATCCCAATTTGCAAAATGATCCGCCATTTATTGAATTCATTTGTTACAAAAAATGTAATAAATGAAGAACCGCTCTACCGATTTTAAGCAAACTTCACATAAACCATCTACTAAATAGTCCGAACAAAGCCTAAACATTTGGTTTGGATAGGTGAGCCCGTTCTTGAGTTATAAAATTACAACGAAAATTGGCATTGATTTTTATTGTATATAGATTGTATACTTTATTCGTTGTTAAAATAGAGAGACAGTTTATATTCTATTGTACATAGATATTTTGATTCTTATCTTGTGTACTTATGTAACTAGTCTAGACATTATACTACTAGATAGGTAGTATTACGTAGTTTAAAATAGATGGTATGAGGAAATCAGCATTTTATTTATACTACGTCGGATGGCAGACAAGCATAAGGCCCGTCTGATGTGAAGCGGTCACCATAACCATATAAGCGATTGCAACGTGAACTACTGCCAACGCAGCAACTTCCTGGTGACTTAACTTACTCGCAGGAACACAACAACCCTCAAGGGAATTGTTATTTGGCTGCGGTATTCTGTGAGGTGTAGTTATACTTCCCCAGTCGAGCAGCTTACAAAATACGCAATGCCTTACCTCTCTTTTCGCTTCGTTTGTCAGTCAGCAGGGTGCTCCACGTGCGAGTAGGCTTTGGCGCAGAGATGTTGATTCCATCAGGGGCTGCTTTTTTATACCACTAAGGCGGAAAACAAGCCTGCCTGCCTGATGGAAAGAACCCTCTATTACAACATCTTCACATCCTTTTCGAAGAATCCCAAGCAATGGTCTCTTGAGAAAACCTCGCCAGGAAGTTCATAGCACAACTTCATAGCGCGCGGGAGAGAAATCCCCCGTGGAACCCCACTTTACGCGACCAATCGGTTCCAAAATGTGAGGCTGAATTTTTTACCGAGGCGAGCGGTGCGATAGTAGAATGCTTATCAACTTGACATCATACATACTTATCAAAGGACTCCTCTGAACATAGCCCCATAGACAATCGGTAGAATCACTGTAGGGTACACACATAAAGGGTGACAAAGCCTCTCCTCAGCTATAATGCCGCCCGTAGACCGAGTCATAAAGTGCGAGGTGGTGTTTAGGTGCCAACGCCCAGTTAACCCAAAGCAGAAGCATTTGGCGCGAGTTGAAGTACTGCTTCGCTCTTTTGAGCACACCCAGTTTCTTTATGCGAAGTTTATTTGACTTTCTCTTCCAGATGACTTGATGAAACGGGATGCCGCTGGAAATCTCAACACCATGGCCTTGGGGTAAACCTCCGCCAACCCGCAGTTGAGCTGCGCGGTGGAGGATACTCTAAACCCCTTCGATAGAGGGAGACCCTACCCTACAGTGGAATGATGATAAATTGATGCCGAATGGTTGGGATATGGAGCCACAGCAAGTGATTTATTTTTAGCTGTGAACGCGCAGACTTGTGTATTGGACTAGATTCAGTCGCCCCCAACCGGATGCTTTATCTATTCAGTCAGAGTGCTCTCGATTTCCAACATAAGTCGTTCGTAGCTTCCACACAGGAGCGTGGCGGGGACACGAGTTGTGCAGCAGCAATCGTGACCCCGAGCTAACGTCTGCATAACACTGAATTCAGTTTGGACTGATATTTGTAGTCAAAAATGGTATTGACTAACGTTCTTTGTCAAGAGTTTTAATTTTATCTGATTTAAAGTTCAGACTAATTGTATACATATTGTCATAGTCCCGAACCCGACCCGACCCGAAGCTAGGCACGCCTAGGTTTGATTTGTTAAACCTCAAGTACCGCAACAGACCTCTCTTTTGAAAAGGTTATTTGAGGCAAGTCAAACTTCAGACAGGCTTCGGATATTGACTATACAATATACAAACAGTCTGAACTTTAAAATTTAAATGCTGGAAGCCGCAGACAGATACAGGTAATAGATAAGTAGGCACTGAAGTATTCCGTAGTAATAGTAGCGGCTCGATGACCTCGTGCGCTGCGCCATTTGATTACGCAAATCAAGCAAGCAACGCAGGTCGTATGTAATGTTACCTATCTACTTAGTATGTTTCCAGGTTTGTGTCATGCCAAAAAAACATAATATTATGTAACTGATGTAATGTTGTTTGCAATGGCTTCTAACTTTGGCCGTCTTATCATAGCCCAGTGTTTAAGTCAAAGATTATGTCAATCATTCAATATTACTATAGCTAGTAGGAGCTTAAAAGTTTTTGGTTCAAGTGTACTGTCCCATTGCAGTAGAATGGTGGCTCCTACGTGCTTCGGACGTCAAGTTAAGCCGTCGGTACCTAGCTTAGCTTCGCCAACCCGCAGTTGAGTTGAAAAAAAATATACTTATTTGGTTGAAATTAGACTTAGGTAGTTTTGTAAGCTGTTGAATTATAATATCCCATTTATGCGTGGTGTCGTAAAAGGTTCTAATTTGTAGTTTTGCTTCGATGGTTTTGCTCAAACGCGTAGGTATTTAAATTTTAGTCAGTTGCGTATCTGGTTATCTGGACATATACATATTGTATTTGGCCATATGCGTAATTGGTAAAATTCGTATATTGGACTTTTGCTTTGGCCTAAGGCCAATGTAACCGACGGCTATCATCTGAGGCTATCTAGGGTACCAAGTTTGCGATACCATTGAATATAATTAGCTACAAAAGCATACGAAACAGTACAAATAAAAACAATGACTGAGAAGAATCATCGGTAATTTTATTATTTTGTACCAATTTTCCTCAAAACATCAGAAATTATTGAACAGTAATCTTTCTGATTCGAGCTTATTCAACCTGGTCGAGAATACAACGTTGAAGAAGTTTACATTGCAAAAAATACCTACTTTTTTTGATAGCCTACTTTCAGAACGCGAACGCGACCCTTTGGAGTTTGCGAGTTCTATGCGGGGCGTAATGTTTTGGTTTTCGATTCATCCGCATTTCCTCTTTTTCTGTTCTTTCCTGATATGCTATCAGTTATTGACTCTACAGGTTGTTTACTCACAGGTCATCAGGCAAAAGCTTGATGACCTATGGCTTAAGTTTATGTTCGAGTTGAAATAGTTTTGGGGAGCCATTTTGAAAATTTTAACATACGATGCCCCTATTCGAAATCTACCTAAGTACCTGAAAATTATCCATACTTATATCCATGCTTGAGGCCCTTTCTTTACTGATCCTAATTTGACTTTTTTTAAATGTAGTGATGACTTGTTTCAATCTTTCGCAAATTTGGGACGATTTTCAGTTTTATCACATTCAAATCCCTATTTCTCAATGGAGGTAATTGTTTTAAGTGTGTGTAGTCCGATTTACATTTTTTAGGGGCTGACGGAATTAAAATTAATCGGGGATTTGGAGATTTCCCAAGATCTCTGTAAGTCTTTATCTACACTCCTCTCTTTTGGGACTCAAAGGCTTATATAATGAACGTCTATTAGCACGAACTCACTTAAAAAGGCACCCTGTCCAATTCAAATGAGGCAAAAAACTCGCCTTCCCACTCCCTTCCGCCACCAATTGCCTGTTCTTTTCTACACCAGTGCTTTTGGAGGAGGAGATAAACGTGAAAGAGTACCTGTGTTTAATGATCCTGTACCTTATGCCGAGTAGGTATATAAATATTGGGCATTATAAAAACCAATAATGCTTTGAGAAATTGAAATTCTCAAAAATAAACCGAAGGGGGTGGGGAGAGAGAAAAAGAAAGGGTGTCGTGGAGAAGAATGGGTGAAAAAAATAGATAGAAAATATCAAGAAATATGATATTTGAATAAGTTGGGGGAAGTATAATTAGAAAAAAAAAGATATGGGCCAGAACGGAAAGTGGAGCAGGAAGCTTTTGCTGTGGCTCCTCAATTCCAGAACGCATCCCTTACCATCGCCAAAAACATTGGGATTCTTGGAGATGAAATCTCCAGCGACGTCCAGTTTTGTTGTCACCTGGAGGGAAGGGTCACGCTGACGTCGAAGAAACTAGGTGTGCTCAACAGGGCGAAGCAGTACTTCAACCCGCGGCAAAGACTTATGCTTTACAAAGCTCAAGTTCAGCCGCACATGGATGTTGCCATCTATGGGCGGGAGCGCCTAGATACCAGCTTGTACCTTGTGAATCAATCAAAGGCGTGCTGTGTGGATTGTTGACGATCCCAAACTTACAGACGGATTAGAACCTTTAAGTCTGAGAAGAGATTTTGCGTCCCTTTGTGTGTTCTACGATTGTCCAATGGGGTGTGTTCAGAGGAGTTGTTTAACATGATGCCCAGTGCCTCCTTCTACAGTCGCACCGCTCGCTATCAACAGGGAATTCATTCTCACACATGGGAGCCTAAGAGGTCGCGTACTTTGCAGTTCCAGAAAGTTTTCCCCCGCGTACTGTCAAGCTGTGGAATGAACTGTTGAGATTTTCCCAGGAGACTACAGCATGGGGATTTTCAAAAAGGGAGTGAAGAGGTTTTTACTGAGTCGGCAACGCGCGTGTGATGCCCCTGGTGATACAGGCGTTCATGCTGCTTTCCATCAAGCGGGCTGCGGTAGCTGCTTTCCATCAAGCGGGCCGTAAGCTTGTTTTCCACTTTAGTGGTATAAAAATAAGCAGAGATACTAGAGAAGGGTGCAGAAAAAATAGGTAATTAGAATATACGAAATTTGTAGAACAAAATGGTTTATGGCGCGAGAAGAGGTCGACAGGTAATGAACTGATGACCAAAAAGATTATGGAATGAGTTTTAAAGTCAGAAATGTAAAATTTTAATAAATATAAATAAAACTACGGTGACGCCGCGGAGGCGCAGGAAAAGAAAGCTCTATGGAGAGGATACCAGAGGAGAAAGAAGGAATGTAAAGAAATAATTAATAAATATTCCTGAACCTCCATTTCTAATTTTTGGAAATTTTCATCTAATTCTGTTATGCAAAGCTTGTACATACTATGGTTACTAGATAACTGATATTATATTTATTATTTTTTATAAATACATATTTAAAACATATATACATATAAAACCTAGAAAACATCCAGACCAAGACAAACAGACATGTTCATGCACACAAATGTCTGTGCGGGGATCGAATCCGCGACTTCGGAGTCAAAATAGCTAATGTTATGAATTCGACCACCGGGCTTGTCAATATATTTAATCACAAAATTTGATAAGTTGGAACGCTAAAGGCAAGAGCGGTGGTGAGCAAAGGGGAAATGGAAGGAAACTACATTTTACAACAAAAAAATAAATAAATAAATATAAGAAGCCGTTAAAATAGACGCCTTAGAATTTTTAATAAAACATTTAATCACGTTTACATACCTGCTTAATTTCCATATATCCTTTGGTATATTGACTATATTGTTGGCACCCAAGTAAAGATACCTGAGTGATGTTAACTCTAAGACTTGCTCAGGAAAGAATTTCAAATTATTTCCGCTCAAATTCAGTTCCTTGAGGGTAAATTTTGAAGAAAAAAAACGTTTTGGCAACGATTCATTGGTCAGCTGATTATGTTTAGCTATCAGCGACGTGAGTGGACAATTTTTAAGCACATCGGGGAGAATGGCCAATCTGTTGTTGCTAACATCCAGTGTTTTCAAGCTGCTGAATTGGTGAATTTCCTCTGGTAAATATTCAACTCGGTTATTATAAAGCAATATTGTCTCGTAATTTTCTGCGCAATTCTTCTCATCAACAATGCCTTTCAGTTCTAATGATAAATTGAACGAGTCCAATATCTTACATGAGAGGTCAAGTGTCTTTTGTTCTCTGCTGTCACTGTCGCAGCTGTCCGATGTGTAGTACTCCATGGTGGTCTTAATAGTTAAAAATTTTGTAAACAATTAGCTGCCAAATATGTACATTTATATATAACTCACATTATCAAAAAGTTGTTTACGCCGCTGAGCGACACGAACCACAACCGATACTTAGGTCGGCGCACGCGCAACTGCTCTGCAGTGTTGCCAGCGGTCTTAAGTCAAGCCATAAATGAGGTGATAAGCTACATTTGAGATTCTAAAGAGCGGGGTTACACTTTTACATGACAAGTAAATTTCTTCTTGGTTGATAGCGTAGTTGTGTGTGTCAGCGTCAGCCAAATCGATAGCTCAATAGCAACGTGTTCTGGTTATTGCTCCTGGCTGTTGTCATTTCATCAAAAAGTCAGTTTAGCCCAATATCAACGTTAGCCAATAGCACTATCAGAACGTGGCTTTTGCCTCTTGAAAACACTGGCCTCCGTCAACGCCCGCACTTGGGCAGCATGATGGAGTACACATTATGCAGCCTCTAAGCCCTTTCAATTAATGGAAAATTAACAGTGGGATGATGATGGGTTGATATAGCTATGCTTGAATAGAGTAAATATCTAAATTTCACATAGGTTTTCCAATCCAACAGTCCCGATTTAATCGAGATATCCTGATTAAAGGCCCTCGTGTCCCGCGTCCTGACTCCCGAATATAAATAATCTACTTCACCTTCACCCCTTAAAGGTGAATTTTGAAAAATCCTTTCTTTAACGTACCCTTAGAATTATAGACCCAGCGGTTTGGGCTGTGCGTTGATTAGTGAGTCAGTCAGTCAGTGATGACAAAGCATTTTATTATTATAGATGAAGGTACCTACTTCATACATTAAACTATGAAAATTAGTTTAACTGGGTTTCTTTTTAAACATTTGGCATAAAGAGGTGTGGTGACGTCTCTTTGTTTAGATGTTTTACATTTTACAGAATGTTTCGGAAAAACAACTAGCAAAAAAAGCACAATCCCGCTCAAAAGGTTCCCGCCAAAATGTCGCTATAGATTTTTTATTACAAAACTTTACGGCTCTGGAATCAGTAACCTTTACAGCCGTCTTTAAATTATTTCTATCTTATTCCCGAGCGGCGTCAAGGACATGCCAAAATATATCGTCAGGAATCTGCTTGTTCCTCTATTACTTTCAATAACTCAAAAGTAAAACCAATAGTGGAATTTTTCTGCGACTTCTTGGAATGACTCGACTAGTAGAATCTTTTAATATATGTGTTTCAATGGAGGCTCCATTGAAACACATATATTAAAAGATTCTACTAATTTTATGCACTCAAATGGTTTCTTGTACCTACACTTTAATGAATCAATATAGTTATACATAAAATATGAAAATTTGTACAACCGCGCTCACCAAGTTCGGCGCCAAAAAGTGCTTGCCTTTGTCTATTTTCGACCATAGACTAAAGTACATCAATAGCACAGACAGTCATGAAATTGAATGTCTGTGTTAAATAGCCGGGTCTCCTGCAAGCATGTGTTCTATAATGCCATGTTTACACGCTTGGCAAACAACGACCAAATAACGAACACCAGCGATTGGATGTTTGTTGTTTGCTATTTGTGTATCTGTTTAGGCGAGTCTCCTACGCGTGCACATACACAAAAAGTGAAACAAAAAAAACCATGAGGTTCCGTTCCATACACACTGTCTCCTTCGCTGCTGCATTACATACAAAACATTTTCCATAGATTATTATTAGTTAAAAATTTCGCATTTATCGAATAAATTTAATGAAATTCGCATCTGAAAAATTCCGAATTTTAGCCCGAAACTTCGGATTTTCACTACGGAGTAGGCCTGCTGTCTCCGCCTGCCATTTACTTTTATTACTACATTCTATACAACGTGCAACTCCAAGTACGCAAAACCTCAAACACCCAACTGAATTTTATTGTTATAAATTGATATATGTATGTAATAATTTGGAAAAAAAAAACTCTTGGAGATATGAACACGTTTTTGTTTTCCTAATAATTTCCTAATAGTTTCTGAGCTCTGTGGTGCTTTCTTATTAAAAAGAGATATCAAACTGTAACAAAATTGCTACGATTGGCAAATAGGACAAGCTCGGTGGTCGAATGGTTAGCAATGGCCACTTTGGCTCCGAGGTCGCGGGTTCGATTACTGCACAAGACCAACATTTGTGTGCATGAACATGTCATGTCATTATATATAGACGCTGTACTGTACTACAATAGTTTGATACCGCGACGCGTACTATGCATCTGGTTGTATGTATTGTATTGTAATATAAAACATTTGTAAAGCTGGGTCTCCTCTCCTGCATATCTTTTTTCTAAACATTTTGCATTTATTTTCTAAGGTATCGCCACTTCTCTTTTGCCTCGATGATTGTGCAAAACGTTTCAAAAAAACACTTGCAGGAGATCCATTAACTAAACTGTAAACTCCTAAACATATTGTTAATGTTACGAATAGTATAAGTTAACCTTTTATGTTGTTTTATCGACAGTACATGAAGTTTTTCGTTATTCTACTCGGAAAACTAGATGGCTATACTAGCGTCTGTGACGTCACCTTCGGTGAAGTGATCGAACGTCCGAATGAGTACGAAAGTTGCCGAATGAGCGAGCGAGTGTAATCTATGGAAGGCGAAGAAAGAACCTAAAAATCTGTCGTTCACTTTTAGTGATGTAAATTTTGAAAATTTATCAAAATGTTATTGTAAAACCGTATTAGGGTAGTCTTATTTTCATTTTAATTGTACCTTAGTGATATTGTTTTGACTACTTTATCTATAACTTTGTTTAACGTGGGCAAAGTGAGTTTAGTGCGAGTGCAAGGGTGGTAACGAGAAATGTGAAGTATCTATGAAGTTCAGGATTCTAAGGCCGTTTATTTTATATCTATAATAATGAGCGGGCGCCCTAGGACCACGTCATTCGCCGAGGGCAGCAAATCCGTTCGAAAGACATTTGATAATCAACCACCGAAACCACCTCTAGGAGGCGTAAAAATTAGCAGTAAGTACATAGCGCCTAACCATTCTTTTGTCGGCCATCGTGATTTCTTTGCGCCTGTGACGTATTTCGATACTGACAATTTTAAATATGGCTGCAAACTGCCTCAAATCAGCTTACTTGCATGTAACTTGTGTTAACTCCTGATAATCGATATCAGTAGCATGATAGCTAAGTACCCAAGCGTTTCAAAAATGGCCACAGCTTTACTCGGGTTTTGCCACATATGCTTTGGCGTGTGACAGATTATAATGTCAAAATCAGTACTAAATTCTCAAAAGTAATGCGTACTATCGTGGTGATAAAATCTCATATGTATTATGTTATAATCTTACTTAGTCGCAATAAATTAAATAACCTTCAAAGTACTTTATCTTCACAGTCATAGGCCTTCACATGAAGTTAAGTATTCCAAGTAGGTAATTTTGGATTACTTTGAGGTTACTTTATATGACGTAATAAAATGAGGGCAAAATTATAAATAAATATTTTTTGTACTACTTGTAATAATATGCCATCATAGATGTAGGTCTCAACATATGTAACTTAAGTGTGTCGTATAATATTTCTTTACTAACTTTCGCCCGCGGTTCCGCTCGTGTAGAATTCAGGAGAGTAGACTATAAACCTTCTCTAAGGCTTGAGCTTTCTGTATAGCAAATTTGAATAAAATCGGCTCAGTGGTTTAAATGTGACAGAGGAACAAACATAAACAATTTCACATTTATAACTAGAATATGACCATCTTAAGACCTCTAATATTGCAGATTATAATTTTAACATAGTACACATCTTAAATTTTATAATTATTCTATGTTGTTCCTAATTTTTATTTGAAGTCATATTTTATGTAAAGCTTCATAGATGATTCTAATGTTTCTACGGACATACAAAGGACAGTTGGGTTAAATTAAAGTTGTGAACTATACATACATTATTAACATGTGCACAAATAAGCACACTGTGTATTTGTGACATTAGAAACAAAACTGATGCAATGCAGCATCAATAGTAGGTAGTAGAAGTATAGAAATAGATTTCCTCAAGGTGAGCACTGGTTTTCTGCACTGCATGTAATGGTCACAAGACACAACTGCAATGTAAAGTAATGGAAGTTGTACATAACTATGTGCAAGTAAAAACTTATATATCACACATTGAGTATTATTTATACTCATGAGTAATAATAATGCGTTTTGTGCACTAAATGCTCAAATGACCTTATAAGGAAGAGACATACATAGTAATCATTAATAATAACTTATGGTTATATCACATGGTTTATTTAAGAATTAAATTTTTTTTAAAGCATACTATCAAATAGGTTTAGTAGAATTAACCCTCTGGTGCTGGATATCATATTCTCAAAAGATTACATTCATAAACCACCACATTCACAAAACACAATATTTGCAAAACATCATATTCTCAAATATCATGATCTTAAAAGACCACTTTCGTAAAACACAGCATTTTCCAAACATAAGAAATATGTAACTTATGATAGGATTTATTTTTTGTTTTGTTTAAGAATAATTTAATTTTTTCTTTTGTTATTCTGTGTTTTGTGAATGTGGTCTCATAAGATCATGATACTTTGAGAATATGATGTTAAGAGAATAATGTTGTTGTGCGAATGTCATGGTTTACAAATGTGGTCTTTTGAGAATATGATAATCAGCGATGGAGAGAGAATTAGCTGTGTTCTATGGGTTTATAATTGAAGTGTGGGTGTTTTTGTAGAATAGTTATGTTTCCTTGATTGTCAAAAAAAAATATCTGACACTTTTGATAGGTAGTTAGTAGTGGTAACAAATAGGCAGACACTTTTGCATATAAAATATTATTATGGATACATGTTTTATGATTATCTTTCTTTATATTAAACAGTATTTAAATCGCTATAGCAGTGTATATAGTATTGTTTCACTTGCCATGAGTGCAAGACATTCCCTATGAGGCTGACATAGTTGTCCTTAGCTAACCTAAGGACATTTCTGTCCTTAGGTTTGACTATGAAAAAATTTGATAAAAAAATATCATGTAGGTATATAATAAAAATGTTAACTACAATTTGCAAATTTGCCATACTCTTGATTGTATGTACAGCCATGTACTTTTAGACTGTAACACTTCTAGTATAAGAATGTCAGATGCAATGTTACAAATGCTTCATACATCACGTGACTACTCAGGATCGTCTTATACTGGAAGTTTCAACTTAAGGACAACTAAAAGACCTGCAAATCTTTGATGGAAAATTATTTGATTTTGTAACTTTCAAAAAAATTTAGTAATCTTATCAATATTGTTCTCTCTATTTTGATATCCTTTAGAAGTGAAGTTAATATCTTTGTGATATGGTTGTTTTCAGGGTTCTGCACCAAAATGATACCAGCTGGACCCTGGTACAAAACATTCACTATCTGTCTGTGACCAAACCATCTTTAGTACAGTATTATGTAGACACTGTAAATTACACAGACATTGTTCAATATGCCTGCGCTAACAAAAACATATAAAATTAAACTTAAAAACTATAGTGGTCCTATACCATACAAAAAAGGTTTTTTGCTATGGTATTATAATAAAAACAAAGGTGGATGATGTACTTTTATACTGTATGTTAGCTAAACTTGTTCTGTTTCAATAGACAGATGGCAAAAATCATGGAGTGGCACATTTATGGCTTTGAACTGTTATAATTTTACTCCTTAATTAGGATAAACATGCATTCTTAATACATTCACTGTCATGTAGGTCACCAGTGTCATAGCATAGGCGCAGTTATTTATTCCGTTCTAATATTTCATAATTTAGGGTGTAAGTGATTCAACAATATCTCTGAACCAAACCCAACCTCATCTGCACATGGTCCACCCTGTTGAATGCCAAACGAGACTCTGACGAAAACAGAGGTAGGGCATAGCATATTTTTTAAGCTGACTAGGGAAGTGGCCTCCACAGAATACTGTAGTCAAATAACAATTCCCTTGAGGGTTCTTGTGTTCCTGCAAGTGAGTGTGAGTGTGTTGCTGATCTCCATGGGCGGTTGTGATTGCTTTCCATCAGCTGACCCACATGCTTGTTGTCCCCCTCATATAAAAAAATATAATAATAAAACCAGCAACTAATATACCACTGATATTTTATCTACTTATATATAAATTTTCTATTTCAAACGGATATCATTGTTTAAACGAATACCATAACAAGTTCATAGATATAAAGTACAAGCAGTAATAATGCTTTGTGTGTACACTGAAACTGAAATAGAAAAATGATATTAGAGTTCTGTTGTCAAGTGGAAAACTAAGTTAGGGTACCCAGAGTTGAGACGGTTTAATAAATAATATATATTACCACACAATGCTGTAATGGTCACTGATGAACTCTGAAGGTTTCAGGTTTGCAAATAAGCCCAATTCTTTTTTCCTGCCAAAGGTTCATACTACACATCTATTTTCCTAAAAAAATGTGTTTGTTCTCATTTCCACTATGGTAGTGAACATATTAATATAATTCATTACAATTATTTTTTAATTTTTACATTAAAAAACATTCAGATAATAAACTTTCAAAGTTCTCTCACTTAAAAATATTGTACAAGAATATTTTTCTTTTTAAACAAATCATGTGACGGGTGTAACGAAATTTATCGCGGGTGTTACGAGTACAAGTTAATCAAACAAAACCTTAAATAAATTTTTAGGCTTAATTAAGCCTAAAAATATATTTATGCTATAGCAATATAGCAAAAAACCTCTAATTATAATGTTTTTAATGTTTTTTTTTGTCTCATGAATTTATTTGTGACAATCCCATTACCTTATGTCACACTGAAATTGTCAGATTGAAATGCACACCTTTTTTATACCACTGAGGTGGCAAACAAGCATACGGCTCTGATAGTAAGCAGGTACCACAGCGTATGGACACCTGCAACATCAGAGGCATCAAACGCGTGCTGCCGAGAATGGGACCCTATAAAATCTTCTTCACGCCCTTTTTCAAGAACCCTATGCTATAATATGCTGTATCCTGGGAAAACCTCGACAGGCAGTTCATACCACAGATTAGTAGTACAACAGCAGTTCCTTTACTCTGGCAAAGCCTCTTTCGCTAGTCCGTGTCTTAGTTGTAAGCTGCCCGACTGGCTCCACCTCACAGAATACCGCATCCAATTAACAATTCAGTCGTGGGTTGTAATCGGGAAAAAGGAGTTTGTACTTTGGGCGCTGATCAAGGATTTCAACCAGGGTGGGACATTTTTTGTGCACCAATAATGTAATAATACCTCATTTTACAATTATTTTTAATGATTGATTACTTTTATTATTATGAATGTGTTGATATAATCCGTAATTTCTAGTAAATATGTCTTTTAATTTCGTAATTGAAACACCCGAAACGAAACATTAGTAGCACCTAAAACGAAATTCACAAAACATTCGATTATTAAAAAGAATGTGAAAGTGGTAAAAGAGTTTAAAAAAATTCAGGAAAATTCCTGAATCGCGTTTGAATACTGATGGTCAGGTACTGGCCATGTAACGCCCGATACAGCTACTTATTTAAACACTACGCTCTCATATTTTAGTAATAGTTTAAGATAAGAAAATAATATTATAGAAGTAGACGATTTAATTGTTATAATAATTAGAATGTTGCTTTATATAACTTTGAATAAAACCTCCTATAAATGCCTTTAGATGTGACACCCGAAACCATGAAATGATGAAATGACCCTCCAAGGATTTCTTTGTAAATAAATAATGCTCACTTCTCAGTATCATTTCGTATTAAAAAACAGTACGTATTAAGTATGTAGGTCAAAACACAATATTCCCATCGAAACACACTATTCCCATAATGTTCATTTAATCAAATTATTGTAATATTTGTGACGTGTTGAATGTATATGATATCAACATACAAAATTACAATCAGTATTTTTTGACTAAATTTAACAAAATTATTATTTTGAACAAATTTCTCGAAGAATTAATGGCGCGTGTGTCCAATCGATCTACGCTATGTAATTAATTAAGCAATGCCGACCATTTTTCTGACTACGGTTGGGTTTATTTAGATCAGTGGTTCCCATCCATTTTTAGTTCAGGGAATACAACAGGGTTTTTTGTTGGGTATAAGGACCTCAGCTGTCATTGAAATCCATTATACTATAACTCGCGATGATGGTGTTGTGTACGGATCTTAATTTAGCTCTTGCGGATCACGCGAACCACTAATGGACCACTGGTTGATGACCCCTAATTTAGATCGAGCTCCTCAGTGCGTCGGTGAAAACACTAGGCCGTCGGTCCTGGTTTTTGCCATAGATTACAATCAGTGGTTATATATTAAATTTTACTGCACATTTATATGAAATAAATAAATGATAGCTAATTATTATGTATACATCAACTTTGATTTTTTGGTTGGAACTAAGGTGTTAGTTTTGCTCCAGATCGAAGCTTGTACAGTAAAGAGCAGATCATGCTTGACAGCTACAATAGGATTGTAAATCTTATTATGTTCGGCATAAAAAAGATACAAATGAAGTGTCATGGTTCACGAAAAATATCTCGAAATAAATTGTCGTTACCTATGGCTATGGTAGGGAGGGCACCACTTGTCGCCAATTTTAAAGCGTTTACACGATGAGCATCACCTACTTTACGTTGATGTGATCAATTGAATTTTGAAAGCCTCGGAAAGTGCGTAGGAAGGTACCTAGTTGTTTTGAAACGGAGTGATACAAACAAGACTGCTTTTGTTTTGAACTAAAAGTTGAGATTTTCAAGTACACTTCTGGACACATCTATTGGCGCCCACCTTGCATTTTCAGTTTAGTTTGGTCCTAGCTAAAATTTTATATTAGGTCGAGCAAAAAGTTTTTATGCAGTTTTGAACCTGGCACATTCATAATTTCATTCAATAGTCTTTTTTTGAATTTCGAACACAGAATTTAAAGAAACAAAAGACAATTTGGAGCCTGTTCGTTGATATCCAACAATCGAATAATAAGAAAACTTGATTTTATTGGTTTACTTGGATTTAATTCTTGAAAGTGATTTTTCTCTTTGGTTTTGCAACAAACATTACTTATTCTTAACATTAAAGTGAGGTTCTATCAATAATCTATGGATACTTCGCCTGAAGTCGCCGCCCAAGCTGTGGCACTTATCCAGGCCGGACACAGCCAAAGAAATGTGAGTGCTCAACTTAATTTAAGTCGATCTGCGGTCCGAAATGTTTATCGGAGGTACCTAGAGACTGGCGGCTTTGTTCGTCGCCAAGGAAGGCCACGATTTCGGGTCACAACTGAAAGGCAGGATCGATTCATCGTGACGACCAGCTTGAGAAATCGTCACCTTACCTCCATTGAGATACAAAACCAACTTCGTGACTTCCACGGAGTATCTGTGAGCGCCCGAACTGTTCGGAGAAGGTTAAAAGAACGCGATATGGTACCACACAAGCCAGCTAATGGCCCCAAACTAACGCGAGCCCACCGAACAGCGCGCCTTCATTTCGCGCGCACTCATTTAAATTGGACTCAGCAGCATTGGAGCCGTGTACTCTTTTCTGATGAGTCTAAAATTGTGTTACATGGCAATGATGGAAGGAAGAAGGTCTACCGATGTAAGAGAGAGCGTTTCGCACAATGCTGCTTTGAAGAGAGGGTTGCTTATGGCGGTGGCTCATGGACTGTCTGGGGCGGTATATCCGCGAGCGGCAAAACTCAACTTGAGGTTGTTACGGGACCACGGCTGCCAACATTAAATGCTGAAAGGTACATTCGTGAGTGCTTAGAACGCGGACTATGTGGGCCCAAATTTCCTTTTTATGCATGATAATGCAAGAGCCCATACGGCCGGCATCGTCAGGGAATATCTTCGGGATGTGAACATCACAGTTATGGGCTGGCCAGCAAGAAGCCCAGACATGAACCCCATTGAGCACATGTGGGACGAGCTAAAAAGACGTGTTAGGGCTCGTCAGCCAGTTGCCCAGACGATGCAGGAGTTGAAAACTGCCATAGAAGAGGAATGGGGGAGGATCCCTCAAAATTTCATAGAGCGGTTAATAAACTCTATGCCTAATCGTATGAGAGCTGTGGTAGATGCCCATGGAGGCAACACGCGTTATTAAATTAAACTTTTATTTGATAAAAAATGTTTTTTATTCAAAAATCAACTGCCTTAATCAAGGCACATACCCGACTTGTTAGGCGTAGCTCCATGTCGTGTGGTATTCTGAATTCAAATTTAAAACAATATGATCGAAAAAGATGGTAAAATGTATCAGGTTTAAAACTGCATCAATAGTTTTTGTTCAATCTAGCAATCATATTTCGGTAGGGACCATCGAAACCTAAACTCTAAGGTGGGCCAATAGATGTGTCCAGAAGTGTATTTAGTACATTGTTCCAGAATTATACGCATTTAAGCTAAAAGTGATAGTAGTGCCGTTAGTTTAAGATGTCGTCACACACAAATAATATCATTAATCATCCGTGGTTTGCAGCCGAATGACACCACAATCACTAGTGATCGTAACTTTGTTTTCAACTTCTTACAGATTTTTATTACAGTTAAAACTGTAAGTAGATTAATTAGTTTTTACTTGAGCTATAGTGCACTAATTTTAGCTGCACAACACATTGTGTTAAATTATCTTTCGTGGCATGATGAGACCATTGTACGGTGGTGGGAATTGGATCTTTTATTTTGTTTTTGTACTCTTGAAGTACCTATGTATCTATTGGTGTGTAAATGTAAATTTTATATTGCATCAATTGTTTTTGAAAAACGAATAGTTATTGCAAAATAATTGATACCCCTCGAAGCGTGCACTAGGTAATCTCCCCGAATGCAGCATGACACATAACTTTCTGATGTTATACCTCCACTGCAGATTAATCTTATTATATGCTAGCATTTATATCATGCTATATGATGTTCCTTAGTATTGTAAATTTATGTAGAAGTCGCATATATATAAAACACACGTTAGGCTTATAAATTAATAAGACACACATGTGCCTCGAAATCTTCTTTTGCTCGACAAATGTTTGCTGGTTTTATAATTTTAACAAAACAAAAGAGTAAAAAAATATTATTCAAGTCGATAATCACAAACATTGCTATAAAGATTGAAAGCCATAGCAATCACTACCAAGAACCTGTTCATTTCAGTCTAAACTTAACGACGATGTCATCGTAGGTAGACGGTACAAAGCGTACAGGCCAGGACTGCGTCGCCAGTTGCCGACTTATTAAAAATGCAAACGTGCGCTCCGTTAGGTGTTTAGCCATGAAGGGCTCTTGGTGAATTTTTAACTCTAGTCACATTATACTTCGAGGCATCGCCATTCCTCCGTGCTGTAACTTTGACTAAAGCAACGTATTTCATGTGACTTATCGGTTGCTTATTAAATATGATAATAGCTTTTTTATACATTTCTGAAAAACAAAAGCGGCCAAGTGCGAGTCGGACTCGCCCATGAAGGGTTCCGTAGCAGCAAGTAACATAATATAAAAGTTACGATTTACGACGTATTAAAAAAAAATAGTTACTAGATCTCGTTCAAACCAATTTTCGGTGGAAGTTTGCATGCTAATGTACATCATATATATTTTTTAGTAAATCTTAATGCGGTTCACAGAATACATCTACTTACCAAGTTTCAACAGTATATAGTTTCGGAAAAAAGTGGCTGTGACATACGGACGGACAGACAGACAGACATGACAAATCCAATAGGGGTTCCGTTTTTTGCTGTTTGACTACGGAACCCTAAAAATACAAAAAAAATCTGGAAATTCCCATGAGCTTAAGGTACTATAGGGGTATAAATTGTACGGGTCCCGGGTAATGTGAAAATATAAATTAAAATATGCGTTCGTTTTCTGGTCTAGAAAGGTCGTGGTGGAGTGGTCGTCCACGGGTTCAGAGCTACCCTTAGCAACAATTCTATTTCTCGATGGTGGTACTAGAACGCTGTTTCCCTACTACTAATCCCTGTTGCACACGCATTAAGAACGCAATATTTAATGCATGGGCAGCCGAACGCTGGTTGCCACTTGGCGACTTTAGTATTTGACTTTTGAGTCCGTACAGATAACCCTCAAACTCAAAGTATTCCATCATTGTCAGCATGTATCTACCCACAGCTGGATGGTAGGCCTTCCCAAATGCACCCACAGCTGGATGGTAGGCCTTCCCAAATGCTCTCCACCATATGCGATTCTCCGCGTGCACCCGCTTCCAGCTGCTTTCTTATTGGGGTCGTCAGTCCATCTAGAGAGGGGGCGCCCTAAGCTTCGTCGCCCCATACGTGGCCTTCATATTTCAGTCAGGCAGACAATTTGACTAAGGAGTCACAATCCTCATTTTAAAAGTTGCAGTCAAATCGTTTCGAAACAATCGCAAGTGTGCGCCGCCTTGCTATACTTTCTTTAGGTCCCTATTACTATCGCAAAAGTAAGTGTGATATCTAGTCTAAAAGACATCAACGTGCAACGTGCAAAAGAAATGCACGTTGCATTTCTTTTATTTGTTATTGAATCTAGTATAGCTTGCAGCACAGTCTAATTAATTTTACGAACCGTTAGCGACGTTCACAAGTCTCATATCTGGTCGACATTTAACACTCCGACATATAATTTAATAATCTGGGTCCCTACCGGCGAAGCTCAAGCCGATTATCATCGAATTTTTTGATTGCGAAAATCAAAATTCAGTTCAGATTGGTGGTAATTGTGTTTAGTTTAGCTAGTAGAAACAATAGAGCTCTATCCACTAACCTGAAGATGTTTTTCAGTAACTTTAACCTAAGGCCTATTTTTGAAATCAAAATATTCGATCGGAATCGGCTTTAGTTTAGGCGGTACGGCCCCAGGGCAGCGAGGTACATTATTGCTTGGTGACCGTAAGCTGCCCTACATGCTATACATATTAGAGGCGCTGAGCGTGTTGACAGATAATGGGGTAAAAGTTGCCACTAAATCCGCTTTACTAAGTTGTACCGTGCCTTACGAGTACAACGGTCTCCTCGCCTTGTTGATACTAGGCCTGCTACTCTGCATGTAAGTCCAAATTTCTAGGTATAATTACAACTATCGGTGTGCGGGAGCTACTTTCGTCGTGATTGGAGTGATGCTAAATTCATTCCGCTGTCTGACGTAAATTCTTAACGATTAATACAGCAAATTATTGCAAATTTTAAAATTATGAGAATTATCGGAAAATATGGAAAATTTATGCATTAGTAAATTACATAATTGGTCGACATTATGATAGTTCACAGCTCGCATTGCGGATCCGTGTTCCAGATAAGAAGGTTATTACAACTACAAATTGTCTTACAGCTGTTTAGTTATTTTGATAATAGGTATCGATCACTACATTTACTAAAGGTGGATTATCTAGAAAAGTAGGCTATAATTTATGAACATTTTATGAATAGGTAAGAAATATTCTCAAAATACATAAGTATTCTGTTACATGCCGATAACTACATATTATATTATACTGTTTGAAACTGCATAGAGGTAGCATTCGTCGGCCCTAAGAGTATCTGAACCGGCACCGAGCTAACTTGACACCGGAAATCCAAAATCTAGTAACCGTAGCCGATTCTGTAAGGCCTAGTCATAATGGTTTTACTTAGCCGAGCGGTTTTGGAAGTGCTATAAATGTGATAAACTAATGAGAATAGTTTCGGAATTGGGGTTTCATACACTGCAGGGCAATTCCTAATTGACAGCAAAGTAGATTTAAACTGAAAAAATTCACCTCCCCGCCTGGGTAGGACTTGAACCCATACCCTCTCGATAACCGGCAGAGAGCTCTTCCTTCTGACTTCCTTGACTTTTCCTATCAGAAAACTTTGTGATAGTGACGAATTTCTCCCATTCTATTTGTTGCTGTAAAGCCGTAGTGTGGCGTCATCTACCTATTAAGCAAAAAATATGTAATAAATTCGTAAGTTGACCGAAAACTACTTGACGAGCTCGGTGGCGAAGCGGTCAATGACGCGGCTTAGACACCAACGCTCGTGGGTTTGATTCCCACATAGGACAAACATTTGTGTGCATGAACATGTCTGTTTGTCTTAGTCTGGGTGTTTTCTACGTAAATACATTTTTTTTGTAAACACATATTTTTGAATGTATTAACAAAAAAAAAAAAAATGTATTTACGTATGTTTATCAGTTGTCTAGTACCCCTAACACAAGCTTCGCTTACTTTGGGACTAGATGGCGCTGTGTAATTTGTCTAAAAAAAAAATATTTATGAGTTTAATGTTATAAAAATAAAGACGATTTAAAAAAAAACCTACTTCAGTTGGCGAGCGCAGCTTATTGGTGGAATGCTCCGGAAGACGCTGCTGCCCGTCTTCCGGGAGAAAAGTTATTGCGTTACACAATATTCCTTAGTCACCTTGTACGACTTCCAGCGCAGAGCAATGGAGTGACGCAATTCTAATCTGCCAGCAACCACAGGGCAAATTTAAGGGTTTCCCTCGATTTTTCTGGGATCCCATTATCAGACCCAGACTTGGTGAATATGGGACCACCTCGAAATCATACCGTTTCAAATAAAAAAATTGAATTTGACCATACGTGCTTATAAAATTTAATGGTTTCGCTTGATTTCCCTAGGATTCCTTGCAATCATACCCTTTCAAATAAAAAAATAATTTTGAAAATCGGTTCACAATTCGCGAAGATATCGAAGAACATACATACAAAAATCTGTCGAATTGAGAACCTCCTCCTTTTTTGAAGTCGGTTAAAAATAGCTAAATGTCATCTGTAATCATGGGGTGCTATGCTTGCCTAGTAGTGTAATATTTTAATCGGTAGTTGATGCCACACTGTGCGTTTATAGCGGTAAATAAAAGTGGAGATATTCGTCATCATCACAAACATTGCTGGTTGCTTAGTTGGAAGATTACTCGATCAGTTTTCGAGAGGTCGCGGCATGGGTTTATGTCCTATCTAGCCGGGGGAGGTGAATCTTTCTATTACAAAAATAAAATGACTATGTAGCTTTCCGCTCATTGACCAGCACTATAACAAAACACAATTTATAGTTGCGCAATCGTTAACATTTGAAAGTTTTTAGGGTAGTTAGTCTAATTTGTTACAATGTTGTATAAACTTTTTTTATATATACTCCTATACTCCTTTCTTTCTGGTGACATCACTCACTCGCAGTAACACAACAACCCACCCTCAAGGGAATTGTTATTTGGCTGCGGTATCCAGTGAGGTACTTCCCTAGTTGGGTAGCTTAAAAAAGCATCATTGTGTTTTATTATTTCCACATCAAAAACCACCGCGTATTTGATGCCATGTGTCTGTCGGTTGCTGTTATCGGGTCCGTTATCAATGTCCGTTGTCTCACTATCACTATCTCTGTATCTGCGGGCGGCGGCGTGACCTCACCATTCGCGGAAGAATCGTGCCAACGCACTCTCGGTTTTCGAGTCGCCTTTCGCTCAGCCGCCGGTCACAGTCGAGCGATGTAGTCGCCACAGTCGGTGCATGTTGCAAAATTACCAATTAGTTCGTTAACCCACTTCCTCGGTTATGTGTCGCCTCGACTGCACTCTGCTAGCTACATGAATGTGGAAATATTCGGTGTGCCAAAGTGAACCTGTGATAAATAGCATTTCCAGCAAAGTGTGGTGTGATTTAAGTACATAATTAAAACAGTGAAATGATCATCACAGCGTGTTAAATGTTATGCGCAAGAAGTTAACGAGTATAATAGCTTGTTCAGTGGAGTGTATCAGTAACCTTCATGTTGTTTGGAAGACGATTACCTATTACAAGAGATGTTGCGACGGCGCGGGACTTACATAGTCAACGCCGATCGCGACGATCGGCGGAATCTACCGAAGTCTTCTGAATCTCCTCCGATTTTTATGAGAATAATAGGTATATTCTTAGGCTTCATATTACGATATAAATTGCGCAAATCAACAGATTTATCTTATTCTATCAATTCTTATCGTCGTATTTGTCGTTCAAGAGAGAATATGTACCTATATTAATGTATGACACGCTATAGAATCTCCAATATTATTGAGATACATTGATATTGTCGAAGAACAGTTAGTGCTTAACTAGATTAGCAAGAAGTGCAGAGTGTACGTTATTTTGTTGTAACTTAAATTGAAAGAAATTCGTTATACCCTTGGACTTGCAATAAGTTTTCTTTTTATTCCAATAGTATCAACGCTAACATATTTAAACGATTTTAGTAAAATACGTAAATTATTGTTAGAAATTATTGAGGAGGGCCTAGCAGTGGTTAGATGCAGGCGGATGATGATGATGATATAAAAATGCATTCAGTTATTTAAGAATTATAATGTAAATCTCACTTATGTAGGTTCACCACATCTTATCAAAAACTCATGAAGTGAGACGGAGTTAAAATTGAAAGAAAATCACCTCACTCCCCTCTATTTAAACGGCTGTTTCATCTATTACCCCTTTAGTAACCATGTCTTAGGAAAATAACTTTTAGGCCTGAAGCAACTTATACGTAACTATAATTTCTCTTAATTATATTGTAATTTGTTTTTATCGATTTTTTCCCGTAATTATGTTAGTATGTTATGCTAATTATAATTACGTGCTTATCGACTGTGAAAGGAAAACGCTTTAAATATGAAAATCAATCAAGTTAAGAGCCTGCTACATTAGTAAATAAACGTAAGTGATAAAAACATATTTTATTAACTATATTTATAAAGAAATAGACAAGAATGTGTTTCCATTAACATAAAGGGGTTTGTTTGAAGGTTGCTTCGAGTCTAATCGTCTAAACTAAACCGATTCAGATTGGAATTTTGGATGACGTAAAACGTACTTATTTTATGAAAAGGACACTCTAGTCTCGTACGACCCCATGGTAACGCAGTGTGCGATGCACGAGAGAACATTGTTTAACGAAGTTTTCTATTTACTCAAGAAAAGTATAACCCTATTAGAGCTAGAGTTGATGAGCTCTCAGAATTTGTAGGCTGAAGTTGCAGTGGGCAGGCCAGATAGCTTATAACTATTTTTATTGAGGCAGCCAGTATTTGGACTAATAGCGACAACAGATCAGCGGACACAATACAAAATGAACCCTGTATCTGGTAGTAATCGCAAGGACTCGATGGAATCGTTATGGAAGTCTCAAGAGCAGCCCTGTTTTCAACAATATACATTGGTTGAAAAAAGGATAACTGCACTCCAAATATTTCTTTAAAAATAATGCGTTAATTTAGAAATTTCTTCAAAAAAAATTTTTTTTTTCTAAAAAAAATCTAGTCCCGGGCGGACGCCGCTCAGTTTTACACCAACTAACTAACGTCGAAGATTATACACGTAAACGTACCTAATAGCCCCGTCACGTAATTGCCACTATTTGTTTAATAATCTTGTCGTGTGTAATCATTATTGCCGAATTGATTATGATTATTTTATAAACCGTTTTTATAAGTTCATAAACGTCTATTGTGTTTCTCGTACTTTTTAGGGTTCCGTAACAAATGTCGAAAAACATCACCTAAATTAAGTATAGTGGCAGTTCCCGTCATAGAATACGCAATAGGCGTATAGTATATATTAAATTGCCATTGTAATCATTATTGTCAAATTGAATATGATCACTTTATAAACCGTTTTTATAAGCTCATAAACGCCTATTGGCTTCCCATATCATTTAGGGTTCCGTAACCAATGAGAAATGGAACTGTTGTATATAAGTAATTGACATCGGTCACCTAAAGGTCTTCGACTATTTCACCAGGCCATACCATGACCGTAACCGTCTTATATACGTTAAATCTATAACACCCCTCTGTTGCGTCAAGGTTAAAATAAAAATTTAATCTGTTAATTTACGTAATAAATATAACATACGTAATAATAATATACTCGCTACGGAACTCTATTTGTGTTTGTTTCTGCAAGCGCTTGTCTAATTTATTTTTACAACTTTAGATATGTTACTTTAGTACTCACTATTAAATATACTCGATATCGAATAAACAGTAAAATTTTATAGACGCAATTTAAACTTGTACGATTAGATATTAATGTTTTACTCAAGGACAGTTTAGAATATAAAAAAAAACCGGCCAAGTGCGAGTCGAACTTTCCCACCGAGGGTTCCATACGTAGGATCATTATAAATAAAATAGTTCAGAAATCTAACCCCCTATATTTTAAGATTTATTTACAAATGTATAGTTTTGAGATTCATTCTTGTAATAGGCTTGTTGCCCATGTTACAAAATTATAAAAACTCTCTATCAGTAACGTAAAATACATAAAACTAGAACGATCTGCGATCTTAAAATTTTAATAACTTATGTCCGACGTGTTTTATCGTCGATCAAAGTTTGGTGGGAAAGTCCATTTTAAAGAAATGAAATTATAAAAAATGAATATTACCATTGTAGAAACAATAAAAAATTCTATAACTTTTGTTACGGCACTAGCTACATAAACGCAATATTTAACATAGCTGTCGTACAAATTTTTGATTTAATGCATATAGAATAGCATGGTGTGACGTCATAACGTGGTGGCCTTTTGTATGGAGCGTTTTCGGGATAGTCCAAAATTGTGATCTTCAAGTTATCATATCTCGAGAAGTTTTTATGCTATCGAAGTAATTATTTCACCTATATTTATATTATTGTGACGTCTTTAAATAAAAAATCGAAAAAGAAAATGGGATACAAGCCTATTGTAGTCTATAACGATGTTACTTTCCAAATTTCATAGTTCTAACTTCTAGGTCAACGAGAGGTACCCTATAAGTTTTGATTCCCTTGAGAATGTGTCGAAATATGCGTTTTTGCTGAATAAACGGCCGTATCTTTTTTTTACGTAAACTTAGCAGTTTCATATTTTTTCAACTTCATGGGACCGCAGACCTGAGTATACAGTTCAAATTTCAGCTTGATACCTCCACGCATTCTCGACTTAGAGGGCCTTGACAGACAGACAGACAGACGGACAACAAAGTGATCTTATAAAGGTTCCGTTTTCCTTTTGAGGTACGGAACTCTAAAAAACTAGAATATTTTGGAAATAAATTTCATTAAATAAGTATATTGCTCAAAGTAAAAATTTTAGTAATTATTTCATTATAATTAAACTTTGATATCAGTATTAGGCAGACTGAGCTTTGCTCGCTCTTCGAACATTGCGTTTTACCCGACTTGCGAAGAAGAAAGGGTTATGTTTTTCGTGTGAATGTATGTATGTTTCAATGGCACGCTCTACCACGTCTTGGCGGATTTCAAAATATGAAGTGTCATTAGATTCGTTTGTCTGTCGCATGTCGTTTCTCGGGATATAATCGGGAAGGGAGCTCACCACACATTCCCACCACTGTATCTCCTGTGTAGCCAGGATTAACAGCGGCGACCACCAAGAAAGGCAATGAACGATAAAGTCCACTGCAGTACAGGAGGTAAAACTACGGCTGCCTCGGAACTCACAACGAATTTAATCTGAAGAAATTAGTAGGAGTAGGAAGCTTTTGGAATTTGGCTTCCCATCTTGGCAATGTGAGAGACATAGCATGTAATTATAATAAATAGTAATTAATAATAAATTGATATGGCAAATAAGGCATTAAAAACCTAAAGAGATGGCTAGTTAAGTGAAGCTCAACTGCCGTGCACCACGGATTTTAAATATCTAACACTATTGGGGATCTAAAACAACTAATTTGTTTTAACAAAAAATTGATATGGCAAATAAGGCATAAAAATCTAAAGAGATGGCTAGTCAAGTGAAGCTCAACTGCCGTGCACCACGGATTTTAACACATGGGCTGAAAAGTCCCGGGCCTAACAAAGAAAACGCGGTTTTTTTGTTCAAAATTGACTTTATTCATCAACGTAATCTCCATCAAGAGCCACACAATCATTCCAGCGCCGCTCTAACATTTCAATATGACTTTTGTAGAACATTTTATATTTTGCCTCAAAATAGGCCTCAGTTTCCGCAAGGACCTCTTCATTCGAGAGAAATTTCTTTCCGGTGAGTATTTTTTAGGTCTGCGAATAGCCAGTAGTAGCTGTGAGCCAAATCTGTCGAATACGATGGATGTGAGAGGAATTCGAAGTTCAATTCGCAATTTTTTGATTGACTTGTGACAAGGTGTGTTGCCATTAAGACAACGCACCGAAACGAATTTTTTTTCTTTGCCATGTGCGGTCGTTTCTTTACAATTTTGGACTTCAAACGCTCCAATAATGCTATATATATCACTGTTGATGGTATTTCCCTTCTCATTATAGTCGATGAACATTACACCCCACACATCCCAATATATCGAGGCCATAACCGTTCCAGCTGACAATTGTGCTTTTGGGGCCTTTGGAGGAGGTTCGCCAGTTGCTCTCCACTCAGATGACGTTCGTTTTGATTCCGGAGTAAAGTGATGGATCCATGTTTCATCCATTGTCACATATCGACGGAAAAATTCCGATTTGTTACGTTTAAACATGGCCAAACACTGCTCAGAATCATCAGCACGTTCATGTTTTTGGTCAACAGAGAGCAACCGCGGCACCCACTTTGAACATAGCTCTCTTATAATCAAATGTCCATGCAATATAAAGCTAACACGTTCTTTTGATATCTTTACGATGTCAGCTAACTCACGCAACTTCACTTTTCGATCATTCAAAGTGATTTTTTTTGATTTTTTGAAGTTTTTTGGTTTTACCGCCTCATTTGGACGTCCACTGCGTTCTGCATCATCGGTGTCTCTACGACCACTTTTGTAGGCAGCAAACCAACGTTTTTTGGTTGTTTCTCATGAAGCAGAATCCTTATGATACTTTTCAAGCCATTTCTTCGACTAAGCGGTATTTTCTCCCATCAAGAAGCAGTGTAAAGCATGAAATTGTTTTTCATCCATTGTTTTGAAAATAACAAAAGTAGTGTCACTCTTAGCACAATAACTCACAAACCTCTGAGTAGAATATCATGAAATTTTAACAGCTCTCATTTGAAGGTTAGTACTAACTGAAAAAGCGGTGAATGCAATAAAAATTGCGTCATATATGTGTTAGGCCCGGGACTTTTCAGCCCATGTGCTAAATATCCAACACTATTGGGGACCTAAAACAACTAGTTTGTTACCTAACACGTCGATTACAATAATATTTATTGCAAAATCATCTGAACGCTTAGTTATTCTCCCTTGTTGCTTTGGTAGCAACAAGGGAGAAAATCTCAAATTATATATATTTTAATAATTTGTATGCATTGCAATGTTGTCTGAAATAAATGGTTTTATTATTATTATATATATATATAAAATAGAACATTTTCGGGATATAATCTCAAATTTCATTCAAATCGGATCAGCCGTTTAGTCCTAGTAACAAACAGACATTTCCGCATATAAATGTGAAAGTGTCTGTCTGTCCCCAGCAGTACGGATATCGCCACAATGCTAATTAGATCACGCTATGATTTGCTTTCCACAATACATCTATACTATATCCTCGCTTTCACATATATGTCGCATTATCAATAAAAATGCTGTCCATTAAAGGACAAAGACAAAATTGACAACAGCATTCCGCATCAATTCATAATAATCCCACTGTTTAGATACGGGTCTACCCTCAATCGAAGGGGTTTAGAGCATACTCCACCACGTTGCTCAATAGGCTATTTGACAATGTTCAAAAATTGTATGAATTATTTAACAATAAAAATGCTATAACTTTTATTATGATACTTAATATTTAATATAGCTGTCGTACAAATTTCTGATTTGATTCATACAAAATATAGTATGGAGTGTTTTCGAGAAAAGCAAAATACCATCAAAAACAGAACTTGTAAAAAAACCAAGTCTCGCAACTCAGATCTTCTACCGTCAAAAGTTATGAGATCCATGTAATACCAAGTCGGTTAATTTATTCAGTCCTTAGTTAAGGGACCTTCTGTATTAAGTTATTACGTAATTAGCTAACCTAACAAAATCTTATAGCGATCATATCAATATTAAAAATCTTTTATGTTTTAAATAAACAGAATGACTTGGCCATCGCATGAAAACAATGTATCTCACATGTGATACATATTATATTATATCAGATTGTTTAGTGTTAGTAATAAAAAAAAAATCATACCTCTTCTGCCATTGCTCATATTTCACATTTAAGTTACAGCTAGGTATTTTAGTTTTAAGAAGTTTTAATAATCAGTAGGTATCAATCTTTTGCCTATCACCCCTTCTTCATCATCTTCGTACATTTGTATCTATATTAGGTATGTTTTAAGATTCCATTTCTCACCTTCATTCGTTTTGGCTTTATGTTTTTTGCTAAAGTCATTTTATTTCCGATCACGTTGGTTTTTTCTTATACCACGTTGGGTGGCAGACAAGTATACGGCCCGCCAGATGTAAAGCGATTGTATTAACGCTTATAACATGAAATAACGCTCGCGCGTTGCCACCCCAAGCTACCAACGCAGCTCCTTCCTTTCTGGTGACCTCACTCACTCGCAGGAACACAACAACCCTTAAAGGAATAATTTGGCTGCAGTATTCTGTGAAGGTACTTCTCCGAGCGGACAGCTTACAGATACACTGCACTCTAGCTCTCTTTCGCCAGATCCTTTTTCGGCAGGGTACACCACGTGTAGGGAGGTTGGTTTTGGCTTTAAAGAACAGAGTAAGTCCAACTTTATTCGTACCCCAAAGTTATTCGTACTTGGTATTTCCCATCCTTTGTTTTGTCCACCTTTGCTATTTATTCTTTATTTGTCCTGACTCTTTACTTCTTTCTCGTTGCCGTCTCCACCAAACTTTCATTTCTTCTCTTGAACCTTAGGTAGTCTTATTTTCTTATTTTAAAATTTAGTAGTTTTGGCTTTCGGTTATAAGTGCCTATATAAAATATCTATCCATAATGAAGTAAATTCAAAATACAAATTTTGCATTATATACCTTCTCTGTCTCTCACAATACTGTAAGTAAACTACATTTCAATGTCTCTTCAATGCCTTTAATCTCCTTGTTTTTCTTGCGAGTTTCTAGTTCCACTTATTTTGCGCGACTTTTACCCTGATTTACGCGTAAACACACGACTAGCGTCATAACCATGGCCTTCCTTGGAAACACGCCCAGATTATTTAAACAATATCCCAGTCTAACGCATATTATTTAAAGTACAGAAACGTATAATTAGAAACGTTTACGTCATGTAAACACAAAAAAGACAGGTCTCCTAATACTAGGTATTGTAAATGTACCTGACTGGCATCTACCCATAATCATTTCACTGTTAGGATACGGGTCCCTCTTCAATCGAATGGATTTAGAGCATACTCCACCACGCTGTTAAACTGCGGGTTGGCGGAAGCCAGTGTTTTCAAGCCGCCCAAAGGGTACTGACTTGGCTTAACGACTGTCATCTGACGACAACAGAAGAGACCGATGGCTTAACGTGCCCTCGGAAGCACGAAGGAGCTCGAGATAAATAAACCCATCGATAGATAGGCTACGGTCGGCGTTGCTTAACTTGCGTTATCGATTAGACTGACACGCGCAATGATGCCATCGAGCTCATTATCATCATCATCATCATTCAGTAAATGTACCTACAGCTACTGTATCCTGAACATCCCAATATTGTTTATAAAACAGACGTGCAGGAATATCTGATAAGATGACTTGTTCAAGAGAGATAAAGAATTGACAGTTGAATATACTTCTTGAGCTATGATTAGATAGAGATATCTATTGGATATTTATGTATGTTCGGAGATGATAGTCCCTTGAAAAGAAGCCGCGTGGTCTAAGGTGAGCAATGCGTCATGATGTCTGTACGACCGGTTCTCTTATTATCTGCGGTCAGTCTTGCGACAACAGAGCCTTGGTCGAATTCAAAAGCTGAAAGCGTGTTCGGCCAGCGTACATAGAGAGAACCGCAAATGCGATATCGCCTTACCGTGAACAATACTGTTGACGACCAGTTTGTGACTAACTCACGATTAGTGGAAACACGCGACATGACTTGTTGCTGGGCAATTTATTTTAGTTCTTGTCGTTGACAATAATTATTTTTCATATTGTAGTTCCGATCTTATTCTACTAACGCAGATGTTTTTTCTTCAGGTTTGTCGTCTAGTTCATTTCCCTGCAAAATCATTACGTGCTAACGTTTAAATTAGGTTTATTTTATATATTCCATACAAAAATCAGTAACACGGAACTATTATGGAATTACTTGCGTCCGTCCGCCTGTCCGTTTGCTGTAACAAACTACAATGATTAATGGACTGACCGCATTTTATTCATAATATTGTTCCAATGACGGTTAATTATAGCATCCGGTAGTTTTCACTTAAAATCATTATGACCGTTGATGTTTTCCTTACTATGGGACATTCTTACACAATCGCAACAAAATCAATTTGTAGCAAGTCGGTGAAAGCGTATCTAATGACAAGTGGATAGCGCGTGATCTGTGACCAGCTCGCGTGACGAATCCAACAAACTTCACCAAAAGTTCTTATCCAATTGTCTATAAGTCCACGCCGCCGGCTATAATACTATTAGCAAGTAATCATGCGTGTATTAGCCAACTAATGCCAATTTGCGACGTAAATTCTGTTATAAAGATAACAGATTGGACTACGGGCAAAATTTATGTTACTGATTGCGGTAAATGGATTTTTTTTACAAACTTTTATTTAGTTTTAACCCGCTGTCTCTAATCAAATCTTGCAAGTTAAATTTGACCCACTGCCCAGTGTCCCATTGAAATTGGGGACATATGTTAGATTCTCGTGACAATACATGATTACCTAAATGTCGCCATTTTTAATCCAAAATGATGATTTATAATTTCCGCATTAATCCCTATGATGTGGGTATCAAATGATAGGGGCTCGGTTTTTGCGAAATCAGTAAGCAATTTTTAGTTCTTTTTTTTATTAACAACTAATAAAGACTTGTTTCAAAAGTATATTTTGTTCATTCTTGTTTTATGTTCATTCTTGCAATAAGGAAAACTGACATCTTGGATAGTACCACAGTATAAGTAATAGTACTACGTACAGTAAGGACTCTCCCTGCCGCTCTCTCGTATCGACCTCACCTCCCCTCTGAGGCGAATCTGGAACGACTGGAACAGTTTGTATGGCGCCGCTCGCACACACGCTAATTTACGCTCTGCACAGATGCAGTTGGTTATGTAAAGTTACCGATGCGACATTTGTATGGAGTGGCCGGGGTGTGATAGTACCTAAAAATGTTAATTTTAGTGCTTGTACGTCTTTAGATTTAGTGAATTGTACTACATAGTTGTTGTGTACTCAGTTCTTAGCATTGCGAATTATTTACCTCTTTGCCTATGACGTCGCGCAACGAATTATCACCGGTTGTGTAAAAAGGTAGACACGCGCACGCGATGTGGATGTGGCCGGTGGTGGCAGCGACGTTGCAGCTATGTGACAAATCGACCGTGACTCTTTCTACGTATTACAAGTCAAAAGCAAGCACACGTCAATATATAAAATGTTTAAATGCAATATTAAAATAGGAATTTTAAAAATCATAATACATAATAGTTTAAACTTAAGATGATATTTATTTTATACTACACCATTTGAGACCTGGATCGTTATTGTTTAGTGAGTTAGTTTTCAAAATTTCATGATATGTTGAATTGAAATAATTACCTTAGATTAGTCGATATAGATATCCAATTGGCAAAATGTTAACTTCTAGAAAAACTGCCGTGACATTAAATGCCCGATTCTGAAAATGGACAATTCGTGAAAAGCACCGCTTTATATAAATAATTTAAGTAAATATTGAAGTATGGTTTAATCTTTTATTTATTTTATGGTTTAATTTACATTATTTTTCTGTTAATTTAATAATTGAATGACAAAAGAATATATTTTATTGATTTCCATAATTGATGTTTTTGTGAAATAGCCTTTTCAAGACTATTTTTCTTAAAATACAAATCTGTTCAGAAATCTTGGATTTCTAGATTTCTCTTAGGGATCTTCAGAACCGAAGTAGTTTTTTTGAAGTCGAATCTAACACAAATATTGATTTTGTACATATTTGCAATTTATTTTTACATTCATTAACATTAAACAAACAATTGGTTTGTCGTTTGCACACGTTTTTTATGTGATTTTAACCAGTCTAACAACGTTACTTATTTTGTTTGATGAGATGTCATTATCTATCATTATAATTATCATACTCTCGTGATTTAGTCAGCGTAGTGGAACCTTATTTATTACACTTATACTGAGGTGAAACCGACATAGTCTGCCAAATTTCTATTGGTAACATACGTGCGTCCCTAAATATTGAATGACGCTTCTTTGGAGAAGGCGGCACGTCCACTCCAACTCCACCATTTTTTTAAATTTAAAATTGTAACGTGAGTATTTTGCTACACTAACATAACATTAATGCTATATCATTCTTTCTTCTTAATAAAATAAAATATAATTATAACGAAAGTACGAGATTCTAGCGTACGCAAAATACCAATGCTTAGAACTATGCACCTATCATGAAAGTAACATGTGAGACGGTTTAGTTGTATGTCAATGTAGTTTATACGTAGTTAGTCGCGAAGTTTGAATTAGCACAACATGCTAATTGTACCAACTGGCGAGGATCGACCTCCACGGGGCGGGGCGCAGTAGTCGCCCCGCGCTGTCGACCGGCAGTCTACCACGACGCGCGTTCGCGTGCGATCCTCTGCCAAGCTGGAGTGTTCCGCAGGGCCGGTATGCTTCGACAATTTAGGAGTGTCAGACGGAAAAACCGCGGTGGCCTTACGCCCCGTGGGAGAAGTGACTGCGCGCTCCGAACCTTCACTCCTCCGTTTACTTGATACTGATAGGAGCGGACAGCTGAGCCGCGCTCGCGACCGACTCTCTTCTTTCTGTAAGAAACTACGACGTACCATCAGTGAGTGTCTGAATTACAAATACTAATAAAATTCCCTGTGGTTACTCGAGCAGTGATCTTCCTTTGCTCTTAGCACATGCCATTCTCAGAATCACACAACGATATTTTCGTGTCATTAGTGTATGTTCACTTCAATGTTCTAATGCTGCTTTTGTGTTTTGCCGCGACATGCAGGCGACGTGGATACTCCTAAAAAGACCGAGCTGGCATCGGATAAGAAGGCTGCCTCCTCGCATCGTAAGTGCTAGATATGCCGCACGACATTAGTTCAACAGTAGTTTCACAAATCCCTGGCATATTCACCTTCATTAATGTGATCAGCAATAAGCGAAAATCCTCCCACTGGTATTATAGCAACTGAAAAATTGACAAGTAACAAAATTAATAACAATAAAGTTCACCTATGTCGGAGGATAATCGCAAATTCCGTCCTTACGGCAATATCACTTCGTTTCCTACAGTATTTTATTGTTTCTGGTTTTTGTTGTTTGTAGCTGACTCATGTCTGTGGTACGTAGTATGGACTAATTACTGTTTTCTAATTTACTAAATCTACGCGAGTTTTTCTATTAACTATAGCAGCCACACCAGCTTACTTCTGTCTATTCTGCAAGTCAGGGCAAATTGAATGTATTTTTTTAATGAATTCCTTTTTTATGTGATAATCTGTTTATAGAGTAGTTTTTGTCTCTCTCTAAGTGTTATTACTGCATCGTAGATTGTGTTGTTTTACGCTCAATTAATTAATACTAATGTCCAGTAAGTAAGTATAGACATCATGTGCACTATATTTTGTTATTGAAACTTCGTCACTACGTGGTCTCGACTGTTCGGGCACAAAACACACTAAGATCAACCTGTCCGATTCACCTCGTGTAAAAATAAACCTACCAGGTGCAGTGAATTCCATAATACGATTTTCTTCAATAATTATGTCTAATGGCTCAAGAGCCCGTGCTGCCACACCTTCTCAATTTATAAAATCTGGATTTTTCTGTCCATGCCCCTAATACAGGTAAGAAGGATCAGAGAGTATGGAGTTTAGATTGTCGTGGCTTTGGCAGACAACGAAAGGTGTAAAAAATTGCTTCTCAAAATCTCTAAAGTGCAAAGTGTAATATAATTTGTTTTTTTCGGGATAATATCAGAAATGACGACTATCATTTCCAGACTATCTTTTGTCGTTCCAACCCCTTGCCAGACACTCCTAGACTTTAATAAATTGTAATTATACTTGCGCTATAGTTTGTATTATACATTACATAAAAGCTGAATTTTATATGTTATAATTATTGTGTTTAGTATCACTTGCCGATTTCTTCTGTATACTATTTCCTACTAACAAGGTATATTTGAAAATATACGGGTCTTATCATGTTAATATTACTTAAAATTTCTGTTTAATGTGTTCTGTATGGGAACTATGTTAAGTTCCTTAGTGGCCAGACAGTATCGATAGTTATTTAATTTTTTTACACCTTTGTTACCTGTTATCTGCCAGACGATGACGATCTGAACTCCATACTCGCTGATGGTTCTTAGCTGTATTAGGATCACAAAGAAACTTTCAGCTTTTATAAAATGACGAAGTCTGGCAGTCACTGGCTCTTACTCTCATAGCAAAACTCAATTCAACGAAAGTAACGAGAATGAAATGAATGTGAATTTGATGGAAAAATAATAGAATTTGAGTTGAATTAAGTTTCTAACAGTTTCAATAATTAGGTAACCAAATACATTTTACAAAATATGTACTGCTTAGTGTATGGTGCATTGTCTTTATTCATTTGTATATGAATAAAGACAACGCACTATACCTATTTCCAAAACATATAATAACTCCTTGCTAACCAAGTCACAAGTCGCCAGTTAAATTATACTGTCGCGTATAAATAAAAAAATAAAATTAGGGTAGAATCCGCACTGCGTGTTGGAAAGTACTTAGTTTTTTTAACGAACTGTTCATTGTTCGATATCGAGCCACGTAAGCCTGTGAAGTAACTTTCGAGCGAACGCATGTAGGTATAGAAAAACAAGAATAAACAAAAAAACACTTTTTTGTAACGACCTTTTATTAGTATTGTATTAATTTCTATACTCTTTGGTATTTGTTAATAGAACTAAAAAGTTTACTTACTGTGTTTCGCTTATCAAGCCCTTTCATTTGATATCATAGTTGTTAAAAGTACAAATTTATGGCGGCCGCTATATAGGATTAAAATTGGCGGCATTTGGGTAATCGCAATCAATTGTCACGAAAATCAAAAGAGTGAATCAAATTTCAGCTCAATTAGATACTGAAAACTGGATTAAATTAAACTTGCAAGATTTTATTATATACATTGTGGTGAAACTAAACAAAAGTTTTATAATAATTACTATTATTACTAATACATAATGTCTTCTCTATTACCTACTAAAATTATGCAATAATAACAACTCGACAAGTTCACAACAGATTGCGTCATAGCAATTTTAAAAATCTGCGTAGCATTCTCGCATAGGTCACATCAGGGGTTCTATTTGTATACTCCGACTCCCTTACAGGTTGTGTTCTACATGATATTAACACCTTCCTAAAATAATATATTGGGAACCGGTCTTAAGTAAATAATTAATTAAAGAATAATTTAAAAAATAAGAAATTATAATTTTAATGAATTTTAGATAACATAACTGGTATTAAGATTATCAATGGAAGAGTCAGCTTGCTTTTTTGAGCATAATTTATTAAATCGAGGCACAGTAGGTATAAATAATAGTATGTACTACGTAATCGGGGCAGAAGTTTTGTGTGTACTTTCGCGTTGGCCCCGAGATAGCGCCCCCACGTATCGTTAGGAAAGCCCTGGCCTATATGCTATGTCATTCATATGCTGTAGTGAAACAATTTTTGATAGTTGTGGAAACCATTGTTTTATATTATGATTGATAAACATAATGGTCAAGACATTTTCTGTATTACTTCGTGTGTGACTCTACAATACACAAATTTATATTTTGCTACGAGTAGAGTTAAACCAGATAGTACTGGAATTGTTTGACGATATAAAACTACCCAACTACTATTCGTGCAGTGGCATTTAGTACAAATACGTATGAATAGCAACCGCTATAAATAGTAACAATATTATATTTCTGTATGACAATTTTAAATACACAAGACAGGCGTATGATTTAGTTGTAAAATTATACATATCTACAACGGTTTGCCGAAATCGTTCTCTGCACATTTAAACACTCACGTGACAAGATTGTGATATAATTAAACTCAGCGTTTCTGGTACACAACCTTTGTAAAGAAAATGAAATTGAAAAACTAGTGCTTATGTGTGTGTTCTACTGCGAATCATAAATTCGATAAAACAACACACCATGTTCTCTGGGAGTGTAATCTTTGCCGACAAGAGTGGGACGGCTTGTTGAATTCCTTGCATGTCGCATCCGGGTTTTCTCGAATTTGATAAACAAGGTTCAAACAATGGCCACGTTTCTATTTTTTTATATATGAAAGGGGGCGAGCATGTGGGTCACCTGATGGGAAAATGTTAAGGAAACATTTTGAAAAATTGCTTAAAAGTCTTTAAATGTATAAACTAGAAACTTTATATTCGCTATTACTGAGAAAAAAAAAAATAACACTGCCAAATTTCGGAAAAGTCGGCGAAAAAACAATGGCATTTTTGGTTATCTAACGCAAAGCTAATTTATTTCGTCTATGTGCAAAACAAGAAAATGTTATTGCAGTATTAAATATATATTTTACCACCAATATGTTCCTAAAAATATATATTTAATACTGCTCGCAAACCCGTTTTTAATTCGAACAGAATTTCACCAATACTTCATCATATTATATACTGAAATACATCGCAGTTCACATCATATTACATACTTTCTGGAAAACAGCAAAATGACGAAATTTTGTAACAAAATCGGTGCAACTTTAGTTACGGATTCTTAAATAAGTAAGTTGTCAGTCGATTTTTAAACGACTTATAAAAAGAATCTGAGGTCCACCAGTTCCCGTAATTATTTAACACTGCAGAATGAAAGTTGACCGAATTCATTCAATTTTGTAACACTTAGTTTTAAACAGTATTACTTGGTTTTATTCAATAATTAATATTATTTTTTATTGAGAGTAGAATACCATTCTTACATTACAGTTAAAATTTTAATTTTCATATACGAGAATATCAAATGTGTTATTTTTGAGATCCAAAGTAGGATTCGAACTGAATTTTGATTACATTTTGGTTATGAGAATTCACTCTCGGGTTCTCAAGTCAGGCAGCTTCACTTGTAGTCCAAATGAAACCGGCTTCGCTTCTTCCCTTAAATAATATTTACGTACAAATGGCTGGACTTAACATTATATACATACGAACATACTGAAAGTACTTAGATAGAATGCTGATAAACAAGGGTGGAGTACGTTTGGGCTTGCGTCAGTAAGGGTTGCTATGTGGGTGTGGTAACGGCAAGCACTTATATTTCCAGCTCTTAGGGAGTGTATGATTGATACCTTGACACTCTACTCTATTTATTTCTAAATATAAATGTTCGCGTTTAGCAGATAATATTAACGGGATCAAAAAACTGTATTTTTTCTTTGCCTCTTCCCATTATTTGAGTTCGGACTCCTTGTCTTCATGCATCAAGCAGGTCTGCATTGGGTTGTCGAATTTGTCAGTTGGGATTGTTCCAAGTCCTAGGATATAGTGTACGACCAGGTTACTAGTGGTCGTCCTTTACTGGATAAAATTATATGATATTTATAAATTAAATGATGAAAAATAAAAAAATGCACGATTTTGACCGGATCCACGCTATAAGGACGATCACGGTTCATTCGCGGTCCGATCTCGGTCGTCCTTTACTGGGTCAAATTATTTGATAAGATTAAAATTATAACGAGAAAAAAAAGCACGATTTAGGCCGGATCACTCTAAGGTCGATCACGGTTCGTTCGCGGTTCGATCTCGGTCTAGTAAAATATTATTAAATGAAAAATAATGTGTGTTATTTATACTATCCGTAAGTCAAATTCCGGTCGAATTCCATTCCAGTCGCAATCAGTCTTGAAGAAATTTTACCAGACCGTGATCGGACCGCGAACGCACCGTGGTCGACCTTATAGTGTGGATCTAGCCTTATTATTAAGAACATCTCATGAAAAGTCAGTAAGTTTACATTGAGCCATATTAGCTCTCGGGTTTCCAATTTAGGAAGAAAGACTAAAAATCAACGATGTTACGAATTTTGTGCGATACTCGGGCGATGTTTCTTAATTTGACCTTTCGTTCATTTAAGAATTTTTCTGCGGCATGTCTACCGCAACTGGCTGCATAAATCATGAGGACGTTGCAGTAAAAGTGAAAGAATCTTTTGATAGGTGGTGCTACCGTGTTAAGTTCAAATAATGTCAGTTATCGATTGTTCATATTTATGAATTTAGGTCATTGAATCCGGTTTCTTAATTGAAAGGCCACCTGCGTTATAATTTTAACTCTTCGTCTATATTTCGATATTTTAATTATTATGAGAGTTCCAGTTCCATGTTTGTATTGGCGAATATTTAGTATTTCCAGCATGATTTGATTTCGTGTGATGTGACATTGGCATATTCTAAACATGCCAACAATAATAGAGAAAACTAATAAATTATAAATGGTTTTAACGCTATGAAATCCATTCATGATCTTGTCTGACTATTTAGTTCTATTAAAAAATTGGTAATTGTAGTCATTGTAACTCGAAACCGCAAGGCTATAAATTACCTTTTGTAACCTCTTTTGGAGATATTGACTTACTTTAGCGATATTTGAATTGGATGTATTACGCAGTAACTGCATGTTTAAATAATTATCTCTACCTTTTGCATTATATCATACAAATAATGTTTAAAAAAAAAATGCTATGTAAATGAGTTAAGTATCCGGTGCAACAACGACACAAGTAAACATTATTAGTATTATGTTAAAGATTCGTGTTGAGTTATTTTAATATGCTGATTTTATTTACTGAATGTTTACAAACATAGACAGTCAAAATCACATAGAGCGTCAATCTTCTAGTATAAGAAGTTCTCGCGTAGTCATGAGAACGTAGAGTAGGTGGCATCCGCAGCCGCTATAGGGCTCTTGTATGTACTACATTCCTCGTATTTTAGAAGTGTGTACCTAAATATCCTTTCATTTTATTATTATTATGACACAAATGTAAGTTGTGTCAATATGGCAGTGGATAAGTGTTTATATTATGATGAGGTTTCCCAATATTACCCCTAAGATGTTTAACGAGCAGATAGAGTTACGTGCCCTTAATCAATTTTCAAATTAAATTATAGTGCTCTCCTGTCGATAAAACAGAATAGATAAAAAATAACATTCTTTTAACCGAACTTCGCTTTATCTTGGTTTTCATCAGCGGCAAATCCTCAAAAGGCCAATTTTGCCGATTCAATTTTCCTATTACTTTCATACAGCCTACCTTTCAGAACAGTAATACTCTGTTATTATTATATATTGCAAAACACACATTTTAATACCTAATAATAATTACAACATTGTTTTTAAAACGCGTTACAAGGCAAAGTATTTTTGTTACTTTAAGGTATTTTATTGTTTTATCAGATTTTATTATATTATTTATGAATATATATTTTGTACACTAGCGCCGCCAATGAAAATTGGTCATGCATAGAGAGAAAATAAAGTTATGCTTTGTCTCTCAATAATATGACGGTGTTCTTTTATTACTGGTTCCCGAAGTATATTTGGTACTGTCGCTGGGACTGTCTAATTACTCTAGTAACGCGGGCGTAAATTAGTTCATTCTCTAATATATATATATATAAAAATGAATGTATATTTCCCTATGCCATCGCATCAGGCGTGAACATGCGTTCTTTTTTTTGTTGTATTTGTTATAGACGGGGGAAGGTGATTATGAAAGAAAAAAAAACAGAAAATTGAACGGAATATTAGAAAAATATCAACTTTTCTAATATAACTTCATGGCGTTTGACAGAAATGTCAGTCATTTGACAGTGTGCGCGAAACCAATTCGAATTAAATATTCATAGTTAGGAAGACATGTCATCGTCTGTACATAAGCTTATGTTTTTGTTTGTGTTTGTTTCATTTCAATCGGTTCATAAATAAAAAAGTTATATCAATCACATATAAAATGGTACAAAATAATCAATCAGTTGAATTGACTGAAACTTTATGAAGGTATTATGTTATTATCGTTAAAGTAAATAATACAATGAGAGAGATGCTTAGAGGTCGTAGCGCTAACGCAAGTTAAGCAACCCCTGTTCCGGTTCCAACTATGATGGATGACCACAATTGGCGCAAAAAATATACCATGTGGTTTAGTAATAACTCTGTGTGCAGAAATTGATCATCGCCAAGCACGACCTGTATAGACGGTGGTTGTTACGCTTTCACTCCTTAGCTACTAAACAAATACTAATTAAATTTTGATATGTATACATAGACGAACTTAGGGTGTCTTACGTTACCATAATAGGGATTGACATTGTAAAGTAATAACTACTACTATACTTTCATCGTAGTAAGCTTAACTAAGAATAACTTTAGTAAGATTAACTAATATAATTTATACAATAACTCTTCAGTTAAATTGATACGACGTCCTGCAACAGAACATCGTAGATAGTATAATGCTCCTGTTGTAGATGAAATTGCAGTAGTCATAATCATCTGTATATGGAAACGCAATGCAAATAGCCAGCAACGAAATCTTCTGGTTTAGCGAAAGAGTTATTTTAACTCCGCGTAATGATTAAGTGGCAGCAATAAATGCTGAAATTTTAAATTGTGTTTCGGGGGATAGTGTAGAGTATGTTTCCATTAACAGAGTAATGGAAGACGCAGAATCTGAGAACTATCCGGTAGAATTTTTAGAATCCCTTAATGCCCCAGAATTTCAGGCTCATAAGATACATTTAAAAGTCGGGGTACCTATAATGCTGCTTAGTAACATAAGTCCCCCAGAACTTTGCAATGGTACCAGGTTAAAAGTTATTAATTTGCCATAGAGGCATATGTCATAGAGGCAGAGGCTTTAACGGGATATGGAGCAAGAGAGAGTGTTTTCATACCTTGAATTCCTTTGATAGGTACCCAATAATTTCCCATTTACTTTCAAACGGGTCTAATTACCAGTAAGCCTATGCTATGCAATGACCATTAACAAAACTCAAGGACAAATGCAGAAAGTTGGGAGTGTGGATTTAATTTTATTGTTAGCTGTTTTTCGCACGATCAGCTTTATGTGGCTTTACCGCGCTTGGCGATCCCAGAAACTTATATGCTTTGACCCCGACGGTAATACATGTAATGTCGTGTACAGAGAAGCATTATTGTAATTTTTATTCATATCCACATCCGTAACATCGATATTCACATCCACATTCTCACCCACAACCAAGCGTTATCATTATATTGGAAACCTCATGGCAAACTCATAAATAAATTAATCAACTGTCCTGTCGTATTTTTTGCGGCACAAAACACTCCTGTGTGCGAGATTCGACAACGAGTAATAGTTGACAGTTTTATTTTTAAATGATAAAAGTCTTATTTTAAAATGAAAGCGACACTTCGCTAATTTGAATCATTATACCGAATAACAAAACTATTCGGTATAATGATTCTCATTTGCATTCATTATTTTTGGAGTATTTCTTTTGTACAGTAATTTAACCAGGTATCGAGAAAATTAATGAGTTTGCTAACGCTAACTTACCAATTATCTTTGCCGTCATTCATGAACAGAGCCACGGGCACGGCAAAAATGGACTGTAGATGGCGAATATTTCAAAAATATTTTTAGTAGATTTATAAATGGTTTATGTATGTCTTTCTCCTAATAAGTTAACAGCGTATCACGCTTAATTCGGCAATTTTTATATTTATTACGGGTTTTACTTTGTGAGGAGCTCGTCGGCGTTCGTTATGCGTGTTTAAGCGAACACGCAAGTTAAGCAACGTTGATCGTAGTCTATGGATGGGTTTATTTATTTCGAGCTTCTCCGTGCTTCGGAGGGCACGTTAAGCCGTCGGTCCCGGGTGTTGTCATTAGATGACAGTCGTCAAGCCAAGCCAAGGCTTGAAAACACTGGCCTCTGCCAACCCGTAGTTGACCAACGTGGTGCTCTAAAATCCCTCCGATTTAGGGGAGGCCCGTATCCCAGCAGTGGGATTAATAAGAGTTGACGACGACTTGTCTTACTTAATCTTTGTAATTTTTTTCTTTGTATTTTTAACGGCTTGTGTTTAACTAAACTGACTGAACAGATATAGTAAAATAATGAATTAAAAAGCACTTTACATTTAATAGTATGTTATAACCAAAATTTTAACTACGTTTTAAATTAATCGTTATCCAAATATTTATCATCTAGTTATCTTATGAATGTAAATTACTGCAGATAAATCATTGTTCACTCAATCAAGTAATGAACTCCTAAACTTTGACCCTATAAAACTGGAAAATGTTTAAAGTCCGAATTTTCATAACTGTAAATTGACATGTGAGCGTTTTTCATCACAAATCGACCGAAAAACAACCCCTGCACAGATTTATTTACATCTTGCATTATATATAATATATTAAATATCTTCCCAAATTTCTTTTTATTAATACATTGCTCTTTTTGGATTCCTTTAAAATATGATTAATTCAGATAGAACAAATGAAGCACAATAAAAATAATTTTCATTTGTAGCCACTAAGATTGTGCAGCTCCTGATATCAATAAAGTAAAGTTCAATCGCAAACTGTTAAAAAGCATACACAAACCCTCAAAAAATGCTGTATTTTCAAGGTATTTTTAGTATTCTATGTTCATTTCAATACAGAGATCGTTAGATTGAGTGTTTATATTTTTTATACACCTTACGATCTAAGCTACAATTTGATATTCATATCAATAGCGTTATTTTAATAATACATAAAATACCAGACGACTACAAGTAATACGAAGCTCGGGACTGAGTGTAACAATTTCTGTCAGTTGTTTAATTTGTTCAAAAGGATGGAAAAAAGAGCGTCTCATATTTCATTGATGTGCAAACAATGTGTGACGGGTTTTGTGTTGCTACTTTTTTGAACAAATTAAGGAATTGACAGCAATTGTAACTTTTAGTCCATGTTTCATTTCATTTCGGTGTCTTTGCTACTACATAATCAGATTATCTCTACACGCGCAAATGTTTGTGTTAAGCACTTCATGGCTGACTAAAATGACAATAGGCAGAATCGTTTTGACCGGCCTTACCGATTTAAAAATAATTTATGGGTACAGCATTTTATTTAAATTGTAGAAAATATGCATTGATAAAACAATGTTTATTTCAATTCTTGAAACATTTGCGATGAAGTACTCGTAAAAATATTATCTAATCACGATTCAACTGACAATAAACAACTGAAGATTGTAACAAAAATAGTAAAGAGGTATGAAATAGTTGAGGTCGTAGCAAAGAAGTTTGAATAAGTTTCAGTTATTTCTGTTTCGGAAGAATAACAACGAACAAAACAAAAAAATATCAACCAAATAAAGTCGCATAATGTACGTTCGGGTCAAACCTTGCCAGTCAATCTTGACCCAGTTTTGGTATTCAATCGAGTTGAAACTTTGGATACACATTGTCGAGGTATTCTCGGGAGACTAACGTGGGGTTCTTATTATGGTGCTGCAGCAAGAATTAAGGAACGTCTTCGTATTAAGGAACCTTCCAACATTTTATGTCTGCATTCACTTTTCACTTATGATAATAATGGTTATATCTTCAACGGTTAATAGCTCGGACTTATAATTTTGTTTACACCGTATTTCCGAATTTCGCGGATCGCGCCTTTACGCTCTCTTTCAGAATTTCTACTTTGCCACCTCGTATAAGGAAAGCCGACGCAGCAACTCCTTCCTCTCTGAAACGATAACCTTCAAAGGAATTGTTATTTGGCTGTGGTATTCTGTGAGCTGGAGGTACTTCTCCAGTGGGGCAGCTTACAAATATGGTGTACATTTTGCCAGAGCCTCTTTCGCCAGTCGGCAGGGTGCACTATGTGCACGTGAGGTTGGCTTTGACTGTAAAGATAGTGGTGAGCTATTTACACCCCAAATTTCTTGCAAATGCAAAAATACTTGTCAGAAAGCCGATGGTAATTCGCAAGTTCCAGTAGAAGAAAGTGAAGAACGAATCTAATATACACAGTCACATTGCGGATGATGTGGAGAAATTTCCATCTGTGACGTTTGGATCAATATTCGAGACGATGAACTCGCAAGACCCGATTCATCAAGAATAACCAAGTGAGCAAAACTCCCAAATTTTTGTAATGGTGCATTGCAAATAGATTAGGTCTACTGAGGATACCGTGACAAAAGAACGCGCTACTTACTCTATTTCACCGTGGTGGCCTAGTATAAGTAATAGTACGTACGTACAGTACGGCTACTTCCGTTCGTACGCTTTCGTATTGACCTCACCTCCCTTCTGAGACGAATCTGGAACAGTTTGCATAGCGTCGCGCGCACATCGCTCGTACATAGGGTTGCCAACCATACTGTTAAAAACAGTATTATACTGTTTTCTATGCTTTAATACTGTTGAAAAAAACTTCATTTGACCATAGCACTGTTTATTGTACTGCTCCGCATGCACTGGGCCTTAGTATACTGTTTGTTTTACTACGCAGCTTTTAACATACTGTTTTTCTTGTAAAAAAAGTTGGCAACCCTACTCGTACACGAGCTGCACAGACGTCAACGTCGTAGTAGTCAACGACGCGACATTTGTATCGAGTGGCCGGGGTGTGGTCGTATGAAAATTCGTTTTTATAAAACACGTTTTGGAATGAGACTGTGGTGCTCCGTACACTAAAACTAATAATTTTACGAAAAACTATTAATACACAAATTACTATTTATAATAATTGAATATACATAGAGTATTCACATTACAATATTAAAAATGTGATCACTTGCTTGGTATACTTCGCTATCTACCTATTGATATTTAATTGCTTCTTCTCCTAAAGGCTATTTGGAAGAGATTGCTCTACCATCCGGCTTTTCATAATTACATACAGGCTGACCATACAAGAAATCAAAAATATTGTATCAAGTCACGAAACATACCTAAAGAATGTTTAAGTTTCTTGTATGTAAATTTGTTTATATTGATCGATGGAGTAAGGAGTAGACTATTCTATATTTTTGTAAAGGCGTAGAGTCTGATGTCGCCCTATTTCTGTGAAGTGGCGCATCCGACCGTGAACAGTATGCGTTTAGACATGCTTCAGCCACATCATACGATCCCGGTTCCTTCTTGCAGTTGCACCATTCCATGGGTGATGAGCGTGTTCGTGTCGTGTTACGCTTATTAGAATCATCATGCTAAATTAGTGGACTGACTCATAGACGTGTGTAGTCCTTTTGTAGTAGGTAGGTATACGATTGAACCATGTTCTTTATTGGAGTGGTCTAAATTATTATATTGCAGTACTAGTAATAAAAAGCTGTAGTTTCGTAATTATTTTTGTCCCCTATTGCCTCGAGAGTGTTTTTCATAAGCACATTGAATTGCTCTTAACGTGTATATTATGTTTGTAATATTTTGTACTAACATTTTGTTAGTATCCAAAACCTTCAATTAGCATAAGACATAAACACCTGTGTCCTCCATACTTTTGTGGTACTTCGAAATCGGTTGCGAATTTAAGATGATCATGTTAATTAATACTTGTACGAAGTGAATGCAGCAATAATATTTTTTATCAGTTAGTCCGCAAATTCGTATAATTAATGATTGTAAACGGACTTTATTTTGACGTCAATACGTATTTAAAATTGCTTCCATAGGGAGGCAATTACAAAAAACGAATGATAACAAAATCAGGGGATATAGTTTGGTGTTGCAGCTACATATAAATCATCTCCATCAAAAAATTAATCACACCACTGGATAGATGAAGGAGCAAAGAATTTGTTACGCTAAATAAGGACTATGGAACATCGTGTGCGAGGGAGAGGGAAGCACTGCCATTTTGAGATAACTTTAGTGCATATAACGTATTCACGTAGAACTCACGGCCGTGTGCATGACACAGCCACACTTCATTTTTTTTGCTTAGTCTATTGGACCAAAATATTAGTATAGTAACATTACTATTTTATTATACTAGTCATCATAATAATATTATGTACTACAGGGTCAGATCAGAGTAAATACTCAGAAGATCAGAGTACATAGTACATAACTGATGCCTGGAAAGAATACCGATTGATAAAACTATACTGGCCACGTAAATTGGCTGGTAAATATGATTGTTTTGTTTCCGGTAATTTATGACATCGTTTCCATAACTCGTATGTATATCGTAATATAGCAACCAGTATTTGCACTTCAGATAGCATTATCGAATACAACCCTTAGCAAGATAACTGTTATCTTTACGTCATATAGAATACTGCTTTATCTATTCTTTGTAGTTTGTCAGTAAATTATATATATGATGTATAATATTATCATAGATTTGTTTCCACCCGCGTCTTTGTACGCATAGTGTTCAAGATTGTAGTCTAACCTATGTATGTTACCAAATTTTATCAAAATCTGTTATCGTCTTTAATTTAGTCCAGACATTTTATTGCGACCTGAGGGTTCAAGCTCTCTTCATACGATAAATAAAAGTAGGTTCAGCGGTTTCAATGATTTGCCCGGATGGCAGAAAGGCCGACGTTTGTTTAATCGTTAATGATGTTTTATGCAAAGCCATAATCTCAATATTACAAATAGGGGTCTTTTTCGTATATAATCTCATCAAAAATATAAAAAAAGATAAGATAAATTTAAATCCCATAGGCAAAGGCATATTTAATATATATCCAAAATTTCCCTAATTAGGGAATAATCATAATATGTAATTCTCTCATTAGGATTTAAGCAACCTCTACATAGACCACACATTCCCACCATTGTGTCTCCTGTGTAGCTAGTATTAACAGCGTCGACCACCAAAAAACCAATGAACAATGAAGTCCATTGCAGTCCCGGGGGTAAGGCTCCTTTTTTTTTTTTTTTTTTTTTTTTGTTTATACCACCAGTGTGGCAAACAAGCATACGGCCCGCCTGATGGTAAGCAGTTACCGTAGCCTATGAACGCCTGTAACACCAGAGGCATCACACGCGCGTTGCCGACCCTGTAAAAACCTCTTCACGCCCTTTTTGAAGAACCCCATGCTGTAGTCCCCTGAGAAAACCTCGACAGGCAGTTCATTCCACAGCTTGACAGTACGCGGGAGAAAACTTCTCTGGAACCGCACAGTACGTGACCACTTACGCTCCAATGTGTGAGGATGAATTCCCTGTCGATGGCGAGCGGTGCGACTGTAGAAGGAGGCCGTTGGCATCATATCAAACAACTCCTCTGAACACACCCCATTGTACAGACGGTAGAACACACAAAGGGACGCAAAGTCTCTTCTCAGACTTAAAGGTTCTAAACCGTCTGTTAGTTTGGGATCGTCGACAATCCTCACAGCGCGCCTTTGAATCGAGTCACAAGGTGCAAGCTGGTATCTAGGCGCTCCCGCCCATAGATGGCAACAGTACTCCATATGCGGCCGTACTTGAGCTTTGTAAAGCATAAGTCTCTGCCGCGGAGTGAAGTACTGCTTCGCCCTGTTGAGCACACCTAGTTTCTTCGACGCCAGCTTGACCTTCCCCTCCAGGTGACAACGAAACTGGACGTCGCTGGAGATTTCAACTCCAAGAATTCCAATGTTTTTGGCGATGGTAAGGGGTGTGTTTAGGAATTGAGGAGCCACAGCAAAAGGCTACGGCTGCGTTAGAACTCGCAACGAATTTAATCAGAAGAAATTCGTAGGAGTAAGGAAGATTTTGTAATTTGACTTCGCACCTACCTACTATTAAAACTATTAATTCATCGAGCAACTCGAAATGTGCGTTTTTTATAGTGGAAATCTCGACGCCAAGAATCCCAATACTCGCGATAGTAAGGGGTGTGTCCAACAATTGTACCCAGCAAATGTGGTATTTTTAGCGGTGAACATACAGACCTGTGTCTTGGTGGGATTAAAATGGACTAAGTTTAATCGTCCCCAATCCGATACTCTAACCAGAGTGTTCTCGATTTCCAAAACTAATTAATTGTTCGCGACTCTCCTACACTTGATACTGACCGTGCAGGTGAAGTTGGGTTTTGTTTAAAAGTGTTGATGAACCCCTTACACCCCAAAAGCGTGCGAATTTGCGATAGCAGAGTCTGTTTTAGGGTGTATTCCTAGTTGTACATATTGTTGTTTATTAAAAAAAATTTATGTGTCCAAAGAATGACAAACGGGAGTCTCCTATCATACATAAACCAATGGTGTTGTTTCGGAAGGTTACTTATTTATGTTGTTTTGCGGATTATTTCGGAGAAACAGTGATAATCTCATAATGACCCTTTAAATAACTTAAGTTCTAGAAATTCTTTTAAACTATTATTTAATACTTGCTTAGCATTTGTACCTCAATTGTCTCACCGCTGATTATGTTTTATTTGTTAACCCGTCCGTACAGTAATCAGCTGAAATGCGCGCTTTTGTTCTTGCGGCTGTAGGTTTTACGCAATGATTAAATTTAACACTAATACAATGCGGAGATAAAAATAGATTTTGACACTTACGAAGTTTTCACTAATCGCTGAAAATAAGTTTACTAACATTAAATAGAGTAGTTACGTTATTCTTGTAATGTAGTCTACCTGTTCCTGACACGCATTACAATGTGAAACGGATTCATTTGCGTCATTACTCAATTGCATTAGAGAGGCCATTCAAATTGTTGTGTAACAACTAGAAGCTATCCCCATGCAACATTATAAACTATGAGTTCTTTATGATTTATAATTATAAGTATTTATTTGTATACGAAATATGTTATTGTATACGAAAAGCGACACAGATATTTGGACAATTATGTTTAGTTTTTTTTTTATAATTACAATAGAAATGTTACTTCCACTAGTACTAGTTGAAGTGGTCGAAAGATTCTATTTAAACCTTGGAATATCTTCAGTATTGTTACGTCAATACCTAATAATGATACTATATTTATAATCCTTGGTACATAGGAGTTTTCATATTAAATGTGTTTGAGTTGATAGCTGATACAGTATGTGAACAGTATGGTACGGTGAATTACTCATCATGCCTAGCGTATTTGGCAATAACGTAATCCAGAATGAGGTATTTATTGCAGAGGCATGCAGCCTTAGGGATCTTTATATATAAAAAAAAAATGAATTATTTTGTTACTGTGCTCCATGTATTTCTAGAGTCGATTCATGTTTAATGTTTTGTATTGTTGCGTTACAGGCAAGGACGGCTCGAAGGTGACGACCGTGGTGGCGACGCCGGGCCAGGGTCCAGACCGGCCCCAAGAAGTCAGCTATGCGGACATGAAACTTATCGGCAATGGCAGCTTCGGCGTCGTCTACCAGGCCAAATTATGTGACAATGGTGAACTTATTGCCATCAAGAAGGTGCTCCAAGATAAAAGGTTTAAGGTAAGTGGTAGTATTCTTTATAGTATTTTGCCCCATGGTCAACGTCATCATCATTTCAATCCAATGATCACCCTTGTAGCCAGCAGTCATTGGTGAAGGAGCGGACGGGTCTAGTCTTTAGCAGAATTAGTTTATTTATATTGGATTTTTAACTGCAGTTGCTTTGTTATCTGATGGATTAGTATCTATGTATTTTTCTTCAACGATTCGCAGGTAAGGTAAAACTAAATCGAGACGTGACAGAGTACAACTCTTTGTAAAATAACCATTTGTCTTACCTTATTTCAGAATCGAGAGCTTCAAATTATGCGACGATTGGAGCATTGTAATATTGTCAAATTGAAATACTTCTTTTACTCGAGTGGGGAAAAGGTAATTATCTCAATGAATTATTTTAACCTTGTCTATAATATAAATACTATATTGATTATACCACTGATTGAGTTAACATAGACATGTTTTGATGTGGTTAATTTTGTATTTAATATAATAATTTAGTTTTGTTTTGGTTATTAAGGGTATGTTATTTGTGTGTTTTATTATGGGGAAGGCGGCAGTGCCCGCGGCAGTAAGCTCGATGCTAAACGCAATGCAGTCTCTTGAAGTCGCAGTATGTCAGAACCATTCAAATTGTTGCGCTAGTGTGCTAATGCACAATTTAGGTCTACGTCTCTTGTGGCAAAGGTTACCGAACAGTATATTTATAAGAAATTAAATTTATCAATACATTTTTGCGAATTCACAAGAGGGTTTCTTAAATATCGGTCGGCAACCTAGTAAGACCAACGATTGTGTGCCCAATAATCGAGAACGAGCCCTAATCACTCCATGAGCCATGTTATTTATATTTCCCATGTCATTGAAAAACATACATAGGACATTTTTCTTATCACGAAACTTGTGTTTGCTTGCTTATTTTTGTGTTTCTTTGATACGGCTTACATCATTGCATCGACATTAGTTTTCATGTTAAAAACCATTACATACTTTCATTCACGGAGTGGAAATGTGTGTCAATTGTGTTCACTGTAATAAAAATCACAAACAATTGGCGACACCGATCTAATAATTTGTCGATTAGTTAAATATGACGAGAAACAATTGAAAACCGGCCACAACTGGCGTGCATCATTTACGGGTGACATTTTGACCCACGCAATCTCTATTACCAAGTCATACACAGCTGCAATTAGTTTAATATGACAATTTTATTATTCTATATTAGCGAATTTACTGCCATTTATTTTGAAAATCAATTTCAATTGATGTAATAAATGGAAGTGAACAATATATTCCATTATTAGTTTTTAGTTTATTGCATAATTTATTATCATAAAGCAAATGTTAACGGAATGCTGAAATATTGTGTCTCAGTTTATCTTCGGTATATAGGTCTCCTATCGTTTTAATAAATAATACTTAGGAGACCTAAATTATTTACGACTTTAATAATAATAATATAGAATTAATTGCGAATGGAGTATTAAAATGTACACTATTTACGCAATCTGATCACGTATTTTACGTGTAGTTCAAGGTCTGTCTTCCAGTAGTTTGTCATCATTCTTAAAATACGAGAGCCAAGAACCTTTGGAGCATTGCCAATACAGAGCTCTACTCATTCAGTAGTGCTAATATTCTGATATAGAAAATGAGATCGTTTATGCACATACATGCCAGCTTTGTGTGCATTCTTATACAATTCCGTCAGAGTGAACACAACCTTTAACTAATTTACGTTTAAAGTATGTTTGAAGAATTGATTTAGTTTGGGTTGATTTTCATTTGTTTTAATATTTCATTATTTCCAACATGTCACATATTTTATTTATTTCGCTTTTTAAGTTATCTTAATTCTGTAGCTATTTTCATTTTATTATTATATTTATATTAATAACTCCTGTAATCATTTATACTTTATGGATATTATAATCGATTCACGATTATCTCTCCAGGAATTGTTAGGAGACTTAGACAAAACTTTTATATCATAGAGATTACAATAGCGAGTTATGAAATCGTTTATGGTGTGTTATGCATTACAGAAAGACGAAGTGTACCTGAATTTGGTGCTGGAGTATATACCGGAGACTGTGTATAAAGTGGCACGTCACTACTCCAAAGATGAACAAACCATACCCATTAGTTTTATAAAGGTATGCAAAAATGTTTACTTGTTTGATAACAGTTACGTACACAGTCATTGTCTGATCACGCATGCATGGATGACCTGATCTAATAACACAATTTACAATCTAGCCCGAATATGTATTTACTTACTGGGTATTTGGTGTAGGTATGTCTAATGCATTTGAATGTACTACTTATGAAGAGGAGCGTAATTGTAGGCTAAAACTTGTTCAAGCAGCGTCGAAATGTTCAAACCTACTAATATGTCAGAACGTTTGTTAAAAATCAACTTTTCAGATATCTGAGAACAATTGTGCACCTTGACGTCTTGCGGTAAAGTTGATTTTTGCCAATTGTTCAGATATTTTCTTATTTTTGAAAGGTTTGAATGTTCAGATTATAATGACGCCCACGGTGTCACAAAAGATTGGTCTCAGTAGGCGAGGTGGTTACTAACGGAGTTGCATGCATTGGCCGGCATCAACTATCACCTTGAGGAAACAACCAATAAAGTACAACGCATATGTGGTGTTTGCTTCTTGGCGTTATACTTACGAAAATTGTACTATAGATATGATCCTTTGAAGTATTTTTTCTATATCAGTACGCTTGTGGTAAAGGCTAACTTTTAGATTCAATATGAATGAAGAAAAACATTTGTACATAACACACACATAATTAACTATCACGAAGGAGTAAATACAAGTCTTAACGACATCACGGTGCTCTACATGAAGCCCGTGATACATATTGGTCTCACCTCAACTTTGTGCTGGAGTCTAAACAAAAGACTTTAACGCAAGGACATTCAAACTTATCTACGAGGAATACGATATAAATTTCAATATAAATCACATGAAAAGGTATTTCTTGATCCCTGCAGGTTCGATATATGTTGTATTCCCACTAGATAAGTTTAAATGTATTTTGTTCCCATTAGGCCTTTAGACGACACGACTCGCTGCGCTGAGATCAGTATATATGATAAGATACGCTTCTTTTTATTACTTATCATTCATAGTGTAACTAACTGATTATTAACGTTTGACAGCTATACATGTACCAGTTGTTCAGAAGCCTCGCATACATCCATTCGCTGGGTATCTGTCACCGGGACATCAAACCGCAGAATCTACTTCTCGACCCGAAGACCGGTGTACTCAAGCTGTGCGATTTCGGCTCAGCGAAGCATTTGGTGCGCGGAGAACCGAATGTTTCCTACATATGTTCACGATACTACCGCGCTCCAGAACTTATATTTGGAGCCATAGATTATACCACGAAAATCGGTGAGTTAGCCATTACACTCCCAACATTTTTAACCCTTGCAACATGATATGAAATACTTAATGTACTATACTGTCTATGTAGTTATTCTTTATTTCGATATCTAACATTCACAGTAACAACCTTATATAACTATTTTGCATGTATCAAAGTCAAGTAAAAACAAAATACAAAACGCTTCGATAACAATGGTAACACTGGCAACGTTATAAATCGAATAAGACGGTTTTTTCTTGACAATTTCAATTTTCAATAGATATTTTTTTTTGTTACTGAACTCCAAGGTGAAACCGTGGCTTGTGACTTTATTATTATAGTGATACAAAGAATTGACCAAGATACTTTTTATGTCGATGATTTAAAAAGAAAAAAATATGGAGTAATATGTTTTTCAATTTGCAGATGTGTGGAGCGCGGGCTGTGTTGTAGCGGAACTTTTGTTGGGCCAACCGATATTTCCTGGCGACTCAGGCGTAGATCAACTGGTTGAAATAATCAAGGTAAAACACACATAATTAATGTTACAATTAATATAATAATTTGCTTTTTAAAATATTAACTTACTGTTAATAAATATTTATTTATAAATTATGTTTATAAAGAATAACAATATTACAGACTTACAATTTCTACATTAAATGCCTACTTCTACGAAAGGCAGTAATTCTCAACACTTGTAAAAATAATAATTATATTTATTTTTTATCAAAGACCTTACTTAATATCACAAATAAAAATGTTTATACTAAGGGCTTCATTACCAATTGGGATCAGAAAGGAAATAATAAGTAAAAATTACTAAAACAGATTCAACCGTAGAACAGAGTCCGATTTGATTATGGAGCAAAAACGAGTTAAATAGCTATTTAACTCGTCTAGCTAGACGAGATAAGGAATATAAATATGTACAGACTTAACGTGAATGAATACGTCTTTAAAATTGTCTTCCATAACTCGGAGGTAACTCAAAAATAAAAAACGAATGATAACAAAATCGGAGGATACAGTTTGGTGTTGCAGCTACAAATCTATCTTATTTAAAATTCAAATACACCACCACTGGATAGATGAAGGATCAAAGAATTTATTACGCTAAGTAAGCACTGTGGGACATCTCGTGCCGGGGAGGGGGAAACGCTGCCTTTTTGAGATAAATTTAGTGCATATATATAACAGCCTGGCGCAACTCAAGGTAAAAAAACGACTCTGAAACGAACTGAATCGGAAGCGAATTTGGTACAAATTCTGATTGTTTTGGCTTCCATTTCATACATATTAGAATTACGCTATTTGTATGGCACATCCGTCTCTTGAAACGTAGTGATTACATTCTCTTTGCATATAACGTATTCACGTACGACAAACGGCCGTGTCCAAGACACAGCCACACTACATTTTTTTAGAATTTTCTTATCTTGTTTATTTTAGGATATTTAAAATAGAATAACGTTCATACTTACATTAGGTCCACATAAAAACGCACGAAGTAAACTATCAATCCTGCACATAGGACTTTATTCTATGGATGAGTCGAAATATGTTTTATCAATATTTTACGGCTATTGAATACATCTTGTTATGGAAAAAAATAAAATTATAAAACGATATTATTCTCACAGGCCAAAAAACATTTTTAAATAATTTGTCCAACATTTCACAAGGAAATATTTGAACACCCAGAGAGAAAGTAATTCGCATATTTATTGCCACAAATGGCTGTCTTTGTATTGTTTTTTCATAATTGTTTTATCTGTGTTACAATTGATTTTTTTTATATGAGGTAATGCCCCCCTCTCATGCTCTCCTCTCAACGAGCATGTGGGTCACCTGGTGGGAAGCAATCACCACCGCCCATGGAGATCAGCAACACTAATGGATGATCGATCTGTTGCCAGCCTTTTAGGGGAAATAAAGTATCTGTTCTTGAAGGCTCTCATGTCGTAATTGTTCGGAAATATCGCTGAGGGAATTTGTTCAATAAAAACTGTTCGATAGGTGATGTAAAAATACTTTGGTCTTTGTGAAATTAATATTGTTCTTTAATTTTCGTTTTTATAATCGTTTACTAGGTCCTATAGTTTTCTTAAGGCGAGGTGAGCCAGCGCTAGAAACAATATGACAATTCCGCGAGACACTGGCGGCTCTGGCGATCGAAAATCAATTGAATAATCGATTAAAAATTTTGAAGATGTAATAAAAAAAATCTATCGGGTTTAATACCTCCAGTTATTTATGAACTTTTTTTAGTACAAGACTTATAATGTCAAATTACTTATTTTAAGAATAAAACCGAAAATAGAACATAAAATGCCACGAAAAGAGGTAACTTTGTGAATTTCTTTTATCGAGTCAACTTCATCAAATCATGTTTCCATCGGATATATTCCCTAATATATATCCTCAACAATATCAATATAATTTTCCTAGATTTTAATTCTCTGTTTATTACTACAAATATGAATTCTAAATTGTGGATTTTGCAGTACCACTGGTACCACCCCGCCTTAAGGCTCGTGTCTTTAAAGCCTTCGGTTTGTGTAGTACTCTCAATTGACAAGATACTCTAGAAAATTATTCTCCCTCTCGCGCATTTTGTCGCTAAGGGCTCATACACACGGGCGCCATGTTAACAACGGAAGCATTACCGTCGGCGGCAGTCCTCGACACTTCGACGGTAACCATCGGCCGCCGTCAGCTAGCGACGGCTGCAGTTGTTAACTTGTCGCTCGTGTGTGTCTCTTGCTTTCTTTGCTTACGCCACTATTCGGCTGTAATGATACTCTAATTTACAATTATTATTAATTCAATAATAAGTTATGTACATTGTAATTTTCAGGTACTAGGAACACCAACACGAGAACAAATACGGGAAATGAACCCGAACTACACAGAATTTAAATTTCCACAAATCAAAAGTCATCCTTGGGCAAAGGTAAGATTGATTATTATTAGATTATTATGAGATTTTTTATGTTGTGCCTTTTATTAGTTCTACTTAAATGACAAATCATACATTTGTATTTTTATCTCAGTGAAACATTTTTACGTTTTTTCATAAATAGTTGTTAGAATATAGTTCAATAGAGTACAAGCAATGGTGATTTTCAAATTTATAAATGCATGACCTCGGTTATATAATCATATTGCAGTATTTTTTTTGGAAACTATGTATAGTAGCACTTTAAGGTCGCTTGCTTACTTAGGAGAAAAAAATAACTGTGTCATATTATTTTATATTAAGAGGGTATATACGCGTCGTATGCTAGAGTTATAGCTGGTAAAATGATCTACATAAATAATATATTTGTCCCTTAGGAACTCAGTAAATACGTTTTCCATAGGTTTATATATGTACTAGAAGAGTATTCGACCTTTGATCGACCATACTATGAAAAATCTGACGAAAGCATAAAGATCGGCAAAAGATACTAACTATCCCACGCTAAAAAGTCGTATCAACTCACTTTTGACTCAAATCCAGGTTTATCCATCAGGCTTTCCCAAAAAAAGGTCTGTCAGTTTTCTAATTGACAGATTATACTTATTGTGCGTTATTGCTAAACATTCTAACTATACAGGATACAGAGCTTAACATTAACTCCGATTTCATAATAGCCCTGTATTTTTTTTTTTGACGTGAATACGTCTTTAAAATTGCTTCCATAGGGAGGCAATTAAAAGAAAAGAATGATTGTTATCATTCTTTTTTCGTGTTCAAAATCGTGGGATACAGTTTGGTGATGCAGCTACAAATCTATCATCTCCATCCAAAATTCAATCACACCTCTGGATAGATGAAGGTTAAAGAATATAAAACGTTAAGTAAGGACTATGGAAATGTGCGGGGGAGGGGGAAGCGCTGCCATTATGAGATAATTTTAGTGCATATAACACTCCTTGTCCATGACCCAGCCACACCTCATTTTTTTTTATTAGTCTAGTGTTCTCGTGAACCCTCTTAAGCATAATTTATATATGACTGGGAATTGAAATTGCTGAGTGTTTTGGTTATGTGGTATTTAATTTATAGCTTCGATTAAAAAGACGCGTTATTGCAGTTCATGTTGGAGCGAATGACAATGCCCAAGTCTGCCACTGACCACCAGCGTATCCGAGTAAGACTTGGCCCCATCGTTAACCTAGATGCCTCCATTGTTGTATTTATATATTCTACTTTTATACACCTCGCTTCTTCAATAACGCTTACATTAATGTTACTAATGAATACTTACGGTATCATATTATTTTTAATAAATGATGTAAGTGATTTTATTACTTTTATTTATTAAAATGGAGGCATTTAGTGTTAAACTGATTTATGGCATAGCCATTGGCATGATTCGACGACTAGAAAAAGAAACTAATATGTTGACGCTGTGTCTTATTGCAAATTGTTTGTTGGTGTTCAGTGTGCATTCGTTCGTGAGCGGTTTGTTTCTACATATCTTCAGATTTGTGGTCGTGTATAATACGAGTATGTGGAAATATCCAATGCTGACGTCCAGATACGAACTTGCAGTGGCGTCTATCAGCATCTCTGACACAGTTTGCTAAATCATTACATCGGAGTTTCATATCATCTAACCACTAATCAACTACTGTGCGATTAAAAGGAGTAGAAATAAATCGATGCCTCCAATAAACACTACGCCAACTCAAAATATACCCATCCAGATACACACCGCTAATATGAGTTATACATTTACTTGCGGTTTGTACTTGTCGATTTTGTTGTCTTCGTTTTTTTTTATTAAAAAAATCCGGTAGCATAATACTGAAGTAATAAATCGATTTAGATAAAAAAAGAAAATTATCGAAATTTTAGTTGGCGTAGTGTTCGTTGGAGGCATCAAAATGGTGGCCGTCATTTACTGCGTCAAAATCAATATTATGTTTATTTTATTAAAAAAAATATTCCATTGTCATATTTTGATCGCACTGTGTATGTTACGGATAATATTAGAGGTGTAATTTTTTTTTATACCACCAGTGTGGCAAACAAGCATACGGCCCGCCTGATGGAAAGCAGTTACCGTAGCCTATGAACGCCTGTAACATCAGAGGCATCACACGCGCGTTGCCGACCCTGTAATAAGACAAACCTGTCCTTTATACAACGCCTGCGCTAAAATAGAATAATACTGTTGATCTTTTTTACGAATATAATCGCGTTTTTCTTCAATAACCATAAAAGGTTTTTGAACACGCAATTTGGATCGTAGATAGGCCGCCGCTGTGTCTATCTAGTAATTAATTACATAATATGACAACTTGAGACTTTTGAGCTTTGTGCGCCGTGTTCGAACACGGCGAATTTCAAGGTTCTTGCTGTCTTTCGCTAACTTTTATTGAAGCTATTCATAAGCTATTTCATAAATAAAAAATGTGGTGCTGTGGCTATTTATTATTTATTCTTTATGATTGATGAGCCTTGAATTCCATTGTTAAAATCAGTATTATATTTCTGTAGCTTTTACATAGGTATATTCTGCCTGGCTTAGAGTCTGCTCTTCTAAAATTATCCGTAACGTATTGTTACACCCTTACTTTCAATAATATCTCTAACAAATTCGAGTGTGATTTTTAACTGAACGTCAAAAATGGAGGAGGATCTCAATTGGTCTGTATATATAGTTCTCTTTGAATACTAAATTTAAAGCAGATGATATTAAACAAATAATTAGGGGTCTGTTCTTATATAATGGGGTTATGGGCGCTTTAGGTTTCTTGCATAACATGGCCTTTGAGATAAAACACTTGTTAGTTATCGCAAGTGACCGACGATATCCGTCGCGAGACTACTTGAAATGGTCTATAGCTAGCGTACCTCTAGACACAAGTGATTGTCCAAGAGGTCTTATCAAATTAGCGATAGCTTGTTAGTGAAGAAAGATGTCTTCTATTAGTTATTGTGCATGGTTAATTTATAAAGAATTGATTTTTGTCTAGACCTACATCCGGCGATGTAAGGTCTTATTTTATTGCCTACTTTTTTGCAGAATAAAAGTAAAAGTTTTATTATCTATATGTGTATATCACACAGGTAGAGAGTGAATCTTTTCTTTAATATGAAGGACTATTTATTACCTTGTCATGTCATTGGAATCCTCATAAAGTTTTATCATCTTCTTACTAGCTTACGCCCGCAACTTTATACGCATGTGTCCGAGAATCCCGTGGGAATTTTCAAATATCCTTTGGATATGCTATGCCAAATTTCAACCCGATTCTTCTAATGTTTGACATTGCGTTGATACATGAGTCAGTAAACAGTGCCTTTTATAGACACAGATTACAAGAACGATTAGATGTCCGAACATTTTGTACGACAACGTCGAAATATTTTTACGATATCGAAATTGGATCCATAGTAAAATTAGTTCACACTATCTATATAATATCTATGTAGCCACAGACGATCCATTTGATCGAGTTATAATTTTATGGGTTATGGGGAAAAGTTTATAAAAAAGTAATTGCAAGAGTCATACATATCATTGCGTAGCGGGCAGCTGAACAAATTTATATAATGCTGACCTAAATAGCATTCCACGAATTCATTTACGGTCGCAATCTGCGGCAATGCTACGACGTGTCGTGTAATGATGCGACGATGTGGACATGCCGTTGCAGGTGTTCCGCGCGTGTACACCGCCCGACGCGATCTCGCTAGTGTCGCGGCTACTGGAGTACACGCCGGGCGCGCGGCTGTCGCCGCTGCAGGCGTGCGCGCACAGCTTCTTCGACGAGCTGCGCGAGCCGGCGGCGCGGCTGCCCAACGGGCGCCCGCTGCCGCCGCTGTTCAACTTCACCGAGTACGAGCTGAGCATCCAGCCGTCGCTGAACGACTTCCTGAAGCCGCGCGCCGCGCCGCCGGCCGAGCACGGGCTGGACGCGGCCGCGTGCGCCTCGGCCGCGCCGCCGGCGGAGCTCGACGCGCAAGGTGCGTGCCCCTAGCCTGCCGCTGGCTCGTATATCGCGCGCGCGCCGCTCGTGCCGCCCGACTCATGTGGCCGTGTGCGCTGTCCGCAGGGGAGAGCGGGCCGAGCGGCTCGCCGGGCGCGTCGTAGGCCGGCGCGGCCCCGCCGCGAGCCCGCCGCCGCCCCGCCGCAGCCCCGCCGCCGCCGCCCGACGACCGCCCGCGCCCGTGCCGCTCCTCGCAGCCTCACAATTTAGCTCGAGAGCCGTTCGTATGCTATTTAGTGATAGTCCTTTTCGTGTTGGCCATCGGGAAAAATTATATGCATAATAGGTGTTTTCGGCGAGTAATCGTGTGATACTGTAGTGTAATTGTGGATAAAGCTTGAGCTGTCGTAGTCGGTGAGAAGGGTAAATCCACTGTAGATTCTGAACCGTCGCGATGTGATTACTTTGTACTTTTGTAAGCTCAAATTGTCTTTTATGTACATACCTTAATACTGTTTTTAAAGTAATGTTTATTTGGTAAACGACAGATGATCATCTGGACGAATTGTTTTATTTTCTCGTCGTTTGCGGTATTTACTTGTCTATCGTGTTAGAATGGTTCGCCTTTAACCGTAGTTCACCTCTGTTGAGACGTCGCTTGGCGCGAGGACGCAGTCACATGTTTGTTTCACGTGAATCACCTATTCAAAGATAGCCACATGATAGTGTAGTAAGGAGCGTACCTTGCTTCGGCCGTGTAATCAGTAGGGAAGACATATTCAGTAGTGCATTAGCGTATTTATTGTTGGAACGTATCACTAACTCATCAAATGTACGCCTAGTGTTACTTCAACGATAAACATTTGCAAACGGAACATTTTTTGCATTCATAGGAAGCATACTTGTAAATTTTTAAAACTAGCATAAACTGATCTCTCAAGATAATTTAATATTTAATGATATCTCAAAATATTATGTATAAACAATGCAGAGGATATAAATTTCTAGATTTACATTATAGATATTTGTTTTCTCGGCAACTTGTATGTTATAAACGTTTTATTGCGATGTACCTTGTCTTATCCAGTGCTGGATAACGTAATGTATTGAATAGCACTGTTTGTGTCCTATTGTAACAACATAGATTTTCGATAATATTGTATTCTATATTCAATAAATGATATTTCTATTATATAAAATTTGTCATTGAGAACACTATGGTTATTAGTAGTCATTACGAAAACAATGTTAAAATAATGCTATAAATTTCATTGTCATAGTTTTAAGTATTGAAGTAATTTCATTTTGCACTTCGATTTGGAATACAGTTACAAATTAGGCGAAGGTATTAACCTTTAAGTATAGACTAACGAAATCTTTTATTCATGGTGTAGAGTAGTCTAAACGCGTAACTTTATCGGCGTGATGGCCGTTAGCTCGTCAGAGTCGGACGGTGGCCAGTGAGAGGCCGAGACGCAGCCGCCGGGACCGATCGACGCTCGACCGTCTCTACTGTACACTGTGTTTCTACACTCGTGGGGTACATTGCTGCTGAAGTGCTTCACAAAGTGCGACGTTCTATTGTATTTTATCGTGTGTAAATTATTTATATACAGTTTGTGTAGAAGGATATAGACATGGACACGAGTATAGTTGCCCGCCCTCGAAGGTTATCGCGGCGGGCGAGCCGCGGGCGCCGCCATCTCCGAGAGATGACGGCTCGTTCTACGAGCAGCAATAACCAGCCTTTTAATACCGTTAACTTGTAATACTAGACTAATGTATTCCATATTTTGGTTGTTCGTTATTTAATAATTTGCATGTCGACGTATCTCACATTATATTCGAGTATCTGAATGATATATTTTACGCCTGGGCCACAAAAGTAATACACGTAATTACTTATGTATTACCATTTATGTACCTATGTACTAATTACGTATAAATTATTGTATCTTAAGAAATGCGCTCGGCGCATCGATTCGAAATCACATAGTGGAGCTTAGTTGTCGTCGTTAAGGCTATTGATTTGCTGACACTCCTGATTCGTGTAAATATATTATAATTATCTTTATAGTATGACTCTGAGTAACGTGCGTCGGTGAGCGCGAGCCCGCGCTCGCACTTACTGCCGGCGGCGGAGGCGCGCCGCCCCCGCCGCACATTCAGTAAGGGACACGGTAGTTTAGATATGCATATTTTTATTAAGTCTATCTAATATAAATTTTGTAATCCACGTCGCTTCTAAAGACCCTCTGTGTAAAAAGTTGAAGACCTAGTGACCTGAATGTTTGAAACGATTATAATAAACGTCTCTATCCCACTCGATTCTCACTTTCACGATTTGCGTGCACGTTTACTACATGAGAATTGTTCATGAAATAAATAGTTCGAAATGGGGTTATGACCAGAAATTTATTTAAATTAAAAGTTATTACTGTAATTTTAAATGTAATAGCGAGTGAAATTTGTATTTTGTTTTAATATTTGTTTTACAGAATTTGAATACATCATAACACCCATATCGTTGTTAGTTATGAATAAAAATAACATAATTATAAAAGTAAATATTAAATGAATAGTAACATGGCTTTTCATTTTAAAATTAAGGATGTACCCTCAAATACATGTAATAATGTATTCAAAAATTGTTTCAAAAATCCTAAGTAACATACTTTTGCGGTATAGCAGCAGAGTAAGTTAATAAGCTATAAGTATAATCTTGCCGTTTAGTAGTCTGGCATATATTTGCAGTAAGAACGTGATGAAAATGTAATCGTTAAGTTGTAGTAGCGTTAGAGTAGCAAGGTATATCATTAAGGAGTAGTACCTTATATCTAAAGCTTATCTCAATAGATATTTGTTACAAATTCTTACGTATATTAACAAATTTTTGGAGGTAAAATAGTAGGTTTGCAAGTGTAGTAATCTAATTTAATTAATTTTGCTAAAAGTTTCAGAATTTCGGGTCCATTCCGTGCAGTACGATTAAGTAGAATGTGAATGTAAACAATACATAGGTACACGTGTGAAGAGTAGACATAACATATAACTTAAAAAAAAAAACAAAGAATAATAAAATAAAAAAAATCACCGACGTTCCATATCCTTCTAAAGTCAGTTTTTTAGGATTCAGGAGTGACAGGATTAAGGGTCGAACCGACTTTACTAATCCAATATAAATATATTGGATTAGTAAAGTCGGTAATGTTATTAAATAATAACATTACCTGCACTGTTAATTGAATTATCAGTAATTATCACACTTTAAATTCGTTCACATTAATTGATTTTTTACCATGTTCTGTGACATACTTGATATGTCACCACGAAACCGAAGATTTACACAATAACGAGACTACATTCGCTGGCACCTGCTGCTCGTCTCGTTGTGCGTTTCAGAAAACAAATAACAAGGGTTCTGATTCATGAATTTTTTACCTCTGTATTTGTGTTGCATTTATTCATTTTAATTTGTCTACTGAGCTCTACCTTATAGCGCTTAAAACAATAAGGAAACATAATATACTTTAGTGAATCACGAAGTTGATGCTTGAGATATCATTCCTGTCGAACGTACCATCGCACTTTCAAAGTTACACCTATTACAGAAATACTTAGATTGAGATGGTTTGGGCGGAGATCGGGCGGTTAACGATGATGAACAACGGAATAGATGGCGCCTCAAGATGACTTGGAGTAAGAGCTTATGGCGAGGACAAAGAAAGAAGACCGTACCATCGTAGACAGTTCACGGAATTGCCAGGCCACTGAGACAAGGGCATCTGCATCAGGCCACTTAAGGCCCGTTATTTTGCTCTCATAAATGCGGCTCTAGGTGGTAAGTAACCACCTGCCAGTTATGTGTTTCTATGGCAGTGTATTTGTTTATAAGTGGCGCCTCCTGCTGAGTGGAGTGGATACACTTTGCCAGATATATATTTACGTGACTTTCATAGATGAGGAGAGTATCTACACGATTCACAGCACCTAAATAATAATTTGTATCATTCTTCTGACTAATTCTAGTTATAATGACATGATACAGATTGAAAATCCTGCTCAAGTCTGTAACTGTGCGTGCTTTGCCTCGAGCAAACCAATGCACAACAGTTCATACAGACAAGTACTAGGCACTCGGTAGGCGCATATAAGATAGAATATGCTTTATACAATATGTATTAACAGTCTTATTCATATATCCCCTAAATTACGTTAAACGTTAACTAAAATTTAGTCTTTAATAGGATCTCCACCGTTCTATAATTTATGATGTTGTTATTACCATTTAAACGTTTGAACGGTATAGAACGTTTATGGATAGTGAATTTTGAATCTCCCTTTTAGCAGCTTATTAAACCTATAACTTTTTATGAATAACTGTTAAAGTATAACCAAGGCAATTATAACTACAGACTACTATGTATACTACTAGGGTTGCCAGGCGTCCGGATAAAGCCGGACATAGGCTTTTTGATTACGTGTTCGGCCAAAATGAACGGTGTCCGGCTTTTGTTAGACTTTATGCAAACGAGCGAGAGCGCCTACTGTGGCTGAGCGCAGAGCGATTCGAGCGTTTATTTTATATACAACATACATAGGTACACCTATTAATACTGAGACATAAAATCCTCAATAATGTAGGGTGTCCGGCTTTTTTACTCAAATTTCCGGGCAAACTTGCTGGTCTGTCCGACTATTAGGTTTGGCGACCTAGGAACCCTATATGCAACAATGCAGCCTTATTGCTGAAAGCGATCTTTTCAAGGTAGGTACCATATACTAATGAACTTGTGAGAAGTGAATAGGGTTCGCAAAATATGGAACAAAAAAACGCTTCTGACCCGTGGTTACACTGATTTGTTACACCGGTGTAACCACTGAGCACACTTATGACCGATAGTTACACTAATGTAACTATCGAGCATATCTATTACCGGTGGTTACACTCAAAGTAAGTTTCGATGATAATAGGTGTCCACTCACGCACATGTTACAAAAAGGATAAAGTTTTATTTGTCACCCAAAATATGTAGAATAGCGTAGAATGAAAAATCAAACCGAAATGACAGATAAAAATGTCTTGTTGAAATTCACCCAAATTTAAATCCCTTCTTCCACTTAGGTAACTAAACTTTCGTAACCAGTTACAAGAGAAGAATTTTTTACGCTGTTTGGTAACTAGTTGTGAGAGAACTATTATTTTTTCCTCTTTTGTAACTTTTGATAGTTACGAACGTAAACTAGTCGCATTTCGTGAATCAGTCACATTTTTTTTATTCCACGTCGGATGGGAAACAAGCATACAGCCTACTTGATGTGTGTATAAACGCGCGCAACAAATGTTACTTGTGTGTTACCACCCCGGTTGCTGGCGCTCCTCAGGAGCATCAGAAAACTACCATTCTACAGGGATTTGTTATTTGGCTGCTGTAGAGGTACTTTTCCAGACGGGCTATCGTCATGGCCTACTTCTCACTAACCTTGCCTCCTTGTTATTTAGTAGGGAGTACCACGTATTTTTATATCACTAAGGTGACAAACAAGCATACGTTCCGCCTATCCGATAATGGAAAGCAGTTACCGTAGCCTATGGACGCCTGTAACACCAGAGGCATAACATGCGCGTTGCTGACCCTGTAAAAACCTCTTTACGCCCTTTTTGAAGAACCCCATGCTGTAGTCTCCTACCTCCTCCTAATAGATATTGAGGAGCCCCCTACACCACAAAATAAAAATACCACAGTATAACTAATAGTACTTACATACGAAATAGGTACTCTCCGCAACTGAAAGGAGTTTCCTCTCCCGCTCCCCCATTTAAATCCGCGGGCGCAAAATAGTTTCAACTCGCTTAACGCTATAGAACGCCTCGGGTCGCTATTCATTTGTTTTCTCACCTCCAGCTTAAGTGGCCAGGTTGTGATAGTGATATACATTATAATCACATAGAGTCCCTATGTGTCCCTATGATAGGGACTTAAAACCTTTTTGTTTGTAAAGTGTTAGTACAGTACGTTCTTCATCTACGTTTGAAGATACATAACGCATCTTTTTGAAACACGCGAGTGACTGCTTAATCTATTGGGTACCTAAAGGTATTAATGAATGTTCATGTTTTGTTTGTTAATAAATTTTATCATATATGTGTTTTTAATTGTATACACAGCCATTTTTATACTTAACACATCCCAAAACCATCCTTAACATATCCCAAAACAATACCTAACACATCCCAAAACAATACTTAACACATCCCAAAACAATCCTTAACACATCCCAAAACCATCCTTAATACATCCCAAAGCCATCCTTAACACATCCCAAAACCATCCTTAACACATCCCAAAACCATCCTTAATACATCCCAAAACAATACTTAACACATCCCAAAACAATACTTAACACATCCCAAAACAATACTTAACACATCCCAAAACAATACTTAACACATCCCAAAACAATCCTTAACACATCCCAAAACCATCCTTAATACATCCCAAAGCCATCCTTAACACATCCCAAAACCATCCTTAACACATCCCAAAACCATCCTTAATACATCCCAAAACAATACTTAACACATCCCAAAACAATACTTAACACATCCCAAAACAATCCTTAACACATCCCAAACCCATCCTTAATACATCCCAAAACCATCCTTAACACATCCCAGAAAAACTTTTTTACTAGCCCCATTAGGATCTTTTTAACTATCAACTATTTCTATTTTAAATGTGACCACTGGTAATAAGTGTGCTCAGTGGTTACACCGGTGTAACAAATCAGTGTAACCACGGGTCGGAAGCGCAAAAAAATAAAGAAAGCAGGGGTGTGATTAGTAGTTAGTAAAAAATATTAGTATTATATATATAACTAGTACAATACATCTATATAAACCTTTTTATGATAATGAAATAAACTAAATAGTCACATAGTCTATAACTTATAATATAACACACTAAATAATAGGCACATTTAACGAGTCGGTACCATCCACCCCGGTCGTCCAGCCCCGTTAACGGGGCGGTTGGGAAAAAGTGTTTCATCGACCCCGGTAGTGCCCACCTCGTCGTCTTACGGGGTGGCTGGCACTGATCAAGGTTCATCTACCCCGGCGTGGTTTTTAAAGGGGCGGTTGGCACCAATTCAGTAGCATACGCCCCGGTAGTGTTCAAAACATGGAGATTAAAATATTATTTTATATACCTAAAATATGAACTGAAAATAAAAAGAAATTTGTATGCAACAATCAGTTTTTATTAATGGTATAAAAATACTATCAAACAAAACTCATGGACAAATTTAGAGGAACGCAAACAAAGATTTATTATCTTGCGTACTGGCTTCATACTTTAGTGAATCTTATTAAAAAAAGAAAGTTTTGGATTTTTTTTTTTCGGATTTCATTTGTTTGCCAAGCTCTGAATTTAAGTTTATTTTTCGGGCCAAAAAGCACAAGCCGTGCAAGGCCACAAATATAAAAAAAAAAAAAAAAAAAAAAAAAAGTTTATTTTTTGTTTTTGTTTAAATTTTTGCCCCGCGTTCCTTGAGCCTGGTCATAAGGGTGAATTTTTACTGCAAATAAACTGAGAATGCCAGATCCAAACGCCACTCAAGTTGCTAGGGCTGTTACTTTAATTAAAACTGGGGACACCTACAAACATGTAGCCCAAACATTACGAGTATCAAAATCTGTGGTACACCGTGTTGTCAAGAGGTATCGGCAGACCGGACAGTACACGAGACTCGCAGGACAGGGATGTAAACGGAAAACTGTGGCCAGAGACGACCGGTTCGTCGTTATCAGCGTACTCAGAAACCGAAATTTGACTTCTTCTGAAGTAAGAGCGAAGCTTTAAGAAGTTCGAGGGGTTACAATAATCACACAAAACTGTGAGAAGAAGACTGAAATCGGCTGGAATAAATTCACACTTGCCTGCCAGAGACCCTCTTCTTAGCAGATGCCATCGAGTAGTTCGAGTCAATTTTGCACGAAATCACGAAAATTGGAATGACAAAGCCCGGAGTCAAGTTCTATTCACAGATGAGTCCAGATTTTGCCTGAAGCCAGATAATGGAAGGATTAAAGTTTGGAGACGCCTGGGAGAGAGGTACGCTCAGTGCAACATCATCGGAAAAGCGACATATGGTGAAGGGTCAGTTATGGTATGAGAGGGTATTTGTTCGGGGGCACGTACGGAACTCCGCGTCATAGAGAATTGGTCACTAATAGCGGCACGATATGTAACCCAGACTTTAGAAGAAATTGTAGTGCCATTTGCCCCTTTCCTAGAAGATGGATTCGTTCTTATGCAAAATAATGCTCGGCTGCATACTGCGGCCGTAGTTGTTGAATACCTTCTAGACGTTCAATCAATGCTATGGAATGGCCAGCGCGCTCGCCAGACTTAAACCCCATAGAGCATGTATGGAATAAGCTTGGAAGACAAATTAAAAATCCTGCCCCCGCTAATCTGAGAGATCTTCAAAACGCATTACAGGAAGAATGGAATGCAATCCCTCAAGATTTTATTGAAAACTTGATTAGGGGAATGCCAAGGAGACTGGAAGCTGTTCGTAGATCTCGAGGGGGCAATACTAAACACTGATTAATGCCCACGTTAAGGCATTTACTAAGCAATTAAAAAAAAAATGTTTAAAACTGTTTCCTTCCAATACACACAAATTTTGTGTTCCTCAAAATTTGTCCATGAGTGTATATTTAAAAATGCTTATAAAGAAACATAGTTGACTTGATAAAAACAGACATACCTAGATATAAACCCAATTAAATTATAACCCATTATAATAATAATAATATGTAAATATTACATGATATATAATAATTGTGTTATATAATAATGGGGTTTATATCTACTTATGTTTGTTTTTATCATGTCAACTATGTTTCTTTAAAAATAATAAAAACTGATTGTTGCATAGAAACTTCTTTTTATTTTCAGTTTATATTTTATGTATATAAAATAATACTCTAATCTCCCTATTTTAAACATTACCGGGGCGTATGCTACTCAATCGGTGCCAACCGCCCCTTTAAAAACTATGCCGGGGTAGATGAACCTTGATCAGTGCCAGCCACCCCGTTATACGACGAGGTCGGCACTACCGGGGTGGATGAAACAAATTTTCCCAACCGCCCCGTTAACGGGGCCGGACGACCGGGGTGGATGGTACCTACCCCATTTAACGAGTTTAACATGCTAAACTTAAAAATATATAAATTCTATAAAAACGTCAGTTTACTAAGACTGAATCAAGAAAATAATTTTTCACTTGTATTTTGCACATGGGGCACCTTTATGAATGTATCGGAGCTTGTGAGAGACCTAAATGTAATGATCTTGAATACAATCTTTTAAGATTAATCGATTTTGGAATACTATTAACATTTTCTAAATGTAATAGATAAATATCCTAGTATTTACTGTGCTCAACATTGACAAGCCCTCATCTTGGTAGTACTAGCTAACAAAAACTCCATACTTTTTTCGGATTGCCAGAATTTTTTAACCTACCACGGGTATCATAATCTCACACAAAAATAATTGTAATCAATGATATCATTAAGTAAAAAATGTATAGATGTAATAGTGGTAATATAATTAAAATAAAGGCTTTAACTAAATACTGACATTTTGACTCACAAATTATATTCTAATAAACTGTGTCTATACAGCTAATAGTATTCGATTGTACCATGAAAGTTGAATGGACACATTAGAATGGTGGTGGGTTTCTATCATACTCGTAGATGCGGATTGTATCACAGAATTCACAGACCTACATCAACGCATTTGTTTACAACCATTTCATCTTAAAGTTGTCATAAGTTTTATGAAACATAATACTGTTGAATGATCGAGAGTGCATCTCAACATCCGTTACAAAAGTCTAAAATATAGGTACTTATATTTTTTCAAACTGTTTTTTGAAAATAAAGATAACTACTGAAGAATATCTAGAATCACAACAGTTTTTCTTCAATTCTTGTCTTTAATTCTTTTTTAAATGTTTTCCATTTATAAAAAAGACCTGCCTAAATTAGCATTTAAAACCCAGTAAAACAGATGAGAATTTTCTGGAGGATTGTCGTATTCCTTTGCTTCAGGCAAAAAATGTTTTCCATTTATAAAAAAGACCTGCCTAAATTAGCATTTAAAACCCAGTAAAACAGATGAGAATTTTCTGGAGGATTGTCGTATTCCTTTGCCTGAATAAGGTCTTGGAATAGTTGGAATAAGAGATGCCACCTGAGCAGTAAGGGCAACACTGCAGTTACAGGTCACGGAAACAGTGTCACAAGATGTGGCTGAATACTGTGAAACTTCGGGAAAGCTCCAGGATTTTGCGTTTGTGCGTATGTCCGGTAAGTAATTACACCCCGATAATTCTGAATACTATTTATTTTTTCCAAAGTAAATGATTTTAAGCAAGTCACGCCAGCTTTCGTATAAAAAATATCAGTACTGAAATTAGGAAAAATCTCATACTAGTATAAACCTTAAAGTTTGTGAGGATGTATGTATGTATGTTCGTATTCCTTCACGGGTAAGCGCCTGTACAGATTTGGATGAAATTTGGCATATATAATAAAGACATGTTCTGGATTGACACATAGGATGTACCTACATTTTAATTATCCAAGTACTGGCTTCATGGGATGAAGCTGCAGGTAGAAGCTGATTATTGTAATATGCGCTTTAGTGAATGAAGACCCTTATACTTACATATAGCTAATTTGACGAGCTCGGTGGTCGAATGGTTAGCAATGTCCACTTTGACTCCGAGGTCGTGGGTTCGATTCCCGCACAAGACAAACATTTGTGTGCTTGAACATGTCTGTTTGTCTTGGTCTGGGTGTTTTCTATGTAATATAAGTATGTATTTACGAAAAAAAAATGTATTTAAGTACATTTATCAGTTGTCTAGTACCCATAACACAAGCTTTGTGCTTAATTTGGTACTAGATGGCGCTGTGTAAATTGTCCGGAGATATTTATATAGCTAATGCTTCCCCGTGAACCGAAATTTCGGTCATAAAACAGGATGAGTATCTCGCCCAGTAAACCAACCAAGGAAAAGCTCACCGCCGCACCAAAGGCCGCTACGAACCCCGTGGGTATAACTACTGTCGTCCACGATATGCACGAGGTCGAAAGTGTCGAAACTATGGCAAGACGAACAGGCTCAACCTCCGTAGCTGTGTACGTGAATGAGTACCTACACGAAAAGAAAGCCACCTCGAATCCGAACTCATGACTGGCGAGTCTAGGCTCGTCAGCCGTCCCTGATCTTCAGGGACTCACCCATAGTTCCAGCTGCGAATGTATCTATTCTTATACATATATATATTATACTACGTCGAATGATAGCCAAACATACGGCGAGCCTGATGTTAAGGTAACACGAAAAGAAAACCACCTCGAATCCGAACTCATGACTGGCGAGTCTAGGCTCGTCAGCCGTCTCTGATCTTCGGGGACTCGCCCATAGTTCCAGCTGCGAATGTATCTGTTCTTATACATTTGTATATTATACTACGTCGAATGATAGCCAAACATACGGCGAGCCTGATGTTAAGCGCTTACCGTAGCCATACTAACACTCGCAACATGAAATCATGCACGCGCTTCGCCACCTCCGCTGCCAACGCAGCAACTCTTTCCTTTTTGGTGACTTCACACAGGCATGAACACAATAACCCTCCAGGGAATTTTTATTTAACTGCGGTATTCTGTGAGGTTCCAGTCGGGTTGCTCTTTTGTCAGAACCTCTTTCTCTATTCGGCAGGGTGCACCACGTGCAGGTGAGGTTTACTTTGGCTCCAATATCGTGATCAATTATAGCGCAACTGACCCATCTCGATACGTGGAGATTTTCTTTTAGGTGATAAGACAATTTAGCTCACTTTTCGGTGTGCCTTATTTCGGCACTGCCCAGGTTTCGGATCTTGATTTTAACTAGACAAAAAATTTGTCGTTAAAACATCTGGGTGAAATTAGATTTTCGCTAAGTGGTGTAATACTTATAACTTATTAACGGAAGGTCGACTAATTCTGATACTTGTTGTGTGAATTCGACAAATTGACGACTAATTCTGGGGAAAATCATATCTTCGCTATGTTATGTAGTTTAATAGATCCCGAGTGGGCTGTGCCGAAATAAGCTTACTTCGGCACTGCCACAAAAAAAACCTTATAGCTCTTTAACGGGAGAGCGACAATTTTTTTCCTTTGGGCGACAAATTAACGACTAATTTTTTGTCTAGTTAAAATCAAGATCTGAGACTTGGGCAGTGCCGAAATAAGGCACACCACTTTTCGGGAGTCCGCGTTTGACGCTTAGTGGCATATCTATAGAAATATAACATCATTGGTATGAATAGTCACGTTTTTATTGTATAATAGCTATTTAATAGCTTTATTATTAATTAAATAATAATAACGAAGTAATAATTTTACATAAACGCTGTAACTGTAAATTTGCTCTATATTTTGCTCGGGTTATAGAAAGAAGCAATCGTAACTTGATCATGACAAATACCGTATTAAGTATACAGTAGAGCGTCGATTATCCGAACTAATTGGGGGACATGGGTGTTCGGATAATCGAACTACCTAGATGTAACTAAATATTCTGTGAATAATTCAGCGTCTACCTGTTGCCGTTATTAATATCGAGCAAAAAAATCACGTTTTTTGTATGGGAGCCCCTTTAAATATTTATTTTATTCTGTTTTTTAGTATTTGTTGTTATAGCGGCATTAGAAATACATCATCTGTGAAAATTTCAACTGTCTAACACGGTTCATGAGATACAACCTGGTGACAGACGGACGGACGGACGGATGGACAGCGGAGTCTATAGGGTTCGTTTTACTCTTTGGGGAACCCTGAAAAAACGTGCCGACAATCTTGTAGTAAAACATGGTACCAACACTACCAACAACGCTTAAAAAGATCTTCGTTTGCCGAAGCAAGCCTACCCGCTTACGGGTGGCTTAGGTCACGTATTTTTTTTATTATTATTATTATTTTATTAATGATAAAGCTCTATAGAAGAGCTATTATTCATGAAAATAAACATGAATTTATTCATCCATACAGATAAAGTACCTTTAGAATAGCAATAATAGGGGGATAATGAAATGTCGTTAAATAAAAATAGGTTTAAACTTTATTAAAAGTTTAGAACCTAATAACTAAAATAGGTATGTTTTGCGGAAGGCATTTCAAAATCTTCCAAAAATTTGCTGTGAAGATTTTTGCGTTGTTTATCAGGTCAAAAATCACATGTGAACACAACAGTCAAAGCCGCTGTTCTTTTGTAAATGTCCTTTATATGTTAAAGATATGAAAGTCCACTGAACATTTTAAACTACACTACGAATCGTTCAGGTTTTTTCTAGCAGTTCTTTCCATATGTACATCAACTGTTAGTTTCTATAATGCCTCCCGATTTAAATATCGGTGCTGGCAGTACTGTAACATTGGGACTTTTTATTGAACATTGTGGTCGTGCTTTTATTAAAATTTCGAAATTTAATGTATACTGATATTGATTCATAATAACTATATGTAGTCTATTATGGTGCAAGTGATCATTAGAATGTCTATAATTTATTATCTGATGAATCTGTGATTAAAAATGTCGCGCAAAGCAGTAATAAAATAGCACTACCGGTTTTGCTGTTGAGATATTGAGGTAGTACTTAGTGAATTCCTGACGACATTTTATGCCATATCTCTATAGCCGAGACGGTAATATTAGACAAGATGGCGAAATTAATCTTTGTTTTAGGAGTGGTCGCCAAATAGAAAACAAGACAAGTTATTACATTGTATTGTGTGAATTTGCTTATGTGTCATAGTGTCATGTCAATGTCAAAGTGACGATCGATTTCTGCAAAATAAAATAATTTTTCTTTGAATATTTTCTGAAATAAATTCTTACAACTTTTAGGAAGTTTTTAAAATTACTTATTCCAAAATTTCCAAAGGAGCAGAGTAATACGAAGACTCTTGATGTAGTATATCTTAAATGCACTTTTTTTACTTACAATGATAAACATTTTATGAAAAGAGGGGTTTCCTTCGGGTTTTATTGAAGAGGAATTTGTTGTGAAATTGTGATTGGATGTAAAATATTGTTTATAAAAATGCATGAGGCTTACGAGGTTTCTCCGTTGCTCACAGTCACTGTACAGATTGAAACCATAGCTGCGTATGGTAAGTAAAAATAAACTATTTATAATTATGAACAATGGGATGTAAATAGTGGGCAGATTCGGAACCTATTGTTATTAAAAATAAAATTTATCTATGTGGATCAGATCAGATTTGGAAACATGTAAGTTGACCCCTAAACATCCATGTATCCTAAAGACCAAATAAGTATACTTTAAATTTCATTGTTTACAATGAAACGGACTGTATACTTACATGGTCAATATGTGATAATACATCAAACAGGTGACCATATAATTATTATTGGGAAAACTTCAATATTTTTAATTACTGTAATTCAATTCAATTCTTCTTTATGGCGATCCTAATGTTCTCGCAAATGACCATGCTTTTTATTGATTTTACTGTAATTCTGTCCATAATAAACAATAATTTTCATATGAAATCGGAATATGTCAATTGTACACATAACCATGATTACTTTCAGATGCAAATCTGTTATTGGGAACGCGGCAAGGCCACTTGCTTATGTACTCACTGTCAAATAACAATGGTAATCAGAGTCAGGGGAAATATTCACTCCAACTTCTACGATACTGCAAAAACTTTAGTAAGAAACCTATACAACAGATTGAAGTCATACCAGGTACATAATTTTAGAAATTAATTGACATACTAATGAATTAGAAGCTAATATTTGAAGAATAAAGATTCAGAAATTTCGGGTTCATTTGATTTCTTCTGACGAGTCCAGTGGTTGAATGGCTAGCAATGGCCACTTGACGTCACACTAGGGAGGGGGAGAGTCTCATGACTCTGAAGTTACGGGTTTGATCCCCACACAAGACTAACATTTTGTGTGCATGAACATGTCTATTTATCATGGTCTGGTTGTTTTTTATGTATTAAATATATATGTATGACAAAAAAAGTATTCTTATCAATTATCTGTATTCATATTACTAGCTTTGCTTAGTTTGGGACTAGATCGCAGTGTATAAATTGTCCAGAAATATTTATTATTTATTAAATTTTCTGTTATTTTGAATATATTCAATTCTTAAGCTATTGTAACTATTGTGTAAATGTCATATTTGTCAATAAACTGACCCCTGTATTGTTTGTCATTGTTATGTCTTGTTATTTCTGAAGTACCATGTTTATGCATAAACTGGACATGTCTAAATAATGTGATATTGTTTAGGTTTTGTCTTCAAACATCCTCATTTACCTGATATAAAAATTGTTTGATGTTGTTGGTTGACTTCAACTTAAGGTCTCAGCATTGGTAATATGATAATAGCTCAGATAGTCAATAATGATGTTAAGTAACAGTGATAAGGTATTTTTTCAATTGCTGTCCCGTCCCATCCCTCCCCATCCATTTTCTTGTCACATTTTGTTACTATTTTTTTAATAGGAATTGTTCCATCCCATTTAGAATGAGAAAAAACATGTTGTATATGCCGATATATTTAATGTTTTGAATTTACAATGACATAAAGCACTATATTTGTCAATCCATCTTTCAACAAGAAGCTCACCTTGTAAATACTTTGATTTGATTCCTTTGAATCAATTTTATTACACTTTTTTAGGAAATCTCTAAATCAAATCCACTACCTCATATAATAATAAATAATACATAATCTAAAGTAATGCTTTTATATTTTCAGAGAACAATTTGCTACTTTGTCTATCGGATTATGTTCTGTCGACATATGACATCAATGGTGTTAATTTTCCCCTTATCGAAACATTTCCACTAACTAAGGGTGCTTCACTTTTTGCCTTAGATAATAAGGTAAGTACAAAATAATTATATGACCTATGGTTATGATCATATTAATAATTATAATATTAATAAAAAATGTGACTCAGAAATTTATTATAGTCAATTAAACCATTAAATTATAGAGTCACTCACATATTTTTTCTTCTTCACTTCACCTGGTGGAAATTGCTGGCGAAAGTCGTTATATGAGTAGCGCCATCAATGTGATTAGCGCTATGCAGGTTTCCCTATTGATGATCAATCAACTTTGAAACCACTTTGAAATAGAACAGACAGAAAAACAGACCTTACCAATTAGTAAATGCGGGTCAAGGGATTTGTTAGGGATACTTATTGTTAATGTTTACTGAATCAAAGTGACTCACATGCTTGTTTGCCCAACTATTATAAGAAAAAAGTATTCCTACTGAACTCTAAGTAGTTGTTCTCTTTAAAAACTTTTAAACTGATCATGAATGAAGCTATAGAGGAGTTGGTTGAGACATAAATATATTTCTTAATAATAATTTTATGCTTTGTACCAACTTGCCATATATCAGATCTGCATGTCTACAAGATCCATCCACTAGTCTTATGAACCAAGTTGAATATAGTAATTTGTGAAATTTGGTGTAAAAATTTGTAATTATAATTTTTTTTTTTTCTTAAGGCAAAATAAATTGTTATTATGTCTTATCTGTTGTCTATTACAAGTATTGGCTCGATGGCGGCGTCGTAATCGATCATGCAAGATAAGGAACGTCGACCGTAACTTGTCTATGGATGGGTTTACTTATCTCGAACTCCTTCGTGCGAGGGCACGTTAAGCCGGTCCTAGCTGTTGTCAATGGACGACAGTCGTTAAGCCAAATCAGTGGCCTTTGGGCGGCTTGAAAACACTGGCCTTCGCCAACCCGCAGTTGAGCAGCGTGGTGAAGTATGTTCTAAACCCCTTCGATTGAGGGGAGATTGAGATACTCAACAGTGGGGTGATTATGGGTTAATGCCGATTAATTATAATTATAAAATACTAATGATTTATTCTTACATTAATAATTGTAACATTACATTTTTAGTCCACAACATCAATGACTGGGCAATCAAACTCAGTTGTACGCCTATGCGTGGCGGTGCGGAGAAAACTACAACTATATTGTGGGAAAAATGGCCGATTTCAAAAGCATCTCTTTGACTTTACCATACCAGATGTACCTAAAGTGCTCTCATGGGGTCAAGAGTATCTGTGTGTAGGATTCAAATCGGAATATACACTGTATGATGTAAGTATACAACTGCTTTTTGGAAGAAGTTTTTATTAGATGTATGAGTAATATACCTTATCCAATTAAACTGAGTTAGTATAATTCCAAAAAAAGGAACACTTCAATGTCGTCAATACATGACGATATGAGACTTCTACTTTTATACACCGCGGCCACTTCAAACAAATATCGCGTCGTTTCATCATAACCATCATATCAGCTTGTATCTACCCACTGCTAGATATAGGCCTTCCCCAAGCTTTCCACCATATGCTATCCGTCGCCGCTTTCCGCATCTACCCGCTTCTAACCGTTTTCTTGAGGTCGTCGGTCTATCTAAAGATGGGGCATCCCACTCTTCGTCGTCCGATACGCGGCCTCCACTAGGACCTTCCCCATCTGCAATCCCATCACTGACACGGCTGATGTGGCCGGCCCAATGCCACTTAAGCTTGCTAACTCTGAGAACTATGTCAACAACCTTGGTTCTCCGTGGAATTTCTTTCTGAGTTAGGACCCACATTGGCTCTAGTTTTACATTAAACCTTCTTTATGTATTTATTTTTACATATCTCATTTTCTATTTATGTTGAACTGACTGAGATTATTTGAGATTTTTTCTTTCTACTTTTTCATATAACTGTTTCAAAAAACCAGCACGTGACGCAAAATAAAAATCATATTATACTGTTTAATTTCCTTACATGTTGATGGCGTAAGTTTCCTTGTGCCTTTAATTTCTTTTGTGAATATGAGGGAAATATAAATTTGTCTATAGTTTTCTCTGGCTTCGAGTATTGGGATAGTAAATTATGCTAGTAGCTTCACTGGCCCAAAGAGGATCTTGGCCTCTGGCACCAAAAAACGCCACCTGCAACAGTCTTGCTCCATTTGACACATTTGCTTGTTATCAAGATCCTTAGACAGCTCATCTTGCGTACGTGATAAATATCCTATCTTAAATATATATTTCACCGTTTTTTCTTTCCTGTGCATTTTTACTACATATATGCTTTACTTTCCAATTAGTCACAAGGACAATACTATTGTCATTTGCAAAATTTACGTTATTGACATTTATTATTTGTACAAATTGTAGCTCTCTTCAGGGAAACCCAAAGAACTGTTTCCAACAGGAAGTTCCAAATCTTCGGAACCTACAATAGCGAAATATTCGGAGACGTCATTTTTGCTTGGTCGTGATCAAACTTCGGTACTAGTGGAGGAAGCTAAGGACATTGAAATAAAAAAGACTATCAAATGGACAGAACCAGCTATAAGTGTGGGTAAGAAAGGTTTCACTGTTAAAGTAAAACTGAATAAGGTTTGTCATTTCTAAAACTAGAGAAATTGGCTTCTTTTTAATTTTCCTCCCATAAACACTTTGATTACTTACAGCTTGAGAAAGTAACGGTAAAATATCACTAGTGAGACTCATCTCATCATTAGAGACATTCATTACGTCTGGTATTGATGCGGGAAATATTTTTTATTTACAGTGTGGGATGAGCCATTTGTTTTAGGATTACTACAAGAACAAATAGTAGTACAGACTGTGGAACCGGTGCTGTTCATACAAACAATACCAGAACTCAATAAAGCAAGACTGATGTATAGGTGGGTTCAGTTTCAGAGATTTTCTATTTCATACTATTGAGTTCTTCGCCGCAGATACCCCAATGCTTGAAGACTAAAAGTCTTCAACCAGTCCGCCTGCAATGACCGATGGTGCAGAGACGTGGACACTGACCATCGGACTGGTTCACAGACTAAAGCAGAACAGGCGAAGAAATCAGCGGAAAAGCCCTTACACTACATACATAGACTGTGCTCTGCATACTCTTTCTGTAAATGAGTACTGATTCATATTAAGGATCTAGCATTATACTACTGCAGCAGCTGAATGCAGCAAATCGCTAAAATACGCTAAAAGTAACATGTCTGCTATGGCCCATAAAGCTAATTAATCACTTTCAATAATGAGATTTACATTTCAGGTGTAAGCGAGGTTTGATATTTGTTTCGTCGGTTGGGCAAGTGTGGTGTCTCTCTGCAGTGGATGTTACAAAACAAAGGGAGCAGCTTCTGAAAGACAAGCAGTTCCAGATAGCAATTGATTTGACGGTATGTATTTTTCTTAAACATGCGCGGAACTATTGTCATTATTTTTGTATAACACGCTAGGTATTGTAGTTACGTACACAGAAAAATAAAATCCATTGCTGGCGCGTTTTTTTAATTTAGAACATACAATTTATTGAAGTGTAGGTATACCAGAATTTCATGGCAAATCTATATACATATATATAAAACAAAGTCGGGTTTCTTCGAACACTTTTAACTCGAGAACGACTGGACCAATTTTCATGGTTTTTGATTTGTTGGATTTTTCTACGTCCCGAATAGCAGAATAACTCTTAAAAACATTGGAAAATTGTCGAAAAAATAAAACAAAAGAAAAAAACATTTTCCCATACAAAATGGTCGTGGGTGTCGTACAGTGCCACAAACTTATCTGGCCCGGTGGCGGGGGCGGTACGATGGACTTAAGTGTTGCCATTAAACGAAAGTTTAATTTTAGAGGAAACAGTAAAATCAAAGAAATATATACACTGTTAAAATTATAGCATTGATATACTGATTAATTGTGTTGTGTAGTATTTCAATTAAATATCAATTGCCTTCTATTTTTTTGTCACTTTCCTAGTGTTTAATTATTTATTTTCAAATAAAATATACAATTAAAATAAATACTAAATATGACTAACTATATATACTCGTACAAACAAAAAAAGAAACTGAAATAACAAAAACTAATTAAAATTAATAAAAGATAATATCTAAATAGCATCAAAAAATTCTTCCGCATCGCCATCAAAGGGTAACGTGGCCAGAAGGCTAGCAGCATTGCCACGCTGGATGGCAATGCTTATTCGCTGAGCGAGAAATAGGCCAGCCCTCTGGTCGCGGGATTGTTGTTATTGTTGTTATATTATTGTTGATTAGTTTTAAAAATGCACCACGTTAAGTCGCGATCATAGCTATTATATAACATTAGAGTTATAATATTGCACCGAAACAACTTGTTGACGATTTTTTTATTGTATGTATAGAAAAAGATATATATGTATTTAAAGAAAGACACCTCAATGGAATGTGAATATGTGGTAAATAAATTAATTGTACCTGGTAATACTAAACATTTCAAGATGGCGGCTTTAGTTCTAAATTTGTCCACCGGGTCAGATAAGTATGTGGGATTAGACCTGTAATACGTGACGTTGACGTGCGTACGTCAAAAGTATGCGTGCGTTTAGAAATGTATATCAAGCTCATTGAATATAGAACAAATTACTCAGATTAAAAACAAATGTCAAATCTATTGGTCTCATTTTTACGTCTTGAAAGTTGGCTGTGACAAATCACAGCCAACTTTAACTCCACAAAACTGTTTTCAAAACAAATTTTGAAAACAGTTTTGTGGATTGAAATATTTATTGGTTGTAAAATATTTAAGCGTGCGATCAGAAATTTATATCAAGCTCCTTAAATCTATGTTATATAAAAGAAAGTCGTGTTAGTTACACACACCATTTATAACTCAAGAACGGCTGGAACGATTTTTATGATTAGGGACCATCCATAAATTACGTCACACGTTAAGGGGGAGGGAGGGGGTCGACGAAGTGTGACATTGTATGACAAGGGGGTGGGAGGGGTCCTAAATTTTGTACCGTAACATTTCAAAATCTATTATAATCTAAGTGTTAAAACACGAACTTTGAACTATTAACGAAAAACTCAACATTTGCAACTCTTGATGTAAAATTGCAAAATATGTGACGTCACACTAGGGAGGGAGGGAGTCTCACAAATGTGACCAGCTGTGACAAGGACGGGGGAGGGGTCAAAAATCATGAAATTCGTGTAACGTAATTTATGGATGGTCCCTTATTGTGTTTTTAGATTTTTATTGGTCGGGAATAGGATAATAAGTATTAAAAACATTGAAAAAATGATGAAAAAATTAAATAAAAGAAAAATCATTTTCCCATACAAATAGTGTCAGTTGAAAAAGGATTGGGATATTTATTGATTGTCAAGTAAATGTCAAATCGATTGATCTCATTGATTGATTTTATTACGTCGCGAAAGTTGTCTGTGATTTGTTTTATGTAGATATTTTACCCACTGCTGGGATATAATACAAAGGCTTCCCTCAACCGAAGATGTTTAGAGCATACTCCACCACGCTGCTCAACTGCGGGTAGGCGGAGGCCAGTGATTTCAAGCCGCCTAAGCGTGCTTCTCTATTATTGTCTATTGTTAATTATGTCAATTTCAAGAAATCATAAATTTTGTTCAGCTAATATGTATACCACGACATTCATTGACGGTTAGGCGGTACGAAGTTCGCCGGGTTAGCTAGTGGGGAAATAAAAAATCATAGTGTGCAGTACTGGGGAAATTGAATTAAACGATCTTGATACTGTTTAATTTTCAATTATGGTTTTAATATTTATGACCATGAAATACATTAAGATGAAAGTCGTAATATCCTTCTCTGGAAAATATATCGTGTATAATAAAGTACATAATATTGCTATGTAAATGGCTTACCACGATCTTTGGAGCCAAAGCAATCCTGCCAAATAGCTAAAGAAGCTCTGGTAAATAAGAATAAATACGGCTATACAGCCGGAAAGCGAGGAAATACAGCCAGCGTTCTTGCCATATCGCATGAAGCCTAGAGATAATCAGGAGGAATTTTCGCCCGCCGCGGTTAAGGGACCGACAACTCGCGTAGAAATGTGTAAATCACGTAAAAAATTCTGGCCGTACCGCGAAGTTTGCTGGTCCCGCAGCACCCCACAGTAACTCATGACATGGCGCTCATATTATTCATAGTGTGAGATATTAAAATTATTAATTCCAACTTTTGATACATATAACATTTCTGGTTATTATCAAATACAACATAGTGCCATGTCATACTAAATGTATGTTAGATGACAACATCGAATTTTCGGATAGATTTAGTTTATTTTCTAAACTATTATTAGTTCCATATAATAGAGCTCGCGAAGCACTTTCAGGATCAGCCCCCTTACCACCATCTCTTATTGCGATTCAATAACTGAATCGCAGTAAGAGATGGTGGTAAGGGGGCTATAATCAGTATGCATGTATTGCTTTTAAGCCCAAAATTGTCAACTCTTTCAAGCATTCTATGGTTGACTGAAAGAGATCCCTATTGGAATAAGTCCGCCATTGTATACAGTGTAAATTTTTTGTATATTATGTACTTATATTTTATATAAAATAAAGTTTTACAGACAAACAAACAAAAAGAAACAGTTTTTCAATATCTTGTAAGTATAGTTTAGAAATTAACTTAGTGACTTATCGTTTCCATCGTGATTGCTTAGTGCGAGTTTTTTTGCTCCATTCGAACGTGTTAACGGCAAACCGACCAAATTGAGAAAAAGATAAGATAATTTATTTGCGAAAATAAGTATGCCTGAACAAATGTAAGTAAACATTTGCACGCGCACATGTAATTATATAATAATGTCCAACTCATTCTACCCTCGCAGGGGCGTGCAAATGTTTACTTACATTTGTTCAGGTATACTTATTTTCGCAAATAATTGTTATATAATTACATGTCCAACTTATTCTACCCTCGCAGGGACGTGCAAATGTTTACTTACATTTGTTCAGGTTTATTTCTTAACATTTCAAAGTGTAAATTTACCAGACGTGTGTATATACAAATTAGCCGGGTTGCCCCGCTTCAAAAATGTAAGCCACATAATTTTCATATTTAACACGCGTCTTTTACATTCACAACATGAGAGTTCTCTATTTGGTCGGTTTGTTTACGTTGACATGATCGAACGCGAACAAAAAACTTGCACTAAGCACGTATGCTTAGGTATCTATCATTCTAGTATATGACGATGATTTAATTGCGGGCATGCATTATCCTTCTGTGTTTTGTGAAGTTCATTATCCTTATAAAGTACTTATTTAGTTGTTATATTTACAACATCGGCAGTTAAACGTTAGTCTTTTGAATAGTTTGGGCTTTGAACAATATTTATTATCGTGTGTTGATTTAATATGTACTACCTATTTTGCTAGTTTTATATTATTCGTGATTTTGGTGTCTACATTTGTTGTATAATATTTTTGTGCTTTCTTTCTGCAATTAAGAAATATATTATCCATACATAAAATGTATTTATTGTAAATGTGAAAGTCGAAAGGGACCAGGACGTGTTTTTTTTACGGGGATAGCTTAAGTTTACTTTTTATCCCTAAAATATACTATCACGGGATTTATTAAAATTAAAATACTGACCAAGCGGGCGAAGACGCGGGAACAGTTAGTTAATTTCTAAAGCAAAAGTGTGATTCAATTATTTTTTATTTGTGATAAGTTGTATTTTTGTATGACAGTGTTGTATATAATCACAATATAATGAATGATTTATTAATGAGTTCAGTATTCATTAATTACTGAGCGATTGGCCCTTAAACGTCATTAAACTTATTGATAAAAATATGGGGAAAATGTTTAGTGTTTTTCTGACTGTTGTTGGCACGCTTACATTATTGTGATGTTTCGTACCAAAATAAAAAAAAGGGAAGCTTTGATTATTTCGCTTTTAAATGTAAGTTTATTATATGTCATGATTAATATTTGTGGTACCACAAATACTTTGAAATAATCGTTAGTTGGGTAAATATTATAGTCTTTTCTCGCTAGTAATACTTATGTCGCGCCAGTAGGTCTCTTTTTATTGTTAAATAAATTCGTCAATCAATAGCTTACAGCCCCCTTACCACCATCTCTTATTGCGATTCAATAACTGAATAGATTATAGAATCCTTATTCATTCCAATGGCTTATTCATTGGTATGAGTAATGATTTTATTCAGTTATTGAATCGCAATAAGAGATGGTGGTAATGGAGCAGGTCGCTATTTTAAAAGTAACATTTGTACTTTAATTATATTTTATTTTTAAATTCAAAATGTAAAAACAGTTTTGTAGCTGTCGACAGTATATGACAAATGGCAGAAAGGTTAAGAAAGCTTAGACGAATTAAAAATGTTAAAGGAACAATTAAGTTATTAATGAGTGTAAGTAGAATTAAATAAAGTTATTTACTTAAAAAAAACGTCTACGAAATACGTTTATTATTCAGCATAGTATATTAGAGACCTCTATATTCCTATTTCGATGTTTCAGAATCTCGTATATGATTAAGTTTCAGTGAAGGAAAGTATTTGTTTTGGCAATATTACACCCATCGTTTCAAATTTACAGAAATTATCAGAATGTTCCAGAGAAGAAAAGGATGCGTCCATACGGTCGATACAACTGCTGTTTGCCCTCGAATTATTCGACAACAAAGAGTACCCTCAGTCCATGAAGGAATTTTTAAAGCTCAATATCGATCCTACTGAGGTGATAGAATTGTTCCCGGAATTAGATAGCAAGCCGGGTTCAGATTCAAAACACAAGCCATTGAAGGGGAAAGACTTAGAAAACGCTTTGAAAGCATTGATAGATTATCTTTTAGAATTGAGGCGGAAATATGAGCCAAAAGCGGATATGGGTGAGGATGGTAGGAGCGATACGACACAAGAGAGTGATAAGTTGCAAGAGAACTTTAAGGGTGATTCGCCGCAAGCTAGCAGCAGTCAGGTGGAGGCCGGCAGCCAAAGAAATCCGCAGCAACAGTTGGAGCTGATAGATACGACTTTGCTAAAATGCTATTTATTGGTAAATATTAAAATTAATTGATAGTTTAATTAAGAAATTTTCCCAAAAAATAAAGGTGCGCCCAATAAAAAATTCGTATAAAAATGAACGCAATGAATTTTAGAATTTTTTATATGAAATGTTATGAAACCTCTCACACTTACCCGCCCTTCTAGTTTCGGACGATTCGGTGTGCGAGGTTTTAGAAGATTTTATATAAATAATTCTTAAATTCATTACATGTGGTTCTTTCGGCGCGTTCGACACGGATAAATGTGCGTTTACCTTAAGAATGTGCTTAAAACTAATTCTCATATTAATAAAAAAGATTAATAATGATCATATTTCTATGATAGACAAGACATGTAGTCATTGATTAATTTGTGAATTACTGTAAATAACAACTATGTCATTACAAGCTTGTATTATACTTTTAAATATACCAAAAAAAATATTAATTCCACTTTTGATCATCTCACAGATATATATTATTCATGGAATTTATAAGTATTATCGTATTTTACGAACACTTGATAATTTCAGACGAACGATGCGTTTGTTGCATCTGTACTACGTTCGAACAAATGTCGTCTAGAAGACGCTGAGAGGATGCTGCTGCAGCACAGCAAGTTTAGTGAACTCATTATACTATACCAGACGAAAGGACAGCATACGAAAGCACTGCAGCTGCTTCGGGAACAGGCGAAGCAGCCGGATTCTAGCTTGAAAGGATATTCCAGAACTAAGATTTACCTGCAAAACCTTGGTAAAAGTTTATATTCGTATATTGACTAGGGTTTAGGAATTCCCGACAAGTTCAAAGTCCCGGGACACGAGACAGCCTACAGTCAAAGTCCCGGGAATTCCCGGGACTTCGAGACTTTTTATTTTTTTTTAGTGGGGCTTTCGTAAAATTGTAATTAGGTTATCTTTTTCGTTTAAAATTGTACCTATTAAAAAAGCCAATTCTTTGTAAAAATATCAACATTTATTATACAGAAAATTAAATGTTACTTAAAGTTATTAAACGAATTCCGTTAAAAGTTAAATCACACTAATTCTTAATAACTTTGTTATTTAATAAATCTAGTAATTTTAGAATCTAATCAATGGTCGTAATCACAAAATTGTTAATTCTCATAATCATAGATTTGCTTCATAACTAAATAATCTAAATATACATAATAGTACAGACTTGTAAATAAGTCTTTCAAATAATCAACTAACACAATAATTAAACTTCTTAGTCAATTAGTGAATATGTTTAGTAGTTTTTATCATAAAGGAAATGTTTAATATGAGATAATGATAATATATAAAAGATTTATTATATTTACAGAGTCAAAATGTCTGTATAACCATATTTTATGCAAATAAATTATCTTTATTTTATCTAAAAATGCAATTAAGAGTAATGTGCCAGTGGACCAAACAGTTGACAAGGGGAAATGGCTAAATATCTTAAACACACCCAATGAAAGTTCAAATGAATTGCAGAGTCAAAAAGTCAATTATTCTTATCCTAACATTCCTTTTTTTTTCACTTTTTCCAAAATATAAATCTAATTTTTGTTGTTGTAAATTTAATTTTTGATACGGGTAGCGGGCACTTTAGTATGGTTGTTTACAAAAAACAGTACGAAAAAGATGGCTGATGCTAACGCATGCGCAGAAAAAAAATTTGTGATGAAAAGGCCTATTAGTTAACCGGTAGTTAGCAGACCACGTAGTTATTCAATAAACTTACAGATGGCGCTATGCTCCTCCAATTATTTGAGAATAAAAATGAATTTCGATAATCTTGTCTCGTCTCGAGTCTCGAGTCCCGGGACTCGAGACAACTAAAATTACGAAAAGTCCCGGGACTTCGAGACCCGAGTCGTCCCGGGACCCAAACCCTAATATTGACCTCAAAGAACTTTAATGTTGTAAATGTTTACGTGGATTTCACTTTCTTTTTCATGTGAGATGTGTTATGTCTTTTTTAATTTTAGATTTATATTTAATTTTTTTCAGTTAATAATTCCATACTTATTTAAGAAATTTGGTCCTTGTAACTGACCCTTTGAGTTGGTTGCATAAAAATACAGAGGGTTACTTTGTCACTTGTCAATGTTTGGTCGATTTCCTGATAAGGAAAGAGTTAAAAATATCTATGAATGCTATATTTAAAAATAAAATTAGTCTTCTGGGTAGTACAGTAAAATTTCTTACATGTGGGACACTTTGAAAAATCCAAAAGAATGGTCAACATATTCACAAAACAATGTAATCATTACCATATCATTCGATTACCTAACATTTCTGACCATGGGCAGACACCTGCGGACAGACAGACACAAAGGGATATTTAATTCTCGAGCGATAATATCGCTTCTGACCTTAATAATAATATGTTACTTTCGCTCTAACTATATACCGCCGTTTTTCCACATGATATCAAATAGCGAAAGAAAATTTCGAAGCTGCAAATTTAAATTTACACTAAGGATTATACATGTTAAAAAATCTAAACTACATCACGCTTTGGGATTTTAGATCGTTGGATTTGAACCTCCATTTATGTACTATTTCACCTCGTTGTACTTAAAAATAAAAATGAATCTCCCTTATTTGTTTCTAGATGCTGAGCATATAAATCTAATATTCAAATTTTCTGACTGGATACTGAAAGAACATCCGGAAGAGGGATTAAAGATATTCACAGAAGATAAACCAGCTGAAAATTTACCCCGTCCAAAGATTTTAGATTTCTTACTAAGAGAACACGAGTCATTAGTGATACCGTACCTAGAGCATGTTATACATACATGGACCGACACCAATTCGTTGTTTCATGACGCTCTAATCAGTATGTACCGGGAGAAGATCACGGACAAGAAGGGCACGATCACTAAAGAGGAGTCCGAGCATACGAAGTCTAAACTCATTGCGTTTTTAGAGAAGTCTGTTCACTACACGCCGGAGAGGGTGATACTGCACTTTCCTAATGATAGTTTATTCGAAGAAAGAGCTATTATTTTAGGGAAACTTGGCAGACACGAGCAAGCTCTAGCAATTTATGTTCAAATTCTTGGTAAGTGGGTCAATAAAATGAAAAGTATGGGATCATGTATAAGTATGTAGCCACCATTAATTGCTTCCGCCAATCTAGCACGTCCACAATTAATTAAATCAAACTTTTTGCATATTATCTAAAATGTGTAATAAAAAAAAAAAATCATCTATGCTACAGACGGAATGGATGACCCTTCGATTATCGGTTATTTATTCTTTTAACTGAGCTATCGGAAAATTTGGGTAGGATATGAGACATATCGAAAGGAAGCGCTCTCGCTTCCTTCATATATTTTTCGTATTCTTATGCATTCCTATGAAAATGTAAAATCGGTCATTGTGGGAATCTAAGGAGGCAACGATGCCTATATTTAGCAGTAGAGGTCCTTTGTTTGAAATGATGATCATTTATACTGTAAAGTATACAAACGCTGGTAATGTGGGATGTTAAAAAAGGAAAGCATGTTGTAATCTATAGGTATTTGTTGTGATTTGGTTTCAGGTGACGTCGATCGAGCAATTAGATATTGCGAGAATACCAGCAAGAGTAAAAATAACACCCAAGATGTGTACGTAATACTTATGAAGATATTAGTGAACCCTGAGCACAGCGCCCTGAGTGGTCCACTGGCCAAGGTGCCGCGCCATCCGAACACTGGAGCACCTGACCTCGAAACTGCACTAAACTTATTAGAGAAATATGGCGATAAAATATCACCACTGAAAGTAAGTTTGCTGTACAATAGATACCAACCGAAAGTACGTTTGGTTTTAGAACAAAATCATTCTGTAAAATCGAAATCTGTACAAATGCTAAATCCAAATCTTTAGAGTTCAAACCTTTATTTTTATCTCTGGCGTTTTATATCATTTTAGTACTTTTTTATCCAAATAAACTTAATCACGACGTGGCACCTTTTTATAGTTTTTGTTCGGATTTAAATTGTTTTTATATCAACAGTCAATAAGAGATAAAAACTACGGTCAAAAATTAGGATAAAGATACTTTAAGGTCATAAACATTTTCTGGATTTCTATCTAGTGTTCCGGGCTTATGCTGTTTGTTTATTTTCTTGTGCATTTATATTTGGTTTTTCGGGTTTCGTATGCAAAATTGATAACATCATATGTAAAATTGATAACATCATGAAATATACGGATCATTTCACAAAATATAGCCCTCACCATGTGACCATATCATGGTGTGCGTTGGGCCATCATTGTCGATTATGCACCCTGGTCACGGCGTTCCGCTTTTCCTAAAAAGTACCTCTACTTTACAGAAGATAAATAACAATCATGGTTTGTACTACATCTACTCGAAACGCCACAATTTGTTGCACTTCCATTGTAATAAATCTTCACATGCTTGGCCCATATTTATTTCTAGTTTCGCGCAATAGATTTTCAACGTCTGTTTTAGGCAGTCTGATAATTCTGATAGCGTTATAAAGTCGTAAATCACTACATTAAATTTATCGTAGACAGAGAAAGCTATAGACAAATTGATAGTTTCCCTCGCATTCACACTAGAACAATAACTAGCAGAATATACAAACTAGCAACTTACGCCATCATCATGTGAGTAAAAGAGATAGATGTACACGATTTTTTTGTTTCGCGTCACCTGCTGGATGTTTCTATGGAAAGTGAAATGAAAACTGCCCCATATAAAATTGACATAATTGTTTATGGCGACCACATATTTTTGGAACTCTGTTTCGAACTTCCAATTCGAAATATCGTACCAGGATTCCGTAAATACACACCTCACTACGTTAATTTCAGTTCGGAAGAACAAGATTTTATGGACTTTGGTTCAGAATGACTTTATTCCGTTCGGAATTCCGAACGCACAGGCTGTTATTTGGAATTCGGAAATGAAGTACTTATATGAATTTGCTGTGTTCGGAACTCCGAAGAGGTATTTCGAATCGAAATTCCGACTGTTTGTTCAATGTGTAAATTTCATGAAGGCCTTATACTTTTATGAAATTTATAAACTAAAAACTCAAGTATCATTATAAAATAAAACAAAAAAGGCGTAGGTACTCTCGCGCGTTGGAACTTTTTACATTTCACTGGCTAGTAACATTTTGCGAATTTTGATAACTAACGAATCTTAATACTTTTTACTCGCGCATACATATTTACTAATTTTGGAAATTTTACCCTTACCCTCTTACCCTTTACAAAGGTAAGGTACAAACCTCACCTTTGTAAATGTAGTTGTTTTAGTCCTGCGAATACTGGCCACCGCCACCAGGAAGCATCTGGAAGGTACTGTACCAAGTCTCCTACCTCTGCTACCAAGCAGAGGACAGGTGGTAGCGCATGAGTTATAAAAGAGCAAAATATTTAAAAAATGTCCGCAGGCGCTGTCCGTGTTGCCAGACGACGTTCCGTTAGTGAGACTGAAGCACTTCCTGGAGTGTGCGCTGGATGGACAGCTCACCCTCAAGCGCCGCACACAGGTTCTTAAGGGACTGCTGTACGCTGAACATATGCAGGTATATGAGATATAAAGGATTTTAAGATTACATCCGTGCATAAACGAATACATACATGCATGAAGGTAGACGGCATGTGAATATTTAGCCGTATAAACGTTCGGAGGGCGCGTTAGGCCGTCCGTCCCGGCTTGTGTCATTTGATAACAGTTGTTATGCCAAGTCAGTACTTTTGAGCGGTTTGAAAACAATGATCTCTGTCAAACCGCAGTTGACCAGCGAGGTGGAGTACGCTCTGAACTCTTTCGATTGAGTGGAAACCTGTATTCCATATATGTATGTTCGTTGATGCCGAATACGTATACAGTGAGTCACACACGACGCAGTAAATAATATAGTATAAGATTATTACCTATCAATGGTCTCAGTATAGTCAGTATATATTTTTCCTTGTCCCCCTTCAACGTTATTGTTAAATGTTATCTGTAAAGTTTAATGTTTATATATCTACCAATGTGTATGTGTGTATGTTTTACGTCTTTCATTATGTCATTACTTTGTTAACTGCGCCACCTACCTCTTAGATGTATTCTTTTTTCCTATACCCAAAGGTTGCCTGGAAGAGATTGCTTATAGCGATAAGGCCGCCCGTTGTACTTTAGAATCATGTTACTACTCTGTTATCCTGTATTTGGTGCAATAAAGAGTAATGTATTGTATTGTATTGTAAATATACCGTGAGATAACATGTTGTCTCATTCCAAATATATGTAACATAGTGAAACAAATGACTACCCGTTTTAGCATTCATAAAATTACTTTTACCATTCCGCTTAATTAGGACCATTTTCATTTTACAACATTATCATGATTTAGATAGTTTTTTCCAATATAATAATAGTACTGGAATAGAATAGTTCAAGTGACTTTAACTTTTTAAATCAAAATGTTGAAAACGTTCCACCAAGTGCCAACAAACTTGGATTTTCTAACTAAGCCAGTAACTCCGTCAGTACAGACATTAGTGAGACAACAAGTTACTTTACGACGTATTATAGCACTGTGTGTGACGAGCTTAAAGGTCTATGCAGGCTATTCGATGCAGTTATTCGCTGGGTGCGAAGTACTGGGTGGGGGTAACGACATCTATCGCAGCGCCCATAGCGGCCAAAATTAGAAAAAAAGTAGGCGCTGTCATCTGTCATTACCAAAGCAATTTGTTTAGATTTCACTACTTAATTTTAGTAATTTTACTATTCCGCCTGTTTTGTACTTAATTCCTCTACATACCGGACACATGTCCGGTATGTTGAGGAATTAAGTCCGGTATGTTATCATGTCCAGCACAATTTTTCTTTGGAAACGGTTTGTGGTTGGAATTTTATATTGTAAGTGACACTCAAAAACGCGGTCTTCAAAATGATATTTATTTAGATCTGAAAATGATATTTATTTTATTACTCGCGATACAAGAACAGTTATATATGTTTACTATTATTTAAATAAACCAATAATGTAGCTTTATCTATTTGTTTTACCATAAAAGTTCACCTAAACATAAAGTAAACAAACCCTGACATAACCAAAATTACAACACACTTTTTGAATAAATTTTATTTACCTCAATAATAATAAGAGGTCATTGTTTGACAGAGGTAATTTTAATGACCAAAAATGAATTCACAGCCCTTTGTCCACACAAATCACGGTATCACAGTAATTTTATAGTATAAATTAGTACGTACGTACGTAGTAGTAGTAGAATAGTTTATTTTTGTCAGTATGTCACGATGAAATTTCAAAGCGACGAAGCCTCAGAGCCTACAAAGTTGCGGACGCTAGGTGGCGTTGATGTCGTGCACCCAGCGAATAAGCGATCTATTTTGACGGACAAAATTAGTCTGCAAATAAAAGTCCTCTGCGTCAGTCAATTGTCCTCGCTTTGGGAATGTAACTTGAGTTTATTTTATTACCAGGTACAAGAACTGAAGCAGTTTCACGAGTCTAAGAGCGTCGTGATAAACGACTACAACCATTGTCCAGTTTGCAAGAAGCGTTTTGGCAACCAGAGCGCTTTTGTGCGGTATCCCAATGGCGACATCGTCCACTACTCGTGTCGGCTCGATAAATAATCTGATCTTTGCACAGCTGCAAATAGTTACACTGTACACAAAAGACTGTATACAAAAGCTGTTAATATGTTAATATGATTTTGGAAGACAATTGAAAGAAATTAGTCCTAATTCGTCCATTCACAAAAACTACGCGTTATCTTTATATAAACGGTATTTATTGTAGGAGACGAATATTTTTTTTATATGCAATGCGTTATTGAGATTATTTGCACTAATTTGCTTAGACAAGGACAATCAAATCAACTCATTTTTTATTTAGCAAAAACAATGTATTTATTTTCTATATATGGCTGGTAACGGATCGGCGACCCCTTTGTGTTGCTGTTCTCCATGGGCGGTGGTGATTGCTTTTCACCAGGTGCATGCTCGTTTGCCCACCTCTCATATAAAAGAAATCAATATCTAAGGAAATTATTGCAAAATATTTTAGTTGAGGCTCAATAATATGAAGACACAATTTTAGCTTTGGTGACTATAGTCAAATTATAATAACAAATCTGCTTCTTCTTCTTCAAGAAATAGATAATATTCATATGTAACATACACCACTATATATTTGACAATAGTCGTCATAGGAATAGTTGTTTGTCTTCATAATTTAATTTGTTAGGTATTTTGTTAAGCTAGGAATGATATATACCTATTCCGTTTAATTTAATCAAATAAAAATATTATTTTTATTCAAATCTATACGTATTATTCATAGTGCGACATCTTTTTCTGTCTGTCCGTTTATGTATATTTTCACGCGAGAACTAGTCGTCGCATTTACATGTATTTGTTTATGGTATTCATAGCTGTTAATTTTCAGTCCGATTTAATGATGCCATATTTCTATAGATATGCCACTAAGCGTCAAAAACGAACACCCGAAAAGTGAGCCAATTGTTTCACCTCTAATTGATGAACTAATTGGTGGCGGACGCACGCAAAGTAGTGTAGATCACAAATTGCCTGTAAATTTGACTTTTGCAAAATAACACACACCTGAATCAATTAACTATTTTAGAACATTGTCAAGTAGCCCATTGGGCCATATTTTCAATCACTTGGCAGATATCTCGTAAATCGCGTAACATTCTTTCGGCTAATGGTCCATCTCAGTTTTAAATTATACATTAAGCAATCAACATGTGACGCTGGGAATTATTGTCATGGCGTCAATAGTTGATACTACGATTGTTGAGAAAGTAGAAGGTCGTTGTTTTATTTATAATTTTCCCAAAATAAAATAAAACTTAAGGATGGTTCACACAATCAGTCTTTTAGTTGTTTGACTTAATTTGGCTTGATACGATTGATATGTTGTTATAATATACGAACAATACATTACGGTACGGTGAAAGTGTGTATAGTGAGAGGTGTTTCAACGTTTGCACATTTTCTGAATGCAGACACAACCAATTTTACCTTATAGGGTTATGGGTTGGTGTGTTTTTCAATTAAAGTGATAAACGTGGAAAATAAAATCGGTCGATCGTTCTGACGCGATTCTCCGTCAAACCGTTTCCTCCGTTTAGGAATTTAGTCTCATATACTGTTCTATGTTATTATTCAAACAGAAACAATCATGAATTCAAAATTGCGGATGATTTTTTTCTGGTCTTTTGACAACATTTAAGATCAATTTTGGGATAGCAGGAGGAAATGCGATAGCATTATATATGCCAAATTTTACAACAAAACTAATTCAGATCGAGTTTCCTCTCATGCCTCATGCATCCTTACAATTATATGTAAAGATTCGATAACGGGATTTCAAATTTTTGATGTGAAACGTCTTTAAAATTACTCTAATTCATACAGGTACCAGGTCAGAAAACTGGACAGTAACAAATTGATCTATATCGGCTTAATAATTATAAACACCTTAAAACCTTAATAGTAATCAATCGCATGCCATTATCTAGTGTATGTATATGTAGTTAGCTCCCTTCTATGACCTTAAGTTTGCATCGGGGCCGGGCAGGGCGGCGGGGGAGAAGCATTGCGTAGAATAACGGAAACCGGCGCTCTCGCTTGTTTTGTATTCAGCATAACTCACGATTCACACGTGATCGCTGATATAGACGTTTCACGTAAACCAACGGCCGTGTGCACTGACACAGCACAGTTTTTTTAAGCTAAGCATCCATCTAATTTGCATTTCTTACTTTAAGACGACATGTTGTACACTGGACTACATCACTGTAACATAACCTATTATTGTATAGCTTGTACATTTCACGGAAATAACTCATTTTGATTGATTAAGGGCTATATTGACTTCACCATTAAATCTCAAGTCATCTTCTCAGACAAGTTATGATACTACCAACATAATAAGTTATGGGCAATACTGGTTATTTCCACCTAACACCTGGTATGGCATCCTTATAGAGCATGTCAAGTGTTATCTGCGAGCCTTACTTTGGAGACTACATGTACTTTACTCGTATTTGAATCGATTTAGATAATTATTTGTAACCCGAGTGGCGCTGAAAATATATTTTAACAAATACAGGTTTTGAATCCTACTGTTACTTGAATACGTCATTGTACAGATGAATTTGTAAAAATATAAACAGTGTGATATTATAAATATAGCTAAGTATCTACTTTGTATTCCATTATGTTATAATAAATTAATCAATGTATAAAATGGAAATAATATAGTGAATTTTTATGCATTTTTTGTTGTTATTTTCCTTTTATGTTTATCTAGAAGACCGCAGCTGAATAACAGTGCCCTTGAGGATTTTAATGTTCCTGCGAGTGAGGTTGCGCGCGCGCGTGCTATACTCCTCCTATATAGGCTGTAAAGTTGTATGACTGAGCGAAACTTTAAAGTTATAGTGGACGGAGCGCGCTCGGATCCGCTGGCTATGTATTGCCTTCAACATTGTCTTCTGAACGTCAATGACTTACTGCTACGCAACATACAGTGCTATGCGGATGACAGTACAGTGGATGCAAATACACTGATGGATTGCGTCCATGAGTAGGTACTGAACAAAACTTGTGTCTGAGTTGTACACGTCTCGGATTGGTAGATATAGATTGTGTTGTGTACAGCTAAATCCTGTACCACAGCTAAATTCCCCAAAGACACAGATTTACCGCTAAAAAGTTCCTGTTGGTCGTAGTTCCTAGATTGGAAGGTGCTCCCTTTAGTGTTAGTCCTATTACCTATTGGCATTTTGGGTGTCGACCGAACGAGTGATGTTCAGTTTCGCGGCTACTTGGAATGCCAAACTGGCTTCTTGGAAGCTGGCGGCGCGCTAGACACATTTCATGTTGCGAGCGTTAATATTGGCTACGGTAACTACTTCACATCAGGCGGGCTGTATGCTTGTATGCCACTCGACCTGGTATAAAAAGATACGGCAATAGGTAGCGTAACTAAGTTGCGTACTTGCCACTTAGTGGTATAATAGGTATTTTTATATAGGTAGTACCTATATAAAAATCTTACAGTAAGTATGTATTGAGGGTTATCAGTGAATTTGGCAACTTTTAAATGGCAAGAATATAAAATACACGTAATTAGGTATCATGTAAGTTTTAAACCGTTGGTTTTCCGTTTCTCTAAAACTTAGAGTTGTACACTACCTGTCTAACGACAAACCGATGATAAAATTAGACAGCGGGCCGTCTTAAAATAAATTTTTGTGTGTCGATTAACGATCGGTGACAAAAGGCCATTTCACATGCAAATATTACTTATAAATACTTATTTAATTTCCAACTAGCAAAATGTTTCTATTATAATATAGAAATTCAACTAGCAACTAGTTAGGGTTCCGTACCCAAAGGGTAAAAAGGAACCCTATTACTAAGGTTCCGCTGTCCGTCCGTCCGTCCGTCCGTCTGTCACCAGGCTGTATCTCATGAACTGTGATAGTTAGACAGTTGAAATTTTCACAGATGATGTATTTCTATTGCCGCTATAACAACAAATACTAAAAGACAGAATAAAATGAATATTGAAGGGGGCTCCCTTACAACAAACGTGATTTTTTTTGCTCGTTTTTGCTCGCAATTGATAACGGTAATAGGTAGACGCTTGAAATACTCACATAATGTTTAGTTTTATATTCACTTTATAAATAAATAATTAAATAAAAATAAAACAAATATTAATAATTTAAAACCCATACAACAAACGTGTTTTTTTTTTTGCCGTTTTTATAGATAATGGTACGGAACCCTTCGTGCGCGAGTCCGACTCGCACTTGGCCGGTTTTATTTTATAGGGGTATTGTGTATTGGTATTTTTTATTTCCAATAGTAATTTTACAAGTATTTTTTAAAACAGAGAAGCTCTATGGCGTCGTTGCTTGTCAGTCTAATCGAAAACGCAAGTTAAGCAACATCGACCGTAGCCTGTCTATGGATGGGTTTATTTATCTCGAGCTTTTCCGCGCTTCGGAGGTCATGTTAAGCCGTCGGTTCCAGCTGTTGTCATTAGATGTCAGTCGCTAAGTCAAAACATTGGCCTTAGGGTGGCCTGAAAACACTGGTCTCCGCCAACTCGCAATAGAGCAGCGTGGTGGTTGGTGTATGCTCTACACCCCTTCGATTGAGAGAGACCCGTATCCCAACAGTGAGTTATACCGACCGATAGTCGAATAAATTATGCACAGTAAACGTTTGAAGTCCTTCGACCACGTCTCAAGACGAACAGGTGACTATAGAGCCTGGTAGTTCAGGGTAGAGTCGAGGGTACAAGACCAAGTTGTGTTGTTGTGGGCGGCCAATTCATGAGGGTACCAGAACTCGCATCGAATCGGGTGAAATGGCGAAACATCGTAAGGGGAGCGATGACAGCTTCTATGTGTATACTACACACAATACACACATAGTAGTCTTTGTACATAAATACACTAAGAATTTTTTTCAAATCAATTTCGATATCTCAAAAACTATTGAACCGATTAGTGCTTCGTAAAAATGTCAATTCTATTTACATAACTAACTTATAGTTGACATTGCGTACATAGGCTGCGATGACTGCTTACCATCAGGCAGGTCGATGTCTTTTTTTGCCATGCCATTATGTTCCCAATTTTTTGGCATGTCTGTCACCTTAATTGTTATTTAAAAAAATAATTAAAATTTAAATGTTTGTTTGTAATGTCAAAATAACAGTTTTTAAATGCATGTATAGAGTATGTACGGTACTCGTAATAAAAACTTTCTTTTTTGTCTATCTATCTGTCTGTAGGTTTGTCTGTCAATTTAAGGCTAACCTCCGAGACGGTTGTATCAATTCTGAAGGTACTTCAGAATTGATACAACCGTTTATTTGAGGCGCGGAACCGTAATTTGTTTCTAAAATAAAAGTAGCTTAGATGTTACTTATAACTTCTAAGCTACTTTTATTTTAGAGACAAATTACGGTTCCGCACCAAAAATAAAATAAAATCCAATAAATTGTGAACTGACAGATTTTAAATAGGGAAGTGTAAACTGTATTATGAGTTCTCTCTTCACGTACACGAAGTCGCGGGTGGCCGTTAGTGTACGAATTAATCTTTTCCGAGAGCATGGCTTGTTTTAAAAGAATTACCAATACAGGCACCATTTTTAATTTTTTATGCAAGTTTAGCTAACAATATTTGGAAATGCATTCCTTATTTTATTTATTTTTATTATTAAAATTTTATTAATTTAACTCTGAACATAGCGTTACAAACATGGGTTTATCGGCGGAATGAAAAAATACCAGACGGCCTTGTGCCTTGTAGATACTACTGGACCAATATGATTAGACTCTTATCTTCATAGTAAATTATATGTAATCATGTGTTCATTTGTTTTGGTTGGATTGTACATACTCACATTTAAAGGCAACCAATGTTATTTGTAGTGAAATACGCAGGTGCTTAGCTTTTTGATATAATTACTCAGTAATATGATCTTGTTCAATGTTTCATTCTTATTGTGGTACGGTATACTACAAAACCAACTCTATTACTACGACATAAGAGCGATCTATGGATTAATATTAAAGATTTGTGGTTAACCATATTTTTTATAATAAAAAATAACCTAATAAATAGCTAGGTACAACGTACTATATACTTGAAGTTGTAGGTTGTAGTAAGTATACCAGATTTGTTTACATTTATATAAAAATTACACTCCGAAGTTACTCGCGGCGTGATGCCCTTTAACACTTCCACCCCTGGAGCATATAGCTCTAATGGCTCCTCTCTGGAAAGTCAATGAAGGCAAGCCAGAGCTGAGAGTTCTGCGGTCCTTCTTGTGTTTGCACTCCGACCGACTCTGGAGACTCGGGTCCGTAGGTCACAAGCTGCCCTGCGGACTTATTATTATGTACATATATTATTGATTAGACGTATGTTAATATAATATATTAATATGACTAAATCATATCCACAGTTAATATTATGTCCACTAAAACGGAATCGATCAAAAGTGCACGTCCGCTTGTTCTTGATCAGTCAACTTTTATAAATCACTTCACATAAAAAAAAAAACAAACAGTAGTGCTAAAAACCAAATTTCGCTATCCATTCCACTATGCGTATATTGACTACATTAATAAAATCATGAATATTTAATTGGCTAACTGTATTTTCTTGTAGAGGCACGTCCACAACTGAGTCTACGATAAGACGCAAATATGTATGACGTACTATAAATAGGTAGGTCGGTATGTATAGACAGGGCATTGAACTTGGTCACTTCACACATTATACATAGTAGTAAGACTGTATTTTCTATAAGGATTTACCAGGGATTTACCTATATTTTAATTGAAGCCTTATTGTACCTCCTTAGTTTATCAAACAATGGAAAAAAAAATTGGAACGATCCTAGAATTTCCGAACCTTTAGAAAAAAGTCGAACTTGTGGTGCATCGATTCACTCATTAATATTAAGGTCCAAGCACGTGTGCATGTGGTGCATCATGCCGACTAATGAGACATCTCTAACAAAGCCTTATTAATCGCCATGAAATCGGCGCCATTTAAGCAGCTTTTGCAGTTCGGCTGGAGAAGTACTCAGAGAAGACAAGAGCCTAGTACCAATTGCCTAGAGACTCGTTGTGATCCTGAGAGTGATTGAGATCATCTAGGTAGAGGAAGTGGGTTGCAGTTGCAAGGCGTGAGTAAAGATTTTTCTGTTACACGTGTATATAGGTTGCCGTAACTGCTTCAAATTAGGTGTACCGTATGTTGTTTTTCATTCGACATGGCGTATTTTAAAAAAAGTGACAACTCCAGCAGGTTTCTAATAATTCTGTGAATATTCATGATTCATAAAAATAAATATCTTACTTTGAAATTGGTTCAAAAATAATGTTTTGGAAAGTAGGAAACTTTAAAATATCCTCAATTTTCAGAAATTCACATGCATACGGCATCTTAGGCGGGTGTGACAGAGCCTGAAGTTAAAAACATTATCATGCAGAACAGATAGGATACAGTTCTTAAATTATGTTTGTTGTAGAATTTTGAACGCTCACGTATTATTTATATTGTACCTATTATTGCCACATGCCACAGCTTGCAGAGTATGTTTTCTTACGGAATAAAGTTTATAATGTGTAACGGGTACCAATTCATTATATCATAGGTATTTAATTGCTATCTGAAGATTGCTGGTGTGGACGCACCGCGTGTTTGGTATGACGCGGCATGACGCAACGTCGCGTCGGCGCCGTCGAACGAGAGCCGTCACTCGCGCAGCACCGCCGCTAGCCTCTGTGGCCCAATGGATAAGGCATCGGCCTCCTAAGCCGAGGATTGTGGGTTCGAGTCCCACCAGAGGTACACAAAATCAGCCTTTTTGTAATATATATAAGATTATGTTCCTATAGTTGTGGTGGGTGACCAACTGCTTCCTTAAGTTCCGTTCGTCAAAAAAAAAAGAATATTTTTGGTTTAGATATGTCAACTTTTTTTACGAGACGGGGTCCACCAAACTCCACCATACATACATATTTGTCAACTTGTGGATTTATTTTCATTCTTTCTTTTGTTTTTCATCAATAGAAAAGAAAAGTCAAACCCGTGTACCTGACCATAAAAGACCATTCCGGTTTATTAGGTGTAATTTCTGACTAATTAAGAATTATATTTTTTCATGATTCTATATCATGAAAAAAAATCGTTGATTGAAATCTGTTCATAAGCTGAAAATTTTCGACGTATTTTATACTTTTCATCGATCGAGGCATAAAAAATTGGAGAACTGGCAAAATATGGGCAAAATCTTACAGTATTATTATACTAAAAATAAAGGAAGTCGGCAAGTCATTCTAAGTAGCATTCTCGATAACTTTTAGTAACTAAAATCTTTTCCAGTACTGTTACGAAAAAATAAATAGAATAGAAGTACTTCTATTCTATTAAATCTTATACCTGCGTAAATAGTAAATTATAATAGGCTATTTGATAATGTTCAAAAATTGTATAAAAATATTTAACAATATCGTAAAATACACAAAACTATAAAGATCTGCAAACTTTCATTCTAATATCTTCCGTCCGACTTATTTTAGGGTCGTTCAAAGTTTGGCGGGAAAGTCTATTTTAAAAGTATGAAATATAAAAATTATAAAAATTATATTAAAATTATATTTCCATTGGAAAATATAAAAATTATATTTCCATTGGAGAAGCAATAAAAATACTATAACTTTTATTATGATACTAATTACACAAACGTAATATTTAACATTTCTGCTTTGATGTATATACAAAATACTTGCTTGTGACGTCACAACCTTGTAGCCTGTTGTATGGAGTGTTTCGGGAAAGTCCAAAATTGTAATTTTCAAATTAACATATCTCGAGAGATTTTTGTGCTATCAAAGTAATTCTTTCACGTGTGTGTGTGTTATTATTATGATGTCCTTACATATAAAACCGAAAAAAACGTTGGTCAAATATCCTATTAGTAGATTCCTTTAGTAGGTTCCTTTTTGGAAGTATTTTGCAGTTATATTTAAATATTACAGGATCAAATAATTATCTATTTTAAGTCATATTATATTATTAGTTTAATTTATAAGTTCATTTAGATATCTTCGACCAAAGTAAAATCTATTTCCATTAGACTATGATCGATTACAGTGCCTGGGACCCTACCGCCTAAGCCGCAGCCAATTGCGATCGAATAATTTGATTCCAAAAATTTGCCTTAGGTTAAAGTTATTGACAAACATCTTCAGCTTAGTCGGTAGAGCACTAGAGTTGGTACCGACTGAGCTAAACATAATTACCAATAATCTACATTTTTATATAATCAAATCACTTGTATAGTACAACACTTAATTCTATAAATTTTTACCCTAAAGGTAAAAAAAATATATTACATAAAAAAAATATTACATGAAAAATTTTATCATATAAATGTTGAAAACGTTCCACCAAGTGCCAAAAATCCCCAGTATCAACATTGCTAATAAAGTAATTTCACTTTGGTTGCAGCTTCAGCTTCGGCGGTAGGGGATCTTCCAATGAACAGAGGTTCATTGGAATATCTCTATCATACCTCTGGATCGATCTCTCTACGATGCTGTAAGCTGTGTTAGTGACCTACAGATTCCAGGAGAAGCAATATCATCAAACTAAGGTTATTTTTTACTTTCAAATTGATCAGACATGTAAAAGTTAATTATATTATAAACAATTGATGATCTTCAAATGGCTGCATAGATATTTTGATGCAGCACTCATTTCAAATAATAAAAAGGAAACTAAAACGAAATTGGGAAGCATGTAACAAATAACATATACAGATACACAAGTTAAACTTATTTTTACACCAGGGGTTTAAAATACCCATATTTATAGACTACACAGGGTTTATCATGGATATGTCACGGATATGCCATACGGAGGATGTCGATGAAACATTTCGTGAAGTAGTGACATAAAAATACTTTTTTGTGTTTGTGACAAATTTGATGTTTGGTAATTTCTGTTTTTATATATTTTCCGATTTTTTTTAGTTATCGATTGTGATGCCCTAGTTACGTTGGAGATAAAAATCTGTATTGTAAATGTCGGTAGCTTAGCTATGTTAGACATGGTTATACTTTATTTGAATGTGTTGCAAGTAGAGATGGGTAAAATGTCGGGCAGTTATGCTAAATTCCCAATAAGTACATATAAATTCTCAATTATATTTCCCCCTATGCGTTTATTCGGTATGAAATGCGGTATGAGAGTTTTGGGCATAAGGGGAATTTATATGCACTTATTAGGAATTTAACGTTAACGCCCGGCATATTACCCATCTCTAGATGCAAGGGATGTGTTACGAAGAATGTGTTGCGACGGATGTGACATATCTGAAAAGTGCTCGCTATGCAACCTTGCAGCAAAGACTTTTATGTGTCTAGTATATCTAGTAATCTACACACTCTCTCGCGTCGTTACCTATGCATGCATCTACTCCAACTCAGCTTGTTCGCACATTTATGATAAAATCATTAACTAACTTCGTTTCACAGCTTCGATACGCATTCTCGCACCGCTCAGGGACCTCCGACATTTCTGGTAGTGTTTGAAAACTTCATAACGTAAGGCTGCGTTAGAGATGTCGGAGGTCCCTCAGCGGTGAGAGAATGCGTATCGAAGCTGTGAAACGAAGTTAGTTCATCTAACTTCGTTCTATCATGTTCTATCATGGTGTCGTCTCTGAATATTCTCGACACTCTGAATTACCTCGTCGTCTAATAGGCCCTTAAGTAACATGTGAAACACGGGAAATTTTGCTTTAACTAGGCTGAAGTGTGGCTGAAGACTAAAACATCTGAGATTGTCTTTAGGTTTATTGTAGACAAGTTACTATCAATTTAAAAGTATAATTCTACGCTATATGGCATGACGACACCACGCTTCATATTCAGTTGGTATATTTAAAGCGCACTTATAAGCGACCAATATTAACTTATCAAGTTTTTTGCTGGGCATCACCTGTCATTCCAGGATTTCAAAACATCACCTCCACAATTGTCAATAGTACGGTTTAGCTAGATAATACTACATCTGACACAGATAAAGCTATCGGGTGTAGGTATATCTACAATATTGGCGTCGCGGTGCGTCGTCGGTGTGAGTCGGCGCGATTATAAAAGTGGCATATCGCGGGGGAAAGCTGTGTGATATGATAACAGCACAATTTTATTGATAACGACCGATGAGCCATCGATCAGTCGATAGGATCGCAGTCCGTCCGTGGCTCCGCACCGTTACACAAACCATTATCTACAAATAATTACATTTAGTTTCGACACTTATCGGCGGAGATTTGGGCAGTAAATAGATTAAGAAAGCAATCACTAGTTATGTATTAAATTAATCTGCTTACTATAAACAATATTGGTGTCGAGTGTTTATAAGTTGGATAGTGAAGCGAGTGTACGATGAGAATGATGGGCGAAGGGGACATGGGCTACGGCGACTACTACAACAATTACGACAACAACTGGCCGATGATGCCGCCGGACTACGGCGTCGACCCTAATTACCAGCTCCGTCAGCCGCAAATCGAAGAAGATTACAGATACAACTCTTATGCGTAAGTTATTTCTTATATCACTAGGGCAGAAGATAGATGGTTTGCAAGAAAAGAAGTCACCGTTTTACTCTTACAGTACAATATCAATTTATTTTGCGTTTGTAGTCAAGTCATCGATTGCTGACCGGCAGGCAGTATACATACCTACTTAAGAGTTTCGTTTTGGCTCTAAAATTTAGTGCGAAACCAATACTAATTATTTTAATTTGATAACTCTTTAAATTTAGGAGTAAAATAGCCTTCAGGTAAAGACGAACTCGACTAAGCATCGTAGAATTTTAAATGAGACTGTACGAGTAGGTATGCAATTTTATTGTACAACACGAAGGAGGATAATGCATGCGATAAGTCTGTTTAATACGTATATTAATAATAATTCTTTAGAGGCTTTGATCTATAGTACAATAATTATATAAACATAGAACATATTGTGTTAAAAAAAAATATTTGATATTGGTCAAATGAACACTTCGTTCAAAGATTATCCAATTTGTTGATTCTTCAAATAAATAATGTGTTAGTACTACAGTAATTGTTCAATGTTGTTACCCCTACGACCAATAAAGTAAACTGACTTTACCCCATTTCCTTAGATTTTATTGGTCTGAATTAATTTGTTATCTTTTATCAGAGTTATTACCACTATAGAAATACCTATTACATCTAAAGAAACACTGGTTTATGGCAACCAACTTATTGACATACTTAACGTTGTTTCGCAAGTCAAGCTTTATTTGGTATTTCGAAGAAATAAAACACACTAAACTTTTGTCATTCGCAAGTTGATTACTATCAGACTTCTCAGCCTATCCTCGTGGAAGACGACATTGTGCCACAAAATAAAAGTCGTTTATACGCCATCAAAAATGTACAATCATTAAATATGCATCAATAATTCAGAGAGACAAAGTGCATCGCATGCAATGCACGCTAAAACAACAATGGCATAAATATGGCGCATTCGGCTGAGTGCAGTGAAATTGGCTGAGAGCTCCGTGGAACAACTTTATTCCTATGAGTATACTAAGCCATTTCACTTCATGCTGTCTCGTTTTATTGAAACAGAATTTCATATAAATATGTACCTCTAATATACCACCATGGCTGCTCGCGTTAACTTCAGTAAACTTTCAATTGATATCATGATAAATTTTGTGGAAAAACAGTGTGTGAAAAAAACCTGATAAGCACAATATTGCAATATCTTCGCTATACGACTGATGATTTAAGATTCTTTAAATTATATATTATCATACACATTCATGCTAGTAATGACTATTAAAATAAAAAGTGACATTACCAATTAGATCGATGGAGAATACTTATAAAATCACGTATTTGCGTAAGAAATTCATATTACCTAACTAGTAGCAAGCATGTGAAGAAAGTGTATTATGTTATATATGTTTATAAATGTATATAAACAGCAGGAGCAGGCATACATTTTCGCAAAAGAGGGGGAGATTACTTCCTCTCCTACGCCGCGCCGGCAGTCTACTCTCCCTCCGTCTTAAGAATTTTCGATCAGGTCACGTGTCGCGTGTTTTAGGATCAGGTGTCGTGACGCGAGTTTAACATTTTTTACCCATCCCAAAAAGTGCACAACGCCGCTAAAGAAGTTTTCACTTCAATAAATGTTTTTATCATGCACTGTATACTAATGTACGCGCACCTATATAGGTATAGCATGCGGCGTCGGTTGCGTGTCCCACACTTATAGTCCCGCCGTTGAATCGCTGCACTGAGTACCATCGAGCTCGTAATCCATCAGCTGCGCGTTCTCCCATGCCTTCGTGGAGCCCTTAATTGGTTTGGAAACCCTCTTCGCTGCTTGGCGTGCTTCCGCCCATTTAAGCTCAGTGCGCCTAACCAGATTGCTATAACTAAATATTCGTGAAACCCATCGAAATGGCCTCTATTCGCTCGCAAAGGCGTTTAAACTTTGGTAAAGGAGTTTCTGCGATCGTAAATTTTCCCAAAGTAACTTAGGTGCTGACTGATGTGTGGCTTAGTAATTTGTTTTTTTTTTGTTATCTAATCTAGGTCACGAATGTGCGGCGAGTTGAAGGCATGATTTTGTCGTTACTGTATCGTATATAGACTGTGTAACCTTGAACTTAGGAAATCTAACTTGAGTTACATGTCTTGTAAATGTGTGTTATGACTTGACGACGAGCCGTATTGCGCAAATAGGTAATGACGGTAAGTTCGGTCATAGGGTGCTTTTTTCTCGCGGTCGACTTCGCGCGTGGTACGAACGGCGCCGGTTCCTCAATACTGTTTTCTACTTTTACACAAATTACATTCCTATCGTGCCCGCTATCAACCCTAATCCCCTATTATTTTATCATTAACCACTGTAAATACGAAGCCGAGGCTTTTAAAATCGATGTTTATAATGATTCGTCGTTGGGCATAAATTAAAAAACCTCGTTTTAATTTAATCCCGATATTGTTTGGTATCGAGCTGTTTAGCTGAAGCAATTACAACATTTTTGTAACGATATTTTTTTAATAGAGTTTTCTTTTATGCTATTTAAACCAATGAATGTACTAATAAACGTACTCGTTCATATTGGGCGATAAACACTGACCTACAATCTCCAGTTGAGCAGTGTGAAGGAGTAGGCTCTACCTTTTCAATTGAAGGTAGACCTATATACGTGGTATGAGATGTAACCAGTACCGTGATTGTAACAAATTAATGGCTAATTAGAGTAAGATATTTTAGAACATGATTTAGGTATTATTCAAAGATATATTTGTATATATAATGTAATAGATAATATATTGCTTAAAAAATAAAGTATAACTTCTTTTATGTGGTTTTATTAGATTATGTTGTTTTACGCAAAGATTTAAAACGATTTAAATATTTGGTTTTACGTGTTACTGGCCCCTGCTTACCCAACTGGACTGACCTTATAGTCCAATACTTACTTATTCCTATTGAACATAAGTCACAAAACTATACTCTAGGTTACAAAAAGCAATGAAGCGCGAATGATTTCGTACTTATCTTTTGCACAATACCTACGTATCCGAATGAATCATTATTATTGATGATTCATTTAAAATTCTTCCTAAAACTTTGTTATGTAACAGTAGTCATAAAAATATACTTTATTGACTCAGGTGACATTTAAAGTCAAATTTACAGGCACTCTTTACAAATTTGAGTGCTTATGACACCAGTATCAAAAACTCTGCTTATAGTTTTGGATACTGGTGTTACTTATAGTTTTTGATATATTTTCAGCCCTAAAAAAGCTTTTCTTAGTGCTGAAAATTTGTTTTTATAAGGGCAATTCTCTGTAAACTCGTAATGGCTCATACTACATCATATTTTTTGAGCATTTTCGTAAAATAATCTATGTATTGATTAGGACCTTTGCTTAGTAACTGTTATTTATAGTACATAATTTATATGTATTTTTAAAGATATATATCATGACTTACTTAGACAAAACAGTCGTCTGGGACTGTTTTCTGTAAGTAAGTCATGTTATTACTTATTAGTATCAAGCATTTGTTATTTTTATACCATATATAAATAAATAAATAAATATAGCTAAAAATATATCTACTCTAACTTATTATTTTTCTCTCAAAAAAGATCTCCAAAAAGTCGTACGTAATCACAATGTGCTTAGTTTAACATTAGGATGATACCACCTACCTTCTTATGGTCACAAGATCTGCTGTTGCAAAAGCAGCTGAGACTCGGGTATTACATTTTGTCGGCAGGCCATGGATGAAGCTGGAATAACTATAATATAATACTAAATTAATTCAATGCGTTACGAAACATATTTATTAGACTCCCATCTTTCTTATATAAATAGATATTCGACAAGGGAATGAATTTATGTAAACAGAAACTTTTAGTAATGACCAATTTTATGAGATATACAGTCCCCTGGCGCATACACGACTAACATTCCCCTGTCATGTTACCAGGAAGAGAACTGTAGCCAGGGGACTGTGTATTTTGGTTTAGTTTTAAAATATTTACAAAACTAATGAAACATGTTTCAACGCACCAATTTAGACACAAAACATTGTATTTTTTTTATTAAGTAATAAATAGTTTTATCGAAATAATAATAATAAAACAATCGAAAATAAAATACAGAAATTAGTAACACATAGCCAATAAGGTCATATTAATTGATTCAATTTTCAATCATATATACAAATTATATTGAAATTAAAACTATCTATACTAAAAAAATACTTATACATATTATAAAAAGAATATCCTTATGCCTAGCGGTTATCCTGCCGAATACCCATCCCAATGACGTTAATTAATTGTTTATTTTCATTTTTAAAATATTGTTTTGTAAAGTAGATTTAAAATAGCAATCATTTCAGTAATACCTCTATATGTAGAGCAGAGCAGAGTCTGATTTGTTCTCTAGCTATCGTCCTCGTTCGTGTCGTTTCATATAGGTAAAAGAATAATGCCCTTGTTGCCAAACAAAATACATACAAATAATGAAGAACAACATTTTTGGTGGCAATATAAGTTACTCCTTTACTATATGTTCTATTTAAAATTGAAAAGTTTGTTTTAAATTTCAATTAACACTCAATCAATGTACGCACTCAAATCTACGCTCGTATTGTAATTGATTAACCATTTAGGAATCTGACACATAGACATCTGTTAGCACGTCAAGATGCACATAATTAGGGCGATATTTATGACCGTGTGCGTTTATTGTTCGGGAGGCACGGTATCGGCGCCCAAAGCCCAGCGGACTCAGCGCGGCGGCGGCGGCGGCGGCGGCCGGTGGCGCGGCGTACCCAGTGACCCGTGTAACGGAGGGCCATACCACCTGCCGCCCGCCCCTCACAAATCTGGCCCTCGCAGCTTACCTCACCACAGTATATTTGATTTAATCACATAAAACAAGTCTGACATTTTTTTCTAAACTAATTTAGATATTTACTAGCGACCCGCCCCGGCTTCGCACGGGTGCAATGCTGATACTAAATGTACTACAGAAGGTCTTTGCGCTTTGTCCTATCCAGTCCTTCCCCAGTTATAGGCACACGCCGCCGGCTCCGCGGCCGGTACCGCCACAGCCGTTATGTCCCTGCATTTTAAATGTGTAATATCTTCTAAACTATTCATTTAAATTACATTCTGTGAAGGGCCATATTGATCTATATTAAATGCGCAATGTATTTAAGGTACTTAATTGGATAAGGATTAATTCTGTATTGCTTAAAATCGCTTTGTAAATAAGGCATTATTTCTTGTAAAAAGCAAAGGATAAAATAACGGTTATTGTGTGTTACCACTAAGAGATAGACATATACCATCGCGAACTTTTTTGTAGACCATTTTAAGGAGAACAATACTGTACTACATTATTTTGATCTATCTCGTTGGGTTCAGCCAGCGTTTGCAATGAAAGAGCAAAAAATGTGTTTATTTACGACATCACATTAGAAACCTCTAAATTATCAGTGTTTTTCTACTATGTTATGCATATATTATACATATAAACTTTCCAGTTGAATCACTCTATCAATTTAAAAAAACCGCATCATAATCCGTTGCGTAGTTTCAAAGATTTAAGCATACAAAGGGACATAGGGACAGAGAAAGCGACTTTGTTTTATACTATGTAGTGATGATGAGACCGAATCCATACTTCCATATCCATATCCATACTTCCATACTAATATTATAAATGTAAAAGTGTGTTTGTTTGTTTTTCCTACTTTCACGTCGAAAGTAACGAACGGATTGACATGATTTTTTTTTTGGAGATATGTTAAGGCTTGGAGAGTGACATAGACTACTTTTTATCCCGGAAAAATATCTTATTCCCACGGAAAAAAATAAAGTTTATAATAATTTGTCCTTCTTTTACGTCGAAAGAAACCTAAGTACTGACATATTTTTTTTAACGGGGATAGTTTACGGTCTGGAGAATGATATAAGCTACTCTTAATCCCGGAAAAACATCTTAATCCCATGGGTAAAAATAAACTTTTTAATCATTTGTCCTTCTATCACGTCAAAAGGAACCTAACTACGGACATGATTTTTTAATGGGGATAGTTAACGGCCTGGAGAGTGACATAGGCTACTTTTTATCCCGGAAAAACATTTTATTTTCACGGGAAAGAATAAAGTTTATACGTAATATTTTTAACAGGTTTTACACCACGAAGTAAAAAAATTAAAACAAGAATAAAAAAAAAAAAAACAATGGCAGCTCCCCTGGACCAGGCGGGCGAAGCCGCGGGTAACAGCTAGTAAACTATTATTAATAAATGAGTATAGAGGAGGTTTTGAAAACTTCGATCTTTTATTTGTCACACGAAAAAGTAAACCGTTAAATATTTTGCATTGAGGACTATATATCAATGATGAATCAATATCTACTGAAATACCATAGTAATAATAAGGAAGGAGTTGCTGCAGTGGCTGTGAGAGTGGCGCCGATACAAAAAAAAATTAAGAATGGAATCAAAAGCGAGAACAAATGTGCCTCAGTCCAGTCTCCTTTACATATTGAGAAAAATAATTCGTTTTATAGAGAAGTCAAAAGATTTTTTGTTTGGCTGGTAACATATTATACATATCAGGTCGACTAAAATGTAAGTAAAAAATATTTTCAGTGTTATTGATAATAACAACAAAAAAATATATAACTAATTATGTATTGGATTTCACTAATTATGGATTATAGTACAAAATTGCTTAATTTATCTCAGAATTTAACACTTACTATATGATTCACGAACGCGATGAGCGCCCACCTATTGTAGCGATGGATATTTTAAAAACTAATTCTCAATAAGTCAATTAAACATTTCGTGAGCGCTGCACGCCACTTAGGGTTCGTTCCCAATATAAATAATTGCCCTTTGTTGTTGGTGCCCTTTATCGGTAAATGTGCGCTGCGCTCATCGATTGCTCTCCCATATCCGTATGCAAGTAAACCCGTTGCGTCGTTTCTGTTACTTATAGGGAAAACCAATGTATAGTTATTTTTTATCCGGATATGTCCCAACGTATTACAAAACTGTGTCTCCTATGGAGCCAGAACCAGGATTAACAGCAGCTATCATTAAAAAGACACTGAACAATGGAGCCCACTGCAGTCCCAGTGGTAAAACTACAACTGCCTTGGATCTCACTTATATTATATTATTATTTCTTGCCTTGTATTAAAAATTACAATTTAGCAGGGTATTCAAGGAGTATTATTAATTTTAATATTTATATTGCTATTTATAATAATACTGCATTCACATTAATAATTGATAATAAAAAATCGTACGTAAATCAAGAAAAAAGGCCTTCTCCAGGGCATTCCAACAATCTATGTCCTTTGTGCTATTGTTCTATTGAGCGCCGGTGACTCATAAGTACAATTTTACTACCTGTAGGCAGTGGTATGTCAATACTACATTATAGATAGATCAACTTTTTTATTTACCTGCTAATCACACAACAAACAAACATGCAATGTTAATTTTGTGGTTGCAGATTTATCACAGAGTTTGCAAAAACCTATACGCCCGTGAAGCGTTTGACGTTTTTCAATATATGTGAGAAAATTTAATTTAGTATGAAAAATAAAAAATCTGTAAAGAAAAGCATTAGCGACGAATATAAACAAAAAGTACGAGGGTGGTAAATTTAACTTTTATTTCATTATGTATGTTGACTGGTCTCGTAAGTAGACTTTTGGAGCAAATCGATGTATTGAAAAATTAAAATTTAAACTGTAAAGAAAAATGATTACACTAGTATAAATGTATAAAATTTACTTCCAATCAAAGACTTGTGTAGAAGTCTTGGCTTTCAATGTAAGTTGACTGGTTTCGTAATTTTTCAAGCAAATGTATTTTATTAAAAATTAAATAAAAAGTTAACGAAAAACATACATAAATTTATCAATAAACACAATTTTTCTGCTATTATTACCTACATAGCATTAGGTACCATAGTATTTTTGAGAATTGAAAATAATAATTGAATGTAAATATGTAGCAGAAATGGATCGTTTAGCATTGAAATAATTATAAACAGCAATAGTTATTAGCGTTATATTATACAGTTAAATCGTGGCAGCGCAGAAATAAAAAGCAACCACGAGCAGTCGGCTTCAGTGACAACATTAGCTACAGAAAACACGATGGGTTTTCGACGTCGCACTACATATATATGACATACATTCCTATCATGCATTCCTATCGTACACGAACGTCATTTGTTAATGTAATAGTAGGCATTAACTTAACGACGCGGCGTTTGTAATAACAGACATAAAAAACGAATATATTAAAAAGAAAATAAAAACATTTTGTATTCTTATTTAATAAGTTATAATAAGTTGAATATAATATCTTTACTCTGTACAGTACATGTATACTCTGTAGCTTAGATTATCAATTGGTCTCCGCTCCGCTTCGACTAGATGCCGCGGCGCACTTGTAAAATGTGGCAACAAATATTACGCCCTACGAGCATTAGGTTAAGTGCTTGTAGACTACTCCGAACTCGGCGTACCCGAGCCTGTTGCAATACAATTCTTCACGCACACTAGCATCTCTGCACATCAGTTGCAATACAATTCTTCACGCACAGTAGCATCTCTGCAGATTGTTTTATGCACACTACAATATTGAGTTGCCGCATTCACGGAGCTGTTGTTTTTAGATAGTGCGGCGTCTAGTCGAAGCGGAGCGGCGACCAATTGTTAATATATGCTCTGTAGGTACAATTAACAGTTGTATTCATCTATGTTGCATACTTAAAATAAAACAAAATTGCTTTCCGCGTCTGTCTGACGTTTCATACGTTAACTTCTTCTAAACCGTTAGGCGTAAAGGGGTATTTATAGGGTCAGCAACGACAGCAACGTTTGAGTGATACCTCTGATGTCGCAAGCGTCCATAGGCTGATATGACTGGGTTCCATCGATCGGTTTGTATGCTTGTTTGTCACCCTAGTGGTAAAAAAAACCACGCGATGGATTTTGAAGCGGTTCACTGTCAGTTAGATATTATTTACTGAAGGTTTGTACAGCATATCGTAGAAAGGTATATACTTTTATACTTTAATGCAGTGTTCCGCAAACTTTTTGTGTCTGAGGTACACATAGGAAAACGAAAATTTTTGGAGGACCTAAATGTTTTATTTGCGCAAGTATTTTTCTTCTGTCCGTCTAATTAGCTTTATAAGATAACCTTATTGTTCTGAGGCACACCAACTAATGCCCACGGGACACCAGTGAGCCGCGGCACACACTTTGCGGAACACTGCTTTAATGTTTAATGTATATTAATGTATAGGTGTACCGCGTGTAGGTGAAGTTGGCTTTGGTTCAACTTTGGCGATTTTTCATGTTGTGAGCGTTAATTTGGCTACGGTAACCGTTTCACATCAGGCGGACCGTATGCTTCTCTGCCACTTAGCTAAGTATAATAAAAAAATTAAAATATTTTTATAAAGTGTTGCAGCATAAAATAGTCGATAGGTAATACACTATATAATGGCTTAGTACAAATAATGATAAATTATGCAATAACATTGGGTAACATCCCGCAAATCCTAAGTATTATTATTTTTGTAACACAGTGAATTACTATTGAATTCTTGTATTTTTTTTATAAAATATTTTTTAAGTATGTTTTAAGAAGATCTCCGCTAACCCGCAGTTGAGCAGCGTGGTGGAGCATGCTCTAAACCCCTTCGATTGAAGGGAGACCTGTATCCCAGCAGCGGGATGAATAAGGCTTGTCGACGACTTAAGAAGGTACTAAGTTTTATTGGCGTTTAACATTTTGGCGTTTAACATTTTTAAAACTTTATATATTAATTGAATAGATACTTAAAGCAAACTTGGGCTAAGATCTCATAAAAGGCTTTCAACGAAGGAATCACAAACAAAATAGTGCACACGTGCAACCATAAACTCTTTAGTGAGGCGTCTTCAACTATCTGTTCGCAGAAATTTGCCTTTTTACCATTGTCTTGCTGTTTCTTGTAGATAAACAATTCCTAAGTATTTGCACATGTGCAGAGCATCTTACTTGATTATGAATGGGCCCATCCCAAACTTCCCCAATTATAAGTTAACAAACAAATACTTAGTAACCTGCTGGTTAATTATTTGTTGCTATAGCGTAATGACTCGTCATTCCTAAATTTGTATTTACAATTTTTAAATATAATTTTTAAATACAATTTATAAATGTATTTAGAAATGTAAATATACAAATTTACATTTATAAATTGTATTTAAAAATTGTAAATACAATTTAGGAATGACGAATTTTTACCGTCGGTATAATTCTGCCTCTCTCTTGTGAGAGAGAGAATCATATGAATAACAAAATTGAAATAACAAAATAGGACTTTAAAATTGAAATTGTTAATTTATTTCCATTTAAATTGACATAATTTGACATATTATTAATCTAATTTTATTGTATATTTGCATGCTTAAATATTTCTGACAAATGTGATGGATCAAACAGTTAATGTTATTTGTACACCTACATATATACCCACATTTAAGCAAATAAAGGATTCTCTTCTAATCATACCTAAATCTACCAACAATCAAAAGACTAGCCTATGTATGACAAGTTTGTGACTTCATTTGTCTCAAAGAGAAATAAGGCAATATCAACTTCGACTACTGAAAGTAATACTTACCACCATGTCACAGAATATCGCTGCTATATAACAACAACTGACAATAAACTTTGTTTTTTTTATAAGAGGGGGGCAAACGGGCATGTAGGCCACCTGATGGGAAGCAATCACCGTCGCCCATGGAGATCAGCAACACCAAGGGGTCGCCGATCCGTTGCCTATACTCCTTCCTTTCTTTCTTTCTGGTGACCTCACTCACCCGCAGGAAAACAACAACCCTCAAGGGAGATGTTATTTGGCTGCGGTATTCTGTGAGGTGGAGGTATTTCCCCAGTCGGGCATCTTAAATTAAAAAATACGCTATGTTCTACCTCTCTTTTTGCCAGAGCCTTGTTTGACCGTCAGCAGGGTGCACACGTGCAGGTGAGGTTGGCTTTGGTTCAGAGATGTCGATGAACCACTTACACCAGTCCTAACTAGTTGTATAGCAAACTTCTTTTCTGCAGGCATCAACCAATAATCATCCCACTGTTGGGACATGGGTCCCCCCTCAATCTAAGGAGTTTAGAGCATACTCTACTACGCTGCACAATTGCGGGTTGGCGGAGGCCAGTATTTTCAAGCCGCCCAAAGGTCATTGACTTGGCTTAACGACTGTCGTCTAAAGACAACAACCGGGACCGACGGCTGCCCTCCGAACCATGGAGGAACTCGAGAAAAATAAAGCCACCCATACTGGGGCTACGGTCGACGTTGCTTGACTTGCGTGATCTATTAGAGTGCCACGCGCAGCGACGCTATCGAGCTCCTTAAATGTCTTAATAGACCATAATAGGTTTCGGTCCCCGGTTGATATTAGCCTGGCCGTATCGTGCTTGTTTGTCACCCGACGACGTGGTATAAAAAAAGGTTTTGATTCTTGTATAATAAGCTTATTTTGTTATTTTTATATACAAATAATCATTTTATTTTCAAGAAGAATACTTTTTGCGTGTATATTCCTTTTGTATACGCAAAAAGTTACAAAATATAGAGCGTAAATATATGACAATATTATTGTGATGAATTCTTCCACTCCACCTTTGGGTTGTAGAGAAAATTTGTAAAATACTCGTGCAATTGAAAAAAAAAAAATGTGTTCACACTCTACGATATGTTTATAAGCATTCAACAAAAACCCAAATATTCTATAAACATGGGCTTACACGGACTTATTAAAAACACTCTAAATGAAAATCGTTATCCGGGCATTTAGAGCGGCGTCCATAACGAACCCGCCTCAACAATGGGCTTAACGCTCGCACTCATTACAAAAAGCGACATAACATAACGCGCTACGTCGAAAGCTCCTCTATTCAAAGTGTTATACTCCAGTTTTTTCGTTGGGAAGGCTTCGAGCCGGCTGCGATTGGTCGGCCGCAGACCCGCCCAGTCGGCGACGGCTTCCGATTGGTGGAGGTCAGTGGAGCACCCTCGACGCTAGTCCAAAGCTGAGTAGGCTGTCGAGGCACGAGGGCGGCGCGGGGTGTTCTTCACCCCGAGGACCACTCGAGGGTTGTTTAGTGCAGTCGCGGCGTTGCGAGACGCAGCACGTGTTAGCGCGAGTGTCCTGTAGCCGGCAAGATTATTCCGAAAACGAGCTCTCCCTGTCGGGAGATGAAGTGCGAGGAGGGCGAGAGCGCGCGCTCGCCGCCGCCGCTGCTGCCGCCGGCATCTTTGCTGGCCTGGAGCCCCATCCTGCTGCCGCCGTGGGCACCAGCGTTCCTGCCCGCACTTTACCCGGCGGCTTTCCGCTCCGCGTTACCTGGGTGAGCGACGGGCATTGGAAAATCATAAGTAATCACAGTGTTTGCAGCAATTCGATGTTACAATCAAAATGAATATCAACATTAACAAGTTTACAGTTACTATTGAGTGGTTTTAGAGTATTTGTTTTACATTAACATTAACTAGTTTACGGTTACCTACTATTGAGTGGTTTTATTGCACGATGAAATTAGATTTTTCGTGTCAATTCCTATTGATTATTTTCATGTAGTAAAATGGTAAGTTGCTCAGAGTATTGAGAGTATTGTTTAAGGGTTAGCATTAATACAATGTAAAAAAAAAATTCTGGGAAATTCTCAGAAAAAATAATAATAAAAGAAATACAATGTTGATTTTATTGTCAAAGCACTCAATCTGTAGCAAACAATAAAGCAGTACGTGTCGATTATCACTTTACTTGACTCTACAAGCCTAATCCGAAGTTCAAAGAATCGTGACACTCGCTGTGATAGTTTTTGCACCTCTTTTAGTGAGAGCTTGTTAATAGTTGTGTTTACAACCTGCCAAAGCCTCTTCTGAGTGCCGCCTTTTGATGGCGTCACGTACGGGTCCGCGAGGACGTTCTCGGGTACATGTAACAAAGTTCTCATATTAATAGACAGCCATCGGTTCCACCGCGCACCTATTCAATCTTCGAGCGATTCCTATAGACGGGTCACGTATTCTCGAGTGGCCCTCTTAGCTTATTATTGATGGAATGCTGTAGGTTTTTAATAATATTTGATAAACCGAGACTTTGTTTCTTAAGTTGTTTAGCAAAGTTTTCATTATTAAGTAAAATGATAATTAAGTATTGTTAGGTACAACCTCCTCAACAAGACACTTTTATTTAACTCATTTGGAAGATTTTATTTGACGTGATAACTTTTTATAAATCGATGAACGCCGGCTGCACGCACGAAAAAGCATGACTCATTGTCACGTTCCGCCTGAGCCGAGCGTGCCGAGCAGAACAAGCGATAGAGTGGCACGATCGGCCTATATTTCTTATGACGTTATCACGTAAAATAATCGTCTCTAAACCGACTTTACAGACAACCAATTTTTTTTATACTACTTAGGGTGGCAGACAAGCATACGGCCCGCGTGATGCGAAGCGGTTACCGTAGCTCCTCCGCTGCCAACGCAGCAACTCCTTCTTTTCTAGTGACCTCACTCACTCGCATGATTACAACAACCCTCAAGGGAATTATTATTTGACTGCGGTATTCTCTGAGGTGGAATGTGGGAAGTACTTCCCCAGTCGGGCAGCATAAAAATACGGTACCTCTCTTGTGTCAGTGCCTCTTTCGCTAGTCGGCATGGTGCACCACGTGCAAGTGAGGTTGGCTTTGGCTCTAAAGATCGTGGTGAGCCACTTACACCCCAATGGTTAAAAAGCGGTTTATGCTATCTACGGTCTTATTATTTTTAAATCATTTATGATAGTCAGAATTAATTACATTTATTGTTTTGTTTGTTTTAAATAAATGTAAGCAGAATTTTCTTCTACTTTCTTTTAAAGTGATAAAACATTAAACAATGTTTTCTTTTCACAGTATACTGGATAGCATGAAAATGCCAGGCCAGCGGCCAGGGTTCCAGATCTCGGATATCCTGGGCCTGAATGAGGGCAAGGGGCTGGATACATCACCCGTGCAAGGTGGCTTGGGTCCTTGTTCCCTCGACTTGCCGCCTTACGCCCCGCCACAGCCCCACTACTCTCACGATCTACTGAGGCATCACCAACCCTGGCTAACCTTAGACCATCACGAAGCAAGTGGTAAGTTACATTTTTCTGTTATATATTAATATGTTTTTCAAAGTAATAATGACAAGTGTTGCTAACATCATGCTATGGTAACTTTTTACAATCAAATCTGAATTTTCATATAAAAAATAGATATTTGGGACAATAGGTACTCTATACCTTAGATGTAATATAGAAGCGCAGCCAGATAACAAATTATTATGTCCACACTAGTATAGCCTCTAGAACTTCTTAAGGTGTTGCATTGACAGTGTGGGTGGAAAACCCGTGAATGTGATTAAGGATGCAAACGTCTAGGCGTAGCCCTTTGCGATTAAGCGAATTTAAAAAAAAAAGCGACCAAGTGTGAGTCGGACTCGCCCATGAAGGGTTCCGTAGGGCTTAAACAATAGCGTAATAAACCCGCGCGCTCCGCACCCGCTACCGAACAACAAGCCACGCCCCGCGCGAGTTATAATTATTATTTACTTAGGCACCTATTACAGATTTATTATTAGAAAATAATGGTTCACGATTTATGAATAAGGTTTATGTTTATGAAATTAAATGTTTTTATTTTTATATTTGATTTGATTGAATGAAAGGTAAATTGCGGTTTACGATTTATGACGTATTAAAAAAAACTACTTACTAGATCTCGTTCAATACAATTTTCGGTGGAATCGTGCATGGTAATGTAATCATATATTTTTTTTAGTTTTATCATTCTCTTATTTTAGAAGTTACATGGGGCACACATTTTACCACTTGGGAAGTGTCTCCCCTCTCAAACCTCAATATCATTTTTGAAGACCTATCCATAGATACCCCACACGTATGGGTTTGATAAAAAAAAAATTGAGTTTCAGTAATAAGTATGGGGAACCCCCAAAATTTTTTGTTTTTTTCTATTTTTGTATGAAAATCTTACTTCTACTTACAAAACTATGTACTTATCAAGTTTCAACAATAATAAATATTTCTAAATAAATACTTCTGGACAATTTGCACAGCGCCATCTAGTCCCAAATTAAGCACAAAGCTTGTGTTATGGATACAAGATAACTGATTAATGTAATTAAAAATCATTTTTTTTTTGTAAATACATAGTAAACACCCAGACCAAGACAAACAGACATGTTCATGCACACAAATGTTTGTCTTGTGCGGGAATCGAACTCGCGACCTCGGAGTCAAAGTGACCATTGCTAACCACTCGACCACCGAGCTCGTCAAATAAAAATATAGTTCTTTTAGTTTCGGAAAAAAGTGCTGCGACATACGGACGGACAGATAGATAGACATGACGAATCCATAAAAGTTCAGTTTTTTGCCATTTGGCTACGGAACCCTAAAAACTTTCTACACCCACAGTACTGTTTGCCAAAATCGCATAGACAGATATATAGCTCCGTTATATACCTACTTTTTGAAAGAAAATTTTCGATTCACTGACTGACTCATTCCTACAGGATACCGGCATAAGGACTATTCATAAAAACTAAAACGGAAACATTCAAAAGTATGCAATTGTTATTCTTCTGATTCTAACTAATTCACAAAGAAGCCGTTCAGAATTAAACTCAAGTTGATAAGTATAATTTGTTGTGTGTGTGGCATAGGTAGCAATCGCAACATGAGCCCTCTCCAATTACGTTCGGCACACAAACACTTGACTGAGTAGTGAAGTGCTCTAATATTTTTTATGCACGACTGCGGTGTCGGCTAACACAAATATGGGGCGCAGACGTAAACATTCTGGCGATAAAGTATAATGCTCGTTCTCTTGAGTGAACGACCAGTCACAACATGTCATTCAGTTGTACTCAATCTGAAACTATAGCTAACGAGGCAGGTGCTACTCCTAATTTTAAACAGTTCAAGCCTTTGAAGTTGTATGACTTGTATGTTATTGTTTATGAAGAAATAATTCCGCGGCAATTACGCAATGAATGTAACAGATTGTTATTTTATTCTGTGGTACTAATAACAAAGTTATTTAAGTAGCTATGTATAAAATATATGTATCGAAATATTAATTAGTTATCATAATTTATTAAAACAAAGTTGTATTTATTTGAAGTTCCAAAACCGGGTCAAGAGGCCTCCGCTACGGTCTCACTGCAGCGAAGACCTGTCTATAAAGCTATGAACGATAGACTGTTCAATAATTTTCATTCACAATTTTCATCATAGTTCATAAATATCTAGTAGTCTCTTTCATCATAGTTCATAAATATCGGTCCCGGCTGTTGTCATTAGATGATAGTCGTTTCGTTAAGCCAAGTCAGTGGTCTTAAGGGGGCTTAAAAACACTGGCCTCTACTTACCCGCAGTTGAGCAGCGTGATTATGCGCTAAACCCCTTCCATTGAGGGGACACCCGTATCCCAACAGTGGGATGAATAAGGGTTGTTGATGACGAAAATGAATAATGAACTTAATGAATGCTGATTAACTTAATAAATACTTATAACCATTTAAAATATTTGACGAAATGAAATAAAAAAATTTGACGAGCTTGGTGGTCAAATGGTTAACAATGGTCACTTTGACTCCGAGGTTGCGGGTTCGATCCCCGCAAAAGACAAATATTTGTGTGCATGAACATGTCTGTTTGTCTTGTTGAGGGCATTTTCTATGTATTATATGTATGTATTTACAAAAAAAATGTATTTAAGTACATTTATCAGTTGTCTAGTACCCATAGTACAAGCTTTGCGCTTAATTTGGGACTAGATGGCGCTGTGTAAATTGTTCAGAAATATTTATATTTAATATTTAAAAGTCTCCACAGTTTTCATCTCGCTTCTGAGCCATGTTTATAAGCTGTTTTCAAGGGTCATTACGAACCGTCTCGAGCGCAGGCTTGATGACTTCCAGCCTTCCGAACAAGCCGTTTTCCGAAGAGGCTTCAGTACCATAGACCACATCCACACGCTGCGGCAGGTTATACAGAAGACCGAAGAGTATAACTTGCCACTTTGCTTAGCGTTTGTGGACTATGAGAAAGCCTTTGATTCGATCGAGACATGGGCTGTGCTTGAGTCTCTCCAGCGATGCCGTATTGACTATCGGTACATCGAAGTGTTGAAGTGTTTGTATAATAACGCCACTATGTCGGTCCGAGTACAGATACAGAGTTCAAAGGCGATCCCTTTGAAAAGAGGCGTAAGACAGGAAGACGTGATATCTCCGAAACTGTTTACGGCCACTTTGGAGAACGCCTTCAAGCTCCTGGAATGGAAAGGATTCGGCATCAATGTTAACGGCGAATACATCACTCACCTTCGGTTTGCCGACGATATCGTAGTCATGGCAAATTCGATGGAAGATCTCACGCACGGAGGACGGATGACCGATGGGGTCGAAAGGTTCTCGAGTGGAGACCACGTACCGACAAGCGCAGCGTAGGACGTCCACCCACAAGGTGGACAGACGACCTCATTAAGACCGTAGGATCGCGCTGGATGCAAGCCGCTTCCAACCGGTCTTATTGGAGATCTAGAGGGGAGGCCTATGTCCAGCAGTGGACTTCCAATGGCTGAGATGATGATGATGATGATGACAGTTGTCATATATAGGCTTTTTCTTCCTTAGCGTAGTAAATAATAAAAAATACGTATCTTAGATTAATGTAACGATGGGTCTCTGCTTTACGATTATTTTGATGTGCTTGCTTTTATATATATTTGACATAGGTAAAACATTTGATAATGGATAGCTATTATATTTTAAAATATGCATTAAAACTTTCTGTATAATTAGGTAGATAATCTTGCGTTATCGATACACGATAATATTTCGGCAATTTAAGTAATTCGGTGGCGTTTGGTAGTTATCGGCACTTGATGTACTCAATGTATTTTACAAATGAAGAGGAACTCGAGATAATGCCTCATTCCCGTTTATGACAGCTTTGGACAAAAGTGCGGTGAATAAAGAACGGTGAACAGCACTCGGTAAACCTTTCACTTATGTTACAAGTGTTTGCTCTTGTACCTTAACTAGATTTACAAAAATATACGTATGATATATGATATATGAATACACCATATTTAATATTTTCTTATAATTTCTATAGTCTAATTAAATAATACATACGGAATATAAAGTCCGTTATTAATTTATTCAGTTAAACTTAGGTGTTTATTAAAAACAAAAAAAAAAACGGGAATCGTTGAACGGGATTGTCGCAACAAAAAAAGTTGTTTACCTCAGAATACATATTTTTTAAATTTTGTATAAACTGATTGTAAGCTCTTATAGTATAAAATTAATAGTCTTTGTTTAATTTAAAACACTATATTAGAAAGTTGATCGACATTACTCTATGGATTTGTGCTATAAAAGTACAGAATGTTATTTATCGCATTTGTGCGATTCGATTCCCGGTTCAGGTAAAAAAATATTTGAGTAGTAATTATAGGCTTTCAAAATAAAGTGAAGTTTCCTTTCAGTGAATTATTCTTAATGTATAGTGAAGATCAAATAGGTAAAATACAGTAGGAACCTTAAGACGCATAAGGAAAGAATGCCGAGCAAAAATATACCTATTCGGTTACAAACGTAGCAATGTATAATTGATAGCTAGTAGTACTATGGTACCTAGGTATATCTACAAAATAATTGCTCGCTTGAAGGTATAAGTTAGACGTTTCAGCGCTAATATTACATGTTTTATTGTTACGTAGGAACAACGGCATATAAAGATAATACATTTTTGAATCACAATTATATTATTTACTAGCTTGACGTGGACCTGTCTTCATAACTATGAATTTCGCGCTCGCTGTCAAATGACTTGTTAATTTATTACATTAGGTACTGCCACAGAATAATAAAATAGTATAGGATACAGCCTTTATAACACAGGTTTTAAAATTCGATTCGTAACCCATATAAAGATACGAATTTTCAAGGCTAATTGTTAGTGCATAAGTATTATCAAGTCCACGCTGTTATATATCTATGTCACCTATAGCAAAGTACCTACACACCACACACCACGGGTAAAGTAACATGACAACTACGTAAGCGGTATTTATCTAAAGATTTCGAGATTAAGATTAGTTTGACATCTAAGTTTTCCACTAGATATTCGTCTGTTCTGTTGTCTGATGACAGATATTAGATATTGTGCTGCATGATCGCTACATGGCGGTGTAGAAAACTTGCATGTGTTCTTGCACATCTTAAGATTTGCAATACAAATCTTAAATATAACATACAAATTTTGTATGTTCTATTTGTGGACCAAGAAGTAGCAAGAACATAGTTTTCATTATGTACTTATATATCTTTTCATATCAACCTCTAAGAATAAATAATTTGATTTGAATTACATGTTGACTCTATTATGTTAACTTGTTTTGTAATATCAGTAGCGATATTTGTGTAGGTTCAGTTTTTACTCAAAATCTAAAATATTTCTTCTGTTCCGTTGTAAATTGTCCAAAAAATAATCAAAGTATTTAAAAATCTCTATTCTTTTATTGCTTTTAAGAAATAATTTTAATAATGAAAGTCAAGAAATGTACTAACACACTGAATGAAACGCAATGAATTAAATCCATAAAGTTAATATACAATTCTTGACTTTGTTTAGAATTAGAATCCAAGAAAATCTGAATCGATTGTTTGTTCGTACTCAAATAAGTTAACTTAACGATTAAATCACAATATCAAAACAATTCCTCCATAACAAACATTATTAACATTTTATTTGTTATTACCTATTACATATTAACTTATTGAATGAACCGACCAAAGTGTGGGACGTTTCGAAATCGAGTACTGGTGAAAAATCTTTTTAGTACATATTAAAAAAAAAATATTGTACAATATAAATGTAATACATATACATTATCCAGAAGACATTTTCTAAATAATATCTAGTGAAAACTGAAAAAGTCACCAATTAATATCATTGCGTGGCTTAGGAGGAGTTAGCGGATAAACATAGAGACAGACGCAGAAAGCAACTTTGTTTTATATATATATTAGCTATGTAGTAGATTTGTGTTGCGATGACTCTTGAACCAGTAGGTACTGCTCTGATTTTGTTGTTATTTAGTAGGAATATATGAAAACTGTAAACACATATTTTAAGTTTGTTGTTTTGATATATTGTTGATAATATCAATTTACATACTTGTTTTATCTTTTTGACGAAAAAAATCCGGTATGTAGATATATCATAATAGGTAAGTATAACATTCAGCAGTTTGTAGCGAACGATCACAATATTAATTCATAATTTTAGGTTGGGTTTCATTAGAATCGCCAATTTTATAGAAATGACAAATATGGTTAGGCTACCTTTCGTGCTTTCAAAAACTTTGAGGGGTCCCCTAAGTCAAAGCACGTAAAGCGCATATGATAATTACTACATCAACTGCAATAGATGCCCTACTAATACTACTACTAGTGGTCACACCAGATGCAGAAAAAAGTTTGTTAGCCTGTGTATGTATTAGCAGTAGTTAATTATATACTGTGTTAATATCTCTACTATTACGGTACCATTAGAATCCAAGAAAATCTGAATCGATTGTTTGTTCATACATTACTTTTCTTTATATCTCCTGAAATGACAGTCATGAAGTGCTAAATCGAATTATCATACTCAAATAAGTGCGTTGACCCACTCGAAAATAATGGGTATTCGGTAGTGGCGCTCGAGAGCAGAGATTATTTTTTTCAAATGCTCCTCCAGTCGAGTGCCTTCACCAACTAATCTGTTGTTGTCATTAATTATTTTTATCGCTTATCTAACACTTTCGGCACTCATTGTACTCGTGCTTTCGATTGCTTGTATAACAACGATTCTGTCTCGCGTTGATTGATTTCGTAGATATATTTTTACGTGCACATATAAATGGAGTGCTAGATTTCCAGGATAACATGCAATGATTTCTGATTTAATATTAATGCTATGACCACCTTTCCACTATCCACCTTCATGATTTTTGCATGTCTATTTCTATTCTCCACTTCGTATTCTATCTATGCTACCGGCTATAAACGATTCCCTCTCTTTTAAATCACGCTTTTTCTTTTCTGTACATTAGGTATGTCGAAACTTTACAATTTCGGTAGTTTCGGTTTTAAACATGTAGCAAGTTTTGCGCATCTCCCCTTTGTTCCGTCATACTGCTTGAATAAAAAAATTCTTTTTCTGTTTTCTTTTCTTTTACTGTTATATCTTTTTTTTGTAATTCAAGTTTAGGTTTCTATTTACCTTTATGTTACAATTTTGCCTAATTATGTAAACGTAAATGATTTTGTTTTTTTTTTCGCTTCTCCCCTTGATCTTTCCTTTCTCACTGGCTTTTGTTATTTTCTCCCACTTTTCCTATCTACCTTTCCCCCGTTCTGTTCCCTCTTTCTCCTCATCGCTCTCTTGTTTCTGAAATTCTTCTATTTCTTCCCTTGAAACCTTTTAAACCTTGTTCCAGGTTTTAAAAGGTTTAAGCCTAACCCTAGAAACCATCATCCCTTATTTTACACACTTAAGCGATTAATAATAGCGGAAATATTATATATTAACAGTGAATGCTTTCAATATTTTTATTAAAGAGCCTAAGTAAAAATAATCTAAGTCAAAGACAAAGTTTGTCACCCATCACAAAGGTCTCATCAAGTCCTGTTTTGTATATCCTTACTTAGCTGTTAAATTTCTTAAAATACTTTCATGTTGCTTGCCTAAGCTACAAATGGAATCTACTCTCTAAATTTTAAAATTTTGTACTTGATGGCACCTTGTCAATCTTTGTTTTAAATAAAATCACTTTTTTTAATTTATTAACATGGAATTAATAAAAAAAAGCAACTTGTACTGTCTCACGCCACGGCATATTAACGCAGATGATTTTCAATCTATGAAACATTTTCTTTAATAGTTAACTAAATTTCATCGAAAATATTAAAGCTGCTTACACACACATTAGTATAAAACATGCTCGTTTAATAGGATAGAATTGAATCTCAAAAAACTAAAGTCAAATCTTGCTTTTTATTTACTGAACAATACAAAGTATTTTTTTCGTAGAGTCTAAAAGCCATTCCATCTTTTGAGCCTCCTTTATTTCCCATTGGAATTTCTAACATTACCTATATCGTTTTCACGGGCAAAATATTATACATATCCGGGGTTGCGGCTTGTTCACGCCCTGCAGCCTGACTGACGGCTAATTTAGGGTGCCACCAAACACCGATTGTTTGGCTAGGGGTGCAACGCGGAACGAATTCGTCACCAATGGCCAAGGCTCAAGCCCCCGTGGCCCTGGTGATGCCAGCTGCCGCTATCAATTACACAGTTTGCGGCTGTTAGAGACGCAATTTGTTCATTATTCAATGACATTTATAGATTTCATTGTTGGCCTTAGATCATAGACATAGGATTTTTCGCTGCGCTTTAGATGGAAAATGGATGTCACTTATACTTTTGATACCTATAATGATATACTTATAAATCGATGAATATAGATATATACATAATTTTGATAGCATCTTGAATGAGTAGTTAAAGATAAAAAATACAAACTTATCATTTTTGTAATTTACTTAATTGCTACTCAATTATTAATTTGATTGAATCAAATTAATGCAGCTAATCGCGAGAAGGCACTATCGTAGGTATTTGCTCGATTCATTTGTGCGAGAAAGGATTCTGTAGTCGCAGAGGTAATAAATTCGTAATAATTTAGCAATGAATCAACTTTTAGTTTTCATAGGCATATTTCCCTTAATTACCTATAACAAAAACCCACTTAAACCGTGAATAATTTGTAAATGTTTCATTATATGAAAACGCTTTTTACGCTTGGCCCATGGGGTCCGAGCGCAAAAATTTTATTTAGGGACATCTCCAAACGGTTAGTCGACTCTTCCCGCGACCAGAGGGCTGGCCTATTTCTCGCTCAGCGAATAAGCATTGCCATCCAGCGTGGCAATGCTGCTAGCCTTCTGGCCACGTTACCCTTTGATGGCGATGCGGAAGAATTTTTTGATGCTATTTAGATATTATATTTTATTAATTTTAATTAGTTTTTGTTATTTCCGTTTCTTTTTTTGTTTGTATATATAGTTAGTCATATTTAGTATTTATTTTAATTGTATATTTTAACATAGAATTGTAATATAATAATAATAATCTCAATTTCATAAAAAAAAAAAAAAAACTATGAAAACTATATACATACAAGAAAACATTCAATATTTTTCAAAAACATTTTGCATTAATAAAAACATACCTCACAGCACTTTATTGTAGGGTTTCATTAACTTTTTTTTTTTTTCTATATAACTTTATTGGCGTTACAATTTATTGGAGTTTATTGGAGTAGCTTTCGAAATTATGTAGTCTACGAAAACATGGCTACAACATATAGACGGATGGACTGACAGACCTTCATTGTTTCCGAATTCGAAAATAAATTAAGCGCCCTATTGTTCTGAAATTTATAACTTCACATCAATGTCTAACAATTTTTTCTCAATTATTTAATTAAACCAGTTGAAAAACGACAGGATCAGATATTTCTTAATATTTTATACTATCGACCCGCCCCGGCTACGCACGGGTTGCAATAAAATAAAGCCTCTGTTTCTACAGACGAAAGAATTTTTAAAATCGGTTCAGTAGTTTAAGTTCATTCATTACAAATAAAAGTACATACTTTACAAAACTGGCAAAAATTACAAAGCAGACTTAATTTTTCTTTTGCACTTTTTTTTTGGACATAAAATATTTTAATTACGTAAAATGAATGATTCAATTATATATCTATGAAATTTGCTCCAAAAAGTTGCAGAATATAATCATCTACTGATACAATAGGCTATTTTCCAATGTTTAAAAATTGTATAAATTATTTACCAATATCGTAAAATACACAAAACTATAAAGATCTGCAAACTTTCATTCTAATATCTTCCGTCCGACTTATTTTAGGGTCGATCAAAGTTTAGCGGGAAAGTCCATTTTAAAAGTATGAAATTATTAAAAAATAATATTTCCATTGGAGAAGCAATAAGAAATACTATAACTTTTATTAAGACACGAATTACATAAACGTAATATTTAACATAGCTGTCGTACAAATTTCAGATTACTCGCTAGCCTGTAGTATGGAGCGTTTTCGGGATAGTCCAAAATTGTGATTTTCAAATTAACATATCTCGAGAGATTTTTGTGCTATCAAAGTAATTCTTTCACCTATGGTTATATTATTGAGACGTCCCTACGTATCAAACCTAAAAAAATGTTAGTCAAATAGCCTATTGTATAGAGATGATGACTGCTAGTAAATCTCTTGGATGCGCTTATTAAGGTAAGCGGCATGGTTGAATAAAAGTATCTGCCAGCTGCCTGGGGGTGGGTGTGGCACACACCAGCGTGCTCACCCCGCGGCCTCTTCGCCGCTTGTCACCCCCTCGCTCGTCCACCACGCCCAACGCGACTCCCGCCCGCCGGTATTACTTATGCGTGTGAAACAACTGCGAATTGTACGAAGGGTGAATAGCGAACAATGTAACATTTACACCGATTTTTTCACGTCTATTATTTTTGTTTGACGCCAAAGCTCCTAGTTTGAGTTAAATAGAGTGCAACCCTCCGAGATTAAGTGGAGATTTAAATACGAGTGTTTTGTACCTAGGAGTATTACAAGTTTGTGTAGTGGTTTCATTCCAAATGTATATTAAATTTTCTCACAGTTCTTTACCTCTGCTAGAGCAAAAACGATAAGACATCTTCAATATGTATTTTAAAAAGTTATATCTTTATTTATTTTATCTTTTTGTCGTAGGTGTACTTGGTCAACAAGCAAGTCCAGACAGTACATCACGTGCTTCAGAGCTGTCGTACGTGGGGGTATCGGCTGGCTCCCCGCCCATTACTGACCCTCGCAACGACCACGACCACGAACATGACGACATCGACCACGACGACGACATCGACCACGATCAGCCCTCAAACAACAGCGACCCAAATCTCGCGCACAAGAAACGCAAGCGACGTGTTTTGTTTTCAAAAGCCCAAACGTACGAGTTGGAAAGGAGGTTCCGTCAGCAGAGGTACTTGTCGGCGCCTGAGAGGGAGCATCTGGCTAGCTTGATTCGATTGACGCCAACACAAGTCAAGATATGGTTTCAAAACCACAGGTACAAGACTAAGAGGGCAGTGCAAGAGAAAGGTGCGCACGACTTAAACGTTGGTGGGTTGAATTCACCACGGCGTGTAGCTGTGCCTGTCCTGGTAAAGGATGGCAGGCCATGTATTGGTAAGCCGGACGGCTTGCCTCCGTTAGGCATGTCTCTACCCCCATACCAGCACATGCATCATCAGCCCCCGGTATCAGGGCACGCACCGCAGCCCAACGGCTGTTGGTGGTAATTGTCCGTGGTACGTGACATCTCCCGCGATTCGGCTCATATGACCAGGAGCCATGGACGAAAGGAGGGTTGTTGGTGGTGATTCTAACGAATTAAAACATTCCAGTCAGTGATGTTATAAATATTATAGATATGGCATATCCACTAAATTGCGTCAGAAAAAGGTTCCCTTTGCCTGGAAGAATAACTTAGCTATCCATATCATCTCGGCGCTTGAATATACTTGCTATCTCTTTCCCTCGCTGAGTACGTAATCGGCGTAATGGCGCCTTTTTTTCTTGCAAAAATATGAAATTATTATTGTGTACTTTAGTGTGGTATGTCTTCCTTATTCAATCTATTATCACAAACTTAAATTTCGTTGCCTTGCTTGTGCGAACTAATTGCAAGATGAGACAGTTGGCTCATTTTTCAGGTGTACGTTATTGATGCTTGTGGCTTATCTATTGTATTTATAACATCATTGATTCCAGTGTATTACTAGTCCATAATTATGTAGAGGTGAGCTTGCCCAAGTGAAACAATAAGTTTTTCCAAAACTTCTATGGTTTCATTAGGAGCAAGCTCATCTTGAACATTTCATAAGTAGTAGACGTTTATAACGTAGGTAGAGGTTTAAGTTTAAGTATAAAAGTGTTGTAGACCTGTTCGGTTCAAAAGTACTTAACTCGAATACTAATTTGTACCTTATTTGGTATTAATATTGGAAAGGTATCTGGAGTTCCTAATAATTTGTATTGTAATTAACATCTAATTTAAAATGTATTTGAAGAATCTTTATGCCAATTAAGATTCTATATGGAATATCCGAATAATTTAGGCATAAATATTTATGAATGCGTCCCATCGTGTTTCGAAATTGTACATTATTGTAAAAAGCATTTGACAAGATTAGTTAGGTAAGATATGAGAATTGACCAGATTTTATCAGAATGCAATATTTAGTCATAAGATTCAGTATTATTATAGTCGAATATATTTGTGTAGTAGATAACTATTTATATATACATATATTCCAAATAAAGTTTTATATTAATATGCGAGTAGGCGTTACATAGCGATAACAGTAAATGTATATTGTGTACATAAAAGTTTGTGTGAACAGTTACCGCCGCTGAAAACTTACTGTAGTACTTAAAATATGTATATCATAAATATTATATTAGCCGGCCTACCCGGTGTGGGTGAATATAAACGTAATAACATTCCATAGAGTGATATATTTCATCATGGAAATCGTAAAAAGATTTCTGGTAGAAATTATTATGTTAAGGTTGTAAAGACGTTTTACGTGTAAATTATTACCAAAGTATTAAATCGATTGAATTAATTTCTTTGTTTTATTATACGTACCCAAAAAGAAGCTAGAGATGATCTATAATGTCATAGTGTGGTCATAGGTTATAACACACACTTCTGCAATAATATAAGAATCACACGGATGATCAGTGTGAGGGTTCTTCTTTATCAGCGACAACTGACGGTAACTTTAGTGATGTGCTTCGCATGATAGAGTCTGATAAGAGCCGCTATCATGCGCAGCACAACCGATAGTATACTCTAGCACATGCCTTCTGCAGAGATTGAGTACCACTCATAAAAAGTATTGTGCCACTCACACGCCAAACGCTACTGCGCACAGCCGGCACACGTCGTGTATGGCATTTTAGGTCAGTAAATTGGACCCAGCTGCGTAATTTCTTGGCTACATTTGTTTTTCACTGGACCATCTTAGCGCCAGTGCCATTGATATCGCTGATGTGGTTCTGCAGGGCATGGAACTTTTTATTTCTAATTCTGCGGTGCCCATTGGTGGCAAGTCTCGATCCAGTACACTTGAATGCTATCTAATAATGCATTATAGACCGCATATCGATGACAAGTCATCGATATGCAATCTACCTGTAATGCAATGCTATCTAATAGGTATGAAATCCTGCTATTTCGCAAAATTCACTGGCCTTGGTAACCTTTCTCGGGATTGCCTTGAGTACAGAGTAAAACTTGTGTCTGAGATTGAGATATCCATTGGACGCGTCTCGGATTGGGATAGATTGAATTTGGTACAGTACAGTACTTTGGTACCCTAAAAGATTTGCGCCTTTACGGTAAAAAGTCCCAGTTTGTCGTAGCTCCTAGATTGGAAGATGCTCCCCTTAGTCACACACAGTCGAAGTATTGGCATATTCGGTGTGGACATGTCGAGTGATGTTCAGTTTCACGGCCACTTGGAATGCAAGGCCAAACTGGCTTCTAGGAAGATCAGTGTCGTCAATAAAACCAGGTGGTATTTTACACCCCGTCATCGCCTTCAGTTGTATAAGGCCCAACATGGCATATTGTTCGCATCTCTGGGTCGGCGCGCCCCAGTACTTGTTTGCTCCATTTCACCGAATATGTATCTACAACGAAGAGCAGAGTTACCAAAGACAAATAATTATGTTCTTTTTTTTTACGTCCAGTACAACTGTCATGAAACGACACTTACACGTTTTTCCAGAGAATGTGGGAACCGATGACAACGATGTGATGATGATGAAAACTGTGCAAGTTGTCTTTTGTTTTGTTTCGGGTTTGTTGATTAAATTCTTGGGGTGTAAGTTCATCAACATCTGTGAACCAAATCCAACCTCATCTGCACGTGGTGCACCCCGCCGACGAGAGCTCTTTGCCAGATGCTCTCGCTCTCTCGCAAATGAGAGGTAGGGTGCAGGGTATTTGTAAGCTGCCCGCATGGGGAAGTACCTCCTTCTCATATATAGAATACAGCAGCAAATAACAATTCCCTTGAGGGTTGTTGTGTTCCGGCGAGTGGGTGAGGTCGCCCGAAAGGAAGCAGTTGCTGCATTGGCAGTGGGGGTGGCGGCGCGCTAGCGATATTCCATGTTACCAGCGTTAACATGGCTAGTGTAACAAGGTCGTCGCCAGCCGATGGCACAGGGGGGGGGGGGGGGGGAAGTTGATATGGAGATTGAGAAAATTATGAATTGTATGTAAAGTCGAGAGCTCATGAAGCTTTTTACTTGTAGTGCGAGCCTTACATCTACAGCGATTGTAATAATAACGGTACAGAGTCCAACGTGTAAAGGTTCACGAGTTCTTGACTATACAATAAATAAAACTTATAAATAAATAGAATCACCGGGGGGGGGGGGGGCTGCCCCTCCCTGCCCCCCTTAGTAGTGACGCCCTTGAGTGTAACCGCTTCACATCAGATGGGCCGTATGCTTGTCTGCCACCCGACGTAGATATATGTACAGTCGACAAACTTCACAGTTGACCCGCATAAGGGTTCTTATATTTAAGTTCGTGAAGGCTCGAAGAAGAAGAGAAGAAGAAGGAAAATCTTATATATCGTGACATATAGTTTAATGATGAAAACTATTTCACAATGCGGGTCTACGACATGCGTAAATATAAAACCTTCTTAGGGGCCATCCATAAATTACGTCACACGAATTTCACGATTTTTTGACCCCTCCCCCGATCCTTGTCACGGCTCACATCGAAGAAGAAGAAGGAAAATCTTGAAAATTTTGACCAATGTCAAGGCTCGAAGAAGAAGAAGCAAAATCTTGAAAATACTAACATTGGTAAATATTTTCAAAATTTTCCTTATTTTAGGACTTAACTACTTATTTGTAGAATTGTACACAAATTATAAAATGTTCGACGGTAACGTCTTCAAATCAATAAATCATATAAAACATTTAGTATCATTGACGTGATACGTGATCAACCTTTCTGTAGGTATCGAGTAGGACCGGCCAGCGCAGCCATCGATGTGACCTATCATTGTTTACAGTTAAATATTTACCGATCCCGGCGTTATCTAATCGCGGCTGCCGCGATAGCTTGCGACCTGATTACTGAAATACCTCTAGCTATACTGTTTTCTCTTCACCTGTTCTATTTATTGCAACACCAACCTGGTGATGTCTCGTATTCTATGTAATCTATGATTCATGGTGGAATGTTTTAGTATATACTAGGAATCCCTATGCCTGTGCGTGCTTATGCCTATGGCATTATAAATGCTAAAATTATCTATTTTCCTACTAGAAATCCACTGCCGTATAAGGGAAGGGTTGGCCGTGTGGTTTCCGGCAGACTAGAATAGAATCACTTCGTCTCTTCCCATGGATGTCGTAGAAGGCGACTAAGGGCTCTAAGGGTAATACATTATAAAACATCTATCAGGCCTCCCCAACCCGTCTGGCCAGCGTGGGGAGTGTAGGCCAAATCCTCCTTCTGTATAGACCGGACGAGAGAGGGTCGTGCTCCTGTAGTGGAAACTAAAATGACCTGATGGTGATGATGGTGATGATAAGGGAAGGGGTTTTTCTGGCGAATTGTGTAAATATTTCGTCGTTGTCAACCTTTATTCATTCTACTGCTGGGATACGGGCCTCCCCTCAATCGAAGGGGCTTAGAACCTACTCCACCACGCTGCTCAACTAACTGCGAGTTGGCGGAGGCTAGTGTTTTCAAGCCGCCTAAAGGCCACTGAGATGGCGACTGTCATGTCAATGTGCCCTCCAAACCACGGAGGGGCTCGAAATAAATAAACTCATCCATGCATAGGCTACGGTTGACGTTCCTAAACTTGCGTTTTCGATTAGACTGACCACATGTCAGTTTAATTGAACACGCAAGGTAAGCAACGCTAAAGTTAACCAAGGACGCCATCGAGCTCGATGTAAATATGTAACTATGTCTAATTCTTTGGCAAGTCCTACACGCTGAACTGTTTGACGGATTTTAATATAAGTATTAATAGGGCGTGCGAACGATATTTCATGTTGTTAGAGTTTAGACTACGGTAACCGCGTCACTTCAGGTGTATCCTTGTCTGCCACCCGATATAAGAAAAAATTATTTTTCAGTTGGTTATACGGCAAAAATTAATTTTGTTGTTGTTTCAATTACCTAATAATCTCTTATTATTTGATATTTTCCGATTTCAGTTGGTTACTTTTCAACAATTTTCAGAGGTTTTGGAGTGACCTTCATTACACTTCCTATGCAGGAGTAGGTAAGTAAAGTTCCCATCGCCTAAATTGGCTTAGCTGGACAAAACTTTACGTATCCGAGTGAAAACTTTACACAGTTTTCACTCGGATGTTTGTTTAAGTACAACTTTATTGCAAAATCCTAATTACTATTATAAATTACTATTACTAAGCTATCCTAAATAAGCTGTTCTGGGAGGTAACACTGCCGGTATTCTAACAGGGTAATGATTTGGGGGAACTATTTTATTTCAGACTTACCTTTGTTTCATTTTTTTTGTTTCATTTCTTTACATACGTCCATTCCATTCAATCAATCAATCAAAAGATAATTTGTGAAGAATATGGGTAATATACATACATACAGTACATTCATTTGTACATATTTATTTTTATTTGTCGCAATAAGGTAGCATTCATTATTATTTAATTTAATTATTAATATCTTTACACCTAACAATAAAATTATCAGAACACATTATAAATGCGAATAAGTTTGTAAAATGGATGTATAGATGGACATTCGTTACGTTACCCTTTCATGGGTAAACTATGGCTAGAGCTAGAGCACAGTATAACTAAGAGTACTGTGTGAAGTAAGGCCACATCCTGCCGCATCGACCGTGAGGGAGGTGACAGAGACGGCATTGCTTATGTAGTAGTTCACGACGCAACATTTGTATGGAGTGGCCGGGGTATGGCTAGAGCCAACTACATCTGTATGTAGCATGTAGCGGTTATGTTTCTCCCTGTTGGTCAGCAGCAGATTATCTGGTGAAAATAATAAAGATAATTATGGGTCGATGTCGAAATACCGGATTTAGCATCTTTTGAATCTTATTAAAATGTTATAATATCCTGTACTAATCTATTGAGTACTGAGTGATATTTTTTTTATTGATATTTATTACATTCTACAGACCCGGGGTCCATACCTTTTATTAACAATGTTCTATTTTTATCTTAGATTATTCTTACAATTAATAAATTGCACGTCGCTATTATGCTAATAGTTATATTATTGTCGAGTGATATTAAAACTTCACAAAAAATGTCTTTTGTAAATTTATTTCACATATACAAAATATTATCATTACAGTAAAACTCGAAAAAATATATACTTATTCCGCGCAGTTTCTGTATTTAGAGTATGTGTATTCACTTTATATCAAAAGAAATATAACGCCTTCTATGAATCGTTTGGGAATACATTCAACAAAGGGATGTCGTTTATTAAATAAATAATAACAGCAAGTACAATGGGCTGCAGTCGTTGGTAGCTCGACAATGGGCAAACAAACTGTGAATTAATTTCGATAAATTCTCAAAACGCCTTCAATTCTGTCACCGTGAAAGATCCCAATAGAGCCGAGCTGTTGAATCGAACGGTTAAGCCGATTAGCGATATAACACAGCCTTTCGGGAGCTGGTGACACACGTGAGACCGATAGTTTGTTTTTATAGAAGCAACCAAGTTGAAATACTCAATACGAAATAGTTAATTGTGTAGTTAAATGTGTACACACCACAAATAAAATCCCTTTGAAGCAAGTAAAGCAATCTACCTACCCTAATATGTCACACGAAGTTCATTTGTTGCAGAAATCAGTAATGGATTCAAACTTCAATTACTAACAATTGTAAAATTATTTGTATGAAGGTAATATGTGTAGTTAGGAGCATATCAAGCTTCACAATCGTTGTGCGACAAAGTTGTGCGCTTTTAACTCCTATTACCTACGCGCATTTGAAATATGGTGTTGGAGATGGACGGAAAAGATTAGCTGGAAAGAGAAGATGACTGCAAGCAAGGGGAGGGAGAAAAGAGGAACATCCTTCAAACTATCGATAATAAAAGAGGGAAAATACTGACAAATTTGATACGACATGACACCTTCATAAATAATATTATAGAATGCCAGATATAAGGAGAGTGAGGAAGGGGAAGGCCAAAATACTGTTATTAAAAAAAGTGAAGGAAAAAGTCACGTCATATCATACAAAAAGCTAAAGAGACTGGCGGAGAATAGAAGCGGATGGCAGAATCGCCACCGACAAGGGCGTAGTTCTTACGTGTTCATGATACCTACCAGTATGATAGAGAGCCGTCCGGTTTGACATGATTTCTGTGCGTTCTAGTTAATGGTTATTTAATGGTAAGCACCTCTAAAAATATCGAAGCTGAATTGCAATAGTCTAGCCAAAATAACTTTATATAAATACTTTGCTCCAGTGTTTGTTGTGTCTCCTGCGAATACTGCGAATGAGTCAATTAGACTGCCTGAGGAAATACTAGTCGACAAACTAGACTATCCACGAGCATTTTTTGCACTAGATTATGTTATGTCGGGTGACAAACAAGCATACCTACAATCCACCTGTAGTGAAGCGACACTGCAGGTGGGCTGTGTGCAGAAGCCACCGCCCGCTGCCAACGAAGCAACTTCTTCCTTTCTGGTGACTTCACTCACTCACAGGAACACAAGAACCTGCAAATTAATAAACTGTTATCAACTAATATGTATAATCACAGTTGAAACATACATGACATCACCGAACACTATCTGCTAGGCGGAGGTTGTACTTCCCCTGTCGGGCTAGCTTATGAATACGTTGTGCCCTACCTCTCTTTTGCCAGAGTCTCCTGTGTAAGCCAGTACTAGGATGCGCCATTTGCACCTTGGTATACATTGGCTTTGAGTACAAAGATGATGTGCGCCAGTTACATTCTACGTAAGTTGCTACAAATCGCAGTTACATTACAATCGCAGTTAGTTCAATGTTTTATTACTAATTACATAAATGCATTCGGTGATGGGTCGGTTGTGATGATGCGATATACGTATTATGCTCTAATAAGTGCTTCACAGTTATGACTATGCACATTATAGCCACAACGTGGACAAGAGTTTAAGACTAAAACAATCTATATCAAGCTCAGCATTACTCTTAAATTGTTATCTGTGTGCTCTACTTTAAGGTTGAAAGTCTAATGATTCCATTTACAGGGTTGAAAGGTTTGTCACAGAGGGATGTATTGATTTTAGTCAACTCCATTAAATTACATTGTGATTTATTGTGACGGCATAGGGTATATTTCAGCTTGCCGTGGCACCCGGAAGCAAGCATATGAAACACAATATTGTCGATGTAAGCGCAATATCGTTATGATGGACGAGTTCGCGGTATCAGACGGTCAGTGCGCAGTCGAGTTGAAACAGTGATAACAGCAAACAGCTTATATTACACTCTATCAGAATTTGAGGAGGATCTACTTTAGTAAAATGCTAAAATAGTAGGTATTTACTTGAACATTTTTCCTGTCTTGCTCAATATTCACAATACAATACACACAAGATTCACTCTACACTATTATAAATAGTGTAGATAAAATATTGATCTGAGAAAACAAAGAGTTAACAAACAGTAAACTTTTTCGAAGAAGCAGGTTTTATTTTATTTGCTCAGATCGTGCCCGTAATCAATGCTACGAAAAAAGCTTCCACGCATACGATAAATGTTATACTTATTAACTTGTGTGTAACACAATGTTGTATAATTTTAGCGAAGGGGAACCTCAGTAATTTTTTTGCAACTTATCAATGTAAGCGGATCCTGCGTAGTGCTACGAATGGTACAGAATGTAGTATATTGTATAACATACTACGTCTCGTGGCTACGTAGAAAATGTAACGTTCTACGTGTGGTTGATTGTCTTCCAAGTCTCGTTATACATATTAATTGAGTTGATACTGATTTGGTTGGCATAATACAAGCGATAAACAAAATGTAGTATGTACGAGTGATTGTTAATAATAAATTAGTTTTTTATATTGCGTGCTTTGTTTCAATAACAAAGCACGCAATCGACATTGTTAACATGATAGTAACAAACCTTTTCCCACGTGTTACGATTGAATTTACAAAGGTAACCCTGGTTGTGATCTGTTCTAAGGTTGTAATGGAATGCATATTTGCCTAAAGTTCAAGAGTTGAACAATACTTTTGTATCGAAAAAGATACTTGGCTACGATCTCCTTCAAGCCTCGTTTGCGGACCGTATGACGTGCAGGAGTAGAGCCTCTTATATACCATACATGTCGATCAGTTTAACTAATTATATCGGGATCCAGTGATTTTTTTTAAGATGAGATACTTAAATTATTTTAGGAAGTAGCTCCCATATTTTATAGGCTTATTGTGGACATGAAAGTGCTTATATTTGAGCCTGATTATTTGCTTACAGGTGTGAATACAATACAAACCTGTATTTTATTCCATACACTTATTTTATCATACCGAGAGCTCGGACTGGTAACAAGTCGCTTTATGTAACCTTAGGCGGCTTAAGGCCTGACCGGTAATGATAGTTACAAGTAAAGAAAAACCGGCCAAATGCGAGTTGGACTCGCGCACGAAGGGTTCTGTACCATTATCTATAAAAATGGCAAAAATATCACGATTGTTGTATGTTAGCCCCCCTTAAATATTTGTTTTATTTTTATTTAATTACATATTTATTTTTAAAATGAATATATAACTAAATATTATGTGAGTATTTCAAGCGTCTACCTATTGCCTATTCAGATTTTTAGTATTTGTTGTTGTAGCGGCAATAGATATACATCATCTGCGAACTGATTTTCAACTGTCTAACTATCACGGTTCATGAGATACAGCCTGGTGACAGACGGACGGACGGACGGACGGACGGACGGACAGCGGAGCCTTAGGAATAAGGATCCTTTTTACCCTTTGGGGACGGAACCCTAAAAATAGATAAATGAATAAAATTCTACTAATGTCACTAATATATGCTATACTAGTGACATTAGTACAATTTTATTCATTTATTCAATACTCTATATGAGACAATTTGTGACGATTGTTTGTGTTGTGTTGAAATTACAAATATATTCTGGATTAACTTAAAGGATATCTACTTTTCGTCTCAATATTGTGATCACACGGGCGAAGCTGTGGGCAGAAGTGACCAATACATGGATGGATATCTGAAAACCAAAACTTATTTCAAACGGTCTGTCCCACAATCTCTGGAAATTCCACAAATCCTTGATGTCTATATATTAGCCGTCAAAGTACACGTTTGGTAGTGCACTTAATCCAATAAGTAAATCAAAGTCATCAAGCATTGTAGTAGGATCTGAAGAACATCGTTAGGGCTCAGCGGCACGCGTTCGAGCCATTTTGCGGCTAACCGTGCGCCCTCGCGACCGACCCGATTTATTGCCGTTGCTCTAATAAACACGTTATGTTGTATACCTAACGAATATTAATAACTGACTTCCCTGATGATATTCGTTTTTGTTATTGTTTATTGTCACGTCGTTAACGTTTATGGAAAATAAACATAAATTTAAAGAAAAATAAACATAATTCGATATTTTAAAAATATATTTGTTTGCTTTGCTATAAATGTATGTATGTACTGAAGTGATTAAATTCATACTACGAATTCATAAAAGTTATGTAAACTAAAGCGAGGAGCAGGTGCGACATGAAACGACTTCTAAGTTTCTGTAAGCATATTTTTTTTGTAGAGCTGTGATATAAATATAACGATATCTGATAAAGAACACAGTTTTTTTTTTCACCTGCTTCAACTTTTTCAAGGTGTTATCTATTCGTTAGTATGCTTTTTGTTAACAAATGTTCATAGAGCAGCCTCGGATTTGTGATGTGAAAATGTACAGAAAATAGTTTTAGCGAAAAATGTTTTAGTTTTTGTATCGCGAGTGCCATTTTTCACGTGCCTGCTACGACGCACTGGCATAAAGGTTTACGACAGGCCGTCATATTTATGGCGCTGGTATTGTGATATATTTTTTGTTGTGCGCATTAGGTTTTATCTGACTTTCCGCTAAATCAAGTAGCTACTGGCCGGTGTCAGGAAATACCCTCGCATATATCATCGCCGGCGGATGCGAGCATTTTGGGGTTATGTCTCGATTCCGTAGGGCGAGCTCTACTAGCAACCATTTGTCTTATCGATTGCATACGTACGAATTATTTTATTATTTGTTATTGAATTACTTCTGATAAAAAAAATAGGTAGAGCAATCGAATGGGAGGCAAAGTCTCTCCTTAAGCTTAAGGGTTCAATACCATGTGTATGTTTAGGGTCATCGATGTTTCTCTTTCATCGCACTTGCGACTTGTAATTTCTATTATACAAGTAAGATCAATATGTGTAATATAATAATCCGGCGTAGCTACGAGACATAATGTATATTGGCGTAGATCTACGCTGTATTCTCTGGAATAGAACTGCAACGCTCTACGTGACCATGGCCCTACCAACACAACAAATATTACCTAATATAATAATAATAATAAATCTTTATTTCACTAATACAACAACAATGTTACATTACATTCTAATCATTACTTATCTTGTATTTCTTATAAATGAGCCCCGACTCTCAAACTAGGTCTGACCTGTATCTTGAGAATCGGATAATATGACCTATATGTATACTAGCCATGTATATCATATGGCGATATACTATATTTAATATAATAAATGTTTTAATTGTTTGCAATACCCGAAAAGGGTGTTAAATTTTAAGTTCCTTTGTATAAATAAGACCAAAAAATGTACATTTAACAAGCAAATAAAGAATTGAATTCAACGAGACCTTATAGATTCAAAGATATCTATATTATTATAAATATTTTTAAAATGGAAAAATTTGATTGCGGCCTAGGAGAACTTGAGCACATGAACTTCCGATAACCGGAAGGTTTGCTTTACAGCGTAAATAGAAATGGAAAAATCCGTTACCATCACAAATCTTTTCGAATTAGTCTATAGTGGAAAACGTCATTGTTTGCAGAAGATCCACATGTTAAAAAGTCTATTAGGTGACAATGTTTACAGTGGCAAAACGACTTGTCAGTAAAACGTCCAACCTTGTTGGTAGCTTAGTTGGAAAGAGCGCTCGCCCGGTTATCGACAGGTCGCGGGTTCAAGAACCTAAGTAGAGCAGGGTGATTTTTTCCATTTTAAAAACATTTATATAAATATAGGCAAGTTGGCCGAAACCAGCTATTAAATAACAATAACATATTATGCATGTAAAACATTGTTAATAAGAGACGTAGGGAGCGTAATTGTAAGCTACCCGACTGGGGAATTACCTCCACCACACAGAATACCGCAGCCAAATAACAATTCCCTTGGGGGTGGTTGTGTTCCTGCGTGTAATGAGGTTACCAGAAAGGAAGGAGATGCTGCGTTGGCAGCGGGAGTGGCAGCGGGCGAGTGATATTTTACGTCGCGAGCGTAATTATGGCTACCGTAACCGCTTCACATCAGTCGGACCCTATGCATGTCTGCCACCCAACGTATTATAAAAAAGGAAAAAAAAAACACTTATGTTTTTAAGTGATTTTTTTTTTCACAAGGCAACTTTGCAGGACAGCTCAATCAATGTTTAATGCAAACAATATGTTTAAAAGTAACTTTACGAAACGAGAGCATTAGGGACGGCATTACTAAAACATTTCTGTCGGTCTCCCGTGGTGAACCCGGTTATCCCTATTTTGTTGCACAGTATTTCACTGACACATACTACACAAACCCAGTAGTTTAGATTTAGTATACCGTGACGCTAGTAGCGATGAATAAGGTATACAATTTACTCTATGACATTTTCGATCTAATACTTTGGCAAGTCCGAACGATTCGATTAAGACGTTTCGTGCCCTTTTTTTCTGTAAAAAAGGGAAAATGAATAGCATCGGGCGGAAATATTACGAACTAACGGCATTTCCGCACAATAAATCGCCCTCCAATCAAAGGAAACTAGGCACCGTGTCCTGTCGTATTTCTTTATTAATGCTACACTTTATTTTATTGGCCTTTTTTATCGGCTGCATTGTTGCTCTGTTTAGTTTAATTGAGGTGGCCCTTATTGCTTTCGTCAGTTTTTTTGTTGCGTATATACGCTTCACTTCGTCGTTTTGGTTGGTAGACAAAGTTTGTTAATCCTGTTATATTACTTCTTCTTCTTTTTTATATCTCTATGCTAAGTAGTTAACTAACAATAATTATATTCTTTGCAGCTTTGGGATGCAAATAAATAAATAAATATTCCTGGAAAAATTACACACGGCCATCTAGTCCCAAACTAAGCAAAGTTTGTACTATGGGTACTAGATAACTGTTAAGATAATACTTAAATACATTTTTTTTTGTAAATACATACATATAATATATAGAAAACACCCAGACCAAGACAAAGAGACATGTTCGTACACACAAATGTTTGTCTTGTGGGATCGAACCCGCGACCTCGGAGTCAAAGTGGCCATTGCTAACCATTCGACCACCGACCTTGTCAAATGGCTTGACCCCATCTTTTGAACCAAAACCAACCTCACATGCACGGGGAGCACCCTGCTACTCCAGCAAAAGAGATACATCTTGTGAACCCGATTGGGGACCTATTCCATCTTGCAGCCAAATACTTGCTTAAAAATTGTTGTGTTCCTGCGAGTGGGTGAGGTCAGTAGACGTAATACTTTGCGTTAGTCGCGGGTGTGCTACCACGCGAGCAATTAATATTCTGGTATTGTAAGCGTCTATATGCTTGGGTAAATCACGTTAAATCAGATGGCCGGATGCTTATTTCGTGGTATAAAAAAGAACTAGATAGGTATCTGAGGCGTAGAAACGTAGATTCGGGCACTATAGTTTTCTTTATGAAATCTGTGTATGGCACCAACTCCGTTTATTAAAGCGGGCTGTTGCATAGAATGTGTGTCATTTGTACCTACATAATATTACAGTGGGTGGTCGTCGGTTACCTGTCCTCGCGCTCGTTATCTGCAGGGGCGGCTAAATCAGAAAATCGATACGATCCGCGAGCGTTTATTACGGCTGGCGCTCCAGCCACGCACGCCCGACGACAACGTCCGCACGCCGCACGCCCGGCCCTGTCTCTCACAAAGTCTCAAATACTTTTATCACAGTAAATTGACGAGAAGGTTTGTTTTAGTAAAAGTTTGATTATTACTAAGATTGGTTAGGGCTAAGTGAATAACAGGGAGTTGGAACTTTGGCTAATGGATGTTGTAACTGTTTCACGTGTAATGGCTAAATAAATTTCGATGAAATTTGGTATAACCATGAAATATATCCTGGATGTTAATGTATGCAATTCTATATATAAACACCTACAGGATATTTATTATTGGGGTGTAAGTGGTTCATCAACATCTTTGTACCAAAGCTAACTTCACCTGCATGCGGTTCAGCCTGCTGACTGTCAAACGGATGTATGGCGAAAAGAGAGGTAGTGAGCGTATTTGTAAGCTACCCGGCTGGGGAATGTGTACCTCCACCCCACAGAATACTGCAGCCAAATAACAATTCCCTTGAGGGTTGTTTGTGTTCTTGTGAGTGAGTGAGGTCAGTAGAAAGAAAGGAGATACTGCGTTGGCAGCGCGGTAGTGATATTTTATGTTGCGAGCGTTAATATGGCTACGGTAACCGCTTCACATTAGGCGGGCCGTATGCTTGTCTAGTATAAAAAAAAAGATATTAGTCCGATATTATGGATGATTCAGGCGGGGCGATGCCAAAGGCAGAAACTGGTATTTCATATTTTTCTACAAGCGCTTGATGTAATTTTTATAGAGAGAGAAAACACGCGATTGATGCCCTGGTTTACGACGAGCGTCCAGTGACTGTAACCATTAGGCATGTTGTATGCTTGTTTGCACTTTAATAGGATGGAATAACGTGTTTATGTACCGGCAGCTATCTTTTCTGTAGTATTCACGCAGTCTATTATTTATTAACCGAGCAAGCGAAGCGAGTTTCCTATTATACAATTTACTATTTGGAATTGAGTAAGGCCTTTAAATCTATTTGGAGCGAAAAAAATTTTTTGGATGTTTGTGTCACGATAATTCCAATTTTTGATGAAAGTTTACTAGCAGTATTTCTCAACGTAGATATTTACAATTTTTTTTGGATCGTTTGACAACGAAATTTGTGTTAAAAATGATAGTACTGTACTGTTACTCCTTTGTCGGAAACTAAGTACTAGTACTATATATAAGTTATTTTTCAAATTAATTTCGCCTTAAAAACCTTCCCAATATCGAATAAATACGTCAATTGTATGTATGTAACTTGCCCACCAAGTTTAATCATAGTCGGAGCAACGATATTGGTTCGTGTCGTCGCGGTATTTAGTAAAAAGCAATTAAATATAAAAATGTACCAAAGTTCGGTTCAGAGACATGACATTTTCAATTGATATGAAATTTATTAAAAAGCTACCCAATGCTTACCACAAGGTGCTACATAATTTATATTAAAGTAGGTACTTATTTATAGTTGAAGTCTCAGCATCGTTCTCAACATCATTGTAAATGAGAGGCAGCCGTAGTTTTATCCCCGGGACTGCAATGGACCTCACTGTTCATTGGCTATTTTCGCGGCCGCCGCTGTTAATCCTAGCTACACAGTGGTAGGAAGGTGTGGTAGACCCCCGTCGCGTTAAAAAAAGTAGAAGTCTCATACTTTATATGTAGTATATTTACTCTGAGATTTATATACTATGATCAATTGATCACACAGGAAGCACAGAATTGAGACATCTTTATTGACGCGTTTCCGGCAGTAGCCACAATATGGCGCCCTGCTGTTTGTTGTGAAAGATCCGCCAAATGTCCATTAGCGGACTGCAGATTTGTTATTATCAATAATAATCGACCACCAGCTAACTATGGGGATTTATGGGCTATGAAATGACCACCGTGCGGTGGATACTATAAATTGATGTCACCACGACTAACGTACGGACTACGGGAGATAGAGATGTTCTATGGACAGTTATTGTTGGAACTGGCTAATCATAAAACACCTGTATTCTATTTATATGTTTTTTACCATTTTTTAAATTTGACATATTGTACTTTCAAATATACCATCTTCAACTGAAGACGTATTTTTCTTAGATTCAACCAGAAAATATCTATTAATACCACAAAAATTACAACACGTTATCAGCACGAAGCACTATTAATAGGTATTCAGCGGTTTTCTAAAAGAAACGTTTGTGTTTGTGACCAAAAAGTTGTATCAATTGGAAAACGATTTTTCTTTCCGTCAACATGGCACACGGAACTGGAGATAGTACAAGTAAGTCGAATTCCTCGTCAATTCCTACATTCAGCCTTCGAAATAGAGATGGGTATCCTACGTGGAAATTTAAAATGAGAAATTATTTAATCCACGAGGATTTATGGCAAGCAGTAGCTGGTTATCCAGATGATGACCAGACGTCAGCATTTCTAAAGAAAAAGGACGATTGGAAGGCACTTGCAAAGATATGCTTGTCAGTGGACGGTGAGGCCATCATCCATGTTAGATGCGCAAAAACTGCTGCTGATGCATGGAAATCTTTGCAAAACGCGTTTGAGGACAAGGGGATGGGACGCAGACTAGCGTTGGAGCGAAAGCTTTATAGAATGTGTTTATCTGACTACGAAAACTTAGAGTTATATATAAACGCCGTTCTGTCTACCGCACAAGACTTGGCGGATATTGATAGGGTGATAGACGACTCGTCAATTGCAGCTATACTTTTAGGAGGTCTTCCACCAAGGTTTGATCCTCTTATTATGGCGCTAGAGAACTGCAACGTTAATGTCACGTCAACAGTAGTCAAGACAAAACTTTTAAATGAAATATCCAAGGAGACGTCATCAAATAATACTGTTTTACAAACCAAAGCGATAAAATGTGGACCGAAGAATAAAAAGGCAATTATTTGTTATGATTGCAAAGCCCCGGGACACAAACGGCCTGACTGTCCTATAAGGCAGAAAAAGACCGCGGAAGGCAAGATGAAGGACAGTGCTGCCTCCTTCACTGCACTTAATACGTCTGGCGATTCCAGCAACGTTTGGTACGTAGATTCTGGTGCTACTAAGCATATGACGTCACAACGGGATTGGTTTAAAAACATTTCTCTGTTTGAAAATGGAAAAGTTACCGTCGCTAACGGAGAACAAATTAAGTGTTGCGGGATTGGAACCATTTCGATTACGACACCTAAAGACGTAGTAAAATCTATAAATAATGTTGCTTTTGTACCTAATTTAAATGCTAATTTATTGTCTGTTCAAAAAATAGTTGAAAAGGGTTTTATAGTTGTTTTTGATAAAAGCGGTTGTAATTTTTATAAAAATGATAATTTTTGTTTTACAGGTGATTCTGTACTTCATGCTTCGCCCTGTGGAGGACTGTACACGCTTGACTGTACTGTCAATATCCCTCACAACGTGGACAATATTTGTATTGCGAACTCTATGCATTCTGACTGTCTAGACAGGTATCAACTCTGGCATAAGCGGTTAGGGCATTTGTGTCGCATAGGCATGAATCAACTTAAGAATCACGGGATAGGTGTAGACTATACCAAGGTAAACAAAAGTAGTTGCATCGCTTGTGTTCAAGGAAAACAGGCTAGAAAACCGTTTAAAAAATTAGCATCGTACAGTAAGGCAACATCCCCTTTAGAATTGATTCATAGCGATCTCTGTGGAGCGATGTCTACGACATCATTTCAGGGTAACAAGTATGTTTTAACTTTTATAGATGATTTTACACGCTTGATATTTGTTTATTTTATATCTTCGAAGACTGAAGTTATGAATAAGTTTCGTATTTTTCAAGCTTTAGTGGAAAATCAATTGGATTCCCGTATAAAGTCCATTAGAACTGATGGTGGAAAAGAGTATGTAAATAAAGAGTTTGCTGATTATCTTTCTTCAAAAGGTATCGAGCATCAGACTACAACACCGTATAGTCCTCAACAAAATGGCGTTGCGGAACGCACTAATCGAACGATAGTTGAGAAGGCAAGATCGATGTTGGCCGAAAGCTCCTTACCTCAAGCATATTGGGAAGACGCATTTCAGGCAGCTGTTTATTTGAAGAATAGGTCCCCTCATCGATATTTAAACGGTCAAATTCCTCTCGATAAGTGGTGTGGACGAAAAAATGATCTCCGTCATCTAAGAGTCTTCGGGTGTAGAGCTTTTGTTCATGTACCTTCATGTCAAAGGAAAAAGCTCGAGGTGAAAGCCGAAGAAGCTATTTTTGTTGGTTACTCGGAAAATCCCAACACGTATATTTTTCGAGATTGTAATAATCCTAGACACATTTTAAAGTCAAGAGATGCATCATTTTTTGAGAATTATTTTACACCTTTAAAAGAAACGGAGTCATCGAATCATCAGTATGAAACGTCACCGATGCTGATATTTGATGATAATTTTGTTGACGAAAAGGATGAATTTTATGATTGTACCGATTGTCCAAGTTCTAATATCGAACCATCTACTTCTGTAAGTCCAGGGTGCGTGAATGCAGATTGTCCGTCTACTTCGGTGAGCCCCGAAGAAGTTGAACGTGATTTAGACGTAGGCTTGGATCAACAGCCAACTGAGGAACCAAGGTATCCCTCTAGGTGTAGGAAACCTCCAGATTTCCTGACCTATCAAGCTTTAATATGTTCAAATGAACCAACGAGTTACTATGAAGCTGTTCATACTGAAGATGCTCATAAGTGGATGTCAGCAATGACCGATGAGCATAACTCACTAATGAAACTTCATACCTGGGAGCTTGTGAATAGACCAAATAATAAGAAGGTCATACCATGCAAATGGGTGTACAGATTAAAAAAGGATGCTTACGGAAGCTGTACTAAGTACAAGGCAAGACTTGTGGTGAAAGGCTTTAAGCAGACGAAAGGCGTGGACTACCATGAAACCTTTGCACCGGTCATCCGTCATTCTTCCCTACGCACTTTATTTGCATTGGCTGCTGAAATGGGTTTAAAAATGTGGCACTTAGATGTCGATACCGCATTTTTAAATGGAGATTTACACGAGGAAGTTTTCATGGAACAGCCTCCTGGCTTTGCAATGAAAGGACATGAAAACAAGGTATGTCTATTGCGTAAATCTCTTTACGGGCTTAAACAGGCATCTCGAGAGTGGAACAAGAAGTTAGATGAAACCCTTTTAAAAATAGGTTTTATAGGAACTCCTTCCGAACCTTGTGTATATACAAAACTTTTTGGTAGTGAACTTGTCATTCTAGGAATTTATGTCGATGACATAATTATTTACTGTAAATCTGACTTTACTTTTGACATTGTCAAAAACGATTTGCAAAAATATTTTACTTTGAAAGATCTCGGTATATTGAAATCATATTTGGGATTAGAAATCAAATGTAGTGAAGATATTATCAAAGTAAGTCAGTCGAACTATATTTTGTCAGTCTTAGATAAATTTAATATGCGCGACTGTAAGTCGGCGAGTACTCCTTTAGCTCAGAAAAAGCTAGAAAAGATAACCGATGGTGAGTCACTTGAATTACCTTACCAAAATCTGATAGGATGTCTCATGTATCTAGCAGTAAACTCACGTCCCGATATTGCATACGCAGTGAGCTACTTAAGCCAATTCAATACATGTTTTACACGTGAACATTGGCAAGCAGCAAAAAGGATACTACAATATCTTAAAGGAACAGTAGATTATTGCATAACGTATAGTAAAACTGATGAATCCTTAGTAGGATATTCTGATGCCGACTGGGCAAATTGTCCAATTGACAGGAAGTCATACACGGGCTACGTGTTTAAGTTAGCTGGTGGACCAGTGGCATGGGAGGCGAAGAAACAACCTACGGTAGCGCTCTCGTCCACGGAAGCTGAATACATGGCACTGACGGCTGCTTCAAAGGAAGCAAGTTATTTGCGGCGTTTTATATCTGAAATTACAGGTAAATTACACTCTGTAAAGATATGGTCAGACAGTCAGAGTGCTCTAAATTTAGTACATAACCCCGTCCACCACAACAGGACGAAGCACATAGATACTCGTTTTCATTTTATTAGAGAGAAAGTGTCAAATAAGATAATTTTGTTAGAATACTTGAAAACCTGTGACATGCCTGCTGATGTTTTAACCAAACCGCTTGGGCCTGTCACACATAATAGGTGTATAGCTGGGATAGGGTTAACAAAATAATTATTTTAATTTGTTATTATTTTGTTATCCTTATTTTTTCTACCTCTTTTTTTTTAAATTCTTTATGGGGTTTTTAGATTAAGGGGGAGTGTTGGAACTGGCTAATCATAAAACACCTGTATTCTATTTATATGTTTTTTACCATTTTTTAAATTTGACATATTGTACTTTCAAATATACCATCTTCAACTGAAGACGTATTTTTCTTAGATTCAACCAGAAAATATCTATTAATACCACAAAAATTACAACAGTTATATACTTCAGTAGCTGCACCTGCGAGTAGCTCAATAACAGACCATTGTGCAAAATTAATCACACACTACACTGAATCTCTGCATACATTATTAAACATCGATCAGACCTCCCCAACCCGTCCTGGCCAGCGTGGGGAGTATAGGCCAAATCCTCCTTCTGTCTGGAACGGAGGAGAGAGGGTCGTGCTCCTGTAGAGGAGACTAAAATGACTTGATGATGATACTGATCATATCAGAATCCCTGGAAGGCCAATGCTTTACTGTTGCTGATGATGGTATAATCAATCTATATATATAAAAGAAAGTCGTGTTTGTTACAACACTTATAACTCGAGAACGGCTGGACCGATTGCCATGGTTTTTGATTTGTTGGATTTGTCTCCGTCCAGAATAGCAGAATAACTATTAAAAACATTGGAAAATTTACGAAAAAAATAAAATCAAAGAAAAATCATTTTTCCATACAAAATGTTCGTGGATGTCGGACCTGTCAAACGTGACGTTAACGTGCGTACGTCAAATGTATGCGTGCGTTCAGAAATGTGGGTATAGGATAATAAGTATTAAAACATTGACAAAATTGTCGAAAAATTAAATTTGAAAACGGATTGGCATATTTATTGATTTTCAATTAAATGTCAAATCGATTGGTCTAACTTTTACGTCGCGAAAGTTGTCCGTTGTTGTTTTGAAAATTGTTTATGAATGAATGCTTGAAAATGAATATTAATTGGTTGTCAAGTGTCATGGTACTTTATTTTGTGACATAGTAAAATACTGAACTTAATATTTACCCACTGCTGGGTAATATTTACCCACTGCTGGGTAATATTAAATACGGGTCTTCCTTCAACTGAATATGTTTCGAGCATACTCCACCACGTTGCTCAACTGCGAGTTGGCGGACGCCAGTAATTTCAAGCCGCCTAAAGGCCACTTGGCTTAACGACTGCCATCTAATGATAACAACCAGGACCGACGGCTTAACGTGCCTTCCGAAGCACGGAGGAGCTCGAGATAATCTAATGATAACAACCGGGACCGACGGCTTACGTGCCTTCCGAAGCACAGAGGAGCTCGAGATAATCTAATGATAACAACCGGGACCGACGTCTTACGTGCCCTCCGAAGCACGGAGGACCTCGAGTTAATCTAATGATTACAACCGGGACCGACGGATTAACGTACCTTCCGAAGCACGGAGGAGTTCGATATAATATAAACTCATCCATGGACAGGCTACGGTTGACGTTGCTTAACTTGCGTGTACAATTAGACTGACACGCGCAATGACGCCATCGTGCTTCTCTATTATTTTCTATTATTCATTATATTAATTTCAAGACATCATAAATTTTGTTCAACTAATATGTATACCACGACATTCATTGACAATTAGGCGGTACGAAGTTCGCCGGGCCAGTTAGTTATGTATAAAAATGAATCTCTATTTCCCTATGTCATCGCATCACGCGTGAACGGATGGAACAATTTCGTTAATTCTTTTTTTGTTGTATTTGTTATTATAACAATAAACATTCTCAGGAGAAGGTTCATATGAAAAAAAAAAGAAACAGAAAGTTGAATGGAATATTAAAAAAAATAAGAAAACTGAATCAACATTATTAACTTATCAAATATATATTCATGGCGTTTGACAGAACTGTGCGTACGTCAAATGTATGCGAGCGTTCAGAAATGTGGGTATGGGATAATAAGTATTAAAACATTGACAAAATTGTCGAAAAATTAAATTTGAAAACGGATTGGCATATTTATTGATTTTCAATTAAATGTCAAATCGATTGGTCTAACTTTTACGTCGCGAAAGTTGTCCGTTGTTGTTTTGAAAATTGTTTATGAATGAATGCTTGAAAATGAATATTAATTGGTTGTCAAGTGTCATGGTACTTTATTTTGTGACATAGTAAAATACTGAACTTAATATTTACCCACTGCTGGGTAATATTTACCCACTGCTGGGTAATATTAAATACGGGTCTTCCTTCAACTGAATATGTTTCGAGCATACTCCACCACGTTGCTCAACTGCGAGTTGGCGGACGCCAGTAATTTCAAGCCGCCTAAAGGCCACTTGGCTTAACGACTGCCATCTAATGATAACAACCAGGACCGACGGCTTAACGTGCCTTCCGAAGCACGGAGGAGCTCGAGATAATCTAATGATAACAACCGGGACCGACGGCTTACGTGCCTTCCGAAGCACAGAGGAGCTCGAGATAATCTAATGATAACAACCGGGACCGACGTCTTACGTGCCCTCCGAAGCACGGAGGACCTCGAGTTAATCTAATGATTACAACCGGGACCGACGGATTAACGTACCTTCCGAAGCACGGAGTTCGATATAATATAAACTCATCCATGGACAGGCTACGGTTGACGTTGCTTAACTTGCGTGTACAATTAGACTGACACGCGCAATGACGCCATCGTGCTTCTCTATTATTTTCTATTATTCATTATATTAATTTCAAGACATCATAAATTTTGTTCAACTAATATGTATACCACGACATTCATTGACAATTAGGCGGTACGAAGTTCGCCGGGCCAGCTAGTAATGTATAAAAAAAAATGTAATTTTATAATCTGACGGCTCCAACCTCAAACTTTGTTTTCTCTTTCTTCAATAAATAGTGTCAATACAATACACATATTTTTCATTTTCTAGGATTATCTCTATATTCTTCTCCTCTCTAGAAAACAGAGAAAGAGGTTCTCGAAATTGTAGACGAGTACATTTACCTAGGACAGACAGTTCGACTAGGTAGGTTCAATTTTGAGAAAGCGGCCAAAAGACGAATCTAACTCGACGAAACGTGTGCCTAAAAGCACAGTATAAGTAATAGTACTACTATGGTACTACGTACTAAAAGTAAGACGATTGTGTTCTCGCAAGAGAGTGAAATAACAAGACGTAAGGACATGCTAGCGTCCGAGCACTACTCTTGGGCTAAAGTGACGGTTTTACATCAAGCACTTATTTATTTGGCAGCCCAGATAAAATAACGTTTCCTATTTTAGTTAAATAGTAAAATATATATTGTCTGTAATTAATCACTACCGGAATCGTATCAGCAGCCATTCTCGTTGAGTCACAAAAGACGTGTGTAACAGGGCTTAACTTCATAAACAGCATTTAACAAGACAAGTGGTTTTGTGGTCCATTGAAAGCGGGGCGTCCATGTGGATGCTTCCTGCGACCACCGCGCGGCCGTGACTCAGCACCTGGCCTAATGGTCATTCCAAGGCGAATGATTAATTACTCTTATCAATCTCTCCCGGGCCGAGTCGCTGATGGCTCAATAATGAGTGGTGGCTTCGCCAGACCTTTAACAGCTTTGACTAAGATGTATTTCCTATACTGGGTAAGTGTTAGACGAGTACCTAAATGTTTATATAAGATTCCAGTTTAGCCTACTTTACTAACAAGCTTCTGACGATGTCCATATTAGCTCATCGTTCGTTCGAGCTCGATAATCTGTAAATCAACTATGTGTAAAGAGAAAACAAATAGATCCATAGACTATTGCTATCTCATTTCCATTTTGTTGCAAAAAAAATGTCTCCTTGTGAATCAAACTTAATCAGGTATACCACATCAATAGTATTTATAACAACATTGTGTTAGCACTTAAGTGTTCTGTGGGTAACGCCAATTTTACTGATATTTATTCTGGCCTTCGAAGAATATTGATGATTCACCAGTCAATGACTAAAGTGCAATGTTAGTTAGCAATGTACGAGTATTTGTAAAGTATAAAAATGATTATCTACTAGCGACTCCATTGTTCACTCCATCAAACCGCAGTTGAGCAGCGTGGTGGAGCATGTTCTAAACCCCTTCGATTGAGAGGAGACCCGTATCTCAGTAGTGGGATGAATAAGGGATGATGATGAAGAAGAAAATCCACTTTCATTATAACGATTATTGTAACCTAGAACATAAAAAGATTTTTATCGAGGTAGCTTACTCATCGCAATTTACTTAATTATTCAGGTTTATGTTACGTAACATTTATATATATATATATATATATCGTATAGTTATATCACGAGTACGGGTATGATCATGTATTTTTATATTTTATTATGAAATACGCGGATTATCAATAGATAATTTATTTATAAAAAACATACAATTTGTGAGCATTCCAGTCGCCCAATACATTCAACAAATGCCAATAATTAAAAACATTAATTAATACATAACAACATAAAACATAATAATAAAAATAAGACATAATACATAATAATAATTAAATTTGCCATTCATTAATTCAATTTCATTAAGTAATTCAAATATTTTATTATTATAATAGGAGTATTATTTAATTATTTTCACATTACAACAATGTCGCTCTGCGAAACTCAGTCAAAGAACAGCTAAATATGTCAAGCAAATCATTTACCACCATATCATTGAGCAGGCGCAGCGCTCGTGTGAGAGGAGCCTGACTTGCAGATGCAGTCCTACACAGCGGGAGCGCGATTATCTTATGGTAACGAGCACGCCGAAAGTTGTCCGGGACGTATAACGATATCTGTTCTAGAAACGCAGGGTTATTAGTCAATCCACGAAAGAGCTTTAATATATACTCCATCAGAGACAGAGCTCGCCTTGTTTCTAATGTATTATACCCAACCATGCCTAACAAGAAGTTGCTAGGGTATATGGTAGGGAAGCCCACGAAGTACCCATATTGCTTGTGGTACAGCCACCTGACAAATTTTCTTTGGAGCTTTTCTATCATGAGGATGTATTTCGCTTCATGTGGATTTCAGATGATAGCATTACATTCCAATTTGCTTCGCACATAGGCGTTGTAAAGTATTTTAATGGCCGTAATCGAGTCTAAGTGACGTGCTTGCGTCCACACGAATCCAAGAGCCCTATGCCTCTTTACAAATTTTAATGATATGGTCGTGAAATGATAAGTCCTCCTTAATTAATATTCCCAAGTCCGTCATTGATGATAATATATCACAAATATTATATTTTAGACGTTTCTTGCTTCTGTTCAAAGTAGTTAACAACCGTTTTTAGAATCGATTAAAATGAGTAATCATTTATTAGTTGAAATGTTCGAAGACTACTAGATAGTAGCTAAGGCTTCTAAAGAGTGTTTGATGTATAAAAGATGAATGAATTATTATCTAAATTGATCATCGCGTCGGAGTGACCATAATAGATCCAGATGGAAGGAAATTAGATTTCTACGGGGGGTCTCCGTCCTCTGACAATACCACACGCTGGACTTCGAAACTGTGAAAAAAATGGTTCGTAATTGATTGTTTGCTGAGGAATAAGTAAAATATGATCAAATTTTATTAAAAGAAAAATCTATAACTACATAGATTTTAATGTAACTTGATTGATAGAAAACTCTACGATCTACTTATAAATGTATTGTCTATGTATATAATCTTTACTTTTTTTAATCTAGTCTCATTTTCAATATCATTGTAACCGTTACATTAGACTAATCCTTATCCTTTCAAGCATTTCTTTGAAAATCGGAAGCTGGAATGCGTCTTTTAAGGGGACTATGCCGTAAGCAGTCGTTATAATTGGCTTCTTTATGTGCCATGCGACCGGAAAGGACACCCACATCAGGGCATCTCGTCAATTCTCGTCGCGCCTTTAAAAGGATTTGAAATGGCAAAAATAATGTGAGGATGTTTTGTGTGCCGCCATTGTGCCGTTCTCCGCGGCAGACAGTCTGTCGCCGATGCGTTGAATTAATAAAAGCTTTCGATTCTACCAATCATTCCAAAAATCTATTAACAATTATACAATGTGCACTATAAAATTTAAGGTCATGTGTACCACTCATTAGAAAGCATATATTATATAGATATGGTTTTGATAAGAAATACTGATTTAATCTTTCTAGTGAAGTACTTTTACAATAATAAAGATAATATCCAATATTGATAACAATAATTTAATGTTTATCTATTTGTATTGTTTGATAACATTTATCATTATTAATTATTGTCAATAGGTATAACTATAGTGGAAAATGTTTTGTGCTACCTTATAAACTGTACGTAGGTACCACCAGGATATACACATACATATATGTAGTTATAATTATATATAAGACTTGTTTAGCTAATATATATTCAGCTGATGAGTTTGTTTGGTTTTTGTTTGAACGCATTAATCTCCGGAACTACGTTATTTAAATGTAACAGTAGTGTAATGATTTGAAAAAAATAATTTTTCATCTGACATTTCAATACTTGAAGAAGGATGAGATTTACTCTCAGAGTAACGATCTTCAATGGAAATTAAATGCCCAAATTACAATATTACACGTTGGACTTGCGACATCAATAGGCACGGTTAATTCCACAGTTTATTCAGATAAATAAACTCGGTAATCGAAGCCACATTTCGGTTGCTGGTTATTCTCTGGAGGCGTTCAGTCATGTTATTTGTTATTCCAAGTAAAGCGACACGGAATAGCGATATTAATCCAAAAAACTCTCTATTGAGGGTGTTTTGTGTTCAAATTCAGTTTTATGCAATGGCATCGAGCGTGAAATTGATTTGAATCTGCGCATTGAGATGGCGGAAGGCTACGTTCCACTCTCCGATAGATACCTCATTCATAAAAATCGCCCATTCATAGAATTTTACAACTCGTAGTACGCACGACATATCAGGTAGGCTGCCATTTGTGGTTCAGTTATGCATTTCATATTCCATTTATATGTACTATATTTATAATTCCGGCAAACAAACATTATTAGCTCATGTCTTAGGAATTCATAATTTACAAGTTCACTTGCAATTAATTAATACTTTTGCACTTCTGCTGTTTTAGAAGTTTTTATACCCTCTAAAGCAGTAATATTTTTTTACAAAGTAAGAAAATTAAATGCTATTCACCGTGTCGCCGTTTAAAAATATCATATTAAACTATCCGTGTGCCAAATTATTGTGTAAAGTATTAACAAACATACAAACGTTCGCATTTCCTTTTAGATCACATTTGGATTATTATGGATGAGATTGAAACGAAAACAAAAAAATCGAAGAGGACAAAGGATAATATTCTGTTTCAATTTGAAATAGCGTTTTGCTACATTTTGCATCTTGCAGCATTTTGATACAGCGTCAAAGACTTCTATGCGTATACTACAGTATGTAGAAGTCTTTGTCAGTGTCATTGAATTAGACGGCACTGCGTGGGCTGCTGAGTAATTCCTCAAATTACACTCGGACTCATTCATTGCGATGAAAGAGCGGACACTCCACGCAGCGCATTACAATGGTCAGCTATTTAGTGCTAGAGTGTTTTACAACGCTCAGCAAAAAATAGTAAGTCAGGTACATACAATCCGGATGCGAATGCGTCTGAGGTTATGTTCCCACGGTGCGCTGCGGTCAGTCAGTAGAGACAGTTACGTTTTATGAAGTGACGATTTCGGCACTTTACAAAAGTTATTGTTTGTTGCAAGCCCTTCTTGTTAAGAACCATTGAAGAACAAAAGCGCCACATGTGGAGGGATAGCGCGAAAAAAGGAATCCTACACAGATGTTTCGGATTTAGATGGTGTTGGAGCACGTAGTACTTGTGATTTTTGTCTTGGAGATATTATATTATATTTCACGGATAAAATGTAAGAAAGTTTTTCAAGGAATATGTTATTGGTTCTATTAGATCGTTGGAAAGGTGCATGACGAACTACATAAAATCAAATTCCGATTTCACTCCTTCACGCATCAATTTTTCAGAAATTCTCACATCTTACTTTTTAGTTAGAACATACAAATTTTCATATTCTAACTAAAAAAGTAGGATCTATATACAGTTTGTAGAAACTTTGGCCACTTATGAGCCTTTCAGATTATGAAATTAAAGAAATGCTAGCAAATGGCGATATCTATTTTCTTCACATGAAATTTATCATCTAAGTACCTAGTATCTAACCTACGAGGCGCAAGGTACTCTCAAGCTGTCTATAAATTGATAATATTATACTGATAAATGAAAACAATAATTAATTATAATTAAAGGTTTTAGAGAAATTGATTTTGAGTGAAACAAATAAACGACATATCAAACGGAATTAGTTACTATATCAACCCATATTCATCTCATTACTGGCATACGGGTACAACTACAATGTGCATAATTATTACATAAACTTGTAGGTTTTTGTTTTTTCTATACTTATTGATAAAATAAAAAATTACATAAGAATATGCATTTTATAGCTACACTTATTATTATTAGATTGCATTGATTTCTGTTGTCCATTGAGTGTTCCGGGAACATCCGTCCAGAATGTCCGGTCGTGGTGAGTGTACTCTATGGTGTGTGGAGGGCTGTTTACTCAGATCGCGGTAACAATGCTGATGAATGAATGAAATGTGACCGACCACCCATAGAGCCTAGTCAGGGACGTAGCGCGTACACCCGTAGTATGGCTACTCTACTCGTAATGTATGTATGGACAAGCGAAAGTACTGTGAACATATATATTGATAAATTGAATGGAGTCCTGTATTTCATTCTTATCATAGTGTCTAACTATTATTATATTGGCGTTACTTGTTAGGTAAAATGGTAGCAGAGAAGCAGAAAATTTGTTTATTTTACTATAAATATAAATTCTTCAGATATTATTTTTCTTATAATTATCTCGGAGCAACTATGGCTCTATTGGAATTAGTATGTAGGTACATTTTTTTACATCAACTTAATATGGATAGCTGAACAAGTTTTACAATGGGACCAACACTGAAATCACGAAACATAATGATGGTATTGGAGGTATTGATATAAATAGACCTGAGTAATAAAATATGTACGTACACATCAACTTTTTTTGCATAATATATTTTTTGGCTTGTTTCCAAATATTTTTAAATATTTGTCAGTGGAATATTTTTTTTTATTGATTGCTACAATGACAGCGCCACTGCGCCACATCTTGTAAGTTACGTATTCTGTGTTCAGTGTGATCATCAGCGTCAGTGAAGCGTGCCAACATTTCTCTGACGTTTGATGTACACGCCGTTCCTGTTTTTTTTTCATGGTCAATTTATTTTTAATCATACATACCGCAGCTACGACTTTAAAACAAAATACCTTGATAATGACAACTCATTGAAACAGGAATCCATGATTTAAACATATGTTTACATCAGGGATTCCTGTTTCATATTCTATACAGTCTGATTCAGATAAATTACTAAACTCACAAAAGACGTGTTTTTAAAAATATTCATATTTATGTACACATTACAGGTAATGTATACCATTAACTTAATCTTTTTGGTCGCACTGTACAGTGCAGTACAGTGTACTGTATTGTGCAGCTGTATAGTTATTGGTAAAAGTTGTTAAAAGTTTTAGTAGCAACATTGATTTTTCCCACAGATTTAGGATTACCATCATTCCATGTAAAAGGCCTCAATGTTTGTGTGAAAACTATTTTCACGAAGAAAGTGTCCCTATTTTTTATCTTCTTTTTTGGACACAGTGACATTTTAATAAAAATATCATTAATTATAGTATGGATAATAAAATAAAACTTTTTATTGAACTAAATTCAACTCCGTGCTTCGCTAGGCGCGTCAAGTCTTCGGCGTCGGTCCCGGCTGTAGCCAATAGATGACAGTTGCTGAACCAAATCAGTGTCTGATTTTGGTGACACTGGCCTTCGCCAACCCGCAGTTGAGCAGTGTGGAGTATGGTCTAAATTCCTTCGATTGAGGGGAGACCTGTATCCTAGCAGTGGGATAAGGGTTTACGATGATGACGAATTGAACTAAAAGAGGAAGAAATGCAACAATAATGATAATATAGAATAATATAAGATATTATAGCGAAAAATGTCTTGTTTCAACACACCCAGTACTTCAGTGCAAGCTGTGCATCAATTACTGATGTGTCCATTCATCACGGCACCTTTAATTCCAGCCCACATTAGTCTATTGTGGACAGGCGTTATTCTGTAAACGCTGCTCGTTATAAACCACACTTTGTATAAAAATATGTGCTCGAGTATAAAGGTAAACATTGATTTTTTTCAATCAGAAGAGAGAATGAATGTTTGGGCCGGCAGTGACAGACGGACAAAGGGACAACGAGGGATGATCTTGAATGGCGACCGCACACTTTGCGCGTACTTGCACACCCGCGCACACTTGGGAATACTTACAAATTATTGCAATGACCCATAATAATAACACTGCTTTTCGGAAAATCTGTAACTATTTATATAAACACAATTTAGTTTTAGAATCATTGTAGAGAACGTTTTAGGAACAGGGGCCCTACCGCCTAAGTCGAAGCCGATTCTGTTAAATATTGATTACAAAAATAGGTGTTAGGGTTTAATTAATTGACATACCTATTTAGCTTTATTATAAATATTTAAAAAAATGGAAAAATTCACGTCCCCCGCCCAGGTGGGATTCGAACCCACAACCGCTCTCCAGCTTTGTCGGTAGAGTTTCCGGGTTTCTTTTTTTTTTCTTATACTACGTTGAGTGACGCGGTTACCGTAACCATATTAATGCTCGCAACATGAAGTATCGCCTGCGCGCCGCCACCACCGCTGCCTGACTCCTTCCTTTCTGGTGACCTCACTCACTTGCAGGAACACAACAACCCTCAAAGGAATTGTTATTTGACCGCTGTATTCTGTGAGGTGGAGGTAATTCCCCAGTCGGGCAGCTTACAAATACGCAGTGCCCTATCTCTCTTTTGCCAAAGCCTCTTTCGCTAGTCGGCAGGGTGCACCACGTGCAGGCGAGGTTGGCTTTGGCTCTTAAGATCGTAATGAGCCACTAACACCCCATACTTTCTACCACCTAAGCTTAACACAATTAAAACTAAACTATAAGTAAAACTTTAAGTAGTTCTCGTAGTGCAATCTTATAGTAAAATTCCTGTAGAATACCTACATGGAATTCTAAATATAACGACTAAACATGACTACCTATATATGCGTATGAGATTAGGTAACGTACACTAATATTGTTATTTAGTGAAATATATACAAGTATTTAATATGTATATATCATAAATGTGAAAGTATGTTCGGATGTTTGCTTGCAAGTTTTTCACGATAAAAGCAGTAATAAGCAAAAGCAGCAATGGATCGATGTTCTATTCACTCCGTCGATTTTGTAAGTCAAAAGCTATACGAGTAAATATACAGAACAGTAAGTTACGATAGGTAAGTATTCAAAATCTGAACATCATTATTTTTATTCAGTTTTTCTGTTCTTTATGAATATTGAAATAGTAATATTTTCTAAAAGATTACTCGTCGAAAGAGGTTCTGTGTGAGACAGGAGAAGTACTTCTCTTTCTTAATTTATTTTCGATTTCTTATTTTCAATTTATATTCCACAATTAATTATTTTCGAGCTCTGAAAAACATACTAGTAATACTGCAGGTAGTCTAAATCTACAATAAACCAAACATTGCGTTATTCTAACATGTATATTAACAGACAACATATTTTTTTTCAAGTTGAAAACATCTGCTTTATAATTTAAATCGTTCGCAGTTTCGACTTGCAATGTTGCTGTCTCCCGCTTGCCACAGTCGTCGCCACGTGTCGGTGGCAGATAAAGAGTATCACACCCACTTCTTGCTGATAGCTGCTCCGCCTATAGTCGACGGGTTTTGTGGTGTCGAGGTCTGCTGCAAAAAGAATGAATGAATCAGAATCGAACCCATTGTACTAATCTCTTTGATTAATGTAGGCGTGTGCCTATCTATTTCTGTTCACTTATGTGACGTTATGAGTCTTATGATGAAAAATGATTGTAAACCTTTTATAAGGAAAGGAATAAAAGGTTTTGCATCATAAAATTTATGTACAAAACAATAAATCAAGAACGTAATTATAATGACACTAGTCTTTGTATTTTTGTTGTACGTCCAACACTTTTCAAATGAAATGAAATATGATAATGAAAAGTCTCATTTGGTTGTTGAAACTACATCGTAATTCGTGAATAAAATCGAAATATGCATATTGGTTCTAAACGTATAGATTATAATTAAATACAACACTCTTTTTTTTACAACTTTTTCTTTTATATATAAACGACCTACATAAAGTAATACAAAATGACTGTATCTTATTTGCCGATGATACCACTCTATTGATTAAAGGTAAAAGAGAAAATATTGATTCGGCAATAAATTCAGAACTGAATAATGTATATAATTGGTTGGAACAAAATAAATTAAAGCTAAATATCGAAAAAACAAAAATTGAAAATTTCAAAACATATAATACCTAGCAGGTAATTTAAATTCACAATTCGCAATAAATTTTAATGATATTAAATTGAATTGAGTATAAGTTGTCGACTTAGCCTTCAGAGTTTTGCAAGCTGAAGTGGCAATGGGCCGGTCACATCTGCTGAGCAAGTGATGGCAGATGGGGGAAAGGTATTAGAGTGGAGGCCGCGCGTAGGACGACGAAGTGTTGGGCGCCCTCCTACTAGATGGTCCGATGACCTTAAGAAAGCGGCTGGGAGCGGCTGGATGCGGAAGGCAGAGGATCGTATCTGGTGGAAAGCATTGGGGAAGGCTTATATCCAGCAGTGGGTAGATACAGGCTGATGATGATGATGATATTAAATTGAAACAAGTTGACTCGAGTTTATTTTTAGGTGTAACGATCGACGAACATTTGAAATGGAAAGAACATATCAACAATATATGCTGTAAACTGGATTCGTTTCTATTTGCACTTCATAGGCTAAGCAACGGCGTCTAAAGAAATAGCTCTATTAACATATCATAGCTACGTCGTCGCCTTATTACGCTACGGTCTAATTATTTGGGGGAATTCTGTGGAAATACAAAAAGCTTTCCGAGTACATACAAAAAAATGCATTAGAGCAATTCACGAAGCTGACTACCTGGATCATTGTAAACCATTGTTCCAAAAATCCAAAATTCTACCACTCCCTAGTCTTTATATATTTGAGACATGCATATTTGTCAAAAAATACCCGCATCTCTTCCCCCTACATGACAAAGTATTAAATAAAATCAACAGCAGAAATCCTACTAAATTATATACATACCTAATCAAAGGCTGAAGTTGTTTAGCGACAACATATTTTGTATGGCAATTAAATTGTATAATAAATTACCAAGTGACATGAGAGAGACACAGATTTACAATAGCTTCAGAAATAAATTATTTAACTGGCTCCTAAGCAAATGTTTCTATAATATTAATGAGTACTTGGACTATAACGAATAATTTAAATTTTAACTATTATGGACAATATAAATGTAGGTAGGTAATGATGTAATCTGACAATATTCAAATTGTTATTATTATTACAATTAAATTTGTTAATTCAATTTTTATATAATCTAAATATGACATTCACAATGATACAGTAATTAATGAATTATATAATAAAATTCAGAGGTGAAATATAAATTTGTAATTATAATGTAAAAGTCTGTACTCAAATTACCAGCCTATAAATATGTAACAAAAAAAATTATAATATTGTAAATGTTCCTACGCCAATAAGGGCAGCATATGCATGCACAACTGTACGAAACATCTTGTATACTACCATATTCTTAATATTATTAAAACTCACGTGAGACATTATACTAAATTAATTAGATAAATTAAGCGGGTCACTCACGTCTTTTTGTCACACATCATCACCCACATCAGTTAGCGGCGGTTCCACGTGCACTGATTGACAGAGCCCTACGCATATGTGACCCACAGTATGTGGACGCAGAGCTGAGACATGTGAGACAAGTACTGGAACATAACGGCTACCGATGGAGACAGTGTGTACGGGTGAGCACAAACGTAAAACCCAGACCAGCCTCGGTGGAGAGAGCGCCCATGTTTCTACCTTTTGTGAAGGGTGTCACAGATAAAATAGCAAAAATGATACGCCGAAAATTTCTTATCAAAACCAGATTTCGGCCTGTGACACGCTTGAGACAATGGGTGCGGTCTCCGAAGGATAGTGACCCGCTGGGGACACCAGGTGTTTACGTGATACCTTGTGACTGTGGCAGCAGCTACGTGGGGGAAACAGGACGCAATGTAGCGACAAGACTCTCAGAACATATTAGGAGCTTAAAAAACCTGGACAGAAATGGTTCGGCGATCACGGAACACGTACTGGATTCGGGCGTCTCTCATTACATCCGATTCGATAAGGCGAAGGTGGTTGCAAAGGAAAAGTTCTTTGTTCCACGTAAAATCCGCGAAGCTATCGAAATTAGTCGACGTCCGAATTTCAACCGTGATACCGGATGGGTATTGCCAACGGCCTGGAAACCAGTGCTCCAGTGTGATTCTAAACAGAGTCACGATACAGTCGTCAATGCTGATACTGTCAGTTTTTACCACCACATGGTAAGTGCACTAGATGATCACGCGCCCGGAGAGATAGAAGAATTGGATCCACCGGCTGCCACCACGTCATCGTCGAAGGCAGCGCTCCACCAATCAACGCACCAACCCCCCACCACCCTTTCCAGTCGTGCGGCGCGCGCATTGGCGCGCAGTGTCCGGCGCGAGAGACAAAGGGTGGACGTGTCTGGACATTCGCCCTGAAGAAGGTCTCCTTTTGAGATCGAAACTAGTCGGCTTTCCCGACAAAAAGACGTGAGTGACCCGTTTAATTTATCTAATTAATTTACCATATTCTTGTGAATAAATGACTATCTATTTATCTAATTATTGATCTGTAAAAAAAGCAAAATGTTTATTCTGCCATTGTACCTACCGGCAAAATAAATATGAATATGTTTAATATCGATTAATCAGGCAAAGTAAGATGCGAAATATAGTAAGCTTCTAAACATAGAGACATATAAATAATTCAGACAATTTTCTTATAACTTTTCGAAAGGTATTATCATTCAGTGAGGGAGCAAGACGGCTACATGTCTATATAGAAACATATAAGCACTTAACAAGAACAAAAGGCTGTCGTCTCTATTAGCTACCTAACGAATCGCGTAGGATATACCAGATATAGTATACGTTGAATATGAAGAATAGTCATTCATGTCGTATAAAATTAACTGACTGAGCGAGCGAATCGGGCGATGTTTTCTAACGGTGTTGAGAGGAGCGACAAAAACTCTTTTGTATGTAATATAATATGTCTACTTGTGTACCAATAAGCCTCGAACCAGTGTTCGAATTTTGATGAAATTTGATGAATATATAGAACGTGTGTACGAGTGCAAGTTGCTCACTACCATCTTCGGAGCCAAAGCCAATCTCACTTGCACGTGGTACACCTTGCAGATAAGCGGACGAGGCTCTGGCAAGTCGCCAACCCGCCTTCTCAGCGTGGCGACTCAAGGACATTTCTCTTTAATACACACACAACAAAATATATGGCCCCCAGTACCCGGCAGGCCTGCTATCCCAGGACAAAGTGGCGGTCTTGGTTCCGGCGGGGCGGGGGGTGCGAACAATCTCCGGTTGGCAGGCCACCACAAACAACTGACAATGATGCAATAGGCACATTCAACACACGGACACTGAGGCGTGACGAAGATGTGGAAGAGCTGGAAGTAAAATTGAGGTCAGTCAAATGCCAGATTCTGGGTCTGTCGGAAATCCGACGAGAGGGAGAGGTGACCGCGTGATACTCGAATCTGGTAACCTCTTCTACTACCGTGAAGGAGATCAGCTCTCCCAGAGCGGTGTCGTGTTCCTCGTTCATAAAGCTCTCGTCAGTAACGTAGTGGAGGTATCCAGTGTTTCGTCGAGGATAGCGTATCTTATGCTAAAATTGACGAAGAGATAGTCTTTGAAAGTAGTTCATGTATACGCTCCAACGACGACACACCAGGATGAAGAGGTCGAGGCCATGTATGAAGACATTACAAAGGCCATATATAATACCACCAAGACCCACTTCACGATTGTTGTCGGAGACTTCAACGCCAAGGTGGGAGTACAGGAATGCGATGAATCGGTTGTCGGAGGGTTTGGTTTGGGGTCGAGGAACCACAGGGGGCAAATGCTCGTAAATTTTCTCCAAATGGAGGGACTCTTTTTGATGAACTCGTTCTTTAAAAAGAAACCCCGACATAGTAACTAGGAATGAGATCGACTTCATCATAATGGATAAGAAGCGGATATTTAGGGATGTCTCGGTGGTTAACAGGTTTGGTACCGGTAGCGACCACCGACTTGTACGAGGCACCCTAAATATCAGCTATAATCTCGAAAGAGCCCGTATGATGAAGTCGAATATACGTCCAACTCTTCCTCAAATCACTCAAGCTTCGGAAAAGTTCCAACTGGAACTTCACAACCGATTCAATTCGTTGGAAACCAAAGCGGACATGGACGAGGCATCAGACAGAATAGAGACAACACTACACCAAGTCGGCGGCAAACATTTTGAGCGGCAGCATGGAGCTCGAGAGGCCAAGCTCTCTAGCGAAACTCTGGCTCTTATGCAGAAGAAACCAGAGGCGACAGCGTCTGTTAGGGCTTCGACAGAATACGCAGCTTTTAATAATCAGAAGACTGATACGGCAGGACTATCGCGTCTTCAATACCAAACAAGTTGAGGACGTAATAGCGCGCAACAATGGGCTGAAAGTCTTTTCTCGGCTTATCTGTCGAAGCTCAAGCTAGAGGATGGTCGAGACGTGTCTTCTAAGCCAGAGATCTTTGCAGAGGTGGAGAGATTATATGGCAAACTCTATGCTGCACATGCACCTGTCCCGACATCAGCTGCTCGTGTAAGTGATCGCAGAGCGCCGCTAACCTGACACGAAACCGAGGACATTCCAGACATCAGCATAGGTGAGATTAGGATAGCCCTTGAACAGCTGAAAAATGGTAAGGCTCCCGATGAAGACGGAATTACAACAGAACTGTTGAAAGCTGGAGGAACTCCGGTTCTATAAGAACTACAACGTCTGTTCGATTCCGTCATTCACAATGGGACCGCTCCATTCGCGTGGACCAGGAGTTTGGTCGTCATGTCCTTAAAAAAAGGTGATAAAACCTTATTAAAGAATTATAGACCGATCTCACTCCTGTCCCACGTGTATAAGCTGTTTTAAGGGTTATCGCAAATCGTCTCGCTCGAAGGCTTGATGACTACCAGCCACCAGAACAGTCTGGGTTCCGTAAAGGCTACAATACCGTGGACCACATATATATATTGCGGCAGATTGTGCAGAAAACCACAGAGTACAATTTGCCGTTCTGTGTGACTTTTGTGGACTACGAGAAAGCCTTCGACTCCATCGAAACTTTGTCTTTTCTGGAATCCTTATAGCCAAGTCGGCCACCGCTATATCGAGGTGCTGAGATGGCTATATAGCTCTGCGACAATGACTGTCCGCGTCTAGGACCAGCAGTCTAAGCCTATCCAGCTGCAGCGGGGAGTACGTCAGGGAGATGTTATTTCCCCCAAACTATTTACCGCTGCTCTGGAAGACGTATTTAAGACGCTGGACTGGAAAAAACGGGGCGTCAGTGTGAATGGTTTCGGTTTGCCGACGACGTGGTTATAATGGCTGAATCGCTAGAGGATCTCGGTCTTATGTTGATCGATCTCAATGCTGCATCTCAACGTGTGGGGCTGGGGATGAATACCCCAATGCTTGAAGCACAGATCCCAATGCTTGAAGACTAAAGTCTTCAACCAGTGCGTCCTCCCTGCAATGATATATGGTGCAGAGACTTGGACGTTGACCATCGGACTGGTCCACAGGCTAAAGGTTGCGCAGCGAGCGATGGAGTGGGCTATGCTCCGGGTTTCTCTGCGGGATCGAATCCGGAACGAAAAAATTCGACGGAGGACTAAAGTTGTCGACATAGCCTTCAGAGTTTGCAAGTTGAAGTGGCAATGGGCCGGTCACATCTGCCGAGTAAGTGATGGCAGATGGGGGAGGAAGGTATTAGAGTGGAGGCCGCGCGTAGGACGACGAAGTGTTGGACACTCTCCTTCTAGATCAGGGTTTCCCAACCAGGGAGGCGCGCCCCCCTAGTGGGGCGTAGAGGGATGTCAAGGGGGGCTTGAGACGTTTGTGTTTTCAATAGAAAAAATATTTCAATGCTTTAATGAAGTAAACACTGTAGGTAGAAGGAGAATGCAAGCTCAAGTATCTCACTAGTATTGTCACTATACTCCCTAGTACTCGAACTCCCTAGTAGTCAAAATTTATTTTGTGATTCTTTTTGTACAAATTACATAAAAATAAATGTTGTTAAAATAATGCGATTTTTATTGTAGGTACTTACTTACTAAAAAAATTATTTATGGGGAGGGGGGGGGGGGGGCATGAAAATATTATTTGTGATCCGGGGAGCCTTGATGTAAAAAAGGTTGGGAAACCTTGTTCTAGATGATCCGATGACCTTAAGAAAGCGGCTAGGAGCGCTGGATGCGGAGGGCGGAGGATCGTATCTGGTGGAAAGCATTGCAATTTTTGAATTTGTTAAGTAACAAAATCGGTCTAGTGGTTTTTGTGATATTCGTGTAAACATGAAAATCAAACAAATCGCACAATTACTTGCAAATCACAGATTTGATGTCTATTAAATCTTGACAGCTATGTAGGAAATACATGTACTCGCTATGCATTTTAATAATTCATCAATTTTTGAGAAAACGAAGTTGATTTGAAAAACAATATCGCAACACAGTACCATCATCTACATGTAACGGTAATTGTTTCAGATTCGACAAATCAAACGAAATATTTTTTGATACTGGGTGGTGGAGGTGGGAAATAAACATACGACCTACTGATGTGAAGCGATTACGCGTAGCCTATAGACGCTTACAATACAAGGAATACTACTAGCACGCTGGCACCTCCGATGCTAACGCAGCATCTTCTTTAACATATGGTGACCTAATTCATTCGCAGGAACACAATAATCGCTGCGGTTTTCTAGTGAGAGGTACTTGACAAATCCTACCAATATTTCACTAGAATGCCGTTAGTTAGTCGGCAGCGAGCACCATTTGTACAAGTGAGGTTAGCTTAGGCTCTAACGATGATGATGACTGATGAGCATTGGACCAAAAAAAAAAAATAAGCATACACTTAATGATACTTGTGTATTTTATTGCATTTCCTTGCATATACTGTACTTTGCGATCTCATAAAGCCTTGAAAATCCGTTTCGAGTAAATTGAAATTGGAGAGAGATGGCGCATGAAAAGGTTTCGGTTTTCAGCTTTTGCGGGAAAAGGACGGAAGCAAGAGGAGTGAGAGCTCAATAACGAGGCAGCCAAGGGTTGGCTGTTTCTCTTACAGGCTCGGATACTCGGAGCGAGGCAATATGTGAAGATTTATGTACCTCCCGCCTTACAGGGAATACTTACGAGAGCCTTACGAAGCAACTTATTTCCATTGTTGCCGCCTGCTTTCTGTAAATATTAACTGCTTGTTTTGTTTGCTTCAGTACCTATCACGGCATCTTTTTTATAGTTTTTTATGTATTAAAGACATGTATAGTTGTACAACTTGCATAATGTTTTTAAGCTTTTGTTACTTATTAATAATAAAAAAGCAACTTGCATAATTTTGTTTAACTTTAGAGGTGTAAGTTGCTCATCATGATCTTTAGAGCCGAAGCCAACCTCACCTGCATGTGATGTACCCCGCCGTCCAGCGAAAGAGTCTCTGGCAACACTAACTGGTAGAGTACAGCCTATTTGTAAGGTGCCCGACTGCGGCAGACCTCACAAAATGCCTCAACAAAATAACAAATCCCTTGACTGATAGTGTGTTCCTGTGAGTAAGTGAGGTCACCAGAAAGAAAGAAGTTGCGTCAGCTGGTACCGGGGCGCGAGCAATATTTCATGTTGAAAGCTGCGAGAGAACTACGGCTTCTCATCCGGGCCGTATGCTTGTCTGCCATCCGACGTAATATAAAAAAAACATGCTTTGCTTTTGTAACTGATTTTATAAACATAAATTAAAAAAAAACCGGTCAAGCGCGAGTCGGACTTGCGCACGATAGGTTCGGTACCATTATCTATAAAAACGACAAAAAAATCACGTTTGTTGTATGGGAGCCCCCCTTAAATATTAGTTTTACTTTTATTTAATTATTTATTTTTAAAGTGAATATATAACCAAATATTAGTGAGTATTTCAAGCGTCTACCTATTACCGTTATCAATTACGAGCAAAAACGAGCAAAAAAAATCAAGTTTGTTGTATGAGAGCCCCCTTAAATATTTATTTTATTCTGTTTTTTATTATTCTATTTGTATTTGTTGTTATAGCTGCAACAGAAATACATCCTCTGTCTAACTATCACGGTTCATGAGATACAGCCTTTTTTCCAGGTTCCTTTTTACCCTTTGGGTACGGAACCCTAAAAAATAATTTAAATCATACCTATTGAAGATAGTACCTACTTATTTTATATAAAACTGCGATATAAATATATAATAGCCAATGATGTTGTAATATCAGGAACTAGGCGTGATCGCGTCAACAGCTAGGGGGCGCCACTGTCGTCCTAATGAGGATGGATGGTTGTGGATATTGCACAGCGATAATCCGACACCGGCTTAACCTATTACGGCTTTGGATTGACCATTCATGCATATAATAGTAAATATTAAATTTGGAATTCCTTTTTATTTATATATATGTAGTGTCTGAACGGTTTTATATGAATTTCGAAATAAGATAGCTTAAGTGGCAGTGGGCCGACCACATCTGTCAATAAAGGCTGCTCCATCGGGTAGGAAGGTCCTAGAGTGGAGGTCGCGTATGGGGCAACGAAACGTGAGGCGCCTCTTCTCTAGATGGACCTCAAGAAAACGGCACAAAGCGGAGGATCTTATATGGTGAAAAGCATTGGGAAAGGCTTATATCTGGCAGTGGTTAGATACAAGCTGATAATGACGACGATGATGATGTAGTTGATTAGATGCCTTTTAACATTATTCAGGCAATAAAATAGAAAATATTGTTTTTACCCGATTGTGGTGAAACTAAAAAGGGTAATCATTTTGTATATGTTGTATGTGTCTATATGCCCAAAACAAACAACTGTTATCTACGACTTCGTATTTGGTTGCTTCTTGTGGTCTTTTAGAGGTAAAATATGAAAGATTTTTTAACATTACGACAGTACGCGTACAAACGAAGTCGAGGTCGATGGTTTTTAATAATAAAAAAAGAATATCTGATATTTAGATTCATAAATGTGCAGCCCAAAATAATCGAAGGTTTTGATTAGACTTACCTAGTCCTTTATAATATAAACAAGGAATAAGGGCAAATTTTGCGAATTATCCATGAGATACTGGGATAAATAGTAATAAGTACATAGAGTCACGAGCGCATGATAGTAACCAAGTACTAGTATGCATGTCATTTCAACAATATGTTAATAAATTCGTCATCCCCAGTAGTTCCGGGTTATAAAATAAACATTTATATTGGATTCGCCCCCGACACCAACGAGAGTCGCACCAGTCCCTCCCACTTAATCTCGAAGTATCGCTAACAAATTTAATATTTACTCTCTCTGACTTATCCTTATAAATCGTCGACAATATTAAAACCGCCAGTACATTTTGATTGCTGTACCGCGTCCACCCCTACAAGTTTAGGTGTGGCCCAAGTCATAAGCTTTTCGGAACTATTAAGTATTTCGTTGTCATCATCATCATTATTATTTTAATTGAAGAACATACACTGTTGAATATAGAGTGCTCAATTAGTCCTCACAGCAATAGGATTTGTACCGTTTCTATCGCAGCCAAATGATTATATCGCATGCCATCCATGTATCGATTAACTTGGCTTTGATATTTGACATACAGTTTATTGATTCAATTTAATGATTATGTAAAGTTTTGATTTACTAGTAGATTAAATAATTTCATTTATTTCCCAAGACGTTTACTGTAGCGAAAGTTTGTGTGGCAATTAAAATATATTCGTAGGCCAGTTAAAAAGAAATTTATTATTAAATACCCATAGAGCGAATAAATAAACACATAAATCAACGTTGACCGTCGCCTGTCCATGGATGATTAATCATTGTCATTAGATGACAATCGTTAAGTCAAGTCATAGCAATTATACCACAGTATAAGTACTACGTAATTATACATAACAATTATCTGAAATATTAAAATGTAATATGTTTTTAAATATTTATGTGCACGTAAACAAATTGCCAAAACGTAGCTTATAACGACAAAAAAGGAATATCATATGTAAAGGGTTTTGGGTAATTTTGTATGAAGAATGTTGACATTTTTTTTATTAGCAGCCATTGTATCGACTTTACGAGTATCTTGTCTGCCTTGATGGTTGTCTAGTAGAAATCTTATAGCAATCAAAGTATTTGTTATATCTTCTTCGTATGCTTTGATCAGTATTATCAATTTGTCAACATGGCTCGATGCTATTAACTATTTTAGTATGTGCGGTGCTGTACATACGGTAAAGTAATAAATTAATGCTACAATAGCTCAATGAGAAGAGTTAGCGGAAGTGTTTTGACTTGGACCACACCTACAACATGAGTTAAAACTGGACCCCTCACTGTATGGAAGTCCATGAACGGATTTACAAGTAATCCGGCCTTATATAATATTATTCTCCGATAGTTCAACTATACAATATTAACTTTATTAAAGCTATGCGCTTTATTTAATTTGGTTATCAAGACTTAAGTCGAATTTTAAATTTTATATGGGTGTGATATACATGGAAATGAAATCACTATATTATAGTAGGTATATTCTAATAATATTTAACTAAACAAAGTGAAGTAATTTCTGTTTACAATAGGCTATTTGACCAACATTTTTTTCGGTTTGATATGTAGGGACGTCTCAATAATATAACCATAGGTGAAATTGTGAATTACTTCGATAGCACAAAAATCTCTCGAGATATGTTAATTTGAAAATCGCAATTTTAGATTTTCCCGAAAACGCTTCATACAACTACTGGCTACTGAGTTATGACGTCACAGGTTTCTGTTTTATATGCATCAAATCAGAAATTTATACGACAGCTATGTTAAATATTACGTTTATGTAATTAGTATCATAATAAAACTTGTAGTATTTTTTATTGATTCTTCAATGGAAATATTATTATTAAATAATTTCATACTTTTAAATTGGACTTTCCCGCCAAACTTTGATCGAACCTAAAATAAGTCTGACGGAAGATATTAGAATGAAAAATTGCAGATCTTTATAGTTTTGTGTATTTTACGATATTGATAAATAATTTATACAATTTTTGAACATTGTCAAATAGTCTATTATACATAATATGCACCATTGAATAAGTCAAGCCACTAATATTACTATGCAAGCAAGACAAGATATGCGTCTATTATAAAATAAAAGTATTTCAGTATCTAAGTAGGTAGAGCCAAGTACCTATATCAAAAATATTCTTCGCAATCATACCCATTTCTTCGCTAATTTGACCCATACAGGCAAAGCGATGTAGGTACTCACAGGCTGTAACATTTATTTGAGTTGAATACAAAAGATTTCATTGAATTTTCCTAGATACAACATTTGTGTTTGAGACAAACTGATTAAAAAATGAAATGGGATCAGTAACCCTCAGATGGGCGACAATGACTGTCTAATTAAGCGAATAGAGGGTGACACCGCAAAGCTGGCGTGATGGATCCTTTTAATATCTGCTCTGGTTCACGCCATTCAGATTACAATGTCTAGTTTAAAATTAAATTCTAGTTTATCAACGTTGATATAAAATATGTTCTTTAGCATAAAATTATATCACATAAATGGAAAAGCATTCTAATTTCTCTCTTGTCAACAAATATAGGTCAACAATCTACTTGTCTTATTGTTGAGTGAAGAACAGGTATACAACATGTCCAAAAATATAAGACTTATGTAATTTACTAATGCAAATGACTAAAATAACGCTCGTAATTTCACGTATATATATTTAGCACACACGTTTGGTTCTCGTATGCACGATTAGTCGCCACAAAATGGCGACTAATAATTTCCAAATTAACTTTGTGATATGTGTATTAAATAAATGAAAGGGCTTCACGAGCGAAACATTCTAAGTCAGCTTTTTAGTCCTTTTTTTATTAACAACTAATAAAAGTCTAATTATTTTTGTTTATTATTATTTTATCAAAGTTCCTCTTTGCTTTTAATATGACTTGATTTGAGGCATTCGTAGCTATCAGGTTCACAAACAAACCTTTGTCTTGGTTCATGTGGTGCAGGTAGATAATATATAATATTACTCAGCCTCATTTCGTCAAAAAATACCTAATTTGGGATGTTAGTGGTTCATCAACATCTTTGAACCAAAGCCAACTTCATCTGCACGCGGTGCACCCTGCTGACTGACAAACGAAGCTCTGGCGAAAAGAGAGGTATTGAGCGTAATTGTAAGCTACCCGACTGAGAAATTAACCTCCACCTCACAGCAGCAAAATAACAATTCCCTTGAGGGTTGTTGTGTTCCTGCGAGTGAGTGAGGTGACCAGAAAGGAAGGAGATATAAATAAAATATTAAAATAAATATAAATAAATATTGTCAGACAAATTACACAGCGCCATCTAGCCCCAAAGTAAGCGAAGCTTGTGTTATGGGTACTAGACAACTGATAAACATACGTAAATACATTTTTTAGGGTTCCGAACCTCAAAAGGAAAAACGGAACCCTTATAAGATCACTTTGTTGTCCGTCTGTCTGTCTGTCTGTCTGTCTGTCTGTCTGTCTGTCTGTCTGTCTGTCTGTCAAGAATTTCTATGTCGAGAATGCGTGGAGATATCAAGCTGAAATTTTAACTGTATACTCAGGTCTACGGTCCCATGAAGTTAAAAAAAAATCAAACTGCTAAGTTTACGTAGAAAAAAGTTACGGCCGTTTATTCAGCAAAAAACGCATATTTCGACACACTCAAGGGAATCAAAACCTATAGGGTACTTGCCGTTGACCTAGAACTATGAAATTTGGCAAGTAACATCGTTATAGACTACAAGTACAGGAATAAATCTCAAAACTATACATTTGTAAATAGATCTTAAAAAATAGGGGGTCTATATTTTTATAGGGTGTCGAAATTTCAAATTGAAACTACTAGTTCAAATGGGGTATCATATGAAAGGGCTTGATGTATACATTGCAAAATATATTTTATTTATTTTTTTCGACGCAATATTTCTTATTTATAATGAAAAATATCAAATTTAATAATGATACTACGTACCTACGGAACCCTCGGTGGGCGAATCCGACTCGCACTTGTCCGGTTTTTTTTTTGTAAATACATACTTATGATACATAGAAAACACCCAGACTAAGACAAACAGACATGTTCATGCACACAAATGTTTGTCCTATGTGGGAATCGAACCCACGAGCGTTGGTGTCGAAGCCTCGTCATTGACCGCTACGCCACCGAGCTCGTCAACGGGAGATGCTGTGTTGGCAGCGGGGGTGGCGGCGCGCGAGCGATATTTTATGTTGCGAGCGTTAATATGGCTACGGTAACCGCTTCACATAAAGCTGGCCGTATGCTTGTCTGCTACCCGACGTAGTATAAAATAAAATAAAATTTGCTTAAAAAAGATATTTAAGTAATCGTTCACATAGAAATGTTTATGCTTTTTCATAGAACACCTGCAGAAAGTTAATGAAAATTTTACCAGCTCACATTATTTACATCAGATTAACTCCAGCAGCGTTGAAAACCAATATGTTAAAGGTTCCAAAATCAGATATGTCCGATCAAAGTAACCGGCATTAAGTAAGATGTAACGGCAGGGGTCGGGCGCGGCCGAGGGTTCAGGATATTGCCTAATCATTCCCGCCTTCACACCCTACTAACTGCCAGTTGTTTTAGCATTCATCGTGTTTTATATAGTGCTCGGTGCGTTGGCCACATGGAGACTGATTTTCTATTGTTGTAATCACAAATGTTTCGCTAAAACTTGATTTGTGTTGTCTGTTTGTGTAAGGGGATGTTTAAATTTGATGAAGGTTTTGTGACCTTAATTATTTACTAATATCTATCTCTTTACTATCTACCTGTTTACTATTTTAAATAAGTAGGTTTTGTTGATTGTGAGAGTGAAAGTGTGAGAAGATGAAAAAGAGTTTGATTTGTTAAATAGTACAAAATGGTATTAATTTGGAGTGTAATGTCGTTCTGATAAATTCTTTTTTTTTACAGAAAGAAGCACACATATCGATGTATAGTTACTTAACTGTACTCAATGCGTTCATATCTGCATATTAACGCAGAGAGTCCAGTTACTTCTAACTAAACATAATAACTATATGTTCAGCAGTGCATGCATGCAGTTCCGACATGATGCGATCATGTGTTCACAGGTATGAGCATCAGTCTACTCCACTACATATTATTGAATAGTCGTTATTAATTGCATTTTGGGATGGAAGTGGCTCACCACGACCTTTAGAGATAAAGCAAACCTCACCTGTATGTGATGTACCCAGTAGACTAGGGAAAGAGGCTCTGGCGAAACAGAGGTACAGCCGCCCGATTGGGGAAGTAACAATTCTGTTGAGGGTTACTGCGAGTGAGTGAGGTAACCAGAAAGGCAGGAGTTGCTACGTTGGTAGCGGGGGTAGCGGCGTGCGAGCCGATATTTCATATTGCGAACGTTAATATGGCTACGGTAACCGTATCACATTAGGCGGGCCGTGTGCTTGTCCGCCACCCGATGTAGTATAGAAAAAAAATGCACTCACTTGCCTCGTAGGAGAGACCTAAGAGCCATTTGGATATTTTGTGTTTAAATTCTCGTTTTGAGAGAAGATAGATATTAAAGAATTCGTTGATCCCAAAAAGCAAGAATGATCCTAGAATACCGACAGGACGCTGCACAAGAGTAGACTTGTGAAGTAGAAAATCTTACGTACCTATTGGTTTTGATAGCTATACCTTGAGCTGTGCTCTTTGGGCTTTGCCTAGTCCCAGCAATATAGTTTTCGCAGCTACTCCCCAAACTGTAACACAGCACGATAGGATTCTCTGTGTTACAGTATAACAGAGTAGTATTAGACAATAGTATGATTATTAGCATAACTGCGATGTGCAATTAATAAATTGTAAGAAAATTGCGAACGAAAAATAGACGATTGTTAACAATAGATACGGACCCCGGGTTCTGTAGATTGTAATTTTATTATCAATTAAAAAAAAAGTATAACAATTGTCATTAACGTCTGCCGATCAGCAACAAAAGGAAGTGTCTTGAAAACAAAAATAAGTTTGCGAATACGAATATCTACGAAATAACGAAAGTAGAGATGTTTGTTTAATTTTAAATTTTACATGCAAACTTACTATATCATATCAGTCGCATCATGTATGCAGGTAAGTAAGAAGATTATTGTTCAACATACATTACGTACAAAATTAACGGAATAAGTTATTCTAATGCAAACTAACTATTATTCCCTCTTCAATCTTATTTACGTAATTGGATTGCTAGGTTAATAATGCGTAAAACAATCCCAAAAACAGAAAAGTTGTTGCACGGCGGCGACGCTGTGAAACCCCGGGCTGCGTTCACGGGTTATTAATTCTGACAAAGTGCTGGAAGTTACAGAAAGGGTTGCTCTGAGGACTGCCGCTAATATATTATGACGTTTTGCCTTTCCTATATTTTCGTTTCATTAATGCATTGACATTATGTACTTTACGAGATTTGCTAACCATTACAAGTTAACGATTTAAGATATTAAAACATTTATCTTTGATACTGCATTTACTATTTGCCCTCTATACAAATAGATGCTACGTAATGAATGTTCAGTAAACACCGTTGTATTGTGCAATAACATCACCAAATGAAATCGGAAGGAACAGGACACAGGACCCCCGTCAATTCATCATTCGTTCAATGAGGTTACAACAATCGAACAACAAGCCATTCAGCGTCCGCCTCATTGTGTGACGTAATTTTATCAAAAATATCGGACTCTACAATAGGACGCCGTGCCGACAAAAGTTAGAGGAGCGGATGCAATTCGTGTCGTCTCGCGCCGACAAAACGATGCAACGAATTTTTTTACGCAACGCGCAATAAAAATGACATTATCACCAGAGGATGTTTCCACCCACAAGTCAGCAGCGGTACAAGCTCATCGGTCATCACGGACAATCGGAAATGACTTTAGGAAATGCGGAATTTTTGAGCCACTTGTAGCAAGAGCGATCAGAGATCCCTTTCACAATATATTACATAAAAAAAAATACGTTATCACACAGGTATAATCTAATAATAGACGTCGTTTTTATTGTTCATCCATACTAAATTGATTCAGAATTATCTAAGAAATATATCTGAAATACAAATGAAACAATTTAAGTGATTTCTTTCGTCTAGAGCATAAAGTTTACGAACCCATTTATAACTTGCTCTATATTGCCTCCTATAAACTTAATTTATAGCGAGCCAACCAATTAATCCTACGGGCTGAATCATTAAGAAAGCGTGGCAAAGTTGACACAATCGATGTCACCGGTGCCATTATGGGACTTTTAATGTTATCGCATATCGTAACGCCACCCATCGCGAAAGTGTAATTAGTCCATAATGGGAAGCAGGCTTATTACCACGGTAATGACTACGACCTTACAATTATCAATACTTGCGCAAATATTACATCCATTGCTAGCTTTCTATCACACTAATATATTCGATTTCGATATGGGCAGAGTTATGAATAACCCAATGAGAAATTTAAACAATATTCTGTGGATTTTGTGCTCCTACATTTATAATGGGTCGGCGGACAAAGGACACCACTTTAGTCATTGCAGCAATCGATGGGCATGTCAAGATTACAGTTCATTTTTCAGCAGAGATTTTCATGCATATATGAGTCAGAGATTATGATATACAATAAATTACATAAAGAAAGGATCTCACCTAGAGGTTCTTGTAATTTAAAAAGTTTCCTTCGTAGTTTACTTTTAAGCGCTAGGCGATCGTGACTAGTATCTATTTTTAACAGACTCCAAAAAAAGGAGGAGTTTCTCAATTCGGCTGTATTGTTTTTTAATGTGTGTTACATAATTACTTAGGATTTATAAACCGATTTGAAAAAATCATTTTTTATTTGAAAGAGTATACTTCCAGATTGGTCCCATATTTTTTGTCATCATCATCATCAGCCTGTATCTACATATATAAATAAAGAGTAATGATTGTAGTCGGTTTTTTTTTGTTAAAATTATATATTATATATTAAGCGAATTAATGCCTTAAGAATGCTTTACATAATTAAAATAATAATTCGTGCTTGCCAACAGATGAATAGTTCTGTACCAACGGTATGAAAAAAGCTGACCTTAACTAACTTACGTGTATCACAAAAGTTTTACTTATTGTCCGTAAGAAACCTCCATACAAGAGCATGCCCGTGCGCTGACCGAATGCTGCAACAATAGACATTCTCTTGTAAGGAAGGAAGTGAATAATCTTTATTCGATTAGTATTGGCTGCCGCCAAAGAGACGTGTACAGTGATATGCTGCCGTTGCGTAGTTGCCCGATTCAGAAAGAATATTTTATTATGAATAATATGATGTGATGTGTCACAGTCATAGCATTTGTAGAAATAAGTATTTATTGCGTGTATTTGGTTTTATACATTTCGATTTAAATTTACAAATTTTATACTCAATGTCCTACGTCTCCTTACTATCTAGCGTATTTAATGAAATACTTTTACTATCTACGTTGCTTATACAACGTTGGGTGACAAGAAAGCAAGTTATGATGCAGTTGTCATAATCTATAGTCTATGCCACCCCTTCTGCTAGCACCTGTTCTGCTGGATCTTTCTTACTTAATATTCGCAGGAATATTAATAAATATATAGTTATTTGGTGGTTGTGTTCTGTAACCCTTTTCTCCTTTTTAAGAGAACTAAATTAACAGTTAAATGAAAAATCTCGATACGGGCATAATAAAAGAAGAATAATAGAAGAATCTGACAAGACATTATTGAGAAGAATCATCAATATTGGACCATTAATTGAAAGTTCAGCCAGAATAGTGTAGAATAATACAAATTTTTTTGCTAATTATTTTATGTTCTGTTAATAATTGATATATAATAATTAATCATGATGGTTGCAATGTATTTAATTATTGAGTAATTAATTTTGTTATTAGTTAATGACAAGAAATTATTATAATTGAATCCAAATATTTTAATTATGATAATTTGCCTAATGTATTCCCACACAATATTGCATTGTTATTCGAATAAATGAATTGAATTGAAAACGTTCACTATGAAATAAAAAGTAAACATTGAATTATGAATCTCTGCTTTTTACGTTGATCAAAAAAAAGTTAAATTAAAAATGGTCCGTTATTCCATAGACATGCAAGAATAACTTCAGTATGTGAGCTCGTTGCATATCTAACACATCAATTAACGTATCAGAAGCGCCGCGATGCATCGACCCACAAAGGACGTTAATTGTTTGTAAGTAACGCGGTAACTAGCCTGCCAGAGGCTTCAGCTGTCGGCCCGGGGTCGAGCTACGGGACTAATAGACTTTCCTGCCACGTTAATTACTGCGTAATTGAATAAGAAACATGGTACCGAGGTGATTGCAATGTGCTACGGACGCTACGGTTCGTAGTCGCGTAGCACGGTCTTAGGCTACTGTTAGTATGTTTAGATCTGTAATATTGCAGTTAATATCATTCCTATATATTATTTGTAATTAATATGATAGATATAATATAGAGATTAAATTGGGAATTCGTTTTATAGAGGTGTTATGTATTGGTTTTTAGATTTCCAATAGTTATTTTATAGTAATTTTTAAAACAGAGTAGCTCGACGGCGTCGTTGCACGCATCAGCCTAATCGATTATGCAAGTTAAGCAACGATGAACGTAGCCTGTTGGATGGGATTACTTATCTCGAGCTCCTTCTCGCTTCGGATGGCACGCTAAACAGTCGGTCTAAGTTGTTGTCATTAGTCGTTATGCCAAGTCACAACGGCCGCTGCCTTTGGACAGCTTGAAAACACTGGACTCCGCCAATTTGCAGTTGAGCAGCGTGGTGAAGTATGCTCTAAACTCCTGTCGTAGGGAAGACCCGTAGCCCAGTGGGCTAAATATGGGTAATGCAGATGATTTCTACACAGTTTTTAATCATATGGTGTAAAACGTTGAGGAAGGCCTATATCCAGCAGTGGACAGATATCATAATGATATAATAGGCTCATCATCATCAATATAAATATATAATAGACTCATAATTATGATGATATATTAAGGTTCAATGATAATAAACAATTACCATAACACAGTACTGCAGACTCTTTTTTAAGAATGACATAAGTAACTACGTCTCGTAGCAATATGGAACGTTTTCCTAAGGATGCTTACTAATAACGGATCGGCGGCGCGGCGGAACGGATTTAGATAAAACTTGGTATACATAATAATATAATATGATCTAGGATACTTTTTATCACAGTAATAATAAAAATGCGTGCAAGAGCCAGTAAGACCACAACGAATATTTTATATTGTCGTTCTAGTTTCATATTTCAAACGAATATCATGAAACATTCGTCAAACATTTTTTTCTGCAAGAGACTATTAAGACTGCAGTAAAAAGTATCATCATTTTATTGCCATTGTAATTTTTAAAATATAAAATCCGGTCCTTTAGATGACAAAATGATAATTTGTCATCGCAGAATGGCTCCGAAGCACCTGGCCCACGCGACCCCATACAATATACACTACATACAATAGGTCGTTTTTCCTACGATTCGCAACGCATCTACTTTGTCAATATGATTGTTTAATTTATATCATGTGATCTTCAAATTTTATTTAAGTAGATCTTTAAACATTGTGCAGATGCCACGGAAGGCGGGTCGTACGAATAACACGCTCCAGCTGTTCGACACCCCATTTTTGACTTATGTAATTTAATGAACTTTATGCAGTACATATATTTTGTACATTATTGTTACAATATGATAATGATAACATGGTCTAGAAAAGTAATATTGTGTGCCGAATATTGTTTGTTTTTAAAATAATATGTAGTTTGCTGATGACCATATTATTAATTGATTCATCCATACAGCTAAGAGCGCTTCAACCTTTGTACCGTACTTACAATGATAACATACGTAATAAGAATTCGAATCGCATTGTGACTGTCAGGCATGATATAACCTTAACTGTACTTTTTGTCAATTTTTAAACGTAGCAGCTCTTGATGTACCTAATACAAATATAATTGAATAATACGAACAAGGACAGTAGGTATAACAAAAGTCATCACTATCACTACATAGTATAAAACAAAGTCGCTTTCTCTGTCCCTATGTCCCTTTGTATGCTTAAATCTTTGAAACTACACAACGGATTATGATGCGGTTTTTTTTAATAGAAAGAGTGATTCAACTGGAAAGTTTATATGTATAATATATGCATAACATAGTAGAAAAACACTGATAATTTAGAGGTTTCTAATGTGATGTCGTAAATAAACACATTTTTTTGCTCTTTCATTGCAAACGCTGGCTGAACCCAACGAGATAGATCAAAATAATGTAGTACAGTATTGTTCACCTTAAAATGGTCTACAAAAAAGTTCGCGATGGTATATGTCTATCTCTTAGTGGTAACACACAATCACCGTTATTTTATCCTTTGCTTTTTACAAGAAATAATGCCTTATTTACGAAGCGATTTTAAGCAATACAGAATTAATCCTTATCCAATTAAGTACCTTAAATACATTGCGTATTTAATATAGATCAATATGGCCCTTCACAGCATGTAATTTAAATGAATAGTTTAGAAGATATTACACATTTAAAATGCAGGGACATAACGGCTGTGGCGGTACCGGCCGCGGAGCCGGCGGCGTGTGCCTATAACTGGGGAAGGACTGGATAGGACAAAGCGCAAAGACCTTCTGTAGTACATTTATTATCAGCATTGCACCCGTGCGAAGCCGGGGCGGGTTATAAATAATCGCTAGTTATAAATAAATGAATCTTAAAATTTATTAAAAATAACACTACTTTAAAATTTAATTACAACTCTACAAATATAGCTCTTGACTCATTTGTTATACGAGACTAAACTATTCGTCTTTTGTTATTTTCGCAATCACTTAACTCAACTAACCAGAGGAAATAAATATTAAAAACTGGAACCCGGCTAGGCAGCAGTGGCGCCACCATTTGCGGTCTACGAATCGACTTCCTGCGTACTGCTTCCCACTGAAATGGATCGCTTCCGGCACATATTTGTCATCTCCAAATCATATCAAACGGAGTCGCTATTGATAATTTTGTATTTGATATTACTGCAAATATAAAGCAGTAATCACAAATAACATAGACAGTTAACCTTAAAATAAAACTCATTTGGACATAAGCATATTATTTTGTAAAGGACTCAGTCCAGCGTTACCTTGCTAATGAGCTCGTGTGGACATTTGTTTCAACCCTGTCCAGTGCTGACTTCGCAAGTCAGTCCAGCTGACTAACCACCCGTTCTATTTTCGGGTCCATTTTATTGGCAAGTTTCTTTCAAGCATTTCTTCTTCGATTCAATCAATTACGAAATGCTAGTTGATTTCAAGGAATGATAGAAAAATAAGAATATTATTTATAAAACAGTGTAAGACGTGTCTAAGTGCTCGTCATCGTCAACCCGTTATTCATCGCACTGCTGGTATATGGGTCTCCCCTCAATGGAAGGGGTTAAGAGCATACTCCACCACGCTGCTCAACTGCGGGTTGGCGGAGGATTAATAATTTAATTTAATTTCATCATTTTGGTAGTGAATAGAAAAAAAGATATTTCAGTTCGATTCTACAGTTTTTCCGTTCTGAAATAATTTTGTGCGGTGCCGTAATCCGTTTGGCAGTAACAAACACATCGTTACAAGCTCAGTATCTTCTGGCTATTAATACCGATCAGAGGGCCGCACCCTTCTTGCGTTGATGTTGCGTGGAAGGGCATTCTCAGGTCGAGGCTAATGAGCCTTATGTTTGTTTGAAAAAACCCCATCCCCGATTACTACCCAAATCCACCTCATATTTTCGGAATACCTTTACCAAGTAGTAGCCAGGTCTGGCGTGAGCACTCTAATGAAATGAAAATTATTTATTTGCCTCTGGGCACTTAGACCTTCGACTTATATACATCTTATACTTATAAAGCTGCCTAGGAAATAGGATTAACTTGCTAATCAGACGATGAACCAAAGTTGTCCACATAGCTCTCCAAATCGGCAATGGGCCCGCCACATCTGCCGAATCAGCGATGGAAATAGTTTCTCTACGAAAACAAGTACGTCTATCTTTTTAAGATGACTCACTATAACTGTATCATATTTAAGTATGATACGCATCCACCAGGAGTTGTTTGGATATAGATAATTGTGTTATCCCTGAGGAGCCTGGGCTACTACAGATTGACATAAAAAGTATTCTAGGTTACTTTATGGTAAAAATGATTGTTATTACACCATTTCATCAAATTCTAATGAGTACCTAGTTCGAGGTTATAGAAATTAGTGATATCCGTGCGAAGCCGGGGCGGGTCTCCAGTTCGATATAAAAAGTATAATTTATATTTTTATGATACTATAAATTAACTATCTAACCATAGTAAATTTCATCAAATTTTATTCAGTAGTTTTGGAATTAATGAACTAAATTAAACAGTAAGGCAAAAAATCAAAAATGTATTATGTTGATTCTATATATTCTAATCAAAAATAATTATAATGATTGTTTCTATAAATGTTTTTTTGCTCTCAAATATCTCCAATGTAAAAATTTTGGCCCTCTACTAAGCAGAGGTATACTTTTTATATAGAACCAGAGACCCGGCCCGGCTTCACACGGATATATCTAATTTCTATATCTATGAGACTGTACTTTCTATATCTGTGAGTACGAACTCGACAAAACTTCTGAAAAAAGGCAATATCTGTAATTTTGACCCTTTACTTCATTTTATTAAAGGAAATTAAGTAAAGAGTCAAATGTTGTACTGAGGGTATTTTAAAGATGAGGAGGAGCATACTCCTAATAATTTTTTTATGAGCTTCTTCACCTCTTTAAGTCGGTCCCTCAGATGAGGATCGTGTTTACAACGGAAGCGCTGCAGCAAGTTTTTCTAATTACTTTTCTGTTTCGGTTTTCTGTTCGATGGAGAGCTTGTATGACAATTGATGGAGACATTGGCATTTGTAGCTCCTCGGACACATGGTTCAACCATTTTTTAGGGCTTCGTCCTCTTGGCGCTTTACATTCACATTAACAGTTATTAAAAGTTTCTCCATGTTATCTGTACTCCAGCGGGCTAAGTATCCGAAGTACTAAAATATCTTATGGAGGCGCACAGCCAACAGACGAGGTTGCGTAACGAGCTTGAGTTCCTTTAGGATTGAAAGATTGGTGAATCAAGCGTGCAGTTCAAGGGATTTAAAGCATTCTTTCTTTGCCAGCACCGCATCTCAAATGAATTGATCCGTTTTCTAGTTAGCTAAATCCAGCTTTCGGAACAGTAAAAGAATATAGAAGAGATCAATGCGAGGATAACGTAAATCTTGGTCTGTTTTAGTTGTTGTGATCTTTACAAATCTTGACAAAATGAGTCCTAGCCTAGTCCTAGGTTTTGGCCATGCCGATGCGCCATAGGATTTCCTCTCGAACTCTTTCTACTATGTAGTTTTAAGATGTTGAATGTAAATTGGATTAAGATTTTCCTCGAACCTCATTTCTCGCATTCCCCCTTTCTTTTGTTTTCTTATTATTATAATATGTTTTCCAATTTCGAGGAAACTGCCTAACCGCAAGTAAGATAATAAAGACCTTGTCCAAGACGCAAAGCGCGCCGCCGCGCCGGCCGGAGATATATAATTAGTTATTTTGGCCTTGCCCATGACAAGGACGCCCGAAAAATGTCAGACCGGAAACTTTACGATTCAAATCTACGAAGAGCTACGGTCAGCCACACAAATAAAAAAAATATTATACATACGTTGCTATGAGTAAAGTTTGTGTGATAGGTGCAGTGGGTGGTAGGGCATCCGTGGCGTCGTCGGTGTCACGCGTAATTGTGAGAACTGATTGTGTAATTAGCGCGACCAGTCACAGGGGCGCGGGAAAACGCCACCCTCGCACCGTCCTTTTTTATCACACCCGTGGGACATTTTAATTACTGTGTTTATTTTAGTGCTGCTTTTTTAACTATCAAATTACCTATTATCCGTCTACTGTGTCACTAACATTGTTATAATAGTACTGTATTCTGTATTTTATATTAGAATATGTTCTTTCTGTCTTTCTGTCCTGCCTGATTTATTACTAATATTCATCGCCACCAAGCGGATTTTTTTTAATTGAGTTGTTATGTAATTCAAGTACACATTGTTTTGAAGAAAAGAAAAATAAAGTAGTGAAATTAAACGTGTTACAAAGAAATGAAATTATCATGTATATATTTATATTACATTTTTAATTTACCCTCGAAGTTTAATTTATTGATACAAATGTAGAATGAAATCCATAGCAATCAGAAACGTGAACTTTTTACCAGAATGAAAACCAAGAGAAAGAGGGTATGGAGAAAAAAAGAAAAGGGAAAATGAAAGTATAAATAGGTACCAAGTTTCAAAATATTGTTACGAGTTAATACTATTATTTTAAAATTTTAATACACGTATTTTTTAGCATCTATTCACTCACTTCACTTCCTTGACAACTCGCATAGTTGTACAATTTCCCGAACCGAGCTACGAATACTCAACATGAGTACTGAGAGAGACAGGCTGTTATTTGGAGCTATATACACTATGCATTACTTAAGTGTGCATTTTGAATTGTACAGTGAACCAAATAAGTGGTTTGCCACAGTTAAATTGACATTCGTTTACGCTCTTTCAGATTAAGAAGGTCTATTTTCGCTCCCATAATAATAGGAAATCAATTCTAGCTACATTTATTGTTTTATGTGTTATGTGCGAGATGCTGGATTGTTGCATTATAACTATTTGCATGATATTATCGTTATCCTGCACATGTTATACTTATGTATTCACAAAAAAATACTGTATTTAAATATAAAATCAGTTATCTAGTACCCATAGTTCAAGCTTTGCTTAGTTTGGGACTAGGTGTCGTTGTGCAATATGCCCAGGAATATTTATTTATTATTTATATACGTCTGTTAGGAATAGAAGTTTTGTCAAAATTGACAGACCACTTTCTTAGGCGACCGTAGACGTTAGATAACGTTGTACGTTTTCGTGGATTTAGTCAAGTCATTGTTTTCTGCTTCTGAGCACTTAAAACACCTTTTAGGATGATCTGTAGAAGTTATTGTTGAGCAAAACAATGTAAGTGCATCAATTTATTTCAATTTACACGATTGTATTGTTTCTATGGGCGAGGGCGGCGTTCCCGTGCTTCCGGACGTAGCTTCCGACACGAGCACGACACGTGCCGCCATCTTTGAATTACACCCTACAACAAATGCCGTTTGTTGCCAGAATCAAAAGTAAACCCCATTTTACGGGTCCCTGATATCCGATTTGCTATCTTATTCTATTACCTCTAGATCAGTTTTGTATTACTTGTTTAGCGGTCACGTGAGATGTTCAGATTTTAATAGCCATTTGTGATTGTTTTATCTATTGCGTTAATGTTGTTCAATAATTATTTGTGACATGATTTCGTGTGGTGAATGTATTACGATGGGTATAATTTTTAGTAAAAGTCACGTCAACGATAAGTAACCAATTTTATAAATTACTAGCAATACGGACACGCTTTGTTGTTATCTTTGTTCCATTTTTATACTACATCGCATGGCAGACAAGCACACGGCTCGCCTGATACGAAGCAGTTACCATAGCCTCTCGCGTTTGCATAAAGTATAACTCACGCGCCACGGCCACGGCCGTCACCCCCGCTGCTATCACAGTAACTCATTCCTTCCTCGTAACTTCGCTCACTCGCAGGAACATAAGAAGTTTTTAGACTCTAGAAACTGTTATTTGGCTGAGCTCTTTTCTCGGGTGAACGTATTTCTTCAATCGGGGCACATAAAGTACGCTGTGTCCTCCCTCTCTTTTGCCTGACTCTTGTTAGTTAACCATCAGGGTGACTCATGTCCTGGTGAGATTAGATTTGGTACAAAAAATATTGTGAGACCTTCTCCAAGCCACTTACACACATAAAGATTTTGTGGCACATGTTATATTAGAGCCTCAAGTTTAAAGTTTCCTTATAGATTTATCATCATCATCATCATTTCAGCCACAACAAGTCCACTGCTGGACAAAGGCCTCCCTCATAGATTTCCACACTGACCGGTTGGAAGCGACCTGCATCCAGCGCGTGCCCGCGACTTGAACAAGGTCGTCCGACCATCTGGTAGGTGGACGTCTCGTGCTGCGCTTGCCAGTACGCGGTCGCCATTCTAGAACTTTTCTGCCCCAACAGCTATAGGTTCTGCGTGCTATATGCCCCGCCCACTGCCACTTCAGCGAGCTAATCCGCTGGGCTATGTCGATTACCTTCGTTCTCTTGCGGATCTCATCATTTCTGACGCAATCGCGCAGAGAAATACCGAGCATAGCACTCTCCATAGCCCGTTGAGCGACCTTGAGCCTTCTTATAAGGCCCAGTGAGGGACCACGTTTCGGAGCCATAAGTGATCACTGGCAACACACATTGATTGTATACTTTCGTCTTGAGGCACTGAGGTATTACGGAAGAGAAAATATATCTTAGCTTCCCGAATGCTGCCCATCCGAATCGGATTCGTCGAAGGACCTCGTCTTCGAAGCTGGAACTTTTTCTAGATAGATTTATATTAGTACTATACTGCCGTCAAATTATCCAATTGCCTGCCAATCTTACATATTTAAATTTGAGCAGCGCCACTGGCGGAATGTTTTGGCAATTCAGTTTTAGTACAAACCATTGACGTAATCGTAGAAGTAGTAATAACTCTTTTTGAAAAATTAACATAGTTCTAGCTGGGCATAGATACGCACTTTTATGAAAATAAAAACAGATTAGAAAGGAAATAAAAAAGCCGCATTCAGAAATAAAATATTTTCTTTTATTTTAATAATTGTACCCATTTTTTCAAATGTTGTACCTAAGATTAATTGTATAATCTAGTTTTCGTTCTTATTAGCTCTTCCTTCTTAAGTCGGTCCCTCATTGATGAAGATCTGACTACAATGGAAGCGTTGCAGCAAGCTCTTCTAATTACTGCGGTCTTCTGCCTAATGGAGAGCTTGAGACACAGGCATTTGCTGCTCCTCGGATTCCTGGTCGGACCATCTTTTAGGGCTTCGTCCTCTTGGTCACTTGCCATTCACATTGTCAGTTGTTATGAGCTTCGCCCGGTTAACTCTATCCCGGCGTGCTACAGGTCTGAAGTTCTGAAGTACCTTGTGGAGGCACATAGCCGAGACGCGCTACTGCGTGTCGAGCATAGGTTCCTTTAGGATCGAAAGGTCGGTGTATCGAGCCGTCCAAGGGATGCAAAACATTCTTCGTCAGCACCATATCTCAAATGCACCGACACGCTTTCTATCCGCTGCTCTCAGAGTCCAGCCTTCAGAATCGTAAAATAATATGGGAAAGATCATTGTGAGGATGATGTAAATCTTAGTCTTTCTTTCCAGATCTTGGTGAGCTGAGTCTTAGCCGTTTTAGCCATGCTGATGCGCCGTCGGATTTCCTGGTCACAGCCTCCTTTATTGCTTATTACGGACCCAAGATACTGAAAGCTCTGCACTGCTTCTACTGCACTGGACAACGTGCAACAAAAAGGATTATGAATGATGATAATTAGGGATGAACTTTGTTTAAACATATATTTGGGGGATACCGGGATATGCCCAGGCGGAACTGGGACCGGTCAGCTAGTACATAGTATAAAACAAAGTCCCTTCTCGCCGTCTGTTGATATTTTAAACTACGCAACGCATTATAATCTGGATTTCACCAAAAGACAAAATGATTCAAAAGGAAGGTTTATATGTATAATGTAAAACATGCATATTGTAGTAGAGAAGTATCTACGTTGCACCCGTGCGATGCCGGGACGGTTCGCTAGTGTGTAAAAAATCGATGGACTATCCGATGTCTGTTAAATTATAGATGAAATTAAATATTTTTGTAAGGATATAACTGGGAGACCTGAGCATTATGTAAAAGAGCGCAAAAAAGAAATTTTTTGGTTTTTTTTCTTTTCCAACCTACTGTGATGTATGTAGATGACAAACTGTTGGTAGTGTGATGTATGTAGCTATGAGGTGTATCTATGTAAACATATAATTATTGTATTCATAACATTAGAGGATTGTTATTAAAGAAAACTTCCTGGAAAAAAAAAGAAAAAAATACCATGTACTTAGGTGTTTAATTGAAAACAACTGCCTTCCACGAAGGTTCCTTTAAAAATAATTCTCTAACGTCATGAGTATAATAATTACATATATGTTTACATGGGTAGGCATACACATTAGGCATAGGCAGCATGCATACACCTAGAGCTACACACTAACAGTTTGTAGGTTTCTACGCCGCATTAGGGAAACAAAAGTCCCTGAATGACTTTGAATTGAACTGAGTGAAGTTGAATTCAAAATTGAATTACTGCAAGTTAAGAAGCATTATAGAGTGACATTTAGGTAGTATTTATTTATTTAATAAAAATATATTCTAATTTTAAGTTACGTTGTCGCCACCGATAGCGAAGTTCATTATCGACACAACCGCTAATATCCGGATCCGGGCCGTACCGCCGAAGCTGAAACCGATTACCACCGGATACTTTTATCCCAATAATAGGTCTTAGGTTAAAGTTATTCACAAAGGCCTTTAGCTTCGTCGGTAGAGTTCTAGGGTTTCTACCAGCTGATGTAAACATAATTACCAACAATCTAGTTTAATTTTCGCAACCAAAAAATCCGATAGTAATCGACTTTAGCTTCGGCGGTAGGGCCCCTGGATGGACGACGTCGTAGCCATAACTACTCGTAGCCTTGAATATTTTTCGTTGATGTGACAAATATGTGGGAATAATAGAGTGATGCGTATCGTACGAATATAGGACGTAAGCATGGTGAGCGATTTTGGTGTCCGGGCTATGTTTTTGTCCGTGATACGGATATCTGCTAGTGATGCGATAATGCTGAACTGACGATATCGAATACAACATCGAATTTGGTTAATTAAGTACTTAGTGGAAAATCAACCCGCCTCTTGATGCTTTTCACCAGATGCGATGCTCAGCTTTACGTATCCAGCCACTTCCGGTGTTCCTTTACCTCGAGGTTAGACCGATAAGATTTAATCTGGCCAGGAGGGGGATAAAGGCAATTTCCTTTTTTAGACATATGGGTAACAACATCGAAAATAGTAGGAAGCGATGATCTAGATTCTAGTGGAAGAGTGACGCCTGACGCATCACCGCACCGCGCATACTGGCCCTTCTCAGTCTAGGATTTCTTTCACTCGATAGATGTGGCTGGCTTACTGCCACATGACACTTCAGCATGCTGACATTGCGACCTTTGTCGATAATTTTGCCTTATTCTCCAGAACATAATATTGACATGATTATTGCAATGTAAATACATAATAGCAAAACATAATATGAATACTGGCTAACAGTATGTGATCTGTGTTATTGTTGATGGTTACTATTCAGGCCTGCGCCACGCCATCACAGAGGACTTTGTACCGAAGGAAACACGTCATTTCAGTACGTGGGAATTACGTCATTTCAGCGCCACACGCATGATATATCGGCTGTCGTGCGTCACTATTGTTCTATATACTAAGCAACGACTATATATAGCTGTATCCAGTTTGTTATAAGGTGGATTTGATGCACTAAACTATAGTTGAGCAAGTTAACCCAGTCGTGTCAGTGATGTACTAATAAAGTCGACGGCACCCTACATCGTTTATTACATCAATCCTGCATTATTTGACTTTACGGAAAGTAATCAAAGCGGCCATTACCGTAACAAACAGTGTCAACATCGGTGTGAGAATGCCAAACGAGTGCGTCGCTCGTCCACAGAGGCGCACGTCACGGCAAACATTTGCGATGCCGCACCCTGTGTGCACTCTTGATTGCTCTATTTGCCGGCTCGCATTGTGTTTATAGCGGGTAAACAAATATTGTTTTTAAATAAAGTTATATTGGTATCTAACGTTAAATATAATAGCTTGAATACATTATCTACATTGCACACGTCTAGTTTTACTTGAAAACGGCCATCTCGAAATGAAATACATTACTCACATTATACATTGATTATTATACTGAGAGAAGGACCGACAGAATTAAAGTTCTTCGTAAGATCGAAAGATAATGGGGGCCTTCTCCGAAGTAAAAATGCGAAGTTTCGTGCGAAAGTTCGTTATTTTTCAGATACGAATGTTCTTCGATTCGGCCGGTGGATTTTCATTCAGCAGGGCCTCATTTATTATTTTAATAACACAATAAATATGAAATATTAACATTTGTTTTTTCGAAGACACTACAAAATGTATTTCAAAAAATTCCATAACTCTCGACCGAAACTTCGGATTTCCATTTCGGTAGCCCTCAGGAGTTAGTTGTTATCCATAATGTTAATGACCTGCCCAGTAATACAATATTTGTGAAAAAAAACAGCAACAGATTAATCGTCATTATAGAATCATCATTCATCGCACACTAGAATAGATGGTTGCTTACTGTTCGTCACTAATGTCGCTGCCTACTGTTACTTGAACTAACAACTAGTGGAATCACCGTCGAGGTTCTTCCAGTCGTTAACGCGCTTATGATGCCCGTCAGGGGCATAATCTTAGGCGTCCGTCCACATGGGCACTGCTTACCGTCAAACTTTGCACGCTTATTTGGTACAATACAATATTCTTTATTACACCAACATAAAATTCGTAACACAAAAAGACTGTCAGACCGTTTTCTGATCCCTTTCAGGTAACCTTAGGGTAGAGAATTATATTAAATTTAAATTGATTACCTCACAAATTAAAATCACAGACAAATGAAGTTGCATCGTGTTCTTTGATACAGGTCTTGGTTTGTTTATGCAAAATCAATAGATTTTGGTTCATCCTAAACTTGCTAAAGAAGATATAACAAAGAAAAAAAATATTGGTCCTAGGATATCCAAAATAAGATTTGAGATAAACTTGAAAACTTGTCTGTTTATCGAACACCATGTCCGATAGGATGTCATCAGTGAATTACTGGATGGAGTATGCCGGTCGGACAGAACATTACACGGGAAAGTTTCCTCTAACAATAGGTAATGTTGCTATTCGTATGCGTAAAACTCCCGCACGGAAGTGGCGAGCTCGCTTCTCCACGGGGACTGCAAACTTGGCTATTGTGGCGCCATCTACACTATCCGATTCACTGACGTGTTTCCGGCTTCTCTTCAAAAAGTCTCGAACTGTCAGCTCAAGGGGATTCTTTGAAGTTTCCTTGAGGGTCTTTTATTTATTCAATTCTTTCGTGATTTATTTGCTTTTCCGAAAACAACTCACGGATGTTTCGGCGGCGAAAAAAATATATCTTGATTTATGAAATGGTGGAAGTCAAAGTATTGAGCTTGACCTAAATCATTACGTCATCTTATCATATATATTGTAGTTTAGTGGAAAACTATTAGTAGACGTCAATTGAAAATTCCATAAATAATTATCGTGAGCTTGTTTGGATTAATAAAACCGAATTACAAGTATTCGCAACCGAGCACTTCAGTGTTCAGGCCAGGGTCAGCATGCGGTGAGTGAGCGTGACCTAATTTATACGTAAACTGAGTATGACTCAAATCATAATATCTTAATATAAAAGTTCTGCATCTGTTCATGTTTATCACCGTATTTTTCATATTAAGTTTTCTAAGTGCGTAGATTGTGGCGGATGCGCGGATGTCATTGCCAATGTCAAATGCAAAACAATTTTGGACGGTGTTGTGAAAACATTTTGACAATTGGTGTCCACTTCTTATTATGACTACTTCTGTATAAGACCTGTTCTGTTTTGACCACTTCTAGTTATATTATGATGACTTCAATTATATTATACCTACCTGACTCGACAAACGTTGCACTGTCTAAACCTTACCCGGCATACACAGCTACTAACTATACCGGCATATCAATGTAACACCCCACTAAAGTTTCATTGCAATCGGATATTTTTTATTTATAAAGATAAAATACGATCGATTTAACTATCATTAATCAACAACAAAGTAACAATACCGTAAGTTCTCTTCTTGTGGGACAATAAAAATCGCAATAGGACTATGCTTACTTAACATTGGTCACGAACTATGATTTAGTTAAAAAAAAAAATTGTTAGTGCTGTTGGCATAGAATTGCAACGTTATTATTGCGATCGTTTTCACTCGTTCTTATCTTTCTTTTCCTCACACTACCCATTAAAATTCCTGGTGATCTACTTTTCAATTTGAGAATATTCACAATATTAAGTATTAAAGAATATGAGACGGGCTTTTTTTGACGCGGCCGTAGCGACGAGCAGGCGCTATGGCCGCGGCCGAGGCGACCGAGAAAAGAAAATTCACAAAATATGGCGGTTTCGGCTCGGTATACACTTTTGTTCCCTTCGGAGTCGCGACTCTGGGGTCGTGGTGAACACCACGAATCTATATCTAATGCGTTCATGTTTATGCATGAGCTTTCCAAGAGCGGACAGCTTTCTAGCGTCAGTATCGCAATACAGAGCGGAAACGCTGCCAGCATCTTCGGTATAATGTCACGCAGGTAGGGCATGCAATATTCGCCCGATTTTAGTATTCGATTTATACGAATATCATGATTCATACTATTCGAGTTATTCGAGTTTTACGAGTTTTTCGAATATCTTCTTTACATAGTATAAAATAAAGTCGCAACCGCTGTCTGTGTGTTTAGATCTTTTAAACTACCTACGCAACGGTTTTGAATGTTGTTTTCAGCAATGGATAAACAAATAAATAAATATTTCTTGACAATTTACACCGCGCCATTTAGTCCCAAATTAAAACTATGTTAATATAAATATTTTTTTTGTAAATAAATGCATATAATATTTAGAAAACACCCAGACCAAGACAAACAAAAACAAGACATATTTATGCACACAAATGTTTGACTTGAGCTGGGATTGTTGGCTGAGTCTGTGCAATCTCTGGTTTTCTATCTGGTATCAGAGAGTTTTGTGGCATGATAGATGTCTTTATTTGTTGCATTTTGTTTAAAATAGCGGATGATGGCGTCAGTCATTCATCCCCGCACGCAACCCCCCGAGAACGATTGGATACACGCACAGATCAAAAAGCTGCGTTCGCAAATTTTGTTTCTATCATTTTGCTAGTTATATATGCAATTTTATACTATTCGTAAAACTCGGAAACCTCGAATACTAAGTTTTATACTATTCGAATATAAAACAAGGCCGAATACTCGAATAAAACGAATACTCGAATACTCAATTGCATGCCCTACACGCAGGGCGCTTTTTAAATAATACCTAATATTTAGTTTTAGGTAGTTTTATTTTTCTAGTAGATTATATTTTTAGAATTGAAATATATTGCTTACGAAGTGTAGAAAATAATACAATTATAATAAAATGTAATTGTGATTTAAAAGTATTATTAAAATTTTGACGTAATCAATAAAAGACGTAGAAATAGTATATAATATTGCCTTAGATAGAACCATGGATTAATGTTACTAGTAAAAAAATAAAAAAATAGTTGATCTTATTAATCTTATATATAATAAGCGATTTTAGGGTAGAGGACTAAATAATCAACAAAAGGTAGGTGGCAGAATGTAAACATTATTAAAATTCGAGCAACTAGCAAAGTAGGTACAATATACATCGAATAAGTTACATTGAGTTCACATATACCTACATAAATTATTAAATAGATAAATATACAAATATACGACAAGTGTATATTAACTAAGTGTGTAAGGACTACCGTACGATTTAACGTAAATTCACTTGTTAATTCATAGCTGAAAGTAATAGGATTTTACAATTTACAGACCTTATAATTTTTATTTAGGTAAAGTTCTTAACTTAACAAAAAAAAAAACTTGCAATAACTTTTTTACGTTACTGCTGCCAAGCAGGACCAAGCCCAAATGGAGAGTTATATAGTTTAAAAGTTCTAAAAAAGTCCGTGATAGCATATGTCTATCTTTTAAGATTGGCTAACTATAACCTGTCAAATGGTAAGCTTACGCTTCACTCTCAACGTTCTGTCACACGCAGACGAAGTTGCGCTAGTCAGCTAGTGGTACTATAAAACAAATGCCTTTTGGTGTGCCACAATTGGTTTGCCATTGGCGTTAAGCGTGCATCAAAAACCCAAATCACAAACGATGCTACTTTTATTTAATTTATTTAAAGTGTTTTAAAAAAAATGTTAAAAGATTGAAATTTGCCAATGTGATATCAGTATAAATATCCCTATTTTATGGTCATATACGCAACGGAAAAAAAAATATCCTGAATAAAATATTATTGTGCTGAATGCTTATCATACTTAAACTAGGATGCGACATGTTTTTGAAACTTTTTTTTTTACATTCCCATTCGAGTTTCTTTTCTGCAAAATATGGGAAAATTATATCGGAAAACAAACATGGAGAACAGTTTTATCTGCAAATGACTGACTTTGAAAAGCGTAAGAATTAGCCAGGTAGTAGGGATGTGGTCATAGGTACTTGCAGAGTACTGTTGGTGCTTTCAGAGGGATACTGCAAGAACTTACTACAAGAGGAAATCTAATCGCCCCAAAAAAAAGTTAAATCATAAAATATAAGGTTTAAAGGTGATTTGCGAATGGATATGCCAATGGGTTGCTAGCTTCTTGTCCAGCAGAAGCATTAGAGCCGTGTAGATGGCAGTTGCTCCGATAGCATGGACATCAATGCTGGCGTCCCGCAGGGTTCTGTATTGTCCCCGACGCTGTTTCTGCTGCATATTAATGATATGTTGTATAATGACAGCATTCATTGTTATGCAGACGATAGCACCGGGGACACTTATTACACGGGCCGCGCAAATATCCCTCGTTCTTTGGTGGAGGAGAGCCGCGAACAACTTGTGTCGCAAATTGAGAGCACACTAAGTAGAGTGTCCGACTGGGGGCGACAGAACTTAGTGCGATTTAACCCCTCTAAGACACAAGTCTGCGCGTTCACCGCTAAGAAAACCCCATTTGCTGTGGCTCCACACTTCGAAAACACACCCCTCACCATCGCCAATAGTATTGGTATTCTAGGAGTTGACATCTCCAGCGACGTCCAGTTTCGATGTCATCTGGAGGGGAAGGTCAAGCTGGCATCGAAGAAACTAGGTGTGCTCAACAGGGCGAAACAATTCTTCAACCCGCGGCAAAGACTTATGCTTTACAAAGCTCAAGTTCGGCCGCATATGGAGTACTGTTGCCATCTATGGGCGGGAGCGCCTAGATACCAGCTTGCACCCTGTGACTCGATTCAAAGGCGTGCTGTGAGGATTGTTGACGATCCCAAACTGACAGACGGTTTAGAACCTTTAAGTCTGAGAAGAGATTTTGCGTCCCTTTGTGTGTTCTACCATTTGTACAATGGGGTGTGTTCAGAGGAGTTGTTTGACATGATGCCCACGGCTTCCTTCTACAGTCGCACCGCTCGCCATCGACAGGGAATTCATCCTCACACTTTAGAACCGAAATGGTCACGCACTGTGCGGTTCCAGAGAAGTTTTCTTCCACGTACTATCAAGCTGTGGAATGAATTGCCTGTTGAGGTTTTCCCAGGAGATTACAGCATGGGGTTCTTCAAAAAGGGCGTGAAGAGGTTTTTACAGGGTCGGCAACGCGCATGTGATGCCTCCGGTGTTACAGGCGTTCATAGGCTGCGGTAACTGCTTTCCATCAGGCGGACCGTATGCTTGTTTGCCACCTTAGTGGTATAAAATATATATATATATATATATATCGAATACATTTAAAACAATAAATAGTTTTTCCCTAAAACCCTGACGTGGTGTGAACATTTTATTTATGCGCCTCAATCGACATGTTGGAGTGGCATCATAATTATATATATTAACCTTAGTGATTTTTTGTAGTGTTTAATTAGTACTGCAATGAACAAAAACTGAAAGACTACAGTAAAAAAAAAAATATTACAGGTGCAGTTATTTATGTAAAACTTTCGTTAGCTCACTGTAGCTTTTATTCAGCAGTGTCGCTAATTTAGCACTACTAGTAGACATATTAAGGAAAACAAATTTCATGCCTGATTTGTATAAATAATAATATTGCAAAGCCTATGCTGAATTATGCCTTTAAAATTTCATAGTGCGAACACGTCTTTATCGCTCGTCCGTAGGCGGCCACTATTCGTAGCAAGGTCGCGCGATATTGTGTTACAACTAACCGCCATTCATCGTAGACCCTTCATATTCTTCTAGATACCTTTGAGTATAAGAGAGGCGCGGGCGACTACAGAGGTCTAGCAGTACTGGTGGGAGTGTGGCGATCACCGCGGTCATAATAAAAATAGAGAAGTAGGAGAACTCAAGCCCCGAGCGGGAGATAATAGCCTATACACGTAGGGCTGTCGCTTAATAGTTTATTCAACCGTCAAAAATACTTAGTCAATCTCTATTATACAAAATTAAGTAAGGTACAAAATACAAAATTAAGTAGGGTAAGTGTTAGGGATCTGTAACAAAAAGCCGGCCAAGTGCGAGTCGGACTTGGTCACGAAGGGTTCCGTACTAAAAACGACACACAATCACGTTTGTTGTATGGGAGCCCCCCTTAAATATTTATTTTATTCTGTTTTTATTATTTGTTGTTATAGCGCCAACAGAAATACATCATTTGTGAAAATTTTAACTGTCTAGCTACCACGGTTCGTGAGATACCTACAGCCCTTGGTGATAGACGGACAGACAGACGGACAGCGGAGTCTTAGTAATAGGGTCTCGTTTTTACCCTTTGGGTGTGGAAATCTAAAAAGAATAAAAATAATTATTTTTGTACATACACCAGAAGTGACTGCAATTTTTTCATTACTTACATTTTAATGCATGCTCACTCAGTGACAAACGAGCAGACAGCCCACCTGATGGTGAGCGGTAACTGTCGCCCATAACATCCACGATTCACGCATTCAAGCTGTTGGCAACAAAAATGCAGAATCGCAGGTGCGTTGTCCTTCAAACCGGAACACAAAACACAACAATGCAAGCATTGTTGCTTGGCGGCAGAAATAGATAAGGCAGTGGTCCTCACCCAGGCGGACTCCTACCATTTGATAAAACCTACTTCATGTTATCTGTTTAGTGATTTTTATTTTTATTTTTTTATACTACGTCGGGTGGCAGACAAGCGTACGGCCCGCCTGATGTGAAGCGGTTACCGTAGTCATATTAACGCTCGCAACATAAAATATCGTTCGCGCGCCGCCACCTCCGCTGCCAACGCAGCATCTCCTTGCATTCTGGTGACCTCACTCACTCGCAGGAACACAACAACCCTCAAGGGAATTGTTATTTAGCTGCGGTATTCTGTGAGGTGGAGGTACATTCCCCAGTCGGGTAGCTTACAATTACGCTCTCTACCTCTCTTTTCGCCAGAGCTTCGTTTGTCAGTTAGCAAGGTGCACCGCGTGCAGGTGAAGTTGGCTTTGGTTCAAAAATGATGATGAACTACTACACCCCATTTGAAAAATTATGGTCTAAATAGGAATACGATTAATTAAAACGTAGCTTTACTGAATCATAATATTTATTCAAATAATCTAAATTATTATGAAAATATATTTTTATTAAGTACCTATTATATATTATTTTTTACACTAAACTATTTTTAATACTTTTTAATTTACACACTTATCATGTGATTATTAGGAGTGTCGGTGGCCGAATGGTTAGGGTATCCGACAAATTGTTATTGAGACATCCATGAACACTGCATTGTTTTTTATGGCTAGTCGACTTTGTAGCCAGCTTTAACGAATTTGTAGTTATATACGACGTAGGTAGGTACCTAAATGTTCAAATTATTAACGAACGTCAGCGCAGGCGCGAATCTTGCGCGGTTTTGCGTACGGCGCAGCTCCGACCCCGACTGGCGCTCCATTTATCCTCCTTATATGTTGTCAGTGTGTGCGTGCGACGGCCATACGTACGGGCGCGCTCACATACAAACCGCGCTCGGTGCGTTTGTATGAAGTTACCTTACTTCTCTATTTATACTATGCCGCGGTTGTGTATTGTCCGCCCACGGATATCGACGCGCGTCATCCTTCTCCGGATAAACAGACGCTTTTTATTAGGGTTATTAGGAGAACACGTGCTTGAGAAAATGATGAAAAGTTTTAAGAATGGACAACAATGCTGTTATGAATTTGTGTATGTACATACAGAGGTGGGTATAGGTCGTGTCGTGGGTAGAACGTAGAACTATTCATATTATGAAGTACCTGACGATTTCATGACATTGTGGCTTTTCATAATATCGTTATCTATGGAACTAGCTACAATTTAATATGTATTGGTAACTCGCCGGGATTCGCCCGTGTAGGATAATTTTAATGCATTATACAATTATACATTATAAAACATGGCTCGGGCCTCCTCAACCCGTCTGGCCAGCGCACTATGGTTCGTGTAGAATAAGTTAGCTGGACAATATTATTTGATTTCATTTTTATGTCTAAATGAGGTTATAAAGCATAGATGTAAAGTCCTCTGTGCTTCTTGGAGGGCAATTTTTCATTTGAGTGAAAAAAGAACAAAGTTCAAGAATATGTAAGTACAGAATATCTATATTTTTATCAAGATTTTTTTTCAATAATTTATCTCTAAATCTAACTTAATAACTAATAACAGATACATATAACACTCAGCAACAAAATCTATCTCTCATCATCATCACTATCCTCAGATGAATCATTCAATGAATTGTAATGATGATGATGATGAGTGGCAGAACTGTGAAAACTATGAAAAACATTATCTTCCTTACAGCAAGGTTGAACTATGAAATCTAAGACTTCACATTCACTTCACATGGTCAGATATCAATAACACATTAAGGAAATCTCTATTCGTAGATTGTTTTTTTTTTGTTGTATTCACGAATTCTTCTGCAGTCCTTAGTCCGGCTCTGATGCTCCACTCCTGGACTGTAAGAAGTTTAGTTACCTAAGTGGAAGACGGGAAGAAGAGGTCATCTACGCGACGTCTTTTTGTTTTGAGACTGGAATCTTCAAACTCTTTAGTTGGTCGTTCAGGTCCCGGTTGGGTTTGTATCGATGTCCTTGGCATGGATAAATAAAAGGACACGGCGAAACATATGTCAACACCCTTTAGGTACGTCGAAGTCGTCTCTAGGAAGCGCTGTCGGCTTCTTCCGCAGCAGCTCCATTTTTCAGCCATTTTGATGAATATTTGGAGATGATAACCATGACGTCCCTCACAGATTACTCCGTAACACCATCAAAATCATGTCTCAAAGATACAAGCCGATAAAGCTCCTCATTCCGCATTTTTTTCGGGTGTTTCAGCCATTCTTCGAAAAAATCTATTTCCGAGATGGTGAAAACTGTTAAAAGAAAAAAATTTTAAAAAAAATAGTTGTGCAAATAATTCGCAATATTTTTTTTTACCAATAAGTAGATAGATTTTACGGAGTGGACATGAGTGGACATGTAATTATTTGTCCATTGAACTAAAAAAGACGGTTAAAAAACATCACTTTTATCTAAACATTTAATTTAATAAAATTATCGAATGAAGTTCCTGTGATAAAAACTAACTTAAACAAAACTACATACCTTTATGTACACAATCCATCATAAAAACACTATCACAAACTTCTTTTAGTAACGTAAATAATGCTTTCAATTATGGCGTAAAATTGCAAATGAATGCACATTGAATTAATAACATTTTGTATACTTACCTCAATGACGCTCCTATTGACGAAAGTAACGAAAATTCATAGGTGTATTCCTTAATGTATATATCTAATGAGTTCATCTTAATAAGTAATTACTAGAAATTTAAGGGTCGGTTTTGTCTAGCTAGCTTGTTCTATTCGAACCATAGTGCAGCGTGGGGAGTGTAGGCCAAATCATCCTTCTGTCAGGGACGGACGAGTGAGGGTCGTGCTCCTGTAGTGGAGACTAAAATGACCTGATCATGATGATGATACATACCTATAAACTTTCCGGAACCGGAAAACATGCTCTAAAGTCTAAACGGTAGTGAAAACTGAATCAAAACTTGTCGCGTAATTTAAGAAGAGTTAGCGGAAATAAAGACAGACAGACGGTCGCGGAATGCGACTTTATTTATTTATTTATAAGGATGGCTAAAGTTTGAAGTATATTTATTATCTATAAAATGTTGAAGCTTCATATAACAATATTTTAATTGAATTTGTTGATAGTACCTACGGTATTTCTTTGTGTAACAATTGACAAATATTGCAATTAGAAACCTCATGTTCAAAATTGTGTCATACACTTGATAGATTTATCTATGTACTATCATGTCTCAGGCAGATATCTAACAAAGAATCGGCTCTCATGGCCTACCATGTAACCTGTATCCTACTATATGGGATAATACTTTGGGGATATGTAGTGGACAGTATACACGTATTCAGAGCACAGAAAAAATGCATATGTGCGCTATGCAGTGCTGGGTTTTTGGAGAGTTCGCAATCTTTAATTAAATGCAGTAGGATATCACCTTTGCTATGCGTATACATATATGAAATGTGTGTCTTTGTTGAAAGTAATCCTATCTATTTTGAAAAATATGCTGACATGGCGAGTCGCTGCTCAAGGGGCAGATAGATGCCTGAAGCACTTAGGAGAATTGTACCAGAAATGTGTAACTTACAATGTGAGTAAAGGAGTCATAAAGCCAGAGTGGAAAAGGTGAATAGAAAGCAGATGAGTATTGTCAGATCGAAATTATTGAAATTTGTATTTCAAATTCTAAAGTGAGCGAGTTAGAGTTTAATTTGATTTATTTATCAGAATAGAATACATATACTATTTATTGCACATAAATACCCACATGATGTTAGCATTACCACTGGCCTGGAACTCTGGAACCGGTTTGTTCTGGTGCGTCCAAACACAATGATGCCAACTAATGTGCCACACGCCACACCCAGACTAAGTCATAATATATATTTTTAGTCTGGGATATATTATCTTAGACTATAAATACTAGCAGTCCTTAAAGTAGACGGTTCTGTATACTAATATTATAAAGCTGAAGAGTTTGTTTGTTTGGATCCACAACAAAAGGCACACATTTTTTTCACCTCTCGACTTTAAGAAGCTTTAGTACTTTTAATATCTACTACTACTATTAAAATGTAATACTAAAACATAACGATTGGTAGATGCGAGTAAATGTAGAAACTAATACGTGTCTATAAATAGGCTACTATGTACTATTTCTTATTCTGTGATGTAATCTCAAAATAATGGCGATGAATGAATGCTAAACAGATATTTTAATTAGACTAGTGACGTCAATCGGTTCTTCGAACGTATTTTGCAGACGCCACTTCGATTTTTACGGACATATGCGTGTTGTTATTCTGAAGATCGATTTTACAAGATTTTATTTGGCTTTAGGTCAAATGAGTCAATTGAGAAGTACCTATTCTCATCTATACTAATATTATAAAGCTGAAGAGTTTGTTTGTTTGGTTGAACGCAGAACGCACGTTCTCAGGAACTTCTCATTCAAATTGAAAAATTCTTTTGGTGTTAGATAACCTATTTTTCGAGTAAGGCTATAGGCTATATAACATCACGCTACCACTAATAGGAGTGGAGCACCAATGAAAAATGTTGCAAAAATGGGAAAAAAAATATTCCGTTTGAGAGCTTCCGTTGCGTGTGCTGCGTAAACGGTTCAAGTTGCGCAACAATTATATACGTGACAGCATATGTCTATCTTTTAAGATTGGCTTACTATAACCTTTCAAATGGTAAGCTTACGCTTCACTCTCAACGCTCTATCACACGCAGGCGAAGTTGCGCGAGTCAGCCGGTATATATATATTAGGTCTACTACCTTTTTATTGGTAATTGGTACCTATGAAATTGGCGTTTTGTATGAAAAAAATTAAACAAATTTTTTTCATGTATTTTTTATTTGTATTAATCGAAGTAATCACCCATGCAATCAATGCATCTTTGCCAACGCAGTGGCAGTTTATTGATGCCCTTCTTAAAGAAATCAGCTGGACTATTTGCAATGACTGGAACAAAATACATATTTTTCGTAATGTCGGTCAATTAAAATTATCATAAAGTTCATATTATAAAAACAGTATTCACCAGTGCTATTAACAAGTGTAAATAGTCCGTGAACGTAGAATTGAGTAAATCAAGAAACCATGAATCCGGGACCGAGCAATATGAATCCCGTCATCACTATTCGGATGTTGTACCTACTGCACACGTGACTTCCCCGGTGTACTGCCAAAAACAAAAGATAAGACATGTGCTCTCCATTGATTCTCTTGTCATTGATCGGCCGCGTCAGACAGACACGTCACATTTGTGAAATAGAATACACCTGCACCTGATATAGTGCCACAAACTTATCTGGCCCGGTGGCGGGGGCGGTGCGATCGACTTAAGTGTTGCCATTAAACGAAATGCCGCCCGTTTTAGAGGAAACATAAAAATCAAAGAAATATATACACTGTTAAAATAATAGCATTGATATATTTATTAATTGTGTTGTGTAGTGTTTCAATTAAATATCAATTGCCTTCTATTTTTTGTTGATTAGTTTTAAAAATGCACCACGTTAAGTCGCGATCATAGCTATTATATAATATTAGAGAATTATAATATTTCACAGAAACAACTCGTAGACGATTTTTTTATTGTAAGAAATGAAATATGTGTACAAAAAGGTAATATGTATTTTAAAAAATACACCTCAATGGAATGTGCATACGCGGTAAGTAAATTAATTGTACCTGGCAATACTACATTTCAAGATGGCGGCTTTAGTTCTAAATTTGGCCACCGGGTCAGATAAGTTTGTAGCACTGTATGTACTTATACACGAATACACATTCATATTCTTGATGACGTCTATGGTATTAATACTCATATGCACTGTGTTCTAATGTGTTAATGTGTTAATCTAGTGTGTCAATGTAGTTGATTAGTCGTGTACGACAGTACATGTTACATAGAGGGTCTGTATTTTTTGCATGACACCCTAAAAAAGGGTGTCGTGTGTGTGTAGCAGTGGACCGGCAACCGGCTACATCTGACAAAGGGTACCCGATGACCTCAAGGGTACGGTCGGAACGGCGACTGGATGAGGAAAGCGGAGGATCGCATATGTTGGAAGGCATTAGAGAAGGCCTATATCCAGCAGTGGATAGATACAGGTTGATGATGATGAGCTACTTCGGTGGATCGTTAAGCCGTGAGTCCTGAACGTTTTCATTAGATGATGCTCGTCGTCACTGGCTTATTGACTACGATCGTGCCGCGCCATGGATGAAATTTATATGGGTTGTTACTGTGCGATTATGAGTCGAACTAAAATTAACTACGTATTACTGCTCGTTGTTTTGAGAGAATAACTTCTTACTTCCTAATTGCGCAATAGATTTATTGTACAAATCTGCACATTGCTATAAATCTAGCGCGCAATGCAGATTTATTGACAATAAATTTTGTTTACTTGTCTGTTACACATGTATTACAAGATATTATGTATTCTTCATGTGTTTAAACATTGTTTTTAATGTAAGTATTAGCTGGCATTGCATATAACCTGTTATACGTTGAATAATTTGAAGTGTTTCCATCTCAGGAGTAGGATAACACACAAAACAACTCAAGCGGACAAAGTATACTGTTCCATATACACTGCAATGCTGTAAGCTGTAGTTGACCAGCAGTTCGTCGTTGTCATTTGTATATTAAGTAAGGTACTCTCTAACAAAATGAGCTTTGCACCTTGGAATATGGAATAAATAATAAGTAATATAATAATGCAATAGTATATCATAAACAGTAATTGAGTTGACACGAAATAAGTTGAAGGAATTTTGATGATGATATGATAGATGTCCAATGCCAATTAAATACTGAATTTGCAATAATTTTATTTTGATTTTTTTTTTATTAGTGAGCCTGTGACCATAGGCGGTGCAACCTAGACGAAACGTCAGGCAATAAAAAAGTATGTAAAAATACCTAACATGCATTATCGAGTTAATTCCTGTGGTTATTATAATTTTAATCTTGCAACGCGAAAATTAAAAACTTATTATTTTTATTTATCTATTCATATGTACGAGTATGTTGTGTATTTTATCTGCTATGTTCGTAAGTATTTGTATATTCAAGCTGGATGCCAAAACTACTACAATTCACTTGGACTATAGTTTGTTCATATAATGTGTGCATATAAAGTGAGAAGAACTTTTATAGCGACATTGTGCATAAATAACATGCAGGTATCTGTTCTACTCCAACACAGAACCTGTGACTCTACCGACGAAGCTGAAGCCGATTGCCATCGGATTTTTAACTGCATCAAACTTCGGCTTAGATTGGTAAGAATGGTGTTTAGCTTAGCTGATAAAACTCTTAGAGCTCTATTGACTAAGCTGAAGACGTATGTCAATAACGTTAACCTAAGACCTATTTTTGGAATCAAAATATTCGATCGACATCGGCTTCAGTTTAGGCGGTAGGGCTCCTGGTATTTCATAGTTTTGATTTCCTGCTATTACGTAAATTACTATAATTTATTTATTTATGGTATATATATATAAAACTGGAGAGTATTCTGTTTAAGATATACTTACAAGTTAGAACCATTTCAGACGATGGAAGTGATTTATATAGAATTTACTGTGGCACCAGATGAATATGTACATTAATTTAAGCGTTTTATTTTGTTTTGTTAACGTCTGCAGACATTTAAAGTCAATAAACATGCGGTAATGTGGGCGACTGCTGTCCACATCAATCACATGTTATATACGGTATGCCATAATATTATTCTATGTCAAAACTTAATGTTCTAAATAAAGTTAAATATGAAACTCGTAAAAATACCCATTTCATATGCTCAAGCTTGGCACACGATTTATAATCTATCAGCGAGGATCATAACAGCATTTATTATAAACCATAGCGACAATCTAGTGTACTTCATAGTCTAAACTTAATTTGTTTATTACTTCTTTCTTAATGTATGAACGGCTCTGCGACTTTGCCGTTGATACACATAGATCTCTATATAAAAAGGAAAATTCAGATTCACTGACTCAGCATACTTCCGTGCATTAAAAGTCCTTGCATTTCTTGCAACTCGGGAGTTTTAGGATACGTCGCACCGTACCGTGCGAGCAATTGATTACATACGTAATTTTTTCCAGCAAAATAATTTATTTCGTATAAATTGATTTTGAGTAGCTCGACGGCGTTGTTACGCGTGACAGTCTAATCCATCACGCAAGTCAAGCAACATCGACCGTAGCCTGTGGATGGATGGCTTTTATTTACCTCGAGCTCCTCTGTACTTCGGAGGGTACGTTAAACCGTCGGTCCCGGCTGTTGAACTTAGATGACAGTCAAGTCAGTGGCCATTAGACGGCTTGAAAACACTGGCCTCCGCCAACCCGCAGTTGAGCAATATGGTGGAGTATGCTCTAAACCCATTCGATTGAGGGGAGACTCGTATCCCAGCAGTGGGATGAATAAGGGTTGACGTCAAATTTATTTTGTATGTTAGTTTAGCTAGTTTTACAAACTACCTACACTGCAACAAATTATGAAAATGTTGGAGGGATGCTTGACGTTGAATCGAAACTGTAACGTTTATTTAAATACAAGCTGACAATGGTATATTCAACAACAATAGCTTTAACAATGTTATATCAAGGCACCAAGACCTTAACCTTAGAATACGTTCAAGGTATAATATAAATTTAAGTTCTTGGCTGCTTCTATTATTATTATGGTCCTAATTAAAAACAAAAATCTAGGGTGAACTCATGCGGGAAAATAGATTGACGATTGGCATAAACTAATGATGTAGAGACAAAACAGCAGCTCGCAGTATCAATCATTGTCGTTAATGATTTGTTGTAGCCATTCGCGACGTCGAGCGTATTCGTATAAAACGATGTTTACTACAACATAGCTATTTACATTCTAAAATATCTGTAAAAGTGATAATATAAAATGTTTATGTAATGTCATTAGAGATAGGTAAAATGCTAGAATATATCGATAGATTCTCAATAAGTACTTATTGGGAATTTATCTATATATCTCGGCATGTACATCCTCCTCGTCAACCCTTATTCATCCAACTGCTGAAATGCGGGTCTCCTCTCAATTGAAGGGGTTTAGAGCATACTCTACCACGCAGCTCAACTGCGGGCTGGCAGAGGTTTTGTGTTTGTTTGTTTGTTTGCAATAAATATATATAAATGCCCCATAAATTATCTTAAAATGCAGGCAAAGGATTGGCGACACCTTAGCGTTGCTGATCTCCATGGGTGGTGGTGATTGCTTTCCACCAGGTGACCTCCCTCTTATAAAAAAAAATTGGATTTGATATTTCCATTAAAAAAATCGATGGTAAGCGGCTTCAGCTTCGGCGGTAGGGCCCCAGTACCAAGCCAAAGCTGACGTGTTCCAATTTCTGTTAAACCAGCTCAGTCATTTCAGTCTCGCTCGCCGACATGAATGTTGTGTGATCGGCGTAGCCCAGGGCTCATACATTGACAGCGTGTTGTTACGTCACGTCTTAGCACTGTATTAGCACAGTATAAGTAATATGTAGTGGTATTACGTACGTCAGGCACACACAAAAATTTTGTTATGTTTAGGATAATACTACCTCATTTAAAGATATCATCATTTAAAGATCCTAAATTCATTGCATAAATGTCAAAATTGAAACATCATAGTTCAGTGCAATCTATTGTTTAAGATGAAGGGGGGAAAAAGTGTTATGTTTCAAACAGAGTTAAAATTGTTTAACGTCGTAAAAGATTCCAAGGTTCGAAGTAGGGAAACAACAACGTATGCATAAGCTACGGAAATAAATAGAGTGATCGGAAGTAGATATAGGTAGTTTGTTTCAGCTCAGAAATGCTATTTATAATTTTTGATAACGAGCCAAATTTCGATAAAACGTGATTTTCCAGGGTGATGGCACGTGGGACGTGTGACGACATGCAAGTAGACAACACAATTATTAATTACAAACACAGGCGTAAAACATATACAAATTGATCAATTGCAGACTAGATTGTTGTAGTAGATTAAACAGTGTGATATGTGGCATATGGAGAGTCGTTTTCCCTTATATGGTCATATTGCCAATATGCTACTTTAAGACAGGCTATTTTGTTCAGATGATATTTCAGATTCGACCATTTAAGGTCAGCAATATATTGGCACAGACCCAGTTCCGGTAACGATTATGTATTGCCAATATCTACGACTGATCATGATCATCGTTTGCTATGTCATTTACGATTGAATATTCCTCCGTATTTTATATTGTTATAAAATTGGCGTGGCATATCATAAATTTGATTACAACATAAAATGTCGGACTCTTTCATGAAATGGTGGCATTTCAAGAAATATTACCCTACAACATCATGATGTGGCGTGGCCTGATCAATGAATAGAAACTATTTGATGATGTGGCCAAGTACGAGCGGCCAATTCGCAACCACGTCAACGAGATCATAATTTGAGGTTGTTTATCTATTAGTTTAAATCTATCATGTATCCTGCGACCAGAAATTCGAGCTCTTTTACTGAAATAATACTCGATTTGGTGACAAGTAAACCATTTAAAATGAAACAAAAAGAAACGGCTGAAACTATTAGGGTCATTAAAGATGATATATAAACATTCCAACACTTCTCACCTACGTAAAATTTCGGTTAATGTTCAAAAGTGGGTGAAAATTTGAATTCGGTCTTAGTGGCTCCGCTAATATATTAAAATAATAATGCTAAGGTCACACGACCATCCTTCCCCGACCTTGTTCGTCATTTCCAGTGATGTAAATCTCTTATAGCGAATGCATCAAAGGATTTTTCTGAACATTAAACATTAAAATACGCGATATTATAAACATCCGCTCATAAATTTGACATAACGATGTAAATGATTTATTAAGAAATTGTGAATGTATACTGAATGTACTTTCATTTTCTCGAATTTTGCGCATTTTCACACTTCGGCGCATAATTTGAATTAAATATAGTGGCTGATAAAACTCTGGAACGTTCTGAGAAGGTGCGAAGTTAGGTACCAAAGCAAAAACCGATACAATGTTTGAAAAGTTTGTAGGCTATGGTAATCTCTTCCAGTTAATTACTAAATGTATATATAGTTAGTTAATAAGTACAAGGATTTAGGCAGTTTAGTTCGTCCTCTATACGACGAACCCGGTGGAAAGGCTAGCAATGGCTTTTCCTACTTTGACACGGAGCCGAGGGTCGAGAGTACAATTCTAGCCGTCTGACTCACTTACGAGTATATGGGGTGAAATTTCACTTTGCAAGCGCTTAAATATGGCTGTAACCGCTTCACATCAGGTGGACCGTATACTTATTCGCTCGACGTAGTATAAAAAAAAATCATTTTTACAGGCGAATGATATCCAATGATCATAGATTTGCTTTCCGTTCGATTTCCATAACATACGGTAGGTACTCTACAAATTCCACAACCAAATTCAAAGATATAAATTTAATAAATTGACTGAATGTACTCGAAATATTTAATGATGATATGAACTAAAAGTATTTTGTTTTTAGCTGGGTTTGTCCTCGGCCTATTTTGGATGATCTTGGCATCTAAACGGTGTGCGGAATTGGTAAAAACAAGTCACTATTAAGGTGCTCCCTACTGTAACTAACTAACCTTTTTAGTGACGGAACCCTTTTGGAAAGTTAAATACTTGACACTTACAATATAACATTCAACCAGAAAGAGGTGTTTTGATTTTTTTTTCTAAATCCTTGTGGAAACATGGGTATCTCGCAACCCTAGGGTTCCACGGAACACACTTAGAGAATGGCTGCTCTAGAGTATAAAAATAATTATACGTGCTAAATGCTTCCACCACTAAATAAAGAACTTATTTTTTTTTCTCTAGTCTTCCTGCCATCGGCCCTGAGGCCATAATCATCGAAATCATATCAAAATCGAAATCAGAATCAAATCAAATTCAAAAGTCAGCCCCCAGGTCACAGAATGAATTTTGAGTTTATTCGCATCCTGTGATGCGTCATCTCGTAATTAAGTCATATGTCGATTATCTAATCAACATTGAGATTATTATATTAAAGCTATTAAATAAAGAACTACATATATATTAAAACTATAATGTTCCAAAAGGGACTCTCTGTTACAGCACCATTTGGCATTGGTGCTGTAGCAGGGAGCCCTGAGCTATTAAAAAAAAATGCGTATATAAAACCATTCGCGAAACTCTCTTACAAGAGTCTTGAGAGATTATATTGAAGCAGCAACTTCTTCCTTTCTGGTGGTTGTTGTGTCACTCGCAAGAACATAACAACCCTCAAGGGAATTGTTATTTGGCTGCGGTATTTTGTGAGGCGGAGGTACTTCCCCAGTCGGGCAGCTTAAAAATACGCCATGCCTACCTCTCTTTTCGCCAGAGCCACGTCTGTCAGTTAGCAGGGTGTACCACATGCAGGTGAGGTCGACTTTAGTTCAAAGATGTTGGTGAACCATTCGCAATTTTATTCCAAAAAGGATTTTTTTCCATTAGTTTTCTAACTTCAACAAATCAGCAATATATAACGTGAAAGCCTCTTAATAGTGTAAGAGTTATATTGATATGTAGCGACCCAATTTCTTCCACGAATAAATCGTATTTAAGATCTGAACGTCTGAAATACTAATCCTGTATAATCGTAGTTGATGTATGTAAATAGAAAACGTTTAATACTTGGCATTAAATACACATACACACTGCTAATTAATAAGACATACTGGTAGAGCGAATTGTTTAAGGTCGTAATTAAATAAAGCGATATCTCTATCTCCATGAGAGATGTAGTAAATCTAAGGCATGAAATGAAAACGTACGTTCATTTTAAGTTTCTCAATTGACAAATTAATTGCAGGATATTTATATAAATTAATAGAAGATATTACATTCACTTTTTTGATTGGTAGAAAGCGTAGGTATATGTATATTTAATTTAACTAAATGTTCAGTTATTAATCCACTTAAAATAGAACGATGAGTTGTAAACGATCAAGTCTCACACGCTGAAAACTGCAGTGAAGACAGAAATAACAGCCATCCCACCTGAGATTATCCAAGTTCAGGTGATTCATGAACAGATTCTTGGAAGCTGTGTAATCTTTGTTTGTATATATACATAGTATATTATGGCATTGATACCATATATATGCTACAATGTCTTATAAAACTTCCTCATTTTTACTACTACTGCGAGGTTGTCCATCATGGCAAATTCCAATAGTCTAGATCTATGTTTAGGAGATTTTTACATCTACATTTGGTAAGCATTACCTACGCAAACTAAATATGTACTAACTAAAGGAACAACTTCTAAGATTTACGTAGAACAGTGAGTTCAGTGGCATCACTTGAAAATGGCTTTTGTCCAGCGGACAAGCGTCGGTCGTCCGATAATGATGCAGTCATCTTACAATGAACTTATTGAAAAGAAAATAAATTATTCTCAGATTATTTACGCACAATAAAGTCAAATATATAGTGGGCGCTATCAACGAATCGTTTGTTGTTAACATACGACGTATAAAAGGGTGAGTGCAAAACGCTCGTTATATCTTGGAACTAAGCGGCATAGGCACGTAAAGTAGTAAAACATGGACAAAATGATATGTTTACTGAATGCTCTGGGCGGGCGGGAGGTAGGGCGGGAGCGGCGCGGGCGGGCGGCGGCCGCTACGTCCCGGCGGCCGCCGGCCAGTGCGCGCCCGCCCCGGTCCGACACTCGACGTCGGCTCGTCCACGAAACAACACACATTATTTATTATACGACCATTATTTTAATCGGTAAGAAATGAACCAGTGATTTGCGCCTAAGTCGCTAAGGGTTGTGCCAAAAGTGTACTTACTCGTTGGGCGGTCCGCCCGTCCGCGCGTCGTCGACTGCCCCCAGTGCGTAGCGCTATCCCCCTCTAAAGTTGCGCAATTGTATCGCCGTCTCGCTTGAAGTTTTGAAAGTCGGTCTCAAAATCTAGTTCGCATTTTCGCGAGTGTTTAGTCGAGATAAGCTGTCATCTTGACCGGGTAACATTGGTTCTACAGCACGTAAGTTACTATAAAACAGTGCTCAAGAGGAATTACTAAGTGGTTACCAGTGTTCAAAGGAGTTTAAGTAAAATTTTAATTGGATTATAAACGTACACTTGAAAGGACCTAAAATGTGTTTTTGTAGCAATATTTTTGTATCAAATAATTTCTAAAGGTTTTTAAGGCTGGTTACTGCTAAGTGTACTTATTGTTCTTAGTATCGGTTTATTCAAAAGTATTTAAATAAAATTTAAGAGATTATAACATTCTGAGAGGTAATTATGGCAGTTGAAACGTTCAACTCGCGTGTTATAGCGATTCGTCAGCGCGATCCTGGAATGCATCGGTAACGGCGCACCTGTCGCGACAATGCGCGGATCCGGGAATGCTGTGAATCCGATCCGACCGCCGCCCGCGCGTCTATTTTCGAACGCACTCATCCCGAGCCAAATTTGCAATCCCGCCAAATCAACGCGCCTCCGAATATTTTTGTAACCGTTTCACAATCACACTCTTTCTTAAATGTTTATCTGAACGTCGATAAAAACAGACGATCTCGCAAATAAATTTAAAGGTGTGCAGGTATCTATCTATTTTCGTATACAGGTGACTAATTATCGCGCGCTTTAGTTTGGTGAAAAGGTTTACATGGCAAAACATACACGACATTGGCCTTGATTCTTGACCGATAATATTTATTATCGGCAGATATATTAATTACTTTAATAATATTTTAATTTCAATACATTCATGAATGAAAATCACTTCAAAATTTATAATACTTTTAAAGTACATACCTTTTTTTTTAAACAGATTCGGAAAGAAAGGCAAATAAATCGGTTATCAGTGAAACAATACTATGATCATCTTTAAATTAATATTAGAGCTTTAATAATAAAAAAAAAAACGGATATGAACTTAATAATATTTACAATTATAAATTGTGTTACAGATATTTCAAAACTTATTACTTAATAAACATTAACATTAATAATAAGTGGGGAAACTATAAATAGATTTACAGTTGATATATATTTACATTAAAATGCAAAATACTTTCACATGGTTACTACATCACCTACAAGTGGATTATTATATGCATTGCCACAGTAATTCGTGCCAAATTCACTTTCATTTAAAATTGAATCGTAACTGCTCTACGAATGAAACCTTGGAAGCGTTCCTAATGCCTGGACTCTGAGTGATGCGCCGTCTTTTAACGTAATCAAATCCAACAGATGAGAGTGGTCAGAGTACGCATTCCTGTTATTACGTGCCTCATATCTCTACTCAACGTCAATATTAATTCGACGCTGATGAATAGCGCTCCTGTTTCTCTAAATTTAAACTTCTGACGCAAATCAATACGTAAATGTAATAAAATTTACGATGAGTCACGCTATTTTGATGAGAAAATTATAGTGTACCACAAACATATATTTTTTGGATAATTATTTGTTTTTTGCTTTTATTAATAACAAAAATGTAATCAGTTAATTCTCATTAGACTTTCATGAGACCATAGTACAAATTTATAACAATGTTAGTGTTTTATATACTTTGACAATCTTAACAATAAAATCAAGAACATAGGAACAAAAGGGAGATGATACGTAAAGCAGAAAAGAGTCAAATGTACAATGTCATAATTACTCTAGGATTATCTTTAAGCCAAGCATTGAAAACCTGAAAGGAGGTCTAACATTTTAGCGAAAGCTACAAAATTATATCCGAAAGTATATAACTATTTACTGGAACTATTGAATTAATAGAAGTTTAGTTAGAAGAGGTTTTAAATTAGTTGAGGTTAAATTGTAAACTGCGCTATTTAACAATGAAAGAGAATTTGAAACTGCTATCAGTAAAGCTCCTGAAATACAACGAGGTCGAGTCGTAAACTCTCATTAGTTTCTCTTCGCACACTACAGAGCGCAGTTTACGTAATAAGAAATTGTGGCAGGCCGCTGACTTATCCACGAAACTGGCAACAAGGTCGCTACAAACTCGAAAATAACTGAGCAATGAGCAGACATTCGTAAAAACGGCCGTTTTCAAGTTTCTCTCCGACATCGGTCAGTTTGGCGCACAGCCAAGACCATGGGCCATTCGACACGACAGCCAGCCACCGAGACGGCTATTTGTGGCTCTGCTGCTAACGCTGTATACGTCATTGCTCTATTTACGATGAACCAACACGCTATTGTACTCAATTATGTCACCTGAACATAGTTTTTAAACATAAATAAAGCCAAACTCAAGGTGAATGTTCGTTACATTGAAGAGCGCTTTCCACACAGTCTATCTCATAGACACAGCTGTAGCGTTTTCGATATTCTTTGTATGTTACAGCAATTTACCTTTTGTTACAGAACACGAGCCCGACATAAACTGCCAAAATGTTTAAAAATCATTTAGAAATGATTGGCAGAAACGAGACGCCATCAAAGAAAGCCAGATTTTGGCAATCTTTTGTGCGATCTCTTAAAGGTGAGCAAACTAACAGTACTGTCTTAATATTTCAACGATTTTAAGATACAAGTCTAATAGACGAGCTCGGTAGTCGAATGTGTAGCAATGGCACTTTGACTCCGAGGTAACGGGTTCGATCTCTGCATAAGACATTTGTGTGGATGAACTTGTTGATTTGTCTTGTCCTGGGTGTTTTCGATATCTCTCTTATATGTATGTATTTAGAAAAAAAAATGTATCTAAGTATATTTATACTAGTTATTTAGAACCCATGCTGAAAGCTTGTAAGCTTTGCTTAGTTTGGGACTAGATGGCGATGTGTAATTTGTCCACGAATATTTATTATTATTATTTACTATATTATTTGTTTACATAAGGTTGCTTTGCATTACTTAAAAAAAATACTAAATTGAAACAGTATCTAAAATTATTTGCGCCTCACGAAAATCTTTTATATCTATTAATATCTTCCAAGTACACACCTTTACTCCGCCAACCCGCAGTTGAACAGCGTGGTGGTATATGCTCTAAACACCTTCGATTGAGGGGAGACCCGTATCTCAACAGTGGAATGATTATGGGTTGATGTCGAAAAAATGCCGACACACGTTTAACAAATAGCATATATTCTTCAGATATTGATTAAAAATCCAATGTCAACACAGGATCGGAAGACATCAGAGCCGAAGAAAGGTACAGGCCAACGCGTCGCAGCGTATTCCCAGAGTTGCTGACATCATACCCCTACAGCAAGTCCATCTATGATGACCCTGTAGCTGCCGCTGAGAGGATCACCGTCCCTGGCTACCGCTACCTGCCCGTCCACCGCGAAGTCTATGGTTATTCGCCTCGTCCCATCTACGCGCACAATTACTCGCGTTCCCTCGATCGGTACAGGCCAGGTTAGTGTCACTCTCCTGCCAACAACACAACACGTAAACAACACTAACAAACACCATCTTGCCAATCTATCGATGACTATACATCATTATTGACAATTTATAGCAGATTGTGCAATATAAAGATCACCTTATTCACGTGATGCATAGTAAATAATCGATTGGCAAGCGCTCTGTCATGACGACGACAATCATCACTTTGATACTCAATAACACAGGATACAGTCGGCTAGACATTAGGTCTGCCGATGTCGCCAAGTCTTAATTAACATTATTTGTAATATATTGTATTCACTGTATATATACTACCAATATAAATAGTTCACATCACTTTGTACAAAGTGTTCAATTATTATTAACACATCTGGCAAAAAAGCTTATCGCTATGTCGTTACAGATAGGTAGGGTGCAGGTTCCAATGAATTGGCTCTGTATAGGCGTTTCAATTGTTTCAGCACCAAAGGTCTAGGAGAGAAGAGTTTTAATAAAAAATTGCAACATCTCACACGATACGGGCGCAGCATTAGTGATAACATACTATCATTTTAATAAGCGCTCAATGATCTAGATTTCAAAGAAAGCTCTGAAATTATTACTACTAGAGACCAAAGGAGCAGTTGTATTTATTTATGTATGCCTACATTATGTATGCGGGCTTTTTCTGCTATGTTAATATTTAACTTTATATAAAGTTTTTTTTATATAAATAAATTATAAAAATATTCCTCTGATGTGAATCCTGTCACTCGCTAGGAGATTCGTGCATATAGAATCGATCTAACATTACATGGAGTCACACACAATCACATACCAAAAACAAAATAATGATACTATTTAGAACAGTCCAGTATTTATTACATAATGTTCATTAGTGTTGAAAATTTTCAATCTGTACATATTTGTGTCTCTTCGTTCCGTTTTCTCACTTTGGGATATAACAACATCAGTTAATATTTTTTATATGAGGAATTTTATAGTAATTGTTTGCTCCTAGTTGGAACTTGTTGTAGTTACAGACTGTAGAGTTAAACGTTGTTGCTTGTGCCAGTCCGACTTTAATAGAATACTCATGGCTAATAATCGCATGACTCATTCGATAGAAACCACCTCTTTATACATAACAGCACTTCACACTGTAAAATCCATGAATGTTACATCGAATTCATTGTTTATACTTTCTGGTCTTCTAGCCTTTGTCAGGTGACACGATATTTTTATTTATTAAGCCCAAACCTATTAATATCATGTAATATCCTCATATATTTTTTTATCTAGACTTCCCAGGTAATTAAGAGGTGAGTTCTATAAATCACTGTATTATTTATACCCCTTAACATCATATCATCAATAATAGTAACGCTTATGCTCTGCCATTAAATATCTACTAATGGAGAAAATTTAACAATTAATTATATGTATAATTCCATACGTAAATGGCTCGAATAAAAAATATCCTAAATTCAACATATTTTTGATTATGACTATACCTACTTCTTTTAAAATCTTGTCGACATAGAGACAATCTGCAATTACATTCCTCTTTTATTTTCCTTTTTATATTCTTCTTGTCTTCATAAAGGTTCTGCGGACGAACCCAGTCCAAATACGTGTTTATTTCTTTATTTATTTGTTTATTTAACAATCTATTGTTTTAAACACAGTTTACCATGTACCGAGGCGCGTGCGACGAGGCGTGGATCCCTTCGACGCACACAAGGCTTGGCAGGACCATCTTGACAGACTGGCCGCTATCGACCGGCTGTACCCCTCTCGCTATGGCCTCTACCTGAAAGACAGGGCCTACCCCATCACCGACCTTCACGCCCCCATTATCGACCCCCTTCAGCCCAAGAGCCTAAAGGGCATCGAATATGAACCGGACAACAAACCGCACTGGGGATCAGGTAAATTCTAAACAATTTTTGCACGACCATAACTAGGTTAGGATAGTCAGATTTAGTAAGTAATATCGTCGTTCGCTAGTTCGTTTTTACTTTTATGATCATAGTCTCTCTTGGTGTCTCAGAAAGACTAATAGAAGTAGCGAACAACGGTATTTCAACTCTTCCAACAATGAGTTACGTCCGAAATACCTCTGATTCTAATCCTTTTGTAAGTATAAGTTTTTCAATTGCGATATTTCGTACGTAACTGGCTAAATAGATAAGTGGACTAAGAGTTGTACAAACTTTTACCAGGACATCAATCACCTATTAGATTCGATATCATTCGAATCTGATTTGTGTGATATGTTCTAGTCCCAAAAATTAATTATCATTTTTATATGAATACATTTTTATATATAATATTATGACTATGTTATATTAAGACCCTGTTTATAACTTTTATATATACTATACCATACTGTAAAAAACATAAAATGTGAATGCAAAATTCTAAATTCTTGTACATACTCGTACTACATTTATTTGGTACCACCAGTTTGGCATTTGTCTTAACGCTAATCATACATTGTATTTAAACTTGAACACAACAAGCAAAGACATACCAGTATAGTATGACGGAAAGTTGAAAACCAAATTGTAATTGACTTATGTATTATATTTACTTGATACCTAATCTATTTCTTAGTACAAAAATTTTATTTTCAACAGCTAACAATATTACATATATTTTTTTTTACATTAAAATTTAAAAGACCAATTTCGTGTTTTGATTTAGTAGCTTAGAACCTTATTTTGAAATCGCGGCATCTTCAGTGCAAATTTATCTACGTAAAAATAATGGCAATAAAGAATGCTAATAACTCGTTTTACTAGCACCACCATTATGCATGACATGAAGCATTGTAAATATGTTACGTAAAACAACATTCATTTTGGAATGTTTACTTCTACTGCGTATTCATGCTCGCAAGAACACTAGTACACTCAACAGTTCAATCATCACGACGTGACAATATGTCTAGATACCTAGTCGAAAAGATTTAACTAAACTATAATATCGTCTATGTTAAAGTCCGATTATTACGTTGACATAGTTAACGGGTCCCAAATAGTGTGTATCGTATCAGAGATCTCTATTGACTAAAAGACTTGCCATGAAGGAGCGTGGCCAGCGAGGATATCGGACGTGTTCAAAAAGGACCCTTTTTTCGCCGAGGCCGAAAAATGGGCAGATTTTGACCGCTCTCTCCGAGGGAAGTCCCCGACGCCAGTGAAGCCGAGGATTAGTCCGCCTCGCGAATGCGAGGTCGCTTACGATGCCGACGGTAAGGGCAACAGACCCCATAAGTTAAGCACCCTGTAACTTCGTCACGTCCTTTTCTGCATAGGTACAATGAACTAGGGACTTTTCATTGACGCCCCATGTTCACAGTCGACTATCCAAATCTGATTTCACAATGTGTGGTAGAAGATAAAATCCTATCTAATACAGTAGTTAGACCAGTATGAGAAAATAATTCTTTCCTGCAGCTTTCTAGTGAATAAGAATTCAAGACCTTTTTATTCACCAAACCTTTTCTTCCTCCTCTACCAATAGTTAATGTAGTTTTAACACTGTGACTCAAAACTGTACCCAAGAGTGTACGTGTTCTTTTTCACATAAATGCAGAAACAGCATGAGGAATGCGTGCTTAATAACTTTAGAATATTATTGATTACTTACATTGAAATAAGTTTATTATAATTATTTAATAATCATGGCTTCATGCAAACGGGCAGTTCTTTTTTTGTGTTACACGAATAAACGTATAATATGTGACTGTATTGTCAAATATTTATATGTTTTGTGTATCCTATTTTTAATGTGTATCTAATTTTTAATTTTAGACAATTATGAGAACTGTTCATGTCATGTAACTTGCACCGCTTCGATTGTATTTACACATTTTAATTCATTTCAGCTTTCGATGTGCATAACACGCGGTCATACTGATTGCTTGATGCTTACCATTGTTTGGGCGATGACGAAGTGCAGAGATGTATCTGTGTGTGGTATACTTATGCCATACTGTGTCTGTTGTCCCGGCATTAATGGTTGTGGCGTGTAGGTGCTCCGCTGTACACCGCTGGCGGGCTGCCGCGCCGGCCGTGGGCCGACATTTTCAACCCCAGCCCATCTCTACCGATCTCGGCGATCACACGGGACCCCTTCTGGTACGACTGGCCGGAGCTGAAGCCGCTTGCTCGATGGGATCGCAGCCCTTCCTACATCCGTGACTCGTACCTGTCGCCCGTCAAACGAACCTTCCTCTGGGACAAGCATCCGATCAGGCCCCTAGGTTAGTCGGTGGCTGTATATACGCAATATCACTCTGCAGCTTTGGTGTCCGAGCTGTAAATCGGCCTTACTCTGATTTTCACGATCACGATTAACGTTACAAACTTCTAACATTTTTTTGTATACTTCGTCAAACGTGGTATAATAATGATTATCTAATTACTTATAACAGATTTAATGATGGCAGACGCATTCACCGTGGATGACATGAGCAAGACTTTACCGTTCATGCGTAGTCTATAATATACAATCAGCCAGGTATCAAACCATTCCATAAGTATTCTTAGAATATTTTTTGCCATTTGAGTTTGTCTTTAGCATTTTGTAGACTGTATTTAGGGTTGCTTCACATGAACTTTATAAACACTAATGTCTCGTGAACTAATTGAAGAGTTCAGAGACAGTATTGTGACAGTAACCTTATACAGCTCGTAATATGTTGTTGCATTGAACGATATATATGTTACCATGTAGTTACAATATAGATATCGTTGTGTTGTTGCCTCTAGTTATGAACCCTCTAAGTTGTACTGGAGTAGGTAGTACTGACTATTGAGACATCCTCTTTTTCATCGTCATTTTTCATTATTAAAATCACATACTACTTATCCATATTTTCATTGTCCGTCTTTTATCAATTCTTCTTACCCTTATGCACATCTACGACTAGTATTTGGGCACTTTATCTTGTACCTATATTTTGAGGTATTTTGTAATAACAAAATTCACGTTCAGTGATTGACCTAAGAATATCGACACCGTAACTGACGTAACCTAAGTGGAACCATTGGCGTAACTATAGGGTGGCAGAGCGGGCAAAATGCCACAGGCCCCCGGACCAAGAGGGCCCAGGCTCGAGAGCTTAGTATAAAAATAGTATTTTTATTAAGTTAGGCTATAAATATACAACATACGAATTTTTAATAGGTAGGTACGTTATCATATTTCTTGAACATAAAATTATAGATTATTAACCAAAAATGTACGAAATACTTCTTTAGTGTTGGTTACTTAGATGATGTATTAGAGAGGGCCCCATCCTCTGAGGGCCCATCTGATGAGTTTGCCACGGGCCCCTGATGGTGTAGTTACGCCACTCAGGAACGTTGAAGAATATAAGCAAGAAAATAGTAGTCACTGTTGGCAATAAGGCGGAATTTCGATTGTTTAAAACACTTGTTAAAAAAAAAACAATGACATGATAGATAATTAGGTATTATAAATATAGTCAGCGGTGACCCAGTGGTGCGGATGGTTTTAGTAATTTATTTTGCATCAATGTGCTGTTGGGGTGTAAGAGGTTCATCAAGATCTTTGAACCAAAGCCAACTTCACCTGCACGCGGTGCACCCTGTTGACTAACAAACGAAGCTCTGGCGAAAAGAGAGGTAGGGAGCGTAATTGTAAGCTACCCGAATGGGGAATGTACCTCCAACTCACAGAATACCGCAGCCAAATAACAATTCCCTTGAGGATTGTTGTGTTCCTGCAAGTGAGTGAGGTCACCAGAAAGGAAGAAGATGCTGCGTTGGCAGCGGGGGTGGCGGCGCGCGAGCGATATTTTATGTTGCGAGCGGTAATATGGCTACGGTAACCGCTTCACATCAGGCTATGCGTATGCTTGTCTGCCAGGTGATGTAGTAAAAAATAAATAAAATAAATATTTATCACCGTTTTGATATTCATTATACGTAACATCGAAAATCTATCGAAATTTTCATAAAATTCATGTAATTATAAGTAATAATTATAGTGTTCACATCCTAGATAAATAAGTGTGTAATATCTACATAGGTATTGTTTACTCATTGTAATTGTTCCATTTCCTTCAGTTACATACCTTAAGTCTTCCTTAAATTTTGTCAGAACCAAGATGATATTTAGGTGGTCAGTTCTTTTAAGTCTCTCACTGTACACATCCGCTACGACCATTCCTGTGATCATACTGTAGATATTCAATCAAATCACACATATTTCGAGTCATCATTCTGCACTGCACAATCACTTTTCACCGTCATGTGAGCATGAATCTGAGTGAACTTTACTTCTATATGGACACCTGTCATGCGAGTTATTAAATATTTATAATGTAATTATTCAATTTAATGAAAACTGTTTTTATGTTGTTATGGTTAAAGTTTAAACCACACTTGATAGTGTGATTGTTTTTCAAGCTTCTCTACTTTCCTGTTGTTTGTATTTTAATTTATTCAAAGAATAACACACAGCACAGTAATATTACTGCTGAAAAACGATGAGACAGGTACAGCATCTGACAATAGGCCTTGGGTATTTCGTCAAAACGCTATTGGAAAACTTATCATGTTAATCGTAATTAAATTGGAAAGTTTGCAAGGGTTGATAAAATGAAATACATATTTTGAGCAAAATTAAAAATAATTTAAATTGTATAAATACATGAATATAGATAATTTTGCTGATTATGTTAAATTAATATGTTCATATTGGGTTACTTGTTATAATTCGGTTTGGGTGGTGATAATAGATTTCCACATTAAATTCTATGCTCTTTCATTTGATATGGCTATCAAATGAAAGGGTGAGCGAAGCACTGTGAGTAAGTGAATATTTTTTTTTTATCAACTATAAAAAACGCGTTTTATAAAAATATATTTTTATAAGGGGTTTGGTGGTTTTATTCTAAAAGAAGAGCGATAAATCCTTAGTGAAGAACTACAGGCCAATTTCGCTCCTGACTCACACGTATATGTTGTTATCAAGGGGTCCGTGATAGATAACGAACCGTGTCGCTCGTAGACTTGACAAATACCAACCACCGGAACAGGTTGCTTTTCGTAACGGCTACAGTACATTCATATATTGCGGCAGATTGTACAATTTGCCGTTCTGTGTGGCTTTTGTAGTTACGAAAAAGTCTTCGACCTCTTTGAAACTTCGTCTGTTCTGGAATCCTTACAGCGATGTCAAATAGACTACCGCTATATCGAGGTACTGGGATGTCTCTATAACGCTCCAACAATGATTCTCCGCGTCCATAACTAGCAGTCTAAGCCTATTCAGTTGCAGCGGGGGGTACGTCAAGAGGATATTCACCGCAGCACTAGAAGACGTATTTAAGTTACTGACTATTATTCGCTGAATCGCTGGAGGATCTCAGTCGAATGCTAAACAATCTCAAAGCTGCTTCTCGATCCGTGGGGCTGGAAACGAATTTTGACAAAACGAAATTTATATATAACTACTTTATCATCCCTAGCCCGATTATGGTAGCGAATGCGGCCATTGAAGTGGTTAAAGACTACATCTACCTCGGACAGGCCACTCAGCTGGGTCGGGGTAATTTCAACAAAGAAATCGATAGACGCATTCGACTGGGTTGGACAGCTTTTGGAAGGCTTCGGCAAATTCTCACCGCAGATATAACCCATTGCTTGAAGATTAAAGTCTTCAATCAGTGCGTACTCCCCGCTATGACCTACGGTGCAGAGACTTAGATGCTGATGGGCGGGCTGGTTCACCGGCTAAGGGTCGCACAGCGAGCGATAGAAAGGGCTATGCTTGGAGTTTCTATACTCTGCAGTGGGTACCTAGCACGTACCTATTCGACCCTGAAAACCCTGTGCTGTTTAAGAAATAGTGTTAGCCTTCCCACTTTTATGAATTTTATCCAAAGCTAACTTAAGGAAGCCTTTTTTAGGTATATTTAATTTTAACTAAATTTCCTATACTTTAAATCCCTAGTTATGTAGGTCCAATGGTTAGTTAAAGATGGGCCATGTTTTTCAAACGGGAGTAATAGTGGCGCTTTCCATAGTTTTATTTTATATACCGCTGAAAACAATTTCAGACCCGATTTTTGTAATCTGAAAATCAAAGCTTCGATTTAGATTACTTGTGGTAATCATCTTTAGATTGCCGTTAGAAACCCCGGTGGCGTCTCGCCCTCGCCTTGCAGTAGTGCCGTCGAAGTAGTGGAACATATAAATATTAGCGTAGTGGGTAGCACTGCCTATCGACAGTTTCACTATTGATAGCGTGCCAAGACTCTGCAGATTATTAGCTGTTTACAAAATTTTGAACTGGTCGAGTGTACACATCAAAGCGACGGCGGCCGCATCGCTCTGTATATTATTCGTTTCGTACATACCAATGTATTAGTAATTTAGAATTAGCCTAACAGCACAGTAGACATTTAATCGCATCATCAACAGTAAGACGCAGTAAATCAATTCCATAAAAATATTTGAAATAGAGATCATAAAGACACTTTTCATAAAGCCTTTTTTGTAATACTCGTACTATGTCTACTGTGTTAACAAGGTATTAATAATTATTTTTATAAACGTGCGTAACCATTTAAATTTTCTGAACATGAAAAGTAGGGAATGAAACAGAAAATTAAACATACCCACGAGAATAGGTTCAATATATAGGATCATCAAATGGATTTGGACTGAAATACTATTTTCAATTAAAGTTTATTTATTTTAGTGTGTCAGCAATCTTCAGCGTAAAATTCTAAACAATGTGCATACTCTGTTCTGTGTCTAAACCATTTTAATTCCACCCAGAGTGTTAGCCTATGGCATTTGCATTTACTCAGATGCGATATTACATTGAATAATATCGCCTCTGAGGCATTTACTTACCTCTCTATTTCTTAAATCGCGTTAATTACCTTCCAATAAATTTAAAAGCCTGTATACGAGAAGTATGGATTTGAAAATTAGGTATCTGTAATAAAATGTGTCTCTTGTTACTAATAAACTGCTTTAACGTGCTGAAGCCAAACTTATATCATTATTTTTTTCAGCTGCTGCTTTCTAAGGGCCAGTCATCGAAGCTACTTTATGTTAAGTTATTTACGTTACCCTAATTTATTATTTTGTAAACATTTTTATCGTTAATATAACTTTGACTATGTTAAATAAATTATTTGAAACAATAATATAGATATGTACTATATACAATTTCGATCTTAATGTCCTAAATTCTCGTACAAGATCTCAAAGACTGCAATAACATAGTCACTGCCACTGTCACGGTAATGAAAACTTGTTACATTTTTGTTTTTAATAAAAATATTCTTATGTATTCCAAAAAATAAAAAAATCAATAAAATATCTGAAAAGCCCATTTATTTTTATTTACATGCTCACGCAGGCTGATCAAAATGACTTGCTTTTATAGAGAACCATACTATCTACACCCGAAAGATGCTTACGGGATCCTATGTAATTAATAATATCATCCTTCTGTCGATCCGTGCAGGCGAAGGACTTTCTTCAGCTGAACATAGATTACCCTCTCTCTTAGAGCCCATTCACACGAGCGGCACGTTGCCAGCGGCGCGGCGGCAAAGGCAACTGCAGCCGTCGTCGGCAACAATCATCGACGCGTAGATGATATGCACGATGCTTAGCACGTACAGTTTGCCATCGGCAGTAAACTTGGTAGGAAATGTGTGTTGGTGTGTGTGAAGATGATGTAAAGATGTGAAATATTTTTTTTTATTTGGAACTTCCCAGATATCGGGACATGCGCGCACGAAGTTGCGGAGACATTGCGGATTTTTTTAAATAAAAAGGGAAACTGTTGCCGCTAAAGTCACCTTCATAGATCTTTATACCTATTAAAAATCTTTAAACATGATCCGTTTATAAAATCGGTTAGTAAAATAAAGTTCACTTTATTTATTTTTCAATACATTTGCTCGAAATGCGTACTTACGAGATCAGACAACTTGCATTGAAAGTCAATTTTCACAACTTAAGTACAATTTTTCCTTGCGGTTTTTTTTTTTTTTAAATTGTATTGTAAAATGTCGTACATCGCACGGACGTATAAGATTTACACGCTAATGATAGTAGTAATCGATTTGGGCCTCGTCTTCGGCTAGGATATACAAACGTTACTCATGTGTAAAAACCTGTACACTGTACCACATACAATTTACTAACTTTAAACTAATTACGGAATATTAAAGAGGCAAAAATACTTTACTTGGTAATTGATTCAGTTGTTACTTTGCGGAAGTTAAATTTACAGGCAATTTGATCTACACTACTTTGCGTGCTTCCGTCACCAGCGGTTCACTTCTGGTGCGCGCAAAGTAGTGTAGATCAAATTGCCTGACTTTACTTGATCCCTACTGCATATGTTCCCATGATGAATAATCTTGTACATATTACTATAGAAAAAAGAAAATTTCAGAAAGTAACTAAATATGTATGCTGTGAATTCTACGGTAGCCATAACACATTGTTCTCGTTGGTACCTAGCTGGTATCTGTAATTTTTGTTTGAAAGACATGAAGTATAGAAAAAATGGCGATATGTGATTAACCACAATAAAGGGATACTCAAAAGCAAAGAAAGAGTTTTTCACTTTTTCAAGCCACGATGGACATCTAACTTCGGCTTAGATTTATTAGTGGAAATTGTGATTATCTTAACAAATCCTGAAGCTCTACCGCTTAACCTGAAGAAGTCTGTTATTATAACTTAAAATTAAAACCTATTTTTAAAATCAAAATATTTGATCTGAATCGATTTCAGCTTAGGCGGTAGGGCTTCTGATCTGCTGGACATGAAGTAGTGTTGTTAAAGACATCAACGCGCACCTGTTTGTTAGCGGTTGTATTCAATCATTAACACATAACTAGAGATTTACCGACTAGTCAGCGTCTAGTCGGTAAAACCGACTATATGGCCATATTCGTAGACGGTGACTAGTCGGCGATTAGTCGGTTTAAGTAATAATAGTACTTAAATACATTTTTTTGTAAATACATACTTATAATACATATAAAGCACCCAGACCAAGACAAATAGACATGTTCATGTTTGTCTCACACATAAATGTTTGTCTTGTGTGGGAATCGAACCCACGAACTCGGAGTCGAAGTGGCCATTGCTAACCATTTGACCATCAACTATCATCATCACTAACATCGTTAGATGTCAGTCGTTAATCAAGCGGCCTTTGGGCGGCTTGAAAACGCTGGCTTCTACCTACCTTCAGTTGACCAGTGTGGCAGCGTTCGTTCGGTTTGGAACGATCGAGAAGAGACCTGAGCAGTGTGATCAATCATTGACGTACATATATATCGATGGAATCAATGGATTGACGATGATGACCATTACAATAAAGAAATGTTTGTGCAAATGCGACGTAAAACAAGCTGTCATAGATTTTGCTCAGAGGTGACAAAGGGGAGGTCAACTCGAGCACGTCCGAGAAAGTTACTTTTCTGTTATTCAGTGTAATCTAGGCCCTCATAGACTGGAAATATTGCTTGCAATATTCCTCGTTCCCGATGTTACATCGAATAATACTACATAGGGTTACTATTAAATGAGGAAATCTTGTATATAAATAAATATATATGCATGCCAGAACGATTTCGCAAACGAAAATTTACATAGATCTCATCTCAATTTAGACAAAATTTGTATTGTGCCTAAAAAAACTTTTCAGTATAACGTCATCTACTAACAATATTATCTGTCAAAATATGTTCGCTACTGATAGATAGGCACTACTTACATGTCATACTTATTACTAGGCATGATATTGGAAAAAGCGTTTCACTTTAAAAAAAAAACCCTGATGCGTAGCGATCGTAGCTGCCCAAAATGCGCAATCTATTCAGGGGTGATCTGTGGCTCCGTGGTGGAAAGTATTACCTGGAAAGTCGATATTTCGATGATCTCTATTCATCTATGTTGCTTTCTGCACAGTAAACTCTTATGTAAGTGAAGTTTACTTGAACCAACGTCAGTTCTGTTGATTCAAACTTTAGACGAGGTGAACGTGCAAGATATGAAGAAAAACCCTGATTCCGTCAGGAAGAATCTTAGCTATCTGATGCAGTTAAATGTCAGAATTTATAATTAGATAAAGTCTGACTGCATTAACGTATTATGCAATTATGCATCTATTCCGATATAAGTATTTTATACTAATGAAATTGGGGTATAGTGGCTCACCGCAATCTTTACAGCCAAAGCCTGCCTCGCCTGTACGTGTGCACATTGCTGACTGACGACGGGCTCTGGCGAAACAGAGGTTTGGTACAGAGTATTTGTAAGCTGCCCGACTGGGAAAGTACGGCCACCTCACATAATAATAACAATCCCATTAGTGTGTTCACAGGATTGTTATTTTACCGTAGCCAAATAATAATCACTTGAGAGTTATTTTATTCCTGCTAGTGAGTGAGGTCACCAGAAAGGAAGGAAAACGGGAGTTGCAGCATTTGCAGCGTAGGTGGCGGCGAGCTATCGATATTTCATGTTGCGAGCGTAACTGTATATGGCTACGGTAACTTACAATATTATGCTTGTTTACCAGCCGGCGTGTAGTATAAAAAAAATGGAGTGCCGGACCGTCCGGCACTCCATTTTTTTTTTGCCGGACGTGGAAATAACATCGTCGTGAAATAATTCATACCATAATCGACACATTTAGCGCCATTTAGCGCTTAGTTATTACCTTATAAGGTAGTGCATAATACACTTAGACATCTGTAGTCTATAATATTCTTTTTACACTATTTAGTTACGCACGCAATTAGGCATTTTGAATCTTTTTTGCAGATTTTCCACTAGAAGAGAAGAGAAAACTATAAAAAGTGGATGTTTGGCGGTTAAGGTGACTCCCGTACTTTTTTACCTTCGATTTATCGGCAGTGATAAAAATGAAGAAATGAAATGAATATATGTGTTTATTTCATAAATTTCAGTTTGTAATATAATGTTTGGCGGATAAGGTGTCTCCCGTACTTTTTTACCTTCGATTTATCGGCAGTGATAAAAATGAAGAAATGAAATGAATCTAAGTATTTATTTCATAAATTTGAGTTTGTAATATAATGTAAAGTATATAAATTTACACTATAAACTAACAATAGACTAATCTTAAAATACAAACCCAAGTAATTAAAAAGAAATAAGGAAAGAAAAAAAAAAGAAATATATAATTAAAGAAATTTAGAAATGAAATGTAAAACTTGGGTTCTCTTAACACGAAAGGACTCATATCACCATAAAACCATAAAAAAATATTACCGAATTTGTAATGTTGGTGCACTTGCGCAACTGTCACTGTCAATGTTGACTTGACAGTAGGTTGACATCATGTGTTGCCAACTTAGATAATTTTCCTCCAAATTGTCATTATTTTACCTATGAGATTTTTAGTACGCATTTAATTTATTTGCCGTTTCGCACAGTTTAAGAACGATATTAGGGTCAACAAGCTTGATATGCTCATAGTTTATGTGTACTATATACAGATAGCCACGTATGAAATCATTTAAACTTTTGATATTTGCGGTAAGCTCTAGGCATCGATTGATTTTTGGAATGATAATATGTATGACTATAAACTTATTTTACGAAAATCATCATTGTATATGGTTTTTATTTGTATACAAGCGGTATTTCACGAGTTTAAAACACGCGAGTTGCATGCGAAAAGACGCCAAAAACATGCAAGTTTGTAAAATTAGCCGCTTGAAGCAGATTTATATTCGACATGTCCAATGATATAATTAGTATTTTTCCCTGCGGCTATGTTACAAGGCATGTTAGAAAATTATGCGACATATATATATATATATATATATATATTTCTTAATTTATGATATTAACGAAGTAATTAATGTATCGAAATCGGTATATATCTCATTTATCTCATCAAGTCGAGATTTTATTTTAAAAAAATGCACATAAATAACATAATATCTGCACACACTCTATATCTATGCATTAATAAAATAGTAAATGCGCCGTTTCCGCGTGCAACACACCGCATCGCACGCATCGGGAGTGCGGGGGATATTGTTTGATAAGTATCTGCCATGCAATAATAGCGTACATGAGGAGCTCGATGGCGTCGTTGCGCGTGTCAGTATCAGTATAACCGAACACGCAAGATAAGCAACATCGATCGTAGCCGTAGCCTGTCCTGATGGGTTTATTTATCTCGAGCTCCTCCATGCTTCATAGTATATAAACGTCATATCTGCATGAGATTGTATGTTTAGTACTCATATTTTATGCAAATAAATACATCTTTATCTATCCAGCACAAATGGTAGACAACTTTCTGTCGAGTGGGAAAAAATATCTAGAGGTAACTCAAAATGAGAGGATGGCAACATTGTTTAGCGTTAAACGCTTGCTTGCTTTTTAAAATTGAATGAAAGAAAATGACAAAATAAAACGTTGAATGTTTGAGTTTGTTTGTTGTGATTAGACATGGGCGTTATCGGCAATTTTTAGTAACCGATATCTAACCGATATTCGGTTTTAATACCGATATTGATAACCGTTGCCGAATACCGGTATCAACGCTAAGGCTATATACCTAACTGGCAACTGCTATCACTCCAATACCAAATCACTGAAATCACTCACGTATCGTTTGCTAGCTAACTGTAGTTCAGCTACAATAAAAACCAAAATATCTTGAAGATCTATCATAAAAGTTCCAAACTAAACAGGAACTTATTTCCATACGCGGAGAGTTTATCTAAAAGCCATTCATAGGTCAATCTAAGATGAACCATTCGTTCATTTTAATTTGATGTATTAACGATTCAACTTATTCTTTATAGTAATGGACATAAGGTTGTGTTTAGTTTGATAAGAAGGTTTACTTCTTTGGACTCAACAACGAACGGTCGGCGATGAGTGCGTGCGTGAGCTACACCGATTAGGAATATTCGCTTCATCTCTTTCTTTGGCTTTGGGAATAGCTAAGTGGGAGTGAGAAGGCATAATTATTTTAGCTATCGCAGTTGCGCTAGCGCGCGCGACCCGCTGCCGCGTTTGGCTCTTGTGGTACGCTCTCGTTAGATATTTGATACCGGACCACCGTTACTAACTATTACAATATCGATAGTTATGGTTAGAGATATGGTAACCGTTTTTAGTTACGTTTTGGTATAGCGGACACATGTCTAGTTGTGATATTTTAAATTTGTTAAAATGGGTGAAAAAGTAGAAGATCAAATTGGCGATGTGGATATGAATAATTCTGCAATCACTTTTGATAACCTGACAATCTTGAAAGAATTCAGTAACATTTCTAATCTTGTAAGGTAAAGTAAACAATGAACTGTTCTATCAAATACAAATGAATTAAGGTACACGATTGCTTGCAGTGTATAATGCCCTATGAATATTTATAAAATAATATTGCAGGAATGAAGATTTCTTAGAAACAGTGCCTAAAGCCAAACTTAGACGTGTGAAATGGGTGCCTATGTTTAACTGTTTGAAACAAGGCATATTGGACGAAATGGTACAGGAATTGAGTTCGATGTGGGAATATGAAAACATGACTTCAAAATTAGAGACATTGGAGAAACAAAAAGAAAAGTTTGCAGACGTTGATTCTAATAAACAACTATGGTATGAATATTTATAATTTCTAGATATTTAACAAATACAGAGGACTAAAGTCAGATGTTATATCCTGAATATAACCATATTGCGATCCTACTACTGATGCTTTTGGCATTTGGATCTTGTAATCTGTGGTTAGTAGAATACTTTGCTAACTTGTAGAGCGTGTGCCTTATTTCGGCACTGCCCAGGTCTCAGATCTTGATTTTAACTAGACAAAAATTTGTCGTTAATTTGTCGAAATTTGTTGCCCAAAGCAAAAAATTTGTCGCTCTCCCGTTAAAGAGTTGTAAGGTTTTTTTTGTGGCAGCCCACTCGGGATCTATTAAACTACAAAACATAGCGAAGATATGATTTTCCCCAGAATTAGTCGTCAATTTGTCGAATTCAGACACCAAGTATCAGAATTAGTCAACCTCCTGTTAAAAAGTTATAAGTATTTTTTTGTGGCAGTGCCGAAATAAGCCTTAATTCGGCACTGCCGAAAAAAACCTTATAGCTCTTTAACGGGAGAGCGACAATTTTTTTCCTTTGGGCAACAAATTAAAAGACTAATTTTTGTCTAGTAAAAATCAAGATCTGAGACCTGGGCAGTGCCGAAATAAGGCACACTTGTAGAGCTTAGATGATCAACTTAAAATGTGTATCTATGTGAAGTAGTAGATGAACTTTTTCCTCGAAGTCAAACTATTTAGGCCAACTATTATTACTATAATGTAGTGAACATTATAAAACATTGATCAGGCCTCCCCAACCCATCTGGCCAGCGTGGGGAGTGTAGGCCAAATCCTCCTTCTGTCTGGGACAGATGAGAGAGGGTCGTGCTCCTGTAGTGGAGACTAAAATGACCTGACGATGATGATGATTATAAATATGCCATTATTGTACAAGGTAATTATGTTTGTATGTACACTTCAGGGATGATAATTTGGAAATATATTTCATCATATTCTGGACAGATCAGATGTTATGTTCAATCAAATGAAATTGTACAATTAACACTGTGACAAAATAAAAGGATGGCTACAGTTTATTTTTACCTAGCATTTTTGTAGAGGCTCTACGCATCACTAAAACTGCATTGAAAAAAAAACATTGCTCTAAAGAGAGACAGAGTAAAAATTTTGTAGAGTAGAGATAAAGATTAGTCTCTGTAACTTCCCTTGAGAATACAATAATATATTTTTAGGCCACTTAATCAGCATATTATATTGCTGAAAATGTGTAACTGAACAATATTTGGGGAAACAAGGGCAGTAACAGCAAAATTTACAATTTAGCTCTGTTTACTACAATTTTTTTTACAATGAGTGTAATATTTTACTGGTCTTTATCACTAAACAAAAGCAGTATTAGCATCTGTCTTCATACTCTGTTATTCATCATGTCTCAAATGGAAGAAATACCATTTGCAGGCTATAGGGCATGGTACTAGGGTGAGAAATAAATATATAACTCACCTTATAGTAAAATAGTTAATGAAGCCTATGGTTGCTTGCAATAAGTCTCACGTTGACAACTACAAAAATCATTCTGAGAAATCCTCCAGAATTTTTAATGCAAAGGAAAACCTTTCTGGAGCCACATAATATGCAACCACTAAAAAAATATATACATATAAAATTAACACATTTTGTCTAAAAAGTGGTTTCCTAACTGTTTCAAGAAAATCAGTTTAGTGGTTCTCGAAGTAGATGATGAGGTTTTTATCTTTGTGGGGAAAGATCATCCTTTCAGTCACAAATCTTGTTTATGTGGTTCTTTTTTAGTCTTTTGTAAATTCATAACATTATAAATGTAGATTATAAAAACACTTTATTGTATATTAGGGGAAACTACAGATTAAAAATTGTAACCTAACTAATTATTAGCTAAGATTCCTTTTTCAATGGGGGCACTAGTGCGCTGCTTAAAGCCTCTTTAAGAATTAGATAGGATGTTGAGACAGAAAATCATGTTGTATTACCATGATCAGTAAACTTGCTTGCTTAGTAACCTTTACAATTGGATTTCATTTTCAGGAGGCCACAGTTAGGTGACGTGAAAGCTCAATTAAAAGCAAATGATGTTGCTAACTTACAGAAACAAAAGATTTTATTAGAGTCTCTCGCCAAAGAGTATGAGACTAGAGTGAACAAATTGAAGAAGACTGTTACTGCTAAAAGGGGATACCTAAAGGCTTTACAAATGGATATTCAAAAATATCAAAGAAAAAATGAAGACTTCATTACAAAAATTAATAATAAGTTTGAAAATCATCAGAATCTAGTTAAAATGATGATGCCTGTAACACTGGACACTGATGATGATGCATGGGCTGAAAAAGTCTTGGAAATTAACAAATAAATTGATAATGCACAACAATATTATTTGAATAAAATTTATATTTCAGAAAATTGTACACACTCGAGAAAAAGTACAACGAAATTTTATTATAATAATTTAAAACTCAATATCTTCTGAAACTTATCATTCACTAGTGTAGATGAAAATAGAGAATAAGTTGTTAGTGTTCATTTAAAGTGATACTGAATAGTAGACCATGTAAAGTCTAATGTTGCTGCATCTTGTTACCAGCTACTACTGTTCACTATACAATCTGCTGACCAGAACATAGATATAATATTTTATGACAGCAACAAATTTCCTAAAAAGTAAATTTATAAAGCTCTGAATATAAATACATAAAATATTATAGTCAAAATGATATCCTACTAGCAAAATACATCGAAAGAAACTACATTACATTAGCACAAAAAAAAAATACAATGCATTTTTTAATTACAAGTAAATGTAAAATGAAACAAAAATAAACTTCTTAGTTTAAATAGTAATATTTATTAATGAAAATCATTTGACATTGTTAACATAGCTAAAAAATAAAATTGTACAATGCAAAAATCTGCATATAATTTTTTAATATTTAATAATTGTAATATATAGCAATTGCACTATTGTTGCGAGGACTACACTGTTCTACCACCTTTAATTAAAATTATATTAATTCATTCCGCGACTTGCTACTTCTGCAGACTGTGAGGAGAAAGCCTCATTCGGGAGATCATGCCAATCTTTCGATTAATTTTGAAATATCTACTTAAGTTATAAGAGTAATACTGAGTGCAAAATAATATTAATTTCACTGGGTACTTCACTTCCAAACGTAGCTAGGTGACGTATGAAGTTGTAGATGGAAAAAGACGTTTACTCTATGCTGCGCTGAAGGTAATATCATCTTAGGCCAGCTGCTCCACAACTGGATGAAGACAACTTGTAAATAAATACTAAAACGAACTCGTGACTAATGAAAGGGTTAATTTAATGGACGATTAATAGTTTTTGAGGAATAATTTTGTCTAATAAAAACTATAATTTTCAAATTAACAAATTATCGTCACTTATACGAGACCTATACATACTTTACATTTATAGGCACATTAGTTACAGAATAAACAAAGCAAATGTGCTTTCGATCCACTACAAATTAATAAATAGTAATTTATGAAAATGTAACGACGCTTCGTGTCCAATGTCCGCATCTTTAAGATTGCTCACCACCTCGTAAATAAACTAAACCAACAATTTAATACAACATCAACATGTAAGAACAACGTAACTGGTACAGTTCGATCTAAGGCCGGGACTCACGTCAGGGATCGAAAAAGCAATAGTCACTGAGGCATCGCCGAATAGCTCATGTCCGCGCAATATCCACAAAATGTGTAGAACTAAATTCATAAATTAATATCACTCACATTAATAATTAAAATTAAAAATAAGAAGGCACAAGCAAATTGATAAATAATTTTAACAATATGCGACATATTATTCGGCTATGTCCAAGGACCACACTAAACAATAATTATAATACATGATATAATTAATTATTTGTAGCATTCCTCTCACTGTGCAGCACACTGGATCCCAAACGTCAGTTATTTCTTTTTCGGAGGCGACCGCTGAGGTGTGGCTGGTCTCCCACTGTTGATGCCGTTGTATTGGTATTTCGCTTTCTTCTCTGATGGCTTCAATATCTACATCAACAGAATAATACTTTAGTATCTCAATCACCAAATTTTGCTTGGAATTTTTTTAGGAGAAAACTAATTTTTCCAGAATTGAGACGGATGAATGATAAATTTTATCGAAATTAGTATAACCATTTCCAAGATAATTGTGGCATATATGTTTATAAGTTAATTCAGGATTCAATTATTTCATCTTTACTGCTAGGTTCAGTATGTACATAAATAGCATAATAATATTCCATAACAGTGGAATATGCGTGTATGCGTGCGGCAGGGTACCGAACAAAGTGTTCTAGATTTAACTAGGAGGGGAGATGTGGACAGTTCGAAAGAGTGGCTGGAAGTTTCCGTACTGTATACTAAGTACTATTACGTCTTATGCTGTGCATGGTGCATTGGGTCAGATAAGTTGTCTTCCATCTCTAGACATGTATGTTTTTAATTAAGAATGTCTAAATTAAATAGAAGTTTAGAAGGAACAACTAATAACAGTGAAATCAATGGTGAGGAAATCATTGGTATTTAGGTGTACCACTGCTTGAGAAGTAGTACACATAAATTTCCTACATACATTGATACAATGATTTCCTGTTTGTTTGTTGACACAGTTACAGTGAAAAACAACAGTCTCAATAACACCCAAGAAGTAACCCTGTTTGGATATAATGAACTCTACACATTAGGATCAGCTGAGGTTTAACTATCGAGATCCTGCTATAATTATTTAAGTTTGACTGTACTAGTAGAGGTATGGTGTGTCTGAAGGAGTTTTGATCCCTTACCTGGAACGAGCACATAAGTGTTTCATCAACGGACATCATCCCGCCGGCGTTGTCGAACTCGCCACAGTAGTTAGGCGCCGAGAATAGAGTCACAAGTTGCCGCTTTGCGAAGAACTCGTAACCATCTTCTACCACCTGAATAGGATAGATTAAATTTTTATTGATTTTTATATACCCTTTCGTCGCATTTGGTGCACTAGACGAAAAGTCTATTTTCGTCGCGTTAGGGTCATACTCGATTTCGGTCAACTTCTAAAATAGACTCAATTACTTAGATTATGAATTAAGACTAAAGGTAATAAAGGCTTTAAAAAATAAATAGTATACATATAATGATATTTATTATATACCACTGGAAGAGTGCTAAAAGGCTGGCACCCGTGCCCCCCACTGCTAAAAGAAGAAGAAGACAATAAAAATCAAAATATTTTTTATTGGCTGCGCAGTAGACACCTCCAGTAATCTACCTCATAGGTGACTATCTATGAGGTAGATTACTGGAGGTGTCTACTTCCCCAGTCAGGCTAGACATGCCCTATCTCTGTTTCACCAGAGCCTCGTTAACTACTCGGCAGGCCTCTTGCACGTGAAATAGGCTTAGGCTCTAAAGATGGTAGTGAACACCTTACACCCCTAAGTTTTAACTATCTACATTCCGTTTTACGTATTGCGAATTTTTGCTTACGACAAGTGCACTTGCACCCTCAAGATCCTCTTTGTTTATTGCAAACGAGGCTCTTTTGAAAGAGACGTTGGGCACAGGAATAGCCGCAAGGGGGCGACTGCACTGTCCCTCCCGGCGCCCATGTAAAACGGAATGTTTATAGTTAAAACTTTGGGGTGTTCAATGTTCATCTTTAGAGGCTACGCTTATTATACGTGCACGTAACCTGCAGAGTAGCTAACGAGGCTCTGGCAATACAGAGATACGGCATGTCTAGCCTGGCTGAGGAACTAGGCACCTCCACCAATCTACCACAAGACTGCAGTCAATAACAATACTTTTGATTTTTATTGTGTTCCCGAGTGAGTGAGGTTACCAGATGTGAGAATATTCTATATTAGCAGCGGGCATGCCAGGTTGATAGCACTCTTCCAGGGGTATTTAGAAGACCCGTTTTCTGTTTACAAAGTAGGAAGTAAAAACAATCTGTCAGTATGTTACTAAAGTATGACATAGCTTACCTGATGCGCCCGACAAATCAAATCCAAATCGTGTCTGTTGAGGAATTTACTGACAACGTCAGGGCCAAACGTGAAGGACACGCCACGGTCGTTCTCGCCCCACCCCTGGACATCTTTGTCTGGATCCGACCACAGTAAGTCGCAGAGTAAACCTGCAACAATATAATAAGCTATGTTAATTAACCTTTTAAACGCTTTACTTAATATCACTTGTCGTGCCCCCAGCGCCAGGCACAGTAAAACGATAAATAAATACCTACAACTAATAGAGATGTTCAGTATATATATCGATATTGGAAATGCATCTCTTTCGAACGCTTACAGTTTAATTTAAATATCTTAACATATGGAAAGCGTTACTTTGTAATTTAATAATTTTATTTATAACACAGTAGAACCTCGATAAGTCGAAAACCTCTAAATCTCGAAGAAATGTTCAGAGGCCCGATTCTCGTAATGAAATTCCCAACGGCACCGGAACGACTTGGTCTCGTCCCCCTTTGGTTTATCTATTTTACAACGTGCCAGAGAGGGAGCGGGCGAAGTCGTTACGATGCCGTTGAGAATTTTATTACGAGAATTGGGCCTCTGTTCCCTTCCCTTCAAACACCAAAACCTCCATTACTCGAAATCTCAACCCTCTATTAGTCGAAATAATCACTGAGAATTTTGGTGTGTAAGTGGTTTATCAACATCTTTGAACCAAAGCCAACTTCACCTGCACGTGGTGCACCCTGCTGACTGACAAACGAAGCTCTGGCGAAAAGAGAGGTAGGGAGCGTAATTGTAAGCTACCCGACTGGGGAATGTACCTCCACCTCACAGAATACCGCAGCCAAATAACAATTCCGTTGAGGGTTGTTGTGTTCCTGTGAGTGAGTGAGGTCACCGGAAAAGAAGGAGATGCTGCTTTGGCAGCGGGGGTGGCGGCGCGCAAGTGATATATTATGTTGCGAGCGTTAATACGGTTACGGTAACTGCTTCACATCAGGCGGGCTGTATGCTTGTCTGCCACACAACGTATTATAAAAATAAAAAAAAAGTGAGTCCCTCCAAGCCATTTTGGTACCTATTTTCCCTCCATAACTCGAAAAATTACTTGTATTAGTAAGTATTTTGGTAAAACAATGAAACAAAAGCGTATAAAGAAAATTGTATCGATGACACTTATGAAACACGTATAATGCAGCACAACACTAATGGAAAATTCCAGAAGGCGGCACTCTTTTATGACGTCAGAAGCGAGCGTGTTTCTCCGCTCGTGGCTACAGGAATACATATAACATTCGTTCAAAAACATGCAGACTAGGGATGGGAATTGTCAATTCAGTTTTGTTCATTCACTGACAGTTTTGGGCTTTATTCATTTAAAACAAAATAAAATAAACTCATTTATTTCTACAGTAACAATTGCTTTATTTGTTTTATAATAAATAAGTCAGTATAAACAGAAATAGTTTGATTTATGTGGATTTTTGTATATGTCAATCATTGTTTATGCCCCATCCCTACTAACGGAATTTTCCGGCCGTGGCGCTAGACATCAATACACTTTTCTAAAAATACTATCAGTAATTTATTTAACTTTAGACATTAATTTTAAGTCCTATAATAAAGAAACTTAAGTGTAATCAATTGTAAATAATAACTTCATTATCTATTTATCAAGTAATGAACACTATTTTTATATAATACAGAGCTATTAAACACAAAGGCAGATTTACTGAGTAGTGGTATTTGAGCGTAAAAATCCGTCCTTGGCGAAATGGGCACGAAAATATTTGGCGGATTAATCCGCTCGTGGCGGTTAAAGGGTTAAGTAGGATTTGATGAACGTTCGCATATTTCCAACATCACATAAGTGACATGTATGCTATCTATTATAAAGGAGTCCACATTTTCTATGTTAGGTAGTAACCCTTAGTAACTCACATGAAGAAAATTACATAACGCAAGGAGTCGCTGGTAACCCCAAATTATATTAATAATTTTGAATGCATATTAAATATATTAAGTAAATAAATCTATTTTAAATGCTTTTATTATTATTAAAGTGATTTATTAGTTATTAGTTCTATAATATTTAAAAAGTATCTAATTAAACAAAAACAATCTAAATTAAAATAAGTATCAAAAATTAACAATTTGTACTTTTATAGTCGCTTCTGGGAAATTGGTTTATTGTTGACTAACGTATGATATTATATTGTAATATCAGCGGAGCTTTTCCCGTCGTTTTATATGAGAAAACCAAATATCACAGAATTGAGACGTTGAGATTCCTCCATAAACCCCGTGTTTACGGAGGATTGCATAGGTCTAAAACGGGTCCATATTGGCTCACCTAAAATTTTTTACCCGAAATTGTTCTTCATACCGATTTGTAATCCGAATGATCACTCTTCCTAAAGTTTTCATTCATAGAATTTGCAGTACTAATACGTTAGTACTATTACTTATACTGTGGTACTACCGACGATGTCCATAACAGTCATGTTTCCGAAAATTGTTAATAATATGACTTACGTAAATATATTTCAACTCCTACAGTTAGTTGTATTTCAGAATGCTTTTATTCCTAAACATAATTTCAATATTATTTTTACCCTAATTTGAGAAACGCCCTAAAGTCGCCTCTGGCACTCGCTGGCCGCTGCCGCGGCACGCTCGCTCGGCTCCTACGCCTAACCTAACCCGCTCGCCGCTTCGCTCCTCGCTAACCTCGCTTAGGTAGTGTATTTTAAACATATGATAATAATTATGACAATGGCTCCAGAGAGTCGGTCAGGGCCTTCGTCTCCGGCGTGTCTTCATCGGTCGGAGTGTAAACACAAGAAGGCCCGCAGGACTCTCAGCTCTGGCTTGCCTTCATTGGCCGTCCAGAGAGGAGCCGCTAGAGCTATATGCTCCAGGGGTGGAAGTGTTAAAGGGCATCACGCCGCGAGTAACTAACGTAACGGAGAAAGCGCAGCACACCTCTCGACATCCCCGAGTCACTCACACCGGTGTTGCCCCCGGCCGTTTTCCTGGCATTTCGGGGGCCCATCTAGTGAGTGGCAAGCCATCGCCTGCCGCAAATAACTAGCAATAAAAGCAGTTATGGCAGGCGTCCGTCCCTTTTCTGTAATAGCCCGGTATTTAGTTCACCCAGATCTCATCTCCATAGCCCATTTATTTTCCATCACACTTCGCAATAGTCTCAACGCCTGCTGAGACCTGCTCATAGGTATGTCGTTCTATTGACATATCCTGGAGCGGGTCACGGCGGGCGATTTATCAAACTTCTCAAAGGGGCCTCTACGCGTTGGATCTATATCCCCGCGCATGCCTATCAAATGACCGGGCTTGACCCGTGATTAAAAAGCGATGACAATGGTATAATTGGTGTTTTGTAAAAAGAACTAAAACTGTAAAAGTTACGCAAAATTAATTTATATAATGTTGATAATAAAAAACAAACCTAAATAAAAAAGATATGACTTTGAATAATAGTGTAAAAGACCATGTTGAGAAAATATAGGAAAACAAATAATAGTATAATAGATGTTTATTGCTATTATGATTATGAAGTTGAACGATTCGGAATTATTAACATTAGAAACAGAGTAGGTAGGAATTGTGATTGTTACGATGAAAAATGTTAGAAAGAACATTTTCGCAATTCCAATTATCGGAGTTGAAATTTTAGTCTAAAACACCCCTATATTGCGAAGCCTTAGCGAGGTCGCCGTATTACTCTATATAATATACATAAAAAAGTCTCATGTCACAAACAAATGGTCGCATTCCTCTGAAACGGCACGACCGATTTTTATTATTTTTTTATGTATATTTGGTAAATATGATTATTATCATACTTACCAAATATACATAAAAAAATAAACGTAAATTAAATTTCATTCTGGTAGGAGATAATTTATAGGTATAACAGAACAACGTTTGCAGGGTTAGCTAGTAATATAATAATAAATGATTAGTACATATTGTTTGCTCATTGGTCGATGTATAACAATGGGATGTTATCACATTAACCTTCATGGATAGCCAATGGCTGGATGGAACTGTCAGCTAAATAAATATATAGGAAGTTGAGTAGACGAATAAATACTGTTATACATTGGCGTACATGTATGTAATTTTTTAGGGTTCCGTAGTAAACAGGGAACCCTTATAGTTTCGCCATATCCGTCTGTACCTCAGTCCATCCGCGGCTTAGCTTAGACTATTCATACTAGAATTCTGTGGTATACATATAAATGACGCTGACAAAATAATAAAATAAAATTTTGAGGATACCTCCCCTACACGTAATGTGGAGATAATATTTTTCCATGGCTATCCTATCTCTCATTCGGCTCCATTTTTTCGTTAATTTAAAGAACTAATATTTGTTCGAGTGAAGTGTGCCCCCATTTCTTCTCTGGCATGCTTTACAACCTAAACTTGACTGATTTCAACATCAAACGAACGAACGAAACGAAACGAGAGGTGTCATTAGATTCGTCTTACCTGGGAGTTCAATATGACGTCCGCGGAAAATGAAATTCGAGGATAATAAAAAAAAAAGATGTTAAAAATTTTGCAGTCGGGTTTTTTTTTATTTCAGTTAATAATTTCTTGTTTCAATCTCTTTTATAGGACCACAGATTTTTTTCTAACCACGTCAGGATGACACTGGTGACAAAATATACATTTGGCGTCCCCTAAAACTACCGTGCCTCCTGGATGCTATGCACTTAGTAATTTTTTTCTCCAAATATGGTTTAGCTGCACTAACACGTTAGCAGTCCCCATGCAAAATGTTTCAATTTCCTTATAAATCACGCATATTAAATTAATTCCATTCGATCTCTATAAGCCCATATTAAGTCCATAAATACTCGTAGAAATAACGTAATCTACACAAAAATAAAGTAATCTACACAAAAGTAAATCGTATTAATATTGTTAATATTAATAAGAAATCGTAATATTCAAGGGTTGTCTCAGAACTTTAAAAATAAGATATAAATTTGAAGAAGAATAAAATACATAATAATGTTTCAAAGGTCACATTTGGTCCCTGCTTTACTACTTGGGGCTAAACAATTGTCAATTTTACACACAAATTATAATTCAACTGTTCTACAAGAACATATGAACCAATAAACCATTGCCAGTATTTGAATATTCGTTTATTATTTTTGAACGAACATATGTGTGAGTTTGTGTGACAATAAGTCAAGGAATGTCTTGTCAATTATTTAAATGCTAACTAGGTAACAATATAGTCAAATAACCTTGTAATAACGTAATAAATTATGCAGGCTACATTTTTCTATTTTCGCATACTAGAGAAATAAATATCTTAAAGATTTTTTTATATAACTAAGGTGGAAAATAAGCATAAAACCTGCCTGACACTCAATCCATGAGCTATAATGATTCAATCCAATATCTAATATAATGCATGCCATTATCAATGGCAGAAACCTTATTCTGATAAATATTCATTCATTCATTCAATAAAGGTTATTCTCAGTTTCGAAAGAAAACTTATGTTATCTATTTTTACACTAGGATTTACCTGTATCTGGAACATCAGTGGGTCTCATTATCCGCCTGATTTGCTCCATGCCCTGCAGGTCAGGTGAGAGCCCACCATGGCAGCAGAATATCTTCTCATCAATAATAGCAGCAATGGGCAGGCAGTTGAAGCAGTCCGTGAATGTCTTCCACAGTTTTATATTGTACCGACGCTTACACTCATCATAAAATCCTGCCAATTAAAATAAAATGCACTTTATAACGAATTTCTTTAGTTAGATATGTAATTAAGGGCAAAACATATCTAGAGCGGGTGCGGATAGGGACAGGAGTACGACAAGTCTAATTCGTTGTATTTAAATGGACGCCAATGCACTGCGTTAACCGCCCCACGGCTGACCTGTATATGTTTGTTGTACCTGTAATTAGATTCGCTGTACTACCGTCCAGATATGCGCCCGTCTCGCAACTACCCTATGTATGTATTGTCATTTAACCTTACAATAACTTTATACTTACCATAAATACGATTTATGCTGGCACACTCGTGATTGCCTCTGAGTAGAAAGAAGTTTTCTGGATATTTTATTTTGTAAGCAAGCAGGAGGCATATGGTCTCAAGTGATTGTTTTCCACGATCCACATAGTCACCCAAGAACAAATAATTAGCCTCTGGCGGAAAGCCACCATATTCGAACAAGCGTAGTAAGTCTGTGTACTGGCCATGTATATCACCTGAAATAGTAATTAAGCACTGTTAAAACTACACTACAACAAAATTATTGTTGGGTCAACCCAATTTTTGTATCAAACTCTTGTATTAATGTCAACATTTTGACAACAAGAGTTTGAGTTCAGAGACAAGCCCCCTTATTGCAATTCAATAATTGAATAGATTGCTTATTCATACCAATGAATAAGCGACTCTATTCCATTTGAAATAGAGTCGCTTATTCATTGGTATCAATAAGCATTCTATTCAGTTATTGAATCGCAATAAGAGATGGTGGTAAGGGGGCTGATCTTCAAATGTCTTCTAAACCTGCTGAGTTGCCAACTCAGCAGAAAAAATACCAGTGTGCTTTGGTACATGAAAATTATCCATGAAACAACATGGTTGTGATTACTTATAATCTTTATAATTGCGTCCTATGTTGCAATGCTATATTGGGGGTTCAGGAACCTTACCAGTCAAATGAAGAAAAACACATCAAACTTTCATCACAATCAGATGAAAGGCAGAGGTATCCGTAGAGGTGGAAATAACAAACATCAAATTTATTATATAAAAGAAGATTATGGGAACATCAAGATCACAACAAAGAATAATTGTATTGTTAAAAAAAACACAAACTAATATTATTTTTACCACAAATTTTGAGAGGTGCCTCCAATTCCAATAATATTGGCTGTTGCAGGAATATTTCCCTGGATTTGGTGCAGAGCCCGCGCACCTCGGACTCTGACATTTGCACCGTCTTGCCCGGTCTGCATCCTCGAACTGGAACAATTGTTCATAGATTAACTGCAGTTTATTTTAGTTTTTAGTAGTAATTCAACAAAATGTTGAAATACCAGATAAGTGACAAAATGCAAGATACTTATCATAAGGATACTTATGTTTATTTTGAGAGGACATGTAAATGAGTTACATTATTATCAATGCATCTCAAAATCAAGCACACAATCAAAGAGTAGCTTCAAGCAATGGTCAAAATGCATACTCTAACTCAAACATGTCACAAAAATGAGATATTATTATCATGATCGCTTTTGTGCTGCCATGTGAACATCTTTGTAATAAATTAACAAAATACAACTATTTAATACATTAAAAAACTGACAACAAAAACTGAAGGACTAAGTTACCATAACGCATGCAAAATACCATGTGAAATTGCAATTTTTCAAGGTATTTAGGGAGTCTCTGAGACTTTTACACAATTCCAAGCGACATACACATGGGCTCACATACACAAATGTAAAATCAACAAATTCTATTAATTTTGAAAACCAATTTTTCAGTAAGCAGTATGTAATACAAATTATACAATGCAGATTATCTTTTATGATATTCCCACATCAGGCAGTAGTGTCAAAACAAATAGTATATAAATGATATATTTTGCTTTATGAACAGAATAATAGTGTGACAATGACACCTTAATTTATATATGTGTGTGCTAGAACAGAGCAAATCAGTACAGCTCTGACTGATATTGAACTATAAATAACATTATTTGTTATCAAGCTGTTACATTGTTCTAATCAAAATAATTACGAAAAAATGATAAAATCAATAGCAAATAAGACATTTGAATTAATAAATTTAGATTATATATGTTTAATCACAACAAGACAACATTAGACATGTCGAAATTGCCTTCTTTGATTCCTGGGTTAACCAATTTTCTTAAAACACATAGGTAACTTTTTTTACTACATAACATGAAACCTCTGCATTGGAATACCATCTCTTGGGGCTGTTCACAAAAGGAAGAATAAAATAAAGAATCTAGCTCAATACTTCCACAATAACTTTGGTGTAACCATACATTCTCCTGAAAAGATGTCTTTCAATTTCCCTTTTCGTCTCGCCGTTTCCTGCTGCAGCCTGTATACTGTTGTAACCCATCATTAAGCAGCGTAATAAAGTGAAATAAACATGTTTAAATCAAGTAATTAAACCATACGACTAGCATAACAATAGGCCCGTAAAGTGTTCCATGCTATGAAGTCTGACATCATAGACGGTGGAAAAGTCCCGTGTAAATTCGCTATTGAAAAATAGTTTACGCTTCATTCCTAGAACGAAAATAGCTATTCGCTACGTCTTTAAAGAGCTAACATCAATTGAAGAATCAGATAAGAATTGAGGATAATCGATTTATTTATGAGTTTGACGTTTCTATACCTCTACATACTCAGTGAAATAATTACGCAACTAAGAACATAATTAGCTTGGATCGATTAATCTAATTTATAAATCTGAAGTTAAACTATCAAATACGCATTAAATTAGATAACAAATAAAGCTTTACCTTCTAAAAGTCTATGAATTAGACTGTCAACATTGAGTTCGTCAGCCATATTTACTACACGAATAATTTACGTCAAAAAGTCAAATCTTTCAACACACACCACCATCTTCTAGGGCATGAATGATGGCAACAAATTTGTTTGTGGTTTTTATGCGTGCGTTTTGTTATTAATGATGGAGTGTTGGTTTAGTTGAGGTAAACATTACATTATATATCAGAACATACAAATTATGTACTTATGTTATTTAGTTAAATTTGTTATTATTATTGTTGTTCCTTATTATACCTAGTTTAATTTCGTCTTAGGTGATACGCTGCATAACAATAAATACCCTCATTCCATTTTGCAATATTATATGATGCAATAACGAAACGAAATTACTAAGAGAAGAATGGTATTCTTGGTTCTGTCGATGGTATTAGAATTGTCTTTGATATAGACTTTTCATGAACACCAAATGAGCAGCAACCTTTAGAAAACCATAGATCAGCCATTTTCCACAGACAAATATTTTTTATTCTAAATTGGATTTTGCGTACGGTCAAAATGTCGCTGTTCTTGATTGTCAAGCTATTTTCTCATCGTAATGTGCCGTTCTGGCGCATAGTATGTATGAAACGCGGTGCTTTGGCGTGTGCGTTCTATTTTATTTTAGACAAGACTTGACGGCTGATTACAAAAACTTCATGACTCTTATTTCGACTTTGGTATACCATTGCTTCGGTTTTTCGTAAACAACACGGGCAAAACAACGCGAAAATTCAATGAAGTCAGTGGAAAATCTCTATATGACGGAGTGAAAACTGTGGTTATTGCTTCACGGATACAGTAACAGTTTTTTCACTTTATACCAGATGGAAGAGAAGATGGAGAGTGATCATAGTGTTAGTGGGTCTAGTAGTAGTAGCTCGGATACTTCTAGCGGCAGTTCGGAAGCCGACGAAGAGGTGCTAGAATCTGTTCGTATCTTGGGACAAACCGTAGAAATACCTCAGGAGCTCTGTGAAGACTACTCTGTTTTTAGAGAGTTCCTCTCTATGAAGACTTGGGAAGGTTTAGAAGACAAACACAAAGAGCAATTAAAACAGTATTTGCCAAATTTCCCGGAAAACGATGAAGAAGAGAAAGAGACAACAATCAAAATGCTATTTAATCATGAACCATTTCATTTCACATCACCTTTTGGTAACTTTTATAACAATTTAAGGCAGGGCAACTATAGACCGGATATAGCTAAAATGCGAAAATTCTTGAGGAAAGCAAGAGCTAAACAACAAAAACATAAGGTATATTATTATGTTTATTTTGTATATGTTCCGAATAATGTGTATTATTTTGTATAACTAGTAATATGTCATAAACATTCTTTATATTGAAATGAAAACATGTGATTATAACTTTCAGATAAAGTCTTATTATACCAAGCTTCTGCCGGAAGTGTTGATATCAAGGGAACATTTGCTGGCTGCGGCTAAGGCTGCTCCACCAGGACCCACTCCCCGTTTACCATTGTTACCGCCCAAGCCATCTTCCAAGAATAATTACAAACCTCTTTACTTGAGAGCTAGACAGAGGTATTTCGAGGAATTAGCTGCTATCCGCAGTGAAGTTGGTGGTGATGAGTCTGATGATGAAAACTATCCTGATGGGCCGCCAGAACAGACCATTAGGAAAAAAAAACAGGCATCTGGACAGGTTAGCATAGTAATACCAATTTGAAAGTAATTTTTAACCAACGTCAAAAAAAGGAGCAGGTTCTTAATGATTCTTTTCCTAAATATTGCTAAAATTAATAATTAGTAATTTTCAATTCTTATTTTCCAAAATATTGTAAATTATTAAGTTTTTATATATGTTGTATTGTATAATTATATATCACGAGATGAAATGCTATTTGGTTTAGGCAACTTTTTTAGCAATATCAATATATTACAATATATAGAATTATAAAAATATGGTGCTGATTCTGAATATTATAATAACTCAATATCACCAAAAATGTTGCTTAAAGCAAATAGCCTTTCACTCTTTGATATGTAAAATAAATAATTAGTTTAGATACTTATTTATTCTAAATTATGATAATTTTAAATGCATGTATGTTAAGCGGGTTTATGAAGCACTAGATTTTCTATGGAATAAACTTTAAAGCATGATCAATGCTTCTGGTGTTGCAAATAGGCCATAGGCTGTGCTGATTGCTAACCAACAGGCAGGTTGTACACTTGTTTGCAATCCTAGTCATTAAAAAGTGTGTCTTCTTATTAATTTAATTTTCATCCACAGTTCATCAGCAGTGATCCTCAAATGCTCATAACTATGAGCATTTGAGGATCATAAGTTTGTTACTTTTATAAATGTTCATTTCAAATCAAACATTATACATAGCATTTCAACATTTTTTGTTAATAAACTTATAAGGTACAAACTAATGTACAAACTTTAACACCAAGCCATATTGACTCCAATGATGTATCAACATTTGTTTTGTGGTTCACTATTACACTGGTTATAATACCACATGTTTATATGCCACTTCAAATTTACTATTTTATAAATATTAGTTTGAGAATGTTGTAAGATGTTATGTTTTCTACTTGCAGACTAGTGACAGTAATGTATCTGGTACATTGGGTGGCTCAGACTCCTCACAGCTCACTTCATTGGAGTGTTTGAAGAATGTTCTTACTGCACATCGCATTCGCCGAATACATAGAGATGTAAGACTTTGTTGTTGAATAAGTAATGCATATTACAGCGCTAATAAATTACTTTTAACATGATATGTTATAAATTACAGAATCATCCTGAACTTAACACTACAGGAATAGCTATAGAAGATATAAAACAAAGGGTAGCGCTTGTCAATGGTGCTAAAAAACTAATGTTTGGTGGTCAGAAAACAGATACCCCTATACAGAAACTAAGAAGAGGACCTAAGAAAGAGAAAATGAAATCACAAGAATTGAAACCTATTAAGAAAGGCAAAGATGATGCATTACAGGATAGTGTGGAAAATAGGCCTTTATTGCCTAATATAAAAATAAAGTGTGAGCAGGAAGAGTCAGATTCTGAAAGCTCATCATTTGTTGATCCTGTAACTAGTCCAAAGTCTTCTAAGAAGCTTTTAGAAATTCAAGATATTAAGCAAGAAATGGATATGAAATATCCAAATATTCCAAAGTTAGTATATTTAGTAGTATCTATAGTATATAAATTTATTACTAATTATTACAAACTTGATTCTTTTATAGCATTTTAACTGAAACATGCTCGGATACAGCTATAGGCACTCGCCTTACTGCCGGCGATGAGACAGAAACAAGTAGAAACTGTATGTAAAAGTCTCACTTCAACAGCACTGGTTATATACATATATGCATCTCTTTCATTCAGATGCAATCTGTGTCTATTGTTGTTTATTGAATGAGTTTTTTAATAACTCATTCAATAAACAACATGTTAATAGTCAGTCAAATGTCAAAATGCGGTCTTCTGTCTGTTACTGTAATCAGGATATTTCACTGATGGCATATCTATGTTAAAATAGGGTTACGATGGGATTGATCTCTATGTGTACAAGGATCGCTAAAATAATTTTAATAATTCTAATTAATTCCAGCATTAACTATAATGATCCTAAATTAGAGTGTGTCATTAAGCAAGAACCACTGGACCCTATGTTACCAAATCAAGCATCTAGAATTTTACAACCTGTTCCAATAAAACTGGAGGATTTGGATGGAATTGGTAAGTTTGTTTCGTTTAAAGACCGAATCTGAAATTATGCCTAAAGATGTGCCCGATTGAAGAAAAAAAGCTTGCTGATAGTGTTTTACAATTTTTTTTTGTGTTTCCTCATTTCTGATTTGAAATTTTGTATTTACATCAGATTGTTTTTTGCTTTACCAAGTTAGACTACCTACTGATACTAGTTTACTTTATTATACTGTAATAATCACTTCTTCATCATCATCATCACTTTTTATTGCTCTTGAATTTCTAATATATTTTAGATGCAGACTTAGAAGAATTAGAATAAAATTGTTTATCTATTTTCAGATATGATGGCGTTGCCGGTGGAGTTGGCAGATGACTCTGGAGAAGTAATAGCAGTAGAAGAAACAGGAGTAGAGAAGAGTGAAGAACAACTGATGGACACAGATGAGTCCCTGACAGAAACAACTCATGCAAATTTCTTGTCATTAGTTCGGGCTTTGTTCCCAGCACGGGCTGCTCATCGTGCATCAAAACAACAGCTGCATGCAAGGTGTACTGCAGTCATGAAATCGCCCATAGCGCCGCTTAATACTTGGTACAGCTGTGAGTGTTGGATTTTTTTATTTATGTTATTAAAGTAGGGTACAGTCCATGAGGCCTAAGGTGTGATTTGTATCTGTAACAGTGATAGGCTGTCGCTATCGGAACCAGAAATGGATGGCAGCAAATAATCGAAAAGCAGTAAATAATCAATTAAGAACAGGTACATGGTGGCCAGGGCTTTAAGCCTACATCATCATCGTCAGTCATTTTATATTATCCATGTGCTGTGCAGTACAAAAATGAGAATCTAATCTTAAGCCTCAGGGTCTGTATTAGCCCTTGCCATCACTAACATTGCTAAAGTAATAAAGTGACACTAATATTGTATGTAAAGATAACATGACAATTTCCTGACGTCTTTGGATAAATTGCTATTTTACCTCATTAACAACAAAATCATTTGTCAAAGCAATAAATGATTTAGTTAGTAGATATTTTTTTTATTATTGCTTGATGTAAAGAATGGTTATTGTCTTTGTATAAAAATGCCATTATTGTTTGCAGTATCCGATGATTGGTGTGCTGAACTGGACTCTGCTTTGGACTTCCTTGCGGGCGAAAGGGGGCCCCACCCTGACGATTTTGTACCATATTTACAATTCATGCCGGAAACACAAGTTAGTCATTGACATATTAGTACGTAGCCGCTTTTTATGTTGGTTAAAATTTTTCTTATGCTAGTACTTTTGTGATAGTAATTTGGGGTGAGAGTGGCTCTTTACCTTATATAGAGCTAAAGCTAATCGCACCTGCATGTGTCGTGAGTGAGTGACGATTTCTTGCTTGACCTGTATTGTTGTGTACCATAAATTATTGCCTTTGATAAATATACAGGTATTAAACATTTCTGCTGACCCTTAGTGGAATATGAGAATGTGAATAGTAAAGTTGAAAAAGTGTATAGGAAAGCCTATGTATTTTAATGTATGCATTTACAAAAGTACAAGCTTTGCTTAGTTTGGGTCTAGATGGAGCTGTGTAATATGTCCAGGAATGTTTAATTATTTATTATTAACATCGCAAAATTCACTACAAATACATTCAACCGCTGGAACATATCCCAACAGTGTGATGAGTATGTAGTACTATTATTTACTTATAATGTGGTATGAGTCATCAAATAAGGTGATAATAATGATAATGTTACTGTATTTTTTTGAATACTCTGATAATGTTATAAGTATAATATGTATATGTATGTGTAGATGTACCAGTGGATAGGCGCTGGACGTGACTGCGACGCTTTGCTTGGTCGGCTTTGTGAACGATGGTTGCGTGCCGCATCGCCTCCACCGCTCTCCGAACCCGCACCACCCAGGTAAACAATTATAACGTCTTAACATTGTTGAGTTTGGACTAGGACTAATTAAAAAATTGGTTGTCTGTAAAGTCGGTTTATGCACGATAATTTTACGTGATAACGTCATTAGAAAACATCGGCCGATAGAGTGGAAGAGAGATGCATCACAAACTGAACGCTTAGGCCGATCGTGCCTGTCGCTACGCTATCGCTTATTTGCAGGCTCGACTCAGGCGGAACGTGACAATGAGTCATGCTTTTACGTGCGTGCAGCTGGTGTTCATCGATTTATAAGACGCTATCACGTCAAAAAACAAGTCTTTCTGTCTGTTCTCTATGCTTCACGCATAGACTATTCAATAGATTTTAGCATTTTTGATAAAATTTTAAGAATGATTGTTTATAACCAAGATCGAGTAAATAGACTACTCTTTATCTCAAAGAAGGAAGCAATTTGCTTGGTATTGTAATATAAATTGTATCCTCTGACCAGCGTGATGGATTCAAATGATACATTGTTCAAAGTCAAATGTTTAATTGCATGACTAAGTGTATGAATGATCTTAAATTTATAACATAGCTACCTTCGTCAGGTATTGCAAAAACTTGAGGCTTGATTGTCCACTTACACATATCTGCACGTCAAGCATTTCGTCATAAGTACATATGCGAACTTATTTATAAGTTGTATTTTTAACTGCAAATCTAAATAAGTAAGACTTTATTTTGTTACCCCGTATCGCCTGAGATGTCTAGCATCTCAGGCTATGTACGGCGTTAGTGATTCAAAAAGAACGCGAATGCGAACCGATTCCCAGGCGGTGACATGATATTATCATGGTCATGGAGGGCACTCTAATAAGCGTCGACTGTCTGTTGTTAACGCGCCGCTTCGCGTTCGCGGCAGGATCGCCTATGCATGACGCCGTGTTTTTTATCACTCGCATTTCAACATTTTCAACGATGATAAGTGGTACAATTTCATGCTGAGTATAAATATTTAGTTACTAGAAGTTATAGACATTTATTACATTCCATTTGTATGCAGATACCCAACTTCTTGGGTAGTCCGGACGCCTACGAATGCAGAACTAGCCGAATTCCGCGCTCAAGAAAGGCGGAGATATGCCTCAGCTGCTAAACCATTCACATACGTGCAACATGGGTAAGGGCTTTTATAATTTTTACTTTTGATAATTGAATACCTATTTTATTATCATATTTGCTAAAAACGCTGATATGTTTCTGAGAGTCAAATCTTAATAGGTGGGGGAAAAAGTCTTTTCGCATTATAGTATGTATGAACTTGTAATAAAATCTCTTTGGTTATACCATTTGTATCTAGCAGGTTTTGATATCTATAAAAAGTTTAAATTTTAAAAAAGATAATTCCAAATTCAAATTAGGTAAATGTGTGATTTTCATTTGTTTTTTTTACTGTCAAGATGAGTGAATCTAACGAAGAAATTCGATACATTTTAAAATTTTACTACAAAAAAGGTAAAAATTCAACGCAAGCTGCGAAAAAAATTTGTGATTATTATGGACCTAGTGCAGTGTCTGTGAGAGTAGCACAAATTTGGTTTAAGCGTTTTCAATCCGGAAATTTTGATGTCAAAGATGCACGTCGCTCTGGTCGCCCTGTTACGGATAAAATGGATGCCATTTCTGAAAAAGTGGAGCAAGATCGGCATATCAGTAGTTACGACGTAGCTGAAGAACTAGGAATTGACCACATAACAGTTTTGGCGCATAAAAAGGTCGTGGTCAAAGACCGGCCAGGCTTCAGAGACTCTGGCGAAACCCGGGTTAACCCGCAACAAGGTGATGCTGTGTGTATGGTGGGATTGGAAGGGAAGATATTCATTATGAGCTGTTACCGCCAGGCAGGACTATCGATTCTGAACTCTACTGTGAACAACTGATGAGATTAAAGCAAAAAGTTGAGAGAAAGCGGCCGGAATTAATTAATAGAAGGGGTGTGATTTTTCATCATGATAACGCTAAACCTCACACATCTTTAGCCACTTAGCAAAAATTAAGAGAGTTTGACTGGGAGGTGTTAATGCATCCGCCGTATAGTTCTGACCTTGCACCTTCTGATTTCCACCTGTTTCGGGCTCTTAAGAATTCTTTAGGCAATGTCAGGTTAACATCACCAGAAGACTGCCAAAACCACTTGTCGCGGTTTTTTGAACAGAAGTCCCAAAATTTCTATAGTAATGGGATCATGTCTCTACCTACAAGATGACAAAAAGTTATCGAACATAATGGCACCTACATACTTTAGTTAAATGTAAATAAACTTTATTAAAAAATGTTTTGAATTTTCATATAAAATACGAAAAGACTTTTTCCCCAACCTAATATGCTACATACAATAAAGCGAATACGCTTTATTGTTATATATTTATATCTGACAATAGTCAGAAAGAGTCGGTAAAACGGGAAAATTTTTTTTTTCATAAAAAAGTATAGGTACCTTCATGTACCAAGGCCCGGAGGCAAAATAGATATTTTTACTTTCATGTCATTATAGAGTGCCGACAGGCAATCTCGCACTGCGTGGCGAAATAACTATATGAGTATATTGCATCCTTTCGTACGATTCGCAGCGTTCAAATTCAAACAGTATAGGTTTATGTGTCGCTATGTGAACACTTATATTTTATTAAATGGCTGTAGGGCTCTGGAAACAAAAATCTGGAAATTTATCTATATATCTATCTTATTCTCGGCTTGGAACATTCGGATTAATTTCGACGGGAATGTTTTTGTTCCTCCATTACTTGTATTAATTCAGCAGTAAAACCGATAGTGGAATTTTACTGCTGTTTTACACGACTTTTCGGAATAACTCGACAGCCCCGATTTATACAAGTGAACACTTATCATTTGTATGTTACACAGATATCGAGCAGTGGTCGGTCCTTGCGCTCGGGCGTCGGCACTGAGCGGTTCTGGTTCTTTGCTGGTGGCGGAGCGGCCGCGGGCTGCCACGCTGTCTGCGTTGTTACGGGACGCTATATCGAGGCTGCCCAACGGGGAGGGCACACGACACGACATCGTTACGTTACTCAAGTGAGCTGCGCCTTTTTTTAATGAAACATATTTTTTTAGTTAATTATTTTGTACTAATAGAGTTGATAATAAAAATGATGATAGAATGAAAACAAAATTTTGAATTATGCTTTTCTAAAACCGAACACAAACCATTTCGGAAAATTTAATACATTAACTTTTTACTTTTATTATGAATTTTAAATAAATAAGACATAGGATATTAAGTTGTTAATAATTAAGTTAAGATGTTACTAATGTTACCATCTCCATGTAATGAGAAACGAAATAATTGTTGAGACTGTTAGTGGCATCTCGCTCGCACAGCCGTTAGTTCTTATATTCCGCTAGGTGTACTTTATGGTTGAGTCCCCTACTGAACAATATTAGTCGTAATTGTTTTGACCAAGTAATAATTATGTTCTGTAATGTAGGGATTGATGTTTATTATGTGTACAGGATGTCCCAGTGGATAACGCCATGCAGTGATCAAACATTACTGAGTGCAGTTTCATCCGCGCTGGATCGGCTGCATTCTGCGAAACGAGACCCCATCGTCAAATATGACCAAAGGACTGCTATATGGACTTATTTACACAGGCATAGGTATATTCATCACCACAGTATTTTATCTATGAAAATAAGAAATATGTGTGAATTATATAAAAACTACTAGTAGACCAACGATTTTGAAGTACGTCATTCTTTAACGGTGTGTCTTCTAGATGTCTTCGTCGATTGACTGGTAGGAAAAGGTGCGCTGAGCATTCTCTAGGCTGTGGTAGTGCTATGTACAGTATCGATTTTTGAATGTGGCAAATGGCACCAAGGGTCGTGGTTTAGACTTTCGATCCCTATACAAAACATACATTTGTGTGCATACATGTGTTTGTTTCTTAGATTTCGTTGTTTTATATGTATTATAAGCACGTTTTTACAAAAAAAAAGTGTTAAAATGTGGATATGAGTTGTCCAGTACACATACAAGCTTTGCTTAGTTCGGGATCAAATGACGCTGTGTAATTTGTCTAGGAATATTCCGCACTATGTTTTTCATAATGCCGTTGAAGTGGAGTATAAGATGCAGAAATAATACAAAATCGGAATCGGACGGAATGGACTTGTATCTAGGGCCGTATTATCAATAATAAATAATATGTATTTTTGTGTGTAGGAGTGAGGATGAGTGGTTGAAAAGCAGCGGAGGCCGGGGCCGCGGCGCCAAGGCCTTGCTGCCGCCGCCGCCCGCCCGCGGGGCTGCGCCCCCGTCACAGCCCCACCCCGCGGCCGCACCCCTGCCCGCTGTTAGTATACTAGAGTTAGACAAAGTGCATGTAGACAACTTTTGATCGAACAAGTATTTATTTGTATGTTCAAAGTCTATGTGGACATACAATGAAGTCTATTATTGCTCGACAAAAAAATATTTCAAAATACACATCAATCGATTTTTCATTAAAAAGCTTGCGGCTTACTGACGCACGTATTAACTAAACAATAATCAATCTGCGATATCGGTCTCGGGAAATAGATCGACAGCAATTCACAATTACAATCGAAGGTCTGTGCACTTCATCAAGAAACAGTTTCATTATGTCAATATCGTCGCTACTACGCAACTCGTCTAGACTGTTTTCAGTTAAAAGTTGTAGATATGCGGCGGGTTATGTTTTTTTTTGAGACCATCCTATATACTTTTCATTTGTTTTTAAGTTTCTGGCCACTAAAATTGTAACTTAGACACAATTGGCAGAAAAAACAAGATATATAAAACTGGCATGAAACATTGCAGTAATGTCGCATCCACTTTGTTCCACAGGTGGAACTAGAAGTCGGCAGTGTAGAAGAGGTGATAGAAAACGCTTCCGATAGTGATGTTGATGTTGATGACACCGGCGTAGGCTCCGCTTCGACGCATCTCTCCTCGGCACAACTGCTCATGCAAGCTCAGTCTAGCCAAGGAAAACTACAGCCTCAACAACCTCCCACTGCTAAAGCTAAAGGAAAATTAGTCGCTATGCCACAAAAACCTAAAACAACCATTCAAGCCAAACAAACAGCGAAACCTGCTTTAATGACGCAATCGGTTAAACAAGCGAATCTCTTGAATCAAGTCAAACAAGCGAGCTTGATGACGCAATCCGCTAAGCAAACGCAGGCTCCGAATCAAACAACAACAGTCTCACCAGCAAAGACTAACCTCACTCAATCGCCTAAACAGCCTAATGTTGTTCAGTCCACCAAAGCTAATGTGATGGCACAGCCTATAAAAAGTAGCGTTGTAAATCCAGTACCGAAGCAAACTGTGCCGAAGCAAGCTAGTATTATTCAGCCTAAGCCGAATGTAGTGAAGCAACCAGTCCAGTCGCCGAAAAATCTAACTGTGACTCCAGTGGCTAAACAAAACATACCTCAAGTTATAAAGGCTCAAGCGGTCAAGCAGGTGATTGCCCAGGCGAGTCAAGCCAATCCTCAGTTAGTTCAAGCACAGAAAACTATTCCGTCTGTAGCGGCCACTCCTCCGCAGAAATCTCCGTTGATAAAACAACGGCCGTTGCAGAAAGTTGAGGCGCCACAACCGCAGGTACGTACTGTGAAACTTCAGTTTTTTTTGGTATTACTATCGTCTTACCATAATTATTCCACTACTCATGAACAGCCTATTCTCGAAATCAACTAAACCCACACATCCAAAAGTAAAATTCTTTCTTCCACCTAGAATAGCTCCTTGTCTATATGCAGATCGATAATTAACAAATGTCCGCTTAGAATAAGGAAAAGAAATTGCTTGCACCAATCAAATAGGATATTTTATATCAATGCGTGAAGTGTGCATTTGTTTATATATATTTCAGATATCTGTTACGACTGTATCGAGTCCTTCAATTCCTGCCCCTATCGTGGTCGCTACTGTGGCAGCTCCTGTGCCACAAACACAAACTAAGGTAACTGATTACTGCAGCACTGAACGTCCAATCATTGTGTGCAGTATATTGTATGTAGAACTTTTTTACACGATTTTGTCGTTCCGCAGCGACATCCTTCTCTCTCTCACTTGTGTTGAGAACGATAGTGATGGCTAATAGCAGGATGTGCCAACATTTCGGTTGTAAAAATGTGTATTTTTTTTTAACAAATGATTTCTAAATGTGATCGGGTGAAGGGTACTTCCTCACCTTATTCACGCGTGGAACGCGTCTATAGGTTATGGTGACCAGTTCAGATTAGGCCAATGAACCTAACCATTGAAACTATACTGTATAGAAAATGAACTATAGAGGAGATTTGCCAAACCAAGTGGGAACAGAAACGAATAACGACTGCGTCTCCGCCTAGAGAGAGACTCGTCACCTTTACAACAGCTGGCTTGACCCGCTGCATTAGATGTATTATATGTGTACATATAATAAAGCAGTAGACTCGCCACCTTTACAACAACTGGCTTGACCCGCTGCATTAGAAGTATTATATGTATACATATTATAAAGCAGTAGAAACCGCGTGTCAGTATATTTTTCATAAATTTTGTAATAAATAAAAGAGTATGATACTCTTTCATTTATTTATTACAAAAAAGATTATTTTTTTGTCGATCTGTCTAAACTGACCTAACTTCAAATAACATATATATGTTTAAAGACTTCATTTAACAACAGTAAGCACGTGCGTAAACGTCCATGTTAGTATTGAACTGTGGTGCAATCGTTTGCGCCCGTGTCCGAGGTAACATGATTCAGATAGATCGAGAAAAAGAAAAAACTTACTTTAAGATTAGATAGACAAAAAAAAAATACAGAGATTGGAAGTTACAATATGCAATTGTATAAATATACTAGACCACATAGGTTATAATTTGTCATTCACTCATTTGCAGCCTAATGTCCCTAGGAATATGTTAAGGGATGGGTTTAATGTTTCGTGAGCATGTGTGAGTGGTATGGGTGTATGAGAGTATGTGAGTTTTAGAGGATGAAGAAGAGTTTGATTTGTTAAATGGTACATGTTTGCGTATGAGTAATATTTTGGTCTGAAATGTTGTTCTGTTATGTTGTTTCATTAAAATCTGATCTCAGTGTGTAAAGATATTGTCTTTTAAAGTAATTGAAATTCGCCTCTTCAAAAATGCAAAGCATGTCACTAAAAAGGTTGAAATTATACACGCGCGAAGTTGCAGGTACTAGCTAGTCAAAAATATGAATTCCAGAGCAATTAAAAGTAATAACTTACGCAATGAATGTTATTTTTGCCAGTTGGTGGCTGGCACCCGGTCGTTACTCATTCGGCCGCCCGCTGCACCCACCACGGTCACCGCGCCGGCCTCCACTCCTACTACACAGGTTTGTTATTACTAACGAATGGGTTATTGACGTTTTATTTTCGATTCTGTGTATAGGTATAAGATAACTATGTATTGGTGAAAGAGTTTCTTCGACAACATGAATATTTTTCGAGATAATAATATGATAACTTGAATATCACAATTATGTACTTTCCTATATATATATATATTCCTGTGTATAGATTATATTTCCTATTTTGTATGAATAGAATCAAAAATATGTACGACAGATATGTTACATATTTGTTTTTGTTACTCTTCCTTTTTAGTCTTGTGCTTAATCGGACACTCTTTAAGTGCGCACTGTAATAGTACAGTCCGATTAATGTACTAGTACACCTTAATAGTACTATTAGTACCTATTAGTACTCAGAAATGTAGCCGATAATATAATCATTTAACAATGTAAATTTGGTAATTACAAGCGCTATATATGTATAAGATTTTCTATGAATAAAACACACGGCGCTGAAAGCGATTTATACCAGTGCAGTGCGCTTACCTCCTATCTCGCTTACTCTTACGATAACATTATATGCAAGACGCTTTATTCTTTGTCTCTCGGACAGACCACAGACAAGTGTTTCGGGCTTGGATAACCTAGTACACTGTACGAATAGTCCGATTAGGTCCGAATAAGAGTTCGCGTTTGGTAACGTTTCTTTTAGTAGTGTCAAGTACCGTCACCTATTAGTACCTACATAGTACATGTACTACTCAAGACTATTCCTTTTACTTTGATACGTTTTTCAGCTATGATCTTTGGGATGTCTTCACTTGACTGAACAGTTTTTTTATACTACGTCGGGTGGCAGACAAGCATACTACCCGCCTAATGTGAAGCGGTTACCGTAACCATATTAACGCTCGCAATATGTAATATCGCTGGCGCGCCACCACCCCCGCTGTCACCGCAGCAACTCCTTCCTTTTTGGTGATCTCACTCACTCGCAGGAACACAAAATCTCTCAAAAGAATGTTATTTAGCTGCGGTTTTCTGTGAGGTAGAGGTACTTCCCCAGTTGAGCAGTTGACAACTACGTTGTACCTTCCCTCTTCTCATAGCCTTTTTCGCTAACCGGCAGGATGCACCACGTGCAGGTGAGGTTTTAATTAGCTCTAAAGATGGCGAGCCACTTACATCCCAAAACACAACTCTTGTGGAACCACAAGGGTCAGGCCTTGTGTCATGCATTTTATTTATAAACTTAATTTATAGTCTTCTAGAGAGGGCAACTACTAGTAGATTTTTTGTTGTACAAATGGATCAGAGCCAATATTTGTGTTTTGTTTTTGAATAGACGGCTCCAGTGTCGAGACGAGGCGTTGTCAGAGTGCTGAGCCCGGCTACTCCATCATCAGGGAAGTCTCTTATATCGCCGCGTGCTCTCATGCAGCAAGGTGGGTATTATAGAGATTTAATTACCTATTTGTCTGTTTGCTTCTCACTGTGGATACGTGCTATTATGCTAAATGTGCAATTTTATGAGTTATTAAAATACTATGGGAGTTAATAAATAATCGTGTAACAGTATTTTTTTATTCGTTGTGTATTTAGCGAATAATAAATTTTTCTGCCTGCCGCAAAGCTGGTGCCACTCGCACCAGCTTTGCGGCAGGTACGTCCTTAAGAGATAGCATTAAGAATGTAATTACATAGTTTTGTGTTAGGTATGATGTTATTTCTCAGTGAAACATGTCGGCCACATTCCATGACCATACGACGATATGCGACTCGAAATTTATTACTAGTGTAGCGATGCAACACAACTTAAAAGTTACATTGGTGTTTTCTTATGGTTAGATTGCTTTTACAATACAATACTCTTTATTACACCAAAAACAGTAAAATTTTAATAATAATGACTTATCGCTTGGCGATCTCTTCCAGGCAACGTTTGGGTAGAAGAGACATGAAAATAAGCTTTTATTAGATGACTTTACAATTGCGTCGGTATAAAGGTCATTCTCATTAATAATATACATTTTTATTTAAGAATAAACATTTTTGACTTTGACATTGTATTCAATTCGAACTGGTTTCACAATTTTTGCTGATGTAACTTCTAAGATGTGTCGTGCAGGTTGTATTATAATCAACTTCGCTTTCAAGGTGTTATGTTTTATTTCAAGTTTTTATTACGTCCAGTTGTTCACGATTCCCTTTTTTTAACTGTAAACAAATTATTTGTACGCTGTTTCTGTGTTATAATTTTTCAACATTTACCTTGTACAGGTACTACAATAGCAAATAAGAAACGTCCTTCGATTGCAAGCACTACGTCAGTTACAACGATCGCTCAGGTTAGTACAAAATATAACGGTTCCGATGCGTCAGAGAAGTTAAGTTCAAGTGCATCCAAGGAAACATATTAATTAATTTATAAAAATAATTCGTTCATTGTAGAACCAATGTAGGTACAAAGCTCAGTAGAAGGGCAATAATGGGTGTTTAATTTCAACGAAGATATTTGTCATAAGCCTTACTGATAAGAGTAATATACAATAATAATTACAATTTCAAGAGTCGCTGTCATCAGTCACACATTACCCGTAATTAATTCTGCATGTAAGACCATGTTATGGTAGTTCTATTACTTATTATGTACTCTAACTTGGGACTTGATTCATTGTGACGTATGTTACAATCCATTCATATATCTAATTAAAAGCATTCAAATTATGCTGGAAACAACACGAAACGAATGGGTGCACGTAGTTTTTTTTTTGTAGACGTGTCTATTGTGTCTTTGAAATAGCTAATCACATTTCATGATTCATTTCCAGCTCCACCAGCCCATAAGCATACACCAAAGTGTTCTAGTTTTTGTGAAGTCGTTGAAATCAGAAAAAAAAAACGATAGAATACACCGCGTAATAATTTACAAGAACATTTATTAATAAGGAAATTTTTATATTTAATTATATTTATATATATAGGAACTATTAATTTGTTCAATAAATCGAGAACCAGTGTCTTCATTGTTATTTTTTCTACCAATATTTTATTGTGTTTTTTTTTATTCCAGAGTACGAGTGTGACGACAGTAGTGAGTAGCTTGCCGGCGGCAGTAACGTCCACGGCAGCGACGCGGACCGTGCAGCTAGCGGGCGGGCGGACGGTGCAGTTGGCCAACCAAACGGTCCATTTGCCCGGCGGGCAAGCCGTCCAACTGACCTCTGGCCACACACTGCAACTCTCCTCTTTACAACTGCCTACTCACAGTGTCCGCCTCCCTAGTGGACAAACCGTCCAATTAGCATCCCCCCAGACTGTTCAAGCTGTCCGCGCCGTTTCGACCACCACTGTTAAAAACCCAAGTCCACGAACACTCCAATCCTCTCCAACGATCAAAAACATACAAACGGGCCAACCGACAGTCCAAATACCCGTCTCCACAGTACAGTTAGCCGGGCAAACTGTGCAGATAGCCGGTCAAACGGTGCAATTAGCCGGCCAAAGCGTTCAATTGACCGGTCATACTGTTAAATTACCGAGTGGTCAAAGCGTCCAAGTGGCCAGCCAGGGTGTCCTTCCGTCACAAAGTGTTCAGTTACCTAGTGGTCAGACAGTTCAGTTAGCTAGTGGTAATGTTCAAACCGTACAACTAGGATCAAATGTGCAGTTATCTAGTGGCCAAAGTGTTCAAATGCCAAGCGGACAAAATGTGCAGTTGGCTTCTCAAACAGTGCAATTAGGTGGACAGACGGTACAATTGGCGGGTGGGCAAACTGTTCAGCTGCCGAGTGGGCAAACGCTTCAATTGTCCAGCGGGCAGACTGTTCAGTTATCCAGTGGGCAGACTTTGCAACTAGCTAGCGGTCAAACGGTGCAGCTGGCCAATCAGCAGACGCCAAAATCGATAGCTCAAGTTGTAAGAAGTCAAGCTTCAGGAGAGAAACCAGCTCAACCAATAGTTGCTAAGCTACTAACTAATGCTCAGGTAAGTTCTTTTTATTTTATTTTAAACATATTAAGATTTTAAATTTGTTTCAAAGCAACTGTTCTATGCTATTATTATTTATTCTATTATGTACAGGTATTTTTTTATTATATGTATTGTGAATTTATGTAGTTATAATTAGTATTCACAGAAAGGAATAGTATCTACAGTTATGTAGAGATGACAGGTGATAAAAATACTGCGCCGAACCCATCGACCTACCAAGAAATGGACGACGGGTTTCATACTAAACTCACGAAAAATGTGTCCGAATTTAACATGTCAAAGTGTATAGGAATATAAATATTATTGTCATATTAATTTAAGTCGTATTGCTTTATCTTACTGCTTAATTTAGCTTGCAATACCTTATCACCATACGCAGCTTCTACTGTCACCGCGCCATTATCACCTTATGCAGCTTCTAACGAAAATTACGCGACATACGAGTTCAGTGGAGTAGACTTTGTTTATTTATTTTTTTCGTTTCTTTTATTTGTTATTATAGAATTCATTATAAATAGTGTTAATATAAATATAAATGAAAGTAAACATTGAAATTATTGCTATTTCTAACAGCATTGGGGCGTCAAATAAAAAACATTTTTTTATAATCTCGCAAGTTACCATTTTTATTTTTCTGTTTGTATGAAGATTGTTGAAGATACGAACTAGCTTAAATTTAACACATTTATCGAATAAATCATTTTTGGCCAACTGGTAACACTTTACATTTACACACAGAATCAAGAAAAAACGACACCGAAACCAAAATCTAAATACATTTTTATGCAACTAAAGTTTTATTATTTATTAAATTGTAGTACGTAATCCATACTAATATTATAAATGTGAAAGTGTGTTTGTTTGTTTGTTTGTCCTTCTTTCACGTCGAAAGTAAAACGGATTGACATGTTTTTTTTTTGGAGATGCTTTAAGGCCTGGAGAGTGACATAGGCTACTTTTCATCCCGGAAAAACATCTTATTCCTACGGGAAAAAATAAAGTTAATAATCATTTATCCTTCTTTTACATTGAAAGCAACCTACGTACGGACATTATTTTTTAGACGGGGATAGTTTACGGTCTGGAGAGTGACATAGGCTACTTTTTATCCCGGAAAAACCTCTTAATCTCATGGGATTGCAGCTCCCCTGGACCACGCGGGCGAAGTCGCGGGTAACAGCTAGTAACCTATAAATAAATTGGAACTTTTTTCCGTAACCACTAACTAATAATTATTACTATTATTATTGATGCTTCCTAAAAACATAACGAAAAAAAAACTTGCAACTAAAATAAATGTAGGTATTATTCCATGTTATAAAAATAAAATACCTAACCAAATATCTCTTAGATAGAAAAAAAAAACATATCAATGCGACTCTATAGAACCTGTTCTTAATGTTTCGATCGCACATGGTAATCCAAACAATGGCTATTGACGTATAGTTGTCTTCTTTCTATTCATTGCGCATAATTAGTAAGAAAGGGACAGGTATATACGTTAGGTTCATTTTGATTGGTTTACGATAATATTTTTACAATAAATTCAATTTTAAATAAATACTACTGTTTCTAAGCAAACAATACACATAAAATGATAAAACACTAGTTTACTTACTGAAAATATGATACACCATCCTCTTTTTTCACTTTACTCAAGTAGTTTTTGCACGTTTTCACAGCACAGTACGGCATATTGGACATGTGCGTCGTATGGCAGCTAAAAAAAGACTGGCGCTCGATTGTATCTCTTTTTACAATTTGTTTCTCTTTTGGTTCGGACACTAATTAGGGCCTGACCCGGCGTCCATTTCTTGGTAGGTCAATGGCCGAACCGAAATAATGGGAAAAAGACAAGCGAATAATGACGTTTATCATATATACAATACAGTCTGAATGCCTGACTGATATAATGCTTTATTACACTGTGGCATAGGTGTCTCATTGTAAGTATTGATTATGTGTCTTGTACCCTCCAATCCATCTTCACAAAACTGCAGTTGAAACAGTTTGCAGAATATACTGTAAATTACGGGTTAGCAGAGGCGGGTTGCAGGGTACCTCAGTGCTTACAATGAGACCGAGGGAATTCATCCTCACACATTAGAACTGAAGTGGTCCCGTACTGTGCGGTCAGGAGAGTACAGAATGGGGTTCTTCAAAAGGGGCGTGAAGACATTTTTACAGGTCGACATCGCGCGTGTGTCGGTAACCCTGTTGTTATAGGCGTCCATAGGCTGCAGTAACTACTTTTCATCAGCCTTTATGATATAAAAAAAAACAAAGTCTAAACTCTGTCAATAGATATGAAGACAATAGATATGAAACTCATGCTCCAGTGGGATGAGTATGTATTGACTAAATAACATGATGACGAAAAAGAGAATAAATTGCAGAGTACCTATAACAGATTGCATGTGAGCTAATTGTCACCGGTAATATGTGCAGGGTCAGATGATATCCCTGGAGGGCATGGTGGGAGGGTGTCGCCCGCCTGCCCTGCAGCAGTTACAGCAGTTGCAGCAGTTGCAGCAGCTGCAGCTGGCGGGAGCGCCGCGGCCGCGGGCGGCGGTGCGGCTGCTGTCGCCTGCGAGGCCGCTGCTGCTAACTGCCGCCAAGCCGCTGCACAATATCATATTGCAGGTAATTTTTTTAAGTCATATTCCCATCGCTGTGTTAGCCAAGATTTACAACATGCTACCATCAAAGTGAAGATGAACAGTAATGTGCGCACGGTAATAAGTAATAACCCACTCTGTCAGAAGAAATTATAAAGCAATGTATAGAAATGGGGTGTATTATTTTAAATGAACCATGAGTTTGCTAACAACTACAGCACAGGGTTTTCAGGGTTGCCAATTTATATAAACGTATGTAGTTTATATCTCAGAGACCTAAGAACATGAAAAAAAATCGTAGATAAATGAGCGTTTGCAGTGTTTATTAATTTTACCCGACAATTATTTGTATTTTTTTATATAAAATTAGAATATTTTTTCTTGAGCTTGTTTTATGTTTTTTGTTCTCAGCAAAGTGACGGCAGTGCCATTAGAGTAACATCAACAGGGGGCTCCACGCCGACTCAAGCTATAGTTTTAAGTAATATTGGTAAGGTTCTATCATTAAAAAATAAGATGTAGTGTATAGAAATGACTTCTCAGTCGGACACTCTTGGCAGAGTGGTCGTGATCACGACCGAACCGAATTCACGAAGACATGGGCAGGTCACTACGAATAGCGGCTCCTGTTATATTTCTCCATTTGGTTCTGTTGGAGGCATTGTGGGAGCATTCGGACATGGAGGATTTTGTGAGAGTCCTAATTAAATCTCCCCATCTGGTTGGAGAGCGGCTGCGGTGTCTCTTGCCTTTCACCTTGCCTCGGACTACAAGACACTCCATAGAATTTTCTTTTCGGGTAATATGCCCGAAGAACTTCAGTATACGTATTCGCACAGTCGACGATAACCTTTCTTTAATATGAAGTTCCTTTAAGATCGATGCATTGGTTCGGCGAGCAGTCCACGGAATTCTCAGTAGGCGTCTCCAGCACCACATCTCCAGGGCATCGATTTTTCTCCTGCCCTCAAGCCTCAGGGTACATGTCTCAGCTCCGTACAGAAAAATTGAAAAGACGAGACTTCGCATCAGTCGCACCTATGTGTTTTTAGTAATTCTGTGATCTTTCCAAATTTTTGCGAGCGTTTCGACAGCAGACCGCGTTACAGCACAACGCCAACGTATCTCATCTTCACACCCCCCCGGCATTGGTGATATTGTAGCAAAAGTAAATGTAGCTCTGGACGACATCACAGTTGGCGATAGAAATGACAGAATATTAAAAATATTTTAGGGTGGATACAGCGTGAACGATGCCTTTGTCGTTGCTAGCGTCCATAGGCTACGAGAGCTGCTTACCATTAAACAGGTCGTCTACAGGTTTGCCATCTTACTTGTATAATAAAAATACTACGTTCTATTCTTTTTATGTACAGTATTTTTTATTATTATTAATAATAACTTTCATTAGGCGATGCTGTGCGCCCATAATTTATAATAGAGATTACACATGATCGTCTACTTTGTACCGGAACCAGTGTCATGTGCTCTCCCTACTATATTTATCAGTACAAATGTAATGTAATAAATACGACTCGGTGCTCGGACGAGCTCGGTGGCGTAGCGGTTAATGACGCGGCTTCGACACCAACGCTCGTGGGTCAGATCCCCACATAGGACAAACATTTGTGTGCATGAACATATCTGTTTGTCTTAGTCTGGGTGTTTTCTATGTATCATAATAAGTATGTATTTACAAAAAAAAATGTATTTACGCATGTTTATCAGTTATTTAGTACCCATAACACAAGCTTCGCTTACTTTGGGGCTAGATGGCGCTGTGTAATTTGTCTGACAATATTTATTTATTTATATAATATATATTATATATTAGTTATTAAAAAAAAAGACGTGTGGCACTCGGGGACTGCCGCGGTAAAGCTATTGCATAGCATTTTGTATCAACTTATGCAATTATAATTTTGTTTATTTATTTTATTCATGCAGTATTGCTTTTTCTTTGATATTAATTCAAGTTACACTTTTTGAGCGTGGTGACCGATAAGAAAACAATTTTTTCTATTATTAAATAAATAAAACGAGTTTCGTAGAGTCGTACAATACGTCTAATCGCACGCACACAACGCCGTGTCGAAGACTGCCGAACTGAAACGACGTTAGACGATGCACGGCCTTCAAGCCACACCTCCTTGCCCGTCGGAGTGGGGAGCGTGAGGTTTTTACGTTACGGAATTTCTGGATTCGGTCCCCGCGCTCAAGGCCCGCGATAGAAGCTATGCAATAGCTTAAAATAGAAATTTGCCTATTACACGCACAATCATCACGCACAACAAACGTACCGCTTTGATTTGTTCGCGGCCACTACGCGAGTAAGCAAAAAACGCAATAGCCATGACGTTATTGTTCCGAAAGCAGTACACTTCGCATGCATTGTTTCGTAACTGACGTTGTGAGCGTATTACGGGCAATGTATATAATTTGTATTTTTATATGTTATCATCAACATACAGAATTTTAGACTTACTAGTAACATTTAATCTCCTTGTCGTCAGGTGTTGTCGCACTCGGTTTCTTGTTCTGCAAGTAATTATTTCACAAGATAGATTTTTTTCTAGCACAATGTTGTTCAATACTGCGATGAAAGCCTTTAGCGGTCAAACAACATGTTTGCATGCTCGGGCAAAAATATGAGCATCCGCTCATTGTTATAGTTCGCTTATCACGCCCACAGCCTTTCTAATCTATATTTTGTTTTCTGTGGTGCCCGCATCTCTAGGAATTAAACTTTAACTAACCATCAAGAGCATAAATCTTTAATTACCACTTCGTTTATATTTTTTTTGTAATAATATACTTTTTATTTACTTCCCAATTTATTGTTTACAGCGACACAAGCAGTAACAACATCAACGTCATCAGCACCCGTCTTAAAATTACAACAGGTATGTCTCTATGTTTTTATAATCGACAAATCAATATTTTTTTTAATCTTTTCTTTTAAATTTACAGTAACTACGACTAAATACGGCTATGTTAAAATCAAAATCAGTACAATAATGTTCACCTCGTTTAAGCCGTACGTTCATATACCATCTCAAAAGTTTAAAGTAATATTTTTAAAGCACCTTAAAGAATTGTAAATTGCATTTTAGGTGAATCCAATACAGCAAGTTAAACTCGCACAAGGAATTAAAATACATCAGGTGAATTTTCTAAAACCGCATGCTTCGACAAAAAGCTGATATTGCATACAAAGTGTGGAATGTAGTTTGATATTACTTGCGTTGCTAGTGGCAGGAATGCATGGAAATATAACAGATAGTCTTGGATCATTCATATTAGAACTAGATGCACAATTACGAAACAAAAACTAAGCAAAATGATGTCCGCATTAGACAGATGATTACATAAGTATCTAATTGTAGTATTAATGATCGAAGCAAATAGTCAATCATTCGTACATCACAATGCAAGGTTCACTGTTTGATTTTATAAAGATTTGTGAGAGGAAATTATGCATTATGTAAATATCGAAAAGGTTAACACGACAAGTGCCCAAAAAGGTGACGCCACTTTCTTCATCAAAACAGTTTGCACATGGTTGTCCTTAGGCTGCGCTCACTTTGGATACGAATTGCATCGTACGTAAACATGCGAACACTATTAGAATGGTTAACTATACGTACTATTAATTCGGATGCAATCATTCAATCAAATAATTTATTTCGCGAATATGGGTGATCTTTTTCGTCGATTCCTCATGACTGAGGGTTGTGACCATCACCATCAGTTTGCTAAACCAATTTCCTCCAAGCTTCATGACTTGTTAAAAGGTCCTTGGTATGTTGCACTGCGTGGCTTCCCTGATAAAGTCAGTCCACCTGGTAGGGGATCTTCTTATCTACTCCTCTTTCCTTCCACTTGCGGATATGGATGATATACAGTTGGCTTATCGTCGACAACCCTTATTCATCCCACTACTGGGATACGGGTCTCCCCTCTATCAAAAGGGTTTAGAGCATACTCCATCACGCTGCAACTGCGGGTTTGTTTGTTTAATTGGATTAAAATTCTACTAATATTAAAATGCCACATTCTGCATCATCATTCATCATGCAAATTATAAAATATTAATAAGCATGTGAATTTAAATATCAAGAATGTCATTAGTTTCTTAGAAGTAATAAAAAATCATTATTATATAATGTTATATATCGTTTGATTGTGCAGTCGGTTCCCTGAGACAACTGACTACTTTTACATACGGCTCAGTATGACAAAGTGATCAATTATCTTATGGGACCGTTTGTACTTCTATTTTTGTATATATCAGAAAGTCAAGATTCTAGGATATCTCATGATAGGCTACGTTGTTATTTTTTTAATGTCACTTTCACCAATAATGGTCATCCCTGGGATAGGGTATATTCATGCAGAGCTAACCACTTACTTTCTTCAGCACATGCACAGACACACACACAATGTAGTAATTTTACATCATCGAGCACCAAACCCACAGTTTTAAAACCTTTACACTTATGCCTGCATTACCATATGCATAAAAGAGTGAATCAAGTTTTCATTTGTACAGTCAATCACACGTAGAGCATTACACTTTAAGCATAAAATGGTCTCGTGAATCTGTGAGTTGATATACGTGAAACGGTCTTCGTGTGATTGACTGTATAATATCTTTTAAAACACCGTAAAATAACTACGTCAGTAATTTTGCATTTTGATGTTTGAATCTGTATTTACTGGTTACGGAATTACTTTGGTAGGGCTAAGGACTCTGGTGTGTATTGTATCTTCTATCTATAAGGTTTGATTTAACACTTTTCAAATCCTGAAAGTAACCATTGTAACACAACTACTATTTTATATGAACTGGGTGAGGTTTTAGTTATTTTTGCCATAGACATAAAAAAAAAAGAAAAACAATTTAACATAGGTATATCATATTGGTAGGTAGGTATTGTATAATATATTTATTACGACAAACATGTTTTGTAATTTTCAAAACTTTTTCAACACTACTTACTTCAAATTAAGTAATATTTGATTAAGAATAGGTGAAACGTTGCTTAATTCTAGACTGAAATTACATAAATTTCACCTGGAACCTAAAGATATTTGATAATAACTATACATACAATCTACGAGTATTATAGAAATTACAGGGTGTCAAAAAGCGACTTTGAGCAAGAAGCCCACCCTTAAATATTGACAACATAGCAAAATTTACGACAAATATTTTTTACCAGAACTAATCATAGTAACAAAATAAAGACATTTTTTTATAAATTTGTCTGGCCTGGGAATCCAACATCCTAAAACACCAAAAATATATACATATTTATTTTAGTGTAGCAATCGCTAAGGTCAGTGAAGTGAACAGTAATCCTGTGTCTAGAGATAAAGAGATAAAGCAGGAGACGCCTACTTCAGATCTACGGTAGGGTAGGGTAGGGAAGCATTCACACTTCCTCTCCTAGTCAATCAAAAAAGTACCCGAGTCGTCTTCGCCGCCACGCGCTTAAGACCACTCCGAGCTTCGCTGTTGACCTTTTACCGTAAGCTGGCGCCATTCCCCATTGTTGCATAGGGGTCCTGTGAAATATTTCAATTATACATTCCATTAATTTGTAGAAAACAAATGGCTATGTTCAATATTAGTACTTTTTGTCCGTTGTCTCGTACTTTTTTTCCAACCTGTATATTTTTATAATATTGTGCTGGATTGTCTTACTCCTTTTTTCTTTAGTGAATGTTAAATACATTTAGGACATAACGTTCGTTATAAATTAGCTAATCGTTAGAACCAAAAACTTTTTTTTTATTTAATCAACAACCGAAATGGAACGAGCGACAAAATACGAGTATGAGTTAATATTTGCAATATAATATTGTTTTACAAATTAGCAGGGAACAACCACTGCGGTGCCGACATCTAGCGGCGTTCGCAGCGTACTAATGGATGGACAACAACTGAAGTTGGTAGGAGGGCGCCATGTGCTCGCAAGAATACTTCGACCCGCTCATCCGCCCCAGTGAATTTTTTATACATTTATGTTATTAGAGATAATTTTGTAACTAACCTATAATATAGGTTGACAAATCAACTTGTAACAATTCGGAATCTTGTGTATATGAGGTATTCCAAAAACATACTTGCATTTTATATTGCGACAAATTATTGTCACTTTGAAAAGTAAATGAATGCATTAGAATGGAGTCTCGATATATTAAAATATCTGAGGGATATGTACAAAACCAGTATTTAGTTCGGACGCGTAGCCGATGGTGCCGACTCTAAAAATGCTGACGATATCTGTAGATATTATAGTTTTAGTTATTTAAATTAACTATTTGTAAACAAATGTTTAAAACGGATCTTAGTTTATTTAATTATTAATACGTAGTAACGTATTTGTGCACTTTTTTATTGTTAAATAAGTATATTATTTTATTTGAATTATAATATTTAAACATGTTGATTTGTATCATATATGTTGTTATATTATTTTCAAAATAGATCGTTACATGTACGTGTAAGAACAATAATCCTACTGATGTCTAATTCAGTCTATGAAATTTGTATAGTATCTATAAATCAGCTTTCGAATGAACTTGTTTTCTACAAAGGATTTTAAAAATATACTAACTGCTAAGGAGTCAAATAAGCAAACAGCCTGCCTTATTTGAAGTGAATCAACACATCGCTTGCATCTCGCATTCCCCGTTGCTGACGCAGCATCTCAGGGTGCTTTTTGGTAAACCAGCGACCGATGATCATATTGGAATCCAATCAAATATTTGGACAATTTTGCCGTCAGTACATGAAGGTGGTGTTCAAGATTGAAAAAATACTAAACTTTCAATTCCAATAAATCAAGAGTAGTTTGCAAGTGCGATATATGTGGCGGATCCCTTGATGTTGATGATGTTCTAGAATTCTTTGCAATTTCGATATCCTCTCGACGCAGCGAAAGCCTTACTCGATTACCCACAGGAATAGGTACTGCATGCCACGCCTTACACTTGACACACACGGGAACTTATTTTACTAACTTTGTTTTATAGACCTTGTGTATTTCCTGCGGATAGAATACATAGTCGCGTATAAATAATAGTGTATTGAATCAGTTTGGAAGTCAGAGTGTGTAAATTTTGTATTTATAATTCTAGGCCGTCGGTACCTACAATTTTATACAAATTAATAATAGTATACTTTTTTATATACATTGATATGTTATTCTCAATAGTTGTTCTGATAATTTTATTATTTCACTTCGTAGTTTAGTAAGAAAATGTTTGCGCACAGTGAAATATGTATTTCGGATTTCGAAAATGGTAAGCAGTATATTATTGTAATTTTATATTGGTTTCAGAAATTACTGATGTTTTGGGTTGCTAGAAGTTGGCAACATTACCAATGACTGTAAATTTGTTTTCTTCTAAAATTAAGTTTACTTGACTGTGTTATATATAAATAACGTTTGTTTCATTAAAAGAAATATCACAAGACAATTTTCAAAATGTTGATATTTTTTTAGTTTTTTACTAGTAATACTTACTGTTGATCCAGCGCCCCGTAGTAGATTAGATTAGACCTCCGATCCGACACAAAATGTTTCCAATCTTCATGGCGCTGTGCTACTTGGCGCCAGTCATACAAATATAATTAATTTTAAGTCAATTGTTTAATAAACAATTGATGCCGCCACTGACAGCTTTTTGCCCTGACGTTCTTTTTGTAATGTATGTTTTATGACCCTGGATACTATTCCTAACTCCTTTTGATTCAGATTTTGTATTTTATTTCTCCATCTTTATTCTGGCTTTAGGATTATCGAGGGCACGTTCTTTATAATTAATATCTTAAAATAATAATAGAAGATTCGAATATGAACCCGATCTGTATACGTGATGAAAAATATTTTTTACCAAATTTTATACAGTAAATGATATAACTCTCTCTTCTTCGTCAGTTGGGTAAAATGTATCGATGGTAGTAGCGGCCACAAAATCCTGACAAGGTTATGATTAAATTTATTATCTAGAAATAATTTAGCTCGCATTAAATTCTATTGTATTATGTGGAAAAAATAAATAGATAAGTTTTTAGACAAGGTTTTACCGGTGCTAAAACAAAAATCAGAAACGAAATCGGTTGATAAATAAAGGTGATGTTTCAAAGATCGAATTTCACGGCGTTACACTCTACAACCGGAATTCAAATCATATTACCTACAGTTTGAGTACACAGATGAATGCAAATTACTAGCATTGATTTAACTTTTTATGCGTGCGAATCCAATAGTTATGACGAGAAAATATAGACAACCTAACGTTTGCATATTCTACAGACTTCATGGTTTCAATTGGTATATTATGTAGTTTGATTCGTAAGCAAAAAAGTTCAATTAATGAAGAAAAAAAAAATGAATCTTAAATTAATCATTGCCTTGACGGGATTTCTTAGCCTTACATGTATTTAACGTGTTAACCCACTTGGTACTGAGACAATTTTTTGTTTTCGATTTTAATGAATTTTACTTATTGTAGTTATATGTCATGAAAGCCATAGAAAAAAAAATTCCTCGTCTGGAAAGCTGGAAAATGGTGTTCTTTTAAAAGAACGCTATTAAAATGTACCAAGTGTTCAGTTCAGTATTGTAGGGTGATTCAGAGGAAATGATCGTGATTCTGATGCCAGATGAGTTACTTTAAGTATAGCAGGAGGTTGATCAATTGAAAATACACAAATCATCATCAATTTACAACCTGAAAATTACAAAAAATTTGCAAATGAGATTCAAAATTCAAATGATGCTTTCAATCTGATCAAACTGAGTATTTTGTGCTATTAACCGGTTAAACCCAAAGCCAAATTTCATTCTCCAATTACGCGGCTACTAATGATGAGATTAACAATCATCAAATTAAGTATTTTTATAAATACTTATTTATAACGTTATTGTGGTTCTGCCAATAAGTTGCATACAGGAAAAAAAAAACACTTATACTATATACAACGTGTCGAGATATAACTGTTAATAAATTATGGGGCAAATTGATTCTTGCAAAATATACCAAATAAAGAACTGATACTTCACTTTGATTTCCCAAGGTTTGAACATTACTATGTTCATTTCATAGCAAATATTATATAAATATTTTAAAAATGGAACCCGTCATGGGTTCAAATCCCACCTAGGCGGGGAGGTGAATTTTTCCATTTTTAAAATATTTATATAATATTTGCTATGAAATGTCTCGATGACCGGTCGAGTGCTCTTCCAACTGAGCTACCAGGAAGGTATGTGATGGTGACGAATTCTTGCATTTTATATTTTGTTTCTGCTGTTTAGTCGCAGAGTGGCTAAGACTAAACAGCAGAAAATCAATCTGATGACGCCACTCTGCGACTAAATTTATATAATTATTATTCAATTTAATTGTATAGAAATCTGCCAGTAGCTCATATTTTACGGAAATGAAAGATTTCATTTATATAATTATTATTTAAATAGTTGATTTTGACCAACTTGCCTCGAACTGCCAACCTCCTGCTATACTTAAAGTAACTCATCTGGCATCAGAATCACGATCATTTCTTCTGAATCACCCTACAATACTGAACTGAACACTTGGTACATTTTACTAGCGTTCTTTTAAAAGAACAACAGTTAAAAATTAACAAATTGTGTGTTTAATTGTCAAATTTTAACTGAATTTAGATAATATCTATCATTTTAATTATTTATAGATTCCAAAAAAAAAAAAACAAAATTACTTGAAAGTATATACATATGCACTTATATAGTACATATGTACTTCAACGTAGGCATAATGAAAGATTATTCAAAAAATTAATTAAAATTGAATACCTATATATATACAACATTTTATACCAATATTTTATGGCGCACTTGTACACTAATGACGTACCGAATAAATATAAAAAAAATGTGTTTTGGGTACCAACATTTTCTACAATATTTTTTTTCATGAAGTGTTCTTTAAGGTTAACTTTGATCACATGTTGGTCGGCTTCCTATTCGTATCTTACGCCATAGTAACAAAACCTTTTATTTTTTATTGTACTCGAATAAAATATAAAACCCGCCACGACCAGTACTACCGCTGCCATCTATCTCGGTGTTTCAGTTCATAACACTAAAATATCTTACTTAGCAGGCCATAGTGATGTCACTGTGCATGTTCCAATGCAGTTCTTGTGCAAATTAATTTGATTTCATAAAGAAGTTTGTTTGCGTGGAACTGAAACAGAGTGAGTCGTAACCTTTTTGTTACAGATATTTTTATTGTCCTTACGTGATGTTAATCTTATGACTGAATAATTGAATCGGTTCTTGTCGAAGCTGCTTACCCGTCTCATATAAATAATAATATATTTGCATGCAATATTGTACCTATTATTGTTCCGTTATAATATAGAAACACAATTATTTTCTTTAAATGTAAATTTGGTTTAATTGGTCTGATTATGATCACTTGAAATATAAGTCAATTGATATAATTTCGTGGATTTTTATTTATTTCACATTTAAATAGCGATGATTTAAATAATAAGCAGTTTCATTAGGTGGGAAACGTAATTTATTAATTGCATATGTACAATGATGGTGTCAAACAGCAATACGAAATAATCACACCGCTTAAGGCATCCACAAAAACTATTTTCCACAAAAGCTAACAAAAACTTAACATCTATTGATACATTTGTCGTAGTGCTTTACTTCTGCATAATACAAAATCTTCTAGCATGATAATGAATTCAATGGCTTTAAGATGTTTTTACTAATTTAGAACTAAAGTGGCATATGTAACATTAAAAGGGGTTTTCCAAAACACTTTTTGACTGATTTATAAAACATTGCGGTAATTCCGACTCAAACGACTAAATCGTTCAGAGGCGCCTTTTCGCCAATTTTGCACATAGAAATATGATCTTTAAAGTGATTGTAATATAGATGTTTTCTATATTACAATCACTGTCATTTGTCACATGACAGTGACATGTCGCTCTTAAATCAGCGCCGGCAGACGGCGTTTGTACGAATAGGCCTGCATGCATATGGAGCCTTGCTTGCTAGCTACTAGCCTCTTGTATGTGCTTACATTTGATTGAATACAAAGTAAACTAAGTATAATTATTTGCTCTTTCGTCACTTATTATAGTGAGAGCCAGGCCCGGGTTTATATAATTTGTTTGACATGTTGTAATTTTAATTTGGCATACCGATAACGGGTATGCTGCCTGATAAATGGTAACCACTACATAATGTAAAATAAATATCATTCGTTCTTTATATGTATGCACTTTAAGTTTAGAAATACTCAAAGATGCATTTGATTAATAATGTAACATGTACCACTTTGCTTCCAAACTAGTTATTTTCACAAGCGGCATTCACACGAGTTAAACGATTTTATATGAAATAGTCTCGTATGAAAGCAGCCTTACAATTCCTTCTAGAGGGGAATATCCGACGATTCTACAGAGGTATCACAATTGAATGTCTAACTAAATTTTCCGACTTTCCTCTCCACGACAGATTGTACATCAATATAACTAACACTGAGTTACATAATATACATAGGTTACATTAGCACACAAACACTGTCGGTATTGATAACATTTTAAACGAATAGTGCCGTTAAAAATGCTAGTGTTAAATAACCAGTGTCACTGGCAACACCGCCAAACTTATGATTGGATTCACATATACTATTGCTAGTCATTGGAGGCAAATTGCCAGTACACACATAGTATTGAATTTTGAATATCTTGAATACAACAGGTTCTAATCATCATTATAAACTGGAACATATATCAACTGGAACGTAGTAAACTATGAACAATATTGTGTTTTATAATCCTTTTTGAGCGTTTTTCTCTAAAAGGTTTCTAAGATTTTAGTAGAAAAAAAGAAAAACAGGTTGCTACATATATAAATTCTACGATCTACAAATCAGTTATATGAAATCTTAATTATTTTTTTGTGCGATTTTTAAATGCTCTCGTAGTAAAACATGTTCATATTGATGACTATAACCGTGATGGTTGACGAGTATTAAGTTTCAGGTGTCGATCACAAATTACTACCAGTCAGTCACCCTTATAAATTAATTTCATTTATTGTGGTCTTTTGTTACGATCTGCTTGAATTATAATTTTATTGGTGTAGTTTTAAATTAACAATTATTAACATTATACCACAATATATGTAAATAATAGTACAGTATGACCACTCCTTGCCGCCCTTTCGTGTCGGCCTCACCTCCCCTCTGAGACGAATCTTGAACAGTTTGTATGGCACCGCACGCACACACGCTCATTCACGCTCTGCACATATGCCATTGTTTATGTAGTAGTAAACGACGCGACATTTGTATGGAGTGGCCGGGAGTGTTTAATTTCTACTGAAGAGGTGACATATGTATAATACTACTGTATAATTTAAGATTCCGATAATAATATCTTTTAAATTGTTAATTCCTTTTTCCTTAACATTTCCCGCATGAAAACTATACTACATTCACTGTGTTTTATGGTGCGCAATGACGCTATGGAAAATAAAGTCGTATTTCGTGAATGAAGGTAGGACAGTAAAGTACTCCGTATGGTCTCTCAAGAAATAATTGGCGTATTTTTAGGTTGCTTAGAATGTCATGTGATCTAAAGTAGTTATCACACTACTCCTAAAATGGTCGTTTACATTTCATAATTTTAACTGTAGACTAAGTGACTTAAAAGGTTTATTGCCTTGAGAAACGATGGGGAGCATAATTTACTTTTCTATATACATTCACGAGCTACGATTTGTTTTTCTATGGCGGCGTTATTGTATTTTTATGTGTGCTGTACTTACAGCGTAAGGCTGTAGATTGTTTAATACTTATATACGGAAGTGCAAGCCTTCTGGTGCATAGCAATTCGTGACAGTAGTTACTTCACACACAGCATTATAATAATAAAATGGCAATTGTTACCTCTCCACGACTCAGTGGACCTATAACAACGTCATTATTACATCAGTCTTATATCTATATTAATTAAAATGTTTTAAATATGCACGTACATAAGAGTAATTTGAAATTTATAATAAAATGTGACGTCAAACAGATATAACATTACACCGAGATTGATATCGTCTTACCCTATTCAGACTACACGAAAAATAAATAAGTAAGTACGTTTATTATGTTAATTTAATACCACAGGGTTTTGCTAATACTGACGAGTCACAATCGAGACTTTCAGAGATATGATATACTTGGCGCGAGGTTCCGCTTACCAACGTACACTCATTTACTTCTAATGGACGAAATTAAATAAGAAAAAAGGGATTAGAAAATGGTTTGATGAATAATAACTACAATTTTCTGTAGTACTAGTACCGCTCATGAATGTACATGGGTCTGTAGTAATGCTACTAGCGAGGGTAGGGTTGCCAGATGGGATCCAATTAGCATCAAATGGCTGGTAAAAAAAAGGTTTTATGTACCTATGTCCACCTATTTATTGAAAGACCTTTCTTTACGACTATGTACTAATCTGCTCTCCCTTTTAATTTCTCCATCTGGCATCCCTAATTGGGGAACTACTATATCTAATTACATGTCTTATTGCGACGGCAAATGACATTCGTAAATACGTTTGTACATTACCTTTGTAACAAAAATATTTTTAGCAACTTTGGCTTTGACACGTTATCTAATTTAGTCGAATATCTAGTGTGTTCACAAAATATACTTACTTTATATCGTATCTCTGAACATGGATCCACCTCTGTTTTGGCGGGACGACGACTTACCAAATCGTATATTATATTTATACAAACAATAGGCACTGAAAGTTTGAAATATGATCGGCATTAGGAGAAGACGGATAGGTCCTCTAAAGTTACTTTTTTCAAGAAATACGCTATGGCGACTAAAGATTACAAGGTGCTGAATGCCCTATGCACTTGTGGTTGCTTGCTGCTATTCGTCTAAAGGGATTTTATTCACACATCCCACGTTCTTGATATACATGTTAACATATCTCTCGGGGCTGGATGTTTGAGAAACCACAAGCGCACTAGACCTATTTGGACTCTTGAACAAGCTAAAAGCGTGGTTGACGGAACCCTTCATTCTTCGGCGTCTTCAGGATTCTCAGCTGTTAACAAGTTGGTGTTGTCATCAGCTTGTAGATCAGCGGTCAACTTCTGGAACAAAGTTGGGATTAGTAATAGTGATACTAGTTATAGGTATTTCAAAATCGCAAACTAAAGTTATATTTATAGGTTTTGGGCCACATTTGAGGTTGATTTATTTTTTATTTGACTACGGCTACAAACATAGAGAATAGCAAATTACAAAGATAATTAATTAAAATAAATATTCCTTGAGAAATTATACAGCGTCATCTAGTCCAAACTAAGCAAAGCTTGTACTATGGGTACTAGATAACTGATATGTGTATATGATAATGTGTGATATATAATAGTAGAAATCACCCAGACCAGGACAAACAGACATGTTCATGCACACACATGTTTGTCATGTGCGGGAATCGAACCCGCGACCGAAGTCTAAAGTGGCGATTATTTACATTGAAGAAAATCTAAGCTTTAATCTTGTCGTATAAATGTGCAAGTTGTGAATGTCAATTTAGATATTTACTTTCTGTTATTGTTGGGCATCCATATGCAATTTCTTGTTGGAATCGATTTTTGTCCATACACCTCTCCTTGGGAGTATATTATCTACGCACTAGCGGTTTTAGTTGCAACTCCGGAGCGTAGTCGTGAGAAGTAGTAAAAATATAACCCATACCCCAATTTGTGCGGATGCAGCGTGCGTCCTCTTGCGGCGCCGTACTGCCAAAGCGAGGAGGAGCACCAGCACGATCGAAGACAACGCCGCTACCAGTAACGGCAGCAGTAAATTGTCTCCGGGCGAGTAACCCTGTTTAGAAATATTTATTTAAAACTTATTTATAGAATAAAATAACTTACGAGTATTATGCAAGTGATTAGTAGTGCACTCAGTGCTACTACTCAATAAAAATCATAGCTCCTTAACGAAAAATAGCCGTTTATGGCACTTTTACCTTGCGTCTCTAAAATTTCAGTTATCAGTATATCCTTATTTTTTTTTTAAATATATTTATTAAATTATTATACTATCTGGTTTGTTAAAATAACAATGTACATATAATTATTACACATTATGCCTAGGCATTTTATAGTATCTAGTCTGTCTAGCCAATAAGTGTTCCAAACTCTCGTGGTATTTTGAAGTGCCGATTGTTTTTCGGTTAGGTTAGGGTTACTTAGGATTGTCTCGTGACCCACAATTACTTGAGATGACATGTATATGCTGTTTATCACATACGTCGACGGAGCCAACCAATACAAAAATCATAGTATTACCTATATTGATTGCCGATAATATAAGTTATATCTGCAACACCCTAAGTTTGACATGACATGATGGAGAATACTTATATATCGTTAAGTAAGTCGGTTTACATTTTGTATGTTTATGAAGTTAATAAATTTCAGAAATAGCTCTCTGTATAGTTAATTTCAAATTAGGCAGGTAATGACATTTATGGGCTGTCGCAGACACATGCCACTTTAGCATCGCTACTTGTTGTCGACCACGGTATCGGAAATATTCAGAAACGCGCGGAAATTTTAGCGACCATCGCTGCTGCATCGAGTTTTTGTAACTCGATTACAGTTCAATCGATATATCTAGGTTCCGTAATGCAGACTATTGTCGACACCAATGGTAGCATATCTGCTGCTTGAGCCGTAATACGTTATACGGTATGATATAAGTAGCTTGTAGGTGAGTGAGTGGCATCATGCTTACAGTAGATTTTTTTTTATACTACGTCAAGTCAAGCATACGGCCCGCCTGATGTGAAGCGGTTACCGTAGCCATATTAACGCTCGCAACATAAAATAGCGCTCGCGCGCCGCCGCCCCCGCTGCCATCGCAGTATCTCCCCCCTTTCTGGTGACCTCACTCACTCGCTGGAACACAACAGCCCTCAAGGGAACCGTTATTTGGCTGCGGTATTCTTTGAGGTGGAGGTAAATTTCCCAGTCGAGTAGCTTACAATTACGCTCCCTACCTCTCTTTTCGCCAGAGCTTCGTTTGTCAGTCAGCAGGGTGCACTGCGTGCAGTTTTGGGGTGTAAGTAGCTCATCAACATCTTTCGAGCTAAAGCCAACCTCACCTGCACGTGGTGCACCCTGCCGACCAGCTAACGAGGCGATGGCGAAAGAGAGGTAGGACGCAGTGAAGGATCACACTGTGCTTCTCTTTTACTTGTCAGATGGGGGAGGGGCATAGTGTGGTCTTTCGCTCCAGGCTTGGCCAGCATCCGACTGGGGAAGTACCTCCACCTGGCAAAAAACCGCAGCCATAATGGCTATGCCGTGTTCCTGCGAGTTAACTAGGTCACCAGGGCTGTTTTAGAGGAGTTGTTATGCTGACGGCAGAGGGACCAGCGGCTGTCGAACCGCCGCTAGCGGTGTAGGCGCGGCGGTCAGGGAGACCCGGTGAAACGGCTGTCCGCTGGCCGCCCGCAGGTTAGTAGGGTTCCCGAACCCGGGGATCACCTAATCTCCGCCCCGGGAGGCTGAACCGCCAACTTGTGAAAAGTCCCTGTTGTAGTAGTCGTGCCGGAGGAGGAGACCGGAGTGGACCCGGCTGCTGCAGCAGGGGGGGACCGGGGGCCCTTCCGCCCGCCGCGCTAGCAAACCGCACTACCTGCACTGTGCTGCGGGGGTAGACACCGCGCTTTTCTTGTTCCTCGCGCCGTCAGTGAAATAACTTCTCTCAAAATCCTCTTACCCCCTTTTAATGGCCAGGAACAAAAAAAAGAAGGTTTTTTCAGCGGCGTCCTCATCCACATTCGACGTGGACTTTTGTAACGTCAGAGGACTTCACACAAACATAAATGCAGTTCACCAGCACCTCGAAACTGCAAAGCCGACCCTCCTTTTTTTAACGGAGACGCAAATATCTTGCCCGGCCGATACTTCTTACTTATTATACCCCGGGTACAAACTTGAACATTCTTTTGTACGTCGAGCCGGGGTATGTATGTACGTCCGGGACGATATTTGCTGTCGACGTCTTCACGGCCTTGAAGACAGGGACCTGTCAGTGTTGTGGGTACGCGTGGTTCAGGGCGGCCGCACCCGTATCTACGCGTGCCTTTACAGGTCTCATAGCGGTGATGCAGACACAACTCGGTTGATCGAGCACCTGCAATTGGCGACTGACAAAGTCATTGAGAAGTACCCCTCCGCGGAGTTAGTGATTTTGGGAGACTTCAATGCCCACCATGCCGAGTGGCTCAGCTCTCGGTCCACTGACTTCGCGGGGAGGTCTGTTCATGATTTTGCTCTGGCCTATGGTCTCTCACAGCTGGTGCATTCTCCAACGAGAATACCAGATATAGAGGACCATACTAGCTCTCTACTGGACCTTCTGCTGACCACACATCCGGATGGGTATACAGTCTCGGTGGATGCGCCTCTTGGCTCGTCGGACTACTGCCTCATCCGGACCCAAGTGCCATGTGCAAGCCCTGACCCACCCCGGTATACCGGATGGCGTCGTATGTGGCACTATAAGTCAGCAGACTGGGATGGACTGCGTGAATTTTACGCATCGTACCCGTGGAGGCGGCTTTGTTTCGGGTCGGAAAATATAGACACCTGTGCATCTGATGTAGCGGAGACGATTTTGGCTGGGATGGAATTATTTATTCCAAACCGGCGGGTGGCTACTTCAGGTGCTAAGAAGCGGCCGTGGTTTAATCGGTCTTGCAGAGAAGCTAAATTTCGCAAGCAAGCTGCATATGAGGCTTGGACCACGGCTCGTATTAATGGAGATCCTGGTGTTTCCGACTTGAAACGGGAGTTCAATGCTGCCTCGAGGTTCAGTAAGAGAGTAATTGCCAGGGCAAAGTTTGAGTTCATCGGCAGGATTGGTGAGCGCCTAGCTAAGCACCCATCTGGGAGCCGTGCTTTTTGGTCGCTTGCTAAGGCTGCCGAGGGCAACTTTTGTCAGTCGTCCTTTCCACCACTCCGAAAACCGGATGGTAGTCTGGCCCACAGTGCAAAGGAGAAAGCCGATCTATTGGGGAATCTCTTTGCCTCAAACTCGACTTTGAACAACGGGGACGCCGCACCGCCTTCCATCCCGCGGTGTGGTAATTCCATGCCGGAAATCTCTTTTACTCAACGAGATGTTCGGCGGGCATTGCTATCCCTTGACGTTCATAAATCGAGTGGGCCAGATGGCATTCCGGCAGTGGTGTTAAAGCTGTGTGCACCTGAGTTGTGTCCTGTTCTTACGCGCCTTTTCGCGCTCTCTTATTCCACCGGGCAGGTACCGTCGTCGTGGAAGACTGCGAACGTGCACCCTGTGCCCAAAAAGGGTGACAGATCAGACCCATCGAATTACAGGCCTATCGCTGTTACCTCCCTTCTCTCCAAGGTAATGGAGCGCGTTATTAACAACCGGCTCCTGAAATACCTAGAAGAGCACGACTTAATCAGCGACCATCAATACGGCTTTCGCCATGGTCGCTCGACTGGTGATCTTCTAGTGTATCTTACACATCGCTGGGCTTCAGCCGTGGAGAGTCAAGGTGAGGCATTAGCTGTCAGTCTTGATATGGCGAAGGCGTTCGATCGGGTCTGGCACCGTGGTCTTCTTTCGAAGTTGCCTGCATACGGTTTACCAGAGGGTTTATGCGAATGGGTCGCTAGCTTCTTGTCCTGCAGAAGCATTAGAGCCGTTGTAGATGGCAGTTGCTCCGATAGCATGGACATTAATGCTGGCGTCCCGCAAGGCTCGGTATTGTCCCCGACGCTGTTTTTGCTGCATATCAATGATATGTTGTCCATTGACAGCATTCATTGCTATGCTGACGACAGCACCGGGGATGCTTATTATACGGGCCGCGCTAATATTCCCCGCTCTCTGGTGGAGGAGAGCCGCGAACAGCTTGTGTCGAAGATCGAGAGCACACTGAATAGTGTGTCCGATTGGGGGCGAACGAACCTGGTTCATTTCAATCCCACTAAGACACAAGTCTGCGCGTTCACCGCTAAGAAAACCCCTTTTGCTGTGGCTCCTCAATTCCTAAACACACCCCTTACCATCGCCAAAAACATTGGGATTCTTGGAGTTGAAATCTCCAGCGATGTCCAGTTTCGTTGTCACCTGGAGGGGAAGGTCAAGCTGGCGTCGAAGAAACTAGGTGTGCTCAACAGGGCGAAGCAGTACTTCAATCCGCGGCAGAGACTTATGCTTTACAAAGCTCAAGTACGGCCGCATATGGAGTACTGTTGCCATCTATGGGCGGGAGCGCCTAGATACCAGCTTGCACCTTGTGACTCGATTCAAAGGCGCGCTGTGAGGATTGTCGATGATCCCAAACTAACAGACGGTTTAGAACCGTTAAGTCTGAGAAGAGATTTTGCGTCCCTTTGTGTGTTCTACCGTCTGTACAATGGGGTGTGTTCAGAGGAGTTGTTTGATATGATGCCAACGGCCTCCTTCTACAGTAGCACCACTCGCCATCGACAGGGAATTCATCCTCACACATTGGAGCCTAAGTGGTCACGTACTGTGCGGTTCCAGAGAAGTTTTCTCCCGCGTACTGTCAAGCTGTGGAATGAACTGCCTGTCGAGGTTTTCTCAGGGGACTACAGCATGGGGTTCTTCAAAAAGGGCGTGAAGAGGTTTTTACAGGGTCGGCAACGCGCGTGTGATGCCTCTGGTGTTACAGGCGTTCATAGGCTACGGTAACTGCTTTCCATCAGGCGGGCCGTATGCTTGTTTGCCACACTGGTGGTATAAAAAAAAAAAAAAATGTTCATGAACCACTTACACCCCCTATACTACAATAAAGATCTTGCCGAAGACTTAATGAACGAGATAAAAGAGAAAGAGCCTACCCCGATACCCGGAAGCTGTAGTTGTAACCCTAACTGGGTTACAAATACAGCGATATATTTCTCGCTCACTTTTGATTTTTGAAGCCGCCCAACAGGGGAAGTACCTCATACCACGTCGCATTGACAATATTTTCGAATAGTTTATCTCTAGCGATAACTTAAACCTGAGAATAGGTTTTGTGACAAGATATTTTTAGGAGACAAATCTAGTCAATACGCTTCGCTCGACGGCTTATGGGTAATATTTTTCATATAGTAAAAGGTTAAAAACGAGGCCCCGTATAGTAATGTAATGGAAAATTTTAGGAGAAACTTGGACCGATTGCATTATTCAGCATAGCACGCGAGTATCATTTATTCTACCGAGCCCAGTACCTCAATTTCAACTACAATTACTAGACTAGCAATTTTTCCTATTGTCCCGGACAATGTTTTTCAAAAAAATTGGAGTCGAATAGCGAAATCTCATCCAAATCGGATTCAGTAGGTACTTGGTAGTTTTCTTATTGCGAATATACCATTAAATACACTAACCAAAGCCTTTCCTTTTATTAAAAGCTGTTAACAATAAAACACTTAGCCACAAAATAGGTAGGTACTCTATCTTATGTCATCACATTACATGTAAATTTGTTAGATTTTGATTTTGACAACTTTGTTGAGTTTGACTTTACACACAAACAACAATATATTTTATACAAGACCCAAATCTCCTAGGAACCGCACTGTACGCGACCATTACTCCAAAATGTGAGGATGAATTCGTTGGTGCTCACCAGATTTGATTGTATGCAAAACACACAAAGGGAGGCAAAGTCTCTTTTCAGACTTAAGGGCTATATACCGTGTTTGATCTAGCAATCGTTAATAATTCTCGTAGCCAGTCTTTATATCGTTAATAATTCTCGTAGCCAGTCTTTATATTATATCGTTAATAATTCTCGTAGTGAGTCATAAGGTGCTAGCAGATATATCTGTGCATCCGCCCGAGGTGCTAGCAGATATCTCGGTTCTTCCGCCCGAAGGTGACAACAGTATGTACTCTATGTAATGTCGCATTTGTGCTTTATAAAGCAGTAGTAAGCAAGTAGTCTATTCCTCAAATACCGCTTCACTCACACCGAACACTCGCACACCGAGCGTTTTCTCTTTAGATGTACGTTGAAGATTTTAATAGGTACTATGTTGCTTTTTTTATACTACGTCGGGTTGCAGGCTGGCATACGGCTCGCCTGTTGTGAAGCGGTTACAGTAGCCATATTAACGCTCGCAACATGAAATATCGCTCGCGCACCGCTATCCCCGCAACAGTAACTCCTTCCTTTCTGGTGACCTCAGTCACTGGCAGGAACACAATAACCCATGTCCAATACTATTGTCGATGGTAAGGGGTTTATTGTTCTTCTTCTTTTCCTTCTTTCTGTCTATTGTAAAATAGGGATGCCACAACCAATGGGTGACAAACGAGTGTCTTTATCATCTAAGCACGTATTCGTCTACTGTTGAATATAGGCATTGAAACTGATAATTTTTGGTAGTCAAGCATCGCACTTCCTTGCCAACTAAACGATTTTTTGTAGAAATGTTAAAAAAGTCTTGGCTAGCAACCCCCATTGGCTGTTGCTAGCCAATGGGGGTTTCTGAGCAGTATACGCGCAAACCAGTGTCTTCATCATCCCAGCACGTACTCGTCACCGATTGTTTGTAGAAATGTTAAAAAAAATCACAACAGAAGCGTATAAGTACATGGTTGAAAGGAAACGTGATCTCATTAGATTATTTCTAAACTATGCAAGATATTAGAAATTTGATTACTGACCCTAAAATAGTATCAATAACAGTTTAAAATGTAAATGGAATATATCCAAGAATTCGATGTTTTCATCTACCATATATTTAGTATGACGACATGGTACTCAGAGAGCGAGATTATTATTTTAAAATAGAAGAAAGAAGCTATATTAATATGGACTGAAACAAGGTGTGAATAAGTTATGAGATAAAAGTTATTATCGATTTTTTTTTCAGTAGGTAGTACATACATACCGATGTCTATGATTGTAACTAAATAAGTAATTTAAAATACATATTTATTTAAAATTTACTAGTGCCCGCGACTCCTAATAAAATTTTGTTCTGCAGTTCAGCTTCGGTATCGACCCCTTTAGCGACTTTTGCTATGTATTTATTAACAGGCGAATTGTAATTACTTTAAACGATACTAACTTTTTCACTGAAGTCAGAATTCCAATTCTCGTAACTATTTTACGATCGCTTAGTGAAAGTTGACCCAATCGAGATTGTATTATGAATTGACTAAAAATGATATACTTTCATTAAACTTTATTAATTCTTATTGTTGGCCAACTAATATTCATAGTTTAAATAAAACTTTTTCACTTAAATTAAACTTTGTTTTTGACCCACAAGCTCGTTTGCCCCCCTCTCATATGAGAGGCAGCTTGTTTGGTCACCTGGTGGAAAGTTACCACCACCGCCCATGGAGATCAGCAACACTAAGGGGTCACTGATCTTTGAAGTTTCATGTGGTTTCATATTGTGATACGAGAATATCAAATGTGACATTTGCGAGATCGAGATTGGATCGGGATTAAATTCTAACTACGTTTTAATTACGAGTATTTTTCGTCTTATTCCAATGAAACAAAGCCTACTTACTCCATAAATACACAGCCTAAACATTAAAAAACAGGCCAAGTGCAAGTCGGACTCGGGTTCCGTACCATTATCTATAAAAACGGCAAATAAATCACGTTTGTTGTATGGGAGGCACCTTAAATATTTGTTTTATTTATATTTAATTTTTTTTTTTAAAGTGAATATATAACTAAATATTATGTGAGTATTTCAAGCGTCTACCACCTATTGCTGTTAGCAATTGCGAGCAAAAACGAGCAAAAAAATCACGTTTGTTGTATGGGAGCCCCCTTAAATATGTAATTTATTCTATTTTTTAGTATTTGTTGTTATAGCGGCAACAGAAATACATTATCTGTGAAAATTTCAACTGTCTAACTATCGCCGTTCATGAGATACAGCCTGGTGACAGACAGACGGACTAACGGACGGACAGCGAGCCTTCATATTAGGGTTCCTTTTTACCCTTTGGGTACGGAACCCTAAAAAGAACCTTTTTTGTACTCTGTTACTCTTTTCTTATCATTTATGCTTATTTTTTAGATAAATTTATTAAATGTAGGTACGGGCATGCGGTTCTACTGATGTATTATATGTAAATAAATATTTATTATCTTTAAACTTTAGGCTTTGCTTTTGTACAAAATACATTAGTAATTGTTGCTATGCTATATTATTATCGCCATATAACGCAATTTAAAATAAAAAATCTGAAAAGTTTAGTTTTCGTTATTTCTCCGATTAAAACTTGAATGAAAACCGTTAAATACGAAAAAATCGATCCGTTCCATGAAATATTGCAAACAATTGCCTAGTTTTCTTACATTGCATAAGAAATTCACTTGGAACGATCATTGAAAAGACCTCAATTACGTAAATTCAGCATAGTGAATGAATTTGTATGCGCCTACTGTTTTTAAGTCCGTAGATTCATGTACATCAATATTTATTGTGTTTCATACTCGCTTCACTTTCATACTTCATAACATCTCTAATGTTATCGCAAATAATGTTGCGATTGGGCCAAGCACGCAACTAAACCACGTAAGTATATATGAGTACATAATGCACACGTAAACATTACATAATAAAGCTAACAATGCGCTTACCGTCCATTGAAAATATGACGACGTATCGACGAAAGGCCACCTCGCTCCGTACCAACCGCCATCGCCAGCTTTCGAGACCGTCACTTCGTCAGAATCTGTGCCTTGCGCCACCGAGTCTGGTTTTGAAGGTGGTAATGAGAACACTTTCTGTACTTCAATAGAATCCTTAAAGTCGTCGTCGTCTACGGAAAGTAAAGTATCCTTTAAATCGTTGAAGGAGTTTTCACTAACTGTCACAAGCTCTGTAGTCACTGGTGTCCTAGTTGTTGTTCCTTTTGTTGTAATCAGAACGTCCTCAAATACTCTTGTGTTAGTTGTAACAGATTTTTCTGATGGGTTAAATGACCGCGAATATTGTTTGAGATAGCGCAGTGTAATTGGTTCTGGGGCTACAGTAGCTCTTATTATGATATCTTTCTCCCAAGGTTTCACCGGCTGGTAGTCGTAGAGCGAATGGATACTACCAGACGGGGTGCCGATAAATGGAATTTGTTCATTTCCTTCTGTTGGTATGGGGCTCGCTGTCGTTGAAGACGATAAACTCTTCCAAGATTTCAGTGCAGGTAGACTCCATGACGCAGTCACTCTTTCGCTTTTTACTGTTGATGAGACTGTGGTAGGACTAGTAGGCAATGATGTCGTGGCAGTGCTTGTTTCCAATTTTGAATTAAGCGTAGATAAAATACCAGGTAAAATCTTTAATTCCTTTTTTCTTGATTTGGCTATCTCTCGTCCTGTTGGTGCAAGAGGGGCAGAAGTTATCACTTCTTGCTGATCTTGCTGGTTTCTACGAGCATAAAGGGCTCCATTCATGACATACAGCGGTACAGAAGCGAGCGCTAATGCGACTACTATTCCAAATATTATCAGCAAAACATATTTTATCGTAGATCTCCTCCTGGAACGTCTTACATGAATAGAAGGGCTGTAATCCCGTCCTTTGCCTTTGAGACCGCTATTGCTAAGTACCTCCTCCGTTTGTGGAAGGATAGTATATTGAAGACTGTTCTCGCCATGTCTAACTGTCTTGTACATTTTAGCTGATTCTAAGTATCACGAAAAATATCACTATTTTGATCACCGTACTACTTATCACATGCTCGTGTTTTTCACTGTGCGTAGATGACAACGAGGTGTGAACGTGCCTCGTTTGTGCGATTCATTAGTACCGAGAAGGTTCGGTGCGAGACATCGCGGAATCTTTTGCTTTGTGCAGCGTTGTCGGTCCGGTGTTTGGTGGCAGAAGCGGCGACGCATGCGTGACAACATTGAGCGGCTGCGCGCTCCCCTTCTGCCCGACGGCTCCGCGGCCCCAGCTTTGAGGTTATGACTTGGATGCCGGCTTCTATCCCTCATCGCATCACACGACAATAACAATAACATCACAGGTTCATTAACTGTTGTACCTCGTTATGGCGGTGCTTCATCTTTTGACTCGGTTTGAGTAGAAAATGAGTCACAGATATATCTACGCTTTTAAAGATAAAAGATTTGTATTTTTTTCAGTAATAGGTAACAAAAACTTCTGTTTGAAAATAAAATCGCTTTTCGAGAGCTACATGATCAGCGAGTATAATACATATATATAACATAGGCTCTACTTATTATATTGGACACTGTGTTGTTGCAGACTGTTGCACATAGTATAAAAAAAACACATTCGATGGCGTAGTTCCACGTTCCAGTGTAATGGACCACGCAAATTAAGCAACGTCGACCATAGCTTGTCTATGGATTTGTATATTTATCTAGAGTCGGTTCCATCTGTTGTCTTAAGATTGCAGGTGTTAAGCCAAGTCGGTGGCTGGTCTCCGTCAATCCGCAGATGAGCTGCGCGATGGAGCATGCTCTAACCCATCCTTCGAATTCATATGGCAGGATACAATGAAAATCTTACTGCAAAATTATATTTGTAACAAAATAACATATACCTACCTATCTATTGTAAATTACAAAATGAACTAATAAAATTCCTCGAGGAGCGGCTTCGAGGAAATAAAAAAACCTTTTGAAAGAGTGGAGACCCATATCCCAGCAGTGGGATGCAATATGGGTTGGTGTTGAATTGAGAACAATCTTAAAAGATTGTACTCAATTCTGCACCATGCAAGCATGTACTTTAGGCCAATGGTGTTATAGAATAGAACCTATCAAACAAATATCGATACGCACAGCGGAGCAATAGGCTAGACGACAATTTTTTCTTTCGATTTGTTATGTAAGGACGTCACAATAATATAACTATAGGTGAAAGAATTACTTCGATAGCATAAAAACTTCTCGAGATATGATAACTTGAATATCACAATTTTGGACTTTCCCGAAAACGCTCCATACAAAAGACTACTGAATTATGACGTCACACTTATGTATTTTGTATACGTTAAAACAGAAATTTGTACGACAGCTATGTGAAATACTGCGTTTATGTAGCTAGTGCCTTAACAAAAATTATAGTATTTTTTAATGTTTTTCTAAAATTAATATATTTTTTTTATAATTTCATTCTTTTAAATTGGATTTTCCCACTACACTTTGATCGATCATAGAACAAGTCGGACAAAAGTTATCAAAATTTCAAGATCGCAGATCGTTCTAGTTTTGTATATTTTATGACACTGATAAGTACTTTTTATAATTTTTTATCATTGTCGTCTAGCCTATTGGTTATCGAATTATCTGCACATAAGTATATGTATTTATGTCAGGACTCTTGCTCGACAGATTCTGCCCTATTTTAGTTCTAAGAAAGATGAATTAATAATGTAGGTATATTTGATGTTAGTCATCAAAAAGTCTTCTGAACTCGCCAGACTGTAGTGATTCAGCACAATGTCAGCACAACGTGGCTACCTACTTTTACACAGGCGTTTGCAGTTACTCATGCATTATATATATGTATATATATACTCATACTTGGATGAGATGATACATACATATCCACATAATTAGAGAGGAAATCCTCGGTTTCGAACGAGAGATTTGGGATTTTCCAGATAAGAATTCATTTGATACATACGTTACGGTTGGTGGATACGAACTTTTCATTCGAATAAAATACAAATTTATTGTCTAAATTAGCGACCCACCCATAGGCGGAGTGGGTATCTATTGGTTTTCGTGGTCGGTGTTTTTTTCAACTTATTTCGTTATACTGATATAACTACTGAGCATCATGCATGATGCATGAGCATGACTGATAGTTATACTAATGTCCACCACAGGCGTATCATTTGTGAATGTAACACATTTTATAGAAAACAGATAACCTGATTATTTTAATTCGCGCCAGTTTAAGGGTGCGTCTTCTCTGAAAAGGAGCTGGGCGGAGACGAGCTGTGTTTTCCAACATTACAAGAAACATCGAGTACTTACTGAAATGTACGAAAATATACCTCATATACGCCCACATCCGCTGTAGTGGAAAAGCACCCTTAGCTTAGATACGTATGTATCCAATTAAATAAAAGCTTGTAAAAATGACTCATTTCCATGATTGATTGGCGCAAACTGTACCTGACTTAAAACGTTTTTAAGTTTAATTAAGCGCCATCATCATCAAAACTAAAGAGTACCTATGCTCTTGCCAATGGAGCATCTACCATACATTCAGCTCTTGGTACGACGACACATCACTCTCACTTTTTCCCAACTTAGTAACTGTACATTACAGGCGGGCCGTATGCTTGTCTGCCACCCTTCCTCTTTTTTTATACTACGTCGGGTGGCAGACAAGCATACGTTCCGCACGATGTGAAGCGGTAACCGTAGCCATATTAACGCTCGCTACATAAAATATCGCTCGCGTGCCACCACTCCCGCTTCCAACACAGTATCTCCTTTCTTTCTGGTGAACACAACAACCCTCAAGGGAATTGTTATTTGACTGCGGTATTCTGTGAGGTGAATGTATACATTCCCCAGTCGTGTAGCTTACAATTACGCTCCCTACCTCTTTTCACCAGAGTTTCGTTTGTCAGTCAGCAAGGTGCACCGCGTGCAGGTGAAGTTGGCTTTTGTTCAAAGATGTTGATGAACGACTTACACCTCTTTCCTTCTAATTAAGCGTAACTGCGTAAAAGACTAAAATAGTTTTATTGTTGTTCCTATTCCTAGTTTACCCATTGGTCGGTCATTGCGTGTGAATACCTACTCGTCAGTTATATTGTTGTAACGAAACTGTGTAGCCATGGGTCCGAAGGGAATGACTGCTATTTGCTACAAGCCTAAATCGAAGCTCTATTTTCGGAAACCAAAAATCCAATCTGAATCCCCATTTCCAGGCTAGAACCCCTGCTCTTGTTAGATTTAGTTGTAAATTTTAAAATGCATTGTCGGCACTTAAGCCAAATTGTATGCACATTTAATACATTTCTACAATATCTTTATCTATTGTGTACCTAACGATGGGGTTACTTATGGGTAATTACTCTCTCTCTCTCTCTCTCCATTCAGTGGGCGTCAATTTTTTTTGTGAAAGCCAAAGAAGACAATATGGAAGAGCATACGGGCCGCAGACCTGGTTAGTGCCATTCTTAATTAATTCATTTTTAAAGATTTTTGGGTGTTGATAATTTTATTGAGCGTTTGATATATGTGTAAGTATAAAGTGGTTTGAAGTAGTAGTCATAAGTTTTTATGAAACAGCCAGAGCTATTTTATACCAACCTGGAATTCCTCGCTTGTAGTGACACACAAAATTAATATCATTATCTATTTCTGTGTGTATTTACTTTAGTTGTGAGTCGCACGGAATCCGATATGGGCAGTAGCTTGACGACCACCGGTCTCTAATCTCTGAGTGCCTTACCCCCTCGTAGACAGAACCCGTACTAGCGTCTGAATAAGTAATGTTAGCGACTATGACTATCTACATTTTCTGGCGGACTACCTACCAATTTAACGGAAAATATTGTCTTAATCATTTAAAAAAAAGGCTGGACACCGCTCGATGGTAAGGGGACACATATTATTGTGGCGGAAAGCATTGGTTATGGCCTATATGTAAATAATTTAAATACCCTGCGTGATATAGCCTAGATAAGGCTTGTGGCGAATATGTAAATCATCATCATTGTCAACATGTAAATACAGCTATGCCATCATAAACACAATTTAGGTAAATTCGTTGTTACCTTTGAAATGCTACTCGTATATCTATCAAACGCACCAACGAATCACGTTAGTTTGTATAACGTGCGTGTAGATACATAGAATCATATTATCCTTGAATCAGCTGGTGCGTTGATAGTTTAGTTCACTAAACTATACTTACCACGTGTTTCTACGACTGTATCTACCAAACGCACCAATGCCATGCAGACAGACCGTCTCCATGCGATTCACATAAACTAATCTACACGCTATCGAAACCAAATCAGCCATCATAAACACAATTTAGAAAAACTCGTTGTAACCTTTGAAAGCCTATATCTATCAGTCTCTACCAATAAATCACGTCAGTTTTCATAATGTGCGTATAAGTATAGTACAATAGTATCATATTATTATCATTGAATCAGTCGGTGCACTAGATAGTTTAGTGAACTAAACTGTACTACGTATTTTAACGGCTGTGCCTACCAAACGCATCATCAACGCCATGCAGGCATACTGGCTCCATTCGATTGACACACATGACTGATCTGCACATTATAGATAGTAAATCAGCCGGTGCGGTAATAGTTTAGTCCAGTTTAGTCAAACCGTTGTTGCCTCTTAGTCTATCATGGTTGGAGATAAAACCAATTTCCGAATAAGGATGATATCACTAAAACGTTCCTTTTCCGTTGGTGAATCTAGAAATGTAGAAATTACGTATAAGCACCTACTTATACGTAATTTCTTTCTTAGGGATTAATTAGAAGTAAGTAGGTATATCAAATTACGAAGTGAATTCCTTTCCCTTTTCCCTGGAGACTCAGCATAGGGTACTTCAATGGCGTGAAGGCATTTTACAGGATGAGTTTTGAGAATGATGTTTTTCCAAGCTTTTATATTAGGTTTTGATGAGAGCTTTATAATCTACCGTAATGTAATATCCTTTCAGTATATATGTAATTTTGATTATAATATTCTATGCATTAATATAAATATATTAGTGTAGTCATTTTTATACACAAAAAAAAAAAAAATTTTTCGCAAACAATTTTTGTTATAAATTATTGCATTTTTTATTACTTGTGTAATCAAAACAATAGTTTTTTTTAAATTATGTGGTGTAATATGTTGAAACAAAAATAATATTAATATAAACGTAGACGCAGCCGATGAAATAATGTACATTAATAATTTATTAGGAAGTACCTTGTTATTATAGTACCTTGTTATATTAGGTTGGGGAAAAAGTCTTTTCGTATTTTATATGAAAATTCAAAACATTTTTTAATAAAGTTTATTTACATTTAACTAAAGTATGTAGGTGCCATTACGTTCGATAACCTTTTGCCATCTTGTAGGTAGAGACATGATCCCATTACTATAGAAATTTTGGGACTTCTGTTCAAAAAACCGCGCCAAGTGGTTTTGGCAGTCTTCTCGTGATGTTAACCTGACATTGCCTAAAGAATTCTTAAGAGACCGAAACAGGTGGAAATCAGAAGGTGCAAGGTCAGGACTATACGACGGATGCATTAACACCTCCCAGTCAAACTCTCTTAATTCTTGCTGAGTGGCTAAAGATGTGTGAGGTCTAGCGTTATCATGATGAAAAATCACACCCCTTCTATTAATTAATTCCGGCCGCTTTCTTTCAACTTTTTGCTTTAATCTCATCAGTTGTTCACAGTAGAGTTCAGAATCGATAGTCCTGCCTGGCGGTAACAGCTCATAATGAATATCTTCCCTTCCAATCCCACCATACACACAGCATCACCTTGTTGCGGGTTAACCCGGATTTCGCCAGAGTCTGTGAAGCCTGGCCGGCCTTTGACCACGACCTTTTTATGCGCCAAAACAGTTTTGTGGTCAATTCCCAGTTCTTCAGCTACGTCGTAACTACTGATATGCCGATCTTGCTCCACTTTTTCAGAAATGGCATCCATTTTATCCGTAACAGGGCGACCAGAGCGACGTGCATTTTTGACATCAAAATTTCCGGATTGAAAACGCTTAAACCAAATTTGTGCTACTCTCACAGACACTGCACTAGGTCCATAAACGTCACAAATTTTTTTCGCAGCTTGCGTTGAATTTTTACCTTTTTTGTAGTAAAATTTTAAAATGTATCGAATTTCTTCATTAGATTCACTCATCTTGACAGTAAAAAAAACAAATGAAAATCACACATTTACCTAATTTGAATTTGGAATTATCTTTTTTAAAATTTAAACTTTTTAAAGATATCAAAACCTGCTAGATACAAATGGTATAACCAAAGAGATTTTATTACAAGTTCATACATACTATAATGCGAAAAGACTTTTTCCCCGACCTATTATATATAATAAATAACTTGTTAATAAGTAGTATCACAGTATAAGTAATACACAGACATTCAATTTCAATAGTAAGAAGTAATAGTACTACGTAGTAGTATTTACCAGATAATTTTAATTAATTTGTCAAATATCTCAAAATAACATTCCATCAAACCTCGATTTTTTTTGTTGATTCAACGTCATATTAGCTTTCAAGTAAGTACTTGAAAGTTTTATTTTTGCCCACACGTCATCATTACCGTCGCGACGGATTTTTATGTTAGTTTCAATCATTGCACCTTTTAGAGTATATCCTCCAGAAGGTTTATGTATATAATAATTATTTATATTATTCCAAACGGGCGAAGTCGGGGCGCGTTGTTAATATGTAGGCACATATAAATAATTATATAGAATAATTAAAATAAGTATTTTCGATTCACGGTTCCTATGTCACTCACGCCTCACGACTTCAGCTATATCATTTTGTATATCATGGGGCGAGCTATAAAGCTATTCGAGATTAGAAAAAACTCAGCCAGGATTGTATTAACAAGTTTTTGCGTCCGGTCAAACAGCGAACACTATACGAATACTAATTCACTTGACCTTGGACAAAATCACGTTTCCTTTCGAAATTGGTTCGTGAATGCGATATTTTTAAAATAAAAGTAAAAAGAGACCGGCCGAACAAAATAAAAGGGTTGGCTGAACGAATCGTCTCACTTTTTGTTTGTCGGCCATTTTTATCTCTATACTACCAATTTGATGCGTCTGCTGTTAGATAGGGGTCCGCTCGCCTTGTTATATCAAGGTCGCCTTACGAGAATTCATCATTAATTATGTTCTGGACGATAATTATTAATAGTTTTTGAATTTTAGTATAATTACTAACTTATTTGTATCTTTTCATTGTAATAAAATGGTCAGCAAATCAGGCAGTCAATTATACAATTGATGCTGACAAATTTTGGATTTCGTTTATGTGCGTTACTTGACCCATCCGTACCTACCGGAAAATGTTAATTTTAAATGTGAATTTCCCTCAATATAATTTATCATACGTGCCTACTACAGCATACGGAAGTACATATTGTACTTAGTTGGTGTAGTGCCTACATACTTAGTCCTTAGTTCCGTGTTCCGTAGTAGATAATAGACGCTATACGATTACTATGCAGTCCTCATATCGGCATTTCCTATCGATTTAAAAAGAACAACAACAATTTTTGATGTGAAACATCTAATAAGGTGTGTAAGGGGTGTAAGAGTAGCTCACCACGATCTGCACGTGGTGCACCCTACCTGCTAGTGAAAGAGGTTCTGGCAAAATAGTGGTAGGTCACAGCGTATTTTCACGCTGCCGGACTGGGGAAGTACCTCCACCTTACAGAATACCGTAGCCAAATGTCAATTCCTTTGAGGGTTGTTGTGTTCCTGCGAGCTATCAGAAAGGTAGAAATTGCTGCGTTGGCAGCGGGGGTGGCGATGCACGAGCGATAATTCATGTTACGAGCGTTAATATGGCTACGGTAACCACTTCATACCAGGCGGGCTGTATGCTTGTCTGCCATCCGACGTAGTCTAAAATATATATAGCGAGTCAGGCCGGCTGTTGGCGTGACGACTCGCCATGCGATTGTTTTATCGACTGAGCTATCAATTCGATTTTTTTGTAAAAGTTTAGCATAATAGCTCAACTTCGCATCATGTTAAGCGAGAAGAGGAGCCTAAACCATTGGCAGCGGACAAGAGACATTGCCACATTGGTCCACAAGATGCTTCTTCACGCTTTGCTTGCAGGATCCGATATTACGATAAGAAGGAGGAAATACATGTGCTGGCAGTGCGTTCCACTTTGTAATGGTACGACAAAGATAGGAGTTGCAGAACTTTTTAGTATGCGAGAAAATGTTCCTGTGAAACTATGAGATCGCAAGACTGCACGTGAGGTTCGTAACAAAAAGAAGAAGAAGGGAAAGAGATACTTCATTGTATATTTTTTATCTATCGTTTGCTAGTTCAGACCCCAAATCCGATTTGAACATTTTCGTGATTTGACTACAAGTTTACCTCTTTAATCTTAAAAAAAAAAAATATTTTTTTATTGTGTCCATATCATGTTTATCCTATGATAAACCATAATTTCCTTTCATGCATATTTTATGCACAAATTTTTTTTGGATACTGCCCATCTGCCAGGCGTCCTGTGACAGCTTAATTCTTATAATACATCGAATATCAAGCTAGTATCTATCTATAGCATTGAGATTTTTTTTTTTATACTACTACGGGTGGCAGACATGCATACGGCCCGCTTGATGTGAAGCGGTTACCGTAGCCATATTAAAACGCTCGCAACACAATCGCACGCGCGCCGCCACCCCCGCTGCTATCGCAGCAAATCCTTCCTTTATGGTGACCTCACTCACTCACAGGAACACAATAACCCTCTAATTCTATAGACGCTTCCAATACAATTACTTTCCCGAGAGCCGGCAGTGGCACTCCTGCTGTTAACTTATGCAGCATCTCCTTAGTCCTTACGTCTGGTAACTTAACTTACTCGCAAGAAGCCAACGGTTCTCAAGGGTTGGTTACACTCTTCTATGAGATGGAAGTACTTCTGAAGTCAGAATCGATAAGCCCTGCCTCTTTTTCGCCAAAGCCTCGGTTGCCAGTTGGCAGGATGCACCACGTGCACTTTGGCTGAAGCTTTAAAGATGATGGTGATCTCATTGCACCCCGAAAATTTAAAACTATTTCTATTTGTATTTCTATTGTTTTCTGAATTACTTTTGCTACTTTTATCTACCATTTCCTATTGTCGCATTGTAGAGTTTTTGACTGTGACAAATGAAGAGTATTTTTTTCTTGGTTATGTTTTATTGCAGATCTAGAAGGGATAGCCAATATCAGTATCGTGTGCAGGGCACTGTGTGCTCTAGTAGGTACAATGACATCGACAAAGGTGCTATTTTCGTGTGCGCCTGGAACACAGCCAGCGCCGCGGGGCACCGCGTAAATAAACGCACATGACAAACGCATGCTGCGCTCTCTTCGGACCCATTTCGACTAATTTAGTATTGCTTGCAGCAAGCAGCTATGCACAGAAAATACTGCTAGCAAAACTAAGCAATCACTACCGCAAGCTAGATAGACATCCTTGAGCGACTCAATAAACGATCGCGAGCTAAACAACTCTAAATAATATCTACGCATCAGTGAATTTTAAATATACTATTAACAAACAAACAGGTTTTAATTATCTTGATATATTTAATATTGACAATTATACCGACTTTAATGAAGTTCGTCATAATGGCTAGTGACCGCATTTGGCAAAAACGTGTTAGTACAAAATAACCTACACAACCTTGAAGGTTCAAAGCACATCCTGTCAGCGCGTTTACGAGTTTACCTAAATAAACATTTGGAGGAACACGTGTCGAGGCGGCGGTGTGGTGGCCTAGCGCGCCGGACTGCAGTGAACAAATTTCAAACTCGTAAAATTGATTGTATTTGCCAAAATAATACTGTCCTGTCATCCCCTCACAAAAGAATTTACTGCTAAGGAAACTAAACTTTTACTACCTGCTGTGGCGTGAAGGGTCCCAATGGTTTTTATTCTTTCAAGCGAACACTTTCTAAATATTGTGTTGTCTTTATAACCCTAGGGACTTAAGATAAGCCTCCTCTGCTTATCTTATCCGCAAAAGGGACAACTCTCTAAGCCTGAGATAATATCAAACTTGGGCGTTTATGTATTATTTACCTCTTCTTTACGTGGGACTATCTTGCGCCCGCGACTTCGTATGCGCGTGTCCCAATAGCCTACAAGATTTTTTAAAAATCCTTTGTTAGTGTAACGTTAAACCTCATAAGGAACCTACGTGACAAATTTGGACTTGGAATATCTAGACTCAGTGGTCAGTTACTCAGCGAGTGTTTCTTTTATAGACATAGATTCGAGAGATTAGATATTTATTATTACTTGGGAAATAGGTTCTTGTAATATGCTAAATGTTGCGCCAAGTGCTGCATTGCAATTTCCATTTTAGTGCACCAAGTCTCAGCTCAACGTGTTATTATGTCTATGTTTATGAGCAGAATGTCTGTATCCCAAAGGTTGTACTTTTGGGATACAGACATTCTATAATGAATGACGTATTTTAATTCAAATAAGTGGTATTAACACCGTGCTCGTTTTATTTGCAAATTGCGATTAGTGATTATTCAAATATTATTGATGTAGGTATCCATTAGTGATGAGGTGCGTTGATCCAGTATTGACGTGTGATTGACTGTGACGGCTCTGAGTGCATCGCCCGCTCCTGACCCTGGCTGGCCCAATGCCACGATATATCTGCCGTACTCTGCGCCGGGCAACCAGCCAACATCCAGACCCTTCCGCATCGTTCGCACATTATCATTCCCTCAAAACTGTGCGTAGAAATATCATTTGTGTGTCATTTCTCCATTTTGATTTCGTTTACAGAATATTGCTCCGAGATTCGTGCACTTCATGTGCCTCCGTCGAAGTTCATCGCTCCGTGATGTTAGTTCTTTTCCATACTGATGTCATTGATATACAAAAATACAAAAAAAGGGTATTTTGTATATCAATGACTGATGTTGATAGTTCGCTTTGAACCATCGACGATCCAGATAGATTGCCCTGAGAAAAGTCAACTATTCCTTTTTTCTAGTTTTAATTCGCAGAATTGTTTTTTGGCTGCGGTCATCTGTGAGAAGGTATAAGATAATAATATATAAAAGGTATAAGATATAAGCTTATAATTACGCCGTGTTGTGTTCTACCTGTCTTTTGCCTGAGCCTCATCTGTTAAACAGTAGGTTGCACCACGTGCTGGTGAGTTTGGCTTTGACACAGACGACGGCGAGCCACATAAACCCGAAAACGTTCAATTAACTATTTTGTTCTACTTATATTTCCCTCTATGCATCTAATTGCCTCTATGCATTAATTTTAAGAGGTATTTATTTAGTATCGATTATATTTTTTGATTTTAATAACGTAATTGAATTCTGTTTTAAATTCTATTTTGATTGTAAATTTAAGTGGTATTTATTTATTAATGATTATATTTTTTATTTTTTTGATTATAATAATGTAATTAGATTTTAGTTTCCGACACAATGTATATTGTTCAAGGAATAAATGACTATGTACTATGTACTATGTACTACTAATTACGTGCAATGCATTTGACTTGTGGCGTAATGTTATGTAGACAGTAAAAATTTTAGCGCGTTTCTATTATTTATGGCAAATAATAATATGCCACCGAAATCGATATTGCGTTAGGGTCGACTTCATATGTAGTTGTATTTCTGGTACCAGTAAATATTTCTTGGCAATTTACAGCGCTATCTAGTCCCAAGTGCAAAGCTTGTACTATGGGTACTGGACAACTGATAAATGTACTTAAATATATATTTTATTAGTACTATTTAAATACATACTTATAATACTTAAAAAAAACACCCAGACCAAAGCAAACTGACATGTTCATGCACTCAAAAGTTTGTCTTGTGCGGGGATCTAACTGGCGACCTCGGAGTCAAAGTAGCCATTGCTAGTCATAAGACCGGGCTCGTCAAGATTTCTTGAATCGATAGAGATAGACAAAATAAGTTAAATTTAGCATTTATTTCGTAAAATATTTGCGATAGTTGTGCAGTTAGTAGTGAAAGAGCCAATAGCCTACGATCAATCTATACTATGATTTCGAGAAACTAGACGTTACTACTGAAAACAAAAACTAAAAAATTTACAGAAAAATACCTGCATTGTTTACCCTTTGTCTGGTTTACCGAGATTTTTCTTTTGGATGCAAATTTGTTAACCAGAAAATCGGTGGAAAAGCTTTAGGGAAGCGATATATACAACAGTGAATAGATAAAAATGATTTATCATCATCATAATCATCATCATAACATTTTATCTAAATCTAGCATAATAAATTTATAATTCTGCATAAAAAAATATTCTTTTTGCAACAATTTACGAATACTTTACCTACATACACTTATGTTACATGTTTTAGGCATCTTACGTACTTAAGGTTAGTAAATATGTTAGTTATTTCTGTTGATTATGATGTATAGAATATTTTTTCATCAGCCTGAGCCAGGCAATATAGCTCCGTGTGAAGTTTAACAAGCAATTAAATGAGCGTTATTGGCAGCCAGGAGTGTTGGCATTGGCATAGGTTTAGGACGTTGAACCGATCATGTGCACATGTGATCGAAAGTGCAAGTGCACTGCCCGATCCTAGTAGGTATAGAACTACAGACTAGACAGCATTGTGTTTACTAAGTCGTGTATAGGAAGTGCATGTATGAATGTTGTATTGGTGCGGTAATACACGTTGGTTGTAGGCATTTGTTTATGTAACCGCATGTATATGTTCGAGTCGATTCGACATAGATTGACAGACTTATATAAACTTGCTGTTGTATACAATTAACCTTTATTCTATTTTTGGAGATAATAATCACTGTGACAATAGAACATTCTATTTTAAAATATAAGCAATACCTTCTTGTTCGTATTTATGGAAGTTGTATAAATTATATTTGATTTTTTGTGTTACGTTGGATGGCAGACAAGCATACTGCCCGCTTGATGTGAAATGGTTACAGTAGCCATATTAACGCTCGCAACATGAACTAACGATCGCCCGCAGCCACCCTCGCTGCTAATGCAGCAATTCCTACTTTCTTATTACTTGTAAGTGACTTTACTTACGCAGTCTTAAGATTGGTGCAATAGTAGTCTCCAATAATAATCGTAACCACATATTTTATTAATAGCAACAGCAAAATATGCCTACATACAAATAGTAGAGTAATTTCAACTTGCATTCGACAATTTTTTTGCTACGTATTACTAAAGGACACTTTCATTATTTGGGAACATATTTTCACATTGTATGTTGTCAATATCATACATTACACGATGACTTTCAAGACTAGAGTTCGTCGATTTGCGCATGTTTCTTTTATCGACATTCCTTTGTGCGATTCAACTTGTGGGGCACACCGGCACACGTAGTTAAATTCCAAATAGTTTTGGAGACCGGCCAGTAGGCTAGAACATCATTCAAAATTATCTCGCCTTGGACTTGACTTCGTTCATTGGCAATGTTGCCACCCTTTGATTTGGATGTTTCCCTAACTATACATGAAAATCCCCTAAATATTTTTTTGAAACTGCAGCATAAAAAACAGCATTCATAATTTAAACAAAAAATATAATTAAACTACTATAACTTTACGCTTCTTGGGAAATTGGTTATTTTTTAATTAGTACCTACATATAATTTGTAAAAAGTCAATAAATGCCATTTGTAAAAAGTCAATTATTAGCTCACTGATAAATATATTTGGGCAGAATTTTCGCTCAAATAATTTCGTAACCTAAACGCATATATTATTATATAATATGCGATTTTAGAGTTACGATGTATGAAAAATACCCGAAATTTAGGGGAAAATCCCTTAAGGTAGCTCAGTTCATTGGCGGGTTGACGTACTATTCCTAAGGAACAGGTGATATGCCAGTTGGAACACTGCAGCAATCTGTCATTCTTATGATTATACTTGTATATTTGTAAAAATGTCACTGTATAACTAAAAATATTACTCAGGTAATTGACAGTAGGTAACAGAAATACATTTTGACACGGTATAATCATTTTAAAACAGCTGTCCTGTCACCCTTTTCTTAGTACTCGCCTTGGCAAGAGTTGAGTGAGTAGTTTTGTTTCTTTTGCCGTAGCAGATATTCGTAAGAATAGTAGGTACCGTAGTGTATAAATAAATGTACGAGTACCTATATAGATTTGTTATGTAATAGGCTCTGAGAATACAGAACAAATTAGGCTGTAATTTAGGGTTCGCAGGCTAGATCAGGGGCGTACACCGAAGGGAATATCCAAAATTTCGGGCGAAAATTTGGAATTGTGTAAGATTTTTTTTAGATTGGATTGATACATAGGTACATAACACAATAAATATAACAAATTGAAATTCAATATCTCATAGATCCTTTAAAATATTTTACGAAAAATCCTTACTTTCGTCATTGAACTATTAGGTTGGGGAAAAAGTCTTTTCGTATTTTATATGAAAATTCAAAACATTTTTTACTAAAGTTTATTTACATTTAACTAAAGTATGTAGGTGCCATTTTGTTCGATAACTTTTTGCCATCTTGTAGGTAGAGACATGATCCCATTACTATAGAAATTTTGGGACTTCTGTTCAAAAAACCACGACAAGTGGTTTTGGCAGTCTTCTCGTGATGTTAACCTGACATTGCCTAAAGAATTCTGAAGAGACCGAAACAGGTGGAAATCAGAAGGTGCAAGGTCAGGACTATACGGCGGATGCATTAACACCTTCCAGTCAAACTCTCTTAATTTTTGCTGAGTGGCTAAAGATGTGTGAGGTCTAGCGTTATCATGATGAAAAATCACACTCCTTCTGTTAATTAATTCCGGCCGCTTTCTCTCAACTTTTTGCTTTAATCTCATCAGTTGTTCACAGTAGAGTTCAGAATCGATAGTCCTGCCTGGCGGTAACAGCTCATAATGAATAATGCCCTTCCAATCCCACCATACACACAGCATCACCTTATTGCGGGTTAACCCGGGTTTTGCCAGAGTCTGTGAAGCCTGACCGGCCTTTGACCACGACCTTTTTCGCACGTTCTTGTCGTACGTGATCCACTTTTCATCACCAGTTATAAGCTTTTTCAAAAACGGTTCGCTTTCATTACGTCGTAGTAAAGAATCGCAAATGAGTACACGGTTCATTAAGTTTCTTTCAGTGAGATCGTGAGGCACCCAAATATCGAGCTTTTTAGTGTACCCAGCTTTTTTCAAATGCGCAAAACTGTTTTGTGGTCAATTCCTAATTCTTCAACTACGTCGTAACTACTGATATGCTGATCTTGCTCCACTTTTTCAAAAATGGCATCCATTTTATCCGTAACAGGGCGACCAGAGCGACGTGCATCTTTCACATCAAAATTTCCTGATTGAAAACGCTTAAACCAAATTTGTGCTACTCTCACAGACACTGCACTAGATCCATAAACGTCACAAATTTTTTTCGCAGCTTGCGTTGCATTTTTACTTTTTTTGTAGCAAAATTTTAAAATGAATCGAATTTCTTCATTAGATTCACTCATCTTGACAGTAAAAAAAACAAATGAAAATCACACATTTACCTAATTTGAATTTGGAATTAGCTTTTTTAAAATTTAAACTTTTTAATGATATCAAAACCTGCCAGATACAAATGGTATAACCAAAGAGATTTTATTACAAGTTCATACATACTAAAATGCGAAAAGACTTTTTCCCCTACCTATTATTAACTCTAGCGACTACGTTAGTAATAACAGCTCACTGACTTTCGTCCAAAACTTTGGATTTTTAGAACGTATACTTGCTACTCAAGTGTGGGTTGGCGGAGGCTAGTAGCTAGAGAGAGAGAGTAGAGCTAGAGTATTCAGGGCTATTGACTTTGTTTATCAGCTGTCATGTAATGGCAACAGCCGCAACCGAAAGCTAATCGTACCCTTCGAAGAACTTTTCCAAAGTTGGAGATAAATAAACCCATCCATAAACAGGCTACCGTCGACGTTGCTTAACTTGAGTGATCGTTTAGACTGACACGATCTACGATTATATTGAGTTCCTCACACCACGGAGCTCAATATAATCAGCATTAATTCTTCAATATAGACTCTTCGTAGAATCTACGCGGCTTTATCTTGTAAATAAGAACCAACATACATTATTCTAACTATAACATAATTTAAATGTGCGACTCGGTCATTATGAGCTCCGTGTAGATTGTGTTAACTAAACGTTTTTTTATTATTAATATACACGTCGCGTAATATGGCGTAAGATAAAGCTGGTGTCCACATGTGCAACTCCGATGTTCCCACGACGCCCGTCCCCTTTGCCCCCTCAGCGGTGCGCCATGTGGTAACCGCCACTGTAAAATGAACTATCAGCTCCGGATTTAAAAGACTTTGCAATACCGGTCTCTACTAGGTTTCATAGGTCATGACTAGATGGTAAATGTTTACCTCCCGGGTTTTGGTGTCTCATGTTCTCGCCTAGGGCTTCAGGAATGACGGTTTAACGCTAATTAAACGGTTCACTGATCGTAATTAATATTATAAATGCGAATTTGTGTTTCACAGGTAAATCACTGATTTAAGTTGCTATGGGTACCAGGTAACTGATAAATCTACGTACGTATCTGTTTTGTAAATACGAGTACGTATATACATATAATACTTAGATGTACGCTATTTCTATTTTAAATTATGTTTTTTTTTATATATACTACGTCGGGTGGCAGACAAGCAAACGCAGCAACTCCTTCCTTTCTTTCTGGTGACCTCACTCACTCGCAGGAACACAACAACCCTCAACGCTCCCTACCTCTCTTTTCGCCAGAGCTTCGTTTGTCAGTCAGCAGGGTGCACCACGTGCAGGTGAAGCTGGCTTTGGTTCAAAGATCTTGATGATCCACTTACACCCCAAACTGTCCAAAAATGTCCAGCCTATATGTACCTAGAGATAACTATTGGTTTAATGTTTACATTTTTGACGTAAATATTTCTTTAAAAATTGGTTCCATAGAAGGCAATTGAAAAAATCGAATGTTAACAAAATCTTGGGATACAGTTTAGTTTTGCAGCTACAAATGAGGATAGCATTATAGCAGATTTATATGTCTCAAAGAGCAAGTGAGTGCGCAGACACGGAAGTGACATTGCTGTCTCTTGAGTTATAATAATAATAATTGTTTTTATTCAAGGTAAAGACCCAATTAATACACACAAGACACAATTAATATATTTTTTGACGTAAGTACGTCTTTAAAAATTGCTTCCATAGGAAGGCAATTGAAAAAAAACGAATGTTAACAAAATCAGGGGATACAGTTTGGTGTTGCAGCTACAAATCTATCATCTCTATCTAAAATTCAATCACACCACTGGATAGATGAAGGATCAAAGAACTCACGGCCGTGTCCATGACAGAGCCACACCCCATTTTTTGTAGATTTTAGACGATCTCGTGGGCTATTCGATGGTAATCGGCTTCAGCTTCGGCGGTCGGGCCCCAGTGTATGAGATGTCGGTCACAGTGTAGATATTTGTCTACCTTGTATGCACCTATATAACTATAAGACATATGTACATGACACATCATGTATGTCTTATAGTTAGGTATTAAAAAATAGGTATGTACTCGTATGTACGTTTATTAATTATCTAGTATGCTTATTACATGCTTTGTTCAAATTGGTATCTACAATACATATATTTGTATGTAACCGTATTGTTTTTTAGTGATAATAAATACAAGAATGAATACCATTGCCGTTGTTATTATAATTTAAATTATGCAACGCAGAAGTTTAAAAGTTTTTATTTTATTTCAGAACGTTAAAAATACTTCGTAAAATTCGTTGTTAAAAATGAAAGCTCAGAGAACGTACGAAATAAAAAAAATAAAGTGGAAATATAGTGTCGACGTAGTACAGCTCGAAAACATTTCAACGAACGGATATTTTTATTCATTTTAACGTTATGGCCAGGATAATAATGAATTAAATTATTAGTCAAGTTTCATTTGGATCACGATTATGTTGAGTAGATTCACGGTTACACTAATGCTCTTTTCGGCACATGACGTAAGTAAACTTTGGTTTTCCATACAATGTGGCACGGTCGTTGCAAAATGTAGTAGATTTTTTTTTAAATGTGTTTGTATATGTGAGTTTAATACACAACACGAAAACGGTTGCGCTAGGTTTTAATTTGATAAAATTACTGATGAATGTAAATAGCAAAAAAATGTAAAACTAGCATCAATATCTATACAGATCCCTGAAATATTCTCCCAAGCTGAATATTTTATATGAGAAATATTAAGAAAATTATAACCCATTTTCGGGGTCCCCGTCAACCCTTATTCGCTTCTCATCTGCGCTTAAAGGCTACTGACTTCGCTTAACGACTGTCATCTATAATGACAACAGCCGGGACCGACAGCTTAACGTGCCGTGCAGCTCGAGATAAATAAACCCATGTCCATGGCTACGGTCGACGTTGCTTAACTTGCGTGTTCGATTAAACAGACACGCACAACGACGTCATTAAGCTCCTCGATTTTTGGGGTATTATCAGGTAATTTGGCAATTAGTATACACAGGCACATTGCTATTACAAGACGTCAACAGCAACACTGTCAACTACAGCTGGTTGATTAATGAAATACTATAGTGGTAAATAGCTAATGTTGAAAAATTCATGTCGTACGCACTTGTTGAGTATCTACACGTGTTAGTTTAGAAAAAGCTTAATCTCTATTAATGAATGACATGTCACTGATGGATTATGTTTTACTTGTGCTCTATGAGTGATGAAAACAAGGGAGTAAAAAATGTTTGAACAGAGCATTTTAATGTTTGCTGTTGATTAAAGTCGTCCGTTATCTACATTTAAAGATTTATTATGCAATATACAAAGTGTGATTATGAATATGGTATATATGTATTTATTACCAGCTGTCACAAGCAGTTCATACTTTTGGTATTTATGACATAATTGGTGACTTATGTGTGCTAAAGTAACTACTTAACAGATCCGTAGTTTCGTATGGAAAGTGAGGAAGGTACCTGCGAGGGAATATGAAATTGTATTATATATAATAATAACAATGTAAATAGATTAACAACTGGACAACTATTATATTATACATCAATTTTAACAAACATACATACATGGTAACAAACAAAGCGATGTCATCATTAATAGGTATTGTTATACAATCAAATATAAATTAAACTGTAGCTTTTGTGGTATACACAACAATCATCCCGCTATGAAGTAGTGCATAAAAGTTTATAAATCATCACTTTCGCTTAATTAATTTTAAGCTGTATCAGTGACGCATGCTTCCCTCCATTGATCTATATAGATTCGCGCATGGGGTAAAATTAGTATGGCTTCGTCCAGATTCTGTACTGCACCTGCCTCACGCAATATGATCCGACAGACAACCCTCCTTGCCTCCTTTAACTTTCAATCTAGTTATTTATTTATAAAACATCCCGATACGAACGCATTTGTGTCTTTTCTTTTAAATTTGTATAGCAAAATTATTTTTTATGGACTGGAAACATAAGTCAGACAGCGTAAAATTTGTTTGTGCTACGAGTGTACTCAATCTCATACATGTGTGTATAAGCGGTGTGCCACCTGACCTAACCCAACCTTGCACTTGTGCCCGTCCCCCGTCGACTACGAATTAGTGATGTGCATCTTTGATTTTTAAAAGCGATGTGTAGATATATTAATTTAATTAACATTTCTATATTTAACAATTATTAATAATTAACAAATTCTATATTTTATTAAAGTTTCGTTAATTTGTTACATATTATGTTTTTTTTATTATGTAGATATCTCGACTAGTTTAGTGACAAAATGGGCTCTACAAATCCTGTATAATGTTTTACCATTTTTTTTAAAGTATGTAATTGATCTAAACTCAACAGCTTGTAGGCCGTAATACAAAATTTACCTGCATAGTTGCATAGCCAAGTATAGCTCGACTCTCTTAGACTGAAAGACTTCAATCTATAAGCTGTTGTATTAACTTCACTTGTATCATCATTTACAACTACACGCTCTTTCACATCTGATACTGGATGATGACATCAGCTGATAAATAAGTATCGTGATTCTTCTTAAGGACCTTGTAGCTACGTGGCTACAAGGGTCTTAAATGTGTGATTGATTAAAACCAGAGACACAATGCAACTACATATATAATTCACGGAGCTGTGCTTTTCAGTTTCACTACGACACACACGCCATTATCGTATCGTATTGGCTGTACGTTAGGTAAATGTGGTCACATATTGTAATCATCGCTTGTTTATTTCTTTAGTTTGTCTCTACCTTGTAACATAAATTATATATCTGTTAATAGCTGAAACTTGTATGTCCTCGATGTATTTCGTTTCTATGTGTTGTAGTTGTGTGTATTGTAGGTATATCTTTTTCATTTTATTTACTTATTTTTTTTAAAGCATAGGCAGCACCTGTTCCGCCAATCTCGCTCTCCATCGTTCCCCAAAACGAAAACAAAATATCCAAAGTGCATGCCGGTCCTCATATAAATATAATATGTGTCATTTGAGCAATATGAAATTAATAAACCTTTATTTTATATGCCTGTTTTGCCAACAAACCTCACCTGCACGTGGTGCACCCTGCTGACTAACAAACAAGACTCTGACGTAAAGACAGGTAGGTAGAGTATTTTTTAAGCTGGCCGACTAAGGAAGTAATACCGCACAGAATACCGCAGCCAAATAACAATTTCTTTGAGGCTTGTTGCCGCGAGCCGCTTGTGAGTTGTTGTTACTGCGAGTGAGTGAGGTCACCAGAAATAAAGGAAGGAGTATAGGCTGACAACGGATCAGCGATTATTTTACCATTTAAGTTTCATAAATCGCAGACTAATTAAAATGTTATCCGAGAACAAAGTCATACAAAATATCTTACGCGATAAACATATATTTAAAGGTATGTTGAATATTATTTATAAATGGTCCCATCCCTATGCTGTTTCGTTTTTTAAATGAGTGGGGTTGACGGGTCTAACAAAAAATACAGCTTTAATGTGGTGACAACGGAAAATTTTGAGATCTTTTCATAAGAACAACTTTAGAGTTTTGTTATTGAATTTCTCGCCCTTAAGTGCGCTGGGATTTCTAATGGGCCATAAATATTGTTGAGTAGTTTACAATAAATAACCGTTTGGCAGAGGATAGTTTTTGCTAGTACACTATTATATGGCATCAGTAATTTAAGAAAGGGCCATTCCCATATCCTGCTGTTTTAGTAAATTTGTAGGCTCAAGTTTCTTAATTGCTTGCTTGGATTTATATCCATAATATCTTTATTTACAACTCTAACTAACAAAAATTTAAATTTTATTTAAAATTATTTAATGAAATGATTTGCCGCAAACACAACACATCACTGCTATAAGAATAAGTAAATAGTCCTTGTGGAATGCGATCACGTATTTGCAAGCGGATCTCTTTGATTATGCTCGTACGTGGCTTGGCTGTGGACTGTGGCTGAACGAAATGAGACTTATAAAACGACAGAAAAGTATTTGGCAAAATTGGTAACCCTAATTCATGATGATCATGCTGATGGTTAATTTCACTTGAAATAAATCCCAGATTTAGCCTTACATCTTATCAATGATATTATATGTTACTATCTTATAGTATTAAATAAGCAAATCTTGTATGTTAAACGGTTTGGGTGTAATTTCCAATATACGGGTTTATAATACGATTTTTTTGTCTCCATAGTTTGATCATTTCTGCTTGATACCTTTCTGATAATATGTCTTATACAAAAGGTATACAGTCTACATTTTGTGTTCATCTGTAGACTGGACTGTGCTCATAATAGCATTAATTAATAAGAAAGTATTCTCATAATTAGTTTTGTGCTGTGTAATGTCTATTTTATATCGACCTGAGTTAGTTTAGGTACTTAATCAATGTATAACTAGAATGTATCTAATATATACATGTGATTCTATACGCCTACTACACGAGGCTTTGTTTTGTTTCGGAGAAGCTCAGAGGTTGAGTCTTGCATGTAAAATAAGTGTCGGAACATGACAAGAGAGGGACAGACGGACACAGAAAAAATATTTTTTTGTAGATATTTACTCATTACAATAGTACATAAATAATACCTATTATTTATGAGGTTCTCATGTGGAATGTACTTATTTTTGTAGATTACATTGAAAAACACCATAAATCCGCTGTGCGTGGAAAATTATATTAGTTGCAATGTATGAGAGAGCACTTTTTAAACTACAATGTTAAGGTGGTTATCGGGACAAATTATTGGTATTTAAAACTCGTAAGAGCAGGTACTCTCACTCACTCCTCCCTCACTCAATCCTCCGATATATTCATTTCGCATATTCAGTCGTACGGAACCCTCCTCACACGATTTCTACTCGCTTTAGTCCGTTTTTGTCATTTTACATAATTTGTTATCAATCATATTAGCTTGTGCTTGCGACTTCGTATTCGCGTATACCGTACCTCGTGGGAATTTTCAAAAATCATTTCTTGTCAGAAGCCTGTATCATAATAGCTACATGTATGCCAAATTTCAACCCGATCCGTCCATTTGAACTTTGCGTTGATAGAGCCTGAGTAGAGCCGTTGATGGGTAGATCAGTCACGGTTGTCTTTTACTGATATAGATTTCATCGTTGATTTTTAATACTTAAGAGTTTGATATTATATCTCAACTTTGATATTATATCAAAAAATATATGTCATTTTCGATTACGAGTTCGATCACTGCACCAATGTTGGACAGAGTACGCAATATCAATGTAAGGTAATTGCTTATAATAATTATAGGAACTTGGCTCAGGGTACTAGGTATTATAAGTGAACGCAGAATACTTATAGACGTCGTTCTAATTAGCCATCGATCGTATATTAGGGTTCCGTAACGCAAAGGGTAAAAAGGAACCCTATTACTAAGGCTCCGCTGTCCGTCCGTCCGTTTGTCACCGGGCTGTATCTCATGAACTGTGATAGTTAGACAGTTGAAATTTTCACAGATGATTATTTCTATTGCCGCTATAAATACAAATACTAAAAAACAGAATAAAATTAATATTTAATGGGGCTCCCATACAACAAACGTGATTTTTTTTGCTCATTTTTGCTCGCAATTGATAACGGTAATATGTAGAAGCTTGAAATACTCACATAATATTTAGTTTTATATTCACTTTATAAATAAATAATTAAATAAAAATAAAACAAATATTTAAGGGGGGCTCCCATACAACAAACGTGATATTTTTTGCCGTTTTTAAAGATAATGGTACGGAACCCTTCGTGCGCGAGTCCGACTCGCACTTGGCCGGTTTTTGTTATTCATGATTCATGCGATACGACGACCTACGACCGTACTAACAAATATCCAGATCTCAATCAATGACGGATATCTATAGAAAGTCGTAACTGATGACCATATTTAATTTTATGCTAAATGGCATGACGAAATCGCATCGCATGATTTTACTACCAATGGTCAATTAGGACGACACCTAAGATTCATGTTTTCTGAATACTGTAAATGAACTCAACAACGAATATCACCTACAATGTCGGAGACGAAAAACGATAGATAAATCACAAACGGCGAATGTATTACATGTAATATCGGTCGCCACATACATTATTAGCCTGTATCTATTCACTACTGGATGCAAGCCTTTCCCAATGCTTTCCACCATATGCGATCCTCCACTTTCCGCATCCAATCACTACCAGCCACTTTTTTTTAAGGTTGTCGGTCCATCTAGAGAGGTGGCGTCGCCGCGCCGCCGTGTACTTCGTCGTCCCATACATGTATGCACCTAAATTAGAAAAAAATATACATAAGGTCTTATCGTTAAAAACTATAAATATTGGAGTTATAAAACAAAAGCTCATGACAGGTAGGTACGTATTAATAAAATATGCTATTGAGTACATACAATCTTAGTACATACGTAGTACTATTACTTGTACAGTACTTTGTAACAACACTAAAATCGAACGAGTTGTTATATCAATAAATTGAGAGAAAAGATGTTTCCATCATAATGTTTCTTAAGAGCCATATTACATTTTGACTGTGATTTTTGCGTAAAATGGCCAATTTTGGCGTTCTTGATCTCGGAAACAAAAATACATTAACAATGTTGACTTATTGAATAGTACAAAATAGCTATTCGCATAGTACATAGCGGCTTCGCTTTTTGTAAATTTTGCTTAACTTTTTAAATAAACCCAAAATTGCAGAGAAAGATTTTCATAAAATGCGCGCATTCACTATTTTAAGCTCCTGGATTGTACTACTGTTCCAAACAAATGAAATAAAAAAAATAGAATGTTATTTGTTATATAGTCGTATAGTACATAGCGGCCTCGGAATTTTGAAATATCATTGATTTAATATAGAAAAAAAAAACATTCTTTTAACCAAAAAAACTTCGAAAATCGCTTTAAGTAAACTGTTAATTTCTCGAATAAACGATAATATTATTGAGATAAATTTATACGAGAATAATTGTTACTTCATGATGAATAAACTTTGTAGCATGAATTTATTATCTTATTTCAATAAAAACGATAAATATAACTTCAAAATTACTACAAAAAGCGATGCACCGGCGGCCTTCGCGGGTTTAGTACTGCACGAGAGCTCGTCAGCGTGCAAATGTAATAGGGCTCTTAAAGTTTCGCTTACAGGGAGTAGTATGACATAGACTTCTGCTAAGATAAAACAATTTTACAATTCATGGTAAAAAAATGTCTCAAACCCTACTGTTGATAATGCTGCAACTTCATAGTGATGTCATTACTAATGGCTGAAATTAGTATTTGTTGTTAGCATCAAGAAAGATCATTACTATTCAACTGTTATTCAGCTCTACAGTAGCGTAGCAGAGAATAGGGAGTGTAATATTGCATGTCATTAAAAGATAGCTAGTCAAACGTGTATGTAAATTTGTCTTCAGATGACGTAGTATGATTTCCAAGATTGTACAATGCACCTTTATAGTATGCCAGCCGCGTCAGGTCTACCGCAGAAGTGATGTCCCCTAACGATATGTTATCGATATTCTAAACCACTATTACTTTTTGTAATTGGTTAACAAAAAAGTTATGACGAGAATTTTTTTTTTCTATGTTTGTATGTATTGCCTTTGTCACGAATTTACTCTTTTGTTTGTTTGCAAGTGTATGACTTTGTTCAAAATGCTAGTAGGTAAATTAAAAAATAAGAATATAATTTAGTTATAATAGAGTAAGATGTGTCTAAGAGTTGTGTAAAAAAAAAAACATTATTTCATTTCACAATAAATCTCCAACCTGTCCTCTGATTTTGTTGTTTGGTGGCTATGTAGGAAACATAAATAAAATTTTCAAGTCCGTTGAGTACAGGCTTTGGAAGTTCTTTAAAACTGCAAACGAGAATATTTTCATGTTAGCATGAACATAAATCTCGCTATTACTTGCAAACAGTTGTTCCGATTTTGATGAAACTTGGTAAATTAGTAGGCCATGTGCAGTTAAGAGTCATATTTAATATTGGATAAAATATGTATTAATTATGATGTTAAGCATTTATTTTGCAGCCCTAATAATTTTCTAGAAATCAATTTAAAGAAATTTTAATCTACACTACTATTCTAAAGAGGAAAGGTTTGTATTTTTGTGTGAATGTTTGTAATGAATAAGCTCAAAAACTACTGTGCCGATTTAAAAAATTCTTTCACCATTGGAAAGCTACATTCACCCTGAGTAACATAGGCTATATGCCATATTCCACGCGCAGTCTGTTTTGTGTCCATTTTGTGTCCACGCATGTGTGTTTTGTGTCCATTGTTCATCAGCCATTGCGCGGGTGTGAAATATTGCATCCTGTTTAGGGCTCCAGTTTATGGTAAACTTTCAGTATGACTTTTACTCTAGTATGAAAATATATGTATTAATGAATAAATTGTAATTATTCATTAATACATATATATTTTAACGAGACCTACCTACCTAATATGATGGAATATATTTAATATATATTTAAGTATACTTATTTATAGTTGATCAATATATTTAATTACAATTGTTTGAACGAACATAATTTAATAGATTATATGACTACATAAATAGAGTAAATTTATACTTTATTTTATAGTATGTCACATAGATGTATACATGTAGAATAGTATTGATATACTATTATATATATAGACTTTGATAAGTCTAAATTTTCCTATTTTATTACAGCTGCAATGTGATAAAATCTCGATATCGACACTAAAACATAGCGCGTCTCTCATGCGAGACCGCAAGTTGTAAGGCAGATCACGCACTTCCCTAAACGCGTCCCAGCGCATTGTCTTGCTCCAGACGAGACGGATGGAATACCCTCCTTGCATGTATTTAACTGGTGAGAAGCAAAGCGATGATAATGTACATAAATGAAATGATTTTGATAAAAGTTTTATTAAATCTGTGATTTATATATGTATACAAATATGTCGATTTAGGGCGCTACCGCCTAAACTGAAGCCGCTTTAGATCGGACTTTTGGATGGCGAAAAACAGTACCAAAATCAAACTTTACTTCCGAATAGTGATAATTTAGCGCCGGTAGGAGTTCTAGAGCTCTACCGTCTAATCTGGAGAAAGATGTTTGTCACAAATTTAGACTGAAGTCGTTTTTTTAGGGTTCCGTACCCAAAGGGTAGAAAGAAACCCTATTACTAAGGCTCCGCTGTCCGTCCGTCCGTCCGTCACCAGGCTGTATCTCATGAACTGTGATAGTTCGACAGTTGAAATTTTCACAGATGATGTATATCTCATGCCGCTATAACAACAAATACTAAAAAAACAGAATAAAATAAATATTTAAGGGGCTCCCATACAACAAACGTGATTTTTTTTTACCGTTTTTATAGATAATGGTACGGAACCCTTCGTGCGCGAGTCCGACTCGTACTAGGCCGGTTTTTTTATACTACGTCGGGTGAAAGACATGTGAAACGGTTACCGTAGCTATATTAACGATCGCAACATGAAATATCATTCGCGCGTCGCCACCCCCGCTGCCAACGCAGCAACTCCTTCCTTACTGGTGACCTCACTCACTCTCAGAAATACAACAACCGTCAACGGAATTGTTATATGGTTGCGGTATTGAAGAGGTGGATGTATTTCCCCAATTGGACAGCTTACAAATGCGCTGTACCCAACCTCTCTTTCGCCAGAGCGTCTATCGCCAGTCAACAGGGTGCACCATGTGGACATATGCCATACAGCGCATAACAAAGATGTGATATCAATCTCAATTGACAAAGGACATGTCCGACCATGTGTAACAAAGATCGTAGGCAAATTTCCTTTTTCCGGGCACTAATTTCGTCGAAGGGCACTCTAGTTATGCCCTATCGGTTTCCTATTTGTTTTTGTAATAGCTTTTCTATTTACTTCTTTCACATAATTCTAGGATTTCCGTGTTTGAATATTCCTACTAATTATTCCTACTAATATTATAAAAGTGAAAGTTTGTAAAGATGTATGGATGTGTGGATGTAGGGATGTTTGTTATTCTTAAACGGCTGAACCAATTTTGATGAAATTTGGCATGCATATATTCTGGATTAACACATAAAATATTTTTTAATCAAATACTTAGTTTACGCGGGGCAAAGCGGCGGGTAGAGTTAATTGATGGTAATAAATGGATTTAGTATGGATACCGGATTCAGTTTTTCGACGATATATCATACATACACGTTGAAAATAGATGTAATAACCGAGTCCCAAGCATCTACACATCAACATCTTCTGTTCAAATAACGTTCACTTAATCTCAAATGTCAAGGCAGTGTATTTGTCATCATATAAAAGGTACGCGAAGTTACACGTTCCAGCTATATTATTCTTCCAATTTTCTAACTACTGACGACAATGAACTCTCTTCCTTTGAAATAAAGACTATAGATTAAGTGGTAATTTATGTTGATGGATGCTATGGGTGACAAGGAGGAAACATACGACTATTAAGAAGGAAGGACGGACGACCTCGCCTATATTCGCTCTAGAAAGAGATTTTAGTTATTTTATTATAGTACCTGGAATGTTTGTAATTTATTGTTATGCTAGGAGCGAAATAATGCTGTTTGTTTGTTTGATATAACTTTATTCTACATCAAAAATAAAATAACAAATAAAATGCAAAACAAAGCAGTACTAAGGCGGACTTATCCCTTAGAGCAGTGGTTCCCAACCGGTGGTCCGTGAGAGGTAAATTATGGTCCGTGATACAAACTTAGAATGTAAGAGATTGAGCTCTATGATACATAATACTCTAATCTCGAGTTATAGAATAATGGATTTATATGACAGTTGGGGACACTAAACGCAACAAAAATCTCGTAGTGATCCGCGAACAAAAAAAGGTTGGGAACCACAGCCTTAGAGGGATCTCTTCCAGTCACCCTTAGAATATCAAAAGAATTAAAATTAATGTTACTATTTAGTTACAGTATTTATAACCATTAAAATTATATTAATCAGAATCTCTGTGCGATAGGAATTGCCGAGCACAAATTATGCCTACATAAGATTTAGAAATAGACTCATTTGAACAAATAATTGTTTTGAGCAATGACTTCATGAAAGGTTTGCGGATCTACCTACTGCTCGTAAATGTATAAGTACTTTAGAAATATAGTAATCAATAACTTCCACACTATAGCTAGCAAAAAATACACGATTGGATAATAATAATGCGATCTGCCTAGTTAATAAAGCATATTTTTTGCAAGGCAACCTTAGGCGATGTTATTCAATCCAGGCTCTGCCTAAAAACTGGCTTCGCCGCTTGCGGCGTTCTTTGATCAGGCTCTTGAGACGTGCACCGTCGCGAAAAGTGCAAATTCCACTTAGTTAATAAGTTTTAATGGGTTAAATAGTAATTTGGGAATGATTTCTAACATTTACTCTTTTTATTTTTAAACACCTGTGGGTGATAAAAAAGGTGTAAGGGCGTATAGCCAAACAAACGCTTAGAAGAAGCATTTGGCTGCGGTATTCTCTTAGGTGGAGGTACTTTCCACTCAAGCTTGCCATGCTCTACATCTTTTTCGCCAAAGTTTCGTTTGCTTTAAGGGAGGGTTCACCACGTACAGGTGATATTTGTCTTGGCACTCCTTTATATGTATATTAAGATTACAATAAAAAACACACATTGCATTTTTAGTAGGGTTTTGTAGATTCGTTGTCATTAAAATGGTTTTATTGGGGTTTGCACATGAACACATTTGCACATAAATGTAAGTAAGTACCCAATGAATCGTTAATTTTGTAAGTTATAGAGACTGAAACACTAAAAATGTCTAACTTCGTTTTTATTGCGGTCTTCAGTAATATCCGGTTTGTTCTACTAAAATCTAGGTTTATGAATACATGTCTATGTAAGGCAAAATTTTACAGCGCTGTGTAGTCTGTGATATCAGATCAACGTAAACTGGCGGGACGTGCCAACTGCCAAATTTTCGCGAACAAAGCCCGTCTCGAAACCGCTCTCAAAGTTAATTGGTGCCGCGAGTTTCCAAGAACATTTTAAGTGCCTGAAGAACATTTTTCATCGTTAATTGGTTTTAAATAAGTACCAGATAAGTTGTTTGCGCTTTAGAGGACCAACGTCTTTTCTGAAGTACTTCACTCCATATCCAAAGCAGATACGGTCCAAGACTTGATGTTTCTAATTTTTTGTTGTCATGAAAAATACGTACTTGAGTTGATACGCGAAACTTTCTTACATTATATGACTTTATCTAAGCACTGTTTTTTGGGTTGTAAGTAGTTCAACATCATTCACAAAGTACTGGAAAAAAGAGGTAGATAGCGTAATTGTAAGCTGCTCGACTGGACCACCTCTCACCTCACAGAAGACCGCAGCCAAATAAAAATTTATAGAGGTATAGAAGTTGGGTGTGTTCCTGCGAGTGAGTGAGGTTACCAAGACAAAAGGAGTTGCGATGGCAGTGGGAGTTTTGATGCGAATTTACATCAGGCGAGCCGAATAATGCTTATCTGCCTTCAGATGTTGTTTAAAAAAAAGGAAGTAAATGTTCGAATTGGGCCAAAACAGCGGCTCCAAGTTTGCATGAAAAGAAATCCCTAATTGATTGAAACGTATCGTATTTCTTTAGCACTCTATTTACTTAGCACGTTTGCCTGCATGATATACGCGCCATACAGAAATGTTCTAAAATTTTAATAGGTAAGATTTTTAACAATGTTATCTTGATGATTATCTTTCCTTCCTTAATTCAGAGCTATAAACGTCGTAAACGTAACGTGTGCGTATGTCGTCGAGCCAAGAAGCTCACACAAAGGAGCCTTGTTCGTGAACCACCGAAGGCCGCCCGGATCGGCGACAACGAGTTTCCTCCATGCACTAGCAATGTACTCGCACATTTTATTTGAGAAGTTCATGGCTAGACTTATTTTTACACGTGATAAACTCGGACCACGAAGGTCAAGGACTTTATTTTTGGCGGATCCCGCGCGCTGCTGTTGCCAACGACCTGCTTTTAAACTTTCAGCTCTTGTTTATGTTTCTCGGAGTGAAGTCGGTCGGTATTAATGGACATACGTAGTAAACATTCCACATACCTGCTCGTAGCTAAATCATTCACGACTGTTGGGGTGATGTATGCGATTACTTCATGTAAATTAATATACTAAACATGTGTATTTGAAAAAAGTATGGCATATTTTAGTTTATACTCGTGAAAGTGGTAAAAATTATATTCTAATCTAAAAAGTTTATTTTACAGTATTAGTATCACGAGTTTTTTGTTCGCGTTCGACCATGTCAACGTAAACAAACCGATCAAATAGAGAGGAACTCTCGTGTTGTGAATTTATAAGACGCGTGTTACATATCAAAATTATGTGGCTTACTTGCTCACATTTTGAAGTGAGCAAGCCGGCTAATTCCAAATTAACCGGCTTGCTCATGTAACACGACTGGTAAATTCACAATATGAAACTTTTTTCGGTTTGTAAATGTTAACACGTTCAAATTTGACTAAAAACCTCGCACTAAACATGCAGATGTATGTGCTCGACGTAAATGCGTAAGCGAGCTATATCGAACTATTTAGAAAACGACAGTATTGGTTGGTTGAAATACGATTATGAAAGCCTATTTAGCCCGCTCACGACAGACTAGCAATTGTCGACGAAGACGCAATTTAGCCAATGCACACGAAACCAGTTCTGTGAGACGTCCATGACCAAATATAATTAACAGCAGCAATTGTGCGTCCTTGTACGTAAGCCAGTGTTGCCAGTCGGGTCATGTCAGAAATTACCGGAAATATAAAAAAATGTAACCTTTTTGTATAAAAAATAACCTTTCATATTTTTTTACTGGAAAGTATTATAAGTTGATGGAATAGAATATTAGTTGTGTTGACTTACAGAAACATGGATGAGTATTTGAGCACTTGCCCGCATTTCTTGATTTATTCATATTGATCCAATATAATAAAATTGATGCATTAAGAATTGGTATGAAGATAAACGAGTCTACATTACCATACTATTTTTGACATTCGATTCACTTTCGCTTTTTGTTCATTATATGGTTGGAGAGCCAACTCAAAGAAAAAAAATAACTGCCCTAGTTATTGGCAAAGTGCTCATTCCTAATAAAGGTCTATCTACTACTGACGAAGCTTACCAACATGAAAAATTCTAAAACGAGTTCCCTTTTACGTTGCTTTTATGTAAAAAATTAAATGTTAATTCTACAAATTCCGTAAAATCACCTAAAAGTAACCTTTTCGTTAGTGTAACCTAAAAGTAACCAATGCAGTTCAAAAATCACCTAAAAGGTTACAAAAGTAACCTTCTGGCAAGACTGACGTAAGCTGTTGTAGCCATGCCATATTTAACTACGGTATTTTCCTATGGCAGGCACAAAGGTATGGAAGTTTTTTTAAAGATCGCTATAAGGTATTCACCGTAGCGAACGAATTAGCATTTCGTTGGCGATTCGCCGCCTGCGAGTCGGCTGTCCTTGGAATAAGGATGTGCCAAACGAGTGTGTTATTAATCTGGCCGTTTGAATTGCTCTGCCGCATGCTGGCAGGCAGAGCAATTCAAACGGCCAGATTCGTAATACATATAGTGATGCAGTGTACTATTACCAACATTGACCACGGATCTGCCGCCCAAGCTGAAATCGATCAGATAAATTATTTTGACTACAAAAGTTCTTAATTTTATGACAAACATCTTCAGTTTAGTCGGTAGAGCTCCATGGTTCCTATCAGCTAAGGTAACACAATTACCAATAATTAATTTACTGAAGCTTGTTGCATTCAGAAAATCCTATGGGACTCAGTTCAGCTTAACATAGGCAGTAGTTCTCCAGCGTCCAGCGTCATTGGAGGCATTGCTTTTCATATGTTATATAATGGACGGCTAATGTAATAAATTGTTAATTATTAATAACTATCATGCCTATGTCACTCTCCAGCCAGACCGTAAACTATCCCCGTTTAATATGTTATGTCGGTACTTGTGTTCCTTTCGACGTCAAAGAAGGACATATGATTACAAAGTTTATTTTTTCCCATGGGATTAAGTTGTTTTTCCGGGATAAAATACTTTTTATCTTTTATTTTTTGATATAAGCTACTGCCTATGTCACTCTCCAGACCGTATTCTATCCCCATTAAAACAAACTTGTACGTACTTAGGTTCCTTTTGACGTAAAAGAAGGACAAATGATTATAAACTTTATTTTTTTCCCATGGGAATAATATATTTTTCTGGGATAAAAAGTAGCTTATGCCACTCTCCAGACCGTAAAATCCCTATTAAAAAAATCATGTTCGTATTTAGGTTCCTTTCGACGTAAAAGAAGGACAAATGATCATAAACTTTACTTTTTCCCATGGGAATAATATATTTTTCCGGGATAAAAAGTAGCTTACGACACTCTCCAGACCGTAAACTATTCCCATTAAAAAAATCATGTTCATACTTAGGTTCCTTTCGACGAGAAAGAAGGACAAATAAACAAACAAACAAAAACCCTTTCACATTTATAATTAGTATGAAAGTATGAATTAAGCTTATTTGGCACCACATCATTCATCAACTAGGTTGACGGAGTCCCGCCAGGGACTCCTATTTTCGGTGACAGGACACAAGAAAACCCTAACCTAACCAAAATTCTACTCAAATCTAACCGAAACACGTTTTATACACTGCCTAAGGATCGATTGTGAATAATGACTATTTTAATATATCGAATGTAGCATATTATATTCATATTACTAATTTATTCCGCCCTGCCTCTTCTGAAGAGGTCTTTCTATATTACGAAAAAAGATTAGTAAAAGTAGTAGGTACGTTCTTCTCATTACAAATCAATAAAAAAATAGAACTAGACTGCGTCATCAGATGTTAGTATTTTGCATGGGAAAATGACAAATTTAAACAACCAAATTCGTGACGTAATCTTCGCATTACGCGGGAAGGGAATATCTTGTTTTATTGTTCCGTAATAGAGTAGATTAGATGTATTCTATAACGATAGCAAGTGGAAACCAAGTGCTAAAACATAAATAAACAATATACTCGTTGTTATATAAAATATAAAGTAAATATATTTGCAATAGCGTGTTGTTATTTTGAATTCGCAATAGCGTATCTAGATAATAAAAGCGTATAAGATACGGTATGGTACGTTAACCTAGACCACAAAAGAGATGGGTACTTTTGTGATTAAACATAACCGTTCCAAAAAATGCTAGGGGCTAAATCGCTGCATTGGTAATTTGTGCCACTCTATCATATTTATGGCTTAGCCAAAATTGTGGGTTTACAGATGTTAGGTTAGGTTTTCCTTGCCTTGGATTAAATTGTTTGATTCTTATTTTTAAAACTAGGTATATTGTGTCTAATCTAATCATCATAAATCCGTTAGTAATATTATTTTAGTTAATATTATTAATTGAAAATATAGATAGATAGATAGATGGAATATGCTTTATTTGCATAATACAAATTTAAAGTACAGTGAATCAATAAATTATTACAGACAGTTGACTTGTATATATGCAACAAGGCGGCCTTATTGCTGAGAGCAATCTTTTCAAGGCAACCTTAAGGTAACGAATTTGTGCATGAAGTGGGCAGGAATCGCAAAAAGAATATAATGAAAAATTTAAGTATAGTTATAGGAATCATTACTATGAATTTAGACCAAAATGTGTAACCTATTACTGATAAATAAATGAATAATAAATAAAATACTTACACTTCAGATTGTAAAATATATAATAAATAAATAAAATAAATAAATAATAATAATACTTACACTACATACATATTATAAAATATATATAATAAATACATAAATGTGTGACTTTGTGTCCATCAACGGAATGAAATAGTTTTGAGAAATTTTCAGAGAAATATTTCAATTATTTCCTGGAAAATTGTATATGTATTCAATTTATTTATTTATATCTACCATTAAATTGAGATATTTTTTACAGATTTTTGACAACCGTAAATAGATAGTTTCAAGTTCAAACCGCACGGATCAAAGCAGCCAAGAGCGGGTAAGTAAAATACTTCCTTACATATGTTAATGAAGTACAATGGCTATACACGGTACATATCCACTAAGTGGAATCGATACAGACTTATATTTTTCGATAAGCTTACAGCTATGTACCAAGTACTTCTAATCATAAAGTCAGTTAAATAGTAATCGCTGCGTCACATTATGGTTTCCTACTGGTATGTAATTTGATATGAAGTTTGCTATGGCTTGCCAGGCCAAACTCATAATAGCACCGGCTTTACAGCGGTTGTATTAAAGAACGTTGCGTAGTAAAACATTGGCTAAGATTTCTTCACGTGCTGTTGCTGTGTTGTAACTGGATTTGTGCTTTCCATATTAATATTTTCTATCATGTCACGTACTTAGATAGAATCAATCTATTGTGACTGCGAACTGTATTTATTGAAGCTCATTGACGCATGCAACATCAGAGGTATGCTTTACCTGTTAAAAGTTATTCACGTATTCCTTATAGAATCTCATGACCTAATCTCCGGAAAACTTTAGTAGGGAGTTCATATCATAAACTGAGATCTAACAGAAAAAAAACCCCTGAAACCAGACAGTATTTGTCGTAACCAATTTTTTTATATTACAACAAGTACCAAGCATACCACCTGATATGAAGCGGTTACCATAGCCATATAAACGCTCGCGACAAGAAATATCACTCGCGCGCTGTCAACACCGCTGCCAACGCCGCAATTTATGACTTCACTCATTCTTGGTAGAAAACATGCTTTTACTAATTACAGAAGGCCCTGTGCATCATCATATCAAATTCCGAACACTTATGAACTCAACCTAACATTCATGTCGTTTAACAAAAGATGTTCTGGAAAATATTTCTCTGTTACTACCACTAAGATGGGAAACAAGTATGTAACAAACAGACATCGTACCTTCTCTTTCATACACAGAACTGGGTATGGTCTAGCCCTTGCAGTTGATGCTGGCTTTGCCGCTAATTATAAGGCGGTGAGCCACTACACCCAAAAATCTTAGAAAAAAAAATGAAAAGAAGAAATATTCATTACATGTCTCTGGGGCCAAGTTTCGATACTTTAGATATTATTATATTTTGGAAGATTAAAAATAATAAATTATCTATTTAATGTATTTACTACATCAAATAGATAAAATTGCAACTAATTGCCATTATCTTGCTTGTAATAGGTCCTAGTGCTGATTGTACATTTCGGTATTCAGCAATATCATCAGGTCTCAGTTACGAGACTTTTTCCCACGTGTCATATGAACCTTCAATGACTTCGTAGGTATTCATTTATGCAATCCTAAGCAATGTATAATTGTACTAGCCATTACCCGTGGTTTGGTTTGCGTCGTCATTATTTTAATATTTTAATTACTTGCACATACCTATGTATCTGCAAGTTTAGACTATTTCTAATTATGCTGAGTCAGAGGGTGTTTTTTCAGCGACACATACACACGTCTAGATCAAATGTACAATCAAGGTTCATAAGTGCAGCACCACCTTTCCTTTCCTTTAATATAAAATAAATAATTGGCATTTATAAAAATGTACATACCCAAAACTACAAAATAGATTGAAGAAACTTTTTTTATATCCTGTCATATGCGTATTTTATTCAAAGTTAAGCACTTTTTGTGAACCAGGGGCCTACAGCCGGAGGTGAAGTTAATTACTATCGAATATACAACATAAAACACCCACAAACAGACATGCACACAAATTTTGGTCTCGAGCGGGGATCGAACCCGCGACCCCGGAGTCAAAGTGCCCATTGTAAGCCATTCGACCACCGAGCTCATCAATGTATGATATTTAATCTTCGATCTAGTATTAGATGTGCTCAATTAGCGATATTATTTATGTTATATAGTATAGTTCACAGATACGCTAATAGCCACGCGAGCGCGAGATTGAGCACAAACATGATATGCAAAATCCCTAATGCAATGCAAACATGATAGTGCGGTGTACATGATAATAATGAATTTAGCAAGAACATTCTCATAGTGCTAATATCAAAGAACGTTTTGGTTATGGACGGTCGACACGGTCGTTGCACCTGTAGTTCAATCGGTACTGCGTAGTCGATTCACCAAAATATCTGATAAATATTTGCCTGCTACCACGCAAACGTTCGCACCACAAAAGTGACGCATCTTGCTTACGTTTACGCCATGATTTCTACAAAATTCTCTCCTGCCAATTAGTCTATGGTCGATATATAATCGTAAATCTAAACAATTCTAATACTACGTATAGTAAGTACATATCATAGCCATACACTAAGAACTATCTACTAAAATAACTAATAATAACTATCTACATATCACACTTTCACTCTCAAGAAACTATATAAATAAAAAAAACATGACAATAGTAAATAAATAGAAAAATAATTATGTTTATGCGTTAGGTAAAGCTGCGCCGTTAAAACCAAAGAGTTGTTTCATAGAATGAAATTTGTGTCTTGTACCGTGGAATACATACTTGTGGCCCCAATAATTGCAATTATGATTTTCGATCTTAACTAACTCAACACGCTGTTGAGGGATCTGAGCCATAGACTAATAACTACATTAATATAAATATTTTAAAAATAGAAATATTCACCACCTCCGCCTAGTTGGGACTTGATTGAACCCGCGACCTCTCGATTACCCGTCGAGTGCTCTTCCAATTGAGCTACCAGGAAAGTACATATTGGTGGCGAATTTTCGCATTTTATATTTTACTGCTGTGAAGTAGCAGTGTGGCGTCATCTACCTATTAAGTATTATAGCATAGCAGTCCATCGTTGCATATGAAATTCGGTTATTTTTTGATAATAATAAACTTATTAAATAATTTATTATTTAAATATAAAATGCAAAAATTCATCACCATCACAAACCTTCCTGGTAGCTCAGTTGGAAGAGCACTTGGCCGGTAATCAAGAGGTCGTAAATTCAAATCCCATCTGGCCGGGGGAGGTGAATTTTTCAATTTTTAAAATATTTATAATATTCTGGCAAGTTGGCGAAATCAACTATATTTAAATAATAATTAATTACTACTTTTTTTTATACTACGTCGGGTGGCAGACAAGCATACGCCGCGCCTGATGTGAAGCGCTTACCGTAGCCATATTAACGTTCGCAACATAAAATATCGCTCGCGCGCCGCCACCCCCGCTGCCAACTCAGCATCTCCTTCCTTTCTGGTGAACTCATTCACTTGCAGGAACACAACAACCCCCAAGAGATTTGTTATTTGGCTGCAGTATTCCGTGAGGTGGAGGTACTTCCCCAGTCGGGTAGCTTACAATTAAGCTCCTTACCTCTCTTTTCGCCAGAGCTTCGTTTGTCAGTCAGCAGGGTGCACCGCGTGCAGGTGAAGTTGGCTTTGGTTCAAAGATGTTGATGAACCACTTACACCCCAACTATTTAAATAATAATTAATAATTACTTTATATTATGTGAGTAATGTATGTGTGCAATGATGTTATAAATTATGTGAGTAATATAAAATTACAAAAAATACAAATTCTACTTCCTACTAATCATCAGGTTTCCGCTTCCGTAAACCCAACAATAATATATGCCATGGTATAAACACATATGATGTGTTCTATAGGGACAAATGTGGTCATGTGAGTGGACTTGCCTACGTCATCAGCTGTGTTTTGTATGTATAGAAAATGACAAATTTAGACAATCAAATTCGTCACGTAGTCTTGCAACATACGGGAGGAACATACCTAGTGTCTTTCTACCATGATCTATGCTAGGTACTAATATTATAAACACGAAAGTGTGTATGATGCTGACATGCACAACGATGTCATCGAGTTCTAATTTGAGCCTGCTTGCTATCTGTTAGGTATTACAGTATATTTTACTCATAAAATTACATGTTTATTATTATATACTAGTTGATTCCCGGCAGAATGTGTCTAAATATTTAATGAAACATTCACCTCTCCCGCCTAGGTGGGCAGGGATGGCGTAGGAGTTGAATTTCCCTTTAATTTTTTATTAAATGAATTATTTAGTTTTAAACAAATTGTGTAAAATGAACATTATGTTGTCTGATCTGAAGGTACCTACCTGCTATTGTTCTTATGCCATAGCAGGTCGCAAACGAGCATATGGCCCGTCTTATATGAAGCGGTTAAAGATGTCTTTAGGCGCTCGCGAATACGAATATGGTTTATATGTTGCCATCCCTGTTGCTAATACAACACAATACCTGTTTTAAGAGCTTCATTATGCCGCTGTTCACTCTCAAGTATCATTTCAACATCCACTCAGGACCCTGTTATAAGGTTGTGGCTTACTTATATAAGTTACTTCTCAGCCGTGTTTCTCTACAATACATACGTACAATCTCTTTTTCCCAATAGTCCCTTTAGCTTAGAGGCGAAGTGCACCACGTACAGGTACGTGAACACGAGTTTCGCTGGGTATACTTCTTACACTTAAATACTGCTTATAACAGTTACAAAAAAGGAAAATAGGTGCGCTATCCCTTACTTCTTCCCTACTTAATATTATAAATATGAGTTTGGTTGTTACGCTTTCACTCCGAAATTGCTCAACCGATCATCAATCTCAAAGGTATTAGGAAGAACTTTTAATTAAAAAAAAGTAAACGCGAGCGAAGCCGCGGGTGCATATATATATACATATACATATATTGATAAGAAGTATATATATATATATATATATATATATATATATATATATATATATATATATATACATACATATACATATATAAACAAATAAAATTTATTTATATATGACTAGCTTCCTATTGACACATAAACAAATATATCCATTATTATGACAATTTCTCCGTTGCAGCTTATCCGACTATCCGACGTATGAGAATATCCCACAGACCTAGGACTTCGCGCTAGATCTGTGGAATATCTCATCAGTTAAAATTTATTTCAGATCTGAGTCCAATGATAATATAACAAATCTTTTCTGAAGCCGAATGATCAAAACACCTGCAGTGAAAAATACAGTGAAATATTGTTATAAAAAATATTCTCTTCTGATTTCTTCCATCCAGGAAGTTCGCCGATTTCTCAATTTACGTTAATGATTACGACTACATCGTTTAGATTTATTTCTTTCGTATTTATTAAATTATCCATTTCCGTAGGTAACTAACTGCCTTTATTGTTATTAAAAAAAATATGGTAGTACAAAATTTTGAAACCTAATGTATTATCAATTCTAACAGCTATTGATAAAGAATAATATTAATTGTATCTATTAAGAAGTCACTTAGTCTATCATAAACAAATAAACATATGTGAGTATATAAGTTACAGTAATGTCAAGTTTTAACTCTATATCTATATCATTTAGGTAAGTAGGACCTGGATGACCGCTGCTTCACTCATCATTAATACATTAGGATATTAAGTTTTTCCTGAGTTAAGATCTGATCGGATCGATTTTTCGTCTCCGTAAACCCCTATGTGGATTTTATCGAAAAAGTTGGAGTCATTTGCGAGATTGTCGTGGGCATATAATGTTGTTTTTCATGAAACCTACGGAAACCAAAACATGTATTAACTACCAGTGAACAGACTAACCATAATCATAAAGACATTCATAAAACACCAAGGCATTTCCTTAGTGCACATAGCTCCACGTATATAAAACATATTATTGGTAGCATACAAGTAGGCTTGGCACATAAGACGTATGCGACGGAGGCTGGTCGGAAGCGCGCGCGCCGTGTTCCGACGCTCTTCCGGGCGGAAGCACGCAGTTTCCTGAGAGTCCCGAGGCCAGCAACGCTCTTCTGTTGATTCTATTATACCTTTTGTATCGGTTAATTGATTTTCTAATTCCTACATGGTGAAAAGTGTAAGTAAAAAGTTTGATACTCCCGGAGGCGGAGGTGGTCGAGTAAGGTTAGTAATTAGCTGCTTAAAAACACGATCACGGGTTCCATTCCCGTATAAGACGTATAAATCCATATGTTTATATGGATTAACAATTTAACATATTGTTTCTGTATCAAGTTCTGGATGTTTCTTAGTTTGGGTCTAGATGGCGCTGAGTAGGCTGTTTTGGAAAATTTTAGAAAGTAACAAGCAAATAAACTGTGAAAATTATTAGGGAAGGTATTGCCTAGCATTGAGCAATTACAGGCTGATGATGATGAAAAAATATTCTTAGAGAGTTGAGAAGTATTACAGCAGCAATTTACATAATCTAATCCTAGGTCATATTCATGTACAATTTTATAACATACTAGTAACCAACACCGGCTTCGCACCGGTACAATATCCGATGCTATTCGCTTATCAAGTAGCTTTCAATTGGCGAAATAATTTTTAAAATCGGTTCAGTAATTTCTGAGTTTCTCAGAAATAAAAGAGAGAAGATTAATTCTCTCTTCATAATATTAGTGTAGATATATAATAATCCCAAGCTTTTGACTAATAGTAACTTTGCTATTGACTAATAAACTCGATTCAGCTCAATCAGTCAAACAGGCGATTTTAGAGGCTGCGCGACGATCGATCACATACACACTATTCAGCAAGTGATGTGTACGGAATACAATATACAATCAACCCCTAGTAATGAATTTCATCGACTAAAAAAGACGTTTGATAACGTGGAACATTAGGCTCTATGTAGTGCACTCTGTACAAAGTTGTAAAGTTTGGCATCAGATAGTGTTGTAAAAGACATGAGCTCCCATTTTGTAGGAGTCTAGACTTTGAGTACATTCAGTTATTTTAAGTCTTTTGAGCCCTTTAAATTCTTTGAGCTGAATTGTGTCATGAGCTTTATAGTTTGTGCTATGTTAAGTTTAAGGAATATAATAATAAAATAAAAATTAATGAAAATGTCATGCGAGCGTACTATGAGGTCACAGAGGGGGGAACTAACCTCACTGCGTACCGTGTTCGGATGCTTTCTGTGTTTCAGGCTCTTGAACCAGCTGTCAACGTCTCGGCCCAACGACTTTCGGATCAAGTGCGGGCCATTCAACGCTGTCATCTGTTGGATGCTGCCGTACTTGAGAGACTGCGTTTGCAAGCCCAAGACAGTCGTGTCACTTCGGTACCATCACGGACTGTGAATAGTACGCCACAAATCATAGCGACTATTCCTGAGCCCGCCTTTGTACGTGAAGATGAAGAAGACACGGCTGATACTTTGGGTAACCGGTATAATGAATTGAGGAGTACTTTGGAGCATGCGATTGATGAGTATAGGTATGCACCAGCTCACCTTAGACCAGACGTACCACGTTTACCCATAATTGTGATTATGCAATAAATAAGCTTGGATTTCTGTAAAATATATTTATTTTATATGTACTGGTACAATGTGCGTAGCGTAGCGATGACAGGCAGCAGGCAGAGAGAACGAACCAAAAAGAGCGGGAGATTAGTAACCTTTTTAAATACAGTGTTGTCATATCTATATTACATTCTGCATTTTCATTTCTCACCCTCTCCTAATTTCATAAATTACTAACAATGAAAATGCCATTATCCAATTAGAATCTAACCTACTTGTTAGTTACAACATACACAGAAACTACAACTTGAAATATTAAATCTAGGTTCAACAAACAAACGAAGCTAAGAACACCAACAGTAGTTACATAATACATTACTATTCTCTCTGCCATATTACATAAGTATTATTTTAACAACTTATTCTTATGTTCTATGAATTTGGTTTTACCCAATGGTTTTGTAAATACATCTGCTGTCTGCGCAGCAGTAGGACAATATTCAACAATAAACTTCTTACTGTTATACAACTCACAAATATAAAAATACCTTACATCTATGTGCTTTGACCTCTTATTAAAGATACCATTTTTAATTAAACTAATAGCACTTTGATTATCAATGCTGAATACCAGGGATAAGTATATTCTAAAATCTGACAACAACGACTTTAAGAACATAGCCTCTTTGCAACAGTCAGCAGCAGCCACAAATTCAGCTTCGGTAGAAGACAAGGTTACAATAGGTTGTCTTCTGGATGCCCACGTTACTGGCCCACTGCCGAGTGTAATAACATAACCTGTAGTACTTCTCCTTGTATTAACATCACCTGCATAATCTGCATCACTGTAAGCTTGTAGTTGAAGATTTCCACCAAACTTATAAAACAACCCCTCTCCTAATGTCCCAGCGAGGTACTTGAAAATCCTCTTCACTGCAACAACATGCTTTTGTTCAGGTTTTTCCACGTGTCTTGATGCTATTCCCACTGCATATGCAATATCAGGGCGTGTCCTTGTTGATAAATATAGTAAACTCCCAATGGCTTCTCTATATGCAAACTTTATTTCCTTCTTTTCCGTGCTTTGACCCTCATTTTCATTATTTCCACTCAAACAAGGTGTGTCCACTGCCTTACAATTCTGCATACCAAACTTATTCAACATGAACTTAATATAGTTTGTCTGTGTTAAATGTAAACCTTCATTGTTTTGTTTTAATTCTATTCCCAAAAATATGTTTGGTTTTTCATATATTTTCAACTGAAATTTTCTGTTTAATTTATTTAAAGTATCCATTATTTTCAATTTATTTTTGCCTATTATCATACCATCATCAACATAAATTGCCAATATTATTGATGAGTGATCATTCTTGAATATACAAGGTTCATTTCTAGTTTGCATAAAACCTATTTCTTTCATAGCACTAAGAAATTTCTCATTCCATCGTCTAGGTGATTGTTTTAATCCATACAGAGACTTCTTAAGTTTACATATATTTTCTTGACTTCTGGTTAACCCATCTGGCACCTTCATGTATATTTCTTCATTTTCTCTCAATTCCCCATTCAAGAATGCAGTCTTGACATCAAATGTCAATATCTCATACCTTTTAATAGCAGCTAGAGCTATCATTGTTCTTATTGATGACATTCCTGCCACAGGACTAAATATGTCATCATAGTCGATATAACTTTGTTCATTTCCTCGCGCAACGAGTCTCGCTTTATATGTGCCATCTTCCTTTATACGAAACACCCATCTATTGGTCAATATTCTTTTATTTCTAGCTTCTTCTCTGTCCACTAGCTCCCATACTCCATTTTGTTGCATAGACTTTAGCTCACTTTGTATAGCTTCTTTCCATTTTTCTTTTTCAGGCGTATTCATTGCGTCCTTATAGGAGAGTAACAAATAGTCCTTATATTTTTCTGGAACTTTTGACACTCTCTTACCTCTTCCGAACTCATCTTGGTTTTCCGAACTTGAACTTGACATACTTTCATACATGTCTGCTTCTGCTTCTCTTCTTTCATCATCTTGTAATAAAATACTTTCATCCAGAAATTCTACTGTGTCATTTTCCACATTCTTTTCTGATTCTTTACCTCCTTCTACCATGCTTTCCACATCTTCCATCATGTCCTCCTGTGAGGAAGCATTTTCTTCACATATTGGTATACATTCTATGTTTTCTACAAATTCTGTCATTTCCTGTCCTTCCCGTGTAGTATTACACTTCCTAGTCAGTATTTCCTTCTTTGTAGGTTCATTTATTTCCTCTTCTGTCCGAAGTTCTGTCCCCACAAATATGACATCCCTTTTTAAAGTTACTACCTTGCTCTTTGTCAAGTAGACTCTGAAACCTTTAGTTTCCTCACCGTAGCCCATGAGTAATGCTTGTTCTCCCTTCGCATCCCATTTTCTACGTAGTTGCTCAGGTACATGTACATAACATATACTTCCAAAAGCTTTCAACTGTGTAATATCATATTCTTTACCTGTCCACAGTTTATATGGAGTCTCTCCTATGATAGAGCTTGTTCCTGTACGATTAAGTACATACACGGCCATGGAAATGGCTTCAGCCCAAAATTCTTTGCTAAGCGATTTTGCCAAGAGCATCGTTCTTGCCGCCTCTGTTACTGTGCGTATTTCCCTTTCAATTCTACCATTTTGTTGAGGTGTATAGGCTACTGAGATTTCATGTCTTATTCCTTTTTTATTAAAAAAATGCTTCAATCCTAAAAATTCAGTACCTCCATCAGTACGAAATGTTTTTACCTGAAAACCTGTCTGCTTTTCTGAAAGAATAATAAAATCTATTATTTTTTGTACAGCCTGTGATTTTTCTTTTAAGAAATAAACAGTTTTATAATGAGAGTAATCATCTTTTAATAAAAGGTAATATCTTGCTCCTCCTAATGATTTTTCTTCCATTGGACCGCATAAATCTCCATGCACCAGTTGCAATGGCCTAGAACTGGCTGTCGCACTCTTAGGAAATGGTAATTTATGCTGCTTACCTGTTAAACAATCCTTACAAACAGTGTCTTCACAATCAGTAAATTTTATGTTATGAGATTTCAGTATTTTCCTTACATATTGGTAGTTTTGGTGAGCGAGGACCTCATGCCATTCCTTTATAGTTGCAACCTTGACCCCCACCAACGCTGCATTTGTAGCTACTGATCTGAAATTCATAAAAAACATTTTTCCTACCCTAGTCGCCTCAGCGACAACTGAACCATCCTGATTTAGAAAACAGCTTTTGTTGTTGTCTGATTTTAATACATAACTTTTATCCAGGGCACATGGCACAGAAAATAAATTGAACTTTAAACTAGGTACAAATAAGACATTTGTCAATGTGGCTAGAGCCCACTGTTTACCGTTATATCTCTCGAGTTGAACAACCCCTATTCCTATACCAGATATAGTATTACCATCACCTAAAACAATTTCTCTAGGTTTTGAAAGTTCTACATACTCAATAAACAAATGTTTGTATTTACATAAATGTTCAGATGCACCACTGTCCATTATCCAGCAATCATCATACTCACTGTCACCTCGTCCTACCATAGCGCTTGCAAAAAATGCTTTATTGTCCCTAGATTGTTCCTTGTTCTGTTTATACCTGCACTCACTTTTTATGTGTCCAATTTTGTTACAATAATAACATTTTAACTTATTTTTATCACTATTATTATTGTCATTTTTTGATGAGCACTGATTTTTATAATGCCCTAACTTACCGCACTTGAAACACTTCACTTTCTTTATACTTCCTTTTCCCGCTATGAAGGCAGATGATGATTTTTGTTCTTCGCTATTCCTTTCTTTCAGCCTTTCTTCCTCGATGAGTAACCGAGTAACTAGATTGTCATATGTTTGCTTGTCTTCGGGGGCCGACTCCCATGCCGAAGTAAAATGCTTGTATTGATCCGGCAATGACATCAAAATTTTTGTTATAACCATTTTAGGTGATATTGCTTCACCCATCTGGTTTAACTGACTCACTAGTTCTTGGAGTTTTGATAAATAGACTGACATTTCTATACCTTCTGTATATTTGTATCCGAAGAACTTTTGTTGAACAATGTGTATGCTGGTCTCAGATCTGTGGTCATATACGCTGGCCAGTTTCCTCCACATCTCTGCAGATGTTGTGCATGTAATTATATGAACCATAACCTCCTCCGTCATCCGTGTGACTATCAAGGATTGTGCTCTCGCGTCATGCGCCTCCCAAATTTTTAATTTATCCAGTTCGGGCGGTTTTACTGACGATCCATCAACGACGCTCAGCAACCCTTGCCCTCGAAGTAAAATATTGATTTGGAATTTCCACACATTCCAATTTTTCGTACCTTCCAACTTAATTGCAGCTGTATTTCCTTCCATTGTGCTCCAATTCAACGTCCCGGCAAACAAAACTTTGTCACGAAGTCTTCGGCCGGTCAATTCTAACCTCCATACAACGTGCCGCGTGGCGTGGTGGTGACGAACTTTGCAGTACGGTGTAATCCGGAGTATTTTACCAAGCTTATTTACTTTCGCAGTTACTGCGGGCCTGGGCCCATAACCAATTGTGATTATGCAATAAATAAGCTTGGATTTCTGTAAAATATATTTATTTTATATGTACTGGTACAATGTGCGTAGCGTAGCGATGACAGGCAGCAGGCAGAGAGAACGAACCAAAAAGAGCGGGAGATTAGTAACCTTTTTAAATACAGTGTTGTCATATCTATATTACATTCTGCATTTTCATTTCTCACCCATGCATAGACAAAATAGGCAGCTAATGGTGGCCTTGGATTCACTGTTATCAAATTATTTTAATAACAGTGAAAGTTTGGTAGATACGCACTCAATTTTATATTGCGCAGCGGTTACGGCATGCCGTGTAGCTCATGTCAAATTTCCAGATTATGACAGAACTACACGTGCAGCTAGCCAAAAGCCTGCTTGGCAATATAGAATTGAGAAACGTATAGCCGATACCAGGGTCCTCATTGGTAAGCTTATTTGTTTCAAGGCGGGTAACACGCGCCCTAGAGTTATGCGTTTTGTGAACCGAGCATTTATCGGTACTAATGTTACACAAGAGGAATATTTGCCTCGGGCCACAGAACGCATAGATCTATTGAAACAAAAAGTTTATGCATGGGCAAACCGTATACGTAGGTATAGGAAGCGTGTAGACCGATACATGCAGAATCGCATGTTCCAAAATAATGAGAGGAAGGTGTATAGAATTTGGGAGCGACCCGCGCACAGTGTGGCTGACACGCGTCTACCTGATGTAGAAGCCATGAATTTATTCTGGAGGAACATCTGGTCGGCGCCTGTCAGCCACACAGACGACCTGTGGGTTGAAACTGTCAAGCAAGAATGTGAACACATAACACCAATGGAAAATATTGTAATAACCAAAGATGATGTAGCTAATGCAGTCCGGTCCATGGCCAATTGGAAATCACCAGGACCGGATAAACTGCAAAACTTTTGGATCAAATGGCTACCAAGTTCACATGCTTGTTTGGCATATCAATTCCAACATGCGTTAGATACCGGTTCTCTCCCCAATTTTATGACCACTGGTGTCACTCACCTTCTTTATAAATCCGGAAGTACCACGGACCCCAAAAACTACAGACCGATTACTTGCTTACCAACCACCTATAAGCTACTTACATCCATTCTGAGAAGCAAAATCGCAAAACATATTGATACCAATAATGTTATGTGTGCTGCTCAGAATGGATGTAGGAATGGGTCTCGTGGTACGAAGGATTTGCTCCTTATTGACATGGCCATTAGCCAACAGGTTCGTCGAAACCATAAAGATTTATCGGCATGTTGGATTGACTACAAGAAGGCCTACGATTCGGTGCCACATACATGGCTTATGAAGGTCTTAGAGTTGTATAAAATAGATACAACTCTATGCACTTTCCTGAAGTCATGTATGGGGCAATGGAGAACAGTCCTTCTCTATCCAGGATCCCGATCGATCAGTGGTGACGACGAACCGATTGAGATTAAAAGGGGTATTTTCCAAGGTGACAGTTTGAGTCCCTTGTGGTTTTGTTTAGCTTTGAATCCTTTAAGCACATTGTTAGAGGATTCAAAGCTAGGCTACAGGTTGCGAAGGGGAGGTCAGGCTATATCTCACCTTCTTTATATGGATGATTTGAAACTTTTTGCATGTAGCAAAATCCAGTTAATGGCTTTACTAAAGGTAACTGAAAACTTTAGTAATTCTATTAAAATGGAGTTTGGTATAGACAAATGTGCCGTCATGCATGTAAAAAAGGGAAAGATATTAGTATCTGAGGGACTTGAACTCTCAGATACTACACACCTGAAATCTCTTTCGGAAACTGAGACCTACAAGTACTTGGGTATGTCAGGAAATTTGGGAATTGCTGAGGCCGACATGAAGCAATCATTGAGGGAACGTTTCTTTGGCCGCCTGAAAAAAGTACTTAATAGTCTTTTATCAGGTGGCAATAAGGTGCGTGCTTACAATGGTTGGGTCATGCCGGTCTTGATATATTCCTTTGGCATACTCAAGTGGACTCAAACTGAGCTCGACTCCGTTGACCGGAAAGTCCGAACAATATTAACCACCCACCGTATGCATCATCCACGATCATCGGTAATGAGGTTGTATATCCCTCGAAAATGTGGTGGTCGAGGCTTTTTAAACGCCAAGACGCTACATAATCGAGAGATATGCAACCTCAGGGAATATTTCCTACATGCTGACGTGGAGATGCATAGGGATGTGATTAATATTGATCGAGGATTGACCCCTTTGTCTTTGGCTAAAGAGAACTGGCGTAAACCTATAATATTGAGTGTTGATGATCGCATGGCTATATGGCAAGGTAAAGAGCTACATGGACGGTTCTATCAGGCTCTACATGGACCTGATGTAGATCCTGATATCTCCGTAGCCTGGCTACGTTTTGGGGACCTCTTTGGGGAAACCGAAGGTTTTGTCTGTGGAATTATGGACGAAGTTATCAAGACGAACAACTACCGGAAATACATTATGAAGGATGGCACGCTAGACATCTGTCGGGCGTGTCATCTACCTGGGGAATCCCTCAGACATGTTATTTCCGGTTGTTCTCATCTTGCTAACGGCGAGTATTTGCACAGACATAATCAAGTAGCCAGGATAATCCATCAGCAACTTGCCTTGAAATATGGTCTTGTGATCGCAGAGGCACCATATTATAGATATATGCCGGAACCAGTTCTCGAAAATGACCATGCCACATTATACTGGGATCGATCTATTATCACTGACAGGACTATTGTAGCCAATAAACCTGACATTGTGTTAATAGATCGATCAACGCGCCAAGCAGTCATTATTGATATCGCTGTGCCACATGACGTTAATCTCGTGAAAGCTGAAAAAGATAAACTTTCCAAATATCTTGATTTAGCTCATGAGATTACCGATATGTGGGACGTCGATTCAACAATGATTGTACCGATTGTCGTGTCGGTCAACGGCTTAATCGCCAGAAGCTTCGACCAACACCTAAAGAAGCTCACGTTGGGAAGCTGGATCAAGGGTCAGATACAGAAGGCTGTCCTTCTCAGCACGGCACGTATTGTGAGGAGGTTTCTGTCTCTGTGACCTTGACCACCGGTAGTTTGGACCTTGTTCCCGCTATCGGGGGGGATTCTGTTTTTTATATTTTTTAATGTATTTTTTTTTATATTATATATTAAAAAATGTATAAAATAAGATTTTACAAATAAATAAATGTGAAAATAAATATGTACGGACATGAGACATGGACGCTCATGCAGCAAGTCATCCATAAGCTGTAAGTTACCCAGATAGCGATGGAGTGGCTATGGTATTTCTCTCCGTGATAAAATCAGAAACAAATATCCGGAGAAGAACAAAGCTTTGTTTTTTTTCGGACTTACCGGCATAGCAAAATGATAGCTAGAAGGAGGCGGAAGAGGGCGGGTCACATATGTCGCAGCAGAGCCGTAAGTGAGTAACTAAAGCTATACTCGAGATAGAGACCAAGATCTGGTCGCAGAAGTGTGAACAGTCAACCGGTATGATGGACAGGCGACTTTATCAAAATCGTGGGAAAAATCTGAATGAGGAGCTCTAAGTATAACTCAAGACCGGAATGGCGTACAATGCAAGAGGCTTATACTCAGCATTCGGTGACCACAGGCTGAAGTAAAATAATTTTATAAATAACATATATGTCCTAATTTCATACTATAAATAAAATCAAACTTCCTCAACAAAGAGAGCTAAAAACAGCAACGTGCAATTTCGATAAGTCATCCTACATGCAGCGCCTTGTGCGCAGTACGGCCGCTGTTTACGTAGACGTCGATTTAAATCTCAGGTCAATTAGGACGTTTTGCTTTGTTCGCGGCGTAGATACACCCTGAATAGATTGATGATGATTAGTGCTATCTCGAGATCACCTAATGAAAGTAACTGCAGTGAACGATTCGTCTATTTTTTTTATATATACAAGTGGAAGGTAGAGGGTACGGTCAGAGGGCAAACGAGCATGTGCCCTGATAGAAAGTAATCAGGGGCTATCGCCGATGCTGAAGCCGATTACCATCCAAAATTTTGATTCGAAAAATAGGTCTTAATTTTGAGTTATTGACAAACTTCTTCAGGTTAGTCGGTAGAGCTCCATGGCTACTACCAGCTAAACTAAACACAAGTACCACAGATCTAAGTTGAAATTTGATTTTCGTAATCAAAACATCCGATGGGAATCGGCTTCAGCTTCGGCGGTAGGGGCGTACCATCTGCTCTACATCTTCTGACGTCATACCCACTTTCAGACCTTGTAGAGCCCCCAGCCCCCTTACCACCATCTTTTATTGCGATTCAATAACTGAATAGAATGCTTATTCATACCAATGAATAAGCGTCTCTATTCAATAACTGAATAGAGTCGAATGAATAAGCATTCTATTCAGTTATTGAATCACAATTAAATTTGGTGGTAAGGGGGCTGGAGGCTCTACAAGGTCTGAAAGTGGGGAATGACGTCAGAAGATGTAGAGCAGATGGTACGCAGCAAGATACTTATTAGACCCGCCAGTCATGCCTAGTGAGTAATTCAATGTTTAAAAATGTATTTCTTCTTCCTAATAGGGGTTCGAAGCTGTGTTGAAAATCTCATACAAGTACATGGGACTATAATTTTGAGAAACCTTGCTTTATCTACTGTATCTATATTTGGAAAGCTTAAAAAATGTTCTCAGAACTAGTCACAACATTCGTTTTGAAAGAAAACATTTAAATTACAGGAACGCAATTGTTCACGTAAAACTATTGAAAATAAGATGCATAGCATAAGTTAGTTTCAGTACCGTTAACTTCTCTAATAGGGCAACTTTAAAGCGTAAGGCAATAAAGCCTTTCAAGGAAAAATACTGTCGGATGCAAATACTTTAGTAACTAACTTGCGGTTATTATGTGTCTACCGAGAACTTGCGCTTTTATAAAAATCTTAATGTTAAAATTATGATACGCAAAACGGCATTCATAGTCGGGTGCCGTAGAGTATTTAAGTATAGCAGCATTAAAGAACATTCGTTGTTTAATGAACATGGTTGTAACGTCGCTGTGATAACGCGGTAGCACAGGGTGGTAGGATAGTGTCAAGTAACGTGGTAGAGGTTGAGGCAGGCGTTGCGTGGGCCCGTAGAACGAGTGCGACCGGTCCCCAGGTGTCAGCTCGAGGTGCAGGTATGTACTTAGTGGATTTTAATGCCTAGCCCATCCATGCGTTGATAAATTAATATGCCGGGACATGGGCATGATTGAAAAACAAATTTAATTTGTCGTTTTATTGATTTGTAGAGTTATTGAAAAGCATTTATAGAATTAAATAATGAAGTTTTATTATGAGTGTTTGTCATTTCATTAAAACGTGTTTGTTTATACACTTTATTATTATCAATTATTAACGAGACATAAAGAAAAGTTTATTAACTAAATTAGAATTGACAGAGTGTTATTCGTCATAAGTGGACGCAGATAAAACTTGCTCGTAAAAGCATTCGAACTATCAACTGAATTTAGTCACGTTTATTAAGTTTCATTCGGATTATTATTATAAACTTTCTTATACTGCGCGTGATGTTACATATTAAAAAGATAATACGCAATCTAAACAGCACACGGCAATTTCTCAAGAAAGTATTTTACTTCAAAAATGAATTGCATGGATTTAATTATATCAGTAAGTACAACGGTTACTTACTGAGTTAAGGAATAAATTAAATCTGAAAAACCATTTACAGGTATTAGTGGGTAGAGTGCGCCCCTGTGCGATCTCAATAATCTAAGCGAAGTCGCTAAGCAGGAAAGGCAATACGGTTGTTTGCGTACCTATGGCGTAAACATTCGCCGCATCAGCTGGCTTGTACCATCGTGTTATACTGATGCTCTGTTGCACTGCGATGCATAGGCGCATCTATTCGTGTTGGCACGACTACACATTGATGCATCTCAAGGGTCGTCGCTCGGCAGGTCGTGAGTAATCGATGCTAAGTGGATGCCTAAGAGGTACTAGGATATCTTCGTGTCAGTCGCATACGTATCTTAAGTACAAATTCTATGTATAAATAATGAACTGGAAAAATATTCATGTGGCTTCTAATTAAACGCAATAAATATAAATAAACTCGTACATCGATGTTAATATATTCTATACGCGGGCCCTAATTGAAAAAATATTCCACATTAAAGTGTTTTTGCAAAATGATATCACGGCCAAAATTACATTGCGTTTACTCAGTAGTCTTATCAATAGTAGTTAGTGACAGCGACGGACGGAATATGCTGGGTCAAACTATATCAGTATCTGGTAAGTGAAGGAGGAGAGAAGGAAAAATACCATAGGGAAATAAATAGAGGTTTTGCTGTGCAGCCCTGGCAGCACAGGTAGTCATGTTCACTAAAGTGTTCAAATGGTGATGGTGTCGTAAAGCGGATCACCGCATTCTCAAAAAAAGTGGTTGAATGCGGCGATGGCTGCCCCGTGCGTCAACTCGTGAACGTGTGCTGCCATAAGGGACTGGTCTGCCGTGGTTGTTATGGTTGCAAAGTTAACAATAGGAGGATTTAGATTAATTAGTATTTTTAGCATAATAGCGACGTGCAATTTATAAATTGTTAGAAAATTGTAACATAAGAATAGAATATTGTTAACAAACGGTACGATAGGCAATTATTTATCAGTAAAAAACTCAGTAGTCTTTTATTTTGTCTACCGCAGTGGCAACGAGTAAATGAACAAACTAGTTGGTAACATAATAACATTAGTTCATATCATTATCATTGGCCCCGTTGCATTATCTAACTATGGCATAACTGCTATCTCGAACGTGCTGAATCTTTTCCGGCCGTGATACATTTCAAATGATTGACACAAATTTTATCGAATAGCCGTTATTATTGGCAATTTGTGATGATTGCGTTTCTAAATGTAATTTTGGATATCAGTAAACTTATTAAGATTACTTGACGAAACTCCACAATTTTGTAATTTTACTATCTATACCTATAAAAGAGAAAGTATGTATGTATGTTCCGTATAGACTCCGAAACGGCTGGACCGATCTCAACGAAATTTTCAGACAATCTTTTCAGACGATCATTTCAAACGATTGACACAGCGGATAATGCTGGACTACGCGGGCGAAGCCGCGGGTAACGGCTAGTTACCGAACAAATCTAATAATAAAGCAAGTTACACATCTTCATCACACTTGTTGCTATGTTTTAGATTTAGTCTGTATTATTTAATTCAAACCTAACACATAAGGCACTTATGACATTTTCACTGATCGGAATTAAACGATATCTTCCAACCAGTTTGGCAGCAAATTAACGTGTTTATGCATGGAAATATTTTTTCTGGTACAATAACCCAGTCTTTCTTATTATAAATAAATCATTTAATTTGAAATTTAAATACATTCTAATAAATTATTATATATCTTACAATCATGGAATAAACCCGGTTAATTTGGTAGACGTGCGCATATGGATTCAACGCGTAGCAAAATCGAGTGATCCGGGCCCCTACCGCCGAAGCTCCTACCGTCGAAGCCTCAAAGTTTTGATTCGGAAAATAGATCTTACCTTTTAGTTATTGACAGACATCTTCAACTTAGTCGGTAGAGCTCCAGAGTTTCTACCAGCTAAACTGAAGTCAAATCACATACTTCTACAGTGAAGGTTTATTTTCGCAATCAAAAACCCGATGGGAATCATTCAGCTTAGGCGGTAGGCCCCCGGATCACTCGTTTTACAAAATATGTACCTATGTACTAACTTTTAGAAGAGAACGCCAGCTGCCAGAATTTTGTACGAAGAAACTATTGCGACATTTACCTTCGCACATTACTAAAAAACAATTATAACATTATGTAACTCTTTAGAGTGATCTGATGAAATTTCATAAAACTTTATAACACACATACAGTTATCCACAGATAATACAATACTTGCATATAATATGTAAATACATACATATAATACATAGACCAAGACAAACAGACATGTTATGCACACAAATGTTAGTCTTGTGCGGGGATCGAACCCGCGACCTCGGACTCAAAGTAGCCATTGCTACTCATTCGACCACCGAAATTAATAACGTCATAATTCAATCTAAATAAATCAATTCTACGATCGTTAAATAATTACGACAATTTGGCCTTCTTGTGTTTTAACCGACTCCAAAAAAGGAGGAGGTTCTCAATTCGGCTGTATTTTTTTTGTTGTTTGTTACTTAATTACTCTGTGATTTATAAACCGATTTGAAAAAATCTTTTTTATTTGAATATTCTTTCAAATAAAAAAGATTTTTTCAAATCGGAGACTTCCAGATTGGTCCTATATTTTTTTCATCATCATCATCACCTGTATCTACCCACTGTTAGGTTTGTTATTTCATTGCTCCGTTATTAATAAACCGATTTGAAAAAAAACTTTTATCTAATCTCATACTGAAATTTACACATTAAAAAACTAAACACAGTATCTTATGACAGTCTTTACGCACAAGCTATCAAAATAAATTTAATAAGTTATTTTTCGATACAGGTCTTCTATGGTAAAATAACTTTTTTATCATTTCGATACAGCTTCAGCCCTGGATACAGGTATTTTAAACAGGTTGCAATGCAAATACATTGCAACTTTGCAAAACTTTTCTACATAATCTGTGAACGCATGCTCGATCTGCAAATGGATTTATAAGTAAGAATTATAGCTGTTAAATTAACTTCATGGTTGTATTTAAAATATTATTATCATATATTTCATGAGATTAGATAAAGTAGTGTATGAAACTGCACATAATTAGGTATTAAAATACTCGTGTGGTCTATTATAACATTCGCCTTCGGCTCATGTTATAAACTCACACTCGTATTTTAATAACCCCTATTATGCAACAGTTCAATAAACTACTATTTATATATGAAAGAGTACCTATACTTCCAGATTGGTCCCATATTTTTTCATCATCATCATCATCATCAGCCTGTATATACATAAATGTAGAGTAATATTTGGAGTCTGTTGTTTTTTGTTAAAATTATTCTACCATGACATGGCTCGATAACATTATGCAGGACATGTACTAACTGTTTCTGGACTCATCATAGAGCACTTACGGCATATGTGTAGATAAAATATTATGTGTATACTCTGTGGTGATTTTATAGTCTGGCTGATGGCAATGGCGCTGATGGCAAGCGCGGCTCGTAAGCGCGCTGCACCGATGGCCACAAGGAACCATGAAACGTGTTTATTACCACGCAGTTCATCGTCTCGTACAGCCACGTCAATAATGGCACGTAAATAATAAATTGTATTTGGCATTTACTGCCTCTAGAAAAAGAGGCGCTACATCCTTAACGTTATTAGATTGTTAGAGGCTGCGAAGAATCCTCACAAAGTGTTTCAACAATAAATATTCTTGGACAAATTACAGACTACACAATCTAGACCCAACTTAAGCAAAGCTTACACTATAAGTACTAAACTGATAAATATACTTAAATACACTCTTTTTGTAAATACATAATGATAAATAGCATCTCGTCACGTTTGGTTACCTCATTCAGTCGCAAGTACACAACATTCCACATAAGGGTATTGTTGTTTAGCTGCAGTGTTCTATGAGGTGGAGGTGTACTTCCCCAGTAGTGCATAACATGAGCTACGTCTCTTTTCGCCAGAGCCTCTTTAATTTATCGGCAGGATGCTCCACGTGCAGGCTAGGTGATGAGCCGCTTACACCACATAAATCTTTTCATCATCATCATCATCACCACATAAATATTTGTTACATAACAAAATTCTCATATGGAAGTAACAAATTTTGATGGTTTACCGATTGATTCTCATTGTTTTATTTTTAAATAAATTTCGCAACATATTCCCATGCATATTCTCTTGTGTAGGTAGGGATACCGAGAATAGAAAATTTCCTGACATGTCTGGTATTTTTAGTTATTTCTGTCTGTCAGGGAACAGAAAATGTAAAATTCTGAGGATTTCTTTTATATATTAATAAAAAATTAAAATTAAAACAAAAATATATTTTTTAAATTGAGTAGAAGACCAATAAGTTATTAAATGAAACAAAAACTCGACTGCAAAATTCTAAGTCTTTTTTCAATATCCTTAATTTTTTTTTCGCGGAAGCCATATTGAAATATTATATCATATTTGAGATATATCTCACAGCTGAGGAGAATTTAATAATTATGTAGAAATCCGTCATTCGGTTTAGTTAGGATGTAAGGTACAGCCTGCCGAAGAAATCCTCATACTACATAAATAAGTATTTAAAAAGCGTTACCCTCCCTTCTTTGTCAGTCGTGTAACATATTGCTTGCATTCCGATCATTTCACTATCTCGACACATAACGACGCTTAGTGAGAATAATGTCAGGAAAGAAGGGAAGGAGTTGCATTGGCAGCGGGGGCGGCGACGCGCTAGCGACATTTCATGTTGCGTTAATATGGCTATGGTAACCGCTTCTGATCAGCCGGGCTGTATACTTGTCTGCCACCCGACGCCGTAAAGAAAGCAAAATAAATCGCTTTAAAGGATCTGATAACCCTACTCTTAGGAAATATATTAATTTTATATGTAGTGGGTGTGTCTTGTCTTACGTACGTAATAAATACTACAGGAAAACTGACTTAATGCCGTATACAAATGCCTGCTTGTAACCTTGAATAGGGCGATTTATTCCTATGCTGATCTAGGACACTGCTAACAATCGGTGACATTTGACTGTGACTGCACGTTTATTTATTTTCTACTAGCTCTTACACGCGGCTTCGCCCGCGTGGTGTTTATTCTACTAGAACTTTATTTCCCGTATGAATAAGATATTTTTTTGGAATAAAAAGTAGCCTATGTCACTAATTTTCCAGATCTTCAACTATCTCCGTAAAAAAACATGACGATCCATTTGTTCCTTTCGACGTGAAAAAAGGACAAACAAACACACTTTCACATTTATAATATTAGCATGGAACCCTATTTACCTACACTTTATAGCTGTACAAAAAAGGTTGCATTGTATTAGCCTTATTGTCTAGCAAACTGGATAAATAACAATCTATTTAAAAATCTCTATCTAAAAGTTTTAATAATAATACCTATGCAACATTTGAGTGACTCCAATTACATTGTGGTTTTTATTGTGGTAAAGGTGGTCGCCCACTGCTCGAAATTCGACCATAAAATAAATAAAATATGTGCGTGTCTGTGTCAAATACGTGGCATTTAGCAAGGGTGGTAGTGTGTATAATGTTTTTTAATGATTTTATCTACTATTTATGCATAATTAAAAAAAACATTAGCATTCTGCACTCCTTCTCTATATAAACTATTAGTGTGCGAAATATCATACTCCTCCGTCCTCGCAATTTTTGTAAAAAGGGGTACAAAGTTTTTGCTTCACGTATTAATATAATAATAATACTACATACATTGTCCGTTCGTATTTTACGAATTGAAAATGCCAAATATATTCGTCGTTGTTATATTACGCCCTTGCTACGCTATAAAATCTACAACTCAAATAGCGCTGTGCGTAAATATTGATCCTTTTTAGTGTAGTGATACCCTTTTTATTATCGCTTCGTATCTAAAACATACAAAAAATTCTCATGCCCTTATCTACATAGATCCGTTTACTGCTGTCGTTTAGTCTATGAGTTTTATATTTACCACACTGTAGTGCGAATGAAAATCACTTTACGTAATATCGTCTAATAGAACCGGTCGAAATAATACTGTTCTAGAATACACACAAAAGGTTTGATATTCGTGAGGTGTATACAGATTCTCAACCTGCTAATCATCACTAATATTGTAAATTACATATTGAGAGATATACAACACACGTTTTTTCAAGACAGACAGTGTTGAGTGAGACACAAATAGCGCAATGTAAGTTGTGCAATACAATGAAACGTTATATCACAAGGTTCTAGTAATTTCGTCTTCTGAGCACGTTTCGGGGCATGATATACGTCGAAGAATTACAAGCACGGTTTTGTAAGTCGATACAACGCGTGTTAGACAGTGTTACAGAGCTGATGTAATCTGCCACCTGTAGAAACAGGTACAAAGTCAAGGTTCACGAATTTCACTGTTGGAAAAACCCATATTACCAACAGTACCAACACCAAACTTCCAACACTAAAAACAACCAATCGCCGCAGTTTATTGAAATCGGGTTATGTCATTGGGTGTGGTGTAATCCGATGTTTATCAAAATACGTTCCTGAGTTTTTGTTAAAATTAACGTGTCTATAATTAATAAAAATGATCTCAATTTTACACAACGCACGCGTTATTTTTGCCCATGAATGAAACAGAAGATTTAAATGAATAATTTAAATCTTTGTTTGTAATAATATGTATATACGAAAGCCTTTAAAATGGAATAATTGGATTCCTGTGGTGTATTTATGTATATAGTTCTCTGTGAAGTCACAGTTACAGTGGATTATAAATTAATCGTTTAAGAGCAGTAGCGTTTAAACAACCCATCAAAATGTTTTTCCAAGAATTTTAGATGTAAATTTCGTATGCAGTCTTCAAGCAAATATCTTTCAACTCCATTGTGGCATTTAAATTTAAGACTCTTAGATCGTAACAATATAATTTGAAATAAAATTGCAATGTCTTTACATAATATTGAGATAAGAACAGTTTTATATTAAGCTTATAGTATTATTTTCCTAACAACATTTAAAAGAGCTCCGATTTTATAAAAAAAAAATGTTTAACTTTATCCGATCGTTTCCCAGAAAGTATACGTACTGCACTGTATTTGAGCATATATTATGAAAGACAATTCCAATTTGGACGGAAAAAAACTAATTATATTATTTATTTAATTTAAATACATTAATTTAGATAAATCCACCTCGGTTTTACAACGGTTTTCTCGATGAAAAGGGTTGAAAGGATGGCATAGTTTCTGTAGATATTGTTAAGGAAACTCCGTTTAAATTAGTGTTCTAATTTTAGTTTTTTTAACACTATTACAACTATCGACTGTTGGATATAGGCCTTACCCAATGCCTTCTACCGTATGGTGGAAGGCATTGGGTAATGCCTTCCACCATAATGGAATGGGCAATCCTCCGCTTTCCGCATTCAGCCACTTCCGGACGTTCTCTAGTTCCCCGTTCCCCTAATATCCATAGGTTTCCGAGGTCATATCTAGAATCCAGGGGTCCTATGCATATATCTAGGTGCAATCCTCCGGTCTATAACGGACGAGAGAGGGTCGTGCTCCTGTAGTGGACACTAAAATGACTTAATGACTATTAAGTCATTAAGTCATTTTAATGTCATTTTGGTGTCCAATACATCATCATCATCATCAGATGATGATGATGATGATGACGATGATGTGAAGTTATTGCCAGGTGTGAAAAAGAGTAAATATATAGCATCGCTCGTTGTGTACGTTGTGTAAGTAATATAAAAAAAAAATCTATGTACTGATTGGCAATTAACATATTTGCAGGCTGTTGGTAAATCGACAACATTAATAAAACAAAAAGTAACACGACAGGAGGAGACCTAGCAGCAATATTGACGTCCAAATAGGGATCGGGACTAGACTAGAATTCTCTTTGCTTAATAGCAGTGGAAGAGGGCAAATATGGTATTTCATGTAAGGTTCCGTATTAAAAGAACTATCTGAAATGAAAAAAAAAATGATCAAACGAACGAAACTAACCACATGCACAGATAATAAAAATTAATAAAATGAAATCTAATCATTTAGGGCTGTGATCTAGTTTGCAGTTATTATTACGACTATTAAAATATTTGATAAGATACACACATACTAGACTAAGTAATTATTAGACAAGCAAATATATTCATTATAAAAAATTCTGCTATGAATTTTTTATAATGAATATGTAGAATAAACTGTGCAAAATTTTAGTTGTTAGTACGAGACTCACAATTTTCTCCTGTTCCTTCGTCATTCGTTACATTCTCTGGTTAAATTCAGAACGAGTGCGAAAAGAGAGTGTCCACAGTCAGCATTGCTAGTTATATTGGAAACCAACATGCTATTGTGGCGTAAGTTATCGACAGCTGGGGAAAACTCATAAACGATCAAACGGTAATCACTGCAATAAGCTTCGGAAGTTTAGTAACATGTCAGTTTTGTATAACAGTCGTCTACACTAGAAAGTGTGACGTCTATAGAAGACTCGCCTACTGGGCTAAAAGTTGGGTGTGTTGTACTTCGGCCGTATTTATTATGTCTGTCAGCATCGGTTGATCTCAATGTAACATGCTACAGAAGTGACGAGGTGATTACACCTGTTTCTGTAAAAACCTTGAGTAACGTGAAAATTTTACTCAAAACTTGCTGAGGATACTGGGCGGAAAATTGAAAATAATTAAGAAAGTAGGGGATGAGAGTTGTGCTAACGTACAGTGAATAAATTCCGTAATTTATAAATTCGTTATGAGGTAAAATTTAAATCGTTTCTCGGAATCTAAACACAAAACACCTTGTTACTTAGTTGTACAACGTTTTAACTGCATTTGTTGATATTGTTCCGAATTAAAAGTAAACACGAGTAATAGCATGCAACGAGCTTATTTTGCGAATGAGCTCGATCGAGTATGACAGGAAACTTTTATCAAAGTTGCTAATATAAGGTTAATGTAAATGGGGCATCAACTTCTTCTTCAGAATGCATTAACACCTTTTTGTTAGCAGTTGTTCTGATGATGGAGTAGTGCTAGAGTTCCGCAAGGCTATGAGGACAGTTCTGTTTTTACCCGACTATGTCGAAGAAAAAAGGAGGATTATGATTTTGACCTGTATGTATATATGTATGTATGTATGTGGCTATGGATGTTCATCTGTTCCCTCATAACTTCTAAACTAGTTCTCATAATTAGACAAATGATGTGTCGTGGAAAGCCTCTTGATCGTCCGCTGTTTATAGGCTACATAAAGTCACGTTAAAATTTACTACAGCACCCTCTAGGGGACATAAAGTAAAGAAGGAATCAAATGAAAGAGAGCATAAAGGATGGCCGTGGTTGCCGTATGCCATTTTGATTTAATTTCATTATTATAATCTGTTTTGCTACAGTAGGTGGCATACGACCACGACTATCCTTTAAACATATCTCTATCAGTATGATGTATAAAAACTACGTTAATACATACTACGTGTAAGTTGTTTATTTAAAAGTCGGTAATTATTTTATAGTATGTACATAATAATTTCATTAGAGCGTGTTTTAGTTTTTTAAACTTTATTTTTTGCCTCATATCAATGATTATGTTGCGACTTGTAACATTAACGATCCCTAAGTGCAACTCTGTTGTACATACCGGTTTTAAAATAAGAGATTCAAGTACAACGATGTAGTCGGTGCGTTGTTAATAAACTGCACCTATCAACAGTCAAAATTAATTTATCACTATTTTTATGCTGTAGGCCGTGTCTTCCGTAACTTAAACCGCACTGGTCTTAGGACGCGAATATAGTTATTCAAATATCATACATATGTTACAGCCCATGTAAATATACGCTGCTTGACTGATTTATTAACGGTGTAAACGTTAAGGGTAAATAACACGATTTGTTTAAATTTAATCGTTGTTTTCATTAATAAATATTAATTCTGCTTTTCTACTGCTGGTATACTAATCTGCCTTCATCGATGCTTTTATTTTGAAGCGACTGTCATCTATCACAATAGCCAGGACCAATAGATTATTGTGAGCTCGGAAACACTTAGAAGTAAAATTTTAACACATAAAAAAAGTACATTAAACTAAAACTAATCTAAGATTATATTTAGAAGTATTATTATTAGAAGTACGAAATAATAATTTATCTCGTACTTCTAAGTCTCTCGTACTTGTGAGTGAGTGAGGTCACCAGAAACGAAGGAGTGCTTGCTTGTCTGCCACCTGAAGTAATAAAAAAAAGTTTTCCAATATCTTGTGTAGCTTACAAATAACGAGTAGATCAGTTATCGTGTTTATCCTATATAATGCTCATGAATAGTAATTTCAGTTACGAATTGTAAAGACTGTTTCTTCTTTTTCAGATGTTGGAGAATCGCAGACACGACCGCAGCATCTGGAACAGAGAATACCAAAGTAGGCAGTCGCATGCATATACTAGTGGTCGCCGGTCGGCGGTAGTTGACATGAACTAACTGGTGGCACTTGCAGGCACACAAAGTAGTGTAGATTGCCTGTAATTGTTACATTATTTGGTTACATTATGAGTGTGCAAAGGCGAATTGATCTCTACAAGAGATTTCTTACAAGCCCTACTGATTGTATTTGTAATGCAGTAGACCCATGGGAGAATAAACCATAAAATAATAAAAAGACAACAACAAAAAATATATTTATACCAGCTTCCACCCGCGGCTTCGTCTACTTTCTTTTAAGTATCCTATGTCCTTCCTAATACCTTTGAAAATATGTGTACAAAGTTTTATGATCACCGGTTGAGTAGTTTCGGCGTGAAAGCGTAACCAACAAACTCACATTCATATTTATAATTTAAAATAATAATATAGTAGGGAAAATTTATTTGGGATAACATAAGGACAGTTTACTTACATACTAAAATTTTGTTAAGATAAAGTAGTTTCGATTTTGTCGAGGTATGGTTGATTTGGAAGAGGTAAAATGGAAACAAAGATATTGATACTGTTGGCACTTGGTGAAACTTTCTCAATATCATGGTATTAATAAAATAAACAGTAGTAACAGTACAAGTGATTTTACTATGAAAATGTAAAAAAAATTGTCGTCAGTTTTTATCCATCCCTCTGCCAGGAAGCGATTTAGAGCATACTCCACCACGCTGCTCAACTTCGGGTTGGCTGGCTGGCGGGCTTGAAAACACTGGCCTGTTCTCAAGCCGCCTAAATGCCACTGATTTGGCTTAACGACCGTCATCTAATGACAACAGCCGGGACCCTCTGCTATACGTGCCCTCCGAAGCACGGAGGAGCTCGAGATAAATAAACCCATCCATGGACAGGCTACGGTCGACGATGCTTAACTTACGTGATAGATTAGATTGACACGCGTAACGACGTCATCGAGCTCCTCAGAAAATTGACGACCATTTAATTTTGATTTTTGAACATAATAGATGAAAGATGTACTTAAATGCCCCTATTTCTGATAAGGTAGCTTAAGAAAGCTTACTTCAATCGATCACGAAATTGAGACACGTCGTAATTAAATTTGCGGAGACCGAGCGAATAGCCGGGCTTTGTTGGCGTTCCAATTTGGTGAGCACCTTCAGTTGTACCTAACTACTGGACATTGATTGAGCAAACGTGACTTTACTACAAAGAAGAGAAAATTTTGAAGCTTAACAGAGACATTTTAGGTGTAAGAGTTTAACCACCATTTTTACAGTGAAAACTTTAGAAATGGTGGTTAGGTATACTTAGTTCGCACACGACATGCGGCGTTATACAAAAAAATAGAGATAAATAATTTGGTTGTTGATTGCTCGGTATCAAAATCTTTTGTACAAACGCAAACCCCAATTGTTCACATTGATAAAGGCTTAAGGTAAAACCGGACGGTAAAAAATAATTTAATTAAGCACAAGTGCTTTATTAATAAGAAATTGTTAATTATATTCCGCCAAGTGCTTAACAAACTACAGGAATAATAAATAACAACGATAAATAGGTATATTGGCAATTGGCATCGATTTTATTTCTCTACCCTTCTCTACCCTAATAGAATGGACACACTCCTTAAGAGAACCTTTAGTTCTTCTAAGATACATCCGTATTGACAATGTCATACAAATGTAACTTCACTAACTAGTCAAGCCACTGTATACTTTTATACGTATATGCTATGTACTTAAAGGCTTTTTTTTGTGCAGGAACGTTGTTTGGGCGAGGCAGACTTGCGGGCGTTACGACGAAACCAGTTTCACAAAGAATCAGACGGAGTTTACGAACTTAGGTATACATACAGTATACCTGTTTCTACCTAACTACCTTTTACCTCTAGCAACCACTCGGCGAGCCGGTTGAAAATATGCGTTTCAATTAAATCCAGATTGTATCTACTGCTTATTAGATTATTTGCATATTTGTTTCTTGACAAATAATTGTGTATACTTATGCTACAGTGTTGACTAAAACTACAATTATTTATTTATTTAAACTTCATGCACATTAAACACAAGCATTCTCTATCAGTCAACCTTAGAGTGATGCACAGATAAGAGATGATAAGTGCATATTAATGTGAAATAAATTAAGCAACATATTTTACGTAGATTTTACATATTGACTGCCTTCTTCTTCAGCTGGTTCTTGACGAGATAACGTCTTATAAATCGATGAACGTCGTGTCGGCTGCAAGCACGAAAAAGCATGAGTCATTGTCACGTTTCGCGTGCAAGCGAGAGCGCGGAACAAGGAAAAGAGAGGCACGGTCGGCTTATGTTTCTTATGACGTTATCACGTAAAATTATAGTCCGTAAACCGACATTACAGACAACCAATTTTTTATACATAATATAATGTGCTAATCCTGGATTAAATTACTTATTTGTGTGTATGTAAAGAATATATAAAGGACTACTTTTTATGATTTTTTTTATTTAAGCTGGTTTCGATTAGGTGAAGATAATGAATCTGAGCTACTTCTGCAGGATAAGACAGGCTTTGCAAATAAAAATAACCAAAACAAACGCACTCACGCAGCGGCGTTTTGTCGATATCTTCTACAATCTACACGATACAATAAAAAGATAAAGTACAATGTGGGTAACAGGATCCGATGCGAAACAGCGGGTCTGAAGATACTTTGTTACTAACTTAAACCAAAGTCCGATTTTCGGTATTGGATAATTGATAAATATTATTTTTATTTTGTAAATACATATACTATACAGAAAACACCCAGACTAAGACAAACTGATATATTCATGCATACGAATGTTTGTCTTGTGCGGTGATCGAACTCGAAACCTTGGAGTCAAAGAAGCCAATGCTAGTCATTCATCATCGACCTCGTCAACTGAAATGACGAATATATTCCGTAGAACATTCGGTTCGGTAATAGTATTTATTCGGTTTTGTTGAAAGTCGTATTCGGTCTTTAGTTTGATCAGAATTCTGAATTTCATGAAATAATTATGCCGCATGCTTGTTTGCCACCTCTACTCTTTTCAAATCAAAAAAACGTATTCGAAGGATGATATGAGTATCTCGTAGATTTTCATCGTCAACCTTATTAACGCACTGCTAGGATACGAGCCCCCCTCAATCGAAGGGGTTTAGAGTATACTCCAACACGCTGCTCAACTGCGGGTTGGCGGAGGTCAGTGTTTTCAAGCCGCTTACAGGCTACTGACTTGGCTTAACGACTGACATCTAACGACAACAGCCGGGACGGCTTAACGTGCTCTTCGAAGCACGGAGGAGTTCGAGATAAATAAACCCATCCATGGACAGACTACGGTCGACGTTGCTTAATTTGCGTGTTCGATAATATTTTACTCTTTTCAAATCAAAAAGCCTATTCGAAGGATGCTATGTGTATACTCGTAGATTATCAAAGAATTATCGTAACAACGCCCAAGATCTATTTCAAGCAGTCGTTCCCTCTTGTTGCAAATCGCGGGTTCATGATCGCGATAGTCTTTTGTGATATCGAGTCTACATACGCTGATTGAGCTGATTCATAAAACGTCATTGGGAACTTATGTCGGGAACTCGATCGGCATTTTTAGGCTAGTTTACTCCTCTTTCGTTTGAGTGTAATTTAAACCCCCCCTACCGCCAAAGCTGAAGCCGATTACCACCGAATATCTTGATTCGAAAAATAGGTCTTACGTTTAAGTTATTGCCAAACACCTTCAGCTTAGTCGGTAGAGCTCCATCGTTTCTACCAGCTAAACTAAAAATCCCCTGGTAATCGGCTTCAGCTCCGGCGGTAGAGTCCCAGAGACTATTGCCTTATTAATAAACGGAGATTGTGAAATGACACGGAATGCACCTACAAATACCTACTACCTCTAGTATTGAACAAACCCGCATGTCCAGTCAGCCTGTCATCTATTTAAACGGGGGATAATAAAGGCAGCAAGTTTCTTGAAACAATGTTGCGATTCGTCGAAGGACATTCATTAACGACTTCGCTGATGTTGTTATAGCAACTTGGAAGAAAGTTACTTACTAGTTTTTGGATGTTATATACTTAAACATGTTTTTTTATACTATGTCGTATAGCAATAAAGCCCGCCTGATGCGGAGCAGTTACCGTAGCCATGTAAACGCTCGCAACATGAAATATATGTTATTTTAGCAACTTCGAAAAAAGGAACTTACTAGTTTTTGGATGTTATATACTTATAAGTATGTTTATTTTTTGTACTATGTCGGATGGCAAAAAAGGCCCGCCTGATGCGAAGCAGGTACCGTAGTCATGTAAACGCTCGCAACAGAAAATATAGCTTGTGTGCTGCTACCCCCGCTGGCAACGAAGCAACGCTTTCCCTTCCTAGTGACCTCACTCACTCGCAGGAACACAACAACCATCAAGGAAATTCTTATTTGGCTGGGGTATTCTATGAGGTGGAGGAAATTTATCCGTCGGCAGCTTACTATAATTACCTATAATTTTAACAGATATGTTACACAATTATTCAATTGAATAATTACTGTGACATATAACATTGTAATTCTAAACGAACATCTTAGATACTTTGTGTGTGTACGAGTATTGTGTGCTGCAATGTAGCTCCGTGGTTTATGAGCTAAGTTGGTCATTACTATTACCGTCGTAAAGTCTGACCGATTTATAGCTCGGTTCATAGGTGATTGATCCAGCTCACATTATATCATTTTATGTCTATACTTATATCATGTTGTACGTTATGCCTACACATGTCTATTATGTCATTCTTAGAATAACCTTCACAAGTTGTATAAACTAGCCAGGCTCTGTTTCGCTCGTCGAAAACATCCAAACTCATTTTAGTTGTTTTACAGTATAGGTTAGACGTTTGAAAGGTTAATTATTAGGACATTATTATTTCATCGTCAAACCTAATTCACCCCACTGCTGGGATACGGGTCTCCCCTCAATCGAAGACGTTTAGAGAGCTGCTCAACTACTGGTTGGAGGAGGCCAGAGTTTTCAAGCCACCCTAAGGCCACCGACTTACTTAACTACTGTCATCTCATGACAACTGCCGAGACCGACGGCTTAACGTGCCCTCCGAAGCACGGAGGAGCTTGAGATAAATAAACCTATCCATAGACAGGTTGCAGTAGACGTTGTTTAACTTCCTTGCTTGATTAGATTGACACACGCAACGACGACGCCGCGCCATCGAGCTCCTCCGATAAGTACATTTAAGTAAGCAATGATAATTAGAATTCGTTGCTCTTTCCGCTTTTTATTTGTCGTTCAGCTGGAGTTTTTAGTTCCTGGACTCTAATGATTACCTGCTAGTGGTGCACTCCGCTTATTAACAAATGCTGCTATGAGAGGTAGTGCATGGACTCATATTTCATTAGATGCAGCCCGGATGGTTGTCGGGTTCTTACCAGGAATGTGAGGTCACAAGGAAGGTCCTGAAAAAGTGCTGCGTTGACAGTGGGGTAATATTTCTAATGTTTTCAGCGTTCATTGGTGACAGTAACAGTATCAGGGGCCATACCTCCAAAGCTGATGCCGATTACCATTGGATTTTTTGAATGCGAAATTAAAACTAGATTGTTGGTAATAATTTTTAGTTCAGCTGGTAGAAATCCTAGAGTTCAATCTACTAAGCTGAAGATAATTGTCAATAACTTTAAGCTAAGACCAATTTATGGAATCAAAAAATCCGGTGGTAAACGTCTTCAGCTTCGGCGGTAGCGGTAGGGTACGAATTAACAATACAGTCCTGATGTACCAGGAGTCCATCAGGGCTGTATTGTTAATTCCTATACATGTAATATAAAAATAGTTTCATCAACATCATCATCAGGTCATTTTAGTCTCCACTACAGGATCACGACCCTTTCTCGTCCGTCTCAGACAGAAGGAGGATTTGGCCTACATTCCCCATGCTGGCCAGACGGGTTGGGGAGGCCTGATCGATGTTTGATAATGTATTTCCCTTAGTCGCCTTGTACGACATCCACGGGAAGAGACGGAGTGATTCTATTCTAGTCTGCCTGAAACTTAATAAACTTAAAAAAATTGTTTAGCTTTCCTTTAAATAGTATTAGGTACTGCATAAAGCGTTAGCATTGCTAGTAAGTATATAATTTTTATCTCCTACGACACTAGAGAGGTCAAAGTATCGCATAACGTGTTCTCGATTGTACTACGGAAAATATCAGAACGTGTTACGTCTATGTTATTTTTATCGAAATAATGGTGAGCATTACAAACTTATGTACAATGATATTATGTTATTATTATATATACTTAACTGATACCGCGTTCATTGTCTATATTACTAACGATAATGACATTCACTATTAAATTATTATAATCACAATAATCAATACATCTGTTTAGTCACGCCGTTTTCCGCTCGAACACACGCACGCAACTGACATTTAATGAGAGCTAGATTTTCCTCGCATAAGTGATCATAACTTGCCATGACCCGGATATTTGGTAATATATTAGTATGTAATCCACTAGTTAAATTAAGCTCATAAAGTCCTATTTAGATGCAAAAAACCAGGAAACGATCAAATAGCAAAATTATTTTTTATAGCGTTTCAAGGATATACAGCCGTTTGTCGTTTTTTAACATAATCACATGAATAATTTTAAAATTACGTTCTATTATAATTTGATACTAATATTATAATAACTGTTAAATAATACTAATAAATAACGTAATATTTTACTTTTTTCTAACTGACATTTTATAGTAAAAATTGGCTACAAAGCGTTTAATATTAGGTCCAATATCTACGCAAATATACGTGTCGTGCAGTACCTTCGATCATATCTATGATCAAAGTGCAGTATACTACGGAAAGAAAAGAACATGAACACACAAGAAGGCATTTTATCTACAATTTTTCACTAATTGGTCTTGTTTAGTGCATTAGCACTAAACTAGACAAGATATTAATCTTGTCTTGCCGCGACCATAAGTGACGCGGGTCTGAGTGAATGTCGGGCAAATACCCTGCCTTATTCTTGCCTTACTGAAGGCAGGTCGAACGCATACATAGATAAAAATATCTTAGACTGCGAAGACATAGCTTTGTTTGTAATAAGGAATATGATGAAAACAAGGTAAAGAGTTAAAGACATTCTAACTAGCATTACTTAGAATAGAACACGTGCAATTATCGTCAAGATTAAATTTACATTTGATATTAAGCCTTCAATCAAAGCTGTCTAATGTGCTATATCTATCATAGTAAAGATTAATGGCAGCACTATAAAATGAATTAAACAATGTATAATTCTTAAGAATCATGCAAATTGGACCCTGTTATACAAAATAGATCCAACCGACAAACTATGCCAAAGAGGAACATCAAATCGCGTTTTATATATTCGCAACAGATTCTAGCAGTTTGATGATATATGAGTATATGTCCCAAAACTTATACTGCGTCATTTTTTTTTGCTTTAGTTTTTATTCCTAATAAACTTTAAAACAGTTTTAAAATAGCTTTAATTTAAAAGTAAAAAAAACGGGTTGCACTCCGGGTGTGCAGAAGTGAAAACTTGAACATTATTAACGTTGTGCATTTTTGAAAATTTTGGAATGGTTAGGGAATCATTTCTCACGAATTGTTTTAATTATCAGTCTAAAAATACTATCATTTGTATGGTAAAATACAATATTCAATTATTGCGGTATCGTACACAAACATGACAATTTATATTACATTAAAAATAAAACAGCAGGAGCAGCTCGCTCTCTCTCTACATTTACATGTAGAGAGAGAGAGAGGGGGATATCACTTCCTCTCCTACGCCGCGCCGGCGTTCTACGCTCACTCCGTCTTACGAATTTCCGATCAGGCCACGTGTCCTAATGCGAGTTTAACATTTTTTACCCATCCCAAAAAGTGAACAATGCAGCTAAAGAAGTTTTGACTTCAAAATAAAAAAAACGGTTGAATCTATACTGCAAAACAGGGTCCGCATAATCTTAGGGTTCCGCTTACAATTATGTAGCGACCGATGTATTTATTATAGTAAAAACATCGGACGCGCAGCATGCGCCACCATAGCGAAATTTATTTTTTTATTTATTTATTTTGGCCACTTTCCCGAATTGATATCGTAAAACCAAGGTCACTTTACAGTACTACTTTTTGATGCTCTACACGAATCCGAAGTCAGAATTTCGAAATTTTGAGTTTCATGGCAACGGACGGACAGACAGAACGACCTGACGATTTTATAAGCTCAATAAATTTCGCTGAAAATGCAAGTACGCCAAACTATTGTAATTAGTATTTGTTTATCTGTCAAGGAAAATTTATCGATAGATTTTATTACTTACTTTGCAAAATAAAATATGGTTCTGCCAAATGTTCGTATGAAAAGTATTAATTTTGTTTATGAAATTTACAAGCGCAGGTCTATTTTTGCTCGTACCAGCATGTAGCAGCTACTCGATCAAAATAATATGAGTAATTGAGTATCAAAGTTTTTCTAAAACATCTTTAATGAGGATATTGTACCGCGACGTTAGACTCAGGGATATAACGTCAAACCATATTGCCTCTGTAATAAGACGGTTTATCTTATCTACGATCAATTTTGAATTAAAATTAATCGTCTGCAATGTAAACCTTGAATTGTAAAAATACCTCTTTGTTCACGATTTAAATGATAATTCGACGACATTACTACGCAACGCGCGTATTGCGTAGGCAGGTACTTTGTTTACTAACACAGTCTGAATGCGAATCGACGATTTTTTCCGCGACATTTCAATCGTTTACCAATAAAGGCATAAACGGGTTTTCTGGTTGTATGTCACCTGTCATACTCGTATATAGAGAGAACCAGTCGTACCAGAGCGGTTATGGAATGCCTCGCCATTCAAAATGCTAGGTGACAAAGGGCACTAGTTCCATAATTTCGAGATAATATACTTTACTTCCTCGTGAGGAGTGCTGTTGGATATATAATATATATCCTACATTATAGGATATTTTTAGTATTTCTGATTGAAACTGGAATAACGTAATATTAATAGCTTCGCATCCTAATCTCTCACAGTTTCCAAAAGCAAGCTGTATTATTAGCAGCAACCCGATTACAAATAAATAGTTTACGAGTATTTTTTTTATAAATTGGAATGTCTAATTATTTACGAATACGTGCATAAAATAAAATGCTGGCGCGTGTCAGCTACGACGTACGCCTATATTTTATTTCTTTATCTATTGCTTTCTCATTCCCCACCCATTCTTCTTCTTTATATAGAATACAGGTGTAATTATGTACTGAACTATATACAACCACAGATTACCTAGTAGTTACTACGTAATACAACGTCGTGAATAAACTCACACATAAAAAAACATTCTACGGACAGGCAGGGTACAACCCTTTACATAGCAAAACGCATTTTGAGTCTTTGTGTGTCTACACAAAGACTCAAAATGCGTATTGACTTTGTGTAGGCATCACGTTGCCTTAGAAGAATCTCGTAAGAGAGGCCACAACGTATTTGTAAGCTGCTCGACTGGGGAAGTAGGTACCTCCACCTTACAGAATACCGCAGCCAAATAACATTTCCTTTAAGGGTTGTTGTTGCGAGTTGCGAGTGAGTGAGGTCACCAGGAAGGAAGGAGTAGCCGCGTTTGCAGCGGTGGCAGTGCGCGGCCGATATTTCATGTTGCGAGCGTTAATATGACTACTAGTACTACTACCACTACTACTAGTAGCCATATTAACGCTCGCAACGTATGTACCTAGTATGTACTTTGACGAAAATGCATGAAATAATCTTTTTGCTTCGCACATTTTAAGATCGCTAAACTGAAATACATGGAATGACTACAAATGCTTTTTCATGGTATTACAATATTAGCTAATGCCGTGCAAATATATTATTCTTAATAAGGAAAACGAAGAGAAATATGCAAACAAAAATGCAAATCATTACTCTAATTTCAATTTCAATGAGAGTAACCTCGTTCGGTAAAACAAAGACCATTAATTTGGGACCGCATCCAAAGTTATTTTGGTTGAAATATGTTATGGATAAACATCCGGCACCCTATGCACATTGTTTTATGAACCGCACATTGTAGTGTTAAATCTTTTGTTTAAATCGCTGCAATAAAGCGCGTGTTGTACGCACTTGACATAATTATAAGGATACGGAATTTCTGACACTGTTTATAATATATAAATTTTGTCCGCGTCATAATAAATCTTGGTGAAAGATATACCTTGTGATATACCTTGATGCTGTTTAGTGCGGCTAGGCGGTGTGTAGGGGGGATTCGCTGATACTTGACATATTAAAACCATAAAACGCGGTAAGTTGAAATTCCAAATGTCAATTACCTATTCAACGAAATTTCTGACATTTAAGTACATGTTTTAACTCCAAATATATATTACTTTCATATTTATGCACCTTATTTTTCTTTTAAAAGGTGTTGATTGAAAGTTCGGTCTGTGGTAACAGTGATAAGAAATAAATTTGGGAAACGTATATATAATTTAAATCTATACTAATATTACAAAGAAAAAGTAAGTTGCTTGTATATTTGTGGTTCAATCTGAACTGCTGTGCCCATAATAATTCTATCGTCTCTTCATTATTAGGAGTTACATGAGCTATATTTTATATCAGCAATCATAAAATATAAAGTTGCGATAACTGAAGCTGCGGGTGTGCTAATAAGTACGCTGTTACATTTCTAAGTATTTGCGTCGACTATTCTTTGTGCTTACGATTTTTAACATAATAGACAAAATACGCCTGTGAACCACTTTTTTTCTGTTTGTTATGTAAGCACGTCAAAATAATGTAACTATATAGGAAATAATTATTTCGATAGCATAAAACTTCTCGAAATGACCACTTGAAAATTTCAATTTTGCACTATCCCGAAAACACTCCATACAAAACGTTCTGACGTCACACCTTGCTATTTTCTATGCATTAAATCAGAGTACGACAGCTACGTTAAATATTACGCTTATGTAGCTAGGGCCGGAACAAAAGTTACAGTGTTTTTTATTGTTTTTCTAACGGTAATGTTTATTTTTAATAATTTCATCTTTTTAAAACGAACTTTCTCACCAAACTTTGATCGACCATAAAACAAGTCGGACATTAGTTATTAAAATTTTAATAACGCAAATATTTCTAGTTTTGTGTATTTTACGATACTGTTATATAGTTTTTATAATTTTAGAACATTGGCAATTAGTCTCCTGCATTATAACACGCAAGGTTCACATCCCTGGGCAGAGCAAGTACTATGCTTCAGTACTTGCTTGCTCCATTTGATCGCATACAACGTAGAGCAGTTTGAATCGTCGTCGGTGATCTCGGATCGGCTGGACTCGCTCTCTACATGTACGAGTAGATGTTGGGTGCTCATTGTGTGCTATACAAATTATACCACGGGGTGTGTTTACATGAGCTGTTTGATTAGATACCTAATGCTGAGTCCCACTATTATACGTATACAAGTCGTCATAAATTAAATTCCATTCATATCATCTTGATAATAGGCTTTTTAAGACATTATAAATAACCACGCACTGTGAAATTGCGAAATGGACTTCATTCAACGGTGATTCCAACAATTATTATGACATGCGAGACTTCAAGACTTAGAGTCTATTATTTCCCTTAAAAGGTTCAGAATGGATCGGCGACCCCTTGATGTTTCTGATTGTCTGTGGTATTTTTTTATACTACGTCGGGTGGCAGACAAGCATAGGGCACGCCCGATATGAAGTGGTTACCGTAGCTATATCCGTAGCAAGTCGTTCGCAACGTCAACTATCGCTCGCGGGCCACCACCCCCGCTGCCGATGTAGCAGCCTTGATTGCTTCCCGTCACTCTTCTCTTATATAAAAAAAGTTTAATGACTTATTTCAAGCTAGATGTTAAAAATATGCTACAGCGAAGACTGATATATGATTTGCACATATCGTCAGACAATGTTCGTGCGAGGCGTGAGCGTTTCCACATAATTTTGTTGTATTTTGAATCTTCACAAGCTAGAAAGAAAACTGACAGGGTTGGTCGATGATGACTGAAACGTTACAACAATTTACAAAATACAAATAAACATTAATGAGTCAATCTTTAGAAAAATGTTGCCAAGTTTTTCTTACAAAGTTTAAAGTAACAAACAAAAAGCACACACACACTTGTAAAAACGAGATTTTTATTTTATGGCGGTATGATTTCTATGTTACAGTCATATATAAGTCAACAAATATTGTTTCATGAAAAATATTTTTGTCTGTAAAGTCGGTTTACGGACGATAGTTTTAGGTGATAAGAAAATATCAGCCGATAGAGTGGAAAAGAGATAGATGCGTCACAAGCCGAACGCTCTCGCTTAAACGCTCGGCTCAGGTGGAACGTGACTATGAGTCATGATTATTCTTGCGTGCATCCGGCGTTCAGCGATTTATAAGACGTTCATGAATTAAAAAAATCGAATAATAACAAAATCGGGGGATACAGTTTGCTGTTGCAGCTACATATCTATCATCTCCATCATTCAATCACACCACTGCAACTGTATAGATGAAGCATCAAAGAATTAATTACGCTATGTAAGGACTATTGAACATCGGAGCGAGGGAGGGGGAAGCGCTGCCATTTTGAGATAATTTTAGTGCATATAACGTATCCACGTACAACAGACGGCCGTGTCCATGAGAAAGCCACACCCCATTTTTTTAGCATTGTAGATGGTTCACTGGCATATGCTATATCTTATAACCAAGACAGATAATATTACTCGCAATTATCAAGGCACGGAGACTAAACAGACGTTCAGTAACAGAGGGTGGCAACACGGTGTGGATTCCGACCCAGACTGTGGTGTTGACTGTGTATGTTGTGATAGTTATGGACAAAAGACACTATATAGATCGATTAATCAATCCTTCCATCACGAACTGATAGAAACAAAGTACAATAGAGTTTTTTTAATATACTCGTACTCATATATATACAGGTAATTTAGATAGCTATATGCAAGAGAAATTGCATAGTACTAGCTTCTACACGCAGCTTCGGTTCGTGTGAACAAAGTACCTGTGTATCCAATCAATGGCTAAATTTAATCCAACAAAATTTCCTTACATACTCACAGAATAGATTTGAACAATGTAATACTTTGTTTTAGCAGGTTGCTGAATTCTCAATATAAATGTTCGTACACTAGTTCGTACAAAGCAGCGATTTGTTCCTAGTCCAAGTTATCAAATAGTTGGACAACATGACACCAGCCTGCCTTGAATTTCATTGCTCGCTCGATAAACATTCCCGCTAGTTCTACCACGCATAAAATGTAATATTGTACGTACAAATTACTTACTACTATGTAAGTGAATAATTTCGGAAATATAGCAATGGTACTGGAAAAACGTATGCCGATTGACTAAAACTAATACAAAATTAATTAAAACTTTTTTATACCAACTTATGTACCGCCGTTTGTTACTCTGGCCTGGCATTTGACGAGCTCGGTGGCGTAGCGGTCAATGACGCGGCTTCGACACCAACGATTGTGGGTTCGATTCCCACACTGGACAAACATTTGTGTGCATGAACATGTCTGTTTGTCTTGGTTTGGGTATTTTCTTTGTATCATAAGTATGTATTTACAAAAAAAAAATATTTACGTATGTTTATCAGTTGTCTAGTACTCATAACACAAGCTTTGCTTACTTTGGGCACAGTATAAGTAATAGTAGGTACTAACGCTTTGGGGCTAGATGGCGCTGTGTAATTTGTCTGACAATATTTATTTATTATTATTTATTATTTGTTGGTGTTAATAATAATAATTATTTATTTCAGAGATTTACAATACAAGTCTATAGAATAAAACTAATAGACATACATTATTATAAAAACTTAAACATACACATTACACAGTCAGCAACTCAGGGACATGTATGGCGGGTCGGTCCTAGGAATCTCCGAAACACGACGTCTTGCGGCCAGAATTCCTTCTTCGAGAGAAGATCTTATGATCTGCAGTTGGTGAGTCGGTACTGATACTCATTGTGAAGGTCATATTTTTCTTCACATATTCCACAACATCTTCTATCTTAGTGGACCATTAGTTAAAGAAGTGGCTTGTGAAGTTTTGGGATGTAAGGGATTCATCGTTTTGGGGTGTAAGAGGTTCAAAGTGGCTTGTGAAGTTTTGGGATGTAAGGGATTCAACATTTTGGGGTGTAAGAGGTTCATCAACGTATTTGAGCCTAAGCCTGCACGCGGTGCACCCTGCTGACTGACAAACGCAGTCAATCCCACCAGCATGTGGTGCACCCTGCTGACTGACTAGATGGAAACGTAAAATTTTCGGTAAATCCCAATATAAAATATATTGGCACTCAAGTAACTCTATCAAATGATAGAGCTCGTGAAGAATTTTCCTGATCAATCATCTGTTTTACAAAATCTCGTGTAGATTAGAATCACTTATACTTGCCACCCAATATTGTCATTGCATATTACAATAGATTTAACCAATAGATATAACCTTAAAAAATAAAATTGGTATGAATAAGCATTCTATTCAGTTATTGAATCGCAATAAAAGCTGGTGGTAAGGGGCCAGTACTTTGGATTGTATAGAAAACTACAGAGTAATATAATCAGCCGTTCTGTATGGCTTTTGGATGAGGTGGAGGTACTTCCCTAGTCGGATAGCTTACAAATAATATTACCTCTCTTAAATCATTATTAGGCATCAATGTAAACGTACATCTGACACCTGCGATTTGTTGACGTGGTCATAATAACTGACTCGTTGGCTATAACCAACGGTGCAGAGGTTTGGAAGCTGACCGTCGAGCTGGTTCACAGACTAAAAGTCGCACAGCGAGCGACGGAGAGAGCTATTCTATGCTAGCTTGTAGATTCTCTTAGAGATTGAATCCGAAATGAAGAAATCGCCGGAGAACCAAAGTGGTTGACATAGCTCAGACTTAGTCATAGAGCGACAGAGACAACAAGCTGAAGTGGCAATGGGCTGGCCACATTTCGAAGCCTAGTCAGTGGCCTTTAGGCGGCTTGAAAACACTGACCTCCACCAGCCCGCAGTTGAGCAGCGTGGTGGAGTATGTTCTAAACCCCTTCAATTGAGGGGATACCCGTATCCCAGCAGTGGGATGAATAAGGTTTGATGACGACCAATAGATAAACCGCCCGGACGCTCCCCGGACACCCTCCAAACTAGGGGAAATCCTGATGGATGACAACCCTATATTCATAGCCATTTTAATTCTTAAATAATTGCATCGATCTCATCGCAGAACCTTTATCTATTTTTACTCGTATCACGTATAAACGCTAAACAGGTTTTGAAATCAATATTTACAATGTACAGACAAACAAGCCTCTTTCAATTTTATTACATTTTATTATGTTTATTTGTCAGATTAACGTATTGAACGCGTGTTTTCCAGACATAATGCATAAACTGCCTAGATATATCGGATTGTTTGTGCGCATTAACTTCCTAGATAGGTGCTAAGAATAGTCGTAAATCTAGCATGGACATATTATCACTTTAACTACTTAGACGAGTCAGATACCGAGATCAGGTAACACTGGAAGTTATTGTCTATAGTCTAAACAATACATGCTCTTGTTTGAAAGTCTATTGTGTTCCTGCAAGCGATTATAGGCATTCGGGTTCCTTTCTGGGCAAGAAATGAGGCTCACCGCATTCATAAAATCTTTAAATGCACATGGTACACGCTGACTATTGTGAAATACATGTGGGGCACATTGAGTTGAGCTTGACTGGGAAAGTAGCGTCACCTCACAGAATAGTGCTATCAAGTAACTGTACGTTTGAAGATTGTGGCCCATTGGCAGTCACTCACTTGTGAAGTCACCAGATGTGAGGAGATGCTACATTAACAGCTGGGGTACCAACGGGCGAGTGAAGCTCCTAGTGTTGTAACGTTATAAACGTATATCAGCTACGGAAAACACTTGTGGATCGGTAAAAAAATACAGCATTTAACTTTAATCTATGTTTATTTTATGAAGTCCATAGTGAACGGAGTCGCAGGCGGCTGCTGGTAATAAAGAGGAAGTACAATTAGTTCTGTAAGAATAGTTGCACATGTAGAGCAGTAAATTGACGACTCATACAAAATGTTACACAGGCATTTTAGATCAATGTATGTAATTGATTTTTTATTTATACCATGTCCGGTGCCAAACAACCATACGGCCTGTCTGATGTGAAACGATTACCATAGCTTAGATACGCTTGCAGTACAATGAGTATCGCTCGAGGAGAATTGTTGTTTCTGCGAGTGAATGAGGTAATCAAACGTGAGGAGTGCCAGCATGCCAGCAATACTCGTTTATAGTCAGCGTCTATATGCTACCGTAACCGCTTAACATCAGGCGGAATGTATGCTTGTTTGGCACCCGACGTAATATAAAAAAAAATATCCTTCAAATAATGTCGTGCTTTTATTAATTTCTCACGGCATATAAAGTAGCTGTAATGTGGTGTACATTACAGCTACTTTATATGCCATATTCTTTATATGTCCATAATGCCAAGTCGCAGTGTAATGTTCAGTAATGAAATGAAATTGTTAATACATAACATGAACGTGGCGTCATTTGATTCCCAGTGATTTAGGTTACACAAAGTACCTACTAGTATGTGCATCTACTTTATTCACTTACTTGTGGGTACTGTTTACAGTAATGTACTTTAACTTTTATTAATATTTAAGTTCTTGACAACCAATGGTAATTTTCAGCCCTTATACGCCGTAAGTGGTTCACCACTATCTATGGGCCAAACTAGATAACAGAGATTTTACTTAAATACATATTTTTTTGTAAATACATACATAGGTACATAGTCATAAACAGACATTTCCACGTACAGAAATAATCAAAAAATATTGCGTAATTACCAAATACGTAAAATGCCATCAATAGAAATTTTAAATACACATAGTTTAAACCCAGGATACTAAATAATAAAGTCTTTGTTTTTATACTACGTCGGGCGGCAGACAAGCTTACGGGCCACCTGATGTGAAGCGGTTCCTCGTGTCACCCCTGCTGGCAACGCAGCAACTCCTTCCTTTTTTTCTGGTGACCTCACTTACTCGCAGGAACACAACAACCCTCAGGAAGTTGTTATTTGGGTCGTTTTCAAAATAAATGTACGTCACGAAAGTGTCAGTAAATTGTTTTGTTAGGAAATGACGTTTTACCATGGTTGTATTGACCAACAATTTCCTAACATTGACATTGCCTTATTTTTTCCTGACGGCTCAATTTACTAGAATTTTCGGGACGTACATTTATTTTGAAAACAACTCATTTAGCTGTGGTGCTTTGTGAGGTGTAGGTGTACTTCCCCAGTCGGGCAGCTTACAAATACGCTATACCCTACCTCTCTTTTACCAGAGCTTCTGTCGGTAGTCGGCAGAGTGCACAACGTGGCTTTGGCTCTAAGATCGTCGTGAGCCACTTATCCCACAGTCTACTTCTTATCCCTGCAATTCACGCGGGCAAAGCTGCAGATATCTAGTATCTAGCACTTGCGCTATTACTATCTAATTCTATTATATTTACATCGCCAATGATTAGAGAAGCAATTCTCATAATTTAAATGTAGTCAAAATTCAGTTTGGATCCAGTCTCGATCTCACAAAATGTCAAATTGGTATTCTCGTATCACAATATGAAACTTCAAAGTCTCATTTAGATGGGATTATATCGAAATATGACCGAAAATTAAATAACTACGAATGTTATTTTGCCAACAACAAGAATTGATAATAATCTATGTATGAATGTTGCTAAGCGCAATATTCGAGAATGGCTCGACTAATTCGGCAAGTTTTTTTTTCGTATTTTCTTAAGGCTCAGGAAACGTTTTAATTAAGAGAAAATATAAAAATTGCGTGGACAATAGTAAAAAAAACTCAATTTTTGGCAGAACGAAGTCTATCCAGGCAGCTAGTTAATTAATGAAATTAAGTATATAGTTTTTAGTCAATTCACAATTCAATCTCGATTCGATCAACTTTCATTCTGTGATCGTAAAATAATTATGAGAACTCGCCTTCTGATTTTAATGAAACTTGATATGTAAGTAGATAAAGTAAACATAAATCACGAAGTCACTGAACATCGTAATCCGTTGAGTAGTTTTTAAGTTGTCAAAATAAATATGAAAAAAATATCGCGAGATCACAGTTCGTGTTTTACAAGTGTATGATTACAATTTCATTTATTCATCATCTTGCAATTTTGACTTCAAGTCTTTGTGATTAAAAATAAATATACCCTGAAGTTGTCAATGTGATGGTTTTATTCAATTAATTATAATGATTCATGTGTGACTGTATGTAAATTGGTATGTAATAATAAATTATTATCTGGAACTCGTTTTGGATGAGTAGGAAGAATGACGCATTTGACATTTCCTGATTATAATGATATTTCTTGTCCTAAAATTTATTACCTATTTATGATAGACACCATCAAATTATATTCTAATTGGCCGATGTACAAACAAGCGTCATAAGTGTAGTAGTGGGTACTACACTTATGACGCTTGACTGTATAGGGATATCTGTGCCAATATAGGGATAAATGTATAAAACAAAGTCGGATTAGTTACACCATTTATAACTCAAGAACAGTTGGACCGATTTTTAAGATCTTTTATTTATTGGGTTTGTTTCCATCCCGGACAGCAGAATAGCTATGTATATATCAGAAAATTAACGAAAAAATATCATGAAATTGTCAAGACAAGAAACGAAAAGACTGAGTCATGTAGAAGCGTGGGCGGGACACTGGCTTTGAATAAAACATACATTTATTAAGATATTAAAATTTATTTAAATAAATTTTTAGAGAATGATTATCGTTACAAAATAAATTAATTTTAAATATCGAAATATACATATTTCGATATTTAAAATTAATTAATTTTGTAACGAGTACTAGTATTGAAGTAACTTCCACTAGTATTGAATAAAATATACATATTTTATTCAATACTAGTGGAAAGGTCGGCATTTATGACACAGGAGATATTTAAGAAAAAATAATATGATGGGTTTATAAAGGAACAATAGACACCAAAATAATTCCCACCACTAACAACTTTTAGAATTTTTGCCTGTCTGTTTGTTTATACGCGCAACACGCAAAAACTGCTGTGCGTATTTAGTTTTCACAGTCGTAATACTCGAAGTCTAATTTAAAATCTGGAGTATATATTACTTATATATTTATATACACGAGTATATATTATACATAGTATATTTTATCTTGATGTGCTGAGTAAAAAAGAAGTTATTAACGATAACTTTTATTTACTTGGCTAGCCATCTCTAGGCTTTTATTTGCCATATTGCTGTGTCTCACATTGCCAAGAGGGGAAGTCCAATTCCAAAAGCTTCCTACTCCTACTAATTTCTTCTGATAAGTTCGTTATGAGTTCCAAGGCAGCATTAGATTTACCCCCGGGACTGCAATGGACTTCATCGTTCATTGCCGTTTTTGGTGCTTGCCGCTTTTAATCCTGGCTATACAGGTGACACAGTGGTGGAAACGTGTGGTGGGCCCCCGTTCCATTAATAAAAAAATATTTCCTGAAGACGAATAATATTTCTATGCGCATGCCCCTATTTTTGAATAAAACAATATAGTTTCACAATTGCGGCATCAAAACAATTTTTATTAGGTACGTGCTTCCAACAATTCCATATAGTACATATATTACGTAAAAAAGAATTTTGAAAATCGGTCCACAATTGACGGATAAATCGGTGAACCTACATAAAAAATATACAGTCGAACATAGAACCTCCTCCTTTTTTGAAGTCGGTTAACAAACAAACATAAATTACCTAAATAGGCAAGTCGCCTTTACAATTGCTATTTCATTCTGTAAAAACTATATTTCATATCGTAGCAGAATGAAAACTGCACGCTCCGTGGGTGCTTAAGGCCAAGTCGCCTTAAGTAGCCTGATGTGTTTGACGTGTTGTAACTGGGAGTCTAATTCTGGTGAGAGGCGGTTGCCCAAGCGGAGTGGTTGCCAACGAGGAAGTGATGGTGCTGTGCGTGGGGCAATTGACCTTGGATGTGTGCTCGCTGCTTACTAATCGCGTCTTGCTTAGTACATAACATAATATGCAGCGGCAACGCACATCGTTATGTGCAAGTTATGCGCTATAAAAAAATAATTGACGAGATAGGTGACGCACCTATGCGTCATTTTAGTACGTTCTTTTTGTCGTATAAACAACGGTTGTGGAACGATTCTTGGTAACAGAATGACGTTTTACAATTTAATTCATATCTATCTGAAAGTCATGTTTTGATGACATGACATATATTAACATTATATTAATAGTAATCATAAGAGCACCTATGTCAAACTTAATTTCAAGTTTAGGATCTCGATAGAGTCGTTGCGCGTGTCAGTCTAATCGAACACGCAAGTTAAGTAACTTCGACCATAGCCTGTCCATGGATGGGTTTATTTATCTCGAGCTACTCCGTGCTTCGCAGGGCACGTTAAGCCGTCAGTCCGGGCTGTTGTAATTAGATGACAGTCGTAAAGCCAAGTCAGTGGCCTTTAGGCGGTTTGAAAACACTGGCGTATGGTGGAGTATGCTCTAAACCCCTTCGAATGAATGGAGACCCGTATCCTAGCAGTGAGATGAGTAAAGGTTGACGACGAACGACTATAGTTATTGAAATCCAACGAGTGACAACAAATTAAACCCTATGCGTCACGGCCAAAGGAAGAGTCTGCACTTAGGAATTAATAACGGAAGACGGAACCACTCATGTGAGTTATCGCAGATAAAGTTGGTATTCACTAGCACACTTACATATACAATAATATAATATATTATATTATTATCCAATATATAAAATTCTCGGTTAAATGTCGCGGTGTTTGTTGCCAAACTCCTCCGAAACGGTGTAAAATTGTGTGTGCATATCGGGTAGGTATGAGAATCGGCCAACATATAATTTTCATGCTCCTAAATGATAGGGGTGACCCAATATTTTCTAGAAATAATATATTTGGCAAAACAACGTTTGTCGGGTCAGCTAGTATATTATAATTTTATACTTGGGGTGTAAGTGGTACATCAATATCTTTGAACCAAAGCCAATCTCACCTACAAACAAGCTCTGGCAAAACAGAGGTAGTGCACCGAGTACATATTTATAAGTCCACCTCACAGAATGCCGCAGCCAAACAATTGACTTGACGGTTGTTATGTTCCTGCGAGTGAGTGATATCACCAGGAAGGAAGGAATTGCTGCTTTAGCAGTGGGAATGGCGGTGCGCTAGCGCTATTTTATATGCGAGCGTTTATATGGCTACGGCTACGGTAACCGCTTCACATAAGGCGGGCCATATCCTTGTCCACCACAAGACAAACTATATAAAGAAATTCTTGTAAGTCTCTTCCAGTCTCTGTTGTAACAGAGACTGACATTGCTAAATAATATGCAAGCTTTTTCAGGCAAGAAATATTAATAGCATTACACTGCTCTAGTTGTTCAGGGACGCTATGAAATATGGTAAAATAGATTTGAATTTGACTTAAACTAGGTTAGTTGTTTATGTAGCGAATACCGCCTATGATTAGGGTTGTTTTCCATCGAAAGTGTTATCAAGGCTAAAAAAAAAGACGCGTTGATATTGGTAAATCATTTTTAGGGTTCCGTACCCAAACGGAACCTAATGACTCCGCTATCCGTCCGTCTGTCACCAGGCTGTATCTCATAAACCGTGATAGTTAGACAGTTGAAATTTTCACAGATGATGTATTTCTGTTGCCGTTATAACAACAGATACTGAAATACTATTTAACGTGGCTCCCATACAACAAACGTAATTTTTTATGGTACGGAACCCTTCGTGCGCGAGTCCGACTCGCACTTGGCCGGTTTTTTTTTCATTCTTCTACAATCTGGCAACTTTATACAAATGCCTCATTGTCTACTACTATTACCAATGACATTTGCAAAATCTGAATATGGTCAAAAAGTAATAACGACATAAAATGGTTAATAATATCAGATTTTTCATGAGCTAGATATAGAGCCCCTGGCGGAGCTCCGTCGACCTAGTTCATGAAAATGCAGGAAATTAACAGAGCTCATATTTTCGCTGAAAAAATGCATCACCGTGCGCTGTACGCCAGGCCCTGTATATTGATAAAAAAATGAAAAGGGATTATCTGGCAAATTGACTAACTGATTAGCTGAGCGTCATCCAGCTGCATTGTAAAACGTTGTATTCAACCACTCGCCTCAACGAAGTTTAGACGTGTTGTTGAATGGCGTTGATAATGACAACAGCTAGTCATTTAATTGAATAGCTAATTTAACCGGTTGGCTGCCGCACATACATAAGGTAATCCGTCTCATGGATAACAATGGTCACTGGCAAAATAATTACACGCTAAATTTCAGTCAAGTCTTCGTAAATTCAGGCCTATTGTTTTGGCAAGTCTTTAAACCCAGACTAGTATTAACACGGTTAAGTTTTGGATTGGATCAAGAGTAAGCGTAACAAATCAGGCTCAGGATTTAATAAACTAAATACCTATTTGACATAATAAAATAAATTTAATAAATTATATACCTATTTAATTTACTCAGCCAGATATAAGAGAGCCTTCTATATAAATAAAAAAATCTTGCAATAGATTAGAATGAAATAAGTGTAGCAGGGCCGTTACTAATTTAAAATTGAGAGCAGAAACAACGCAATACCAGCAACACCGCCGGGGCTGAGTGAATAATTTTCAACTCACATTTATAAACGTCAACAACAATTTTCATATTCAAATTGAGTTTGGTAGCTTGATCTTTATCTGTATAAAAGTTTTTCGTAGTCCAAATATTGCAGTCCAATTTGATCATTACAATGTTGTTGGTGACAATATTAATACACATCTTCATTAATACAGATATTCCTCATATATCGGATAAAAATCCGACTAACGAAGAAGGGTTATGTTTTTTGAGTATATGTATGTATATATGTTTGTATGTCTATGTATGTATTTGTCTTTAGCACGCCTAAACAACTTGACGGATTAGAACATTATATATGAGGTGTCATTCGATTCATTGCAGCTGTAAAAGTAACATAGGGTAGGTAATTATATCATTTGAATATGGAGTCAGCGAAAAAAAATACAGAATTAAAACAAAAAATAATTGATCGAATTTTTAGTTTGGTTTTTGCTTCGGTTACTAATTCATTATAATCGGTTTAACTAGTTAATTCGAAATAGATGCAAACTTTGTACACCGATTTAATGGGTAAAGTAAAACAAAAATATCTGCTTTCCTACAACTTGATCAGCTCGTCGGCGTCATCAGTTGATGTCGATCGAATCATAAGTATGTTTGTTGGGTTAATAGAAACAAAGATTATTTTTATTTCGTAACACTTCTTGTTTCAATGTCTTTATGGAGGTTCAAAATTAAGATAATTAAGGTACTTGTCGAAATTGTTGTTGGCTTTGTCCGACTTTGTCCACGTCGCATTACATACAAACTTTCATACCTTATTCATCCCTTAGGGGATGAATTTGAAAGTTAGACAACACCATATCCCTGAAAATGCAAAATTTTATTAACATCAGTTAAATAGTTAAGTTTCTGAGTTTATCGCGAACAAACATACGACACGGGGTTTAAATAATATTTTTTCACATAAGTACAACAGTTTGTTTTCCAAAATAAAGAATATAAAATAAAACACAAACAGGTACCTTTTTGTGTACTAAAATTTTACGACATATAAAAAACCTTCAAGATTAGTATATTTTTTAACGACGGGCGACCGTAAATCGCGGTAAGTCCTGTTTTACAACAGTGAACAGACAATCCGTCATTCAAAAATACTAAATTTTTTACTCTTTTCTGACACGCTGAGCTCTTAACTGATATCGCAAAAAAATCGTAGAATGTTTATAAACCATATCAATTTTTCGCACATCTATGCAACTTGGTAAAATACATAACGCTCCACTATTTACATAATGGATTGATAAAACGAGTGAGCCCTCATAATCGATACTACCGTACTAACACTGTGTACATTCAGCATGAATGTATTCCATTAGATGGCTAAATACGCGGTATTTACAATACGTTTACAGATACACATAAATGGTACAGTAATATTTTTTTTATATTTTAATTATTTTATGACGGAAAAGGAGTGGTTGAAGAGGTACCTTAAATCTTATTGATAATAAAAGCATCCTTCAAATAAATAAAATAAAAACCAGTACTTATATTTCGAAAATCTTTTCGAAAATCGAATCTAATAGAAAACCAATAAAACCACCCTGCAACCAAAAAGAGAGAAATTGGCAGCTGCTTATGTGCATATATACCTATGCAGCTGCCAATTTTTCTCTTTTTGGTTAGCTGCAAGCAAATTTCGCTGCTTTTCGATTTTCGTTGAGCAGCGTGGTGGAGTACGTACAACACTCCCTCGTGAGAGACCGGTATCCCAACAGTGGGATAAATATGGGTTGATCAATTTCGCAATTTCGAATTATATGAAATCTACAAGAGAAGGTCTCTTCGTAAATCTACAAAAGAAGATCCATAAAAAATAACAAACCCTAGCCGGATTCTTCACGTAATTTGTCCTATCCAAAACAAAACCAAACTGTCACTTTTACTCAAAAAATAAATATATAGTGCGTACCTATGTGTTGTTCCTGTGGTATTATATTATCTGTGGTATTGTTCAATGTATTAGTTACGTTTATTTTCTCATAAAAAAATTATACACATCTCACACACGAGAGTAAACTGATTTATTTCTGTGTATGAGTTTTTCACTACTTTCAGGCACAGAGTAAGAGTATTACCTCGGTAAAATATACGTACCTACTATACTACGTTGGCTGTCAGACAAACATATTCTATCCGATGTAAAGCTGTTACGGTAGCCTATGGAGTTGGTACCCCCACTGCTAAAGGAACATCTCACGTCTAGTGTACTCATTCATAGGTAAAGAATGCAACAATCTTCAAAAGTGTTGTTCATTGGCTCTGGTCTTAGGTACCTCTCTCTTGTTCAGTTGTTTGTTTTGTTCAGTTGTTCTTGCGTAAGGTTGCTATCTCTAAACGCTAGCAACCAGGACAAGATGCGTGAGAACTCTGGATTTTGAATTTTAAAACCCGGACATGTCATCAGTGTTTTTTAGTACTAGCACTATTTTTATTCTGTGACAAGACGGTTATTCGCAGCATGGAACGGGCGGTAGTGATTGCCTGGACTACAAATGAAATCCCGCCAAGACGCTCCCCGGACAAACTAGGACAAATCCGGGGAAACCCGGAGGGATGGGACTCTATTCTTGTGTCAATTTGTGTACTCCAAAACATCAACCTACCTAATAATAAAAATTAAAAATATATATTTTTTTATGTCTGAAGTAATAATATACAGAAAATATGTATTACACAAATTGTGTTGCAGTAAATGGTATGCGATCATAAATATGTATCGAATGACTATATCTACATATGTAAGAAAATACATATATCGAGGACGGAAATACGTAATGCAGGCAATGCATAATTGCATCTGTATCAATATCTTATAAAGTGAGTCATTGCATAATTTCACAATATCCGTTTGGGGCCAACCAACCTTACCTGCACGTGGTGCACCCTGCAGGCTATCCAAAGAGGCTCTGGCAAAAGAGAGGTTACAGCGTATTTGTGAGCTGCCCGACTGGGGAAGTAACTTCACCGCACAGAATAATGCAGCCAAATAACAATTCCCTTGAAGTTGTTGTGTTCCTACGAGTGAGTGAAGTCACCAGAAAGGAAGAAGTAGCTGCGTTGGCAGTGTGAGTTGCGCACATTAATATGGAGGATCATGCGGGCCGTATGTTTGTCTGTCATCCGGCTTAGTATAAAAAAAATCCGTGACGCCGAAATATAATTATAAAATATGCCTTTTGCATGGACCCAACACGTGATGTAATGGAATATTGATAAGTAATAAAATAATATCGCAAACACCTACTTAAAGATTTCAATATGTACACTGTAATAAACAATTTTAAGTACTTCAAATATTACTCCAGGATTTGAATTGGAGCATAGCATATATAGTGTTGTTAATCGTCACGCGTTATCGTCAACTTCCCCCTCCATTATCGTGCTTTCAGTCAATATACATAATAAATTTATGTACTTATATTGCATGGGTCGGATGCTCCCTGACAGCGCTAACATTTTTTTTTTTAATTTAATGAATCACGTCACAGTCACTCGTCATATATGGCGTCTGTTTCGTCATATGGCGTAACTGGTAAAAATTTCGTATTGTGCTTACGAAGTTCGTTGTCAAGTTGAGTATCATGACTTGTGACCTATTTACGTCATGCTCGGAGATTTTCTGAAAAGCTAACTATCAGTACGTTTATTACGTACGTACTATTACTTAAAGGTACTGTGCTATCAGTATGTTTTTACGGAATTCTGTAATGGTGATTTATTGAAACTCCGCCAACCCGCAGTTGAGCAGTGTGGTGGAGTATGATCTAAACCCCTTCGGTTGAGGGGAGACCCGTATCCCAACAGTGGGATAATTATGGGTTGATGCCTATTTATTGAGAATATAAAGATATTGGTGGAATTACCTTAATATATTCAATGATAATATGTTTATAATTCATTGACATTTGATTTTAATTTGGTATATTTAGAATTGAACAATATACTATACTTGGTTGTGAGAGCGGCTTCACTCCGCGTGAACATAATATTTAATGCAGAATAAATAATTATATATTCCAATATAATTATTTATTAGCGACAAACATCCATACATCCGTGCTCACAAAGTTTAGAATTTTATTATTTATCAGTGAGCTGTTATTACTACGTACGTCGCTAGAGTAATAGTTCAATGATTATAATACGTTTTTGGCGGATGGACGGAAGCTGTAGGCGATTAGAGAATCGAACAAGAACTTATTAAGTAATTTCAATCTTTGAGTGTACCTAACGTAACAACACTGCATGCAAAGTTGCAAGAATACAAATTAAATTGCGTCGAGAGTATATTGAGACCGATTACAGTGACATTTGGAACAATCTCTGACCCAAGATGACTAAGCGCGGCAGAACTGGTATTATGAGGATGTTAAAGGAAAGTTGGAGAGGGACGAATACATTTGAGTCGTAATAGGAGTGAAAGAGACGACAGTAAACCTAGTTCCTTCACCATGAAGAGGGAAGTGAGGACGGCGCAATCGCAACGAAAGTAAAAGTGAACGCTATTCTGTCTTAGAATTTATTACAGTATAATTTAATACACTTTATTTGATTTATTAGTGTTACTTAGTTGCATTGCAACACTTGCGACAGTTAATGTGGGCTAAAATATATTGTACGATAAACCTTATACAATTTCATGCAAACACACTTCACTTAATGTATCTAATATGATACACTATGCAATATGCATACACTGTACTTTTGGTGTAGTTTGTTTTATGCATGCGACGTAGGTTGAGTAGTTAGAAATGAATTATTCCCGCATCTAAATCGCGACTAACAGTAAACACTTCCTTTGATTTTGCACTGTGGTATATTAGTTTCCATTGTTTGTGTTAATTTGGATTAAGATAGATTGATGTATGAGCAAATGTTAGTTATTTAAATCTTATCTTTTGACGGCAGCTGCGTCCATGAGGATGCGTTATCGGAATAACAAATAGTAAAAAGTATTTCAAATATTTGCTGTAATAATCTTATTATTGCGGGCCTAGTTGACTTTCGTGACTAGGTTAGCAGAATCCTAGTTTTATATGGAAAAATCATAACACGTATGGTTCGAGCTTTTTGTGTGCAACTACTGAACAGGGGCCCTACCGCCGAAGCTATTACCATCAGAAAAGCTCCGATTACCATGAGATTTTTTGATTGCGAAAATCAAACTTCAACTTATATTGATGCTACTTGTGTTTAGCTTAGCCGGTAGAAATGATAGAGCTCTACTGAGTAAGCTGAAGATGTTTGTCAATAACTTAAAAGTTTTAAAATCCTATTTTTCGAATCAAAATATTCGATGGTAATCAGCTTCGGCGGCAGGGCCCCAGATTAAAATGAAATATTTATACGTATAGAAATGAGTGACTATTATCAATAAGTACCTACTATTAACCAATTAATATACGTAACCAATCACTACTGCAAAAAGTTGAAATCAGCCTGAGACAAAAAAGAGGTTGTTTCGACTTGTATTTTTTCTATAAATATTCATTGTAGCGTCACCTCCCAACCAAAAACCAACCTCAGTAGTCTTTAGATACTGTTTTTCTTGATATCATTTAACTGGCAAGCAAGCCTATGTTTTCTACCTGTGAGCAGTCACCATAGTCTTCGAACGCTTGTAATTTTAGAGGCACTATCGTCCTTGTAACCCTTCGCACCATTTTTGAACAATCCCTTGTTGTAGTTTCGCGGGAAATGCTTGTTTATTCATTATAGGTACAAATTCAAGTTATCAATATAAATAAAAAGGTTTCTTTGATATTTAATTTTGTATATCTATATCCATTTAATATATTAAATTGAATACACAAAGTCTGCAAATATGCGTAACAACTTAGCCATCATTTACAAGTAAATTAACCCTGCGATTGCCTATGTGTATTTTATGATACTTTTATTGGTATCGTTATCACCCAGCCTTGTGTGTCGCACAGCGACGAGTTTGTCATTTCGGCTCACTCAACCCACCGTCGACGGTTCAGCTCTTATCAAACGATAGCCTCGACCTCTTCCCCTGTTTCTCGTTGTTGATTCAACTTTACAGACGAATCAAGCAACTTTTAACTCTATTTACATAAGAAATAAACGCTATGCTGTCGGTAACAGTTTTGGGATTTGGTGAGTACCCCTATCAAAGTAGGTATATAACGATATCGACAACACATATGCAACCGTAGCACGGATGAGGAACGATAAAAAGTCACGGACAAGTCATGAAAATTGTTTAGATTTTAATTAATTTTAAGAATAAAATGATAAAATTCAGATATCTAAAAGTATAGACGTAAACTAACCGTACAATCTAGAAATAATTAATTATATGTATTTATCGTGGTGGTTAAATAAAATTGATAACTAAATTATGTATACTTAGTATAATCACGGGAACACTATGAAGTTTAATTAAATAAATAAATTACTCTGGACAAATTACACAATGCCATTTAGTCCCAAACTAAGCAAAGCTTGTGTTATGGGAACTAAATAGATGACTGATATATGTACTTATATACATTTTATTTTTGTAAATATATACACATATACATTAGAAAATACCCTGAACTAACACAAACAGATATGTTTATGCACACAAATGTTTGTCTTGCGCGGTAATCGAACCCGCGACCTTGGAGTCATAGTGGCTATTGCTATCCATTCGACCACCGAACTCGCCTCTTTATCTCTCTGCTCAACTGTCGAGGTTTTCTGGTACGGGTAAAGAGTTTTTACAGGGTCAACAACGCGTGAACGACTCTGATGTTGAAAGCATCCATAGTTCCGTTGAGTTCTTACCATCAGGCGGGTTGGTCGTATGGGTGACACCCAAGTGTCACCCTAAAAAAAATGAATGCGCGTCATAAGAACTATCATTCCATTGATGGTACCCACAAAATATGACATTATTGTCACAGTATAAGTAATAGTGTACTACGTACAGTACGGCCACTCCCTGATTACCTATTTATATCTATTTGTCTTACCATTACTACATTTTTTTTTCTAGTTTTAGCAAAGAATTTTACATATTGAAATAAATATATTTCACCAGTACATTTTCTAGAAGTTGAATATTTAATCTATATTTTTAATAAACAACCACGATATTAAATTGTAGGTATAATGTCCAATTAGAATCCGTGTGAAACATTTAGTGTACCACGGTTGTTTGAATGATAGTGAATAAGAGACTGTGTTAAAATACAGTCTCATAATCACTCATTCAAAATAAACGTTTAAAGATATTTATTATTACAATATTACCTACAATATTTAACGTATAACATCTTACGTCACGAAGCGAGTACTTTGTTATGCAGTCAATCTCAAGGCATCTATACACTTACACGTATACAGACACAGTCTGTTTGTGTAGACGTTTTTTGTATGGAGTGGTCAGACTGTGTTATTGTGCATATATGGACATGGAATATGTATTTTCTATGAAATTTCAGCGGTTGAGTGAATGAAATTCTTTCACGGACTATGTCTGCCCTTACAAATATTATTTTATGTATACAGCTTACTACTATAATGTATCTTATTGCAATAAAGTTATATAAAGAAACTATCACATCACACATTAAAACTGTCAAGTTAAAAGTCCAAGAAGGAGTAAAAATACATATAAATGCATAAATGCAGGTACCTTTGGCGACTTTAGCACCACAAAAGGCACAGACTGACAAAGGCGCGAGTGTCAAGCATGACATGCAGTCGGTTTAACACGTCATCATACATAATATATGTACATATTATTCAATATCATTACGTATGGCAAAGTCATTGTTCCTGCTTCGAACTCTAAAGGCTTTCGTAAGAGTTAATTATAGTAAAGAACCCATACTACCTATGAGTGTACTCAATTATTATATACTGGCAATTTGATCTATACTACTTTGCGTGCTTCCGCCACCAATTAGTTCATGCAAACTACTGCCGGTCGGCACCCACCCACTACCGTTAGTAGATGTATGCGACTGCTGTGGCTGCGTTGGTCGTCTCTGCTCCAGCTGCTGCGGTCGTCTCGGCGAACCTCCAACACTGAAACAGAAGAAACGTGCAACTGCTGCCTTTGTTTCTTCTGTTTCAGATGTTGGAGGTTGCCTGTAAATTTGACTTCCGCAAAATAGCACCTGAATAAATTAATTATTATATACTGTACTAGCGACTCGCTCCGGCTTTGCCCGTGTGGGATAAAAAAATCCATCGCCTGGTTTAGGAGCAGTTACAGAATAAACAACAGACGCGGAAAGCTAATTTGTTTTTTATTAATTTATAGATTCAATTGAAATATTCTTATATGTGCTTGAAACACAAAAATATAATATAAAAAAATGTCTTTGTAAATAAAATACCCTTCTACTGCAAATATCCAAAGATGCCAAGTAATGTTACCCAAACTAAATAATGTCGTATGTTACAATTCTTCGTGGTTTGCATGCGTCAATAAGCTACGGGAACCGCTCTACATCAACCGGGCCGTGTGCTCCTTTGGTACCTGGCATTTTGGTATCGTTTCCTGGTTTCCACCCCTACATCGCTTCATCGATGTCTATAGGGCGGGAACAATAAGTACCTAATCTCACTTCATCTCACTCGATTATTTCTAACCTATACTAGATATTGAAAATCTTATTAGTTATTACTTACTGGTCCTAAAAGTTAAGTCCACGTAACCAGTTATCTGGCGCCCAATTGTGGATACAATTACACAGGAGTACATCGGAAAGTGAGCCTCTTTACGGGAGCGCGCCTACAGGTCTAGCACCCATCATGTAGATTGGGGAGTATGTATGACTATGGTAGGGCCCCGATGCTTGAGAAACCGAGCGTCGGTCGAGCTGCTCGTCTTAAGAGTGCCCAAGTAGCCTGCTTGCAGATGAAAGGGGAGTAAGACCTGCTACCAATCTGCTTGAGTGCCTGGTTGGTTTACTGGGCGCGATAGTGGTGCGGGTAAAGTCCTGTCCTCTTGCCCTGGTTGGTTTACTGGACAAGAGACTAAACCGAAAGGATGGTGCACAGGGGAGCATTAGATGTATGATGGCTTAGGGTCGTTGGTCCTAAAAGTGTTTCACATGTTCTGTCAAACTGTATCCATAAGAAAATACACTGGACCTATCCGAAAATTTGATGTTGCCATCCTACCTACTTCCTATCCTTCTTACTAATTATGGATGTGAAAGTTTGGTAGGATATACATACATCCTACATACATACATTACATGTTTTATTACATAGAGTAACATACACACGTTACTCTTTGTTACTCTTTCGGGGAAATGGCTGAAGGGATTTGGATGAAATTTAGCATACGTATAGAATATGTCCTGTTATACTTTTTATCCATGTATTATATTCACGCGGGGCGTAGAACATAGTCTACCATATATTTAGTATGACGACATGGCACTTATAGAGATATTAATATTACACGTGTATCTACTATCTATTGCAATTATTGATACAACACAATCTGATTATTAACAAGCGCATAATATGTTTTTAAGTTTTCGGATAGATCTAGTTTATTAAATAAATTTATAATTGATGTCTTTTGAAAAAATCATAAAGGCCTTTCAGCATCAGTAATAAATCTTGTATTGTATAGTTTATAAAGAGTTGTCATAAACCGAGCATCTAAACTATTTTACTAACTTGGCATGATAAACATGATATAAAATATACCAAACCTGACCTAACCTAGTATTCCGGTCACCCATTTAGTATCTTTAGTCGCTCAATTCTTCATTCTGTATATTCCTTAAGTCATCATATATGTTCAGAAATAATCGAAAGAGATGAAGTAAGATCACTTATCGTCTCTACCCTGTATATTCGTACATCAATGGCATGGCGCGGGTAATATTGGTTAGCGCCATGCCACTAGAAAATAAAACTCGGTCATTTTAAGATGCCACATCTATTTCTCACATACGTCGTCTACTGCCGTCATCTGTATGACTAAGTTATCACTAGCTGACACATTTGTATGTGTATTTGTATACACATTCAACATATCTAACGTCCGCCGAGGCCGCCCCAAGGAAAGAATAAATAGTAGATACACGTGGATTTAGATTTCATAGGATCGATCTGGCCGTGAGGTCTCTAGGTGAGGTGAGGGAGCTAGCATTGTTATATTATTCATAATTAGCTGTGCGGCCGTCTTCACAAGCATGAATGTCGGTTATCACGCCAAAAGGTAGTCTATGTTCTTCTTTGGATGGCTTGCATACGTTGCACCAGGGGCCCTACCGCCGAAGCTGAAATTGATAACCATCGGTTTTTTTGATCTCGAAAATCAAATTACAGCTTACATTTATGGCTTGTGTTTAGCTTGTCTGGTAGAAACCCTGGAACTCTACCAACTAATCTGAAGATGTTTGTAAATAACTAAAACGAAAAACCTAATCAAAATATTCAATGGTAATCGGCTTCAGCTTCGGCGGCGGCAGCCCTGGGCTCCTACCGCCTAAGCTGCAAAACTGATTCAAATCGAATTTTTTGATAGCGAAAATCAAACTTCAGTATAGTGGTAATTGTATTTATCTTAGCTTGTAGACCCGGTAATCCTGGAGCTCTGCCAACTAGGCTAAAAATGTTTGTCATCACCTTAAATCTATGACAATGCCGTCCAAATATTCGTTCTATCAGAGGCCCTACCGGCAACGCTGAAACCGATTTCCATCGAATTTTTTGAATGCGTAAATCAAACTTCAGTTTAGATTTATGGTAATTATGTTTAGCTTAGCTGTTAGTATCCCTGAAGCTCCAATGACTAAGCTAAATATGTTTGTCAATAACTTAAACGTAAAACCTAATTTTCAAATCAAAATAATCAATGATAATAGGTTTCAGCTTCGGCGGTAGGGCCCCTGAATTGGCTTCAGTTCAGGTGGTATTGGTGGAACGGTACGGCCCCTGCGTAATAACAAATTGCTCCATTATTCTGTGTAGCAATTGTATTTTGTATTCATTATTGTTGCTCAAAAAATCTTTAATATTCTAAAAAGATTTGACTATTCAAATTAGTTATTTGTAACTTAGTTACAGAACAACGATTACAAAAGTAAAAATGAAGTTGCCAAGTTTTTGCGAGATTAAATTGTCTGATCAAGACATTGTCAACAATGGAGAAATCGGTTGCTAAAATAAAGACAATTCATTTAAAAGTTTTGCATCTAAATTAATTTCCGTCTAAATAAATTGTCAAATTAGGTTTGGGTTTGGCATCGAGTTAACGATAACAAAAAAATATATTCCTTTTTTGTTTTTAGTTTCTTTTAAGTAGTTTATAGATGCAAGTTGGCATCAACCGTTATTGATTGATATGCTACTAACTATGATGAATTAATATATTTATTATTATAACAATATACTGATTGATTTTGAAAATTCATTTATTAGCATAAATATATGACAAAAGATCTTATATCTAACTATATAGAAATTAATGACCAACATACAACCACAGTATAAGTAATAGTACAGTATGGCCACTCCATGCCGCTCTCTCGTATCGACCTCACCGCCCCTCTGAGACGAATCTGGAACGGTTTGTATGGCGCCGAACGCACACACGCTCATTCACGCTCTGCACAGATGTCTTTGTTTGTGTAGTAGTTCACGGCGCGACATTTGCTTGGAGTTGTCGGGGTGTGATATAACTTTATAAAAGACAGCACTGATCTATTTTTACTTTATCTGCTAGTGCTGTGAATTAAACGGGTCATAAATAAATAGTTCACATACAAAAAGTACTAAGTATGCACACAAACAATGAACTAAAAACACTTCCACATACCTACAGCAATTGGCCATGAATAGGAAAAAGAGTGCTAAAATGCTGCTGCGCGTTGCTTCGTAAACACGGGGTGAAAACAATGGAGTAGATTATTTTTGCACAACGTACTAGTTAAATAAACTTACTCCTTTCTCAGAATGCTCTGCGGTGGTCGAGACGGTCCTTTGTTTTTAAACGTGACCTGCGTTTTAGATGTTCGCAAATTGACTAAATTTAGATCACTACTTACTTGCAGCTGCTTACAGCTTAGGCCTATGTCGAACTAAGTAGCACCGCGCTGCCTACGTACTAGTCATACGTAGTTTGGGACTAGATGGCAGTGTGTAATTTGTACAGGGATATTTATTTATTTATTTATGTCTATTATTTCTATCAACTAAATAAAAATAAAACACGAATTAAAGATGTTTTCGTAATTATTTGTTCAAAGTAAAACATTGAATGGGAGCGTATGACTAGAATAAATACAATCTAAATAATGTTATCTACGCAGGATATGTTTTTATCCAACTGACTAAATGACAAGGTCAACTCTATTGTGAGAACACTTTGTTTTCATGTTAATATATTTCTGGTGTATAGAAATTGTAAGGATTTGTTCGTTTAATGAAATGGCTGAATAGATAAATATATTTTCACAGCCATGTAAAAATAGTACATTGTAATACAAGGTCGGAAAATGGGTTATTGCAAACGAGGTGACAGTTTTAAAACTGAGACATACGTTAATAATATGGAAAAGTACCTTTTCTTAATGCGGAAAGATATTCATTGTGGTTGTTTTGGAGCCATATTTACTATCTTTGAAAGTAACCTTCTCCAGCAATTTTATTGAAAAATATAAAATAAGCAAAATAAATGTTTTGACGCTTCCTAAGTATATAAATATTCGACTATCTCTTTATTGACTCTACGTCAATAAAGAGATAGTCGAATATGTATCGTATGAGTGTTTATTTACGTTATAAACGGTTCCACGGTATTTTTTATTCTTGTAGTATTTCATTCGCTTGTAATGAAGCCGGTAGTTTAATTTTAACGCACCCTCTTGTTTTAAATAGCCGGCACGAGGGGAAGTGTGGCTAGATTGGCGGACCGCTAATAACTCTGATGCGGGCATTATAAGCAGAGAGCTCTTCGTTATTAAACTGTCCGTTGAAAAAAATAAATCTTATTTCTATAATACTACCTCTGATATTTATGATATTTGTGTCTCTCACATTGCTAAGAGAGGAAGTCAAATTTCAAAAGCTCCTTACTCCTACCAATTTCTTCTGATTAAATTCGTTTTGAGTTCCAAAGCAGGCGTAGTCTTACCCCGGGACTCAATAGACTTCATTGTTCGTTGCCTGGCTACACAGGAGACAGAGTGATGGGAATGTGTGATAGACCCCGTCCCGTTAAAAAAATATCTGTGCTTGTATTATAACCCCCCAATGCCTAACTATAGTCCTCTCAAAATCGATTTCTCTATAGAGATAGAAGATTCAAAAATATGAATTCTCAAAATAAATCTGTTATACATATTTATAGACTTTTTTTAATACTACATCGGATGGAAGACAAGCATACAGCCCGCCTGATGAAGCAGTTATTGCAGCCAAAACACGGTAGCTTTGTTGAGTAGTTTCTTTCCCTCCTTGTTGGCATAACTTCAAAATCGATTTCTTTAAGAAAACACACGATGACACAATATATTGGCAATTGTGAATACCTAAATACAGCAAAGGTTGCAAATATTTATTTAATATTCTTGGCCCCATGACAGAACTACAGTGTTGCACAATCTGACCCGCGATTTCCCCTTTACTCTAATATGAAGTCATTGTTTGTTTGTGATATATGTCGACCTGAGTTTAACATTGACATTGTGTTACAACTATAAATATTATATTATCACATCGCAAGCGTAGCGTTAGAGTTTTTAAATATAATCAGCATTAAAAAAAAAACCAAATGCTTTAAAAAAGAATACCAAAAAAGGGTAAACTTAAATAAATTAGCTTCCACCTGCGGCTTCGCCCGCGTTTTCCTTTTTTTTAATAAAAATATCCTATGTCCTTAATACCTTTGAGAATATGTGTACAAAGTTTCATGATTATCGGTTGAATAGTTTCGGCGTCAATGTGTAACAAACAAACTCAAATTCACATTTATAATATGAATAAGTAGGGAAGTACATATAACATTCGCAAGACGATTTAATATTTATATAGAAACAACTATTTATAACAAAATAGGTAAATTTTGTGATCCTAAGCGACGTACATTACGTGGAGCTAAGACAAAAATAATAAAGGAATGGATAATGGATGATCATTGTTGACTATGAAGAAATAGAAAAAAAATTCTACAGTACGTTCAGTAGCCTAATAAAAGTGAGTTCATTATTGTAGTAATGGTTATATTTATATTATTGGATATTGTTACTCGATTTGTTGTATCGATTTAGAAAACAGCCGACACCAAACGAATTTGTTACCCGTAAATATCTCCAGTAACCCAGCAGCGTGGTGGAGTATGCTCTAAACCCCTTCCAAAAACGTATACATTCGATTAACATTACTCTTCTTCGACTGTCAGGTAAAATCATACATAGAATAATACACTCAGAAATAAATTTATTTGATTGAAATTAGTTGTATACTTCTATGCACGTCTGACATAACAATATAAATATTGACGTCACTCAAAATTTTCAAGAATTACTTGCAATGATTAAATGCAGCCCATTGTTCTATAATTTACTTGGAGAACTTTATACCTAAATCCAACTTCTCTAAAAGGAGTTATAATGACAAATCTCGAAACGGTTTTTTTATTTTGATAAGATTCGGTAGGTATGTAGGAAACGTAAACACTTCATTTATGTTTGTTGGGCTTCGATAATATAACCACTTATATGATCGAAGTTGTTGGGCAAATAAATTGAGTCAGATTGGTAGAAGTTTTTGATATAGGTAGGTATTATGTTGACGTTAATGTAAAAATAAATAGTGTTCTACTACTTGTGAACTGATGATCCAATTTTGATGAAATTTGGCAGGTAGGTAGATAAAATTCGCGAGTTCACTAGGCTTCATAATTGTTACAGTAATATTTAAGATATCGGAATTCTCTCAGCCGTTTAACACAAGAAAGAAGCTTTAGCGAAAGAATAGTAGGATACAATGATATTTAATTAAAAGAAATTGGATGGGGATATATAATAAGGATATATCCCGGTTACACAGACAGCCATAGGCAAATTCCCTGGAGGATTGTTGAAATTAAATCGTATTTACTAATAATCCTAACAATATTCCATACACAATTGCATATAAAAGCGAGAGTTTATGAGTATAAGTATAAATGTATGCTAGTCCTTCATGGATAAATAGTTCGGCGGATTTAAATGAAATTTGTCGTAGCTATAGAACATGAACTGGATTGACACATAATTATGATACCTCTTTTCCCAGGCGGGGGCAGCAACTACTATCGATAAACAAAATCATTTTTTATCAAGTACCCTTGTTAAAATATCTTTTCATTTACATTAAAGATTTAACATACTTTTTAGGACATACGAGGCGCGTCGGTGTGTTAATAGCTCTCTATTAACACACCGACGCGCCTCGTAATCGTTAACATAAATGTCGTATGTTGTTACACCAGTGCACTTCGGTCGTCGATTAGTTGGGGTTTGCTACCCCATAATTGGAGAGCAGTGTAATAATCTATCTACGGGCGAAATATGCGGGCGCGCCTTGTGGGCACCATCAATATTTTTTTTAAAACCTTTCACCACGCCGTTAACTTCAACTTTAATGAATATACGCTTAAAGTTCAAAATTTCTGCTACATTAATTTTAGCAATCTGTTTAACGTTGAAATCAAAACAGGGAAGATTGATGTCATGGGAACTTAACGTGGGATTCTGATAACTCTTATATTTATTTATTAATAATATGAACTGCCGATCTGCTAAACAATCTGTGTTAATTAAAGCTAGAATTATTAATATTAGTAAAAGTATTGGTTTTGACAACTAAGTCATCAGTGTTGTTAAAATTATTGCTCGATTGAAATTGGATTGGACTGTACAAGACGCTCGATAAAATAATCCGGAATGCGAATGATTATAGAGCAAAGGCTTTGAGGCTTAAGGCCACATAGTAGACCTCAAAATGTACTGGCGAGATTATATTTAATAAAACCGGCCAAGTGCGAGTCGGACTCGCGCACGAAGGGTTCCGTACCATTATCTATAAAAACGGCAAAAAAAATCACGTTTATTGTATGGGAGCTCCCTTAAATATTTCTTTTATTTTTATTTAATTATGTATTTTTAACTAAATATGATGTGAGTATTTCAAACGTCTACCTATTGCCGTTATCAATTGCGAGCAAAAACGAGCAAAAATTCAAGTTTGTTGTATGTGAGCCCCCTTAAATATTTATTTTATTCAATTTTTTAGTATTTGTTGTTATAGCGGCAACAGAAATACATCATCTGTGAAAATTTCAACTGTCTAACTATCACGGTTCATGAGATACAGCCTGGTGACAGACGGACGGACGGACGGACGGACGGACAGCGGAGCCTCAGTAATAGGGTTCCTTTTTACCCTTTGGGTACGGAAACCTAAAAAGTAGAGTTACCACTAACAAATTGACTACAAAAAATCTAAAACAGAAATACATGGGGACATGAAGAAAGGCCTGCACCAATATGGAAGAAGAAAGCTAAGAAGAGCCAAGCTAAGGAGGAGCTCGATGTCGTCGTTGCGCGTGGCAGTCTAATCGATCACGCAAGTCAAGCAACGTTGACCGTAGCCTTTCTTTATTTATCTCGGTCCCGGCGCCCTACCGCCTATGCTGAAGCCGATTACCATCGAATATTTTGATTCGAAAAATGGTGTTTTAGTTATTGACAAACATCTTCAGCTCAGTCAGCAGAGCTCGATGGTTTCTACTAGCTAAGCTAAACACAACTACCAATCTAAGCTGAAGTTTTATATATGCAATAAAAAAATCCGATGGTAATCGGCTTCAGCATAGGCGTTAGGGCCCCGGCTGTTGTCGTTAGATGACAGTCGTTAAGCCATGTCAGTGGCCTTTAGGCGGCTTGAAAACACTGACCCCACCAAGCCGCAGTTGAGCAGCGTGGACTCCTCCATGCTGCTCAATTGCGGCTTGGTGGGGTGTGCTCTAAATCCGGGGCCCTACCGCTTAAGCTAAAGCCGATTCCCACCGGATTTTTTGATTGAGATAATTAAACTTCAGCTTAGATTTATGGTACCTGTGTTTAGCTTAGCTGATAGAGACCCTGCAGCTCTACCGATTAAGCTGAAGATTGATGTCAATACCTAAAACATAAGACTTATTTTTCAAATTAAATTATTCGATGGTAATCGGCTTCAGCTTCGGCGGTAGGGCCACCGATTCGATTGATAGGAGACCCGTATCTCAGAAGTAGGATGAATAAGGTTTGACGACAAACAAGAACGAGCGATAAGTGACGGACGTGTTGAGTGAAAAGAAGTGTGACGAAATGGCCCCATTATTGTCATACAACCAAAAAATTGGTATTATCGTAGCCACCTCCGATTTAGTATCCGATATAGATTTAGAACGTCGGAAACCATTCTTGTCCTAAATCGAATGCTACCTTCCGAAAAGCGATTTAACTTCTCTGAATTCAGGAACGACTAAATATCGGATCCGTTATTCAGGATGGTGTAATAAGCTCTTTAGAGAGAGATGACAAGTAGACATACATACATACAGAAAAAATATCCGCTTCCACTCCGAACATTGAAAAGGTACAGGTGGTGTAACCGAGTATGTTTTTTATCCGAATACATTACGATACACAATGTGGACGTGCAGTAAAGCAATTACGTATTACGGAAGCAATCTGCAACGAAACGAAACTTATTACGTACCTGGTGTACGTAAGTTCCCGCGTTATCTCATGTAGGTAGTCGCTTATTGTTTACGTCACGGACATTTTTTACGTGATCAAATTGAACGCCTTGAACTAATACACGTTTTAGTTTTTAGATTTCTGCTCAAGCGGTTATAGGTGTGTAAACGGACGCAATTACTTCCTGGTTGGCCTTCATCACGTAATGTATTTATAGGGCTAGGTGCTCCATAAGTAAGTTGGTACGGGTAATTGTTAGTTTTTGTCCAAATTGGATTTATTTGTAAGGTATTATGGTTTTCCAGGATAAAAATTATACACTGCCATCTGACGAGCTCAGTAGTCGAATGGCTAGCAATGGCACTTTGACTCCGAGTTCGCGGTTTCAATTCCCGCACAAGACAAATATTTGTGTGCATGAACATGTCTGTTTGTCTTGGTCTGGGTGTTCTCTATGTATAATATGTATGTATTTACAAAAAAATGTATTTAAATACAATATCAGTTATCTAGTACCAATAGCATAAGCTATGCTTAGTTTGGGACTAGATGGCAGTGTGTAATTCGTCCAAGAATATTTATTATTTTTCATTTTGTCCCAAACTAAACAAAGCTTAGTATGAGTTATCTTATCTTAGGGTCCAGTGCTGCAGCACCGATGACACGTCGACCCTCATGAATGTTTTGTGCTGTCCCTAATCCTATAATCACTCTCCTCTGACTGTCTGGAGACATGTTCCATTACTTCAGTATGCCGCTTATTGGGAAGAGCCTGTAGTCCTCCAGGTCCGGGTATGCCTTTCCTAGCATAACAGTAATTTTACTTAACTACATTTTTTTCTTTGTAAATACATATATAGATAGACCAAGACCAACATACATGTTCATGCACACAAATAATAAAAAAAAATATTACGTAAGTAATTCCCAAATACATAAAATTCCATAAACTAAAAGTAACATTTAGCTATTTTTGAGACTTCCTAAAAAATGTTTGGGTGTAAGTGGCTCACCACTATCTTTGAGCCAAATCCAACCTCACCTGCACGTGGTGCACCCTGCTGCTAAGTAACGAGGCTCTGGCAAAAGAGATGTACGGCGAGCGTAATTGTAAGCTGCCCGACTGGGAAAGTAGGTACCTCACAAAAGACCGCAGCCAAGTAATAATTCCTTTGCGGGTTGTTTTGTTGTGTTCCTGCGATTAAGTGAGGTCACCAGGAAGGAAGAGGTTGCTGCATTAGCAACGGAGGTGGCGGCACGCAAGCGATACAATATTTCATGTTGCCACTTCCGAACGTGTTTTTATCGCTGCGCTGACCGCTTCACATCAGGTTGGTCGTATGTTTGCTTGCCACCCGAAGTGAAATGCAATCATTGCTTGTTGCAAATTAGAATGGGAATAAATAGTCCCATTTTCTCACAAATCAAAAAAAAAATGTACACTGCATTTACGTACCTATTAAGTAGGTAACAAGTTTTGTGTATTCGTAGCTGTACAGAAGATCGCAGATTAAAATTAAACATGCTGACCTTCCGCTGCTCTTATGTCGCCGTAACCGATCGTTCGACGAATTTCGTAGTGCACCGGTTATACCTGACGTGCAGTACAGGAAGTATACATTGCGTACTTATATACATAGTCTGTGGGTATAATAAGTTATTTCCTTTTAAAATAATTACAGATTAAATGCTTTAACATTTTTTAATTAACAGAAATAAAAAAATAACATAGATTTTTTCCCAGGAGACTACCAGTATGAGATTTTTTAAGAAATAAAGAATGAATGGTTAGTAAGGCGTAAGTGATACCTCTGTTGTCTTAAGCGACTGCTTACAGACGGGTTATATACCACAGGCTTGTTTGCCACCCTATTGGTATAAAAAACATACGTAACATGCTATATAGCCAAACTACTTATGTAAAAACATAAGTAGTTTGGCTATATGGAAAGCAAAATTTGGAGGAATGGTAAAATGATAATTTCTAACAAATCTGTTAGACAGTTGTCATATACGAATAATTTAACTAAAAGCTTTCAAAATGACACACTTCATTATGGTTGGCGTCCGTTACAAATCGCCCGAGTGTATTTATTTGACATCAACGGTCGTGAACTCACCCTTAGGGATGGGGGAGAAAGGTTAACGTATTCACTTATCAAGTCTCATTGCACTTTAAATGGGGTTGATTGTTTGGAACGTACTACCGGGACAGTTAATTTCCCCAATACAATTTTATACCAGCATCGTCTCCAGCAGTGGACAAATACAGGCTGATAATGTGTACCAAAACTAGTATTATAATATGCGTAATTATAAAAAAAGTAAGGACATCCCTGCTGCCTTGTTCGCTAAATAAACAACGAATAAAAACCGTTTTAAATTATTTTAAAATGGATAAAACATTAGTCTCATATAACAACTATAAAACCAAATAATATTAAAATAAAACTTAACAAAAACTAAAATACTTAAATTTAAAAAGTTTGGCATTGATCATGTGGCATCGTTCCCAAGATGCTAGCAGCATTACCTCGCTGGGTGCTAAACTGATCCTTTGGTGAGGAATGTGCCAGATCTTGGGTCACCAGTTATGTCGACCAATGATTTTCCTATTTCTTTTACAAAGGTTTTTTTTTAATGAATTATTTAGTCTCTATACATTTAAATTATTGTATATACCTAATTGATGATCTAAAAAAGACAAGAAATTCTGAAAGACAAAGAACAGAAATATAAGAATTTGATTCATAGAAATGTAAGACGTGTCAAAGTGTCCTTGAGGGCCCAGTGGCTATTCATTTAATTCCTGTTGTTTTCCGTATATTTCGTTGATACGAAATATACGGAAAACTAACAGCTTTGTACGTTCATCAGTTTCAAATTTTCTTTGATTCGTATACGATATAGAGAACATTTATTTTTTATCCTAGTTTTGCTGCACAGACACAGGCACAGACAGTTTTGCTGTACAGATATGTACGTACAGTTAATAACACATCACATTTGACACTACAGATCCATTTTAGTTCCTATTATGTGCAGCATTAAAATAAACAAACAGCACAGAGTCAGTCTTACGTGCATGATCTTTCATAAATATCTCTTTTGTGAATCTAAGTCACCCGAATGACTGATCTGGAGTAAATCTATAAATTATATAAACACTGCTATATTTTATCTTATTTCGAAACCAGAATTTTTTTTTTTTTCAACTTGCTTTTTAGTTACTCGCTTCCATCCGTTGCTTCGCCCGCGTTTACCTTTTTTAACCGACTCTAAAAAAGGAGGAGGTTCTCAATTCGGCTGTATTTTTTTAAATTACTTAATAACTCCGTGATTTAAAACGATTTGAAAAAAACTTTTTTTATTTGATATAAAACTTCCAGATATTCCAGGTATACTTCCTATATTTGTCATTGTGATCCCAGATTGGTCCTATATTTTTTTCATCATCATCATCAGCCTGTATCTACATACATAAATGTAGAGTAATATTTGGAGTCGGTATTTTTTGTTAAAATTATTTTTTAAGAAAAAGTTTTTTCTAATAAAAAATTTTTTTTAATACTATGTCCTTCCTTCCTACCTTTGAGAATATGTGTACAAAGTTTCATGATGATCAATTGAGTAGTTTCGGCGTTGAAGCGCAACAAACAAACTCAAATTCACATATAACATTAGTAGGGATTAATAAATAAACGTACTGCAAAGTTCAGTTTACTTACTGTATTTCGCACATCAACCCCTTTAATGTGGATTAATATGGACATTATAAATCGCAATTTTGTGATGACTGGCATGTTGCATTTACGTAATTATGAATTGTCACAAGAACCAAACGAGTGTGCCAAATTTCATCTCAATCCGACACTGAGAAGTAGGTTAAGCCAAATTAGCTTGCAATATTACTGACCATTAAGTTAATTTAATATAACTTAACTTTATATTACAGACGCCCCAATAAAAGCTTGTAATTATGAGTTAAAAAGGATATCCCATGTCGGTTACTGTGTCAAAAAAAAATGTACCTACTTACTGAAATAATGTAATATATTATGATGACGAAACGTTCACCGGATATTCGCTAATGATCTAAAATCCAGATCTTATCATGCATGAGGTGGTCACAATTAGATTATCTGTGGTGGTGACCATAGCTAAATTATAGGCAGGTATAATTTTAACTGCCCGTCGAATCCACGGTCTGAGCAACTTTTAGAAAGCTTAAGCACATCTTCACCGCACCGGTACTCCAATGCTTGAAGATTAAAATCTTTATGCAGTGCTACCTCCCCGCTATCTACTACTGTGCAGGGACTTGGACTCTGACAGTTGGGCTACAAACTAAAGGTCGCACAGCGAGTGATAGAGCGGGCTATGCTAGTTTAGTTATGGAGTTTCTCTAAGGCAGTCTAAGGAATCAAATCCCGAACGAAGAAATTCGGCAGAAAACCAAAGTTGTCGAACTAGCTTTCATAGTTCATAGAATTGGCAGTGGACCTGCTCGTCTGTAAAGTTAGTGATTTGTAGTTTCGATGCTGTTAGTTCGTAGTGGCGGTCGATATTTCCGATAGACACAAAAATGTCGAATACAAAGTTTTTACTCATATTTAATGAGTATATTAGGAAAATATTCACATAATACAATAAACAATTAGTATTTCCTAAAAAAGTATCACTCATCGTGACTCATAACATCATAATGATGACCATGACCACTCTGGCAAGAGTGTACCGACTAGGAAGAAGAGTTTCCTAAAAGTCAGTAGTTACACTGTGACACAGTTTTTACTGCCTTACCCATCCCTAAAGTCGAGTGAGATTTTTGCAAAAATAAAAATTGTGACCGTGAATGAAAATGTGTACATTTGAAAGCTTCATACTTTATATGTTTGAAAATTACAAAAAGCATAGTATTTTCTATAGATATAGGATTTTGTTTCGTTTAGTTATCATTGCGAAGATCCATTTGTCCATAACACGTAAATATATGTTTTAACCTTCTCTACATAACCCGTGATGACGGGAAGGCAGCGGGAGTGACTGCTAAAAATGAGGCGTCGAGCGGATGCGGTACAGTGTAACTTCATAAAACATTAAAACTTCTTGTCAAACTTTTTTTGGAAATCAACAAACTCACGAAAAAAGCCACCTCGATTTTAAACATATTGGGTACAATTACACAACCTTATGAAATTGGTGTTATAATTTATATCAACAATAACGATGTTAATTAGGTGCTATTTTTATTTACAAGAACGGAGATTAAAATACATAATTATAACATGTATTACGACGTGTCAAATATTGTTAAACTATATTTTATAAGTTTTAATGATGTCGATGCGGGCCAATCCATTTTATATGATGCTACTAAGCCGGTTTGAAAATATCAACCGGTGTACTCTTCGCAAAGCAAAGCTAATTATGCAAATGTTATTTATTACTTGTTACATTACTATTTGTACACTCGAGGCAGCCTTGATCTTTCGCACCTTCCCTCGAGGTTCACCCCCTGAGTCTATACTGCCGTCGTGAACCATACTGCCATTTATTCAAATGCTCCATCGTCACATTAATGATTTTATGCATGTTTCAAGTGTCGACTTAAGCTTTTTATTGTGTTTAAATACACCGGTATGGGGGACACGCGCGCAGCACGCGACCCGCATGGGAGAATAGATTTAGGGTACGTATTTTTAAAATAAATTATTTGCAACGGCCAGAATCGTCCACACTTTTGCTTTTGTTGTGCCGTAAAAAGGGGTGACAATAAAAATAAACTCGCTCGCGGTTTCGTTATGGGAATTCTTTATGGCGAGGAAATGTTTCATGTTACCACCATATCATATTGTGACTCACGGCGTCAACGGCCAGATAAAACAGCGTCCTCTAAACGGTTTGTACAGTCATTAGGTAGCCGATTACATTGTCTTGCCTTGTTAACAGAACATGTACAACATAGTTGATAAACACCTAATGAGGTTTTATCGTTCGACGACCTCTCCGAACCAGCAGAGTGCCAATCACAGTACCACCCGGCTGTACAATATCTGATTCGAGTTGAATCGCTATATTACATATGTATGAATCGATGTCATGTCGACATCGCTTTATATTCGTAAACTGTTTAACACATCGATACCTTGGTTCTCAGATACTGATGTACCAACGAACTGTTCCATATTAATCGATCGAGTCGCAAACCAATCGCTTTGTCGATCCAACGGGAGCGCGGTTTTTTGCGTATTGACAATGGAAAACTTACTTATATTACAATCGCAAAAGAGATATTTTGAAATCAGAACACCAGATCCCCTTCTGATTTAGTATTCGTATAACTGTACTGAAGTGAAATCGCATCCAGACTCCGAATTTCACAATTTTCAATTCAAAATGAGCACGTGTTAAATAAATCAGTTTACTTTCTCTCACCTAGCAATTTGCAAGTGCACTCATTGCCAATTATTTTCGTTACAGCGTAATGCACGAGTACATGTCAAGTGATCCACATACACTAATGAAAATATTATTGACAGCTGTCTAATTATGCAGCTATAAAATTATAAAATCCCATACCAAAAACAATATACATACATACCAAAAAAAAAAATACAACCGGTAAGTTTAAGTATTTCTCTGTAAAACTGAACATTTACGAGTACATATTAAAAAACTGGTCGGTAAAAAATAATTTAATCATTTGGAACAGTACAAGTGATTTTATTATCAAAATGTTGATTGCCAACCATCACCAATACCAACATTATTAAAGGAGCAGGTGAGCCTGATTTGATTGTTTTGTACCTTGATAATGCCGCAAAGACTAAACCGGTCTGTAAAAACAAACGTGAAACAAATGATTCTATTTATATTTAAAAAATGGTTATTTCTGCACGTAATATTTAAATAAAAGCCGTATACAACTAAATATATAAATATTATAACTAGGTATTAATTAAGTATATAACAACTCATAAAATAAGTAGATACCTACCTAATTATTATTTAAATAGTTGTTTTCGGCCAACTTGACAGAATATTATAAATATTTTAAAAATGGAAAAATTCACCTCCCCGCCTAGGCGAGCTTTGAACCCACGACCTCTCGATTAGGCACCTACCTATTTAATAATTCTTAAGCTTGCGAAGCGACACCTTTGAAAAAATATGCTCTTTGTATGGGAGACATAACATGAAAAGACTTTTTGCGTCTTTAGCATATTTAAAATATATAATACGCCATAACTAAAACTAATCTATTTTAACTGGTACTGGTTGTTTAGCTGGCGGCTTTTGTTGATCACAAGCTAACCCTAACCTAACTCCGATTTGCTTTTAGATTTAACTAAGTAGTCTAACCTAGGAGCGCCTAGATTTCGTGTATGTATTGACTATATAGTCTATAACATATCGACTTATCCGTAGAATAAAGTCCGATGTGTATTGTTGGTAGTTCATTTTAGTTTTTAGTTTGGGTTTAAGTAGTTCACCAACATCTTTGAACCAAAGCCAATCTCACCTGGTGCACCCTGCTGAATGGTAAACAAGGCTTTGGCGAAAAGATAGGTAGTGCATAGAGTATTTTGTAAGATGCCCGACTGGGAAAGTACCTCCACCTCACAGAATTCCGCAACCAAATAATAATTCCCTTGAAGGTTGTGTTCAAGGGAATTATTATTTGGTTGATGGAGTTGCTGCGAGGGCGTGGCGGCGCGCGAGCGACTTTTTCATGTAGCGAGCGTAAATATGGCTACGATAACCACTTCACATCAGGTGAATTGTATAAACATACGTATGTTTATACGATTCACCTGATGTGAAGTGGTTACCGTAATCGTACCGATAAATATACCAATCTGATATATATCAATCTGATATATACCGATCTGATATATATCAATCTGATATATATCAATCTGATATATAGCAATCTGATATATATCAATCTGATATTTTCTCCCATTAACAACGCACGATTTTTTTTTTAGACTGCGTCAGAAAGAAGAAAATATCAGATTGAACGTTATTTGCTTATATATTGGAAGATAAAAGAGATAAGAAAATTCTAAAAATGTACTCGTATGTCTCATCATCAGCCTGTATCTATCCACTGCTGGATATAAGCCTTCCCCAATGCTTTCCACCAAATACGATCCTCCGCCTTCCGCATCCAGCCGCTTCCAGCCGTTTTCTTAAGGTCATCGGACCATCTAGAAGGAGGGCGTCCAACGCTTCGTCGTCCTACGCGCGGCCTCCACTCTAATACCTTCCTCCCCTATCTGCCATCACTTACTCGGCAGATGTGACCCGCCCATTGCCACTTCAGCTTGCATACTCGAAAGGCTATGTCGACAACTTTAGTTCTCCGTCGAATTTCTTCGTTCCGGATTCGATCCCTCAGAGAAACCCCGAGCATAGCCCTCTCCATCGCTCGCTGCGCGACCTTTAGCCTGTGGACCAGTCCGACGGTCAGTGTCCAAGTCTCTGCACCATAGGTCATTGCAGGGAGGACGCACTGGTTGAAGACTTTAGTCTTCAAACATTGGGGTATCTTTGCGGTGAAGATGTGCCGAAGTTTTCCAAAAGCTGCCCAGCCCAATCGAATGCGTCTATCGATCTCTTTGTTGAAGTTACCCCGGCCAAGCTGTATGGAATGTCCGAGGTAGACATAGTCTTTAACCACTTCAATCTGTGTATTCTCTACCATAACCGGGCTAGGGATGACAACATCATTGTACATGACTTTCGTCTTGTCGAAATTCATCCCCAGCCCCACGGATCGAGATGCAACATTGAGATCGGTCAACATTCGACTGAGATCCTCCAGCGATTCAGCCATTATGACCACGTCGTCGGCAAACCGAAGGTGTGAGACGGAATCAAACAGACGTTGTAGTTCCTTCAGAACCGGAGTTCCTCCAGCTTTCAACAGTTCAGTTGTAATTCCGTCCTCACCGGGAGCCTTACCATTTTTCAGCTGTTCAAGGGCTATCCTAATCTCACCCATGCTGATGTCCGGAATATCTTCGGTTTCGTGTCGGGTTAGTGGGGCTCGGCGATCACTTACACGAACATCTAATGTAGGGACAGGTGCATGTGCAGCATAAAGTTTGCCATAGAACCTCTCTACCTCTGCGAAGATCTCTGGCTTAGAGGACACGATTCGACCATCCTCTAGTTTGAGCTTCGACAGATAAGCCCTTTCAGAAGGCCGAGAAAAGACTTTTAGCCCTTTGTTGCGTGCTATCACGTCCTCAATTCGTTTAGCATTGAAGACGCGATAGTCCCGCCGAATCAGCCTTCCGATCCGCTTATTTAAAGCTGCATATTCTGTCGAAGCCCTAACAGATGCTGTCGCCTCTCGTCGCTTCTGCATAAGAGCCAGAGTTTCGCTAGAGAGCTTGGCTTCTCGAGCTTTATGCTGCCGCCCAAAGTTTTTGATGCCGATTTCGTGCAGTGTTTTCCCTATTCTGTTTGATGCCTCGTCCATGTCCGCAGTGGTTTCCAACGAACTGAATCGGTTTTGAAGTTCCAGTTGGAACTTTTCCGAAGTTTGAATGGTTTGAGGAAGAGTTGGACGTAGATTCGCCTTTATCATACGGGCTCTTTCGAGTTTATAGCTGATATTCAGGGTGCCTCGTACAAGTCGGTGGTCGCTACCGGTGCTAAACCTGTTAACCACCGAGACATCCCTAAATATCCGCCTTTTATCCGTTATGATGAAGTCGATCTCATTCCTAGTCACTATGTCGAGGCTTTGCCAGGTCCATTTCCTCTGGGGCTTCTTTTTAAAGAACGAATTCATCAAAAAGAGCCCCTCCATTTGGAGGAAATTTATGTGGTTCCTCGTGGTTCCTCGACCCCAAACCAAACCCTCCGATGACCGATTCATCACATTCTCGTACTCCCACTTTGGCGTTGAAGTCCCCGACAACAACTGTGAAGTGGGTCTTGGTGGTATTACGTATGGCCTTTGTAATGTCTTCATACATGGCCTCGACCTCTTCATCCTGGTGTGTCGTCGTTGGAGCATATACCTGTACTACTTTCAAAGAATATCTCTTCGTCAGTTTTAGCACAAGATATGCTACCCTCGACGAAACACTGGATACCTCCACTACGTTGTTGACGAGAGCTTTATGAACGAGGAACCCGACACCGCCTTGGGAGAGTTGATCTCCTTCACGGTAGTAGAAGAGGTTGCCAGATTCGAGTATCACGGTACCCTCTCCCTCTCGTCGGATTTCCGACAGACCCAGAATCTGACATTTCACCGACCTCAATTCTACTTCCAGCTCTCCCACATCCTCATCACGCCTCAGTGTCCGTGTGTTATACGTGCCAATAGTCAATTGTTGGTGGTGGCCTGCCAACCGGAGATTGTTCGCACCCCCCGCCCTGCCAGAACCGATACCGCCACCTTGGCACGGGATAGCAGGGCTGCCGGGTACTGGGGGCCATATATTTTGGTTTCTATCCATTGGTGAGTTATGCCCTTAAGTCGCCACGCTGGGCAGGCGGGTTGGCGACTGTCGCCAGAGCCTCGTCCGTTTATCGGCAGGGTGCACCACGTGCAGGTGAGGTTGGCTTTAGCTCCGAGATGGTAGGGAGCCACTTACACCCCACTCGTATGTCTGAAGAAATTATATTCCTTATCTTTTCTAGCTGGCTTAACTCATTTGATCATCGGACTCTGTTCTAAAGATGCGTCGATATACCACTGTCATCAATGATGTTATAAATCTATATATATAAAAGAAAGTCGTGTTTGTTACAACACTTATAACTCGAGAACGGCTGGACCAATTGCCATGGTTTTTGATTTGTTGGATTTGTTTCCGTCCCGAATAGCAGAATAACTCTTAAAAACATTGGAAAATTCAAAAGAAAGTCGTGTTTGTTACAACACTTATAACTCGAGAACGGCTGGACCGATTGCCATGGTTTTTGATTTGTTGGATTTGTTTCCGTCCCGAATAGCAGAATAACTCTTAAAAACATTGGAAAATTCTCGAAAAAATAAAATAAAAGAAAAAACATTTTCCCATACAAATGAAAGTGTCAGTTGAAAAAGGGATTACGATATTTATTGGTTGTCAAATATCAAAACGTCAAATCGATTGGTGTCACTTTTATGTCGCGAAAGTTTGTTATGAAAATTTAAAAATGTCAAATCGATAGGGGTGAAAACGCTTTTCCCATGGGGTTCGAGCGCAAGAATCAAATCAGAGTAAACATCAAAAGAAATGACAATTACAAATCACCAAAATGATAAAACCTACACTAAAAAAAATTAAACAAAACGTTTTTTTTTTTTTAAATTAACAATAAGGATTTCAGTTTTTATGGATACGGGTCATCCCTCAACCGAAGGGGTTTAGAGCGTACTCCAACACGTTGCTCAACTGCGGGTTGGCGGAGGCCAGTGTTTTCGAACCGCCTAAAGGCCACTGACTTAACTTAACGACTGTCATTAAATGATAACAACCGGGACAGATAGCTTAACGTGCCTTCCGAAGCACGGAGGAGCTCAAGATGAGCTAATGATAACAACCGGGACCGACGGCTTAACGTGCCTTCCGAAGCACGGAGGAGCTCAAGATGAGCTAATGATAACAACCGGGACCGAAGGCTTAACGTGCCTTCCGAAGCACGGAGGAGCTCAAGATGAGCTAATGATAACAACCGGGACCGATGGCTTAACGTGCCTTCCGAAGCACGGAGGAGCTCAAGATGAGCTAATGATAACAACCGGGACCGACGGCTTAACGTGCCTTCCGAAGCACGGAGGAGCTCAAGATGAGCTAATGATAACAACCGGGACAGACGGCTTAACGTGTCTTTCGAATCACGGAGGAGCTCGAGGTAATATAAACCCATCCGTGTACAGGCTACGGTCGACGTTGCTTAACTTGCGTGTTCAATTAGACTGACACGCGCAATGACGCCATCGAGCTTCTCTATTATTTTCTACTATTCATTGTTTTAATTCCATAAAATCATAAATTTAGTTCAGCTAATATGTACCACGACATTCATTGATTGTTAGGCGGTACGAAGTTCGCCGGGACAGCTAGTATGATATAGATATGGCATATCTAGGACTAAACGACTAAACTGCGACAGAAATCGGATCCTGTCGCCTATGAGAGAGTATCATCGCTCGCTATCCTTATCATCTCGGCGCTTTAATATACTTGCTATCTCTTTCCCTCGCTAAGTAATGGTAATAGGAGCAATGGCGTCTTTTTTCTTGCAAAAATATGAAACTAATCTAAAATATGCGTTATAGGTACTTACATCAAATTGTGCATTTTCGTAATACTGAAGACGGCATTTTTATCTATCAATCAATTGTCACAAACGTCAGATTCGTCGGCTTGCTTGTGCAAACTAATAGGCTTCTTCTTCTTCTTCTTCTCAGCATATCCGCGTCCATTGCTGAACGTATGCCTCTTGCATTGATCTCCAAGTTTCTCTGTCTGCGGCGTATCTCGTCCAGGTCGGCCCTGCCGTCTTCTTAATGTCGTCCGACCATCGGGCCGCTGGTCTGCCTACGTTTCGGCTACCTGATCGGGGTATCCAGTGAAATACTCTCTGGCTCCATCTGTCATCACCGAAGCGACAGATATGTCCGGCCCACTGCCACTTTAATTTAGCTACTCTGGTGCCAATATCTGTGACCTTGGAGTGTTGGCGTATGATGTCATTTCTAATTTTGTCACGCAAAGAGATACCAAGCATTGAGCGCTCCCTAGCTCTCTGCGTGACCTTGAGTCGATGGATAAGCCCCACAGTTAACGTCCACGTTTTGCAAGCGTATGACATAACTGGAAGAACACATTGATTAAACACGCGGGTCTTCAGTGTTTGTGGGATCCCAGACTTATTCGCCTGTTAATTTCGGACTCCAGAGAATCTTTTTCAAGTTTAATTTTCTGACCCAGGTATACGTACTCGTCAACTTTTTCAATTGTCGCGCTTCCTATAGTGACCGGTGTTGAGCCACTTGGTCCCATCCATTTAGTATTGTCTAGGTTCATCGTCAAGCCAACTCGAATAGATGCTTGACTTAACTCGTTTAGCATTTTCCCCAGCTCTTTGGATGACTCAGCAAAAAGTACAATGTCATCGGCAAAGCGTAGGTGACTAAGAAATTGACCGTCGACACCTATGCCTGCTTTTCCCCAGTCGAGCGTTTTGAAAATATCTTCGAGGGCACAGGTGAATAGCTTCGGCGATATAACATCTCCTTGTCGCACCCCTCTTTTTATCGGTACGGTTGTTGAGGCGTCTTGGATGGAAATCGACACTGTGGCTGATCTGTACAGGTTTTTCAATAACTGGATGTATCTAGTCGATTCGACATCTCTGTAGGGAATTGAAGACTGCCCAGTGTTCCACGGAATCGAATGCCTTTTCATAATCTACGAATGCAAGGTATAGAGGCCGATTATACTCGTAAGATTTTTGCAACTAATAGGCTATTTGACCAATATTTTTTTCGGTTTGATATGTAGGGACGTCTCAATAATATATCCACGCGTAAAGGAATTACTTCCATAGCACAAAAATTTCCCGAGATATGTTAATTTGAAAATTACAATTTTGGACATTCCCGAAAACGCTCCATACAAAAGGCTACTACTGAGTTATGACATCAAAGGTGAATTTTGATGCATATTTTGTATGCAACAAATCAGAAATTTGTACGACAGCTATGTTAAATATTACCACAGTATAAGTAATAGTACTACGATATTACGTTTATGTAATGAGTATCATAATAAAAGTTATAGTATTTTTTATTGCTTCTCTAATGGAAATATTATTTTTCAATAATTTCATACTTATGAAATGGACTTTCCCGCCAAACTTTGATCGACCCTATATAAGTCGGACGGAATACAATACAATACAATACTCTTTATTGCATCAAAAATACAGTACAGTTTTAAAAATAAACACTTAAAAAAATTAAGTACAAAAGGCGGCCTTATCGCTTAGCGATCTCGCGAGGAGACTTGAAATATAGGTAGACGGAAGATATTATATAGAATGAAAGTTTGCAGATCTTTATAGTTTTGTGTATTTTACGATATTGTTAAATAATTTATACAATTTTTGAACATTGTCAAATAGCCTATTGCGTGGTGAGACAATTGGGGCGCTTTTCGGGTGTACATTTTTGACGCTTGTGGCATATCTACAGTATTTATAACATTAGTGGCAATCATTATAACTGTATCGCACATTTTTTCTGCGATTCTTTGAAAAAACAGCACATGACGCGAAACAAAAATTCGAAGCAATTTGTTTCATTTCCTTACATTATGATGGCATAAGTTACTCTTTTTCTTCTGTAAATGCGAAATAAACTATTAATTTGTTTACAGTTTTCTCTGCTTGCGAATGGAAGCTATTTATTAACGCTCATTAAACAAAAAAAAAATGTAAACAGCTGTACATTTAAACTCCACTCCAAACAGTTTTGGGTGACGGGACGGTTACGGTGCAGCAGCGGCAGTGGCCGTGCAGGCAAAAGAAAAAAACTCATTACCCACAAAATCAACTAAATGCGATTCGGTTCGGGTTACGTTAAAACACGAAAAAAGATCAACAAGTCGTTGAACGGCTACTTAGTTAGGAAGAAGGTTTAGTAGGAACGATTTCAGTTGTGTAGGTAGGTACCTTTATATTTTTTTATAATCAGATTTAGAGAATAACGGAATAACCAAAATTCATTAGGCTAACATACGCATCATCAGATACAAACTAAGTTGTAATTGTTGTATTATCTGATTATTTAAAGAAAAGAAGATTTAAAAGAAGACAAGCATTTCTTCTTCGCCAATGGTCAATATTAAATTCTAATAGATAAAAGTAATGACAGAGTATAATAACATTATTCTCAAAAATATGTAAGACGAGTCTAAGTGCGCGCAAGAACCCAAAGACAGAATAAATAATTTCATTTCCTTTAATTTCATATCAATAGCATATTTGCTTAACTGCAATATTTATAACTTTATTTTTAACTAATTATGTATATGCGCTTCACATAGTCTCTTACATAACAAATAATATGAGTATATCTAAATGATAATTTGCATCGACATCTGGCCATTTTGTTATGGTAACAAAATCACACAATGTAATTAATTCACCAACAAAAGATCAAGGTTGCGATTGGAAGATAACTTTTTGCGGCTATTCGTGACCAATCCGGGGCCCGGTAAAAAGTCGCGTGTAATTTTAAATGGGTTCGAAGCGCGGGATTGTGGTGCAGGCTTGGCTTTGTGTAGATATAGTCAAAAATCATGACTCTAACTTTTTTTGTACCATTCAAGTTGCAAACGAGCATACGACTCGCTTGATTAACATCGACCATAGTCTATTGGTGCTTGCAACACTAGAAGTGTCATTACATTAGAGCCGTCTCACCGTTCTTTGCGAACCGTATATTCCTCCATGAATAGATTCCGTATGTTAGATATTTTGTGCAAAGTTGCGTATGCGTATACACTATATAGTATGTAGTTAGTTCAAATTATGTATTACTTTTTAAGGTATATGTGTCTACGAGCATTGTTTTTTAAGCACTCGCCTGTATTAAACCTTTAAGATTGGAGTGATGAATTATTGAACAATAATCTGGCATGCTTACATATTTTTATTGTAGCGCATGACCTACAAACATTTTCGTTTTTCCCCCACGACCCCCGAATATAACTTGGCGACCCCCCCTGAGTCTGTCAAACTGTGAGTCGCGAGACTCACAGTTGGAAAATCAGAGATAAATACTTGCAATACACGGATAACCTATAGCTTGCGCGCTGGCATCTCCTACTAGCTTCTCCTTGTATCTCGTGTCCTGATCCTGACTAACTCGCAGGAAAACAACAATCCTCAAATATTGACAATGAAATCGTTATTTTGCGTATCATACATAAACCATTATTTCTACCAAGAAGACTACGAAATAAGACGAGTTATGAGTATATGAATAGGCAATAAGCACCATAGCAGGCCAATTAAAATATTTATTGCGTTATATATTATGGTAGTTGCGTTATTGTTGGCTCCATGATAGTACCTAATACAGAATCTAAATTTAATATCTGTAAGTAATAATTGCATTTAATTTACTACAGAAATTGGCCTATTATAGAGGACAAAGAGTTAATTATTGCTAAACATGGTGGCTATTATGGTGTATAACGTACACAGTACGGCTAGTAAAGGTGATAAATCACCAGAGTAGAAACGAATTGTCCTTAAGGCCAGTTAGGCCTGCTCGGGTTTGTATCGGCCAAATTTTAGGGGCTTTAAATTTCGCAAATAATTAATGAGGTGGCTGATAGATAAGCACTAAGATACGGACTAAAGCGATAACGACACAACCTAGGGCGGCCAAGATATGGCCTAGGGCGGCCAAGATTGCAACTCCGTCTCAGCATCAGAGCCATTAATTAGAAAGATTTTTGGGAAATAATTTATAATAATTTGTAATTTTTTCCGATAAGTTATAAACTATGCTATCTCTCAAGTTGGATCAAACTGTGCAAAATTTTATTAAAAGCGGTTCAGTAGTTTAGGATTCCACCGCGGACAAACAACATGATACGAAATTTTTATCTATTAAGATTTTCTCTGCTCACTTTATAAAAATGTAATTATATAAGATTATTTATTCTGTTGATTGTATTAAGTTGTTGTTTGATAAATATACCGTCTACGAATTAGTTACTTTGAGAAGTAAGCTTATGCGAAATAGTTTTATTATTAAATAGGTAAGTTGCGAAGTAGTCGCCCTGAGAAGTAGTCAGGCTGAGCAATTGACTATCTGATAAGTAGACACCCGCAGCAAATTTTTAACATTATATATGTATGTAATCAAAAAATCCTTTAAAATTAAAGCATTGCTGGACAGCGTCTGCCAGTTGCATTTTATCTATCTAAGCTTATAAAAAACTATAGCTGTTTGTTACTTCTTCAATCAAACCACTGAGCTGATTTTGATAAATCTTGACAAGAAAATTAAAGTTGGCGAAAGCATTTTAAAATTCCGCACGAATGAACTCGCGGGCTCGACTGAACAGCTAGTAAAAGTAACTATGTGTAAACCCTTCGTTAACGCATACTTTACTAATATTATTAATGCGATAATTTGTGAGTATGCATTGGTTAGAATAGGTATGGATGAGAAGTAACGCACTCTTTTATGTTTAAATGGCTGAATGTATTTAAATTAAAGGCATACATAAAACATAGAGTATGATCAGATTTTCAGAATATTTTTTAGCCATAGAAATATCGTGTTTACGCTGGGCAAAGCCTCGGGTAGACATTAGTATGCATTATCGAATAGTTATGCAATAAAAATCTGAAAAAAAAGGTTGTCTGGAAGAGATTGCTTTTAGCGATAAGACCGCCTTTTGTACTTATAATTTTTGCAAGTTTCTTGTATGTATCTTTGTCAATATTGGTGCAATAAAGTGTATTCTATTCTTTTCTAAAATCTCTATCAAACTTACTCGTAAAAGTAACATAGTCGACGTAGAGTCACGTCATCTCGTTTCATAACATAAACGAGTCGATGATGAGACGATGCGTGGCAGAAGGGGGTTGAAGTTGGGGCGGTACTTTACGGCCTAGAGGTCTCAAGACTTCCAGTCCACCACGGAATGTATGAAATGTATATCTACAGTAACAATTGGTTAGTCATGTGACATTCTCAGGTTTTCGTACAACCAGTAAACATTCTTATTTTTATTTTGTGCCATATCTCTAGCGGTGGCGGCTAGTCTGTCACATACTTCCTACAGAACAAGCTTTTGTGACGTCCTAAGATTGAATTAATAGACATAAATCAAGTTAAGCTAGTCTTATAAATTATTCGGCAACAAGATGTCTGTGATAAATTGATAATAAAAAGAGGTACCGAGGTAAGCACGTACAGTCGTAGAGCCATTTTCATCATCATGACACGGAACACTAAGTACGGAATAATATTAGCGAATGAGCCCGCCCAAGGCCAATGCCCATACGCGGATACGCAAAAGTTTTGGCCACACAAGCAAGTTTGTTCGACTTGATGATGATTACTGATACCTCGCTAGTCACGACACATTAAGTATTAGAATAAAAAATATATTGATATCATTTTAAGAGCTTGAAAAATAGAGTAGCTCTTAAGTAGAAAATTGTATTACCTAATTTGGATATGAATTGCAGTAATTCTATCTTTTCAAAGGAAATTTGACGAATGCACGATAAGTTGTTCTTCTAGAACAGCGGTTTTCTTAATTTATTGGACCTTTTAGAAATGGCCCTCATGAAAAACGAACTATGTGGTGGGCAGTAAACTAAAATAATAACAATAGTTTTAATATCCAAGCTATATAAATACTGTTTTATTAGATGTATTTTATTTTATTAGGCTGCGAATTGAGCCAGAACCTTCGTGAAACTCCAGAGCTTTACGAAGGTATGAACTAACTGAAGTAACTGTTCTTCTTCGAAAAATTTTGTAAAAGCCAGAGAAAATGCCTATTGCTATTTGTGCTGCTTTAAAACTTTTCCACATTGTCAACTAGTACAAAAAGAGTTCAAAATCGAAAGGAAAATATCAATTACATACATTGTTTTTGAGCGTGTGCCATAACTACCATGTTTAAAATGTCGTTTAATACTTTACATAACATTAAAACGAACTCTTTTACCAAGAATGTTTTATATCTGAAGACCTAACAATTTTAAATCCGGAGCTTCGGGTTGAAAAACCGAAAGTTTGTAATTTTTAAATACGGATTTCTTTTTATTTGGGTCATTTATTACCCAACTTTGTTGGCTAATAAATGACCGTGACGCAATAAACATCACAGAATAACACAATTTGTTTTGCTGTACATACAAAAAACGTAGTAGGAAAATCCCGAACTTTTCAAACTTCAGATATTCATCAGTTTAACACACGCTGGTTTTAAGACTTTCTTTACTTTATATTCAAGACAAATTCAAAAAACAAGAATCTTACTAATTCCTTCTAATTAAATTCGTTATGAGTTGCAAGGCTCAACCCTCAACCAAACCCAAAAGTCTCACCCTCGGCACTGCAGTGGACTTCACTGTTCATTGCCTTTTTTGGTGGTCGCCGCTGTTAATACTGACTGCACAGGAGACACAGTGGCGATAATGTGTGGTGAGCCCCCGAGCCGATATCCAACTCTTTGAAAATAACCATGACAACCTTACAGTGAATTATGATTTACTTTGCAATAATAACAACTGTAGTTAAGAGCTTTTCAGACAACAGACATATATTTTGTAGATAGATGATAATTATGTCGGAAAGCTATAAATATCTAAACACGAAAACATTAACTACCTACCAAAAAATACTCAGTCAAGTTTTGAAGGTCGGATGTGCGTATGTATAATAACTATTTATTTTTTTTGGTCCTAAATCGTGTGGTAGTTTTTGCTTAGGGTTATTTAATTAAACAAGGTTTTTATAACCATGTCTCAGTATTTGGCATTAGTCTTGATTAGTTATTGTGTAATACCTTATTTCCTTGTCAAATTCGTGCATTACCTACGACTATTTGCATTTCTATTTTATTTTCTCAAATTGGCTTATTGGTATATCCAGTTTGCAAAATCCGAGACATCCATCACAGTCTGGACTAGCCATTAGAACGACTTCCTATTGTGTGTGTAAGTGTGTAAGTAAGGCAGTGGCGTAGTGTTGCGCTATTATCTAACAGTGAAAGTGTGAGTGTGTGCGCAGGCCGCGGCTGGCGGTGACGTAACGCGGCCGGTGCGCAGGCGCCGCGCTCACTCCACTCTCACTACCAACGATTGATGCTGATTTTCAAGTAAACAACTAGGAAGTTACCGGCCAACTGGACGTTATTAATTCCCTACGAAATGTTACTGAATCGTTAATTCAATCCTGTTCAGATAGTCGTTATTTACGTAAGTCACTTACAGTCAGACTACGTGCGTGCTCAAGCGCGTTGAAGTCTTTTGACCGAGGAGAGGTTTTTACAGGCGTATTAAATTATACGTTTCCATAAACATATTTACCCGGTATATCGTATACGTATTACGATTATAGCTATTAATTATCCTCCTAACACGTAACGCACCTAATTTAAATTTTTAATGCACGTTTTGTGCGTGTTTTTATATTATCGATGAATGAGTGAACAAAATATTATTATTGGCTTATTGGGTCTAATGATAGTAATGAAAAAGGAAAATAATATATTGTAAACTCGTAACATCATGCTCTAATAATCGCTGTTTTTATGTCCACTGTGGGTATCACTTGGCAAAAATATATACACAAGCCCAGTGGCCGAATGACTACTTTTACTCCGAAGCCGCGGGTTTGATCACCGCAGAAGACAAACAAACAGTGGTGTGCTGTGCACGTGATACTATTTTTTCTGGACCTGAGTGTATTGTATCTGTATTTACAAAAAAAAATGTCGTAACAATTTATTCATCCCACTGCTGGGATACAGGCCTCCCCACAATGGAAGGGGTTTAGGACATACTCCACCACGCTGCTTAATTGCAGGTGTTCAACTGCAACTGCATGTTACATGCCTATACATGTGAATTTAATTAAATATTTATTGTTCTTTCGCACACTTTTCGCGTAAACCTCGGAATCGATTTGGATATTTGTTACAGACAGGTCATTAAAAGTCAGAGCGAGTATCCTGATACCTAGTATTATTTTTTATTCTGTGTTGATACTTCGCTTAAGTTCTCCGAACTCCTATCGCGAACGCGATGCCAGCATCTGTTAACAAAATAATATTTACTTTAAAAGCGTACAAGGAATGAAATCTCCTTATTGAAAAGACATAATTAATATGTTTTGTATTTTCTTATGTATTTAAATAGCTTCTTAAAATACGACACGAATTAAATTCAGGTTGATGACATTTATTTATCTGATGTCATATCCTTAAGTCGACGTTCTTTTTAAATATTCGAGGATTTCCCCGCCTAATAACAATACTTACCAATGTTGCAACGAATTACACAACGTAGGGCAATCTCAAACTAAGCGATGCTTTATGCGATGTATGGCTGCTAAGGTTAATAAAAGTTATTGCTAAGTATACTTACTTTTTTATAAACGTAAACGTAACATAAAATATAATAAAAGAAATCACCCAGACCAAGACAATCGTAGATATATTTGTCCTGTACAGGAATCGAATTCCTTTATAGTTATTTGATCAGTGGCCATTCCAAACTTGGCATAGATGAAATTATTTACTAACATCATGGAAATGACATATTCATATCATTTCCTATATACAATAAGAGATTAGAGCCTCTCATGCTGCAGCTGTGGTAACTGTTTTACATCAAGCGGACCATATGCTTCTTTGGCACTCGGCATAGTGCAAAAAAATATACTATTTGTGCTGTTACCTATTTTACCTAGAAACTTGTAAATATAGTTGTTTCACGTTCTGAGCTTATTTACATTACCATCTCTAAATATTATGTATATTAAAATCGTTTGAGACGATGATATTCACTACAGTACTCTTGACCGCGGTCGCCTAATGAATAAACAAATACGCAAAGTGGTTTGTCATTAACTAGGACCATTGGTTTGACTGAGAGTGGACTGGACTCGGTATGTCAAGGTTAAGCAGAAGATCTCGCTGTTTCTTGTCAAATAGAATTTGTTTTGTAGCTTTAATTTTTGTTGTGGCTCATTAGTGTTCATTGTTAAGTCACGAACATGCCACTAGGTATATTGTTAAAACACACGTCTCCTTTTAACTATTTAGTAGAGTTAGGAAAGAGTAAAACTGTGATTTCATCATTATCATCATCATCATCAGGTTCATTTTAGTCTCCACTACAGTAGCACGACCCTCTCTCGTCCGTATTAGACGGAAGGAGGATTTGGCCTACACTCCCCACGCTGGCCAGACGGGGTTGGGTTGGTTGGGCCTGATCGATATTTGATCATGTATTTCCCTTAGTCGCCTTGTACGACATCCACGGGAAGAAACTGAATGATTCTATTCTAGTCTGCCGGAAACCACACGGCCACTGGAAACTGTGATTTACTATGTTTAAATAAAATTACAGTAAGGGTTACGACGTACGAACATTTGACCTGGAAGTGCAGTAGCTAGGAGTGGTACGCAGAAAAAAATAATTGGGTACAAACATTACCTACTCCGCCAACTCGCAGTTGAGCATCGTGATGGAGTATGCTCTTAACCCTTTTCGACTAAAGGGAAATTGGTATCTTAACAGTGGGATAATTAAGAGTTGATGCCGATACAAATTACTTCGTCATTTCTTTTTATCTCTCTTTTATTGATGTATTTTATCTTAGGGTATTTTTATTTAATTGCGTAGCGTGCAATTATAAAACGAAATATAAAAATATTTTGTGTTTTCTGTAGTAGCTTGTTGCTAGGCCCTGTTTAAGAACGGAGAATGACTAGTCGAAACTCCTGGGCACTGGAGTGGCACCACGGCTCAATAGTCGCACGGCGGGCCACGCTTCGCCGGCGAACCTATTTTCAGTTTTATACCTTTTTTTAGATAAAGTAACAACGTATATTGAAAAGTAGGCAGTTTATTGTATTTAATATTTATTTATTAAAACTTGAAAATACCAATTGCATTCTCTACCAGGGAATCATTGGGAATGGAGAAATTTCCGAAAATGTAATAACAGGACCGATGAATCTTTAATAAATATTTTATTTACATACATTAACACGTAAGATTCCATCTTGTGCACATTTATAATAAGCAGAGCTTGATAAACAAAATTGATATGTGAATTAGGCAACTCTGCCAAGCTTTATGTTCAATTCGACATAATATAGAAAAATCCCCAGTTAATTTGTGACTAATATTTATTAGTCACAAATTAACTGTACAATGAGCAATAAATAACACTTACTTACTACAACAAAACTAATAAATAAAAATAACTGTCCTTGAATGGCGTTATTTATCTCGAGCTCCTCTGCGTTTCGGAGGGCACGGTTAGACGTCGGCCCCGGCTGTCACTAATCTACGAACTTACTAAGAAAAAGTTAGATGACAGTCGTCAAGCCAAGTCAGTGGTCTTAGAGCGGCTTGAAAACACTGGCCTCCGCCAATCCCCAAGGTTAAGTAGTGTGGTGCACTTTCGATTGAGGGGAGACCCGTATCCAATCAGTAGGATGATTATGGGTTGATGCCAAATAACAATAAGTAACTAATCATCATCCAGTAAGTATTATAATACTCATACAAGATAATAATACAAATTAAAACGAATAGGTACGACCTTTATAAATAACAAATCACATCAGACATTCATGCATCGTATATAAAAGAAAATGTCAGTGATAAACATTAATAATTATTAAATATTATATATTGCAAAAAAAAATGCAGGCATTCTGGCAATTCGTGCTATTTAACATACAAATATAATAACAAACACCACTAATTGTATGTTATTATATTACAAAGCATAATAAATGCATAAAATTCAAATCCGTTTTGTGCCTATGAATATTAATATTTATTTGGTTGTCTCTTTGCTCAAAATAATAGGCACCAACTAGCTTAACTTTACCTAATGATAAGTATCTTAATAGGTCTACATTGACCTTATCACATTTCAATTTATTGGAATATAGTATACTCATTCAACTGTCATCAGTGTCAGTATACGGCTATCCTAATATTTTTTGTCTTACAAGCTTTCGTCCAATTTGGGGGTGATATTCAAACTAGTAAACGAAGAAACGTGTCACAGAGTCGGACGTGATGACCTTCGGATGCTGATGACGGCAGCATGCAGCCCATTGGTTCCAAGCCTGTTTTACAGACTTAACAAGATACAGGCATTGCGGAACCTAGTTTGACATTTACCATGTTGTTTACTAACGACGAGGAATCGTACGAGTGACTCCGCGGAATTGCCGCTCTGTTGGTTTTTAAGACAATTTCCGCCAAAACTTAAATATTGACAACAAACTGACAATTCGCACTTTATACGCAATAAGGCCAACAAGTTATGTAAAAAAAGTATACTCGAATTGTTAACTTATATGTTTAATTACCTTTGTTTTTAATGTAATAATCAACATGAGGTTGAAGATTGTGAACAACCTTGTAGCCGTAGATTAATGATGGCCTCAGCTTCGAGCTCAAAGATATAACATAAATCTGTGCTTGTGGACCCTCGTGATACCCCTCGTCAGGCATTGATATACGTTTAAACCTCTATACGTTACATTGAGAGCTATCTTGTCGATCAGGTTTATCGTTGACATTTGTATTATCAATTAATATTATAGTCAATACCCGAATACTAGGCGCTCCTAGGTTTGGCTAGTTAAACCTCCGGTACCTCACCTTGCTCTCCAAAGACAAGTCGAGCCTCCCTCGCTCGGCTTTTGTTGGTCATAAGCTTAACATAACCTAACCAATGTCCTAGGTCAAAAGTAGTTTTGACCAATGACGTTGGTTAGGATAAATTATACTTGCAATTAACAAAAACCGAGCGAGCGTAGTGAACGATACTCGACTTTTGAAAAGGGAAGTAAGCCACTTGAGGTTTAACTAGTCAAACCTAGGAGCGCCTAGACTTCGGTTATTGACTAAAACATATAGACCAAATTACATTTTAAACTTATCAGAGGCTGGTCGGTCTGGTGGAGGTTATCAGAGGCCTGTTTTTCAAACTAGCGAGTAAGTAGTCAACAAAATTTTAATAATTGTACTGGATATGAAGGCGCCAAAAAGGCTCAGGTCATGCAGCGTATTGAGACGTCATCAAAAAGCCAAAATAAAGTTATGCAATGTTGTCATATGTTGACGCAACGTTGTTTTCGTGGGTCGTGGTAAGTGTGCCGTGCCGTGTGGCCATTACGGTCAGCCGCTGGCCCACTGAGCCCAGTGACATAACAGAGCTTCCGCCACTTCCCCGCCATGCAGCCGCCGCGTCGCACCGCGTTGCCTCGTTGCTCACCACGCTGCGCCTTCGCCACGCCGAGTCCACTGAGTGGCGAAGCTAGGCTTGGCCGTTGTACAATAAAACAAGGTATTCTATTTCCACCTATTGCCAAGACTACGTCACGAGCTGTTCTGTTAACATATGACACCTTCTGTACAAATGTGACGTAATCTATTTCCAATTAAGTAAGTACATGATCTACGAGTAGGTATTTTGTTTTATTGTACCAGAGGTTTGACTTTATTTTTTTGTAACTTTGATCAAGTTACCAAAAAATAAAATCGTTTTGTAATTTTATCAAGGCAGTAAGATGTAATTTGTAAACTCGTCTCCTTGCTGTGCTAACACAGTAAACGTACAGCTGAAGCGGAAGGCGATTATCACTGGATTTTTTGATTGCGAAATAAAACTTCAGCTTAGATTGGTGGTAATTGTATTAGTCTTAGTTGGTAGAGACCTTTGAACACCACCGCTGCTGCTGAAGATGTTCGTTATTAACTTAACCTAAGACCTATTTTTAGAATAAAAATATTCGATCAGAATCTGATTCAGCTCCGGCGGCAGGACTCCAGATCTGCCGTTGCTAAACTATTACGCTGAAAATAAAATTGTATTTGCATCATACATATCTCTGATTTCTAGTATGTTATAACTTAAAGTCGTTATTTGCGTATGGCTGTTTGTTTTTGACCCAGTTTTTAATATTTAAGGAATGTGTTTCGGAATTTACGTATGTCTCACATTGACGGAGCTGAGAGGGGTGCTAGTGGTGCTACTACTGTTATTCAGTCTTCGATCAGTAACACATTAATGGTCAAAGCATTCAGTACACATTTTCTGTAAATACATATATATAATTTTTACACTTTCAAAGACAGGCAATTTGATCTACACTTCTTTGCGTGCTTCCGCCACCAATTAATTCATGCAAACTACTGCCGGCCGACACCTACCCACTACCGTTAGTAGATGCATGCGACTGCCGTGGCTGCTGTGGTATCTGCTTCAGCTGCTGTGGTCGTCTCGGCGAATCTCCAACATTTGAAACAGAAGAAACGTGCGACTGCTGCCGCCCCGACTATCGTGGTCGTCTTTGTGACACGTGTTACGCCTCTACGCGAGGCATCCTTAGGCGATCTGTAGATGTTGATGGTTAGAACAATAACCTACAAAAGTTGTCAAAGACCTCTGCTAACCCATTCTCACATAATCGAATTTAGATTATTTATAACCAGTCGAACCACAAATCAGATTACCGGATATTCTGAGATAACGAACACGAGTGATAATTACTAACATAACATCTCCCAAAAATATTATCGCGTAGAAACAAATATAGAAATCAAGTTAGCGCACGATTGTTGAGTCAGGTACTCAGCCCAAACGAGATTGGCTGCCCAGGGGCAGTATCTTTGTGCCAGTTCTTGTTGTTAATTTGTGGCAGAATATATAAAACAAAATAAAATCCAATCTTGTATTCTTCTGACAAAACGCTTCATATATTTACGTATATATTTTCAATGTATGGTAATTATAAAGATATTTACACATTATAGAGCCATTGAGAGCCAGAGCATTGTATGTATCCGACATTTTTACCTCCCCTTGTTGAATAACATTAATTAGTTATGATTTACCTTGTTATTGCGCGTTTTTCTATGTAATGAGTTGACTTGAGCCTCTAGCGCTATCAACTGTAACATCTCATACCTTGTTATTACACTTAAGAGAATAACACATGTAACTGGAATCTGCTAAGTGTAAACATGTAAGTTATAAAACATCAATATTTTCTATAATGAAATATGTTACGGTTCATTCAAAATATGTCAAATGTAGCAAGTAAGTACATGGATGATAATTTTTTGTACTTTTGTTGGATAAGTGATGTAAAAATACCATATCGGCTTTTAAAACACATAGAAAATCTGCTCGTCTCCACGCACCACCGCTTTAATTAAAACGCACCTTTATTGCAGAGATAGACACGTATATATAGGTACCAAAAATAGACTGATGTCAATATAAACCATCATATATTGACATATGAAACATTCCATCTCTAGCTACATGTCCGCAATGACAAACTAAAACAATACACATAACAAGTAAACAGCAACATTCAGGTAATCAATTAGTCTGACATTATTTGCCATAAAATATCTGCACAATTAGAACGGGCAAATAATGAATGTCACTGTACATTGTGGTTATTTCGCAATGACAATACCAGTTACCTAAACAGGCCACTTACCAGAGCATGTCAGCTACAGCACTACCTAACGACCATAACACGGAAACATAATAACAATGGCGAATAATCGACAGAAAGTGGCAACTGTCAGTTGTTTGATGAAAGCCCGTGATGTCTTATTGTTAGGTGCTAAAATCTGTATCGAGATGACTATACTGTAATTTATAATTGTTTAAAGCTTATATACCACAAAGGAGGCAAACAAACCAGCTTGCTGCAGCGTATGGACGCATACAAAATCAGGTGCATCTATCACGCGTTGCCGACCCTGTAAAAACCACATCATACTCTTGTCACTTCATTTTATAGTGTCTCGGGAAGACCTCGAAGGAGTTCATTCCACAACTTAACTTAACCTATTTGACTTAATAGTGCGCGGGAAAAATCCCCTCTAGGACCACACTGTACGCAACTATTTCTTTTCTTATGACGTCCTCTAATTATAGGTACAACAATCGGGGGAACGTACAACAAAAGGCAAAGTCTCCATCGAAGTACCTACGTATTTATTAGTAATTATTTATTCGGTACTAAAGAGCCCAAGACCATAATTAAAGACTTGCTTTCGCTCGCGGCTTCGCTCGCGTGAAATTCGCGGCAAACACGTGTTTACTCATTTATCTATAGAAGTACTCGTGTAAAGTTTAGGATAAAATAGTCCATCTAATCTCGTTTCCCCTTACAAACTTTGGACCTCCGTTTCACCCTCTTAGTGTTAAAATTCGAAAAATCCTTTTAAGTAATTTCGGGTCCACTATGTTATATTCTCAAATCGATGCCATTTTCGTAATTGACCTTCCAAAAAACTATAGAATCAACACCCATATTGATATTATGATTTCAACCCCATCGCGCCCCACAGGGGTGATTTTATATCACGTTGGCTATGCTGTATTATAAAATAGTTGCTATTTCGTAATCAGCGACCCGATAAACTATAAAAACAATACCCATTACCATTTTCAGACTTTTTCACCCCATTTTAGACATTTTAACCCCATCGCACCTCAATAGGGTATGACGGTCACGTTAGACACGTTGAATTTAAAAATTGTTGTTGTTTTCGTAACCAACGACCCGATAAACTATAAAAACAATACCCATGACGATTTTCAGACTTTTTCACCCCATTTTGCCCATTTTGCCTTCAGGATTATTTAATATTCAACATATTAAATAATCCTGAAACACGTGTTTACTCATTTATCTATAGAAGTACTTATGTAAAGTTTCGGATAAAATAGTCTAACTAATCTTGTTTCCCCATACAAACTTTGGACCCCCGTTTCACCCCCTTAGTGGATGAATTTTGAAAAATCCTGTCTTAGTGTGTTTATTGATTCACTGTACTATAAATTTGTATTATGCAATTAAATCATATTCTATCTATCATCTGACAATTAAATTTTCATTGATAATTTAGTAATAATATTTAAGCCGTGTGGTTTCCGGCAGACTAGAATAGAATTACTCCGCTTCTTCTTGTGGATGTCGTACAAAGCGACTAAGGGAAATACATTATCAAATATCGATCAGGCCACCCCAACCCGTTTGGCCAACGTGGGGAGTGTAGGCCAAATCCTCCTTCCGTCTAGAACGGACGAGAGAGGGTCGTTCTCCAGTGGAGACTAAAATGGACCTGATGATGATATTAAGAACAACCAAAAACTAATTCTAGGTACCTATTCTGACATACTGACATATCCTCAATGTCACTTGATTCTTGACTTTCAGTGTCTAAGTTTGAATCACCTTGTAATTTTATTATAATTACATCCTTCACTAAGTCAAATGTCCTAATTCCTGTAAATGTTTTGGAGTTGGTCATCACAATTCTGTAATTTTTCATCATCATCATCAGCCTGTATCTACCCACTGCTGGATATAAGCCTTCCAAAATGCTTTCCACCAGATACGATCCTCTGCCTTCCGCCGCTTCCAGCCGCTTTCTTAAGGTCATCGGGCCATCTAGAAAGAGGGCACCCAAAACTTCGTCGTCCTACGCGCTCCACTCTAATACCTGGTAGCTGGCAGATGGGGGAGGACCCCATCTGCCATCTTTTATTTTTATTTATATTTTATGGTTACTCGGCAGATGTGACCGGCCCATTACCACTTCAGCTTGCAAACTCTTAATGTAATTTTTCTGAAATTTTTATGAACTGAAAAATAACCTTGAACGTTAGTATTGCAACTTTCACATGCATATGTGACATAGATATGATTTCTAGCCAGATTATGTTCAATGTGTGCCCACACGAGTTGGAGCGGGTTCAGATCTAGATGGTTTTTGATTATCTTTAAAATATTGTAATTTGCAGCTTTCAAAATTTAATCACTGGCGTATTTTTTTTACTGATTGAAAAGTTTTAATCAAAGATAAAACTTCAGCTTTAACCAGGGTGGTAGAAAATGGAGCGTTGTGATTCCGTAACTAGTCTTTATGAGGTTTGAAACTAGACATAGTTGGTTTCTTGTCAATTTGTATACAACGATAGGCAGCATTGTCCATGATAACTATTGAATTTATAATCACTATCTATAGCAAAAATTTGTAGAATTCATGTCACTGATAATAGGCTATTTTTGAATCCGATTTAGAAATCAGCAAAGCATCGTCAACTAATCCATGCGACTTTCTGCGTGGACTGTTATTAGACGTATTCTCATGTATACTTATAATAAATTCCAGGCTCAGATTTGAATTGCGAACTTTTTCCAATATTATAACTTTGGTTGATATAGGTTTCGTCAAAAACCTCTGTCATCTGTTCTCTGATGGTTACTTTCTTAAGTCTCTCTCCTACAAATATTTCATTCGCCATTCAACAACGCTTGCTTTGTCTATTTAAATTGATCCATTCAATTAACATTTCCAACCACAGGATTTCCAGATTTTTTAGTAAAGTATAGATAAATGGTCAATTTTCATCTATTTACTGAATCGTTGACTAAGTTACCTAAAATACTTTATTGTCTTCTTGAGGGGCGATAAAAAATATTTGTATATTTCAATGGCGGTGCGAGTGAGCACACCGCCATTATATATTATAGGCAGCAGCGTAAACCATCTTAAAGCCTTGACGCATGATGGTTTTCAACGTGATTGGCATAACAAAAAGACGTGGCATTTGTAAGCCGTAGCTGCTAGGTGTCAAATATGACATCAAGACGCCTTATACACTAGCAGCGAGATGTAACAATTGACACGTTTTTGAATTTTCACTTGAGGTGCAAAGGTCTATCTACTTCTTATTTTTATTTTATGTAATACTGCTAGCGAATGCGATTCGGAAAGCGTGGTAAGTTCACAGCCACAAGACAGTCAAAGACTACGCAGATCGGTGGTATTCATGACCCCGCTTTATACCCGCCGATATAAGCAACGAAACTATTTGTAAAGAACGCTGCCCATGTGATAAACTGAATAAATAAAATAAGTATAAGGTGTATGTGCAAATGGTCAGTCTCCGGTGGTGGCCTGCCGGCCGGGGATTCTTAGCTCCGTCCGCTGCCGTGCCGTAACCGAAACCGTCACCTTGGCTCAGGATAGTAAGGCTGCCGCATACTAGGGGCCTCGTGCATAGGTATCTTCCCATGAAGGAGAAAATGCTCATAAACAGCCACGCTTGCCCAGGATAGTAGGGCTGTTGGGTACTAGGAGCCTCGTACATAGGTATCTTCGCATGAAGGAGAATATGCTCATTTAGCTACGCTAAGCAAGCGGTTTGGCGACTGAGTCCAGAGCTTCGTTAGTTGATCGGCAGGGTACACACCGCGTGCAGATGAGGTAGGCTCGTGAGATGTTTGTGAGTCACTACATCTTAGTTTTATTTACAGGTTTATTATACAAGGTGCAATTTGCATAATTATTTTGTTAAAAATAAATATAGTTTAAAAAAAACTAAAGAGCACGTACCCAGCTGAAAGCGCATTATACACAATTCAATCAACGAAGTGTCGAACCAATAGTGATTGATTGGCTATATACGAAATTTTAAATTGCATATAATGCAATTAAAATTTCGTATGCATTTTTAAATTTGCAATTATTGTATTAGCAAATAACCCTGTATCTATGAAATGTCATTATTTTCATTCTCTGTATGAATTGGGGTAAAAATGTTCTTTTTACATTAGTTAATTAGGTAAAAATAATCTTTTGTACTCTTTTTTTTAACATTTTTCGAGAGAAGCAAACAGCGAAGCGTTCGTTTTGCTTCGCTGCTGAAGAAACATTTTACTTGACCCCCGTAAATCAACATAACAACCTGTATAGGTAAGGTTTATTCAATATTACTTGCAGAAAGTAGTGGAAATTCAAGGAACACTGAATAACTACTCTATATTTACCGGACTGACGAAGAAGTAAGTGTTATATTTTTCGAATGTATGTATATTTGTTCGGCGCGCTCCACAGCCTAAACCGCTTGACGGCTTTCAACATATTGTCATTCGATTCATCTCAGCTGCCGAGAGTTACCTAAGGTATATTATGTCAATATAACGTAAGAGATAAACAAAAAATTGAGGGAAATACTGCTAGAATTTTCTGTTGGGTTTTTGATTTCGTTTACTTACTAATAACACTGAGTGAGTACACAGTACACTTTAAGCGGGTAACAAGCATTATCTATCGCATGACAACTTCAATAAAAAAATAAAAATGGCATCAAAACTCGATCACATAATGTGTGAACATGTGGCGTACACGACATTAAACTGGTATTGCATAAAAGTAAAAGTAAATAATAATTGTGAGATAGATAGATAGATACGTTTATTACAAACTACAGTCACACATATACGAAAATTAAGTTAAAAAAAAACAAGCAGAGAACTTATACAATAGGAAACAAAACGCAGATAAATGTAGGTATGTGCTGCAGCAAGCAAATGGCCCCAGTTCAGTGTGACTTTTTTGTACATTGTGCAAAAAAAAACAGATTTTCAGCTGTAAGCGATTTAACATCTTCCAAGCAAAAAAGCCTCTTAGCCCATTAAAAAACTATAATATTTATTATAGCTCTATTTGCCCGCGCTAACGAGCTGCCAATTTTATGACGCAATCATTATTAGCAGTTAGAAACTCAAGCGTAATGTCTTACTTCCGCACATTAGCAATTGAAGTCAATCTTCTGCTCTAAAATTTAATATCATATTTTATTGATTTCGGTGGCAAACAAGCAGGCATTGGTATACTAAGATCGTATCGGATGGAATCGATGAATGTTACACTAGAAATAAAACTACATAATTAGTATAATTTTAGGTAAGTAGTTGTGGGCAGTGGTGTGTAGTAGTTGTGGCCTATGTAGGCGGGAGCCTAGGGCGGCAGATTAAAGGGGCGGCAAATCTGTGGGCATTTTATTTTTTCATCCCATTTTGCACCTGTCGAACCCTATAAGTTTTCAGTTTACAGGAAGCGTGCTAGTGAAGTTCCTAGTCGCCATGATTTTATCCGACTTGACATGACATGGCTTGACATGATTTTATCATCGTTTTTCACCAACTTTCACCCTTATTAGTGGAAACATGGCGACCGTCAACCGAATTTGTGCTCGGAAACTGTTGGAAATCTGCAAACGATGAAATGGGCACTTTTTCAAATATATATTTGTTTATAAATTCTACCCGAGTTTTACTTTTTCTTTCCGGAACTTTCCCGATCGTGCAGTTGTAAAAATAATCTAGGGACTCATACTTGTAGAATACGAGTAAATCCGCCACTGATTGTACCAAATTAATATACATATAATTATTATAACAAAGCGTCGAAGTTTAATAAACTTTTTTGCTGTTTAGCAAACTTTAAGGATAAGTTAAAATATGTATCTCTTTATGGTAAAACAATAAAAAAAATCGCTTCCGTTTCACAAACTAACTAGTTTAAAATTTTAAAGTATCAAAAACCTTATTAGTGTAATTCTTAAACAGAAAAAAATTTGTTGTGGATGAAAATGCCAATGCAAAAAGCCGTTGTATATTTCTAAATCATAATTTGTCTTTCACCCGAGGCAATAAATTTGTTAAGAAATTAATTAATTACATAAAATGTTAAACCACTAAGTTGCGGTGTATAACCACCAAGACAAATGAAATTTGGTTATGGTTACGTACAATAAAAAAAAATCTGTAAATACATTCAGCCTTTTGAAAAATCATACATAAGGATATGTAGCATATATATACTGACTGTGCGCCAATGTGTGATGCAGCGTCGTACTACGAGTATTATAGTATTAGTAATTTGTATGGATATCTTCTTCTTAGTCGTGCACTCTTGACAGAGTGGTCGTGCTCACAACTCGGTCGATTCAAGTGTAACTGCTGCTGTTCTTGCGATTTGCCGCCATGCAGTTCTATGTTTAGCGGGACTAGAACAATCGTTGACAGTGGAGCGTCAGTCATTTAATGAGATCGGTCCATCATCGTGTTGGAGACGTGATCTCCTGGCCTCCACTTTCCCCTGCACCACCAATCGTTCCATTGAGTCCTCGTTGCGGGTTATGTGTCGAAAGAACTTGAGGATATGGATATCACTGTATTACTAATCAGTAATTATATTTTACCTAAGTACCTACATTTGACTTTTGGATACAATCACGAATTATTCTTCCTGGAAGTGTGTTTGAGCCATAAAGTACCTGTTATGCATAGATTACATATAGATAGTGGACTAGAACTAGATAATGATTGCCGCCAATATTCAAACAACATTATAAATACGGTTAACCGCAACAGGTGTGTTGAGCGGTTCCATTGCACAGTATAAGTACTACGTACAGTATAGCCACTCCCTGTCGCTCTCTTCGATCAACCTCACCTTACCTCCCCTTTGCGACAAATCTGAAACAGTTGGGGTGTAACTGGTTCATCAACATCTTTAAACCATAGCCAACCTTACCTGCACGTGGTGCACCCTGCTGACTGACAAACGAGGTTCTGGCGAAAAGAGAGGTAGGGCATAGCGTATTTTTAAGCTGCCATATTGGGAAAGTACCTCCATCTCACAGAATACCGCAGCCTAATAACAATTACCTTGAGGGTTTTTGTGTTCCTGCGAGTGAGTGAGGTCACCAGAAAGGAAGGAGTTGTTGCGTTGTTGTTGTTGTTGTTGTGGCGGCGGTAATCGCTTCACATCAGGTAGGCCGTACGCTTGTCTTCCACCCGACGTAATATAAAAAAAACAGAATGTAATGAATGGGGTGTAAGTGGTTCTTCAACATCTTTGAACCAAAGCCAACTTCACCTGCACGCGGTGCACCCTGCTGACTGACAAACGAAGCTCTGGCGAAAAGAGAGGTAGGGAGCGTAATTGTAAGCTACCCGACTGGTGAATGTACCTCCACCTCACAGAATACCGCAGCCAAATAACGGTTCCCTTGAGGGCTGTTGTGTTCCTGCGAGTGAGTGAGGTCACCAGAAACGAAGGAGATGCTGCGGTGGCAGCGGGGGTGGCGGCGTGCGAGCGATATTTTATGTTGCGAGCGTTAATATGGCTACGGTAACCGGTTTACATCAGGCGGGCCGTATGCTTGTCTGCCACCCGACGTAGTATAAAAAAAAAAAAAAAAAAAAAGAATGTATTGTGCTCCACGTACACACTCTGCACAGATGTCGATGCGTTTATGTAACAGTTAACGCCATGAAATTTGTATGAGTATTACATACAGTGTACAGTACGTGCTTAATAATATACGATGTCCTGCAAAAATTATACATGGCAAGCAGCTCGAGTGTCTGTTGCTGTCTCTCAAGTCGACCATCCTAGTAATAATGACTAGCTATGTCCAAATTTGTCCAAGGCCAAGTATGAACACGTGATGCACCAATGTACAGCATTAGAGATGATGGCATGGCGCCTCCAATCCGACGAGGGGTCAATTGATGGCTAATTTGTGGAGTCGACGACTGGCCACAGCCGTCCATACTCCGTTCACTACGCTCGTATGTCGATAGCCCATAAATATACTTTTGGTTACTGATCTTTCTCAATTTATACTGTCAGAAATATGAATGAATGGATCCAAAGCACATATTGATTGACTTAAAATTCACATAAGATACAATTTAATAGCATGACATTCTCAATAATTATGATAAAGATTTACATGGGAAAAAGCCCCCAATCACCAGGGGCCCCATCGCCGAAGCTGAAGCCGATTCCCACCGAATTTTTTGATTGAAAAAATCAAAGTCCAGAATAGATTAGTGGCAATTGTTTTTAATTTAGCTGGCAGAAACCCTGAAGGTTACCGACAAAGCTAAAAATGTTTCTTAATAACTTAAACCTAAGACCTATTTTTGCGGAACAAAATATTCGATGGAAATCGGCTTTAGCTTAGGCGGTAGGCCCCCTGAATGCATGAAGTTAATAGCAGCTTTCGATAAAGAAGTCCCAATTGCTATACAGTTAATTTTTATTCTGAACCATACCACGCAATTCGTTAGTAAAGTATGCAGCATCTATGGCATATTTTGATATGCCATAGATGCTGCATGTTTTATCGATGACATGTTTTGATTAAGTGCTTTATTCGGTATAAGATTTCTCTGAAGAAGTCCAGCTAATCCTGTGTGTAGTGTATATACTTTCAATTTCAAATGTTAACATCTTTAAAGTCTATGTTACAAGTTGCGATACACGTCTTGTTGTTGTATCGGATACATAGTAATTCAAACATTTTTCCATTATTTTATTCAGCAAACTTGGATCAATCGATGTCGATACCATGTTGCGATACAAATGTACCTTAGTGGGGGGCGAGCCTTTAGGCTTATTTTATTTGTTATTATTGTTGTTTGATGACTTACTTGGCGATGTCAGAAACATCTTGTTTCTGATACCGCTTAGAACGTCAACCCAAAGCAGTTACTTTACTTTCTTTTGTTTGAATTCACAGTGAGTTTTCATATCGAATAAGAGAGGTAGGGAGCGTAATATTGTAAGCTACCCGACTGGGGAATGTACCTCCACCTCACGGAATACCGCAGCCAAATAACAATTCCCTTGAGGGTTGTTGTGTTCCTGCGAGTGAGTGAGGTCACCAGAAAAGAAGGAGATGCTGCGTTGGCAGCGGGGGTGGCGGCGCGCAAGTGATATATTATGTTGCGAGCGTTAATACGGTTACGGTAACTGCTTCACATCGGGCGGGCCGTATGCTTGTCTGCAACTCGAAGTAATATAAAAAAAAAAAATTCGCCATAATTTTACCTCTGGCACAGTATAAGCAGTATAAGTAATATTAATAGTGTAATGGACACTTCACACTTAACACTTCCTGCCAATCTCTTGACTTGTCCTGACCTTTCCTATGTGAACCTGGTTCACAGTTTGTTCGACACCGCATACAAACACAAGTAGTCAAGTCTTGCACGCACAAACGTCATTGACGCGGCTTTTGCACAGAGTGGCCGAGATATTAACTAATCTTTTGGTGGTGTTGACAGCTTTAATCCTACACAGCAAATAATATAAAAATATACAGTTGTAAGAGCTATAAAAATGATGAAATATTTGGAAATTAGGCTGTAACAAAATTATTTAGTTCAAAATAGTACAACATAGATGTGCGTAATGTTGGTTCTGCTATCAACGTGGCGGCGTGGGGTCGACGAGCCTCGATAAGCGGCTATCGGCTGGCCTCGGCTGCACTCCACGAATCCCACCGTTCATTTCAATTACAATATTGTTGTATTTGCTCACCAACCATTATTATGTATGGAACTGGCCCAATTAAAATTGTTTATATTTTTACGCGAGATTCAGACTTCCGGTACACACATACTGGCAACTATAGCTTGATTACCTCGTTAGATTAATTAAAAATAGTTAGCAGATATTATTTTTGAGTTTAACAATAGGCTATTTGACCAATATTTTTTTCGGTTTGATATGTAGGGACGTCTCAGTAATATAACCATAGGTGAAAGAATGACTTCGATAGCACAAAAATCTCTCGAGATACGTTAAATTGAAAATCACAAATATGACGTCACAGGTTTGTATTTTGTATGGATCAAATCAGAAATTTGTACGACAGCTATGTTAAATGTTACGTTTATGTAGTCAGTATCATAATAAAAGTTATAGTATTATTATTTCTTCTCCAATGGAAATAATATTTTTTAATAATTCATACTTTTAAAATGGACTTTCCCGCCCAACTTTGATCGACCCTAAAACAAGTCGGACGGAAGATATTAGAATGAAAGTTTGCAGATCTTTATAGTTTTGTGTATTTTACGATATTGTTAAATAATTTATACAATTTTTGAACATTGTCAAATAGCCTGATCAGTGTTAAATATGCAAAATGTCAGACACACACATATAGGCAAAAATCTCAGAATGTCGGTTAATCTGCTGGCAATAGACCTCAAAAGTTAAAGCCTGAAAAAAAATAGTAGTAGTAATAGTACATAACAGGATAAAAAAACTGTTTCACTGTAATAACTTTATGATTATTTTAATAACAGTGTCGCATAAACAAGACGCCAAGTCATGTTTTCCTACCAAGGACGAGAACTTTGTGTTTATAAATAAATTTTATATAAAAATTAATATACTTAGAACTATGCTACGTTGTTATATAACAAGATGGTTAATTACATCTTACAAGTCATAATAATTAATATACGACACGGGTTCTGCGTAGTGTTTGTAGCGGAAATATAAATATTTTTTAGTAGATATTGCGGCTGCAACCCACTTCGGGTTGATAACAGTAATATTAATTAATGGTGCCGACTACGATAAACTCATTATTATTGTATTATTATCTACATGAAAGCGAAAACAATCCATTTAGTTTCGACAAATCTTCAAAAGTTGTTTGTTGTCTGGTCCGTTTCCTGGTACGTCATAAATGAATGATTTTATTCGTATATATGAAAAAAAACCGATTTCGCCTATTATGTCGAAGTTAGTTTTGTCTCAGAGTAACTATATGACACCCCAGTCACTCCATACAAATGTCGCGTCGTTTACTACATAAACAAAAACATTTGTGCAGAGCGTGATTGAGCGTGTTTGTGTGCGGCGCCATACAAACTGTTCCAGATTTGTCTCAGAGGGTAGGTGAGGTAGACACGAGAGAGCGGCAGGGAGTGGTCATACTGTACATAGTACTATTACTTATATTGTACTAATATATTGGTAATTACATTTCTTTTCATCATCATCAACTTCTTTTGTCGATTTTTATCGATTAATGTTAGAATATTCAACTAACCTAGTCATCCTTCGGCAACAAAAGTCGTTGCATCACAAGAAGTGTCCAAACAACATGTGGCCCCGATCGAGCCACCACCTGCCATTATTGTTATAATTTGTGATATTACTACAGTATTTTAGAGCTTTTAATTAATTCTTATCTATCTATATATATATATATAACTATCGGATTATTTGATTACGAAAATCACCCTTTAGCTTAGATTGGCGGTAATTGTGTTTAGCTTAGCTGATAGAAACCATAGAGCTCTGCCGACTAAGCTGAAGATGTTTGTCATTTAAGATCTATTTTCGCAATCAAAAAAGCCGATGGTAATCGGCTTCAGCTTCGGCGGTAGGGCCCCTGATATGAATGACCATGATGACGAATATGAATAATATGAGAAATTGACGCCATTGTAAGTAGAATCTTTCATAAGCTCATTACGCTTATAATTTCATTAAACATAGCGCTAGCATGCTTGCTACGAGCCCAAATCTTATCTTGATCAAAAATTCAAGATATTAGCTTTTTAACTAAAAAATTAAATTCTATAAATAAATAAGTCTCTTATTTATTTATAGAATTTAATTTTTTAGTTACTTTATATTTCATCCAATCCTTCTTCATACAAGTCACCAATTAAGAGGCTAATGATTATGCTACCTTTGTACAGTCAAAATACTGCAGCCCTTTCAAGCTCAGTCAGGAACGACTTTTTTTTACTATCTGGTTATCTTAAAGTCTTTTTCTTTAACCTGAGCTGGTTTTTTACTACGTCAGTTGGGGTAGGAGTCAGAGTGGACCCATTCTCTCAAGTGTCTGCCCTGGAGCCTTACCGCAGAATCTGAAGCCGATTACCCTCGGTCGTTTGATTCCAAAATTTGGTCTTAGGTTAAAGTTATCTGACAAACATGTTCAGCATAGTCGGTAGAGCTCTAGGGTTTCCACCAGCTGAGCAGCAATCGAAGCAGTGTTTAATTTTTGCACTGAAATATTCCAATGGTAATATGCTTCAGTTCCGGTAGGGCCCTTAGTTTAAACTAAATTTGCTTATCTATATTTTAACGAGCTCGGTGGCGTAGCGGTCAATGACGCGGCTTCGACACCATCGCTCGTGGGTTCGATTCACACATTGGACAAACATTTGTGTTCATGAACATGTCTGTTTGTCTTAGTCTGGGTGTTTTCTATGTAATTATCATAAGTATGTATTTACAAAAAAAAATGTATTCACGTATGTTTATCAGTTGTCTAGTACCCATAACACAAGCTTCGCTTACTTTGGGGCTGAATGGCGCTGTGTAATTTGTCTGACAACATTTATTTATTTTATTTATATTAATTTAATATAAATATTGGGGTGTAAGTGGTTCATCAACATCTTTGAACCAAAGCCAACTTCACCTGCACGCGGTGCACCCTGCTGACTGACAAACGAAGCTCTGGCGAAAAGAGAGGTAGGGAGCGTATTGTAAGCTACCCGACTGGGGAATGTGCCTCCACCTCACAGAATACCGCAGCCAAATAACAACTTCCTTGAGGGTTGTTGTGTTCCTGCGAGTGGGTGAGGTTACCAGAAAGGAAGGAGATGCTGCGTTGGCAGCGGGGGTGGCGGCGCGCTAGCGATATTTTGTGTTGCGAGCGTTAATATGGCTGCGGTAACCGCTTTACATCAGGCCGTATGCTTGTCTGCCACCCGACGTAGTATAAAAAAAATCAATGAAACAAATTAAAAACATGACTAACTTCTGAGAAACATGCAAACTATGGACTGATGGTAGGTAATCGTGGCCAGTGAAGGCTTGCAACACCAGGGACAACACTCGCGCGCTGCCCTTGATGTTGCGTCCGCTACCTTGTGTAACTCGGGGGCGTGTGAGCAAACCTACTTTCACGAGGGTCTACATTTATGCCTTTAAGCTATGTGCTTTTCATTAGGTAGGCCAAAAGTTTGTATGCCACCATATCAGTATAATATAAAAGCTTCTTGGTTGTCTCCAACCTCAGTCATAGATGCCACTGTACCCGTGGTATCTTGCATCTAACACATAAAACTGACGAATGGTTAGCAACGGCCACTTTGACTCCGAGGTTGCGGGTTCGATCCCCGCACAAGACAAATATTTGTGTGCATGAACATGTCTGTTTGTCTTGGGCTTGGGTTTAGTCTATGTATTACATGTATGTATTTAAAAAAATATATATTTAAGTATAATATCAGTCATCTAGTACCCATAGTACAAGCTTTGGTTGGTATGGGACTAGATGGCAGTGTGTAATTTGTCCAGGAATATTTATTTATTCATCAGCTGCAGAATTCACACTACGTTTTCGTTCTCATTACTACAAGAATGTTCAGGTACATTTAACTTAATTAAAATTAAAGAATACAAGTCAGTTATCGAAAATTTTGAACAGTAAACAGGCCTCTTAATGTCATAGAAATGCCAGAGCGTCTTATATAACGAACCGCTCTGCTAGCGGGGCGACTATTTCGTTGGTAAAAAAAATGACTTATTAACTGGCTGATCTTATTGTTTCCATTCGAGAAGGCGATTTATATGGCAGGTCAAACGACCAGCCCTCCTTTGGGCCGGACTCAAAAACATAACTTGGCGAATGTGCTTTGTTCCATCCATCCGACTCTGCGGGCGTGACGTCCGTTTAAATGACCCTTTTGTTTTAAATTATGTAACTCCGTATCAAACGTTTGAACAAAAAATAAAGCGATGATGAATAGGTGTCTAGTTCGTCTTAACAAGATGGGATTTTTTTTACATCAATGTTTGTAATGAATGATCAGGGTTCCCGATACAATTCAAATTGAAAAGCTTTTAGAATTGATTTATTGTCCATTTAACGTTTTTCTCAAAAACAACATTATCACTGAGTATATGGTAATTTAGTTTCTTCTGTTTCTCTGATTACCTACTTCTTTTAAATACTACTTTGATACAGTTATCATTTTCTGCTATCATTTAGGGCGGCTGTATATTATATTGCGTTGATGTTGTAAATTAATAAGTCATTTTTTTTTCAACGAGTTCGGTGGTCGAATGGTTATAAATGGCCACTTTAACTCCGAGGTTGCGGGCTCGATCCCCACACAAGACAAATATTTGTGTGCATGAACATGTCTGTTTGTCTTGGTCTGGGTGTTTTCTATGTAGTATTAGTTTGTCTATTACCCATAGTACAAGCTTTGCGCTTAATTTGGGACTAGATGACACTGTGTAAATTGACCAGAAATATAATATATATACCTAAGAGTAGAATACCTAAGAGAAAAATAATAAAAGAATATTTGTACGGAACTGTATTGTGAGAACTGGTTTGGCACTTATCAGATAATATTGATTTTGCTTTGCACACTTCGTAACATAGCATAGACCTGTTTATTATTCAATATTAATTAGCTACAAATATTAATAGTTAATATTTTGCAGGATAGACAGAGGTGGAACATGGTATGGTACTACAATAAAACGAGGAATGTTCTTCCCGTGACAGTTCGGTCACGTGGTTGAACCATGTTAAAAAAAGTAAGTTGCTAAGACTGCGTCACGAATTTGGTTGCCAAAATCTGTGATTTTTCATACCAAATACAGCTTATGACGTATGCAAGTTCACACATGACCAGATTTGTCGCCAAAGAATATTTTTGTGCCACAGTGGACACTAGACTACCTAAATGCATTAGTTGTATTTTCTATGGAGTCTCTAAGAAGAGAAGGAATTCGACGAAATACCAAAGTGATCGACATAGCTCTCAGGGTCAGCGAGTTGAAGTGGTAGCGGGCTGGCCACATCTGCCGACTCAGCGATGGCAGACGGGGAGAAAAGTCCTAGAGTGTAGGCCACATACGGGCCGACGAAGCGTAGGGCGCCTCTCTAGATGGACCGACGACCTCAAAAAAGTGGCTGGTAGCGATTGGATGCGGAAAGCGGTGGATGGTTTTTCCCTTATGGGGGAAAGCATTGGCAAAGGCCTATATCCAGCAGTGGGTAGATACAGGCTGATAATGATGATGATGATTTTGATAATTTGTAATTTATCGGAAGAAAATACCTCGTTTTTAACCGACTCCAAAAAAGGAAGAGGTGAGAACATCCTCTTTTTCGACTGTATTTTTTTTAATGTTTGTTACTTAATTACTCCGTCATTCATAAACCGATTTGAAAAAAACTTTTTTTTTATTTGAAAGAGCATACTTCCAGATTGGTCCCATATTTTTTTCATCATCATCATTAGCCTGTGTCTACATACATAAATGTAGAGTAATATTTGGAGTCGGTTTTTTTTTAATTAAAATTATGTGCTATGCAGAGTGGAGTGAAGAGTGGAGCCAGTGAAGGTTAGAAGCGTGTAGAAGTAGTGCGTACTCGCCTGATCTGCCGGCACTGTCTGACGGCGAGGCAGCCAGAGCGGAGGCGGCGGGACCGGACGGCGCGCGGCAGTATTCGTTCGCGTGATAAAACCGGTTCTAGGATAACATTGTTCATTATTCAAATTAGTGCGTGCTATTATAATTGGAGACTCGCCTTTCGATTAGGTCCTTCGAGCCGAGAGCTTGAGCTTAAATCACTGTTTTTGTGATTTCCCATCGGAATTCCACGTTAAGAAGAATGCAGCGATGTTCGTGTATAAACTTATGTTCACGCACAAGACTCACTGTATTACTGATGTTATTTTATATATTAACAAAAGTAAATTAATAAAGGTAAGGTTTTAGGGTGGTACACTCGCGTGTGATACCCCTTGTGTTGAAGACATTCATACGCTGCGGTAACTGCTTTCCATTAAGCGGGCCGCATGCTTGTTTGCAAAAATAAGGAAAATATTAAGGAAAATATGAAAATGTTAAGTGCGATATGACTTTGTTCATTGTTTCATTTTATTTACAACGATCGACACAATACTTTAGCCATGTCCCAACCACTACATCCGACACAAAAGTCACGTCGTTAACTATTACCACAGTATAAGTAATAGTACTACGTACAGTATGGCTACTCCCTGCCGCTCTCACAAGGCGACCTCACCTCCCCTCTGAGTCAAATATGGAACCGATCGCAAGGGCTGCCACGCAGCGCCACGTACTCTTATTACGAAACTTTGTTCGTAGTATATAATCTATTCTCAACTGAACTTTTAAATATTTTGTATCGTCTATTATAATATGTATATTAAATCTATAAAAAATAATTTTATGTAACGGTTAACCCATTAAAGAAGGAGAGAGGATTTTTTATAGGGTCTGCAACGCGTGTCTAAGTAAGTAAGTAAGACTAATACTTCTAGTGTTGCGAGCGTCCATAGCGTCTATAGACGCTCGCAACACTAGAAGTACCAGTCACGACACTTATGGATACTGCTATGATTGCTCAGGTACCATCAGGAAGGTGGTATGCTTGTTTGTCACCTTATTTGTTTAAAAAAAGAGAGGGAACAATGAGTCATAAAATCTTAATTTACTGAGTATATGTTTGAGGAGGGAAGTCCTAGTGTGGAAACCACGTATCGCGCGACGTAGAGACGCCCCTCTCTAGATGGACCGACGGTCTCAAAAAAGTGACTGGTAGCGGTTGGATGCGGAAAATAGAGGATCGTAAATGGTGGAAAGCATTGGAGAAGGCCTATATCCAGCAGTGGGTAGATTCAAGCTGCTACTGATGCTGATGATGTTTGGGAAAATGACAATGACGTAGACTCGAGAGTATCTGGCAATATTGTGACCGTAGGTAATTCAGAGCAACGTCTATTTATACGTGGGTGGGCAGACTTATCTCACCGAGGTTACGGATCAATTAATACAAGTTAAACTGATGGGCCATTCATTACGTTATTGAGTCTAGAATTGAGAATTCACTATCACATGGAGCATTATTGATAATCGTCGCAGTCATGTCATGTTACTTCCTCGTTGTTGTCTGTTAGGGGTATTATAATAAATGGCATGTGAGTATTGGCGACAACGTCATGATACTTGAAGAACCGGTATCGACTTCCTCGTGAACGATCTTATTGAGACTATTGGCGACTCACTCAAGTAACGACGCCTTTCCGTACAATTATTATTTGAACCCTGTTACTCAGATTTGATCCAACCGACAAACTATGCCAGATAGAAATATATCATCATCATCATCAGGTCATTTTAGTCTCCACTACAGGAGCGCGACCCTCTCTCGTCCGTCCCAGACAGAAGGAGGATTTAGCCTACACTCCCCACGCTGGCCAGACCGGTTGGAGAGGCCTGATCGGTATTTTATAATGTATTTCCCTTAGTCGCCTTACGACATCCACGACGATCCACGACGGAGTGATTCTATTCTAGTCTGCCCGAATCCACACGGCCATGCGGATAGAAATATATACATAACAAGAAACTTTAAATCTAGTTTTATATATTCGCAACAGATTCTAGCAGTTTGATGATATATGCTTCCCAAAAGCTATACTGCGTTATATTTTTATTCCTATTAAACTTTAAAAATAACAAAATGTCGTTTGGATCTATTTTGCATAGCAGGATCCATTTAAAATAGCTGACTCGACAGAAGTGGCCCTGTCTTCTTAACAATAAATATTGAATTCTAATTAGTTTCGTGCAATCAAAAATAAGTTCTGTCAAACAACATGTTACATTAGATTAGAAAAGTTAATATGGTCGTTTTCTTATTTTTCCGCGCAACTTTCTCATTTTTTTCTTTTAGAAGGACATTCTCCTGTCAATAACAAAAACAACATACGAAGAAATAGCGTCCTGCTTAATTTTTATATATGTATAAAGTTTATTAGAATTAGCACTCTTTTGGCTGGAGATGACAATGTGATTTGTCCTTAATTCTGGCTTTGTAATTTGCCCAGAAGTGTGATGTTTGTGGGTTGATGCCGAAACACTCAAGCAAGGCCCGCCTAATGTTAAGCTGAAGCGGTTACCGTAGCGATATAATCGCTCGCAAACCGTAGCATGAAATATTGTAAATATCGCTCCCCCCCCCCCCCCCCTCATCCACCTGACAACTCAGCGACTCCTTCGTTCCTGGTGACCTCACTCACTTACGGGAACACAAAAAAGCAAGGGAGTCTTCTGTGAGGTGGAGGTACATACTTCCCCAAGGCTTACAATTACATAAATTCAATTCAATTCAAATTCAAATTCAAATTAAAAATATTTTTATTCCTTGGACTTTATAAAGCACTTAGAGACGTCATACAAATTAAATATAAGAATATGTATAACGTCCACCCTACCTCTTTTTCACCAGAGCCTCGTTCTCAGTCATCAGGGTGCACTACGTGCAGGTGAGGTTAGCTGTGGCTAAAAGAAAATGGTGTGCTACTTACACACACCTTAAAAATTAAACTTAGTATAATCGTTAAATCCGTTGGTGGCGTTATCATAGTTGGCTTTCTGTTTCCTTCTAAGTGAGAATTACCTATAACAAATTATAAAAAAACTGCCATATTGATGCTTCTATTATTATTAATTATGCATAAATTGATACATTTACATAATCCAGAAGTATTCATCATAATTTAAAATGTCATAATAATATATGTAAGGCATCTTGCGTCACGAAGTAAACCTTCGTAGAACTGGTCTGAACTTCCTTGAGAAGATCCACGTTATTAGAACTATGTAGCTACTCATCTCGGTTCGAGTTCAGTTCATCAGCCTCACTTGTACTAATTGTTACTTACCATCCCTGTAATGTTTCCTTTTTTTTTCTAATAGTACGGTCGACCAAAAAAGTTGTCAATTCGTGTTGACAAAACTTCTAACAAACGTAAATGTTGTTTATGTTGTTCTTCTATTATTTTTAGAAACAAATGTCAATCAAATGTTGGTAGACCGATAGATCTAGGATTTCATTCCGGATCTGTTGAGGTATTCCACTTATTTTCCTCACTGTACGCATTTGCCCGTCAATATAGTTTCTATAAATAATACTCAAGTCAAATAACATGGTTGCAATAAACATATCCTATCGACTCTTATTGTGTATATATTTTTTTGCAATTAGGAATACAAACACGCATTTATTATATGCTAAATATTATTATATGCCTCCTTATTCGAATGGCACTCTATATATATATTATGTTTATAAGCTAAATTTATACAACACATTTTATACCACGAACGGTGATACGCCGCACCATCGGGGGATACGTCAAACCGCAGTTGAGCAGCGTGGAGGAATTGTTATAAACCCCTTCGATTGAGGGGCGGCCCGTATCCCAGCAGTGTGACGAATAATGGTTGACGACGAAGACATACTGTACGTAGTCTATGTATTCTGTTGCATAACATAGCGGATCAGACAGATTGCAGATAACTTACAAATTACTGACTTAGATATAGACTGATTAATTTGAAGTGACATTTAAGATTAGATAGGTTAGGTCTATTTAAAATAATAATAGTAAGTGGTAACTTCAAAACAAAAGTAAATGGACAAGCAATAGGTATAAACAATTGTTGATAAAGACAACACAATAATAATTCAAATATGTTCTTTTATTATTAACTACCTGACCCCACAGACGTTGCCCTGTCTTCTTAATAATGAATATTGCATTCGAATTGGTTTCGCGCGATCTGTCAAATGACTGACCGTTCTGTCGTACGATATAAAGTTACATTAGAAAAGTTAATATAGTCGTTCATTTTTCTTAAATTTTCTACGCAACTTTCTTATTTTTTTCTTTCATAAGAACCTTCTGACAATAACAAATACAATATAAAAACAATTAACGAAATCGATGCAGCCGTTCCCACGTGATGCTGTGACCAAGGGAAATAGGGATTCATTTATATATATACATAGACTCTTATTTATATATTTATAGAAACTTTTATATATATAGTTTATGAAACAGGTATTTACAACATAACAATTTAGTCCATGCCTTTTAATGAGATATTAATAACCAATTTACGCAAGAGAGTATTGCGTTTTTAAAACGTAACGTTCGAGTTATACAATTAGCAGTAATGAACTTTCTATAGAAGCATTTAACCGTAATACAGAGGCCTGTTACAAACTCTATAGCAAACAAACAAAGTCTGTACGACATGATAGTATAATAGTTAACGTTGCTATAAGCAATATATTTAATGAATACATGAATTATCATGGAAAAATCCACTCGAGACACTACCGCCTTTATGTAACTATAATACTTGTTTATACAGCAAAATGGTTGTAAATAGATGCCTTTATGGTATGGTATTATTACTTGTAGATGCATTTACACTAACGTGGGAATATAAATGTCGAAACTCTTTGATCTCAAGTTTATACCTGATGATTGAAATTGTAACCATGTAGGTAATTTATTTATTGTGGAAGATAGTTGTATTTATTTTTTTATGAAAAACTTTATTATGAGCGCTTTTTCATACAATAGGCTAAGTGATCAACCTTTTTTTTCGGTTTAAAATGTAAGGACGTCAAAATAATAAAACCACACGTGAAAGAATTACTTTGATAGCACAAAAATCTCTCGAGATATGTTAGTTTGAAAATTACAATTTTGGACTTTCCCGAAAACGCTCCATACAATAGGCTACTAGGTTAGGTTAGGTTATGATGTCACAGGTTTGTATTATGTATGGATTAAATCAGATTTTTTTACAACAGCTATGTTAAATATTACATTTATGTAATTAGTATCATAATAAAAGTTATAGTATTTTTTATTTCTTCTCCAATGGAAATATTATTTTTTAATAATTTCATACTTTTAAAATGGACTTTCCCTCCAAACCTTCCTAAAATAAGTCGGACGGAAGATATTACAATGAAAGTTTGCAGATCTTTACAGTTTTGTGTATTTTACGATATTGTTAAATAATTTATACAATTTGTGAACATTGTCAAATAGCCTTTTGACACTAATCCATATCGTACTTATGTAGCCGATGTACTTCAATTCACACCGAAGTACAGCCGTAATTATAGAAGCAGGACTAATAATTAATTGCCAGAGAAAACTCAGTGATTCATGAATTAGTTGAATTAAACCTTTAGGTTCATTCACACATACCTTCAATCACGTCACATCTCAGTCATTAAAAGTGGTCAAGCAATGGTTTGGTTGCGTATGTAGATGCAGATTCTGCACAGGCGTGCCCGCAGTCCCATTGCATTGACGCAGTGTTTACGAGATGGCCTGCTGCTTTGGCGGGGTGTCGTTGGTGTTTGCGACATGGTCACAGAGGTATATCACAACCATACACCGAATTTGACGACAAAATATGGTCCATGTGAAAAACCTCGTCCACGTGTTTTGTTTTGGCATGCTTGTGTTGTGGTGGTGGTATGTGTGAATAGACACTTAGATTAACGATTGGTCTCAATTACGCCACAACAGAGACCAATCATCAAAGTAGGTTTATATCTGTACCAATCATTAAACTATGTTTCTACAGAAGCGCGTTCGAATCAAATAAATGCAATTAGTAAACACGTTTAACAATGAAAACGTGTTTACTAATTGCATTTATTTGAATAAACAAATCAATGAAAAAGATAACGATAGTTATGTTTATTACAGAAATATGAAACTAATGTCCTCGTAGCAAAGAAACGTATAAACACAACCTACACGGCAGACTTTTCAATAATCGTAATTTGGAAAAATAATTATGTTACTCTGTAGAATTTTATTATATGTGGAGCAAAATAATCAACTGCATTCTACTGCATTCCCTTTAGGAGCATGCTTAGTACTCTAAAATAAACAACTTTTGGTGGAGACTTGCAAAACCGCAAAAAAAAAAGCTTTTTTTTATACTCCGTCGTTATTTACGTACGTTTTACCTACCTGTGGTAAATTAATTCTTAAGGAAATGCGGTTAATTATATTATGCACCCTGTATGTAGGAAAACCACGAATAATGCAAACACAATTTACAAAAATGTATATAATCAAGCGATGTTCCTTGAAAATAATGAGTATGTTTTCGACACAATAAGAATGTGATTAGTTAAATACCTATTAAGAATTGGTTTTCCCCTTACTAATACAGATCTTCGAAAATCCTTTTAGTCATGTGAACTTGTGTATCATAATTGGCTATAATTAAAACCGGTAATTGCGACTAGTGATGGGTCTGCTGATTATTGAAATATTCATTATAATGTGCCAGGTGTATTGCAGCCGCACTGTCTCAACCCAATCGGGTAAACCGCTCGGACTGGCTACAAACTTTTTGTTCTTTGCTGTGCAATTTATATACCGGTCTAGTGCATACAACAGTGAAACTGTGATGTTGATGGGACGATAAACACAAATCAGTCGAAACGAACGTCTTTACTTGACCACGTATAAGTTATACAGCATTACCAGCATTACTATACCCTGCCGCTCTCTCGTATGCCCCTGTCCTCTGAAACTGGAACAGTTTGTATGTCGCCGCACGCACACTCTTACGTTCTACACAAATATTATAGTTTATTAAACTAGGTAACGACGCGACATTTTTATATGAAATGGTCTGGGTAGACTCGTCTTTGGACATTGGTAGGGAAACTTTTTGACGTGACAACGTCTTATAATTCGATGGAGTCGGCTGCACGCGAAAAAACATGACTCATGCGGCGTTACCTCGCTCTGAGGCGTTTCATTAAAATTTTCTTTTGAAAAATGCAAACACTTATGACGTTGTCACGTTCAACTATCGTCAGTAAAACGACTTTACAGACAATCGATTTTTTTTATGTCACGTCGGGTGCCAATCAAGCATTAGGCCTGTATAATGTAAAGCGGTTACCATGGTGTATAGACGTTTGGAATACAATTAATATTGCTCGCAGTCTGGCAGTTCTGCTAACACAGTGTTACAGACACAACACTTATACAATACATATTATTTTTATCTTATGTTTATGACGTAACAGTTACAATAGTCAACGTAGATATTATTGTCTCATGCATATCAAAAAGGAATAAATTCAATATATGTTTGTAAATATTTTACGCAGGTCGTCCATAAACTATGTACTTAAATGAATGATTTCGATTCTTGAAATTATTCTTGAAAACATATCTCTATACGTAGTATAAAACGAAGAGGGCATCTGACTGTTACTTGACACGATAACTACTCCTCAACCACTTGGATTTTGATATGATCTTCGATATCATTTGTCTTACTGATGTTTATGTGTAAGTATTAGCTGACCTGGCAAACGTTGTTCTGCCACATAAAATATTCCTAGCGGTTTGAAACCTACCGACCTATTCTCATACGAACCAAATATACATAAAAAAATGTAAAAATCATCACAAACAGCGTAACACGAGAACTTTATATGTATAGATAATAATATTATCCCACTCGCGCGAAGCCGAATCGGGTCGATAGTTGATTATAAGCTTGTACAAATACGCGCAATGTAATTACTTAGTTTGAGTTAATGAAACCATAAAATTGCATACAGACTATTTTATTACTGTCAATCATTATGAAATACAATATAATAGAGCTATTACATCGAGTATTGTTTTATCTAATCTGTGACGAAACAGTGTTACACGTCACCGTCCCACGCACGCTTCAGTGTAGGCCATGTAAACGAGTGTTGTTTTTTTTCTATTTTAGCACGATTATTATGTGCGTGTGGCCCACTGCACGATTTCAAACACGAATGTGGCACAGTCGCTGTTTTGTAAGTACAATTATTACTCAATCGTTGTAACTACGTGAGTCTATTGCAGTTTAATTAGACAATGACACTCACGGAATGGGCGGAGATATGAATAATTTAACATTATCCTTGAGAACTACCTATAAATTCCTGTTTTGTGAAATTTGTCTTTGAGAGACTGGTCGAAACTTCTTGCTAAATATGTAGATAGAACGCGCGCGCCCCGGTCTAATTTACTATTAGTTTGCTTATTTTGAGATGCTGCGATGGTAGCGGATGTGATGGCTAGCAAGCGGCATTTTATGTTGCAAGTGCCTGTAGGGTACGCTCACCGCTTCACATCAGGCTTGCCGTATGCTTGTTTTCCACCTAACGTAGTATGACAGAATAAATAATAGTACCACCGTAGCAATATATAAAATAAATAGTGCGTATAATTTAAAAATTATATTGACCTATAAATAGTTTTTGTGTTTTTCGTTAATATGAAATGTAATGAAATTATTTATTCAGCCATTGGGCCCTTGTCACTTAGACACGTGTTACACTTTTTATAAATAATTCTTACTTTTCTTATTTTTTCGTATTTTTTAATATCTATTAGCATTTCAGCATTGACCATTGACGAAGAAGAAAATGCTCAAAGAAACTTGCCAAATAAGGCCAATATAAGACTTTTTTATCAAGGAGATTTTTTGTTCATTTTCAACCAATGTTTATCTTTAAATGTTTGTCGTTTATACTAAACAAGACAGTACAAATAATTATTAATTAAACACAATGGTGAAACTTAATCATTATGAAGGGGTCTTTACAATAATTACGTACCAGCTAGCCTATACGTACAACGTAGCATGCCCTTTATTCACAACATCAGGAAATACAGAAAGAGCTTCCTGATCAAGGCGGCACACAAGCCTGCAATCGGCCTTTCATACTTTCGATGTTGATAATCCATTCAGAAACATTCTTAATGTTTACAAACCCGGCAGTAATCAGAGGTCGTCATTTCGAGGTGATCGGTGAAGTGCCCTTTTGAAATTATGGTTACACCATAAAGGGAAGCTGGCTCTGAGGCGGTATTGATACCAGAATAAGGGGTATTAAAACGAGATATTTCTTGCAAATAGCTTTTTTTACTTCATTTTATTAACTTAATTTTTATGATTAAGCTTGTCATGTTAAGTAGACACAAACACTATCGTAGTATTTATGCAATGGCTACTATGACTCCGAGGCTCGCGGGTTCGATGCTTGCATAAGACAAAACATTTGTATGCACGAACATAACGTCTCTTGTCTTAACCCATATTCACACTCCGGCCACTCCACACAAATATCGAGTCGTTTACTAATAAACAATGGCGTCTGTGCAGAGCGTGAATGAGCGTGTGTGCATGCGGCGTCATACAAATTCCAGAATCCTCTCAAAGGGGAGGTGAGGTCGACACGAGAGAGCGGCAGGGAGTGGCCATATTGTACGTAGTACTATTACTTATACTGTGCATAGTACAAGTTTTTCCTAGTTTGTATGTGGTGTGTATTTTGAAAATTTTTTTATTATTACAAAATTATTATATAAAAAAAATCAAAATATTTTATTTTTATTTTCGCATGTTACAATTAACATTCATGATTTAAAGCGAGTACCTGTAAATATTAGTTTATTCCAATATTATTGTATCATCTAATAATTATAATTATTCTTGAGGTCATCAAGGGTTATATTTTAAAAAAATCTAAGATTGCGAGATGTAGAGAAATTCGAGACCTTGGTATAGTCTGTGACAGCAAGCTGCTAATTGACAAGTACATAGATCATATTGTTAAAAAGACATCCAAAGCTTTAGGTTTTATTATGAGAAGTACGTTAGATTTCAGTTCAATTAAGCCTATATAATGGCTAAATAGGCTGGTGATAAATCACTTTGACAAATTACACACATTAATAACATCTGTTTAAATGTTACCCTATTCATTACAAATAAAATTTATACCTTTGAGACCCTTGGACCGTGAGGTCAGGCCGCGCACGGGCTCTTTAGGGAGCTCAGCAAGCGCCTTCGGTAAGCAACTGGCGATCGCCACAGTTTTGTTTCAGCAGGAAGTTTTATCTTTATATCTTTGGCAATTCAACGCGGGAATGCTTTATATGTCATGGGCACTTTGCTTAGGAGACCCAGCTTTTTAGAATAGTTTTTAGGTTAGGGATAGATAAATGAAATAACGAGCCTATGACGTCACCTCGTATTAAGTGTCGTAATGTGGATTCCAAATCTGTGAGGCATATTCTAGGTGACTTTACGTAACTACACCTGGACCAGGTACCAGGTATAAAAATCTTGTATTGGAGGCATACAAAAACGATTTTTACGATACCTCGACTTTAAAGCCCATCAAATATCTGTAGGTATACCGTTGTAAGCGTTACCATTTCCTACCTCTAGAGCTATGACGTCAAGTGAGCGATCTTTGCCTTTTTTTTATATTACCTCCATGGTTTTACTGATATAACCAACGGATCCGTAGATAGTCCTGAATAAAATTGTTATTGAAAGTCGGCTTACATTGTAGTGGACCTCGTATGAGACAACGTGTTAGTTAGTGTTTTCATGCCACCTGGGGCCCAACCATATATTATTCTGTGGCCCAACCGCCGAATCTGAAGCCGAATGCCATCAGATTTTTTGATTGCCAAAATCAAACTTCATCTTATATTTGCCGTAATTGGGCTTACCTTAGCTGGTAGAAACACCAGAGCTCTACCGACTACGCTGAAAATGTTGTGTCATTAACTTTAATTTAAGGCCTATTTTTGGAATAAAAAATTTCGATAGTAATCGGCTTCAGCTGAGGCGGTAGGGCCCCAGGGCAGGCAAATTATAGACCTAACTCATTTATACCTCGGACATCAACAGTAATTAATAATTCGGTTCTAGATACTGACCTGTTTTGCACTAGCTACAAATAATATAAAGAGCAATACAGCCAACAGCTTCTTTACAGCAGCACAGACGATGCAATCACGGTTTACTTCTTGTTGCGTCTATATATTTTTACTTTTGTTTTGTCTTATGTAACCGTTCTTATATTTCTATACATAGGTGGAGGTTTTTGGCAAATTGATATTTATTGTAATCGTGCATGTAACTATTGAGCTGTAAGACTCCCAAATATAAACAAATAAATAAATAACTAACAATTGTATTTAGGTAGGTAAGTACTGACATGCTGCGATAAAGGTTAGTCCAGTTGCAATAATAAATATATATCTCCAATGTAATATAATTTTGCACTTTCGCGCTTTGTATGTAGTAGCTTAATATATTGTATAAGCAATCCCCAACTAAGGAAATCGTGGAGTCGTGATATGACTATGCATGTGTGAATGAGCGATTGTATGATCTCATAGATGCTTATCCTTATAGGAAATGTGCACGACCTGAAACTATTGTTATTTACTATCTGCAATGTGTAAATATTAATATATTATTATAGTCTGTGTGTGTGTATTAATAATTTAAACATTAATACCTTCTTACGTTAATATTGTAATAATATTACGTTATTAATGCGTTATTTGTAACGCAGTCAATCTCAGGATGCCCCAACACTATCCAACGATCGATTAGTAAGATAGATTTAGCTATGGTCGATAACACGTTCAATTATCGTTCGACGATTGACCGATCATAGATTGATGATTTTTCGGCCGGAGATAGGCTGCGCGGCGATGCTTCGCAGCCGGGACAATCGACGTCAAGTGATATAAGTAGATTGACAGAGATTACTCACCTCCCCTACAACCTCACAAATTTTACCGTTTTTAAACGGTTTTATTTAGCTCACCCCGTTTGTTTTATTATTTATTATTTATTCTTGGGTCAAATCTAGTAATTGAAATTTGACCCCCTTCCTGTTGACAGATTGATCTGAAATTTGGTATACACCTTTAGTTCTGGTGACAATACAATTAAATAAATTCTGTTTCATTGTAAATCCAAGATGGCCGCCGCTACAAAATGGCGGTTTACAAATTTTGTCACGACTACCTCAATATGGGTATCGAATGAAAGGGCTTGACTAGTAGAACACAGTTCACATGAAAAAAAATGAAAATCCAAGATGGCTGCCGCTACAAAATGGCGGTATACAAATTTTGTCACGACTACCTCAATATGGGTATCAAATGAAAAGGCTTGACTAGAAGAATACAGTTCACATGAAAAAAAAATGAAAATCCAAGATGGCCGCCTCTACAAAATGGCGATTTACAAATTTTGTCACGACTACCTCAATATGGGTATCAAATGAAAGGGCTTAACTAGTAGAACACAGTTCACGATGAATATTATAAAATCCAAGATGGCCGTCAACAAAATGGCCGGTTGGCGCGGTTACATATCGTCTCAATTTTCAATATGGGTATCATTTGATACCCATTTTTTCAATATGGGTATTCATTTGAATACAAGACAAATTTAAAAGTAAAAAAATTATGACAAAAGTCAAATCTAAACTTAATAGAACGAGAAGTACTATGTAATGAAATTAGAAACTAAAAACTTGAAAATAAAAATTATGTAAAAAAAACTTTTAATTTAAACGGTTTTATTGAAAATAGTGTACTAAAAGCTAAAAAATAATTCGGTAGGTCGGAGGTTTCAGTCATCACACCCCTCTCCCTCATCAGTCTAAGGCATTGATCAGACAAAATAATAAAATCGTTGGGCCCGTGTTTCCATCCAGTCAACTCAGTTTACGCTACGCCCAACGATTTTATTATTTTGTCTGATCAATGCCTTAGACTGATGAGGGAGAGGGGTGTGATGACTGAAACCTCCGACCTACCGAATTATTTTTTAGCTTTTAGTACACTATTTTCAATAAAACCGTTTAAATTAAAAGTTTTTTTTACATAATTTTTATATAATATTAAAAGCCCAACCTCACAAACTAAGTATAGATTTACTGCGTGTATGGTAATTAACTCATGGACACTATGGACGAATTTTACCTGCGTGTCAAAAAGTATTAATTAGATATGTAGGTAATTTGTCTATAGTTGAAAACTGTGAAATCATAGCAAATAGTAACAAGCTACCTAAATACCTACTGGTTGCAGTCCGAATGCTTTCACAAAACGACAAGCAGCGCCCGCGCCCGCTCCGCCCGCATTCGGTATTACGTTGTTCTAGTTGCATAGTCCATTATGCAACGTATAGGTAAAGTGCATCAACACCAAAACTTAGCCTCTTCTATTAACTTTACATACTACATACATAAAAAAGGTACATAAGGACGATATACCTTTTTTATACTATTATGGTGGGAAACAAGCATACGGCCCGCCTGATGGTAAGCGGTCACCGCATGCAAAGGCATCACTCGCGCGTAGCCGACCTTGTAAAAACCTCTTTAAACCTCATGTATTTTCACCTTTTGTTACTAATTGTTTTAAGACAGTCAAAAAAGAATTAGCCAAAATCTAGGTACTTTCAATTCTGTTGGTAGATCAACGCAAAGCTCCTTTTAAAAACCACGCGAAAACAATGACAAAATAATAATACTATAATGTGTATTTACACCTAAATAGTCACTTTTATCTCGTTTATCTGAAACATCCTTTTGAATTTGCTTACACAGATATCGGGATTTTGAAGAACCGCTGAGCTTTGCATCATTTCTACGTCGTTTGTACAAAATGAGAGACATTTCTATAGACTTCATTCATATTCATCGAAAAGTCATTTGGAATTCCTTTGTTTGTTATGTAATAAATATCATAGTTGCCTACCTATTGTTTCGTTAGTCGCGACTCGCGACGCTTCTATGAAATAACGTTACAAAAATATCTGAGGAATGAAACTTCCTTTGTTAGAACAGTAGTTATTTTTATAGTCTTTTTGTTTTATTGGTGATGTGTAAAGTTAACTGAACGCTCGCGAATGTTTTTCAAATCAATGTCGATATCTCAGCAACAATGGCACGGGTCACAATGTCAAAAAAACAAGTGACCTGTAGGTACAATTTTTATCAAATTCGGATAAGCGGTTCGCGAGTAATTGCGAGATATTTATTTTCACGCTAGTTTGAAGTTCAACGCTAGTGTTAAGAGGCCCTTAACGTCAATGTCTCAAAAACCACTGTTTGTTCCTTGCCCAAAAATTGTATTTCCATTCAAATTTTATCAAAATTGGAGCAACGTTTCGAAAGTTATCGACACAAACTCACATACAAATACAAAAACTGATTCTTACACTGATTTTGCCGTAACTTGTTTTTGACTTTGTCACGCTCTAATAATTGACAACAGTCTAAGAGAACACAGGTTTGTGCGTTTACCACTAAAAAGTCCCCATTCGTCGTAGTTCCTAGTTTGGAAGGTACTCCCCTTAGTGTTAGAACTAGCATTGCCATCTTGGGTGTCGACATATCGAGTGATGTTCAGTTTCGCGGTCCCTTGGAATGCAAGGCCAAACTGACTTCTAGGAAGATTGGTGTCATTAGTAAAGCCAGGCGGTATTTTACACCCCGACACCGCCTTCAACTATACAAAGCCCAGGTTCGACTCCACATGGAGTACTGTTCGCATTTCTTGCTCCATTTGACTGCATACAACGAAGAGCAGCTCGAATCGTCGGTGACCCAATGATCTCGGATCGATTGGACTCTCTCTCTACACGCAGAGATGTAGCGTCTCTTTGCGTTCTATACAAATTATATCACGGGGAGTGCTCGGATGAGCTGTTTGATTTGATACCTGCCATTGAATTCCACTATCGTACAACTCGCCATAAATTAAAATTCCATCCATATCGTCTTATAATTGGAGATCTACTACAGTACGTTTCCTAAGACATTTTATACCACGAACAGTGAAACTGTAGAATCAACTTCCCTCAGCGGTATTGCCGAACAACTACGACATGGGTGCCTTCAAGAACAGAGTTTTCATTTTTCTTAAAAAGCTGGCAACGGATCAGCGACCCCTTGGTGTCGCTGGTTTCCATGGGCGGTGGTGATTGCTTTCCACCAGGTAAGCCACATGCACGTTTGCCCAAAAAAAAATTATATAATAAGCTCGCAAATTAATGTATAAAGATCGAACCTAAGATCCTTGGTGACACAATAGCCATATACCTATTCGACAACCAGTATAGTCAGTAAAAAAGTGGGTGAGGCTAAATCATGAAATGTACGAGAATACGTTATATGCACTAAAATTATCTCAAAATGGCAGCGCGTCCCCCGCACACGATGTTCAATAGTCCTTACTTAGCGGAATAAAGTATTTAATCCTTCATCTATCCAGTGGTGTGATTGTATTTTGGGTGGACATGATAGATATGTAGCTGTACCGCCAAACTGTAACCCCCGATATTGTTATCATTATATGGAAGCAATTTTAAAGAAGAATTTACGTCGAAACAAAAACAATATCTGAATATGAATATTAAATAATGTTTAGTCAGAACATCAGGAGCTAAGACTTCTCATTACACCACGGTTGTTTGCACACAATGTATTGTATTTCCAAGCGCCATAACTTTTGGAGTAAGCACTACGTGACCGTCACTTGACACTGACCCATCATAATGGGTAACGTTACTGATATCATTCATTAGAATACGGTTCCGTATCATGAATAACGTCATTGTAATACGAAATACGAGCTGCGTGGAGATTACAATAACATTATATTATGTGCGAACATATTTTGCTGCGATTGGTGAATTTACAACCGTTAATAATTGCGATACGAGTACAGCAGGTCTAAAATTACTACTCATTTTTCTTAAAAGTTCTCATGGAAATGCTGTTAAGGAGTATTTTATTTCGTTTAATAATAAAGCCACAGAAAACATTTCAACAAAATTTATACCGCCATTGTTGTTTCAATTTACATTTCGTTTTGTGATATATTAATCGGTTGTTCAACATCCAGATATAAATTTAACATATAATTTTAATTTACCGTTTTGACAAGTGATATGTTGACAAAATAACTTTTGACTTAAACCTAGACTGTACTACTCTACTATTTTATGTGTTATTAAATTGTTTTTAGATTTAATTAATATTTGTGCGCCTGCAAGCAGGCTGATTACATTGACTACATAGTTTAAGACCTATATTATATATTAGTGTACTCATTGCATATAAATGATGATTATCTACTATATAAAAATAAGTCGGGTTTTCCTTCCTGACGCTATAACTCCAGAACGCACGAACCGATTTCCACGGTTTTGCATTCGTTGGAAAGGTCTCGGGTTCCGTGAGGTTTATAGCAAAGAAAATTCTGGAAAAATTTGAAAAGAAAAGCGGGAAAATCTTTATTCACATACAGCGCCATCTGGTGGCGAAACGGAGTTCGCCGGGTTTGCTAGTGATTAATATAAATCTCGTGTCACGGTGTTTGTGGCCGCACTACTCCGAAATGGCTCGACCTATTTATATATATATTTTTTATGTATATTTGGTAGGTATGAGAATAGGTCGAAAAGTATGTTTTATACCGGTAGATGATAGCATTTATGTACATATGGCAGAACAACGTTTGATACGTTTAGATAGTTGGTATCTTACATTTCTTACTAATATTATAAAGAGGTATAGTTTATGATTTTGTGAAGTTGTTGGGGGTCATTTCTGATCCTACTGAATCGATTTTGAAAATTATTTTACCAATAGAAAGCCACGTTATTTGTGGGTGTCATAGGCTATATATTAGTAACCCGAATAATATTTAAAAATAGAATTTTTCGTAAAATTGTTTACCGCCCAACGAAGTGGGCACAGGTCAGCTATATTACATATATTTTCATTTTATACATTATTTATTATAATATTTTCTTCACATATCATAGTGGTAGGTAACCCTTGACAGACTTATTTAATCTTTCAGGCATTTTATGGTTGATTTGAATAGATCCTGAATGGGATTAGTCCGACATTGTACATTCTAATACTGTGTTCACATATACACATAATGCGTTTGTTATTTATTGCATGTCCATTAAAGTTTCCATAACAACAACTTTTCTGTTCGTGCGTACGAACGTGTGATAAATATGAGTTTGTTTAAACTCGCTAATCTCTAAAACTACCAGACGGATTTGAAAAAAATATTTTGTATTTGGTAGCCGATTGAATAAGATATAAAGGCTATGGAATAGAGCGTGTGAAACCACGGCGCGAAACTAGTTTCTTATAGAATAAATGTATGATATTATCTTACAACTGCCCAAAAAAGGAGTACCTATATTTCTTTAATACCAATAGAGTGTCAAATAAGCATACGATCCGCCTGATGGAAAGCAGTCATCGTAGCCTGTGGATGCTTGCGACACCAGAGGTATCACTCACGTGTTACCGGCCCTACAAAAACCGCTTAACGCCCGTCTTGAAAATTACCATACTGTAGTCTCCTGGAAAAACCATGGCAGGGAATTCATTCCACAACCTGACAGCTCGGGACCAGTGAGTTATTATTAGTTCAATGCTCGGGACAGCAAAATTCTACATATATGTTTTCAGGGTTTATTTATTCATGTTTGTGAGTTTTTTTACCATATATTCTAAACGCCTGCACGGAAATGAATGTGGTATCGTTAGAATTAAGTACCTACAATTCTTCCGGGTAAGTAACTAAGTTTCGTTCAGTGATGTTATTTTTGGTTTCGTTATTCCAAATATATTGTACTTTTATGCCCTTTTATCATACTAGATTAAATGGCATCACCGTAGTTTAATTGTTTTTTTTTTCAACTTCGTCGGGCGACAGACGCAATATGAACAAACATGAACTCAGCAACTCCTTTTTTGGTGACCTCACTCACTCGCAGGAACACAACAACCCTCAAGGGAATTGTTATTATTGTTAAAGGCTGCGGTATTCTGTGAGGTGGAGGTGGTACTTCTCCTCTAGCTGAAGCTCGATAAAAAAATAAAACTAAATCGAACTTACTATTCAGAGACTGGCCCTTCCATTCAGATTACTTGCAATTGTAATCTGTACTTATTTCAGCATCAGAATTCCTAATGAATAATATTCAATTCATTAGGAATTCTGATGCTGAAGAATTCTATCAGCTTTTTTTATACCACTAGAGTGGTAAACCAGCGTACGATCCGCCTAATGGAAAGCAGTCATCGTAGTTTATGAACGCCTGTGACACCAGAGGCATCATTCACGCGTTGTCGACCATGCAAAACCGCTTAACGCTTTTCTTGAAAACCATAGGGTTTTCAGGGGTTCTCAGGACTACAGCAGGACTACAGTATGCAGTAGTCCTGAGAAAACCATGGCAGGGAGTTCACAACCTGACAACTCTAAGTGAAAAACTTCTCTGGAACCGTACAGTATGCTCACATTTTGGTTCCAACGTTGGTTATCGACTAATATAAACTGTAAATCGATTTTCAGAATCAATAAAACCGACCAGAATAATTTTCAGCTCACGCAGTTGATCCACGTGTCAGAATTTGTTTTTGACTTTTAAATTCACTTCGTAGCAATCGAATAATTTTGAAGTGAAAACTTCTTTAGCGGCGTTGTTGGATTGGTTGGACTTTTTGGGACGGGTAAAAAATGTTAAACTCGCGTCAGGACTCAGGACACGTGGCTTGATCGAAAATTCGTGAGACGAAGGAAGCGTAGACTGCCGGCGCGGCGTAGGAGAGGAAGTGATATCCTCTCTTTCTATCGCGTCGCGCGATGAAAATGTATGCCCGCTCCTGCTATTTATTTTTAATGTAATATAAATTGTCATGTTTGTGTACGACAGCGCAATAAATGAATATTATGTTTAACCACATAAATGATAGTACTTATAAACTGGTATATAACGTAATTCGTGCGAAATTATTCCCTAACCATTCCAAAATATTTAAAAATGCACAACGTTAATGTTCAAGTTTTCACTTCTGCCGGCAGTCCCGGAGTGCAACCCGTTATTATTATTTTTTTTAAATTAATTCTTGATACGTCAAATACCTATAAAGTTATTACTAATATTTTTTTATTAATGTTCAAAACAAACACCAGTAAAGTTCATAATTATAATAATCCGAAGTGGCAGCTTACAACCGCCTAATTAAATACCGGAAACTAAGATTATAGGTCACCGTTATTCCACATAGTATATGTTATGTTATCAGGTCTAATTATAGAATGAAAAAGTAATTACGTTTTCATGCGACAAGTCAAAACAAAACTTATGGGCAGACATTCAGAGTCCAATTTAATCTAGCCTAGTCTAGTCAGAGAGGCAGATGCGGCAAGGGAGTGTCTTTAAATTTCATTACAAACCTCGTTGACAACCCTTATTCATCCCACTGCTGGAAAACGTTTCTCCCCTTAATCGAAGAGGTTTAGAGCATATTCCACCACGCTGCTCAACTACGGGTTGGCCGAGGCCAGTATTTTCAAGCCGCCTAAATGCCACTGACTTGGTTTAACGCCTGTCATCTGATGACAACAGCCGGGAGCAACGCCTTAACGTGCCCTCCGAAGCACGGAGGAACTCGGGATAAATTAACCCATCCATGGACAGGGTACAGTCGACGTTGTTTAACTTGCGTGTTAGGTTAGACTGACATGTGCCACGACGCCATTGAGCTCCTCGATTAAAAACCTTCTGATGTCATAAATAATAACGTTCCGCCCTGACTTATTTTTTAAACTACGTCTATTGGAAAACAAGCATACGGCCCGCATGATGTGAAGCGATAAACCATATTGCTATGGTAACACTCGCAAAATGAAATATCGCTCACGCATTGCCGTCCATGCTGACAATGCATCAAGCTGGGCTACTCCATCCTTCCGGGACATATCACTCACTCGGAGGAATATAACAACCCTCAAGGAATTTTCTGGCTTGGAATTCTGTGAGGTGACGGTAACTCTTCAGCTTATTAGTACGCTGCCCTACCTCCCTTTTGCCAAAGTCTCATTTGTAAATCTGATGAATTACTTACACCCCGCTGCTTAAGAGCCACTTACACCCACTTACTCCAGGATAATTAATTATAAATATGAAAACCTTACGCAAGACATTATCTAAATGATAGTCAAAACCACAACAAAATCCGTCGAGCAGCTTAGGAAGAGTTAACCGTTAATTTGAATAAACAGACAGATATACACGGACGTGTGTCTGTCGGTTTATTACATTTTCACGACTAAACGGCTGAACCAATTTGAACGGAGTTTAGATTAGTAGCAAATAATTACATAAAGTTGGGGTGTAAGTGGTTCTTCAACAACTTTGAACCAAAGTCTCACCTACATCTGCTGACTGACAGAAGAGGCTCTGGCGAAAAGAGAGGTAGGGCCTAGTGTATTTCTTAAGCTGCCCGATTGGGGAAGTACCTCCACCTCACAGAATACCGCAGCCAAATAACAATTCCCTTGAGGGTTGTTGTGTTCCTGCGACTGAGTGAGGTCACCAGAAAGGAAGGAGTTGCTGGTTGGTAGCGTGGGTGGCAGCGCGCTAGCGATATTTTATGTTGCGAGCGTTAATATGGCTACGGTAACCGCTACACATCAGGTGGGCCGTATGCTTGACTGTCACCCGAGCGACGTAGTATAAAAGAAAAAAAGTTATGAGATTTGATTGTAATCCCTTAGGCTACTTTTTGGTGAGATACTCCCGACATTCATGTCGGCGAAGCCTCGGGCGGAAGCTACTAATATAATAAAATCGTAAACGAATCGTGTATAAGTGCTTAGTGCGAGTTTTTTGTTTTTGGCAACGTAACCTATCAAATCGAGAAGAACTCTCATGTTGTGAATTTATAAGACGATACAATATGAAACTTTTGAGAAAAAGTTTCATATTGTGAATTTACCAGACGCGTGTTACATGTCCAAATTAGCCGGGTTACTCACTTCAAAATGTGAACAAGTACAAAACAAATCACATAATTTTAATATGTAAAACGCGTCGTATAAATTCACAATATGAGAGTTTTTCTCTATTTGCTCGGTTTGTTTGCGTTGAAATGATCGAACGCGAACAAGAAATTTCGCGCTAAGCACTCAGTACTATATCTTATTCTGTACCTTATTATAGTGTACACACTAAACAAACTTATACATATTGTACTCTCTCTTAATTCACGGGTCAAGCCCGGTCATTTGATAGGCATACGCGGGGATATAGATCCAACACGTAGAGGCCCCTTTGAGAAGTTTGATGTAATGTTGTACGCCCGCCGTGACCCGCTCCAGGATATGTCAATGGAACGACGTACCCATGAGCAGGTCTCGGCAGGCGTTGAGACTATTGCGAAGTGTGATGGAAAATAAATGGGCTATGGAGATGAGATCTAGGTGAACTTAATACCGGGCTATTACAGAAGAGGGACGGACGCCTGCCATAACTGCTTTTATTGCTAGTTATTTGCGGCAGGCGGTGGCTTGCCACTCACTAGATGGGCCCCCGAAATGCCAGGAAAACGGCCGGGAGCAACACCGGTGTGAGTGACTCAGGGATGTCGAGAGATGTGCTGCGCTTTCTCCGAAGTTACTCGCGGCGTGATGCCCTTTAACACTTCCACCCCTGGAGCATATAGCTCTAGCGGCTCCTCTCTGGACGGCCAATGAAGGCAAGCCAGAGCTGAGAGTCCTGCGGGCCTTCTTGTGTTTATATATTGTACTTATTATTATTGAGGCCAAACCGTAGTTTTTAAAGATTTTATATATTCATTGATTTCTATGTGCGTTTGAGCATGCTAATCTCAAAAATTGCTTAACCGATTTGAATGAGTTTTTCACATATATGTTGTGGCAAACTTCGACTGTTTATTTCTTTACAGTTCACAAGCAAACAAGTCAAGTAAAATAATTTCGGCCCTACACAGCTAGTAAATTAATATAAGTGTGAGTATAACATAGTACAGTACTAAATTGTAGTTCAGAATTGTTATTGCCTTAGATTTTGCGTTTTTCTGAATGCGTTGTCTGGGCCGCAGTGTGCCCAAGGGCCACTGCATGTCCTAAGACTTCTCTGAACATCAGATCAATTTCGATTCCCGTAAGCCTGTGTGCAACATAGCGCATAACACTAAAACCGTCAAACGGGTTTGCAACGAACGAATGCCATAATAAAAAGTTGTTCGAGACTCGAGGGACGCGGACGACGGACGGGGCAAGTATCCCGGTGCGGACATGTTCATAAGCGGAGCGGGTGAGTTAACATGCTAAGCTTTAACTATACCTAGTTAGAGTATCTGCTTAACTAAAAAAAATATAACTAAACTAGTAAGTTTTTCACATCAGGTGGGCTGTTTGAGGTATTAGTATTTATGAGGTTGTGCCGAAGTTTCCCGAATGCTGCCCAGCCCAGTCGAATGCGTCTATCGATCTCTTTGGTGAAGATTACCGCGGCCAAGCTGTATGACTTGTCCTAGGTAGACGTAGTTTTTAACCACTTATAAATAAATAAATATTTCTGGACAATTTACACAGTCCCAAAATAAGCGCAAAGCTTGTGTTAAGGTACTAGACAACTGATAAATGTACTTAAATACATTTTTCTTTGTAAATACATATCTATATTACATAGAAAACACCCAGACCAAGACAAACAGAGATGTTCATGCACACAAATGTTTGACTTGTGCGGAAATCGAACCCGCGACCTCGGAGTCAACGTGGCCATTGCTAACCATTCGACCACCGAGCTCGTCAATGCCGCATTTTGTACTACCACCGGCCTGGGATAAAGTATTCATTACATATACATGATTTTCTCCAAATTCATCCCCAGCGCCACGGCTCGAGAAGCGTCATTCGTTTAGCATCCTCCAGCTATTCAGCCATTATGACCGCGTCATCGGCGTGAGTTATATCCTCCGTCGACATTGATGCACCATGTTTTCCAGTCCTACGTCTCGAATTCTTCTTCTAGCTGTTTTATGAGGCTTAGACGGTTGATCGTGGAAGCGAACAGTCTATAAAAACATCTCAACGCCTCAATATAACGGTGGTCTACTTGACATCGCTGGAAGGAGTCCAGGCCAGACCAAGTTTCGATTCAGTCGAAGGCTTTTACGGAGTAGTCCACAAAAGCCATACAGAACGGCAAATTGTACTCTGTGGTTTTCTGCACAATCTGCCGCAATGTATGTATATGGTCTACTGTACTGTATCCTTTACGAAACTCAGCCTGATCTGGTGATCTTCGAACGAGACGATTCAAGACGTATCATTAAAAAATTAAAAATAAATAAAAAAGTCCAGTGAAGGTAAACAACAAATTTAATTGTAGGTGTGTGCTGCAGCAATACAAATGGCACATATCTGTTCTAGTGCTAAACTAGACGCGGAAATGAATGAAATATGTTGAAAATTAATAAAGCGCATTTTTTTTTCATTTGAATGTATCTAGTCCACTTCCAAGACACGCTCAGGAGTCTTTTCTGTGCACTGGGCCAGACACAGCGGGCGCGGGTGGCGGACATCTCGATCGGTCGAACTGGAACCAGCTCTAAAATTGCCACTTTTTGTTCGACACTCAAGCCATTTATTTTTTAAAACTTCCACGCCAAAATCTATACCTACAAATTTATATCGCAGGTAATTTTGGCAATTTTTCAAGTTATTTCTCTTATTTGCCTCTCAGATACAACTGTCACTGTCATATATAAATGTCTCTCACAATGCCAAGAGGGGAAGTCAAATTCCAAAGCTTCCTACTCCTACTAATTTCTTCTGATTAAATTCGTTGTGAGTTCCTAGGCGTAGTTTCACCCCCGTGTCTGCATTGGACTTCATTGTTTCTTATCTTTTTTGGTGCTCGCCGCTGTTAATCCTGGCTACACAGAAGACACAGCGGAGAGAATGTGTGGTTGTCCCGTTAAATAAATAATAATAATAATAAGTATTACTATACATATAATTGGATCCATATCCCCACGCACGCCTATCAAATGACCGGGCTTGACCCGTGATTTAAGAGAGATAATAATAAGTAAATATTTGTGGACAATTTACACAGCGCCATCTAGTCCCAAATTAAGCGCAAAGCTTGTGTTAAGGGTACTAGACAATTGATAAATGTACTTAAAAAAAACATTTTTTTTTTGTATATTATTTGTAATGCATAGAAAACACCCAGACCAAGTCAAAAAGACATGTTCATGCACACAAATGTTTGTCTTGTGCGGGAATCGAACCCGCGACCTCAAAGTCAAAGTGGCCATTGCTAACCATTCGACCACCGAGCTCTTCAAAAAAAAATATTTCTCTCTTCTCCATGCAAAAACTCGAAGAAAATGTCATATTTTCTTCGAGTTTTTTTTTTTTTGTATCACTTGTCAAAAGACACTGTTTTTTTATTCTTTGTAATCAATCAATACCTACATATAATAAAACAATAGGAACCGCGTGTCTGTACATTTGATAAAATTAACAAAAAATGGGTGTGGGCGATAAAAAAAAGAGTAACAGAACACAAAAAAGATTATTTTGATTTTTTTTGTCTGTCTGTCTGTCTGTCTGTATGTACTCGCTAATCTTTAAAACTACTGAACAGATTTTTACGCGGTTTTTACTAAAAGTTTAAGCTCATCCCTGAGCAACATATAGGCTTTGTTTCATCGAAATCTGATGTTAAAAGTTATCGTCATTTAAAGTTTAAAGAAAATATTTCTATGGGCGATTTTATAGTTACATAAAATAGCAAAACGGCGCCTCAAGAAATTTTTAAACGTGCTATGCGATGGTGCTATGGTTGTTTTTGTGAAAAGTATAAACACAAGCTGATTATATTGCTCCGTACTTAAGATGTTTTAATTCTTTTGTGATTTGTAAGTTACTGTTGTTGAATTTGTTAATTACTGATATACTTTGCTATGAAAATACGGACCTTCTGATCTTGCTTTGTGGATTGGTTAGATATATACCTACCTACATAAATTAATATTCTCCATACTTTTTTTTTCTTAATTATACGATTATGTTAAGTACTTGATTTCCTATCTATGGTCTTACCACGATAACTGATATTCACGCGGACGAAGTCGCGGGCAACCGCTAGTAATTAATAATTCAATATAATGAAACCCATGATGAGAAAGATGAAGTAATCTATCCTATCATAAGTTGTAAATGCATAATGCAAAGTACAATCATTGTGATCATCGTGACTTATATATATTAAACGAACAATTTTCTTATGTATTATCGCACCCCGGCGACTCCATACCAAAGGTCGTGTCGTTTACGACTACGTAAACAATGGCGTCTGTGCAGCGCGGAAATGAGAGTGTGTGTGCGGTGCAATACAAACTGTTTTAGATTCGTCTCGGAGAGGACACGAGAGAGCGGCAAGAAGTGGCCATACTGTACGTAGTACTATTACGTATACTGTGGTATTACGCAAAATTTTATACTATAATAGCTGATTTACAATTTAGCAAGCCGAGTTGAGTAGCCTTGTGGACTATCTGTTACCTGTTACCTGCCTGAGTTACCTGCCAAAGCCACCACGATTCGAGGTTCATAATATCCAAACCTTCTTACTTGCTGTAGGGTACTTGCACAGAATTTTTTTTAGTCTTTATACTATGTGGTAGGTCTGAGGATCACGGGCTCTCCCTTTATTGAGCCTAGAGCAACAAATTTGGGATTGTTTTCAACCGTCGTACAGAAAATTAAATGAAAATTCTTTATATTGCAAAAATAAGTCCACTAGACATATTTTTCATTACTTTCTCTCTTCCCTTTCATTATACCTTCAAGGGCGCCTCAAACTTCTATATTCGTAGCAACACACATAATTACAATTCGCGGCAGCCAACCAATAACCTGCCTTTACCTGTACTTTATATGATTGAGTTTAGTTTAAGTAATTTCTAGTGCCATTTCAACAAATAATCAAAAATAATCCATAAACACCTAGAAACTGAAAATTGTAAAGATAAATGGCGGCTCATATTTTGACGTCGTCGTCAACCCTTGTTCACCCCACTGCTAGGATATGGGTTTCCCCTCAATCAAAGGGGTTTAGAGCATACTCCACTACGCTGCTCAACTGCGGGTTGGCGGCAAATATTTAACAGCATATGTAAATCCACCAACAATATGCCAGGACAATCTCAGAAATGACTATGTTTACATGAGTGTTACATACAGGTTCGCAGCATTGATAAATTCGATCTTACTAAGTCCTAATTTTGGGGAAATTTAGTTTTTCTTAATAAATAAATAAAAATCGAGTAAGCGACTTAAATATAAAGGTGGTCCTTTCCCAGTCTTATGAATTACATTGTCTTATGAAACAGTAGTATATTGGTTTGGAAGTACATACTATTATAGTGCCACAAACTTATCTGACCCGGTGGCCAAATTTAGAACTAAAACCGCCATCTTGAAATGTTAGTATTGCCAGGTACAATTTATTTATTTACCACGTACAATACACATTCCATTGAGGTATATTTTTTAAATATCTTTTTCTATACATACAATAAAAAAAATCGTCAACGAGTTGTTTCTGTGCAATATTATAATTCTAATATTATATAATAGCTATGATCGCGACTTAACGTGATGCATTTTTAAAACTAATCAACTAAAAAATAGACGGAAATTGATATTTAATTGAAACACCATACATCACAATTAATCAGTATATCAATGCTATTATTTTAACAACGCATATATTTCTTTGATTTTAATATTTCCTCTAAAACGGGCGGCATTTCGTTTAATGGCAACACTTAAATCGATCGTACCGCCCCCGCCACCGGGCCAGATAAGTTTGTGGCACTGTATTTATACTGGGAATATAACTCGGTAAGTAAGGCCATTTGGATGAATTACTCAGATAAGAAATTGAATACATGTATTAGTATTATGTATTTATATCTCTGTATTTACTGATATTTTATTGAAAAATGCTATTTATCGTTTAGGCGGATTATTTTAAAGATATTTAAATTCGGGGGTTTAGGGGACTCGCGACCAAATTCGCAGGGGGTGCGTCTCGCTCGTAGGTTTGACAACTTCCAGCCACCGGAACATGCTGGGTTTCCTAAAGGCTACAGTTTGTGCTACAGTACCGTGGTCTACATTCATACTACATTCACTTCATTCTACATTCATTTTGGGGTGTAGTGGTTCATCAACACCTTTGAACTAAAGCCAACTTCACCTGCACGCGGTGCACCCTGCTGACTGACAAACGAAGCTCTGGCGAAAAGAGAGGTAGGGAGCGTAATTGTAAGCTACCCGACTGGGGAATTGTACCTCGATCTTACAGAATACCGCAGCCAAATAACAATTCCCTTGAGGGTTGTTGTGTTCCTGCGAGTGAGTGAGGTCATCAGAAAGGAAAGAGATACTACGTTGGCAGCGGGGGTGGCAGCGCGCGAGCGATATTTTATGTTGCGAGCGTTAATATGGCCACGGCAACCGCTTCACATCAGGCGGGCCGTATGCTTGTCTGCCACCCGACGTAGTATAAAAAAAAATACATTGTGGCAGATTGTACAAAAAAAAAAAATAGATAATGCTATTGAGTACAATCTGCCGTTATGTGTGGCGTTTGTGGATTATGAAAAGCCTTCGACTCAATCGAAACTTGGTCTGTTCTGGAATCCTTGCAGCGAGCCAGCGATGTCAAGTAGAAAAGTAATTAAATCCAAAACTTAATTAAAATTAATTATTAATTATTTGATTAATCCAAAAACTTATTTGCTTACGTTACTACAATGGTTTTATACAACGTCGGGTGGCAGTCAAGCATACGGCCCGCCTGATCGGAAGCAGTACCGTAGTAATATTAACGTTCGCAACATGAAATATAACGCAGCAACTCCTTCCTTTCTGCTGACCTTACTCACTCGCAGGAACACAACAACCCTCAAGGGAATTGTTATTTGGCTGCGGTATTCTGTGAGGTAGAGGTACTTCCCCAGTCGGGCAGCTTCCTTACTTACAAATACGCTACCCTCCCTTCTTTTGCCAGAGCCTCATTCGCTAGTCGGCAGGGTGCACCATGTGCAGGCTTTGGCTCTAAAGATCGAAGTGAGCTACTTACACCCTATTGTTGTAAAATACATAATCTAAAAGATATATCTATTTAGGGATAGTTCAAGGGTAATTCAAACCTCTTAGTCATTTGTTTTGACTGTTGAATGTCTTGTCAAATAAAAACGTAATAGCTATCGAATGAAAAAAATTGGAGAGAACAAGAAAAATTAAAATCCTATCACAATGTTATAATAAAGCACTTGTACCCTTCCACGTCATTACGACCGGTTTCGCCGCTAAGGCATTATCAAGGTATCAAACGGATGGTGTTTGTTTCTACAAAACATTTTTTTTTTTCAATCAACAATATCTACTGTTTAGGAGAATCCTATGTTTTTGCTGCCAGAGACAAAAAGAAAACTTAGTCTGGTTTGAAATGTGAAGTAATTATGTCAAAAGGATTTATTTCAAGGGTTTGGATTTGAATTAGGGCAGTAAACAATAATTTTGTTTTTCGTGAAAAAATACCATAATTATGAACTTATTAACCGTGAAAAGTCAGGCATAGACATTCTCTACGACATGCTTAAAACAGTTACTCTAATATAGGGCAATAATCTAGGGGAGGGGAGGAGCTTCTTCTTCTTCCTGGACCTTTGTTCACCACACTGCTGGGATACGGGTCACCCCTTCATCAAAGGGGTTTAGAGCATACTCCACCACGCTGCTCAACTACGCGTTAGCGGAGGCCAGTGTTTTCAAACCGCCTAAAGACCACTGACTTTGCTTCACGACTGTCATCTAACGACAACAGCCGGGACCGACAGCTTAATGTGCCTTCCGAAGCACAGAGGAGCTCGAGATAAATAAACCCATCCATAGACAGGCTACGGCAGACGTTACTAAACTTTTGTGTTCGATTAGACTGACACGCGCAACGACGCCATTCATTGATTTTGAACAACATTTTGAGAGATTGCAGCTTGTATGTCCGTAATCTTTGAAGTCACATCAAAAATGGTCAAAGTTGGACATGGCTCTTTAGCTTGATGTCCTTCGGCTAAAATTATTATAATGAAAGTTGGGTAAGTTTGTTAGAGCTTCTCGCGGAATAACCTGATATTACCAGGCGAAACTGGGACGGGCTTATAGAAGAAGGTCGAAATCTGTGGTCTCATCCTTATATTTGTACGAGCACCTAATGGAAATATCAAGTGAATATTTAATATCAACATTTGCATCTATACATATAATAAAACAGTAAAAATAATGTGTCTGTACATTGAAGATATTTACAAAAAAACAATTGGAGGCGATGGAGATATAGTAATAGAGTAAGAATTTAAAAAAAAATGTCTGTCTGTTTGTCTGTTTGTCTGTATGTCTGTATGTCTGTATGTCTGTATGTCTGTTTGTCTGTTTGTACACGCTAATCTCTGGAAGTACTGGACGGATTCGAATGAAACTTTTTTTGTTATATAGCTGTTAAGCCTGGGCAAAATATAGGGTATAATTGATTCTGGAAATTGGAACACCTGATGCAGCACCATAATGGTTCAGGTAAACTTTAACAGATATAAAAATGACGCCTTAGCAAAAGTTGTTCAGCCTGATGAGTATTTTCTGTTGAGGTATAAAAATCAAAGATTTGGAACACCTGATGCAGAACCTTAATGGTTCAGGTAAACTATAAGAAATATAAAAATGACGCCTTAGCAAAAGTTGTTCAGCCTGATGAGCATTTTCTGTTGAGGTATAAAAATCCAAGATTTGGAACAAATGATGCAGAACCTTAATGGTTCAGGTAAACTATAAGAAATATAAAAATGACGACTTAGCAAAAGTTGTTCAATCTGATGACCATTTTTTATTGAGGTATAAAAATCCAAGATTTGGAACACCTGATGCAGAACCATAATGGTTCAGGTAAACTATAAAAAATTTAAAAATGACTCCTTAGCAAAAGTTGTTCAGCCTGATGAGGATTTTTTGTTGAGGTATAAAAATCCAAAATTTGGAACACATGATGCAGAACAAAGTTAAATTTATTTGCATAAACAACACGTGTTTACAATAAATTATAGTTTAAAAAAAAAGTAAAAAAAAACACGCTATAATAGCAAATAGAACTAAAAAAGTTACTTAAAATAACAATAAATAGATTAACAAAATATTGAATGTATCGTAAAAAAAAACCGCGAGCTGCTACTTTTATTCTTACCTGCTACAAGTTAGACGCAATCATTTTATTTTATTTACAAAGGTAACGTGGTCTATTTAGTTTATTATAGACATGTACGCTAAAATTGAAATGGAACGATTGGTATATATTCGCACAAACCAGAAGAATATGTGCATTTGCGGGACGCTATGTAGCAAGATCAGAGTTTATTTGATTTGGTGGTGGAAAGTGTTTTAAGTAACGAGGGGAAACTGTTTTTCTTATATGCTCCAGGAGGGACTGGAAAACATACCTGACGAGAGCAATCCACGCTGAAATCAGGCGCCAAAATAAGATCTCGCAGCAGCATCGCCAGGCATTGCAGCCACATTATTACTAGGCGGAAGGACGCAAATACAATGTTCAATATCATACTCGATTTAAACAGAATTGAAACACCGACATGCTCTGTGAAACGAAACTGTGACAAAGCGAAGGTGTTTCAGGATTTCTGTCTAATCGTTTGAGATGAATGCGAAATGGCCAACAGTAAGGCACTAGAAGCTGTAGATATAATTTTACGTGCCCAAGAGTTTCCAAGAATATTAAAAAATTTGGGGAAGATCTCCTTCCTGAAGTAAAGTCAATGCTTGGCAGCGAAATATAATTGAAGTTGAGATTCTCACTGGGAGTGGTGCCGGTGAAACTGTATTAATTCCGCGTATACCACTCTTCTAAAAAAAAAATCCATTTTAATTTTAAACGTACACAGTTCTATGTGACCACTTGCCTTGCTATGACAATAAAGAAATCACTAAAATTCGCTGGTCAAGCTTAGGACTGGTCGTTTTTCGCATGGCCAACTTTACGTGGCTTTCTCGAGAGTTGTAACGCTTCAGATCTTTTTATATTAGCTCTCGAAGGAAAGACTCCCTTAATTTATTTTATATATATTTTTAAACTATGGTTACAATGTTAAATAAAAAAAATATTAACTTATGTAACTAGATTAGTTCGTATTTTTATTAAAGTCATTAAGTCCGGAATCATTAAGTCCACGCGAACGAAGTCGCAGGCATCAGCTAGTAATGAAATAAATTAAAAAAATAATAACCTAGACAGAATAAGTATAGCAGGTGGTCTACCGTTTCGTCAGAACCTAGTACAAAACGGCAGACCATTCAGCGTATCTTAGACTGCTTAGAGTAGAGAGTGGTGTAGAGGTTGCCTATTTTACAGGTATTCTATTCCCACGGGCCAAACCAAGAACAAAAACTGGGAAATCTGGCTGGTCACCCTTGAAGTGCCATTAAGAAGACTCTGCAACAATCAACAGTTCAGACTTCAACTGATTAACTTATTCTGTGCCACAATGTCTTGTACTCTCTGTCAATGTTTAGCGGCACGAATGGCAGAAATCACATCGCGCCACAATATGATTGGGATACCATTTTTATTAAGTATATATTTTTTTAAAGTGCGATGAGGCTGATCTATAAATTATGCATTAAGTTATTTAAAAAAAAAATACTCGTTTATTGATTTGATACTGACTGACTGTGGTAAGCGCAGGCGCACGCAAAAGCAACAAAATAAAAACATGACGGCCGAATTTAGCCGATAGTTGCCGGACGCGCCCGAGTGGAAACCGAAGTCGCTCCAAAACATGGAACACTGTGTTGATTTGAAAACAAAATCCACCCGCCCGCTACCGCACTGCTCGCAAGTCACGGGCGAACGTGAACAACGAGCTAGTTCGCTTGCTTTGCCGCTCAGTGCGCGAGCAAGCGTGATACGGAATGAACGTGTGGTGCGTCTTGCGCGGACGTTGACTCTTGCGATATATTTTTTATTTTGCGATTTATACGGCCAGAATTAAAACGTTTTGGAGTATAACATCGAGATAAGAGAAAAAGTATTTACTGTTAAAGTTGACGTTTATGCGGTTCGCGCAGAATTGACCAAAATTGTGATTTTCCGTATAGACGCGAAAAATAAAGTGGAGAAGACATTTCGATAACACAGGACTGTTTTGTACATTTTCGCAACATTTGCGAAATTGTGTTCAAAAAAATACTGATCAGCCGCCTTCGTGGAAGAACATTGAAAAATAAGTCATACCCTCGGCCAACTAGTTCGGACACAATCTGTGGTCACCAAACAAAACAAAAGCGCAACGATTTTGCTAAAATAACACAATTAGTACAAAAGTTATAAAATTCTCGTAAAAGTATCTTGAACTGTTTCAAACATAACCAAAAAAATTACAGTGAGTTCGTCGACCTTTCACATTCGTGCTTCAGTGGATCAGTTTGCAGTATTGAAACTCGAGGAACAAACACCAAGAAACCTGGATTGAGTGTCGAAGTGGTTTTGCATAATGTCTACTGCCATAATGCATCAGTCTGCGCTGTACGGCTTTGATGATCTCTTCTTGAAGGTAAGTTTAATTTGTTAACTGATTTGTTCATTCTTGGACTTAGTTGATTTGTCTATATGTACTTGCACGAATAAGGTTCCAACTAGCGTATATGCTACCAGTAGCGGTCGTTACCTAGTTGGTCCTAAAATATAACAATACCTACTAAGTTGTATCTGTACCCTTTGTTTGTAAACAAAATTGAAATGATGACAGGTACATAAGTACCTACAACGCACGATCCACGAAATAAAATACGGGCATACTCTTTTTGATCTGTTGCTTATCAAGTCAGCTAACCAGCTTAGCAGGGTGTCTACCAACATAAAAACTGCGCGGTTAGGTTATGCACGCCACAGTGATTGTACATACATAGCCCTAGGTACTGGTGAGCCACAAAACCAGAGTAATAAAAATTTAACTACAGTATTCTGTACAGAAACCTATCAAAAAATATCTTGACCTATACAGCCTAGGTATACCTTTTTCTTCCTGGTCGATCCCGGTGGTCAAGTGGTAGGTACAATGGCTACTTTAACACTGAGGGTCACAGATTCGATTCTCATAAAAAAATAATTTGCTTGTGCATAAACATGGTCTGTTTTTCTTTGTCCTGGGTTTGTTACGTAGCCGTTTATTATGAAAAAAATAGTCAAATATCAGTTTAACTAAGTAGTTGCCTACATATTAGTACAAGTTTTGCTTAGTTTGGAATTGGATGCCGCTGATTTTGTTCGGAAATATTTATTTACTAGCTGATGCCTACGACTTCGTTCGCCTGGATTGCGTTAAATTATTCGATGCACTCTTATGTTTAACTTGTCTGCGAATTTGAATTTTGTTGATAATTGGTGCTAACAATAGGCAGTGAGATAGGAGCATGAGATCAAGACGATTTAACGTGCACGTAAGGATATCTTTTTCAGTAGAATTTTTCAGGGCAGTCATTAGTTATTTTGATTTCACGATGTTTTTCCAAGGGCATGATGTTGGGTAGCAAACCGAAGATAGTCAGTATTGTGAAATTGTTGTTTGATACAATAACATATAAAAATATATAATTAGATACTTATTTCAGTCTTCATATTAATTTGAAGCCTATTAAGGCCTGTTATGTGGTGGCCAGGCCTAAGAGCCACATAATATTAAATTTTATTAAAACTCATACGGTAGTTTCGGAGATTAGCGATAACTGATAAACAGACAGAATAAAAATCGTCCGTATATTGCTTCTTTTTGGTTTGTCTGAGGAAAGGTAGATTTGTTAATGGCAATAGCTGAGGCGATATTCTGACATTTCTGATCCAATTATTATGTACCTACTTATTTTGGCATAATATATTTGTGGTTTTGAGAAACATATGTACCTATAGAAAAACCGGCCAAGTGCGAGTCGGACTCGCGCACGAAGGGTTCCGTACCATTATCTATAAAAACGGCAAAAAAATCACGTTTGTTGTATGCGAGCCCTCCTTAAATATTTGTTTTTTAATTAAATTATTTATTTTTAAAGTGTGAATATTTCAAGCGTATACCTGTTTTCGTTAAAAATATCGGGCAAAAACGAACAAAAAAATCGAACGACGTGTTTCGGTACGAGCGCCATCTACCCTCTGGTAATGTTGTGTTAGTTTTCCTTTTAAATTCTCTATATGGACTCTTTCCATGATTTTTTTCACATTTCTAAATATAACATTCGTTGATACGGGGTGGGACACTTGCGTCTAACAAAAATTTGCACGTTAAATGTAAATACATAATTCGCAAGCAGATTACTATATCGAAAAATGATCTTCCCACACTCGCAATGTTTTTAAAACACCTAACCAATGACACCCCACACCATGGCGTAGGTGCAGAAAAAAAATCATCCCCGTTTTACGTGTAGGGGAGGTATTCCGAAAAAAAATATTTTTCAAAATTTTATTCTACCACTTTGTCAGCGTAGTTAATATGTGTCTCCATCTACATGCCAAACTACAGCTTTCTAGTATCAAGCGTCTTTGAGCTAGGCCGCGGACTGACGGACGGACAGACGGACATGGCGAAACTATAAGGTTCCTTGTTTACTACGGAACCCTAAAAATCGACATAAATTTAAAAATATTTTATTGATACTAAGTAAATATAATATTATTATTATGTCTGTTCTTTGTTGTTATATCTAATATGTAGCTAGGTTTATGCCTAATCTGATATGTTTGTGCAATAAAAGTATTAAGTAAGTAGGTATACATACCTACATAATATTACAACGCCGAACGCAAACCGTTAATAGTTAGTAGCAATAACAACATTATGTATGGAAGTTCTCCTCAAAGATAGGATTATGTTCCTACAGTACCTAGAACGATATCTTTTTTGATGGTTCACTATTAACTGTAAAGCCAAAGCAAACTTCATCTGCATCTAGTGGTCTCCGCGGATTAGCATTATGCGCTTCGGGGGTTCGGAAGATATGTCATGATGCAGCAAGACTAGGGAAGTGCTTCCTCCTCCGTATTACAGAAAACAGCACCCTAATAACAATTCTGCAAAGGCTAACTTTTTAGGAGACGCAAGTCTCGTAAAAAGTTATAATAACGTGTTTTTAGATAAAAAAAATATAGATATAAAGAAATGTAAACCGTATAAATAGTTCTCTCTTGAGAATGCCTTAAACGGAAAAGACGACGTTAAGTTTTGGCTGTTGTCGCATGGTAGGAACAGAAAACATTTTCATATTATTTCACGCTAGGAGTAAAATAGTTTTATGCCATTTTATTATGCGCAAGACATTTATGCGAAAATATGTTTCGACGTCAATTTTTGGTTATACCAAAAAAGGACAATATAATGCGAAGACCACCGATATACCACCATGACATAAATCCGCCTTTTCAGTTCATGTAGGTGCTTACTAATACTGATGCAATTAATTAATTGAATTTTTGGCCAACTTGTACGAAAATATGAATTGCGAAATGAATCATTATCCAATTCATTATGTGATTCATTTATGAATTGGGTAATGAGTCATATATAAGTATAAAATACAATTCCTAATTTTTTTACTTCTATGTAGGGATTTTTTTTTCTGAAATCCTGGTATGGAAATCTTGACCAATAAAGTATCGCCCTATCTTTGTTCTAATTTAGATATAAGATGTTGGCTAAATTTGTGCTATTATATGTGCATAGATTTGGCCATTGTTTGTGATTTTATCTTATTATTTTCTTTTTTTTTTAGTAATATAATCTGTATAGCGAATAATATTACGTCTATGTCTGTTACAATGGTTGTCAAAATCTTAACAGGTCAAAATAGACATTTATAAACGGAACAACTTCTCTTTGGACGAGGCATTGTATTATTTTATTTGTATGTAATTTAAATGTTTTAATATGTGCTAACTAGTTTTTGTTACTGTTCAATTCATTCTGCAACTTAGTCCACATTATATTTTGAATTCGTCACGCCCCGTGAGCAGATAAAGAAAACGTGAAAAATCAAGTTTACTTTTTGTTGCATGATAGTGTGGTAAGTCGAAGTAGGTAGGTGGTACTTGTTGTGAATTTAAAATGTCTGCTGGATTTATAAGCAATTAATGTTTCAAAATATCATTGTCAACTAATATGTTAATTATGTTAGTCTAACAATGTCGAGAAAATACTTTGTTCCGTCTTTAAAGTAGCACGCTATATGATTTTTAAATAGCTTTGTAAATATTTAATACCTAGATCTACTTTATTGATAACTAGTGGCTATTCCACGCTTCGCCGTGGCCCAATCTTCTCGTTCTCATGCTCATTAGGAAATGATTTTTACTCATACATATTTATTTTTCGTTAATTTTTCCAATGTACCCGTTCTTTAGTTATAAATTGTGCAACTAACCCGACTTTTTTAAATATATATATATGTGTGTGTGTGTGTGTACCAACAACCAACATACCACAACAGAAAGATAGATAGATAGAAGCTAGGTGGAAACGTACAAGGAATAATTTCAATGTTTGTACAAACATTGAAATTATTCCTTGTTTTGGACATCGTTGTGAACCGACCGCTTTTTAAATGATATTTTTTTATCGGCACAAAACAAACACAAAACTTGGTATATAAGGTGGGACCATCGCTCCTGTGTTGCCAAGTCAGTGGCATGCAAATACATTGTGAATTCAAAAATCGTCGATAATCATCAATCACCAGGCCCTCTTGCCTCTCAACCATAGGAAAAAATATACTCGTATATACCAACTTATGGGTGTGTTAATAAGATTTCCTAAACAAATTACATAATATTATTTGCTTAATTAAAAAAAAAAATCGTATGGAGGCTTCATCGAATCTAAGAACGAATGTGGTTTTTCAAGATTTGACATAAAATGATATACAGTTCGAAGATTTTTCCATTATTGCAAGTCGCAGGCAGTTTGCTTACATTTTAATTTTTATTTCATAAATTGTATTCAATTTATGAACTGAAGTCACAGATTACATAATCTGAGGTTTCAAAAACCTCGTAACTATCATGATATATGTATGAAATGTTGTTTTTTTCTCCATGACGCATCTTATTTATGTTCAGTCTGTCTGTAGGTAGGTACTTGCATAAGTTAACATTTTATAGTCATACTTAAGTAGGTAATGCCTGCCTACTTACATATTTATTTATGTACGCCCTTATAATTACACAACACGGAATATTAGTAAAATATATCTTGCGTGCACCCGCATGATGGGATGTGTCAGGCGGGGGCATATGCTCCAATGTAGACATATTACGTTACGTAGGTCCTAATCGACAACTTCATTTCGTGTTACATTCGTCACTTCGACATTTTGTAAGTTTACTGTTTTCTTTATGGATAAAATATATTAGCATTTACCAGCGGCTTCGCCCGGTACCGTTTAAAACTTTTAACACTGTACCGGAACATAGAGTAGGTATCTAGTTGTCGTACCAGTACATTGAAATGTGAATGCGAAGTTTCATCCAAATCCGGTCAGCCGTTTGCCCGTAACAGAGTAATAAACTGCAACTTTAGCATTTTCATTATATTACTAGCTTCCACACGCGGCTTCGCCCGCGTTTACTTTTTTTTAAATAAAAAAGTATCCTATGTCCTTCCTTAATACCTTTAAGAATAAAAGTACAAAGTTTCATGTTGTTCGGTTGAGTAGTTTCGGCGTGAAAGCGTTAGAAACAAACTCACATTCACGTTTATAAACTAGGTATAGCCATGAAAAATGTCTTCAGATTCAGATATTACTAATATCACTTTATAATAATTCTCTTGTTATTATTTTTTAATATTATCTTATTTATAAATTGAAGCGGTTGTAAATAGGACGATAATAAATTTATCATTACGATAACCTCACCGTATGGCTTGCTAGTTTACTATCTGTTTGCAAAAAAAAATATCCGTCCTCGGCGACTGTTGTTCAAATAAGTCGGTAGTTGTTTATTTTCTGTGTAATTTACCGCAAAATTATGCGATTCCATTATTTGTTACGTCGTCCATTATCATTACACCAAATATAATTTAATCCAACAGAATTGAATCCTCAATGACAGTCTATAAAAACCTGAATCACCAGTTTCAACGGAAAAGTAATAATATTTACATATATTTAATTCATTGCATCAAACAATTCATTTTCATTCCTTTTTTTTTTCTAATATATAATATTAATAATAAATAGTTTCAGAAGTAACTTACGTATTTTTTTTTTCGCTTCATTGCGATAATTTTATAGTTACATAGGCAGAAAACCTGTTTTAAAAGTATTATGTTCTAAAAATATGCCATCCGAATTCTGGATGTTTTTATGTCAGCTAGTGAGAAACTGGCTTGTCATTTTATTGTGTACCTTTTCAAATCTCTGCAGGGGTGTACGCGACGAGGTTAAATGACGTGCCTCATGTGTACATACAAGACGTTCGTTGAAAGGTTTCTATGCTCATCGCAATAAAGATCATAATCGTATACCAGTGCTGGTTTCTGACATCGCTTTTAGTACGATGTAAAACCGGTCCTATTAGCTAAATCACATAGTTATAAATGGTTCGCTCTTCTCATACGCTACCTGCCCTTTTTTGTGGTATTTTCTTTTGCGTTAAAGGGCACTTGTTGCTTGGGGTTGCTCTGTTTTATATTCGGGAACATACTCCAAGGGATCAGATTTGTAAATACGCAACGTTAGACGGCGAGTATATTATATAAATAACGTTATAGAATTAATTGTACATGTTTATATTTAGGTCAGAGATTAATGTCGTCGGTAGGTAGTTAAGTGAAACAATCGCTCACTTCAACAAAGAGGAAACTGGAATAATATACTGCGACTTCAGCATAATATTGTTTTACAACGTAGTAGGTACCTACATACCTATTCCGTGATAGTTTTGTAGTTATATTTCTATGCATTATTTAAATAAAATAAACAGGAACGGTAATCAACAGGAACAAAAAAGTTGATTTCAATCGTTTTAATGCTAACACTCGACATTAACTCGCAATAACTGTTCCATCTATCGAAATTAAAAAGTAGTCCGAATTACTACTACTGGATAAACTTTAGAAACAACAAATTTATATTTATTCTTAGGAAAAAAGTTTAAAAGTTTTAATGCAAATAACATCATTGAATTGGTGTCTATTATTGACTGCATGCGTTGTCCTGTGCTTAGCAAGAAAATTTCGTAGAAACTTTTCTTATAAAGTCTATGAATGATGTCCATTCTATAGAAGATTAGTGACTTAGTATATACGATTCATTTTAATACGAGTAGTATATATTTTAATAGGAAATTTTCTGATCCATCAGAGCCAAAAATAAATTGCCTGTCGAGGTTTCCCCAGGAGACTACAGCATGGGGTTGGCAATGGCAATGCGCTAGCCCTTGTTGCTAGCGCCATAGGCAGCGGTGACCGCTTCCCATCAGGCGGGCCGTATGCTGGTTTGCTATCTTAGTGTTATAAAACATAATAATAACATGACATGCGGCTTACCTGTTAGTAGAAACTTTAAGTCGCCATTTCATTTTTTTATTACAGTGGGAAATATTGAAAGGTGCATCCCTTTTTGTCCGAAAATGAGAAAAAAAATACTAGCATAAAGTCTTTGGAGTTGTGAATACACCTACAACCGTCTACCTGCCGAACCCTATTTAGAAATGTACAAACGCTCGCCATGATTGTGAATATTTTTTTGTACTGCTCCAAGGTAAAGAAAGCTTCGCCCCGTGTGCCTCTTTTGTCCCAAAACTGTTGGTGAATTGGTGCTAACTCTGCGAGCACTCCGATTTTATTTTGTTGGGATTTCGTAGTTCCATTAAATTATCTGCCATTTGTAAACGTAAACATTTTTCAGGTTCTTCTATACAATGTGAAATTACAACAATTTCACATTATGCTTATGCTCTGTGTACCCAACATTAGAGCAACTTTAATCTTATTACTTAGTTTACTTTGTGCCTTTAAATGTTTTCCGTTTCTCCATACTTGCAATGCAATTTGGCTGTGCTGTGTCTGCATTACTTATTGTGTGATTAAAAATAATCTAATCTAAATTAAAAAAAATCTCTCCTGATCCTCTACGGGATAATTTAAGTTTTCGTAATAAAAAATGACAACGGGCATAGAAATGTGATAGCATTTTCTTTATTAGTTGGAATGGAATTTTCATCATAAAATTATGTAAAGTGCTCTTGTCTTACGGAAAAGACGTACAACACATATCTCTCTCATACATAATTGTCTTGGTCTAGCAATTTCCACCCATTTTCGGTCATGCACGTGTCTGTATGTTCCTTTATCACATAGAATTCACTTTCTTCGATTGTACTAGTACATATATGTTTTATTCCGTGGTCCAGTCGACCCACGCCAGTCTCTAGGATGCTTTCCTTTTAGTATTATGAAATTCCAATTTCATGTTTTATCTCTATTTTTATATTGCTCAACATTATTTTTTCTCATACTCTTCGTATTACATCCTTATTTTGGTTCAACGTACATTTCCATACTATTTTGGAGAACAATGAAGCGGGCGAAAAGCATTAACTACACGTGTCGAACATCTGGGCTGTTTATGCCGAACCACCCTGACAATATTGACCACGTTGTGCTGGGAAATATGAGCTGTCTATCTAATCTATACCGTTATCTACCAAAACATTTGATCCTTGCCGCTTATTGACTTCTTGCCGCGTGGCATTTTCATTGAGGCCAACAGTACTGTTACATTTACGTTATCTTGATCCTAGGATGGTAGGAAAATGAAAAACCCCAGAGAGCCCTATATACGAGGGGAGGCCAATAAGTTCGCGGAATGGAGGGGTTGATGGGGATAAATTTACCCGTCCAGGTAGGCACTAGTTAAGCACCTCATTAAGAGTATATATACCAAGTTTGAACCTAATCGTGTCATTAACTTTTGAGTTATCGACCTGCAAACAACTAAATCGGGAAGAAGTCAGCCAGTATGGAGAAAATTGAACACCGTGCCGTTATTAAGTTTCTTACCAAGCAAGGAAAATCCGCTCAGACGATTTTTCAAGAGCTGTTAGCGGTTTACGCGGACTCTGCCCCTGGTAAAACCATGGTTTACAAGTGGCATGGTCTTTTCAAACAAGGAAGGGAGTCCATTGAAGACGACCCCCGCTCCGGACGGCCAATTGAGGCCACCACACCGGAAATCGTCGAAAAAGTAGAAAAACTTGTATTGGAAGATGCCCGACTGAAGAAGAAGCAACTTGCAGCAATGGTTGGAGTATCCGAATCAAGTATTTTAAATATCCTACATCATCATCTTGGGATGACTAAAGTCAGTGCAAGATGGGTTCCGAGAATGCTCACGCCACTTCAAAAACGCGAGCGTGTCGAGTGCTCTCACCAGTTTCTGGAGCTCTGTGGAGAGAGAAAGGAAGAAGTTATGGCCCGGATTGTTACTGGAGATGAAACCTGGATTCACCACTATGAACCTGAGTCGAAGCAAGAGTCGATGCAGTGGCATAAAAAAGGCACACCTCCTCCAAAGAAGTTCAAAGTGTCACAATCGGCCGGAAAGATCATGGCGACTATCTTTTGGGATACAGAAGGTATTTTACTGATCGATTATAAAGAACGTGGTGCGACTATAACGGGACAGTACTACGCTTCTTTACTGGAAAGATTGAAAGAAGCCATTAAGAAAAAAAGAAGAGGAAAACTGTCAAAAGGTGTGCTCCTTTTGCACGACAATGCACCCGTCCACACGTGCCATGTTGCGACGGCTGCCATTCACCGATGCGGCTTTGAACAATTAAACCACCCACCATACAGTCCAGACTTGGCCCCCAGTGACTATTATTTATTTCCAAAAATGAAGAAAGAGCTGCGTGGAAAGAAATTTGACGACGATGATGAAGTCAAGTCGGCAATTTCGGCCTATTTTGACACCAAAGACAAATCATTTTTTTTCGATGGTATAAACAAGCTATTCGAGAGATCCGAAAAATGTATTAGGGTTAAAGGAGAATATATTGAAAAGGAAAAATAATTTGGTGTTTAATTTCAACCTCCTTCTCTCTCATTCCGCGAACTTATTGACCTCCCCTCGTAGCATTGTACTACTGCGACATTGCAAGTCGCAAAGATTCCCATGATTGTCATAATCAGCGCCAATATATTACGTGATTGGGACAAAATACTGTATGAATGTAAATACTGACACTCCAGAAAATGAAGAGATGAGGAGACTAGCGAATTCAACCTCGCGTCGAAGTCACTCGTGTCTGCGATACTCTAATCGATCCGAGGTTTTGTTGAACTTGTTGAGTTGAAAGCAACTACTACTATGCTCTGCAACTACCCTACCTGTGTATTATTCATACTCAACAGTTATTAGTAATGAACTGCAAGATATTAATGCTTTATGCATATTATATGATTTGATTATTAGTCGTGTTCTCAGGGGTACAATTTTATTGAAATTAATTATTAGTTACTTGTGAATCCAGATAAACTTCAATGATCGTCAAAAATGTAGCCAAGCATGAGTTGCTATGGAATTGTTTCTATTTTGCCAGAGTAGAATCATCAGCCGAGTGCTTTATGGGTAAGAGAGCTTAGCTTTGTATCTAAAGATACGATGATTCACCGTGGGTTCTATGATCCTGTCCATCATAAGGTGTATCGTGTTGTTCAGCATCCATAAAGAGAGGCTGCAAACTTGCATACTATCTTTGTACAGCCGCAAGCTCACATAGGTAATGGGCCTAACAGATGACGAGGTGTTCAGACTGTCCGTCGTAATGTCGTCTCGTGTACACCTCACTGATACTAACGAGACGTCACCATGATAGACTGTCTGATTACCTCGTAATGTCATTTAACTTGTACTGAAGCTTGTACTACCTAATTCTGATGGCACACTTATCGAAAATTTCCCAAGAGTGCGGTCGCAATCGGTTGTTTCATGGAAAATTTCCTAATATAAAGAGAGCTACTGCAATCAACACTTGGTAGTTTTCGGTGGCTGTAGAGTTTGTTTGTTATTGGCTGTTTCGCTGGTTGTTAGTTGGTCAGTAAGGCGTGTAATCACGTGGGGCGGCGAAGCGTGCAATCGCGCTACGCTCGCATGCAACCGCGGAGGTATTGCTCACCTATAACGCGTTTGTTACATGTTGATTCCCCTGGTATGATATAGAGAAACACCTAATTATCGTGCTTATAATATTCTAACTACTAACTTTAGCCCGCCTCTCATTCCCACCATTCCTTTATCTTCACAGGGTATAAAGAAGCTGTTTTTACAGGCCCAGTGACGCGCGTATTGCTTTGCTTTCCTGCTGAGAAATAACAAGAAATATCTATATTACCCGGTAGATTTATTTTTTGCCGATCTACTACAGTACGTTTCCTAAGACATTTTATACCATGAACGGTGAAACTACATATGGTATCAACTTCCCTCATCGGTATTTCCAAACAATTACATGGGAGCCTTAAAGAACAGGGTCTTTATTTCTCTTAAAAAGCTGGCAACGGTTCGGCGATTGCTTTCCACCAGGTGATTCGCTTGCTCGTTTGCGCCCCCTATCCTATCATAATAAAAAAAAAATTGTCGAGTGGTCATTTCTGATAATATTTTTCAAAATAAATGCAGTCAGTCATTGCATTATTACAGTTTTTCTGATAGTCACGTGACGCGATTAGCATGCCACGTGCATCGATAAAGGCACCGCGTATTTGCCTGCGAAGCCAAAATATTGTCACAATCCGCGTGTAAACTTCCGACGAGATGTTAGTTTGGCCTTCGACACCATCTTTAACGTGATCGCTCGACCTTGCTGAAGAAGGGAACAGAGTCACTGGCAAATGTATAATTTTATAAATTAGGCACTAATATGCCAGACATTATGTTACATTATTATGTTTTGGGAAAAACTGTGTCTAAACGCTCTCAATTCTGATTAGTAACACTAGTATCTTATGGTACATATTTTTTTTTGTAATATTCGTATTAAATAGTTATCGATCTATTTATTACGGATTAGTGTATTCCGAGTATATTGTTGTTGCGGCTTGTCAATCTCAAAGTATCTTATAAAGACCCTAAAAGTCATTGGCATGGATACTGGACCGACCTGAATAGACCTGATAGTACATTTAAATGTGAAAAAATAACAACCCTCGAACTAGCATGACAAATTGTGATAGGAAAAAAACAAGACTATAGGAGCAATTCTCATATGTTGTCAAAATTCAGTTCTGATCCAGTCTCGATCTCCCAAATGTCACGTTTGGTATATTGACCTGATAATTAAACAAACTAGGAGTGGTATTCGGCTAGCTATAAAAATTTACATTAATTACTGATTGAAATCAAGTATATAATTTTTAGTCAATTTCGATTCAATCTCGATTCGCTAACCTTTTGTTCCGCAATCTTAAAATAATTACGAGAATTTGCCTTCAGAGCTCATCTTAAAAGCTGAAAAAAGGAGAAGAAATAATCGACTTCAGTTAAATCTAGCAACGAAGGGAGACCACAGTATCGTTGTATCGGTTTGCTATACCATTACGCGTACAAGGTTAGATAAAACCGTCAAAGTGGAGTGTTTAGGCAGTTTCTGCATAATTGTATGCGAGTAAATACCTACAAGCTTTCCACACTTTTCGCAATCTAAACTCGAAAGGTTTCTCAAACAGCCGTTTCTAGTCTCGAAGTCGACACCTCCGTCATTTCCCAACACCTAGACGTTGCAGAAACCTTCGAGTGCAGCGCAAACAATCGTCGATCGTGGGAGCTCAGTAGTGCCAACGCTGCGTTCCTTCGTACACAATAAGTAATTTTAGAATATTTCCTCTCATGCACCATTGGCGAAATGTGATGCCGCGTGGGATTCGAAGCGCCCGCGCCGTTTGCTATCGCGTCGCGTTGCAACTTGCAAACCGATATGCTCTAGAAAAACAATCTCTTACGCTTCTGTATCGAATAAACATTTGTTCAATGTTGCATTCACTACCATTATGTAACAAGATGAAACACACGTGGAAAATATGTAGTTCCATAACAGTCGATTGCAACCGGTCGGCGTTGTTTGATTAACGCCTCGTTCGACATCACGAAGCTTGTTTGAGGCTGTTATTGATCAGATAAACGTGCTAGGCGTGTGGGTAATTACCTCTGCCGATTGCTGTGCCGGAAAATCCTATCCTATTAGTTGGCACTGGCTAGATGGTAAGTACTACGTTCATTGGCTTTAATGTCACGTCGAGATGATTGCCCCGCGTCGCTTGCGTCAGGCAGGCCAAGAGGGCAAGAAGTAGCTGCGTAGGCCAGGTCCAACGGCCGCGGTCGTATTCGCCATGTACTATTTTTAGCTCCGCTCCTTTCTCCGTCGACTGGGGTCCGGACGTGAGTCAACCCTTTGTTCCCTCGAAGCACAACGGCCTCGGAGAACGTGCTAGTCGGGCGCTCCGATCGTCCCGGTGTGTGGTCAACAGTTGTCAAGGTATCAGGGTTTCCAAACACGCGTAATATTGTTTAGTTTTTTAATATGTGGCTCGCCTTGAACACTCCGTTGCTCAATTTAGAGATGCCATTATGCGTCGAGGCTCATATAAACAGTCACTTATTTAACGCCAAGATGGAGGTTTTTACACGATGACCGTCACATAGTCATAAGCTGTTGCGACAAACGACTTGCATGCACTCTTGTGAATCATAAATTAAATATCATAGTTAAATATGTAAGTAACTTTGAATTTTAATAACTTGACTTTTTGTGTAGGTTCATAAAAAACATTATTTCTTACTCTTTGTATATTTAACTAGCATTTTAAATAAGACACTTCTACACTGTCAGGCAGTGGTATGATAGATTTTGAACGCGATCCAAACGTAATGTTAAAAATATTATCGAACTCTCTCTGTGACCGATTGTTTATTTACGGAAAAGTGAAGTTAGATCGGTTTACGTCAAATCCAATAATGGCATTTGCCTATAACGAAACAACATTTCATGGTGTTTTAGCATGAATCAGCAGCAGCCGTGCATATGAGACAAGGAATCATGAAAAAGAATAATGCATATGAGAGAAAAATCCACTGAAAATTTATCGCTGTACGCTGTATTTGCATGAAACTTACTAAAACATGCCCATTTAAACTGGCTTTCAAATTAAAGACATCACCATGGACGTTGTTAGGTAATTAAATTACATTTAGTCTAAATTCGAGTTTTGTACTATTTATACAGAAATTGCTAAGAATTGCCTTTACGAGTAGGTATATAAGAGCTGATGATCGAAGAGTGACGAAATAACAAATCTTTAATGGTTTATAAATTATCTTGTAAACCTTAATAGCTCCAAGTTTGTTTTACGTGGATTTTGTTAAGTTATTACGTTAGTGACATTAAAACGAAGACATTAAATCCACTACGTTAATTAAAAAAAAAAAAATTGAACGAAAATGCACTGAGTGTTTACTACAGTACAAACTAACTTAATGAAAAATTATACTTTTTAATTAACTTAATGTATGACAGAAAATACACTATGTTAATTAAAAAAAACAAATATTAACAGCCGTTCTTGCTTACTGGTTACTGCCTTGCTAGATAAGCTCTAGCGATTTTAAAGTTTGCAGTCTCTTATTTTTATTATCTCTGTGAACGTTTAAACAATTCACGAACTTTGACATCGACTATTTTTATAGATACGAGACGTATTTTGCCAATTTCCAGAACTGATTGAGCTGGTATGACTATATATTGTGCAATTCAGCGATAGCTGCCTAGCAAATATATAAAGAAGCAATCGCTCATTCGCTGAAATATGGTCACAAACTTATATTTGTGTCGTTGTTGCACTTAACCCTCTTTTAAGGGTCGACTAAATAATAAATTATTAATTGCAACATTATTAAAATAAAAGTAAGTATTTCTAAAATTATCAAAGTGACATTCGTAAAATATATAATTGCTGCCACAAATAAGCGAAATGTAAACAAGTCTTTGTTATTAAATTTGTTTGTTTACTCTGCAACAACTTAATACCGCATAGGTACTTAGGATAATTTTGTTGTGCTCGCGGGACAACCGAACTACGTTCTATTACACGCATCTATTACGCACCAAGACGTGAGTAAGCGATCGGACGCTTAGTTATGACAAGCACGCCACGCCTACATCGCATTTCTACCTTATTTATTTGTTCTGTGCTACTTCCTAGGAGTATAAAGTGACCGCTTACCGGTGCCGGCAATGACAAAATAAATAAGTATAGGGAATAAAATACAGTTTGCTTTGGATTCACACGTATCGCTTGCCTATAAGCAGGCAGGTACTTGGTATTTGTGTGAACCTTCACCTTAAGTAAGATGGTGTGACACTTGTACAGATCTAGAATGTTATATAATACCTATGGATACGTTTTACCAGTTCACCCTGCCTATTGTGGTATTGTGGCAAGAAGAAAGCCAGGTAGGTAAGGTCGCTGCAAGACCTTAGCGCTAATCAAAAATCTTAAAAATTGTTGATAAAATATTTTCCTGTATGCTTACGCAGTGTACTTATTATACTGCTGCAGTAAGAGATAGAATGAGTAAGTGCTTCATAATGTTCACTTAGATATAACGTCTTTAAATAAAATGTCATAGATTCAGATCGAAATTTTTGATTGCGAAAATCAGATTTCGGCTGGGTAAAAATCATTTTCAGCTCAGTCTATTCTATAAACCTGTATACAATTTACAACTAACTTACTAAATTAAAACCACTCACTAATTTTGAAAATAAAAAATCCTATCGCTATCGTCTTCAGCTTAGCTGATTTGCCCCTGGTTGGCAGTGGCACATTATCAATGTAGGTCATGGTGATGTCTTTAAATCCATATGGTGACAGGTTTTATTCCAAACTATGATTAAATCATCATTATGTACGACGCTCAATTACATTATTTAATAATAAGCGCATCGTGTATCGGTTTAAAAAATATGCTTCTTTCTTTAATTGCATTAGTCCCTAGTCCCTACGGTAGATCCATCGGTTTGAGTATCTAAGGTCTAAGTCGGTGTATAACGTATAATTAAATTGGCATACGAGAACAATATAAATATTCATTTTAGAACAGCGAATAAATATTCGATATCAGAAAACCTTAAGTTTTGCTAAAAGCTGTGAACAAATGGAGTAGGTATTAGTTTAAGACGTAGGCCAGTAAATAGTGTTGTGTTAGATTTGCGCCGCGTCGCTAATTGTTTCGGCAGAGCAAATGCGAGGGTTCATTGCCGGCCACGCGGCGGCATTGCTCATTGTGGCGAGTGTCACCGCCCACGGTCGGGCTCATGTATTTCCAATGTTCCCTTTGTTCTACTTGCTCAATATGATATTTAATCAAAACACCATCTTCCACGCATTTATTATTCTCTTAAATGTAATGTTTTGCATATACTGAGAGTATTTTACGACAGCGGGTTCTTTATCGTTCTTATCTGCTCACAGCACAGCTGTGAGGCCTACTCTGAAGTCGATTGCTATCAAATTTTTGCGAATATGAAAATTCGGGTTAGGTTTATGATTATCGTGTTTAGCTTAGCTAGTTGAGAGAGACCCTAGGGCACTAACGATTAAAAGCTCAAGTTGTAAAATATACTACTCAAAAATATACATGTCGTACTTAATTTTGGAATTAAAATATTCGGTATACATCGGCTTAAGCGGTGAAGTCCCTGGGTTTTCTCTAAGTATTATTTATTATAAGATATTTCATGTTTCTATAACATTTCTATAAACATATATATATATATATAATATATGTTGTTAAAAAACCTAGGTCTACATTATTGCCTCTTCTTTTTATAGGGCCTCTTATTATCGAAGGTACAGGTATTATCGAGAACAAAATATACAAAAACAGTTATATTAAGTATATAGTTTAGTATGTAAAGTGTATAGTAAAATTAAAAGGGAATCAAATTGAAAGTTCCACCTATTCATCAAAATGAAATACTTTGAGACTATACCATATGGACTTCGATGACTTTTCTCATAACTAATCAACTGATCGAAGAAGTAGGAGGCGTTGAAATCGTTTTGTGATTTAACACTATTATACCACGAGACTGGTGCTAACTAAGGCACGCCTAATGTATACCGACATAAAAATCGTTTTTCATATTGATAAAATCACCCCTTAAATGGAAAATTCTTGATGCCTTTCTGTTACGCCTTTTACATAGTAAGGATTATTTTTGTCATTATTTCGTCATCAATTGTTATCAGAGTAGTAATTGTAATTGTCATTAATGCTATTATTGTTACCTATGTGCTATAGATAAATGCGTATTTATCTGCAGCTAAAATGTTGTTATGACTGCTCATTATATCGTAAGTTACTGATTATGCTGTTTGTGTACCAAGCGATTGCGTCACTTTATAAAATCTTTCACCGCTCCTCGTGCCGTTGTTTTTAGGGTTCCATAGATTTCCAACTAGACCCTGGGGTTAGAAGCTATAAGGACTACTTTACAAAAGGCTACGTTGTGTCTCTATGCGTCTGTCACAGTCATAGCATAAGTATAATTGTAGGCACATAATACATATACATAAGTGTGGCACAGAGCTACTTTTTCCATACAAGAAATGTAGTGTGGTACTGAGCCCTTCGTTTGAGAGTCCGACGCGCACTTAGCTCTTGAACACGATTTTAGTCTCCATCAACACTTCAACCCATCCCACTGCTGGGATACGGATCACTCCTTAATCGACGGGAGTGTTTAGAGCTTACTTCACGCAGCTCAACTGCGGGTTGGCGGAGACCAGTGTTTCCAAGCCAGCCAAAGGACTTGACTTCACGACCTTCACTTTACGTACGACCGGCGGCTTTACGGAAAACACGAAGAAGCTCGGGATAAATAAACTCATCCATTGACAATTTGGACGGTTCTTATTTCTTAACTTGCGTGAGCTTCTCGAACAATTTTAGTAGTCCATATAAAATTTTATAATTATAATGTAAATACAAATACAAATGCTTTATTCAGAAAATTAAATGTTTGATAGTTTTCAAGTTCGTTACTGAATCTTGAAAATCAGTTAAACGGATTTGGGTAAATTTTGCAGAGGATGGGGCGGTAACCTGGATAAACACATAGAGGCGGTGACATAGGATACTTTCAATCCCGGTAATGTGTGATGCGGTCGAAGCCCCAGAGTGAAGCTTATTCATAAAGTAAATGCAATATATAACAGCAAATTTATACAAAAACAATGTACTGTTTCTAGATCTAGCCAAAGCTTTTGATATAGATTTAGGCCAAATATTAAAAAAATACTGAAATACCTTGGAATAAGTATAGTTAAAACTTTAAGAAGATTTGAGACTTTGGAGTTTGAGATACTATTGGCCTGCTCTGGTAAATAGGTCGTAACCGTGATCTTAGACCACACTTTTACAGCAAATTGTTTACTTTCTTCATTATCATGCATTAGAGCCTTATTTGAGGGTGCGGTACTGCCCCCAACCAAGTCGAGCGTAGTGCAACTAACAACTATAGTAATCTGGGGGCAATGCAGTGCTCCCGTCAAGTCGAGCGTAAAGCAACGGCTACTTAAGTAATATTTTCTGAAACGGTTTCGGTAAATTTTCGAGCCTATGTATCTTAAAACTAAGGACGGTTAAACAATGAAAATACCCTACATTTCAAGTTTATACAAATGTTACTTCAAAAATACCTTGCGAGCTGTAATTTGCTGAGTTGCTGCAGGGGAAAATGTTTAGGTTAAGGGTAAAGGATGAAATGAAAATTTAGCCCGGTTTCATCATCCTCAACTACCCTCATAGCTAGCCGTTTTAGGTCTAGTCATTAATAAAGTCTCAAGTCTGATAATTTCAAAGATCTTAAACATCCGACATGGAACTCTAAGAGACGCTGTAGAAACAAATATTTTTAGGATTTGTTGGATTCAATCCTTTTTATGACCAATCAGATTCTTATTTAATCGAGACTTGGCAGCTTGTTACATAGTATCTAATGTCTTTGTTGGGTTTGATACTTGTCACGGAGTTCTTGTTCACTTGTGGACGTGACGTAAACTTCGTGTAATGTAGTTATGCCTATTTTAAGAGTATCATAACAACATAACCTTAAATGTAGTAAGAGCTATTCTACACCTCTACATCTTAATTCAATTAAGCTTCACTCGCCGACCCGCTCAGACAAAGAACAGACATATCGAGTGAGTAAGCAAATAGAACTCACCGTACTTATGTAGATAATACATTATCTAAGGTCTTACGTTGGAGTGCAGTGCATAAACAAAGGGGTACTGTACTGTATCTTATCTCGACGCTGATAACCGCTGGAAACATTATTAGTGATGATAGTAAACTCTGCTTGTTATTTAACATATGTGAGCTTTTTTAAATAGGCATTTGCAAAAAATAAGAACAAAATATGATAATGTACAGTAGTGTCACATCACAACACAGAGAGATAGAAGTGCAGACATAAGAAGTGCAAGTTTTACTAAAAATCGGCCAAGTGCTTCTCAGGATTTGCCAATTACTAAATTTTGAAGTTATGAATCCGTCCTTCCTTTTATTTTATTTTGTTTATAGAAGTATGAGATTCAAGATTTCTTGAATGTTAATATAAAAAAATATGGATCTTACATTATTATTTAGGTAGCCACTCTAAATGGAAGATAAAAAAGCTTGATATAAAACTTTTGAACAGAGCTGACTTTGGAGGCTTCTCATGAATTACTTTTCCATTGAGTTTGTTCCGGCGGCTTCGCTCGCATTAATGTCGGTTATATCGAGTCATAAAGTAGCCAACGTAAGGACGTTGGCTACTTTTACCAAGAAAGGTCTTGGGATATATCCCAAGAAAGGACGTTGGCTACTTTTTGACTCAAATTTCATTTAATTAGTATCAATTGGCAGGCACACTTTCGCATAATATAATATTAGTATGGATATGGATTTACTTTCAATAACCTTCTTTAACGTTTACTTTTGTAGTTCATGGTCTCATCGTTTTGATAGTACATTTGTACCTCTGTCTCGTAAGAAGGCTCCACTGCTCGAGTGCAGTTTTGGCACACATTCGCTGCGCTGTTGCGTCACACCGCGCAGAATCGAGCACACCGCGTAACACTTTTACCATTACCGCGGCATCGAGTACCGACCACCTCTCGCTCGCCTACTTCTGATCGCCGCGATCCACCGCTTTACATAATTGCTCGTAAAGAACACTCGTTACGCAACATCAAAACATTTTGATATTCTGACCGACTAAGGGGGTCACATTCTTATCTACTGCACTACATTCATAATTATAGATTCGGTTTTTTTGTGTTTTGTAAATATATCGACGAATATATAATTTTTGAATATTTATTTACTTGACCTTTATGAATTATTAAAATGATGGTTTTCATATACTTGACATAGATCAGTTTTAACTTTTAAGAGAGGCATATCGAGCTTGACTGGTGAAGTGCTTCATAGAAGACTGCAGCGTAGTAATAATAATGTTGAAGATTATTGTGTTCTTGCGAGTGAGTGAGTTTACCAGACGTGAGGAGATACTGCGCTAGCATCAGAGATACCAGAGCGCGAGCAGAATGCCTTGCATTGTAAGCGTCTATGAGCTACGGTAGCCGATTTACTTTAGACGGGCCGTAGCCGCATCTTGTCATCATCCAAATTTTTTTATAAAAAAATGCTAAGTAACTATAATACTATAAATGAAGTAAATTGTTGATATAGTGCGAATAATAAAGCAACACTAGTTAATTCCTTTTGCTATGTTTAGTTAAAATAATCCACAAATAAATTAACCACCTTACTCGACCTAGTATTTATTACATAGTAGTACTAGAGATATAATTATGCTCACCTACTTTAATTCAAAATTGTAATTCAAGTTATGCAACAATATTAACACTCGAATCATAATGAGATGCTGTGCTCAATCTGAATACAGCGAGTCGAGTGTGCTCAATAACTCTGTAAACAAACAAAAAGTGCAAGTCGACGTAAAGCTGCGATTACGTCACGAGTCCACAAGCAGAGCGGTCACTAGTGCGGGGATTTAGTACAGCACTGGAGGCAGGGCGACATTCTCTCAGCTGAACACTTAACTTTCTTTTCTTGTTTCGTAATGATACGGCCGAACGGAGAGGAGCTGTCGAGCGCCGCCGGACCAGCGCCGGCGCTGGCGCCGTTTCACAACACTACCAGCTCCTAGCTTATCGATAACTTAATACCCGCATAATACCCTACCTAACCTACTGATGTCTTAGACTTATTATTGTGCAACCTACGAATAACTTTCGTAGTGTAGAATACGATCGGTCACAGCTCTGCTAATGTAATATAATCTAAATATATACCTACTTATGTATCACAGGCCAAGTTTTTATGGTACAGGTCACTGCTACGCCATCATAATTTATTCTGTGGCTGGGCTTCAAACAACGCGTTGTGTAACCGTCTGTAAAAATATATGTACCAGGATACATATTTTAGGGTGTAAGTGGTTCATCGACATCTTTGAACTAAAGCCAACTTCACCTGCACGCGGTGCACCCTGCTGACTGACAAACGAACCTCTTGCGAAAAGTGAGGTAGGGAGCGTAATTGTAAGCTACCCAGTCGAGTACATTCCCCAGTCGGGGAATGTACCTCCACCTCACAGAATATCACAGCCAAATAACAATTCCCTTGAGGGTTGTTGTGTTCCTGTGAGTGAGTGAGGTCACCAGAAGGGGGTGGCGGCGCGCGAGCGATATTTTATGTTGTGAGCGTTAATATGGCTACGGTAACCGCTCCACATCAGGCGGGTTGTATGCTTCTCTGCCACCCGACGTATTATAAAAAAAAAACATGTTCGAGGGCGTTTACCTAACATCTCTGTTTCATCACGTTGTTGCAATTTCCTCATTTTGTTAGTGCGTGTACGGTCAACCTTAGGTAGATTGTCACACTTAAATTATAAGAATCAGATGATTCTGCGTAACCATGAGTTAGGTGCCACTACGCGAGGCCCTCGTGTGTTAACTACACTGGATGTGTCTACGAGCAGTTGACTTAACGAATAAAGTTGATTATAGCAAACTTTTGTCTCTTCGTCGGAGAAAAATTAAACTATGTGAGATTCGGAGGAGGGGCCCCTCCTCCGAATCTCACATAGTTTAATTTAATTTACCGGCTAAGCAGAAACAGATTCCCATCGGAATTTTGGATTGCGAAAATCAAATTTGAAGTTAGATTGGTGATGATTGTGTTTAGCTTAGCTGGATAAGCTGAAGATGTTTGTCGATCGTCAAAGAAAAAAATATTCACATCCCTTTAAATTTTTAAAAGGGCTCAGTGTAAAGGTGCAAGTTAAACGTGTAAAGGTGCAGTATATAAGTATATAGTTGAGATGTATAAACACTAAATTCCCGATCGCTGGAACGTCGTCGCCACACGTTGCGCATGATTCGCACGATTGCAGTTTGCATAAGCATGTTGCACAAACGTTGAGTTAGGTATTACGGCCGCGATTATAATCCGCGCGTGCTGCGATATCTTATGCACTCGCGGTGCAGGAAGCGAACTTTCGAACTCTTACTTTTTACGACTGCCTTTTATTGACACTAATATATTTTTCATATAATCTATCTCAGTTACCTACGAAAATCCCTATCTGCTTTATTGGTAGAACATTCAACTTTTTGCCTACATAGTACCCAGGTACTAAGTGAACCGGTAAAAGAATTTAAAAAAATGGGATGATTAATTTATGAGATACAATAAAATTATAAATTTAACTATTAATATTATGTATGCATATAAGCGAGTTTTACTTATTATTATTAGTGTTCCAAAGTTAACGATAATATAGCTTCGTCTGTCGAGCTCCTGTTTTTACTTACACACTTTTAACCTGTGTTGCTAAAAATGTTGTTGAAATAAATTACAAGCTTCGTAGATTACTTCCTACATCCAAACTTATAAAATACTATTAATGCTATATATGGCGTAATTGGTTTCCCATTCAGGCCATTTATTTAATTAACCTATCGCGAAATAGCATGCGTAACCACGCAAACAACGCTTCAACGCATTAAAACCAAAAAAGACTACAAACAATTGGAATGAAATTATGTAAGTAGTTAATTAGGTCGAATGTTTTGTTTGTTACTCCTGTTAATTTCCATATATTTAACAAGGACGCTACCAGGTAGCCCTGTTTTAAATTTTAAAACAATACATATACGCGCAATTGGTCTCTATCGGACGACCTCGCGAACATTTGGATGTGTCATACGATACATTGTTTTGTAACTAGACTACGTAGTTATTTGTATAAATTATGCATCCTGGTTCCGTAGTCTTCAGTTTACTTCATTTTTTGTTTAGTCATTGCAGTGTCGATGTCTAATTTATTTATTTATAAGTTACCTACATTTAGCCCGTGCCTTTCCACGAGAACTACCGGGATGAAAAGTAGTCTATGAGTAAGCAAAGCAACCATACCTGTAAGCAGGTAATCTGCCCCTTTATGTAAGTGATTACCTGCTTACCGCTGCTAGCCAGAACGTGTGAATTCGAACCAAACTGAACTTTATATTCCATACTTATTTTGTCATACCCAGAGCCGGGACCGGTAACACCCGGTAAGCACCCTGTGTTTAATCCAGGTTGTTCCTAAAACGTATTCCAAATTCCATCCAAATTATTTCAACCGTTTTTTGCGTGTTTGTTTTTACCTCTACAAACTTTTACATTTATAATATTATTGGAATTGTTATTTTTTATTTTGTTACTCTACTTTATTTATATTTATATTTTAACTTCAAGTGATTTAAATTTATATGTAAATAAATTTGGTAGTTCTCGTAAAATTTTCTTCATTTTTCATTTGTTTGTTCTTCTAAATGATCTCTCATTATGAAGAAAATTCATTCTTCGTCTTCTTCGAAATTTTTCCTCATGCAATATTTTAACTCTACATTTCATTTCATCGCCTTGGAGGCAGAGTTTTGGAAATTGTGTGTAAGTGCAAAATTTCGACATTTATCTTTACAAAAATTTTGAGGTCTCCATTTTATAGTTTGCATTTATAGTAGAGTCAAAGTAAGTTCCTTTTAGAAAATGATGATTCTTAAAAAAAATCACATTAGATATATATTTTTGTTATTCCGTCATAATATTCTCCGTCATAATATTCCCTCTTTTTATACACAATATAGTTACCCTATTTTGTGTGTCAATTAAATATATTAAATTGAATGAAATTAGTATTAGAATTTGTTATGACATTGTTAGTATTTTTTTTTTTTCCTCTTCTTTGTATTTAATATGATGTCCGCATGGATTATGACATGATTTTTTTTTTTGTATTTTGCTGTTATTATTATATTTAATCTATTAATATTATTAATTCTAATTGATTATTATTGATCTGATAATGATAATTGACATATTGTTATATTAGAGATGTTCTTAAATTATTGACATTATTGGTATATTTTATGTTAGTCCTCAATTTAATTTATGATTTATGTATTTAAAATTTACATTATGCATTTTCAACACAATATTGTATTGTTACGAAATAAATGAATATGAATATGAATATGAATATGTATTGAATTTGTATCATGTGTTATGAGTACATTAGTTAAAGTATGGTTCAAAGCTATGAAGTTGCAAAATTTGGAAATATAAATTCGTTTAACTTCGTTGGTCAGCCAGTCAATAAACTTAGTAATTATATGTCCAACCACTCGGTAAAATAGCTGTTTGTAGCGGTTTGTATTGTTATCATATTATCAAATTAATACTCTCATTACTCCGCAGATAATAAGCGTTTAATTGCCATGTTGCAGTAAATCATTGTTGTTTATTTATCATGCGATTGAGTGCCAGGCCAGCGCTATAGGAATACCTACCTACCACTATGTAAATAAATATACAATGGATATGTACTACGATGTATAATATGATGTTTATCAAAGAGCCGACAGCCCTATTAAATTCTGCGTCACGTATTAAATAATTACGGTTTAATGTTTCACAACAGAGATTCACCACCCACATACTGTGGATTGTTGTCGTAGGTTAATCGCAAAATGGATGCGGCATTTTAAGTTTCTCGATTTTGGAAGTGGCCTGACCGGACGTTGGCTAGGAGGCGGTGTGGTTGTTTATAGGTTGGTTATTTTTAAAACTGCATGACATAGTAACCTAAGAAAAATCCTTTTCTTAGATTATATCTTTGGATTATATTATACAGAATAATGGCAACATCTAAACAAACTGTGCTCTACTCAAAATTCAGATCTGTATTTTGTGGCTCTACCGTTCATGCCTCATCTATTATTTTATGAGCGTAATCGCCTACATAATTGCATAAAATCGTAGTGTTTTTTACTTCTACGGGGCAATCTTAGGATTAGCTTATCTTTCGGTTAGCTGCAATTATAAAAGTATTTTCGCTAAGAAATTTATGACACTACACTATTTCGGAAATATGTAGGATTCTTACATTCAGAAAACATTATTTTTACTGAAAATAACATTAAACCATGTAACGCTTTCATTTGAAATGACTAATGTATATTTAAAATTTACTAAAAAAAATGTGATCGTGACATCACTGCTATTTACAGAGTCCATTACGCTCGTAAAAGTTATGGATTCCATTTGGGTCGGATATTCGGATTCGAACAAAATAAACAACACTTGATAATAGGCAAATTTAAAAAGCTTAATTTTGAATTTACCTGCTTGCTCAATACCTAATGTCTCATCCAGTCGACGACGTACTTATTTTCCTACTTTGTTGTTTTGATCGGCAATCACGTAGCTAAGCTTAGCGATAGTGCTGCCCGTTTATAGATTGTGTGTCAATAATGAAAGGAAAGTGGCGCGACCGGCCGTCGGTAGGTCAGTGTCGTTCGCCGTTTACATAACCCGTGTCATACCGAACATCATCGTACTCATTTCAGACAACCACAGATCAGTTTTTTGGCGAATGTTCTACTTTCAGATGTCAAGTTACATAATCTTTTGTTAGTATAATCACAGTAGATATCGTCCCTTAGCTAACAACACCGCATAAGTCATTCTTGCCAACTTTACAGGAGACGAAAAAAACTGTCTATTTTAAAAAATCGGTGGAATTTTTCTGTTATTACTTAATAAATAGCCTAGTTAGCGGTTAACAAATATTTATTTATATTTATTTTGACGATTTACTCTATTTTAGCTTTTATTTTATGACTTGAGCTGTGTTGACAGATATTTTATTAGATTAAGGCGGTGTTGTTTGCGGAAATGTTAGGGAATAAGGTATTGATAGATAGATTTACAAAGAGAAGTTTATTAAGAAATACTTCAAGAATAATTAACAATCGTTATAACATAGGTATCTATAACCTAAATCATAAGAATCACATTGTTGACAGCAATTGCTTAAAGGTATTTGGTGACACACGAACCTTTAATGAACACGAACAAACAACTTGGGAGGCACAATCTGTTTTTTCAGCCTAAATCTAACAAACCAATTTTTTACAGACTTGGTGACGTACATTATCAATCGTCGAAACGTAAGTTCGTCTATCAGCTCTTTTGGATGATTCTGGATTTTTTGTAGTTTTATTTGGTACTTTATTACGTGAGAAGTTATAAATAATCTTCGCTGCTCCCAGTTATGTTGTCACATGATCTGAGTTTCGGTTTCTTGCAAAACGCAGAAGTGTACGGTGGTTTCATGGATCTTACAGGCTTAACGTCTTATACGTCTTGTTTCACTTTAAATGTTTCTTTGGTCTTTGCTTTTCTGTCTCTTCTGTATCATATATAATTTTCACCTTTCATCCTTTATTAACATTGCGTTCATATTTCTTTAGATCTTTTGTCACCTTGTTCTGTCGTTTTTATGACTTAACAGATCGCTATGATATGAAACATTACTGAGTATGACCACTTTTGAAGAACACGATGGAGTAACAGAGACACTGGATTGCTGCATATTGCTCTGGGTTATATTATTTTTATCTGTACATTGAGTATTGTTTTCATTATAGAAATTGGGTCTTGAGTATTCGTAGATACGAGAATATCTTGAAGGAAAAAAAGTAGGGAAAGATTCGTCATGATTTAAATTTATAGAATTTTATTAAGGAAATATTTCCTTGGTCTTGCACAACATTCTCACTTTCTATCTTGACATTGACAACATTCAATACAGAAGGCTGAGGATCCTCGATGGCCACCGTAGCGAATTCGGGTGGTCCTTGTTGCAGATCAAAGAAATCATTATCACCTAATATTATAACTTATAGATTGTTAATATCAATGTTTTCAATATCCAAGTCTATTTTTTGATCAAATATTAAGTTTATATTGTCCTGGCTAGTTATATTTCTTTTCATGGACTCCCCAAAGTATTGTTCGTTTAGGTATTGGTGTTGCAACAATTTCCTATTTATTAAGAGAATTGCATTCTTTGGTATCAGAAGAACTAGTGTTATCTTTTTCATTCAAATGTATAAAAAATAATAGGAATTATTGCATTAAAAATATAAATTACTATGTAATTTAAAAAAATAAAATATGTGGACCTCAAAACAAACCTAATCTACTGACCTAGTTATTTTTTTTTATACTACGTCGAGTGGCAGACAAGCATACGGCCCACCTGATGTGAAGCGGTTACCGTAGCCATATGAACGTTGGAAACATGAAATATTGCTCGCGACTGCTGCCAACACAGCAACTCCTTCCTTTCTGGTGAACTCACTCACTCGCTCAACTCTCACTCAAAACAACCCTCAATGGAATTGTTATTAATTCTTTTTTTATCTTCTTTGCAACTTTGTTTACGCCGTTTATGTTTTGACATCAGTCCTGCTTCTTGTAATATACATAACAATTCATCACATGAACTCTGATTACTCCAGGAATCAATTTCTTCTCCATCCATAGTGTATTTCAATTTTGAAACACCGCCTAAGTTAAAAAAAAAAACGATGGTAAACACCGCTTAAGTAAGTATGAAGATATTCTATTGTCATTTCTTTCTATATTAATATGTGTAAATCAATAAACATTACTTTATTATATAGCTTACCTCTTAACCTTCTATTATAACTTCTTGCAAAGACCTTTCAGCGATAAAACCCACATCAAAATGTAATAATTACGGAGCGCTAAGTATTTTTACGAGAAATGTATGATAGACTAGCGACTTGTGCGGTGTTGAGAGTCCAACTGACTTGCGCGCTGTCACTACTTTTCGAATTACGGCTTCTGATTGGTTGAATCTATAATTATGTGACCAATGGTTAGACGCGCAATGAGCAGCTCCATCGAATGGCATTAAAATGTGAAAACCGCCAATTTTCGACTTGAGCGGTGTTGTAAGCTAAGGGACGTCAGACTAGGAAGTTCCGTACTCCGACTTCGTACTAACGTCCGAATACGACGCACGCATACACACACACCCACATACACGCCGCTACAGATCCTAAGCCTGCTTTACAATATGCCGCATAATAATACCACAGATACGCGACTAAAGTTTAATGTAATTACGAATGCTATGCTATCTCAATTACTAGCGAGTAGTATTTGCTGAAAATTACATTGTCATTTTTACATAGCAATTCTAATGGCGCCGAACTTCGATGGCGTAATGTTGGCATGGTCTATGTAGGTACATACTTAGTACATCAGTATTTCGGACTGGTCTATGGTACTAAGTTGGTATATCAGTATTTCGGTATGGCTTGCTTAGATAATAAGTTAGTATTTCGGCATGGTCTATTTAGATACCAAATGAGTAAGTCAATATTTCCGAAGTTGGATTTCAGACAATAACAATTCAGTTTTTTTGCAAACGTTGTACTTTCAGATAGATAATCTTTTGTTAATATTATCATTTTCTAGACGAGGAATCTTATTATTCCGAGACAAAGGGAGGAGTTGAAAGGTTAAGTTTCTCCGAATGGCGGAAGTGCTATAAAATGTGGTAGTAGAGGCGAGCCGCGTGGGTTTCGTTGTCATCACCAATGGCGATGAACTTCGCAAGGTCTCGCCGGTACTTCCTGCTTCGCGCACGAACCGAGACATCGGCTCCCTAGGCTGGGGGCACACGCATAATAAATTTTAATTAACGGTTGCCAACGTTATCTTCAGTCGTTGTGGTATTTCATGTTTTTAATATTATATGTCCTTGGACACGCTACGATTCCTCGCAGTAAAGATATTTTATTAAAACTATGAAGCCTTTGTACAATTTTTGGGTATATTATATACTGAGCAAATTAATATCTTTTATACAATAGAGTTCTTTTACAGAAACAACAACAGAACTGTGTATTGACAATAACGAATCTCACCATTTATAAATTGAATAGACTTTCTTTAACAACGATTTGTCAGTCAAAACTATATATGTATTTAAAAACAAATACGAGTTTCTAGTCGCAGCTTAACGATCCGAACTTATAATACGCATGACTTAATCTTTGTTCGTTCGGTTGGCGAGTGTAAAAAATGGGACAAAACCTAGCTACGTAATGTTGTTACTAGCCGCTTCGTCGACCGAACAGCTCCGATCTCTACATTATTCAATTAGATCGCAGTGCGGCCGCGTGTATAGGTGGCATCATTTATTTTTTCACCACACAGCTCTCCAAGTCGTCCACAAGTACCCACTTAACGAGTAAGTTAGGTTAAGATTAGTTACCACACCTAAGTAAATACACAGTCATAATCAAAATAAACTCTACTGTATTTGATAATATACAGTTGTACACTGGGCCAAATAAGTGTATACCACATTTAGATTCCCATTCGTACCACACATTCGTTTCAAAGTTAGAAACTTCCACCAGTTGGTTTTCTTCTACCTTTGAAACTACGAATGGGTGATGTTAGACGTGGTGAAGTCTTTGAACTCGCCTACGTTATCTGCTGCTGTATCTTGTATGAAAAATGATAGATTTTGTTTGACAACCAAACTCGTGAGGTAGTGTTGATAATATATGAATTCCTATCTGTCACGGGAAGAACATACTTCATAAATTTGTCAAATTTTTGAAGTACCTAATAAATCGTTTACCGTAATTTTGCCTGTCAATTTTCGTGCAATAGTTGGTTTATGCAATAAGTTGCATTAATTTATTATTAACTGCACTGCGTCAAGTGGCTTTGACAACAGGTTTTAAAACTCGTGGAACTCGCCCTAACTGCATTCTATATTACAATACTGCATATTATCAAATCGGTGCACCGTGCATCGGTGTTCACTAGCGGAACATACCTGCGTGCTCAAGGGTCCGTGAAATGCCCATTACGTGAAATATTGCTGAGCGCTATCATAAAAACTTGATACTCTACCATAAACCTCATATGAACTTAACGGACATTTAATTGTTACTTTTTCTTTATAGGTATAGAGCCACTTGAGTTTCGTTAGATTTCATTCCGATGCGTTTCTTTTAATTTCTTTCCAAATAAAAAGTTACAGTTGGGTGTTAACATTTATTATTTTAATCTGATGAATAGGGTATATGGATAATTTATTTATGAATTCGACAATGTAAGGTCATGGTGGCTGAACAAATCGTACCTATTTACAATAATCTTATTTCAAAAATACTATAGTCTCTGTGGCATTATCACTAAGACGATTCAGATACTCAACTAAGCTGAATACGATTCAGATCGGATTTTTAGAGGCCGCAATTGTGCTTCAGTTTATGTTATGACTTTCATATCCAGTAATAATTTTCAGTGTAACTGGTAGAGTCTGAAGCTTTACCGAATCTATTGAGGATGATTTAAGCGGAAGCCGTTCGTAATCGTCTTAGTTTTTAAATTATCGACAAATGTCTTCTGTCTTGTTGGTAGAGCTTCAGGGTTTCTACTAGCTAAGGTAAACATAATCACTAATCTGAACTAAAGTGATTGATTTTACCATTCAAATAATCCGATGAGAATCGGCTTCAGCTTAGGCGATAGGGCCCCAGATCAAATTCTTGATTCAATTCTAATTCAGTTTATGAACATAAATAAACAAAATAAAGCTTACAGAAGACCGTTAAAACCTAAAGCGAAAGTTGATTTTTGAAATGTCTGAATTGTCTGAGTTAAATGGTAGGGCTTTGGTTAAACTATTATACCCAATTACGACAATAAGACTCGAAGCTACAGGGTACAGCATCAGAGATGCGCCTATTGCTTCGGTTAAAAAACACTTTAAGCATGTGACTACGAAATGTTATAACTTATTGCACAATAACACCATTGTTGATCGTCAAATATCGTCACGTCCAGTCCAAGCAATGAACGAGTAATCACCACCGTGACAAGTAGGGTAGTCTATATGCCAAGAATTGCCGTGTAAAGATATGCTTCGGTGACCAACGGCCGACGATGCGCCGGGGAAAAAGGTTACGTTACGATAACGAACTCTGCCAGTCTTGTACGAGTTTTTTTCATCCGTGAATTAAATTCATGTTCCTTTCAAGAGGCTCCCAATTATAACATCGCCGAAGGGCATCTATAAACATCATGTGACGCAAATGAGATAACTTATCCAAAACTAGTCCACAGACGGTTCAAATGTTATCTCCCTGACCCGCCGCTGATAGCTCCCTCAGCGCAGTTTGTTCAACTTGTGTTATGTTTCGTCACTGAGCTTTATTTACAATATCTTGGCGACAAACAGCTAAAAATAATCTTTTAACTACCACATCCGCCTCTCAGGCGAGTCTTCTCAGAATTGCTGCAATGAGCACTGGTATGCACATGTTGTAAATTCACACGATTATGACTATGCTAAATATTGCAAATGTTAATTGCGTATCTGCTGCATTAAAAATTTTATTACTTTGTTTTCTTTTAAATATCAATAAATCCTGTTGGCATTTTATGCGATCAATTTAACGTTATTAAACGTCTGGTAGCGACCGCGCAGTTCACTTCGTTATCGTTATGATTACCTAATACACAATGCACGTTACAATAGTGCATTATTTACATATTATACTTATCCGTTGTAATAGTTATAGTGTAGCAATTACGTACGCAACTACAGCTCGAGGCCACGGGCGGTGCAACGATGCACTGCGCTGACCCGCGTGCGCCTCCAACGAAAGTGAAACTGGACGTAATCGCTTGTTCTCTATTTTTGTAATAAACTCGCTCGCCAGGGACTCGCCTAGCCCTATCGGGTAATCTACGCGCATTCAAAATACCCCTATTGCGATCGCGAACTACGTTGCCGGTTTTCTATTTTATTTATTTTCATACTACATTAGGTCTCGCCTTATTCTTATCAAATCCAACCATTTTTAGAATGTATTGTGTTTTCCTTGTAAATACAGCCGCCGCCATTTTGCATGAGATTTCAAAGTAGTCGCTTATATTATTTAAACGAGGTTCGATCGTACAGTATGATTTAACGCCTACGAGCATCGATGAATATGATTTATTTTCCTCGAAGTGTGTAGGTGTTTTTCAATGTGACGAAGATTCGTGAAGCAATCGAATTGAATCGAATCGTACTGTCTGTTGCGGAGTTGAAAAAAAAAGTTGTCTTGAGAACGGATGTTGCACATCTGTTGCGTCGGAGACATAATAATAAGTAATTAGCGAAGTAAGACGAGCCGTCCAGTAGTGGGGCGGCCGTTTCGCACAATGTGCCCCGCACGTTGGACCGCTTCCGTTATCTTTGTCCTCCCTCAGTTGGCCTAAGAGCGAACACGATTGATTTCAAAATATAACGACGAAATTCAGTTCAAAGCGGCAATAGGAAAACTTTTTGAAGGAAAATGTAGCGTCATCTCATCTTTTAGTCTATATCTCTGGTTTCACTTAAACGTGCCTGCTTACCATCTTCAAGAATAAGCTCAAATACGCGTATCTAGTGTATTCGTACAGTGCAATAAATGTTGTTTGCGTATTTGTTTATTACTAACTTATTAGACATAGATTGCCGCGCGTACACCTTGATGATTAACGCAACTCCGCGTTCGAGCAGAGGTGTCACCATGAGAAACACAATAAATGGTATAGAACAATATTTTTATATTATAACCTTCCCGGATAAATATGCAGACCGACAAAAGCCTTACCAATATAAAACAGCAGATTTCAAAATACCTTAAATACGGGTCAAACAAAGTCTTATGTATACACAGCTATTTAAAATTTTACTTATTACAAATGATATAATGATTACTAAATCAATCACACACTATATCCACTTAGGAAATAGGAAGAATTAACAATGACTCTGTAATTAAATGCCTCCTCTAGTCGATAGGTACTTAATATTGTTTATTTATTATCTAATGACTAAAAATCATTGTATTGTACAAATTAGTGACATAATAAAAGGTCAGGTTTCTACGTAATTAATGAAACATTGAATTTATCATAACTTAATGAGCAATACAATAATATATAAGTACCTATAAGTTAATTATGCTGAAGTAAACACTTACTAAAATATATAATGAAATAGTAGGAAGCTACTACCTACAACATACGTAGTGTTTCGCAAAGAAATTATATTGCAATATTTCATAACGGAAATCGGAAATGGACTCGCGTGTTTGGCCTACTTGTTCGCCAACAAACAACGCTCACGCGTTGTTTGCGACTTTATAATTGCCTAATATGTCACTTTGTTTAACACTACTGTTAAAAGCAATTGCTTATATCTAAGATGTTTTACCTATAGATGCGTTCTACCTGCCTCCGCTGTGGCAAGAGGAAAGCAAGGTAATTGCCCGACATTTACTCAGTTCCGCGCTATTTACTGTCGCAGGAAGACGTTAACGCTAATCAAAAACAATTATTTAAAAGTTGTATGTACATAAAAATATCTGTCTGTTTGTTTACGTTCTTTTTGTCTTTGCGCACTACATGTATAAACGTGTAGGTATTGAGTAAGGGCTTTGTAGCCAACTTTTACTGCTGTGACGTTAGCTTATGGTCCGTCTATGTATAAAATGTCATAGGCTTTTATTATGTATTTTATATGCAATGTTTCTGTACAAAATAGAAAGGAATGCTAACACTATCTTTTTATTTTAATTTTATTTTGTCGGGTACCAAATGAAGCCCGCCTGTGAGGCATTTACCGTAACCTGTCTAGTGCTTGCAATACAAGGAGTATGGGTCGCACGCTGCTAACGTCGTAACATCTCCTTGTATTTGGTAACCTCACTTACTGGCAGGAACATATATTGGTGTATTTTTCTCTTTTACCAAATCGGTGCACCACGTGTATGTGAAGTTTTATGTACTACGTACAAACCTCCTTTAATGCCTGTTTATTCGAATAAGTTTATTTTTTATTTGTATTTGCGGATACGTGCTACGTTCCAAGTTGCTAGTTACCAAGTTTATCAAAAAAACATACTCGAATAAAATGTTATTTTAAGATATTATGTACATATTAATGAATAATCAAATATGTTCATGAATAATCAACTGCTGATGAGTCCATTCGCTCGCTACTCCCACGAAGGTCAACCGCTCGCTTGTACTCCTACGACCCACTAACTTAACCATTATTCACAGCGTCCAATATAATATTACTTCCAGTCCAGTGTTTAATGAATGTAATTTTATTAAATGCCATAGGTATTAAACGTCTTAAAACAGCATATTTTCTGCTAAATCTAACATCACCTCCACGTGGTACCCAGCTGACTAGCAAAACAAAAGACTCTGATGATAGAGCGGTAGGTTATCTCGAACAGGTTGGCGAAGTAGTACCTCCACCTTACAGAATAACAATAGGCAAATAATAATACTTTTCTGGAATGTTGTGTTCCTGTGATTGAGCGAGGTGATCAGATTTATAAATATTTCTCGGCAAATTACACAGCGCTATCTAATCCCAAACTAAGCAGAGCTTGTACTAGATAAATGATAAGCATATTTAAATACTTTTGTTTTTGTAGATATACATATTTAACTTATACCAAACTCATGGTTTATGCAAACAAACGTTTGTCTTGTGCCGGGATCGAACCCGCAATTCTTGGTGCCAAAGTTGTCTTTGCTAGCCATTTGACCATCATGCTCGTTAATACTCGCATCGTTACATCCGGCAGGCTGTATGTTTTTTTGTCTCCCGGTATGGTATAAAAAAAGAGTAATCCATTAAGCCTGTCGTACACGGGTAGAGTAAAATTAGGCATGTACGAGGACATTGCGGCGCAACCAACACGTTACAGAATAGTAACAGCGAAACCAGTGTCTGTAACGCTACTCACCCGATTTCACTCTACCCGTGTACGCCAAGCTTTAACACAAAGTTACGATTACTCATATTTTTAATGTCTGCTTTTATTTAATCTTAACGCTTCAACTCGTCTCGCCATATTTCTTTGTTATGTTACTTTAAACTGATATACTGGTAGTTAATATGTACTGACAGTTTTATTGATGTGTCCCCGTTTGTTGCAGGTAAGAGTTATACACTACTTTGGTGCTCGCGATCAGTGAGTAACTTTTACTTTTGTTATTACTGAAGCCCAGGGACCCACCCTACTGGCTAAGCCGAAGGTGGTTGAATTTATTTTTTAGTACAACGTCGTGTGACAAATAAATATAAGACCCGCGTGATGAAAAGCGATTACAATAGACTATAAAAGTTTTAAGTGTGCGCTGGCTCCTCGTCTGCTAACGCAGCATGTCCTCACGGCGGGTGACCTCACTCACTTGCAGGAATGCAACAAACTTCAAGCATATGGTTACTCGGCTATGAACTTCTTGGAGGAGATACTTCCCCAGCTAGACTCAAAGTTTCGTTCGAAATCGAAGAGAGCTTTAGAAGTTTCTCTGCCATACGATTATCAACAGTAATTAAATACTCGAATTATTAAAGTAAATCGAAGTAATTGATATTCGGGATTAAAAAATCTCATCTCAATCGTCAGTTAGCCGGTGGATCTTCAAATATCAGCTAAGCAAGAGGTTACCTCTTTTAAAACTGAAATCTTTACGGCTAAGCTGAAGACGATTGGTTCAAAGTATGGAAATTACTGGAATAAAAGAAATCATAAAAAGTCCATTTATGCAATTCAAAGAAAATTTATTCCCTCGCTTAATTGTATGTCAACTCAACAGGTTCCATTTATAAAATAGAATTTAATTCTGTATATTTGATGTAAATAATTTATTCAAATATATCGTGAAGTGGATACTTCCCTACCTACATAATTATTTTAGCAAACATACCGGGTGTTAAAAACAATGACTTGATTTAAAAGATAAAATTATCAAGTCATTGTTTTTAACACTCACTAATATACATATGCCCATTATTCGGCAAACGTAACGCATCTAATTGTTATTCCCGAATGCCTTATCGCTAGAACGCAAAATGTAGTCGTTATGCCAATAAATCCGCGACGAAGTGGGCGTATCGACCGCGTGGCCAATGTAGCTAATCCACTATTTCAGTAAGTTGTGAAAACATTGCACAACCGACGGCGGTTGCCGCGGCACGTACCTACCACACTTGCTGAAACCTCGCTTGCAACGCCGGCACCATTGCACCGCGAGACAACCTTCGATTTCCCCCCATTATGCCGTCGGTCCGTCAAACCCGATTTCGGCGACCACTATGGCAAATATTTGCGTAAGTGACAATTTTCATGAACAAATCGCTAGATGTCCATTCGCACACCTATATAGATGTGACCAACTTAAGCGGCACAATGTGGTCACTTACGTAAGAGGCCTATATTTTGATGGCCACGATTACTGCTATTAGCATTCAAATTGCCGCGTTCCATTAACTATGAAATGCATTCAAATCAGCACTTTATTATTCGAAGCGAATACGACACATGGATTGACGTCTCAAATGTTCATCGGAAAACGATGCATCGTGTACCATCTGACAATTGTACATCTATGTACAATAAATATCTATACTTAATTATAATTGCATCTTGTATATTATTATGTTATAAAGATTTGAATGTGGCCCACTTGACACGATTATAGAGTCGACTGAAATGGGTAGCGGTTCACAGACTTGTCATTGAGTAAGACATCGCATCGCTCGGTGAATGGCAAAGAATTGCAATACCGAGTTATGCCACTGACGCCATTCTACAGATCAATGTCCACGTATTTATTTCCTAGTAGGTAAATATTTGGAAGAAAAAATATAAGATATCAATGTAACTTCAATTGCGCAATTATTTTAGTTTTTAGGTTACGTAATAATTACACTTGTGTGAACCTAAATATAGATAGTACGTTATGTGTATTAAAGTTGTTGTCCTCAGTCGCCGTTGGCAGACGTTTTGGCATCAACGATCCTATCAAGGCGCGCAAATTACAGTTATCTATCTAATCTAATCAGTGATTACTTATAACTACTTGTAAATTTATTGTGGTCGTGAGGTTAGATGTTAGAGGCCCTAAATATAATTTTATTAATCGTAATACATAACTAACTTTTCACTACCTATTTGCGTGTTAAACTGTCCATCAGATTTCTTGAGTATCCAAGTCTATACGTTATTTCGTTAAATTATGTACAAAAATCATTTATGACATAACAGTAGAATTTATGTTATCAGCTAAAGCAGATAAATTATTTGAACATTAAGCGAAGAACTTCATTATTTAGAACATTGAAATGCTCCAAATAATTCTCGTACTTACATTTATTTACGTAAAATAAAATTAACATTTCGTAACCTAGTGGGTCATAATAACTATGGAAAGAGAATGTCCCGTGGTCACAGTCCGAGACCAAGGCTTTGTTTGTTATTAACAATGCCACTCGAAGACGTAGCTATGTAATCTGAATTGTCCTCGGCGACCCGTGTATAGAAACTCGGTAATTTCGAATGATTATGTCAGCTGTTCCATAGAGTGCGTCGGCGTAAGTGAGCCTGTGATACACGGCATTGTTTCGGAGTACGTAACGCACGTGGGCTCTTCGCTGCAGCAGAGAAAGTGGCGCAGCCGGCGGCAAGGCCGCTGTCTCACTCCGCGACCTTCACACTCGCTTCCGGGATCCAATACAAACACACCCACAAATAAAACCAGAGGCTTTATAAACATGTGCAATTACTATGCTCTCCGCAAATGATATATTGAGGCGAAAGTATAGGAAATTCGAAGGTTGCCGATCGACAGGCCCTTATCCGCCTAATCACGTTGCGTAAACAACGTCATATTTCAAAAGCATATAATTATACGCAAATGAATGTCGAGGAGTGCTTAGTTTATAACTCATGTTTCACACCTTACAAATTACTTTTAACAATTTATATTGTCACTTCATTAATGTAATTGCAGATTAAGTAATAGTATTTCCATTGTAATTTTCACAGTAGAGTCTATTAAGTGCATGTGGAAAGCTTTTCGTTTAAGTACGAATGTATATGAGAATATACTTATACTACGCTTACTTATACTGTGTCATTATGTTTTAGATTTTAAAAGTATCAGATTGCAACAACTCTTCTGCCCATATATCGTAGATTGTTATGCAATGAGAAGGCCAATTATCGTAATTTTAGAATGAAAGTTAATCGAAGCGAGATTGAATTATGAACTGACTTAAAATAGTATATTTGATTTTATTTATTAATTAATGTCTAATATGTAGTTAGGTATTGCGAGGAAAATACAAATTTTCGGCCACATGGATATTGAAGTTTCATAATGTTATATTAGGATATCAAGTGTGGTATATGTGAATTAGAACTGAATTTTGAGTTTTGACTCCTTTTTCATTACGAGAATTTCCCGTCTGATTCATTAGAAAAATTATATTTGCGTATATCAATCATAATTAATCAGTAATATGGCCAATGAAGTCATATTTTTATCTTTCTTGTCCGGCGATGTATTTATAAACCATGTATATATTTCGGTATTAACTCTTATTCATCCCAATGCAGATACGAGTCTGCCCTCAATCGAAGGGGTTAAGAGCGATCTCCACGAAGTTGACGTAGGCCATTGTTTTCAAGCCGCCCAAAGTCACTGACGTCGTTTAGCGAATGTTATCTAATATCAACTGCCGAGAGCAACGACAGAACGTGCCCTCCGTAGCACGGAGGAATTCGAGATAAATAAACAAATCCCTGTCAGGCCGCGGTCGACAATACTTAACTTATACGCATGTAAACCTTTATAAAAAAAAATATGGTATAGGTTAAACTAAATGTGCTATTTACATAGCATAATAAGTGTTTTGTACGTTCATTTACATATCAGTAACGTATAAAACACCTTTAGTATTAATCTCTTTGCCCCTTTGTATCAGTTGACCGATTGCAGGCATTCGCGTGACAATAAGAATTCATGTGTTTTTCGCGTGCATCACGCTGCACCAACCGTACCGTAAATCCGAGTAATAATGTGTCGATAACATATTATTTCACTAATTGTCCTACTGTATATTCGTAGAGTAATATTCAGTAAGTACACGATACTGGTTGACAAGCATCACGCAATGTCAAACGCATAACTTTATATATAGGTCTCCGCTTCCAGCGGATAAATCTATGCGTATGATCAACCAAATTGTAGATACACACAAGCGTACTGGGTGCTTAGTGCGAGTTTTTTGCTCACATTCGAACGTGTTAACGTTTACAATCCGACCAGATGAGAAATAGTTTCATTTTGTGAATTTACCTGATGCGTGTTACATATCCAAATTAGCCAGGTTGCTCACTTCAATATGTGAGCAACTAAGTCATATAATTTTGATATGGAACACGCGTCTTATAATTTCACATCATGAGAGTTCTTCTCGCGTTTTACTCGCGAGTTCGGGAAAGTACCATATCTTATTATCCGTAGATCGGACTATCTTCGTCCATATTCTCTGTCCTTTTCATCGCAATTGATTCAGCGGCGAAAAACAGACAAACAATCAACCCACACTTCGCATCAAGTTGTGAGTCACTAAGAGAATCTGAAACATCTTACATGAACTCCCACGGACTGAATGAAAAACCTGTCCCATGCCTATATAAGTACGAGTATTCTTATTTAACGCTCAGTTTCAGCTGTTGGACACTTTGTGAGCAGTAATACATAAGATTCGTACTTACAAAGTGTTCCACAACTGAAAATTTGCTGGAAGAGATCTCTCGAAAAATTTGTGTGTCTTACTCAAGTACTTATCAACACTATTTAAAAACTAGAGCTACGTACTTTGATAACCTTCTTTGCGCTCATGATCCTACTTTATAATCCCGAGTGCACTCTGGATTCTAAAAACGCTTTCGCCTTTAAAATAGTTCTGTGCTCCCTTAATAAACTTTCTACTATTATTATTATTTAGTTTGCAATTCTATTACTGCACTGTTAAATTTCAATGTAATAGTAGTTTGCACTAATAGTATAAAACTAGCATCTACTTGTCAGTCGGTACGGTAGTCTAGGCAACTACTATAATCAAGATTTGAGTTATAGACAGACATAATAAACAAATACAGTAACTGAAATAAAATACAACGAAATAAACAGATTGCAGTGTTCCTTACGAGCGGCCAAGGTCACAAAAGTATTTATAACTCGAGTGGTATCCATACTTTCATACTAATATTATAAATGAAAAAAAAACAGACACAGACCGGCGTCTGTCCGATTTGAATGAAATTTAGTATGGACATAGATAGATTATTATCCTGAGGAAAGATATAGGTAGCCTACTATTAACTGAAATATTAAGAAAAAAATATGTTTGGTCTAATTAATACGATCATTGTACAGACCAATCCCATAGAAAGAAATAAAATGCTTAATTTTTTTTAATAAGTAAATAAAAAAATCAAACTTATTGTATTTCGCTCATCAAGCCCTTTATTTGATATAATAAGGGATAACGTGTTCCAAATTTCAGCTCAATCGAACACTGAGAAGTTGGTCTAATTTAACTTGTAACATTTAGACGTAATATAAAAAAAAGTTTTATTTGTGTTTCCTTCTAAAGTGATGTTTAAAACATTAAAAATAGCTTCGCCTATAATATAGCTCGAAAACTATCCGATTTACTATTTTGGTGCTAAGCAATTTAAAATATCATAATTCAACTTCGTACATTGTGATCGAATTCCAATACTTTGTAGGTACTTGTACCTACCTACTTTTATATTAAATAGCCAACACGCCCACGATACATAATCATATTATACTATAGTTATTTTTTACTTTTTTGGAAAACATTTTTATTAATATAATAATACTTTATGTATTTATAATACAAATAATTAACTTTTCATGACTGCTTGTTAAAAAGCTTTTGTTATATAAAAGAATGCATCAATGTCAAGATGTTATTTCCATCATTACTCCTAATTGAAAAGATAGAGCTGACCTTGAACATTGGTAAAAGGAAACAAAAAATAGTGGTGGTGGGACGAATCGATTTTATTTTTTGATTACTAGTCAATTTGATGGTCGGATTGCGATGTCGAGCGAGAATCAACACGCGAGCTGGACTCGCCAAACGAGTTATATTATAAATAATTAATTAACATTCGGCTGTCCGACAAACTCTTTGTAACTCCGAGCCAAGGTCACGTCGGGCGTTTTAAGCCGATTTTCAAGATTAATCGAGATGCGTCTTTATTTTTTTTTGTTTCCTTTTTCAGTTGTATAAGCTCCTTTGAAGTTAGATAACTTTCTGATTAGAAAAATTGATTCGATAGGTAATTCGATAAAGTTGAAAAAAAAAACAGCTGTAGCTGTGTGTGGTTACTTATTTAGTAACCACAGAGTTAGAATAAGCAGAAAAAAACTCGCATGGGTTTGCGCACAAACCCACCCGGCGTTTTTGCTTAATAAACTACAAGTTTATGTATGTTATTCGAGCGTATGTTGAATGCTATTCTCTATTGAAAATATGTGTTACATGTTACATACCTTGTGAAACTCTACAATATACCTATTATCTTCCATTATAATAGGTATATTATATACCTTATCATAAAGAAAATATGACTACCAAAAATCTTTTTAGTTAGCTTTTTGCGTAGGTAGGTATTTTATATTTGGTACCATTACTATCATCATCCGTAATCCGAAAAGACGAAATTTGCCTTGATTCGCCAATTAGCTAATTGTATCTAACCAAATACCAATAAACTACATGTAGAGTATCGTCTAAATTTAGCGTGCTTTGGACAAAGAGTTACCATTGGTAAAAACTGGTTTTTCAGCAGATATACATTTATTTATATGGCATGACATTTATATGTTCAGTAGTATAATGAAGTTAAATAAACAGTAACTATTTATAGCACGAATAATCGTCGTGGTATTCTAGTATATAAATATTTATTATTTATTTTTATACAAGAACTGCTCGGTTAATGGTATGGGATTCCTATTTGTCGCCGCTCTGAGATCATAATACGTCAAGAATGATCTTGACGTATTATGCCCGGCCTAAGTAAAAAGTATCACCGGTGCTGTCGTCCACTTGGCAATAGAAGCTGTCAATATAGAAAACATAAAAAAAACAGCGTCGTGCTCTCAGGGACAACCCAGAACCTTGTGGGACACCAGCCAGTTAATCTTTCGCGTACCGTGGTCCTATGGTGGGTACAGCGCATGGTACAGAATTGAGAGGTCGCGGCACGCGAGAGTTATTGTCTTATTATTGTTATAGCTGGGCAAGTAGCTAGCAACCCATACGCATAAACTCTTAATGAGTATCATATACAGGGGTACAGTGAAATGGGGCGAGTAGCGTTACGCTGACTACTGGTTTCATTGCTACTATTCTTATCCTGCTGTTATCTCCGCAATATACTCGTACTCACGCGATTTTATGTCTATTCGTGTACGCGAGGCTTTAGACAGTCCGAATGCATACAACTTCGAAAGAAGACTTTTCGTTTTATAATCTCGAGTTAATAATAAAGCGAGAATTCCAACTAACCACACATACAAATTTTGCTTTCCAATAAACTAATAATATTTACACAAAATGTTTATGACTAGGTATTCAACTAAATTGTTATGCAAGTAACTTATTTTCATATGGCATTCGGTCGCACAAGGCAAACCCGCCCGGCTATAAATCAATCGTTAATGGCTCTAGAATTATTTACGTTATTGTTAATGATTTTATTATTTATCGAACTATAAAATTTAAAGGGCAGGAGCCAACAGAAGTTCAGTTAATTGTGATTACAAAACACCATACAATAACAAAACATGTGATGTATTTGTATACCTACAGAGAAATATACAAGAGTACAATATACAGGACATAAGCTATATTTGTACCATTAACAACTTTATTGCCATCATTATGTATTACTAATTTGTTACTGTAAATTATTAATCATCAGTATTAGTATGTAGCTACTGTCGGCTTTGCCTGCCTATACCAGACATGCGATCCTCTGTTTTCCGCATCCAGCTACTTTTTGTGTCCTCCCGTAGATATGCGGTCTCCATTCTAGAACTGTCTTGCCTCATTTGTCATCACCGCTACTGCTGTTTGCTGACTCTGAAAGCTAGGTCCACAACTTTATTAGAAAATTTACCGAAGATAAGTCGCTCTATCGCTCGCTGTGCGTTTTTTAGCTTATGAACCAGCCTGACGCAGACGGTCAGTGTCCCATGTCTGTAAATTATTATATTTAAATTACCCAGCCTGTAATCGCGGCTGCCATGGTCTGTAAATAAATTTTATGTTATTTCGCATATCGTCCTCAGCTGTGATGGGTGGGTGACGCATTAAATTACTGAAGCACGTCATTACTATTTACCATCACCATTTGCATTAGGCAGCCATACATTTTCTTGAGGATCTTGATGGCGTCGTTGCACGTACCAGTCTAATCAAACACACAAGCTAAATCGACCGCAGCCTGTCTTTGCATGGTTTTATTTATCTCGTGCTCCTTCGCGTTTCTGAGGTCACATTAAGCAGTCGGCCATGACTGTTGTCATTGGATGACAGTCGTTAAGCTAAGGTAGTAAGCTTTTTTAGGAAGCTTGAAAGCACTCCATTGTTAGTTGCATCGTTGTTGGCGGAGGCCAACCCGCAGTTAAGCAGCGTGATGGAGTACGCTCTAAAAACCCTTTAGATTAAAGGGAAACCCCTATCCCAACAGTGTACCGTCACCAATATAAAGTTAGAGGCGTTCAATGCTTCATCTGAAAGGTGAACCGTTGTAAAAAAGATTACCACGGTTCACTCAGGTGGTCTTAGAAGGTGATCAATAAGTTCACAATACGTGTAGGTTATGTAAGTTACAAAGATATTTTAGCATTGGTTATAGGTACTAAATTGAACTGCTACTATAACGACTAATTGACAGCATTCATTGCTATGCGGATGACAGCACCGGGGACACATTTTATACGGGCCGCGCTAATATTCCCCGCTCTCTGGTGGAGGAGAGCCGCGAACGACTTGTGTCGGAAATCGAGAGCACACTAAGTAAAGTGTCCGATTGGGGGCAACAGAACTTAGTGCGATTCAACCCCTCTAAGACACAAGTCTGCGCGTTCACCGCTAAGAAAACCCCTTTTGCTGTGGTTCCTCAATTCCAAAACACACCCCTTACCATCGCCAAAAACATTGGGATTCTTGGAGTTGAAATCTCCAGCGACGTCCAGTTTCGTTGTCACCTGGAGGGGAAGGTCAAGCTGGCGTCGAAGAAACTAGGTGTGCTCAATAGGGCCAAGCAGTACTTCAATCCGCGGCAAAGGCTTCTGCTCTACAAAGCTCAAGTACGGCCGCATATGGAGTACTGTTGCCATCTGTGGGCGGGAGCGCCTAGATACCAGCTTGCACCTTGTGACTCGATTCAGAGGCGTGCTGTGAGGATTGTTGACGATCCCAAACTGACAGACGGTTTAGAACCCTTAAGTCTGAGGAGAGATTTTGCGTCCCTTTGTGTGTTCTACCGTCTGTACAATGGGGTGTGTTCAGAGGAGTTGTTTGACATGATGCCCACGGCCTCCTTCTACAGTCGCACCGCTCGCCATCGACAGGGAATTCATCCTCACACATTGGAGCCTAAGTGGTCGCGTACCGTGCGGTTCCAGAGAAGTTTTCTCCCGCGTACGGTCAAGCTGTGGAATGAACTGCCTGTCGAGGTTTTCTCAGGAGACTACAGCATGGGGTTCTTCAAAATGGGCGTGAAGAGGTTTTTACAGGGTCGGCAACGCGCGTGTGATGCCCCTGGTGTTACAGGCGTTCATAGGCTACGGTAACTGCTTTCCATCAGGCGGGCCGTATGCTTGTTTGCCACTTTAGTGGTATAAAAAAAAAAAAACGTAATGGGTGAACCGTTACGTTATCGTATCGACTTAGTCGTTGAAGCTATTTGGATGCGTTGATATGACGATTACTTATTAGATTCGAATTTTCACAAATACTATTTTCCCCTATTATCAACGTAGTGTCGAGTACACATACTTATTCGTCGTATGAACGTATCCATTATTAAATTGCGTCAACGACTAAGCCGCTACGATATTGTAACGGTTGAACATTTACGGGAATTAGAACACTAATGCAGCAAAATATGTATTGCAAACCTGAAGCAAAACGTTTGGGAGTTTATATATAGTGCTTAGAGTCCGGTAAATTCGAACGATCGAATTATCGTTTACGTTCAGAAGTCGTTCGATCGAAGTTCTATGCAAAGTTGGTATTCTCGCATCACTTGAACGCGCTTCGACTACATTTTATTTGAATTGCAATATTTGACGTTTAGTTGTATTTTTATGAGTAGAATACCTCGAATCACTTTTTGAAGGGCTATTTACCTACAAGGAAGTACGATTTATTGCGTCATGTCAACGACACTTCAATTGAACGATGATTGAGCGAATAAGACCATAGACTAAAGTACGTCTAATCGACATGTGCGTACGAAAAGGACTAAGTAAGGCAGTATCGTAACGACTAAATTTCGGGAATCTGGCCCCTGGGATATATCGGAATCAATGATCTAGCTATATACTTACGAGGTTCATTCGTCGCCAATGATATTCCCACCCCATCAAATCTAATACATGAGAATAAATTGTTATACTTTATTTATAGACTACAAAGCAGTTAAAAGATAATTGTCTTGAGTGGAATAAAACGATCGTCCATCAAGCATTTCGATGGCAGCACAAGATTGTCTCATGATTTTCAATTCACAATGTCATTTCTATTATCTCGCTCGTCCTGTCATCGGAACACAATATTCCTTATCCGATTGCTGGAGAAGTAAGAGTAATGTTTTGTTACTTAAAAGTACGTATGTCTAGTTATTTGGTACATTTTACAGCCTAAATTAGTTTACGGATTTCAACACAGGAGGTATCATACTAATTTCTTCAGAATTAATTTAATTATACCCTCTGTTCATTGCTTTATTAGTGGTCTTCGTTGTTAATCTTGTCTACAGGAGGCACAGTGGCGGAAGTGTGTAGTAGGCCTGGGCCTGCCCAATATTTTTTTTATACTACTAATGACACAAGGGTATGTTCTATCATGGTGACCGCGAAAAAGTAGAGTAAATTTTAAAGATATTTTTCGTTATTTACCTACTTAGTGTTTTGTATTGCAGTCGAGCCAGCTTCTATTCGTGTAGCAGCAGTAGCAACTTGCTTGACTCTGCCAGACAAAAACCTCCATTTGAATATGACCTCAAATTTGACAAAGACCGATTAAATTTGCGATTAAATACATATTAAATTCATCTTGTTTTTGCCATTGTGTGTGACCTCGTTGTCGAGTTCGTTGGCTCAATCTGCTCTAATGATTTCATATCTTTAATTGAGCGTTCATATAAAAAGCAATAAAGTTATTAAAAAAAACCCTTCCTGTGGAAAAACATATGCTTACGAGTACATTAGAAACAAAGCACGTATCGTAGGTATATCTGATCATCATCTACGCCAAATGCATAATTATAAAGTATAATTAAAGACAAGTTTATAAGAATTCATGTTATTCAGATAAAATCAAATTTAAACTTATTTAAAATAGAAGGTATGTATATGAGAACAAAGACTTACTTTGCTTGAAAAGACAACATGGTTTATTTATTATTAAATTTCATATAATTCTTCAGTAGTTTTCCATGTGCATAGTGAAACTGTTTTTATTTTATATCAGTGTAAACAGTAGCGCTATACGTCTGCTGAATTAATGCCCCCAATTCAATTGAAGTGTTTCATTAGCACAAGTGGCCCCGATTGCTTCGTTGATCGAGTCCGACGATCGTCGCAAAACCAACGCGCTGTGTATAAGCACATCTGCGTACACGCCCAGCACAAAATTGATTGGTTGATGACTGTTTCTTCATATATTACAATATTAAACAGAAAGTGAATGATAAATAACAACCACGTACTCTACTACAAAGTTTCCTAACCCGTGGTGGTGCTCGTACTCTTGGGGCTACTTGAAGTTGCATCAAGGGCATCTTAGATCTATAATCAAGGGGTACGAGCGGAAATTTCTTAATTGACATGATTTTGGCAGTAGAAATCCTTACGGACCACAATGTTGTTTCCTAAAATGATTTAGACAATAAGAGTTACTTGTTGAGTTTGAATTCCTTGTAGAAGGGTTGTCGACCTTACTGTCAAATACATAATACTGTTTTGTATGTGAAAACAAAAAGTGGTATGTAACATACATATCCCTCTTCTTACTTAAGCGGTACGCAGGGAATACTAATCGACAACCACTGCTCTACGTGTCTATCTTAATCTTTAAGAAAGACACTAATAAGTTATCTGTTAAAATGTAACATTCATCCATTTATAGTGTTCACTAATGCAAACGTAATACCAGCTTAAACCTACTGTGTAACTATGTATAATTTGCGCTTTGTTACTTTGAAGTCGGTCTTAATTTTCTGAGCATTCATTATAGTCGCTTGTCATTCTATAACAAGCAGACCTCTTTTGGTCAATAAGATTGTGTTGTTAAGGTTCGTGATCCGCGCAAGACCTTCGCGCGCTGCCGGGTTCAATTAGAGATCACCCGGTTGCGTTAGAAACGGCGTCTCCCATTATGGGTGCGGGTCGTGACTCCGCACGTCTCAACGCGGTGGCGTAATATCGCATTGTTGTCAGTAATTTCCACGTGCAAGTAACGCTTGTAGTTAATTGTGTAGTGTGTACGAATGGACGCGGTGGTAACTAGGTAACGAGAGGCGGAAAATGTGGGTATTATCGCGCAGTATCGCGGCGTGCGAAGGACGCTTGCCAATAATGTGTACGCTTACAATACCAAATACCACATAGATTATTGCCGTTTGTTATTTAAATAAAGTATGGATATCAGTCTGAATATAGTATTGTTGATAGTACATACTGAACATTTGTTGTTTTGTTTAAACTTACGATTTGCATTAGTAAAATATCTAGATATCCCCTTCCTAAGATATAAAACTGTAAAACATTTGTTTGCCTATAGCTATTGCTAAATTCAATTTACATAATACAGAGAATATTAGTATTCATAATTTTGCGCAAGCAGTTTACACAAACTTAAGTTTTATCTATAGTCCCACACATTATCATACTAAGTTGCAATAGCTCCGTTTTAACCTAAGAGCCCATGAATGCGAAACCTTCTTTATATTTTAAAAGCTGAAATGTGTGTTATGCATGTGTGTGTGCCCCTACACAGGTAAGAATGATCAGCGATTATGTAATTAGGATCATTGTGGTTTTGGCAGATAACAGGTAACAAAGTTGTGAAAAATTGCTCCCCAAATTACTCAATTATTTTTATTTTCTATCACGTCATTCATTGTCATACATATATTGTAGTTATACTTACGATATAGCATAAAAGCAGAATTGCAATTACTTGTGGAACTAAAAGTTGTTTTCTTAGTAAGTAGCCAAACAGTTTTGATAATTATTTAATTAATTTACATCTTTGTTACCTGTTATCTGCCAAAGCCACGATGATCTTAGGACTAAATACTTGCTGATCGTTCTTACAGGTGTTAGGGGCATGCACATGGAAAGTTTTAGCTTTTATAATATAACCAAGTTTTGGCAGTCGCGGGCTTTCACTCTATTTCATTTATTTATATATCATTTCGTCTTAAGTTATAACTATAAAGTCACATTTAAAATTTACTATATAGATTGATTATAAGTCAATAAGTATGCTTGCATAATATAACATAAAAAATGTTTCTAATATCGCATTAAAGGACTATAAAATAATAGCTGTTATTTGGTACAATTACGTTCAATTGCATTGCAGTAGGGATCAGCGAAGATGGCCAATCCATCTCTAATCAGTTCAATTACATCAGACCGCCTCTGAGTTTTCCGGACTGGTATAGCGGAGTATGGTTTTACTTTCTTGTAGGAAGTGCTATCGCTTTCAACGAAGACCGGTCGGGAGTGCAGTACCTCCTACTTGCCGACTCCAATTGAGCCGAGTTAGAAGCGGCTAGCGAGTCGCGTGTCGTATTACGAAACTTTTATTTCATCACGTATATTGAATACTTGCTACTTTATTCGTTTGTAGACTTAGTTCACAACGACAGGGCATGACCTCTGCTTTATGTGAGATTCCGTAGTACGAAGGGCTCAAGTTGTATCGGTGGAGTCACACCGCGATATTGATAATATCGAAATGAAACTTGCCTAATAATTTAAACCAACCATTAGCTATAAAATAAATTGTTGATCAAGAACATGTTTCGCCATTCTTAATGTCGAGTTCATAGCCGTTTTTATTATACAATAGTTCATCGTTCATACGCTCGTTTTCGATATTATTCAATGCTAATAGTTAGTAGTTAAGTCCAAAATAAGGTTAACTTGGGAGACTACAATTAGTATATTTTTTTATTTGCCGATATATTATTATGTACTAATTTATTACAATCATAAACTTATATTTACTACACTACATAAATGGATATGGACCTTATGGGCAAATTAAGAGGACGTATTTATTTTGCGCCGATTTTGTAAAAAAATGCAATTCAACTTTTCCCTTTCGTTTTTCAGAAAGTCTACATTTACACTGTATTTGAGTATATATTATGAAAGACCATTCCAATTCGGACGGAAAATAACTAATTAAATTGCTTATTCAATACATTAAGTGGGCGATTCCACAACAGTTTTCTCGAATTTGATGAATAGGGTTCAAACGGTGTTGTCGTTTCTAATGTTAGACAAAACATTTCGAAAAAAATACTAGACATTATTTAAAACGTCTTTAAGTGAATAAATTAGGAAGTTTTTAAGCGTTTCATATAAATTTGCTAAGTTGACACTGCCAAATTTTTGGAAATACGGCGCGCAAAAGCGATGGATTTTTTGGCAAGAGCAATGTTTTATAATATAAAACGGACTCTTAAACCCTATACTGCCATCGATCGTTGACTAAGTGTTCGGCTCGATAGAAATCGCGCAATGTGAATAATAAATCGATCTATTTACTAAGTTGAAATGAGACAAAAATATGTTTATTAGTTACATCCATGTTGTGTACAACCATAACATAACAACGATTTTTACTACTTTGTCACTTAATTAACAAACATGTTTAATATATACACACACACAATACAGAATATTTGTTTATCCATTCTGACTCTACAAATCTACAACCATTTCCTTCCTTCCTTCTTCCAAATTCCTTCGTGCGGTTACCAGGAATTCATATAATGAAGTAATTGCCTTAAAATAATAATGAATCAAATTATTACTGAGTCAATCGTTAATCGGTCTAATAAACTAATGTTAAACTATTAAATATATTTAGATTGATTACTTAATTCTTAATTCCTTGTCCACAGATGTCACCCGAGTACGATGGTGGAATAACGGCCTCCGTAAGTATATTTTTTTACTAAGGTGGCAAGTATGCAACCTGCCTGAAGTGCGGTTACTGTATTGAAATCTATAGAAGTTTATAATAGCAAAATTTGCCCTGAAACACAAAAAGCAGACTCACTCGTACGCTCTGTTAAGGCTTCATGAATCAAAATATCTAATACTCGAATAATTAAACAAATCTGTCTTACACGATCGTTTATTAAGTCCCGTAGTTTTTTTTTTTTTGTAATCGACAAACTTCATGAAACATAAGTTCAGGAAGTCTATAGTCATCCCCAAGATTCTAGGTATATCTAAAAAAAAGTTACATGAAAATCGGTTCCTTGAACCTTCGTTGGATCTAACCGCCTACGCTAAACACGACTCACTGAGGTAGGCTCAGTGAATCGTGTTTAGCGTAGTACTAGCCTAAGCTAAAGTCGATTCTCATTGGGTATTCTGATTGTAAAAATTGTACTTTAAATTTATGATAAACATCTTCAGTTTAATGACTAGAGCGCATTCGTCCCTACCGGCTAAGCTTATTATTAATTAGCACTAATTTAAGGTGAAGTTTTTCGCTATCAAAAAATCCGATGATAATCGGCTTCAGCTTACTCGGTACGGCCCCAGACATGGTTTTATTTTTACGACAATCTGACCACTAGGTTAGCAGTAGTCGTCGTCCAGCATGAAAATTTAAGCTCTACCGAACAGACCACTGAAGACTGAAGAGAATCTTTAGTATTAAATACTAAGCAGGTACAGATTAAAGAAATTTTCTTTAATCTGTACCTGCCTGATGCAAGCAATAATCGCAGCCTATGGACGCTTGTAGAACCTATAAAAAAACCTTCTAATCTTATCGATATAATTTTACAATAATCTTTATCGAATTCATTCACTATACACGATAAGTAACGCTTTCGTATTGTAGCATCTATTTGTATGTACTAGGCTTAGGATTTTTGATGTTATAGTTACTGTGACATCAATAGTTAAATGAGATTTTAATTTTTATATTTCGCTGCTGTAGAGACTTCTCTTTAACAACGTAATCGAAATGTTTTCCACTCCTTAAGCTGCGTCAAGGAAATGAATAGTTCTATATCGTAGATCTAACTTACAGGACATTGATGTACGGTACAGTACACCCTTTTAGGGCCTCGGAGTGACGTTGCCTATCGTATCCCACTCCATTTTAAAAGACACGTATGCTTTTGGTATACACCTGCCTGCAGCACATATTATCACACCCCGACCACTCCATACAAATTTCGCGTCGTTAACTATTACATAAATAATGACGTCCGTAGAGAGCGATAATGAGCGTGTGTGCGAGCGACCATACAAACTGTTCCATATTCATCTCAGAGGGGAGGTGAGGTCGACACGAGAGAGCGGCAGGGATTGGCTATACTGTACCTAGTACTATTATTAAATTTATACTGTGATATTATGAAACTTTTTCGTCAACGCGGACGGAAGGGCAACGTTGGGCTCGTCGCTACATACAAGCTTCATGACGCCTGGCGTTTCGCATAGAGTCCTATACCCGGGTTACATCAAAAAGAGAATTGTTTGTTTCGATTCAAAAAGCGGAAAGTATTCCTCATTGAATGACATTGTCACAAATGGCAGAAACGTACACTGACCAATACGTTACAAGAACATAATTTTGTACGCGAGGCTGTACAAGTCGGGTATTTTAAAGCGTCAATGTACCTAAAAATACTTGCATCCGTCATTCATTTTAGTGTCGCGTCATCGTACATAGTAACAGTGAGTTGACTTAGTTGGTTACGGGTTGACCCGTTGGCTACAAACTCACAACTAAGTCCGGCTACATACTACACTTAGTTACTACAGTTAGTACTGTAGCTGGGCTTATTTAAACGTACCTTAAAATAATTAACCCTAAAAATAGTATTTAAAAAATGCTGGTAAAAGCTACTAGTAAATAGCTATGTTAGCTACTCGACAATGAACGGTAGTTCATGTCATTTGTTATGTATGTTAACACACAAAGAAATACGTCACGGAGCTCTGTCGACCTGGGACCCTACCGTCTAAACGGAATCCGATTCTCATTGAATTTTTTCAATACAAAATCTAATTTCAGCTTAAAATTTGGTAATTATATGTAGTCAGTCTATTATCTAGTAGGAACCCTGGAGCTCTAACAACTAAGCGGAAGATGTTTGTTATTAACTTCAAAATATTTGGAATCAAAATTTTCGATCTGAATTGGCTATAGCTTAGTTGGTAGAGGCCTAGGTTATTAGCTTTTATACAATGAAGATTTCTTGTTTTTGTTTTCGGTTGTTGGTCGTGGTTTATACCGTCTTCTTCAAGAAGAGGTTGCTTGCGGTTGACTAGGCTTCCCTACCTAACATTATGAGGACATCGAATTTCGAAATCGTTAATAATCGGATTAGTTTATTTCAAAACTACAATTTAGGGTTATGCTAGTTTCATTTGGTATTAATCAAGGGCTTATCAATGGTCTTCAACTTGCTACAGTCTATTAATTATGAATTTGAAAATGAATCTGGTCGGCCTTTCGTTGCAAAAATCAGTATTTGCCTTTTTAACGGTTTTTTTGGTTTCCAAAATCAAACTTCAGTTTAAGTTTAAATCAAACTTAAACTGAACTGAGAAAACTTAAACTGAAGTTTGATTTTGGAAACCAAAAAAACCATTAAAAAGGCAAATACTGATTTTTGCAATAAAAGGCCGATCAGATTCATTTTCAAATTCATAGATCGTTCCAGAACATTAATATGAATTAAGCTGCCTAAGATGAACAGATTAGTCAAACACCTATGTTAATATAATTGTTAGTTTAACACTGACCTCATAATATACCTAAGTAAGAGCAGTCAAAGTTGCAGACGGCAATCGAAATAGACGAAGAAGTCGTCCAATAGACGCCACCGATAGAATGATTAGCTAAGCATGCACTTAACAGTACTGTCTAACGAACGATAACTTTTAAATTGTCTACTAACTATTCAAGATCCAGTTTGTTTTATAATGCTCTAATGGTGACTTTCTATAGAGCTGTATAGAGCATACAACTCTACTTAATATTTAAAACGTTATTAGTCATAGAAAACACTTTTCCACTTCAAGTCTTTGTGTCTTTATGTGAGTCATATTACATTTGTGGGGAAAGTATAACACGGCAGTGTGACGCAACAATAAAAATCGCACAGACAAAGGAATTACAGCAAACACCCTGTGTCATTCGTCTGACGGTAGGTAAGGACGCAGTTGCGAAAAATATTATTATGTGTTTCCGTAACTAAAAATACCCTATCCTTGCCGCCTTTTTCGGGTTACCAACAAAAATATGCAGATATATTATAAATCCAATGCGAAATTAACAACTATTATTTTGAGGAATTTGAGTAAAATTTAAAGCGATGCTATGAGCAGCACTTAAGTTTTAAATATTAAATTAACATACTAGAATTGAGCAACCTGACTTTCTCGTATATCAGATTCAATCAATATATTTGCAGTGTATTTTTGCGACTCGTCAAAATATTATCCAATAAGAACTCGTCACGGTTACGATTGCGTTGGCAACATTGAACTCATGTAACGATTCGTATTCCAATTTATCGTTTTAAATGTAAGCGGGTATCATAAAAATATCGTAAATTCTTATTTTTTTACCATTTATGGCCGCTTTATGTCATCGTAGCCAGAATTCATACAGTCAAGTTTAGTCTTTGTCCCATTCTTATGCTGCTCGGAGTTGAAACCAGACTGAAGTGTCCAGTTTTATCCGTCATCAATCACTTTGTATGCAGTTATATCAGCTCACAAAGTGATCGATATTGTTGCTTACCATCACCACCGAGAGCAACATTATTGTTTACCTTTTCGGTTCTGCAAATTGGCCTCGGGCAGCGTTCTGTTGTTGCATCTATAAATAAGGAGGTGCTAAAAGCGGCCCGGCCGGGGGACGTGCTTCCTTCGCTTTGAGCGGCCGAGGGGTAAACATGTTCGTCTTGAACGTAGCCCTTTGTTGACACTTGTTTTACGGCCGCTTCACCTCGCGTCTCGTTGGTTTATAGCGTGTACGCAATAAATACTGTATCCTGAACGTCGCCAACGCCAGTGTGGCCGCTGATGACATCTCCTCCATGATAGTCTAATCCGAATATGATTACTGCGACCTCTCGTCTATACTACTACTATCTAACAGCTAACATAATTATAGATGATTCTAAATTTAACTGATCGCTGGTAAATATACACACTAATGAGAACTATATTTAACTATTTAAAAGTATATATAGACTATGCACTGTCAGTATTCTGTCCGAAGAGATAAGGAGAACGACTATACGGGGTCCAGTTATTCAGATTAACATAATTTATAATAAATTGGTACTGATATCATGTTTAGCTTCCTGTGTGAACACTAACTTGTAGATGTAACAAGGTATTTATCATTAACTTTACTATGTGAATGTAACTGAAGACAATAATTTTAAACTTATTTAAATTACAAATAAGGAGCGGTCGACATGTGACGGCATTTAGACCATAGCGACATAGTTCTCGTATTGCAATCACGGTGTATATGTCCATCTGCATGCGAGCCATACGCCGCGCGTCCGGTGTTACTCATAGTCGCTGACTATGTGAACATTTACCATATGCGATCAGGGCATATGCGTGGTTGAAACATGAAATATTATAAACTCATCTGACAGTCACTAACTATGCTATGTTCACATTTAATACTATAAACTTGCTCCTTTGTCTACTGAATACGCGATCGCGGCATACGCTCGCACTGGCGTGGTAACAATATCAAATGTTACAACAAATACACAGACGACATAGATACTAATTACCGCTGCAAATACGGAGCGGAGCGTTGCCATTCGTGATATCGCAGCTTCAACCAACAAGTCAAGTTAGGTTAAAATAAATTGAATTTATCTCCACGCTTAACACGTGTAGCTCTCTATGTAAAGTGTAAAGAAATGGAAAACTGAAACTAAACTAAAACTTGAAACTGACATTTGTTTGACAATAATTCCAAGCTAAGGACAAAAATGAAGACTGGTGTAAAGGAGTGCTACTTCTATTGCCCCAGACAGTAAAGAGCACATCACACTGCGTTTTTTTAATCAATGACATGATTTTTGAAGTCTTAATTTTTTATTAAATATTGTCAAGGCACTTGGCAATTGCCAAGAGTTTTATACCACATTTCTCCCCCGCTGCGTAGCGAATTGCAATAGATTTACAAAATCGACGTAGATAGTCTCGATTAAATAAATTGTATGTTGAAACTTATTGAGAAAATGTTGGCATTGCGCATTTAAACTTTGTTTATTTTACGCTCCCTGCCCATATGTCAGCTGATAAAATTCCTGGATCTATGGTCAGCCTTGTGGTTACATTATGCATACCCGTATGCATAATGTAAAATATTAAATATCTAATCTAAAAATGTCGTCAGTAACGGCCCTCGTGGTCTACCTCTACCCAGTAGTAAGTAAGCTTAGTTCAACTACTACCTATTTCTTCTCTATCTCTCGCCAAGAGATAGAAAAGAAATAGATACACAAAAGGTATACTAAACGTGTCACCGTGCGTGTAGTTTTTGTGCGTCAGGCAGGGCCGGCTGGCTGAAGACGATTACCATTATTATCTACGAAGTTCATTATTTGAAATTACCATTATTGCCACGTTCAGCCACGTTTAATATTTCCAATCCAGCAATAATCCGCTCGTTTGATTACAAAAATTAAATTTTGACTTCAACTTAGCGGGCACCTAATACAGATTATGAGCAAAATGTTATAGCACTATAGAAGAATAGCACTTTTTATAATGCGAATACAAGATAACCCAAAAAACCATGGCTCTATTTAAAGATAATTTTCAAATGGCAAGTACATGAATTTTAATTATAAATGACATGTGGTAACAGTCACAGACACATATCGCACTCGGCGGGAGAGCACTGCACTATTATTACATTACGTGTTTATTTTAATGCGTTGTCTACTTTACTATGTCTATGTATAATTAGTGTTCGCTGTATATTACAATAATAATTGCGTTCAATTGTGGAATACTCGTCATTAAGCACATAAGTGAGCGAGATAGGTGCCCGTTTACTGTTACCAGTGAATCATATTTCGTTGTTTATTACTCGTATACAGACAAAGCAGAACGTTTCATATTTCCTTATAAATGAGGCAAATAATTAATCTGCCATATTATATCCATCATGTTTAAAGTAAACAAAGAATGAGTTTGTGTGGTACGTTCAGTTGGAACCGACGCGAAACATTGAAAGGTTAATGACAATATCACCATGATTGGAGTTGTTAGTACTAAGACGTTATAAGAGGGGACCGTCGTATCTCGTGTTATTTTCGCGCAATCATTCAATAAACGTGATGGGAGCTCAATCGACGAGACCCTCGACTGACTTCAGAGAAATGGGAGTAATTTCTATATCAACTACATCAACTACCCAAATATACAATAGCATATATACAATTAAACGTAACATGTTAGTGTTAATAATAGAAATAAGTTTCCCGAGTTCTAAAACTGGCAGAAACATAATATCAATTTGAAATCGTTTAAAGTTCATTTAAATAAAGAACGCGTTTGATTAGAACCAATTAACGGACAATTAAGCAGTTCTCTTGTTTGAATTACGAATACATCGCGGCATCAATTGTTGTGAGGCATTCTGTCTTAATGACTGGCGTTCGTGCTAGTTATATTATCCTCGTAAAATAATAGCCAACAGAATAAGAAACAGCTATATTTCACTTACTAAAGAAATATACATTTTTGAAGCACAAACGACTACGCAAGCACCTAGTTTAGTTATTTGTGATGCGATGTTCCTGTTCATTTGAATTGTTAAATTTGTACCGTTCGAACTGCTGAAAACTCATAACCCAAATCCGCGCTCTTTGTTAATGTGCGATGCCGTTGATCTGAAGTGTATTTTTACCGGGTCCTCGACTTCAGCTACAACGCATAAAGGTGTAAATTTTCACTGATTGTTAGCATAAATACCCATGCCTTTCATGTACTTTGAGAGGGTCAATAAACTTTCTTAAAAACATTTTATCTGCATTGTTGTTCTGATCATCATCATCGATCTAGAGCTACACTCATTGCATTAATAACTTCGTACTTACTCTACATTTATTATGCTTATTTTCCACCATGACGTTTTAGTGTTGGCTTCAAAGGTGCCACATTTGTTTTCATTAGTTAACGTGTCGATGCCCTCTGTTCGCTCATCTAGTGTTTACTCTTTCAATATTTTATGGTCGTAATTGTTACGCTTTATGTCATTCCTTAGCACCTTTTTCTATTTGATTTGCATCAATCTTATCAAATTTGTCTATCACTACATATTATGATAAATATTATATTTCTTTGCCTCACATGTCGTCGTTGTGTATGTTCGGGCTATTTAGTACTATAGCGATTTCCATGTCGTTTTCAATCAATAAAATACACAACACAACAGTTCAGTAACATAGTTAAGGTATATTATTTATGCCGGGGACTATCACCAATTGAAAAATATAAAGAGCACCACAATTATTGAGATATACGCCAACTTGCATAAATATTCACTGTCGCTATTTTCAATGATTTTAAGAACTAGAACAATACTGACAGTCCTGAAGGTGCTGGTATATTATCCTGCCAGTTAATAGTCGCAGTTACAAAATCTCTATGCACGAATTATCGAAGTAGTTGGCTGCGGCTTGAATGGCTTCGCCGTTGGCTGCTCGTATAATATAATGGAGAGTGCAAACAAATTGGCTGAAGCATGGAGCGTGTTTGTCGCGTTGACGGCCGACCGGCGCGGCGTGGCGCTCTAACTAAAACGACACACAACGACACTCGAGGTGCGACCTGTGCCCGCTTGCTCTTTGGAAATTTTACTTACATCACCCTTTACCTGAAATCATATTTACCAAACAAACAGCCGTTACTGTGTTATGGATTAGTTTGTTGCCCCGTGAGTGTAAACTGTTGACGTCGGGCTAATGGCTAAACAAACATATGTTATTATAATAAACAGCTCGCGTCGTAGTCTGCGAGCCGCTGCGTCTGATTGGCCTCAGTTTCGAACGCAACGACCGCGGCCATTTGAAATCGACAGTGATTACAATTTTCCCTGGAGCTCGGTTGCGCGGGCGCAACGTCCGATGGAAAGCAGCGTTTAACCAATGTTCCGCTCTGATAACTCTCTAATTACAACTCGGCCGTTTTCCTTCGACACTTGGCGACCACTAGTTTAACCCTTGGCTTTTCACTAAAACATTTCACCCGAGATTGCACCGCTACGCTCATTTGTTTGCTACACTTTCGTCTTTGACTCAGTTACACTGCTGCATTGTTTCGTCTGACAACAATATATTGTAGCATTCATATTATCTTTCTATAATACTTCGTTCGAACTGAGTGTAGCACTATTTATTCAAAAGTAGTATTTTAGCTCAGTGCCTTTTATGAGATCATTCACGTGTAGTTATTTGAAATCTAAGTAAATCACGATATGGTTTTGTTCAGTCACGTAAATGATGTTTGCCTTTACCGCGCTGGAGGAACAATCTCCGTCGAAGGACGAAGTCACGGGCCAACCTTTACCGACGTCGGTTATTGCCCACCGCGAACAATAGTGTACCTACTCATAGCACCACTAAAAGCCTTCGTGTGTAATTGTTTACCTACTGTTTGCTGCTAACCGCAAGTATTATCATATACTAGATAATAATATGTGCCGTCAATACTCAACACTTTACTCAAACTATACTTACATCCAAGACAAGATACCCACTTTTTTCTTTACCTCTACAAATCGACAATCGATAAACAAGGTTTTGGAATGATTTGTGAAAAAACCAAAGGAGCGCGTGTTGAACTCGCGTGGAGAAGGTTCCGTACGATGAATATAAAACGAGGAATGACGGATTATTGGTACAACTCGTTCGACTTAATTATAGCAGTAGTAAAGTCAAGCGAGTAGTTATAATAATTTACTTAACATTAAAGTTGAATAACACGTTCTCCCATACCTACCTTACAACTGCAAATGTAAGAGTGTATGCATAATATTGAGAATTTGAGACATTTGCCACGTAATTTTAAAACCTTCTTTTGTTTTCCAGTAATCTAGAAGTAGAAGTCTATTTTTTTTTGTTGGCCTCTTATTCAATGTTAAGTTATGTGAATTGCACGCTCATGTTTGGGTCAGAAATTCATATGTAGCAAATTTCAACTTAGTCGGTTTGGTACATTCGAAGAAAATTTGTCTGTGGCAGACGGACAGACAAACGTGTGATGGATACATGAGCGGTTGGATACATCAGCCTGCTTAACTAATGGCGTGGTAAAATAATTTGTCCGTTGTATTCCAAAACACAAGTGTTTGCGTGTTTACGATCTCCGGACGAGGCGGAGGCGAATAGAATATACAATGACGTGTCATTCACATCGATTGAGGCCGCATACAAGATGCGGCGTACGCATACATTATGTATATATATGTATAGAGCCCGTGTTCCGTCTCGAGCGTCCATCTATACGTACCGACCTTCACGCCGTTTTCGTCAACCCTAGCAGGTACCTGCTACCTACGATAAAGTACAAAAACTATATTACTAAAATCTTACCAAAATGTTAGGCTCAACTTGTCGCTGTAATATTTAATTACTCGATGTGCCCATGATTCCTATTTCGTCGAATTGTGACTGTCTGATTCATTTACCTATAGACAACTACAATTGTGTAATGAACAAACACCTACATGTGTATGTAAGCACTTAGGCACCAAATGGATCTTGAATAGATCACCATGAAGTACTGTTCGTCTGTTAGGCCCGAAACACACGGCGGGGTGGACCGGGCCGGTCAAATTGATCGCGAACGATAGTGCAAAGGGAATCCTAAACTACCAGCACACACGGAGGGCAAAAAGACCGCGCCACCGCTGCACCGGTGCCTGGCGGGCATTGGCGGCGCGGTATATAATATCGGAGGGCAGCCGCGGACATCGACGGTAAGACGCGGTGTTTATTGCTTTGCGATCAAATAGACTGCCCCCGCCCCGCCGTGTGTTTCGCGTCTTACTGAACACGATAAGCGTCGACCGTTGCCCTTTGCCGTTTAGTGCACATGTATAGTGCGTTGTGCGCGAGTGGTATCAACGAAAGTCTTGCCACGGTAATATTTCGTCGGGCGGCAAACTGGCGACGATCGAACAATAGTGCACAATCACGGAGATTGTGGTCGCGACTCGTGGCGGCGCGTACTCGTGTCAACTGCCTCTCGCGTGAACACCGAGCATTGTTATGGTGATGGCTCGGAGCGCCAGTATGTGAGGTTCGACGCTCCGTACGAAACAAAAGACGGCTCAAACATTTACATGCCAACGGGGAACATTCAAATCGCATAATGCTGATGAATATCTTCTGAGATTTTTCCAGAAATAACTAATTCATGTTAGGAGACCAAACTAACTCTGGACGTAATAAACCCATTAATATTCTACTTGCCCTGAAGCTTTAACTACACCATTTTAGGGATAGTTAATTGGAAATATTAAGCGCTTTTGACGCAGAGACCATTAGTGAAAACGAGATGAGCACGAGCAGGTAGTCGAAGAAATCAGGGGCGACTTTTTTGTTAACCATAGCAGGTATCGTACCCTCTGGGCCAGATTGTACTTTTTGTTTAATCGAAAATGCCCTAATGTCGTGAAACGTAACCGCAGGGAATAAGGTTTAAGTTTGCTACATAATTATGAGCACAAGATCCTTGGGGATTTCTGAATATTGTGTGTTTATTGTTGGAGGCTTAGAGGACGACGGCATCAGTAAATATATGACAACGACTAGAGATAACGGGCATTATTTCTTCGTTTTGGTATTACTCATAATGCTTATAAGATTGTACAATGTGCAATTTTACGAGCGAACGTAGGCAGGTTACTATAAAGTACCAATTATCCTTAGATGAGCGCATATTGCCGTGATTTTAACAAATCTTTTATATCTATTTCAGAACCAAACTCGACCAGTGCAGACGATGAATGGCACCGTGGGTACCGTCGGCGGCAATGGTGTAGCGGGCGCTGTCAGCTGGGAGCAGCACCCAGCACTCGCTCGTGCCGCCAGCGTGCCGGCGCACCGCGCCCTTGCAGGACTTATCGATCGGCTGGTGCACCGCCGCCTCGAGCGTACAACTAGTGAGCCTGCACCACCACCACCCGCCACGAGCCGATACAAGACCGAATTATGCCGACCTTTTGAGGAGGCCGGAGTCTGCAAATACGGAGATAAGTGCCAATTCGCGCACGGCATCCGTGAGTTGCGAAACCTACAACGCCATCCCAAGTACAAGACTGAGCTGTGCCGCACCTTCCACTCTGTTGGCTTCTGTCCGTACGGACCTCGTTGTCACTTCGTTCACAACGCGGAAGAAGCGCGGCGCCGTGAACCTCCATCGCCCGGTGGATCTCTGGCTTCGTTGTCGTCCGGCGGATCGCTGGCATCGTACATGAGCGACGGATCCCGTTCGCCGCGTTCGCCTCATTCTCCACACTCACCTCATTCTCCGATCGCCCCGCAGTCTCCGCAGGCTCCTCACTCTCCGCCGGCGTTGTCGCCGCCTACGCACAACACCGCATTCGCATTCCGCCGCGCACATTCGCCTGACCCGGAAGACGACCGGCTGCCAGTTTTCAATCGCCTCTCGTCGGCGTTTGGAGATCTCGTCATAGCCTAGGGTGCCGCAGTTAGCCTAGTCCTAAGTTAACTTATACCGACCTTAGCGTAATGTTCGTCCGTCACCGTAGTGCCTACTCGACGTCTTCCAAATCGTGCCCGAGCGCCGTCCCGCTCGCCGCGCCTCGCGCATTTCGCACACCCGCTCAACGAATGATCTCCAGTTTGTCGATGCCCCTTAACTACTTCGCCCTGTAATTTATAAAGTTAAAAAGAAGTATTTACTGGCGTCTCGAAAGTTTGCGGTGTGAATATAGTGATTACGTTACATCTTTAGTTATTGGCACGCACTTGTAAATGGCACCTTATAATATTAGATATTTATTGCGTAGCTCGCGGAAGTCTTCCCGATGCGATCCTCCGCCGAGCGGTGGTCTCTGTAAAGTTAGCTTATAGAACATTTTATTTATTTCGTACTGCCTATCCGCGCTCGGTACCGTACCGCGAGAAGGCGCTCGTGATCTATTTTTAAGGGTTTAAGATAATAATTTATTATTTATTTTGAGTCTCTTTAACTATAGTAATTATATTTTGTAGCTAGCAGCTGCGAGTCCGCACCGCATACGGACGAGGCCCGCGTCGACGGGACGGGGCTCGTTGACAAATTCTTACCGACGGCTGATTCCGACCCCGATCAAATTAAATACTTAATTATTTTTCTACCTTGAATTTTACGGACGGAATCAATCGACGGCGACTACTTTAGGAGCTCGGCACTTACTGAAGCATAATCATTTTAAACATCCGTCAGCTTTTGACTTCAGGATCACCATGTCAAACATTCGAAAGTTCTCACCTGTACTGCCAGGCCGCACGGTACTATGATCCCAGACTGCACAACACCACTAGCGATATAAATTTATCTGTGGCCGCGGCCCATTTGAGAACTGCCGAGAGGATCTCGCGGCGTGGTGCCTCAAGCGTTCGTCCGCGAACCATTTTTTCGTTTTGTATCGTGCAAGGAGGGCTGGCAGCATACTAAAACCTGTTTAAGGTTTTGGTGATTGTTTTTTTCGTCCTCGCAACGAGTCCTTACGAGAAGGGCTCCTTGAGATGTTATGTTGGCTTCCGACAAACGAAATGATCGCGTTAAAAACTATTAAATTAAAAAATATATATTTGCCGATCTCCCGAAGTATCGCAGCAGCACGCACTGACAAATCTGTATAAATATTGTACAAGCTCAATATAATATTATAAACAGTGTTATCTGTACCGCGTGCAACGGCGGGCGGCGGGGCGCGGGAGTCTTCCACGGCATGTGTCGCCCGGTCCGCGCTGCGCCCCCGCTCTCGACGACAGTGCCTTACATATGTAACAAGATAAATCATATTTAATTTTTAGTTATCTAAATAGATTGTTTATTTATTGTCTTCTTTTGAATATATCATTCAAATTGGCACGGTTATTACTTTTGTACTTTTTGACAGAATTAAGTGTTTAGTTTCGACGTAGCATAGAATTTTGAATTTAAAGTGTGATATTTTATAATACCTATTTATGTAACAAAGTTTAAAGTTTTAATTAAGGGACCAATATGTAGGAGAAATTCTGATATAATGAAGCAGTGAAATACGCTTTTGATTCTTACCAAGAGACTGCAACCTCATGTGGAGTTATAAATATGTTTTGTTGTAACTACAGATTGACCTACCATTTTGTACTTTACCATTAAACATTTAACCATGTTGGTTTGTGTTTGATTATTGACTGGCCAAGAAGCCGAGATGGTATTTTTGTTTTATTGCACATTTTAGTTTCAGTTTTTCTTTGTGTCACTAGGCGTTGCATGATGACTACAAAAATAATAACTTTGTACCTAATGTTAAGGAAACTTCTTAGTTGTAAGCGTTTTCATGAAGTCCATAAAGATTATTTATTATCAGTACATTACGAATTATAAACCATTTAAGCTGATTTATTTAATTTTTTCTATTTAAACTGACATTTAAGTACTACAGTTTTGTAACTTAATGTTAATAATATATCATGAGTCATATTAATATAAAGTTCATTAGGTTAAACTCTAGTACCTACGTCATTTATAATTAAGTATTTAATTTTTTTAATTTAATTTCAAATGTAAGTTTAATCTTCAAAAAATGACTACGTATTCTATTTCTTATGGACAAAAGATTAAGCCTAAAGCTTGTTTTTGACATTTTGTTATAAGTTTTCCTTATTTCCATCTGCATTTTTATTGAATTATAGTCAAAATATGTTTAATTTTGTTTTTTATTTTTCTTTTCTTTTCAAATATCCTGCTCCTCGACTAACTCCTAAGGGGATAGGTACTGCGAAAGTGGCGCTTTTTGCGCAGCAATTTTGTTATACATGCTATGTTATTTTTAATAACTAATATTTGTTTTTAAATTTATAACTCTAAATCTAGTTATTCTGTGCTAGTATAAAAAAATTGCTACGATGGGTCTCATCATCTCAATCAAGATCCAATCATCACGATCTTAATCCAGGGGCTGCTGCTACTGCCTAAGGTGAAGCCAATTGCTGCCAAAGCCGATCAGGGGCCCTACCACCTAAGCTTAAGCCGATTCCCAACGGATTTTTGATTGCGAAAACCAAACTTCAGCTTAGATCAGTGACAATTGTGTTTAGCTTAGCTGATAGAAACCCTGAAGCTGTACTGATAAAGTTAAACTTAATCTAAAACCTATTTTCGGGAATCAAAACGTTCAATGGGATTCCGTTTCAGCCTGGGTAGAGGGCCCCTGGGGCCTTACCGCAAGTAGTCGATGCTAATCGAATTTTTTTATTGCGAAAATCGATCTTCAGTTTTAGTAACAAATGTCTTCAGAGCTTAGTCGGAAGAACTCTAGGGTCAATACGCGTACTTCGAGTTCTAATTGAAGCTGTGAAGTTTTGATTTTCGCAATATAAAAATTCGATTAACATCGGCTTCTTGCGGTGCCCCTGATTTTTAATAGGGAAAATCTAACTTCATTTTTTTTATACTACTTCGGGTGCCAGACAAGCATACGGTCCACCTGATGTGAAGCGATTACCGTAGCCAATTTAAAGCTCATAACATGATAATCATGATATATTAATGCTCGCAACATGAAATATCTGTCTTGCGCTTCCACCCTCGTTGCCAACGGAGCAACTCCTTCCTTTCAGTGATGACGGTATTAAGCTTCTACAGCTTACATAAGTAGTATTTATTTAGGCTTAGCCGATAGAAACACTAGAGCACACACCGACTAAATTGAAGGTGTTTGTCGCTAACATATGAGTCCGTATTAGAAATTGCGCTTTATTTTTTTCAATATTTCGCAATTTCAGATATAAAAAAAATCAATCGGAATGGACTTCAGCTGTGGTAGTAGTGGTACCAGAAGCCCTAGCGCTTAAGCTGAAGGAGATTCAGATCGAAATTTTTGGTTCAGAAAATCAAAATTCATTTTAACGGTTAACTGTTCGTGCATCATATATGATGCACGAACAGTTAACCTTTTATCAACTAACTAGCTGAACCGATTTGAAAGAAATTTGGAATGGACATAGTATTTCAGTAGGAAAGATAATAATATAAGTTAGGTACCATTTAGCGGGATAACCGACATCAAGTGGGCGAAGACGCGGGCATAAATTGTTATATACGTCATCGACCCATAAATATCCCACTGTTGGGATACGAGTCTCCTCTCAATAGGAGTTTAGAGCATACTCCACCACGCTGTTCAACTGCGGGTTGGCGGAGGCCAGTGTTTTCAAGCCGCCCTAAGGTCTGACTTGGCTTAACGACTGTCATCTAATGACAAAAGCCGAGACCGACGGCTTAGCCCTCCGAAGCACGGAGGAGCTCGAGATAAATAAACCCATCCATAGACAGGCTGCGGTCGACGTTGCTTGCGTGTGCGATTAGACTGACATGCGCCGACGACGAAGACGCGAACGACGCCATCGAGATCCTCAGTTCAGTTATATATATTTCATATATTTTATACAATACAAAGATTCTTTCTTACTATGTACGTAGCACATTGCAGGACCCTCTTATACTGGACGTGTTACGGTCTACACGCAATTGTCTGTCTCCTTACTATGCATGTACATGCATAGTAAGGAGAAAAAAACACGTCCAGTATAAGAGGGTCCTGCTATGTGCTACGTACGTAGACCATTATACATGATGTTACCATCTACATGTAGTCTTTTTATACTTTAAAGACATATATCGAGTACCTTGTGTAGATGGAAAGATGACCTCAAGAAAGCGGTTGGATGCGGGAAGCGGAGGATCGCATACGATGGAAGCATTGAAGGTCTACTATAATGTATACATGTGTAATGTGCAAATAAATGGTTTTTCTTTCTTTCTTTACCTATAGATGTCGTCAACCCTTATTCATCCCACTGCTGGGATACTGGTCTCCCCTCAATAGAAGGGGTTTAGAACATACACCAGCACAGAGATACAGTGGGTACACACAGGCTTGATGATGAACGATGGAAACATTTCTAATACCTTCGCTACAGAAATTAGTGCCATCGCAGAAAAAATAGCGCAAGTAGTTCCACTGTCGAAAAAGTTATAGCTTGTAAACGAAGATATTAGGGCGATTCCATTGCCGCGGGTGCAACATTTAGACCCATTGCGTATTATTACAATAAATAACATTTTTAACGAGCTCGGTGGCGTAGCGGTCAATGACGCGGCTTCGACACCAACGCTCGTGGGTTCGATTCCCACACAGGACAAACCTTTGTGTGCATGAACATGTATGTTTGTCTTGATCTGGGTGTTTTCTATATATCATAAGTATGTATTTACGTATGTTTATCAGTTGTCCAGTGTCCATAACACAAGCTTCGCTTACTCTGGGGCTAGATGGCGCTGTGTAATTTGTTTGACAATATTTATTTATTTATTTATTTTAATGAAAATATTCTTTGAATAGCTACATTTTAGCCAATTTTCTTTTGATTCGTCTATAAGAATTTTAATGCACCACTTAAATAGGGAGGCGGTGCCGGTGGTTTGAAATGGTATCACGGGTGCAAGAATGTCGGCCCACGATTTTAAAATTGTAGTAGACAAACACAAAATATCTTCATTAACAAAGTACGATTTTTTTTCGAGAATGGCCTAATTTGGCTATAGGAATTGAAGTGGTTCCATACCACAGACCAGTATCTTTATACATTATCGCCAGAGTAATGTACGATTTGGGGTGTAAGTGGTACATCACCATCTTGGAGCCAAACCAATGCACGTGCACGTCGTGCACCCTGCTAATTTACTAAGGAGGCTCTGGCGAATGAGAGGTAGGGTATGCTGTGATCTGAGGGTATGGCGTAATTTTAAGCTGCCCGACAGAGGAAGTAGAAAGTCAACCACCCGAACGTGCCGAAAACGGCAGCTACATAACAATTCCCTTGAGGGTTGTTATGTTCCTGCGAGTGAGTGAGTTCACCAGGATGAAATGAGCTGCTGCGTGGGCAACGAAAGTGGTATCGCGCGACGGATATTTGTCTGGTCACATCAGATATGCTCTCTTCACACTTTTTTTTTTTTTTATTTTTTTTTTTATACTACGTCGGGTAGCAGACAAGCATACGGCCCGCCTGATCTGAAGCGGTTACCGTAGCCATATTAACGCTCGCAACATAAAATATCGCTCGCGCGCCGCCACCCCCGCTGCCATCGCAGCATCTCCTTCCTTTCTGGTGACCTCACTCACTCGCAGGAACACAACAGCCCTCAAGGGAACCGTTATTTGGCTGCGGTATTCTGTGAGGTGGAGGTACATTCCCCAGTCGGGTAGCTTACAATTACTCTCCCTACCTCTCTTAAACACTTCCTCAATTTCGGTATTTTTCGGGATTCTCCAACTGCCATTGGGTTCCCGAAAACCGAAAATCGTACGGATAATTTTCCGTTCCGTTATCAGGAGCTTGTCATCTTCCTTTATTATCAGTGTACAGGGCTCGCATCTGTACATAAGTATTAGTCCTACAACAGTCTTGTAAATTCGGATTTTGGTTGTTCTGTTTAGAAGCCTAGACACCAACACTTTGTGAAGGACACTCACAAAGTGTCCAATACTTCATTATCATCATCATCATCAGCCTGTATCTGTACCCACTGCTGGATATAAGCCTGCCCCACTGCTTTCCACCAGATACGATCCTCCGCCTTCATCCGCATCCAGCCGCTCCCAGCCGCTTTCTTAAGGTCATCGGACCATCTAGTAGGAGGGCGTCCAACACTTCGTCGTCCTATGCGCGGCCTCCACTCTAATAACTTCCTTCCCCATCTGCCATCATTTACTCGGCAGATGTGACCGGCCCATTGCCACTTCAGCTTGCAAACTGTGAAGGCTATGTCGACAACTTTACCAATCCAATGCTTACAATTAAATTATTTTTTAATTAATATTACATATACTGTGGTAATATGAAACCCCGGCCACTCCATACAAATGTCGTTTACAACTACATAAAGAATGACGTCTGTGCAAAGCGAAAATTAGGCGTGCGGCGCCATACAAACTTACAGATTTGTCTCAGAAGGGAGGTGAGGTCGACACGAAAGAGCGGCAGGGAGTGGGCGTACTTACATAGATTACATGATTAGAACTGTTTGCATTGCTACAAAAATCAAAAACATATATAATAATTGAGATTCGTGTCTAATCATTCATAAAAGCATGACAAACAGATATCGGAAATCACGAACTACAATCTTGTACCTGCGCCACAGAGTATAACTATTGTGGTGTAAGTAACATTGTTACATACACTACATTATATTATATTATATAATATTACATTGAACCTTTTTACAATAATATTCTTAGTTTTTTGTATCAATGTAAACAATTCTGTGTTAGAAATTAATTAAATAACATAACACAAAAAAAAAAAATATAGGTAATAACAAAAAATTTTATAAATCAAAAGATTATGGGTTTTTGTTTCATTTAGAAACATCTGGATCATTGGTTTCTGTTCAAAATCTCCGCTGAGAGGGATACTTACATTAGTGGGAATTTCTGAAATAAGGCCAGACTTGGGAAGTACCTCCACCTCACAGAATACCGCAGCCAAATAACAATTCCATTGAGGGTTGTTGTGTTCCTACGAGTGAGTGAGGGCACCATAAAGAAAGGAAGGAGTTGCTGCCATCGCAGTGTGGATAACGGCGCGCGAGCAATATTTCATGTTCGGAGCCTTAATATGGCTACAGTGACCGCTTCACATCAGGCGGACCGTATGCTTGTCTGCCGCCCGACGTCATGTAAAAAAATGTAGAATGATGAATCCACCATGTAACGGGGACTGTTCTAAATCGAGTCACCCCACCAGCCCAAGGATCGAGAAGGGTTATTGGAAGAGATAGTTTAGCATCCTTCAGAGTTCCCGGAGCAATTCAGTCATCCGCGCAAACATCAGATAGACGGTAAACGAGTATGATGTACTCACCGTTGATATTAATATCCCCTAAGGTAGGTTTACATACCTTTACTATTGCCTGACGTTTCGACCGTATGTGATAGTAAAACATCGGACGGGCAGCATGCGCCACCATAGCGAAATTTATATATTTTATTTATTTTGGCCACTTTCCCGAATTGATATCGGAAAACCAAGGTCACTTTACATTACTACTTTTTGATGCTCTACAACGAATCCGAAGTCAGAATTTCGAAATTTTGAGTTTTATGGCAACGGACGGACAGACAGAACGACCGGACGATTTTATAAGCTCAATAATTTTCGCTGAAAATTGAACACGATAAAACCTAGAAATCATGTTTTGCATAATTTATAAACATTTATATCTCAGCAGTTCATTCCGTCATCCATTTCGCAGAATGACTAGCTGCGATATTAGCTCGCTACGGCATCGGGTTCTCTTAGTCGGCGAGTCTGGTAAGGTAACCGAACACCCAGATAAGGCATAACCTTGAACGAACAGTTTGTGCACTTCGACAACACTTTCGTACCTACAAAGAAATCACTAAAACGATCCAACACCCTTATACCAACCGAGGAAGATTCAATTCAACGAAATAAACACTTCGAGCATTGAATAATTTAAAGTGGTCGCCCGCCACAAATGTAAAGCGGATGTTATAATCTAGAGCCTGTCGAACAAAATAATGACTAAGCTTGTATGAAAAGGTCAGAAGATCATTAACAACATTTGCAAAAAATAATCAGCCAGCACACATACGACTAACATGGAACTGATTTTAAGGTAGGCAAATAGACGATATTAAAATAGATTCGAATAATTGAGATAAAATATTAGTGCTAGAGTCGTAGAGTCATGTACCTATACGATATAGATCGAATTTTTGATTTTTTTTATACCACGACGTACTTTTATAACGAGCAAGATTTTTTTTATAACAAGCGTAGGTACTTGTTCGTCACCAGACCCACCCGAAAATTGGCGCGATATTCTTCTAAAAAGTGCTTATTAGGATATTTAGGTAACAATCTTATTACACACGTGGAATCTAACTAAATATATGAATTTGCGATGACTTTATTTTCAGGTAGCCATCTAATATCCAACAGTTTATTAATCTTTTAAGTTAAGAGGGAACAAACGTTCATAATATTCACTTTCTGGTCATATCGTTTTTTTTAGATATTTCGTCTTTTAAATACATGTTATATACATAGTGGGATTTTATTCTGTAAATATAAAACCCATCCTTTAAATTTCAACGTTTGGGTTATCAGCGACATATATCAAATAAGAAAATAAATACGAGTTCGTTGTTAGTTTAGTGATAATAATAATTGCTGCTGCTTTGATAACGGTGTACATTATCTAATATTTGTAAAGCTAATAGTGATTAGATAACGCGAAAGATGTGTAAAAAACTAGGATGTACTAATCCAGTTAAGGTGCAAACGGTTGAGGAGGCAAAAGATATAGTTAACTTACTTCCAAACTCAACACCATTGTTAGGAATAACGTGCATTGAGATACAAGTACCTACTGTACGAAAGATATGTAAAAACTTAGATGTACTAATCCAATTAAATTGCAAACGGTTAAGGAGGCAACTGCTATAGTTGACGTAATTTCAAACTCAACACCATTGTAAGTACCAACGTGCATTGAGAATTTGAGATACAAGTGCCTGCTGTACGAAAGTACTGACGCCGATATCGCCACGACTTCAGAAAATAAACAATTATTGTTAATACCTACTAGGAGTAAAATCAAAATATATTTTAACTTGATTATTATAATATAATAAGTAGATTGACTTGTAGAGAATGTTTTAGCGTTAAATCCGCCATTTCTATATATATTTTGATGTCAATAAAGTTTTCAAATACAAATAAATAAAGATACACCAGATTTTAAGTTAGAACAGCCCAGAATCACTACTGTGAAAACCTCATCCAATTCTGTGCAATATTTTTTGAGTGATGAACGTACAAACATACATTCAAAAATTCTAAAAATAATTGAGTTTGCTTTTATGCTGCAATAAAGATCTCCATCACATAAATCATCTCCATCACCTAAGATATCTCTCATGTACAGGCTAGTTACGAATTTATTTATTACACATATAGTTTTGATTCATAGACTCCTCTTAGGACAACAGTATTGAGTCAGTATAATCAGTAGTGGCTGCTTGAAAGTGTTTTAAATTTATAGAAGAGTTTATAAAAGAGTTTCGTCTATAGCAAATTCTATTTCATCATCTGAGGTTATTTCTGAGAATGAAGTTTGATCAATACTCTAGGTTTCTCATCATGCTCTTCCACATTCTGATGACTCATAAGAAAAAAAATACGACCCCTGCTATGTAATCTTAAAAAATACGTATTAAAATATTATGAAATAGGTATCAATTAAATTTGCTTTATAGTTGTAATTATAAAATAAGAATTTAAATTGGTATCGCCATGATTAAAATTATAAATCATCTATCCGCTTACTAACTCGGGATTTGAAGAAGTTCCTATCATAGACAATGATAGGAACTTCAACTTCAAGACGCCTAAATGTCACTGACTTGGCTTAACAACTGTCATTGAAGCCAGTGTTTTCAAGCCGCCTAAATGTCACTGACTTGGCTTAACAACTGTCATTGAAGCCAGTGTTTTCAAGCCGCCTAAATGTCACTGACTTGGCTTAACAACTGTCATTGAAGCCAGTGTTTTCAAGCCGCCTAAATGTCACTGACTTGGCTTAACAACTGTCATTGAAGTCTTGCAAAAATTTTATAAAACATGTTGGCGACTGATGGGCCACATCCATAAGAAAATTTACAACTTAATTTATACATGAATGAATTAACTGAAAGTTATTTATATTGGTATAAACAGATAGAGGTGAGTTGGTACTGTCGGTTGGATTATGTCCGCTTCCTGCTCTGTTGAATACTTCGAAATATTTGGAAAGTCAGTTTTCAAGGATAAATGCAATAAAAACATACATTTGCATTCCGTAACGAAATCGGCCGTTCCGTGTTTATTTATGGGATTAGTCGAATGACATTATAAACGCTAGATAAGAGGCATTTTTTACGTACGCAAACCGAACCTAATCGTGAAACCGTTGCAGCGTTACGACTACGTCGTTGTTTTTGTATTTTACGTGTCACCCTCGACATTAACTTAAATTTAACTTTTTAAACAAACCCTCATAAATATAAATAAAAAGGAAGGAGATGCTGCGTTGGCAGCGGGGGTGGCGGCGCGCGAGCGATATTTTATGTTGCGAGCGTTAATATAGCTACGGTAACCACTTCACATCAGGCGGGCCGTATGCTTGTCTGCCACCCGACGTAGTATAAAAAAAAAGTGGCTTACTTGCTCACATTTTGAAGTGAGCAACCATCGGCAATGCAATATTTTTTTACTATGATGTAATTTGGTATTATCAACGATTTCTTACTGTGATGCAATATGTTGTTCTCAAATAGCTTTAGTATGCTAGTTAGCCAGCGATCAATGAATACATGCTTTTAAATTACTAAACTAGGAACCACTAGAAACACAAAATTACATGTACATGAAGTAAAATTGGCACTAAGGGAAACGGAGTATACGCGGAGAAATTACAGCAAAGAAGGAACAGGGAAGCGGCTTAACACCACAGGCCTAATACGGAAGTTATTAATTAATCGTCGACCATCCAATATTCATCCCACTACTGGGATACGGGTCTCACCTCAATCGTAGGGGTTTAAAGCATACTCCACCACGCTGCTCAACTGCTGGTTGGCGGAAGCCAGTGTTTTCAAGCCGCCTAAATGTCACTGACTTGGCTTAACAACTGTCATTGAATTACAACAGCCAGGACCGACGGGTTAATGTGCCCTCCGAAGCACGGAGGAACTCGAGATCCATAAACTAATCCATGGACAGGCTACGCAACAGTAAGCAACGTCAACCGTTTCTTAACTTGCGTGTACGATAGACTGACCCGCGCAACGACGCCTTCGATCTTCTCAATTTTAATAGGTTTTTTATTCGCATTACAGAAGCATTTTACCAGCATTACTATGGTCAAAAAAAGTTGTAATCGCATTACAGAATCATTATACTAGCACTATTACTGTTAGTGAAGTTGCTAATCGCATTACAGAAGCATTATACTAGCATTACAATTTAAGCAAAAGAATTATTGGAGTCCTTCAAGTGTTCACATATAGAACTCAAATAAGTCCTATATTTTTTTAAAAACATCCTTAATGCCGCGGTACAAATGCTATAATAGAATAAACGTTGTAATTTAATTATCGTCTAGCGATATGACTAATGGTGACGAAATTGAATAAGTTTGTTGTTTGACATTATATCTGGGTAACTTTTTTACTCTTGTTCTATTACTTGCCTTCAAATATTACTGCGAAATGTAGTTTACTGTCAATGTCTATATAGGTTTCATTGAAAATTTTCACGCGCCTTCAGTTTATAGAGCCTTTGTTAAAAATGTTATAAAAAGATATGGGTGTAATAAAAAAACAATTGCATATTTTTGTGTAGAACGAAATTTTTTTGCTTGATTAACTTAATAGTTATGAATTAACTTAAGCAATCACTTTATTATAGGTCTACTATTTTCTTACATAAGTGTAAATAATAATATTTTTTGGTTATGGAATATTTTCAAAATGGTGTCGTTCTAAACAGCTTGGTGAACCATAAAAAGGGCTTATTAATACCAACAGCTGTATAAATGCTCACATGTGCATATTTATTAAGCCAGAGGCCAGAGAGAAGACTTTTGATAAACCACCGTAGTGTCATCGTCTGCAAAGTGGTTTTATATGTGTTCACTTATATACCAGTAGACTTCATGTGAACTGAATTAGTTTCGTTACAAAATGCAATTTTAGTGATCCTTGAACGACAAAACCCAATTTCCTTTATTTAACCAGATTTTTGTACAGCTTAAGTCTGTTCGCCAAGAGTTGATAAAAAGGTCTTCTAAACGGATTAATTACTACTAAGCGGATGTATGTACAGCTTTAAGCATTACTATAACTCACATGTATTCGATTAAAGAACTGCTAGGTGTACAACAGAACTCAATTGATCTCTCAAAATGCAAGCACTACAATGATTCAAGTTTACGCTGCTCAGCAGCTCTAGGCTTTTACTTACCATTTAAAAATTCTATCATACAACCAAAGGTACTGAAAACAGCTAAAAGCTGTACAGCAAATTAACGAAGCATTATAACGGTTCAGGTTTATGCTATTAAGCAGCAATAGGCATTTACTTACTACTTAAAATGCAATTATATAACCAAAGGTACTGAAAACAGGTAAAAGCTGTATAACGGACTTACGGTGCATTATAATGGTTCAAGTTTATGCTATTAAGCAGCGTTAGGCATTTAAAAATGCTATTGTACATCCAAAGGCAATAAAATTAGCTAAAAGCTGTAAAGCGGCATTGCGGTATGCTGCACTAAAACTGAAGGCATTATAAAAGCATTTTGTAATACCTTTAGCCAACCGCTATACAATCTAAAGTATTATAATGGCTTTCAGATGCTTATATAGTGCGTCAGGCTGTTTGGTGAACTTTTATAAGAGCTTATATAGACCTTAAGTTCTACATAAGTTCACGACTGATTAGTTAAAATGCTCATTGTGTTACTTGGGCAGCCAAACCCCGGCCACTCCATACAAATCTCGCGTCGTTTACTACTACATAAACAATGACGTCTGTGCAGAGAGTGAATGAGCGTGTGTGCGTGCGGCGCCATACAAACTGTTCCAGATTTGTCTCAGAGGGGAGGTGTGGTCGACACGAGAGAGCGGTAGGGAGTGGCCTGGCCATACTGTATTTAATACTATTACTTATAGAGTGTAAGGTACAGCTAAAGAGTATTTGAGTATTTTTAATCATATAAAAATCCAGCGGGCACGTTTCAAAGTATATATGAATTGTTCAATTGATGATAAGTACACGCATTGTAGCTTACTTTTTGATATCGCAAGGATTCCGTGAGATAACTGGCTATCTACGAACTGTCTTCGGCCGGTAAGCCGCTATTAATATAATCGTCGTACGATATACAGATAACAAATAAATGCGATAGTAATACAAACTGATAAGTAAAACATAATTGATAATCCATTAGCATAGCTAAAAAAATCAAATGCAGTTAAATTTTCCTAACACAGTGTCTAATAAAAGCCTTAAACTTTCAAAACTTAATGTTAAAATCTGAAGTTATATTACAGATTTCATCACAGATGGAAACAATGTGTAGAATTTAGACATTCTATGCAATTCTGGCAATATGTATGTATAATGATTCGATCATTACATAATGACGGTTCGATGTATGAAATGTATACGTAGATAAAATTTTTGATTCTCACATTTCGTAAGTCGACGGAATATTATTTATTCTGTGGTCCCACCACAAACCATAACTTAACCGAAAAAACTACCTCATGCAGCGCGCACTATCTTCTGTCAAATTAGTTAGGTTATGTACCAATATTTGACGAGCTCGGTGGTCGAATGGTTAGCAATGGCCACTTTGACTCCGAGGTCACGGGTTCGATTCCCGCACAAGACAAATATTTGTGTGTATGAACATGTCTGTTTGTCTTGGTCTGGGAGTTATCTATGTATTATGTATTTACAAAAAAAAAATGTATTTAAGTATAATTATCAGTTATCTAGTACCCATAGCACAAGCTTTGCGCTTAATTTGGCGCTGTGTAAATTGTCCAGAAATATTTATTTATTAATTCATCAGATAAAACGACAATAGGCTATTAAAATTTGACCAACATTTTTTTCGGTATGATTATGTAGGGACGACCACAGGCGAAAGAATTACTTCGATAGCACAAAAATCTCTCGAGATAATTTAAAATTTTAATGTTAATTTAAAATCACAATTTTGGACTTTCCCGAAAACGTTCCACACAAAAGGCACTGAGTTATGACTTCACAGATTTGTATCTTGAATGCATAAAATCAGAAATTTGTACTACAGCTATGTTAAATATTACGTTTATGTAATTAGTATCATCATATTTTTAATTGCTTCTCCAATGGAAATATTATTGTTTATAATTTCATACTTTTAAAATGGACTTGCCCTCCAAACTTTGATCGACCCTGAAATAAGTCTGACGGAAGATATTAGAATGAAAGTTTGCAGATCTTTATAGTTTTATGTATTTTACGATATTGTTAAATAATTTATACAATCTTTGAACTTTGTCAAATAGCTTATTTTGTATGAAGAGATGCACTAACCCTTAGTTATAAGTAAGTCTAAAACTAAACCTCCGTTTATGACGTCACAATTTTTGTCTACTTACTGCAAAGTACCTTTTTTGTTTTATCTATTTAAAATTCGTATTAATTGTAAAAAGCTAGGCTAGTTACATTTCAAAGATGTTTTATGTTATTTGTATAAACGATGTATTTCATTTTCATACTGTCTAATATCAAAAAGAAATGTATAGGTACCCATGTTAAGGACATATAATAATAATAACCGTACCTTTGGAGAACACTTTTTAGTTATATATTCACTTTAAAAATAAATAATTAAATAAAAATAAAACAAATTTTTAAGGGGTTTCCAATTCCATACAACAAACGTGATTTTTTTGCCGTTTTTATAGATAATGGTACGGAACCCTTCGTGCGCGAGTCCGACTCGCACTTGGCCGGTTTTATTTTCAACAGTTTTCAGTTTGTGTTCTGTTGCTAGAAATAGGAGCGCAGCGTAGTGGAGTTTCCTCGATTTATAATTTACGTTAATGTATAATCTGGTGCCAAAAATGTTTAATTTAATTACTATTCATTTCCATTTTATCATATTGCCTATTATGAATACTGCCTAGTTTATCGCATTGTACATAACATTCGAGTATATAATAATGTATGTGCGTTGTTAAAACATTACTGTAGGTACCGTACGGTGTGCGCCAAAATACGTATAGACATTTATTTAAGTATCCATAATGCCGGACATAACAGGGTTCAAAACCACAGAGACCTTCAAAAGTTAACAGATGTTTCTGAGCCGAACGATTGCGAAGTGTAATTACTTCTCCGTTCTCGTATATTGGCACATTCGACAGCAAAACGTAATTCTGTATTTTAAGTAATTTCATATTTTTAAGATTTTACAGTAATAAATAAATCTGTGCTGTTACTATACATATTTACAGGCAATTTTTAGAAAAAAAATGTAGATTTGTAGATAAATTTGCACATTTTGTGTATTTCTAAAAAAAAAATGTATTTAAGTACATTTATTAGTTATCTAGTACCCATAGCTTTACTTAGTTTGGGACTAAATGGTGCTGTGTAATTTGTATAGGAATATTTATATTCAATTTATTTATTTCTCATAAAAATAGTATTAGACCAGTATTTCTCAAAGTATTTTTTGACTATTTGACAGGAATATCAGACGGGTTCCTCTGTTCATAGAATTAATACGTACGTAACTGTACGTAGTGTCTAACAACGGTTACACTCCTAAAATTGGTTCAATGATAATGGGTGAAGTTAAGAAATAGATAAGCATACATCATAACCCTAATATCATTATTTTTATTTAATAATTTAATGACATTATATTCTTAGATAAACTCCTATACTAAGAAGCGAGGAAACTTTATTTACACTGTACACATACGTAGCGAAGACTAAAATATTTGAACTCTGAATAATTTACTTTTATTTGTTATAGCTACCCGCCCCGGCTTCGCACGGGTACTTTACAAAAAATATAAAATAGCCTATGTTGCGTAAAATTGTTTTCGTCGAAAGCTCCCAGACGGCTTATTTTTTCCCGACATCTTCAACAGATATCGTTAATGTACACAGAAATAAATACAAAAACTTAAGAAATTATATACTAAAACCTTCCTCGAGAATCACGCTATCGAGTGGTGAAACCCGCTTGAAAATCGGTGCAGTAGTTTTTGAGTTATAGCGAACAGACAGACAGACGCGGCGGGGGACTTTGTTTTATTATTATGATTATTCAATATATTGTCTTTAGAACACTTGCACACATAATGCACATAATGATTTTATGCGGAGATAAAGAAAGATTATCTTTAGATAATTATTACTCGTATGTAGATACGGTTTATCAATGAAATGGAAAATAATTACATGTGACTAGTAGTAGTAGCTGTGCATGCGACTCTGTGAAATTTAATTTATTGAAGCCGGAATCAAAAAGGGGGTTAGCACCATCTGTGGCAAGAAATGTGAACTAAACACATTATAACAAAAATAATTTAAATATTCGGTTTAATAATTTTATAAGTACTTAGGTATCTAAGTACTTATAATTTATAAGTACTTAAGTACCTAAGTACATACTTATAAAACATACATACTATATGTCTACGTCCAGTGCGAAGGCACAGAGCACATAATGCAATTGAGGGTAGATACTTGACACTTGAGCATGCAAACAGATAACCGACCATCGGTTATAATATCGATTATCGGAACCTTTTTGAAAACGATAAATATAGAAAAGTATCGATAACAGAAATTAGTTGAAAATTAATAAAAAAATATCTTTTGGGAGCAACAGTTTGATTTTGCCCGGCTTTGTTCGTGTCTAAATTTCTTTAATAATAATTAATAACCTAATCGCTCACACTGCTGCTCGCCACCGCTTACTGTCTGCCGCTAAATAGTATCTTAGCATAGATTATTATTTTAGTGGATTTTAGTTTCGTAATATAGCATACATTATAGCAGTTTAATAAGAATTAGTAGTACATAACAGGATCGATATTTATGCATTCTAATGTTTTCTAATTCTGCCCCTCCCTAGCCCAAAGGCTGACGACGCTGTTGAGGTTGTGTGATTACCTATATACTCTCACTGCGCAAGGATCCTTCGAAATATTATCTACATAACTTCAGAGTGTTTAGTGTGGTCACATTCGAAGGTGACAACGTTTACAAACCAATCAAATTGAGAAATAGTTTCATATTGTGAATTTACCAGACGCGTGTCACATATCCAAATTAGCCGGGTTGCTCGCTTCAAAATGCGAGCAAGTAAGCCACATGATTTTAATATGTAACACGCGTCTTATAAATTCACAACATGAGTGTTCTCGCACTCAACTCTCTGAACCCCATCTGGCGTGAGACTGATTCACACTTTGCCAGTTTTATATGTCATATTCATATAATATGATGCATTAAACGTCGCAATTTCTTTATCGTACAAATACAATTCTGAATTATCTGTTCTACACGTCACCTTGCCGTTTTTATTGTGATTATTAATGGAGACATATTATAATAGAAGATAAGACCCGAAATAATTACCCTACCTAAACTACCTGCTTAAACCTAAACTATACTTAGCACTACAACTATCATTAGGTATCTAACAAGGCTGCCCATTATTTTACAAAAAATAGAGTCATTGGGTCAAATAAAGAGAGAACATCAATATATTTTAAATTAACGATTTATAAATGATCTTCAGCGTTATCAAATCAGTGCCTATTAAAAAAGAAGTTGGTTTTTGGAGCCTTTACACAGAAAAATAATGAAATGGAAAAATTTATAGATAATTAAAACTGTAATTGTCTCTCTGTGTGCATGCTGTGGGATCATTACGGATATGTCACTGTGATTTTGGAGTGTAAGTGGCTCACCATTATCTTTGAGGCAAAGCCAACCTCACCTGCACGTGGTGCACCCGGCTGATTAACTAACGAGGCTCTGGAAATAAAGAGGTAGAGCGCAGCCTTATGTCAAACTTTCCGTCTGGTAAAGTTGTATATACATATTAATATAATTTAATTTAATTATTAATATAATTTTTAAAGGAAATTGGTAGTAGTCTTACGATCTTTTACAAGATGGAGGTAATGTAAGCCCGGAGGCTCTGAGGGAGTGCAGCCCTCGCCTGCCGTAACGAAGGGCAGGCATCATGCGAACCGTAGCGGCGGAGGCTGTTCATCTTGTAAAAGATCGTAAGACTACTAACAATTTCCATTAAAAATTAACAATTTACTTTTTTCAAAGGGTTATGTGTTTCGAGAGAAACCATATAAATTCGTCTTACGTATAAAGGTTAATTCAGAGTGCTTACTTCGAGTTTTTTATTCACGTTCGAACATGTCGACGTAAATAAACCGACCAAATAGAGAAGAACTCTCATGTTATCATGTTATGTCTCATATGAATTTATAAAACGCATGTTAAATATCAAAATTATGTGGCTGACTTGCTCACATTTTGAAGTGAGCAACCCGGCTAATTTGGATATGTAACACGCGACTGGTAAATTCACAATATGAAACTTTTTCTCAATTTGGTCGGCTTGTAAACATAAACACGTTCGAATGTGAGCAAAAACCTTACACTAAGCACTCTAAACTAACCTCTATAGGTAAGGCGAATTTACATGAGCATAAAAGTTTCGGTCGCTTTTTTTTGTCAGTTATATTTTGTCACCTATTTTCTCCTCGACTGTCCCTCTCCGTAAAACACAAATAAAGTGGTAGGTACTCTTAAATTATGTTAATATGTACGTATGTAATATATGTGCATGTGTACAACAAATTGATCACAGCTGCTACGACGAAATTCCGAATGAAAATGAATCATGTGTTTTTGTCCCTTTTCCACTCGTACACGATATTGTTTATTTTCATGCTACAGCATACACAGCTCAATACTGTACCGTATATTTTATATCATTGATGTATAATTCTTATAACTAAGGATTTTTGTCTATACTACTTCGGGTGATAGACAAACATTGGGCCCGCCTGATGTGAAGCGGTTACCGTAGCCACACCAGCGCTCACTACATGAAATATTTCATGTCCTTGGACTATTAATTAAACACGTTTGGGGGTGTAAGTGTTCATCAACATCTTTGAACCAAAGCCAACTTCACCTGCACGCGGTGCACCCTGCTGACTGACAAACGAAGCTCTGGCGAAAAGACAGGTAGGGAGCGTAATTGTAAGCTACCCGACTGGGGAATGTACCTCCACCTCACAGAATACCGTAGCCAAATAACAATTCTCTTGAGGGTTGTTGTGTTCCTGCGAGTGAGTGAGGTCACCAGAAAGGAAGGAGATGCTACGTTGGCAGCGGGGGTGGCGGCGTGCGAGTGATATTTTATGTTGCGAGCTTTAATATGGCTACTGCAACCGCTTCACATTAAGCGGGCCGTATGCTTGTCTGCCACCCAACGTAGTATAAAAAAAAGAAACGTGAATCGTTTGAATTTTTTTTTCAAAATTCTACCCCTAATAATTTTCTCTTTTACCTGAACATTAATTGTTGTTGTTGTTGTGTAAATATCTTTGTTGTACAAAGCAATACACAGAATAATAAAAATGTTGACATACAATTTGTACAAAGGCGGATTTATCCCATAAAGGGATCTCTTCCAGCCAACCTTAGAGCAATTTAAATGACACAGCAAAAATAATGAGAGTTAGCAGAATTGCTTTTTCTTCAAAAATGGGTCCATAAAGCCGAAACGAAGGGTGTTAGAAATGTAAAATTTTAACATTATGTAAAAACGAAAAAATGTGCGAGGTTTGAAGAAATAATCTAGGGGAAAGGGACGAGTAGAAATGGAGGAGAGATAACAGAGGTGGGAAGTTACAGAAAAAGGGCAGTGAACAAAGAGATTTAATGTAATATTGACTATATATTTAATATATCAGTGAGAAACATGAAATGTAAGTGGAGCGAGAAGCAAAGAGGAGAAAAGGGGAGAACAAGGAAGAATAGACCATACGTGGTTACTTTAAAAATTTCACTTAAAATCAAAATTACTGAAGTTAAAAATGTGGAATTTTAACATAAGCCAGAAGCAAATAAATAGATAATTCATGTACTAAATCCAGACGAAGAATAGGAAAAGGGAATAGACGTAGCGAAATAGGAAGGATGTGGAGGGATACTTAATAGGGAAATTATATGGAAATAAGCCCGCCCTCCTACTAGATGGTCCGATGACCTTAAGAAAGCGGATGGGAGCGGCTGGATGCGGAAGGCGGAGGATCGTATCTGGTGGAAAGCATTGGGGAAGGCTTATATCCAGCAGTGGGTAGATACAGGCTGATGATGAAGCATAAAAACTGTTGTTAATTTAAAACTAAAACTGCGTAAAGTTAGATTTGAATTAAGAGCGTAAGGAAAAAAAGAGGATATGGTAGCGTTTTTCTTTTTACAATTTACACAGGGCCATCTAGTTTCAAATTAAGCGTAAAGCAAGTACCACTTGTACTATGGATACTAGACAACTGATAAATGTACTTAAATACATTATGTTTTTGTAAATATAAACTTATAATACATTGAAAATACCCAGACCAAGACAAACAGACACATGAACATAATGCACACAAATGTTTGTCTTGTGCGGGGATCGCACCCGCGACCTTGGAGTCAAAGTGGCCATTGCTAGCCATCCGGCCACCGGGCTCGTCCTTTGTTTGTTTGAGGAAGAGGGGCTAATTTAAAAGGGATATAATAGAGAATTCAGAGAATAGAAAGAAATAAACGACGAATTGTACGCAACATGACAAGGACGACTCCGGGGCTGAAAACTTGTAAAAATAAAAAAACCTACTGCTTTACAAAAAAAAAAAAAAAAAACCTACCAAAATCGGTTTCAAAATGGTCCAACTCACCCGTACTAAACGTGAACAATAAAGTATATTTTTTATCCTCGTTATTAACAAGGGCTTTCGTTCCACCCTATACCGCTTAACGTGGTAGACAAAATAAAAAAATGTATCGAAGACCAGTTCTCGCCGACCGCAACTTCGTGCACCCAATCTACAGCCACATGAACCGAGCCATAAGAATAAATGTTTGGGGTGTAAGTTGTTCAGCAATATCTTTGAACCAAAGCCTCACCTGCACCCTCCTGACCAACAAACGAGGTTCTGGCAAAAAGAGAGGTAGGACATAGCGTATTTCATAAGCTGCCCGTCTTGGTACATATCTCCTCTTCATGTAATACCTTAGCCAAGGTTGTTGTGTTCCTACGTGTAAGTGAGATGACCAGGTGGGAAATAGTTGCTGCGTTGGCAGCGGGGGTAGCAGCGCGAGCTACACGTTGCGAGTTACGTTGCGTACGCTTGCCAACATGCCTAGTATAAAAATAATGTCGAGGTGATGCAGCATTACCTTACCTAATAATAAAACTGCGTTACTACTTGTATGTCAGGTACATTATAAGCATTTGTCCATAATAAAGATACACGTTGATAAAGGTTTATGACATTCACAATACAATCCTACATGAAATCTTGTGAAGACGACGTATAAGATGTTTACTACTCTTTCACTGGAAATTTGCTGAAAGGATTAAGATTTTTTTTTATACTACGTCGGGTGGCAGACAAGCATACGACCCGCCTGATGTGAAGCGGTTACCGTAGCTATATTATCGCTCGCAACATAAAATATCGCTCGCACGCCGCCACCCACGCTGCCAACGCTGCATCTCCTTCCTTTCTGGTGACCTCACTCACTCGCAGGAACTTTTGGCTGCGGTATTCTGTGTGGTGGAGGTACATTCCCCAGTCGGGTAGCTTACAATTACCCTTCCTACCTCTCTTTTCGCCAGAGCTTCGTTTGTCAGTCAGCAGGGTGTACCGCGTGCAGGTGCAGTTGGCTTAGGTTTAAACATGTTGATGAACCTCTTACACCCCAAAACGATACGATAACGAACGATACATTTATATGCTTATGAATTATTTTTTATTATATTATTATCTCTCTTAATTCACGGGTCAAGCCCGGTCATCTGATAGGCATACGCGGGGATATAGATCCAACACGTAGAGGCCCCTTTGAGAAGTTTGATGTAATGTTGTACGCCCGCCGTGACCCGCTCCAGGATATATCAATGGAACGATATACCCATGAGCAGGTCTCGGCAGGCGTTGAGACTATTCCGAAGTGTGATGGAAAATAAATGGGCTATGGAGATGAGATCTGGGTGAACTTAATACCGGGCTATTACAGAAGAGGGACGAACGCCTGCCATAACTGCTTTTATTGCTAGTTATTTGCGGCAGGCGGTGGCTTGCCACTCACTAGATGGGCCTCCGAAATGCCAGGAAATCGGCCGGAGGCAACACCGGTGTGAGTGACTCAGGGGTGTCGAGAGGTGTGCTGCGCTTTCTCCGAAGTTACTAGCGGCGTGATGCCCTTTAACACTTCTACCCCTGGAGCATATAGCTCTAGCGGCTCCTCTCTGGACGGCCAATGAAGGCAAGCCAGAGCTGAGAGTCCTGCCTGAGGGCCTTCTTGTGTTTACACTCCGATATTATTATTATTTATATGATTATGAACATTTACATATCTATAATAATAAGTATTATAAAGTGAAGGGATTGTTTGTGTCTTTGGTTGAACGCGCTAACCTCAGGAACTACTGATTAACAATATCTAAATCGAATACTTGATATCTAAATTACGAAACGTATATTCTAATTATGTTGTCATATCTGATTATTAAAAAAAACCGTATTGTCAAGTTTCTTTCAAGCTTTTCGTCTTTCCCAATGATCAATTCGGATATGCTAGCAGATAAAAAAATACAAAAAAAGAATATTATTTATAAAAAAATGTAAGACATGTCCCTCCCTCTTCACCACATGGGCACAATGGCAGAATAAAAAAATTAATTTTATTGAAAAATTATTTTAGTCTTACATAGCCCATTTATCAAGTAAGGCAATAGACTTATGTCTGATAGACATAAGTCTATTGCCTTGTATATTTAGACTTATATAGTCTATTGCCTTCCTAGCTTAATGGTCAATTCTGAAATGCTAGCAGATAAAAAAAATACAAAACAAAGAATATTATTTATAAAAAAAGTGTAAGAGATGGACTGCGCCACATGGGCACAATAGCAAAATAAATAATTTCATTTAATTGAAAAAATATTTTAGTCTTACGTAGCCCATTTATCGAGGAAGACAATAGACTATATAACATTGCGCTACAACCAATAGGAGTAGTAGTAGAACTTTTGAAAAACCCACACGAAAAATTGGAAAACCCCACGCAAGAGGAAGCCGAGGAGGGTCGATACTATAATAGTATGAATTAACTTAGGATACTTTTTATCCCGGTACTGTGTTCACTCAGATCGAAGCTGCAGACAGAAGCTAGAACCTTTAAAGCAGTGGTTCCCAACCTTTTTTGTTCGTATATTACTCCCAGGTCCCTGTTAAATGTAGAGACCCAATTGTCTTATAAATCTAACACACTGTATCTCTAGAATACAATATTTGGTTTAGTATTGCTCAATCTCTTAAATTTTAGAATTATAATGATATAGCTTATATAGAATTATATCACGGACCTTGATTTAGCTCACACGGAACACTAGTGGTCCGCGGACCACCGGTTGGGAACCCCTGCTTATCATCATATCTCATGGTACTAAGCTGGCGGAACTAGCATCTGTCTACAGTTTCGATCCAAGTGAACATAGTACCGGGATAAAAGTATGAGACCATATAAATATACATTTATTTGATGATCACAGTCAGCCCATACGTAAGTACTTGCGGGGCCGAGGTGGACCTATAAATCACCCAATTTTCACTGATAAATGCTGACAATTTATATCAATTGACACGTGTATGCTAAAAATCGTATTTTACAAGTGGTTGTAAGTTTATAGTACCTAAAAATAATACGAACTATGCCTACATTATCCAATAAAAAGGTTTTTAGGGTTCCGTATCAGAGGACAACCCCCTATCAATGAATGTCTACATTGTAACAGAACGGATCATCATAAAATTTCAATTTGAATCTTTTGTGAAGAATGTTCATTCAAAATAGTATAAGGACCTTATTATAATAGGAATATAATTCAATTAAGAAAAATATTTTTCGACTTTTCGTAGATCGTGTCTACTGAATCGATGACACATATAATTTTATCCAACTACATCTTCAAAAACAAAGAAAGAGGGGCCGTCAAGTTTTAAGGAGAACAAAAGATTAACAAGCAATATTTCTATATCATGTATTTTTATTGTGACTTACATACAGATTCAGTTCAAATTAAAAAATTATAAACGTTCACATACGGAATCCTCATAGAGATATGACTCGACTTGACCGTTTTTATTGGTCTGATAAGTAAACAAACTCCAAATCCCTAATCTTTTAGCGTATTCCCACTATGGAAATATAAAATTAGGGGAAATTACCCTATTAGATGGAGACGTAAAGATGTTGTTATCTCAATATGAAATATTGATTGACTAATCATATTATCACACTATTGTTATTGCAAATATGGAGACATTATATTATGTAATTATGTGTTTAACAAATTATATAAGAAATCCTTAGAGCCATTTGCGAGATCATAGTATAGTGAGTCGGTTCCATCCACCCCGGTCGTTCCGCCCCGTTAGCGGGGCAGTTGGGAAGAATAGTTTCATCGACCCAGGTAATACCGACCCCGTTGTTTACGGGGTGGATGGCACAGTTCACGTATCATCTACCCCTGCGAGTTTTTAAACCGAGGCGGATAGGACATTTAGTAGGTAGCATTCGCCCCGGTAGTGTCTAACACGGGAGAAGAAATATCTTCATCACTCATAAAGTAATAACTTTATATACATGAAATATAAACTGAAAATAAAAAAGCAGTATTGCGTGTAACAATCAGTTTTTATTGTTGGTATATAAATAAATATAAACTAAGTAACAGTCGTATATTTAAAAAATCTTACTATTTCTAATGAATTACGTAATACATACATGTAATATTTTTTTTATCGATACAATAATATTTTTTATCAATTCTCTGAGTTCCCCGTTTTTAACATTACCGGGGCGTATGCTACTCAATCTGTGCTATTCGCCCTGTTTGAAAGACACGCCGGGGTATATGATACATCATAGTGTGTCACATAATCTGTGCCAGGGTCGGTAATTCCACTACTTCCTGTATATTATTCTGTGGCACTACCGGAGTCGAAGAATCAATTTTTCCCAACTGCCCCGTTAGCGGGTCGACCGGGGTGTATGGTACCCACCCATCGTAAAGAGTATCGTAGTGTATATAAATATATGATAGCCGATAGCCAAATGTAATACATTTTGATATTATATGATTATAAGAATTCTTCGATTATTATTAGTATCCCTAACTGGACTAAATAAAATAGAAACATAGCTAGAATGTATCAAAATGTTGTCTGACACTCAACTATCGTCTACTGGCTAGTTTATCGACTGTAATCTATGTACATTTCTTGATATCTGATATATTTACTTACGTATGGTGCTGAAATATAAAATCTTTCCGTGGTCGCATAGGAATTTTTTTTATACCACTAAAGTGGAAACAAGCATACGGCTTGCCTAATGGAAAGCATTACTGTACCGTAACCTACGAACGCCTGTAACACCAGGGGCAACGAAAGTTGTGTCTACAGTGTGGCAACACCCTGTAGAAACCACTTCACACCGTTTTTGAAGAACCCCATGCTGTAGTCTCCTGACTAAACCTCGAACGAAGATATACCACGACACATTTTCTAATAACTGCCCGAATGGATTAAGCGATTTGTTTTTAAATCGGTAACTTTATTATGTTTATTAACGAAATTTCATAATACTTATTACGTAAATGATTTCCTAAGACACTGCCCAGATTACTTATCTATTTTGTTGACTATCCGTATATTATTATCAAATTATTAAACAACACTTCGAACAATACGCCGAATCAAGAAAAAATATGTCTCCTGCACAGAACCTGATCAATATTTATTTATAACCTGTTATAATGAACATGAACTCAAGCAAGATAACCTCTTCTGTATGCTACATACATATATACATATCTACAGACATCGTCTACGACGAGGAGTTGGGTGTCCTACAAATTCTTGGTGATGCTGCAGCATCTGAAAAAAAGTTTAACTCATGTGATCCGAATCTATCGCTTTTGATAGCGACTCACGACTCTCATATCCCATAAGATTCTCGTAAACGGCTTAACCGATTTGAATGCAGTTTTCAACGATGAATTGTAGTAAGCTTCCCGTAACGTTAAGCGTATGTTTTATGTCAATCGATTTTGATGAATAAGTAGTCAATCTTTATAGTCTGTATATAACACAATCGTTATAAGTTTAGGCGCTACGGGGAACATACGTAAATACAAATACATACATAGATTTGACGAACCCGGTGGTCGAATGGCTCGCAATGGTTACTTTGACTCCGAGTTCATGGGTTCGACCCCAGCACATAACAAATAAGTGTGTTTGTGCATGAACATGTCTGTTTGTCAAGGTCTGGGTGTGTATTATATGTATTTATTTTAAAAAAAAAAGAAATATTTATGTACATATGTCAATAATCTAGTATCCATAGTACAAGATTTGTTTAGTTTAGGACTAGAAGTATAATATGTCAAGGAATATTTATTTATTATATTTTTGGACTGTTAAAACCATAATCCTTCCTTTTGAATTCGCTGTAGTCGGGTAAAAAACTCAAATTTCTAGTTAAAACGGTATCGAAATCCGCAACATAGTAAGGGTAGAAAGAGTTAGATGTGGATAACGTCCTTATTTTTATTAATATTATAATAATTAATATTTTTTATGCGAAGGGAAGTCGCTATTCTAAAATTTGAAGTCTTTTAGGGTAGCAGTATTAAACGAAGGGAGAGCCTGTAGCCACAAACCATTAATAAATTATATATTGCGATGATAGATCTAACGTCCTACTTGTATATCTACACGTAATAAAGAAGCGAACACGCGATAATTACATGGCGATAACAAATTACAGCTATCATGTAATAGAGTACGAGTACAGTAGGGATCATACACTAAATTGGCGAAAGAAAAATGAAAATGCATACATTTTATGTAGGCAATAATTGATGTAAATAGATAGCGATATATATGTATGTTATGGTCAATGTGATAAATTAGTTATTATTCATACTGACTAATACTTGGTCAAAGTGATAAATCATGTTTTGGATAACCAACCAAACCAAAAACCAAACCTAACCAAGTTACTAGTTAGTAAAGTTAGGGTTTTCTTGTGTCCTGTCACCGGTAATAGGAGCTCGGTGAAGCGGAGCTCCATCAACCTAGATGATGAATGATGTGGTGCCAAGTAAGCTTAATTATTAATAATTGACAATTCATTACTTTGGCCAGCGATTATAAATAATGACTAATTTATCACATTGGCTGTATGTAACATTCGGCTCGGAACTCCGGACAGATGACAGTTGCTCCATGAATTCGTACAAAACATCCTGTCGACGGATCCCTGAAGCCGGGAATGTGATACAAATGTGAAATAATCCAAGTGATTTGACTTATTATTTATTTTTGTATTTTTACTATAACTTGAATACTATTTTCATCATCATTATCAAAATTGGTGGAAATAGACTATCGCTTTCCGCAGCCAGTCGGTTCCGGCCGCTTTTTTGAGTTCGTCAGTCCATCTAGAGCAGTGTTTCCCATTTGCCGGGTCGCGACCCGGTACCGGTCCATCAAAATAAAATACCGGGTCGCATTTAATCGGTAGTATTTAATAAAACATTTTTACTATTAATAAATTTGTATTATTTTGCTTAATGGAACCAGCTCGGCTTTTAAAAGTATAAAGTGGGTCACGTGGCAGTGTGAAAATTACCGGGCCATGTCAGAACAATGTTTGGGAAACACTGATCTAGAGTATTCTAGAGAGGGGGCGACCCATACGCGGCCTTCACTCTTTCCTCCTCCATTATTCCTACTCTCTGCACCATAGATCATTCCAGTATTAAAGACTTATCTACTATATAAAAATAAGTCGGGTTTTCCTTCCTGACGCTATAACTCCAGAACGCACGAACCGATTTCCACGGTTTTGCATTCGTTGGAAAGGTCTCCGGCTCCGTGAGGTTTATAGCAAAGAAAATTCTGGAAAAATTTGAAAAGAAAAGCGGGAAAATATTTTTTCACTGGAAATGGATGGAAACGAAAAGATTGAGCCACAGCGAAGCGTGGTCGGGCCGCTAGTATACCATAATGATTAAAGACTTTTTCAAGTATAGGGCTGAACTGCGGTGAAAATGTGCCAAAGCCTTCCAAAAGCTTCCTTGCCCAGGCTCAGTCGAATACGTCTATCGATCTCTTTGCTGAAATCAACCCGGTCCAGCTGTATGCCCTGTCCGAGGTAGACGTTATGAATATTATTTTATAAGGCCTCTATTCATAGCAAGACACATGAACACCATGAATTTTGTTCAAAACAATAGTAGCTTTAAAAGTAATTAAACTACAAAACATTTTTTAGAAAACAATTGTTTGAAACAAAAAGGTCGGCATGCTCTGTTATGGACGGTTATAGCTCGTCATAAATGTTTTATATCGCATCAGTTCCTATAATTCCACCCACGAGGAGTTGTAAGAGTATAAAAGAAAAGAAACCTTTTGCCATGCCGTGGTCATTTACTACTGTGAACAAAAGTGAACGGAACGTCTCCAATTTATGCGCCTTTTTAGGCCTTTTATGTCTTTTTAGGCCTTTTTACTGTGCCCTATGGAATATAATGTTATACGACTCGACGGCCTGGTCAATGGATCGTAAAAGTTTTGACTGCGATGTGGCGACTATGCGCCTGAGTTTGTAATTATGTTACGTACGTACTAACTTACACGTTGTAGACCAACCACTCATAAGGCTTTTTCAGTTTTAATCAAAGCTGCGGCTGTAGAAATGCATGTTCTGTTATCAAAAATCTCTTTTTTTTATATGAGAACAGAGAGCATGTGGGTCACTTAATGGGAAGCAATCATTACCACCTATGAAGATCAGCAACACCAAGGGATCGTCGATCCGTTGCTAGCCTATACTCCTTCCTTCCATTTTTCCTGGTGATCTCACTCACTCGCAGGCAGACAACAACCCTCAAGGGAATTGTTATTTGGCAGCAGTATTCTGTGAAGTACAGGTTCTGGGTAGTACTTCTCCAGTCGGGCAGCTTAAAAAATACGCTAAGCCCTACCTCTCTTTTCGCCAGAGCCTCGTTTGTCAGTCAGCTGGATGTAGGTTTTTCCTAAAAAACCTGCACCTCCCAGAAAGCCGCGGCTAATTAACAATTCCCTTGAGGGTTGTTGTGTTCCTGCGAGTGAGTTAGGTCACCAGAAAGGAAGGAGCTGCTGCGTTGGCAGCGTGGGTGGCGGCGCGTGAGCTACATTTTATATTGCAATCGTTACGGTATCCGCTTCACATCAGGCGGGCCGTATGCTTGACTGCCACCAGACGTAGTAACAAAATTGCCCCTTTCCCTGTTGATCTATATTTAATTAAATCGTTCGTACAGGCAGATACTTTTGTAAGGAAGGCTTTCATATTTATTCGACAACTAAGATCAAATTCCGTGCAAATAACGTAGAATATAAAATAAAGTATAAGACGTTAAATGACCACATCTCCTCTCGGGCCTCGGGAGAATACGCAAAAGCACCGGTTCCCAGTCAGCAATCATGATCTTGCTAAGTTAGTGTTTATCGATGATGCACATTGTAATGACTGACGCCGAGCGCGGGAAGTACGGACGGACCGACACGCGGGAGTGACGTCACTCAATAACTGGTATTCAAAACCTGCCCCAGCCCGATCAGTGAAGATCACGCTTCTCGTTCTGTAAGAGGGAAATGTCTGGGCAAAAAATAAGCTACAAAATAATGTCTTCGAATAAATAGTTGCTTTAGATTTAAACTAGCGACCCGCCCCGGCTTCGCACGGGTGCAATGCTGATACTAAATGTACTACAGAAGGTCTTTGCGCTTTGTCCTATCCAGTCCTTCCCCAGTTATAGGTACACGCCGCCGGCTCCGCGGCCGGTACCGCCACAGCCGTTATGTCCCTGCATTTTAAATGTGTAATATCTTCTAAACTATTCATTTAAATTACATGCTGTGAAGGGCCTTATTGATCTATATTAAATGCGCAATGTATTTAAGGTACTTAATTGGATAAGGATTAATTCTGTATTGCTTAAAATCGCTTCGTAAATAAGGCATTATTTCTTGTAAAAAGCAAAGGATAAAATAACGGTTATTGTGTGTTACCACTAAGAGATAGACATATACCATCGCGAACTTTTTTGTAGACCATTTTAAGGTGAACAATACTGTATTACATTATTTTGATCTATCTCGTTGGGTTCAGCCAGCGTTTGCAATGAAAGAGCCAAAAAAATGTGTTTATTTACGACATCACATTAGAAACCTCTAAATTATCAGTGTTTTTCTACTATGTTATGCATATATTATACATATAAACTTTCCAGTTGAATCACTCTATCTATTAAAAAAAACCGCATCATAATCCGTTGCGTAGTTTCAAAGAATTAAGCATACAAAGGGACATAGGGACAGAGAAAGGGACTTTGTTTTATACTATGTAGTGATACAACGTATTCGTTTAGGGGGCGTCCATTAATTACATAAGGCATTGGGGGAGGGGGAGGGGGACTTACTAAGTCTCACTTAGAGGAGAGGTGATCTTGGCAAATATCACAAATTTTTTTGGATGTGTTGGTTCCAATAGTCACTCTTGAGATCGTGCACAAGTCTCCATGGACTGAATTAGAATAAATATTTTATTAATTTTCGTTTAGGTATTTATTATCTAATGTTATCACTATTATTAAGATTACAGCAATATTCGCAAATACTAGTCTTTGCTAGTCTTAAATCAAAATAATTGAGCAAATTGTATTTATGTAAAAAAATTCAATGCTCCCAAAATACAAATTTTGAAAAAGGGACTTTAGGAACATCTTATAACATTTTACATAAAAAGTAATGTTTCCTAAAGCTATATGATAACATTTTTTTTATACTACGTCGGGAGGCAATCAAGAATATGGCTCACCTGATGTGAAGCGGTTACCAAAAGCCATGTCAACGCTCGCAACATGAAATGTCCTCGCGCGCAGCCACCACTCTTGCCAATGCCGCAACTCCTTCCTTCCTGGTGACCTCATTCATTCGCAAGAACGCAACAATGCTCAAGGGAATTGTTATTTGAATGCGATATTCTGTGAAATGGAGTACTCCTCAATCGGGGAGCTTATAATTATGCTGCCATACCTCTCTTTATGCCAGAGCCTCTTCAGTGCATGAGCATGTTGCGCCACGTGCAGGTGAGGTTGGCTTAGCATCTAAAGATAGTGGTGAGCCTCTTACATCTGAACATAAATCATAAAGAGGATTTTACAGGGTTGGAAACACGTGAGTAATCCTGGTGTCGCAAACGTCCATAGACTGCTATGATTGCGTAGCATTAGGCAGGTAAGTAGTCTTGTTTGTCGCCCTTGTCGTATAAAAAAATGGGGTGTGGCTGTGTCATGGACACGGCCGTGTGTTGTACGTGAATACGTTATATGCACTAAAATTATCTCAAAATGGCAGCGCTTCCCCTTCCCCCGCGCGCGATGTTTCATAGTCCTTACTTAGCGTAATAAATTCTTAGATCCTTCATCTATCCTGTGGTGTGATTGACCAAACTGTATCCCCCGATTTTGTTCTCATTCGTTTTTTTGAGTTGCCTCCTTATGGAAACAATTTTATAGATGTATTCACGTCGAAACGTTTTATGTTTGTTATTTAAACGCCTTCTAAAACTTCGGTATGCAATGACCAAATAACAGCGGAGGGTAACACTTGTGTCACTTTATCATACCTACTTTATATTTGAATAGGTCATCTGAATAAATACTCGAATATTAAAAATTAAACTTTATTTCACTTTGAATACATCCACATTTCGACGGTCCCTACGTATAAAGCGACATGTCATTTCAGACATGTCTGCTTATACTACGATATAGTAATTAAAGAATATTATTATCGGTTAAATGAGTCAATTTCTTACTTTTTAATTATATGCGATCAATAAAATAAAAAAGAAAATGTTTTTAGGGGCAATCTATAGCAATTTATGCAATCTATAAAAATTTGCCATTTTTGACATGTCGCTTTATACGTAGGGCCGTCGATTTATAAAATGTCCTAGAGTTCAAATTTTAATTGTCTTTTGGGCAGGAGAGTAATATTGTCGTACATAAAATATATAATACCGTGTGCTTATTTATTAGCCGTGTGGATTCCGGCAGATTAGAATAGAATCACTTCGTTTCTTCCCGTGGATGTCGTACAAGGCGACTAAGGGAAAGACATTATCAAATATCAATCAGGCCTACCCTACCCGTTTGGCCAGCGTGGGGAGTGTATGCCAAATCGTCCTTCCGTCTAGGACGGATGAGAGAGGGTCGTGCTCTCAGATCACAGCAAACTTGCTGTGATCTGAGGTCGTGCTCCTGTAGTGGAGACTAAAATAGACCTGATGATGATGATGAATACATAATACACAAATACTGAAATTCTATCATCACACTATTCGGCAACGTTTTTAAGTTAAGAAAAAATACAAAGTATTTAAGGAAAAGCCGCCATAAGGCCTTAATGTTTTAATCTAAGCATAAGGCTGGAGGAAAGTTAAATTTTACATATATTATTATACATGTTGTTTTCTTGTTCGTAACGTATTTATTTGTTAATTTGAAAAATATAAGTATTTTTTATAAGATTTTCATAAATTGAATGAAGAGTATTCATGTATTCTAAATATTTGGCCATGGTTTTTTTGTTGGGCCGGGGTCTGCCTAATGCCAACCCAAATTTTGGTGTTATCAATAATTCTTGGATGGGTGGTTATCTTCACACGATGTGAGAGATATGGCCATTTGGATAAGTAAAGGGTAAGGTAGATATGACGGCTGAGACGGCGAGAGAATGGGAGAAAAAGACATACTGCTCGGACCTCAAATCATTTTAAAAGAACAAACCAACGATGAAGATGAGTGGAGAGAAAAATCAAGTGTTATCCAAAAATGCAATCTTTATGTTTGTCCTTAGTTCAAAGCTTGAATCTAAGTTTACTTTACACACGTTTACGCTTCGGTCATAGACATACAATGTATGTAAGTATTTCTATGATCGAAGCATTTACGTTACTACTACGTTTGCGTTTTAATACCTAGTTAGTACATATCATCATCATCATCTCAGCTATTGAAAGTCCACTGCTGGACATAGGCCTCCCCTCTAGATCTCCAATAAGACCGGTTGGAAGCGGCTTGCATCCAGCGCGATCCTACGGTCTAATGAGGTACATATACGTCAAAGATTATCAGTTACCCCTTTTTACGAAAATTGCGCGGACGACGGAGGAGTATAAAATTTTGCAACCTACGTAACTATAAGTTTATATAGAGAAGGAGTGCAGAATGCTAATATTTATTGCATTAAATCAATAAAACCTTACACACTCTAGCATGTATTTGACACACACGTGCACTCTACTGTTTATTGATAAGATCATAATTTAAATTAATTATGGCCGAATTTCGTCCACTGGGCGACCACTTGTATTAATAATTTTACTCGATATTTTTTTATCGAGTAAAATGCGAACGCAGTAGTACGAGTAACGTAAACTTCGTCATTTACAGGCATTGTTCAACCACATGCGCTTAGCAGCTCTAACAGATACACTGAGTCATGCATGACACGATACCCTAAAATGTTATGCACCGTAAACCGAGTTAAATCGAATAATCTGTTTTTATATAAAAGACATTATTGAATAGGTACGTATTTCTAGTTCATGTAATTTATATAGATCTGAACGAACACTTGTTTGTTCTTTCCATTCTCCAAGTGAACACACTCCTGAACACGATAGAGTTGAACTTAACGAGGACAATGCGGATGTTTGGCCAAGTGCGCGATATTTGTATATTGAAGACTTCGAATTGTGGATATTTGTGCTGTTACTTCTGTGTTGACTCAGGTAATGAATGTGCCACAACCCTCACACACAACCATGTAGGTGCCAGTTATATATCGCCTTTTTAGTTGAAGTCTATCATAACATTTTTAGTGAAGTGAAAACACATAATGCGTTATAGACCACTGCGCATTCACTTCACTAAAAATGTTACGATAGACTTCACTAAAAAGGCAATATTATAATATAATTATTTTTTCTGAACAAATTACACAGCGCCAACTAATCCCAAACTAAGCAAAGATGCCTGTTAGATAAATTGATACTGACTTAAATAAATTTGTTTTTGTAAATATATACATATATTAAGTTAATAGAAAACACCCATGTCAAGACAAACAGTTGTGTTCTTTTTTGTACACAAATGTTTGTCATGTGCGGGGATCGAACCGACCACCGGTATCGCCAATGATTAATTAGTACGCACCACAATTGCAACTCATCAGAATTGTAAAGTATTTTATTATAGCCAAGATGCTTTTAAAATGTATTTATTTTTGTTTCACGACACACACGCCATCCACACACATTTAGACCAGACTTTTCCGAAGAGTGTCAACACAGCGATATTTTTTTCTTCAGGAGAGGTACTGCTGGAACTTTGACGGCCTTACCCCTTCAACATCTTAAAAATTACAGGAGTGCGACTGTATTTCAATAATTGAAATACAATTGTTCAAATGGCTTTACAAATACCAGTGGAATTCAATGGGCTATGTATGCCATTAATATGAAATCACGCGTAGCCGACTCTGTAGAAACTTCTTCACGCCTTTTTCAAACCCCCATGCTGTACTCTCCTAGTAAAACCTCGACAAGCAATTGATACTGCCCCTACTTGATAAACTCTTTGGCAATACCACAGTATAAGTAATAGTGCTAACGTAGCAATACATAGTACTCGATCATTTCGGTTCTAATTTATGAGAATTAATTTCTTGCTCATGGCGACCAGGGCAATTGTAAGAAAGTTGTGATGATCACGTCAAACAACTCCTCTGAAAACATTGTACAGTCGGTAGAACAGATATAGAGAGGCTTCTCAAATTCAATATTGACTGTCTGTAAGCTTCATTGACATTGTCGACAACCAGAGCTCGACTCTGAATCGAATCACAAAGTGCGAGCTGGTATTTGGGTACTACCAGCGGCCCAGCCGCCGACATATGACAGCTAAACTTGCCAGTGTTCTTGTCTCCCTGCCGCATGAGGCCGATATTTTAGAGGCTAGTTAAGTTTTTGTTATTAGTGTAATTTTTAGATTAGTTTTAAGTAATTTTAAGATTAGTTTATTTTTATTAAACTTTAGTTTATACTATATTCATTCATTGCGAACATGACAATTTATATTCCATTAAAAATAAACAGCAGGTGTAGGCATACACCTTCCTCTTACGAATTTTCCCGCTCCCTCCGTCTTACGAATTTTCGATCTGGGGGCCTACCGCCGAAGCTGAAGCCGATTACCATCGAATATTGTGATTCGAAAAATAGATCTTACGTTTTAGTTATTGACAGACAACTGATTCGGTAGAGCTCTAGGCAGTCTATTAGCTAAGCTAAACTGGAGTATCATAAATCTAAGCTGAAATTTGATTTTAACAATCATAAAATCCAATGGTAATCGGTTTGAGCTTCGGCGGTAGGCCCCCAGGCCATGTGTCCTGGTCCCGACGCGAGTTTAACATTTTGACCCATCCCAAAAAGTGCACAACGCCGCTAAAAAAGTTTTCACTTCAAAAAACTAAACAGTAATATCACAATACACCGAGTCTATTGTGGTAATATCCTTGTGAGGTCGCGTTTATACTTTGTAAAGCAGAATCCTGCAGAGCTGAAGTATTGCATCGCGTTGTGTTGTTAGCTTGCCTTCCTTCTTCGATTTTTATACCAATTAGAACATTTCGTCAAACGTTCCTTCCTATCAGCTTACGTCAAAAGAGCAGGCAAATATCCCGTCTGATATCGTCTTAGGTTATCGTTATATTTAGTTGCCTTGGCAAGATTTCAGTTCAAGTTTGTTCCGTATAATACTGAGCATTGTTGCGCAGTAATGAGTTCCTTACTTCTCAAACTGTTGGCAATAAAACCACGCACCACGTGTATAGGCTTTTGCCGCTGAGAAAAATATCCGCGGTTGTTGTGGACTATAGGTGAATTTAATGTCGCTCTGTGTATTGTGCGCTATTGTATTGTATTGTTTGCGTTCGATAAACTTTGTTTATAGCTAAATGAGCGATACAAAGGCCGTTGACCCCACTCTGAAATAGAGAACGTTATGTTGCGTTCAGATCGCACGATATGCGTATGCGCGCGCCAATTACTAGATCGGTTTGCAGGATAACTCCATATTATGAACAGTAATGAATTACGTCACAAACTCTGTTTATGATTTGTTACGTGACTACGTAGCCACGATCTGTTCATTTTTGTACCTTTGATCTAAATCAAGGTTTAAAATGAAGTCATTGTGGTTACCACAGTTATGGCTTGAAAACACCTGGCATTTAAACAATTTGATAGCTCCATCCAAATCTAAATGTAAAAGAAACAAATTTTGGGATAATATTTAATAATCTTGCGTGGGTGTGCACCTTGCCGTCTAGAGAAAGAGACTGGTAAAAGAGAGATACAGCTAGGGTTGCCAACTATACTGTTAAAAACAGTATTATACTGTTTTTCACTACATTATACTTTTTACTTTTGAACAAAAATAAAGTATACAAAATACTGTTTTCAGCATCAAAATACTTAACACTAATGTTAGACTTAGAGCTCACATATTATTTTTTTAAATGAGCTCCTCGCTCGTTTTAATTTTAGTTATAGTTGTGGTGAGGCATATTAAGTTTTTTAAAAAAAGACTATATTAATAAGTTGTGCGAGAAGCTCTTAAAAATATGTATTTAAAACATTAAATAAATAAAATACTGTTAATTTTTCTAAAATATTGTTTAATATTCTTCTCAGACCTCAATATACTTTATTTCTTGTAAAAAAAGTTGGCAACTCTAGATACAGCGTATTTGTAAGCGTCCAGACTGGAGATATAGCTCCACCCTCAGATAACAGCAAACCTTGTTTGCTGTGGTCTGAGAGCTCCACCTCACAGAATACCGCAGCCAAATAACAATTCTCTTGAGGGTTGTTGTGTATCTAAGTGTTAGTAATCTTTTCCCGAAGGTTGACTGGTAGAGAATGCTTTTACCGTTAAGTCCGCCTTTTGTACCCTTATCACACCCCGGTCACTAAATACAAATATCGCGTCGTTTACTACACATAAACAATGACGTTTGTGCATAGCGTGAATGAGCGTGTGTGCGTGCGGCGCCATACAAACAGTTCCAGATTTGTCTCAGAGGGGAGGTGAGGTCAACACGAGAGAGCGGCAGGGAGTGGCCATACTGTAGTACTATTATTTATACTGTGTTATTACAGTATTGAGTCAGTATAATCAGTATTGGCTGCTTGACAGTGTTTTAAATTTATAGCAGAGATAATAAAAGAGTTTCGTGTATAGCAAATTCTATTTCATCATCTGAGGTTATTTCTGAGAATGAAGTTCGGGAAGAAGAAGGCAGGGAGTGGCCATACTGTACGTAGTACTATTATTTATACTGTGCCCTTATGTAATTTTGTGGTCAATAAAGTTTAAATAAATAAAAATAAATAAGTAAGGTCACCAGAATAGAAGTAGTTGTTGCGTTTTTCGACACCAATTCTGTATTCATTGTTAAGAAGACAGGACGTCTGTCGGGTCATCTATTCTACAGTAAATGGCAATATCAACACATGGAACAAAATCACGTTTTTGTATTAGACATAGACCCAAGATTATTTAGGTATTTGATACCTTGGGCACACCCTTGGCAAAGACTGATACAGAAAAAATATGAATTACCTACATAAATAACGTGTAAATGTGATATACGAGTATACATAGTTGAAACTATGTAGACCTAAGGTAAAGTAATATCGATATTAGTGATTGTGTCAACGATTTTAAAAATCAGCCCACTTATCTATAAGTACTTTCACCTACAAAGGAACATGTAACGTCGCGTTTATCACTATTACAAGTATTAACCTAAATTTGGCGATTTGTATAGATCTAGCAAGTGGCAGAAATAAGAACAATGGCCGATTACATAGAATACTCTACGCCTTAGAAATTTATAGTAATATTTTAATAGTAACACTTTCAATGTGAATGGATATAATGAGAGAAGAAGACCAAAAATGAGGTGGTTGGATTGTGTGAGAGATAGGGGTAACTGATGAGGGCGGCTGATGAAAAATGCAAGATAAAGACAAACTGAGCCAATCCCAAATAAATTAAAAGAGCAAGCCAATGATGGGGTGTAAGTGGCTCACTACCATCTTCGGAGCCAAAGCCAACCTCACCTGCACGCGGTGCACCCTGCCGATAAACGGACGAGGCTCTGGCGACAGTCGCCAACCCGCCTGCCCAGCGTGGCGACTTAAGGGCAATACTCACCAATGCACACAAACCGAAATATATGGCCCCCAGTACCCGGCAGCCCTGCTATCCCGTGCCAAGGTGGCGGTATCGGTTCCGCAGGGCGGGGGGGTGCGAACAATCTCCGGTTGGCAGGCCACCACCAACAACTGACCATTGGCACATTTAATACAAGGACACTCAGGCGCGACGAGGATGTAGGAGAGCTGGAAGTAGAACTGAGGTCAGTCAAATGCCAGATTCTGGGCCTGTCGGAAATCCGACGAGAGGGAGAGGATACCGTGATACTCGAATCTGGCAACCTCTTCTACTACCGTGAAGGAGACCAGCTCTCACAGGGCGGTGTCGGGTTCCTCGTCCATAAAGCTCTCGTCAACAACGTAGTGGAGGTATCCAGTGTGTCGTCTAGGGTAGCGTATCTTGTGCTAAAACTGACGAAGAGATACTCCTTGAAAGTAGTACAGGTATATGATCCAACGACGACACACCAGGATGAAGAGGTCGAGGCCATGTATGAAGACATTTCAAAGGCCATACATAATACCACCAAGACCCACTTCGCGGTTGTTGTCGGGGACTTCAATGCCAAGGTGGGAGTACAAGAATGCGATGAATCGGTCGTCGGAGGGTTTGGTTTGGGGTCGAGGAACCGCAGGGTCAAATGCTGGTAAATTTCCTCCAAATGGAGGGGCTCTTTTTGATGAACTCTTTCTTTAAAAAGAAGCCCCAGAGGAAATGGACCTGGCAAAGCCCCTACAAAGTGACTAGGAATGAGATCGACTTCATCATAACGGATAAAAGGCGGATATTTAGGGATGTTTGGTGGTTAATAGGTTTGGTACCGGTAGCGACCACCGACTTGTACGAGGCACCCTAAATATCAGCTATAAACTCGAAAGAGCCCGTATGATAAAGTCGAATCTACGTCCAACTCTTCCTCAAATCACTCAAGCTTCGGAAAAGTTCCAAGTGGAACTTCAAAACCGATTCAACTCGTTGGAAACCACTGCGGACATGGATGAGGCATCAGAGAGAATAGGGGCAACACTATACGAAGTCGGCAGCAAACACTTTGGGCGGCAGCATAGAGCTCGAGAGGCCAAGCTCTCTAGCGAAACTCTGGCTCTTATGCAGAAGAGACGAGAGGCGAAAGCGTCTGTTAGGGCTTCGACAGAATATGCAGCTTTAAATAAGCGGATCAGAAGGCTGATACGGCGGGACTATCGCGTCTTCAATGCTAAACGAGTTGAGGACGTGATAGCGCGCAACAAAGGGCTGAAAGTCTTTTCACGGCCTTCTGAAAGAGCTTATCTGTCGAAGCTCAAACTAGAGGATGGTCGAGTCGTGTCTTCTAAGCCAGAGATCTTCGCGGAGGTGGAGAGATTTTACGGCGAACTCTATGCTGCACATGCACCTATCCCTACACCAGCTGTTCGTGTAAGTGATCGCCGAGCCCCGCTAACCCGACACGAAACCGAGGATATTCCAGACATTAGCATGGGTGAGATTAGGATAGCCCTTGAACAGCTGAAAAATGGTAAGGCTCCCGGTGAGGACGGAATTACAACAGAACTGTTGAAAGCTGGAGGAACTCCGGTTCTAAAGGAACTACAACGTCTGTTTGATTCCGTCATTCACAATGGGACCGCACCAGTCGCGTGGACCAGGAGTTTGGTCGTCTTGTTCTTCAAAAAAGGTGACAAAACCTTATTGAAGAATTATAGACCGATCTCACTCCTGACCCACGTGTACAAGCTGTTTTCAAGGGTTATCACGAATCGTCTCGCCCGAAGGCTTGATGACTACCAGCCACCGGAACAGGCTGGGTTTCGTAAAGGCTATAGTACCGTGGACCACATATATACATTGCGGCAGATTGTGCAGAAAACCACAGAGTACAATTTGCCGTTCTGTGTGGCTTTTGTGCATTACGAGAAAGCCTTCGACTCCATCGAAACTTGGTCTGTTCTGGAATCCTTACAGCGGTGCCAAGTTGACCACCGCTATATCGAGGTACTGAGATGGTTGTATAGCGCTGCGACAATGACAGTCCGCGTCCAGGACCAGCAGTCTAAGCCTATCCAGCTGCAGCGGGGAGTACGTCAAGGGGATGTCATTTCCCCGAAACTATTCACCGCTGCTCTGGAAGACGTATTTAAGACGCTGGACTGGAAAAAACGGGGCGTCAGTGTGAATGACGAGTACATCTCACACCTTCGGTTTGCCGACGACGTGGTCATAATGGCTGAATCGCTCGAGGATCTCGGTCGTATGTTGGTCGATCTCAATGCTGCATCTCGACGTGTGGGGCTGGGGATTAATTTAGACAAGACGAAAGTCATGTACAACGATTTTGTCATCCCTAGCCCGGTTATCGTAGGAATGCAGCTATTGAAGTAGATAAAGACTATGTCTACCTCGGACATTCCATACAGCTTGGCCGGGGTAATTTCAACAAAGAGATCGATAGACGCATTCGACTGGGCTGGGCAGCTTTTTGGAAAGCTTCGGCACATCTTCGCCGCACAGATACCCCAATCATCATCAGCCTGTATCTACCCACTGCTGGATATAAGCCTTCCCTAATGCCTTCCACCAGATACGATCCTCCGCCTTCCGCATCCAGCCGCTCCCAGCCGCTTTCTTAAGGTCGTCGGACCATCTAGAAGGAGGGCGCCCAACACTTCGTCGTCCTATGCGCGGCCTTTACTCTAATACCTTCCTCCCCCATCTGCCATCACTTACTCGTCAGATGTGACCGGCCCATTGCCACTTCAGCTTACAAACTCTGAAGGCTATGTCGACAACTTTGGTTCTCCGTCGAATTTCTTCGTTCCGGATTCGATCCCGCAGAGAAACCCCGAGCATAGCCCTCTCCATCGCTCGCTGCGCGACCTTTAGCCTGTGGACCAGTCCGATGGTCAGTGTCCAAGTCTCAGCACCATAAGTCATCACAGGGAGAACGCACTGGTTGAAGACTTTTGTCTTCAAGCACTGGGGTATCTGCGCGGCGAAGATGTGACGAAGCTTTCCAAAAGCTGCCCTGCCCAGTCGAATGCGTCTATCGATCTTTTTGTTGAAATTACCCCGGCCAAACTGTATAGAATGACCGAGGTAGACAGATACCCCAATGCTTGAAGACTAAAGTCTTCAACCAGTGCGTCCTCCCTGCAATGACATATGGTGCAGAGACTTGGACACTGACCATCGGACTGGTCCACAGGCTAAAGGTCGCGCAGCGAGCGATGGAGAGGGCTATGCTCGGGGTTTCTCTGCGGGATCGAATCCGAAACGAAGAAATTCGACAGAGAACTAAAGTGGTCGACATAGCCTTCAGAGTTTGCAAGCTGAAGTGGCAATGGGCCGGTCACATCTGCCGAGTAAGTGATGGCAGATGGGGGAGGAAGTTATTAGAGTGGAGGCCGCGTATAGGACGACGAAGTGTTGGACGCCCTCCTACTAGATGGTCCGATGACCTTAAGAAGGCGGCTGGGAGCGGCTGGATGCGGAAGGCGGGGGATCGTATCTGGTGGAAAGCATTGGGGAAGGCTTATATCCAGCAGTGGGTAGATACAGGCTGATGATGATGATGATGATGAAGCCAATGATGACAAACAAAGTGACTTGATGAAATTACCAATTATACAGGGTGGAGTTAGGATCGATTCCTGGGGTGGGAAGAGTATTAAAAAAATATTTGAATGCAGTTTCGTTTCGTTTCAGAAATATAGGAATATTTCTTTTGAGTGAAGTCCATCTTCATTGTTCACTTTGGGCCACCAAAGTGAACAGTGGAGGTAGCAAAGAAAGGAATGTTTAAAAAATAAAGGATTTTTTTTCTTGGAGTGCAGTTGGAGAACAGTGAAGATGGCAAATTTCACGCAATGGAAATATTCCATTATATTTGAAAAGAAACAATACTACATTCAAATATTATTAAAATACTTCATTAAAGTTGACTGTCACCACTGTTCACTTTGGTGGCCAAAGTGATCAGTGGAGATAGCTTCTTAACTCTTCTCTCAAAGAAAACATTCCTAAAACACTGTATACTAAAAACTTCTAAGTTGATTGATATTATTAAACTCTACTTACGTACCTGCAATGTATATTTGAATCAATTTAAATACAGTTGATATAAAATCATTAAAAGCAGTTGCACTATAATATATTTAATTTTCATTAGTGCGTAAATAATCTGCATTATTTATTTCTAGTTTTTTATCAAACCGAAGATCATACTGTAAAAAATATTAAATTAAAAAAATGAATCTTTTTATCAGGGTTTTTTGATCTTCAACTTTTTTTAATAACATAAATAGTATTCCTTTTTATGTTTAAGCTAGGTGTGCTCTATTTTTAAATATGACATAGACTTAACTCCTATTTTGTTTTTGTTATTATTCATTACCTATCTAGTGTCTGACTCGTGCTATCAAACAGTCACATAATGAGATACCTTATCATTATCACTCTATTACGTGCCGTGTTAGTTTTTTATTAACTTTTATCTGCTTTTTATATCGTCGTGCATTTTCAAAAACAATTCCCTTATATTTAAATAAATAAAAGCTAAGTAAAATTACTTAGCTATTATCATACAGGGTGCCTACTGCCTAAGATGAAGTCGATTCGCATCGGGTTTTTTGATTGCGAAAATGGGACTTCTGTTTACATTTGTGACAAAAATATTCTGTTTTTTCAGTAGAGCGCTTCCTTAGGGCACCTACTAAGCTTATTACTATTAGCACTAATTAAAGGCGAAGTTAGATTTTCGTAATCAAAAAATCCGATAGTAATCGGCTTCAGTTTAGTCGGTAGGGCCCCAGAACTATATATAGTTCAAGAAATTTAATTTTGACTAAGTACCTAGTAAAAATATTCTCGTTCGTAAATGAATTAGATCATTACCTACTTACACTGTACCACCTCGTTAATTTGTTGACATCATCAAAGAATTTTCAAAGTCAAGTGTCAATGGCCAAAAGTAACATATTTTTCTGCTTATAAGAATAAATTACTAGTTTAAGGCCGTGCTCACTTTTGGAGCATTTTCGTAGAAATTTGATTCGTAAGCAAACGTACGAATAATTCGGATTATCCAAGTATGTACTATAATTATGGTACTTAGAGCTCAAGCGCGCAGACTGTGTGCAAGTAAGTAGAACGTATACGCACGTAAAGATCCGACGACGTCCGAAGCACTCCGAATTTGTTGCGATTTTTACGATGGTTTCCAAGCGCGTAAAATGGATGTAGAAAGATTAATTAACTTGATTTACGTACACGTATACCCATCGGTAAATATTAGCCAACTAAAATGATTAGGCTAAGCCCTCCATTTTATACGAACCTACATAGTTATTAAGTATACATGTAGGTATGTACGTCATCAACCGGGGGAGGGCCCTTGTGACCAGTAACACGTGTAATATGTGTTCATAACTCAGGTTCTTTTGAACCTTCCTCATGCACAGTCTCTCACATCACTCAGTTTAATTATAATATGTATCCTTGTAGCCCATACTTTTTGAATTGTTAATAATTTATATATTAGAAACAAAAATGAATGTTGGTAAGCGCAAAAATCGAGAACGGCTCGACCAATTCGGCAATTTTTTTTTCGTATTATCCTTAAAGCACACGGAAAGTTTTAATAAAGTGAAAATATAAAAATTGCGTGGACAATAGTAAAAAAAAAATCTGTCCGGGCAGCTAGTTAGTTAATAAAACCATAATTTTTTTAGTCAATTCACATTTTAATATCGATTTGGTCAACTTTCTATCTAAATTCGATCTAAAATAATTACAGGAATTCGCACATAAAATGTGAACAAACAAAACATTTTAATTTTAAAATATGTAAGATTAAAAGTCGTTCATAACTAATATTATGATAACTATTTATTTTTATTCTTGTCTATCACTGTAATCATGTATAATTTGACTCAATATCTTATCCTGTAATAAATCGCAGACTTATAGGTACGTCTGTAGTCTCTGACGAACAAAAAAGAAAAACAATTTCCCATTATGTTTACTGGATATTCGACACGTTAAGCACTGCTGTATGACCGATAGCTCGGCCATTGACCCTCTTATCAGGCTGAGTAGTGCGCTTGCACACCGATTCTATTTCAGCTCCGTTGCGAGGTGTGAAATTAATTTACACGAATAATAGTTTATTCCAGGGCTTATGGGCTACTTGACATTTTATTGTTTTCATTGGACTAAATTCTTGAAAACAACATAACGACTTCTGGAAAAAACCTACATCATCTACAAAACAGACAATGGGATAGAGGTAACCAAGTGCCAAATACTTTAGAATACCACTACAAAAAAAAAAGAAATAACATCATTGATTCTGGGCAAATTAGTTTTCTTTCACCTAAAAAAATACCGAGCGAGGCTCGGTCATCCAAATATTTTATTCTATATTTGCTCGCATGAACACTCAGGATATAATCTATTACATGCCAAATTTCATTCAAATAGGCTCAGCTGTTAAGTCTTTTTTTTTAATACTACGTCGGGTGGCACACAAGCATACGGCCCGCCTGATGTGAAGCGGTTACCGTAGCCATATTAACGCTCGCAACATAAAATATCGCTCGCGCGCCGCCACCCCCGCTGCCATCGCAACATTTCCTTCCTTTCTGGTGACCTCACTCACTCGCAGGAACACGACAGCGCTCCAGGGAACCGGTATTTGGCTTCGGTATTCTGTGAGGTGGAGGTCATTCCCCAGTAGCTATATCAGCAGGGTAGCTTATGTCAGCAGGGTGCACCGCGTGCAAATGAAGTTGGCTTTGGTTCAAAGATGTTGTTGAACCTCTTACGCCCCAAAAAAAAACTAAATAAAACTAGTCTTGAAAAGTAACGAACAAGCAGACACACTTTCACTTAATATAATATATATATTGTATACAAGAGTTTAGTGTTTATTGGATCAAACAGCATGCTCGAAACATAGCAGTAAATTCAAAAACATCTTTGGGTAAATTATATAAGCTTTGAAGAGGTGGGCCCCCACCTCTTCAAAGCTATAATTTTGGTTTGGCCCCCAGTTTACCTGACCAAAGAAGACAAATTACTACAGAATAAATAATAGTACAATAACCACGTGCAAATCTATTCCAATTCTAACATGTCCTAAACACAATTAAAAAATAAAATATGGAAAAATCATATCAACCGCAGTATCAACAGATAAGACTGATACACGTTAATACGTCTATTTATGTTCTATACGCACACTGATAAACTGTAATCGTCACGTTGTTAAAAAGTTCGTCAAGTGCGAATTAGATGGACACACAGGGTTCTATAAAATTATCTAATATTTTATATTGTATTCCCGTCATTTTTAATGTCACGATACGTGTACGTCACGATTCTATGAAAACCTTTACGCCTTTATTGAAAATCTCCTCACTGTATTGTGTAGCGTCTTATGAAAATCTTGCTAAGGATTTTATTCCTGAACCTGAGAGAGCACAACCTGCTCACTGCCGCCGTGGATGGAAGTGAGCTGAATGGAACGGGTACCTATTAGTAAAATGCAGAGATTTATACGTTGTTTATGTAGGCAAATTTAAGTACCTATACTAAAAGTTCTGTTTTGTTTTTTCTAACAGCTCAGCATACTTAATGGCTCCATTTCGCCTGGCTTTAAAACGAGAAGAGGCGCCAAAATCGCATCGGCAACGTAAGAGTGATCTTACTGTCCTGTCAGTTGACATAGTCATGCTGACCCTGCATTATAATTATATTTCACGCTTCGCTTGGAGGATACGATATTATAAGTAGGAGGAAACACATGTGCTCGCAGTGCATTAGACTTTTTAATAATACGTGGTAGTAAAATATAAAGATCTCATATTTTGTATCCAAAATTGGAGAGTAAAATTTTCACGGGATAACACAGCACGGGTTATGCTCAGGCGGTCTATTTATATATTTTACATTTTTTTATTTATTTTTTACATTTTAAAGCACTAGCTCAGACATCTCCCCCCAATGTTCCATAGAAAAAGTACCACACATTTACTTTATCCGAATTGTTAAAATTTTCGTAAAGTTCTATTCCTTTCGAACTTGCCAAATCGGTCCAGCTGTTCTCAACTTTTGCGGTTAGCAACGAGCAATATTTCATTTGTGCACATTTATATAACGAGAAATTAATATTGGAATGGGATTAACATGTTGCATAACTAAACCTTTCAAGTTTGCATGTCATTGCTCAAGTGATAGCTTAGATTGAGGGCAGCAAAGATCAATCATAAATAAAAAATATAAGGATTTTTCCATTTTGAATACGGATTCCTAAAAATGCAGGAATTCCAAACAGACAAAGTAACTCTATTGGTCTACCGCTTCATTTTACATAAACATCTGACTATACTGACATTGCGACTACCTATGTGACTGTTTGATCAAGTGTTTCTTATCAATGCTGCGCGTTGTGTGGTGCGATCAACGCGGTCTTTGTGGCCCAACCCTGACAACCCCACCGGATGCGAAACGTTGGTTTAAAATAACACAAAAACACGACGCAATATTCTAAATGTTCAGTTTTAATAATCGTGTCTTGTTAGAATTCTAATGCCTCATGGTATGCATGCATGGCTATTATATATACCTACAGACACACTCAATAAAAGTTTCAAAACCGCATCCGCCGGTTTATTTTGTTATCCCTTCTTCATTCAGAGACCAAATGCTAGATGGCGACAGACGACAGACGAGACGTCTCACGTTTAAATAAAAACGTAAATTTAAAAATATTAACCCGACTTCAAAACTATAATTTATTCAATTCTGTATCTAAACGAGTATAGATTAAAAAAAATATTAAAACCAAGAAATAAATCTTTTTTTCGAGGCAGCAAACGAGCATGTGGATCACCTGATGGAAAGCAATCACCACCGCCCATGGAGATCAGCAACACCAAGGGGTCGCCGATCCGTTGCCAACATAATACTCCTTCATTTCTTTCTGGTAACTTCACTCACTCGCAGTAACACAGGAATTGTTATTTGGCTGCGGTATTCTATGCTGCACGTTGTGTGTTGTGTTGCCTGCCCAGCGTGGCGACTCAAGGGCATTTCTCTCCAATGCATACACAACAAAATATATGGCCCGGTACCACCAAGGGCGTCGCCAAGGGGGAGCAGGAGGGGCAGCTGCCCCCCACCCCCTTCCCTTTAAGTTATATTTATTGTAAAGTCTCTCGTGAAGCTTTACACGTTGGGCTCTGTACCGTTATTATTAATCGCTGCAGATGTAAGTGAAAAGCTTCATGAGCGACTTTACCTACAATTCAAACTTTTCTTATTCTCCATATCAACTTGCCCCTCCCTGCGCCAACGGCTGGCGACGCCCTTGCCCGGTACCCGGCAGCCCTGCTATCCCGGGCCAAGGTGGCGGTCTCGGTTCCGGCAGGGCCGGGCGGTGGGTTCAATCAACAAATATAATCTCCGGTATTCTATAAGGTGGAGGTACAGGAGGGAAGTACTTCCCCAGTCGGGCAGCTTAAAAAATACCCAGGGCACAGGGTATTTTTTAACCTCTCTTTTCGCCAAAGCCTCGTTTGTCAGTCAGCAGGGTGCACCACGTGCAGGTGAGATTGGCTTTGGTTCAAAGACGTTGATAAACCACACCACCACACCCCACTCTCTCCTGTGTCAACCAGAAACTGTTTCGATTGACATTATACACCACATTATCTAAATCCTGGTCATTGAGAGCTTTACAATGAGCCCAAACAAGTCTGCTGTAAGTTGATGAGGAGTTGGGTGTCCTACAGATTTCTGGTGATGTCGGATCAAGCTTGCCATGTTTTCTCCCATTTCCAATTGATCAGACCTGTGGGAGTGACTCATATACCATCATAAAATAGAAAAGAACTGATGATCTTCACACGGCTGGACAAATTTCCTTGGATCATTCATAGCTAAGTACCATTTCGATCACATTGTTGGCAACATCGCCAAAACAATATGAAATTTTGGGATGACAACATTGTTTTGTAGTTTCCGTTCTTCCGGTCGTTCATTCGCTCTTGCTCGCTTTTTATCACTTCGTTGCTACGAGTACTTTTATATAATAATTTAAGTGTGTATAATTTAATATGTACCTACCCGTACCCTAAACGTGGTGTATTGCAGAACGCACTTTTCTCATTGTGCTTATAGCCTTACAAAAATTAGGCATCCACTGCTCACATGTCAAACATTTCAAACATAAAAAAACCGCATCAAAACCGAACGGTTACTTTAGGAGCTACCATGACATTTATAGACACACAGATACACAGTCAGACACGTCAAACTTATACTTAACACCCATCTTTTTGGATCGGGGTTTAAAAAAGCAACTGCTATTAACAGATTTTTCAATGCACAGACCGGGGACCACCGCCGAAGCTCAAGCCGATTACTTTGTTCTAAGTCTACACGTAAACGTAGTGAAGTATAAATAGCGAACGAAGTATAACATCGAAAATCGCCTGAATCTCTTTTTAGGGTTCCGTAGCCAAATGGCAAAAAACAAAACCCCAAAAAATGGATTCGTCATGTCTGTCTGTCTGTCTGTCCGTATGTCACAGCCACTTTTTTCCGAAACTTGAACTATACTGTTGAAACTTTGTAAGTAAGTAGATAGTATTCTGTGAACCGCATTAAGATTTTCACACAAAAATGTTCTCCATACTTAGAACTGAAACTCAAAATTTTTGTTTTCATCAAACTCATACGTGTTATCTATATATGGATAGGTCTTCAAAAATGATATTGAGGTTTTCTAACATCATTTTTTTTCTAAACTGAATAGTTTGCGCGAGAGACACTTCCAAAGTGTAAGTGTTTGACGAGCTCGGTGGCGTAGCGGTCAATGACGCGGCTTCGACACCAACGCTCGTGGGTTCGATTCCCACACGGGACAAACATTTGTCTGCATGAACATGTCTGTTTGTCTTGGTCTGGGTGTTCTATGTATCATAAGTATGTATTTACAAAAAAAAAGTGTATTTACGTATGTTTATCAGTTGCTTAGTACCCATAACACAAGCTTCGCTTACTTTGGGGCTAGATGGCGCTGTGTAATTTGTGTGACAATATTATTTTTTATTTATTTATTAAAAAGTGGTGTGCCCTCTTACGGAAACTATGCGTTCTACAAAAGTAACGTTATCGCACCAAAAAAAGTAGGTGCTCTATGACAATTTTTAAATATTTAACTCATTTTTGCATTTTTTTGCAAAAGTGACATGTCGCACCGGGGCCGGGGGTGCGATATGATGTACATTACCATGCAAACTTCCGCCGAAAATTGGTTTGAACGAGATCTAGTAAGTAGTTTCTTTTTTAATACGTCATAAGTCGTAAACCATAAATTGTGTTACTTGCTGCTACGGAACCTTTCATGGGCGAGTCCGACTCGCACTTGGCCACTTTTTTCGACTTAGGATCATAGCCGTCAAAAAATAAAATAAAACAGATTCAACTGATTTTCGCTTTTCATTGATATCTGACGTACTATAAACTACAGAAATAAACTTCCACGTAAGCAACACATGAAATATTACTTGCGCATTGTCATCAAAGCTTCATTATTTATCAACCAACATCTTTTTGAGAGCTTCGTTGAAATCTGACTTTGTTGTTGGCAATCTTGATGCTGGAAAGAAATGCCTAGCTATCTTTATTGACTTAGCGAAGGCATTTGATACCGTCTCAATACCTATTCTGCTTAGGAAACTGGAACACATAGGCATAAGAGGCAAGCAGTTGTGCTTATTTGAAAGCTATCTGTCAAACCGGTTTCAGAGGGTTTCTATTGGTCCTCATATGAGCGATGATCTTCCAATTACTTTCGGAGTTCCCCAGGGAAGCATTCTAGGCCCGACACTGTTTCTCGTTTATATGAACGACCTTTGTTCTACAAAGATTATGCAGGGGAAATTGATTGCCTACGCAGACGATACTGCGATTATTTTTACTGGAGATACCTGGAAGCAAGCTTACACTGTCGCCCAAAAGGGCTTAGATGAGGTCATCTCTTCTCTTCGTAATAATTTCCTTTCACTTAACACTACTAAAACTAAATACATATGTTTTTCGATTCGAGAAGTAACGTCTGCTCATGACCATAACCTGATAGCTCATATATGCAATGACCCTTCAAATTGCAGCTGTCCAGCGCTAGAACAAACAACGCACTTAAAATACCTAGGTGTAATTATAGACAACAACCTTTCTTTTAAACGGCATATTATAACGCTTAGCAATAGAATCCGCAAACTTATAATAGTATTTAAAAAACTTCGTCACGTCATGAAACCCAAATTGTTAAAACTGACGTACCTTGCACTATGTCAATCTCTATGCACGTACTGCATCCTGGCCTGGGGAGGTTCACCAAAAACAACAATAAAACCTTTGGAAATTGCACAAAGAGCACTGCTTAAAGTAGCGACCTTTCGCCCGTACCTATTCCCCACGAGTATGCTTTATCAGAACTGCGAGGTACTCACAATTAGGCAATTACACATACTCGCCTCCATTCTCAAACAACATAAACTTTTAAATTATGATCCATCTTTATTATCAAAACGCACATCATACAAAGTCTGCAAACAGAATATAAAATTTAAAACATCCTTTTCTCAAAGGTTCTTTGGTTTCCTAGGACCCTACTTATACAATAAAGTCAACAAAACATTGCCAATATACCATCTAATAAGGACTCTCTGCAAAAAGAAAATAATAAACTGGTTACTCACCTTGTCATATGATGACACTGAACAGTTGCTTACTATCATCCAATAAATTATTATTACTATATAACAAAAATACTACTATTACTACTATATTATACTGATTATAATAATATCCAACTCATACATTTTATAAACACACTACACACAAGCACATACAACACACTACTCATATTATCAGACATATTCATCCTACTAATAATCACCAAAATGATAAATTGTAGTTACCCGTACCTGCATCTCACATATTGTAATTTTATTACCGTGTGACTATATCTAAATGTACTATCCGGAGGGAGCCTGGAGTTCTGTAATACAGGTCTAGGCCTAGTTCAGACTCCAGACTCTCACAAGGACGAGATCTATGACAGTCTGCAATATGTTTGTACTACAACTATGTAAGACCTTGTGAGTAGTAAATAAACAATTATTATTATAATCATCGGAGTGCAGTACGAATTATTTAAGCCTATATGTAGTATAATAAATAGCAGATAATTCGTACTAGAAAAATAAAACTATATGAGACAGCCACAGTAATGTGCATTGGAACTAATGGTGTTGAAAATGTACACTTGCTACATGGCATCCAATAAGTTGGAATTAAGACGTTGGTGAATCACATACCTACATAAAATACCGTCATCGAACTCCTATATAGATAATAATATCCATTCATTTGCAAAATATGAATTTAAGTACATAGTTACATTTCAGACAATAAAATCTCAAAATGTAAATAAAACTCATGTAGACTTCTGACGATTAAGCTAGGAGTCCTGCAATTATAAATGTTGATACATTCTGTAAAACACCGAAACAAAGAGGAATGGCCCACCAGAAAGAAAGGAAGGAGTCTATTCTGGCAACAGATCGGCGACCTCTTGGTGTTGCTGATCTCCAAGGGCGGTGGTGATTGCTTTCCATCTGGTGACCCACATGCTCGTTTGCCTCCCTCATAAATTAAAAAAAATGTGCAAAATGTTCAGAGAAACGTTTTGCTGCTGTGTTATTTATCGCAAGTAAATGAAGAACTAGAAGATTCCAGAGGATTTTTTCGGTACCTATGTCCCTGAAGTGAGGCCTAGAATAAGCTAGAGAAATAATAAAAAACTTGAAAAATGGAAAAAATAATCTTCACCTGACTTATGGTCGCCAGCAACGACAAGAAGAAGAAGAATGGTACGACAGTGACAGTAGCGAATGTTGTTGTACAACAAGGCATTTGTCAAAATAATGTCAAACCTAAGTATGGGCGATTGTTAAAAAAATAACGATCGAATACATAATCGAATGATTATATAGTTCTGTCTGCCAGGCCAAGTCTAGTTCATTAGTCAATCGATTGTTTTTTCACCTTTTGAATATTTTTTATCCATACTTTTCAATTTGCTAATAAAAGTATACAATGTTAAGGTTGAGTTTAATGTATTAAACAATATGCTACAGTCAAAACTCTTAAAAGGTCATGAAATTGGTCAAAAATTGCTTTGAGTAAGAACGTAGATCAAAATCACTTTTAACTGATTCATGCAGTCATAAGTGATTTTGACCGAGGTCGCAGGTTAGATTAGGTTATGCTTGTGATAAATAAAACTAGGCCGGCTCGACCTCCTTTTGGAGAGGAAGCTGTGTGTCTGTACCGAAATCCAGATGATCCTAGGTTTGACTAGTTAATAGTCCGTGCTTCGGAGGGCACATTAAGGCGTGTCGGTCCCGGCTGTTGTCATTATAGATGACAGTCGTTAAGCCAAGTCAGTGGCCATGAGGCGGCTTGAATATACTGGCCTTCGCCAACCCGCAGTTGAATAGCGTGGTGGAGTACAGCGTCGGACTGGTCATATAGTCGAGGTGGCCTTTGCCAGCCGGGCCCGAGCCTGCGCGGGTCCCCCACGGGCCTGGCTTGCGGGGCTTGCGGCAACCGTAGGATAATATACCATCTACCATCATCTAGTCTCGGGCCCCGGGCTTGTCAGCCACCCGGGCCCTTCCGGCCCAGTCCGACCCTGGTGGAGTATGCTCTAAACCTCTTCAATTGAGAAGAGACCCATATCCCAGCAGTGGTATGAATAAGTGTTGACGGCTCGCGACGACACCTTATTTACGCCGATCAACTCCACACAATTTCCGCGTCGTTAACTAATAGCTAGAAAAATATAATCTGGGGATAATGAGCGAATGGAGTATGGCGTCGAATAAATTGTTCCAGGTTCGATTCAGAGGGAGGTGACTGAGGTTCACTCGCGTGCGACAGCAGCAGGAAATATCCATACTATACGTACGTTTCGTTCTAATAATTCGAAATAAAATATATTACTTACAATCGAATAATCAGTTAGTTACTGATCGAATGACTATTCGAATGAAGTCGCCCATTTCCATTCAAACCAATCCAATATATTTTTCTTCGGGAGGGAGCTACGACTGGCGACCACAAAATGTTTATCAAATAAAATCAAGGTCAGAATATTTGTATTTTAATCAGTGGGCTTGGGCGGGCAGTTGTGTCTTTCCACGCCTGAAGCCGCGTAGTGCTTTATATACTAGTAATTCACCGCATAATTCATAATGGCTTCTTCAATGTTAAAGCTGGTAAAATCTGAAGTAAGTGTAATGTTAATATATTGTTCAAAAGGAATATTTTTATGTAATAAATACTGGACCGGATCAAAGACTGACAACGTTGAATCATTTTTGTTAGTTATAAATAAAATACATATTTCTGTCGTGCGAATTTATTAGCTAGGTAGCTATATTGGTCCTGGCGACCTCTTGCGAAGTTGCTATCGCAAATTTAGTTTAGTAGAACTCTGAGAAAAAGTAGAACCTACTCCTGAAATATCTATCATTCATAACTTAATGCTCCAAAATTTAATTTTATTCATTCATTGTAATAAAAAGTCTACATATATTATTCCTGATACAAACTGTGATTTGCGACGCCCTGAGACGTCGCGGCTATATTCTGAGGGAGTTAACTGTTAATTAAGTACAAAACTTTGGCCCTGATTTGAGAAGGTCATGCTCAGAGAAACAAGCACATCCTTTCATTGCGCTCATTATAATTCAATCATTGTCCTGTTATATTTTAAAATAATTAATGGAATCTTTACAGTTAAACAAAGATCATAAAATTTGACACAAATTATATTTTCTTAAAGAGGCGTCCCGAAAACCTTGCAATCTCTAAAAAGCATTGCTGTATGTATGTTGTAAATATATTTGAAACTCTTGGTCTACACTAGCATTGCCATGATCACTAAACCTTGTTATATTATAATAAAAGTTACCGAAAAATTTATTCTGCATTACAAAACACAGCTTTGATTGATACTATAAAAAATGCTTACCGGAGATTGGTGTAGAGGCCAGAGAGGCATCTTAGTAGTTATCACAGGTCTATATGATACTTGACTCTTTTCACAAATGCCTAATGATGCCACCGGCACGCACGGCTTTACTTGCTGCACGTGCTGAAGCCAGTGCCAAGGTAATTTGCAAATCGGCAGCATGTGTGGATGCAGCATAACGTTAAAGAATAACGTACACAATTATAAAATGTCTTCTTACCTATTGCACAGTTTTAAAAGCATACAGTTGGGAAGCGAAGGTACTTGCGCAGAGCAAGGGAGGGGAACCCGCGGAGAAGCGGGCGGTGCGGTCAGCGTCCCACAAACAAGCGTAGTTTGTGGGAGCCACCGTGAAAGGCAGTCACGTGCGCGTACTGAGTGTTTTAAACGGTTTTTTTAATTTACGTTCAGTGATTCCTATTTATTATGATGGTGAATACAAATTGTTCTGTATACGGTTGTAACTCGATGTCGGAACACATCAAGAATTTAAAATTTTATAGATTTCCCCGTGACGCAAGGTAAGTTTTTTCTATAATTTCGTAAAAACCTACCTACTTTGTCTTTGTTGAAATTTATGTAGCTATATTGTTGGTGAAGTGCAAGGTACTCCAAACAAATAACCGAATTCTTGTGCTCCAACGACAGATGACTAAATAGTTAAGTACTTCGTAACTCGAACTCCAACCTAGCGGGGTTTTCAAGTGTAAATATGTAGGTATATATATTCTTTACGGCGCATGCTCTTGCCCAAAGTGTAATTATTATGTTTACACCTTCTTAATAGTTGGGAAGTCGGACACAGAAGGAGTAGGTATTTGTCTAATATCCAACTGTTATGATTTTATTTAAACCGACAGAAAAAGACAAGGTTCTATATTCACCTATATTCAAGATTTCTGGGCAAAGATATTAATTACTACGTATGGCTGTGCCATTTCTAACATAAAATTTGTCTCTGCGACTATATGCACGTGCTGTGTGTGGGACGAACCTATGTGTATGTTTATGTTACGTAAATGTACACTATAAACTTTATAAACAAATGGGACACCAATTTTTAACTTACACTCTCATATTTATTATTTTCGCTGTCGAAAAGCCAAATGACTCATCGGTTCGTGACAAATTATCTCCTTAGAATGGCCTATCCATACCTAGTAGTTAAGATCTTTGTTTCAGGGCTAGTTTCTTTTTTAAAATTTTTTTAAACAATCATTTTTTTTGATAATTTTTATTTACTTTTTTATTTTACACATTTTAGTTATATATATACAGTAAATTTTGCTATCCCGTCATTGCATTTTGGGTATTGATATTCCTAGTTTCTATTATTAAGTATCTTGCGAAAATGAAGTGAGTAAAGTCGTAATCAAATTTAAATCGTTAATTGTTTGGTACCTACATCAACTTGGCTGGCACCAGAAATCCGCTATTTTTTTTTAAATTTTGATATACTCCGTGACGCTGGGCAAAATTTTACAACTAATCAAAATTGGTTCAGACGTTTATTAGTTACGAATGAACATAGGGACTTTTGTCTTCGCCATAATAAGTTAACATACCAACACCAACCAGGTGCTGTAGGAAACAATATTTTTAGATAAATTATAGGTAGGTATTATTAAAACAAGTACAGTTTATATCACAGCCATGCTTATGTTTCCCCCATATTTTCATGATCAAATTGTTTATCCGAATGCGAATTCATTATATTGTTAAATTTAATGATAGAAAATTGAAATCTAAAAATAAATCTTCACGTAAATATTTAGCAGTGCAACATTTGTAAATATGTATATTATATTCTTGTTGATAAATGATTATAAAAATATTAAAGATTATTTGATTTCGAATTTTGTGACAACCCTTGCATATCGGCGAACGACCGCGTGGATACCTACGCGGGCGGCGGCATCGTGCTACGTCAAAGGCGATTCCCTACTGTATGAAAAATAGTAATACTGTGCCTATTGCATATTGCAGTTAGGATTGTTATTTTTCAGCCAGTAGTAAACAGGTTTAGAAAAGCAATGAGGTTCTATCATCCAAACAATTTGGTAGTAGTTACATTATTCATGGTCTTACTGAGTAGGTAATATGAGTTGTGTAGTTGAATATTTTTTGCTTGGAGTTTCATCACTTTTCGATTTATTCATTCTACTCTTTATACCACATTGGCTGGCAAACATGCATACGCCCTACTTGATGTAAAGTGTGGCTATCATAGCCCATGTTGCTTATAAGTCAGCGAGTATAGCTAGCATGCATTTATAACTCCACAAATTTCAGAGCCCGTTTGGTAAATTACTTGTAAGAAATCAGTTAACTCGATCACAATCATACATAAAATTTTAACTCATATTTTACACCCTTAGAAATTGTTTTTTTTTTCTTTATTTTTTTTTCATACCCTTAACTGATGTATTAAATAAAATGCTTAAACATGTGTTGTATTTCTATTAAAAAGTTTAAGTACTCTATATGTATCGTTATTTTTATTAGTCTTAAGTACAAAATTTCAAATACACAATGCTTTTTTACTCTTGCCATACAAGTCATACAAACTATCAACTACTATTTTGCACTATTATTGGTTAAATTTGCTAAAATGCTTTCCTATTGCTTGTCTATTGTCCAAATCTAGCTTCGGTAGTTTCGCCTCTATGGTGATGAGCCAGTCAGAGACCTCCACTCCAGGACTTTCCTCTCCATCTGCCATCGTTGACTAGGGCCTAGTCACTAGGCAAAAGTGGGCGGCCCACTGCCACTTCTTACTGATCTTGAGAGTTACGTCGACAACTTTGTTTCTTGAATCTGAAAGATACATGTTGTGTAATATAAAATGTATATATAAGAATATAGATATCTTACTTTTCTTATATATATAAAAGTCCTGAATGATATTAATTTTAACCAACAGTCTCGAAGACTGCTGCAGAGGAACTACAGCAGCTCAGCACCCACAACAAAACTGTTCATCGATGGTCAGTTTGTGGACTCCAAAACAACCAACTGGGTGGAACTCACCAACCCAGCTACAAATGAAGTCATTGGCAGGTATGTAGTTGGTAACCATGGAATGCAAATACATATCAGCGTTGCCAGACGTCCCAATTTTGGCGGGACGTCCCGCTTTAACAGGCTAAAGTGTAATGTGTGTGACATTGTCCCACTTTTGGCGTGGCGCAAAAATTATGATTTCGTCAACTGAAATTAATGGACGTAATGCCAGAAATTGAATTTTTGGAAAAATATAAGCAATTTTAAAGTTTTATATTTATAACGTTTTATTTCATAGCATTAAAATATTTTTAATCTTTTATTATGTGTACACTCATGCCAAAAAACACATCCATTTATGCTATAAACTCTACGTAATTAATATGTATTTTTTCTTAGTCCCAATTTTTTTCAAACATGTCCCCTTTTTTACGTTGATGAATGTTTAAAATCCCGCTTTGGCCTAAAATATATCTGGCAATTCTGATACATATTTAGCAATACGACAGTGTTTCAAATTTGCTGTTTGGGTCTTTCTCCGCTATGGCGATATTTAGTTGATTTCGTATTATTTTTTTTAACACATTTTTTTTAACACATTTTAATTTATATTTTTATGCAGGATGCAATTATCTAATAAGTTATTAAAAGACTTTATTATTAATTCGGTAAAATTAATGAATTATGTTACATTTATTACAATATACACAGGCGACTTCCAATGATGTCCTCATACAAAATTGATTTGGCAGCTGGCCTCCCCTTAATACTAGTTAGTATTAATAAAATAAATACCTCTGGTACTGAAGTAACAAATTATAGCAGTCGTTAAAATCTTGTAGGTATTTTCATATTGTTATCAATGTTTTATGTTATCTCAGAAGTATTATATGTATGTGGTGTGATTGTTGCGTTTATATTTAGTTACATTATCATGTCACATAGTATCTACGACCCCGCCTTACATTTGCATATCTAGTGATACATATCATATCAGATTTCGCTGCTGAAAAATATAAAATACGCTTAAATACTAAAATAAAACCGAAACAAGAAATTATTAACTGAAATAAAAAACAAAAGTGCATTGTTTTTGCAGACGCTATATGATAAATATATACTAGATTCCGCACGCGGCTTCGCCCGCGTTTAGAAAAAAGTTTTTTCATTATTCGGATTAATATATAGCCTATGACATTCACAAATAACGTGACTTTCTATTGGTGAAAGAATTTTCAAAATTGGTTCAGTAGATCCAGAGATTACCTCATACAACTTCTCAAAATAACAAAAAATTACCCCTTTATAATATTAGCACAGTATAAGTAATAGTACTACGTACAGTAAGGCCACTCCCTGCCGCTCTCTCGTGTCGGCCTCACCTCCCCTCTGAGACAAATCTGGAACTGTTTGTATGGTGCCGCACGCACACACGCTCTTTCACGCTGTGCACAGACGTCTTTACTTATGTGTAGTAAACGACGCGATATTTGTATGGAGTGGCCGGGGTGTGATATTAGTATAGATTATACGCTATAGTGCTCCCATAGTTGAGATGAAACTAATGACACCTCATACGTCGAAGACCATCAAGCGTTTTAGCCGTTGATCGTACCCAAAAACTATACACATACGTTTGAAAATCATTACCATCCCCCCTTCAGCAGTCGGGTAAAAATATACTTTATTCCCTTTCCATGATTTTTCAGTGATTGAGTTTATTTATTTTAAAGTGTATTGTATCAAATGTTTGCTACTAAAAGTCAGATGAGTTCCAACTACCAACCCACACATAACAAAATTAAATTACTTCGCACAAAATAGTGGCATTTCGTTTGACGTATTTGTCCGAATATTTGCGTAATGGGCAAAACGTGCGTCGCGTGTTTTAACAAAGTTATTTGCTCAAGTACCGTAAGGGTCACAAAATTTTAAAATCACAAAGATTTTTGGTTATGTTGCATACATAAGGATACTGGATATGTAAAGAAAAACGGCGTGTTCGACCTGACGACAGAAGTGAAAACTTCATCTCTGTTCAGATTTCGCTCCGTCTCGCTCTCTCGCTGGCGACTTTACAACAACGAGCGTTACATTATCATGTCACATAGTATCTATGACAGTTACAGGGGGCCTACCGCCGCCGATGCTGAAGCCGATTACCATCGGATTATTTGATTGCGAAAATCAATTTTCAGCTTAAATTTATGGCATGTGTTTAGCTTAGCTGGTAGTAATATAACCCTGGAGCTCTACCGACTAAGCTGAAGATATTTGTCAATACATATCTAACTTGTCTTATTGTTTGTAAATAGCCCAGGTTCGACCTCACATGGAGTACTGTTCGCATCTCTGGGCCGGTGCACCCCAGCTTGCTTCATCGGTGACCCTGATCCGAGCGTTACCGCTCCGTCTCATTCACCAGCCACAAAATTTGTGCAGAGTGCTTAAAGAAGTTTTCACTTCAATAAATTTGTTTAGCGCGACACAAAGCTTCTTTTGCCAAATATACAATGAAAATAATATAAATTATTATGAATGTACAAATTTATATGACTGGCATTAATGTAAATAGCCATCATTTACCTACAGTGTGTGTTTGGACTAAATCGACACGGTAACACATTAGCGGTACTCACTCCGTCGTTATCAGCAACAAATCTCGCAAGGTTTGTAATTACTCGATTGGCAAGTTATCTCGGTGTTATCGTGCTAAGTTTTAACTGTCAAGATACGTATTTAAGTATGGTTTATGTAACAGGTGGAAAGGAAAAAACAAATGATAAAATACGTAGTTGAATATATATCAAAGAGATCACATGTTTTGTATGATTTAACATTGTAATCCATTCATATAGTTTTAAGATTTGATTCATACGAGTTCAACCCCCTTAGCATCTTCTCTTATGCGAATCAATAACTGAATAGAATGCTTATTCATACCAAAAAATAAGCGACTCTATTTCTGAAATAGATTCGCTGAACTGAACTGAACTGTTCAGTTATTGAATCGCAATAAGAGATGGTGGTAAGGGGGCTGTTCTGCCTCAATGGGACGCCATGGTGACGTTACCGGCTACGTATCCAATTTATATTGAAATGTCTGAATTGGCTGCGTTGACACCGTCACCAAGTAAGTTAGCCGCCATACATTTCAATATAAACTGTTTGCAGTACGCTTCCGGCGACGTTGCCATGGTGTCCCGGTGCGAGAGAAGCCTTAGTCCACGGCCCGAGTTTTTTACCTATCTCATTACTACTCCTACTTGTACGTATCTCAGTGTTGCACAGTGTTAGGGTGCTTGCATAAAGCGACAGGTTACCGCTCCTTGACGATATAATAATGATAAGTTTATGGAATAAAGTATAGTTTAAATTCACATTCTTTATGTAGGGTCTAAGGCGATTGTCGGCTATATTCCAGGTTGAGATATTCGTCTCCTAGGATTTCCATTTGCTTGATTTTGAAAAGTCAAATTGTAATATTGTATCTCATGGTCTCATTATCAATTCGCAGACCCTACAGTTTCTACTATCGTAGATTGTAGGGCTCGTGTGGATGATAATTGCAGGACGCGTCACTATAGTCCTTCAACACTGCTCCTTCAATCCAAATCCAGTCGGAGATTCTGATATTACATGATACAGCCATGTTTCAGTTACGCGAATTATAATAAGTATAATACAAAATAATTATTTTGATTTCAGAGTGCCAGAAACCACAAAAGATGAACTCAATAGTGCACTGGAAGCGGCTAAGAAGGCGTATAAGTCATGGAGTCAAAGCACCATCATGACTCGTCAACAACTCATGTTCAGGTAGGTACATATTTAACCAAGTGTAAAAATATGATTTAAAATAAGTAAATAGACTTCATAATAACGAATGAAAACAAATAGATAATCAGGTGGTCATTTTTAAATATAGTTTGTAGCGCGACAATAAATTATTACATTTGAGCTATATTTGGAGTATCTTTATGTGATAAACAACGTAGTGGATCTAGGGTTATTTTATTACAAGTACAGAATATAATTTGCAAATGCAAACTTATCCCAGCAGTGATCCTGCAATTTGTGTCATTTTAATTAATATTAAATTGAATAAAATGATAATACGCATCATAAAATTTCATTGTATGGTATACAAATATATACAAATAACTGAGTGAGTAACTCAGTGGTCTTATTACCGGTCTATGGCCCGCAATTATATTCTGATGTGGTCCGTGTCAATCTAATCGAGTCGGTAGTCTTCTCTGTCTTTCTTCTCTTGGAGTAAGGAGTCTTCAATCAAAAGGAGATTAGAGAGTTTCGCCACGCTGATTTATTGACGGAGGCCAGTGTTTTCAAAATAGTATTTTGATTCAAAATTTCATATTCCAAGATAGTAAAAACACAGGTTTGATGGTAATGGTTTCATCGCTGTTGACACGTGCTGGTCGAATGCCTGATTAATTTACTGGGTCGGTGAGGGAAAACTCTTTAAATGCTTTGTTTACTGGACGAGACACGACTCTACAGCCCTTGTGATGAGACCGTAAAGGCTGAAACTACGTCAAGCGGGCGATCGTCGCGGCTCTACGCGTGTGAGTGCGCGCGTGACGACATTTTAACGTGTTAACGAGTACCAAAATACTCGAACTCGACTCAGCACATCACTATAAACGAATGAACAACTCCGCGAATCCCTCGCAGGCTCCGTCGCGGGAATACGAGGCACATTGCACGAATGCGAGATCCACTTCCCCGCGTCGGACGCCCGCCCGCACGGGTCCCCGTGACGGCCCACTTTTGTATGGGACCACGCGGGCGTCCGCGTCACGCAGTTTCAGCCCTAAGGTTGATCCACGAGGGTAGCTTTAGCTGTAACCATAAGGTCTATTTTTTACACGGGCATTGACTAAGAAAAATGTTATTTTTAGATTTGCCCGTTTGTTGCGAGAGAACCAGTCAAAATTGGCAGCAAAAATCACAGAAGAACAAGGCAAAACTATTGCAGATGCTGAAGGGGACGTCCTTAGAGGCATTCGTAAGTACACAGTCTAAGATTAGCCCTGAATTTAGTGGTTTAATCTACAAAGAATCTATTCCCACTTCCGTCTTTGTACGAAACATAAGGTTTCTCGCAAAAAAGCTTAAGGGCTTTTTCGAGAGAGACTTAAATTTTTTTCGTTTCTCGCATAAAAGCCCTTAAGCCAGGTCTTCAGCTAAACTGTTTTGCGTTTTCCAAACCTTACACTATAGTAGATTATTGCATCGAGCACAAAGTAATTTATTATTGCACCGAGTGCCTGATTTAGAGCCCGAGCGTTAGCGAGGGCTCTAATCTAACAGGCACGAGGGCAATATAAATTACTTAAGGCGAGGTGCATAATCTGCTTTTCTTTCAACTAATACCTATAGGAATAGTAGATAAAAGAAACTCATATCAAACAGTTAAAATAGAAGTTTCTATAACACTGTCGGCTTCATTTAGAATGTTTTCCGGAGTTAATGTGTCGCTAGATGATTCCATTTTAATTCGAAGCCGAAGCACTCAAAATCAGATAGTATCACACTTTTATCGTTTCCAAAAATATTGTCAAGCAAAATTAACAAAGTTCCCGCCAAATCACTTTTTTAAATTTCTTTCATTTTTAACTCAGAGTTAGCAGCAATCATTTATTTAAATTGGAACAAGTAGGATAGAAACGAATAATACGTACGAAAAAAAAAGTATTGATATCGGCTGGCTGAATAGAGCTAATCCATTGAGATTGGCACCTTTTGGTGCGATTAAAAAAAACTGTGCAATAATGAAATTTCATACATTTTTATTACTCTAGAGCATTAAAGACTCGTTTTGTACTGAGTTTTTAGTGTGATTGTGATGAAATTAAAGCATAGTTGGAAGAAAACAAATATTCGTTTGGCGTAACTGTTTAATTAGCAAAAAACAAGCAAACATGTTATCCAAGTCGGACCGAAAACATACCCGAGTTTGCCTCCGCGGGGGGTGTATTTCCGGCCATTGAGAGCGGGAAGTAGAAGTTTGTTTGCTCGATTTTAAAAGTCGCCGGGACTGCAATGTTTGGTGTTAGAAATCACAAGACAGCGTTGCTGAAGACACGAAGACTACAAACCATTTTGCAATTAGGTTCTATAAAAGGAATTTATGCTAAAATTGATGAGTTATGCTAGAATTGATCATAATCCGAGATTAAGTACATTTTTCATTTAAAGTTATCGTTTTGACATGATAAAGGTGACACCGCGTATGTTAAAACTCTTATGCGGTAATCCATAGATTATCACGCAAATATAATTTTTGTAAATCACTGTATAAAACAGGCGCTCGTGATCACTCTTAGCTCGTAATATATATGCACCCTGACAAATATATTGAGTAGAAATTAAAAATAGTAGAGACAGTTGGTTTTTAACTTAAATACATCTACAACATTATGACCTTTGAATGGACCTTATTTTCATTTGAATACAAAGAATATATTTTCATAAATTATTGTGCATTTAAGAATCACTACAATTCGAAATTCTGTCATATACTAGGAATGACTAGGGATTTACACAAAGCAGATACAAAGAAGATTTATTTAAGTCGCATGCCATCAACGAGAATATTTATGCAAATTGACGAAACTGTGATGATATTTTGTTGATTATGATCTTTTCAGTGTATTATTTGAAGTATATTATCAGAATTTTAATAGGGAAATTCTAACGCAGTGTCATGGTTTCTTTGGTTAAGTAATAAATGGTATGCCCACATAATTAAGTATTTTCTATTTCTTTATCCATCCATTTGACCTATTATTTTTTTCTTTGACAAGCCGTTTGGTCGACTGGCTGGCAACGGCTATTTTGACTCCAAGGTCGCGGGTTCGATCCCCGCAAAATACAAACATTTGTGGGCATGGACACCCACTTGTTTACCAACGTCGGTAAACTGGTACGTTGGTGAATGAACGAGTTGTCTCGTAAAAAGACACCGAACATGGTCGCTTGGTTTTTCTTCCCCGCCGTAAGTCCCTTGTCAATATCCTTATAAAATCTTTCCATATCCTGATTCGGATGTGCTGAAGTAGGAGCGTAAACTTCGATCACTTTGATCGAATATCGTTTGTTCTCTGCTCAAATAGACGATATTCTGAGTTCTGAGTCTAGTCTCCATTAAATTAAGTATGCTACCGGAGTTTAAGGGTATCCTCTCCGTTCCGTCTTATTTTACATAATCCGACAATGTCCCATTTTATTCCATTCCATTTAATTCCTGTTCTAATTCTTCCACATTTGCTTGCAATCTTAAAGTCTTTGTATTGAATGTCGCCAGTTAATCGCCATTAACAAACAAATATTCCTGGACAAATTGCACACTGCCATCCAGTCCCAAACTAAGCAAAGCTTGTACTATGAATACTAGATAACTGATATAATACTTAAATATATATTTTTTGTAAATACATACATATAATACATAGAAAACGCCCAGACCAAGACCAGACATGTTCATGCACACAAATGTTTGTCTTGTGCGTGGATCGAACCCGCGACCTCGGAGACAAAGTGACCATTGCTGACCATTCGACCACCGAGCTCGTCAATTATGTACGTACGTAGTCTGCATTTACAGTAGTATTTTACACAACCTGCATCTACTCTTTATTTAACGTTCCGACCATCTAACCTAGACTGGTCACATTAGTTATTTAAGTATGTTTTTATTTTTAGAACTTGTTGAACACTGCTGCAGTATAACTACGCTTCAGCTAGGCGACTGCATCCAGAACATCGCTCGGGATATGGATACGCACAGCTACAAAGTACCTTTGGGTGTCGTTGGCGGTGAGTAACATTGGGATTAGTGAGTGGCTCGCCATCACATTTCTCTAATTGCTCCATGCCTGTGTCCGCCGATTAGCAAGCGCGTTTTTGGAGAAAGAAATATAGACTATAGATATAAGTATACGGCATAGATATATGTATGTAATTAAAACTGGCTCAATCAGTTGACTGAGGAAGTATCTCTACTACGCAGAAAATCGAAATAACTTGGAGAGTTGTTCTGTTCTCCATATACCAGGGTGCCTACTGTGAAAGTTTGGATTTTATCTAATGCGTTTTATTGTGTCAATGTTTCGCGGACATGATGTTTTATCTTTATTGTGTCATTTAGAAAGTGCAGAATTATAAAAACTTTGAAGTTTCACTTTGTAGTAAGCCCCCAGATACTGTTACTGAGTAACTCTCTCAGGGCACAGTATAAGTAATAGTACGTAAAGTATGGCCACTCGGTGCCGCTCTCTCCTATCGACTTCACTTCGCTTCTGAGACAAATCTGGAACAGTTTGAATGGCATCGTACGCACACACGCTCATTCACGCTCTGCACAGACGTCATTGTTTATGTAGTAGTTACCAACGCGACATTTGTATGGAGTGGCTGGGGTGCGCTTATTGTTCACCCAATTTATTAATCTATATTTACGATATCTTTGTAAGTGGCAGCTCACAAAGTGCAGTGTCATCCAATTACTAATTCTTTTTAATGTGTGAATAAAAAAAATATAATAAGCGTCATAGCAGCATCGACAAGCTCCAGTTCATTCATGTTTCATAAAATTAACCACAGTGTAAATAAATTTCAGGTGTGGCCGCATTTAACTTCCCCGTAATGATACCCTTATGGATGTTCCCGCCGGCACTGGTGACAGGCAACACTTGCCTCATAAAGCCTTCGGAACAAGACCCCGGCGCGACTCTTATGACGATGGAGTTACTTCAGGAAGCTGGCGCGCCACCTGGTGTCGTTAATGTAAGTATTTCTAAATAGATCTATACTGAATATCGACGCTGACGGTAGTCGATAAATTGATTGTCACCTTTTTGAAGTAAAACTTCTTTACGCACACTTGAGTTGGGGAGTTGGTGAATGCGTGACGAGAGCGTTACGGAAACGGCGAACGGAAGTTGAGAGGGGGATATAAGTTAGTAGAGCTAAAGAAGTTTTACTTTAGTCGTGTGGTCTAGACTAAAGCACACACGTTTTTTATGCTTATATTTATGTGTAATTTCAAAAACGACTTGTGGAAGAGATTGAAATCAATCAATCTAATCGATCAAGTTCAGCAACGTCGACCATAGCCTGTCTATAGATGGGTTTATTTCCTCGAGCTCCTCCGTGCTTCAGAGGGTACGTTAAGCTGTCGGTCCCGGCTGTTGTCACCAGATAACAGTCGTTAAGCCAAAGTCAGTGTCCTTTAAGCGGCTTGAAAACACTGGCCGACCCGCAGTTCAGTAGCGTGGTGGAGTATGCTCTACACCCCTTCGATTGAGGGGAGACCCGTATCACAACAGTGGGATGATTATGGGTTGATGCCATAGAGATTTTTGAGGCAGATGGGTTTAGAGGCAACACAAACACGTCGACGAAGGGGAATTTCAAATATGAATCGGAGGAAGAGATGTTACGCCGTGAGGGCACAAGGCGTAAAGATTTGACCCGAGTTATAGCCCCTGTTCTTAACATAGTAACTCATTGTCCGCGTAACCAAACTACAGTCATTTACAATAAATTACCCAGTGAAATGAAACTAATAAGAAAACTTTCAATATTTAAAAGAAAATTAAGAACATTATTGTTGGAGAAGTGTTGTTACTCAATTGAAGATTTTTAAATTGGGTTATACTGTCAGGGAAACATAAATGTAGATTGTTGAAAAATGGGATGCCTTTCATCCTGAAAATGTGCCGTTCTATCTGAGGAATAGTCTGGGCAATGCAGGGTATTGCAAATAGTAGCTATAGTGACTTATTTTGTAACTTATTTTGACTTATTATTTTGTAGGTACTTGTTTGTTGTATAATTTGTGACATGTTTAATTATTGAATAGTTTAGATCATAAGCTAAAATTCAAATACAATTGTAATATTGTTCTGTGAATAAATGAAATGAAATTTTAAAATCTGTATGCCAAATTTCAATTGTTATCTATGTGATTTGCTATATATTTAGACAACTCATATCCTAAAATATTTACAGGTAATCCACGGCACTCACGACCCTGTTAATTTCCTGTGCGACCACCCTGATATCAAGGCGGTGTCATTTGTAGGAGGCGACGCCGCTGGGAAACACATCTACTATAGAGCTTCGGCGGCAGGTGCGTTTATATCCTCGACTGAAAAATAATGTCGATATCACACTAGGCCGGATTCTAGCCCACGGGGCCGAAATCGAGGTTGAGTAGAGCGAGTAGATTCGCTGAGTGTATGTTTTTCATTGATTTCTATAGAAAATGTATTTGACGATCATTCCTCAAGGACATGATCGATCTCAATTTTTTCGACACGAACCTCAAGCTTAAAGACCCCGAGTCTTTAAAGTTTTATGAAAATCGTTTCAGTAGTTTTGGAGCCTTTTTTTTTAATACTACGTCGGGTGGCAGACAAGCATACGATGTGAAGCGGTTGCCGCAGCCATATTAACGCTCGCAACATAAAATATCGCTCGCGCGCCGCCACCCCCGCTGCCAACGCAGCATCTCCTTCCTTTCTGGTGACCTCACTCACTCGCAGGAACACAACAACCCTCAAGGGAATTATTATTTGGCTGCGGTATTCTGTGAGGTGGAGGTACATTCCCCAGTCAGGTAGCTTACAATTACGCTCCCTACCTCTCTTTTCGCCAGAGCTTCGTTTGTCAGTCAGCAGGGTGCACCGCGTGCAGGTGAAGTTGGCTTTGGTTCAAAGGTGTTGATGAACCACTTACACCCCTGTTGATGAACCACTTACACCCCAAGCCTATTCATTTCCAAGAATAACTTTTAGGCGTTACATAAGCGTTCCGGTCGCACCACTCAATAAATGCGTAAGTTTGTGGGTAGACTATAAAATTCGCGACACACAGACTGACTTGCTGTAATGAAGAATTTGATAAGAGTCGTGTGTTTACTCCAGGTAAACGCGTCCAAAGCAACATGGGGGCAAAGAACCATGGTGTCATAATGCCAGACGCGAATAAGGAACATACCCTCAACCAGCTGACGGGAGCCGCTTTTGGCGCTGCAGGCCAACGGTGCATGGCTCTCAGTACTGCTGTCTTCGTTGGTTAGTACACATGTTGGATTATTTTATTTTATTTTTCAGGACAATAAACAATTGTACAATCAGGTTTACTTATTTTTCTAGAATTAACAATTTTTGTCATTGTACAGCCAACTACATTATCCTCAAATTATGAAATTTTATTAAAATAAAACCACACATGGCAAACACACAGGCGTATAAAAATAAAACTGTTAACATTACAACAGCACTAATCTAATATCTGAAACCCTCTCAATAACACTTTTTTTTAAACACTGATGATGACAAAGCAAATATATGTATTGCAGTGAAGTAACTATTATAAGACGTCATGATATGTCGTAAGAGACATGGCAAAAAGACATATATATTATACAATACTCTTTACTGCATCAAAAGAAATAATTTTATATCGCATCGAAAGATACGTATTGGCTAAAAGTACAAAAAGCGGTCTTATCGCAAAACAGGCTGAATACAACCATATGCTAAAGAACCGACAATGATACGAAATAAGTGAGGGGCGCATATTATTATACTAAATATAACCACACGTATATGTCATATTATGCATGTAGGTATATAATAGGTAGGGGAAAAAGTCTTTTCGCATTATAGTATGTATGAACTTGTAATAAAATCTCTTTGGTTATACCATTTGTATCTGGCAGGTTTTGATATCTTTAAAAAGTTTAAATTTTAAAAAAGATAATTCCAAATTCAAATTAGGTAAATGTGTGATTTTCATTTGTTTTTTTTTACTGTCAAGATGAGTGAATCTAATGAAGAAATTCGATTCATTTTAAAATTTTACTACAAAAAAGGTAACAATGCAACGCAAGCTGCGAAAAAAATTTGTGACGTTTATGGACCTAGTGCAGTGTCTGTGAGAGTAGCACAAATTTGGTTTAAGCGTTTTCAATCAGGAAATTTTAATGTGAAAGATGCACGTCGCTCTGGTCGCCCTGTTACGGATAAAATTGATGCCATTTTTGAAAAAATGGAGCAAGATCGGCATATCAGTAGTTATGACGTAGCTGAAGAATTAGGAATTGACCACAAAACAGTTTTGGCGCATTTGAAAAAAGCTGGGTACACTAAAAAGCTCGATATTTGGGTGCCTCACGATCTCACTGAAAGAAACCTAATGAACCGTGTACTCATTTGCGATTCTTTACTACGACGTAATGAAAGCGAACCGTTTTTGAAGAAGCTTATAACTGGTGATGAAAAGTGGATCACGTACGACAAGAACGTGCGAAAAAGGTCGTGGTCAAAGGCCGGTCAGGCTTCACAGACTCTGGCAAAACCCGGGTTAACCCGCAACAAGGTGATGCTGTGTGTATGGTGGGATTGGAAGGGCATTATTCATTATGAGCTGTTACCGCCAGGCAGGACTATCAATTCTGAACTCTACTGTGAACAACTGATGAGATTAAAGCAAAAAGTTGAGAGAAAGCGGCCGGAATTAATTAACAGAAGGGGTGTGATTTTTCATCATGATAACGCTAGACCTCACACATCTTTAGCCACTCAGCAAAAATTAAGAGAGTTTGACTGGGAGGTGTTAATGCATCCGCCGTATAGTCCTGACCTTGCACCTTCTGATTTCCACCTGTTTTGGTCTCTTCAGAATTCTTTAGGCAATGTCAGGTTAACATCACGAGAAGACTGCCAAAACCACTTGTCGTGGTTTTTTAAACAGAAGTCCCAAAATTTCTATAGTAATGGGATCATGTCTGTACCTACAAGATGGCAAAAAGTTATCGAACAAAATGGCACCTACATACTTTAGTTAAATGTAAATAAACTTTATTAAAAAATGTTTTGAATTTTCATATAAAATACGAAAAGACTTTTTCCCCAACCTAATATATAATTAAATATAATGCCTATATTCCAATACTATAAACATAATAACAGGTCATAGACTGGCAATGAATAAGGGAAAAGAAGAAATAGATTAAACAGAATCAAGAAAAAAAATTGTGAGCTTTCACAAAATTTATAAATATAAGAGTAATTCCATACGCTGTTTTCTATCAGCCCTTATATCATTGCTGAGATTCGTATCTCTATTCAGCCAGGAGGAATTAACTAATCATTTTTTTATATTTCCCTATTTTGATGCTTAATCAAACTAATGGTTTGGTTTATAAGAAAAACGTGCTTTCTTGGTATTGTAATTTCTTTTTATTTCATTATTCAGGGCGAGCTAAAGAGTGGATCCCGGATTTAGTGAAGAGAGCCCAGGCCCTGAAGGTGAATGCTGGCCATGTTCCCGGCACTGACGTCGGCCCAGTCATTTCTCAAAACGCCAAAGCGAGGATTTGCCGACTCGTCGAATCAGGTGAATAAATTTGTATATCTTTTTTTTATACTACGTCGGGTGGCAGACAAGCATACGGCACGCCTGTTATAAAGCGGTTACATAGCCATATTTATGCTCGTAACATGAAATATCGCCGCAGCAACTCCATCTTTTCTGAAGCCATCATGCACTCCCAAGAACACATCAACCCTCAAGGGAATTGTTATTTGGCTGTCGTATTCTGTGAGGTAGAGGTACTTCTTCAGTCAGGCTGCTTACGAATACGCTGTACCCTACCTATCTTTTGCCAGACCTTTCGCTAGTCGGCATGGTGCACCACGTGCATGTGAGGTTGGCTTTGGCTCTAAATATCGTGGTGAGCCAAATCTTTTTTGACTCTTTAAGAATATGCACCCATACCTCAATGCCTAAACTTTTTAATTTTTCACTTTAGAACATTTTTTTATGTCCGGATAATAACAACACAACGTCTGAAAGAAGCCAATTTATAACACATTGTTTCTGTTTCACAGGAGTTAAAGATGGCGCGAAATTAGTGCTCGACGGCAGAGGCCTTAAAGTCTCCGGTTTTGAGAAAGGCAATTTTGTAGGCCCAACCATCCTCACTGAAGTCAAACCTGACATGGAGTGCTACAAGGAAGAAATATTCGGCCCGGTTCTCGTATGCTTATTCGTTGACACGTTAGACGAGGCCATCCAGATGATCAATTCTAACCCTTACGGCAATGGAACGGCAATTTTCACTACAAACGGCGCATCAGCAAGAAAATTCTCTTCAGAGATCGACGTTGGACAAGTCGGAGTTAATGTACCCATTCCAGTACCACTTTCCATGTTCTCCTTCACGGGAACTAGGGGAAGCTTCCTCGGAACTAACCACTTCTGTGGCAAACAAGGCATTGACTTCTTCACCGAATTGAAAACTGTGGTCTCGTACTGGAGACAGAGTGACGCGACTGATACACAAGCTGCTGTTTCAATGCCAACCCAACAATAATTTTCTATAAGCCTATTTAAAGTTCCTATTTATTTCTTTAATATTAAGAACATTTCTGATAAAAATATATATTCCACACTATATTTTTTACGAATTTACTATGCTATGCATAAGCGTAAATGTCTTCCAATATATGTATAATGATACATGTAAATAGATGTCAATATTTTGTTATGATTTTCAATATACTTTTGAAGTTCCGATGTTGTTTTGTGCTGGCAAAATAAATATTTATTTTATTTACATAAACATTTTTATTTAGTGAAACTTACCATACGACTGAAAAGAGTAGGAAAGAAACTAAATGTATTATTATTAACAACATTTACTGTTATTGTTATTAAATTAAATTTGCGAATTCAAGAATAAGATTACCATGTGTAAACTATTTTCACCAAGAAAGTCTACCTATTTCTATTCTTCAGTTGCTGTAGACAGAGAAACCTATAGACAAATTGATAGTTTGCATCGCATTTACACTAGAAAAAGAGTAACTTGGTGTAAGTTCATCATCATGTAAGGAAATGAGACAGATTGACATATTTTTTTATTTCACGTCACGTGCTGGTTGTTTCATGGAAAGCTAAACAATTGTATGACAGCGCTATACAAAATTTGACATTATACAATTCTCTATGTCAGTGTATTATATATACGTCTATATCGGTCACTTCTCTTTGGTCCTGAACTCCTGACTGACTTACCAACGTCCAGCCCAAACTATTGGAAGTATTGAACCTATAAATTACTATATATCAGCGCTAAACAAAATTTGACATTACAATTCTCTATCTCGTAGTGTATTATATATACATCTATGTCGGTCCATTCTCTTTGGCTCTGACGTCCAGCCCATACTATTGAAACGTTGAATCTATAAATTACTTACACTGTGCTATAGGCTGCAATTTATGGTGTAGGCCATCGACATAAGCAAGTAACATTCGCATTTTTTCATCTTGGAAAGTAATCACTACCGAACCATCAGACCGACTGGATTACTGTGACGTCACCATTAGAGGCTAAGACACAACCCTTGGATTATACGTGATAAGCCAACTAAATCAGCATTAATAATCCAATATAGGTATAATGGTTGGTTTTTCCTTTCATTAGGTACCCTATATGTACGTAATATATCTTTTTTTTAATTACTGAAAATTATTTCAATTCGCAATTCATTTTTTTGTAATAAAGTATTTTATTTTGTCTGCCTTCAATAATTACTAGGTATGAGTTATTACTCGTACCTAGTAATTCATAAATAATAAAGTCATAAATAATATTAAAGCCACTAATATTTTAGTGGCTTTAATATTATTTATGACTATTTGGTGATCATTTTAGATAAATTTGACGATTAATTAATTTAAGATGAGTTAAGTTGTAAAAATAGATACTAATAAAAGTACTATTTTGGTATCATATATTAATATTTTAGAAGTTTACTGTTTGAATGCATCTCACAAATTTATATGTTAAAAAATAACCATATTTAGAGCGGCTTACATAGAAAATAACTAGTGGCTAAGATAGTATTATTCAGACGCGCGTTGATTGTGGCTCAGTTAGTAATTTAGACGGCAATTTAGATTTTTAGGGGCGATTAATGCTATTAAAAAGAAGTCTGTTTAAATAGTATCCATGAAAAACAAATGGTAATTATTAAATAGTAAGAAATAAATCATTTTACATTTTAAAAGTTCAGTTACGAATAGATTATTTAATACGAACGAACTTTCGTAATATACAGCGCCGCGTGGCAGTCCTTGCGATCGATTCCACATCCGACGCAGAGGCGAGGTGAGGTCGACTTGTGAGAGCGGCAGGGAGTGGCCATACTGTACGTAGTACTATTACTTATACTGTGGTCTAAGACTGTGGGCTGGGTAACTGCTGACATGCTAGCTGTGCCTGTCCATGTCAGCTTTCCACTTTAGTGCTTTAAAAAAAACCTTAATTTTTAAATCATATTTTTTTTGTAGTGCATTTAAGTAGCTGGTTCATTGACGATTTACAGACAACTATTTGTGTGGTGTGTGGAGAACGTATGAAAAAGTCTGTAGACTGAAGGACTTTTTGGCGGGAAACCATTCAGCAAGGTTGTGCTTCTAAACTCATATTCTAATGTTTATAATATAATGATATTGCTTGAAATAGTGTATCGACGTATCTGTGGAATAAAGTCCGATCTGTATTGTTGGTAGTTCTCTTTCGTACGTTTTTATGGGGAGCTAATTTCAGATAGACTATGAAAATTCTAAAAACGTTTGTCTGAAGAATTTATATACATTATCTAGTCTAGCTAACTCATTACGTTTTTGTTCCATGTTCCATCACATCAGATTCTGTTCTACGTATGAGGTATTATGCTGCAAGCCATGATTGCAAATAATTATTATAGTGCATAAGATTAGTGAAATATTAGGTTAAAAGCGTTTAAAACTTTTAAAAAAGCCGTTGGCGAATTTCTGTCGTGCTAAACATCAGCAACAAATTTGAACTATCGGTTATACTGCTGAGTTATTATATTACAAGTGATTATATGGAAGGCCAATATTTCTGTTAATATTTTATTGCATTCATAAGCAAGATGAAAAAAAATAGTAGCACTCTAATCTAAAGACATTCTATCTATGGACGTAAAAATATACATAAAAAAATAATCTGACAGTGACAGTCACAGACGTCACAGCCAGTTCTTTGTTTGATGTTTGTTTTTGTTGATTTGTTGCCTGTTGTCTTGTTTACTCACTTCTGACAAAATATTTTGTCCAATTCAAAATTTATTTTATTTATTAATTTACTGACTTGATGAAAGAGTTGTAGTTAATTATTTCGGTGTGCAGTAACTAGTATGTTCGAAAGGAAATAATAGTGAATTATTGTGTAAATAATACCATTGTTTTTCGTAGGTGATGCGAATGTTTTGATTGCCTCTACATAGTTTTGATCAAATTACATGACATCATTGCAATTTGCGGCTAGAACTTCCTGCGTCCTTTCTTAGTTCGGTTGTAGTCTTCGGCAAACGAACACGATGGGTCTTTATGTAAAGTTAATTTTTATTTGCTTATTTTGGATTCAATGTACTTGTTTAACTCCACAATGCAGAAATGAAAGAGGTGAGCCCGTTGATTGGTAAGTACTTAAGGTATTAATAACATTTATTTTTATAAATATAAATAATTCTAGACACTTTACACAGTACCATCGCAAAATAAGCAAAGCTTGTACTGTCGGTACTATTTAGATAGCTGATATTATAATTAATTTTTTTTTTGTAAATACTTATATATAATATATAAGAAAACACCTAGACCAACTCAAACTGATTAATTTTACTGTAAAAGAGAACAAACAAACAGACTATCATTTTATACATATAACAGCACTAAGAGGATTATAATTAGAATAAAATGATTTTTTTTTTTTAATTTCTACACAATTTACACAGCGTCATCTAGTCCCAAATTAAGCGTACAGCTTGTACTACGAGTACTAGACAACTGAATAAATGTACTTAAATACATTTTTTTTGTAAATACCTACTTATTATATAATACCATAAAAACACCCAGACCAAGACAAACAGATGTTCATGCACACAAATGTTTGTCTTGAGCGGGGATTGAACGATCCGAGGTTATATGATTGTAAAAAATGTTTTAGGTTTTATATTTATAAGCTGCCTAGAGAGAAGAATCACTTGAATCCTCTGATTCGTCGAGGTGTCGCCTATATGCACATAACTCCGTCCAAATTGCGAGGAGGATGGATAATGTCCGATCTGGCTATTAGTGATCCCCTCTCCATGCTTGGGAGGACATTGGCACCACTGTACCAGGTACAGACTTATATTATTTATACTGTCACCATTTATTCACTTTAATATGTTACGTTCTATAAAAAAGCTATAGTTCTTCTAAATAACTCTAAAAAAGTCAATATTAACTTATACGTTGTATCATTTCATATGGGCAATCTTTTCCCATTTTCATAGACATGGTGGGCCAAATTTACAGATGAAATTTTTCTTGTCATTCGCAAATTTGACACGCCACTTTCCAATAGCTGCTCATACCACTGTTTCACAGACATTTATGTTTTTAGGATAAAAATATAATATCTCTAGTGTACAATGACCAGCCTCCGACAACTGAGAATCGTCCAGATATACTACAATCGGTAGCAGAAATGTACTCAAAAAGTAAAAGAGGTAAGCAATAAAAAAATGTATCCCATTCAAATTGACTGAAAGTGATTATTGATCAGTGTCAAAATATAATACTTTTCTAAATAAAAAAACTACAGAAATCTTTCATAATTTTGTAATGACAAAATAATAAGGAATTACAAAGAGAAAATTCTAAGACAAGTTTTTCTTTAAACTATACATACTTACCATTTATAAACCAGTTGCTTTAAAAACCAGATATTTCAATGAAATTCACTAGTTAGTAAATATTATTATTATTTCAAAATCAACAAATCTTAATATTTAAACAAAAAGGAAAATTAAGCTCTTATACAGATTTCTTAATTAATATCATAATGAATAATTTTGTTGTCTTAATTAATACTTGTTTTGGTTTGTAAGATATAGCCTGTAGGTAACATTTTTTGGTAGTGAACTATTTTACAAATTTATTTTTAACTTTAGGGCAAATGAATCAGGCAGGGGTGAAGAAATTCAAGAAATTTAAGCTAGGGGAGAAATACTATGATGACTACGATTTAGCTGAGATGTGCAAGATGCATTCAAAATTTATGAAGACTAGAGTTGAGAATGGCCACACAAAAGGTGTACTTCTTGGAGACAAGTTTACAGCTCTATGGTTGGTACATTCAGTGCCTAGGTTCCCTCCAGTGCCTGATAGTGAGTATTCCATTTTTACCCGACTACGGCGAAGCAAAAAGGAGGGTTATGATTTTGACCTGTATGTATGTATGTAAGTATGTATGTATGTATGTGGCTATGGATGTTCATCTGTTCCCTCATTACTTCTAAGCTAGTTATCATAATTAGACAAATGAGTCTGATAGAGATATGTTTAAAAAGGATAGCCGTGGTCGTATGCCACTTTGATTTAATTTCATTAATATAATGAATCTGTTTTGCTATAGTAGGTGGCATACGACCACGACTATCCTTTTTAAACATATCTCTATCAGTATGATGTATAAAAAACTACGTTAAAATATACTACGTGTAAGTAAGTTGTTTATTTAAAAGTCGGTAATTGTGTTATAGTATGTACATAATAATTTCAGCGGAGACTATTTTCTTGTTTCGTACTTTTTAGAGCGTGTTTTTAGTTTATTATAGGTATGATTATGATTATGAGGTATGGTATAGTGTGCCCTACCACTACAATTACAGAGTACTCCATTCAAAATAGCGTAAGACAATGTTGTTAAGGTGTTATTAAATTACTCACATTGTTGTCGCATTTCGTCAAAGTTGTCCATCAAAGATTTTTTCTTTTACGTGATGGTTGTGGTTGAGGTGAAATAAATTGGGATAATATTTGATTGTTATTATACATCAATAACCACTGTATTTTGTTTATATTGTCTCACACTATTTTGAATGGAGTATAAGAGTATAATAGCTAGGTTGAGGACCTCCATCATACAGAGGATTAAGACTTATTAGGTAGATAATTTGAGGAGTGTCACTGAAAATAAGATATATTATATTTGGCCATATCCACTTGGTAATATTCACATGGCCATCTGAAACCAAATCTATGCTTTTATTTCTTTTTGATGTGAAAATTGTAATTTGCCATAAGTTCATAGTTTCACATCAAAAAGATTAGGCTGGTGAGCTCCCTCTCTTTCTCAACATATTGATATCGATCATCGATGTTTCACATCTGCCAGGCGCCCTGCGACGAGGCAATTATTTGTTATTAATTGTTTTAAAGGGCTAAAGATTAGCGATACCTATAGATGTTGCAAGCATCGATAATAGTGGCGTATCATATGCTAGACGGGCCGGCTGATACTAGGTCTAAGAGGCCCTGAGGGGCGTAGTTACTGCCGTATCAACCGCATTATTGATAAGGGGGGCCACACGGGCCCGCTGCGTGTTCGTTTCGAATAAATAGAAGACCCTTCTTGGGTCTTCTATTTATTCGAACTTCTATCCCTAATGTGTAGAAGGGCCTCCACCAAATTTTCATTCCTTGGCCATCTAGATTAAGCTACGCCACTATAAGCACTTCACATCAGGTAGGCATTGGTTTGTTTCCTGTGTATGTATTAAAAATGTAATTGTTCATGATAAAATAAGGAACACAAATGTATTTTTTCCAGTACATGGTATGAACATCAGTTCGTATGACTACCCAACAACTGGACTGAAGTTTGGGCAGACGGCGCTGTGTGTGTCCGTACAAACCTCCACGCTGAACCAAATAGGAATGCAGTTGAAATACAATGAACCAAATATAGCGTACTTTCACATACCGCAGGAGTTTGAGAGTGAATTACCTAATTTGATGGATGTGGTTCGTAATAAGACAGTTGATGCTTCCCCTTGGTAAGTGATTGAAGACTTTATATTTGTCAAATCATTACAAGTTGACGAATTTCAAATGCTTTTCTCAATATCGTCAATATGATGCAATAACTATACAATTAAAAGTACTCATTAATATTGGCCGCCTTGTGTTTCTGTGATATGTGTACGAGCCGACAGATAGACTAAAAATATTTCTAGTACCTACTTCCTTGAACGCCCGTGACTTGTGTCACGGATTGTTCGTACGCTGGTATTCCTCTGCAAACTGCTTACTCATTCGCAGTAATTTACATGCAGTAATTTCTCTATGAGGTGTGAGAGAGCTAGCACAGTAGGGTTCACTATGATCACTTTCGCCAGGGCTTCCTTTGTGAATTAGCAGTCTTAATACGAAATATATTTTTTACGTAGAGAATTAACTACTACTGTATTAATATTTATCTATGTGCCTGCAAATTACAACAACATAGTTCTTTTTCGTAATATAGTGACACAGTCTATTGGATCTGATATATATTTAGGATAGGTGGGAGCAAGTATAGGCTCCATTTATTCCCGTGAATAAAAAAATAAATATTCCTGGACAAATTACACACAGCCATCTATCTAGTCCCAAAAAAGCTATGGGTACGAGATAACTGATATTATACTTAAATACATTTTTTTTTACATTTTTTTTGTAAATACATAAATATATAATATCCAAACCAGACCAACATGTTCATGCACACAAATATTTGTCTTGTGCGGTGATCGAACCCGCGACCTCGGAGTCAAAGTGGCCATTGGTTCATCATTGGCCATTCGATCACTGAGCTCGATTAGACGAGCTACTCAATAAAATGGAAATGAAACTTCGTTATGTATAAATTGACGATTCTGAGGTTGCTATAAGCAAAAATTGTTCAACAGAGCAACAATGATTGCTCATCATGTAAATGACATCATGTCATATATATAACAAATGTTAGTTTAATGTTACACAAAGAAACAAGATGGACATGACTAATAATTATGTTGATAGTTTCACAGTCATGCCATGCCTGATATGACTGCGAGGTTAGCAACGTAGCTGCATTTAGAAAATCTGTAATAAATACTGTACTGTATTCCATGTTCCATTTTAGTATAGTCAATGTCGACATCAGACATCGTAAACGCGTATGTATCTACGATTTTTTTAATGTACTGTTAGGTCCCTTGAGAGTAATTTATACCCAAATTAGCAACCCTGAAAACCCTGTGGTGCTCGAGATATTGCGATAATATTGGTCCATTTTCAGTTTTTTTAAACTACTATAACGTTGTACCCTACATATTCCAGGTATCACATAGAAAGTTTCGAGACATTGGCTGGACGTAAGTTCCTGTCATTCGCTAAAAGTGCCATGTTCAATGACGATCTATACAGTGGGTTGGTGGCCGAAGTCCTACAGTCAGACCTCTTGGTGGAGTCCTGGGCCAACGGACCTGGGACTTTAGACTCGGAATGTAGTAGACATTTTCAGTAAGTAATTTTAAAGGATTCCTTTTTAAATCGGAGTCGGACGAAAACAACGGACAATTTTATCTTGTAAATACATTATTAATACATTATTAATTGTTAGTTGTTGATATACGTTTTTCAAGTCTGAGCAGTACAGATATTTTTAATCCGGACTCTAGGAGTTCGTTAGACGATTCGTAGGATAGAAGTGTTTTATTATATTGAAAAAATAACATATTATATCTTATTTTTAGCTGTAAGACTGGAAATAGCTAAGTCATTAAAAGTTTACCGTGGTTATTTTGCCATATAAAATAATAACGGTTGGTCTTGTAACAGTGCCCGTTTATATCAAAACGAAACTCTATATCATTATATCCAAACAAGATATGGTTTATTAATGGAACACTGCATTTACAGAGTACGGAACATAGAAAGATTAAAATTTCCCATCGCGAAGATGTCGTTCACATCGCACGACGACCACTCCAAATGGGCGGTGGCTGTGGCGCACAAGATGCACAACAGCCAGGACTCCAAAGTTGCTGATTATTGGGTGTGCGTAGGAGACATCAATAGAGCGGTGAGTAGACAATTACAGACTTAAGATTTGTTCAGGTAAAAAAAAATAACGCGTGTTTTTATCGCATAATGTGCATTAATCGCATATCTAAACATTCATACATTAACACATTCTGTCCACTATAAGGGTTTTGATACTCACAATCTCCAACCTCCTAAGTATCATCATCAACCCTTATTCATCCCACTGCTGGGATACGGGTCTCCCTTCAATCGGAGGGGTTTAGAGCATACTCCATCACGCTGTTCAACTGCGGGTTGGCGGAGGCCAGTATTTCAAGCCGTCTAATAGCCACTGACTTGGCTTAACGACTGTCATCTAATGACAACAACCGACGGCTTAAATTGCCCGCTTAAAATAACCTCACCACGTCCGACGGCGACGGCTTAACGACGTGACGGCTTTGCCGAAGCACGGAGGAGCTAGAGATAAATAAACCCATCCATGGACAGGCTACGGTCGATTAGACTGACACGCGTAACGACGTCATCTAGCTCCTCAATCCTAAATATTTTACAGAGTACTAAGAGTAAGTTTTCTCCCGAGTACTATCATCCTGTGAAATGAACTGTCGAGGTTTTCTCAGGAGACTACAGCATAGGGTTCTTCAACATGGGTGTGAATAGGTTTTTACAGGGTCAGCAACGCGCGTTTGATGCCCTTGGTGTTACAGGCGTTCATAGGCTACGGTAACTGCTTCCATCACGCAGGCCGAATGCTTGTTTGCTACCTCAGTAGTATAAAAAATAATCAAACCTTCAACATAATTATTATTTTACGCTAAGTTTTCCAAATGCCCCGTAGTAGTCTATTATTTTTGTATTTTCTAGTTGGACTCCAGGCAATGTGTTAACACGTTCAGTCCTTATATTACAGAATATTTTATTTTTCGTAAATCCTGCATATTACCTTAGACTCTATCCGACACAATAACTTTTCATAATGATCTATATATGGGTGACTTACTTGTGGAACGAGTTCATCGTGACCCATATATGGATCACTGGACCGTGTTACACATACAATGGCTCATATGAACCCGTCAATGCGCGGCATCGAATGCCTGAATCAGATATCTTGTCGTTTGAACGTAACGTTAGACTAGATAAATAACACGAAACGAGATCGATCACTTTTTATATATTTAAATAATTTTTCATTTCAGCTACCACAAGAATCCCGCGGCGGTGGTACGCTCTGCACTTCAGGTCCTATACTGTGGGGGAACTTCGCACACCTTATTGAGTCTGTACAGATGTGTAACTGAAGGGTACTCATTCCCTACAAAATGTATTTTATAAATACTCAGCCATTATTACATTAGCAAGCCACATGTGAAATTTTCGGGTACTACACATGCCTTGGGTATTTAGTTTTTTTTTATACTACGTCGGGTGACAGACAAGCATACGGCCCGCCTGATGAGAAGCAGTTACCGTAGCCATATTAACGCTCGCAACATGAATATCGCACGCGCGCCGTCACCCCCGCTGCCAATGCAGCAACTTCTTTCCTTTTCATTAGTTCACAAAGCGGGTGAAGCTCGTAGTAATTTAGTTGCGAATTAATTAGTTTTAGTTCAGAAACAACGTACAATAATTATCGTCAAATACAGACCCTTTACAAAATGCCTACGTATTTCTTTAATGTAATATTTGTCAGCAAATATTCAACTCTATGTGAATTTTAATAGAGATCTTCGAAAAGAGTAATTTATATAATGTGATTTTGATGGGTTATTTTACATTCTTCCTTCATACTGATGCTACTCCTACAAAGGATCTGGGAGCTTTAAAAGGGCATGAATAGGTTTTTTCAGTTGTCCTTGGATAGGATGAGGTATCTCTTTAGCAGTAGCAGTCTATAAGTTTAGCAATAAAGTTGATAAACACATCCTCAAGAACATTTCAGTCTTCAAGCATTGGGGTATCTTTACCTAACGTTCCTATATTTATTCTTTATACCCTCGTCTTTTTTGTGACTTAGGAGATTTTTAAAAACATCCGATTTTTATAATCCTTAAATGGGTCAGCCCATACTGTTGTTAAATTTACTGTGTAGTAATGGCATGTAAATGGCATGTAATAAATAACAATAATATAAAAAAATATATACATTCAGTTGAGTATGTATATTGGTTGCACACTGGTTACCATGTCGAAATACAGGTGATCACATTGATCATAGTATAGAATGGTGTAAATCAAAATGTAAATATAAATATGCTATTGTTATGCTGTTCGTAACGGGATGTGCCAAAAAGTATAACTGTTTATTTACGGAACTATGTTTGTAAACTGTAATTTATGACTGTATTGTTTGTATTGGTATTTATAATTTGTATTAATATTGATTGGGTGTCATACATCGATCTATTCATTATGTAAGCTAGAATTATTTAAAGCAATAAATTAGTTGCTCAACATTGTTTTCTTAGGTAGATGGTTTCATGAGAAATGTACTTACAACATGAAATCATTGCAAAAATAGTAGTTTATGAAACTGTTGCATAATAAGGGTTATTAAAATACGAGTGTGAGTTTAAAACATGAGCCAAAGGCGAATGTTTTAATAGACCACACGATTATTTTAATACCTAATTATGTACAGTTTCATACACTACTTTATCTAATCTCATGAAATATATGATAATAATATTTTAAATACAACTATGAAGTTAATTTAACAGCTATAATTTTTACTTATAAATCCATTTGCAGATCGAGCATGCGTAGTGCGCATGCGCGACGCGCCGCGCGGCGCCGCGTTCACAGATTATGTAGAAAAATTTTGCATAGTTGCAATGTATTTGCATTGCAACCTGTTTAAAATACCTGTATCCAGGGCTGAAGCTGTATCGAAATGGTAAAAAAGTTATTTTACGATACAGTTGTCCATGTAAGAGCTGTATCGAAAAATAACTTTTTAAATTTATTTTGATAGCTTGTGCGTAAAGACTGTCATTATGATACTGTGTTTAGTTTTTTAATGTGTAATTTTCAGTATGAGATTAGATAAAGTGTTTTTTTGTACTTATTTGTGAACAATAATTATGATTTTTTTTTTGATAATAATTTCATACATCGATCTATTCATTATGTAAGCTAGAATTATTGAAAACAATAAATTTATTGCTCAACATTGTTTTCTTAGGTAGATGGTTTCTTAAGAAATGTACTTACAACATGAAATCATTGCAATAAAGTGTTTTTTTTTGTACTTATTTGTGAACAATAATTATGAAATCTTTTTTGATAATAATTTTAAGTACTTTTAATTAGTCATATTGAATTTTATGCGAACAAAATCTTTGGATTTCTGTAATTATCAGTGGAAGCCTAATGGAATAAACAATTCTGAAAATGAATATTATAGTATAGATAATACACATGGGACCAAATAAGTGACCTTAAATTTAAATTCCTTTATAGCTTTAAATCAAGAAGTTCTGTTATCTCTCAAAAATAACAGAAATTCGACCTTAGCAACACTATGCTAATTATTTTATTGATAGATCAGTCGCTTGCCAACCAAAAGAGAAGCAAAGTGACCCGAATTTTGAAAAGTATTGATTGAAACAAACATTTACTAACAACAATTGTAACATAGTAAACACCACGTTGTGATCGGGCCGGATGGAAATGTCATACCGAATCGTATGATGATATGAAGCAAGAAAAGTCTAAATTTTGAACCAGTACTTCTGGTTCTCATTTCGGATTAAACCTGGGGCCCTACCACCGAAGCTGAAACCGATTATCATCGAATATTTTGATTCGAAAATAGGTCTTAAGTTTTTGTTTCCGACAAACATCTTAGGTCAGTCGGTAGAGCTCCAGGGTTTCTACCAGCTAAGCTAAACACAGGTACCATTACTCTAAGTTGAAGTTTGATATTCGTAATAAAAAAATCCGATGTGAAATAATGTGATGTGATTTGGGGTGTAAGTGGTTCATCAACACCTTTGAATCAAAGCCAACTTCACCTGCACGCGGAGCACTCTGCTGACTGACAAACGAAGCTCTGGCGAAAAGAGAGGTAGGGAGCGTAATTGTAAGCTACCCGACTGGAGAATGTACCTCCACCTTACAGAATACCGCAGCCAAATAGCAATTCCCTTGAGGGTTGTTGTGTTCCTGCGAGTGAGTGAGGTCACCAGAAAGGAAGGAGATGCTGCGTTGGCAGCGGGGGTGGCGGCGCGCGAGCGATATTATAAGTTGCGAGCGTTAATATGGCTACGGCAACCGCTTCACATCAGGCGGGCCGTATGCTTGTCTGCCAGTTCTAATCTAGTTCAGCTTAGCCGGTAGGGCCCTTGGCCTAGGTACCGCAGTAGTGTTTGACTAAACAATCCAATTAGTTGTTCTCTATGACATTTAAACAACTTAAGTTGTACGTGAGTTGTACTCATACTTGGTAAAACTATTTGAATTTTTTCGTGCGGTTTCCATAGATTGCATTTCGAAATGAATTGAATGTAGTTTAATCCTATGAATTAGTTCATATGACAATTTATGTGGTGTAATAAAAAAACTGCGCTCCATGACATTTTCAAGACTATTTTTTATATGTGATTTTAGATATATGTTATTATTATGGACATTAAGTATTAAGTGCGACTAAGTATAAGTAATAGTAAATAAATATCATTTCAAATATTTTTATATTGTTTCAATTTAAGCAATAATGTGGACAGTGATTCTCAATAAGTTTTCTCTGCGTATCACTTCCAGAGAGAGCTCAAACTTGCATATACACCTTTATAACATGCACGACTGCACGCACACCTTATGACACGGCTGCAGTTGTCGTCTCTGTCATAGCACCTGCGGTCACCTCTGTGTATGTCCACCATTAGAAACAAAATAGTTCAAAATACTGACGCAACAGTTAAACAAAATTTTATATGTCTACATAAAAATAAAATTGCAAATGTTGTTGGTAAATCACGATTTTTAGAGCAAAGCCAAACTCACCTGCACGTGATGTACCCTGCCGACTAGCGAAAAAGGCTCTGGCGAAGGAGAGTTAGGGTACAGCATATTTGTAACCCGGCCTGCCTGTAACTGCCCGACTGGGTATGTACCTCTCCGAATACCGCACCTAAATAACAATTCCCTTGAGGGTTGTTGTGTTCCTGTGGGGTCACCAGAAAGGAAGGAGTGGCTGCGTCGGCAGTTGGGGTGTCGGCGCGCGTGCCATATTTCTTGTTTGCCACCCGACGTAGTATATAAAAAAAATACAATATGATAGGCATAAGATTAAGTCTTGCATTTTAACTTCATAGTTAGGGGCCATCCATAAATTACGTCACACGTTAAGGGGGAGGGAGGGGGTCGATGAAGTGTGACATAGTGTGACAAGGGGGTGGGAGAGGTCCTAAATTTCGTGACGTCACATTTCAAAATCTATTATAATCTAAGTGTTAACACGAACTTTGAACTATTAACGAAAAACTCAGAAACATTTGCAACTCTAGATGTAAATTTGATGAAAAAAAAAAAAAGATCTAACGAGTAGATCGATGTTCTTGAAATGATTCAATTCTTTTTTCTGTGCCTATGCCATCATAGCTAAACGGACGTATCGATTTTGATTTTGATTTTTGTTTTGAAAGGTGACTTGAACGGGAGTGTTTTTAGCTAAGTAACTTTAGATAGTCACCTTTCAAAGCAAAAATCAAAATCAAAATCGATATATCCGTTTAGCTATGATGGCATAGGCACAGAAAAGGAAATACTTCTAGTACCATACGATATCTATCAACACATAATTATACCACTGTTGGAATACACTCCCCTCAATCGAAATGGTTTAGAACATACCTACTTCACCACACTGCTCAACTGCGGGTTGGCGGAGGCCAGTGATTTCAAGCCGCCCAAAGGCTACTGACTTGGCTTAATGACTGTCATCTAAATACAAATATAAATAATTTATTTGCTAGCAAACACGGTACATAACATGTGGTATAAATAACAAAAGTACAAGCGTGCCACACCAAAAATTGGCATGCAAAATCAGGAGAAATACTTAGTTACATTTTTTATTTCTAAAGACAACAACCGGGACCGACGGCTTAACGTGCCCTCCGAAGCACTTCTAGTACCATAAGCACTATTATTTATATTGTCCCTTAGGCGTACGGGCAGATACAGGAATACGGGTTGAACTTTTTTTTTTGGTTGAAGAGTAAAAACCAATCATTTCCACTGCTGCCGCTGCATACTAGGCCTGTCTTAAACTTTCACAACGATGTTTCGGCGTAGCTTGTTTTGAGTGCTTAATACAAGTTTTTTGGTCACATACGAACGTGACTTTTACAAGCCGACCAAATTGAGAAAAAGTTTCATATTATTGTTGTTAATTTATCAGATGCGTGTTACATTATCCAAATTAGCCGGGTTGCTCACTTCAAAATGTGAGCAAGTAAGCCACGTAACTTTGATATGACGCGATATGATAAATTCACAATATGAGAATTTTTCTCTATTTGGTCGGTTTGTTCACGTTGACATGATCGAACGCGAACAAAAAAGTCCCATTGAGCACTCGGTGGTTGAATTAATCTTGTCGAATGCACAAGTAAAATTATGCACTAGATTTCGCCCGCGGCTTTCTCCGCTCAGATGGATTTCGAAAAAGACTTCTTCTGATGGACGTATGGAAGAACAAAGCGGAGCATTGCATATGGTGGAAAGCATTAGGAAAAGCCCGATGAAATCTACCTTATCTATACCGAACATATGGGTCACCTGGTGGAAAGCAATCACCACCGCCCATGGAGGTCGATCCGTTGCCAGCCTTTTAAGGAAAATATAGACTGTTTTTGAAGGCTCCCATGTCGTAATTGTTGGGAAATACCGCTGAGGGAAGTTGATTCCACAGTTAACAGAAACGTACATAGCAGTCGTACGTATTTAGCATTTTCTCCTCGAAAACTAACAAACATACTTGATTTTATAGCCTTAGTTAGGATATCGCAACATTTTTATTACATGAAATATAATATAAATATTTATGACAGTATTTCGCAACACGCAGCCATGCGAGAATGTGTTATGTGTATTTGTTGATATATTTGTTAGCGGCAAATGTTTGCAATTGTTTGGATCATTTGACAGGATGGAATTACATCAACTTGCATTGTAGGGATAATGATAACGCGCCTGTTGATTGGTAATACTTATAATTTACTATACGGCATTTTTGTTTGCCTTTTTTGGCGGTCGCCGCTGTTAATCCTGGCTACACAGGAGACACAGTGGTGGGAACGTGTGGTGGGCCCCCGTCGCGAAAAAAAATATACGGCATATTTTATTATTGGCCATATTGCTGTCTCTCACATTGCCAAGAGGGGAAGTCAAATTCCAAAAGTTTCCTGCTCCTACAAATTTCTTCTGATTAAATTCGTTGAGTTCTATGGCAGCGGTAGTTTTATTCCCGGGACTGCAATGGACTTCATGTTGGTCGTCGCTGTTAATCCTGGCTACACCGGAGACACAGTGGTGGGAATGTGTGGTGGGTTCCTGTAAAAATATACGCCTTATTTCAGTTTACTGATGAGTGATAACACTATGAAAATCCGGAGTTCCAGGAGCTCGATTGCTCGTGTTTGTCTAAACGATCACACAAGCAACGTCGACTATCACAGGATGGGTTTATTTATGTGAAGCTCATCCGTGCTTCGGAGGGTAAATACGTTAAACCGTCGGTTCTGGCTGTTGTCATTAGATGACAATCGTTTAGAAAAGTCAGTGGCCCAAAGAGCATTGGCCTTTAGGCGGCTTGAAAACACTGGCCTCAGCCAAGCCATGTCAAAAAATAAGTCACATGAGTAAAGATTCTTCATGTGCTTCAGTGGGTTAGGCTCTATTTCTCTATTTTATGCTTGAAGCATGTTTCTATCTGTGGGCTAAACAGTAGTCCCCAATTTTTTTTGTCTCATAGTGTAGATAGACTATTTGCTTATTCAATTCTTTGATATTCATATACCCCTTACCTACGTGTCGAATTTCGATCCCTGAGTATAGACGTAGACCACTTTGGGAGGCAATGGGCTAACTTAACGCTCTTAGGCTACGACTCCAATAGGCAAAAAAGTTTGCGGCTGTTTGTCGGTTACTAGTTTAACAATATTCGTTTACCTTCCTTAAAAAAAAAGTATTTATAAATACGGTGTTTTTTTCAGGTGGTACATATACAAACCAGCAAACGACGGTTTATATTACATAGACCGCGGACGAAACTTCTCGTACATCACTCCGAGCACCTCAGGTCGATGGCAGGCCTCTGATAAGTATATTACTTCTGGCTCTATGCTTCAGCACACGCTCGCGCCTCTGTTTAGAGTAAGACTTGCTAATTATTACCACAGTATATTTAGATCAGTATTTCAAGACAAACAGTCTAATGCGACGTACTTTCATACAGAAGGATATCGAACGCACCAATCGATCGATTGTCGAAAAAAATTAATATTGTGCGTTAAATACACAACGAATCAAAAAACTGTGTTATACGATTGTAAGTCCTTAATTTTTTTATCCTTCTTAAATTTGAAGCGAAATCTACGGAAATCGGTCGCTTTTAGTAAATTATATATAAATAATGTGTCCGAAACATTTAATTAATTAATTACTTAATTAAATTAATGTGTACTACAGAAAATATTGATATCATTGTTTTAGCCAACATACGTGGATTATTTAGCAGTAGTGGCATATGACGAACGCAAGCCAGACGTAAAGGACCGAGGCTCAGCTGTTCTGGGCATAATGATGGCAGACGAGACGGGCGGGTTTTGGCTTGGACACACGGTTCCTGGATTGCCGGATATGACCCGTTAGTAACTAACATTGGTTTAATACTTACATTAATATATGGTCTCCGTGGCAGCCGAGTCTGAGATAGATATAACCGTTCAATGGTTATATATCAAAATATACAATGATGTTTACGTTACATAAATATCGTTATTTTATAAGTGGTTCATAATCATATTTAAGACAAAGTCAAACTCACCTACACGTGATGCATCTGACAAACGTGGCGACTCCTTCGCCATGTTTATCAGATGCGTAGGGCATAATTAGCCCGACTGAGGAAGAAGAGAAGTTATTTGGCTGCGGTTTCTGTGAGATGGAGGTATGTACCTACTACCTCCATCTCACAGAATACTGCATTGGTATAGATATTTTTACTCCCCTTTCGCCTCCAAGCAGACTACTTGGCTTATCTTAAGTTAGGCCGTATAATATACAGTTTTGCTTAGTGTTCCGCTGCCTCTTAGTGAGTCTAGAAAACGCAGGTATAGACTATCCATTATAATATTTTATACATTGGAAGCTAACTGAATGGACTATTTTTTTTTTTACAGAAGACAGGCCTGTATTTCCAGAAGAGGAATACAAAAATGGCCATTTAATGATGTGTTTCTCCCTGGACCTGGTAACTTTGAATGAAATCGCAAGGTTGATTGAGAAAGCGGGTGCCAACATCAAGGTAGTAAGGATACCACGTATCTTGAAGCATGATTTACCTTATTGGCATCTATTGCAGAAACCTAAATTCGAGGTTTTAAGACGGTACGTGTCAGTATTATTGTATTATTAGTGTATTGTAACAAAAATTACTCGATGTCTGCCTATTTGCTTCCAAAGTCAAGCTGAAGAGGTCGTGTGTATATGTGAGCTGCATATAAGCGTATCTGTACGAATACTAAAAATTCATCTGACTGCCTATTTTAAACAAATACCTATGTAGAAGATAAATTTATTTTATTAAATTCTGTTTAGGGATGTTCCTTCGTATTAGTAAATCATCAATTCAGGTATTGAAAACCGGTATTTAATCGGTTTTAATCGGTTAGTCGAATAAACTGATTACTTAATTTAAGTAAAGTTCTGAGGTTTACGATGTTAGGATAAGTTTGGAGCATAAGTGAACTAGAGAGTATAATATTAACCGGTATTATTATTTAAAACCGGCACTGAATCTTACTGCGAGTAAATATATTTTAACTCCAATATATACTGAGTCGAAAGCTATTTTTTTTATTCTATATCAGATGGCAGATAAGCACACGACCCGCCTGATCTATAGACACTTGTAACGTAAAGTATCCCTTGCGCGCTATCGCCACCCTCTTTGTCATCGCAGCAACATCTCCCTTTCTTACTTATTCTATATAATCTTACTTATTCGCAAGAACACAAGAACTATTGGGGAAGTAGGTACTTACGTCCACCTCACAGCAGACCGCAGCCAAATAACAAGTACGTTGTGGTTTTCCAGTCGGACAGCTTCTATCTCCCTTAGATAATATGTATAATATAATATAATATTCTAAAAACATTCACTGTAACCGGCTAATTAACACCTCGCGTGCCGCGACCTGTCAATTCTGTACCCACCATGAGACCGCGGTACACGAAAGATTATAATTTAAAGTTATTTAAGTAGTGTATCAGTTATATAGTACTTTTTTTACTATGGCACCTACAGAACAGCATCTAACGTTAGACACAACACATTACAGTAAAAAGGAAGTATCCGCCAACGTCAAAATTTCACGCTTCATGCATGTTTTTTATACCATTAGAGTTGCAAACAAGTACAACCTACCTAATTGTAAACAGTCACCGCAGTCTATAAACGCTGTCACACATCGTACGCATCATTCATGGTTTACTTTAGTTTGAGATTAGACATAGCTAGTAATTTATACAGAAATATTTAATATGTTTGTATTTACACCGATAGCAGAAGTGATCGACCAGAAGAATTAGAATTCCTAACCCGTGCCAAGTCTCTGAAAATAATGATGTTGGTAAGACCACCGGGAAACACTGAAAATTTATACAAAACTTTTGCTAAATCGCAAAATATTATTCTCGATGTTTATGGCGACCGTACTAACAACAAGCCTCTGTGTCAGCGTAATTATGGGTTAGTAGTTTTATGTAAGGTTACCTATACATACTTTAATTTTTTTATGTAAAGTACCTAAGTACATAAAACTAAACCATAAAATAAAATATGTGTTTCCAACGAAGACAATAGCGAGTAGTCGTAGTCACATAATAGTGTTTTCTGTTAAATATGTATTCGACGTACTTAGTTTAAGCTAACTAAACATTGTTTAACCATGTTTCGATGGGTGTCCGGCAAGTATACCAACGGGCCAACTGGTGGTCAGACCCCCGTTGCTAATACAGTGATACAGTATCTCTCGCTTCGTGACCTTACTCACTCGCAGGAACACAACGATCTTCAAGGGCAGGGACGTTTTTAATATTTACATTAGCAATTGGCTATTTGACTAACATTTTTTTCTGTTTGATATGTAGGGACGTCTCCATAATATAACCATAGGTGAAAGAATTACTTCGATAGCACAAAAATCTCTCGAGATATATTAATTTGAAAATCACAATTTTTAGACTGCCCCAAAACGCTCCATACAAAAGACTACCGAATTATGACGTCACAGTTTTGTATTTTATATGCATCAAATCAGAAATTTGTACGACAGCTATGTTAAATATTACGTTTATGTAATTATTATCATAATAAAAGTTATAGCATTTTTTATTGCTACTCCAATGGAAATATTATTTTTTAATAATTTCATACTTTTAAAATGGACTTTCCCGCCAAACTTTGATCGACGCTAAAAAAAGTCTGACTGAAGATATTAGAATGAAAGTTTGCAGATCTTTATAGTTTTGTGTATTTTACGATATTGTTAATTTATTTGTACAATTTTTAAACATTGGAAAATAGCCAATTGCAGAGCTTTTGTATCCGATATGGACATCTGCATCCGCAATTATCAATGCGAATATTCACACGGACGCAGATGTAGGTAGCACATATATTTGGCCGAGTTGGGCCAAGATCTTTTCGGCGAATCTTTTAATGAATGGTGTTGTTATTTGGCTAAGGTCTTCTGTAAGACACCTATTGCCCCGATCGCACTCGATTTGCTGTATATAGTATTTTTTTATCAGAGCTTCATTTGCTCGTAGGCACCAGCCTATTAGCACCACGTGATGGTTTGCTTTGGCTGTGAAGACGGCGATGAGACTCCATTTACCTACTTATTTAAACTATTTATTTTCATCCTTATCAGGTAAACATTGTAAATGATTGCGTAACCATTATGGACACAAAGACCATCGAGTTTTAATTTCTTAGTAATTGAAAGTCGAGTGCATATTGAACATATCCTGTGGTCTGCGATTGGGTCCTCTACCTATCATAATGATACTCGTAGCAGTAGATAATGGTGACATCATGAAAACTCAGATTTGGTGCTATCAACAGTTTGGCTACAGAATAAATAATAGTGTTACTTGCTGGTTATCTGGAAGGTCTTTTGCTGTCTATTTTACCAATCATATCATTTTAAAATATCATGTGATTTTGCTTTCAGCGTACGCAGCATTCAATCAATATCGTTAAAATATCCAGAAGAAGTATATTACCAAAGCAATAAGACAGACATGATAGGTTTTGCGGTGAGCACTGCAGCGCACTGGCAGAGAGTCGGACAAGGTGACAGGCATTACTGGGCATGTACCGGTAGCCAGGTGACAGTAAGCAGCACGAACAGTGGAGGACTTCTAACGTGCGTGGAAGATTTTAATGTTTGGGCCACATTCGATAACTTGAAGATAAAGGAACCAGAATGTTGAGTACCTATTGAGCGCTATGAGTGTATTACTAAATATCATGAGTAGGTATACCTTATAAGTAATTTAAAGTAAATAAGTACATACACAATAGCTGCAAATCTATGCTAAAGTTTGATTTTCGCAATCAAAAAATCCGCTACGAATAGGTTTCAGTTTAGGCGGTAAGCCCCCATTGCTTAGAATAAACCGTTTTTGTTAAAATTTGTTGTTTTGCTTGCAATATCTAGATTTAATTCCATTCATTAATTATTGATAATGAACAGAAAAACCATGGATTGGACGTACAATGACAATGAGATTCCTGAGTTTGGCAGATTTTGTTTGGCGAAAACCGGTTTATAAAAAAACCGGTACATCTTAAAAACCAGTTTAAATGGATTGAATGTTTATTAAAAAAAATCCACATATCCTAGCCAACTACTTGGAACCTGTTCAGAAGATAAATCAGTTAAACAGAGCTTGGCTGTTTCGGGTCTTTGAGTTTACTGTTTTTTAAGTCTATTCATCTTTTTTCAAATACTCCCTGCTCGTCTCCTGATTGACGTGACACTGTCACACGTCACCTGGGTAACCAGGAACATCCAGATGTTCGAGAATAAATTGTTTTTTTTGAAAGACAATGAGGTTACCTAGAATAATGAAAAATATAATGCCATTTTTTCTCAACTAGGTAACTAAAGTCAGATGTCATTAATTGAAATACCGACCCAACTTTGAAATCATCAACAAATCTGAAAAGTTGGGTCGGTATTTCAATTAATAACGCAATAATAACGCAATAGAAAACGAATTTTCCTGGAATTGTGACCTAGTTATTTAGATCAACTTTTTGCCACCTATAGGGTCAATTCTCTCGAAATCGTAAAAAAAAGTCGTCTATTCTGTTCTTTTAGGTACAAGAATAAAACAGATGACATATTTTTTTTGATTTGTTATGTAATGACATCACCATGTATAATGGTGAAAGAATTACTTCGATAGCATAAAAACTTCTCGAGATATGATAACTTGAAAATCACAATTTTGAACTATCCTGAAAACGCTCCATACAAAAAGCTACTGAGTTAGACGTCACACCTGGGGATTTTGTATGCATTAAAACTGAAATTTGTGCGACAGCTAAATATTAGTATTTTTTATTGTTTTTCCAACGTTAATCTATATATAAACTAATATTACAAAGAGGTAAAGTTTGTGAGTTTGTGAGGTCGTAGGGGGTCGTCTCCGGATCTACTGAGCGATTTTGAAAATTCTTTAACGATTGTGTCTTAGGCTATAAATTAAACTGAAAAATGTTTACCGCCCTTACTTTTAACACTTTCATCCTTTTAAAGTGGACTTTCCTGCCAAACTCTGATGGACCATAAAACACACATAAGTTATTAAAATTTTAAGATCGCAGGTCGTTCTAATTTTGTGTATTTTACGATATTGTCAATTTTTTTTTTATATTTCAAGAACAGTCATCTAGCCTATTACTCCTTTAATTATATAATATTTATATGAATCCTCATTTCTCTAGGTCACGGCATCACACGTGAACGGATGGACCGATTTCGCTATTGCTTTTTATGTTGTTTTTGTTATTGTATGAAAACTTATGAAAGAAAAAAATAAGAAAATTGCGCGAAAAATTACAAAATTTAAGAAAACTGAACGACCGTATTAACTTTTCTAATATAACTTTATGTCGATTGACAGAACTTTTAGTCGCGCGAATCGGAACAAATTGTGCAAAACCATTTCGGATTCAATATTCATTGTTAAAAATACAGGACAACGTCTGTCGGATCAGATGGTACAGGATAATTGTGTCATATAGAATCAATATCCGCCAGATCCAGAAAGGTGTATTTTTAACCGACTTCAAAAAAGGAGGAGGTTCTCAGTTCGACTGAATATTTTTTTGTATGTATGTTATTCGATATCTTTGCAAATAAAAAAAAGAATTATGAAAACCGATTTTCATAATTCTTTTTTTATTTGAAAGGGTATGATTGCAAGGTGGTCCCAAATTCACCAAGTCAGGATCTGATGATGGGATGCCAGGGAAATCAAGGGAAACCCTTAAATTTTATAAGCACGTATGGTCAAATTCAATTTTTTTATTTGAAAGGGTAATTGCGAGGTGGTTCCATATTCACCAAGTCAGGGTCTGATGATGTGATCCCAGAAAAATCGAGGGAAACCCTTAAATTTGCCCTATGGTAGCCGGCAGAATAAAATTGTGCCACTCCATTGCTCTGCGCTGGATGTCGTACAAGGCGAGTAAGGAATCTTGTGTCACGCGATAACTTTTCTCCCGGAAGACGGGCAGCAGCGTCTGCCGGGGTATTCCACCAATAAGCTGCGCTCGCCAACTGAAGTCGGTTTCATTTTTTTTTAAATCAACTTTATACAGTATTTATTTTTTTGTGCTGGTAACAGTTAGGTGTAATAATGTTCTTTTTAAAATTTGGAAAAAATACTACGTTATGAATTGCTAGTGCACAAAATAATTACTTGGCAGATTCCACAGATAACAGATATTAACAGACCATAATTATTATGTTATAATAGGATAGGTAGATAGATAGTTAACATAGCTAAATAAAATAAAACAATGTAAAATATTAGATAAACGTTTAATATTCAACATAATATGTAAATTAATTATTTACATAATAACTAATGTTCACACCGTGTATCGTGACTTATGAACAAAGTACCTAAGTCTGAAACCGATATAATTAAGATACTGGCTTCACTGGATTCTACCAATAATATACAGTTCCACACTTGCAATGGTCATACAAGAATCCCCAAATTGGCACTAAAATTAACTTGGGTATTATATAATCTCCCAGCAAGCACACAAGCGCCTGTCACTACGAGTTCTTCAGACTGAGTTAATAAGAAATCATTAACTCTGAGTTAAATATCCTGTATGCCGTCTACTGCCACAGCCACAGACGACCTAGGCTAGGTGGTCTGTAGCTGGTACATTTACTCTGAGGCCAAGAAGGAGCTCAGTACCGCGAAAGTGGCGTCACTTTTTTTTAACATTATGTCGGGTGGCAGACAAGCATACGGCCCGCCTGATGTGAAGCGGTTACCGTTGCCAAATTAACGCTTGAAACATGAAACATAGCTCGCGTGCCGACACCCCCGCTGCCAACGCAGCAACTCCTTTTTTGCTGGTGACCTCACTCATTCGCAAGAACACAACAGCCCTCAAAGAAATTGTTATTTATAGGCTGCGGTATTATGTGAGATGGAGGTACTTCCCCCGTCGGGTAATATACCATGTAGTAATTATTTACAAGTAATAAATAGTCAAAGTAAAAAATAGTCAAATGTGAGTTGGACTGGCGAGTGGAGAGTTCCATCCGTACAATATACCCATAATATTTATATATAACAAAAACGGAGGCTTAGTAATAAGGTACTGTTAACGCCCTACGTATTTGTTTCTCATTAAAATATCCATTCATAATTCCAATGTGGCTAACAATTTACGGTACACTTGAAAACAGTACACCGGTTGAAAACCTATTAGGTATGATTTTTTATTTAGAGTGACGCTACTTTTGCAGTACTAAGCTCCTTAACACAGTCTACCAGACAGCACTCCGAAGACCACGTAGTGTAACAGGCCTATTAGTATTTTTCATCAATATTCGCAAAACGTGACAGAAAAATAAAAATAAAATCCATCACCATCGATAAAATCGCAAAAGGAAGGTACTTACAAAAGATACATTCTACGAGTACCTTTATTTGGCACAATAAGTACAATAACATCCACTATCCCGTGCCCTCGTGTAGGGATATGTAGGTCGACAATAGGATTTATAAAAAATACTTAAAAAAGTACAATAAAGTTCATGTGAACACCGATATAATAATTACTAGCATAATAATTATGAAAGTATATAATATTGTGATACGAAATGAATAATATACAAGGCGAATCGATAGACTAAGGCTCTATTTACAATGAATGTAATGGAAGCGACTTTTTGCAACGACATTGTACTTACATGGCATAATGAACTTTATGTCAATTGAAGACATAATAAATTTAAATACGATCCAAAATAGGTCGCGCGTCTTCCCGGGGAATCCTCGCGCATTCTCGTGAATTCCCCTAGCTACTAACGGCGCTGCCTGTGGAATCCGCCGGAAGTGGTGCGCGAATGGGGAGTGTGAACGGGGAGGGTTGTTCACAGAAATGGAATTCGCGAGAATACTCACGCCGTCCAGCGAATTCGCGCGCCTTCTTGCGTCATGAGGCGAAATTTACGCTTCCATTCCATTCCGCGGGGGTGTATATTGAGCCTAATGTTACGGTCCCATTACGCAAACCATTTGTGGATGCTGACCTGCAATTTGGAGGCAAACTTAATTTCAGCGACGTCCGTAAGCAAATCGGACTTGAAAGCGAAACGTGGCTAACTGGGTACGTGGACATTCTATAAACGCTGCATTTAGAAAATGTCTCCCATCAATCGGAGGTGTTTAGAGCGTACCCCACCAAGCTGTTAGTAGAGGTCGTTTCAAGGCGCCCAAAGACTATTGACTTGACTAAACGACTATAATCTAATGACAACAGCTGGGACCGACGGCTTAGCTTGTCAGCGGGGCACATCCTAGGATGTGTCTCGTCGGCACAGATGAGCTCGTTATAAACACACAGATAGTCTACGACACAGAGATAGACACGCGCAACGACAACATTGAAATCCTCACCATATAAAATATTTAAGAGGGGAAATAAGCAGCCCCAAATTGTTTGCCTAATCAGACCGCAACCATTGTGTTCTATTGGGGCACTGCATCCAATTCCAATCTCCAAATACTCCAGAGGTTTCAATCTAAAATGCTAAGGATAATCACAAATGCCCCTTGGTATATAACAAATCAACAACTATACACTGCGATCTGGAAATCAGATCAGTCCAGGAGGAAATCAAACACACAATGAAATCTTACAAGAAAAGACTGGACAATCACCCTAACATATTAGCAAAGTACTTAATAAGCGACCAATCAACACCCAAAAGATTAAAACGGAAAACCCCAAGAGACCTATAGGGAGAAAATATAATACATATAGGGCGCACGTCAATGGACTGCCTGCCCTCCAAGACGATTAGATAAATACGTAACCTTATGCTGAATGTTCCCAATGGAATAGATTGCATTTGAAAGAAAAATATATATATATATATATATATATATATATATATATATATATATTTTCTTTAGGAGAAAACCTATTTTCCTGGAATATAGACCTAGTTATTTAGATACATTTTTCGCCATCATACTCTCCTATATGGTCAATTCTCTCGAAATCGTAAAAAAAAATGTCATCTATCCTATTCTTATAGGTACAAGAATAGGACAGATGACATTTTTTTTCGATTTGTTATGTAAAGACGTCACTGTATATAATAGTGAAAGAATTACTTGGATAGTATAAAAACATCTCCAGAATGATAACTTGAAAGTCACAATTTTCACATTCTCACCATATAAAATATTTAAGAGGGGAAATAAGCAGCTCCAAATTGTTTGCCTAATCAGACCGCAACCATTGTGTTTTATTTCTAAAAAAATTACATTGACCAATTTAATTTGTGGCGTCCATTTTTGTAAATTACAATAAATTGTAAATAATAAATATTGTTATATGTATTACTATTTTGCATAATAAATGATAATAATTGTAAAATAATGATACTAACCGAAGTAAATAATAGGTAATAACTAATAACTTTGACATCATTTTTGAAACAAGAACGTTTGTTAATTAAGATTATTAAAGCACAAAAAAAAATGAGATTCTATTCCACGTAAATAATTATATGCATTAATTATATGCTATTTAATGAATTTAATCAATAAATACTTTGTTCATTGTAATGTATGACAGAATCATACATAAAACATTACACAACAATGCCGTATTTGTAAATGACAAATCTACTGAAACGGACTTTTAATTTCTGTTGACAAAATTGTTGTAAAAAAACTTAAGTTCCAGTGATAATGTGATTTAGTAGCTACCAAAGATAGGCAGCGGTAGTCAAGTGTACTTCTCACGCGACCCTCAAAGACGGCATCCTTGTGAACCAAGAGTCGTGTTTCATTTTCAAATAGTAGGAGTCCCTGGGTGCTGGGGTTGTGAGAGCGTCTTCTAGCACTTTCAGCGCGCTGGTTGGTAGGACCTTGGCGCTGTATTCGGCTGCTTCACCGGGCATCGTGACTGCGCAGGATGCTGTGGCTGTGCTCACCTCTGAACTTGGGGTGTCAGGTCGGCTGGAACGGCAGGAAATCAGTTTGTAGATATAACACGTAATTTTTATACACTACCTACATTGAGAGGCAGATAAGCATACGTACGGCTGATATGAAGCGGTAACGCTCGCAATATGAAATATCTTCCTTTCTGGTGACCATTCACAGGAATATCACAAGCCTCAAAGGAATTGTTATGTATGCTGCGGTATTTCATGAGGTGGAGGTATTTCTTCAGTTGGACAGCTTACAAATACCGCTCTTTTGCCAGAGCCTCTTTCGCTAGTCGGCAGGGGCAGACGAGGGTGGCTTTGGCTCTAAAATTCCTTGTGAGTGAGAACTTACTCCACACAATATTGGCTTACTACACACACGTTCAACTTGAATCTTTACTTACGACCAGTGCGTGGTTAACTTTAACTGCCTGTAAGTTACCTAATATATAGAAATGTAATTGTTTATTTCAACCACATCGTTTATTGTGTGGGCTAAGTATATTTATTCCCATGAAAATTTCAAGTTTCAAGTTTGGTCGTTTTTTTTTAATTTGACTAGGAATTAAATATTATGTCCAAATGAAGTAGGTAATGTAAGAATATTACTTAATTTGAACATAATATTAGTACATTATTTTAGTAAATAAATATGTACCTTGTAAGTAGGTAGGTAGGCAGGTACTAAAAATGGTTTAATACTGTACTTATCAGTCACTGAACGACAAATTACAGAAAACAAGCAAATAACTGTTCTCGGTTTACCTGTTCGTGTTACCGGGTATTGTTGACGAAGACGTATTACTACTAACATTATCACAACTATAATAACTACGGGAATTAACGCGATCATGCATGTAAGGTAGTTTTACATACCTTTATTATTGCCTGACGTTTCGACCAGGTTGCACCGGCCGTGGTCATAGGCTGACTCGAGTCAGCCTGTGACCACGACCGGTTTAATTCCCGTGGTTATCATAATTTCAATCATGCAACGCGAAAGTTTAAAAGTTATTATTATCACAACTGTTTGAGAACCATAACAAACTAGAATCTAAAAAGCTAGAAGCATATTAACCTGCCAGGTTGACTAGGCGGGACGAGCTGTAAAGGTGGTGCATAGATCTCTGCTGCGGAGAGATCGGGCGCGTGCAGTAGCACGACATGCAGGCGGCGCGCACGCAGCCCGGCGCGCAGTGCACGTGCAGCTCCCCACGTGCCCCACCGCGCCGCCGCGGCACCGGCGTTGGCCTCGCCTGTATCACCTGCTTCTAAGCGGGACAAGCTCTCGCAGGCTGTGTCCGATGTCAATCCTGCAAGCAAGGAATTGTATGAGAGGCAAAAAGATGTACCTATGTAAGCTTTTATACTACTAGTGTTGTATGTAAGTAATTAGAACCATTTTTTAATACAATCAACTGAATTGCTTAGTAGAAGAGCAAAAGCACAGAATAAGAAATAGTATCTACTAAGTAGTTATATGTTGATATTCTGAGATGCATATTTGTATGATATGATTCAATTTTGCCGACTTCTGCATCAGCCTATATTCATCTCACTGTTGGGACCACTACCACTGTACCTGTTCTCCTCTTTTCTTGACGACTGTCATCTAATAACAACAACTGAGACCGACGGCTCAATCTGCCCTCCTAAGCACAGAGGAGCTCGAGACAAATAAACCCATCCATAGACAGGCTGCGGTCGCCGTTGCTTAACTTGCGTTTTCGATTAGACTGACACGCCCAACGACGAAATCGAGTTCCTTAATAATATCAGTGAATTATATAAAAACACGGTATTGATGATACGGGTGATACATATTCTCGATCACTTACTGCGAAGTAACTTTCGAAAGGCAGGACTTGCATCTCGACAATAACGTTACAACCGACGTTATACTAGTAAATAAGATTTTTGAAATTACCGATGTAGAATAGTCGTCCAGCATGCGGGTGGTCGGCGGCAGCGGCAGCAAGCAGGGGCGAGAAGGTGCGCGCGACACGCAGCGCGCCGAGCACGTTCCCGCGCAGCGCGCCCTCCCAGCACGACGCGCCGCCGCGGCCGCTACTGCCAGCAGTGTTTATTACGGCCCAAATGCCTGAAACAAAAAGTAGATGAAATGTTCTAGTTACTACCAATATCTAACCTACCTTTAGTGACAATGCGCAAGCGATTTGCTTTTTGCAAGCTATACATTGACTATGATATTCGCAAAGGATCGCTTAGATGAAGCTTTTAAGGCCCCGCAAGGCTAAAAGCAATCCCTAGGTGGCGTTTAGTTGGTTAGAGTCCGACATAACCAACGTAGACTTAAGTTACGGGGGTATCCATGAGGATTTACCACCTCGTTCCCGTAGTCACCTCCAGAAGATTGTCCATCGCGCGCGTAGGGCGTAAAAAAAAATAAAACCAGGTTTGCGAGCCAGCCACACGCATGTATGACGTTCGTGCGAGTGAGTTATAAACGGCATCAACTGATAATCAATCCACTGTTGGGATACGGGTCTCCCCTCAATCGAAGGGGCCCAGAGCAAACTCCACCACGCCGCTAAACTGCGACTTGGAGGAGGACAATGTTTTCAAGCCGCCCTAAGACCACTGACTTGGCTACTTGGCTTAACGACTGTTATTTAATGACAACAACCAGGACCGACGGACGACTTAACTTGCCCTCCGAAGCACGGAGGAGCATGAGTTAAATAAACCCATCCATAGACGGGCTGCGGTCGACGTTGCTTAACTTACGTGTTCGATTAGACTGACACGCGCAACGACGTCATCGAGCTCCTCAATTATATCAGTGAGTTATATAAAAACACGGCATTGAAAGAACAGAACCAATCCTCTGGACGTCCAGACATTGGAAGTATACAATAGGTATAAAAAGTTTTAGAGGCAACCAGATGATACCCAGGGGCGTCCTACTGGCTAAGCTGAAGCCGATTCTCATAGGATTTTTTGATTGCAAATATCAAACACTATGGTACCTGTGTTTAACTTAGCTGGTAGAAACTCTGGAGCTCCACCGACTGAGCTAACGATGTTTGTCAATAACTAAAACGTACTTAGGACTATCTTTTTGAATCAAAATTTCGTTGGTAATCGGTTATAGCTTCGACGGTACCCAGGTTCCTCTTTTCCATTGAACACTTTGGCAAGTCCTAGAACCCAGCGAGGCCGCGGTGGATGAGGTTTCCTGGCCCAGACGTCCTATCAGGGGCCCTACCGCCGAAGCTGAAGCCGATTCTCATCGGATTTTTTGATTGCGAATATCAAATGTCAGCTTGGATTAGTGACAATTGTGTTTAGCCTAGCTGGTGGAAACCTTGAAGCTCTACCGAAAAAGCTAAAAGTACACAGTATGAAGAGCACATTATTACGCAATTATTACATAAAAACAAATGAATTTAAAAAAAAAAGAAAATTCCGAAACTTTTTTTTTTGATAAGATTTACTAATCTATGTGGCCAGTACGCAAGATATTTACAACAGGAGATATTAAACCTTTTTTTTTTGCGTTCCTCTATATTTGTCCATGAGTGTATTAGTCCATAACTCAAACTTAACATTAATCTGTGACTTAACACTATTTTTGGTAATCAAAATATTCGATGGGTATCGACTTCGGCTTAGACAGTTATTACCCTACCCTGGTCACCAACCGAATTTAGCGATAAATGTTATCTATAGGCTATGATATTTATACAGACAGACCATACGCGAACATCATGTTAGTAAAAAATAGGTACAAAGCGTTTACTTAATACCTACACATGTAGTACGCAAACAAAGGAATAGACCGAGAACACACAGAAAGGCATTTGATCTACACATTTTCAATAATTGTTTTTGATTAGCGCTAAGGTTTCGTCCTTACCTTCCTTTCTTCTTGCCACAGTGGGGCGCGGTAGAACGCATCGCTAAGTCAAAACATCGTAGGCAAAATTTACTACACCTATGTTTGTTCATCCATACAGCCAGTTCTCACAAACTTTCAAGAACTACCAGTATATGATGATGATGATGAATATTTAGATCTATAGTAGGTATGCCATCGACAAAACAATCTTGCTCGTTAAAGGAAGTTGTTTCAACGGCGATAACAGCAGCAATAATAGGTTGTAAGGAGATGATGTGTTAGCAGCGGGGGTGCCACAGCGCGAGCAATACTTTTTATATTGCGACAATGGAGTGGCATCATTTTTAATCAAAAATGATAATCGCGTGATGAAAATGAGAGGGCTTTAATGTTACGAGCATTTAAATGGCTACGTCAGTAATGTAACACCGCTTTAGATCGGGCGGGCCATATTCTTAGTTTTTTTCTAGAATAAAATTATTTACACAACAACATTGCCTCCCACGCCATCTGTACTAAGCTAATTAAACGTGTCAGTTGATTGACAAGAATCATGCTTGCGGCAAGTATGATGCTTTTATAAGTCTACAAGTTGCGCATAGATGGCGCTTGTCAACAGTCAAGCAAAAGTAAGTGAATAAAGATGTGGATGAAACTATTAAACTACAAAGGTGTTATTGGATGTGATGATTATAAAAGGTAGTTATTTGAAAAATATTGACATAAAATACAAAATAATAGCAAAAAAGATACAAGTTAAGTATAATGTAATCACAAATTTTAGCAGTCACCTTCGAGCACTGCTGGTGTAGTGGTATCATGCAAGATTCCCATTCTTGCGACCCGGGTTCGATTCCCGGGCAGTGCACGCTTTTTGTATTCCCGTTTTGTAAATAGATTTTGTAGGTAACTTTGTTTCTTTTTTGTAAGCTGTGGTAATTAGTATGTTAAATAACTTTTGCTATAGTATTATTTTTGCTGATGGTAGTAACTGAACCAGACAGTACGGGTTAATGTCAATTCAACAAGATTTTATCATGTTCATCATTAGCTTGTCTTCCCAAAGATGGGTAATGGCCTTCCCTGATGTTTTCCATCACATTATAATACGATCCTCCGCTTTCCGCATCCAATATTACGTGTAAGCTGAAGTCCATTATTAGGACTAGTAGTCGCCCAGTGGACGAAATTCCGAAATTCGATATCGATTCCATAGTAAAAAAATTAAGTTATGACTTTGACAATAAACAAAAGAGTAATATGCGTATGTGTGTCAAATACGTGGTAGTCTGTGCAATGTTTTTTTTATTCATTTAATTTTTTCCACTCCTCTATATAAACGATTTTGTAGTGAGATGCCTGACTATAAGTGTGCGAAATTTAACACTCTTACATTCTTAGAAAGGGGTACAAAGTTTCTGCTTCACGTATACTATAGATGATATATATACTATAGATGATATTGATGATTAAGTAAATAGAAGGATAGATAAATAACAAACATCTGCTCAATGAGAACAATCCCGTGTTCCTACCGGTCAAACCGTAAAACTAATCACGACATCTTCTAACTATGGCCATATGGCTATGTTTGATATTCGGAATCGAAATCGGAGTCAAAAAGATCGATCTCAAACGGGTTCAGTTTATGCGATGGGGCCCTTGCCCGCAGCTTCGAGGTCATCGGTTTGTTTAGAAAGGGGGACGCCTAATGAACGTGTCGTCGTTACTCTCGTGGACTCCAATCCAAGAATATCTTCTACATCTGCTATCACTAGCAGTGGGATGACCTTACACCAATCAAATCAACAACAATGAGCACACGTAGTTAGGTAGTGTAGTTCATTCGCGTCCCCTCAAGTCCAAGTAGTCGCAGTCGACTACCTCTAGCCCCCTACATCTCTTATGACTCACCCCACTTCATGGGCCTGCCATTTTCACTTAAGGCACGCTCATTCGTGAGCGGCGTTTGCGTCGCCCGTTCAGGCGATCGCTTAGTTGAAGCTTTTTAAGGCCCCGCAAGGCTAAAATTAGTCCCTAGATGGTGTTTAGTCGGTAAGAGTCCGACATAATCAACGTAGCATTATGCTACGTTGGTATCCATGAGGATTCACCACCTCCTTCCCGTAGTTACCTCCGGAAGGATCTACATCGCGCGCGCGGGGCGTAAAAAAAAACCTTATACCAAAAGCCGTCTCAGTACCACTCTAGCTTGCTAACTGTCTCTGTGATCTTACCATGTTCACCGGCCGGCAAATGCTGGGCAGTTGCTCTTGCAGCTTCGTCTAGCAAGTCTTCTCTCGCTACGTCCAATTCCAAGGTGACCAGTCTCGGCGGAGGCTGGTCCTCAGGCGTGGCGGCAGCATGTGCCTGCAGCCAGGACTCGGCGAGGCGAGCCCCGAGCCCGCCTTGTCGACAGCCGGCAATCACGCGCCATCCTCGGCCGCTGAGGTATGTCGCTATCTAAATAGAAAGGAAGGACAAATATTTTTATTTTTCACCACTCATTCGCATAATGTATTGGGATGTAAGTGGCTCACCAAAACACTCAACCTCCCCTACACGTAGTGCATCCTGCCGACTAGTGAAAGAGGCTTTGGCAAAAGAGAAAGGTAGGTGGACTGGATAAGTACCTCCATCTCATAGAATGCCGCAGCCAAATAACAATGTCTTTCAGGGTTGTTGTGTTCCTACGAGCGAGTGAAGTCAGAAAGGAAGATATTGCTGCGTTGGTAGCGGCGGTGGCGACGCGCTGGCGATATTTCTACGGTACGGTACGGATAGTTAATATGTGTACGGTAACCGCTTTACATCAGGCGGGCCGTAAGCTTGTCAGCTATCCGACGTTGTATAAAAAAGAAAAGGTAGAGAGCTATTTATGACGGTATGAGAGTATTTTCCTCTGTGCCTATATTTCCATTTTCCAAAGCAATTGTGATGTATATATTCCTTTATCGTCGTTGATGTATATTAAATCTATTTCATACATAGTTTATACATACATATGTTTTATTAAACTGCAAACAGAATAAGCCACATTCGAGCATATTGTACCATCGATAATTATATAAATCGATGTATAGTGAGATATTGTGCTCAATAGAAGTTTTAATAAAATAAACAGCCCCCTTACCACCATCTCTTATTACGATTCAATAACTGAATAGAATGTTTATTCATACCAATGAATAAGCGACTCTATTTCAAATGGAATAGAGTCGCTTATTCATTGGTATGAATAAGCAATCTATTCAATTATTGAATCGCAATAACAGATGGTGGTAAGGGGGCAGTAAGAAGCGGAATGCAGACAGATGTGTTATCATCAGTGATCGGAATAGGTAGAGTGATTTGTTGTACTTACGTAATGCTGTCATAATATAGACATGCCTTTTTCGGGATTTATGGATTTCATTAAATACTATTTAGGTCGTGATTTAGTAGCCATTTTATTTGAAATTAGAGGTTACGATAGCAAAGCTCTTTCAAGTAGTACTTTATTTGCTATATGTATGTGAAATAAAAAAAAAACTGATTGATTAACTGAATGCTATATTTAGACTTAGCTTTGGAAAGCACGTAAAGCTAGATAGCTTTACGTGCTTACCAAAGCAACCGGAACCCCGGAAAATTAAAGCCTCAATACTTTCGAAATCCCGAAATCCCGGAGGTATATCCATATTAATATCAGCGTTTGAGATTATTGACCCTAAATCACTCTACCTATTCCGATCTCTGGTTATCATCGATTTTGTTGTAAATTATCATTATCTGCCATAGACATATTGCGAGTTGTTTTTTTTATACCACTAAATTGGCAAACAAGCGTACGGCCCACCTGATGTAAAAACAGTTACCGTAGCCTATGAACGCCTCTACCACCAGGGGCATCATACGCTCGTTGCCGACCTTAATTTTGACTTGTAACTTAATTTGCGAGTAACAACAATATAACATTAATATTGCGAGTAATAACGATAGACATTTTATAGTAACAATGTAATTTTATAGTCATAATAAGCACGTAGACTGCATAGATTATTTAGATGTAAGTTTGCTGTGCCCTACCAGGGTTCATATTTGGACTAACTATATATATATATAATAATATATAAATTGTAAGAACCGATGTACTCGTACACACCATGAAATGCAAATAAAGAACTTGAAACTTGACATACTGTACTTGTTGCATTTGGAGCTACACTCACTCGACCATAGCTTGAAGTTCGCTACCTAGATGACAGGTTGCATCACATGCAGGCGAGGTTTTTGACTCAAGAGAGATGATGAAGGGCCTCTAATACCCCTGTGATGTTTATTTGTAATGTTATGTTACATACCAATTCTAAGTTTGGACAATGACAATAACTTCATATCGTTTAGCCCCATAAACCAACCGAAATGTATTTTTTTTTAATGTGAGGCAAGCGAGCATGTGGGTCACCTGACGGAAAGTAATCACCACCGCCCATTGAAATCAGCAACACCACTGGGTCGCCGATTCGTTGTCGGCCTCATAAGGAACAAAATTGACTCTGTTCTGGAAGGCTCCCATGTCGTATTTATTTGGGAATACTGCCGACGAAATTTGATTCCACAATTTCACAGCCCCCCGGGTCAGAAGTACAACTGAGAAGTACTACTGGTAGAACAAATGATACAATCTTGTGTCTCTAGTACTACTACAAAAAATACAAGCAAAATCACCAGTTCGTGGTAGAAAATGAAAATATAAAAGATAAATATTTATTTATCTTTTATATTTATTTTATGAAATAGATTTTAATAATTTCTTTTTACGGTATGGATATGGTAACCACTTTGCATTAGGGGGGTCACCTCGTCTTACGTATAATAATAAATATTGTTAGGAGATACAACAATACCTGCAAGCCAAGTGCGGTATCCACAGATGTGACCAGTACGGTCTTGGCGCTGTCGACGGGTAGTACCTCTGCCACCCTCACTTTCCTCAACAAGTACAGCAGCAGCGCGCCCACGATGGAGCACAGCGCCGCTAGCTGCAGCCCCAGAGACAACCAGGTCAGCGGGTCCATCTCAATGGGTGAACATTATTTTGTTGGCAACTGTAACAAATAGAAACGGTTATTAGAATTGTTGAAGGCCTCACTGAAAAAGTTCACAATTCGATTCGTATTGTTTTTGGGGTCAGCTGGATTGAGGCGGACCAATGGCTAGAGTCTAGCCAATGGTACTTTAACTTAGTCTAGCCGCTAGACAAAGTTATTTCTAGTTCGGTGGGAAGGCTGTCCTTGATGAATTGGATTGGGAAAATGTCTCCTCTTTGCCTAATGGCACAAGTGAAGACCCCTGTAGCCCGACCCATGTATTTCTTTACGCTTCATCTAACCGACCTTGAATGTATGCCGGCAGTGAATTCCACGACATTGTCGTTCGGTAGAGAAATGAGTTGCCAAACTTTTTGAACAACTGTATGCTGTGAGGATGGGATTTCAGACCAGCACGAGTGGCTCTAAGGAGAAATGGAGTAGGAGGGTCTAAATTAAAGAGTTCTTCAGAACATTCCCCACCATAGATACGGTAGAGGACACTTAAACTACCAACATATCTGCGTAGCAATAGGGGCTTAAGCGTGTGAGTAACTTCTAGTTCTCCAGAATTTAAAATAGTGCTATATCAGCGGTCTTCATATCCAAAAACAGCAGAGTATTTACCTAGTACTAGTCAGTACTAATAATTATTCTGTGCTAGTACTACCTATTTCATATTCTGTGATATTACTATTTCCGAAGTCCCTGCAATCATTAAGGACCTTCGAAGGACATTTTTAAAGATTTTTGATACCACTAAGGTGACAAACAAACAAGGCCAAGGGCGGATCCAAGTAACAAAAGGAACATCGGAATTTCTGATATTCTGATCCTAAATGGTAATGACGTGGTTTTATTTTATTCAAAGTGTCGCAACTTTCGTAGCTGCAAGAGCCATAATAGCAAATTATTCTTAAAAAAAAGTGTTGTCACTTGTCAGGAACTATCCGATGTCAAAACACAAACAATAGTTTGTATGGGAGCCGGCGCGGATGTGGTTTAAGTAAGCAGCGATTACAATGGCGGTCACCTCTCTGTCGTTATTATGTGTTTACAATGTTGTTCCCACACTTCGTCGTATACAAGCGAATTGCATTAAGCTGCAGGTATGCGACTTAAACTGTACATAAATACTTAATTATTTCATTGAGTCATTTGTTTTCGGGACAACCTGTTTGTTTTGTAGCAAGTGGGATCACGATTACGACATTATGACGTAAAGTAGCGGTTCTGATTTTTTCTGCGATAGAGCTCATTTGAGGAACTAAATATGCGATTCAACTTCATGGAAGGAAGGAGTTTCTGCGTTAACAGCGGGGTGGCATCGCGCAAGCAATGTTTCATGCTGCGAGAGATTATATGTCTGCGGCCGGTATGCTTGTCTGCCACCCGACGAAGCAAATAAAAAAGCAAAATAAAATATATTTCATATTTTTATACTTGTATTTAGTGCAGCATTTTGTGCTGTATTAGATAATAATAATGGGCGCCACTTTCTTCTTAAGAACAATTTTTATAAGCCTTTTTATATATGGTATTTTTATATATGGTAACCTTGAGTTTTGTAAGGAAAAAGCAAGAAAAAGTAAATATTGCCATTACAAATTTTACTTCCATTTCTACACTTTTTTAAGCCGTACTGTATCTATGTAATGTATCTGATTGGATAATAAAACAATAACGAGCAGTAAATAAACGCTCTTATTAAAGACAGACAGACATAAGAACAATATAAATTCAATTACCTCGGCGGATGTAACGAGTTTCACTCGCTTAATGTACCTCATTACTCGTAATAGAAGGAAAGCCTATAATAGATAAATTATTACTATCAATGATTTCTCATATAAAGCTATAACTACACTAAAAAGAGCGTTGAAAAATGTAATAAAGAAAAATGCCATTAAATCTTGGAAATGTACAAAGGAAATAACCAAAATAATATTAATTTACAATTATGTACCTACTAAATTCATGGCATTAATATGTACTTACATACATATACAATAATAATTTTCTATTAATTATACAATATAATATAATACAATAGTATATAAAAATCTCGTTGTTATTCATTTTAAATTTATTATTATTAATTTCGTTCGATGATATTGTCCTTAGAAAAAATTATAGCTTTTCAATAAATAACAAAACAAAATAATTTTCCATGGTCACATCCGTATTATTTTAATAACTACAAAGATTCAAAAAGAAATTGATATGTTTGCTAGGTAAATCATTAAAATGATAGGGATAAAATAAAATAATAATCATCCTATTTCTCATCTGTCTAGATAAAAATCAATGCCACTTTTCGTTGTAATTTTATAACTCAAGAACGGGCTCACCTATCCAAACCAATTGTTTAGGTTTTGTTCGGACTATATAGTAGATGGTTTATGTGAAGTTTGCACAAAATCGGTAGAGCGGTTCTTCATTTACCACATTTTTTGTAACAAATGAATTCAATAAATTGCGGATCTTTGTTAATGGGGATTTTGCTGTCAAATTTAAACTTTTTTCAGATGGGGATTGTGCTGTCAAATTGAAACTTTTTTCAGATTTTTTTGTTTGAATAAATGAATTTGATGTTCCAATTATTTTTTTTTAGTATTTCACTTTATACGTAGCGAAGCACGTACCGGGCCGCTAGTATTATATACTTTTGTTTACTTGTATTGAAGGCTGTTAAATAAACAGGGTAGATGTTGCAAAACTATTATCACAATTTTGATAAAATTGAGGGATTACCTGTGGGGATAGCTTCATGGATTACCATTAAGACCCTGTAGGTTCGTAATTTCTGTAACGAATAAAACTTAAAATTCCGAATTTACGAACACACTCCTTCTATAAACCTACTATCATTTGTGTATTCGATTGGCGGCGATTGAACTTGGTATAATTTAACCCTAACAAGACACAGGTCTGTGCGTTCACCGCTAAGAAAACACCATTTACTGTAGCTCCACAATTCCAGAACACATCACTTACAATAGCGAAGAATATTGGGATTCTCGGCGTCGAGATCTCCAACGATGTTCAAAAGGTCAATTCTCGTAATTATTTTAAGATCACAATATGAAAATTCACCGAACCGAAATTGAATTATGAATTGACTGAAAATTATGTATCTGATTTCATTAATTAAATTATTGTCAATTCTTATTGTTGACAAAATAAAATTCTTAGTTTGTTTAATTTTCGATCATATTTCGATATAGTCCTACTTAAATTAAACTTTGACCTCTCATGTTGTGATACGAGAATACCAAATTAGACATTTGTGAATGAAAGGGAACGGAACTGACTTTTGACTACTATTTTAATTACGAGAATTGCCCCTCAGTTCCGAAGTCACCTGCTTGTTTACCACCCTAGTGATAACAAACCTACGCTAACTTAAGCACAGATCTTTAACTAATAAAGTCATAATAATGCAATACAGTAAAACAAAAACCGCTAAACCACGCTATTACTCTCAAAAACGCATCATATCGCCTCATCGACACAGATTACCTTACGTGTGGTGATACAACTCGTTCTGATAAAAACGTGGGAGTGGCATTGTTTGGTTCACCAGATAAAAATGAAGATCACGGTCGGATGCCTGTACGTGTTGGTTGAATGAAGAAAGTATTATCTTTTTATTCGTCCAAGGGTGAGGTATTTAGGTCAATTGTCGAACAAGAAAGACTAAATTATTTATGAGTTGCGTAGGTATAATAGTGATAGAAATAACGTGAGTATTTGATTCATAAAGTTTATTTAAAAATTTGCTGCCACCCACATCTTCGTTCGAATGACATGGGTAGGAATAAAAAAAGTAGAGGAAGACGTTCTTCTATTGGTGGAGAGTATTCGGAATGTAGATAGGACACAAACCCCAATTTAGCAGTTTCAGAGTGACTCAACCGAAGACTTTCATATTATTTTGACCTATATCCAGCGGGTTCAAAAAAAGACAGAAACAAATAGCGTCTGTTCGTGTCAGAGACCAAGATTCTTTTTGTGTCGTTGAGCCAGTGAAGTAAGTGAGTAAGTATAGCCAGCAGTGGACAGATATACCCACCTTACAGAATACCGAAGTCAAATAACAAATCCCCGAGTTATATTCATGTGAGTGAGTGAGGTCACCAAAAAAAAAACGAAGGATTTGCTGCGTTGGCCGGCGCGTGAGCGATATTTCTAAAGAATCTATAGAAATATCTATAGTATAGATAATAATATAGATACTATAGATAATAGACAGTGGGTAATAAATAAGTATTGTTGGAGATCGTAGTCATTTCACAGATGGCGAAAAACGACAGTGCGTAGCGCTAAATTTACTCAGCTATAAACTTTAGCTAGTGGATAGCCATAATTTATTATAGCTATGAAATGCGGTAAATTATACTATACATTCAACGGGTATACGATAAATTCATTACGATATAGAACGCACATATAAATTGCTAAAGTATAATTTATAATACCTACCAGTGCGATTGACCTTCGGTTACAGATTTTTTAGGAGGAACCGAATTTTTCCAAATTTGTGATTGATCCAGCTAGATCAAATTTTCGTAGATCAAAACCTATGTAAATTTAATCGAAATTATTAGAACTGTTTGCGAGATATATACTTATTTAATATAGACATATAATACCTATTTAATAGTATAGACACAAGTAAAGGATATATTATGAAAAAAGAACAACTTATCACCTTTTCAAGTTTTAGGTTTGTTAGGTGTTGTACCTGTGTTAGGTTTAAAAACATGAAATTAAAATGTAACTTTAAGACAAGTTTTGCTATTTTCTACATTTTTAAAAAACACTCTAGAAGAATCTGTGGTGGAATTTTCCTTATTGTCTTCTATTTGGGGGACACCCAGGACAGCGACTGATCGCTCCTGACCTTCCACTTTATGACCCAAATTGGCAATGTCTACTCCGGTGTGACCAACCGTCGTTGAAGGTTGGTCCGGACTCCTGGTAGTTTTCTTTGGAACACGGCGTTCTGGTGTACCATAACTTTTCGTCTAGCATGGGTGAGGTTGGAGGAGTTCATTGTTCTTCTGGGCTGATGGGAGATTATTCTCGATCGCTATACCTTTGGCTAGGCGTATCGTCTTCAGCAGTAGTATTTTTAAGACAAAACAAAGCAAACAATATTTTTTTTGGGTTTAAGTTATTGGCAAACATTTTTACCACTGTCGATACAGCTTCAGGTTTCAGGGTATAATTATGTAGAGGAGGTGCCACACAGGTGCCAGTAATCCAAGCTGAAGTTTATCATCGGATTTTTTGTTTCGCAATCAAAAAATCCGATGGTATGGTTCCTCGTAGCTGAAGCTGCTGTTCCGCTGGATCCATATGACCGCACTGGACACCGGGCTGGTATCGTTTCACTAGTACTTGTAATTAGTGAGGTGAATACGAGACGACGTTACTGTTGTCTGAATACCTCGTCGTCTAATAGGCCCTTGCGAATTGTCCGATTTTCCCTAGACAATTGGATTAGGGTTGGCCATTTGTCTGAGCGTGTATTACGTTGAGATTAATTTCCGCTGATAGACTTTTGTGTAGCTGGTAAACGGTTCTCTTGGAATAATGTAGTAAATAATAACAGTACTTTTCTCATCTCATATAGTAACGGGATATGAGTACAAATAACTTAAGCTGTGGTGCCGTAACCGAATGAATAGATGTTCTCGATGAATGGACTTTGAAAGACGACTATAGTGTTTGAGATCGTTTAATAGACCTGTTTTTTATTTCGTGAATATTAAAATGTTATAAAAACATAGGTGAAATGAACTGTTTATATTATAGTATGAATACAGGTATAATATTGATTTAAAAAGTAAAAGAAAACTAAATGTTATAACATTAGACTGATAATAAGTAACTAATAAATACAACGCGTGTTACAGATTAGTATCTCTCTACTCTACTCATTCTCAAAATTTAATGTTATTTTATTAGAGGGTTCTTATATGAGGAGCTGGAATGTATCGTTGCGCGTGTCAGTCTAATCGAACACGTCAGTTAAGCAACGTTGACCGTAGCCTGTCCATGGATGGGTTTACTTAACTTGAGCTCCTCCGTGCTTCGGAGGGCACATATAGACGCCGGTCCCGGCTGTTGTCATTAGATGACAGTCGTTAAGCGAATTCAGTCTTTAGGCGGTTTGAAAACACTGGCCTCCGCCAACATGTACTTAGATGAGCAGCGTGGTGGAGTATGCAGTTACCCCTTTGTTTGAGGTATCCCAGTAGTGGGATGAATGAGAGCTGACGACGAGTGGATTATTATGTTTCTGCGAAGGAGTAGCGGTCACCAGGAAGCTTCGGGTGATGTGCTGCATCAGTAGCAAGGATGTTAACGCGCGAGACTTACATTGTTGCTAGCGTTTATAGAGTAACCGGTCACATTAAGTACTTTTTTGGCATCCGACCGCTGTTAACCCTAAAATCATACTCTTAAGTAACACAGATTAAATATAAATTACTCTAATTTGATTAGGATAGTCTGCAGAGTCTTTTATGCTCGCTAAAATTAGTACCATGCGCATGCTTGCAGTCCAGTCATCCTTATTTATCCCTTTTGCAACGTTCGTGACATGCGTCCATGTCTCTAGTTCGTTGACTGCTGGTATTTTAGTAAGAAGCATTAGTAATCGCTGGGCTTGACGGAAATCCGCCGAGTTAAACACACGGCAGCCTGTCCAAATGGGCGACATTATGGCGCACCACTCATATCCATCGTGAAATAGTGTTAAAAATTCACACCATTAACGTTTCGAAACAGTCATAGCATGATTCTAGTTTTTGTTCTGTTACTCATATAATCAAAGAATCATCGTCATCCAGGATGTCTGAAGATTTCGTGAAGTTATACACGTTGTAACTTTTACCAAATTTTAAAGGTTGTGAGAACAAGCGACATTTGATTTTAAATATAAGTAACTAGAATTAACGAAAAGTATAGAGGATATACTATACTTTTCGTTAATATATTTCGTTAATATAATAAATAGATTCTAAACTTTTCTGTCTAATACAAACCTTACCTATGCATTTTTTCTGATTTTTGTTTTATTCCGATTCCTGTTTTACTAATTACATATTTTTTTTATGAATTTCATGGACCCAGTTTATCGGAACAGGCCCCTGACTGATTGTTGCCTGATAACATCAAGGCGGGACTGCTGGGAGGACTCAGTTTGCTGGCAAGTGGCAGCAGTCCATCTTCAACCGTATAATGTAATTGATTGTGTATGAGAGAAGTAATAAACATTATGTAATAACAAATATTGTGTGATATGTACCTTAATCTATCTATGGCGTGCCGCGACGACGTGCAGATTTTCTAATATATTTTCTTGTAAAAAAAACTGTTCCTTGTTGGTAATTGTATTTATACAATACGTAAGAGGTCTATGACACATTTGTGATCAAGACGGTCACAAAAACTCAAGTGATTATTCACATTCCGGAGTACGAGTGAAGCTGTGATCATAATTCATAAGTCACGCCTTGAGCACGCAACAATTGTTTGCCAGCGAGTTATTGAATACAAGGGAATGTGTGGCTTTGTCATCGTTTTCAATGAACCATTATACTCGGCAATCACTGTTTACTATTAAACCATTGTGCGATGGAATCAACTTACCTGTCTTCATTCATAGACCATGTAGTTAAAGATGCCGCTGCACGATTTTATCCTTATTGACTAAATGATTTAAGGTTTTGTCAATATATAGATAAAAACGTTTTGTAGAAGCAATCGACGATACACACACAAGCTCAATGATTAATTTTATAACCATGGGTCTAAAGATATTATTTAAAAAGGTGTTTGCAGAACCCCTACCGCCTATGTCGATTCAGATAACACTTTTTGATCCCGAAAATTAAACTTTAGTATAAGTTATTGGAAACTGTATACTTTGTTTGTTAGAATTTTAATTGTTGCAAACGGGATGTTGAACTTTGATGCCAGATAGTGTTTTTTCCATATTTTGTGTGTGTAGAAACAAAATTCACATACGAGTATCGTTTTCTAGAAAAACTGTTGACCGATTATCGAAACTAAAGATAGTAAGTAACTGTTTCATATAATTTATACAGGTTTTCATTTACCATTACCATTAAAAAAAAGAAAAATAAATATAATACATGTATATATCGAATACATGTTTTTGTAATTTTTGTAACATTTTTGTAATTCTAGGTAATGTAAGTAATGAAAGGCCAAGATTCTTTCTGAAATAAAACAAATTGCTCTAATACTGTTATTTAAAGGTAAACTAGAAATTATGTAATGATTACTAATAATTTTCTGAAATTAATAAGCTATTTAATTTTTGTAAAAGCAAAGAAGTAGTCGAAGTTCTGACTTCTGCTATAAGATCTTGGTCTACAAGGCATAGATACAATTACTATTTGTCTGGTGTATTACGTCATATTGTCAATGTAGTTAGCTATTAGCTAGAGGCCTCGTGGTGCAACTAGCGATGTTCCATTTCAGATGGTTTTGTTTTTGAATTTTTTGAGACCATTGTATAAGACCTTTAGTAATCGTGATTATAAACTTTTGGACAATTATGTCACCTTCAATTTCTTGGCGTCTTGGCAGTAAATGAAGCCAAATTTTTAAAGCCATGATAAAAATATCAATAAAGAATCTAAATGACTCATATTATCATAAACCTCTCATAAATACAAGAGAATTTGATATAGGTAGTATATTGTGTGTCTTTCTTTGCATAAACAAAATAATATAGTCATTGATAGAGGGATAATGCCATGACATAATTTATTTATAAACATCAATCGATCGTAAACAAACAAGAATTATTATTATTAACAGCAGTGATTCTCACACAGACACCCAGAGGACGGCAGGGAGAGGCTACCGGCTCTCTCGTAACACCCTTACCTTTGAGATGAACCTGGAACAGTTTGTATGGCGCCGCACGTACTCACGCTCTGCGCAGACGTCAATTCGTTGTCAACCCTTACTCATCCCAGTGCTGGGATACGGGTCACACCTCAATTGAAGGGGTTTAGACTTACTCCACCACGGTGCTTAACTGCGGGTTGGCAGAGGCCAGTGTTTTCGAGTCGTCCAAAGACCACTGACTTAGCTTAACGACTGTCATCTAATGACAACAGCCGCCACCGATAGCTTAACGTGTCTTCCGAAGCTCTGAATGGGTTTATATTATCTCGATCTCATCCGAGATCGAGATAATATAAACCCATCATAGAAGTAGATTAGATAATAGAAGATGTTTGTCAATAATTTTAACCTAAGACCAATTTTTGGAATAAAAAAAAAGCGATGATAATCGGCTTCAGCTTCGACGGTATGGTCCCAGGTCAATCAATCCGGCTGTCATCTTTTCCTTCTATATACTTATACCTTATTAGAGGAATTGTTTGATATGATGCCCACGGCCTCTTTCTATAGTCGCACCGCTCGCCATAGGCAGGAAATTCATCCTCACACATTAAGCCGGGTCCGCAGCACCATGTTAGCGTGTTTGCAAACACGATAACATGGCGCTGCGGAACATTGTTAGCTAACCGAATAGGAGCGTGGCCTAACAGTTATGTTAGAAAAAAAGCTTTTAAAAATACAATAACATGTTTGCCGAGACGAATGGATAACATCCCCCGCGGTCGCCTGCGGGGAGGGGAAGTATCGCATTTTGTGTTCGCGCGCACTAGTGGAAGACGTCATTTTCGTAAATTCCGTACGAAGATTGTGTGTAGAATTGTGTAAAAGATAAACAATAACGATAGGCGCAGCGGAAGGGCGGTTTTGCTAACGTGTTTTGCTAACTTGTTTTGATAACATGTTTTGTTAGAAAATTGGCGCTGCGGACCCGCCTTTAGAACCAAATTGGGTGCGTACTGTACGGTTCCAGGGGAGTTTTCTACCTCGAAGTTTCGAGATAGAAGTCTCCTCTGGATTACACTTAAGGGGTTCTTTAAGAAAGGCGTACAGGCAGGGGATATTACAGGGTCGGCAACGCCCATAGACTGCGGTGACTACTTACCATGAGGCAGCTCGTATGCTTGTTTGTCACCACACATTCCCACCACTGCGTCTGCTGTGGGATTAACAGCGGCGACCGCCAAAAAAGGCGATAAACAATAATGTCTCTGGGGGCATTGTCACCCGTTTTAAGAAATACCGTATACATTACTTCATAACAGAATAGTGACAGTCAACTACCAATTTCGATTACATATACAATTGCAGTCTCACTGGCCAAGCGTTGCGAACCGTTTCAATATAGGCTCATTATCGTTGCACAACGAAGTGTTACTGCTAATCTAACTGCAAGTAATTGACGACTGGCAGGACATGAAAATTGCGTTAATAACTCCGAAGTTTAAAGATAGATTGGCACATTTCCAACTTACATGCCTAGCCTTCCGTAAACCCATCGTTGAGCAACGTATCCCAGCAATGGGATGAATATGGGCTGATGTCAGTGCCTAGACTCCAAAATAAGTATCGTTACAGTTACCCGGACCACCAGTTAAAGTGAGTGTCCCTACAGCTCCGGGCCTGTTACGGAAGGATTAGCTGTAGAGTCCTTGTGCTTAGTTGATTTACTGGGTGTAGGTCGCTACGATATACTCACTAAGTGAGTATAAGAGTTCACCTATAAATATTGAGCTAAATCTACTTCACTTGCACGTGGTGCATCTAGGTGACTAGCAAAAGAGGCTCTGAATGAAAGAGAGATGGAGCATAGAGACCGACTGTCCATGGACGGGTATATTTATTTCGAGTTCTTCCGTGCTTCAGAGGACACGTTAAGCCGTCAGACTCGGCTGTTGTCACTAGATGACTGTCGTTATGCCAAGTCAGTGGCCTTTAGGTGGCTTGAAAACACTAGTCTCCGCCAACCCGCCATTGAACAGCGCGGCGGAGTATCCTCTTAATCCCTCCAATCCTTCCCTTCACCCTTCATGACTGAGGGGAGACCCGAATCCCAATAGTGGTATGACGATGATATGTTCTTAATTTTTATGTAAACCATAGAACTCATTATCCTACTGTTAGGCGCTATTTTATAATTATAAATTATATCACTACAAAGATATGCAGATGGATAAGTCAACCTCGACCACAGACGCACAGACCGTTATTTATATTCATCGAGCGTGATTTCAACGCTCCATGCGTTGATTGATATCGACATTAGTCAATCAGATAACAAATGAAATGTCATAATTATTGTATCAATAATATTTGGTATTCGATGAATGATATAAGATAAAATATCTACAGATGTATGATATTACACTTTCAGTCCATTATTATTACATTATTATATATATATATAGATAAGAAATAGGAGCCTTGCGAAGCTTCACAAACGCAGTGATGTGCCATCAGGTGACGCTTCACGCGTGTGATGATAATGTATTTCGCAGTGCAATTCGTAGAACCGGCGCATTACATAACCCCTAGCTTTACGCTGATTATCTTTCAGTTAGGGTAGGTTACGTTTGTCTTATGATTAACTAGCTGTCCCGGCGAACTTCGTACCGCCTAACAATCAATGAATGTCGTGGTACATATTAGCTGAACTAAATTTATGATTTTATGGAATTAAAACAATGAATAGTAGAAAATAATAGACAAGCTCGATGGCGTCATTGCGCGTGTCAGTCTAATTGAACACGCAAGTTAAGCAACGTCGACCGTAGCCTGTACACGGATGGGTTTATATTACCTCGAGCTCCTCCGTGATTCGAAAGACACGTTAAGCCGTCGGTCCCGGTTGGTATCATTAGCTCATCTTGAGCTCCTCCGTGCTTCGGAAGGCACGTTAAGCCGTCGGTCCCGGTTGTTATCATTAGCTCATCTTGAGCTCCTCCGTGCTTCGGAAGGCACGTTAAGCCATCGGTCCCGGTTGTTATCATTAGCTCATCTTGAGCTCCTCCGTGCTTCGGAAGGCACGTTAAGCCTTCGGTCCCGGTTGTTATCATTAGCTCATCTTGAGCTCCTCCGTGCTTCGGAAGGCACGTTAAGCCGTCGGTCCCGGTTGTTATCATTAGCTCATCTTGAGCTCCTCCGTGCTTCGGAAGGCACGTACGCCGTCGGTCCCGGTTGTTATCATTAGCTCATCTTGAGCTCCTCCGTGCTTCGGAAGGCACGTTAAGCTGTCGGTCCTGGTTGTTATCATTTAATGACAGTCGTTAAGTTAAGTCAGTGGCCTTTAGGCGGTTCGAAAACACTGGCCTCCGCCAACCCGCAGTTGAGCAGCGTGTTGGAGTACGCTCTAAACCCCTTCGGTTGAGGGAAGACCCGTATCCATAAAAACTGAAGATTTCATAAAAATAAAGATTTCCTTATTGTTATTTTTAAAAAAAAAAACGTTTTGTTTTATTTTTTTTAGTTTTGAAATAGGTTTTATCATTTTGGTGATTTGTAATTGTCATTTCTTTTGATGTTTACTCTGATTTGATTCTTGCACTCGAACCCCATGGGAAAAGCGTTTTCACCCCTATCGATTTGACATTTTTAAATTTTCATAACAAATCACAGACAACTTTCGCGACATAAAAGTGACACCAATCGATTTGACGTTTTGATATTTGACAACCAATAAATATCGTAATCCCTTTTTCAACTGACACTTTCATTTGTATGGGAAAATGTTTTTTCTTTTATTTTATTTTTTCGAGAATTTTCCAATGTTTTTAAGAGTTATTCTGCTATTCGGGACGGAAACAAATCCAAGAAATCAAAAACCATGGCAATCGGTCCAGCCGTTCTCGAGTTATAAGTGTTGTAACAAACACGACTTTCTTTTATATATATATAGATAAGAAATAGGAGCCTTGCGAAGCTTCACAAACGCAGTGATGTGCCATCAGGTGACGCTTCACGCGTGTGATGATAATTGATGATAAAAGAACGGTTTTAAATAATGTCTATGTCATTTTTTTAAAAACATCTAGCTATTCTGTAATGCTGCGGATTTTCCGAATTGGCTGCGACATACATACATAAATGTTAACATATAGGCTAGTTTAGTCAAACAGTAAATTAGCTTTAGTCCACGAAAGCTTTGACTTAATTAACAAATCAATTTTTGAGATCACAATTGCCGTTGCAAAATAAACGAAATTTTTATTTGTTGTCAATCAACTGTCAATGTCACACACTGTGACAACTTTGGTTCAACAACTGTCAACTTTTTACAAGTTTCTGTAGTTGCTATTTGCAGGAGAAAACATAGAGTTGACAATTGATTGTCAGTTGAGGCAACAAACAAGTTGGCACAAATGGTACCAGTTTGTCGGTGGCTTGTTGCGGCAATTCGGAATAATGAATTTTCTCAACGATTGTAGCAACCGAAAACAGGTGCGATCGATGCGAAGTTCCTCAATATTATTTATGAAAATATTAAAAACATAGTTGGCAGTTGCCGATTGCCCCAACTAGGACCACATTGGTAAAGATCGTGATTGCTAAACGCATTTCGATTGTTAGCCGCGCTCGCGGGATCCAGCAAGTCGCTGCAACTGATACAGACTCAAAAGTTGCCAGTATTTGTGGCAATTTTGAATTCATTTATCACTGATTGCAGCAATTGCAAACTGTTCGGTAACCGAAACTTGCAGTTATAGTTACTATATATATCACTCACTCGCATATAATATATGCGAGTGAGTGAGGTCACCAGAAATAAAGGAAGGAGGCTGGGAACGGATCGGCGTCCCCTGGTGATTGCTTTCGATCAGGTAACCCATGATTAGGTAACATGGTTGCTTGAAGAAGAAATCGCTAATTCTCGGCTACCTGTTGTTGCGATTGACGATCAAAATTGATATGTTTCCATAGCGCCTTAAAGAATAATGCTGTAATACTACGAGTATTGTTAGAACTGTCTACTCATCACAATGTTACGTAATACGAAATTCATACACCGAATTGAAAGTGCATAATAATCTGTGGTGCTAAATAAGTATCTAACTAACTGGACATCACACTCACTCAGTGTAAACACTCGCCACAATACCAACCATTTTAAAACACTTACCTAATACCGTAAATAGAATTGCATTGACGTGCTCATCGTATGCGTAACTCTCATTTGTTTAACCGTTTCTTTTCACTTTTGACTACGAAACAAAAAAACATCTTCAAGACCAAGTACGTGCACTGTTTTATAAATGGCGATTAAAATGCTGCCAAACAAAATTATGCCACATAGCGATGCCTCCAATGAACACTACGCCAACTCAAAACATACACATCCAGATACACACCGCTAATATGAGTTATATATTTACTTAGCCGTATGTATTTGTAAATTTTGTTGTGTCTTCGTTTTTTATAGATAAAATTCAGGTAGCATTATAATTACTGAAGTAATGAATCGATTTAGATAAAAAAAGAAAATTATCAAAACTTTAGTTGGCGTAGTGTTCGTTGAAGGCATCGAAGATATAGAAGCTTATATTTCAGGTTTTTGTATGAATGGATTGATATCAGGCGATTTGTCAACTGCTGCTATGTAATGACTAGTCATTGGATTCTAAGTTAACTCCTAAGTGAAAAAATGTTATGTGATGGTGGATTTTTTAGTCGTCGTTGTTATTTTTATACTACGTCGGGTGGCAGAAAAGCATACGACCCGCATGATGTGAAGCGGTTACCATATCCATAGAAGTGCTCGCAACGTGAACTATCGCTCGCGTGCGGCCACCCCCGCTGGCAACGCAGCAACCCTTTTCTTGCTGGTGACCTCACTTACTCGCAGGAACACAACAACCCGCAAGGGAATTCTTATTTAGGTGGAGGTACTTCTGGTCTGGCAGCTTGCAAAAGACGCAATGCCGTACTTTACTTCTCATTTTGCCAGAGCCTTGTTTGTCAGTCGGCAGCGTGCATCACGTGCAGTCACCTGCACGTGATGCACGCTGCCGACTGGTTTGCTTTGGTTCAAAGATGTTGATGAACCACTTGACCTACTCTAAGATAAGATATAGAATATAGACCCTTAATTCACACAGGCATATCTATTATGAATGGTTATCATTGCTAGTTTCAATGAGCAACATCTTATTGTCCAAAATATAAGTGGAAGGCCCGTAATTATTCAATTACTCAATACGTGAACTAACTTATTGTGTGTTAACTGGCCGTGACGACAGTGTAGGTACGTAAAATAAAATTACAATAAACGCTTTAAAACTATTCCTAAGCCTGTTAAAAGAGAAATTACAGCGAAAGTTAGACTCGATTCCAGTTCTTAAGTAAACGTATGGAAGATAATATTACAGCACGTAGGTTATACCACCTAACGGTTAATTGACATATTTAACTTTCATTTGATAGTTTTTTGGGGTGTAAGGAGCCTACCACATTTAGAGCCTAAGTCAACTTCACTTACACGTAGTGCATCCAGCTGATTCACGAACGGGGCTCTGGCACAAAGAGAGGAAGAGCAGCATAAGCTGCTCGACTGGAGACCTATCTCCACTTCACAGAATACCGCAGCCAAATAGCAATATCCTTGAGTTGTTGTGTTCCAGCGAGTGTGTGAGGTCACCAGGAAGGAAGGAGCAACTGCATTGGCAGTGGGGGTGGCGACACGCAAGCGATATTTTATATTGCCAGCGTTGATATGGCTACGGTGACCGTTTTACATCAGGCGGGCCGTATGCTTGATAGCCACCCTACGTAGTATAAAAAAAAGTTTATGTTTGCAGCTACATAATTTTCATAGAGTAGAAAATAATAATATATTATATTACTTTAATTCAGGAGTATAAGGAGCTTTAGATCCGAAACCAACCTCACCTGCATGTGGTGAGCCCAGCCTATCAGTTATGAGTTTATGAGGCATCCATTTCACAGGATATCGCAGCCAAATAACCTTCACGATTGTTGTGTTCCAGCGGGTGAGTGAGGTCACCATAAATAAAGAGATGTTTCAGTAGCGAGGTTGCCGGGAGTTTCATTTTGTAAGATTGATACTTTTTGGTCAAAAACGGGCATTTTAGGGCAGCTATGTTTTTTTTTTCAATTATCTAATCATGGAACCTAATGCCGCTCAAGCAGCCACTCCGACAAATTCAATAATATTTGTAAAGTAGATAATGGTTGAATAAAGAATGGTAAAACATATGAGCATGACATGAACACTGACAGGCATTTCTCGTAATTAAAATGTAGTCAAAATCAGCTTCGATTCAGTCTCGATCTCAAAAATGTCAAATTTGGTATTCTCTTATCACATTAAGAAACTTCAAAGTTTAATTAAAGTGTGATTATATCGAAATATGACCGGAAAATAAAGAAACTAATAATAGTATCCTGCTAGCAATAAGAATTTATATTAATTATCTCGATTCGGTCAATTTTCATTTTGCGATCGTAAAATAATTACGAGAATTGGTCTTCTGACCTCTACTACTCGTACTCTCTACCTTTACTCTACCTATATATCTGTAAACATGTACCTACTATTATTCTTTTCTATCTCATTATTGTAATAATTTTCTGGGTAGCCGTGTAAAAATGTATTACGCGTGTCTGTTACTCGTAGATCTAACATCACTGTTTTATTTATTGTCACTGTTGCATGTAGAAAACAAGATAGTGTAATTAACATGATAGAACAGTTATACATTTACTTAGCGGTTTGTATTTGTCGATTTTGTTGTGTCTTCGTTTTTTATAAATAAAATTCAGGTAGCATTATAATTACTGAAGTAATTAATCGATTTAGATAAAAAAAGAATGAGATAGTGCAGTGCAGATAATGCAGCAATAACAAAATCTATGCACAATGTAGAACGTATGTCTTCGGTTTGAAAGATATATAGTAATATTCTTTATATGGGCGCCTATTACTTTGTGGCAAAATAGCAATTCAAGTGAAAGTATTCTCTATTAACGAATAACGATGTCTCTGTAATAAATATCTTTGTTTGATTGCTTGACGAACAATTTGTTGTTAATTGTTTCTAACGTTGAATAATTGCAAGTCATGAGAGTTTGTAAAATAGATATTATACATCTTTTTAGACGTATTTTTATTCGCATATATTAATTTTATACCTAGTTTATTAGTAAGTATAGTTTTTTTATACAATGTGAAGAGGTTATCGTAGCCATTTAAACAATATAAAATATCGCTCGAGTGCTGACATTTCCACTACCAATGCGGCAACACCTTCCTTTCTAGTGACCTCACTCAGTCGTAGGAACACAACAACTCTCAAGGGAATTGTTATTTGGCTACTGTATTTTGTGAGGTGGAGGCACTTCCCCAGTCGGGTAGCAAATACGCTGTACCCTACTCTCTTTTGCAACAGCCTTTCTTCTGATTAAATTCGTTGTGTGTTTCAAGGCAGTTGTAGTCTTACCTCCAGGACTGCAATGAACTTCAGTGTACATTGCTTTTTTTGATGGTCGCCGCTGTTAATCCTAGCTACATAGGAGATACTGTGGTAGGAATGTGTGGTGGGCCCCCGTCGCATTAAATATCACTAACATAATAAAAATAAATAAATGTTTTTTGAATATTTCATATTGATATTTGCTGACGCACATGTTATTTATTACATACTGTGCGGTTCCAGAGGGGTTTTCTTCCACAAAGTCACTAGTTGTGGAATGAACTCGATGCCAAGGTTTCTGCAGATTACTTATAGCATGGAGTTCTTCAAGAAAGCCGAGGAAGAGTATTCCAAGGTCTGCAACGGATGAGCGGTCTTGTGTCGAAAACGTACATAGCCTGCGATGACTGTCGGAACAGAATATCAGGCTGTACGATTGTTTTCCACCTTTGTATCCATAAGTTGGTTAAGTCGTTTAAAATAACCTCCAAATACACTAACCTACTTGTCATGTTTTGATAAATTAGAAAGATACGGATTTCCTTTACTTGTTAATGATGTGAAATCGTTTGGGTATGTCAGCAGGAAGCAGACGTTATTTTTAACGTATGCTTTGCAATAAGGTTAAGTTGTATATTATAAGTATAATGTTCCAATGATCTTTAAATTTTGGTAATCTACAGAACAGGCTTACTTTGTCTGAAATTATTGGTATTCTATCTATAGAATAAAAGAGAGGTAGCGTAGATAGAAATCTCATGTCCACTAATATATATATTAGAGTACTAAAGAGTTGTTGTGCTTCTGGTAGTGAGTGTAAATCTATGGCACAAGGAGATCAACTAAGCAGCTACGTACTCGTCCACAAGTTTACCAGCAAGTGGTAAATTACTTCCGCTTAGTCAGTGAGTCTCTACAATTCTCAATTTCACGTCCCACGCCCTATCAGGCGGAGCATACTAACTAGGGGGTTGATGACTCCGAAGCTGGCTCGGGCAAAAAGCAAGTACGTGTCCAGAAAGGGTGCATGTCTTACTGACCGATTGACTCTGGTAGTACGATAAATTCCTGATAAGTACATAGAAAAGGAATTTATTGCAAATATTCGTCATTATGCCCATCTCTAGTGCATGCATGCATGCGTTTGCATATAAAAGTAGTATACATGCTAGGCTTGGATGTGCTATCAAAAAAGGTGGCCACATATAAAAATACTAAAAGTCAATAGTTTTATAATTATGTAAATAATACAGGTAAAGTCAATCATAGATCAGGCATTATATATTACCTTTGAGCATTCGATTAATGATTGAAGCTTTGAGCTGTCCTTATAAATAAGTTGTAGTTATAAGTTGTTTATTATTTTAATGCGACGTGTTAGGCTGCAATGTAATAAACTCACCATGGCTCCACAGACCTCACATTCATATTGCGCCCAATCGCGACATATGCGCGTAGCACCGTTGCTCTCTTATGCCGCGGGCAATTCTTGACTCTACAAATTATTTAATCTACATCCTATGTCTCTGTGCTTGTGCCCTGGGGCGGTGGGTGCAATGTAACAGTGTTATACCATAAGGCAAGGCTGCTCAATCCAAGAACGCGGGCCACAGAGTGACCTGCAGACGCATTCAAATAGATAACTTTCGATGTGACATGGAACAGTAGACCCCGCCGATGATAAGAAATCTAAATTATGGCCTACATCCAAAAATAACTGAGCAGCCCTACCATAGCTAACTCCTAGATTTGTGGTTACACCTACGCATCTAGTGTATTCTATAACAAACATATATGCAAAGTTTTAAAAACGACCATGTGCAGAATTTATATAACCTCTATTCCAAAAACCCATTTTTAAAAAAGGCACGTGTACTACAATGCATTTGTAAGAAAACCATGCAATTATATTCTAATTAGATATTATGATACGGTTCTGAAGAATAGCACTCGTTCTAATAGATACTTTGTACAATGTTTGTGTCGTTATGGTGTCGTAATGCTACTTTTCTATTGTGTACACGACTGCGCGTCCGTTTGTTTAGGTCGATAGGCGCGCCTGCGGTGAAAGTCGAAAGTGAAGGACCCGCCATGTTTCTAGTGGACATTCGATTCTGCCACCTGATCCCCAATAAATACATCAAAGATTTCATTGTGGCTATTATCTTATGGAGTAATTAAAACAATCTGCTTACGAAGTTCGCGTCAAGGCGCCGTAAAAGCTACGAATAGAGTTGGTTTAAATTAAAGGTAAAAAAATAGTTGTGACTTTTTTTCGGAAAATAATATGTTCTTAATCTTAATCTTAACAGATTAACAGCTTTTTAACTCATTGAAGATAATATTATCTGGCTATAAATCGCCAATTTATGGAGACTTCCATAAATCGGCGATTTATAGTTTCCACTTTAATCATTACGATATGATATTAAATGAAAGGGCTTGATGAGCGAAACACAGTAAGTAAACGTTTTAGTAAATTTTTTGTTTACAATTTTTAGTTGTGTAAGCGCACAACATACTCGTACAATCTTTGAATGCGCGTAGACTCTATGTCATTGCTCTATATTCTGATTTCTAACTGCACTGAAAAATTTACATTGTTACAATCAATACTTATAGTATAATAATACGAAGTTTAAAGAACTGTACCTAGACACTCACTTGAAACTCTTATATATTTTTATCTAAAAAAGTATGTATTTATGTACGAGTATGTAATATATTTATTGTAGATTTCCAGGAACCAAAACAGGAAAAAGAAAATAAACAATGCAAAGAAGAATTTATTCCTTTAAGGGATGTCTAGTCGACCTTTAAGCATTTGAATGAGGATGGAATATAACGTGTCTTATCGTCTAAAAAACTTATCTTCTATTAAGACATTGTAATTACGTACGTACCTCGTATGTTAATACAAGGTACGTACGTAATTACAATGTGTAATAACAGTAGGAAGTTCTTGCGTTAACTGTTAGAAAAATAATAAGATCCGTGACTGAATGCACTAAGCTGAGTGATGTAACAGCAATGCTTTCACCAAAATCATTAAGAGACATTGTAGGTGGGAAAGTGATACGAAATGTATACACTAAATGCTTATTATAATAATATCTATTATGTTTTATTCATATTTAACATCATTATAATATAATTAGCCTACCCTTTTAGCATTCTTAATTATATAAGAAAAAAACAGACCAAAACTCGCACCTCGAAGATTACTAATTCTGTGCCCAAAACCGTACTTCTAAATTTAGGGCTGTTCAATGTTAGTACTATAAGTATTAGTATTGTACGCACTATGGCCACTCCCTGCCGCTCTCTCGTATCAACCTCACCTCCCCTCTGAGACAAATCTGGAACAGCTACTATGGCGCCTTACGCACACACGCTCATTCACGCTCTGCACAGACGTCGTTGTTTATGTAGTACTTCACGCGACATTTCTATAGAGTTGCTGAGGTGTGATATTAATATATCTACGATTCTTCTTACAGGGTGAATTTTTTGTGGTGCCTTATATAAGCGATTTGTGTGTAGTAGCTATCTAGTGTGTAATGCCTTCAGGATAGCGCCTTCTTTACAAGCGATGTTCCTCACAATTTCGCACAGTTTAGAAATCCCTATTCTGAACATCACCGAGACACAAATCTGCAAGTCCACCTCTATGAAAACCCCATTTGTTCTGGTTCCACAATTGCAAGACACATCTACAGTAAAGCAGCTCACGACAAAGACTATTGCTTCTGCAAGTCCTCACTCATGTGTGTCTGTTGTCTCAGCGGGAGCACGCAAAAATTAGCTTGCACCCTGTGATTCGTTGCGGAAATGAATCCTGATGATACGGTTTCAGATTCACCGATGGCATTTATTGAGTTGATCCAATCAAGAGTGAATCCAATGAGAGAGATTGAGAGACTTTGCCTATCTTTGCGTGTTCTATCGACTGTTCAGTGGATTGTATTCAGTCAGAGGAGTTCATGCTCATGATTCTCTTTCTTTAATCGCACCGCTCGCCGTAGGCAGGAATTCATTCTCTGTTATTATTTAAATAGTTGTTTTCGCCCAACTTGTCACAATATTTATTTAGAAAAATGGAATCTACCTAGGCGTATTTTTCCATTTTTTAAAATATTCATTCTCACTAATTGAAAATGTGCGGGTACTATGCGATTACAGAAGAGTGTTATTATCTATCGCAAGCTCTCAGGTTTTAGAATGAACTAAGGATTTCCCAGGTTTTTACGGTATGGTGTTCTTCGTGTAAGGCGTTTTATACCGTCTGCAACGTATGTATGATGACTCCAGCAACGCCAGTGTCAAGCATCCACAGGTTGCGATGACTGCGTACCATGATCGTATGCTTGTTTGCCACTCTAGTGTTATAAACAATATCACCATAAATACTGATAAATTCTAAATTTTAACTCGTTTCCTATTGCCGCAACGAAGATATTGTCCTGGCAGGATAAGATGTTTTATATATTGATGCGTTTTACTTGCTTACATTGTGACGATAAGAAAGCAAGGTAATTGCCCGACATACACTCACGCCATTTACCATCGTGGCAAGACGTTAGCGTTAATCAAAAACAATTATTGAAACGTTATTGATAAAATGCCTTCCTGTGCAATGACATGCTTTTCCTTTCTTTTCCTAATTCATGTATACATTCGTTGGTTTTGAGTAAGCACTTTATAGCCATTTTTTTACTGCCGTGATGTTCGCATATGGCTCGTAACTTCATAGTTGGCAGGACCAGTAGACTTGGGTGGTGATCGTCATATGTTTGCCATCCGACGTGTTATAAATAAATTGCCACTTGATAGCAAAAAGAGATATCGACACGTGCATACCGTAACTAAGCACCGTCCGTCCGACTCGGTCTCTCCGTCCTTCCTCGTATTGGAGAGTGTTCGGTGCAACGACCTTGGCGGGGTAACGTCCTCGTGGGCGGCCCATCCGAGGAAATGGACTACAAATATCGACGATGATAATTAGTAATTACACGCTATTTACATGGCATTTAAAAATATTTTGTATAAAAAAAAGCTGTTAAAAATATGTTAATGAAGTTGGTTGATTTCTTAGGCTTACAATTTTTTTACAAATGAGAAATGTGCCCTAAGTTCAGAAAAAAAATGATTTAGATTAGAACACATTCAAGTTTTCCGTGCTTCGGAGGTGACGTTAACTCGTCTGTCCCGGTGTTGTTGGTGTGTTGTCATTAGATGACAGTCGTTAAGCCAACTCAGCGGCCTATTAGGCGGCTTGAAAACACTGGCCAACCTGCAGTTGAGCAGCGAGCTAAAACCCTTCGATTGAGGGGAGACCCGTATCCCAACAGTGATGATTGCGGATTGATGCAGACACCAGTGGTGTCTGCATCAATCCGCAATCATCACTGTTGGGCTAAATTTAAGTGTAAGTGTAGTGGCTAAATTTTAGTACAATATGTGGTGACACCACATATTGTACTAAAATTTAGCCGGTTAAACTTAAGTTTATGTCTATCTTTAGATGTAACATTTATATATAAATAACAATGAATCTCTATTTCACTTGGTCATCCCATCACGCGTGAACGGAAGGAACAATTTCGTTAATTCTTTTTTATGTTGTTATTATCAGGAGAAGATTCTTATGAAAGAAAACAATAAGAAAGTTGCGCGCAAAATTTGAAAATTTAAGAAAACTGAACCAATATATTAACTTTTCTAATGTAGCTTTATGTCGTTTGACAGAACTGTCAGTCATTTGACAGGTTGCGCGAAACCAATTCGAATACAATATTTATTGTTAACAAGAAAAACGTCGTCGGTCGGGTTAGCCAGTATACGATAATTATTTGTCCTGCGTTTGAATACTTATCATATTTTTGTAGAAAGATATTCACGTGTTTATTTATTCCACGCCGCTGTTTCTTAAATTGCAATACTCTTTGAGAATAATGGATGTAGCTTATTTTAAGACTATTGTGGGTGTGTCATTGATTCTGTTGGGATGTGGGCACATAATGGAATACCACGCGAGTCTATGCCATGCATTCATTAGAGACGAGCATGCCGCAGCACAATAATAAGTGTGCTCATATAACTGACATCACAAGGTCCCGTATATAAAAATGATGCATATAATATGTACATACTTATACTATAAATGATATCCAGCAGTATTTAGATGTCGACATACTCGTGTTCGTCAATAGTTTAATAACTGAAAATTTAATATGTAATAGAATACCTATTTAGTTCATTTATATAAATATTTAATATAAGAACAATTTAAACATAAGGATGTGTTGGATATAATAATAATAATATAGCCAGACCCTCCGAATCAGCATGGTCGTCACCTCTTCATTTAGTACCTAAAAAGGACAATGGTTGGCGCCCGTGCGGCGATTTTAGGATGTTAAACAGCAGAACTATACCTGATAAATACCCTATTCGTCACATTCATGACTTTTCACACAATCTGGCCGGTTGCAAATTTTTTTCAACTACAGATTTAGTTAAAGCGTACAACCAGATCCCTGTAAGTGCTGAGGATGTACACAAAACTGCCATCACGACACCGTTCGGTCTTTACGAATTTCCGTACATGACGTTCGGACTTCGTAATGCCGGACAGACATTTCAGCGCTTTGTTGATGAAATGCTGAGGGGATTAGACTTCGTTTACGCCTATTTAGATGACTTCCTAATTTTCTCGAAAGATGAAGCCGAGCACAAATACCATCTTCGGCAATTATTTACCAGATTGCGAGAATACGGAATGGTAATCAACACCTCTAAATGTGTATTTGGAGCCTCTGAGGTTATATTTTTAGGCTATCGTATATCTGCCGAGGGCACCAAACCTCTTTCGGACAAAGTTGAGGCTATTGTGAATTTTCCAGTTCCGAAGACAGTACGCGAGCTTCGAAGATTTTTAGGGATGCTCAACTTTTATAGAAGGTTCATTCCCGATGCCGCCCAACATCAAGCCCCGTTAAATGCTTTGCTAACTGGCTCAGTCAAAGGTTCTCACCCTGTGAAGTTTTCTTCGTTGGAACAAGAAGCGTTCAACAGCTGCAAAGAAGGACTATGTCGAGCTGCCCTGTTGGCTCACCCGGACTGCCATGCGAAATTAGCTATAGTGACGGACGCTTCTAACACTGCAATCGGAGCAGCTCTGCAACAGTTCAAAGATGGACAAGGTTGGCAGCCATTAGCATTCTTCTCTCATAAGTTAAGTCCAGCTCAGCAGAAGTACTCTCCTTACGATCGAGAGCTGTTGGCGATATATGAAGCAATAAAATACTTCAGACATATGGTAGAAGCAAGAGATTTTGTCATCTACACAGATCATAAGCCCCTATGTTTTGCGTTTCACTCACGAAAAGAAAATTGCTCACCAAGACAGTTCAGACATCTAGATTACATCTCGCAGTTTACAACAGATATCAGGCACATTTCTGGGAAGGACAACGTAGTAGCTGATACCCTGTCACGAGTCGAAGAAATCGTTCAACCGGTTAACTTGGAACAGTTGGCCAAGTCCCAATTTTCTGACCCAGAGCTGCAGCTATTACTGAATGGTAACACTTCGTTACGCCTGAAGAAGATTAAACTGCCAGGTACGCATTCTGAACTGTACTGCGATGAGAGAAGCAATACTACGCGACCATATGTTCCAAGACAATATCGCCGGCAGGTTTTCGAAACGCTCCACTGTCTCAGTCATCCCGGAGCAAACACCACGGCCAAGCTAGTCGCGGAGAGATACGTCTGGCCAGGGATTAGGAAAGACTGTCGGGAATGGACACGTACGTGTTTGGCTTGCCAGCGTGCAAAGGTCACCCGCCATGTCTCATCACCCTTGAGCACTTTTAAATTACCTAAATCAAGATTTTCCCATATACATATAGATCTTATTGGTCCACTGCCGCTGTCACAAGGATATAGGTATTGTCTCACAGCCGTCGATAGATTCACGCGTTGGCCTGAGGCAATCCCACTCCAAGATATCACTGCTGAGTCAGTGGCCAGAGCGCTACTCTATGGATGGATCTCCCGATTTGGTTGCCCTACTACAATTGTCACTGATCGCGGTAGACAGTTTGAGTCAACTTTATTTAAACGTTTATCTGACCTGATCGGATTTCATCACAAGAGGACAACTGCTTATCACCCAGCGTGCAATGGTCTAGTAGAACGATTTCACAGACAGCTAAAAGCTGCTATTGTTTGCCACTCGAATATCAACTGGGTCGAGTCTCTTCCCCTGGTCCTTCTTGGGATACGGAGTGCATTCAAAGAAGACATGCGTGCTTCGTCGGCTGAACTCGTTTACGGTGAGAATCTCAGATTGCCTGGTGAATTTTTCGATCATAAAGAAGACACTACCACAGATCTTACAGATTACTTGTCGCGAATACGTGCATTTGCAAGGAGACTGCAGCCAACACCAGCTTCACGTCATGCCAAGAAAACAGTTTTTATTTTCAAAGATCTGGCTTCTGCAACCCACGTCTTTCTGCGAGATGATACTGTTGGCGGCTCTCTAAAACCTGCTTATTTGGGACCTTACGAGGTTCTGCAACGCGGCGACAAAGTGTACTAGTTAACGAATATACCGCCACTCATACACCACATCCAACACACCCATCACTCCCATCTCATGATACTACGCCACCTAAATCCGACGGAGGTGATATCCGGAGGACTCGGTCAGGTCGCACAGTGTGTTTTCCCAATTATTATCGCCCTTGAGACGGTCTCTGGAGGGGGGTCCTGTGGCGGCCCTACATATCTTTTATGTTGCTTAGCAACGAGAAGAAAAACACTCACGTCAGATTGTCCAAGATTGTCTTTTTATTGTTTCGCTGTGCTTGTATATTATGAAAATTTATTATTAATTTGTAACTCATTAGGCATTAATTACAGTTTGCTATTAGAAGTCAGTTTATTTCTTACTCTCACTCCTTTAAACGCATAAACCTCCTAAAGATGTAATAGTCTTTATTTGTTTTGTTTGTAAATCTTTATTGCATTAAATATAATAACATAGATTGTAATGATAAGACCATAGTTTCCAAGGGCGGACTTATCCTTATAAGGGATCTCTTCCAGTCAACCTTTTAGTCTGTAAGTCTTTATCTAATTTAATGATTTGATAGATAGAGACCTGCAAGCTGATCCCATCAGCACGTAACCAGACCGAGCAACGTTAGCTTGGTAATATCAAAACACGCATCTCTAAATAGAGGATATTTCGAAAGGTGAAAGTGGACAGACGTTTCGATCATTGATATTTCATAATATTAAATGTCAAGTATACTTTAAAATTCCATAATGTTTTTTCAACGATTAATGCCAATCTCTCATGCAAATGAAAGCATTTTGACATAAGGCCTCTATATTTGCAAATTATGTTAATACGATAGGCTATTCTCACCAAAAATCGAGTCTCGTTGGCCAAGATAAAGTTTATTTGAAGCATAATTAACCCAGAGACCTGGAGACATGAATTTAAAGCTAATGAATCAAGTATAATTTTAAGTCAAATCTGTTTTTATGTCATAATATATCATATAGTGAAATATATAACAATGTTAACTTTATTTGTAGTTTAGGGCGACAATAATAAATACAAAAATCATACATGTCCCAAAGGTAAAATGGTAGACAATGCCTTAGCATAAGTTCGTCGTTTGTATATAATCAAAGTAAATGGATTGTGTGCAATAAAGAATAAAAAACTAAATAATATGTCGTCAGAGGGGGACGATCCCGTCGATTGCCGTTCTTACCACTACACACCACCGGAATTACACCACCAGTACTACCAAGGATGTCATAATGAATTCTCTATTCCTTTTGACACCGTTATTGAGCATTTTACTACATATCAAGTTTTAGGGTATAAGTGGTTTATCAACATCTTTGGACCAAAGTCTTTATGCACGTGGTGCACCCTGCTAACTGACAATCGAGTTAGTAAGGTCACCAATAATGAATTGTTCCGTTGCTAGCGGGGGTGGCGGCGTGCGAGCGATGTTTCAAGTTGCAATGGCTGCGGTAATCGCTTCACATCAAGCGGACCCTATTTTTGTTTTCCACCCGACGTAGAATAAATAAATAGTAGTAAACAAAATATCACTAGGGCTGTGTAAATAGAATAATGATTCCATAAACACCGTTCGTGTAATTTCGATTTCGATGGTGTGAATTGGAAGGCACGGCTATTGCAAGACGACAAGCAAGCTATGGAAAATGTTCCATTTTCTATTTAACTTTAATAACACCGGTCGTCTTGTGAACACTACCTCGTATGCTTTCTATGTGATATTTACCACAGACCATAGCATATAATAATCGCTGCTTATCCTACATAATGATTCAACTGACCGCACATCAGTGTAATTCACTATTATTAAACTAATCAGTGCATTTTCACATCCTTTCCATACTCATCTGCCTACTGATCCATAATACGGGTTAAACCGTTTTTTTTTACTATAAGTAATTACACTTTTCTGTCGATTGTAAAATGTATACTTAATGTGCTCAGACGACTAGTAGCATTGTCACGTTGGATGGCAATGCTTAATTATATAATTATACAAAAGGATGATTTTGCAAAATTGATTGAAATTATTCCACTGATTTATAAGAAAATAAATATTTTCAACAACATATAAAAATTTCATTTATCACTATTAAATATTATATTATTTAACGGATTTGTTGTTAATATTTATCGTTTACACTTTTCTGCCGTATCATAATGTATGTTATGTACGTGTAGTGTAAGAGATTTTGTGGAGGAAGAATCTATTTTGACTTATGTGCAATGTAAGGCGAAAAGCAACAAAATAAATAATATCAAACTGATCCCAGCTGAAAATCAGCGCTGGGATCTGACACGGGGCCCTACCGCCGAAGTCGGAGCCGATTACCATCCGATTTTTTGATTTCAAAAATTGGTATTAGGTTAAAGATATTGACAAACATCTTCAGAGTCGGTAGAGCTTTTTCTAGCAGCTGAGCAAAAATAATTAGCCATAATCTTTAGATTATGGCTAATTATTTTTTTAGGCTTTTATTGGCTTTAGATTATGGCGAAAATTAAACTACTGTTTACAGTAGTTTCATTTTCGCACTCAAAAATTCTCATGGTGAACGGCTTCAGCTTTGGCGGTAGGGCCCACGGTCAGACCACGGTATAATGCTGAGTTGTGTTCAATTTGTGGCATCATGCGGCTCTATTTTGTTTCATCTTTCTGTCTTACTTATACAGCTACTTGTAATTTATGTCATAGTGTTTTTTGTTATATATGTACTACGTCGGGTGGCAGACAAGCATACGGCCCGCCTGATGTGAAGCGGTTGCCGTAGCCATAGTGACGCACGCAACATAAAATATCATTCATTTCTGGTGACCTCACTCACTCGCAGGAACACAACAAACCTCAATGAATGTGTTATTTGCCTGTAGTATTCTGTGAGGTGGAGTACATTCCCCAATCGGGTAGCTTACAATTACGCTCCTCTTTTCGCCAGAGCTTCGTTTGTCAGTCAGCAGGGTGCACCGCGTGCAGGTGAAGTTGGCTTTGGTTCAAAGATGTTAATGAACCACTTACACCCCAAAACTGTTGTGTTATGTAGCAATAAATATTTATTCTTCTTCTTCTAAATATAGGGTCTATTTGTACAAATACACAATCATCATAATACAAGATACGTTCGCAGTAAAAGAATCATGAAAAAACAAATTAAACATATCGTGACCACAATTCAAAAATATACGATAGGCCACTTTATATTTTTATTTCAAATATGTAGTTGATTGCGTGCGGCAAAGTACAGATACGAGTATGTGGCATTCGTGATCAAACACTTAGCTCGCTTGTTAGATGCAGCCGCTCCCATACATTCCGGTGACTGACACACATTCGAAACGTCATGGCAATGTGGAACGAAACACGTATTTGGTAAAGCACTTGTCATTTTTGCTACAATTATGGACAGTTACATTATAATTTATGTAGAATATTAACCTACCTAATAGTTGTTATAAAACAAGTTATACAAGTACATTTTTAGTTTATACTTTTTGCTTAACCCAAATATCTACTGCTCATCTAAGATATTTTACCTATAGACACACCCCGGCCACTCCATACAAATGTCGCATCGTTTACTACTACATAAACAATGACGTCTGTGCAGAGCGTGAATGAGCGCGTGTGCACCCGGTGCCATACAAACTGTTTCAGATTTGTCTCAGAGGGGAGGTGAGGTCGACACGAGAGAGCGGCAGGGAGTGGCCATACTTTCCGTAGTAGTAGTGATTACTTATACTGTGCTATAAATGTGTTCTACCTGACTCTATTGTGGATAATAAGAAAGCGAGGTAATTGCCCGGTATTCACATAGTCACACGCCGTTTACCGTAGCGGTAAGACATCAGCGGTAATCAGAAACAATTGAAAAGTTGTAGATGAAATGCCTTCCTGTATATTTAAACAGTATACTAGCTATACTGATAGTTCTACCAGTACTACTATACTACTAGTAGTAGTAGTCGACTTTTACTAGATTTCTGGCACTACCAATTTCAGTCAAAAATTCGTCTTCGTCCTTGTCCTAGGAGTCTCGTATACTATCCAGTCTGCCGATTATCCCTTGACAACTCGGTGTACCACAGAATTGTACCACGAAATGTTGCTGGTCATGTTTCCAGGTGAATCTAGTTTCAATTAAAGTTAGTTAGTTGACTGGCATTTAGATGTTGCATACTTACAAACAATTAAACAAAATTTTAATTTAAAAAATAAATCACAGTTGAACGCAATTACGTAATACTTTTACGTAAAACAAATGAATTTCGAAAAAATTAAGCATCCCAAATCTTTTTTTTTTTAATACTTATGATTTACTTTGTGGCCAGTGCGCACGATAATTACAACAGGAGAAAATTTTTTTTTCTCCTGTAAACTTGTTTATCAGTGCATTCAAAAACCACCCAACTAAAAAAACACACCTCACCAAAATCTGCAAATTTTAATACGAGTATGTAATTTTTCTCTTATATATAACGAATGAGAAAGATTGACTGTAACGAATGAGAAAGATTTATTTTTGGGGTGTAAGTGGTTCATCAACACCTTTGAACTCAAGCCAACTTCACCTGCACGCGGTGCACCCTGCTGACTGACAAACGAAGCTCTGGCGAAAAGAGAGATAGGGAGCGTAATTGTAAGCTACCTGACTGGGGAATGTACCTCCACCTTACAGAATACCGCAGCCAAATAACAATTCCCTTGAGGGTTGTTGTGTTCCTGCGAGTGAGTGAGGTCACCAGAAAGGAAGGAAATGCTGCGTTGGCAGCGGGGATGGCGGCGCGCGAGCGATATTTTATGTTGCGAGCGTTAATATGGCTACGCCAACCGCTTCACATCAGGCGGGCCGTATGCTTGTCTACCACTCGACGTAGTATAAAAAAAGAAAAAGACTGAGCTAAGCCAGGACTATTTAGTCCATTTCGTTCATTCAGGTGACCAGGCGGAATTTGTATTCTAACCGAACCAAAATTACAGATCATCATCATCATCATCAGGTCATTTTAGTCTCCAATACAGGAGCACGACCCTCTCTAGTCCGTCCCAAACAGAAGGAGGATTTGTCTTACACTACCCACGCTGGCCAGACGGGTTGGGGAGGCCTGATCGATGTTTTATTATGTATTTCCCTTAGTCGCCTTGTACGACATCCACGGGAAGAGACGAAGTGATTCTATTCTAGTCTGCCGGAAACCACACGGCCATTACAGATGTCCATCTGTATTTATTCTGCGCTCTAACCTAATGAAAAGTTCGCTTTGTTTACTGTACGTTCAGAGTCAGAGCGTCTGTATTCTTTTAATTTTTTTGACTGACTGTACAAACCTTCAATTGGACCACAAATGTTTAATGTTACTAATATGGCATACAAGCCTATGACGTGCCTAATGACAATTTGAGAGTTCGCGGAAGAAAAACCCTCTCATTTTGATTCCAATGTGCGAGAACTTCTTTTCATATGTCACATCTGTGTATAAATGAAGTTTCCTAATAGATATATTCCTGAACATATTACACACTGCCATCTAGTCCCAAACTAAGCAAAACTTGTACGATGGGTATTAGATAACTGGTATTGTTATACTTAGATACTTTTTTTTGTAAATATATAAATATAATGCATAGAAAATACCCAGCCTAAGACAAACAGACATGTACCTGCACACAAATATTTATCTTGTGTGAGGATCGAAACCGCGAACTCGAAAGTCAAAGTTGCCATTGCTAGTCATTCGACCATCGGTATATCGTCGTGATAAATCTTTGTTTGTAGTGGAGCCAATGGGTATTTATAGGAGGTCAACCCGTCCTACATTCGTGTACTCTACGTAATTTACACCGTTAGCACTTAACAAATGTACAATACATTATGCATTTAGGTATTAATGAACTATTGCAGTTGGTATTGATGTTTTGCTAATTGTTGCTAACATTTTGTTTTCAACTGTTTTGTATAAGTATAATATGATATGCGAAATTGAGTGGGTATAGGAAAGTAATGAATGATATATATATAGAATATATCGTTTCATATTTATAGTTTAAAAAAATTGTTTGTTTGTAGTACCTTTATTGTACATATTTAATAATTATAGTAAATAATTAGTACAGACTGCTTAATAGTACAAAGGTGAACTTACTTGACTTAGGTTGACTGAAAGAGATCCCTTATAGGGATAACCCTATAAGGGATCTCTTTCAGTCAACCTTTGAGCATTTGAAAGGACTGAAAATTTTATGAGGGTACAGGTATATGCATAATATATGTACCTACAAGTGATTTTACTAATACAAAATATCAACATTAGAATTAACATTAATCAAATTGTTGTGACGTACGAAAAGCAGAAGGACTGAAAATGTTAAATTTAATTATTACAAATGGTTAAAATTTATAAATGTCACATGGGCAAGCAGGTTCCATCATGTTCGCATAATCTGACTTGATGAAACAACAGGCCATAGACAAAGTAAGTTTTATTATAGACTTGAGGTCATCGTTAGCTTACGTCGTTGAGTTGTAAATATTGAAAATATAGTCAGAGAGTCTAACGCATAGCTTAATAATATTTATAATTTGTCTATGCTGCGATTAAAATATGACATGCGAATAGAATGTAGTAAAAAATATACATACGAACGTAGTAGTCATCTAACGCGACTCTATCCATAGCATAGATAGAAGTTAACAACACTATTTCTATAGCTATTTATTTTATATCTAATATATTTATTTTATATCGCAAATGACTGTACAATAGCTTTTTGAATTCGGAAATTCTTTATTGACAACAATATAAAATAAATAGATTTAAAACTAGAATGGCGTGCTCCAAATTATAAGCTATAACACCTTAATGCAACACCGTCAGGTTAAAAATAATTGTCATTACTTTAAGCTACTATGTACAGTAGCCATTAGTCACACTCTTATAAAGCATATCTGATTTGATGTTGAAATAGTAAATTAGTGAACAATGCAAATTGTGGTAGGTAGTGTGGTAGGCATTGAAGGTGACACCCACAAGCTATATGGGTGAATGTAATTAGAAGCTTTCATCAATGTCAATCACTATAGGTACATAATCCACTGCTGGGATAGCCATCCCTCTAGGCTTCTAATGCCTTATTTACCATATACACTCAGAGGCAAAATTAACCGCCCGCTTAATTTTTTCCATGTAACTTAAAAATGTCACTTCATAATTTTTTTTTTGTTGACCAAATTTTAGGGACAAGCATTTGGATTGTAAAAAATAAAATAAAGCTCTGTCAAGGTTTTAATTTTTAATGATAATGAAATAAGAACGATATGGCCACTTAATGAAAGAAAACATCGGTGATGACTAAAATTCTTATTTTTTTTAACAATAAAATCTAATTTCTAATAATGAGTATTACATCCTCTAGTTCTTATAACTTCCTCCAGTCGATGTTGAAGACCATCCATTATATCCTGAATGTCTAATTGAGGAATATTCTCCCACTCATCCTCCGAGGCAAGTTTCAGCTCATTAATGGAGATAAGAGCTGGAATTCGATGTCGGACACGCGAACTTTTAGGTTCTCCCAGACGTGTTCGATAGGGTTCAGGTCCGGGCTGCGAGCTGGCCATGGAAGTCTTGCTATGCCCACGGCATCAAGGTACTCCGTAACCACTCTAGCAACGTGCGTACGGGCATTGTCGTGCATTAAAATAAAATTATCTCCAATAAAGGGCGCATATGGCATGACATGAGGTTCTAAGATCTCTTCCAAGTATCTCTTTTACACTGCCTCTATCAAACACTACCAACTCTGTATGAGCTTCGTAGGAAAAGTTAAATTATATGTAAGTCAAATAGTCATTCGTATAGTTACTGTTTGTTTGATATAAGTTCTTAAAAACATATTTAGACTTTGGAAATGTATCGTGCCACGTGGTAGGTCACCAATGTGATGGACTGACCAGATCAAGGCCGCAATATTATTCTGTGCCGCAACTAAGTGTTCGGTTTGCGAATGTACGCGGAAAGCTGCATCGTAATTCAGAATGATGACCACGACCTTTCTGGAATATACCGACTAAGAAGAAGATAATTTCCTTGCATACGACATTATTACTGCATCCAAATGTAAATAGTATAACCACAAAACGGATCTTAAACATACTGCTGATAATAAACATAAGATAAAATGTAATGATAGATTCAATATGGGTCAAGCCGTTATAATTGCAAGTTATCTTCATCAGCTATTCCATCGGCATCTAACAACATAACAGCAATGAAATAACCCGTGGGACGTCGCCGTCGCCACCAGCAAAATTATAATTACGATACGAAGGTTAACAATTACGATGCCACTTGCCTCATCTACCATACTGTTATATAGGCAGTAATTAGGGGTGTCAATTGAGGTAAATTTTCGAATTTTTTCGGCGAACGACTACTGTTGCAAGTCGAATGAAAATTTTATTTGCTCTTAATACTGTTAATATGTGTGATCCTTTTATGTGATTGTATTTTATGACATTATGACAATTTAGGTAGAGTGTGGATAAAGAAACGCATATCTAATTACATACAATCACCCTGAAAATGATACATTCCTTTTTTGACAGTTTTGTAAAAATAAGGATCGACAAATTAAAAGCCGGATTTTAAGTAATGCCTAATCATTTGTTTAAATAATGTTTTACTTTTATAAAATTTATTAGGATAGAAAATCGATACATAGATGTTATTCCAGATGATTCTTGATGGTTAAGATACTTATTTAGTAAGACCTACGTTTCTGTTCTTTAAATGCATGCTGCTGGAAAAAAAATGTAATTATTATGTTATGAAAGCTGCCAGATGTTGAAAATTAAGGAAGTTTATGTCCCGTTCTCCCCGTAGTGGTTTAACATTGGGATATTCCGACTAAATCAACATTGGACAACCCTAGCATTAACGTTAGCTTATATTGAATTAGAATTTAAACAATGCTTCGTATACTGTGTGCTAAATTTTAGAGGTTCTGGGGCCTATTGATCATTCATCGTCATTTTATGGTTATTGTACATTGTGTTATCTTAACAATAAGGGGATAGGTTGGTTGGAATTACGACCTTTTAACAGACTCTATGTAATACAGAAGTGCAGTACTTAACACTTAAGATATAAATTGTATCTGATTGTGTAGATAAATCTTTAAACATTCACTTTCACATCCTTTTACAGATAGTAGTAGTCGCTGTGGTCAAAATTCGACCATAACTAATTTAAATTATGACTTTAACAATAAACAAAACAGTATACATATATGCGTGTGTGTCAAATACATGGTAGAGTGTGTAATGTTTTTTTTAAATTGTTTTATTGTATTTTTTTATGCATAATTAAAAAAAATTGTATTCTGCACTCCTTCCTATATAAACTATAAGTGTGCGAAATTTCATAGTCCTCCGTCCACGCAATTTTCGTAAAAATGGGTACATAGTTATTGCTTCACGTATTATACTCACACAACATAGAACATGTCGCTAAAACCTGTGTTGTGTAATATTTAATGCAATAAGGATTTTACAAACAAAAAAAAACAAACATATCCTATTATACACCTTATACATACTACTCTAACATGCACGTGATTTCGCCCTGGATGAAAACAATATTTCGATAAAAAAAAACGGGTTGCACTCCGAGAGTGACGGCAGAAGTGAAAACTTGAACATTAACGTTGTGCATTTTTGAATATTTTGGAATGGTTAGGGAATAATTTAGCACGAATTGCTTTATTTATCAGTATAAAAGTACTATCATATATGTGGCAAAATACAATATTCATTTATTGCGCTATCTACAACAAACATGACAATTTATATTACATTAAAAATAAACTGCAGGAAGGCCTAACTTTTCGCCGCGCGGTAGAAAGAGAGCGGGATATTACTTCCTATCCTACGCCGCGCCGGCGCTCTACTCTCCCTCCGTCTTACGAATTTTCGATCAGGTCACTTGTCCTGACGCGAGTTTAACATTTTTTACCCATCCCAAAAAGTGCACAACGCCACTAAAGAAGTTTTCACTTCAAAAGTATCCTATGTGCCAATCCAGAACATATTCTCTCTATGTATCCCAAATTTCAACCAAATCCGTCCAGCCGCTTACTCGTAAAATAGCCACAAATATCCAATAATTCTCACAAATATGTAAATATTACAGGGTAAGATTAATATTTTGACGTGACAACGTCTTATAATTCGATGGAGCCGTGCAGCCGGCTCCATCGAATTATAAGACGTTGTACGAAAAAACATGACTCATGCGGCGTTACCTCGCTCTGAGGCGTTCCATTAAAATTTTATTTTGAAATATGCAAACATTCCATCAGTATTTTCTTATGACGTTGTCACGTTCAACTATCGTCAGTAAACCGACTTTATAGACAACCGATTTTATTTTTTAGTAATGGCCACTCCATACAAAAATGGCGCTTTTGCATGTAGTAGCCAAATGACGTCTGTACACGTGCCTATGTTTGAGTGACGTTCTCTAGGGCTGACATTATTCAATTATTAATCGGACATGTAAGGGGGTGTAAGTGGTTCATCAACATCTTTAAACCAAAGTCAATCTTACCTGCACGGGGTACACCCTGCTGACTGACAGACGAGGCTCTGACGAAAAGAGAGGTAGTATTTTTTAGGCAGCCCGACTGACGATGTACCACCACCTCACAGAATACCGCAGTCAAATAACAATTTCCTTGAGGGTTGTTGTGTTCCTGCGAGTGAGTGAGGTCACCAGAGAGGATGGAGTTGCTGCGTTGGCAGCGGGGATGGCAGCGCGCGAGCGATATTTAATGTTGCGAGCATTAATATGGTTACGGTAACCGCTTCACATCAGGTGGGCGTAGTGAAGAAAAAAAAAACGTGTGACACTCGGGGACTGCCGCGGTAAATCCATCCATCCACTCATCCATCCACCCATCCACCCATCCACCCATCCATCCACCCATCCATCCATCCATCCACCCATCCATCCATCCACCCATTCACCCATCCATCCACCCATCCATTTTTAGGGTTCCGTACCTCAAAAGGAAAAACGGAACCCTTATAAGATCACTTTGTTGTCCGTCTGTCTGTCTGTCTGTCTGTCTGCCTGTCTGTCTGTCTGTCTGTCTGTCAAGAATTTCTATGTCGAGAATGCGTGGAGGTATCAAGCTGAAATTTGAACTGTATACTCAGGTCTACGGTCCCATGAAGTTGTAAAAAAATCAAACAGCTAAGTTTACGTAGAAAAAAGTTACGGCCGTTTATTCAGCAAAAAACGCATATTTCGACACACTCAAGGGAATCAAAACCTATAGGGTACTTCCCGTTGACCTAGAACTATGAAATTTGGCAAATAACATCGTTATAGACTACAAGTACAGGAATAAATCTCAAAACTATACATTTGTAAATAGATCTTAAAAAATAGGGGGTCTATATTTTTATAGGGTGTCGAAATTTCAAATTGAAACTACTAGTTCAAATGGGTTATCATATGAAAGGGCTTGATGTACACATTGCAAAATATATTTTATTTAATTTTTTCGACGCATTATTTCTTATATAAAATGAAAAATATCAAATTTAATAATGATACTACGTACCTACGGAACCCTCGGTGGGCGAGTCCGACTCGCACTTGTCCGGTTTTTTTTTACTTTCCATGTGTTGAGACATCCATCCACTGCACAAATAACTCTCATCTTTTACATACTCGCATATTATTTCAAACTGAATGGAGAATAAAATACAAGCGACGTCAATTCGTACGTTGTGGCTTTCCTTGCGAACGGTTCCAAATCGGTTCCATAGGGGAGGTGAGGTCGACTAGTGAGAGCGGCAGAGAGTGTCCATACTGTACGTTAGTACTATTACTTATACTGTGGTAATGGCTTGACATGACTGGACATTTAGTAATGTCTAGAAAAAAAAAATATATATATTCTTGGACAAATTACACAACGCTTCTAGTTCCAAACTAAGCAAAGCTTGTACTATGGGTACTGGATAACTAAATAAATAAATATTGTCAGACAAATTACACAGCGCCATCTAGCCCCAAAGTAAACGAAGCTTGTGTTATGGGTACTAGACAACTGATAAACATACGTAAATACATTTTTTTTGTAAATACATACGTATAATACATAGAAAACACCCAGACCAAGACAAACAGACATGTTTATGCACACAAATGTTTGTCCTGTGTGGGAATCGAACCCACGAGCGTTGGTGTCGAAGCCGCGTCATTGACCGCTACGCCACCGAGCTCTGATGAATTACTTAAATACTTTTTTTTTGTAAATACATACATACAATATATAGAAAACACCCAGACCAAGACAAACAGACATGTCCATGCACACAAATGTTTGTCTCGTGCGGGGATCGAACCCGCGACCTTGGGGTCAAAGTGGCCATTGCTAGCCATTCGAACACCAGGCTCGTCGAATATATCATTACATCGAAGTTTACGCATGCCACCTGGTAATTGGCGATTTACCACAGTACGTTCTTTAACCCATATTCTGCCACGTACAGTAAAATTGTGGTATCTTTCTTCCTTCATTTCCCTGAAAAGGCTGGCAACGGACCAGTGCCCTTTTACTGTTGCTGATATCAATGCTGTGCTGACTGCTTACCATCAGGTGGCTCACATGCTCGTTTGTTTCTATATAAAATATATAAAAAAAACGTACTCCATAAAATTTTTGCTTTGATCTGTAAGTAGACTACCTAACTATAAATAAAGCAGCTAAAATTATCGTTTATGGGTTTGTAATAACGCCATAGACGTCGAGTTTCTAAAAGCGATGTCATGTCGCCATTCAATTCACGGGGCGGAAATTGCGATTGCCTGGCAACACCGACCGTTTGTTTTCTGTAGTGGTGTTGTTGGTAGAGACGATTCCTGTCGAGAACTAAGATTGCTGTTCATTTGAGAATCCAGAACTTGAAAAGTCCGACAGTTTCCATTAGTTACATTTTATTACGACGAACTCGGTGGTCGGCGGACGAGGCGGGTGGTGGTTAGCAATGGCCACTTTGACTCCGAAGTCGCGGGTTCGATCCCCACACAGGGCAAATATTTATGTGCATGTACATGTCTGTTTGTCTTGGTCTGGGTGTTTTCTATGTATTACATGTATGTATTTACAAAATAACAAAACGTATTAAGGTATAATATCAGTTATCTAGTACCCATAGTACAACCTTTGCTTAGTTTGGGACTAGATGGCCGCGTGTAATTTGTCCAGGAATATTTATTTATTCTTTGATTTCTACCGGACTGCAGAAGAGTGAAGGGCAGGTAATATTTTCGAGAGTAATGTGTATTTCTTTAGCATGCTCTACAGCCTAAACCGTTTGATGAATTTAAATATATGAGTAGTCTTTAGAATCATCTTAGCTATTAAGTACTATTACTTATACTGTGCTATTAATGTGATCTAGGGAAAAGATGTAACATTGTTACAATACCTATGGCGTTAGTGAAAAACTCAACTAGGTCAACTACTCCGACATTGCTTCGTTGTTTTAATCTATATACTTACATATTAGTAACTAGCTTCTAAACGCGGCCTCGTCACGCGTGAATACAGTACCTGAATAAAAAAAACGTATGTGTTAAGCCAGAACGTATTCCATGTGTATGCCAAAATCGGTTCAACGGTTTACCCGTGATATAGACAATTCAGTTAAGGTCATCAGTGCAGTGCCACTTATGTTTAACCAAGAGCGGTGGGGGGGGGGGGGCATCCCCCCCCCCCTGCTGCTTATGTGCCTAGAAAAAACCCTAATAATTGACAGAGCGAGGGGCTTGTCTTCTTCTATATGACCCTCTGACTCGAAGCTTGGATCCGCTCTTGCATTTAACATTGGATAAACTATGTATTTATTATGTTATTAAAAAAAAAGTTCATTTATTCTGTAGCCCTAATCATTTTCTACATAGTTTTAACACAAAAAACATAAAAAGAAATGCAGCTGAATTGAGAACCTTCTCCTTTTTTGGAGTCGGTTAAAAATAATAATAAATGCGTATTTTAGTCAAAATTAAATGTGACACTTAAGACCCTTAACTGTACATCCTCATAAACTATACATTTATAATATTAGTACGATAATTTCTACTTTAATAAAATATATTTTCTATCATTAGACGAATGATATCTACTCTCAAAAGTTTGTACATATAAGATTAAACAAGATCTTAATAACTTATTTAATACTGTTACTGATCCTATATTCAGTCGTAAACAAGTTGTTTAATAAATTAAATGGTTACGCCGTAGGTCCATAAATCATGAAGACACAGAAATGTTACGAAACCCTAAAGCCTCACCGAAGTGGCCAGTAATTGACTGCATCAATAAGCCGTCGTTTGCGGACGCCCTGGCATTTGACACTCAACTCGCATACTAATGGATTGAATGAACCATCTATTAGAGTGACGATCATTCGAACTAACACGATATATTCACATTCAAGACTATGTTGTTAACAAAGTAGTAAAAACATACGATACCGTGTAGGAATCCTACTTCTGATGTCAATTATAATTTAGATCTATGTTATGCTTATGCTTATAGTCACCTCTAAATCGAATAGATACATATACTAGTAAAAAATAACGCAATCGCTATATTCACATTCAAAATGTTTTAGGTATACAAAGTATAAAGTGAAATACTATTTATTGTACGTGTCCCACTTCTGATGTCGATTATAATATAGTATTGTCATGTTTGAGCCACCTCTCCTACGTTCAATAGATACATAAATATGTATAGTAAAAAATAATGCAATTGATATATTCACATTCAAAAGGTGTAATGCGGGCTCTACATCAGTGCTGTGAAATTATGCCGTGATTTCGCGCCGTGATTTCACGGCAGAACTTGTGCCCCTCTACATTCACGGGTCACACATTCGTGAGTGAAACCTGCTGCGAAATGGATGTGGAAGCTGTGGCTGCAATAAGTTTGTTTTGCTGTAGCAACATATAATTATTTGTCCATAAAAAAAAAGAAAATAATTAGAAATCGTCGGGGAAGAAGAGGATGACTGAAATTGTAATGACTTGTACGTATCGGTAGTCAGGAGTAAACTGGCGCCGCCCCGCGCCGCCGTGAATGTGGATGTGTACGCGTGAACACTGCGCGAACGTTTGCGTTTCGTTCGCGTCGCCTTTGTCGCGGGACAAACTACCGACTCCGATCGGGGAACGCCCGTGAACCTAGAGAAAACCGTCCACATTTACGTTCACGCCTGTTCGCGGAGCTACGCGGCACAGATGTAGAGCCCGCATTAGATATACAAAGTATAAAGTGAAATACTGTTTATTGTACGTGTAAATATCCCACATCTGATATCGATTAGAATGTATAGTGTTGTCATGTTTGAGCCACCTCTCCTACGTCGAATAGATACATAAACCTATTTAGTAACCAAAAAACAATGCAAAAATATAGAAAGTTATAATGAAACGTATCTAAAATTTGAAAATATAGTCAATGACTTCATAGATGATGTTTTGTCTAACTGTTAAGTAATATAGTCATCGCAGTAGCATCGGACTGATCCGACTTACATATGTTATTGTTTATAAATGACTACTGCAATACTTTTGATTGCAATTTAATTATAATAACATAATATTGTCATATCATTCTAAAGACGTTTGTCTACGCGTAAGTATGTAGTAAATACAGTAATATTTCCGTGTCTCCGTCTAACAATTTTTCCACTAAAATATTATGCGTAACAGGTATTTCATAAGCGCGGTGAAAGTGTAACCTGCTTGCCAAGTTTTTCTACTGTCGTTGATATTCAACCGACGCCCACCCTTTTAGAATGGGCGAGGTGGTCAGAATACTTTTTAAGCCAACACTATTCTTAAAGTATGTTAAAGGAATAGTAAATATATTCGTATGGTAATTAAAATGTTGGTGGCAATGTTTATTTGCATGCAAGTTAGATAATTTTAAAATTTATCTTTTACTGAAACAGATGTTCAGTAAAAGATAAATTTTACACACTATTTCAGAGGCCGTCGGTCCCGGCTGTTGTGGTTAGATGACCGTCGTTAAGGCAAGTCAGTGGCCTTTAGGCGCCTAGAAAATATTGCATCCGCCAACTCGCAGTTAAGTAATCTAAAACCCATTCGATTGAGGGGAGACCCGTATCCCAGCAGTGGGATGATTATGGGTTGATGCCATATCTATATATGCTGCGTAAGATCGTATTAAACCAATATCTAATTTCATTAAGACTAAATTCATCAAAATATTTCCAGATCCATTCGTCTAAAACAATGTGAATTTGAATTTGTTCCCACGGAATAATAATTTTGTAACTTGAAACTCCTCGGAAACACGTTTATTAGGACCTTGATAATGAGCCTGCGGCAAGAACATGATAATAATTGTGTGATAGAATAGTTATTCCAATGAAATGTCAGCCCAACAACAGGTGGCAAATGAAATATGCTTGAAATATAATTTGAATTACTTACGCCGTCTTCTCAAGTTATGTTTTACCATGGCATAGATAACAAGTTTGCTTGGCTGGCAGTTTATGGACTGTAAGGAAACTTTGTTGAAAAGCCAGGGTTAAAGTGGGTCGGATTGTATTGACGGACGTAAACGTAAACAGATTATTTTGATAGGTCTATTGTCAGCGCAAACATTTGTATATTTTCTGGCTTTCTGATTTTTGTTGTTTTCTTGGGTGTTTAGTAATGCTATTTAGTCTCTGGTTTATATTTATCTAATTCCAACTAGCGTTTTCTATTTTGAGGTGATAACATCTTATAAATCGCTGCACTCACGAAAAAGCATGACTCATTGTCACGTTCCGCCTGAGCCGAGCATGCAAGCGAGCGCGCGGAATAAGCGATAGAGAGGCACGATCGGCCTAAGCGTTCAGTTTGACGCATCTATTTCTCTTCCACTCCATCGGCCGATGTTTTCTTATGACGTTATCACGTAAAATTATCGTCCGTAAACCGGCTTTACAGACAACCATTTATTTTTTATATATGAGCGGGGTTAAACGAGTATGTGAGTCCCCCATGAAGATCAGCAACATCAAGGGGTCGCCGATCCGTTGCCAGCCTATACTCCTTCCTTTTTTTCTGGTGACCTGACCTCATTCACTCGCAGGAACAGAACAACCCTCAAGGGAAATGTTATTTGGCTGCGGTATGCTATGAGGTGGAGGTACTCGTACTTCCCTAGTCGGACAGCTTAAAAAATACGCAATGCCCTACCTCTCTTAAACGTGATATTATTTATGTGTTTTTAATTCTCTATCATTATTTATGATTCCCAAGCTTGTTTCAAAGATTTCAAAGCCACTTATTACATACTAGATGATGCCTGCGACTTCGTTCGCGTGTACTTAATGATTCCGGCGTATTAATAAAAATACGAACTAATGTAGATACGTAAGAAAATACTTGTTATACGTTAAAAGATATATTTTTTTATTTAATATTGTAACCATAGTTAAAAAAAAAAAGAAAAATTAAGGGAGTCTTTCCTTCGGGAGCTAATATAAAAAGACCTGAAGCGTTACAACTCTCGAGAAAGTCACGTAAAGTTGGCCATGCGAAAAACAACCAGTCCTAAGCTTGACCAGCGAATTTTAGTGATTTCTTGATTGTCATAGCAAAGCAAGTGGTCACAAACGTGGTCTCAAACGATTAGACAGCAATCCTGAAACACCTTCGCTTCACAGTTTCATGTCACAGAGCATGTCGGTGTTTCAATTCTGTTCCGCCTAGTAGTAATGTGGCTGCAATACCTGGCGATGCTGCTGCGAGATGTTATTTTGGCGCCTGATTTCAGCGTGGATTGCTCTCGTCAGGTATGTTTTCCAGTCCCTCCTGGAGCATCTAAGAAAAACAGTTTCCCCTCGTTACTTAAAACACTTTCCACCACCAAATCAAATAAACTCTGATCTTGCTAAATAGCGTCCCGCAAATGCACGTAGGTAGTCAACTGGTTTGTGCGAATATATACCAATCGTTCCATTTCAATTTTAGCGTACACACACGTCTATAATAAACTGACTAAATAGACCACGTTACCTTTGTAAATAAAATAAAACGATTGCGTCTAACTTGTAGCAGGTAAGAATAAAGTAGCACCCTGCGGTTTTTTTTTTCGATACATTCAATATTTTGTTAATCTATTATTATTGTTATTTTAAGTAACTTTTTTAGTTCTATTTGCTATTATAGCGTGTTTTTTTTACTTTTTTTTTAAACTATAATTTATTGTAAACACGTGTTGTTTATGCCGTGCCCTGCCGTGGGGTACCGGCAGAGCAGAATAGTACCTCCCTCTAGTACCAGGTGTCGTAAGAACCGACTGAGGTACAACGGAACCGACTGATGGCGGTATAACCATCCAAAACAAACGTAGCTCAAATGGCACAGGGCAGGGATGGGCAGCAGCATCCCTGTTGCAAAGTTACGTTTCTGCGATCGCCACCACGCCTGCCCAGCGTGGCGATTATGGGCAAATCCCCCCCCATGAAAAATCTAAATAGGACCAGGCCCCCAGTCCCCGGCAGCTCCGCTAGTCCTGGCTCCGGTAGCGGCCAGGGAAACGACGGAGCAGGGGGTGCTAAGAATCCCCGGCAGAGACCCGGCTACCACCCCAACAGACGACTGGCCCTGGTAACACACAACGTACGCACGATGAGGACTGACGAGAAGATTGTTGAGCTGGAGGAAGAGTTGAGATGGATGCGATGGGATATTGTGGGGTTGTCCGAAGTCCGTAGAGAGGGAGAGGACACGATAACCCTACAATCCGGCAATCTCCTCTTCTACCGGGAAGGTGACCAACAGTCCCAAGGTGGTGTCGGATTTCTCGTCCACAAGGCCCTTATTAACAACGTTATTACCATCGAAAGCGTGTCGAGCAGGGTTGTATACCTAATACTCAGAATATCTGAGAGATATTCGATGAAGGTCATTCAGGTATACGCACCGACCTCGTCACGCCCAGATGATGAAGTGGAGTCTATGTATGAGGACGTAAGTCGAGCCATACATACGACCAAGACCCACTTCACCGTTGTTATGGGGGACTTCAACGCCAAGTTGGGCAAGAAAAGCGATGATGAGTTGAGAGTGGGGCAATTTGGATATGGACAACGGAACCCTAGGGGACAGAGGCTGGCCGACTTTCTGGAGAAAGAGGGACTCTTCATGATGAACTCTTTCTTCCAGAAGCCGCCTCACAGGAAATGGACCTGGATAAGTCCCGATGGTTCCACGAGAAATGAGATCGATTTCATCATGACCAGCGAGAAGCGAATATTCAATGATGTTTCCGTGATCCACAGGGTGAAAACCGGTAGCGATCACAGGATGGTAAGAGGCACATTGAATATTAACGTTAAACTCGAAAGGTCCCGCTTGGTGAAGTCCACGCTCCGACCTACTCGTGTCGATATCCAAAACCCCGAGAACTTTCAGCTCGAACTCTCTAATCGCTTTGATTGCCTGGAGAACTTAGCATCAGTGGACGAGATTAACAACAGGCTCGTAGAAACTGTCCAAACGGTAGGTTCTAAGTTCTTTAGACCCCGCCGTTCAAATAGACCTCAGAAACTTTCCGATCACACTCTAAGCCTCATGGCTGAACGACGCTCGCTGAGACTGCAGTCTTCCTATGACGCACAGTCATACAGGCTGCTCAATAGACAGATCTCGAAATCCTTGCGGCACGATATACGTCTCTTTAATAGGAAATATATTAAAGAGACGATAGAGCGGAACAAAGGCTCCAAAGTGTTTGCAAGGAATCTGTCTATAGGGCAAAGCCAATTGACCAAACTGAAGAGAGAAGATGGCAGTATAGCGTCGACCAAGGCCGAGGTATTGGAGGAGATCGAAAGGTTCTATGGACAGTTATACGCTTCCGTTGCCAAGTCTGCTAACAGCGCGGCCAAAGACCCAAGAGCCAAGCTGACCCGACACTTCACCGAGGATATTCCGGACATCAGCCTGTACGAGATTCGAATGGCCCTGAATCAGCTTAAAAACAACAAGGCGCCGGGTGATGACGGAATCACATCAGAGCTTCTGAAAGCGGGTGGAACACCGGTACTAAAAGTCCTTCAGAAGCTCTTTAACACCGTCGTCCTCGAGGGCATAACGCCTGAAGCATGGAACAGAAGCGTGGTGGTGCTGTTCTTTAAGAAAGGCGACAACACCTTATTAAAGAACTATAGACCCATCTCGCTTCTGAGCCATGTTTATAAGCTGTTTTCAAGGGTCATTACGAACCGTCTCGAGCGCAGGCTTGATGACTTCCAGCCTTCCGAACAAGCCGGTTTCCGAAGAGGCTTCAGTACCATAGACCACATCCACACGCTGCGGCAGGTTATACAGAAGACCGAAGAGTATAACTTGCCACTTTGCTTAGCGTTTGTGGACTATGAGAAAGCCTTTGATTCGGTCGAGACATGGGCTGTGCTTGAGTCTCTCCAGCGATGCCGTATTGACTATCGGTATATCGAAGTGTTGAAGTGTTTGTATAATAACGCCACTATGTCGGTCCGAGTACAGGAACAGAGCTCGAAGGCGATCCCTTTGAATAGAGGCGTAAGACAGGGAGACGTGATATCTCCGAAACTGTTTACGGCCGCTTTGGAGAACGCCTTCAAGCTCCTGGAATGGAAAGGATTCGGCATCAATGTTAACGGCGAATACATCACTCACCTTCGGTTTGCCGACGATATCGTGGTCATGGCAAATTCGATGGAAGATCTCAGCACGATGCTCGAAGGCCTCAATCGAGTTTCTCAACAAGTGGGTCTTAAAATGAACAAGGACAAGACGAAGTTAATGTGTAATGCCCATGTTGTACCCACTCCAATATCTGTTGAGAGCTCGGTTCTTGAAGTTGTTGACTCGTACGTCTACCTAGGACAAGTAGTCCAGTTAGGTAGGTCCAACTTCAAGAAAGAGGTCAGTCGCCGAATCCAACTCGGCTGGGCAGCGTTCGGAAAATTGCGTGATGTCTTCTCGTCCGACATACCGCAGTGCCTCAAGTCGAAAGTCTTCGACCAGTGTGTGTTACCAGCGATGACTTACGGCACTGAAACGTGGTCCCTCACTATGGGCCTTATGAACAAGCTCAAAGTAGCCCAACGAGCTATGGAGAGGGCTATGCTCGGAGTCTCTCTGCGAGATCGAATCAGAAATGAGGAGATCCGTAGAAGAACCAAGGTTACCGACGTAGCCCAGCGGATTAGCAAGTTGAAGTGGCAGTGGGCAGGGCACATAGCACGGAGGACGGATGACCGATGGGGTCGAAAAGTTCTCGAGTGGAGACCACGTACCGGCAAGCGCAGCGTAGGACGTCCACCCACAAGGTGGACAGACGACCTCATTAAGACCGTGGGATCGCGCTGGATGCAAGCCGCTTCCAACCGGTCTTATTGGAGATCTAGAGGGGAGGCCTATGTCCAGCAGTGGACTTTCAATGGCTGAGATGATGATGATGATGTTGTTTATGCAAATAAATTTGACTTTGTTCTGCATCAGGTGTTCCAAATCTTGGATTTTTATACCTCAACAAAAAATCCTCATCAGGATGAACAACTTTTGCTAAGGAGTCATTTTTAAATTTCTTATAGTTTACCTGAACCGTTAAGGTTCTGCATCAGGTGTTCCAAATCTTGCATTTTTATACCTCATTAAAAAATGGTCATCAGATTGAACAACTTTTGCTAAAGCGTCATTTTTATATTTCTTATAGTTTACCTGAACCATTATGGTTCTGCATCAGGTGTTCCAAATCTTGGATTTTTATACCTCAACAGAAAATGCTCATCAGGCTGAACAACGTTTGCTAAGGTGTCATTTTTATATTTCTTATAGTTTGCCTGGACCATTAAGGTTCTGCATCAGGTGTTCCAAATCTTGGATTTTTATACCTCAACAGAAAATGCTCATCAGGCTGAACAACTTTTGCTAACGCGTCATTTTTATATCTCTTATAGTTTACCTGAACCATTATGGTGCCGCATCAGGTGTTCCACTTTCCAAAATCAATTATACCCTATATTTTGCCCAGGCTTAACAGCTATATAACAAAACAAATTTCATTCGAATCCGTCCAGTACTTCCAGAGATTAGCGTGTACAAACAGACAAACAGACATACAGACAAACAGACAAACAGACAAACAGACAAACAGACAAACAGACAAACAGACAGACTTTTTTTTTTAAATTATTACTCTATTACTATATCTCCATCGCCTCCAATTGTTTTTTTGTAAATATATTCAATGTACAGACACATTATTTTTACTGTTTTATTATATGTATATAGATTATGCATCATTGGTTGCGATTATTGAGTCAGATTTAATGAGTCTATTATGAATTCTGCATACGTGTGAATGTTCGTTTTATTTCTGTATTCCTTAATGACCGCTGGTTGACTTAATAGCGCATGATAGCAGGTGTAAGTAGGGGCTGGGTAAATTCTTCCGTGTCCATTGGATATTAATATTAGCTTTGTCATATCTGGGGTCGACAACCTCAAAAAAGTGGCTCGTAGCGGTTGAAAGCGGAAAGCGGAGGATCGCATATGGTGGAAAGCATCCAGCAGTGGGTAGGTACAGGTTGATAATGACGATGATCTGGGGCCGATATGACAATATTTTTCTAGGCTTCCTAAGAAATACCACTAAGTATAAAAACAAGATGTTTATATCATAAAAATATATGTTAGGTGTACTTATAAAAAATATCAGTAGGAAAATTCGGCTTTCTTTTTCTACCAGACAAATATACATGTGTGCCTACAATACAAGGAGTATTACCCACGTGTTGGCATCTCCGCTGCAAACGTAACATTTCCTCACGTCTGATGACCTCACTCACTCTCAAGAACAAACAAATTTTAAGGCTATTGTTATTTGTTCGTGGTTTTCTTTAAGGCGGAGGCACTTGCTCAGTCGGGCTCAAAAACTCGCTTTTTATTATATGTACCTATTACGTCTGGTTGCAAACAAGCGTACGACCTGCCTGATGTGAGGCGGTTATCGTAGTCATATATACTATTGCAACATAAAATATCGCTCGCGCGACACTCCTGCAGCTAACACAGTAACGCCTTACTTTTAAAATTTTGGTATCGTATTACAATTAACGTCGATGTAAAATTATATTACTATTCAGTACACTTCTTCGTGGCCTCATACCTACAAATGCAGAAGGCCAATCCTTATTAATTCATGAACATAAGAGGAAACGAATATCAATTATATATAGAAAACAACGCTAGCGATGACTTTGTTGATATAACGTCTCTTTCTAAGGTTATATAGGAAAATGAACTCAAGATTAAAACGAGTCGCATACCTACACAAAAGCTATGTAATCACTTGGGGGCCTAGTTGAAGTGAAAATCTGAAGATTCGGGTGAAAGTTCAGATTTTTTCTAATACGGTCATTTTTCTAAGACGGAGCTGTAGGGTTTTACATCCAACAGAGTTTGTAAGGTGGAGGAGGTACTCAATCACTACCCAGCAAATCGCGGGCAACAAAAAATCTGAATAATGAATAAGAAGGTTTTTTTCGAGATAAAGTTCTTATCACTCTTTGTACCCCAAACCATCCCCGTATTCCTTTCGACGTGAAAGAACATACAAACACACTTTTACTTTTATAGTATTATAGTATGGACATTAATGTTTATATAACACGTAGTACTATTACTTATACTGTGATAACACAGTAAACATGGAATATTGGCAATTGTTTTCACATTTCCGTAATATTTTAAGAAAAATCAGAATCACATAATATTTTAAGAAAAATCAGAACTATCCGTCGAAACTTCTGATTCGGATCATTTCGGAGTAATCCCCTCGAAATTTTGTCAACAAGACAAGACGCATTCATGCACACAAATGTTTGTCTGGTAGTATAGATGCCGCAACCGCCATCCTAGTTGTTTAATGCTTTGAATCAGTTCAGTCAGTAAATCATACAGCTTTACATTTTTTAAATACGTAGGTAGCATTCAGATTTATTGTATCTATATTTATTATTGACGTTAGTGAACAAGGGGGAGGTGGGTTGTGTCATGGGAGACGTGATACTCCTGATCTACTATGATGGGTCTAGGAAAAACCCTAAGAATTGACCGAGCGAACGTAGCGAGCGAGAGGTTTTTCTTCTGTATGGCCCCCCTGACACTTGTAGTCTCTCTCTCTTCGAGTTCGAAGGCTGGATCCGCTCTAATAGTCAGCAAATATACTCTCCCGTTTACAGAGTAGGCAACTAACTATTACTGAGTAGGTATGAGAAATAGAAAAAAATCGATTTCGGAACGAATTTGTTTATTAAACAAAATTATGTTCAAACTAACCTAAAAACGTTCCGCAACTTTAAATATTTATTTCTAAAGATTGTTATGATAACGGAAAACGTGTGAAGGACGAGCCACCAGAAATAGTTTTTGATCGGAATCCGACTGTTTTACTGTTCGTGTTAATATACGTTACAAACTAGACAAGCAATTACGAACGTATTGAAAAAAAAAAATAGTACAGTGCTTGCACTAAGTAATTACCATTATTACTGAATGAAGACATCCCTTGATATTATGACTAAAACCACGGGAATTATCGCGATCATGCATGTAAGGTATTCTTACATACCATTATTATTGCTTGACGTTTCGACCAGGTTGTACCGGTCGTGGTCACTGGCTGACTGTTTTCATTCCCGTGTTTACGAATCATGTACCGCAAAAGTTGAAAAGTTATTAAAGAAAACAACATTACATGACTTAATGTTTTGTTTGTCACGTTGAGCTGTTTTCCTCAACTAGGTAGCTATGTAGGCTGATTTGATTTGTGTGTAGGGAAAATGAATCTTAAGGTTTAACTTTGGTAACTTTGTTTGACTATTTACCACAGGCTGCACAATATTAAATACTCTTTGCCGAAACTTTTACTTGATTTTGATTGGATCTGGCAGAACGTATTTTCATTTAATAGGGTCCTATTTACAAAAAAATGCAGCAGCAAATAGCAGCAGGTTTACAAAAAAATGTATTTAAGTACATATATCAGTTATCTAGTAGGTTAGGTACCCATAGTACATGCATTGCTTAATTTGGCTTGGATAGCGTTGTGTAATTTATCTTAATTAATAAAATATTTATTTACGTTACTTCTTGCCAGTTGAGGCAGAAATAATTGTTTATCAAGATATGAAATTAGTGATTTACCCAGATGAAAATACAACTATTATGTATTAGAATTACGTAAACGAAATTAAAAGTAGATAGTGGATACATTACGAAGTGGTCGGTTACACAAAAATTTGTTGAATTCTGACAATTAACGCGTTCGAGCTTTGCCTCTATTACGTAAAACGTAATTTGTGGCTGTAAAATTAGACGGATTCTTTTCATATACGTCCGCCAAATTAATTAGCGGTTAATAAAATGATTTATGCATCTGTTGTTCGATAATCGCATTACTTAATTACCTAAGTGTTCTTTATAAAGAGGGAAACGCGAAACATTAACTTTCAGGAAATACTTTGAATTTAACAAAAACTGATTATGATAGTTTGGTGTTCATTGTTTGGAAGTTACTGACGAACTACTACTAACTAACCTGCAACGAAGCTATTGCAAACTTCAAATAGAACTCGCTAAGGAGTGTCTTTTTAAAACTTTTATTTTGAACTCCAATGTAAATATAATGCAAACTGTTTTAATTCTCATACTTTAGACGCTAAAACAACATAATAATCTGATTAAAGAGAAACTGTTACTCTCTTACGGGTAAACGGCTGAACAAATTTGGACGAAATTTGGTATACTTATAGAATATATTCTGGAATAACACATATAATACTTTTTATCTATGTACTGTGTTCATGTGGGGCCAAGCAGCGTGTCGAACTGACTGCAGGAGCTAGTCAGTAAATAAATTAAATGTACCCAAATTTCGTCCAAAGTAATAAACATACATCCTCACAAACTTTCACATTTATACAATTAGCAGGAAGGATGTAATTCGTTGAAACCTAATATAATAATAATAATTAATAATATTATTTTCATAATTTCAACTCTAGAATTTATAAATATTATATGGATGTTAATTAAACAGACTTAGGTCATAGACTCCGGGGTACTTTGTAACGTTACAAGGAAAACAAAAGGTTAATATAAGAAGTTATATTACAACTTATAGCTTTGTATAATATACCAATAACACGGTACAATTAATAATACTACGTACTTATAGAATACATTATGCTGTCTCTACTTTTTAGGGTTCCGAACCTCAAAAGGAAAAACGGAACCCTTATAAGATCACTTTGTTGTCCGTCTGTCTGTCTGTCTGTCTGTCTGTCTGTCTGTCTGTCTGTCTGTCTGTCTGTCTGTCTGTCAAGAATTTCTATGTCGAGAATGCGTGGAGGTATCAAGCTGAAATTTGAACTGTATACTCAGGTCTACGGTCCCATGAAGTTAAAAAAAAATCAAACTGCTAAGTTTACGTAGAAAAAAGTTACGGCCGTTTATTCAGCAAAAAACGCATATTTCGACACACTCAAAGGAATCAAAACCTATAGGGTACTTCCCGTTGACCTAGAACTATGAAATTTGGCAAGTAACATCGTTATAGACTACAAGTACAGGAATAAATCTCAAAACTGTACATTTGTAAATAGATCTTAAAAAATAGGGGGTCTATATTTTTTATAGGGTGTCGAAATTTCAAATTAAAACTACTAGTTCAAATGGGGTATCATACGAAAGGGCTTGATGTACACATTGCAAAATATATTTTATTTATTTTTTTCGACGCATTATTTCTTATTTATAATGAAAAATATCAAATTTAATAATGATACTACGTACCTACGGAACCCTCGGTGGGCGAGTCCGACTCGCACTTGTCCGGTTTTTTTTTTATATGGGAGGCAAACGAGCATGTGGGTTAAAGCAATCACCATCGCACATCAGCAAAACCAAGGGGTCGCCGATCCGTTGCCAGCCTTTTAAGGAAAATAAAGATTCTGTTCTTGAAGGCTCCCATGTCGTAATTGTTCGGAAATACCGCTGAGGGAAGTTGATTCCACAGTTTCACCGTTCGTGGTATATAGCCGACGAACTACCTCTATTTGTTAAACCTTTGTACTTCAGAATAAAATAATATATTACATCCACTTTATATAGGAGAATACATTTGCACACTTGTACTTAATGTCAGTCGGTCGATCGGTTCCATTATTCACTATATTAGTAGTTCTCGTACGCATTTAGTTTCGTAACGCGATAGTGCGAGATACTCGTAATTGGCAGACATTATCATAGGCTCTGTTGGTTTTATTAGGCAACCGACACGCGAAATTCAAGTTTTCGACAACATGATTAAAATGTACATTTCGTAACAAACAGGATTTATGTTTTAAGAGTGTTTATACTGCAACTATGCGCTCGTGTGCAACCTACACGGCCTTAACATATTTTTCAGTCACTTAGCATTTATAATTTTTCACATTAGGTTTATTTGGCGAAATTTTTTCAAAGCAGCTTCAGGTTGTCATCAATAAATTTAAATTCGAGTTGAAAAAAATCGTTTAGTGCTAGATAGCCCATTCATAGAAAATAGAATTAATAGAAAGGCAAATTACGACCAATAAGAACGGATACCTACCAATGAAAAATGTTGCTAAAACGGGGAAAAATTATTCCATTTCGTTGCATACGCTGCTTAAACGGTTACAGTTACGCAACACTCATGTATGACGCAGTTGTTCCTCTTAAAAATCCTATGACCTTTTCAATTTTATTCCTACGCTTCAATCTCAACCCTCTCTCTCTCAAAAAGACGAAGTTACGATATTCGATATACTTATTATTATATTACCTTGTGTAGCGTTAAATAAACGCTACTTTATTTAACGCTACACTTGGTATTTTAGCTGTCTACAAACTACTTCAAAAAGTGAAATTATGGAATCACCTTTGCTCTACACTCTACAGCGTAAAAATACGACAAGACAACCTCAGAAAAACAGAAAAACCGCATATTTAATATTTGTTTTATTCTATAAATAAAACAAATATTAAATATGCGGTTTTTCTGAAAAAGCTGGCAGCGGCTGGGCCGGCGACCCCTTGTTGTTGCTGATGTCTATTTAGTGGTGGTGAATATTTTCCATTAAGTGACTCTAAAAAAATAATTATCATTTCTTCTCTTAAGGTTCAAATTTAAGGTTTACAAACGCAGGTAACAAAGGTGAAATACTTTCAGTTTAAGATACGTCGCACATTTACAAGTATATCAAAGTCAAAATTGATACTATTCATAATTTTAGTTTGTAGTGTGTATACTACCTATCGACGACATGAAATTGATCTCTATAATTAGGGCTATCGATGGTGACACAACTGGAATTTATTCCGTCTGATTTTCAGAATTATAAGCAGTAGAAAAGAATCGTAATAGCCAACGGAAAACTTCTTTACTATGAATGTGATCACGTTGAACTATAGTTATGTAAACATTGTATTCAATTAAATAAGACGAAACAGACATAGGTTTCATTCATCAAAACCAAAATATCGCATCGCAAACGCATGTCATTAATTAGGGCTATTCGTTTGTAGGGACGGGGGCCCGACATACATTTCCACTGCTGTGTCTCCTGTGTAGCCAGGCTTAACAGAGACGACCACCAAAAAATGCAATGAACAATGAAGTTCACTGCAGTCCTGGGGGTAAAACTACGATTGCCTTCGAACTCGCAACGAATTTTATCAGGAAAAAATAGTAGGAGTGCTCGAGTGGGAAGCTGAAAGTGGCTATCGTTTGTTAACTTTGTTTTCTGAGTGCCGCTTTTGGAAATACAGATTTAAAGCGAGCTTCTCTACGTGTAAGTGGCTCACCACGCTCTTTAGCCAAAGCCAACCTCACCTGTACGTGGCGCTCTGATAATGATGACTTAATTTTTTTTTTAATTTTGGGTAGAGTCAGTATTCTAATAAAAGTGCTATGTATTCTCCGACATAGCGTCTGTCTACGTACAAGCTGTTTTTTAACTCAAAAATCCAAATTGTTCTATTCTGTGTTAAGACACACTTTTTTGCTATTCACTTCCCACTAAATAATCTCACGGATAGGGCTACCATTTCATTCGTCACAATGTTAATTTAATTGGTACCGGCAATATAGTAATTACAGTAACGGTAAGATAAGTAGTAAAGTTTAATTGCGCCTAAGTCGGCTTGGTAGAACCACTACATTGCAACGGAAATGATTGTTATTGACGCACAAGAGACAAGTGGATGAAGGGAAATTTGATACTTACATATTTTCTCTTTTAATAGATATCCGTTCTCTTTGATTTCTAAGAGAAATGTTAAATAAATAATTTGCAATTGGTAAATTGATGTTGACAATGTCAAAGTATAATACTCTCAAAACTTATCAACTAATGCATGGTTTGATACGGTTCTGTAATTATGTAATTAGTTCTTCTTTTTTATACATATAATACTTTACACTACTTAACTTTCTTTTACACATTTTGCTATATTTTTTGTTTCAGTACAGGCATTTTTATTTTTTGTTTCAGTCCAGGCATTTTTATTTTTTATATATGTCCAAAAGCAAACAAATTTTCAAGAACTACCTATATGCAAAAACTGTACATATGTACAGTTTTGTCATGTTTAACTAGTACCATTAATACTGTTTTGTTTTCCAAATAAAATAGAGATAATATAAATTCTATCACAGTCAGATAAATTTCATTATGTAATAAAACTTTGGAGATCACTACTTTATAGCTGTAGTAATAAAACCACCAAATTTAAAACCTTTTAAGCGTAATGAGCAAGTAATGTGCACCTGATAATGGGGTCTCTGAAGATTCTGTAGTATCGGCATAAAATTTTTATGTTTCCTGATACGAACTTGATAGTTTCTACTCAATATACATAGCATATAAATCTTAATAAATTCCGTATGTTGAAAGTTTTGTGCCACTAGGTCACCAAATGAAACGGAATGCGATTGCGGCGCTGGGAGCGACCTGTGAAATACGATGGCTATTTCAACTACTTTAAAATAGGCTTTAAAAGACCTCAACGTCTGTTTTTAGGGTTCCGTACCCAAAGGGTAAAACGGGACCCTATTACTGAGACTCCGCTGCTGCTTTTCTGTCTTGTAACTGGAATTTTTATAGTACAGTGTTTTACTTAGATGTCGGTATGTTTTTTTTTTACTCTATGCCATCTTTAGTACTCGAAACTCCTGGATGATTTTCTGTGCAATTTCATAGTTTTTATTCTTTTTTAAGTTTGTAAATAGATCTTTTTGTGTTATATCTATATATCTAACTGCTTACGACTTTCACTCATATTATTTGCACCAATTTTCAAATTTTAAAGTTACACCAAAGAAGTTATTATTGATATAGGGTGACCGTAAATATAGAATGAAGAGTAGTGTAAGCATAGTAAACTTAATTTATCAATTAGGTATACTATGTTTACACAGTGAACTGATAGTGATACTTCTGTACCGTAAACTGCTCCATATGGCATCTATTGTGATAGCAATCTGTAATATATACGAATGAACGACGAGAGCGAACTAGATACATACAACGTCAATAATGTAGGCCGATTTTTTGTTCTTTAATATATTTAAAGCATGTATTCAGCTTTTGCAAATCATAGTTACATCAGAAACGCCGAGGTCTGAAGAACAAAAGCAACGATCCCAAGCCCTCTTAGGCCTTGAATCGTTGTTGAACCTCAATTAGGGCTTCGCAATCAATCGGAATTTAGTAAGAAATGTCTACTGAAACCACGATTTGGATACAGACTAAAGAATAAATTAAATAATAAGAGAACTGAAAGTTTCTCCTTCGGAGAGGGCGCATTTTTACCTAGGTATCTGAAGTTTTCTGACATTAAGTAATGGATGTCAGAGAACTATGTACGAGAATTTATATAAAATGGACTGTAGGTCTTGCTGGTCTCTCAATAAAAGAATAAAATAATTTGGATGGAGCACTCAATGGCAGCGATTACAGAAGGCGGAACCAGCACGACAACAGTATTGCCCTGTCAATACATGCATAAAATACTTATACAGCTATATCACGATACACATAATTTTCTAACATCCATGTTGGCGTTCTAACTATAAGGATAAAACATGAACGAGATTGTTTTTCATTTTAAAAATATAACTAATACGTGCCCTAGTAGCTAAGACAAACATGGATATTGTATTCAATCTACCAATAAAAACACACCAATACATTGAGGCCTTCGGAGCGTAACGGGCGAGTCAAGGGCATGGCAGACTTGCCTGGTGACTGATGACGCCAGCCTGCCGAGCACCCGTGGATCACCATTATCTAGTTAGAGAAGTATTAGCCGATCTGTGAATTGAGTAATGTTTCACAAAGTTTTTCATAAGATATCCACAGCCAATACGAAGTGATATAGGAAATCGAGGTAATAAAGTTTATACAACAAAAAATAAAATTTTACCTTGAGTTTTCAATCCTTTGATGTTTTGACTGTTATTAAATAATTTTAGTTCATAACAAGAACGTATTCTTGTCAAGTCATGTACAACGATTTTGTCATCTCTAGAACGGTTATCGTAGAGAATGCAGCTATTGAACTTAATACTGCTTAAACACTGTCTACCTAAGACAGTCTATACAGCTTGGCCGGAGCAATTTCAACAAAGAGGCATAGGCGCATTCGATTGAGCTGGCAGCTTTCGAAAAGTTTCGGCACATCTTCACCGTATAGATACTCCAATATTTCTACATTTCCACCAGTGCGTCCTCCCTGCAATGACGTATGTTGCAGAGACTTGGACATTGACCAACAGGCTGGTTCACATGCTAAACATCGCACAGCGCGCAATGGAGAGGGCTATGGTCGGACTTTCTATGAGGGATCGATCCCGGAACTAAGAAATTCAACAGAGAACTAAAGTTGTCGACATAGCCTTCAGAGTTTGCAAGCTAAGTGGCAATGAGCCAGTCACATCTGCCGAGTCAGTGATGGCAGATGGGGGAGGAGCCCTCCTTCTAGCTATATATTATTAGAGTTTATTGCTAGCTGTTATAGATGGTCCGATGACCTCAAGAAAGCGGCTGGAAGTGGCGGAAGACGGAGGAAGGTTTTTGGTGGAAAGCTTGGGGTAGACCCAATCCTGATCCACCAGTGGGCTGAATATGATATATATTAAGGATAATCGAGCTTTATTATTTGACTAGAAATCATAAACTTATTGTTGTAATCAATATTACCTAGTAAAAGTCTTATCCAACCGTCCGCGTCGTTCTAATTATTTGCTGATATCTAAATTGAACTATACATTTAAGTTTGAATAGTTATTTTACTATTTGAAATTCAGTTAATTTTCGATTCGAAAATTTCGACCAGACGTAATATAAGGCTAAATTCAGATGGCTCCATCATGCTTACATACAATACAATCGTTCACATTGTCGCTCCTCTAGACTTATTGAGAAGTCCTGTGACTCATAGCGTACAGATGAGAATGAAAAATGGAAGACAAGGACTTTGTAAGTAGATTTATTTAGATCTGTTTAGAGATCTAAGGTACAAGAATATATTACGTGTCTGTATCATACAAAATAATCCATATTAGTCCATATTAGTTAAAAATATTATCAATTATTTTTTACGAATCAATTCTTTGTTCGATTCCTAAAAAAATGATTAATTACATAATTGTTACTTTATTAATTAATAATAAAAAAAAATTGGTTGCCTGTAAAGTCGGTATACGGGCGAAAGTTTTACGTGACAACGACTTTGAGTGGTAAAATGTTTTCGAGTGGAAGGGACGCATGCCTTTCACTTTTTATGTCTGTCTCTCTCGCTCTTAGGCGGGCTAACCATGCCCGAGTGGAAGGGACGCGTGCCTCTCACTCGCTCTCATTGTGAGCGCATAACGTGAGCGCAGCGTAACGCAGTTTCTTGAAGTGTCACCCGGCTAACCAATTTATAAGACGTTGTCACGTCAAAAAACTTTTTAAATAAAAATCAATATTCGATTATTTTCTAATGTCATGTAGGTGGATATATGATCATCTTTGTTTTTTTTTTGACTTCGTAATTTTTTACTTGCTGATTATTCAGCTTGTAATAATCTGTTACAAATTTCAAAGTCTCAATGAATGGGCTAGATTGACACGAAATCGCATCGCATGGCATCAATGGCATGTGACAGAATAGCTTTCCGCGAGATAACACGCGATTACGCGAAGTCGTGACAATCTGAACTTGGCCTTATCTTTGTAGTAACTATCAGTTATCGATAAAAATACGGAACATTATTCAACTGCTTATTTTTAAATATCGATAAAATTAACATCTGTATTCGTGAATGAACAGAAATAGCCGTGAAACTTATTTACGACCGAGCACTGACGGTTGAAGTCAACTGAACATACCTACATAATGAATGTTGATGTGCATCCATATTTATGGCCGATATTAAAATAGCACAGTAATTACAAAACAGTTTAATTTATTGATTGTAGATTGCTCGCTAAATTTCGAATACAATACACGGATTTTAATCAGTTTTGGTGGGTTTGCAAGTTTGCACCGAGACTTGTTAAGTCCGATTTCAGTTCAGGTTACATATTCTTGCAAATTCAGTTAGAAAGTACTAACTGAATGGCAATCGTCCAATCGTCCACAAACATCCAATAGATAGTCAGTAACATCCTACGTTCTAAAGTGAAATAGTTGGAAAGTTTTTAATTCTTTCCTTTATGTGTGTAAGTTAAGTATGCTTGTGATCACATTTTATGCTTGCTCGGTGCATAGTAGAATATCGCATTTAAAGCTATGTGACTAGTGCGTCCTCCTCGCTATGACCTACGGTGCAGAGACTCGGAGGCTGATCGTTGGGCTAGTTCAGAAGCTAAAGTTCGCGCCGCGAGCGATGGAGAGAACTATGCTCGAGGTTTATCTATGGGATCAATCCGTACCGTGGAAAATCGACGAAGAATCAAATTCGTCGACCTAGCTCTCAAAATCAATAAGCTACTGTGGCGGGGGGCCGGCCACATCTGCCCAGTCCACGACGGCAGATGAGGGAAAAGTTCTAGAATCGAAGCCAAGTATGTGGCGACGAAGCGAGAATTGGATGCACTGGATGGAGGGCGATGACCTCGAAAAAGTGGCTCGAACCGGCAGGATGCTTAGAATCGCTTTACGCAGATTACAGACTATCACATCTTCTAAGTAATACTCAATCTCTTAAAGTTTCAAGTTAGTATTCTTCAAGTTAAAAAAATCATGTCAAGTTAGTATTCTGCGTTCTGAATTATATTGTATTTTTGAATTAACTTGTAAGCCGCATTCGTTTGTATCAGATTTTTCCAAAGGTTGACTGGTAGAGAATTCTCTTAGCATTATGTTCGCCGTTTGTATCCTTATTTTGTGGTCAATAAAGCTAAAAATGAATGATATGACTGTTTGAATGTAAAGCAATAGTACTGTTGAAATTGTTATGATTAGACTTTTTATGATGTACAAATGATGTATGAACTGTTGTCGGCCGCCTTTCGGGCGGATGTTCGTCGTAGTACATTATGTTGGCCGAAGTTATTAGATGGTTTTTACTATAGGTAAAGTGAAGGTTACTTGTAGAACCTTCTATCGAGTACATGGATAGTTATTTGCTATTCATTTGTAAAGATGTGTTAGACAGATCAATAAGATGATATATCTCTAAATTGAATGAATTCCCACGTACAAAATCACAGCTCTTAGGTGATTAGGTGATATTACCGGAATCAGTATATCAGGCAATTTATTCAAGTTCCCAATCTACACTAATATTATAAAGAGAGATAGATGATTTGTATATTTATAACTTTGTATTTTTTAACTACTGGACTGATTTCACTAATAGATAATTCTTTCACTAATAGAATGGTTCATTATCACCGAGTAACATAGGATATATTGTTAAGATTAGATTCATTTATTTGCTAGAATAAGGCATATTTCTTACATCTAGGTCAATATATAATTTTTGGTCCTTTCTTATTCTGCCACATTGAGTAGCGTGCAAGTGCAAAAATTCTCACAAAGATAAAAATCTGACAAAAATACATATTCTTTAAATCAATTCTAAAAGAATATTATATGGACCTACAATAAATTTAAAAATCATAGTATTCGGTACCTCACATTCAAATTAACAACAATAGGATAAGTGAAGATATTAAATAAATAAAATAACAATGTCAAATAATATAGGGATGCCAATGATTAATGTACATTAATAATTTAAATTAGGTAAGAATAATTCATATTCAAAAGCAATATACCTATGTCTATAAAAATTAATAATTTCCTTAAAAAAATCAGTAAAATTTCATCAGAATTTACTGATGAAATTTTACTGATTTTTTAAGAAATATTATTTATTTAAGAAATATTAGATCCAAGTGGGTGTAAGTGATTCATCAACACCTTTGAACTAAAGCCAACTTCACCTGCACGCGGTGCACCCTGCTGACTGACAAACGAAGCTCTGGCGAAAAGAGAGGTAGGGAGCGTAATTGTAAGCTACCCGACTGGGGAATGTACCTCCACCTTACAGAATACCGCAGCCAAATAACAATTCCCTTGAGGGTTGTTGTGTTCCTGCGAGTGAGTGAGGTCACCAGAAAGGAAGGAGATGCTGCGTTGGCAGCGGGGGTGGCGGCGCGCGAGCGATATTTTATGTTGCGAGCGTTAATATGGCTACGGCAACCGCTTCACATTAGGCGGGCCGTATGCTTGTCTGCCACCCGACGTATTATAAAAAAAAAAAAAATCCAAGAACAGATGGAAGGAAATTTTTAAGGTGTTTAATTAGGGATCGAAAACACCAAAAATGAAACCCAAGGTGTAAAAAAATATGTTCTGCCTCTAGCCGCCAGCGGGGCAGCATAGTGGAGTATTCCTTCCGGGGATCATCTCACAGGATTCAGGTCTGTGAATCTTCGAAATGAATATATGAATATTTATGTATTGATGCCGATATCAATATATTCGCTAGATATATGTACCTTCAAGTTAGAGGATGGTCGAGTCGTGTCTTCTAAGCCAAGATCATTGCAGAAGTGGAGATTTTATGGCAAACTCTATGCTACACATGCACATGTCCCGACATCAGCTGCTCGTGTAATTAATCGCCGAGCCCCGCTAACCCAACACGAAACCGAGGACATTCCAGACATCAGCAGGTGAGATTAGAATAGCCCTTGAACAGCTGAAAAATGGTAAGGCTCCCGGTGAGGACGGAATTACAACAGAAATGTTGAAAGCTGGAGGAACTCCGGTTCTAAAGGAACTACAACGTCTGTTTAATTCCGTCATTCACAATGGGACCGCACCAGTCGCGTGGACCAGGAATTTGGTCGTCTTGTTCTTCAAAAAAGGTGATAAAACATTATTGAAGAATTATACACCGATCTCATTCGGTTTGCTGATGACGTGGTCATAATGGCTGAATCGCTGGAGGATCTCGGTCGTATGTTGGTCGATCTCAATACTGCATCTCGACGTGGGGCTGGGGATGATTTCGACAAGACGAATGTCATGTACAACGATTTTGTCACATGTCATGTCATGGTTAAAGACTATGTCTACCTCGGAAATTCCATACAGCTTGGCCGGGGTAATTTCAACAAAGAGATCGATAGACGCATTCGACTGGGCTGGACAGTTTTTGAAAAGCTTTGTCATATCTTTGCCCCACGGATACCCCAATGCTTGAGGACTATAGTCTTCAACCAGTGCGTCGTCCCTGCAATGACATATGGTGCAGAGACTTGGACACTGACTATCGGAATGGTCCACAGGCAAAAGGTTGCGTAGCGAGCGATGAAGAGGGCTATGGTATGTTTCTCTGCGGGATCGAATCCGGAACGAAGAAATTCGACGGATAACCAAAGTTGTCGACATAGCCTTCAGAGTTTGCAAGCTGAAATGGCAATGGGCCGGTCACATCTGCCGAGTAAGTGATGGCAGATGGGGGAGGAAGGTATTAGATTGAAGGCCGCGCATAGGACGTCGAGGTGTTGGGCGTCCTCTTTCTAGATGGTCCGATGACCTTAAGAATGCGGCTGGGAGCGGCTGTATATGGAAGGCGGAGGATCGTATCTAGTGGAAAGCATTGGGGAAGGCTTATATCCAGCAGTGGGTAGATACAGCCTGATGATGATGATGATATCTACCTTCTTAATACTGTTGAATTTCAGAATGCGCGCTAAATATAGTTTTCCATTGAATATCGTCACGCACGTATTACCTCGCGTATACTTTATTATAACCGCTTCCTATGACTGGTACAATATTATCAGGTTTGAACTACCTAGTAGGTATTATAAGTAATATGTTATTGCTGCGTACAGAAAATAAAATGACAATGGGTAATACGAATGAAATATGTTATGAAGAGATTTAACAACTTTTGTAAATTCATTACTGAATTGAACTGTTATTCATCTTTACATTTTTTTTTATAAAAAACGGTTGGCACTAGTACAAAAAAGGCAATGAACAATGGAGTACTCTGCTGTCACGGGGGTAAAACTACGGCTGTCTTGAAACTCACAACGAATTTAATCTTCTGATTAAATTTGTTGAAGAAATTAGTAGTAGTAGGAAGCTTTTGGAATTTGACTTCCCCTCTTGACAATGGGAGAGACATATAGCTGTCTTTACAGCTATATAGATATCAAATAAGATATTAAAAGCCTAAAGAGGTGGCTAGTCCAGTGAAGCTCAAGGGCCGTGCCGTGCATCAGTTATTCTTGTTAATCATAGTTTCTGGCTGGTTAAACAGCCCTGAATTACTTTCGTTTCTCTTCCTCCAATCTCCTTCTACGCAGACTGTATATAACCATTAGTGTTACATTTTGTTCAACAGATTATTGGCAAAATACGTTTTTTGTGTCTCAGATTAAAGTAAATCGGGGGCCCTACCGCCGAAACTGGAGCCTATTCCCATCGAATATTTTGATAGCAAAAATAAAACTTGGACTTAGATTAGTGGTGGTGTTTGTATTAACTGGTAGAAACTCTGGAGGTCTATTAACTAAGCAGACAATGTTTGTCTATAACTAAAACGTAGGACCTATTTTTCAGAACAGAATATTCAACGGTAATCGGCTTCATCTTCGGCTAGAATCAGCTAGGCGACGCTAAGCTAACTCCGTTATTTTATAATTAGATTTAATTTGAATGTACGATAGGATGGATGCTATGATTATCTGTTGAGTTATAATTTATCTTTCTACTTTTGACGTGATAACGTCTTATAAATCGACGAACGCTGGGTGCACGCACGAAAAACCATGACGCATTATCACGTTCCGCCTGAGCCTGGCGTGCAAGCGAGAGCGCGGAACAAGCGATAGAGAGACACGACGATCTAAGCATTCGGCTTGTGACGCATTTATCTCTCTTCCACTGCATCGGCTGATGTTTTCTTATGACGTTATCACGTAATATTGTCGTCCGTAAACCGACTTTACATACAACCAATTTTTTTACTATTGTAGGTATATTTGTGTGGAGTTCGAATTGGCTTTATTTCGTCCTCAGTTATTTAATTTTAATAAATAAATCAATCCGAGTAATATCTAATCCTTATGCATGCACTATGTACTATTATAAAATACCTTTTGATTTTATTTAGATATCAGTCGTATCGACTAAATATCATATTGTACTCGCCGTCTTTATAATGTATTGTATAAATAAAAGCCATTCAAAATGTTTCTATTCACGGCAGTCACGCATGTGTCGTTCCATCTGAGTTATTAATGTCCTTAGCTCGGCGACCGGTTCCTACTCTATTCAATTCACGAACTGTATAGTAATCAGTATAAAAAAATAAATCTTTACATATAACTAGAGGTAATCTAAATAATAATGTTAAAGGAAAGAGACTTTGTGAATTTTGCAGACTTTTCATCCAGCAGCGCCTAAGCACACCCCGGCCACTCCATACAAATGTCGCGTCATTCACTATTACAGAAACAGAACGAAAATGAGCATTTGTGCGTAAGGGGAGGTGAGGTCAATACGAGAGAGCGGCAGAGAGTACCAGCATTCATGCAGCCGTTCGAAAGTTATGAACGTACATTCATTTCTGTGATTATTTTTTATATATGTATATAGATTAATGTAAACGGGACGGGGGTCCACCACACACATTCCCACCACTGTGTCTTCTGTGTAGCCAGGATTAACAGCGGCGACCGCCAAAAAAGGCAATGAACAGTAAGTCCATTACAGTGCCGGGGGTAAAACTACGGCTGCCTTGGAACTCACAACGAATTTAATCAGAAGAAATTAGTACATAATTAACATAAATGAAAGATCGTAGATAGTTATAACTTTTGTGTATTTTAGGCTACTGATAAATATTCTTAATAATTTTAATACATTGTAAAGTGTCTATTAAAATACCAAGCAACTGCCCTTTGAAGTTAATACAAGGTAAACTGGATTTTATAGATATTCTGACCCGAGAGATGTTTCTAAGGCACAGTATATAGATAGATGCTAATAATTACGATCGTCGAATGCCTGTCGACAGTTCGCCTTGTACCAGACCTTGGTACATTCATGAATAAATTTTATTTCATTTTAACATTTTAAATTATTTGTTACAATAATTAAAAACCGTGAAATATGCCACACATCAATCACACACAAAATGTTTAACAGAATAAACTAAAATGACTAAAATTTCTCTAAAGGTTGGCGGTTTTCAGTGTTTTCAAACCGTCCAAAGGACTTAACGATTATCATCTAATGACAACTGTCTCGCCCGGCGGCGATCCGTTTAACACGTGTCTAAGCACGCAAAATTTTCGCTTCTAAGCACGAAAAAAAGAAAAGTTACTTCTTTTTTTTTTTCTCCTATATTTTTATTTAATGAATTCGGTTCTTTTTAACCGACTCCAAAAAAGGAAGAGGTTCTCAATTTGTTTGTATTTTTTCTTTTTTAATTTTTGTTACTACGTTACTTCCTCATTTATAAACAGATTTGAAAAAAACTTTTTTTATTTGAAAGAGTATACTTCCAGATAGGCCCCTTTTTCATATCATAAAATTCAGTTCTGATAGTGTTTTTAACTTGTAAAGTAATTTTTGTTTTTATTTAGTCGGTTTCTTTTTGTTAAAATTACATTATTTCTAATCATATTTAATAATTTATAATTGTATTATTATATTTTGTCAACAGGTTTCAGTAACGCTATTTGTACTGTACTAGTTCGGAACTAAATAAATTTTAATCAAGTTTTGACAAGTAACAAATGAAAACTTTCTTGTTAGCGGCATGTAAAAAGGCATGTAGGAAGTTATTAGTCGGACAATTGGCTCCATGATAGTCACCTTGGCGGCTGGTGCTGTAATCAGCGTACTGCACCACTGTGTTACCTACCAGTAGGCACGTTCGGTAACCTAGTTACGTTTTTGTCATTAATGCAGTTCCTATTTCATTTCCGTATTCAAACTCTAGCAAAGAACAACGAAAACTTGAAAGAGTTATGTGGCGTAAAGGTGTTACCTACCAAAGCCCTTTAATCTTCTAATATATAAAATTCTCGTGTCAGAGTTTTAGTTACCATACTTCTCCGAAACGGCTTGACCGGTTTTGATTAAATTTTATGTGTATATTCGGTAGGTGTCAGAATAGGTTGTTATCCATTTTTTTATATCCCCAAGTGATAATGGTGATCCACCCCAATTACTTTTTTAGTTTTTGGTCTATTTATTTATTTTGTTTTTTTATGATGTGGCATTAAAAATACATACAACTCTCAATTTTCACCCTTCTACCATCAACCCCTATTTTTTGATAGCGATATTAATATAATTTATATGGTAAAACGACGTTTGCCGGGTCTGCTAGTTTTAATATTTTTATTTTTTATACTACGAACTGCTCGCATAATATAAATTATGAGAGCAGGAACGTTCAGCATTTTTAACAAATACGACTCTCCATCCACCTTACTGACGCAAAGTTTTTGACAGTCTGTGATATTATAAAAAATTGATTACATGATCCGCCGTCAACAAAAGGTCATAGCCGGGCCATAACCCAGTCACTAAATACAAATACCGTGTGATATTTAGACTTTTAAAGGTGCAAAGGAAATGTAAGTGGTTCACCACCATTTTTGAGCCACAGGCCTCACCTGCACGTGGTGCAATCTTCTGAAAGGCTAACGACCATAACGACCATAAATAATACATATCTAACGAAGCTCTGGCAAAAGAGAGGCATGTAACAGCGTATTTAACAGCTACCCGACCAGGGAGGTATACTCTCACAAACATAATACCGCAGCCAAATAACAATTTTCTTGAGGGTTGTTGTGTTCCAGTTATATGAACAAGGACACCAGGAAAGAAGGAGTTACTGCATCGGCAGCGAGGTTGGCGGCGCGCAAGCGATTTTTCATGTAATTAGCGATTATATGGTACCGTAACCGCTTCACATGAGGCGGGCCGTATAATATAAAAGAAAGCGGTAGATGGTATCATCTGTACCTACGTAAATCTGTCATTTTCCTTAAAAGGTGTTACCGTGAAATATCAAGTGTTTTAAACTTTTTATGCATGAGAGAAAGCTGGGCTATGCACAATCGCAACGACTGTATAAATAAAAACGAAGAAATTTGGTCAGCAAAAAACTACAGCAATAAAATAGAAAGTTATGTTTTTTATACCAACTCCGTGAACTCGTGTCAGTATATTTGTTTTAATGAACAAACTTGAATAAAGTAAGAGAATGATAAATGTTTCAAATTATACTCGTAGGATTATATATTTACTGATTTGTTTTTAGGGTTCCGAACCTCAAAAGGAAAAACGGAACCCTTATAAGATCACTTTGTTGTCCGTCTGTCTGTCTGTCTGTCTATCAAGAATTTCTATGTCGAGAATGCGTGGAGGTATCAAGCTGAAATTTGAACTGTATACTCAGGTCTACGGTCCCATGAAGTTAAAAAAAATCAAACTGCTAAGTTTACGTAGAAAAAAGTTACGGCCGTTTATTCAGCAAAAAACGCATATTTCGACACACTCAAGGGAATCAAAACCTATAGGGTACTTCCCGTTGACCTAGAACTATGAAATTTGGCAAGAAACATCGTTATAAACTACAAGTACAGGAATAAATCTCAAAACTATACATTTGTAAATAGATCTTAAAAAATAGGGGGTCTATATTTTTTATAGGGTGTCGAAATTTCAAATTGAAACTACTAGTTCAAATGGGGTATATGAAAGGGCTTGATGTACACATTGCAAAGTATATTTTATTTATTTTTTTCGACGCATTATTTCTTATTTATAATGAAAAATATCAAATTTAATAATGATACTACGTACCTACGGAACCCTCGGTGGGCGAGTCCGACTCGCACTTGTACGGTTTTTTATACAAAATGTGTATGTATATGTTATGGTCAATGTAATAAATTGGTTATTATTCATACTGACCGATAAATGTAATAAAACATGTTTTGGTTAGATTTGAGTTGATTTTTGGATCTATCTCACATTTTGGATCGATCTCGTCAACCTAGATGATGAATGATGTGGTGGCAAGTAAGCTTAATAGGTTATTTGACCAACGTTTGTTTCGGTGTGATATGTCGGGACGCCTGAGTAATATAACCATAGGTGAAAGAATTACTTCGATAGCACAAAAATCTCTCGAGATAATGTTAATTTGAAAATCACAATTTTGGCCTTTCCCGAAAACGCTCCATACAATAGGCTACTGAGTTATGACGTCACAGGTTTGTATTTTGTATGCATCAAATCAGAAATTTATAACAGAATCTCCTGAAAACTGAAAATGAAAGAAAGATCTATGTTCATTGGATCATTATTTTTTATTTACTGGTCTTTCATTGAATTGCTTCTCTATCCTGTACTCGGCAGATACAGTGCCTGCAACCTATTTTGTTAAAGTTTATACGAAATTTAATTAAATTATTTTGATTTTTGACAGCTTATAAAATTTTAATTGAGCAGTGAAAGGTATGATGACATTACATAAACAAAGAAAAATAATATGTATATCAAAAATATGAAAAGATACGTTTCGTTCGTTACATTGAAAATGATAAAAGTAATATAATGCACTACACAGTAGCATGGTGCTGTAAGTAAAAAATACCTCAAGTTCATTGATGATGACACAACCCTTTTTGGGGGAAAAAAATATTTTCCCAGCATTGACTTAGAGTAGTGTTTCCCCATACACACGTACCCTTGGGGTCCACGAAGTTGCATCAAGGGGTACGCGTGGCAATCTCGCGAATAAGATAAGTTGGTATTTAAAAAATAAATATGCAATGAACAATACAATAAGGAGTACGCGAATTTAAGTTCTTTCTAGAAGTAGTATGCGGGAAAAATATTTGGGAACCTCGAATTTCGAAATCGTTCGAACCATTTGTGAGATTTTCGTAGCATGTATACAAAAAGTCCAGGGGCCCTACCACCGAACCCAAAGCGGATTACCATTGAATATTTTGATTCGAGAAATAGGTCTTACTTTTACTTATTGAAAAACATCCTTAGTTTATTCGGTAGAGCTCCAGGGTTTCTTCCAGCTAAGCTAGACACGAGTACCACAAATCTAAGCTGTATTTTGATTTTCGGAATCAAACAATCCAATAGTATTCGGCTTCAGCTGAGGCGGTAGGGCCCCTGGTATAATAGTATAGATTGAAGAGCTCGGTGGCGTAGCGGTCAATGACGCGGCTTCGACACCAACGCTCGTGGGTTCGATTCCCACACAGGACAAACATTTGAGTGCATGAACATGTGTGTTTGTCTTGGTCTGGGTGTTTTCTATGTATCATAAGCATGTATTTACAAAAAAAATGTATTTACGGATGTTCATCAGTTGTCTAGTACCCATAACACAAGCTTCGCTTATTTTGGGGCTAGATGGCGCTGTGTAATTTGTCTGAGAATAATTACAATATTTATTTATTTATAGATAGAGTAATGAATGTAAAAGTGCTGAAAGAGGGTCTTTTAGAACTTTCGCGTTCTGCTGTCCAGTTTTCCGAACTGCTTTCAGTACTTTCGAGTGATATTTGATACAGCACGATCGCTGTAATATTTTTAAATAAAATACACGCGGAAGAAAACGCATTCGATAAAGATCAGAAAGATCCTTATCGCAAACGTTTTCATTCTGATATCGTAATACGGACTTCAATTAACATGCATCTACATTCACTTCACCACACGTATTACAGTGTTACACAATGCATTAGATAGTTAATCTATGAAGCTGTTGAATTAACAATCATATGAAATATTCTAATAAAGGTTTTTCTTGTTTGAACGTTACAAGCATGTTTCGTGTTCTTAAATATAAATAATTATATAGTAGTATTTAGGTTAAGTAATTAAACATATGTGTAGTATGAACGCGACCTGTATCTGTACAAAAATAATCCATTATATTAAAATATATTAAAAATAATATGTATAGCCATTTTTTTTAGTCTAGAGTTATATTTTTCGATTGTATGTTTGTGGATTTCTTTGGTACGCTCTACAGCCTAAACCGTTTGTTTGTAAGTAAAAGTTTATTGTACAAATACATAAAGCTTCAAATATAGAATAACATAAACAATGGCGGACTTATCCCAGAAGGGATCTCTTCCAGTCTACCAAAAAATGATTGTCAGTGAAAGTTTTAAGTCATGGTTAGGTACATTAAGTACAGTAGATAAAAACAATATCATGGATTTCAATACATGATTTATCATTAGATTCATCTCAACTAGGAGAGTATCATAGGGTTTAGGAGTTTATTATGGCATCCGCGCAAAAAAAAAACAAAAAGAAAATGTAACAATTTTTGTTGACATTCCAAACTAACAAACGTATCTTATCTATAATAATCTACCTACCAACCTAAATGTGAGTTAACATGAAAATAATGTTAAACTCAACGTGTTAGCGGTAAACTAAACCATATGTCCTTGGATATCGGTTACACATCGCTCTAGGTACTAATGTGTTTCGCAGTGCATCGCAAATAACCCATGTCCTCCTTACCTCATTACAGGCCTCCCGGGAATTGACACCGCTGCGTATGCGCACTGTGCAGTCTAAACCACGTGTCGTCACGTACTGCCTCGCAATCGATTCGTGATGTTCACATTCTCACGCCGTAAATAGCCTTCTACCTACCAAGTCTAGGCTAAAAACTTGACATGTAGTCAGGGCCATCTCTGACCTATTGGGGACCCTGGGTACTATAGAATGATGGGGATTTTCTGTTATGCCAAGGCGCCAAGGGACTATTTTTTAAGTACACACAATATTCAAAAGACAATAAGTACAGAAACCTAAAGTAGTCTTAAATTTTGCTCTATTACAAGTTTAGTTGGTGATCAGGTGTGGTTTAAGGGGCCGAACGATCGCGGAGCCCGGGCTCTTGCCGGCACTCTCTACAGCACCCTGAATGTAATTCGACCACAGAAATCCTACTAATATGTGAAAGCATGCATCTTTAGATGTTTATTACTAAATCTGTTCTAAATCTATATGTATGTCTTGATTAAAGATGAATTGTGTTTTAAATTAAGTTAATGCTTGCAAAGTATTTTTTTAAAAGCAAAACAGCGTGGTAAGATAACCACATATTATACTTATTAGACCCCTTGATGTAACTCTTTGAGGTAGAGACAGATACCTACGAGGCAAAGGTGTCTTCTCGAAATGCTCTCAGTGGGGAAAGATTTGGCGGGGATATTCTAACTTATCTCTTGTCCATCTTGCTTTCTAAAATAGTTATATTATTAATGATAGATTATTTGTTTTTATTGTTTTATATATTATGCCTTCCCTATATGGAATGTCCGCTTTTCGTATCCTTTGAGGTCATTTGATTTATAGGAGAGGTACCCAAAGCTTCTTCATCACCCCACAATAAAAAAGGTCTGGATGGAAACAGGCCTATGAAGACGACGTACATTTTTTTATTAAAATATAGTCGGTATCTTTTGTCTTTTTTACAAAGACATATGCAATATAAATCTTTTATTGATATATATGGCAATTCCATAAATAGCACTGCCTTGGCACTGACTTTGGTCGTTGTGTTGTTTATGAAGAAGAGGGTGAGCCCGATGAGTCGATAAGCATTTGTTTATCAAACAAAATAAAGGAAATTATATATTCCTGTAACAGTGCTGAATACTAGCTTTCGCCTGTGGCTACACCCGCTTGAATGTCGGTTATTGTGTGAAACTTATGGTCATCCTTCGGGAACAGCTCACTTTAAGGGATTATTTTTTTAAACCAGTAGAGTGGCAAACAAGCATACGGCCCGCCTGAGGGAAAGCAGTTACCGTAGCCTATGAACGCCTGTAACACCAGGGGCATCACACGTGCGACCCTGTAAAGACCTCTTCACGCCCCTTTTGAAGAACGGGAAAGTAATAAGTCTTTCATCCCCTTTAAGGGATGAAAGACTTATCATCTATTATGGACTTCTAATTATGATGCGTGCAAAATTTCATGCCAATTGGTTTAGTAGTTAAAGATTGAAAACTATTATTATAAATGGGAAAGTAAACTCACTCGAATTTATATTTAAGGATTTTTAATATGTTCTGACGAAATGTCTTTACTTAATTTCGCTTGAAGGAAGATGCAGGTGTAAACCAAACATGGGGACCGCCACCACTGAGGTATGAGCTGCGTTAACTAGCTCCCATTTTATGACCTATAAGTATTATTTTACGATGAGCCTAAATGAAATTAAATAAATTAAAGAAAGAGGGAAACATGTGTGCTAACCGCGAATGCTACAACTTCATAGTTCGGATGAGAAATGAATCGCAGAATTTTTTGGTGCGTGAAATTAACAACTTTCTTCTTCTTCAATCTTTAGTGGATGAGATTTTAAAACGGCACTAGTGACTCTACGCAATATAACAGAAATGACAAGATGAAAGAACTCTTCAGAATCAGAAAGAGAACAGAAAGATATATAAAAAAGGTTAGTTAGCTAGATTTTTTTTGGATGATGACAATTTGTCAGTGAACCCTGAATTGCTTGGCCTTGATATTGCGCTATCGCGTAACTCATCAGGCGGTTCGCACGACTGCGGTCGGCGTCTTTGCGGTTCATTCACATCTCGCGTTAGTGAACTCTCGACCTAACAAGGTTAACACCTGTATCTTTTTAAAATTTGAGTAGTTTGTATATTTTTGTATTTTTTTTTAAACCCTGTAAAATATAATAGAATTGTACATTTATTGTACTTACATAAAATAAGCTACTCTACATCGTTTCCAAAAAAATACTTTGTACTATGTTCTCCTTCAAGTCCATAACATCGAATTGAACTGTCAGTAACCTGGAATCAATTTTAATTTACGAAAAGTGGCAACCCTACTGAGAACAGGTATCGTTTACAAGAAAAGAGCGTCAATTTACCTGGCGTAATCTACACCACATTGTTTCCAAGGCTATAAATAAAGAAGTCTCATCATAATTAGTCGAGTCGGTTGATTTATTTCTTTACACACGTGCCGGTACCGGAATATGTGTAACGACAAATTTAGAGCATTTAAATAGTCTTAATATTCTTTTGTCTATTGTGTTGTGTATTATTATACACAGTTATATATACAGTTACGGAATTATGCATATTTTAAAACACTTCTTTAAAAATTCAAATATTGTCTCAAATAGGTATACATTCTCAACAGCGGCAATGTAGAGAAAAAGACTTTTACGACTTACGATGTATAAAAACTTGTTATAAATTCATATTATAGTTATATCATGTTAATAAATAATTCTTTACATCATAAAGAACTGGCACCAAAGCTTGTAAATAACGGATATTTTGACTTCTAGAATACCACAGATCACGACCACATAGGTGGTATGTGTAGAATATATTCATAGATTAGATATCTTATTTTTTTATTATAACTTGGATACTTGTGTTATGTAGGAATTGTGATGGACTCTATTACATATGATAATCACATTTAATAATTAGAAAATTTATTTATGGCTAGAGCTAAGCTATAGCTAATTTTAAACTATTAATTTTTGTCGTATATTATAATATACGACAAAAATTAATAGTTTAAAATATAGCCATAAATATAATATAATATACGACATAATTATAATTATATATTATATAATATACGACAAAAATTAATAGTTTAAAATTAGCTATAGCTTAGCTCTAGCCATAAATAAATTTTTGTCCTCCATTTTATTAAAATATTGATGGCCTTGTCGTGGCTATAGAATGATTATATAGCTCCTAATTAGGCTACCAACCACTAACGTAGTAAACAAGTATACGACTCGCCGTAACCTATCGCGGCTAACACCTGGAGTATCACTTGTGCGTTTCCGACCCTAACATCTTCACGCCATTTTTGAAGAACATGCACAATCTCTAAGGAAAACCTAGAGGTTAACTTCATTCAGCACCTTAATATTTTAAGGTGCTAAAAAAAACTATTGTACGCGGGAGAAATCCCCTCTAGAACCGTATTCAGGTCATGATGACGTTTTCAGACAGTCTAACACTCAGAAGCGGAATCCTAAATCTCTGGTCTATGTCGTCTTGCTTGTATCAGTGCGGCTTCATGTTAGACTGTCTGAAAACGCCATAATGTAATACCATCAGTTACCTAGTACCCATAGTACAAGCTTTGCTTAGTTTGGGACTAGATGGCAATGCGTACTTTGTCCAGTAATATTTATTTATTATTATTAATAGCCCCTTAAGGCTGTGATAGTTACATGAAGGAACTAATAAGGAATATTATATCTAATTAATTCATCATCGGATGGGTAAGGAACAACTCTCGCTTCTCTTATAATTAAGTTACTTAACAAGGTTCTACTGTCACTCAGATACTTAACCACATTTCCACATTACTTTCCCGCCATTCGATGTAATTGTAACAAATCGATTGAGCCACTTCCACGTCAACGGATTTCACAGTAAGGGCGCTAAGCAGCTCTATACCAACTACTTATACTTACTTGTCAGTCGAGGCACGACAAATCGACGGACACATTTGCTACGGGTTTAGTGGAATCGGTCTAAAATATAAGCGATTGGCCAGTAATATAAACTGACTAATTTATATATACATATAATAATCACTATATAGTATTATTATATTGCCTCCCCAACCCGTCTGGCCAGCGTGGGGAGTCTAGGCCAAACATCCTCTCTGTGACGGACGAGAGAGGGTCGTGCTCCTGTAGTGGAGACTAAAATGACCTGATGATGATATAGTATTATTATTATTTATTATATAGCTTTTATTACTTCATTTGCGAGTCGGCCTGCAACATCGGATTGAAGGCTGCAACTGTACATAAATGCTACTGGGCAAATTGACGTAAACATTTATACCAAATTGCTGCGGATTTCAGTTTTTAATTATAAATACTATACATCGCTTAAAGAATATGCGAGATTTTTGACCTGAATGGTTATTTCAAAAATATTGATTGACAAAAAAATACCGGCCAACTGCAAGTCGGACTCGCGCACGAAGGGTTCCGTACCATTATCTATAAAAACGGCAAAAAATCACATTTGTTGTATGGACAAATATATAAAGGGGGCTCCCTTATATATTTGTTTTATTTTTATATAGTTATTTATTTTTAAAGTGAATTTATAACTATATATTATGTGAGTATTTCAAGCGTCTACCTATTGCCGTTATCAATGCGAGCAAAAACGAGCAAAAAAAAATCACGTTTGTTGTATGGGAGCCCCCTTAAATATTTATTTTATTCTGTTTTTTAGTATTGTTGTTATAGCGGCAACAGAAATACATCATCTGTGAAAATTTCAACTGTCTAACTATCACGGTTCATGAGATACAGCCTGGTGACAGACGGACGGACGGACGGACGGACAGTGGAGCCTTAGTAATAGGGTTCCTTTTTACCCTTTGGGTACGGAACCCTAAAAATTATGAAGACAATTTTTTTCCCATCATAATTTGATGTCTATTCTAGCTGTGCACGCAGCCCCGCGGATATGTAGTTTATGTCAATCCTGAAGACCGATTCTAAATAGAACTAGAACTTTACCTTCTATTACCTTGACCTATTAGTGTAGATAATTATTACAAATAGTTATTTGCCGGTTAAACGAATGTATCGCTACCATGTATGTATTTGTTTAGATTGCATTAATATTTAACTAAACTAGTAATATTTATCTCGGATTTTGTAATTGAATTACAATAAACCCTAGCGGCCCGATACGTATGATGTCGATGATGATCATGATTAGTTACTATTTTATTTTAAATCGTTAACTCTTATACCTTACGTTCACAGTACGTTTGTAAAGCTGGCTTTAGCTTATCGGGGTCAGAGGCGTTGTCTTAGGTGTCCACCGTGACCATTCGCTCAAACCATTACTCGATAATGAGGCGGAGCCACAAAACGACACTAGTATTACGTAGTCTCAATTAGACAGAAAATGTTCACCGGTTTTTACTGTAAAAAGTAGTAAAACAGAGATCGATAGAAAACTTATATACATAGACGAGCTCGATGATCGAATGGTTAGCAATGACAATTTTGATTCCGAGGTTACGGGTTCAATCCCCGCACAAAACAAATATTTGTATGCATGAACATGTCTGTTTGTCTTGGTCTGGGTGTTTTATATGTATGTATTTACAATATATATATATATATATATATATATATATATATATATATATATATATATATATATATATATATATATATATATATATATATATTTAACTATAATATCTACTACCCATAGTACAAGGTTTGCTTAGTTTGGGACTAGATGGCCGTGTGTAATTTGTCCAGGAATATTTATTTCTTATATTACAGAGGAGTAGTATAAACAGACCAACGAAAACCGTTCGAGCCTTCGGTGGGTGAAGAAAGTACAAACTTTGATGGTTGGTTGGAGGATTCGTGAAGAAAAATGCGTAAGTATGAAGGCAATTTGTTGCCTTTTTGGTGCTAAAAGAAAGAAAGAGAGAGATGAAGACAAAAAAGAAATATGAAAGAGGTTTATATATGTATGTCTGAACACCGGATAACCGTGCCACGTACAAATTTGATCTGTAATAATTACTTTCATTTGATAACGAACAGGCCTTATAATGTATGTACTCTGAATCTCTTAAATTAAATTTGTAGTCCATAAAATTTTAAATATCGTTAAGCCTGTGCCGAGCCATAAAAGTTTGTAGAGCAGATTATTGTTGTACCAAAAACGAAACACTTCATATATTATATCAGGTTATTTTTGAGGACAACAAAAGTAGTACTCGGCATAAGAATATTTTGCCGAGCTCGGTGGTCGAATGGTTAGCAATGGCCACTTTGACTCCGAGGTTGTGGGGTCGATCCCCGCACAAGACAAACATTTGTGTGCATCAACGTATGTTTGTCTTGGTCTGGGTGGTTTCTATGTATTGTAAGTATGTATTTAGAAAAAAAAATGTATTTAAGTACATTTATCAGTTGTCTATTATGCATAGCTTTGCGCTAAATTGGGGACTAGATGGCGCTGTGTAAATTATCCAGAAATATTTATTTACTTTATTATTGTACATATTTATTTTTAATGATGATGTATTAAAAAATATATAGCGACTCCGTATGGGCTTGCAAAAACCAGATGTTTCTTATTGAGGTCAACATTGCTCATTGGTTAGGAAGCCCAGCGGCAGAATTGACAAAGAGTCAGCATTAAGCTATACAAATAGCATCACGATATCAACTATTATAAAACATTTGAATTATGTAAAGGCGATAATGAATGTACATACGTTCGTTATTAATGAAAGAAATAGGGAAGTGCACGTACGTGTTGCGCAAAACAAGAACGTATTCGGCAAACTCGAGTGCAGATGGACACGGTTTTATTAACCGCTCATTAAGTATATGGTGGAAAGTTACGCAATCACATCGATATGAACGTTGCTACATCGTTTCAGCAACCCATTCTTTACTTAGCAGTTTTATATACAAAATAGCTGACCTAGCAAACGCTGTTTTGCCATATAAATTTAGGGGTTGATGGTAGAAGGATGAAAATTTAGGGCTATATGTATTTTTAATGCCACATTATAAAAAAATAAAAATAAAATTGTCCAAAGAATAAAAAAAATATGTTAGGGACAACCCTTATCACTTAGGGGTATGAATCGTAGCCGATTCCCAGACCTACTGAATATGTATATAAAATTTCATAAAAATCGGTCAACCGTTTCGGAGGAGTATGGTAACTAACATTGTGACACGAGAATTTTATATTATCAGATCTTTTTGATGTAATCTGTCTGGTATGTTCGCTATTCTATATTGCTAATTGCGCCGATTTATTGTTATCAAACAATTATGCTTGTTCAATCAATAACAAGAATTCATAAAATTAATGGTGAACAAATATGATACTCTTTAATTAATGGTAACAAGATACTCTATAATTAATCTATTTAGTGGTGAACAAAAATAATGATGGGAGCTTGATGGTGTCGTTGCGAGTGTTAGTCTAATCGATCACGCAAGTTAATCAACGTTGACCGTAGCTTGTCTATGGATGGGTTTATTTATCTCGATCTCCTCTGTGCTTCGGAGGGCACGTTAAGCCGTCGGTCTCGTCTGTTGTCATTAGATGAAAATCGTTAAGCAAGAGTGGCTTGAAAACACTGGCATCCTCCAACCCGTCTATTTCAAGGGATTTGTGAAATTTCTTTATATTTAAAAAATGCGGAGAGTCGATGCCGGGACAGTAAGTGAAGATTATTGTACTCGTTAACTACCTCTGCGGGTCAAAATTTAAAATAATAATCTTCAGAATATTAGCTGGTTTCACAATACCTTATATGTTCTTAAGTACTTTATTTTCGATAAAGTTAATGAGTTCTGGAGTGGTAGAGCAATTATGAAAGTACCACCCTCTCACAGAATATCGACGTGAAGCAGCAATGCGTTTCGTTCGGTGAGTGAGAGATCCGGAAGCCCAACTCCTTCCCTATTCCCTCCTTCCTTCCTTCCCTTCCTCCAACTCCTTAGTGGACAACGCATTGGTAGCGCCCCTTGTGTTACTAATGTCTATAGGCGGCGGTGACCACTTTCCATCAGGTGGCCCGCTTGATTGTTTGTCTACTGTATGACATAAAAAAAGTTCAAAAAAAATATCAATAAGTGTATTGTACCTCAATAAGTGTAAAATAAGAATAAAAATATATAATTAAGAAATATTTGGAAAATACAAATTTACTGATATTTTTTTATATTTTCGGATCGTCAGTGTCGATACGAAAATTTTAACGCACTTGATATTTTACAAAGATTATTTCTCGTGCATTATAATTTTTGGTAGGATATCCACAGTTGAATAGGGTATTGTTTTAAGTACAATGTAAATTCTTACAAGTTTCTTGTATTACTTGAGAAAAAACTACGTAGGATCTGTATTCTACTGTTACCTTAGGTATTATTAGCTAGGAATAAGAATATTTAGTAGTAGTTAATAGTAGTAAATAAGAATAGGTATTAAATTAAGTAAAAAGTAATTTAAGGATAGTAATAAACCGAGCATCTAAAATTATAAAACTGGACGACTATTAAACTAACTTGGTCACTAAAGTTAGATTAAACATACCAAACCTAACCTAGCCTAGTATAACAGTGGCCCATATAGTATTTTTTGTGGCTTAGTTCATTATTTTCCGTAATTTAAGAAGAAATAGGAGAAAAGATGAGATACTAAGGCACAGATAACTGAAGTAGTCGCAGTAGTAGTAATAGAAAATTAGAACAGACGTTATTTGTACGTGAATTTGTATTCACTGTGCTCTGTATCGTACAAATAAAGCACAGGAAAACTAAATTATTAACAAAATTTGCAAGTGCAATAAGGCAGTCTTATTGCTGAAAGCTATCTTTTAAAGGCAATTTTAAGGGAACAAATCACTTTTTAATTCGGTATCGACCATCATCGAAGAATAAATTCTTGAAAAAAACTTGCCAATATAACAGAAGATACATGCGACCGCCGCTGCTCCGACTGCCGTGTTCGTCTCTGCGACACGTGTTTCGCCTCTGTTTCAGATGTTGGAGATTCGCCGAGACGACCACAGCAGCTGGAGCAGAGACGACCAAAGCAGCCACGGCAGTCGCATACAACTACTAACGGTAGTGGCCGGGTGCCGGCCGGCGGTAGTTTGCATGAACTAATTGGTGGCGGAAGCTCGCAAAGTAGTGTAGATCAAATTGCATTGCAAATATGGGTCTTTTTTTGGCGTTTTAATAAGTTCAAAAAGATTCGATACACAACTTTTGTCACACGAAGACGTTACAAGTACGAGTATAATTTGTATATCTCGAGATATGTGCCCGTATCGGTTACTCGGCATGACATCATGATGCTCTAGTTAAATTACCTTTAGGAGTTGATGAACGCTAAATGAACGCTCTTGAAACCGATAATTACGCGTACGTTATGTGCCACACGTTTACGCTATAGCTGTATACATTATATTACTGGCAGAACAACATTTTGTTCGACATAAGTTGTTTATGAGGCCGCAAGTGGGTAAAACTGCTAAAAAAATATTAAAATGCTCGTAGAGGATCTTTGATTTAAAAAAAAACAATCCTTATACAGTAGTATAAACTACTGAAGTAGAATGATAAAGGTGTTGTTTGCAAAGCAATTGAGATGGCATAATAATTTAAAACAACAAGGGATGAAGTTACTTTTTTTTTAAAGTTGACAAACTTAAAATAAAAAGCGGATTGTTTTTTTTTATACCACTAAAATGGCTAACAAGCATACGGCCCGCCTGATGGAAAGCAGTTACCGTAGCCTATGAACGCCTGTAACACCAGGGGCATCATAGTATGTCGAGCAAAAATTTTGTCTCACAATATAATATGAATATCATATTTACTCGTAATGGTACAAAACCCGAGCGCCGCTTGAGGACTAAGCGGCCTATAAAGTTACTGTACTTCACAATCAGTGTTCTATTTTAAGTTTATAGTAAATTTTAAGACAATTTGGAAACTTCCTTTACCTTACATTATTAAGCAACACCTTCAACCTACTCTAACACTACCAGAAACAATTACCTTCTATGCACACAAGAATTGGCGCTTACGCCCTTGTGTAAAGTACAAGTTCTTCCCCACTCAGGCTGCCTATCGCTTTGTGCTTTTGAGTCTGCACAGGCATTAAAGATTTTACAATCGGAATTCGGATGTAGCTCCAATTCTGAGAGATTAAAAAAAATGGCCGTGCATACAATCACGTGTATCGAGCGATTCCCGTTCCGCATAACTTGACGTGAAACTGTTCCGAGCCGCATGCCACTGCAGCAGGCATTTGATCGACTACGTTGATTTATTACTAATGATCACATCACTGACTATTTATCTATTTACGAAAAAAATGTTTTTTTTTATACTACGTCGGGTATCAGACAAGCATACGGACCGCCTGATGTGAAGCGGTTACCGTAGCCATGTTAACGCTCGCAACATAAAATATCGCTCGCGCGCCGCCACCCCCGCTGCCAACGCAGCATCTCCTTCCTTTCTGGTGACCTCACTCACTCGCAGAAACACAACAGCCCTCAAGGGAACCGTTATTTGGCTGCAGTATTCTGTGAGGTGGAGGTACACCTCTCTTTCTGAATTCTCCCCTGGCTGCTTACTCGTACAACTTTAGATGCTATGATGATTAAAATCCTGCTTTGATATATAGATAATATAAAACGATAATTAACACAAGTAATGATGATTGCTAATGATCAGTTACGCGTCTGTTGCGATGCGGTACAAAACGTGAACTGCTTTACAAAATTAAAAATTAATCCAGGTTGCCAGGCAACCTAGCTAGGTTGCCTGGCAGAGAGATATAGCACGGAATAAGAACAGTACTAAGCCAACATAAAAATTTCCATCTGAATCGTCTTCAGTTTGTGATAGAACTCCAGATAAGAATTTGTAAAAAATAAGATTGTGCAGGTAAAAATAAAGATTGTGCAGGTTATAGGTCAATACATTTTTTTTATTGAATGCTATCCAACTATCCAACGGTACCTGCCTGACAGGCACCTTGGGTGCATATTCTATGTTTTAGTAATGTTATTTATTAGTTCTTTTTGTTGCATCACACGAAATGGAAAGTATTGATTGATTAACTTCAGTTTTTAATGCCTTAATAAACATTAAAACGAATGTTATATTACAAAAGTAATAAATAAATATTCACATAATATTTCCTTACCGGTGAATGTTGAACGTATTAAAGCTATTTTAAGTAGCTTGTTCCTGTCTATCTATGTGAGGCAATAATTCTTTTTTGGGGTAGAAGCACTTGTAACTTGTATTGAGCAACAGTCGTTGAACTTCTTTAAAATCTGGAGCAGTCAAATAAACAACTAGCCGAGTGCGTCTCAAACCTGTATTCAGGGTTCTTTAACAATCCCACCTTTCCCAACGTCCCACCTTTCGACGAAAGTGTTACAAGCTACGCAGACTGCAAAATTATGCCTAAATTTATAGTTTGCACAACAAACTTAAATTTGCGCATGCCATCGAGCACACCGATGGCGCATGCACATGTATGCACATATTAAAAGTTTGTTGTGCGCCGAGCGATCCAGGCATTGTATTGTAGCTATAGTAGTAAAATTATATTGCAATTTTAACGAAAATCTGTCTTTAATAAATCTGACATTTATAGAATCTTGCATTACTAAGAATCTGGCGTTTATAGAATCCAACATTTGTAGAATCTGGCATCTATAGAGTCTGGCGTTCATAGAATCTGGCGTTTTAAACTCGTCTGACATTTCCAGAATCTGATATTTGTCGACTAAATCGTGTGATGGTTTGTAGGTTAACCTTTAATGAAGATAATATAAACAATTCTGTTATTTAAGAAGGGAATCGAATCGGTATGTCTATGGCGACGCTTAAGCTGCGCCCATTAGGTGAATAGCTTATGGTTGTCTCTTTGCCCTCGTGTCATATAATGTTTTATTAAGGAGCATTCCTACTTACGCAGTTTATGGTGTTGTCAGCCGTCTAGCCTCAAACTATTTGCGTAGTAGTGTCGCAGCCTCTGAGTTACTGGGAGTGCTTTCTATGGACTTATATATTATGACGAGTTAGGTGTCGAATGGTTAGCAATGGCCACTTTGACTCCGAGGTTGCGGGTACGATTCCCGCACAAGACAAATATTGACGAGCTCGGTGGCGTAGCGGTCAATGACGCAGCTTCGACACCAACGCTCGTGGGTTCGATTCCCACATAGGACAAACATTTGTGTGCATGAACATGTCTGTTTGTCTTAGTCTGGGTGTTTTCTATGTATCATAAGTATGTATTTACAAAAAAAAATGTATTTACGTATGTTTATCAGTTGTCTAGTACCCATAACACAAGCTTCGCTTACTTTGGGGCTAGATGGCGCTGTGTAATTTGTCTGACAATATTTATTTATTTATTTGTGTGCATAAATTTGTCTGTTTGTCTTGGTCTGGGTGTTTTCTAAGTATTATATGTAAAAAAAATGTATTTAATCTATCAGTTATCTAGTACTCATAGTACAAGCTTTGCTTAGTTTGGAACTAAATGGCCGTGTGTAATTTGTCCAGGAATATTTATTTATATATTTATGTAAAAAGTAAGTCATGTGTTAAATGGCAATATCTCCATGTAATTGACGAATCATCATTGATAACGGTTGGTTTGCCTAACGTACCAAATCGTGCACTACGAATTGAACGTTTATTAGCATACAATATCAAATTTCCACGCACTGCATATTCCGCGTTGTGATGTTTTGTTTTAGTTTCTAGTAATAGTAGTCTGGCACTAGGGTGCCAGTGGGTAGCAAACAAGCATGTACATACTGATGATAAGTGTACATCGCTTTTGGATATAAGTATTTACATAAGACTCTATCATCTCATCTCGACAATATGGTCAAAAATAGGACAACCTCGGGATTAAACATTTTAAAAGAAAAAATATTTTTATAATGCCATTCATTATTGACGAAAGTGTCAGTGACTATTATGTAAAGAAAAATACTACATATATAGAAGCTCGAATAATATGTTTTTTTTGTACTAACTACGTCGGGTGACAAACATGCACACGGCCCGCCTGTAAAACGGTTACTGTAATATACAAACGCGTGTAATACGCTCCGGCATTGGTACCCCAGCTGCTAATGTTATAAAACAATTGTTAGAACTTTTTGCATATATACATACATTTCTAAGAAAGAAATAGAAGTTATAAAATTATCGCATCAAACCGCAGCGCTAGTCAGCGCATTTGAGTTGTGCATAATACTTGCATAACATTTGGCGAAGTATTATTGCGACACCGGTTTGTTGGCTAAGGTCAACAAATTGTAACTGTTCTTGCTATAGATTCTACAAGCCGTACAGTTATGGTTGATTTATGTTTGCGCTGTGAGATGGCGATCATGTAGATGCGGAACAATCTGTATAAAGCTGTGATTCTGTCGGCTAGGGTAGTGTTATTGGAATTGAATTTATATTGAATTCTTCGATTGATTACAGACAACGTAACTAAGTAGAGTAGTACTGCCAACTCCCTTGCCAATCCCAAAATTCCAATAAATCGGATTTATTTGAAAAAGTAGACCTACTGCAATATCATTACAATACTACTAATTTACTTACTAGTCCTTATTAGTACTGTAAGGCTTTAAAACTAAATAATATTAGATTTTTTTAAATACTAATAGATAGTAATAGTCCAGTAAGTCAGCCGATGTAGTAAACAATCAGTGTTTTATTTGGTTTAACTGAAAAATGGATAGTATTTTATCTGGTTAAAAATACTTTCAAGGGCAAAACAACCTCTGATGTTTACCAGCCCGTGCAGATCGGGGATGAAATTAATTGCTTTATTCCTATAACATTGTACTAATTTGTTATTACAGGCTATTTTGTTTAAATATTTTGAATTACAACGTGAGGAAATTGTCTTGCTGGTTTTTTTATCATTAATTCGAGCCCATACAAACACACCTTAGGTATGCAGGCTCTGAACTGTAATCATAGATGTTATTACACTATATATGCTATAATGATCTTCGTGTTCATTGCAGGATCAACATGTACATCGAAATCAATCAACAGATATTTCTAAAAGGTCATCTTTTAGAAAAATCTGTACGTAACTTTTTGAACGAATGTAAAAATGAAACTATTATTAGCATTTACCCGCACATAATAAACATTTGTGCACATTTGTGTTTGTCTTGATCTGGATGTTTTCGGAGGCATTATATGTGTGTACCTATTTACGAAAAAAAAAGTTTTTTAAGTATAATATCAGTTATGTAGTACCCATAGTACAAGCTTTGCTTAGATTGGTACTAGATGGTTTAATTTGTCCAGGAATATTTACTAATTGCATTATGCAGCGAAATCACGACGTGGTTTTTCTTTATGCATATTGTGACGATTTGTTTACATGATTGTATAGCAAATAATAATCCATGATTCCATTGGATAGGTATGGTGATGTATGTAATTTTAATAATTATGAAGCATTGAATAATTAAGAAATACGTATTTACACAATCTACTACTGCGGTCCTGATAAATGCAAATTTCTCTACTTAATTCTCCGATCAATGTTTTAGTGCTTATTATAACTAAGTATAAGAACGTAAGTATAAGAGAACTGCAAATTCAATTGATATTTTCTTAAAACAAATATAATATATTTCAATTACAACACAACACAACTGCAATGTTAGTGCACAAAATACTAACATTGTAGTTCTACAGACAAATACAAAAATACAAATTTCGAATAAAAATATGTCTTTGAAAGTTGTATATCCTATCTTGACCTAACTGACCTAACTTGAATTAACCTCAAAAAAGGTTTTAGTTAACGTCAAACATCTTGAGCTTAGTCGGTAGAGCTCTATGGTACCAGCTAAGCTAAACACAATTACCACGAATATAAGTCAAAGTTTTATTTTCACAGTGAAAAAATCCGATGGTAATCACTTAAGCTTCGGCACTATCTCCAGATTCGTATCATTTTCTATCCCAAGGACATCCGGATATCCGAACAGCGTTCGTGCAAACCAACCTAACGACTAGTCTTATTCATTTTTTTGGAAATTATCTGTATGAAACGAAATAATTTCCTAATAATATATGCCGTTCTGTTGTTATACCATTATAAACGAGTAATTTAACCGTGAAACAGTATATTTAAAGAAAGAATTATATAAAACCTTGCAGCGACCACACGCGAACCGTCCATTAATATTATTTACATTGAGTATGTATGTAAACCGCATCTAGGCCGTTCAGCGGCGAGAAATCGCGCCCGCGCCGCGCTCCGCAGCGAATATTCGATTCCAATGCAAATCATTCCACGGTATGCGGTGAAAATGCATTTATACGCTGTTGTTTACATTATTCAGGTGTAAGTAGAGTATACCTGCACTGTCCCGCTAATAACTATGAAATGGCCGAATGAGAGCAATGAATTGATAGTAATTTTAGGTTAGTATGAGAAAGACGTAATCGCAAAATTACTATTTTATGACGACAGAGACCAACAAAATATCATGGGAAAGAAATTCATTATACGATTGAAGAGCTCGATGGCGTCATTGATCGCGTCAGATTAATCCAACACGCAAGGTAAGCAACGTCGACCGTAGCTTGTCCATGGATGGGTTTATTTATCTGCGATGAGCTTCGGAAGGCACGTTAAGCGGTTGGACCCGGCATTAGATGACAATCGTTAAGCCAAGTAAGTGACCTTTAGGTAGCTTGAAAATACGGCCTCCACCAACCCGCAGTTGAGCAGCATGGTGAAGTATGATTTAAAGTCTAAAGTCCCTTCGATTGAGGGGAGGCCTGTATCCCAACAGCGTCATGAATAAGGTTTGACGACGAAGGCATCTACAAAGAAAGGATGAAAATTCCCTCGGAATATTGGGATACCCGTGTACTAAGTCGCGATCACAAGATAATTAGAAATAAATAATAAATTACCGGTGGCAGACAAAGCGGAATCAAGGCTATTTTGATGATGATTTTACTGTTGTTAAATTTAGTTAGCGTGTTCTTAATGCATTCATTTCCATCTTATGTAGGGTTGTCCATTTTTATTGTAAGGGGAAATATAAAAACTGTTTCACACGAAAGATCAAGAACGGATAAATAAATGTAGAGAAGTTGTTACTTTTTATAGTCTACTTTTTATTTGTTATTAGTATTGCAGTCCCATAGGAAATTTCATGTAGACATATGAAATTTCGTGTCATCATACCCATTTCCGCCGAATGACTTCCGCTGCTGAACATAGACAACAATCGTTTTTCTGCCGTTTCATTTATCTCAGCGATCTTTACTGTCCTCATCATCATCACCAGATCATTTTAATCTCCACTACAGGAGCACGAACCTCTCTCGTCCGTCCCAGACTGGAGGATTTGGCCTCTCCCCACGCTGGCCAAACGGGTTGGGGAGGCCTGATTGATGTTTGGTAAAGTATTTCCCTTAGTCGCCTTGTACGACATCCACGGGAAGAAACGGAGTGATTCTATTCTAGTCTGCCGGAAACCACACGGCCACAGTCCTCATACGACGATATAATGGAGGCTATCCGTTGCTTTCCGGTCTTTAGTTGCCATTCCAGAACTTTTCTCCACCAACAGCCATTAGATCTAGAAGCCATGAGGCCGGCGACTGCCAATTCAGTTTTGTAAATATTTATAAATAAATATTCCTGGACAAATTACACACGGCCATCTAATCCCAAACTAAGCAAAGCTTGTACTATGGGTACTAGATAACTTATATTATATATATATATACCAACCAAGACAAACAGATATATTCATGCATACAAATATTTGTCTTGTGACGCAACCTCAGAAGTCAAAGTGGCCATTGCTAACCATTCGACCACCGAGCTCGTCGATTTATGTAGATGGTTAAGGGCCCTACCGAGTAAGCCGAAGGCTATCGAATTTTTTGATTGCATATATCAAACTTCGGCTTAAGTTCAGTTGGTGTAATGTTTAGCTTAGTTGGTTGAAACCCTAATGCTCTACCGATTAGTAGTAGTACCGATTAGTACTATAGATGTTTGTCATTAACTTTAAGTTTAGACATATTTTTGACTCCTGATCTTAGATAGGTTCCGCGGTGCCGCTATTTCGCAGCACATGTGACTGTCTTTTGCTTTCATTATATATCGAAAAGTAATAATATATAACTAATCGATATTTTTTTTTACATTTTATTGTAATAGATGTTACAGAAGGTATTTACAATTACATCGTATTAGACGCAAACTTATGTAATAACAATTTACAGCATATAGATATTAAGTCATTGTAACATATAATATGCAGTTACCATAGGCTGTGGTAATTGCATTCATGTATGTTCAAGGTCGTATGCTTATTTCAGTTTGTTTGTTATTGGTATAAAAAAATGTTAAAAATTCATGAACTGGTCTTGGAAAGGATTATTTTACAGTGTTGATGCTATGAGTTAAATCTTTTAAAAAATATATGCGATACACTGCTATATATAAGATGAGATAGATTGCATGTTTATGCGGATATCGTCGTCAACCATTATTCATCCCACTGCTGGGATATGGGTCTCCCCTCAATCGAAGGGGTTCGGAGCATACTCCACCATGCTGCTCAACTGCGCGTTGGTGAAAGTCAGTGTTTTCGACACATGGCTTAACGACTGTTATCTTAGGATATCCGTAGCACGAAGGACATTGAGATAAATAAACCCATCCGTGGACAGGCTACGGCCGACGTTGCTTAACTTGCGTGTTCGATTAGACTGATATGCGTAACGTCGCCGGCGAGCTCCTCTATGCGGATATAAATATTTTTAATTATGTAAAGTTAATTTTAATTTAGTAGATGTTAAAACAAATAATACATTACATTGTTAAAAGAAATAATACATTGTATTATTTCTTATAACATCTAGGTACTTAATAGATTTCGTTCTTTCCAAATATTGTAGTGTCAACCCTAGGTAAGTGCAATTTTTACGCGAGCTTTCAATTAAATAAATATTTGTGAATCATCTGCTACCGACCAAACTATATCAATATTGGTTACTTTATATAAAAACTTTATAGGGGTGTTACTGAGATAATAAAGTTCTTAATAAAATTGAAAACAAGAATAAAACTTATAAAAATAACTAATTATATTAAATGATATGTACTAAAATTTTCAAGAATATTATTAGCATTAAATATATTCAATGCCAATATTTTCGTTCCTTTTGCGATTTCGCTCATAAAACAACAATGTTTAAAGGAAATACTTAAAATTCAAATCAGATGTATATAATTGCAGATGCATTACAGTAGGATGTTTGTATAATTATATTTTGTACTGTAATCGTACTTACACAATCAACAATCCAGTCGAGTCGTAGATTCAAGAGTTATCCAAAATAATCGGATGCACAAATCAATACAAATTCCAATTTCAAATAATCACAACACTGGCCACTTGTCAGTTAATTAAAAGAACAAATTTAAATTTGAATTCCACCGTATTCCGTGCGCGCGTATGCCTTTCTGTTTGCCGCGTTGCGTCCGTGTTACCACAAGTCTACTTTCGAACTGATTCGAGATTCTCCGATTTTCTGAGGCGGCGAAGCAATGTACGAGCCACCGGCTGCCTTGCAAGGAATGCCGCGCTGCAACTTTGACTTGGCTATTTTTCTTTACATATTCCAAACTGGTACACAGCACTGGTGTAAGGTGGAAAAAATAAGGGTCATTCTCAGTCGCAATAAATCAAAATTTAACAATTAGAGACCTCATTCGACTATGCTGCGGGTCATTTGCTTCGAGTTAACTACGGTTTGATTGCTTAGACCTACTTTGAGATTTTTCTTTGTATGAACATATAGTTTCTTATACAGATTACTGTTATTTTAGGTATCTATCTTCATTTGGAATAAGCATATTGCAAATACAATTCTTGCATCGGTACTACGAATCTTAGAGACTCTACATATTTATAATACATTTTGACTTGAGGTAAAAGTAGCTCATCACAATTTTTAGGACTCAAGTGGAGTACTCAACTAAATAATAGAGGTCCTGACGAAAGAGATGCAAAGGATAATATTTCTTAACATTTCATAAACGTACTCACACAATCAACAATCCAATCTTCAATTTCATTTCAATTTCATCTGATTAAATTCGTTGTTAGTTTCAAGGCAGCTGTAGTCTTACCCCCGGGACTGCAATGGACTTCATTGTTTATTGCCTTTTTTGGGGGTCGCCGCTGTTAATCCTGGCTACACAGGAGACACAGCGGTGGAAATGTATGGTGGACTAACAATATCTAAAAGTGTAGTATGCGCAATTATTTTAAAAATCCGTTGTAGCAAACTTACTAATATGTGTGTTATACATTTTCCATTTTCATTGGAATAATGTTATGGCCTAAAAACCCTGGTAGAATACTTGTTGAACCTATCGTCATGGTAATTCCATGAAATGATCGGGTATTTCATGATGTGATAGGGCAGTTCATGATATGGTAAATTTTGTGACCTGGCCACGACATAGGTATAGTGTCATATCAATATATTGATGATATGTGTTCATTATTTCTCTCCAAATCATATCCAATCTGGCAATCCTGTTTAAATGATATTGATTGCGAACTGTCGACGTTTGGGGAGGAATTGGACTACTGCGCTGTTACTTATACTATGCTATTGCTGAAAGAGAAAAAACGAAGCGCATTGAATATATCTTGCAGAGCGCCGAAAATTCGTTTACTTTTATTCTTATTTGTAGTCCCGAGCAAAAAATGATGAATCTTAAACTGTAGAGCTGGGCTGCGTTACTATCTCTTAAAAATCTGTCAATTTCGTCAGTCTAATAAACATTAGTGTTACAGGCCTTCATAGGCTGCGGTAGCTTCTTTCCATCAGGCGCGCCGTAAGCTTGTTTGCCACTTTAGTGGTATAAAAAAAACAGAATGCTACGCATCCCTTGGACGGCTCGACGCACCAACCTTTCGATCCTGAAGAAACTCTTGCTCGACACGACACATTCGCATACAAGCTCGGCTGTGTGCTTCCACGAGATACTTCTATACTTCGGACACATAGCGCACTGGAGTACAGATAACCTAGAGAAGCTTATAATAACTGGCAATGTAGACGGCATGCGACCGAGAGGAAGAAGCCTTAAAAGATAGTCCGATCAGGTGTCCGAGAAGCTGCTTGCCAGCGTCTCGAGGTTTCCATCAGGCAGAAGACCGCAGCAATTGGAAGAGCTTGCTACAACGCTTCCATCGTAGTCCCGATCCTCATCAATAAGGGACCGATTTAAGGAGGAATAAATAACAGACGCATATAAAAATATCTATCAGTTTATTAGTTGAATTATGTCACCAAAATGTTCTATCGAAATCCATTAAGGATCCAAGGGCGAATCCGAGGGAATGGGGGAGGTGGGAAGTCATTGCTGTCATGACCCATATGACCGAGTGTCATGACCCCAGGTCTTCTACATGACCCATCTTGAAAGAATCGCTCCTGTATTGGATCGTGTCTATCCGTTTGTCACAGCACTCACAGAAAATATACTGAACCGATAAATTTGAATTTTGGTATACATTTATAAGTTTCTGTGAGGGGCGAGCTGTAGGTACTGTATGCTTATTTTAGCCTCCAGTGCTGTACACCACCAGAGCACTAGGTACTTTACTCAAATTAGTTGATTATTAATTATAAGAATTTGCTGATATACATTAGATAATAATATATTATTGTATAAATTCATAACATGTTTGTATATGTCATCTACAAAGCTCGCCAAATAATATTTCTTCTATTGTTAAGATTGGCTGGAAGAAATCTCGTAAAAAGATAAGCTCGCCCTTGTTTACATTGTTTTATGTAACCAAGTTATATTATGCAATAAAGAATATATACAAAAAAAAACTTTCTCGCCTATGTAGAGTTACAGAACAGCTACCTATTTTAATAACTTTAAAACTTTCGCGTTACATGATTAAAATAATAATAATCACGAGAATGGATCCTGCTCTACGCTTGCAAAAAATTTGCAAATTTATAATTATTTGCTAGAACTATCTAAATGTTCTGACTGTACATTATACTACAGTTAAAACTCGTTTTGCTTGTACAAGGAATAACTATATTTTCTTCGCTGGCAGGACAGGATCGACAAGAAGCTAAACTATGCGGAACCGCTACCGACCCGTCTCTATAATTGGACATACTAGACTGCGATACAGGATAGCACTTCTCCAGATGTTTATAAGAAACGCATTGCGATGGAACTTTTTTTTTGGAATTAAAGGTCTTTATTTATTCAAATAAATAACACATACAATTCAACTATAAAACTAAAGTACCTAAAATTAAATAAAAGTAACCTAAAACTAAAATAAATGTAAAAAGTTTGGCCCACGTGGCATCGTTCCCAAGATGCTAGCAGCATTACCTCGCTGGATGGCTACACTGATCCTTTGAGCGAGGAATGTGACAGATCTTGGAATCGATGGAACTTATATTTTAGAATTTCAAATGGCAAAAGGACACAAATTTGGTGTAAATCGGATAACGCAGCCTATTGTGAATCTGTGTGACGCCGATATATAGACTCGGGGGAACTTGTTACCTCTCACGACCGGTCGGCAATCCATCGTAGTTCGACATTATTTTCTTAATAAATGACAAGTTATTGCATAAAATTTTTGGATAGTCGAAAATCTGTCTGTTAGTTCTGAAAGGAACATTTCGCATTTTGAAGGATTCAATTCTGAACTAATCGACAGAAGTTAATTTTTTTAGTAATAATAAATACCTCAAAACTGTCTCTACATCGCCACCTAGTCCCGTCATCTAGGTACCAAAGAATAAATTTCGAATTCAGTTTTCGAATTATGGGATGTATGGATAAACTGAATATGGTCGATGAGAGTGGGCCACCTTGCTAGCATCCGAAGGCGGAGTCTAATGGACTGTCCTTGAATGATAATTTTTTTAGATGTCGATAGTAAAATGATCTGGTACACGACGATGGCAAGAGACCAGCCGGAATGTCATTGCTGCCTTGGAAGATGGGTTGACCTTTAGTGTGGGACTCAACATGCGTCGACACCCTTGCGCCTTTCTTCTTTGATATATAATAAAATAGATGACCGTTAAGCCAAGTCAGTGGGCTGCTTGAAAACACTGGCCTCCGCTAACGTGCAGTTTAGCAGCGTGGTGGAGTATGCTCTAAACAAGAGTTTTGTATAGAGACATATTCAAACGCATAGTCGACTCTTCCCGCGACCAGAGGCTGGCCTATTTCTCGCTCAGTGAATAAGCATTGCCACCCAGCGAGGCAATGTTGCATGCGGAAGAATGTTTTGAAGTTATTTAGATTATTATATATTATTACTTTTAATTAGTTATTGTTTTTTTTATACTACGTCGGGTGGCAGACAAGCATACGGCCCGCCTGATGTGAAGCGGTTACCTTAGCCATATCAATGCTCGCAACATAAAATATCGCTCGCGCGCCGCCACCCCCGCTGCCAACGCAGCATCTCCTTCCCTTCTGGTGACCTCACTCACTCGCACGAACACAACAACCCTTAAGGGAATTGTTATTTGGCTGCGGTATTCTGTGAGGTGGAGGTACATTCCCCAGTCGGGTAGCTTACAATTACGCTCCCTACCTCTCTTTTCGCCAGAGCTTCGTTTGTCAGTTAGCAGGGTGCACCACGTGCAGGTGAAGTTGACTTTGGTTCAAAGATGTTGATGACCCACTTACACCCCAAAATTGTTATTTCCATTTTGTTTGTATATATGTATAGTCTGCCATATTTACTTTTTATTTTAATTGCATATTGTTAGTAAGTTATCACAATTTCTTGCTAATAAATTAAAAATAAATAATTGTATATTAAAAAAAAATACCTATATCACTTTAATGAAAATAACAATAACGGGATGAATGAGATAGATGTTATTAGTTATTACACAGCAACATAAACACAGCATACTACGTGCAAATCGCTTACGCGTTGTCATGCCACTGCTAACACGACCTCACTCATTCGCTGTGAGTCACTCAGTGTGAGTGAGTGAGGTCGTGTTAGTAGTGGCATGACAGCGTGCAAGTGATAATAAAATGTATGAAATCACAGCTAATCTAATACCGAAATTAGTAACCAGATGCCTAAGAAATGATTATAGTTACTAATCTAAGTATAGCATAGATATGAATACCTACTAAATTTGATAAAAATCAGCTTTATGAAATAACATAATTATGTAGACATAATTATCTACATATTTTAAAAACTAGTGTTCGCTCGCGACGTCGTTGGCGTGGAATTAAAAAAGTAAATAAATATTATTAATTACTCCTATTTTATCAAGATGCACCGGATCAGTACACAGTACTGCCCCCTTACCACCATCTCTTATTGCGATTCAATAATTGAGTAGATTGCTTATTCATACCAATGAATAAGCGACTCTATTCCATTTGAAATAGAGTCGCTTATTTATTGGTATGAATAAGCGTTCTATTCAGTTATTGAATCGCAATAAGAGATGGTGGTAAGGGGGCTGTCATCCGCAGTGAATGTTTCGTACATGTAACAAACAAGTCATTGATATGAACATACCGTCTTAGACCAAACCATGTGGAGGACAACACAGGCGCATTATAGTACGCATTTAAGCTAAGTCCATCATTCAAGAGATCCGAGTATCCAATCAGAGGGGCAATTAGTTCCGGGGCAAGCAGTCAAAATTCAATTCCGATCCAGTCTCGTTCTTACATACCTCAAAGTCAAAGGAAAATCGAAGACAAATGCTTTATGCCATACTTTGTAGCTTTGTCTATGCCCTAACTAGTAGCTAAAGGCTTGACCACCCTTCCGCCCAACTCACTTCACTGACTTCACCCACGGACATAAATGTGCCAGTAGATGACCAGATGAGCATCCACGGCAGAAGTCGTATTGGAGATCATGTATTGATTGGATGGTCATTTTCTGATAATTGATATATCTTACAATTTTTTCAAGAGATTTTTCTGAAAAATTGTAGTACTGTACAATTTTTCAGAAAAATCTCTTGAAAATATTCAGAATAAATAATAGACTAATTCTGTTCTTAAAAACGACATTCATTTACATGTTTCTGATAAATTTTAATTTTTTGAATGTTTTTAAGATCTATTTATTTACTTTTGTCAAAAAATTTTGAAATTTACTATACGAGTTTTTATTTAATTTATATACTGATTCTTTAAGAAATTATTTTTTTTACTTTGCTATTGGACCCTTGTGGGCTCTTAGAAACGTCTTACACTTTGTTATTTAAATTACATACTTTATTAATCTTTTTTAATCTATGAGCATATTACATATTTTTTAATCTATGAGCATTTGGGAACTGTCCATTGGCGAAGAACAAAATAATGCTTGAAGGAAACTTGCCAATATGGGGCTTTTCTAGATAATCAGATAATATCGAAGGAAGGTAACATCGATAAAGCGATAATATGAGTAGGTCTATACTTACTCGTACTATCGCTTGTGTTTGTGTACCCTTGTGTAATAACTATAATTAAAGAAATAAAGACGTATTAAATAGACGAAACTTGTATTTACTAAGCAATTTTTTTTAATTATGACTACAGATTGACACGGAGTAATCTCACTTAGATGGTTTATTATATTCTATGAGTGTCCAGTCAGCAACCTTCCGTTGTCAGCAACATAATCAGAGCCAGTGATGCCTTTAGCTTTGTCACTCGAAAGAAACAGTATTATCTCGCCAATTTCTTCTCCTCCCATAAGTCTTTCAAGGGGCGTCATTTTTTTAATATCGTCAAGTGTAAACGTTCCTAACATATCCATGTTAGTATGTCTCATAATATCAGTTTGAACGGGTCCTGGGCTGACTACATTAACCCTCACTCCATGAGGAGCCAATTCCAACGCTACACCACGGCTATAGTGATCAAGAGCGGCTTTTGATGTACTATATATTACAGCTGGATATGGTGATACACCCTTCCCTGCAATACTAGATACATTAACAATGTTACCTTTAGTTTTAATAAGATATGGTGCGGCCAAACTCGTAAGTAGAACGATTGCTCGTAAATTAGTCGTCATTATTTCGTCATACACTTCTACGATATTCTCATCTAAGACGCTAGTAAACTTCATCATTCCGGCATTATTAACTAGTATATCCAGTTTTCCGAATCTGTTAATGGTTTCCTTAATAATCCTCTTGCAATCATTGTCGTTACTGACGTCTGCTTTGATTGTAAGTGCTGCGTTACTATTTTGAGCGCATTTCTCTGCGATGTTCTTAAGATTGTCTTCATTTCTACCAACTATAATAACATTTGCCCCTTCCTTTGCAAACATCAATGCGGTTTCCGCTCCAATACCGGAGCTGGCGCCCGTTACAATCACAACTTTGTTCGTGAAGCTCATGATAACGACTGACATTTAATTGTTTGAAATTAATTATATATAAATGCTTACGCGTACCAGTTGATTAAACAGATAAATGGTATCTTATTGGCGATAAAAGGTGTATTCAGACATGCACAACAGTGTTCCTTAGGCATTTATTCCATCGCTAGCGATGAACGAAAAACAATAGAGCTAGCAACTACAAACGGGTTGGCTAGCAAGTAGCGAATGTGTGGCTCCGATAGTTTTGTCGCTGGGCTATAAGCGAGTGCGCGAATACGACGGGCGATTACTCGTCCCTTATTTGTAAATCTTGGTATTTAGCGAAAGTTTGAAAGTTTGTTTGCGAGTGAGTGAGGTCACTAGGACGGAAGAAGTTGCATCTTTGGCAGCGGGGGTGGAAGCGCGCAAGCGCTTATATATATCATTGATGCCCCTGGTGTTACTGGCACAGGCGTACATAGGCTATGGTAACTATTTAACATCAGGCAGGCCTTAGTGGAAAAATAATTATCTCATTGCTATTCTCCACATATTACTGCACTATATTATATGACCAAACAAACAAACTCGTCAGTTTATATTAGTGGTATAGATGGTATAGGTGTATGTTTATTATTTGGATGTAATACAATATGTATGTTTATTTTATTTGTATAGAATATAATATTCTTTTACTCGAATAGTATCATCTCTATTTTCGAGATCTTATTTTCTTTCATTTGCTTTAGAACAGCACTTATGAATTTCTGCTATTTCCGAAGGTTGACTGGTAGATAATGCTTTTAGCGTTAAGTCCGCCTTTTGTACCCTTATGTAATTTTGTCGTCAATAAAGTTTAAATAAATATAAATAGATTTATATTAATATATATTTGCTGAAGAGTTGCTTGTTTGGTCAAACGCGCTGATCTCACGAACTACGGGATAGAATTGAAAATTATAGTGTTGGATAGCCTATTTATTGAGCAAGGTTATGTATCATTACGTTTACAATCAAAAAGAGCGGGGCATCAATGAAAAATTTTGTAAAAACAGAGAAAATTCGACACAGTATTTCTTTCTTTGTCGCTTCACTCTTGCTAGAGTGGTCGTGTGTCGTGTTTATCATGATGACGAAGCAGACAACCCCATTACCACAATCTCTTATTGTGATTCAATAACTGAATAGAATGATTATTCATACCAATATTTAATTAATCCATATCATGTTGTAAATTATTCATTGGTATGAATAAGCATTCTATCCAGTTATTGAATATTTCAAGAAATACCAGATAAGAGATGGTGGTAAGGGGGCAGGACTCGCCTAACGACATCTCGCCACCTCTGCCTGCTGGTCGTCAATCGGGTATATTCGTGTACCGGGGCGCCCACCGCCCACCACCGCACGGTATATAATACGTATATACAGATAATCAGCATTGTTAGCAGGATGTTTACAAATCATGTAAAAATTGTCATAATCATAAATTTAAATACATAGTAATGATGAGTGCGCATTTATTTATCAATTATTGATATAGATCAACAGATTTTCGTATGATCGGCTATGGCTCGCTGTTTAGGACAAGAAAAAAGCGTAGTGATAAGAGTTATCAATTGGTATACATTATATAAATAATTGATAAATAAATGCGCACTCATCATTACTATGTATTTATGTATATTTTATTTAACTTACGTATTCGTTATCTTATATGCTTTCGACTATCGCTTTAGCTTTGGATTTATTTGGATTATTGAGCCTTTACTCAATAATATGAACAATTTGGGTTTAGTGCCTCAAATGTAATTTAGTAAACTGGAACCCTATGATGTTTTATATATAGACGGGCCATCAACATCTTTGAAACATAGCCAACGTCACCTGCACGTGGTGCACCCTGCTGACTAACCAACGAGGCTCTGGCGAAAAGAGAGGTAGTGTATAGCGTATTTTTTAAGCTCCCCGATTGGGGAAGTACCTCCACCTCACTGAACACTGCAGCCAAATAACAATTCCCTTGATTGTTGTTATGTTCTTGCGAGTGAGTGAGGTCACCGGAAAGAAAGGAAGGAGTTTAGGCCCCTTGGATTAGATTGGCGACCCCTTGGTGTTGGTGATCCGCCCATGGGCGGTGGTGATTGCTTTCCATCGAGTGACCCACGAACCCGTTTGCCCCCATCTCTGAAAATGAGGCGTGTATGTGCGATCATTTATACAAGTAAAAATATATACACATAACTTTAACACAGTACTCCGCAAGAGGTGCGCGTCGGCACTTGGCAGGCTGCGCACCAGCCCCAACACCATTTTGTCCCCTATTGGGGGTAGGGTGGGCAGTCGCTTTGTTAAGCACAGGGTGGGCTTACACCTCAATAAAAATGATTTGTACGCACAAACCTAATAATTAAGGATTTTTTACTAACAAAATATGATTCTGGGTCTGAAATAAATATATTTTATTTTATTTATTTAAGGTTAATATCGAGCAAAACAAGTTAAGTTGGATGTTCATAGGAACATCCATTTAGATAAGTAATAGTACTTACCTAAATCATTTCTTTAATTACTTATAATGGAATATAAGTAATTAAAGAAATGGTTTAGGTTTATCTTGATAAAGTGAATTAGATCACAGAGCAATACGCAATATATTTCGAAAACGCACATTGGGCAGCGTTGCCTATTTTAATGGAAGATGCAATCGGTCTACGTTTAACAATAAAAAAACTGTTTGTTGTACAAAATTTTATTTAAATTGCATAGGAAAACATGACATGATTATGATAATATTTTATCAAAAAGAAATTAAGAATAAATTGTGATATGTGTATAATAAATATACCTACGAATATTAAAAACGTAGCATCGACCCATTGTCAGCAACATAATCAGAGCCTGTGATTCCTTTTGCTTTATCACTTGAAAGAAACAGGATTACTTCACCAATTTCTTCTCCTTCCATTACTCTTTCAAGAGGTGTCATTTTCTTTAAATCATCACGTGATATTGAATGTTCTGAATTTTCCATCATACCAGTATACACAGGTCCAGGACTGACAACATTAACTCTTACTCCATGACGAGCAAATTCCAGCGCCACGCCACGGCTGTAGTGATCAAGCGCGGCTTTTAGGGCACTGTATATGACAACTGGAAAAGGTATTATATTCTTTCCTGCAATACTGGACACATTGACAATATTACCTTTGCTTTTAATAAGATGTGGTGCGGCCAAACTCGTAAGTAGAATGACGGCTCGTAAATTAGTCTTCATTATTTCGTCGAATACTTCCATAACGTTCTCATCAATTGCGCTAATAGACTTTGATATTCCCGCGTTATTAATCAAAATATCCAACTTTCCGAATCGGTGGATAGTTTCCTTAATAATCTTTTTGCAGTCATCGTCGTTGCTGACGTCCGCTGTGATTGAGAGTATTGAGTTGCCCTTAAGGGAGCATTTATCTCCTGTGTTTCTAAGTCTGGCTTCGTTTCTACCAACTAGAACAACATTTGCCCCTTCTTTGGCAAACATCACGGCGGTATCCGCTCCAATGCCTGAGCTAGCACCCGTTACTATTACAACTTTGTTCGTGAAACTCATGACGATGACTGAAATTTTAATACTTGGTGCTACTTCTAATATATATATGACCGAAAATAAACTGATAATCGTTATCTCGCGTGCGACTAATGAGATATTATTTATATTAGGTAGTTAAATGAAGAATAAAAACAGATTGTTAGATGTGAGTTTTTAGATTACTTACAAAAACAGTCATATCTACCTAAATGTCAAAGCGGGTCGACTTCAACAAAAGTGTCTATGTTCGCCCCAATTCTTAATAATAAGTAATAAAGATTTTCAAATACTTATTGAACATTTGTTTACTTTTGTAACGAAATATATATTATTTTTTAATTCACCCCATTGCTTTGATATACGACTATTTTATGTTGACGGTTGCCAAAGAATAAAGTGAAAGGGAGTGTCAATTTATTTTTTGTCAAAGATTAACATTATTTAACACACAATAAACAATATCAACGCAAATAATAGGGGCCATAATACCGACTTCATCTACAGTTTAACTTTGTTTGCGAAAATCATGGAACGTTTAAAATGTTAGCATGTTACCAATAATATATTCTTGGTAATTCCTCAAACAGAAAAAAGAGATACACGACAACACTGACACTCTAGACACACGACACACGGTAAACAATTTTTCGGGTCGTTATTAGCTGTGATATTAGTGTATATATTATAGTCAATACCCGAAATTTAGACGCTCCTGGGTTTGACCATTAGTTAACCCTAAGATATCTCACCTCCCTGTACATATTTTTAACAAAAAAAAACCGACTCCAAACATTACTCTACATTTATTTATGTAGATACAGGCTGATGATGATGAAAAAAAATATGGGACCAATCTGGAAGTATACTCTTTCAAATAAAAAAAGTTTTTTTCAAATCTGTTTATAAATGTCGGAGTAATGAAATAACAAACCTAACAGTGGGTGATACAGGCTGACGATGATGATGATGAAAAAAATATGGGACCAATCTGGAAGTATAATTGTTTTTTTTTTTTAATCGGTGTGCTTTTTTCGGCGGGTAGCTCTAAATAAAGTAACAGACATTTTTGAATCACTCTTAGTAATTTAATAATTAAAAATAATAATACATACTTGGTTTAGTCGGATTGTAACTTAAATGACTTAAGACTATCACTCGCATCCACTGGCATATAAATTTCCAACACATTATCACTATGGAACCATCACAGCAAATGCATAAAAACTTAAGTGATCTGGCAGCTCTCTTCAACACTAGGATGGAGGAGTTTGAGAAGAGTCTACAGCAATCATCATCTTCGTCCACAGATGCGCCTTCTTCACTCAAGAACCTCTCTGCAGATTACCAAAATTTCAAAACTTTTGTATGGAAGGCAATTTCAATGTTGAAACAACAAATGGAGATGATAATAACTGGTTTGGATCGTCATGAAACACATTCTCGCAGAAAGGTACTCCTCTTTCACGGTATTCCTGAGGTGGAGGATGAAAATTTAACTCTTGAGCTCAACAAATTATTTAGTGATCAGTTACAATTAAAGATTGCATTTGGCTCTTCACTTTCGTCTGGTAGTGGCTCACTTATTGAAGCTTGTCATCGGCTTGGTGTGAAAAAAGATAAGCCACGTCCTGTTTTGGTTCGATTTGCCTATGCTGATGTTCGTACATCTGTATGGAATTCTAAGACGAAGCTCAAGGGTACTAGTATCTCTGTTTCGGAATTCCTGACCAAGACTCGGCAAGAAGTGTTCATTGCAGCACGGAAACACTTCAGTGTTAAAAACTGCTGGTCATCTGATGGAAATATTGTGATCCTTTTGCCCGACAATATGCGTGTCAAGATTGCAACTATGACAGAACTCCGCCAACTCCAGGCCCTGCACCCGCACGGCAGTCCACATTAGACGGATAAACCCAGGCATGGAGAAGCATCTAACAAGCAAGCTGCAGGCACTTATTAGGAGTCACGTTGAGGTGCTTAATTTGTACTTTATTTTTATTTTTAATTCGACGGTATGTAACTTTGCAGTTGAGTTTTTGGCTTTTGTTTTTTGTCTTTTCACCCACTTGTATTATTATAAACTTTACAGTAGTTGTAGGTAAAATATATTTCTTTTCGGAGGAAACATCATATGATCAAAACTTGTAGGTACTCAACTCAAAATAGCAATTAGAATGAAATTGTCAAAGTGACATACTCTTTCTTTCTCTTCATTTTTTAATTGCTGGCAACCACGCTGTATTATGTATTTTTTTTTTCTATCTTGAGCAAAAGTAAGCAATTAGGTTCTGCATGAAAACTTAGCCAAGGATGTGAGTGGTGTTTTGTTTTGTACTTATAGATATATATATATATAGGTATATTTATTGTGTATTCTTATTTTGTTTGATTGTGTATTGCTATTTTTTTTTTGTTTTGTTTATATTTATTAATTTAATTTCATGTCATTAGATTTTAATGTCAATGATGATTATTTTCTTTCATGCTCGTCTGATGAGTTTGGAAGTGCTCACAGTGATATATCTTCTGCATCTGACATTGAACCTCTTGATGCCAAGTTGCAGTCTGTACTGAACAGTAAATCCCACTTCCTTAACCTTGTGCATATTAATGCCCAGAGTATAATTGCTCATTATCCTGATTTTCTTGCATCTTTTAGCAGCGACATAGTTGATGGCATTTTAGTTTCAGAGTCCTGGCTAAAACCTTCTCTTCCATCTACACTATGTTCTCTCCCTGGCTTCCGGCTGTATCGTAATGATAGGATTGGCGCTGGGGCTGGTGGAGTATGTATTTTTCTTCGCGAGCATATTCCGTGTGTTGTGGTTGCTCAATCGTCGAGCGAATATTCTGCCTCTATTGAGTATCTGTTCCTCGAAATTACTCTCCACCATAATAAAATCCTTCTAGCTGTGGCTTACAGCCCGAATGACAGAACTGACTATTTTCAAACTCTCGAGTCAGCCTTAGAACAATTTCGGCCCTCATACGACAATATAATTTTAATGGGAGATCTTAACACGTGCATTTTAAAAAATGACAACAGGACTAATAAACTTAACAATTTAGTATCTTCATTAGACCTTCATCTGCTTCCCCTGTCGGCTACGCATCACGTCCCTAACACTAGACCATCCCTCATTGATGTAATGATCGTATCAAACGTTGAGTCTGTTAACGTACATGGACAACTTGCAGCCCCATTCTCTTACCACGATTTATTATTTCTTACTTATAGGGTGCGCCATCCCAAACGTATTAATAAAACTATACTCCAGCGTAACTTTAAAGATATGGATGTGAGTCGTTTGAGAAAAGAATTCAGTAATATCGATTGGTCTAAATTCTTTGCAGCTGATTCAATTGACGAAAAGGTAGATGTTCTCAACTCAAATCTTTCTGCACTTTATGATCGTCATGCTCCCTTAAAATCTGTCAGGGTTAAACATTTACCGGCTCCTTGGTTATCGCCATCCATTAGAAGGGCAATGAGCAAACGTGACAAAGCAAAGATCAAGCTTAGGAGATCACATACGGAAAGTGATATATATGAATATAAAAAGCTACGTAATATTTGCAATAGGATGTGTAGAGATGCAAAACGCCGTTATATTCACTCTTCACTAGAAAACTTGCCACAGACTCATGTATGGAAATTCTTACGATCACTGGGTGTGGGTAAACAGTCCGGTAACGTCTGTGGGGCTGTAGACATCAATTCATTAAACGGATATTTCTGTACGCCCCCCGTTACAGTTGATCTAGCTACTAAAAATGCTACACTATCTTCTCTTTTAAAACCCTCTACGCCCACAGGTGATGAATTTACGTTTCGCTGTATCACGGAGGATGAGGTTAAAAAGAGCATTTTGTCTATATCTACAAAAGCTGTGGGAACTGATGGCTTGAGTCTCGACATGCTGCTACCAATTCTAGACCTAATTGTTCCGGTAATAACACATGTGTTAAATTTCTCATTAGCTAACAACATCTTTCCTAAGGCATGGAAACGAGCTCAAATAATCCCAATTCCCAAGACAGCCAACCCTTCTTGTTTCTCGGAATATCGTCCGATCTCTATTCTTCCATTACTATCTAAGGTTCTAGAAAGTGCTGTACATAAACAACTTCATACTTATCTCTCCCAAAACAATCTTCTTAGCCCCTTTCAATCGGGTTTCCGTCCTTACCACAGCACAACGAGTGCACTGCTGAATATCACAGATGACATACGTCTCGCTATGGACAATAAGAAACTCTCCCTGATTATTCTGTTAGATTTCAGTAGTGCATTCAATTCGGTCGATTTCGATATTCTCCTTGGTATTCTTCGCTCTATTAACTTCTCTTCGACTGTGATAGCCTGGTTTGACTCTTATCTTCGAGGTCGCTGGCAGCGCATTAAAATCGAGGAACAAACATCTGACTGGTCTGAGTTGATTGCTGGCGTGCCACAGGGCGGTGTGTTATCTCCATTGCTCTTCTCTATCTTTATAAATGAATTAACTAAAGTCATTACTTCTCCTTATCACCTATACGCAGATGACCTACAAATATACAATCATTTTCTTGTCTCTGACATATCTGTTGCCATTGAGGCTATGAACCGTGAGCTTTGTGCGGTCCAGAAATGGGCCGAAAGCTTCGGTCTGTTAGTTAATCCGACAAAGTCCCAAGCCATTGTGGTGGGTAACAATCAACTAAAGTATAGGCTCAAGTATAGTGATTTACCAAGAGTGTGCTTTGGTGGCAGTCCAATTCCCTTCTCAGACAAAACAAAAAATCTGGGTCTGATTATTGATGGCACCCTTTCCTGGACGGCTCAAGTCAACAATGTTAGCAAAAAAATGCATTACACCTTTCACTCGCTCAAGAGACTCCAGAACTTCCTTCCCTTTAAAACTAAAATTATGCTTGCTCAATCACTCCTTCTCCCAATTCTTGACTATGCCGACATCTGCTATCTTGATGCAACTGAAGAGCTACTCAACAAACTGGAACGGTTGCAGAATTTGGCTATTCGTTTCATTTTTGGTTTGCGCAAATATGATCATGTCTCTGAATTTCGCACCCAGTTGAAATGGCTCCCTATCCGCCTTCGCAGAAATGTGCACATCCTGTCTTTCCTTTACAAATTAATTAAAAATCCTGATTCACCTCAGTACCTTCGTTCCCGTTTTCCTCCTTTACCACCTCCTACTCGCTCCCAACGTCCCTGCCTTACGAAAACATTAAATTATCCCCCTTCCAACACAACGTTTTTCTTTAACTCATTTACTGTTCGTGCAGCACTGCTCTGGAATAAATTACCAGTGGAAATACGAGACAGTATCACTGTGACCACTTTCAAAAAGAAATTAACAGAGCATTACTTAACTCAAATTAGTTAATTATATTTTGTATGTTTAGATCCATAAAATGTCAACATTAGCATGTTTGCATATGTCGCCTTAGCCAAATAATATTTCTATACTATTGTTAAGGTTGGCTGGAAGAAATCTCTTAAAGAGATAAGCTCGCCCTTGTACACCTTGTTTACACTGTTTTATGTAACAATATTATATGCAATAAAGAATTAATAATAAATCACGTAGTAATTAAGTAACAAACATTAAAAAAAAATACAGCCGAATTGAGAACCTCCTCCTTTTTTGGAGTCGGTTAAAAAGTGAATCGAAGTTCGGTTATACTTGTGTTCAACAACTTCTTCTTGACTTGGATTTGGAGAGGGAGGTGAGGTACCTCAAGTTTAACTTGTCATACCTAGCACCTAGATTTCGGGGGTTGACTATTACCTAGACCATGAGTATCTAGTGTCTGGTGTCGTTATGTATCCCTTATATAATATAGGATACTTATCGCGGCTAAATGATAGCTGTCATGACTTATAATGTGGCACGTGACATAAATATTGTATAATATTGTGTACTGTGTGTAAATATTGTGTAAAATGACATGACGAAGTTAAATAGTTTTTCTAAATACTAATGATGATACCAAAAAATTTATTTTAACTGGACAAAAAAAATAAAAAATATCGGACGATCAACATATGTCTCGTCAATATGATACAAGCCCGTTAATATTCCTATTAAATCAATTTCGACTAAAAGATATATTTTTATAATAAATAAAGTTTTTTATGTAATAGTTAACTACGCGACTTTTCTATGGAGTGGCCGAGGTGTGCTTAATCTAAAACTCAACAGTCAAACAATCAATCATTTCAAACTATTCCAATTTCACAACGAATGTATGGACTGGAATGAATGTATGGACGAATGTATGTATGGAATGAATGTATGGACGGCTGTTTGTTATAATATGATATAATAACATATGTTACAATAATTTCATTTGCGATAATTTTAAACACATTACTGGCTTGCAATGGACTAATAAAAAATTAAATTAAAGATTTAAAAAAAACCCCGACACAATAACCTAAGTTCCTTTTAAAAAGTAAAAAATAATAAAAGAAACTCAATCTTAAAGTACCTAAGTATGTATTAATAATTCCAAAAACAAAATACGTCGCGTTGGGCGACCGCTGCGAGGGCAGACGTCGTTGACGGTCGTATCACACGAGTAAAGAAACGGTTTCTACTCATATAGTCGTATCCTTAACGCAATATTTTGAAGTAATTTTATAAAAGTTTTCTTTTCTTGATTTTATTTTTAAATTCATCTATGTTGCTTAGTTAGGTTAGGTTAGACTATTTGTAATTAAATTGTTAGGTCTGGAGCGGTCCCCCAACGCGACGTATTTTTTTTAGAATTATTAATACTTATGTACTTTAAGATTGAGTTTCTTTTATTATTTTTTACTTTTTAAAAGGAACTTAGGTTATTGTGTCGGGGTTTTTTTAATTTTTTTATTAAATTTTTATTTTATACTTTTTATAGGTACATACTTAATATAATGTAGATTTTGTTAAGTTGTAAATATATAGTAAAGTGTAATATTGTAAAGTGCATGTGATGCTATTTCATTTGCGACTCTTCTTGGTTATATTTGCTGACATTCGGATTTCCATCCCCATTATCTCCCCCCCACATAAGACATTGGGTATTTTCCCCACTTTTACGCCCAGAGATTTTCACAGCTCAAGCGATTTTCATTGAACATATTATTTTGTAATATGCACGTGATGCGCTTTCATTTGAACCCCACTCGAGTATATTTGCAGACATTCGGTTATCTTTCCCCACATTCACCCCCCACAACTTTTAAACGGCTCAACCGATTTTCATCAAACATAACATAACAGAACACTCGCACGTAAGTCACCTTTAATACAAAAAAAAAAAACTAAATTGAAAAGCTTCATCCGTTCGAGAGCTATGATGCCACGGACAGACAGACACACATACAGACACACACACAGACACGTCAAACTTATAACACCCCTCTTTTTGCGTCGGGGGTTAAAAAATATCAAACCTAACCTAACTTACAATGGATATCAAATTATGGGAAATGAACATTATGCCAAATTAAATTATATTATCTGTTATTATTATGTTAACGTGAATGAACAGCTCAGCCGATTTGGATGAAATTTGGTATATTTGCTTGATACGTGATCAGCATATACTACTTACTTACTGTTTATTCCGGTACACAGTTCAAGCGAGACGATGCCGCGGGCAGAAGCTAGTAGGAAATAAACAAGTTAAACATCCATTTTAATCACATAGAACTATTAATAGAACGGCGGTGTCGGCCAATGACTTTGCAAACAAAACTAGTTAGTAGGAATTTGCGACTTTCTCTTGTTTTGGGTCATAAAAGTATATTTTAGAATTTAGGCCGTATTTACACTTGTAAGTTGCTTCTGTAAAACTTACATATGTAAATTTTACATAATACGCCTGTATTTACACATATAAATAAACTTACAGTAAATAACGTTTACGTAAGTTAACTTACAAAAAGTTTAACTTGCGCAAATTATTACACATACAATAACACAATCAAAAATGTTTTGTCATCGAGTTCAAGCGATAGCTAAGGTATTGCGTTCGATAAGGTAGGTGATTTCAAGTAAAGCATAGAAAATGCTGGGTAAAACCTTGGCTGTAAAACAGAATATCACGAGAAGAAGAAGTCAACAAGTGCAAATCGCCGCTTTCGAGTTGCTCCAAAGAGCCAAGAAAATAGTAGCAAAAATTCAATATTAGAGTGGAGGCCGCGCGTAGGACGACGTGTTGGGCGCTCTCCTCCTATATGGTCCGATGACTTTAAGAAAGCAGCTGGAAGCGGCTGGATGCGGAAGGCGGAGGATCATATCTGGTGGAAAGCATTGGGGAAGGCTTATATCCAGCAGTGGGTAGATACAGGCTGATGTATACTTATTATATTTAACTTCTCTTACTTACTATTGCGAGCGCTTATATGGCTATCGTACCGCTTTACAACAGGCGAGCCGTTCAAAGTTCAAATTAAGGTGACCAATATTTTGTTTGTTTTGCCATTGTTTCTACAAAAAAATAATTTGTTGTAAGTTCTCAAATTATCAATTGCGTTCGATAAGTTGCAAGACGATTCTGTAAGCAAACTCGAACACATTTAATTTGTTATTCTCCAACTTAAGCAAGAAGAAATTACAATAAGCTTGTAGTTCTTACTACTAGCACAGTATAAGTAATAGTACTCTACTAGTACTTGCTTGCTCCATTTGACCGCATACATCGAAGAGCAATTCGATCGGTGATCCAATGATCTCGGATCGACTGGACTCTCTCTCTACACGTAGAGATGTAGCGTCTCTTTGCGTTCAATACAAATTATATCACAGTTTGTGCTCGGATGAGTTGTTTGATATGATACCTGCCGCTGAGTTCTACTATCGTAGAACTCGACATAAATTAAAATTTCATCCATATCATCTTGATAATTGGCGATCTACTTACAGTAAGTTTTCTAAGACATTTTATACCACGAACGGTAAAACTGTAGAATAAACTTCCCTCAGCGGTGTACATGCTCATTTGCCCCCCACTTATATAAAAAAAACTACTTACAAAGAGGCTACGTTTCCAAATTTAACATAAGTAACGATATAAAAATATAAACTATTTAGTTGCGATAAATTTGCAAATGTACCTAAGTTACTTAGGTAAGTAAAACTTACAAGTATAAAGACGGGGTATCATAAAGAAAACCTTCTATACTAGTGGCAGCGGCGTGTCAGGTTAAAGAAAAAAATACCGGTCAAGTGTGAGCACTGCTCGACGTTTTTAGTACTAAACGTATTTCCTCGAAATCATGTAATGTCATTTATTGTTCAGTAGCTAACATTATCTATGTTCAAATAGATGGCGCTACATGCGACTTAGAATAGTCGTCGACAGCTCTTATTCATCCCACTGCTGGGATACGAGTCTCCCTTCAATCGAACGCGTTTAGAGCATGCTTCACCACGCTGCTCAACTGCGGGTTGGTGGGGGCGTGCTTCTGGGTAAATAAATAAATAAATATTTCTGGACAATTTACACAGCGCCATCTAGTACCAAATTCAGCGTAAAGCTATGGGTACTATGGGCACTAGACAATTGATAAATGTACTTAAATACATTTTTTTTTGTAAATACATAGTTATAATACATAGAAAATACCCAGACCAAGACAAACAGACATGTTCATGCAAACAAATGTTTGTCATGTGCGGGGATCGAACCCGCGACCTCGGAGTCAAAGTGGCCATTGCTAACCATTCGACCACCGAGCTCGTAGATTGTTATTGACAAATAGTTCGCGTTATATTAAAATATACGCCAAGTTTTCTGACTTCTCCTTATCCCATTTTTTGAGTTCGTCGCTGTAGGTCTTTTTCTCCGCTTCACATGCCCATACCACGAAAGGTGATTTACTCTCATAATTTCCGTCACACGTGTTACTTCTAAACTTCCTCTAATGCAGTGGTATCTAACCTTTTTTGTTTGCGGGGACCACTACGAGGTTTTTGTTACATATAAATCCATTATTTTATAACTCGAGATTTGAATATTTTGTATAATAGTGCTCAATATTTTACATTATAAGTTTGTATCACAGGCCATAATATACCTCTCACGGACCACCGGTTGGGAACCTCTGCTCTAATGTAACCATGATGTTAATATACCTTTATGAATATATACCTTTATGAGTATACTAGCGGCCCGGTACGTGCTTCGCTACGTATAATGTGAAAAAAAAAAAAAAAAAATTGGAACATCAAATTCATTTATTCAAACAAAAAAATATTTTATTAATTGCTAGCTATTTTGAAACTTAATCCAAAACATTTGGATAAACAATATTTTTTGTTTTTCCATTTTCAGCATAAATAAACAAACCCCATACGTTTGTTCAGAGTACAGAGTCTCGAACAGGCAATATAAAGTCGAAGTACGTCCAAAATGAAATGACCGCATGAATGACATAACAACATGCTTGTACTGACAACACTGAAAACAGTTTGAATTTGACAACACAATCCCCATCTGAAAAAAGTTTCAATTTGACAGCAAAATCCCCATTAACAAAATGATCCGCCATTTATTGAATTTATTTGTTACAAAAAATGTGATAAATGTAGAACCGCTCTACCGATTTTGTGCAAACTTCACCTAAACCATCCACTAAATAGTCCGAACAAAGCCTAAACATTTGGTTTCGATAGGTGAGCCCGTTCTTGAGTTATAAAATTACAACGAAAAGTGGCATTGATTTTTATATATATAGATTAGTACACCTCCACACTATCTATACAATTTAAATTTCAAGTTTCTTACTTCAATAATATAGAACTTTCATACAAACTTCCAACCCCCATTTTAACCCCAAAAAGGGGTTGATTTCCAAAGACACATTATTAGTACACCTCCACACCATCTATAGAGCATACATTTTAAATTTCAAGTCTCTTACTTCAAAAACGTAGAACTTTCAAACAAACTTTCAACCCCCGTTTTAACCCCAAAAATGGGTTGATTTCCAAAGATACATTATTAGTACACCTCCACACCATCTATAGAGCATACATTTTGAATTTCAAGTCTCTTGCTTCAAAAACATAGGACTTTCATACAAACTTCCAACCCCCATTCTACCCCCTTAGGGGTGGAGTATCGTAAAATCCGTTCTTAGCGGATGTCTACACCCTATAAGGAACCTACCTGCCAAATTTCAAGTTTGTAGGTGTTATAGTTTCTGAGATTTCGTGATGAGTGAGTCAGTGATTTTCTCTTTTATATATATAGATTAACTTTATGAATATAGCTCTTATCTTTCTTTATGCACGGACTCTATATTAAATATAAATATTCTTGGACATATTACACAGCGACATCTAGTCCCAAACTAAGCGAAGCTTGTACTTTGGGTACTAGATAACTGAATAATTAGTTAAATACTTTTTTTGTAAATACATAGTACATACATACAATACACCCAGACTTAAAACAAACAGGTATGTTAATGCACAACGGGCATCAAACCCGCGACCTTCCTCTGAGTCAAAGTAAGCCATTCGACCACCGAGCTCGTCGAGATATTGTACATAATAATTATGTTGCTCTGTATGGTTATGAATAAAAATTGAGTAATTAACCAGCTTGTAAAATGAAAGCAAAACTGAGCGACATTGACACACGCCGTTCTTGAGCTTGATTATATATTTTTTGTAATTTATTAAAACTTGATGGTCGAGTTTTTAAACAACTGTTAGTTTCGCTATGTAAATTCATGTCATTTTTGATAACATTGTGGGCGTGTGTATTTTTAGATTTTATTTTACATTATCGCTATATACTTGACCTAGTTAAAATCTACTTATCTGGTATTATCTACCTTGCAAAAAAAGAACAGTGTTGGGTTTTATTTTTAACCGACTCCAAAAAGGAGGAGGTTCTCAATTCGGCTGTTTTTTTTTTAATGTATGTTACTTAATTACTCAGTGATTTATAAATGGATTTGAAAAAACTTTTTTTGAAACAGTATACTTCCAGATTGGTTCCATATTTTTTTCATCATCATCATGATCATCATCAGCCTGTACTCGTATCTACCCACTGTTAGGTTTGTTATTTCATTACTCCGTCATTTATAAACCGATTTGAAAAAAACTTTCTTTATTTGAAAGAGATTCCAGATTGGTCCCATATTTTTTTGATATCATCAGCCTGTATCTACATACCTAAATGTAGAGTAATGTTTGGAGTCGGTGTTTTTTGTTAAAATTATTGTTTTAGTAACAAAAGATAGATATTACTGGATCTACACTCCTGAGTATAACATTTTATAGAAAGAAACTTATGTATATGGTTTATATGACAATTTGAAAACAAGATCTGATCGTACATTAGTAGTAAATAAGTTAATAGTTTTGAAAAATTATACAGCGCCATTTAGTCCCAAACTAAGTAAAGCTTGTACGGTTGTGCGAGGATCGAGTACCTCGGAGTCAAAGCTGCCATACATTAACCACCATGTTAGCCGTGTTAGTCATGTTGTCTAACAATTTAGCGGTGTATGGACGTGTTGTAAATCATGTTGGCAGATATTTTAATTGATGATTGATATTATAATAATGATATAGACTAGCCCGGTGTTCCAATGGCTACTTTGAAAGTAGCCATTGGAACACCGGGCTCGTCTATACATTAAATTCGTTATTTTGTAATCTTTAAAATAATTTCTTAGGACGAACGCCTACTTTTACGAAAATGAGTGACAAAAATGGAAATGAAAGAATGAATCATTATCATTCAGTATCATTCATGCATTAAAGAAAGGAAGAAAAATCCCCTAAAATATGTTTTCGGAGTTAAAGAGCTCTAGGACCGGCAAAGCTAAACAGAAAAAATTGCCACTCCCAATTTTAATCATCATATTTTCGTATTATATATTTTACCATATTGTATATTTTGCGCCATATTTTAAATTGTACCATATTTTAATCGACTTCGACTTAGACTGTAGGTACTATCAAAACTTTGGCCATTAAATAAATCATTGCATGATTTCATTACGCTACAGTGTCATTAACTTGTCCAGCCTTGATTGGATAAATAACGACAATGGCTATCAACTTGAGTTGTAATATAGAACCTATTGTATAATGTCATTTGTTATATGTATATAAGTATGCATCTATACAATCTTTCGTATTTACATAACACCGTTAGAAAGTCGAGGAGGCTATATCACAATTAAAGCGTCTTTGTTTTGACAGTATAATGAGATTTAATATTGATGTATGAAAAATAACAACGGGAATTAACGCGATCATGCATAAAGGACATACATATCTTTATTTACATACATTCCTTTATTATTGCCCTACGTTTCGACCAGGGAAACTACCAGCTAAGCTGAACCCGATTCCCATCGCATTTTTTGGTTGCGAAAATCCAACTTCAGCTTGGATTTATGCCACTTGTGTTTAGTTTACCCGATATAAACCCTGGAACTCTACCGAACAAGCTAAATATGTTGTCAATAACTAAAATTAGATAGTTAAATGATTCAGCTGTTATTTTGCGGAAGTCAAATTTACAGGCAATTTGATCTACACTACTTTGAGTGCCACCAATGAGTTCATGCAAATTACTGCCGGCCGGCACCCACCCACTACCGTTAGTAGTTGCATGCGACTGCCGTGGCAGCTTTGGTCGTCTCTGCTGCAACATCTGAAACAGAAGAAACATGCGACCGCCACCGCCCCGACTGCCGTGGTCGTCTCTGCGACACGTGTTTCGCCTCTACGCGAAGCATCCTCAGGCGATCGTAGATGTTGATGCTTATGGTAGGTTGTTGGTCTAACCGTCAACATCTGCAGATCGCCTGAGGATGCCTCGCGTAGAGCCATTTGCGTGAACTAATTGGTGGCTGAAGCACGGAAAATAGTGTAGATCAAATTGCCAATAACTAAACGTGAGACTTATTTTTAGAATCAAAATATTCGATGGTAATCGGCTTCAGTTTCGGCGGTAGGCCTCTGGGTTGCACCGGCCGTGGTCACAGGCTGACTGTCTCTGCGATGTGCCTCTGCCTCCGTTCCCGAAGCCGATGAATCTTCATCTGCCCCCGTGTTGTTCGATATCCATGTACCGCGACATACTACATTCACGACATCCCTATTCTGTAAAATAGGGATGGCGTTAATTCCCGATGTTTTTTTTTTCAAAAATCATACAAGGCGAAAGTTTAAAAGTTAATATTGCTGTACTTATTTCTAAATTTCCGACTGCGACACCATACGCGCTTATCCCGGTATGATGTAGGAATTTTCAAAAATTCATTCTTATTTCATTCTATATCCAGTATTACAATGAATACAGAATGTCAGCTCTTTTATTATTTAAAAATCATGGTTGAAGAATTGTGCGACGTATCGGCGATGGTGGGGTTAAAAATGAACATGGCAAAAACAAAGATTATTTGTAATACCACTAACGCCGACCACATTGCTGTACATGGGCACATTGTGGAAAGAGTTGACGAGTATGTCTACCTTGGACAGACAGTAAGCTTGGAAAAGTACGGGCAAGATAAAGAAATCCAACGCCGCATTTGGATGGGGAGCATTCGGCAAACTGTCCGAAGTGTTTAGGGGGGACAAACCCATAAACCTTAAACACCGAGCTTACGAACAATGTGTCCCCCCAGTGATGGTGTATGGAGTTGAGACATGGACGCTCACGCAGCAAGTCATCCATAGGCTGCAGGTCACCCAGAGAGCGATAGAGAGGTCTATGCTGGGCATTTCTCTTCGTGATAAAATCAGGAACAGTGATATCCGGAGAAGAACAAAGCTCACCGACATAGCCAGAGTGATAGCTCGAAGGAAGTGAAAGTGGGCGGGTCACATATGCCGCAGAAGTGACAAAAGGTGGGGTAAAGCTGTACTTGAGTGGAGACCCAGAACTGGTCGTAGAAACGTGGGCAGGCAACCGATGCGATGGACTGACGACATCGTCAAAATCGCGGGGAAAGGATGGATGAGAAAAGCTCAAGATCGAAGCGAATGGCGTGCAATGCAAGAGGCCTTTACTCAGCATTGGGTGGCAACAGGCTGAAGAAGAAGAAGATTACAATGAATAGACGATATTTTTGTCCTATATTTTTGGAATTACAAAAAAAACTTCCATCTCCTCCTCCTCCGAAGTCCCGGCTGTTGTCGTTAGATGACAGTCCTCTCCACCAACCCGCAGTTGAGCAGTGTGGTGAAGTATGCTCTAAACCCCTTCGATTGAGGGGAGACCCATATCCTAACAGTGGGATGAATAAGGGTTGACAACGACGACGACATTTGTTTAGTCTTGTGAGGTTTTGTATATAAATATATAGATAGAGAGCATATATATATAATATACATAGAAGTAAATATCATAGTTTACTATGCTATTCACAGACAGACACATTAATTCCAAAATTCTCAGCCACCAGTTCAGGTAGTTACTCTGAAATAATAAATAAATTAAATTTCTGCACAAATTATGTACACAGCGATATCTAGCCCCAAATTAAGCAAATGTACTAGGCATTAAGGCTGATATGAAAGTTTGTGAAGATATTTGTCCCTCAATTACGCGTAAACTACTTAACAGATAAGGATGACATTTGGCACAGAGATAGAATACGTTCTGGATTAACGTATATAATTTCGTTGTTGTCTCCACTAGTGCAATGTGTGGACGAAACCGCAGGCAGAAACTATCCAATAAATTTGAAAGAATCACAATGCGAAATATCTAGAAACGAAGGGAAAATATTAAATTGATCCACTAAAATAACCTGATTTGCACATCAAATTAATCTAATAGTACATCAAATCCTGCATTTGATGTGCAATAAGTATTTTTTGATGTGCAAAATAAGTTAGGTTAGGTTGGTAATGTATTTACTTAATGTTACGTTAAATAGTATCCGAAACAAAATGGCAAAAAATCGATCGCTATTCTCTCAAAATTTAATTAAATACAGAATCTTTATATTCGTTAATCTTCGACAGAATGTCATTGTCGGTAATAACACAGTATAGGTAATAGTATTACGTAGTAATAATATCCCCGTTTCCTCGTTTCCATAGAGCCGTACAATGCCATCGCAGTAAAGTTGGAACCACATTGGAACTAAATTCATTAATCCGTCATAATCGAGTAGAGTTCAATCGGTAAAACTCGATCATATTGAGTGGAATAATACGTTCCGGTAATCCGTTCCGCGCGCGCCGCGCCGGCGGCAATTGAAATCAAATACGGTGTTCGATGAAATATTTGTTTCATAACTCTTTTTTTTTTCTAAAAATAACGGCTGACTGGTTAGAAATAGAGGTTTGATATAGGAACGAATCAACAAAATATATATTACTTTTGCGATTGATTTTTCCGGCAAGATAAACAGCCAGAAGCCTTGTATGGATTATTTGTATTAGTGCCTACTGATAATACGTGTATACTCTACGAGTAGTATTTGTGATGACGTCGCAAAATCAGCAATAAAAAGCGTATATATAAATCAGAGACCCATATTGTTTCATCGTTGATAAACGATCTTATTTTGTCGCTTGCAGCTGAGAACGCTCTTTCTACTTGAACATTCATATTATACTTAAAGGGTACTTATAATGTAGTTAATTATTTCTTTATGTGGCAAGTATAATAATTATTGACATTGTAAAGGATGTTGGTTCAGCGACTAGCATGACGTATACACAACTGTAACATAGTTTTCACCAGTTTTCTTCATTTTCTCAAAGTCCTTATTGTCAACCAATTTATTAAAAAAAACACTGATTTAAATTATCGAAGTATTGGTATTTGACCATTAAACGCCGGTATTCCGGTGTGCCGGATATTTATACCGGTATTTCTGTATTACTGAATAAATGCCCCTGCAACATCACCAGACATATATTCTTAGAACACCACAACTTCTTATCAACTTACAGTAGAGGCATCTTCTTGTTTGGACACGCGATTTTGTGATGATCTCAATTTTTCAGATTATAGATACAAGTACCTAGTGCAGTGTGTAATAGTGATCAGGGACTGGTGATATACCAGGAGAGATTTGTTTCTTGGTCTGGTGGTTTAATAAATTTACACTTGTCTCAAAAACTAATGACCCGATTTGAATTGGGGTTTCGCTATTCGAAAGCCTATTTTTTCAAACAGGTTTTTGTGCAGGTATAAAAAATTATACTAGCCTATAAGAAACTAGTCTCCGCCAACTCGCAGTTGAGCAGCGTGCTGGAGTATGCTCTAAACCCATTCAATTGAGAGACCCGTATCCCAGCAGTAGGTTGAATAAGGATTGACGACGACGCTGGCGAAATAAGAAACTAGAGTTATATAGATATAGACTGTATCAGAGCAAAACAGTAAAAATTTCATAGAACCCGTAAATTTTTCTTAAATAAGCTATACATTTTCTTACTATGCTATGACTAAAACTATCTGACCCCTAGCATATATTGAAGTTAATTAAAACAGATACAGATACTCATCATCATGAAGAGCTTATTCACAAACATTAGTGACACTATGGCACATTAAAACCATAATAGGCACACAGTAAATTTACTGCGCCAGTTATAGATAAGACAAGTTATCCCATCTAACCGAGTTAGTCGACTGGTCGAGAGTCTTCAGCGATGAAATATGAAGGAGGTCTATTCCAATTTAGTTGCCGTTATGTCAGTGGCTTTAGCAAACGCCATGCAAATTGCTCGGCGATAATGTGGCAAATAAAGCATGACTCTCTGTGGCGTAATATATAAAAGACAGCGATTTTGGTTCTTAATTTTTAAGGACATTGGTAGGAGATTGGCATTGTTGACTATATAGTGTTTGAAAAAAATATATAAATGTAAATAAAAAAAATACTTATCAGTCTCAAAACAAAACTATTTAATTATTCCTAAACTAATGTATAATTATAATATAATGGTTTTAGCTAATTGAAAATTATTTTTTTATATTCCACCCAAAAACAGCCGACCACGTATGACGTCATCCATTGAACGTATTCTTTCCCCGCCGTCACTATGGTTTTGCCAAATTTTGCTGTTGAAGCATTTTAAAGTGGAATTAACTAAATTATTCTAAAGTGAAGATTTCAAATCGCTGTTTTTACACAACCAGCAGATCTAAGTATTGTGATTTTACTTTGTATTGAGGAGTTTTCCGCATGCTAATACAACAGCGGTTTTCAATTTGATTTAATTAATAATAACGAACAAATAATATTAGTGATAGTTTTCGTTTAAAACTTATATATAAGATATCCAACTATGATCTCCTAGTACCTACTCTTAGGAAACGGATTTCCCCGAAGGCTTTAGTACAAGGCAGAAGTACTTTATCAGGTTGCTTAACTACGGGAGGATATGTATTTTATACCTATATGTACTGCATAGTTGTAAAGTTTCACTAGATAAATCAAAAAAATAATTGAGCATATACAGTAGCGTAGCTGGGCGTGGCCCCTCGCCCACCGGTCTCACGCGAGGCTCGCTTATGGACGTCTTGGAACTTGGAACCAAACGCCGTAATCTAAAAGTATAACGTACCGAGCTACGTCATAAGTATAACGTACACATGACTTTAGACGTTTTTACTTGTTTTATCACACGTGTTTTAAAGTGAAGTGCACGTGTTTCTTTACTTCTTCGCCTACGTATACATTAGTACACGCTACTCCATTGAAACTATACCCCGCAAGATTTGCATCGATAGTCAAGACAGTGGCGTTTGGTGTACTTCTATCTATCTAGCAAATAAACAATATAATCGCAGATCGCTTGTTACTTAGACTATTATGAGTCAGTGTGCAGTGTGAACGTGCGTAAAAGCCGAAGCGTCTTTCGAAACTTATACTTTCCTATTTGTTTTTATCGTCAAGTGCGGCTTTTTCTGTACAATAAAAAATGAAAAATATACAACAGTAGCAACCACTAGGTTTTATTTCTTGTGAACCGTGTGGACGCCTTGTGGACGCACCTATAGCTAGTGTCGTCAATTTATTGGGCAAATTTGACGATTAAATATATTTTTTAGCATTTTGTCCCATAACTCGCTTAAAATGAAACGCATCGGTAATTTTTATTTCAGTCTGATAAGTTTGGCATTTATCTATTATTTATACAGTTATCTTGTCAGTGAACCTCTGTGCGTCAAAGCATTTGTGAACAGAAATAAAATATAGTTATAAGTTTTAGCTTTATGTTAATAAATAAAAATCTCAAAAAGTAGTAGGTATTGATAATAAAATCTTTTCAAGTTAAAATTGTCAAACTGTCAAATCGGGAGAATCAATGTCCCCTCAATCTAAAAAAATATTACCTATGTTTGTTATTTAAAAGTTATACGACGAAATTACTTTTTTATTTCATTTTTCATACTCTCGTGCGCGTCTTTCCGATTTGAAAATAAATACCAGAAAATGCCAGAGATTTCAAATTGACCATATCTCAAGTATAAACTAGATAGTTAATTTATTTTTTCATCAAAACCAAATGAATTAAAAAATAATCAAATACTAAATACGTATTCTATAGTGTATTCGCATTAACAGGGATTATTTTCCAATTTTTTCAGCCATATTGAATCGTATTATTACAGCTTATAATCTATATGTACTTGTAATGTGAGTAATTACAAGCTTGAACAACGCTGAACAATGATCCCACAGTGTAGTAGGCTTTCATCGGAGATAAGGCGCCTTTTAACGGATTATGTCCATGAAACAATGTGTCGCATGTTATACAGTGTTAATAGTATTTGTTCCAGCTTATAGTCATGATTTTGTCAAGCGTTGTAAGTCCTGACAAGTTAGTTAGAGTTAGAAAGTCATTAGTACATCTCTGTTTCAATTGATAGATAAATTGATTTTCAAAGTCAAAGTGTGCATAGCCGGCCCTCATCTGGGTGATAAAGTGATAAATAAATACTATCACATTCACTTATGAGAGACTACCAACTATTTTGCATGACAGCCACATTTTTAGGCTATTTCCAAGTGTTACTATCGTAGCAATAACACTTGAAAATTGTCTAATATAACGTGTTATAATTAAGTCGTGTCGTAAATTATGAGAAAAGGAATTTTAATTGGAAGATATAAGTTTATGTATGAAATACATACATGTAATTGGTTTCGTAAAACAAGAACCGTAAAATTATATGAGGCTTATTTAGATTCTACTAATCACGGAAGCATTAGAAGTAGATCAAATTATGTACATGTAAATTTGACTTCCGCAAAATATCAGTTGAATCAATTATTTATGGTTCCAAGTTGGCTCCAAATCTATATTCAAATTAATATATCCAAATTAATAAAAAAATTAAGTCACTATATACTGAATTTATAAATATTCAGCGATCGTCGCATTTTTGAAAATTGAAAAGCAAACATTATAATAATAACATATTGCTATTTTTTTTATTTTCAATTTGTTGTTCTAAATTATTTTGAAATGGGTATGTTTCAAAATAATTTAGAACAACAAATTAATTTAAAAAATAATAGCAAGTATTTTTTAACATTTTTGTAATCGTCGCATTAAACTAGTTTCTTTTGATATCCCACTCGATGGCATTAGAAGAAAGTTTATTCACGCCCATTATGAAGAACCCCTATGTGTCTTTTGCGAAATCTTCAACCCGAGATTTTATTTAATTTGACATTCTTAATTTAGTTTAAAATTAAAACCCGTCACATTTAATAAGATCAATAAAGTGTACAAAAATAACTAATTTTAATAATTTGGTTAATAATTTATGAATACTTAATGACGACAGTTATTTTTATGAATTTATGCCTTAGTATCTTAACAACCCAGTTTGTGTTTTGACGATACACTACCGCAATCTGTTGGTACAGAAGAAATAAATTCGGTAAGGTCTGCCAATTGCCCAAATAAAGTCATAACAGTAGCATCTATGTACGACGGCTCTATGAAGGATACAACCTCTGGTATCCTTCATTTAGCTGTTTTACGTCTGGTTATCTATATGACAAAATGATTTTTCTCAGAATTAATTGTTTACGAATTAGCGCTTGGATTAATTTTTTACCCATATAAATAGTATATACTAATATAAGTATAGATGTACTAAAATATGCTGCATATTATCGTATACATTTATTACATCAGGTTAGTAAGATTCTAGTACTTGTAAATTGTCTGTAAAACACAGCATTAACATCAATGGTTATTTGAAACTGCTCAGCAGTTACTCCACAATATTATTTCAATTTCATAACTCCGTTTGAGTATTCGACGCGTTTCTAATTTGTATCTTGTATGAGCCCTCATACAGTTGCACAACCGTAAACTGTATACTTAGAACGTTTTATTGCCTTGCCACCGCAGAAGTTGAGGCAACGTTTTATGTACTGTAACATATTTTCGGACGTAACTCGCAAATCAAATATTTTATAGGCTTGTCACGTAGTTGCTGGTAGTAATGTTATCAACATTTTGCTTTTTTTAACTAAACGTATTACAAAAAAAGTGACTGACGGACTGACGGATCTACTAATGCACATCTCAAACCACTAGCATCGGCTATGAAATAATTTTCGAAAAATATGACTTATACAACTGCTGATCAAAGTCACCGACCAATGTGTCCTCCTAGTATTTCCTACGCTACGGAATGGAAACAGCGGCCCTGACATGAAATCTGCGGAAGACCTACGAATCGCACAAGGAATAACAGAAAGACAAGCGAACAAGAGAATATAGACTACCTAAACAGCCATGGCAGTCGCATGCATTTAATAACAGCAGTGGGTGGGTGCCGGTCGGCAATAGTTTGCATGTGTAAGTAAGTGGTTAAGTTGGGGTGTAAGTGGTTCATCAACATCTTTGAGCCAAAGCCAACTTCACCTGCACGCGGTGCACCCTGCTGACTGGCAAACGAAGCTCTGGCGAATAGAGAGGAAGGGAGCGTATTTGTCAGCTACCCGACTGGGGAATATACCTCCACCTCACAGTATACCGCAGCTAAATAACAATTCCCTTGAGGGTTGTTGTGTTCCTGCAAGTGAGTGAGGTCACCAGAAAGGAAAGAGATGCTACGTTGGCAGCACGGGGTGGCGGCGAGCGTGCGATAATTTATGTTGCGAGCGTTAATATGGCTACGGAAACCGCTTCACATCAGACGGATCGTAAGCTTATCTGCCACCCGACATAGTATAAAAAAAATGTAGTTGGGATCAAATTAAATCCTCCACTTTCCACATTCAGCCACTTCCAGCAGCTTGTTTGCCTGATTTGTCCATATAGAGGGGGTGTAAATTCAAGAGGGGGCGTTTCCCATGGATTTGATCCCCTAGAGAAATCTCTAGCATAGCTCTCTCCATCGCCCGCTATGCGACTTTTATCCTGTGAAACTGCGCAGAATTAGGATCCAAGTCTGCACTTCATTCGTCTGTAGGTCATGGTGGGAAGGACTCACTGGGTGAAACTTCAGTTATCAAGCTTTGGGGTGCGGCGAGAATGTGCCCATTCAATTTACTGAAATATTATATGAATAATTTATATGACTCAAAGTAATAACTCGGACATAACGTAAATAGTTTATATCTCTATATATCTCTAACTCTTGAATATTATGTCGTTTATAAATTATATAAAATGTTTATTGCTAAATGTTAACCAACTGGCATATTTTTATTTCAATTTTACTGCAATAATTGTACTCACCAAATGCGTATCGAATCGTGCGTTCGCGCGTAAATAATCAGATAATAGGTGTAATCATTATTTTGTTGATGGTAAAAGTGTTAATACATATTTTTTATTTTATTTCCAACCTCAATATTGAGCCTTTTAATGCTAGTGGTAAAAGTATACTAGCCGATGTCGCGACTTCGTTTATTACGACCGATTTACCTTCGACCGAACATAAATCAATGTTCGTTACTTTTTCCAAGACAACACGAACAGCAAGCATCCGTCCTTCACTTATGTCAGTGTCCAAGTCTCTGCACCATATATAGTAGTATAGTCAATAGTATACCTAATATCGAATTAGTAAATAAAACAGTATGTAGAGTGAGACTGCAGTCGAGGAGAAATTTTGAAATCGCTTCCGTTGCAGCGTGACGATCACGATGCGGTTCGCTTGTTAACGACAAGAAAATATTGTTTACTTGACTGTTAGTATATTTATTAATAGTTTCTGATATGGCTAAAGTTGTTATATTTTTACTTTGAGGTGAATGGATCCATATAGCTTTCTCTACCTAAATTAGAAAATATATAATGTACATAAGCCACCTACACGCAGTGCATGCTGCCGGTTAGCAAGGCTCTGATAAAAGAGAGGTAAGTTAAAGCAATGTTGAATTAGAAGTAATTACTAGAGTAACTTACAACTTGAGGGATGTTGTGTTCCTGTAACTAGGAAGCTTGAGAGATACGATTAGATACGATAGCAGTGTGGGACGTTAGCAATACATATATATATATATATATATAATATATATATATATATACATATATATATATATATATATATATATATATATATATATATATATATATATATATATATATATATATATATATATATATATAGGTACAGTAGGTATTTTGAGGGACCTAGCAACATACGAGTATAACATATAAAAAAATTGAAGATATATGCGCAATTGAGTTGATTGATATTGATATTGACTAAGTCGCCCATCTAAAGCGTATACGGTTATATGACCTAGAGTTCCTAATGAGAAAATCTGTGACGTCTCTATATAGTATTGGCTTATCGGCAATAAAGTCTTTTACGGACATGTTGACAATAAACGCGTCGAAAATGGCCGGTGAAAGTTGCACAAAGAGATGACATAGTAGTATCATGAATATCATGATCCATATCCAAACTACTCACGTTCAGATATTTATCGTTACTCTTAGGATATTCGTTTGTTTTTCATTTCAAAGTGAAATGTGTTTTTTAGTTCAAAGTGAAAGTGAAATGTGTGATTCTTCTTCTATAATTCTTCTTCTATAATTAGGAACAGGTAACTCTATCGAGATTAAATCAAGGTAGAGTCGACCTGGGGCTTTAACGTCTAATAATATGAATTTGAGATATTCATTGAATGATTTTGGAGTGTAAGAGGTTCATCAACATATTTGAACCAAAGCCAGCTTCATCTGCACGTAATGCACCCTGCTGTTTGCACGAACTAATTGGTGGCGGAAGCACGCAAAGTAGTATAGATCAAATAACGTGGAATAGTACAAGTGCTTTATTATAACATTATAGTATAGATCAAATTGCCTGTAAATTTGACTTTCGCAAAATAACATCTGGGTCACTTAACTGCAAATTATTTGCAATGGCGGACTTATTCCTTGGGGATTCCAGTCAACCGTTACTTTTGAGCAAACGAATGGAATTTGTGGACGGTGGTTTGAGAAATGTAACTATGTACATATTATTGTAGTATTTAAATTGAGAAATAATAAATAAAATCTATTTATATTTGGCGTGGCGATGAAAGGGTTAATAGCTATTATTAAATTTTGGTCAAGCTATTTAATAGTACACGACTCGACGCAATATTGTAGAAATGCATCGATTGAGGGAGGATATCGGTCAGATATCGTATAACGGTGCGGCATATGAAATGTGTCTATGGACAGTCGTAAATGTTTCCTGACAAAAACATACGGTTTGTTGATGTCGCTCATAATGCAGATCTATGGATATACTAGATATGGAATACTGTTATACCAGTTATACCATACATTGTTGTAAACTTATTGTTTGAAATAATATAAATCGTAATTATAACATTCATCGATGTTTTGTATAAAATATCATATAATAGTAGTTTATGAAACTGTTGCATAATAAGGGTTATTAAAATACGAGTGTGAGTTTGTAACATGAGCCGAAGGCGAATGTTATAATTGACCACACGAGTATTATAGTACCTAATTATGTGCAGTTTCATACACTACTTTATCTAATCTCATGAAATATATGATAATAATATTTTAAATACAACCGTGAAGTTAATTTAACAGCTATAATTCTTACTTATAAATTCATTTGCAGATCGAGCATGCGTAGTGCGCATGCGCGACGCGCCGCGCGGCGCCGCGTTCACAGATTGTGTAGAAAAATTTTGCATAGTTGCAATGTATTTACATTGCAACCTGTTTAAAATACCTGTATCCAGAGCTGAAGCTGTATCGAAATGGTAAAAAAGTTATTTTTCGATACAGTTGTCCATAAGATATTGATTTGTGATACTGTGTTTAGTTCTTTAATGTGTAAATTTCAGTATGAGATTAGATAAATTTGTTTATGCAATTATGCATTTCCATACGTTTTATCATTGTGATTTAGATAAGACTAGTGACCCATCCCGGCTTCGCCCGAGTGGGGTAATATAAAGGTATTGCATGTAGTGTACACACACTACATCTACTACTACATGCAATACCTTTATATTACCCCAGATGTAAATATTCTGATGGACCACGGAGCACTGGTGGCCCGGGAGGGCAACTCAAGTGGTCCGTCATCAGCCTGAGGAAGTTATATTCTTGATTGAATACTTCACCCGAAACAAAACAATGTCGAATGAATACTGAACTGAACGTAAATAGAATTCTACTAAAGTGATATAATGCAGATTTAGATCTGTCCGATCAAGAATTGGCCGAAAAAACAACGAAAAATTGAAAAAAACTAGTAGTGAACGCACCCTCCCCAACTGCATCCCTCTTCTAACCTAACCCACCAAATTTTTGGTGGTCCGTCATAAAAAAACAATAACTCAACACATTATAGAAAAATAATAACTGAACGTTCGTAAAAACCGCACCAAAACTGGTTGCGAATTTATTTTTAACCCACTCCAAAAAAGGAGAAGGTTCTCAATTCGGTTGTATTTTTTTTAATGTTTGTTACTTAATTAATCCGTCATTTATACCTAAACAGATTTGAAGAAAACTTTTTTTTTGATAGATTATACTTCCATATTTTTTTTCATCATTATCATCATCATCAGTACATAAATGTAGAGTAATGTTTGAAGTCGATTTTTTTTTGTCAAAATTATATACTATGTAACGATAAGGGTTGTGATATTATTGCAAACAAATATATGAAGTGCACAATTGCTTAAAAACGAATTTATGTAATAACTTATCCAAGTCATTGTCGAATGCCTTCAAATATAGCGAGTTAAGTTAGGTTAGGCTAAGTAATGAGTCACTGACAACTGAGTGGGGAAGGGAAGCCAAGGGATACTTGGGGAAGCAATGGTGAAAACCTTACACAAGACTGCAGTCAAATAATTTCCTAGGTTGTGTTGTCATGCTTATATAATCTACTCGATACTGAATTTCACATCATCATCATCAGCGGCAGTCGTTATCTAATAGCCTAATATACGCATAGGTAGTCGACCCTCACCCTCCGTTTACGCGATGAAAGCTTTTATATCTAATTTAATACGTTAAAAAAATCTCAAGTGGATTGCCAAAAAAATCCTGTCAAGGCTATAATTGATTTAGTTCTAAAATAGTTTCGAAATAGTCGAGTGAAATCTTTTATAGCTTTCACGTAAATTATAAACGGAGCGACTAAAAATACTATTAAGTTGGCGACTGGAATGCTAAGCTAGATTAAGTTATGTTTTACAAGGTATTTTTTACATTATCCTTAGTTTTTTAGGGTTCCGAACCTCAAAAGGAAAAACGGAACCCTTATAAGATCACTTTGTTGTCCGTCTGTCTGTTGTCTGTCTGTCTGTCTGTCTGTCTGTCAAGAATTTCTATGTCGAGAATGCGTGGAGGTATCAAGCTGAAATTTGAACTGTATACTCAGGTCTACGGTCCCATGAAGTTAAAAAAAAATCAAACTGCTAAGTTTACGCAGAAAAAAGTTACGGCCGTTTATTCAGCAAAAAACGCATATTTCGACACACTCAAGGGAATCAAAACCTATAGGGTACTTCCCGTTGACCTAGAACTATGAAATTTGGCAAGTAACATCGTTATAGACTACAAGTACAGGAATAAATCTCAAAACTATACATTTGTAAATAGATCTTAAAAAATAGGGGGTCTATATTTTTTATAGGGTGTCGAAATTTCAAATTGAAACTACTAGTTCAAATGGGGTATCATATGAAAGGGCTTGATGTACACATTGCAAAATATATTTTATTTATTTTTTTCGACGCATTATTTCTTATTTATAATGAAAAATATCAAATTTAATATTGATACTACGTACCTACGGAACCCTCGGTGGGCGAGTCCGACTTGCACTTGTCCGGTTTTTTTTTATACTACCTCGGGTGACAGGGACAGTAGCCATATTAACGCTCGCAAAATAAAATATAGCTCGCACGCCGCCACCTCCGCTGCCAACGCAGCATCTTCTTCCTTTCTGGACCTTACTCACACACAGGAACACAACAACCCTCAAGAAAATTGTTATTTGGCTGCGATATTCTGTGAGGTGGAGGTTACATTCCCCAGTCGGGTAGCTTACAATTACGCTCCCTACCTCTCTTTTCGCCAGAGCTTCGTTTGTCAGTGAGCAGGGTGCACCGCGCGCAGGTGAAGCTGGCTTTGGTTCAAAGATGTTGATGAATCACTTACACCCCAAAACTCCAGTGACCAAATTAGTACATTACATTAGTCACCTAGATTTACAATTTTATATGCTCGGTGTATTTCCCTTGTATTAATATTTCCATACATTGTAATGAGAATTATCATTAAATTATCAGTAATGATGCCAATATCCACGGACGATAGTAAACGTTTATCAGGTATTGTATTCATATCTACTGTATTGTACATAATAAACCGTGTACGAAATAATGTAGTATTGTATTATTTTTATCTTTGAAATGTATTAAATAGCAGAATCATTAGCGCGTCGATCGTATTGGTCTCTTTTTGCTTATTATGTTCTTTTAGCATAATCATTTTTGCTCTCTACAACGATTGCTTTTATTTCGTTTTCACAACGATTGCTTTTATTTCTTTTGAACACATCGGGTCTTTCTTATCTTTACTCGTATCGGTGCAGTGGAATTCCGTGGTATTCTCGTCTATTCCCGCTGTCCCCCAATATTTGATGTTCGTTCGCGGACATAGAAAACAAGTTGCGATATTCCATCCAGTGAGGGTCAATGCTACTGAAATCCTCCCGTTAGGCCCATCATCAATTCAATTACAATTCAATTCATCAATTCAATTTTTATTTGCAAACAGGGACACCCTACCGCTTAAGCTGAAGCCGATTACCACCGAATAATTTGATTCGAAAAATAAGTCTTATGTTTTAGGTATTGACATCAATGTTCAGGTTAATCGGTAGAGCTGCAGGGTCTCTATCAGCTAAACTAAACGCAAGTACCGTAGATCTAAGCTGAAGTTTTTTTATTCGCAATCAAAAAATCCGGTCGGAATCGGCTTCAGCTTAGGCGGTAGGGCCCCAGATCATTATACTTAGATTGTTTAATTGTCTGTCATATTTAGTCAATGAATAAAGTATCGTATTTTGATACGAGAATATAAAATATTTCTGAGATAGAGAATGGATCGAAACTGAATTTTGACTACATTTTAGTTACCAGAATTGCACTTCTGTTGTTTTACAGACCAATACGATTTGACAAAACTATACAACTTCACCTGCACGCGGTGCACCCTGCTGATTGACAATCGAAGCTCTGGTGAAAAGAGAGGTAAGGAGCGTAATTGTAAGCTACCCGACTGGGGAAAGTACCTCCACCTCACAGAATACCGCAGCCAAATAACAATTCCCTTGAGGGTTGTTGTGTTCCTGCGGATGTGGTGACGCGCGAGCGATATTTTATGTTGCGAGCGTTAATACGGCTACGGTAACCGCTTCACATCAGGAGGGCCGTATGCTTGTCTGCCACCCGCAGTAGTGTAAAAAAAAAAAGTTTTCTCAAAATTAATAAGATTGTTTTTACGCGACTGAAGAAGGGAGAGTTATGTTTATTGAGTGTATGTATGTATATTTCTTTGGGACTCTCTATGGCCTAAACCGCTTAACGGATATCAACTTAAAGTATTTCAATATGGCGTTATGTTGTACAGTATGGCCAGTCCCTGCCGCTCTCTCGTGTCGACCTGACCTCCTCTCTGATCGAATCTGGAAAAGTTTGTATAGTGCCGCATACACACACGCTCATTCACGCTCTGCACATACAACAATATTATCATCATTTCAGCCAGTAGTAGTAGTACTGCCACTGGTCAACCTAGGCAACGTTTTATGCCGTTTGCATCTATCTGCTTCAGATCAGATCGTATCAATCTAGTGGGGGGGGGGGGGGGGGGGGGGGGTACCTACGCTGCGTTTTACCGTCCATTCCACAGTTGCCATTCCAGAACCTTTCTACTGCCCAGTGCTACTTGAACCTGCTGATTCTTCGGGCTATGTCGGTTACTCTATATGCATTGGAAGATTATATTTTGAAATCCACAAATCTATGGCGCACGTCCTCTCTGGTTCAACCTCTGTCGTCACTGACTCATTTGCTGTGGAGCTCGCACTATTAGCAACTGATTGTTATAAAAAATTGCATAGACTATCTTATGATTCAGATAAAGTTCAAATTTCGAGTATTTTAATCACTTTACTTTTATTAATTGTTTTTGTAAGTTGCAATACGAGAGTTTATGATGTTTGCCGATGATCGACGATCGAATTGAATTAGAATTGAGTAGAAGTCACTATTCTATTACTATATTGACTAGAATTCAATGATACTAAGTTACCCAATAGCCATGCAAATCGTATAGCATGCCATAAGTTGTTTACTATGCATTCAAACTGCTCTCAAGTATCGAACTGTTCATATAAACAACTCAAATTGAATCAATATTTCATCTAGGTAATGTATCGTTTGACTTTCACGATCCTGTAATACCATTTGCCCTCAAAGGGTCATGTTACGTATGAGTATAACTTAAATGCTTGATGAAAATATAGATAATGGATTATAAGTTTTGTTTGTGCGAACAATAATTTTATGTTAGTTTTATATTGGATTTGTTTTCGGAATGGTTAACTGCTAGGGTAGATTAGCATTCTCATTTATCGGGAGGTATACTTATGGTTAAAATAGTAAATGCAAGTATTCTATGGTGCCAGCGCACGTATATATTCATATTTTAGGATTAAACTGAAAACTGATGAGATTAAAATTTTAGAATTAACCTTTAACACAAGTTTGTGTTCTTCAATTATCTCTAACCAAAATCCGAAATTCCGAATAAAAAAAATCCTGAGGGGCAATTTTATTCTCGTAATTAAAATATAGTCGAAATTCAGTTCCGATCTCGCAATTGTCAGATTTGGTATTCTAATATCGTCATATGAAATTTCAAAGTTAAATTTTATTATAGTAGGATTATATCGAAGTATTACCTAGATTTACACAAACTATAAATGGTATATTGTTAGGAATAAAAATTAATAATAACTAATGAATGAAATCAGATATATCATTTTTTGACATATTTATTATTACATTTGGATTCTAAAATAGGTTTTAAGTTATAGACAGTTTCTATCAGCTAAGTTGAACAAAATTACGATTAATTTAATGTCAGAAGTTGGATTTTCGAAATTCTTCAGCTTAGACTATGCAGTAGGCTCCAAATTATTTTATGCGGTGCCTATTTTACAAATTGTACGTAACTAATAGAAATTTATATAGAAACGATAATATTTTTTTAAAATAAGTAGAATTAGTTTTTAAATAAAAAAAAATAAGTTTATTTTTGTTTATTTAAAAACTAATTCTACTACTTTTGTTTATTTACAAACTAATAATTTGGGGTGTAAGTGGTTCATCAACATCTTTGAACCAAAGCCAACTTCACCTGCACGCGGTGCACCCTGCTGACTGACAAACGAAGCTCTGGCGAAAAGAGAGGTAGGGAGCGTAATTGTAAGCTACCCGACTGGGGAATGTACCTCCACCTCACAGAATACCGCAGCCAAATAACGGTTCCCTTGAGGGCTGTTGTGTTCCTGCGAGTGAGTGAGGTCACCAGAAAGGAAGGAGATGCTGCGATGGCAGCGGGGGTGGCGGCGCGCGAGCGATATTTTATGTTGCGAGCGTTAATATGGCTACGGTAACCGCTTCACATCAGGCGCGCCGTATGCTTGTCTGCCTCCCAACGTAGTATAAAAAAAAAAAAAAAATTCAATAATCGATTTAGGTATTACTTATATATGCTTATATTAAGCGTCTCTAGTGTGAAATGTATTGTAACGGATATGTAACCATACAAATAAATTAAATAAATAACCTGTGGGACTAAAATAATCTTTTTATACAAATTTTATACAAGTTTATTTTTGTTTAATAATTTCAGACATTTCCATATATTTTAATAAGAAAGTCACCTCGCGTTTTGTGAGTTAAAAGAAGCAAACACATTTTTTTTTATTTGAATATTAGAAAGAATCTCTACCTACTGACTCGAAAGTAGTTAGTCACATAAATTTTATTAATTTGTTTAAATTGTATCAACTTAATCAGCGTTTTTGCGTTGTTAACATACAATGATAAAATATTTATACTATGACATAACATAATTAAATTTTCAGCCTTCTAATATAATATATGTAATCAATAAAGTCTATATCTATATGCTCATTCATTTATTGTATTTACTTAATAGATTAGTTTTATCGTTTCACTTAATCATGCCACGCATCGAGACTCGTATTTTTTCATTAAGTTATAAATAAAACTGTGTTTACTAGATAAAGCTCAGTCAAAGCATATGGCATTGAACGTATCTCATCACTTCACACAATCTATATAGAGCACTGTAGAATTATAGCTGATATGAAGTTAAATAGCGCTATCTGGTGGATATCAGTTTAACCACAACAGTGCTTATACTAAAGCACGTGCTTTAACTTGGTGTAGAGACGACTTTATATTTTGATTTCTTAGTGAATTTCAGATTAATATTATTTATTTGTATTCTAAATCCATTTAATTTATAACTTTGAATTCCTCGTTTATGTATCTAAACGAAAACTAAATTTTTAAGTACTTTTAACAGCAGACAGCAAAGTAACTCTACATTGTTGTTTCCCGGGCAGCCGCTAGATGCGCCACTGTGCAGCCGTGAAGTGAGATTCAATATGGCGGCGCCATTCGCCTCTGGAACAGGGCGGGGAGAACAGTCGCCGAATCGACACTACAATACCTACGCGTATTTTTGTCGAAACCAACGTCTCCGTGACTTGGACGCGGGTGTAGTTGCGAAATAATTGTGTGTTTCTGTGTTCATTTGTGCTGTTTGTGTTATGTTTTGTGTGTAATGGTGATTCTGTGGTGAAAAACGTGAAAGGACTTTAGGGTAACAATGTCTAGCAGTTGACATGTTTATCTGTGTCGTGTGTGAAGATTTTCCCTTCGCGTGAGGAGGTGCGGTGCGCTTGTGTGCGCGCCCGCGCCCTGCGTGTGTGCACTGTATGAGGATCCAATGATGGATTGCATTTCCATGGATGTATAGGTAAAAATCACTTGTTAAATAGTTGCTTCATTGTACGCGGCCTGCCGACCGCCTTGCACTCGATACATTTTGACTGATTTCGACACAGTTTTGTTTTAAAATGAGTGTTTCTTATGCCTTAGAATACGTATTCCATTGTAGAGATATCCTTGAATCGATAGAATAACGTGGCTTTTGAGCACGAAATAAACGTAAAGCTTTCCAGTTTTCCAGTTTCCTTATCTCGTTAAATGAGGTTGCTCAGACCTTGAATCGCTGTGTCTTACGAAATATTTTCCTCTACGGTTCATTGTCTAAGCGGTTTGTGTTTTAGTCTGATTTGCTGCTATTAATAGCATGCTTAATATTTATAAAGTCAAATTCTAATTAGGATCTCATTATGTAAACGTAGACAGACTTCGTTACCGGAGCCCTATTGTGTGAGAAAAATAAAATAAAAACACTAAGTAGGCTCTGAAGCACAGAGCTTTTATATTGAAAACATTCACACGCATGCACAGAGTCTTGCATATGCCATTGAATTTTAATTCATTACATTCATGCGGAGTCGCGCGAGAATATGGTTCCCCTCGCTCTGTTCGCTGCCTCTGGTTATCAGCTTACAAAATGTTCAAGCCCTTCTCGCTCTAACTTGCAGCTAATTTACGTAGTCCTGTCTCTTTCCGGCGCATATTGCGCGTTTTTCTTCTTTTGCCGCGTCATATGCCAGTGTCGGACCATGATCAGTTTGGAGTGTTTGGAAAGTGTAGTGGCAGAACGGCGATTTCTTTTCAGCTATTTAGGTTTGGTGAGATTCGGCCTTCGGCGTTGTCGGCTCGGGCAGCCTGACCCTAATTGATTGGAGATCCTTTGTTTAGGGGTCGGGTATGTTGTATTAATAAGAGGGTACCTGTGCCAAGAGCCACTGCGCATCTGGAGCGCGCAGTTGGATGTTTGGAGTTCGCCCGGTGTGCACGTGGACCAGTGGCGAATTACCGCGAATCTATTGTTCCGTCAAGTGCTTCAATTTGACACAAATGGGATTGAGTTTCGTATCCAGGCACAGATTGGTTGGAACTGTAAGTCACTGCGTTGTTTTAAATACATGATAATATTACTCAAGGATCTTTTTTGATCCAAATTTTACCTTTCAATCGCTATTAGTTTTGTAACATATTGTCCAATAATATTTTTTTTTAAATTCCTACTAAAAACATTTCAATTAGTACTACAAATAAGGAAGTGGAAATAACTGGGAAATTGTTGGTAATTTGTATTATGTAATTTAAATAACAAAGAAGTGACGACAAGAAACTCACAAAACGAATTACAAACAATAAACACGAGAATTGCAAGTTTATTATGGAACGGAACGTAAATATGTAAATCAAACTATACTTTAAGCGAAATACTGGATTTGTTCAGTTCACTGCGAGTGTCTAAGTGCAAATGTCTCCCTATATTGTTATTCATGGGTCTGAACTCATTATGCAAAACGAAACGCTGTATTATGCAGATGATAACAATAATGACGTAGAATTTATTCTAAGTAATGTCTGCCCAATGTGGGAAAAGGAACTCTAATATTAAGCTTACGAGAAAACGAGAGAGAGGAAAACTTCCAGGAATTTTAGAGGCCATAAAACATACATAGAATCACGATTCTAATTTGTTACGTAAGTGTACATACTAATATTAGTTTAAATAACGTACCTATAGTCTGTGTTCTCTCATATTCAGTAATGTCATTTGTTATTTTTTGTTAATGTACAATCACTACCATAATTGTATCACAAGCTTAGAAGATATGCCCTCACATTCGTATAGAGACATATAGAGAGAGTCGTATGTGATCAAAAACAAATGCCGAATAAAAACCTGAGGCCGTATCGCCTAAGCTAAAGATTCAGATCGAATATTTTGATTCCAAAAAAGGTCTTAGGTTTAAGTTAGTGGGAAACATATTACGCTCATAAAAGGCTCAGTTAATGATTGATCTATCAACTAACAGCTCAAAGCAATAGATAGATAGGGTTAAAATTTGGCATACACGTAGTGTAAATATGGCAAACCGCTAAGAAGGGTTTTTTGAAAATTCCCACGGTATACCGTGATACACGCGTACGAAGTCGCAGACGCAAGTTACCTTACATGTTAGACGTATAGACTAGAGTATACATACGATAAAATTGCAGCTGGATCGAATTTGCAACGGAACATGCTTTTAAACTTGTGACGAAAAACAGAAGGCCAATTCTCGTAATTATTTTACGATCCCAGAATAAAAATGAATGAGTTGACCGAATCGAGACTGAATTATGAACTGGCAAAAAGTTATATACTTGATTTATTTAATTAATTAATATCAATTTCTTATTGATAGTGGAATTCTATTCTTAGTTTGTTAAATTGTCGATAATATTTCGATGTAATCGCCCTTTAATTAAACTTTGAAGTTTCATATTGTGATATGAGAATACCAAATTTGACATTTGTGAGATCGAGACTGGGTCGAAACTGAATTTTGCCTACATTTTAATTACTGAGAATTGCCCCTCTGATCAAAATAAAAACAAGGTAAACACACTTCGAATCATAAATAACATTTATAAAAAAATATCAATACATAGATTTAAACATATTTCAAATATTTCAGTCAATTAAAAAATATTTTTAGAAGTATCCTAAACATTAATGAATATAATATTAAAGTAACAAAGTGAAATAAGGAAACCCAATAACAATCTTTGTTAAGACCCCTTTTGTGATAACTCTCTGAAGTTGTTATCTTAAAATGAAATCAAAGCGTCAACACAATTCAGGATAGAATATTAATTAATAATTTGTTATGTACGAGACTAAATTTTGGGTAGCGATCGTACGTTAGTCAATTTATTTAACCGTCACTTTTTGTACTACGTCAAATATGAATGTTTTTCTAAGAACGTTTACAATATAAAATACATCGCTCAAGGTACCAATTACACTTACTTACTTCGGGGTGTAAGTGGTTTATCAACATTTTTGTTCCTGCGAGTGAGTGAGGTCACCAGAAAGGAAGGAGATGCTGCATTGGCAGCGGGGGTGGCGGCGCGCGAGCGTTATTTTATGTTGCCAGCGTTAATATGGCTACGGTAACCGCTTCACACCAGGCGGGCCGTATGCTTGTCTGCCACGCGACGTAGTATAAAAAAAATACCGTCGTAGTAAAAGATAAGACGACTCATTATAACTGATGATTATTTGATTAGGAAAATGAAATTGATGAAAGGAGTTATAGGGTAACTAAGTTAAGCTAAAATTACCAGTTAAAGCTACCAGTTAAGCTAAATACAATTACCATCAATTTAAGCTGCAATTCGATTTTCGCAATCAAAATAAATATAGTTTCAAAAAACTAAAGTCGTTTAAAGCACATCCGACAAAAAAGTGAGGAATAAATAATTCTTAATACGAGTACAAGCTGAAAATAATAATGAGTGAAAAATAGTAGCATTATTTTGGAAGAAGCGTGGGGCACTTTAGTAGCACAAAACGCCGCGGTTTTGGCACAAAACGCTTTTTTTCAAAATAATGTTAACCTGGGACTCTACCGGCCGAATAAGCTGAAGATGTCTGTCATTAACTTAAACATAAGACTTATTTTTGAAATCAAATTATTCAATCTGGATCGTCTTGAACGTAGGCGGTAAGGCTCCAGAAACTTCCTCACCTTTATTGATAGTCTTTGAGAAGACCTCAGATCACAAAGTTTTTGGTTTAATTCACATTATGAAAACTAAATGTGATGTGACAAATTGATGAATATGTTGCAGTAGGAATGAAGGACTGATATTATATTATAAGTATTTCTCAAATTCTAGACAAGCTACAACATTATTACGAAACGCAGGCCTTAAAACTAGATAAATCATTCGTTTATGTACTGTCCGCACTAATACGTCTAGAATATTGTCTATGGCGATACCCAGTGATTACCACCCAGTTGTCCAACGTTTCCCCGGTACTAATTGGATGGAATTCCATGGGTGGGCATGGACATAAATACCAAGAAATTGAATGAAATTCACTGATTTCCCCGGTAGGCCCCCAGGCGTCCTACCGCCGAAGGTGAAGCCGATTACCATCCGATTAAATTTATGCGAAAATCGAATTTTAGCTTGGACTGAAAGATAATACGAGTAATTCTGCTTAGCTTAGTAGAAACTCTTATAACTCTACTGACTAAGCTGTAAATATTTGTAATTGATTTTATTTAACCTAAACCTATTTTAGAAACTGACTTAATTGAACTAAAGATCTCATAAAACTACTGTTTAGAATGTAGGTAATTATTTTAGCTCAGCTGGTAGCAACCCTAGAACCTCTACCGACTAAGCTGAACATGTTTGCCAATGATTTTAACCTAAGACCAATTTTTAGACTCAATAATTCCGATGGTAATCGGCATCTGCTATGGCGGTATACCCCAGTAGGTACTGATCACACATACTTGAAGTAGCTTGTGCCAGCGGTCATGTTCCGTGTAAATACAGTACCGGGATAAAAGAACTCTATGTGTCAATTCATCTTTTACCTAAACCCGTTAAGGCATTTACGTGAGAAAGATTAAAAAACATCTACCAACCCTCATCATAATTTTAGGGTCGCCAAAGCGTGAGTGATGCCTGTGGTGTCGCAAGCGTCCATATTCTGCGATGACTGCTTGCCATCAGGCAGATCGTATGCTTGTTTGCCATCCTAGTAGCATGAAAAGATCCACACAAACTTTCGTATTTGTAATATTAGTGGGATTAAAAAAACTTGTGTTATTATTTTCTTACTTCCATCCGCGGCATCGCCCACGTTCACTTCTTTTTAAATAAAAAGTATTTTATATTCTTCCTAATACGTTTGAGAATATGTGTACAAAATTTCATGGTGATCGGTTGAGTAGTTTCGGTGTGAAAGCGTAACAAACAAAATCACATCTACATTTATTATAATATTAGTAGGGATAGAGATTTTTATCACATAACGAGTAAATAATTCTACATAATTGTTGAGTGGCGAATAATCACTTACACTTTGTTTTTGACAGGCCGTGGAGTTAATTAATTAAAGCGCTTTTAATATCCCGGCGCTACACGATCTATGTATTCTGTCATTAATTTAATTTGAATGTATTTATGAGAAATCTGTTATTCATTGTTATGCCATCAAAGGCATGTTAATCGCTAGGAATGAATGAATTGATACGAATTTTTTTTGTAGATTTACTTCAATATGTTGTATGTTAAGTTACGCTAAAGTTGTTGTTTTTTATACAAGTCTGCTAATCAAACAAGCCAGGGTAATAAAAGGAGGTAATAAACGAAAGGAGTATAGGCTGGCAATAGATCGGTGACCCCTTGGTGTTGCTGATCTCCATGGGCGGTGGTGATTGCTTTCCATCAGGCGACCAAGACCAACATGCTCGTTTGCCCCCCTCTCCCATCATAAAATTTTAAAAAATGGCCGTACTCAAGACATGGCATCATAGCTCCCGAACGGATAAAGCGATTTCCATTTAGTTTATTTTTATTAAAGGTGACTTATGTGCGAGTGTTCTTAGACATGTTTGATGAAAATCGGTTAAGCCGTTTAAAAGTTGTGGGGGGTGAAAGTGGGGAAGATTAACGAATGTCTGCAAATAGGTATACTCGAGTGGGGTCTCAAATGAAAGCTACCTTTCCTAAGTTTTGCCTATGAAGCTATATGAAGCTATGTATTTACAACTTAGCAATATAATAAGTATGTACCTATAAAAAGTATAAAATTAAAAATTAAAATAAAACCCCCCCGACGCAAAAACCTAAGTTACCTTTAAAAAGTAAAAAATAATAAAAGAAACTCAATCTTAAAATACCTAAGTGTGTATTAATAATTCTAAAAAAAATACGTCGCGTTGGGGGACCGCTCCAAACATAACAATTTAACAATAAAAAATATTTATTTATTTAGTCTAACCTAACCAAGCAACATAAATGATGATGATAATTTAAAAACAAAATTAAGAAAAGAAAAGTTTCATAAAAGTACTTCAAAATATTGCGTTAAGATACGACCGTCAACGTCGTCTGCCCTCGCAGCGGTCCCCCAACGCGACGTATTTTTTTTTAGAATTATTAATACACACTTAGGTATTTTAAGATTGAGTTTCTTTTATTCTTTTTTACTTTTTAAAGGGAACTTAGGTTTTTGTGTCGGGGTTTTTTTTTAATTTTTAATTTATACAGGATCGGCAACGCGTGTGATGCCTTTAGTATCACAAGCATCAATAGGCTGCAATGAGTACTTACCAGGTAGGTCAGGTACTCAGGTAGGTCTTACGCTGTTACCCTAGTCGTATATAAAAATACTTCTTTTGTGTTGGTGTAACAAGGAAATTTTAATCTGATTTTGCTAGTTAGTGTTTATAAGAATTTCGTAACAAAAACTTAGTGAGTCAAAATAATTCATATACGAGTATAATTACCTCCTTCCTAATTAATTTTGAAATACTGAAGGTATTTCTTTCATAAAGAAATACCTCCAGTATTTCAAAACTTTTCGATAGAAAATTTTGTACTAAGGTTTCGTATTGCTATTTGCGTGGCCAACAGAGCCCTTTTATTTTTTTATGCTTTAGATGCACGTGGGTCACCTGATGGAGAGTAATCACCACCGCCCATAAAAATTCGCTATATCAGGAGGATCGCCAATCTGTTGGCAGTCTTTTAAGGGAAACATTGACTCTGTGTAGGATAAGATAGGATAATTCTTTCTAAGGATCTTTCTTATGTCCTTGTTTACTTACAAGAACAAAACAATACAGAATATTTGTTATTTGGAAGGGAGAGTTCCAGTATTTCGTAAGAAGTAATTTCTCTAGTTAAACTCAGACAATGCTTAGAAATAAATGGGTTTAAAAGCCTAACTGTGGACCTGAATGTGGAAGGTGCAGGATCGAAAATAATAGATAGAAATGGAAAAAGTTATCAAGCAGTAGATTTATATAGCCTGCCCCCTTACCACCACCTCTTATTGCGATTCAATAACTGAATAGAATGCTTATTCATACCAATGAATAAGTAACTCTATTCAAAATTCAATAGAGTCGCTTATTCATTGGTATGAATAAGCATTCTATTCAGTTATTGAATCGCAATAAGAGGTGGTGGTAAGGGGGCTGGTAATCTATATTAATATTATAAAGCCAAAAAGTTTGTTTGTTTAGTTGAACGCGCTAATTTCAGGAATTGAAAAATTCAATGTTCAATGGATAGCCCATTCATCAAGGAAGGCAGAAGTGGAGCATCGATGAAAAATATTGCAAAAACGAAAAACGGGGAACATTATTTCTTTTGAGAGCTTCTGTTGCATGCGCTCCATAAACGGTTAAAGTTACACCACAATCCTGTATGACGGGATTGTTCCTAAATTCTAAAAAAAATCTGCGATACCATATATTTTAAGATTAGCTCACTATAATCTTTTTAATGATAATTCTACGCTTCACCTCAATCCTCTCTCTCTCCCACACGCAACCGAAGTTGTGCGTGTCAGCTAGTAAATATTAGCCCGCAGGATAATCATAATAAACAAACCAGAAAGTTAATTAAGACAACCGTACCTTTCCTTAAGTTCTTGGCAGTTTATTAATTAGTAGTTTACTTGTAAAATATCTATATACAAAAGGCAAAGTGCTGTGTTCCTGACTGACAGATCAAGTACAGCATAAAACGTTGTCTGAGAACTTTGATAGCAACGCTCATGGTAGTCCGCTGATGTAAAATAAGAAAGAATTTTTGAAAATTCCTACTTGATACCGAGTGAAAAGGATACCTCGTGGGTGAAAGTTAGTAGGATTGTAAATGAGAGTCTCTTCAGTTAATATAATGAATGAACAATGAGTTGTTTATTCCATTATTTCTGTGTGTGAGCAATAATTGATCAGTTATAATAAAATTATTATGACCGGCGAAAGTGATTCCTTTTGCTTACTCGATAAGGACTAAGCATAAGGAATCAAAGTTTATCAGTTTAATAAAAAGGAATCTAAGTCTATAAAGTCTGTTGTTGATATATAATACTTACACTAAAGAATATATTCCCTTCTGCCACTCTTTCCAACTGACCATGGTGTCATATCAATGAAAAATATATACATTATTTTCGGCACACTCATCCCACTGTTGGGATACGGGTCTCCCCTCGATTGAAGGGGTTTCAACCATCACCATCGAGCTCTTAAAATGAAAAAAAAAAGTAGTTTGTATGTGAAATCCACAGGAATGAGATGGGAACGGGCAGATTGACCCACTGCGAAGCATGGGCAAGCCGCTAATATATTTTTATACAAGATTTCCACGTTTAACAGTGAAAGCTTATTAGTAAAGTGAGAACTTACACTATTGTACTAGTTTTTTAACGCATATTTGTTCTGAGCGTAGACCAAGAACCATCTAATAGTGGGAACAAATTGAAAGCAAAACTGTTTCTTTCGAATAATATATGTGATTTTTTTACTATGTGGTATGGCACACAAGCATACGACCCGCCTGATGTGAAGGTGTTAACGTAGCTGTATTAACCCTTGCAACATGAAATATTGCTCGCGAGTCAACACTCCCGCTGCCAACGCAGTAACTCCTTTCTTTCTGGTGATCACTCACTTGCCGGAACACAACAACCCTCAAGGGAATTGTTATATGGCTGCGATATTCTGTGAGGTGGAGGTACTTCCCCAGTCGGGCAGTTTATGCGCAATACAAAGAGAGGCAGGGCAGCGGGACAAAGTAGTATAAAGAGAGAGGCAGGGCAATAATACAAAAGGTAGGGCAGCTTACCCCAAACCGTTCTCACAACGCAAATACCGCCGTGAATCATTTTGTATTTATTAGGATCTATGCGAGTAATTTGTATGTCAAAATTAACGACTTATTACTATTTATTGTAGATATTATACTATCTAAATTGTATAACATTCATGACTACTATGTTTCACACAGACGTACACACGCATATACCTGTGAATATAACTTACTTAAATAAAAGTCTTTTCCATAAACCTCCGATGCGATCGTTTATAACTCAGAGTAAGTATCTGTCTAGCGCTATCTTGGGCTTCCTAAAAATATTGTATTACCCACTTTGGATATTTCATGGCGTTATCTGAACGTATTATTGTTGTCTTGTGTAATAAATGTAAAGTTCTTTGTACAATAGGATAGGAGCCGTCTGATAAACCACATACGCTATATTTACCCTTGCAGTATCACGAGATATGATAAACTTAAGGTGCAAACAAACTGGGCTTATGTGAAGCTATATATTATTATGCTATGATGATTATCTCGAGATTTAACAATTATTCATTATTTATTCCATTGATATGGAGCTTATTTTTCATATATATTTAGTATGGTTACAAGTTTTTTCCTTGTTCAATTTGTGGAGTAATCTCAAAAGTTTACAATGCGAACTAGACCATCGATGATGACTGTCTGTTTCACGTAGTAATTGTAAGATCCTGTGTGGATCTCAATTTACTGTGTATAACAGTAATATTGTTTTTATCTACATGTTCCTGTTTCGTCCCACATGCAGTTTAGGAATGACATTCATAAGTTAGTATTTTATTACTAAAATTGATGTCTATTACAAACAAAAATACCTATATCCTTTATTGCACATAAATTAGCAATCATAGTTACATCAAAAGTGTACAAAGGTCAGCTTATCTGTACAAGAGATCTCTTCCAGCCAGGATAATTACAATATGAGCGTACTTATTAATAAAGAAAGAGAAGGAAAAAAAAACAATACAATCAAAAGATATTTCGATTCTTTATAGAGTATAATTATTAAAGTGACGTTTTATTTTATAGTATACATACATCAACAGGACAATAACAGTACAAACATACATTAAAACTAAATACACATGACGCTATCACAGATCATAGGCAAAGGTGCGCACGCTGCAGATGCCATACTAGAATTAAAGTATTATTTTGCATTATCGTTGCATTAACGTCGAGAAAAATATTTATACGAGCGCCGCGCCGGGCCTGTGTAATATAAATAAATAAATATTCCTGCACAAATTTACATACGGTCATCTAGTCTCCAACTAAGCAAAGCTTGTACTATTGGGTAGTAGATAACTGATATAATACTTAAAACATTTTTTTTTGTAAATATATATACATATGATACATAGAAAATACCCATACCAAGACAAACAGATATGTTCATGCACACAAATGTTTGTCCTGTGCGGGGATTGATCCCGCGACCTCGGGAGTCAAATGGCCATTGCTAGCCATTAGACCACCAGGCTCATCAGTATACTCGTATTCTTTATTCCACATAAATTAAACATAATACAGTTACATCAAAAGTGTACAAAAGTGAGCTGGTCTCACAATACAATACGATAAATCTCTTCTAGCCGACCCTATACGCAATAGAAATATTTATTGGACGGAAGATGTGTTATTGGGCATTATGTGCTAACGATTAACGGACAAAAACAAGAAAGAAAATTACATTTTCAATCTTTAAACAACAGCATTGAGTAATAAAAAAAGTTGATTTAAAAAAAAATTGAAACCGACTTCAGTTGGCGAGCGCAGCTTATTGGTGGAATACCCCGGCAGACGCTGCTGCCCGTCTTCCGGGAGAAAAGTTATCGCGTGACACAAGATTCCTTAGTCGCCTTGTACGACATTCAGGGTCCAGCGCAGAGCAATGGATTGGCACAATTTTATTCTACCGGCTACCATAGGGCAAATTTAAGGGTTTCCCTCGATTTTTCTGGAATCCGATCATCAGACCCTGACTTGGTGAGTATGGAACCAACTCGCAATTACCCTTTCAAATAAAAAAAAATGATTTTGACCATACGTGCTTATAAAATTTAAGGGTTTCCCTTGATTTCCCTGGCATTCCATCATCAGATCCTGACTTGGTGAATATGGGACCACCTTGAATTATGAAAATCGGTTCACAATTCGCAAAGATATCGTATAACATACATACAAAAAAATATTCAGACGAATTGAGAACCTCCTCCTTTTTTGAAGTCGGTTAAAAAAATAATATTAAAGAATTAATAAAATGATCTAACTAACAGAACTCCATTTGATTTCCATTAATGTTATTTCCAACTTTCGATAAGCGACAGAGTTTGTCAATAATATCTGGAATACTGATTTATTTATGTACAAACTATTAATAAAGAAAAACAAAAACAGAACTAAGAAATGACATTTTGAATCTTTAAACAGCATTATCATTAAGTATAAAAAGAATATTAAAAAGAATGAATAAAATTACCTAACAAGAGTGAATCAGGAAATCAAATTGATTTCCTGATTCATTCATTACACTTGTTCTTTTCAACTTTCGACAAACGATGCGATAGTTTGTTAACGGGATATTAAAGAATAACTAGAGTACCGATTACATACTCGTATATGCAAAATATATTATATGCAAACTACTTAAAGAAAAACAAAGACAAAAAAATATGTTTTTGAATCTATAGACAACTTAGGAGTGTAAGTGGCTCACCACGATGTTTAGAGCCAAGTCAACTTCACCTGCACGTGGTACAGGTGAAGTTGACTTGGCTCTGGCAAAAGGGAGGTAGGGTACAGCGTATTTGTGTAAGCTGCCCGACTGGGAAAGTACCTCTCTCCACCTCACAGAATACCGCAGCCAAATAACAATTCTTTTCAAGGTTGTTGTATTCCTGCCAGTAAGTGACGTAAACAGAAAGTAAGAAGTTGCTGCGTTGACAGCGGGTTTGACATCGTGCGAGCGATTTTTTATGTTGCGAGCGTTAATATGGCTACGGTATTCGCTTCACATCAGGCGGGCCGTATGCTTGTCGGGTGGTTACAATACGTAATATAAAAAATATAACAGCATTAAGAATGAATAAATCGACCTAATTCAGATTGATTTCCTGATTGGTTACACATGTTGTTTTATGCTGAAACCGCCAACTTTCGACAAGCGACAGAGTTTGTTAATAGGGCTATTAAAGAATATCTGGAATACCGAGATGTCTGCAATGCGGCAGCATAATCAGGTCAGAGACATGTGATATCGTTGCATTCAACTAGGATTTACGAGCTACTGCATCTTACAGGATTGAAGTAATGGAAGAAGAAAATACTCTTATTGTAATGTAACGAAATGTAATATAAAGAATGAAAGAAAGGAGTTGGTATAGGCTGGCAACGGATCGGTGACCACTTGGTGTTGCTGATCTCCATGGGCGGTGGTGATTGCTTTCCATCAGGTGGCCCACATGCTCGTTTGCTCTCTCTCATTTATAAAAAAAAAAGCAACGGGTTGCTCTCCGGGAGTGCCGGCAGAAGTGAAAACTTGAACATTAATTAACGTTGTGCATTTTTGAATATTTTGGAATGGTTAGGAAATAATTTCGCACGAATTGTTTTATTTATTTACTGATACTGTCATTTGTGTGGTAAAATACAATATTCGTTTTTTTCGCTATCGTACACAAACATAAGCTATTCAAAGCAATTTCAATCGTATCGTCTTTGCTTTAATTTGGATTTTGTTGTCTCGCAGCTTTGTCATAAAACTGTCATTACGAAACTATTTCGAATCATTAAAATATTCAAAGAATTTTCAATCGCATCGTCTTTGCCTAAAATTGGATGTTGTAGTCTCGCAGCTTTGTCTTACGAACTGTCATTTCGAATCATTAAAATATTCAAAGAATTCTCAATCGTATCGTCTTTGCTTAAAGTTGAATTTTGTAGTTTCGCAGCTTTATCTTACGGATTTTCGATCAGTACACGTGATCCTGACGCGAGTTCAACATTTTTTATCCATCCCAAAAAATGTACACAACGCCGCTAAAGAAGTTTTCACTTCAAAAAACAGTGTAATACTTATATTACCCGTATTGTATCCCAACCTTTATCTTAGTAAAGGTTGGAATACGGGTCTCCCCTTAATCGTTGTGGTTTAAAGCATATTCCACCACGCTGCTCAACTAAGGGTTGACGGAGGCTGTTTTCAAGCCGTTCTACTGACTTGGCTTAACGACTGACATATAATGACAAAAGACGGAATCGACGCCTTAACGTGCCCTCCGAAACACAGAAAAGCTTAAGATAAATAAACCCATCCATGGACTGGCACGGCCTACGTTGCTTAACTTGCGTGTTCAATTAGACTGACACGCATGATAAATAAAACAAGTATGAATTCCTACTACAAAACTGAATGTACTATATCTGTACTTAATATAGGGTAAAAGCCGGATAGTTGCCGCAATGGGATACGTGCCCCAGTTTCAAATACACTATGTTAGGGACGTTGGTGGTGTTAGCGCTTTATTATAATTGGAAGAACCCCTCTCGTATGCTTCAATGCAATGTTAACTATCAACGTAGGCGCATGCGTTTTGTCTGTGTGAGCAAAAATCTTCCGCGGCGAAACGTTGAAGGGCGTTAAAATCATATTGGTAAATAATTTCTACTGAATATTTTTATTACGGATTGTGATTTTGAAAAACAAAATGTTGATTACATTTTGTTTTTTTTTTACATAGAGTTCAAATTACACTGTTTATTACGTTTTATTGCTGAATAGTTTTTATTTATTTTGCTAATATAAAGGGCAAGTATCCTTATCAAAAGGGATAGTCGCCCTAGTTACCTTTGCTGATAGTCGCTCTAGGGGCAACTATTAATACCTACTCTATCGAGCAAAGACATGTTTTTTTCTTTAAATGTGAAGTCATTGTGATTATGACTTAGTTTAATTAAAATAAATACTTAACTGTTTCATGTTTTTAGGGTTCCGTACCTCAAAAGGAAAAACGGAACCCTTATAACCTCACTTTGTTGTCCGTCTGTCTGTCTGTCTGTCAAGACCCTCTAACTCGAGAATGAGTGGAGGTATCAAGCTGAAATTTGAACTGTATACTCAGGTCTACGGTCCCATGAAGTTGTAAAAAAATCAAACTGCTAAGTTTACGTAAAAAAAACGCATATTTCGACACATTCTCAAGGGAATCAAAACTCATAGGGTACTTCCCGTTGACCTAGAACTATGAAATTTGGCAAGTAACATCGTTATAGACTACAAGTACGGGAATAAATCTCAAAACTATACATTTGTAATTAAATCTTAAAAAATAAGGGGTCTATATTTTTTATAGTGGTCGAAAAATTCAATTTGAAGCTAGTAGTTCAAATGGGATATCACATGAAAGGGCTTGATGTGTACATTGCAAAATATATTTTATTTATTTTTTCCGACGCATTATTTCTTTTTTATAATGAAAAATATCAAATTTATAATGATCATACGTACGGAACCTCGGAGGGCGAGTCCGACTCGCACTTGTCCGGTTTTTTTAATCTAGGTGAGCGAAATGCTTCGCAAGTGTAAGCGAAATGTGCCGCGTAACATAAGATAGACAAAATATAAGTAGTTTAGCACATAGACCTAGCATACGCGCTCTTGGTTTAGCCCTTGCGTTTGAAGAACTGGATAAATAAACAAAAAGGAATCATTGAGATTATCGCGAAAATACGAAATATCCACTATCCGCTATAGTAGTAATAGTAGTAGTATACTAGCAAATAAAAAAGGATTTTCTCTAAAACATTATAAATTACGTTTACAAACATAGGCGATAAGAGATCAAAGATCTATGTTTTGATATTACATGGTGAATTATTGTTATTAATTACATATATTTTTGAATAGAGCTTTATTGAAAGTGGGGCAACTATCCGGCTTTTACCCTACTATATATATGTAATACTCGTATAAGGAGATAAAATTGTGTGTTATATGGTAGAGGTAATGTTTAGTACTACGGTACTACTGAACGATAAATTGCTACACTATCGATGAAAGCTATATATTTAATTTAAAGCGTAGCGAAGTGAGGGCGGGTCGCTTGTGCATTATAACTAGTGGACCTGCCGCGATGGCTTCGTTCAAAGTCGAGCCTTACATATTAAACATATCGGTATTTGAACTCACCATTTATGCAGGAAACAAGCCATATTCGGCTCACTTTAGGTATAGTACGAACACCATTAAAATAATGATCCATTAAAATGAATAACTATGTTATCTCAGAAGCTCAAAGGTTGGCTGGAAGAGATCCCTTCATGGGATAAGTCCGCCTTTGTACAAATTTAATCATTTTATTTCTACTGTGTTCTTAAACTTTTGTACAATAAAGATACTTACAACAACAACAACAATTATTGTTTAGGTCTAAATTGATACCTTTAGTAGAGCCCGGCCTAAAGGTGCATGTTGCATTCACACAGCAGTTACATACCCTATACCCTTTGTGTCGAAACACTGTAAGATTAGGTACCTATCTGTAATATTAGGTAACTATCCGTAACTTTTGTAGCTACTTGTTACTATTTGTTGAATGTTACTGATCGAGTCTATAAGTGAGGCCAATACCGTAAATTTACAAAATATAACAAGGAATAACTTTCTGCAACACGCGAGTTGCACGGCATAGGTTCTCCAACTTCTAATGATCTCTCAACCTCTCAACACGGCAATATGCAACAAATTTTGCCGTGTTGAGACTTTATTGTTAATAAATAACTTTTTCCTATCGGATGTTGATCAGTAACACTTGGAAACGTTGTTCTACAAAAGTTAGCTGCGATGTGAATGCAACTTAAACTTTTACAGGGAACCTTTCTAATTTAAATGATGGAATTATGTGTAGTCTATCCGTGCTATTTAGAGAATTAATACTGTGTAGAGAGATCTCTACACAGTATTAATTCTCTAAATAGCACGGATCACACATCATTTAAATTAGAAACAACTTTACATTGAATTCTTGCCTGTTTGTCTAGACCAGTGTTTTACAAAGTGTGGGTCGCGACCTCATAGAGGATCTCTAAGCTCTACAAGGGGGGTCGCGGAAGGTCGTGAAGCTGTAAAAAACAACGTTCAAAAATATTTTTTTGTATTTATAAAAAAATGATCATTTTGGAACGTAATCGATGGTCTATTTTCAATACTTCATTAAATATTATTTATATGTTTTATTTACAGTATTTAATTAATGATATTTAACTATGAAAATTAATAAAAATATACGGATTTAACATTTATGGTTATGAACTTTAGAGGGTCCATAGAGCGCGCCATAAAAATGTTAGAAAAACACTGATCTAGACAGTTAATCATAAATAAAAATAAAAATTGTATTGAATAATATCTTGTAGACAATATTCAGTGGCGACAAAGTACTTAGAGCGACTACATAAAATTACTTTCGAAGTGGTTTTTATGCCATTTGCTACCACAGACAATGAAATTGTAGAATCAACTTCTCTCAACGGTGTTCCCAAACAAATACGACTTGAGAGTCTTCAAGGGAAAGAACCTATATTTCCCTAAAACGCAAATCAGTGATCTGGTGTTATTGATGGCTGTGGTGATTGCTTACCATCCGGTAACTTACAACTTATATGCTCGTTTGACCCTCACTTCTTTAAAAAAAGCGTAGAGCAATTACAAGTAGAAGAAGACACAACTTCTTTTCTCCATTGTATTCTGGACCTGAATCCTTATAGAGAGCTGAAAAGTTTAAATCCCGTGTGTAAGGGACATGTAATATAATATAGGTAGTAACTTACACGTGAATCATACAGCAGAAGGTACGCGTATTCAAATTAACATGTATCATATACGATAAAAGCGGTTTTATTTCAGTAAATTTATTCGACAAATATTTTCTAACCAATATTTAACAAAAAATTGTTGCCCGCAAAAGTTAATTGAAATCTTTTACACAATTTGTCGAAGTCGAAGAGTCATTAATCATTGTGATATTTATGTTTATGTATGAGCGAGTACATTGTTTAAGTATTATGTAGTCATGTATACACTGTTTATGTTTATATACTTATTGTTGAGTTATAAATTTGTATGTTAGATTATGTTTGCTATTTTGTATTCGTAGCTCTTTCCAGATGTTGTCTGGTAGGGCTGCAACCTCTGCATTGTTAGCATTTAGCCTTTGCATAATACAAAGGTTAAATGCTAACATTTTGTGTATTTTTTATACCTGTGGCACAGCACTATGGTGATAACAGTGATAAACAAGCATTAGCTTCTAAAAGAAATCAGTTATCGTAGCTTATGGATACAAATTCCATATCGTTGACTCGAAAGTTCGGCGTTTTTGGAACACGAAAAATTGATATTTATTCCACATTTTCAATAGACGATCACATTAGATTGTATAATGATCAATTACAACCCGTGTGAAATATTTAGTGTACCACGGATTTAAGACAGTCTCGTAATCACAATCATTTAAAATAAACGTTTAAAGATATGTATTATTACAATATTACTTACCTTAACTAAAGTATAACATCATTACGTCACAGCGCGAGCGTACTTTGTCATGTAGTCAACCCTAAAGCATCTATACATACATTTGAACGTATACAGACGTGGTCTGTTTATATAGTAGTTTTTTGTATGAAGTGGCCGGCGTGTGCCTAGGGGTAAAACTACAGCCTTGGAACTCACAACGAATTGAATAAGAAGAAAGTCATGTCATGAAAATGTTATTAAAAATAACGTGTTATTAAAAGAAATGGTGGTATATTTAAGTCTGATTTACGAAGGCTATAACTCTGTCTGAAATTGGCTTTTAGCCATTTAAGTACAAAAAAGTCGGTAATTGGTTTACGCTTGGACAGAAATTCCACGCTAGATTGTAGATGATTGTGGATATTTCAATTGCTCGATAAATTCCCTATCGGTGTGAAAATCGTATGCAATTTGTAATGCAAAAATGAATTTTAAAGGTATAAAAGTTTGTTTCGGCAAACTGAATTAAATAAAAGCAACGTTTAATCATTGCAGTATTCGAAAATAACATCGGAGTTATAGTAAAAATATTACTTTCCAATACATTTTTTTGTTTAAAATAATCTCTATTGTGTGTATAATAACGAGAAAAAATCCAATTCTATGCTGACTTTGATACCCTGAGTATAAACGGCTCATCGTGGGAACTTGAAATTTAGTAGAAGACTTTGTTCGTTTTAGACTGCTTCTCCATTAACAAATTGTTTATGGCTGATTGACTCTAGCAATGAGTACTATAGATTTGCGTCGTATAAATTGCGTCGAAAAACGGTTCCTGTCGCCTGTGAGAGAGAGTATCGCTATCCTTATTATGCTTTTTAAAATGCTTGCTATCTCTGTCCTCGCTAAGTGCATGATCGGTGCAATGGTTGTCTTTTTTCTTGCAAAAATATGGAATTAAATATTATTGTGTACTTTCGTGTAAGGTTTATTAACTTCATCAATATAAATTGTGCATTTTCGTAATACAGAACGTCAGTTTCATCGGCTGGCTTGTGCGAACTTTTCGGGTGTAGGTTTTTGACGCCTTCGATCACTAATACTATTAGTGATCGAAGCTAGTAGCATATTTATAATATCTTTGGTCTCTTGTTATAAGTTGGATACAAACTGAAGTTCAGCAGCGTCGAATGATCGACAAATGTAGCAAATCAACCACGGATTGAATCATGCCGTTAACTGCAATAACGCGTACAGTACGCTGATTATTTAAATAAATAATAAATATTCCTGAACAAATTACACACTGCCATCAAGCAAAGCTTGTGCTATGGGTTTTAGATAACTGATATAATACTTAAATACATTTTTTTTATAAATATACACCTATAATGCATAGAAAACACCCAGACAAAGACAAACAGACATGTTCATGCACACAAATATTTGTCTTGTGCGGTAATCGAACCCGCGACCTCGGATTCAAATTGACCATTGCTAGACATTCGAGCACCGACCTCGAAGTTTACGGCATTTCGGTTGCTGACGAATGAATTTTTTTTTATACTACTTACTACTACTACTACGACTATTTACTTCCTACTATTTTTTATATTACATCAGGTGACAAACAAGTAATTTGCCCACCTGATATAAAGCGATCGCCGTAGCCATATAAAGGCTTGCAGTTGAAATATCCCTTGCACAAAAGGGTTTTAATCTGTCTTCTACAAACAACACTCAAATAACAAAGTAAAACCAATACATTATATCCTTAGCTGCAAAGCTATGAGAACCGTAATTTATAAAGTAGTTGCTTGTTATCTATCGATTGTACTCGTTAAAATCTATGTAGTGATTACAAAGAAAGACAAGCGTACCTACATACTCGTAGGGGTCCCTTACTAGGGTTGCCGAATTTATTTCAGATCAAAGCGAGATTTTAAACTTACGAAAGTAAAAAAGCGGTAGACGTTTGAAAAAAGCGGGACTATAAGAAAAGTGTATATTCATTTGATAGAGTCTTTTTATAGAATGAATGGATGAGGGTTTTTGGTATAAGTGTACATAATAAAAAGATCAAAAATATTAACATTTAAATTGCATATAAAATATAAAAAATCCCGCATATCGTCCATTAATTTCAGTTCACGACATCATAATTTTTGGCGTCCTCCGCCAAAAGCGGGACATTACATTTTAGCCTAAAAACGTGGGACTTCCCGCCAAAATCGGTACGTCTGGTAACGCTGTCCCTTACTTAATTTATTGTTATGAATAGCAAAGCAAACAGTACTAATTACGAAGGCGGCGTTCAAGCTAAACCTAGTAATAATTTGGCTTTAATAGCCATATAGCATGACCCAGTCTTTTGTACATTATAAATATATTTAAATTAATATTATACGTTTTTTTTACGCATAATTGCGATATAATAGTTAAAACGTGGCTCACATTGCTTTTGCATAAAAAATATTTGCTATGAAACGGAAACCAACTCTATTTTTTGCGAGTGAGCGATGGAAGCTTAAATGTGATTTTATTCGACGGATTTTGATATTTTTTTACAATACGTTGGGTGGCAGACATGCATACGGTTCACCTGATGTGAAACGGTTACCGTAGCCATATTAACGCTCGCAACATGAAATATCACTCGCATGCCGCCACCTCCGCAGCAACTTTTCTATCAGTGACCTCACTCACTCGCAGGAACACAAAAACCCGCAAGGGAATTGTTATTTGGCTGCAGTATTCTGTGAGTTGGAGTTCCCCAGTCGGGTAGCTTACAAATACACAGTACCTCTCCGTCGCCAGAGCCTCTTTTGCTAGTCGGCAGGGGGCATCATGTGCAGGTGAGGTTAGCTTTGGCTCTTAAGATAGTGGTGAGCCACTTACATTTAATTGGGTTGTTTCCAATGTTTAAAAATTGTACAAATAAATTAACAATATCGTAAAATACACAAAACTATAAAGATCTGCAAACTTTCATTCTAATATCTTCAGTCAGACTTTTTTTAGCGTCGATCAAAGTTTGGCGGGAAAGTCCATTTTAAAAGTATGAAATTATTAAAAAATAATATTTCCATTGGAGTAGCAATAAAAAATGCTATAACTTTTATTATGATAATAATTACATAAACGTAATATTTAACATAGCTGTCGTACAAATTTCTGATTTGATGCATATAAAATACAAAACTGTGACGTCATAATTCGGTAGTCTTTTGTATGGAGCGTTTTGGGGCAGTCTAAAAATTGTGATTTTCAAATTAATATATCTCGAGAGATTTTTGTGCTATCGAAGTAATTCTTTCACCTATGGTTATATTATGGAGACGTCCCTACATATCAAACAGAAAAAAATGTTAGTCAAATAGCCAATTATGCACTTCTGCACACATTGAAAACAGAAATGGAAAAGGGGTTTAGTTTCAAAATTTCGACAGAAAGCTGGTATGATCAACTGACCGATTGTTGTCAAAGAATTACTATATCCCACACTAAATTTGACGCATGATAATGATAAGCATGGCACTGCACCAAGTAACGCGGTCCGTTTTTTGAGCCTCGGTCAAATTGTGTGGATCCACCGCGAGCACAGTTTTCTCACACCCAAATGTTTGTTAGGATTGATTGTATTTGACTAATGCCTATGTCTAAGGATGTGCGAATCTCATGGTAGGTCACATGCCTGTCTGTTTCAATCATACGGCGCACAGCATCGATGTGTTTGTTATATATAATAATTGACAGTCAGATGAAACAAACTGCAGTCTACAGCCAAAGAGTTCCATTTTCAAGTGTTGTAATTACTTTTAAATATTATTTAGGTAAGTGGCCAGTTCTGGAAACTTTTAGTGTGACCTATGTATAAAGTTATAAACCGATTTGTATCAAAATCACGTGTAATTTCTAGTAGATATACAATAAACACCAAGTACAGTACCGTAACAAAACGTAGTTTATTGCAATAACGCGTGTTGATCGTTTACAAAATTAATTTCATCCTCAATTTTGTAGCTCAGCGGCAGTTGTTTGAGAAACTGCGTGTAATCAGAGGGCGAGGTTATAGCTATCTTCCGAGCAGGCGTCAGAAAGCTTGGCAGGTTTACTGCTGTCTTACCATGTTATATTTGTAGTACAAGTTTCAACAAGCCAACTGGTATTATGTCATTCTACTACTTTGTACTTATTTTTTGTTGTAAAAGTTATTTTATTATATTTAACAACTTGGATTTAGGTTTTTGATTCACTGTGTCTTCAGTAGCAAACACCGTACATCCATGCAGGATGTATGTATAAATATACTCACAATCATTCACATTTGTAATAATACATAAGATCTTTTATTACATACAAGTAGACAATAAATTTAACAGCAGTTTGTCGGCATTCGTTGTGACTCTATTATATTCAAATTACACACTGCCATCTAGTCCCAAACTAAGCACAGCATAGTAAATGGGATATGTAATATGTAGCAAGAATTTGAAACGGTTAGGTTAGGATGGAGAACCAAAGTTGGAAAGCGGAGGATCGCATTTAGTGCATAGTATTGGAGAATGTCTATATCCAACAGTGGGTTTGATACAGGTTGATATTGATGATGATTTGTGACCGCCGATGTTTTATTGTATTGCATATGCATAACATTATACGATGGCAAGGGCGGATCCAGCTTTGGCACTAGGAGGACATAGTTGTGGTCAAGTCACACTCAAGTTATAATTAAATTTTGATAATAAAAGATACAGGTAAAAAGTAGGTATTTTATTAATGTATATAAGTACTGTACTTAATCTATATTGAGACAAAAAATATATAAAAACATTAAGTTTAACAATTTAATTAGTGGTCCGTCTAGATCCTGGACCCAGCCCAGGGGGTGGTCCTGGATCCGCCCTTGCGATGGAGAGAGCTAAGCTTGGAGTATCTCTACGTGATGGGCTCAGGAAGGAGTATATACTTTTTTTTTTATTACAACAAAGTGGTGGCAGACAAGCATACAGTAGCGGTTACCGTAGCCATATTAATGCTCGCAACATAAAATATCGCTCGCGCGCCGCCACCCCCGCTGTCAACGCAGCATCTCATTCCTTTCTGGTGACCTCACTCGCTCGCAGGAACACAACAAAACCCTCAAGGGAATTGTTATTTGGCTGCGGCATTCTGTGAGGTGGAGGTACATTTCCCTGTCGGGTAGCTTACAAATACGCTCCCTACCTCTCTTTTCGCCAGAGCTTCGTTTGTCAGTCAGCAAAGTGAACCGCGTGCAGGTGAAGTTGGCTTTGGTTAAAAGATGTTGATGAACCACTTACACCCCAAAATATAAGTAGAAGAACTAAGGTTACGACATAGTTCTAAGGATCAGCAAGCTGAAGGTTCACAGAGCCGATCATTGTCTATGGCTGAAATGATAAGGATAACATTATGCTATTTTCAATCTAGCGGCGCTTGCGTTTGTATATACCACCTTAATAAGAACAGAAACAAAAAAATATGTTCACCGCTCGAGATTTTAATTAACAGTAAAACGCAACTCGGACAGCTAATGTGACCCGTTACACATATTAATATTCAATGCAATGTGTTTGTGCACATGCAAAGTGCATATTCTAACATATTCAGTGTCCGCAGAACTCAATTTAAGTTATTTATTGTCACTTATATAGAATTTCAATAGCAGTTGCAATTGTGAATCTATTCAGTGCAAATTGTGTCGCATGTTATATGTTTTCTTTTTTAATGTAAAGAGTATATTTATATAAAATTGTAAAGTGTGCTGTGTTTGTCCGAAAACAATGAGTAATACTCGTATCTCTCTCTGTCTTCGAAACAGACGGAAACTTGTTTTCCAATCAAATTCTAGTGGAATTTTTAATGAAAGGTAACACAAAGGACATGGAACGGAAAAAAATTAAGTTAACAGAAACTACGTGGGTGAAATTGAGTGTTAAGTCTCATATACACGGGTATAATGAAATCATGTACCAGTACAAGAATATAATATTAACCATATTAATTTGACATTTGTGGTAATATTGCTATTGACATACGAAACTTATTTAATTTTAATTATCTTGACATTATAATATTCTTATTGACTTTACTATATTAGATCGACAATTGTAATTTAATGGTAACTTCATTTTATATAATACTGTTTATTATATGCATTTTGATGCATGTATATTTGAACGCTTGATAACAGGCTATATTAGTTGGAACATTAATTGAAAAATAGAACACAAAACCTCTTATTCTGACTTAAATATAGGTCATGGATATATAGTCTTGTGAATTTTTTTGTAGATATTATTAAGGCCGATAAATCCGTAATACATTGTTTTGTTATAACATCAACAGTTTTCACATCGCACGTCAAGAAAGATTTTTGTTCTCTACCTTGTGTTACAATATTGCAATTTTCTTAAGGATCCCAATTTTTTTCGAAATTAAAATATAGCCTATGTTACTCCCCGATAATGTAGCTTTCAATTGGTGAAAGAATTTTTGAAATCGGTCTAGTACTTTCGGAGCCTATTCGTTACAAACAAACAAACAAAAAAACAAACAAATCTTGCCTCTTTATAATATTAGTTTAGAAAAGATATGCTTTCGAACAAATAAATTATTAATTTACTAACTAAAACTTAGCAAAAGGTTTTTATCAAAGAAAACACAAAAAACCATCTCCAATAAAGAAAAAGAGTTATTACTTTGAAAAATCTAACAATCTTTGCGCTTTGTAACTCGACCAAGGCAAGTCGTAAAATGCTCTACTTAATGCTTAAGAAAAAATTCCATTCCATTTTCTAGAAAAGAAATTGAAGGTTTTACAAAGATAAAACTTGAGATAGAGGCGAGCTGTGAAAGGTTACTTAATCGATGCATTAGCTCGGGGTGTATAGACATATATTCTTTTTTTATACTACATCGGGTGACAAGCATACGGCCTGCCTGATGTGAAGCGGTTACCGTAGCCATATTAACGCTCGCAATATAAAATATCGATCGCGCGCCGCCTCCCCCGCTGCCAACGCAGCATCTCCTTCCTTTCTGGTGACCTCACTCACTCGCAGGAACACAACAACCCTCAAGGGAATTGTTATTTGGCTGCGGTATTCTGTGAGGTGTAGGTACATTCCCCAGTCGGGTAGCTTACAATTACGCTCCTTACCTCTCTTTTCGCCAGAGCTTGGTTTGTCAGTCAGCAAGGTGCGCTGCGCGCAGGTGAAGTTGGCTTTGGTTCAAAAAACCACTTACACCCCAAATATGCATATGCACAACGTGATAATGCATCATGTGAACTTTGGTTGACAATGTATACTTCTGGTGTTAAAAGAAGTAGTATTTGGAATGTTCGAAGGAATCGTAAACTTACAGGTACAAACACTATTATTATAAACAAGTCAACTCGACAGACGCTATCCTGTCTTAACAATGAATATTGAATTTGAATTGTCAAATGACTGACAGCTCTGTCAAAAGATATAAAGTTACATTAGAAAAGTTAAGTTATATCAATTTTTTTAAAATTTTCTAATTTTCCGCGCAACTTTCTTATTTTTTCATTCATAAGAACCTTCTCCTAACAATAACAAATACACCATAAAAGAAACAGCGATTTGCGTAAAATTTGGTTACACAGATCTATGTTCGTTAAGTGAAATACATAGGAAATTTGTATACATAGGAAAATATTGAATTAAATTATTAAACTGGAAATATTTAATTAAATTAAGTAATAAATATGTCAAAAAAAAAACTAGTATTAATGTCATTAATGTAATAAATACGGTTTCATATAACGTCATGCTCACTGGATAAAAAGTCACTTAATGAATAAAAACATTTGTCTTTCAACCATTTCGTTAATCTAATTTTAAACAGATTAAAATATTGTCATAAATAACTACAGACTAGTCAAAAGATAAGTAGTAAATCTATAAATCGATAAATAATATAGCATTTATCGATAAACGATAACGATAAGGTAGTAATAAACCGTTTATTATAAGTGGTCAAATGTCGGTAGATCTTATCGAATTAACCGCGGATCGTGAAGAATCGGTGGGAGTTCGTTGGGTTCCTAAATAGTCTAAAAGACACTTAATCATTCTATGACCTTTAAGTTCAAAGACATACTTAGATTATAACTTCATGTTAGTTTAATAACGGGCACCGTTTAGCAATTATAAAGTATATTGGCTATTATAAGAAGAACTATAACCATTAAGATAATTAGCAGAACATTAACAGATAATTCACAAGGCATTTTTCTGTGGCTCGTCTCATTATCACATTGCTCTGGGCATGCACACGTAGACCAGTTACAGAATTAGCTGTAAGCAATACTATAAATGAATACTATTAATTATATAATTATTATTTGCATTATTTCTCTGTAATACACGGGCCAAGCCCGGTCATTTGGATTCAACGGTTAGGGGCACCTTAGAGAATCTTAATGTCATGTTATGGTAGTCTTATTATTTTATATGAAGGGGAGGGGGATCGAGCATGTGGTTCACCTGATGGGAAGTTACGTTGCCAGCCTATACTCCTTCCTTTCTTGCTTTCTAGTTATTCATAGTATTCGTTTCTAATTCACTTCGTACATATGATTTTGTTGGCCGTGTGGTTTCCGGCAGAGTAGAATAGAATCACTCCGTCTCTTCCCATGGATGTCGTACAAAGCGACTAAGGGAAATACATTATCAAACATCGATCAGGCCTCCCCAACACGTCTGGCCAGCGTGGGGAGTGTAGGCCAAAACCTCCTTCTGTCTTTTGGATTCTGTCTTTTGGACGGACGAGGGAGGGTCGTGCTCCTGTAGTGGAGACTAAAATGACCTGATGATGATATGATTTTGTTAAATGTTTTCGGAGAGAGTGATGCTCATAATGCTAAGTGGAATGGAGCCACGTATGTTACAAGCATAAAGTTAATTCTGATAAGTTTAAGGTAATACTTATGATTACAAATCACCATTATTATGACAGTTAAAACCACAAACTTAATATTATTATATTAATACGTGAAGCGAAAACTTTATATACCCACCCCTTTTTATGAAAATTGCGCGGACGGAGGAGTATGAAAAGAAGGAGTGCAGAATGCTAATAACTTTTTTTTTAATTATGCATAAAAATACATTAATTTAATAAAAAATATTACACATACTACCATGTATTTGACACACACACAGGCATATAAACTCTTTGGCTAATTTTTATCTTAGTAATACTATATCTATTCTTCTAAAGTAAGAATGAACATAACATGTTCCGACTACATTTCATAAAATCTAGCTTTGATATTATGTATTTTACTACTGAGAACAGAACCTGAGTACACGTTTGATATATTAATTAAAGCCTGTCTTATGAAGGTACTGAATACGTCGAGACGTGATGATAATCGTGTTTACATTAATATATATATGAAATGAAACTGATCCGAATGTGTTAGTAATGTGTACCGAAACTTAATTAAGCAGTAAATTTGTATTAATTGTAAATTGTATTAATGAAATAAGTGTGTGGCAAATGAACGAATAATTTATCTAATATCAAGAATGAACGAACAAACTGTTGTCAATAAAATAGCAATCTGTAGGTACATATAATAAAAAACATACATAGTCATAATAATAGCCTATTTGACTAACGAGTTTTTTCGGTTTTCTATGAAAGATTATCACAATAATAAAACCACACGTAAACGAATTACTTTGATAACACAAAAGCTATCGTGAGATGTTAATTTGAAAATTATAAATTTTGGAATTTCCCGAAAACGCCCCATACAACAGGTTACTAGGTTATGACGTCACAGGTTTGTATTATGTATGGATTAAATCAGAAATTTGTACAACAGCTATGTTAAATATTACGTTTATGTAATTAGTATCATAATAAAAGTTACAGTAGTTTTTATTGTTTTTTAATAATTTCATACTTTTAAAATGAACTTTCCCGCCAAATTCTAAAATAAGTCGGACGGAAGATATTACAATGACAGTTTGCAGATCTTTATACTCGTAGTTTTGTGTATTTTACGATATTGTTACATCATTTATGGGATAAATAATTTATATAATTTTTGAACATTGTCAAATACCCTTTTAAATTGGAACTATTAAAACGTTCGTACGCGTATCACACAATAACCACTGATTAGTTCAAAATGTGATTACTGGAAAATTATGAATCGTTAGTCATAGTAGTGTTTGATCACCCCATAATTACCCCATTGTTGGATACGGCTCCACTCAATACAAAAGGTTTTAGAACTCCAACACGCTGCTGAACTGCGGGTTGACGGAGGCCAGTGTTTTCAAGCCGGCCAAAGCCCGCTGACTTGGCTTAACGACTGTCATCTAATGACAATAGCCGGGACCGACGGTTTAAAGTGTCCTCCAAAGCACGGAGGAGCTCGAAATAAATAAACCCATCCATAGATAGGCTACGGTCGACGTTGCTTAACTTGAGTGATCAATTAGACTGACACGCGCATCGACGCAATCTTCATTTAGTGTTTATTTTGTTAAAATTCACCCACAAAATAAAAAGTTGCCTGTTATATTCTTAAGTTTACTTGAGATCTAACTACTTGTAATACTGACAGTACTACACTGATTGGATCAGTACTATTTCTTATTCTGTGCTGTGAAGTTGACTTTACCTCTACGATGATATGATTTTGAATTAGTTAATAATAAATACGTGAGGAACCACCCACCCTCTCTCTATAACGACTGACACTTATTTAACAAATTTATTATAATGTCCCATGTGAGTTTTATAATCCAACTAGCGACCAGCCCCGGTTTCGCACGAGTGCAATGTAGTTACAGGTTTTATGTTATGTAGATAATGTAGAAATAGAGATATTGATTTATTATTTAGTGATATTAGTATCTTATTCATTTATCTCACACAACTGAATTTGGAAATTCACGATTTCTATCACAAAAGAGGTAGCTACTCTATGGCTGGAATCTCTGCTAGACGGAACAGATTACAAGCCTATGCTTGTAATCTGTTCCATTATTTATTAATTAGTGTCTTAGAAGTCTGTCTATAGAGACAGACAGACACTAATAAATAATGACTCTTTAGTTCCAGGCTACCCAATTTACTATCTATACCCCATTTAAGAACTATTGTATTATTAACTGCACAAAAGATTACACAAATTAATAATCTGATATCGTTAAAACTTTGAAAGTAAACTCACGATCTATTGCACCTTCATACGTGTGTTAAACATTGCATAATTCCATTGTTATCTACAAGCCGTCAGCTTTAACAATACATTTGTATTTACTTACGCAAATTATACGGTAGATTAATATCAACAGAGATAATCTGGGAGAAGGCAGACAGGGAAGTTTGATCAACGACGTAACTTTGCACTGACACCTCATAAATTGCCAGAACCTTGCGAATTTAAGTTAAAAGGCTTTATGGCGGGGAATAAAATGCGAAATTGTACTATTAGCTTTAATGATGATAAAAACGCTCGGAACACAGTTCTTTTGTTTTGTATACGTCACAGAATAGATTATACGCGGTACTGTTTACACTCATCACATCATGTTTCTAAGCATAATCTATTTCAGAAGCTTCGAACTATTTACATCTATTTTGTCTGTATCTATAACTTTTATCCTAATATTATAAATAATGAAGATTTGTTCACTCTAAGTTCATCGAATAGAAATAGACAAATCTTTCGATCTATTCGGTGAAGTCTCAAGACTGATAGACCGATTTTAATCATTCTTTCACCGTTATAAACTTACTGTTCACGTATTCAAATTAGTATTATTATATTTTGTTTCACTAATTATTGCTTAGGGATTGTTCTGTTCGCGTTTTATATTCGCTAAAGTTTAACAATTATGTTACTTTTATCCCGGTCTTGTGTAGGTGCGAACTTCAGGAAGAAGCTAAGTTTTTTGTCAATCTGATATAAATATACATCCAAAATAATAAAGATTTCTTCAATAAAGTTAACAATATTTCTTCTATTCTCCCTTATTAAATATTTAAGTACTTATTGAACAGAATAGAACAGAATATCATTTATTGCGACAAAAATAATAAATTAAGCATAATAATCTGAGATTCAAGATATAATAGCGCTTCGTATTATTAAATAACAATGCGAATACCCGTACGTAATTGATGTCAAAACGAGAACTAGTTACAATAAATTATATCCTTGGTTTGTTTACATAAAAAAATCTGCAATTAATCGTAAATGGACCTAAATACTTGGACAAATATAATGTTTCACTTCCAAGAACCTTTTATCTCAAACAAACAATGATCCACTTATACGCTTTCACAGAACAGGCAAGTGGGTAATTCGACTATTTTGTCGGCAGTGTAGGTACAGTCGGAGGTAAATAAATCGCGGTGTAGTATTCAACTTAGATCGATGATCTGTCGCCGATTGCGTTTTATTGTTAGAAGACAGACAGCGCCTACATGTACACATTCGTCTTTCTCTCAATGGCAAACTTATCACACACAGTATCTTAACGTTGATTAAGAGGTTTATAAAATCATTAGCTACCATTCTCGGCTTCGCCCGTGCGGGACTAGTATAAATGTATTATACTCGTACATATTTGTAAATCTTCCGAAATATCGTAACGTTTTGCTTTGTATTATTGTTCTGGTTTCTGGCACAGCATAGATACTGACATAGGTCTGACAGTAAAGTTATTTTTAGTAGGTTAATATATCCGTTCATGTCCGTAAATGCTTAGCAATCTCCCTTTTTTTCGATTTCACTGTAATATACCTTATCTCATAGAGATTATGCCTTGGTTTTCTCTCTAAGGGATCGAATCCGGAAGGTAGCAAATCCATGGAGAACCAAAGCTGACGATTGTCTCGGAAAGTCAGTCAAGCTAAAGTGGCATTGTGCCGCTGACATCTGCCGAATCAAAGATGGCAGATAGGGAAGAAGATAGAGAAGGTCCTAGATTGCAGCCGCCAATGAGCTATGTCACGCGTGTAGCTGTCCTGAAATATCATTATACCAATAGCTAATTTTCACAAAATTCCTTATATATTACCTTCCTAGATAATTCCTCGTTCTAAGAGACGAACTTCTTAGCTTCCATGGATTCACCGTGCGGGTGCCGGGTCCATCGTGTGGCAGAGAGAGAAACCCAAGCAGATCCCGAGACTTGTGACACGGGTGTAGGTTTAAGGGGCCCCTTTCCGACGTACATCAACACTCACCTTCACTACTTGTGTTTCTCTCCCTGCCCTGCCAAATCTGGTATGAACCTGCTAATGCAGCTTTAGATACTCGTTCTAGTATAGAACTTACTGCACTTCTGGACAAGCCAAGGTCTTTCAGCAGGTTATAGAGAGATTTTGCTGGTATACCTCTCGCTCCTACTTCTACAGCGTATAGATTAACTACATAGCCGCTTTTTGTTAATTCGTTTAGGAGGTCATAATATTTGTTTTGTTTTATCGCGTGGTCTTTGGGTATGTTAGTTTCCCACGGTACGGTAAGCTCTACAAGTACTATACGTTTTGTAGCTCTGGAGAAAAGGAAAATGTCCGGTCTGGATGTCGAAACACACACATCTTCTGGGATTTTATAGTGCTTTTCATACGTGTCCATTAAAATAGTCCAGTCAGGTGCTGCACTGAGGATTGAGTAAGGCTTGTTCTTGGAGTTTGAAGTTGAGCCTCCTTTTATAAAGTTAATTTGTCTTTTGTTTGTCGTTAATCCTTTTTGGGCTCTAGCTATTGAAAGGCTTATGGCTTCACGTATGATTTGAAGTACTCTGTCATGGCGATGTGAGTAATGACCCCTATCAAGGAGCACCTTGCATCCCACCAATAGGTGCCTTGCTGTACATATCGCCTCTCCACAAGTATAGCAACATTTTTCAGAGGCTTTTCCCCACCTAACTAAGTTACTCTGGTCAGGGAGGGTCATTTGAAAGGCATTAAGATAGAATTTTAATAAGGCAGGAGACCAGTCATACAGCAAGGTGCGCCACTTCAGAGCTAACGGGATGCAAAACTCGCCTATGGTTAACCACTCACTTTGCATTTCTAAATTCATAGCGTGCACTTTGTAACTGTCATTTTCGTCTTGTTGTAGAAAGGTTTTTACTATGTCTCGGTCTTCCCTTTTCTTTCTCGCGCCCAACCCAGCTCTATTTGCCTGTGCACCTACCATAAATTGTTTGTGGAATTGAAGTCTAGATTCAAGGTCTGTGGCATTTTTGTCTTTTGGGAGAGATTTAACTAATTCGTCTTGCGACTTTTGCAAAACATGCGTTTTTGTAACTCTCAGGTGTTTATAGAGTTCAGAAGGTTTCTGTAATTTCAGCCCAAAACTATTGTGATCCCTAAATAGAGTCGAGGGATCAGCCGGATGTGCCAGTCCGAACCATGACTTCAATATTTTTATGACATTAGCATCTAACTTTGCCAAGAGGGTTTTGCCGAAGTCATATACTAGGAAAGGCCAAGTGAGTCGTGATGTGAGATAGTTGTCGTATATCCATGCTTTTTTAATATTGCTGATAGGCTGTTGGTCTACCTTATTGAGGTCGTTAATGAAATTTTCGACAACTTCCCCCAATGATGGTGTGCGTCCTTTGTAATCTATCTTTCTACCAAGAAATTTGAAAGGCACTGTTTCTGCAATCGTAGCAACTTTTTGGCCGCTTATGGAGAGTTCCGGGTCGTAAGAAGTGTATTTGGTATTTCGTCTACCCAGACATAAACAATAACATTTACTTGGTTTCGCCCTCAATCCCTCCGTCCATGTACAGAACTCATCGACTTCATTTAACAACTCCTGACACTGTTTGGGATTACGTGTAAGTATTGCAAGGTCGTCAGCAAAGGCTAAGATTGACTCAGTGTACTTGTTGTTGATTTTAAAACGGTAGCCCCATTTCCTTTCATATGATATCAATTTGTCTATTAAAATATTAATAACTATGTTAAATACTATCGGTGATAAGCAGCACCCTTGGAATAGTCCCACACTGTATTGTAGTGGCTTTGTGTATTCCTTGTTTACTGCTATGACGAATTTTAAATGCGAGTAATAAGAGTTAATTATGTTAACAATTAAATCGGGAAAGTTATACCATTTTAGTGCAAATATCATAAGTTCATGCTGCACGGAACCAAATGCGTTTTCTAGGTCTATCCAGCAGACTGATATTTGCCTCTCATGTGTTCTGGCATCTTTCAGACTTTCTGCTAGTAATGTATTGTGTTCCAGGCATCCAGAAATTCCAGGCAAGAAGCCTTTCTGGTGATTGGGCCTGAAATACCTATTGCTGATCATGAATTTTGTCATTTTTGATTGTAATACACTAAAAAAGATTTTTGAGATTGTATTGGTTAGGGCTATCGGTCTGGTGTCTTTTGGATGAGTTACTTCATCTTTTTTAGGGATGAGGACAAAAACTGCCTTTCCAAATGCTACTGGGACTTGCTTTCTTGACCAGATCTTACTAAATATATTTAAAATGTGTTTACGAACTGATGGACACTTTTTATACACTATGTAAGGAATGCCATCGGGGCCTGGAGCAGATTTAGAACTTTTCTTTTTAATATGGTAGTTTATTTCCTCTTCATTGGGTGGGTCACTTTGAAAACTAAATAGAGGATCATTAGGTCTTTGGATTTTTGGATCTACGTATGAGTTCCCGCGTTTAGGCACTTCGTATGTGTTTTTACAGTGATCGTAAATTTGCGCGTTGGTCAAGAGAAGCTTTCCCTTTTGTTCCCTGAAAATGTTTTTCGAGTATTGAAAAGGATTTTTATCGAAGTCTACTTCATGTTTAGCTCTGTTAAAATTATCGCGATTTTTAGTGGTTTGAAGTGATATCCCTTGTATTAATTTGTCGTAAACAGTATTAAAATCCGTAATAGAACCTTGTTTCTGAATTATTATTAGCCTGAATAACAAACAGACGTTGTGGGGGACTTTCATTATAATCACGTGATGATGATGACGATGAGGCGTAAGCGTATATGACCCATTGTTACTCAGACAATTCAGTATTGTAGCTACGCTTAAGTATTTTTCAATAATCTGTAATATTATTCTTTTTAGATACTGCTTCATATTGTGTGCTCTGTTCGAGAAAACGCCACAATGAATACATTATGTCATTCCTCATGCCTACAAAGCCCTGCGCGTGGTGTATTATTTAGTTACATATAAATTAAGTAATGAAATAATGATGCAATGGAAGTAATTTTTCTTTTATTAATTCAATAGAACTGGTGATTTACAAGAATCTTCATTTGTAAGGCGAATTACATGCAATTTTATTGTCATATTTTATTACATAGATTATGCAATGGGTTGTGATCGGAGGGGTTGTTCGATATGGTTCCCACGGCTTTCTTCTATAATTTAACCACCGCAGGGAATTCACCCTCACACATTGTAACCAAAGAGTAAAAAAGCGACAGCCAGGCATATCTTATAGCCCTGAGCTCTGACAGGGTGGAATCTAGGCTAACTCTTGAATTGGTAGAAATGTACATAAATACGACAAGAACACACACAGAGTCTAAAACATGCAAAGGGTCTAACGAGACCATGAAATACTTTGATGTGACGCCCCAGCCGGCGAACGAATGGAAATCCTAGGAAAGCAATCCCTGGATCTGGAAGACTACAGGCTCTTCCCAATATTCTTGTCTCGAGAAATGGAACGTGTCTTTAGACCGTAAGGGGAAAGTCATTAAAGGATTAGGGAGAGCACAAAAGATCTAAGAGAGTCAAAATGTCACCGGTGCTGCAGCACTGGACCCATTCTAAGATAAGATAAGGTAAGCTAAAAATTTCGCGTAGGTGCTGTGCAGTTCTGGAAAAGTCTTTTCCAGGAACCTCATTTTGAGGTTCTCCCAAGAGACTATATTAGTATGGGGTATCTTCAAGAAAGACGTAAAGGGGTTTTTATAGGATCGGCAATTCATGAGCAATGCCTGTAGTGTTGGAAACATCCATTGGTTTGGATGAATGTTGCATTCTTATTTGTCACATTAGCGGTATAAAAACACGTTCTTCTTGACAGTATTTCACATAATGCAATGTTTTGAATATTGTATGTATTGTACAACGATTTGTTTTTAAATAAATCAATGTACAAAAATGAGCAACCTGTTTTTAGGGGGCTGTACATTAGGAATGAGGGCAACATTGAAAGTCTGCCGTAGCAATGGAGACTTTAACTTGTAATTAATTAACTGGCACTCAAGACTAGGGTCCTGTAACAGATCTCGGAACTCATTTATGAAATCCATGGGGTATTATTCCCCTACAGTAAAACAGTTCAATTAACAGATAATATACGGATAATAGCCGTGTGGTTTCCGGCAGACTAGAATAGAATCACTCCGTCTCTTCCTGTGGATATCGTACAAGGCGACTAAGGGAAATACATTATAAAACATCGATCAGGCCTCCCCAACATGTCTGGCCAGCATGGGGAGTGTAGACCAAATCCTCCTTCCGTCTAGGACGGACGGAGAGGGTCGTGCTCCGTGTAGTCTGTCCGTGTAGCCGTGTGTCTCAGTGGAGACTAAAATGACCTGATTGATGATGATGATGATGATACGGAAAAAGAAAGTGAGCACTCAACAATATATTAACATGTTGTATTAATGGCATTATCTAACGCTATTGCATCTTTACGCAATATTTAACAAGTGAGTACCTACAAGATTGCAAATGATTGATATTGACTTTTATTTAAGTATTTAATTGTCATTGGAAAGAAAATAGCGTAATATGGGTTACTAGCCTCTAGCATATGGAATTGTAAATATATTGCATAAATAAAGTCAGCAGCACCTAATAGATTTTACTCGCAATCCTAGTGGCATTATCAAGACATGGGAGCGTAATTGATCGGAATAAAAGCTACAACAATGTCTCCGTATGATTTTCTTTATGATACAAATTGTTCAACAAAGTAACCAAATCTCACTACTTTTCACTCATAAATATATAAAACATGTATTTTTGTATGAAATAAATTTTCATTCGTTTTATTTTGTTCGCAATTTTGAACGGAACAAAAAATAAACTTTTTTGCGAACAGAATGAATGATATTTGAGTAACGAAGTGATACGGCAACGATATTTTATTTCACTAGCGCGCCAGTGAATACGTAGGATAACTCTGCTCTTCCTCTGACGTTCAAATACTGTAAGCATTAATTGCCAAATAAAAACATGCCAAATTTTTTTTAAGAAATAGTACTGCTTCTTATTCTTTACACATCGTTTAGTTTCTATTTTTAGAATTTCTTACTATTATATTACCCGTATAACAATAATCTAAAGGGAAACCTAACCCGACTTAGACTTGGCCTCGGCCTAACCGGACATTGTGCGTTCCCATAGAAATTATATTCTTGCCCAAAGTATTTGTGAAACTACAAAGTTTTTATTTAGAAACTAGAGTCATCGCATGCAAGTAACTCATTAAGAAATATTACATAGCTCAAAGGCTATCTGATCACTCGGCATAATTATTACATATCGTATTTAATTTAATTATTCGGGGTCACAATCTTGCGGCAAGGTCTTAGATTACTGTGAAACTGTGAGGGTAGATAACGTGGGAACATCACCAGATGCCAAAAATGGCGTTTTTGCAAAGCGATTAAGCGTAAATTGGCGAATAATATTTTCCACGAAAACAGATGCCCCAGAAAGTGAGAGCTCTGACGTCGAAAATATTTGTCGGTAATTCTCATTATTTATAGTCCTCGTTTGTACGATAAAAGTAGTATGATAATGGGCATTCGAAATCCACTTTCAAGTCACCTACGGTTCCTTGAAAGTGGATTTCTCATCCCCATTATCTTGCAATTTCGCACGCTGTCAATATATAAAAGGGTGTTTTGGTAATTTGCATCATTCTATCTAAGACAATCTAGATCTTTACAACTGCAATGAAATTTGTCAGACAGTCTCAAACTTTACAGTTAGACAAAATTTGTCCTGATGCTGAAGTAGTTGCTGGACGACATGGAAATCTCCTGCCTAATACAATTCGTTGCATAATCTGTGGTCCTTCGAATTGTGGAAAAACGAATGTTGTTATAGGTCTTTTATTGCACGAAAATGGGTTACGATTTAAAAACGTGTATCTTTATTCAAAAACATTGTATCAACCCAAGTATATGTTTTTAGACAAAGTTTTGAGTTTAGTGCCTGATATATTTTTTGCTAAATACCAAGACAATGAACTTATAGTAAGTCCACATGAAGCGCAACCTAATTCAGTTATAATATTTGATGACGTTGCATGCGAGAACCAAGCCAACATGCGAGATTACTTTGCCATGGGAAGGCATAAATTTATAGATTGTTTTTACTTGAACCAGACATACAGCAAAATTCCTAAACAACTTATAAGAGATAATGCAAACCTTTTGATATTATTTAAACAGGACGATGTAAATCTCCGTCATATATATGATGAACATGTCAATACTGATATGACATGGAGTGAGTTTCGAGATATGTGTTCAAAAATATGGGTTGAACCATATAATTATTTAGTAATTAATAAAGACTGCGCAAAAAACAAAGGCTGTTACAGAAAGAACTTTGACACATTTGTGATTTTTGATAAATGATTTTAAATATAAAATGCAACTTCATTACCAAACAGTGTCATTTCATTTATTGTATCATTAGGCATACAACGCAATTTTAATTGATTAACAAATGGAGAAAGAATTAAAATCCCAAATCGTTCAAATTGCTGAAGCTGTTAAAAGGAAGATAAAGGATATGCGATCTATGGAATCCCGCAATGAAAATCTATTAGAATCAGTTTTTAAGCCTATCACCAACCCATTGAACCATATAATTAAAGAAAAAAAACACAATGTATCTTCGGATGATACGTACGATAGATCGTCAAATTTTCATGTAATTAATCAAAATTCACCGACAGAATCACATTACAACAGAACTCTAAAGGTAGATAAATTAGACGATAAGTCACAGCAAGATACTTCTGATGAAGAAATCGACGTAGATGATTTTGAAGACTCTCGTAAAAGCAATGCATGCAATTTATCATTTAAAACAATTGAATCGATACCAAGCCCAAGTCAAAATGCATCATCTTGGTCGATGTCTTCAGAGATATTTGAAGATGTTCCTTTTGGAGTCAGAAGAGAACGTGGTAAACTAATGATGGGCACATGTCGCGTGACTATAGGTGACGATACAATATCCGTAGGGACACGTACTTATGAAAAATCTCCTGGCTTAGTCGAAATTTTATTCAATAAGGTACCAAAATTGGAATTAATTACAGAAAATGATCTTCAAGAATATAAAACTATGCTAATAGAAACGAATGTTCATCGACGAGATTTTGATTCAAAAAAACCTATAAAAACTAATAAAGGTCGAACGTATTTGAATATTATAAAACCTCTCTTCAAGTTACGAAAACCTTCATCATCTTCTATCTCATCTTCTGCTAGTAATATAGCAAACGTTAGCGAAGGTGAAGGGTTGATATTAAAAAAGCGAATGAATAAATATACGGATTATATTTACTGGGATGATCCTAATGAACTAGTTGAGAGATTGAAGTTATTAATAGCTTCTAAAAATGCTGGTAACACTGGATTAGACAATGAAATTATCTCAATTATAGAAGAATTACGTGAAAGCGGTATTATAAATTAAACAGCGCAGTTTAATTAAAACTATATATTAATACTTAACTACTGCTGATCTCAGTTTCAAAATGAATATAGACAAATTCGGACATCATGTGCATAAAAGATTACGTTTATCAGACGTATTTGATTTTACAGAAAATAATTTTGTTAGAACAGTAACTGGAGATTTAAATTTACGCTCATCACGATTAACTGGAGTTAAAATACCTATAGCTTCTGATGATGCTGTGAATAAAGAATATGTTGATTCAAAGATTGCCAGTTGTGTTTCTAAACAAGAATATGAAGCTTTGATAAATAGAATAAAAGCTGATTTGATGCAAGCAATAAAAGCAGATATGACTAAGAATTTAAAACAGTTTGAAAATAAATTTTGTACTAGAGACTACATCAACACACTGAAGCTACAAAATGTCCAAGCAGCAAGTGATCAATGAAATTCATAGATCGGCACGTAGAAATTTTATTCGACGTTCTGTTATATTAAAAGGTATAGATGATTTATGGCAAGCTGATCTGATAGATTTACAATCTTTCAAAACGTTTAACAACGGATTTGCATACATTTTAGTGGTCATTGATTGCTTCACTAAATATGCATGGGCGATTCCATTAAGAACCAAATGTAAAGGAGAAGTTGTTGAAGCATTTGCTTACGTTGTAAAATCGAGTAGACGTAGTCCTAATAATTTACAAACCGATATGGGAACCGAATTTTATAACGATGAATTTCAAAAACTTATGTACTTATTAAAAATAAACCACTATTCATCGTATTCAACAAAAAAAGCATCAATTGTAGAAAGATTGATAAGAACTTTAAAAACTAAGTTATTTAAATGTTTTAATTACAATGGTAGTTATAAGTGGAGAGGAAAAAAATTGGATGATATTTTAATTGAGTACAATAATAGTCGACACAGTGTTACTAAATTCAAACCATTGGACATTAGTAAGAACAATGAACACCAAGTAAAAATCAATATAAAAAAATTTCAAGCAAAATTAATAAAACCATATAAAACTAAATTGAAAATAGGCGACTTTGTGCGAATAAGTAAATACAAGAGTTGTTTTGAAAAAGGTTACACGCCGAACTGGTCAACTGAAATTTTCACGATTAAAACGGTTAATCACACCAATCCGGTTACGTATCATATACAAGACCAAAAAAAACAAGATATATCAGGCTCGTTTTACCAAGAAGAATTGCAAAGAACAAATTATCCTAATATATATTTAATAGAAAAGGTAATAAGGAAAAAAGGAAATAAACTTTTAGTGAAATGGTTAGGACTTGGTAGTCATGAAAATAGTTGGGTGGACCGAAAATCAATAGTACAGTAATATAAGCGCTTATAACTCTATATTGCAATCATTATATTTCAAGAAATGCAAGGAGGAGGACTTGTTAATAGCTTAATAAATAATCTACCATTCGAGCTCCACTTACCAGGATACAACTATTGCGGGCCGGGCACAAAATTAAAAGAAAGGTTATTAAGAGGGGATCAGGGAGTCAATCAATTAGACGAAGCTTGTAAAAATCACGATATTGCTTACTCAAATCACACCAATCTCTCAGATCGTCATAAAGCAGACTTGCATTTAATAGATATGGCTAAAAAACGGTTACACTCAAAAGACGCAGGCAAAGGAGAAAAATTAGCCTCATGGTTGGTTAGTAAAGTTATGAAAGCCAAACTGAAGACTGGTTCAGGAGTCAAAAAATTTAGAACTGTGATATCGAAAATAAGAAAACGGATGAGAAAAAACAAATCTAAGGACAATAAATCTATTATTAAACACGCATATAGTATTGCAAAAAAAGTTATTCCTAAAAAGTGTCATGTTCGTCTACCAAGAATAATACCAATCCCTAAAACAGGTGGAATTTTACCACTGATACCTATTTTTGCGGGTCTTTCGGCACTAGGTGCACTAGCTGGTGGAGCAGCTGGTGTTGTAAAAACAATAAACGAATATAAAACAGCACAGAAAAATTTACAAGAATCTGAACGTCATAATAAAACTATGGAGGCTATTGCGATAGGGAAAGGTCTTTACGTCAAACCATATAAAAAAGGCAATGGATTACTTGTGAAATCTTCAAAAAACTAATTGATAGGCTACCCAAACATGCTCTTACTAATATCGATATTATTAAATATGCTAAAAGTATTCCTTTCTTCCGAGGAGTTTTTATGAGGGATACACTACCTATTAGACCAAAACCCTTAGAATGCGGTGTAGTTAACTTGGATAGTCACAAAAACAATGGAACTCACTGGGTAGCCTATGCAAAAATAGACAGTTATTGTGAATATTTTGATAGTTTTGGAGACTTAAAACCTCCTTTAGAATTGATAAAATATTTACATAGATGCAATATTTCTTATAATTATACTCGGTTTCAAAAATTCGATACTGTAAATTGTGGTCATTTATGTTTACAATTTTTATATAATTTTTGGAATAAACATGTATATTAATACTATAATTTGTATTTTTATTCATTCACACCATGTCATTCACACTGTCCATAACTGGAAACAGCTCAGTGTTATCGACAAATTATACACCCACATTAGATCTTGATGGTGACTACGAGTGCGCACTATTACATTTCTCTACGTTTAATTCTATACCAAATATTACGGGTCATAACAATAAATTTCATTATGACTCAAACGAAGTTATTGAAATTCCTGAAGGAGCTTATGAGCTTCAAGATATTTGTGATTTTTTACAATCTAAAGTGAAAGGATGCATTTTCAAATTACATTGCAACAATAACACGCTTAAAACTACAATATTCTGCACTAAGGATATACATTTTGAAAAGCAAAATTCTATTGGTGCTTTATTAGGTTATGGTAACGTATTCCTAAAAAGAAATATATTACACGAGTCGCTACTCCCAGTTAACATTTTATCAACAACCGTGGTACGAATCGAATGTGATATCATAAGCGGTTCTTATATAAATGGAAAATCAAGTCATATAATACATGAATTTGCTCCAAATGTGCCTCCAGGTTACAAAATAATAGAAATACCAAAAAACACGATCTATTTCCCAGTGAACAGGAAAACTGTTAATACGATAAATATAAGAATACTAGATATACACAACGCTTTAATCAATCTTCGCGGTGAAGAAGTACAATTATATTTACATGTCAAAAAAAAATGATAGACTACAATAAAAACGAAACTTCACGTAACCAGAAGGTTAGTGTTAATCGCACTATTCAGAAGCTAACACATACTCACTGTAAACGAAATAAACTATCAATAGCGAATAAAAACTTTTTAAAAACAATTGGATTAATAAAATGAGTATTTTGAATATTGCCAATTCACCTTTCTATGACAACTCCATAGAGGGCATTGAAATTCATTCATACAAACCATATATTACAAGTTTCAATAGAAATGATGAAATTCGGATACCTATAAATCAACAAGATCTATACTTACTTCCCAGTGCTAGCTATTTGTATATAGAAGCTCATGTAAATGTAACCAAAGGAGATACTAAGGAAAGAGTACCGCTCATTCATTTAACAAACAACCCTCTCCTATTTCTTTTCCAAGACATACGCTATGAGTTAAACGGCATTGAAATAGATAAAGTTAAAAATGCTGGAATTACGACTACCATGAAATCGTTTTTATCAATGAATGAAGCCGAATCGAAGATGTCTAAAACTTGGGGGTGGAATATAAATGGACACGAGAATAATAATGGAGGTTGGCTTAACGCATCAATTCCTCTCAGTAACTTGTTAGGATTTGCAGAAGATTATCGAAAAGTAATAGTAAATTGCAAACATGAACTTGTTTTATTGCGAAGTCATACTGATCTTAACTCCGTGAAACTGAATACAGGCGAGGTAGTGAGTATCGATATACGCAAAATTGTTTGGCGTATGCCTCATATCAAAGTATCAGACAAAGAAAAGATACATTTACTTAAACTTCTTGACAAAGACAGACCTATTCAATTAGCGTTTAGGAATTGGGATCTTTATGAGTATCCTATGTTACCAAAGACCACCAAACATACGTGGTCAATAAAAACGTCGACTCAGATTGAAAAGCCGAGATATGTTATTTTTGCTTTGCAAACTAACAGAAAAAACAGTGCTTCTAAAGATATGTCTCAATTCGATCACTGTAATTTACGTGATGTAAAAGTTTTTTTGAACTCTACATATTATCCGTATGAAAATTACAACACCAATTTTACTAACTACAGCTTTGCTTTAATATATGAACAATACATGAACTTTCAACAGTCATATCACGGACGTAAAGACTGTTTGTTGTCTGCTACGCAGTTCAAAGAAATAGCACCTCTTTTTGTGATAGACTGCTCTAGACAAAACGACAATATAAAATCAGGACCAGTTATTAACATTCGCCTAGAAATTGAGAGTGTTGTAGATATACCTGATCAAACCTCTGCTTATTGTTTAATTTTAAATGATTGTTTAGTTGAATATAAACCTCTTAGCAATATTGTTCGCAAGATAGCATGAATGCGATAATTTACGTTGATGTTCAAGGATTCAAAGATTGTTATAATAAGTTTATACTAAAGGAACTAGCACTCTCTACCGAGGACTTTACTCAGGTTTATCTAATAAAGCCACCATATCCTTATGCCAAATTAACTACTGAAGAAAAAAAGACAGTGAGGTGGATTGAACGCCAAAGAGATATTACCTGGAACGAGGGGATTATTGATTATATACTATTCCATAGGTACATTGTTAACACTATACAAAATAAAACAATTGTAATGAAAGGCGATGAGAAACAAAAATGGCTACGAGAATTGTTTGTTGACTGTTCTTTCATAAATATCGAAGATGAAGGCTGCCCAAATTTTTTAGCATTACATGAAATGTATTCCAAGGGTACAAATAAGTTTAATTGTTTAAATCATAAAAATTGCTGTGCACTCAAAAATGTAATATGTATAAAAAAATGGTATTTAGAAAACCATATTGAAAATTGTTAGTAAAGTTTGAAATAATATTTATACTTTTGTTTATATTACTTTTATACTACATAATGTTATTTGAATTTGTTAAATAGCAATAAATTTCAATGTCATGTATTGTATAATGATACATATATTTAATATTTTTATTAGATAATAAATTATAATAGACAGTCAACATATTGTTTTACTTATCTATTACCTTATGGTTAATTATGACTGATCGAAAGAAACTTTATCGCTGCAGGCTCCAAAGTTCTAAGATATTTAATATAGTTTCTATACAAAGGCTATGCTATGGTATTTTTGATTCGAACGGTCATCAATTAGAAAGAAAAAAATATATCTTGTAAAATTTATTTCAATAACAACATATAATAACATGTATACAAATTAATATAAGCTATCACCACACAGTTTTTTTGAAATTTTATTTACTACACATTCAGTAAGATCCATTATTTCATCTGTTGAGTTCGGAACCACATATTGAGCACTGAGTACAATTTTTTCATCATCACTCTCCAAGTTTGACGATAACGACATCATTGCTTCTGCTGCTAAGTCCAATACGCGTATTTGAATTAATTTGTTTCCTCTCTGGCCTTTACTAATAACAAATGATTTCGGTGCAACTCCGGTCTTCTTTTTATGATCTCGCTCGGTTTTCAGTTTCTTGTTTTTCACTTTTTGCGCTGCCATCAAGTCACTGCATTCCGGGATGAAATCCCACGGATCTTGTCCGTGTTGCGAAAAAATTATCTCCTGTGTTTGAGACTCCATAACCTGGAAAACAAAAAAAATATTATGTATATTTATTTTTAAACCATTAAACTTGGATTTGATACTTAAACTTAGTAATTTTACTTACTTGAAAATCGGGAATAAATTATGGTATATGTAGCTCGCAACGCTGCTGCTCTGACAATGAGCGCAATCGAATAGGTCTAATATTCTCATTCATCAGCGCTATTGCAAAATGATGGCAACGAACTCGCAAACGTGACGACCTCATTCAACCCATTCGCATTGCACTCATATCATATTACGCTAAAATTGCAAATAAAACAAATAACTACATATATTTTAAATAATTCTTTATTACTACAGTATATTGCTGGTATTTACATACATTTACATATACAAAAATGTTATAATATACAAAAATAGTATCAAATATTTTTAAAATTAAAACAATGAATGATGACCCCATGCCTTCGTAAAGATTTTGTTTTTATGTATAAACCGCTTATCATCAGCATTTGAAAGAGCTATTTTGTTTACAGATTGGGTAAAAATTTCGTGTTTAATACAACGAAACAAAATATTCTTTCTACGTATTATTTTGTCATGGAGCAATACATTTCGATAGTCAGTCAACGTCAAGTCTTTAATTACATTCTTTTTAACACCCTTTGCTTTTTTTATCAATTGAGATTCTGTTTTAATGCAATATAATTTACATCGAAGACCTACAAATTCGGTCATAATTTCACCACCGAGTTCGTCTTTGAATAGACCGGGTATTTTTTTGTTTATCAAAGGTAACTCGTACGCATTTGTTTCATGATAGTTACTTGTATCAAAATAATCTAGAAAATGCAATCTTAAATCGTTGTAAAAATCTTTCGTTTCGATTTTGTAAATAAAGCTATCTGTATCAGTATAGCACATCTGAACCTTATCTTTATAAAAAGGTTTTATTACACCGTAATGAAATTGATACATGTGACTTTTAGATAATTCCAAGACAGTAAAACCAATGTAAATCGGTTTATCCAATATGATCCTTTCAGGTTTCATCTGAATTGCTACTAAGCTTTCTGAAAATATAGTGGCGCTATGAAAATTCGGCCTAGCGATTAATTTATCAGCACAAGTATACTTTTTAGTTTTATTACTTTTATCGCTCCATTGGTTGACTAATTTGACATCTACTCTTCGTTCATTATCCTCTAATGTTTTACCGAAAACGGAGTTATTCATCAATTTGAATAGATCTTGTTGAAAAGGAGTTGTAGCCTTTTTTCTCAGTTCCGTGTTCAAATTAATATATTCTCCTAAAAACGAAGTCTGTCTGAAAGTTAGGACACGATGAATACTAGTTAATACCAACCCATTTTCAATACATGCTTTTAAATATACATAATGAATTACATATTGATATTTAGGATATAAATTAGGAGTAAGTTTTTCTGTTTTTCCGCCAGGAGGTACAAATTTTTCCGCACAAAAAGGATAATCGTTATGCAAGCAATGAAACTCCTCTGGATACAACAAATCCACCTCAAGAATGTAGCCGAAATCCGCGTTGTCAGGTATGGTCATAATATCCAGCTGATCTATTTCACTTTGTTCAAGAAGTCTAAAATCAGAGACGGGTAGCGGCTGACACATGCTGTAACCGTACAAATTGTTACAATCAATATATACCAAAAACGAGTCAGGTTTAGTTTGATCATAATTTTGCATATATTTATTGTTTGCCTGAGCAAATCTGGTGGAGCACATGCAAATACCTCCGCGGATGCCTTTCTGTATAAGTCGAATTATTTCTAGATCGGACAGTAACTCTAACTGAATGCCTGTTTTAAACAGCATAGCGTCAAATGATAAACTTGGAGCTGTTAAATAAAAAGCAGGGTCTAATTGGTAGTTAAATTTGCAGACTTTGCGAAAGTTTTCGAAAACGTCTGAAAGAAGCAACACGTCCGTCTTTAGGTAAAGGTCTGTATATTCACCCATGTTTTTTATTTTGAAAGTTGACCAAACGTTTTTAGCGTGAGCATAATCTTTGTCTACGATTTTCTCATCGGTCAAAGAATTATAAAAACATTTTTCTGGTGGAAGTTGTTTTTCTAAAAATGAATCCCAGTTTTTCATATGATCATATGGATATACACCTTTGCGAGTAAGAAGCATGAATTCTTTTTCTGTAGGGAAATAACGCTTTAAGTGTATCAAGTCGGATCTATCTAAACCATTAGATAATTTCTCCAAACTTGCTCCTAAAAATTTGAATGAGTCTACAAATCGTATTTGAGCATATTTTTGATCAGACAGTTTTATAAACTTGGTAAACGATATGTAGTTTTCTTTATTTTTGGGTATTACTTTAATAGATCCTTCACTTTCAGCTAATTCTTTGATAAATAAATGACAATCATAACCTGCTAAATTATGAAAGAATACGGGAATTAATTTTGGCACACTGTACCTTAAGTTGCAAATTTGATGGACGCTACCTCGGTAGCGACCGGTTAGATGGCAGTGATCTCTTACACGGTCAGATAACAACAGTTTATCGCAGATATAACAAATACTTGCTTTAGCATGGTGTCTGGCATCCTCGTCAGTAAAATGCATTGGAACTTCCTTGTTTAATAGACCATATATTTTTTTTACATCTTTATAAAGATTGTCAAGGAACACTTCAACGCAGTTTGCACCTCTATATTGCACAAAACGATTTAAACTGCTATCAAAGGAACAAACTATGTAATATGCGAACGCAGCTGGTATATGCTGCTGACGAGGCGATGTATAACTGGTTGATGGGTTAGGATCGCAACGTTGAAATGGCATGAGAAGAGTTTCAAAGTCTGCATAAACGACGAAAGGCACGTCTTGTTTTCTTTCAAAGTTCTTGAATTGAAGAACCGAGCCTGCATTTGGCAACACAGTAGTGACACCGCTGCATACATGTGAATCGATTTTATCTTGACAATCGAAAAAAAGCAAACAATCATCACAAAAATATAACTTTCCATGATGTTTTGTAATCTGACGGCGAACAAGTCGCGACAAGTTTTTTATTAATATAAAATGTGATTTGTCCGCATTTTCAAGTAAAAGTAAATTTATATTAGTTCTTGATTTTGATTTCAATTCAGATCTATAAATAGGACCCACAATCGTACGATTATTTTTTAATGCATACACATTAATACTAATCTTAGGATTATTTGCCTCAAATTGGGAGATGTCGTCGAAAGACATTGGGAATGATATTCCTTCAGTATTTAATACGTCTGCAAAATGAGGGTACGACGTAGTTTTATTAACGTTCCTTTTAGCGGGATGCATTGCTGCGACAACGCTCCATAAAAAACAATATTTATCGTTATTTTTTATATTTACACACGCGCATTTCTTTTTTAGTGAAAGGGGTAAATTAATATAGGTTGAACCGGAACCATTCATTGGATTATATTTATTAATATTCACTTCTAACTGAAGGTTATTCAAAAATGTCCAGCCGCTATCACGTTCTTCAAACGCTTCAATTTTCTTAATCAAGCCGCTTATAAGCGCTTGAAATATGTTATCAAAGTCAAAATTACGATGTATTATGAAATTTTTGGTGCCAAAAGACTTTGCTTCCACTGTATTATTTCTACATAAAAGAAAGTTTGCAAAATATTCAAAATTGATCTTTAAGTTAACATGCTTATTCAAACTCTTTTGCAAAAGAGTGTTAACTTTTGTTTTCATACTTTGTAAAAATAAACTCGGCAAGCAATTCTCGTAATTTTCTAAAGCGAGAATGCGATAAGTAGCAATACGCCTGCGGAAGGCGGAACACACTTCGACAACGTCATCTGACGCTTGTGAGGTTGTACATTGGTTCTTGTGTACGTTGCTCCTCAAATGACCAATCCACTGTCTTTTATCAATTCTAGTAGAGCAAGTAGTACAGTAAGGCATAACGTTTGATCCTTATCTTACGCAATTAATATAAACTTAACTAATATAATTAACTTATCTAGATTTTTTATAACTACTGCTGAAAAAACCTCTAATACAGGCAAATGATTCCAGGAAAACCAATATAGTGCATATAAGTAGCCTAGGGTTTCTAAATGTTCACTTAATCAGACAACGTGCTAGCGGGATACTAAATAACATGCGGTTAGATGGCAGGGGTGAACGCTATAACTAATTAGTCAAACAATAATTACTAATCCTATAATACCTAACAAATTCATAAGTACTAACGTATATGTAGGTATATATATATATATATATATATATATATACTATAATCTAGTGACTCTCTTATACGTTCTTTGCGGTAAAAGTTGTATTATGTTACTTACGGTGAGGTTGTTTAGTACTTACCTATTAGTTTGTTTTCAAGTCGTCGTCAAAAATAAACTCGTATGAAACAGCTATTTAATATTAAGACATAAGACACAAAGACACGCTAAGCGGTTCGTTATTAGATAGGCGTCGTTACTATTAATATACTAGTAGCTAAATTACTATTACACCAAAGAGAGTAAAAGAGAGTCAGTTATTATTGAAAATAAGCCTTAATGTTTAATTTAAGTCCCTTTATTTATTATTTTTACAATAGGTAGGTTCACAGTCACTAAAGAAAGATTTCTTTGCTGCCTTAAGCAGCTTTTGTATAAGTTCCCACTCCGGCCGATCAGGGTCCAGCTGTAGTTTTAACGTTGCTAGCGCCTTGAGGTATCTCGCCTCAGGACGAGTAGTTAGAGCGTCCTTAGTTGTATATACCCGCACTTCAACGTAAAACTGGCCGGAACGATGAGCTCTTCGCAGAACGGTACCATTCGCTAGTTTGCTACTGAGCGAACTCAGTAATTCGGACCCGGCTTTGTGATCGTCCTCGTCGTCAGATACCAACCCGAAAAGGTTATCAATTTTCGGATTGGATTTAGAAGGTCGGTTTTTTGGAGTTGTTCTGCAAACAAAATAGTATATTAAGTATGAGTCATCGAAGCCGGCTATTACATACTGTTAAGATACCTTAATCGACTGATAATGCAGCAGCAGCAGCGAGATTTTTTTTACTTAATTTGTAATAGTGACTACTTGGTACAGACGAGTGTAGCCCAATAACAGCACCTAAACAGTCGCTGTATTCTTGCGGTGAACAAATTCAGCAGAAGTTCCTAAAGAGGTGCTAAGTTGGCTGCGAGATGTGAACATTAGACTAACACTACTGCTGTACATCAGACCGACCGTATGCTTGTTTGTCAATCGACTGGTATACACTAAATCGATATAAAGAGCTTACTTAGAAGAAAGTCGCGAGGTAGATGAGGGCTTCCTCTTTTTCGCCACCGGCTTTGTCGACTCAGCTTCACTATCGGTTTCAAGTCTGCAATGATAAAATACAAAATTAATGAGCCTGAGAGAGAGAGAGAGAGAGAGATTCTGAGGAGTTGCAAGTGTCCATATGCTAAGGTAACTGCATTTGGTATATCAGGCGGGTCGTATGCTTGTTTGTCATCCTAGGTAGAATAAAAAAAAGTAACATTAGCAATACTATTGCAACTGGACTGGTGAAGTACCTTAACCTTGTGTAGCTAACCACTCTTAAATAAAAGTTAGGGGCTGAAGGGGCGTTGTGCACCTGCAGCGAGCAAGTCCACTAAAAAGCTATGGAGGTACTGAATGATGCAGCCGATGTATATCGGATCGACCGTCTGCTTGCTTGACACTCTGCGGTATAATTGAATTAACATGAATAAGTTAAGTAGGAGATATGGCTGTACTTACTTAGAACAAGGCTGAACTGAAGAACTCTTCTTCTGTTCCCTGTTGAAGACTTCGAATTCTGAGTCAGACCTGAAAACCATAAACATTATTGATGCAAGACAGACGCGCTCATTATAGCCTTAGAGGTATCCCTTGAATTTAGCTTAGAACCCTCTCATCTACGCCACTCTACTGCAGATTGTAGAAGGGTTGAGTTTGTAAGCCGGCGAAGACCGCTAGCTTAACGATAACCGCCAGGAATGACGGCTTAAACCTGGAGGAGCTCGAGATAAATATGCTTGTACCATAAATAAATAAATAAATAAATATTTCTGGACAATTTACACAGCGCCTGGGACTAGATGTCCCAAATTAAGCACAAAGCTTGTGTTATGGATACTAAATAACTGATAAAAGTACTTAGATACATTTTTTTTTGTAAATACATACTTATAATACATAGAAAATACCCAGACCAAGACAAACAGACATGTACATGCACACAAATGTTTGCCTTGTGCGGGGATCGAACCCGCGAGCTCGGAGTCAAAGTGACCATTGCTAACCATTGAACCACCGAGCTCGTCAAAAACCATAGATGCGCTTACTTGCTGGCAAGCACAACGATAGCATCAAGCCTCCAGATTTTAGTGAATTAACTGAAAGAAAATACTCTTATTAAGTACTCACATTGTAAGTGAACTTAGAACTCACTCGCTTAAGCACGGAGATTGTTCAGTGGTACTGTCTCTCTTGATATGACAGCGCTGGCTGAGCAAGTCCAAGACGTCAGCAGTGGTGAAGCCAGTGGAGTATCTCGTAGAGAGAGTTTCTGTTGTCTTCGTCTTCGGCTCGTAGAACTCGTAGCACAGAATGAAGCATTGATCGAAAACTTCGCTATTTAATTGATAAAATATTGCAATGGTTGCTATAAATGCTAGGGCTGTCGAAACACTTAAATTATCAGTATGTTTATTTTTAAACAAAATCTTCGCCTGGGTTATTGTATTAAACTACAATAATATATACATATATATTGTTATTATTTAGAAATAATAACTATACGTACTTACTCTTGTATTTATTTATAATAAAGATTACACGAGCAAACCTGTTTTCCACCATATCCATAACCACCACCATAGTATAGGCCACCAACAATGTACTATATGACTGAACAAGAGTCACGACAAGTCTTTCATTTGATGTCCATTTTTATAGACTTGATAAAAAATTAAAGAAAATATTAGTACTTATCTAGGTACCAATTCCTATATTCCTATAAGATATGAAACATATTTCTGGTGTATATTTCTAACAATCGTTTTCCAAAATATGCATAATACACATTGCATTGGTAAAAGGTCCTAACGGAAAAAGCAATAATCACTTTTTAAGAAAAAATAACCGACGACGTCAGTAAAAGTTTCACTGGAGAACTCCTATGTTTTAGTCTATAGCTCTGGTTTCTTATAGATCAGGACAAGGTATTACACAACAAAACTTTCTTAGAAAAATATGCAGTCGAGTAGCGAAAACTCTACCTAAATCGGATCAGTCGTTTTTGAGAAATACGCGTATATATATATATATATATATATATATATATATACGTACAGGTCAAACAGAGAACCTCCTTTTTGAAGTCGGTTAAAAAATGGATGGATAGCTTTAGAAAATCTGCGGTTGAAAAACTGTATTGTAAAACTGGGTACTCGCTTTTTTTGAAGTAGGTAAAAAAATGTATTCATGTATGTACCAGCCCTAGTAAGTACATTGTAAGCATGTCTTGCACAATATTAAAATATTGAATAATTTACAAAAACTACGCACGTTTATGTTTGACCTAAATTTTATATTTCGCAACAATATTTTATTATGCTAAGAAATTATACATACATCATCATCATCCTGTAACAATGTATTTCTGGAAGATTTTCCAAAAAGAAAGAGTTTGTATTGTATTTCGTTACTGGTCAATAGTTACTATTGAAGCTGTTTGTTGCCCACTCGAGCGACATAAAGAGATAGATATAAATCCCGCTGTATGTCTAATTGATAGATTAGTGATCCCATTATCTCACTTAAGTAAGTGAGATACGAGATCTTACTTAATACATGTGAAAATCTGTGACTCAATCATGGTTGGAAAAGCATATTATAGCGTTGAATTCATTCAGATAAACAGACACATGTTATTCCAAAAAATAAAAAAAGGACTCTTTATTACAGGGGTATAAGTGGCTCATTGTAATCTTAAGGACTAAGCCAACCTCACCTGCATGTGATGCATCTTGATAAATAATAAATAAATAAATGACATGGCATAACATCAACCCATATATTCATCCCACTGCTGGGACACGGGTCTCCTTTAATCGTCGGGGTTTAGAGCGTACTCCACTCCGCTACTCAACTGTGGGTTGATAGAAGCCTGTGTTCTGAAGCAGTCAAAAGGCCACTACTTGGCTTAACGACGATCGACCGCTTAAAGTGTCCTCAGAAGCATGGAGGAGCTCGAGATAAATAAACCCATCCATAGATAGTCTACGGTTGACGTTGCTTAATTTGCGTAATCGATTAGACTAACACGCACAACGATGCCATCGGGCTCCTCAAATAAATAAATACTGGATGATAAAGTACACAACCGTTGTTTTGTTCCCACTAAACAAAGCTTGTAATTATACTAGCATTAAAAATTCTAAAGTTTGTGAGGATGCATGTATGGATAAACATGAAATAAGAAATTTACCATAAAATAAGATGTTTACGCGAGCGACGCCATGGGCAAAAACTATTAGCTGATAAACTACCTAAGGAAGCACTTTCTTTGTAAATAATTCTTATAGTACGTACAAAGGAAACACCTACACCAAGACATATTCATGTATAAAAAAAAATGATTGTTTTGTGCGAGGATAGAACACAGCGACTCTTGGCGCTAAAGTGGACATTGCAAGCCACTCCACCGCAGAGCCCACGACAACCGAAAAATAATTGTTGTTATGAGTGAGTAAGGTCACCAGCAAGATGAAGATGAGAGGTGGTGCATTAGTAGCAGAGGTTGGTAACGCTCGAGTGACATTCTTTATATTTCAACATCAGACAAGCTGTATAGGTAGTTATTTGTCACCCTTAGTCGTAAAAAAATACTTATTCCTATTTAGGTATAATGTATAAAAAATAGTTCTGAAACACATGACAACTTTGGTTCGTTGTCGGTTAAACAAAATTGCGTTATAATTATTAGGTATATCCGGCAAAAATCTGCGTATGCATAATCGAACTATTTCGAAATATTTGGTAGCTACGGTAAACATCGTGAACACAACTCAGCAAAAAATAATATCGGAGTATTGCATCACGTCCAAATAATGATTATGATATTAATTGCTGTTTTATAATTTAACTAGCCTTTGACTACGACTTTGTCTTCATTGAAAAAATGTTGCTAAAATAAGTTTGCAAAGTCTAAGCCAACCTCGTCTGATGTTAAACAACAAACATGTGTTATTGTCTTCATGCGAGTGAGTGAGGCTATATTGCGGGACGAATTACATTACACAATGCCGTCTAGTCAGTCCAAAATCACCAGGAATAGCAATGAAGGATAACAACGCTCGAATGTTACTCTTTGTATCGCATGCGTTTATAATCTATAATAAATAATGTAATAAATAATAATAAATGTAATATAAACTGTACATTGGTTTGCTTTTCGCATATCAAGACGTGAAAAATACATCAAAATGTCGAAGGTTGCTCCAACGACTAACTCTAAATCACTTTCATATAATGGAAGAGCGAAATATCTGTCAAAGTTAGGATTACGGTTGTAGTAAGATAATGGGGATGAGAAATCCACTTTCAAGGAACCGTAGGTGACTTGAAAGTGGATTTCGAATGCCCATTATCATACTACTGATAAAATGCCTTAGAATTAATTACTTAATCGCCTATGAACGTTCATAATCTATAAACAACGGCGTGTAATTATGGGCTTATTATTCTGTTCCCGTTTGGTTCTCGTGCCGTAATAAGTATCAGATAGGACGCTAATTAAATAAACTTGTTATTAAAATTTGATTATTATCTTTTTGATTTAATAAAGTAACGAAAAATTGGTTAATAATGGATTTGAATATAGATAAATACGATTAATAAAATATTACTTATGCTTACTACAACAATAGAATAAGCATATAATAATATATTTCATATCATTGTAATAAACATACTTGCACGTATATAATTTAAATTATAATGATGATTTAGACGGAGAATGTTTTCTGTTCTCTTTATACTACGTCGAAGACAAGTATACGACTCGCCTGATCAGAAGCTGTTACCATCTAAAAGGTGAGCATAGGTTTTCTACGACGACATAAAGAAAGGAAAAGAACGTGTACGTACACACAGCTTCCAATAATTAAGTAGCTTTTCAGTAGCTTTTTGTAGCTTTTCAATAATTGTTTTTGATTAATTCTCATTTACCGACGCGACACGTCGGTAAATGAGAAGGGACTGAATGAATGTTAGGTAATTTATATTACCTTGCTTTCTTCTTGGCACAATGAAGGCAGGCAGAACGTATCTATGGGTAAAACATCTTAGTATGTTACTACTAATTTTGTGGAAATATATCTTATCAATATTATAGTATAAAAAATATATTAAAATATAAAATAGTTCGCATCATTCGTCTTGATGTATGAATGAAAAAAAACATGCTCGCAACATAAAACATCGAACGCGCGCTGCCACCCCTGCTGACAACGCAGCAACTCCGTCCATCCTAGTGACCTCACTCACTCGCAGGAACACAACAGACCTAAAGGGAATTGTTATTTAGCTGGGGTATTCTGTGAGATGGAGGTGCTACCCCAGTCGGGCGCAACATAACTTATCTCTCTGTTCGCGAGGGCCTCGTTAGTAAGGTTGGCTTTGGCTCAAAGATGGTGGTGAGCCACTTACACTCTATATTATAAAAATATAATATTTATAAGCTATAATATATAAAAGTATAACGATTTATGTATTATAAAAAAATTGGTTGTCTGTAAAGTCGGTTTACGGACGATAATTTTACGTGATAACGTCATAAGAAAACATCGGCCGATGGAGTGGAAGAGAGATAGATGCGTCACAAGCCGAACGCTTAGGCCGATCGTGCCTCTCTATCGCTTCTTCCGCCCTCTCGCTTGCACGCTCGGCTCAGGCGGGACGTGACAAAGAGTCATGCTTTTTTGTGCATGCAGCCGGCGTTCAAATACAACAACAACTAAACAAAATCAAGATGTTTATATTTCTATTCAGCCGTCTTTAAAATAAACTCGCGCCGTGTAACAGTGATTAAAATAAATTACATTCACTACACAGATAAAGTAATTTGTATTATCTAGAGGTATCTAATCGTAGTAAATAGCGGCGTCTGAATTATGATACAATTATCCAGTTAGAATTGCGTAGGCTGTGAAAGATGCAAGTCCAGTTTCTCAACGTTATTTTATGTGTATAAAATTCTTCTTCTAATATTTTACTAATATGTTTATGTTTACGTATTAGTTCTTATTAACATCTATGTGTTTATCTCACGATAGTTTACTTGTGTTGATTTTATTTAGTTTATTTGTTCATTCTATGAAACAACTCTTTGCGCAGCCCTACCTAACTCATTAACATTTTGTAATCTATAAATAAAAATTAATGTTTCTAAGCGCAAAACTCGAGAACGGCTCGACCAATTCGGCTATTTTTTTCGTACTTTAAGGCAGACGGAAAGTTTTAATAGAGAGAAAATATTAAAGTTGCGTTGACAATAGTAAAAAAAATTACTTTTGACAGAACGATGTCTGTCCGGGCAGCTAGTATAGAAATAACATAATGTACGTAAAACATACGCTTTCTCGCTTTGAGGGAGATTCCACCAGGGGGCCTACAGTCTAAGCTGAAGCCGATTCCCATCAGATTTTTGGACTGCGAAAATCTAACTTCACCTAAATTAGTGCTATTAAGTAATAAATTTTCCCGGTGGTGACGAACGCGCTCTACTAATTAAACCGAAGATGATTATCACAATATAGAAGGCCGATTTTCGCAATTTAAAAAAACCGCTTAGGCGGTAGGCCCCTAGATCACTTGTCTGTCAATTATGATTACACTAGTACAAAATACAAACAAACTGGCTTTTATATTTAAATAATGTATATTAATGGTTTTTTATTATTTCCCTATGTCATCGCATCAAGCTAAACCGATATAGCTAATTATTTTTTTGTTGTATTTGTTATTGTCAGGAGAAGGTTCTTATGAAAGAAAAAAATAAGAAAGATGCGCGAAAATTTTAAAATTAAAAAAAAAATGAACGACCACATTATCAAAACTTAATCACGTTATAGTAATTAAGTTGTGTGAGTTCCACTAATAAGTTACTTGTACGAGTGTGTATAAATAGTGGATTTTATATGACTCTACTTCTACATATGTAGACGACACGAATGTCATGTTACGTGTCCGTATAGATATATGCCAACATATATGTAATCCACCTGCCATTTGTTAACTATGTAATCTCAGATGCTCAAAGGTTGGCTGGAAGAGATCCCTCTATGGAATAAGTCCGCCTTTGTACAAATTTGTGTAATCATTCTATTCTTACTTTGTTCTGCAATTTTTGTACAATTAAGTTACTTACAACACAACAACAACTTTTCTAATGTAATTTTATGGCGTTTTACAGGACTGTAAGTCATTTGACAGCGAGTGCGAAACCAATTTAATATTCATATTGACAGGACAACGTCTGTGCACAGTATAAGTAATAGTACTACGTAGTCAGTGTCAGCTAGTAACTAATAATAAATTAAACAAATAAGTTGCTTTTTCAAAATGGGCACAATGACAAGGAAGGTCGTGTTCGTAACGTAAATGTCAACGGTTTTACAATAATTTTGCACGCGAATAATAAATATACGTATAGATTTTTTCTTATAATAATTGTTTTTCCGGGTACAATTAGTAATACTTTTTTTATATTATTACACAATAAGTCTTATTGCATTTAATTTACTTTTTATACAAACAATACACAAAAAACTACAATAGAAGTTGACGCGGATTTTTTTCTGATTCTGTATCAATTTGAAATTTGGTTTAATCTGGCATAGAAAACAATACTATAGCTTTAGTGACCTACATTAACTGGTAGGTAATAATCTTATATTACTAATAATAGTAATTAATAATCGATAGTAAGTATTGGCGGTAAGGGTTTAATCAGTAATAAATTTCTATTGGGATGTGGCAGGCAAATCGTATAATTCGTCTGATTACAAACGTCGTCGTTAGCTTCTAAACACTCGCTGTTTTGCGATCTGCATAAGGCAAATTGTAGATACGTTCATCTACAATTTGCCTTACATATATTTTAATTGAAGCCATGGTCACCCTAAAATTCTGTTTTGGCGTACTATTAAGGAGTATTTATAAACGAGTAGGTACACCAAAACGGAGTTTTAGGGTGAGCATGGTTTCCATTACAATATGTGGGTGTTTGTGCATAGGACACATTTGCCGTTTTTACAGTACAAACACTACTTGTTTAATACAAGTAGGATAAAACGCTCTACTTCCTAGAATAACGTAATATAACAGCCATACGTGTTAAATAATTTAATTATGTCACATCAGAAACTGTTGAGCGACCTTCGCAGCTAGTTTGCATTTCACGAAGGCCCCTCGCATTATCTCTGTAGGACTGCCTCGTGTCTTTTGTTCAAAATATGCAACTTTGTATGCAATCATATCGTGACACAGTGACATTATATAGGTATGTATATCAATTTATTATATTAATAATGAAACGAATACTAAATGAGGTAGTTATTAATTATTTGGTCAAATTAGGTATTATTTGGACAACACATTTGGTCAAAAAGTGTACTAACGAAACTTTCTTTTTTTTTTTATACTACGTCGGGTGTCATACAACCATACGGCCCGCCTGATGTAAAGCGGTTACCGTAGCCATATTAACGCTCGCAACATAAAATATCGCTCGCGCACCGCCACCCCCGCTGCCAACGCAGCATCTCCTTCATTTCTGGTGACCTCACTCACTCGCAGGAACACAACAATCCTCAAGGGAATTGTTATTTGGCTGCGGTGTTCTGTGAGGTGGAGGTACATTCCCCAGTCGGGTAGCTTACAATTACGCTACCTACCTCTCTTTTCGCCAGAGCTTCGTTTGTCAGTCAGCAGGGTGCACCGCGTGCAGGTGAAGTTGGCTTTGGTTCAAAGATGTTGATGAACCACTTACACCCCAAAAGTCAACATATATTGAAAGCCACTACTGTGTTTACAGTTTTTATTTTTAACCAACTGCAAAAATACAGGAGGTTCCTCATGGGAATAGGAGTATAGATTTTTTTATATGCGGTACCTTATACCTTTTTTCTAGGAACCGATTTTGATGATTCTTTTTTTATTTTAAAGCTGGTGGTCTTAATTAAATTTGATTAGTAGTTTTTCAGATATCCATAATATGTAATGCATATTCATTATTATATATGTATTACATATTATGGATTTTTATTTATATGGATTATATTATACTCGTAGTATGGTAACAAAGCAACACTCAAAATTACCCCTTATGATGATGAAGGACCCGAGTAAACGACAGGGGTGCTTAACTTGCGTTAGCGCTACGACCTCTAAGCATCTCTCTCATTGTATTATTTACTTTAACGATTAACGATGATAACATAATACCTTCATAAAGTTTCAGTCAATTCAGCTGAAAAGTTTCACTCAATTGAACTGATTGGTTATTTTGTACCATTTTATATGTGATTATTTAGACTGATATAACTTTTTTATTTAGGAACCGATTGAAATACAAACACTAAATGTTATGTTGAGGAAACCTTAACGCATTAGTGAAAACCGCATTCAAATAGGTTAAGCCGTTTCTGAGATTAGCGTGCACAAACGTACAGACAAACAGACATACAGACAAACAGACAAAAATTCTAAAAATCATTGTTTTGGGATCTGTTGCGTTCATAAAGCCCCCCTATATTCGTTTTTAGGGTTCCGTACCTCAAAAGGAAAAACGGAACCCTTATATGATCACTTTGTTGTCCGTCTGTCTGTCTGTCTGTCAAGACCCTCTATCTCGAGAATGCGTGGAGGTATTAAGCTGAAATTTGAACTGTATACTCAGGTCTACGGTCCCATGAAGTTGTAAAATCAAACTGCTAAGTTTACGTAAAAAAAAGATACGGCCGTTTATTCAGCAAAAACCGCATATTTCGACACATTCTCAAGGGAATCAAAACCCATATAGAACTATGAAATTTGGCAAGTAACATCGTTATAGACTACAAATACAAGAATAAATCTCAAAACTATACATTTGTCATAAAATCTTGAAAAATAGGGGGTCTATATTTTTTATAGGGGGTGAAATTTCAAATTGTAAATTCAAATGGGATATCATATGAAAGGGCTTAATGTGCATATTGCAAAATATATTTTATTTATTTTTACGTAACACGTAGAGGCCCCTTTGAGAAGTTTGATGTAAAGTTGTACGCCCGCCGTGACCCGCTCCAGGATATATCAATGGAACGATATACCCATGAGCAGGTATCGGCAGGCGTTGAGATTTACACATTCGGTAGTAATAACTTCGACTCGGGCTTAAAATGCGTATTTAGTTTGCAAAAACTAGTTTACGTTTTGTGTCTGAAGGTAGATTATGAATCAAGATAAGTTCTTAATATCATAAAGTTTATAAAAGTGAAATTTACCCATTTAAGCATTTGAATGAATATTTTTCAAAATGACATAATAACTTTCATAATTTAGAATACATCAGGTTGACTGGCAGAGAATGTCTTAAGCATTAAGCCCGCCTTTTGTATCTTTATATATTTTTTATCAATAAAGTTTTTAAATAAATTAAATAAATCTAACTACATATTTCCTTTAGAACTATAGATTATACACTGCAAATACCAAATGACCACACATCACCCTCACTCCTCACTCGAAACTCGATAAATACCTACTCGAGTTGAATGAGATTGATTGCGCATTGATTTAAATACTCCGACCACCGCACCGACCCGTAATGGGGTCCCGGAGTGAGAACAGAAGTTCAAGACGATTGTAATATATGTCAAATGAAATAAATTGAGAGCAAGAAGTGATTGGCTTATCGCCGTTATTTAATTATACTTACTTGATTGGGATAAAACAGTGTTTGTTTTATTACACCACAGATAATTTATGACGTCTTTGGTGGTTTGTTTTGTAATATGGAAGACAAAATGTTATTATATATATTTACTGTGACTTACATTTGTATTTTTGGGGTATATAGAAAAAGTACAAGGTTTGAACAAAGCCGCGTTCCTTATTTAGTTGACTGTGGACAGTTTGTCGATGTCATACTGATATAGTAATCAAGTCTTCAAGTGGTCAGTGAAGAAACGCAGCCAGAGTTCTTGCCTCCCTGCCGCATGAGACCGATATTTTTAAGCAATAATATAGTTTTTTTTTCTTTTTATTTGTTTTATTTTTAAGTAATTTTAAGATTAGATTATTTTTATTTACTTTAGTTTAGTTGTAACATTTTTTGATCAATAAAATAATTAACAGAATTTCACATATGAAAATTAATTTGAAAAAAAAAGGAACATCGAGACAAAATCACAAAACAGATAGCAACGAAAGCGTAAAACGACTTGAAAAATAACGCGCGATTTAAATAAATAAAAACATTTCATATGTTTGAAAAAAATCACGTTTCTTCTTTTAATCCTAATTAATTTACATTTTTTATTGCACATGAATTGTTACATAATAATGTTTTAAGTTTACAACGATGAGCTTATCTCTACAAGCGATCTCTTCCAGCTAACACTAGAGATAGTAACAGAAAAGTGATCAAATAAGTAATTTTCTTTCTCAATTTGTTTTTTTTTATACTACGTCGGGTGGCAGACAAGCATACGGTCCGCCTAATATAAAGCGGTTACCGTAGCCATATTAACTCTCGCAACATAAAATATCGCTCGCGCGCCGCCACCCCCGCTGCCAACACAGCATCTCCGTCCTTTCTGGAGACCTCACTCACTCGTAGGAACACAACAATCCTTTAAAGGAATCGTGTTATTTGGCTGCGGTATTCTGTGAGGTGGAGGTATATTCTCAATTCGGGTAGCTTACAATTACGCACCCTACCTCTCTTTTCGCCAGAGCTTCGTTTGTCAGTCAGCAGGGTGTACCGCGTGCAGGTGAAGTTGGCTTACGTTCAAATTATTAATACGGCCTTAGTAATTATACCTTTTTGATTAAGCAATAGTTTTCAAGTTTCATAGGGTATAATTAGGATTACTAAGGCCGTATTAATAATTAGTCTGTTGACTAGCGACAAGCGGACGGACGGAGGAGAGCTTTAGTAATAGGGTCTCGTTAGCAGTGTTGGCACCCTCTATATGCAAAACCCTAAAAATAATGTATTGTACAATTCGTACTTCGATAGAATGAGATTGATTGCGTTGTGAATTAAATACACCGATCACTAAAAGGGTCCCCGAAGCGGAGAGAGCTCCGAGTCACGAAATCAGGGCACGCAGTTCAATTGATTGTTCGAATATGTAGCAGTACAGATAGCAACGAAAGCATAAAACGGCTATATTGGGCTATAACGCGCGATTTAAATAAATAAAAATACTTTAAATGTTAATTAAGTATTGTAATCAGATTACGAGAAAGCTGACTAGATTGTATCTCAAATGGATATCTCCATTTGAGATCGAAACTCAAGTTGACTTTCCCGACAATAATACAGTGACCCGTTTAATTTATTTTATTATTATAAGCAGATTTTTTTATTTTTTTTTATACTACGTCGGGTGGCAGACAAGCATACGGCCCGCCTGATGTGAAGCAGTTACCGTAGCCTTATTAACGCTCGCAACATAAAATATCGCACGCGCGCCGCCACCCCCGCTGCCAACGCAGCATCTCCTTCCTTCCTGGTGACCTCACTCACTCGCAGGAACACAACAACCCTCAAGTGAATTGTTATTTGGCTGCCGTATTCTGTGAGGTGGAGGTACATTCCCCAGTCGGGTAGCTTACAATTACGCTCCCTATCTTTCTTTTCGCCAGAGCTTCGTTTGTCAGTCAGCAGGGTGCACCACGTCCAGGTGAAGTTGGCTTTGGTTCAAAGATGTCGATGAACCACTTACACCCCAAAGATTCTGATACTTTCGGTCGATCTTCCTGCGATTATTAATATTTCATGCACCATGCAACACCATGTATTTTATCAGTAACCAGAAATGCAAATCCTATATATTACCTACTCATCTTCTAAATACGTAATACTGGACTACAAAAAAAAATGTGTGAAATAACTTTGAAAAGGACAACTAGTTATGACAAAACACAGTAGTCCTCTGAATTCGGCTATTCTCCTTTAATTTTAATAATAGCTTATTGGTTTATTTATTGTTATTATTTAAGTAATCCACTGAACTGCACGGGTCTCCCCTCAATTGAAAGGGTTTAGAGCATACTCCATCACGCTGCTCAACTGCAGGTAGGCGGAGGCCAGTGTTTCAAGTTCTAAAGGCCACTGACTTAGCTTAGCGACTGTCATGTAATGACAACAGCCGGGATCGACGGCTTAACGTACCCACCGAAGCACGGAGGAGCTAGAGATAATATAAACCCATCCATGAACAGGCTAAGTTCGACGTTGCTTAACTTGCGTGTACGATTAGAATGACACGCGCGACGGCGCAATCGAGCTCCTCATATATTACTTTATAATAACACTATGTGCTTCTTAGATACCTTGCATTTATTTTGTTATTTCATTATTAACGTATCTATTGACATACACACAGTTAAGAACACGAGCTCCACATTCATAATTGTGAAACTTTAATGAAGGTATACCTACTGCTAAGAGAGGCCTAGCAAGTCGGTATCTCGGTAACATCGCTAAAGTTCACGCCCTAGTTTGAATTTGTTTCGCATGGACTTAACTTTGGCATACTTGTTATTACCGGGATGACAACAATGGCGAACTTTGCTCGTTTGACACGCTACCTGATAGTAAGCGTATCAAAAAGTTATATAGAGTGATACAATGTTGAATGACAATTTTGAATATGTACGTTGTTTTAAGTGGCTCACATAATTATAAATTGCTCTTCGTGTGGCTTTCGCCGTGGTTAATGAAGGAAAAACACTAGGTATGATCGTGACAGTAAACTGTCAGATGTGTTCATTTGATTTGATGTGTATTTTGTATGTCATGTGATTGTGTATTTGACAGTAAAACTCGTGACGTAATTTTGGTAATATACCTGTCTGTCACGGGAAGAACTTACCTGGTGTTTTTGTAACATGTTTGTAGGAAATCGGTAAATCGAAAGAGATGTTAATAGTGTGAAACCTGCATCAGGCATACAGCTATGCTTCTTTGTCATTATCGCCTTACAATGTAATTAACTATTAGTAGGTATCATGATAACCACAAATGACATTTAAGATAATAATAGATGAAACACTTAATATAAAGAAAAAGGTACAAGGATGTAACTTAGTTCAAATTTAAACTATTCTAAAAATAGCATCGTGGTAATGGTGACTGTGTTGAGTTACACAGAAAAGGTGCTCCCGAATTAATCCCATATAAATTTTATTCGTGGAATCTGGATATTTTTTTTAATTATATCAGTAGTATAGATTATTTATTATAGACTGAAAATTGTTAACTCTATTCATAACAAAAATAGACAAGAAATGTTTTTTTTATTTTTTTTTGCAACAAACTTTGAAATATGGTAATTAATAAGAAATTAAAAAGTTTAATTTCGTGTTTCGCTCTTAATCCCTTTCATTTGATACCCTTAACTTATGGGTCAATGTGTATCCCAGCAGTGGGATGACTAAGGTTTTACGACGAATCACCATATAGATGAAGATAAGAAAATACCTCCCACTTCCTTTAGTTGCTTCCGTAATACCACAATATAAGTAATAGTACTAACGTAATACTTGAATGACCCCTAACGTAATACATGAATGTCTAGTCAATTTATAAATACCTATTTAGCAACTTACTAGTTAACACAAGAAGCTACTACTACAAAAAAATCCTTGCCAAACAGCACGCCAGTTGTACAAACAACTCGCGTGCTGTTTGGCAAGGTTTTTTTTTTGTTTTTTGTATTCATCGCATGCGGCTACCGGTGAAATTAAACGGAACGCATTATCTCTTCACAGTTGCACCATGTCATGTATTGTTTTTGCTAATATTACTTTGTACATTATAATTGGCGATTCAGTTTGTTAATTTTTATATGGGTTTTTTGCTAACATTCGTGGAATACGTCCTAAATTGGACTCTGTTATGCAGAAGAGATCCAACCAACATTTTATTATTTCTAAGTTACAGCTATTTAAAGTTTAATAGGAATAAAAATATCATGCAGTATAAGTTTCGGGAAGCATATGTCATCAAACTGTTAGAATCTGCTGTGAATTTATAAAACTCGATTTGAAGTTTCTATGTATTACCTTAGTATAGTTTCTATGTATTACCTTAGTAATAGTACTAACGTAGTATTACTCTCAAATTGGCATTGTTTGCCGGTTGGATCTATTCTGCATAACAAAGACCAATTACTTTGTATTTGATTATTTATAATTGATTTGTAGCAATAGAATGTTTGGTGTTGTAAACTGTATCCCCCAATTTTGTTATCATTCGTTTTTTTGAATTGCCGTCCTATACAAGCAATTTTAAAGACATATTCACCTCATACTAAAATATATAAACGGTTAACGGTTTTTTCTATTTTATTTCAATCGCATTATGAATTTTGCAGCTCCTACGTTATTACTACAACTTCCGTACTACCGTCTGTCATTTTTTGCGGCCATTCGCTACATCATAATTGACTGTGTCTGGAATGTAGGTGGTCCGCATAATTTATAGCATTGGCAATTTAATTAATGCTTCCTGCAAGCACCTGCGATGGCTTATAAGGTGCCTATTGACTCTATATATGGTTACGAATGCCCACCCTTGATTTATATACCGATTATTTTCTTACCTGTTAACTTTTAGCTTATTTAGTTCGCATTAGAATCATGATTATCATGATGATGCATTTTACATGGTCGGGTATCAAACAAGTAAGCACCACCGGTCGACAACTAAACCAACCTAAAGGCAACTGACTACGCTTAACGACTGTCATCTAATAACAACAGCCGGGACCGATGGCTTAACGTGCCCTCCGAAGCACGGAGGAGCTCGAGATAAGCACGATCCGCCTGACTTGAAATGGTTACCGTAGTGTAGAGACACATGCAATACTAAGAGCAATGCTAACGTATGTTACCCCACGTATGGATCCCATTTGTTCATAGGAACACATAGGGATAGGAATCTTCAAGGATATTACAATTTGGTCGTGTGGTTTCTGGCAAACTAGAATAGAATCACTCGGTTTCTTCCCGTGGATGTCGTACAAGGCGACTAAGGGAATTACAATATAAAACATCGATCAGGCTTCCCCAACCCATTTGGCCAGCGTGGAGAGTGTAGGCCAAATCCTCCTTCCGTCTAGGACGGACGAGAGAGGGTCGTGCTCCTGTAGTGGAAGACTAAAATGGACCTGATGATGATTGGAGATACAAGTACTTCCACTGACGGACTCGATATGATACCTCTTTTTCTCCAAAAATTTTAAATAGGTAATATATAACAGCTTGCTTCAAATACAACTTTTAAAGCATTATGTTAATATAAATCACTTATAGGCGTTCCATGTAAATAACTTTATTTTTACCGACCTGTTTCGCCTTTACGGCATTATCAATAAAAACAGATGGTGTTTATGTTTGATGTGTGTGTTCAGTTCAGACACCATCTGTTTATGTCTTTCCTTCAATCTTGTCTTTACGGCAATCTTGATAATGCAGTAAAGGCGAAATCGGTCGGTAAAAATAAAGTTAATTACATAGAACAGTACAAGTGCCTTATTATTAAGATAAGGTCAACAATATTCCACCAAGTGCCAATAATCATTAGTTTTAACAAACTGGTAAAGTAGTTATGTAAAATATACATAAAGTTATAAAATACTAACTATTTCAGAGTATAAGTAATAAGTACTATGGCCACTCCCTGCCGCTCTCTCGCATCGACCTCACCTTCCCTCTGAGACGAATCTGGAACAGTTTGTATGACCACACGCACACACGCTCATTTACGCTGTACTCGCCTTTGTTTATGTAGTAGTAAATGACGCGACATTTGGATGGAGTGGCCGGGGTATTACTTTTAACAAAATTAATCACAACTATCATCACGTCTGCCCTACAAACAATTTTAAAATACATTTCACGCCCTATCAATATGAATTATGAATTAATACATTTTTTATGTTTATACGCACCCTCTTGATATCAAAGCCCTAGCGGTCACCCATCGTAGAGCCTCATAAATCCTTTTATTATTACAATAGCAATAAATTTTAGAGAATAACCCATCACATTTTAATCGAGCCTTTCCAAATATTTTGGGCTATAAAGTTGGAGGTGTTTACAATTAATATTCCCGACACGTCTTTTTGTTTTGTTCTTGCAAATGTTTAAGACTCCTAATGAGACTTTAATTGCCTTTAATTAAGTTTGTATCTGGTTTGGGTTCCGTCCAAAGTCAGTATAACAAGACTGAATCTTACTGTGGTATCATAAATATTTTATTGGTCTTTCCTCTGGGGATCTATATTATGCCTTATATAATATATATTTATGTATTCTTTGTACATACATACATTTCATAGAATATAGTTACGTCTGAGGATTTCTCTTATGTACCTATACGTATTTTTTGTTGCAAATACATTACACAAAATATAATTACATCAGGAGTGTATGAAGGTGAGCTTATCTTATAAGAGATCTCTTCCAGCCATCCCTAGACAATTAAATGCAACTTAAAACTAATGACTCAATATAAAATAGGCAGTAATATTATAATATAGTCATATATTCTGTTAAAAGATATATGTAATAAGCTATTGCGACTTCAAGTATAGCAAATATTTGATTGAATTTTTTGGCTATGAAGAAATAAAAACAAGCTCTATGGGGACTCTTAAAATGTTTCCCAGCTGACAATTATTGTCTTTGGTCATAATTCAATATAATTGAATAAAAATTCATCTTATGTTTATTTGGTATTTTTTACAATTTGTCATAACAAAAACTACTTTTGGCTCATGTAAACCGGTAAATGAAAGCACACAGTAGTTTTATCCACATAATTATTTAAACATAGTGTCAAATACCTTTTGTCTTTCCTTCTTCTTTTTTTTAATATCTCTCTCTAATCTTTTTATAGGACCTAGAAGGCATAGATAGGCATAGCTACCGTCGGTCGAGTCTTTGACGCTTAGAAGCGACATCTCAGTGCTTTACGCTCAGCTTCAACGACTATAAAGATGTTTCAAAATTACTTTTTTATTCATAAAAAAAACTTTCTAAATAATTTAAGACTAATTTCAGTATTAACCAGAGCTAGCTATCAAGATAGCAGCTGTCTTAAAGTATAAAACCTAACTGTATAACTCAGAACGAAGTCAAGAACGTGATTTAAGAAACGACTAACGAACTGCGAAGTTTTTGTTTCGCAGGATGTTTATAATGGGTTCGTGGATAATAAATGACCCCCCGCGGTGACGCTAGCGCCACTGCAAAAAAAAAAGACAACTATATTATTTAAAAAAAAAAGCAATATTATTTTAGACTACATCGTTCCAAGTTACGGCGATTAGTGCGCAGAACTAGCGCGATCTCTGAATAAAAAATCATAATTCGCATACGAATATAAAGACGATGTTGTCAAACATATACATAATACATAAGATAACGATTTTTACTTGAGCAATATTTCAAATGTAACACTAGGAAAGAATGGATCCTAAATGGCCATTTTGGTACTTACTATTACTTATTTATTTCCCTGTGTTCCCACTACAATTGTTGGGCAAGGGACATGAAAATACTTCATTATTTTCGCGAAGTTTGCTAAAATACAAATGTCTGATCTGAGAGAATTTCTTTATGATAATAAAGACCATAGACATACAGAACAGACTATATGACCGCAACCAAATGACAGATAGATGATTGTTATATTCCTGCGAGTGAGGTCATCAAGCGAGACAAGATGCAACAGGGATGCCAACGTCTTGTATGTATTTATACTGCAATTTGCAAGCGTCTATGTATATAGCTATGATACCAGCTTTATATATAAGAAAGCTCGTATACTTGATTCGCACACGACATATAATAAAAAGTACACAGGTAACAGTTGGTAGATACAAAACGAGATGCTTTATTTTGCACATTACCCGTATCAACACATATAATTCAGATAGGGACCTAAATGAAGGGATAACACGAGCCAATGTTGTTGAATAGCGGTTGTACAATAGCAATTAAGCGTATACCAGTGTATGTCGCGGGTAGAGACTAGATCCACTCAATTTGTGTCGATACTGTGCGAGTGTTGTGTGTGGTTGGTAGCATCACTATCTCCATAATGTTACGCTTTGGTTAAACTGCGATAGTTTATTGCTTTTGGAGCGTAGCGGTTGTTAGTTTACTGCGAATAGACTTTATTTAGGCTTATATAGTGTTACTGCCGGCTTCTATGAATCGGAATGAGATGTTTATTACGGGTGTTACTAGGCGTGTGATTGCAGATTGGGACAAGCCCACCACATATTTCTACCGCTGTATTTCCCATGTAGCTAGGATTAACAGCGGCAACCGCCGAAAAGGCAATGAACAATGAAGTTCATTGCTGTCCTAGGGGTAAAATCAGAAGAATTTAGTAGAAGTCGGAAGCTTTGGAGTTTGGCTTCCCCACTAGGCAATGTGGGAGATATCAATATGATAAATAAGATATTAAAAGCCTTAAAAGAGACGGCTAGTCAAATGAAGTGTTTGGAGATATTTTCATTACATTATTAACAACTGTTATTAACACTTAGTCATATTTTAACACAAATGATTATAATTCATAGATGTCAGTTATGTAACTGTGCTGACATTGTTTAAATTAAAAATATCAAAATATATGGATCATCTGATTTTGCTCGGCACAATAATAAGCGAAGCACGCACTCTATACTTTTTATAAACTCTATGGAACAGGGCTTTTACTACAAGAAATATGAAAGAATAACTAAAATCTGATCCTGTTAAGTTGTCTTTTATTACCAGTTGCTCAGTGAAGCGACCTACTTATCGCTCCAACGAGTTTGTGTAAACAGCCTTAGTATTTGTCGCGTCTACGCAAGCATAGATTCAATGACGCGCGAACTATATCGTGTTAGTATAGATTAAACAAATTATATGAAGCTAGACTACTGATGGAAAATAGAAACAACATGCATTGGCGGACATATTCTGAGTACTCTGTGGCATGTTAGTGTTTCTTCCAAAGAAATATCTTTTCTTTTGATTTCATGACGTGATAACATCTTATAAATCGATGAACGCCGGCTGCACGTAAAAGCATGACTCATTGTCACGTTTCGCCTGAGCCGAGCGTGCAAGCGAGAGCGCGGCACAAGTGACGCATCTATCTCTCTTCCACTCCGTCGGCCGATGTTCTCTTATGACGTTATCACGTAAAGTTAATTATCGTCCGTATACTGACTTTACAGACAACCGATTTTTTAGGTGGCTCAAAGGTAGTAGTGGCTCATTACTACCTTTGAGCCAAAGAAAATCTCACCTATACGTGGTGCACCCTGCTGATAGACAAAGAGACTCTGGCGAAAGAGAAGTAGGACACAGCGTAATTTTAAGCTGCCGGACTGGAGAAGTACGTCCACCTGACAGAAAACCGCAGCCAAATAACAATTCCCTTGAGAGTTGTTGTGTTCCTGCGAGTGAGTGAGGTCAGAATGAAAGGAGTTGCTGCGGTGGCAGTGTTTGTGTTTGTGAGCGTTTATATGGCTACGGTCTAAACTTCTAAAGTATCAAACACTTCAAATCATGCGGACCGTATGCTTGTTTTCCACCCGACGTAGTATAAATATATATATATATATATATATATATATATATATCTCAACCAAATAGAAGTAAGGGGTTCAATGGCATCGTTGCGCGTGTTAGTTTAATCGATAACGCAGGTTAAGCAGTATCTCGAGTGGCTCCGTGATTCGGAGAACATGCAAAGCCGTGGGTCCGGGCGGTTGTCATTAGATGAAAGTCGTTAATTCAAGTCAATGACATTTACGCAGTTTGAAAACCAGGGACTCAAAAACACCTTCATAAAGGATACACATTCATAACGGTAACATATTCAATCTGTTACAGAATTATTCCTGTTACACTTATTGGCGTGTTTTAAACCTGTTTCACTAATAACACTTATAAAGTATAACAGATATAACGTTTCTGTTACCAATCTGTTAGAAAACTGTTTCTACATTTTTATATACGTGTGTACCTACGCACCATACTGGTACGCGCCGCGTGAGCTGTTGCAATCGGTATAGTTCTGCCAATGTAAACCTTATTGGCTGTAACAATTATTAACACTTATAAACCGGTATTTCGGAAAACAGATTCAAAGTGTAACACTTTCTTTCTGTTTCACTTTAAAAACAGAAATGAAAAACACTGTTCATAACACTCCATTCGGTTACCGTTAAAGTCCCTGTTGAAAACTCTAGCCTCCGCTACCTATTCCATTGAGGAGAGACACATAATCCAGTTCTGGGTTGAATACCTATGGGTTGATGCATAAGATATACCTACAGTCTAACTTTTTTGTCTCCCCATTTTGAATTCTTTTCTCAATAACTTTGGACTTGAAAGACTATTCTTATAATAATATACGAGTAAGAATATCAAATATCTTTTATTTTAAAAAATCTTCATATTGTAGATTTTTAGTTTCTAGCAAGCTTAAGGCGAGGTGAGCCAGCGCTAAAAACAATATGACAATTCCGCGAGACACTGGCGACTCTGGCGAGCTGAAAATCTATTGAATAATCGATTAAAATTTTTAAAGATGTAATAAAAAAAATCTATCGGGTATAATACCTCCAGTTATTTATGACCTTTTTTAGTACATGACTTATAATGTCAAATTACCTATTTTAAGAATAAAATCGAAAATAGAATTAAAAAATGACACGAAAAGAGGTAACTTTGTGAATATATTTTATCGAGTCAACTTCATCAAATCATGTTTTCATCGGATATATTCCCTAGTATATATATCCTCAACAAAATCAATATAATTTTCCTAGATTTTAATTCTCTGTTTATTACTTCAAAGATGAATTCTAAATTGTGGATTTTGCAGTACCACTGGTACCACACCGCCGTTTTCAAAGCGCGCCAAAAAAAATTGTATGAAGTTAGATCCCTAAAAATTGTTTTGTTAGTAAATTTAGACTTCCTTCTTTGTATTAGTACACAAAAAAAGTACTAGATATACTGTGATTTAAAGATTAATGTCAAGAATCGTCTATTGCGAAATCGCCCATTACGTGTTTTTAGCCATTGTTTTGGTGTAATAAAGAATATTGTATAATCAAGGTGTGGGTATTTAAAGTCATGTTGAGTTGTTTACAGGCTGTCAACGGTCGCGAGTCACGACTCACGAATAGAAAGCAAATAGTAGTTTAGATAAAGTGGCAGATTAGCCTCCATTAGCGAACGTCTCGCCGCTATAATTTTGTGATTGTATTGAAACCGCACAAAACTCACGTAAGTATTGTTTTCTAACGTGATCGTTAATCTTTTGTACGTTAAATTATTCAAATAACACCTATATACAAAAGGAAAAGATAAACACTTAACAACTTGACAGCTTTATCAATGCACAGCTTAATCTCTGACACATTTTTTTTATATCACGTCGGGTGGCAGACGAGCAAACGGCCCGCGTGATGTGAACCGGTTTAGTTATATTAACACTCGCAATATGAAATATCGCGCGTTGCCACCCTCGCTGTCAACTCCTTCTTTTGTGGTTCCTCACTTACTCGCAGGAACACAACAACCCTCAAGGGAAATGTTATTTGGCTTCCGTTTTCTCTGAGATGAAGGTACTTCTCCAGTCGGGTAGCTTACCCTACCTCTCTTGCTCTGTACCCTACATCTCTTAACAGATCTACAGATTACTTAGTTTAATAAAAGTTTAGGTAAACTATGATTTAATAGTTACTTCTTAATCATGCCCGCAACGGGCAAAAATTTTACAAGTAGCTATTTATGACCCAGGCTCCTATAAGATTTTTTGAAAATTCTCACGTTATACTGGGATGTTCGTACATATACGCGAACCATAGCTAGTATTGAACTAAAATTAAAAACACGCGAGATACACACTACGCTGTGACAACAGCGTTTTTCGCAACCGCCATACTACACATTTTGGAATTGGTAATAACATTCAGAAATTACAGGGCATCCCCTGTAATTTCTGAATGGGGCCACTACACATTCCCAATACTGTGTCTCTTGTGTCGCTATGATTTAACAGCGGCGACCATAAAAATGCAATGAACAGTGAAGTCCATTGCAGCCCGGCGGTTTAGAGCTGCCTTGCAACTCATAACCTAACTTAATCAGAAAAAAATTGTAGGAGTAAGAAGCTTTTCAATTTATTAAAATTACAGGGAAGTAAATATACGCATAGAATCAACGTAAAGTACTATCTAGTAGTATCTGAAAACATCACTTCTTTTTTTTAAATCGGGTAAAAAAATATAGCATTTCATAGAAAGAAAATATCAGCTTCAATCTTTATTTTAGGATTTTTTCTCTAGGATACTTAGTTTTATCGATATCTACGAAAAACAAAAAAATGGACAAGGGTTGCAATCCCCCAACCCCCCTCCTGTCTAAAGCTCAGCTGGGGATTATAATATTTATACCTGGGAACCATCATTACCATAAAAAATACTAAACTAAACTACATACTTAAACCTTTATTGACTAAGCTAAAGCTAAGTGTAAAGTAAGTGATAATGCTAAGTGTTAGGCAACCGTACACAAACAAATAAGTCGCCTCTTTGAGCAGCTGGAACGCCTTCTGTACCCTTAGGGTACAACACGGAAGTCTTTCTCTAATTCGGCAAATACCCTATTTGTGTTATTATTGTTCACTTTGATATAGCTGTGATTAATTTCTTAAAAAGCGTAATTTCATTCATAATATGTTATCGCGATACCGTGAGCATAAGGGAAACAAACAATAAGATAACAGTATTATAAAATTCCGGAAACATCTATCATCAAAATAAACGCCAGTAGATTACAAAATTATTATGTCACGTCTCGCCAGATGGAGATTGTTGGAACAACGATTATAGAGCATTTTTCTAAAAAGCACACCCGTGAAAAGGGTCTACTTTAACTTACTAACATAGGGCTCATTTAAGCGATGACTATAAAACCTATTGACTGGCTGGCGGGCACGCCATTAATCGAATTACCAAGAGCGTTTCTTTTATACAACTAAAGTTCCAAACACATTGATGTACTATATATATATTTTCCGTTGTACTATATAATATCGTTGTTAATTTATTTTTGTACTAGCGACCCGCCCCGGCTTCGCACGGGTGCAATGCTGATACTAAATGTACTACAGAAGGTCTTTGCGCTTTGTCCTATCCAGTCCTTCCCCAGTTATAGGCACACGCCGCCGGCTCCGCGGCCGGTACCGCCACAGCCGTTATGTCCCTGCATTTTAAATGTGTAATATCTTCTAAACTATTCATTTAAATTACATGCTGTGAAGGGCCATATTGATCTAGATTAAATGCGCAATGTATTTAAGGTACTTAATTGGATAAGGATTTTATTTATTTATTTATTTAAACTTTATTGACCATAAAATAAGGGTACAAAAGGCGGACTTAATGCTAAGAGCATTCTCTACCAGTCAACCTTTGGGAAAATCAGATAAAACTCGAATGCGGTACACAAAATAACAGTAATGAACATACACAGAATTAATACAGATGAAAAGTAAAATTATATATGATACATAGACATAATATGCTAATTATACACATATACAAAATCATACACATATACATAGTTATATACATATACATAGTTATACACATATACATAGTTATACACATATACATAGCTATACACATATACATAGTCATACACATATACACAACCATACACATATACATAATCATATACGAAAATAAATATAACAGTAAATAGGAAAATGATGATTATTGCTTGGATAAATTCTCAAATAAAAAAGCTTGAACATTTTTTTTGAAAGTAAATTTACTAGAAGATTCTCTGATGGAATCAGGTAACGTGTTCCAGAGACGTGATGCTTGCAATGTAAAAGAGTCTGACATGAATCCAGACCGAAAAAGTGGAGTATAGAGTACCAGAGAGTTATTAGACCGGAGTTCGCGATCATGGGTGTCACGGAGATACTGAAATTTACATTTCAAGTAATCGGGAGAAAGAGGGTTAAAAAGAATAGAGAAAAGGGTGCAAAGTAATCTCTGTTGTCTACGCTGGCGGATAGGAAGCCATCTAAGTTGAGACCGATACTGTGATATATGATCAAATTTGCGGAGACAAAATATGAAGCGGATAGCATTATTGATAAGTCGGTCTAACTTATTGAGAAGTTCTTCATTCAAATCAGGATAACAGACATCAGCATAATCAATGAGCGGAAAAATAAGAGATGTGACCAGTGTGACCTTAGTATGGATAGGTAGAAAGTTCCTGAACCGATTAAGAAATCGTAACGTAGAAGTAACTGCACGGCTAACTTCAGCAATTTGTGTTATCCAGCTCAACGTAGAGTCAATGTGGAGACCAAGGTTTTTGACACTAAGACTTAACGGAATGGCAGAATTATCAAACAAGATAGGCGATAAATTACCGGAATCAAGGTTAGCGACCTGCTTAGAACTACCCACTAAGATAGCCTGACATTTTACAGGATTTACAGGTATTCCAAAATCTTTAGACCAAGAGCTAATGATATTCAAATCAGTATTCAGCTGTGCAATTGCGGTATTTACTTGCTCTACAGGTGTTTGAACGTATATTTGTAAATCATCAGCGTATAAATGGTAAGAGCAACTTAGCGAGAAAGACAATAAATTTATAAATATAGAAAATAATAAGGGGGACAATATTCCACCCTGGGGAACGCCAGCAGTGAGATCATTCCAGTCAGATAAGTCACGACCGATACGCACAGCCTGCTGACGACCACGAAGATAAGATGTAAACCAACTCAGAGCCACGGATGAGAAATTCAGCGACTCGAGGATTAATTCTGTATTGCTTAAAATCGCTTCGTAAATAAGGCATTATTTCTTGTAAAAAGCAAAGGATAAAATAACGGTTATTGTGTGTTACCACTAAGAGATAGACATATACCATCGCGAACTTTTTTGTAGACCATTTTAAGGTGAACAATACTGTACTACATTATTTTGATCTATCTCGTTGGGTTCAGCCAGCGTTTGCAATGAAAGAGCAAAAAAATGTGTTTATTTACGACATCACATTAGAAACCTCTAAATTATCAGTGTTTTTCTACTATGTTATGCATATATTATACATATAAACTTTCCAGTTGAATCACTCTATCTATTAAAAAAACCGCATCATAATCCGTTGCGTAGTTTCAAAGATTTAAGCATACAAAGGGACATAGGGACAGAGAAAGCGACTTTGTTTTATACTATGTAGTGATGATGCCGCATTCGTGTATATCTGCTCTTCCCGAAGGTTGTCTGGTAGAGAATGCTTTTAGCATTAAGACCGCCTATGTACCCTTAAATTGTGGTAAATAAAGTTTAAATAAATAAATAAATGTACAAATTTGTACATCAATGGCCAAACAAGAACAGGACCTCCATGTTGGTAAGCAATCATCTCAGCCTATGGACGCTCATAGCACCACAGTGATGGATATCAGCCCCCTTTCTTGAAGAACCCCGTATATGTATATGTAGTTTCTACGAAAAACCTCGGCAGCAGTGTGTCAATTCTATTAATGAAAATGTGATCTCGATCTTACTAACGTCATTCCTATTTGATATTCTCGTTTCACAATATGAAACTGCAAAGTTTAAGGCAAGGATTACATAGAATTATGACCGAAAGTTGAAAAAACGAGGAAGAATGTTATTATGAAGCCGAGTATACTTTTAGTCGGTTCATAATTGAATCTCGGTTCGGCCAACTTTTATTCCGCTGCTATTTGCAGCAGCTGCTAGTTGATGCAGTTCTCTTTAATTTGACCTTGTACGCCTAAAGGGACTATTATAATATTATATTAAATATTAATACTATTTTAAAACAAAAACTAATAAAGGGGCGAGAGGTCTTTATAAGAGCATTGGAAGCCAAAACAATAATTTTTGGAACTATTCTCTATCTGTGTGTTTGTACGCAAGTCATGCCAATACTACTGTACAAAATTAGATGCGGTTTTCTAAATTATATTGCTGGAGGTCTTACTTAAAATCTGTAGAATGTTTTATAGTGACACGCCGAGTAGAAGCTAGTATTTATTTGTAACTAGCTGTCCCGGCGAACTTCGTACCGCCTAACAATCACATCAATTAATGTCGTGGTACATATTAGCTGAACTAAATTTCTGATTTTATAGAACTAAAATAATGAATAATAGAAAATAATAGAGAAGCTCGATGGCATAATTGCGCGTGGCAGTCTAATTGAACACGCAAGTTAAGCAACGTCGACCGTAGCCTGTACACGGATGGATTTATATTACCTCGAGCTCCTCCGTGCTTCGAAAGACACGTTAAGCCGTCGGTCCCGGTTGTTATCATTAGATGACAGTAGTTAAGCCAAGTTAGTGGCCTTCAGGCGGCTTGAAAACACTGGCCTCCGCCAACCCGCAGTTGAGCAGCGTGTTGGAGTATGCTCTAAACCCCTTCGATTGAGGGAAGACCCGTATCCATAAAAACTGAAGATTTCGTAAAAATAAAGATTTCCTTATTGTTTAATCAAAAAAATTAAAAAAGACGTTTTGTTTTATTTTTTAGTTTTCAATTCGGTTTAATCGTTTTGGTGATTTGTAATTGTCATTTTTTTTGTTGTTTACTCTGATTTGATTCTTGCGCTCGGACTCCATATGCCAAGCGTTTTCACCCCAATCCATTTGACATTTTTCAATTTTCAAAACAAATCACAGACAACTTTCGCGAGATAAAAGTGACACCAATCGATTTGGCAATCCTTTTTCAACAGACACTTTTATTTGTATGGGAAAATGTTTATCCTTTTATTTTATTCTTTCGTCAATTTTCCAATTTTTTTCATAGTTATTCTGCTATTCGGGACGGAGAGAAATCCAATAAATCAAAAACCATGAGAATCGGGCCTGCGGTTCTCGAGTTATAAGTGTTCGAACAAACCCGACTTTGTTTTATATATATACATAATTCATTATTTACGTGTCCACACAGACGAAGTCGCGGACGGCCGCTAGTTAATCATAAAATAATAATCCCAGCCTAACCGCCAGAATAAATTTTAATAAAAATGTAATATATATTATTCTGTGGTAATATTAAAGATTGAAAATAAATTGAGAATATATTGTGAATATATATTGAATACTAGCTGATGCCCGCGACTTCGTTCGCGTGGACTTTATGATTCCGCCGTATTAATACAAATACGAACTAATGTAGATACATAAGAAAATATTTGTTATACGTATAAAGTCAAAAATTTTTTTTGTTTAACATTGTAACCATAGTTTAAAAAAAATTAAGGGAGTCTTTCCTTCAGGAGCTAATATGAAAAAACCAGTCCTAAGCTTGACACCAGCGAATTTTAGTGATTTTTTTATTGTCATCGCAAAGGTCACAGACAACTGCGTACGTTTAAAATTAAAATGGATTTTTTTTGGAGAAGAGTGGTATACGCGGAATAAATACAGTTTCACCGGCACCACTCCCAGTGAGAATCTCAGCTTCAATTATATTGCGCTGCCATTGACTTTACTTCGGGAAGGAGATCTTCCCCAAATTTTAATAATATTCTTGAAAACTCTTGGGCACGTAAAGTTCTATCTACAGCTTCTAGTGCCTTACTGTTGGCCATTTCGCATTCATCTCAAACGATTAGACAGCAATCCTGAAACACCTTTGCTTTGTCACAGTTTCGTGTCACAGAGCATGTCGGTGTTTCAATTCTGTTTAAATCGAGTAGGATATTGAACATTGTATTTGCGTCCTTCCGCCTAGTAGTAATGTGGCTGCAATACTTGGCGATGCTTCTGCGAGATCTTATTTTGGCGCCTGATTTCAGCGTGGATTGCTCTTGTCAGGTATGTTTTTCCAGTCCCTCCTGGAGCATCTAAGAAAAACAGTTTCCCCTCGTCGCTTAAAACACTTTCCACCACCAAATCAAATAAACTCTCATCTTGCTACATAGCGTCCCGCAAATGCACGTATTCTTCTGGTTTGTGCGAATATATACCAATCGTTCCATTTCAATTTTAGCGTACACGTCTATAATAAACTGACTAAATAGACCACGGTACCTTTGTAAATAAAATAAAACGATTGCGTCTAACTTGTAGCAGGTAAGAATAAAAGTAGCACCACGCGGTTTTTTTTTTACAATACATTCAATATTTTGTTAATCTATTTATTGTTATAATAAATAGATTTAAAAAAAGTAAAAAAACACGCTATAATAGCAAATAGAACTAAAAAAGTTACTTAAAATTTTTTTTAGTTCTATTAGCTATTATAACGTGTTTTTTTTTTCCTTTTTTTGAAAACTATAATTTATTGTAAACACGTGTTGTTTATGCAAATAAATTTAACTTTGTTCTGCATCAGGTGTTCCAAATCTTGGATTTTTATACCTCAACAAAAAATGCTCATCAAGCTGAACAACTTTTGCTAAGGAGTCATTTTTAAATTTCTTATAGTTTACCTGAACCATTATGGTTCTGCATCAGGTGTTCCAAATCTTGGATTTTTATACCTCAACAAAAAATGGTCTTCAGATTGAACAACTTTGCTAAGGCGTCATTTTTATATTTCTTATAGTTTACCTGAACCATTATGGTTCTGCATCAGGTGTTCCAAATCTTGGATTTTTATACCTCACCAAAAAATGGTCTTCAGATTGAACAACTTTGCTAAGGCGTCATTTTTATATTTCTTATAGTTTACCTGAACCATTAAGGTTCTGCATCAGGTATTCCAAATCTTGGATTTTTATACCTCAACAGAAAATGCTCATCAAGCTGATCAACTTTTGCTAAGGTGTTATTTTTATATTTCTTATAGTTTACCTAAACCATTATGGTTCTGCATCAGGTGTTCCAAATCTTGTATTTTTATATCTCAACAGAAAATGCTGATCAGGCTGAACAACTTTTGCTAATTCGTCATTTTTATATTTCTTATAGTTTACCTGAACCATTATTGTTCTGCATCAGATGTTCCAAATCTTGGATTTTTATACCTCAACAGAAAATGCTCATCAAGCTGATCAACTTTTGCTAAGGTGTTATTTTTATATTTCTTATAGTTTACCTGAACCATTATGGTTCTGCATCAGGTGTTCCAAATCTTGGATTTTTATACCTTAACAAAAAATGCTCTTCAGGTTGAACAACTTTTGCTAAGGCATCATTTTTATATTTCTTATACTTTACCTGAACCATTAAGGTTCTGCATCAGGTGTTCCATATCTTGGATGTTTATACCTCAACAGAAAATGCTCATCAGGCTGAACAACTTTTGCTAAGGCGTTATTTTTATATTTCTTATAGTTTACCTGAACCATTGTGGTGCTGCAACAGGTGTTCCACTTTCCAAAATCAATTATACCCTATATTTTGCCCAGGCTTAACAGCTATATAACAAAAAAAGTTTCATTCGAATCCGTCCAGTACTTCCAGAGATTAGCGTGTACAAACAGACAAACAGACATACAGACATACAGACAAACAGACAAACAGACAAACAGACAGACATTTTTTTTTAAATTCATACTCTATTACTATATCTCCATCGCCTCCAATTGTTTTTTTGTAAATATATTCAATGTACAGACACATTATTTTTACTGTTTTATTATATGTATAGATATATTGAAAATATATATCACTTGCTCACAAACATTGAAAATACCGCTCAAATAATTAAATTCTAAATACCTAGTCAGGGATAATTTGTACCGGTTTTTAACGCGGTGTTGTCAATATCGTAGCGTTTAACGCGTCCCTGCGGACTGGGGAAAATGCTGCTAATTAGCTGCGAATTGCAACACCCACAACGTAATTTGCATAAAAATGCCGTAACGCTTATTATTGTCCTAAAAAAAAGCGGTCTCCCGGCTTGTATTTAATATTTCGCTCATGTTTAATATTCCTCCACTTATTTAATCAGGGTAAATTATTTCTGAGTCGTTTTTGTAAGCTTCGAAACCAAACACCTTTTCAACCTAGTTAGAGTTTTCAACCTAATCGACGTATTGTTTAATGTACGTCAATTTGTGTTCATGATAAATGTTTTTTTTTATACAAAGTACTGTATATATACAAATATACAATATAACATAATATGTAATTATTTTGACATACATCTACTATTTAACATTGTATTGATATACTATTTAAAATCAAATATTTGATAATAATGATATAAATGATATATTCAATTAAATTACAATTGTTGTATTATCTGATTATGAAAAAAAAGGCTCATATTGGCAAGTTGCATCTTAATGCCTACACGGGCCCATTGGTAGAATAAATAATTTCACTTAATTTCAAACGGGTTTATTGATACAGGTTTTAGTTTATTCTGAATACTTGTATTCATACCACGATTTAAAATTATATAGTTACGTCTGTTCCGGGTATCTACTGACTGAGTTTTACGGAGTCGTTATGAAAAAGGACTGTCGTTTTTTAATAGTTTTGTAATTTTTGAATTGTTTAAAAAATATAATGCCACCGCTATATTTTTATTTCATCACTTTCAACATAAAATATTTTATGTCTTTTAAAATAAATTAATCAGCGTTTCAACCATCTTACTAAAACATAATGTTATATACTTTTTTGATAATGCAGGGTGCGTTCTTGTTCTTAATGTTTTTTTCTGTTTGTGTCTGAGATGTCAACTTTTCACGTTGCTTACACTGTGAAGATCTTAGGTGAAGTTAACAGAGAATAACAGAGATACTTTTGTATAATATAATAACAAATAATAATTGTCAGTGTGTCGCTGCTTCTCTCATCATGTTAACCTGTGTAGATATTTTTATGTTTAGTACTTAAGAGTACCTTCACGTGTACTGAAGATACGTAACCTACATTCGTCGTAATTACGCTTATTGCAAGCTTTTTCAATCACTAGTAACTCATTGCCGAAAATTGTTGGCCATTTTATAGCAATCTTAATCGCGTTGAACTACGGCATTTTCAGCATACGAGAAATTTCGGTATGGTCTGTTTAGATACATTTTGTCCTTTTTTGTCAAAGCAAAGGGCACTACAATTTTTCACAAAGTAGACACTATGCTAATGAAAAATTTCGATATCTTTATCATCGTCTTTTACAACACTATTAATGAACTTACCTTGTCTAAAACATAAATCATGAATTAATCTTTATGCTCCGTTCTGAACCATCGTAAATCGGTTCAAATAGCCCCCAAATAAACTTCTACAGTACAGTAGCGGGGTTGTTTAAACTTGGTATTTAATTTAATGGTACTTATTACTGAATTAAACACTTTAATTCCCTCAAACATTGTTCAGAGTAGCTGGTACTATTGTGTATCATCCTGTGGTTTAAACTTTAAATTCTTGTTCAAGCATTTAAAGTTAAAACGAATGGACCACTGCGATCGTAGTTTCCAGGCATTTTACGTTAGTTTTTAATATACAATAAAAGGTAAACTGGCTGGTTGACTGAATCTTCTGCCGACGAACAGCTGGATAAATCCTGATAAATATGGATGTGCTACTAACAACGTACCAAGTAGAGTTTAAGCCGGTTTTAACAAAATTCTAAATTTCACATTTCGGTGTCATTTGTAATGCCGAAATTGAAGTAATCGAAATCGGAATTTCGAAATTGAAAAAAATATAATATTTCATGACTAAGAGACGCGACGTGTGGGGTATAGTTTAAAATTCAAAATATGTTTTTCATTGCTTTTATTTTTTACACAACTTAACTATATTTCGATAAAATCAAATAATCGACAAATACAATTTTGTGTATCACTATGGTTTTTTATAATGCTTTCCACCCTTCGATCATAGAAATTTCCACAAGCATCCTCTGCTTTTCTTGCCGCGTTTTTGAGGTCGTCGGTCCATCTAGAGAGGAAGCACCCCACGTGTCGTCGTCCCATTTACGGCCTCTACTCTAGGACTTTCCTCCCTATATACGGGCCTGTATCTAGAGACAGGCCCGTATATAGGGAGGTTTTTTTGTAGAGAGTCTATACTTAATGTACAAAAGCACACCTATAGGAGCTTAATAAAATAATTTATGAAACTATGTACCCCCAAGTGTCAATCAAAGCCATTCATGTACGTATCTGTCAAAATTTACCATCATAAAATGATGATATTATCTTTCGTTTTACGTTACGTTAACACTACAAGATACTTAGCGGCGAACATTTAGATTGATCCGTAAAGTCTTTCCTTGTTTGTTTTCAATAACAATCCGTCATACGTCAATATTTCGTAACTTGCAAAATCTTTCTGAAAATTCAGAGTGCTTTGATGTAATATGACGAGCGCGGCTGTCTGCACGTGGCGTGTCATGGACTCGTGGAGTGGCGTGACGTCACAGACATAATCCGCCACTTGACAACGTAATTGTACCGCCGTTTGGGACATGCATTTTGTCGAGACGTGTGAATTTTCGGATAGGTATGTTTTAAAGGGGTCTCAGATTGAGACCCCTCTGTATTCTGAACTGAGACAGTCAGTTCAGAATGCAGAACAAAGGGCCTTAAATCAAAAGTTTTCTTTAATATAAACGTTTCCATATGAAAAATAGAATTATAGAAGCTGTTGCGCTCGGTTGCTCAGCTCACGCAGGCATTTTATTTGAAATCTATATAAATAGTAAATAAATGTTATAAAATCTTTCAATTAGAGGATTGATTATAATTTTATCTAATGTAACAAAATAATACTGCCATCAATCACTTTTGAAAAAGTTGTGTAGTCATAGAATTTTTATATCTTTACTAATATCATAAATGGGGAAGTCAGTTTGTTTGTTTGTTCCGCTTTCACGCCACTACTGAACTGATTGCCATGAAATTTTGCATAGATCATATTAAGTTAAACCTAGGAGCGCCTAGACTTCAGGTATTGACTATAACATATATACGCAAATCTCCATAGATTCAACTTCTAAATAAGAGTAATATCTGACATTTTGACTGTCATACATATTATAAAAGTTAAGGAAAATTTATAAAGCAATATTTACGAAAGAAGTATAATATTTTCTAGCGAACGTTGTTTTTCTCGCAAACTTTTATTTGATAACCAATTGTAAGAAACTTCCTAACAGTTGCTCTATTCTTTGCCCACGAATGAAAACTTAGTGAAAGTAGCCGCGTGCGAGTGGTGTACATTCTCTTTCTTTTTGTTTGCCGATAAACGAACTAATCGTTTTATTAGTGTTTTAACAAGCATAGCTCGTGATATCGCAATACGATACACTAGAATTAATTAGAAGTAAGCAAACTCGTTGCCTGCGTGGAGTTACACTACCTACTTATTACATCTCTCGGCATACATACATACGTGAAACTTCTTTAGCGGCTTGGTGCACTTTTTGGGATAGGTAAAAAATGTTAAACTCGCGTCAGGACGCGTGGCCTGATCAAATATTCGTAAAACGGAGGGAACGTTCATCGCCGGCGGCGCTGCGTAGGAGAGGAAGTGATATCCCCCTCTCTTTCTACCGCGCGGCGAAAATGTATGCCTGCTCTTACTGTTTATTTTTAATGTAATATAAATATTCATGTGTGATAGCTCACATACTGGTATTAGGACAGAGCAGTCATTAGGTGCATCAATTGATGTAACATGTTGTACACCAGGTGATGCACAAAGTACTATTATGTTTAGTGATAATATTGGAAAAAACATGGGCTCAAAATTGAATTCACTTATTAAGGGACAGTCAGTTAAGATGGTAAACCATTGCTTACCATCTGCAAATTATGAAGAAATTATGAAAAGAATTTTAAAATTCAAATTTAATAATTATGAAAATCTCATTATTTTATTAGAAAATAGGGGTAATTTAAACAAAAAGGATTTAATAGATTTTTGTGATTATTTATTATCTCTAGACTTGAGTAGTATAATTTTGTTTACATTCCCCTACTCTAAGAGCTTGTCAGATGCAGAAAATAATCTTAGATATAAGTTGAACAGTGTACTACACACTATAAGTACATATAATGATTGTATTCATTTGATTGATACTAACAGTTTTGTTAGCAAAAATTTATATTATTTGACTAAAGGTAGATATTACCTTTCTGCTAGTTTTAAGCGACAGATAGCACTTTCGCTATCCTATTTTTTTGACATTTCAGCCAAAAACTTGGCTACAAAATCCGCTTCTATTGAGCGGACTGTTGACATGGAATTTTCTAATAATGAAATTTCTAATCATTTAAATTAACTCATAATACAACAGAGGTAACAACCTCTAGCACTAATTTATTAAATTCACAATTAATTGATTTAGCAATACAATCAAACAGTAACTATAACATGTCACTATGCCCACAAAAATGTAATAATTACAACACAAATAATAATATTAACCTGGTACATCAAAATATATATTGTATGACTGAGGGCAAGCAACTAGAACTGGAATTATTCATGAACTCTGATAATATTAGTATTATGTGTATTACTGAGCATTGGTTAAAGGGGCATCAGCTCATGTTCAATTTCAGCAACCACCAGGTCGGTAGTTCATTCTGCAGGGTCAATACAGTACATGGCGGGTCGCTAATTTTGCTAAATAAAAAACTTAAATTTAAAGAACGGAAAGATATTGTGTCTCTCTCTGTAGAATGTTCCATAGAACTATCCTGTGTACAATTAGAGCAGTTCATTGTTATATGTGTATATAAACCTCCTTCCGCGGATCTTAATTTATTTTTAGAAATCATGGATGAAGCCCTATGCAAAGTTAGTAACTCAGGTAAAACTATTTTGGTCTGTGGAGATTTTAATATTAATATACTTACAAATACAACTGCATCAAGTAAAATTTTAAGTCTTTTTAAATCCCATAATTTAGTTAACTTATTTATGGAGCCTACTAGAATAAGTGCCACCACGGCTACCTGCTTAGATAATATATATACAGATATTAGTCCAACCCAAAGAAGTATTAGTAATAAATTGGATTCTGATCATTCTGGGCAAATGATCAGTATTAAAATAAATAATAAAAATGTTGTCAAGACAAAAATTACTTTTGTGCCAGTAACAGTGAGTCGCTTAGAACGTATGAGAGTAAACCTAACTAGTAACTTACCGTTTTTAGATAATGACTTGGAACCTAACTTGATGTATAATTCATTTTTTAATGCATTTCTTCACGAATTTAAATCAATATTTACTTCCAAGGAAATTACTTTTACCAATAGCCTTGTCTTTGGTGACTGGGCAACCGTAGGTATTTATAAGAGTAGGCAAACTTTGTACATGTTATACTATGAAAGACAATTCAATAATAGTGAAGAATTTAAAGAACAAGTAAAATCATATTCGAAAATTTTCAAACGCGTTTGTCAAGTAGCAAAATCTATATTTATTAAATCAAAAATTAGACATAGTAGTAATAAAATTAAAGCCACTTGGACGGTTATCAATGAAGAGACTGGGAAGGGTAGGACAAAGGATTCAGAGTTTAAATTAAGTATTGATGGTCATGTTACCAAGTCAGATTTAGAAGTTGCCAATGCTTTTGAAAGATTTTTTTCTGCCTTCCCTGACACTTTAACTAGTGCCTTGGGCTCTTGCACCTCCGTTGCAGAGTCATTAATTAAAGATAATGTGCCTGAATTTTATAACGATTTTCATTTCCGTCATGTTAACGGGTCTGATTTAAAAGTTGCATTTAAATCACTTAATATTAAGAAAACGGCTGATCTATGGGGCATTTCCGTACATATTATAAAGTCTTTATTTGACATTGTTGCTCCCGCCTTAATTGTGATATTTAATAGATGTATTGATTGTGGTGTGTTTCCTGACTTGATGAAATTAAGCAAAATTATTCCTTTGTTTAAATCAGGTAGTACATTAGACCCCACAAACTTCAGACCAATATCAATACTACCTACATTTAGTAAGATTTTTGAAAAACTAATTCTCACTCAGTTACTTAATTACTTTAATGAAAATAATCTGCTGCACACTAAACAATTCGGTTTCACTCATGGACGGTCAACATGTGATGCTGGGGTAAAATTACTAGAATGTATATATGAGGCTTGGGAGGAGTCACGGGACGCCTATGGGGTGTTTTGTGACTTATCTAAGGCTTTTGATTGTGTGCAGCATGAAACTCTAGTCAGAAAACTACACCACTATGGTATAAGAGGCATCGCTCTTGATCTTCTTACTTCTTATCTGAGTGATAGGGTTCAGAAAGTAGATGTTAATGGAAAGCGATCACATGGATCAACTGTAGCGATGGGGGTGCCACAAGGCTCTATTTTGGGCCCTTTCCTGTTTCTCGTGTACATTAATGATCTACCTCATCTTGTAAAGAATAATCACGAAATAGTATTGTTTGCAGATGACACTTCTTTAATTTTTAAGGTAAATAGACAACAATCAGAAATTGACGATGTAAATAATGCTCTTTCAAAAATAGTAAACTGGTTTAGTGCTAATAACCTACTTTTAAATGGTAGTAAAACCAAATATGTTAGATTTTTTACAAAAAATGTCAAACAAGTAAAAACCAGTGTGGTGATGGACAATGAGAGATTGGAATTGGTCAATAAGGTTGTCTTCCTTGGGATAACATTAGACTCTAAATTACAATGGGGCCCACATATAGAAACGTTATCAGGTAGACTCAGCTCAGCAGCGTACGCCGTAAGGAAAATACGTCAACTGACTGATGTTGACACTGCGCGTTTAGTTTATTTTAGCTATTTTCACAGCATTATGTCATATGGTTTATTGCTTTGGGGTAGTGCTGCGGATGTAGACTCAATTTTTGTGCTCCAGAAGCGAGCTATCCGTGCTATTTATATGATGAGTCCCAGGGAGACACTGAGAAATAAATTTAAAGAGATAAATATTATGACATTACATTCTCAATATATTTATGAAAATCTTATTTACGTTCATAAAAATCAAACTAAATTTAGGAAAAACAGTGATCTCCATCAATTAAATTTAAGAAATAAAAACAAACTCGCTGTGCATATTACTAGGCTCCATAAAATCTCTAACTCGTTCCCAGGTCAATGTATACGCTTCTACAATAAACTTCCAAATGACGCGTTTAAATTATCCATGGGTAAATTTAAAAGATTTATCAAAACTAGACTATGTCAAAAGGCTTACTATTGTACCTCAGATTACATAAATGATAAAAGTATTTGGAAATGAATTGCTCTTGTTATGTTAATGATTGTATTTGTGTTTAATGTAACGATATTGGCAATTAAAAGAGTCGGCCTTGAGTTTCTTGCCAGTTCTTCTCAAGAAGCCCCGTCGCCGGAACTGGCACTTAAATTCACTTTTACAGATAGTATGATGAAAGTGCATCTAAGCTCTGCGGATTTAAGTAGATAGTAATGATTTAGATACATGTCTTATATTTAATTTGTATGCCTTTTCTAAGTGCTTTATAAAGTCCAAGGAATAAAGATATTTTGACTTTGACTTTGACTTTGACATGTTTGTGTACGATAGCGAAATATGTAAATGAATATTGTATTTTACCACATAAATGATAGTATTTTTATACTAATAAATAACGCAATTCGCGCTAAATTATCCCCTAACCATTCCAAATATTCAAAACAAATATTCAAAAATGCACAACCTTAATGTTCAAGTTTTCACTTCTACCGGCACTCCCGGAGTGCAACCCGTGTTTTTATTTTATTTTATGGGTCAACGTAATGACATGAAAGTGACGAAGGTGTGAAAATTGATTACAACCACAATTGAAAGTCTTCCCACGTTTTTCGTCGGTACAATTATAGAGAAGAGTTTGAAATAAACTAATTACTATTGCTATTTTAATGTGACTGATATTATTACTAATTACAAACTGATTTCTCCGCATTACATGCCCATACCACGAAATGCGATCTCAACTCATAATTTTGTTGTAAGTTGTTCATCGGTTCAATCGGTGCACCCTGCTGACTGACAAACAAAGCTCTGGCGAAAAGAGAGGTAGGGAGCGTAATTGTAAGCTACCGGACTGGGGAATTACCTCCACCTCACGAAATTCCGCAGCCAAATAACAATTCCCTTGAGGATTGTTGTGTTCCTGCGAGTGAGTGAGGTCTTCAGAAAGGAAGGAGATGCTGCGTTGGCAGCGGGGATAGCGGCGCACGACCGATTTTTTATGTAGCAAGCATTAATATGGCTACGGTAACCGCTTTACATCAGGCGGGCCGTATGCTTGTCTGCCACCAGACGTAGTATAAAAAAAACATTTCCGGCACTGGTGCTACTTTGAAACATAAACAAAATATAACATCCATACTTGAAATAATCACACTGTCGTGCAGTATTTCACAATAACACACTATAAACAAAAATATACGGTAAATCATTCTAGTAAAAATATTATTCGACACGGTGATAAGATGCAAACACGGAAACACGCAACGCCAAATGTTTTACACATTAATTTAACTCTACTAGACAGGAGATCTAAAACAAATATTTACTTAAACGCTTCATATTTTAAATTTAATATCTTAAACAAAAATAGATCAAACAACAAGCTATGTTTGGGGAAAAAGTATTCGAGGAGATTAGGGTTGTCAACTCTTTATAAAATAGTATATGGCCGGAGGGAGAAACAAAACAGTTGTTAGAGGAAAAAATCCGTTTTTTCCCTGTTTTCGTTTTTAAATGTTTTCATTTTAAATTGGGCACATTTTGAACATTTTAGAAACGTGTACATATGTTTTATATTCTATTTTAAAGATGGTTTAATAACCACTTTTTGACAACTAGCATAGTTATTTTATTTTTATTGAGCAGTTTGTCTGCTCTTTTTATTCTCGTCGACGAAAAAGAGAGATATGGTAAATTTAAACTTCTCTTTATGTATCTTTTTTTCATTGCTATCTATTGCTATGTATGTGTTGTGGCATCGTAGCTTCCAAACGAATAAACCGATTTTTTACCTGAAAGGTAATTTAAGCGTGAGCCTTTCCGATCAAATTACGAGACCTGCCTATTAAATTACCAGTTAACGACGAAAATTACCCAGATATGTTTTATGAAAACAACCTACTTCAGTGATTAATCATAATGCAAAGTCTTAATCTCTTTAAGACTTTGCATTACGATTAATCACTGATGTAATTTTGATACACCTAAGAAGCGAGAAGGTATTTTCTAAACTTTCAATTTGCATTTATAGATCATATTATTGCCAACCCTATAGAATCTAAATGCAGTCCGTCTGTCTAGAGCCTAAGTAAGTAAACATATTTTTTATGCTCCCGGATAATATTGTCAAAATAGCTTTATTCTCAAAAGAAATGTCATGAGAGATTTCTGAATAGAGATACAGCACTAGGCGATTAAAATGATAAATACAAAATAAATTTAGATCTAATTGGATAAGATTTTGTGGGTATCTCTTTGAAGAGCTTGGATATTTCTAAATAATATTAGGATATATTTGAAACATTCTAGTTTCCTAAGTGTCAGGTTGATAGCATTGTATTATAAGTTGTTTACAAACAAAAAGCGAGACGAAAAATGCGCAGACGCCGAGCGGGGCGTCTCGTTGGGGGCGGCGCGAGACCGGCCCGGCCCATGCGGGGCGTTCACAACAGTATACGATACTTCGACGACAAAATAAATTTACTTTATAATTGATAAAATCGTATCAATGAGGTTGATAAATTGAAAAGAAGATTCATAAGATCAAGTCTTTATTAATATTGAGCAACTTTTTCCAAAACATTTTTTACAATGTTTTTATTATAGGGTGTAAGTGGTTCATAGGGCGTAAGTGATTCGCCAACATCTTTGATCCAAAGCCAACCTTGCCTGCACGTGGTGCACTCTGCTAACTGACAAACGAGGCTCTGGCGAAAAGAGAGGTAGGGTATAGCGTATTTTTAAGTTGCCCGGCTGGGGAAGCAGTACCTCTACCTTACAGAATACCGCAGCCAAATAACAATCCCCTTGAGGGTTGTTGTGTTCCTGCGAGTGAGTGAGGTCACCAGAAAGAAAGACAGGAAGGAGTAGAGGCTGGCAACGGATCGGCGACACCTTAGTGTTGCTGGTCTCCATGGGCGGTGGTGATTGCTTTCCATCCGGTGACCCACATGCTCGTTTGCCATCCTCTCACGTAAAAAAATTGGTTGCCTGTAAAGTCGGTATACGGGCGAAAGTTTTACGTGACAACGACTTTGAGTGGTAAAATGTTTTCGAGTGGAAGGGACGCATGCCTTTCACTTTTTATGTCTGTCTCTCTCGCTCTTAGAAGGGACACGCGTCCACGACACGCTTACAATGAGAGCGAGTGAAAGGCACGTGCCTTTCACTCGCTCTCATTGTAAGCGCATAACGTGACCCAGTTTCTTGAAGTGTCACCCGGCTAACCAATTTATAAGACGTTGTCACGTCAAAAACAATACTAAGTTATTGACAGGTTGTTCATATTAGGTTTTGAAAAATAGTCTGGACATATTCTCGTAACAACTGGATATCTAAACTCTACATATAAAAGCATATTACGTAATAAAACCGCAACTGAGATTTTCAAAGAGCAATATCAATACAAAGTCGTTTGACATGTCGTTCTCTCCATGGACACAGAACGTGGTCTTTGTAGAATTGACACATATTGTAGGGTATCGTAGAATCCTTACCGCACAATGAATCGCTGACTTTGACTTCGGCGGATATTGACTGAGCGGATTCAAAGTGACGGAAAAGTGATTCTGTTTCGGCGAACCTAACAAGTGATTTCATTTTCGAAGGGACCTTTAGCAATTGGCGGAAATCGGAATTTCCTCCGACTGGCTTTTGTGCCCTAATCTCAAATCGCTCTAACAAATCAAACGGCCCTATGAAATGGCCTTCGGGAGAGGAAATTCACTTTTGTTAAACTGTATTCCGCTACCTCCCCGCTATTGGCACTCTGTAAAACTTTTATTTGGTTCCAAGGTGAAATTTACTTAGCTGATCAAATTACCTAATTGTTTCGAATTTTCCTATAAAGCGGCTGCTTTTTATTTATTCGGGTACATCTCTAAGTCTATTGGAATGGAATACATATAGGTTTCTTTAAAAACGTATTCAATCTCGTAAAATTATGACTATTTAGTAGTAAGCATTATAAATATTTTAAAAATTCTCATCCCCGCATAATTGAGATTTGAACCCACGACCTCCCGATTCGTGAGTGATTAATCGTGACCACAACCGCTACTAGAAAGGTATGTGATTGTGGCGAATTTTTGCTTTTCTATTTACTGCTGTAAAGTTGATTAAGTATTACGTCCATCCATACAGTCCATCCACTTAGACGGAGTGGTGAAAAACGCGAGAATCCGCGCGCATTCACAATTTGGCGCGCGGATTCCCCGAAAGACGAAGAGGTGAATTTTTCAATTTTTAAAATGTATAATTTCGTTGCAAAAGGTCGCTTTCTTTTTTTTAACTTTCCATTTCGCGGCGGTGTAAATTGAGCCATAGTGTGAAAATTTTGCATCCTGAATTTACTGCTGCTATTACTTCATAATTTTGTAGTATAAAACAAGATCACTGGAACAAATTATGAAAGGACAGCCGGTCATTGTTCACTTAGTGCAAGACATATGCGTATTCGATTGTCGCAACAATCGCGAGCTAAAAAGATAGCATCGGCTTGTGCCAAAACGTGTCGGCGCGATCAATCATACCAAATTACACGTGTCAAACCACTAAAACATGACACGCTGCCAGTGAAGCGAGACTTTATTAAATGAAATATTATGTTAATCGGTTTTTTTTTTGTTTAACATTCGAATATGTTGTTCATTAATAGAAGATAAATAAATGAATGAAATCTTTATTTGGTAATAATGAGATCGCAATTTTGTACAAATAAAATCACTTGTACTGTTCCACTTAATTACATTTATTGATCTTATAAATCGCTAAACGCCGGCTGCACGCACGAAAAAGCATGACTCGTTGTCACGTTCCGCCTGAGCCGAGCGTGCAAGCGAGAGCGCGAAACTTACGATAGAGAGGAACGTTTGGCCTAAGCGTTCGGCTTGTGACGCATCTATCTGTCTTCCGCTCCATCGGCCGATGTTTTCTTATGACGTTATCACGTAAAATTGTCGTCCGTAAATCGAATTTACAGACAACCAATTTTTTTATTTTTACCCACCGTTTTCACGGCATTATCATGGTAAACAGTAATATTCTCCAGAAGGTAAACATTATAAACAATGGTTTTCTCCAAAATTATCTTCTCCAGAAGACAATGCTTAATTTAATGAAACTGGCAGCTAAAAACAAATTTTAAGAGGTGCAAACAAGTGGCATGCAAACGTCAACAGGTACAACACATCCAAACGTCAAACAGTCGAAGTCAATTAAGAGCAACATCACATATAAGCAAGCAATTTATTAATAAATCTACTCTAAGTGTATCTCATGGGAAAATAATCTGATTGCCCATACTAAAACAAATACATTTATGAAATAATTAGTAGTATTATACTAAAAAAATACATACCATACCATTTATAAAATAAATAAATGCTGTCTGCTATTTATTATTTCCAATTATTTTTTTCAGACCACCATTTCAAAGCTTTCCTTGATTTTTAAATTAAAATTAAATTAAATATTCATTTATTTCAGATTTGAGTATCCATATAAAACATTATTATTAGTAAGTAAGAATTAATTATTTAACATGTCAAAAATTATTATCAAAATTACAATAAAATAGTGTCAATTCAATAAGTAATATGTCAAATAAAATAGCAATGTCAAAAATAGGAATAAAAATGAAATATAAATTAAATTGTCCAATTCATTTTGTTATGTCTATAATTATAATAATTTATTGTAGCATGTCAATATATTATGAAACATGTCAAAGAAACTGATATTGTGAAAAAATAAAAGGATTAATAAATGATTTCAAAATTTAAATTGTCGGGTTATTTTTGACATCTACCTATTTTACTGGGGGGTAATGGAGGCGCGTGCATATCACTATAACTCTTAAACATAGGCCCATGTAGTCTTTCTGCCACTGTGGCGAGGAGGCTATTGGCGCTGCCACGCACACGCCGAATCAGGGACGCCACTCTTTTACGCATAATACAATAAAAGTCATCTACTCGATTTTCAGCAAACATCCCTGACGCACTGCAATGTCGTGGCAGCCCCAAGAGCGCCCTGAACACATTGTTATATTGGACACGCAGGACGCTACGCGCCCTTTTAGTATAGTTGATCCAAAGACTGCAAGTGTAGAAGGACTGGCAGTATGCTTTAAACAATGTGACCTTCACACTATTTGTACACTTAGCAAATCTCCGGATCAACATATTACCACGGACAGCCAGCGCCCTGCGTTCCCGCTCAATGTCAACATCATCATTGAGCTTCTCAGTGACCCAGTGTCCCAGGTATTTAAACTGCTTGACAAAGTTAAGAGGAGTGCCACAGAGTGTAACTGTAGGTATACATGGATAATGTTTTGTACCAGCCCTAAACAGCAAACACTCGCTCTTTATAGAGTTATACCTGAGACCATGCGCCTCAGCATATCGCTCACAGACTGAAACTAGGTTCCTCAGAGCCCTGATTGATGGGCTTAGCAGCACCATGTCATCAGCGTAACTAATATTGTTAACAATAGTCCCACCAACCGAACATCCCACACCAGTGCTGCTAAGCTCCTCAATCAGCAGATTTACATACAAGCTGAAGAGCCGAGGCGAGGTCAACCCCCCCTGCCTTACCCCGCACTCCAGCCCATAGGGTGAGGATAGTGCGCCCGCCCATTTCACTACATTGGTTTGATGACCATACCAGTATTTAAACATTTCAATTAACTCACCAGGCAATGTGGTCTCTTCATACAGCTTCCTCCATAACAACCCATAGGATACCATATCAAAGGCCTTAGATAAATCTAAAAAGCAAGCATACACAGGTGTTGATCTATCAGTGTAGTACCTAACGGTGTGCTTCAGACACAAAACAGCTGTTTCTGTGGACAGCCCAGTCCTGAATCCGAATTGTGCATCATGAAGTGTAACATGTTGTTCTAGTTGTTTGTCCAGCACACCATCCAGCACCTTGGCACACACTGATGCCAATGATATGGGCCTATAGTTGTTAATGTCGGATGCATCTCCTGTCCTATCTTTCACAATCGGCACGACCAGAGTCCTCATCAAGTTGTCCGGCAGGTAGGTATGCGCAACACATAAATTAAAAAACATTGCGAGCACTCTGGGTAAGTGCACACCAGCATGTTGTAGGTGCTCTATACTAAGAAAATCATGGCCAGGTGACTTTCCACGCTTCATATCTTTTATTATGGAACCCACATCATTCCCTGTGAATATAATATGTGCTGGAGTTTTTAATTCCGAACCCCTTGATGAGCCCTCTGCCGGCGCCAACGGAGAAGCCACTCTAAAGTGACTTTTAAATAGGTCAGCAATTTGGTCATGCTCACTAACACCCCCCACACTCACAGGGATGCTCGGCTTGGGACTCAGTTTGTTTGTATGTTTCCAGAACTTACTAAAATCTTTTTTTGAATGATGAGATGCAATGATATCCATTTTAATCTGTTCACTGTTATCCTGGCACCATCTAAGCCTACTTTTGAACACTTTCCGTGTTTCCACCATATGAACATATGCTGGACCTGATTTCTGTTTCCCAAGTGAGACCCAGTTCTGATATCCCAACCGAGCCTCCCTATGAGCACGTTGAACATGTTTGTTCCACCCTACTACATGTTTTCTTTTCTTTCGCTCCACTTCACCACCATAACTCTTACACGCTGCCTCACTTAATATGTCAATAATATTTGAATACATTTTGTCTAATACTAACCTATGATATATATGAACCTATTTTTAGAAGAGTTTTGTAAAAATGGCGAGCGGTCACGCCGATGTGCCAAATATACAATTACTGTAGAAGAAGTGCGTCTACAATTAATGATATTTACAAAAAACCATTACTATGGTAATTAGTTGTTGGAAACAAATCATCAGTCACAAGTTATTGCTAATTACGACCGCTTTTTGCATTTTCTTGCGATCTAACTAAACAGTATTGACTAAACGACGTAATGAATGAATTAATGAAGGGAAACCCCGACTACGTTTTTTTTAATGGTTATTAACAAACTAGCATTTTTTACACATAAGTTATATGCCAAACTACAGGATAGTTCATCGGCAAATACTGACTAAAAAGGTTTGAAAATACTAACTCAAAAGAAAGAAGAAGGGGTACGAGTATATATACTAGATAGTACTGTAATCTATACTTATAATAATCTATACTAATTAATATTCTAAATGAGAAAATGTGATTGTCTTTCTTTCAAGTCGAAAAGAATGAATGAATTGACTATTTTATATATGGGGACATTTTGACAACTGAAAAGTCACAGGGTTACACACATATTACTTTTTATCCTGGAAAAACATTTTTTTCCCACTGGAAAAAATGTTTTATTAAAATAATAAACACGCGGTCGTAGCCGCGGTTAACAGTTAGTATAATTATGTAAAATATATAAAATAATATTACCCCAAATAATGCGAAAAAGACAAGGCAATGACGATTTTAAAATTGAGAAAAAATTTAACTGTCGTAATATTCTGATCTAAAAACCGGACAAGTGCGAGTCGGACTCGCCATTCGAGGGTTCCGTACGTAGGATAATTATAAATTTGATATTTTTCATTATAAATAAGAAATAATGCGTCGGAAAAAATAAATAAAATATATTTTGCAATGTACACATCAAGCCCTTTCATATGATACCCCATTTGAACTATGTAGTAGCTTCAATTTGAAATTTCGACCACCTATAAAAAATATAGACCCCCTATTTTTAAGATTTAATTACAAATGTATAGTTTTGAGATTTATTCTTGTACTTGTAGTCTATAACCACAGTATAAGTAATAGTACTAACGTACAGTATGGACACTCTCTGCCGCTCTCACTAGTCGACCTCACCTCCCCTATGGGACCTATTTGGAACCGTTCGCAATGGATGCAACGTCCTACAAATTGACGTCGCTCGTATTTTATTCTCCATTCAGTTTAAAAGATGGGAGTTACTTGTGCAGTAGATGGATGTCTCAACACATGGAAAGTCAAAAAAATAAATTTATTCGATCCCTTTGGATGAAATAAAGTACTGATTTTTTTATAAATTACCTAAAAAGCATGCGGCAGCCATAGTTTCATCATAACTAATTCATGTCTGCCAAAGTAGGATACAAAATACAATTAATACGAGATGAGAAAAGGATAGCTTAGAGCAGATTTATATGTCTCAAAGAGCAAGTGAGTGCGCAGACGCGGAATTGACATTGCTGTCACTTGAGTTATGGTGGTTTATTGTTAATGTTTACAATTTTCTTATTTACATTTCAATGTTTATTGTGCGTGATGTTATGTGTGGTATTAGTTTTAAATTAAGTTTGTTCCATGTGAATATGAAAATGAATCAAATCATTGCGCATGCATTTATATGAATACGTAGTAAAAAGCTACAATTAGAGAGAATGAAATGGTTTGACCATTACAATGAACCGGTGTTCAGAAGGCGAACGTTCGACTTAGTGGTGACTAGAAAATATAAAATTTTGGGTAAGTTAGCAATGGCAATTATACAAGGCGTTTTGTAAATATTGGCTGAAGTCAGTGTAGTGTATTTACTATGTTTTTTTTTTTCTTCACTACGCCCACCTGATGTGAAGCGGTTACCGTAACCATATTAACGCTCGCAACATTAAATATCGCTCGCGCGCTACCATCCTCGCTGCCAACGTAGCAACTCCATCCTGTCTGGTGACCTCTCTCACTCGCAGGAACACAACAACCCTCAAGAAAATTGTTATTTGACTGCGGTATTCTGTGAGGTGGTGGTACTTCGTCAGTCGGGCTGCTTAAAAAATACTCTATGTCCTACCTCTCTTTTCGTCAGAGCCTTGTCTGTCAGTCAGCAGGGTGTACACCGTGCAGGTGAGATTGACTTTGATTCAAAGATGTTGATGAACCACTTACACCTCTTACATGTCCGACTAATAATTGAATAATGTCAGCCCTAGAGAACGTCACTCAAACATAGGCACGTGTACAGACGTCATTTGGTTACTACATGCAAAAGCGCCATTTTTGTATGGAGTGGCCGGGGTTTGCTATAACGATGTTACTTGCCAAATTTCATAGTTCTAGGTTAACGGGAAGTACCCTATGAGTTTAGATTCCCTTGAGAATGTGCCCAAATATGCGTTTTTTGCTGAATAAACGGCCGTACCTTTTGTTGTTGATTTTTGTACATACTTCATGGCACCGGAGACCTGAGTATACAGTTCAAATTTCAGCTTGATACCTCCACGCATTCTCGAGATAGAGGGTCTTGACAGACCGACAGACAGACAGACAGACAGACAGACAGATAAACAGATAGATAGACAGACAGACAAATAGACAGACAGAAAGACAGACAGACAGACAGACGGACAACAAAGTGATCTTATAAGGGTTCTGTTTTCCTTTTGAGGTACGGAACCCTAAAAATGGAGAGAAAATAAGAAAATAATCAAATACCGAAGACTAAATAAGTATTCCTTTGGCGGATAAGTGACGTCGCTACTTATTACTGTCTAGAATGGCCGGAGGGACGCTTGCCACTCCATTTGTGTTTTCCTCCTGGTTCGCGTGATTCTTATAATAAGATTACATAAGCCTATAAAAGAAAAAAAAGTTTCAGAGTGTAGGGGCCTCATCACCATCTTTAAAGACAACGACAAGTTCTCTTGCACGTAGTGCACTATGCTCAGCTAACGCAGCTATGGCATAAGATAGGACATGTCGAGTTTGATTTGGGGAAGTATTTCCAATTCAGAGAAGATCGGAGTCGAATAAAATATAATTGAGGATTTTTATGTTACTGTGAGTGTTTTTTTTTATACTACGTCGGGTGGCAGACAAGCATACGGCCCGCTTGATGTGAAGCGGTTACCGTAGCCATATTAACGATCGCAAAATTAAATATCGCTCGCCCGCCGCCACCCCCGCTGCCAACGCAGCATCTCCTTCCTTTCTGGTGACCTTACTCACTCGCAGGAACACAACGACCCTCAAGGGAATTGTTATTTGGCTGCGGTATTCTGTGAGGTGGAGGTACTTTCTAGAGTCGGGTAGCTTACAATTATGCTCCCTACCTCTCTTTTAGCCAGAGCTTCGTTTGTCAGTCAGCATGGGGCACCGCGTGCAGGTGAAGTTGGCTTTGGTTGAAAGATGTTAATGAACCACTTACACAAAGTAATACCACAAAATGCGAACGATCCTTCGTCTTATCATTTATCAGATTTGACGTTGACTGCACAAAGGCACAGATCCAAGTCTAATTTGAAATACCTTGGTTTTGCTGTAAAGGCGAAATCAGATTGAGTATTACAAGTGGTTAAAAATTATTTAATTAAGTGGATTATTTTCCCGATTAAATACAATTAATTTTATTATCTGTAACTACAAAAGGCAATCGTTATTGAGTGATCTATCAACGCACAGCACAAACCACTGGCCGGATCGGTTTGAAATTTAGCATACAGGTGGCTATTATGACTTAGATATTTACGAAAGGATTTTTGAAAATTCCTACGGGACACCGGGATACGCGTGTACGAAGTCGCGGGCGAAAGCTAGTACAGTAATATATAGTACGAACTAAAACAAAACCAATAAGACCAGAGGCGCAATTCTCGTATTTAAAATGTAGTCAAAATACAATTGCGATCCAGTCTCGATCTCACAAATGTCAAATTTGGTATTCTCGTATCACAATATGAAACTTCAAAGTTTAATTGAACTGTGATTATATATGACTGAAAATTAAACAAGATATGAATGTTAGGGTTGCCAACAACAACGATTGATAATAATTAATGAATGAAATCAAGTGTATCAGTTTAATCAATTCACAATTCAATCTCGATTCGGTAAAATAATTACGAGAATTGGCCATCTGTTGACATCACTATTCCTGGATCATAACCGTAGTCGTGCCTCACTAAGGTACCCTTCATGGTTCTATTTTCCTCACATTGGAACATGATCAGATAAACAATTTTCTTAAACAAAAAGGACATAAATAAAGAGACAACGAGACAGATGACATCATCGCGTGTTGACGGCACTTCCTGAGGGACCGGTAAATGACGTCACAACTCGTTCCTGTCACGGTGCCGGGGGCGCGCGTCAGTTCTCCATTCCATCCGCCCCGATTCGCGCGACATTGTCTAAGGGGCTTACAGAATTAACGCGGAAGATCAAATAAACAAAAGCTTGTTTGTAGCATTATTAGCATTAAATGAAAACGGTAATCTGGATGGTATCATTACGCTTTTTTAAATATAATTTATTTACCTCAACAAGAATTCTTTGATTCTTTGTCGACTCGCAGATATCCAGGCTATGCATAGTGGCTATTCGTTTAAATACTTCAATCCTGTTGAGAGATTTTTTTAAGCTAAATTATGTATTGTCGTTGACATCCCACTGCTGAGATACGGGCCTCCCCTCGTCAATTGTATCAATCAATCGAAGGGGTTTAGAGCATACTCCACCACGCTGCTCAACTGCAGGTTAGCGGAGGCCAGTGTTTTCGAATCGCCTAAAGGCCACTGACTGACTTGCGGGGTGTAAGTGGTTTATCAACATCTTTGAACCAAAGCCAACTTTACCTGCACGCGGTGCACCCTGCTGACTGACAAACGAAGCTCTGGCGAAAAGAGAGGTAGGGAGCGTAATTGTAAGCTACCCGACTGGGGAATGTACCTCCACCTCACAGAATACCGCAGCCAAATAATGGTTCCTTTGAGGGCTGTTGTGTTCCTGCGAGTGAGTGAGGTCACCAGAAAGAAAGGAGATGCTGCGATGGCAGCGGGGGTGACGGCGCGCGAGCGATATTTTATGTTGCGAGCGTTACATATTAACGCTCGCAACATAAAATATCGCTACGGTAACCGCTTCACATCAAGCGGGCCGTATGCTTGTCTGCCACCCGACGTAGTATAAAAAAAAAAATCTAGCTGACGCTGGTGAATCTCATAGGCATATATATAGGAATATCATTTTTATATTATAATAACCTATGAGTATCGCGGTTGGTTTCTGAAAACTTCCTAAGTAGAAGTTTTCAACGAGCGATAATTTATGTTGCCTACGTCTCTTACCCGACTTAGTAAAAAAAAAACAGACCACGATGTAACCCTAAGTTGTATCTTGCCTACACTATATGAAATTATAGGCTATTGTAAATGTTATGCATGGGCACAGATTAAGAAATAGTACTAGGCAAGAGGTTAAATTTGAGATTCCCTACGAACATTAATGTTATTCATTATCCGTAGATTAAAAGATCAAGCAAGTATCTTTAAAATATTTTCGTTTTCGTATTGATATTTGCCACCCTTTTACTTCGTTCATTTTCTGTGTTTGAAGCTCTTTTTGTATTTTATATGATAAGCAAAATGTAATACATATTTTTTTTATTGTATTTTATTACATATAAAAAAGAACGCTAATGAGTATATGGAATATATGAGAAAATTGTACACATGCGGACTCATTCCTGGAAGAGATCTAGTTACAAAAAAGAACAATAACAAATATTGTATAGAAAATAAAGAACGCAAAAGGAAAATAAAATAAAATCAGTATTTGTTACATATGCCAATGTTAATTTTAGCTACTGCTGAAATGCATAGCGGGCCTTTCATATACCACTCTTCCTAATTCAAAACATTTATGTCAATGAGGCGTCGCGACGTTTGATTGACGCATCGGAAAGAATCAAATCCCGCTTATTTGTCAATGTCATAAACAAACAACCTAATTTATACGCGAATGATATATTTCATGAACTACATTTCTATTTAATCGGCCTAACAGTGTTTGCCAAAACAATGTCAACGACAGCTTAACTAGAATAATGTCACTCGCATTGAGTGAGTTCTCAAAACAAGTTGTGTGTGCCTAATGAAAGTTTCCTTTTCAATAATTTGTGTATTTAGTAAATCGGATAACTAACATGGATCCTGTTATGCAAAATAGATTCAACCAACAAACTATGCCAAATTGAGAGATATAGATGACGAGCTCGGTGGCGTAGCGATCAATGACGCGGCTTCGACACCAACGCTCGTGGGTTCGATTCCCACATAGGATAGGACAAACATTTGTGTGCATGAACATGTCTGTTTGTCCTATTCTGGGTGTTTTCTATGTATAATATGTATTTACAAAAAAAAATGTATTTACGTATGTTTATCAGTTGTCTAGTACCCATAACACAAGCTTCGCTTACTTTGGGGCTAGATGGCGCTGTGTAATTTGTCTGACAATATTTATTTATTTATATACGTAGTGAGAAACTTCAAATCGAGTTTTATAATATTCGCAACAGATTCTAGCAGTTTGATGACATATGAAGGGTACAGGCGAAGATCAAGGAATGTCCTAATGAATAGATTTTGGGAAAAACTTAGTTAAAAGTTGAGAAGTATTACAATTTACTTTGAATCAGCGTATGTAGTAGCCTTTACTTTGCCTTTTTGGCGCCATCTGTTATAGGAATTGGAAATTAAACTAACATAAATAAAGATTTACTTCCAATAAAAAAAAAAAAAAATTAAAAATTGTGACTTTCCCCGTTCCCTTCATATGCATCCCAAAACTTACTTTGCGTGTTATTTTTATTCTTATTAAACTTTAAATAGCTTAAAAGTAACAAAATATCGTTTAGATTTATTTATTCTGCATAATAGGGTGCACGTCATCATTGGCTTGTACTTTTCCCATCATTGGGTTGTCCTTTTCCCATTATTTGGAATCGACGCAATATGCCTTTTTTTTTTTCATTCACCCTTAGCGGCTGTCATATCTACAGTTGCCCCTTTCTTACACAATCCTACCACTTCTTTTTTGGTCTCCCTCTCTCATTATATCCATTCAAATTCATCGTTCTCTTTGCCACATGTCTTTCATCCCTCAGCATTATATGTCCATATCTCGAAAGGCAATTTCTTCTCATTATTTCTGTCACAGTTGATTATACATTATGTAAATCGGATAACTAACATCGAACAGTAAAGATTAGAATTAGAAGAAAACTAGCTGTTCGTGTTACTCTGGTCTGCGTCTTCTTTTATGCTTTAATTTTTTAACATTGAATTATATATTTCTTGGAACATTGGTGACATTCTAGTACTTCTACGAGTACCATACTACTTCTACCAGTGCGTGAGGTCACCAAGTAGGAGGAAGTTCCTACGTTGGCAGCGGGGGTGGTGGCGCGCGAGCGATATTTCATGTTGCGAGTGTAAATATGGCTACGGTAACTGCTTCACGTCAGGCGGGCCATATACTTGTCTCCGACCCGTCGTAGCATAAAAATAAAAACCGGCCAAGTGCGAGTCGGACTCGCGCACGAAGGGTTCCGTACCATTATCTATAAAAATGGCAAAAAAAATCACGTTTGTTGTATGGGAGCCCCCCTTAAATAATTATTTTATTTTTATTTAATTATTTATTTTTAAAGTGAATATACAACTAAATATTATGTGAGTATTTCAAACGTCTACCTGTTGCCGTTATCAATTGCGAGCAAAAAAAATCACGTTTGTTGTATGGGAGCCCCCTTAAATATTTATTTTATTCTATTTTTTAGTATATGATGTTATAGGGGCAACAGAAACACATCATCTGTGAAAATTTCAACTGTCTAACTGTCACGGTTCATGAGATACAGCCTGGTGACAGACGGACGGACGGACGGACGGACAGCGGAGCCTTAGTAATAGGGTTCCTTATTACCCTTTGGGTACGGAACCCTAAAAAGAAAAAAAGTTATAATGTTCTAAATAAACAGAGTTAATTTAAACATGCAATTCATGAGCGCGTGCTAACACAAAGCCGCGGCTGTTGGAACACGCAATGGGTGCCTTAATGAAAATAATTTCCTCTTAACTAATTGTATATCGGGGTAATCGGATAATGGGCGGTAACAGCTATTCCACCGGATAATTGCCGGCGAGGAACACCGCACTCCGCAATGTACTTTTGAAAACAATTTCATATAACGTGGACTTCGGGTTAAACACACATCAAGCGTATTAATAATTGCTAGTAATTGTTTTATAAGGAAATCAGTTGACTTTTTTTTAATATATTAATAATATAGAAGATTAATTATGTAATTAATATGACATGACGTTAAACTTTTCTCAGGGGCCTCTACGCATTGTGTCCATGTCCCCGTCCCCATGTACGCGTGCGCGCGTATCAAATGACCGGGCTTGATTCGTGTATTACATACAAATAATAATATTAAATAAAATATTGACCCAAATACAGCGCCGGTTCTAGTGTAGAACAAGAGGAGTGGGAATTCTAGGCGCCAGGTGATCTATTCTGGAGCGCCATAATACCAAATTTGCGAGTTTTGAAGAAATAAAAGGGTTATCGCTATGTGTCACATTTCAAAAAGACAAAGAAATAAACCAACCGACGAAAACATTTTCATGCATTTTTTGTTTATAATAAACACAAAAAATGGCATTAGAACTACACAAAATCCTGAAATATATTATTCAAAGTGTGTTTATGTGATGAATGCGTATTATTAGTCTCGACCTCCTCAAGGACTCAAAGCACTTCACAAAAGCGAGAAAAATTGTCAAGAGCCGAACCCCGCCTCCAAAGCGGGAATGAATGGCGGGCGAGTAATAAATCCTGATAAAAGACTCCGATGCGCTTGCGTCTGTAATTCTGACACTTGATTTCTTCATACAACTATAAATCATGACGGATTGCTGCGGTCGGGAAAATTGCTCTCTATTTGAGCTCAATCAACTTCAGTACATAATTTGGTTGCTTCTTTGACGTAATATCAAGTTTATAATTTGCACGTCGTTCATCAATTTCCAACTCTGGCAACGTGCCCTTACGTTGCTCGAGAGTTTGAACTGACGGATATATGCATGAACACTGTTTTTTATTTACTCTGTAATTAAAGTTACTAATTTTAATTGGGTGCTACAGTAAAAGTGGCAGAATGTGGTCCATTTTTTGCATCTTTAGTGCTAAATAAATAATTAGTACTGGCCTTGTCGTTTCCGGCAGACTAGAATAGAATCACTCCGTCTCTTCCCATGGATGTCGTACAAGGCGACTAAGGGAAATACATTACCAAATATCGATCAGGCCTCCCCAACCCGTTTGGCCAGCGTGGGGAGCGAAGGCCAAATCCTCCTTCTGTCTGGGACGGACGAGTGAGGGTCGTGCTCCTGTAGTGGAGACTAAAATGACCTAATGATAATGATGAAATAATTAGTAGCCATTCTCCGAGAACTGAGACCTCGATTTTCTAAAATCAGTTTCAATGTCACACATAAATATTACAATGATTGAAGTACAATCAACCAATGTATCCTACCCGTCGTCACCTGCAGTGCAGAGACTTGGATTGCTAAAATTATATACCTTAGATTAACAATACAACACACAAACAACATAATTTATGACGACCCCGGTGGTCGAAGGGGTAATCATGTCCACTTTGACTCCGGGGTCGCGGGTTCGAGCTCCGCACAAGACATACATATATTTTAAATTTCTGTGCATGAACATGTCTATTTGTCTTAGTCTGGGTGTTTTCAATGTAGGTATGTATTTACAAAAAAAAATGTATTTAAGTATAATAAAAGTCATCTAATACACATAATACAAGCTTTGGTTAGTTCTGGACTAAATGGCAGTGTTTAATTCGACCAAGAATGTTTATTTATTTTTATTTCACAGACACGAGTATATAGAGCTTAAGTACCTATTACATGATTCCAACGTCGAGACAAACGCTTCTGTTGACTACACAAGAACCTAAAAGTTTTTTTTTATATATGAGAGGGGGCAAACGAGCTTTTGGGTCACCTGGGGGAAAGTAATCACCACCGCCCATGGAGATCAGCGACACCAAAGGGTCGCCGATCCGTTGCCAGCCTTTTAAGGGAAATGAAAACTCTCTTCTTGAAGGCACCCATATCGTAGTTGTTCGGAAATACCGCCGAGGGAAGTTGATTCCACAGTTTCATTGTTCGTGGTATAAAATGTTGTTTGTTATTGTTAGTTATTGTCTGTCTTGAAAATAACAATTTTTATGTGAAAGCTGAAGACGTTAACAACTAAAGAGAAATTTATCGACTGTCGTAGTGTACGTATCGCATAAAATATTACGACAATATAATTTTAAAAGCGCACATTACTTGGAATACTTGTTATGCTGTCTTTATTACGCTTGTTAAGTGCGACTTGATGGACGTAATTATTATTCTAACTTTTCTTGTTCCTTTTTACGTCGAACTGTTATTTATGAGGTAGTAAAATAATTGTTATGTCATTACTGTCATTATCAACTTGTTTTACAGTGCCATCGATATTTTAATCCAAGTTAATAAATGCGAAAGTGTGCTGATCTCCTTTTTAGGGTTCCGTACCCAAAGGGTAAAAAGGAACCCTATTACTAAGGCTCCGCTGTCCGTCCGTCCGTCCGTCCGTCCGTCTGTCACCAGGCTGTATCTCATGAACTGTGATAGTTAGACAGTTGAAATTTTCACAGATGATGTATTTCTATTGCCGCTATAACAACAAATACTAAAAAACAGAATAAAATTAATATTTAAGGGAGCTCCCATACAACAAACGTGATTTTTTTGCCGTTTTTATAGATAATAGTACGGAACCCTTCGTACGCGAGTCCGACTCGCACTTGGCCGGTTTTTTTATATATATATGAGCGAGGGGCAAACGAGCATGTGAGTCACCTGGTGGAAAGCAATCACCACCGCCCATGGAGAACAACACCAAGGGGTCGCCATCCGTTGCCAGCCATTTAAGGGAAATAAAGACTGTTCTTGAAAGCTTCCATGTTGTAATGGTTCAGAAATACTGCTGAGGGAAGTTAATTATGATTAGATAAGTAATTGATACAGGTGTTATTTTGCGGAAGTCAAATTTACAGGCAATTTGATCTACACTACTTTGCGTGCTTCCGCCACCAATTAGTTCATGCAAATTACTGCCGGCCGGTACCCACCCACTACCGTTAGTAGTTGCATGCGACTGCCGTGGCCGCTTTGGTCGTCTCTGCTCCAGCTGCTGTGGTCGTCTCGGCGAATCTCCAACATCTGAAACAGAAGATACATGCGACCGCCGCTGCCCCGACTGCCGTGGTCGTCTCTGCGACACGTGTTTCGCCTCTACGCGAGGCATCCTCAGGCGATCTGTAGATGTTGATGGTTAAAACAACCTACAAATGACAAGTCTATCGCATTGCCGGAATTTATATTGTGTTGGAAGTGCAGGGGGTAGTGGGAGTAATAATATATTTTCGGCAGTCGGGGCAGCGGCGGTCGCATCTATCTTCTTTTTGTAGTTATAACTAACTACAAAAATAATGTCGCAATTTCTATAGATAGTATTTGTACTTAACGTACTAAAAAAACGTTTATGAGATTTTATAAATGTTCTTTTTCAATTAAAACACAACTGATTTTCAACCCACAAGGCAAGAAATCAATCTAGTCACATTTCTTGGAAGATTCGTTTTCGTCCAAAAAACGCCATCCGAAGCTCCATCATCCCGGTATCTTATTTGATTTGTTCAATGTTATAATTTTCACCTAATGTTCATAATTTACCATTCTTTTAAATGAATGAAATATTTATATAATTTGACACCTTTTGAGTTTCTCTCAATTTGCCTATGAGTAGATTGTGTATAGTTCCTAGTTAAATTCATTCAATTTAATCATTTCCTTTGATCGGCACGAGCGCCATTTGCACTAATTGAATAGCAGCCGCTTGTGTAACCGATTACGAGCGCCTCACTCTACTCTAAATAAAGCAGTGCATAGTGCACTTTATCAGTAGAGTTTTGTATTCAATATAACTATTTTGTGGTTTTGTGTTTGAAATGTACAATTGGTATTAATTCTACAACGTACAATTTTATAAAAAAAAACAATTTTCTATAAAATTGCATTTGCATTATAGTAAGAGTGTCAACTTTACGATTCCGTACCTCAAAAGAAAAAATGTACTTACATAGGTACCTGGAATACAAAAATGTATTGAACATAAAAAAATACTCACTAACCCCATAAATAAACTCTAACCTATCTATCCCTAAAACATAAGTATAACAAGGAAGGAAGTTGTATCGAATAAATCTTTTTAAAACATACATTTCACTTTGTTTTTAATTTTAGTTTTTTATTATATTTAATTTTAATTTTCTTAAGACTAGTTGGTTTTAGTTTAGATATTTATTGCTTTTTTTCTTCCATAGAATTATGTTTTATACAGAACACAGCTCTGAGAAAAGTCAACACCTACCACCATATACATAAATATCTTTCTATTTAATGTCTGAAGTCAACATTTTGCCCGTTAAAATCTATAAGTAGATGGAAGCCATGTTAGGATCCCCTATTCCACCACAAAACTGTCTAGACACGTTCCCCGTCAATACTAATTTCCCATAGTTACATTACTATGAGGTTCGGTGTTACCAGTTCACAGGCCTTATCACAATTACCGTAATTGACGGCCAAGTGGCGTAAAAGTGAATCTGAAGCGTCTCGGGTAGCGGGATGCTGGCTCGCGGGACCGATCGATATCCTACCCCTCTCCGTGCTCTCTCGCCCCTCACCCAAACCACGGATCCTCGAAAGCGAAGTGTTGATGCAATGTTTACGTAGTAAATAGACGAGCGGGATTACCCTTGCTTGCCAATTTAACGCCAGTACCGACAAATATCAATACAAAAGCCGCAATGGATATACATCTTTGTTTAGCACACTTTAATGTGTCAGATGATTGTTTATTTTTTTATTATTCTTTCTTTACGCTGAATCCGGGGTATTTATATACACTATTTAGTCATACATCGCTCGCTATCGTTATTTCATACGCGCATTTTCTGGTATCCCTGTGAGAATTAAAAAAATCCTTGCTCTTTATTCACATAATAAAGGAAAACTCCATCTTCCTAAGTCCAGGGTTTGATCCATCACAATGCGTCAATTTATTTATTTATTAGCTTATACAACAAGTAACAATTATTAGGACATTGCATTTGAGCACAAAGGTACAACTAAACTAAACTAAAACCCAAATAACTTGCACACGCAGCATGACTAAGTACTTATCGTAAACACATAAGCACACAAAGAACAGTCAATGACATTCATTTAACAAACAGGTTAATTATTAGGTAAATTAATGAACTACAGCTTCTCTCTTTGTATACAGTCTTATAATTATGAAGAACAGCTTGCGCCTGCAACTCCCCTATGCGTGTGCCCCGGTAGCTCATGGGAACTTACAAAAATTATTTCTTAGGGGATACCTACGTCGTATAGCTACCTGTATGCTAAATTTGAACCCAATTCCAGTAGTTATTATGGCTTTATTACCATTTTTAGCGAATCTGGTGCCCTGGTAATATTTCGTATGTGTGACGGTACCTAGGTACATATTTTTTGAGTAATCTTGCATCCTTTTATATTTAAATATCGACTCTATGATATATTTTATTTCAGTAGCTATTGCTATTGATACCGTAAGTAGCGTTCTTTATAATAAAGTATTGTACGTTATTTCGAGCCATTGTAATTTATATTCTATTGAATTAATAAAGTATTTGTAAATACTTTATTTCACAAGTTCAATTATTTTCTAGGTTTCATTTTATATGTCAATCTGATCACACATAAACAAAGGAGGAAATGGCAAAGCATGAGTATGTAGAATTGATTTTATTATGTTGTCAATACAAATGAATAGCTTTTATCAAGAACCAAAAACATTTTGCTAACTTGTAACTAGATAGGTACTAAATTATACTTCATTTTGATACAGCAAATTTATCTTTATACCTTGACGAAAATATTACATTTTCTCAAAAAAAAAAAGGTGACAGCCCTAACCGTAAATCTGAAACAAAGTTGTTGATGCAGTGCAGCATGTGAAACAAACACCAGCAAATAGCTCTAAGTCGCAGTAAAAAGTTTCTGCCAAACATTCGCTCTTTTTAGCGCATTAAAATTATTTTCCTCAATTCACTAAAATGGCAAACACCTAATCAAAAGCAGTCACCGTTGATTTTAGTCGATGGCAACACCGAGACTGGTGTTGCCGAGACGGGTCTCTGATAGTGTCTCGAGCTTTTAACAGGACGGGGACCCACCAGGTGTAGTCAAGATTAACAGCGGCGACCACCAAAAAGACAATAAACCATGAAGTCCACTGCAGTCCCGTGGGTAAAACTACGACTTCCTTGGAACTCACAACGAATTTAATCAGAAGAAATTAGTAGGAGTGGGAAACTTGTGGAATTTGACTTCCGCTCTTGTCACACTTTGGGGGACACTTTTATCCAAAATCCTGAAGGCTCTGAAAAATCTCCACTCTCAGTAATATCAAATATTTTTATTCTATGAAGCTCCAACGATTTCTTGCAACGTCGAAATTGAAAATATCCATTTCATCTATGATTTAAGCATTGAGTTTTCTTATTATCTGTAAACATGTTGCAGTAAATAAGCTTCTGTTTGAGAGACAAAACACAAAATCTTGATGTTACAATACTGCAATTACCATTGCTCCGTGAACTTTGCTCGCGGTAAAAATAAAAGTCCTTCTCCTAGTGGTTAGGGCTCGGGGCGAGGGATGAGGGGGTTGGCTCTGAACTCGTTCAAACAATAACAAGTGCTTGCTCGAGGTTACCAAGCCTCTATTAGATTAACTTGACAAAAGACGGTCGAGTCGACTCATCGTTTAATTATTTACCACAACTCGAATGCGAACACCGCACCGGCGAAACGAGAAGTGCCGAGAATTGTAATAATATGTTTTAATTACTACAAAGAAATAACGCAGATAAACTCGTTTAACAAAAAAAAAGTGAGTTATAATTTAATCATGAGAAATATTATAAATTTTCTCAAAGGTGACTCTAATACGAGACTGTGTGCTGGCAAACGAGATTAGGTTATGAAGAAGACTATAAACAAAACAGAGTTCTTTTGGATATTCTAAAAAATCTCCACAAATCTTTCATGAAGAAGTGCAATATCATGATCTCATATTCTCTACTAGCTTTCGCCGGCGGCTTCGCTCGCTTGAAATTCGGGACAAACACGTGTTTACTCATTTATCTATAGACGTACTCGTGTAAAGTTTAAGATAAAATAGTTCAACTAATCTCGTTTCCCCATACAAATTTTGGACCTACGTTTCACCCCCTTAGAGGTAAAATTTGAAAAATCCTTTAAAGTGATTTCGTGTCCACTATGCTATATTACCAAATCGATGCCATTTTCGTAATTGACATCCCAGAAAACCACAGAATCAATACCCATATTGATTATGACATTTCAACCTCATCGCACCCCCACAGGGGTGATTTTATGTCTCGTCGGCTATGTTGGATTATTAAATAGTTGTTTTTTTCGTAATCAGCGACCCGATAAACCATAAAAACAATACCCATAGCGATTTTCAGACTTTTACACCACATTTTAGACATTTCAATGCCATCGCACCGTAATAGGGGATGATGGTCACGTTAGACACGTTGAATTTCAAAATCGTTGTTGTTTTCGTAATCAGCGGCCCGATAAACCATAAAAACAATACCCATGACGATTTTCAGATTTTTTCGCCCCATTTAAGTATGCGGGTTGAATATTGAAAAACCCTGAAACACGTGTTTACTCATTTATCTCTAGAAGTACTCGTGTAACGTTTCGGATAAAATAGTCCAACTAATCTTGTTTCCCCATACAAACTTTAAGAGGGTGAAAAGGGGGTCCCTTTTCACCCTCTTAGGGGATGAATTTTGAAAAATCCTTTCTTAGTGTACCCATGAAAAATCCTTTCTTAGTGTACCCATAGACGTCATAAGGAACCTACGTGCCAAATTTGGAATCTCTAGACCCAGCGGTTTGGGCTGTGCGTTGATATATCAGTCAGTCAGGACTTTAAATTTTATATGTATATATAGATTTTGGCGCCTAAAACCATTTTAATTGCAACAAACGTGACACTTGTGTGTGTGTTATACTTGCCAATATGGGTCTAATTCTTCCGGCACTATTTCAAGCCAAAGTTACATCAATATCAAAGCATCAAAATCTTCTTCATATAATTTGTTGTAATATGTTAATTATTTATCTAAACTCGAATGCGAACACCGCACCGGCGAAACGAGAAGTACCGAGAATTGTAATTAAAACATAGTAAAGATATATCGCAGAGACAAACTCGTTTAACTTTTAAAATTTAATTCTGTACCTGTAGATGAAAATGGGCTGAAGGAAAAATAAAAACATCCCTATATTTATATTAGAATTAGATTTTATCACTTTTTAATTTTTGTAAGTAGGTACTTACATTCCAACTGCTTTCTTTTCCAAACTCAAAGGATGTCTGGTAGAGATCTCTCACAGAGATAAGTACACTTCTTTGTACAATTTTAAATATTATATCGTTGTATATTTCGTTATTTTGTGTACAATTTTTTTATATTTTTATTCTACGTCGGGTGGCAGACAAGCATAAGCAGCCTGATGTTAAGCGGTTACCGCAGCCATATTAACGCTCGCAACATTAAAAATATCGCTCGCGCGCCGCCACCCCCACTGCCAATGCAGCATCTCCTTCCTTTCTGGTGACCTCACTCACTCGCAGGAATACAACAATCCTCAAGGGAATTGTTATTTGGCTGCGGTATTCTGTGAGGTGGAGGTACATTCTCCAGTCGGGTAGCTTACAATAACGCTCCCTACCTCTCTTTTCGCCAGAGCTTCGTTTGTCAGTCAGCAGGGTGCACCGCGTGCAGGTGAAATTGGCTTTGGTTCACAGATGTTGATGAACCACTTACACCCTAAATTTCAGAAAGATATAAAAAATAAAAGAAAATGAAATTACAAACAAGCAAATACATACATACTTCTACGACAAAAATATAGTAATATTGTATATGTTAATGCAAAAGTATTATATATAATGTAAGATCTCATATCACGGAAGGGATTTAATTACTTTATAATATCGATTATATTATAAAGGAATTAAATCTTATCCCTTCAATGGTATTTTTACATTAACGTATACAATATTATTATACTTTTGTCGTAGAAATATGTATTTGATGGTTTTTAATTTCTTTCTCTTTCTTTTTTTTTAATATCTTTCTAAATTTTTATTGTACCTACATAAAATAACGAAATATAGAACGATAAGTACCTGAAAGACCACTGTAATAACAATAAAGGATAATTTTTATTTTCAGCACACATTCCCATCACTGTTTCTTCTATGTAGACAGGAATAACAGGATTAACAGCGTCAATAATCAAAAAAAGCAACAAACAATGAAGTTCACTGCAGTGCCGAGGTTAAAATTACGGCTGCCTTGCAACTCATAACGAATTTAATCAGAAGAAATTAGTAGGAGTAGGTTTCAATCGAAGGGTCTTTAGAGCATACGCCTGAGTCTACCAGGCTAATCATACATACCAATGAATAAGCGACTCTATTCCACTTGAAATAGAGTCGCTTATTCATTGGTATGAATAAGCATTCTATCCAGTTATTGAATCGCAATAAGAGATGGTGGTAAGGGGGCAGTTTTCAAACTGCCCAAACGTCAGTTACCAGTTAGATGCTAGTCGTTAAGCCATAACGACTAGCATCTCATGACAACAGCCAGGACCGATAACTTAACGTGCTCTCCGGAGCACGGAGAAGCTCAAAATAAATAAGCCCATCCATAGACAGACCTCGGTCGACATTTCTTAACTTGCGTGGTCGATTAGACTAGCAAGCACAGCGACGCCATCGAGCTCCTCACATTAACAAACAAGACAGAAAATTGTAGTTGTTATCTTCATTTTAACAAAAAAAATATTAATAACGGTCTTCTAACCTCGGCTTAACCACGCGTGAACCCTGCGTTAGCGTGTTCAGCCAGTGAGCTAGTAATATTGCATTGAATAATAATAGTTCAATGTGTTCAGCGCACTTTTTAACCCGTTAGCGGCTAACAGGACAAAAAGTATTCTTAAGTGAATATAAACAAAAACAAGTGAATTAGACACAATGTGACACATCACACACCTTTGCATTTATAATATTACTGGGCTGAGTTAGTTATATTTTTAATTAATCACTTCAAGATCCGACAAATCTGTCAATAATCAGGAATGATTATTCTAAATGACAGCAAAAGAGTAAATTTAACGCACATGCTATGAATTATATAAATATATCTAAAAAGTTGTTTAAGTTTTTTTTATAGTCATGTTCAACGCTCGGAATATAAAATATCGCTCGCGTGCCGCTTTCCCCGCTGCCAACGCAGCAAGTCCTTCCTTTCTGATGACCTCTCTCAGTCGCAAAAACACAACAACTCTCAAGGGAGTTGTTATTTTGCTGCGATATTCGATGAGATGGAGGTACCTACATCCCTAGACGGGCAGCGTACAAGTACGCTCTACCCTACCTCTCTTTCGCCAGAGTCTCTTTCGTCAGTCGGCAGGGTGCACCACGAGCAGGTGAGGTTGGCTTTGGCTCTAACGATCGTGGTGAGCCACTTACATGATTCATTTATATTGTCACTTTCTTTTATGAACTAGGGAAGAGCGGTCACGCCTATCACAAGCAATTGTTCTGCTTAAAAGGAGTACCCAAATAATTGTTTAATGTTTTGCAATAATAAATGTATTTCATAAAAAAATATTTTTAGTCAATCAAGTTCTCTATCGTAACTTACATAACAACCAGAAGAAAAATACTGGTGTAACTGTGTCTAACAATATACATCCTTAACATTTATAGATTATATCGAATTACTAATATACTATATTACAATTGACAGTCGTATATTTGTTATATTCGATTTGAAGTAAAATACAATCAAACGACTGTTTTCTCTTGATATCGATGCTATATTTAACTTGGGTAAGATTAGTTCGAGCCGATTTCAATTGGTTTACTGGCGATTACACCTTTTAAGCTGTCAATCCCTTCAGTCACCCTTGGATAACAGTTGTTATACAATGTTAGATTTCAGACGGGTTGAATTATATAGTGTACCCGTGTGCCGTTTGGATTGCCCATGCAATAAACATTTGTGTACATCGTCAAAAATTAAACCTCAGTTTTTATATATTTTATTCTTTAACGAATGTCTAAAATGTGATACTTAATTAGGTTTAGGGACAAAAAAAGACTAAATTAAAAAAAACATTCTTTCTTCACTTAATAACTTCTCCGAAAGAAATAAACAATCGAAAAAGGAGAAAAATATTATTGAAAAAAAAAACGGAATCAAATAATAGAATTGCGGGTTGGTTCACCCTTGCAGTCAATTGCAAAAACTTTATAATAATTGATTACAAAGGCGCTGATTATTGTTATAGCAATATAATTAATGTTAACTTTAACAAACAATACAGTAGGTAAATATTTAACAGCTTAATTTAACATTCAGAGAAACGAGGGCGGAGGCCGTTTAAAAACTTTTATTGGAATAGTTTGGGCGCGCTTCTGCCGCCGCTCACGCTCGATTGTTCCTCCTCGATGAATATTACCGTTTTTATGACCTCTGTTTCGTTTCACTGAACACTAAATTTGTCTTAAATTTATATTCGAATTAACCAACATTTTATTTGAATCATATGGATCTCGTTTCTTTGATATTGCTTACTAGCTATCACCGTGAAACATGTATTATATTTTACTTATTATTAGTCTGTTAAATCGACCGTTAATATTTGTGTGTATGTTAGACGTTAATAGTAATAAATTTTCATCAATTTCATGTAATATTTATGTGGTTAGATAGTTATATATCTTTTATAACACTCAGAGGGCAAACAAGAGGGCAACGCAGCACTTATTAAACAATTTTTTAGTCAACTACTCGCAAAACATAGTGCGACATCAGATCAGGGAATATTTTTGGCTGCAAATCTTCTGAATAAAGAAAGAGGCTCTTGCTTACTACTACTACTCGTTTCGCAGATCCAAATTGAATTAAAAAAATAATTCGCTGTTTGTCGGTGCACCACTTATAGAAGATGTTGGCTTTGACACTTAGAATGATTGTAAATCATTAATATTCCTAGTCATGTCTAAAGCAAACTAAGGTTTAACTAAGTTTAGCAGCGGCGACCAAATTGACCAAAAAGGCAATGAACAACGAAGTCCACTGCAGTCGCAGCGCTAGAACAACTAACTAACTACGGCTGCCTTGGAACTTACAACCAATTTATTTGAAGAAATTTGTAAGATTACGAAGTTATTCAAAGTTGACTTTCATTCATGGCAATATGAGAGACAGCAATATAAAAGGCATTAAAAGCCTAAAGAAAAATGCCAGACACCAAGTATTTCAAATATATAACACTTATGATTTCTAAATATCTAACACTATACATATATTAATATCACAATTATTTAAAGGTGTAATAAATAAACTCATAATAGATTAATTTATGAATAAATCAATTAACGGGTCACTCATGTGTTGGAAATCCCGACTATTTACGATCTCAAACAAAAATCTTTATCAAGGCGAGTGTCCTACAATATAAAAGCCAAAAAATATAAAGTGCCAATGTAAAAGCAAATTACCTCATATACGTCATAAACCCTGATATAATACACAATCACTACATAGTATAAAACAAAGTCGCTTTCTCTGTCCCTATGTCCCTTTGTATGCTTAAATCTTTGAAACTACGCAACGGATTATGATGCGGTTTCTTTTAATAGATAGAGTGATTCAACTGGAAAGTTTATATGTATAATATATGCATAACATAGTAGAAAAACACTGATAATTTAGAGGTTTCTAATGTGATGTCGTAAATAAACACAATTTTTTGCTCTTTCATTGCAAACGCTGGCTGAACCCAACGAGATAGATCAAAATAATGTAGTACAGTATTGTTCACCTTAAAATGGTCTACAAAAAAGTTCGCGATGGTATATGTCTATCTCTTAGTGGTAACACACAATAACCGTTATTTTATCCTTTGCTTTTTACAAGAAATAATGCCTTATTTACAAAGCGATTTTAAGCAATACAGAATTAATCCTTATCCAATTAAGTACCTTAAATACATTGCGCATTTAATATAGATCAATATGGCCCTTCACAGCATGTAATTTAAATGAATAGTTTAGAAGATATTACACATTTAAAATGCAGGGACATAACGGCTGTGGCGGTACCGGCCGCGGAGCCGGCGGCGGCGTGTGCCTATAACTGGGGAAGGACTGGATAGGACAAAGCGCAAAGACCTTCTGTAGTACATTTAGTATCAGCATTGCACCCGTGCGAAGCCGGGGCGGGTCGCTAGTACATAATAATTTATTTACATCCCTAATCACAAATAAATCAGTCGTGTCGTCTTTCCGTCTTAACACATGCCACTTATTTTTTTCTTCATATCTCCTAATGACCCGGCACGTGTCCGATGGCAGGTACAAAATTCGGTTGGTTTTGGATCTTTTTTTCAGATATCGGAACACACACACTCTCAATCTTTATATGCGTGCGTGCATTGTTGTTGAGGCAGATGTTTGCTTTGGCACGAATTTATTGTTCATCTTTTTTTTTTTTTTGTTAAAAGATAATTTTTATTTAGTATTGGATTTCGTATTTGGGCTTTATCACACATTCGTTGTGTAAACATTTAAAGGGTTGATGATTTATTTTAAAATGTCGTGATATTGTATTTTCTTTTTATTTATGCTAACATTCGCCCGCAAATTCTTATTCCGATGTCCAGAGAGAATTTTCTAAAAAGCGGTTGACGTTATCGAATCCTATAAATTCTTGCAACATAAACTATCCACCCCAACACCAACACATTCGCCACCCTCGCTGCCATCGTAGCAACTCCTTACTTTGTGGTAACTTCACTCACTAGCAAGAATACCACAAACTTCTAGGCTTTTAGGAATTGGTATGCTAAAGTTCAGGCAGTCAGGCCAATACCTACTTTGAGCTTTACATTGATAGATAAGTCATTACCTTGTTCTTCAATTTATGATTTAATGTATCTTACGTTCTATAATAAAGATCGAAGTATGTTACTGGTCTATATCACACAATTGTATAAATTTTCAAGCATTATCGTGTTTTTCTAAACTGACATTCATTTTAATGATATCTTCTATGATGTTACTAACATCATACTAACATAACATAGTCATTATAATTCGAGTATTATTATTCTACTAAGAAGTACCTGTAAGTCCGTTACATTGAAGAAAGCAGAGCGTTACGACCATCTGTCGCGGGGCAAATCATACAACAAAAGGTTTTTTGCTCGAATGAAGGCGGCTGCAACGTTAATAGTTAAAACGGGTTGTGTTGTGAACCACCCGGCAACCTTAATTTTCATTCATTTGAATATATTTAATTCATTGTAGTGTAGATACATGATGTCTTTTTTATTTATTAAACATGTGTCTTCTCTTGTTTCAGAATGTGAAAGCCAACGTCAGTTCATCAATGTCTGTAATATTCATCTGACCACAGCGGACAATGCGGTCACAGGCTACAAAACCTTTACCTAAGAAAGGAGCTTTGAGCAAAACTACATTTAAAGCTAGCTCCACTCCTAAGCAAACCAAGAAAAAGTCCGTTTGTCCAAAAAAGGTAAAAAGTATTGCAAATAAAGCATTGGTCAAAAGTCCTAAAAGAAACACTCCGAAAGATTCAAAAGATGACAGTAGTAACAAAACAGATGGAGACTCTACCTCTGATGAAAAAAACGAGTCATCGCCTGAAACAAGCAAAATTGGTGCATCAAAATCTAGCGCTTCCCGAAGTGATTCGCCTTCAAAGAAATCAAAGAAAGAACCCAAGAAGAAGGAGGACTCGATTAAAAATACTCCAGATACTAAAAAAATAGTCAAAAAACCAATTAAAATAACTAAAAAATTTAAGACCATTAAATCAAATCCGAAATTTTCAGAAAAAGATAACGATGATGTAAAGTACAAAATTAATGTAGACGTTAAAAAGAAGACATCAAAATTTTCGAAAGCTAAATCAATTGTTAAAAAAGGCATAGCAGCGAGCCAAAAGAAAAAAAATATAACTCAATTAAAACATTGCAGTCAAGAAGGGGAATGTATGCAAGAAACCGATACAACTAAAAAAGATGAATATAGAATTAAAAATGAAGATGATAAAAAATCTGCAGATATTAAAATATTGGCAGAAGCAAAGGAAGAGAAAATAGAAACTAAGCTTGACGAAAAAATAGAAAGCAAGGATAATGTCGACACTGCAACATTCCAAATGGCATCATCGAATATTTCATCGCCTATTTTACCCGAAACCCCTAAAACTGAAATTGAAAGACCGCCAAAATTTTTCACATCTAGTAGGTCACCGAGAACAGTCGACATTGATGTAAAATGTTGTAAAAATTCAAAAGGGAATTTAAGTGTATCTGAACGATTTCTATCAATGAAGTTAGAAACAAAAAATGAGGAGAGCAACAAGGATAAAAATTCTTCCAATAATCTCGTATCTCAAGGTTCTGAGATTGATGTTTATACATTTACGGAAAAAGTGGATTCTCCAAAAAGTATATTATCTGATTTTCGTAGCCCACTAAATAAAAATATAGGTCGAGTAAGGCCTATAGCTAGAGTAAAAGGTACTATTATTGATAAAAAGACGGATTCAGAAAGGAAAAAATATTCTCCGCATAGGCCTATTGAAGAAGTAGTTAAGCAATTAAAAGCAAATAAGCGATCTGAGGAACTTGGTGCCAGTCCAACATTATTTGGTTCTTCTGATGTTGAAAGTAATACTATAAGTAATGAAAAAGATATTGAGGAAGCTCCGAAACCAATAGTAAGTAAATCATATAAGATGGTGGCTCGAAAATCCAGTATCACTGGTAAACCATTTAGTCCAACAAAATTTTTAGAGCAGGATTCGTCACTCGTTAAACCCGAAAAAGCTACTAAAACTAACGCATTGTCAAAAAAATCTGCTGGAAAATCTAAAAAACAACAAAAGAAAAGTAGTTTATCTGATGAAGATATTGATTCTTCTAAGTTTTCTTTGAATACTAATACATTACACTACACATCTTCGGAAGAAAGCGTCAGTGAATCTAATGATGACAATGACACCAAAGAATCTTCGGAATCAGACACTCCTAAAAGTAAAAAAATTAAGAGCAAAAAATACAAGAAAACCATTGATGGTGGTAAAAAGACTTCTAAAGAGTTAAAAGAACTTTCAAAAGACTCGGGCAGTGAATTTAAAGATCAACTTTTAGGTGATAAACCTAGTAAGAGACGACTCAAACTATTATCGATGTGGTCTGGTCCTAAAAAACATAGAATGGCATCACTTAATGCTATTGCAAAAGTTCATTGTTTGTATGAGAATGAAAGTCGTACTCATTTGGAATTAGGGTTAATGAGAACAATTGATAGGCAAATAGCTCCAAGCACATCGAAACCTGCAGTCGTTAAAAAGAAAGAGGCTAAAGCAAAAGAATCGGAAAAACGAGAAAGTACTTCTGAATCTGAGTACGAAAATAAATTTGAGAAAAAAGAAGAAAGTTCGGAAAGTTCCGATGATACTCCTCCTCAAAGAAGTCTCCGTGGTGTACCAGGTATTAGAAGTGCAGGAAAGTATTGGGATCCTAAATCTTCTACATCATCTAGTGAGGATAGTGAAATGGAGACGAAAAAGAAACCAATAAGTTCTGATAAAAAGAAAGCAACTCTGAAATCATCTTTAGCGAAATCTGATTCAGAAAAACCTCCAGCAAAAATGAAAAAGACAGCTGGAGTGCCTGTGAAGAAAAAACGAAATAGAAACGAGGTGGTAATGGACCTAAAGGATATGGTTGTACAAAAGCGTATGGCCAGTTTGAATGCAACTGCTATTCTTGCAGCCAGCTATGAAAAACGGTCTCCCAAGTCAAGTAAAGATGATACCACTTCAGATTCGTGTAGCGATGAATCTTTTTCTCAGAAGCCAAAAAACGGGGTAGCTTCCGGCGTTAAGTCGGAGACAAAAACGGAAGACACAAAAACAGAAACCGATGACTCGTCAATGACAGATAGGAAACAAAAGGTGGAAGTTATAGTGAATCAGGATACGGATGTTACAATAACGGGAGTGTATTCAACGCATCACGAGGGCTTCTGCACAGCAATGCAATATCGCATTTCCTCTACCAGCCACACGCAAACAACAGCGACTGCAAACTGCGAAAAGGTAACGTACCCAATTTAAATTCTAATTTAATTCCGACAATTTAACCCGAAACCCCGTTTAATAACTGAATCATCACATAGGGTGCTACGGGATATTTAAAACAATGATAATATGATTATAGAGATATCCTATCAGCTAAAAGTCAGCAAATTGGCGCGTGTAATACGAGCGTAATAAAGATGGTGTACCCGCTGGCGCTTCGGGTCTCATTAATACCCGGTAATGAAGTAAGTTCTATGTAAACATGTCTCGGGACCTTATCCTCACATTATCCTTCATCGCTTTACCTTCTGAAAGTTAGTAGCGAAAAGTAAACCTTTTGTGCGAGATGTAAACGCGAATGTCGAATGAGGGGGTAGCTATCAATTGGGGCGTAAACGATTTACGCGTGAAAGGAGTATCCATCGTGTTACCCTTGACGCAGATTATATCGTCTGACGCGTTAAACCTTATTAATGTTATGTTAAACTCTCAGAGCGTTAGAATTCCTAACTGCCTTAGTATAATCTATGATTGTAGAAAAATACTTGGCTTTAGAACATTATAATCTAATTATGATAATATAATCCAAATCCAATTATGATAACAATACAGTAATAGATATCGCAGCGATTCATTTATATAATTGTACTTACGTAAAAAAAAAGAAGCACAATATTGAATTTATTATTCAAAACACGTTTTGCACTAATAAATAGTTTTCATAGACGCTTAATTGGTGTAAAGTTCGATTGTCTTTAAATTAAAAAAAATAATCAATAATAATTTGTGATCATGTTTTGCTGTTTTTACATATTGAATTGAAATTAATTTCAAAACAAAAAAAATCCAAATGGTAGTGCATATGTGATATAACATTACTCTTCAAATATTGATCGCGATTTAAAAATTATTCAGGTGACAGAATAGGTGCAGCGTCTAATAGCTCCATACCAAATTTTATCAAAATCAATGCAGCCATTTAGCTATGAGAGATAGGCTTTCGTATATGTCTTAAGTAAATAGGCACAGTCAGTAAAAGAGATTATAAATTATTTTTTTTTCAAAACCATATGTGGAATTTAGAATTCGGTAGTTTACCTATTGTTATGTATAATTACAAAGTGTCATAATGATAGTGAAATGGAGACGAAAAAAAAACTAATAAATTCTGATAAAAAGAAAGTAACTCTAAATCATCTTTAGCGAAATCTGATTCAGAAAAAAATTGGTTGCCTGTAAAGTCGGTATACGGGCGAAAGTTTTACGTGACAACGACTTTGAGTGGTAAAATGTTTTCGAGTGGAAGGGACGCATGCCTTTCACTTTTTATGTCTGTCTCTCTCGCTCTTAGAAGGGACACGCGTCCACGACACGCCTACAATGAGAGCGAGTGAAAGGCACGCGCCTTTCACTCGCTCTCATTGTAAGCGCATAACGTGACCCAGTTTCTTGAAGTGTCACCCGGCTAACCAATTTATAAGACGTTGTCACGTCAAAATCATACATAAATTATTTCAAGATATATTTATTTAATTCTCTAAAGATATCTTTATTTCCAAGAGTTTTTTATTCTAATTCTCGACCCTCATTACTTATCCCTTTCGTAGACTGGTGTCAATGCAAATTAAAAAAAAAAACGACTGTGTTTTAGACCACACGACTGAAGTAAAACTTCGTTAGCTCTACTAACTTAAATCTCTCTCTCAATTTCCATTCGCCTCGTCCGATCACACTTTTCGTAACGCTCACGTCACGCATTCACCAGCTTACTCCCTAAGCCAAGCGTGCGTAAAGAAGTTTACCTTCAATAAAACATATTATTTTCTTTTTTTTACAACAACATTTAATTTTTTCCTCTACATTCGTTGTACTCGATATCTTTTTGAAGTTATCAAACATTTTATAATTTCTACAGGAGGGTTGCTCGAGGGAAGATGGTTCCCGATATACGCCGCTATCAGCGCTGTCATCGATGCAACCCCCGGCGGAACATAATCATCCCCATCCACATCCAGGTAAGATTTATACGTCACGTAACATATATATTTTGCAGTGATTTTGCTACTCTTATGTCGGGATTTTTTTTAAACTATTAAATATTTTTTTTGCGAAATATATTATAATGAATTAATGATTACAGAACTTACCTACTCTACTTACTTAAGTTAAAGATAGTTCCAAAAGGATTTTTCGATTCAATAATCGTCATCAAACCATAATTATCCAAGTGTTGGGATACGGATCACCCTTCACTTGTAGAGGTTTGGAGCATACTCCGCCACGCTGTTCAACTTTGGGTTGGCGAAGGCCAGTGCTTTCAAGCCGGCCAAAGGCCGCTGACTTGTCTTAACGACTGTCATTATTATTCATTGTATAATCGGTAGAACACACAAAATATCAATAACTTCTACAAGGACTGTATTGCAGACCCGACTAGTATTATTTTTCTATGAATATACGAATATTAATCTTGAAATAATGAATTGAATACAGTTCATCAATTTGCAACTTGGGCTTATATATTTTTTTATACGTCGGATGGTAAACGAGCATACAGCACGCATGATGTAAAGCGGTTACTGTAGATATGGCTACAGTAACAGCGGTTACTGTAGATATGGCTACAGTAACCGCTAACGGTCACAACATGAAATATAGCTCGCGCGCCGCCATCTCTACTGCCAACGCAGCAACTTTTTCCTTTGGTGACACATCAACCCTCACTCACTCACAGGAACACAACAACATTCAAGGGAAATGTTATTTGGCTGCGGACGCTGCGGTATTATGTAAGGTACTTCCCGATAATGAAGATGTACTTCCCCAGTCGGGCAGTACATCTACGTTACATCTCATACGTTAAAACAGGTAGGGTGTAGGCAGACTAGTGAAAGAGTCAATGGCAAAAGAGCGGTAGCTCTTTCGCCAATATTTTTTTAAGATTCTATACAATTAACTTGACGATTTCTATGTAATTACCATACTCATTTGCGAATGAATTATATAATTGTTCGACACAATGGAACCATTTATAAAGCTAGGATTGTAACCTCACCTTCACGTGTTGCACCGAACTGAATTTATAAGATACTAGTGCCCGCCCCGGCTTCGCGCGGGTAAAAAGTGATGTTATATTTTCCTCGTACAATATTACGATACCTCCAAGGAACAGTACGCCAACTAAAATTTCGATAGTTTTCTTTTTTTATCTAAATCGATTCATTACTTCAGTAACATTATGCTACCTGAATTTTATTTATAAAAGACACACAGACACAACAAAATCGACAAATACAAACCGCTAAGTAAATGTATAACTCATATTAGCGGTGTGTATCTGGACGTGTATGTTTTGAGTTGGGGTAGTGTTCATTGGAGGTATCGATTAGACGATTTGAGAATCACATAGGTACTTAATTTGTGTTTCAAAATACTATGAACTATATTCAACAAAGTACAATATAGCCCCGCCGCTTGCCCTTATGTCTATAATGCCGTTGTCTCTAAGGTAGGTACAGAATAGAATATGCAGTCTTGTTCATTGCATCACATAATATTAAATGGGTCAATGTTTCGTCCGAAGGCGACCTCGGCAGACGCAAGCGCTGATTCAATCGCATGAGTCGCGTGTCGTATTCCTTTTGTTTATACCTCTTTAGTTTCTTCGACGGCATTTATACGTTGATTTGTCTCACTAAATGGCCAATTCCGTCTATTTGTATTATCGCCTGTTAGTGTTACCACACACGGTGCGTTAAATAGGTCAATGTTTCGATGGTCGCTGACCTCGGGAGCAGCGCATACGCCGCTTCTATCACGCTTACGGTCGAATTCCTTTTCTTTGTTTACTGTTGAGTCTAGTGAAATTTCGCGTTAACTGTATTAAGTACTTTCATTTACTATTATTATATGTTTCGTAATAGTAGTATAAACAACTCTCATATAAAAGGGGTTTAATGAAACGTGACTGCTATTTTTGAAATGATGCTTGCTGAGTATCAGAATGAACAGCACTTTCAATTGCTTATACAACTTTATATACATATTGAAAAATATATATCTGCTCCAAATCGTAGTCTACTGATAAACTAAGTACTTTAGATACCTAACTATTTACTGTACATATGTCTGTGAAAATGTAAAAAAATTAATATATATTATTATATTATTATTATGTCCCATGTATACATCCACATGCATTTAGTAAAAAGCTGTTATTTTATTATTACACACAGACACTCTTAAATTTTATCTGTATAGATTTTAAAGCAGAAATTAGCACAACATTTCGTACCCTTGGATTATATTACAAGTGAGCAATTATGAATTAAAAACCTCAGGTACTGAAACTCCAGTTAGTGAAGTGTTTGACACTTCACTAACTGGAGTTTCAGTATCTGAGGTAACCGAGTTGGGTAATGACTAGTTCTCTACACGGTAATATCCTTTATGTCCCCCATGAATTTTAGTTTATCAAGTGGTTTTTCAGCTCTATATGCATTAATTCATAATTAATTTTACCATTACCCGCAGTAAGTATGTTGTTCATAAAGACATTGTACGGTGCAACACCGTACATTTTCTGGAATCAGCACTTTGGGTCGCGCGCGCGTCGTATCATACTTTACATTATATTTTATTTTATAATTAATTCGCTAGTTCGCAGCTCAGTGGCTAACAAGGCGCACGCGCGACTCATACCATTTTATCATAATTATTGTATTGTTTACGAAGTACAATAAAACCAGAATTAAATTAACACGAAGTTTACCTTCTCACCAATCAACATACACCAAGAACAAAGTTGTAGGATCAGACCCCTACAGACATCATTGCAATTTCTGCTCAGAAGGTTTATTTCAATTAACACCATCATAAGACGTTAAATCCGCAAAATAAACATAAAAATCGTCCTTTTATAAACAGACTCCGCAGTTGAACAACGTTTAGAACATCATAACTGGTATTGGCGAGAAGCCAGACGTGCACATGTCAATGCAGTTTTGGCCCCAGAGACTTTCCTGAGGTTATTATAACTCCTATTAACATAATCTCTCATGTTTTACTCTCATTCCTTCCTAATGCCTCGCTTGATCCTAAGGCGCGAAACACAGGGCGGGGCTGGGCTTTTTGACCGCAATAAAGACCGCGTCTGACCGTCGATGCCCGCGGCTGCCCTCACCACGAACACAAAATAAAATAAATAAAATAAAAAAAAGCACACGAGGGAGGGATCCAGTTAGTTAGTTGGCGCTTACTGAGCTAGCCGCCCTGTGCCGCCGTCTGCGTTGTGTGATCCATGGCGGGCATATGCCGCTCCACCGGAAGCGCGGCCTTTTTGCCCTCTATGTGCGTTGGTAGTATAGGATTCCCTTGCACTATCGATCGTGGTCATTTTGACTGGCCCGGTCCGCCCCGCCGTGTGTTTTGCACCTAAAAGGCATCGTCTTCATACTTTTTGCTCGCACAAACTTTTGCGTTGAATGTAATACGGGCAATAACTTAATTAGAGCTCATAACTGAATAATGTTTTATCTCATTGTTGACAATGAGCTTCTCTTTGTTTGCCTTCATTGTTACAACTTTAAATTCTTCAGAGCAAATGCTGAGCGTAGTTGGCGCTGTAATTTTGAAATTTGTTAAATGGAAATAATTTTGTTGGTTTGAATAATGCTTATTTCTCGTAACTTTATTCGCTGACTCTAACAAATTTAGTTTGCAGAATGTTTGCAAGTTAAAACCTTTTGTTCACATCACATATAACAGTACGTTGCACAACTTATAAAAGGTATAGTAGTATTTGTTTGTTACATATATTGTACAGCGATAAACCTCGGCTTCGTCTGTTTATTTATTTATTTTTATTTATTTGTTTATTTGTTACACACATTGTTACACATAAGTAGGCACAAAGGTTATTACATAGTCTAACATTTTGAACATAATAAAGATTATGATATCTACTCGGTTGCCCACTCGAAAGTCGAAACTGACACCTATTGTAGGATTAACCTGTGTTACAGGTGTCAGTGCTCAACCTTCGGAAGGCTTTTTAAAAATAATTACAGAAAAAAGTAACAAGAATATTGCGAAACAAAGAAATTACTTATATAAGAAAACATTTTAATTTTTGCTCTTGATGTGTGTTTTTTAGGCTTCTCCTGAGCTTGTGTGTATTGTGTGTGTTTGTATGTATGTATAGTGTTAAGTTGTGTAGTGTGGGGAATTACTTATTGGTTACCTTAAGATATTTAACATAGTTTCGGTTTGCTCATAGGACATTGATAACAAAAAGTTAGTAACAGCTTTTTTGCAATTAAAGAGTGACATGTGTGTGATGTTGACACAACGGTTTATTTTGTTGTAGAGGAAGCTACCCAAAAAACAGAACAATCTTTGTGAAAAAGCCGTTTTAAAACCCAAGTTTTTGAAGACAATATCCTTCCGCCTTTTGGTGTCTCGAATACTGTCAGGGATAGTTCGATGTTGTTTCAGTATGGTATATAAAATAAAAAGTTGCCTAATACTGAGAACCTTGCAAGATTTATACAGCTCGAATGTGGGATAATATAAAGACCGGAAAGTACTCACCTTCAGAATCGCGCGTTGGGCTCTCTCCAGGGTGATGAGGTAAGACTTAGAGGATCCGCCCCACGAGGAGATGCAGTATGTGAAAATTGATTGTCCAAGGGCAAAGTATACTGTCCTCAATAAACTGAAATCGGACACGTGTCTTAGCTGTTTGAATATATAAATCAATTTGCGAGCTCGCTTAGTAAGTAAATCGATGTACGCATGGAAATTCAGATTAGAATCAAGTAGTATACCCAAATATTTTATACTGTCAACTCTCTCTAGCCGAGAGCAAGAACACTCATGATTCTCATCTCGATTGGTACATGAATGAGCTATTACTTGATGTAAATCAGACGCCGGACTCTGTTTGTTTCTAATAGAGAACGTGATGTACTTTGTCTTCGAAATATTAAGTCTGTATACCATAAGGAGATGATGCGTTAGCTGAGCAGCAGAAGTACCAGCGCATGAACATTAATACTTGTTTTGTAGGCGACTTTAGGCTATAGTAACTACTTTACATCAGGCGGGCAGTGTTATGTTTATTTGGCATCTGGAATGGTACTAATTTTTTCTCACATATACTCTTCATTAAATTCAATGAAAGGGGATAAAATCTGTTACGCACTTTAAAAGAACCAATCAAGCTAACACTGAAATATAATTAAAGACTTTCTTTAATACTACGTTGGGTGGCATACAAGCATACGGCCCATAATTTAAAAAAAACCATAATTCTTACTCATGGTTATTATATTGATAGTAAATATTGGAATATGACAAGAGGTAGCAGACTAAAGTTTAAAATCATTCAGTTACGTGTTACTCGTACAACATTCCTTCTATCAGTCCGTGTCAAACCATGTGAGTTTCAAACTGTAAATTTTCTAATCCACTCAAACTACGAGCTGGGACGTCCGAACTGGAGCAACTTCTCAGAATTGTAACTGTTCAATCTATGTAGTTTACTTTTAACAGCCTCTACACGGTTCAGTTCAAAAGTTGTGTACGCGATCTGTATTTTATCGGAAAATAACTAACTATTTTCATGTTTTATTGCGTTAGCTTGAACTGTATACGAATTAAAATTAAATTTTAAGTGAGGATCTGTGTTCAAGAGAGGTATAGTTAGAATTACTTAGAATAACTCACTGCAAGGTATTATACATCATCATCATTATCAGCCTGTATCTATCCACTGCTGCATATAGGCCTTTCCTCCCCCATCTGCCATCGCTGACTCGGCAGATGTGGCCAGCCCACTGCCATTTCAACTCGCTGCTGAGAGGCCTGGCCTATGGCCTGTCCGAGGTAGACATAGTCTATAGCCTTCATTCACTGAATTCTCTACGTTAGCCGGGCTAGGGATAATGAGATCGATGTATATAACTTTCGTTTTGATTTTTGATATTTGACAGATTCAAAATTTGACGAAAATGACCTCCGATTGCAAGTACATTTTATTATCATAATTTCGTGTTCTAGCGTAAAAACATCCACTGCCGAACATAGGTATCCATCACCCCTTAGACTTTTACATTTCTTTTTATATGATGATGATGAAGAGAGCCCCCCCCCCCCCCCTCTCAAACGAGCATGTGGGTCACCTGGTGGAAAGCATTCACTGCCGCCCATAGAGATCAGCACCAAGGGGTCGCCGATTCTAAGACTCTCGTCTTGAAGGCTCCTATGTCGTAACTGTTCGGAAATACCGCTGAGGGAAGTTGATTCTACAGTTTCACCGTTCGTGGTATAAAAGTATTAGGAAACGTCATTACCAAATATCATTGATCAGTTTTAAGTCGTTAGTGACCATTGACAGCTTGTAATTTTTATCAGTACAAGCGTGCCTATTCGAAGGGCACAAGGAATTGTGCCCTTCTTTCTTTAAAGGAACCTTCTTACCTGCTCACTTACTCATCGTTACTCCTGCTTTCGACTCAGCATTTCAGTAGGATTATCTTTCTGATACTCTTAATGAGGGGAGTTAATTTGGCCAATGCGATTTATGACGCGTGCGTCGTACTGCTTTGGTAAGGTAGACGTGACAAGGAAGTCAGATTGCTGTGAAGAGAGTGAGAAATCTAATTTTACTCTGCTTCTTTTTTGCAGTGACGTAATTTGTTTTAGTAGTAGATTAATTTTGCTTCTAAATATGATTACAAATCTTTTGAGTACGTCTTTCATTATTGATAACGGAGAGCTATAAAAACAAAGATGCAGACACAATTATTCATTAAGTGACCGAGTGAGCGTAACGAGAAACCTCTGTAAATTGAGAGTCTGAGAGAGAAAACGTAAAAACATTTTCTTTAAAGGTGCCCTGAGCAAATCGGTTCAATAGTTCACAGAAGTTTAGATATCTAAATATTTTCGAAAAAGACATTGTGAGGTCTCGTACACAGATATACTAATAGTTAACCAAAAATACTTAGAAGACTTTAATTACGACTTAAAAAGAAATAACAAACAATATATTTTCCTGATTACCCTTTCAAATACAAGTCATAAGTAGATAGTCACCGAAAAAAGTCCATTCCGCTTCCGACTTATAAGTTGTTCCTCGTTGTAATAATTCTCGGTCCAGCCATGGCTCGGTTCCAAGTCGTCCCATATCCCGCTGATATTAAATAGCGGCCACTTATCTAAGCACCCACCCATCCAGACTCGAAATCAGCACTATCGCAGCTCTTTGATATTCAATTTAATTCTGTCCAAAACCAAGATGGGACTCTAATTGAATTTTCTGAATACGTGTGCAGAATTTATAACTAAATATGATAGAATTAGATTTATCTATTTACGTTAGGACAGATATGTATTTATATTTTTAACGAGCATTATGGACATTATTTATTATTTGGTATAATATTTTCAAATCCAGTTTTGTTAATAACAGTGTAAAATGTCTACTTAGTGTAAAATGATAGCTATTTTTCTCTACACGACATCTTCGTAATTTTTTTATTAGTCTGGTATATCTTTTAGTTCTCACATAATTAAACTCTTATAGAAGGAAACAATCATACTCAGCGCAAGAAATTCGTAGAGCATTTGCAAAAATAAAAAAAATAAAGTTAGGCGGCGTCAATTTGGAATATATTACCTAAATGTTAAATAGACATTTTATATACTTAGTATGTAATTACGACGAATTTGAGAACTGTACACAAACTTGTAGAGGTTTTCAAGGTATAATAAAACGCTGTATTATTTGTAAATCTATTGATAAATTAAATAAGAAAACATATTTTTTATTATTGTGAATCTTATCTAATACCTAAATATTTTGTGCTAACATAGAGACAACGGATAGTAAAAATACACTTTCGCAATGCCTTAAAACTTAAGGGATTAATGTCGAAATCCTAAACGTAACATCTCCAAGATTTGGATAACCTCACCTTTTTGCCTAAAGGATAAATGTATGACATCGGAATATGTTCTAATATAATTTATCCGTGTTTTCCTCGAGCCTCGGGTCGGATTTCGTACCCCATTTTCGTGTCATATTTACAAATTTTATAAGATTAAACTGGTATTTGGAGCTTTAATTTTGATGATTTAAAATTAATGTATAATTAATTACAATTTAAGGGTTTTACTAGAAAACATATTGTTATTTGCTTGTCGTCTTCTGTGAGGTGAGGAGGTACTTCCCTAGTCGGGATTAATCCGAGTTAAATACCACTCTATCTCATCCGTTAGGTCACTTAATTTAAAGGACGAGTTTTAATATAATTTAGTATCTAATTAGTATTTACTTATGTTTTATTTACAACAAAACTCATTATTTTATTCTTAAAAAAAAACTATGAATAAGACTGAATGAATTTAATGAATTTTCGAGTAATTCGAAAAACTAATGAATAAGATTCCAATTTCTGTGCAGTATAATATGCACGTTCTCTCCTATGCCGTGCTATATAGCATATCTATCATATCGCTTGCATAGTAAAGCAGGAATTAAATTTAACGTATAAAATTTGATATAAAATCGCGTTAACGAAGGGATGTGGGTCGGCTTCCTATCCGTGTCTTAAGCATTAAGAATATATTTTTTAATAACAAGCTGTGGAAAATGTGGAAAAAACACAGTAACTAACAAGTAGTAAGTACTTGTTAGTTACTGTGTTTTTCCACATCAAACACTTTCAATTGCTTGCAATGTGGAGTTTAACATTCGCCATTATGTGTTGCTCCCAAATTAGATTTAAAAATGGCGACATTTAAGTAACTCTGCAATGTCTCCTGACAGAGAAGCACGATAAATGCCATTTAAATCCAAACGAGTATGCTAAATTTCAGCTTAATCGGCCACTAGGAAGTGGGTCAAATTTAACTCGCTAGATTTGATTCCTGTACAGACAACGCTTCAAAGGAAACCAAATAAAAGATAGAGTTATCAGTCCACATGCCACGCCACGACACTTTACGAAGTTGTAGCTATTAACCACAAAATTCAGGACATATAGAGGGGAGAGACTCATCCAATACGCACAAGAGTATAAGTTAAAAATAATAAACACAATGTATAAGCTAAAACCCCAAAAGCCGTTGGACATGGATCTCTCCAGACAAAAACACAAGAAATGAAATAAAATAGTCTAACTAATCTAGTTTCCCCATACAAACTTTGGACCCCCATTTCACCCCCTTAGGAGATGAATATTGAAAAATCCTTTCTTAGTACACCCCTATACGTCCTAAGGAACCTACGTGCCAAATTTGGAATCTCTAGACCCAACGGTTTGGGCTGTGCGTTGATATAACGGTCAGTCAGTCAGTCAGGACTATGAATTTTATATATATAGATTTACAGAAAAAAGTATTATTTATGTACATTTATCAGTTATATAGTACCCATAGTACAAGCTTTGCTTAGTTTGGGACTAGATGACGCTGTGTAATTTGTCAAGTAATATTTATTTATTTATATAGGTCACGAAACCTAACATAATCTCTAACTATGAAGTACTATCAGCATTCTTAGATCAGTCAGGACGAGGTACTTATTTGATATGATGCCCATTGCACAGAATAAGAAATACTGTCCATGGTCTCTTTCTATATGATATTTATATATGCTATATTCTCACCAATTACCCTCAGCAGATTCCGGAAATCAGTCAGTATATCATGCGCCGGGGCGCGTACGGGCCTCGAGCTATGAAACTCTTTGCCCGGGCAAGACTCCGAGGGTGACTACCCCCGTGTAACTATACCCCGCTTGCGCGGGGGTGCAGATTCCGTTGTCACGCTTTACATCTGCAAAGTATTTGAATGAGATTTAATACAGAAGTCTTCAAAGTTTATTGGCTTGTAGAACCCTTACTTATAGAAGTTTTAGGACTACTTCGCGATAAGACTAAATAGCAGTATGACTAAATCGCTTTATGATTAAATCTCGATATGACTAGATCGCTGTATGACTTTATCTCTATATGGCTATATCGCTGTAAGACCGAACCTCAATATGACTACATCGCGGATGGACTAGATCGCGTTTGAACTAGATCGCCTTAAGACCAGATATCGTAAAGACTAATTTTTATAAAGTAAAGTTGTATACATAATTAGAAAATTCAAATCTTCTTCTAGGTAGGTATGGGTTAGGGGTTAGAAGCTTTCCCTTAAGACGGGTTACTTCTCGATACTATCGCTTTAAGACTACTTTTCGAACCTACTACCTTGAAAAATAAAATGAAAGTCGTCAATTGAATATATTAATCCCACATAGGACAAACATTTGTGTACATGTATGTTTGTCTTGGTCTGGGTGTTTTCTATGTATCATAAGTATGTATTTACAAAATAAATGTATTTACGTATGTTTATCAGTTGTCTAGTACCCATAAAACAAGCTTCGCTTACTTTAGGGCTAGATGGCGCAGTGTAATTTGTCTGACAATATTTATTTATTTAATGAGTGATTGAAATTAGGTTAGTGTTGTAAAATACATAATTTTTATTAATAATATTAGTATGATCGTACGTCACATCGCTATTAAGTCAATCTGATAACAAGACGTATGCGTATATGGTCGGATAGCTATTTAACCCAAACGCTATGTAGTCATATCGACATTTAGTCATAAAACGATTTAGTCATATCCAGACTTGATCATGAAGCAATTTAGTCATATGCAGACTTAGTCATAAAGTGATTTAGGTATACCGTGCATCTAGTCTTATCGCGAAGTAGTCCTAAAGCTTCTAACCCATATTTTCTAATTTCCATAGACCCTGTGCCCATCTAATATAATTATAATTTTATATGTAACTACATCTGCCCGCGGCTTTGCGCGCATAAATATCGGTTATCGCGCCAAAAAGCAGTATGTTCCTTCATTGGGATCTATGTTTTTAATCCTGAAAACGTATTGGTACGATCTTCAACGTACCACATATTTTTTATACCACGTCGGGTGTAAGACAAGCATACGACCCGCCTGATGTTAAGCGGTTACCATAGCCATGAAATATCGCTTGCCCGCCGCCACTCCCGCTCCCACACAGCATTATTTTTTTATAATCTCACTCACTACCACGAACATTGTTGCATTCGTCTCTCAAGGGAGTTGTTATTTGGCTACTGTATTGTGTGAGGTAAAGGTACTTCCCCAGTCGGGCAGCTTACAAATGCGCTGTAGTCTACGTTTATTTTGCCAGAGCCTCTTTCGCTAGTCGGCAGGGTGCATCACGTGCAGGTAAGGTTTTAGCTTTGGCTCTAAAGATTACACCAGAATATACCCAAATACAAGGGCTTCGCCAGCATAATGTCGGTTATCGCGTCAAAAGGTAGCCTAGTCGTGAAAACCGCAACAAACAGACGGACATACTTCCGCATTTATAATATTCGTATGGAACTATCGAGTATAGAACTTTTATCCATAAGCGCTCTAAATCAAATCAAATCGTCAACTTTCATTAATATGAAATCGAATGGTGCAGAGACAAAGATTGCCAATACAAAAAACCTAAAAGTAAAGTTCATTTGTTTACCAGATACCGGAAAATCACTGATTTTCATTTCACAAATTCACCAAGAGCCAATTGAATTTCCGAGCTAGCAAGAATAATAAACATTTTCTTTGGAAGCTAATTAACTGTTCTTCGTGAAAAATATTCCCAAGAGAAAGAAAAGTTAATAGGTAAAATCAAAGGTAGTTTGTTGCCTTTTATAACAGGAAAGTCCTTCGTAAATATGATGAAGTGAGCTTATTTTAGTGAATTATAATTACATAGTGTCAATTCAATAGATTTCTTTGTGGGTGACATCTAATATGCCGAGTCTGGCCTGATGGCGTAGCCTTGTGAACTAATTTTGGGGTGTAAGTGGTTCATCAACATCTTTGAACCAAAGCCAACTTCACCTGCACGCGGTGCATCCTGCTGAAAGAGAAGTAGGGAAAAGAGAGGTAGGAATGTACCTCCACCTCACAGAATACCGCAGCCAAATAACAATTCCCTTGAGGGTCGTTGTGTTCCTGCGAGTGAGTGAGGTCACCAGAAAGGAAGGAGATGCTGCGTTGGCAGCGGGGGTGGCGGCGCGCGAGCGATAATTTATGTTGCGAGCGTTAATATGGCTACGGCAACCGCTTCACATCAGGCGGACCTTAAGCTTATCTGCCACCCGACGTAGTATAAAAAAAAATATTCGCCATGTCCTACAACGACCTCACCCTTAGAGATGAAGAAGAAACTAGCTGCATAACTTTTATTTATTTAGCTTATAGGTTCGCGGGAGGTATTTCATTTCACTTTTTAACCGATTCCAAAAAAGGAGGAGGTTCCCAAATCGGTTGTATTTTTTTTAATGTTTGTTACTTCATTACTCCGACATTTATAAATGATTTGAAAAAAACTTTTTTTATTGGAAAGAGTATACTTTCAGATTGGTCCCATTTGTTTTTCATGTCATAAAATTCAGTTCTGTTAGTGTTTTTAACATTTTAGTGGTGCTTACGACTGTAGAGTAATTATTGCTGTCGGCTTTTTTTTTTGTTAAAATTATATCCATCACTAGCTTGCGCCCACGACTTTTTACACTGGTTGTCGTCGTATCCTGTTATCTCTTGGTAATTTTCAAAAATCATCATAATAGCTGTCTGTATGCCAAGTTCCAACCTGGGGCGCTACCGCCGAATTTGTAGCCGATTACCATCGAATAATTTGACTCAAAACACAGGTCGTATGTTTAAGTTATTGACAAACATCTCCAGCTTAGTCTATAGAGCTCTAGAGTCACTACAAGCTAAGCTAAAAACAAGTACCATAAATCTAAGTTGAAGTTTGTTCTTCGCCATCAATAAATCCGATGGTAATCGGCTTCATCTTCGGTGGTAGGCCCCTAGATCAGATCTGTCCAGTGGTTAGAGCTGTGCGTTGATAGATCAGTCAATAATGGTTGCCTTTTATAGATACAGAGGAAGATTAGCAACTTACTATGCCTCTGGACTTTTCCTCTATCATGGGTACACGTTTTCTAATGGCGAGACTTCCCTGAAAATTTTCCTGCAATAAGCACTGACAACATTAACAAAATCAACATCATTGCCAATTGATATGGTTATGACAAATATATGATTACTAGCTTTGCTCTTACGTTGCTTGCTTTAACGTTCTTACGTTGCTTTGCCATAAAAAATAGACAATCTATTATCAGACCTACTGAATATATGTACCTATATAAAATTTCATAAAAATCGATCAAGCCGTTTCGGAGGAGTATGGTAACTAACATTGTGATACGAGAATTTTATATATATTAAGATGGTAAATGATTTATTATAAGAATGTATCGCTACCGAGTACCAACTGACACGACAGTTAAAATGTGATAGTTACCAGAAAGGAAGGAGTTGCTGTGTTGGCAGCGGAGGTGGCGGCGCGCGAGCGATATTTCTTGTTGCGAGTGTTAATATGCCGAACGCATCTACAATTTACGTTTGGAAAATCGCAAAAAAGCGGGCGTTTAGAAACTGGCGATGCCGTTTGAAATCAGACGAATTATACGATGTGCCTACCACATTTTATATGGTTTCTGATTGATACTTACTAATCGTTACTGCCTGGATGAATTCCTCTCGGTGTTCTGTAGTGTACCACTACAACGTGCTTCTGAGAAAGTAGTTGTTAAAAATCAGTAGCCGTTATGGATATTGAAATAGCTAATGCTAGCAGAGTTTTCCTTGTTGGTTTTAGGAGAAAATTAATTTTCTCTGAGAACCTAGCTAGATAGATTTCTGGCTACACGAAAACCCTATAATGTATATTTAATTTAAAATGATATACAATACAATACAAAATAATTTATTTTTCTCTCCAAAACAGATTTCACATTATTAAAATTAAACAGGTACAATTAATAATGGAGCTGAGTTAGATGGATGTGTACCCTATTATTACTAGTCCCCTTTTCCACAAGGAAGACAAGTTATACATTGGTAAAGACCTTTCAGAGAAATATTCAAAGGAGACACTAATAGTACATAGTATTGAATATCATAATAATTTTCTTTTGACCACTAATGAGTGTTGTATTGCAGTTGCTGAGCTACGGCGCGCTGGCTGCTCCAGCGCGTTCTCGGCGCCTTCCCCGTCTGCCCATCATGAACCAGGTCAGTCGACACCACTTAATAGTAACTATCTATATAGATAGTTACTATTAAGTGTTTTTTTTTTTACTATCATTTAAAAAAAAATATACATATCTATATAAAGAAACTATGGAGTGAAAAAAAAATATACGTATCTATATAAAGAAACTATGGAGCATAAAAGAACCTCGAGGAACCATACACTGTTTCAGCGAATTCTCAAATGGCTTTGAAAGCAGGCGTCTATATAGACATTGATTTAAAAATAAAAAAATGAGCCCTATATACTATTTATACATATCCGTTTATCGTCTAAATAAACAGATATGTATAAATTCTAAATACAATGGATTATGATGTGATTTTCAATATAATTTATCGAATGTCGTGATGTTCGTCTGTATAATATTAAATTTATATTATCCCACACAGGCCAAGCCGAGGCGAGTCGCTAGTAAAATATGTATATGTATAAATGAACCTCGTACACTGCACGTCTTTATTCACATAAAACAAAGTACATGAAATGTTACAACTTCTTTGAATAAAAATCCACTCTATAGAACAAGAATTATAATTAAGGAAGATTTATTCTAACTTTACAGAATTTATGAGGCAACAGTAGATCACTATTTCACTTGATTACTATATAATTTACATAGAGTTAATTTATAATATGATTTACGACACTAAATGCATTTTTAAACGTATCAGCTGCAATTATGCAACGTCTGGTAAAAGTTATAAAAACATTGTACCTATCGGTATGGTCGTGTACCAGACATGCATACGGCTCGCCGGATATAAAATGTTTACAGTACCCTATATACAAGAATATTACTCGCGTGTTGGCACCCCTGCTGCTAATGCAGCATCCTCACGTCCTTGTTATTAACATAGACAACAAAATTATGTATTACTTCGATAGCGTCATTTTTAAGGTTTCATATATCGAATGATATGTATACATAAATTGACTTGGCATGATGACTGTCATCTAATGACAACAGCCGGGACCGACGGCTTAAAGTGCCCTTCGAAGCTCGAAATAAATAAACCCATTCATGGACAGGCTACGGCAGAGGCAGACGTTGCTTAACTTGCGTGTTCGATTAGAGTGACACGCGCAATGACCCCATCGAGCTCCTCACTATTTACTTATACTGTGACATAAGTACGCATAGACTGCGTGATCTAATGTGTGTAATAATATCACAGGACTACATAAATGTATATTTAGAAATTGTAACTATCCACAAAGCAATAAACTATGGAGCATAAAAGAACTTCGATAAACCATACACTGTTTCAGCGAATTCTCAAATGGCTCTGAAAGCAGGCGTCTACAAAGATATTGATTTAAAAATAAAAAATTGAGCCGTATATGTATATTATTTATACATACCCGTATAAAATAGATTTACTATTACAATTATCCGTTTATCTGCTAACTTCTAAATATGGATGGATTTTGATGCGATTTTAACTATTATTTAGATTTTAAAGAATATCTTGATGTTCATATGTGTCTTGATATAATATTACATTTATATTATCCCACACAGGCCAGGCCAGGCGGATTGCTAGTAAAATATAAATGAACCTTGTACACTGCGCGTCTTTATTCACACAAAACAAAGTTCATGAAATGTTACGACTTCTTTGAATAAAAATCCACTCTATGGAACCAGAATTATAATTAAGGAAGATTTATTCTAACTTTACAGAGTTTACGAGGCACTACTATGGAGCACTATTTCACTTGATTACTATATAATTTACAAAGAGTTAATTTATAATATGATTTACGAAAGTATAAATGCATTTTTAAACGTGTGAGCTGCAATTATGCAATGTCTGGTAAAAGTTATAAAAACATATATCGGTATGGTCATGCACCAGATATGCATACGGCTCGCCGGATATAAAATGTTTCATCATCATCATCAGGTCCATTTTAGTCTCCATTACAGGAGCACGACCCTCTCTCATCCGTCCTAGACGGAAGGAGGATTTGGCCTACACTCCCCACGTTGGCCAAACTCAAGTCTCTTCTCAAGTCAAGGGTATTCTTATTGATCTGCAGTCTTCTGATAGGTGGATGTACTTCGGCGGTCGGGCTCGACATGCTCTCGTTTCCTAGACGACAGGATGCACCATGTGCACTTGTGACTTGTGCGAATCAACTGACATTCCAATCAGCTACTTTATAAAAAAAAGGTTATTTCAAATCCCCTACAGCTATAAATAAGTAGTTTTAAAACTACTATACGTTCATATTGTTTGCATAAAATTTGTTCTAAAAGATTCACCTTACAAAATGCGGAATGAACCTGGAATGAAGTTGTCCGCAGTTCACTTGAATGCTGGAACTTCTTTCACTGGCGGCCGCCAGTCGGTTAAGTAATTAATTCTTCTGTCGGTCTCTTTGAATAAATCACTTTGAACCAACTACGATATTATAAAACTTGCTTTTAAAACTAAACGTTTAAGGCGATGCGTAATTTCAACACACTTTATTATCTTTTTTTTTATACTATGTACGTTGGGTGGTAGACAAGCATACTGCCCGCCTGATGTGAAGCGGCTACCGTAGCCATATTTACGCTCTCAACATAAAATATCGCTCGAGCGCCGCCACCACCGCTGCCAACGCAGCATCTCCTTCCTTTCTGGTGACCTCACCCACTCGCAGGAACAGAACAACCCTCAAGGGAATTGTTATTTGGCTGCGGTATTCTGTGAGGTGGAGGGACATTCCCCAGTCGGGTAGCTTACAATTACGCTCCCTACCTCTCTTTTCGCCAGAGCTTCGTTTGTCAGTCAGCAGGGTGAACCGCGTGCAGGTGAAGTTGGCTTTGGTTCAAAGATGTAGATGAACCACTTACACCCCAATTTGATAAATTTGCAACGTAGGCGTTTCCAATTAGGCTTATTTAGTGGAATTATTTATCTTGTAAAAGTATACACACGTGCGTGGTAGTTAATTTTTTTCGTAAAAATGTTTTATATTTTTGTATGGAATATTTTGATATGATTTTTCATGTTCTATCAAAATGTAGCTTTTCGCCCACAGCTTTGCTTGTTTTGACTTTATGTTGCTTTTGCCCGCAGCTCCGTCCGCGGGTATCCCAGTATCCCGTGGAAATTTACAAAAATCCTTTTTTACCTAATGCCTTCGTCATAATGCTAGTATGCCGAACAATCCAGTAGTTTGAGCTGTGCGTTGATATATCAGTCGGTAACGGTTACTTGCTATAGATACAGATTTATTAGCTATAGCAAGTAACCGTTATATAACATAAAAATAGAATATTACCTCTAGATAATGTGGCTTTATAATATAACCTCATACCGATTCAGTCATATCGAGATATAGTCGTAAAGCGATTTAGTCATACCGTACATCTAGTCTTATCGAGAAGTAGTTCTAAAGTTTCTAACCCTACTGTAATCTCCTGGGAGAAACCAGAATTTATCGATTGCAAAAATTCAAACAAGTATTTATTCTTTAGATTAGACTATTAGCACAGTATAAGTAATAGTACTAACGTACAGTATGGACACTCTCTGCCGCTCTCACTAGTCGACCTCACCTCCCCTATGGAACCGATTTGGAACCGTTCGCAAGGAATGCCACAACGTACGAATTGACGTCGCTCGTGTTTTATTTTTCATTCAGCAAAATAAAGATGGGAGTGACTTGTGCAGTGGACGGATGTTTCAACACAAGACGTGGAAACGTAAAAAGAAAATTTAATTCGTTCCCGATTTTTTTATAAATTACCTAAAAAGCATAAATTATGGCAGCCATAGTTTCATCCCAGAAGCATAATTTTACTGCACCTAAGATTATAAACAGACATTGTGTTTTTACTATGTACCTATATTTAAATTGTTAAATGTCGAATTGTGTTTTACTATGAATATTTAAATTGTTTAATCTGACAAATGAAATATTATATTACGTAATTGAATTAGAAAAAGCTCAGATTATTTTTATTTAATAGATTCATGTCTATCAGAGTAGGATACAAGATACAAATAATACGAGATTGGAACGGGACAGCATTATAGTAGCATTATACAAAATAAAATACGTTGGGGAAATTCAACTGTCCGACCTAACCTTGTATTTTTGAATCGTTTAATCAGTTTGTAAGTTTGTGTTTCAAATTATGATTATCAATCGCCAGCCAGACTGCTCATTCAATATGAATTTCGAATACAAATTTTAAAAACTATGACTTATTTTAAACTATTGTTCACTTAATTCACGGGTCCAGCCCGGTCATTTGATAGGCGTGCGCGGGGATATGGATCCAACGCGTAGAGGCCCCTTTGAGAAGTTTGATGTAATGTTGTACGCCCGCCGTGACCCGCTCCAGGATATGTCAATGGAACGATATACCCATGATCAGGTCTCGGCAGGCGTTGAGATTATTGCAAATTATTATAATTCTCACCCGCAAATAAAAACTATAATAACATTATAAAGAATTCAGTTCAGTTCACATACAGTATACTTAATTTAGTTTTTTCTAATAATAATCCCTTTATCATCTTTAGAGCCTAAGCCAGCGTTACCTGCACATGGTGCACCCTGCAATCAAGTGAACAAAACAGATTTTTCAGTTTTATTAATACATATGGATGTATCTATCTAAGTCTGTAACTACGTATGAATGCACACGTTTCTGACTGCGGCCACAGTATAAGTAATAGTACTAACGTACAGTATGGACACTCTCTGCCGCTCTCACTAGTCGACCTCACCTCCCCTATGGAACCGATTTGGAACCGTTCGCAAGGAATGCCACAACGTACGAATTGACCTCGCTTGTATTTTATTCTCCATTCAGTTTAAAATAATATGCGAGTATGTAAAAGATGAGAGTTATTTGTGCAATGGATGGATGTCTCAACACATGGAAAGTAAAAAAAAACAATTTGGATGGATGGATGGATGGACGGACGGACGGATTGATGGATGGATGGTTGGATGGATTGATGGATGGTGGATGGATGGATGGATGGATGGATGGATTGATGGATGGATTGATGGATGGATGGATGGATGGATGGATGGATGGATGGATGGATGGATGGATGGATGGATGGATGGGTGGATGGATGGGTGGATGAATGGGTGGATGGGTGGATGGATGAATGGATGGGTGGGTGGGTGGGTGGGTGGATGGATGGATGGATGGGTGGGTGGGTGGATGGATGGATAGATGGGTGGATGGATGGATGGGTGGATGAATGGATGGATGAATTGATGTATGGATGGATGGATGGGTGGATGGATGGGTGGATGGGTGGATGGGTGGATGGATGAATGGATGGGTGGGTGGGTGGGTGGATGGATGGATGGGTGGATGGATGGATGGATGGGTGGGTGGGTGGATGGATGGATAGATGGGTGGATGGATGGATGGGTGGATGAATGGATGGATGTATGGATGGGTGGATGGATGGGTGGATGGGTGGATGGATGGATAGATGGATGGGTGAGTGGATGGATGGATGGATGGGTGGATGGATGGATGGGTGGATGGATGGGTGGATGGGTGGATGGGTGGATGAATGGATGGATGGATGGATGGATGGATAGATGAGTGGATATGGATGGATGGATGGATGAACGAGCAAACGAGCATTAGTTGATAAAAAATGCTATGCAATAGCTTTACCGCGGCAGTCCCCGAGTCACACGTTTTTTTTTTCTTCACTACGCCCACCTGATGTGAAGCGGTTACCGTAACCATATTAACGCTCGCAACATTAAATATCGCTCGCGCGCTGCCATCCCCGCTGCCAACGCAGCAACTCCGTCCTCTCTGGTGACCTCACTCACTCGCAGGAACACAACAACCCTCAAGGAAATTGTTATTTGACTGCGGTATTCTGTGAGGTAGACCACCACCTCACAGAATACCAATAATTTTAAGCAGCCCGACTGACGAAGTACCAACTTCGTCAGTCGGGCTGCTTAAAAAATACGCTATGTCCTACCTCTCTTTTCGTCAGTGCCTCGTCTGTCAGTCAGCAGGGTGTACCCCGTGCAGGTAAGATTGATTTTGGTTCAAAGATGTTGATGAACCACTTACACCCCCTTACATGTCCGACTAATAATTGAATAATGTCAGCCCTAGAGAACGTCACTCAAACATAGGCACGTGTACAGACGTCATTTGGTTACTACATGCAAAAGCGCCATTTTTGTATGGAGTGGCCGGGGTTTGCTGCGGCTTTGCTCGCGTGAATTATCGCGAGATAATACAAAAACTATCATCGCGAGATCTGACTCACGGCAACTATTAGTACATATTTTAATATAATGTATAATACTGTTCTATCAACGACACGAAATTATAGCCGGGCCGTCGTCGTCGGGAAAAAAATATTATCACGCCGGGCTCATTTTCGAAACTAAACACATTTTATATTTTATTCGGGATAAAAGCGGGAGGACGATGTAGGTATTATCATAATAATAATTAATTCATGTATATTACTGCAGTATTATACATGAATTAAACAGATTTTTACTTTTTTGTATGAATTGTATGGCATTTACTTCCTATTATTAATCGATTCTTCTTCCTCCACGTTCCTAACAAATCGATTGCATGCCAAAATGCCGCATTTACAAAGTTACTTCGAGACCACAGAAATAAAAAGGACTAGAAATAACAAGTGGGCGTTACCCGCGTAGGTCAATATACTCCAATTTGGCATATCTCGATCGTCGCATATCTCAGTCGTCATTTGTCACAGCCGCGGAAACAATCATAGAAAAAAAATATAAAAATGCCTTCTTGTGCCATATTATCGTGTAAGAATAATAGTAGCAAAAATAATGTGTCTAATGGTGGCATTTCATACCATCGGTAAGTAATATTTCTCATTATTTTCATTATTTAATAGAATTTAAGCATATTCAATAAAATGCACAAACGCGAACAAACTAAAGTAACCTTTATGCGTTTAATTTTAAGGTCAAATTTCTAACGCACTCCACGTCTCTTGTTTAGAACATTCTAGCGTTAATCGATTAGTGATGTGACTCATGTATCGTCAGTATTTATTTACTTGATTATTTACTCCCATCACGATATTGAAACAGTATAATTTTTGAATTATGAAAAAATATTATATCATAATTATGAACATAATATAATAAATTGTAAGCAATGTTATAAATTATAAATAAATATAGGCAGGCATAAGAAACCAGCTGTAGCGCGAGGCTTCGCTCGCGTAGCACTTCGTTGTCACATATAAAGTATCCTATATATTAATCCAGACTATCTATATTTGTGCAAAATTTCATCTAGTCTGATCGAGTCATAAAGTTCTAAACATCCTCACAAACTGTCGCATTTATAATTATTAGTGTGAAGTATGATTTCACCTATCATCGTCATATATCATCATAATTAATAAGTTTTTTCAAAAAAATATTTTTTGGGACAAGCTTCTACGGCAGCTTTTACGTTTATCATGCATTGTCATCCAAACAAACGTGTACTACAAAATTTCAGCTCAATCGGTTGAAAATCTGTCTCAAAATTAAGTTGCACCACCCGAATGCATTCCACCCGAACAAACATTGTTACATACTGACATACATACATTGTAAGTTGAAGAAAAGATTGTAAAAATATTCAATTTTATGGTACCAAAAATTATAATAGGTAGATATTCATTAATCCGGTAGCAGTACTCGGTGATACTTGGTGTTCCTCATTACTACATCACTTCGAAAAGTAGTGATATCGACATTCGTGCAGTACGGTCATTCAAATATCAGCCTTTAGTCAAGGACAGAAGTCATAATATTAAAATCAATATTAGTAGCGCCACCTTGCGTCGATTAGCTATACCGTTTAGAATCTGACAGAATAAGAAGTACAGCTATTGCTCACTAGATGCTTATTCGGGATTTAATTGTTTATGAACCGTGTCATAACTGCATAAGGTTGAATTTAAACTAACATATTTTTGTATATATGTCATTTTTTACAGTATTTTTAGACCAATCATAGCACAAACATGCATGTAGTAACACGTTAACATTTTGCTTTACATGTGTGAGTTTGGCGACAAAGGTTTTCTTACTAATAGGTCGTCATACGATTTCTACCTGTTTTTTTATTTCTGTGTTCGAGACTCTCCCGTCTCAAGAGCGCATGCGCGAAGCCGCGAACGCGGGAACGCATCAACCAACCAACAGTGCTTTTCGCTCGAGTTGTGGTTTATTTTTGTTGACAACTTTCTTCTTTACAAATCATTATATAGTGTGTGTGATTGTGATGTCCGCTATGATACCTATTAGTTTCAAATTACGTTTATTCTATGTGAATGTGAAAATGAATTACATAAAAAGCTACAATTAGTCAATTAGTGAACATGAAATGGTTTTACCATTTACAATGAACCGGTGTTCGGAAGATTCTATTTAGAAAAATTTTGGGTAAGTTAGCAATGGCAACTAAACATAAACAAGGCGTTTTGTGAATATTGTAGTGTTATTTATTTTATGCAACTCTGTTTACTATGTCCGCCTAATAATTGAATAATGTCAGCATTGTCAGCCCTAGAGACCAACACGCAAACATAGGCACGTGTACAGACGACGACAGACGTCATTTGGTTTACTACATGCAAAAGCGCCATTTTTGTATGGAGTGGCCGGGGTTTGCTATTAGTTTAGTATAAATTAAGATAGGTGACCAGGGGCTACCGCCTAAGCTGAAGCCGATTACCATCGGATATTTGATAGCGAAAATTAAACTACAACTTACGTTTATGCTACTCGTGTTAAGCTTATTTGGTAGAAATGGAGCTCTACCAACTAAGTTGAAGATATTTAACAATAATTAAAACGTAAGACCTGTTTTTCGAACCGAAATATTCGATGGTAATTGGCTTCAGCGTCGGTAAGGCCCTAGATGAAGGTAACAATATCATAATATACCACCTAGGGGAGAGTGGGGGCCAAAGTAACATTTTTTAATTGACGGATTCTGTTGCCAATCCTATTGGTTTTTTAAAAAATCATTCAGTGAACTTAGGAACGCAGGTTCTTAGACTACAATATTTTCAACTCATCGCTTTAATATTCTAATAAAAAAGCTGTCAAAATCATATTTAATTTTAACCAAGAGGTGTGTTACAATTACCCCCTAACTGTGGTCAGTTGTAACACATATTGTTTTTGAAAATAAAACTCAAATGCGTGAAGTATCTTTAGTTGAACCTTTCGATAATTATTGTTCAACCGGTTATTAACAGTCTTTGAGGCCATGAACAAATGATTTCTGTTAGAAATTATAAAATTCTCGCACTGTTTGTATTCAAGGGGAAGATAGATTTTTTTTAAACAATTTATAACAACTTAATCATATATTTATTGACAAACGACATTTCTGGATCGTGTTAATTTCTAATTTGCTATAAAGCAAGTTAGAAATTATTCCAAACATTAATAAAATTCAAAATAATCAACTGCTTCTGATTGTATGGTGTTACTATCGTCCACCGTTACAATTGATCCCAGATATCTAGGTTGCGTTATAGAAAAAAAAAGGAGAAATTATAAGTCTTTTAAACTTTTTTATTTTTTATATCAACGCTTTTAGGTCCTAAGCATTGTCACAAACTAAAATAAATTCTCATAAAAGATTCAAAATAAAAAATCGCAATTTGGCACAATTTTTGTATTGTCGATCCATCAGGTTCCCTAATCAGGTTTACAATTGTGGCAAATACAATTTGCTTCTTGTGGGGTACACTCCTCGTGTGCCCACATTCTACATTGAATACATTGTATCCAGATTTAATTTGGTCTACTAGCGCTGTAAGGCTCTATCTATTCAAACAAGACAGTAGCATTCTTCGTCCGTACTGCATCTATCTTCTTCAATTTGTATCGTATTTTCTATTATCTTCTTCTGTTGTTTCTTTTTAACTTTTTCTATAACTTTGAGAATCCCAAGCTGTAGTCTCTTGTGAAAACCTCGGCAATATGCAGTCCACAGGTTAGTGAAAGCTCTAAAACCGTACAGTGTATATTTATTAAGTTTGATGGATGCATTACAATAATATACATGTGGACAATTGTAACTTGGGGATAAATGTAACGATACAATTGACCCCATCATCGCTGTTACAACTGTCCTATAAAGATATTTTTTCAAAAAATCTAAATATCTCGAAATCTACTGATTATCAACGAACAAGCAGTGAGGTTTCCTAAAGAAAAACATCCAAGCAAGCGTATGAGTTAAAAATATCAATGAAATAAGACATTTTGCGGGAATACCAAGCAATTAAATCCATCGCAAAAATTTACTTTCGTGTTGCAGAAACAAAAATCGATGGACACACACGTCCGAAACACAGCTCGTGCGCCGCCGATTAGCAAGCAGGTCGGGACGCGTCTCACGCGTATCCTTAGTTCACGCACACACACGTAGATGTGTTAGTAGTTGAAATATTCCGAATGTTACAATCGTCCTCTGTTACTTTGGCCCCCAGTCTCCCCTACTTACGTTATATGCGATAGAATTTACATCAAAACATCCCTTGGAAATATGTTGTAACGTTACTAATTATTTCTGCGTATTACAACAAAACATCTTTGACTACAACTCCTTTGAGCTATTGTTTGCTTGAGGATAATGAGCCAGCCTGTTTCATGCTAAATATTAGTTAGCTATTAAGCTAGATACTAGGAAATTTGATGCACGACGGTGAAGATTATTACTCGTACATACATAATACTAGCTTGTTTCCGCATCCCACATAAACACAGTACAGGAATAAATATTATACTCTAAGTGAATAATACAGAACGAATGCTGTATGTATGGCAAATTTTATCCAAATCCGATCTGCCGTTTATCCGTGAAAGAGCAACAAACATCCATCCATACATCCACACATTCATACCTACATCCTCACAAACTTTCACATTAATAATATTCCAAGCCAAGTAACAGTTCCTTTGAGGATCGTTGTCTTTTTGCGAGTGAGCGATATTTCACGTTTAATATGGCTACGGTAACCGCTTCTCATTTGGTGCGCCGTATGCTTGTATGTCACCCAACGTAGTATATGTAAAAAAAAACAAGTAGACTACGTCGCTTTTGATCATCAAGCTGTGATTGATTATGCGAGGGGAAAATGAGGCGTCTTGCAAAAAGAGAAATATTTGATAGGCAGGCTTCAGTTTTATGAGAAAACTATCTAAAAACAAAACGTTTCCTGATCGTAAAACACATTCAAACTTCAATTTACCATTTTAATTCAAATAAACTTTATTCCATTAGTTGGTCCCACCTAATAAAATACAATAAAGTTAATGCGCAGTTCTTGCGTAAAATTATATTACATTCGCACAAAAGAATTCGTAGAATAGATACAGAAGCAAAATAAAGTTCAAAGGCCAACCGGTCTTTTAGATTTTGTTTACCTCTTACGGGTTACATGCAATATCCATCAAGAAAATAAAATAATAACGGGGCGGTGGCGGTGGCGCGGCGCGCGCGTCAGTACGTCGGCTACAGTATGTCGTATTCCTGTTAGGCCCTCCGCGCATTAGGATACTAATGGCAAATTTGGATAAGGGCGTAGATTTTTCCACTTTGTAACATAGGATAACTTAGATACTTCTATGTAACAATAACTTAGAAGTGGAAATAACATATGGTCTTTGTAAAGCTGTATGCAAATCCAAATATTTTTAGCGTGAATTTTGTATAATAAGCTTGAAACACAAAAACCAAATCGAAACAGACGAGCTTATGAAGGGCACCAAATATGTTACATTCTTGAAAGAAATACTTTGACTATATGCTTATTTTTTTATTACCATTTCAGATATATAACTTAAACTATGCACAAAGTAAAGAAGGTATAAACATCACTAAGTCTTGATTAATAATGATAGTCTTATTGGAATTGTACAAATACCACGTGATTTACGTATCAGTCGGTGAGTGGCCAACACTGCTGAACTCATGCAGTGCTGATATGTATATATGAATTTTATAGTCCCCTTGCATATCGGATTAGACCTCAGGTTGTCCGTACACTGTGTTTTAAGTATCTATGTTCGGATCATAAAGGTTATACTTGAGTCTAAATCAGTGAATCTCAAGCAGTTTATCCTACAGATCCCTTGATAATGTGATAAAATTTGAAACTTCTTAATCGATCTTTATCAAATTCTGCATACTGTATGTACCTTGGTAGAATTTGAGGGATATAAATAAAATAAATCAGCATTTATTTATTTTCTTTGGAATTGGAATAGAGGATAAATCTTTGTATGAAAGTCAACGTGGGAGTCAAGTCGCGGGCGACCGCTACATACATGACAAATGTTTGTTTGGTGTTATCATTTTTTTTAATATATCATTGGGCAAAATACGAATACGTGTACGTGCACAAATTCTTTTCCTCTTTATTCACGTATAACTCTCGGTTAACATACTGTTTTGTTGACTCAGATAAGATTATTACTATATCCTAATCCGGATTGGCGATCGGCGACTTCAGTAGTCTAAAAAGTCTTACTCAAGAAATAATTTTACTGGACCGTGTTAAAGTTACATACTTTAGCAGCGTGATGTACGTAAGGCCTTAGAGTAGTTTCCCACTCGTGTTGAGCTCCTATTTGCAATAAACTAGTCCCGTGTGGTCCCACACTAAGAACAAGTTTCACAGACTTGTTTGCACTTGGAAATGTTAAAACTGAGACTTGCTTCGAAAACGGCGAGAATTTCTTTGGTTCCATGGTTTCATGCTAACTCTGAATTAGCTATAAAATCCTTTGAATTGAGCTCTCTGGAAGTAAGTATAAATCATGATTTTATATTGCTAGAAGTGGAACGGTTGTTACAGATATTGGATCAAATCTGTATCTGACCCAGAAAAGAGTTTCTAGTTTTAATATAAAATTTTGTATACTGTAACTTCGCTATTGTATATTTCAGTCGTAGATATATTTATTACCAGCTGTGCCCGCGCCTCAGTCCGCGTGGAGGTTTGCTAAGAACTTTTTTCTTTGTGAACCGATTAGAATTATACAAACACTAGTTATGAAGCCTAAAGTCATTTGCGATATCTGACAAAGGTGACTAAGTTGTAAGTGCGTAAACAAGTCTAAGATCCTATGTACACTTAGTTATGCAATAAAGAGTTTTGACTTTGGGCTTGACACAATATATCAGTGTAAACTGCATTCAAATCGGTTAAGCCGTTTCTGAAACTAGGGTGTACATAGACCTAGAAAAACAAGCAATTTGATACACTTACCTACGTTGTGTTCCTGCGAGTAAGTGACGTCACCAGATAGAAAGAAAGGAAGGAGTTTAGGCTGGCAACGGGTCGGCGATCCCTTGATGTTGCTGATCTCCAGGGGCGGTGGTGATTGCTCTATCATACCACCACAAATCTTCCATTAACCTAAACCTAAATTCGTTCCTGCAGAATCGGATCGGTATCATCTTTAGCTTAGGTGGTGAGGCTCGTATTTAGTTCACAAAATAAATAATAAAATGCTTGATGACGTGGTGGTCATCACATCACGCATAAATCTTTTTATAGAGAGAAGCACAGTAGAGATGAGACCACACAGATGAATCAGTACTAAATAATAAATTCGGTCCAGTTCAACGTATCTAAGTGTGGGTGTTGTGAATTTCATTAAAATATATTGTAAATACATATTGTAATGTAAATAGACACATTGCATTTATTTCAAATAATACTAAATTCAAATTGAAATGAATAATTCTAGAGTAATAATTTTTTGTCCACGTGGACGGGTCCAGAAGGCAAAAGAAAGATAGATAGACCTGGAGCTGGGTAGACGAGCTCAAAAAAAACAGCCTGCCCCAAGTGGATTCAAGTAGCCCGATCTAGAGAGGACTGGCTATCTTTGCAGGCCTTCACCTACAGAGGGGTTCTTTCAGACTAAATAATATCATCAGGTCACTTTAGTCTCCACTACAGGAGCACGACCCTCTCTCGTCCGTCTCAGACAGAAGGAGAAATTGGACTACCCTCCCCACGCTGGCCAGGTGGGTTGGAGAGGACCGACATCCACGGGAAGAGACTGAGTGATTCTATTCTAGTCTGCCGGAAACCACACGGCCGACTAAATAATAGAATAATAATATACGATTAATCAAAATTTATGTAAAAATCAAAACTGACAACTAAATTCAAAAACAAAACTTAAATAATAACATAAAACTATATAATACATGTAATTTAAAATTAACCTTAGCTTTGAAATCTGTAAGAAATAAAAAGGCTTTTTAATTTAATAATATCTTTTTTTCTCGAGTTGGTAATTTTTTGCGTAATATTTTATGAGACATATTTATTAAATGCACGTGTGATAAATTCGTTTCATCTACAAAAATCTTAACATTTTAGAAACTATGAACAACGACTTCATATAACAAACAAAACGTATGGAGTATGGCTGTTTATGCACAGTTCCTACGCGGCAAAGTTGACTAGGCTGTTGGGCTTTTTATGATAAAACAAATTATTCTATAGTGGACACCTATCTACATCCATTTTTCGATTCCATAAAAACCTATATTGTAAGTTTTATGACATGGAATGGTAAGCGGCTCACCACGATCTTTAGAGCTAAAGCCGACATCATCTGCTCGGCCGGTGCACCCTGCCGACCATCGAAAGAGGTTCTGGCGAAAGAGTATTTCCTCTTACGTTGTACCCTATCTGGGTACAACGTAAGAGGAAATACCTCCACCTCACAGAATACCGCCGGTTGCTTGTCTGCAATCCGATCGTTTGTAAGATCGTCATATTTTAGATTTCTTCATTAGTAGTATAGATTAATCATTATTTCCTCATTTATTAATATTGGATTTAATAACATAGAATAAAGCTGCGAAAAGAGAGTCGGCAAAGAAACTGACGAAAATAAATAAATTAACAAAATGTAAGAAATGATTTAGCAAAATACCTACACACTCGATATGCATAGCCATCCTTTGTCTAAAAATAAAATGAAGTGCCCACGAGACTTGAATAAAAACAACAACCGTCCAAGAGGCTTATTATGAAGGCAATATTCTGTTACGCGCGGTGAATTCATATTTACACGCAAAATGCCAGCTTCATAACTCTTGGCCACGTAAATTAGTGCAGCAGTAAATTATTTAGCCGTGTAATCACATAATTAGATCGACGAAAATGTAAACGAAAAATGTAAACTTGCGTTTGCATATTATTACTATGCGAGTAAACTTTATTATATTTTGAAATTATTTAGTTTTTATTTAGTTCATTTAAAATTTAGTTAAGTTATAAACGAAATCTAATTTATTCCATTGTTTGTTTGTTTGTATTATCTTTATTGTACACAATGAACATAAATATATACATAAACACTTAAAATATGGAGGTACAAAGGCGGGCTTATCTCTACAAGAGATCTCTACTAGAGCCTTTGAGTGTTGAAAAAAATTAGACTTAGGAAAAAAATTAAAAGCAAAACATAATAAATACACTTTGTTTTTATTGACCTTAATAACTAAGTTCTTAAACTAATTTAAGTACACCTAAGTAATTTTGAACATAAAAAAAAATATACGCGTCGACTTGAGAACCTCCTCCGTTTTTTCGTCGGTTAAAAATACCTTTAAATATAACATGAAATCTAAACATATCTTAGGAAAAAAAAAACAGACACACATTATATACGGATATAAATACACGGTATTTAGACACATAAACAAAAAAAAATACTATAAGGTCCATGAAACATGTTCATATTTAAATGAATCCACAGAAGTTGCAATTGTCACATGAGTGGGAAGTTGTCCAGGAATCTCCGATCCATTGCTGTATATTGTAGGTAATTTATTATATTAATATGTCTTACTAACGGCCGCCCGTGATTTCGTCAGCGTGGATTTCATAAAATAAACAATTATTAATAAATCTGCTTCCACTCGGTGTACTAAGATGAAACATCGATTTTTTTATATGTATATCAAACTTCAGCTAAGTTTCAGTGGTAATTATGTTTAGGTTTGCCAATAGGGAACCTGGCGCTCTACCGACTAAGCTGAAAGTGTTTATCACCAAATTATACTTAATGCCTATTTTCGGAATGAAAATATTCGATCTGAATCGGCTTCATCTTAGACGATTAGGATGAAATTTAATTTTAGATGTTAACTTTAATTAGCTTCAGCATTGTTACGTGATGCACATACAAACATAATAGACAGATCGTTATATAAACAAAAAGGAAATTATTATTATTATTTTTCTAAAATAATTATCCTCTATGGCGAAGACAAATTTATGTTATTCATATAGATAATACCTACATAACTAAATAATATATACCAAAGGGTCGCCGATCCGTGGCCAGCCTTTTAAGCGAAATAAAGACTCTGTTCTTGAAGGCTCCCATGTCGTAATTGTTCGGAAATACCGCTGAGGGAAGTTGACACAGTTTCACCGTTCATGGTATAAAATATCTATGTCTATAAAATGTCATAAGGTACGGAATCCGGTTAGCCTAGTGTCAACATAACAATAAAGATATGCAAAGTAATAATTAGTAAAATAAATAAAAAATAAGCTACATAAACATACTAAATACTTTATAAATTCAATCACTTAAATATTCTATAAATCGAGAACTAAAAGCGCCTACATAAAATATGTACTAATATTTGAACTAAAAATAGGAATTCCTTGTATTGAGACCTGATACGCCTTCATTTTGTATACTTTACATAAGCTCTCTTGAATAGACGACGTTTGTGGACACCGCTCGATGTAATCCGTACGGCAGACGACAATGGACGAAACATACTTTTCTTTATACTACATGAAATTCTACACTTCTATATGGCATTTATACTTCGCATTCAAAAGCTTTCATTCGCCTATAAATCTGTGAAGAGATATTTAACTTGCATTTATATTTACATTGTTATTTTTACATAACAAAATGCTATTATAGTTACCTAAAATATACGTACAAATAAATATACGTCTTGATCTGTTAAAAGGTATTACAGATAGTAAATTTAGATGGAAACTCGATTGTTCTTTTCGCAAAAGAAATTTTTGATTGCCCACTCATATTATATTTGGGCACTAGTAATATTTCTTATATTATATCGTCTTGTATTTTTATTTATATCTATATACCTATAAATCTGTGAAGAGATATTTAACTTGCATTTATATTTACATTGTTATTTTTACATAACAAAATGCTATTATAGTTACCTAAAATATACGTACAAATAAATATACGTCTTGATCTGTTAAAAGGTATTACAGATAGTAAATTTAGATGGAAACTCGATTGTTCTTTTCGCAAAAGAAATTTTTGATTGCCCACTCATATTATATTTGGGCACTAGTAATATTTCTTATATTATATCGTCTTGTATTTTTATTTTCTTTTTTTTTACATGAGAGGGGGAAAACGACCATGTGGGTCACCTGATGGAAAGCAATCACCACCGCCCATGGAGGTCAGCAATATAGGCGTCGCCGATTCGTTGCCAGCCTAAACTCCTTCCTTTCTTTCTTTCTAATGACCTCAATTACTCGCAGGAACACAACAACCCTCAAGGGAATTGTTATTTGGCTGCGGTATTCTGTGAGGCGGAGGTACTTCCCCAGTCGGGTAGCTTAAAAAATACGCTATGCCCTACCTCTCTTTTCGCTAGAGCCTCGTTTGTCAGTCAGCAGGGTGCACCAAGTGTAGGTGAGGTTGGCTTTGGTTCAAAGATGTTGATGAACCACTCGAAGCTCGATGGCGTCGTTGCTCGTGTCAGTCTAATCGAACACGCAAGTTAAGCAATGCCGACCGCAGCCAGTGGGTTTATTTAGAGATCCTTCGGATTCGGAGAGTACGTTAAACCGCCGGGTCCGACCGTTGTCATTATATCGCAGTCGTTAAGCTAAATCAGTGGCCTTTAGGCGGCTGAAACACTGCACACTGTGGAGTATGCTCTAAAACTCTTCGAAAGAGGGGAGACGCATATCCCAGCAGTAGAATGAATAATGACTAACGACGATAATGTTATTATTAAATACATCTTCGGTTTAATATATCTTTATTTTTCATTAAGACGTTTGCACATCGCTTACATGAAAAACTATAATTAAATTTAAAACTAAAGTTAATGTCCGATATCATTTTCTGTTATTGTTAAATGTTACACAAAATGTAGGTAGAATTTAGAAATAACTAATAGATCAACGCACGACAGGATCACTTGCACTAACTACGCGTAAGAAGCGAGCTCGATCGACCGTTGTATTAGGCGGTGGTCCAAGTTACGCCTTGATCCGTTAAATGTTTTAGGTAATCATTAAAACTCACTAGATAAAAACTCAGTTTGTTTTTTTAATGATCTTTTCGCATAAACAATTTGGTGCCCAAAAATATTATATTTTGCGCATTTGGGCACTAGTATTATTTTTTATTCTGTGATTTGGTTGCTTTTTTATACTATGTCGTGTAGTAGACAATCATATGGTCCTCCCGATGTCTCCTCCCCACCATGATCCCTCCCTACTCTGATCCCATGGCCTCTGAACATTGTGCTGGCCCATAATTAGTATGAAGAGAACTATGCTCGGCATTTTTCTAGAACCAAAGTTGTCGACTCTATACCTATAGCTCTCAGAGTTAGCAGGCTGAAGTGGCAGTGGGCCGGCCACATCTGCCGAGTGATGGCAGATAGGGAAGGCAAGTCCTAGAGTGGAGACCTCGTAAGAGGCGATGAAGGATTGCATATGGTGGGAGGCATTAGGGAAGGCCTATGACCAGCTGTGGATAGTACAGGCTGATGATGATGACGTATATTTTAGATTATTTACATATTGGTTCTGTACATTGTATATTTACTACAATTGCCTATTCGCATCACAGCTCGATTACAAATATAACCCGATTGTTCTCAATACAAATCGACTTACAATAACAATTCCCCTGAACTGGGCTCAAGCGAAAGGATTTTGTCATAAGCGGGATTTCAGGGAGGCGTTTCAATGCTCGAGGAATTTTACCTTTACTGAATAAAATTCCAGATGTTAATGTAACTTTGAAGCTTTTGATAATGCCTTACACCTTTTGTAACTTCTTTTTATAACGATACACCCGGCCCGCCTGAATATAAGAAATATACACGCGTTGGCACCCTCGATGCTGAGGCAGCATCTTCTCAACCTCGCCTGACCTTACTGACTCATCATCAGCCTTTACCTAACCACTGCTGGACATATGTCTTCCCTAATCCCTTCCACCATATGCGATCCACCGCTTTCCGTATCTACCCGCTTCCGGCCGTTTTCTTGAAGTCATCGGTCCATCTAGAGCCGCCGACGCGTCTCCACTCTAAGACTTTCCTCCCCCATCTTCCATCACTGACTCGCTAGATGTGGCCGGACCACTGTCACTTCATCCTGCTGACTCTGATAACTATGTCGACGACTTTGGTTCAACTATGTCGACGACTTTGGTTCTCCGTGGAATTTCTTCGTCTCGGATTCGGTCCCTTAGAGAAATGCCGAGCATAGCTCTCTCCATCGCTCACTGTGCAACTTTCAATTTATAGACCAGCCCAATGGTCAGATTCAAAGTTTCTGCACCGTAGGTCATGGCGGGGAGGATGCGCTGGTTGAAGACTTTGGTTTTTAAAGTTTGCTGTATTTGCGCTGTGAGGAAGTGCCGAAGTTTCCTGAATGCTGCCCAGTCTAGTCGAATACGCCTATCGATCTCTTTGTTGAATTTACCTCGGCCACGCTGTATCATTTGTTCGAAGTAGACTTTAATCTCACTTTAATTGCCGCATTTTTCAACAACCACCGGACTGGGGATAACGTATTCGTTACATTACTTTTGTCTCGTCCAAATTCATCGCCTTCGCCAGCCCCTCGGATCGAGAAGCGGCATTAAGATCGTTTAGCATCCGACTGAGATACAGCGATTCAGTCTTTATGGTCATATTAACTGAACTAACGTCATCGGTAAATCTAAGGTGTAAGATGTATTCTCCGTTGGCATTGATGTCCCGTGTATTCCAGTCCAACCGCCTGAATACGTCTTGCAGCGCAATGAAGATCAGAGATTATGGAGAGATTATATCTCTCTGTCGTACTCTCCGCGACAGCTGGATAGACTTAGACGGTTCACCCTGGACGCGAACAGTCATTGTCGCAGCATTATAAAGACTCACTCACAGGAACACAACTATCATCAATAGCATTGTTATTTGGCAGCGGTATTCTGTGAGTTGGATATACTTCACCAGTCGGTCTGGACATGTCTAACCATCCTTCGGCCTCTCGTTTGCTTAACGGCAAGCTTCTAAACAAGAGAAAAAAAATTCGTAGAGAACGAAAAAACTCAAAAGAGAGAGCTTTTTGGTGGGCGAACTACCGAGTACACCAATGAAGCGTGTTGAAACACCGAGCAAAAGTGTTTATTTACGCTGTGATGTTTAGATACATAACAGAGTTTTGTTTGACAACGCGTACATGACAATTATCCAACATAGCCAATCAAATCAACAAAAAAAAGTTAATATCCAACGTAGGATAGGCATTAATATTATCTCCCATGAGCGAAGCCGAGCGGATTGCTAGTAAATTAATTATATAAAAACTTAAATTAATCTGTTATTAATTAAAGTCTTTGTTCTCTCTCAAGTTTATTCTGTAATCTGTCTTACTTAAAGCTTTCTACTTCATTACGGTAACCATTTTGGAAACTAAATCATAGAGTAATTTAATAATGGCTATTTTATTATTCATTACCGTATATTTTATTGTATGGCATAAAAGCAGTGTGTCTATACTTAGAGGAAACACATGTTCTACATATTGTGACAGATTTTTACATGAAATTGATGGATATATAATTAGGACTATCGATGGTGACTCTACTGGAATTCGTTCCGTCTGATTATCAGAATTATAAGCTAACGAAATTAATCATATAGCCAGCGGGAAACTTTACTACGAAAGCAATCAAATTGAAATATAGTTACATTATTAGACCTATGTTATCTATATGCAAATTATACCCAAACAGACATAATTTTCATTCATTTCATTTTATATTTGATATAAAACCAACAGATCACGTTATAAAAAGAAATCATTCAGCGGGAAACTTAATACGTAACAGTCATTTGTTTAATCTTACTTTCTAGATGCCGCTATAACAAATACATATATAACGAAATCTTCTCTATTCCACTAAAATCTTTCTGTATATTTCATAATAATTACTTCCTTCTGCGACTAGGGTCCCTACCGATTAAGCTGAAGCCGATCCTGATGGATTATTTTGGTTCCAAAAATATGCTTTAGGTTAAAGTTAATGACAAACATCTTCATACTAGTCGGTAAAGCCCCAGGATTTCTATCAGCGAAGCTAAACGTAATTACCAGCACTCTAAGCTGAAATTTGATTTTCGCAATCAAAAGACCTGGTGGTAATCGGCTTCAGCTTCGGCAGTAGGGCTCCAAGTCCATCCAGCAACTTTTCCCATCATTGACAGAAGTGAAAACTTCATCTCTCGCTCCCTCCCTAGTGAGCTTTACCCGAACGAGCGTTACATAGTCGAGCGTGACGCGTTTCATACCCGTGCGTGATGATACAATCTAATTAATTGGCAACAAAATTAACTTTAAGAAGTTATCACTTCAAAAATGTAACAACCCAAATCGGCTCATCCGTAGAACAGAGTCCGATGTGATCATGGAACAAAAACGAGTTAAGCAAGCTAAACTAAATAAGGAATATGAATCCTTAAGATCTACGTTTTTAGAATTTTCTTATGTCGTTTATCTTCCGATATTTACAATCAAATACCGTTCAATCTGACATTAGCTCCCTATAAAATTTTGTCGGTATATATCTCAACATCTTCGATATGATATCGATATTAGTGTATCGATAGATATCACTGATATGGATAGACCGTATAATATCAACACTTACACAGTAACAGTTAGACAGATGAACAGTATCAAACAAGCAATACAAGAATGTTATTTTTACTCATTTATTAGCCCCAAAATAAACCTTAAAACGTTATCACTTCAAAAATGAAACAACCCAAATTGATTCATCCGTAGAAAAATGTCCTATGTGGTCACGGAAGAAAAACGTGTTAAGCTAGCTAGACTAAATAAGGAGTATGAATCCTTAACTACGTTTTTAGAATTTATCTTCCGTTATTTACAATCAAATTCCAGTCAATCTGACATTACACCCTATAAAAACACACGAAAGTGAACCACCAAAAATACAGATCGGAGTTTTTTCTACGGATGTGTCGAAATAATCAACGTTAATTTTAACGGTCTACATACAGCTTAAAATCTGTAATATGATACCGATATTAGTGTATCGATAAATGTCACTTATATCGATAGATCGTATAAAATAACAGTTACACAGTTACAGTTAGACAAATGAACAGCATTAAACAAGCAATACAAGAATGTTATTTTCACTAAAACATTATTTGTCGTCGGATAACACGCTTTAAACCGTTTCCACCCCATCGAGAGTTCGCCCGCGGCTTTCCGCGCTCGCATAAATATTTGATACCAAGCACGTTTGCGCGCCAGCCGCGATTTTACTTTATCACTGGTATGTTTGCGGCTTTATTTCCGACTGATGACTGCATGTTTACACACAATGTAACGAGAGCCCTATTTGTAAAGATATCGTTAAAAGATAGTGCCACTCGATATTAGAATAGCGTAGGTAGAGTATGTATCTGTATTGTGAATTAAGTTCTAACAAATTATATCTACATCACTTTAGGTGCGTTTCTGATTTTTTTATGTTAATATATATTTTCTATATCCGAGTTTTGGAATAATTAGTAAAGTAGTTATATTTTTTATTTTCTGTGTACATTAAAAAGTAACTTAGTTACATTTTTTTATACCACTAGGTGGCTAAAAAGCGTACGACTTGCCTAATGGTAAGCACTCGTCGCAGGCTATAGATTTATACGAAAAAAAAGTATTATTTGTAATATGGAAATTGGCAGCTGGTTTTATAGTAAATATTGTATGTATTTGACAAAGCGAGTGAAGCGAGCCAGTCTATTTAATAAATCGACTTTGACCGAAAAAATATTTTTGGTTTGCTTGTATGTTGTGTTTGAACCAGTAACTACTCCGATTTTGCTGTTTTTTTTTTCAACTTTGATGAAACTTGGTAAATAAGTAAATAATGCTCACGCGAGTTGCAGAGGAATTCGCTGGCGTTAGGTTTATTTAGCTCGAGTTCCTCCGTACTTTGGAGGGCACGTTAAGCCGTCCGTCCCGGATGTTCTCTTTAGATGGCAGTCGTTGAACCAAGTCAGTGGCCTTTAGACTTTAAAACACTGGCCCCGCCAAACCGAAGTTGAGCAGCGTGATGGAGTATGCTCTATCACGCTGCTCAACTGCGTTGATTGTTGCAAACATCATATTGAGTATCCCATCATCATCGGTGTGATGAATAGGTGTTGACTAGGGATGTTTTAGAGCTCCGTAACCGAAACCGATATAAAAGTATCGGAAAATTTCAAATAGAGGCGGAATCTAACTGAGACACTTTGATAGGTTTTCGCCGGCCAAGACGACATACTAACTGTGTCGCGACGCTTGCATTATATATCTACATAATTATTACATACTTCTCCATGTAAGATATGGAGAAGTATGTAATAATTATGTAGATAAATGATGCAAGCGTCCATGTAAGATATGGAGAAGAATGTAATACTTATGTAGATAAATGATGCAAGCGTCGCGACACAGTTAGTATGTCGTCTTGTAGTTAGTATCTATTCTTGTCACATTAAAATTACCTAAAAAAATGAAGGCCATATTATGACAGATGTATTCCACCAATTGACATTGAAGTAGTTATAGATGATATGATTTTTCCTTAGTTCAAAAGTTGCATCTCGTGATTTCCTGATTTTGGATTTAATTAAACCAGGTTTCTGTTTTTTTTTTTAACTAACCATGTCGCGACGCTTGCATCATTTATTTACATAATTATTACATACTTCTCCATATCTTACATCTATTCTTGGGAGATTAAAACTACCTAAAAAAATGAAGGCCATATTATGACAGATGTATTTCACCATTTGACATTGGAGGAGTTATAAATGATATAATATGATGATATTTTTAATTTGAATTGTATTCAATTTTTCTTTTTACAATTCCAAAAAAAAATGACATACGTATCTGAAACTATACGTAACCATCGGGTAATCGGAAATAATTTCACATCCGTAACCATAACCGAAACCGATATAATATTATTTACATATCCGTATCCGAATCCAAAATTTCATATCCATAACATCCCTGGTGTTGATGACGAGGTATCTCTTTTCGATGAACGAAATTAATAGAAGTAAAATTATAATTTGAACGTCCTTTAAAGAACTTTTTTTGCAAAACAGTTATGTCTGTGCGTAATTGTTATTTCTACTCCTTAACGGATATAGTCAATTAATAATATAAATCATCAACACGGTCAAACTACAAAATAATTGACGTCACAAAAAAAGTACAACTGCTAAAACTGCTCATTTTATAGACTTATGACTGACGAGCTTAATCATCAAGACATACTCCACGCCCCCTACTTAAACCACTCATAAATGATTAATGAGATCACGTACGAGCCATGACTGAAATATCGCAATGGATGACGAATATTATTAGTTGATAAGTGGTCCAATATAGAAGGTAATAAGACTACAATAGCCCATTATCGTTATCCTATATATTCAGGCCGTCCGTTCCCTGCCACAGCAGAACATCCAGTGACCCTTGACCTAGTGGCGAAGGGTGCCTTCCCCTCACCCCAGCCCTTTAGCACCCAAAAACACAACTATTGTTACTCGATGCGAAAACGAAACGTTCAATTTCGTAGTATTTTCTGGTTCAATTAAGATTCAAATTAGTAATGCGAAATCAGGAAAGACGCAATTATGTTTCGCTACTGTAATCATTTCATTGCGTTTTACTTCAAGTATTCCACTACTTTGTAACTTGAAGTTTGCATAACTTTTATTAACGATAACGTTTTTTTATATGTTCGTATTTACATCCATAGTATTTGTTTTTTCTTGGATAGATTCCTAGCATAGATTTTAATGTTGTACATATATTCTAGTTAATGTTGTTTCTTTGTTGTCTTGTGCTTGTATGTCCGAGGTGTCACATCTGGTCCTAACTGAAAATCAGTGCCGGGTCTGCTACAGACTTCGGTATATATGCTGAGTTGAGACCAATTTGCGACACCGCACAACACTGTATACTTTTTTTTTTCTTGTCTATTATTATTGTTTGATTGTTTGTGCCGATAATGTTGTGTAATGTGCAAATAATTGTTTTTGTTCTTCTTTGTTCATAATTTATATTATAATGTAATAATCTAATGAGATAAATGTCGCATAGGCGCGCGGAAAATGAAGCAGTGAAATTATAACAATTGTCGTAAATTTATAGTCATTATCATTTATTCACAATAATTCATAACATACGTTACAAGCACAACGGGGTATCGAATATCATCATCATCATCTAGAGAGTTACCTCTCTAGGTAGAGAGGAGACACGCCCACGCTTTGACGCCTCATACGCGGCGCTAAGACTTTCCTTCCCCATCTGCCATCGTTGACTCGGAAGATGTGGCCAGTACAGTCACTCCAGCTTCCATGACTCTGACAGCTATATCGCTTTGGTTCTTTGACGAAATTCTTGGTTCCTGATTCGACCCCTTAGAGGAAATGTCTAACATATTCAAGATTTAGACACGAAATTGTAGATGTTCAGATCTTTTTCATCTTATAAACTCATAGTAAAAGCTCATGAGGTATATTCAGAAACTAGTTATTAAGATGCGACAGTCAGGAATATGTCTTAACACACCAGACGTTTATTAAACATTATCATCGCAAGGGCTTACGGCATTTAGCGCGGAATTATGGCTCGGGCCCATACTCGTACTCTCTCTGTCTCGTGGAAAAGCATTTTCTATAATATACAATTTTCCTTCCAGTTAGACCAACTAGTCGTGCAGTAAGAAAACTGATCAAGGCCTTTTAACGAAAAAAAAACAACTAGCTGATGAGACAGATATTTTTAATTTTTAATATACAGCTAAAATTATATACTTGCATAAACTAAAAAAAATGTAATAATTAATTGAGTAAAATTTAACAATGAATCAACTCTTTATTCTGTTGTTGAACCAAAGGTACCGTTCTAACATTTATTCTTCACATTTGTTTTAACATCTAACATTTATTATTAACATTTGTTCTAACATCTATTAGTGCAAACTAATATTACATTTATATTATTTTGTATATTTTATATATTTTTTGGATATCTGATTTAAGTAAAACCGGCATAGTGCTTACAAAAGACAACACAAATATGCGTCTTTAAGATTGTTATTAATTTATGAATTTATTATTGTCATTAGGACTTGATTTTGTTATTCGGATTGATATTTGTCTGGAACAAAAGTTTCGCGCAAACGGCGCCTTGAATCAAAAAACAGTCTTCACACACTCGCAATATTTTTGAAAGACCTATCCAACGATACCCCACACTATAGTGTGTATCCTATAGGATAGACAAGGAAAAAAAATCTTCCCGTATTGTAGGGAAGATTTTATGTGAGAGAGATGCCCTAAAAATTCTTTAGCTATGTTTTATTTTACCATTTTATCGCCGTGATTTCTAATAACAATAGTCGCTGAGCTAAGCCGCGGACGGACAGTCACAAAGACAGACGGACTTGACGAAACTATAAGGGTTCATTGTTTACTACAGAGTCCAAAAAATGGGAACTAATGTAGTTTTGCGACAATGATGACTGCTTATCAGGTCGTATGCTTGTTTGCTAGTTTTTAGCATAATAGTAATTTTATTTCAAATAAACAACAAAGTATACGTCTCACTATTATTAAAAAAAAACACATTCTAAAATATTCTAAATCTGCATTCAAAATCCCTAATGTTAATTAAAAATGTATACTTAATAATTTTATCCTTGAATTGTCATCAATCATCATCAAACTTCTTATCTTATCTTATGTTATGTTGGTAATCTATCATATAAATAAATAAGTCCAACTTTGTAGCCTTAGTTTGTAGTCATTAAAGTTCAAATCATTTATGCACTACCACGGTCATGTTACTACAAAGTACTGATGAAGTAACTACGCCTTAAAAAGTAAATATTAGACGTACTAACTGAAAATGTTGCAGAGTTCCCGTAAACTGAAACTGGTTGGCAAACCGCACATTTTCCAGTGTAAATTTAGCTTCACGATATATTTGCTACACACTGTTTGCAATACATTTATTGTATTTTCTCAGCCAGTATTAGTCCTTGTTCATTTTTAAACAACTAACAAACTGGACTAACTTTAACCGGGGTTCATACCTCTTGTTGTTTGCTAAACGTACACATAATGCATAATCCTAACAATTTTGTTCTGGAGGTATCTGTTAGTAAAAACTTAACGTTGGAAAAGTGACTAGATTGTTTGGTTACATAGTCATTTTACAATTTAGTTTATATGAAGTCAAACCTTATTTTGAGTTTGTAAGGAACTTCCATAAGTTTAAGTAGAAGTTTTGATAAATCAAACATACATGCACATATCCTATACCGTCCGGGAATTTTGATATAGATTTTGATTACCATGAAGAGGCTCAATAAAAGTTGGTTTCATTCACCCACTATGTCAAATTTTATTTCATAGTTATATAAATAAGTGTTTATATGGCTCCGTGACTTAAAAGGCAATAAGGAAATCTTTTTGGATCACTTCGTTAACCGTTTATCTGTCAAGACCCTTTTTCTCAGGAGCGCGTAGAGCTGTCAAGTTGTTATTTCATCAGGGTAATATTAATATCAAATATTCAGATTTGCCATCCCTTGGAGCTGTGACAAAATTAAGTTTCTAAGTACAAAATCAAGTATATCCAGTGAGAATAATGAGGAAAAGAAGTTGAAAAAATGAAAGGAAGTTAAATCTACAAATGTAAGGAACAAATGTAAACGGAAGGTGCGAAGACAAAACAATAGACAAGATAAAAGGATAATGGACAAAAAATAGAAGTTAGTTGAAGTGGAAGTGAGAAATATAGCAAAGATAGCAATGGTAAGGAGAAGGGAGAGTTAGTAATGACTAACTAAGTATCAGAACACTCAATGGACTGTTCTGATACTTTGTATGTCTATGTCTTTACGATAAGTACTTAGTTATGCTGTGTGTGCACGTTATTTAGGTACTTTGTTCTCAAATGTTGTGCCCTTATGATTGCTACTTGTTGTGTATGCCAATAAATAAATATATTAAAGCACTGCCACACGATAGCACTGTATCACTACTTCTGTTTTACGTCTTCCTCTCTTAATGCGTTTTATTTAAAAATTCGTGGGACTGGCAACAAAAGCATAAAATGAACAATAGTCACTAAATCTATAATCCTATTTTAGCGCCCTAGGTTAATTGTCACCAATAAATATTACTCTTACTTACGTAAATCTATAAGTCTATTTCTAAGTAGAAAGTAAAAGCCTAAAAACAAAACAAAACATTCCCGAAAATCTTATTTAGCTGCCTCGTGAAGTCGCTACCAATTATTTAGACAGATTATAAAGTGTAGCACAATCCTGTGCACTTACAAATTAGGCACTACGAGCGCATTTCCGACCGTCAACAAAATTTCTCGGACTGGTGGCATTACGTGACCCGGATATAGATTCTCACTAGATAGGTACAGAAGAAGTACCTAAGTATTTTTGTTTTTTTCGGTTCTATCTACAATGGAAAAAAGGAATACTTATCGTCTCATCCTGAGGCCCTACCGCCGAAGCTGAAGCCGACCGATTACGATTGGATTTATTTATTGCGAAAACAGAACTACAGCTTAGATTGGTGGTAATTGTGTTAAGCTTAGCTGATAGAGACCCTAGACTCTACCGTCTGAGCTGAAGATCTTTGTCATTAACGTAAACATAAGACCTGTTTTTGGAATCAAAATATTTGATCCGAATCGGTTTCAACTTCGGCGCACGCTCCCGTCCCGTGTCACAGGCTCCAATCCAAACTGTACAAGATGAAGGCTTTAAATTTAAGATGTGTTGGTTAACTTGACAAAAAACACTGTGTAAAGATTAAGGATATTTCAAAAATTTAAAAAAATCAAAAATTTAACGAAGGGAACTTATGCTCTTGCTCTTTTTGTTTTTCATCGAAACAATTCCTAATCCTAAAGTAGGAAATTACTCAAACACCTCAATTTGTACAAGGATTTAATAAATACGCGGCTATCTTTTGAATAATGAAATACCGCATTCAGTTTCTTTGTATCTCGGTTGTCCCTCTTTCTTAGTTAATTAGACTTCATTATTTATTTTTCCGTGCTTGTTTTCATCGTTTCTTCAATTTGAACGAGAAAATAAAATGTTTTCTTGGGGTCTCTTTCATTGTCAAACTTATTTTTGTATGGCTTTGAACTCGTTAATAATTTACAAAAAGATTCTACGTAAAAAGTTTACTGTACAGTTATGTTACACTATTGTAGTAAAAAAGTACAATTACATTCTGTTATTAATAAAAACACTTGTACAATTATACTATCATTAGGCACAGGCCGACTGTGCAAATCTAGTGTAACATGTTGAATTGTTGACGTTGGGCTCTTGTAATTAGTAATGGTTTTCACAATGATAAGTTACACCCAATCTGATGTATAAAACCCATTATTCAAAATCGTGTCGCATCAAGCTCCGGCTTTTACCAATATTCAGGGAAGTTTCGAAATGCCTACATATTTATTGGAAACGTTTTATTTCATCAGGGTAATGTGTAAAGCGCAGGTCACATCGGGAACGAAACGAAGCTAAGTTCGTTTAGCTTCGCTCATATCGCAACCGCGTCTTATGATACTTTGGTTTACACAGCGAACTGCATGCTGAGTGCGAACTTTTTACGTATTCGTTTTCGATAAAGTTATTCGATTAACTTCATTTTGTGTGAAAGCAACAATTGCACCATCTATCGATATACAGTCGAAGTAGAGTCAATCTCATACTAAATCAAATTAGCGTTGTTGAAATCGATTACGTTAAAAATCTCGCACTAGGCATCCATAGCTTATAGAGCAAAGTGAAACGAAGTATGAAAGATGCGGCAGCAACACGAGCGAAGTTAAACGAACTTAGCTTCATTTCGCTTTTTTCCCGGTGTACCCTGCACTTAAGAAATAAAATCATGAATGCATCAACTTCAATACTCAAACGTGAAAGATGAAGTTGAAACTTTAAAAACAGCAGTAAACTTCCACATAACTGAAGAAGCGGTAATAGCGAGCAAATCAAAAAGAGTTGAACACAAAGTAGTGAGCACAAGTTGAAATGAAGTTAAAAACGGAACTAGCTCGGATTGAGTTGGAACATCGAGCGCCGGAAATCTATACTAATATTATAAAGCTGAAGAGTTTGTTTGTTTGTTTGTTTGTTTGTTTGTTTGAACGCGCTAATCTCAGGAACTACTGGTTCGAATTGAAAAATTCTTTTTGTGTTAGGTAGCCTATATTTCAAGGAAGGCTATAGGCTATATAGCATCACGCTACGACTCATAGGAGCGGAGCACCAGTGAAAAATAGGAAAAAAATATTCCTTTTGAGGGCTTACGTCGCGTGCGCTGCGTAAACGGTTGAAGTTACGCAAAAATCATGTATGACGGAATTATTCCTCTTTAAAAGTTCTAAAAAAAAGTCCGCGACAGCATATGTCTATCTTTTAAGATGAACTCACTATAACCTTTTTTTACCTACTTTCTCCTATTGATTACCATGAAAAAACGTTATAGTGTGTCAATCTTAAAAGATAGACATATACTGTCGCGGACTTTTTTTTAGAACTTTTAAAGAGGAACAATTCCGTCATACATGATTTATGTGTAACTTCAACCGTTTACGCTGCGCACGCGACATAAGCCCTAAAAAGGAATATTTTTTTCCTATTTTTCACCGGTGCTCCGCTCCGGTCGTAGCGTGATGTTATATAGCCTATAGCCTTCCTTGAAATATAGGCTAAGTATCTAACACTAAAATATTTTTTCAAGAGTAGTTCCTGAGATTAGCGCGTTCAACCAAACACACTCTTCAGCTTTATAATATTAGTATAGAATTAGATAGTATAGATTAATTTTATATATAAAACTAGCTGTTACCCGCGGCTTCGCCCGAGTGGTCCAGGGAAGCCTGCTGCCATTGATTTGTGTATATTTTTCTTTTGTTGTATTTTTTTTACTTCGTGGGATAAAAAGTAGTACCAGTATGTACAAATTTTAATGATGATTGGCTGCATAGTTAAGGCATGAAGAAATAACAAACAAACGAATTTACTTTAACACTTATAATATTTGTATGGATGGAACGCCCACACTCAAGATAAAATAATTGTTAACCACATAAATTTTTGCCCCGTTTATTTTTCCTTCGAATAAAATATTTTTCCTGGATAAAAAGTAACCTATGTCACTCTCCAGACCGGAAACTATCCCCTGTTAAAACATCACGTCAGTACTTAAGTTCCTTTCGACGTGATAGAAGGACAAATGATTACAAAGTTTATTTTTTCCCATGGGATTAAATTGTTTTGCCGGGATAAAAAGTAGCTTATGTCACTCTCTAGATTACCCTATTAAAAATTCATGTCTGTACTTAGGTTTCTTTTGACGTGAAAGAAGGACAAATGAACTTCATTTTTTAATAACGTACGTTTACGGTATGGAGAGTGGCATTGGCTACTTTTTATCCAGTAAAAACATCTTATTTCTACGGGAAAATACATACTTTGTAATCATTTGCCCTTCTTTTAAGTCGAAAGGAACCTAAGTACCGACATGATTTTTTTAACGGGATAGTTACGTAGTAGAGTACGGGCATGACTTTTTAAAATGGGGATAGTTTACTGTTTGGAAAGTGACATAGGCTACCTTTTAACGTACGTTTACGGTATGGAGAGTGGCATTGGCTACTTTTTTATTCGAAGGAAAAATAAAGAGGGCAAGCATTTATGTGGTTAACAATTATTATCTCTTGAGTGTGGGCGTTCCATCCATACAAATATTATAAGAGTTAAAGTAAATTCGTTTGTTTGTTATTTTTTCATGCCTTAACTATGCAGCCAATCATCATTAAAATTTGTACATACTGGTACTACTTTTTATCCCACGAAGTAAAAAAAAATACAACAAAAGAAAAATATACACAAATCAATGGCAGCAGGCTTACCTGGACCACGCGGGCGAAGCCGCGGGTAACAGCTAGTCTAGAATAAAGCTTACAAAAATACGAGCAACAATCGAATTTATTGACCATTTTACCCCGATAACTCTTTTAACAGAATGTGTAAAAGCATTTCAGGAATAAAAATATCAAACTGAAAGTTTTTGCTTTTAAAAATCCCTCAATTGAATCTGACTCAATGTGTTGGTGAAATGACGAAACTATTGTTGTTGAAGTATCCATTGTAGCGTCAAAGTGTGAACTGCGTAGCCTTTGGATTCTGCAAGGGCTGAATGTAGTTCGATAGTTAATACAAGATTGTTGCTTACTGTAAGCATTTCTTTTTGGTGGCAATTAATTAAAATAATAAATAAATATTCTTGGACGAATTACACACTACCAGTCCCGAACTAAGAAAAGCTTGTACTATGGGTACTAGATAACTGATATTATACTTTTTTTTTGTAAATACATACTCGTATAATAAGTACATAGAAAACACCTAGACCAGACAAACATACATGTTCATGCACACAAATATTTTGCTTGTGTGGGGATCCAACTCGCGACCCATGAGTCAAAGTGGACATGGATAGCCATTCAACCACCGGGGTCATCATTTTTTAATGTGAATTATCTTTTTTATATGAAAGTAATATGGTGGATGAGACTGGCATTTGACGTGGTAACGCATCGCCATGCTTTTCCACTGATAACTACTATTGAATCCGTTCCTTAAATTCCGAAGATATTATACTGACGGCTATCTTTCGGGTCAAGACAATTATTACAGTTCAAAAGTGGCTTTTGTGCAATAAAATTTTGCAATTCCATGGAACTCGATGGCGTCGTTGCGCGTATCAGTCTAATTGAAAACGCAAGTTAAGCAACGTCGACCGTAGCCTGTCCATGGATGGGCACGATCAGGCATCGGTTCCGGCTGTTGTCATTAGATGACAGTCGTTTCGCCAAGTCGGTGGGCTTTAGGCGACACTGAACTCCTGGAACACTGATCTCCGCCAACCCGCAGTTGAGCAGCGTGTTTGGGTATGCTCTAAATCCGTATCCCAGCAGTGGGAGGATTAAAGGTTGCTAATGATGAAAACAGGATACAAGTATCCTCTAAGTAGATTTTAGGCAAAGTAAGTTACAAACAGTTTGGCCGTGTGGTTTCCGGCAAACTAGAATAGAATCACTCCGTTTCTTCCCGTGGATGTCGTACAAGGCGACTAAGGGAAATAGATTATCAAATATCGATCAGGCCTCTCCAACCCGTTTGGCCAGCGTGGTGAGTGTAAGCCAAATCGTCCTTCCGTCTAGGAAGGACGAGAGAGGGTCGTGCTCCTGTAGTGGATACTAAAATGGGCCTGATGATGATGATGATGAAGTTACAAACAATGTTTTTGTATTTATGTTTATTTCCATCTTATACTCTACTAGCGGGCTCCAGATTAGCCTGGGCATAATCCGTTCTCCCTTAAGTATTTTTAATATACTCTCATTTACGTAACTTCTTCAAAATACTCGTAGTTTCAAGAAAAGACGTGCGGTTTTAATCTAAAATTAGATATTTTTTTTTTTATACCACCAGTGTGGAAAACAAGCATACGGCCCGCCTGATGGAAAGCAGTTACTAGCTTAGCCTATGAACGCCTGTAACACCAGAGGCATCACACGCGCGTTGCCGACCCTGTAAAAACCTCTTCACGCCTTTTTTGAAGAACCCCATGCTGTAGTCCCCTGAGAAAACCTCGACAGGCAGTTCATTCCACAGCTTGACAGTACGCGGGAGAAAACTTCTCTGGAACCGCACAGTACGTGACCACTTAGGCTCCAATGTGTGAGGATGAATTCCCGCGATGGCGAGCGGTGCGACTGTAGAAGGAGGCCGTTGGCATCATATCAAACAACTCCTCTGAACACACCCCATTGTACAGACGGTAGAACACACAAAGGGAGGCAAAATCTCTTCTCAGACTTAACGGTTCTAAACCGTCTGTTAGTTTGGGATCATCGACAATCCTCACAGCGCGCCTTTGAATCGAGTCACAAGGTGCAAGCTGGTATCTAGGCGCTCCCGCCCATAGATGACAACAGTACTCCATATGCGGCCGTACTTGAGCTTTGTAAAGCATAAGTCTCTGCCGCGGATTGAAGTACTGCTTCGCCCTGTTGAGCACACCTAGTTTCTTCGACGCCAGCTTGACCTTCCCCTCCAGGTGACAACGAAACTGGACATCGCTGGAGATTTCAACTCCAAGAATCCCAATGTTTTTGGCGATGGTAAGGGGTGTGTTTAGGAATTGAGGAGCCACAGCAAAAGGGGTTTTCTTAGCGGTGAACGCGCAGACTTGTGTCTTAGTGGGATTGAAATGAACCAGGTTCGTTCGCCCCCAATCGGACACACTATTCAGTGTGCTTTCGATCTTCGACACAAGCTGTTCGCGGCTCTCCTCCACCAGAGAGCGGGGAATATTAGCGCGGCCCGTATAATAAGCCTGTAATTCGATGGGTCCGATCTGTCACCCTTTTTGGGCACAGGGTGCACGTTCGCAGTCTTCCACGACGACGGTACCTGCCCGGTGGAATAAGAGAGCGCGAAATGGCGCGTAAGAACAGGACACAACTCAGGTGCACACAGCTTTAACACCACTGCCGGAATGCCATCTGGCCCACTCGACTAATGAACGTCAAGGGATAGCAATGCCCGCCGAACATCTCGTTGAGTAAATGAGATTTCCGGCATGGAATTACCACACCGCGGGATGGAAGGCGGTGCGGCGTCCCCGTCGTTCAAAGTCGAGTTTGAGGCAAAGAGATTCCCCAATAGATCGGCTTTCTCCTTTGCACTGTGGGCCAGACTACCATCCGGTTTTCGGAGTGGTGGAAAGGACGACTGACAAAAGTTGCCCTCGGCAGCCTTAGCAAGCGACCAAAAAGCACGGCTCCCAGATGGGTGCTTAGCTAGGCGCTCACCAATCCTGCCGATGAACTCAAACTTTGCCCTGGCAATTACTCTCTTACTGAACCTCGAGGCAGCATTGAACTCCCGTTTCAAGTCGGAAACACCAGGATCTCCATTAATACGAGCCGTGGTCCAAGCCTCATATGCAGCTTGCTTGCGAAATTTAGCTTCTCTGCAAGACCGATTAAACCACGGCCGCTTCTTAGCACCTGAAGTAGCCACCCGCCGGTTTGGAATAAATAATTCCATCCCAGCCAAAATCGTCTCCGCTACATCAGATGCACAGGTGTCTATATTTTCCGACCCGAAACAAAGCCCCCTCCACGGGTACGATGCGTAAAATTCACGCAGTCCATCCCAGTCTGCTGACTTATAGTGCCACATACGACGCCATCCGGTATACCGGGGTGGGTCAGGGCTTGCACATGGCACTTGGGTCCGGATGAGGCAGTGGTCCGACGAGCCAAGAGGCGCATCCACCGAGACTGTATACCCATCCGGATGTGTGGTCAGCAGAAGGTCCAGTAGAGAGCTAGTATGGTCCTCTATATCTGGTATTCTCGTTGGAGAATGCACCAGCTGTGAGAGACCATAGGCCAGAGCAAAATCATGAACAGACCTCCCCGCGAAGTCAGTGGACCGAGAGCTGAGCCACTCGGCATGGTGGGCATTGAAGTCTCCCAAAATCACTAACTCCGCGGAGGGGTACTTCTCAATGACTTTGTCAGTCGCCAATTGCAGGTGCTCGATCAACCGAGTTGTGTCTGCATCACCGCTATGAGACCTGTAAAGGCACGCGTAGATACGGGTGCGGCCGCCCTGATCCACGCGTACCCACAACACTGACAGGTCCCTGTCTTCAAGGCCGTGAAGACGTCGACAGCAAATATCGTCCCGGACGTACATACATACCCCGGCTCGACGTACAAAAGAATGTTCAAGTTTGTACCCGGGGTATAATAAGTAAGAAGTATCGGCCGGGCAAGATATTTGCGTCTCCGTTAAAAAAAGGAGGGTCGGCTTTGCAGTTTCGAGGTGCATTTATGTTTGTGTGAAGTCCTCTGACGTTACAAAAGTCCACGTCGAATGTGGATGAGGACGCCGCTGAAAAAACCTTCTTTTTTTTGTTCCTGGCCATTAAAAGGGGGTAAGAGGATTTTGAGAGAAGTTATTTCACTGACGGCGCGAGGGACAAGAAAAGCGCGGTGTCTACCCCCGCAGCACAGTGCAGGTAGTGCAGTTTGCAGGTAGGGCGGAAGGGCCCCCGGTCCCCCCCTGCTGCAGCAGCCGGGTCCACTCCGGTCTCCTCCTCAGGCACGACTACTACAACAGGGACTTTTCACAAGTTGGCGGTTCAGCCTCCCGGGGCGGAGATTAGGTGATCCCCGGGTTCGGGAACCCTACTAACCTGCGGGCGGCCAGCGGACAGCCGTTTCACCGGGTCTCCCTGACCGCCGCGCCAACACGCCGCGCCTACACCGCTAGCGGCGGTTCAACAGCCGCTGGTCCCTCTGCCGTCAGCATAACAACTCCTCTAAAACAGCCCTGGTGACCTAGCTAACTCGCAGGAACACGGCATAGCCATTATGGCTGCGGTTTTTTGCCAGGTGGAGGTACTTCCCCAGTCGGATGCTGGCCAAGCCTGGAGCGAAAGACCACACTATGCCCCTCCCCCATCTGACAAGTAAAAGAGAAGCACAGTGTGATCCTTCACTGCGTCCTACCTCTCTTTCGCCATCGCCTCGTTAGCTGGTCGGCAGGGTGCACCACGTGCAGGTGAGGTTGGCTTTAGCTCGAAAGATGTTGATGAGCTACTTACACCCCAAAATTCTTTAATCTTCATTAAATTCTAAAACCTTTAGAAGTTACAAGTACCTACATTGGAATTGGAAGTTTCCGGGTCGTAATTCACCAATTTCTTATAGATTTAAATGGTTTTCACACATATCCAAGCTACTGATCAACATAATATATCTCCGGGGTAGCCCGACATCAAGCATATTAGCTGATCTATTAAGTATGTTTTTGGAACTAGAGCATGGTTAGTTTATCAATGGTTTGAATGAGCTTTTTTAATCGTCTGGTGGCCAACCCTGAATTCGAAATAAGGTATTAAAAATTATGGTTCCCAAAATAACTCCGCGTGTATTGGTTTTAGAAGGTGGCAGCCTTATATACTTCATCGTCAACCCTTAGTCATACCACTATTGGGATACGGGTCTCCCCTCAATCGAAGGGTTTAGGGCCATACTCCACCACGTTACTCAGCTGCGGGTTGGCGGAGGCCAGTATTTTAAAGTTGCCTAAATGCCATTGACTTGGCTTAACGACTGTAATCTAATGACAGCCGGGACCGACGGTTTAACGTGCCGTCCGAATCACATAGGAGCTCGAGATAAATAAACCCATCCATGGACAAGCTACGGTTGACGTTGCTTTACTTGCGTGGTCGATTAGACTGACGCGCTCAATGACGCTATCGAGATCCTCACGCCATTGAGCTCCTCCAAAAAACGAAAAGGTATATAAACTTTATATACTATATATAACGAGTTACATACTATAGATAAGATATATATGGTAGGTATTTATATACCTACTCGATATTAATATCTATAAGTACGTATATATATCGTAAGAGTAGTACCTACTCGTTATATACTTAGCGAAGGTGCAAACAAACAAAATCCATAAACATACTAGTTATTACGATCCGGATATAAAATACTACAAGCGTAGCCAAAAATTACTACGGAACATAAATAACGTGGATTGTGGAACCTTTGTTTTATAGCTATTTTTGGAAATACGAGCTGCAAATCAACCTCGTTACTATAAATTCTAGCAGGGGCGAATAGATTTTCACCTGCAAATAGAGCTAGTTTTATGTCACAGTAATGCTATATTTGGCATAATGTTATGTTCCATAAAATTTTGCATATTGAAATTTATGCATAAAAGCAAAGTATTACGATCGTTTGACTTTTGGAATAAATGTCAGTTTATAAAATGCTAATGTTCAGTTACAGAATAGAGACGCAATGGAATTGACAATAATAATGTCAGATTACTTAGAGCTAATACGGTAACCAGTAAAGTTTCTAGGTTGCATTAGCTTTTAATATCTAGCCAAAAATCCATTAGGCAGTACTTAAATAAGTCTAAACTCGCGGATCGTGTACGGCCAGAAACATGATAGGGATTTTTTTAAGTATCCCCCGGTCCCAAGTGGAGGCGCGAACAACTTGTATTGGTAATCGAGAATGTTTCAGCTAAACTATCCAAATAGGGGATTGAACTTCGTCCAATATTTAACCCTACCAAGACACAGGACTGCGTTCACTGTTATGAAAGCCTTATTTGCTGTGATTTCACAAATACACGTCACATGCCTTACTGTCACCAAAAGTATCAGGGTTCTTAGCGTCGAGATCTCCAGCGACATCCATATCCGAAATCTTCTAGAAGGGAAGGTCAAATTGGCTCTAAAATCTGGATGTATTCAATAGATCGAAGAATAACTTCCACGCGCGACAAAGACTTGAAGATGCGCTTTGTACGGCGCAAGTGCGACTTCACATATATGTTCTCATACATGTTCTCTAGGCGGGAACACCTAAATACCAGCTCGCACCTCGTGTCTTGTTGCAAAGACCAGATCTAAGGATTGTAGACAATTACAAGCTCACAGTCTGTAGTAAAAGTTATGAAAAGCTACTTTACTATTATGATGCGGCCTCGCCTTCTGGCAAGCCCCAACGTCGTCCATTGTCTGTCTGTAGGAATGCTCTATATCCGGCATTGCTATGTGTGATGTGACAGACAGTCTTGAGGTGTAAATGGTATAACATCTTTGATTCTAAGCCAACCTTACCTGCGCGTGGTGCACCCTGCTGACTGACAAATGAAGCTCCAGAAAAAGAGAGCGTATTTACAAGCTGCCCGACTAGGGGAGTACCTCCACCTCACAGAAAACAGCAATCAGTAACAATTCCCTTGGAGGTTATTGTATCGCTGCGAGTAACTAAGATCTCCAGGAAGGACGGAGTTGTTATGTTGGCGGCGAGTTTGGCAGCATGCGAGCGACATTTCATATTGCGAACATTTAACCACTTCATAGCAGGTAGGCCGTATGGGTAGTATAACAACGACAAGTCGGTTACAATGCCGGGTTTTGGAAGCGATATTTCAATAGTTTCTTTTGGTTACGTAGTCTAAAACACCCTACAGTAAACTTATTAACATTTATAGATACGAGCCAATTTCCTAACTGCTAGTCTTTTGATGAGACTTAATCAGCAGTAATATTTGCATAGAAGAAGGAGAAAAATATATATATTCACATTACCAAACACTATAGGTACAAACAAGTCAAACAGTACAATATTATTAGGCCCTATGCATAAGCACCTTAATTTTTAGTCATAGGGTATAATAATACATGCCAATAATCATTAATAGGTATATTATGCAGGTGTTGATATAGAGCGTGTTGTCAATTTAAGGGATAATTGCGTCCACGCCTGCTGACCTGTAAAGCAAAGAGCTATTATATTCTCCACTCGGGACAAGGCTTAGGAACTAATTGATTACGCGTAAATGTTGTATACACAACAATATACAACATACTAATATGCATATACCTGGTATACATCTATATTTAAATAACTTTATACAGCATTGGTATATGATGTATAAACTTATTTAACATAGAAGATACAGCTATTATGTAGATTCATTATATTGATAAACGTTCTTGAGTCATCTAGTTTTTTTACCATGCCCAAGCAACCAATGTAAAACGGAAGAATTTATAGTCTACGGTAGTAGACTATAAATTCTTTCGAAGGAAGGAGTTGCTGCCGACGCAGCAACTCCTTTCTTTCTGGTGAACTCACTCACTCGCAGCGTTCAAGGGAATTGTTATTTGGCTGCAGTATTCTGTGAGGTGGAGGTACTTCCTCAGTCGGGTAGCTTGTAAATACGATGTACCCTTTCGCTTCGTCGGCAGGGTGTACACCCTGCCGACGAAGCTGTTGTGGAGGTGGGCTTTGGCACTAAAGATCGTGATGAGCCCACTTACACCCCAAAATTTACTTTTGTCCACTACATTTATAATACAATACAGACACTCTATTACTCGTACACCAATTTAATATTACAAAACAAATTATTATACTGAACGAAATCAAACGTATAGGAAAGTGGTCGTCGTCAAGCCTTACTCACCCCACTGCTAGGATACGGGTCTCCCCTTAACTGAAGGGGCCCAGAGCACACTCCACTACGCTCGAGTCAGTGGCCTTTAGGCGCTTTGAAAACACTTTTCAAAGCGCCTAAAGGCCACTGACTCGGCTTAACTACTCATCTAATGGCAACAACCGGGACCGACGGCTTAACGTGCCCTCCGAAGCATTTGCGCTTTGGAGAGCGCGTTAAGTTTAGTTAAATGGTTAAGGTCGAAGCTCGAGATAATATAAACCCATCCATGGACAGGCTACGGTGAACGTTGCTTGACTTGCATGTTCAATTAGACTGACACGGGCAACGCCGCCACCGAGGTCCTCATATATAGGAACGAGTATAGGAAAGTAAAGCGGTAAATTAATATCGTCTCGTTTAAATGATTTAAATGAAATATGACTCTTGAACGGGAAAATGATGGCCGCGTAATCGATCACATACCATTCATTATGTTTTTTTATATACCCTGCGCATGTTTGGATGGATATAAATATTTCATTATTGGGTGCAAATTGTGACAAGTAAAGGTGGTTGTTCACTGTATCAACTGAAAGACATTTTGTTTATGTTTACAGCTGACATTTTGTTTATGTTTACAGCATACGGCCCGCCTGATGTGAAGCGGTTACCATAGCCATATTAACGCTCGCATCATAAAATATCGCTCGCGCGCCGCCACCCCCGCTTCCATCGCAGCATCTCCTTCCTTTCTGGTGACCTCACTCACTCGCAGGAACACAACAGCCCACCTCCAACCTCCACCTCCTCCTCTACCTCCACCACCTCACTCACTCAAGGGAACCGTTATTTGGCTGCGGTATTCTGTGAGGTGGAGGTACATTCCCCAGTCGGGTAGCTTACAATTACACTCTCTATCTCTCTTTTCGCCAGAGCTTCGTTTGTCAGTCAGCAGGGTGCACCGCGTGCCGGTGAAGTTGACTTTGGTTCAAAGATGTTGATAAATCACTTATACACCACAATAATAGTACGACAGAGATAGGAGGTGCCTAAGGTGTGCTTGAGGTGGTTTAATGTTACGACGAGATTGTATTTGTATTTAATGTAACGATATTGTTAAAACTTGGCAATTAAAAGAGTCGGCCTTGAGTTGCTTGCCAGTTCTTCTCAAGAAGCCCTGTCGCCGGAACTGGCACAAAAATTCACTTTCACATTCAAGATAGTGTGATGAAAGTGAATCTAAGCTCTGCGGATTTAGAGTAGTAATGATTTAGATACATGTTCTTATATTTAATCTCTATGACGTTTCTTTATAAAGTCTAAGGAATAAAGATATTTTAATTTGATTTGAGATGTGAGTGATGGGTGTGACATCTTTTTGCGTAACTAAAAAGTTACACGAAAAGATGTTCTCAACAGTGGAAGAATGACATCGCAACCCTGCACGTGTGGTTCTGTGACGGACGGTGTGTGTGTGTATTTTCTGCGCTTTCTCTACTACAATTTGCTGCTACTGCGCGTGTGAGATCGGCTGATTATTGTCAGTATCGGTGTAGGTGCTATCATTTAATGAAAGATACCTATTATTGGTATCAGCAAAAATAGAGACAACGCAAATAATGATTAAACACAACTGAATTAAAACAATAGCTAATTAATGCAGTTAAGTGAAAGGATTGACCTCTTCGTCCACTTTCGTAGCTAAGTTTCATAACTATCTACGACCGAATTTTATCCGCTTTTTCATAACCAGCTATTACATATATAAGATTATGTTATCAATAACCCCACAGGATTCTCAAAAACCTTGATAGAACCGAAATGTATCCGAAACTTAACAGGTTCAATGTGGTTTGACTCAGGTTAGAGTAGTTTAACGAAGTGTGATAAGGGTCTTTAGAATTCCATGAAGGAGACCCCTGACATATCGGGGGTTTCATTCATGGATGTAATATATGGATATAATATAATCGTGGACATAATGAGCATACTCATTAATCTTAAATTATTAGACCAAGGCCAGTAAGAACTAAAAAAATTAAATAACCATTATCAAAAGAAGCACAGTTATTAACACTTTTCATCGTTTTGATGAGAAATGTTGAAAACTGTGTTGAAAATACGTGAAATGTCAGCGATAAAAAGCAGTTCTCACTTAGTTAAATGCAGTTTAATGCAAAATGAAAAAGGGAGTTATGTAAAAGAAAAATATCACGACATTCAGTAGTAAAGCATTAACCACCCTTGTGGCTAATTTGCCATAATGAATAAAGCGCAAGCCGGCTGCAATACGGCAATTTTCCCGGACCCCAACCATCACGGATTTATTATTCTGCCACTTCGTAATTACGACTTGTCAGCAGATGCTTAAGGACTCACTTGAATAGAGGTAGACGAGGTTAAGGAGGTTGTCTAGTGTTATATGACGCTGAATAGTTGAGTTTTAGGAGCTCATAAAATGAGTCGTGTCAGATGTGTTAAACTGGAATAGAAAAGACGTAAATAAAAATCAGTACGTACTTATTCGAATATTATTGTACTGGATTGTTTTATATATCAGCTGTCTTGTCTTAATACAGCCTAAGGATACTGTTGTATTAAGAAAAGACACCTGAAACGTATAAGATGCATAAAATAATAGGTATCTGTTTTCAGTAGGTACCTATTATTTTCATATATCAATGAAATAAGTATACAAAATGACTAATGACATTCATGAGTTATATGTATATACCTATATATTTTTTGACGACATTTCGATTTCATGCATACCGCTCGCCTACTTTGATAAATTAGTAGACTTTAAAACACGTTCCGATAATTTCTATACTTTGTGCATTTTTACTATTTATTATATTTTTGTATAAGACAGCAACGGTTTTGCGTATGATTGAAATGAAAGCCATATTGTGGAATAAAACGATTTTCTTTCCTTGCAAACGGAGGGAAACTGTCCCCGCAGCTAAACAGTGAAACAATAGGGTCCAAAAATGTTATAAATCTGACTGGACTACAGTGAGCGACTGCCCTAAAGGCATCATGCTATCGAATAAACCAACAGCGGCTACATGTGGCCAATTTGCCGTTATGAATAAATCGTGGACCGGCGGCATTGCGAACCGGCAATTTTCCGGGTCTGACCATTCTGGCTTTATTATTTCGCCACTTCATATTTCGGATGTTTATTAATGATTTTGTAATTGGCGACTGTCGCCAGCACCCGTGTATACGAGCCCTATTACAACGGGCAAAAATGTCAGATTAATAGTACAGTTCCGAATTGTAGAATAGTTTCCGCAGTTCCGTTGTTCGTGTTTCGACTGTGTTTGCAGAATTCCAACACGATAATGCTAGTTTCAAACCAGTTTAGAACGTAGTTACATTTTAATTATTCAATTTATTAATGCTGTTTACCAATAGAGGTTATCAATATGGATGTTTCATAAATAATATGGCTACCGACCTGTCCCCGTTTCACACAGGTAACTCCTGAGGGCACTGATTAATTATCTATAGCCAGATAATTTCTGATAGATGGATTAAAACTAGTTATATTGTGCTAAACATAACGTTATCGCGTACTTTTTAAAAACTTTTAAGAGGAATTTGTCATACAATATCCTTGTGTAACTTCGATCAAAAATACCTGAGGCCCTACCGCTTAAGCTGAAGCCGATTACGATCGGTTTTTTTTTATTGCGAAAATCTAATTTCACATTAAATTTGTGCTAATTGCATAGTATAAATAAATAGTCTAATAGTAAAAAATTTAGTCTATAGGGACAGAGGCGCTCTACTGAGGATAAACTGAAGATATTTCAAAAAATTTAAACAGAAGTCTGATTTTTGCAATCAAAAAATCCGATTTGATTCGGCTTCAACTTAGGCGGTAGGCCCCGTGGTTGTAATGTAACGTATTTAAGACAAGCTCGGTGGCGTAGCGGTCAATGACGCGGCTTCTACACCAACGCTCGTGGGTTCGATTCGAACATGTCTGTTTGTCTTAGTCTGGGTGTTTTCTACGTATGATAAGTATGTATTTACAAAAAAAAATGTATTTACGTATGTTTATCAGTTGTCTAGTACCCATAACACAAGCTTCGCTTACTTTGGGGCTAGATGGCACTGTGTAATTTGTCTAACAATATTTATTTATTTATCCAGCGCACGCCACGGTTCTCTAATGAGACGATTCTTAACGATTTAATTCACAAACATCATCAAACCGGTAGTTTATTTCCAAAAAACAATAGCCTATGCACCAAAGAGATAGATCCCAACTTCTAGATAATCTCCTCATTCTATACAGACAATTCGACATTACATTTTGTAATACTCTTGGGTAAAATTTAAAAACATCAGGTTTTTTTTTTGGGGGTATATTATCACAGCCAGTGCAAAATGGAACCCCTGGTGCTGTCATCCGCATAACAATGAAAGTTATCAATTGATATGTTATCCGTTGATAACATTCATAATATTGATATGCAGCAGGAACAGCGTCAGGGACATTACAGAGCCCTGCGGGATTAATGTCCATGATGTCGCAGTAACTACCATCAATCCACAGCCTTTATGCTTTTACTGGACAAGAAACTAGCAACCCATTTGCTCAAACCCCTAGGCAGACCGTATGATTTAATTGTTTAATAATAATGCAATTTCTTAACGAGCAACAGAAGAAGTTATGGCAAGCGTCCTTCCCTCTTCTGCAATAGTGTTAAATTTAGTGTCTTAGTGTTAAATCCAGCAAAATCATCCTCATAACCCATTTATTCTTTAACACATTTTACAATAGTTATAATGCCTGCAGAGACCTGCTCCTGGGTATATTGTTCCATTGATATATCCTGGAGCGGTTCACAACATTACATCAAACTTCTCTAAGGGGCCTCTACGCGTTGGATCCATATCCCCGAACACGCCATTCAAATGATCGGGCTTGACCGGGTCGGATTTACTATTTATTATTTATTCTCAGAGAGAAGAGGAATTATCTAGGTATCGAAATATTATTACTGTGGTACCCTATTACAAATTATATAAACACTAGTTAATAAGTCAATTATAATACCAAACGTACTATAATACATACAAATGTAGTATATCATAACTTGATGTCGTATCCTAAATAATGGTTTAAGTTTTACGAGGGCCGGCCTAAACAAACATCATCGATATTGGCCCTTTCTGCTTTATAGACTTTCGACCCGGGCACCGACCGTTGCTCGTCCACCGCATCGGCAACATGGAAATGATATTGATTCAAAGATGTGTCTAGAGAATAAAGATAGATAGGATATACTCGTGTGTGCTCTAGAATCGACAGTAAAACTTTTCCATTATAAATATTTTTTTGAAAATGGAAAAATATTTATAATATTCTATCAAGTTGGCCAAGACAACTAAAATTTAAATAATACATAATAACTTTTCCATTTTTCTAATCCGTAGACTACCAAACATGGCCGTACACAGTGTTTTCGTCAACAATTCGTGTGGTCTATTATACTTATTACCTATTATTTCACAAAATACGTACCTATATATCTTTTTAATAACTAATCCAAATTTCTTCGAACCTCAAAGCTAAAAATCATGTTGCCTATATTTTGATTTATTTTATCACTTGACTTGTTAGGCGTTTTGCACCACACTGTTATTTTCTTTGATATGTCATTTTATTTAAAATATATAATCTACCAAAACCCCAAGAAATGGCTGTTGTTTTGTTTCGAAATATGTTGTCAATATTAGTATATTTGTACACTAATGTGTCGTTGCATTGGCATCGTGGATTGGGGCGCGCGTGCGATATTTCATGTTGCGAGCGTCGATATGGCTACGGTAACCTCTTTACATCAAATGAGCCTGAGTATGCTTAATTGCCACTCGACGTAGTTTAAAAAATATATTTGTATTTTTAAAGCAAAACATATCGACACAATTATGATTCTCTGTATGTCAAGAGCTTTTTTTGTCGAATACGATTCTGATTTTGTTGGAGATACTATTGATATGCCTAATATCTCGGTACTATATCACCTAGTTTCATCTTAATCAAAGTATTTGAATACACACTTGAGTACGAGTCGTAAATCGTAACGTAACCTATCTACCTCTTTCCACTCGACAAGTCTTTTGATTCAAAGATGTTGTACGCTCTACTTATGGACCGAAAGGTAACCGTAAGAAATGTGTTTACGACGGCTGCTTCACAACTCTTTATCTAACATTGTAGACTTGCTTTGTTCATTTCAATTCAATTTAACCCGTATTATTATTTTGTTCATATGATTTATTATTACTTTAATTTGATTTTATCGACTACTATCTGATATGCACAACTTCGTCTGCGTGTGAGAGAGATAGTAAAGCGTAGAATTATTATTAAAAAGGTATAGTGAGCCAATCTTTAATATTGGCTCACTATACCTTTTTAATAATAGACTAGATAGATAGGCATAATATGCTATCGCGGATTTTTTTAGAACTTTTTAAGAGGAACAATTCCGTAAATGTACACAACGAGAGCCCTCGAAAGGACAATTTTTTTCCCGTTTTGGCAACATTTTTCATTGATGGATGTTCCGGTCCTATTGGTCATAGTGTGATATTTGCCTATAGCCTTTTTTTGATAAATGGGCTATCCAACAATAAGAGATTTTTTCAATTCGAATCACAGTAGTTCATGAGATAAACACGAGCGCGAGGTTATGCTCTAAACCCCTTCGATTGAGGGGAGGCCTGTATCCCAGCTGTGGGATGAATATGGGTTGACGACCAAAATTACAAAGACAGATCGACGGATTCAAGACGGGTTCTAAATAATTGATATAATACTACATGATGATATAAATACATTTTTTTAATACATACATATAATAATACATAGAAAACATATAAAAATACATAAAAAGACCAAGACAAACAAACATGTTCATGCACATAAATATTTGCCTTGTGCGGCGATCGAACCCGCGACCTCGGAGTCAAATGGCTATTGCTAGATAAGTCACCAAGATCTATTCCGATTCGACCACCGAGATCGTCATTTATGAAAACTTTTAAAATTTCTTTCGGATTTTTATACCAACATTTTAAAAGCCAGAGAAGCCAATCTTGTTGTACCCGCGATAATGGAATCGCCCAAAACAAAAATGATATATAATGTAATAGTAATAGAAAGAGTATATAAAAAAACGGAGGTTAATGTTTTCAAACCTCCCTCCAAGTCACTTACCAACGGCTTATTGAACGATAATAATTGAACGAATGGTTTTTGATATCAATTAGCATATAAGTCTTGATACATGTTTCTATTTTTTCACACAAAAAACATATTTGCATGTATAATTTTGTCCATTGTCCATTTGCATACAGTGCAGACCTAACACGACCGTCATTCTGCATGTTAGAGAGTGCGAGCGAAACAGAAAATATTTTTCTATTGCCCCGTGTTCTCGTTACACCTACGTATTTAATCTTTATGAGATGTGTTTAATGTTTAATTACATTAAAGCTCGACATTTGAGCAATAGAAATGTATTTTGCTAATCCTTTTCAAGAGCTATTTATAGAGCGAGGTTTTCTTAGGAGACTACAGCATAGGGTTCATCAAAAAGGGCGTAAAGGGGTTTTTACAGGGTCGGCAACGCGCGTGTGATGCCCCTGGTGTTACAGGCGTTCATAGGCTACAGTAACTACTTCCCATCATGCGGGCCGTATGCTTGTTTCTTTTGTTTGTTGGAGCAAATATTTGTTTCACATGCAAATGCTTTGAGTCCTAGAGGTTAGATTATTAGAGCGATAGCATAAGGTAGGTGTATAAATTATCGTTTGAACAATGAATAAGGCAGGACTTGACAATCTAATAGCCCTTGGATCATAATTGAGATAACCCTCTTATCTGCAAGTGTCAACTTCGTGGACGAACTAGAAAGCCAAGATGCCTGTACATTGCATATACTTCCGTTACAACACTTACTGAGAATTTTATCGTTTACTTATGCCAATGATTTTCAAAGTGTGAGTCGCGACCTCAGAAGGTCTTCTAGCCTGACAAGGGGTTTTGGAAAGGTCGCGAAGCTGTAAAAAAAGAGCGTTCAATTAAAATATTTTTATTAAGAAAATTTTCATTTCGGAACATTTCGCAATTGACAGCTATGTTAGATACTTTATTATTTATTATATTAACCGATATCTAACTATGTATTATTTATTATATAACCACTATTTTCTAGTATGTCACAGTAGAGGCATTTGTTAACAAGAAAAAACAAAAAATATTTTTCAACATGTTCTTAGTGGTTGTTTTAAAATAGATCTAAAACGTTTACCTATGTTTCTCTCATTAAGTCCTTTTATTTGATACCCATATCATAGGGGGTAAAATGAAAATTATATATCGCCATTTTGTGGCGGCTGACATATAAAATTAAGAAATGGCGGCATTTAGGTAATCGTGTATTGTTATGCGAACCGAACGAAAAACTAGTTTTCTAATTCCGACTCTGTACTTGATGGCATGATAACTTCTTATTGAATAAAAAATGCACAGCATCTTGAGTTAAAAGCAATCTGGTCAACTGGCAACCTAAAGGCTCAAATCTCCTTTGGATCAGTAGTACCATTGACTAGTTCCACTTGCAAATTAAATTGAACCCACTTTACAATGACTGATTGAGCTGAAATTTGGCACATTCGTTTAGTTTCCGTGACAGTCCACAATTACCGTTTTATCTCGCCATCGTCGCCATGTCATGTCGCCATTTTTAATCCAATATGGCCGCCGCTACAAAATGGCGATTTATAATTTCCACTTTATACCCCTATGATATCTAATGAAAGGGCCTGATGAGGGATACACAGTAAGTATTAACATTTTAATCCTTTTTTTTTTTATTACTAAGTAATAAAATAATGCTTTTAATAAAAAAAGAGGAGCACGATGGCATCGTTGCGCGTATCAGTCTAATACTAGCCTCCGCCAACTCGCGAACGAGCAGCGTGGTACGAGTACGCTCTAAACTGTCTAAACCCTTCGATTGAAGGTAGACCCGCATTCCAGCAATGGGATGAATAAGGATTGAAGACGAATAAATGCTTGTAACAAAAAAAAAATGTTTTGTTCATTCTTATTATAAATTAATCTTTGTTACATCCCTTGATAGAATGTGTATCAGCGTCACACAATAACGATAAATTGGCAAGATGGTGTTTTACCAAAATTTTATGGAACCTCTTTGCGAGAATAAAACGGGTAATCTTTATGACTGCGACCTCCATAGTAACGGATTATAAACCATAAAACCGCGGCCCCAATTCCAATTCTCATTTTTCCAAATAGATTTAATATGAGCAGGAAATATTAAATTAAAAATACAATATGCCTTACTCTCTTTATATTGCGATGTTAAATATTGCGTTTAATATAGCAATATAAAGGGAGTAAGGCATATTATATTGTATTACTATACAAAGCCCAGGTTAGGCCTCGTATGGAATACTGTTCACATCTCTGGGCGGGTGCGACCCAGTACTTACTTGCTCCATTAGACCGCATACAACGAAGAGCTGTTCGAAACGTCGGTGACCTAATGATCTCTAATCGGCTGGAGTCACTCTCTATACGAAGACATGTTGCATCTCTTTGCGTGATATAAATTATACCTCGGGAAGTGTTAGGTCTGAGCTATTTGATTTGATACCTGCCGCAGAGTTCCACTATCGTACTACTCGCCAAAAATTAAAATGCCACCCATATCATCTAGATTTTAGACAATTGGCGATCTACCACAGTACGTTTTTTAAGACTTGACTGTTCTTGGAGGATCACATGTCGTATTTATTTGGGAATACTGCTGCTGGAAGTAGATTTCACAATTTCACAGTTCGTGGTAGTATAATCTACCACGAATTTTCCACTAAAAGGCTGTATTTCTATGCTCGGTGGTGATTGCTTTCTATCAGGTGATCCACATGCTCTCTTGCCATCTCTCATATACGATATAAAGGTTTTTTTTTATCTGATATAAAAAAACCTTTATATCGAGATTGCTTATGGGTATTACTGTTAGAAAATGTGTGTTATCATTAACATACATTTATACATCATACGTGTTAATTAACTATATATAATTGACATGTATACATTAACAGCAGCGTGAGAGAACCCTAAAAATAATTGTTTTACATACTTATGCAGTACAGAAATTTATAAAATAAAAATATGCCACAAACTTTCAATGCAATATAAAATAAAACAATAGCCAAATAAAATTTCGTGTAGCTGACTAAGTTTATTTCCGAATAAAACCGCTTGCAGGATGGACTGCTCTCCGCCGAACAAAACAAAAGCAAATGTTTTCTGTAACCGGTGTCCATTGCTCAATCCGATGGTAAAATGGCCTCTGTGTATTACATGACGATTTATTTTATGCAGATTCCGATCATAGTTCGTTACACGCAGATTTATTGACACATTTCTATATTCATTTATTCTTTTGCAGGTAAACCATTTTTGCTGCATATTATTTGGCGAACGAGTGAGTATAACGTTTATTTCAAAGCGAATAATATTTATTATTATTTGAAAGTGTATATTTATTGAAAAGCCATCAAAAATATGCGCATGCTAATGCAGTGATCTATCAGGCAATGATGCTATTGAAGATCAAAATCAAGAAATAAACACCTTTCTGCAATCGGGTAAAACCTACGTCTAGCCACAAAAACTAAAACAATAATTATTATCCTAGCCTCTTTAGGTTCCCTAAAGAAATATAAAAACCTAGAACTTGTTCATTATACTGTACTGCAAGTGGTGCACCCTGCTGCTTAACTAGCGACGCCGACGCTTTGGCAATTGAGAGGTAGGGCACAGTTTATCTATATGAGTGAGATGGCGACGTATGAGCAATATTTCATGTTGCGAGCGTTTATTTGGCTACTGTAACCGCTTCACATCAGGCAGGCCGTATACTTGTCTGCCATTCGATGAAATATAAAAAAAAATATTATTTCAAATGATTGATGTATTATGTAAGTCAGTGTTTTTCAAAAAGTTTGAAAAACATTGATGAAAATCATTGTATTAATACCTCAATGTTCCAAAATTACACTGGGAAACGTCCACTTGACATCAAACCAATAAAGCAAAATAATGTTGTCGTGATGTGATTGACAGAAGACAAGTCGTCGTCCGTCTTCAAATACAATGGTGAATCGTGAGGTCATTGCTACTTGTACCATCCTACACACGACATGCTTTACTACCCGGTGACTTGACTTTATTCGTGTTAATAGTCTTTAGGTATTGCCATTATGAATAAGAAAACTGTTTTGCATTATAACAAAATAATTATTGCGTTGGATAAAACACAGTGTTGAGTGAAGAAGCTATTTATGATTTCTACCTTAATTTTAAGGGTGCCGTGCCCAAAAGGTAAAACGGACCCTGTTACTAAGGGTCCGCTGTCCGTCCGTCCGTCCATCCGTCCGTACGTCCGTCCGTCCGTCCGTCCGTTCGTCCGTCTGTCACCAGGCTGTATCTCATGAACCGGGATAGTTAGACAGTTGAATTTTTCACAGATGATGTATTTCTGTTACCGCTATAACAACAAATACTAAAAACTAGAATAAAATTATATTTAAGGGGGCTCCCATACAGCAAACGTGATTTTTTGCTCGCAATTGATAACGGTAATAGGTAGACACTTGAAATACTCACATAATATTTAGTTTTATATTCACTTTAAAAATAAATAATTAAATTAAAACAAAAAAAAATATTTAAGGGGAACTCCCATACAACAAACGTGATATTTTTTTTGCCGTTTTTATAGATAATCGTAATAAACCGTACGGAACCCTTCGTGTGCGAGTCCGACTCGCACTTGGCCGATTTATTATTTATTTATTAAACTTCATACACAATAAAAAATGTACATAGGCGGAATTAATGCTATACAAGCATTCTCTACCAGTCAATCTTAGAGTGAGGCAGAGATAATGTTAAACAAACGTAAATATTAACAAAAATAAAACAAGAACAAAATGTTACAGATATTACATATATTATACACTAGCTGATGCCCGCGACTTCGTTCGCGTGGACTTTATGATTTCGGCGTATTAATACAAATACGAACTAATGTAGATACATAAGAAAATATTTGTTATACGTTAAAAGTCAATATATATTTTTTTGTTTAACATATACACCATAGTTTAAAAAATAAAATTAAGGGAGTCTTTCCTTCGGGAGCTAATATGAACGGACCTGAAGCGTCAATAACTCTCGAGAAAGTCACGTAAAGTTGGCCATGCGAAAAACAACCAGTCCTAAGCTTGTCACCAGCGAATTTTAGTGATTTTTTTATTGTCATAGGTCACAGACAACTGCGTACGTTTAAAATTAAAATGGATTTTTTTTTGGAGAAGAGTGGTAAATCTGGTATACGCGGAATAAATACAGTTTCATCGGCACCACTCCCAGTGAGAATATCAGCTTCAATTATATTGCGCTGCCATTGACTTTACTTCAGAAAGGAGATCTTCCCCAAATTTTAATAATATTCTTGAAAACTCTTGGGCACGTAAAGTTCTATCTACAGCTTCTAGTGCCTTACTGTTAGCCATTTCGCATTCATCTCAAACGATTAGACAGCAATCCTGAAACACCTTCGCTTTGTCACAGTTTTGTGTCACAGAGCATGTCGGTGTTTCAATTCTGTTTAAATCGAGTAGGATTATGGGCCCACCACACATTCCCACCACTGTGTCTCCTGTGTAGCCAGGATTAACAGCGGCGACCGCCAAAAAAGGCAATGAACAATGAAGTCCATTGCAGTCCCGGGGGTAAAACTACGGCTGTCTTGGAACTCACAACGAATTTAATCAGAAGAAATTAGTAGGAGTAGGAAGCTTTTGGAATTTGACTTCCCCTCTTAGCAATGTGAGAGACAGCAATATGGCAAATAAGGCATTAAAAGCCTAAAGAGATGGCTAGTCAAATGAAGCTCAACTGACGTGCACCACGGATTTTAAGTTTCTAACACTATTGGGGACCTAAAACATTGAGTTGTTACCTAACACATCGATTCCAATAATATGAATTGCAAAATCGTCTGAACGCTTGGTAATTCTCCCTTGTTGCTACCAAATCTGAATAGTATACTACCCCGGATGCAACTTGCAATGAATTCAACATGTCATCCCGCTCCCGCCGCCAAAGATCACACTCCCAGAGAACATGGTGTGCTGTTTGATCGAATTCAGAATTAGCAGTAGAACATTCGCATAAGGGCGACGGCACTAATTTAAACGAAAAGAGTTTTGCCTTAAAATTGCCATGTCCAGTTAAAAATTGCGCAACGGGGTGGTCGACTTCTAACCACTTTTTCTTTAATCTATCTCTTACCGATTGAAAGAACAGATACAAGTGGCGTCCTTTGGTAGAAGTTTCCCACCTTTCCTGCCATTCAGACAGCAATGTTTCAAATACTTCATTAATAGGTTTAAACAGTCTAACTATTTTTTCACGATCACGAGTTTTTAAGAAATCAGGGACCATATTTTTAGATGTATAGTACATTGAAGCGCGGCGTTGTACTTCTAAGTCTACTGGTAACACACCTGCTAGCACGGGTATTGCCTCGGTGCTTACAGTTCTATACGACTTACATAAAAATATCAGAGCAAGGCGCTGGCTTTGAAGCAATTAAAATCGAGTAGGATATTGAACATTGTATTTGCGTCCTTCCGCCTAGTAGTAACGTGGCTTCAATACCTGACGATGCTGCTGAGATCTTATTTTGGCGCCTGATTTCAGCGTGGATTGCTCTCGTCAGGTATGTTTTTCCAGTCCCTCCTGGAGCAATTAAGAAAAACAGTTTCCCCTCGTTGCTTAAAACACTTTCCACCACCAAATCAAATAAACTCTAATCTTGCTACATAGCGTCCCACAAATGCACGTATTCTTCTGGTTTGTGCGAATATATACCAATCGTTCCATTTCAATTTTAGCGTACACGTCTATAATAAACTGACTAAATAGACCACGTTACCCTTGTAAATAAAATAAAACGATTGCGTCTAACTTGTAGCAGGTAAGAATAAAAGTAGCACCCCGCGGTTTTTTTTTTACAATACATTCAATATTTTGTTAATCTATTTATTGTAATCTATGTATTGTAATAAATAGATTTAAAAAAATTATAAAAACACGCTATAATAGCAAATAGAACTAAAAAAGTTACTTAAAAACTTTTTTAGTTCTATTGGCTATTATAGCGTGTCTTTTTACTTTTTTTAAAAACTATAATTTATTGTAAACACGTGTTGTTTATGCAAATAAATTTAACTTTGTTCTGCATCAGGTGTTCCAAATCTTGGATTTTTATACCTCAACCAAAAAAGCTCATCAGATTGAACAACTTTTGCTAAGGCGTCATTTTTATATTTCTTATAGTTTACCTGAACCATTAAGGTTCTGCATCAGGTGTTCCAAATCTTGGATTTTTATACCTCAACAGAAAATGCACATCAGGCTGGACAACTTTTGCTAAGGCGTCATTTTTATATTTCTTATAGTTTACCTGAACCATTATTGTTCTGCATCAGGTGTTCCAAATCTTGGATTTTTATACCTCAACAGAAAATGCTCATCAGGCTGAACAACTTTTGCTAAGGCGTAATTTTTATATTTCTTATAGTTTACCTGAACCATTATTGTTCTGCATCAGGTGATCCAAATCTTGGATTTTTATACCTCAACAGAAAATGCTCATCAAGCTGAAAACTTTTGCTAAGGTGTCATTTTTATATTTCTTATAGTTTACCTGAACCATTAAGGTTCTGCATCAGGTGTTCCAAATCTTGGATTTTTATACCTCAACAGAAAATGCTCATCAGGCTGAACAACTTTTGCTAATGCGTCATTTTTATAATTCTTATAGTTTTCCTGAACCATTATGGTGCTGCATCAGGTGTTCCACTTTCCAAAATAAATTATACCCTATATTTTGCCCAGGCTTAACAGCTATATAACAAAAAAAGTTTCATTCGAATCCGTCCAGTACTTCCAGAGATTAGCGTGTACAAACAGACATACAGACATACAGACAAACAGATAAACAGACAAACAGACAAACAGACAGACATTTTTTTTTAAATTCTTACTCTATTACTATATCTCCATCGCCTCCAATTGTTTTTTTGTAAATATATTCAATGTACAGACACATTATTTTTACTGTTTTATTATATGTATAGATAATCTACTATATAAAAATAAGTCGGGTTTTCCTTCCTGACGCTATAACTCCAGAACGCACGAACCGATTTCCACGGTTTTGCATTCGTTGGAAAGGTCTCGGGCTCCGTGAGGTTTATAGCAAAGAAAATTCTGGAAAAATTTGAAAAGAAAAGCGGGAAAATCTTTTTTCACATACAGCGCCATCTCTAAGGAAATGGATGGAAACGAAAAGATTGAGCCACAGCGAAGCGTGGTCGGGCCGCTAGTATATTATAGGGATACTAAGCCAAAATACATATACGCGTACTTAAATGCATAGATTTTGATTTTAGATATACATAAAATACATATCAATGGAATTAAAAACTTACAGACTTTTTTTTTTTTTAATTTATTTTATGAACCACAAACAGGTTTACAATACATATTGTTTTGTGATAATATTAAATGACAAACTCATTATAAACCAAACATAATGGCACAGTTTTAAAAGCATACAGTTGGGTATCGAAGGTACTTGCGCAGAGCAAGGGAGGGGAACCCGCGGAGAAGCGGGCGGTGCGGTCAGCGTCCCACAAACAAGCGTAGTTTGTGGGAGCCACCGTGAAAGGCAGTCACGTGCGCGTACTGAGTGTTTTAAACGTTTTTTTTTTTACGTTCAGTGATTCCTATTTAATATAATGGTGCATACAAATTGTTCTGTATACGGTTGTAACTCGATGTCGAAACACATCAAGAATTTAAAATTTCATAGATTTCCTTGTGACGCAAGGTAAGTTTTTTTCTATAATTTCGTAATAACCTACCTACTTTGTATTTGTTGAAATGTATGTAGCTATATTGTTGGTGAAGTGCAAGGTACTCCAACTATAAGTATACAACAAATAACCGAATTCTTGTGCTCCAACGACAGATGACTAAATAGTTAAGTACTTCGTAACTCGAACTCCAACCTAGCGGGGTTTTCAAGAGTAAATATGTAGGTATATGTATTCTTTACGGCTCATGCTCTTGCCCAAAGTGTAATTATTATGTTTACAACTTCTTAATAGTTGGGATGTCGGACACAGAAGGAGTAGGTATTTGTCTAATATCCAACTGTTATGATTTTATTTAAACCGACAGAAAAAGACAAGGTTCTATATTCAAGATTTCTGGGCAAAGATATTAATTACTACGTATGGCTGTGCCATTTCTAACATAAAATTTGTCTCTGCGACTATATGCACGTGCTGTGTGTGGGACGAACCTATGTGTATGTTTATGTCACGTAAATGTTCACTATAAACAAATGGGACACCAATTTGAACTTACACTCTCATATTTATTATTTTCGTTGTCGAAAAGCCAAATGACTCATCGGTTCGTGACAAATTATCTCTAGTAGTTAATATCTTTGTTTCAGGGCTAGTTTATATTTTTTAATTTTTTTAAGCAATCACGTTTTTTGATAATTTTTATTTACTTTTTTATTTTACACTTTTTAATTATTATTATTTACAGTAATTTTTGCTATCCAGTCATTGCATTTTGGGTATTGATATTCCTAGTTTCTATTATTAAGTAATTAATTGGCTATTTTCCAATGTTTAAAAATTGTACAAATAAATTAACAATATCGTAAAATACACAAAACTATAAAGATCTGCAAACTTTCATTCTAATATCTTCAGTCAGACTTTTTTTAGCGTCGATCAAAGTTTGGCGGGAAAGTCCATTTTAAAAGTATGAAATTATTAAAAAATAATATTTCCATTGGAGTAGCAATAAAAAATGCTATAACTTTTATTATGATAATAATTACATAAACGTAATATTTAACATAGCTGTCGTACAAATTTCTGATTTGATGCATATAAAATACAAAACTGTGACGTCATAATTCGGTAGTCTTTTGTATGGAGCGTTTTGGGGCAGTCTAAAAATTGTGATTTTCAAATTAATATATCTCGAGAGATTTTTGTGCTATCGAAGTAATTCTTTCACCTATGGTTATATTATGGAGACGTCCCTACATATCAAACAGAAAAAAATGTTAGTCAAATAGCCAATTGTTTGGTACCTACATCAACTTGACTGGCACAAGAAATCCGCTATTTTTTTTTTAAATTTTGATATTTTCAGTGACACTGGCGCAATAAAGACGAATTTTACAACTAATCAAAATTGGTTCAGCCGTTTATTAGTTACGAATGAACATAGCTTCAGCGATGCGAAATTCATTCTTCAAGTTGAAATAAAGGCTGAATCTTACTGGGTGCGGAATTCTGTGTAGTGGAGGGACTTCCCCTGTCGAGCACCTTAAAAAATACGCTATGCCTTACCTCTTTTTTCGCCAGAGCCTCGTTTGTCAGTCAGCAGGGTGTACCACGTGCAGGTGAGGTTGTATTGTTCCCGATAGGTTTGTTATAAGTGTTATAACCTTGAAACCTGATCGTGTTCAAAGTCCATTACGTGGCCTTTCTCACAAGTGCAAACACGACTTTGATACGATTTTCCATCATGGAATGCCAGTGCCTATCTTCCGGCTTCATCATCAGATCTTGAAATCTAATCATGGTGAAAGTTCATTACAAGACTTTTCTAAGAAATCCAAAAGCAGCTAGATACGATGTTCTATAATGAAGTTCCAGTTCATATCTTCCGGCTCCATCAGATCAGTTCGACAGTGCCATATTATTGTATTGTCATCAGAACTATATACAGCTGTCAATTTTCATTACGCTCTTCGAAGAGTCGATAGTTGGAAGATGTACCCGATCAGCCCCCCTAGTCAAGTGTAATTCGTAGCGTAACGAACGTTAGATAGATCACGTGACATTTGTCAATTCGAACATTTTATTATGAGCTCCCCAGTTCAAATTAGCGATCGCTACGCTTTTCTATTTCGCAAACTGCGAACCTCTCGCCGTCGCTAACCTTCTCCATTGCACCTTATCAGTAAAATAAACCTATGTTTTATCTCAAATAACACTATTTTAGAAACAAAAAAATAACTATGATATTTACGCGGCAAAAATCGCAACGCTAAATACGCTAATGAGTTTTGACAGCGTCAGCTACATACACGATGGGCGTCTGAAGTAAGGTAAAGACACCAAAACACAGGATAAAATATCTGTTATTTTCCAGAAGGTCGTGTAAATCTTCGCAATATCAGTGTTGCACGATATTTATTTTAGACTATTATTATTATTGTTTATATTTTCGGCCAACTTGTCAGTATTATTGTGATTGTATTGGAATAAAAGCGTGGGGCGATTTGTGCCATATTTTACTTTTCTTTTTAAGCACCCCACGCTTTTATTACAATACAATCACAATATTTTGTTTGTCTATTTATTGTTATTTAAGTTGCTTGATATATAAAAAAATATGGCACAAAGCAAAGCGCCACACGCTTTTTTCACAGTAATGCTAGTATTTTTTACTCATTATTTTCTGCTTCTATTAGGAATTATTTTTCAGTTTTTAGTTTGATGTACTATGAAAGCGCCCAAGAGGTCGCCGATCCATTGCCAGCCTATACGCCTTCCTTGCTTTCTTTCTGGTCTTTTTTTTTTTTTTTTTTTTTTTTTATACTACGTTGGGTGGCAGACAAGCATACGGCCCGCCTGATGTGAAGCGGTTACCGTAGCCATATTAACGCTCGCAACATAAAATATCGCTCGCGCGCCGCCACCCCCGCTGCCATCGCAGCATCTCCTTCCTTTCTGGTGACCTCACTCACTCGCAGGAACACAACAGCTCTCAAGGGAACCGTTATTTGGCTGCGGTATTCTGTAAGGTGGAGGTACATTCCCCAGTCGGGTAGCTTACAATTACGCTCCCTACCTCTCTTTTCGCCAGAGCTTCGTTTGTCAGTCAGCAGGGTGCACCGCGTGCAGGTGAAGTTGGCTTTGGTTCAAAGATGTTGATGAACCACTTACACCCCAAAATTACACCACCCTGCGAGTGGTGACCTCACTCACTCGCAGGTACACAACAACCCTCAAGGGAACTTTTATTTATACTTTCCCAGTCGAGCACCTTAAAAAATACGCTATGCCCTACCTCTTTTTTCGCCAGAGCCTCGTTTGTCAGTCATTACGTGGCCTTTCTCACAAGTGCAAACACGACTATTATACGATTTTCCATCATGAAATGCCAGTGCCTATCTTCCGGCTTCATCATCAGACCTTGAAACCTAATCGTGGTGAAAGTTCATTACAAGACTTTTCTAAGAAATCCAAAAACAGCTATGATACGATATTCCATCATGAAGTTCCAGTTCATATCTTCCGGCTCCATCATCAGATCAGTTCGACAGTACCATATTATTGTATTGTCATCAGAACTACATACATCTGCCAATTTTCATTATACGTTACGATCCTTGGAAGATTAGTTACCTTAGATTCCATTACATAGTTAGTTACATACAGGTCGACCTAATAAAAGCGCGTTACAAATAGCCGAATTTCATCTGCGATGGACTGCTATGCCTTGTTTGTAATTACTTAATAGGTAGATGGCGCCACACTCACGCAGTAAAATATAAATTGCAAAAATTCGTCACCCACACAAACCTTCCTGGTAGCTCAGTTGGAAGAGCACTCGACCGGTCATCGAGAGGTCGTTGGTTCATATCGCACCTAGGCGGGGAGGTGAATTAATCCATTTTTTTTTTATTTATATATTAGATGCCCAATAATCCGCAAGGGCCTTACCTGAACAGATGTAGATGTCTCTTAATCTGTAGTCCTAATCACCACTTAAAACATCGCTTAAACAGCACAATGGGTCCAAACCGCCTTGGAGCGGTGATGTTCAACGATTTTATCACACGTCTGGCAAATTATCTCGAGATGTATCGTTGAGTGGCTCATAAAGACCCACTACACTTATATTAGGGTGATATCAATGATCTTTGTCATGCAAAACGACCTTCTACGTTCATATTAAGGGACTGGAGAGAAAAAAAAATCCTTTTCGTAATGTTTACAGTTATGAGCTTTCCGCCCGTAACTTCGCCTGTGTTTATATTAAGTTTATATTTACTAGTAAATATAAACTACGCCCTGGCTTGGCTCGTGTAATATAAATATAAAATGTATACACACTTAATTGTCGACTTCGGTGGTCTAATGGTTAACAATGGCCACTTTGACTCAGAGGTTGCGGGCTCGATCCCCACACAAGACAAATATTTGTATGCATGAACATGTCTGTTTGTCTTGGTCTTGGTGTTTTCTATGTATTATATGAATGTATTTACAAAAAAAAAATGTATTTAAGTATAATTTCAGTTATGTAGTACACGAAGTGCAAGTTTTGCTTAGTTTGGGATAGATGGACGTCTGTACTTCGTCCAGGAATATTTATTTATTTATTATTATCGTTATATGTAATATTTATATTATCATACATGGGCGGTTAATATTATGCGGGCTGAAGGGTTTTATTATAAACCTTCCGAAAGACATTCTTTAATTGGTAGTGAAGAACGCATCAAAGTCCAACGCGTTGTTTATGAAGAGTTAGTGGATAAACAGACAGATAGACGTGGAAAGATACTTGTATACGATATATAGATTACTAGCGACCCGCCTCGGTTTATCCCATGTGGTATTTTCCCCGTTTTTGCAACATTTTTCATTAATGCCCCGCTCCTATTGGTCGTACCGCCTATTATTATATATAGCTATATTATAATAATATATATATCGCCTATAGCGATTCAAACTAGTAGTTGCTAAGATTAATGCGTTAAACCAAACAAACTCTTCACTAATATTAGTATAGGTTACTGAAATAATATACTGCGTAGGTACGAGAAAGTGTAGCTTCCTCAAGGCGAATGAATTATTATAACCGACTCAATAGTTTCATTCTATACGTATTACAAACAACAAACAAATCTTTGCTCTATCTATCTATAGATAGAGGACACACACGGTACAGATACTATCGGTCAAATTACTTCCGTTTAGGACACGAGTTGGTATTGCAAATGTTACAGAGTAGATTTTATTTTTATTCAGAGTGTGTTTGTAAACAACACCTTTAATGCCTCGCGTGCCATCGTCCCATGGTGGGTACAGCGTTGGTATAGCGCCTGGTACAACGCTATTCACGTAAAATTCACGGCATGCGAAAGGTTACTGCAAGTTTGAATTTGAAAAGGCAACCGTGACCTGACTGATCTATCAACGCACAGTTCAAACCACTAGACGGATCCGGGGCCCTACCGCCGAAGCTGAAGCCGATTACCTTCGGATTTTTTGAATGCAAACCTGGCACTACTGCCTAGATTGTTGGTTCGATTGTATCTTCAGCTTAGTTGGAAGAAACCCTAGAGTTCAACCAACTAAACTGAAGATGTTTGTCATTAACTTTAACCTAAGACCAAGTTTTGGAATAAAAAAATCCGATGGTAATCGGCTTTAGCTTCGGCGGTAGCCCCTCTGGTTGAAATTTGGCGTACAGGTAGCTATTATGACGTAGGCATCCCCTAAGATTTTTTGAAAAAAACAGCAGGATACCCGCGTACGAAGCCGTGAGCGCAAGCTTGTTATACAATACTTTGAAGCTAGTTAGGTACTTAAATAATTACATTTGCCAGGGTATCTGGTTCATAAATTCAAATGTAGCTCGGCTTTTATAGCCGAGCTACATCCGCGACGTTTGCGAGGCGAGGAGAACCAGATACGAGTTTTATTCTCTACGAAAAATATTGGTCACAAATAAGTGAAAAATAGTTCGAATTTCCATACACCTCGCAGTAGATGTAACTCTAGCTCACAAAGTATGAATTTCTAGCCAATTTATTTAGTTGGAGACGAACGCACGCGAGTGTGCCTGTGGATATATCAAAACAAACTTGCATGTTGGTCTAAAAAGTCAATGACGTCAGGAACTTATCGAATGCACAACGGCATGACGTCATGCTCTCTTTTTTTACAAGCTTTTTTACAAGCTTTTATTTACTTTCACCTGTCCCGTTGTCTGTAATCAAATCTTGCAACTTAAATTTGATCCACTTCCCGGTTTCCGATTGAGCTGAAATTTAGAATGCATGTATAAATCGGATGACAATGCAATGTTATTGTGACATAGAGCTGATCTGATAATGGAGCTGGAAGGTGGCCATAGGAACTCCGTAATTAAATGATGCAACCCTATCGAGTTTGAGCTCATTAGATTCGTCTTGACAAGTACTTTGATACTATATGGTAACCAGGGTCTGATGATGGAGCCGGAAGGTGGCCATAGGAACTCCGTAATTAAACGATACAACCCTATCGAGTTTGAGCTCATTGGATTAGTCTTGACGAGTACTTTGATACTATATGGTAACCAGGGTCTGATGATGGAGCCGGAAGGTGGCCATAGGAACTCCGTAATTAAACGATGCAACCCTATCGAGTTTGAGCTCATTGGATTAGTCTTGACGAGTACTTTGATACTATATGGTAACCAGGGTCTGATGATGGAGCCGGAAGGTGGCCATAGGAACTCCGTAATTAAACGATGCCACCCTATCGAGTTTGAGCTCATTGGATTAGTCTTGACGAGTACTTTGATACTATATGGTAACCAGGGTCTGATGTTGGAGTTGGAAGGTGGCCATAGGAACTCCGTAATTAAACGACGCAACCCCATCGAGTTTGGGCTCATTGGATTAGTCTTGACGAGTACTTTGATACTATATGGTAACCAGGGTCTGATGTTGGAGTTGGAAGGTGGCCATAGGAACTCCGTAATTAAACGACGCAACCCCATCGAGTTTGGGCTCATTGGATTAGTCTTGACGAGTACTTTGATACTATATGGTAACCAGGGTCTGATGTTGGAGCCGGAAGGTGGCCATAGGAACTCCGTAATTAAAGGGAACTACTGTAGATCATGCTGTTATTTATCTAGGCTCCAAATTGTTCGCTGCTGGTCAAGCTTATGTAGCTTTAAGCCGAGTTAGGTCTTTAGCAGGTCTTCAAATCGAAGAACTTGACTGCTCCAAGTTGACGTCGAAGAAACCTTGTAATGTTGATGCATTAAAAGAAATGGATAGAATGAGAAACGTTACAAATAACTAACAAGTGATTACATAATTTCAACATTATTGATATTTAAATCAGTACATATTACATATCATGTGAACGAACTACGGACTTCATAACGGAATAACGCTGCTACGCGCTGCGAACTACGTCGTAGTAAATCTCGAATTAAAAATAGAGGTACTAAAAAGTTAAAAATAAAATTAAAGAAAAAAAAACCTTTTTAAAAACAAGCTTTTATTATTTGTTTATAAAATGAACTAAAAAGTTAAAAATAAATTAACTCTAAAAAGAAATATAACACTTTGTAACTTGATTGTAACCTTTAACGACAAATAAGCGTCTTCGTCTAGGACAAAATAATTCCATATTGTACAAATTTATTTAATTTTAACACTAAAACTTTTCACCATACATAATTATTCAATCTCGTCCCCCCTCTTTATCATAGTCCCCATTTATAAATGAAAGCGTGTTACATTTAATACAACACAACATTTTCCTCAAGCTATCACAATGTAACACGCTTTCATTTATAAATGGGGACTATGATAAAGAGGGGGGACGAGATTGAATAATTATGTATGGTGAAAAGTTTTAGTGTTAAAATTAAATAAATTTGTACAATATGGAATTATTTTGTCCTAGACGAAGACGCTTATTTGTCGTTAAAGGTTACAATCAAGTTACAAAGTGTTATATTTCTTTTTAGAGTTAATTTATTTTTAACTTTTTAGTTCATTTTATAAACAAATAATAAAAGCTTGTTTTTAAAAAGGTTTTTTTTTTCTTTAATTTTATTACGTAGTACCACAGTGTAGTACTATTACTTATGCTGTACTAATAATTTCATGGACCGAGGGAGGAGGGTGTGAGCATTAATTTTCAAATGCACAAGAAATATGTAAACACCAAATTACCTAACATACTGATGTACTGTAGTACTCTGGTACTATTTTTTCAAATAAAACTAAATCTTTTCGAAAAACTAATATACATTGACTTTACAAATTTTACACATTTAATACTACAGGGTCATATGTCGTACGCCCGCGAGCCCCGCGCTCTAAATTATTTTGATTCTTCTTTTTTTTGTAGACTGTCTTATTTTTTTTATTTACTTCCAAAAATATTTCAATGTTCAAACATCGCATTACGTAACGGCCTGTTCGTTGCGCTCAGCATAAACCCTTCACAGTACAATATATGAAATATTGTAGAATTTTGATCAATAAACTATCAAAAAGCAATTATTCATATTTATACAAGTCGTCCATTTTCCTGCATCTAAATAGCATCATCATTATTATTATCTCGAGTCAAATCTCTGTAATATTACAAAAGATATAAGTGTCAATTATGTGATTCATAAGACGTAAGTCGTTCATCAATCCTAATTAGGACGTTGAGGGATAAACAATTAGTATAATAAACAACATTTCCACTCTAGGAACTAGGCAATAAAGCAGATTGTCGGTGAAGGAATCGGTACGAGGACGCGGGACATCCTTGACCTTATGTCCCACTTACATAGGGTTGGCAGACGGTCGTAGATGTTACCAGTAATTAAATTGTATCTATCCTTTTCATACTTTTTTAACAATCTTAAAAAAAAATATCTTTATATTTGCAATTTATCACATATTTTAGAAGAGAAGTTTGAAGTTTGGTATCATTAAAATATAAATAAATATTCGGCAAATTACACAGCGCTATCTAGTCCCAAATTAAGCAAAGCTTGTACTATGATTACTAGATAACTCATATATATACTTATTTTTTTTTAATACATAAGCGAAGACAAACAGATATGTTCAACCACTGGGCTCGTCTCATTAGGAAAAAACTTGTAAACATTTGAAACTGACAGTTATTACTGTAATTTGTAAATATTCATGAAGTGATATCGGATAAATAATATGATCAGGAATGGATTGAGAATGAATTACTTGCAAATATGAGTGAAAGCTTTACAAAAAAAATGGAAATCAATATCATTGATACTTATTGATACTTAAAAGGAGATTCCAAACACTTGTATATTAAGTTAAGTGAGAATTGAATAAAGATTTTGTATTATTTTTTTCTTTGAGCTCATCTCATGAGATGAGCTCAAAAAAAAAATACAAATCTATTCAGTATCATTACACTGAATAGAAGCCGCAAATAAATGGCCAATATACTTTATAACACAGTAAAAATGTAACGCTATATATTTATTAAATGGCTGTGATGTGTTATATGGTATGAATGCCGTACAAAAACATATGACCAAAATGTACTCACTCTACCTGTACTTTTGAATTCTCACCTGCACTCAGTTGGACAGCTTACAAGTGACGGCATAGTGCTGAATCTTATTATTTTATGCTCTTATATCGTTCTAGATAGGTCACCTGGTGGTTCAAATGACCCACATTTTTTTGTACACGGGCCTGTAGTCTAGTAGGTATGGTATTGAACCTTTAAGTATCGGTAATGATCATTTTCCAACATTAAGTACTTCTTATATATCGTATTTTGTTTGGCATAACAAGTTTGGCAAGACAACCCTAAAGATAAAAAGTTCCGCCAAGTCGTCGCAAATCTTCGTACCTATTTAATTTCAATCAATTATTCCTACTGCCCCGAATTACTTATGAATTATTCACAATTATAATTATCTAGGTATAATAAAGGACTTTTCAATTTAAAACCACTTCTTAATGCAAAAGTTAAGCTGTGTTAATCCTTCAACACCAGTTTCGGCCGCTTTATTATTCGTAATAAGCTTTTCGAATTATGTGCACTTTAGTAGGATAATTTTTCATTTGATAAATATATCGCAGCTTTTTATATTATTTTATCTACACTTATGTCTTGTTGTCGTGAAACCTTACTCATACCCACTGCTGGGATACGGGTCTCCCTTCAATTGTAGGTATCTATAGCATACTCCACCACGCTGCTCAATTGCGGGTTAGCGGAGGCCAGTGTTTTCAAGCCGCATAAAGGCCACTGACTTGTCATTTAATGGCAACAGCCGGCACATTCCATGCTTCGGAAGGCACGTTATGCTGTCGATAACGTGCCTTCCGAAGCATGGAAGTCATGTGAGAACCTGTGTAATAATAAGTTCAGAATATCATACTAACTACTGTGTTATCTGTGGTTATCTGTACGAGCATTATAAAACGTTGTTATAAAGTCATTCATTACACCAATCGAACAAGTAACTTTTTTTATTTCCAATTTATCTGTGTGTATTCGGACGTATACTCCTTCGAACGCAACAATTTACAACTTATTTCTCCCTATACATATTGCTTTCTCCTATCCCTTAATTTTTATAATCATATTATTCCTTCAAATTTTATATCAAACACTTCAAGGGTTTGCTGATAGAGATCTGTCGAGATAAGGCCGCCTTTGTACCGGCTTTCAAAATCAGAAAATTCTTGGTATACATTTAAACATCCAAATATGTATGAGTTTATAAACCTTCGTGAATAAAACGCTCAATCTTACTCAAAGCATATCTTATTCTTACTCGTTATCACATCAAATCTCATAATAACAAGTATGATACTTGTTATGTTAATATAATAGGTGGGGGAAAAAGTCTTTTCGCATTATAGTATGTATGAACTTGTAATAAAATCTCTTTGGTTATACCATTTGTGTCTGGCAGGTTTTGATATCTTTAAAAAGTTTATATTTTAAAAAAGATAATTCCAAATTCAAATTAGGTAAATGTGTGATTTTCATTTGTTTTTTTTACTGTCAAGATGAGTGAATCTAATGAAGAAATTCGATTCATTTTAAAATTTTACTACAAAAAAGGTAAAAATGCAACGCAAGCTGCGAATAAAATTTGTGACGTTTATGGACCTAGTGCAGTGTCTGTGAGAGTAGCACAAATTTGGTTTAAGCGTTTTCAATCAGGAAATTTTGATGTGAAAGATGCACGTCGCTCTGGTCGCCCTGTTACGGATAAAATGGATGCCATTTTTGAAAAAGTGGAGCAAGAGCGGCATATCAGTAGTTACGACGTAGCTGAAGAATTAGGAATTGACCACAAAACAGTTTTGGCGCAATTGAAAAAAGCTGGGTACACTAAAAAGCTCGATATTTGGGTGCCTCACGATCTCACTGAAAGAAACCTAATGAACCGTGTACTCATTTGCGATTCTTTACTACGACGTAATGAAAGCGAACAGTTTTTGAAGAAGCTTATAACTGGTGATGAAAAGTGGATCATGTACGACAAGAACGTGCGAAAAAGGTCGTGGTCAAAGGCCGGTCAGGCTTCACAGACTCTGGCAAAACCCGGGTTAACCCGCAACAAGGTGATGCTGTGTGTATGGTGGGATTGGAAGGGTATTATTCATTATGAGCTGTTACCGCCAGGCAGGACTATCGATTCTGAACTCTACTGTGAACAACTGATGAGATTAAAGCAAAAAGTTGAGAGAAAGCGGCCGGAATTAATTAACAGAAGGGGTGTGATTTTTCATCATGATAACGCTAGACCTCACACATCTTTAGCCACTCAGCAAAAATTAAGAGAGTTTGACTGGGAGGTGTTAATGCATCCGCCGTATAGTCCTGACCTTGCACCTTCTGATTTCCACCTGTTTCGGTCTCTTCAGAATTCTTTAGGCAATGTCAGGTTACCATCACGAGAAGACTGCCAAAACCACTTGTCGTGGTTTTTTGAACAGAAGTCCCAAAATTTCTATAGTAATGGGATCATGTCTCTACCTACAATATGGCCAAAAGTTATCTAACAAAATGGCACCTACATACTTTAGTTAAATGTAAATAAACTTTATTAAAAAATGTTTTGAATTTTCATATAAAATACGAAAAGACTTTTTCCCCAACCTAATATATTAAGATGATAAATATCAGTATGCAATTACAACAATTTTATACAATCTTGAAATAAAACGCTATACATAATTATGCACAATGTTCAATCAAAAATACTGATTTGAATCGGCTTCAGCTTAGGCGGTAAAAATGGATACGCCAACGTAACGCACGCAGGTTGTACGATTACTATGATTAGTGTTGCTATAACAGCATTGTACAAACATTACTGTGGCGTATCCATTTTTACCGCCTAAGCTGAAGCCGATTCAAATCATCGTGTTTAGTACAGGCGGTAGAAACGCTAGAGTTCTACCGACGGAGCTGGAGATGTGTGTCAATAACAATCGAAGTCGAAGATGTTTTGGAAAAAAAACCATTTACATCGACGTCCTCCTATTATTGTACACAGTGAGCTGCAATAACAGTGTTATAAGTTAGGTTTTATACAACCTAAAACCCTAAAACAAGAACTGCTGCTGCTGGAGTTATCTCTACCTGTAGATATGACAAAATTCTACAAAAAAAAAAACCGATTCCAAACATTACTCTACATTTATGTATGTAAATACGGACTGATGATGATGATGATGAAAAAATATGGGACCAATCTGGAAGTATACTCTTTCAAATAAGAAAAGTTTTTTTCAAATCGGTTTATAAATGACGGAGTAATGAAATAACAAATCTAACAGTGCGTAGATACAGGCTTACGGTGATGATGAAAAAAATATGGGACCAATCTGGAAGCATACTCTTTCAAAAAAAAAAAGTTTTGTCTCCCTGATGTGCTCCTTTAGGATAAACTGTCATATTGTAAACAATGTATTTCTGAAGTTTAAATGATTCGTTTCGCGGTTTCCACATGCGCTGTTCGTGGAAGGCATTTCTAGAAAAGCCGGCGTTCCCGCGTTTCATAGCGCATGCGTCATATTTGAGTGCATCCCATCCCTTTCTCACGAATTGCGCGCCAGTCGGCAATGCGCATCGTACCGCGTCGCCACGCGACTGTCGCGACAGAAAACAAGAGTTCTTCTCCACGATGATCGCTGATTTACCACTATTTCGACCGACCGAACGTCAACTTTATTGCCAACAGCATACCACCGAAGACGCGATGCTCCAGTATCGTGCCGCGCCGCAGCCGGCAAATGGCACAATAGGTACTTGTTTGTTTTTGTATGCAGTCTTATGACGTAGTAAGTAAAGAGACAAAGCCTTTCGTATTGAGTGAATATATAGTATGAATAATTTCATGTGGAAAATTCCATGTGGTTTAAAACTGTGTGCACTTTTCATGACACTTACTAATAAATAAAACTGAATCATTTGCAGTTTTCCTAAACGACACGATACGAAGCGTACTGTATGTAAGTAATAATTTCATACTTACGTAATTTTGGTATGTTTCGAAGAAAATTGAAGGAGCTTTTCCTTAAAATATTGGCAAGTAGGTGGGTAATTGAGATGCGGAAGTATGGCATACTTCAACACGTGATCGGATTGCGGAGATATTGTGCGTCAACGATTCCGATCAGTCGGTAGGATCTTGTGGGTGGAAAATGAGGATACATTCGATCGTAAAGGTCGTAAAAGACCGGAAAAGGCCGTGCGGGCCCCGCGTAGGCCTCGGCCCGCCCCGCGACTTGTTGCGTGCCTCGCTCCTTGTTTACCGTGTGGAATCCACAATTCGATGTCGATTTCCGCACATCCACGCAATGACAAACATTTCACAGATGAATAGCCAGCAACAGATAACGTAAAGGGCGTCTTTGTGTACATTGGCGCAATATTGCGATTGTCACTTAAAGATCTCTGTTTATACGCTTCGGAATTTCGATACGATTTGAGTAGAGGCAGTTTTATTCGGTCTTGTTTTCATTATCTGGCCCGCCATAACAGACGGCGCGTCGTCTTTTGTTGAACTTTGAAATTTAATTTGGTGTTCAAGTAGTCTGTATACACAAAGTTTAAGGGCGTTAAAGCCTAAATCTTTCGAGGAAATTTTATAAATGCTGATATTATAAGTACATACTTAAATACAAATACAAGTTTCAAGTCTTTGAAAGAATCTAATTACCATACATGTCCTAAAGCGCCTTACTCAACGATATCACTAAAGAAGCTTAATATTATGTAACAATATTGAACAGAACTATGTCATTGTCCTGAAAGTCCTTCATGGTTATAAATAGGTATTTCTTTACAGAAATGGGAACATTGACTCCGACGGGATAATGCCCCGTAAAACAGGAAATAGGTCGGAATTTTCACGGCACTGTTTAAGATTTGGGTAGCGTCCTCCAAATATTTTATTTAAGGCGTATACACATTTTCCATTGTAACCAATAAATAAATTTGTTCTAAGTGGGTGCCTATTTTGGTGTAATACTTCCAGTTATTTATTCTCCACCCAGTTATACCTAATCCTGATATTATTATCAAGGACAATGGTGTGAAGATGTTGTCCTTCACTCAACGGATTTGGATGAGTATTAGCATATATTCTGTATTAACGTATAATATTTGGGAACTTCAAAAAAAGTATGTATAATGGAATTTGTCCAAAGTTTACAGATGAATTCAGGAATCAAAAAAATATTAAGCACAATTCTTCTAAAACTTTATTCTCGTAAGGACGATATCTCGTAACTTGCATATTTAAAATAGACTCATACAAATTAAGATGTTTTTACCTGTAGATGCGTTCTACCTGCCTCTATTATGGCAAGAAGAAAGCTAGGTAATTACCCGGCTTTTACATAATCACGTCACTTATCGCGGTAAGACGCACTAACAATGTAGGTAAAATGCCTTCCTATATGTTTGTTTAAATAGTGTACTAATTATACTGCTACAGTAAAAGATATAGGGATACAGTTTAAGTAAGCGCTTTGTTACTACTTTTTATTTCGTGATGTTCGCCTATTGCCCGTTTATATATAAAATATCAAAGCATACATATGTACCCCAGAGATGAAACTAAATCCCAAGTCCTCGTAAAACTTATCCTTTAACCTTCAAATACCAAATTTATGTGGAATTGTGACACGAATCGTAAAACTGAAAAATAAGGCGATTTAGTGATGGAATTGGAATGGACCGAGTTCGCAGAATAGGTAGGTACTCGTATTAGTACTCCGACTCGCCGCCCGCCACCGCGCTAGAGTCCCAGACTACGCTGGCTGGTCGTACTTCGGTAGGTCAGACAGGACGCCCTCTAACCGACCGATTGAGAAACCGTTCGAGTTACGCAGTGTTGAGATGAGTCTCGAAATATGATAAATTAGGTAACAGATATTTATGTAACTTTTCTCGTTTATGTAATGTGTAAAGGTGTTAACTTTATACCTGTATTTTTTATACTGTGCCAAACGACAAGTATACCCGACTAATAACTCTTAAGCTTTCGCGTTGCATGATTTATGAAATATAAGAACGGGAATGAACTGTGACCACAACCGGTGCAACCTGGGGCCCTGCCGCCGAAAGCTGAAGCTGATTACCATAGGTTTTTTTTAATTCAAAAAAGTGGTCTTAATTTAAAGTTATTGACAAACACCTAAACTTCGTCGGTAGAGCTCTAGGGTTTCTTCCAGCTGAACAAAACACAATTACCAACTTTTTTTTATTATTTTTATGTGAGAGGGGGGCAAACGAGCATGTGGGTCACCTGGGGGAAAGCAATCACCACCGCCCATGGAGACCTGCGACACCAAGGGGTCGCCGATCCGTTGTCAGCCTTTTAAGGAAAATAAAAACTCTGTTCTTGAAGGCACCCATGTCGTAGTTGTTCGGAAATACCGCTGAGGGAAGTTGATTCCACAGTTTCACTGTTCGTGGTATAAAATGTCTTAGGAAACGTACATCGATGCGTAGATCGCCAATTATCAAGATGATATGGATGGAATTTTAATTTATGGCGAGTTGTACGATAGTGGAATTCAGCGGCTGGTATCAAATCAAACAGCTCATCCGAGCAATCTAAGCACTACTGCTGTCATTTTCGCATTCAAAAAATCCGGAGTTCAGCTTCGGCGGTAGGGCCTCTGGTCGTAACGTCAGGCAATAATAAAGGTATGTAAATACCCTTATGCATAATCGTTTATATTTCATATATCCAACTAATATTAAATATAAGTTTTCTCCCGAGTAGGTACTGTCAAACTGTGGAATGAACTGCCTGTCGAGATTTTCTCAGGAGACTACAGCATGGGGTTCTTCAAAAAGGACGTGAAGAGGTTTTTACAGGGTCGGCAACGCACGTGTGATGGCCCTGGTGTTACAGTTGTTCATAGGCTACGGTAACTGCTTTCCACCAGGCGGGCCATATGCTTATTTGCCACTTTAGTGGTATAAAAAATGTAAAGCGGCTAAAGAGAGTGCAATAAAAGAGCATCGCTGGCACCCTCGCTACTAATGCAGCTCCACCTCATGTCTATTGACATCACTCAGGAACACAACATCTTCAAGAGTACAAGTGACTCTTATATCACAAAAGGCTCTGTAACAATTGTTTTGAAATTTACACAAAGTTGCAATTGCATACACGAGTTATTATATTCGTCGTAATCCCGTGCACATTCCACTGATGGGACTCGGGTCTCCCTTCAATTGAAGAGGTTTAAAGCATACTCCTCCACACTGCACAACTGCGGATTGGCAGAGAGCCCGAGAGAGAGAGATACTGTACGTAGAATTACATACTTATACTGTAACTGAACTCAATTTTTACAAAGATTACAATATTTACAGAAACCTAAAATAATTTCTGAATTTTAATCCAGAAATGATTCGCCCTCCTTACCTATTTGCGAGAATTAGATTGCTTTGAAATGTAGACCGACTTTAAATCTTATCGTCCGCTGCGACCGACTTTTCAGGAAATTAAAATGTTTCAGACATTCCATCTGAAATTTACTTCACTTCAATGTGTTAAAGCTTTATTTTTATCATCCAAATTACGTTAATAGCGGTTGATAGGTACATCTCGTTTAATAAGCTTCTTGAAGCACCGTAAAGGCAAATTCCGCGCGAGACGCGTTTCCACTTTCAAGTTATCAAATTTTCAAGTAAACGACTCGGTTTCATGTTGAAGGGAATTTCAGAATACCTTATTTGTAAATTTCGTTATATTACATCCGCTCTTGTACCAAACACCTGAATACTTCATTTATGTTATAATATTATTCAATATGTTAACATTATTAATTAAAACCCTGTAAATTTATTTATATGATAATAAATATTCCTTGACATATTACACAGCGCCATCTAGTCCCAAACTGAGCAAAGCTTGTACTATGGGTACTAGATCACTGACATATGTAAATAAATACATATAATATGTACATAGAAAACACACAGACCATGACAAACATACATGTTCATGCAGACAAATATTTGTCACATCCGGGGTTCGAACCCGTGACCTCGGAGTCAAAGTGACCATTGCTAGCCATTCGTCTACCGGGGCTCGTCAAATTTTAATGAAACACATTAAACTATTTTTGACTCTACGTCAATTTAAGATTCAAGGATAGATGAATTGCTTGAGAAGAACATCGTTATGTACTCCTACTTATGGGAATAGTAGAACTCAACTTCTTTCTTTAAGTATAGATAACTATTTTGTATTATTTTACGTATATAATTACGTAATTATTTTAGGTAAATAATTACGTAAAATAATACGTAATTATTTTACGTAAATAATTAAGTAAAATAATACAAAATAGTTTTAATTTTAACCGACTTCCAAAAACATAGGAGGCTATCAATTCGACCCGTTTTTTTTATACCATCATATGACCCGACTGTTTGTCTGTAATATTGCCAGAATTGCACAGTTTTTGTACATGTAGTCTATAACAGCTTCTTTTTTTCATTTGGTCCACATGTTTGTGTACCAAATTTCATAAGTATATGCAATAATATAACCATAGGTGAAAGAATTACTTCGATAGCACAAAAATCTCTCGAGATATGTTAATTTGGAAATCACAATTTTGGACTGTTCCGAAAACGCTCCATACAATTAGGCTAGCGAGTTATGACGTCACAGGTTTGTGTTTTGTATGCATCAAATCTGAAATTTGTACGACAGCTATGTTAAATATTACGTTTATGTAATTAGTGTCGTAATAAAACTTATAGTATTTCTTATTGCTTATCCAGTGGAAATATTATTTTTTAATAATTTCATACTTTTAAAATGGACTTTCCCGCCAAACTTTGATCGACCCTAAAATAAGTCGAACGGGAGATTATAGAATGAAAGTTTGTAGAGCTTTATAGTTTTGTGTATTTTACGATATTGTTAAATAATTTATACAATTTTTAAACATTGGAAAATAACCTATTGTATATGAAATGAATGTATGTTTCACCACGCATATCTGAGAAACTATAAGTCGGATTTCAAAAAATATTTTTGGTTAGACTAGGTACATTTTGCGATTTGTACATTATAATGTATAATGAGGAGTATACTCCCAAAGGAAATTACCCTTCTTGGCGACTGATGTTCACTGTATACACTGTTTATGTGCATAAATAAGTAAAATAATATTTGTTGTAACGTGCAGTTAACTCCTACATACTTGTTTTGTTGTGTAGTTTATGTCATTCTCTGACAAAATGCTCTTTTTTGGGTCTAAACTTTATCAAAGTAAAGTTTCATAGCTTTGTTTAAAATTAAATATACTCCTGGTAGTCAAGTGAAAAGTTCAAACTAAGTTATGGCTTGCAAATTCTTGCCACGCTTATAACACTGCAAAATTATTATTGTTGAAGCAGCTTTTTTCTTTATTGTACTTATGATTTGTACCACTAAGATGACAAACATGCATACGGCCTGCACATTACATACACTTTCAGGTTGAACTTTAGAATATGTGTTAAAATCAATGATATTGCAATTAATGCAGGCAAGGCATGCACAATATAATAGATGAATAAATGTATATATTATTAGTTCTACACATTTAATAACCATCTGTCAGAATGTTTGTCCAAAGTAAACTACGATCAAAATCAAATTTTGCACATTGTGTGTAATTTGGTCCAGCTTGAGAGATAGGATTGCATTTATCTAATTTATTCCATATCAGAGGTTTTAAAGTAGGGGATGAAAGTTTGTATGAAAGTCCACGTGCGCGCGTGTTAAGTCGCACCCGCTAGGACATTATATACATTTAAATTGAATTACGAGCTCGGCGGTCGAATGGCTTGCTTCGAACGACTACTTTGATTCCGAAGTCGCGGGTTCAACATTCACAAGTTCACAAGATAAACATTTGTGTGCATGAACATGTATGTTTGTCTTGGTCTGGGAGTTTTCTATGTATTATAAGTATGTATTTACAAAAAAATGTATTTAAGTACATTTATCAATTGTCTAGTACCCATAATACAAGCTTTGCTTTGGGACTAGATGGCGCTGTGTAAATTGTCCAGAAATATTTATATTTTTTTCCATTGCTATCAGTATTACAAACACATAGCGATATTTATTTGCACTGAACGGGCACATGTGAACATTTAAAAACGCATATTTTCTCCCATACTATAAACTTACAAAGTCATTAAAGCATTAAGGCTACTTACGTTTCACGGTTAAAGAGAGCGCTTGAGCTCATGCTGTGGGTTATACTACATTAGTGGTAAATAGGATCTTATCGCCTCTCGTAATAAGCGAGTCACCTTTGCACGTAGACAGAGAAAACTATAGCCAAATTGATAGTTCCATCGTGATCACACAAGAAAGTAGTAACTTATGCCATTGTCAAGTAAAATAATTTTAACAAAAAAAAAACCGACTCCAAACATTACTCTACATTTATGTATGTAGATACAGGCTGATGAAGATGAAGATGAAAAAAATATGGAACCAATCTGGAAGTATACTCTTTCAAAAAAAAACCGGACAAGTGCGAGTCGGACTCGCCCACCGAGGGTTCCGTAGGTACTTAGTATCATTATTAAATTTGATATTTTTCATTATAAATAAGAAATAATGCGTCCAAAAAAATAAATAAAATATATTTTGTAATGTGTACATCAAGCCCTTTCATATGATACCCCATTTGAACTAGCAGTTTCAATTTGAAATTTCGACACCCTATAAAAAATATAGACCCCCCTATTTTTTAAGATCTATTTACAAATGTATAGTTATGAGATTTATTCCTGTACTTGTAGTCTATAACGATGTTACTTGCCAAATTTCATAGTTCTAGGTCAACGGGAAGTACCCTATAGGTTTTGATTCCCTTGAGTGTGTCGAAATATGCGTTTTTTGCTGAATAAACGGCCGTAACTTTTTTCTACGTAAACTTAGCAGTTTGATTTTTTTTTAACTTCATGGGACCGTAGACCTGAGTATACAGTTCAAATTTCAGCTTGATACCTCCACGCATTCTCGACATAGAAATTCTTGACAGACAGACAGACAGACAGACAGACAGACAGACAGACAGACAGACAGACAGACAGACAGACAGACAGACGGACAACAAAGTGATCTTATAAGGGTTCCGTTTTTCCTTTTGAGGTTCGGAACCCTAAAAAAAAGTTTTTTTCAAATCGGTTTATAAATGACGGAGTAATGAAATAACAAACTTAACAGTGGGTAGATACAGGCCGATGATGATCATGAAAAAAATATGGGACCAATCTGGAAGTATACTCTTAAGTAAGTAAGTAAGTAAGTAAGTAAGTACTTTATTGTGTATGGAAAACAAGGTAACAAAAAAACAGGTCTTATTGTTAATTACAAAAAGGTTCACTTGATCCTACCTTTTCAGGCGTATACACATTTATATACGAGTATGTTAGATATAGTTAAACAATAACGCAAAATTTATTATATCATTACTTATAATCTAAATATTCTTGAATACTGTAAAAACATTTTTTGGCCAACCATTCTTTAACAGTAGCTTTAAATTTTGAAGTGTTAAACTGCTTAAAATGCTCAGGTAATTTATTGTAAATCTTGATACACATAATATAAGTGTTATTAGCTACGAGTGTTAATTTCGTTCCCGGCCTATGTAACTTATCTTTATAACCAGAACGAAGATTTCTACTCGTTACCTGCGATTTCTGCATAAACAAATATTTGTGTTGATGAACAAATAAACATATGTCGAAGATATAGAGGCAAGGAAAAGTCAGCAATTTATAACCTCTAAAGTAAGGTCGACACGACTCAATTTGCTTTAGCCCAAATATAGCACGGATACATTTTTTTTGCAGGATAAATGCTTTGTCTTTATATACGGAATTACCCCATATTAGAACTCCGTAGCGTAGAGATGAATTAACATAGCCGTTATAAGCAGTGATGGCAGCATCCTGTGTTACGATCCTACTTATTCGACCAAGTGCGAAAACAAATCTATTTAACTTAGAGCAAATCTCATGTACTTGTTGCTTCCAATTGCAAAAAGAATCTAATGTTATGCCTAAAAATTTTGTATATGAGACTTCCTCTATGTTTTGGCCATTAAAATTAATATTAAGTTTTTGATGTTTCCTCTTATGACTACCAAATTGTATATATTTTGTTTTCTCAATATTTACCTTCAAATAATTTTTATCAAGCCATTCAATAATTTTATTTAGAGCTGTGTTAATATTATCTTCATAATTTTTATGATTTTCATCTTTGCTACCTTTAATTACAATAGTGGTATCGTCGGCAAACAAGATACATTCATAGGGTATACTACTGGGTAGATCATTGATATACAAGAGAAACAATAATGGGCCTAAAATACTACCCTGAGGCACTCCAAATTTATTGACTTTAAAGGATGACTTATAACTTTCTAAACATCTACTTTTAGAGCAGTATCTCTGAGTTTCCACACATTGTTCTCTATCCAACAAGTAATCTTTAATCCAAGTGTAACTCGGTCCGCGGATACCATACTTATAAAGTTTTGAAAGAAGACGTTTATGGCAGACAAAGTCGAATGCCTTTGTCATGTCGAGAAATAGAACCGTAACAGGAATATTATCATTGAGACTGCTTGTAATTAGTCTTATTAACTTAAATGTAGCCAACGATGTACTTTTATTTTTTCGGAAACCATTCTGTTCCTCTTTTATTACATTATTAATGTCTAAAAATCTACTCAATCTACTAAACATTATCTTCTCCAGAATTTTCGAAAATATAGGTATCAATGTGACAGGCCTATAATTCTGCAATGATGTCTTTACACCTTTTTTATACAGTGGTTTAACAATAGATTTTTCAAAATATCTGGAAAAGTACCTCCCGCCAAAAGCTTATTAATTACAAATGTGAATGGTTTAACTATTGACAAAATACTCAATTTCACAATATCTGTACGAATTTCATCATAACCAACAGATTTAGAGTTTTTTAGAGATTGAACAGTTTTTATTACTTCGTTTTCAGTAACTGGACTTAAAAATACTGTTGGCTGAATAGATTCCACATTTATATCAGAATGAGTTGATTTTAAATCTGCAGGGCAATTGTCAGAAACACTATTTATAAAATACTGGTTAAAAACTTCTGAAATAATTTGTGGATCTTTGAATTCATTTTCTGGTGTACATATTTTTAGTATAGAACTTTTATTATAATTTTTAGTATATCTATTAATAACATTCCAAACTGCTTTACACTTGTTATCAAGTTTGTTAATATAATTTATATTATGTATTTTTTGAGAGTATTTTATACATTTTTTTAATATAGATGTATATTTTTTATACATCGTACCATATTTAATAGGATCACAGCGATGATGCAAGTATAATGAACGTTTTCTATGACAGCTTTTTAAAATACCTCTGGTTAACCATCTTGAAGTTTGCCTTCTTAAATATTTTTTTACCTTTATAATGGGAAAGCATAAATCGTAAAATAACTTGTAGAGATTATAAAATTCATTAAATGATTCGTTGGCATTTAGCTGGTCGTCATAAACGGATGCAAAAGATAAGCTATCAAGACATTCAAGGAACTTATTTTGGTTCTCGATGCAATAGTCTCTTTGTAGTTCATACTACCATTTTGGAACAGATGCTTTCCTTTTCGTTACGGGAATTTTGAGTATTTGGGCTGTATGATCAGACAGGCCCATTTCATGAACACTAGGTGTACTATTTTTTATGTTTGTGGCTATTTGATCAATGCATGTTTTGGTATTCTTTGAAATTCTGGTAGGTTGATTTATTTTCATTTCTAAATTATAGTTTTCTAGTGTTTGTTGTAGCTCAGTAGATATATTAGATTTCGATAATATATTAATGTTCCAATCGCCACATATTATTATTCTTTTTCGTTTATTTTTGCACAAGTCGTGTAAAAGATCTGATAATTTTTGGAAAAATAATGAGTTTGTAGATGTGGGAGTTTTATTATTATATATACAAATTACGATTATACCATATGGTGTCAATTCTACTCCACAGCATTCAAAAATGAACGTTTTAGCTATATTGTCTAAATTCTCTATTAGTTTAAATTCTATATTTTTTTTCACCAATATAGCAACTCCTCCATGTTTTGAACGCTTCCTGGAAAATGTCGTAGCGGTGGTGAAGTTATTTAGTTTCAGATTAGTCTCTGTTCCCGCTTCTAAGTTTGTTTCGCAAAGACAAACAACATCTATGTTCATTCGTTCCTGCTTTTCTATATTATCAATAGCGCACTGTAATTCATCTTGTTTGTTCAGAGCACCGGCAATATTTTGATTTAATAATCCAATAAAATAGCTACCATTATCAATATATCTCTCTTCTTTATTTAATGTAATATTCAGTGTTTCTGATAAGTGTTTAATGTCTTTATTCTCGAAAAAAATTTGCTTCGTTAGCATTTATTATGTTTTGGACATTTAATAATACTGTTCGCATTCCAGCGTTATTTATCTTTCCTGTTCTTGTTGAAAACATGGTGTATTCTAAATCTCGGTTAGAATCAAATGTATATATGTCTTGATGTTTCCAGACGTCATTATGAAATGCTTAATAAATACTTCAACTTTGTAATTATATATAGGCGCACCACAGACATATGTTGGAGGAACTATGATGATGTTTGTATGCACAATATTATTTAAAAGCTTTCTTATTTCTCCTATTAGATCATTATAATTAGTTTGTTGGTAAAAATCTCTTTCTCCAAGCAATACAACACAGTAATCGTTGTGGTTAAAATCTTTTATTTTTAGATCTAATCCTTCCAGTAGTTTAAGAGTTCCTGCACCACTTTTTATGTAATGGCAATAATCATATCTACTACCAAGGTCTAGGTTGTCCATAATTCTTAGAATATTATACTGATTGGTACTTGATATTATACATAATTTATTTCGTTTATTTATATTTTTCTTATTTAAAATAGGTTCTTTAGCTTTTGTATTCTTCAAATTATGTAATTCTCTTTGTAAATCCTCTAATATTTTTTCTAGACTTCTCATTTCGTCTTGTGCATCTTCTAAACAATTTCTGAGTTTAGTTAACCGTATATCAAAATCCTCAAAAGATATCGAATTGTTTTGTAATTTTATGTCATCATTGGAATCACAGGATATTTCTGTGATATCTGAAGCATTTTTAATATTTTTTAATTGTTCCGTATTCTTACCGCGGTTTGTGAATTTTGCGGGCATCGAAGTATTAACATTACTCCTAGTTTTTTCAGACAAAAGTGGATTTCGACATATGTCCTTAAGAAAGCTGACTTTTTTTGTTAGATCTTGTACAGTCCTATTTAATTCATTATTCTCTAAAATTTTATTTTCAAGTTCATTTTGTACGCAATTTAATTCTAGATTTAGTTTGTCTAATTCATTTTTCATATCCTTGACTATGTTTAATTCATATAAATTTAAATTTTCGGCACTTCTAATATTCCCAAGTTCATCCCGTTGGTTATTCAACGTCTTGTTTTGAATTAGGGATTCATATGATCTCGAAGTTGACATTATGTTGCGTTGTTTTCTATGCGCAATATGTTCCTGGCAAGAATAATCCGCCTGTATTTTTAGCGTCAAATTCGATTTTTTTGGGCTTTTCACTGATGAGTGCACGGGTGTTGATGTACATGGCATCTTTGATAACATTGAAGTTACTTCCTTATTGATGTTTTCATCACCACTATTCTGTATAGCTTTTGTAGATTTTTTTTTTAGGCAGATATCACAGATCCAGCATTTTTTCCGTTCTGGCGTCATTGTATTAATAAAGCGTTGTACGGTTACATTGGCGCAATTCAAATCATATTTAGATTTGCATTTCGAGCAGCATAAAAATTCCTTCACAGGTATGATCTTTTTGCATTTTGAGCAAATCGCCATTTTATATTAAACTCTAAGTATTATTAATTAAAAATAAAAAATAAAATAAAGTACTCAATAGAAAATAATTCGAACAAGCAATGAAATGCCAATGAATTACAATATCAAAGTAATATTAATAATAAAATCTAAATACTAATTAACTAATTAGCCTTAAACAGTATCGACTAACAAATATTTAGATATAATAAGTCTAATAAAATATAAGTAGGTATATTTATTTATAATAAGTTCAATATTTTTGAGCGTTACGAGTACCTATTGCACTAATCTATAGTTATTTTAAGCACTTTTATTATTGTTCCTTCTAAAAATAAAAATAAAAAATTAAATAGAAATTGGTTTCGATTCGACTGGTTTCATTCTTGTACTGTAGTTTATAATTACTTCATGCACTGTTGTTATAGTTCATCTCTTGTATACACATGCAATTACATAATATATATTATGCTTTAAAATCACTGTTTTCGGGTGGAGCGATAGCCAAATGATACTTATCGCAGTATGTGTTGATGTTATCCGGGGTAGGTGATATGCATCGGCCGGTCGGTATGCAGAAACAGCCGCGCGATGACAATGACTCACACGGTCACACCACAGCAGCGAGCGCCGCGCGAGTTGTCGTAGGTCAGGTGCACCAACGAAATTTTAAAATTTTGTAACGATTTTGCTTTATAATTTCACTATAACAGCACTTTTTGAACTTGTAATTTCACAATTATTTTTTTTTTATTTTTATATCTCTTTCAAATAAAAAAAGTTTTTTTCAAATTGGTTTATAAATCACGTAATTTTAATGTTTGTTACATTTAAAAAAATACAGCCGAATTGAGAACCTCCTCTTTTTTTGGAGTGTGTTAAATGAGACGGATACTAGTAATTGTTGGCACGTGGTGGAACATTTTTAAAAATTAAGATGGTTTTAGAAAACCATCTACGGAAACACTAACGGTGGGTTGGCGGGGGCTTGGATCATATAAATATAATACATGATCGACGGGCGCCGGCCAATATTTTCAGCCGCCTAAAGGATATTGATTTGGCATATCGACTATCATCTAATGACAACGTCTGGGATTAACGGGTTAACGTGTCGCCAAAGCACCGAGGAGCTCGAGTTAAATAAATTAGACGTTAAATTAATTAGAATTCATAGATAATAATTTAAAAGAGAGGTAGGGTATAGTATTTGTAAGCTGCCCGACTGGGGAAGTACCTCCACCTCACAGAATAACGCAGCCAAATAAACCCTTAAAAAAACATTTATTTAAAAAAAAAAATTAAAGCTTGTACTATGGGTACTAGATAACTGATATAAGTAATACTTAAATACATTTTTTTTTAAATACCTACATACATATATTACATAGTAAACACCCAGACCAAGACAAACAGTCATGCACACAAATATTTGTCTTGTGCGAGGATTGAACCCGCGACCTCGGAGTCAAAGTCGCCATTGCTAAACGTTCGACTACCGAGCCCTTGAGAATAAACCTTTGAGAGTTGTTGTGTTCCTGGGAATGCGTAAGTTCACCAGAAAGAAAGGAGTTGCTGCGTTGGCGGCGGGGGTGGCTGCGCGCGAGCGATATTTAGCCGCTTCATTTTAGGCGGGCCGTATGCTAGTCTGCCCGACATGGAAAAAAATAAAAGTCGAGTTTCCTATATCTACAAAATGGTCAATTTCATTATTGTTTTCTTTTCAATCATGATTGATTGATTGGACGATAGTGCAGCTAGCTGTGTAGTTGTCTCTTTCTAGAATTAATCAATAACCAGGTAGTTCACAGCGACCTTGTGATTGTTTTTTTTAATCAATTTCAAGATTTCAATAGTACTAACTACTGCTAAGAGATACTACTACCTAGAGCTACACATTGCTAAGAGGGGAAGTATATTTCCAAAAGCTTCTTACTCCTACTAAATTAATATTAGTTGAAGAAATTACTTCTGATTAAATTCGTTGTGAGTTCCAAGGCAGCTGTAATTTTACACCCGGGACTGCAATGGACTTAACTGTTCATTGCCTTTTTTGGCGGTCGCCGCTGTTAATCCTGGCTATACAGGAGACACAGTGGTGATGTGTGGTGGCAAAAAATAAAAAACTACCTACTGATCAATCCTTAATCTTACTTCGGGTCTTTTCTTAATTAAAAGCCTTTAGAGCATACTCCACTTCGCTGCTCGACTGCAGGTTAGCAGAGGCTAGTGTACTGTAGTACTACGTACTACGTATACGAGGGTCAAACTGCAAGTTCTTAGAAAATCAAAAACTGAGCAAACTAGCAAGTTATTAGTTTTATTATATCTCATAATAGTGTCCATTCACATCAATACACCGCTGCATCCGATGGAACCACTGAGAAAAGTACTTAGCCCACTCGTCCTTAGGGGTCTCTTCGACGGCCTTTTGAAACGCGCCCACTGCTTCCTCGGTGTTCATAAAAAGTTTTCCTCGAAGTTTTTCTTTTATTTTCGGGAATAAATAAAAATCGCAAGGTGCGAGGTCGGGGCTATACGGCGGGTGACCTAGTAATTCCACGTCTGATGTCACTAAATAGTCGATCGTTCGCCTGGCCGTGTGCGACGAGGCGTTGTCGTGGTGAAGAAGGATCCTACTTCGAGGACATTTCTCCCGAACTTTTTCCAATACAAGTGGCAACCAATTGTTACTGTACCACTCTGCAGTAACTGTTTTTTGATCCTCTAAAACAATTGTCGCATAGTGACCTGTCCTTCCGAAGAACGAGGCCACCATCTTTTTTCCCACACTTCGACCTCTTCACTTTAGTTGGCAACTCCTCGAAAGGAAACACCCACTGAGCAGACTGTCTCTTGGTTTCTGGATCATAACAGTAAACCCAGCTTTCGTCACCCGTAAGTATGTCGAACACAGCATTTGAGTCACCTCCGCTAAATCTTTGAATCATTTCACGGCACCAATCAACCCGACGGAGTTTTTGGGCCTCGGTCAAATTATGAGATATCCACCGGGCACAAAGCTTCCTGACCGCTAAATGTTCATGGAGGATTTTATGCACTGACTCATACCGATGCCTAAGCTTGTCCGAATCTGCTGATACGTCACTCTTTTATCAGTCTCTATCATACGCCGCACAACTTTGATGTTATTTTCAGTCGTCGCCGTAGAAGGCCGTCCCTACCGCAGATCATCGTTGAGATTAGTGCGACCACGTTTAAACTCATTAAACCAGTTGTAAATAGTCGCACGAGATGGGGCTTCATCGTGAAAGGCCAATCGTAGTCTATCATAGTTTTCTTGCTGACTTAAATGACAACGAAAGTCATAAAAAATCTTTGCACGAAAATTTTCTCGCGTTAAATTCATGTTGACGTGACACAGACAATTTTCAATTTGCCGCCAAATCGTAAAACAAATGACAAATGAATGAAATACATACTCAATAATATTGGCAGAGTTCCATTTTCTAAAATTTAAACTTATTTTTTTATTATATTGTTTACAAGTGGCCAGTTCTAAAAACTTTCAGTGTCGCCCTCGTAGTATGGCCAGTCCCTGCCGCTCTCTCGTGCGACCTCACCTCCCCTCTGAGAATCTGGAACGGCCCCCTTACCACCAACTCTAATTGCGATTCAATAACTGAATAGAATGCTTATTCATACCAATGAATAAGCGACTCTATTTCAAATTATATAGTCGCTTATTCATTGGTATGAATAAACATTTGCTTTAAGCTATTCAATTATGGAATCGCAATAAGAATTGGTGGTAAGAGGGCTGTTTATATAGCGCCGCACGCACACACGCTCTTCCACGCTCTGTAAAGACGTCATTGTTTATGTAGTAGTTCCGGACACGACATTTGTGTGGAGTGGCTGGGGTGCGCCACGGTATCAAGTTACCTAGAAAAGTGATGAACAACTTTCCCGTTTGCATTAAGGAGTTCATTCCGAGGAAGATTGTTCAATAAATAAAAGTTAGTCTTAATAATATAAATCTGTTCTCAACTCAATTTATTACAGGAAAATGTAGTCTAAGAAAATTAAGGTTTTTATTTAGATATATTTTATAAGAAAATGGTTTATTTTATACTTTATCTAGGTAATGACTTGAAAATTCTAATGATATTTATTCACAATTACAAACCCAGGAATGTTAGCTCATTTGGATGAGCACTCGACCGTTTATCGAGAGGGCGTAGGTCGCCTAAGCGGAGGGGGAGAGGGGGAGGATATATATTTTTCCATTTATGGGACTTGCAGCTACGAAAGTGGCGCCACTTTGTATAAAAAATCAAATATTAGCATTTTATGTAGAGTATATTACCAAGACAATGTACAGTTTGTTTAAAGACTGTAATCTAAAGACAATAGCCGGAACCGACGGCTTAACGTGGCCTCCGAAGCACGCAGGAGCTCGAGATTAATAAACCCATCCATAGACAGGCTACGGTCAACGTTGCTTAACTACCGTGATCGATTAGAATGACACGCGCAACGACGCCATTGAGCTCCTAACGATTTAAACTTTGTGTATGATACGAAAATTGATTTAGACATGTCTGTTGTAAACAAAAAAAGAAAAACGTGTGGCACCCATCCATCCACCCATCCATCCATCCATCCACCCATCCATCCATCCACCCATCCATCCACCCATCCATCCACCCATCCATCCATCCATCCACCCATCCATCCATCCACCCATCCATCCACCCATCCATCCATCCACCCATCCATCCACCCATCCATCCATCCACCCATCCATCCACCCATCCATCCACCCATCCATCCACCCATCCATCCATCCACCCATCCATCCACCCATCCATCCATCCACCCATCCATCCACCCATCCACCCATCCACCCATCCATCCATCCACCCATCCATCCATCCACCCATCCAACCATCCACCCATCCATCCATCCACCCATCCATCCACCCATCCATCCACCCATCCATCCATCCATCCACCCATCCATCCACCCACCCACCCATCCATCCACCCATCCACCCATCATTCCATCCACCCACCCATCATTCCATCCACCCACCCATCCATCCATCCACCCATCCATCCATCCACCCATCCATCCACCCATCCATCCACCCACCCACCCATCCATCCACCCATCCATCCACCCATCCATCCATCCATCCACCCATCCATCCATCCACCCATCCATGCACCCATCCATCCACCAATCCATCCATCCACCCATCCATCCACCCATCCATCCATCCACCCATCCATCCATCCACCCATCCATCCACCCATCCATCCATCCACCCATCCATCCATCCACCCATCCATCCATCCATCCATCCATCCACCCATCCATCCATCCACCCATTCATTCATCCACCCATCCATCCACCCATCCATCCATCCACCCATCCATCCATCCACCCATCCATCCACCCATCCATCCATCCACCCATCCATCCATCCACCCATCCAACCATCCACCCATCCATCCATCCACCCATCCATCCACCCATCCATCCACCCATCCATCCATCCATCCACCCATCCATCCACCCATCCATCCATCCATCCACCCATCCATCCACCCACCCACCCATCCATCCACCCATCCATCAATCCACCCATCCATCCATCCACCCATCCATCCACCCATCCATCCATCCACCCATCCATCCACCCATCCATCCATCCATCCACCCATTTATCCATCCACCCATCCATCCATCCATCCACCCATCCATCCATTCATCCATCCACCCATCCATCCATCCACCCATCCATCCATCCACCCATCCAACCATCCACCCATCCATCCATCCACCCATCCATCCACCCATCCATCCACCCATCCATCCATCCATCCACCCATCCATCCACCCATCCATCCACCCATCCATCCATCCATCCACCCATCCATCCACCCACCCACCCATCCATCCACCCATCCATCAATCCACCCATCCATCCATCCACCCATCCATCCACCCATCCATCAATCCACCCATCCATCCATCCACCCATCCATCCACCCATCCATCCATCCACCCATCCATCCATCCACCCATCCAACCATCCACCCATCCATCCATCCACCCATCCATCCACCCATCCATCCACCCATCCATCCATCCATCCACCCATCCATCCACCCATCCATCCATCCATCCACCCATCCATCCATCCACCCATCCATCCACCCATCCACCCATCCATCCACCCACCCATCCATCCACCCACCCACCCATCCATCCACCCATCCATCCATCCATCCACCCATCATTCCATCCACCCATCCATCATTCCATCCACCCACCCATCTATCCATCCACCCATCCATCCACCCATCCATCCATCCACCCATCCATCCACCCACCTATCCATCCACCCTCCCATCCATCCACCCATCCATCCACCCATCCATCCATCCATCCACCCATCCATCCATCCACCCATCCATCCACCCATCCATCCACCAATCCATCCATCCACCCATCCATCCATCCACCCATCCATCCACCCATCCATTCATCCACCCATCCATCCACCCATCCATCCATCCATCCATCCACCCATCCATCCACCCATCCATCCATCCACCCATCCATCCATCCACCCATCCATCCACCCATCCATCCATCCATCCACCCATTTATCCATCCACCCATCCATCCATCCATCCACCCATCCATCCATCCACCCATCCATCCATCCACCCATTCATCCATCCACCCATCCATCCATCCACCCATCCATCCATCCACCCATCCATCCATCCACCCATCCATCCATCCACCCATCCATCCATCCACCCATCCATCCATCCACCCATCCAACCATCCACCCATCCATCCATCCACCCATCCATTCATCCCTCCATCCATCCATCCAACACATGGAAAGTAAAAATTTCGTAGAGTCGTACAATACGTCTAATCGCACGAGTGGGGAGCGTGAGGTTTTTCCGTTACGGAATTTCTGGATTCGGTCCCCGCGCTCAAGGCCCGCGATAGAAGCTATGCAATAGCTTAATAACAATAATACGATTTGATATTCCCGCCGAATCACTCGTACGTACTCTGGCAAGTTTATCAGATACAGCGTGACCTCAATAATAACAAAGACTAATTCTGGAATAACCGGAATTCACGCTTATAATCAGAGGGAAATCCGAAAGTGGGTAACAGTAAGTTCTTGATTTTATTATGTACTTACTACTAGTTGCCCGCCCCGGCTTCGCACGGGTAGAATGACATATTATTATTTTGACATATTAGCATTTTATTTTCCTCGCCATTTTTGAATGAATGAATGAATGAATATTTATTTGCCATTTAAATAAGGTAGTAACAAGGTATTATGGTAAATATAGTTTCTTCTTATTTAGCTACTTTTATAGCATGCAAATTTTAATAATATAAATTGTCAAACTAATAATTTATGAGATATTATTTCATTTTAGAAGTTGTAGACAACTATTACAAATTTTAATTTACAGAAACGAGACAATATTATGTACTTGTCATTAATTATTAGTGTCTACCAATGTTATATAGAATTCAATAAGATCTACTGCATGTCATTTTAATTATACATTTATCATATGTCATCAATTAGGGTAGAAGTCTATTAAATTGTTCATTTCAAAATTCACTTATTTGTCATAAAATCATTTACATTATAATATCTTTTTTCTAATAAGAAGTCATAAAGCGTATTTTTAAATCTATTGTAAGGCAGATTTTTTATTGTATCAGGGATGTTGTTGTATATTTTTATACACATTACATAACAGTTTTTCTGATACATTGTGGTTCTTGGAACATGATCATAAACCAATCGACTGCCATTTCTTGTGTTCCGTGAGTATACTGCTGCAGTTTTGAATAAGTTTATATGCTTTTTTACAAACTTACCTACTTCGAGGATGTAAATACATGGAAACGGAAGTATTTTTAGCTGTGAAAATAACGGTTTACATGACTCGTCATATGACACACCACAAATTGCCCTAACACATTTCTTTTGAGCGATAAATACTCGATATACATCCACACTATTTCCCCATATTATCAAACCGTATCTTAGAACGGATTCGACATACCCATAATATGCCGTCAATGCTGCTTTTTGCGTGGCAACTTTGCGTAGTCTATTAATTACGTAGACATATCTATTTACTTTGCTACAAACTTTGTCAACATGGTCCTTCCATTTTAATTGTTTATCAATAATTATTCCCAAAAATGTCACTTTATCAGCCTTCCGTAGAATTTGTCCGTCATAATTAATATTAAATTCATTATTTAATTCATTAAAAGTTATAAAATTAGTCTTGTCCATATTAATAACTAAATTATTGTCCGCAAGCCATTGTATTACTGCATCTACTGTATTATATATGTCATTTTTATGTTCGTTAACAGTTGCTCCTTTTCTGCTTGCAACGATTACAGATATATCGTCTGCAAACAAAACACTTTTATATGGGATAACTGTTGGCAAATCGTTTATATATAATATGAAAAGTAAAGGACCAAGGACACTTCCCTGTGGAACTCTAAATTTGCTTGACTTATAATCCGATTTATATGTTTCTAATTCTTTGCCTTTGTTTAACCTACTGACTTCAACACACTGTGAGCGGTTTTGCAAATAAGATTTGATCCAATCAAGTGCATGGCCTCTTATACCATAACTTTGTAGTTTGTAAATTAAAATCTCATGAGACACCATGTCAAAGGCTTTTGTCATGTCATAGCTTAATACTGTAGTAAAATTTTTCTTATCTACATTGTAACGTTACGTAACGTTAACGTGTTTACGTCTTAACTCTCCATAAGAACCTTCCATAGACCTTAACGAAAATATTAAAACAAAAATTCTCAGATATTGGTCGAGCCGTTCTCGAGCTTTACGCTTAGCAACATTAATTATTATTAATATTTATAAATGTTGTTTCGAACTCTTTTACACTTTTTTATGTAGGTATATTGATTTTTGATATCATTTTGAAGTTATAGAACGCCTGTGACATTACCCGCATAAACGTTCACGCAAACTTTTATTCGCTATTTTAAACATTAGAAAGGATGAATTAGTTAAACACTAGCCAGTTGAACCAGTTAATCACAATGTGCAAAGTTTTATTAAGATCGATTAAGTTTCCGAGTTTAACTCGGACAAAAATCGCATGGACTTTCATGCAGTATTAATTAGATAGGTATCCTCTCTTTTGAGTTGGACCAAACTCGGTTAAACAGTTTTGGAGTTTATCGCGGACAAACATTGTGACACGTGATTTAATATTGTATAAGATATAATATTACAGAATTTAATTTTTTTACACATTTTGCCACAATACCGTGTAAATTTAGTGTATGTGTATGTCATATTAATTAGTTAACACGAATAAACTTAATAAATCACAAATGAATGCGGATTAACATTTATAATGACTTCTTAAAGCAGCTGAATTAACAAAGATCTCCACTTCGATATTTCTAAGCTTTAATTAAGATAAGTTGCGGACGATTTGAGTATCATTGTTTCTGTAAATTTAACTTTTCTCTATTTCAACAAAACGAATGAATGTTATTATATAATTTCTTACGTAGTAACAGCAGTGAATTTAATTAAAAAGAAGAAAGTAATAAAACGAGAGCAAAGAATAAAAACTTTTGTTAAGAAGCTAGGAAAATAAAATTATGAATGAAGGGAGAATTAAAGGTTGTAGTCAGAATTGGAAAGTGGAAAAAAAATTGTATTCTGGCTGTAAACCAGGTATCAAGCGAGTGTAGCCGACTCTGTAGTCTGTAGTACGCACGGTATAGTAAGCATTTGTTGGGGTTTTGGAATTTTCGGGATTATGGGTATATATGGGTCGCCGGAGAAGGTAAGGGATTAGAAGAAAGGAAGTAAGTAAAGGAACTAGATTCCTTCGAGAAGGAAGAATAGGGATAATATCAGAGCCAATAAGTAAATTTCAGCCGATTGGAAGAATAGAATATTCATCCGAGCAACCTAAAAGAACCTTTTTTTCAACACCATTTAAAGACTTTGTTCGTAAAGTCTTAAAATTATGTCAAAAAAAAGAAAATTTCTTGTATTTTTTTTAATATATGTATTTTGTCGCAATAATTAAATAACGAAATTAAATCAAATTTATCAGATGTGTAAAAAAATATCACAAATTTTCAGCTCAATGGGCAACTAATTTGGTTCAGTGGTTTTAAGGGCCATGTATATATAGCATATGTTAAAATAATATATGTTATAATATTCAGTTCATATTACATTCGAAACATTAAATATATTGCTGGCTTGCAACGGACTAAAAAATATCAAACCTAGCCTAACCTACAATGGATATCAAGTAATAATAAATGAACGTTATGCCAAATAAAATTATATTATCTGTTATTATATTAAGGTGAGGTCGACTCGAGTGGCAGGGAGTGGCCATACTGTACGTTACTACTATTACATATACTGTGATACTACCAAGTAATGTTAAATTCTAAATGCTCTGGTATGTAAAATAATCACAATATTAAAACACCAGAACCACAATATTGTTTCGTTACATAGCATTATTACTTATTCTGCGAAAATAATAATTAAATAAGTTTTTGCTTCAACTCCATTAAAGACCTCTCTCAAATCAAATATTACTAGTATACTAAGAAAAATTCCTTTTACAAGATACCGAGAAAATGTAAACGAAGAGTATTAATAAGAATAGATATATTCTGAGAAAAACTCTGTGGGTGTCTACCCACCCATCGCTATCAAATGGCAGCTCGTTATAAAGCACAATACACGGTACACCCACTTCTACACAAAATACCTGATACCGAGAGAATTATAATCTGACTTAGTCTTTATCAGAATACCTTTAATTAAATGAAGGCTTACAATTGCATTGTGCACTGCAGCATTTATACTGACAGTTGAATGATTCACTCTACATTAATTAAGATGATATGCACTTTTTATTGACGTATAAAACTGAATGGAAAGAAGCGCGGTATTACACATTTCATTAATTATACCGTATATACGCGTTGTAGCGATTATTGATCAAATATCACAAAAAGTCACTGCACGGATACGTTTTATGTGTTCTTAGAGTTTGCGTTTTACGGTGCTGGGTACAGGTAAAGGGTGACAACGAGACCCTAGTACTATGATTCTGCTGTTTATCTATGCTTCATTCACAGAGCCCCACACAAAACTGATCGATTGTCGATCGATGGTAGAATAATCAACGTCGATCGTCAGTTTATTACTACATCAAAAGAACAATTTTTCTCCGGAGTTGCCTATCAATACTCGATCATTCATCATCGGCTGGCAGACAAGCATACGGCCGACTTGATATAAAGCGGATACCACAGCTATATCAACGCTCGCAATATGAAATATAACAACAACCCTAATGGGAATTGTTATTTGGCTGCGGTATTCTAGGAGGTGGAGGAGGTACTTATACACTGTACCCTATTTCTCTTTCACCAGAGCCTCTTTCGCTAGTCGGCAGCGTGATGTCGGCTTTGGCTGTAAAGATCGTGGTGAGCCTCTCACGCCCCCAAATCGTGCGTAATCGCATTTAAGAATCTTTCTTCCTCATCAATGGTTAGTTCAGATTATTGGATAATGTTGAGCAGTAAATGGTTGAAATTACGCGTTGGTGTAATCATTTGTGCGAACAAGTTTCGTGAATTTTGAACTAAAAATGTTCTAAAATGTATTTCAAAATTCAGTTCAGTTCAGCCAGTAGCCAGAATTAAGTTATTTTACAAGCTCTTATTTAGTTTCACCGCAGTGTCTGTAATCAAATCTTGCAAGTTAAATTTATCCCACCTGCCAGTGTCAGATTGACCTGACATTTGGCACATTTTTTGGTTCTCGTGACAATACACGATTACTTAAATACCGCCATTGTTAATCTAACATGGCGGCCACCACAAAACCCTAAGATATCAGTATTAAGTGAAACATACATACCTAGTAAGTAAATTTTGTAGGTTTTTTATTAACAAGTACTAAAGTTTGTTTCATTTTTTTTTTTGTTTTGTTATTCCTTTTTCAATTTACTGTGGCAAAATCTATCTATCTAATAGAATTGAGTTAAACCCGACGCGTAGGCGTCAAATCAAACCACCCACGCTTTGCAAAATGTCAGCGCAGTATTGAAACGGTGGTAGCACAGCCTACCCACGCTCTGTAACAGTATTATACCAATTATAATAAATACACCCCCCTGTTCACAATTACTGAAACAATGTGGCTGGTACTGGCACACCAACAACTGAAGTCATAAACGCCCTTTTTCAGGGCACTCCTGCAAAAAATATTTTATGAAGTCTTGTATCTATATATTTAATACGTGAAACTTAAACTTAGTACTCCTTTTAACGAAATTTGCGCGGACGGTGGAGTATGAAATTTCGAACAGTTATAGTTTATATAGAGTAGGACTGCAGAATGCTAATATATTTTTTTAATTATGCACAGAAAATACATTGGGGTGTAAGTGGTTCATCAACATCTTTAAACCAAAGCCAACTTCACCTGCACGCGGTGCACGCTGCTGACTGACAAACGAAGCTCTGGCGAAAAGAGAGGTACCTCACAGAATACGGCAGCCAAATAACGGTTCCATTGAGGGCTGTTGTGTTCCTGCGAGTGAGTGAGGTCACCAGAAAGGAAGGAATGCTGCGATGGCAGCGGGGGTGGCGGCGCGCGAGCGATATTTTGTGTTGCGAGCGTTAATATGGCTACGGTAACGGCTTCACATCAGGCGGGCCGTATGCTTGTCTGCCATCCGACGTAGTATAAAAAAAAACATAAAAAATAACATTAAATCAATAGAAAAGACATTACACACACTACCATGTGTTTGACACACGCATATATGCTCTTTTGTTTATTGTTAAAGTCTTTTTACTCTCTTGTTTATTGTCAAATTTAAATTAATTATGCTCAAATTTCGACCAACGGGCGACCACTAGTATAAATAAATATATGTAATGACAATCTCATGCTGCGACGAAAAATCCCAACTCGTAGAAAATTCATTTTCTCCTAAAATCCTCGAAAGTGTTTTAATATAACGTCATATTTTAACGATATTTTGTTAGCAAATATGTTAGCTGCTCGACAACGGATTTTTGGACACTAGAAGGCCAATTCTCATAACTGTTTAACGATCGTAGAATGAAAGTTGACCGAATCGTGATTGAATGATTGAATTGACTAAAAATTACGTACATGATTTTATTATATAATTATTATCAATTCAACATTCACAGTTTATTTATTTTTCAGTCATATTTCGACATAAACCCATTTAAATTAAACTTTGAAGTTTCATATTGTGATATGAGAATACCAAATGTGACATTTGTGAGATCGAGACTGAATTGAAAATAAATTCTGACTACATTTTAACTACGAGAATTACCCCTCTGGAGGCTCTGGATAACAAATATTTGGATTTTGGACAATCGTTTTGTAAAAAAAAAAAACTGAATGTATGTATTATTTAAAATAATCATTAAATCATCATCGTGGATGAATGAGGCTATATATTAGTAGAGGCGATTAATTACCTTTAGCTCCTCCGTGCTTCAAAATGAAATATATAGGTTGATATGGTATAATGAATGTGATATGTTGATATTATAATTTTACATTCATACAAAATTAAGACGTAAATCATAGCAGCTTCGTAGAAATTAAAATAAAAACTTTAACATCACACGATATCCTGTTTGTCGAGTTTTTAAATTTATGGTTATTATACATATTTATATGTTATCGTATATATGTTATCGTATATTACAAAATGTGAATGTTAAAGTTTTTAATGTTTGTTATATACTTGCATACATTCCGATATAGTATTATATGCACATGGGAAACAAAAAAAAGTGTCACGTTGTTGTCATTGTCGCAGTGGTAAAGTTACACACGACTAGAGATTGGCAATATACCGGGCATTTACGATAAATGCCCAAAAAGTACTTATAAATTCCCTATTTATGCCCAAAACTAGGCATACATTGGGCATTTACATGTACCTACTGTGGCACTTATTGTTAATGCCTGGCATTTTGCCCATCTCTACACGCGACGTATGCTTGTATACTCTTTGTGTTATAAACGTCTCATTTCTCTTTTTTTTTTGTTAATTGTAAAGATCTCTTTCAGAGATAAACCCGCCTTTATACTATTTAGTTTATTTGTCTACTTTTCTTTGTATTGTTTTGTGATATAATAAAGACATTACATACATACGTCTATATTGCTACGGCGACTCCTGTACATCATGAGAGTCGCACGCTTGTTTGGCACTTGGTGCCGTATAATAACAAAAGAAGAACAGGTAGGTAGGTATATTTATTTAGATTTTGTGAGACGGTTTTCTAACGTCTTGCAGATAGAAGTTTACTAGTAGACGTATCTTACAGAAAAAAATCTACTGTTCGGTAATTAATGTACTATCAACGATACCGTAAATTTCTACAGTTTATGGTACTTATGTAAAACATAAACACTCAGTTCGAGGCGTCCAACCAGAGACCTATGATTCTGGAGGGAATAATCCCTCCGGATCCATTAGCCATTTTTCCGTCGGTCCATTTGTCGAAACCGTCTACATTCCCTATCGGTCTATTTTCACGTCCAAAATAATCACTGTTGTTGTAGAAAAAAGGGGGCCAAAATTTTTATAATCTGTATTTAGAAATTTTGTTAATCCGCCACTGCCAAATTCCGTCACATAAAGCGAGTATTATATGAGCTATAAACATAAAATATTTTCTCTAATTTTATCTCCGAGTTACAAATAAATGCTCAAGCGTGCGTATAAGTGTAAAGCCGATTTGTTAGTGAAGCCCCCTAATATACCTAGTAATACCTACCTATTTCATTCCCCACCAATGTTCGAATAGAAATGCTTTATGATTCCATCCAGCCGTACCTTTAATATTTTCATTCTTATAGCCGTTTTCCTTATTATTATGTAAACTGTATTGGAATGTTTACGTAGAAATTGGTTCAGTCCCCCGATTTTACTGATTTGTTTTTGCGTTTTGCCTTTACCACAAAATTCGTACTTTCGACATTAGTTTCAAAACCAAATTTAAAAACTCGGAATTCATTTCACCATTAAGTTGGTCAATCGTCGTCAACCTTGTTCATCCTACTGCAGGTATGCGGGTCTCGCCTCAATTGAAGGGGTTTAGAGCATACTCCACCACGCTGCTCAACTGCGGGCTGTAGGAGATTCAGTTGATATCGTACTATAAAACGAAGCGGTTACTGTTGCCATGTAGACGGTAGCAACATGAAATATGGCTCGTTACTACCGCCACTGCCAATGCAGCAACTCCTTCCTACCTCCACTCACACGCAGAACCATCACAACCCTCAAGCGAATTGTTATTTGGCTGCGGTATATTTCATGTTGTAAGCGCTTATATGGCTACGGTATCCGCAGCACATCACCCGGGACGTATGCTTGTTTGCCACCCTTCGTAGTATAAGAAAAAACGTACACCCCAAAATAAGAAGAACTTTTTAAACAAAATAACAATTGTTATATAAAACAGAAAGAAAGGAAGGAGTATAGGCTGGCAACGGATCTGTGATCCTTTGGTATTGCTGATTTCCATGGGCGATGCTGATAGCTTTCCATCAGGTGACTCATTTGCTCGTTTGCCCCACCCTTATATGAATAAAAAAAAATTAAATACCAACTATATACATTATATTGTTGGGATTCCGTAGCTTTATACAATATTGTCTATATTATTGACTGCTCACTATTCGCCGAGCTCCAACCGAAGCGGAGACTTATCAATCTATGTTTCTAACTCTTTTCGAGTACTCGGAAGTAAAAAAGTATCTGTACGTGAGTTAACTTATGGAAAATCGGAATATCGATGCGTGGGGGAGTAATTAACCGAACAAAAAGCGATAAACATTTATCATCGGTTGTCACTGGGTGAGAGGCGTGGGCCTGTACTTCTGTATAAAAAGATTAATGCAATTTTATGACGTCAGAGTTCAATGGCTGACTCGAGAACAAGATTAATATGTTACAAGTTTAATAATAACTTTAACAAATTAATAATAATATCATTGGTTACAATAAATCCCTGTGACTTCTTTCACTGGCTATATACTAGTCAATATAGCTTTCTAATGCTAAAATAATTATATATATTTTTTTATTCCTGCCCAAATTACACACGGCCATCTAGTCCCAAACTAAGCAGAGCTTGTACTATGGGTACTAGATAACTGATATGCATGTTTTTGTTTTGTAAATACATACATATAATACATAGAAAACACCCAGACCATGACAAACAGACATGTTCATGCACACAAATATTTGTCTTGTGCGGGGATCGAACCCGCGACCTTGGAGTCAAAGTTGCCATTGCTAACCATTGGACCACCAGTTCGTCAAATTATTTAAATCGATTCAATAGGTTCAGAGTTTATTTTGTACATGGCAACAAACAAGTCTTTCGTCTTTATAATATTAGTAGGTGTATACAAATTGCGAGCAATGTAAAATTGGTCATTCATTAATCACGATGTGATGACCGACCCTTGGTTAATGTAATAAATCGTTTTTTGGTTAGGTTACGGTTTTCTTGTATTCTGCCACCGGAATTAGAAGAAATATTTTTATTTTATAGATATTAAATTAATTAGGTTGCGACACTAGAATCGCTACAAAAGAATAAAGAAACTATGTAGCATCAGGCGGACAAATATGCATGTTTTCCCTCCTAAAAATTTTAAAAAGTACAATAATATGGGAATGATAATCCCTGGACATTCACGATCTTAATTGTTCTGTACGTTAACTCAAACTCTGAGTAAAAAAAATAATAAAAACAAAACATTTACATTATCTGATGCACGTCACTCTCATAACTTCAAAATTCCTGACGCAGACAACTGAATGAACGTCAAAGTTAGCCTTTAAATTATTTTTCAAATTCAGAAGCGTATTGGAAAGTTTTTAATCTCAGCCGTTTTCTGCTTTTAAAGCTCTGCAGATGTCAAATAAAAGTTAAGAGGACGTTGCTTGGTGGCGTGTGTGCATATTTTCAGCCGATTCTGAACTGAAATTTGAATTGATGCATTTGAATAGGACCGAAATACATCACAATTCTATTAGATTCTATTGGGTCCTTATAGATATTTTTAATGAAGTTTTTCAGTCTTATTTATGGAATTTCTTTTCAACTAGCTGTTACACGCGGCTACGCCCGCGTTGTCATTGTTTTTGGTCGAGTTCTCTTTCCAACTGAGCTACCAACCCCCTTACCACCATCTCTTATTGCGATTCAATAATTGAATAGATTGCTTATTCACTGGTATGAATAAGCAATCTATTCAATTATTGAATATGGTACCTTATATTCGACTCTATGGTACCTTAGGTTTAACTAGTCAAACCTACCTATTTGAATATTGGTGGGGAGCGTCTAGAATTGGGGTATTGACTATATATAACAAGACATACACCATACGTTACAAGCGTTGGCTACGGTATATCGTTCACAACAAATGCGTACTCTTGTTTGCCACCTGAGTAGTATAAAAATATACACAGACGTAGGTAATACTTTCACCAGGTGAGCACATTCATGTAACGTGAATAATAGGAGAGTATCGTAATATTATTACGACGTATCGCTGCCGGCCCGGCCCATACATTATTCATACATTTCACTCGCTCACCAAACTCTCCAGTTATGCCGGCAACAGACACTTTTATATACCTTTGAGGAACAATATTTGTTCTCATATTTGTTGTTTTGTCGTAATGTGTTACTCTATTATGTCTGTTTTTGTTTAGTTTGATGTTAAAGATAATAAATAAATATCCCAGAACATATTACATAGCGCCATCTAGTCCCAAATTTAGCAAAACTTGTACTATTGGTACTATATAGCTAATCGTCGTCATCAATCGTTATTCATCCCACTGCTGGGATACGGGTCTCCCTTCAATCGAAGGGGTTTAGACCATGCTCCACCACGCTGCTCAACTGCGAGTTGGCGGATGCCAATGTTTTCAACCTGCCCAGAGGCCACTGACTTGGCTTAACGACTGTCATTAAATGACAACAGCCGGGATCGACGGCTTAACATACCCTCCGAAGCACGAAGGAGCTCGATATAAGTAAACCCATCCTTGGACCGGCTACGGTCGACATTGCTTACCTTGCGTATTCGATTAGACTGCCACACGCATCGACACCGAGATAGCTAATATATATACTTAAATACATTTTTTTTTATGTTCATGCACACAAATGTTTGTCTTGTGCGGGTATCAAACCCGCGACCTCGGAATCAAAGTTGCCATTGCTAGCCATTAGACCGCCAGGCTCGTCATTTTATTTACGAGATGTATAGTATGTAAAGCGTACTCCCATATCGCACATATGCCCACGGTAATGAGCGTTACCGAGATATCAAAGATATTACAAATATCTTTGATAAATGATTCGGTGTTATTGATACAGGCAGCTTTGTGAGAATGCAAATTGAATTGTGCAAAAACATTTCCCCGAATTTAGAAATAATGTTAATTGTGTTCCAGACAATGTATTTGAACATCATTATCATCGCCAGCTTGTACCTATCCACTGCTGGTCTTCGGCCTTCTCTAATGCCTTCGTCGCCTCATTCAAAGCCTCCACTCTAGGCCTAACCTCCCCTACCTCCATCACTGACTGAAAAGATGTGGCCTACTGCCACTTCAACTTGCTGACTCTAATAGCTGTTTCAACAACTTTGGTTCCCAATCAATAAACAAGTACACAACAGGTGAACTTAATGCGAAAGCATTGTCCCCTGGCTTACTTAGAAAAATATTTATTATTAAAATTCATGTGAAGGGTGTAATATTTACGATTATTGTATTTTAAGAGGCATCCGTTACTTTTTGTAGAACAACGTTTCCAAGTGTTTCTGATGAACATACGATAGCCAAAAGTTATTTATTTATTTGTATGTATAATGTTACTGTGTTTTAAGAGAACGTTATTTCAACACAAAATAACATCTGTTAACTCGGCGGGAAGGTTGACCGCGGGTTCGTTATGATGAGTAACATTCAACAAATAGTAACAAGTAGCTACAAAAGTTACAGATAGTTACCGAATGTTACCGTGTTGCACAGTGTTGCTCCACAAAAGTTAACTGCGGTGGGGATGCACCTTTTAGTACATCTACTTTATAAAATACTACGCACATTTCATTATTTATTTACATTAAACATTGTTTAATATATCCTACGTGTTTTATAAATTAAGAACGGGCCAACTGTTATTATATTATTATGTTTTATTACTTAAATAAGTTGTCACATGCGGCGACTACACGTGTTTCACTCACGAGAAGTTCGAATGAATGAATCTCAAAATAGTACGAATGGACGCATAAAATTAGCTCGACTATAAATGTGATGTGTTTATTTATTAAGATCATAATGTTTAACTCAAACATGTTTATGCATAAGTTATACAATCAAATGTTAATAATAGTGACTCTACGAAGATATTAATGGTAAGATGCTATTATCGCTATGCCGTCTACGCAATATTGTTTTTAGTGCGAAATTATTTATCATATATACATACATATATAGGATACAAGCGGGCACGCGACGACTTCGTACGCGTGGAGTTAGTTATTTGCACATATTTTTTTATTATTGTCGTAAAAGTTAAACACTTAATGAAAGGAACAAATAAAAGAAAGATAAAAAAATCAATATCTAGACGAATTTTTAGAATGAATGAAGTCGACGGATATTATTTTTTCAAAACCTCTGTAAAACCACAGTAAAACCTAAACTACTTTTTATTGTTATAATAAAACATCCCTCCATATAATAGTATATACCTCCATATAGTAGTAATAGTATACCATTTAAAATTCATCTGCCATAATTACTTTAACATTGGACTTTCATACAAACTACCATCCCCCATTTTAACCCCAAAAAGGGGTTGATTTCTAAAGATACATTATTAGTACACCTCCACATCATATAAAGAGCATACATTTTTAATTTTCAACTCTCTTGCTTCAAAACATGGGACTTTCATACAAACTTCCAACCCCCGTTTTACCCCCTTAGGGGTTGAGTTTCGTAAAATCCGTTCTTGTGTTTACACCCTATTAGGAACCAACCTGCCAATTTTCAAGTTTCTAGGTGTTATAGTTTCTGAGATTTCGTGATTAATCAGTGAGTGGTATTTCGCTTTTATAAATATAGATTTAATATATATTTGTAAGGGCTTTATCCTTACTAATATTAGAATTATCGAAGACGCTTTAACTATTGAATATAATATAAGATACTTTTTTATACTAGTTTTATAGTTTAATTATATGTATTGTTTATAGCTTAAGTTTATTTGGATAAAGATAATTATTTACTATATAAGATACTTTTTACTATGAAAAAATGATGTGTTCTCGAGGGATCACCAAAAGTTTGGCGCGATAATCGACGGTCACGCGGGCGAAGCCGCGGAAGGGGCTAGTTGTACATTAAGTAACAAAATAGGGTAATAACTATCATAAAAATGTAACTTGAACAAATGTTCATATGTTTTAATACATTTCATATAATATGTGTCATATGTTTATCTCTGTAAGAGATCTCTTCCAAACATTCTTTATGTGAGTTTGGTTCTGTTTTTATATTATAGGTAATTCACTGTTATAAAGCCTGTGCATTTTTACGTATACCATTCGTTTGCTAATACAGACTTTATATGAACTATAATTAAAATTTCTAATATATTGCCAAATTATTATTATCATTAATAACTTTCGCGTTGCATAATTTATGAAAAATGACAACGAGAATTAACGCGATCATGCATAAAGGTATTTACATACCTTTATTACTGCCTGACGTTTCGACCAGGTTGCACCGGCCGTGGTCCCACACATACGAGTATTATTATCATTGTTCAAAATTTGTAACCAGTTAGTTGAGTTGCAACAATTTTATTACGTTAAAATTTTCATCATCGAAATCGGCGGATATACAAAATTGAGTAACCCTTTGTTTTATTCAGTGTTATTCTATTGCTTTTCTGAACAAAAGAATTGGGCTAAAATAAACGATACGAATTTTAGAGAACACTAGAGATCATTTTCCCGTACCTTGTAGATTTCTGGGTCAATCTGGGCGGTAATTTATTTGGAGAGAGCGATGGACTCGATACGGGGAATTCATACGAACGACATTTCATTGGCGCGTTTCAAAAGCCTATAATAATAAACATACCGTGTCTGTGTTTAAGATAGCAAACAATATTCTCAGTTTGTTGAAAATATCGTGCTCTAATATTATAGAGAGAGAACTACTGAACCGATTTAAAAAGTTCTTTCGCCTATATAAGGCTACATGCACTTACATCAACGAGTAAAATATGCTATATTGCACCCATGCGAAGTCGGGGCGAACTGCTAGTATATTATTAGGCGGACCTTACACAGCAGAAATCCGTTTTCTGAATTCCGTGAATTCAAAAACTGAATTTCGATGTGTGTGAATTCGGTCCATAGGAATGTATGAAAAGATGTGTTTGAGGTCACTGCGTCCAATTCTTTGTCCCACACGCGACCTCCACTGCAGAACTTCCTCCCGCATCCACCATAGCTGACTCAGCAAACGTGGCTAGCCTACTACTACTTTATCTTGCTGAGGAATCAAAGTTGTCGATATAGCCTTGAGGGTTTTGGTTCCTCATGTTTGGGACAAGTTTGGTTCCTCGTCGAATTTCTTCGTTTTAGATTCGATCCCTTATACTCGTAGATATACCTTGAGCTTATCTGTCTCCATTGCTCGGTGTATACCTTAATCTATGGAGCAGTCTTGCGATCTTTTTTATAATTTTAATTTATTACCAAACTCTCATTATAAAAACAGTCATTTATACTCCTAAAATTATTCTGCTTCGATGTTTTGATATTTATATTATTGTGGTATTGTCACAGAGTAAAGAATAGCACACGGTATTGCGGACAAATTGGCAGACAATAACTTTTCATTTGTAGATATGTTTCGAGTAGGAGTCGATAGAGCAAGCGAGTTCGATGTAACGAATACGGCGACATCACAGCACCTCGCCATTCGCTCGCTCCATTGAGAATCACTTTAGGTACTTTGCACTGACTGTACAAAATGTATAGGTTTTAAATTTCAAACTGCTCTCAAATACTTACTTTTTATGACCTATTGTTTAAGGAAATCTAATGGGTTTTATGTAAAAGAACAATAAAGATTATTATTTTGACTATGGCGGGTACCAAATAAGCATACGGTCCGCCTGAAGTAATGCGGTTTCCATAGCCTATAGATAGATGCATGTTAGCACAGCACCACCTCACGTCTTGTCACTAACTCGCAGAAACACAACAATCATCAAATGTATATTGTTATTTCGCTGCGGTCTTCTGTAGGGTAGAGGTTACTTCCCCAGTCAGTCTCGACAAGTCGACATGGCCTACGTCTCTTCCGCCAAGACCTCGTTAGCTAGTCAGCAACACTACATGCATGTGAGCTTAAGGTTTCCTGTTAAAGATGATGGTGATTGGTGCCTTACACTCCAGTGTGGTATAACATAGGTATAACTTAGGTATAGGAAGCAGGGATTTTGCAAATGATGATTTATTCACATCCGCGGATGCAGATGCGGATGTTGGTTTTTAAAGAGTCACATCTCGGCTCATGAGATTCCATATTTTTTATATGACACTATATTATATCAATTATTACTGCTACTTACTATATGATAGTATTTTAACAACGAGCTACGAAAAGTAGTAATGAATTCCAAAACTGATTCAGATTGCTTTTTTCTTTAGTTTTACTTTATATTTTATAGTTTCAAAATGACACTAGATTAAAAATTTGTATAAACAGTTTAAAACTATAAATAAAACTTAATGGGAAACTGAGAACCACAGACAAAAATACTCGTAACCAATCAGTCCTATATCCAAGTTCTATAAATTAAAATCATAGGCACCTTCAAATATCTACGAGTACTTTTCAAAGAACCTTCAACAGCTCATTCTCGCCCTTGACCGGTTTTTTAATAAAACGTAGTTTCGTGCCAAACCGATGTCGAGATTCTCACCTACGACGTGATCTACGATATGATCCGATTCGCGCCGCTCCAATCTACTAAAGGGGCGACATACGCTAAAACAATTTTGTATGGAGTAAGCAACATGAGTAACCTGCGTAAATTCCAAATTTCTCATATTTTTGTAAATTTTAGCGAATTAAAAAAAATGGAATATTGGCCCCTTGGTTAATTATTAAATCTGCTAACCCGATCCATCCGATCAGATGTTAAAAAGTGTAGTATTATACAAATCGCGTGGTTAGTAATTAGATCTATCTTTGGATTATTTTTTTAGGATTTTATGAAATGTAAAAAGTTAACTTAAACTGAGGTGGTGGTAAATAACAGATTGATTGATATTTAATTAACTTAAATTGATTTTTATCTTTTAGTGCTTTTAGTAAATCCGATACTGCATGAAGCACTTCTTGCCAAGCTTCCTTCCTCACTTTTACTCTGCACTGGCTCGATGAGTCGAGTAGGTATACTAGAAGATCACCTGTCGAGTAGCTACGGCGAAAGTATTGACGATCATTTATTAGCTGGTGATCCTCTAAGTAGATTAGCAGCTGTTGGTTGATTATATTATAAAAGTTATCGAATCCGAGCAAGCACCCTTTTTAGGGATCGGGTGTACTAAAGACTCCTTCCAAGGTACGGGCGCCTAGATAATGAGAGTATATGTTTACGTCGTTATCACCCCTCAATTAAGGTGATTGCGTAATCTACGGGACGCTGCTGAACTGCGGGCTGGCGGAGGCGAGTGTTTCAAGCGGCCCAGTGACTTGACTTAAAGAATGTCATCTAATGTCAGCTGGGACCGACGGCATAGCGTGCCCTTCGAAGCACGAAAGAGCTTAAAATAAACAAACTCATTCATAGACAGTCCATCCTTATATAGCCGACCGTCGACATTGCTTAACTTGCGTGTTGAATTTGACGGATGGACGGAAAGGAAGCATCGATGAGCTCGTCAAAACTAGAGGAGCTCGATGGCACAGTCATTTACCTCCAAACAGACCCTAACTCTGTGTGTTTACCGACCGATAAATTCTGAGAATTTTTCGATAAGCTCAAAAAGTTTCTGAATTCATAGTAATCATTTGAAACGGTCATTGAATCACTGTTTGTTGACAACAGAGCTTTGAAACTAACAAATGGAGCGTGAGAACGGCCTAACAGTTGTTCTATTGACCGATACCATCGGCATTCCCACAAACAAAATTTAACAACGAAATAAGAACCTTGGCCCCTTCGCTTAGTGGTCAAAGAGGCTTGCAACGGCCATAAGTTTGAGTATGAACGCTTGGTCACGTCTCAATTATTAGAAAATGACGCACAATGTATACTTTTAAATTGCCTTAGTGGAAGTACATATTATTTTAAATACCGTAAACATATTATTGTCACCATATTTACCCTATAATGATAAAGCTAGAAGGTTGTTTCATGACATGAAATGGACGCAGAGGCATTATCGTTAAAATATTTTGAATAATATCTGTCTATACAAATATTATCGGTAAAATATTTTGAGTAATGTCTATCTATACTAAATTATAAAGCTGAAAAATTTATTTGTTTGATTGAACGCCCTAAGCTCAGGAACTACACGTTCAAATTGAAACATTATTTTAGTGTTGCACAGCTCATTTATCGAGGAAGGTTATATGTATGTACGCTACAACCAATGGGAACGAAGCACCAATGAAAAATGTTGCAAAAACGAGGAAAATCTCACACGAACGAGCAACTTATAGAAAAAATAGTTTATTTTCGCATTTTTCGATAAATGGGCAATCCAACACTAAAATAATGTTTCAATTTCTTTTTCATTGTTTTATATAAATAGTCGATCTAAGCCGTCGATAATATATGTTACTTACGTTTATTAATATTTCACAGAACATTGATATTGGTTTGATAAATCAGTTGCTTGATAAGGGTCGCGCTAGGAAGTGCTGATAAGCACTGAAGTAATTTATGGCGGGCAAGCTTTGCCTTTCAACAAGATGAACTATTTCTGATAACTTCATTTATACTTTGGCTATCAATTACCTACATCAACTGATATGAAATTATATAGTCAAGTTGTATTGATAAAGTTGTATATGTATAGATATAGTAAATGGTGTATGTTTTATTGATTCATTGTCATCTTGAGCCAATGCTAACCTCACCTGATCCGGAAGCTTATAAATACGCTGTGCTGTGCTGTACCGCACAGCACAGCGTATTTATACGCTTCCAGAGTGGGAAAGTATCTCCACCTCATAGAATAACGCGGCCAAACAACAAAAGCCATGCTGTGTTTCTGCGACTTCTGCGAGTGACTAAGGTCACCTAGAAGGAAGGAATTGTTGCGTTGGCCGCCGGGGATGGCAGCGTGCGAGCCAAAGCCAAATTTTGTGTGGTTACGGTAATCGCTTCTCATCAGGCGAACCGTAAACTTGTTGACTTGACGTATTATTAAAAAACCGGCCAAGTGCGAGTCGGACTCGCGCACGAATAACGATAATGGTACGGAACCCCCGTACCATTATCTATAAAAACGGCAAAAAAACACGTTTATTGTATGGGAGCCTCCTTTAAATATTTGTTTTATTATTGTTTAACTGTTTATTTTTAAAGTTAATATATAACTAAATATTATGTGAGTATTTCAAGCGTCTACCTATTGCCGTTATCAATTGCAAGCAAAAACGAGCAAAAAAAATCACGTTTGTTGTATGGGAGCCCCCTTAAATATTTATTGTATTCTATGTTTTAGTATTTGTTGTTATAGCGGCAACAGAAATACATCATCTGTGAAAATTTCAACTGTCTATCTATCACGGTTCATGAGATACAGCCTGGTGACAGACGGACGGACGGAAGGACGGACGGACAGCGGAGCCTTAATAATAGGGTTCCATTGTACCCTTTGGATACGGAACCCTAAAAAAGTAAAAAATAACTTAGTTTTATAAATAAAAAAAATAATTAACAGTATTTTACGCTAAACATCCTGCCCGCCTGATGTAAAATAAAACGGTTACGTAATGCGACTGAGGAAATATCTCGTCTATCATCTTATTTAACCGGATACTTATTCGGAATTTATCGCAAATGAACCGGGTATTTTGTCCATCCATTCAAAGGCAGCCCAGGAGGGCTGCCTTTGAATGGACACTCCAAAGACCAGAACATGTCCTGGCAAAACAGGACGGTTGCCAACTCTATATTATAATCATACCATGAATGTCTAATCAATCCTTGCATATCAAATGTTACTTCCAAAATAGTCGCAACATCTAACTTTGTTATTACTCACAAATCCTCCAAAATAAACATAATAATTCGCATGTTTGTTAGTTTTCTCTGAGCATAAACCCGAAACTGTTACGTTACATAAGCCGTTTACTTAAAGCCAATTTGTTTAGAGATCCTGCGTTAGTTCGCCGCTGGCCGCTTCACCCCCTTCTCCCGGTCCGTATATTTACGTTCACCCGTTTTCACGTGTCTCGTCCTTCCTCTTTTACCTTATTGTTATACATGAGCCATATCCCCTTGACCGTTTATGGAGACAAATGGTTTGGAATATCAAAAGTTTTCTTTAAATACAATGTCAGGCTACGGTCCCATTAAGAGAATAGTTTGATTGTTTTGTCCTCCCATATATCCGAAATGAATCACACACGCTCATTCACACTCTGCACGGACGTCATTGCTTATGTAAACAACGCGACATTTGTATGGAATGGCCGGGGTGTGCTAAAAAGTTATGGCATTGAAAACCAAATCGAATTTCATGTCCCTTGTAGTTTTTGGACCACACAGACAGACAAAAATCTAAAAATCATTTTGGCCAACTTGCCAGAGTATTATAAATGTTTTTAAATAAGTTACTTAAAAAATATATAGAATTATTTAATAAGTTTGGTGTTATCAAAAAGTTGCCGAATTTCATCTGTAACGTTGGACTGCTATGCCTTGTTTACAATCACAAACCTTCCTGGTGGCTTGTTTGGTAGAGCAATCATCAGTTAGTCGAGAGGTTGTGGGTTCAAGTCCAAGTTAGTTATAAAAATTCAACTAATCAATAATTACATAATCACTACGATTATTTTCCTTTGTTAGGGAACCTACTTGAAAAATCAACATTTGAAAACTACATTATCCCCTATATATATATGCTACATTCATCATCAGGACCATTTTTTTTTTCATCAGGTCCATTTTATTCTCCACTACAGGAGCACGACCCTCTCTCGTCCGTCCTAGACGGAAGGAGGATTTGGCCTACACTCCCCATGCTGGCCAAACGAGTTGGGGAGGCCTGTTCGATATTTGATCATGTATTTCCCTTAGTCGCCTTGTACGACATCCACGGGACGAAACGGAGTGATTCTATTCGACTCTGCCGGAAACCACACGGCCAGCTACATATCATGTCTTAATAAATCAACCCGAACGAAGTCGGCGCGGGCCGCTAGTCTATATATATGTATAATAGTAGGACATATCACCTCATCTGAATATGAAACTCTGACGCCACAAAGAGGCTTAAAAACTGACATTGTTTACCGCTAGTGCAGAGCTCCCACCAAACCGCACATGAAGCAGCGTAGTGGATTTACAAAATCCCACAAGTAGCTAAATGCCTGCCTACTTTTGAGGCACTATATGAAAACTATGATGTAAACGTAGGAAAATTAACAACAACCAATATTAAATAGTGTTTTACAAATTGAAGTAGGGCATAGAGTATTTTTTAAGCTGCGCGACTGGAGATGTAACTCCACATCACAGAATACCGCAGCCAAATAACAATTCCCTTGAGGGTTGTTGTGTGCCTGCGAGTGAGTGCGGTCACCAGAAAGAAAGGAAGGGGTATAGGCTGGCAACGGATCGGCGACCCCTTGGTGTTGCTGATCTTCATGGGCGGTGGTCATTGCTTTCCATTAGATGACATATGCTTGATTGCCCCCTCTCATATAATATAAATAAATAAAATAACGCTAGGTGCTACTTATTTCAGATTATTTGTCCTCTACCCTGAGTACAGAGTAACTAAGTTGCAATAAGATCGAAATTGTATATTTGTCACTAATATGGTTATTATCTCTCTTATCGCAGGTAAATCACGAGATGAAACCAGTAAAGGTAGGCTTGCGCTGAGATATGGCTTAGAGAAGAGAGAAGTTTAATGTAATGTTGTACACCCGCCGTAACCCACTCCAGGATATATCAATGGAATAATATACTTATGAGCAGGTCTCGGCAGGCATTGAAACTATTACAAAGTACGAGTATGTCAGAAAAATAATGGGATATGAAGCTGATCTGTTTGGACTAAGGACTAAATACTGGACTATGTTTGGTGTGGCCTGAAACAGGTGTCCTTTTATATTACTTTGTGTATATTTGCAATTTCATACTAGTGAGAAAAAGAGAAACCGTCGACTATTTTTTTTGTACCATCTATTGAAATCCATTGTGATTAAATTGTGGACAAAAAGTTTATAATTGGTATTTTTATACAGATTTCACGATTCGGTTGACGATATTGTATATTTTAAAATATTCCAAGTTTATGTTACAAAATCGCGAGCGTCATCTTCAACATTAATAACACTAATATAACGGCTGGGATCCGGTATCCCGGCCGTGGGCTCCGCCATGCTATTCAACTGCTTATATTTACGTCCACGGCCGTCATAAATACAAAATATTATTCCTTTTTTTATAGGAAAACAAGCATATGGCCCGCCTGATATAAAGCGGTTACCGTAGCCATATAAACGTTCGCAATATGAAATATCACTCGCTAGCTGCCACCCCTGCTGCTAATGCAGCAACTACCTCCTTTGTGACCTTACTCACAAGCAGGAACACAATAGCGCTCAAAGGAATTGTTATTTGGCTGTAGTATTCTGTAAGATGGAGGTACTTCCCCAGTCGGAAAGCTTATAAAATCTCTTAAATTCACGATTAAAATTCCATTATGTCATCAATATATTTAATTTTCAAGTTAAGAAACCCAAAAATAAAATAAAAATACATATAACATGTTGGTTGTATCACAGATGTCCATTACTTCGTCTTATCTTTTACATAAAAACATCTATTGTTAACTCTCGAAAACGGCCGGTACAGACATCCGCGGCTTTTAATTATACAGGGGAGGGTAAATTAAAAAGCAGCCATCCGTGCCGTGCCGATTGCCGTGCTAAAGAAGACCCCCAGCGGTGTGCCCATTTCGCTAAATGTTTGTTTGATCTGTACTTCTTTTATTTTACATAACCGCCAATGCCTTTGTGCGAACATTGCGATTGGCTACATGCTACTGTAATACATAGTACTATTTCATATGTCGAAAAAACGAGAGTATTAAACGAAATCCAACTGTAAATTTCTATCATTCTTTTTATTGTCCTCTGGTGTTTTGAAGTGAAAACTTCTTTAGCGGCGTTGTGCACTTTTTGGGACGAATAAAAAAATGTTAAACTCGCGTCAGGACACGTGATCTGATCGAAAATTCGTCAGACGGAGGGAGAGTAGACCGTCGCGCCGGCGTGGCGTAGGAGAGGAAGTAATATCCCCCTCCCTTTCTACAGCGCTGCGAAAATGTATGCCTGCTCCTGCTGTTTATTTTTAAATGTTTGTGTACGATAGCGCAATAAATGAATATTGTATTTTACCATATAAATGATAGTACTTTTATACTGCTAAATAAAGCAATTCGTGCGAAATTATTCCCTAACCATTCCAAAATATTCAAAAATGCACAACGTTAATGTTCAAGTTTTCGCTTCTGCCGGCACTCCTGGAGTGCAATTCGTTTTTTTTTTCGAGGACGCAATGTTGAAGTTTTAAGTAATCTGTGGTTAATGGTTATATACTCTATGCCAGTTCCAAAGCAGAGACAATTAATGACACGGGACATTTTTTTTTAATTTTCATAATTCAATGTATTTTTAAATTGATTCATAATAAAGATAGTGTATTATATATATATTTATATATAGTGCAAGTGAACATTAGTGCATATATATACTTATTGGAATCTTTGATTAAAAGTGTTTAAGTCGTACTGACCAAGTTGTTCCAAAATGTCACGCAAAGCAGCAGTAAAATTGCACTATCGGTATTCAACATCATTGATGTTCATGTCATCAACTCATAATCATCCCACTGATGGGATACGGGTTTCCCCATCAATCGAAGGGGTTTAGAGCATACTCCACCACTCTGCTCAACTGCGGGTTGGCGGAGTATTAGGTGAGAAAAAACTATCGGTTTTGCTGTCGTTATTGAGAAACTAGTGGATTCTGAATATATTTTTCGACATATCTTTAAAGCCGGGGCGATGAAATTTATGAAAATTTTTGCAAAACAAGACAAAACAAATAATGACACATCGTATGTTGAAATTTGTTGTTGATATCCATAAAAAAAGGAATATAATGTTCTGTGTTGAAATCCGCCAAGCGACTTAAGTTGCAGGTAGAGCATTAAAAAGTAGAGGTAGTTGTGTCTAGTTCTAAAGAATTAGACATCCTATATACATAATTATATACATACATATATAAGCTCGTAAAACATTACTCTCCGTGATACTATTTGCTTAAAAAAATATTTACAATGGCACGTGTTATAATTGTATTTCCGTGTAAGACGTGTAAAATCCAACAAAAGTTGGAGTAATAATCAGCCAGTATGTAATGATTGATCTTGATCATTAAAATCACAACATGGTTTTTTTTAAAATGATATCAAGATTTCCTTTACGACTATCAGATGCACTTACATTTTATATGGCGTGTGGGATGTCGACATGAGTACACAGATGTACAGAACAGACATAATTGGCACTTTTTCTGCCTACCCCACTGAGATACTGTAAGTTATGTTACGTAGTACTTACACTGTGGTAATGTTGACCAATTAGCGCGTTTCATTAATAAACTCCTGTGAAGTTAATTGTCATATTATATAACTCTTAACTGTAATCGTCATTTTGACGGCTTATAAGAAAGGAAGTATATATGGTACCTAAAGTGATGAAAGTATTAAATTATTTTAAGTTGTTGACGTAACCGTTGTTGGAAATAAACATTTATAATATTATCTGGCGACAATTATGTTATTTAATGACTCTTTAATTCGTGTTTCTGGTAAACAGAATTCCTTTTTAAACGGTACAATTTTTATAGTGGATTTAGTACTAATAGCAAAATAATATGGTATTAGTTTGTAAAATTATATTGTTGTTGTACAGAAAATACAGGATGGCTTCAAATAAATAAAAAGAGAAATCTTCAAGCCTTTTTCTTTAGGTGGGCTGTGCAAAAAAATTGTTGCTATGAATGGGACTGAGGGAAATGTTCGGCTATGTAACGCTCGGTTGAGTAAAGTCGGCAGAGAAAGAGCGAAAGATGAGGAGAAATAGTCTCAGCTCATAATGTCATTTTCTCAAAATGTCCTTTTCTCAGTACTTATATCCTTTTCTCATAAAGACCCTTTCTCAAATTCTACTCTGGCGAAAGAGTGGTGGTAGAGCACAACGACAGCCCGACTGGAGAAGTACCTCCACCTCACAGAATACCGCGGCCAAAAAGTCTTCAATTCTGTTGTGTGGTCAAGCTCAAATACACATCGTTATTTTTTCAACATAAAATAAAACCATTCCCTTAACCTCTCCCGCTGCCATTTCATAACCATGTGTAAGTTATCTCATCATTTTATTAGTTATTAATTGTTGGGTAAACATCCCGGCTATAATAGCAGCCGTCCCGGAAGTTCCGTCAAGCGTCAATTTCCAAAGGAAACCTCATGGGGTCTAGGGAGGAATCGGGAATAATTTATTGCCCAATTACGTATCCCCTCGGTAAGGGAAAAAATACCAAAATCTGACCTTAACAAAGCCGATAATTACTTATTTACGGTTCTCCCCGACCTCGGTCGACTACGTGACGACCCAAAGGTATTTCGGTTAGTAAGTGCTTTATGACTTTTCTTAATTAGAATCACCTACGTTATTTTAACGGCATTTCACGTAGATTTTGTGATAATAAACGGAAACAGTTCCACGGTCAGTTTACCTCGGATAATTTAATTGAACGAGTAGTCGGTAAGCCAGCGATTTTAATACTCTAATTGACTTTTTATTACTTTTATATGATATACTATTATTTATTGTTTTGTGATATATTATTATCAGTGATCGGCGTTAGTAGAGCCATTACGCGGGATTTGTGACCGTTGTCTTAATATGGATACGCCTCCCAAATCCCGGCATTTTCATTCAACGATTTTGTTTAACATTCATTAATTAACATTCATTTTGTTTTACCATGCTTTTATTATCATTTAATAAATAAATAAATCTTTTATTTAATTATTTTTCTGAACTGTATGTCTGGAGATTTTTTTTCTAATTTCTTTCTAATCGAATTGTCACCTATATTCAGTGTTAGATTACAGTATGTATATAACATACTAAATATCTTCACGCTTACTTACGAGGAGGCAGAGTATCATGGTGTAACATCTTAGACAACGTGTAACTCCTAGTGAATGCAATCTCGTTCTCGCGAGATCTCGCGCGGCGGCGACGGGGCCTGAGGTAGCGGTCGGTGGACGAGGTCTCGCTCAGATTCGCTTGTTGCGTCTACTTGCTGTGTTTGTTTGTTTACTAGTAGGTAATAATTGTTGTCAACGAGTTCATTACGTTCAAGTATTTTTGTGGTTATTTATGCAAAAAAATGTACGCAACAAGCGAATCTGAGCGAGACCTCGTCCCCCGACCGCTACCTCAGGCCCCGCCGCGCCCCGCCGCGTGAGATTTCATTCCCTAGTAACTCCAAGTACGCAAAACTTCAAACTCCCCAACTGAGTTTTATTATTATAAATGATATATATAAGTAATAATTTCGAAAAAAAAAATTCTCGGAGATATGAACACTTTTTTTGTTTTCCTAATAATTCTAATAGTTTTTGAGCTCTGTGGCGCTTTCTTATCAAAAAGACGCGCCAATGGCAATGATAGGCAAATATTAATATTAAAGAGCGGACATCGCGTCAATGACGCGTAAGCGCCGCTCTTTGCACGGCGCTTAAGACTTTTTGGACGCGGCGGTATTACGTTTGTTTACCTACTTCACATTTTCTAGCTTGATTGTCGAGCGCAATTTAATAATAGACACGGTAATTAAAAAAAATAATAATTGTTTTTCAATACCAGTTATTTTAAAAATGGATGAAAATTATGGAATTGATTCTACTTATGATTCTGAACAAACTATTTTTAGGTTTTGCGTACTTGAAGTTACACGTTGTATATCAACATTATGTTTGATAAAATTTACACCAGTACATAGTAAAAAGATCAATATTATATTAGATGAAAAAAAATGGTGAAATAACATAGAAAATAGTTAGTTCTACACGTTTCTGGTTTATTAGTGTTCCATTACTTAATGCTGTCTACAAAACCTACATTGTTACGAAGATTTTGATTAGATAAAAGAAACTTTCTATTTATATTTTCATACGATAATCTAGCAATTGTCTTCCACCACAGTCGGCAGACTGTGGTGGATGATAATTTCTAGTTGCCCAATTAGGCAAGAATAAAATTTCGCGTTATTGGCTAGTTTTCTTAGAACTAAAGCCATTTTGGTACCTAAGCGTGAGGGGTGAGGGGTGGGAAGGAATGTATTCGTCATAGCGCGCGGGGTGACATTTTGACCAATAGACGCAGCGAATGCTATCTACGTTGATAGCATTCGCTGCGTCTATTGTCTCGGTCGACTACTGCTCACTTGTTCTTCGGTTCTTTGAGTGCGCACGAGTGATCTAAGTGATACTGTGATACCTTTCTTTGACCTTGGCTAGTTTAACGGATTTCTGAATTTTCTCTAACGTACAATTTTGGCTTGCTTTACTGGACAACGATTTGATTTTGTGATTCTGTTAAACTTTTTGCTGGGACCTGTATTTTTCATCATAAGCGATACGGTAAGCTGATTTTTAACATTTCTTTGAATAACTTATAGAGTTTCGCTTCTTTATTTATGAAGTTTGCTCACCAAGTTTCTCTTTCATTTAGTTCGTCCTATTTTTTCAACAACAATATCGATCCAATATACGGCGTATTCCTAAGGATATACATTTATTTCGGCTTGCAATTCAGATAATCGAACCTATTTTTTTTTAAATTATGGACACAAATATCAATTTATATTTTAAATTTTCATACAATTTAAATGTTTTCCGTAAATCATACGATATTGCATGACTTTTTATCCAAAATTGCAACGTTGCATTTTTATTTCTAAAGCTAAATGTTTGAAATACTCTTTGGTTCTTTGATCTCGTTATTTTCATGACGAAGATCATTTTTTTCGTCATGATCTTTTTTCTTACATTTACCAAGAAGTTGTGTATGAAATTCATTTTTCCTTTTTTTTATTCTACGTCGTATGACAAACAAGCATAAGATCCGCATGTCTACACGGCAATTTCGCCTCGCGGCTCGGCTGTACGACGTTTATATATATATAAACGTCGTATATAGCATTCCCTGCATCTATTAATCGAAGGCTCGAAGCCCACGATATAAGGCGCGGTTGCCGTGCAGGCCTAGAGATAGCAGTTTGATAGATTCTCATTTTAATTGCATTAAGCGGCAATATGGCCCGAACAAAGATCCTTTCTTATTGAACTTAATTAAAATGTAATAAAATAAAGGTAAACATAACCTTGCAACGAAGCATTTTTAAGTACTACATCCCTTGTAAGATTTTTTCACTATATGTTTAGTAGTGTTTTGCAAAGTTAATGTATATCCATAAGAACACGGTGTATACTAGTCAACCGAGTTAACTAAACCACTGTCAAACGTGACGTCATCCGCATGTGCTCCTAGACCTGAGCCTAGGCGGTACCTAAGCGGGTAAAGAAAAAAGCAGAATACATTGTCTATTCAACTTGGTCGACTAGTTTTTACAGTATTCTGAAAAGTTAAAAAGGATGTGCTCGATATACTTTCAACAGTCATACGTTTATTATTCAGGTGACGGTTGCTCCGTTCTTACATTTCGAAAATGAGTACGTTGCAGTAATCCACACATCAATTACCAGACTACGATTTGATACTGATTGGTTGGACTTTAAGCTGGCACCTGAATTCTTTATGATACGGTAAGCTGAATTTTGGTCACCTTTCTTTAGTCTTTTGAGCTTAGTAAATTGGGTGTAAGTTCAATATCACCTTAAAAGCCAAAGATAACCTCATCTGCACGTGGTGCACCCTGCCAATTAACTAATGAGGCTCTGGCGAAAGAGAAGTAGGGCACAAAGATAGCCCGACCGGGAAAGTACTTCCACCACATAGAAGACTGCAGTCAAATAACAGTTCCCTGGAGGATTGTTGTGTTTCTGCGAGTGAGTGAAGTCTCCAGAAAGAGGAAGAAGTTGCTGCGTTAGCAAAGGGGGTGACAACACGCGAGCGACACATTTTATGTTGCACGCCTACATAGGCTACGGTGACCTCTTGTTTCCCACCCGACGTATTATAAAAAAAAGAGTAAAGTAACCGAGATACATTTTTTTATTCTTTCTATCTTGATTGTTTAGGTGACGATTGCTTCATTTCTGTGAATGGGAATTCTATTGTGAAGATCGATACAAGATGGCACGGCAAGTGAAAGAAGAAACGGTACTGACATGGATTGAGGATCATCCTGAATTATTGTACGAATTTACCGATAAATCAATATATTGTACAAAATGTGAAACTAATATTGCATGTAAGAAAAGCAATGTGAAAAGGCACATAGAGGGACCCGTACACCAAGGGATATCCAAAAAACCCTATGAAAGATTTTACTTTGATCTCATAGAGTTTTTCATATTGTGCAATATTCCTTGGTCTCAAATGAATAACCCGGCTTTTAAATATTTCTTTACCAAGTATTTATGCTGTCATTGCGCTAATCGCCCTAAACTACCATCCGAGACAATTCTAAGAAAAACATATGTAGATAAGTTATATAAAGAGAAAATCAATACCATATATAATGTGATTCGTCATGAAAAATTGTGGATCTCTCTTGACGAAACTACTGACTTTTTAGGCAGATATATTGTAAATTTTTTAGTCAAGCCACTAAATTTAGGAAATATGAATAAACCATACTTAATTGCATGTAAAATGTTAGAGCAAGTTAACGGTAGGACGATTTCAAATTTTGTAATCGAATGTTTAGAAAACATGTGGGGTGAATCTAGTGACGCTAATGTTGGAAACATATTAGTATTATGCACGGACAGTGTGGCATACATGCTATTAGCTGGACGTTTATTAAAACAATTTTTACCAAATATGAAACACGTGACATGTTTAGCCCACGCTCTGCATAGAGTTTCAGAAACGATTCGTTCCGAATACCCTGACATAGACTGCCTAATTTCTAATGTGAAAAAAGTTTTTTTAAAGGCTCCTAGTAGAGTTAAGATATTGAAAGATCTATACCCCAACATGCCTTTACCTCCAGAACCCGTAATAACACGGTGGGGAACTTGGTTGCATGCTGTTTCGTATTACCTAAAATATTTTAATGAAATAAAAACAGTTTTAACACATTTGAGGGCACCAGAAGCATTATCAATTCGAGTCGCTAAACAAATGTGTGAAAAACCAAATATCGAAAACGATTTGAGATACATTGCTGAATATTTTGGCTCAATTGAATTTGCAATTCTAAATTTACAAAACTCAAATCTAGCGATAGTGGAATCATTCGAAATATTCGATGAGGTAAGGGCTTTAATTAATTGGAGTTCAACCGAATCCGTAAAACAAAAAGTAGAGAATGTCATGTCAAGGAATCCGGACTTAGATATTTTGAGAACATACAGTGAGATACTGTCACGTGAAGTAGATATTGATAACGACATTTTACCGTACAAATTCGCCCCACTCACTTCAGTAGATGTCGAGAGATCATTTTCGGTTTATAAGTGGATATTAAGTATCAAAAGGAATAGACTAAAACTGGAGAATTTAGAAAAAAATATGGTTATTTATTTTAACTCTGTAAATTACTGTTAATGTCACATTTTTTTAATGCTGTTGATTTTGAAAGATATAATAAATATTGTCATGTTTTGAATATTTCTTTTATTTTTATCTTTATTATTTCAAAATTTTCAAATTTTACAATATAATTTTATTAAAAAAGTACTTATTAAAATATTATATTGAGCAGATTCAGAATAAAAGAATTCAGAATTAAAAAATACGTAACATACGAACGAAAGAACTACACTACACATAAGGTGATTGATTTCTTAAGATTTGTTATGTTTATTTCATACTAGTTATTTCTCCCATAGAAATTTCGGAATAAAAAATATCCTACATCCTCAGTTATCGTCTATCTATTTCATTCAAATCCGTTTAGTCGTTTACGCGTTCATTATTACGCGTTATTGAATAACAAACAAAAAACTTACAAATTTTCACATTTATAATATTAGTAGGACTGACGATCATTGAAAAGTAATTCTGGTTGTACTTACGATATATCAAACTGTTTACCTTTATTTATTACAGCGACATTTGGAAAAATAGAATGTAGAATAAACGTAATCCCGGAATCCCGTGGTCATATCCATACTAACATCAACATTCAAGTCCATTGACCCCAAATGGCTCTACTAACGCCGATCACTGATTATTATTTAGTGTATTATTTATTTGTAATTCAATATTTACTTAAATATGTACTGTTATCTTAGAACTGATCCATAAATAATAACCGCGTAAACTTGAAATAAATGTTTGCTGATATTAATCAATAAACATAGCTGATAATCTATACATATAATAAAATAAAACAGTAAAAATAATGTGTCTGTACATTGAATATATTTACAAAAAAACAATTGGAGGCGATGCAGATACAGTAATAGAGTATGAATTTAAAAAAAAATGTCTGTCTGTTTGTCTGTTTGTACACGCTAATCTCTGGAAGTACTGGACGGATTCGAATGAAACTTTTTTTGTATATAGCTGTTAAGCCTGGGCAAAATATAGGGTATAATTGATTTTGGAAAGTGGAACACCTGATGCAGCACCATAACGGTTCAGGTAAACTATAAGAAATATAAAAATGACGCCTTAGCAAAAGTTGTTCAGCCTGATGAGCATTTTCTGTTGAGGTATAAACATCCAAGATTTGGAACACCTGATGCAGAACCTTAATGGTTCAGGTAAACTATAAGAAATATAAAAATGACGCCTTAGCAAAAGTTGTTCAGCCTGATGAGCATTTGCTGTTGAGACATAAAAATCCAAGATTTGGAACACCTGATGCAGAACCTTAATGGTTCAGGTAAACTATAAGAAATATAAAAATGACGCCTTAGCAAAAGTTGTTCAACCTGAATGGCATTTTTTGTTGAGATTTGGAAAATCCAAGATTTGGAACACCTGATGCAGAACCATAATGGTTCAGGTAAACTATAAGAAATATAAAAATGACGCCTTAGCAAAGTTGTTCAATCTGAAGACCATTTTTTGTTGAGGCATAAAAATCCAAGATTTGGAACACTTGATGCAGAACAAAGTTAAATTTATTTGCATAAACAACACGTGTTTACAATAAATTATAGTTTTCAAAAAAGGAAAAAAAAAACACGTTATAATAGCCAATAGAACTAAAAAATTTTTTAAGTTACTTTTTTAGTTCTTTTTGCTATTATAGCTTTTTTACAATACATTCAATATTTTGTTAATCTATTTATTGTTATAATAAATAGATTAAAAAAAAGTAATTTTTTTTTTAAATCTATTTATTATGACAATAAATAGATTAACAAAATATAGAATGTATTGTAAAAAAAAAACCGCGTAGTGCTACTTTTATTCTTACCTGCTACAAGTTAGACGCAATCGTTTTATTTTATTTACAAAGGTAACGTGGACTATTAGTCAGTTTATTATAGACGTGTACGCTAAAATTGAAATGGAACGATTGGTATATATTCGCACAAACCAGAAGAATACGTGCATTTGCGGGACGCTATGTAGCAAGATGAGAGTTTATTTGATTTGGTGGTGGAAAGTGTTTTAAGCGACGAGAGGAAACTGTTTTTCTTAGATGCTCCAGGAGGGACTGGAAAAACATACCTGACGAGAGCAATCCACGCTGAAATCAGCTGAAATAAGATCTCGCAGCAGCATCGCCAGGTGATGCAGCCACATTACTACTAGGCGGAAGGACGCAAATACAATGTTCAATATCCTACTCGATTTAAACAGAATTGAAACACCGACATGCTCTGTGACACGAAACTGTGACAAAGCAAAGGTGCTTCACGATTGCCGTCTAATCGTTTGAGATGAATGCGAAATGGCCAACAGTAAGGCACTAGAAGCTGTAGATAGAACTTTACGTGCCCAAGAGTTTTCAAGAATATTATTAAAATTTGGGGAAGATCTCTTTCCTGAAGTAAAGTCAATGGCAGCGCAATATAATTGAAGCTGAGATTCTCACTGGGAGTGGTGCCGGTGAAACTGTATTTATTCCGCGTATACCACTCTTCTCCAAAAAAACATCCATTTTAATTTTAAACGTACGCAGTTGTCTGTGACCACTTGCTTTGCCATGACAATAAAAAAAATCACTAAAATTCGCTGGTGTCAAGCTCCCTTAATTTTTTTTAAACTATGGTTACAATGTTAAACAAAAAAAAATTTTTTTTGACTTTTAACGTATAACAAATATTTTCTTATGTAACAACATTAGTTCGTATTTGTATTAATACGGCGGAATCATAAAGTCCACGCGAACGAAGTCGCGGGCATCAGCTAGTAATCAATAAACATTTTAAAATAAATGTTTATTGATTATTTATATTATTATCAGCTAAAATCTATAGATGTGAAACAACATGATTTCTTATCCGTCACGAATATAATGGCAGTAGATCTCCAGATCCTTCCAGGGTCGGCAACGCGTGAGTGATACCTCTGGTGTCGCAATCGTCCCTAGGCTGCGATGACTGCTTACCATCAGGCGGGTCGTGTGCTTGTTTTCTACGGGACGGATGCCTGCCATAACTATCGATCGTTACTTGCGGCACCGGCGTGAGTGACTCAAGAATGTCGATAAGTGTGCTGCACTTTCTTCAAAGTTCCCTCAAGGGAAATGTTTAGCTGCGGTATTTTGTGAGGTGTAGATACTTCCCCAGTCTGGCAGCTTACAAATACGCTGTACTCTACCTCGCTTTTGCCAAATCCTCTTTCACTAGTAGGCAGGGTGCACCACGTGCAGGTGAGCTTGACTTTGGGTCTAATGATCGACCACTTACACTCCAATATAGAAAAAAAGCTATACAAATTATAAAATGTTTTCTCAAGAGACAACAATATCAACAACGCGTGAGTTATACTACTGATGTGATGGTGCCTATATACCATCAAATAGGTCGTATGGTTGTTACCATATAGAAAAAAGATTAGCACCCAAGTAATATAGAAAAAAAGTTACCAAAAATTTATATTTCAAACACCGAATTTCTAAAGACATTATTCAATTTGAACGTTGATATGACAAGCATTCAATCAGCTTCTTTTATACTTAAATACAGTATCAGTGAAATTTCTAAATACATAAGGAAAATAAAAATTGCGTACGCTTTTTTCCCAAGTGCGCGATAACTGCGAGCGACATTTATCGAATATACTCGTAAATCTATAGACGACGAGACGTCGAGCGTATTCTGATTCCAATGAATCGGCGCTCGAAACAGATTAGCCCCGATATCCATATGTTCAATATTATTTTAGATCTTGTCTGTGCTTCCGCGAATAATCTATCATGGAGTACTCGTTCAATTTATTTAATAGAAAGTTCTCGGTCAACATAATTTCAGTTAACTGATTATTACAAATAAGAAAGTTTGTGAACACATCTTCTTCTTCAGTATCTATAAAAAGCTATTGGCTGATCTATCAACTCACCGCTCAAATCACGAGCTGAACTCACCCGTCTCGGATCGGTTTGAAAGGAGATTTCCCATTTGTGTATGGATAAAAGTACTGATAATAAAATTGTTGTGTCATCATTAAATTAGTTCACCTTCACTTAGTACTATATCATCCCTAGATACATTCTAGAAAGTTTGGAAGGTATCATTTTCCGGAGTTCAGAAATATTTAAGAAATAAAATGCATTTGAGTTTAGGTTATGTTTGACCATACCACAGTATAAGTACTTAAGAGATATAGCCATATCCAGCGAATTAGCAGTCTAAGTTCTGTACATTTAAAGTGTGTACCCTTTTTAGCTTAGATCTGTAACTGTATGATTAAGTTGGAATGTTGAAGAAAAGAGTGACGAATTAGGTACTTAAATACATGTATACGAGTATCATGATTACTGCAGGTAGCTATTACAACGTAGGCATACGCTAAGAAAGGATTTCTGAAAAAATCCACGGGATACCGGAACACGCGCGTACGAAATCGCAGTCGCAAGATAGTCAGTCTCATATGACGTAGATTTAGAATACCCCCTCTGTACTGGATCACCTCTGCATATGAAGACCTGAAATAGTTGACCTTGTTGACATTTCTTTGACAGCCATGTGCTCGTAATAACCAACCGCATAGTTTGTTAAAATATAAATGTGTTCGAGGTAACCAGCAAGACCAGTAGCTAGCCAAGGAACAGTGTGGTAGCGGAGGCATGCACCACCAGGGACATTATTCGCTCGTTGTTGATCGAGTAAAAACCTCTTCACGACCTTTTTGAAGAACCACATGCTCTAGTCTCCCGAGAAAACCTCAACAGGGAAATCATTTCACGAGAGTCACGAATATAAACAAATGGGCGCATATTATAGAGAAACCAACCATTCCAGAGCGTCGTCAAAGAGTTCGCGCTAAGTTTGCCAAATCACTTCGATAAGTTGAGCTCAAGTCGACGAATCGCATCAAACTTTGTTGGACTTGCGCCGAATTTGCCTAACATAACTTTATTCGTTCCTTACAAAACCTACATACATGCCGCGTAAATTGAAAAGTCGTATTGAGTATCTATCACAGGCCTTGTGACATGCCATATGAAGATAATAAAACGGCTTCTATTAAAACCTACCTCAAGCAACGCGTTTTATATGTTTATATTTTAAATGTTACCGCCTAAGTTATACCTAATGTGAAAAGCTATACATATAAAAATCGCGACGAAATTTATATATAAATTATAAATAAATATTCCTGGACAAATTACACACTGCTATATAGTCCCAAACTAAGCAAATTCTTGTAGATACTATGGGTACTAGATAAATGATATAATACTGAAATACATTTTTTTTAATACATACAAATATCACCCAGGCCAAGACAAACAAACTTGTTCATGGACACAAATATTTGTTTTGTGCGACGAGCGAACCAGCGACGTCGGAGTCAAAGTGGCCATTGGGAACCATTCGACCACCGAGCTCGTCAAATATATATAAGTATAGTCGATAATTTAGAAATACATTGCAGACTTTCGGTAAACTACGGTCGCGTATTTTCTATTTTCGGCATAGTGGTTTTATTTAATCATTAATCTTATCATCTAGAAACGCGATAGCGTGTCAAGCCAAGTTCAAGCAAACAGCACTGGCGAGCAGCACCGTGTGCAATATTACATGAACCATTTGGAGCGAGTTTTGACCCCCATAACTACAATTTACATCATACATCACAATTAATAAACAATAGGTACTTTTTATTATTCATTAAAAAAAACTTAAATATCTTCTAGAGCTTTTCTTTTTGGAAGTAAACATTTCTATTTGAATCTTCGAAAGCTGGTTTTAGTCATAACTTCAGTGCTATAAACATGGTACAGAAAATCGGTTACATTGGCACAGAATATATTTTAATATTCCTTTATCCTGGATACCACACCAGTATATTAATACGATTGCTTGTCTAATACAACATAACTATTTGTAGTTATCAACATATAAAGCTTTGTGATTTATCTATGCGCCCGTGAACAGATTACGCAATAATTGTGAGACAAGGACCTTATCTAATCTATTCGGTGCTATATATAATATGTATTATGCCAACAAATGCCTAGCGCCTTGTATTTAGGGTTGCCACCCATATTGCATTTTGATATAATGCAGACCGCGCATTGTAGGTACTCTTATTGTATCGCTTGGGAATATGCCAAAGTCTTTATATCATTTGACTTGTGTTTATGTGTTTATCGTTTATGGTTATATGTGTTATTACACTACTACTACAGTGGCATATTATATGCAACGATCGAATGATAAGGATCTGGCGAAGCCTATTAGCTCTTACAACGCCAGGAGAATCATCAGCATGATGTCATTACGTAGATCATTGTGTAATTTGATTTTTGAGAGACAAAATTGACTGGAAGATAAAATGTAGACTTACCCCTTAGACCTCAGAGGGGTTGTATGTATAGCCTGTGAGCCTTTGTTTGTCCCTTATAAGCAAACAAAGACTGGTGAGCTATATACAAATTGTTTTATTTAGTACACAAATTATTACTGTAATTAAATACTGGCAACCCTAGTGTACCCAATTCATTGCAATGTCAATATTCAACAGTCTATTTCTACTCAATAATGTTTATTGAACATTATTGTTCAATTCCATAATCTATGCGTAAATTACGCAGTAATTTATTTTGTGGTAAACCGAAACCGTTAACATACCTTTAATCTCAAATTTTAGATGCTAAACATACAATCATAGAACTTTGTGACGCTAAGACATCACATTTTTGTTTTGTATTGTGAATTTTGTATTGCTGAAAAAAGTGATGATTTGCGGTTCTAGCCTTACATATATGGTTTGGCTGATTACGCGCCACAACAAACCACAAAACAAAAATGTAGCTGCGTCTTTGTGGGTTAAATTTTTCCATAATTTTACATCTAAGTAATTGCCAATGACATTTGTAAAAAAAAGATCCCTTCTCCAAGTATATTTTTTAAGTTAGTTGACTATTACTCGATGACTTGTAAATCCTACTTAGCTGTGATATTTTAAAAGGACAATATTTCACAAACGAATCCATGAATCGAGAAATGATCTTCACACACTCGCAATATTTTTAAAGCCCTATATAACAGTTAGACAATGAAAAAAACATCCCTACGTTACGTGAAGGGGAGGTATACCATATTTATTTTATTTTTTGTTTTGACTCTACTATTTTGTCGGCGTGATTAATATGTATACCCACCCCAAATGTCAGCTTTCTAGTACAATTCGTCTCTAAGCTACGCCACGGACGTTCAGACAGACAGACGGACATGACGAAACTATAAAGGTTTCTTGTGTACTACGGATCCCTAAAATTCTGTGTGTCAAACAGATAGATGTCTAAAGCCAATTCCAAGAAGTGTTATCTATCTGTGTTTATCTCTGACATATGCGCAGTGCATGTGGATGCACATGCACTGCGCATATGTCAGAGTCGTGGTACTTATGTCTATTAAGACGAATTACTCTAATCCTGTCGGGTTTCGATGGCGTCGTTCCGCGTGTCAGTAAAATTGAACAGGCAAGTTAAGCAACGCCAAGCGCAGCCTGTCTATAGATGGGTTTATTTATTTCGAGCTCATCCGTGCTTCGGAGGGCACGTTAAGCCGTCGGTCCCGGCTGTTGTCATTAGATGACAGTCGTTAAGCCAAGTCAGTGCCGCCTTTGCGCGGTTTGAAATCACTGGCCTCCGCCAACTCGCAGTTGAGTTGAGAAGCGTCGTGGAGTATGCTCTAAGAACCTTCGTTTGAGGTGAGAACCGTATCCGAATAGTGGGATGACAATGGGCTGATGCCTGTCGGGTCTGCCTTAGGAGAATTAGACTACCTATGTGTACAAAACACAGGGCCAACTACGTCATTGAAAATACCATCTGACGTGTACAATGTGTGCCGTGCTAGTGATTAAAACGTACACTAAATTAGATAGCAAGCATGATTTAAATTTTCGCTGCTATTATTACTAAACGTACGTTATTATTTTTGCTATAACTATTATTAAATTTGTACATATTTTAAAATAATTAAATAATTCTTTAGGTAGAATCGTAGTTTCCGACGGCCGCTTCGTCAGCCCGCAGTTGAGCAGCGTGATGGATGTATGCTCTAATACTAAACCCCTTCGATTGAACGTAGACCAGTATCCTAGCAGTGGGGCGAATAAGGGTTGACGACGAATTATAGTTGGGAACCTTTGAGCAACAAGGCTACCGGTGTAGAACGATCCATAGATGTATGGGGCTGACGGGACCTTTTTTACCACTTGGAATAGAGTCGACAAGGCGTGTGTGGTGCCCGGTGTTGCAGCCGTCCATAGTCCATCAGGCAGTCGTGTCTCTGTTTGCCAACATAATTGTATACTTCTATGGTATATTTTCTATGTATTTTACGTCATCATCATCTGGTCATTTTAGTCTCCACTACAGGAGCACGACCTTCTCTCGTCCGTCACAGACAGGTGGATTTGGCCTACACTCCCCACGCTGGCCAGACGGGTTGGGGAGGCCTGATCGATGTTTTATAATGTATTTCCCTTAGTCGCCTTGTACGACATCCACGGGAAGAGACGGAGTGTTTCTATTCTAGTCTGCCGGAAACCACACGGCCATTTTATGTAAATATTAAAATAAAATAAGTACATATATTATATCAGTTCCCGTAGTACAAGCTTTACTTAGTTTGTACTAGATGGCGCTGTGTAATTTGTCCAGGGATATTTATTTATTTATTTACTTAAAATGCCCCCATAACTTCAAAAATGTTGTTTGAAAGAAAATATAAATTAGTCCATCACCACGCATCGTCCTTACTGATTATCATAGTATGTATCAATTACAACTACGTCCGATGCTGATCACGGAACTTTCACTGTCGGAGGGCGTGTGCTATATTGTTGTGAGACTGACAGCTAGCAGTCCGCACTATTGTTTACGACAATGGAACAACGGTACGCAACTTTCGCTTGTATATACTATACCATTACTAGGCAATCCAAACAGAAAACCTTTAAGATAAATTGCCAGTTTTGTGATACAAAAAGTCAATGAATGATGTCCCACATTAGCTTAAAGTTGCAATCGCACGGTTGGCTTGAAAATAACAAACGAGGTGAAATTGTTGTTCCATAATATGATGCCTGCAGGCTCGTTCTACAGTCGCACCGTGGTCGCACCGCTCGCAATCGGCAGGAAATTCATCCTAACACATTGAAGCCAAGATGGTCACGAACTATGCGATTCCGGAGAAGGTTTCTTCTAGGGACTCTCAAGTTGTGGAATGAAGTCCCTGCCGAGGTTTTACCAAGAGACTACAGCATGGGTTCTTCAAAAAAAGCGTAAAGGGGTTTTTTTACAGGATCGGCAACGCGTGAGTGATGCCTCTGGTATAGCGATCGTCCATAGACTGCGATGCTGCTTACTATCACGCGGGTCGTATATTTGTTTTCCATATAATTTTTATAAAAAAAAAATTGGTTGCCTGTAAAGTCGGTATACGGGCGAAAGTTTTACGTGACAACGACTTTGAGTGGTAAAATGTTTTCGAGTGGAAGGGACGCATGCCTTTCACTTTTTATGTCTGTCTCTCTCGCTCTTAGAAGGGACGCTCTTACAATGAGAGCGAGTGAAAGGCACGCGCCTTTCACTCGCTCTCATTGTAAGCGCATAACGTGACCCAGTTTCTTGAAGTGTCACCCGGCTAACCAATTTATAAGACGTTGTCACGTCAAAAACCTATCCTCCTACGACTATAGTGCCAGACCGCAATGTGACCACCAGCATTTAAGAATGGTTTATTAGATATTAGATTAATAAGTTGAATACTATTAGGAACTTTTTTAAATACAATTATGAAGCTATTTAAAAGTTATATTTGTGAGTTGGTAGCTAATTCGAGTGCATTGACAACAATAATATAAATTGTATAACCGCCTAAATGTTACGAGACATTTAGGCGGTTATAGGTACAATTTATATTATTGTTGTCAATGCACTCGAATTAATCTCCTAAAAGTATAGCTATAATATTAGTTGTATATATATCACTGCAGAGAGACGGAACCAGGAAATCAACGAAGAACCAAATTTGACATAGCTCTCAGAGCTAGCAAGCTAAAATAGTGCCAGCCATATCCAACCGACACAGTTAGTTATGACACTTGGGAGAGAAAAGTCCTAGAGTTGATGTCATGTACGTGACGATGAAGCGTTGGGTGCCCACCTAGATGGATCAATCCCTTCAAAAAGGTGTCTGGGTACGCAAAGTGGATGATTCCGTATAATAGAAATGAGGTGTGCCCGCGTAATTGACACGGCCGTGAATACGTCATATGCACTAACAGTATCTCAAAATGGCAGCGCTTCGCTCTCTCCTGTCCGCGATGTTCTATAATCCTTACTTAGCATAATAAATTCTTTGATCCTTCATCTATCTAGTGGTGTGATTGAATTTTGGATGGAGATGATAGATTTGTAGCTGCAACACCAAATTAAATAAATAAATAAATATTGACAGACAAATTACACAGCGCCATCTAGCCCCAAAGTAAGCGAAGCTTGTGTTATGGGTACTAGACAACTGATAAACATACGTAAATACATTTTTTTTTGTAAATACATACTTATGATACATAGAAAACACCCAGACCAAGACAAACAGACATGTTCATGCACACAAATGTTTGTCCTGTGTGGGAATCGAACCCACGAGCGTTGGTGTCGTAGCCGCGTCATTAGCCGCTACGCCACCGAGCTCGTCTCGAAATTGTATCCCCAATTTTGTTATCATTCGTTTTTTTGAATTGCCTTCCTATTGAAGCAATTTTAAAGACGTGTTCACGTCAAAAGCCTTTATCTGGCAGCATATCGCGTAGATACAGACATTGTGATGACTACTTACTAATAGGAATCGTCGTATTTTAGAAAACATTTAATATAAATTCCAGAGTTCAAACATTTCGAAATATTAGAATCTGAATCGGACAAATAAAATAAAGCTTCAATCCTAGAATTCTGTTTATAAAACAATCATGTTATATTCGCAATAAACATTTTTATAGTTGTCGACAGCCAACTAGCAAACGATATTATCGGGAAGCTCTCGAGTGAAGTGGATAAACAAGCTAGGGGTAAGGGGATGTTCATTCCGTGAGGTAAAGTGCAAGCGAGTGGCTAAACTTGGAACAGTCATAAAATTTAAAACACTTGCTTTGCTTTAATTTACACAATCGCTGCTCAATACGGAAATGTAATATAGTGGTACGTGGTAGGGTAACCTAGTGTGGATTAGCCTTTAAAAGTACACTCTGTATAATAAGTATGTACTAGACACATGGGATACTTTTATATTATATTTATATTATGTTTATATTATGCCTAAATTAACATTTAAATTTCATTTATATTATAGTGTCCTTATGCACCTGCCATGTATTTATATCTGCATCACCCTAAGGTTAACTGGTATCCTTGTATGTATAGCATTAAGTTCGATTGTGTTGATTGAAATTTAAACCACAGTTTATTCAATATCCATTTACAAATGTACAAGTACATCATCAGGATAATTGTTACACACTAACAAATTACACACTGCAGTCTAGTCCCAAACTAAACAAAGCTTGTACTATGGGTGCTAGATAACTGATATTATATTTAAATGCATTTTGATGTGAAACATCTGATACGGTGGGATAGCCCGAATTTTTGCGTGACGACGCATCGCCACGCTCGAACTCGCTAAGTACCTTTAATACTAGCTTTGATACTACTTAGTAATCATACTGTCACCGCACCTAGCACGTTGGTCTCAAAGTCAAGTTCGAATGAAATAGACTTATAGAAGACAACTAATACTTGTGACCAATTTAGCCTTTATATATTGTATTTCAATAATTTATTAAGTTAATACTAGTCATATTGAAAAAATCGTGAGAAGCGAAACATTATTATGATTAAAACCTGATTTATATTGCTTTTTGGCGCCAACTAGTAACCATGTTTTTAATTCATTAGGGCCGCTTTTATACGTTTACCGTTAGAAAATATTCCTAATATTTTTATTTATACCCTAAACCGTGGGTAGAGCTAGTAGGCTATAAATTATGAAGATTTCGTAGACCTAGAAGGATTCCATTTCAATTAATACAAAATACCCAGTTTCGATGCTTTCACATCTGCTTTCACATCTGCCAAACGTCCCGCGACAGCGTATTTTTTATAGAAATATACATATATACCAAGACATGTTCATGCACACAAATGTGTTCTTGTGCGGCGATCGAACCTGAGACCTTACCTTAAAACATAACAGGTATATCAAAATCTCTCAAAATTTCGATGGTAATATAGTATACCCTCAGGAGCTCAGCAAATTTCACTCTAATACCGAATTTGTGCCACATTAAAGCTGCTGTCTAAGTGTAACTTCTCATCTTTATACCTCGCGTTAGCATGACAATAATAATAAACAATTCTCACCCTCTGTTCACTTTTCACATCACATCTATTCACTTCATCATTATTACCAATCTCTAATATCTTTCTAAATAAATATTTCTGGACATATTACACATCGCCGTTTAGTCCCAAACTAAGGAAAGCTTGTACTATGGGTACTAGATCACTGGTATTATACTTAAATACTTTTTTTTTGTAAATGCATACATATAATTATAGAAAACACCCAGGCCAAGGCAAATAGACATGTTCATGCACACAAATATTTGTCTTGTGCGGGGATTGAACCCGAGACCCCGGAGTCAAAGTAAACAATGCTAGCCATTCAACCACCGAGCTCGTCATTTCCTTACCTTCTTTGTAAAATAACTTAGGATATTACTTATCTTATAATTATAATCCTCAGTTATTTTTATCAAGTTAGTTTATATCAAGCCTCAATTGCCTATCATCAACTTGAAGTCATCTTAGCCAAGTTCTGACACCATTCAGCTCAACAATTTCAACTGTGAAAAAATATTCACTTAATCTCATTCTTAGCATCTTCTACCAAGTTATTATTGAATCCGTATGCACAAAGACAAACAAACCGTAAATTATATTGAGTGTCACGGGACCCTGAACTGTTTAAGATCAGTTAATTTCATTACACTTTCGGTGGAACTCGGAGAACTTACCAACTTCCGAGTGTTTCATTAAAGCAGCTCTGTAAGGTAGGTAACTTTCTAATTAACGAAAAGCGACTTCATTTTCATCAGGTTTTAAACGGCTGTAATTTTCTTTCGTCCAATTTGGCGTTTTAGACTATCCCGATAAAGATAAATCACTTGGGTCAGTAAGACAGCGGCGCGCGCCAACTTCTCAGCAAAGAGAAGATTGGGATAACAAATGGGCGATTTTATTTGTCAATAGGTAGCTTTTAAGATGTGCAATTTATTTACTCTTTGCTGTGATCTATTGTAGTGACAGGAAGTGGTGTAATTATGTTTATCTTAGAGACTCTTAATTCATATTTATTGTACTCGTAGCTGTAAACTTAATCTACTTACATGTATTTGTTCATTTTGTTTCTTGTAAATAGAATTGTGCGCGAGATGATGGATATGCCATGTATTTTCTCTTTACACCACATCAAGTGCCAAACAAGCATTATAGTCCTCTTGATGTATAGCGGCTATTATAGCATATAGGGGCTAATAAATAAGGTATTCCAAATATAAATTTGTTTATTTTTATACAATGAGCAGGCCCTACCTTAGTAGTTTTAAAAAGTAAACATGCGATTGAAGAGTATAATGTAGAGGTAGCTTTGATATTAAGAACGGATAGTTGATAGAGATGAATCGCACCGAATGAATACGACCATAGATTCCACAGAACAGAAAAAAATTGTAGTCTTCTATGTTCTGTGATAGGAATAATAAACAATAATTTTACTTCTTGAATCGTATAGTATGGTTGCATACTATGCAATTCAAGAAGGAAATTATTTCGCGAACTCCCAAGTTGCGGAATGAACTCCGTGCCAAACGAGACTACAGCATAGGTTTCTTCAAGAAAGGCGTGAAGGTGTTTTTATAGGGTTAACAACTCGTGAGTAATGCCTCTAGTTTTGCAAACGTCCATAAACTACGATGACTACTTGCTTACTTCAGGGCCTTAGTAGAATAAAAAATCTAGCGAGATCCAAAATAAGCAGAAGTAAAAGCGGAACAGAGGAGGGTAGAAATGCGAATGGTAAAGTTAATTGAATTGATTCAGGTGTTATTTTGCGGAAGTCAAATTTACAGGCAATTTGATCTACATTAATTGGTGGCGGAAGCACGCAAAGTAATGTAGATCAAATTGCCGAATGGTAAAGTCTTTGGGCGCTTTATAAATATGTATAAAAAAAAACGAAAGAGTTATATTTCGACTAATGTACCTGTGAATCTGCCTACCTCAATGGAAGACAGACGTGTTTATATGTGTGTAGATGAATACTACTATAAGCTATTTAATAATTTAAGTAAAATTATTCCATTCCATTTCATGACGCTCGACATTGATCGTTGACCTTGCACTAGTAAATAAAAATTAACTGCAAGTCATAATGTGAAAGCGCAGATGCTCGTATCGATTTGATAGAACTCCCGTCTGCATACATAACCGATTTAAAAAGTAAATATTTAGCTTCTTCCAATAGCAAGTTTTATGGTAAATAAATATTTATTTTATAAATAAATATTCCTGGACAAATTACAGACTGCCATCTAGTCCCAGACTAAGCAAAGCTTGTACTATGGGTAACTGATATTATATTATACTTAAATATACATATATTTTTTTTTATATATATATATATATATATATATATTGTAAATACATATATTTAATATATAGAAAACACCCAGATGAAGACAAACAGACATGTTCATGCACACAAGTATTTGTCTTATGCGGGAATGGAACCCGCGACCTCAGAGTCAAAGTGGCTATTGCTAACCATTCGACCACCGACCTCCTCCATCCGGTATTTCATTAGATTATGCAGGTACTAATTCTACCAATGTCCCAAATTTCCTATAAATCTGTTCAGCCTCTTACTTGTTAAAGATTAAGAACTTAGCGGCCTTTGTGCAAAACTTCCACTCAAAAATTCGTAGTAGACAAGAGACAGAGTGGTAAAAATGTTTTTTTTTTTCGACCATGAGAATCTTATTGTACCTAAGTATATACAGTATGACTTATCGACTATATGGTTGCTTAAAGAGCGATATTTTCGGACACAGAGTTATGAAACAGTTATATATTTACAGAAAAAATTGCAAAGGCACTTTTTGGCTCGCAATCAATCATATATAATCATGGTATATTTTAACTAGAACTTATTTAACTAATGAAACTCAAAATAAACTTCACATAAAATATAAAACTTGTGGATATTATTGAATAATATTTATGATTAATAAGAAATACAAAATTAATCATTTTCAAATAACTGATTCGATGCGGTGGATCACTTTCGAACTACTATTGTAATTACTGTGTTATTATTAACTAAGAAGTATTTTAACCAATTGTTAAAGCAAAACTAAAGCATTGATTGTCAAATATTAACCGACATATTTGTTTTAACTCTAAACTTGTGTCTAAACTTTGTGCCGTATTGTCAAACATGCTGAGTTATTTTCAACAGCGTTTTATTTTTAACTCTTGCGTTTTTTCAGTGTCAGATTATCATAATGTTGAGACGTTTTTGTTTGTTGGCACCTTGTGGAGCTTTATCAACAGATTATTATTTCATAAAGTCACTTGTACTGTTCGACTTACCTAATACCACAGAATACCGCAGCCAAATAACAATTCCCTTGAAGGTTGTGTTTTTGCGAGTGAGTGCGGTCACCGGAATAAAGAAAGGAAGGAGTATAGGCTGGCAACGGAAACGACCCCTTGTATTGCTGATCTCCATCGGCGTCCGTCGTCATCGGCATCCGTCCATCGGGACCGACGGCAACGTACCCTACAAAGCACGGAGGACCTCAATACAAATAAACTCATCCATGGACAGGCTACGGTCGATGTTGCTTAACTTGCGTGTTCGATTAGACAGACACGCGCAACGACGCCATCGAGCTTCTCTGTATTAGTTCATGGTCCGCAAATTTCGGTATACATGTTAATGCTGCCCTGCTAAATGTCAAGCTATCGCTATCGTTGTGGTAGTTGTGGTAGGTTCTCGACCGATTATCAAAATTGATTTAAATTCTGTATCTCCCGTCGTGTTTGAAAACTCCATTATACCTTTTGGACACACTGTTAAAAACCTTGGCCTGCATATCGACTCTACTTTGAGGAGGACAACCCAAGTTGCAGAGGTAAGCCGTGCAGTCATATCTACCTACCTTACGATCTTTTAATCAGTTTAGGAATTTCCTCCCTATTACTACTAAGGGCACTCTTATCAAATTCCTTATTTTTCCAACACAACGCAACGCAGCAACACCTTGCTTCCTAGTAACCTAACTCACTCGCAGGAATACAAAAATGCTCAGTTCCCCTGAGGATTGTTATTTGGCTGCGGTATTATGTGAGATATAGGTACTTCCCCAGTCGGGCAGCTTACAATAGATGCAATGCCCGATCTCTTTTTTTCCCATATATTCACCATTTTGACCATTGAGCTACAAGCAAAAAGAAAAAAACTTAATTTAATCCCATTCAGTACAGTGAATTTAATATAACATTTTACTTGTTCAGGAGCAGAGGGAAAGTTGAATTTATAAACTTTTGTTTGATGTAACATGCAATTTAAAACAGTGTATACAGCCGGAGATTATTTTACAACATACCGTTTGCTTTTCGCATACAGAATAACTTCGATATTTGTTTACTAGTTTTCCGTGAGGCTTTGAAAACGAACTCCATCCAAGGAAACGGGGTCAGAATTTTTAAAGCGTCCTTCCTTTTAACTGTAGCCTCTACTGGCAAGCTTGTTTGTGTCTCGTGGAATATTTATAACCACTTCGTCTGTAATATGCGCAATATTGGCGGATTTGAAATCTGCAGCGAATAGCACGAAACATTAGTTGTGAATACAGCATGGGACAGCGTTGATAAAAATTGCATAGTGCTTTAAATCAAAAGCCAGTTGTGAGCGAATTCCCAGTTGTGTCGGTTTTACGAGCGGGTTTCGTTGTTTTAGTCGCGTATCGCTTTGTTTTACGTATTAACGTAAACATAAAATCAAAAAGAGCTCGCAATTCTCACTTTCTAGCTGTAGAATTGGAAACTTACGACTTCAGAATTAAAATTAAAATTTGTAAAACTTAGATCTTTAATGTGATTTGATAAAATGAGCTAGGCTTTACTAAAATATTATTAATAAAAACAATATTAAACAGTATTAAAACTTCAGGATTGTACAAAATACTGAAGTAGTACAAAATATCCATACAAAAAGATTGAAAAAACATGGTTGGAAATCAATATAAATTGATCATATTAAACTATGTATTGCATAATGTAGTAAAAAAATCTATATTGCACGACCCGCATTTGACCTATTTTTTTATTTGTCTTTGAATGAAGAGCAGTTAGTAAGTATCGTAAATATTCTATGGACAATATTGGATTTTAGGGTTGCCTTGTTTGATTTAAAGTGCAACCAGTGTTACTGTTTGGCAATAAATCATTTTCAATTCTATCAAATGCCCTCAATACTAGCACCATAGCACGTACTAGTAGCTTTTCTAACTATGAGTAATAGTTTTGTGGAGTGTGGCGAAAAAAGAGATAGAGCATAGCGTCATTTGTAAGCTGCCCGACTGGGGACTGGGGAATGTACCTTCATATCACATAATACCGCAGCCAAATAACAATCCTCAGGGGAACTGAGCATTGTTGTGTTCCTGAGAGTGACTTAGGTTACCAGGAAGCAAAGTGTTGCTGTGTTGCGTTGTGTTGGAAAAATAAGTGATTTGACAAGAGTGCCCTTAGTAGTAGTAGGGAGGAAATCCCGAAACTGATTAAGACATCATAAGGTAGATATGACTGCAAGGCTTAACTCTGCAACTTGGGTTGTTCACATCAAAGTAGAATCGATATGCAGGCCAAGGTTTTTAACAGTGTGTTCAAAAGGTATATCGGAGTTTACAAACACGACGGGAGATACAGAATTTAAATCAATTTTGGTAATCTGTCGAAAAGCAGGGTTAACAAGTATTCTGAAATTTGCTGACCATGAACTAATACTGCATAGATCTTAATGCTATTCAATTCGGTTATTGCATTGCTTAAATTTTCCGCGGTACTTTGAACATATATTTGTAGATCATCCGAATATAAAAAATATGATATGTACTTCCAAAGTAAAGATTGCTAACCACAGATCAAGTATATAGTAAACATGGTATGTATGCGTGGCGAGCATGTCAATAGTAAGCATCCGAACTCTAAACTTGGTATGGATTTCTATCAGTCGATCATTAATCTGCTTATTGCTTTTATGGCACAATATACAACCAATTACAACGCCAAGTTACTAGTAGTATACTCATATTCCTGGCGTTATGTAAGTTTGACACGCTTGGTTCTATACAAAACTAATTGCATACCATTTAAATTTCATTTTATTTCCGTGTTCCTAACCTAACCATCCTCAAGGGTATTATTATTTGTCATATTACGGTCTTCTGTGAGGTACTTCCCCAGTCACACACAACATATAAAAGAGATTCGTATATTTTGATCTAGAATTTTCCCCAACTGCAGCGTAATGCTTCTTTTAGTCTATATTCCTGGAAGACCCACTGGCATCTAATTGCAAACTAAGCAAAGCTCGTACTACGGGTGCTAGATAAATGATATTATACTCTATGTATTATTATAATACATAGAGAAAACATCCATTGGAGTCAAAGTTGCTAGCCTTTCGACTATCAGGCTCGTCATAGACCGTCATACGCAGGTGTATAGGACGGCGGTATACGTACTTCGGCTACAGGGATTACAGGTGGCAGACGATGTGTAAATTCTTCATGACATGACTAAATGATATATCTTGAAGTCACTCTATTAAACGTATTATTTTATGACTTACGATGGATCTAAATATATGTAGATACTCGTAATATAGTAGACCAAGGTTTCCCGAAAGGTGGTACCCGCGAAACCCAGGGGTGCCGCGATCCGTCCAAAAATTAACAAAGCATTCGTCAGAAAAAGAATGACTAGTTAATAATAATTACAGCTGCTAGGGTTCCACTAGGAAAAGTATAATCAATTAGGGTTCCGTGGCAAAAAAAATTGGGAACCTCTGATGTAGACCCTCGGTCGTCCGTGTCTCGGTATTTCCTGTCGCTCTTCAGCCAACACCCCAACAACTCATATGCTAAACTGCAAATGCAATACACGCATGTAAGGTTAACTTTAGCAGTAAACAAGATGTTCGACACCTGAAGAACGTTTGCTAAAAGAAGCTAGCTAACACTTAAATTACTGAATAATCCAAGTACAGGTTATTTACGGTAAGGTGGTCCAGTTTATTTGGAATTGGACGAGACTCGAGGATATTTCGCGACGCTCCTAAGAACTGAGTGCGATCCATGTTTAAATAAGTGAGTTGAATTTAGATCGTGTTTCGTTACATTGCACTATGCATTGTTTCCATTTTCTGTCTCTATTTCTTATTCTATTCTATTATTTTACTGAGGCGCATCGAGAAATGACTTACTCGTATCTGCATCAATCCATATTCATCCCACTGCAACGATATGGTTCTCGCTTTAATTGAAGGGAGTAATAATAATGGGGTGTAAGTGGTTCATCAACATCTTTGAACCAAAGCCAACTTCACCTGCACCTGCTGTCAGCAGGGTGCACCACCCTGCTGACAGACAAACGAAAAGAAGAGGTAGGGAGCGTAATTGTAAGCTATCCGACTGGGGAATGTACCTCCACCTCACAGAATACCGCAGCCAAATAACAATTCCCTTGAGGGTTGTTGTGTTCTTGCGAGTGAGTGAGGAAACCAGGAAAGAAGGAGATGCTGCGTTTGCAGCGGGGGTGGCGGCGCGTGAGCAATATTTTATGTTGCGAGCGTTATTATGGCTACGGTAACCGCTTTACATCAGGCGGGCCGTATGCTTGTCTGCCACCCGTCGTAGTATAAAATAAAGCCAGCCAAGTGCGAGTCGGACTCGCGCACTAAGGGTTCCGTGCCATTATCTATAAAAACGGCAAAAAAAAATCACGTTTGTTGTATGGGAGCCCCCCTTAAATATTTGTTTTATTTTTATTTAATAAATTTATTTTTAAAGTGAATATATAACTAAATATTATGTGAGTATTTCAAGCGTCTACCTATTGCCGTTATCAATTACGAGCATGAACGAGCAAAAAAAAAACCGGCCAAGTGCGAGTCGAACTCGCACACGAAGGGTTACGTACCATTATCACGCAAAAAAAAACGGCAAAAAAAATCACGTGTGTTGTATGGAAGCCCCCTTAAATATTTATTTTCTTTTGGTTTTTTGTATTTGTTGTTATAGCGGCAACAGAAATACATCTTCTGTGAAAATTTCAACTGTCTCTATCACGGTTCATGAGATACAGCCTGGTGACAGACGGACGAACGGACGGACGGACGGACGGACGGACGGACGGACAGACGGACAGCGGAGCCTCAGTAATAGGGTCCCGTTTTACCCTTTGGGTACGGAACCCTAAAAATACGTTTGTTATATGGGAGCCCCCTTAAATATTTATTTTATTCTATGTTTTAGTATTTGTTGTTGTAGCGGCAACAGAAATACATCATCTGTGAAAATTTTAACTATCTAACTATCACGGTTCATGAGATACAGCCTGACAGAGGGACGGACGGACGGACAGCGGAGCCATAGTAATAGGGTTCCTTTTTACCCTTTGGGTACGGAACCCTAAAAAAGGGGGTTTGAAGCGTTCTTCGCCACGTTAACTTGCGTGATCTATTAGGTGGTCACGCTCAACGATGCCATCCAGGTGCTTCTAGCTTACTCGTATATCAATTACATTATATTTTTTCACGCTCTCTCTCGTTCATATGAAGAGCGTTCAATGATTTATCTACCTCAGGTAAAAGAGCATAGACTAACAACTTCAGACAAGTTTCTGCGTGTCGCTATGTTTCTCCATATGACGTATATGCAGTTTCGAATCAGTACTATTAATATTTTAAGAGTGAAAGTATATCAAGTGCGTGATGTTTGAGCTAACTAAATTATTGCTCAATTTAGAGCAGCAGCGGTCAGTAATGAAGCTTCACACTAAGGAGGAAACCAAGTGTAAAGAAGTATTTCAAAGCATTGCAACAACTTATAGGGTCTCTGAATATGCAATAAAACTTTGAACCTACTAGTTTAAATGAGGTGGAGAGCCCTCCGAAGATAACCCACACACGGTATTTTGGAATGATGTAGAACTTTTACTATTGGAATTTATGGAGACTACGTACGTTCAAGGAAGAGCGTAAACACCATGATTGTGTTGTGAAACTCTATGCGGGAAAAAAGGAGTTCCATCGGCGATAGCGGCGCGCGACCATGTATACATGGCTACGGTAAACACTTCACATCGCCGATATATTATAAAAATCGTTACAATTTCATCCAATCTGATGTTACTTCATAATTATATGAGTATTTGATCATTTCTTTCGTATTCAAATTCAAAAGTATACATTTTAATGTATACTTTACAATATATTGTACCTACTACTGTGGTAAAGTTATGCATGAATCACCCGAGTGTCGCTAGTTGATATACTCGTAGAACCAAACTAACTAAATAGTCAGTCAGTGCAGTGCAGTCTGGAGATAAGGCACGTGCCCGCCCACAGCTCGCCAGCGGGCCAGCCATTGCACGCTTTTTGTTTTGCAGTTTGCAGGTACTGATTTTAAATAACGCATGTGCACGAATATTAGACAGTTTTTTGCAATGGCTTTTAAAAAATATTTTTTTACCGACTACAAAATGCAATATACAAAACTCAAGTGATATATATTTAATTTCCCCAACCCGTTTGGCCAGCGTGGGGAGTGTAGGCCAAATGCTCCTTCCGTCTAGGACGGACGAGAGAGGGTCGTGCTCCTGTAGTGGAGACTAAAATGGACCTGATGATGATGATGATGATATATTTAATTTATTCGAAAGTATATTAATACTGCCGGAACGAATTTAATTAAATCTGTGGTCGCAATATAGACAGATTTTTTAAAGTCTATAGAAGGTGCTTTTTCAGTGGTTTTTTATTTATTTTAATTAAAAATTCATTAGGAACATGAAATCTGGCGATTCGTTTATAACCTAGAAGCTGTGAAGGAAAGCAAACAACAATTACCTAGTATTCATATTGTTGTCTGTTTTTAAAGGCGTTGACTTCAATAAATTCTTCTCATTTTTAACTGACTTCAAAAAAGGAGGAGGTTCTCAATTAGACTGTTTTTTTTTGTATGTTCTTCAATATCTTCGCGAATTGAGAACCGAATTTCAATTCTTTTTTATTTGAAAGGGTATGATTGCGAGGTGGTCCCATATTCACCAAGTCAGGGTCTGATGATGGGATCCTAGAAAAATCGAAGGAAACCCTTAAATTTGCCGTGTGGTTGCCGGCAGAATAGAATTGCGCCACTCCATTGCTCTGCGCTGGATGTCGTACGAGGCGACTAAGGAATCTTGTGTGATGCAATAACTTTTCTCCCCGAAGACGGGCAGCAGTGTCTCCCGGGGTATTCCACCAATAAGCGGCGCTCGCCAACTGAAGTCGGTTTATATATTTTTTTTTAAATCAACTTTATACTTACAATAGTTCTCATTAAAAAAAAAATTGTTTGATTCTATTTGCATAATTAACAGCTTTATTAATTAATTGCTTTACAGACAGTTTAACATGGTGTCCCCTCGCAAGAATTTATGAGATATGAGACTTTTTTTTATACTACCTACGTCGGGTGGTAGACAAGCATACGGCCCGCTGATTTGAAGCAGTTACCGTAGCCATATAATGCTCGCAACGTGAAATACCGCTCGCGCGCCGCGATCCGCGCTGTCAGCGCAGCAACTCATTCCTTTCTGGGGATCTCTATCACTCTATCACTCTAACACAACAACCCTCAAGGTAATGTGAGGTGGACGCATTTACTTCCCCAGGTCGGTTAGCTTACAAATAGGCCGTACCCGATCTCTCTTTTGCCAGAGCCTCTTTCGCTAGTCGACAGGGTGCATCACGTGCAGGAGAGATCGGCTTTGTCTCTAAAGGTCGTGGTTAGCTACTTACACTGAAAACTGACTGTCTGAAAACATCATAACTTAATAGACCGTTCACCTTTTGATCCTTTTAGTTGATCCACGGGACCAGCCTGATTCGTCCGCCGTGCTTTAGGACCCCAAAAAACTATAGTTTCTAGAGAATAGATAAAATGATGAGGATGAAATCGAGGGTACAGCTAGTGTCGTACTCTATGACGTAAATCGTAGCCTTCGAAATTCAAATAATAAGAAGTATGATAATATCGATAACTTACCGAACGTCTGTATAATTTAAATTTTAATTATTATCGTGAGTTATACTTTTACATACTTATTGAAATTTTGGAACGTCTACTGATGAACATAGACCTTCCCCATGGACTACACGTATTTTGCCAGACTATTAAGGCTTCATGCGACCAGAGGGCTGGCCATTACCTCGGTCATAGGATTAGCATTGCTATTCAGCGAGGTAATGCTGCCAGCATTCTTGGTACGCTACCGACAGGCAACGATTTGGGGGATTTTTTTTTACTTATAATTTTTGTTTTCTTTCATTTCTTCCATTTTATTTCTATCTCTTTGTAAATTTTTTATTTGTAAATATTAAGTTTAGTAATATAGATCATAGCATAGTTTATTTATACATATAAATAAACAATTAAAGAAAATATGTTTATTAGAATGTAACGGGAAAATACAGTTCAACAGATAGTATTATGTATATTTTTTTCCTTGTACGAGTATACACATTGCGTGAGATGCGATGATACTACGTTTTCTATTCAAAACACATTTCCAGCACCATGTGACGTGTAATCATAGCCATATTTACCATGTATTGTCAGTAGCTAACATTATCCTAGTTAAAATAGATGACGCTACATTGTACATGCTCCTGGTATATACGAGTATGTTTGCTGTTTACTAACAGATGAGCGTAGGTATCGACATACCAGCTGAACTTTTTTTCAAAGTTTTTTTAGGACAAAAGTAATTTTTCCAGCAGTGAAATCTAGATAGATCGATTTTTCTCTATATTGCTATATATATAAATCGCTATATTGTAAATTTCATTGATATCGTTAGAGCCTTTTGCGAAAGAAATTTGGCTTAATTATTAATTTTATATACCCTAATATAACCCGCAGATACACCCCAATGCATGAAGTCCAAAGCGTTTATCAATGTGTCCTCCCGCTATGATCTTCGGTACAGAGACTTGGACGCTGACTGTTAGGACTGGTTCACAGACTAAAAGTCGCATAGCGAGCGATGGAGAGGCTGATGCTTGGGGTTACTCTAAGGGATAAAATCCGGTACTAAGTAATTCGGCGGAGAGCCAAAGTGGTCGACATAGCTCTCAGAATCAGGAAGCTGAAGAGGCAGAGGGCTGGCCACATCTGCTGAGAGAGAGGAGGAAAGTCATGTGACTTTCTTCCCCTGTGTATTGTAAAAGAGTAGAGGATGAGGAGGAGGAGGAGACAGACAGATAGACCTCAAAAAAATTGCCACCTTTTCAAGGTCGTCAGTCCATCTGTCGTACTGCCGGTAGCGGTTAGATGCGGAAAACAGAGGATGTGGTGCATGTGGTGGAAAGCATTGGGGTAGACCTATATTGGGTAACAACAAAAATAGGTATCTATACAGGGTGATGATGATAATTTAATACTATACTCATTTAATAATATTGCATCCTTTAAGAACGGAATTATCCTGTTTGAGATCAATGTAACTCAAGACAATTACTCGAGAAAGATTGTTAGTTTAAATATACTTATTATACTAAAAGAGAAATAGCCCAAATAAAATAAAAATGCGACAATTATAGTGTTTTTATAAACAAAGATGTACGAGGAAAATGGAACTTGTTGACTACAGATAAAAATCTATACTCTTCCCTCAAATTTTGTAGCTGCCTATTCTTAGAAGACACAGTCAACCATGAACGAATATTTCTTATGAATATTATCGTACAACTCAGTTTAATTATTTATGTACTATCGCAGTGTGCAGTGTACGTGGATGTATGTAGACTGTTGATATATTGGATGTGGGCTATGAAGGTAATGTCTCTTCAGTGGGCCTACCGCCGAAGCTGAAGCCGATTCTCATCGAGTTTTTTGATTGTGAAAATCGGACTTCTATTTAATTTTGTGAAAATCATATTCAGTTTAATTGGTAGAGCGCTTCCGTCCCTACCTTCTAAGCTTATTACTATTAGCACTAATTTAAGGTGGAGTTAGAATTTCGCAATCAAAAAATCTGATTGTAATCGGCTTCAGCTCAGGCGGTAGGGCCCCAGATCTTGATACGGCATTACTTCTCCACATTCTCCTTCACTTTTTTAAAACAACTCTACCTTGGTCTTCTTCTTTACTTTCTTCCTTCTATCTGGCCTTCTATAAAAATCCTAATGAAGATATCAGGAGAGAAGCAGAAGCTACACTAAAATGAGAAATGCTCTTAGGGGTTGTCCTCTTTTTGGTGTAGCTTCTGCCACTCTCCTGATATCTTCATTAGGGGACGATGGATAGATAGGTCTAATTTAATATTTGGTGTGTAACTGGTTCATCAACATATTTGAACCAAAGCCAACCTCATTTGCACCCCTGCTGAATGACAAACAAGGCTCTGGTGAAAAGGAAGATAGGGCATAGCGTATTTTGTTTAGCAACCCGACTGGGGAATTCACCTCACAGACAACTGCAGTCAAATAACAATTCCCTTGAGGGTTATTGTGTTCCTACGAGTTAGTGAGATTACCAGAATGAGGCTGGCAACGAATCGGCGACCTCCTTGGTGTTGCAGATCTCCATAGGAGATGGTGATTGCCCATCAGGTAACCCACATGCTCGTTTCCCCTCATATACATATATAAAAATTTATCAACACCATTGGTACCATTATCAAAATCGGTTTGATTTTGTGAGCCAGTATTTTTTTCGAGTCTATTTATATTCGAAATTCACTTTTGTAGGCTTCATTAAGACCAACAGCCTATCAGTAATATTAAAAAAGCATGGATATAAGACAACTATCTCACATCACGACTCACTTGGCCTTTCCTAGTATATGACTTCGGCAAAACCCTCTTGGCAAAGTTAGATGCTAATGTCATAAAGATATTAAAGTCATGGTTCGGACTGGCACATCCGGCTGATCCCTCGACTCTATTTAGGGATCACAATAGTTTTGGGCTGAAATTACAGAAACCTTCTGAACTCTATAAACACCTGAGAGTTACAAAAACGCATGTTTTGCAAAAGTCGCAAGACGAATTAGTTAAATCTCTTCCAAAAGACAAAAATGCCACAGACCTTGAATCTAGACTTCAATTCCACAAACAATTTATGGTAGGTGCACAGGCAAATAGAGCTGGGTTGGGCGCGAGAAAGAAAAGGGAAGACCGAGACATAGTAAAAACCTTTCTACAACAAGACGAAAATGACAGTTACAAAGTGCACGCTATGAATTTAGAAATGCAAAGTGAGTGGTTAACCATAGGCGAGTTTTGCATCCCGTTAGCTCTGAAGTGGCGCACCTTGCTGTATGACTGGTCTCCTGCCTTATTAAAATTCTATCTTAATGCCTTTCAAATGACCCTCCCTGACCAGAGTAACTTAGTTAGGTGGGGAAAAGCCTCTGAAAAATGTTGCTATACTTGTGGAGAGGCGATATGTACAGCAAGGCACCTATTGGTGGGATGCAAGGTGCTCCTTGATAGGGGTCATTACTCACATCGCCATGACAGAGTACTTCAAATCATACGTGAAGCCATAAGCCTTTCAATAGCTAGAGCCCAAAAAGGATTAACGACAAACAAAAGACAAATTAACTTTATAAAAGGAGGCTCAACTTCAAACTCCAAGAACAAGCCTTACTCAATCCTCAGTGCAGCACCTGACTGGACTATTTTAATGGACACGTATGAAAAGCACTATAAAATCCCAGAAGATGTGTGTGTTTCGACATCCAGACCGGACATTTTCCTTTTCTCCAGAGCTACAAAACGTATAGTACTTGTAGAGCTTACCGTACCGTGGAAAACTAACATACCCAAAGACCACGCGATAAAACAAAACAAATATTATGACCTCCTAAACGAATTAATAAAAAGCGGCTATGTAGTTAATCTATACGCTGTAGAAGTAGGAGCGAGAGGTATACCAGCAAAATCTCTCTATAACCTGCTGAAAGACCTTGGCTTGTCCAGAAGTGCAGTAAGTTCTATACTAGAACGACTATCTAAAGCTGCATTAGCAGGTTCGTACCAGATTTGGCAGGGCAGGGAGAGAAACACAAGTAGTGAAGGTGAGTGTTGATGTACGTCGGAAAGGGGCCCCTTAAACCTACACCCGTGTCACAAGTCTCGGGATCTGCTTGGGTTTCTCTCTCTGCCACACGATGGACCCGGCACCCGCACGGTGAATCCATGGAAGCTAAGAAGTTCGTCTGTATTTTCCTATTCGTTCAATATTGAAAGTATTCATACTTATGTTTTGTTTCAAACTTGAACCGAGTCATAGTTTTCATTTAGGAAAATATATATTCCACCGAATGTTTTCTAATAAAGCGTAGGGTTATGTCGTATATTCCTATATTTCATACAATTTTATATTTTCTGTAGCGATTTCTATCTGTATTGTATACACTAAGTTCCATGCTATATAATGTTACCAACGTTAAAGATACTATACAATTTATAATAAACGGTTTCTGTTACATTCGAGCATTTTTGTAAGAGCGTATTGCAATCAATTTTTATGGATATAAAATTAGGTAGCTTTTAATGGAATGACGGTCATATTTACGTTACGTTTACGTACTCACATTTTCATTATGTTTCAATGGCGTTAGTATAAAACTATCGACCAAATCTCATTATTCTTATTCTTAATTTGAATATGTATGTATATACTTTCTAGTATATTTATATAGGAAGTTTTTTACTTACATATTTTTTTCCTAAACTTAAACTTGGTCTTAGTTTAATCTCAGGGAATATATTTCTAGAATGTCTTCCAATATAACTAAAGTTTCGTTTGTTCTGATACTGCACATGTTAGACTTTGAGATAATTTATTGCTCAATACTACGTTTAATTTAACTAAGCTAAACACCCGACTCTGTACATATAAGTGATGATAAATATAATAATATTCATCGTACGAAACTCTTTCACGACATTGCACATTGCACAGTACTTTCATTTTTTTTTTTGTATAATAATTGTGTCTGTTTGTGTTGTTTGTATAGTGCTGTGTAATGTGCAAATAAATGTTTTTATTTTCTTCTTCTTCGTCTTCTCTTACCACGCAAATCACACTTGTTTTGTTTTCTCCGTTCCATATCATGTAGTCTGTAATATCACAATAGTTTGTAATGTTTACACAGTATTGTGTAAATGTGTATTGCCCAGCGGTGAGTCATCTATGATTCCTCGAACTATTTAAATTGTAATCTGCACTGAAAGCGGCCATCCTAATTATCATTGGTTTTGTTTTGAGCGCAACTTATGCTGTGGAATTATTTATGGGCGTAAAATGTTCGAAGGCTCGTAAGATCGTTGGTGTTTCCTATATTCTTTGTCGCAGAAAAATGTACTATACGGACGGAGACAAAGAAAATAGACGTCTTGGAAATGTGGTGTTGGAGGATGCTCCGAGTTTCGTGAACTGAATTCCGCACAGACTCCTCCATCTTTGATGAACTAGGCATTAACATTGAGCCACCCTGGTGCAGAGTCATATTTTGCAGTTCTTTGGACATGTTAGTCGGCGCGGAAACGACTCCATAGAGAGACTTGTCGTACAGGGGAAGGTTGAAGGCACAAGACCACGGAGCAGATCCCCCATGCGTTAAACCGATCGAACGATATTTCGCAACCTAACTCATACGCAGGAATACAACAATCCTCAAGGGAATTGTTATTTGGCTGTGATATTGTGAGGTGGACGTATTTCCCCAGCCGGGCAGCATACAAATACGCTGTACAACCTATACAAGTGCAAGTGAGGTTGGCATTCGCTCAAATAAAATCGCTAAGATCGTGGTGAGCCACACATACCTAAAATATACCTATAAAATCGTTAATTTTCACTTTGACTAAGCATTCTTTAACAGGTATTCATTTTTGTTTTTATAATCATTTTCTCACATACGATTTAATTAAATACATTAGCTTTCACTCCATATTCATAAACTTTAAAGAGCTTATCAATTATTCTTAGTCTTAATTTACAAAGTCAAAAGCTTTCTTATCTACAAGTAACTTGTATTACTTTATTAACGTGTAAAAAATTACAGAAAACAGTTATAAATTGCCAAATTGATAGACGATAACTTTTTACGCTAATTAAGCCATTTTGTTTTTCGGCAAATAAATATGCCTTTTTTAATACATAAAGTGCTTTTTAAATAACTGTTCTATATATTTTAGTACAACAGTAGTATTGAAGCTCCTCCATAACGTAGAGTTTGTTTTTCGACGGTACTTTTTTTTATACTACGTCAGATGGCCGATAAGCATACGGCCCGCCTAATATAAAGCGGTTACCGTAGTCATATCGCGATATGAAACATTGCTCGCGCGCCGCCACCCCCGCTGCCAACGCAACAATCCTCAAGGGAATTGTCTATAGAGAACCATCATAAGAGAAGTAGGCTCTCTTGAGATGGTTTTCTATATATATGACTATTTATTTGGCAGTAGTAATGATTGACATGAAAGAAAGCAGCTACTGCATTGGCAGCGGGAGTGGCGGCACGCGAGCGATATTTTATGCGAGATATTATTTTTATATGGCTACGATAACCGCGTTTCCATCACACACGCCACACGGCGTAGTATAAAAGAAAATATTTTTTCAACTTGGTGGTTCAAAAACTACAAGTTTCACAAATAAAATTGCTGTTATTTATTATGGTCGCATCTAATAGTGCTGTCTAATAGTGCGTAGTACAATTCCGGTGAGATTCAAGAAGCTCTTGTAGAGATACTGCATTAGCACCAGAGATAGCAAAACGCAAGCAACTACTGCTTATTTATAGGTAACGATGACCGATTAACATCAGGAGTCTTAAAAATAAAATAAGTGTAAATCCAATGCTCACCCAAAGCACTCGGTACAAACTAATTTAAATTAAAAGGCACGTGGACTTGTTGCCCATCAAGTTAAATACTTTCCTACTCCTACTGATTACTTTTGATTACATTCGTTGTGAGTTCCAAGGCAGCCGTAGTTTTACCTCCGGGCTGCAGTGGACTTCATTGTTCATTGCCTTTTTGGTGGTCAATCCAGGGGCCCTACCGCCGAAGCTGAAGCCGATTACCATCGAATTTTTTGATTGTTAAAATAGATGTTAGGTTTAAGTTAATGACAAACATCTTCACCTTAGTCGGCAGAGCTCTATTGTCTCTACCGGCTAAGCTAAATATAATTACCACCAATCTAAGCTAAAGTTTGATTTTCGCAATCAAAAAATCCAATGGTAATCGACGGCTTCCGTCGATTACCATTTTTTTTAGCTTCAGCGGTAGGGCCCCTGGCTAGACAGGAGAGACAGTGGTAGGATTGTGTAGACCTGTCCCGATACCCATTTCTAATCCCAAACAAATAATTATCTTTACAAGTATTCTAAGAATAGACCGTCACAAAAATGCATTGTTCGTGTGACTCAGGCAGCCGAGTATCACTCACCCTACGCGAAATACCGACGCGATTGTCTATATGTATGTACATGGATTTATTTATGTCCACTCAGACCATGACACCGCAGACATCTGTGACGTCACCACTTGGCATACATCTAGCATTTGATACATTTAAAATAGTCTGGCGTAGAAATTGTAATTTTCATTATAAAGTTGAATGCGAGAGCGCACACTCCCATTCATAAGTCAACACATGAAGTACTACAGTATGGAGTTGTCAAGAAAAGCATAGGGTTTTTGCAAGTTCGACAACGCGTGAACGATGCGTGTGATGATGTGAATGGTGTCACAAGCATCTATATATAGGCTGCGATGACTACCTGATCGGGCAGGTGGAATGCTTGTTGCACACACAACCTACATGAAAATTTTCAGAATGCACTTGCAATAGGCTATTTGATTAACATTTTTTTCGCTTTGATATGTAGGGATTCAATAATATAACCATAGTTGAAAGAATTACTTCGATAGCACAAAAATCTTTCGAGATATGTTCATTTGAAAATCACAATTTTTGAGTTTTCCGAAAACGCTCCATACAAAAGACTACTGAGTAACGTCACAGGTTTGAATTTTGTATGTATCAAATCAGAAATTTGTACGACAGCTATGTTAAATGTTGTTACGTTTATGTATTTAGTATCATAATAAAAGATATAGTATTTTTTCTTGCTTCCCCAATTTAAATATATTTTTTTAATAGTTTCACACTTTTAAAATGGACTTTCCCGCCAAACTTTGATCCACCTTAAAATAAGTCCAGCGGAAGATATTAGAATAAAAGTTTGCAGATCTTTATAATTTTGTGTATTTTACGATATTGTTAAATAATTTATGCAATTTTTGAACATTGTCAAATAGCCTATTGTACGAGGTGTCGAAATATATCGATTCAGTAAAATTGGTCCAGATGTTTTGTTGCTACTAGGACAAACAATCGTATCAAATTTAAATTACTATTATATATACAAACTTTATACGTAATAATCATCTTTCTTCTGTTGGTTAACAATTTTAACTTATTTTGATGTATCAGCATTTACCGGCTGAATATTCCTTTCGAGCCAAAGCCAACCTGCCCTCTATCAGCAAACGTTTTTAACGATGATTATTGTGTTCTTGTCAGTAAGTGACGTAATTAATCGAACTCTTAACCCCTCCAACCAAACCGCAGTTGAGCAGCGTGGTGGAGCATGCTCTAAACCCCTTCGAAGAAACCCGTATCCCAACACTGGGATGATTATGGGCTGACACCGTACCGTACCGAGCTCTTAACATAGACAACATAAACTTTAATCTAGCCGGTATATTCCGTATAACTCTTCGTAATAGATTCATCTTCATCATAATCAGCCTGTATCTAACCGCTTCTGGATAAAGGCCTTCCCGAATGCCACCATATATGCGATTCTCCGGTTTCTGCATCCACGCAGTTCCAGCAAAGTTTTAGGGGGACCATCGTATCGTAACCCCATACGCGGCCTTCACTGATTTTCTTGGCTGATTCTAATAAATTATCACTTTAAATCCTATACTGACATAGGAGTAATTTAGGTATCTGTATACTTACATGCACCCTACAAATTATTGTAACGATTTCTAAGAAATTTACAGTATAAGAGTTTGGGGGGCGCGATTATCGTTCTAGCTAAAAGCTAACCTTAAAACAAAACCTTATCCTTACAAAACGAGCGAAGCTCACCGCATCACAGCCTCACCCGCATGCTATCGCTTATGGGTAAGCGATATATCAACGATTAATAATAACTGGAATCTTATAAAATATAAAGCCTTTAATCTTGAAACTTTGCATAAGTATACTCATTTTGGGTATTTGTATGTAGATTAAGAGAGAACAAAAAAAGTCAACTCTGAAAGGGTACAAGTGGGTATCTTATGTATACAGTCATGCGAGAGTGGATCTTCCCACATGCTTAGATCCCGCTATTTCATAGTTATAATACCAAAAAACATGTATTCAGTAGGTGTTTAAAATATCATACAGAATCACATGACGATTAAAAATTGAAGGAAAAATCCAGAACAAATTGCAATAAATGACGTGCTGTCTAAATGCGCAATAAGAATGATACCTAACTACACACACATTTATAGTTTTCATTTTATTGCGCATTTGAACATAGCGTTGTGCGTCATTTATGTCAGTTATTGGGGAAAAAAAAATGTTATGTAGGCACATTTTTCCCTGCATTTTGAATTTAATGTCATATTTATAACCAGAATTTAGTATTTGCTTTTAAGGTAAAAGGAAATTATTATATGAACACATATAACTATAAATGTTATACAGTTTGTTGATTTGTATAGTAGTAATTTAGACTTTATAGAATGTTGCAAATGGACAGTTGTATAAACATATTAAGGCTAGGTAGTCGTGCAAAAGTAGGCATTCAGCGTTGCCGGCACCGCGCGAACTTATTCACGCGGAGGCAGCGGCGCGATGAACTCGCGTCACCCCGCCCGGTCACACAGTATAGGAATAAGCAGTAACTAGTTAATTTTAAAACTTCAGAAATGCACTTTTATATTTTTATAGTAGTGACAAGAGTTTCGTAAATAATAAGTAATGTAGGTTAGGTATAGAATATAAAAAAAAAATAACAACCTGTTCGCGTTTCCTAGATTTGACTTGAGATATTAGAAAAGGAAACTAATATTACAGCAGAATCCATTGTTCATCTTTCTTGTCATATAGGAGGCATAAATGTGCGTATGGCAGGCCCGGTGTTTTTAAAAAACTATGAATGTCATGGTGATTCTTTTAAGAGTTTGTACATTTTTATTATAAATAAATAAAAGATAGTATTAAATAAAAAATATTTATTTACTCTTAAAATTGTTTAAAATATATTTCTCGTGAGCTTGTACCCGGGTGCAAATCTGACTGTAGTTCAGAAGATGATAGAACTATAGGCTCTACAGAATTAACATTTCGCATGTGTGGCTCAAGTGATGGCAAGTCTGGGGAGTCTACATAATTTACATTTTCCTTGTCATCTTGTAAGCGTGTCGACTATCAACAATTTCTGGCATTAAACACTTCATATAAAATTTGACCAACTTTTGCTCCATTTGCGTTTTCCAGAAGTTATCGTCCCTTTCGATGCGTTTTGCAAACAAGGGTTCGTCTCGATAAGGGATGTCTCCTCAGTATTTCTAAAACATAATGGTAAATAATTACATGTTTCGGAATAAAACATAATATTTTGTTTGGATGTACATTATCTAACTTTTTTATAGTTTTTATTATGCTAAATTAATAAACTCCCAAAAAAACTATATTAAATGCAATCAAATAAAATATGATTCTTACGTAAAAGTTAGTTCGTAGTGGAGCGTCTGGATCTAATCTCATAAAAGAATTCTTGGAAACGTCAGCTGTGTAGCTACACGTCGGAACATCAATGTGCCTGAAAATTTATCATATTATATTAATTATAACTGTCTATAATATATAATAAGTTATACGGGACATTTACCGAACTAAATAATGGACGCATTTGAAATAATTATTTTATCGCTTAATAATGTAAAAAATTTGATAATATAGAAATCAAATTGTACAGTATGTAAGAATACATCACAAAGCCTCTAAAAGCTCTCACAACACAGCAATGTCAAAATTGCACAATTATTTTTTTAACCGTGCAGAATGTATGTACCAAGAATATTTGTAGCAAAGATGGAAATGACAACGAAGAGCTGAAATAGATCCAGAATTCGTCTTTCTACACGATTGTTTTATACATTACAGCAAAATCACGCAGATTTTTCGGTTACGATGATACAAACACTGTTCAGTGTTATAATAGTGTCAGCGTGAAATTGATTGGTCGTACCAAAAAAAATCCTTTGAAAGGAGGTTACCAAGCAAGAGCTCAGCAGCTGTTGTTTCGTTTAACATTAAATCCGCATTTTCAGTCGTACACCTCTCTTTACATAAAAGTCCTAAAGGCAGGGTGATATTAATTGAAAGGATAGCAAAAAAAAAAGAAGAAAATTAAAAGAAGAACGAGTAGATATATGCAATCACTGACTTTTTATTAGAACTTTTTAAGATGAATAATTCTGTTATAATTATTGCGTAACTTGAACCGTTTACACAGCGCATGCAACGGAAGCTTTCAAAAGGAATATTTTTTTCCCATTTTGCAACATTTTTCATTGGTGCTCCGCTCCTATTGGTGGTAGTGTGATCTTACATAGCATATTAGCCTTCCTCGAAAAATAGGCTATCTAACACTAAAATAATTTTACAAATTCGAATAAGTAGTTCTTGAGATTAGCGCGTTCAACCAAACAAACTCTTCAGATTTATAATATTAGTATAGAAGTATAGATAAGTCTGTCCGTCAGAAGTCCGTAAGTATTGGGTACGTACGTTGCGCCTCCTGACTTGACATGACTAAGCAAATATGTATAAACGGGACATATTAAAACTGTTTAAAAAGCGCTGCGTACCTATCTCGATCTATGGTAATTACTTACCTATTTTCAGTTGAATCCGCAGATAACAGATTGATTATTCGCCGCTGTCCATATTAATTACTTCGGCGATGATGTCTGGTATTGGAGACTGCTGCATTGACCTACAATAAAACGCCAGGCAGATATGTACCGATAAAGACAAAACATGAATTATCAAAAATCATATCGTTCTTTAGTACTTACTGGATATTCTTATACTGTGGCATGATGGCCGCAAGTTTAGCCATAATATATTTTTGTAAATTATCAATCAGACTTTTTTTATACTACGTCGGGTGGCTGACAAGCATACGGCCCGCCTGATGTGAAGCGGTTACCGTAGCCTAATATGGCTACGCTCGCAACATAAAACACAGCTCGCGCGCCGCCACCCCCGCTGCCTACGCAGCATCTCCTTCCTTTCTGGTGACCTCACTCACTCGCAAGAACACAACAACCCTCAAGGGAATTGTTATTTGGCTGCGGTATTCTGTGAGGTGGAGGTACATTTCCCAGTCGGGTAGCTTACAATTACGCTCCCTACTTTAACTAAGTTGGCTTTGGTTCAAAGATTTTGATGAAACACAAATATATAAAACAATCTAATTTTAATATATTAAATACCACATTACATTAAAAATCAAACATCTACATAAAGGTTTAGTTTAGTTTCACAGTTTCCTTTCACGTACTCAAAGGTTGACTGGAAGAGATCCCTTATAGGGATAAGTCCGCCCTTGTATACTATGTCTTATCACTACAATCTATGTAATGTAATATTTAATGCAATAAAGATTTTACAAACAAACAAACAAAGGTACTTACCTCTTTGTATATCTTCGCAGTGCATTCTTTCTGTTAGTTATTTTTATTGCTTTGGACGACTTCTTTCGCTTACGTTGTTTATTGCCCATTAAGAATCACTTGAAGCACACAAATTTTTCAAAAAAAATACTGATGCGCAGGCACCGAGCACAGGTCCGTCGTCTATAAGCGCCAGCACGCGACTGATGGGCTGCCGAACCCGGGGGCGCTCTCATATTTAGTGGAAATTTGCACACAGTAAAAAAAATATATATATTATTTAATCGTACTCTGCGAATTTGTCTGTAACTATTTGTTAGCTTTAATTGAGTACAAAAATTAAATGTATTCGTTCAGTATTATAGTCACAATATTGAAAAAACATTAACACAAAGGGGTGATTTTGGGATTTTTTTTTATCTAGTGAAGTTGATTAGGTCGTGACATTGAATGCGATTTTGACTAGACAAGATCCTTACCTAACACATATATTTTTTTCAGAATTTAAAATATTATTATCTAAGTCTCAGATGGTTTTAAAAAACTCAAATTTGAATCCCACCCAGCCTTAACGTCGATTTTTTATTGTTCCACTGATAAAATTTTATATCCTTTCGTCGGTAACAATCGTTTTCATATTACCTATTTAGTTGCCTATAATGTTGCAGTGCGTTTACGTGTCGCCATAAAGAAATCCTGACGTCCTAATTCCATGTAATTAGCGACTGGGGTTTCGGTTCAACAGTGCTGAATCTGTCACCTATCAATCAGTGAAGACGTTCTCTTGTGTGAGTAAAACGTAGTGTAAGATAAAGAAAAACAAAAAGTAAGTCACATGGAATTTCCGTTACGTTTTTGTGCTCACCGCCAAAAACAAGCGTTGATAGATATGTATTAATCTCATGCAGAACACACGCACGATGCCCATGTTGTTGTGAAATGTACTATTTATTGCCTTGAACGATGGTTTATGGCAAATAGCACTGTCATAAAAAAATTAACTTTTGTTAAATAGAAAAAAAATATTAGTAAATAGTAAACAATCATCCAGCCTATGGACGCTCGCAACACCAGAGATATCACTCACGCATAACCGGCCCTTTAAAAAACCCTTCACGCCTAACTTGAAGAACCCCATGTAGTCTCCTGGGAAAACCTCGGCAGTCAATTTATTCCACAACCTGAGAGTTCTCGACTATCTTAGCTCTAATGTGTGAGGATAAATTTCCTGCCGATGGCGAGCGTTGCGACTGTAGAAGGAGCCTAAAGTAAATTATTATTATAAGCTTTTGAATGCAGTATATATATTTTTTAAGGGTGCCATTCTAGCTACAGTTGTACTGTTTTGGTACTGTAGTAATTTAATTATGTTAAAGATTAAAACGTTTTTAAGAACAGTACTATAATTTGGACTTATTTAATAACAATAATATAATTTGGAATAACTATAATTTGGTGTATTACACGCGTAAAATCTACTCGGAACATTACAAATCAGAATAACATAAGTTATGGATCAGAATTACTTTCAAGTAAGTTAATAAATTTGTATCTGGCAAATTCCCTATTAAACTAATAAAATCACAGTCTCTTATAAAAACTGTATAGAGTGGAATAGAATAAGACATTTAGAGTAATATGTATAGAAGACGTCCCAGCTATCGGACTAGTCCCAGCACGCCGTCGGAATTCCCCGGCGTTCCTCGGGCTCTGCCCAGTCCTAATAAATATTTTCGTTCGATGAATGCTTCGCCGACTTACCCATTGAATAACAAGTTTTGTTGTTTGCATAATAAACATTCTTAGAAGTTTAGTGTAAAATGATGTGAATTCATAATAATTAACTCGTTACCGAATAGTTTCGGTTCCAAACATGGTTTATGAGGTTTGCGTTTTGTTTTTTTAAAGTAGACGTAAAGGAGAGGTGTTAAATTATGTAATTACTTTTGTAGACTACTTAAGTGGTCTAAGGGACTGTTGTAATTGTAAATATGTATATCAGATATTGAACTATGTCGTAGTATATCTAAGAGTTTTTCTACATCTCTTGAAATTAGAACAAAGTAATACCAGTATAGTTTTTGGGAATATGTATTAATAAATAAAAAAGAGATAAGTAAACACAGGTATGATTATCCACATAAATCGAAACTGGTCCTTTTAAGCTTTTAACTTATTCAGGTACTAAATGGGCTCTCGCTTTTCTTAATTTTAGGTACATAAAAAGTATCCCTCACGTTGTTGCACCAATGTGGTTGGGCTGAGGCCAGTTTTCAGGCCGCCTAAAGTAGGTACTTTCATAGGCTACAGATGCGAATGGCCTTGCGTATGACCTAGGGACCTTCTCAGAAGTGAAAATTCAAAAGTTTCAAAATTTTTCAGATGTGAATTTCATTCTATTCGGTCTTTCTCTACTGATTTTTTATGTAGGTACGGCCTACTCTATGTCTAAATGACAGCATAAACATATAATCATACTATCGTTTATTTTGTTTTAGATTTAGCAAAACTAAATATAAAAAAAAACGAAATTTTGACAGTAACTTTGGATTTTCGCTTCGTAGTAGCCCTCTTGGCTTATCGACAATCATTTAGCAACTAAATCAAACTCATCAATATAAATGAAAACTTAACTTGGTTTATGATATCTAACTTGCGTAATCAACCTAACAAATGCAATGAGCTCATCAACAAACTACTACGTATTGTTAAAAGTGTGGAATCGGCGCTCTTAAAGAGCCTACCTGACAAAATAAGTGATTCAATAAGTCCAGTTCCGAAACGCGGCCAGTTTATTTATGATAGTTTAGGTCGATGTTCAACTTTTACACGCCTGTTCACCGTGGAAAGGCCCATCCGCAAGAGAATAGTTACTCACCGGTCCGTTTCGATTTCTCGCCGAGAATGGATGGGGTGCTTTATTTGGGATTTACACGGAGGTGACTGACAGTTAGTGATATTGTTTTATGATATGATATTGTGATATGTACTGGACTATTTGGAACACTGCGGTTCGTTTGTGCTTGTAGTTTTTTTTTTTTTATGTCAGAGATTTATGTGAGCAATTTGTGTTGTCAACTATTACTACTTGTTGTTTGCTTTTACGACAATCTTCTTTGTCTCTTTATAAGGCACCCGTTACTGATCAACTCATGATTTTGACATACCTATAGGTTGCTTATGACGTAACCATCCGCTAAGGATTTTTGAAAATTTCCACGGGATACAGTGATTGTCAGGGATACACGCGTGTGTAGCGCAGGCGCAAGCTATTAGCATAATATAGCTTCTAATATAGTCAACTGTCAAAGTAATATTCTTTGACTGTTATAAAAAACTGATATTACAATATCTCGATTGGTAAAAAGGCATACGACACTTTAATGTGAAATAAGTATCTACAGTAGTCTCTACACATTTGCAACACGGAAGGAATGCTGCCATTATATAGCCTATATTTAGAATTAGAAGCTGCTTCTAGGGAAGCTTTCTGATGGACTTGCAGGTACAGAACAAACTTCTAGCTAGAGATCTATTATTTGGCTGCGGTTTTTTTCCGTCCAAAATCAGCAAGCTGAAGTGCCAGTGCGCCGACCACCGCTGGCAACTCATAGATGACAGAGGAGAGAGAAAGTTCTATACTGGAGACCGAGTACGGGGCTACCAAACGTTGCCCATCTGCGTCTCTCAAGATGCCTATTGCCTCTCTAGATGGTTGCTGGATTCGGAAATCGTACATGGCGAAAGACTGTTACGATGATAACACCTGTGTCGTCGTCAGTCCTCATTCATTCCACTGCCGGGAGACGGGTCTCCCCTCAAGCGAACTGGTTGCGAGCATATACCACCACGCTGCTCATTTGCGGGTTGGCGAAGGCCAGTGTGTTCAAGCCGCCTAAAGGCCACTAACTAATTTAGGGCCGAAACACATAACCACGTTGCGGCACCGCACCGCCAGAATCAGCAGTGCCATCCGCGCCGCTACGCAGAATTATGCGGCGAAATAGTGTAGAAAAAATAATAAAACGTAAACGATTAATGAAACTTTAACGTTAACAAAGTGTATCACATTTTGCTATTTTTTTACATACGTCCACCAACACTCAAAAATCACAAAAAATATTTGTAGATACGGCAGTAGAACGCTTTGTTTCGTGGCACCGCAACGCAACGCTCGGTGACGCGTTGCGTTGCGGCGCGGCGCCGCAACGTGGTTATGTGTTTCGGCAATTAAAGACTGTCATCTAACGACAATAGCCGGGACCAACGGCTTTACGTGCCCACCGAAACATGATGATACCTATTCTGTAATAAATGTCGTAATATATTAATAGAATATCGATTCTATTCTATGACAATAACAACACGTACATACATTAGTCTAGATTAGAACTGTAGTTCTAATCTAGTTTTAGATATTACGTTAAAACTCGCTTTGCTATTCTCGTAGATAATTGGCCTTCCATCAAATATTAATGATCGAATGTCAGTGACATTAATTTACAGTTTCCACACAGAGAGCACCACTAGCCGAGCTTTATGATTATGACTGTTCAGAAGAACAGAAATAATTCTGACTCACGCGCAACTTTGTACGGTTTGAATTTATAACTAAAAAGGTCATGGATTGATTATTTTCAATCGAATAGTACTTTAACACGAGCCAAAAAGCAAACAAAAAATACGTTTGGCATCACTAACTAACACAGACTAGACATTCAGTACTTATTCGTATATGTGGATTAGTCATTTCGAAATAAGTAAATCTAAAAATGTTGGTATGTATCACTATATATATCTAAATGTAACCCCGTAGTCACTATAATATAGAAGTCGTTACAAAGAAACGATTTTCTCACTTCAATAATGTGATTTTTGACTGATACATAATTAAAATTTATTTGTTAAATAAATAAACTGTAATTAATTTATTAAGTAAATAATAGAAACAAAATAATTCTTCGTCTACTATTCTTTGACTCTACTTTGAAAGGTAAATATTATATGATTCACCCCAACAGACACTTAATGCGATAGGTTGAGATAAATCTATATTTACATAACATATAGTACTGTGGATGTTTTACATATTTTTGACGTCAATAAGTCTTTAAAATTGCTTCCATAAGGAGGCAGTAAAAAAAACGAATGAAAGCAAAATCAGGGGATACAGTTCGGTTAATAGCTACAAATCTATCATCTACATCCAAAATTCAATCACAGCACTAGATAGATGCAGGATCAAAGAATTTATTACGCTAAGTGAGGACTATGACACATCGCGTGCGGGGGAAGGTGAAACGCTGCTATTTTGAGATAATTTTAGTGCATATAACTAGTGAGCTGTTAGTAATAGTTCAATGCATATAACATATTCACGTTCAACACACGGCCGTGCTATGACACAGCCGCTCATGAATAAAAAAAAATGGGGTCAATTTTTTATTTGTCGTTTCGTATGAGAATCAATAATCATGATATAAATAAACTATAAATATAATAATCTGATAATAGACATCTCTCTCTGCGCTGCAGAGTTCACTAATTAATCTAAGGAAACAAATAAATAAATTTATATCTCAAGTCCATTTTGGCTATACTGTGAAAGGTAAACATTTGTAGCTTCTGACTAGTGCGGTGATCGAATAGTTAGCAATGGCCACTACGACTAGAGGTTGCGGGCTCGATCCCGCACAAGACAAATATTTCTGTACATGAACATGTCTGTTTGTCTTGGTCTGGGTATTTTCGGTGTATCATATGTATGTATTTACAAAAAAAAAAATATTTAAGTATATTATCAGTTATCTAGTACAAGCTTTGTTTAGTTTGGGACTAGATAGATAAGTGTGTAATTTGTCCAAGAATATTTATTTATTTATATGTCAAGTCCATTTTGGCTTGACGTTAAAAAGTAAACATTTGTAGCTTCTCCAAGTAAATTAGTATGCTCCCCATACTCGTATCGTATAAAAACCACATAACGAGGGCGTTTTACATAGGTTTTTATTTGTCGATTCGCGTGAGAGATAGCACAGACTTGAAGTCATACCGAAGTAATCGGCAGAACATATCCGTTCGCTTAAAGATGGCGATGTTTTATGATAAGTGTTAGATATTATTCCATTTCCTTTTCGTTTATTATCCGATTACTGCGAAATAATTACGAGTTGACTAAAACTGATAATTATTTTGCAGTAAAATAAGATTAGTGGATAATTGAACGACTCCCATTTAACTAGCAAAGGGGTTTTACGGTCTCACAGTTTCTTTAATGACTTACTTCCAATACTACTTTCTAAAGAGAGTTTTCACTAGCGCCACTATTAAACAAAATAAGAGGGAGTTATGAAAGATTTTTTTTTTATGGTTGAATTTAGATTTTTATAATTCTCGTGTGACAGTACATTACTTATCGACGGACTTCTTACTTTGTACACATTTCTCAATAAAAGGTATACACTTTTTCATAAGCTATTCCACTGTAGTGGAATTTAAAACAACAGCATTGTGTTTTTGGGGTGTAAGTCGCTCTCCACGACATTTAGAGCCAAAGCCGTCCTCACCTGCACGTGGCCGACTAGTAAAAGAGAGTCTGGTCACAGAATACCGCAGCCAAATATTAATTCTTTATTGCATATAATATTGTTACATAAAACAGTGTAAACAAGGTGTACAAGGGCGAGCTTATCTCTTTAAGAGATTTCTTCCAGCCAACCTTAACAATAGTATAGAAATATTATTTGGCTAAGGCGACATATGCAAACATGCTAATGTTGACATTTTATGGATCTAAACATACAAAATATAATTAACTAATTTGAGTTAAGTAATGCTCTGTTAATTTCTTTTTGAAAGTGGTCACAGTGATACTGTCTCGTATTTCCACTGGTAATTTATTCCAGAGCAGTGCTGCACGAACAGTAAATGAGTTAAAGAAAAACGTTGTGTTGGAAGGGGGATAATTTAATGTTTTCGTAAAATATCCTAATCCATAGAGGGTTGTTGAGTACCTGCGAGTGAGTGAGGTCACCGGAAATGAAGGAGTTGCTGTGTTGGCAACGAGGGTAGCGATGCACGAGTTCATCATCATCATCAGCCAGTATCTACCCCCTGCTGGATATGAGCCTTCCTTCAATGCTTTCCATAAGATACGATCCAGCCGGATGCGGAAGGTGGAGGATCGTATCTGGTGAAAGCAGCTGGAAGTGGCTTCTTCCGGCTGCTTTCTTAAGGTCATCGGACCATCTAGAAGGAGGGTGTCCAACGGTTCGAGGTCCTACGCGCGGCCTCCACTCGAAAGCCTTCCTCCCCCCATCTGCCATCACTTACTCGGCAGATGTGACCGGCCCATTGCCACTTCAGCTAGCAAACTGTGAAGGCTATGTCGACAACTTTGGTTCTCTGTCGAATTTCTTCGAATGCACGAGTTGTATTTGCCATATTTCATGTCTTAATTTGCGAGCGTTTATATAGCTTCGGTGACCACTTCACATCAGGCGAGCCCTATGCTTGTCTGTCACCCGACGTAGTATAAAAAAAATCACCTCTGTATGAAATTCCGTGTGCATATTAGCGCAGATTACTTAATGGTTACTTCGTAAATATTTATGGGATTGCATTCCAAAATACTTAAGCTTTATCTAACAAACTTTTCTTTATTTTTCAGGTAAGTGCAACAGCGCCCAAAATCATCAACCAGACGAGTATTAGGCAAGTATGAATAGTCATTATTTCATTATATGGATATCGGCCATGGGCATCAACTACCAAGAATAACCTGGAGACTAGATGAACGTCAATTTGACGATGACTTAAAAATCAATAGATATGTTATGTTCGTAATTTGTAAATTTGTGTCCTACAAATAGAAGATTATATAATAACGCCAAAGATTCAAATTCTCTAACCGTAATTCCAAATCGGGTCGCCTAAGAAACACGTGGTCCACCACACATGCCCTGGTGTCCACCACCACCAATGTGTCTCCTGTGTAGCCAGGATTAAAGCGGTGACCGCCAAAAAAGGCAGTGAACAATGAAGTGCACTGCAGCCCCGGGGGTAAAACTACTGCTACCTTAGAAGTTAGAAGTCACAACGAATTTAATCAGAAAAAAGTTAGTAGCAGAGTAGGAAGCTTTTGGAACTTGACTTCCCCTCTTAACAAAGTGGGAGACAGCTATACATATATGGCAAATAAGGCAATGAAGGCCTAAAGATATGGATAGTCAAGTGAAGCTCAACCGCCGTGCACCACGGATTTTAAATATCTAGCACTATTGTGGGCCTAAGCATTGAGTTGTTACCTAACACATCGATATCAATAATATTATGAATTGCAAAATCGTCTGAACTTATTGCTACCAAATCAGAATAGTATACTGCCCCGGATGCGACATAAGGAATTCAATACAAGATTATACATTTTATAGCATAAACACAGGTTAACAAACAGAGCGAGAGCAAATCTCTTTTTATTGCAAGCATCTATAGGCTTCGGTTCAGCGTAAAGCAGTACCGTAGCCTATAGGCGGGTTATATGCTTGTCTGACACCCGACAGAAAAAATCTAACGACACATTACCATTACCACATTAGTTACTAGGCAAATATTTACGAAACGAAGCTTTTCAGTTAAAATTTTTCGTTGTCGGGCTTCAAACGAAATTAACTTTCATTTGCTTCATTTGTTACTTTACAGAAGTCATAGAAATCTACAATGTTGAAAGTTATTTTGTTTCGTAAGTGTAGCAGAATTTATATTTTTGTTTGCTATTTGTGATACGAAAATAAATCGAGTACTGGTTCTTTTGTAATTTTTACAGTGAGGCGGATACAATTGGTCGTTTTTTATAGAGCAACAATTTTGGTTGACTTATTCTGTATCTACCCATTGTTGGACATATCCCTTCACCAATGTTTTTCCTTATAATTGTTATACCGCAGCCAAATAACAATTCCCTGGAGGGTTGTTGAGTTCCTGCGAGTGAGTGAGGTCACCAGAAAAAAGGAAGGAGTTGCTGCGTTGGGAACGGGGGTGACAACGCGAGAGCGATATTTTATGACGCAAGCGTTAATATGGCAATAGTAACCACTTTACATCAGGTACACTTTACCGCATGCGCGTCTGCCATACGACGTAGTTTAAAATATATATTTATACTAGCTTTTGCCCATGACTTCGTACGCGTAGATGTATGAAATTTATTCATACCCCTGTTCACCTACGAGTATTTCGGGGTTGAATATCGTGAAATACGTGTTTACTAATTTTCTTTTAGGACTACATTTACAAAGTGCTAACCCGAAATGCATATTTAATATTTTTTCCCCATACAAAGATTAATAACCCTTTTTACGCCTTAAGAGATCGAATTTTAGAAAATATTGAATTAGAGTTTTATTAAATTATGTCAAAGAGCAATATCATGAAATTCCAAACAGATTTCACCACTAACAAAAAAATTACATACAAATGTTAATATCCCTTTTTACCCCTTTAGGGGGTCGCATTGCGCAAAATCCCTTCTTAGTGGACCTATACGTCACAAAAAAAGCCACGGTCCAAATATCACGTTTCTAGCTTCAGTAGATTTGCCTCGGCTTTATAAATCAGTCCGCCAGGACATGTTACTTTATATACTCGTATATAGATACTAGCTTTCGCCCGCGGCTTCGCTCGCGTGACATTCGGGGCAAACACGTGTTTACTCATTAATCAATAGAAGTACTCGTGTAAAATTTAGGATAAAATAGTCCAACTAATCTTTTCCCATACAAACCAACTAATCTCGTTTTCCCATACAAACTTTGGACCTCCGTTTCATCCTCTTAGAGGTAAAATTTGAAAAATCTTTTTAAGTAATTCGTGTCCACTACGTTATATTTTCAAATCGACGCCATTGTCGTAATTAACGTCCCAGAAAACCATAGAATCAACACCCATATTAATATTATGACATTTCAACCCCATTACACCCCTAAAGAGTTATCACGTCGGCTATGTTGGGTTATTAAATAGTTGTTTTTTTCATAATCAGCGACCCGATATACCATAAAAACAATACCTATGACGATTTTCAGACTTTTTCACTACATTTTAGACATTTCAACGCCATCGCACCTCAATAGGGGATGATGGTCACGTTACCGCCCTATGTGTACAATAAATAACAATAATAGGTAATTTCTGGGATAAAAACTATCTTAGGTTTATCCTTTCCCAGGACTCAAGGTATCTCTCAACCAAATTTCATCTAAATCGGTCCAGCGATTTAAGCGTGAAGAGGTATTCTGTCGCATTTATAATATTAGTATGGATTGGTGTTCCGAAAACCCGTAAAAATGATACATATGTATATTGATATATAGACATTTAAACCTCATCGCATCTCAATAGAGTATGATGGTCACGTTAGCCAAGTTGAATTTTAAAATTGTTGTTGTTTTCGTAATCAGCGACCCGATAAACCATAAAAACAATACCTATGACGATTTTCAGACTTTTTCACCACATTTTAGACATTTCAACGCCATCGTACCCCAATAGGGTATGATGGTCACGTTACCGCCTTACGGGTACAATAAATAACAATAATAGGTAATTTCTGGGATAAAAACTATCATAGGTATGTCCTTTCCCATGACTCAATGTATCTTATTATTATTTATACTTGTATTTTTTTTTATATGTTTAGTTATATTACTTAAAAGTGTAATTTGTATGCAATATGTAATTGTATGTATATCTAATAATGGTAATCACCACGGCGAGTGGCGCCGTATGCTGAAATACAGGTTTTAAACTTAGTTCGGCTACGGATGCTGTATTAGTAATGCTGTATAATACTTGGCTAAATAAGTTAGACTTAAGCATAAAATTTGTGTATTTTTTCTGGAAATAAACTATTATTATTATGTATCTCTTTTTAATCACGGGTCAAGCCCGGTCATTTGATAGGCGTGCGCGGGGATATGGATCCAACGCGTAGAGGCCCCTTTGAGAAGTTTGATGTAATGTTGTACGCCCGCCGTGACCCGCTCCCGGATATGTCAATGGAACGACATACCCATGAGCAGGTCTCGGCAGGCGTTGAGACTATTGCGAAGTGTGATGGAAAATAAATGGGCTATGGAGATGAGATCTGGGTGAAAATGTCTAAAATTATTATTATTATTTAAATAGTTGTCTTGGCCAACTTGCCAGAATATTATAAATATTTTGAAAAATGGAATAACCACACTGTGACTCCCGCAGTAGAATATAAGATGCAAAAATTCGTCAGCAACACAAACCTTCCTGGCAGCTCAGTTGGAAGAGCACTCGACCGGTCATCCTCAACCAAATTTCATCTAAATCGGTCCAGCAATTTAGGCGTGAAGAGGTAACAGATATTCTGTCGCATTTATAATATATAGACATTTCAACCTCATCGCACCTCAATAGAGAATGATGGTCACGTTAGCCACGTAGAATTTTAAAATCGTTGTTGTTTTCGTAATCAGCGACCCGATAAACCATAAAAGCAATATCCATGACGATTTTCAGACTTTTTGACCCCATTTTACCCTTTTAGGGGTTGATATTTTCAAATCGATGCCATTTTTGTAATTAACGTCCCAGAAAACCATACAATCAACACCCATATTGATATTATGACATTTTAACCCCACCGTACCCTCACAGGGGTGATTTTATGTCATGTCGGCTATGTTCGATTATAAAATAGTTGTTGTTTTCATAATCAGCGACCCGATAAACCATAAAAACAATACCCATGACGATTTTCAGACTTTTTCACCCCGTTTTACCATTTTTGGGGTTGAATTTGGAAAATCCTGAAACATGTGTTTACTTATTTATCTATAGAAGTACTCGTGTAAAGTTTCGGATAAAATAGCCCAAATAATCTTGTTTCCCCATACAAACTTTGGACCTCCGTTTCATCCTCTTAGAGGTAAAATTTGAAAAATCTTTTTAAGTAATTCGTGTCCACTACGTTATATTTTCAAATCGACGCCATTGTCGTAATTAACGTCCCAGAAAACCATAGAATCAACACCCATATTAATATTATGACATTTCAACCCCATTACACCCCTAAAGAGTTATCACGTCGGCTATGTTGGGTTATTAAATAGTTGTTTTTTTCATAATCAGCGACCCGATATACCATAAAAACAATACCTATGACGATTTTCAGACTTTTTCACTACATTTTAGACATTTCAACGCCATCGCACCTCAATAGGGGATGATGGTCACGTTACCGCCCTATGTGTACAATAAATAACAATAATAGGTAATTTCTGGGATAAAAACTATCTTAGGTTTATCCTTTCCCAGGACTCAAGGTATCTCTCAACCAAATTTCATCTAAATCGGTCCAGCGATTTAAGCGTGAAGAGGTATTCTGTCGCATTTATAATATTAGTATGGATTGGTGTTCCGAAAACCCGTAAAAATGATACATATGTATATTGATATATAGACATTTAAACCTCATCGCATCTCAATAGAGGATGATGGTCACGTTAGCCAAGTTGAATTTTAAAATTGTTGTTGTTTTCGTAATCAGCGACCCGATAAACCATAAAAACAATACCTATGACGATTTTCAGACTTTTTCACCACATTTTAGACATTTCAACGCCATCGTACCCCAATAGGGTATGATGGTCACGTTACCGCCTTACGGGTACAATAAATAACAATAATAGGTAATTTCTGGGATAAAAACTATCATAGGTATGTCCTTTCCCATGACTCAATGTATCTTATTATTATTTATACTTGTATTTTTTTTTATATGTTTAGTTATATTACTTAAAAGTGTAATTTGTATGCAATATGTAATTGTATGTATATCTAATAATGGTAATCACCACGGCGAGTGGCGCCGTATGCTGAAATACAGGTTTTAAACTTAGTTCGGCTACGGATGCTGTATTAGTAATGCTGTATAATACTTGGCTAAATAAGTTAGACTTAAGCATAAAATTTGTGTATTTTTTCTGGAAATAAACTATTATTATTATGTATCTCTTTTTAATCACGGGTCAAGCCCGGTCATTTGATAGGCGTGCGCGGGGATATGGATCCAACGCGTAGAGGCCCCTTTGAGAAGTTTGATGTAATGTTGTACGCCCGCCGTGACCCGCTCCCGGATATGTCAATGGAACGACATACCCATGAGCAGGTCTCGGCAGGCGTTGAGACTATTGCGAAGTGTGATGGAAAATAAATGGGCTATGGAGATGAGATCTGGGTGAAAATGTCTAAAATTATTATTATTATTTAAATAGTTGTCTTGGCCAACTTGCCAGAATATTATAAATATTTTGAAAAATGGAATAACCACACTGTGACTCACGCAGTAGAATATAAGATGCAAAAATTCGTCAGCAACACAAACCTTCCTGGCAGCTCAGTTGGAAGAGCACTCGACCGGTCATCCTCAACCAAATTTCATCTAAATCGGTCCAGCAATTTAGGCGTGAAGAGGTAACAGATATTCTGTCGCATTTATAATATATAGACATTTCAACCTCATCGCACCTCAATAGAGAATGATGGTCACGTTAGCCACGTAGAATTTTAAAATCGTTGTTGTTTTCGTAATCAGCGACCCGATAAACCATAAAAGCAATATCCATGACGATTTTCAGACTTTTTGACCCCATTTTACCCTTTTAGGGGTTGATATTTTCAAATCGATGCCATTTTTGTAATTAACGTCCCAGAAAACCATACAATCAACACCCATATTGATATTATGACATTTTAACCCCACCGTACCCTCACAGGGGTGATTTTATGTCATGTCGGCTATGTTCGATTATAAAATAGTTGTTGTTTTCATAATCAGCGACCCGATAAACCATAAAAACAATACCCATGACGATTTTCAGACTTTTTCACCCCGTTTTACCATTTTTGGGGTTGAATTTGGAAAATCCTGAAACATGTGTTTACTTATTTATCTATAGAAGTACTCGTGTAAAGTTTCGGATAAAATAGCCCAAATAATCTTGTTTCCCCATACAAACTTTGGACCCCCGTTTCACCCCCTTAGGGGATGAATTTTCAAAAATTCTTTCTTAGTGCACCCCGAGACATCATAAGAAACCTACGTGCCAAATTTGGAATCTCTAGACCCAGCAGTTTGGGCTGTGCGTTGATAAATATCAGTCAGTCACTCAGTTTCTTATTTTATATAATTCAACCCCATCGCATCCCCACAGGGGTGATTTTATGTTACCGTCGGCTATGTTAGATCATAAAATAGTTGTTGTTTTCGTAATCAGCGACCCGATAAACCATAAAAACTATGCCCGTGACGATTTTCAGATTTTTTCACCCCATTTTACCCTTTTAGGGGTTGAATTTTGAAAAATCCTGAAACACGTGTTTATTCATTTATCTGTAGAAGTACTCGTGTAAAGTTTCAGATAAAACAGTCCAACTAATCTTGTTTCCCCATACAAACTTTGGACCCCCGTTTCACCCCCTTAGGGGATGAATTTTGAAAAATCATTTCTTAGTGCACCCCTAGACGTCATAAGGAACCTATGTGCCAAATTTGGAATCTATAGACCCAGCGGTTTGGGCTGTGCGTTGATATGTCAGTCAGTCAGTTTCTTCTTTTATATATTTAGATATGGTCCTCTATCCGTCTAGAAGTGGTGTGTCCATCGATTCATCTTCTTATAGGTGGTTCCTCCTCTATCTGCCATCAATGATTCCGCAAATGCAGCCGGCCCTTGGTAACTTCAGCTCGCTAGGTCCTTGAGCTATGTCGGCAAATATGGTTCTCAGTCGTTCCAGATTCGATTCCTTTTAGATCTTTGTCTGTTAATCTTCGATCAAATGGTTGTAACCAGTAATGAATTTCTGTTGTACCGTTTCGAGAAAACAGTTATGTATGCTACTCTTGACTATCACTGTTCGATTGACAGTATAGTAGTCGTAAAATTGGTTAACCGAAATATTTGTACTTATACCATAGTATAAGTAATAGTACTACGTACAATTTGGCCACTCCCTGCCGCTCTCTCGCATCGTACCTCACCACCCCCCGGAAAGTAGTAGTTCACGCCGCGATATTTGTATGGAGTAGCCGGGGTCTGCTTATACCGTGCCAAAAGATCCCATTAAAATTTTAATAACGAACCAAATTGCGAAACCTTTTAAAAACTTTTTAGCAAAATATCGTACCACCAATGATTTATAAAAATGCAATTCTGTAATATAATGAAAAATCCAATATCGAATCGATATTGAAGTAAGTGTTTACTATACCTAGAGGCGATGCAAGCGCGAGATGTGATTAAAATTTAATCACATCCGAGGCACCAGAGTGTCTCAGTCCGTTCGATGTTTTAGCGCGAAAATGTTATCTTCAGGAACCGCTTTGAAAGAACCTTCGGAAATCCGCTGGGCTTTGTAATGGCCGTCGTGACGTACAATTTTATTCTCGTCCTATGGAAATGATGACGTCATGGTAGGGTTGTCGAAACGTTCGCTTTTTACATTACATGTCTACTTTTTTCGGAGCCACCTCATAACCGAGGTTGCCTATCGTTAGGGCTATTTTAACGTTCGTCCGTGACTGCTGGTCTAAATAGAAATCTGTTATGGAGTCTAACCAATCTCTGAGATTTCGAAATCAGGATGTATATCTGTTGCAATAAAATGAAGGGATGAACCAGGGATTTCGCGAAATTCCTAGGGCTACCCTATTTCTTAAATGATTTCACTAAAACAGTTTAAAGATTTGTCATATTTTCAATAAGACAACGAAATAACCATGAATATTCATCATTTATCGTGATTTCGTGGTATCCCTAGAAATTTCGCAAAATCCCTGGTATCCTCATTTCACTGCGACATATCTTCGGAGGCCGACCACTCTGTATACTCGTATTTCCCTAAATGTGAGTTAGTATTAAAGAAAATTAGTGTTAGGTAGGTACTTTTCGAAAACAAATATTATTACAATATTTTGTTATTCGAAATTGATCGGAAAAAAATATTGAATATTTTTCATTTGTAAACTGTTATTTTTCCGAAAATAACCCAATTAATTACTTGGAAGACTTAATTATGACCAAGACGTTTATTAGTGCTTCCTTTGTAATTTCCACAGAGGAGCAAATAAATTGTTGTCCAGAAACTAATCACAAACAATTTGATAGTTTGACCGGTACAAATATTTGTCACATCATGCTTTGATTGCCATAGTTAAAATGTTGCAGGACATTTATTTTTACACCACACCTCACAAGAAATAATGACGTCAATCATATTATTTGTGTTGTACTTTATATAAAAAAGCTACTTGCTTCTTTGTTGTCCAAAGGAAAACCCCGCAGTAATATTATTATGCCGTAGTATATAGCCCACAGGCAATTTCACGGCAGAAACTTTCTTGAATACGATTTATTGAATATCCGGTGTCTGCTCCAGGAGGAGTAAGTGAAGTAAAGTTATTTGGGTTTACAACATTGCCAAAGTGTCCTTTGTGTGTCACTGAAGTGATGACGTCACGTTAGTTAGGGCTGTTTCTCTTATCGTATCGTATTTCTCAATAGTCAACCTAGCAATAAATGTACCAAAACATTAACACTTTATAAAGTTAGTTAAATCTTAATATCCCTTTATTTATACAAACTAACTTATACAAAAAGCCATTACACAATAAGTAGACGAATACCTACTATTGTTTTCTGAGTAGAAGTGATGTTAATAAATCTATCTATAGCAGGAATTACCCCAACAAAATTTTATCAAACAAATATAAATTAAAAATTTATTAAACTCCCAACCAAAATCTTTTCGTTGTCCCATATAGCCCCAGATCTTGGTCACTATTTATCTATTGACTTGTTCATTGAGACCATTGCAATGGGCCCAAACACGATGGTGAGGAATTGTGTATTCTGCCGATTCCTGGTTATATATAATATAAAAGAACCTGGTAACCTTATGTTGCATACATAAGGTTACCAGCAGGGACTTTAACGGTAACCGAATGGAGTGTTATGAACAGTGTTTTTCATTTCTGTTTTTAAAGTGAAACAGAAAGAAAGTGTTACACTTTGAATCTGTTTTCCGAAATACCGGTTTATAAGTGTTAATAACTGTTACAGCCAATAAGGTTTACATTGGCATAACTATACCGATTGCAACAGCTCACGCGGCGCGTACCAGTATGGTGCGTAGGTACACACGTCTAGAAAAATGTAGAAACAGTTTTCTAACAGATTGGTAACAGAAACGTTATATCTGTTACACTTTATAAGTGTTACTAGCGAAACAGGTTTAAAACACGCCAATAAGTGTTACAGGAATAATTCTGTAACAGATTTCATATCTTACCGTTATGAATGTGTATCCTTTATGAAGGTATTTTTGAGTCCCTGGTTACCAGGTTCTTTTCAGGTTTCAGGATCATTGCTCATACCCCTTCATAAAATAGAAAAGTCCTGATGATCTTCAGCAGCTAGATTGATATGAAATTTGCCAAAAAGAACAATGCAACCTTGGTCTATTACTGCAGCATCACCAGGAATCTGGAGGGACTCCCTACTCCTCACCAAGTTATGGCATAAGTAGATATCATGTTTGTGCTCATTGTAATGGTCATAACGAACAAGGAAGCAATTGTCGTAATTAAAATGTGGTCAAAATTCAGTTTTGATCCAGTCTCGATCTCACAAATGTCAAATTTGGTATTCTCTTATCACAATGTGAAACTTAAAATTCTAATTTAAGTGGTAATTTAATTTAAGTTAATTTATATTATCGAAATATAACGAGAATTGATAATAATTAATTACTTATCAAGTATATAATTTTAGTCAATTCACATAATTTATTCTCGATTCGGTTTACTTTCGTTTAGCGATCTTAAAATAATTGCGGGAATTGGCCTTCAGATTTTAAATATGTAGTGATCAGGATCTGGCGATGAATTAAGAACAATATTATCTTATAGATCGGATGATTATTTTTAATCATCTCAAAAGAACTATATCAAACGAGTGTATCGTTAGATATAGTTCTTTTGAGATAATTTTTGCCATCAAAATAGAACCCTTTTTTTGTTTTGTCTGTTTAAATAGAACTACTTCTAGGTTATTCTATTTACTATAGTACTTAAAGATATCATACTAATCAGACTCAGATTTATAAAGAATTTTCTTTTTTTTTTATAATTGATACACGGGAATGTCTTGAGCTCTTTTTTTATTAAGAAATCGACTATAAAACATGTTAATTATCTTGATCGTCGCTAAGGAACTACGCTAACGAAGTTACTAGTATGTAATAATAACTTCTATTAAGGTTCAGAAAAACATATTCTTAAATATCTCCTGCAGATTTTTGGCATAATTTCTCAATCGATTGACTGATCTAAATAAAGCACAAAGGCACATAAAACTCCTTTAGATTTTGCCAAGTTTCGCATTCTAGAATCTCATTACGGTTTAATTTCCTTATAAAGTCAAGGATTCATCTTTTTAGCTCCGACCTTCCTCAGCTACGTATTTTATTATCACACTCTCCCTAAAATCGGCAGCTATCGTTTACCCTCTGGTTTAAGTGAGGAAAATGCGATTTTATTTATCGTTATGGCAGCCCTAGCTCGTCGGAGACTGACTGCTCGATTGTTGGATCTCTTTGTGGGTCACAATGAGGAATAAAAACATATCCCTTTGTCCGTTCCCGGACCCGGACGGGACCATTGCTTCGAGACGTATCAATCTACTCACTTACTGGATTGTTTACTCATCCCAGCGTATTATGCTAATCATATTTATTTGGGATTGCACTGATATCCGTGAAAAGAGACACGGCTCATGTATATTTAGTCTACCATTCGTCTCAAATTGTAATATTGACGGCATAAGAATAAATTATGTCTATAACTTACCTTTCTTGTGTATATTAGCTTATTATTTATTGAAATTAATGTCTTTAGTTGAACGAAGTTGCCTGATACCGCTTTGGCGTGCACTCATTGTGACAAATGTTCATCTATTAAGCATTTTAAACATATCTTTGACATAGATTTTTCATCGTGAATGTTTGTTCTTATTTACATTCGAAATCAATTCAATCCACTAATAAATGGTAATAAATTGTGTAGAATAGAGGTGCAACGAACTTTCCGTGATTTGGTACTTTTCTTCTTGATTTTGGATGTCAGTGTTTTAGAAATAGAATGGAATTAACGAGCTCGGTGGCGTAGCGGTCAATGATGCGGCTTCGACACCAACGCTCGTGGGTTCGATTCCCACATAGGACAAACATTTGTGTGCATGAACATGTCTGTTTGTCTTAGTCTGGGTGTTTTCTATGTATCATAAGTATGTATATACAAAAAAAATGTATTTACGTATGTTTATCAGTTGTCTAGTACCCATAACACAAGCTTCGCTTATTTTGGGGCTAGATGGCGCTGTGAATACTTAAATACATTTTTTTTTTGTAAATACATACATATAATACATAGAACACACCCAGACCAAGACAAACAGACATGTTCATGCACACAAATGTTTGTCTTGTGCGGGAATCGAACCCGCGACCTCGGAGTCAAAGTGCCCATTGCTAACCATTCGACCACAGAGCTCGTCAGTATGATGGAACATATTTATATAAAAAATCGTAATGTATTCGATTCATGCTTTTTCAAACATTTCAAACTTACCAATATCGCAGAAACGGTGTCAAACTGAACTGGATTTTAATTTTAGCAACTGAGCTCTACTGAAAAAGAAAATATATTAAACTTTCTAATTAAAAACGTAAAGAGTCATCCTACCCTGTGCTTATTGTCACTATATCCGAGAAAATGACTAAGTAATCCGGAAATTTGGCATTGTCAGTTAGTACACAGCTAAATGTTGTACGTCATGCTTTATGCATTTCTCTTATCCTATGGCCCTTGGCCCTACCATAAACATACATAATTATAATGTAATAATAAATCAACAATAATCTGCAATCCAGATTCCAAACATCTTAAAATTTTTAGTTCTTGTTTTCGCCGTCTTTGTCTCTTCTATTACGAAAGCTTTGTCTATAGTAATTAATGTCATCATCAGGAGATCAGCAACACCAAGTTGTCGTTGCTCCGTTGCCAGCCTATATGTACTCCTTTCTTTCTTTCTGGTGGCCTCACTCACTCGCGGGAACACAACAACGCTCAAGTGAATTGTTATTTGGCTGCGGTATTATTTGAGATGGAGGTAGGTACTTCTCCAGTCGGGCAGCTTAAAAATACGCTATGCCCTACCTCTCTTTTCGCCAGAGCCTCGTTTGTCAGTCAGCAGGGTGAACCACGTGCAGGTGAGGTTGGCTTTGGTTCAAAGATGTTGCTTCCAGCCGCTGTTTTAAGGCCTTCTGAATGAGTGACACCCAATCAACTTTTCATCATCGCATACGCGTTCTTTCTCTGCCATCTACCACCATTAACCAGGCAGATAAAGCCTTCAGCTTTACTATCTCTGAAAGTTATATCGACAAAATCGAAAAACGAGCTCGGTGGTTGAATGGCTGGCAATGGCACTTTGCCTCCAAGGTCGCAGGTCCATCCCCGCACAAGACAAATATTTGTATGTACATGTCTATTTGTCTTGGTCTGGGCGTTTTCTATATATTACATGTATGTATTTAAAAAAAATATAAAAAAAAAAATATTTAAGTTTGATATCAGTTACCTAGTACTATAATACTTACAAGCTTTGCTTAGTTTGGGACTGTATGGCAGTATGTCATTTGTCCAGGAATATTTGTTTATTTTTATTTCAAATATCCTCAGCATAGCTATCTTTAATGCTATTTACATAATGTACCCACATAAAAGTTTATTATATGAATAAAACTAGAATAATGCAAAGCGCTCTTTAAAGTACTGTATAATTTTATGGCATGTGTATAGTTTTAAACCCTCATTTGACACCGCAAAGCGGGTAGGTAATTGCGTCAGTACTTACATATTTTATTTTGCCCGAAGAGGTAAACCACAACATGCTCAGTATGCATACACACGCCAGGGGGCGGCTTATTTAATATGAGAGACGTGATTAATTATTAACAGGCAATAATAAATTTTGTCGAAGAATATTCTTAACCATATTATACTACCACCAAGCCACAGAACATAACAGAGTAATGTCACACACCGGCCACTCCATACAAATATCGCGTCGTTTAGCAACATAAATTATGCACATTTGAAATACGGGCTTTTTTACCTATTTCAATTGTTATGGGGTGTAAGTGATTCATCAACATGTTTGAACTAAAGCCAACTTCACCTGCACGCGGGCGAAGCCGCGGGTGGAAGATTAAATTCATTCAAATATTGATCTTAACTTCATTTCATTAAAAATGTAACTTCTTATAATCGGTAAATTATCGCTAATTAAAAAAAGAACTATATTATCAGCAATATTATATTGTTGTATTCTATATTATATATTATATTTGCAACCCTGATTCTGTACTTATTTTTATTTCAATTCATATTACTAATGTATACAAAAAGTAACAATACATAAAAACGGGAAGCAAGCTCACAGTGCGAAGTGGTTGTAACTTAACCTCTGAATGCGAGGACGATTTCGCAGTTAACGGTAGACTGACCGTTAAACTGGTTCCGGAGACATTGGCGGCATTAAACCATTTGTCCACAGATACGGCGGGCAATTTGTCTCGTGTATACTCAAAAAAATAGCCGAGTGATTTCCGGCAGACTAGAATAGAATCACTCCGTCTCTTCCCGTGGATGTCGTACAAGGCGAATGTCATACAAAGCGACATTATAAAACATCGATCAGGCCTCCCCAACCCAGATGGAGGATTTGGCCAACGTGGGGAGTGTAGGCCAAATCCTCCTTCTGTCAGGGACGGACGAGAGAGGGTCGTGCTCCTGTAGTGGAGACTAAAATGACCTGATGATGACGATGATGATGATGATACTCTAAAAAACAAATTTATGCATTCGTAAATGTATGTAACACAGTTTTATTATTTTTTTCATTATCAACAATCGAAGAATCGATTGAAGATTGGATTGCTGATAAAGGAAAAACAAATGACGGTTTATGATTCAGCAGTCTTACTGTGACCCGGGTCGGGTCGGGTCGGATCGTAAACTGAGTGTGGGTTTTCAGAATTATTCGCCAATATTCAGAACTTAATTTAAGAACTTTCTTAAATTATTCAGAACTTAATTAAAGATAAAATTAATTCAGACAGTATAGTTGGTTTCATATAATAGGCTACTTGATAGTGTTTTAAAATTATAAAAACAGGTTGCACTCCGGGAGTGCCGGCAGAAGTGAAAACTTGAACATTAACGTTGTGCATTTTTAAATATTTTGGAATGGTTAGGGAATAATTTCGCACGAATTGGTTTATCAGTACAAAAGTACTATCATTTATGTGGTACAATACATATTCATTTATTGCGCTATCGTACACAAACATGTCAATTTCTATTACATTAATAATAAACAGCAGGAGCATGTATTTTCACTGCGTAGTAGAAAGAGAGGGGGATATTACTTCCTCTCCTACGCCACGCCGGTCCGCGCCGCTCTGTCTTACGAATTTTCGATGGCCACGTGTCCTGACGCGAGTTTAACATTTTTTACTCATCCCAAAAAGTGCACAACGCCTGTAAAGAAGTTTTCACTTAAAAAATGTTTATCAGTATCGTAAAATACCTAATTTTAACAAAAAAAAAACCGACTCCAAATATTACTCTACATTTATGTATGTAGATACAGGCTGATGATGATGGTGATGATGAAAAAAATTTGGGACCATGTCTGGAACTTTTCAAATAAAAAAAGTTTTTTTCAAATCGGTAATCTCTTGAATTTGAAAAAAACTAAATCTGCCTTTAGGTTCACTAAGAGAGTAATTGCCGGGGCAAAGTTTGAGTTCATCGGCAGCATTGGTGAGCGCCTAGCTAAGCAGTAAGCACCCATCTGGTAGCCGTGCTTTTGGGTCGCTTGCTAAGACTGCCGAAGGAAACTTTTGTCAGAGGTTTTTACAGTGATGGCGTTAAAGGCGTTCATAGGCTATTTTCCATCAGGCGGGCCGTAAGCTTGTTTGGCACTTTAAATGTATAAAAAAAAATACCCCTGTGTTTCTATACTAAATAAATACATTAATTTCAATCGTAAATAACAGCATATTATCAAAATGACAGTAATCACAGCAATTCAACAGCACGCTCTGTAATTATTGAAATACTACGTTTATGAATTAATGTCGTGTCTTTGTGCCACACACACACCACGTGAGTGGATGTGGTTAAGTTAATAGAGCTATGTTAAAATGGCTAAAACACATTTAGTTGGTAATAATAAATTAATCGAATCAGAAGGAGAATTATTTATTAACTTGATATGGGTAGGTACAAGTTTTTTTTTTATTTGAACAATATTGAGTGTACTGATTTATCTTATGACGAGCTCGGTGGCGGTCAATGACGCAACTTCGACACCAACGCTCGTGGGTTCGATTCCCACACAGGACAAACATTTGTGTGTATGAACATGTCTGTTTGTCTTGGTCTGGGTGTTTTCTATGTACCACGAGTATGTATTTACAAAAAAAAATTTTTACGTATGTTTATCAGTTGTCTAGTACCCATTACACAAGCTTCGCTTACTTTGGGGCTAGGTGGCGCTGTGTAATTTGTCAGACAATATTTATTTATTTATCTTTAATGCTCATATCGTCGTCAACCCTTATTCATCCCACTGCTTGAATACGGTCTCCCCTAAATCGAAAGGGTTTAGAGCATACTCCACCACGCTGCTCAACTGCGGGTTTTCAAGCCGCCTAAAGGCCACTGACTTGGCTTAATGGCTCTCATCTAATGACAACAGCCGGAACAACAACTTAACATAGGGTACCAAAACACGGAGGAGCTCGAGATAAATAGACCCATCCATGGACAGGCTACGGTGGGCGTTGCTTAACTTGCGTGTTCGATTAGACTGATACGCGCAACGACGCCATCGAGCTCCTCATAATCCTAATAAATGTTCAATTCTACAGGTTCATATTATGTGCATGAACATACAGCAGTGTTTAGCCGAAACAAATAAGTAAGTAGGTAGGTATGTTATAGAAACTGTTGGTAGACTCCTTTATTATATCATATAAACTTAACCGCTTCGTTTATAAAATGGTTTAATAGCTAAGCATACACGTACGGATATGCCCGTCGGATCTGATTGACAGATTCGGATCTGGATCCGTGATTTCGCCCACACACGTACGAATATGCCCGTCGGATCTGACTGGATCTGGATCCGCCGGGCATGAGTTCAAATCGTGATTTCATCACAGTTTTATTATTCATCCAGCATATACGGTTGTAATGTCTCTTTCAAAGCAAAAATTAGCAATAATATGTGGTGGTTTTATTTGTCTTGAAGAACGAAATCGAAGAAGAGTTTGGGTAAAGAAATGGCTAGAAAAACGGCCGCGATATAGCCATATGAACCTACTCAGAGATATGTCAATATATGAACCTGCTGATTTATTCATTTTTTTAAGAATGGATGCATCATTTCTATTATCAAACACGTGTACACTATTAGAGCGTTTGTGCGCGACTGAGGTGAAATCTGGCGGGCACATCCGTCGCTACGCACACATGCACAGTTTGGTGCTCGGATCTACCTGCCCCGTGCCCGATCCGGTCAATTTGACCACAGGCAGCGGGCAGACGGAAGGCAGGCAAATCCGTGTCTGTTTTCACCATACACCGACAGTTTTGCCTGCCAGGCATGTCTGTCAGTCAGATCCGACGGGCATATCCGTACGTGTATGCTTAGGTCATTAGAATAACCTTCTTGTCAGATGTTAAAGCAATGTCGGGTCATACCTAAAAATATTCGTGTTCCATAGAGATCTTGAATTATAATCAAATCATTTTTCGATCGGAATTGTCAAACTGTGGTTTCCGGCAGACTAGAATAGAATCACTCCGTTTCTTCCCGTGGATGTCGTACAAGGCGACTAAGGGAAATACATTATCAAATATCGATCAGGCCTCCCCAACCCGTCTGGCCAGCGTGGGGAGTGTAGGCCAAATCCTCCTTCCGTCTAGGACGGACGAGAGAGAGTCGTGCTCCTGTAGTGGAGACTAAAATGGACCTGATGATGATGTCAAACTGTTACTCAGCATCAACCCATAATCATCCCACTGTTGGGATACTGGTCACCCCATTATTGAAGGGGTTTACAGCATACTCCACCACGCTCTGTAACTCATTATTACCAAAATCCCTAAAAAAATCACAAATAAAAAACTGAAAATCCAATGTTATATAACGTTTTAATTACCTTTAATCATATAACAAAAACAAATTCTGAAAAATCCTTCATACGCATACCTTCCGTCCCCGGTTCCACTCCAAATTGTACCAACATAAAAAGTATACTTATTATCATTACTATCTCATACCGGCGGAGGGATTCCAGGTATAACCAATTTTACCCAAATTTGTTCAGCGGTTGTGGAGGAATATATAGCAGACATATATATCCTCATAAACTTGAATAATTTTAGTAGGATTCAGAATTATATCCAAAACATATTCTATAATGTATATTAAATGTTAAACAAATCTGCTGAAGATTCCTTTTTAACCGACTTCAAAAAAGGAGGAGGTTCTCAATTCGACTGATATTTTTTTTTTGTATGTATGTTATTAGATATCTTTTCGAATTGTGAACCGATTTTCATAATTCTTTTTTTATTTGAAAGGGTATGATTGCAAGGTGGTCCCAAATTCACCAAGTCAGGATCAGATGATGGGATGCCAGGGAAATCAAGGAAAACCCTTAAATTTTATAAGCACGTATGGTCAAATTATTATTTTTTATTTGAAAGGGTAATTGCGAGGTGGTTCCATATTCACCAAGCCGGCAGAATAAAATTGTGCCACTCCATTGCCCTGCGCTGGATGTCGTACAAGGCGATTTAGGAATCTTGTGTCACGTGATAAGTTTTCTCCCGGAAGACAGGCAGCAGCGTCTGCCGTGTTATTCCACCAATAAACTGCGCTCGTCAACTGAAGTCGGTTGCAATTATTTTTTTAAATCAACTTTTTTGTTCAGCCCTACTCATGAACAAGTGACAAACTTCCAAACCTCCATACTTACAAAATTTCCCGTTTTATAAATAAAATTATTATTAACATACAATAATAAACTGCCACATTAACATAGGAAACACATTAGGTGCCTACCTAAATACATATAGGTACTTAAAACAATAACGTGATAATGTTAACGCAAATTAATTATGCCACTGTTATATTAAAACAGTAGGTAACTGAAACCAGTATAAAAATGATATAATATAATATAAAAATAATATAATAAAATAATATAAAATTAAAAATAATATAAAAATGAGTCCCCATTTCTTTTGGTCACGGCATCACGCGTGAACAGCTGGACCGATTTCGCTAATTCTTTATTGGTTATATTTGTTATTGTCAGTAGATGGTTCCAATGAAAGCAAAAAATAAAAAGATGCGTGGAAAATTAGAAAATTTAAGAAAACTGAACGACCGTATTAACTTTTCTCTTGAGAGAACTTAATACGGTCGTTCATTTGACAGATTGCGCGAAACCAACTCGAATTCAATACCCATTCTCAAGAAGACAGGACAACGTCTGTCGGATCAGCTAGTGATGTTATAAATACTACATCATTGTGTGTAACACAATTTAATAATCGGTGAGGATCGGACCTTGAAGGATAATAAATATGTACTTCCTCTCGCATGGTTTCCAGTTACACTCCTTCCTCGTTATTCATGTTAAAGTGATATTTCCGACTTAGTAAAATAATAAAACAGTTATTTTGTTCAACAGGATAATAGCATTCAACTCATCAAGGCTGTTTTCTGGAATCCCTACTTCCCTACTCAATATTATAAATGTGAATGTGAGTTTGGTTGTTACGCTTTCACACCGAAACTACTCAACTGATCATCATGAAACTTTGTATACATATTCTCAAAGGTATTACTACTTTTTAGGACATATAAACTACTTTTTATTTAAAAAAAAGTAAACGCGAACGAAGCCGCGGGTGGAAGCTAGTATATTATAAAATTAAAAACATATATAGGTCTAGTTTGCACCATCCACTTGTAACCATGGAATTTGTAAATTATTATGTATGTATATGTTTTTATATACAATAATTTACAAATTTCATGCAATAATAGACTAGCTGACACGTGCCAACTTCGTTCGGGGGTTAAAATTTTTCTAAGTCTTTTCATTTAACAGGTTGATATATAGCCAATGACACATATAACGTGGCTTCTATTGGTAACAAAATTTTCAAAATGTGTTCAGTAGATCCAGACATTACCGACGTACAACGTCACAAACAAACTCACAAACTTTACCTCCTTGTAATATTTATACAGATATAGATTATGTGAGTTGGATCACATGGAATAATTAACTATGGGATTCAACGAAAGAGTTATTTAATTCGTTAAAATTCATTACCTATGTCATTTTTATATAATTAGTGGTGGCCCAGTGGTGGTGGTAATTCGACCGTAATTAATTTAAATTAGCACTTAAACAATAAACAAAAGAGTAATGCGTGTGTGTGTCAAATACATGGCAGTGTGTGTGTTGATTTAATGTACTTTTTAAACATTTTTTTTTTTATATTAGCATTCTGCACTCATTCTCTATATAAACTTATAAGTGTTTCATACTCCTGTCCATCCGCGCAATTTTTGTAAAAAGGGGTACAAAGTTTTTGTTTCACGTATTAATTATGACACCATATGACACCATGCTGTAATCTGGAAAAACCACGGCGGGCAGTTCATTCCACAGCTTAATAGTACATGGAAGAAAACTTTTCTGGAACCGCACGGTACGTGACCACTTGGGTCCTAATATGTAAGGATGAATTCCCTGTCGATGGCGAACGGTGTGACTATAGAAGGATCTCTATCATGTCAAATGACTCCTCTGAATACACCCCATTGTACAATCGGTAGAAGTTAGAACACACAAAAGATCGCAAAAACCAATCCCACACTTAAAGGTTCTAAACCGTCTGTCAGTTAGGAATCGTCAGCAATCCTCGAGGACACGCGTGAATTAATTGTTTTACATATTTCCTAGACAGAACACAGAACCATCATTGTATAGTCGTATAATGTGCATACAATTTCGGGATATAAATTGTTACACTGAAGACTAGAAATTCGCTGTATCTTTACATCACAAAATCTCTGTGATGAATAAATCTCATTCGTTTGATCCAAACCGTCGGCACTTTATTCGTTCACTGTGCGCCGTCCCTTTATGTTCTCATCTCATAGGGAGATAAAAGTTGACCTTCCGCCTCTCATTGGCGGTGTTATCAGTCAGTAAATGTGACATATCGCCGCTAAGTAAAACCAACCACCTTTCCTGTCCAAGAATTGGCATAGAAATGAGTGATTATCGAGCGAGCCACATCCTTCAATTGTATGCTGATAATGTCAAGTTGACAACCTCATTTAGTACTATTCCAGCTACCTTTTACCTGTGACTTCGTCCATATGTATCGAGATTTTTTTAAATTAACATTGCTGTGTTCATCAGATCAGAGTAATTATCAGCTGAGAAAGGATTGCATAACATAGCCACTTTTATGGCAAATTTAGCTCTACCCGTCAGTTAGTCATTTTTGCTGTATATTTAATACATTCCGCAACTCCAGCCATTTTGAAGGTGCATATACCTTTATACATATAACGAGCTTGTTTGTTATATGTTTTGTTATTCCAGCTTCTGTATCTATTTTTGAACGATTCAACTTCATAATGCGAATAGAAACTGAAGGAGGATAGAAGACATTTAGACTGTCCCGTCAGCGAGTTCGAGAAATTAGCGGTGAACAAATGAAACAAATACAGATTCAGATTTATTTATATATAATAAATAAATATAAATATTTCTAGACAATTTACACAGCGCCATCTAGTCCCAAATTAAGCGCAAAGCTTGTGTTATGGGTACTAGACAACTGATAAATGTACTTAAATACATTTTTTTTTGTAAATACATACCTATAATACATAGAAAACACCCAGACCAAGACAAACAGACATATTCATGCACACAAATGTTTATCTTGTGCCGGAATCGAACCCGCGATCTCGGAGTCAAAGTGGCCATTGCTAACCATTTGACCACCGAGCTCGATTATGTATTAGAATTTGGATAACAAAATAAAAAGTTTTCAGATTAGAACAACTTGCAACTTTACCCATACCAACAATTATTCGTAGATTTATTATTTTATTTGTGGTACGATTTTCTTTATGTATGCAAAATGTATTAAAGTATAGGAGTTGTGTTCTTTCTCCATTGTGTACATGCAAAATGTCTACACAACACACATAATGGCGAAACAACACACCTCCTATACATTTTGCATTGTGCAAAATGTCAAGTGCTGTGTGTGTCCTGATACCCAAGAGTTTCCTTAAATGCGTATTAAATCGATAATCATTCTATAAAAAAAAACTATTAATTCGGTTACAAAACCTTTTATGTCAGTACTATTGCTAATTAACGAAACAGACAACTTTCATAACAAATACACATAAATGACATGTAATGAATATGCAATGTCGAGGGCCCGCGTTTTTATATACGACAAATTAAAATTGCCTTATGACATATCGGCCGCGCGAATGCCTGCCACCTCGTAGATCTTAATTGGCCGAGCATACATATTGATAGTTTTCTTTTGTACCTCCAGAAGCGCTACATGTACTGTATTAATAAATAATAAAAAGCATTTAAGTCAAATAACCTGTCTCAAGTCTTTTTCAATATGCGAAACGCATAATGGATTATTTATACTTTTGCTGATACATTCGTTTACTGGTTAATTTTATTTTAAATACACGCACTATCCCATGCAAATGAAAATTATATTTTTAAATAACATTTTAGATAGATTTATTGGAAATGCGCTGCTTGCGCAGATTGCTCCAAATATGCTATACTAAACGCCGCACAAAGGACACTGTTCTTCAGCAGTTATATATCAAAACCAATGAATAAATTTCAAAATGTTATTCCTTAATTAATTCCTAATTGGAATGACCTTTTATAATATATACTCAATACAGAAAAGTAGTGCTTAAAGTTAGAAAATCGACGCCATTTCGGATTAAATATCAAGATGAGACTCTCCAATATTTGGGCCTGAAAATTAGTTTTTTAATAATGCAAAATATGTGTCATGACAGAAAAATAGGTCCGGAATTACGTTGCCTAGGGCACGCCTCAGCCTTAGTCCGCCTCTATGGACGGCGCTAAAGAACAGTCCAGGGCGACTCTACAGTATAAACCATGTTCTAGCTTATGTATTTTTTACTAAATCGGCGGTGCCCGCGTGGCGTATCGTGGTTTTCAAAATAGCTCTTGGAGCAATACCAGTTGGGCACCTGTCAAGCTCATATTTGGAGAGATTTGTGACACGAGCATACCCCAATATATACGTCCCTCCGTATTGTGCCTTATCAAATGCCTTAACGTTTTAAAGATCATCGTAATTAAATAATCACAGTATGTCTAAAATATACGCAATAGGTACTAGTCTAAAATATTTGTGACTAAAACATATCGCAAAACTGTTCAATATTATTAGCAATAAATCTCTTTGATTGTACGTAAACCTACAGCCTACCCCTACAGTATATAAGTTTACGCCTATTACTTTAGTCATAGGCCTATACTATTGTTAGTCGTATCCCAATCCGTGTAATTCTAAGACATGGTTGTCTTATAATTACACTGATTACGACAACAGTTTATAAAATCAAAAAATGAAGATCAAAATTTCTTTATTCCTTGGACTTTATAAAGCACTTAGAAACGTCATACAAATTAAATATAAGAACATGTGTAAATCATTACTACTCTAAATCCGTAGAGCTTAGATTCACTTTCATCACACTATCTTGAATGTGAAAGTGAATTTATGTGCCAGTTCCGGCGACGGGGCTTCTGAGAAGAACTGGCAAGAAACTCAAGCTATATATAAAGTTACAGTTTATATATACAGACTGTTAAAATTTTAGCGAGATTTTGGCGGGCTGTCCAAAATCGTGTATGTGAATAATGTACATTAAAAATATTTATAAACTTATTATGTTTTTCAATTTATTTTTTTAATACAGATAAAGTATTCAAATGCATATTTTGGATACTTTGTATGTAAACGATGCAAGTTGCGACAGCGAAAATAACGATTATGATGAAAAAAAAATACTATTTTTATTGTTGCCTAAATAGATAAATATAAGTTTAGCATTCACAAAAGTTTTTTTAATTTTTACTTACTTTTATTGTGTACCTACTGGAATCGATTCTACGTAGTCCCTAAAATATAATAGGACCTTTCGTCTTCCACAACGTTAATAGTTTTAAATTGTGTCGTAAACTGGTATGACAGCTCTCGACTCGCCTTTCTGAGTTATCGTTTAGTCACAACAATAACTTTATTGACGAGACCGCCTTAGAAGCTTGTGTTGTCGGCGCCTGGCGACCCTTTTACATTCGAAAAAAATCCGGAGGACCCATAACAAAACGTAATTATCAAAGAACACGGCGCTTTGCAGAAGACTACCGTTATTATCTCGTTAATGCCGACCGCTTTCTGACATCTCTTTCACTCGTATCGTTAACTTTTATGACAGTAAAGGACAGCCCTATGTCGTCATGATCAATGGATGCAAAAACATGTAGTGACGTCGACAGGATGCTCTGGCGCAGCTGGCTGGAACATTGTGTTTTGTTCTTATTCTTTTTCCACGGATAAAAAGAAGGTTCGTTTCGCGCAGTTTAGCTTCGAACAGCTCGCGCCGGTTTCCGTAATGGGAACGGAAAATGTTAATGAAATATACGCCTCAGTAGTATACGCGTTGAATTATATGAATACGCCATCGCGGCCCTATAATTTGTGGAAATAACGATTCCGAAAACAGACAATTAATGAGCTAAATATCAATTTCATGCCAAGTATCAGGTCGACCACCAATTTAAGTCGACATAAACTTATATAATGAGAGAATTGATAGCTTATTCATAGTTGTAATTAAAGTGAATGAATAAAATATGTTAATTAAATGTAATACCAGTCGTAGAACATTGAAAGTAAATGATAGTAAACACAAAAACATGATTATAATATAATAACATGATATATGATGAATTAATGTAAGTCAAAGTTTAACGGCTTTCTCGAGTTATGAGCGGTAGATTAAATAAATATACAAATGACAGATACAGCTATCTGTCTTGCGTCTGAGGAGTACGTGTGGCACAAAATAAACCATTGAACGAGCAACGACGTAAAATAACAAGAGGTGTGAATGAGGAGCGAGAGTCGAGCTCTACTTCCTAAATTGGCAGCTGTACCTTTTTACAAACGAATATAGGATGGCGCGATACAACAAATAATAACAGAAAACAGTTCACATATTATGACACATGGCTCCGGGAGGATTATATAATGTACTAATAAATATCCCACTTCAAAATTAGTGTTAGTATTTATACAAAATATCACAATTACAACGTTCACTTAAGCAATCAAAGATAAATAAATTACGTTGATTTTTTACTTTTTTCTTAAATTACTAGATGAAGTTGTATAAAATATGACGATCAGAATTCACAAAAATCATTTAGTCTATTCATGCTTCGGAGGGTACGTTAAACCATCGGTCCCGGCTGTTGTCATTAGATGACAGACGTGAAGCCAAGTCAGTGCCTTTAGTCGACTTGAAAGCACTAGCCTCCGTCAACCCGCAGTTGGCGTAGAGCAAGCAGCGTGGTGCAGTAGGCTCTAAAACCCCTTCAATTGAGGGGAGACTCGTATCCCAGCAGTGGGATGAATAAGAGTTGACGTCGACGATTTAGCCAATTCCCACTTGCTTATCTCATTCCATTTTGTAGGCATATCTTATAGCCATCTAAGAATAATTTAAATCAAACGAAATTACTTCTGCTGTCGGCTTTTGACGCATATTATGTGCTTATTTCAAATAAAAATGCTGCTAGACTTCCCTCCACACGAGTTTGTTTGTATTGAAAATGTTTTGATGGTAGGTAATTCAATCAACAGATTTCTTATATACATAAATTTATATATACCTATATATTTGCTATGTATGTGATTTTTATGTATGTGGTACCTATTACAATATGCTGCCTGTGTCATTGCTTAAGCGACCCAGTTTTTGAGAAAAGTACTTTGTTTTTGAACACTTTTCGTTTAATTTAGTTTTTTATAGTGTTATTTATGCTTTTCTGTTTTATATTTCTTCAACCTTTGTTTGTCCTTTGTCACACCAACACGAATAAAAAATAAAATCGAAGGCTACGGCCGTTTTTTAATTAGTCTAAGAAAAAAAAAAATAGTACTGATTCTCACGTGACAGTGTATGTATAGATAATAAAAAAATATATTGGAGTTGTTATTAAAAATCGTAGTAAATAAATAAATTATTCCGACGAACAGTAATTTGTAATATTTACTTAAAAAAACAAACTTGAGAATTCATATAAACACAACATTTTACATATTTGTGAAGTTACAAATCATTTACATGTTTGTAAAAGAAACGAGCGGAAAGTTGGAGTGGAGAAATTTAGTCGTTTCATGATTTATACAAATCTGATGCCAAAGTGTTGACCCACTTTGTGAACTGTCACCTCGTCCACTATCGGGTTTAGCTCAATTTAAAATTTGAATTCGTTTGCATACAGTCCAAACATACCGTATTATTTAATAAGATAACTCCGTTTTTACTTGGCGTATCAAGATAAAACTTGCATGAAATTGTAAGGTAGACCTCCAGCAAAATAACTGCGAAAACCGCATTCAATTTTGACCAGTATTTTTACGTGATACGCGTTAAAATTAGACCATACAAACAGACAGTCAAACATAAATTCTAAAAATAATGGCGTTTAAAATAGAGGCCAAATTATTATCTTTTGATCTTTAAAAGACTCCTCATACTTTTTTATTAAAATATATATATATATTTAAAAGATAAATAAAAAATACGAGGAGTCTTTATAAGATTGCAAAAATAAAAATTTGGCCTCTATTTTAAAGGCCATTATTTTTAGAATTTTTGTTTGACTGCCTGTGCAAGTCAAGACCCATATGTGTAGTAGGTATACTTATATGTACACTTATGGCTATAAGGTTAGCCATAAGTACATACCTACTACACATATAAATAATATATAAAAAAAAAATAGCTATAATATAAAAAAAACAACGCATTTATTATGATATTTAAAATTCGTTAAATTATTTTCGAAAGAATGATTAGGGCTACAAAATATATATTTTTTTAATATCGTAATAAATATATTTTGTATTCAATATTAAAGATAAGGTAGGTACTACACTTATGAATACCTTGACTATTACTATATTATTATATGTATATATTCGACGGTGATGAAGTTCTGGCAAGTTAATGTAAGTTGTAGAGTAAGTTGCAACTTCTGCTTCCACTTTCGAAATTTCAGAAGATTTGCTTTCAGTTCAAGATACCTACTACATCAAGCAAACCACATGATAGGGATATTTAAGTAGGTTCATCTTGAACCAAAACTTGAGGAAAACCGCAAATGTTGAGCCACTATACTTAGACAGCTCTTTAATCGTTTGTATATTCATATTGTAATACAAAACATGTAGGTATCACATGTTTTTACATGCTAGAATTTAATATAACAAAATTTATTTCATTTAAAATCTACAATATTGTGTGAAACAAATTAATTATTCTTTATCGTCCTTCACGAGAAACATTTACTTATTTGTTAGATACAATATAATGCAGGTAAAAATACCTAACATTTAAATACCTATGTGTTATATGTTTGTGTGGTATATTTTTTATCTGCATTTTATTATATATGACGAGCCCGGTGGTCGAATGGCTAGCAATGGCTACTTTGACTTCGAGGTCGCGGGTTCGATCCCCGCACAAGAGAAACATTTGTGTGCATGAACATGTCTGTTTGTCTTGTTCTGGGTCATAGAAAGCTCTATGTTTTATAAGTATGTATTTAAAAAAAATGTATTGAAGTACATTTATCAGTTGTCTAGTACCCTTACCAAAAGCTTTGCGCTTAATTTGGGACTAGATGGCGCTGTGTAAATTGTCCAGAAATATTTATATTGCAAATACGATCTTTTATCAAGTGCTGTGCGCCTACACGGATAACAAAGACGAGCTGTGTATAAAATTTAATGCAGTTCACAATTTTATAGCTATCATCGTAATGACATATTATTATCGCCTATGCCGATTGCCCGAGCCTGTGAGTACTTAAAGAAAATAATCTTCAACACCTATATATAAAAGAGGAAACTGGCTTTCTGACTGACCTATCAACGCACCACCAGAACTACTGAGACTAGACATGACTGAATGAATCTAAGACCATGAAAATATACGCTTAATAATAAATAAACAATTAAATTGAATTTTTTTACAAGGGTTCCTGAAAGTCGTTAAAAAATCGTAGGCTATCGTGGGTGTAATGAAGTATAAAATAAGTTATCGCTGGACAGTAAAATCAACTTAATTATATACGTATGATAAGGAAATATTTCGATATTATCAAAATATTTTTATATGTGCATATATAACATTATTATTGTATTTATATTTTAAACTTATACTACTTACTTGGAGTACTCGGCTTTGATCAAACTCGCTTTCGTTTAGTGTTCTGAACGCGCATTCGTTCGTTCGGGCGTAAATGTAAACACTTCAGCAAGCGAACACGCAATAGCAAATGTATAAAGCAAATGTTCTGAGCGAATGCTCAGAAGAATGTTCAGAACATAGAGTGAAAAGCGGCTGTAGGGGTTGAATGATTCACAGTATTAAAGAACGTTCCAGACTATTCTTTAACATTCCAGAATATTGTGGAGTGCTCTTTAATACTCTCGAATATTTTGGACTGTTCTTGAAATAACTAGAGGGCGAAACTTCCAGCCTTTATTACTTCTGGTAAAAACGGGAACGTTTTGTGGATGACCGGATAGAGAGCTCCATTTAACTCCCTCGAATTCAAAACAAAATTTTTGGATCTGTAATGAGGATATAAACACAATCTCTAATGAAAATTCATCGATGTGCATTCATTCATTTTCGTATCGATAAAGTCAAGCGCTATTTATCTTTCATGCTATCTATACTGACATTGCACTGATCAATCTATACTGACTCATATAGTGACTCATCGACGTAGAACCGAGACTACTATTACGAAATTCGGAAAATAGATACTTTTTATATCCTAGGCAAGTAATAAGAAAGGATTTTGGGAAGCTGAACGTCTAAAGGTGTAAAATAGGGATAGGAAGGTTATTACTTACCTAACTAGACCGTATTTATACGGTTACGGTATTATTTTTGTTATAACAAAAATAATAAACAAGTTTTTGAGCATTTATTCAAATCATCAAAGTTCTTACAAATTTAGAAAATTTATTTGGTAAAAAGACATTTTGTTTGACTATTGTTTTAGTTATGCACACATAATTTAGCCTATTGCCCTATAATTTAGCACGCATACTCTTCTATAAAAATATTGAATTAAGTAGATATGTCAAATTTAGGTATTCAAAATTAATCCCTCAAGCTTTTCTAGCAACTAGGTATATATAATATGAAGCTCCTATCACGGAGTTTGTGATAGTACTCCTCCGAAACGTCTCGACCGATTTTTAAGGTTTGTTTATATATATGTTTGGTAGCTATTAGAATAAGTCATAAACTATATTTCATACTGGTAGGGGATAATTTATATGGCAGTACAACGTTGGCCGGGTTGGCTAGTATATTATAATGATAGTTAAAAATACACGGCAATGCTCATGAGAGACAATAAGAACTTTACTTAATTTCGGTTAAAAATATAAAAACACCGAACAAATGTTCGCCATTATATTTATTAAATTGTGTTTATAATTGCAAAAAAGTATTCTCCAATAATTATTAACGCTGGCAATCAATAATTTATTAATTTAAAACATAATTTACCGTAGTAAAGTTACAAAAAGCGGACATTAGCATTAAGCTAAATATCGCATTCTCTACCTATCCCAAAGGTGGTCGACTGTAAGAAAATTGGAAAGAAATTACACAAATAGTTTACTTTTTATATGTTTAGTGATCGGAACTCTTTTTTGAGCGGTTGATTAACCATGCTTATATGTTTGTGAATTTATCCTAAGCTATAGAATTCAAACTGACGAATGTAACAATCTCGTAATCTGACAATATGTAACGTGATATTATTCTATGGACGTTTCACATAGGTAGAGCATTGATCGGTGTCCGAGTAGGTATAAGTGCGCACGTGTTCCTGTAACACGTGCCAGCCCCACGAGGCAGCTAGCGTGATGTGATGGCCTATATACCTATCTTTACTTCTGAGTAACAACACGGTGCACAATATTTGCAACACAGTTGCAATACATACTTCCATTATTCGAATTAAGTAACAGCCTCAGCATGTTTGTCTCAGAATGGGTGGTCGTAACGTGATACGAGTAATAAAATTTGTAGAGACTTCGTTATTTAAAAAGTCTGGAAGTGTTAATTGTTTTTCTGATGTTTACTCGTCAGACCTTTACACAATTATCTAGATAGAAGAAGATAAATAGTGTCCTGTGTGAATCCAGAATATATTCTAAATTCAAGTAAATCCGTACAGCTGTACGTAAAATAACCCGTAAAAGCGTCTCAAACATCCATACTATATCTATATATTTTTATATCCATACATACGCGAAAGTTTCTACAGTCTAGATATACCTACTGCAGAAACTTTCGCATTTATATAATCGTCACTGCAACGGTAGAGTTCTAAATGTACGGGATGAAAAAAGGCTTCGAAATGGAGGGAAAACGAACCTTGACAGCAATATCATCAGGGGCGCTACCGCTGAAGCTGAACCTGATTATAATCAATATTTTGAAAAATAGGTCGTACGTTTAAATTATTGACAAAACATCTTCAGCTTAGTCGGAGGTGCTCCATGGTTTGTCCCAGCTAAGCTAAACACCAGTACCATAAATCTAAGTTAAAGTTTGTTTTTTGCCATCAAAAAATCCCATGGAAATCGGCTTCAGCTTAGCCGGTGGGGCCCCTGAAAGGTGAAAGAACTAGCTGAAGATCTGTCGCAAAATCAGACATTTTCCTGCCCTATCCTAAATCATTCAAATGTGATGTTGGTGACAAACCGACTGCTGCTGCAGCTTACTGACTTTCGCACGATCCACAGATTGAATATCAATATAAATCTTACTGCCATGAAACCTGAAACATACCAGTATCCAATGTAAAATAAAATAAATTTTAAACTTCCGGTTGTAATTTTCATTTTCATCTCTAACTATATACATATACTCTGATACGGTTAAAGAGGTCGTAAGAGTCGTGATATTTAACCACTGGGCAGAAGTCATAACTTGAAATCTTTCGAAATTTTGATATTTACAAAATTACATTTATATATACGCGGATTATGAGTAAAATTCATTGAATAGTTAAAGACAAACTAAGTTACTTAAGTATTTCGATGAAATAAATCACATTCTGTCGTAAATTTATGATATACTTACGTAACTTATTACTGAAGAAGTTTTCAATGTGACGTCTACCTTTAGTAGGTACAAGAATAATTTTAACAAACTTTCTTGTCTAACTCTATCCAAATAGATTTATCTCACAATTTATATAAAAGTTATTGTATATATTTTGTGTTACTGTTATTTCAGTCTCAATTTATTATTCAAATCTTTTTACAGATATCGCAATTGATAAGAAATTAATTTTACTTATCCTAAACATAAACAAACAAATCTGCTACAGTACAAATACATAACTACAAAATTTTAAAATATATACACATAATGATTATTTTTTGTAACTAGTTTTAATAAATCAAACTTAGCTTCAGAATCCGAACCGAGCTGAAACGTAATTGAAAATAAATTACAGACAACGTTTGTAAAGAAATTACATACTAAATGCGATCGCCTCACTTACTAAAGTAGTTACAATGTAGGTATATTCTATTGTAAACCCATTTCTAAGTTAATACAAACTATTTCAAATCTAATATGTTGCCCTGTTCAAGCAAATTACGCTCTAATGTCCATAAATACGATGAACTTTAATAGAATGCGCAGGCGCATCGTTGCGCTCCGAACAAATGGTCGTAGCATTTTCGCGATGCGAAAACTTAAAAGCCCAGAGTGTGAATTGGCTACATGCATGTTGTCGTATTGCATTGCATTTAATGTGCACGCAGAACGAGCTTACGGTCACACGGTTAGGCGCGCCTAATGAGAAAGTTTATTGAGCGTTTATTGCGTAGCAGCGGGAAGCTTCGCCGGCTCGCCAGAGGCGCTCCCGCCGCAGGTGTGCCGCCCCCCGCTCCTGCCCCGCCTCGCCCCCTCGTCCCTCCGCTACGACACAGCTTTCTTTCGTTCGTTTCGTCCGCCACGCCAGTCGTCTGTCAACCACCGTACCGTACGGACGTCGCGTACAATCATACAAAAGCGCCGCGCCAACTGTAAACACGACGCACTATCTGTGCGGCGCTTCCGTTCGTGGCTTTTAACCTGAATTCAGTTACTTATACCTAGTGTCGTGTTGTGCCAAACCAATGGATTGCTTATGAAGTGTGCCGATCGAGAAACAACAGAACTTCATCTAATGTAAATAAATGTCTTGTGTCACGTAGTCACCGGTGTGGTGCTAGCGAGTGCTGTTGATCACATCGCGAAAAGAAATTTAGGTGTTGTGTGAAACTGGTTCTGTCCGGTATGATGATCTGAAGCTACCAAATCCACATACGACAGACCGCTACTGTCTTGCCACTTGCCGCCTTGCCGGCCGGCTTTCATCGCAAGTCGCTACTGTGATCGCTATCGAGCCGGCGTCATCGAAACGCATTATGTCGACGTAAATGGAGATAAGTTGCGGGTGTCACATTACCATTTTTACAAAATGTCAACAAATCATTAGATATTCATTTGGGTAACAGTAAGTAGGCACCCGCTCAATCTGTGCTCTTGCATGCGTTTCTTCTTACTACGACTCTATAAATCTATGATAATATCGTTATAGGTCATAAACTTGGTAAAAACGGGATTTCCAAATAAAAATAGAACAATCACAAACATTCTTAATGATTTATTGATGCAGCTTTACCATCAATATTTGAAAATTACCTATTGTTAATACCTATTTACTAAAAATTATTAAGCAGTCATTGACTTAATCGCGTCCAAAAATAATTAATGTAAAGGAGCTACAAAGCCAAAAGCAGCAACGGCATAAAATTCTAATAGAATCTCGACAAGATTCCAATGCACCTGAAATTCCAGACTGCTCCGTGTAAACTTCTGGAATCTGCGCCGTAAGCCGAGATTGTCAATGCTATCAATTAATGCCATCGCGGTGTTGCCCTACATAGACAAAAGGCTACAAACAAACTACTTCACGGAATCGAATACTGGTGTTGACTACTAAATACTAAACTAAGCATATGAACTGAAAATGTTTAAATTAGAGGATGTAATCATATTCGTAGAAGTGGAAAAACAAACAGTAATTTTACTGTTTACTAAACAAATCATTCCTCTTATTCAAGGCCTCGCAACGATTTCACCTAATGTGCATATGCTTATTTTTGGAAATGATAAAATATTCCCTGAATGGCGATTATAGTTACTGTTTGGTTTGCAAAGATTAATGTCCAATTATCTCAGCGCCTGTAACAACTGTAACTTATATTGGCTATAACATATAATTGCGCCATAAAATGAAAAATATATATAACGATGCGCAAGTTTACATCGTATAGGTCCAAGTAAATGCCAAGACTTTAACATCGGGGCTTACAGTATAAAATAAAACTATTAATTATTACTTTATCTATGAGATAAAGTTTTAAGTTTGTCCAAAATTCTAATTCTTAACTTAACGTTATCGTATTTAGTGGGAGGTGTATATGTTCAGATTTGTGTTATTTAATATTGAGACTCTTTAGTGATGCAAATTATTACTAATTTGTTAATATGTAATTTAATTTGTTAGATATTGGACTAACAAACTAGAGTACCATTGTAGATTGTATGATTAATTAACACAGCCATTGTATGCTCTCTCACGGAGTTGCGGTCTAGTGCAGCAAGTTGCATTGAAACTTTCACCTTTGTAGTCCTTAAACTTTACCTTGTGTAGCCCTTCTCAACTCTCGAGATAATGTCTTCATCGCTTGTTTTAATAGCTTTAACCACAGCCTGTTGAGTTTAATTCACAACAACGTGAGTCTACTTCGTATCTTCTTGTATTTGTCTATAAACAAATCAGTTTTATTGCTTTATAAATTGGTAGCGAAATTTGTAATTATTAATAATTTTAATACAGTCTCGTAATGAAACTATCTCTTCCTAGTCGTTCCCTCACTGCTGAGGATCGTGATTCCGCTTCAGCTTTGAAACAAGTTCTCTCCATTTATTTCTGTCCGCTGCTTAGCGGCGTTGATAGAAACTTCCAGTTGTTCCAAAATCCGGGGCCCTACCGCCTAAGCTGAAGCAAATTCCCATCCGATTTTTTGATTGCGAAAATCAAACATCACTTTAGATTTGCAGTAATTGTGTTTAGCTTAGCTGGTTTCTAACCATGAGGCTTTACCCGCAAAGTGTCAATAACTCAAAATATTCCAGGGGATTCGGATTCAGCTTAAGCGGTAGAGACCCTGATCCGACCAATGTTTTGGGTCTCTACCTCTCGATCTTTTGCCGTCCATCTAATGAAACTATATGACTATAGTCTTTGTATTGACTTTCATGTTATATGTATTCTATCTTCACCCTCGTGATACTTACCTGTTAACAGGCTTGGTCCAAGCGAGCCCAAATCTTTATTTAATTTTCTGCCTTCAAACCTGAATAGTAAAACATACAGACACTTGAACGCATTGCGTTCATCTCTTTGCGCGCTTTTGTTTTTGTTAAGTGTTAAGTTTTGATTTGCTACATCTCCTGCAATCAACTAGTTCAATCAAGATATATTTTTTCCATGGAAAGATTCGTTTCATCATAATCAGGATACAGATTTTTCCGCTCATTTTGAATTGGTTTCTGCATAAACAATTGGTAACTATGACAATAGACATGATTGCGTACGACTGTATAAATTAGTGCCGCTCAACGCGTTGTAAACAGCCAAGTGAAAGGCTTACTTTCTCCAGCCCTCCGGCCCTCTTGTGTAGTTCTATTGCAAAATTTCACACTCTCCGTCCAACGATAGCTATCAATTACGTAGATAAATGGGTTTAGAAACTATATCGAACTATAAGTATACTTTCCACAGCTTAGTGTTACTCACGTGGAAATATAATTATCTATGTCTATGTATTTTATTACTTCTAACTCTTAACAATAATGTACTCATTGAATGAAACTTTTGTTTGCAACGAATGTGGAACTGTATCGGTGTTAAACAAACCCATAATTCTGCCGATCTTATTAGATGATGATAAATATGTAGTCACAGCCTTCTTTACTTTGTCTATAATTAAGTGTACGTTGTTGATAATTAAGGCAGTTAATGTAAACTCAAATCTAGATAACTGCACGAATTTGAGTTTATCTTCATTGTTTTAATTTATAACTGTTGCTGACAGATTGGTGCTGTCAACTACTTCCGCGTTAAATAAAAGTAAATTGATAAACATCATTATGCTAATGTCATATTGTGTCAATTTAACATCTATCACCTGATACCGGATAACATCTATCGCCGGACTTGGGGTCCTTCCGGCAAAGCTGAATATTTTAATTCGAAAAATAGGTCTTACGTTTTAGTAATTGGCAAACATATTTAGCTCAGTCGGTAGAGCTCCAGGGTTTCTACCAGCTAGACTAAACACATGTGCCATGAATCTAATCTGAAGTTTGATATTCGCAATCAAAAAATCCGACGAGAATCGGCTCCAGGTTAGCCGGTAGGGCTCATAAAGTCCTAGCGCCCAAACTGAAGCCGATTACCATCCGACTTTTTGTTGTTGAAAAATTAAACTTCAGCTTAGATTGGTGTAATTATATTTAGTTAAACTCGTAGAAACCTTAGAAGTCTACCGATACGAACCTTTGAAGACAAAATATGTTTGTCAGTAACTTTTACCGAAGACCTATTTTTGGAATCAAAATATTCGATCGGAATCGGCTACAGCTTAGGCGGTAGGGACAGTGATCGTTGAATTTTATATAATAACCAAAGAGTAATAATTATAATACAGAGGAAAATAATAGCTAAGTACATATACCAACATATTTACGTAAAACGTCCGCTATATAATTACTTTGACTATACACTGTCTTGCACGCAACCTATATAACCTATAATTTGATTATATTTTACTAATACGATTACATACTATATGTATAGGTCTGATATAATCGATTTGTTATTTCGCACGACCCAGCGCACGTGAACTTAAAGCTAACTTACGGTCGAGCTCTGCACCTAAGTGGGTTTTACGCAAGCCATCTTATGTAAGCAGTTTGTGATTCTTGTGAAACTGTATGCCGTGCTTTCGTTACTCGTGCTACATAGAACTGCCATCGACAAATTGGTAATAATGATTAATGAATATGTGATGCTGTTATGAAAGCCATTCTTGTAGAATTGTAACAATATAATCGTTTAAGTTCCGCCGTATAATTGCTTATCCATCGTTTTGTTACTTATTGTCGGTTGTTACATAAACATAATCATTCATAATGTTGAAATTGTGTCTAAATTGTGATAGTTTAATTCCATTTAAACCACTCAATTGAACTCTAAAAGGAATTCCTGCGTCATTCGCTATTTCACAAGTAAATCAGAGGTTTAACGACAGCAGATAGAAAGTATTACCTTTGTTACTTATTCATAGAAACTTATCGCACTGTCACGTATGGTAATCGATATTGATAATAATGATATACATGATAAGACTTGATACAGCACAGAAACATTTCTTTTGCGTTATCTATCACGAAAAATACGAGATTAACCAGCGTTTACCGCGTCCTAAGCACGTGGCTTTAAAAATAATGAACACAGTTAGTATGAAGACATGCGCATCCATCGTGACTAAAGTTCTATTAGTTGCCATTAGGATGGTAAGTCCCGCCGCTGTTAGCAAACAATCCATCATAATAATATAAATCTAATATCAGCCGATACCAGTTCGTGGCCGTACTCGGCTTAAATTGGGTGCATGCCAGCATCGACTGCCAACTGCATCTAAGGAAGCTGCCCTTTCGTACTATTGTATCCTAGCTTATTAGTTTTGACCCAGAAATAAACACTCAAAACGTTCTATTGATTAGTTGACTAGAGCACCGGAAAATAACGATAGAGTGCTCGAGAGATTAGTGATCGTAGCGACCCTGGGAAGAAGCCAAGAGTCTCTGCCAAAAGAATTTTAAGTATGAAAGTTACATGAACTCTATATGACTGAAGTCCACGTTTTAGCCATTATTTGTTAACTTAAATAATTATGTCCTTTGAAGACTCAAGAAAATGCTTTATTTGGAGTACAACTTGGTATGGCAGAAATTTAAGACTGTTGTACTGGGTGAATGCCAGCAAACATTGCCAAATGTTGTGTTGCAACTGATATTTGCTGACACTAGAACCTGGATTGAATCGGTAGAAGGAATTCAGATTGTTTCAAAGCCTTTTTGGACCGGTCTGAAGCAGACCTATACACGGCCAGTATTGAAATGACTATTATTTAAATATCAGTTTCGATTGCCATTTCTGTTATGAAGTGTTTTGACATTTAAAAGCAGCGCAGCATTTTAGAAATCTTTCATTTTTAAGGTTAAATTTACTGAGCACCGGAAGTTAGATCCGTAGTCGAGTATGTTGAGTCTGTTAATGTCTAATCTGACTTGCATTAAGCATACGTTATCAAGTCGATCGAGTTACAATCGAGTATGAAGTCAGGTTGTAGGGCAGGTAGTGGCGGGGTGGCAGCGACTGGGCGGGAAGAGGGGTTCTTCCGTCGACACATCTGTCATAGCAGCTGCCTGCTCGATCGCACGTGCGTCCACACCTATTATTGAGGTTGATTTTTTGCCTTAAGGAGTCTTCGAGAAAGGATTTCCAATTGTTCATTTTTTTGCGTATCTGTATAATTTTCAATGTTTAGAATATATTTAGAATTCGATAACAAAAGTACCAACCATCATCTATGTTTATATCGATTTTATTGGACGCATTGATGAAAGAATTGCGCATTTTCTTCTATTACATACAGATATTTATAAATAAAACATAAATCTATCTATCTGATTATCACTCTGTACATAAGTTACGTATTATTATTTAGAGACGAACTTCTTAGCTTCCATGGATTCACCGTGCGGGTGCCGGGTCCATCGTGTGGTAGAGAGAGAAACCCAAGCAGATCCCGAGACTTGTGACACGGGTGTAGGTTTAAGGGGCCCCTTTCCGACGTACATCAACACTCACCTTCACTACTTGTGTTTCTCTCCCTGCCCTGCCAAATCTGGTATGAACCTGCTAATGCAGCTTTAGATACTCGTTCCAGTATAGAACTTACTGCACTTCTGGACAAGCCAAGGTCTTTCAGCAGGTTATAGAGAGATTTTGCTGGTATACCTCTCGCTCCTACTTCTACAGCGTATAGATTAACTACATAGCCGCTTTTTGTTAATTCGTTTAGGAGGTCATAATATTTGTTTTGTTTTATCGCGTGGTCTTTGGGTATGTTAGTTTCCCACGGTACGGTAAGCTCTACAAGTACTATACGTTTTGTAGCTCTGGAGAAAAGGAAAATGTCCGGTCTGGATGTCGAAACAACCACATCTTCTGGGATTTTATAGTGCTTTTCATACGTGTCCATTAAAATAGTCCAGTCAGGTGCTGCACTGAGGATTGAGTAAGGCTTGTTCTTGGAGTTTGAAGTTGAGCCTCCTTTTATAAAGTTAATTTGTCTTTTGTTTGTCGTTAATCCTTTTTGGGCTCTAGCTATTGAAAGGCTTATGGCTTCACGTATGATTTGAAGTACTCTGTCATGGCGATGTGAGTAATGACCCCTATCAAGGAGCACCTTGCATCCCACCAATAGGTGCCTTGCTGTACATATCGCCTCTCCACAGGTATAGCAACATTTTTCAGAGGCTTTTCCCCACCTAACTAAGTTACTCTGGTCAGGGAGGGTCATTTGAAAGGCATTAAGATAGAATTTTAATAAGGCAGGAGACCAGTCATACAGCAAGGTGCGCCACTTCAGAGCTAACGGGATGCAAAACTCGCCTATGGTTAACCACTCACTTTGCATTTCTAAATTCATAGCGTGCACTTTGTAACTGTCATTTTCGTCTTGTTGTAGAAAGGTTTTTACTATGTCTCGGTCTTCCCTTTTCTTTCTCGCGCCCAACCCAGCTCTATTTGCCTGTGCACCTACCATAAATTGTTTGTGGAATTGAAGTCTAGATTCTAGGTCTGTGGCATTTTTGTCTTTTGGGAGAGATTTAACTAATTCGTCTTGCGACTTTTGCAAAACATGCGTTTTTGTAACTCTCAGGTGTTTATAGAGTTCAGAAGGTTTCTTTAATTTCAGCCCAAAACTATTGTGATCCCTAAATAGAGTCGAGGGATCAGCCGGATGTGCCAGTCCGAACCATGACTTTAATATCTTTATGACATTAGCATCTAACTTTGCCAAGAGGGTTTTACCGAAGTCATATACTAGGAAAGGCCAAGTGAGACGTGATGTGAGATAGTTGTCGTATATCCATGCTTTTTTAATATTACTGATAGGCTGTTGGTCTACCTTATTGAGGTCGTTAATGAAATTTTCGACAACTTCCCCCAATGATGGTGTGCGTCCTTTGTAATCTATCTTTCTACCAAGAAATTTGAAAGGCACTGTTTCTGCAATCGTAGCAACTTTTTGGCCGCTTATGGAGAGTTCCGGGTCGTAAGAAGTGTATTTGGTATTTCGTCTACCCAGACATAAACAATGACATTTACTTGGTTTCGCCCTCAATCCCTCCGTCCATGTCCAGAACTCATCGACTTCATTTAACAACTCCTGACACTGTTTGGGATTACGTGTAAGTATTGCAAGGTCGTCAGCAAAGGCTAAGATTGACTCAGTGTACTTGTTGTTGATTTTAAAACGGTAGCCCCATTTCCTTTCATATGATGTCAATTTGTCTATTAAAATATTAATAACTATGTTAAATACTATCGGTGATAAGCAGCACCCTTGGAATAGTCCCACACTGTATTGTAGTGGCTTTGTGTATTCCTTGTTTACTGCTATGACGAATTTTAAATGCGAGTAATAAGAGTTAATTATGTTAACAATTAAATCGGGAAAGTTATACCATTTTAGTGCAAATATCATAAGTTCATGCTGCACCGAACCAAATGCGTTTTCTAGGTCTATCCAGCAGACTGATATTTGCCTCTCATGTGTTCTGGCATCTTTCAGACTTTCTGCTAGTAATGTATTGTGTTCCAGGCATCCAGAAATTCCAGGCAAGAAGCCTTTCTGGTGATTGGGCCTGAAATACCTATTGCTGATCATGAATTTTGTCATTTTTGATTGTAATACACTAAAAAAGATTTTTGAGATTGTATTGGTTAGGGCTATCGGTCTGGTGTCTTTTGGATGAGTTACTATATCCTTTTTAGGGATGAGGACAAAAACTGCCTTTCCAAATGCTACTGGGACTTGCTTTCTTGACCAGATCTTACTAAATATATTTAAAATGTGTTTACGAACTGATGGACACTTTTTATACACTATGTAAGGAATGCCATCGGGGCCTGGCGCAGATTTAGAACTTTTCTTTTTAATATGGTAGTTTATTTCCTCTTCATTGGGTGGGTCACTTTGAAAACTAAATAGAGGATCATTAGGTCTTTGGATTTTTGGATCTACGTATGAGTTCCCGCGTTTAGGCACTTCGTATGTGTTTTTACAGTGATCGTAAATTTGCGCGTTGGTCAAGAGAAGCTTTCCCTTTTGTTCCCTGAAAGTGTTTTTCGAGTATTGAAAAGGATTTTTATCGAAGTCTACTTCATGTTTAGCTCTGTTAAAATTATCGCGATTTTTTGTGGTTTGAAGTGATATACCTTGTATTAATTTGAGGATTGATCTTAGAGCCCTGGACAGTTGGTGACTTAGATGGTTATCGCCCATGGTTTTAGCTACACGAAGTTTCCTTATTAACTCTCTTTTCTTCCTCCGCAATTTCATTTTAAATGTGTTTTCTTTATTTTGAGCGCAATAAGTTTGTGGTGGATAATGCTCAGAGAAGTATGTATAGATAGTATCCTGTAGAGTTTCTACTTGGCTGTTTAGATCTTGTTTTGATCCAGGATGTTCTAAAAGGATCGCCAAGTTTTGGTCATGAACTTTCCAGGTGGAGTTTTTTAGACTGGGGATGCTAAGACGTGTCCTGATGTCAATGGACTCCTGGTAATTTTCACTTGATGATTCACCTTGGGATTTATGAGGGTCAACTCTATCCGTAGTGTTTGTCGAAGTACTTACCGACGGCTGTCGTGCTTCAACACCATCATGTGTCTTTAAGTGCTTGTTGTACCAGGCTCGTCTCTTGTATGTTTTCCCGCACGTAGGGCATCTCAAATCCGTATTCGCGCCAGGGTCGTCATTATTATCGACCGGTGGACAGATCTTCCGCCCCCCCTCTCGGACTGTCCCAGGGGTATTTTTCTTTTTCGGACTTTTAGCAAGTGATAAGAAAGAATAATACGTAAAAAAATTTTACAACAGCCAGCTTCGGTTTCAGTAGACACATGACGCAGAAGCGATATTTACGAGCGGTTCCAAGGCCACGTGCATTATTGCGACGTTATGTATTCGGTGCACGTGAGCACTAACTGCAAATCGCAAAATCTAACACCTGACTTGATTTTAAAACTAATTGTGAAAGATAATTTATTTGATAAACAGCTTTTATGATGAAAAAAGATTTCATAACCAAGGAAAGGTTCCTTGGTTATGAAATCTTGCCAGTCTTTCGCTTTCTTCCACGTGCATGGGAATTTGTTTAAAGCCAGCTACTTGAGCGCCCTTGAGAAAGTGTCATTATATGCAAAAATTTGATTATTTACACGATAGAAAAAGTCATTCAATTAACAGCGATTACACAATTGCAAAAACAATAATAAAAAAGTTTCTTCCATGCTCTACCGGTTAAAACTTTCACAGAATATAAGAAAAAGGTGTTTGTAAAAAGAATGAAAAGTACAAAACAAAACGGCAAGCGAAAAACGTGATACCAACAAAAACTTCATCATGTACAATCTAATTTTTAACGGCTGCTAATTTTCTTATAATACGTGTTATGAAACAATAAATACCATAACAGTGTTAACACAATGTCAATATACATATTTGTAGTATTCGTTTACAATACATATTTATGTACCACGAACTGTGAAACTATGGAATCAACTTCCTGCAGCAGTATTCCCAAATAAATACGACATGGGAGCCTTCGTGAACAGAGTCAGTTTTTACTTTAAAAGGCTGGCAAAACGGATTGGCGCGGCGATCCCATGGTGTTGCTGATTTCGCTCGCTTGCCCCCTCTCTTATAAATAACTACAATGTTATTATAGTCGTTATACAATAGAATGAAACTGTTGCACAAAGTGTAAACAAACAACAGTGAATCATTCAGATCGAACGAACTATGACTTATTATGTTATGTATACATACTAGTGGATGATTGATTCAACCTTTTAATATCATATTTCATCATAATTTATCAGTTTGTGTGTAAATTTCTAAATTCCTATTTTAAACGGTATTTTTCTTTAATTAACTGATTTTTTTTAATAACTTCCTATAGGAAATCGTTATTCAAAAATTAACTATGCACGATTAAATGGAAAATAAAAGGGAATACTAAATAATGCGGAATAAAGGTCATTCATTTGGATGTTGAATATTAATTTTAGTCATTACTTAGGTACCTAATAATATTCTGTTTCGACAGCGACGATGCCGTCAAGGCTACCGGTATGGAGCTACATACAATGTAAACATGGTAGAGCTTACTCGAATCTATATTTTGTTTTATTGTCGGTATTCTACAGGAGGTAATGACGCCATAGAGTTCGATAAAAATAAAATGCAACGCTTGCAAGGTTTCGTCGTTACGATACTGATGTCAGACTGTAAAGAATAGAATGCACGTATTCTATGTTTTGGGGCCACCCATAAATTACGTCACACGAATTTAATGATTTTTTGACCCCTCCCCCCGTCCTTGTCACAGCTGGTCACATTTGTGATACTCTCCCCCTCCCAATTGTGACGTCACATATTTTGCAAATTTACATTTGTGTTTTTCGTTAATAGTTCAAAGTTCGTGTTTTAACACTTAGATTATAATAGATTTTGAAATGTCACATCACGAAATTTAGGACCCCTCCCACCCCCTTGTCACACAATGTCACACTTCATCGACCCCCTCCCTCCCCCTTAACGTGTGACTTAATTTATGGATGGCCCCTTTAATGTCTGCAAGAATTATAAAAAATGTGAGAACAGACAGACGTTAAATAAAGTTGACAGCAAACTTGGCATACAAGGCTCTCATTAAGGAGTTAAGACCTCATTAGGAAAGCAAGAAATATGTAAACAAATAGGTTCACAAGACGTAATATAATGTCGTTCCATGAATACCATTTGACATTGTGCTTTCTGCGTCACTGGAGGACAGATTGCAAGGGCGCCTTTTAAGTGGAAATGTGACTTTAGTGCGGTGTTAGTTTAGTACGGTTAATTCGAATAAAAAAATGCTAATGGGTTAAAAAACAATAGAGCTTCGCTACAGCCGAATCGCCCGACGGCATTGCACCTTTGACCTGGCAAAGCCGCAATGCAGCGCTCGCCTACACCACACCGACATTCGTTTGTTTACCATCACATGCATAATCGCCATCTCTTAATAAACAAAGCCAACAAAATACTCCAGCCTGCGTAATAAACTTGTTTAATAGGCTTTCCGGACATGAAACTGGAAATATGACTTTATGCCGCAGTAAAACCGACGAAAACTACCTAATTGAGGAGTTACATTTCAAGGTTGGCAGAGGATCGTGTGTTTTGACTACATTCTTGATAATGATACCAAGTTTAATGATCAATTTTAAGGAAATGTTGGTAGCGAGTTTATAATTTGATGTAGAGTTTTGATCAATATGAAGATAGAACCATAAATGTCAATATCTCTACCCGCATAATCGATTACACAAATTATGTGTTGGGTTCACTTCGCAAGATGACATTTGAAATGAAAGGTCGTACATTTGGTGTGGCAACATATTTTATTGATCTATGTCTAACGAAATGATGATCACGAGTGTTGTAGATGAACGCGCCATAGAAATAATCACGCGACTCAAGTACACTCACTAAGAACACCCCTCATTAATGCCAGATTATGCATAATGGTAAACAAAAAAGACGTAGTACAAAAAAAAGCTAAGAAACAGATTTCTTAATTGATGAAATAAATTACAGGCACCGAAGCGGAACGCTGCTGTGATATCTTCTGTGATGTGCGAGTCAGCTCACGGATATTTTTATATGTGATTTACCAGTGCCCAGTACAAACCGAGTACAAAAAAAAACGGATATTGTATAGATTATTTATATTAGTGTTATTGGAACTATGAAGGAGGAATGTAAGTTGTGCAGTGTTAACGGGGCTTGTTGGGGAGGAACCGCGACACCTACAGACTTTTCTATTTCTTCTCTGATGAGGCCCGCCGTCCATCACCCAGGAACCATGGACCCAAGACACGACGCGGTTCTCCTCTCCGCGTACCTGTTCAAACTAGGTGACTATCCATTGTATACGCTTCACGATAACTACGCCAACGTCGGTGAGTATCGTGCACTTAGCCTTAGGATTGAGCACCAAAATTAACATAGCACTGATACTAGATGTAAGTACATAAGACATTAACACACTCACCAATAGAATAATATTTTATGATAAGCGCGTGCTTCATGGTTGTTTTAATATTGAAAATAATTCAAATAACATTTGTCTTTCCGTCTGTACCCACGTGAGAGCAAAGTAAACAATAGTTATGTTGTAATGATATGGTCATATCAAACACAATTTGCGTCAATATTCGTTATTCAGTATACTTAAAACCATTTGTTATTATATTTAAATGTAAATCATTTGTCCATATGTTGTTTCAAACATTGTAAGCCATTTGTTATGTTTTATTACCTAGTTGTCTTGACCATTTTGCCCGCTTTTGTTCGAGCTAATGTATAATTTATCTTTATTTTTTATACAGCTTTTGTCACAAGATAAATCTACTTGTATTTATTGAACAAATTGCTCATATTGGAAATGCCAATAAAATTAATTTGAATATAATGGGGAAAATACATAAGTAACATTTACCTCTCTAGTGCGTATAGTAATAATACAATCAGTTTGGTACCCTAAAAACTGTTGTAGTTTATTGAAAGATTCAGTCCATGTGGAAATATATATAACCTATACATGATCCATGTCCATTATTATCATAATTATAAAAGATCTAGGACGTGTCTACGCTGTATGCAAAAGAAAAGAGCGAGTAATCAAAAATCCGCTGAAGCAGGTATTAGCGAGTAAGAGGATTCATTTTCAGCGCGAGTATGAAACTACACGTCGAACAAGTTTTAATATAACTTATCGACGGCAGACATTTAATATCCGCCCTGGATTCGATCCCGGCAACTATTTTTAGCTATGATTTTATGGAAAAAAAGACTGAGAAATTTTCTTGCCGTTTTATTATTAGTTGCCCTACATACATAATACTGACAAAGCTAAAAAAAACATCGGGGTGGGTGGGTAGAAGTTGAACATTTTTTCTGGAATGTCCGCCCAACTAAAGACGATCATCAATTTCATTACCGAGTAATGTCGAAAAATGTATTTGGTTCGATTATAAAAGTATTAATAACATAGAGACAAATCAGATATCAATGGAAGACGAACTTTGAAGAGCCTAAGTCCAGGCACTAGCATCACCAATAACGACCCAAACCCAAAACTCCAATTCAGTCCTTAATGTTCTTCAAAGTATGTATTCAATATCTTTAATCTTTCTATTGTGTTTAATATTCAAGGCTCTTATTTAAGTAAATTATAGCAATAACTACCACCTTCCTCCTCTGTTTACAATATATAACAAGTTGTGTAGCTTGAAGTCTGTGTAGCGTGCTAAATGTATTTACTGTTGAGATTAAATTTGGGCCTTGTTTGTAGAGAATATTTTGACAATCCAAAATTACGATGTTGGTGTGGTTTGTGATTACAAAACTGCTATAATATATCCCATATATAAACTATAACCTTTGCAAACGCTTTTGTTATGCATTTTCGGTGTTAAATAAGATCTCTAAAGGATTATTAATATTATTTTCTGCTATCGCATTATGTGGTGATTTAGGAAGCAGTCCAATTTCATTTTATGATACCTATAGAATATCTCCATCATTTTAAGACCGACTCTATCCACAATATAATATTGTTGTATTATATCTGCATTATCTAATAACGAGATAATGTTGGCTTATAACGGATAACGAAATTCTAATAATCTACTATATAAAAATAAGTCGGGTTTTCCTTCCTGACGCTATAACTCCAGAACGCACGAACCGATTTCCACGGTTTTGCATTCGTTGGAAAGGTCTCGGGCTCCGTGAGGTTTATAGCAAAGAAAATTCTGGAAAAATTTGAAAAGAAAAGCGGGAAAATCTTTTTTCACATACAGCGCCATCTCTAAGGAAATGGATGGAAACGAAAAGATTGAGCCACAGCGAAGCGTGGTCGGGCCGCTAGTTTATTATAAATAATTCCATTTAATTTTAAATTACTTTTAAATTATTTTACATCAAAGATATGGTTAGATCATAGATGTACAAAACGCGGTCTTATCGCTAGGCGATCACTTCCACACAAGATAGAGGATACCAACAAATCTATATATACCAACAGTAAATTTTGCAGACTAATTCTCAATTGTCACTATATTTTGTCATTAAATTTATATAAAAAAGTATGAGTATGTAATACCTCTACAGTACTAATTAATTAGTAATAATCTTCGATCATGAATACCAGAACGATCGAATGTAATAATAGGTATTTCTGTACAGTATGGACATTGAGTTACCTCTCTATGAGACGAATCTGTTACCATTGTCCGTGCGAAGTCGTACGCAGCCAGACACATACGCGCTTTACACAAACGTCATTTGTTTATGTAATATGCTGTAGGTATTAATGTATGTGTAGAATCGCCGCAGATTGTGACCTAGGTCGCTTGGCTGACCCTGTTAGGTTATAATTCCTGTAGTAAATTACGAATGAAGCCAACATTATCTCGATATTAGACCCTTTAGTCCCTCGTCGACAGAGGCGTCGGAACACAGTCGACACAGCTAATGACCTCGAATATATCCGCGAGCAAATCCGGATCTCTGTAAATGTCTATCGCGTCTATTTTAGATTTATAGACCTAATCATGATAGGAGTGGAGTGGCTAGATATAATTGACGTGCCTACATCGTTCACACGGTTAATAATAAAAATATTCTATTATAAATGTTTGTTTTAACATAACTGATATAATACTTACATATTCTTTTTTTTATAAATACATACATAAAATACATAGAAAACACCCAGACCAAGATAAAGAGACATGTTCATGCTCACAAATATTTGTCTTGTACGGGGATCGAACCCGCGACCTCGGAGTCAAAGTGGCTATTGTTAGCTTTTCGACCACCGAGGTCGTCAAAGGTGTTTGTAGGTTTTCCTTTTTTCTATACCTACTTGTATAATGTCACGGCATGAGAAATTATTGTTTGTTTGTTTGTTTGTATTGTCTTTAGTGTTCCAATTACATATTGGATTAGTAGGTACATGAAAAATAAATCAGTACAATAGCGGACTTATCCCGCATGGGGATCTCTTCCAGTCAATCTTAGAGTAACTGCGTGGAGTGGACAGTAACATCACAGTGGAACATCGATTTTTTAAAACAGCCTTTTTTTTCATCATCACTATATGTGAACTACAATTGCATTAATTTTGTAAATACCAAAATACTCGTACTCTATGTATTATGATAAATTATCTGTCATTAATATCGTTATCGTCTTGGCAATCGATTATGGGGCTTAAACGATTTACGTACTTTGTATTGTTAACAGTTTATGATAAGACTGATAATCTCACAACTCGTTAAGTCAGATTTTGCAAACTGTCCTTGTTAAATTTGCGAAAACAACTGCTTATCGTTGCCTTATAAATATTAAAGTTAAGTAATATGTAAACACAGAAATCGTAAAGTGATAAACGTGTATGCGAGACCGTGCGAATTGATCATTCTGTCAAGCAAGGCCACGGCCCGGCTCTTCCTGCCCGGTGATTTCCTAGTGCACAATATAAATATTTAAAACAAATGTCGGCATGAAGTATGTGATTATCCGCTTAACTTATATTTTGATATCTTTTGTTCTTCTTGGTATAATTGGTAGGGTATATGAATTAATTCTATTCCGAAAGGCGAACAACTACAACAACAAATTAATGTGTGCAATAATGTTATACCAGTAATATTGACACTACAATTCCTTTTGTAAAGTAATCGGTGCTTGTAAAACAAGTAATCCTCCATAATAAAAAAACAACCCATTAAATTCGAGAGCATTCTACCACTTTCCAAAATATCCTGTAACATTCTGGAATGTTCAGGAATATTCTGGAACGTACGGGACCAACCCGCATTCTCAACTTTTGCGGAATAATCTTAAATAGAGGATTGTCCACTCGCTAACTCAGCAGTTGTGTCTTGTGCCCGGCTCATTGCCAGTTCAGCTTGTTGACTGGTTTATTGGAGTTAATTTTATTAAACTGAATTTAATTATGAAATGCTTACTATTTATTACCTACTACACAATGTGAAAGAAAAGCATAATTTCAGCAGATAGATAGTGATTTAATCACCCGTAATATGATAGGTGGTACTTAAACTTTCCCTTTTAAAGGATCCCTTGTCCCCGCCCGCTATAAAGCCTATAAAGTTAGTAATCGATGAAGAGCTGTTAAATCGGGCTCGAATGTTTACACTAGCTGACGTCACGGGTTCGCCCCAATGACTCACGGAACGGGAGTTTTTGTGGATGCGGGATAAACCGACTCATTCAATTAATTTAACTCTGTTGAACCACGATGAGTGGTAATATTCCAACTTGTTGGAAAGTCAGAACAGATAAAAAGTGACGCAACATCTTTATGTTCTTGCGGAGTTTTTATTATTTTTAAATGTCGGTTTTGTGTCAAAAGTTTCATTTAAATCTTATCTGCTACGTGTCATGTCATGTAAACTGAAAATTAATTAACTTCCATTTTAAATCATTTTATTAAATCAAGTTATTCTTATCTTTGTCATTATATTTAGGGACGGCCGCGGCGTATCACTACGTAAATACGTACATAACAGAAATGTACTAAAGTACTACTATTTTTTGAATGCGTTTCGATTTCATTCAATTCGTTTATCCTTTTATTTTTTGGCCGGCGTATAACTAATTAAATACCTACATAGTATAAGAAATTGTATACAATAGTGTACCTTCTTATAATTTGGTCCGATCTAAACACTCGCTCCAGTTTTTGTCGCCTTCACAGCGTCTACCGAAAGTTCGAGAATAGAGCCATACCTTTATTTCTACAAAGTGTGGGAATTTCATTACTTTTTGCAATCTATGTCTTCTATATCTTTTATGCAATTTTTTTTACTATTTATATTATTTATTACTTCTACGTAATCGTACACAAGCACTACAAACAAATATAAGACGTAGTTTACGTAGGTACTTTAAGTAAAGTTTAATAACAGTCTCTGCCATCGAACACAATATTAAATAATAGTTTACTTTATTATGCAATTAAATTATAACTTATATACTCACATACAATACTAAAACTAAGTTATTTGTACTTATAATCCATCTTAGTTCCTGAATTATCACCATCTGAATTATGTACCTAGTAAAAGCCGCCTCCACATACTCTACATTTTAAGTCTAGGAACTTTCATGGAATAGCAACGAAACGAGCTATTTCTTACAATATTTCGTATATTTCCTAAAAAATAAGAATAACGTTAATTAATTAATTATTATAACGAGTACATTTTACTTAATTTGACCTAGCTGCAACTGCAACGTATATGTAAATTTTATGTGAATGTCGAGTGCAGTAATACGAATATAATCAGGGAAATGCAATGGATTCATTTATATTCAGTTATTGTGCCATAAATAAATGCCATAAGCAGGTCCACTGTAGGCAGTATGTGATTTGTATATCGACGGTTAAAAGGTTATAGGGTATAAGCGACCAAAACCAAATTGTTCAGGAAAGTAGTTCAAAGTTTGAAATTGCAGAAAAATGGATATAACTTTTTTATTTATTATCTTTTATTGATAAAACCAAAACAGCTGTAGAATAAAAATATAAAAGCATAAATGGGCACTTTTATTAATATAATTATACGTTGTTTTATGTGGTTTTATGTCGCTTAGATCAATTGATTTTATTTTCCTCGTGAGGTAATTCAGCATAAGTTACTTAAACATGTAAAAATACCAAGAGTATAGAAGACTTAACTACATTTGATATCCTCGTACCAATAAGTAATAGGGCATAAACAACATGACTATATCATAACTTAATTGGGTAGAGGAGGACAAGTTAATATTCACATAATTGCGCCAAAAGTTAATAAAGCATAAGATACAGAGCTTAGCAATAATATTGTGAGGTTATTAGACATTAACGACACTGGTAGATGAATTAAAAAAAGGTAATGTAGTACTTCCACATTATCAAGATTTATGTACCCTATGGAAATCGAGAATATCCAACAATATAAGCAGACGTATCTCTATAATATTAGCTCATTTGAAGCGATCATTAGCTAAAATGTTTTTCCTCTGATTTTAGAATCATTTTGTAATGTTTATTTAAGTACTACCGTTGATTTTTTTTTCGAGTGCGAGTGAGTTTTATATGTGAAACCTTTTAATTGCCCATCAATACCACTGTAATGTTAAAATACACTTAAGCTAGCTGTAAGTTTACTGAAACTCCATAATAATATTAATGCGAAAGTGTGTTTGTTTGTTTGCTTGTTGTTTGTATTTCTTTCACGTCGAAAGTAACAAACGGATTGACATGATTTTTTTGCAGATAGTTTAAGGTCTGGAGAGTGACATAGGCTACTCTTTATCCCGGAAAAACATCTTATTCCCACGGGATGAAATAAAGTTTATAATCATTTGTCCTTCTTTCACGTCAAAAGGAACCTAAGTACGGACATGATTTTTTTAATGGGGATAGTTTACGGTCTGGAGAGTGACATAGGCTACTTTTTATCCCGGAAAAGCATCTTAATCCCATGGGAAAAAATAAACTTTGTAATCATTTGTCCTTCTCTTACGTCGAAATGAACCTAGATACCAACATGATTTTTTAACAGTGGATAGTTTTCTGTCTGGAGAGTGGCGTAGATTACTTTTTATCCATGTTATTCCTATAGGAAAAAAGTTTCATTAAAATAATGACCACGCGGGCGAAGGTGTTAACAGCTAGTAAAGAAATAGTAACGTGGATTAAATGTCAGGTATTAAAAATAATAGAACAACAACCAACACAATTCTGTTTTAAAACAAGAGTTAAGTAACTGGGTACATTTAAAGGGTTACCCATCACTATACTGTATTATATAAACTCATTATCTATCGAAATACAAAATTCTTCATTGCATATTAAAAATTGAGTTACAGTAACTTATTTCAAACTTAATCTAACGAACAATAAATAAAATAAATAAAATTCGTTTATTTCAGGTCTGTTAACCCATACATGCTTTCAATCAATCAAATATAATTAAATACAAATAAAATGAGACACCAAATGAAATGTAATACAAATACAAATAAAATACAAATAAAATTAAATACAATATTATTTTATTATTACTCATTATTACTTATTTAATAGGCGTTCATACCTCTAACCGCCACTGTAACCGACATGTCTGTCACAGCAGTGGCGAATAAAGGGACAATCAAACCTATCTGCTATCATCGCCAGGACGACGTTGGAACTGGCCCACACTCTGCGAACCATTGACGCGCACCTCTTGCGTATAGTCGCATGAAAGCAATCAGTACGCGCCATGGCGAACATGCCTGAGGCGCTGCAGAAGCGGGGCAGTCCCATCATCGCCCTGAACGCATTATTAAATTGTACACGAAGGGCGTTGTAGCTCCGTTGCGAATATACGGCCCACAAGCTGCACGTATAGAACGAGGTGCAGTATGCACGAAACAGCGTCACCTTCACCTCTGCGGAGCAGCGCGCAAACCTGCGAGCCAGCATATTCGCCCTTCGCGACAACGCCCTCCGCTCCCGCTCTATGTCGGCATGGTCCCTGAGGTCGACAGTGACTATGTGCCCCAAGTACTTAAAAGAATTCACTCTTTCAAGTGGAACGCCGTTCAGACTGATAGGTGGTATCTTTTGAGGGCACTTAGCACCAACAGCCTCAAATACCATGTATTGACTTTTAATCACATTATATCGTAGCCCATGCGCACAGGCGTATTCTTCACACATCTTCATAAGTTTCCGCACACCACAGACCGACGCGCTCAGCAAGACCATGTCATCCGCGTAGCTCAGGTTATTCACGCATACATCGTCCACATGACATCCGACATGCTGGCCGCTGAGCGCTACGATCAGGGCATCCATGTATAGATTAAATAGCATGGGTGAGGTTAGACCACCCTGCCTTACTCCGCACTCCAACCGATAAGGTTCCGACATTGCCCCCGCCCATCTGACTCCATTGACCTGATGTTCATACCAGTGCTTTAAGATGTTTACAAGTTCACGTGGCAAGTTAGTGCTTTCTAATTTCTTCCACAGAGTATCATAAACTACCAGGTCAAAGGCCCTCGACAGGTCAAGGAAACACGCATACACAGGAGTTTTTCGATCCAAGTAGTATCTGACCGTATGCTTAAGACACAGTATTGCACTTTCAGTAGACAATTGAGATGCAACTTGATGTATTTATTTAACTGTGTATTAAGCAGACCGTCAAACACCTTGGCTATAACTGTGGCAAGAGAGATAGGCCTGTAGTTATTTTTATCCGAGAGATCTCCAGTTTTATTTTTAACCACAGGCACCACCACCGTTTTCAACATATCTGGAGGCAAGTAAGAGTGGCTCACACAGAGAGAGTAGAACATTGCCAATATTCTTGAAATGTGTGGTCCGGCATGTTGCAGATGTTCGATACTGAGGCCATCGTGTCCTGGTGATTTACCACGTGTCATGTTTTTAATAGTCTTATCAACTTCCCTCGCATTGAATATGACTCCCACTGGCCCACTCGGTACCTCAGCCTCGACACCCCTGCCAACCTCCGGCTGCGAGGATGACTGGACACAGAAATGGGTCCTAAATATATCAGCAATGTCCTTATGAGCACTCACCCCGTCCACACTCACCGGAATACCAGGTCTTATGTTCGCCTTATTTGTAGCTTTCCAAAAACCGCGAAAGTCACTTTCGGTATGCTTACCAGCAAGGGCATCCATTTTTATCTGATCTTGGTTATTTTGGCACCATTTCAGACGAGACTTGAACACCCTTCTACTAGTACACATTTCTTTATATATTAAACCTGAACGAGGTCTCCCACATGCTACCCATTCTGTAAACTTCATCCTGGCATTCCGGTGAGCCCCTCCAACGTGTTTATTCCACCCTGCAAGTCGTGGACCCTTCCCGCGTGCTCTAGTTCCCCTCGTACGTCCCCTCTCTGCCACAGAGGCCTGTCTCAGGACGAGCACAATGTCAGAATAAAGCCCATCAAGAATACGCCTGTGCGTACGGTTGCTACAAAATATATCAGCACATGTAATACACTCAGTCGGAAAATCAATTAATTTCAATCGATTATGACACTCTACTGTATACCTTGTGATCTGGTCGTGTGTTCTCTCACCCCACATTATATTATAGTTGTGAGTACTCTCATTCTCATATTGCAACCTCGGTGTTAATAAATTAAGCTTACACTCCACAATAAGTGGAAAATGGTCAGACCACAGAGTGTCATAATCGACAAAAACATTAACAACCGCTCTTTGAGCCGATTGAGTCACTATGCAGTGATCCAACCAGCTGCAAGAGCCGTGAACTTCACTAATATATGTGAATGTATCAGACTCTGAACCTAAGAAATCGACATCAGCAATTGACCACTTTTGATCACTACAAAAGTCTGCAAGCTCTCTATAAAATAATTCACATAAGTTAGCATTAAAATCTCCTAATATATATACAATGGGCGGCCTTATTGCTAAAAAGCAATCTCTTCTAGACAACCTTAGGATAAATGATAGGAGAATATTACTGAAGTTTACCGACCGAAAGATTTAAGCCGACTGATTTTATTTTTATTTAAAAGTTCATCGTCATCAGGTCATTTTCGTCTCCACTACATGAGCACGACCCTCTCTCGTCCGTCATAGACAGGAGGATTTGGCCTACACTCAACACGCTGGCCAGACGGGTTGGGGAGGCCTGATCGATGTTTTATAATGTATTTTATGTATAATGTATTTAAAATTTATTGACCACAAATTTACATAAGGGTACAAAAGGCGGACTTAACGCTAAAAGCATTCTCTACCAGTCAACCTTTTGGAATAGCAGAAATACACGAATTCGGGTCTAAAGCAGATAACAAAAATAATAAAATAGAACAGTGTCTACGAAATAGATATAATGTAATGACTATTCAACTTAGAGAAATAAATAGAATAAACGATATTACTCATTCAAATACAATAAACATACATAAGAATATATCACTATTATAAATATACATACAGATACATAGATAGATAATATAGGATGATGATGATTCTGTTCTTCGTTAAACCGTGCAAAAGATAAGAGTAGATTTTCTTTTTAAAATTGAATTTATTTGAGATCCTTCTAAGTCATTCAGGCAGCTCGTTCCATAGACGTGAAGCTTGCAGTGTGAAGGAATCAGACTTGAAGCCAGAATGGTAAAGGGGAATGTAAAGCTGACGAGTATTGTCAGAACGAAGTGGAAGGCTGTGAGAGTCACAAATTGAAATTTACATTTCAAGTATTCCGGAGAGAGAGGACTAGTTAGAATAGTGAGAAGTATGCAGAGTAATCTCTGTTGCCTCCGTTGATGAACAGGAAGCCATTTAAGTTGAGACCGATATGAAGAGATATGATCAAATTTGCGAAGACAGTAGATAAAACGAATAGCGTTGTTGATAAGTCGGTCCAATTTATTGAGATCTACATTTAGATCTGGAAATACATTACACTACATTTAGACCTAGGTTTTACTGTAATGAAGGTAAAGGAAGAAAATTCCTAAACCGATTAAGGAAACTCAATGCCGATATGACCGCACGACTCATCTCAGCTATTTGCGAGGTCCAACTAAGAGTGGAATCTATATAAAGACCTAGGTTTTTGGCAGTATTATTGAACGAAATGACAGTATATTCAAACATAACAGGCGACACAGAGCTGAAATCAATCATGGCACACATTTAGCTGGTTTTACAGGTATACCAAAATCTCTAGACCAAGAGCTGACATTACATGGGTTATCATTTAATTTTTCAATTGCAGTGTTGTTCACATTCTCTGTCGTTGTCTGCACATATATTTGGAAAACATCAGCATATAAGTGGTAAGAACAACTGAGCGAAAGAGACAGGAGGATTTAAGGTATAAGCGACTTGCTGAATAGCCGCTTGAGTACAACCAAGTAATACAAAATATCGCAAGCGACGGAGTTGTATGAAAATAGCAAATGGAAGTGGAATAATAAGCGACAATAGTATTGAAATATTGTAATTGGTAGTAAGGTATAATCGACAGTTCAATATGAACTTAGACTTTAGTAATTACGTATAAGCGACAACCATATTGTTAATTTGTAAATAGTAGTAAGGCATAACCGACAGTTCAATAACAAATGAATTTTAGTAATTGCGAATAAGCGACAACTGTATTGTAAACAAAAAAAAAGTAGTAAGGTATAACCGACGCCTATTAATTTTAATGAGAAAGGTAAAGGAGCATTAGTTCCAGGTTTCAAAACAGGGGCTAATAGTAAAGAGCCGTAAGCGCCCGGAATGTCTACTCAAGTTAAAAGTAAAAACGCGTTAGCGACCGTCAACCAAAACTGAAACCATTTTTGCAGGGGTACAAGCACCTTAAGGGCAAAAAAGGCCTAGAATTTCGTCGGTTACTCCGAGGCATACTTCGAAAACGCTGTTTTTTGCTTTGGCATAAACGACAAAAAAGTCATCGTAGAGCCATGGGAGTAAGCGCATTAGAAAGAACGGAAAATTTTAAGTAGGATGGCATTCATAACTCATTTTCGATCAAAATGTCGCTTATGCCCTAGTACCTTTTAACCGTCGATATGAATGTTTTAATATAGAATTTTGTGGAACAACCGTTCAATAATTAAATGAAATAAACGACAGATTGAATAAAGAGATACTTAATATCTCTTTTTTTAGTTGTGACAAATCTTTACAATTTACACAAATGACACGCACTAATTTCCTCATACAAAATTATCTTAATACTATGCTCCTACATGCTGTATTACTAGGCTCCTACATACGGCCTTAACCGCGCGATAAAAAGTATATGTACAACCTATATATTCACATATTTCGTGTGCCAAATTTCATCCCAATCACCTACCCTACCGCCCTACCGCCGAAGCTGAATCCGATTACCATCGCATTTTGACGTGACAACGTCTTATAAATTGGTTAGCCGGGTGACACTTCAAGAAACTGGGTCACGTTATGCGCTTACAATGAGAGCGAGTGAAAGGCGCGTGCCTTTCACTCGCTCTCATTGTAGGCGTGTCGTGGACGCGTGTCCCTTCTAAGAGCGAGAGAGACAGACATAAAAAGTGAAAGGCATGCGTCCCTTCCACTCGAAAACATTTTACCACTCAAAGTCGTTGTCACGTAAAACTTTCGCCCGTATACCGACTTTACAGGCAACCAATTTTTTTTTATTCCGAAATATAGTTTTAGGTTAAAGTTATCGACAGTCATCTTCAGCTTAGTCGGTAGAGCTGTTCTACCAGCTGAGCTAAACATAATTACCATCAATCTAAGCAGTAGCTTCATTTTCGCATTAAAAAATCCGATGGTAATCGGCTTCAACTTTTTTTTTTAATACTACGTCGGGTGGCAGACAAGCATACGGTCCGCCTGATGTGAAGCGGTTACCGTAGCCATATTAACGCTCGCAACATAAAATATCGCTCGCGCGCCGCCACCTCCACTGCCAACGCAACATTTCCTTCCTATCTGGTGACACAACAATCCTCAAGAGAATTGTTATTTGACTGCGGTATTCTGTGAGGTGGAGGTAAAATCCTCAGTCGGGTAGCTTACAATTACGTTCCCTACCTCTCTTTTCGCCAGAGCTTCGTTGGTCAGTCAGCAGGGTGCACCGCGTGCAGGTGAAGTTGGCTTTGGTTCAAGGATGTTAGTGAACCACCCCAACTTCGGCGGTAGAGCCCCTGTTCAGTAAACTACTTCTACTTTTTGTGTAAAATTATAACAACAATCCATAAATCTATCCTCATATACCTACTTTCATGTCATTATATTGATAGAAATAATATTGTTACAGTCAATTTCCCGTAAATAACGCGTAGGTAGTCGAATATTAATTAAAAACGCATTTCATACAATAAAATCTACTATTGAAATATGAAAAAATCTACATCTGCAATAACACGAGTCAGCCTTCTAGAAATTTCCACAAAATATGAGAATGCACGACCCGTTCGAGAGTGTTCGAAGAACCTTCTAGTATATTCGCTCGAGTATCTGTCTTCTAGTAGATTCGAATGTTCCAGAACTTTGTATATGCATAGAGATGTGTTATGGCCACTACATGTATACATACATATATATGTAGTGAATATCGTTGATACGGAGTAGTCTTGTTTTGTAAGCGATAGTGAAACGACGAAATAGTGAAGCGCACACAGTGCAATAATAGGTGCAATTCTTTTGTTTGAGATTTTTTTATATTAGTATTAGCGATTTTTCGATTTGTAATTGGTTGTCTGTCTATGTGAGCGTTGAATCCGTATCTTATGACAATAATATCCATGAAAATGTATGATAAAAATTGTAGATGAAGTTAAATGGGACTCATTTTAGATACAGTAGGTACCTACGTATGACCAACTTTTATTATGAAAGTAAGTTCGAATTTGAGATTTAACATCTCTACACAAATTATCTGACCTACCTACTTGTACGTGAACTGATTAAACAGCCGATTCTTAATTAAAATATTTCTCCATTCCATTCCAATCAAATTTCAGTAAAATTCGAGCATCGATTCAACAAGTTATTTGACACAATCATACATTTATGGAAAGATACGTACCGACATACAAACATACAAAAAATATTTTTCCGTCCAAAGTTGATTTAGAGATCAACTCAGTGAAAACAGGAAGTTCATTACACCAGCCTCACAGATGAGTCGTTATAACAAACAAGGGACAAAATTTAGTTCATTCATCGCCGTGCTTAGAAAATTACCACCGACGGCATTCAACTGCGACGGGAGAAAGGGATTCTCTGATACAGTTGAATACCTCAATTAAGTGACGGTGCATTTTGATGCATTGATGTAGACGTTCATCAGAGTAGCTCCTGTGTGGGATTGTAAAACCTGACATTGAATTTGAGAAGACATGTTTGAGGTTAATATGGTGTTACGTCAACAGTGGTCAGTACTAATAGGACAATACCTATATAATTATGTATAATAAATAATATTGCTCTACCTTTTCATAAGGATAAATCAAGTGTCCGAAACAAATTTAATCTAAGACACTACTATGGTCACACTACGAGTCTTTGTGCGTAAATTGTAAAAATGTCTCTAAGTAATTAATTTTACTGAATTAAAAATCGTCCTATTATCCGATAGATAATTTTTGTACACTTTTGGAATAATTTATTCCACCAAATCCGATAAACATACATTTACAATGCTGTTGGTTAGCACCTAAACAGCGCTATATGTTTTTAATTTCATGAAAAAAAATACAAAATACCTTTAATAATTTTGCGATAAAAGAAGTTACGTTTCGACTAAATGGTTTAAAATCTTAATCGGCTTACGCTTACTTTGGCTTACCATCCTCTTAAGGTTAAATGGCCAATAATTAATTTCATTTACCCGAACAACAATTTTGAGATTTTGATAGTAAAATAACATTAACACTTAGGTAGGTACTACGCTCACAAACAAGTGTATACACGGATAAATGGGATTCACTTCACAAATATGTATGATATATGATCTACGCAGCGCTACCATAACTTTTTTTATTATTTACTAGCTGCGCTACCCGGATTCGCTCAGGGATCAGTTAACAGAATGGTCCACAGTTACCAGAACTTGCGAATTCGAGAGTGATTTCGAATGTTCCACAACGATCTGCCATGTTCCGGAACGTTCCAGACTATTCCCTAACATTTAAGAAGGTTCTGGAATATTCTGGACTGTTCTAGAAATGTCTAGGGGCTAAACTTCTAGCCCATATGTCTACTAAATACGCCCATTATGTAAAAACGGGAACCTTCATGGTTAGAGGGCCACCACATCATAACTCCCGTAATCTTACTGGGACTCGTTTCTAAGTTTTAGCAACACGCATGTTGTACACTTTCTTAACTATTATTACTTAACTAGCTTTCAACTGCGGCTTCGCCCACGTTTCCTTTTTTTTTGTATAAAAAGTTTATAAAAATATTTTTTTATATATCCTAAGTCCTTCCTAATGTCTTTGAGAATATGTGTACAAAGTTTCATGAAGATCGGTTGAGTAGTTTCGACGTGAAAGCGTAACAAACAAACTCACATTTATAATACTAGTAGGAAAGGGATATATCTATGTTGATTACTATACTCACTGCGCGGTCTGATGACTAAACAATCCGTATGCTTGTTTGTTATTAGAGCCCAACTCATGTAATCTGACGAGTTCTAAATGGTTGTAATACAAGTATAGGTCTCGCTTTCCCAAATCCCTAGCGAATGCAGAACCTGATCGCAAATACACTCACTACCTATGCCCTATGCCCTATGTTCAATTTAGATTTAAGTGGAACGGAATGGAAGTGAACTAACATATAGAATATGTTATAATGAACTTTAAGTCAACTGCTTTAAAATCCAAAGTAGATATAAGCTAAAAAAATAGGTCGCACGTGTTCCACGGAACTCTTGCGCATTTTGTCCATAGTCTATAGTCCCTAGGCATCGGCAGTTCCTAGCGGAACCGCGATCGCGTGACGAAGGAGTACTATGGAGTACGTCCTGTATAAGTGGCATCGGCTTTGATACTAAAATTGATGAGCGTCTTATAAAACTAACAAATTGATTCCAGAACCAACTACTTCACATTCAATCGAAAGTCTGTTAGTGCTATAAAAACTAGTAAAACAATAATCAGTGAAGCGAGCCCTCACAGCTCCCCTCTTCACTAACTAAACATAAAATACCCGCTGCACATGTTAATGTTTATACCACCGCCGCACGGACACAAACACCGCCGAATACAATTACGTTCTTGTTTACTAAATAAATAAATATATGAATTTATATGTTCTTTTTTATTTTATCATTAATCGTAGCTGTTCTTTATTTGAAATTCGTGAATATATGCGGTTCTTTAATGTTTTCACGGACATAGTACAAGTAGAATTATACGATTCAATGAGACCTTACATACATAGAGTCGTCTTTCTTTGGGCGGGAATTTGGGTTGCTGGGAAGCTTGTTGATGTCCTTACTTACATACTTTATAAAACAATTAAGCACAGATTACCTAATAGTTACTTTGTAATATTAAGTCTGAGGAGAGATAGCCTTCTAATATTTGTTCTACAGATTAATCAATGGATTGGCTTCAGAAAAGTTTGAACCACTAACGCTTCGCCTGCGTGAATATCGGTTATCGGGTAAAATTTTGATTACCCTTGATTTGGATCATCCTTTGAAACATCTTATTTTTTCAAGATAAAATTTATGCTATTAGCTGAAGATTGTCAATAACTTTAACTTAAGACGAATTTTGGAATCAAAACTTCTGGAATTTTTGGATCGGAATCGGCTTCAGCTTAGGCGTTAAGGCCCCTGGTGAGACGATGAATTCCCTGCCGATTGAGAGAAGCGATTGAAGGGGGTCGCGGACATTATCCTTACTAAGATTATAAATGGGCCCAAGGTAAGTGCTTTAACAGTGGGAATGACAATATACAAAGTTATGTAACAAGCATGAAATGACGTCGGTAATCGCTTCATAATTGTGGTTTATATCACCAGGGCGTATGCTTGTTTGCCTAGCTGCAGAGCTGTATAAAAATATGCTAAAACAAGGCATTCATTTTTTAATTGTTGTTCGCTTATCGATATTTTAATGATGAAGCGGAGCTGTTAATTCGAATAGAACCAATTTAATTTAATTGCATGTTTATATTTTTATAGTTACAAAATTGTTATGATTTTAAGCATTAGCAACAATATGTTATGTTTAAGTAAAAAATTCTCTCCAACATAAAGTTTCACTGAAGTGAAACTGGTGTTTTCGAGCGTAACGCCCCCTATGCTACGAGTATTTATGCAAGAGAACCATAGCGATATTTTTATAGCACTTGTACAAACTTAACGTATGTAAATTTACCAAAGAATAATAATGTTCTTTATTTAATTATTTTAAGACTTCTATACATTTCTATTTAGTTATTTGTTCACACATGGTTTTATCGTTGTATTTTTAATGGAAATAAATGTTGCATTATACTTACTCATGGTAAATCAAATAAGTTTAATAAAAAAAACTTAATTAAATGTTTTGCTAAGAACCACATAGGTACCTTCATTATTAATTGGTTGCTGCAAACTATGAATATATTTATAATCATTTAAAATATTCGGCTATTTATGAGAAGTAACTTCAGCTTGCGTTTACTTTATGTTTATTTATCGGTAAATCTATAATAATTAAATAGTTAGTACTTTTTGTGGAAAATTAAATCAATGTCCACAGTCCACAAAACTTAAATTAACGGAGTATATTAATAAAATAAATTAAAATATTTATAATAATAATAAAATAAGATGATAAAAGCCACCATCTTTTTTTATGTAACTAAGGTTGAAAACAAGCGTACGGCTCGCCTAATAGAAGGCAGTTGCCGCCTGCCAGCCTATGGACCTATCACCAAGGTGGCAAACAAAATCGAAATAATTATTAAAGAATTACACCATAAAGCTACTGGTGCCTCCAAATGCTACACGTACGGATGTATTCATTTCTATATCTATGGCGTAGAGAAGTTTGTTTATCCATGGACAAATTAAAATATAGAAGTCGCACACCGCGTCCGCTCGTAAAAAGTTGTTATTCCGTTTCGACACCAGAATGTTAAATTAAAATAGTTAGCACTGTTAATAGCCTGAGAAGCTGTAATGAAGGCGGTAACACGCGCTTTATACAACTAAAACGTTACAATTACTTTACATAGTTGTGTCGAAATTAATACAATTTTATTTGCTCATACTGAATTTATATCACCTGGGCGACTTGAGTGAGGCTCAGCGACTTATTTGTTCTTTTTTTTTTAAATCGATTCGTTTCTTAGTATGGTATGAAATTTCCGTTCCCAAAGCTTACTTATTATTAACGTTACATCAAAACACTTTCATACGGAGAGCTAGTAGAAATACCTATAATGAAAAGAAGCATTATGATGAACAGAATATAATGTCGGTGGAAAACAAACATCTGCACGCGCAATGGTTGGAGAGTAACAAACTTTGGTTTCCATGGATATCGTACGTAATAAAAAAATACATCTAAACTCAAAATACATAAAAAAAATATAAGAAAGCGTTCGCAACACACTTAAAATATTGATGTACAAAAAAAGTCTTATCTCACCAGCTAACCTTCTACAACAGCTCTCTACCAACCTTTGAGTCTTGGTCAGTTGGTTTGAGGAGTTTGTACATTATTTTACTCACGCTATAAGTGACTGACATATGAATTATTTATTGACCTGACAGTTCTGACATTTCCAATCAAATAGTTGTCGGCTTCCTATACACAACGGCCTACATACCGGTTATCGTAAGTAAATGCTGACCTCAATGATTTAACCTAATTCCTTCTAATGGATTGACATATTTTAGGCACAATAACGTAGCTAACACGGTAAATTGAAGACACCGCGGACACAGTGAAATATTTTTTGTGTTATAAAACAATTATAATAGATTCCACTAAGCGTCAAAAACGAACTCCGGTAAAGTGATGAGTCCGGCAAGCCGACGGATCCGACATTTGTGACAATAGACTGAAATAGGCAAACATGCAGTCTCCTGTATTGAAAAAATGCATATTTTATGTTGATAAAATAAGCTCAATAAATCACATATCACACGAAAGTACACAATAATATTTGGTTTTATTTTAACACGTACCTACTTTAGGTAATATCATGTTTTTGTAAGAAATTTTGGCGCCATTTGCGTTCGATAAGGAAAAGAGATAGTATTAGACTGGCACGTGCAACGAAAACCACTGAGCTTCTCACCTAGACGTATACATGCGTAACAAATGCTTTTTCGATCCAACTTGATTTAGCGAGCAAGGTCTCTCGCTTCGCTCGCTCGGTGAATTAAAAGTTTACAGCGTAGTAAACAATCGTTATGCTGCACATATAGATAAGCCTATACCAATTGTCTATCACAAGTCTCAACGTAACTCCGAGTATATTACATTGATTGCAAGCTATTTTTGAACATAAGGAAAAGTTTATTCCAAACTACTTAGAAAAGTCATCTGTAAGTGCTAAAACTAAACGAAATAAAATCCATTGGACTGTAATATTAGGTTGGGGAAAAAGTCTTTTCGTATTTTATATGAAAATTCAAAACATTTTTTAATAAAGTTTATTTACATTTAACTAAAGTATGTAGGTGCCATTATGTTCGATAACTTTTTGTCATCTTGTAGGTAGAGACATGATCCCATTACTATAGAAATTTTGGGACTTCTGTTCAAAAAACCGCGACAAGTGGTTTTGGCAGTCTTCTCGTGATGTTAACCTGACATTGCCTAAAGAATTCTTAAGAGACCGAAACAGGTGGAAATCAGAAGGTGCAAGGTCAGGACTATACGGCGGATGCATTAACACCTCCCAGTCAAACTCTCTTAATTTTTGCTGAGTGGCTAAAGATGTGTGAGGTTTAGCGTTATCATGATGAAAAATCACACCCCTTCTATTAATTAATTCCGGTCGCTTTCTCTCAACTTTTTGCTTTAATCTCATCAGTTGTTCACAGTAGAGTTCAGAATCGATAGTCCTGCCTGGCGGTAACAGCTCATAATGAATATCTTCCCTTCCAATCCCACCATACACACAGCATCACCTTGTTGCGGGTTAACCCGGGTTTCGCCAGAGTCTCTGAAGCCTGGCCGGTCTTTGACCACGACCTTTTTATGCGCCAAAACTGTTATGTGGTCAATTCCTAGTTCTTCAGCTACGTCGTAACTACTGATATGCCGATCTTGCTCCACTTTTTCAGAAATGGCATCCATTTTATCCGTAACAGGGCGACCAGAGCGACGTGCATCTTTGACATCAAAATTTCCGGATTGAAAACGCTTAAACCAAATTTGTGCTACTCTCACAGACACTGCAATAGGTCCATAATAATCACAAATTTTTTTCGCAGCTTGCGTTGAATTTTTACCTTTTTTGTAGTAAAATTTTAAAATGTATCGAATTTCTTCATTAGATTCACTCATCTTGACAGTAAAAAAAACAAATGAAAATCACACATTTACCTAATTTGAATTTGGAATTATCTTTTTTAAAATTTAAACTTTTTATAGATATCAAAACCTGCTAGATACAAATGGTATAACCAAAGAGATTTTATTACAAGTTCATACATACTAAAATGCGAAAAGACTTTTTCCCCTACCTATTATATATATACCCGTTTTGAAGCCCGGGGTAGCTCGCATTTTATCTTCTGAACCATTCTGAAGCTACAAATAACTAAATTAAACATATTAGTCCCTAATTTTCATTGCAAGTCGTTCAATCGTTTCCGAGCTTATTCGACACAAACATTCTAGCACACAGACAAAAATTCTAAACACGATCATTGCTTATTTATTAGGCATCGTATAAATAGTATTTTTCACTTAAATTTATTTAATATAAAATCAATTTTCCCCCAACCTCTTAACTAATATTATATAATAGTTAGACGGTCAGAATTGTTGCGGAATGCAAGTGAGTTTGTTTCTATATCTGTTCGTCTTTCACGATTAAACCGCTGAACCGATTTTATATTTTATTTTTCCCATTATCTATGCAAGTGGGGCCACAAGCCAAAGCTAGTACTCCAGAACTATAGTTTTGTAAAAAGTTGACTACCTTGCATAGACATCCATTTATTTATCTAACAAACTGATAATTAAAATCCATAATATTTGTTCCAGGTAAGATGATATGCAGGTGCAGTTTATGTGAGAGAATGCGGCTTGTATCCTCCCTGTACGGTGAGTTCGTATGCGTTAAATATTGCAAATTAACCCTGGCCTCGTCCACCTCGACCCTTTTCTCGTGCACATAATAAAAACGACCTTGACATTTCTTTATCTTTATTGAACATCATTCAGGCTGTCGCAATTGGCGTCATACAAACGTAAATATAGACGCCAATTTGCATACTCCGCTGCAAAATCTACGGCTGCAGCGGTGGTATGAATATAATCGCATTATACGTGTTTTCAGCCTTTGTCCAATTGAATCTTCTATGCAGTAATCAAGTGCGACTCTGGGAGCGAGAGTGGGTCAACGGGTCGTTCCAGGCCGGCGCCCGCGCCCGCCCGCATCGCCCCGTCCCGTCCAACGTTCCCATCCTGCATTATTCACAAATACAACCCGCAATAAAAAACAACCAGTAATATTACCCCTATAGTTTACGAACAGAATGCTTTGTTTAAAAAATAACATGGACGCGTTTCCTGCAACGCCAATTTAAATTTCATATGATTCTACTTTTAAAGTCTAAAATGTCCAAATTGACGTGGAATTCCATTGCATTCTATCAATAACACACGATATCGTACGAATAAGACATTAACTTAGCCAAAACCAAAACTAACAACATAACTTGTTCATTGTAAAATGATACAGCGTTTTCATAAAAAAAAATCTACAATAAATTTTAATCCTTTCACGTTTCAATGTGAACTCCACAGATTGCGTTTTGGGCGGCCTTCGAAACAACTGTATCATGTTTCCCCACATGTTAATCAGTCTCAGCTTATATTAATTTAATGCCGCCCAATAACCCTGCTTACTAATTGCTCTACTAAATTGTTGACGATAATTGCGTTTAGCCGCTCCAGGCGGCTCGTTGTGCAGCGGGGGGCTGCATAGGTAATATAAACGATGTCACTCCCTTACGAAATCTTCGCGTAATGTAATTTCATTTCATCAAATAATTATTAAGTGCTAACGTTGCGACGGCGACCCGCATAAACGTACATAAATAATATTAACTGGTGAGCGGGAGCGGGCGCGTCGTAGCTTCTCACTGCGACAGAATAATCTATTACTTCTTATTTCGACCACAATAGCAGGGTTATTTGTGCCGGCACTCTCAATTGAATGTCGATATAATTAGCTGAAGGCACTCTATCTGTATCGTCGAGCTAATCGCGACCCACGGGATCTTAGCTACGATTAACAATCATGTCTATTAATATTAATTGGATGTTCTATTTTATTACCCATATCTGTCTTTGTGAATGATCTATTATAGTCCTGTTGTATAAATAATCTCTTCAGTCATTTTAATTCACGTAATCGGCGACTGCGATGTTTGTTTATGTTAATTAGGAGTAATTTACTGACCTTCTTTATATGATTGTAACCTGATATAATATTGTTGTACAATAAAAAAAAATATTCCTTATTTGTATTTGGGTTTTATTATATAAATCATGCTTATTCTTTTCTCATTATATTTTACTCTACTAGCATTTGGGAATCAATCACTAGTCAAAAAGAATTTCTGAATTCTTTCAGAAATTATTATTCGGTAAGTTTCGTTCTACTTACCTTACGTTATTTCGGAAAGTTTCTACTTACCGATGAATAATCTAATTTCAGATTTATTATTAAAAAAATATATATGTAAATTTTATAATTACTCTGCGAATTTATTTGGATAATGTAGTGTCGAAGTGTTGAATAATTCCGAGACATCTCTAGGTATATTCCTTTTTGGTTAGCTGTTCATCAAATCTTTATATAAGTTTACTATAAGTATTTTTGGTATCTTTATTAATTTATTCGATAATGTATCACTTCCTTTTAGATGTGATCTCTGTTCATTATCTCACTACTCTATCAATATCCGCAATCCTAAATAATGTAAATATAGTATGCGTTATGTAAATCGCGCTAATTTTTGCGAAGGCCGCATAGAGACCTCGCGAAATACAGGACCGACCTCGTGGTTATCATTGTCGTGATATGATGATATGCATAGACGCCTGAAGTCGTCTCACTGAAACCTTTACTAATTCCTGGTTATGTATTAGTGAAGACGGACGTGTACGTTATGTGGAAAAAGTTATATGCGCGTAAGTTAAATACGTTCGAAATATTGTGGTGTTGTGTTTATGGCAAGTGAAGTAATGTTTTCATAAAGTGGTGATCAAGTGATGATAACAAGATCAGAAGCCTCTTTGTTTCATAGTTATAGATATAATTTTAAAATCTTTAACAGTTTTGTTGTGTCACTCATCTTTTGTATTTATAAAAGGCAACCGTTACTGACTGATCTATCTACGCCCAGCTCACACCACTGAACGAACTGAACTTTCATTTCATTTTCATTTCATTTCAACTAAATGTAGACCTTAAGTCTACAGAACTAAGTCTACAGAACGGGCAGAGCCGTATCGCGACACCCAAATGGGACTTAGCTATTGTATATACTCTATTTATATGTTTTTAACCTACGAAGAAACGAAGTTCTTCTATAGTTTGCGTATATTTGTTATCTATAAGAACGCGTAACTTTTTACGCAGTAAATTAAATTTGATAATTAGTTTTGTGTTCGAAAGAAGATGCTCCCGTCGTCGGTCCTGTATACATTTTATTAGGCTCCTATCATGGCAATTGGATATATTCGATTATAAACTAAACATCTGTATAAATATTGCTAAACGCAAAACTCGAAAACGACTCAGCCAATTCGGCTACGTTTTTTTTTCGTTTTTTTTTTCTTAAAGCACACGAAAGTTTAAATAAAGAGAAAATATATAAATTGTGTGGACAATAGTAAAAAAAACTTAACTTTTGACAAAACGAAGTCGATCCGGGCAGTTAGTAGTAAATAAAATTGGCAGTTATGGCATATATAATTATTTGAATACGCGTCGACATCAATGAAATCGATTTTACATAGGTTTCCTTGTATAAAGTTACATATTACTTGTTATCTGTTCTAAGTAGCAATTAACAACTATTGATTTCCAATATACGCATGTTACTACTGATGAATCATCAGGTTCAGCCATTTATTCATTAATTTCATAAAATATACATAAAGTTACTATACAACACGTGTAGACATGACAATCTATAATTATATTAAGTGTTATTTATTCAAATTATGGGTATGTACACAAGTATTTGGGACATTAACCGTTCCCGTCTAAACTTCGGCATACGGAACGCCCATTAACGATGGTCATTATTAATGTGTTTATATAATTTTATTATTAAACTCCAAAATTATCGTAGTCATAATTAATTTTACATACTGACTAATGCTTAACATGTACTCGTATCTATTTAATGTACTAGTGGTCGTCTAGTAGTCGAAATTCGACCATAATTATTAATTAAATTATGACTTTAACAATAAACAAAAGAGTATATATATGCGTATGTGTATCAAATACATGGTAGTGTGTGTAATGTTTTTTTAATGTACTTTTTATGCACATTTTTTTTTAAATATTAGTACTCTGTACTCCTTGTGTATATAAACTATAAGTGTGCGAAATTTCATATTTCTCCGTCCACGCAGTTTTCGAAAAACTGGGTACAAAGTTTTTGCTTCACGTATTAATATATAGATAAATGGAAACATAAACAGGTCAATATTAAAAAAAAGTTAAGAATATATAAAATAATAGGTAAAATTTTTATTTACCTTGTTGATTTAAACTCTAAGCTAGATTACGTTACGTTAACAGGGCATAGCTAATAATATAAAATTATTGCTTTCCGTAATATTGAAAATAAGGAATGTTTTCAACAGTAAATATCACATTATTAATTTAACACTAATACTCGCGTACATATTGTACCTTTAAATGATAATTAAAATACATTCAACATATTTAATTAATGATACATATATTAGTAAAGAACTTGTATCACTGCCTATGATATTTCCTTATTTCGATACTTGTAATCTCAATTGACGTAAAGCACATTTTGGCGAAAATGAGTTATGAATGTCATCTCACTTAGTTTTTTTTTCTCTTTTTTTCTGTCTAATCGACGTGGCTATACGGCCATTAATATCGATTTTAGACACATTGAAAATGTAACTTAAAGAACGTTTTCACTGTCAAATTGTAAAACTTTAGGTGGTATGTGACATTCATAAATTAATGCTTAACGTAAAGAACGTCAAAATCTCATATTGTGTTTAACAGCCCAACCATTTACTATAAATAATGCTAAATGTGCTTTAAGTCAAAGTCTGTTAATCATATCTGTAAACATAATTTAAAAAAATGTGCTTTACGCCCTTTATAAAGCAACCTTTTTAAAATTATATGCTTTACTTCCATTAGTATAATAGACCTTGCATAAATTTTGAGGACATAAATACCCTTTCAATGTCGATATTGTACCTAATTGAAGCGTTTTACGCTTCTATGCTATCGCTATGATGGTGGAAGAGTTCTTGAAGTTCTCTAAAAAAGGATTTTCACCATTCGAAGATCTAAAGCATTGGTGCGGGGTATGTCCAGACATGACCATAGAACAAACACTAATGAAGAACATGAAGAGTGTTGGCGGCATTACACACGACAGAAGTTTCACGGAAAGTGTCCTCATGAATGGATTGCGGGGCTACCACTATCGCACTATGTATGTGAAGCAGTTGAAGAATTGTGTGGCATAAGATCAGCCAACACCAGCCAACACGTAGACTTGAGAGACACCAGGACCAAAAGGACGAAAACGATACTAAAGTTTGTACAGTGGATTCAAAGCTGTTGAAGACAATATAAATTGTTGTGATGCTAAGTTAATTGGCGAAGAATCAATAAACAAAACTGTTATCGAAGGCAATAAATTCGGAATTCTGAAGCTCAAGAGTGCAAATTTGATAAAGGCACTGTCTTCGACAACAGCTTCTGAAAAGTTGGGTAATGACACAGTACAAGTGGATATAACTAAATATTTTCAACGAACACTCTGTACTGTGCACTCCCCTGATGATCTACAGGTTTGTTTTGTGCACGAGCTTTCGACAGTTCCATCATAATTATTTGAGGAGAATTCACTGATGCGGAAATCAAAGAAATCAGCTTTGTATGCTTTATTCAACAAAGTTCCTGAACAAACAATCGATACAGCGGATATGCTTTTACGTTATCGATAGTGGCTACCTTCTCCATCGGGTGGTATGGTCGAAAGAACACTTCTCGGATGCATACGATGCATACATCTCATTCATTCACAACAATTACGGCCAACTAGTTGTTATAGAATTCGATGGCTACTCTGAAAATGATCTAAGTACGAAGAGTATAGAACAACAAAGACGACTTACGAGTATACAGCGCAAGACACGGGAAATTGCTTTCACCTAAGACACAGCTCTAGTAGAACCCCAGGCCAAATTTCTCTCCAATACTCGTATAAAGAAAAATTTATTTCGCAACCCGTTGAGAACCTCAACAGGAATGGCATACATACACGTCTTGCCAAAGATGATGCTGATTTGCTCCTGTTACAACTACCATTGAAGAATGTGACCGATACAAGCAAGTCGTTGTAGTTTGACAAGCTATTGACTTGCTGGTCTTACTAATTGCATTAACCCCCGAAGGTAACTACTACTACGTCAGCTATTTACGGAAATGGTAGATGCAGATAGTACAATGGTTTAACAACAGACCGTCTTGCACTACATTCCCACCGTTTACAACAATCCAAATTCATCCTCTGAAGACATCGAAAAGGCTGGCGAACGCATAATTCTTGCGCCTTACAAAGCTCGACCCGAAGATCTGGATTTGAACCATCATACTCGTAGATATGTTTGCTTCAACAAATTAGTGGGACATGCTAAGAATGCTGTTATTTTGGCAAAATTGACGCCTACATCGGCTGCTACTCGCTATCACTCTCGGCGAACCTTTCATCAGGTGCAAAGTTGGAGGAGTGACTGTTTACCACCGGGAGAATGAACTTGAAAAAAAAAACTATGAATTGCCTAACTCCGGTTTCAAATACAGAACCGCCAGCACCAGCCTCTATATTAAAATTAATAACGTGTGTTTGCAAACAAGGCTGTGGTAGGCGACTATACGGAATCTACTGTAAACAAAAAAACATTAAACTATCTCCCCAGATCACACTTGGGCACTCACTCACACTCAAATCGCCACGCCACCTCACTCAACGTTTTGTGAGTTTTTAGGGCTTATAATGGCCGAAAAAATTAATTTTTCAAAACAGCATAGCAACGTGAAATGAAGGAGTTTAGAAATAAATTAAATCTCTTTTTTACTTATGTCATACATATGTTGGCGGTAAATTGAGAAATTTAGGAGAAACCTAAACTTTTATTTTAAAAAAAACGATAAATTATTAACAACATTCATATTTCATAGTTGCTGCGTAAGAATTTCTTAAGGTGCTGATGATTGCTTATTCTAGAATCTTTAAGTTATTTTAAAATAAAAAGCGCCGATTTATTACTTAGATTATTATTTTATTTGTTAGTAATCAATTTTAAGTCCCTTGATAACACAAGTTATTTAAAATTACTTGAAGGCTATGTATGCTACACCGCCTAATCAACAAATAAAGTTAGTCCTTTAATTCAAAAAATAAGATTATATATATTTTAAAATTAGCTTTACATCTGCATATTCACACTTTTAAACATTTATTTTTACGGCTTATAAAATAATATTTTTTCAATCGTGCTTTACTCCCAAAATGAATCTAGCCTTATAATAAAAATGGACGTAAAGAACATTTTACTGAATTTTCTTAGATGTTAAGCACATCTATTTTCTAAAATAACAAACTAGACTAAAAACTAACCATTTCATCGTCTGCATCTCAAGATTTTAGGTAAATGTTGTCTACATCACTTGTTTATAACTTTAAAAACACAAGCGTAATTAATTTTAATCTAAAAAAAAAAACTTATTTCGGCTCTCCTGAAAAGTTGGATTTTGTGCTTTACGTCAATTGAGATTACAAGTATCGATTTAACACTTGACGCAACAGTCATAAAACCGAATGGCTTAATAAAAATCGATATTAACCATCAATTTATGCTTAATTTGTTAGTGATTAGGAAGGCTACCGGCCATGGTTATGGATAAACATAAACATGGCCGGTAGTCGTTAGTTCGTGTACTTTATATTTTGAACAATCTGGGTCCCTACCATTAACTTGATTTTTTTTTTATTTTTTTTTTTTTATATGAGGTGATAAACCACGCAGTTATGTAAGGATATTAGCTTTGGCACTAAAATATATTTGAAATCAGACTATATAACTTTCCAGCCATTTAATACTTACGCAAAAAAAAGAATTCCATTCCATCTCTAGGTATTCGTACAGTTCTTCATAGATATTTTCGAAGAACGCCGTTGTTCTTTATTACTAAAACAAATAAATTTTAATAGTAAAATTCTGTTGTTCATATTTCAGTCTATGTCAACAGACTGAATAACTAGCAACTGACATTTCGTGTTTGAAATTCTCAAATATTTTATCTGTGGTAGAGCTGTTTCGTTCATTCCAAACACCGGCATGACAACCAGAAGCAATACGTCAAATCCATCCAAATCAAGATGGAAACCATAAAAAAGTATTATGAATTCCAAACTCGCGCTGAAGTGCCAAATCCCTGACGGGCTGCGAATTTTAAACAACATCGTGTTATTGATAGTTCGTTGGTATTATTTGACATTTTGCTGACGCAATTTCATTCGGGATTATTTTAACGTTACTGACATGTAGGTACAATGGTTTTAAAATTTAATCATTATTCATATATCTATAAACACTAACTACCCTGCGGTATTAGACCTCTTGTACACGCTAAGAAAAGTCGCCGGGCCTATGCAAGAATTCGGGTCATTTCTACACACGAACTGTGTAAACTGCTTCCGCGCTGACCAAGAAAAAAATCTTGTCTGCGCTAGACATGACGCGCGACGTTTTGATGCGGTGCGGTGGTTTTCGTGCCTAGATCCGACAAAATTCTTGTTGTGTACATTTTTTAAGCTATTGCATAGCTTCTATCGCGGGCCTTGAGCGCGGGGACCGAATCCAGAAATGCCGTAACGAAAAAACCTCACGCTCCCCCCCAACTCCGACGGGCAAGGAGGTGTGGCTTGAAGGCCGTGCATCGTCTAACGTCGTTTCAGTTCGGCAGTCTTCGACACGGCGTTGTGTGCGTGCGATTAGACGTATTGTACGACTCTACGGAACTCGTTTTATTTATTTAATAATAGAAAAATTTGTTTTCTTATCGGTCACCACGCTCAAAAAGTGTAACTTGAATTAATATCAAAGAAAAAGCAATACTGCATGAATAAAATAAATAAATAAAATTATAATTGCATAAGTTGATACAAAATGCTATGCAATAGCTTTACCGCGGCAGTCCCCGAGTGCCACACATCTTTTTTTATTTATTTATTTTAATTACGATTTATACAAATTCTTTTACATGGATTTGTCATTCACAAACATCCACATAGGTTCAGAATAGGAATGAGTGATCGATCATGATGAATTCACATGATGAATTGGTCCTATCTGCAGTAGACACGGTGAAATTTCTTAGCGTTTACAAGAGGCCTTAGTAGGCGACATGGTAGACTAGTGGGATGAATGTGGCTTAATGCAGATGTAGCGGTGTTTAGGTTGGCTGGTCGAAACCTTGGAGGTCTACCAACTAAGCTAAAGATTTATGTCATTAACTTTAACTCATGTCCTATTTTTGCAATCAACATATTTATAACAGCGGTAGGGACTTTCTATATAATACCGCAGCCAAATAACAATTCCCTTGAAGGTTGTTGTATTCCTGCGAGTAAGGGAGGTCACCAGAAAGAAAGAATAGGCTGGCAACGGATCGGCGACTCCTTGGTGTTGCTGATCACCATGGGCGGTGGTGATTGCTTTCCATCAGGTGACCCACATGCTCGTTTGACCCCTCTCATATAAAAAAATACATAGTTATTTCTCTTTCTCCAATATATATATATATAATTAAATATTATATTTGAAATATTTCGAGCAAGCATATTTATTACTTCTTTCAGCACCCTAATTTAATTACGTGACAAAATTAACTATAGATTACTCAATTCTGTCCGCTTCCCAAACATATTACAGGGATAAATGGTTACATGTTAATGCAGGTTATAAGCTAGGTTCGTGCCAAATTTCATCCGAATCTGTACAGCGTTTGAGCGTGAGTAACAAACAAACTTTCACATTTATAATACGGGTTAGTAGGATTAAAGCAATGATTAAATAATCTATATTTAGTGCGGCCACTCCATACAAATGTCGCGGCCTTTACTACTACATAAACAATGATGTATGTGCAGAGCGTGAATGAGCGTGTGTGCGTGCGGCGCGATACAAACTGTTCCAGATTTATCTCAGGTGATGTCGACACGAGAGAGCGGCAAGGATTGGCCATACTGTACGTAGTACAGTACTTATACTGTGGTACGACATAAGATAAGATTAGCCGACTAGATATAGTCGATATAGATCTAGACACATTTCGGGTTCTACGTATTATTTCTATTATAAACAGATGTAAATCACTAGTAAATTAAAATGTTAAATGCCTTATTTAAAACTAATTTGCGCCCGCGACTTGTATGCCAAATTTCAACCCAATCCGTTCAGATGGATTTTTAATTTATGGCGAGTTGTACGATAGTGGAATTCAGCGGCAGTATCAAATTAAACAGCTCATCCGAGCACTCCCCGTGATATAATTTGTATACAACGCAAAAAGACGCTACATCTCTGCATGTAGAGAGAGTTTCCAGTCGATCCGAGATCATGGAGTCCCCGACGATTCGAACTGCTCTTCATTGTATGCGGTCAAATGAAGTAAGCCAAGCAAAACGGATTGGGGCGCACCGACCCAGAGATGAGAATCCATGTGATGTCGAACCTGGGCTTTATAAGTTGAAGGCGGTGTCGGGGTGTAAAATACCGCCTGGCTTTATTGATGACCCCAATCTTCTTAGAAGCCAGTTTGGCCTTGCACCAAGTGGCCGCGAAACTGAACATCACTCGATATGTCGACACCCAAGATGGAAATGTTAGGACTAACACTAAGGGAAGTACCTTCTAATCTAGGAGCTACGACAAACGGGGACTTTTTATGCTCATGGGTGGATATATTCCATTGATATATCCTGGAGCGGGTCACGGTGAGTGAACAACATTACTTCTCCAACTTAGGGGCCTCTACGCGTTGGGTCCATATTGGGTGTCTACTAAGTAAACGAATTTAAGCCCGTAAATCTAAGAGATATAATACTTACACGGCACGTATTATGAGGAGGTTTCTGTCTCTGTAACCTTGACCACCGATAGTTTGGACTTTCTTTCCGCTATCGGGATGGATTTTTTTTTATTTAATTTATTATTCTCTCTTAATTCACGGGTCAAGCCCGGTCATTTGATAGGCATACGTGGGGATATAGATCCAACACGTAGAGGCCCCTTTGAGAAGTTTGATGTAATGTTGTACGCCCGCCGTGACCCGCTCCAGGATATATCAATGGAACGATATACCCATGAGCAGGTCTCGGCAGGCGTTGAGACTATTGCGAAGTGTGATGGAAAGTAAATGGGCTATGGAGATGAGATCTGGGTGAACTTAATACCGGGCTATTACAGAAGAGGGACGGACGCCTGCCATAACTGCTTTTATTGCTAGTTATTTGCGGCAGGCGGTGGCTTGCCACTCACTAGATGGGCCTCCGAAATGCCAGGAAATCGGCCGGAGGCAACACCGGTGTGAGTGACTCAGGGATGTCGAGAGGTGTGCTGCGCTTTCTCCGAAGTTACTCGCGGCGTGATGCCCTTTAACACTTCCACCCCTGGAGCATATAGCTCTAGCGGCTCCTCTCTGGACGGCCAATGAAGGCAAGCCAGAGCTGAGAGTCCTGCGGGCCATCTTGTGTTTACACTCCGACCGATGAAGACACGCCGGAGACGAAGGCCCTGACCGACTCTCTGGAGACTCGGGTCCGTGGTGTCGCTACTCACACAACATAATTTATTATTATTATTAATGTAGTTATTTTTATTAAAAATAAAATAAACAAGATATTTAAAAAAATAAATGTGATAATAATATTTACACTTCGTTGGTTGTATAACCAATAATAAAACATTAATAAAGTGATACAAAGACTAGGCCAAGGCAAATAGAGCATTAAAATGTTTGAGCAATATTTCTCCATAACTTTAATTTTTAATTTATTGTTTTTTTAATTGTGTATTTGAAATCACCTTGACATTTTACTTATTTGTTTTTTTTTTATTAAAATAAAATAAAATACCCTGGTCGTGACTCGAATGCACTATAAAAATCAAATATAATATTAGGTGCTTTGTCGTCGTAAACCCGAATTCATCCCACTGCTGGGATACGGGTCTTCTCTAAATCGAACGGGCTTAGACCATACACCACCACTCTACTCAACAAGTTTTCAAGCCGCCTAAAGGCCACTACTTGGCTTACAGACTGTCATCGTATGACAACAGGGACCAACGTGTCCTCCGAAGCATGGAGAAGCTCGTGATAAATAAAACCACCCATGGACAGGCTACAACTTGCGTGTTTCGATTAGACTGACACGCGCAACGATGCCATCGAGTTCCTCCTAGTATTCATTGTAGATTTACAAAGGATATTTATGCCCACTTTAACTCCGGGGTCGCGGGTTCGATCCCCGCACAAGACGAATATTTGTGTGCATGAACATGTCAGTTTGTCTTGGCCTGGGTGTTTTATATGTATCATATGTATAAAAAATCAATCATATCAATCATATGTACAAAAAAGTATTTAAGTATAATATCAGTTATCTAGTACCCATAGTACAAGCTTTGCTTAGTTTGGGACTAGATGGCCGTGTGTAATTTGTCCAGGAATATTTATTTATTTATATTAATAGTAATAATAGTTAATACCTCAGACAGCCCAGTCTACGACTTTTCATAAGTTTTGAAGTTCGTGCTTCTCAAAATATTTATGAAAACATTATGTACGCTCGTAAAAATGTGAACACATTCCTGAAATTCGAAGACTGTAGTTCTGTAAATCTTAGAAGCAAGCATAAGTTACGTATTGCTAGGATGGAAAAATCTTTTATAGTAAATTGCATTGGGTTCTTTAACAAATTACCTGAAACAATCCGTTCCTGAAAATATATTTCGGAAACACATCAAAAATACTCCTCATATAAAGCTTTTATTTAGTTCCACCACGGTAGCTATAATCAAACCTTGCAAGTTAAATTTGACCCACTTTCTACTGTTCAATTGAGCTAACATTCGGCACAATGACAAAAACACATATCGGTTCCTAGCGGCATTTTGTCGTCGCCACGCCAATAGTCCCTTAAGTTATGGTAGTAGTTAAAAAAACAAAAGAACATGAATGTGTTAGGAGTTGTATAATGTATGACTTGTCAGTTGTCATGGTCGTTTGTATAAAAAACTCGCAATTAAAAAAAATGCGATATAATGTCTTCATCTATAATACAAAAATGAATCGCTGAATATGTTGCTAAGCGCAAATCTCGAGAACAGCTGAACCGATTTCGCTAATTATTTTATTAGAATATTCCTTGAAGTACGAGGATGGTTCATACGCAGAGAAAAATTTTAAAAATTGCGAGGAAAATAAATCACCACTTTTTACCCGTGCGAAGCCGGGGCGGGCCGCTAGTTTTTTAATAAAAATAACGTGTATGACGTTACAACCCGGCCTCTCTATATGTCGCGGCGTTTACTACTGCATAAACAATAGCCTCTGTGCAGAGCCTGAATGAGCGAGCGTGCGTGCTGCGCACTACAGACTGTTCCAGATTCGTCTCAGAGGGGAGGCGAGGTCGATACGAGAGAGCGGCAGTGAGTGGCCATACTGTACATAGTACTATTACTTATACTGTGACGACGTGTCAAAATGCTCACAAGTGCCAATGGCAAATAAATAAACGATTCATTTCATCGGAGTTTTACCTAATACATCCTCACATTCTGTGATATTGATACAAGATTAGATTAAATAAATTAGAAAGTTATCTTAGATAACAAAATGTCTAAAATGTTATCAACACAAAGTCACTGGGGATTTCAGAAAAGTAAATAATATGTAGTATGATTCAATGCAATTATTATCTGAACTATTTATTTTATTTTACCGATGCCAATAAAATTGTATACATTACGCTCTCCTTATTTACTCACAAACCTCGAATATCTGGGACGTTCGGTCAAATAATATTATATTTTATATCATTCATCTATTATTAATATCTATATTATTTTTTTATCTGACTGCCGAAAATGGGAGTGGAATATTTTTCGAGAGTAGGTATCTATCTTTTTCTTCTAATATATATAAAATTCTCGTGTCATAATGCTAGTTACCGTACTCCTCCGAAACGGCTTAACCGAAATTTTATATACATATTAAGTAGGTCTGAGAATTGGCTACTATCTATTTTTCACACCAGATAAGGGTTGTCCACCGCTAACATTTTATTTTTTGAACAAACTTTTTTTTTTTATAATGTGGCATTAAAAAATACATACAACCCTAAATTTTCACCCTTCTATCATCAACCCCTACTTAAACCCCCTGTTAAATCGCTATTAACGATTTAACAGCAAAACCACGTTTGCCGGGTCAGCTAGTATTTGTCTAATTCTTTGGCACGGTCTACAGCCTAAACAGATGAATTTCAACATACAACATGTCATTAGATTCGTGTGACTTTTAGAAGGTTTATATTATGCCAATATGACGACCGCGATGGTAAATTTTAAAATGTTTCTCGTGTTTTAATCAATATTTTCTACAGACCATAATTTTTTGATTCCAGTTTATTGTAATTTCCGAATCAATTATATTTGTAGTCTTGAATTACGTGTGTTTCATAAGGCTGGATCCACACTATAGGTCGATCACGGTGCGTTCGCGATACGATCTCGGTCTGGTAAAATATTATTAAATGAAATACAATGTTACACACATTGTATTTCATTTAATGTTAACAATTAACACATTCTATCCGTAACAGTCAAGTCCCGTTTGATTTTAATCCTATTCCAGTCGCGATCAGTCTTGAAGAAATAGGCTATTTGACAATGAAAATAGCCTATTTTGTTTGAGCGAGATCGAACTTGTCACGACATGTATCGATAGTATGAATGCTCTTTTGTTCCCGGTTCAGTCAGCTATTACCCGTTGAACCAAGAATTGTATCAAATGTACTATTGAATATTTAAGTTAATTCTAATACTCATGATGTTTAAACCAGTGTGGACTTTTGAAAAAGGTAATTTAGACATAAATATTGTTTTTAAAATAATATTTACAAATACTATAGGAATAGTAGTATTAACAGAATTATTAATTACTAGCGACCCGCCCCGGCTTCGCACGGGTGCAATGCTGATACTAAATGTACTACAGAAGGTCTTTGCGCTTTGTCCTATCCAGTCCTTCCCCAGTTATAGGCACACGCCGCCGGCTCCGCGGCCGGTACCGCCACAGCCGTTATGTCCCTGCATTTTAAATGTGTAATATCTTCTAAACTATTCATTTAAATTACATGCTGTGAAGGGCCATATTGATCTATATTAAATGCGCAATGTATTTAAGGTACTTAATTGGATAAGGATTAATTCTGTATTGCTTAAAATCGCTTCGTAAATAAGGCATTATTTCTTGTAAAAAGCAAAGGATAAAATAACGGTTATTGTGTGTTACCACTAAGAGATAGACATATACCATCGCGAACTTTTTTGTAGACCATTTTAAGGTGAACAATACTGTACTACATTATTTTGATCTATCTCGTTGGGTTCAGCCAGCGTTTGCAATGAAAGAGCAAAAAAATGTGTTTATTTACGACATCACACTAGAAACCTCTAAATTATCAGTGTTTTTCTACTATGTTATGCATATATTATACATATAAACTTTCCAGTTGAATCACTCTATCTATTAAAAAAAACCGCATCATAATCCGTTGCGTAGTTTCAAAGATTTAAGCATACAAAGGGACATAGGGACAGAGAAAGCGACTTTGTTTTATACTATGTAGTGATGAGACAAATATGTACATCCAACTTCGTTTATCGACGGTTCAAGGCTGAATCGTGAGTCAGATTGTCTGATGTAAATATGATTAGATTTTACCAGACCGAGATCGGACTGCGAACGACCCGTGTTCGACCTTATTGTGTGGATCCAGCCTAAAACAGTGAATCAATTTAATATACAACTAGCTATACCCTGCACACATGGATTCTATGTCACGTCCTATAATAAAAATAAATAACATATAAATTGAAAAAGTGGTTCTCATGAAAATACCTCGAACTGAATGCATAGACAAATCCCTGCAAATAATAATAGACTACTTTCCAACGCGTATAATGAGAAAAGTAGGCCTAATGTTTTTATAACTTTATTATGCACAGGCAACACACATAAATCCTAATTTAAAGAAGCTGATCCAAATCTGTAGCTAATGCACTCGGAATAAGTGATAAATAATAATGTCTGTTGTGGATTATAAGATTACTTATCAGTGAAACCGCAAAATCATTAATCTACACAAACGTTTGACCCGCTTTATAAAAAATGGCACATACATGAGCTGGGTTGTGAACAAAGCTAATTTATACACAGTTTTTACACGACAGTGTATGTACACCGCAAAAAAGAACACAAAACCTTTTCCAACGTTTATTCATTCTCGCCGAATGATAGCCGAGATTTAGCTTTCTTCTTTTTTATAAGACCTCCATACGGCAATGCGGAGTCGAGCTTACTTGTAATTTTGACAGCGGCGACCCCCTAACACAGATAGAGTTTACAACTGGAACGTGGCCTCGTAATAGCATCATACTCGTTACTGGTACTCGGTCCATCACCACTAATTCGACTAACGTTGCTACAAAACGTCTTGATTTTATCTGTAATGACTCCGTGGGTTTTTCGCTGTCAATATGATGAACTGTAAAAAGAACTAAAGAAAAGTAGCGCGGTGAATTTTAGTTTTGTAAAGTTCTTTTTTTTATATATGAGAGGGGGGCAAACGCGCATGTGGGTCACCTGGTGGAAAGCAATCATCACCGCCCATGGAGATCTAATTAGCTCAGAAAGAACAAGGAGGTTTCCACCTATTTCTTTTAAAATATAAATTTCTATGAAAGTAATAAATAAATAGAAATACATGGTTTACCATGCAAATTCGTTCGAATAGACCATATTTATCAAAAAAATCGAATAGGTAGTTTCTAGTCGTCTCGCGTGAAGAGAACGTAAACGGACATACAAAATGATCCAAAAATATTACATTTCACATTATACTTTCATTTAAAGTATAAAAGTGCAATTACTCTGTAAACGTAAGGTAACATATTTGATGTAATAGTAATAATATCGAAGGTCGTTGGCTCATGAAATATGTAGTACCTGCTTACCAACTGTCACGTGTGTGCGGCCACCGAAATTTGCAATCAATGAGTTTTGTCTGCCGCGGTGTCCTTGCTCCCTGTCCCTTGTTAGACAAGGCTGTAATTGCGTAGTTTTCCGTATACAGTACTAAATAGTTTCTGGAAAATTAATATATGTCTCAGAGTCACTTACAAGCAAATTTGAAATATACTTATAAATAATTCATTTACATAAGCAGTATATAAATAAATTGTTTGTAAGTATTACTACTAAATATAATTAATACTACGGGCAGTAATAAGGATCAGTCATAATTGGCAATAGCCTATTTTCCGCCCTTCTATCACAATGTAGTTTCTCTGGCCTATTACATGGACGTGGACTAATTTGGGAGCGAATAGAGGAAACAAAATAGTTATATTCATTTCTGAATGTCCTTGCTTTGCTTTAAGCAAAATGATTTATGTGAATACAAATAACTGGTATAATAGAAGGAACCGTGTTAATCTCTTGATATTTTCTTTTGCTAGATAAACAAGTATATGTTTTGACGAAACTGATGAAAAGGAATTGGTGGCCACGTATGGGCATCGAAGTGTTGTGAACTCTAGATAAAATAAATAAATATAAATATTCTTGGACATATTACACAGCGCCATCTAAATCGTAGTATAAAAAAAAAAATCCCAAGCTAAGCAAAACTTGAACTATGGATACCTACTAAATAATTTATAGATTCATTACTTAAATACTTTTTTTTTTGTAAATAAAACACACAGACCAAATGTTCATGCACACAAATATTTGTCTCCTCTGCGGGGATCGAACCCGCGACCTCGGAGTCAAATTGACATAGATAGAGCGATGAACACCTCAAATAAAAACCGGACAAGTGTGAGTCGGACTCGCCCACCGAGGGTTCCGTACGTAGGATCAAAATAGTTCAGGAATGTAATCGTAATTAGTAAATTAAGTAAGTAAATAGTATATTTAATTATCTACTAAAATTTACTTAGATATTTAGGTATTAGGTAATTATAGTTATTTTAGATTTTTCGTTTCACAGACTTTGGAGACAAAAGGGGGAACGGTATTTTTTGATATTTTTCAATATAAATAAGAAATAATACGTCTTAAATAATGAAAAAATAAATAAAATATGTTTTGCAATGTACACATCAAGCCCTTTCATATGATACCCCAATTTGGACTAGTAGCTTCAATTTAGAATTTCGACTTCTATAAAAAATATAGACCCCCTATTTTTTAAGATTGAATTACAAATGTATAGTTTTGAGATTTATTCTTGCACTTGAGTCTATAACGGTGTTACTTGCCAAATTTCATAGTTCTAGGTCAACGGGAAGTACCCTATGAGTTATGATTCCCTTGAGAATGTGTCGAAATATGCGTTTTTTGCTGAATAAACGGCCGTATCTTTTTTTTTACGTAAACTTAGAAGCTTGTTTTTTCTTTTCAAGTTCATGGGACCGTAGACCTGAGTATACAGTTCAAATTTCAGCTTGATACCTCCACGCATTCTCGACATAGAGGGCCTTGACAGACAGACAGACAGACGGACAACAAAGTGATCTTATAAGGGTTCCGTTTTTCCTATTGAGGTACGGAACCCTAAAAAGCAGGTGGATGCGGAAAGCGTAGGAGCGCTTATAGCGTAGGAAAGCATTCAGGTAGACCTGTGTAATTGCTTTCCACCAGGTGACCCACATGCTCGTTTGCCCCCCTCTCACATAATAAAAAGACCTATCCAGCAGTAGGTAGACAGGCTAGTAATGATGATAAATGACCATGTAAATATACTTAAGTAGTTTATTTTTATAAAATACCTAATGGTTATATGGTCTTAAATTATATGGTCTTAATATAGAAACCTGAAAGATCAATTGAAAATCGAAATAGATATGCTTATATAGTTCTCTAGGCGATAAGGCTCATATCAATTCTGTATCGATAATACGCGTTTATCGCATAATAACGATGCTCAAGGCCAGTGGCAATAAATTCGATATATTGTATATGCAAATTACCCGGCCAATTCTGGTTAAACTGCCGACGACGGTCGCTTTGGTATAATATTGTACAACTATTGTGCTATTAAATCTTCGGTATTAACACCTACTCTACCAAAACTAAGCCTTCCAGTAGCAACCTATATACATCCCACTGCTGGAAAATGGTTCTCCCTTCAATCGAAGGGGTATAAAGCGTACTGCTCCTCCAGGGGTACAAAACTCAGCCTTAGGTGGTTTTAACCCCACGCAAAGATGAACTTTGCGTGGGGTTAAAACTTTGCGTGGGGTTGAACTTTGCGTTGAAGGACTTATCGGAGCTCTTAAAGCTATGTTATTTTTTATTTCAATGCTAGTTTAATTATGATTTTACCAATGTTTCAAGAAAATTGTATTAGTGGTTTTTGAGTTACAACAATAAATTCATAAACAGGCAAATTATCATACTCGTCGAAAAAAGACCGTTTTCGACATTGGTTTAGGAAGTCACTGAGTGGTTCATTAATTTTAAAATTGCATAGGTATACTTGTGTATTAAAGAAAGTTTAAATTCAAGTTAGATTGTAATATCAGTTTAAATTTGCAATTGTTCAGATTTTAAGTAAATGACTGCTTTATTTATTCAAGTGTCAGTCTCGACAGCTCTTGACGTCACTGCGGCCTTAAAATCGCCAATTTTGTTGTAAATCTACGATAACGGATAATAAAACAGGATTCCTATTTCACATGATAAACCTGCAAAATGAATATATTTCCCAATGCGAAAATCCGATTCAAGAGTGAGCTAAGTACATTTTAATTCTTCAATATTGTGTCTTACGGACCGGCATAAATGTCACATATTTAAATATATCTATTAAAATGGAATCGCTATTTCCCTTGGTCACGGCTACACGCGTGAACGGCTAGATCGATTGTGCTATTCTTTTTATGTTGTATTTGTTATTGTTAGGAGAAGGTTCTTATGAAAGAAAAAAATAAGGAACTCACTTACAGATTACTAAACAACCATATTAACTTTTCTAATGTAACTTTATGGCGTTTGACAGAACTGTCAGTCATTTGACAGATTGCGTGAAACCAATTCGAATTCAATATTCATTGTTAAGAATACAGGACGTCTGTCGGGTCAGCTAGTAGGTATATGATATAATAAATTTAAACAACGTCATAATGTTCCGCTTGAGCGAAAATTCCGTACAGTTGTGCTAAATATTGTTTACTTACGTTGATTAAATTATAAATGAATTTATATTCGGACTAATGTATTTTATCGATATTACTAGAATATCAAATTGCATGATCGAATCGCTTACGGATGGTCTGAAATCGAATGTCGTCTTTACCCGCTGCATAAATTGCGATAAAATCTGCTTACCTTTTACCATTACTTGTATTTCGAAACCATGTTATTGTAATTTGATCAAGAATTCTAGATAGAACGAATATTGTGAAGGGACGTTGCAAATCCTTTTATCCGAAACTTATTCACTGAAGTTACTTTTCGTGAGGTATGAATCGGAATAATGTTGAAAGGGTGTATAGTAGGTATTGAGTCCGTGTACTCTGGGACAGATATGTAATGCGGCGATGTGACCAGTCCAAAGGATATAGAGCAGGCCGGGATGGCGGCCTGAGACCGACGGCGGCGGCGCCCGCCTCCCGATCTCATTTCGCTAATATAGGCGCGTCTCGCCGACGCTGTTGACAAAGCAATAGTCTATACACAAACCAGCCTACTTCAACCTTTCATCCGTTGACACAATTCCGTCTTTTCGCTTTTATTGCGTAAATATCCCCTCATCGAAGCATTGTGTAATTAATGGTAGCGCTCGCAGTTGATTTGCGGTCGTTCTGTTAATCCAGCCCGCAAACAGACGCGGACACGCCCCTGGGGCTTCTAATTAACTCCTAACTAACTACAGATTAAGCTTGGTAAATTAATGACCCAAAACCAACGCGAACAACCGCCGGTTCCAATCTTTTTGCGTAGTTTTTATGCTATAAATCTTTGCCTTTTTCTAAACGCCAATTACACGAGTCGAATGGATTTGCCTAATAGATGTCTAGAGATACAAAGTTATAGGTGTGTGGTGTGTATTGCATCAAAATAACACTCCATGGCAATCGGTCCGTGCATTAAGCGAGGGGGCCAACCCTCGTTCAAGGTCGCAGGGGTGAGCGCAGCAACTACACACTTGGTGTTTTATTTATATCTACGATCAGCATTATTATTTATACACATATAATACACACCTCGGTCGTTAAATGCACATTGTTTGAAAGATAAAAATATTAATTACGATATACCTACTTTTTGAATAATATTTAAAACCAATTATCTTATCGTTATCAATGTATACTTTAAAACCATAAATCTAAAAATATGTAGGTAGGTATCTCCCCAAAGTCGAGCAGTTTTAAATCTCGCTGCCTAAATACTTACAATTTGCAATCAAATTATAATTATTAATAGAATATATCTTTTGTAGGTGTTGGTCGTAAGTCTAGAACCTACTACTAAATGCTACGCCCGAAACTCGAATTTTTAGTTCAAAGTAGATAGAGCTCTTTAGATAAAAATAACTAAAACCAAAAATGCTAACAAAGATTTAGCTTCAGTTATATGAGTAAAACCACAATATAATGAAGAATGCGCAGTAGAATGAACGACTGTCGATACTCCAGTTTAAGTTCGCCTCTGAGCGAACGAGAAGCAGCATTGCTCTTCTCAAACAGTTCAAACAATGGAAAATGACCCTTATTCGAACGTTATCTATGGTTCATGGTGCTATCTATCAACTTAGTGATTATGTTTTCTTCTGTTGTATCGGTAGATAGGGCTGTGTGGTTTCCGGCAGACTAGAATAGAATCACTCCGTCTCTTCCCGTGGATGTTGTACAAGGCGACTAAGGGAAATACATTATAAAACATCGATCAAGCCTCCCCAACCCGTCTGGCCAGGCCTGGCCACGCGTGGGGAGTGTAGGCCAAATCCTCCTGTCTGTGACGGACGAGAGAGGGTCGTGCTCCTGTAGTGGAGACTAAAATGACCTGATGATGATGATGATCGGTCGATAGGGTACGCTTCATGGAATCGATTTGTTAGTACCTACTTACCTATGTATTTTTCATAGCTTTTTGTGAAAAAGCGATTGGCAATGGCTTATAGGAAATAGCTTATATGTATACCAATCCTAATACCTATTTCAGCCAGTATTATTGCTAAATTTATTAAAAATTAATTAAATTTATGAAGCCAATATTAAGTTATTTTAAGTAAGATAATGGTAGGTACTTCTTTCTTTCGTACAGTACACAGTAATTTTGTATCAGGGAAAGAAGTACCTGCATACATACATATATACTATAAAAATACTGTAGAATAGTGTGATGAGAAATCATTAGTTCCCCGTTTTGTATACATATAAATAACTGTACTTATATTTTTTAAGGCTTCGCTTACACTCAGGTCACTTCATCGACTTTACCATAAACTTATCTGCTCATATTACTGGTTTCCGGTGCAACAAAAAAAGTATGAAGATATCCGCTACTTCTGATTCTTTTTTACTGCACTATAAATACCAGTGAATATCTTATCTTTAAATAATGCAAGAACGTTAAACTCGCAATGTTAATTAATTATATAACTAGTTCCACAGATAACGCTATAATTAATGAGATTCGAGTTTAAACATTAAAAGAGGAGTTGGGTTCTGTAGGTCAGTGTTTTTCAAAGTGTGGGTTGCGAGTTGCGACATCACGGGGGTTCCCCAAGTCTGTACAAGGGGGTCGCGGAAGGTCGTGCAACTTAAAAAAACGTTCATAAAGATATTTTTTTTAAGAAAATGTTCAGTTCGGGACATAATCGATATCTATTTTAGATACTTCGTTATATCTTATTTATATGTTTTTTTGATTGTATTTAATTAACCAATACTTAAATAAATAAAACTGAACGTATTTAATATAATTGTAATATAGTAAAATACAACTTTGGAGGGTAGGGGGTCGCGCCGTGAAGAAGTTTGAAGAACATTGCTGTAGATGATAGGGATGCAACCTAACAATCAGTCACTATGAAGATTACAGTATTTTAGGGTGATCAATTATAAAAAAATATGTACTTATATTTGACGGACTGAAAGAAGCGCTCGAGGTTTGGCCGAGGTCTCGAAATCGAAGTAGGAAGGAAAGAGTTGCTGGATTGGCAGTGAAGGTGGCGCGATTTCATGTTACGAGCGCTTACATGACTACAGCCCCCTTACCACCATCTTATTGCAATTCCACCACCATCTCTTATTAACTAAGTAGAATGCTTATTCATACCAATGAATAAGGGACTCTATTTCAAATTAAATAAAAAGAGTCGTTTATTCATTGGTATGAATAAGCATTCTATTCAGTTATTGAATCGCAATAAGAGATGGTGGTAAGGGGGCAGTAACAGTATCTCATTAGATCAGACGTGCCAGGTGGTGTGCTTATTTGTCGCCCGACGTAGTATAAAAAAATTGCTTGAAAAATTATATTTTTATATTAGCATTTTACAAATAAATTATGTCTTTATTTGTGTCGCACTCTTGAACTGGTGCTACGATTAAATTTAATAGGTAGAGGAAACATAAATACAATTTTTAATTCGGCGGGTAACGAAATTGTGTCTGTATTTTTTGATATGTAAATAAATGAATGAAAGAAACATTTATTTGTATCTCCAGCACACACAATTAGTTCTTTCCAGTCTTATAATAATTACTTATATACTTAAGTGAAATATAGTTTTAAAAAACACAATAGAATCATGTTATACCTATGTGCGTTGACGTTCGCGAATCGCTGTTACGATTTTGATGAATCTCTGTAAATAAATTGCTAATATCAATACAATACGTAATCTGGTACGACATTGCCAAGTTTTTGAAGTATTTGTTATTAATATTGTTCGCAATATTAAATATCACTTGCGCGCCCCCACCCCGCCGCTGCGATCTTCTGTGAGGTGGAGATGGAGGTGTTAATAAAAAAAATCGCCGTGGATCTCCATTGATTGCGAAAGTCTCATTCTTAATCTGACGTTTTAGCTCAATTTGGTTGGCGTCACAGAGAAAAAAAGACTATTGTTTCAAGAGCCAGTGAGACAATGGCAGTATATGGCTTTTTTTATATGTTAACTTTGTTATTCTGTAAGCTCCTTCCTATTTGTGTCCAACGAAGTCGATCTTCGCGTAGGTATGTACTAATAAGGTTTTCTAGGTAGACCCATAAATGTCTACCAACTAAAGAACCGAAGATTTTTATTATTATATCTATTGGGACGAATAACATGTGTTCACTAATTTGTCTACTGTGATTTGGCTAGACGCCAATATTAATGTATTTATAGTACCGCCTACGGAGTACATAGCCCGCCTATTTTACTCTATGGTAAAATTCTAGACAAGTAACATAGAGCTGGAATATTCCATAATCTGTGGATGAACTTTATTACACTCTTTTAATACTTTTAGGCGGGAACTAGTTGAGTGAGCTTGTTTATTAATAATGATAGTGTGCGAAATTTAGTTGAATCCTTGATTATATTTTTTTATGTGTAGTAAACATAAAAACATACGAAGACTAAGTATGTCAATTAAATCTATGACCATTATTCCATCTAGTGTAGGAGTTTCATATCTTATATCAGATTATCGTATCTCTCGATATTACTACCTATTACAGATCTATACTAGTAAGTTTTTGAAATTATACGCAACGTGAATTAACGATAATACGCATAATATACATATATAAGCATATTTTTACACGCATAATTACTCATTATAATTATTGAATATAAAGTTTGAAATAAACCTAATATTAACTAGTTTGTATAAATGCATAATGATGAAAGTAATAAAATAATACCTAATGTTAATAGTTATATTTGCGTGTTTTATTATGCATCGCGCTGGCTTCACCCGTGTTGAATATAAATGCTATATGTATATATAAATAATATTTAACCTATGTCCATTTAATACTTTCAAATTGTAAAATAATTTTTCATCGTAAAAAAATTTCTTATAATATTAAGTACGTAATAAAATCTAACTCGTTTCTCTAACCTAATATAATTTTAGTTCAATTAAATTAGTTTTTGACGTATCCATATGTAATAAATAATAACTATTAATATTTCAGAAGAAATTATTAATTAGGCGATAGTCTATGTAACTACGAGTATTTATAGCTAGTTATACATGCAGCAGGAATCGTCTTCTGATGCAATTCAGTATGGGTATACCATATCTATAAGAATATAAAATCGTTGTACGTGTTAAAATCAATTGTTATTGTGTACTTTCACGTGATATATGATCTTTTGAGATTTAATTACTTTATCGACATAAATTATACATTTACGAAATACAGATGACTGCATTTTTACCTATTTCAATCAATTGTCACAAACATCGGATTGGTCGGCTTGCATATATGAACTAATTGCGAGGTGAGACAATTGGGTTACTTTTCGGGTGTTCGATTTTGACGCTTAGTGGCATATATAGAGAAATATAATGTCATTGGTTGCCTCATAAGAATTAGAAAGTTAATTACGATATTAAAATGCTCTAATCTGCTTATATTAAATCAGATTATAACATTCAATTATCGTAATTCCAGTCCATATATGTCCCCTGTTCATTAGAGGTCATCTGCAGGCACTTTATAAATGTATGTGGTATGTAGACCACATACCTACTTTTCTTTATGTATATTTTCATAGGTACCATTAGGTATCAGTAATGCCAACATCACAGTCACCTTCTTAGCACACCCCGGCCACTCCATACAAATATCGCGTCGTTTACTACTACATTAACAATGACGTCTGTGCAGAGTCGTACGTAGTACTATTACTTATACTGTGACTCTAGTAGAGTTCATAGATTCTTAATTTCTTATTCACGATTCGACAAACATAAGCAACTATACCTACACCAGGATAATCGAGGCAAATAGAACAAAAAGTCGAAAATATAAAAAAAAATATCACCAAACGTATCGTGAAAGAGTCCAGTCTATTATATTTGGTCTACTCTAGTCGATGGAAAATACGTATAAGCAGTAGAGCAACAAACAAAAGAGCGGGGGTAACGCACGCGAGAACGACAAAAAGCCGCGATAAAAACATGCCGCGAAACGCCGTGTCTAACCAATCTAAGGGCGATGACCTCGCGAATCCGAGAACCTACAATAATATATTTATACAGGGCCTTTCCACACGGGTCAGTGCGGAAAAGTCGGAAAATTAAGGTGAAAATTGTTTTGTGAACGATAACGTTTTACGTACATTACATACATATGTTGTATGTACTGCTACAAATAAATGTACATTTAGTGAAAAAATGTGATATTATCGTTAAAGTGAAAAGTTTTGTTTTTAAAGTATGTATAAATGTTGACAAATAATGGCATTAATTAAAATTTTTCAAATATTTTTGTATCACGTGTTATCGTGGTGAAGTCTCAATTCGCAGCGACAAATTTATATTAATATACATAAATAAAAGTTTTTTTTTTTGGTAAACCATTAGCATTTTTTACCGTACTTTTAGATGGTTCTAAATTCTAAAATAAGCTCTATCTAGTTTTTATGTACTACTTACAAAAAAAAAGAAATATAAAGCTGTACACCAATCTAATATTTCTTAAACTTGTTTACCAACCCAACACAGATTAAAATATTATTTGATGTAGTCTTAAATCTACCGGCGAGATTTGCTTAATCTGTGAAGTCGAGTTCGCGCGTTGACTGTTTTTTTTTTTTGCAGCAAAAAATTGTTTTGGTAGTACGACTTCATTCTAGCAATTATCGCACTGAATCTCAATTGGGTACGGACGTAACGGCACTTTTTTTCTTCCTCGAAGTAATGATCAATTATGTGATTTGTGATGAATTATCAAGTTTTAAGAGGAAATAAACTGTAAAGTAGATAGTTAATTATTATTACACTAAACCCATGAAATAAAAGTTGCCGTTTATATCTAAGTTTTGGCTCTGTTAACATTTTAATTTAATTCATAGAAGTTAAATTTTATTTATTATATATATAAAAAATAATAATTCATTTTCAGATTAGTTTATTTTTAGTTTTTTTAGTGTAAATTTATATACTAATAATGTTTTGTTATAAATTAATAATGTCAATAAACCCTTAACTTGATGTATGACATTCATAGATAATGTTAATAAAGTTACAATATAGAATGACTCCATTCTTGAGAGCTATTGAACACAAATACATACAATGTATAGCTAAATGATATTACTTTTTTTTCCTGAGACACTTTTTTAGTCAGAAAAAATATCGTAACGTTTAATTTATTTCTATACCATCATCAAAATCCGGATTTAAGTATCTGTTTGAATAGGGTAAATTTATTCGCCACACCGAATCATTATACGATTGGCGTACTATTTGAGTCCGGTCATTGACTCCAAACATGACCTGAACTCGACCCGAAATCCTATTATAATTAATTTCCATGTTCTATTGAAGAGTTTCTTTGTATTTCGGTAAAGTCGATTCAAAATAATAATGTAGATTATAACATGATAGACATATTACATATTATGGACATTTGGGTAAGCTTTTCCTATAGTTTATTCCATAAAGCAACCTAAGGTCAAAAACCATGCTGCATAGTTTTGCAATTAATTTATTTTCTTAATAATTAAAAAAATTGTGCAAATTTACTACTATTTGGAACACATCTCATATTGCGGGTGGGGGGGGGGGGGTCTTATTTCACAGTTTTATACTCCTATTAATTTCGTCTCGATGCGAGTTCCAATCCAAGGTAGCCAATATTTCATTCTGGGACCGCAGTGAACTCACTGTTAATTTTGTCTTTTCAGTGATCACCGCTGTTAATCTATTTATATATATAAAAAAATGAATGTCCATTTCCCTATGTCATCGCTTCACGCGTGAACGGCTGGTCCGATTTCGCTAATTCTTTTTTTGTTGTATTTGTTATTGACAGGAGAATGTTATTATGAAAGAAAAAAAAATTGAAAGTCGCGGAATATTAGAAAATATTAAAAAATGAACGACCATATTAAGTTTAATAATGTAACTTTATGTCGTTTGACAGAACTGACAGTAATTTGATAGATTGCGAGAAATCAATTCGAATTCAATATTGATTGTTATAAAGACAGGACAATGTCTGTCGGGTCAGCTAGTCTTAAATAATAAAGAGATACGATAGTTAGCGTAGTGTAGGTACCTAAACGACTAAACATAGGTGTGAACATAAACTTAACTTTAGCCGGCTAGTTAGAAACTTAAGCCAAGAGGCTGCGGCTACTTCTCTCGCCTCTTGACTAATTTATAATATCCTGTGACATTGGTGACTGCTACTTTAATATACAAAGGAATTGTGTTAAGCTACAAAAAAGCAGATTCACCCGTAGAAAAAATAAAACGAAATAAAGATTTTCATACAAGAAAATATATCCACTTTTCAAGTAAAGTTTATATCTAAATCTGCTATACAAATGCTTCATAAATGTATGTAAATGTTTACAACTTATTATTTAAAATACAAATTTAAGGGGCGACATGGTCGTTAAACAACAACGCCTGTCATAATAAAGAAAAAAATGATAATTTAATATGTACCTACTGCATGTAATCGCAACGTTAGATTGGCTGGTTAGTGTAATAATGTCTCGATGGCTGACATCGTGTCTCGGTCGAGGGCCCGTGGGAATTCAACCCGTAACTAGCGCCCGTTACAAGGAACACATTTACTGACTACAACCCAAATTACCACGTTTGACTTTATGAATTATTACTTTTATTGCAAAAAAAAAATGTAGGAACGCATAATTTTTATTCGTGACTAGCTGACCCGGCGAACTTCGTACCGCCTAACAGTCAATAAATATCGTGTAACTAATTAGCTGAACTAAATTTATGATTTTATGGAAGTATACATTCACATAAATATTTGACAACCAATAAATATCCCAATCCTTTTTCAACTGACACTTTTTGTATGGGAAAATGTTTATTCTTTTTTTTTTTTTTTTTTTCGTCAATTTTCCAATATTATTAATAGTTATTATGCTATTCGAGACGGACACAAATCTAACAAATCCAAAGCCATGGAAATCTGTACAGCCGTTCTCGAGTTATAAGTGTTCGAACAAACCCGACGATATATATATAAAACAAAGTCGGGTTTGTTCGAACGTTCGAAGCCAAAATTTAAATAATTATATTTTAAAATATTATATATATATAAATATATATATATATATATATATATATATAGTATTTTCTGGTAAATTTTGGCTTTTAAATTGTCCACTCGTCGTCGTTAACAAACGCGTTTAAATCTTTATTATTGCATTATTACGCAACGGTGATATTAGGGCTCTATATTATTTTTTATAACGTTTCAGTATAGAAAAACGTTTCTTTTTTCATTCAACATTAAGCAAGCTAAAGCCTAGTCCATACCACACAATTTGATTCGCAATTTACTCGAATTGTCAATCAAGTTACACCGTGTGGAAAACGGTTGGCAATGACATTGGTATCTTATGTACCGTCAATCGATAACACACACAATTTACGCAGAAATCATTTACCAATCAATTTATGTCATGTGGAAATGGTATAATACGGAATATCTTGATGATATATATTTGTACCCCTACTGGTAATGCTGCTGATGGAGAATTTCTTGTAATACGTGTTCCTACCCACTTCTTCGGTACACCAAAAATATTTAAAAAGTAAAAGGAACGAAAAGTTGCAAGGTTTAAAATAAAAAAACGTAAAAAAAAAATAGTTTAACCGACATAAAGATGGCGTACACTCGCCACAGCGTAGTGCTTGCAGTACTTTAACGGTAAATAATGAGGACGTATCCATTATGGAATCCGTAGATTTATTCGTGCTCGGATATAAAATGCTGCCAACACTACGCTTCATCTTAAGAGTGTGCGTGCTATTTTATTGCACAGTCTGACTTTAAAGCCTTTATGCCATATTTGTATATTATTTTATGCGGTTTTTGGACATTTATATATACAGATCGCTGTATCAAAATAAGTAATATCGAACATTAGACGTGGTTATGTTTGCGCTTTTTCGGGCAACAAAGTAACCTGTAGTCGCTCGTTGAAGAATTTATTTTATTAAATATTGTTAAATTTATTTATACATGAGAAGCATTTGTCAAGTTCCTGTAGCAAATACGTCTCTAACGGTATTGACTGTTATAATATCTAATTTGAGTACAAAATATCCAAGAGAGTCGACTTACGACCCTTGCTCCAGCACTGGACTCATTCTAAGATACATAATATAAATAAATATTCCTCGACAAATTACACACGGCCATCTACTCCCAAACTAAGCAAAGCTTGTACTATAGGTACTAGATAACTGATATTATCTCAGATCACAGCAAACAAGGGAGATTTGCTAAGGCGGCTCAGTTCGTGCGAACGCATCTGGCCATAATTTGGCTTGATGTAAATTTCTGCCGCCAGTCGATAGTTACTATGCGTTGTTGTCACATCTCTCGATTTTTGACAAAATGCCGACTTGTTCAGTGATTGTTTGCAAAAATACAAGCAGCAAAGTGAACTACGTGAAAGATTGCATCTCATTTCACGTGTCAGTATTACAATTATTTACAATATTTATGTTTAATCATCTTTTAAAACCGAAAAATATTATTTTATTATTGTGAGAGTACCTAGTGAATCATATCGTGTTAAACAAAATTCATTGCTTCTTTAGTAAAAAATAATAAATGAATCGGTTCTTCCGACGGCGCAATGGATTTGTGTGTTATCGATACTCGCAATACAATGACAATCGTGTAGTGCGGCCGCTTTCGCCTGCCGTGAAATAGAGGTGTAGTCGTATCGATAAAACAACCTAGTCCTTGTTCATATTAATACAATTCCTAATTAGTTACTATGTATTACCTATTGAATTAATAGTAAACGTCTATAAAATATAATGTTACTATTGAGTATTCAATTATTCTTGTACTTAAGTACTTTTTAATAATAATAACTATTTATTGCTGCTTCTTTTAAATACAATTTTTATATATCCGAAGGATGGAAAAATTAAAGAAAAATGGATAAATGGTGCAGGCAGAGGTCCAAACTGGGTGAAGTCTTAACTCAGTACCCTTTTGTGCCGAGCTTTTTCGGGAAAGTCCAAAATTGTCCAAAATTTTCATATCAAACTGAAAAAAATGTTGGTCAAATAGCCTATTGAATTTCTCATAAACGCGTATTTAGTCGTCTTAAAATTAATTGAGTACTTACAAATAAAAGTATCAATATTTAACACACTTCATCGATATCGATACTAAGAAAGTTCTTTCCAATTGAATACTCTATTGTTTGAATGTGTACGAGTAATAGTACAATGCGGTCCTTTTAGGGTGAGAACCAATAAAAGGGTAGTTTTGCATGTGTGCAGTAGTTTATGCATTGTTTTATGCTTGTAGGAGTAGCAGGTAGTAGGAGAATCGGCGACATCTGGTTTCGATACAATTTTGTACTGCGTACCAAATCTCCCTTGTTTGCTGTGATCTGAGGATATTATACTTAAATACATTTTTTTGCAAATACATACATATAATACATGGAAAACACCCAGACCAAAACAAACAGATATGTTCATGCACACAAATATTTGTCTTGTGCGGGGAACCCGCAGCCTCAAAGTGGCCGTTGCTAACCATTCGACCACCGAGCTCGTCAACATCGAACATCGGTTTCGACTACCTTTGAAATTTATTAGTAACCTACTTATGAAACTTACTCTTTCTAAATTTACCACAATTATCGAGAAATCAAATTGTTATTCTTGGTCTTATTTTTGCTCAAGCAGCGAAACACTGATTTTCGAATACAGATTATTGCTGTAATACAAGAATCTGTAACCTCAAGTAAACTCTCTTTCTAACAAAATACAGTACAAGCGAAGCTTTTCTTGCAAACGATTCTATATCACATAAATAAATCTTATTAAAATATAAATACATAGTATCGGGAGTATTTATAATATTCCAAGTCGGCCAGAGACTTGTACGTATGTCTGGTTATCCTCTAACTCCTCGTAAACCATGCGACCAATTTTGATGCAGTTTTCACTTCACTCTCATTTAGAAAATATCTTCCGGAAGGATATTACATTTATATTATCTTACTCGATCGAAGTCGGGGCGTGTTACTAGTAATATTATAAACGCAGAAATTTGAGGTTAGACGTACATCTAGGATATATTATGGATATTTCTACTTATTTCACGTATAAATGACTAAACAGACTTAGATGAAATGTGTCACATAGGCAGAATATACTTTATTCCGGTAATATGTAGCGGCCAGAAGCTGATCTAAAATAAAAATGTTATGTCCGCATGTAAACTAAATATGTTATACTCGACACAAAAAAGGTGGTATATACAAAATAAATTGATTTTAATACACGAATATGAATTCTGAGCTATTAAGCTAGGTACTAATAATGAAAAAGCCAGTAACGTCAGTCAGGTATATTTACATTTGATGTTCAGGTTGGTCACGGTAAATCAACCGCGGTGGTCCGCTCGCAGAACATTACAAGCTATTGAACGACGACGCTACTACACGGATCCGCTTTATGTTTTACAACACGTTTTCAACATAATCCAAAAGATAAGATGAAATCTGACATGGTAATCTTATGTAAATTGTCATACTGCACTTTCAAAATAGGTTGATTGTTTAGGGAAAACTTATATTTTCAGAAAATATAAATCATTAAAATTCATATAATACCTATTATACAGTATTATACTCGTAGTGTAACGTGTACGTGTTAACCATTATTAATGTTACGGACGTTAATGTGGCTACGGACACCGCTTCATATCAGGCGGGTCATATGCTTGTCTGCCAAGTGACGTAGTATAAAAAACAGTTCTGCTTTTAGAGATAGCAGCAAAATAATAATATAATTATTTTAAATGTAATTTAAAACTACATTTAAAATAATTATATTAAATGTAACTTAAGAAGTATATTTATTAAGGGAACCATTTACGTGGTAAAAAAATAGGTCAAACCATTGGATTTTGCAATGCAGGCTAATAAATAATAGTTCACGCAAGTAGCTATTATGAGGCAGGCATCCACTAAGAAATATTTTTAATATTCGTACACCATACATGTGTATGAAATCACGAACGAAAACTAATTTCCTATCAGAATATCCATCTAAAAGTAAAAAATTACATTATTCAACAGACCAGCATTTAGGTTAAAGTTATTAACACCGTTTGACAATCAAACAAATCTATTATTGTTATCGACACATGATCATTAATCAGCAATTAGAACAAGTGTGTAATATTTATATTATTACAACTCGCTTTAGATTTGTCGATTTATTTCGACAAATCGTGTCGTGGGTTATAAACAAGAGCCGCGCAACTCGCAACCGTTACTAACACAGTAGCAATAGATTTGATTTCTCAAAATGCTAGGCACATTCTGCTACCACATTGAGTCATAATAAACTACAGTTACTTATTATGGTAGCTGTCATAAAGGATTAGGATTAAGGAGGTGATCTACCCTTGTTAATGTAAATGTTATTATTTTAGATGTGTATATAATAGTCTTTTAATTGTCACATCTTCACCATTATTGGTCTGATTCTGTATTAATTACCACTAAATGCTAATATTGTTCTGTATATATAAAAGGCAAATGTTACGAATGATCACGATTAATGTAAGTAATTATTGATATTTTGCAGCAAAAAAATGTCTTCTCAAACTTTTTGGTTCCTCATACATTTATTTCTTTAAATATTCTAATTAGCTATTTTTATATTTACAGACATTGGCCAAATAGGCCAAGTATCGATATTATATACTTCTATACATCACGTGGGAGTTTTATTTATTACATCTGCAAGTGCCTATTTTTAAGCCAATTTTTCGACTTATCATTTGGTCGATCTTTTATAGTTCATCATCACATCGCAATCTATATAATTACCAGCCTACTTATATACGAGTACATAAGTTGCAGTATTACAAGATTTTATTTTTATGGACTGTTAAATAACTTGTTACATAACAATAAGTAGGTAGATATAATGTTGGATCATACAAAACTTGTAACACATAAAAGGCCATAAATAAGTTGTCCGCTGTCCATATATTCATTTTTAATTTTTATTACTACTAGTAGGACAGTTTAGGTATTGAGTGGAGCCAACATTGAGGCGAGCTCACATAACGTTTGTTAACTATTTCTGCTATTTCTCTACATCCCGTTGGATTGCACGTGGCATCTTTCATAACTAAAAAGTAATTTATATAATGAAACAGCAGAACTTTGCTCAAAAAATAACCTGACTCATGCTCTCATCGAGCAGAAGTTGCACTTTTTTAGAATTTTATTTTCTGTTTTTCGAATGGGTATTCTGAATCCATCTATATATATTTATACAACTAAGGAGGCGAACACTCGTACGACCTGCTGATGACAAGTAGTCAGAGTATCGACGCTTTTGACACAGAGGCATCACTCACGCGTTGCCGACTTGCTAAGACCCGTTTTTGCCTTTCTTAAAAACGTCTGGAAAAACTATGACATTCCACAATCTGACAGGTCGAGTTAAAACTTCTCTGGAACCAAACAGTACGCGCCCATTTACTCGTAGGTTCGTGAGGATAAATTCCCTAGTTATGTTAATTTTGATAGTGTAGCTTTCTAAAGGTAAAATAATTATTAAAATCGATTCAGTATTTTCTGAAGTTATCGATTACTAACAAACAATTTTTCTCTTTATAATATTAGTACAAAATGTACTTGAGAGTAAAAAAGTCCTCTTTTGTACCTATATCAAATATTGCTCGCGACGTGTGAGCCAATCTTTACTAGTAACCCAATCTGTATTCGGCGCGCGTTTATCCGCAGTTGCCAAACCGCGCCAATTAATTTATTGTAACTGTATGCATAAATAAATTAAATATTTATATATGAAACATACATACTGTTTTTTGTGCCAAGTAAAAATTGTGTATAGTCAATTTTTACACGCTTTATTTTTAACAAAATTATGTTCGTACGTATAGTGCAACCGAATTAAAAACTTAGCGTATTTATTTATTTATATCTTGCTTGATTGACCACAAAATCTCGGTACAATAGGTCAACTTAATGCTATATGCGTTATTTACCAGACAATCATTAGCAAAGTAATAATAGGTGGAACTATCCGTAAACACCTTTGTCATTTTAGTTTAATTTAATGGTAAAGTAATTTCCCAAGCTATTTTCTTTATTGCTCGGTAATCCTTAAATTTTTCAGCACGTATTCCTTCATCCAATGACATACTGTAACCGCTTCCCATCAAGCGAGCTTGTCTGTCACCCGAGACCGAGATAATATGATATATATAAAAAAATTGAAGCTCACTTGATGTAAAGCGGTTAAGTCATTGGATGAAGACATATGTTACATAAAATTGAAACTAACCTACCCTAGACGAACACACAATAAAATATTCACGCACACAAACGTTTGTCTAAATGCGATGATCGAATCCGTGTTCCTTGGCGTTAAAGTTACGATTACTAGTTCGCTCGACCACAGGGTTCGTCAACTGTTGCTACATCCTTAATCAATGTCAAGTCAGTGCAGTATTTTTCAGTATGCAGTGCGGTGCAGGGTAGTAATTGCACGCTCCGTGTCGCTAATTGAACGGTTAGTCCTAACCGGTCGCAGCCGCGGTGTTTGTTAAAAGATTACGTGACTTGTGGCCTAATTTAAATACTGGTCTTTAAAAATATTATTAATTTACTAAACTTATAATTTTTTAAATAATCTTATTATCGTGTACAATAAGTACCTTATGAAGCAAAGTTCCGTATCGTATCGAAAATTCTACTGAAATTAATTGTATGTTCCAACTATCACCGCCCAGATTCATCATTCGATATATCCGTGTTATCATAGTATTGTCCCCCATCCTATAAATGTTATAAATGTCCCAAAAGTATACTGAGAGAATGCTTTTATCATTGAATTCACCTTTTGCAAAGCCTTTTTAGGGTTGAGTACAGTAACATAAATTATATTATCGATAAATTTAGACAGATATTACTATAAGAGCATATTTATTGTCATATTTGTATACTAGAGTCGACATCGACGTCAACCCTTACTCATCCTTACTGCTGGGATACGGGTCTCACCTCAAAAGAAGGGGTTTATAGCATACTCCACCACGCTGCTCAACTGCGTTTTCAAGCCGCCTAAAAGCCAACTGACTTGGCTTATCGACGACAGCTTACGTGCCCTCCGAGGCACATTAACAGATACACTGTTAATGTGCCTCGGATCGCGGTAAACTAACAAGCACTTTTTGGGTATTTTTTGGGTTGGACGGGCATTATTTGGTGACTTATATAACTTTTAAACAAATTAACAATGTAATTCACATTTCGATTTTAATGGTATTTTTACTGGATGGTATAAAAAATAGGGCTGGAAGGTATAACACATACGATCATTTATATCCTGAAAATAAATATTTTTAAAACATTCGTCCAGTTCAAAACATTGAAGTTAATTAAACCATGCGACGCCGCGTCGATATACTATTATTATCTTGTTATATAGGATAACATCAAGTAAATTGCGCGTCGGACCTGAATGTTTGATCTATCGGTTGATACAATAAATCTATTGAGTACTAGTGGATAAATTTCTATTGCTATATCAATTAAATCAGCCGCTGCAGCTATCAGGTATCTAGAATTCTAGAGTCTTCATTCGGTGCATAATATAATATTTATTAACAAATAATATTATTTCATTTGGCATAACGATCATTTCGTACGTATGGTTTGAAATTTAATTATTTTCTAAAACGTACTTCTTTTTAAATATAAATAAATAAATATAAATTCTTTAACGAATTACACAGCGCCATCTAGTCCCAAACTAAGCAAAGCTTGTACTATGGGTACTATATATGTACTGATAACTGATATATGTACATAAATGCATTTTCTTTTTGTAAATAACACCCAGACCAAGACAAACAGACATGTCCATGCACACAAATGTTTGTCATGTACGGGGATCGAACCCGCGACCTCGGAGTCAAAGTGGCCATTGCTAGCCATTCGACCACCGGGCTCGTCAAAGTTTCTAAAATTTAATTAAAAATTACATATTTTCTAAATATATATTTTTCAATAAAAATATTGAAAAATTATTAAAAAATATATTGACTTAAATTGGGGTGTAAGTGGTTCATCAACACCTTTGAACCAAAGCCAACTTCACCTGCACGCGGTGCACCCTGCTGACTGACAAACGAAGCTCTGGCGAAAAGAGAGGTAGGGAGCGTAATTGTAAGCTACCCGACTGGGGAATGTACCTCCACCTTACAGAATACCGCAGCCAAATAACAATTCCCTTGAGGGTTGTTGTGTTCCTGCGAGTGAGTGAGGTCACCAGAAAGGAAGGAGATGCTGCGTTGGCAGCGGGGGTGGCGGCGCGCGAGCGATATTTTATATTGCGAGCGTTAATATGGCTACGGCAACCGCTTCACATCAGGCGGGCCGTATGCTTGTCTGCCACCAGACGTAGTATAAAAAAAAAGAAGTCTAATTATCATCGACTAATTTTAAAAATAAATCAACAACCAGAGAATCTACCTGCCGCACCTCAAAAATCACTAACAAATCTTTGCAATGCCCAGCAGGGTTCATAAGTAAAGTACGTAATAATCTGTGTTCTGTGTAAAACATCTTTTTAACTATGTACCACATATATAATGCAATATAGATATTGAGTATTGATATTTAATTTTTTTAGTTCATTGCAAGCCAGCCATTTAAAATTATAGCTAATGAAATTATACGAGTTGAATATTATGACACATGTTATTATAACATAATAATAATATATTACACACCCAATTTCAATATGTTTTCACGTATTTTCATAGTAGTAATATAAACGTATTTTCATATAAGTAAATGAGTCACTTAATATTTAATTTTTTTAATGACATTTAAGATATTTATATAACTATTTGGCTTCTACCTCTAAAAGCAGAAATGATTTTTTTTTTATATTAAGTGGGGTGGCAGACAAGCATACGACCCGCCTGATCTGAAGCGGTTACCGTAGCCATATTAACGCTCGCAACATGATAAATCGATCGCGCGCCGCCCACGCTGCCAACGCAGCAAACTCCTTCCGTACTGGTGACCTCACGCACTCGCTGGAACACAACGTAACCCTCAAGAGAATTGAAATTTGGCGGCGGTATTCTGTGAGGTGGAGGAGTACTTCCCCATTCAGGCATCTTACGAATACGCTGTACCCTAACCCTCTTATGCCAGAGCCTCTTTCGCTAGTCGGCAGGGTGCACCACGTGCAGATGAGGTTGGCTTGGGGTCTAAAGGTCGTGGTGAGCCACATGTACTCCAAAATGCACGACTTTTAGTACTTAGAATGAATACAAAAAAATCCGCTGACGAATAATAATTAGTACTTAGTTGTTAATATTGGCATTAAATGGGATTTACCAAACTATTTACCTAAGTAGGTACAGTAGATAATTACTTTGTTAACTTATCAAGTTCATAAACACGATAATAACATCAATCTAAAGTTGTATATAATTATTTTGTCACTGAATTGTCTGCGAACAATATAGACATGGAAACTTCAAACTTTTCCAGGGCGCCAAGTTTACCTCGGCCGTTTATTCGTGCGTATTAAAAGTCCACAATAATAAAACTGAGTATACACTAACTTACGAACGAACAACATTTTCGCGTGTTTATGACCGTGCGGCAATAAAACTTCCATTATTTTCCTAACATCTTGGCACCGGTGAAGTATTTTTAACTAATTCCGTCGAAGATCAAATAAACGTTATGGAAATGTTTTGATTTTACAATATTTACTTATTATATACAGGGACTTTAATTATTTTAAATCTTATTGCATTCTATCAAATGTAGTCGCAACATTTGCTGATTTAAAACTATAAAATGGGTTCCGGACGTCCGAATAAAAAAACAGAACTACACTGGGCCGCAATGAAAGCGGGTCGGTAACAAAAACGTCAATAACTTCCAAAATATTGAAACTAGCTTTATGAATTAAATACTAAATTAAAGTTTATTTCCTTACAAATATAGGCAGAAGTAAAATCTTTTTATTTCTTTTTGGTGATTGTATTAAAACCATAAATAAAAAATAAAGACGAAATTAAAAAATTGGTGTTTTTGTTACCGACCCGCTTTCATTGCGGCCCAGTTTATTATAGGATCACTCAGTTGTCTGTCCATGTACTTATAACAGCAATTTTTTCTAAATGAATAGTTGTTATTGTTGTATATATTTTTCTTGTACAGAAGTTGCAGAACATAGCAGAAATTAAATAATTACACAAATTTGTACGATGGCGTACTTGTCCTATAGAGGGATATCTTCCAGCCAACCTTTGAGCATCTGAGATGACATAGTTAACAAGTAGGCGGATGGAGTACATATATGTTGGCATATTAACGCACAGGTAACATGACATACGTCTGTATTCTACATATTAGAAGTAGAATCATATAAAATCCACAAAATATACACACTCGTACAAGTAAATTATTAGTGGAAATCACATTAATGTGACGAACTCGTTATTAGAGGAATTGTCACGAAAGTATTTCTCCAGTGCGGTCTTAAATAAAAATATTGAGGAAGGAATTTAAAACTTTTGTAATTATAATAATTTAATTTATACAACTTACGTATAATTTATTAATATAATTACACGTTGTATAATTTAAATAAAATTATAACTTATTAATTTTACTTAGGGCCGATTTTTCAATCCTCAGATAAACAGACAGATAGTGTTTATGTGACAGATAACAAAATATTGCATTTTTCAATCGTCAGATAGGCTCTATTTGGCGAATAACGCCCTTATCTGGGGAATAAATCTATTTGCCTCTTTGATGGCCAGATAAGAAACGAAAAACTAAAGATAGGCTTCAAAAACCTTGATCCAGGCCCGTAATTCTTAAATTTATTCGTTCGGTAAGGTAACCTTATCATTAGATAGGTATTTATACGTCAAGTCAACCTTCCTTTCATTTATTTTGAGGTTATTTCTTGTTTCTCCAAACTATGGATATTTTCGATACTATTGACGACCTGGCAATTGAAGAAGAGGTTATATATTATGAATATTTAAATCCTGAAAGAAAAGAACGAGTTGTTAGACCAAGGCCCGATCACCTTGCTACGTGGGATTCCAAAGAATTTCATCGCCGATTCAGGCTTTTAAAAGAAACTGTAAAATATTTACTTTCTCTGATAAATGATAAAATCAAACCCACCAAGTAAAAATCACCACAGAAAATACCACGACCACGAACGAATGAGCAAAAGTGCATAAGATAGTTTGATTTATGCATAGAAATTAGAGGTTATGATTAAACGTCAAATAAACAAATGTCAATCTTTTTTTGTCTTCTTCTAACACACGTAACAACGTATGCGTACTTCTCGCTCGTACAGAATCAGAGTGAACATAGCAACTAAAAACCTTGGATAGCTATCAGCTCGTTATCTTACCATTGAAAAATTCAACCAATTTTATCCGTCCGTTAAACAGTCGGATATTTTAATTCGCTAGTTAGTTATTTGTTAAGTTATTCGATGATTGAAAAATCGGCCCTTAAATAAATAAGGTATTATTATTTTTTATTGTCCGACGACAGGTTACGATCAGGAAACGAAAAGAATAGAGACACGCGGATTGTTCTCAGAATATTCCCATTTAAAATGTCATTTAAATGTTAACATTATTCAACACAAAATGTAAAAAGCTACCAACATGTACTGTAAGTGTAGCGTTACAATGAGCTCGCCAGTTAAATAAGTACAAAAAGCAGTTTCAGTATAATCCCCTTATGGTACAGAGCAGCTGCCGCATTCAAGGCAAACCGCCTCTTCTTTAGGCCATGTCTTGAACGCGTGATTTTTTTTCTCCTTTTCTAGTTACTAGTTTACAATAGCCCGCAAATAAACTTTATGCGATCGAGATGGGCCTTTAATTGACAGACAATTCATTTGTTTTGTTTGTATAATTGTCGATTGCACTTTTTTTTGTAAATTGTGGCAAGTGTAATAGCGTTAAACAGTTTTAAAGAGTTACAGCAACTATATTACGGTTATGTTAGGTTAAGATGAAATATATGTATTTAGGTCTATATACATGTATTTACCGTAGCAGCTACGTATATATCTCGTCATAAAATGTAAAAACCGAAATTGTGATTTCCTACACTTCCAAATGGTTGACCGATATGAACGCATTTATCTTGAATCTAATGAATAAAATGATAAATAAAGATTTAAATAGTCAAATAAAATAAGAAGACAAATAAATAAATAAAATTTAGATATTGGAAAATTTATGTTTTTCTATTTAAAAGGTTTACATGAAAAAACCCTTTATATAAAAAATGAAATGTAAACCTTTTAAATAAAAATAAGAAAAATAAAGAAACGTAAAATCGATAGGTAATTGAGAAATAATTACTTTAGTATTTACTCATTTCAATATATACTCCTAATTTTTTAACTGCCTAAATCCTGTACAATTTAAAAGCAGAAGTGTTTATTTTGCTAGCTTACCTTCCAGGGTTGGATCACTGAACAAGTTATTACGAATTATTTTGTACCGATAGCTTGAGCCCCGAGGAAGGTTATAAATTTCTTTCCCAAACACTACGCAGGTGGAGGCGCGGACAGAAGCGAATATTAAATATATTTTGCCTTTAAGAACCTTCGAAAATATATCAGTAAATAAGAAAGGCTATAAATAATTTTATCTCAATCAGACATCAAGGTAAAATTATTTTTAGACTTATTCCACGACTATTTCAAAAGGCACGCAGGAGCGTTCTAAAATGTCAGTTGAACGCAGTAAATCGATATTTATTCTGTGAAAATTATAATTTATGTCCAATAACCATGTAATTATGTTGTAATGGACGTATGCTTAAATAATTTCCTTGTGCCCTTTATAAGGTGGTTCTTGACAGCTCTCAATTCAATAAGTAGTTCTGAATTAGAAAAGAATGCTTTCGATTTTTTAATTCATAAATATTGAAAGGTTTAGTAATTTGATGAACAAAATAAAACAAGTTATATAATTTGGATTTGTAAACGAATTATGTTGCATCCACTTTAGTGTCTATGGCGATTTTTTAATCGAATAAGATTTCGGAGATCGGATGGGTCAGTATTTGATATCGGGCATTCACTAAGACATCTGTCTAACATAATAACATGCGACGAGTTTTGTCTTAATTGATATTTCAGGCGATCAATAATTATCTACCCTTATCATAAAACATGTGCTAATAAGAATAAGTGTACCTACAAAATTATTATGTATCTACTATGAACATACAGTATTTTATATCCTACATTTATGTGTACATACTATTTTCTCTTACTTATGTAATAACATAATTAAATTAACTACCGTGAAGAGTTGCTAATCAAGATTTAACAGCAATAATCTTTATTGCTGAAGTAAAATGTGTTCGAATTTAATATCCATTCGTCGAGATAAAATTCTTTTTTATTTATAAACTTTCTTAGTTATTTTAAATATGCGATCGAAAGGGCACGAGAAGTATCTTAAATGTCAGCTGAGCGTGGTAAACGTTCTTGTGTAGAGTCGCGGACGCCCACTCGTGTCTGACGCGGCCGTAACTTCTGTGGAAACAATAATGACGTGGGACACCCACGGGTGAGACATGTACTACTGTAAGTATATACAGTATATCAAGATGCGACTGAATTACGTATGTGCCATCAGGCGTAGGTGTCTTAATCATTGAATTAAATGAAGGAGAAAATCTAATGCACATATTTTTAGTGTTGCGTCAAATGCTTCGCCTAACTGAAATAATTATTTTAAATAACAGAAAAAATAGATTTAAAATCAACTAGTGAAGTATCTAAATGAGATAAGTGAGTAATATATTCCACATATGTAGATATTTAGGTTAAACTAGTAATTTTTACCGTAAAATATATTTTATTTTTATTTTCATGCATAAACCTTAAATATTTTCGAGGTATAAAGTATGTGAGGCTTTTTTTATTATTTTATTAATACATTTTAAAAATATCCACAGGATACCGGGATATACGCGTACGATGTCGTGGGCGTAAGCTAGTCTCTCCATACTTCGATCGTTCGATTTCGATCATCATTCATTCATTTCAAAAATACGTCAATGCCAGAAAAGTGATAATATATAACAAAATTGCTCTCGCTGTCCCTGTCGGCTTGTGTTTGACGATGCGTGATGTACAGTGAACTAGTGCACTAAATATTATATTGTCAGAAACAACTACATTCAGTGTAAATGAAATATGTAGTTCATTTCGTTCACTCGATATCAATAATTATCCCACTGTTGTGATACGGGCCTCCCCTCAATCGAAGGGGTTTAGAGCATACTCCACTATTCTGCTCAACCGCGGGTTGGCGACCAGAGTTTTCAAGCCACCCAAAGGTCACTGAGTTTGGCTTAACGACTGTTATCTGGTGACAACAGCCGGGACCGACAGCTTAACGTGCCCTCCAAAGCAGACAGACTACGGACGACGTTGCTTAACTTGCGTGATCGATTAGACTTACACGCGTAATGACGCCAACAAACTCATCTTCGTTCAGTCACTCGGGAACAAGTCTAGATACCTATTTAGCGATTTATTTCTATAAATTGTGTCGTATACATATGGAAAGTTCAAGATTTCGCTAAGAATTGTCTTCTTAACGGAAAATTATCAATATTTCAGCAAATTCTATTAATAGTTCGCGTAAATAACTCAGCGAGTGTCTAAAATCGGAAGTAAACAGGGTGTGGGAGAGTTGTTTTCAATTTGATCGCCTAGGGTTATTCATATTTACTTAGGATTTAAATATTTTATCATGTTGTCTATATTATTTAAATAATATATATCACGTTACCGATATTATTTTATAATATTTAATAGATATATTAAGAAATAATATCATGAAAATCCAGAACGAACATCACGTACTAAAATACGTCAGACATCTTACACTTTTGTTAGGTTTACCCTGTATCTTTCTTGTGAATATAATCGATAGAAATTCTTTAAGGTAATATATAGAGATTATAGAGTTCATGAGAACGCAGTAGCTAATTAATAAAATATAAGTGTCCGTATTTACAAATGGAAAATATTTTGGTAACAGTACAGTATGTTTATATATATATATATATATATATTCTCGTATCCTTGCTTGTTTATTACTAAATTTCCCAAAAAGTGCTAAAAAGATTTGTATGTCGTTTGGCATACATTTGATTTACAATCTTTGGTTTACAACACAGGATACTTTTTATTAAGCGAAGCCGCGGGCGAAATCTAGCCTATAATTATTGCCCTGCCTAACTTATGATCTGATCACTCTAATGAATTCAATTTCCATTGCACCTGCACACTCCATCACGTTTTACTACGCTAAGTAAACGTGTCTCTACAAACATATTCATATTGCATTGTACGAGTAAGTAGGTATATAACCTAAGTAGACTTTATTTAATAAGTAGGTATGTGATTAAATATTTACCTATATCATACACTTACTGAAGTCGAATTTACCCACTTAGCACAAAAAATACATTTTTCAATGTAGTTATTATATTTTACATTATAATTTATAAACTTTTATCAGAAGGTCAATTATCGTATTTTTTTATATCACAGAATGAAAGTTGACCGAATCAAGATTGAATTATGAATTGACTGAAAATTTTATAATTGATTTCTTTTAGAATTTTTATCAATTACCGGCATAACAGTCTTAGTTTGTTTAATTTTTAATCGTATTTCAATGTAAACACACTTTAATAACACTTTGAAGTTTCATATTGTGATACGACAATACCAAATGTTTGTGAGATCGAGACTGGATCGGAACTGAATTTTAATTCAATTTTAATTACGAGAATTGCCCTCTTTTAAGTTGGCCATCATCTTTTAGTGCCAAGCTGTAACTCAGGAAAATCTGTAATACTTATCCAAGTCTGACCTGTAGAAAGACAATCCGACCACTTTAAAACCAATCGACTCTACAATTTATAGCTCGAATTTGTCTGTTTCAATATCTGGGGCCGAAAGGTAAATACATTTTGTCTACAACAATTAAACGTTTACGGTACCGAAGTAGGTAGTACATAACTACCCTATTTGAATGCCTGGCGTTTTACTCTGTTTGAGAGTTTGAGTTCATCCGAATTAACATTTCCAGTTCGACGTAATGAAGTTCTTTTGTTTAAATAAGAATTTATACATCATTAACAAAAAAGCTACTGTTCAATTAAACAAATTCAGTTTATTGTTAAAGCCGATATAATAATATATCTCATTACATTATTTATGATTGATTACAAATACGACGGCAAAAGCTAACAGAGTGAATTTACGTACCGCTCCAGGTTTAGGCTGCCTCTACGGTGATAGCGGCGCGGCTTGGACCGTGCAAAATAACGGTATCAGCGGACACCAGCGCCACTAGCGGAATAAATTGAAACTATACAGACGCATAACTTGCATGTGTGAGTGCGTGACTAAATAAATGTGTTTTAGATACTTTTAGCTTTGGCGGATTAACTTATATTTTTTTTTATAAACAATTAAACAAAATCTTGACTCTTATAAAAATTCAACCTGTTTCACAACAGTTTATATGAGAAAATATGGACCTCGTGTCCAGCCAGTTCATTTGAAGTGTAACCGGGCAGCCATGCGACAATAAAGGATGCCCTCCTTTTACGCAATCGGAAGTGGTTGCGACCGCAGACTTTATCGCAACGCGTACAATCTGGCTCCACGGTGGTCGCAATATTTTTAATTTTTTAGAGCGGGAAACACATTGGGAATGTGGGAATCATAATTATGTTTAAATTTCTTCGCTACCCATATGAATGGTATTTTTTTTAAAATCATTATTGTAATAAATAGACTATCTGTACTTAACAGTGATCGGAATAGGTAGATCATAGTTTGTTGTACTTGCGTAATGCTGTCATAATATGGACATGCCTTTTTAATGAACTGTTATCGAAAAAATTCGGGATTTCTGGATTTCATTAAATATTATTTAGGTTGTGATTTAGTAGCCATTGTATTTGAAATTAGAGGTTACGATAGCAAAGCACTTTTAAGTAGTACAACTGGTTGATTAACTGAATCCTATGTTTAGACTTACTTCATGGTAAGCACGTAAAGCTATCTAGCTAGCAAAGCAATTTTTGTATTTTTATTCCATTCAGAGATGTATGGAAAAAAATATCAAATTGCCTAAGCACACAAAAATACTTATCACCGACTAAATACCCATTTAAGCTATATAAATATTTCACTTAGCATTACAGTTACTAGAAGTAATATAAATGAGCGAGCGAACGAGCATACGAGGTTTCCAAATGTAGCTGGATCGAAAATAAGTATTCTTATTAAGTAATATAACCCTCGAACTCCTGCTCCAATTTTCATAAAATTAATACTTATGTTTAAAAGTTTAAACATTTTCAGGACTTTCAATTTATAAACTATGCGTCTATCAAAAAGAATAGGAAGAATAACGGTCGCTATAATTAGCAGATGAATCATGACTTTAAAAAACACTGATCAATGGCTTCTGTTATATTCCTAACTGCCCGCGGCTTTGTGCGCGTTAACATATACCCCTGTAAGAATAAAACATTCCCGAAAATATAATTTAAAAATCTCTTTTTAATCAACTAAAATTTTCATTAGAATAATTTGTTGAACAGTTTAAGGTTAGGCATCGTATAAATAACATTTATGATTAAGTTTTATTTTGAAAAGACACTTCAACTCTATTGGTGAATTCGCCATGTTGTTCACATGTTTGTCAGGTTACAGATTCACCTTACTTCCTCACATGTCGTACAACTTACTTACTCGTACCATTGAGGAAAGTTATTCTCATAATTGAAAAACCGTTCGTACTGTGCTGATCGCCAAGTATAAAGATGATATGAATGGAATTTTAATGGATGATGAGTAAAATTACTTTATATGTAATACCTAAGATACAGAGTAGCTAATTGACACGTATTATATTGTTCCAGGATATTACCAGCCAGCGGGGCCACTCATCAAAGAGAGCGGCGCGGACGCAGAGCGAGCGCTCGCGCGGTACCACCCACAACCGCACTACCACGCCCCCCATCCACCTGTGAGTTACTATTAACCTTATGTTCCTACTAGCATAGATAAGCAAACATAGCCAACTCTAGTTTTTCTTTTAAATATCTTGATAATGCTAGCAACAAGCTACTTCCCATAACTTCGCCCGCGTACATATACTACCCAGACCACAAATATATATGTATGTTAATAATATATTCTAATTATATATTATTCATAATTGTAATTGAGTAAAAAATATATGTAACTGTAATTGAGTCAAAAATATACCTACAAACATTTTCTGACGTTCACATGATTTTTCCAAAAACCCAACAATGTATATTATACACTGATTGGTTTTTGGAAAAACTACTATATTACTAAATTCATCAACGAGGACAGTGTTGTCCCATTTAGTCTGTTATAATCGTCCCGGTTGTTCATAAAGGCGCCAGTGATGTCTTATTTTATTGTAATATAAATAATGTGCTTTGAACAGGTACTACAGCAGTACGGCCCGCCGTACTACCCTGCTGAGCTATGTTACGGTCGCTACTACAGGCCACCCGGCCCGCCCTACCACATGCCGCCACCACAGCCCGATGCACAGGTAACTAACTCTATACCACTTACGATGATGAAGATTCGAATAAAATTAGAATCAAGTTAACGGTAAACGCCTAAAAAAAATATTACTTAATATGATTACAGATTAAATAATACTTGGTGTGCTCTCTGGGAAAGACAAAATTTTACTTTATTTCGTTCGATTGGATTATGTCGATTATCCCATTTGGTTTCTATGAATATACATATTTGTAAGTTGCCCGACTGGGGAAGTACCTCCACCTCACAGAATACCGCAGCCAAATAACAATACCCTTGAGGGTTGTCGTGTTCCTGCGAATGAGTGAGATCACCAGAAAGGATGAATTCGGCAGCGGGGGTGGGTGAGCGCGAACGATATTTCACGTTGTAAGCATTGATATGGCTACGGTAAACGCTTCACATCAGGCGGGCCGTAAGCATGTCTGCAATCAGACTTAGTATAAAAAAAAGAATAAGTGAATTAGGTACCTCACTATAGTAAGGTAAAGCAAGTATTGCCTGATATATGTATATAATTTCCTGGTCTTTACTCCTCCCACACTCTTACTTCCCACACTATGCCGGCGTAATACTATATACTGACGTAGGAAATGATTCACTATGGACATAGACTAATGGACCGGCTACATAGAAAAAATATTGATAGAATGAAAACAGAATTATTTACATAATATATATAAATATTATAAAACTTCTAATCAGAACTTGTGTAGTTTCTGTAAGTACCACTCAATACGCCACTCAATATTATGACAGATAATAGAAAAATAATGATGAAAATATGCGAACTCTATTCTCATATTTTCATCATTATTTTTCTAAAAGGATATGTTTATTATATAAAAGTTCACATATGTTACCTAGTATGTATGCCAGAGAAAGGGTAGTAATTTGAAAGCAAAAGGTTGAGATGTAATAAGGACGTTTAAGGCACAATTTGGGGGCAATTCATACTGCCCACTCACACGTCTACCTACAGCAAATAGTGTATGCCACAAAAATGTCGCTCGCCATATTTTTAATTTGGGCACGTTCACACTGTGCTATATCAACTATATGTATAATCGTTTTTCCTGATTGACATTTTTTTTTACGCATTGCACTAACTACTGGACGGATCTAGCTGAATTGGTCTATAGGTAGCTAAGCGTTAAGGGGCCGTCCATTAATCACGTGAGGTTCTTTTTGCACTTTTAAACACCCCCCCCCCCCCCTCCCCTTGGTGATACTTGGTGAGGTGTAAGTCGTCCCCCCCCCCTAAATCACGTGTATTTTTTGAAGCTACAAATAATCTTAAAATTTTTGGAATATTAATGCAAGTATAAAGCGTGTAATTGTATGTAAACTTCTCTGGAACCACACAATACGTGACCAGTTAGGCTCCAACGTGTGAGGATGAATTTCCTGTCGATCTGTCGATGGCGAGCGGTGCGACACTAGAAGGAGGCCATTATGTCAAATAACTCTTCTGAACAATCACAAAAAATAAATACACGTGATATCTTACAACACCCCCCTCCCGCCTTGTGATATTTCGTGATTTTTACCGAACCCCCTCCCCCCTCTTTGGAGCCTCACGTGATTAATGGACGACCCCTAAGGCGTTAAGAAAGGATGTTTGAAAATTCTCATTAGTAACGGAATATAGTAACGAGACGAGGACCCGCCCACCACACATTTCCACCAATGTGTCTCCTGTATAGCTAGGATTAACAGCGGCGACCATCAAAAAAGGCAATGAACAATGAAGTCCACTGCAGTCCCCGGGAAAAAAACTAAGGTTGCCTTGGAACTCACAACGAATTTAATCAAAAGAAATTAGTACGAGTAGGAATTTTTTGGAATTTGACTTCCCCTCTTGGCAATCTGAGAGACAGCTATATGACAACTCTGGCATGCACGTATCTTATTCAATACTGAGATACGTGCATACGAACTCGGGAGCAAATGCTAAAAGGCGTTAAAGTTGAAAGTTTTTCTGAGTTCACACGACTTGCCGTTCCCACTAGTAAGTACCGAAACCATTGTGTACATTTTATGATGGATCGTTGCCGTTATCTAATTTGCTATATCTATTAGGCTCTCTTGCATACTAGCTGTGCACGCGGTTTTGCTCGCACAATGTACCTATGACCTATACCCGCAATGTCCATCTTAAAAATCCTTTCTAAATATTGGTGAAAGAATGTTTTAAAACGGTTAAGTAGAGTCAAAGATTACCTCTTGTATTCAAACAGGCAAACTTACAAATTTGCAAACTTTCCCTCTATAGTATTGGTGAAGTATACTCGTATATCAATGTAGATAGCGTGACCGCGATAATTAAACTCATAGGGCACGAAAAGCTATACTCTTCGTACGAGTATATATATAGAATAGTATGGTGAAGGCTAAACTGCCCTTTAAGAGTGATTCAAGCGAGCTTGAGTGTCTGGTTGGTTTACTAGGTTCGCTTGCCTGATTTGTTTACAGGGTTAGAGACTCGCAATCCTGTGATATAACCGTAAGATTGGTTCACAGGGGAGCATTAGCTGTAGGTATTGATCGTTGCCATTTCAGAATACTATAGGACGTAACTAGCGCCGCCACCCAATAAAAAACCGGACAAGTGCGAGTCGGACTCGCCCACCTAGGGTTCCGTAGGAACGTAGTATCACTATTAAATTTGATATTTTTCATTATAAATAATAAATAATGAGTCGAAAAAAATAAATAAAATATATTTTGCAATGTGTACATCAAGCCCTTTCAGATGATACCCCATTTGACCTACTAGTTTCAATTTGAAATTTCGACACCCTTTAAAAAATATAGACCCCCTTTTTTTTAAGATCTATTTACAAATGTATAGTTTTGAGATTTATTCCACTTGTAGTCTATAACGATGTTACTTGCCAAATTTCATAGTTCTAGGTCAACGGGAAGTAGTACCCTATAGGTTTTGATTCCCTTGAGTGTGTCGAAATATGCGTTTTTTGCTCAATAAACGGCCGTAACTTTTTTCTACGTAAACTTAGCAGTTTGATTTTTTTACTATCATGGGACCGTAGACCTGAGTATACAGTTCAAATTTCAGCTTGATACCTCCACGCATTCTCGACATAGAAATTCTTGACAGACAGACAGACAGACGAACAACAAAGTGATCTTATAAGGGTTCCGTTTTTCCTTTTGAGGTACGGAACCCTAAAAATAGAGCTAGGCTCCCCTGCCTATAATGTTGTCATTTTATATAAAAAATAGAGCTCGCTAACGATTATATAAACGAAATATAAAGAACACAATCTTTCTCACAAAGATCATGAAATATTTTTGCATCACATATCCAACATTTAAAACGTAAAACAGGAAAGAAATACGCAAAAAAATCGAAAAACGGCCGTATATGGCAATAATCAAAAATACTTTCTCTACATATTAGAAATGCTGGTTAAGTGATGCATTATAGTTTTTTGATGTAATAAAATCACTTGTACTATTTATTCCACTTAATTCAATTTATTTGTACCATCCGGTTTCGCTTTTATCGGGTTCGATAATCCTGTGAAAGCAAAACCGATCGATAAAAATAAATTGAATTAAGAGGTAATTGAAACAAATGATTTTATTACATCAAAATGTTTAAAAAATTCGTAAGTCGTTAGCTTCTATAGGCCTATCCTTCTCCGCATTCGTAGATATGTATGTACTTCTACGAAAGCTCAGTGAGCACCAGTTAGCTCATTTGCATGTGGTTTTGCAGATGGTGGGCGTCGGTAGCGAGCCTTATCCGCCGCAGTACTACAGCTCAGCGCCATGCTACCAGCATTCACCACAAAGGATACCATATATGGGTAATTACGATCACTTACTTTACTACATTGTACTAAACTGTTCAAATTATTGGTAAAATGCCCACTAGGGTTGCCATCCGTATGCTACAAATATGTTTAATAAAATTACTGTTGCCATAGGGATGTCTCGCAAAAAAGAAAATGTAATTCCCAGGCATTTTAGTCCAACCTATGCATATTTTTTTTATGGAATACACTGATAAAATATGTTTTAATTTAATTTGTGTACTGAAGTAGATAAATTGAATCGAGTTGGTTTTGTAATGCTTCTATGTTGGCTCGGTTGTACCTATTCCGTTGAAACATAATATAAAAAGTATATTGTAGATATTTAATTCGATCGAACCTTGCGATACTAGTGATCTAGTCTAGTTCTTCGCGTTTTCCTATTATGTATATTATTTCAATATCTGCCGCCGAGTTTCACTATCGTACAACCCAATGAGCTGCCCTCGGCAGTATTCCCAAATAAATACGACATGGGAACCTTCAAGAACAGACTCAAATTTTCCCTTAAAAGACTGGTAACGGATCTGCGACCCCTTGGTGTTGCTGATTTCTATGGGCGGTGGTGATTAGGTACCTTGCATCAGGTACTTGACCTACTTGATCGCTTGCTCTTATATAAAAAAGAATAATAATAATCAAGTTTAATTAAAGTACACCTGTCACTATTTAATTTCTTGAATCAATTTTACTATGTCTGTGTTAGCGCAGATTGACATAATGTCGATCTGCGCCTACGCCCGTCGTGCGTTAGTACCGATTGTGACAAATTAATATAAACAATGTTTTTATTTTTCTACCGCGATATTTATATGTAACATCGCCCCTACTATGTAGTTTCGCAAGCATTAATATGTACTAAGTTCTCATAATAAGTGAATGTATAATTCTTCTATAAATAAAACCAAAACTTTTTAGTATATTTCGGCCAGTAGGTAATTTAAGTAAATAGCTATGTTAGCTACGTACTCAAATGACTTAAGTTACTGGTGATTAGTATATTGAATCGTTAAGTAATAATGATGCCATTAGATCTATATTTATAAGAGTACTTCGAATTGAGCCATCAGAATATTTCTATCCATAAAACAGTAGCGGGTAGTCCATGGGACTACCCGCTACTGTTTTCAGTCGCAGACTGTTCACCGTGTGGTAGCTTGGAATTACTACTAGGTAGGGTACATGTGACTGAACTATGATCGTTCGTCGTATCGTAAATTTCCTTTTATTAGCTTAATTTATACTTTTTTTTTTCAGAATATCGCCAATGTCCATGCCCACTAAATACGTGTCCAAAAAACGTCCTTATTGGGCCCGCTACTGGTAAAGCCCCTACCGGTGGCGGCCCAGCGGACGTTCCCCCAGCGCTCGCGCCGCCCGGGGCCGCCTTCCGCGGGAAGGCGCGGGCGTGCGCACTTGACGCCGTGCCAGATACGCACGGCAGTGGCAAGGTAAGATACAAAGCAAAATTATTCCTAGAAAATATTTATCTTTTCGGAATGACAATTAATTAAAAAGCGACTCTGGTATAGAGTCAGTAACGTTATGGTAACGTGCAATAGTGCGAACAAACTTTTTTTTTTTGTTAACATTTTGATCACTCGCCGCAATTGAATATAATGAACAATAGTTTTTCATTCAATTTTTTATTGCCTGAGATCGCTTAATTTATTCATTTCACGCTAATATTTGAAGGTGTTTGAAGCTGTTTTATTTTAGTACCAAAATCCCAAAATTTTCCAATTAGCTAAGCAAAAAGTGCTAATAACATAAAGTTTAAGTGAAAATAACATTTTTTTAATGTACTTTATAAGACTAATCGTATTTAATGGTATCAAATGTTTTAAAAGTACCGTTTTGCTAAAAAAAAAAATCTGACTATTTAAACTTAACAGAATAAAATTGATAAGCAAAAATTTTATTTTATTGACATTTAAAAAAATTGCTACAGGTGTTAAGGTATCATTTACATAGATATTTTTATAAATTTTGAAGTTAGGATGCCTGAAACAGCTAAGGGTAAGAAAGTAAAAATTTCAAGAAAATCAAAACCAAATTTTTGCTCAAATAACTTTATAATGATGTCTAAAACAATATCTGAGATTATTTTTAGTTACTGTGTAAAAATAATGAACTTACCCCAACAAAAATACGGCGGCCGCGGTGTACGATAACAAAGAGCTTAACCTTGATCCTTTTGTTACAAATACAAATACAAATAATACAAAATAATTTATTTGCAATAAACAGGGTAACATTTAAACAGATGTTATTGTAAAATACATCACCAGCCTATTTAGCCATTTTATAATAGCATGCAAATTGAATTTAATTTTAATCTAATTAAATATTTGTTTCAATACATTGAAAATTGATAATTTAACATTAAATTTGTCAGTAATCATACATCACCAGTCTATTAATTAAATTATTGTACAATTGCATTCAAATGTCATTGGAAGTAGATTAAACTTAATTATAAATGTAAATAAAATGTAATTGATTAAAAATTTAAACTTTGATTTAGAAGTAATAAATTGCCACTAAATATTCACGTCCAAACTTTTTCTGACATACAATATCAATTTTAATTAGGTGAATTGATTCCTAGTTATTAGTAATGTTTATTATTTAAAAAATCCTGCACAGTGTAAAAACATTTATCCAAAAGCCATTTATTTAAGTTTATTTTGAATCGATTTAATGGCAGTTCACGAATTGTGATAAAGACAACTTCGATCTTATTGCCAAGGCTGCAAAGTTGCTTTTGGAGTTTATAAATTGGTAAGTACATACCTGAGGTGGGTTGAATAGTCATGGACCCTTCGTTGTCTCGTCAGACATTTTTGAATTGAGATCTGTGTTGTGTTTGTGATTGACCGTGTACAGTTATAGTTTTATGCTACTACATTTGTTATAAATTAATTTTGGTCTTAGTTGTGTTGGCAAACCCAACTCTGATTCACCGTGTTTAGTTGTAACTTGTAGCTTTACGCTCCTGCACGTGTTGATTACTCATTTTGTACTATTGAACTACCAGAATTGTGTGTGCGTGTTACTGCCATGGCTGCAAACCAAGAACCGCGCGGAGGCACCCCCTAGCTGTGCTGGAGAGAGGCGGAAAATCCTCTTCGACACCCTCTCAGCCTGGTTGATACCAGACTGACCTTTAAAGGGCGAATCAGGCTTTAACTGACTAATAACCGCCTACCTAACTACTTTTAGCCACGATGGCTTTAAAAGCGCAAACCAAGAACAAGCGGATATTATTTTTATGTATGGCAGAACTGATGGTAACGCAGCTTTGGCCACGACGTTTGTACCAACAACGTTACGCGAACCGCAGGTAAACTAACTTCTAATACTGGCATTAGTTCAATTGCCATTTTGATTTGTAACAAACGTCTCCTATAAATAATTTTTCTAACTTTTCATTTCTGGGTACCTAACGTTCGTGTTTTTTACAACACGTTGCGTAGGTTTTCTGAATCTGGCATGGATCACGCAGAATCCGGAGTGAAGCCGCCAAGGCATATCCCCGACGATTAGGAAGAAATAATTGCAGCCTTTGAAGTTTTTTTTTTAATTGTTGACAACAAGTGTCCGAGTTGTAGCGAGAAACTTGAACTTTTTGATATGGAAAGTGCGGAGTACCATGCACCAGGAAAATAAGTATCCGTTTCACGGTAGAGGCGTGCAATGCTTGGTAGAAAACGATCTTGGGAGAAGGATGCGGTTCTACCGATTGATGCTCAACTGTGATATTGACGACGGATGATTTCTAAAATCGATCCTGCGGACTAATGAGTGAATTTTCATGAGAAGGCAATCGGACGGACATTGATTGGGCCACACTACTAGTTAATTTAAACGGTGACAATTATCTGGATTTTCTGCAAAACCATTTGCCAGCACTCCTGTATGAAGCCGAAGTACCTACCCATACTAAATGCGAACAGGCCAATCGTTTTTCAACAAAATGGATGTCCACCACATTAATGGTCAAGAAACATCTCAACAATTGTTTTCCAGGCAGCTGGATAGGCAGAGATGAGAGGGCCCATCCCACCCACGATCGCCCGACTTGACGCCGGTAGATTTTTTTGTGTGGGGACGGACAAAGGAGCTCGTATACACTAACGAAATATCTACGAAGGAAGAATTACTCCACAGGATTGAATCAGCTTTCACAACACCTGTTTCATAGAACAGGAAATGCAGCTGAAAATCACGACGACGGAAGTGAGAAATCGTTGTCGTAAATACGCAATAACAGAAGCCATTTTGAAAAACAAAATTAAATTTTCAAACTAACTATTTATTTTTTGTAATCCTTAAAAATCGATATTACGGACTTTAACAGGCATCGTAACTTCAAAAATTGTAAAGATATCTAGGTAAATGATACCTTTAATTTTACGTTATTAGCACTTAATGGGAAAATTTTGATATTAAAATCGTAAAAGTTCCCTTAAAAAATCTAACTTTGGTTAGGACAAATATGGCTCAAAATATTCTAGATGGTCAATACTAACACCCCCTTAAGGCTTTGCACCCAACACCCTGTAGATTATTCTTTTCGTTTTGATAGGAAACTCAGTATCTAACCACTTTCTTACATTAAAAGAAAATGCCAAGAATATACATACGATCAATTTATTTCTGTTATATAACATATTTCTATTAACTGTTATTCAGACGACGTAATAACATTATGTAACTATTCTTACTACTATAGGACCCGCCGCTGGAAGCAGAGCCGCCAGCAGCAGCCGACGCGCCGCGTCCTTGTCCCCTGCCAACCATCGGCGGTGCGTCACCCAAACGCGAGCTGTACGACCCGCGCGACAAGCTGCGCCGCGTCGGCGACATGCCGGGTCCGGCCGAGGCGCTGGGCCCGCCGTCGCCCGCGCGCGGCTCGGCGGGCGTGTGCGCGCTGCAACCGCCCCCTGTCGCCCCGCGGCGCGCCCGCCTCGGCAAAGAAATGGCGCGCCGGTCGCTAGCCGGCGATGACACCGGTTCCCTCATTCCCCCGCAACCCTCGCAGCACAGCGACGCTGACGATGACGTCGTCGCAGTCTCCCCGCAAGTCTGTGCACCGATTGATCTCTCGTCCTCAGACGAGAGGTCCACGCCTCTCGTCGATGTCAAGAAGGAAAACGAGGGACCGACGAATGCCTCGTCGAGAAAGACCGACGCGCAAGCGCTGAGGGAGCATAACTGCGCCGCATTGTCAGAAACTCAGGAGCCCCCCGACGCCGCGAAGGCTGTCAAACGCAGATACTCAAGACCAAAGTTGGAAATTGATATGAAAGATACGCAGCTGGAGGACAGTTGCAAAACGAATGGCATCGGAGAGCATGTCAAATTACAAAAAAGGAGAAAGGTTTCCGGGGAACAAACAGATGTCCGACCGGAGACTATTACAAGGGAACCAAAGAAACGAGCATCCCCAGTTAAAAGAAGCCCTAAATCAGCGTTAGTAGAGAAAAGGCCGCTAAAAAGGAAACTGGAAAATACTTCTAATGGTTCAAGGGCCAAAAAATTACAAACAGAATGTATAGACCAAGACCCGAGATTAAAAAATGTAGCCGCGGTAGCCGATGAACCGTTAATTACGAAGCCGAAAACTAAGAGTGCATTGTTGCTAGATAATCTCATCAGGAAGAACAGTATTGACAGAGCCGATGCTAAAGGATATGCCTCTGACACTGAGTTGAATCCTGCAGAATTGTTCCTATCTCCTAACGAAAATATTGCGCAAAATTGTGCTAAGAAAACCTTAAATATCAATAATAATGTTGTAGAAAATAACACCACCGTAAACGTCGTGCGACCGAATACAATAGCGGCCGTGAGTCAACTCATAGAAAAGAAATTAGCATATAAAAATGCGTATAAAGTAGAAAAAATCGATTCCAAGATCATGCACACTAAAGCAGTATTAAAACCACCCACCGTAAAATCGAGTCTTAAAGAGGATCGCAAGGTAACATCGAGTGAAAATAAAGCTAGTGCAATAGTTTCGGCGGACAAAAACGCTACGGTAGTGAGTGCGCCGATAAGCGTCAAAGACGATCAACATGTTGATAGTGTTAAAAACGATAAAAAACCGACGGAACATCTCATAAAATCTTCCAAAATTTTAAATACTCCAAAAACCAAAACGGAGATGAGACTTCCCGATGTCAAGGAAGCTACCGAAGAAGTGAAACAAGCGGCTAAAGACACCGAGATAGTCACGTCGGAGAGATCGGTGGACGTCGCCGAGAAGAAGACGGTAGACATCGCAAAGCCCGAACGAGCGACGAAGCGCTGTAAACTGAGCGTGGAACAGAAGGGAAAGAACGTAGAGAAAGTAGTGAAGTTGCTAGTGTCGAAAAGGCCGGCGATAAAGACTGACGACGCGGTGCTGGTGACGGAGGACGCGTGCGCGTCGCCGATACCGATGGCGGCGGGCGGCAGGCGCGCGCGCCGGCGCCGCTCCGCGCTGGCCCGCCGGCCGCGCCGCGCGCTCGCGCCGCCCGCGCCGCTCGCGCTCGAGCCGCGCCCGCCACCGCGCTGGAGCAACGGCTGGAACTTCGACGGCGAAAACTATATATCGAAGGTTTACCTTAATGTAAGTACCTATACTATTTTTACTCATTGTCTTGATATTTTCTTGGTTTTCAAAAATTTCAAAATCGAATATTTTATCGATACACAAGCCATTTAATGACGCTCAACCTCTGTATGTCCCCGGAACTTAACCTATTTATCTTATTGTTCATATCATCTTGTTTATTATACCTCTTCGATTTATCGTAGAGGTATAATAAATATTTGCTGCTGCTGGAATATACGGATATTCCAGCAGCGAGATGAATAAGTGTTGACGACGTTCATGTCATCATACCTATTTTCGAGTTTATTTTTACAATATCAACCCATCTCAATCCACTGATGACTTAGGTCTCCCTTCAATGGTATGAGTTAGAACGTATACCACTCCACGGCGCTGATGGGAATAAACCATAGAAATATGTTTATTTATATGGGAATTTCATGGCAGTCCCATAGGGGTTAACTACGGCTGCCTTAGAATTCATAATAAGAACCGATAAGAAATTAGTACCAATTACAAAATCTGGGATTTGACAGTGGTCAAACTGCCCAAAGGCTACAGACTTGATTGATTATTGACGATTATTATCATATGATTATAAATTTACTATCGATTATAAACGATTACTATCATACGATATTATCATACGATACGATGACGATTATTATCAAACGATATACATTAAACCGTCAGTTATGTATGATAACTGACGGTTTAATGTATCTTCAATATACACTGGGCCGCAATGAAAGCGGGTCAAAACATCAATTTTTGAAATCGCCTTATATTTTATTTATGGTTTTAATACAATCACCAAAAAGAAATAAAAAGATTTTACTTCTGCCTATATTTGTAAGGAAATAAACTTTAATTCAGTATTTATTTCAAAAACCTAGCTAAATTATTTTGGAAGTGTAAATAAACCTAACCGTAGTCAGCTTACGATCGACGTTATTTGACTTGCGTGCTCAGTTAGACAACAACGCCATTGAGCTGATCGTGGTGTTAATGTAGTATTTATTTGTCCAGAACGACATCCGTCTGGACCGCGTGGCGCGCTGCTGGCCGCGCATGACGCACGCCAGCGGAGACAGCGTGTCCCGCGGCGACTGCGTGCTGCTGCGAGCCTCGCTGGCGCGCGCGCAGCCCTTCGTCGCCAGGGTCGCCAGCCTCTGGGAAAATCCCGACGACGGTCAGTACTATATTACCGATCGCTAAGATAATGATAATAGAAATAGCTTTGCAGAAAAATATGAGATAGTCTTGCAAACGTAGACTGTTCTTCTAGTAGAATGTGAAACACACAGGGTGCGAGGAAATACGACCTTTTCCTTCAAGGGGGTTCTACTAGAAGCCATTTGCGACAAATTAAGATACAGGGTGCCAGGTAATTCGACCTATTCCTTCACAGGGGTTGTATTAGAGGCCATGTCGCAGCGACAAATTAAGTCCAGTTAACTAGAGGCCGAAATTGGATGGTTATTGAGTTAGTCATGTTAATTTTTTTTTTTTCTGAATTGTTACCAAAAATAATTAATTTATGAAAACATTACTTCACTCTAAACATTCAATTGATATTTTTCTGAAAACAAAAAATTAATTACTATCTAAAAAAAATGCCCAAAACACACATAATCTCAGAAATAAATGGACCATGTTTTGCAAAAACGATCCACAATTCAATAATTTTTGAGTTGAATATTCCGAGACACTTGGGAAAAGCAACTTTATGCGTAACAAAATAAGATGAAAATCCAACGACAATTTAATAGAAAAAGCGTTATCAAAATGTGAACAATTTATACTGATTGTGACTGATTAAAGTGAATTTTTTTTTATTAATTACAAAAACGTTTCAAATTGCTTTAACCATCACAATAACCATCCAATTTCGACCCCTAGTTAACTGGACTTTATTTGTCGCAAATGGCCTCTAGTACAACCCCCTTGAAGGAATAGGTCGAATTACCTGGCACCCTGTATAAGACAGGACTCGTAGGGCGAGGTTTCTTATATTGCAAAACCATTGGTCTTTTGACCGCTCGGCAAGAATTTGTGTAATTTGACATCAATTCGCTAGGGAAAATAATGTGATCCTGTAAAAGACGTTTTGTAGAATTAAAATGGCTTACAATAAACACAAATAATAAAATTGTTCCTATAGCCAATATGTATTGTTTATTGATTTCACAATTTGACAAAAGGCTAAAGTTTAAAGGCTTACCTTTTCGTTTTCTTCTATGTATAATTATTATATTACTGCTTTATTTTATGTTACTTATGTAACTTTAGAAGTAAATAGTAATTTAGTTGGTAACATGTAATGGTCGTCCAGGTGAAATGATGGTGTCCCTGGTGTGGTACTACCGGCCGGAGCACACGGAGCATGGGCGGCAGCCGGCCGACGCGCCCGACGAGGTGTTCGCCTCGCGGCACCGTGATGCCAACTCCGTCGCCTGCATCGAGGATAAGTGCTACGTCCTCAGATATAATGAATATTGCCGGTAAATATAAAAAAAATTAACTATTATCTATTTTCTATTAGATACATATATTGGCAAAACTACGTTGTGCTACCAAATAATATAGCCTAATTAGGTAAATGCTACTATTATTACTACTACTACAATTTACTCGTGTTACATAAAAAGTTAAACTTCATTTATTTTATTCTTATATAAATACTCAACTAGGATAGCTTGCTTAACTTCCTTAATCTAATATTATTTTATAGATTCATACCTAGTTTATGTTAGGCTCTAGGACGTTTGGCCATATCTGCCGTAAAGTATTTTTTTCAATTAACAGCTTGTTTTCCACATTTTATGTGAAAATGTGAACAACAATAGTTTTTCTTTATCAATTCAAGAGAACACTATCGAAGCATTATATTATAAACTTTTCGAAATAAGAAATAATACTATTATTTACAAAATTTATATATATAATATTACTATTTAAAAAATTTAGTATCACACATCGCAAATGCCTTCGAATGTTTCTATAAAAAAATAAATCTCTGCAATAAATTTAGTATGTATAGGTATGAACGACGTCATACGTTAGCAGATTTGTCCGTCAAACTGTTATAAATATCAATTTTGTAAACAGTTACAGGAAACGGCTAAAAGCAACGGAGGAGGGCATCAAAATTACGCCTTCGATCGTACCACCGATGCCCGCCAGCGAAATGAGTGCTGCGCTCGAGCCCAACGACACCAAGTTACCACAAAACGTCTCCCCCGAGTTGGTGCTCTTCTGCCGCAAGGTCTACGACTTCCGATCCAAGAAGATATACGTCCCGAACAAATGAAAGCACCGACCGATACGTTCTGGTACTGCTCGTGGGATCGTGCCGATCTTTTTTAAGCCTAAGTGCGCCGAGCTCGGAATAAGAGTTACGTTATAAGTATTATAAAAGGAGTGAACACCAAAGTTACATTACGAGTTAAATACAATATCGGCGGCTCTTCGTGCATGGACTGATGATTCCTCTCGGACTGACACATGGGAATGCTTGTATGGAGACTCGGTAATATCTAATCGTAGTGACACATCCCAACCCCTTAAATTAGTACAAAAATGATGTTCCCCGGTGTGAAACGTAGAATGTGTGACTGGTGGCCATTTTATGTAAGAACTAATTTCTGTTTAGTGATCGCCGATCGATCATTGAGTTGTTTGTGTCGTGATTTTAAAGTAGATATTACTTTCTTGTGAATTTTATAATTGATTTGCTATTCGATTGATTTTAATGAAGAATAATTTGTATCAAACGATGCCTTTTATAATGTGTAAGTAGTTGTAAGAATCGTGAATGGAAAAGATGCATATTTACTTATGTATAGCAATGTGTAATACATTTTGCTTCGGATAAGCTGCGTCCTAGTGCTCCAGTAGAAGCAGCGAAGTGCGTGTGCCGAGAATCTTCTACCCGTTTATTTGTATGACAGGAACGATTATGTTTCGCAGTAATTAAGTTTCTATTTGGCTACGTGAAAAAAGGCATTTATAATTACAATTATTTTTAATTGTTACATTGTTATCGAAGTAGAGTCTATATTAAATTATTCTTTTATTTCATAAGAGTATTAAGTTGTGCAAACGCATAATTTTGAATCATGTGGGGGCTGCGTCTCGTCTGCAGTCATGTTTTTTTTTCTATAATTTAGGTTAAAATGTCTGTATTTTATAGCATTGATATGTTTGACGATTTTTGGTGAAAAGATTCTGATAATAATAGGTAGATTACTTTGCATCACATATGTGAAACGGTTTAGTTAAAGATTTGCTTAGTCAATGTCGGGTTCGTTGTAAGCTTCGCTGATCCCGTAGAAACCCCTATTGTCAAAGTACTCAGCTCATGTGCTTATCAGCGGTAGATTTTTGAACGTTTATATGTATTGAAAGTGTAACAATTATGTATTATTATGATGAAGATAATAAACTTTATACCCTGCCTTCGAAGGAATTGATTTATTGCATTTCGGCCTGTACCTACTGTGAAATTTGTATTCTACTATTTCGATTGTAATCTATATCCGAATAGTTTTTTGGGAAGACTGATTTTGCGAAGGTGGAGCACATAAAGTTACGTTGTCTGTACCCAGTCAATTTGAAAAGTAAACATTTGTGTTTCACATAGTTTTCAACCAACATTTTACACTAATTGAAAAATAACAAAGGGAACATTGTAACATATGTTAAATGTAATATTAGTGCATAGATGTAAACAAAAACACTCGGGTGTTTTGGATGACAAGAGATATATTGTATGACTGTAATAGTGAAATCTCTTTATCACTAGAAACATAATTTTTAAGTAGTGCGAAAAAATACAAAATATATATTTAACGTTAATTCCTGCGAGGAAGAATGTAAAGGGCATTTATACGTTTGCAGTTTGTGTATCTCTTAGTACTTTCTGCCTTCACTATTTCTTACAATGTATCTCTACATTATGTTGTCTGTCTATCGTTTAAAATGTTACATTTTGTTGTAAATACTTATTTGTAGCACTTGCTAAATTGTTATCTTGCCAGTGGGACGCTGTTTAAATAAAGAAAAGATGCGATTAAATTGACATCAGATATTTAAAAACGAATGGTGGAAATAGTTCATAAAAATATTTTTACCTAAGCGCGTGCATACGTTTTTCCAACAATTTTAATTTGTTTATATTTATTAGTAATATGCAATAATTTTTTTGACACGCAATCGTCTTTAGGGTGAGGTCAAATTAATGTAATTTTGTGACTAGTTAAATAAACGACTCACAGTTAACAAAATGAAGTTCGTTTACTCACTCTAAGCGTGAGAATTTATCAAACTTAGTTACCGTTATGTTTATTGGAACTATTATAAACTTAAAACTATTTTAAGGATAAATGTAAAATCAAATCGTATTTTTTTTAATTGACCTGACAATCGAAGTGAATATAGAATCAATGTATGTTTGGATAAGTGCCTGCATGTGCCGGCGAAAATATTTAATTAAAAATAATAATTAACCATTGACACAGGTAGTTTAAGAAACTATCCGTCATAATATAAGTATTTTTTAAATACGACGATTGTAAATTGTACTATGAAATTACGTATCATCACAAATCAAGGAATTTAAATGTACCCAATCTAAGTAGATACATATAAATTCCTTGTGAGAAATAATCTCACTGGCGTCTATTCCAAAGCTTGAGTTTTCTATGTCTTACTTCTTTTCAATTTGCTTGATGCCAAAAAATTTGCAGCAAAATTTATAATTCTGTACCATTTCCCTTCTATTTAGGTTACACGAGTGGTGATGGGATCTGCACTAGATTCATGTTAGATTTTTTTTTTATATTGTAATTCACCACTCTACCTAGTATCTAGGTAACAAGAATCTCTCCTATAATAACAAAATATTATTGTACTGGGTAGGTATTATTGATTTCACTTGAGCGCATTTTATTTGTGTATAGAAAACATTTTTTTATAGTTAAAAATCATTTAATAATTTCAAAAAACATTTTTCGTCTCCTATCCCATTGAAGGCGGCCATTTTTATTTTGACCAATTTTATTTTGATGTTATTATCAAAATTGAAAATAAACATTGCTGTTATTCCAAGGGAAGAGGAGCTGAACAAGGTAATGATTTTTCGACAAAAAATGTTTACTATTCGCCCATAAAATAGCGAGCAGGTAACGACAGACACCCTGTATAATGAGTATATTTGCCAAGCATTTCATTATTCGTTCGGCAAATAAAAAAAAATCATAACTATCTTCAGTATTACAGAGAAATTGTAATATTAATTATAATGTAGGTACGAAGAGTATTTTATCTGTTGGCGTTGTACCTTCCTACCACTGTTGTAATTTCTTGACATAGTGCTATTAATTAAATATTTAGGTGATAAAAAAATGTATAATACCATACGCTGCAATTAATCAGACGAGTTGGAAACTAGACAAACAAGTATTTCTTGATGAAATACAAATAATAACACTTTATGAAGTGTTTCCATTGTAATAATGATCAAAGATTTACTATAAATAATTTAGATATGTATGTACACCAAAATATATTGTCAGTTTCACAACGTGCTGGATTTATTTGCTCAGTAAGCCATTTTTGAGAAATCCTTTTATATACAAGAGCCATTTGGCACACATTTATGATCGCAAGAATCAATTTAACGCGCAGTTCTTAAACATACTTACATGAATCATTTCTCTCTGTGGTCGCTCTCTTACTACTGAAGACCGTGTGTCCTTTTAGTTCTTCGCTCGCCTGTCTCCATTACCTACTGTCGGTTAGTGGCTTGATGGCTTCCAAGTGAAATGGACGCGACATCCATAGATGGATGGATCATCAGTTTACCTGCATATCATGTGCGAATGAAAGGATTACGACCTGATTCTGCAAATATACCTCAGCATTACATTACAGACAAGTTTTCTAAAATATATTTCAAACATCCCAAATATTGGGCTCTTACTAGTAGTTTTCTACTAGTAAGAGCCATGTTTTTTTTTAAAGAAGCTAAAAGGGGACGACTTCATGAGTCTATAGGTATCATCCCCCCTTTCTTGTTCATAGATCCGAAAAATTGACATGGTAACCTCCTCCATAAGAAACATATTTATAAAAACGCAGAGAAATTATTGACCCCAAATGATTTATCTTGACCTCAGATTGCACACGTCGAGTTGATTTTATCGGCGTAACTCTGAAACTGAAGTATTTGTCGATGTTTTTACAACTTTCTAAGTTCAAGCAGACTTGTTTTAACAAACTGTGTGGATTACGTCACCACTTTTACTCATTATTAATTAATTATAGAATTAATGAGTAAATTCCATAATAATACTATTACTATAAGTGAGCTCCCTTGCTTGTAGGTGGATTGTTTTAAAGAATGTTACCTGGATATCAGATGCAACCTTCTTATAGTCAATGATTTTTAGAATTAGGTTTACTAATAAGAAAAAAAAATACCTACCTTGTTTTTATTATTTATTTTGTTTCAATTGAAATTATATAGGTATATTTTTATTATTGTAACCTACATAGTTATGTTGGCTGTAATTTAAATTGATGTAATTAATATATGTATTTTTATTTCTAACTGTATTTTATTTACATTAAGGCTAAGCCCTCCTCCGCCAATCCGCAGTTAAGCAGCGTGGTGGTGGTGCTCTAAAACCCCTACAATAGGCAATTGAGGACAAATAGTTTTTATAATGTCTGTTTTAAAATTATAAACACTATTTATCAGTAACCTAAAATGCACGAAACTAGAACAATCTGCGATATTAAAATTTTAAACTTTTCCGACGTGATTTATCGGTGATCCACGTTTAGTGAGAAATTCCATTTTAAAGGGATGTACTTGTTTAAAAAATATATTACCGTTGAAAAAACAATAATAAATACTGCAAGTTTTGTTACGGCACTAGCTACATAAATTAAATAATTTAACATAGCTATCGTACAAATTTCTAATTTATTGCATATACAATGGGAAGGTGTGACGTGGTGGCCTTTTGTATGTGGCGGTTTCAGGACAGTCCAAAATTGTGATTTTCAAGTCGTATCTCGAGAAGTTTTTGTGCTAGAGAAGTAACTCTTCCGTCCTTACATAACAAATCGAAAAAAAGGTTCACAAGCTTATACCTACACGTGCCCCAGCAAAGGGACAAATAAGGGTCGACAACAACAACCACTCCATCATTTTTTCATTGGCAATTTAATGTTTCAGAGGTAAAATAATAGGCAAGAAATAAATTTAGCTCCGAAAACTTTTACGCGAGAAATAATATTTGCGAAATTTGTTTGAGCATGCACGAAGCTGACAGCTTTCTGTTTCATACCTTTAGTAGGTAGGTGGGACTATTTTCATTGGCCTTTGAACTAGGACAAACACAAAATTATGATTGACTAACACTAGCAATGCTAGCATGTCTCTTTTTCGATTTTTACGCCTGATGGCCGTCGTTCAGAACCGTCGATTCTGAAAACAGGGAATATATAAAAGTCTTAACTTCGTGAGTGTATGGAGAAGTTAACGGTCAAAACTCATAACCAGTCCAACTACTTTTGACTGCTAAAAATCTGTCAAAAATAGTTTTGACTACCCGCAACTCCGCCAACCCACAGTTGAGCAGCGTGGTGGAGTATGCTCTAAACCCCTTCGATTGAGGGAAGGCCTGTATCCCAGCAGTGGTATGTATAAGCTTCTCCTCATATGTGCGTAGCATTCTTGAGTACTGCTCAGAGATATGGAATCCGCAATATGACGTTTATATCAATAGAGTCAATTCAACGTAAGTTCATGAGATTTTTGCAGTATAAGTGCAATAGCTTTCAAAGCAATTATGAAGCGAGGTGTAAGAAACAACATACACTGCCTCTTGTGCTGAGACGAAAAATTGCCGACATATCAATTTTAGTAAAAATCGCACAATCTAAAATAGACTCTCCTGAACTTCTTTCGTTAATAAATCTTCGAGTTCCAAACCGTTTTCACGTTAGACGACCTACTACTTTCCGTATTCCTTTCTGTTCCACGAATTATCGATACAACTCGTTTTTTGAACTCGCTAGATCTGCAAATAGCTACAATGAAATGGTTGACGATTCCGAGTTAGATCTTTTTAATAGCAAACCATTTAATTTCAAAAATATTCTAACTAAAGCGTGGTTTGATGCGATTCCATAGCTGGTTGTGTGTTCTATGTCTTGTGATTTGTTTTTTTTTTACGATCTATTTATCTTAAATAATAACTTTCCCACTGAAATAATAGAATTTACATTGTATTAATACGTAGGTATGCATTCTGCTAAAATGTTTTTTTTTTAAGGCACAAAAACATACAAGTTTTATTAGATGTTAAATGCGAAAACTTTGTAAATGTGTATCTATTGCTTTGTAACCAGTAACTAATGTTGTGTATATACATTACTGTTATGTTTTCTAAATAAATAAAAAATAAATAAAAATAAGGGTTGACGATGAGTTTTTACTAAGGGCGTTAGTCAAAACCACTTTTAACTGATTTATGTAGTCAAAAGTATTTTTGACTGAGGACGCTTGTCAAAACCACTTAACTGTGGAGATAAGCGTTCATGTTGGCTGAAAAAGTCATCGGTTCCCTTGGATGGGAACCCATAACATATACATTATCACTTTGATAGAAATCTAAGACACCTGAAAAATAAATAAGTATAAACACAATTTAACAGTAAATATCGATTTATTTAATGACGAATACACCACAAAGCAATAGTATACAATATCCAATTCCAAATAACTTACATTTTTTTTTGAATTGGTAAATATTATCAAAAGGGGCATTCACACTACACTTTAGTATCATTATATCTAGGTATATAGAAAGAACCCTTACAGAACCAGTCGAGTTTACAAACCCGCTTGCTTGTGCCACACTTGTGCCTTCAATGTTACTGTAGAGCAGGCTTTCCCGACCTTTATTTCGCCGACCATCCCCGAACTAAAAATAATATTTTGATGCCTCCCTTAAAAGTCAACATAAAAAAGAAACACACATTGTTTTGACAGAAAAAATTACAACACGCATTTTTTTTATGAGTGATAGATGGATGCAAGCGGGACGGTGCGGTGGTGGGGCGGGGGTTTGCGTCACACTTTTGAATGGCATTGCGGAACATTTGTTAAGTTTAAAACAACTTGTTACGTTTTCTACATCGATGGTTATGTAGAAAAAGTAACAAGTTCTAGAGGATGAGGACTGCTGATACTCAAAATTATTTTATTTGTCACCGTCTTTCTTTATTCATCAAGTGGTAAAGTAAACTTGCTTGCTTGAAACTATATAAATAGGTTCCTACTTGTTAAAACCTTGGTTTTTCTAGCATTACTAAAAACTTAACATTTCGTCTAGAACCACTGAACATAAAAACAAAAGAGGGCAGCAAACAAGAATGTGAGTCAACTGATGGTATGTTATCACCACAGCTCATAGACATCAGTAACACGAAAAGGTTCCGTTACCAGCCTTATTAGGGAAATGTAGTCTCTTATCTTGAAAACTTCCGAACCATTGTAAACAAACCACTTAGAACTCTCCTTTTGATAGCAGATTAAAAATACGGTAACACTGTTAAGTACATACATAGGTATAATATGTTATTGCTAAAAATAACAGCCCCCTTACCACCATCTCTTATTGCGATTCAATAACTGAATAGATTGCTTATTCATACCAATGAATAAGCGACTCTATTGCAAATGAAATAGAGTCGCTTATTCATTGGTATGAATAAGCAATCTATTCAATTATTGAATCGCAATTAGAGATGGTGGTAAGGGGGCAGATATTAACTATAACATCGCTATGATAATACAATGTATCTCAGCATATTGACAATCAACCAAAAAAACACAATCAATATTTGTAGGCACAGTATTTAGCCGAAAGTAGCCTGGTGTTTCATTCCTAAAATACCTTTGTTCATATTCAAGACATATTTTATGATAACAATATCAATATTAATACTGAAATTAGTATGCCAGAATAATGACATAGTATAAATAGAGAAGTAAGGTAACTTCATACAAACGCACCGAGCGCGGTTTGTATGTGAGCGCGCCCGTACGTATGGCCGTCGCACGCACACAGTGACAACATTTATAGGAGTTATATGGAGCGCCAGTCGGGGTCGGAGCTGCGCCGTACGCAAAACCGCGCAAGATTCTCGCCTGCGCTGACGTTCGTTAATAATTTGAACATTTAGGTACCTACCTACGTCGTATATAACTACAAATTCGTTAAAGATGGCTACAAAGTCGACTAGCCATAAAAAACATTGCAGTGTTCATGGATGTCTCAATAACAATTTGTCGGATACCCTAACCATTCGGCCACCGACACTCCTAATAATCACATGATAAGTGTGTAAATTAAAAAGTATTAAAAATAGTTTAGTGTAAAAAATAACATATAATAGGTACTTAACAAAAATATATTTTCATAATAATTTAGATTATTTGAATAAATATTATGATTCAGTAAAGCTACGTTTTAATTAATCCTATTCCTATTTAGACCGTAATTTTTCAAATCACTAAACAGATAACCTGAAGTAGGTTTTATCAAATGGTAGGAGTCCGCCTGGGTGAGGACCACTGCCTTATCTATTTCTACCGCGAAGCAACAATGCTTGCATTGTTGTGTTTTGTGTTCCGGTTTGAAGGACAACGCACCTGCGATTTTGCATATTTGTTGCCAACAGCTTGAATGCGTGAATCGTGGATGTTATGGGCGACAGTTACCGCTCACCATCAGGTGGGCTGTCTGCTCGTTTGTCACTGAGTAAGCATACATTAAAATGTAGGTAATGAAAAAATTGCAGTCACTCCTGGTGTATGTACAAAAATAATTATTTTTAGATTACCACACCCAAAGGGTAAAAACGGGACCCTATTACTAAGACTCCGGTGTCCGTCTGTCTGTCCGTCTGTCACCAAGGGCTGTAGGTATCTCATGAACCGTGGTAGCTAGACAGTTAAAATTTTCACAAATGATGTATTTCTGTTGGCGCTATAACAACAAATAATAAAAACAGAATAAAATAAATATTTAAGGGGGGCTCCCATACAACAAACGTGATTGTGTGTCGTTTTTGGCACAGAACCCTTCGTGACCGAGTCTGACTCGCACTTGGCCGGCTTTTTGTTACAGATCCCTAACACTTGCCCTACTTAATTTTGTATTTTGTACCTTACTTAATTTTGTATAATAGAGATTATATAATAGAGACTAAGTATTTTTGACGGTTGAATAAACTATTAAGCGACAGCCCTACGTGTTTAGGCTATTATCTCCCGCTCGGGGCTTGAGTTCTCCTACTTCTCTATTTTTATTATGATAATGATGTATATATGTACTTACAGTCTTACTTATGCTTTATAGGTATACCTATATAGGGTCAATACATGAACTTGTAAAAAGATGAACGCATCGTTGCTTGGTAACAAAACAAATTAGGCGATTTTTTTTTTGTGTGTGCGCGTGTTATTTACTTTAATTTCTCGATGTTAAGATGCTGAATAGCATCAACTGTCAATAATGAGTGACAGTCAGTTAATATAAAAAAAAAAAATTAAAAGTCCATGATTCAAACCAATTTTTAGGACAATATATAACTTCTTTATTTCAGATCTCAGCTTTGGAATTGAAATGTCGATGACAAAACTAACACTTTTGTATTTGTATGTGCTACACTGTATTTTAAGACTATCTAATACACCACTAATAATATGCTATGGCTACAGACAGGCACCTAGCGAGCCGTAGAACGAGTTTCCACGTTGTATGTGCAGCATATATCGCACAAAGTCTTATCAGTAATGTCATATGCGAGAAAAATAATAATAGAGTTCATGTAGGGTTGGACGATTCAATGGCCTTTACTAAAGGTATAAATAAGAAACAATATCGAAAATTACACTAAATTTATGTATAACTAATTAACAAATTACTCACATATTCGGGGAACTCAGATTATAAGACATGGTAATTCACTACTCGATGAAAAAAGTAATTAATTCATTGGACTGATTCACTCGAAAACTAAATGGTTCCAGAGACAATTCAGTCCATAAGCCCACGTAACTACCTGCGTCTTAAAATACGAATTATATATAATCAAATATGGAACCTATTACGCCGGCTCCGGCGCGGTGTCCTTAGTCTTAGTCTCGGGAATCATTACATTGAATCACCTACCTACAACTTAATGATTGACAAAACTTAAGCCAGGCTGGAATCCGTTACGGAATCCAAAAAGTTAATTATGAGTAGTTCACAGTACCTACCTACGCTCACAATTCCATCCAAATCCCCTATTCATCCTTTTACAATGACATGCTGATATTTTTAGATTATGATTAAATTCAGATCAACCTGTATTGAGAACGCACGTCCTTCCATACATTTCTATGGGGCGAATTCGTACACGGAATCCAGAATGCAGTTTCTGAATTCCATGGACGGATTCCGGCTGGATAAGGCCGTCATTACTCTACTGTGCCCTTGTCCCTTACCCCTCTTGCTTAGTTGGTTTACTGGGCGAGAGACTCTCAATCCAGTGATATGAGTGGAAGGTCGGTGTATGAGGGCGCATTAGCTGAAGACATAGGGCATTGCCCCTTAACCCACCTGACCCTCTTATATCTCGATCCCCATAAAATATGGCATTATTTGTTTCCACTCGACCCTTAACTGGAATCAAACTGTACGAAAATAAAGTAACTTGAAAATCGTTAGGTGAATTAGTTAATTCTAGGCAGTAATCAGAATGAATGAATAACTTCAGATAAGACTAACCAGATTACTATAAGCGTGTATACATGGAGTATAACATCTATACACATCGATTCGTGAAGCAGAGCTTCCCTGTCGAGACGCACCAAGGCAACGCAAGTCGAACGGGCCCCGCCCCTTGAGGAGTAGTTACGTGAAAAATTTCTATGAAATAAAAATTGGCATATATAGTATATCAAATAGTTACAGAATGTCTTTATTTTTGTCCTAGACCAGGCCGATAGGCAGGTGCCTCTATGGATAATATGGGCCCTGTCATCAAACACACTTCAGTATTCTCAGACCACAAATAAAAATGCACTTTATCGTTTTGGGACAAGGCAAATTTTTGGGAAATGTTCACATATTTTAGTATGTTTTACCGCTCATATCATTTTGATGCTGACTGTACACCGGTCTTCAAATATTTAGATACTGTTGTACTCACTTTAAAATAATCGTACTGGCGAGCGTGGGAACTTCCGTCAAGAAAATCCACTGCCTAGACTTCATCAAATAAGAAATATTTATGGCGTCAGAGCGACAGAGCTAATCAAATAGTATGTTGAAATGGTAAACAACCATAAAGAAGTACTAGTGCATATCTGAAAATAAATACAATTCACTATTTACTTTTAGATAATATGAAACACAACCGTTACGCATGCGCATAAAAAAGTTAAAAAGAGCATCTCCTCTGGCGCCCTAGTCTATTTATGGAATGCATGGTAAATACAGTCAGCATCAAAAGATGGATAGTTTTGGTTTTTAAAAAATATAATAACATCTAAACTTTAATACATCTGTATGTATACTTCTGTTAATTAGTGATTAAAATTTAATGAAAATAAAGCCCAAAAATTATTATATTAAAAAAAAAAACATGGCTCACTTTTAAATAACAATCACGTTATAATTACATAGGGGTATATTTTGTGATGAAGGAATGTTTGACATTATTATACAAACATTTTTAGTTTATGCCAGTACATACATCGTCATGGTATTGAACACAAATATCGACCTATCGTAGCTGTTATATTAACAATTCATTAAATTCTCTATTACTTAATTTCACAATACTGTTTAATAGTTTCTACTATTTTCGACAATTCTCACTGCACATTTTTGAATATATCTAATAAATACACCAATAGATAAAATTACAATAACATCATTGTATGTAATTAGTAGTCACATGTAGGCCTTTTAACATTCTTAATATTGTTTGTATGCTTGCTTATAATAAACTACAGAACATAACTACTTTTCCTTGTCTATCTATTGGTAAGTAAATCTATAGACACTTGAAATAATCACATATAAAGGCAAATAGACACTACACATTGGCATTGGACTCAAAATAATATCATAAAACTTTAGTTTTAAACAGTATACAATCAACAAATTATTTTATTTTCTCTTCTATTAATCCGAAGCTCTTACTCTCACATGTAATTATTGCTGAGTTTATAATTGTGTCAAAGCAACAGAGAATGTAGAATTAATTGGAATTTATAATGAAATAGGAATTTCATAAAACATTACTTTATGTAAAAACAGAAATGTCTCATACAAAATTATCTATTTGAATTAAAATATACATCACTGTATTTAATTTCAAATTAAAATTTCACAATTATCATTACATTAATCTTGTGTTACAATCAAAAATAAAACGGTCAGTTACAAAATCTTGTTAGAAATAAATTAAAATACAAGAGTACCTTTATCATATATCATCAAAAAATTTTAAAGATTTTTTTGTCATTCATCTAACATTTTAATTCTGTACAGAACAAACTGTTATACTAAATATTATTTTTTATGAATACAAACAAGTAATATAGACTAAAATAAAATCTCATGTTTACTGAAAAATAAACTAAATAAATTGCCTAAAACTGTCTCTTGTACATACTTAAGTACCTAGCAGCTTTAGTTCCATATAGCAATACATTGAACAGTAAACAATATGTTGGATTCCATTTTTGGAAACAAAATATGGCCATTTTCTAGAAACATCCAGACAAATCAGAAATTACAACAGCTATTTGTTTTGCGCGCAGTCTTGTAAAATGCTTTACTGTGCATCGACAGGCTATTGGACTTTTCAACTAAATCATCTAACTTCTCGCCTCTCTCCAACACAGCCTTTATGGTGTCATGTAAGATAATCTTTGTTTCATCTAAATCATGTTGTATCTTTGTCAAAGCATCAGCTTCTCTGGGATTCTGGTATTTGGCCAAATATTGTGGCAGAACGTGAAAGTCCACTGTGGTCTCATTTGCTGCAGCCCAAGTGGTAGCAGGTACCATCGCTGTAAAATCATCTAGTATCTTCGTAATCAGAGTGTGAGCCACTCTATTTGGATACTCATGATCCGATATCAATATCCCTGCTAAGTTATCAGCCCGCACATATACCTGCAACATGTACTCCCCTTCCTTAACAGACTGTCTAGATGCTTGCTGAGTTCTCTCGACCATGGTTCTACTGACAAATGTCATGAACTCCTGAACAGAACCTCTTTGGAAAAAACTGAAGCTCTGTAAATCATATGCAGACTTCAGGATTGAAGCACTGTTAACTCCCTTGTAGAGAACCAAAAGAGCATATACTTTCACCATGTTTTCACTTTACAAATCTCTTTCAGACGTGAATTACCTGTGAAAAGATAATTTTATAAATGATAAAAGATCAAATAGGTACAATACAAATTGTGTCACCGCATTTAGTAGGCTATGATGAGTGTGGTTAGTATGTAATATATTTCTGAAGTAACACTTCTATATGCACGTTTCACTTAGGGAGTAAGCTGGTGAATGTGTGACCAGAGCGTTACAGAAACGGCGAACGGAAGTTGAGAAGGAGATATAAGTTACTAGAGCTAAAGAAGTTTTACTTCAGTTGTTTGGTCTAAACACATTCGTTTTTTTTATACTATGTCGGGTGGCAGACTAACATGAGCCTATAGACCCTTCAACAACGCTCACACACAACCCCGCTGCATCGCAGCAAAAACTTCCGGCAGTGACCTCACTAACTCGCAACACAACAACCCTCTAGGCCTCTAGGTTGTTATTTGGCTAGGTTCTTTGCAAGGTGGACGTACTTTTCCAGGCGGGCAACTTATTACGCTGTGCCCTACCGCTACACTAGTAATATAATTTATAAAATAAAATATCTCGAGTGTCTTTGACTTGAACATTATAAATGTTAACAAAAAGAATTATGCTACTATACGTAAAAGTGAAAGCATTATGCAAAGGATAGAAGTTTGTCACCTGAGTGTTGCTGAGGTGTTAATATTCATGACACTTGACTTGAAAACGTAGTCAGTTTTCCATATGATAAACACATTAAACTTCAAAGAATAATTTCTATCACAAAACAATTGTATTTCATTAGATCTAAATTCGCTTATGCTTTACGTCATCTCAAATGATACGTCAAAGAAATCAAATGAAATGACTGACTGACTGACAGACAAAGCAAAGACCAGTGTTACCGTTCACAAATTCAGAAATGTAAATGACAAGGAAATTAGTTACACCATGAAAAATATTTATGTTTGCCGTAAAATAAAACAGTACAAATTATTAGAAATATTATTGTATAGTCAGGCAGGCTTGTATCACTCCGCACGTGATCAGCCTTTATGAAAATACCAATGATAAATGTTGAACTAAGTACTTTTTCCAAAACATTCTGTAATACATTATTTCGATGTTCTACAGAATGTTTCGAAAAAAGTACTAGCTGGAGGAGACCCAACTTTAGTATTTTTCATGGTAGAATAAGGTCTGTTGTCTGGTAGGTTTTAGTAGATTTTTGGGCGGAGTGGGATTAATGCAAAGATCGATCTTTGGTTTTATGTTTTAGTACATTTCCGAATTTGAGAATGGCAACACTGGCGCTATAAACATAGTTTCGAGCAAAGATATTGAATGTACCTGTACAGGTACATTCAATATCTTTGGTTTCGAGAGCAACAGAAATTAAAAAACCGCACATTCTGGTGACCCACATCACACATGCTCGTTTGCCCCTCTCATACCTAGGGATGTAAAGCGGTAAAATTACCGTGGTAAAATACGGTAAAATACCATATTTTACGTCATTTTCCGACATTTTACGTAAAATACGGTAACTTTCGGTAAAAAACGAATATTACACTCAATCACACACTTTCGTATATCTGAGTGACTTAGATAAACGAAACTGTGTCCATAAATTACCATTTGCAAATGATATCGAAAATAAAACTTGAATTTGTAGTACTTATGTAAGTTTAATGGTCTTACAGTACAATATTGGTGATATAATCATTACATAGAAATTAATCAATAAATATTTTCTATTTATTGATTAGTAGTATGTAATAAGCAACATAACCACAAGGAATCTTATTTATGTATAAGTCTGTAGGCAGCGGTAACCTTACCATCAGGCGGGCCGTCTGGTTGTTTTCCACCATAGTGGTAGACATAAAATAAAAAGACTGAGTTACAATGTTACATTATAGGATCCACTGATTCGTCTTCTGTGTCTGATTGTTCGTCATCAGTGTCAAAGTCAAACATATCCATTTCAACAGGTTCTGTTTGAGTGTATTTTCAATTAGCTCGAATCATTATTATTTTGTTTATTTTGTCGTCAGTCAAACGGTTTCTAAGTTAGTGGATCCCTACGCGGGCGGCGGCATCGTCCCACTTCAAAGTCGATGCGCTATTAAATAGAAATAGTAATACCACAGATTACATAATAGTTACTACGTAACAGATACTTCACTCAGTAGAAAATTTCCAATACCTACTGCTATAATAGCCTACTCCGTCGCGTCAGCAACCGCCGCATGCTAAAATGTGCCTAAATGCTCAAGCGTACAGTTGTGATTGCTTCGCACCGCGCGATCCCACAGCAATCGCAAGGCCTGAATTTGGTCCGCAAACGGCCCGAGACCGCTAGGCCGGGCGGTAGGTAACTATAGCGCGCAAGTACATGGAGTGACGGAGGCCTGGTAATACTGTGGTAGTACGCCGGTATTTTACAAGACTTTTGGGGAAAATTACGTAATTTTGCAATCCTAGGGCGCTTACATTCTATTTCGCAACAATATGCACGTGGCATTTCAACAAATAAAAATTTTAAACATGGCAGTTACGTAACAAATTTTACCGTAATTTACCAGCGATTTTGATAAAATTACGTAATTTTACAACCCTACTCATACCTCAAAAAAAAGTCGCAACCGCTGTTACCGTTTTCAGTAGTTTTACTACTATTTTGGTAGATTTAGAGGAATCTAGCGGGTTGTTTAATATGTTCAAGAAATTTAGTACCTTTTAGTCACAGACATACAATATAGTAAGCAGACGTATCATAAAATATATTAGTGTGAGTTGATCTTTCCGTTTCGCACGCTCTTGGGGGTTAGTGAATGTTGCTATCCCGTTTTTACACGTATACCAACACTGTACATGATTAGTTAAAAAACTAGCGTGCGTCATTTTTGTTTTAACGGTCGCCATTTTGATATGATGCCGTTATGTACTTGTCATTGTTACAAGGACGTATTTAGGAACTTGTACATTATTTTTATTCATTGTGCAAGATAAAAAAAAAAGCTAATACTTTATACCAACTCTTTCACGGTTAAGGCGGCAATGCTATGGAATTCACTTCCCACCTATGTGAGAATGGCAATTTCTGTGGACTCCTTTAAAGCTCGTATTGACAAGTTCTTGGACGTGTGACATTGAGCTTATGATATATATGTGTATGTATATATATGTTTGTTTATGTGTATATGTACAGTGTAATATAAGTGAATTTGTATTGTATGTGCATATGTATTTGTGTACGTGTATATGTGTGTATATTACTATATAATAGGTAGGGGAAAAAGTCTTTTCGCATTATAGTATGTATGAACTTGTAATAAAATCTCTTTGGTTATACCATTTGTATCTGACAGGTTTTGATATCTTTAAAAAGTTTAAATTTTAAAAAAGATAATTCCAAATTCAAATTAGGTAAATGTGTGATTTTCATTTGTTTTTTTTACTGTCAAGATGAGTGAATCTAATGAAGAAATTCGATACATTTTAAAATTTTATTACAAAAAAGGTAAAAATTCAACGCAAGCTGCGAAAAAAATTTGTGACGTTTATGGACCTAGTGCAGTGTCTGTGAGAGTAGCACAAATTTGGTTTAAGCGTTTTCAATCAGGAAATTTTGATGTGAAAGATGCACGTCGCTGTGGTCGCCCTGTTACGGATAAAATGGATGCCATTTTTGAAAAAGTGGAGCAAGATCGGCATATCAGTAGTTACGACGTAGCTGAAGAATTAGGAATTGACCACAAAACAGTTTTGGCGCATTTGAAAAAAGCTGGGTACACTAAAAAGCTCGATATTTGGGTGCCTCACGATCTCACTGAAAGAAACCTAATGAACCGTGTACTCATTTGCGATTCTTTACTACGACTTAATGAAAGCGAACCGTTTTCGAAGAAGCTTATAACTGGTGATGAAAAGTGGATCACGTACGACAAGAACGTGCGAAAAAAGTCGTAGTCAAAGGCCGGTCAGGCTTCACAGACTCTGGCAAAACCCGGGTTAACCCGCAACAAGGTGATACTGTGTGTATGGTGGGATTGGAAGGGCATTATTCATTATGAGCTGTTACCGCCAGGCAGGACTATCGATTCTGAACTCTACTGTGAACAACTGATGAGATTAAAGCAAAAAGTTGAGAGAAAGCGGCCGGAATTAATTAACAGAAGGGGTGTGATTTTTCATCATGATAACGCTAGACCTCACACATCTTTAGCCACTCAGCAAAAATTAAGAGAGTTTGACTGGGAGGTGTTAATGCATCCGCCGTATAGTCCTGACCTTGCACCTTCTGATTTCCACCTGTTTCCGTCTCTTCAGCATTCTTTAGGCAATGTCAGGTTAACATAACGAGAAGACTGCCAGAACCACTTGTCGCGGTTTTTTGAACAGAAGTCCCAAAATTTATATAGTAATGGGATCATGTCTATACCTACAAGATGGCAAAAAGTTATCGAACAAAATGGCACCTACATACTTTAGTTAAATGTAAATAAACTTTATTAAAAAATGTTTTGAATTTTCATATAAAATACGAAAAGACTTTTTCCCCAACCTAATATAAAGGCATTTTAGACTGAGTACTCATTATTGTTGTTTGATTTATCTATACTTACTTGCTGTATTTATTGCTACTTCTTCCCTTTTATAATATTTTCTCTTATGTATTCTTTATATCTGAAGGCCCTCGCCACTCTAAAGTTTATATCCAACACTCAAAGGTTGGCTGGTAGAGATCTCATATAGAGATAAGCCCGCCTTTGTACATCTGTATTTTAAGTGTTTTATATGTAAATATACTTATGCTTATTATGTACAATAAAGATAATACAAACAAACAAACAAACAAATTAAATACTAACAATAAACTGTGTGTGGAAAACAGTGATTCAACAGTTAAATAAGTAAAAAGTATTTTTTTAAATCCTGGCTGAATAATTAAAAAAATACATTAATGGTCATTGATAATAACTATAAAATAAGGCTATTAATAGTTAATGATTATAACTGTAGACAGATTCAATATTAATCAGCGCTATAGCCTTATAAATTAGCTTAATAAACCTTATAGTGAAAGAGCTAGAATTCATCTCCTGTATTCTGAGTGGATTCACAACAATTAAATAGTTCTATGTATTATTCGTAATAGATTACAAGTTGTGATAATAGGAATACTACACTATTGCATTAGGATATTCCTATAATGATCGATGTGCGATTTGATACAATGCAATATTTGTTTTAGATTTCGCTTTTTTGTGAATATGTTTTTCGTGATTAGTAACTCCGTCCCTGTATTTGCGGTTGTGTGTGTGGTAATTATGTGTGTTTGTTTTGGCGTGCATTCAATCTTCTAATGTTACGTCTGCTTACTATAATCAAACCCCGGCCACTCCATACAAAAATGGCGCTTTTGCATGTAGTAACCAAATGACGTCTGTACACGTGTCTATGTTTGAGTGACGTTCTCTAGGGCTGACATTATTCAATTATTAGTCGGACATGTAAGGGGGTGTAAGTGGTTCATCAACATCTTTGAACCAAAGTCAATATTACCTGCACGGGGTACACCCTGCTGACTGACAGACGAGGCTCTGACGAAAAGAGAGGTAGGACATAGCGTATTTTTTAAGCAGCCCGACTGACGAAGTACCACCACCTCACAGAATACCGCAGTCAAATAACAATTTCCTTGAGGATTGTTGTGTTCCTGCGAGTGAGTGAGGTCACCAGAGAGGATGGAGTTAGCAGCGTTGGCAGCGGGGATGGCAGCGCGCGAGCGATATTTAATGTTGCGAGCGTTAATATGGTTACGGTAACCGCTTCACATCAGGTGGGCGTAGTGAAGAAAAAAAACATAGTAAATACACTACTCTGACTTCAGCCAATATTTACAAAACGCCTTGTTTAATTGCCATTGCTACCTTACCCAAAATTTTATATTTTCTAATCACCACTAAATCGATTGTTCGCCTTCCGAACACCGGTTCATTGTAATGGTCAAACCATTTCATTCTCACTAATTGTAGCTTTTTACTATTCATATATATGCGTAATGATTTGATTCATTTTCATATTCGCATGGAACAAACGTAATTTAAAACTAATACCACACATGACATCACGCGCAATAAACATTGAAATGTAAATAAGAAAATTGAAAATATTAACAATAAACCACCATAACTCAAGTGACAGCAATGTCATATCCGCGTCTGCGCACTCACTTGCTCTTTGAGACATAAAGCTGCTATAACGCTATCCTTTTCTCATCTCGTATTAATTGTATCTTGTATCCTACTTTGGCAGACATGAATTAGTTATGATGAAACTTTTTAGGTAATTTATAAAAAAAACAGTACTTTATTTCAAAAAGGGATCGAATTGATTTCTTTTTTTGATTTCCATGTGTTGAATCATCCGCCCACTGCCCAAGTCACTCCCATCTTTATTTTGCTGAATGAAAAATAAAACACGAGCGACGTCAATTCGCACGTTGTGGCATTCCTTGCGAACGGTTCCAAATCGGTTCCATAGGGGAGGTGAGGTCGACTAGTGAGAGCGGCAGAGAGTGTCCATACTGTACGTTAGTACTATTACGTATACTGCCCCCTAACCACCATCTCTTATTGCGACTCAATAACTGAATAGATTGCTTATTCATACCAATGAATAAGCGACTCTATTTCAAATGGAATAGAGTCGCTTATTCATTGGTATGAATAAGCAATCTACTCAATTATTGAATCGCAATAAGAGATGGTGGTAAGGGGGCTGTGCTATAATTGAATGTCTGTGCTTTTAGTACATAATATCTAATTAATAAAATTTATAGGATTAAGTTTAGCATATTGACAATCATTCGAGTCTTGTAGTATTCTGAGTATGCAACGTAAAATTGCAATATAAGTATTCTCATGTAATTTTATTTGTCTTGTGATTATCTAAAGTTTCATCTTCAGGCATTGGATTTAAAGCATGAAAAAGTACTTTAGCTGAGTAAACAAAACTGTAACATCCAAAACTGAGTTTCATATAAAACAGTGTTTTTGACAGATGATAAATAACTAGTGGCACACATCGAAATGAGACTTCGTGGTTAGTTTATCAAATCAATTTCGATAATTCAAAAACTTAAAGCTATTACAGTGTCTCACGAACATTTAAATTCGTTATATATTATGATCTACCTCTTTGTCGAGTTTTAACAAAATTGGATCAACCGTTTGCGAGTATAGCATATATATATATTTACTAACGTGAACCAAATATTTAATTAACCTGTTGAACAGATTTTCTTGTCCAACGAACTTAAAATTGTATTTATGTTTAAAGTTTTTACTTTATAGCCTGTGGGGATCGTCCTGAACCTTTTGATTAAAACTTTCCTTTTCTTTGAACAAGCTATTTGCAGGAAGAATACTCCGTAATATGCGGGGATATTTCGGCGAGAAATACTCTTCTATCATTATTACTTATATTTCAGTATTAAAATAATACATGTAATTTTGTAAGTTCATTATCAGATACCAATCTCTGAATGACAATCAAAAACTATCTAAAATATTCTGACAATTGACACACATTCTAACTTCAAAATCATTTAAATACGATTGCAAATGGAGTATATATCTGTTACTATCAATTAAGGTTATATATGTTTGTCGCCACAACTTTATGTACCTGCCCTGTCCAAGGTATTTTCTAGTCATGTATACGTTTATATTATTATAACACTTAACTAATCAAAATTTCATCACAATCGGTGCTGCGGTTCAAGTGTTAATGTGACACAAACATACAATTTAATTTTTTTTGCCCCGACTCGATTAATACAAGGTCTCTTTCTTTACTCTCTCGGTAAAAAGTAAATAATTTGACTGAAATGCCGCCATGCATCAATAAATATCAATGTAAAGCTTAATATTTTTCTTTTTTTTTTATACTACGTCGGATAGCAGACAAGCATACGGTCCGCCTGATGTGAAGCGGTTACCGTAGCCATATTAACGCTCGCAACATAAAATATCGCTCGCGAGCCGCCACCCCCCGCTGCTAACGCAGCATCTCCTTCATTTCTGGTGACCTCACTCACTCGCAGGAACACAACAAACCTCAAGGGAATTGTTATTTGGCTACGGTATTCTGTGAGGTGGAGTAGACTTGCGCAAAACAGTTCACTGAACTGAAAAGAGTGATGCAGTTCTTTTGACGCAAATGAACTATATCACTCATCTAGTTCATTTAGTTCAATTGATTCATTTAGTTCAATTACTTCTGTAGTTCTTTTGACTCACTATTTCTGTTCAATGTATCTTTGATTCAATCGACTCAGTAGTTCTATTGACTGATTCCTTCTACATTCTTCTCAGTTCTATTGCATCATTTTGATGACATTGTATTTTTGAATTAAACAAGTATAACTAATTAAAAAATTATTAACATTCTAAGTAATCTTTCCTATATTTAATAAATACAATTATTTGTAAGAAATTAAATTAAAAACTAAATTGAAAATAAAAATAAAACCTCTACCTCTCTTTTCGCAAGAGCTTCGTTTGTCAGTCAGCAGGGTGCACCGCGTGCAGGTGAAGTTGGCTTTGGTTCATAGATGTTTATGAACCATTTACACCCCAAATGGTAGCATTATTCATGGTAGCATTAGGCCTTTTGTCTGTGAGGTTCTGGTAGATTTTTGTAATCATTTTAGTACATTTTAGAATTTGAGAACGTTATTCCTAGTCTCTATCTGTCACAGCCCCCTCTATCTCTATTAATTTGTATATTTGTTTTTATCCAATGCTGGTATTTGTGTTGAAATCTGTTGATTAAATAAATACCGCTTAGCCTGCAACTATATAGATTTTACATACTTTCATTGGGTCACATACTTTTTATTAATATGACGGAAAATGTTGAGAAAGTGGAGTCTGGTAATGATGCCCGTAGGAGAATCCTTAATATTGCTGTTTCTACAGTTCTTCTGGAGACTGGATTTGAATCCGCTGATAAAGTTTCATTAGAAACTCTTACGGAGATGTTGCAATGTTGTACGTAAAATTTTTAATACATTCCATAGATAGTTGTTTATTGCTTTTTTGATGCATGATATATCGGTGTTCTTTCCAATTTAAGCTACTAGAATTTAAGGGAGAGTGGAGGAGGTAAGACTGTTTACTCTCTTGTTCTCTTCTCTTACCATCTTATCATTTCATATATGTATATGATGTTTTGCAGTTATTATAAAAGCCAGTGCAAATTCTTGAGAATCTATACACTGGATTGATACCAATAACTACCACTTGTGTTGTCGTCGTCGTCAAACCTTATTCATCCCACTGCTGGAATACAGGCTTCCCCTCAATCAAAGGGGTATAGAGCTTACTCCACCACGCTGCTCAACTGCAGGTTGGTGGAGGCCAGTGATTTCAAGCTGCTTAAAGACCACTGTCTTGGCTTAACAACTATCATCTAATAACAACCAGTACCGACGGCTTAACACGCCCTTCGAAACTAGGAGCAGCTCCAGATAATCATCCATGGACTGGTTACGATCGACGTTGCTTAACTTGCGTGTTCGATTATACTGACACGTGACAACGACGCCATCGAATTCCTCACTTGTGTGCATGAACAAATTTTAGATTTTTTTTTATGAAGTCTTATGAAACCGGAGACCATACCCGCCCTTCCAAATTGGGACGATTTGGTGCAATCACGTGTGTGAGGTTTCACCTAACCTATTAGATTATATATGTAGCAATAGCTACTTTGCCACTGGCTAAAGGCTGCGGGTTTGAACCCCGCACAAGGGAATGTTTGTGTGTATGAACATTTCAGTTTACCTTGTTTGGGTGTTGTCTATGTATTACAAGTATATAATACACACTTATAATATTAGTATTATAGAATTTATAATGGTAATAGAATAAAAAGCTATGGGGCTTAATTATAAAAATATCTTTCAATGCATATTTTCTAAGTAATTTAGATTTCAAGTTTTGTATAAATAAATATTGTCAGACAAATTACACAGCGCCATCTAGCCCCAAAGTAAGCGAAGCTTGTGTTATGGGTACTAGACAACTGATAAACATACGTAAATACATTTTTTTTGTAAATACATACTTATGATACATTTTTTTATCATGTTATCTTTCACAGTCTTATCAGAAGTTGGTAATTCCGCAAAAGGATATTGTGAGCTATCTGGAAGGGTTGAACCTGTTCTTGGAGATGTTGTAATGGCGTTAATAAATATGGGTACGTATTAATTCAAGAAGCAATTAAAATGCATTATATTTTCTGAAATGCTAGATAGACAAAACACTAAGAACAAGGGTGTCGCAAAGGGGGGTAGGGAGGGGATGCCCCCCCACACCCCGCCCCCCCAGAGCTTCTATCTACAAGTGAAAAGCTTCATGAGCTCTAGACTCTAGCCCCCCACTGGGCCATCGGCTGGCGACGACCTTGACTAAGAATATGTTCAAAAAAGTGTAGTCATGTGTCTATGTGCCCATTAAGGGCCCAGAGGCAAATAAAAGTTCATTTCATTAAAATTTAACAATATAAAAAGGTAATAAATAATAACCCTTCGACTGCCTTAGTCTGAAATATAAGACTAACATAGAGAGAGAGAGAGAGAGATCAAAAATGTTCAGTGGTTAAAAGATTAATATATTTTCTCAACTTAAGAAATAACGAATTTTTTTGATTTTGAAATTTTTTAGGTTACTTACAATGCAGTAACATATACTTTTTTTTTAAACTATGTTGAGTGGAACACAAACATACGGCCTGGCTGATGTGAAGCGGTTATTAAACATCGTTCGCGCGCCGCCATCCCCGCTGCCAATGCAGCAACTCCTTTCTTAATGATGATCTCACTCGTCTGTAGAAACACAACAACCCTCAAGGGAATTGTTATTTGGCTTTGGTATTCTGTGAGGTGGAGGTACTTCCCCAATCGGGCAGCTTATAGTTACGCTTATTTTCCGTATAAATAATTAATTACTCTTAAATTTCTTATAAATAATTAATCTTACATTAATTTCTTATTCAGCGCCTATTACACTGTTGTATTATACATACAAGTGTACCTCTGTATGCTCCCTGTAGAAGCAAAACAGAAGCTAAATTTGGGAGCACTCATAATACTTCCTTTGGCAAATATTTTAGTTTAATTAAAATTAAAATATTTACCATTTATGCTAATTGTTTTAGGGATCGGCTTACAAGGTTTAGAACAGTATGCAGCTCGACCAAACAGACATGTGATACAGCCACCGCAACAAGCCCCTGCACCAAGAACACCAGCAATGTTGTCAGCTGGCTCCAAAGCCAAGCATGCTCCACACATACCATTCCACTTACCTCCACTGCCTGATCCTCATGCATACATCCGGACACCTGTAAGTGTTTCTATCCACTATCTCACGTCACTTTAGGTCAATAATCAGCTCTTTGGGCTGTGAATTTTTTATATCCCGTTAGGTAGCACACAAACAAACATCCAATCTGATGTGATACACCCTATAGATGCTCATAGGATAAAATATTGTTCACACGCCGCAGTTCTTGCTGCCCATGCAGCTACTACTTCCTGGTGACCTCACTCACTTGCAGAAACATAACAATCGTCTAGGTTTCTAAGAAATTGTTATTTGGCTGCGATCTTCTTTGAGGTAGACATACTTAGTTCCCCAATCAGGAAGCTTTTATAATAATATATATTGTGCCTGACCTCCTAAACTTCATGCTTTATTATTCGTAATATTCAAAGCTATTAATTTCTTGTGATTAGATTCAGTGTTAATTCCAAAGCAGCAGTAATTTTTACCCCTGGAAGTGTGATGAACTTCATTGTGTTCGGTGGTTGCCACTGTTCTGATCTACACAGACACAGTGCACAATTAAAACCCCCACAAAAACAGACTATGACAATGTAAATCAAATTGCGTGTAAATTTTACCAAACACTAAGCCATAGTGTTTGGTAAAATTTACACGCAATTTGATCTACCCTACTTGTTTTTCTGTAGGCATATCTTCAGCCACTTGAGTGAGTGCCGACAGGCAGTAGTTTGTATTAACTAATTGGTGGCGGAAGCACGCGCAAATTAGTGTAGATCAAATTGCCTGTAAATTTGACTTCCGCAAAATAACATCTGAATTAATTAACTACAAAATTTACACGCTTGATATAACTAATTCCAGACACATAAGCAGCCAGTTACTGAATATGAAGCAATTAGAGAAAAAGCAGCTACACAGAAGAGAGATATAGAAAAAGCACTGACAAAATTCCTAGCAAAAACTAGTGAAACACATAATCTTTTCAACACAGAAGACAATCAGGTGTTTCCATGTAAGATTCAATTTATATTGTTAGCAATTGAATACCAGAGAAAACCTATGATATTTTTAACAAAAAACATAGAAAGTGGTCTCTGCAAAGAGACTGCAAATTTAGCCAATTCATAAGTTAAGAAACAAAGCATATTTATGTAAAACTAGAGATGGGCAAAATGCCGTGATTTTACTTACATTTATTGGGAATTTATCTATTATAAATTCCCATTGTAACATGTAAATGACCTGTTTTTGGGCTAAAATAGGAAATTTGGGGACAATTAAAATTAGAGGGTGAAAATTAGGAATTTATCGTAAATACCAGTCTTGTAACACTATAATAATAAAATAAAGCAGAATAATATCATTATAAGCCAGAATGTTTCCGCGACGTACGCTAGTGCGAACAACTTAGCGCCGATCCTGATCTATCTATCTATCCACTGATCAGACTTATAAAAAATATCTTGACACTCCACTTCTGTCGACCTTCATATTATTAAGGACCAATTTAGGCTCTAGACAGACGGACTGCATTTCAACTGCAATTCCACTGCAAATTTGTAGTTTGGACGCGCATTAGTACGACTGCAATGAAACTGCCAACCAACCATACAACTCAATTGCAGTCGGTGTGCAGTGGGCGTGCAGTTCCAACGACTGCATCCTGACTGCAAGTTAGCTGCACGGTCGACGTCCGGTCCTAATGCAGTTTGACCAACTGCACTAGGACCGTAATAGAACTTCAAGATACCTGACCAGTTAAGCATAGTAGTTGTGCCGTGGGTCCGGAAGGCAAATGTTCTATTATGGTCCTTGTGCAGTGGGTCCAACTGCATTAGGACCGCACGCAGTTAGCTTGCAGTTGCAGTTGAAATTCAGTCCGTCTGTCTGGAGCCTTAATGTTAAAATTGTTACATGTTGGATTTAAACACCAAAAGACGCCATCAAAACAAAAACCAAAAAGTACTTCTCTATAAAGCGTTCGTCGCGGCTACATTCTTTCAAACCTTAGGGTGCTTATATAAAGAACCTGATTGTTGGTACTTGTGAATACAAGGCAAATTGTATTTTCTTCCATATACACTTATTTCATCATTCCGAGAGTTCGAACTGGTAACCAGTCACCAGTCACTTTATATAGTACGCTCCCTTAGTTCGCACGTAAGTTTGGTTCCAGTATTATTTCAATCTGAAGACGATTCTGTCAATTATTTAGTCTTATCCTTATCGCAAGATCATCATGCAATCTAATAAGTCAGCTATTTATTTTTCCAGTGATAGCTTGCAAGCCAACATTCCCGGCATATTTACCATGTCTGTTGCCTACAGACCAAGTGTTTGACTTTGATGAATTGGAATACCACTTCCAAGTAGCAAATAGAACTGAAGATATGCCTACAGAAAAAAAAGGTACGTATGTATGTTATACAGTGATCGGAATAGGTAGAGTGATTTGTTGTACTTGCGTAATGCTGTCATAATATGGACATGCCTTTTTGATGAACTGTTATCGAAAAATTTCGGGATTTCATTAAATATTATTTAGGTCGTGATTTTGTATTTGAAATTAGAGGTTACGATAGTAAAGCTCTTTTAAGTAGGTAGTACTTTATTTGCTATATGTATGTGAAATTAAAAAAAAAAACTGATTGATTAACGGACTTTCCACTTTACGTGCTTTCCAAAAAGTCTAAACATAGGATTATGTTTAGATAGATTAGATATTTTTAGATAGCTTTACGTGCTTATCAAAGCAACCGGAACCCCGGAGAATTAAAGCCTCAATAGTTTCGAAATCCCGAAATTCCGGAGGTATATGTATTTTGGAGATTATTGACCCTAAATCACTCTACCTATTCCGATCACTGAGTTATATCATATTTTTTCATCAAATGCTTATTTAAACATGCGTCGTAGAGCCAATTTTGATTTTTGGCTTAGATAAATTACCTTTTTGCGCGATATAACCGACTGAACGAACACGCAAGTTAAGCCGCGGGCACAACTAGTAATTATATAATATAACGAACACATGATCTTGATGGAGATGGACGGAGGATCTCGATGACGTCGTTGCGCGTGTCAGTCTAATCGAACACGCAAGTTAAGCAACGTCAGCCGTAGCCATGGGTGGCTTTATTTATCTCGAGCTCCTCGGTCCTTCGAAGGGCACGTTAAGTAGAGTATGCTCTACCACGCTGCTCAACTGATCGATAATAACAGCATATTGGTAACATGTTGGAACTGGCCAGATGGAGTGGAAGTACTTTAGATAGGAAAATTCACTGAAGTATACTTCAGATTGTTTTAAATGTAAAGTCGAAGATTCTTAAAAAATCTGCCTTAGCCAGGAAAAGTAATGAAGAATGTTAACTAATTTTGATTATTAGCACTCTATATTCTCTATCAAAAATAAAAAATACTAGTGAAAGAATAACTTCGATATGTCAATTAGTTTCCGATTTAGAAGTAAAACAAGTTGTAACCGTACGACGCGGGCTGCCGGTTACGGTGTGACGTCATCGCACAACACGCTCAGTCTGGCTCACTCAGTCCGCTCGCGGTCGCGCGCCCGCACGGGCGCTTTAAATTATACCTAAATACTATAATTACAATTAAATAATTAATTAAATACTATAATAATAATAATTAATTAAATTTTATTTAAATTAATTTTATTATAAATTTATATTAAATTTTAATTACTATAATAATTAATTAAATACTATAATTAGAATGTCACATCCCTAATACTAAGTGAGACGTGGCCCGCGCGACGCGTTGTGAAATGACGTCAAAAGCGGTCACGTGACTGTTAGCGGGACTCGATATTTTTTGAAACTATGAATGCCTATAAAATCAAAAGTACTAGGTATTTTTGACTACAACAAAAATTAGTGTGTTTGTATACATACAGGCTTTACTGAGACAACATTTCAAGCGATTTGGCATACCTAGTAACATTCTTCATTTATTTATTTATTCATTAAATATTAAAATGTTCGAATGCAGTTTTGCACACATTTAAAAACAAAAAAGTCTACTTCCAGCAATTTTTCTTAGCTACTTAACCGCAGCATAAGTAATATTACTACGTATAGCATAGTCACTCTCCGCCGCTCTCTCTCGTGTCAACATCACCTCTCCTCTGAGACAAATCTGGAACAGTTTGTATAGCGCCGCACGCACACACACTTATTCATGCTCTGCACAGACGTCATTGTTGATGTAGTAAGTAGTAATCGACGCAACATTTGTATGGAGTGGCCGCGGTGTGACATAATTAAAATATTTCCCCTCAAGTCTTGCATAACCATAGGACAGTTGTATATTTAATAGTTGTAAATTTTATTGACTTTGCATTTTGTTTTTCCACAGAACAGTCAGACAACGAGGGTGAAAATGCTGATAATGAAAACGCAAATAATTCTCAGACTGAAAATCAAGATCCGCCTTCAGCTTCTAGCCCTGAAAGAAGCAAATCTGGCGTCTAGTTGACTTTTTACAAATTCCTTAAATAAATTGTAAAAATTAGTTTAAGATTTATTATTAAAACATTTAAGTATTATATAATTATCTTTATTTTTTAGATGAATTCTAATTTCCAACGTATGCACCTGTCCCACCACGCCGCTCCGGCGAGAAAACGACCAATGAACTATCGATGATTTGTTTCGCTCATGACATGATACGTACAATTGATACAGAACGCGTGTTAATGAATGAGATGCATATATGAGTAGTTGAGTTGAGCGATTTAGGTATGAAAAAGTAAATAAATATAGAACATTCTAACGTTAGAACTGCGGGTGTACATATTTTATTATATATCTTTTTATCAATAGAGGTACACTGGATATCATTAAGGGTACACTAAGGTACACTGTAGGTACCACCTTTCTGTAGACAAACAGTTCAATTCTGTGATGTACACCCGTGGTCCTAACGCACATAACTAAATTTATGAGCAGTATCTGTCGGAAAGTTTTTATCTCATAGATACATAGGTAATTTACTAGAAGTAAATTACATAGGTAATTTACTAGAAGTAAATTACCTATGCTGCAAATAAATATTATAATAAAATAGTTGTATACATATGGTGATTTGCGTTGTTCCTTTGGTGCGAACGAAATTCCCTACACTACCTCAGTATAGAATAGTAACATAACAACATGACATTTTCCATACAAAAGTGGTGACCATTTGAAAACTGTTATGTATAAAGTGCCACCCCTGTTTTTATATCTCATTGCACGACCGTTAAGTGATATATACCACTAAAGAATATTACTTTTTCAATACCATAGCTCTACCATAGATCCACTGTACTGTCCATAGACACCAGCAACATCACAGGGTTGCCAATCTGTTGCTGGTGCTGGAGATTGAAAAAATAGGATATCCAGTTTTCTATATAATTATTATCTAATGTATGTTTCAGAATAATAAAAACAATAGTGAAGAAATTTTATTATTATTATATTATACAAATACACGCTACTTCAGTTGTTCAGAGTTGATAACAGGCAATACTTTGATGCCCTCGCGATTTACCACTGTGACCTGGAAGTTAGGCAAACTGACAAATAGCCTTCTATGGACCTCCTTGACACAGAGCTTCAGAATGTCATATGCCTCCTGTTCAGTCAAATCTGAAAAACATAAAACTGGATTAAAGATGTTGCAAACAAAACGAATATAAATTTTAATTAAGTTTTTACAGACCACAACTGTCCCACATATTTGTTACTGCAAAAGAATAGGCTTGTATCCCATTTTTTTTCGATTTGTTATTTAAAGACGTCACAATAATATAAATATAGGTGAAATAATTACTTCGATTGCATAAAAACTTCTCGAGATATGATAACTTGAAGAACACAATTTTGGACTATCCCGAAAATGCTCCATACAAAAGGCCACCACGTTATGACGTCACACCGTGCTATTTTATATTATATCAGAAATTTGTACGACAGCTATGTTAAATATTGCGTTATGTAGCTAGTGCCGTAACAAAAGTTATATTATTTTTTATTGTTTCTACAATGGTAATATTTATTTTTTATAATTTCATACCTTTAAAATGGACTTTCCCACCAAACTTGGACCGAACATAAAACACGTCGTACATAAGTTATTAAAATTTTAAGATCGCAGATCGTTCTAGTTATATGTATTTTACGTTACTGATAGAGAGTTTTTATAATTTTGTGACATGGGCACCAAGCCTATTGTACACTAGTACAAGACAATAGCATGATAATAAACAGTAGAATAGTGTACCATGTAGTTGTTGCAATGTCTCTTTCTTGGCTACTCTTGATCATCTTATATGGTCCACAAACTGTTGTCTATACAATAGAAAACTTTAAAATTGTTAAAAAGCCCTTGCAACTTTATCTACCACCTTCCACCCGCAACATCACCTTCTGAACTGGGATAAAAGTATACTACCTAGCTGTTAATTTATTATTTTTCTGTTAAATTTAGTTGGGTGCCATTGATGACATATTGCAAAAATCAGGGATATTCCTAAAATCAACTGTCGTTCAATAATATGGTCTGTCTGATGTAAAACAGTAACTGTTTTATACCACATACCCTGTTGATGCTTGCAATACAAGAAGCATTGCTTATGCACTAGCACCGCTATTGCTAGTGCAGCATTTCTTTACACCAGGGTTCCTGACAGTGACGTCACCCACTGTCAGGAACCCAACAATCCAACGATACTCTTTAGGGTGCTTTATTTCCTGCACTGTTATTGGTGGACGACACATGCGTGAGGCTTATGCTTTTGCTTTGTAATCCAAGGCAGGTGATGTTTTACTTACTACATTGGGTGCCAGACATGCATATGACCCATCTAATGTGAACCGGTTACCGTAGCTATATTAACTTATAACATGACATATCGCTGGCACGCTGGCACCCCTACAAGATAAATTTTGGACCCTAAAGGTAATAGAGAGCCACTTATATTCTCCAAACACAGCATAAAAAGGGGGTCAAAATTATTGTAATACTCTACCTTTCTTGTGATACCGATCCATTATACTCAAACTGAGGTATCCACCAAAACCATGAGCAGCAAAGGGGACCTTCACACTGGATGCCAAATAGTCCATAAAATATAGTTCAGGACCATTCTCTTTATCATAACCACCCATCAGTAAATTTACAAAATATGGAGACTGAAACAGAAAATTTTTGTGAAATAGGTATCAACAAGACCACACTCATTTTTTAGTGCAGTGATGATGTGAAAGTCAGACATATTGAAAAATATGTCCTTTTTATTTTCTTCCATTATCACTCCCAAAAGCTCATTAAGTCTAGTTCCGTGCGCGCTTGCGTGCAAACGTGCGTACGCTGCGTTGTGTTACATTGTGAGTTACGGGTGGTCAGTGACCTCCGCGTAAATTCAGTATGGATTCTGATATTGTCAAATGCAATAATTGCAATCTAGTCATAAGTGAAGTGCTTTGCTACGTCCAAAATAAAATAGACGTAATGGATAAAGTGGGCCTTATACAATTATGTGTAACCGGTTTTAAAGAAGAAGAAATACAACAGGCTAAAAAGCTATTGTTTCAAGCAATACCAAATTCGAAAAGGATGATTCAGCGGAAAAATAAAGGAAAGACAGAAAGGGACGTGGAAGATATTATAGATCTCTTTCATACCACCGATCCGGAGTTGGTACCGTATAAGCCCGTATCTTCGCCTGTGTTACCTATCTTCGCCTAATTTCAATTATGTTGAATTTTCCAAAAGATTTATAGCGCAAATGGCGCATAAAAATCCTAAATAGTAAGTAATTTTCGTGTATAGCGACATTTTGTAGAGAAATTGTAGCTAACTTCACTTTACTGGCGACCAATGCATTTCATCCGTGGGATTGTCGTGACGTTTTTTCTTGGCGGTGTTGTAACTTCAGTTTTAAGCAGTGATATATAACAGGTAATGCTGAACTTTTCATTTTATTGTAATCTATAACTAATTTCCTTTCATATGACATTATTATTTTATGCCTAAGTTGTGTCTAGATGTCTTAATTGTTTAAAATATTTTTCAGGTGATGGCGGCAGCTATCTTGTTGCCAAACTTCGCCCACCCCTAGGGTTGTCAATTCCTGTTCTAAGTTTTTTTACGCCTTCTATGTGATCATCTTTGCAAAAAGGTCTAGTAGTATTGAGTTAAATGAAGAATAATCAGTTAACATTAAAGATTTAAAAAAACATTGGCGTATACGTATATTTTTTTATACAATCAAATTTTAAATTCGGAAAGTTGAAATAGAGTATTTATAAACCTTGATAGAAAAATAAACACTTCTACTTGTGACATAGATATCCTAATACTTGCAGATGATTCCAAATTAAATAATAGGTATAATCAATTTATACCATGGAATGCCATATTTATTTTAAACTTTACAGAATTGCGAATATTTCGGAAACTAAAAGCCTAATTCTCTTTTCTTGGACGCCTGCCTATAACTAAAAGCTAATTAATAATTACCAAAAACAATTTCCTATGTCTGGGGCTGACATAAATGAGACTGATTTAATGTATAAGATAATTGTTGGTTCAAAAATGTAAGACAAACTTTTTTTGCTGTAATTTTTAAAAAAGTAGGTACTAAATTGCAGTCTAAAATATACGATTTTAAATTGAATCATATATTTTTAGACTACAATTTTGTACCTACTTATTGAAAAATATACCAACCTTTCGACTTTTTAAAATAAATAAATACTTAAGTTTATGTAACCTTATTTAATTTTTACTCACAAAACAGTTATCCTCCTTTATTTTGCAGTTAGGTAAGGTCACATAATTTTTGGCAGCCCTATCAACATTTCATCAAACGTATGAAGCTAACTTCAGACAGTTACCTATCTTCGCCTGCCATACATTTTTTAAAGAAAATACGACCATATTGTGCTATCAGTACGGTGCTTATTCACCTGTCACATACTACATTATTTAGACTCTTTTAAATCAACAAAATGTTTATTATTGACGTTGCAGCACACCTAGGCAAAGTTAGGGGAAAATATCCATACTTCGCCTACTATATTTGTGACCAAATTATTGCCACTTAGACAATGAAATTTAGAGCGTCAATAGTCTATTCTACTAGCCACAGATACGAAAAATTGTTTTTCATTCATTGTTACTCAAAATACTATAAATTGGGAAAATATTGTCAAAACCCAGGCGAAGTTAAGGGTTCCGACGGTACCCATATTTGTGGCCAAGGAAATTCAAAAACTTCCACCTATTAGCTTTGACCACATAGACGCAACTAGGCTGTTAAAAGATATATTGATTATGCGTAAAGATATCGACCAGATAAAAGAAAGTTATATTACAAAAGAGAATTTTGAAAGTATGAAGGTAGATTTGCTTTCTTCAAATATGCCCTGTACAACGGAAAAAAGCTATAGTAACAGAAACAGTGGAGCTGGTGCGGAAAGTACTATCGTATGTGATAGTGTGCCTACGGAATTGACAGACACAATGAAATCAATGCATGGTTTATATGAGAAACAAAGTTACAATCAGCTGTTATCTGAGACAATGACGCAGCATGACATTGAAAGTGAAACCGGTCTCAAGGATGGCCAACTGCAAGCGCATATACCTGTCCCGCATCCACAGACCGACAACGGCGCTTGCGATCTCTCTCACACACAGCATGTTGAGCTCGGTGCATCTAACTCGAATGCAGAGTGTTTGAATATACCGGTCGCCTTAGTGGGCGGGCCGTCGCTCGCGTCATCTCCGCAGCGAATGTCACAATATCATGATGTCTCGCACGAACTTAGTGTAAACTTAATTACTAGCGATCTCGCTCTAACATCAACCGCAAATGAAACAAAATCAACGGCGGCGGTGGATGTGTCTGATAAGAATATGGATTATAAAGGTAAACAGAATGAAAATTGTGGATGGACAACAGTGTCTCGAAAGAATAAGTCTAGGAACCGTTTCACCGGTATCAAGGGAACGGGAATGACAAGTCAGGCTGGGAGTTTTAAGGCTGCGGAAGTATACATACCGTTCTATATCAACAAAGTCGACAAAAGTGCATCTACGAACGACATTGTCAGTTATATTCTCGGTAAAACGGCGGTTAAAGTGGAACTAATAAAAATTAATATGAAACAACCTAAGTGGTATAGTGCATATAAATTCGATATCCCATAACGCAAACTATCAGTTTTTATGGACCAAAACATCTGGCCTGAGGGAGTTGAGTTTAGGCGTTTTATAAATTTTAGATATAAGAGCAAAAACACTGTACAGGCGGTGGCAAAAGTATTTAATGTAAACAATAATGGATAGTGACAATGTAAATAATATAAAATTAATTAGTTATAATTGTAAAGGCATTAAAAGATCTGTGGAGTGTATAAAGTCCTTGTGTAACTCGGCCCATGTCATGTTTTTACAAGAGACTTGGCTTTTGCCGTATGAAATACATTTTCTAGGGGGAATACATGACGATTTTATGTACATAGGAAAGTCCTCTGTTGATTTAACCGAAGGGCCGCTACGCGGTAGACCATACGGGGGTGTGGCAATAATGTGGCGTAAAAATTTGTTTGATACGATAACAGCTGTGCAGTGTAGAAGCGACAGATTAGCGGCAATTAGGGCAACTATGTCTGGTCGTGAGCTTTTGTTTATTAATGTGTACATGCCTACAAAGTGTGATAATATTTTTTTAGAATTTAGTGAGTGCCTAAGTGAATTAGTGGCTACAGTTTCATGTAATATAGAATCTGTTTACATATTAGGAGACTTCAATGCGCACCCGTGCGACGACGAGACTTTTGGTAAGGAATTATCTAATCTTTGTAAAGAACAAAAGTGGATTTGCGCTGATGTGGCTAAACTAGGTCAACACACCAACAACTTCACATTTTTTAGTGATGCTCATGGAACCACAAGTTGGATTGACCACTGTTTGGTTACTGAAGCAGGTTGGATGACTATCAGGGACATTAAAATACATCATGACGTATTTTGGTCCGACCACTTTCCTGTGGAAGTAAATTGTAATATTAACGTAGCAAGAATAAAGACTTATTGTAATATTGCTAAGAATTTTAATCAAAATAGACTTAATTGGTGTGACAAAAATGAAACTAATAATTATTATAAGACTTGTACAACCTTATTGAAGGAAATCGACTTTCCTGAAAAACTGAGTAGATGTTGCGATAGGATGTGTACTGATATGAGTCATAGATTAGTTATTGACGAGCTATACCGAAATATAATAGGTGCATTACAAAAGGCGGGTCACCTAGGTCGGGGGTCTGGAGGTTCGAGAAGGGGTAAACGAGTAGCTGGTTGGAACCGGTATGTAAAAAAGGCCCATAAATTGTCACGGGAGTACTTTAACATATGGAAAGCTAATGGGATGCCCAGATCAGGTCTTCTATATAATAATATGAGAAGCAGTAAAAATGAATTTAAAAATAAATTAAAATTTTGTCAAAATCATAGAGAACAGATATGTATGGATAAAATAGCTGAACAACATCAACAGAAAAAATTTAAAGAGTTTTGGAAATTAACAAATAAGTTGAACTTTAGAGTAGGTCTGCCTATGAGTGTGAGTGGTGCGTCGATGCAGGGCAAGTAGCTAACAATTTTAAGCGTCATTTTAGGGTTGCTCCGCGGTTGATATCTGGAAGGTACATGGGGGATAGTGAGTCATCTTTATCTGATCCACCTTTAGGTTTCTCTGCGAAAGAGGTGAAGTGTGTGGTGAAGTCATTGGCGAAAAACAAATCTCCAGGTCATGATGGACTGGTAGTTGAACACCTCGTACATGCTGGACCTCATATATACCGCGTACTTGCGATGCTATACACGTTCTGTATCCGACACACATATTTACCATCCGAGCTTATGGAGAGTGTAGTAGTGCCTGTACTCAAAAATAAGTCTGGTGATATAGCAGACATAAATAACTACAGACCTGTATCACTTGCAAATTTATTGGCAAAGGTACTTGATGGTCTGTTTGACCGTCAGCTGAATAGATACATAAAACCTAACGATGCGCAGTTTGGCTTTCGTAGTGGTTTGTGTACTGAAAGTGCCATACTGGCGCTCAAGCAGACCGTCAGGTATTATACTGATAGAAAATCACCAATATATGCGGTCTTTCTCGATCTCTCCAAGGCCTTCGATCTGGTCTGTTATGAAAAATTGTGGTCTAAGCTTAATAAACTGCAAGTCCCGGATGAACTGATTAGTTTACTGAGGTTTTGGTATGGCTCTCAAACAAATCGAGTCCGATGGGGGAATGTCTACTCGGATGTCTACAAGTTGGAATGCGGGGTTAGGCAGGGAGGGCTAACATCTCCAAAGTTATTTAACGCCTACGTTGATGACCTCATTGATGGGCTCAACAGGACAAATGTCGGATGCTCAATAGATGGAAAATTTATAAATAATCTCAGTTACGCGGATGACATGGTCCTGCTGAGCCCATCCATTAGCGCGCTTCGTAAATTAATGAAAGTATGTGAATTATATGCTGAATCACATGGACTTTCATATAACACCAAAAAAAGTGAGTTGTTGGTCTTCCAGTGCAAGGGAAAACCCTTGCAAGTAGATAGTATTCCCTCTGTGACTCTTAATGGTGTACCACTTAGAAGGGTTACACAATTTAAATACCTAGGACATCTAGTCACAGAGGACTTATCTGATAATACGGATATAGAACGAGAACGGAGGGCGCTGGCGGTTCGCAGCAATATGTTAGCTCGCAGGTTTGCGCGTTGCAGTAACGACGTTAAAATTACATTATTTAAATCATACTGCCAAAATTTCTACACGTGCAGCCTATGGGTGAGATATACGCTGGGAGCCTACAGCGCTCTCCGTGTTCAGTATAATAATGGTTTCAGGATGCTGATGGGGCTTCCGCGTTTCTGTAGCGCGTCTCAAATGTTTGCAGAGGCACGGGTGGATGACTTCTTTGCCATCATCAGAAAAAGGGCTGCATCCATGCTGACCAGGATGCGCGGGAGCCCTAACAGCGTTCTGAAACTATTGTCTGAAAAATTGGAAAACCCATTTGTTGAGCATTGGGTGCGAAATCATCTTCGCACTCAAGGCTCAAAATCGCCGAGGCCGGGCTCACATTGAAGTCTCTCCCCACTGTATAGTTATAGTTACTAACATAGTCTGTAAGTTTCTTTGTCACTAACATTATGGATTGTACATACAGTGTAAAAATATTGTCAATCTGAAAATAAATACATATATATATTAAATAAATAATCCAAATCATTCCACATAAATTCTAGTGATGAATGTGTAAGATCATGATATTATGTGATCTGGTCAATAGAATCTAGCATGCCCAAAGAAATACAAAGGAGAGAGAATTAGAAAGCTGAAAACTGAGCTCACTTAGCCCATGTAACTGTGACATTTTTCAATATTTCTAAATACATAAGCCAGCTGCAACTGTACAAGCCATTCAGAAAATACTATGTGATAGTAGATTCGAAGAATGTGAAAACAATTCATAGGCCAGCAGCTTAAAAAACTTATAGGTAGTGGACAATACTAACACTGCTCCTGAGGTACTCTGCAAGATTACGACGAGTAAAATTGGCCGCTGCTGTAGGTCCCAACTCATAGCCATTGCGCATCTTGTATAGTTGAATGTTCTTTGCAATATACTCCGCAAACTGAGTGGTATCGCCAGAATCGCCGACAACACCCATCACCAACCTATCGGAGATCTTGTAGATTTTTTCTTCGTCTGTAATTATAAGACGATAAGTAATAATAATTGAAATTTAAAGTTCATTTAAAAAAAAAAGAAACTGCTACTCACCATCCTTCATCATCATAATACTGTGGCTATTGGTCTGATCAGCGGCTATCATCACAAAGTCATTAGATTGTATCCCTAAGAGACATTGGAAGTTGATGTTAGACATTTTTCTGCCCTAGTTATTATTTAAAAAACACCGCAAAACTAAAGTAAACCGCAAATGAAGCTCGGCTCGGTACTATAACCTAAACGTCACAAACAGAAACTTGTCAACTCACGACTAGTGTTGCCAAATTCTAAATTCATAGACCAAATTAATGCGCATAGAGTTGTTGTTCATTCATGTTAATACTCAAAGTCATTCATGAAATTTTTCAAAGGGCGAGAAGTATGCGTTTTCACGGAATCAAAAATAGACGAATGTAACTGCTTTTTATAAGGTGCTATAAGTCATTGTTTTTTAGCACCATAATAGTGTCAAAGATAAAAATAATTAGATATGCCTCATTAGACAACATTTTCCCTAGAAGGCTGGCAACGGATCGGTGACTCCTAGATATTACTGATTTCCATGGGCAGTGGTGATGGCTTTTCATCAGCTGTCCCATATGCTCGTATGCCCCGTCTCGTATAAAAAAAAGATTAGCATCCCGAACCGTAAAACATTAAAATAAGTGATACTGGCAAATTTGATACGTCACTGTCATGTCAGTGTTATCACGGTCAAAGTGACTGACGAATGTCTTAACTGACAGTTTACATTCGTAAAGATGTAATTAATTTGAAAATATTATTTTACATGTTTTACCAGTATATAATTATTGAAAATTAACACTTTAGATTACGTTAACAGCGTACCATGTTTAAAAAAATAGCATTGGGAATCTCTGGAGGGGTAGATAGTGCTGTTGCAGCAGTCCTACTCAAGAGAGCAGGTTGTAATTGATTACTCGTTTTCTCATAAATAATAAAATGTTTTCCACTTTATTATTTTATTTATAGGTTACCAAATTGAGGGAGTATTCATGAGAAACTGGGACAACAATTATGAAGCTGGATTTTGCTCAGACGAGAAAGATTTTGAAGATGCAACATTTGTATGCCATAAGCTGAATATTCCTTTACACAGGGTTTACTTCATTAAAGAATATTGGAACGAGGTATTTACTGTGCTGCTGAAGGAATATGAACATGGACTCACGCCAAATCCGGACATCCTATGCAATAGATATATTAAATTTGATAGATTTTTCGAACATTGCAGGAACAATTTAGGAGTTGATGCTATTGCCACTGGACACTATGCAAATACGTCTTTTGGTCCATTCTTAGAGAAGTATTCGGATAACGAAGGTAGATACCTACTCACTTATTAAATAATTATACTTCATTAGTGTAAAATAATAGCATATATCTCAGTATTTACTATGTGGAGTTGAAAATTTTTTTAATGATAACCTGTGAATCAAGAGAGCATATAATAATAATAATTTTTATTAATACATAAAATGCATTACAAAAACATTATACATAGTGCCCTTAACTCTTTCCGGTACACATTTTAGGGACTGGTTCTATAAACATTTTTTGAATAAAATTATGAGTTAGGGCCTAAAACTGACCCAAAAAAAAAAAAAAATTTACCTTTTTTTACATGGGGGTCAGATACAAAGTGGTTATCTCTGGTAACCACTGTGAAATAAGTACCGCTGCTAAACCACTTTGTATTTGTGACTGTGCAGTAAAAAATAAATCATGGATTACATCTCATTTTCACTATAAATATGTGATAATATAAATCAACCCTAATTAGCAACAATTTACACTCTAAAACTCAGTATTTACTTACATTTTGAATAAAAACATCGAACACGTTCGAACTGTGAAAAACCAGTGTATTTTGGAAATAAATTTTAGTACACAATCAAACTGTGGCGCTAGCAGTCAAGGTCTTACTTAACACCTCCGTATTCATGCATTTTATCGTAGTACATGCAATATTCAAAGGATATTGCTACTCGTCAAGACAGGGTCAAAAATAGGTGGTTAACGCAAATGACCACCATGAAGAAAAGAGTTAAATGATGAAAATGTTTGACAACTAAATAACAATTATATTCTTAGTTCTTATGTAGAATCGTAAGAATGGCACAATAATTATATAAATATGGAGGCTGATGCTATAATTTGATTAGTACCTGTATTTATAGCATCAGTGCTCTCCGGTAATCATTAACAGACAGTAGAAAGTAAATTGCCTATATGTTGCAGATAAAACAAATCACCTAAGACATTATTATGCTGTCATTATATTGTTTGTATAATCCCAATAGTCCTAGTTTTATAAATAACCTTTTTTATGTTTTTAGATGTTAAATTGTTACAACCAACTGATAAATTTAAAGACCAAACATTCTTTTTATCACAAGTGAAACAATTCTCCTTGAGGAGATGTATGTTTCCGATTGCAAACTTGCTCAAAAGTCAAGTGAGGGAGATGGCCAAAAAGGAGGGTCTTTTAAATGTTGCTAAGAAAAAAGATAGTACAGGCATTTGCTTCATAGGCAAAAAGCGATTTCAAGATTTTATTGAAGAAGTAAGTTCTGTGAATTTAATTTTTTCTAATTTTCTTCATTAATAATTTAAATGTTCATTGTGATGGGATTTAACATTAATAAATGTTTTTTTTTATACTACTTATGTGACAATCAAGCATACAACCAGCCTGATTGTAAGCAGTTATCTCAGCTTATATCTATAGGTCTAGTTTAGTTTATTATAGTATATATATGATAATTATTATAGTATATTTATGATAATGTGAAATACATGCAACATCTGCCGAGTAAGAGATGGCAGATCCCCCTCCTCACCTTCTCCACCTCTTTTTTTTATATGATAGGGGGGCAAATGAGCTTGTGGGTCACCTGATGGAAAGCAATTACCACTGCCTATGGACATCAGCAACGCCAAGGGGTCGCCAATCCGTTGCCAGCCTATACTCCTTCCTTCATTCTTTCTGGTGACCTCACTCACTCGCAGGAACACGACAATCCTAAAGGGAATTGTTATTTGGCTGCGGTATTCTGTGAGGTGGAGGTACTTCCCCAGGCGGACAGCTTAAAAATATGCTATGCTATGCCCTACTTTTTTTACTTTTCGCCGGAGCCTCATTTGTCAGTCAGCAGGGTTCACCATGTGCAGGTGAAATTGGCTTTTTTCAAAGATGTTGATGAACCGCATACACCCCATATCTGCTACTCTCCTACCTCTGGACGATTGTTTATGGTGGAAAGCGGAGGATTGTATATGGTGGAAAGGATTAGGGAAAGCCTATATCCAGCAGTGGATATAGATACAGTCTGATAATAGTGAGGTAATTCTGTAATGCAATAAAATTTATACATCCTGTTAATAGACCAAATTGCACAAAGATAATATTTTCGTAGTGATTAATCAGTAATGTGGGACTCTACTCAGTGTTGTGATTGAAATCCACATTTCGTTATTAATAACACACTTGTACTCTTCCACACAATTAATTTTATTTTCGGTTGATAAAAATAGATTTAATTGGTTGATACATTACAAGTGCTCTACTTGTAACAAAATGTTGATAATGTTCCACCAAGTGCCAACAATCTACAGCATCAACAATATGAAATACACATTTTCTCTGTGACCCATTTAATATTATAAATACACATTTAATATGCTTGTTGCCGCCTTAATTGTATAAAAAAAAACTTTTGACCTAAATGCACAATGCACTAACTCATTTACCGTATATATGCTATTTGTTACTACTGAAATGTGTATGTTACAGCATGCAAAAAAAATAAATAAATAAACAATCCCTAACTTTTAAATTTTCAGTATATAGACACAAGGAGAGGAAATTTTGTGGACATAGACACAGGACAAGTGGTCGGTGAACATGGAGGATTGCACAAGTGGACCATAGGACAGAGGTGCTGTCTCTCTAATTGGAAAGATGCATATTTTATATTCAAGAAAGACTTGGAAACAAATAACATTTATGTGGTAAATTGAGTGATTTTGGCAATAATTATTTCTATGTGAATGTGACCTTTTGAAGCAGTTAGCCTATGTGATTTTGATTTCCATATTTACTAGTATTTCAGAAAGCATAACTCGACTACCTATGTCATAATATTGTTTCCGAGATACGACCATAAGTTATTGACAAATAGTGTCTTCTATTGAGTTAGTTAATTTATTATTTGCTAACAGATGGCGTTATAGTATAGTTTATTATTATTACTTAATAATACAAATTACATTGCTTCAAACGGGAAATTGTATCCTTTTTGGTCAAGAAACTTACATAAAGTTTAGAAAGTGTTATCTTATACAACTTTAACTTTAAAACTTATACCTACTTTTTATTCATATTGTCGCGGTCCTGTCTCGAACGATCTAGAATAGAACCTTTTAGAATAGTCGCCGCATACTTCGATGCAAGCAATAATGACCCGTATGTCTACTGCCATAAGGTTCATAACACTATGACATGAAAATGTTCGAGATGTGTCTCGAGACATTACGATGAATTACCGATGGGTAGTACATGCATGTACATACCGGAACATTCGAGAACCCTTGCCGGCGGATATAAATAGCGACCGCCGCGGCGCATAGGCAGTTCAGTTTGGACTTCGGAAGAGTAAACTTCGAGCGAATCTACCTGCGAGACGAGTGATAACCTACGACCTCAGCGATACTATTGGACTTCGATTTGACCTGCGATTTGGAATCTTCGTGTGGACTTCGTGTTGTGAAGACCTGCAGACCAGACCCTGCGTGAATAAATCCTTGCAAGTTGTCATTGGCGTTTTACATCCAAATCTAGAACCCTAGCTCGTAACATTTGGTGTCAGAATTGGGGATTTGGAGATGCCACTGACTCCGAGGGAGGATACTCCTGGTGTGAGGACTAGGGCACAATGTGCTGCGGAGGCCACGCCTACTGCCCCTGAGGCCACGCCCACCGGCCATAGGGGCACGCCCACTGGCCCCGCCCACCAGGCCACGCCCACCGGTCAGGCCCCGCCCACCGGCCAAGCCACGCCCCCTGGCCCCGCCCACCAGGACACGCCCACCGACCAGGCCCCGCCCACCAGCCAAGCCACGCCCCCTGGCCCCGCCCTTCAGACCCCGCCCACCGGGCAGGCCACGCCCACCGGCAAACAAGCTCCGCCTCCTAGCCACGCCCATCTAGCCACGCCCACCGGAGACATTAAACCTCCGAAACTTTCAACGGAGGTTTTGGATATGTCGTGCCTGATGGCAATGATGAAGGGCATGTTGGATGAGCAGGCGAGGATAAGAGAAGAACAAAGCAAGCAGATGAGGTGCCTGCAAGAAGAACAAAGCAAGCAGATGAGGTGCCTGCAAGAAGAACAAAGCAAGCAGATGAGGTGCCTGCAAGAAGAACAAAGCAAGCAGATGAGGTGCCTGCAAGAAGAACAGAGGGGCCTGCGAGAAGAACAGAAGGCAGATCAAGAAAGGATTCTTTCTGCCGTTACCAAGTTTAGCGATACGGTAGCTAAGCTACATGAAGATGTAGAGATAGTGAATGGACGGGTTTCCGAATTAGAGGACGACTTGAAAAATGTGAAAACTGGCCTCACTGGACTGGAGATGAAAGTTCGGCGTATAGAAGCTGCTGGAGTTACGTCGAGTGGAGCTGTCGGCATAATCCAGGGACCTAAGGTGAAGGTGCCTCCTTACGACGGTACTACGTCTTGGGCCGCCTACCGCCAGCAGTTTCAGACTGTCGCTGCTTCGAATGGGTGGACGGACGAACAGAGCCTGACAGCCCTCACCGTCGCGCTCAGAGGTTCGGCCTTGTCTGTGCTGGAGGCACTACCTACCTCAGGCAGCGACTTTAAAGACCTGCTGGAGGCACTTGAGGCTAGATATGGGGAACGACACTTGGAACACGTTTTTCGTGCCCAGCTACGGGACCGGACCCAGCGCCCAGGTGAAGGACTTCAACAATGGGCGCTGGAGATCGAAAAGCTGGTTCGAAAGGCGTACCCTTCTGCTGATAGTAGGATGGTGGACACCAACATTCTTCAAGCCTTCGTTGACGGAATCAAGGATCTTGAAATTAGGGCTGCAGTGAAGCTTCGCCACCATGCCTCATTAAAAGAAGCACTCGCACACGCCCTGGAAGTTGAAGCTGTGCGACAAGATATCCGGCAAGGGTACAAACTTCGTGAAGTTACGGAGGATGTTAAGGAGATCAAGACGCCGCCCAAAAGGAACTCCGGGCCCATGTGCTACAAATGTGGGGAAAGAGGACATCTGCAGTTCACGTGCCCTAAGAAGGAAAGACAACCGACCAAAACTGATGACAGGCTGGATGCACTTCTAAACAAAATAGAGCAGCGTTTTGAAGAGTTGGTAAAGAAGCATGATGCTGCGCCCTCTACCGTGAATCAGGGAAACGAGTAAAAGCCAGGACTGCGGGGCGGGTACTGGCTGGAGCGGAGGAAGCCCCAGCAACCGTAATCTCACAAGCATGGAATGGGAACAGTCTACTAATACGCGGTAGAGTGAACGAAATAGACTGCAAAATCACCTTAGATACAGGAGCCTCTAGAACAATAGTGAGACCAGATCTAGTGAAAGCTGTAGGGAGACGCAAAGACAACAGTTTATGCAGACTTCTCTCCGCTTCTGGCCAACAGATACCCGTCCTAGGGGAAAGGTTGGTTACGATACGTGTTGGAGAGTCGTCATATACTCATGACGTAATCGTAGCCGAAATTATGGATGATTGCATTCTGGGCCTAGACTTCATGAGGAAACACAACTGTCACATCGATGTCACTAACGGTGTCTTTAAATGTGGTGATGAGGAAAACTTCATACTTGGCGGTCCCGATGGAAAAGTAACGTGCCTGAAGAAAATCATAATACCTGGACGAGCACAAGCTCAAGTAAAGGTGAAACTGCCTTTGAGTCAGAAGAATCAGCCGGATAGATGTGTGCTGATTGAAGATACGCCCGGCAGTGCAGCCTGTAAGAAAGTGCTGACAGCAAGAACTCTCGTCCGTGGAGGTAAGACCGCTGTAGTAAGGGTTGTGAATTTGTGCGACCGAGAGATTAGCCTAAGCAAAGGTGAAGTTATTGGAAGATGTGAAGAAGCTGTTTGGATGAGAAATTGCCAATCACCTTCAAGCTCAACTACGTCGAACACCAGGAGCGAAATGATAGTCTCTAAACTGCTTGAAGATTGTAAAAGTAATCTGAGCTATTCGCAGAGCATGAAGGCCAAGATGTTGCTACTGCGTTTTGGGGAAATCTTCTCTTCGGACGAAGGAAATCCTGGAAGAACATCTTTAGTTCAGCACAAAATTGACACCGGACACGAGCGACCTATCCGTCAGCGAGCAAAGGCGCATGGAAATGCTGATGCACTGTCAAGAAGGCCATGTCCTGAAGACTGCAAGCACTGTGCCAAACAAGAGACAAAAGAACTGCCTTTGAGATTGACAAGAATGGGCCCATCGAGATCCTGGGAAGATGAGGCGATGAAAGAAGCACAGGAAGATGACGAAGATGTGCGACTCATTGTCGCATGGAAGAAACGAGGCGAGGACAAGCCAAGATGGTGCGAAGTCGCCCCTACTAGTGTTATCACCAAGGCATACTGGGCTCAATGGGACAGTTTTATTCTTCAGAACGGAATACTTTACCGTAAATGGGAGAAACCTAATGGCAGAGAGTTCCATCTTCAGATAGTTGTCCCAAGAGACAAGGTACAAGATGTCCTTCGTGAAGTACATGATGGCGTGTCAGGTGGACACTTGGGCGTGAAACGGACGTTAACAAAGATTCGGGAAAGGTTTTACTGGCTTCATTGTCGAGAGGATGTGCAAGATTGGTGCCGCAAGTGTGCTACTTGCGCTGCGGTGAAAGGTCCATCAACTAGAAGCCGAGGAAACCTGCAACTTTATAATGTTGGTGCGCCATGGGAACGCATTGCAGTTGATGTGGCTGGACCATTCCCTGTAACGGAATCAGGAAATAAGTACTTCATGGTAGTTATGGATTACTTCTCTAAGTGGCCAGAAGTATTCGCCATACCTAATCAAGAAGCCACAACTGTTGCATCCAAGTTGTTTGAAGAAGTAGTTTGCCGATTTGGTGTGCCTTTGGAAATACACTCCGACCAAGGTAGGAACTTTGAGTCACAGATATTTCAAGAACTCTGCAAAATATTGGGTATGCATAAGACTAGGACCACCCCATATCATCCTCAATCCGACGGCATGGTAGAGAGATTTAATCAGACACTTGAGAGACATTTGGCGAAACTCGTTGACAACCACCAGAGAGATTGGGACAAATATATACCGCCGTTTCTCCTGGCCTACCGAACTGCTGAACATGAAAGCACAAAGGTAACCCCAGCACGTGTCAATTTTGGGCGAGAACTGAGAATACCAGTAGATCTGCTAACTGGAGGACCTCCTGACGACCCACGTACTCTACACGACTACATTTCCGAGTTACGTGAGAAAATGCGAGAAATTCATGCCATAGTTCGGGAAAATGGGTTGCAGTCGAGTGAAAAGATGAAAACTAGGTACGACCGTCGAGCAAATACAAACGGCTTCGAAGAAGGAGCACTAGTATGGCTTCACAACGTAACTCGACGAAAAGGAAAGTCTCCGAAATTACAGACAAGATGGGAAGGGCCATACAAAGTGGTTACTCGGTTGAGTGACGTGACATATCGAATTCAACGGCAGCCGAGAGGTGCACAAAAAGTGGTTCACATTGACCGCTTAGCTTCTTATCACGGCAGTAATGAAGATGCTCGGGACGAGCATTTCTAAGAGGGGAGCAGTGTCGCGGTCCTGTCTCGAACGATCTAGAATAGAACCTTTTAGAATAGTCGCCGCATACTTCGATGCAAGCAATAATGACCCGTATGTCTACTGCCATAAGGTTCATAACACTATGACATGAAAATGTTCGAGATGTGTCTCGAGACATTACGATGAATTACCGATGGGTAGTACATGCATGTACATACCGGAACATTCGAGAACCCTTGCCGGCGGATATAAATAGCGACCGCCGCGGCGCATAGGCAGTTCAGTTTGGACTTCGGAAGAGTAAACTTCGAGCGAATCTACCTGCGAGACAAGTGATAACCTACGACCTCAGCGATACTATTGGACTTCGATTTGACCTGCGATTTGGAATCTTCGTGTGGACTTCGTGTTGTGAAGACCTGCAGACCAGACCCTGCGTGAATAAATCCTTGCAAGTTGTCATTGGCGTTTTACATCCAAATCTAGAACCCTAGCTCGTAACAATATCAAATAAATATTTTTAAACAAGAATAGGCTGTTTGACAATGTTCTCAAATTTGTATAAATTATTTAACAATATCGTAAAATACACAAAACTATAAAGATAAGATCTGCAATCTTTCATTCATCTTCCGTCCGACTTATTTTAGAGACGATCAAAGTTTGGCGGGAAAGTCCATTTTAAAAGTATGAAATTATTAAAAAATAATATTTCCATTGGAGAAGCAATAAAAAATACTATAACTTTTATTAAGTATGACACTAATCACATGAACGTAATATTTGATGTAGGTGTCGTACAAGTTTCTGATTTGATGCATACTAAATACAAACCTGTGACGTCATAGCTCAGCAGACTTTTGTATGGAGCGTTTTCGGAAAAGTTCAAAATTGTGATTTTCAAATTAACATATCTCGAGAGATTTTTGTGCTATCGAAGTAATTCACCTATGGTTATATTATTGAGAAGTCCCTTCATGTCAAACCTAAAAAAATGTTTGTCAAATAGCCTATTGCCCAATAATAGTGTATGATCATTAAGTAACAAAATATCAAGTGTTGTTATATTGTCAATTATAATAAAATTGACGATCCAATTGTGTCTGATTTTGTTCTTTTGGTCTAATCACATAAAAAATATACTGCAATTATATTTTATGATTTTTATATTGCAGGTGGCCGGTACAAAACACCCTGCAATCTGGAACAACCTGTGCTTCACTGGCAAACCTCATTGGATACACGGCGAACCCGCAGAACTAGTGAGCAATGGTGTCTTACATTGTGCATTTAGGTTTCAACACACCAAGCCTCTGGTCCCTTGTAGAGTAGTCAAGAACTATGAAGGATTAACTATTTTATTGGAATATAATGTAAGAGCCCTCACTGAAGGCCAATTTAGTGTACTTTATAAAGATGGCGAATGTCTTGGTAGTGCTAAAATAAAAGATGTATGGCGAAATTTAACTTCAAATAAATTACTGAAATAATTGTTGTTAATTTTGTTAATTGTTTGCCTACCAATACTTACCTACCTTCATGACTATCGTGTGATTATGATTCATAATAATCTTAGATTATGTAGATTTAAATACAGCAATGGTGAAATAGTTATATGCAACTGTCGTGTAATGCGAGTGTCTGTCGTTACCAGCGGGGCTACTCCGAAGTGAAAATTTGAAACTGCCTAAAGTTCAGATTTTTAAAATATTAAATAAATATTCCTGGACAAATACACACGGCCATCTAGCCCCAAACTGAGCAAACACAAATATTTGTCTCGTTCGGGGATCGAACCTGCAACCTCGGGAGTATAGTTGTAAAAAACCCGTTAACTACCGTTAACTAACCAAATTTATGGTTAGCTACCGATAAAATGCAGTTATTAACGGTTAATTATCCGACTGCGACACCTAAAAAGGGTGTGCCTTATTTCGGCACTGCCCAGGTCTCAGATCTTTATTTTAACTAGACAAAAAATTAGTCGTTAATTTGTCGAAATTTGTCGCCCAAAGCAAAAAATTTGTCGGTCTCCCGTTAAAGAGTTATAAGGGTTTTTTTGTGGCAGTGCCGAAATAAGCTTATTTCGGCACTGCCCACTCGGGATCTATTGAACTACAAAACATAGCGAAGATATGATTTTCCCCAGAATTAGTCGTCAATTTGTCGAATTCATACACCAAGTATCAGAATTAGTCGACCTCCCGTTAAATAGTTATAAGTATTTATTTGTGGCAGTGCCGAAATAAGCCTTATTTCGGCACTGCCCAAAAAAACTACACCACCTAGCGAAAATCTGATTTCACCCAGATGTTGCCTTGAATTTGTCGAAATTTGTCGGTAATAAAACACAACTGGTTGATGCGTAATTAAAAAGTTACACGCATTTTAATAATTCACGTTGTAGTCAGAGAGCCTAACGTAGGCAGAGTAGAATAACACCACCCCATTCACATATGGCTATCGTAAAAAGCAACTAATGTAGTGCTAAAGAACACCTAAAGCATTCGTAGATCAGAAAACAGTTGCATGCATTGACAAACTTTGCCAGACTCTGAAAAAGGAAGGAAATAAAACGTTTACTGTTGCATTTTGTGCATGATATAATTTTGATGCAAGATCTCGGACTATACTTATTATGAGATTTATTAAAATGCGTGTAACTTTTTAATTACGCATCGACCAGTTGTGTTTTATATCCGAAAAATTTCGACAAATTCACGCCAACATCTGGGTGAAATCAGATTTTCGCTAGGTGGTGTAGTTTTTTTGGGCAGTGCCGAAATAAGGCTTATTTCGGCACTGCCACAAAAAAATACTTATAACTTTTTAACGGGAGGTCGACTAATTCTGATACTTGGTGTCTGAATTCGACAAATTGACGACTAATTCTGGGGAAAATCATATCTTCGCTATGTTTTGTAGTTCAATAGATCCCGAGTGGGCAGTGCCGAAATAAGCTTATTTCGGCACTGCCACAAAAAAACCCTTATAACTCTTTAACGAGAGACCGACAAATTTTTTGCTTTGGGCGACAAATTAACGACTAATTTTTTGTCTAGTTAAAATAAAGATCTGAGACCTGGGCAGTGCCGAAATAAGGCACACCTAAAAAGGGTAAAGTTTTTTTTCTTTTCTTTTATAGTCAACTCCTCGGTCAAGTGAAAAATCGATATCTGAAAGATAAAGATTTAGTTTTAGATGTTATAATTTATATTTAAAGCGACATACATACATATAGTACAGTCATTTGGTAGTTTTAAATGGAAAGTTTTCCGGGAGTTTTGAAAATTGCCAATTTTGTAGATTTTGATGTGCTCTTTCCGAATTTCAACTTTGCCAACTCGTATTTTTGCCGCTCGCGTCGCCATATTGCAAAAATGTCGCCTAAAAGCAGTTTTTTGGCAATATCTCCTTTCCGACTCATTTATACAAAATGAAACTAGACACAAATTCCTACAATTTATGTATTAACCTTTTTTTCATAAAGTCAACAGTTTTTGCATACGAGCGCCGCGAAGTGTACTCCAACACGCGTTTTGATCATTACTCATATACCCAATCTGTGACATTTAATTTTAACTGATTATATTTGTGACTTATAGCAAAAAAATATATATATTTAAAAAAACTATATAACCTATATATATAGGTAAGTATTGGTTATAGATGTATAATAGAAAAGTAAATTTGAGATTGCGTCGCCACCACCAACAGAAGCAGCATCACGACAACATTCGTTCCGATAATATGGTTGTAGTGGTTTGCACCGGAGCATAGACCTCCGGTGAAACACCGGTAATCTACCGGTAAAACTAATCGGTAAAAACACCGAAGAAAAACCGGTATTCTCCGGTTAGATTATAGTGCCAAATAAAATAAATATTTATTTATTGATTATCGATTTGTTTATTAGGTACTATTTGTTAATATAATTTTTAATCAAAATATTTTTATTTATGCTTCTTTTTGAAGACTTACAAAAGTTGTTGTATAATGTTATAACGTTCATCGCCAGTATACTGTTCCAATTCATGCGAGATGAACTTACAAAACATTAAATTAGACATTATAATGTTCTCATTAATTTCTTCCACATAGTATTTCTCAGGTCCTGTTGTCATTAATGCCGCATCGGAAAACTGTTTTTGCGAATTTGGGCTTAGTTTCTTGTCACATACGGCAGATAATTTGAAAGAAATTGTAAATGGATTTTTTACGGAATGGGAAATCCGTGACAAAGTTACATGCATCACGACTGATAACGGGGCAAACATGATTAAAATGGCTAGATTGCTAGGGATTCGTAATATGCCTTGCTTTGCCCATACTTTAAATTTAGTCATAGATGATTCCCTTCAGATTCCCGAGTTAAATAACATGATCGACAAATGTAAAAAAAATGTAAAAATTTTCAAACAATCAAACATAGCCACAATATCACTCCAAAAGGAACAAAGAGAAAGGAATCCAAATGTAAAACCTTTAAAATTGATCCAAGAAGTATCAACGCGCTGGAATAGCCTATATTATATGATGAAAGGAATCTTAAAGTTGATTGACAGTTTGACGGTTGTGCAAAGAAAATTACCTCAAGCGCCTGAAATCATTACTCCAAATGAAGAGAATATACTAAAGGATATTGTACTTTTGCTCGATGTCTTCGAACAAGCGACACAAATGATTAGCGGGGACCAATATCCTACGTCCGGTCTAGTAATACCTATCGTACACGGACTGTATGATAATGTTAGAACTTTGGGCTCGAAAATCACTACAACTATGGGTGAAACGTTTTTGCAGAATTTAAAATGTTTCATGAATACACGTTTATTAGATTATGAGTCATGAACGATTTGCCGGATTTCCACAATTTTGCATCCCGCTTTCAGGAACAGCTTTAGAATTGTTGAAAATAAAATGGCTGCAAAAGAAGCCGTAAAAGCAGAAATCAACAATATCGTAAGGGTCAGGCAAGTTAGGCAAACATCTGAAAGCTCAGAAGAATCATTGGCAATGGCCAGTACAAGTGACAGAGGTCGTCCCAGTTTGCTAGGATTTCTAAAAGATATTAATGCTTGTAATACCGACACATCATCAGCTACGTCGATAAAGTTATTAAGGATGTACACTGAAACAAATTTTTCAGATATTAACCATAACTGGGATAACGTTGTAGCATTTTGGAATTTCAATAAACATCTCAAGCCTTTACAAAAAATAGCTTTTAAATACTTTACTGTGCCTGCAACTTCAGTTCGATCAGAGAGAGTATTTTCAACGACCGGTTATATTCTCAATAACTGAAGAAATATGCTGCGCAATGACGCTGTTGAAATGTTGTGTTTCCTTCATCAAAACCATCATTTATTATAATTGTGAAATAAAGAATTTTTATTTTCAAAACAATGTTTTTTATTTATTCGAATCCCACAATCTTATGTAAGAAAATATATTTCATTACATGCTTCAAATTGCTCAACATTAAGAAACGATAACTGAATAGATGCTTGATTTCTAGCTAAACAACATAATTCTCCGGAGATTACCGGTGAATCACCGGAGATCGGCAAATCACCGGTGAATTTCACCGGTTTGCATGATTTCGCTCCGGTGCAAACCACTATATGGTTGGAACTTGCGAGTTATCACAGGTACCGCTATTTACCGTTATCACAGATAATCAGTTAAAATTGCGTGTTGGAGTACACTTTGCGGCTCTCGTATGCAAAAACTGTGTACTTTATGAAAAAAAGATTAATACATAAATTGTCGGAAATTGTGTCTAGTTTCATTTTGTATATAACTGTTTTTATCGTAAAATGAGTCGGAATGGAGATATTGCCAAAAAACTGCTTTTCGGTGCAAATTTTCTAATATGGCAGCGCGAGCGGCAAAAATACGAAGTGGCAAAGTTGAAATTCGGAAAGAGCACATCAAATTCTATGAAATTATTTATTTGCAAGACTCCCGGAAAACCCACCGTGTGTCGGCTGGGCACGCGCTACTTCGTCCCCCTCCACCGCCCGGCCGCCCCCTTCCCGCAAGTTGAAGCTGGCATCATCGCGCAACTCTCAATACACTTTTTAAGGAGCTAGCGTCATCTAGCGGTGGTATTTAACCATAATATGCATAAAATGCGGTTTAACCCACAGACATTCAATTATACATAGTTCTATATTGAATGTCTGTGGTTTAACCGTTAATAATGAAAAATGCATATTTAACCACATGGTTAAAATCGTTAATAACCTATATTACTATACTCGGGAGTCAAAGTGGCCATTGCTAACCATTTGACCACCGAGCTCGTCAATAAGTACATATTAAAATACAACGTTATTTAGACCGTAAATTATGCCTTGCTACATGAATAGTCCACATTTCCCACCCTAGTGAATGAAATAATACGAATTTTATTCTATTCAGTCTGGTCTCGACGGCATTTTCCTTTGGACGAGCGGCTTAGTACATAGTTTAAATGACATAGACAATGACTAATCTTAGTACATGCTATTAGTAATATGTACGTACTAGTGCACAAAATAAATCTATATTGTGCTAGCTGTGCCTGCGTCTTCGCCCTCATTAATGTCGGTTATCGCGCGAAAAGGTAACCCATAACCATGTCTTCCTCTATGATAATGACAAATTTTATTCAAATCGATTCTGTAATACTACACCACAATACAATGGCTAATCTCTATGGTATAACGTAACTTCATTGTTTACTGCGACATGACATGGACGCATATTGCTTGGTCAGCCACTACTACTGAAAGTAGGTACTCTGTGACTACTGTGTTGTCACTGTTGTCAGTAGTTTAAATAGCATTATGACTTTAAAATAAAGGCTCTGTTCGTATATAACAAGTGCCTACATCATTGGTTACCCTTTCTTTCACGTTATTACAATTTAACCGATTGTCGTGAGCAGGAGGTCTATCCGAACTAATCTGAAGTGAAGATTCGTAGTTTCACGAGGAAGTTTCGATTTTGCTATAAGAAAAAAGGATTATTTTCTAAGTACCTATTTAAGTAGGTACCTAACAAAATACATACCTTTAAAAACATTACTCTCCTTTTTATGGCGGTCGGATGAAAAGAAAATTCTTGATACTTTTAATTATAAGTTTTACGGCCATTGATACAAGTAATTTAAAGCCAGAGTTTAGAATGCGTAAATGTCTGTGGAGTTTATTAATTATTTGTAGTGTCCGACGGAATGTTTCAGTCGAGTTTCGGCAGCAAACCTGCCGTAACTGCGACCGAAACCGCGCTGTGCTCGGCCATGTTCGGCTCGGTAAATTCCATCTAAACGACGACGAAGACATTTTTCCGCGTCCACGTGCCTGATCAGGTCGTGACTTTTTTGTGTTTGCAGTGCGTTTTGTTTGTTGTTTGTGAGTTTTCGTGTGATTTGTTTTGAATTCGGTAAGTTTTATCATTGTGATATTGTATAAGAGTAGGTAGAAAATCGAAAAATATATTTGTGGTTAATTTAACTCATTCGCTAATGCTCTATGTAAACAAACAATAGTTAGGTACTTGGTACTTACTATAATGCATTAGTGGTGATAATATTAATGATTTAGAGTTTCAGCGTTCAATTTTATTTTCTTTGGGGTGTAAGTGGTTCATCAACATCTTTGAACCAAAGCCACCTTCACCTGCACGCGGTGTGCCCTGCTGACTGACAAAGGAAGCTCCGGCGAAAAGAGAGTTAGGGAGCGTAATTGTAAGCTACGGGTGACTGGGGAATGTACCTCCACCTCACAGAATACCGCAGCCAAATAACAATTTCCTTGTGGGTTGTTGTTTTCCTGCGAGTGAGTGAGATCACTAGAAAGGAAGGATATGCTGCGATGGCAGCGGGGGTGGTGGCGCGCCAGCGATATTTTATGTTGCGAGCGTTAATATGGCTACGGTAATTGCTTCACATCAGGTGGGCCGTAAGCTTGTCTGCCGCCCGACGTCGTATAATAAACACCACGACACCACGGACCCGAGTCTCCAGAGAGTCGGTCAGGGCCTTCGTATCCGACGTGTCTTCATCGGTCGAAGTGTAAACACAAGAAGGCTCGCAGGACTCTCAGCTCTGGCTTGCCTTCATTGGCCGTCCAGAGAGGAGCCGCTAGAGCTATATGCTCCAGGGGTGGAAGTGTTAAAGGGCATCACGCCGCGAGTAACTTCGGAGAAAGCGCAGCACACCTCTCGACATCCCTGAGTCACTCACACCGGTGTTGCCCACGGCCGTTTTCCTGGCATTTCGGGGGCCCATCTAGTGAGTGGCAAGCCACCGCCTGCCGCGAATAACTAGCAATAAAAGCAGTTATGGCAGGCGTCCGTCCCTCTTCTGTAATAGCCCGGTATTAAGTTCACCCAGATCTCATCTCCATAGCCCATTTATTTTCCATCACACTTCGCAATAGTCTCAACGCCTGCCGAGACCTGCTCATGGGTATGTCGTTCCATTGACATATCCTGGAGCGGGTCACGGCGGGCGTACAACATTACATCAAACTTCTCAAAGGGGCCTCTACGCGTTGGATCCATATCCCCGCGCACGCCTATTAAATGACCGGGCTTGACCCGTGATTAAAAAGAGATACATAATAATAATAACATTTTTGTTAAAATTTTATATTAATTGTTATTTTTCATATTCTCTCATAAAGTTCACATTTATATTCATAATAATCAACCAAAATCATATACAGATAATAATTTAAGAAGCCATAAATGATTTTAAAGGAATATTTACAAAGAAATAAAACCAAAGAGCGATGACATTGTCAAATACGTCAAGTAAGTACATAATACACGAAGAAAAATGATAAAAATATGAATTATGAGCAATAATATAAGATGATAACGAGAGCAAGGTATAAGCAAGCGTCACAGTCCAACGCACGCCCACCACCACCGCCCGCCTCGTCTAGCTCCACGTCGTCGGAGGAGCAGTACGCGACACCTCCGACCTCCAACGTGTCGAGCGACTAGGACGAGCCACCGCCGCCCCCGTCGCCGCCGAGACCTGCGCGACGAAGAGGACGGCCCCCGCTACCGGCCGGCTTGGGGTCTTCGGGGCACTCTGCCCCGCGACAGGCTCCCGCTACCGGTGGTGTAGTGCGACGCATGAAGTGGACGAATTCTATAAATGAAAACGTCATGCGCGCCTACTATAGGGCAACAGAGGGGCGAATCAATCTCAGTGCGTATCGTGTTCGTATGCTTACACTGTTTCAGGTGCTTGAACCGACTGTCACCGTTTCTGTTCAGCGTTTGTCGGATCAAGTGAGGGCTATCCAGCGTTGCCGTTTGCTGGATGAGTCTACACTTGAGCGACTTCGTCGGGAAACGCAACCTGTACACATAGTCACCGAGGTAAGCCAAACTCTGCCTACGATGATGTCGAATAACATACATTCGGCAACAACGCATGCGGAAGATGGACCAGTGCCAGATGAATATGTGAACATGAGCGTACATCCAACCCAGGATGATGAGCAACTGAGGAGAGCATTGGATGAGGCGCTTTATGCGTACAGATCCACACCAATTGCTGAAAGACTTCGTCTACCACGTTTACCCGTGCATAGACAAAATATGGCGCTTATGGGGGCTCTAGACCGCTTACTAGATTCCTACCTGGAATCTAGCCGTGACCTTGCTGATACCCACTCGATACTCTACTGTGCAGCTGTCGCGGCTTGTCGCTTGGCTCGAGTCAAATTTCCGGATTGTGACCGAGCCTCGCGACCAGCTGTCGATGTTCCTGCATGGCAAATGAGAATCGAGCGGCGTATCAGCGCGGCTAGAGCCCTCATAGGGAAACTAATCTGCTTCAGATCGGGTAATAACCGCCCGAGAGTTATGCGCTTTGTGCACCAGGCATTTGCTGGGACCAATATTAGGCCCCAGGATTATATGCACTGGGTCACAGAGCGCATAGACTTTCTGAAGCAGAAAGTGTATGCATGGGCAAACCGTATTCGTCGTTACAGGCAGCGTGTGGATAGGTACCATCAAAATCGGCTTTTCCAATGCGATCAAAGGAAAGTATACCGAACTTGGGAGAAATCTACTAGCCGTGTGGTTGATAGGCAACTTCCGACCGCTGGAGCTGTGTCGCAGTTTTGGCAAAGCATTTGGTCGGTGCCTATCAACCACACCGAGGGAGTATGGATTGACGTTGTCGAGCGTGCATGTGAGTCGATCGGAAACATGGAGGCTATTATCATTAGCCCCCAAGACGTTAGCTGTGCAATCCGAACGGCACATAACTGGAAAGCTCCAGGTCCGGACGGATTGCACAACTTTTGGCTTAAGTGGTTCCGTCGCTCGCATGCCCGCTTGGCAACTCAGTTTCAAGAAGCCCTTGAAATTGGATCTCTGCCAAGTTTTATGACTACTGGTATTACTTTCCTGCTCTTTAAGAATGGTAGTACCACGGAAGCTGAGAACTATAGACCCATCACGTGCTTGCCAACCTTGTACAAGCTCCTTACATCCATTCTGACATCTAAAATTACTGAACACATTATGTGTAATAATATTTTGGATATTGCTCAGAATGGGTGTAGGGCTGGGTCCCGTGGTACTAAAGAGCTTCTTCTCATTGACATAGCCGTTTGCCAGCAGGTCCGCCGAAACAGGAAGAATCTCTCTGCCGCCTGGATTGACTACAAAAAGGCCTATGATTCGGTGCCTCATTCATGGCTGAGAAGGGTACTGGAGTTGTATAAAATAGATTCAAGTCTATGCTCCTTTCTCAGTTCATGCATGGGGCAGTGGACCACAGTCCTTTGTCAACCGGGTTGCGGAGTTTCTCCTGAATTGGTGGATCCTATAAGGATTCAACGTGGTATCTTCCAGGGTGACAGCCTGAGCCCGTTATGGTTCTGCCTGGCTCTGAACCCACTTAGCACTCTGTTAAGGGATTCAAAGCTGGGCATTCGACTTCATAGAGAGGGTGAGATCATTTCTCATCTGCTGTATATGGATGATCTCAAGTTGTTTGCACCAAACAAACCAGACCTTGTGGAGTTGCTGAAAGTAACCGAAACTTTCAGTAACGCCATTGGTATGGAGTTTGGTGTTGACAAATGTGCGGTCATACATGTGCAGCGGGGTAGAGTTGCAAATTCGGAGAGTTTACAACTCTCAGAGACAATGTTCCTCAGATCTCTCTCTGAAGTCGAAACCTATAAATATCTTGGTATGTCGGAGTCTCTAGGTATAACCGGCGGGGACATAAAACAATCGGTGATGGACCGATTCTTTGGTTGCCTGACAAAAGTCTTAAATAGTCTGTTGTCAGGTAGTAATAAGGTTCGGGCCTTCAACGGTTGGGTTATGCCCCTGCTGATATACACCTTCGGCATACTAAGGTGGACTCAGACTGAATTAGACGCCCTGGATGTAAAGGTCCGAAAACTGCTTACAACGCATCGCATGCATCACCCACGATCGTCAGTGATGAGATTGTACATCCCACGGAAGTGTGGGGGTCGTGGCTTTTTAAATGCCAAAAACTTTCTGAAGCAGAAAGTGTATGCATGGGCAAACCGTATTCGTCGTTACAGGCAGCGTGTGGATAGGTACCATCAAAATCGGCTTTTCCAATGCGATCAAAGGAAAGTATACCGAACTTGGGAGAAATCTACTAGCCGTGTGGTTGATAGGCAACTTCCGACCGCTGGAGCTGTGTCGCAGTTTTGGCAAAGCATTTGGTCGGTGCCTATCAACCACACCGAGGGAGTATGGATTGACGTTGTCGAGCGTGCATGTGAGTCGATCGGAAACATGGAGGCTATTATCATTAGCCCCCAAGACGTTAGCTGTGCAATCCGAACGGCACATAACTGGAAAGCTCCAGGTCCGGACGGATTGCACAACTTTTGGCTTAAGTGGTTCCGTCGCTCGCATGCCCGCTTGGCAACTCAGTTTCAAGAAGCCCTTGAAATTGGATCTCTGCCAAGTTTTATGACTACTGGTATTACTTTCCTGCTCTTTAAGAATGGTAGTACCACGGAAGCTGAGAACTATAGACCCATCACGTGCTTGCCAACCTTGTACAAGCTCCTTACATCCATTCTGACATCTAAAATTACTGAACACATTATGTGTAATAATATTTTGGATATTGCTCAGAATGGGTGTAGGGCTGGGTCCCGTGGTACTAAAGAGCTTCTTCTCATTGACATAGCCGTTTGCCAGCAGGTCCGCCGAAACAGGAAGAATCTCTCTGCCGCCTGGATTGACTACAAAAAGGCCTATGATTCGGTGCCTCATTCATGGCTGAGAAGGGTACTGGAGTTGTATAAAATAGATTCAAGTCTATGCTCCTTTCTCAGTTCATGCATGGGGCAGTGGACCACAGTCCTTTGTCAACCGGGTTGCGGAGTTTCTCCTGAATTGGTGGATCCTATAAGGATTCAACGTGGTATCTTCCAGGGTGACAGCCTGAGCCCGTTATGGTTCTGCCTGGCTCTGAACCCACTTAGCACTCTGTTAAGGGATTCAAAGCTGGGCATTCGACTTCATAGAGAGGGTGAGATCATTTCTCATCTGCTGTATATGGATGATCTCAAGTTGTTTGCACCAAACAAACCAGACCTTGTGGAGTTGCTGAAAGTAACCGAAACTTTCAGTAACGCCATTGGTATGGAGTTTGGTGTTGACAAATGTGCGGTCATACATGTGCAGCGGGGTAGAGTTGCAAATTCGGAGAGTTTACAACTCTCAGAGACAATGTTCCTCAGATCTCTCTCTGAAGTCGAAACCTATAAATATCTTGGTATGTCGGAGTCTCTAGGTATAACCGGCGGGGACATAAAACAATCGGTGATGGACCGATTCTTTGGTTGCCTGACAAAAGTCTTAAATAGTCTGTTGTCAGGTAGTAATAAGGTTCGGGCCTTCAACGGTTGGGTTATGCCCCTGCTGATATACACCTTCGGCATACTAAGGTGGACTCAGACTGAATTAGACGCCCTGGATGTAAAGGTCCGAAAACTGCTTACAACGCATCGCATGCATCACCCACGATCGTCAGTGATGAGATTGTACATCCCACGGAAGTGTGGGGGTCGTGGCTTTTTAAATGCCAAAAACCTACACAACCGTGAGGTGTGCAATCTCAGGGAATATTTCCTAAACTGTGAAAGTGGGATGCATCGCGACGTTGTAGCAGTTGATAAGGGCCTTACACCACTATCCTTGGCAAACGAGAATTGGCGGAAACCAGCTGTGCTTACCACTCAGGGCCGCAAGGATATATGGAAGAGCAAGGAGCTACATGGGCGATTCTACCGGGCTCTTAATGGGCCTGATGTAGACTCGCTCGCGTCGGTGGCCTGGCTACGTTTCGGTGACCTCTTTGGGAAAACCGAAGGTTTTGTCTATGCAATTATGGACGAAGTTATCAAGACGAATAACTACCGGAAATATATCCTGAAGGACGGCTAACGGCGAGTACTTGCATAGACACAATCAAGTAGCTAGGATTATACACCAGCAACTTGCTCTTAAATATCGCCTTGTGAGCTCTGAAGTACCATACTACAGGTATGCACCTGCGCCAGTTCTCGAGAACAGTAGTGTCACGCTCTACTGGGACCGGTCTATTATCACGGACAGAACTATTGTCGCAAATAGACCTGATATCGTGGTATTAGACCGGGTGACGAACCGTGCAATTCTTGTTGACGTCACCATTCCCCATGATGAGAACCTCGTTAAGACCGAGAAAGAGAAACTTTCTAAGTACTTGGACTTGGCCCACGAGGTTACCAACATGTGGCATATGGACTCAACGATTATTGTTCCGATAGTCGTATCAGTAAACGGACTTATAGCTAAGAGCCTCGACCATCACCTCGAGAGGCTCTCGCTAGGCAGTTGGGTCAAGAACCAGATACAGAAGGCGGTTCTCCTGGACACGGCCCGCATCGTGAGAAGGTTCCTCACTCTGGAGCCCTGACCACCGGTAGTTTGAGTCTTCGCTCCACTACCGGCGGATGCCCCCTTTTTTTTTTATATTTTTAAATGTATTTTTTTTTTATATTTATATTTAAAAATGTAAAAAAAAAGAGAAAAATATTAAATAAATGGTATAATAATAATAATTAAGTCCGCAGGGCAGCTTGTGTTGCGAGCTGTTGTGTGAGTAGCGACACCACGGACCCGAGTCTCCAGAGAGTCGGTCAGGGCCTTCGTCTCCGCCGTGTCTTCATCGGTCGGAGTGTAAACACAAGAAGGCCCGCAGGACTCTCAGCTCTGGCTTGCCTTCATTGGCCGTCCAGAAAGGAGCCGCCAGAGCTATATGCTCCAGGGGTGGAAGTGTTAAAGGGCATCACGCCGCGAGTAACTTCGGAGAAAGCGCAGCACACCTCTCGACACCCCTGAGTCACTCACACCGGTGTTGCCTCCGGCCGATTTCCTGGCATTTCGGAGGCCCATCTAGTGAGTGGCAAGCCACCGCCTGCCGCAAATAACTAGCAATAAAAGCAGTTATGGCAGGCGTCCGTCCCTCTTCTGTAATAGCCCGGTATTAAGTTCACCCAGATCTCATCTCCATAGCCCATTTATTTTCCATCACACTTCGCAATAGTCTCAACGCCTGCCGAGACCTGCTCATGGGTATATCGTTCCATTGATATATCCTGGAGCGGGTCACGGCGGGCGTACAACATTACATCAAACTTCTCAAAGGGGCCTCTACGTGTTGGATCTATATCCCCGCGTATGCCTATCAAATGACCGGGCTTGACCCGTGAATTAAGAGAGATACATAATAATTATAACCAAGTTGCAATTATAACGTAACGTAACGTAATTATAAGAAAAGTACCTACAGTTAGATAATTGTTTCGTAAAAGTTTCGGTTTCGGCCGAAACTGAGACCGTTGCCGAAATTCGGTTTCGATCGTAAAAACCAGTTTCGATCTGACACTAATTATTTGTAATAGGTCAACAGGGAACTGTTGACCTATTACAAGTAATTGAGGAATGGGAAAACCTTCTCATTCCTCAATACCTTATATTATTTTTCGGCATATAATATTACATTTCGGCGTACTTGTACCATAGCATAGCAAAAAAAAATTGGTTGCCTGTAAAGTCGGTATACGGGCGAAAGTTTTACGTGACAACGACTTTGAGTGGTAAAATGTTTTCGAGTGGAAGGGACGCATGCCTTTCACTTTTTATGTCTGTCTCTCTCGCTCTTAGAAGGGACACGCGTCCACGACACGCCTACAATGAGAGCGAGTGAAAGGCACGCGCCTTTCACTCGCTCTCATTGTAAGCGCATAACGTGACCCAGTTTCTTGAAGTGTCACCCGGCTAACCAATCTAGAAGACGTTGTCACGTCAAAAAGGGCAAATGAACATTAAATCACCAGTTTGACAGTTAACGTCAAACTTTTTGTTTCTACTGCAATGTTGCCAATTACAAATGCAAGCAATCACAGCGCGTTATCATATGTCATACAAAGACAAGAGACAAACTGATGTGGCAACAACCAGATTTACTTGAATTTTGCTTGCTTTGAAAAAAAAAATTATATCTATCGCTAAAAATATACAATATTATTATTTTTGAAGTTACATATTCATACGACTCTAAATACTTTCTTTTAGTGCTCAATACGTCATTGTTTTATATTTTTACATATTTATTTTTGTTGACGCTAATAAGCAGTATGCAAATTATGCATATCTGTTACATACATACAGGAGCAAGTCATAGCGTTCACTTTTATAAGTGCATTTGCGTCCATAATTTACTAAAAACAGCGCCTTTCATGTCTTGAAGGTTAGGTAGTTTTCGTGTCTTAGCGACTGAAAAAGAGTTTTAGCTTTGAGTATTAAGCCACACTCAAAGAGTTTTAGCGACATATCGGGGCGACTTTTGAAATTGAGTTTAGCGACTCAATAACTCGACTTGGCATAAACATAAAGTAATTATATGAGGGCTTCCAGGAGTTGGCAACACCGGTACCATAGTTGTCATTGTCATTTGTCAAATATGATAAAATAAAATCCGCACACAGAAAAATCTGATCAAATCAAACCAACCAAACCAAATATAGGAATTTAAAATCAGCCAGACCTAAGCAAATGTTCTGCATAATGTAAACAAAAGAAATTAATCAAACTATTTTATGTGAGACTGATACTCTTCTCAGATAAACAATGTCTGTTCCTCCAATAGACTACAGTGTTCCTCCACCGCGACTGGACATGCCTCCACCTGCCACTCCGATAGCACCTCCAATGCCACCTCCTCAGGTGTTTGCCCATCCTCCACCGTTTGCCGTTCCTGCAGTTAGTACGGAACAACCACCAGCCTATCATCAGATGTTACCTCCTTTAAACGTACCACCGCCGCCAGTTTCGTTTCCGACAGTTGATATTTGTACTGTACCTCCACCAGTTACGCCCTACTACCCTCCACCTGTTGTATGTTCTGATTACTCGTATCCTGGTCCAAACTCTTCATTCTTAGAACTTACTAAGGGTACTAAGCATAAAAGTACTATACATCTTGAAAACCAAAAAAAAGAAATTGCAACTGCATCCTCATCTAAAGATGAAAGATATTATAGATCATCTTCAGAACATGCGTCTTCAAGTTCTTCTAGACATAGATATTCTCCTGATAGATATTATGAAATGGAGAGAAGGGAACGAGATAGAGAAAGGGAAAGAAGAGAGAGGGAACTAAGGTATCATGGACACAGGAGTCGTAGTCCAAGCTATAGTCGAAGTCGTTACAGTAGAAGTCCATCTAGAGATTCCAGACACAGTTACAGAGAAAAAGAAATGGATAGGTATGAAAGGCATAGAAGGCATGAATATGAATCTAGGAGATATGAATATGAAAAGAGGCATAGCCCTTCTCGGTCAAGGGACTATAGAAGTCATAGTAGGAGTTGTGATCCTCGTGACGAAAGGAGGTACAGATCCCCTAGTAGAAGTAGTCGTCATTCTCCGAGACGAGAGTCGCACAGCAGGAGCAGTATACGAGAGTTGAGTCGTAGCAGAGAACACTCACCACATTCTCGACGTGAAAGTGCTCCTCGGAAACCTATGACTGATCGTGAAAAGATTTTAGAAGAATATAGGTATGTTTTTTTGTTAACTTTTATATGTTGAATAGAATGAAATAATATTCAAAGTTCTGGATTGCTGGGCATGTAATGAACTATGCTGTTAATATAAGCCTGAATCATTGCAAAAAAAATACTAAATGTGTATTATTAGTTTTCTAGGTTATTTTATATATACATATATCTTCATTTTTATATTATGCAGGGACCCTACTAACTAGATTGTAGATGATTCTTGATCAGTACAGAAAAGCCCACCATTAACAAGACACCACTCCTTTAGATTTTCAGAAACAAATAATTTATTTTACATCTCTCATATTCGGTAAGTAGGTCCTTATTACCCCCAAATGGGGCTTGTAGGTGACCAATTAGCGCTCTAGGGTAATAATGTAGCTATAAAAGCCCTAGGGCGGTAAGTAATTAAAAAAAAAAAATACTTTTCTCTTTCAAAAAGTTCTCGTACATCTAACCATCATACTGGCAATAGACATCATGCATTCAGCCCAATGACAAAAGAGGTCGCTTCGCTATTCAGCCTTGTCTTCGTATGAGTATAATAGTCATCAATTTTAAATATCGAACGGCGAAGCTCAATTTACTTCTAGAAAAAAATAATAAAAAAAGAGATGAAAAAAGGCGGGAATAGAAACTTTTACTTTTAATATTGTTTGTTTTCGGGATTTTTTTATAATTACGTGCTAATTAGGAAAAAAAAATGAGTTCTGCAAGTGATGAAGATATAAGCTGCACTCCCGATTCAATGAAAATGGAAGCTGAAGCAGCAATTAACAATATTTTAAAGTTCTAAAGAGAGATATTTGAAAACTTACGACTAGTTCATGAAGTGGCGAAAAGAAAAACAAGTAAAGTCTTTTATTCTTGTAATCCCGGTTTTTTTCTGCTTACCTCACAATCGAGATGTAAAGCAGAGTAGTTAGCTCGGGTGTAAGCATCAATTGCACCCTCGAACTATAGGCGCCCTCGCTGCGCTCGTGCGCCTAAATATCTCGGGCTGCAATTGATGCCTTACAGCCCTCGGCTACTAATCTACTATTAATTAATTTAAGATGTTGGTCTCTTTAGATGAGACAGATAATCAATTCTTAATGATCTTTTAAAATAATTTGTACTATTCCAGAAAGAACTATTGTAAAACATCTGAGGATTTATTTGCGAAAATGGAACAATGGTCTCAACAGCATAAATTAGAAGAGGAAGAGGTAAGTAATGTATTCATAGTCCTACTTCTTACAGTACTTTTCTACTAATATTGAAATGTGAAGCTTAGGCCTTCCGGACACTGTTTGTCGCGTAGTCATAATAACATTGTAAATAAAAATGGAAAGTCTCATCTAATCTAACTCGTTCCGTCCGTTTCAGAGATTAGTTAGCACAAACAGACAGACAGATAAAAATCGAAAATATTTTAATTGGTCTTCTCTATAATTATAATTATAATAACACTTAAATATAATTTTAATAACACCTGAATTTATTAACTATCAATATTTTATAGGCATTCGTCTTAGAATTTGGCTTAGAATGGGTTTAGTGCTCCAGTACTGGTGGGGTTGATCCTTCTGAATCTATTGTGCATTATATTTATCAAAATGCAGATATTTTCAAATTAGAGGAGGGGTGGGGGCGCGCGATATTTTATGTTGTAAACGTTCAGGCACTGGTGCACTGGTTTTTTATTTATTTATTTGTATAGATTTTATTAATTACTTTGTTATCATATTTTTTACTATGAGGAATGTTTGCTTTTATCATCTAAACACAAAGATATGTCAAAAACTATTGAACCAGATATGGTGTCTATTGAACACCTGAATTGTATTTATTTATACAATCTACCTATCTCATCAAAGGTGATCTGAGGTGAGGGTAGGGCAAATATTTTTTTAAATTGTAATTAATATCTCAAACACTTAGAACATATGGCTCTGATTAGGTAGATATCTTACGTACTACCGCCTACACTGAATTTTGATCAGTTCTCAATGGTACAATATAGTAGGCGCTGCTTTCTCACGCTCATTCTTCCATAGGTACTTAGTTTATCTTCATCCAACATTGACAAACCTTTTAAAAATAAAAAATAGAAAACTTTTAATAAGCAGAATATTCGGGTTAGTTACTACTAACCTGAATATTGTGCTTATAAAAAGTTTTGTATGCAGAGCATGGAGGTAACCTTTTATAAGGAAAGCATGTGCGCTAGCCGAGACAGTAGGTGCGAGAGAGAGAGACGGAAAGCAAAAGTGGACATTCAAACAATAAGAACATTTTTCTTTTTTACCCGCGACGGAACAGAGACGGTATATGCGTTTGGGGTGCTAGGATGTTTGTGCAAATTAATGTTGCCAATTATCTCCAAAACTACGAGTCCGATTTTGATGCGGTTTTCAGTGATGGGTTCGGGTTTGATTGGTGCATGTTCTTAGATAGGTGTTACGGTGACAACTCACCAGGGGGCGCTGCAGTAAATATTTGTTTGTGAAACCAATGTTGCCATTTATCTCCAAAAGTATGAGTCCGATTTAAATGCGGTTTTCAGTGATGGGTTCGGATTTGATTGGTGCATGTTCTTAGATAGGTGTTATAATGACAACTCACCAGGGGGCGCTGCAGTAAACATTTGTTTGTGCAACCAATGTTGCCATTTATCTCCAAAACTACTAGTCCGATTTAGATGCGGATTTCAGTGATGGGTTCGGGTTTGATTGGAGCATGTTCTTATATATGTGTTACAGTGACAAGTCACCAGAGGGCGCTGCAGTAAACATTTGTTTGTGCAACAATGTTGCCATTTATCTCCAAAACTACTAGTCCGATTTTGATCCAGATTTCAGTGATGGGTTCAGGTTTGATTGGAGATGTTCTTAGATAGGTGTTACAGTGACAACTCACCAGAGGGCGCTGCAGTAAACATTTGTTTGTGCAACCAATGTTGCCATTTATCTCCAAAACTACTAGTCCGATTTTGATGCGGATTTCAGTGATGGGTTCAGGTTTGATTGGAGCATGTTCTTATATATGTGTTACAGTGACAACTCACCAGAGGGCGCTGCAGTAAACATTTATTTGTGCAAAACCAAAACTACTAGTCTGATTCTGATGCGGTTTTCAATTGTAATACCTATGCTTGCTCTCTAAAAAGTTTGAAATAAAATCAAAATTAAAAATTTTGAATAAACCCACGACGGTTAAAATGTTGTTGAAAAAGGATAAAATAATTTTGAAACCCCCGACTTAAAGAATTTATGCTATGAACTTTATAAAAAAACCCAAGAAAAATAAATTTCAACAAATATAAATAAGTATACAAGTTACTATAAAACTGCCAAACTAGTTCATTTAATGGCAGCCCCAACGGATTTTCTTGTTTTTTTTTTATTAAGTTCATAGCATAAAGGGGTTTCAAAATTATTTTATCCTTTTTCAACTATGTTTCAACCGTCGTGGATTTTTCAAAATTTTTAATTTTGTTTTTATTACTACAAGTATAACATATAGGTAATAATGTTTTAATTTTTATGCAGGCATCAAAGATGTGGTACAGGAGTTCTCCAGCAGAGCTGTATTATAAGCCAGTAGAGGGTAGTACAGTAATGCAACAGACACCTAAATTGGAGAAGTTGTGCGAAGTGGCCTTCAAAGTATTAATTGAGAGGGGACGAAATGCCAGGCCGGAAGTTGACGAGTTGCCCCCGTTAAAGCCATCGAAAGCTAAAATGTGTAAACATAGATGTGAGTATTGAAAACTCAGTAATTGAAAACCATCTCTATTTGCGATTGCATTGTGAGCATACAATACATTTTCTTAAAGTTGCATTTTTTTCCCATTGGTAATTTTTTTGTTTGTTTTATCTGTCAACAATAATATTTTGCACAGGAGACATGACAAGGTTTGCCACTTCATATTTTCGTATTGTTCATTAGGCAATTGCACATGTTGGAGAAACCAAAGCCTTTTGGTTTCACATATACACACACACTATGACAACACTATGAAACACATAATTTTTAAAGCAGGTGTAATTGTTTGTACCGATACAACAACCTGTTTATAGTACTTATACAAGTATTAAAAGTCTTTCAGCTAAATGCAGAACCTGTCAACATTTTTTCTCATAATGAAGAATGTTACTAGGTATGCCAAATCGCTTGAAATGTTGTCTCAGTAAAGCCTGTATGTATACAAACACACTAGTTTTTGTTGTAGTCAAAAATACCTAGTAGTTTTGATTTTATAGGCATTCAAAGTTTCGAAAAATATCGAGTCCCACTAACAGTCACGTGACCGCTTGTGACGTCATTTTACAACGCGTCGCGCGGGCCACGGCTCGCTCAGTATTAGGGATGTGACATTCTAATTATAGTATTTAATTTTTTTTTTTTTTTTTTTTACAAATTATCATATCTCGAGATGTATTCACATAATTATTACACTATATTACTAATTACTGAATATTTACAAATAAAATATTTACAAAGAGGTACAAAAAAAAAAACGCAGAAAAGAAATAAAACAATTTTTATTTCATTTATTATTAATTATTATAGTAATTAAAATTTATAATAAAATTAAATAAAATTAATTTAAATAAAATTTATAATAAATTTAATTAATAATTATTATTATAGTATTTAATTAATTATTTAATTGTAATTATAGTATTTAGGTATAATTTCAACGGCACGGGCGCGCGACCGCGAGCGGACTGAGTGAGCCAGACTGAGTGTGTTGTGCGATGACGTCACACCGTAACCGGCAGCCCGCGTCGTACGGTTACAACTTGTTTTACTTCTAAATCGGAAACTAATTGACATATCGAAGTAATTCTTTCACTAGTATTTTTTATTTTTGACAGAGAATATGGAGTGCTAATAATCAAAATTAGTTACCACCATTCTTCATTATCTACTATATAAAAATAAGTCGGGTTTTCCTTCTTGACGCTATAACTCCAGAACGCACGAACCGATTTCCACGGTTTTGCATTCGTTGGAAAGGTCTCGGGCTCCGTGAGGTTTATAGCAAAGAAAATTCTGGAAAAAATTGAAAAGAAAAGCGGGAAAATCTTTTTTCACATACAGCGCCATCTCTAAGGAAATGGATGGAAACGAAAAGATTGAGCCACAGCGAAGCGTGGTCGGGCCGCTAGTATGCTTATAAGAGAGATGCGGCGAATGTTAAAATTTCATCCATACCACCTTCATGATTTGCGATCTACCAAAGCGACAGCAACAGTGGGGTGCGGTGTCTAAGTGGGCGCGCAAACCTGGTTCTATATGAACCTGTTTGCTGTGCACAAAAATAAACCGAATAATTCTGCCGAATATTTGGTTTGGTATATTTGTGATCGAACATTTGGTTGAATATTCGTATTATGTTGGGTTCATTTTTACTTAATAATATTTTATACAAAAAGAAACAACAGCTGGTTATTCTTCTCTTCAAAAAGAGACACACAAATTAATAAATTGTTGTTATTGTTGTAGTGGAGGAAAGAAGTTCATCTTCATCGGAGAGTGAAGAAGATGAGTGTTTGGACGAGGATGGTCTGCAAGGCTACACTGATAGAATTATGATGGAACTGCAAACAAAGCAAAGTCATCCGAGAAGGCTGCACCCTGAAATGTGGTATGTTATTTTAAACATACACTTAAGTGTATGTTTAAAATTATATATATGTTTAAAGTTATAAAAAAATAGAAATGGATGCAGTTGAATTTTGCCGCCCTTTTATACATACAAGTGCATGTTTAAAATTAAAAAGGCAATTCAATTGCATCCATTTCTATAATTTTGAAGTGGCAACACCAAAAAATATAGTTTATTTGTGTCTAACCCCGCCGCCACACTATGCTCCTCGTGCTGCCGCGATGTTTCCCTCTCTGCCCACACACTGCTCTACTCGCGTAATTATTCGCGACGCTCCGCACTTGGACATTTGCCTTTGATATACAATGGACGTTGAAGCTGTGGCAGCGTGCGCGATATGCATTTTTATTATAGCGAAACGAAGCTTTTTTTTATGGTCTAAAAGATGCCATCAAACATTTCTTTTTTGCTACCAGCTCTTATAGGGAAAAGTTCATGACAGACATGATTTTAAAAAAATGATTTAAAAAATATGACGCGTGTTTCGCGCCCGAGCGCTCGATGCGGAATGCGTCCGAGGCGATTATGTGGCCGGCCACTCGCACTCACATTGCCGGTCCTTTGACTCGCGCCTAAAAAACCGACAAAACAGGGAATGATGGGCAAGACGAAGAGCAAGACGAGCGGCATGACGAGTAACGTGGCCACACTACGTTCCTGCCTACTTCCCTCGCCACTCGACGAGTGCATGGCAGGGCTATAGAGGTTAAGCTCTGTGAGTAGTTCTTATTAAATGTCATAAGTAGGTTTTTTCAACAACATTTTTTTTCAACTTTAGTTAGGGACTATTTTATTTATTTATTTAAGTAAAAAGCTAGAGGTGTAACATTTTCTATTTGATATTTATTTCAATGAAGCAAACAAAGTGAAAAAGGAATTATTATTTAGGATACAGTAAGTATATCATTACACTACTACAAAGATAGGATTAAGACCTATCTCTTGTAAAACAGTTATGGTTTTTTATACCACTAGAGTAACAAACAAGCATACGACCAGCCTGATGGTAAGCAGTATGTATTCATAATAATAAGTCCTACACTATAGTGTCCTTTTCTGCAGGTTCAACAACACTGGCGAGATGAATGGTGGTCCTCTATGTCGCTGCAGTGCCCGAGCGCGGCGGCAGGGCATGCGCCACGGCGTGTATGCCGGAGAGTCGACCTTCCCTAAGTGCATTCCTACACAGAACAACATTGATAAGCTGTATCATTACCGGTAAGAAAAAAATCAAATGGTTGGCATAAAAACGCGAGAGGTATTGCATATTGTGTGCGTTTATATGGCTATGGTAACCGCTTCACATCAGACGGGACGCATGCTTGTCTGCAACCCGGCGTTAAAAAAGTTCATTTATTAATTTGTTTTTTCTATGTATATGTGACTGGTAACATATATTTACATAAAAAAACAAGTAAAGTCAAAAATCTTAGTGTGTACTGATTTGTACTGATAAAAAAAAATATCTTGTACCGGAATCACATGTGTGCTTCTTGGTGTTAAAGTAGCTATTGTTACTAACAAGTTCGCTTAGTGGTTTAATGTTACGAGCGGTTTTTTAAATACATACAGTTAAAAACTGTACGTAGTCGAAAAACTTTTAATACAAAATTAAGAGCTCTTGTGGAAAAATGTTGTTACTCATTGGATGAATTTTAATGTATTAGTTTAAGTAGTATTAAGTTCTGTTTATAATATGCATTCAACGTCAACTTGATCTACCACATGTGAAAGATTGAATAAAGAAATTTTTCATTTCATTTCATTCGAACACAATATATTTTGTTCAAATCAAATCAAATCAAAATATCTTTAGAAGTAAAGAGAATCTAAAGAGTCCGCATCACCACCCTTGTATCACAACAATATACTATTGAAATAACTACAAGTTTGAAATGTTTCAGTATCACGGTATCGCCGCCTACCAACTTCCTAATAAAAGCGCCGACGATCATCGCTCACGACGAACACGAGTTTCTATTTTCTGGGTTTTCCATGTTTTCCCACTATAAACTGGCGAAACTCCCTACGTGTAAGGTCATAAGGTTCAATATTGAATACACGATATTGTATGTAGAGGAGCCCGCGTCACAGAATTTTACAATCAAAGAATTGGATATATTTGGTAAGAATTATGTACCGTCACACTTTTTTTTTTTCAAATATCAAAATGAACCTTGTTATGCAGAATAGATCAAATCGACATTTTGTTACTTTTAATTTAAAGTTATTTAAAGTTATTATCAATAAAAATATCACGCTGTATAAGTTTTGGGAAGCATATGTCATCAAACTGTTGGATCTGATGCGAATATTTAAAAATCGATTTTAAGCTTTTAAGTTTCGATTAGAAAACGCGATTTGTCATAGTTTGTCAGTTGGATTTTTCTGCATGACAGGGCGGCCAATCGTAAAATACACAAAACTATGAAGATCTGCAAACTTTAATTCTAATATCTTCCGTCCTACTTATTTTAGGGTCGATCAAAGTTTGGCGGGAAATTCCATTTTAAAAGTATGAAATTATTAAAAAATAATATTTTCATTGGAGAAGCAATAAAAAATACTATAACTTTTATTATGATACTAATTACATAAACGTAATACTTAACATCTGTCGTACAAATTTCTGATTTGATGCATACAAAATACAAACCTGTGACGTCATAACTCAGTAGGCTTTTGTATGGAGCGTTTTCGGGAAAGTCCAAAATTGTGATTTTCAAATCAACATATCTCGAAAGATTTTTGTGCTATCGAAGTAATTCTTTCACCTACGGTTATATTATTGAGACGTCCCTACATATCTAACCGATAAAAACATTGGTGAAATAGCCTATTATGTAGTTTGTAATGAACAACAGTTGTCAGAATGAAAAACAGTTGTGAAAAAAAAGCATAGTGACATGAGTTTTATGCTGGGTTTTCCAATATGTTCATGCTATAATTGTCGTTATTTTTCAGAGGACTATTTATTTACGGAATTATTAGAGCTGATAGACTTGGATTTGGGCAAAGCCACGGAGACTTCCTGCTCGCAGTTTCACTTCATGCCCCGTTTTGTGAGATATCTTCCGGAAGGTGGATGTGAGGTATACCTATATTTTTTATTGTAGTGTGTTTATGGAAGTTCTGATGTAAAAGAACATGGACCCATTCCATAGCAATGGAAGTTGGGAGAGGCTGTGGGTTAAATGTCAGGTTGTCTGTTTTTATTATTTCTATGAAACAGCAAATTTTAAATTATCTACGTTGCGTTGTTTTACCTATTACGGTTTTTATGCGATTAGAGTGACTTCTTTTATTTTAATTTAGCAATAATACTCCGATATTATGTCTACTCTCAATTGCTGCACGTGGCCCATTCAGTGATCATTTATCGACGCGTCATTTATCGATTCGTCCTCGCGAAATTAAAAAAATACATAGCTATCTGCAAATCACGTCAAGATCGATCAAGCCGTTTCGGAATAAACAAAGAAACAAAATATATTTTTTTGTTTATAAGTAGGTACCATGTATACTTTCATATGTGTTTAGTAAAAAGCTATTATTTAGACATTACACTTAAAATTTATTTATTTGTATTGATGTTATCGTATTATAGGTATTGTCTATGTGTGAAGTACTAAAGTACCTCATTGAAGAGAGTGACCTACTGATACCTCCGGACACGTTGAAAGATGTACATAATATGGACCACTACACCTGGCAGAAATTCGTTGACAGGATTAAAGGTAAGAATTATTTGGAAATACCTTGTAATTAGGTAAATGACAATCCGAATTAATGCAATTAAGAGTACGCAGAACCCTTAGACTAACTCGCCAGCAAGTATTTCTTAAATTATTGTTACTTCACTTCACTATGAGATAGAGATAACCCCAACATGAACAAATTACAATCTAGTTGACACTCTTTTACACATCTCGTGTTTTATTATTATACTACTAGCTTGCCCCGCGACTTCGTATGCACGTATCCCGGTGGGATACCGGGATACGCGCATGGGAATTTCAAAAATCCTTTCTTAGTACCTATGTGCTAAATTTGGAATTCCAAAATGATCTGTCAGTCAGTCAGTCAATTTCTTCTTTTATAGTTGTAGAGTAAAAAAATGCAATGGGAGGAAATCGAATATTTGTTTGGTAGAATTGGTGTTGAAAAAAACTAGTTAATGTATTTACGCCAAATAAAATTATTGAAACTTTTTACTACTCTTTATTTACAACTTAGGAAAATCATGGGCCTATATTTTAATATTATAACGGTACTATTTAACGTAACATCAAAGAAATACATTGCAACCTAAACCTAACCTATTTTGCACATAAAACATACTTATTGCACATCAAATGCAGGATATGATGTGCGTAATTTGATGTGCAAACCAGGTTTTTTTTGTGGATCAATTTAATATTTTCCATATTAGAGCAGCTATGGGTAAATAAATATTTATACGTAAATAATAATAAATAAATATTCCCGGACAAATTACATACTGCCATCTAGACGCAAAATAAGCAAAGCTTGAGCTATATCTGATATTATACTTAAATATATTTTTTGTAACTATATAGGTGTATATAAAATATATAGTAAACACCCAGGCCAAGACAAGCAGACATGTACATGCACACAAATCTTTGTCTCGTGCGGGGATTGATCCGTCATTATATTTATTAATATGCAGATTAGCCAAAACTTGTAATGACGAAACTAACAAATAGAAGTGTTTTGACATTTATATTTATACTATTTTGTATCATCAGGAATGATAGTGACCTACCCTGGCAAGAAGCCATGCTCAGTTCGGGTCGACCAGCTAGACCGCAGTCCGCCTGTTAATTTAGACAAGAGCGCTCAAGAATCCAAGTCTTACTACCCTGAGATAGTTCACTTCGGCTTACGACCGCCGCAGCTGAGTTATGCTGGGAATCCAGAGTAAGTTAAATATATTTATAAAGTACTAAATATACTCTCGGAAATGTACTAACGGAGGAGCTCGATTGCGTCGTTGCGCGTGTCTAATCGAACACGCAAGTTAAGCAACCTCGACCGTAACCTGTCCATAGATGGGTTTATATTATCTCGAGCTCCTTCGTGTTTCGGAGAGCACGTTAAGCCGTCGGTCCCGACTTTTCATTAGATGAAGAATGTGATGTCATTAGATGACAGTCGTTAAGCCAAGTCAGTGGCTTTTAGGCGGCTTGAAAACAGTGGCCTCCGCCAACCCGCAGTTGAACAGCGTGGTGGAGTATGCTCTAAACCCTCTTCAATTGAGGGGAGACCCGTATCCCAGCAGTGGGATGAGTAAGGGTCGACGACGACGACGACGACTAAATATACTTATAAATACTACGTGACTGTTTTTACCCGACTGCCAAATAAAAGAGGGTAATGGTTTTACCATTTTGTTAACTAATTAATATGTGTGGATATTAATGTGTTAAAGAAGCATGTGGTTCGCCTGATGGAAAGCAGTTTCATTCACCTATAGATTTGTGTGGCACCAGGCTCATCACTCGTTTCTATTCAGGCCCTGTTTGAAAGAGTTCATGCTGTAGTTTCCGGGAAAAATCTTGACTGGGAGTTCATTCTACAACTACAAGTCCGTGGGAGAAATCCTCTGTATTACCGGACAGTATGCGACTATTTCGGAGTGATAATGTTTTTCTGCTCAGGTACCAAAAAGCATGGCGATACTACGTAAAATACCGCCACCTTATTGCCAATATGGCCAAACCATCGTTCAACGAGCGACAAAAACTGGCCGCCAAGGAGGCAAAGTTACAAGAAATGAGGACGCAGAGTAAGATGAAGAGAGACGTCACGGTCGCTATATCTTCTGAGGGGTTTCATACTACCGGCCTCATGTGTGACGTGGTTCAGGTGAGTTCATTGTTTATGCATAGCCTTACATGTCTTTAAGACTTGATAGCTCTATTTGTCAAATCAAAGAGCTGCATTTTCTAGGCCCAATCTAAGCAAAACTTGCCTGCACTATAGCTGCTAGCTAATTACCATTGACCATGCTTGAATATTTCTTTTTACATATAAAATATAATTTTAATATCCTGATGAATACACACATACAAAGATGAAGATAGCATAACTGAGGCTGTATAGTAACCGTCTAGATTTTTTTTAGAAATATTAGAGCATGATTTTGGGGTGTAAGTGGTTCATCAAAATCTTTGATCCAAATCCAACCTCGCCTGCACGTGGTGCACCCTGCTGAATGACAAACGAGGCTCTGGTGAAAAGTTTTTTTTTTTATATATAACGTATTTTTCTAAGCTGCCCGAATGGGGAACCTCCACCCCACAGAATACCGTAGCTAAATAACAATTCCCTTAAGGGTTGTTGTGTTCCTGCGAGTGAGTGAGGTCACCAGAAAGTAAGAAAGGAAGGAGTATAGGTTGGCAATGGATCGGCGATCCCTTGGTGAGATCAGCAGATGATGGGTGGTGGTGATTGTTTTCCATCAGGTGACCCAACATCAACGGTTCAACCCACATTGCCAAAAGAAGAAAAAGGTTTCAACTATTATGGTGTTATAAAGTTTTATTAGAGCGAGTGAAACGTAATGCTATGGACCCAAGAAATCTTTACTTGAAACCGTTAATGGAAAATGATCTTAGACTAAGAGCCACAAAAGGCCGAAATACCGCTCGGAATTCAAAAATAGGATAAATGTGTGTAGATGTTATTTTATTTCTAACTGTGCTCGGCCGCCCGTAATGTTACTAAAGTAAGAATCAATATTACTTCAAGCGTAAAGTACTCGAAATCTGTTTTGTTTTTTCACAGCATGCCATGTTAATTCCGGTACTAGTCCGCCACCTACGATTCCATAAATCGCTAGACAGCCTTGAGAAGAAGATCGGATACACGTTCAAACAACGACTTTTATTGCAAACAGCTCTGACACATCCGTCGTATAGGGAAAACTTCGGAACCAATCCTGATCACGCGCGCAATAGTCTCACAAATTGTGGTATTCGTCAACCTGAGTATGGCGACAGGAGGATACATTATACTAGGAAGAAAGGTGTGTATATGTTTGACGTGATAACGTCCTATAAATCGTTCAACGCCAGCTGCACGCTTGAAAAAGTATGACTCATTATCACGTTCCGCCTGAGCCGTTGAGCGTGCAAGCAAGTGCGCGGAACAAGTGATGCATCTATCTCTCTATCACTTCATCGGCCGATGTTTTCTTATGACGTTATCACGTAAAATTATCGCGCGCAAACTGACTTTACAGACAACCATTCTTTAATTTACGGGTTAAAAAACTAACTCAATTTAATCTCAATTAAATCTGAAGAATTCATTTTATTTATCTAGTCTAGGCAGATTAATTCGTTTAATAATAGTTTCTTTTTAAGCGACACTCGTCTCATGGCAAGTTATCGATATTCAATATCGACAAAGTCCCATCTCTTTTCCTCGCCACCGGCTTACGTCGTCTCCCATTGTCCTTGACAGAATAATTCTCTTTGTAATTTGTAAACATTGCAAGTCTTGTAGGTTAGGTGGTCTCTGTGTGGAGTAGTGCAAGTGCTTTATTAATAATATAAAGTCAACAAGCCTTTCACCAATAGCCAACAGTGAACAGTATCAACATATTATTATCCATACTTTTGCAATCGTCCATGAGCTACGGTAACCGCTCACCAATAGGCGAGTTGTAGTTGTCTCGTGAATTTTGTACTTGAATGATAATATTTCTTATATTGTCTTACAGGTATCGTCACTTTAATAAGTATTATGTCTCGTTTCGGCAAGCACAACGAGACAGAGTCGGAAATAAAGCACAACGAACGACTCGAGTTCCTCGGAGACGCAGTTGTGGAGTTTCTGTCGTCCATACATTTGTTCAGGATGTTCCCAGGGTTAGCTGAAGGCGGCCTCGCCACATACAGGGCGTCTATAGTACAGAATCAGCATTTGGCACAATTAGCTAAGGTAATTTTATATTTCCTCCTCAGAAGTAGGGCAGCATACGGCAGCACGCATCAATGAAAATTTGTTATTGTACAGATTAGCGTATTCAGTTTTGACCAGTCATTAGACCTGTGAACGTCGCAAGCGGTTCTTATAACTTTGACTGTGACGGCTCTAGTTATAGTGGGCTCAAATATAAAGCGCGGAATTAAAAATGAATTAGTATAGTTATTGTGTGATTAATTTTTGTCACTCTTTTTACTATATACTTTCGACTTGTCTTTGTTTCTCTCAAGTTTGAGGCATATTATATCAATGTTGCAGGGAAATGACGATACTAGGGATTTTGCGATATTCCTAGGCTTGTCTTGCTTTTCGTGAGAAAGGTGAGTTACCCACACCTTTTTTCTTCTACCACACCGAAATTCTATATTAGGTCTATAGTTAGGTAGCAGTTTTGCTCCATTCAAGAATTAAGCACTAGCTTAATCGGAGGGACTGCTTCAGTAAACATCATTTCACTAAACTAAGAATATGTCATGTTATTAAACATTTTTGGTAAGTCTTCTTACCAAAAATGTTTAATGACATGACATATTCTTAGTTTAGTGAAGCTGGTAAAAAGAGTTATCAAAAATGTTTGATGACATGACATCATATACTTAGTATAGTGAAATGATGTTTACTGAAGCAGTCCCTCCGATTAAGGTAGTGCTTAATTCTTGAATGGAACAAAACTTGAAATTAAACATTTTTGGTAAGAAGACTTACCAAAAATGTTTAATGACATGACATATTCTTAGTTTAGTGAAATGATGTTTACTGAAGCAGTCCCTCCGATTACTTACCAAAAATGTTTAATGACATGACATATTCTTAGTTTAGTGAAATGATGTTTACTGAAGCAGTCCCTCCGATTAAGCTAGTGCTTAATTCTTGAATGGAAGAAAACTGCTACCTAACTATAGACCTAAATAGATATCGAATATTCTTATTTATTACAAAGATGTAACGAATATTCTTATTTATTACATCTTTGTAATAAATAAGAATATTCGATATCTACCGTGATTTCGTGGTATCCCTAGGAATTTCGTAAAATCCCTGATTTCCTCATTACACTGCAATATCAATATTATAGGCTTATATTGACATATCGGTACCGTTTCCTCGCTGTTGTCCTGACTAAAATGTACTAATGTTAATTGTATTGACGCCAGATGAGGTCTTTATAAAACTTTATAAAATCCAGTGAAACAATATGTATACGACAGTGCTTTTTGCATCTTATGACTATTGCATAAGGTAGTTAATTGATTCAGGTGTCATTTTGCGAAAATTTGCGGGCAATTTGATCTACACCACTTTAGCAGCCATGGTAGTTGCATGCAACTACTAACGGTAGTGGGTGGTTGACGGCCGGCAGTAGTTTGCATGAACTAATTGGTGGCGAAAGGACGCAAAATAGTGTAGATCAAATTGCCTATTGCATAAGGTTTATTACAAATCATGTACCATTTGAAATTCGTCGACTATATCGAGTCTCGTCTATATAGTTATTACAGCGCAATATTTCTGTCGTTTTCCATTTGACAGTTTTTTTCTTATGTTTCAGAACATCGAGTTGGAACAATTTATGTTGTATGCGCACGGGTCAGACTTGTGCCGAGAAGTGGTGATGCGTCATGCTATGGCCAATTGCTTCGAAGCGCTTATGGGAGCGCTGTTCCTTGATGCTGGCCTAGAGGTTATTAATTATTCTTTTTTAGACTTTTCTTCCTTGCGAATTATTTCTGCGCCCGCCTACCAAATAACCGGGTTAGGAGAGATAATATTTTTTTTATCAAATAGCTTTACGTCTCTGGAATCAATGTCCTTTTAAGCCCGTCTTTGTATTTTTTCTTTATTTTATACCCGGCTTCAGAGACACGCCAGAAAGAAAAATATCGTCAGAAGTCTTCTTGTTCCTTCATTACTTGTAAGAAGTCAACAGTAAAACCGATGGTCCAATTTTTCTGCTATTTTGCACTACTTCTTGGCATGACTCGGCAGTCCCGATTCAAGCACTTTTAATCAAAGGTTATTTATTTTATGCACTCAAATGATTACTTGCACCATAAAACATTATCTTTATCATTATAATCATAATCAATATCATTATACATTAAATTATGAAAATTTGTTTAGGCACAACCGCGCTCACCAAGTTCGCAAAATGTCAAATAATAAAGTTCCTGTTGTATTGTAGGTTGCCGATCGTGTATTTGCTCTATCTCTATGGTATGCGGAATCAGAGCTGTTGGAGGTGTGGTCCAAAGAGCGCGCGCATCCACTCCAGGAACAAGAGCCGCTCGGCGACCGGAAGTACATCAAAGACTTCGAGTTCCTGCAGAGGCTCACTGAATTCGAAGAGTCGATAGGTTAGTGTTTATGACTATTATTTATTATCGGATTTTACCATGCTATAGTAGGTACTTATATAACGATGCGGTGTGGCGCTGCCTCGTCTAGCCGCAAACACGCAGCGCGAGGCGCAACCCTGTAGCGTGGATCGCAACCCCGTAGTGTGAGGTGACCATGTTTTTTTAATCCTTGTCACTTGTATCCCACAAATTCTGTAAACGTAACATTTTAACTTCTTAACTATTACCACACCCCGGCCACTCCATACAAATGTCGCGTCGTTTACTACTACGTAAACAATGGCATCTGTGCAGAGCGCGAATGAGCGTGTGTGCGTGCGGCGCCATACAAACTGTTCCTGATTTGTTTCAGAGGGGAGGTGAGGTCGACACGAGAGAGCGGCAAGGAGTGGCCATACTGTACGTAGTACTATTACTTATGCTGTGCTATTACCGTGTCAATTATAAGTGTTCTACATACTGAAGTTTTTGTCTACATGAGTGACGTCATAACAAGGAAATGCGAGACAATTGTAAATAAATGCGGCGCGTGGAATCGATTTTGGCCTCATCCTGCATCAAAGCGTTGCCGTTCTTGGATAGAATTAATGACGATATTTTTTTAAACGAAAGTTTCTTCAGGCGCAGTTAGCACTTTATTTTGCGGTTAGCTAACGAGATTGATAGATCACGCTATGTAACGCGTTACGGTTTTGCTACGTAACGCTTGTACGGGTAATGTCGGTAGGGAGGGAGCGAGAAATTAAATTTCACTTCCATCATCTGGAGATTTACCATAGCCATAGACGAATCCGACGATTTTGCAATTTATATTATTGGAATCGATGTGTTAGGTAACAACTCAATAATTTAAGTCCACAATAGTGTTAGATACTTAAAATCCGTGGTACACGGCAGTTGAGCTTCACTTGACTAGCCATCTCTTTAGGCTTCTAATGCCTTATTTGCCATATTGCTGTCTGTCACATTGCTAAGAGGGGAAGTCAAATTCCAAAAGCTTCTTACTCCTTCTAATTTCTTCTGATTTAATTCGTTGTGAGTTCCAAGGCAGCCGGAGTCTTACTCCCGGGACTGCAATGGACTTCAATGTTCATTGCCTTTTTTGGTGGTCACCGCTGTTAATCCTGGCTACACAGGAGTCAGTGGTGGGAATGTGTGATGGGCTTCTTCCCCCTTACCGTTCCCTCATATGGTATTAACCGTACATCGATTTTAAGATGAACACTTGCTGACTATGCACAAATTTTGCCGTAACGCTCGGTTCTGTACCATGAGACGGAACAAGAGATGAAGTTTTTACTTCTCTCGTATGGTCCAGCCCACAACGTTTTTTTTTCTCCAGGCGTACAGTTCAAGCACATCCGTCTCCTTGCGCGAGCGTTCACCGACCGCTCTGTGGGATTCACGCACTTGACTCTGGGCTCTAACCAGAGGCTCGAGTTCCTCGGCGACACGGTGCTGCAGTTGGTGGTCTCCGACCGCCTCTATCGATTCTTCCCCGATCATCATGAGGGACATCTGTCGGTGAGTTTTAACTTTAAAACGCTGGCATTTAACTTACGTCGTCTATCTTTTCGTTTATACAGTATCATTGATTTATTCATGAGAGGAGCTCGATGGCGTCGTTGCGCGTATCAATCTAATTGAACACGCAAATTAAGCAACGTCAACTGCAGCCTGTCCATGGATGGGTTTATTTATCTCGAGTTCCCCCGTGCTTCGGAGGGCACGTTAAGCCGTCGGTCCCGGCTGCTTTCTTTAGATGACAGTCGTTAAGTCAAGTCAGTGGTATTTAGGTGGCTTGAAAACACTGGCCTCCACCGTCCCGCAGTTGAGCAGCGTGATGGAGTATGCTCTAAACCCCTTCAATCGAGGGGAGACCCATATCCCATCAGTGGGATGAAAAGAGTTGACGACGACGAGTGTCATTGATTAAATCATACAACTTAACACTTTAAAATAAACATATGAATGTTGTTTTCAGTTACTTCGGTCATCTCTTGTAAACAAACGGACTCAAGCGATGGTGTGCGACGACCTTAACATGTCGTCGTACGCGATATACAACAACCCCAAGGCGAAACCCACCACTAAGAAACATAAAGCCGATTTACTGGAAGCGTTTCTGGGCGCATTGTTCATTGATAAGGTACATATCGTATTCGCTATGTGCACGACATTGGTGCCACCTACCATGCACAAAAATTCAGGCTTATATGAAAATCATCATCATCAGCCTGTATTTACGCACTGTCGGTGCGGCACTATTAATTTTGTTACTATTCATAAGTTTAAATATTAACAATTATATGCATATATTTTTGACCTGAGTAACTAACTCTTTATTTATATTAAATTTGACTCAATTTGATTGTTATTATTCTTCGCAATTTCATAAATTTTCACTTTGACAATTATATGCATACACGTTGGACATATTTATTTGAATTTAATTGTAATAATTGAAAAGACGCAAATGAATATTTAAATTATCTATATTTACGCAATTGCTTATAATGGAAAATTTGCATGCCTCTGTATAAGGTGAACATACTGTAACCTGATTGTAACATGACATCTTATCTACTAAATAGCTGTATGTTCAAGCAAATAAATGATATTCTATTCTATTCTTGGATATAGGCCTTTCCCAATGCTTTCCACCATATGCGATCCTCCGCTTTCCGCATCCAACCGCTACCAGCCACTTTTTTGAGATCGTCGGTCCATCTAGAGAGTGGATTATATGAAATTAACAACGGGAATTAACGCGATCATACATAAGAGTATTTACATACCTTTATTTTTATTGATTCCCATTTTCAGGATCCCCTTATCCAGGGTTATGTCAAATATAACCTAATAAATACAGAAGAATTTTTATTAGAAATTTTTTTTTTTCTTCTCATAAATAAAGTAATGAAAAGATAACATAAAAAGACGATTAATAGTATTTTAAAGGTTTTTTTTTTTTTCTTTCTTTTTTTTTTTTTTTTTTAAACTTCTTTACGCACGCTTGATTTGGGGAGTAAGCTAGTGAATGCGTGACGAGCGCGTTACGGAAATGGCGAACGGAAATTGAGAGGGAGTTATAAGTTAGAGTTAAAGAAGTTTTACTTCAGTCGTGTGGTCTAAAGCAGTGGAACACTGCTGCAAAGTGTGTATCGCGGCACACTGGTGTACCGTGGTCATTAGTTGGTGTGCCTCGGAAAAAGAAGGTTATCTCATAAAGACCTAATGACGAGCTCAGTGGTCGAATGGTTAGCAATGGCCACTTTGACTCCGAGGTCGTGTGTTCGATTACCGCACAAGACAAACATTTGTGTGCATGAACATGTCTGTTTGTCTTGGTCTGGGTGTTTTCTATGTATTATAAGTATGTACTTACAAAAAAAAAATGTATTTAAGTAAGTTTATCGGTTGTCTATTATACCTATAACACAAGCTTTGAGCTTAATTTGGGACTAGATGGCGCTGTGTAAATTGTTTATTATTATTATATTATAAAGAAGAAGAGAAGACGGACAGACTAAAAATACTTACACAAATCAAAACTGATTTTAAATTTATGGTGTATCTCCAAAAATTTTCGTTTTCCTAGATGTACCTTAACAGGTTCACAGTCCCGAAGCAAGTTGCGATCTTCTTTGTATACGTCCTCATAGTATGACACCTAACGCTCATGAAGTTTCGTAATAAGTTACGTCATTCTCTTCAACTATTTTATAATATTTTGTGTCACAGTGATTGAAATAATAATCTACATACATAATATACATCACTGGCCATGAAGCACATAATGCCTCATGGACGTAACCAGTGAAGACACCCATGAGGCACATGTGCCTCATTGGACTGCGAACCTGTTAAACACAAAAATTTTGCGAAACACTGGTCTAAAGCACACTGGTTTTATTTTCAGAACCTCGAATACTGTCAAACGTTTTGCAACGCATGCCTATTCCCACGATTGCAAGAATTTATCATGAACCAAGACTGGAACGACCCTAAATCGAAGCTGCAACAGTGTTGCCTCACGCTGAGGTCTATGGAAGGCGGGGAGCCAGACATACCACTGTACAAGTTAGTGTTACCATATATAAAATATATATATTTGCAGTAACCCACTGTGTTTCCTACAAAAATGTTTTTTTACTAAATTTATTCACATTTAAAATATTATTATGATATTTTGTAATTATAATTACAATAGACAAACTACCGACTGTAAAAACATATATGATATTATATCAAATAGTTTTTTTGTATATTCAATTGAAATGGAGAGAATACAATTGAATTGAAATGAGTTATTGGTTTAGATTCTGGTTGGTACATAGGTCAATAAACGTTGCTTTACGAATAATGAAACTTTTCTATAAATATAATTAAAACTTATCATTATCTTTCATTGTTTAGGGTCATCAAATGTCTGGGTCCGACTAACACTCGAGTGTACGAAGTGGGCGTGTACTTCAGAGGCACTCGGCTGGCGGCCGCTAGAGGACATTCCATCCAAGAAGCAGAGATGAACGCTGCTGAAGAAGCCCTCAAGAGTGCACACGGTAATATTACTTATTACTTAAAATTTTATATCCTATATTTGCTTATTTATTACATAACATTTAAAATATCTTGAACTAAGTTAAGTAAGATCATGAATTATAAAAACAAGACGAAAGCAATTTTATGACATTGTAACGCTTATCTTACTTATTAACATGATTGTTATATGGGAATATAATGCAATTTACATACTTGCTATCTGACGTCTTTTTTTTATTCGACAGAATTGTTCCCGCAACTAGATCACCAAAAGCGAGTCATTGCTCAAAGTATAATAAATAAATCAAGACGAGGCCATGGTAAACATTCACATGGCGACAGAGACGCCAAACGGAAACGATTCGAGGACAGAGTACCCAAAGCGTACAGACTAGACAAGCAATCTGAGAGTTCAGACGACAGCAGCGCTCCGTCAGCGCAATCTGATGATGAGCAGAAGTCAGACGATGAAAGCATCGCGGATAAATCGAATGACGATTCAGGATTAGACAGCGATACTGATTCCAACGTAAACTTACGAGAGGTTAGAGTAAGTAGTCTTGTAAATGATATGGAGAGGATCAAAGAAGATCTAATAAAGAGGAATGAGTATGATAAACTTAAAGAAAAATGCAGAAAATCTGATTCGGAGGATGATGTATAAATTACTATAACTGCAAAAAATTTATTCGAATGAGGGAAGATGTTGGATGGATGTCGTAGGCAGTTTTATCGAAATCGAAGATTTGCATTTGTTTTTTCAATTAGATTAAATAAGTATAATAATGCAACCAAGGTCGTCTCGTTCAGGGCGTGGAGGGTATTTTAAACATTTTAGGCGCTATTTTTAAGCTTATTATATAGGTACGAAAATATAACGTTTCAGTTCTGATTTGAATTTCAATTTAATAAATCGGAACTAAATCATTTACCAGTATAGTCGATTACGACAAGACGGAACTTGTATATTATAGGACCAAGTTGACTCTGTCCTTGCTTTAAGATTTCTTATATTAGTTCTGATTCAATAGAAATCGCATTAGGAATCGAAATACTTTAATAAACTAGCATGATGTTACAAAGCTTTAGAAAGCGGAGTCGAATCCCTAGAAACCTCTGATACAGATGACTTAAACGAAGACTTATAGTGATGTGCATAGGTTAAGGATACATTTTATTAAAATTATTGAATCAATATTATGAATAAAATAAGGAGAATAAAATTCGATATTTTACCTAAAAACTTTTATTTATTTACTTACTACACCTTTCCATAAATTTCGAGTTTTTCAAATCATAATAAATCAATGATCAATTTTACGACCTCGATAGGCAACTCTGCAGGTCGACAAATTCTGATACTTGGTGACTGAATTCGACAAATTGACGACTAATTTTGGGGGAAATCATATCTTCCGCTATATTATGTAGTTTAATAGATTCCGAGGGGGCTGTGCCGAAATAAGCTTATTTCGGCACTGCCACAAAAAAAACCTTATAGCTCTTTAACGGGAGAGCGACAAATTTTTTCCTTTGGGCGACAAATTTCGACAAATTAACTACAATTTTTTTTTCTAGGTAAAATCAAGATCTGAGACCTGGGCAGTGCCGAAATAAGGCACGCCTTATATTCAGTTAAACTCAATATCTTTATTGCAATTCATATGTACTTGGTACATAGTTTATAAAGTTGTTATATACAGTACACATGCATATTAATCCTGTTAAGTATTACAAAAATGTGTTAGATCCGTGAGAATTGCCCAGATGAGCACCTCTGCTGAGACCAGCCCCCATTCCATTGGAATAGAGTCTTGGAGCTTATTCATTGGTATGAATAAGCAGGGCCCGCAGGTGTTGCAAGTACTGTATTTTGTATGTGTTTATTATATGACTGTTAAACCAGGCGAGAGTGGAGTGCGTGCGGGACCGGCGGAAAATGGCATAATTTGAAAATGTAAAGAACCTGTACCCGATGATTTATTATTAGGACGCTGACTACGTATCTATTGAAACAAAAAATAAATGCATAAGAAAAGTCTATGAAGGAATTTAAAATAGCAACAAACTCGTTTACTAGCATGAATCTACAGACCGTTCACCGTAAGTTGTCCCCTGCCTTGGGAATTGGCAGCATTGCCTACGGTGTTGCCAACAATATACGTAACCTTTTACCCCTCATTATCTAAACTTGTATGTACCCAACTTGTACACGACAGATCAATATGTTTAACTTGCATATTTTTAAATAATATGCAGTTGTAAGACTAGGAAGGTTGTAAATGATGACACAATTTAATTTTTTTTCTTTTTTTTTCTGACAATAATTATTTTATACAATGTATTCCAGGAGACTTGAGTTTTTGTGACGTAAAGACAGCAACATCACCTTCTTTAGATTACTCACGGTTTTCTCAGACATGCCTGAAAAAGACACATAAAATTTGTATCCTTTTATAAAATTAATATTTATATAAACACAAATACTTAAGCACAATAGCATATCGAGGTAAATTAAATTCACTGAGATAATGTACTTTTTTATTTTAATTCTTTGTCAGTAAATTCTTATTACCCATACTAAAGACATTGTGTTTGAAGCTGGTATCCCTATTTTACTAACCTGTCATGGTGATGACGCGGGATCGCAATGATTGAGTGGAATTAACTGGGCTCGGTTCGCCTTTTCTCTATTACAAAAGGCACGCACCTTCAACAGGATCTCTCTTGCACTGCTTTTAAATGACTTTGGCGTTATTAATTGGAAAAATATTAAATAATAACACAAAAACGAACGGAACAGTTCACAATATGACAATATGTCAACAAAAGATTGACAAGCAATAGTGCCAACATCACGGCAGGGGACATCTTACGATGAACGGTCTGTAAATCGTATGCAATACTTTAGCCTATGCAGACAGAAAGCTTTTTGGCTTCCAAATGCTTATCAGATTGGTGAGCTATTAATAGTAAAGTCGCTAAATCTTATAATATTGCATTTAATGTGTCAGAATTGTTTAAAAATTGAAAGACGCGTTGACCCTTAGAAAACATCGTTCGGCAGTACACCTTCCAGTTGTTTTTTTGGGCGGCAGACAAGCATACGGCCCGCCTGATGCGAAGCGGATACCGTAGCCATATTAACGCTCGCAACAAGAAATATCGATCGCGCGCAGTCACCCCTCTGCCAATGCAGCATCTTGTTCCGTTCTGATGACCTCACTCACTCGCAGGAACACAACAACCCTCAAGTGAATTCTTATTTGGCTGCGGCATTCTGTGAGATGGAGGTACTTTCCCATCCGCCAGATCCTCGTTTGTCAGTAACCAGTGTGCACCACGAGCAGGTGAGATTGGCTTTGGTTCAAAGATTTTGATGAACCACTTACACTCCAAAAAAAAAAATTGGTTGCCTGTAAAGTCGGTATACGGGCGAAAGTTTTACGTGACAACGACTTTGAGTGGTAAAATGTTTTCGAGTGGAAGGGACGCATGCCTTTCACTTTTTATGTCTGTCTCTCTCGCTCTTAGAAGGGACACGCGTCCACGACACGCTTACAATGAGAGCGAGTGAAAGGCACGCGCCTTTCACTCGCTCTCATTGTAAGCGCATAACGTGACCCAGTTTCTTGAAGTGTCACCCGGCTAACCAATTTATAAGACGTTGTCACGTCAAAAGTTGTACGTAAGTACATAAATTACTTGAGGTACAATTAGTAAGACGAACAATGTATATAATATATTTTTTATTCAACATAAAACTACACAACATAGCGTAAATGCAAGGGGTCCTTTTAGTTTCTTGGCGCGCAGCGTTAGCCATTGCTTCTGATTCGGAACGTACATTTCCGCTGGCATCAGCTGATCTGGGGCTTCGTTGTCTGTGATAAAGAAATTAAAGTAATTATTAAGAGACGATTACGTTACTTTCAAATCAAAGAGAGTATTTTCCGAAATTAAATACTTTTTGACTGGAAATAAAGCAAAGTCCGCTTGATGTGGAGCCATTGCCCTAACTTATAGAGGTAGATGTTGCAACACGGTAAATGCACGCACGTTGCCAAATCTACTATTGCAGCAGCTTTATATTACCTTATTAAAACACAAGAGTACTACAGGTACCTTAGCCACAGTATAAACAATAGTACTAGTAACAGTAGGGCTACTCCCTGCCGCTCTCTCGTATCGACCTCACCTCCCCTCTGAGATGAATCTGGTACAGTTTGTATGGCGCCGCACGCACACACACTCATTTACGCTCTGTACAGACACCATTTTTTATGTAGTAGTAAATGACGTAACATTTGTATGGAGTGGCCGGGGTGTGAATTTGGCTAAGATCGACTTTTCCAGACCGGCTACTTCCAATTGACAAAATCGTTATGCGATAACTATTTATACTAAAATCTTAGTTCGTTAATCGTAGTTAAAGTATTTATTTCTAAAATCTCGTCCATGGATCGGTGTACGTCGCATGCAGGTGAAATTGCTTTGACCCTAAAGATTATAACTTATACCCGCTTACATACATCTTACGAAAACAAACAAGCATATTATACCAACCCTGGTCTTTCCGGACGTTTTGTGCCGACTGCATAGTCGACTCCTGCATCGACAGCAGGTCTCCGGGCGTGTGCAGCAACAATCGACCGACTCCTTCACACCGCCTGAAATCATAAAAATGTTACCAGTTTTCTTAATCTATATTTAAAGCGTGAAGCAACAACTTTGTACCCTTTTTTACGAAAATTGCGCGGACGGAGGAGTATAAAATTTTAATATATATATATTTTTAATTATGCATAAAAAATACATTAAATAAAAAAATACACACACTACCATGCATTTGACACACACACGCTTAAATACTCTTTTGTTTATTCATGTCTGTGGTCAAATTGAGAATAGATTACTATTGTTTTTTTTATATTATTTGTCTATAGTCTTGAATGTCAAACATAACCATAATAAATTAATGGTCGATTTTTGGTTACGGGGGGGCATACTCCAGATTTTATACCCTGTCTTATTTTTTTATGATTTTATGTACCTATTATACGGCGTTAATCAAGGGTTGTCCTAAAATTAAAATACACACCGCAATACTTCATTCTGTAACATCTGTTTTCTAGCGGCGCTGCTGATTTGTTTGCACTCGTTCAACCAAACTCGAACCTCGTTGAAGTCTGCTAGTAGTTGTAGTGCGGCATCTTTACTGTAATCCGTAAAATCTAAGGCTCTTAAAATATCAGTTCTATTTAAAGTGAGTTAAAATTTATGTTTAAATGAAATTTAGAACTTAGTATTCCGGATGTCAGGAGAGTTTATTTTTGTACTAAAACGACTGCAATTTTGAAAGGATTTGTCGACTCAGGATCAGTCGATTTGTCGACTGATCCTGTCCTGTATACAATCATCAGGTATCACATCAGGCACCCATGTCGTAAGAAATCCACTTCCCCATACTAAAGTGATTCCTCTAATCACTTTAGTATAGGGCCTTACTACAGCCATTTGCATAGAAATCTTAAAATATTTTGACGTGAATACGTATTTAAAATTGTTTCCACAGGGAAGCAATTAAAAAAAAACGAATGATAACAAATTCGAGGGATACAGTTTGGTGTTGCAGCTACAAATCTATCATCTCCAACCAAAATTAGATGAAGGATCAAAGAATTTGTTACGCTGTGTGTGTAAGGACTATGAAACATCTCGTGCGGGGGAGGGGGAAGCGCTGCCATTTTGAGATAATTTTAGTGCATATAACATATTCACGTACCACACACGGCGGTATTCATGACACAGCCACTCCCCATTTTTTTTTCGATGTCAACATGTTCCCTTGTCGATCTCACAACTGCTACATAATTTTGTAAAACCAACACATTTATGCTTGTTATATAAAAATATATGAAAAATATAATTCTCTCTGGCCTCATTCTTTTAACCATGGCCTTGGCGGGGTCTGACGATACGGAGTTAGGAAATTTAATGATCGCATGCAATATCGTGTCTCTTGGGTATTATTCCCTGCAGAACGAGCGAGAGTGGGGTTGGTACACGGCTGGGGCGGGGCTGTTTGCCTACTTCTTTGCTCCTCGCATGGGGCCGAAGATGATGTATCCGCTGGGATTGGCTCTGATGGAATATTGCGCGTATAGAGTGTTTCATATACATATGATAATAATAGTGTAGCTCCACGACGTTAAAAATAAATGGTTGATAATAACATTTCTTACCTAAATTTAACTTTAGCGACGTATATGTGGTGCAGCCAGGACTCGCACATTATCCTCAGCACCATATTTAATGTCGTGATGTCTTCCGTTGCATTTATGACAGGCAGCAACATTTTGTCTGTAACATATAATACGAGCTTGTTTAATTCGTCGTGTATCGGATTTTTTAACGGTCAGTTCTTAAACCGCACTACTATTAAAGCTACACGAGACTGCAATTTTCGTATCTCGTGTTTTAACAAAAAATTGTTAAATGAAACAAAAAAACCTGACCGCATTAGCGAATGCTAACTAAAGAGGGAAAAATATTTTAATTCGTCTATTTTTCTTTTATGTGAACGTTGAATGTTGAAATAGTATAAAAGTTGACAATATGGCACACAGCTGAGACGTATCTGATGACACCTCATACGTTAAAATCCGTCAAAACGTCAAAAGTTCTAGAGTGTGCCAAAGAATTAGACATAGGTACATACACTCGAAAACCATTACCCTACTTTCTTCGGCAACCGGGTAAAAATAGGCAACCAGTATTCCGCCGTCTCAGGGAGGATAGACTGAGATTGTCGAGGAGCATAACTTTGATCTTAGAACTGTATGATACGATTATTATCATTTTCATGACTTTGAAATATGTTGTTTGATAGCACATCATATAACAACAGCCGGGACCGACGTCTTAACGTGCCCGCCGAAACACGGAGGATCTAAGTATAGATAGCTCTGTCTGCTCTGAATCTGCTGCGAAGTACAGGAACTATATATAATGTGTTAAGAATTAAGTCATTAGATAATTAAACAGAGAATACTAATGATCCGGCATATTTTTTTTTTTGTATATAAAGAAATGTATACTTATGTTTATTTTGCCACTGTTACAAATTTCCACGTACATAAAACTAATAATTCGAACCAATAATCTTAACCAATAACTTGACCAATACGAGTGAGTACTTGGCTCGGAAACCCGGGGACGACTGGCGTGTCATGCTCGCGCGTCGGATCGCTACGGCAAAAACTCTGATCGGGCATAATGTGTCCCTACACTAACAACACCGGGTTGCTAACAGTCGACAGCCAATAACCTCTTTCTAGCTGGAGCGCGGGTCGCTGTGAGTTGAATAATAATATATTGAAAATAACTAAGAAATTGGCCGTGTGGTTTCCGGCAGACTAGAATAGAATCACTCCGTCTCTGCCCGTGGATGAAGGCGACTAAGGGAAAGACATTATAAAACATCGATCAGGCCTCCCCAACCCGTCTGGCCAGCGTGGGGAGCGTAGGCCAAATCCTCCTTCTGTCTGGGACGGACGACAGAGGGTCGTGCTCCTGTAGTGGAGACTAAAATGAGCTGATGATGATGATGAGCTAAGACTAAAACTTACTATAACTTACTAAGAAAGTCGTGTACATAGGCTGAATGTTCCGATGTAGGCGGTGCGATGACCCGCCTCCAGCACGCGGCGCTCGGGAAGATCATAGTGAGGTGTGCGAGGCTGGTCGTCGCACATACACTGCACAACAGGCTTACTATCTCGTCTGTCGCCTCCTGCATTGTATTACAAAATAGTTCGGGTATAAATCGCTCATATGAGAAACAAAATCAACCTGGCCTGCACGTGTCGCAGCCTGTTGATTGCTATATGAGGCACTGGTGAAAGAAAGGTGGGTGATATCGAACCCCACTGCAGAAGTACCTCCATATTAAAAAAAACCGCGTCCAAATAATAATTCCATTGAGGGTTGTAGTGTTCCTACAAGTCAGTGAGGTGACCATGAAAAAAGGAGTTGCTGCGTTGGCAGCCGAGGTGGCGGCGAGCGAACGATTTTCATGTTGCGAGCGCTTATATGTCTACGGTAACAGCTTCCCATCAGGTGGGCTGTATGTTTGTTTGCCACTCGAAATAGTATGTAAAAAAAAAAGATCAAAATAGGTAAAAAGTTATCAAAATCATAGATAAGAAGATATAAATGTCGTAGACAGTCTTTTATGGTCGGGAATTACAAAAGGGTGCAATGTCAGCAATGTGTTAGTAGAAGGTATTATTAACAACACCTACCTTAAACTTCTGTATATTAACTTTCACTTCTGAAACTAACTTCTCTCTCATTTTCGCACATACATTTTCGTGTACACCAATTTGTCCTGTAAATTGAAGCAGTCAGTAGTAAGTAGTAGCTGGTCACCCTAGTGGTATAAGAAAAGTCAGATGTTAGCTTCTTTTTAAGACGAGCTCGGTGGTCGAATGGTTAGCAATGGCCACTTTGACTCCGAGGTCGCGGGTTCGATTCCCGCACAAGACAAACTTTTATGTGCATGAACATGTCTGTTTGTCTTGGTCTGGGTGTTTTCTATGTATTATAAGTATGTATTTACAAAAAAAAAATGTATTTAAGTACATTTATCAGTTGTCTAGTACCCATAACACAAGCTTTGCGCTTAATTTGGGACTAGATGGCGCTGTGTAAATTGTCCAGAAATATTTATTTATTTATTTAGGTGGTGGTAAAGCTTGTTGAGAAGTAATCTCGGATGAATTCAAAGAAAACAAAATTTCAATGAATATTTTCCAAAAATATCCAAATAAATCAGGAAACCGAGCTCTGCTTTCTTTAGACTAGGATCAAGAAATTTCTCTCCCTCTGTATCCGTCCCTGGTAAAAGTGATGACAGCACTTTCATTTATTAAAGTGAAGATCGACGTAGGTGTCACCAGCCCCCTTACCACCAACTATTATTGCGATTCAATAACTGAATAGAATGCTTATTCATACCAATGAATAAGCGACTCTATTCAATTTGAAATAGAATTCAATTTGAGATAGAGTCGCTTATTCATTGGTGTAAATAAGCATTCTATTCAGTTATTGAATCGCAATAAGAGTTGGTGGTAAGGGGGCTGCTCTTTTATTTATTTAATATTCATGCACAGTTGCGGACTAAGGCCAAAGCGGGCCCTAGGCAACATTGTATTTATTTCCGGGCCTACTAAACAAGTTTTCACTTCAAATATAAAAATTACAAACCTAATTTTCGGGCCCCAAAAATTACGGGCCCTACACGGCACGTTGCCTAGGTCTTAGTCCGCCCTAGCGTGCACTTAAAAACAATGTACACAGGCGGAATGGTATAGAAGCACGGTAATGCTAAAGAAGAACGGTAATGCTATAGAAGCATTCTCTACCAGTCGACTTTAGGGCGATACAGAGATCAGATAAGACATATTTTCACCACCATCTCCATAAAAATGTATCTGCTTACTCAGTCTTATGTGTATAAAAATTATACACATAAGACTGAGTAAGCAGAAAGAAGATACATTTTTACATAATGTCTTAAATATAAGATATTACATTATCATTATAACATTCATTTTTATTAATAAATAAAAATGAATGTTGCTAAGCCCAAAACTCGAGAATGGCTCGACCAATTTGGCTATTTTTTTTTCGTATTTTCCTTAAGGCACACCGAATGTATATAATAAAGAGAAAATATAAAAATGCGTGGACAATAGTAAAAAAAAAATCTTAACTTTTGACAGAATGAAGTCTGTCCGGACAGCTAGTACATGATAAATCTAAACAAATTACTGTTTTATTTTTAAGTGATCCATGACTAAATAGATCACATAAGTATCAATAATAAAAAGCTTACAAAAAATTTGGTACACACTGCGGAATAGAAGACCGCAGCCAAAAAAAATATTCCCTTGAGGATTGTAGTATTCCTGCGAGTGAGTGAAGTCACCAGATGTAAGGAGATAGCGCTTAAGCAATAACCCTTCGTAACCATCTATGTAGTCTACGATAATCGCCTTACATCAGGTGGGCCGTATGCTAGTTTGGGACCCTGTAAATTATTATAAATAATTATATTATTAATTATTATTACTATAAATAAGACTGGTTTACCTGATTCAATAGTGATGGTGTGATCGGCAAACCTCAGATTGACTAGTTGTTCCATACAAGCCTGCATGTCGTTGTGTGCGACGCGGAAGAAGTCGTCCATTTGCCACATGTTAGCGAGGCGCCGGGTCTCCGCTAAGCACCACAGGCGATAAGTGTGAATCGAATGGTCTGCAATGGGCGTTAGCACAGATTATAATGTCAGGCGCATATTTATACAGTTATCTCGAGCTCCTCCGTGCTTCGGAGGGCACGTTAAGCCGTCAGTCCCGGCTGTTACCATTAGATAACAGTCGTTAAGCCAAGTCAGTGACCTTTAGGCGGCTTGAAAACACTGGGTTTCGCCGCAGTTGAGCAGCGCGGTGGAGTAGCTATAAACTCCTTCGATTGAGGGGGGCGGCTCGTATCCCAGCAGTGGGATGAATAAGGGTTGAAGATGACGACGACTTCCTAATCAGCCCCCTTACCATCAACTCTTATTGCGATTCAAAAACTGAATAGAATGCTTATTCATACCAATGAATAAGCGACTCTATTCAATTTGAAATAGAGTCGTTTATTCATTGGTACAAACAAGCATTCTATTCAGTTATTGAATGGCAATAAGAGTTGGTGGTAAGGGGGCTGATACCTTTCTATAAGCGAAATATTTTTTTAAATCAGTTCAGCAGTTTGAGCATTATAAACAAATCTTCTCTCTTTAGTATAGAAGTATAGATTTCACCAGACTGATTTCGTAAATTTATTCCTTAACCCATAATATGCAATCGTCATACGTCGCAGTATTCATAGCGCAGTTAATAGATTGTTATTTTCAAACAAAAGTCGAGCGATACGAATTATTCATCAAATTTTTCGGCAACGCGGGTGTGATTGATGCCCCTGGTGTTACAGGCGTTCGTTGGCTACGGACTACGGTAACTGGTTTCCATCAGGCGAGCCGTATGCTTGTTTGCCACTTTAATGGTATAAAAAAAAAGAAAAAAAAAACAATCAAAAATTATTTCAAAGCGGTTTCCGTAGGTCAGTTATATATGAATATATTACAAGGAGTATTCCTCTCACGTTGGCACCCCAGGTCAGCAAATGGACCTCGCCCACTTGCAGTTAAAACTTACCAAGTCTATGTAGAATGGGTATTTGCTCCACGATGGGCAGGTCTTCAATGGGCGCTCCGAGGATGTAGTCCCAAGTCACCTCGCACTGGTTGTTGAGCGTCACCAGCTGTTGCAACATTATCGCGAAGTTCGCACCTGACGCTGTGCTCTGAAGGTAAAATAAAATATTTCTGAAAAAATTGTAGCCACCGTCCGTCCACACGTAAGTACTACTACACCCCGGTCACTCCATACATGTCAAGTCGTTTACTACTACATAAACAATGACGTCTGTGCAGAACGTGACTGAGCGCGTGTGCGTGCGGTGTCATACAAACTGTTCCAGATTTGAGTCAAGTGGAGAGTCCGGAGGTGAGGTCGACACAAGTGAGCGGCAGAGCTGGCCATATTGTACGTAGTACTATTACTTATTATATTGACGAGCTCGGTGGTCGAATGGTTAGCAATGGCCACTTTGACTCCGAGGTCGCGGGTTCGATTCCCGCTCAAGACAAATGCCATTCTGATTACAAATCGGTAGGAAGAACAATTTCGGGTAAAGAACTTTAGATGAGCCAATATGGACCCCACTAAAAATATATGTAAAACGACGCAGCATTGACGCTGCAACGACACAGCGCAGCGTAACGTGTTAATGAGGCCACACTCTAATCCGTTAGTCATCTAAATGAAGACTGGCCCGCGATTGTCCCTCTTTTTATGATTTGTTTCTCTTTTTTTTCGTACACTTTTGAGCGCAGATCCGACGCCTATTGGATGGTAGGTGAATATTTGTAATAAATATATATATAGCTGATCTTACCTCTGTCACGTACAGCGAAAGATCGGGGTACGTTTTCAATGACGTTGATTTCAAATTGGTAGTCAATGTAGCCCTGGAAAGCATAAATGAACAACAATTGTAGTATAGACATTTTTAGGAAAAGAACGTTATTTCAGTATACGCAACGGATATTTTGTAGTATCGGATGGGACATAACGACATCAACGATTAATTAATATAACCATACGATTGGAATGTTCAACCTCTCTCGTAAGTGTCGTAACTGACTCATTTGCTGTGCAGCTCGCACTGCTTCAAAGTAATTATATGATATAGACTTTTATACAGGATGTATTTTTAAAGGCTCGTCAAATGCCAGAAGACGATTATGTATTAGTATTAATCAATAAAAACCCTAAAAATTAATCAACCATAAACGCGGTATAGCTATCGAAAGATTTTTCATCTAATCTCATACTGAAATTTAGAGATTAAAAACTAAACAAAGAATCTTAATGTCAGACTTTTACGTACAAGACATCAAAATAAATTTGAAAAGTTACTTTTCGATACAGCTCTTTATGGACAACTGTATCGAAAAATAACTTTTTTTCCATTTCGATACAGCTTCAGCCCTGGATTTAGGTATATTAAGGAGGTTGCATGCAAATGCATTGTAACTTTGCAAAAAATTTCTACATAATCTATGAACGCGGCACCGCGCGGCGCGTCGCGCATGTGCACCACGCATGCTCGATCTGCAAATGCGTTTATAAGTAAGAAATAAAGCTGTTAAATTAACTTCATTGTTTTATTTAAAATATTATTATCATCTATTTCATGAGATTAGATAAAATAGTGTATGAAACTGCACATATTTAGGTCTTAAAATACTCGTGTGATGCTATTATCAAATTCGCCTTCGGCTCATTTGATAAGCTCACACTCGTATTTTAAGAACCCTTATTATGCAACAGTTTCATAAACTACTATTGTTTATCTCGGAGATTCATGTTTACTATGTAGGTAGGAAACGCATGCGCTCTCTGCGCGGTGACCGCTGTCATTTCAATAAAAATCTTATCAACATTACAGTATACGTTAAAATGACAGATACTACAAAAACTTAACTGATTTTGATGTTTTTAAGGAATACTCGTAGTTTTTTCCTTGTTTCGTGATCAGTAGCAGCTATACAACCGCCTCTATCAATTAGACCAGTCTTTAGAATTGCAGCTATATATTTCTGATATAAAGTAGAAATTTCGAGTGTTTGGCCTAGTATACGAGTATATATTATTTTGTAATTACTTTTGTCAATTGTTGATGTAATTTACAATACGTGTGTTTACAATGTTTGGCGACCCCATAATTATTCTGAAGTACGGTACACGCAGTAGTATCACAAAAGGCAAACCTACCCGAAGAGTTTATCCCACGACGTGGACGTCACGTGACAACCTAAAGCATCGGCTAATATCCTCAACGCTGACAACACTAGTTCTGGGGTATCTGTAATTTTACATAAATAGTTGAGTTAATAGGAAATGACAATACTTACAGCCTCTGAACTAGCAAAAAAGGGAGAGGTAACAAGTCTAGTCTGTCCGTCCGTCGTCAACCCTTATTCATCCTACTGTTGGGATACGGGTCTCCCCTCAATCGAAGCGATTTAGAGCATACTCCACGCTGCTCAACTGCAGGTTGGTGGAGGTTAATGTTTTTAAGCCGCTTAAATGACACTGACTTAGCTTAACGACTGTCGTCTAATGACAACAACCGGGATCAACGGGTTAATGACAAACCCATCCATGTACAGGCTACAATCGACGTTGCTTAACTTGCGTGTTCGGTTAGAATCACACGCGTAACGACGCCATCTAGCTTTTCACTAGAGATAAATAAACCCATCTATGGATAGGCTACGGTCGACGTTGCTTAACTTGCGTGTTAGGCCGACACGTGCGACTACGCCATCCAGCTCCTCAACTGGTCTAGTATTACTTGCAAATTATCGATTGGTAGTAATTTAATAGTATTAGATTTAACATCTTTCTATATAGACATCCTTCATTATACAAAGTTCCTACTTACTATTCACGTTGAATGTACTGAACAGCCACTCCCGAAGGTTTTGGCTCGTGTTTGGCGATCTAAAACAAATATCATATCATTTACGGAAGGAAGAAGTAGCTGCGTTGGCAGCGCGGGTGGCGGCGCGCGAGCAATGTTTCATGTTGCGAGCGTTTATATGACAATTGTACCCACTTTACATACCTACTATGTTTACTCGTATATCTAGCTTGACTTTAAATACAAACACGTTTTTTAGGCATTTTTATTATAGTAAAAAATATGTACAAAACAACAATTAAAGAAGTCCGAACGCACGCGCGCGTGTCGATCAAATATCGACATTAAAGGTAGCGGGAGAACTCAAGTAGCGCGGCCCTGGTGCGCGGACGTCACAAGTGGCGAAGCGAATGCGGAAGTGCCAGCATTATGCACTCCTCACATCCCGATTGTCACGAACATAATCCCCAACTGTATCTGATTTTTTTTTATACTACGTCGGGTGGCAGACAGGCATACGACCCGCCTGATGTGAAGCGGGTACCGTAGCCATATTAACGCTCGCAACATAAAATATCGCTCGCGCGCCGCCACCCCCGCTGCCAACGCAGCATCTCCCTCCTTTCTGGTGACTTCACTCACTCGCAGGAAAACAACAACCCTCAAGGGAATTGTTACTTGATTGCGGTATTCTGTGAGGTGGAGGTACATTCCCCAGTCAGGGTAGCATACAATTACGCTCCCTACCCCTCTTTTCGCCAGAGCTTCGTTTGTCAGTCAGCAGGGTGCATCGCGTGCAGGTGAATTTGACTTTGGTTCAAAGATGTTGATGGACCACTTACACCCCCTATTTGCGAATATATATATTGTGAATTTCGTCGTTACATACCTGGTTGCTAAAGGGAATGAGGACCACCACAAGACGATGTGTTCTAAGCAGCTGCCGACGTCGCCCCACAGTATATTTTGGTAGTATTCCGTAACTTTGTGAGCCGCTTTCTTACTAGCATGTATTCGACCTGCCCAAACGAATATTACTTTAAATAAATGAGATACCAAATTTATGAATGTTGTCGTATTAGCCTAATCAAGGCCAGTTGCCATTATGAATCCCTTGTGGGTACGTAATCAGTGGCGTAGCTAGGTAAGTAAAGGCCCTGGGGCAAAAAATAAACTAGGGCCCCAACTAAACTGCTTAAAATCGATTGGTCCGTATTCGTCGTGTTCCTAATTCGGCGTACTCCAGATTCGTTGTAATACAATCGACTCAGTAATAAAATTAAAAATCAAATATAAATTGTGACTTATTTTAATGAACAAATTAAAACCTAGAATATCTAGAGATGCCCCAGGGAGAGAGTCCGAGGGGCCCCCTGAGCTTGGGGGCCCCGGGGCACTGCCCCGGCTTGCCCTACGGTAGCTACGCCACTGTACGTAATGTACTTAAATACATAGTTCACTTTCAAGCATTCTATGGTTGACTGGAAGAGATCTCTTTTGGGATATTCTATTTAGATATAATTTTATGTCTTTGTACAATAAAGTTTTACAAACAAACTAGAATAAACGAACGTCAAACTACGTATTGGCACAGAATAAATAATAGGCATTCGTTACAACAACATTGGAAATACGTGTCGTGCCGTTCAGCCATAGAAGTTTTAAAAATAATTTTAGAGTTCCGGAATCAATATATTTGAAAATTAGATTAGTATTAGACAAATTGCACTTACCCGATTTTAGTCGTTTAGTCCCGTTCAGACCTAAAAGTGTAGGTGACCTATTAGCAACTGTATCCAGAAGTATCTCTATGTAGATCTCCTCGCTCTGAAGAATACCATTAACATTTTCTGAAAAGATAAAAATACATTTTATTTATTACTAGATCATCAGGTAAATTTCGTATCATCTATGTACGACGAATGGTCCTGGGTCCCTTTCGAAATATTTGTAGGCCGCATCATGTTCATAACCCGGTCTAACGTAGACCGAATGCATAGAGTCTGAAGGGGAGTTAACTTTCTTGGAAGTGGAGTCAATATCAAGAGCCACATCCGCTGACCGTTTACAGGTGAATACTTTTATAGAAAAACAATATTGTTCCTTTTGCTCTTGTTCTCGCAATTATTCCACATTTTCTCACACAGGTTTATATGAAACCTGTCCGCGACGTGTGAAACATCAAGCTTGAAAATAAAATCACATTCCTTTCGGTTTGATAAAAACCATAGTTCACCTTGTGTAATGTATATATAACAGCTGGGTGGGTTAGGTTAGGTTAGGTTAGCTTTTTACCACTAAAAGTAATTTTAGTTTTTTTAGTTGTTCAGTTATTGGAAGTACGTCTACCTCACAGCCAAATAACAATTCCTATAAGCCTAGAGGGTTGTTATGCTCTTGAGATTAAGTGACGTTACTAGGGGCCGTACCCCCTAAGCTGAAGCTGATTCCCATGGATTATTGTGATTCGCGAAAATTGGTGTTAGGTTTAAGTTATTTACAAACATTTTGTTATTAATAAAGCTCTTACACATTTTCACAAAAATGTTTTGTAGAAACTCAAACACCATCTGTTTACCTGCCTTAAGACGAAAACGATCGGTAAAATTTTAATTAATTATGTGGAACAAGTGCTTCATTAATAACAAAATGTTAATAATGTTCCACCAAGTGTCGACAATCAACAGCATCAGCAGCTCTGTCAGTAGTGCTTCAGGGTTTCTACAAGCTAAGCTAAACTCAATTGGTACTAATCTAAGCTGAAGTTTTCGCCATCAAAAAATCCCAGGATAGGGCGCCAGGAAGCAAGGATTGCTGCGATAGCAAGCAATGGTGGTGGCGGTGCGCAAGCGATATTTCATGTTGAGAAGAGTTTATATAGTGTAGTATATAATATACAGTACTCGCTTCACATCAATCCGGTCGTATGCTTGTGTGCTACCCGTCGTAGTATAAAAATGACATTCAACCAGCATTCATCATCATCATCTCAGCCATTGAAAGTCCACTGCTGGACATAGGCCTCCCCTCTAGATCACCAATAAGACCGGTTGGAAGCGGCTTGCATCCAGCGCGATCCCACGGTCTTAATGAGGTCGTCTGTCCACCTTGTGGGTGGACGTCCTCCGCTGCGCTTGCCGGTACGTGGTCTCCACTCGAGAACTTTTCGACCCCATCGGTCATCCGTCCTCCGTACTATGTGCCCTGCCCACTGCCACTTCAACTTGCTAAAATTAATAATAACCAGCATTATAGAAATATATTTTTTAATTTCAAAAACTACATACCTTCAGTGTTCAACACATTTTCCAAGATACATTGATTAGTCAGCAGTGACGTATAATCCACGTCACAGTCTGAGTTCTGTCCACTGACCACCTCGCTTAACTTCTTGTTGTGTTCGTTTTTCACCTCAATAAGACTCTGTCCTTGTTTCATTTTAGCTTTCTTATTTTCTACGAAAGCCTCTCGCCGTTTCTCAACAGTTAAGTCTCGGGATATTGTGGACGCTGGCGGTGTTATGTGTTTAGTTAGGGTGCTGGAACATATAGGTAATTGTGTACATAACCTATGAGCACTTTATAAATATGGGGAGCGTATTCTCTCTATTTCTATTTTTTTTTCTCACGGCATGCGGGCCCACACCGCAATCCCACCACTGCGTCTCCTGTGTAGTCACGATTAACAGCGGCGAACATCAAAAAAGGCAATAAACAGTTAAAAGTTCATAACACATCGATTCCAATAATATGAATTGCAAAATCGTCTAAACGCTTGGTAATTCTGCCTTGCTGCTATCAAATCAGAATAGTATACTACCCCGGATGCGACATGCAAGGAATTTCACTCCTGCCGCCAAAGATCACACTCCCAGAGAACATGGTGTGCTGTTTGATCGAATTCCGGATTTGCAGTAGATCATTCGCATAAGAAAAGACATAATATGAAATATCACTTACTGATAAATTTCTAAGCTCTCTGCAGTACTGGAATTCGAATCAACATCGGAGTTACTTCCAGGCTTGTACACGTTAACCAAACAATTGATCAGTCGGTGGCAGTTTATTTCAGCACGACTCTTCGCCAAGCTCTGTGAAACATTGTATTATTTTAAATTGTTTTATTACCATGATTATAAAAACTATATCTACTGTACTGTTTCAACGGTAACATTGTATAAATTAGTGACTAGGTAGCACTTTAATTCGCGCATGCAGTATGCGCGAATTAAAGCGTCTAATTAGATATAAAATAAGTAAACACAATATTATATGAACAGTAGATATAACATAGCAACTAAAAACGGAACAATATACGTTTTCTGTCACATCGTGTTTAATTCAGCAACTACGGAAACTCCACACTACTTCTAGTGTCTGTCCTCACAAGTAAAATACGTGCTGGACAGTACATCTACCGTTACCTAAGATGTTACAAATCACTCTATCACGGTATGATATTAGACAAGTAGAAGTGTAAACTCATACGAGTAATTCTACCCAATGGTGTAAGTGTTTCATCAATGTTTTTGAACCAAAGCCAACTCACCTGCACGTGCTATACCCTGCTATGACAAACGAGGCTCTGGCGAAAAGAGAGGTACGTCATAGCGTATTTTTTAACCTGTACTAATATTATTCTGTGCCTGTACCTCCACTTCACAGAATACCGCAGCCAAATAACAATTCCCTTGAGGGTTGTGTTGTATTCCTGCGAGCGAGTGAGATCACCAGAAAAAAATCTGGCAACGGATCGGCGACCCCTTCTTCTTCAGCTTTCTTCTTCGGCTTCAGCTTAGCCTGAGGGCCGCTAAGTTATTCTCATAGATATATACCCGTAAGTATATGTATCTGCATATGTCCTCTAGAAGGACCGACGACTTTAAAGGAACGGCCGGAAGCGGCTGGATTCAGAAAGCGGAGGATCGCATTAGGGAAGGAATATGTCCAGCAGCGGACAGATACAGAATGATGATGTTAATGATCTGCATAGGCGTTTAGAATTTAAATAAGATTTTACAGAATATCTTGCATTAGATAAAGTTGAATACAATACGCACCTGTACAACTCTGGTCAAGGTAATCGTTTTAGTTTCACTGATGATGTTTGGATACGTGTTGCTGCAAACACTGAATTTGGCTGCGAAGTTTTTATAGCTCAGCCCTATGAGATGGTTGTAGATCGCAACTAAGCTAAAACATATATTTTTAGAACAAATTACATACCTCTTATAAACTTACTTAACTAAACATAACTAAACAAAATTTGTAAGTACTATGGGTACTAAGGTACTCGTTGGCGTTGTTGCGCGTGTCAGTCTAATCAATCACGCAAGTTAAACAACGTCGACCGTAGCTTATCTACGGATGGGTTTGTTTATCTCGAGCTCCTCCATGCTTCGGAGGGCACTAAGTTCATCTTGTTATTACTGAGGTAAGCTACATAGTAATTTCCTGTACAAGTACTAAGGTCACTGGCGGATCAACGTATAAGCATTATAAGCACGTGCTTGAGGCCCCCTGGTATCCAGGTTATATAGCAATTATAAAAATTGAGCCATGAACAATGAGAAATGAGACGGACAAAAAACAAACAAACATACTTTCGCATTTATATTAGTAAAGATTCCTATTTTCCAAATTCAAGCTACAGAGGGCCCACATGAGCTCTATGCTTAGGGCCTCAGAAAGTCTTAATCCGGCACTGACTATGGTTATCAGAAGGCAGTGGAGTCCATTTCGCACTTGATTTTGTAGTAATATTTATTAAAAAAATATACTTTTACCTTAACGAAGATTCAATCATTTTCCTAGAGTCATCTCTATGCAAGCACGTGTTGAGTATAGTGGTGATCAGCCCCTGCACCGCTTGCAGCATCACAAACCTAATGCTACATAGTTTATCAAAAATATGGTCGTGTTTACTCTGCACCAGGCCGTTGGCCTTCTTAAGTCGAGCCAGCCTCGGGTTCAATTTGTAAAATGATTTAACTAATTTTGCTAGGTATTCTATTATTTGGTCTAGAATCTGAAAATTAATAGATCAGCCCCCTTACCACCAACTCTTATTGCGATTCAATAACTGAATAGAATGCTTATTCATACCAATGAATAAGCGACTCTATTCAATTTGAATACATTATTTCATATTCATTGGTATGGGGTGTAAGTGGTTCATCAAGATCTTTTAACCAAAGCCAACTTCACCTGCACGTGGTGCACCCTGCTGACTGACAAACGAAGCTCTGGCGAAAAGAAAGGTAGGGAGCGTAATTGTAAGCTACCCGACTGGGGAATGTACCTCCACCTCACAGAATACCGCAGCCAAATAACAATTCCCTTGAGGGTTGTTGTCACTCACCAGAAAGAAAGGAAGGAGATGCTGCGTTGGCAGCGGGGGTGGCGGCGCGCGAGCAATATCTTATGTTGCAAGCGTTAATATGGCTACGGTAACCGCTTCACATCAGGCGGGCCGTATGCTTATCTGCCACCCGACGTAGTATAAAAAAAAAAGAATAAGCATTCTATTCAGTTATTGAATCGCAATAAGAGTTGGTGGTAAGGGGGCAGATGGCATTACTTTATAGGACTCCGATGATTAATAAATAAATAAATCATTTTATTTATCTCTCATACTGACAAATTCGTAAGAACTATCAAATAGGTACACTTTGATTTATGTCTATAAATCAAAGTGTACCTATTTGATAGTTCTTACGAATCCCATCTCACACACTCCAGTCTTGGAGTGTGTGAGAGACTGGTGCCTGAGCTAGGTGTAACCCTGTGTTATAGGTCACCATGTTCTCACCCGGGGACAGATAGTAGTAGCCTATTGTGCTATTACACTGCTAGTTAGATGTTAGATGTATGGTGTAGCATACATCTCCTTAATCATCACAGAATATCGCAGCCAAAAAACAATTCCCTTGAGGGTTGTTATATTCCTGCGAGACAGTGAGGTCACCAGAAAGGTAAGAGTTGCTGCGTTGGCAGCGGGGGTGGCGGCGTGTGAGCGATATTTCGTTTTGCGAGCATTAATATGGCTACCGTAACCGCTTCACACCAGACCCGATGTAGTATAAAAAAAAAACTTGAATAAAAAAATAATTGTTCACTAAATATACAATGAATCAAAGAAACCGTGTTACAGGATTATAATGATAAGCGCCATAGTTTTTTCACACAAATATGTGTCTTGCGCGGGGATCGAACCCGCGGCCTCGGAGTAAAAGTGGCCATTGCTAACCATTCGACCACCGGGCTCGTCAATCTGATTTGGATTGAATTGGAATTTGATGATCATTTCAATTTTTTTTCTGCACAAACCTCAAGCATGTCGAGATTTTAAATTGTGACAAGTTTCATCAAAATCGGTTTAGTGGTTTTGGAGCCTATTCATTTCCAAGAGTGACTTTTCGGCGTATATAAGCGTTACACTCCACTCAATAACTTTTTACTATCACTTTTGTAGCAAACACGGGCTTAAGTACCTATACGTACAGGATATTAATGCACCTGAAGGCCAATTCTCGCAATTTTTCTACGAACGCAGATTGAAAGTTGACCGAATCGAGATTCAATTGTGAATTGACTAAAATTATATATGTACTTGATTTCAATAATTCATTATTATCAATTCTTGTTGTTGGCAAAGTAACATTCTTAGTTTGTTTAATTTTCACTCATAATTCGATACAATCCCGCTTAAATTTAATATTGAAGTTACATATTGTGTTACGAGAATACCAAATGTGACATTTGTGAGATCGAGACTGGATCGAAACTGAATTTTGACTATATTTTAAATTACGAGAATTGCCCCTCTGGTAAACAGGAAAAAATTAAAATATAGTATATTTAAGTAGGTACATTAAGAGACCGATTTTCGGTCTCTGAATGTAGCGAATGTCGGCACTTACTTGTATATTCACCAACTCCATGATATAGCTACGATTTGACAATGAATATTCACCAGTTTTCCCATCGCAGCCTTTCCATTTGTTATCAGCATCTAATATCACTTTTGTTATGGCATAACAAACGAATTCCATCTCTCTGCAATGGCTGAAGAGCTCTTCTTCTTCTGTAGACTCCTCACTTATCCATTTTTTACTAACTATTTTACTGGTCATCGTTGTACCAACATTAAAAGCTATGTGTTAACTCATAGGGATCATTGTGGCAACTAATGCTGATTGCCGCATGATATTCTATATGGACAAAATCGATGTGTAGCGATGGCGGTACCAGCCGGGGCGCCTAGTCGCTTGTAGGACAACTTGGGAACCGCTACAATTAAACTTTTTTACTGCCGCTCAACCGTAACATTGACTTTTATTGCCGAATTATTAGTTTGTAGGGCCTCATACGTTAGAAGTTACTTTGATATGAAAGCCTCAAGGAGTATAAGTAGACTTCAGTGTAATAGAACCGGGATGCGAAACTATGACACGCGATACAGTAATTCGAGTACGTCAAATTATTTACGTATCGTGACTGTAAAATATTGAACTACAGTAGGTAGGTAGGTAGTACCTAAGAGACAGAAGGAGTTGCTGCGTTGGCAAAGGAGGTGACGGCGCGCGAGTGATATTTCATGTCGCGCGCATTTATACCGACAGGTGTCACACAGCAGCAAGTGTGCCAGCAGACCGACAGGTGGGGCGCTTATTTGCCACCCGAAGTAGTATAAATAAAAGACCTACCGAGTAAATAAAAGATTTACCGAGTGTTAAGATTAATTTGGAAATTTTATTGGCATTCATACAGTAAATCTTAGCTTTATCTCCGGATACGATAAACATTTTCGTAAGCTACAGTTCGTTATGCCTGTATTCTTGTTGCAGATCATAAGAAAACCCCAACCTAACCGAAAAACAACCCAAACGCTATAATGTTTTAACATGTGTTCCATGTCTTTGGATTTTTGTCATGAATAAGACACGCTAAATGTTAGATTTTACTGGAAAACCATAAGGTTTACCGCAGTTCGAACTTTTACAGCAGAAGTATGTAATATAAAGATTTTGCGATCTTTAATTAATAAAAAATTGCTATAGTTTACCAATAAAGGTAGGGTATCTTTAAACACAATAATATATTTGACAAAGTGGGAAATAAATAGTTGGGAAAACCAGCCACGCTAAGGCCGCTCCGGACCCCCACGGGGTCCGTGGCCGCAACCACTGTGGCGGCTCTTCGCCTTAAGCCAGCAGCCACCCACTCGCCACGCGCGAGGTCGAACATCCGGTCGACAACTATAGCAAGACACACATTCGCAACCTCTGTAGCTAAACCACATGCACGTGAGTAATTACTAATTACACGCAGATAAAACCACCTTTAATCCGGATCCAAGACTGGCAAATAAGTTGAGATTGTAAAACTGTTTGTGGACCAAATAAAAAAAATGGCTTGTAGCCAGTCCCCGAGATACCCTAATCCAAGCAGCTGCGTTAGTAGTGACAGATGAACAGACAAGTAGACGAATGGTCAGACAGCGGGTGTGCCTTATTTCGGCACTGCCCAGGTCTTAGATCTTGATTTTAACTATACAAAAAATTAGTCGTTAATTTGTCGAAATTTAAATTTTGAGCCCAAAGGAAAAAAATTGTCGCTCTCCCGTTAAAGAGCTATAAGGTTTTTTTTGTGGCAGTGCCGAAATAAGCTTATTTCGGCACAGCCCACTTGGGATCTATTAAACTACATAACACAACTGGTCGATGCGTAATTAAAAAGTTACATGTTTTTTAATAATTCACGTTGTAGTCAGAGAGCCTAACGTAGGCAGAGTAGAATAACATCACCCCATTCACATATGGCTATTGTAAAAAGCAACTAATGTAGTGCTAAAGAACACCTAAAGCATTCGTAGATCAAAAAACAGTTGCATTCATTGACAAACTTTGCCAGACTCTGAAAAAGGAAGGAAATAAAACTTTACTGTTGCATTTTGTGCATGATATAATTTTGATGCAAGATCTCGGACCATACTTATTATGAGAATTATTAAAATGCGTGTAACTTTTTAATTACGCATCGACCAGTTGTGTTTTATTTCCGACACATTCAAGGCAACATCTGGGTGAAATCAGATTTTCGCTAGGGGGTGTAGTTTTATTGGGCAGTGCCGAAATAAGGCTTATTTCGGCACTGCCATAAAAAAATACTTATAACATTTTAACGGGAGGTCGACTAATTCTGATACTTGGTGTCTGAATTCGACAAATTGACGACTAATTCTGGGGAAAATCATATCTTCGCTATGTTAATAGATTCCGAGTGGTGTGACTGCCACAAAAAAAACCTTATAGCTCTTTGACGTGAGAGCGACAATTTTTTTCCTTTGGGCGACAAATTTCGACAAATTAACGACAAACTTTTTGTCTAGTTAAAATCAAGATCTGAGACCTGGGCAGTGCCGAAATAAGGCACACAGACAGCGTAGCCTTTATAATAAGGTCAACGGGATTTGGATACGATTAAAACGAAAGACTGCTAAAATTTCAACATAAAATACGCATTTTATGATAAACATGCAGCATTTTCGACCACTGTTAGCATAATCGATTTTATTAGGATAGGGGAGGTCAAGGCGAACCCATCGTAAGAACGTAATAGTAGTAAACTTTTCGTCGAATAGTGCAAGTTACGTAAGAAAATAGACATGAAACTTATAATAGGTACTTGTAACTAAAGAGTATTATAATCGACCTGTATGGGGGCATGGTACGAAGGGTACAATGAAAAGGGATGAAAGATTACTGTGTATTTTGAAAGTCATTATTTTGGGTACAGTGCACAGTCAGCAATGTAGTACGAGAGCCTGGGCCGCAAATTTAATAAAGAGAGCAAAATAGACAAATCGACTCATAAGATTTTAAAGCAGTAATTTGCTTAATGTGTTGGATAGTTACAATATTATCAATATATGTTTTCTAAAGAATATTCATTTAAGAATAGCTCATTCAGCAAAGAAGATAAATAGAAAACCATCCTTTCGCAGCACATTATGAGATAAAGCATTTTTGTTCATCGAAATATGTATATATCTCTCTTTTCTCTTATAAGAGCAGTTTTCGAATTCCTTATTGTAATCACACACGGAAACAAAACAAGTAAAATTTGTCAAGACTTGTTAAAATAATATATAGCCACCATCATCGTGGACATCGTTACTAGCTACGTTACCCTCCGTATCAATACAGAAGTTAAGATCAATATACGGCAGTGGCGCGTGAACAGAAAACCTATCGAAAGACATAAATAATTTAAAAAAAAAACAACATTTATTTTATGTACAGTCGGTACTTTTATTTTTGATAAAACAATATAGAGGAATAAATATCAGTTACTTTTACTTTTTTTAAACAAAACAGTCATTACAGTCCAATGCATGTTACAACTGATGTGGTATAGGAAGAGAGAAATATCACAGTGAACGTAATAGCTTAACAGTTGCTGTAAAATTTAGTAAACTAATTTAAATTTAAACTTATTCTAAGGCGCCCTTTAGATTATAACGCAGTTTTGAATATGTAAGTATATACTTTTTTATGCACAATCTATTTTAAATTCATTCGTTCAATAAAAGAAGTTAGACGTCTTTATTAAGATTTTTGATACATTGTATAGGAAGATTCCTGCCCAAACTGACATATTTCTAATTAATGCAAATTATATACTAGTACGTATTGTATTTTTTGGGCAACTCACAAACGAAGTACATGGATATAACTTCCTAAATGGTAAAAAAATGGTTTTGTGATAGGATCGAAAAGAGTGTGCCCGAGTTAAACCAGTACGTTTAAGTAACATATTTTAATATCCGGTAACCGGTAGCAAATATTAGAATATTCCATACAATATAATATTCGAATATTTGCAAGTCACTCATCTGGGTTAATGTAAAAAAGCATTTCACAATAGCATAATAGTAATTTAAATAGAAGAACAATAGGTACATGGACAATGATAGTAATTTATTTTTAGGATATTACTATTATTATATACCTCTTGTGTTATTTAATACTTAATTATTTAGGTAATAACACGAAAAGTGAATTTAATAATATTATATACTTAACACTATTATTGAAAAATATATTTAAACAGGTTAACAAGTCGTTTGTTACATATTGGTTAAAATAACGTTATTTTTTCAAGGGAATAAATATAAGGAAGGAAGGGAATAATAAATAATTCACTAATTAGAGATATGTACTACTATTATTTATAGGATTCTTTTGCTTCCCATAATACTGATTCTCATATAGTGACATCATATAACATGATCGTCATAATATGGTTTCTTTCACATTGTCGTAGTTGCAAATGTATATAACATTGAATAATATAACTTCATTATACAGGGAGCTTTTGATTTATCTGCCAGGATTGAAAAGGGTAGTAGTATTACATATGCCGATTTCGATAGTAAATGAAATTTGTGCCCCACGTGTTATTTTTTTTCTCTTAGGAAATAAAATCGCATCATGAAAAGATTAGTTTACTTTGTATGAACCATCCCTCTGTGTCGCAGTCTAGACGGCGTGGTCAATGCGCTCGGGTATGACCCGTGCCGAAAGGCTACGTCACGAGCTGCCAAACGCTTTCCGAATACGGTGATAACCGCGGTAAAGTCAAAGTTTACTCAAACGTTGGGCCGCCCTTTCTAAACGTCGCCGCTTCGCAGCGATGTCTGTCGCTTGATCTCCTGCCGCCCGCCCCCGCACGGGCGGCGCGGCAACAGCGCTCGCGCCGCGAGAAAGAAGGAAGAAAGGATCCAAGGAAACGAAAACAGTGTTAACCGTGATTCGTCCGTGTGTTGACCTAATCATGCCTATACGCCGCAGTTTTACGAAATGTACAAATTTCTCGAAATGGTATGGTATGGTTTCTTGTCGCGAGTGTAAATGCGCACGCAGAATATCTGTACGAAATTCAGTACAGATAGACCTCGATCAGTTCCAGAAAGCGGTAGTGGACTTTTTCCGCAGCATTCCATGGCAAAAAAGTGGTAAAACATGTATGTAGACGTGGATAAATTAGTGGCTAATTGTGATTTTGTGTAAATAAATTGAATGAGCTTTTAAACACGCCAAGTTATTGTAGAACATGTTATGTGACTGCGTTATTTTTGAAAACTAACATCGTAACTAAGTGTTTTTATGATGTTTCCATAAACAAACACATACATTATTCGACGAGCTCGGTGGCGTAGCGGTCAATGACGCGGCTTCGACACCAACGCTCGTGGGGTTGATTCCCACACAGGACAAACATTTGTGTGCATGAACATGTCTGTTTGTCTTGGTCTGGGTATTTTCTATGTATCATAAGTATGTATTTACAAAAAAAAACTGTATTTACGTATGTTTATCAGTTGTCTAGTACCCATAACACAAGCTTCGCTTACTTTGGGGCTAGATGGCGCTGTGTAATTTGTCTGACAATATTTATTATTTATTTATTATGATATTAATTTGACAGTTCAAAACCTGTGATAATAAGTGTGATGAAAAGTTCAATGACCTTGATAAGGACAATCATCTGCCCTCCTGTAAGTGTATGTTATTATTACCTATCAGTTTTACATTTGATTACATTTTTTTTACCTATCCTATTTTGATTACAACGCATTTTAAAGGAAATATGCAATTGGGACGACGCTACCTACGTACAGCTGTTATTGTTATTGTCGACTTCATCTGATAGCGCGGAATGTATTAAGCACTATAAAACCAGTTCATTGACTACGTTATTTATTTTTTCAAAGCTTATTAATTATATTGGGACGCCATATTTCTTCACTAACGTAACAAGTAGGCTTAATACTATCTGCCATTAAATTCCTGGCTAATACAAAAAAAGCACCTTATATACGTATATATAAGGTCCTAACCTTTTAATTGACAATACTATATGGTTGGCATCTATAGCTTGTATACATCGTATTGTGAATGAAATTTTGCATAAATAAAAATGTTTTTAAAATGATATTATTTTTCTGTATACCAAGAAAAAATATTCTAACTTGCTCCCTTACGCATTTACCATCACGCGTAAGAATGAAATTGTAATAATGACTAGTTAGGTACGACGATACGTATACGACCAAGTACTGCCACATATGACAGCTACGGTGACGCGTGCGAGCGTTGAACTCTGTTTTTCCCTCTCTTTTTAACTTTTTTATACCACGTCGCGTGGCAGACAAGTATACAGCCCGCCTGATGTGAAGTAGTTATCTTAGAGTGGGTCCAGTGCTGCAGCACCGGTGACACGTCGACCCTCATGGATCTTTTGTGTTCTCCCTAATCCTTTAGTCACTCTCCCCTGCTTGTCTGGAGACATGTTCCATGTGAAGTAGTTACCGTAGTCGTATTAACGGTCGCGACGGTAACAACGCTCGCGCGCCCCCGCCAACCCCACTACCAACGCAGCAACTCCTTTCATTTTTGTGACCTCACTCACTCGCTGGAATACAAGACCCTCAATGGAGTTGTAAATTAGCTGCGATGTTCTGTGATGTAGAGGTATTCCCCACTCAGGCAACTTACAAATACGTTTTACCCTACCTCTCTTTCGCCAGAGTCTCTTTCGCTAGTCGGCAGGATGCACCACGTGCAGGCTTTGGATCTAAAGATCGCGGTAAGCCAAACATACCCCTTTACTTTTTTATAGGACCGCAAGACTCATTGTTGCAAAAGATTCAAAAGAAACATTCAATAACATTAAAATCATAATAACAACTTTGTCAAAAAATTAGTTAGGTACCTAAAATTTCATCTAAACTCAATCGCGCCGTATTTAAATAAAAGAAGTCATCGCCCATATACGAGTTGACGGCATAGGTATGTAGCTAGCTTTCTAACTTCCGTACATACCCCAATAAGTAAAGTAGAGGGCCAGCCGTAACGGCCGATGTCTGTTGATTTCTCGGAAGCACAAGGTCATCGCCCTCACAGCTGTCTTTCATAAGCGAACGGCCATTAGTATCATTATTATCAATGCACTACCAATTACCTACTAGGGTTAAAGCTGATCTTTAGTGCACGTGGTGCAGCCAGCTGATAAACAGACGCGGTTTTGGCAAGATGTAGGGTATATCGAGACCAACGATACAGTATTTATTTTTTCTTTCGATCGAATGAGGTCTCAATTCAATAGCGTAGATTGAAATGTCGAGAACTCGCAATCGCAGCTGATATGTAGATACGTCAGAGATACTTGCCATCGGATGCTGACTAAAAAAGTCCAATATTTCCTCCTCAAGACAGCAGGATATCGAGTCCTACCAGCGTCCACCGCAGGTTGGTCGAACCGTCCATGTTCTCGGAAGGGTAAACAGCTGTGAGAATCGTGTTCCTGCTGACACGTGTTCCGAGCCTTCGCTCTAGTAGATTCTACGCTTGCAGAACAATCTCCCCACTATCACTTCACTATCACGGTACGCAATTACCATTGCCAGGTATTCCTGGTTGGTGTAACGTCGGTTTGGCATGGCAAATTTGAACAAATCACACTAAAACTAAAACGTACGAGCAAGAGCACTACGTTGTCGGGCGGTAGCGGCGCCGGCCGGTAATGCAGAAAACACGCGTGCGCTCACAAACTCAGTTTAGCGGCGACTGATTGTCTTTATGTCTTTCGCCGTTCGCGCAGCGCGCAAGTATGAATGGTAGGTAGACTGCACATGCGCACTTGATACTACCAACATTTGCACTGGTATGAACTCGTGAACCAGGACGGTTTTATGTAAAGATAAAAAAGAACATTTTAAACATGTTTTAATGATAAATAAATTTTGTTATACAAACACTTTTCTTCACTAAAGCGTTCAGTATATGGTATTTATTTGATTAAAATGATAATTTATTTTTTCTTAAAATAAAAAAATAATAATTGCTAGCCGTGAAATTCCATTAGTAATGTGCTGTATTTAAGCAATACGCATCCTCAATTCAGTATTGTCAACTAATAAGTTAGGACCTTATATATACTCTATGCGTATACATGTCATGTTATACATAAATTTTACACAAAATAACTGCAGTACAATATAACATTCTGAAGTACAAGTTTTATGAAATTAAGTGGAGTAAAATTATATAAACTGATAATTTTATAATGATTAAGAGAAACAATGATTATGACTAAAATGATACGAGTCACAAATTTATGAATATAGTAATTACCAGAACCGCAATAGAATCCCATACCTAAGTTCTATCAGATCTATGCTAAATTACAGCATAAACTTATACTTTTGCGTGTGATTTATGTCGCCAGGGCGCCATGCTGTCACGAACTTTCTATGTTTGTCTATTTAGCTTTTGCAAAGGTACCTTTATTGCTATCTATCACGATATATTTTACACTACTTGCAAATAAACATGTTAACATCTGTATTACGATAACTATCCATTAACATACAAAAAATGTTATTCAATATTGAATAAAGAAATAATGGAAACACAATCATGTTAACAATTTACATGATGTTATGCTACAATTTTTTTTTAATAATACCAGCAATCCGTGACTGCTGCATATGGAATCTCAGTAATATTTTTTGAAACCTAATCATTTCAAAAGCACCATCATGACAAAAATGTATTGTAAAACCAAATCTTATTTTCATGTTTTGTTAAAAATTAATAAAAAAATATTAATGTTATTATAACAGAAATTCATTTTAAAAATCACGTAAAAAAACACGCAACTCCGTTTATCTACACCCAAGCAGTAAATCCATTTAATGCGTTCTAAAATAGTAGATTATCCCCTGTTTTACGTCAACCAGTTCCATTAGTAAATATGTAATATCTTATCTACATGACGTGCTTAGTATGTGGGCACAAACATGTTTTTCCCAAATATACTGAAAATAATTATTATTTTCAACTCGATTATAAATTGGCATCGAGAATATTGTTACCACCCAGCAGTAGTTTCAATTATTTTCAGTAGATTCTTGTGGCCACAGTAGTTTTTGGTTGTTGACGGTCTATGAACACAATGTACACAGGATTCACGTCATAAGTGTAGTAAAACTTTTGCATGCAACTGCAAATAATTACAATTAAAGGGATTAAGACACTCATCTGATTATAGAAATCTTCTGTGTTCTGCTTGACTAGATCTATAGGCTTGTATTTTAATAACTCCCATTTTACGCAATAGTTGCATAAATTATTTTGATATTATGATGATTTTTGATGGACGTATAAAATTCCAGTTTAGAACAAATATATGCAATAGGTACAAAGACATGTTATACTGGTGGATGTTGAAATTTATTCTGAAAACAAATTGATCTTAGGATAATATTTAAGGTTTTAATTTAAAAAACAAAACATTCCCAAGTATTCGTGAAGCATTTAGAAAGCTGTTGCGTAGTTTATGAAATTTAAACAATACTTTAGGAATTGAAATAACATAATACGTAAATTTATATTAATCATTACATATTGGAACACATACTATTTGGAGAAATCATATTAATCTAAACGACAAAGGCCTCTCTGTGCCTCCTTGTATGCAAGTATGCTAACTTCGTACATTTATTGTATTGTCAACATTTCTAATTAACGTACCGACTAATAGCAAAAGATTTAGGAATCATGTATCACAGTGGAAACTGAATTGCGTACACATACACAAATATCATTAATTTCAAACAATAAGCCGTGATTAAGCGATATGTTTTAGACAGGCAAGAGTGACTACGACATCAATGATTGCCTACAGAAATCCTTTCTGTATCTAAACTTAGGCATGAACGGTAAGTATATTTTATATTAAAAGTACTAGGATAACAGAAGTGTACCAGAGGTTCAATTTTTAATGCAAATATTGTGCAGCTACATACATTTAATTAAACTACCTTGTTTCTGAAACTAGAATAGTGTTAGGAAAGTAGTGTTACATTATGTTTGTTACTGTATTTATTTTACGAAGACTCTTTAGCCTTAAGAGTAGTGACGTATGCAATACACAAGCACATTTGTGTAATTTTAGGGGGTCTTAGAATCCCATCAATTTATTTGGTTGCAGCGCTGACAATATTTGGCGTAGGAATAGGATGCATTGACTTTAGTGACGCAAGCAATGAATGCTCCCGCATTTACACACAGTGAATTTATATGTGCATTGTATTTGATCACAAGCATAGTTCGGTGTCACGCGATCTTCAAACATATGCTCTTTCACATCTTCTAAAAATCTGCTAAATACGCTAATACAAATTCTATCTGCGGTGCGTCACTGATTTATAATATCCATAGATTGAGCATGATCGTTTCAAAAAGGGCTGAAAGTGTATTGCTTAAAATAATGTCAAGATTCCATTGAGTTTATGTTATTAGATTTCTTTTAATTCACATTAGTAGGTAATGAAATCTTAGACTTAAATCTTCGGATTGTGTGATAATATTAAATTTGCCGTCATGACGTGATGTTCTCATATTCATTCGACACATTTGACACGACAATTTACTACTTAATTATGATATAACTTGCGTTTTTTTATACAACTTACTCATTTTCTATAAGGTCTCTACGGATATTGTAAATCCACGGACACAATTATATGCTAATAGACAACGAACGACAGAAATACTAGCGAAGAAATTATCTACACACTCATGATTGCTTTTTTGATATGCCTTACCACTTTAATGCTAAGAAATAACTGTAAGGACAAGTTTAAATTGTCTAGATTTACAGCATAAGAATCATAAATAAAACAACAATCTATACACCATCTCAATCCGGAAAAGCCTCTCTCCTGTAATGTCCTCCCTTCTCTTGCCCACGGATACCCTGAAGGCTTTCACATATATTTACTATTTAATTAGGAATAAGCTAAATTTTCATCAGCATCGGCGCGTTTTAAGGCAAAGAAGCACGGCTAAGTCCTAAAATTTCAATTTCCTAAAATTTTGTTTAGCAATATGAAATTTTACATATATTTTTTTACATTCATATTGCAGAATACGGAATACGTGAATAACGTGCTTCTTGGGCTGGCAAGGTTAGTGTCATTGTTTCACAATTTTTGTTGACATTATTCACACGATGATTCTCCGAATGTATACCACGAAGTTATGTATAAATTTTATGTTTTTATAATATTTTGTATGTATGTTACTCTTTAAAGTATTCATGAATATGAAAGTGTATTTTGTAAACATTTTGTAAAACGGACCCTGAAATAAATGCATATTATTATTATTATTAATATTAGACACATGTCTGTATTTTGTGCATAAGGTGAATAAAATAAACCTGACTACTCTGTGTGTAAATCACTTTTATTACAGCACAAAATATGTAATGTAAAATATATTTATACATACTTCGTGGTAATGTTCGGCATCTCTAGTACTTATGTACTATACGTAGGTATGTTATGTAAAAATAACAAGTGTTTATTAATAATATAATAGTTAAACATATAAACTGTACAATATTAAACATTAAAAAAATTAGTCTACACTGAGATAACAATAAAAATAATCCGTTCTCCTGTAATATCTCCTATTAAAACTACGCGTAACTTAGTGCTAAAGTCACATACCCACTACGTCCGCGAAACAGAACAAAATAGTGCTCGAACAAACACATCGAGGAAGTCATTTTTATTTCAAAAATTGATGAAAACAAATGCTTCTTGTCGTAAGAAATTACCGTAATTTTGAATTATTTGCGTCTTAAAAATGTACATAAAAGAACTGCCCTTCAAAAAAAGCATTTAAAGCTGGATTCATGTTACTTTAATATCTACTACGAATTAATTTGAACTTTATATGCATAGTCACTGCAAATTTCATTCCCATAATGGGAGAATCTCCATAATACTTATTGGTAGGGACCCTGATTTAACCAATTTTTTTTCTTAATCTTCCTAGATTATATAACAGTCATACTCAACCTGCGGCCCACGGGGCACTTATGGCTAGCTGAACTTTTCTGAATGGCTCAATAAACAAAAATAAATATTTTTTTCTGGACAATTTACACAGCGCCATCTAGTCCCAAATTAAGCGCAAAGCTTGTGTTATGGATACTAGACAACTGATAAATGTACTTAAATATATATATATATATATTGTAAATACATACTTATAATCATAGCTGGACACCGTTAATCAAACAGTTAACTTCGTTAATCGCTAATCCGTTACTGAAAAAGTTAACTTCGTTAAAAGTTAAAGCGTTACATTTCAGAACATTTAACGGAAGTTAACGTTAATCGTTAATCCATTAACACGTGATATTATAAAAACTGTTGGTTCTGGAAGTTAACAGGTTAGAAACAAAAAAGACGGGTATAATTATTAGAGTGTGTATATAGGCATGTTGACAAACTATGGTTTTTTATTCATTAGGATTAAGATTCATCTGTTGTATGTGAAGAACGTTTCGGCTGTAGTATATCCTTGCCCGTGGAGAAAAGACGTTCAACTGCAGCGTTTGAGGGTATAGCAGTATTATATTTAATAAATAGATTTGCGAATATCCGTTCCCCGAGGAATGCCGCATCATTTAACGAGTCTTTCGACTTCATGTCTAGCCACATTTTGACGAGACTTTGATTTGTGGCTCTTAGGGTTTTCTTTAGACTAAATGACAGAATTACTCACGTTGCTGCCCCCGCCACTTAAACTATCTCCGTCCTTCGAACTTTCGACAGCAAAATAGTGTCATTTCACTCGCTGCATGCACCGTGCCGCTCTAATCAATCGGGTCAAGCATAGTAGGTACATGTCAGAGCGGTGTGCTGGATTAACGATTAACGGACTTTGTGAAATTTAACGGAAATTAACGAGTCCGTTAACATATTTTTAAGTTAACTTAAAAGTTAATCCGTTACTCGAAATGTTAACTTCGTTAATTAACGGATTAACGAGTTAATGCCCACCTATGCTTATAATACATAGAAACCATCCAGAGCAAGACAAACAGACATATTCATGCACACAAATGTCTTGTCTTGTGCGGGAATCGAACCCGCGACCTCGGAGTCAAAGTGGCCATTGCTAACCATTCGACCACCGAGCTCGTGAAATGAATAAATAGTCAATACGTTATCCTGTGACTTCTTAAAACGTTAAATTTTAAGAAGTCACAGGATGACTCTGGGAGTACCGAGCGGTAGTTCTGCTGCCTGGTATAATAGCAAAATGTTCAGAACACCCTATCAGCGATCTCTTATTATTAATGGCCCGTGTAAGATAGTTGTTGTATGGTTTGTGGCCTAATAAAAAAAACTTTGAATCTGGCTGTTCTAGAATCTAGATAAAATCTAGTACGTCAGGGAAACATGTTAAATTTCAACGTCCAAGACTTTCAGCGACCGTAGTGGCTATGCAGCTTAATATCAAACTTAACAAGGTTTAATATTGCTCCGTTACGTTTTATAAATCCAATATTTACAATAGACACAAATATCTAACGAGTGAACACACAAATCAGCACTTTTGTAAGGATACCCTTTTTAATGACGAAACGGACCACATCGTTTGTATTGTATTTATCCTTATGACTTTAGAAGCCCTGTGGAGAGTAACTTGATGCAACTAAATGCATAATAACTTATTACAAGAAAGTAGGGAGCAAAACATAAGAGTATGTAGTCATGAATTGATTTTGCAACATTTGAAGTTATAGTACACCTCGGCCACTCCATAGAACTATCGCCTCGTTTACTACTACATAAACAATGTCATCTGTGCAGAGCGTGAATGAGAGTGTGTGCGTGCGGCGCCATACAAACTGTTCCAGATTTGTCTCAGTGGGGAGGTGAAGTCGACACGAGGTAGCGGCAGGGAGAGGCCATATTCTACTTTGTTTATTATTCTCTATCTGTAATATCTATCACTTATACTGTGGTTATAGCTCTCTAAATTTGGTAATATGTTGGCTAAAATCACGTGTGGTCCGATCCGTCAAACATACGGGTTGTTTAAAGCTATAACTACTCAATCTGGCATATCTATACTAGTAACAGGCACTACTGGCTTCATAGCTTCGTTTTTCTTTTGATTTTTATGGGACTTTTTGCTGTCCTTGAGTTTTCTGTGAGTGTCTTCGTCTCTGTACGGTTCCTGATTAACTGGTGGCTCATTAGGAGCTCCACTTGAGCCTCTGTTCACGTTGTTGTTATACGCGATGTTCGCGTACTCTTGCAGGAGTGGGAATACTGATAGTAAGAACTGGCAGAAGTCTTTCCTTATACCGAACCACCCTGTAGATTCCAAATTGATTTGATTGGTTGACAGATTGTTAACAACTTAAATTAATATCGTAGTAGCGTTTGCCTGCGATTTCATCCGCCTGTTATGGTCTGATGGCATGCCATCAAGATCCATTCAAACTTGCGGACGTCGTTTTTATAAAGGAAAATACTGAACACGACAAACGAGTCGCATAAAGAATAAGTTATTTTTTTATTTATAATTTTCTATTTTCGGACGTCACACAGTCAAAATCAAACAGCAGATAACAACCGTGTATGAAAATACGTTTTACGTGATTGTAAACAATTTCCTTGGCCGTAAGCGTCACGAATGCCCGCCAGCCGAGTGATGCTCCTGGTGTAGGTATAACAGGCGTAGATACGCTATAGCAACTGCTTTTCATCAGGAGGGATGTATACTTGTTTGTCATCTTAATAGCATAAAAACTTAGTTGTCTATAAAGTCAGTTTACGGACGATAATTTTACGTGATAACGTCATAAGAAACATAGGCCGATAGTGCCTCGATATCGCTTGTTCCGCGCTCTCGCTTGCACGCTCGGCTCAGGCGGAACGTGACAATGTGTCATGTTTTCTCGTGCCTGCAGCCTGCGTTCATCGATTTATAAGATGTTATCACGTTAAAAAACTTTTCGAGCTTTATGTCGGTAAACCGAATTCTACGTAAATATGCATCCGATTATCCCATCACATTTTTTATTATGAAACGAAACATCTTTGATACAAATAGTGCTTCTATGAATTAAGTTATCGATAATATCGTAACGGCTGCTTACTTTAGATTGTAAAAAAATAGTGACGTATTCTTTGCAAACTACAGCAGGCAGTTATTCAGATGTGATTTGTGCATAATAATAATAATAATATGGATCTTAAACATTTTGAACGTGATGTCGTCAACGCATTGCTATTCGCACGTAAAGAGACTTTAATAAAGTACTCACATCTGTTCCCTCCCTTGGAGCTGAAGGACATGATGATGAGCGTGGCATAGCTGATAAACAACGGGCTCACTACCACCGTGTACGAGAGTCCCAGACCGTCGTCCAACTTGTTCGTCAATAGCACCTGCAACAACAAACGTCAGGGGTTTTTATATCACTCCAGTGATAAACGCATATTGCATGTCGATAAAAATTTACAATCATCTTCCTGACAACCTTAAAGAGAAAATTATCAACATTTAATAAATAATTGCATGACATTCTATTACTTAAATAATAGTAGTTTATGAAACTGTTGCATAATAAGGGTTCTTAAAACACGAGTGTGAGTTTATCACATGAGCCGAAGGCGAATGTGATAGTAGACCACATATGGTATATGCATAATACATGTATGTGTATGTAGGTATGTTTATGTAGTTTGCGCGCCTCCTACTTGCTTTCTATCATTCTTGTCTTCTCTACCTTAAGGTTGTCTGGACGAGACGGCTTAGCGATAAGACCGCCTTTTGTATTTTTATTGTCTTAACACCTCTGTAAAATCTTTTATTTGGTGCAATTAATAATATTGTGTTGTATTGCCTATTTCATATATTTTGCTATCAAAAATATAGATCAACCTTAGCAACAACGTACCCTATACCTAACAGCTAGTGCGCCCCGTGTGCCAACCTTCCGGTTATATCACGGAGTCTCGTCCAGTAAACCAACCAGACGAGAGGACCTTTACCTGCTCCGCTTTTGCGCTCAGTATACCAACCGAGCACGCAAGCGGAGCAGTAGCAGGTCTTACTCCGCTTTCACCTGCATGCAGGCTACTTGCGTACTCTTAAGTCGACGACGATAGCAACCTTAGCAACAGTCATAACATAATATTTACCTGAAACACTAGTATGGGTATAACAGTGAAAGTGTAGGCGAGCGCCGAGTTGAAACTGGTGCGACGCTGCTGCATATTGACCTCCGGCGTTCGAAGCAGGATGCCAGCAAATATAATACTATACAACACCCCTAAAAACAGTATTACACATTGATTATACAGTATACTCGCAAACAATAACAAATAGTGTAAATACTGACATTTAAGGAAAACTTTTCTTTGCTAAGGCTTACCGCCTACAGTATGGGGTTCTTTAAAAAAAGAGTAAAGGGGATTTTATAGATTCACCAGCATATGAGTGATGCCTCTGCTATCGTAAGCATCCATAGGCTGCATTGAGTACTTATCATCAGACAGGTCGTACGCTTATTGAGGTATAAAAAAATCTTGTGTGTACTACACAAGAGCACTTCAACATTGACGGGTCATTTCGACCTTCGTACCGTCATCATTATGCCGTACGTAATAAGAGTTACAATCGCATTTTATCTGTCAAGCATCTGTTCTTAGCTTTACCTGAAGTTCCCCTCGCTATACAATAATGTAATATATTGGTCTTTTCACAAAGGTTTATTGAATATTAAATATTGTCTATGGTAGTATAAAAAAATAGATTTGAGATGACGAGATAAACTAGATAGATTATGTTTTCCTTTGACAAAATATGTTTTTTTTTCAACTAGTCAAAACGTTAAATCTCACATACAAGATTTAATGGTAAACTGAAAGTCATATGCCAAAGACACAATGTATTAAATTGTAACTACAAATTCGAATTTTTTATTGTGGTATTCGAAAAAAACAGACTATGTTTTTATAAAGCATACTTGAGGAAGTATTCTAATAAAAGTACAAAATATAAAAGCATAATACATTGTGTATTAAATTGTAACTACAAATTCGAATTTTTTATTGTGGTATTCGAAAAAAAGTAAAAAGGAAGTATTCTTATAAAAGTACAAAATATAAAAGCATACATACACTCACCTACTAAGCTGAGACACATCAGTATCCACAGTGGCACAAACACTACTTCCCACGACCATGTGATGAAGCCATCCAATTTCAGAGCCAAGAATATGAACTGGAGAATATTTACAGCACAAAATAATTCCAACTGAAAAAATGTTATCATTGTTAGAGAATAAAATTTACGATCTCGGTGGTCGAATGGTTAGCAATGGCCACTTTGACTCCGAGTTCGCGGGTTCAATCCCCGCACAAAACAAACATTTGTGTGCATGAACATGTCTGTTTGACTTGGTCTGGGCATTTACTATGTATTATATATATATATTTACAAAAAAAATGTATTTAAGTATATATTTGAGCTTTTCGCTTATTTTGGGACTAGATGGCGCTGTAAATTGTCCAAAAAAAAAAACAATATTATGGTGAAAAAAAAACAGTAAAAATATTAGGCGCCCAAAATTATAAAGAAATATTACTGGATAAATTACAGAAGTTGGATTAGGTGACTGACACATACTTAAATGCTTTTTTTTTTATTTAATGAAACAAAAACCATGAAAGATAAGATAAACTTTGTTAATAATTGAGAATAAATTTATATGTCTAACAACATGGGGCACATTTCTAGCAATTTTTTCCCAATCAATTATTAAATTGCATAGAGATTATCTACAAAAAAATATGGTCTGTTGTAATGACAAAATATTTTTTCTTTTATACTACGTCGGGTGGCAGACAAGCATACGGCCTGCCTGATGTGAAGCGGCTACCGTAGCCATATTAACGCTCGCAACATAAAATATCGCTCGCGCGCCGCCACCCCCGCTGCCAACGCAGCTTTTTCTTGTTTTCTGGTGACCCCACTCACTCGCAGGAACACAACAACCCTCAAGGGAACTATTATTTGGCTGCGGTATTCCGTGAGGTGGAGGTACATTCTCCAGTCTGGTAGCTTACAATTACGCTCCCTACCTCTCTTTTGGCCAGAGCTTCGTTTGTCAGTCAGCAGGGTGCACCGCGTGCAGGTGAAGTTGGCTTTGGTTCAAAGATGTTGATGAATCACTTACACCCCAAAAGTAATGGAGATTACATACCTCATAACTACGATCGTGCTTCACGGACCAAATGCAGATGGCAATGGATACTATACTTATGAAGATAAGTGGTATGAATACCAGTATCCAAACATGTCGTTTAGTAGTCAACTGGTCACACACAAGTAACTCAAACATCAAGAGAATTAAATGAATGGCAAGACTAATGAGCATAGCTTTGTAATGAATATATGCTTCACCCTCTAACCTGAAATTAAAACAAGCATTTTAATTTATTCGAATTGTAAAATAAAAAAATTACATTTATAACGAGCTTGGTGGTCGAATGGTTAGCAATGACCACTTTGACTCCAAGGTCGCGGGTTTGATCCCCGCACATGTCAAACATTTGTGTGCATGAACATGTCTGTTTGTCTTGGTCGCGGCGTTTCTATGTATTTAACCTTCCGTAAACGAGGTGGGGTATGACATACTCCAGTGGTAAAAAAAATTGATAAAATTTTTAAACGAAAAAGATGCGCAATTGATTTTTTGATTTTTTCAGTAGCTGCAGATGCGACGTTTCCGCTCCGATTCGTGCGAAACATTTAGTCCGGCGTCTGCCACAAACGTGTGGCACGTGCTTAAAGTGCGCTCGGGTATCACACACCCCACCTTGTATGGCGCGTGGTCCAAAAGGTAAGTGTAACTTAACATGATGAAATATTGTTTGCAGGTAATAGTTTAACTAAAAAATGACCTCTCAATTGTCGGAAGAAGATAAAACCAGTAAAAGAGAAAAATAAAACTAACTTGAGAGGAAAATTCATTCGGGCATGCAGATTTTTATTGTCAAGCATGCAGAAACTTAAGTGATTAAGATCTGATTTATTATTATTTGTTTTTACTTTAAATTATTAATAGTTTAAAACTAGATATACTGTAGTCGTATAAATTGAGAAGACTGTAATTGTAATCTGTGTCATTTGATTTTAGTACTTAAGAAAAAACCGTAGTAGTTTTATAGTTTGAAAAAAATTTAAGTTTTTGTACTTTCATTAATAAAAGTCTATTCGAATGTAAAAATAGGATTTGTTTTACTTTTAAACCAATTCATTATAAGATATAAAAATATATTTCTTATTATTTAACAATCATAAAGAACAAATTTGTGGATTTTACTACCTTTTATAATTGGGGTATAGCAGTATAGCATGATGAGATTAGTCACCTAGTATACGGAGGGTTAAGAATGTATTTACAAAAAAAAAAAATGTATTTAAGTACATTTTTATCAGTTGTCTAGTAACACAAGCTTTGCACTTAATTTGGGACTAGATAGCGCTAGTAAATTGTCTAGAAATATTTATATTTTACAGAAATATAAAATTGCAAATTTAGGTAGATCAAATTGCCTGATTCTACAGAATTTAATTAAGAACTTATTTTTAATATTGGTTTTTAATGTAGTGTTAAATATCATGTTATGGTGGAGAGGAGCCCTTTGTGTGAGAGCCCAACTCACAAATGACCAGTTTTATTGAACCAATTTTATATACAAAAAAAAGAAGTACAGCTAAATAACACATGAGAAAAACCTTTCATAGAATCTAAGAGCCAGTGTGGTACTTTTAACAAATATATGGTTATTAAATTACTTTATGTGTATTAAATCATTTTATTTATAAATTAATGGGAATACAAAAAGCTCAGTTTACCACTGTTTCAAATAATAAATATGAACTGGAAACCAATGTGGGGGCTCCAACTCAGTAAAACACAAGAGGGGTTGTGTTTCAGTTTGATGAAAAAGATAAGTCCCACAAATACAATCAATGGCATATTTTACGTTATACAAAAGAGTCCTTTCTTATACAAAACCAATCTATTGTTTTTATTGTAGTTTTGAATATGATTTTTCTTTTTTTTTTTCAGGTAAATTCTGTTGTTATTATATATAATAAACATTTCTAACTGAATAATGAATGTACTTAGATTACCTATATCAAGTCATACATAGACTAAAGTCAGATCTGTATTTTTAATAATTAACTTCGTCCGTTTTTATGCGGAGCTAATATCAGATTGAATGTTATATAATTTCTAAACATAAATGAGATAAGAAAATTCTGAAAAATGTACATCTCTATAATTTACATTCCTTATCTCGTCTAGCTATTTCAGATATTCCTTCATTTCTTCATTATGCATCACATCACACTCGGTTACAGAGCCACGTTGACATTGAAGACATTAAAACAATTTGATAATGAACTGATGTTTTCTTTGGTATCTATAAAACTGACAGATCTTTGAACACACAGACACTAGTATTTTACTGGTAGTAAATTTGACAAATAGGTGAAGGTGAAAGGTAGAATGCACTAAGAAAGGATTCTTTAAACATTCTCATGGGATACCAGAATATGCTGATACGTAGTTGCGGGCGCAAGTTAGTTTTCATACTATATAGAAGGTTCTCACCTGAAATGTGGATATTGCCACCATACATAAGTGCCAACAGTAGCACCTAACACTACTAGGAATTTCCATACCCAAATAGGAGTAAAGACCGCCCAGTAGGACCATGATATGGAGTTGTCCAATTTTAAAGCTATTAATGCAGTAAATATCAATAGACAGCTGTGGACGACAAATTTGCTGCAAATATAAATCATATTAGCTAGACGTTCACCTTCAGAAATAAATACCATACCGTAATTGTCACGTATTGAAATAACTATCAATTTTTACCTAGGATTGAAGTCCTGAAAGAGGGCCTGTAAATTCATTTCCATGCACATTCGTCCAATTATATTCTTTAAGCATTTCACAACATCAGAAATATTCTTTGTATTTCATAAAATATTTTTATTTTCGCAACACAAATTCGCTTACAAGTTCAGTGTTCAGTCAGTCAGTCCGCCAGCCAGCAGTTGTCAGTGTCAGATGAATGAGTATGAAATGAGATTCTATTCTATTCTTTGATTGGCGACCACTCAGCAATCGAAGATTATTCTGGCATTTACAAGTTATTTTATTATAAATATCCTATGAATTCACTAGTTCCTCAATAATTTACCAACAAAACTGATAGTGCAATGTTACTGCTGTTTTACCCGACATTTGAAACAACTCGATATTGTGATTTGAACACTTTTAACGAAGGATTCTACCACATAATCATAATGAATTCTAATGATCACTTGCGCTGTTGCGTTATAAAATGTACCCCGATAGGCCACGTTTTTACATAATATTCTGAATGAGCATTCATTCGTTCAGCCGTACACACAGCAACACAACAACAGCAGAGACACTTCAGCGAGCGAACAGGCAAAAGCGAATGCATGGAGCAATTATTGTTCTGAGCAAATGTAAAAACGCGGCTCTAGATGTCGTCTTTTATCATTACGAACAAATAAATTGAGGTTTGCTGTCGATCAACCCGCTCATTTCGTTTTAAACCGGTTAAAAACCGCTTGTTTACAACTATAGGTAGCTAGATTAGTTCACACATCTCGGATGTATATATAAATGAACAGTGCCCGCTTCACAGAAGTCACCATTATTTAAACTACGTATGTGTAATTTTATAGTTTATAGTGTGGTCAGAGTGCAGATTATATGCTTTATCGATAACTTACAGGCGGGATCTCTAATACATCATAAAATTTTAAGAGATTTCAACCATGGCTTCGTTTGCATGCATTACCGTGTAATAGAATAGCAGCAAAAAATAAAAACCGTCTCCAAGAAAAAAAGACATATAGAGCAAGTTTTAGTAATTGATTCTTCACATTTAATTGGGGTTAAAAAACATTTTTATGTGTATATTCGAATCACACACACTAACTCTAAAATCGGTACTCCAATTGCGTAGCGGGTAATCAAACGGGTTATGATACAAGTTTATTGTATGAAATGGCTTGACGGCCCTGGAATCATTATCTTTTAGAGCCCGTTTTTATATTACTTCATAGTCTAATTGTTCCAAAATGCCGCGTAAAACAGCGGTGTACACCATCGATCGATGTTGAGTTAGTGGATTCCTGACGATATTTAGAAATCTCTGAAGCCTAAGAAATTATACAAAATAACTTGATAAATTGTGGAATGGAATCTTCCATTGAAGAGTGGTTGCCTATTAATCAAAGACTAGAATAGACATTCCAGCTATAGGTACTCCCATTTGTCAATGTCAGTTAAAGTCAATCCAAAGGGTAAAGCCAGTTTAGTTTTACGGCTTTTTTCCTAGTGTTTTTTTCAGTGAGATGCTATTATTCTAAATAATACGTAATATATTGTTTGAAATAATATTTATATCATGGCGTCTCCGTCTCCTAAATCACCGGAACAAAGCGAGAAGAATAAACAATATGATCGTCAGCTCCGTTTATGGGGTGATCATGGACAAGCCGCTCTTGAAAATTCACACATTTGTTTGATAAATGCAACAGCGTTAGGAACAGAAATACTCAAATCTATCGTGTTACCTGGTGTTGGATCTATTACCATCATAGATGACTCTATTGTTAGTGACGAAGACATTGGGAGTAATTTTTTCTTAGAGTGTACCAGCAAAGGTTTGAACCGAGGTTCGGAAGCAATGCGGCTCTTATTAGAACTTAACCCAATGGTTCAAGGTCATACAATCCAAGAACCGCCAGACCAAATACTCAGAGAAAACTCAGATTTCTTCAAATCCTTCAGTTGTGTCATTGCTACAGCTCTGGGAGAAAAGAAAATAAAAGATTTAGCTCAACATTTGTGGGATGTTAACGTACCGTTTATATTATGTCGCTCTGTAGGGTTTTTGGGATCTTTTAGAATCCAGATTAAAGAGCATGCTGTTGTTGAGAGCCACCCTGAAAATGAACAACCTGATTTACGATTAGATGTACCATTTCAGTCACTGTCAGATTACTTGAATGAGTTTGACATTGATGCCATAGACCTGAAAGATCACGGTCACATACCATGGATTGTTATACTGTTTAAAGCAGTTCAGAAATGGCAAGTCAACAATCGCAACAGTTGGCCAATGAGTAGAAAAGAAAAAGCAGAAATAAAAAACATTATACAAGAGTTTATAAGGAAGGATGAGAATGGCATACCTATAAATGAAGAGAACTTTGAAGAAGCCTTGAGAGCAGTGAACACTGCCTTAGTCCCCACATTTTTGCCAGTAAAGATTCAAGAACTTATATACAGCAGTGCTGCCACAAATTTAACTAAAGACAGTTCTCCATTTTGGATAATGTGTTCTGCATTGAGGGCATTTGTAGAAGCTGAGGGTAAAGGTAAACTACCTGTTAGAGGAATCTTGCCTGACATGACAGCATCAACAGAACACTACATCAGACTCCAAAATATATATCGAACACAGGCTGCAATGGATACAGAAGTTGTTTTTAGAAAAGTTCAGCAAATTGTTTCACAGCTCCAGTGTGACAATATAAGTGAAAATGATGTGAAGTTGTTTTGTAGACATGCTAATGATTTGCATCTAATCAAGGGTTCTAATATATCTACAGAGTATGAGATAAGTAATACGGTTTCATCATTTATTGCAAGACATCTGGAGGAACCAGATGTTATGATGGTACACTATGTGTTGTTAAGGGCTGCAGAGATGTTCCAATCCGAACACTGTAGGGCTCCAGGGGACTGGGAACCTGAAGCCGACATAGCAAAATTAAAAGCTTGTGTGTCAAAATTCTTAACCGATATATCATGTTCTCCTTTTTCTAAAGATGACCATGTTCATGAAATGTGCAGATATGGCGGAGCTGAAATACACAGTGTGTCAGCATTTCTTGGTGGTTGTGTCGCCCATGAAGCCATCAAAATTGTTACAAAACAATATAAACCAGTGAACAATACATTTCTCTACGATGGAGCTTCTACCAACACAGCAACTTTTACATTTTGAAGACTTTGTGTAATATCAATAAACCATTGATAAATAAACATTTTTATTGATTTTTTTCTGTCTATTGCACAATTTGTTTAGGTGCCTGCATACATCCATCCATAGGCATGCATCCTGAAAGTTATTTCTGTAAAAAAAGTCTAAAGGTTGCTTTTCAGTCAATGCACTTTGCTTAGGTAAATATGTGCTTATTACTGTATACAATGATTATTTTATCAATAAATCAATTTTATCAATAATTTAATAATAAAAATTATCAATAATTTACTTATTGAGAATGACTATTGCAGCGTTGCTGCTTTATGATGAATAGGTAATATTTTTAGATAGCTAGTAAGAGTGTAATATACTTCTTCATGGAAATGTTTATATTCACTATTGCCAAATAGATTATACTTTATAGAATGTTCTATTGGATGTTGTTAAGTGTTTAAGAACTCCAGTTATATTGTATCTATATTCTATACATATTAGGAATTAGGTATAAATAAATATAACTAACATAATTCTTCAAGTTGTGTATATTTGTATGGATATCAACCATTTACATTATGGATGAGCATATATAAAAGAAATGTGAGACAAAAATTCCATTAACAATTTTTAACACATAAATTAGGCAAAATAAAACATCACGTGACTATAAAATAATTGAAACAAACTATACATTTGGCTAAAATCCACATGGCAATAGCAGGTTACACCATTTCAACAACTTTACAATGGTTTCTTTATATATTATATTTGCCGAGACTCTGCATAACCTCCAGAAGTATAACACAACATTGAGAATTTCTCATTAGTTACCTACTTATTTCATCTTAGCCATAACTTCAATCGCAATGCATCTACACCATTAAGATAATATCGAAATAAACGTTTGTCACGAACAAAGCCCAAATTTTCATATAGCTTCAGTGCTGGTTTATTTGTGATTTCAGTTTCTAATACCACTTCATCAGCATTATCATCTATCATTGCCTGAAAAATAAAGAATAGGATTTTTAATACTTAAAGTTATTATAACTTTAACTTAATTATACTATTGCTACACTTGTTAATAAAAAAATTTAATACTGGTTTCTGTCTGCGGTCAGCTGCTGTTATGTCTATCTTGGAATGTAAGGTGTTGCTTTGTCAACTGTAGCTAGGAGAATTATGAGCTATTTCGAAGGTGCTGATATCACCACTGGTGAGAAATCTCACTCAAGAAGAGTACAATAGATAAATCGTATATAAATGAGTGAGATGATATATAGAGTAGTCAAAGAGATCCTAGTGACTTTTACATACTGATTCTACTCATTTCTTACACAAGGCAGACAGTGAGAATGGTGCCTAAAGATGTATTAGTTATAATAATAAAAGGTACATTAAAACTCTTAATGTAGTGGATATTTGTAATAAAAATATGCACCTGTATTGCTTTCCGTACCAGTCGAGAACCAATTCCTTGCTTCCGATATTTCTTATCCACTGCAAGCATAGCAATGTAGCCTCTTTTGACCACATTGCGATGCATATCTAACTTACATACAATGGCACCAATACATGTCCCCTCATGGGTTGCCAAGAAACATAGTTTAGGCCAATTATGTATAAAATATCTATATGTATAGATGGAGTACGGTTCAGATAAATCTTTTTGAATTAGTCTCATAATTTCAGGCATCTGCAGTTCAGACTCATAAGAAATAATCTTAATTTCATCTTGTGGCTCTTCTTGAACACTGTTGAGGTTTTCTAAACCCTCTTCTATGTTACACCTCACATTTTGTGTGGCCGCAGCCTCTTCGCTGTCCTCCACATTGCTACACTGTACACTATTTACATCTATCGCGATCCCACTCATTGCATCGCCTTTTGCTTCAGATTTTACACTTACATCTTTGGGACTTTCAGTTTTCGTATGATCACTTGTCCCATTAGTTAGGTTACTATTAATGTTGTTAATATGAAGTGTATTAACTAACGCTTCACTTAATTTCTGATCCAATATACTTAAATCGTCAGTCGTTTCCGAAGGATCTTTGGCCTTTTTGCTTTTGTTTTTCATAATCGTGTTCATTTGACTGCACTTAATACTCTGTACATCCTCATTCACTACTTGATTCATTATGATGGTTCAGTACACTATCTATTTTATTTACACATTCACACGTTTATAAGCTCATATAAATTCCAAAAAAGCTTCTATGATGATACGTGCATCTTTTTCTTGTCAAAATTGCAGAAGAGTATCACCGACATCTTGCCAAGGACCTTGTGATATTCGTTGGATAAAACGCAATTTAATTCCGTGCGTTTTATGTCACACAGACAATTTAATGACAAAGTAACACGATTTAGATTAGAAATTTCTTAATAAATCTTGCAATTAATAGAAATTTATGATAAGTCAACCAATGTCTTCCACAATCACATTGCAAAAAAATTGTGAACGAATGAATGAGTGAATGATACAGTAAAGTGACTTTAGGTAGCGTCGGAGTTGCCAACTTTGTGTCAGATTTTAGGATTAAGGGCTACCTAACTAATAACTATTTTATACTCCAACGTAGCCGACGTGACATAAAATCACCCCTGTGGGGGTGCGATCGGGTTGAAATGTCATAATATCAATATGGGTGTTGATTCTATGGTTTTCTGGGATGTCAATTCAATTTCAATTATGAAAATGGCATCGATTTGAAGATATAATATAGTGAACACGAAATTACATAAAAGGATTTTTTAAATTTTATCCCGGAGAGGGTGAAACGGAGGTCCAAAGTTTGTATGGGGAAACAAATTAGTTGGACTATTTTATAATAAACTTTACACGAGCACCTCTATAAATAAATTAGTAAACATGTTTCAGAATTTTTCAAAATTCAACCCCTAAAAGGGTAAAATGGGGTCAAAGAGTATGAAAATCGTCATGTGTTGTTTTTATGGTTTATCGGATCGCTGATTACGAAAACAACAACATGTTGGGGTGCGATGCGGTTGAAATGTCTATATATCAATATATGTATCGATTATACGGTTTTTAGGAATGCCAATCCATACTAATATTATAAATGCGACAGAGTGTCTGTCTGTTACCTCTTCCCACTTAAATCGCTAGACCGATTTATTTATTTTTTTGTAAAGTATGATTATACAACCAAGTAGATACTTACAAAGAGAAAAATATACAGCTTTTGAGCTTCACTCGTATCCCGTTTGCCATTACGAATGGAGTTGCTGTCTTCCAGAGAACTTCCAACTTATTATGAAATAAATACTGAGAAATTTATAGAACCAAAATTGAATTTATAGGATACAGGTCTCCTTTCAATTAAAGGGATTAAACACTCCATTAGGTTCTTTTATTTGATACCTTTACGAATATAATCGGTCCAGTTATCGGTTCAGCTTCACGACACAGGCGGAGTTCCACTGATTTGAGAGTCTACTACCGCTCTTTTAGTATTATTTTTTTGTTTTCTTTGGTATCTATGAAGTGAAATCAAAATGTGGTATGCTAAGTAGGTTAAATGCATTTTGATACGACTTCAATTCTATAGAAATGAAAATAACAAATCCTCGAACGACTTGCAAACCGAGGTATAAAAACGTTGGTAGTAACAAACTTACAAATGCCCAATTAGTTTAAAGGTACGGGACTTTTTAACTCCCACTTTACAAAAAGGCCTCCACGACGACGAGCGCGCATTGATATTGATGGGGATCGGACCTAGGGTTGCCATATCGAAAAATCTAAAATTCTGGATAACATTTCAAAATGTCGGGATTTCGGGGTTGTTATCTGGAGAAATTAAAATTTATGAGTCAAAATAACGCGCGCTATGAGCCGCCTGAGGTCCGAGCACCGCGTGTGCCATTTTCAAATTATTATTGCGGTAGAATATCATGATAGATAAGATATATATATTTGTCGGGAGATTTTGTTATTTTTCGGGAGTCTGGACATCACATAAAATGTCGGGAGAATCCAGACGATTCCCGACCATCTGGCAACCCTAATCGGACCACAGTTCTAAAATTTCAGTTTTTAGGCTCTTTTCTTTTTAATTTCAGTTTTAGTCTCCATTTCAGTAAAAACATGCTCAACGTTTTTTGGACTGAAAGGAAAGAGCTGCAAAGGGTAAAAAAATATAAATAGCTATAAATAGGTTGGCATTGCTGATTGAGTGAATGAAAATAATTGAATGACATTACATAGTTACTTCTTAAAATAACTCATTATGGCCCTGAAGACAAAGCCTTTTGACCTGACTTAGTATTTTCCTGCCGCATGCCGGCCCGGATTACCAACTGAACCCTGTGAAATCATAGAAGAACCGCAGAGATAATAGCATGTGAGAAGAATCCATTTCGTCTTGAGTTTCTTGAAATAGTTAAAAAAAGAGGTACATACATCATAGACATGATATTTTACTGATGTACTGCGAAATGTAAATGCGCAGTTTCGGGTGAAAGTTCTACGGAAAGCTAAACTAAGAAATTTTCAGTCATGAATTTAATTTGATTCGATCGGTGAATTAAGATTTTTCATTTGGTATGCCCCTCAGAAGAGTAATGAGCAGGGCCTAATTCTTAGAATATATAATTCAGAATAATTATATAAACTTCATAAGACATATAGTCGTACAGCGGTAATAAACATATCGACTGTGCATAACGAGGTATTGTTGTTGACAACAAGGAATGGCATTACCGAATAGGCCCCCTGATTTTGAATATCTGCTTGGATGGAACAACACGTTAACTTAAGTTAAGTAGTACTATTACATAAACTGTGATTAAGCCATTTGAAGATTTATTATATTAAGTACAGGATAATTGTGATAATTTGGAAATCAATCTTGTGTCAAATCGGAAATAAAATCAAAATTGGAAATAAAATCCGGTCGTAATCGATCAAAACCGATTACGATCGAATCTTTTGACTGCGAAATTCTAGTTTCACATTAAATTTGAGCTAATAATAATAAGCTTAGTATTAGCATATTAGTAGATTATTTTTAATAAATAGATTATACTAGCTATCACCCGCGGCTTCGCCCGCGTGGTCCAGGCGAGCTGCCATTTGTGTATATTTTTTTCTTGCTTGCTGCTGTATTCGGTGAGATGGAGGTACTTTCCCAGTCGGCCAATTTACAAATACGCTGTACCCTACCACTCTTTCGCCTATTTCGTTACACGGCAGGGTGCACCACGTGCAGCTGAGCCTGGCTTTGGCTCTGAAAAACATTTGTTTGCTTGGTTGTTCAAAAAAATCATGTTAGCAATTAGGTTCTATTCGACGTGAAAGAAGGACAAATGATTGTAAACTTATTTTATCCCGTGGGAATAAAATGTTTTTTCTGGATAAAAAGTAGCCTATATCACTCTCCAAACCAGAAACTATCACCATTAAAAAAATCATGTCCGTACTTAGGTTCCTTTTGACGTGAAAGAAGGACAAATGAATACAAACTTTATTTTTTCCCGTAGGAATAAGATGTCTTTCCGGGATAAAAAGTAGCCTATGTCACTCTCCAGACCGTAAACTATCCCCATTAAAAATATCATGACCAGGTGCAGCTGAGCCTGGCTTTGGCTCTAAAATTCTCATTTATTTGCTTGGTTGTTCAAAAAAATCATGTTAGCAATTAGGTTCTATTTGACGTGAAAGGAGGACAAATAATTATAAACTTTATTTTTTCCCGTGGGAATAAGATGTTTTTCCGGGATATAAAGTAGCCTCTGTCACTAGTCAGGCCTTAAACTATCTCGAAAAAAAAAAATCATGTCAATCCGTTTGTTACTTTCGACGTGAAAGAAGGACAAACAAACAAACAAACACACTTTCACATTTATAATATTAGTATGAAAGTATGAATATGGATTGATTGATGAACGACACATACATTGATATATAGACATTTCAACCCTATCGCACCCCAATATCGGATGATGGCCACGTTAGCCACGTTGAATTTTAAAATCGTTGTTGGTTTCGTAATCCCGATAAACCATAAAAACAATACCCATGACCATTTTCAGACTTTTTGACGCCAAGCCACCGCTGTCGCCGCCCCACAACCGCCGCCGCGGCCGCGACGTTCATTGGTTGCCACTACCGCGAGCTATAAATTTCAAGTATTTTCAAGCCTCTAACTCGCTTCCTGTTCCCAGGGGAATTTTTAACTTTGCATTCACTAAGGTATATGCATGTCAAATTTCAAGCATCTAACTTATGCAGTTTAGATTTATTCATACATTTTTTTCCCGCTAACTGTCGTTCCCATGGGAATTTTTCAAAATACAGCCATAACTAAAATTTATATTTACTAAGGTATGCATGCATGCTAGATTGAAAACATCTATCTTACGTGATTTTTTTACATACAAAAGTTTTTTCCCGCTAACTCCCGTTCCCGTGGGAATTTTGCAATATCCTGTTGTAACTAAGCTTTAAGTTTACTAAGGTACCTGCATGCCAAATTTCAAGCGTCCAACTTAAGCGGTTTAGATTTTTCATACAAAAGGATTTTCCCGCTAATTCCCGTTCCCGTGGGAATTTTGGGAATTCCTTTCTTAGTGCACCTCTACGGTACCTAAGCTACGTCCCTTCCAAATTTCAAGTGCCTACGTTCAGCCGTTTAGGCTGTGCGTTGATATGTCAGTCAGTCAGTTCCTCCTTTTATATATTTAGATAGATTACAAATTTAAATAGAAGTTAATTTTTCGTAATTAAAAAATCCGATAGGAATCGGATTCAGCTTAGCCGGTAGGTCCCCGGGTCCGAATTTCTTTTTTTATATTACGTCGGGTGGCAGACAAGCATACGGTCCGCCTGATGTCAAGCGGTTACCGAAGCCATACTAACGTTCACAACATTAAATATCTTTCGCGCACCGCCATCCCTGCTGCCAGAACAGCTACCCTTCCTTTCTGACCTCACTCACTTGCAGGAGCTTATCAACCCTCAAAGAATTGTTACTTGGCTGCGGTATTCTGTGAGGTGGTGGTACTTCCCAAGTCGGACAGCTTACAGATACACTGTGCTCTACCTCTCTTACTTATAAACTTTGGTCACTCTTTCGACTTTTGGTCATCAGAATAAATAACTTATACATCATGTTCTATTAAATATGTGTAACATAATCAACGAGATAAAATCTTAGAAAAGTACAATCTACAACAATAATTATTTGCTGTGTTTGTACGAGTGAATGGTTTTAACGAGTTCCTATGTAGTATTGGTAGCATGTAGCAGCTATGTGCAATGGCAAAGCACGCCACTAAAACTGAAACCTGAAAATGGTCCTTCGAGCGTGGTTTTACATAAGTACTCACATAGTGATGACTACGTAAATGATGGGAGCACTGGTGGTGGTTATGTGCACGTAAGGCGTATGTATATCATCAGTACATGTGTATTCAATGGATATAGATATAGTGCCTGTTGACGTCACAAGAAGAAACATGGCGGGTCGCTGAAAGCGCGCGCGTGTCGCGGAGCCGCAGGTAGTGTGCCGCTCCAAGTACTCGCCTCGACTCGATCGACTCGGAGTTCAGTACCCGGTTGACAGCCGGTGAGGCGGCGGCGTTATGTGGAACCCTAACGTGCATTTACGCGCACGCCGCCTCTGCGCGATTTTGTAATTGTAAATATTTTTTGTACCTACACAAATGCCCATTGTGTTTCATGATAAATCTACTAGTGCGGGTCCGGACTGCAAACGTTTCATAAATAAAAATTGTGTTGTTTTTACGGAACACCTTGCATTATATTTGATACAATCTTTACCGATGAATACATAATAATGGACGTGATTTTTATAATTTAATACATGTGTTTTACTATTTGTTGAATTACGTATTAGAACGCTACAATTAGACTGTTGATGATATTTGTTGAAGTTCGGTTAATTTGTTGCTAACGCAACAAATGGATATACAGGAGTGTTACCAGATTACTCGTGTGATGGTGAAGAATCTATGCCTAATCTGGTGATAAATAAATCTACAATGGCGGATCGTGAACGTCCTGCAAAAACCCCCATTAGGGTGGGATTTTATGACATCGAGAGGACCATTGGCAAGGGGAATTTTGCCGTCGTTAAGTTAGCACGACATCGAATAACGAAGACTGAGGTAAGAGAGAATGAAAATGAATGAGAGAATGAAAAACTCTATGGCCTTTTGGATATACTTAGACATAGAGAATAGCTAGAATAAATTAAAACATAAATGCAATATTTTTCGGGTTTCGAAAATCTTAAATTTATTGTGTACATACTCCATCATATGCGCCCATATCTTTAAATCAATTCCGTATTTAATGTAGCGGTACATTAATCATCACAGTAGATACCTCGACCTTCGATATTAAATTATTATTATTGTCATAATATTGATGATTTACGTCAGGACGTTAGAAGTTATCGTTCTGGAATTACCATTATCATTGTTATATTTACTATAGTTACCTATATGTATATTTGTGTTAAGCCCCTAACGTGAAAAACATTACTTCCCTTATGGTAAGCAGTTAGTTACCTATAGACGCCCAAAACCTCAAGATTCGCATTCCCGAAAATGGGAATATCTTTTCATGATTTCCGACCTTACCTTTCCAGTCTGACTTAATTAGCTCATCCGCCGCCGAATCGCGTCATGAATTTTTTTTCAAAAATTAACACTTTTCTTGCTCACTGTACAATTTTTCAATATCTGTATTTCCCGAAACTAGAAATATTTTTTATTAGTTTATAGCCATTCCATAAAATAAATTCTCCTGTAGCTAAATAATTTATTGACACAATTTTTCAGTTCACCATAAAAGAATGTATCTACTTGCTTCGTATCTTTCTCTACAATGTACGAGTAGGTATACATTATATTCATTGAACAATGGTGTGAAAACCAACCATCGTGACTGTCCATTTTAGCCTTTTAGGGAAAAACCTTCAGGTTTTGGTGGCGGTGCAGCTATTGAACGTGTGATTATTTTTTGTGTTAACAGACTTTTAATTGGATATATATTCAGTGTAGCTCTTTGTCGCGTTTAGTAACATTCCAAACAATGGGGACACGCGAGATAACGATGACAAAACGACGTTTTAAGAACCCAAACATCGTAATATGTAAAACCAGTTTCATAAAATAATTAATGACCGAATTTTTCATTTAGATACAAGATCGATGACCTCGCTAGAACACGTGTCAACTAATTAGATTTTAATAATATTTAATATTATTTTTAATATTTATCTACATATATATAAAAAAAACATAAATTTAGTTCAGCTAATAAGTAACACGGCATTCATTGACTGTTAGGCGGTACGAAGCTCACCGGGTCAGCTAGTATTTAATAATTTTATTTTATTATGATAATCTACCAGGATATCATTCACAAATAAATAACTGCCTTATCATTCATCAAAGGTTCTTCAAGAAAGGTGACAAAACATTGTTGAAAAGCTATAGACCGATTTTACTCTTGAACCACATAAGTATATAAACTGTTTTAGAGGGTTGTCACGAATCGTCTCGCTAGAAGGCTCGATGACTACCAGCCGCCTGGGAAAACATTGCAATACATGGGAAAACATTGCAAATCCGGAGCAGGCTGGGTTTCGTAAAGGATACAGTAAAGTAGATACCACATACATACATTGCGGCAGATTGTGCAGAAAACCACAGAATACAATTTGCCGTTCTGTATGGCTTTTGTGGACTACGAAAAAACCTTCACAACGCAATTGAAGCTTGGTCTGTTCTGGACTACCTCCAGCGATGTCGAGTTGAGTACCGCTATGTCGAGGCGTTGAGATGTCTTTATAATGCCGCGACAATGACTGTTCGCGTCCAGGCTCAACCCTCTAAGCCTATCTAGCTGCAGCGGGGAGTACGAAAGGGAGATGTAATCTCCCCAATGCGGTTCACCGCTGCGCTGGAAGACGTATTCATTACATTGGAATGGAAGACACGGGATATCAATGTCAACGGAGAATAGATCTCACACCGTCGATTTGCCGATGACGTGGCCATAATGGCTGAATCGCTGGACGATATCAATCGGATGCTAACCGCTCTCAATGCCGCTTCTCGAGCCAGATGGGGATGAATTTCGATAAGACGTAAGTACGAGGGGAGGTCAATAAGTTCGCGGAATGAGAGAGAAGGAGGTTGAAATTAAACACCAAATTATTTTTCCTTTTCAATATATTCTCCTTTAACCCTAATACATTTTTCGGATCTCTCAAATAGCTTGTTTATACCATCGAAAAAAAATGATTTGTCTTTGGTGTCAAAATAGGCCGAAATTGCCGACTTGACTTCATCATCGTCGTCAAATTTCTTTCCACGCAGCTCTTTCTTCATTTTTGGAAATAAATAATAGTCACTGGGGGCCAAGTCTGGACTGTATGGTGGGTGGTTTAATTGTTCAAAGCCGCATCGGTGAATGGCAGCCGTCGCAACATGGCACGTGTGGACGGGTGCATTGTCGTGCAAAAGGAGCACACCTTTTGACAGTTTTCCTCTTCTTTTTTTCTTAATGGCTTCTTTCAATCTTTCCAGTAAAGAAGCGTAGTACTGTCCCGTTATAGTCGCACCACGTTCTTTATAATCGATCAGTAAAATACCTTCTGTATCCCAAAAGATAGTCGCCATGATCTTTCCGGCCGATTGTGACACTTTGAACTTCTTTGGAGGAGGTGTGCCTTTTTTATGCCACTGCATCGACTCTTGCTTCGACTCAGGTTCATAGTGGTGAACCCAGGTTTCATCTCCAGTAACAATCCGGGCCATAACTTCTTCCTTTCTCTCTCCACAGAGCTCCAGAAACTGGTGAGAGCACTCGACACGCTCGCGTTTTTGAAGTGGCGTGAGCATTCTCGGAACCCATCTTGCACTGACTTTAGTCATCCCAAGATGATGATGTAGGATATTTAAAATACTTGATTCGGATACTCCAACCATTGCTGCAAGTTGCTTCTTCTTCAGTCGGGCATCTTCCAATACAAGTTTTTCTACTTTTTCGACGATTTCCGGTGTGGTGGCCTCAATTGGCCGTCCGGAGCGGGGGTCGTCTTCAATGGACTCCCTTCCTTGTTTGAAAAGACCATGCCACTTGTAAACCATGGTTTTACCAGGGGCAGAGTCCGCGTAAACCGCTAACAGCTCTTGAAAAATCGTCTGAGCGGATTTTCCTTGCTTGGTAAGAAACTTAATAACGGCACGGTGTTCAATTTTCTCCATACTGGCTGACTTCTTCCCGATTTAGTTGTTTGCAGGTCGATAACTCAAAAGTTAATGACACGATTAGGTTCAAACTTGGTATATATACTCTTAATGAGGTGCTTAACTAGTGCCTACCTGGACGGGTAAATTTATCCCCATCAACCCCTCCATTCCGCGAACTTATTGGCCTCCCCTCGTAACTTATAACAATATCGTATTCACGTTATTCCCAGCCCGATGGTTGTTGATAGTGCGGGCGGCAATTGAAGTGGTTAAAGACTACGTCTATCTTGAACAAGTAATACAGCTTGGCCGAAGTAACTTCAATAAAGAGATCGATAGAGGGATTCGACTGGGTTAGGTAGCATTCGGGAAACTTCGGCACATCCACACAGGGCAAATACCGCAAACTTTGAAGACCAAAGTCTTCAACCAGTGCGTCCTCCTCGCCATGACCTACGGTACGGAGACTTGGACTCTGATCGTTGTGCGGGTTCATAAATTGAAAATCGCGTAGCAAGCGATGACGAGAGCTATACTCGGCATTTTTCTAAGAAAGGGAATCCGGAACGAAGAAATTCGCCGGAGAACCACCTCGTATGGGATGACGAAGCGTTGGGCGCCCCCACCCCAACCCCTCTAGATGGACCGATGACCTCAAGGGAACGGCCCGAAGCGGCTGGTTGCATAAAGCAGAGGATTGCATTCAAGAGTTGATTCGGTTAGTTGCATTAACTGAATTTTTGCCTGAAATGTATTTCTCCACAATACATTTTCAATTTTTACATCCTGGACTGACGGACCAACAGAATTCAACTGTATTCTGAGACGCTAAGATGTACCGGAAATAATGTTGATCTGATCAACATTATTTACGGTACATCCTAGCGTCTCACACACTGGGAAATACCAGAAGTAACTTGCGGAGGCGGTAGAGTCATAGATCGGATTTTCGATGCTTTCGAAAATGGAAATCTAGAATGGAATAATTTCGGAATGGAAGAGAAACTATTTAAGCTAGAATTACTAAACTTGCATAGTAGGCTTGTTTTTCGGCTTAGGCAAGCAATGAGATTGCATGAATATGCCACTTATAAATATAAAATGCAACTAAAATGATTTATATCAGAGAGGATAAGTATAGTAAACTAGCGACCCGCCCCGGCTTCGCACGGGTGCAATGCTGATACTAAATGTACTACAGAAGGTCTTTGCGCTTTGTCCTATCCAGTCCTTCCCCAGTTATAAGCACACGCCGCCGGCTCCGCGGCCGGTACCGCCACAGCCGTTATGTCCCTGCATTTTAAATGTGTAATATCTTCTAAACTATTCATTTAAATTACATGCTGTGAAGGGCCATATTGATCTATATTAAATGCGCAATGTATTTAAGGTACTTAATTGGATAAGGATTAATTCTGTATTGCTTAAAATCGCTTCGTAAATAAGGCATTATTTCTTGTAAAAAGCAAAGGATAAAATAACGGTTATTGTGTGTTACCACTAAGAGATAGACATATACCATCGCGAACTTTTTTGTAGACCATTTTAAGGTGAACAATACTGTACTACATTATTTTGATCTATCTCGTTGGGTTCAGACAGCGTTTGCAATGAAAGAGCAAAAAAATGTGTTTATTTACGACATCACATTAGAAACCTCTAAATTATCAGTGTTTTTCTACTATGTTATGCATATATTATACATATAAACTTTCCAGTTGAATCACTCTATCTATTAAAAAAAACCGCATCATAATCCGTTGCGTAGTTTCAAAGATTTAAGCATACATGGGGACATAGGGACAGAGAAAGCGACTTTGTTTTATACTATGTAGTGATAATATCATCTGTCTATAAACGATACCTTAACATCGTCCCCTATGAATTTTTCTCTAATTTTCAATTTTAATTAAAGCACTCAAAATTTTACCATAGTTTCAAAGCCCAGTGGTCATTAAAATATTAATCACAGTTAGTTGTGTTTTATGTTTTAATAACTAGTGAGTTGTAAGGAGTACATTAAATAAAGCAGTTAACGTCTTACTGCGAGTCTACGGCTCATACGGTTGACGGCACCGAAGTAGGTCATTGGCCGAATACTGAGGCGTCGTTGTGAATGACTCACTGGCTGCATTTATATGGACGACTTTCTATCACCTGACTCTATTGATTTTACTTCTAGGATCCTAGGTTTCGGTTATAAAATATTTTTTTTATTTTTTCCTGTGGTATTTTATTATAATTTTAGTTTTTAATGTAGTTGTATTAATTTTATTTTAAGATATTTATATATAATTTTAGTTCTGTAACTTAATAGACATAATTGTTCGTATTATATATCTATATCTTAAAATATAGATATTGATTGACTGAGAAAAATCGTAATGATGACATACAGAAAGTACCAATAGTATTAGTACGTAGTACTATTACTTATACTGTGGTATTAGCAGTATTAGTAAGACGGTAGTAGATACTGAAATGTACGTTGTATAAATGCAATGAAACAAAATTGACGCCCTCGGCCTTCCGTGTCTGTGTTTGGCTTTGCAGTCAATTTTTATAGCAGTAAACATAACATGACGTATGTATTTAAACAGTTTTCTGCCTTGCAGAACGAAATCACCACGGTTTCGTTAGTTAAAGAACCGTGCCATGAATAATACTTAAGCAACCTCCTACATTTATTGCAGTTTATTGCTTATCCTGTCTGACATTATTGTGTAAGATATGTAGGCAACGAATAGCCAAGTATCTTTCGTTATTTTTTATTATGTTAAACCAAGGAATTTTGTACATATTTAGCGTAAAGATGCGATTGTTGAACAATTCGGTACGGCTGCTTAAGGTCGGCGTGAGTCGTTGAGACGGGCGCGCTGCCCGCGTACCGAAATACCACAGCATCGACCTTGCCTGATGCACGCATCTTGTTTTTATTACCTTACATTTTTCCCAGCGAACCGTTAACACCAAGGTGACGGCCGGCCGTTTTCCCTAATTTATGCTTCGATTAATTAAAACAACGACTCTACATTTCTTGATATGAGATCGGAAAGTATTTGTTTTGCAGAATGCGTTATCAATAAAGAGAAAACTGTCAGACCAATTTGAAATATTTTGCAATAGATATATCGTTTACTGAAGGAGGTAGGTAATGGTATTCCCCGTGGATTTACCCGCCTTTGTGCTTACTGATGCTCACTGCTCTACTCTGTTAGTTGCCGCGTGAATTTTCTCTTTAGTAAAGTCATTTAATGTGTTTTTATAGCACAAACTGTTGCTTTATGCACAAGAGCTGGGATGCAGTACACTAGCGCTTTAAAAAAAATAGACATATTCCTACTAGAGTATATAGCTTCCTGATTCTTATTCAATATGTCCCACTTCTTATGGTTCTTTTGCAATAAACCCCATATGTCGTATAAATCAATTACATTGCATTTCGAGAACACAGTGTTTGGTTTAGTATATCTCTTTCATTACAATTGATTAAAGGGACCTTGACTTAGCTCTCGCCGACCACCGGTTGAGAACCCCTGATCTAGAGATTGTATGAATATTCATCTGATTACATTTGTCATTGATCAACGTCATTGTCATTTATCATGACATTCCGATCCGATCGCTACACTTATAATGCTAAGTGATTTGCGGCTAGAAACAATGTAGGAGCATTAGCGCTAAAAAAAGAAAGCTAGCTGTCTGAGGATGCGTGATGCGTACATATAAGTCTCGCGAATATTTCGCCAGGAAATCATTTGGTATGGCACGCGTTCCGTTTACTCTGGGCCCGATTGAAAAATGTACGTTTGACGCCATCTTGACGCAAATGCGTTATCTATTTTGGAACTCTGCGTCAGCGGCCGCTGTTATCTGCGCTTTGCAGTCTGGCGGTCACCCTGACTGCCATCTCTGGTTCTTCTTTTTCTTTGTGTACTCGTAGGTATCTGTGGGTTTGTGCTGCTTTCACTATGACGTCTTTACACCCGGATATGCACGATAATGACATTATCTGTTACTATAGATGGCAATCCTTTATGTAGTAGGTATGTGTAGGTTGACAAGTGGGTGTCTGAAGCCTTTATCATTTTTGACTAAACTATGGAACTGTATGTTGTTGCAATTTAATAAAATATCTTCTTCGATCATTACTAATTAATGATCGAAGAACATCTTGCATTTGACTAGTAAGTATACAAATAGTCTCTACATATGAATAAAATTGAAAAGAAGAAAAAAAAAGTTTTGTTTCGAAGCCTCTCGAGGTAATATTTAGATTTTTTTAAATTTTATTATTGATTAATTTGATTTTATTAGGATTTTCTTTAGAAAGCAAAGTACCTAATATATAAATTACTTTACCTCTTATTTGACATAAGATAATTTTTATTTCGGAAATAATTTACGTACAAGAAAAAAGAATATTTTAACTGAAAAAAAAAATTCGAGTGAACGTCGCACGTGACACCAGTTGTTACCAGCAATTAACAATGAAATATGCTGTAACGGTTAACTTAATTGTCTTTCTTATAGCCTTTTGTCAGCAGTTGTCAATCAAAACGAAAAATAGTCTTTGTTTAAAATAATAATGTTCTACCACAGTTCTACGCAATTAGCTCAAAAAGCTATTTAATTATTTATGTAACTAGATTAAACGATGTTGTTTCTAGACCAGTGGTTGCCAATCATTCAGTGGGATAAATGTGGGTTGATGTAGATGTTGCAGATAACTTAATGTTAGTCAAGAGCATACTCCCCCAATACAAATTCAAGTACCCCCAGGAGTATGGGCACCATTGATTGGGAAACATTGCTCTTGACCATCGGCATCAACCCATCCCACTGCTGGAATACGGGTCTCTCCTCAATCGAAGGGGTTTAGAGCATATTTCACTACGTTACTCAACTGCGGGTTGGTGGAGGCCAGTGTTAAGCCGCCCAAAGACCACCGACTTGGCTTCACGACTGTCATCTAATGTTAACAGCCGGGACCGACGGCTTTATGTCACCTTCGAAGCACAGAGGAGCTTGAGATAAATATCTATCCATAGACAGGCTGGCGTCGACGTTGCTTAGCTTGCTTGATCGATTAGACTGATGACGCCATCGAAATCCTAATACAGATAGCTGCGCGTGTTTACTTCGCGTACCCCATGAGATGTTGCGTATCATTTCTTGGAAACATCGCTCTTGACCATCATCATCATCTCAGCCATTGAAAGTCCACTGCTGGACATAGGCCTCCCCTCTAGATCTCCAATAAGACCGGTTGGAAGCGGCTTGCATCCAGCGCGATCCTACGGTCTTAATGAGGTCGTCTGTCCACCTTGTTGACCATACGCTCTCAAAATTTTTCACCCACCGCCTGTCCTCTTCTATATAAATAAAAAATCGGCCAAGCGCGAGTCGGTCTCGCGCACGAAGGGTTTCGAACCATTATCTATAAAAACCGGCCAAGTGCGAGTCGCACGAAGGGTTCCGTACCATTATCTATAAAAACGGCAAAAAAATCACGTTTGTTGTATGGTAGCCCCCATTAAATATTTGTTTTATTTTCATTTTATGATAGATTTTTAAAGTGAATATATAACTAAATATTCTGTGAATATTTCAAGCGTCTACCTGTTGTCGTTATCAATTTCGAGCAAAAAAATCACGTTTGTTGTATGGGAGCACCCTTAAATATTTATTTTATTCTGTCTTTTAGTATTTGTTGTTATAGCAGGAACAGAAATACATCTTCTGTGAAAATTTCAACTGTCTAACTATCACGATTCATGAGATACAGCCTGGTGACCGACGGACGGACGGACGGACAGCGGAGCCTTAGTAATAGGGTCCGTTTTACCCTTTGGGTACGGAACCCTAAAAAGAAACTTAACTTTTGACAGAACGGAGTCTGTCCGGGCAGCTAGTCGATAATAAAAATTTTGTGTGAACAAAAATGAACTGTATGTAACGCAGTGAGCGTTCTATCACTTCCATGGAGACCTCCAACATCCATAGCAGAGTGTTATCGCCCACGTTGAGAAAGATTGCCCTAGACGAATGTAATTTTATTTGAGTTGAGATAGTGTCAAATGCAATCTTGATTCAGACATGACGTCAATTCAGCTTACGAGAGATAATTGGCATATCATAAAGTTTTATCTTTTTGTATTGTCATTTCGTGTATTCTGTTGTATTTCTCTCATATGGACAAGTCACTATATACAATAAAAATATTAATTCGTAAATTAGCAAACAAAGCCCTTGAGTATTACCTTCCTGATCTTCATATGAGAAGTTCGATGCTATCGTTGCTCTTTCATTAGTGCGAAAGAGCAAATTAAGCAACGTCGACTGCAGTCTGGCCTCTGGATGGGTTTATTTATATATTAAGCTTCTACGTACTACGAGGAACATGACAAGTCGTTGCTGAGGGCTGTTGTCATTATATGATTGTTGTTAAGCCAAGCCTTTGGGCGGCTTGAACACACTTATCCATCTGAACCCCCTCGTTTCCACCTGAACCCCCTCGTTTGAGGGAATACTCGTATCCTAGCAGTGGGATGCTATGGTTCGATGACGACGACGAAGTAGTCTATTAGACACGATTAGAAATGTTTAAAACCTTTAATTACTAGATTTGTGTACCGAATTTGCATGCTACTACTTAATCTCTTAGGTATTTTCGCTCCAACGTCATTCTGGCCAGTCAGTATATGTAATTAGAATCATTAAGTGGCTTTTACCCGTTGCTTGATAATTGATGGTACTGATACAAGTACCTTCGCGCGTGTCTATTAAAATGACCTACAAATTCGAAGGTTAGGACGTCTTTCTTTACAGTTTGGACACTGTCTAGCATTTTATGTGCGTCATGTTTCTTTATCGTGCCTTGTCGTATTAATTTATTTACGTCAGCCGAAGTAATACTATATAATTAAAAATCAGATAAAAGTACGGGTCAAACTTTTAATCTATTTCATTAATCACGTATTTTGTTAATAGAATTACCGATAAAATTATATTTATAATGAAAAGCTTGAATTTATAAACTACGTACAACAGAGTTTTTAAATAATAAAAACTAAAAATTATTAAAATATTTATGGTGGAAGTCATATAAGTGAGTAGCTACAGGCTAGTAGCGGAATCTTAGGTCCGCTGAAAAAGTCGACATAATTTTTCTCGTCTATACCATGGTGAGGGTTGTCGTCTGAAACATGGACGTGCGAAAGTGAAATCATTTTTGATTAGGAGATCTGTTGCGGAATATTGTTACACGAATATATTTTTTTATACGACTACGGAAAACGGTATCCTGTTCGCTTCCGATCCAACTTAAACAAATCAACCAAATAGAGAAGAACTATCATATTGTGAATTTATAAAACGCGTATTACTTATCCAAATTATATGGATTACTCACATTTTGAAGTGAGTAACCCGGCTAATTTGAATATGTAACACGCGTCTGGTAAATTCACAATATGAAACTTTTTCTTAATTTGATCGGCTTGTAAACGTCAACACGTTCCAATGTGACCAAAAAAATTGCACTAAGTACTCTGTGCGGGTCCACGAGTCTCGCACTTGGCCGATTTTATTATTTTGTCTCTTAATTTTTTGAACGTATACTACCGGATTATGTGAGGCGATATATTTGTCCAATGTTATAATACTACATACTTGGAGTACTTCTCTCCATGACAAAGTAACATAATATGTAGGTAGTTTTACGGAAGGATTGTAAGTATGTTCTTTTTAGCATATTAGAGACTCAAACAGATACATGATCAGAATCAAGCAGATAAGTCTTCCTTGAAGTTCAGTATCAACTAAGAAAAGCCACAGTCTACATAGATAAAGATATTTTTATTATCTATACTATATAAATAAAAACGAATGTTGCTAAGCGCAAAGCTCGAGAACTGCTCGACCAATTCTGCTAACTTTTGTTTTAATATTTTCGTTAATGTATAAGGAAGGTTCTTATGGAGAGAAAAGACGTAAAAATTGCGAGGAAAATAAAACATCACATTAAGTATTTCAAGTCATCAGTTATTAATATGTATCTACTAATAAAATAACTTTTTTTTTTAAATTCGCGGACGAATCTTTTTTTTAAAGTATGCTTTCAACATAGATTACATTGAACTGCGTTAATTTTTATACAAAGTATTTTGACCTCTACATAATTATCTGGCAAATTCCATTTCTGCTTAACAAAATAATTACAGGATTTTTCACGAACATAGGTAATGACGTCTTCATTAGCGGCGTAATGATAAGAACATTACATTGTTTATTTTTCCATTGAATTTAATGACTGTGTACGCTTGATTAGGATAAGAAAGTTTATTTGAGCATTAATAAAAACCTATTGATTTAGGAATATGTGGTATTTTGGTATGTATTCTTTGGTTAACATGTTATTGTAATTACTACGTGTTTAGTTATGTTCTTAACTATCTATCTATCCATAGACATAGCTAATGAAGCTAAAATATAGAAGTTTTAGTTACTCTATCGACGCGGAAGCTTGCCGTTGCCGATGGGAGCCGGACTGTCGAGTGTCGACACAAGTAGCATCCCACACAAAAGCTCGAACAATCTCCAGAGCACTAATAAGGTCATCCCATCTCGTCTCTTGCTATCGTCCCGAGATAGGCCATTCGGTTCCAGAACAACCGGAGTTCCGACAATGACAAGAGCCCGACGAATTATATCGTTAAGGCCGCTATGGCGTGATAAACGTCCAGCAATGCTACTCCAAGAAGGGCCGTGGTGTCCGAGTTGGTCCACGACGTCACCACACGGGCAACCACCCCAGGCAATACCCCCAGGTATTACAAAAAGCTCTGATACGCAGACACGTAGTTATACGGAAAGTAGTGTGGATAAGGAAAGTACCTAAGCCGACGGCCTGTAGCCAGAGCCCGGACTAGGGTCGCTAATCGTACTATATATATCGTACTGTACTATATTTCGGGTCTGAGTACTACATATATACTGTTGAAGTAATATATAAGTACGCAAAAATATAAGTACAAAAAACACCGAAATCTAACAAACAAAAATATAAACAAACCTTATTTTTTAAATTTATGAATGCGCTTTTACATTAACTTTTGAGTGAGGCGTGCGTTTTTCCATAAAATACTATATTTTTTAGAAGTATACTTTACTATACTTTTTTATAGCTTATTTTGAAAAATGCAGTTCGCCGAAGAAATGTTGATAACCCCAGCCCGGACTCTCACTTTGACACAGTTAAAAGTGGGTATTTTGCAGTAGGGTTATTTGTTTTGATAAATAACTTCTTGATGAAGCCGCTTAAAAAGTTCTTGTTAGAGCTATTGACTTAAATTGTTTAACACAGCGGTAGGTACTCGTACTTACTTGTTTAATCCATTTTCAATCTCATCAGACTAGTGTTTTTCTATCCAACACTCAAAGGATAGTAGAGATCAGTCGATTGCATTAATATTAATATATTTTTTAAGTAGGTATGTTATTTTTTATATTCGAGAGAGAGAGTGCCCGTTGCCAATTTTCATTTTGGAGACGCTCGTCGTTGTTGGATTGAAGGTGTCGACTTCATTGAAGTCGGTTTCCAATAAAAGATGTTAAGTTATTTTATGTACTTTAAATGTATTACAAACAAAATATGTTCACATTTATGAACAACCTTTTTACAGTATAAAACGGAGTAGAGCGAAAAAAATATGTTATGCGGTTGATAGCGCGTGCTTTTATCCTTGAAAAAAGTTGTCTGGAGTGGAGTGGTCGGGATGAGAGGCGATGGCAGGGGGGTGCTAGAATGGAGGGTACTACGGCTTCGTGTTACTTTAATATGTTAGGTAGAGACACTCCCCGTTCTAAAAGGAGTGCACGCGTATAATATTATGTGAAACTGTGCATGTACGTAAAAATGGAAGTATGCTAATAATATTTAGCACCTAAAACTACGCCATGTCTGTAATGGCATTGTGTTGAGATGAGGACGTTTCTTTTCATGGATAAAAAATAATTGTCCCGTCATTTTGTATGATTTTATATAAGCTACATCAATGGTCTAATATAAGTTGGCCTTCATTTATTTAGTAGTGCACATTATATTTCAATATCTTTACTTTTGACCAGCCTGATGGTAAGCAGTTATTTCATAAATTTTTTGTCTGTGTAGATCTGTTGTGCATGCCTAAAGGAAAAAGCGAACCAAAGGATAAGTTGATTCAATTGTACATAGTGATGGCAAAGCGGTGTCATATTTTACTTAGGTAAATAATAATTATACCAATAAATTTTTTAACCTATCAGTAGCTGACTACCTACTCTTTTAACTGGTAGTGAGTTTCTTAAAAGTTAGTTTTTACTATTTTATGGCAAAATGTCACCTAAAAATATATTCCTTTTTGTAAAAATAAATATCGAAACTACTGACTGTATATATTAAAATTAAAAATTACGTTTATACATAACTGATCTCTTTTGAAATAATGATCTAATACAGAAGTCAAAACAGTCACTTTGAAATTTTTCTCTGTATGTTGTATTCGCAGCAAAAACAAAATTTAACACGCTAATAAAGTTATCAGCATGTAAAATGTAGATTTAGTATAGTGGCTAAAACTCTTAGTGGCTAAAAAAAATTGACAATAGGTAAGCTAAATACTTACCTAGAGTATTTTTTTTTTCCAACATCTTTTAATACTGGTAAATAAAACGGCTTCTACTGTAGCTGTTACTGATAGTAATAAAATCGAATCTCCAGAACGTTTTGGTCTCATATGCAGTCCTTTCTGATTTTTTCACCATGAATCAGGCAGAAAATTCACAAAACGAGGCTTCCCAATATTTTTCTTCTACATAAAGTGGCGTATATTGATTAAATAGATGTCGTCACTTTTCCTCGATCACAGTTGTTCTACTTTAAGATTACAATAACTTAGTTTTATAATTAGTTATGTCTACGATATTGTTCGTATGATTAGTTATACAAAATACTGTCATTTAAATAAATGCTATACTTTTTTTCTGTCTAAAACAATCATGTAATATAAAAAGTAATAATAAATATAGTAATATTTTGCGTTTGTTCATCTTTGTTTCTGAATCAAAAAACTTGTTATCATTAAATGACGTTCCCAACTATAACCTTTTCTTTTTAAATAAAAAATTCGCTTGGTATAGGTAATAATAACGTCAATTACAGGCTATGTAATACCCCATAATCAGTTAACGTCATTGGATTGCAACTGTTGTATGGAACAGGCTGTCTTTGTCCCACTTGTTCTATCTCGCTTACTCTACTACATATATTGATCGCCGTCTAGACTTGTTGATCGTCACCGAGGGTTTCACGTCTCTGAATTTCGTAGAGGGTTGGTTGCCTCGAAGCCAAAAAAAAGTAATTTGTTTATGGCCCCCCAAAATTTTAACGGCCCAAACCCCACGGTCCATTTTTAGACCAATACGCCAAATTTCAGTGTTGAATTTCACTTAGCTCCATAATTGAAAGATTTGATACATGATTGTGAAGGTATTTGATTGATGGTTGATCGATAAATAGTTATTGGCAGTGTTGTCCATATAATAAATTCATTCGTTGTGAAGTGGAGTACGTACAAACATTTAAGAATATTTATTTGAAAATGGTTATAAAGGCGTTTTCAATTTTTTTAAATACTTTAATTCATTTTAATTTTTTCTTTACTTTATTGGCAAAACAACAGGAATAAGTTACAATAGGAGTACAGATATATACGTGACACTAAGAACTTAAGGTTATTTCCTAAACGTTTTTTCACTAAGACATCAAATTAATATCTATATATTAAGCTACACTCTTAGAGTTGTACTGTTGTATTACACGAATGACGAAAGCAAACTCGGTAAAAATGTTGCTATGTAGGTACATACTCAACAATACATTACAGAAATCAATGTTTTTTTTATATGACAGCTGCTAAGCAATCACCAACGCCCATGGAGATCAGCAACACCAAGGGGTCGCCTATAAGTTGCCAGCCTTTTAAGGGAAATAATGACTCTATTCTTGAAGGCTCCCATGTCATAATTGTTCGGAAATACGGCTGAGGGAAGTTGATTCTACGTTTCACCGTTCGTGGTATAAAATGTTTTAGGAAACGCACTGTAGTAGATCGCCAATTATCAAGATGATATGGATAGAATTATAATTTATGGCGTGTTGTACGACAGCGGAACTTAGTGGCAGGTATCAAATGAAACAGCTCATCCGAGCACTTCCCGTGATATAATTTTTATAGAAGCCAATGAGACGCTACAATCTCTGCGTGTAGAGAGAGAGAGAGAGTCCAGTCGATCCGAGAGCATTGGGTCACCGAAGATTCATTTTTAGCAGATAATTACATGCACTTAAGAATGTTAAAACTGATATATGTATTTGAAAAACCTCTGTCTTACAAGAAAACTTGGTGGGTCAGCTAAAAATCTTTAGAGACAATTTTATTACATATATAGTATATTTAAAATGGAAACTACAAGGTTAACAACTTATCCATATCTAGTGACTTCAATTCCTGATATTACATTATTTTCTGTATAACAACTTTATCATAATTTTAAAGATAAGGTCTGACGCAAATATATTTAACTAATGTGATGTTAATGTAGTTCATACAATATGTATCTATACTGAAAGAATGACTTTATGTATGATAAAGCCATTCCTACTTACTACTATACTTACTTCTTCCGCCGTAAATATTCAAATACATACATAATATATTATTAATACGTTCCAAGTGCGCTCTGTAAACTGCGGTTGACTTAAGATTGACGTCTGTACTTCTTTAGCATGTGAGTGTGACAAGATTATAACTAAATCGTTAATTTAATTATCTTGTGTAGTTGGCATTTGAAGTGTATGTATTATACATTATATGAATTTTAATAATCTTCGTACGTATTGGTATTCATTGATGCGAAATTTGAAGTAGAGTTAGATACTGTCTATATACTGTATGTATATAGCTTTATTGTAAAAAGCTATATAAATGATTCTTTAGTTTTAACTGTGTTATGTCTGTGATGTCCTTTGTATGATTGTCAAAATTTCGCAATTTTGGACATGACCAGCTTTTGAACGCGACACCGTTCTTAATAATTAACTATCAGTCAATTTCGGATACACAATGCAATTGTTATTTTATTTCTCGCCACTTCTTAGAAAGTATAATTTAAAATATCGTCACTTTAAAATATACGCGCTCTTCATTATTCATCTCTGCTTTATTTGCAATATTACTGTCTCCTTAGAGGGGATGTCAAATTCCAAAAGCTTCTTACTCCTACTAATTTCTTTGGATTAAATTCCAAGTAAGTTCCAAGACAGCCGTAGTTTTATCCTCGGGACTGCAGTAGATTTCACTGTTCATTGTCTTTTTTGGCGGTGATGTTAATCCTGGCTACACAGGAGACACAGTGGTGGGAATTTGTGGCGGGCGCCGTATTTTTATTAAAATACTTCATCAAGCGGAATCGGAAAATTTTCAAATTTTCACGTGTTTTTCACTGTATATCAACTTATATGTATAAATAGTCGAGGCAAAATAGCAAACACGAACACGACTATGTGAAACATAATATCTCGTTGCGTGCTTACTTATTTATATTTTATAAACACGAACCTTCATTTATAGGATTCCGTACTCACAGGGTGACAAAGGTACCCTATTAATAAGAATCCGCTGTCTCTCCGTCCGTTTGTCATAGTTCTGTATCTTTTGAACTGTAATAGATAGACTTGAAATATTCATAGAGTATGTATTAGTGTGGCCGCTGTAATAAATAAATCATAAATTAGAAATTAAGGGTATTCCTATATAAGAAACGTGTTTTCGGCGATTTTATTCGATGTACTTTTTGAATGCGATTCTGATTCGCTCTTGACCGGTAATACCTGCTGATCCCTGGTGCTGTGTCAGTCAGTAGAACAACGTCTTTCATTGACTGACAAAACACATCTGAAATTTCTTTTCTTACATTTTTTACACCTTTTTTTCCCTCTCTTTAGTACTTTAGTAGCTGTTACGTGCGGCTTGTCCCGCGTGCTTAAATAAAATTTAAAGATTTTGCATATTATTATATAATTTTTATTTTTATTTTTTGCATGTACCTACAATTATTCTACGTATAATCCTGTAAAATTATTTCCAGTGAAAATGTCATTAAAATCTATGAAGCCGTTCCGAACATTACTTCAGACAATACAAAAAGCTCTTCTATTTTATTTGCATGTATTTATATACATATATATTTTATTTATTTATTCATTTATTTAAACTTTATTGCACGCAATAATATTACAAGATTGGATACAGTTCATTAGTAGAGACTATATATACAAAGGTGGTCTTATTCCTTTAAGGGATTTCTTCCAGTCAACCATTGCCTTAGTGCACCTGAAAGGATACTGCAAAATGGCGGCGGTTTCATTTGTTTATTCACTGTAGACAACCAAAAGAAGGATTTGTATTTCAACAGAGGACGAGGTTCTGATTTAATTAAGTTCTTCACAGAAGTAATCTCGTTTCAGCGTTCATTGAATCGTGTTTCAGCGGTTTTACATCAATGCTGATTAAAAAGTCAGGACTTGTTGTTAGCAACGATTCAAAGAGTGATTGGCGGCAGCGTGTTAATTGGCGAAGGGGACAGTTGTTAACACCGTGTCGGTAAACTATTGTAGAGTCTTCCTTTAGAATTGAGTATATAAAATTCATTTTAGGTGAAGTAAAAACTAAAAGAATATTATGCAAAACTCACGTATTTAATATGTATAACTCACACTCCTAGACTAACTACGTCTAACTACGAGCGTATATACTACGTATAACTCACAGTCCTAGAATAACTACGTATAACTACTTACGTATATGATACGTATAACTCACAGTCCAAGAATAACTACGTACGTATATGCTACGTATAACTCACAGTCCTGGAATAACTACGTATAACTACGTACGTATATGCTACGTATAACTCACAGTCCTGGAAAAACTACGTATAACTACGTACGTATACATGTACTACGTATATCTCACAGTCCTAGGATTTTTCATTAGTAAAACTACATAAGTAATTAATCGCCCTGTGCGTCATACGTTAGTGTCGCGTGTGACCGCATAATAATAATTTTGACGTAACGTAAAATGTTTGACGTGCCTTTAAAAAAAAGAAACCATATTCGTAAGTTAAATCGAATATTGTATGATAATTATGACTAACTATTGTATCTAAATTAAAAGTCATTGTATATTTTTGCGCGTCATCATTTATGTAAATAAATAAATATTTCTGGACAATTTACACAGTGTCTTCTAGACAGACAGGTAATAGACAATTACGTGCGAGTAATGTACGTAAATACATTTTTTTTTGTAAATACTTATAGTACATAGAAAACACCAAGACCAAGACAAACATACATGTTCATGCACACAAATGTTTGTCTTGTGCGGGGATTGATCCCGCGATCTCGGAATCAAAGTAGGCATTGTTAGTCATTCGACCACCGGCTCGTCATTATATATTTTTTTATTGGTAATTGGCGTCAGGCAACTTATAAATTCATTCCTGAGTTTATTACGTAGAGATACTTTGGCCATAGCCCTCTCTATCGCATACTGAGCACAGAGGAATATAAATAAATAAATATTCGAGGACAAATTACCCACGGCCATCGACTCCCAAACTAAGCAAAGCTTGTACTATGGGGACTAGATAACTGATATTGTACTTAAATACATTTTTTTTTGTAAATACACACATATAATACATAGAATACCCAGACCAAGACAAACAGACATGTTCATGCACACAAATATTTGTCTTGTGCAGGGATCGAACCCGCGACCTCGGAGTCAAAGTGGCCATTGCTAACCATTCGACCACCGGGCTCATAAATATAAACCTAAAATTATAAAACTGGGCGACTATAATACTAACCGGGCGACTAAAGATGATATAAACATACCAAACCTGACCTAACCAGTCCAGTTAGTAACTTTTAGTGGCTCATGTTATTATCTTTAGAGCCAAACCAATCTCGCCTGCAAGTACCTACCGAATTGCGAAAGAGGCTCTGGCATAGGAGAGATATGGTACAGCGTGTTTGTGAGCAGCCGGACTGGGGAAGTACCTCCACGTCACAGAATACCGCGGCCAAATAACAATTCCCTTGAGGGTTGTTGTGTTCCTGCCAGTGAGTGAGGTCACCGAAAAGAAAGGAGTTGCTGACATTTCATTTTGCGAGAGAATATGATTACGATAATCACTTCACATCAGCCAGGTCGTATGCTTGTCTGTTGTATAAAAAAAAATCTTAATGTAGTAGAGAACCATGTGTCTGTACTATAATCTCTTTATTGTTCACACTTATTACATATAACTAATATAAATAATGGCAACGTGCAAAGATTACAAAAAGCTAAATAACAGCAAAGCTGTACAAATATTGACTGAAACAGTCACCTGAAAATATACATATCGTACACAGAAATATTGATGTGATTATGTAGGCATGGTTTCTTTGAAAACATTAAATGTCTTTTCAGGGGCTTTGAAGAGATTTACGCCTGAAGTAACATCGATAAAGATCTTTGACACTGTGAACAAGACAAAATTAATGTTTCAGTGGCAAAAAAAAAATATGGAAAAGATTGTTTGCTTTATCAATACTTTAGAATTTTAAACAGAGGTCGTCAATCATTTTTGTCACGTAGACTCCTTGCCTATATATTTCTGATTTATGGAAGTCGAAATATTATTTAATAAGAAATAACAAACTCACATTCACATTTCTAGCATACTAAAGTTATTAGATATATATTATATATTTCGATTTCCAGTTTGTTTTTTACGCTTTCACGCCGTAGCTACGCAACCGATCATCACGAAACTACATACACATATTCTTAAAGGTATTAGGTAGGACATTGGACGACTTTTTATTAAAAAAAAAAAGTAAACGCCGGCGAAGCCGCGGATGGAAGCTAGTATTAATTTACGAAGTTATTAAATATATAATTCAAGTAAGACAGAGCTTCGTATGTTCAGAAAAGAGTAAGAGTTACGCGGTCATAAGGTATTTTACACCACAATATCGCCTTCAATTATATAAACTCCTGGTCCACGCGACTGGTGCAGTCCCGTTGTGAATGACGGAATTAAACAGATGATGTAGTTCCCTTAGAACCGGGTTCCTCCAGCTTTTAACAGTTCTGTTGTAATTCCGTCTTCACCAGTAGCTTTAACATTTTTCGGCTGTTCAAGGGCTATCCTAATTGTAACCTAATTTGTTTTTCTTTCCGTGGGATTAAGATAATTTAAAATTTAAACAGAATTACAACAGCTACTAAAACTGAAATGAGTGAAGGGTTCAGAAGTGGCAATGTGCGATCACTTACGCGTTGGCAAACCCCAAAAGCCCTAAAACCTAAAGGTCTACCTCAGATGTTGCAAGCGTCTACAGCCGTATTTCCTAATCTAAGGAAGGGGGAACAGTTTCTTTCATTGGTCATAGGGGTAACAACATTGAAAACTCTGATTTAATCTCTCGATGAATGATATGATGATGATAAGCAGTCATTTCTAACTCGGTTAGAAATGACTGCTTATCATCAAGCAGATCGTAAGCTTCTTTGCAACTAAAAAAAGGTTTTTCAGGATCGTAACACGTGGGTGTTAGCAACGTCCATAGGCGATAACTCATTATTAAGCATGGCATATCTTATGGCATAGATTTATATGTAACGGGTAATAAGGCTGTTTGTCACCTTAGCAGCTTATCCATAGGCGGGTCGTACGACTGTTTGTTAGACCTTATAGTAGTTTAAAAAAATGATATAGAGGTCAGGCCCGCCTGCAAATTGCAGGTTACGCGCCAGCGAGTCTCATAATGTTATAATAATGTGCTGCAAGTAAATTACTACGTTACGGCACTAACACGAGGTAGTTACATTATCTGTGGCTACGTAAACGCTGCACATCAGTCGCTTGCCACCCGAGTTAAAAAATATGATGATGTTTTATGGACATAACAGTTAGTACCATTTATTACTGCCGTTATCACAGATGTCGAGATTACGGAGTGACGAGAGTGGTTCGGTTGGTCAATATACGTGTGTTATCGAATCGATTTGCTAGTCGACCATGAAATTAGCAAACGATTAATTCTATATCAACAGAATTCGGAACGTGGCTGTTGACATGTTGTTATGGCCAGCATTTCCTCGTATTAGGGCATTTTTACACTATGCGTATTAAATTTAGGCTTTTAATGCCTTATTTGTCATATTGCTGTCTCTCACATTGCTAAGAGGGGATGTCAAATTCCAAAAGCTTCCTACTCCTACTAATTTCTTCTGATTAAATTCGCTGTGAGTTCCAAGGCAGCCGTAGTTTTACCCCCGAGACTGCAATGGACTTCATTGTTCATTGCCTTTTTTGGCGGTCGCCGCTGTTAATCCTGGCTACACAGGTGGTGGGCCCCCGTCCTATATGCGTATTAAAGGACCTACTTATTCGTAATATTACGAGTATAAAATGGCTGCTAATATATATGGGAGCTCGATGGCGTCGTTGCACATGGCAGTCTAATCGACCAAGCAAGTCAAGCAATGTCGACCGTAGCGTGTCCATGGATAGGTATATTTATCTCGAGCACGCTTTGCCATCGGTCTCGACTATTGTCGATAGATGATAGTCGTTAATGCTTAGGCCGCACTCATCGCGATAACATTCGGACGATAAACTTCGTCTTCGGTCTACGGCGAATCTTCGCGGCCACATATTTCGCGTATTGCGCGATGTAAAGTTTATCGCGATGTACAAACGTAAAAAAACAATATGGACGGTTCTGAATCTATTTTATGGCGGCAAAAAATAATTTTTACATTTATGTCATCTAAAAAACAAAAGCAAGAAAAAGGAGAACAAAAATATAGTTACTCCAATCCATGTTACACTTCAGCTATATTATACACTGTAATTATATTTAACACGTCCACTATGAACGATGGGTGCGAATTAAGAATTAGAAAAGTATTTATGTAGATCATATCAGTAATCTAGTACCCATAGTACAGGCTTAGCTTAGTTTGGGACTAGATAGTGTCGTGTAATTTGCCCAGGAATATTTTTTTTATACTACGTCGTATGGCAGACAAGCATATGGCCCGGCTAATGTGAAGCGATTACCGTAGCCATATTAACGCTCGGAACATAAAATATCGCTTCCGCGCCGCAGCCCCCTCTGCCAACGCAGCATCTCCTTCCTTTCTGGTGACCTCACTCACTCGCAGAAACACAACAACCCTCACGGGAATTGTTATTTGGCTGCGGTATTCTGTGAAGTGGAGGTACATTCCCCAGTCGCATAACTTACAATTACGCTACCTACCTCTCTTTCGCCAGAGCTTCGTTTGTCAGTCAGCAGGCTGCACCGCGTGCATATGAAGTTAGCATTGGTTCAAAGATGTTGATGAACCACTTACACCCCAAATTTATTACTTATCGGTCACTGTGTTACAAACCATTGCCGAACAATGTGCAAGTCGTTGCATTATATTCAAAACAAACTCATCTAAAAGCTGCTCTTTAGATGAGTTTGCCGCGTGTATACATTTATAGATCCTGGTAAATCTTGTATCTGGGAAAAGTTACTGACAATGATATTGTGCAAAACTTTTCAAGCATGAAATGTCTTGTAAAGATTTTGTAACAATAAATAACAATTATTTTACTCACAGTACATTACAATTAGCTATTGTTTTGGTTGAGCAAACTCTGCGAAACATATTTTTTTGATATAGTAATTACCATTGATAATCCTAATTAAAATTTACTTGAGTAGATACGATTTATGACTAGTTGTTGCTCCCATGTAAGTTCGTAATATTAACAAAATCAAGCTATTTATAACATTATTTTTTATAACATTAGTGAAATCAATATATAATATTAATGTTATAAATTAATGTTATAAATACCTTAATTTTATTTGTTTACATAGATATTATTTCAAACAATGCATAGTCAATAATTATGTTACTTTTTACGGCTATTGTCTGTTGTGTAATGTAAATACATAACTTAAATTTGTATTAAAATAATATTGTCAAATAGTGTTAAGAATTCTTACTGTTTGATTATTGTTTGATGATAATAAAAGTAACTGTTTATTTTCCGTCCATAAAAATCTTGATCCTTATTCTCTATTTCTACTTTTAAGACTTTGTATAGCTATAATTTACAAAATAAAATGGACCAGATTACAATGTAAAATTTTAGTAATTGATCCAATATTTGGTCATAAATCTTAATATAAGATATACGAATGGAAACTTAGCCTCATTTTTTGGAAATTGGTTAAAATCATTGGTTACAATTAAAATGTAGTTTCAATCTTGTTGTGATTCTACACAAAATATTTATATGATGCCAAGTAAGCAGTTAAATACACAACTCAGTTTGAGATTAGATAAGGGGGCCAGACTGATATTGCTGGCAGGTTTGTTTGTACGTCAACGTCAGGGGAATCAACAATTTTATCGATGTTCAAAGGGAGGACAGGTGAATATGTAGCAGTAATTGTGCTTCCAGGGTTACTGGGATTATCTTGATTTATCACTTATCATGTATTATCACATTTTGGTTCAGGATAACGGAACGAGATCTGGACCTTGAGCGCTAACGTATTTTGTGAGGGACTTAAATCAAACGTACATATTTTTAATTGTGGCTGCTAGTTAGTATTTGGCAGTCATTTTTAAATGTAAACGTCAGAGGAATCATTAATATTATAAATGTTAAATTAATGGTGGGACAGGTGAAAATCGTGAATTTATAAAGCACTGGAATCACGCTGGTTAATATCACTTAGCTAGACATTTTAACTTAGGAGCGGTTCGGATCTTGGGCCCTACAGCCTAAGCTCAAGCTGTTTTCAACGAAATTTGAAACAAAAAGTTAAATTAGCTAGTCATCTGTAGGATTTTCAAGTCAACCATAGTCATTTTGACCAAAGTGAACGTGCCAACGAAAGGATGAAACGAACTTGGCAACCTAGTTTTTGCAAATTTATGAGTAAGTATTAAATAAAAGAAGTTAATTGCTTAGTGTTATAACAGTATTTATTAAAAAAAAAAATACTTTTATAATGTAATACAGGAATTTAGGAAAGGATATCGGGCATCACATGCAAAAATCGTTTCTGATACATGCCCGATACTTATTATCTTTTCCTAATTTCCGTGGTGGTAAGCCTCTGCCTAATTTCTTCTGTCATAAATAAAAAAACATTATAATTTTTTTGAAATAACTCTTGTAATTACTTGACGCCGCTCGATTGCTACGTTTGGGACCGGGCCAAAGAGTTGGTCTACAATGAAGAAATAATTACAAAAAAAGAGTTACTTCAAAAAAATTAATAATTCTCCTCATTACGCACTGTTAAGTGCGATCTATTAGGCGGCCTGTACTTACGTTGTTTACAATGCCGTAAATATTCTCTACTATCCACTACGGCACACTATCGTCATGGTAATTCAAGCACGTATTGCAAATATGGTATATCTAATGGCAATGTAACCAATTGCTGGACCTACTTACCTAAATATGTGACCGTATGTGAGGGCCAGACGATTGTGGGTGCCCAGTGACCCAAGGCTTTGCAACCGTAAAGGTTATCAAATCAGAATGAGCGGACGTTGCTTTGAATATCTGTTTAACGGGCCGTCCCTTCCGGAGAACTTGTATGTTTCTCTAAATATACTAAAGGTGGGTACTTATTGTTAAAACAATTTTAAACTCCCATCATTTGTTTTGGTATTATAAAACTGACAAAAGCCTTCTCATGTCCATACACACATTAGATTAGATCATTAATATATTATATAAGCAGGCTCGTGCTTAATATGCATTTGCATTCATAATCTTTATCAGAACACACTCTCTTTTTCTATAATGTAAATTTCATTTACTGATAGAGTATAGTATTGATTTTCTTCACGCATTTCCAATGTAGTTTTGATCATCACCATCGTCATCATCAGCCTGTATCTCCTACTGCTGGATATAAGTCTTCTCCAGTGCTTCCCACCACATTCAATCCGCCGCCTTCCACGTCCAGCTTTTTTTAAGTTAAAAAATGTCTACATGACCTCATTCAAAATTTCTCACGAATTTTATTTTATATAGATTTCATTTATTTATTTTTCTTATAAACTACATACATGTTAATAGATTAGATTACAATGCTTGTGTATGGAAAAATGAGAAGGCCTATCTGACTTACTGCCAGATAACGCTCAGCCTAAACCGCTGGCTGGTCAACGTACGTGGAATTTTGTAACAAGGTTTATTTTAGTAAATTACGAAATATTTGTTTGTTTGTAAATCTTTATTGCACTTTAACAGTAATACATACACTGACACTTAATATTAAACACAGTACAATGGCGGAATATTTTTGGAAATTCATCAGCTAAGAAGCTATAATTAGATTTCAAAATATGTTGTGTAGGTGAATAATAATCCGTGGACCATTTGAAATAAAACTTTTATCATGTTTTCTTTCAACAATTCTCGAAATGCAATATGTGGGGACAGAATTTAATAAAGATAATGAAGGGGAATAAAAATATAATAATATACTCGAAATCGTAACTTGGACACAAACTGAGAGACAATAGAGAGTACCTAGATGATGAAGAGCACAGAAAATGGAGGAGAGATAGCAGTTGAGGCGGAACAAAGTTGAGGCGGAACAAATGGAGGAATAGAATAAGGAAGAAATTTTGTCCAGCATTACGTAAGGACTAAGAGGGCCTGTAAAATAGTGGAAAAGGAAAAAACTTATGATTTAGCGAAATCTGACGATGCGAGGAAGAATAGATTATATTTGAAACACATATAACAAAATTTTACTTGGAAAACATTTTTATTTACAAATTTGCGAGAAGTGCACATGTTTCGTACACTCGCAATAATGTAAATAAAAAATATTTTCCAAGTAATATTCAATGAAGCGTTATTAACCTCATTGGTAATATTATTTAGCTTGAAATCTTCTATTCTTCTTGATATGATTTAGTAGTTTCGTATTGTGTTACCGTTCCTCGATTTCCAATTACTAGCAATGCGAGGGGGCTTTGTGGTCGATGACGTAAAGATATGTGCGTAATTCTGCTATCGCAACAATGGGGTCAATGTCGGCAGCTGACCGGTAGTTTACTCTATTGCTGCAATTATATACATGCTTTATAACTGTATCCTGTTCTCTATCAAACATAAACGAAACATGTGACTGTAAATATTTGTCACGAGAATGTTATCTTTATTTTAGGCACTTTCGTCAGTCTCGCCTTCTGGATTTTCTTTAGTCTTTTACGTAGATTGCAATACTTACTGAATTATCAGCACTTTCTGACAAGTCCACGATTATATATACTTCAATCCATTACAGTCACAAAGTAAAGGTACTGCATAATACTTGTCTCTGGCAGAAGTGGGTCTTATGATAAGAGTACTAGGTCAGTCAGGATATGGAATTTTACAATGACGTTCGTACGTGCCTAGTAGTTCAAAAATATGATTTCTTAAGTCAGTTATAATGATATATTTCCACAGATCTATATTTACTTTTGATCTAAGTATGCTGATTTCACAACGTTGTGTTATATTTACATACGTTTGAAGTAGATATTTATTATTACCTGTTGAAAGGATGTCAGACATTATTATTGGAAGGATTGCCGTTCATTGAATTAGTTTCCTGTGCGAAGAGTACAATCAACGCGGATGCTAAATAGGATTCCAATTAAATGGTTATTTAGTTAGAAATAAAAACTGTGATTCATCAGATCCATTTAATAGGTAGATACCTATTTGATGAGATTATTTAGATTATTCTTTCTTATCATTCAATCTCCATTTGTTATAACGAAATGGACAAAGGGAGACTAATTACCTTAATAATAAACCTCTCTGTTAAATGATTACTTTGTTAAACTTTGTTAATTAATTGGTTTTGGATCGGCCTTCCTCTTGAGAGATTAAATCCTTCAAAAAATTCTTAGTTACACAAATTCTTTGCAGCTTTTACAGTAAGTATAAGTTGTAATTATGTAATGATTTATTTGTGTAGCTATATGTATTTACTTACTTATATATTTTATGCAAATAATATATCTTTATCTTTATCAAAAGCAACTGTTCACTGGAAGAACTTTGTTCAAATTTCACTGTTATGCAGAATTAAATAATTATTAACGTTTAAATTTAATCCTTTTTTTATACAAATGTTGTTACAATAATTTATTTGACTTCGAACTTGATTTGATGGAGAAGCTCTGTAAAATCCACTGCCGCCGTAACACATACAGTATAAGAAGGTCATTCGTAGTGCTACGAATGCATTACGTCTCGTGACTACGCTACGCAAGACAATTTTATTCTGGACGTATCGACCTACAAGCGGTTGACTGTACTACGTTACATCAATTTAAACCACCGCAACATTAGTCGTAATCTCAATTCAATATTCACGTACAATGTAAAAAACACAATGTAAAAAACCACAAAATATAAAGTTTAATTTTATAGGTCTGCTCGTGAACTCTTGAAGCGTGAACTTGTTAAAATTCCACTTTCATATTCATTGCCGTGTTACACTTGTATTAGTAGTCGGCAAATTCATTAGCTCTTTGTTCCGTTTAAAAATTACAATCTAAGTTCGATTTTTTATGCAAATTGTAAAAGCCCTTTCATTGCAAATCACGAGCTTGGTGGTTGAATGGTTAGCAATGGCCACTCTGACTACGAGGTCGCAGGTTCGATCCTGTGCATTTGTGTGCATGAACATGTCTGTTATTCTTGGTCTGGGTGTTTTCTATGTATTCTATGTATGTATTTACATATATATATATATATATATATATATATATATATATTTAAGCATATTATCAGTTATCTAATACCCATAGTACAAGCTTTGCTTAGTTTGTGACTAGATAGACGTCTCTTTTTTTATACTACGAGGCGTGGGACATGTGGCCGTATGCATGTGCATACGGCTCGCCTGATGTGAAGCGGTTACCGTAGCTATATTAACGCTCACAACACAAAATATCGCTCGCGCACCTCCACCCCCGCTGTCAACGCAGCATCTCCTTCCTTTCTGGTGACCTCGCTCACTCGCAAACACAACAACCCTCAAGGGAATTGTTATTTGACTGCGGTATTCTGTGAGGTGGAAGTACATCCCCAGTCGGGTAGCTTACAATTACGCTCCCTACCTCACTGCACTGGCGAAAAGAGAGCTTTTCGCCAGTGCCTCTTTTGTCAGGGTGCACCGCGTGAAGTTGACTTTGCTTCAAAGATGTTCATGTATCACTTACACCCCATCCCGTCACTGTGTGTAATTTGTCCAGGAATATTTATTTATATAAAGGGTTTTATTAACTAATTATTATCAATTCTTATTATTGACAAACTCTTCTTAATTTTTAAAGATTATTCAAATAAACTTAAGCTATAAACAATAAATTCAATTCAACTATAAAACTAAAGTACCTAAAATTAAATAATACTTAAAATTAATAATTAAATAAATACATCTAAATTAAAACTAATTAAAATTTATTTATTATATAGCGTAGGTTTCATGTTCATATATTAGCGTCCTTACTTTCCTCTCAGACCTTTCCATCGAGTCGGAACAGCGGTGGCGGCGGGCGGTCGATCTAATCACGTCAATTGGCTCAATCGTTCAGAAATGACGCTCGTTTGACGTCATAGCCTCTTTGTCTGTCTGGAAAACTAACGGCATTGTTCCGTTATGAGTGCTGAAAAAATATACTGTGTACTTTTGGGCCATAAGCGAGGATAATGGAAGTGTGAACAATGAGTTAATAGTTTTGGTTTACGTAGGATGTTTTATATGGATGACACTATAGATCGCTTGCAAGCCTGTTCATGGTTTTGGCATATGGATATTATTTATTATGTATACGCATTTTGTTTCTTGCTCTTGTACGCAATTATTCGTGTAATAAGATTCCTCGGGGTGAATTTCTTTTAAAGAATTATTTTTGTTTACGCAATTACACGTTCTTCTTTTGGTTGTCTTTAGTACGCATTTGTTTTGTTTATCCCAATTTGAGGCAAATTATTTTTGAAATTAGAAGTATAATCAAAGGACAGGGAGTTAAAGCCAACTGCGATCGAATATTTTGATTTCAATAATAGGCCATAGGTTAATGTAAATGTTGAACATCTTCAGAAGCAGTGGTAGAGCTCAAGGGTCTCTACCAACTAAGACTAACATAATTAACACCAATCTAAGCTGAGGTTTTATTTTCGCAATCAATATAAGCAAAATCCGATGGTACTTAATCGGTTTCAGTTTCGGCGGTAGTTCCCTGAAATGCAGTACCACCTACCTTACCTTACATAAAATTTAATAAAATATTACGATATTCAAAATTTCTTTAATTTATTTGGTATCCCTAATCTTTATCTAGAAATTAATGTACGGAAATGTTAATATCATAATCATCTATGTATTATTATAAGTTTGTATTTACAAAAAAAAAATATATTTACGTATGTTTATCAGTTGTCTAGTACCCATAACACAAGCTTCGCTTACTTTGGGGCTAGATGACGCTGTGTATTTTGTCTGACAATATTTATTTATTTATTATAATAAACGTGTTTTGTTCAAAAATAAAGGTAAGGTGGGTTACTGCATTGATGACCCTTGATTGTAATTAGTTTTTAACCCTAAAATATTAGGTACATTCTGGTACATCATGTAGTAGTATTTTTATAAGTTCCTGTTATACATTAATGTTATTTTTGTTGCAGGTAGCAATTAAGATAATAGATAAATCGCAATTAGACGCCAGCAATCTTCAAAAAGTCTACAGAGAAGTGGACATCATGAAGAGATTGGATCATCCTCATATAATTAAGCTTTATCAGGTGAGTTATTTATTAAACATATTTAAAATTCGCCTACAATTTATGAGTTATATATGAAATGATATCAATACTAGTTTATAATAATGAGGTAATAATTTATATTTTACTGATCCGTCCTAGATTAGCTTAGGGTAGTTTTCTCTATCGTGTAAAAATATTTAAAATGAACACTAGTTTTTTATAGGGCAATACTAGTGATTTTATGAATAACGAAATCCTTGAAGTTCTTTGAATCTGTGGGACCGTGTAATTGACCCCGCAATTTTTCACTTGACTACTGTATAACATTGGGTTACTAGGCGTTGCTCTGACGTAAGTAAAATATACGCCATTATTTATGATGACTTTCAGTTTCATGCATACGTGAACTTAGGGATTTTATGTCGAGATTTCATAATTATCGCCATTTATACACGTATATACTCATATATCGGTTTGTACCCTCATATAGGCTACTTACGCTAATCGTTTTTGAGTCTCGTACGTAAAGGTGCAGAAGCCAAAAAAGTATAGCAATGGAAACCTAGGGTTTCATGTTCCATAATGTGTGATGGAACCCTACCTAGGCTTCACTGTGAAAATGTACAATGGTGAAAAAAATATATCAATGTCCTATTACAAACGTCGCGACAATATAATCAACAAATCAAAAAATATTGAGAATTTCGTCATGGGATCATTGAGGCTGTTAGTACATACATTGTAACCAGAAGTTCAATTTTCTTCACTGCTAAAATGTCCCGTTAGTACATTTTAGCAGTGGAGAAAATTGAACTTCAGTACATACTGTTACCTACTGTACCTTTATATGTATATCGGGGGTAGCTTTTCCCCAGCTCCATGTACTTGTTTGTCAATCGCATAAAACAGAAATCTAAGATTGCTGTTATAAAGGGGCTTATAATTATGATAAATTAATAATTCAAATATTATATACGTACAACACTTTTTACATATTTTCGTAACTTAGTCAAAAAACATCATTCTTATAGACTAATCATGAATCTAAAGAGAGTGCCTACAGCAAAAAGTCGCCGAAGTAAATTTCGATAAGTAATATTACTGCATTACTAATATACTACGAATCGTAAGTAGTATTGTTTTTTGCTGTAGGCTAAGACTTCTTGTTTAGATTCATGATTAGTCTTTATTAGGCTTAAAGCTAGGTACCGAATAATTAGCGACAATTTGTGATTTATTTATACTAAAGCCTCTGAAATCTGAGCCAACGATATTCTCGCTTTAACTATGTACGTAGTTCCGTCATACATGACTAAACCTGCTTAGATCGACGTAATACATAATGATTGATGATTTCCGTAAATGCATGCATGTGATTTGCGTGTTATTACGAGGAACTGTCCGTCATAGTGTCAAATCACTCTCGCCTCCGTAAGTTCGGTGACTTCATTAGGAGTGCTGTCACTCAATCCCCGGCCTCCGGGTGTTTAGTGACGCACAAAATATAGCAAAAACTCCCAACACTTAGCTGCTTTTTGTGAAAATTGACGTTATGATTGTAGTTTATTTTAAAGTTTACTTGACGAAAGTGTTTTTTGTGTACTTCAGTTTCAAGAAGTTTTTGTGCAATTAGCGTAAATATATAAAAAAATAGAAAATGAAACATCGATTTGTTACAGATTTTTATGAAAGTGCGTGTCATAGTACCTAAAGTCGTTAGATGTATTATGTTGTATTAGGCATAGGTGGGCATTAACTCGTTAATCCGTTAATCGTTAATTAACGAAGTTAACATTTCGAGTAACGGATTAACTTTTAAGTTAACTTAAAAATATGTTAACGGACTCGTTAACTTCCGTTAAATTTCCCAAAGTCCGTTAATCGTTAATCCAGTACAGATACCCCACTGACATGTACTACGCTCGATCCGAATGACCCGATTGCGACCCGAATGACGCGTGCCGCGAGTGAAATGTTACTATTTTGCTGTCGAAAGTTAGAAGGACGGAGCAACGTGAGTAATTCTTGTCTTTCTGAAATGTGGCTAGACATGAAGTCGAAAGACTTGTTATGATGCGGCATTCCTCGGGGAACAGATATTCGCAAATCTATTTATTAAATATAATACAGATAGACCCTTACCCACAGTTGAGCGTATTTTCTCCACGGGCAATGATATACTACAGCCGAAACGTTCTTCACATACAACAGACGAATCTTAATCCAAATGAATGAAAAACCATTGTTTGTCAACATGCCTATATTACGCTTTTTTTTTTATACTACGTCGGGTGGCAGACAAGCATACGGCCCGACTGATGTGAAGCGGTTACCGTAGCCATATTAACGCTCGCAACATAAAATATCGCTCGCGCGCCGCCACCCCCGCTGCCATCGCAGCATCTCCTTCCTTTCAGGTGACCTCACTCACTCGGAGGAACACGACAGCCCTCAAGGGAACCGTTATTTGGCTGCGGTATTCTGTGAGGTGGAGGTACGTTCCCCAGTCGGGTAGCTTACAATTACGCTCCCTACCTCTCTTTTCGCCAGAGCTTCGTTTGTCAGTCAGCAGGGTGCACCGCGTGCAGGTGAAGTTGGCTTTGGTTCAAAGATGTTGATGAACCACTTACACGTTGTAAGTGGTATAATTATTAAATTATACCCGTCTTTTTTTGTTTCTAACCTGTTAGCTTCCAGAACCAACAGTTTCTATGAGAAGATACAATTTTTATCACGTGTTAACGGATTAACGATTAACGTTAACTTCCGTTAAATTTTCTGAAATGTAACGCTTTAACTTTTAACGAAGTTAACTTTTTCAGTAACGGATTAGCGATTAACGAAGTTAACCGTTTGATTAACGGTGCCCAGGTATGGTATTAGGATACTTGTTTTTTTATACAACGACGGGTGGCAGACAAGTATACGACCCGCCTGATGTGAAGCGGTTACCGTAGCTACATTAACTCCTTCCTTTCTGGTGGCGTCACTCACTCGCAGGAATACAACAACTCTCAAGGGCATTGTTATTTGGCTGCGGTATTCTGTGTAGTGGACCCGGCAAATTAATGAAATATACTTTGCGACCCATTCTCAAATATACATAAACAATTTCATAAAAATCTATTCAGCCGTTTCGAAGGGTACAAACACGAGATTTTTATATTTAAAGAAGAGTAAATAATAGCATAAGCGCCTAAGCTTAAACTACCAAAGAGTATGTAACGAATATAAATCATGAAGAGGAGACCGTTAATTTTCAATACCACACATGAGATTTTTTTTGCAGTGTTAACATTTGAATAACAGTGTAATGTTGGGTATACATACACATAACGGATTTAAAATGGAACACAAAAAGGCATTGACTCGTTCAGGAGGTCAGCGGTCGAAAAGAGAAACTCCCGAAGCACCCGTTAGTAGCGGAACAAATTCGTATGAATTAGCAGTGACTTGCTGGGTTGATGGAGCGTGTTCAGTCGTGGTCTAAACGACCATTACATACTGCACATGACTTCGTGTATACGACAATAATGTTACCCCGTTAACTTAGTGAAATTGTAGTACCGGGTCGTTAGTACCGTTAACGCTAGTGTTTATACGGTTGTGTTGTTCCTTGCTAAGGGTCTGTCAACGGTTTAAGACGCTACGATGTACATAAGTTTTGTCAGTATTTGAGTTCTTTTAATACTACAGTCTGATTTAGTAGGCATGCATGAGCCAGGATATGGACTCACGTCATAGATGCTTCGGAGACGTGTGGTACACTGTCTAAGACATGTGTACAATTGGTCGATAACGGTAGTTACTCCATAGTGGCAATTTATATTAACTCAATGGATATCGACAGCAGGTATATAAAAAAAGATCTTGGGTCTAAACCAGTTGACTGCGTGTTGCGCTAGATATTAGATTATCACAGGAGGTTTTCCCAAGATCATTTAGAGTATCTTCAAAAGTCGCGAGAAAAAAAAAATACAGTTTCGATAGACCTGTTTTGATGCTTCAGATTACAAGCGATGCTTAGGCTATTTCTACATTACAAACCGCCACCGCAGTGACACCGCTGCACTAGACTCCCTTGGTACTTGTATGAACTCTTATACACGGCGCCTCAGCAGTGACGGCAAGTCTTCATATTGCGATAGATCCGCGGCGGTGAAAAACGCTGCCTCTGCGTCATGCATGATATGTAAAGGTCCTTACAATCTGGCAGATCCGTACACTTGTAATGGTAATGGTAAATGGTAAAGGGACCGCCTTATGATTGCAATCTAGCTGATTAAGTCATTATTGGGACATATTTAATGGGATTATTATGATGATATGTGTAGGCATTAAAATTGTATTAGCATACAAAACGTAAAAATAGAGCACCGGATAACGCAACTACAAATAGTAAATGATCCTACTAAAAATAACAAAATCACGCCTTGTTCATGTGATACATAGTCTGACGTCCTAATTATCGTATGACATACAATCGACTTCTATTGTACACATTTTAAAAAAAATACATTTGTTTGACGTCAAGACGCGACTTACGTAAAACTTCGAACGTTACGCTCCACATAGAATTAGAAGCTTGACGGAAAAAGTGCTTCCACCTTACAGAAGACCTCTCAGTTAAATAACATTTCTCTATCGTGTTGTTGGGTTCCTGTTCTTGCGAGTAAAAAAAATCTCTTGAAGAGATACTGCATTGGAAATGATTGTAGCTATGACTACTTGTATTGCAAACGTCTGTAGACTGCAGTAACCGTCCACATCAAGCTTCACATGACGTGTTTGGAACTCAACGTGGTATAAAAATAGTAAAATAAAATGTAGGGTTAATTCGAGACTGATTGAATACCACCTGACTGATAGATTACCAATTAGATTACCAAAATGAAACAGAACTGGCAAATCTCCTTGCCCGAATTGAGAATGTTAGCTTGGAATTATGTCTCAAAATAAACCACACTAAAAAAAGTTAATGGTAATAGACCGTACCAACAAACTGGAGCTAACAGGAGCGCTTACCCTTGACATGGTCGACGATTTTGTATATTTGGGATCTAACATAAGCAGGGCAGGGTCACGCGAAAAAGAAATAAGGAGACGTATCGGGATGGCCAAAGGTGCAATCGCCCAACTGCACAAAGTTTGGGGTAGCCGTGATATTGCGCGTAAGACCAAAGTGAAACTAGTTAACATGCTTGTGTTCTCTATATTTTCTTACGGAACTGAAACGTGGACCCTGAGAAAGGCTGATCGTGACCGAATTGACGCTTTTGAGATATGGTGCTGGAGGAAAATGCTGCATATTCCTTGGACCGCCTTCCGCACCAACGCGTCTATTCTGCGAGAGCTAAATATAAAAACAAGATTATCTACCACCTGCCTCCACAGAATACTTGAATTTTTCGGTCACATCGCTCGAAAAGATGGTCATCGAACCTCCTCGAACAACTTATAGCAACTGGCAAGGTTGACGGCAAACGACCAAGAGGCCGCAGCCCGATGAGATGGTCTGACCAGATCCGCACATCTCTGGACTCAAATCTCCACAGTGCCCTCCACGTTGTGAAAGATCGCAATAGTTGGAGAAAAATTGTTAGAAGGAAGATGTTTCTGCGTGGGAGTCACGACCCTCAGTAATGAGGTATACGACGCGAGGAGGAGGAGGACTAATAAATAAATAATGGCTTAATTTTTTGTCTGACAAACTAAGCATTCACGTCCAGATTAACGATCTATTTGCAGACACAATAAATAATACTCCTGCTTATAAACGATATGTGAATGGTGATTAAAAACCTGCAAGTATATCCTTACAGTATGCAGCTTATTATTCCTGTAACAGTTTATATAATTAATTCTACCTTCGATTATTATTATCATTACTTTACTGGATTTAATAAGCAGTTACGCTTTTGTGCCTATTCTCGGTAAAATAGTTTTGAAACCGTTTGCATAATTTTGCCGATTAAATATTTGTTACAGCCAGTTTTTCGATTCATGCTAGTCATACAACTAGCATTATATAATACCAATACTCATTTGTAATACTGGTTCTCATGTAATATTTTTATCGTCGCTTGCTATTTGCACATATGGTTTGCCACTACATTATCACATTATTCTTTCGCTGGCAGCGGTAACTACTGGCTGCTATACAGTATCGGTATATGGCGTTGCAATATGCAGTCGGAATGATACTGAGAGTGGTGGCACCTATCGCAACTGCACAATCAAAGACAACGTGGGAGCTCTGCTCGCTGGGAGACAGCATTACAACGTGACATGAAACATAACTCCAACCCCACCTGCACGTGGTGTACCATGCTGACTGACAAACGAGGCTCTGGCAAAAAGACAGATAGGGCACAGCGTATTTTTAAGCTGCCCGACTGGGGAAGTACCTCCACCTCACAGAATACCGCAGCAAAATAACAAATTCCCTTGAGGGTTGTTGTGTTCTTGAGAGTGAGTGAGGTTACAAGAAAGAAAGAAAAGAAGGAGTATAGGCTGGCAACGAATCGGCGACCCCTTGGTGTGATTGCCCTTCTCACATAAAAAAAAAATGTTTTGTATCATTCGTCAGATGATACCGACATGACTGTCTTTATAATATGATCAATAAATACTGTCATTTTATAAATAAATAAAAATACTTCTATCAGTTATAATAAACACTTAGTGTGATCTTCTGAATCGTATAGAGTCAGGTGAAAATGTAAAAGCAGTAGGTGGAAGACTAAAGTACATTGTAACCAAATAAATATCATAAACCACATTGCTCGTTATTCCGAGTTATTTTCACAGTGTTTCATCTAGCAGACAAACGTTTGCAAAATTCAATTTGTCATTTCACAAAGGCAATGTAAATTATTTAACAAGAGTGAGTACTCCTTTCATGTTCCCATTGTACCTACAAACACATTTCACAGCATAGCGTCAGAATCTCGTGAATAAATAAGATGGCTTTTTAATTAATACGAAATCTACATAATCCTACCTTAATTAACCTTCTAATTGGGTGTTCTTATGTATCGAATAAAGTGTATGTAGATATTTGGTGTGTAAAGAGCTCACCACCATCTTTAGGCATCTGTATACGGTGCACCCTGCTGATTAACTAACTCTGGCTTTTATTATATGAGAGGGGGGCAAATGAGCATGTGGATCACCTGATGGAAAGCAATCACCACCGCCCATGGAGATCAGAAACACCAGGGGTCGCCGATTCGTTGCCAGCCTATACTCCTTCCTTTCTTTATTTCTGGTGACCTCACTCACTCGCAGGAACACAACAACCCTCAAGGGAATTGTTATTTGGCTGCGGTATTCTGTGAGGTGGACGTACTTCCCCAGTCGGGTAGCTTAGAAAATATACTATGCCCTACCTCTCTTTTTGCCACTGCCTCGTTTCTCAGTCAGCAAGGTTACCAAAGCTAGCGTAGGTGAGGTTGGCTTTGGTTCAAAGATGTTGATGAACCACTTACATCGCAATTACTCTGGAATGAGAGGGGCGCGCATACCGTTATTAATTATACCTGCCCGACTAAGGAAATATCTCCATCTCACAGAACACCGCAGCCAAATAGCAATTCCTAGAGTCCTAGAGGGTAGTTGTGTTGCCTCCAAGTGACTGAGGTCATGAGTCACGAGGTACCAGCGGGGGTTCCAATGAGCGAGCAGTGATGTTTTTATTGCAAGAGAGCCTATCTATGATATGGGCTACGATAACCGCTTTGTATGAACTGGGCCGTATACTTGTTTTGCAGCTGGTGTAGTATTAAAAAACTGTACAATAATATTGTTTTCGTACATAGGATAACAACTAGCCATTATAAGTGACCTGAAATCCCTTTTTGTAAGAAAATGTAGTATTTTTAACCTACTTTAAAAAAATAATTCACAGTTTAGTCTGTATGCATGTTCATGATTTTCTCAAACGAACATGTTTGAATGGGATTTCCGATATTTTTATGGTAAGGGAAGTTATGGCAGACTTGTTAGATTATCTCTGGCTAGACTTTTTGATTTATAATGTTGTTTCTGTGCCTTTCAAATAAAAGTAAAATCTATACAGATACTAAAGGAAAAGTAAATTTAACTTAACAAAATACGTTACAAGAGACAAAATAAGCACGACAAAATATAGCTCTATAGTTAGAATTAAATCTTAAACCTTCAAAATAAAATACTAACATTTCATGGTTTTTTGAACGCAGTTTTTTACTACTAGTCCTATTGACTAATTTTTGATTACTAGACTAATTATTATTATTTTTGACTAGATTTTTTTTTCTCGGTCTAATTTTCCACTTCTGGGCTTACACCCTATGACATAACATATAGTTGCACATTGTGTAAGGAGTTCAGAAGCATACGACATACAATTTTATTTATTATTCACGAACATATAGAGGTTATCTCAATATTGACACGGTTTACAATTAGTCGCATACAATGTACGATGGTAGAGTAAATTGTGAACCATTATCTATAAAAGTTATTTATTTACTACGAAAGTGAACAAGCGGCGTTCTACATAATTATCGGGGTATCGAACTTGTCAATATTGGGCTGATGTCATTGCAACTCACACTACAATTATAGATATAACCTACGCATAAAGAAAGTGAATGCTCGATAAATTGTATCAGTGAACGAGCAATGATATACACCATATATTACTTTTATACGAATTACTAGCTGACCCGGTATCGCTATTAAAAATAGGGGTTGGTGATAGAAGGGTGAAAATTTAGAGTTGTATGTATTTTTAATGCCACATAATAAAAAAGTAAAAAAAAAATTGTCCAAAAAATTAAAAAAAAATGTTAGGAGTGGACAACCCTTATTATTTAGGGGTATGAAAAATAGATAGTAGCCGATGTTAAGATCTACTGAATATGTATTTAAAATTTCATAAAAATCGGTCAAGCCGTTTCGAAGGAGTATGGTAACTAACATTGTGACACGAGATTTTTATATATATTAGATTTCCGTTTCGATTCACGTTTAGTAGAGAGAGAGAAAGATAGGCAAATGTAATCAATTGATTTGACAAATATAATAGAGTGAAAGAGTAACAAACATCATACACGTAAAACATTCACATTTTTACATTTATAATGTTAGTAGACTTTATACAATAGGCTCCAATTCTAGTTGTGTGCACTCTGAGGATTCCAATTAGCTGATAGACATAGAGATGGGAATAATACAGTACTAATTGATCCTAAATCCTAAGTTCCACTTATATTTAAACGTCATATTAACGTACGACAGGTAATTAAGTAAAGCTGGTAATGAATTTATTATGTACTAGCGACCCGCCCCGGCTTCGCACGGGTGCAATGCTGATACTAAATGTACTACAGAAGGTCTTTGCGCTTTGTCCTATCCAGTCCTTCCCCAGTTATAGGCACACGCCGCCGGCTCCGCGGCCGGTACCGCCACAGCCGTTATGTCCCTGCATTTTAAATGTGTAATATCTTCTAAACTATTCATTTAAATTACATGCTGAGAAGGGCCATATTGATCTATATTAAATGCGCAATGTATTTAAGGTACTTAATTGGATAAGGATTAATTCTGTATTGCTTAAAATCGCTTCGTAAATAAGGCATTATTTCTTGTAAAAAGCAAAGGATAAAATAACGGTTATTGTGTGTTACCACTAAGAGATAGACATATACCATCGCGAACTTTTTTGTAGACCATTTTAAGGTGAACAATACTGTACTACATTATTTTGATCTATCTCGTTGGGTTCAGCCAGCGTTTGCAATGAAAGAGCAAAAAAATGTGTTTATTTACGACATCACATTAGAAACCTCTAAATTATCAGTGTTTTTCTACTATGTTATGCATATATTATACATATAAACTTTCCAGTTGAATCACTCTATCTATTAAAAAAAACCGCATCATAATCCGTTGCGTAGTTTCAAAGATTTAAGCATACAAAGGGACATAGGGACAGAGAAAGCGACTTTGTTTTATACTATGTAGTGATTTTACACAGCATACAAGCATAAGCTATGGACTCCCGTAAGAGCGTTTTCAGATTATCCGATCCGATATCGGTGTAGGACGAAAACAGCCGATATCCGACAGCCGACACCATGTGTTGTTTTCAAATATTTCACCACCAAGTGCATTTTTGAAAAACCCCATGTTGTAGTCTCTTGGGAAGCCTCGGTAGGCTGTTCATTCCAAAGATTGATGGAAAAATTATAATAACCACGGGAATTAACGCGATCATGCATCTATGACCAGGGAGTCTACCGCGCAACGTGAATACGATTACCATTTGGCTAAAATGACACCGTTCGTCCACTAAACGGATATCGTCGCACCGGTGAAACGATGTCCGCCGGTCTTCAATTCCTTTACCAGTGACACGTGTTCGAGGGATCTTTGAATGAATGATATGCTTAGACTTTGACATTTGTAGTTACCGCCGAAAAAACGAATATCGATGGGTGAAGATCCACCGGTAATGAGAACTGTCAGTTGAAACAGTCTACCTTACTGTGGTCGGTTTGAACTGAATATTCGTATTTCTACCAACTTTTGCTAGTTATTACTTATTTTTTGTTTCTATTTGTACAAATATTATGACCTCCTAAACGAATTAACAAAAAGCGGCTATGTAGTTAATCTATACGATGTAAAAGTAGGAGCGAGAGGTATACCAGCAAAATCTCTCTATAACCTGCTGAAAGACCTTGGCTTGCCCAGAAGTGCAGTAATTTCTATACTAGAACGAGTATCTAAAGCTGCATTAGCAGGTTTATACCAGATTTGGCAGGGCAGGGAGAGAAACACAAGTGAAGTGAAGGTGAGTGTTGATGTACGTCGGAAAGGGGCCCCTTAAACCTACACCCGTGTCATAAGTCTCGGGATCTACTTGGGGTTTCTCTCTCTGCCACACGATGGACCTGGCACCCGCACGGTGAATCCATGGAAGCTAAGAAGTTCGTCTCTCTTTAAACCCTTCTACTATAGTGTATTGTGTGTGTGGGCAACTAATAAAACCCATGACAGGAAACTGGATACTTGCCAGAACGCTATGGAAAGGAGCATGATGGGAAAAAAGCTATCAGATAGAATCAGGAACTCAACCATAATAGAACAAACGAAAAGAACAAACAACGTTACAGTAATAATAAGAAAACTAAAATGGAAATGGGCAGGCCATACCATTAGAGGTAAAGACAAATGGTCAAAGACAATAATGCACTGGTTTACTGGACACAGGAAAAGGAAAAGAGGCAGGCCATTTCGAAGATGGGCCGATGAAATAAGGGTTACAGCAGGTGTAGGCTGGACAACAACGGCAATGGATAGACAAAAATGGAAAAAGTTGGGGGAGGCCTTTGCCTATAAAAGGCAAACAGGCATGGTTATCGATGGAAAAAAACAAGTGGACTTGATACTGCCAATTTAAATGGAAACATGCAACAAATGTGTTGAAGAAGTTATTTTTATTTTTATTTCATGTAATATGTCTGAATAAAGGCTTTTATTATTACTATAGTGTGTTAGTGCAATATTGAATGTTTGTGTCTTGTAATCTGTGTTTTACACGAACTATGGCGTTAGCGGCATTATCTGCTGCAGCGGAAGAGGAACGGCTCAAGAAGCTCGAGACCTTAGAGCGCAGGATGCTACGTGATAGCAGCTAGCCTATGCTCTTGTCAGAGAGCAGTTTTATTGATAATTTTAGGTTATCAAAGTCGCATTTTCTGACTTTGTGCAACGATTTGGCTCCGTTTTTGTCAACGGCCCAACACTCATCAGCAGTGCACCCAGAAATCAAAGTAGGTTGATTTATCACGAGAGCTATAAAAAACCTGATGGTCGATGGAAAGTAATCACTGTAGCCTATAGTAATACAAAACAGCGAGCTTCTATTTTTTTTTATACTACTTCGGGTGGCAGACAAGCATACGGCCCGCCTGATGTGAAGCGGTTATCGTAGCCATATTAACGATTGCAACATAAAGTATTGCTTGCGCGCCGCCACCCACGCTGCCAACTCAGTATCTCCTTCCTTTTTAGGGTTCCGAACCTCAAAAGGAAAAACGGAACCCTTATAAGATCACTTTGTTGTCCGTCTGTCTGTCTGTCTGTCTGTCTGTCTGTCTGTCTGTCAAGAATTTCTATGTCGAGAATGCGTGGAGGTATCAAGCTGAAATTTGAACTGTATACTCAGGTCTACGGTCCCATGAAGTGAAAAAAAAATCAAACTGCTAAGTTTACGTAGAAAAAAGTTACGGCCGTTTATTCAGCAAAAAACGCATATTTCGACACACTCAAGGGAATCAAAACCTATAGGGTACTTCCCGTTGACCTAGAACTATGAAATTTGGCAAGTAACATCGTTATAGACTACAAGTACAGGAATAAATCTCAAAACTATACATTTGTAAATAGATCTTAAAAAATAGGGGGTCTATATTTTTTATAGGGTGTAGAAATTTCAAATTGAAACTACTAGTTCAAATGGGGTATCATATGAAAGGGCTTGATGTACACATTGCAAAATATATTTTATTTATTTTTTTCGACGCTTTATTTCTTATTTATAATGAAAAATATCAAATTTAATAATGATACTACGTACCTACGGAACCCTCGGTGGGCGAGTCCGACTCGCACTTGTCCGGTTTTTTTTCTGGTGACCTCACTCACTCACAGGAACACAACAACCCTCAAGGGAATTGTTATTTGGCTGCGGTATTCTGTGAGGTGGAGGTACATTCCCCAGTCGGGTAGCTTACAATTACGCTCCCTACCTCTCTTTTCGCCAGAGCTTCGTTTGTCAGTCAGCAGGGTGCACCACGTGCAAGTGAAGTTGGCTTTGGTTCGAAGATCTTGATGAACACCCCAAAACGGCACGGTCGCAAACACTATAATTTAAATAACTCAAGGAAAATAAATAGTTCGTTCGTAATAACATACATTTATAAAGAATTAAATCATTTATTTAACAGTAAGTACATATATAAAAACAAGAATGTACGTAAATCACAGAGTTAGTTTTAAACCACAGCATAAGTTATAATAGTACTACAAACAGTATGGCGACCCCACCTCGAGTCGAATGTGGAACTGCGCCGCCTATTACGAAAATTCGTTCGTAGTATATAATCTATCCTCAACTAAACTTAAATGGTAAAATGATTTATTTCTTATTTTTAATCAATACAATTAAACTATTTGTTTTTAAATTATTTTTTTCCAGTTTTAACAACGAATTTTACACATTATATCAATGTAATCGTTGATTTGACAGGTCAACATTTTTGGATTTTTATATTCCACAATTTTTATAGATAACTAATAATAATAATAAAATAATAAAATGTTTTATTTTCTCACTAATCAATACAAACACAACCAATGCGACAATAAACATTGGTAGTATCGACTGCGTGAGACTGGAGCCTATGAACTAGGCATAAGCCTGTATCTCAGCGCACCAGTGCTCACCTCTCGGTCAAGACGGAACAATTTACATACCATACATAAGTCACGGAACTTTAAGTATAGACAGGCACTATAAAATATAAGATAGGTACATATAGCAGTTTGCAAAACAAATCAAAGGGAAGAAAGAACTGACATTAGATTGTACAATAACCAATTACAAAATGTGTGAAATATTTGTTGTATCAGAGTAACTGTATTTAATGCAGTCTCATAATCACAATCATTCAAAATAAACGTTTAGAGATATTTATTAATACAATATTATCAAAAGTATAACATCTTACGTTACAGCGCAAGGTGCATATGCAGTCAACCTAAAGGCTTCTTCACACACATTTGCACAAATGCAGACGCGGTCTGTTTCTTGTATGGAGTGACCGGGGTGTGTGTGTGTTACAACATACGTTTGCACCCATCTCCGTTTTTATTTCAAAATTAATGTATTTATTAACAATTCGTATTATGCTAAACAACATTCTAAGCTGACGATAACCATACATTTCAGAATGACAATTGTATCTTTTTTATTACAAATATAATACGCTCAATTTACATAAAATAATTAGAGGAATTCCTCTGTCATGTATGCTTATAAAATACTAAAATAAATAAAAAAGGTAAATTGCGATTTATAAACTAAAATAGGTAAACAAACTACTTGGGCACGCTGTCACAGTACTACGTATAGTACGAATCACAAGTTAAAGGATTGGCGAACTTGCGGCCGCGGACTTGCGAAGGCGTTCACCAGTCGCTGCAACATTTGGTTGTTGGCAACAGCAGCATCTGCGAGGTCTTCGGCGGCTACAGCTAGCCGCTCCAGTGTCGAAGCAGTAGCTTGAGCTACCCTGTTGTTCTCTTCGGCTGCTGTTGCTAACCGGTCAATTGCATTCGCCAATCTATTTTCATCCTTCCGGGGCACCAACATTAAAACGGTTGCCTGAAAAAAAAAAGTTAAATTGTATAAACTTTATTGGTGCATCCTGAAACATAACACATACCGTTGTATATTTTTTCATTAGTATTGAAGTAATGATGACATTTGGCCTACCCTCTCCTTCCCCGGTGTATTTTTGAAATAATGTATTGTATGATAATAATATGCCTTGTTACATCAGATAGTCAGTGCTGTCATATTGGTGGTGTTATAGGGAATGAACCAAAGTAGAAATTATTGTCATAAGATTATTAGCACATAAACAAAGACAGGAAGAAAGTAACAAAAACATGCGTAAGCCTTGTTATACCATAACCCTGGCAGTCATTAATAGATGTAACTTGTCAGTATTTTTAGTTTTGACTAGATACATACCTATAGTAGGTACAGACACTTATAAGAGATACGTATGAACTGCCTAATGACATGGATTAAACCATTTCAATAGGTAGTCCACCTATTGTTTTGTAGGTATACCTACAGTATCAAACAGAAATTATTTACTAAGATATCTGTACGTCTGATTCTCGGCTCCTGATTATATATCTCTTTTGTTGACTGTATGTTGTTTACATAATGCAAATTCATAACAAAACATCAGAAAAGTACTTACGTCTCTCCATTTTATGGGGGGTTTGGTGGTTCCAGACCCCACCGCGTTCAGCCTAGCTGCAAGTGACACCCACTTGTCGTTTGGACAAGGGTGCCGCATGCGAGGAAACACGCCCAGTTGCCAGCGCAGGATTCGCGTGCATATAATCCAAGAGCAAACGCTCTTGGGCATTTGATACAACCATAAGCGCTGGCATCTAGAAAAATATAAGTCGACCGTAGTCAGTCACTTGTACACTTCACCTCTTATGTTATTTAATTACAGATAGATGTTTAAAAAAAGCCGTGAAATATCACCTTCTTCAAATAATTTCAAATAAAAATAAGAATTTAAATGTAGGTTATGTAAACAAAGACACACAGTCTAAAAATACTTCGTTTACCACAGATTATAAATTATACCCCACAACATTGTAGTTTTGCGTTTAGTTGTGTTTAATTTGCTTTATTTTTTTTATCAAAGTAATAATCACAATTTAAAATAATAATTTACAGTAAAAATAAAAACTATATTTTCTTAAAAATTATATATTATAAGTATTTCTCAAATTCTAGACAAGCTACAACATTATTACGAAACGCAGGTCTTAAAACTAGATAAATCATTCGTTTAAGAACTGTCCGCACTAATACGTCTAGAATTTTGTCTATGGCGATACCCAGTGATTACCACCCAGTTGTCCAACGTTTCCCCGGTACCAATTGGATGAAATTCCATGGGTGGGAATGGACATAAATACCAAGAAATTGAATGAAATTCACTGATTTCCCCGGTAGGCCCCCAGGTTGCATCGGCCGTGGTCACAGGCTGACTGAACGGCCGGTGCAATCTGGTCGAAACGTCAGGCAATAAAGGTATGTAGAAATACCTTATATGCATGATCGCGTTAATTGGTGGTTATTATAATTTTAATCATACAACTCGAAAGTTTAAAAGCTTGATAGTACGTGGAAGAAAACTTCTCTGGATTATGTAATAAAGTTTTAACAAACACATAAATAAGATTGTTAACATTGATATTCGTATAAGTCAATGCTGAGTCGCAGATTCAGATGCAAGTTGAGAGAACAACTCGCTGCATATCACAGTAAAAGTAATAGTATTACGTACAGTATGGCCTCTCCCTGCCGCTCTCTTGAGTAGACCTCATCTCCCCTCTGAGACAAATCTGGATCAGTTTGTATGGCGCCGCACGTATACGCTCATTCACGCTCTGTACAGACGTCGTTGTTTATGTAGTAGTTCTCGACGCGACATTTGTATGGAGTGGCCGGGGTATGATAATATTAAAGTAATACGTACAAATATGCCTATGTGTTTATTGCATGTGTTATTAGCTTCATCATCATTAACACGATTGTTGAACACCTTAACAATGGTTCAGCATTTCCGAGATTATGTAAGTACTTTAATTGATATCGTGCAAATGTCATGTATATTGATTGAGACATTATTTCTTATGACTGATAAAAGCCATTTAAATCGTAAAGTATAATACGTTTCAATCGAGTGATTTTCAGCGAAATTTATTCAGCTTATAAAATCGTCCGGTCGTTCTGTTCTGTCTGTCCGTCCTGAAATTCAAAATTCCGAAATTCTGATTTCGGATTCGTGTAGAGCATCAAAAAGTAGTACTGTAAAGTGACCTTCGTTTTCCGATATCAATTCGGGAAAGTGGCCAAAATAAATAAATAAATAAATATCGCTATGGTGTCGCATGCTGCGCCTCCGATGTTTTTTTATGCAAACGAGCATGTGGGTCACCTGATAGAAAGGGATCACCACCGTCCATGGCGATTAGTAACACCAGGGGGTAGCTGATCCGTTGCCAGCCTATAGGTACTCTTTCCTTTCTTTCTTTCTGGTGATCTCACTCACTCGCAGGAACACAACAACCAAGAAGGCAATTGTTATTTGGCTGCGGTATTTTTTGAGGTCGAGGTACTTCCCCCGTCGCGCAACTTAACGATTAAAATTATAATGTATATAAAAATATATTAAGATTAAAAAATACGCTATGGCCTACCTCTCTTTTCGCCAGGGCCTCGTTTGTCAGTCAGCAGGGTGCACCACGTGCAGGTGAGATTATCTTTGGCTCAGCAATGTTGATGAACCACTTGCACCCGGTTTAAATCGAGTTAGACCGCCAACGTTTCTCAACATAAACTACCTCAATCACGTTTATGGCGTGTGCTGCATTATGTTCGCTTTGATGACATAGGAATGTACATACACGTCATGTAAATGAATGGCCGCAAATTTACTTGCGAATTTACGTAACGACTATACGAGAATGCAGTGTTACTGCGTAAATACTTGAAATAAATCCTTGATTAGTGGGGAGGTTACGAAGTGTATAATGTAATTGTAAACGAATGTATACTAATTTAAGATCTTGGATTTGCACGTGTGGATTCACTGTGCTATAAAAATTCCATTGAAATTTTAGGCCAACTTCAAACATTTACACATAGCAGATGCAATACATGAAATTTTCCTATTTACTAAGGATGTAGATAGGAAAATTTCACGTATTGTACTTATCTGAGTAAATTTATAGAAATATATTTTGTCTTTTGTTTAGAAGCAAACTATCAGTAGTTAATTAATTAATTAAATTAGACGTGCCACTCGCGTATTTTTGTCGGGAAAGCTAACTAGTTTCGATGTTATACGGAAATTTTCATCAGGGCGAATGTCCAGACGTGCACTCCCTCTCTCTATCTATATATCTAGGACAAAAATACGCGAGTGACCCGTTTAATTTAATTAATGAATTGACTATGATTTGTCACGTGAGTAATAATAGTATTGCCAAACTATCAATGTTATTTTATTCTTAATATTTAACAAATCCTATCTTACTCAAGCGGAACTGGCTTGTATCTACATAATTACTTGATTTAACTCAAGACGAAACAGAAATAGGAATAAAAGACTTCGTAGAGACTAAACATTTTTAGATAGATATATATCATTTCGACTTGGATGGGCAGCCTACTCCAATCCGTCCCGATAGCAGAAAGCCCAAATATTCGACAATGCATATTGCCGGTACTCACCTATGGAGCGGAAACTTGGGTTACGACCAAAGAGACTCTGCATAAACTGAAATTAGCACAACGAGCTCTAGAAAGGAAAATAGTTGGAGTAACTTTAGGTGGCAGAAAAACCAACAAATGCAATGCTGAGGCAACAAAGCAAAGTGACAGATGTGGCCGAGAGAATAGCGAGACTGAAGTGGGAGTGGGCTGGTCACGTAGCGAGAAAGGAAGATGCCTGGTGCAAGAAAGTCCTTACATGGAGACCGTACGAGCACGTAAGACCAAGGGGGAGATGCAATGAGATGGAAGGACGATATAAAAGCGATAGCGGGCAATAACTGGATCCTAACTGCCCAAAACATGGATAATTGGAAGGGTTTAAAGGAGGCCTACACCAAGCAATTGAGATAGTGGCTAAAGAAGAAGATTATCATTTACAATCATCCAGGTTGTTTGGTCAACGATAATAAATTTTACACGTAAATGATCGTTACACAAATAAAGAACGTCCAAAGATTGCAACAACAGGGCCCTACCGCCGAAGCAGAAGCCGACTACCATTGAATATTTTGATTCGGAAAATAGGTCATACGTTTTAGTTATTGACAAATATTTTTAGGTCAGTCGGTAAAGCTCCAGTGTTTCTACCAGCTAAGCTAAACACATGTACTATAAATCTAAGCTGAAGTTTGATATTCGCAATCAAAAAATCCAAGGGTAATCGCCATCAGCTTAGTCGGTAGGGCCCCAGATTGAAACGAATAGAATGAGAATTCCCGATTTAATCAAATATTTAATTTAAATAGCAGTGACACGTGTTGAAACATCAATAAACAAATTATAGATGGAACCAATCTTGATCAGTTGAACAATGACGATTGAAACAATGCCAGTTGCATAATGTTCACGGCATCGCATGAATGGATTGGATACTATTAAAAGCTTCAATGGACCAGTGGGAGGCCCCATGTGTACAAACATTTCTGTCATCTTGAATGGAGACTGGTCACTGTTTTGTCAAGAGTTACACCACGGCTCCACGGGAAGGGAACGTTTCCGTTCATTATGAACAATAAAACAGCAATATCCGTTGTTTGGAACTGTAGGGCAATTAATACAGCAATTAATTTCATCAATGCTTAACAATCAAATATTACGTAATTCGCGTAGTAAATAATCGGTTTGACTTTAATAATCACGGGCCTTACCGGCTAAGCTGAAGCCGATTATCAACGGATTTGTTGATTGCGAATGTAAAACTTGAGCTTGGATTTATAGTAACTGTGTTTAATTTAGTTGGTAGAAACCTTGGAGCTCTAAGCTAAAGAAGCTTGTCAATAACTAAAACCAAGGACTTATTTTTCGAATCAAAATATTCGATGGGGTTCAGCTTTGGTGGTAGGGCCCCAAGTGGAGATGAATTAGTGGTTATCAATGAAATAATAAAGCATTGCTTCCTTTATATGTCCCGTAATACGTTATATATCCTATTGTTGCCAAAATTAATTAACATCAATAGAAATACTAAATAGTAATAGTGGAATAAAATTGGAATATTAGCAGTAGTAGAAAATTTTATGAATGATTATAACATTGACCAACAGCAAGATAGACAAGGTTCAATAGGAAACAAATGTTAGACTTGGCACACATGTCAGATTACGAAACAACAAATACTAAAGTAAAGAATCCGTTAATCTTCCGCGATGCGGAATGTTTTGAAGCGTCAGACAGACAGACAGAAACAGTGACTCACGTATATTTCAGACATATTTATAGTAATGGTTTACATTTTTACTACGGCCGAGGTCGGTTCACGGGCACGCCACATGAAGCAGTCGCACAGTGTCGGCGGAAATATTGGTATTTGAATAACTTGCATATGGAGTTTTAGTTAGTTTATGTAATCTTACCTATGGAATCACATGTCTATATTACTATACTTCCTTGCTCTATAACCCTTCGCATTTTCTTTCTGGCGATCTCACTATCCTATTCAGGTTTTCCTAAAAGTCAGTATATGTATATGTATTAATGAAATACTACAATTGGACGTCAGATGCGCTATGAGTGAGCAATCTAGGGGGTTCCACGTAACTAGATGGGTTGTAAATGTGAGGCAGTCGTAGCATCGATTCGATAGCCTTCCAGGTTTTATCCTCCATTTTTTTTTTTTTTTTTTTTTGAGCTTCGTTTGTCACTCAGCAGGGTGCACCACGTGCAGGTGAAGTTGGCTTTGGTTCAAAGATGTTGATGAACCACTTACACCCCAATAATTTCAATCGATATGTATGTGAAATTCGATACAGATGTGTGCAGCAAGTTTGTAGTGTGTTCTTATTATTGTTTTGTTGTAAAATGTTTATTTAATTAATACAAACTAACACATAAACCCAGGTGCTTTGTAGCCAAGTTCGGCCGTTGATATAATCAAAAATAAAATTCACAAAAGAATGCAAATTGCTAATACCACAGAACACGCTAATACCATGCAATGTACTATATAATGACTACATTTATTTATTTAAATGTTTATTGACTATACCTCGGTACAAAAGGTGAAATTATTGCTATCTATCAGTCAACCATTGGGGGTTTTTGAGATTAATGTTATGTTATGTTATGTTAATGAGATTAATGTACAAATGAATAAACCCCGCACGCGATTGTCCATAGTCCTTACGTAATAAATTCTTTGATCCTTCATCTAACCAGTGGTATGATTGAATTTTAAATGAAGATGATAGATATGTAGCTGCAATACCAAACTGTATCCCCCGATTTTGTTATCATTCGTTTTTTTTAATTACCTTCGTATGGAAACTATTTCAAAGACGTATTCAGGTCAAACATATACTTTTATTTTATTAATACCAAGAACTTAGTATTAATTACTATTGTTTGCTTCCATTCCAAGTATATCCCCACACATCCGGGCTCATGCTCAGAAATAGTCGAAGCGAGGCATCTGCATATCGAGACATCGCTGGCAAGTTGAATGCCATCGACGTATCGATGCACCCACCCATATGTAAACAATGTCTAGACATCGCCGTGATAATAACATTGTTAACATTATCTTAAATGTATCAGAAACATCACGAATATTTTTTTTGTTACCTAAATTTAAAAAAAAACTGTATTTCAACCAATAAATTTTCCTGATGGTAAACTAATTATACAAGTTCAGTTATTTGCAAATAGGGTTTTACTTAAAAGCGAAGTAAGGGTTTGCAACATTGAGCGGTTTATTTGAGAGCTAAAACGTTTTTTGTTTGATAAATAATTATGCTTGGAAACTACGTACATTATTTGAGAATTACTTGAAAACTTTCTCATTACTGTCATCCGTGAGACGATTTATAATATATGTAGATAGAATATAAGTTATTTATCTATACCTTAAATTATTTATCGTAACCTTAAAATAGTCAACACCTGCGTTATTCTACATCATGAATTATTGAAATTCTCGAGTTCTCCGTGTGTTTCGGTGCAAATGTACATTTGTGTACCTGCGAGTATGACGATTTCTCTAGACTTCAACGAAGTACCTGGTATTTGCTTGACACCTATCACTATAAGCAAAGTAGGTGAGTTTTTATAGATTAGGAAACAATCGAGTGGTCACGGATTATAATATGCGACAGTATGTTTGTTTTCTTTGACGCCTTTTAGTAATAAATCGCGAAAGCTACTGCAAAGAGGGGCCAATATCGTAAACAAGAATGTCGATATGAAAAAAAAAGTAATGCAGCTCTTAAACCACGTAACGTGACGTAACGGATTTTGAATTAATATCGCAGAATAAATATATATTAGCAGAAACCTAATATTCACACTATCACGGAACATTTATGTTCTGTGCACACTATCATCACATCACACCCGGGTCACTCCATACAAATATCGCGTTCTTTACTGCTACATAAACAATGACGTGTGTACAGAGCGTGAATGAGCGTATGTGCGGGCAAACATACAAACTGTTCCAGATTTGTCTCAGAGGGGAGGTGAGGCCGACACGAGAGAGCGGCAGGGAGTGGTCATACTGTACAACAGTACTATTCCTTAAACTGTGCTATCATATAGAATTTCTTGCAGTTATAGGTATACGTTTAAACTGGGGCTGCCGCTGTAGTTACCTCATTATAAACCTACGAGCACTATCACCTGCTGATAAAATATTCTGTAACATTCAAAGTCAAAGTCAAAATATCTTTATTCTTTGGACTTTATAAAGCACTTAGAAACGTCATACAAATTAAATATAAGACATGTATCTAAATCATTACTATCTACTTAAATCCGCAGAGCTTAGATGCACTTTCATCACACTATCTGTGAAAGTGAATTTAAGTGCCAGTTCCGGCGACGGGGCTTCTTGAGAAGAACTGGCAAGAAACTCAAGGCCGACTCTTTTAATTGCCAATATCGTTACATTAAACACAAATACAATCATTAACATAACAAGAGCAATTCATTTCCAAATACTTTTATCATTTATGTAATCTGAGATACAATAGTAAGCCTTTTGACATAGTCTAGTTTTGATAAATCTTTTAAATTTACCCATGGATAATTTAAACGCGTCATTTGGAAGTTTATTTTAGAAGCGTATACATTGACCTGGGAACGAGTTAGAGATTTTATGGAGCCTAGTAATATGCACAGCGAGTTTGTTTTTATTTCTTAAATTTAATTGATGGAGATCAATCACTGTTTTTCCTAAATTTAGTTTGATTTTTATGAACGTAAATAAAATTAATTCATTCAATATTATGTTCAAGAATAAATTAATTGATTATGACTTTTATTTAGTGCAATAAACATATTACATTATATTTATTTCAATTTACTAGTTTGTAGACATTTTTTTTTTACAAATAACTTATAAATAAAATACCTACTTAAAAATATAACTTACAATTAAATAACTATAAATAATGAAGCCCCGCCAAATCGTTACCCACTTGAAAAGTGCCCAAAAGGCTGGCAGCATTGCCACGTTGAATGACAATGCTAATCCTCTGGCCGAGATATTGGCCAGCCCTTTGGTCATGTGATACTTCGATCAATCTTTTTGACAACTGTTGAAACAGTTTATGTGCTGATGGTCCCCACGGACCTAGCGTCTCTACCCCAAATTGATTATGACTAATTGTATGTTTTTATGTTAAAAATTGCAAGTATGAATAATCATCGCTTTTAAAAACAAACAACCATCAGCTTTTGCTTCCGTATATTATGTGATCATGATAAATATTTATATGTTTAGCTAGGTAGGAACCACATTTGGCGGAAGTCCGATATAATTATCAGATATTCGATCGCAACCTTACAAAATATTATCTGGTATATGTATATCTAAACACTTCACATCATGGTCAGACTTTAGCCATTTCCATATAATTTATGATACTCGTAGTATCAGGGTGACCGAGTTTTGTTTGGTAATTTTAGGAGAATTTTTGCCCCCGTAAGCTATGATATGAAATCGTTATAGCCGTTTACGACATATCGTTGTGGCATAAATAACATAATATTTGAAACATTCTATACTCTCATATTAATCCTGAAGAGTATTATTATTTGGATGTGATTCAGTGGAGAGGACTTCGATAGCGACGTTAATCGTGCGCGCGTCAGTCTAATCGAACACACAAGTTAAGCAACTTTGGCTGTAGCCTACCTACAAATGGGTTTGTTTATCACTAACTTCTCCATGTTTCGGAGGGCACGTTAAGCCGTTAGTCCCGGCTGTTGTCATTAGATGATAGTCGTTTAACTAAGTCAGCAGCATTTGGACAGCTTGAAAGCTCTGGCCTCCGCCAACCCGCAATTGAGCAGCTTGGAGAAGTATGCTCTAAATCCCTTCGATTCGAAGGGTGACTCGTCTCCCAGTAGTGAGATGAATATGAGTTGATGTGGTGGTGGATCTTCTGTGAGTTTGAGGTACTTTCCCCGGTCGGGTTCGATAGATATGTCCTACCTTTAGATTGATACCTACCTATCTTTCCCTAGAGCCTCGTTTGATAGATCTACGCGTAGGTGAGGGTAGCTTAAATTTTAATAGAGATTCTAGTGAGCCGCTTACTCCTTAAAGTTCAACAACAAAACGATTGAAACATGGACCAATGTTTAATCTTGTTTCTCTAATATATATTACAGTATAATATCAAAGGATTTCCTTGACATATATTTACCTATAGGTATATATCGACTATAGTCGATGTGTAATAAATAATGTGTTTATTATGTAGATAATACCTACATACTCGTATACGGAAATTAGAGGTTCCTAACTGATGGATTGTTGAGTATATAGTTACAAACATGTTTATGTCATGGTAGAATAATGAGGTAAATTATTTAGTATATGTTGAATCGTTGTAATAGAGTTATCAATTCCTGTGAGTGTTTGAGAATTTTCAGCTAATTTTGTTGTTCCACATATTAATGTGGAAATGGGGTAGATTTCTATGCAAAATTATATAAAAAGCAAATTTTATGTAGGTACCTATATTAATTTACAATCTATTAAAGTCGTAATCACTATAATAGTATGTTTAGTATAATTATGTTAAACATAGACCTTATGTTAGTGACACGCATGGATGCGTATCTTTAACATAAAGTAACAAATTATTACCTTATGTTAAATACACCATCCATGCGTATCTCTAACGTAAAGTAACAAATTATATGTTTATGTTAATTCAAGTTGAAATGAATTGTTTCCGTAAGTACACATAAAATTGATTTAATATACTTTTAATTTATACAATTTTAACCCATTTAAAATGATATATAATTACTGTGCGAGCAGTCTTCATTGTTGAACGCATTGTAAAAATGCCGAAATACGCATTAAATTCAATTGGAAGTATAAATTACAATAATCTACCTGAAACCGACAGCTCGTGGAGTATGTTAGCACAGTAGCCTGTATAGGTAACAGATATGGATGTATTATATATTAATATGACTGTAATTGGTATTTGGTAGAACTTTGAAACGGAGAAAAAACGTTACCATACAAATTGTTTAACACTTGATCACTTTTGAGAAATTGCAATTATTTATTTATGATTGCGATCTTCGTCCCTTAGTATGTATACGTGTAGGCATGTAAAAGTTCATACTTACGGCTGCTTTCTTATTGCTTTATTACACGCTGAATAACTATATATATTTTATATTGTTTCAGGTCATGGAGACGAAAAACATGATATACATTGTGTCTGAATATGCCAGTAAAGGAGAAATTTTTGGTGCGTATGAAATTACCTAATTAATATTATAAAATTACCTAACAAAATACGAGAGGATATAATACAATATCTATACTATATATGAACTTAAAAACGTTACCTACTTGGTCAATTTATGACACAATTTGATCGTAAGTACGTTTGTAAATATATTTTTCAAACACACCCTTTTCTTGATTACACAATAATTTTTCGTTCGTGAAAGTTTATGTAGAGATTAAATATATTATAAGGCCTTCATACAGAGATTAATGTATAACGAAGTAAAAATGTTGGTATAAATGCTAGAATGATTTCTCATTTTCATCACCACAGTAGTCTGTGAGAATTTGAGAAATGTTCTCAGAATATTTTTTTGCTTTGACCTGGATCCGAATTTGGACGAACGTCATTCTTTATTTAAAAATAAATTTCGCAAAAATATCCTTTTGGCGAAGTTAAAATTAAGCTGCCGAAAAACGCATATAACAGTAACCTCGAGATCGATTAAGGGCGCTTGTAAGTTCGCGGCCGCTTTGTGCATGACGTCAGCGGGTTAGCGTGTGACGTCATTGGCCCGGGTATCGCCGGGGTAACGAGGGTTATGAGGGGAGCAGGGGAAAGCAATTTCGCGCACAGCTGACTACATTCGCCCCAAAAGGTAGGATTTTCATTAATACGAACCGTTAGAAATTATCTTCAAGTTAATTAGGTCTAATTTCGGTATAATTAGTAGAATCAGCATCGCCTGCATCAAATTAATTTTTAAGGGGTTTTCGTACTAGAAGGCCTCTATTCCTTCGTGATCAATATCCTGAAATGATTTATTTATGCGAGGTATGTTTATCCGTAACCCGAAAAGGTAATTACCTACTCTGAGCGCCTATACGTACGTATTTAATTACCAAATATGTACTCTCTCTCACAAATTTTCGTGAAATGAAGAAATAAGAGAAGTATTGGTTCTTTGAGGTAATTATTATGATGTGACTACATACAGTACTAAGTACGATATTGAAATGGTAGACCTGTCTTATAACAATAATATTTTTGCATAACCTCCTCAGTTACTCAGAGTCGGCTTATCGACGTTTTGAGTCACGCCTTGCCGGCTCCATAAGAACCCCTTCAAGCTTTTTTTGAAAACCACACTGAATGTCGTCCTGAGATCGTCGACAGGGATTCATTGTCCTAATGTAGAAGAAGCGCAGAGTATGCGAGCATTAAGGTACTAAGCAATGCAATTGCAATGCAAGGCTTTATTTTCTGGCAGTGTCGTGAGAGATCATTATAGGCCGTGAACAAATTATATATTTAGTTACATAGTGGCATGTCCACCAACATGAAGTAGTTATTACAAGCGCCTAAGATGAATAATGTCGAATGCACGCAACTTAAAGTGCACCTGCGCCAGGTGATGTCATGTAGCAGTAATTCAGTAAATAAAATTTATGTAAAGTATGACCACAGTTTAAGCATAAAATACACTATGCTATTGTATATATTATATTTTACGTCAGAATTTTCAAAGTTTACTTCAAGGCTTGATTATGCTCCTTATACTATACATGTGTATGTACATTAGGTATCTATTGATATCAACCCGTATTCAACCCACTGCAGCGTCAATACAGGTCTCTTAATAATCGAAAGGAATTAGAGCGTACTCCATCACAATTTTTTTATACGATTGGGATGGAAAACAAGCATAAGACTTGCTTGACGGTGCACATCTTTACACGTTTTTTTTGAAGAGTACCATACTGTAAATTCCAAGAAAAACCTTGACAATCCACAATCTGAAAGCTCGCGGTAGAAAACTCCTGAGATGCCGTACAGTACATGCTAATTTTGATATTAATGGGAGGTCATCTAACAACTCATTTCAACACAGACCACAGGATTTGCGGAGACCAGTATTTTCAAGACGCTCAAAGACCGCGCGACAATAGCCAAGACCGACGTTATAACCCTCCAAAGTAAAATATATGTATCCCATAATTAGTAAATTTAATTTGAACTTGAGTGTGAAATATAATAACTTCAGACATTAAAAAAAATGGAACGTATAAGCAAGCTCCGACGCACTACTATACTTCGTTGCACTATGAACTGACATAACAAGTTCACTCTTTGGTAACATACGAAAATCTATCCATAAGGAATAAAACACTAAAAGTGTTTTATTAATTTTTTACACAAGACTTATATCTTACTAGTTCAACGTTGAGATAAATGTCAGAACTTGATGAAAATGTTTGTTTTTGAAGCTTATGAACTCTGTAGAATACAAAATATTTAAAGTTCATTGGTGACTGAAACGAAAATGCTTTAATTTCAATTTTGTTCAATTTCAAAGGTACTTTGGGGCACAGTATCTTTTGGAGTGGGATAAAGGACATACTTTAAGTTTATGATAACGACCCAGTCCTCAACAGTTGCCGCTTTAATTATCTCGAAAATTTTAATATGGAAGGTTGTATGTTTTACACACATATATGAAGACTATCTCGCTCCCGCCAATTCATCATCATCATCATCAGGTCATTTTAGTGTCCACTACAGGAGCACGACCCTCTCTCGTCCATCCCAAACAGAAGGAGGATTTGGCCTACACTCCCCACGCTGGCCAAACGGGTTGGGGAGGCCTGATGGATGTTTTATAATGTATTTCCCTTAGTCGCCTTGTAGGAAATCCACGGGCAGAGACGGAGTGATTCTATTCTAGTCTGCCGGAAACCACACGGCCAATTACTTCGTGTGTATACCGGCATTCCGTGGGAATTTTCAAAAATCCTTTCTTAGTGGATGTCTACGTCATAATAGCTACCTGTATGTCTAATTTCAAACCGTTTAGTGGTTTTGTTTTAGCTGTGCGTTAATAGATCAGTCAGTAACAGTTGATTTTTATAGATACAGCTAATGAAAATAACTGACGAGCTCGGTGGTCGAATAGCTAGCAATAGCCACTTTGACTCCGAGGTCGCGGGTTCGATTCCCGTACAAGACAAACATTTGTGTGCATGAATATGTCGGTTTGTCTTGGTTTGGGTATTTTCTATGTATTATAAGTATGTATTTACAAAAAAAATGTATTTAAGTACATTTATCAGTTGTCTAGTACCCATAACACGAGCTCGGTGGTCGAATGGCTAGCAATAGCCACTTTGACTCCGAGGTCGCGGGTTCGATTCCCGTACAAGACAAACATTTGTGTGCATGAATATGTCGGTTTGTCTTGGTCTGGGTATTTTCTATGTATTATAAGTATGTATTTACAAAAAAAAATGTATTTAAGTACATTTATCAGTTGTCTAGTACCCATAACACAAGCTTTGTGCTTAATTTGGGACTATATGGTGCTGTGTATATTGTCCAGAAATATTTATTTATTTACTTATTAATAGGAGTCTAATCGGCTGGCTTTTGAACTTGTACTTTTGAATGTAAGATGTTTTGTTGCTATGAAGTTCAAGGCCTCCTTCTACAATCTCACCGCTCGCCATAGGTGAACCTATCCTCGCATATTAGAACAGAATGGCTATGCATGGCTCTACTTAGAGTATATTATTCTGTGGCTCTACAGTTCCAGAGGTTTTTTGCGACGCACTATCAAATTGTCGAATGAACTCCTTGTTGAGGTTTTCCTAGGATGAGCAAGAGATGGCAATGCGCGAGTGATACACCTGATTTGTTACCATAGGCTGCAGATTACAATGGTAATGCTTAATGAGGCGAGGCGTATACTAGATTTTCGCTACTGGTAAAACCAAAAGTTTTCTTCTCAAATAATAGAGCCAAGGAAAAGCTACTCTGATGATACAATCTATATATTTTCCCTGTTTTCAGTCAGTCTTTAGTACAGAATTACAACATGACGTAGTAACATTGTATCAGATATTATAGAAATTTTATGAATAAATGAAAATGAATGAAAGAATGAATGAAAAGTTTTAGACAGTTTTAATCAGCAGTGACATCTTATGTCTTACATTAAGAATATGGAGTGTAATGCGTAACTAGTGTATTTATGTAACTATTTTTATTGTTGTCAGATTATATCGCGAGGTACGGCCGGATGGCTGAGCAGGCAGCTCGGCGGAAATTCTGGCAGATTCTCTCAGCTGTGGAATATTGTCACGAAAGGCGAATCGTGCACAGAGATCTCAAGGTACTTAGGTTTGTTTGTTTCATAGAAAATTATTATATTAAACATTATTCTTTTTATATGTCTATGCCCAAGCACGTATAGCGCCGCCGGCCCTTTAATTACTTTGGTTATGCTTTGACTAAATATAAGATGAACAAAATCATCCCCACCACTGTCTAAATGCTCTTCGAACGTTGCTATTCGATTGTCAAAACGCTAGTAATATCAAACCCCGGCCACTCCATACAAAAATGGCGCTTTTGCATGTAGTAACCAAATGACGTCTGTACACGTGCCTATGTTTGAGTGACGTTCTCTAGGGCTGACATTATTCAATTATTAGTCGGACATGTCAGGGGGTGTAAGTGGTTCATCAACATCTTTGAACCAAAGTCAATCTTACCTGCACGGGGTACACCCTGCTGACTGACAGACGAGTTTCTGACGAAAAGAGAGTAGGACATAGCGTATTTTTTAAGCAGCCCGATTGACGAAGTACCACCACCTCACAGAATACCGCAGTCAAATAACAATTTCCTTGAGGGTTGTTGTGTTCCTGCGAGTGAGTGAGGTCACCAGAGACGATGGAGTTGCTGCGTTGGCAGCGATGATGGCAGCGCGCGAGCGATATTTAATGTTGCGACCGTTAATATGGTTTCGGTAACCGCTTCACATCAGGTGGGCGTAGTGAAGAAAAAAAAAACATAGTAATCACACTACACTGACTTCAGCCAATATTTACCATTGCTAACTTACCCAAAATTTTATATTTTCTAATCAAACGTTCGCCTTCCGAACACCGGTTCATTGTAATGGTCAAGCCATTTCATTTTTACTAATTGTAGCTTTTTACTATTCATATAAATGCATGCGCAATGATTTGATTCATTTTCATATTCACATGGAACAAACGTAATTTAAAACTAATACGCACAATAAACATTGAAATGTAAATAAGAAAATTGTAAACAATAACAATAAACCACCATAATTCAAGTGACAGCAATGTCAATTCCACGTCTGCGCACTCACTTGCTCTTTGAAACATATAAATCTGCTATCCTTTTCTCATCTCGTATTAATTGTATCTTGTATCCTACTTTGACAGACATGAATTAGTTATGATGAAACTATGGCTGCCGCATGCTTTTTAGGTAATTTATAAAAAAATCAGTACTTTATTTCATCTAAAGGGATCGAATAAATTTCTTTTTTTGATTTTCCATGTGTTGAGCCATCCATCCGCTGCACAAGTAACTCCCATCTTTTAAACTGAATGGAGAATAAAATACGAGCAACGTCAATTTGTAGGACGTTGCATCCATTGCGAACGGTTCCAAATCGGTTCCATAGGGGAGGTGAGGTCGACTAGTGAGAGCGGCAGAGAGTGTCCATACTGTACGTTAGTACTATTACTTATACTGTGGTAATATATAAAGTTAATGGATACACTACGTTTTAGACGCGGGTTTCTGCTTGGTAAAAATGTAGAGAATATGAAGATTCTACATAGCGTTGTTGTCATATTATGATATAAAATTACATACCTACATACTTATTCCACGTGGAATCGAGTAGTCAATCTGTCAAATATAATTTGGTATAGATTAGGTAAGCAATAATAAGATAGGAAAAGACGTAAGAGATAAGGATATTTTCTTGGATAAGTGTCGAATTTAGATATAATCTTCTATATCATGCGTATGTACGGGAACGATTAATTCAAGGCCAAATTGCTAGGGCATATGTAAATTTCTAATTTATTAGACAACATAGGTGTCCACCAAGATTATTTTTTTTTATTTCTACGAGATGCTGCGACAAGCGCAGACGAAGTCGCGGGCAACTCCCCAGGTATAAATAAACCAAGAAACACGCGCGTTTGAAATTAGACGAGACATAAAATTCGCAGCGAGCATGTCAATAAACGACTTGGATTTCATTCAATCACGATTCACGAGCCATTCATGAAATCCTAATAAAAATTTACATGATGTATGTGAGCATTTTATGTCGATCGTGTGCTAACCTTAGGGCTTAGGGATAAAGCTGAAGTCTGTACTTACGTTTAACAAAATGTAGAAACGAAAAAAAACAACAGGTAGTCAGGTGTGATGAAGCACCCGGTATTGGAATGATATATATCGGCTATATTCTGTACAAACGACAGTGGGCTTCATCATCATCAGGTCCATTTTAGTCTCAACTATCTACAGAAGCATGACCCTCTCCCGTCCGTCCTAGACGGAAGGAGGATTTGGCCTACACTCCCCACGCTGGCCAACGGGTTGGGGAGGCTTATATGTATAAAGAGATTCAACTTAGTATATCAAAATGAAACATGCATTGTGAAAACCGCATCTAATTTCATGTGTATTGCATGACGCGCGTGCAAATACACAGACAGAATACAAACAAAAATTGTAAAGACAATTGTTTTGGCTTCTATAACTTTTTTAATAACATGTATATTTTTAATATCTCCGAAGTATGTATATACAGATATCGGCCAGTTGCTGAATTTCATTATTTCGTTTGTTTGTAGTCGTTAATGTACTTATCAATTTATTATTTAACACAGCTTGTCGAAATTTAACATGACGATTATTATTGGTGTTCCTTTGTTTCACAGACAGACGTCTCATAGAATTTAGTTTCCCAGAATATGTTTCATGGAATATTTGTTTCTTTTATTTTCATTTCAAATATTATTGTTATAACGACTATTAATTTCAAACAAACATCTTTTTATAGTACAGTAGTATATAATATTTTTAAACTGTATATTTTTTGACGTGACAACGTCTTATAATTCGATGGAGCCGGCTGCACGCACGAAAAAACATGACTCATGCGGCGTTACCTCGCTCTGAGGCGTTCCATTAAAATTTTCTTTTGAAAAATGCAAACATTCCATCAGTATTTTCTTATGACGTTGTCACGTTCAACTATCATCAGTAAACCGATTTTACAGACAACCGATTTTTTTTAAGAATATTATTTCATAGCATTATCTTTTCGACGAAATTGTAAAAATAGACCTTATGTTATCCATAATTGTCACGAGAACCAAACAAGTATTGCAAGTTTTAGTTCAATTGGACATTGGGAAGTGGGTCGAATTGAACTTTGATTTGATTACAGACAACGGAGTGATACTAAATAAAACTTGTACAAATAATGTTTTCAAAATTAACAATTCGTTGTAACTAATGAATAAGTAAGAGGCTTAACTTAAATGAGAGCAAAACAATGTCCAGAAAACTCTCTGCCTAAATTTAACTAATCCAAATTTTTATCACTGTACGTTTTAGTTTGTCGACGAAAGCTTTTAGAGTGGCATTATTATCTAAGCGAGTGGAGTGCTTTTCGACCATTAGTTGAATTTTAAATAATGTTGATACATACAATACGAGTATTAACAAACATGAGAAGTTTGTATTCATACATATCTATAAAATACATTCTTATGTTGCTAGTTTTTGATGTGATAACGTCTTATTAATCGATGAACGCCGGCTGCATGCACGAAAAAGCATGACTCATTGTCACGTTCCGCCTGAGCCGAGCGTGCAAGCGAGAGCGCGGAACAAGCGATAGAGAGGCAACATCGGCCTATGTCTCTTATGATGTTATCACGTAGTGTACAGTCGGCGGCCAACATACATGAACGCAACCACCAACTGTACAGAAAAGAACAGCTAGCCTACCTAGCTGCACTCCCTACCTCTCTGCCCACACCTCTCTTTGTGTGTGTGTGTGTGTACACACACACAAATGTAGCCTACTGTACTCCTAACTCTTCCCTACTATGCCTTAACGTCCCTACCACCCTATCCTAACCATACATGAGATGGCAAGAGTAAGTAGTATGTACGTCAAGGTGTAACGCTGTGTGTAATCCTATCTACCTCCTAACTCTCCCGACTATTGTCCCCTATTGTCCCTACCACCCTATCCTAACCATATATGTGACGGCGAACCCGGTAGTGTGCAACGTTAGAATATAACGTTGTATATCAATACGTATATAAATATGTACGGAGACCTATAGTAACAGACGGAACTTGGGTAGGAATTGGGTGTGTGTACGTCGTGCAATGTACACAGGAAATGGTTTTCTCACTGCCGGTCGAGCAGACTCACAAGACCGATCGTACTGACGGCTAAGGGTGTCTTGGCCACAGTGAGAGGATGTTGAAACTCATGAGAGTCTTCCGTCCAGAGTTGTACTGGACAGGTATAGCCTCCTCCGGCTCTTCCAACGGCTTGTTGGGTACTTCAGGTGTTGCTTGAGTCAAACACGGTTTCTGGATAATGACTAAAATTTATTTACAAATAAATGTTCTTAAATACTAACGTTAATCACTATACACTAATGTAATTATTAACTAGTGTGTCGTGTATGTGATTTGTCGACACAGTGATTTGCAGTCAGGTCATTGCTCGTGGTCGAAGTCGAATTATTTTTTGTTGCGCTGACGCGACGTTTTTGCCACTATTGCGTATAGCGGCATAGTGGTTGTATGTTCGTTCTGAACACGTAGTTATCTTCCGTAAACCGACTTTACAGACAACTATTTTTTTTTATTAACGAAATCATTGTCAGAGTGAACATTATCAATGTCAAGTATACATACATACACTCACTCATCTTAATATCTCTCTTATCGTAATATCTTTTCACTTTGTCATTTTGATATAAATGTATTAAAGGCCACATATTTAAGCTTATAAAATTATACATTTGCCATTTTTGCCAATATCAAACAGTACTCTGTATGACTGTCTGTTCGTACACTTAGTCGTGCAAAAAATAATTTCACTTTGACTTCATAACTCCGTAATCAAAAGTTAAAGGTATTTATATAAATAAAGCATTATTTTATAAATATCTAGATTTTATTCCATTTCACATATTGAATAAACGTGACTGTGATATGTTTGACGCAAAAAATGTCTAGATAGATTGCCTTACAACATTTATTTTTTTGGTGGCTCTCGAAGTATTAGTTTCTCGTTCGGGAGCCTTCGGACTTTCAGTACAACATGTAAACTTTTCCCATTTAGGCGGAGAACTTGTTATTGGATGCGAACATGAATATCAAGATCGCAGACTTCGGATTCAGTAACTACTACGCTGCCGGCGAACTGCTGGCGACGTGGTGCGGTTCCCCGCCCTACGCCGCGCCCGAGGTCTTCGAGGGGAAGCGGTACACCGGCCCCGAAATTGACATATGGGTACGTTATTACATTTTTGTGTCCCAAGTTAGACTCCCGATATTAGACAGCTCAGAATAGCTCCGGTATTTTATGTAAGCCAATATAAATATCATTTGAAACGTGATTCACGTGAAATAGCTTTATATAAAAACAGTGATGTAATCGGGTGAACTGGAGCCGTTGAAGTAACTAATTAATTAGACTTGAAGCTAAATACGAATGCGTGGGTTCTTATTGAATACTAAAAAATATTAACATTGTTTTTATATACGTTTTCTTTTACGTATGTATGTATTTGTTTCTTTCAGAGCCTCGGGGTAGTACTGTACGTGTTGGTATGCGGAGCACTGCCTTTCGATGGTTCCACCCTCCAGTCATTAAGGGATCGAGTGCTATCGGGAAGATTTAGGATACCTTACTTTATGAGCGAAGGTAAGTGCCTACGTACATACACTTGATTATAAAACAAGTATTTCGTTGGTCTTGATTTCGTGACCATAAAACATGAACGGGCATGGGTACTCTACGAACGCCACTACAAATGCTCGGGACTTTCATTCATTGAGAATAATTGTGCAATTAAATAATACAAATACTTGGTATTGTGCCAAGTTTACATAACTACACAACAATAATATCTTCAAACAAGAATCGACCGTAGTGACTGTAACGTCCCACGAAAATGTTACAATTCCTGATCGTAATCATTTTGAGTCTGTGTATTGAGAGTATTTAAATTTAAAACACGTTTCTTCAATTATGTTTGCCATCTAGTCGTTTAAATTGTATTACTGGACCAACGTTGCGTAGGTAGCGTGGTAAAAGACGAAAGGAAAAGCGAGTTTTTAAGTGCTTCGAGAGATTATAGAGGATCGTGGTATCGACCAACATCCCTCCAACTTCAACAATTTTCCTTGTAATTAAGATTCTCTAAAATTGGCCGGAGCCATAATATCTCTGAGTGCAAAAGGATGGGAAGTTCTCAAGAAAAATGTCTTATAACTTTGCCGTCGTAAGTTTTATGCTCTGTGAAATCGTTCCATTTACGATTTGCGAACGTAACTTCATACATATTTCACATTAATGGAACGTTTCGGGAATTTTGTTTAAATATAGAAATTGTTTAGGAATGAAATAAATTGAGGAATAAATGTTCGAAATATGCCACCCATCTGCTTTATTACCAAAGAGGAAAATTTGCAAATTGTATATTGACGTTAGTTATAAGCAGTTTTATGTATGTACCACTGAAATCTAAATAACAATGGTGTTAAAACTTTGGAATAACGTGACTTTATCGCCAGTGTGGGAATTTCCATATTTGAAATACTTATTGTATACCTACAAATATTTCTTAATTTTTGATTGTTAATATTTTTAAAATGAAAAAATCAAGCTCACCCGCCTACGTGAATCTTGAACACACGACCTCTCGATTACCGGTCGACTGCTCTTTCCAACTGAGGTACAAAAAAGGTTTGTGATGGTGACGAATTTTTAAATCTTTAATATTTTTGAAGAATTTTTAATATTTTTGAAATGGAAAATTCACCTCCCCGACGACGAATTTTTAAATTTCTATTGTAAATTCCACACTACGAATTTACAATAGAAATTTAAAAAATCGTCGTCGAGGAGGTGAATTTTCCATTTCAAAAATATTTATAATTTTCCGACAAGTTGTTCGAAATCAATTGTTACAATAATAGTTTTTAACCATTTTAATTAGTATTTGGATGCCAAAAATAATTTAATTTCGGTAAAATAAAAGTGTTAACATAAAACGGAACGATCGGGTTATAATTTTGTTAAAACAAACAACTTTTTTGCTCCATTTGTGAAATTTAAAGTCAACAAGTTAGAAATTCTGGAAACACTCCTTTCGCGTTGAATAAACATCGAGAGGCTCATTCAAAGTATCTTTGAGGCGAGCTCTGCGAACTGTGTTAACAGCCCCAACTCGCCTACTTGTGTAATAAAAAGCCAACAGATTTCGCGCTAAAGAAAATTCTTTTTAATATTCATATAAAATAACGCTGTATTTCACGAGTATACAAAAACTAAAAAATAAGTTTTTTCGTACTCTTGTGGTGAGTTTATGTTATGTACGTAAATTCGAAAGTTACTTTGCCTGCAGAGGCTAAAGCGAAATAAATTGATTTAAGTTCGGTATAGAATTAGGAACAGACAAATAACACTAATTGGTTAGTTTGACACTATGACTATAGTCTCAAACTAAGTTAGTTTTTATGTACACTTAAATAACATTTTAACCTTCGTTTTTCTGTTGATGATGAATTACTCTTACAAAATTATTACTTATACATTTAAAAAAATGTTATAAAGATGAATTAGTACTCTTTTTAAAGATGAATTGCTACATTTACTTCCAACGATGAATTTCTAATGATAAGTGGGTGCGAGACGAAAATAAGTACATATGAAAAATATACTAAATAGTAAAACATTATGATGCCACTCACTAAACTACTCAAGTGAAATACTTATTTATGTTTAACTTAATTCATATTCGCATTTTGTATAAAAAAATAAAACCAGTTACCTTTTCTGAGATATTTTGGGATATTCTTTTATACTACGTCGGGTGGCAGACAAGCATACGGCCCGCCTGATGTGAAGCGGTTACCGTAGCCGTATTAACGCTCACAACATGAAATATCAATAGAAATATGTATTTATAATACTTACAGACTAGTAGGGTATTTTCAAATGTGTTCAAAATTGTCAAAGAAATTCTTCAATCAACTATATACAATATAATTGTAGAAATTATATATCGCTTATTAGTTACTAATTGTACATACACTACACACAATTAAATGTATAGTCAACAGCAACTCCAGAGTTAAACTTTGAGCTTCGAACCGTTCTTATTAGAGATGGACTTTGCAATGTAACGTCCAAGTACGCGTGATGAGCGGTCCACTGTAACATTTGTGGATCATCATTTGTTTTGTCATACTTTTAGTTTAGGATGTGTGTCTGTGTGGTCGGTCGTTATATTAGATATTAAACTGTTCAATGTCAGTCCTAATTGAGGGGATAAGCATGTATGTACAAAATGATTGCCAAGATACAATAAGAAAATAGTTACTGTACTACAAAATGTGGCATGAATATTTGTTGAATATGTATGAAAATTTATGCGTGAACATGATACGATCGGATGACTTCGTGTTCTTCATAGTGGAGACACCGGATAAAAGAGATAAATTGGATCCTGTTATGCAGAATGGATCCAACCGACAAACTATGCCAAATTGAGAGATATACATAGCGAGAAACTTCAAATTGAGTTTTATATTATACGCAACAGATTCTAGCAGTTTGATGGACATATGCTTCCCAAACCTTAATATACTGTGTGGTTTTTATTCATACTAAATGTTAAATAGCTATAATAACTTCATCATAAGGTCCATTTTAGTCTCCACTACAGGAGCACGACCCTCTCTCGTTCGTCCTAGACGGAAGGAGGATTTGGCCTACACTCCCCACGCTGGCCAAACGGGTTGGGAAGGCCTGATCGATATTGGATAATGTATTTCGCTTAGTCGCCTTGTACGACATCCACGGCAAGAAAGGGAGTGATTCTATTCAAGTCTGCTGGAAACCACACGGCCAATAACTTAAAAGTATAAATATATAACTAAAAATAATAATAACTTAAAAATATAAAAATGTCGGTTGAATCTATTCTGCATAACAGGCACAGAAACAGGGTCCAATTATTCTTTATAGTTTATATTTTTTCAATGGCGGCGCTAGTGTGCTGCATAAGTCTACTTAGGTTACTTTATATTTTTTATACAAATAAGAAGGTAAACAATGCACACGACCGACTCGCGTAGTGGTAATCAGTCGCCGCAATCTAAAGACGATTGCAACACCAAGGACGTTCGCCCGTTACCGACCATATAAAAACCATCTGTGAAACATACTTACAGAAACTTACAGACTTGACATAGTAGTCAGGGCTGAATTTTTCGACGCAGTTACAAAACATAAACTTTTTGACTACCTGATACTGCATTCATTTTGACAGTTGCCCTTAGACGAATGGATAACTTTTATAACAGGAAATAAAATGCAAAATACTCCCTTTTTAAATAGAGATTTATATTTTAGAGACATACTGTACAGAGCAATTTAAATAAAAAAATTAATACCTCACATATAGATTAAAGTTAAATTTTCCAATGTATATGTAGTTAAATTCTAAGCACGCACTTTTTAAAAATAACTTATAAATTGTTATTTAATAGGAAATAACCTGAAGCAGCGCTCGTTTTCGTTTGAAATAATTCCGCCCCTCAGTATGGAACATCATTCATGCGTCACCTTAAGACACAAAAATTTTTGGAATATTTTGAGTAGTCCCAGTTTGATTGGCTTTAATAGTACAGTCTTCAAAATTAAACAGTAAATAAAATACTTAGGTAGTTTCCTTCTCAGACAACATCGAAAATATGCTATTCAACTTTCGTTGCTGATCGTACGACGCAACGTGTTCTGCGAAAACTGGCTTAATAAATAGCCAATTGAATTTTTCTATTTGAAATATACGGTATAATTGAAGTGAAGCCAATTTTTAGGGTTCCGAACCTCAAAAGGAAAAACGGAACCCTTATAAGATCACTTTGTTGTCCGTCTGTCTGTCTGTCTGTCTGTCTGTCTGTCTGTCTGTCTGTCTGTCTGTCTGTCTGTCTGTCTGTCTGTCTGTCTGTCTGTCAAGAATTTATATGTCGAGAATGCGTGGAGGTATCAAGCTGAAATTTGAACTGTATACTCAGGTCTACGGTCCCATGAAGTTAAAAAATAATCAAACTGCTAAGTTTACGTAGAAAAAAGTTACGGCCGTTTATTCAGCAAAAAACGCATATTTCGACACACTCAAGGGAATCAAAACCTATAGGGTACTTCCCGTTGACCTAGAACTATGAAATTTGGCAAGTAACATCGTTATAGACTACAAGTACAGGAATAAATCTCAAAACTATACATTTGTGAATAGATCTTAAAAAATAGGGGGTCTATATTTTTTATAGGGTGTCGAAATTTCAAATTGAAACTACTAGTTCAAATGGGGTATCATATGAAAGGGCTTGATGTACACATTGCAAAATATATTTTATTTATTTTTTTCGACACATTATTTCTTATTTATAATGAAAAATATCAAATTTAATAATGATACTACGTACCTACGGAACCCTCGGTGGGCGAGTCCGACTCGCACTTGTCCGGTTTTTTTTTATATGTAGACTAGGTGTACGTTGCCCCCCGCAAACGAGTACGTACACCTAGTGGAAAGCAATAACAACCGTACATGGAGATCAGCAACACCAAGGGTTCTCCGATTCATTGCCAGCCTTTTAAGGGAAATTAAGTATCTATTCTTGAACGCTATTAATATAATTAATGTGCTAAAATTTTTTCGACATGCTCACTAGGTTTTTGTTCGCCCAAATATTAATTAGCAACCTAAATAGTGTACAAACATTAGATGTACCTATGAGTTAACGTATTAATTAATCTATAACTAGGCTAGAAAGGCGGACGTGGATGATAAAAAATAATGAAATCGATAAGGGGACGGCCGCTTGCGTCATCGCGATCGGCGTGTTTAATCATGCATCCCGCCGACGAAACCACCGGTATGACGCCGGCCTAGCAGCCATCATTTTCTTACAGCAGTTACAGAGTGTTACCACTTACTGTCATTACTGTCATGCAAGCATTTATTCATAACTAGCTGTCCCGGCGAACTTCGTACCGCCTAACAGTCAATGAATGTCGTGATGTACATATATATATGAACAAAATTTATGATTTCTTGAAATTAATACAATGAATAATAGAAAATAATAGAGAAGCACGATGGCGTGAGGCACGTGTCAGTCTAATTGTACACGCAAGTTAAGCAACGTCAACCGTAGCCTGTTCATGGATGAGTTTATGTTATCTCGAGCTCGTCCGTGCTTCGGAAGGCACGTTAAGCCGTCGGTCCTGGTGTTTATCATTAGATGGCAGTCCTTAAGCCAAGTTAGTGGCCCAACCCGTAGTTGAGCAGCGTGTCGGAGTATGCTCTAAACATCTTCGGTTGAGGGAAGACCCGTCTCCCAGCAGTGGGTAAATAATAAGTTCAGTACTTTACAAAGTCACAAAAAAAATACCAATTGACAACAATAAATATTTCAATCCACAAAACAAATCACAGACAACATTCGCGACGTAAAAGTGAGACCAATCGATTTGACATTTACATAACAATCAATAAATATTCCAATCCTTTTTAACTGGCACTATTTGTATGGGAAAACGTTTTTTCTTTTATTTAATTCTTTCGTCAATTTTTCAATGTTTTTAATACTTTCCCGACCAAGACACGACATTATTTTATATATTATATAGATTTATGGAGCTTGATTTAAATTTCTGAACGCACGCATAAATATTTTAGAACCAATAAATCAGCCTGGCGCAACTCAAAGTAAAAAAACGACTCTATGAATCGGAAGCTAATTTGGTACAAATTCTGATTGTTTTCGCTTCCATTTCATACATATTAGAATTACGCTATTTGTATGGCACATCCGTCTCTTAAAACGTAGTGGTTACATTCTCTTTGCAATAAATATTTAAATCCACAAAACTGTTTTCAAAACAAATCACAGCCAACTTTCAAGACGTAAAAATGAGACCAATAGAGTTAACATTTGTTTTTAATCTATGACATTTGTTCTATAATGAGCTTAATATACATTTCTGAACGCACGCATACATTTGGCGTACGCACGTACGACAATGTCACATTTGACAGCTACGACAACCACGAACATTTTGTATGGGAAACTGTTTTTCTTTTATTTTAATTTTTTCGAGAATTTTCCAATGTTTTTAAGAGTTATTCTGCTATTCGGGACGGAAACAAATCCAACAAATCAAAAACCATGGCAATCGGTCCAGCCGTTCTCGAGTTATAAGTGTTGTAACAAACACGACTTTCTTTTATATATATAGATTTATCGATTCGGTTTGGTGTCTAAATATAAATCTCTACATGCCGTTACAAAATTATAAAATTCTAGCTATATAATTTTGTTTATATTTGATGAAAAAGAATTGATTATAGACACATAACTCCGAGGTCGCGGGTTCGATCCCCGCACAAGACAAACATTTTTGTGTGCATGAACATGTCTGTTTGTCTTGGTCTGGGCGTTGTCTCTGTATTATAAGTATATATTTACAAAAAAAAAAATGTATTTAAATTTTATACCAGTTATCTAGTACCCATAGTACAAGCTTTTCGCTTAATTTGGGACTAGGTGGCGCTGTGTAAATTGTCCAGGAATATTTATTATTATTGTTTATTTATTTGTTTGTTTGTAACATAGAATATTATTTTACGCAGATTTCATAAAATCTACGGTTTCATAAAAAAGCAATTGCGCAGGTGAAAACAAAACGTAAAGAACAATTAATCTGTTTTTGGTGATTTTAGAGTTCATTTCTTGATAGGTTGTTCAAATATTGATACTGAAACGAACCTGTAAATAGTGTAGATGTTACCTACAATTTTTTTTTATAAAAAGCTAAACATATACTTATTTAATCTGTAATAGAAATCTCTGCTTGTTGAATTTTTACATAAAGTAGACCAACCAAAAAGTTAAATTTTTCTCCATTTTCAACAAATGTTCAAAGATAACTAGGACATGTCGAGCCCGACTGGGGAAGTACTTCAAAGAAAACGTACACACAGTGCATTTGTAGTTTTTCTGTGCCGTATACGAACATTCTATGCAATTTTTCGTAAGTGTTTCTTATCTTTAAACGGAAAATATTAAATTGATGCATTAACCCTAGAACCACAACATAGGGTCATGGGTGACCCCAACCACAAATGTTTTTATTTTAATTTAGCGAGTTTTGCACTTAGAACACTGTGCGTCTAGGTACCTTCCATAATTGGTAAACAGTGGCCCGTGACGCATCGCGGGGTGCGCACGCTCAATAAGTGCGGAGATATTACAGTTTGGGGTCGCCCGCGACCCGTGTTGTGGTTATCGAAAATTTTTTTTCGTAATTAACTGTTGTGTGATTTCACATTTATTTCACGAATAGTGTTTCATTATGGCCTCAACGTCATGTGCCCTTAGAAGTAATGAGATAGAGACACTTTTGGATGAATATGAAGATGAAACCTCCAGTTCTTCGGGCGACGATGGATCTGAATCTGCAGAAGTTGACCATATATCCGAACACTCTGACGAAGGTGATATGTTTGATGTTGAATCTGGAGCAGATGATGATAATGATGATGATGTTCTTCTGTCTGATTTCTGTATGGGCAAAAATGGTTATACTTCGCGAAAAACACAGTCCACTGTTCCTCAAAACATCACATTAGCATCACATTTTCCGAAGAAAAACAAATGTGTTGTCCTGATTTCTACAATGCACAACAGCGGTGAAATTGACCCTAATACACAAAATCCTGCAATAATATTAGATTATAAAGCCACGAAGGGCGACGTTGACACGTTTGACCAATTAAGTCATTCTAAGACAACAGCTAGAAAACACTTAGGTGGCCGCTGAGATTTTTTACGGCATGCTTGATGCTGGCGGTATAAATTCATACGTGATACTCAAGGCAAACGTTCGCAACAGTAAACTGAAAAGAAATAGCTTTCTAAGAAATCTAAGCCTTCAACTAGTACAGCCTTACGTGAAACGCCGCCTTGATGAGGTCAATAATTTGCCCCAATCTCTTAGAGTGATAATGCTTCATGTTTTGGGGGTAGATGAAGAAAACAGTGCTCAGATAGCTCAAGCTCGATCAACTTCAAGTTCCCGCTGCTATTTATGCCCTAGAGCCAAAGACAGAAAGGGAATAGAGAAATGTGTCAAGTGCTCCAAAAAAATATGTGTACAACATAGGTTACCTATTTGTTCCCAATATGTCTAGATTTTAAAATTTTTACTACTTTTATTTTTAAGTATTTCATTCATTAACATCCAAAAAAACTTTCAATAAGTGTTAGAAGTTATTAAAGTTTGATATTGTGTAACTAATCATGTTTTTCTTTGGGGTCACCCATAACCCATGTTGTGGTTCATTGTACAAAATTTGGGTGTTGTAGTTGTAGGGTTAAAATAACCTGATTTGCACATCAAATTAATCTGATAGCACATCAAATCCTGTATTTGATGTGGAATAAGTATTTTTTGATGTGCAAAATCATTAGGTTAGGTTACCAATATTTTTGTTTTTGGGCCCACCACACATTCCCACCACTCTGCCGTGTCATGCGTAAGTCACGTAAGTTGAGATACGTTAATTACGCTTAACAGCGCTTATTAGTCTTTTATAATGTTCCTACCTGAAGAAAAATACAGATTTTAATTTAATGCATTTTTTCATTAAAAACATCGATAGTCGTTACTAACGTATTTACGTTTTTTGAGAGCATTTGTAAAGGATATCTGCGGTATTTCAGTTCCGTTTGGTAGGTCATACAAGTTTACAACGCGTAGTGCAGGTAATATTTGGTCTATCTCCGGTATCTCAGTATAGTCATCAAATATAAAGAAACTCAATATAATAAAAAAAAAATATAGACTGATCTGTTAGGACCAATGTGAAGTATTAATACGCAATATATATTTGGGGTGTAAGCGGTTCATCAGCATCTTTAAACCAAAGTCAACTTCACCTGCACCCTGCTGACTGACAAACCAGCTTCTGGCGAAAAGAGAGGTAGATATTTTAAGCTACCCGACTGGGGAAGTACCTCCACCTCACAGAATACCGCAGCCATGTAACAATACACTTGAGGGTTGTTGTGTCCCTGCGAGTGAGTGAGGTGATCAGAACAAAAGAAAGGAAGGAGTATACGCTGGCAACGGATCGGCGAACCCTTGGTATTGCTGATGGGCGGTGGTGATTGCTTTCCATCAGGTGACCTCCTTGCTCGTTTGCCTACCTCTCATATAAAAAAAAGAGATAATTTCATTGAAAATGTGTATTTCTTAAGCCCACCCTAATGATGTTCCACGTTGATATTCCTTTCAAAGTCCCAAATCTTTTTCAGAGCATATTTACCGCAAGTAAAGATACAGGATATATGCATTACATAGTTTTAGACAGTTTATAGAACATGACATGCACAACTAACGTATTTATAGATACCTACGCATCTTCGTGTTACACTAAATTGTATGAAAACTTAGGAGTCAAAATTGAAGAAACAGTGATTATTTCATTCTGGTACTTCGTAATTTAATAAAATTGAAAACATAGTCTCACAATAACATGTTTATCCTACAAATTCAATTTCAAAGTCATAACTTAAATATCAAACGAGTAATGAGATGTGGTTTTCCGAAAACTTTGAAAGCGTTTTTCTCAAAACGTTGTTTTTTGAGATACGTGATATACGCGGGACACGGCAGCACTGTGTTTCCTGTGTAGCCATGATTGACAGCGACGACCGCCAAAACAGGCAATGAACAGTGAAGTCCATTGCAGTCCTTGGGGTAAAACTACGGCTACCTTGGAACTCACAACGAATTTAATCAGAAGAAGTTAGTAGGTTAGCAATATATTTAGTTGATGTTACGTTAAATAGTTTTGTTAGTCTTTTTAAACTGACCGTTTGGCAGATTGGTGATGGATAAGATGCTATCGAAATACTTCGAATTACGATAAGGCTACGTTCTACGGTTCAAAATACATAATCAATTGTTATTTTGTGTAAACTACGTAATATTTTACAGATAAAAATAATAACAATAGGTAGATAAAATAAATGTCTGACGCAAATAAGATTACAAGAAGGCATATTTATCTAGTACATGAGAAATTTAATATGATGTTATATGTCTTATTGCTATCGGCTTTACCGGCAGTGAACATAGCTTAATGTTGAATGTAAATATTATGAATACGAGAAAATGTGTGTGTTCACGTCGGTATTGAACAACGAATGTTTCTTTTCACAGAGTCAGTTTGAAGGTCGGTAAATGACCAAAAAAATAGTGACAAAAGTATAATCAAGTAATATAATCAAGTAAAGTGTAATAGTTGTACTTTTTTTTGTAACGGGACAGGGGCCCTCTACATATTCCCACTTCTCTGTCTCCTGTGTAGCAAGGATTAACAGCGGCGACCGCCAAAAAAGGCAACGAACAATGAAGTCTACTGCAGTCTCGGAGTTAAACTACGGCTGCCTTGGAACTCAGAACGAATTTAATCAAAAGAAATTAGTAGGAGTAGGAAGCTTTTGCAAATTGACTTTCCCCCCTCTTGGTAAAGTGACAGACAGCTATACCTATGGCAAATATTAAAAGCCTAAAGAGATGACTAGTCAAGTAAAAGCCGAACACCACGGATTTTAAATATATATAATATAATATATAAACTATACTATAATAATAATAATTATTGGCCGTGTGGTTTCCGGCAGACTAGAATAGAAACACTCCAGGCAATTTGATCTACACTACTTTGCGTGCTTCCGCCACCAATTAGTTGATTCGCCGAGACGACCACAGCAGCTGGAGCAGAGACGACCAAAGCAGCCACGGCAGTCGCATGTAACTACTAACGGTAGTGGGTGGGTGCCGGCCGGCAGTAGTTTGCATGAACTAATTGGTGGCGGAAGCACGCAAAGTAGTGTAGATCAAATTGCCTGTAAATTTGACTTCCGCAAAATAACACCTGAATCAATTAACTATCTAGAAACACTCCGTTCTTCCCTGTGTGTGTGTTTAGCTTAACTAGTAGGAACACTGGAGTTTTACCAGATTGGCTGAAAATGTCAACCGCACGAAGACCGTTACACTTCTAGTATAAGATGATCTAGAGTAGTTACGAGACAGGTAGCGCTACGCGGGTTCCTTTTATGCTGGTAATGTTTCGCATTATACGCGGTATGGCTAAACATTATGTGACCAGCCGCCCTTCACAAATAGGTCTCTGCTTTAGGCAAATATACGTACTGACATAAGTTAGGTCATTTACGCGTCATTTAATAATATCAATTCCACACATTTAAATTCTATTCTACATACCATTTTGATGACCGAAAGCCGCTTAACTCTAGGATCAGCTGAGGAAGTGTCAATATAGTTTTAACAACTTTCAAAGGTTAATTAAAATTAATATTGTAAGGGCAACCTATATATCAATTTGCTTAATTTAGTCAGCAAATTGCATTTATTTATCAACTAGGGTTGCCCACGGCTTTGCTCGCGTGTCTCCCAATCTGTTCTAGGAATTTTCAATAATCAACAACAACATTCTAGGTTATGATTCAAGAATCTCTTTGCCAAATTTCAAGTTCCTGGCCAGCATCATCAGTAACAGACCGTACATTTACTAGTCAGTGCTTTTTTTTATGTATTTTTGATTTTGTTATGCATATTTATTTTGTTTAAAAATTCTGGTAGAAACACAAACACTATCTGTTTACCTTGATAATGCCTTAGCGGCGAAACCGGTCGGTAATATTAAATATAATAACGTGGAATAGTACAAGTGCTTTATTATAACATTATTTGTTTAAAAACTTTATTAACTACAAAATATAGGGTAAAAAAGGCGGGCGCTATTAGCATTTTCTACCAGTCAACCTTTGGGATTAACAGAAAATCACGAGTGCGGTTCTGAAGAAGCAAATAAATGCAAATTTAAGTAATAAAATAAAACAATTCAACTAATAAAGTGATATTTATAATTACTATTATTCAATTAACATATTACTTATTCAATTTGTTTCAACCGAGACACCACTTATCAATATAGCTTTGTACGGATTAATATTTATGACTCCACTTCAAGTAGGTACTTCAAAGTTTGTTTAACTGGTGACGTCTTTTTGTTAATTCGATAAGCACCTTTATCCAATGAGGATTATACTAGAGACAGGTACACTCGTAAATATTCTGACGTTCATTGACACTCCAGTGAGGCGAAGAAAAGAGCGGATTTTGGCGCATGCATATTTAACGTAACATAACATGCGGAGTAGAGCAAGGGTGAAATGAAAAAATAATTTCCCGAAGCTGTTAGGTGAATAACAATGTTAATTTACAAATACGAGTCGAATAGGTTTTGGAACGTGGCAGCCCTAGCTGAAGCTCTTTATTTGGTCCTTCGTAATTCACAATTACAAAATTTATTTCACGATAGTGTTGAGAATCTGATCAATGTGTATAGAAATAAGTTTTCATTGCAGACAAGCAATTATGAATTCTACACGAGGATAAAGTTCGCCAGACCCGTTGAGGGCCATTATAACTTTTGGTTTGTATAAAAAACTTTTTCGTTTTATGAGTGGAGTGGAAGGACTATCCAAATTGATAATAACCATAAAATTATTATGAAAAGTTCAAGGACTTAAAGTGTATTTTTTACGTCAAAAAAGATTGTTTTGTTGTCTATAGTGCGTTAATCATCATTCTCAAGTTTTTAGTAATTGCAGTATGGATTTTCACTACTGAATATCTCTTTCGAAATAAGTTACTATACTGAAATATTTTTAACCGACTCCAAAAAAGGAGTTCTCAATTCGGCTGTAATTTTTTTTTAATGTTGGTTACTTAATTACTCCGTGATTTATAAACTGATTTGAAAAAAACTGTTTTTATTTGAAAGAGATAATTCTTCCAGATTGGTCCCATATTTTTTCATCATCATCATCATAATCAGCCCGTATCTACATACCTAAATATAGAGTAATGTTTGGAGTCGGTTTTTTTTTGTTAAAATTATTTAAAGAACGATTGTTGTCGATTGACACTGTACAACAGTTCGCACTTGCCATTGTTGGTTCTACTTATGTTCCCTCTATTACGTGGTTTTCATGGATGTTACATTTATTTTCGACGTAAATTGGCTCTCACAGGGCTTTGTGGCATCGGCTTTAAATTTCTCATTATAAGAATGAAATGTTGTTTTTTTGGGCTTTTTTATAGCAGTATTATGGGCAATCCGTTACCATTTTTATTTATTCAAGAAAGTTGGCAGTTATCCTTGAGCCGTAAGCACATTTAGTTATTAAGTAGAGATCATCGCTTGCGCAAAATTGAATTTATAAATAGTAACATTTTACTTAGCCTTTCATAAAGGAAAACAATTATTGAAATGGAGTCGTGAAGTGTAGATATAATAACTAGCTTCCACCTGCGGCTTCACCCGTGTGAATGTCGGTAATCGCGCAAAGTTTAGGCTGTTCCTCGGGAACATTTCATTTCTTCGGGATAAAAAGCATATTATTATTTATTCTGAACTTCTAATGTGATGTATGCAAAATTTCATGGTAATCGTTAGTTATGGTGTGAACAAACAAACGAAATTCCCTTTACCATTTATAACATTAGTAAGGATGTAATGTAAGATAACTTTGCTAAACTTTACCGTGGTTTACCAAATAACCAAGTTAACGAAAGTTCTTTTCTCAAACGATCAATTTTGTTGAGCACATTTTCGCCCCGCGTAGAAACCTCTGCCTTTGCTATTATGTATTCCTCAGATCTTCTTCATTGGTGGAGAAAAAAGTAAAAGGGCATAACTTTGTTAGAGGCGTATCTCGCAAAAAATATATATAAAATCCGAGTGTAATTAAAACTGTTGTTTGAGTACCTACATAAAAAGATTTGCAGCAACTCATATGGATAACAATATGGACATATGCTTGTTTCGTTTTGGACACATATCAACTATGGTAGATTTTAATTCGGCGTCAACCTACAATCATCCCACTGCTGGGATACGGGTCTCCCCTAAATCGAATGGGTTTAGACTTAGATTAGATCATGCCTACTCCATCACACATGCCACTGTTTTAGCTTAACGACTGTCGTCTAAAAACAACAATCGGGACCGACGGCTTAACGTGCCCTTCGAAGCACGGAGAATTGCGAGATAAATAAACCCATCCATAGACAGGCAGCGGTCGACGTTGCTTTTAGCCTTATACTACGAGCTTTTCATTTTCAGATCAGATTTTAATTATAAAAATTTAATTACCGGATAACATGTTTGCAGTCACTGTGTCGTTAGTATAAAAACATAATTTGGAAACACCAAAGAGTGCTTTCAAAGGTCGTGCGCCGCTGTGGGAATGTCCTCGGCCGGAGCGGGCTGCGTCCTTATGTCTGCAGAATATTTAATGCCCTTCATCCACCTTGTCTGTGCCCTCGTTACATCTACTCACTGATAAGGATAAAATAACTCTACATCTACTTGTTCAAATAATATTGACAGCAAATGTGATTTAATCGCCTATTAAAGTTTTAACTACTGCTACTGAAAAAAACGTTTTATACAATTGACGAATTCTTAAATTATTTAAAAAATAGTAAACTGAGGTTTTGTCGATGCATGGAGTAATTCGTTAAAATTGAGACTCTAAATATTTGCATAAGCAACTTTACTTTAAAGATCCAACCGCATTTATTGTGAATTTATTTTGAATTATTTATTATGAACTATTATGAAGTCTTTAATTTCTATAAAAGTACCCACCCTATTTATTGCAAATAAATCATTTGCAATAAATAGTATTTGTATTTAAATTAGTAGGTATGTTGGAACTGAGCGGGTAGTATAGCTGTTTTAGTTTTTTTATTCAATACTCAAAATCTTTATTGCATTCCATATGTAGTACATAGTTATAAAGATGTTTTATACAATATACAGATTATTACATACATTATGAACCCTGTTGAGCATTGCAAAGATGTGTTAGCGGTTTTTGAGGTACGGCAGGTGGATTTAGTCCTTTCTCTGTTTATTAATTTATTTTTATTATTTGTCGATGATAATTACCACCTATGTGTCAAAAATGTGTATATAAAAAAAATACATTTATAAAATAATTATATTTATAAGTACTTATTTCTACTATATTATTACTACTTAGGAGTCTTCAAGAAAATAGCTTATATTTCCCTAAAAAGCTGGCAACGGGTCAGTGACCTTTTGGTGTTACTGATGTCCTTGGGTAATGGCGATTGCTTATCATCAGGTGACTCACATGCTCGTTTGCCCCCCTCTTCTATAAAAAAAATACATACTTACACCCCGTCTTTGTCATCATCAGTGATCAGTGCAGGTAGAGCTATTTTGGTTCATTGACCGCAAACATTGGTATTAATATGGGCATGTCTCCGAAATTTGCTAACAATACCGGGATTTAAATAAATAAAATCTTATTTGCCAACCAACTCCACGAAGGAGTAACAGTTCCAATGGAAGATGGTCTCGCGTAATCAAGAGACAGAGAACACTCCGCGGCTTTCTTAAATTGGTGTAACGCTCTACCTACGTAGATACCTACGTAGGCAGTTGACTGCAAAATTTATACGAATACGTACTTATTTATTGAATGCCAACAAACAAACAAACAAGTGATGCTCAAGCATTCGTGGGCAGTCATTTATATTTTCATACAAACGAAATGAGCAGGGTTTTAAAAGAATTCTATCTCTGGTACTACACAATGTGTGCGTTACCTTCGTTGGGAAAAGATTTTAACATTTCTATTTGAAATGTGGCTAACGAAGGGATTATTCCAACTTGCTCCATTTAACCTTTACACCCTAATTATACCTGGATTAAGGTCATCAGAAGGATCTCCGCGCTACTTCTATGACAGGATTTTTACGGGGGCCCATCACACATTCCCACCACTGTGTCTCCTATGTAGCCAGGATTAACAGCGACGACCGCCAAAAAAGGCAATGAACAGTAAAGTCCATTGCAGCTTCGGGGTTAAACTATGGCTACCTTGGAATTCACAACGAATTTAATCAGAAGAAATTAGTAGAAGTAAGAAATGCAGAAATTCTATGACAGTATGTTGACTGTTTTTCCAACGTTGCTTAAAGAATCGAACTTACAGAGCGATATTCACACTACTGATCACAAAAATTTCAGACTCCATAACAAGCTCATATTTAATGCATTATTTCAGTCAATTTATAAATTATCCATCATTGAACTTTCGAGTCGAAGAAAATTTGGTGTAAGTAGCTGATAATTTTAAAACGTTTTTGTCGAATCGAGTAGCATGACACAAGTTTTCGCAAGTCAATTTCTTAACGAGCTAATCCGAACTTGGAAAGGATTAAACACCTGTGTATTATTTAAATATGTTTTCTCTACATATTAATTGTAGGATTTTTGATGTGATAGGATGGAAATCAATTTTTCGTCTGGTAATCCCTTGTTATCTGACAGATTATTTAGAATTTTAGACCAAGGCAAAAACGTACGATGTATCAGAATAGCAGATTTTGAGTACATAATACCGGTTTGTATTCAGGCACCTCTACCGCCTACCACTATAGCGTTCAATTTATCTATAGATTTTGACATTAATTGCTCATAATTTCATGAATAGCATTGATTACAGGCTTTTATTGTCTCAAATGTAATTTAAGACGTGTAAGCTATAAGATTTATAAGATTAGTGTAAAAACATCAAGTAAAGTATTCATGATAGATCTTCCAGTACACGCTGCGTATAAAATACAGGCATCAAAAGATAATTAGATTGTAATATAAAATTATTTTTTTGTTATGACATATAGTATACATAATATTCTATTTAAACTACTTGCTAATAATTAATATTGTACAATTATAATAAAAACTAAATATGTATATCTATATATACAAACAAAACGGAAATAACAAAACCTAACTACAAGTAATAAAATATAGTGGGTAATAAATGGTGTCAAAAAATTCTTCCACATCGCCGTCAAAGGGTAAAGTGGCCAGAAGATTGTGTTAAGATTAATTACTACACAAATAAAAGAAATGCAGCGATAGCTGTGATCATGTTAGAAAAATCACGTCGCTCCACTATGCAGTTCGCCTGCATGCAACACTAACGACACATAATTTACAATTAATCATTTAAAAAACTAGAAACGAATCAAGTTTCACAACTTTTTTCTAAAATTTTCCAAATCTCTACACGCAAATATGCTAGTGATACTGGTTTTACACATGAAAGGTGATTGTTGCCAAGGTCCAACAAGGGCCTCAAAATTAATTGTTTATGCGCAATGAAGAGTATAATAAGGTGGCAAATAAGTACACGGCCCACCTGATGGTAATTACAATTAGCTACCGCAGACTTTGGATGTGTGCAACACCATGGGCATCACGCGCGTTATCTATAGCAGGTATAAGCGTATAAGTAAGGAATTCATTCCTTCCCTAGCAATGGCGAGCAGTGTGCTTGTAGAAGGAAGCCATTGGCATCATATAAATAATTCCTCAGAACATAGCTATTATACAATCTAATATATAATTATTATACAATCGGTAGAGCGCAAAAAGGAAGGCAGTCTCTTCTCCGACTTCAAGGCTCATACTGTTTTCTCTAAAGTCCACAAGGGTTAAATCTTCTATGTAATTTTGTATGTCTTGCGTTTTATTACAATTATAAGTATAAAAGGAACATTTCCCAGGTTCATGAACAAACATTTATAAATTTTTTCTTCCACATACAGACAATATGTTAAGTTTTGAATTCGATAGAGATATGGGATCCTTTATGATACACGGAACCCTGTTCGGCATCGCGTGTTACGTTAACGCACAGTTAACGCTTGGAAGTATGTTTAAGGCGCGTGTGATTTATTTTCTTCCACATGCTCATATACGCATATATTTCCTTTCTGTTTGCAAAATAATTAACTCGCGTTTTAATAATGTTAACACGAACACTGGAATCGTTTATTGGAAGTGTATATTTTTTACCTAGTAATCTACTTTTTCACCACCATAATAGGGCCAGACCACGTGGTAGATCACCAATAAGATGGACGGACCAGAGGCCCTACCGCCTAAGCTTAAGCCGATTCCCATAGAATTTTTTGATTGCGAAAATAAAACTTCAGCTCATTAATGGCAATTGTGTTTAGCTTAGCTGATAGAAATCCTGAAGCTCTATTTTTTTATACACCACTAAGGTGACAAACAAGCATACGGTCCGCCTGCCTGCCGTATTACCATAATCATCACTCATCGTGATTCACAATGATGACCACGACCACTCTGGAAGAGTGTACTGACTAAGAAGAATCTACATTTTAAGTACAAAGATCATATGACGTTTGACACCCCAGTTCGATTGTAACTAATTTTTACTTCTATTGCATGCGTTCATCGTTAATACTATTATAGTATTATTGATCGATTGCATGCGTCGAACTTTGGTTCATGATAATGACAAACATGATAATGACGTTTGCGTCATTATCATGTTCGGTGTAAACGTTATGATCTTACCTGTACGAGTATTGGCTATGTGCTATGTACATGGTGAGGGACAGCCTAACGATCTCAGCGCAAGCCGTGGCAAAAATATGTACCTACTAAACTGGAAAGATTGTTATCAAAACTGTTTTAGTATTTTACTGAATTGTTATTTTTTTGAAATGGGTCATGATTGTTGTTGAGTTGTGAATTGCAAAAACAACGGATTGTTCCGTTGTTTTTGCAATAGCCGGTGTAAATTCTACAGATTTCCCCATTGTTGTCCATTGTTTGTTTTTGGCAAGCTTATTTTTGGTATTAATATCGGATAATAAAGCACTTGCCACTCTTATTATACACACAGTTACAATTTACACGACACGTAGTGACGACACGAGCATCATTGATCTGTAATAAAAACATGAGCTACTTAGGGAGTAGGTACTGTCCCCATGATCCTCCATCCGTCCATGGACAAAATATCTTAGAGTTGTACATACTCTATGAAATAGTCATCAACCCATATTCATTACATATTATGAATATGGGTTGCTGGCATACGGGTCTCCTTTCAATCGAAGAGGTTTAGAATGTACCCCACCACGCTGTTCTACAACTAGTGCACAGATTATTACATACATGTAATATGATATAGATAAAAAAAACGGAAGACGCGTCTATGTTGTCACAAGGCCCAGATGGCAGCATAAAGAATTTCATATCGTTGCTTCTTTCACGTAGACCTCTTGCAAAGGTATATAAGTATTTTCTGATTTCCGTAGACTACAAGCCCTATAGTTGTCTGAATTCTATTAACCCCTTGCATGTCGACTTAACACGTTTAGGGTCGATATAGACCACATTGGGAATCAAAGTGTTAGACTGACCCACGCAAAGACACCAACGAGCTATTCAATACACAAAATACCCAATTATAACTTAATTAAGTGCTAACCGTAAACATATCACATTAGCGTCGTCCTCACACACACCCTAAAATAGGCTGTAAAACCAAATACCTTAAAAAACGCCGAAAATACACACCTAAAATGGCAGCAACTCTTTATTACGCACGAATGTCGTCATGCCACATACAAGGCTTGTGGAGGCAATCATTATGAAAAATGTATTTTTTTTAGCAGCGGTAGCTCGCATTTGACGTCAAACGTTCTCGCCGATAGGTATTAGCGTTTCATATTAATGCTAAACTGAAAAGTGTCTTTGCTGAATGTCGCTCGTTCTCTTACATATATTTAATGTGGCGATAAAGGTCACGGTGATTTGAATAATGCCACAGCTGAAGTAATTTGTAACCAAATATGTTCAGTGAAAGAAATATGGTGATTATGGTTGTGACGGATTCACACCTCTTTAAAATTGCTTCCATAGATTTCCTTCCATTAAAAAAAAAAAAACGAATGACACCAAAATCGGGGATACAGTTTGGTGTTGCAGCTACATATCTATCGTCTCCATTCAAAATTCACCACTGGATAGATGAAGGATTAAAGAATTTATTAAGCTAAGTAAGGACTATCGTGTGTATATAATATCGCATGATAGGGAGGACGAAGCGCTGCCATTTTGAGATAATTTTAGATAATAACGTATTTACATACAACACACAGCCGTGTCCATGACACAGCCCCACCCTATTCTTTTTTTTTAAATAAACGTACCTAATAGTGCCTAATTCTATCGAAGATACGAGCATTGGAACACTATATAGACTTACAGCGCACTAGTGATACGCGACTCTGAATAATACGAAACAAACCGTTCGGCCCTAATCGAATCCCACCGAAATTTCTGAATTCGAGCCGCTTGTGAATAATATTTATTATATTGTGAATATTATTATAATTTGTGGCCCTTTGAAGTTTATGAAATGATTATTTACGAGTATATTGCGGCTGGCTCTAATACATAGTTTAAAAGTTTGTCGACGTTTGGGGTAACGTAACCGTCTTAGGTTACTAGCGAAACCTCTAGTTCAGGCAGTAAAACACCAGGGTCCCTGTATCAAAATTTTATTTTCGGTTACACATTTCCTTTTGATTCCTCCCCAACCCGTTTGGCCAGCGTGGGGAGTGTAGGCCAAATCCTCCTTCCGTCTAGGACGGACGAGAGAGGGTCGTGCTCCTGTAGTGGAGACTAAAATGGACCTGATGATGATTTCCTTTTGATTATGCTCTTTCCTCCATCCTTAAATATATCTTTGATTAAAAGTATTCTGTGTGTAGCTCTATCTTCGTGTTTTAACTTCTAGTGTGCTTCTAGTGAGTCTTATTAAGCGTTCCAAAGATTAAAAAAATTCAATTGACTACATATTGAGTTTTATTTATAGATATAGACTTTGTATATAATACATAGAAAACACCCAGACCAAGACAAACAGATATGTTCATGCTCACAAATATTTGTTTTATGCGGTGTAGGGGAATCGAACCCGCAGCCTCGGAGTCAAAGTGGCTATTGCTAACAATTTGACCACCGAGCTCGTCGAAAGATATATTATTATCAGACCTTGATATTATCCATATCCAATTGCTATTATACAATCCATGATAATATTAGGAGTCGAAAATCGTTTTGAGATTTTACCAATTGATTTTATAAATAACCTAACTACAAAATATATTCATGTTTGATGTTCAATGAGACGCAAAATAGGCACAAGTGAAATGTAGAGTGAAATATACCTAATGGAATCGTAGCTGATATTATCAACTGTAATGCAAGATTTGTTATTTGTACATTGCGATAAATTTTATGGCTCGGTGTAACGACACGTCGCAAATGCGTCAGCTAGTGTGTAGCATGTTTACACGAATTTTATGGCTGTAATTAGTTGTCGCTGGCAGCGGCGGGCGGCGCGGCGAGCGAGGGCGGGCGGCGCGAGATGACGCCGCGCCGCGTTCCTCGTAAACCCAACCAAGTTCATGGAGCCCGGCATGACCGCCATCGGGGCGCCCACCCGACTTTCCAGTGTTTTATAATAACACCCGCACATTTTTCACGCGATTGCGTCAATGGTCAAGCGAAATTTGCGTCCGAGCGACTATTTATAGAACGCCTGGCAGAAAGTATACTCATCGTCTCTATTTTAGAAAAGTGAAGGAAGGTAAATAACATAGTATCCACAGAAGTACTCGATTGATGCGCACTGTTTTGTTTGCGTGGCAAAGTACGGATTCGAAGCGCCGTCTATTTTCAGTGCGCACTGAGGTTAAACGAATATTTATAATCGGATTCGTCACTCGAATCGAAGCTATGTTTTGTTAAAGCTAAGTTAAGATCGAGTGTTTGGAATGAAATATTTACATAAGATTATTTTAGGTACACTGGACGGGCGTCACTCTCTTTCGGCATATGAGAGCAATTACTCGTATTTTCGATGAAATGACGCATGACCCGAATGTTTTTTCATGAAAGACAAATTGGAAGACCTTCACAACCTATCGACAGTTATAAATAACATGGAAATTCCTTACTGCCTTTTGAAAGAAATGAACTAGTAGGTACTGTTTCTCATAATTAACAAACCAGTCAGTGCCAGCCTACGCAGAAAGTTATATTAGGCATATTTCTTTGTGACACAGCCTCCGCGTATTTTGGGGTATTATTGACAAAGTTTGTATAAAAGAAACACGTGCCTACTGAGTCTCTTTTTCTGCCGAAAACGGGTGTGCTAAAATTATTATCGCTCAGTCAGAGGCGTTCCCGTCACACCGTAATCACTCCCCGTTTCAAATGTTTCTCGAGAGAGATGTAATGGTTGTGCCTTAGAATATACATATTTAAGAAAATCATTTTTACATTTTGACATTTTATGGTGTATGGCGTGCAATAAATAACATTATGTAAAATTGCATCATGTTCAGCATCGCCCAGAAACCTTTTGTCCGGAGCTCTAATCCAATGTAAGAAAGGCTTTAAGTATGTGGAAATTTCATTATTTATAACTTTTACCTATCAGTTCATTCAAGCTCTCCATTAAATTAGCAATCAAACTATGTATTTCGTTTTCTTTCTTCGAATATTACGTCAAAGATAATGTTCTCCCACCTTTCATCATCATCAGGTCAGGTCATTTTTAGTCTCCACTACAGGAGCACGACCCTCTCTCGTCCGTCACAGACAGGAGGATTTGGCCTACACTCCCCACGCTGGCCAGACGGGTTGGGGAGGCCTGATCGATGTTTTACAATGTATTTCCCTTAGTCGCCTTGTACGAAATCCACGGGAAGAGATGGAGCGATTCTATTCTAGTCTGCCGGAAACCACACGGCTAACCTTTAACATCTTGAATCCAAAAATTCCAGAAGGTATTAAGATATTAAAAATATCGACCTAATGCCTAGAAACAAGCAACCCATTAACGAATTGTTCGACGGAAGATAAGATAAGTCTAACATGAAATCGACATGAATGATTCAGTTGTTTCAGTCAGTTTGTTTATCGGGCTATTTACAAATTACTAAAATATAATGAAGTTGTAGTAAAAACTCCAAATACAAATATAATTCATCCAAATGCCACCATACACGTCAGATTTTACAACTGAACGTAACAAGTTTGACCTTAATGCGGCTGTTGTGCTGTTGGCAATTTAGGGGTTCAATTCTTAATGCAAGTCGAGCATGAGCTACATTTTAAACAGCAGTGATGTTAATACATTTCAGAGGCAAATAAACCTACCGTTCCCTTAATGTAAAACGGTTACTGTAGCCGTATAATGCAACACGATGAGCATCGCTAGCAATGCCAGCTATAAGCATATATATACTACCCTGGTGCTCGAACAGCACCTTATCAGGAACTTCTGTGATGCCACATATATATGCCATAGCACAGAATAAGTAGTACAAGCACAGAAATTGCACTTAATAAATTCGATAGAGAAATAGCGAATTTTAATTTCAAATCGCACAGTGCTGCGTACTGTGCTCTGCCTACAGAAAGATCGGCTATATTTAGGTAAACAAACGAGTAATTGTTTGTTTACCTCAACATAGCCGATCTTTCTCCGCGGTAAATCCGTCCTTTTCTCGCTAAAATAGGGTTCGCTCCTTGCGTAACTAATAAACCTACCGAGCGGCCACTCAAGTGGACTTAATATTTTTTACTACTAATGTGGCTGTGCATTGGTACTGTGCAATTTAATAAGCACGTAAATGTTTAAAATAATTTGATATAACAAATTTGATAAAAAACAGATAGGTTTATAATTTAACTTCATTATTCATTAGATCTTTTAGCTATTTCAATAACTTTAAATGCAATTCGTCTTGTTCAAACGAACGACGACACAAACTTTACGCTTTTACGTTGAGCGAGTGACGACCGATCGCTTAGACCCGTCGACGGGCGCACACGTCTTTTCATACCTAAAATGCAGAGTTAAACGCAGAGACACAACAATTCTTTATAGGATTATTATTTGAGCGCCGTTCTATGTAAAGAATTTCCCCAGTCAGGCTGCCCTGCAAAGTGATCGTGAAATATCACTTTACCTAACCCTCTTTCGACATTACCTCGTTCGCAGATAGCTTACTTACCATTTTACCTTTTCTTATCCTCGTAACTTTGCCTCGAGTGCGTGGCATTGTTACATTTCTAATCAGATTATGAAAAAGTTAAAGAAAATGTTTAATAATATTTTGGGATGGTCTTCACCTCGAATTTCAGATCGAGTCTTGAGATTGTAATACGTGATTGTCGTTTTCAACCACTATACCACTACCTCTTAATACTGTGACTATACAGTGCTTCAGCCAGTCGATTCTCCCCCGTAAACACGATACCGAGATAAAAAGAATTTTGTGTCATTCCCGGTCGTATTTATATACGGTTGGATGGATTTGGATGAAATTTACAATACAATTCCTCCGAATCCGCCCAACCGTTTACGCGTCAAAGAACCATACCAAAAACCTATAGGTACATCCTTTTGTAGTTGTCGGTTTTTGGTACTTCTATTAATAGTCACAAACGTTTACGTCTATTAAAAGGATAGCATTAGTACGCCATGGAAGGACGAATTCTGTGGGTACCATCTCTATTTGATTATTTAGTTAATCGGTAGCTATAAACGACAACGACATGTCTGTGATTTCGTTATTCTTTTTTTTTACCTTTATTTTGCGGCAACATAAGTACATATATTATTTCTTTTACATAAATTGCCCCATCTTTAAACGTTCATTGCTTTTACGTGAATCTCAATTAATAATTTTCGCAATTTCCAGGAATTTTCGTCATTGTTTGGGTATTATGTGTTTGTCGATATCTGTCCGTGTAATCTTCCATATGTCACACGATGCGAATGACTCTTCGAACGGTCGTTGCCCGCTGTTTTCCCTGGCTTAAACAAAATCTCCTTCGTCATTTCACTTCAAACAAAATGTCAACAAAGAATTCCAAATATATGTTGGTTGTTAACCCCTATAAAACTTATTTCGTTACAATTCCGGGGGTAGGGTAGGACTAGTAGGGTACAACCATTACAAGCATTGTTCAAAAACTGGTAATTTGTAATGATTTTTCTAATAAGTTTTTATACATAAAAATATTGTGGGCTTGAGAAACCTCTAAACAATTCATAAAATTACTGGACAGAAGACAGGTTTCCCTCATTTTGTAGTGCTTTATGTCACAGTTATTGTTTGAATACTATCTCCATGGGATGACTTGTTTAGTGCATTTAGTAACTACTGCGACACCTGGAATGCTTATTAATTTATTTATATTAGTGTAAGAAAGAGCATTCTATCTCGATTCTATCAAGATGATTACTTCCTTGGATGTGAATATATATATCTGACTTCCTATTTATAGTATTAGTGATAGATAGTATAGATCTAAAAATAAATTGAGTATGCTACGCATCAATAATTCTCAAGTGACCAGACTATTTTACTTAACAATCTAAGTATATAAATAAAAATGACCTCAAAAAAAACGGATGGAAGTGGCTGAATGCAGAAAGCGGGGGATCGCTTTTGATGGAAATCATTGAGGAAAATGGAAATCATTCCATCAAATGCGATCCTACGCTCATCATCCTGTCTCATTACCCACTACTAAAGATTATTTTTTTAAAGAAATCGTTTGAATACAGTTTTTAATTTAGAAAAGGAAGGAGCTATTATTGCTCATGCGTTGGTACCGCAAATTTATTCAAATTTCAACAGATCCACGTCTGTCGAGCCGCTTATGGAAAATATGTACTTACAAAACCGGAAGCTTTTTAGTCACTTATATAAAGGCTTTGTTTATTCTACTGACCTAAATATTAGTCGAATAGTCAACGGCTATTAACTGATTTCAAAGTACGTAAGTCGTAGCGCCCTGCAGGCACAAGTGACAACACAATACTATGACGTTATTCAACGTCAAACAGGGAGGCAGCACGCGGCCCCTGACCTTTCATAGCTTCCTTCCACCTTCAAGCATTCCGTGCAGCCCCGACTCGTGCGTCACACACCTCCATTACCTATTTACTTATTTGTAAATATATGGCTTACATAGTGCTTTAATGACTACATACTTTGTAGAATAAAACACATGACTTTCATACGAGTTACCTAGACAATATTAGTATTTGAACTCTGCCTATATCAATTTATACTAATCAATAATCATGCAATTGGTGCTTTCTTTTCATAAGATATATTTTGTTTTGACCCCCTGGATCGTTTGCGATCGATACTTATAAATAATTATTGAGTGATATTTTTATGCATTTTGAGGCGTAACCAGCTTATATTTTTAGAGCCAAAGCGAACTTCATCTGCACGTGGTGCATCTGGCTGAAACACAACCGAGATACTGGGGTAAGAGAGATAGAGCTAGGGTAAATCTACCCCGACTGGGGAAAGTATCTTCACCTCTCAGAAAACCACAGCCAAATAACAACACCTTTATGGACTGTTGCATTCCTAGGATACTAATAAAGTAAAATTCATATTAGACTAATACAATGATATTATAAATACAATTTTGCTTATCAATTATATTTTATTTACATAAATCTGCTTTTGTTTGCTTCTTCAGAATCGCATTCGTGAGTTTCTGTTTGTCCAAAGATTGACTGGTAGAGAATGCTTTTAGCGTTAAGTCCGTCTTTTATACCCCTATAAATTTTGGGGTCAATAAAGTTTTTCAATAAAATAAATAAAAAGTAAGAGAAGTCACTAAACGTGAGGGAAAATTATGCGTTGTCAGCGGGGGTGCTAGTACGCGGGTACAGGATACTATTTATCCGCTGACAAATGTCCGTGTATTTAAAGCGTTTGTGTAATACAGTAACTGCACAATAGACTCAATGTATTGTGGTAACTGCTTCACATCAAGCGGACCGTATTATTGCTTGACTTGTATATAAAAGCTCATAGCTATAGATAAACAGTAGATAGCATACCTGTCGTTGTATTATAGCATTGTGTAATAATTTGTGATGTGTAGGTTCAAAATTTATTATTTATTAGAAATACCGATGTGTAGGTTAAATAGTACGTTTATTTTACAATCAGTTTAGTAAATACAAAAGAAACAAATGATGATGACGTTAATAATGATTCAATTCTGCTGATTTTATTATTGTCAGATGCGCCTTTCGATCGAGGTTAATGGCCGACCGATTAACACATTATGTATGACTCTATCTTTAACAATAATACCTACATATGTATACCTATAGTTGATTGTTAAAATTAAACATAGGTAGGTAATAATATGACGTAATGTCTGGGCTTATTGGAACAATAAATTTTAATACGTACGACAGTTATGTTTAGTGCCGTACAAAACGTGTAGTTTAGCTTTGGCTTTGTAAGGGCTCTCGTTTTTATTTCTTTAACTATTTACTTGCATACATATATTTATTAACAATTATAACAACAAAGTAATTATAATGACGAGCTCGGTGGCGTAGCGGTCAAAGACGCGGCTTCGACACCAACGCTCGTGGGTTCGATTCCCACACAGGACAAACATTTGTGTGCATGAACATGTCTGTTTGTCTTGGTATTTTCTATGTAACATAAGTATGTATTTACAAAAAAAAAATGTATTTACGTATGTTTATCAGTTGTCTAGTACCCATAACACAAGCTTCGCTTACTTTGGGGCTAGATGGCGCTGTGTAATTTGTGTAACAATATTTATTTTTATATAAACAAACTATAATATATTAAACTATATATATATATATATATACTCATAATTAATAAAAAAGCATTTAAAAAAGATACTTTTTTTAATAAGCTTTTAATTTTAATTACCTACGTCATTATCGTCCTCTATTCAACCCTTATTCATCCCACTGCTGGGATACGGGCCTCCCCTCAATCGAAGGGGTTTAGAGCATACTCCACCACGTTGCGGGTTGGCTGAGGCCAGTGATTTCAAGTTGCCTAAAGGCTTAACGACTACTAATGACAACAGCTGAAATCGACACGGTTTAACCTGCCCTCGGAAGCACGGGTGAGCTTGAGTTAACTAAACCTATCTATGAACAGCAACTCTATACTCTTTGATAGTCATGAATGCCTACAGAATTTATTATTATGTAGCTGCATACAATTCAAAATTGCTAGAATGAGCTGGATGAGGAAAGCCCAACATCGAAATGTATGGCGACAGACAGATACCCTCAGCATTGGGTGACAGACAATAGGCTCCAGAAGAAGAAGAAGAGTAATATAAAACCGAGTGTACTTTAGACACGACTCGACTGAAGTAAAACTTTTTTAGCTCTACTAACTTATATCTCCCTATCAATTTCCGTTCGCCGTTTCCGTAACGCTCTCGTCACGCATTCACCAGATTACGTGAAGTGGTTCACCAGAGTAAGTGAAGCGTGCGTAAAGAAGTTTTAATTCAATAATTTCAAGTTGCATCTCTATCGAAACAAATTCCTTTCCTATATTGTAACCCAAACTATAAATACGTTAACACGACATAGGTTCGTGGTGTACCTACCTACGCAAAAAATACACATACCTACATGAATAGAGTCGAGACTGATGACGTAACTGTTTCACTCACAAATCAGACATCATAAACAACTATAACTTCAATAAAATTCTTATCCAACTGATGTATTAAGTGGAAAATATAATTGGTCGGGGCATCATAAAACGCGACCTTCGTTGGTGTTTCAGTGACACTGTTTACGGGTGAACAAAAAACTTGCTTCTATCAACAAGCAATTTTTTGAAACTACTTTTTAATGCACTTTGAAATATTTATTAGTTGACTTTTGAGTAATATTGGGTGATTTTCAGCAAAATCTAACTTTCGAGAACATTGAAATCGAAAAATGTCGCAAAATCCTTTTCTTTTTGGTTTATTCTATCCGACAGTAATAAACAAAGTTACAATTACCTTAACTTCTTTGAATAAAAAATGAAGTCATTTTTATTCAAAGAATTATATTAATAAATAAATTATAGGTACTTACCAACTTATAGATATTTTAATTAATAGTTTTAAATCATGTACAGCAATGTCAACATGTATAATTCCTATCGCGTAGGTATATACGTCATAAGAATGGTATTTGTATCGTCAACATGTTTGTATTGACGTATAAAACTGTTCTGAAAATCTTAACAATTTTTTCTCATATATCTATACATATAATAAAACAGTAAAAATAATGTCTGTACATTGAATATATTTACAAAAAAACAATTGGAGGCGATGGAGATATAGTAATAGAGTAAGAATTAAAAAAAAAATGTTTGTCTGTTTGTCTGTTTGTCTGTTTGTCTGTTTGTCTGTATGTCTGTTTGTCTGTTTGTACACGCTAATCTCTGGAAGTACTGGACGGATTCGAATGAAACTTTTTTTGTTATATAGCTGTTAAGCCTGGGCAACATATAGGGTACAATTGATTTTGGAAAGTGGAACACCTGATGCAGAACCATACTGGTTCAGGTAAACTATAAGAAATATAAAAATGACGCCTTAGCAAAAGTTGTTCAATCTGATGAGCATTTTTTGTTGAGGTATAAAAATCCAAGATTTGGAACACCTGATGCAGAACCATAATGGTTCAGGTAAATTATAAGAAATATAAAAATGACGCCTTAGCAAAAGTTATTCATCCTGATGAACATTTTCTGTTGAGGCATAAAAATCTAAGATTTGGAACACCTGATGCAGAACAAAGTTAAATTTATTTGCAACATGTGTTTACAATAAATTATAGTTTAAAAAAAGTAAAAATAACACGCTATAAGAGCAAATATAACTAAAAAAGTTACTTAAAATAACATTAACAAAATCTCGAATGTATTGTAAAAAAAAAACCGCGAGGTGCTACTTTTATTCTTACCTGCTACAAGTTAGACGCAATCGTTTTATTTTATTTACAAAGGTAACGTGGTATATATAGTCAGTTTATTATAGACGTGTACGCTAAAATTGAAATGGAACGATTGGTATATATTCGCACAAACCAGAAAGAATACGTGCATTTGCGGGACGCTATGTAGAAAGTGTTTTAAGCAACGAGTGGAAACTGTTTTTCTTAGATGCTCACATTACTTCTAGGCGGAAGGACGCAAATACAATGTTCAATATCCTACTCGATTTAAACAGAACTGAAACACGGACATGCTCTGTGACACGAAACTGTGACAAAGCGAAGGTGTTTCAGGACTGCTGTCTAATCGTTTGAGATGAATGCGAAATGGCCAACAGTAAGGCACTAGAAGTTGTATATAGAACTTTACGTGCACAACAGTTTTCAAGAATATTATTAAAATTTGGGGGAGATCTACTTCCTGAAGTAAAGTCAATGTCTGGCAGCGAAATATAATTGAAGCTGAGATTCTCACTGGGAGTGGTGCCGGTGAAACTGTATTTATTCCGCGTATACCATTGTTCTCCAAAAATACATTTTATTTTTAAACGTACACAGTTCTCTGTGACCAGTTGCTTGGCTATGATAATAAAGAAATCACTAAAATTCGCTGGTCAAGCTTAGGACTGGTTGTTTTTCGCATGGCCAACTTTACGTGGCTTTCTCGAGAGTTAGTAATGCTTCAGGTCATTTCATATTAGCTCCCGAAGGAAAGACTTAAGGTTGACTGGAAGAGATCCCCGTGTGGGATAAGTCCGCCTTTGTATCCCTTTATTTTACATGTACTAATTCGTTGTAATCTGAACAATAAAGATAATACAAACAAACAAAGACTGCCTTAATTTTTTTTAAACTATGGTTACAATGTTAAATAAAAAAATAATAATATTTGTTATATTATAATTCGTATTTGTATTAATACGCCGGAATCATAAAGTCCACGCGAACGAAGTCGCGGGCATCAGCTAGTTATCTCATAAGTGTTATCACTAATATTTTATTATGTACATTTCATAGACCTCTCACGACTTCCAAAACGTTGAGTTTTGTACCATTTGCATCCTCTGCCCTTGATAATCTTTTTTTGACCAGTTTAATCTTAGTAGGTATCCATTTTAAAAGAAATTTTCTTATCTTTTTCAGATTGTGAATCTTTAATACGCAAGATGTTAGTACTAGAGCCAATGAAGCGGTATACCATCGAGCAAATCAAAAAGCACCGATGGATGGCAGCGGAGCCCTACGTGGTGCCGTTGGCGGCCGCAGACCCAGCCCGGAGCCCCGCGCATGCGCCCGCCCATCACGAGCCCAACGAACAGGTGCTCCGGCTAATGCAGAGTTTGGGAATTGATCCAGTTAAGACCAAAGAGGTAAATATTGTTGGACCTTTATAGATATTTTTGATTTGTTTCATGTTGTTCTGAACATAGACCTGAAGTTCTACTGCCGAGGCTGAAGCCGATTACCATCGGTTTTTTTAGATGCGAAAATCAAACTACTGCTTAGTTTTTTGGTAATTATGTTTAACTTAGCTAGTAGAGACCCTGGATCATTACTGACTAAGCTGAAGATGTTTGTCAATATCTTCAACATATGACCAATTTTGGAATCGAAATATTCAATCAGAATCTGCTTCGCCTTAGGCGGTAGAGCCCCTGGAATATGCATAAATATACTAGCGTCTACGACTTTATTCGGGTGGACTTCGTTCCCACGGACTAAATAATTTCCCATGGGATAGAGAAGCCTATATCATTCTCTAGTATATTATCTACAGTTATACTCAGAGAAGACGGTTCACTATTTTGACTGTGATTAAAATAATATACAAATTAACCTATTGCCTTATAATGTCTTATAAACGAAATTACTTCTTATTTAACTCAATTCGACCACTGTGGATCTTACCACTCCCTTCCCAATGATAAGTAACTTTATCATATGTGATCTTTTGGATCCGTTCTGTATAATTACTATGGGCTGCCTACTTAGTACAAAACTATTGTATTGTAAAAGCGTGCCCGTACAAATGACTTTTATTGTATTAGTAGGCTTAATAACTAATAAGTATGTTGTTAAATTCCAGAGCCTACGATCGAATAGCTATGACCACCATGCAGCGATCTATCTACTTCTACTGGAAAGACTTAGGGCGAGAGCAGCGAGTGGCGCCAACGTATCCAGTACCGAAGCTCGTACGCGACCCTCTAGACGACCGTCCTCGGTCGCAGACCAGGCACTCGCTCGAGAAGTCCACGACAGCAGAAGAGAACATCATGCTAGGTAAATATAAACCACGGAATATAATTAACATCAACCCCAACTGAACAGAAGTAAGGATAATACTTAACCCAGGGTATTATAATTTACAGATTGCTTCACGCTGGCGATACTCAATCAAGGGAACACAGTAGGGCAACTCCTGCTATATCTGCTGCACCAGCCGATTCCTCGTCTGCTGAAACGCAGCGGTTACTATCCCTTGCGGGTGTGAACATGACCGAACAAAGGCTGCTCCAGCGAAATTCCGACCCGTCGGACACGCATAGGAGCTTTCTCGTCGGCAACCTTGATGTAGCATCCAGAAACCATGAAGCGGAATCAACTAGGCTACTCTCAATGAGAAATATTGACGTAACACAATCAAACCAAAGGTTAGGTATAAAGTTAAATGAAGGCTCCATTCCGACTCACAGGCTACTTGCGTCTACATATGAACAGCAACAAAATATTTTAAAACAATCTAGCGAAGACTGCCGACGATTGCTCCAACAGTCAACAACAGTCGGCCCTGAAACTAATAAAAGTACCGGCGATGGAACTAGGTTATTGACATCCTCTAGTTTCGATTCAAAATGTGCTATTGATGGCGGAAGGAGTTCCTCGGCAGCTGATCATAATGTCATTGCAAATTTTCTCCAAAATTCTGCTTCAGCAACAAATTTCAACGTTGAGACTATGAAATTACCAAATTCAACAACATTTACAATGTGTTCTGAAGCAGCCAAACTTATGAATACTTTACAACAGTCTCCTTTGCCGTTAAAGGGAACTGTGAATTTAAGCACTAGTCCAATACCGTCGCAAATAACTGATACTAAACTCAGTAGTGTGTTAGAACAACCGAAACCACTTGAATCCACAAGATTAGTATCACAAGCACAGCAGCAGGATTTAAGTCGACTACAATCGAGTACACCCCCTTTTAAAGATTATATGAATCATCACCTTCCAGCTTATTCTTATTTACAAAACAGTCTTTTACCGCCAATTTCAAATACAACGGAAACAAATTTTTCGACGACGTCCACTGCTACCGGTGATTTTTTTCCTAACTCACTGTACAGGCCAGATAGTAAATTTTCATTAAATAGATATACTACGGGTCAAACATACACCCAAAGTCTCCAAGGAACAGCTGAAGCGACAAAATTTCAACAGCAGTATTCATCGTCGACCGACGAAGGTTGTGAGACAGATATGGAGGATGTAGCGAGCGTGCCAAGTGGAGTACAAAACAGGCTAAGCTCGTATGCGAGTTCTAGTTCAAGCAGTGGAGTCGTTACATTTTTTAACAACAAGAGCCTGAGTCAAAATCTAAGCTGTGATTCATCCCAGAGTAATTTTTCTACATTTGAAAGTTTGGATTACCAGTTATCAGATTGTTCTAGTGAATTGGCCAGCAGTTTACCTAGTTGTACTTCCAATGACGATAAACTGGCCTATGAGAATAGTTCCCTGGTAAATACTAGTCCTATGCATCCGTGTGTCTATATATCTTCTTACAATGGTAAACCTCAAGGGGCGGGGTTTATTACAAGGCATAATCCACTGAATTATCAAACAGCTAACAAAAACTGCCCCCGAGCGATAACGCGAAGCCCAGTCGACTTCAGAGAAGGAAGACGAGCAAGCGATGGTCTAGTAGCACAACAGGCAGCGCAATCTAATGAATCACAAAAAAATAGCCTGGCATTTAACAGCCAACGGCTTAACGAAAATTGTAAAGCAAAAGGAGTTTTAGAATTACATTTAGTCCAAAAAGAAGCACAAAAATTGAAAACTCAGTATCAATCCACGATTCCAGCTGAAGAAATGACGCAAAGACAATTGCAACATAATCAATTTGCTGCAAGCTTCAGTCCGCATTATTTAGACTCTAAAAATCCTCCATCCAAACGAATTAGTCTTCCGGAATCATTCAATTATTCAAGTACGTCACCGCCTATGCCTGCTAGTCCAAAAATGGTAGCTCAGTTACAGGAACCGTCAGATTTACCTCACGGTGCTACAGTTTCACAAGTCAGTAAGCCTCCATTGCAGCAGCAGTTAATGCAACATAGGTTGTTTCAACAAAAGCGACAGTTATTACAGAAACAGATGACACCTCCTAACATGCCTCCTCATGAAATAGGAGCGCTGCACACATTGCAAGTTGGCCTCAGCCGGCGGCAGATGCTTCGGCAACAGAGCTACAAAATTGCTCAACAACAACAAATCTTGCCTCCGTTACCTCTAACTGAGACTGAAAACAGAGACCTTCTGGCTTTTCAAGCCATTGTCGAAGGTCCAAACAGAACTACTAAAATCAAGCCTGAGGACAGTCAAGAAGATGTTTCAAAGTTTGCATATCAAGGGTCAATGGAGATAAGCATAATGAATAAAGATAGATTAGGTAATGAAAATTGGTCAAACTTGCCGTCCACCCTGCAAAGCGCTTGCCAGATCTCTGAATTGGCAGCTCGTCGTGATGGTCGAGAGACTCGAGAAGGAGAAGCAGAGACAGGAAGCCATTCCGCGGTAGACGCACCACTTTGGCCGGGTCAGTGGAACGCCAGTCTCTTCCAGCCGCAGCCCTGCTTCCAGGTATTTCAACAGATCAACTAGTAAATCTCCACGTAAACATAGAGCCGTAGTTTTGGTAGTGTCAGTTGTGTGCACGCAGCGTGAGATCGTGTCAGCTTTAGTGATATCGATCGTTACGTCTTGTCGCATACGCTAGATCAATGATTGGTCTCATCGTAGTTTGTATTTGTAAGGCATTGTATTGCGAGCATAATGTTGATGACTAGGTAAATATATAATTATTTCACCAGTATGAATTTAATGAATTTTAGAGTGCATGACAATAACTAGTGCTTTAAAATTTATGTAACAGTAGTTGCGTATTTTATTATTATTAACTAAATCGGCAAAAGTATTTAGGTGCCTGAGACTGCCGCTAGATCCATAAACAATTGTCATTTATTTTAATCTGTGAGAAGTATCAAAACATATTGTACTCGTAATGTAACTTACAAAACTTTTAGAATAGTATATATTGCACTGAGTAGGTTACATATTATACATTATAACAAATCAATTAAGTACTCAACGTTACTTTAGAACATTCATTCCTAATGTTAAGTACTTTTAATAAAATTTCATCACTGTGACTTAATGACCTACTTGCCAATGTATTATTTTATATAGACTTTATTTATATTATGAAAATGCATTTTACTTGTTTTGCGAAAATCACTTCAATGTTCCTACGTAAATATTCAATCTTCTATCAACACTAAGATACATTAATATACTTAGGTATCTATTTATTGTAAGTTATTCTTCAGTAATTTCATTGTGAAAGTATGTATAGTTTTTTTTTTGTTATTATTTGCTAATGTTAAATTTATATATGTAAGATGTGATAGCTTTACTTAGGAGCAAGTTTTATTTAAAATACAAGTAAATGTAAAATTTATATTTCTTTGTTTTATTTTTGACACCTTATATTTTGCCAAACGCATTTTAGTAGAAGACACGAATGCATGAGGAATTTAGATGCCTACTAGATAATCAGAAAACACCATTGTGCATGAATGTAGGTCTATGTCTTTGTGATAAAGCCTAAGGATCATTGAATATTAATATAAATAAATGAATATAAAAAATAATAAATAAATCCTGAAGCATTTAAATACCAAGATACAGAGCTGCATTAGACTAGGTCTCGAGTGTAAGTAAGTATTTATGAAAATTGATGTTTTTGGGATCTGAGTTGCTCGTCGTCGTCACCTGCACGTGGTGCGCCCTGCTAACTGACAAACGAGGCTCTGGCAAAAGAGAGCCAGGGCGCAGCACGTTTATAAGCTGCTGACTGGGGAAATACCTTCACCTGACAGAATACCGCAGCCAAATAACTATACCCTTGATGATTGTGTTTCTGCGAGTGCGTAAGGTCAGCAGAAAGAAAGAAAGGAGTTACTGCGTTTGAAGCGGGAGTGGGGGCGCCAGTTTTTGTATTGCCAGCGTTTACATGGTTACAAGAACCGCTTCACATTTGACGTAACGTAAGTTTTTTTGGTCCCCTGACATACTTTAAAAAAAGATAACGGTAATATACTACCGCACTGTGTTCATTGACGTTTACATCAATATTTTGTATCGAAATAACCGCCACTGACAACGCACCAACTTCTTCCTTCTTGGTGATTTCACTTACTGGCAAGAACCCTCTATAGGAAATGGTTATTTGGCTGCGGCCTTTTGTGTGGTGAAAGTACTAGTTTTTCATACGCAGAACAAGCGCTAAAGTTAATGTGTGCAAAAACTCACACTTCTAATTCAACTTCAATAAATTTCTTACACCAAAATACTGATTACAAAAATTGTTCGACGAATATTTAATAAACTGCATAGCTAAAAAAATTGTATAACATACATAGTATATGTAAAAAAAATACCTTTGGGTTTTAGGAGCTGGTATTGGTTACTTTTGTTAAGTGTATAGGTTATATAGGTACTTATGGATAAAGAAAGCATTTGGTAAGTTATTATGAGTAAGTTAACCAAAAATCATCATAATTGCCAGGCTGGACTTGACCGAATGGTTAAGAAGTAAATAATTCGAAAACTATGTATTCAAACGGACAAACTGGCGCCTACCTGGTTACCTCACCTGTCCTCGTCTTGCTTTCTGGCTAACAAACGAGGTTCGTACAAAAGGGGGGTGAGGATAGAGGCGTAAATATAACTTACCCGACTGAGGAAGTACCACTACCTCACTGATACACCGCAGCTATACAAGTGAATATGAAGCTATACAAGTGAATGAAGTTACCATAAAGAAAGGAATAGCTGCATAGAGTGATACTTTGTGTTGCAAGCAAGCATCTGTTTTTTACGGCTACGGTAGTCGCTTTACATCAGGCAGGCGTTTAATATAGAATTTATCTGCATTAAAATCTTAAATACTCTATTAAGCAACTTAACCTGTGTTTTTCAGCAAAATTGGCAAGGACACAGTTTGCCCCCAGCAGCAGCCATGTTACCACTCAGCGAGAGTCCCATATTGGAGTTGACTGAACAAATGGAATCTATTTAATAAGTACTTGCTTTATCGATATTCGATACTATAAGTCTACCTATTATTTAGGATAAGTATTCCCTCTCTGAACAATAGGCTTTCTGTTTTCCTAATGCTAGTACAATGGAATGTAATAAATGTATAGATATGATTAAATACTGAGCTATTGTATTGTTGTACTAAGTTTTAGTCCATAAAACATCATAGCAAAAAAATCTTGCTCTGTTCCAATCTATAGCTGACTTGGCTACATGCTAGATAGCTCGATGTATCGTCAGCTTAAGAGTTCTAGGATTCTACTAGTGTTTCGATAACAGACACCCACTTTCAGATCCGAAGTAGAGACTATAAGTTTTGTGTAACAACAGAGTTTCGACACTACACAAGTCACAATAGTAACTAAGTTAAAGCTGTTTCTCCACTAAAAATGGGGCCACTGTCGTTTTAGTTCATGAGCGAAGATATTAAATTTAGTATGCGTCCAAACTCCGCTGCGCGCAGCAGTGCAGTATCAGCGCTGTTGGGGCGGTGATTCCGAGTAAAATGGCAGTGTCGCACTGTTCGTGATCTCAACTTTTTATTGCCAATATACTTGTGCATGTTCACGTACTATCGTATGATGAAAAAGTCTCTCCTTAATTGGTCTGTCGGGAAAATAAGGCGATATTGCCACGCATCAGGTCAGCGGTGCGCTGCATGCGAGGCTGCCAGTGAGATCTAAGTCTGGGAGTTTGTTTGTGAGGTTGTAGGTTGAATCTCTGGTTCTACTGAACCGATTTTGAAAATTCTTTTACAACGTTATTATTTCGTGAGTGTCATAGGTTTATTCAATTGCATTATACGGACTCGTCCGTAGAACAGAGTCCGATGTGGTGGTGGAACAAAAAGGAGTTAAGCTAGCTAGATAAAGAATATGAATTCTTCAGACATAAGTTTTTAGATTTTTTTATCTCATTTATCTTCCGAAATTCAGAATCAAATAACGTTCAATCTTACATTAGTTCGCCATAAAAACCACGAAAGTGAAATACAATACAGATCAGACTTAATTCTACGGATCAGTCGATATATTATTTTATCTTCAGTCTCATGTAATAACTAGGTACAAAAAAATGGGGTATGGCTGTGTCATGGACACGGTCGTGTGTTGTACGTGAATACGTTATATGCACTAAAATTATCTTAAAATGGCAGCGCTTCCCCCTCCCCCGCACGTGATGTTCCATAGTGCTTACTTAGCGTAATAAATTCTTTGATCCTTCATCTATCCAGTGCTGTGATTGAATTTTGGATGGAGATTATAGATTTGTAGCTGCAACATCAAACTGTATACCCCGATTTTGTTATCATTCGTTTTTATTAGGGTTCCGAACCTCAAATGGAAAAACGGAACCCTTATAAGATCACTTTGTTGTCCGTCTGTCTGTCTGTCTGTCTGTCTGTCAAGAATTTCTATGTCGAGAATGCGTGGAGGTATCAAGCTGAAATTTGAACTGTATACTCAGGTCTACGGTCCCATGAAGTTAAAAAAAAATCAAACTGCTAAGTTTACGTAGAAAAAAGTTACGGCCGTTTATTCAGCAAAAAACGCATATTTCGACACACTCAAGGGAATCAAAACCTATAGGGTACTTCCCGTTGACCTAGAACTATGAAATTTGGCAAGTAACATCGTTATAGACTACAAGTACAGGAATAAATCTCAAAACTATACATTTGTAAATAGATCTTAAAAAATAGGGGCGAGTCCGACTCGCACTTGTCCGGTTTTTTTTTATTGCCTCCCTGTGGAAGCAATTTTAAATACGTATTCACGTCAAAATACGTCACGGGTCCGCAGCATAGATGATAGGGTCATCTATGTACTCTTTATATGTGCTATTAATATTTTTTTAGTAAATCTGTATTTTTTTTAATATTACATCTGTGAATAAAGTGCGTCATAATGACTTCAATATCTAAATTCGTAATCCGAATATAGGTATAAGTAATAACATTAGTGTAGATAAAAATATTGTTATTGCAATAAATTTCACATAATACGAGTATGATAAGTTTCATTACTTAATATCTCCATTCACGAGTAGGTTTTTTTCGACAGTGGAGGTAATTTAACAAAGAGAATATATCCATCAACCACTCAGTTTTCGGTGGGGAAACGGCCTTAGTAATTATTATTTTATATTAGCCAATAGAAATTGTGCTGTTCGATTTAATTCCAAAAACAAACTTATTACAAATATTTGTTAATTTAGTAATTGATAATATTGTTGTATGTTTTTGTGTTTTACAAGGTCGGCAATGCGTAAGTGCTACTTTTGGTATTGCGAGCGTCCATAGGCTACAATGACTGCTTACTATCAGGCAGGTCGTATGCCTGTTTGCACCTTAGTTGTATAAAAAGAAACCTTTGCCCGAAATGGATTACAAAACGTAGTATAAAGTTCTCTCACACTGCTGTTAAAATTGTTTATAAACTTTTTAAACTAACAGAAATACATTCATAACTTTTCGCCACAAGACTCCACGATCTAAAGTTTTAATTTTTTGTAATAACCAAGATCGCGTGGTCTATTGAGTTCTTATTATTTCTTAGGGGATTTTTATTAGAGTTAGAAAAAGTTCATAAACGTTTATAACAGCAGTGTGGGAGTACCATAACAGAAATTGTAAAATGTACTCGTAGGTACACAGAACATATTGTTGTGATAAAGTGACACGTGTAAGTAAGATACGCTGTATTAAAATTAGGATTAAATGATACATCATACATCCAATATAGAGTCAATTATAGAAACAATCTTCTGTAACAAAATTAACGGTATGATATGATAGAGAACACGATTTAATACCACCAACAGTGGACCAGACGGGCAATTCTCGTAATGAAAATGTAGTCAAAATTTAGTTCCGATCGTTCACATATTGATATTCTCGTATCACAACACTATACTTCAAAGTTTAATTATATTATGTTTATTATCGAAATATGATCGATAATTAAACAAACTAAGAATAGTAAATAAGAATTGATATTAATTAATGAGTGAAATTAAGTATTCAATTTTCTACCAATTCATAATTCAATCTTTCATTCTGCCATTTAAAATTATTACGAGAATTGGCCTTCAGGTGTCTACAATCGTATTCCCCTATTTTCTCACAGGGTTTTGGCACTAGCTACCTAATTTGTTCATGTTATACGCATGTCGCTATGTAACGTATCACGTAACTCAAAGAAAATGCTAATAATAATTTTACATCGAATATGACAATCTTTTCAAAAAGAACAAAAGATACCGTTTGAGTAAAGATTTTTGTTATGTCAAATTATCGAAATCGATTTCGATTTCATGGAGAAACTAGAGAGAGAGAAATGCCTTTTGTACCGAAGTTTAATATGACCTAGAGCAGCGATACTCAGTCTGCCTCCTACTCCGCGGAGCCCTGAGGCTCCGTAAGGCCACTGGGAAGGCTCTGTCAGCAGTCACGATAAAATTAATCTACATATATACCAAATGGAATCAATAAACTTGTTTAAAAATATCATAATTACATGCAGCCGTTTAATGAAAAATAGCAACAAATAATAAATATCTGTTGCTTATTATAACTTTTTTAATACATTACCTAATTATCTTTTAGTTTAGGGTTCCATGGCATTAATAGTCTTTCAAAAAGGCTCCGTCGCCGAAAAAGTTTAAGAATCACTGACCTAAATGTCTAGAATTTCCTCTTAAGGCGTTTTAGGTCATACATAAATCATCATTATTACGTCTTACATTGTTTGGATCGAGCAGACTTTGTTAAAACTGGTTACTTACTATACAAGTCTTGTACCATTGAACTAATTCGTGGAGGAAAGTAGTATAGAACTAGGTAATTGCCTGTTTTACAAAGGCTTGCACTTAGGGGCCGTCCATTAATCACGTGAGTCTAAAAGAGGGGGGGGGGGGGAGGGGTTCGGTAAAAATCACGAAATATCACAAGGGGGGGGGGGGGGGGGGGGTGTAGTAAAATATCACGTGTATTTATTTTTTTTGTCAAACGCGCGATTTCTAAACCGAAAAGCGGCGTGTTGAAGACCTTGACTCGCCGATGCTAGACAACGAACGAAGTTGAAGACGATGACGGCCAACAACTCCCTGCGCATACAGTATAATTATGGTTTCAGAGTATTGATGGAGCTGCCACGATTGTGTAGCGCGTCTAGCATGTTCATACTTGCACGAACAGCCAATGAATACTATTCAATTTGAAATGAGTCGCTTATTCATTGGTATGAATAATCATTGTATTCAATTATTGAATCGCAATAAGAGTTGGTGGTAAGGGGGCAGAACTTTTATGCCACGATAAGGAAAAAGACAGCGTCCTTTTCTTCATGACTGTTGACGAACGGATGGTTTAGAACCTGAGTCTGAGAAGGGATTTTCCGTCCCTTTGTGTGTTCTGCAGATTGTACAATGGGGTGTGTTCAGAGGAGTTATTTGACATAATACCCACTGCCTCCTCCTACTGTCGCACCGCTCGCCATCGACAGGGAATTCATCCTCACATATTAGAAGACACCGAAGAGGTCACGTACTGTGCGGTTCCAAAGAAGTTCCGTACTATCAAGCTGTGGAATGAACTGCCTGTGGAGGTTTTCTCAGGAGACTACAACGTCAACGTGGGGTACTTCAAAAAGGACGTGAAAACATTTTTACGCTCGTATGTGTAGGGTCGGCAACGCGCATGTGATGTTTCTGGTGTTACAGGCATTCATAAAGTACAGTAACAGCTTTCCATCAGGCGGACCGTATGGACTCTTGGGGGGGGGGGGGGGGGGGGGGGGGGGGTATTTCCAAGACCTCACCAAGTATCACCAAGGGGGTGGGGGGGGAGGGTGTTAAAATTGCAAAAAAAACCTCACGTGATTAATGGACGGCCCCTTATTGCAATAGTGACAGTAAAAAAAATGCTAAGTCGCCTATGTAAAATGTGGCAAATGTACAACAACAACAGCCTGTAAACTGTATAAGAATATGCCGCGTAGTGCTACGAATGCTACGTATATCTCTTAGCTACGCAGAACCATCTTATTATATACTGGAAGACCTACCTGCCCGTACAAGCTATATTCCATAATATTATATTTTTTATCTTAAGTTACCAATAACTTTAATGTCAGTGCATGAAATGTTATAATTATTTGTTGAATTTAATTAGTTTTGAAGTATCAAAATATGCGTTTTTACAATTAGTTTAGGTACTCTATGATAGAGGAAAGTTTGCGCATACCATAGTAAAAAAAAATATAACTCTGCGTTATTTCTGTTTTTTTTTCTTCAGAATCTTGTAACATTGTGTGAATGATACATGAACTGCACACAATTTCAGTAATAATTTGTTTACACAAATGTCCAAACCGTTTTAGTATGGCCGTTTAGTAACTCCGAATGTCCAATTTAATCGGAATTTCTGCTCGTCCGTATTGAAAACACCAAAAATTATAGTTATTAGGTGAGTAATTCCATTCCTGTGTTAATTTAACAATTAGAGTTTGTAATACAATTAGCACAAGTTGTACTGTTTTTTTATTGTAGGCTTGTAAATATTATTAAGTACTAATTACTACACCGTAAATTAATTAGTATATGATTTTATAACATTCTGTTTTGACCTCTTTCATATTACACACACTGTTTCATTAAATAATAATAAAAAAAAACAATAACTATAAACTTAAAAAAAGAGTCCGACTACGGGTCTAAAATGAAATGGTTTAATTTGTAATTTAATTAAAAGAGAAATATGGCTATTTTATTTGTGTTTTAATTAAAACACAATTAATCGTCTTGAAGTATTATTTTTATTTGGTAAAATATAATTATGTTCCTAATTTTGTTTATCTCACGGGAAAGCAACATTCCAGTTTTATTGCATTTAATAGGTATTTACAATGATAACAATAAGCGTAGACTTTAGAATGTTTGTATTCTTAGCGGTATTATGCACTACTATAAGGCAGTCCTAATTAGGTACATTAGATTAATAATAAGTATAGGTAGTGATAAATGATGTGACAATATCAAAGTAGATTAAGCTGATACGACAAAACGATTCGATTTTTTGTACTTTTTGGTCGGTATTTACGTCTATATTGATTGTCTCTTGGACTCTATATACATTATAAAATACTAAGGTATACTGTTTTCTTAAAGAAGTTAACAAAGCATAACATATTATCACAAACGTCCTTTTTTAATCAAAATCTATGTACTTTTATTTTTGTTTTATTTTGTGAACTTATTTGCTTATTTTGTCTAGGAACAATGCATGATCCCTCGATAATTAAACTATGGCCCGTTCATAGTTATTTTACTTCTGACATTTGTATATGCGGATATTTAGAGGTATATCACCTCTATTGAATTCCCTTGAGGGGTGTTGTGTTCCTTCCAGTGAGTAAGGTCACCAGGACGGAAGGAACATTGGCAGCGCGAGTAATATTTCAAGTTGCGAACGTTTATATGACCGCGGTAACCGCTACACATCAGGTGGGCCGTAAGCTTGTTTGTCACTTGACGTTGTATAAGAAATCATAGGTTGAAAATTAACCAGATCAGAGAAATGTACGAGGTAAAATTAATAATTGTTCTATTCTCCTCGAAATATGGACAAAATATCAGAGGTAAAATAAATGCTATATTAGTAGTAACCAATTATGTTATAAATACTACGAGATATGTCACAAGCGTAAACAACATACATACAACATAGACCCGGAAAGTGTCCCAATTGTCTCACCTCGCAATTAATTCGCACAAGCAAGCCGATGAATCTGATGTTGTGACAATTGATTGAAACAGATAAAAATGCCGTTTCTGTATTACTGTACGAAAGTGAACAATTTATGTTGATGAAGTAAATAAAGGCCAAGGGATCACTTATCACTCGAAAGTACAGAATAATATTTAATGTTACCACGTATTTTAGGTTAATTTATATTTTTGCAAGAAAAAAGATGCCATTGCGCCTATTGTACTTGGCGAGGGAAAGAAATAGCAAGTACATTAAAATGCCGAGATGATAAGAATAGCGATACGCTCTCTCACAGGAAACGGGAACCAATTTCTGACGCAATTTAATATGGGTATGCCATATCTATAGTATGTATAACATCATTGGTAGTAGGTGTATCTGCTAGGCGCTTTCCTTTTAGTGAAAACAACAATATAAATGGAAAGCAATATCACCACCATAACCATCTTTCTAGATAATTCATGTGGTAGAGAGCTCTGGTTATCGAGGGGTCGCAGGTCAAAGGATTCCAATACTATAGTAACAATAGTAAAGTTTCGAATTTGTCATTATGTCATCGAACTTTTTATTTATTTATTTCCCTTGGTCACGACATCACGCGTGAACGGCTGGACCGATTTCGCTAATTCTTTTTTTATTGTATTTCTTATTGTCAGGAGAAAATTCTTATGAAAAAAAATTTGAAAGTTGCGTGGAAAATTAGAAAATTTAAGAAAACTGAACGACAGTCGTTTGATAGAACTGTCAGTCATTTGACAGATAGCGCGAAACAAATTCGAATTCAATACTCATTGTTAAGAAGATAGGACAAAGTCTGTCTCGTCAGTTAGTGTTAATATAATATTCCAAGAGGCAATTATATGTGGACGAAGAGTTCCCTGTAAATAACTACCTCCTTACCTTTTGAAAACAAGACTGAAATCAGTGTCAATTCAGCCCACCGCCATACTGCACAGCACATGGTGCAATGCAGAACTTGACAAAATTAACAACATGTGTTTCTTTGAGAACATTTCAATTTAATAACAGTTCAAGTACAGTACGTCAAGCTTGACATTTTAAAGTTTCTACCGTTTTTATGTCGCATGGAGTAAGAGCTAAAATTTGCCTTTAGTTTGTGCTACAAATATAATGCAGGAAAAATTACCATTGTACCATTTTTTTTAAACATATAACAGACATGACTCTACCTAAATAAATGGTAGATAAAATGTGATCCGGTTGTGATTTTTATATAAACTTACGGCCCACCTGTTGGTAAGCAGTACTAGTCTATGGACGCTTACAACATCAGGGATTATCATTCGCATGTTGGCGATTATGTTTGCTAAACGAAGAATATAATATAAAGCAGACAGCATACTACGAAACGATTTTTGTTTTATTCAATTAATTATTGTCAATACAGCTGGCTTTCATCCGCATCACAGACTTTCGCGTATATAATTATAATTATTAAGACAAGTGGAATGGAAATAATTTGGTCAGAAACCGAAATCGGTTCTTCTTGTTATTTTGTTGTTTGGGCTCCGATATATACCACTTCAGTATCTATCGGATTGATATTATAATGTAAAAGTTTGTAGCGATGTTTGGGACAACTGTTTATAAAATTATCCTTAATTTTCTGCTTTAAATATACCGATAATGGTAGGTACCGATAATGCCTATGGCGATACTGATAATACTTATATGTATGTTATAGTTAATACTCGAAATCTAGGCTCTCCTGGATAGTTTAATCTAAAAGCAAGTTGAGTTTAGGTTAGGTTTAGTTTGCGTTCAACAAAACTTGACTCGACTTGCTTTTGGAGAGGGAGGTGAGGTACCTTAGGTTCAACAAGTAATACCTAGGAGCGCCTAGATTCAGGTATTGACTATAACATATATGTATGTAAATACTTAATACAGTAGTATGCAGGACATAGATACGATTGAATTGAAAGACACTATATTATTGTTATCAAAAGGTCCAATTTTTTTTTCTAATAATAATTAAACGCTATTCGTATTTTGTACCTTCTTATGTCATATACTTAGTAATAGATTGAAATAGAGTTGGTAACAAATTTGCCAAAAGGTCCAGGAAACTATATAAATGTCAGAACTGTTTTCGTTGGCTCAAATCATGAGATTTCTTCGAGATATTTTCTAAGGCTTTTGCAATACGATGCGTCATATAAATTTCAATAACAATGGCGAATATCGTGAACTTGCTGCATAAAAATTTTAGAAACAATTTTGATTTGTAATGTAGGACTGAATTAATAAATGAAACATATCAGATTTGTAGATAATTTTTTGTAAGTTACGCGAATTACTGTGAGAAGAATTCTCACATGCAAGTGAAACATTTGAAGAATTGGCATCATTTCATGATCTTACATCATAATTATATAGTTAGCAAAGGAGATAATTATGTAATTAAGGGCCTCGGGGGCATAAAATAATGTAAAGAGTTGTTATTACTAGCATTGTCCGCTGCTTTGCACGCATGGACCGCATACCTAAACCCAACCCTATCCCTATCCCTAACTTTCCCTAAAGACAACAAGTTTTTGTTCTATTGATAATAGTTATTCCCGCTGGCTAGTCAATTGAATAAGAATTTCCACTCGCTGGCTATATTCTAAAAGTATCGTTCGCGCGTTGTCACCCTGGCTGCTAATGCAGTTCAGGACCTTTTTTTTTATTATAGCATATGACCCGTCTGAAGCGGTTACCGTAGCCATATAAGCGCTCGTAACATGAAATGTGGCTCGTCAACCCCGCTGCTACCGTTGCATTTCCTTCCTTTCTGGCGACCTCACTCACATGCAGGAACACAGCAACCTTCAAGAGAATTGTTATTTGGCTGGGGTATACTGTGAGGTGGAGATACTTCCCTAGTTGAGCAGCTTATATATACGCTGTACCCTAGCTCTCGCCAGAGCCCGGTTAGTCAGGCAACATGCAGGTTGGCTTTGGCTCAAAGATTGAAAGATTGAAGTGAGCCACATACACCATTATTTTGAAAAAAGTCATATATAAAATTTCATTTATATATGACTTTTTTCAAAATAACCTCATACAACTCATAGTTACTGCCGCTTTTATCCTTTCTATATTGTGAACGCCTTAGCCACAGCTAATTGTACAATACAGTAGAAAAGCAACTGGTAAAAAATCGGTTGTCTGTAAAGTCGGTTTACTGACGATAGTTGAACATGACAACGTCATAAGAAAATACTGATGGAATGTTTGTATTTTTCAAAAGAAAATTTTAATGGAACGCCTCAGAACGAGGTAACGCCGCATGAGTCATGTTTTTTCGTGCGTGCAGCCGGCTCCATCGAATTATAAGACGTTGTCACGCCAAAAAAGTTTAGAAATTCGTCTATGTAGTTTTAAGAAAACTTACATTTTCATCCACGGCTCGGATTATTTAAATATCTCCCTTACTATCTATATGCAGAACTATGTAGGTATGTAGATTTAATTTACAAAATTAAATAAGTAATAGCATAACCACTGAGATATAAAGAATGTTTATGTCTCAGTGGCCATAATGAAAGATTTTCTGCCTTTATATGTTTAGAAAATGTTTTGTATTGTCAATTAACGCATCGCCTATTCTTTTTTTCTATGAAATAGTTCAAATTTTCAATTAAGAATTATTTCTCATAAATTTTTAGCAATAGATGTACAGTCAATAACAAAATAAAACTGATATTTTAGAAGAAAATATAAAAACTACATGACTTGTTTCACCTGTTCGAGAAAATGACAGAATCCAATATTGCATTTATAAACGGTGCTTAATTATTAAAGCAATTGGTTTCATTTTCATATTCCGAATTTTGTTTACACATAGGTATATATTTCTGATTTCAATGTAGCACACACATGAGATTTAGTGATCTTAATGTATGTAATGTATTTTACCATAAGTGATCAATGCGCTGATCAATATGAAGCTTTACAAAACAATAAACACACCTAAGAATAGTGTTAGGCTACATAATATGACGTAAACTTATTCTAGACTGTAGCATAGGTGTTTTGAGGCTTTTACACTTATAGGAATTAAATATTGTCATTGTACTATACCGGCATCAATATAGCATCATGTTAACCAAAATTTTATCTTAGGCAATTATAAGTAGTCAATTTTATATTAAAAGGAAACAAATTAGTATTGTAGATGAGCAATATTATCTAATCGACATGTTACACGGCTTTGAATCTGCTTTATACTCATAACATGTAAGTTGTAGAACGTTACTGATTTTTTTACGTTATTAAAAACTTGATTTTGGTTGTGATACGTATGTTGGCTGATTGTTAATCAATGTATAGGACAGTCATACATAATACAAAATCATTAAAATATCTTGTCTTTTATTAAAACGCTTTTGTTATCACCTGTATCTACTGTTGTGAACAAATCTTGGATGTTGGACTGTATTTTTGGGGTGTAAGTGGTTCGCTAGCATCTGTGCTTTGACTGAGGTTGTGGTAGACGCTAGAGGTAGGTTATGTCGAGTCCGACTATGGCAGTACCTCCTCCTACATTACAGGATAAAGCAGCTAAATAACATTGCCCTGGAGGATTGTTGTATTCCTGGTAGTGAGTGAAGTCACCAGACAGACTAAGTAAGATGTTGCGTTAGCAGCAGGAGTACCAGCGCACATATAATACTCCTCATATGAGCGTCTATGTGGATACTGTACCCACTTTACATTAGGCGGATTTGTTTCCGGGGCGTCGTATAAGAAAAATGTAAAATAAATCGATATAAAACTTTTCAAATGTATGTGATAACGAATAAAATATCATTGGATGTCAATGATAATTCAATAATTTGATTCCATCGATCTGAGCTGATAATGGTACCAGGATCTCATATGATTTGGACAGCCCTGACATAGGTAATGCAAAACAATAAATCTTTCTTATGGTGAAGTGAGTCCAGAGAACACGCTTATTCAAATAACTTTTTTATTTAAACTATTTCAAATTGGTTTCTAGAAATTTAAATATGAAATCTTGAGTCCTTTCTGCAGGGTTAAAAGCTATTGAAAACACAATCAATCATTTTTGGCTCGATAGAAAAAAATCGCGAACTTCTCTCTAAATTGCACTAATTAAAAGATATATCTATTTAATACACTCACCTTTTTACATGGAAATTATACCAAAATTTTCATAATTTTAATTAGGAGAGTGTTATGCTATTACTTTATTAAATAAAAATATAATTATAAAAACAAATAACGTTTTGCGTTCGCGCACCCTCCCCGTGTCTCGATCGCTCACAATAACGTCACGTCAGTGCTCTAGCAGCTGTGTTCGAGGTGGGACCTGTGCCGCGCGTCCGCTCAACGCGTTGTCGAAGTCGTCATTAAATTAAAATAAAATTAAACGTGCGAGACGCCGTCGTCTCGCGACAGTGAGGGCCAATGGAAGGAAAACTGCTGCACTACGGTAAGTAAGTGTTCCGTATTCAAGTAAGGTTACAAAGTTAATTATTTCTATTAGACACCTAAACAAAAATCTATTATTATTTATAGTCTAATATATATATATATATATATATATATATATATATATATATATATAAACACCTCTTTGCACACTAAGTTGATCCCGCCACGACCCCGTACATTGCCGACTCCACCTTTTGCACCGAATAACTTGAATCCAGTTGCGTATTTCTCGGGCGAAATGGCAACGTCGCATTCTATTATGCGCTGTTGCCAAATGTATTCGTCGATAGTACATTATACTCCATACATAATTTTTCAACAATTTCATGCAATAGTCGATCCGTAACGACAAAATTTTTTAAATGCACGAAGACTTTTTGGCTCTGTATATATTTCAAAAATCAATTACTTGTGTTGATCAATATATATTCTCGTCATCATCATCATCAGGTCCATTTTAGTCTCCACTACAGGAGCACGACCCTCTCTCGTCCGTCCTAAACGGAAGGAGGATTTGGCCTACACTCCCCACGCTGGTCAGACGGGTTGGGGAGGCTTATATACTCGTACTTCCAGTAATACTTGTTTTGATCCGAATAGGTGCCGATACCGTAACGGTCGATCAATTATGAATATAGAATATATTATACCTTATCTAGATATTTTATATTCGCAATGCTCCATACATTGTAAGTTTAGGGGTGTAAGTGGTTCATCAACATCTTTGAACCAAAGCCAACTTCACCTGCACGCGGTGCACCCTGCTGACTGACAAACGAAGCTCTCGCGAAAAGAGAGGTAGGAAGCGTAATTGTAAGCTACCCGACTGGTGAATGTACCTCCACCTCACAGAATACCGCAGCCAAATAACGGTTCCCGTGCTGTTGTGTTCCTGCGAGTGAGTGAGGTCACCAGAAATATGGCTACGGTAACCGCTTCACATCAGGCGGGCCGTACGCTTGTCTACCACCCTACGTAGTATAAAAAAAAAGATCCGCCTCGGGTGTAACCTCGCGCCCTTTGGTTTTCCCAGGACATTGCGTATGGGGTTTTTCAAGAAAGGCGTGAAGGAGTTTTTACAGTTGCAACGTATGAGTGATGCCTCTGTTGTCGTTGAGTTCATAGGCTGAGATGACTGCATACATTTTTACCGCGCGGCAGAAAGAGATGTTACTTCCTTTCCTACGCCGCGCCGGTGGTCTTCTCTCCCTCCGCCTTACGAATTTTCCATCAATTTACGTGTCCTGATGCGAGTTTAACATATTTTCCAAATAGCGGGGTTGAGTTGGGGGTCAAATTGGGGGTCGAGTTGGCGGTCGAGTTGGGGGTCGAGTTGGGGGTCGAGTTGGGGGTCGAGTTGGGGGTCGAGTTGGGGGTCGAGTTGGGCGTCGAGTTGGGGGTCGAGTTGGGAGTCGAGTTGGGGGTCGAACAGTCTTCGAGTTGGATGTCGAGGTGGGGGTCGAGTTGGATGTCGAGGTGGGGGTCGAGTTGGGGGACGAGTTGGGGGTCGTGTTGGGTGTCGAGTTGGGGGTCGAGTTGGGCGTCGAGTTGGGGGTCGAGTTGGGGGTCGTGTTGAGGACCGAGTTGGAGGTCGAGTTGGGGGTCGAATTGTGAGTCGAGTTGGGGGTCGAGTTAGGGATCGAGTTGGGGATCGAGTTGGGGGTCGAGTTGGGGGTCGAGTTGGGGGTCGAGTTGGGGGTCGTGTTGGGGATCGAGTTGGGGGTCGAGTTGGGGGTCGAATTGTGAGTCGAGTTGGGGGTCGAATTGGAGATCGAGTTGGGGGTCGAGTTGGGGGTCGAGTTGGGGATTGAGTTGGGGATCGAGTTGGGGGTCGAATTGTGAGTCGAGTTGGGGGTCAAATTGGCGGTCGAGTTAGGGATCGAGTTGGGGGTCGAGTTAGGGGTCGAGTTGGGGGTCGTGTTGGGGATCAAGTTGGGGATCGAATTGTGAGTCGAGTTGGGGGTCGAGTTGGGATTCGAGTTGGGGATCGAGTTGGGGGTCGAGTTGGGGGTCGAGTTGGGGGTCGAGTTAGGGGTTGAGTTGGGGGTCGTGTAGGCGATCGAGTTGGGAGTCAAGTTGGGGGTCGAATTGGGGATCGAGTTGGATGTCGAGGTGGGGGTCGAGTTGGGGGACGAGTTGGGGGTCGTGTTGGGTGTCGAGTTGGGGGTCGAGTTGGGCGTCGAGTTGGGGGTCGAGTTGGGGGTCGTGTTGGAGGTCGAGTTGGGGGTCGAATTGTGAGTCGAGTTGGGGGAACCAGCACGAGCGAGCACGGACGAGCATGGACGAGAAAACGAGTTAAATAAAGAAACGTGTGGCACTCGGGGACTGCCGTGGTTTTTATTTTTGGCTCTTTAGTTTTTCTTCTCTATAGAACGTAAAGAGCTAGGTATAAATAATAGGTATAAATAATTAGGTATAAATAGTGTAAAACTCAACTCAAAACTGAACTCAAAACTCAACTCAAATCTGAACACAAAACTCAACTCAAAACAACTCAAAACTCAACTCAAAACTCAACTCAAAACTAAACTTAAAACTCAACTCAAAACTCAACTCAAAACAACTGAAAACTGAACTCGAAACTGAACTCAAAACTCAACTCAACACTCAACTTCACTCATCACTCAACTCAACACTCAACTCTACTCAACACTTAACTCAACACTCAACTCAACTTAAAACTCAACTCACCTCAAAACTCAACTCATAACTGAACTCAAAACTCAGCTCAAAACTCAGGTCAAAACTCAGCTCAAAACTCACCTCAAAACTCAGCTCATAACTCAGCTCAAAACTCAGATCAAAACTTAACTCAAAACTCGAATCAAGTCAAAACTCGACTCAAAACCCACATCACCTCACAACTCAACTCAAAACTCAACTCTAAACTCAGCTCAAACCTCAACTCAAAATTCGAATCAACTCAAAACTCAACTTAAAACCCAACTCACCTCAAAACTCAAAACTCAAATCAACTCATAACTCAACTGAAAACTCGAATCAACTCAAAACTCAACGCAAAACTCAATTCTAAGTCAGCTCAATCTCAGCTCAAAACTCAGCTCAAAACTGAACTCAAAACTCAATTCAAAACTCTACTTAAAACTCAACTCAAAACTCAAATCAAAACTCAAATCAAAACTCTACTCAAAACAACTAAACTCAGCTCAAAGCTCAGCTAAAAACTCAACTCACCTCGAAACTCAACTCAAAACTAAACTCTGCTCAAAACCCCGCTCAAAACTCAGTTCAAAATTGAACTCAAAACTCAACTCAAAACTCGAATCAACGCAAAACTCAACTCAAAACTCAACTCAAAACTCAACCCAAAACTCAACTCAAAACTCAACCCAAAACTCAACTCAAAACTCAACTCAAAACTCAACTCAAAACTCAACTCAAAACTCAACTCAAAACTCAACTCAAAACTCCACTCAAAACTGTACTCAACTCAACACTCAACTACACTCAAATCAACTCAACACTCAACTCATGCCACACGTTTTTTTTTAAGACAAGATTCTCTACTACTTTGAGGGAATTTGAAATACTAGCTAGACAATAATAAGTTACTGTAGACAGTAATATAGTAGCCCAAACTTGCCAATGAGGAAGCCCTTGGCAAATGCTGCGCCCTGATTGGCCCATTTGAATTGGATCAACAACTGCTCATACGCCAAAAAGGTAGATTTGTATAAAAATCCCTTAATTATTATTATTTCTCATCGTGACACTTGTGGCTCCGAACGGAGCTACATATTTATGGTCAGCTGGCATTGGATCAACAAAAGCGGCCCGGATCAACAAGTGAAAATTGATCAACAAATTACTACCTATACGGCACGTCTGACCCACAAAGTGCCCAAAGGGATATCTATATATATATATATATATATATATATATATATATATATTATATATATATATATATATATATATATATATATATATATATATATATATATATATATATAGTCTAATAATAGATAAATATCTATTATTAGTTATCATATTTGTTTGTATTGAAAACACAAAAAAAAAAATATACAGTACAGTAAAAATACAGTACAGGCAAATGCCTGTACTGTATTTTTTTTTTTTTGTGTTTTCAATAAAGATTATTCTAATTGTAATATTTTGTTTCGTTGTTTTAGTTGGTCGAGTCACAATAAAGAAAATAACGAAGCCATGTCTATTTCTTCAAATACATCAGATGAGTAAGTATTTATAATATTATTGATATTATATTTTATGTAATTTTAAAAGAAACAATATAATTGATTGGATTATTCCGTAACAATAATATAAGTAAATACAGAAGCGAATATTCTTGTGTACTTGTGCCGGCCTGGACGCCGCGAAATGAACACAGTATAGAAATATCAGTAGGACAATAAAACAACGTGATACATTTTTTTTTTTACTGAGACCCGGTTTCTTGGATTTTTCTCATGCTAGATGTTTCGTGTGAAAACTTTATTATAAATCTTCCTTGAATTATCGCGTCCCGACAGACAGACGCGGAGGGGGACTTTATTTTATAATAGTAGTGAAACTGGCCACGTTTTGTAGTCTATTGGAGAAATATGAATGTTTTAAATTTTATTTCAGACACACAGAAAAAATCAGGTCGCCGTCGTTGATGCGTCGAAAGTACGACAAGTGACAAGTAAGACGTCACTGACGAAACTGCAACGAATAGTCTGCTGTGCAGCCACGGGATCATTTCACACACCTACAGCAGCGATGGAAATGGTCCTAGACCTGTTACCATTACATATATTCATTGAGGCGGAGGCTTTGAAAGCCTTATACAGGATCGAAATATGGAATCGACATTACACTCAGACCAGACATACGCATATGGAGTATATGGAACCAAAACATTTGAAGGTACTGGAGCGGGCATTTTCTTTAAGGTGACGTGAGTCCAGGGCTTGGCCGTTTTCGAGGGGGTGAGGTGCGGGGCTTGAGAGGAACCGGCGCGGGGTACCCGCTTACAAGCTCGCGATCGCTGCCGAGACGCCACAGTATAGCGAAGCGACTATCTACACCCGTGTAGTATTACACCCGTCAATACAATAGTTAAAAGTACTGGAAATATAATTATATGAAAATAAATAAACCACATGTAAAAATACATTTTTTTTATTAATGAAGTATATTATATTCAACATGCAAACAAGTGATGTTTTGGTATATTATGAAAAAGTAAAGAATTCAAAATAAAAAGAAAACTATTCAATAATTCTTTTATATTCAATTATATTTATTATTGGTCAAACTAAAATAGGTACATACTTAGACTAACTAGCTATCACGCGCCAGCATACACTATTCTTCATCCTTCTAGGAATCGATATGTGCCGTACAGCACGCGTCTGTCCATAGCTACTATGCCCGAGCATACAGCGGTATTGATATTAACAGTATTTATATTTGACAACCCCGGTGGTCCAATGGCTAACCATGTCCGGTTTGATTCCGAGGTCGTGGGTTCGATCCCCGCACAAGATACGAGTAAATATTTGTGTGCATGAACATGTCTGTTTATCTTGATCTGGGTGTTTTCTATGTATTATCTATACTAATATTATAAAGCTGAAGAGTTTGTTTGTTTCTTTGTTCGAATTGAAAAAATATTTTAGTGTTAGCCTATATTTCAAGGAAGGCTATATATAGGCTATATAACATCACGCTAACACCAATAGGCGCGGAGCACCGATAAAAAACGGGAAAAAAATATTCCTTTTGAGGGCTTAAGTTGCGTGCACTGCGTAAATTTGCGCATATGCCTATCTTTTAAGATTAAATCATTATAGCATAATATAGGTAAAAGGTTGTTTGTCCTTCTTTCACGTCAAAAGTAACAAACGGATTTACATGTTTTTTTTTTTTGATATAGTTTAAGGCCTGGAGAGTGACATAGGCTACTCTTTATCTCGGAAAAACATTTTATTCCCACGGGAAAAAATAAAGTTAATCATTTGTCCTTCTTTCACGTCAAACACGAACCTAAGTACGGACGTGATTTTTTAATGGGGATAGTTTACGATCTGGAGAGTGACATAAGCTACTTTTTATCGCGGAAAAACATCTTAATCCAATGGGAAAAATAAACTTTGTAATCATTTGTCCTTCTTTTACATCGAAAGTAACCTAAGTACCGACATGATTTTTGTTAACGGGGATAGTTTACGGTCTGGAGAGTGTCATATGCTACTTTTTATCCCCTCAAGTAAAAAAATTACAACAAGAAAAATATATACACAAATTAATGGCAGCTTCCCTGGACCACGCGGGCGAAGCCACGGGTAACAGTTAGTATGTATGTATTTACAAAAAAATATATTGATTTGATTTCATGATTGATTGAGAGAATTGTTATTTGGCTGCGGTATTCTGTGAGGTGGATGTAATTCCCCAGTCGGGTAGCTTACAATTACGCTCCCTACCTCTCTTTTCGCCAGAGCTTCGTTTGTCAGTCAGCAGGGTACACAGCGCGCAGGTGAAGTTGGCTTTTATTTAAAGATGTTGATGAACCACTTACACCCTAAAATATTAATGATCCAACGTCCTAGCTCCTACACCAAAAAAATATTAAGCGTAAGTCGTGTCCTACACCAAAAACGTTGGTGGCGGAAGCACGCAAAGTAGTGTAGATCAAATTGCCTGTAAATTTGACTTCCGCAAAATAACACCTGAATCAATTAACTATCTACCTACTAATATTATAAATGCGAAAGTATGGATGTCTGTTTGTTCCACTATCTTTGGGGTTATCACTATATCTGGGCTGTAAGTGGTTCATCAACATCTTTGAACCAAAGCCAATTTTACCTGCACCCCGTGCACCCTGCTGACTGACTAACGAAGCGCTGGCAAAGGGAGGTAGGGAGCGTAATTGTAAGCTACCCGACTGGGGAATTTACCTCCACCTCACAGAATACCGCAGCCAAATAACAATTCCCTTGAGAGTTGTTGTGTTCCTGCGAGTGAGTGAGGTCACCAGAAAGGAAGGAGTTGCTGTGTTGGTAGCGGGAGTGGCGGTGCGCGAGCAATATTTTAAGTTGCGAGCGTTATTATAACTACGGTAACCATTTCACATCAGGCGGGCCGTATGTTTTTACGGCCCGACGAAGTATAAAAAATAAAAATTATGACGCCTAAACGGCCAAACCGATTTCGATGATCGCGTACCTACATGTATGCGATAAACTCAATCGCTACTGAACGAATTTCAATGTGGGTTTACAGATATTCCAAGAAAGATTTATAATAAAGTTTTCCAAAGAAACATCTAGCATGAGAAAAAAAAACCGGGTCTCAGTAAAAAAATAAATATCATCATCATCGTTGTTTTGTTGTCTTACTGATATTCCTACACTGTGTTTATTTCAACGTGTTTATTGACAACGCGTTGAACGGACGCGCGGCACAGGTCCTACCTCGAACGCAGCTCCTAGAGCACTGACGTTGAGAGCGATCGAGAATCGGGGAGGGTGCGCGACCGCAAATCGTTATTCTTTTAATAATTTTATTTAAATTATTTCATTTTTAAAAGTAATAGCATAGTGCTCTCGTAATTAAAATTATGAAAATTTTGGTATAATTTCCTTATAAAAAAATTGTATTAAATAGTTACAATTTTTACTTAGTGCAAATTTAGAGAGTAAGTTCGCGATTTTTTTCTATCGAGCCAAAAATTATTAATTGTGTTTTCAATAGCTTTGTGCCCTGCAGAAAGGACTTAAGATTTCATAGTAAAATTTCTAGGAACCAAATTGAAATAGTTTAATAGAACTATTCTTTCAATAAGCGTGTTTCCTGGACTCACTTCACCTTAAGGACATACAACATAGTCAAAGTATGGATCAATATGCTACTGTATTTCAACCTGAAATGTATGCCGTAACTGCTTGTGCAGAAATGAATCTAGATAATAATAATCGACACATCAAAAGCCAACACCTTGTACCTGGTACACGGTGTTGGCTGTTGATGGTACACTCAGGCCAAGAAAGAGCTACTGATCAAGGTTACGGCAATATACTTTGACCATTCTTGAAGCAAACTCACTTACGAGTCAGTGGTAATCATCATAACATGGATGATAAACCTTCAACTGTATAGTAGCGCCCCGCCATGCAGTGGTAACAGTTTCGGGACACACCTGTAGCTGTATATTACACAGACTGTAGCGAGCTTATTTATGGGAAAGCAATAGGAACGCGACTATGGAACTGACATAAAGAACTGATAACATTGAAACAGGAATGTCGCCAGTGCAATATCAGGCAGTGACAGTGATGGACGGAATATGCTGGGTCAAACAATATAAGTATCTGGTAGGTGGGGTAGGAGGGGGGGAGAGGGACAATAGGGAAATAAACTGAGGTTTTGCTGTGCAGCCATGGCAGTCCAGGTAGTCATGCTCACTAAAGTATCCAAACTGGTGGTAGTGTCGTGTGGCGGGTCGACGCGTTCCCAATAAAGTGGTTAAACGCGGCAATGGCTGCCCAATGTATCAACTCGTGAATGGGTGCTGCCGAGGGGACTGGTCTACCGTGGTTGTCATGGTTACAAGGCAAACAATAGGAGAATTTAGATAAGTAGTATTAGGCAATCGTATAATTATTAGCACAACAGCGACGAGCAATTAATAAATTGTAAGAAAATTGTGACAAAAAAAAGATGATTGTTAACAAAAGGTACGGACCCCGGGGTCTGTAGATTGTAACTATTATTAATAATATATATATATTTATATTTATGTTTTCTTAAGACTCGCTGGCCGCGGCGCCATAAATCATAGTGTATGCCGGCGCGTGGTAGTTAGTTAGTCTAAGTACCTATTTTAATTTGACAAATAATAAATATAGTTTTCTTTTTATTTTCTTTCTTCTTTACTTCTTCATAATATACCCAAACATCGACTTGACAGTGTTGCATCACTTGCTCGCATGTTGAATATTAATCATGGGATGTGTTCCGAGGAGTTATTTTACATGATGCCCACGGCCTCCTTCTACAGTCGCATCGCTCGCCATCGACAGTGAATTCATCCTAACATGGGAGCCTAAGTGGTCGCGTACAGTGCGGTTCCAGAGATTTTTTAAGCTATTCGAGCGCGGCGACCGAATCAAGAAATTCCGTAACGAAAATAAAACTTAACACCCCCCACTCCGCCTACCATATAGCTGTGCCAAGCGTTTGCTTAACGTGTATGTAGGTATGTATATGGTACGACACACACACACACACACACATATAGTTTAAATTCTCAATATGTATATATATGTCGAGCAATGAAATAAATAAATAATTATAATTGCATAAATTGATAAAAAAATGCTATGCAATAGCTTTACTGCGGCAGTCCCCGAGTGCCACACGTTTTTATTCTCCCGCGTACTGTCAAGCTGTTGAATGAACGAGGTTTTCTCAGGAGACTACAGCATGAAGTTCTTCAAGAAGGGCGTGAAGAGGTTTTTATAGGGTCGGCAACGCACTTGTATGCCCCTGGTGTTACAGGCGTTCATAGGCTACGGTAACTGCTTTCCATCAGGCGGGCCGTATGCTTGTTTTCCACATTAGTGATATAAAAAAAAATACTACATTATTTTAAAAAAATATCTTTCTATATGTAGTTTATTTGTTTTCATTATAATTATATTTCCAGATGGATTAAAATAAAATATACTCAAGCATGAAACAATCTTGGAAAATACTTCGCATAAATAATATTTACATACTCGTACATCGTTTTCAGTAGATTATCAGACGTACATTCATAAATAAACTTAATTTCACACTTATAATAAGGATAAGAAAAACAATAAGTAGGTACTTAGTTTATTTCAATATCAAATTTCCGATATCCAATCATTTTAATTTCAAAGTAAGTATTTTTAACTATTGTATTGTATTGACGGTTGTTGTACTGTACAGTCGCTATATTGTGGTATCTCGGCAGCGAGCGCGCGCTTGTAAGGGGGCAACCCCGCGCCGGCTCCTCTCAAGCCCCGCACCTCACCCCCTCGAAAACGGCCAAGCCCTGGACTCACGTCACCTTAAAACCCAGTATCACATCATTTCATTTCATCAGTATTGAAATGAAATGAAATGTCTTTATTTTGCCTTATGCCTTTATTCAAATACCTCTTTATTAAGGTGAGTAAAACAGTTTCATTAACAGAGACGAACTTCTTAGCTTACATGGATTCACCGAGGGAGGGGGGTGGGGGGTTCATCGTGTGGCAGAGAGAGTAACCCCAAGCAGATCCCGAGACTTGTGACACGGGTGTATGTTTATGTGTGTGTGTTTAAGGGGCCCCTTTTCGACGTACGTGTTAATTATATTGTTTTGAATGCAATTAAGTTCATTACTATTGAAGCTAAATCCAATCTGATATGAGCATTTCTAGTAACTGCACAACAAATAAACGAACGCATGAAAGATTATGGAGACAAATAATAATCATTCGTTTCTTATCAGTTGTTATTTGAAGTTCAAACGATATCGACGTGTATCTGGGTGCTTTTACATAGAGGTAGATATGCAATTGTTTTATTTGTAAAGAGTTTTCTACTTTTGACACATTTTTTTATACTAGCTTTACTCGTGTCAAATAAGCATACACTTTACTTTTTGCTTGCTGTACATGTATTGCAAGAGTCTTTAGACTTACAAGAAGCATCGCGCAAACGCTGGCACCCCGCTGCCAACGCCCCATCTCCTCACGTTCGACAACCTCAATCATTTGCAGAAACTCAACAATTCTCAAGGATTTTGTTATTTGGTTGCGGTCTGCTGTGCGGTGGAAGTACAGTACTTCCTATGTCTGTATTAGTGATGTGCCAGATATCTGTATCCGTATCCGCGGATATCCGAGGGAGAAGAAAAATCTGTATCTGTTAGTTTTTGGCGGATCTTTTACCTTAGTACTTATTCTTAATAGTGTTTAGGTAACAATGGAAATTGTTACATAAACACAAAATATTTTTTATTTCTTAAAATCGTATTTGGCACCTTCATATCGCAAACATTTATCGGAGTGATCTTTTATAGAGGCCTTTTGTCCATAACAGATTGTCTCTTTCCAAAGGTCTAGTGCAATATTTACCGCCGCGTCCTCTAGAAAAGTTAAGATTCATATCCGTATCCGCGGATCTTGAGACCAAATATCCGTATACAGATCCGCATCTGCGGATATACATTTTTAACAATCCAGCACGTCACTACTTAGAATGTTAATAATGTTCCAAGTGCCAACAATCAACAGTATTAACTCTAGGATATTGTAATTTGGCTGTGGTCTTACATGAGATGTATATTTTTCCCCATTGGGCCTGACATGCGCGTATTCTTCTTTTGCCAGAGTCTCGATCGCTAATTACCAGACACCACAGATAGTGGTGAATCACTTACCCCATTTAGTGTGATTTCTATATAACGTTATCTACAGATAATTCGTTGTAATTATATCGTATATCGTAAACAACAGTTGTTAGCTGTTTTGTTATTTGGAGTTGGATTTGGGAGACAGTCTATTTCATACAGGGTGGAATGGAAACGATGCTACCAAACATTAGTATAATGACATGCACTCATAGAATGCGTTAAATTAAAATTGCGTATACATTTACTATCTATTCTAATTATTTATACAGATACAATACAATTCACATCAGGGGCCCTGTCGGCTAAGCTGAAGTCGATTCCCAACGGATATTTTGATTGCGAATATAACAATTCAGCTTAGATTTATCGAATTATTCCCAGTCGCCCCCGCGGGGACTGCCACCGGAGGCAAATGGGAATAAAATTTCCCAGTCGCCGCCGGCCGGTGGCGACTGGGAAGTCCTTGCCCCCATTTCAGTATCGCTGTACATTGCTTGCTCCATCGTAGAGTGTAACAGGATTAGGCAAGTTATTCTAAATCCGCCTTATTTAGACGATATCATTCAAATGAAGTTTCTTACTTTTTATTATAAAAAAAAAACTGGTGTTTTGTATCATAAATAAATCGGTCTCTCGGTAGGTACTTATAGGAGTCATATAAGTTTTATAAAGTCATAATTTTTATAAAGTTGGCAATTTTTAAACACATAATTCTATTTTAAATATTTAAATCACGTTACAATCATCCGATCATTTGCACAATCATAATATTGTATAACTTGTATAATCCTGTTATTCTCTACGATGGAGCAAGCAATGTACAGCGAACCTGAAGTGGGGGCAAGGACTTCCCAGTCGCCACCGGCGGCGACTGGGAATTTTTATTCCCATTTGCCTCCGGTGGCAGTCCCCGCGGGGGCGACTGGGAATAATTCGATTTATCCTACCTGAGTTTAGCTTACCTTGTGGAAACCTAACCTCTAGCGACTGAGCTAAACATGTTTGTCAATAATAAATTATTTGATGGTAATCGGCTTCAGCTTCGGCGCTCCGGCCCCAGGTTATTAAGTCCATTCAATGCCGGCTTAGACATTATGAACTTTACCCTCATGCCGCCTTACTATTTAGCCTAGACATTGAGTACAAATCCTAGACACCGATGGGCGACTATGGCATGTGATTTTGGAACGCAGTCTCGGCACTGAATGCGTTAACAAGTTTATGGTATATGTTATCTACCAAAGTTACCAAACTAAAAGATAACATTCTCACTCTTTGACTATGAAAGCTTGAAACATCGAATTTTCGATTATATTCATTTTGTATTATAAAATAAATTATTATGGATATCATTTGATAGAGATTGTAAATAACTTTCAGGATCAGGGGCCCTACCGCCGAAGCTGAAGCCGGTTATAATCGAAAATTTTGAATACCAAAATGAAACTACTGCTTAGATTTTTGCTAATTTAGCTCAGCTGGTAGAAACCCTAGAGCTCCACCGACTAAGTTGAAGATGTTTGTCAATAACTTTAACCTAAGACCAATTTATTATACCAATATATATATTATAGTTATCAGTCTTTCAATATCTAGTTTAGTTTAGAAAATATCCTAGACACTTAACGTTTACACCCTGTATATATCTCTATACAAAATATAAATTAACTTAGGTAATTTACTGTACAAAATATATAAGTAGCGTTTAAAAATATTTTTTATACCTATTTTACTTTGCAGAAACATTTCATCAAAGATGGCTAAAATAACAGACGTGTTAAAAACTATGCGAGAATTTTCTTTTTCATTCGAAGTAACACCAGACATATCTGAATATGATTTGGATAATTTATCAGTGGAACCTATATTTTTTTCAATAACATGGCACGCAAAAGCGCACCAAAATAAACATTTAGATATACCTCCTCTGAAGATAGCTAAGCATCTGAGAAACCAAAGGAAGAATGTATTACTGCATTTGTCATGCGACATGCTGAGGAAGGGTTTTTTGGCGGAGCTGCTGGTTATGCTGAAAGAAAACAATATCTGTAACTTGTTCGTGATTTTGGGAGGTAAGAACATCGATAATAAATTATACCTACATTGATTTTTTTTGCCTCCCCAACTCGTTTGTCCAGCGTGGGGAGTGTAGGACAAATCCTCCTTCCGTCTAGGACGGACGTGAGAGGGTCGTGCTCCTATAGTGGAGACTAAAATGGATCTGATGATGATGATGACATTGATTTTTTTATTATTATTCTGCGACAGGTGGCGAAAAGGATATGGGCCGTCTGATGTGAGCCAGTTACCGTAGCCATAACATGAAGTATCGCTTGCGCACTGTTATCCCCGATGCTAACGCAGCAACTCTTTCGTTTCTGGTGACCTCACTCACTCGCAGGAACACAACAATCCTCAAGGGAGTTGTTATTTGGCTGCGGTATTCTGTGAGGCGGAGGTACTTCCCCAGTCGGACAATTTACAAATACGGTGTACACTACCTCACTTTCGCATGTCTGCAGGGTGCACCATGTGCAGGTGAGAACTTATCACGGACAATACACATAAATAATAATAATTGTACAGACCTTTTATGACATCAATTATCAATTAGACATACTCATAAATTAAGTTTGAAAGTACGTGATTAAAGAAGGTATCTATGTAAAACTCTCATGTAATTGTGTTGATAAGCTAATTTTATTTTTCAGAACGTTACGACCCTAACACATCAGATTTCAAAAGCAGCAAAGAATTAATTACCCATATAAGAGAAGCGACTGGCGATTTCTTTTGTATAGGCGTGGCTGGGACTCCAGATTGTACCGATGAGAGCCTACTAATTTTAAAAGATAAAGTGGACGCCGGAGCAGACTTTGTAATAACACAAGCCTTTTTTGAAGCTGGAGTTTACGATAACTTCGTTGATAGATGTGAAAAAGTACAAATCTACGTACCGATTATACCTGGAATGTTTTATTTCGAAACTTACGGACAATTGATTGGATTCATAAATCTATGCAAAATCAAAATGTCCGATAATCTATTACAAATCGTGAAAAATGCTGATGAATCCAAGGAAATCTCCGGCGGAGACATTGTAAAGGAAACTATACATACTATAAACAAGGATGTGTTCCATCATTTCCATTTTTTTACTTTAAACAAATTGGAACACGTCGCTGGATTCATCAGGAGAATCTTTTAATTATGTTACTGTAACTGTAACCCTTGAGAATTTAAATAATAACAAAGATGGTTAATGAAGAAAACTATGTATCTTTTATTCAAATAGAAATCGCCAGAGGTTATTGATGGTGGATTGGGCTTAACTGATGAATGGGTGCTTCGTAGACTTTTTATTCCGAAGAACGATTCTGTTTTACCCGATTTCTGAATGAGGGTCGTTATTAGTTTTCGAGCCTATATATGTCATAGCAAGAAAAATATTTGTGTGAATGAACATGTCTGTTTGTCTTGGTCTGTGTGTTTTCTATGTATGTATATAAGTATAATATCAGTTATCTAGTACATATAGCATAAACTTTGCCTAATTTGGAAGTAGATGGCAGTGTACGCGCTCCTAAAACGAAGTATGAGACGAGGGAAGGAGGGACGCGATCTCGCGGCCGACTCCCGCGCACCTCACGCTGACTCTGCGAGTTGCCTCGATACGCGATATACGTTGTGCATAATCATTTGCAAATTATTGTACCTATACTTACGTCAATATAAGTATTAATATATTTAAAAATGATATATTTTATTCCATCTCCAACAAGCAGTACGTAATTTGTCATGGAATTAATACCTACTTATCCTGTCTTGTATATGTTACGGCTAAAGGTGGGTGTGAACATAAACTTAAGATTAGCCGGATAATGTGCACATTAACCGAAACGAAACGGCTAAAAATGTATTCGATGGACGCACCGGGCCGGAGGAGGGCTTGAGGGGGCGGTGGGGAGACAATGCGCGCACACGTGACAATAAAACTTCCGAATAGAATACTATTTTAATGAATTACGACGTCGGATGCAAGAGCGAGCGAAGGGCACCCCGAGGTTAGGTTTTGTTAGGTTACTATAACAGCCCTTTTTGTTAGGTTACTTTAACCCTTTACACAAAAATAGGAGCCCCGCGAAGCGGGGCTCCGTCGACATAGCACCGCAGTCTATGAAATATGAAAGGTAATTTAGGCGGCTAAGGATAGAAGAAACTAACATTAACACCTCCTCGAAGGTAGACCTAAGTTTAGCCGGCTAATCTTAAGTTTATGTTCACACCCACCTTTAGGCCGTAACATATATAATACAATACAAATCCTGTGAAAATATCGTAGGTACCTATAAGTGTTTAAGCTGGATGTTGATTATTCCACTAGCGAACAAGTCACGACTTTTTGAAATCCTAGGTATTTTATCAATGGAATTTATACATTCTTAAAAATATTTCTAATTGAACGCGCGAACAAATTGAAATTATATGACAACGTTTTGTTATGAGTTGGATGTTTTAGAACTCAATACTCAATATGTTTATTGCATAGGTATAATAGGTACATGTCCATTTTAAAATACATGTTATTTTGTAGGTATTACATATTATAACCCCAAAAGGGTATCGCAACAGTCTGAAGTGTACGGAATTGTTTATTATATGTCATCTAATTTATCATTTAAAAAATCGTCTAGCTAGAGTGTAAGATGGCGCCATCTCTATCAATCCAGGGAAAACCACAGTAGTTCCGTTTACAAGGCTAAGGAAACTAACGGGTCTAAAAACAGTATCATTGTATACCAAGGAGCTGCAATGGTCTGATGAGGTTAAATACCTTGGAGTGACACTGGATAAGGGACTGAACTGGAACACCCATGTCAACAATGTCCTTCAGAAGGCGTCAAGAGCTTTCAATATGTGCAGGAGCACCTATGGGAGGACGTGGGGATTAAAACCAAACATTCTAAGATGGCTATACATAGCAATGATAAGACCTATAATAACTTATGGCTGCCTAGTATGGTGGCCGAAAGTCAAACAAGTGACAAGTAAGACGTCACTGACGAAACTGCAACGATTAGTCTGCTGTGCAGCCACGGGATCGTTTCCCACTACACCTACAGCAGCTATGGAAATGGTCCTAGACCTGTTACCATTACATATATTCATTGAGGCGGAGGCTTGCAAAGCCTATACAGGATCGAAACAGCTGGCCTATGGAATCGACATTCCGCTCAGACCAGGCATACGCATATGGAGTTTACATTAGAACTCAAAAGTAAGATGGAAATGTGCAGTGACAAGATGTTGCCGAAGTATATTTTCAAAAGGAACTACAGAATACATCTTCCAACTAGCGATGAGTGGAAGAAAAATGACTTCAAGCCTAAAAAGGAAAATAGCCTCATATGGTACACTGATGGCTCCAAAACATTGGAAGGTACAGGAGCGGGCATTTTCTCTAAGGACGTACAACACAGCCAGAGTATGGGGCAATATGCTACTGTATTTCAAGCTGAAATGTATGCCATAACTGCTTGTGCAAAAATGAATTTGGATAATAAGGTCGTAAATCGACACATCTATATTCTCAGTGACAGCCAGGCAGCTCTCATGGCCCTGAGCTCTGACAGGGTGGAAAGTAGACTAGCTCTTGCGAGTATAGATGCCCTTAATAAACTGGGCAGAAATAATACGCTGGAGTTGGTCTGGGTTCCTGGACATACAGGTGTTGGGAGCAATGAGAAGGCTGATGAACTGGCAAGGGAGGGATCAAGCAGAGATTTTATTGGACCTGAACCCTTCGTAGGTCTCTCGTATGGGACAGTCATTACGGCCATAAATAATATGGCGCAGTCTAGGCATCTGGCTGAATGGAAGAAGATGAGTGGAATACTTCATTCCAAGGAAACCATCGTGCGAACCAATTTATCCAATTAAACCAATTTATCGTGCGAAGGCACGATAAATTGGTACAAATATGTACAGAAATATGACAGAAAACGAATACGTCTCATCCTTGGAGCACTGACTGGACATTACGCCTGCCATGGGCACCTATACAGGATGAGACTTGTTAATAGCCCAGAATGCAGAACATGCAAGGAACCTTATGAGACCATGAAGCACTTGATGTGTCAATGTGATGCCCTAGCTGGCAAACGAATGACAATCCTAGGAAAGGCATACCCAGACCTGGAGGACTACAGGCTCTTCTCAATTAAAGATGTACTAAAGTACATGGAATATGTCTCAAGACACTCAGGGGAGAGTTACTAAAGGATAGGGAGTGCACAAAAGATCCGACAGGGTCGACGTGCCACCGGTGCTACAGCACTGGACCCATTTCAAGATAAGATAAGATAAGATGGCGCCATGCTCCTTCAATTATTTGAGAATAAAAATGAATTTCGATAATCTTGTCTCGTCCGAGTCTCGAGTCCCGGGACTCAAGTTATTACACTCTTCCTTCCAATAAGGTCTTTAATTTTTTGATGAAGCTTGCTCCTTGGTCAATATCTTTTATTTGATTTGGCATTTTTTTAAATATTTCAGCGGCCATTGAATTAAGGCCAGAACTTTATTGATTGAACTAGATTTGATTTTGGTTTTATTATTTTCTCTCAGGCTTATAAGGCTGAGACAAACTAATTAAACCAAATGGGCCCCGTTTCAGCTGTCTTTCGATGTGTGTTTTTTGCATACGCTATTTTTCTGAAAGGTTCTCTCTGTTTACTCTTACATCTCTGTGGTGAAAGCAAGCAATGAAAGCAAGTGTTCCTAAACAAAGGACAATGGGCGTTTTAGTATGGAGTTTAGACAAAAAAAGTTAGACATTCAGAGCTGTATACCAAATCTACGAAATTGACTCGACACTTCACCGAAAATATTCCGGACGTCAACCTGTATGAAATTAAGATGGCTCTCAAACAACTTGGGAATGACAAGGTAAGGTAACGAGCCTAACGAGGTGATGATAGAATCATAGCTGAACTTCTGAATGCGAATACTTACTTATACAGTCACTTGTTGATAGCAAGGGTGACGGCAGACGATCAAAATGCCGCAGCCCTATGAGCTGGTCTGACCATATCCAGAGTTATCTGGATATGGTCAGACCATCTCATAAGGCTGCGGTACCTCCAAAGTGCTCTCCACTCCTCCTCCAAAATCCTGTAAAACATCTCAATACCAGGAGCAAGATCGTTCGTTGGAGTAAAACAGAGAGAAACTATTTCCCCGAAACTGTTCACCATTTCATTGGAAGCTTCTGAACTGGAAAGAATATGGTATTACATCAACGACGAGTATCACTTCACTTCGATTAGCCGATGACACAGTGGTCATGACGGAGTCTTTTGTCAGAGCCTGGTTTGTCAGTCAGCAGGGTGCACCACGTGCAGGTGAGTTTGGCTTTGGCTCAAAGAGGATGATGAACCACATATATCCTAACGTTACGTTTACGTAAATATTTGGTCGTTTACTGACACTCAATTTTTATATGATGAATTTCATACAATAAAATGTTGTGTAGTGTCTGGACTATGGTAGACTATTCTAACAACATTCCTGAAGTGGCCGCAAATTTTTGTCTTGTTCCAAAAACGTCCATAGAATCTAATGTGTATTGATATTGATTTATAATAGAAACATGGTATTACTTAAGCATAAAGTTAATATGTTAATTTCATGGGTGCAAGTTGTCATTTGAGTGAGTGCATAAAATTAGTAGAATATTCGATTAAAAGTGTTTGAATAGGGACTGTCGCGTTATTCCAAGAAGTCGTGGAAAACATCAGTAAAATTGCATTATCGGTTTTACTGTTACGTTATTACAATTAATGGAGGAGGAATAAGAAGATTTCTGACGATATTTTTCTGCATATCCTTGAAGTCGATTCCAAATAAATAATACAAACGATTATATTAGTTTTGTTTTTAGTTTATTTTAATTAGTTTTAATTTAGATGTATTTGTTTATTTATTAATTTTAAGTATTATTTAATTTTAGTTTTATAAATTTTATCTAAATAATTTAGAATTCAATAAAATACAAACGGGTTCTAAAGTACTAATTCCAGAGCCAAAAAGCTATTTAATAATAATAAAAAAATTGAGTGACAGCGACAGCACCCTGTTAAATTTTGTATCTGTGGTTAGCCATTTTGGATTTCGATTCGTATAATAAGATTGACTATCAAAATTAATGTTTTTCATTTACCTGTAATTTTGTGATAAAAAGTATACTTGTGCGACGCGGTCAATTCGTATAGTCTACCGGCGGTGACCTGTAACAGGTGTTTGAGAGTTAAACGGACGGAATTGTGGCTGGACGATCAGCTGTCAGGGACCTTTGACGTGTAGAACACAAACAACTCTTATTTTATCGGTTTGATATGCTGTTGTAGCGATGAACGGCACCTTTTATGAGCAGCTGTCGGGCGTAGCTGGGATTTTTGAGCAATGGGGAGCGTGCGAGCGAACTGTGGTCGCTTGTGCGTTAACTCGCCGCGTGCCCTGGCCGGGTCTGAAGCTAGTCCAGCGGGCTGTGGAGGCCGCTCTCCAGAACCATGTGGAAGACGAGAGGCTTGAACACGAAGCTAATGACGAGGCATTGATTGCTGGCTTGCTGATCATGAGGACCGACGATGATGATAATGAGGGTAAGAACAAAATTAATTTCTCGCAATTTTCTATACATACCTATCTTTCAATAGAAACGTTAAAATGATAATGTAGTTTCGAATTAGAAGTAAGAAATCAAACAAAATTTTGTTGGTACTATGTAGTAACATTGTAAAGAAATATTAAAACAAAATATTTGTATTTATGTGAAAAATATGTCTTTTTTTTTTCAAGTTTTGATAGAAATAAAGTTTTCTTTTATTCTCAATTAGGAATCTTATAAATTTTTGGGATATAAGTATCCTATGTGTCCTTAGTCCTTACCATACAATTTCATATCGACTCATCTATAGAATTCTGAAGGCCAACTCTCATTATATTTTACGATCACAGAATGATAGTAGAGATTGAATTTTGAATCCTTTTCAATCATTAATTAATATCAATAATTGATATTAATCATTAATTAATAACAATTATTGATATTAACTAATGATTGAAAAGGACGAAATCAACGAGTAACATTATGTATGCTATTATTAGTTTGTTTAATTTTCGGTCGTAATTCAATATAATCACACATTGGTTAATAACTTAACTGTTAAACAACTTTTTTCGTTGACAGCTACACTTTCGTTTTATGGAGAGCTAATGTCAGATAGAATGTTATTTGATTCTTAATATCGGAAGATAATTGAGATAAGAAAATTGTTAAAACATATGTCTGATGAATTCATATTCCATAGGTAGTCGAGCTAACTTAACACGTTTTTGTTCCATAATCTCATTGGACTTTCTTTTACAAATGAGTTGATATACTCCTTTACATACCATTGAAATTCTGAACATCTAGATTAACAAACTTAAATTTTATTTATAATCTTATACATCTGTGTTATATACTAAACTAGCGACCCGCCCCGGCTTCGCACGGGTGCAATGCTGATACTAAATGTACTACAGAAGGTCTTTGCGCTTTGTCCTATCCAGTCCTTCCCCAGTTATAGGCACACGCCGCCGACTCCGCGGCCGGTACCGCCACAGCCGTTATGTCCCTGCATTTTAAATGTGTAATATCTTCTAAACTATTCATTTAAATTACATGCTGTGAAGGGCCATATTGATCTATATTAAATGCGCAATGTATTTAAGGTACTTAATTGGATAAGGATTAATTCTGTATTGCTTAAAATCGCTTCGTAAATAAGGCATTATTTCTTGTAAAAAGCAAAGGATAAAATAACGGTTATTGTGTGTTACCACTAAGAGATAGACATATACCATCGCGAACTTTTTTGTAGACCATTTTAAGGCGAACAATACTGTACTACATTATTTTGATCTATCTCGTTGGGTTCAGCCAGCGTTTGCAATGAAAGAGCATTAATGTGTTTATTTACGACATCACATTAGAAACCTCTAAATTATCAGTGTTTTTCTACTATGTTATGCATATATTATACATATAAACTTTCCAGTTGAATCACTCTATCTATTAAAAAAAACCGCATCATAATCCGTTGCGTAGTTTCAAAGATTTAAGCATACAAAGGGACATAGGGACAGAGAAAGCGACTTTGTTTTATACTATGTAGTGATATAACCTGACTGAAGAAAATGCCAATATATGAATCTAATAAAATTGGATAAATGGTTATCACATGCTAAAATTGCTTTAGAAAATCACATCAATTGATCATCAAAAGATTGAAATAATATCATGTAAATCAAGATCTTAAATTTTTACCATGTTAACCTACATCTAAGTAATAGTACCAAATTTATATATCTTATTCTTAATGGTTGGTTGTTATGAATGATGTGAATGCTGAGATGCAATGTGCGGGGACTAGAATAGACAAAATAAGGAGTGATTACTAAGTGAGTAATTACTAAAGGAAGTTTGAAAGTAGCACCTGTGATGGAAATTATGACAGGAAATTTTTTCTTGATATGGGCATGTAATGCAGAGTTGAAAGACATGTGACAAAGAGAATTTAAATGCAAATCGATATAATGAGAGACAGAGACCAAAAAAAGATTTGGTTGGATTCTGTGAGAGAATAATCCAATCTCCCATATAAATGGGTAAGAAAGGAATAGATGTGATAGATGATGTTGGTGAAAAAAAAAAACATACTATGCCAACCCTAAATAACGGGAAACGGAACAAGCAATGGTGATGATTCTTAATAGTTGTGTAGTTTCTAACATCTAGTAAATTTCAACAGGTGGGGAACAACTCAGAAAATTATTGACACTGTTGCCACTGTTAAGGACAGACAATGAAAGAGTTAAAGATGTGTATGTGACTGGTGTACAGGCTCTTGTTCAGCGATGTGTTGATGACCCACGGCGTTCATCGGCACCGGATCTTTGTCGACAGTTGCTATCCTACCTTCTAGTACATCCAGCACTCACACAAAATGACCAGAAGTAAGTACTTACCTGAATATCACATTTAATCTAGTTATAAATATTTACACTCAGCTTATCAATGCAAAAATTTTTTGCTTATATTTCATTGTTTCACTTATTTGTTTTGTAATTACATGTCTATGTTACTTGTAATACATAAAATGTATGTAAAATCTCTTCTAACCATCCATTATACATCATCATCATCATCAGATCATTTAAGTCTCCACTACAGGAGCACGACCCTCTCTCATCCGTCCCAGACAGAAGGAGGATTTGGCCTACAGTCCCCACGCTGGCCAAACGGGTTGTGGAGGCCTGATTCATGTTTTATAATGTATTTCCCTTAGTCGCCTTGTACGACATCCACGGGAAGAAACGGAGTGATTCTATTCTAGTCTGCCGGAAACCACACGGCTATTATACATATACATCCATAATTCATAAGTACAGTTGTGTAAAAAAGCACGAGTTAAACAAGACCATGTAAATTTATGGATTTAATAGACCCCATGATTTTTTGTATGGACATATTGACATGATTGACTACTACATAAATGTACAAATGGCTGACTACAACCTTGCAACCTTTGAGATGTATTAACGACATATATGTCTAGTTTAGCATTGTTCCTTTATAATTTAGTTTTATTTAGCATGTCTGAGTCATTGTATTTCCATGAATGAAGTCACACAATATTGTAACAACGGTTTGATGATATGAATCAGTGTCGATGTATTTCTGTTTAATAATCACTAAAGAACATAAAATTTTTGATATTTTCTATACATAATATAATTGTATTTTATGTTTTTGTTACTAATATTTCAATTTACTCATATCAGTACCAAATTCAGTATCTTCAGGTTTATAAAGTCTCAAGAGAATTTTATTTTTCAAAATGGAGATGAATTGCAATATCTATGATAATTTTTACTCACTTTTTAATTTCTAATGTTTTGTTTTGACGAGCCCAGTGGTGAAATAACTAGCAATAGCTACTGCAAACTTTTGTGCATGTACATATCCACTTCTATTTTGTATGATCGGCATTAACCTATATTCATCCCATATGGGTGTCTAGTGTACTCCACCACGCTGCTCAACTGTGGGTAGATAGGGGAAAAATATATATGAAGTATGTTTATCAGAATTCTAGTACACATAATAAAAGTTTTTAGCTAAGAATAGTAGGTTCTGTGTAATGTTTGGAACACACTCGTCGACGTCGTGGTCGTCGACAAACCCTTATTTATCCACCTGCAGGGATACGAGTCTCTCCTCAATCGAAGAGGCTTAGAGCATACTCCACCACGCTGCTCAGCTGCGGGTTGGCGGAGGCCATTGTTTTCAAGCCGTCTAAAGGCCACTGACTTGGCCTAACGACTATCGTCTTATGACAACAGCCGGGACCGACGGCTTTACGTGGCCTCCGAAGCACGGAGGAACTCGAGATAAATAAACCCATCCGCGGACAGACTACGGGCGACGTTGCCCAACTAGCGTGTTCGATTAGACTGACATGCGCAACGATGTGATCGAGCTCCTGAACTCGAGATAAATAAATATAATGGAATACACTCAACATCACAAAAATTACACTTTATTTTGAAAGTACCTCTAAAAGTTATTATAAATAACTAACCATGCTTAACTATTAGGTGTCTTTTGAAAGATGGTCTTATCAACACCATCATCTTTCAAACACACTTCTTCATCTTTCAAGCACAGTTACTACTACTACTGAACAGTTGTTATCAACTGTTCAGCTATTCCTTTATTTGTTTTGATATTGTGTGACAGAGAAAAAATCAAATTACTGTCCAGTGTACATAATTGAAGAATATTTTTTTATTTATTAAATAAATACGTCTGTTGTTAAAGATTTAGTCTATAGTAGGTACATTATGCAGATTAAGCTAAAAAATATGTTATGAAAATTTACTATTAATTAATTTTGTTCGTCTTGTCCCTCCCAAATACAGTCACTGTTTCGTTTCCTCCTAGGTTTGAAGTCTTTCAAATTTATTTTACAAAAGTGTTATTTTTTATGATGAGTCTATTAATTATCATGGTTATTAATTTGTAATGCAATGATCATGTCATGACTACACAATTCTGTTAGTGTTTTACACAGAATGTGTTTTAATAATAATTGATTTTGTTTATTTGGAAAACTTTATTGTGTCAAATATTTTGATATACATGTAAAGTATAATATATACTTTATTTAATGAAATATGTAAAAACAATAAAAGAGGAATATTCAAATAATATATGCACACGACAGTTGTACACTTTAAATATAAATGAAATTATACATGCATGCTATATGCCCACAAACTACTTCAATACAAACAAGATAAAATAGTATCTAGCTCAAGTATCAGGAATACAATGATAAGGATGTATTTGAGCATACAAAGGGTAAGGATTCAGTCACTTGTATAATATTATGTAATTGTTAAAGAAATAAATTATTATTATTAAAATTATTATCTCATTTATTTATTTAAAATCTTATTCAATACATTTTTTAATATAAAATATAAAAAAATACATTAAAAAATATATAAAACAGAATCCCCCCGATAGCGGGAACAAAATCCAAACTATCGGTGGTTAAGGTCACAAAGACAGAAACCTCCTCACAATACGTGCCGTGCATAGGAGGACAGCTTTCTGTATCTGGCCCCTGATCCAGCTCCCCAACGTGAGCTTCTTCAGATATTGGTCGAAGCTCTTGGCGATTAAGCCATTGACCGTCACAACTATCGGGACAATCACTGTTGAATCGACGTCCCACATGGCGGTAATCTCATGAGCTAAATCAAGATACTTAGATAATTTATCTTTTTCAGCTTTCACAAGATTAACGTCATGTGGGATAGCGACGTCAACAATGACTGCTTGGCGCGTTAATCGATCTATTATCACGATGTCAGGTTTATTGGCTACAATAGTCCTGTCAGTGATAATAGATCGATCCCAGTATAATGTGACATGGTCATTTTCGAGAACTGCTTCCGGCATATACCTGTAATACGGTACCTCGGTGACCACAAGACCATATCTCAAGGCAAGCTGCTGATGGATAATCCTGGCTACTTGATTATGTCTGTGCAAATACTCGCCGTTAGCAAGATGAGAACAACCAGAAATTACATGTCTGAGGGATTCCCCAGGTAGATGACACGCCCGACAGATATCAAGCGTGCCATCCTTCATGATATATTTCCGGTAGTTATTCGTCTTGATAACTTCGTCCATAATTCCACAGACAAAACCTTCGGTTTCCCCAAAGAGGTCCCCGAAACGTAGCCAGGCTACGGATGCAACGGGATCTACATCAGGTCCATGTAGAGCCTGGTAGAACCGTCCATGCAGTTCTTTGCCTTGCCATATGGTTCTGCGATCATCAATACTTAATACTACAGGTTGACGCCAGTTCTCGTTAGCTAAAGACAAAGGGGTTAATCCACGATCGATACCAACCACATCCCTATGCATTTCCACGTCAGCATGTAGGAAATATTCCCTGAGGTTGCATATCTCCCGATTATGTAGAGTCTTAGCATTTAAAAAGCCTCGACCACCACATTTCCGAGGGATATACAACCTCATTACTGATGATTGTGGATGATGCATACGGTAAGTGGTTAATATCGTTCGGACTTTCCGGTCAACGGCGTCAAGTTCAGTTTGAGTCCACTTGAGTATGCCAAAGGAATATATCAAGACCGGCATGACCCAACCATTGTAAGCACGCACTTTATTGCCGCCTGATAAAAGACTATTAAGTACTTTTTTCAGGCGGCCAAAGAAACGTTCTTTCAGTGATTGCCTCATCTCGGTCTCAGTAATTCCCAAATTTTCAGACATACCCAAGTACCTGTAGGTCTCAGTTTCCGAAAGGGATTTCAAGTGTATAGTATCTGAGAGTTCAAGTCCCTCAGATACTAATATCCTTCCCTTCTTCACATGTATGACCGCACATTTGTCTATACCAAATTCCATTTTAATAGATTTACTAAAGTTTTCAGTGACCTTTAGTAAAGCCATTAATTGAACTTTGCTACATGCAAAGAGTTTCAAGTCATCCATGTATAGAAGATGAGATATAGCCTGACCTCCCCTTCGCAATTTGTAGCCTAGCTTTGAATCCTCTAATAATGTGCTTAAAGGATTATTATTAAAATTATTATTATTAATGATAAGGATGATGACCTGAGAAGGATATACGCTAATTCTCGTTTTCACACAAGCGAGCCGTGGGCGGAAGTTAGTTCTAGTATAAACAAGAGGTCTCCAAGCTATTTAGTTGTTTGTACAAAGCATAATGGCCAAAACCCAGTTAACTTCTTGTACTGACATTAAGTTTTTAATTGTTGCTGATTTCTATGGACGGTGGTGATTGCTTTCCATCAGGTGACCCACATGCTCGCTTGCCCCGCTCTAATATATATAAAAAAATAAAAAATACGCTTATATACAGATAGTTACGGTTCAAGAGCCCTACCGCCGAAGCTGGGGCCGATAACGAAAAATAGGATTTAAGTTTTAGTTATAGACAAGCATCTTCATCTCAGTCTGCTGTAGAGCTCCCAAGGTTTCTACCAGTTAAGCTTAACACAAATACCATAAATCTAAGCTGAAGTTTGATATTCGTAATCAAACAATCCGATGGGAATCGGCTTCCGCTTTGGCGGTAGGGCTATGGGACGGGGGCCCACCACACATTCCCACCACTGTATCTCCTGTGTAGCCAGGATTAACAGCGGCGACCGCCAAAAAAGGCAATGAACAATGAAGTCCATTGCTGTCCCAGGGGTAAAACTACGGCTGCCTTGGAACTCACAACGAATTTAATCAGAAGAAATTAGTAGGAGTAGGAAGCTTTTGGAATTTGACTTCCCCTCTTAGCAATGTGAGAGACAGCAATATGGCAAATAAGGCATTAAAAGCCTAAAGAGATGGCTAGTCAAGTGAAGCTCAACTGCCGTGCACCACGGATTTTAAGTTTCTAACACTATTAGGGACCTAAAACATTGAGTTGTTACCTAACACATCACATTACATGGCGGTAGGGCTGTAGGGCCCTAGGTCTCAAAATAGCTGTAAAGTGTTTTTGATTTTCATTATATTAATATATTTCTACGAGGTCGGTGGTCGAATTGTTAGCAATGGCCACTTTGACTCCGAGTTCGCGGGTTCGATGCCCGCACAAGTCAAACATTTGTGTGCATGAACATGTCTGTTTGTCTTGGTATGGGTGTTTTCTATGTATTATATGTATGTATTTACAAAAAAAATAATGTATTTAAGTATTATATCAGTTTCTAGTACTCATAGTACAAGCTTTGCTTAGTTTGGGACTAGATGGCTGTGTGTAGTTTGTCCAGTGGTATTTATTTATTATTTATTTATTTATTTCTGCCCCGCATCATTGAATTAATCACTTTGGTTTATATTACACCTTTTGCAATAGATGGTTTTATCTAATATATTATGATATATCTGATACAAGCAATTATCAACTTTCAGAACATTGACACAATGGCTGCGCCATCTAGAAAACCATATATCTGGCAACAGGAACACAGAAACTGTGTGGCAACTAAGAATAGATCCCAGCTTGTTATCGGAAACTAACATCTGGAGTTCAAACAACACATTCAGGCGGACAATTGGAAAGAATGTTGAGTTTAGAGGCATAGTAGAATCAATAGATTCATGTTATACAAATTTACTTCAAGAATCCTTTTCAAAAAATGGCAGAGATGTAGACATTAGTTTAGAATGTGAGAAGCTTAATTTCGACGCAGCGATATCGCAACCAAAATCGCAGAGGTCAAACAGTTTGACACCACCCTCCAGTAACTTCATGCATATGTCATCATCAGCAGAGAATTTGAGTGACGAGCCGTTTGTTCAAAAGCCCCGAAGTTTCTCCTTGTCCAGTGAACATAGCCTAAGTCAAATTAGACCAATCAGTGTAATGTATGGCACTACGGGAAGCGAGACACGTCTAGATGATTTGAGGTCACACAATTTCGCGGAACATCCGGGAATGTCAACAGTTACACAGTGGCTAAAAAGTCTTAGGTTACACAAATACATTTGGCTGTTCACAAATATCAGCTATGAACAGATGATGGCTATGGACGATAAATATCTTGAGAAATTAGGTTAGTCTATTTTTTTATTAAACTGTATTCTTCCACATTACTTCATAAAATACTTAACTTTACAATATACTGAGTGTAATTTTAAAACTGGTCAAATTGATAGAGGCGATTGTGTAGCTGTTACTGATCACGAAACACAAAATCAGTTTAGTTTTTGTAGTATCTGTAATTTTAGCATATACTGGAGGTAATGTTGGCAACCGCTGAAAGCGGCGAGCACGACATGTCTGCTACCTACATAGTGAACTTGAATCTCGGAGATAAACAAGAAATCTTTCAATACCCATACCGCGTTTATGGTTGATTAATTTTTGTTTTTTTTTTATTGATTTGTGAATAATACTAGCAACATATTTGTCTCCTTGAATTATACACACTTTATATTTTTAAATGTTTATTTTAAATTACTAAAATGATATTAAAGTTTGCAATTTAATGTTCAAGGGGTTACGAAAGGCGCCCGGCACAAACTCCTCCTCTCAATAAAAAAATTGAACGAACGTGCCGCTACTGTCGAAAGCGTTGAAGCAGAACTTTCTACGTGCGTTTCGCTCCCAGCGGCCGCGCGGGCGTTAGAACGCTTACGTGGTGTACTTCTCAGTCCGATGACTCCAGCTTCGGATCTGCCCACTGCTATAGTTCGAGCTTTAAACATAGGTAAGATATATATTATTATTTTATTCATGGTCGTTCCATTCATGGTCATACAATAATAATTCCCAAAAGAATCTTGGTATGTATATCCTAGAATGTGGCATAACTTACTATTCGAGGGGTTTTATTCCTCATTTCTTTATGCTTTACATCTATGATCAAGAACTCATTAAAAGAATATTGTATATTAAAAATTAAATGTTATGAAAGAAAAGTACGAAACGCAGAGACATTTTTATCAAATAGCTTTACAGCTCTGGAATCAATGTCGTATTGAACCCGTGTTTGCATGCCGAAAAATATCAACAGGAATCTTCTTGTTCCTTCATTACTTGTAATAAGTCAACAGTAAAACCAATAGTGAAAAATCGACAGCGGTGAGAATACGCTTTTAATAAAAAAAAATATGAGCTGTAATGATAAATTGCACAGCACACTATCTCTATTATTATTATTAGCGATATATTTGCGTAGCGATATCCCATATCAATTAATTTCCCAGTCCTCTCCCCAATTCCAATCTCCTGAGCATTTATTCCTGCAAGTGAATCTTCACTACTCCAAGATCTTACTGGGTGTGTATTATAGTCCGTCCTTGCATGTCGACTATTTTGACTCTCTGGAAACTGTTCTGACGGACCTGTGTACACAATTTGATCACACCATTATTATGGGTGATTTTAATACTTGCATCATAAAAGACGATTACCGTACGAAAAAACTCCTTTCCCTTTTAAGTTCCACCAATCTACATCACCTTCCCCTTCGTTCCACTCATTTTCCACACAATGGTCCTCCGTCATTACTTGATCTAATAGTTACGTCTTCCCCCGAGTTGGTGTGTGCACATGGTCAAATTAATGCTCCAGCCTTCTCGGCTCATGATCTGATCTATGGTTCGTTCAGGGTGCGCCCACCGAAACGTAGACATAAAACCGTTCTTTTGCGTAATTTTGCCGCTATTAACAGGGATGCTTTGTTGAGTGATGTGTGTGATGCGAACTGGGAATCCGTACTGTCCGCTACTGACGTAGACGCTAAATTAGGTGCTTTTAACAACATTGTACTGAAATTATTTGATAAGCATGCTCCTCTGCGTCCAGTTCGAGTCAAGCATCTGCCTGCACCTTGGCTAACCATGGAAATAAAAAACCTCATGGCACGTAGGGATAGAGCCAAAATTAGAATGCGTCATGACCCTTCCCCTGATAATCACAACAAGTTCATTACTTTACGTAATCGTTGTAATAAAGTTTGCAGGGAAGCCAGGCGTGCGTATATGCACTCTACAATTGAGAACTGCCCTCCTAACAAATTATGGAAATTTCTTAAAGCTAATGGTGTTGGCAGGGATCCCTCCCACTGTCCTTCAAATTTAGATCTTAACTCTTTAAATAAACATTTTTGTGCATCGCCTGTTAGTCTTGACCCTCAATCAAAATTGTTTACCTTGACTCGATTGAATGCTCTTTCATTAAATTGTGCCCCTTTTGAACTTGGAGAGATTACTCCCGATGAGGTGATCAAACTAATAGGTACTATTAAATCTAAGGCTGTTGGAAATGACGAGATCGGCATTAGTATGTTGGATCCTATAAAGGAACACATTGCTCCTTTTCTAGCAAACATTCTTAATTGCTCTCTTTCTTCTGGGGTCTTTCCTGCAGCATGGAAAGATGCCCATGTAATCCCCCTGCCAAAAAAGCCTAATCCATCTTCTTTCGCTGATTACCGGCCTATCTCTATTCTACCTGTTCTTTCTAAGGTGTTGGAGCACTTTGTTCATCAGCGTTTAACTAACCACCTGCATCAGCATAGTCTTTTAAGCGACCACCAGTCGGGGTTTAGAGCTGGGCACAGCACTGTCTCGGCACTTGTCAAGGTCACCGATGATATTAGACAAAATATTGATAATAAAAAATTAACGCTCTTAGTATTACTCGACTTCACAAGCGCATTTAATACGGTTGACTTTGATATTTTGCTTGGCATGCTGCGTGCAGTTAATCCTTCTCCATCGACCTTATCATGGTTTCATTCTTATCTATTCAATCGCCGCCAACTGGTCAAGATTGATGAAACTAGATCTGACTGGTGCCAACTTCTCTCGGGTGTTCCACAGGGAGGAGTACTTTCTCCTATTCTCTTCTCAATTTTCATTAATAGCGTAACCTCCTTGATCTCTTCATCATACCATCTTTATGCTGATGACCTGCAGGTTTATGCGGCTGCTTCGCTTGACAATTTTAATGAGGCAGTTAACGTTATCAATAGCGACCTATCTGTTATTGCCAATTGGTCTAACTTTGGTTTAAAGGTTAATCCAATCAAGTCACAATCGATAATTATTGGTAGTTCTTATTATACGTCTCGATTGCAAAATATAGTATGCCCTAATGTTGTATTTGATAGTAACATCATCCCATACTCCACTTCGGTCAAAAACTTGGGCATCATTTTTGATCAGACTCTGTCCTGGGCCCCACAAATCAAAGAAGTTAGCCGCAAAATATTTGCCTGTCTACACTCTTTGAAACGGCTTCAAAACTTTCTCCCTATTAACACCAAAGCTTTATTAATACGTACCCTTCTGTTACCGCTCATAGATTATGGAGATACTGCATATCTGAACATTTCGGAAGAATTGATGAATAAGTTGGAACGAATACAGAATGTGTGTATCAGATATGTTTTCGGCTTGCGGAAATCGGACCACATCACTGAATATCGAAATCGACTAAATTTACTACCAGTGCGGCATCGTAGGAGTCTCCATATCCTTAGTCTCCTTTTCCAAGTCCTTTTTTATCCTTCGGCACCTAACTACCTGCGGGAAAGATTCACGTTTCGCGTTATAGATGACCGACCACGGTCGAGCAACAATCCTTTTTTAAATATCGCTGTCCCCAACTCCTATTCCTACACTAAGTCCTTCAGTGTGCATGCAGCGCGTCTTTGGAACTCGCTCCCAGTGAATGTCAAAATGTCACAAACCCTTTCAGTATTTAAATCGCACGTTAGGAAGCACTTGATAAGTACTCCTGATATTTTGTAGTAGTAATGTTTTCGTATTTATTTATTTATATTTCCTTGATCTTGATCAGATATCGTATACATTGTCTTTTAAAGTTTGTGTTGTCTATATGAAATTCTGAACCACTTTTGTTTGTGTAGCAATTATTCTTCAAAGTATCTTTGTCTATTTCCATTCCTTTTATCTTTCAATAATCAGTGCCTACTAAAATATCCCCAAAATTTTAAATGTCAATATCCTTTCAGGTTTTCTATGGTTGACTGGAAGAAATCCCTAATGGGATAAGTCCGCCATTGTATGATAAAGTTTGTTATTTTTCGAAAAATATTGTATTTGTATATTGTTATTGTACAATAAAGTTTTTATACTATACTATACTATACTATTATTTATCAATAAATAATAAATTATGAAAGTTTTACTAAACACAAGCTCACTTAATGAATTTCGGCCAAAAAGCTGTTATAAAAATATTGCTATTACAAAACATAGATGAATGAATGAATGAATTAATATAAAATCGATCTTGACTGTCTTTTGTTTTGTAACGTAGGGTAGCGAAAAAACACATATTGTTGTGATGGTAACCGCTTCACATTAAACAAACCATAGCTTGTTTAATGTGAAGCGGTTACCGTATATATAATGCGCTCGCAACATGAAATATTAATCGTGCGTCGCTACCTCTGCCGCCAACGCAGCAACTCCTTTCTTCCTTAAATTTAGGAAATTAAACAAATATATTTTGATTTTCCAGCTTCGAATGCATTGACTAACGGCTGCGGTATGGGCCCGCACGTGCTAACGAACGTCACTCTTGAAGAAGGCGACCACGAGCCGCCGATTGACCCAATGTCTTTGCACTGCTGGCTGGTAGAAAAGGTAAATTTCTATTGTTTTACTACAAAAATGTTATTTGTCGTATGTCAGAGTTTTTATTTAAGACCTTTTGCTTTTATAACTTTAAAATAGATATATATTTGATGACGAGCTCGGTGGCGTAGCGGTCAATGACGCGGCTTCGACACCAACGCTCGTGGGTTCGATTCCCACATAGGACAAACATTTGTGTGCATGAACATGTCTGTTTGTCTTAGTCTGGGTGTTTTTTCTATGTATCATAAGTATGTATTTACAAAAAAAAATGTATTTACGTATGTTTATCAGTTGTCCAGTACCCATAACACAAGCTTCGCTTACTTTGGGGCTAGATGGCGCCTCGTAATTTGTCTGACAATATTTATTATTATTATTATATTTAGCCAATTATTAAAATACATGCTAAACTAATTGCCACAGTCTTGTTTGACTTAAAGACTGTGGCTTTTAGTTATCGAACTTCACCAGATATTAGCGTCGGGATTATCTAATGACAACAATAACAACCAGGATCATCGGCAAATATGACCCCTGAAGAAGTTCGAGTTGTCAACGTTTCTTGATATGTTTGTCCAATTAGACGGCCGCGCACAACAAACCCATCGAACTCCTCTATGAAATATCTCAGCGTCGTAATCGGCCAAAAAACAAGCGCGAGGTTTGAGTTCGCGTTTATATTGCTATATTTTTAAATTCTACGGTTCACTAACCGTAGAATTAAAAAAATATGGTAATATAAACCATTTAGGTGGCAACACCTTGCCACCCACAACTATATTTCTATTCATATTATTTGTACAGCTCGATTCATATGGTGCTGGCGGCGGGTTGGTAATTGATTTATCTTACGTTGCAGGCGCTTCACCACGAGGCTTTCAATCGGCCAGAGCTGCTCGAGGAATTGAAGCGGCTCCGTCACCGACTACCGCCACGGCAGTTCTTCCACCACGTTAGCGACATGCCGCTCAATAGACGGTGCCCTAAGCCCAGGTAAAGAACATTACATTAACCATTTATGTGCTTCTTGTAGCTTTTTACAGTTTATTAATCAGTCTTTAGACTGCAAATTTTATGTATCCTGTTTCGAATAAGATCATTTTTATACAACTAAGGTGGAAAACAAGCATACGACCTGCCCTTTGTAAGCAGTCATCGCAGTCTATGGACGCTCGCAACACCAGAAATATCACTTATACGTTGCCGACCCTCTAAAAACCCTTTCACGCCTTGAAGATCCCCATGCTGTAGTCTCTTGGAAAAACTTCGGCAGGTAATTCATTTCACAAACTGAGCGTTCGTGGAAGAAAGCCTCTCTGGAACCGTACAGTTCGCGACTATCTTGACTCCAATGTGTGAGGATGAATTTCCTGCTGATGGTGAGCACTGTAGAAAGAAGCTGTAGGCATCAACATAATGTACTTGTCAATAACTCTACTCCGTAGTAACTCATATTGCAAAATATATCCTAGTAATAATGCGAGGTCTCTTCTTGTATTTCATCTCATAAAATCTTCGGTTTATCGTTTAAACTTTAAAATATTTTAGTGGATAAGAATGGGAAAGCATAATGATGATTGGATCAGGATATAAAAAGTTTGGGAAACCGTGTGTAAGTGTAAAATTTAGATTTATACATTTATTTATTTATTTAATTTCTGTATTATAATAGATGGCGTATCGGACAACAGAATGGTTATCAGAAACCATTGCACCGGCGCGTTTGGGCGCCCCAGACCAAAGGCGGGCCCCCCATCCCCCGGGGCAAGTCCAATTCCTACCCGCCGTTTCCTCCCGCCGCTGCCCTCCGGCCGCCGCCGGCCCCCTCGGTAGCCCTAAGTGACGACTACTCCAGCTTGGACGCGCTTTGCCTGCAGATGACGGAACAAGCCATCAACTGAGCTATCAAGCAAACCCGTTGTTGTTAATACTTAGCTCGACTAACTTTACGTTAGGAATAACATGGATATTACAATATAAAGATGTGAAATGTGTGGTCGAAACTCACTCCATCTTACCAACTTGTAATGCAAAATTATTAGTGAATTGGTTTTCTTTGCCTTTTTCCTGTCATAGCTTATTATTGTTTTCCAACACTAATCTTCCAGTTGATTAAGTGATCGGATTTTATATTTTTCTCCTTAGAAATATCACAGATCCTTTATATATTTTTTTTGATTCTGACACCATTGCGAACAAGAATCGACCACTCTATAAATCTATGAGTAGGTTGACTCTAATGCTAGGGTAATCAGATCATCCTATCCACATTAGTTTTATCCAGAGATACATTCTTTTAGAATTAACTCTTGATTACTTCAGTCATGTCTATATTATTCTTAACGTAAAATTAAAGAGCCCGGTTATTCTTATAGAAGGTTTTAACTCTCCCGTTTGAGGCACTTACAAATCTGCGTCCGTACCTTTTTAGTTGTTGTATAAGCGACGCGTACAGCGTTATGTGGCGAGTTATGTTACTATGCTCTTAACGCTAAACTAGAAGAATCCGTCACATCAGCGTTTTAGTTAGCGACGAGTAACGTACATGAAGTACATGTATGAATAAAATGGGGCTTTTGTCAGTTTTAAGACAAAAATGTCAATATTTCTCGTAGCACACTTCGGTAGGAATAAGCTTGATCCTAAAATCGTTGGGCGATAATTTGCATCCCTCGTATGAAGAGGCATTATTTATTAATTCCATGCTTCTGCCGATATTAGTAGTAGCTGACGTTACGATTTGCATGTTATTTAAATAGTTTTATTTATATTGTTACATTTATGACTGGCAGTAAGAAAGTGTATATGTATCTTTTAAAGATATAGCTATTTTTATTTGACTGTTTGCGTTGGGCAGAGCCATATTGCTTGTAAGTCATGATTTTATCTAGCCCTGCGCCCATGAAATCATTGGTAACAGTACCAGATTTGTTTACTGTTTTTAAAATGTATAAACGAGTTAGTATGCGGGGAATGGTTCAGTCTCAAAATACATATAATTAGGTAAGAATCGCAAATATAATAGTTAATCCTATTTATTTTTATTGAATATAAATGAAGAGCTAGAGAAATGATGCCTTAATTTAACGAAAAATACAAATTAATATTGTTCGAGGTCGTAAGGTAAATTTTAAATAACCACCTGGGTTCCCAAAGCTTATTTACTACCTATTAATACTTAATTATAAATGATATGTGCATTGTTTAAATCGCAGTTGATCGAATCGTCAATAAAGCATTATGTAGATATGTAATCGTAAGTTATTGTTCGTGATCGTGTAGTAATATCGGTGACATCGACGCGATCGGCTCGTCCGGTCGTAACACACAATTGTATACAAACCTAAACTTCCTAAATTTCTCTGGTGCTAATTTTGCAACTTGAATTCCAGGTTAGTCAATACTGTAGGAATTTAGCTAGGGCTAGAGAATATTACTTTTGTTTTTATATACAAAACGCGTAACTGGGTGAATGTTAGTTCTGCTCCGGGAATGTGGGGTTTCGGTTGTGATGCAATACCGCACGTCCAAACATTGCTCCCGCCCGGGCAGTGCCGCGCCTGCTGTATCGTGCACGCACGCTTGACGCCGACCGTGGCAAATGTACTTATCGCCGTGGCATAGCTTGTCCAGGGCTTGAAAATGTCACGATTCCAGTGCCGTTAAATGTGATACGTTCCAAAGCCATTAGGTTCAAGGATGTTGATCAACATACTGCCTTATATACCATCAATTGAATGTTCTAATGTCGCACACTCGAATCTGTTTCTTTCGTGATGATTGATTAATTTTACAACACATGTGACTTACGTTGAAAATAGCTTCCTTCGTCGCGTTCTCAAATTGTAATAAGGACCTTCAAGAGCCTGCATTTCCCTATTCCATATGCAACGTATCAGCCATTGCTATATACGAAACTGTGTGGCGCTAGTGTCTTTTTTATAAGTGCTAGACGTAGTCCTCCCGCCAGTATGAAGTAGTGAGAAGCTATGCTGCTGTGATAACTACGTAGCCTGGCGTACCTGCGTCACAGCCGCTAGGCGGCAATCGCGTGCGCCACGGCCTAATGTCTTAAAGCGGTAGATGGTCTCATTTGTTATGGGCAAAGTATACATAAACAATGTATTTGTTGTCTTTGTAACGTACCATCATCATTGTTGTTACACTTTGCACACAATATCTTTGTTTTAAACAAATATAAATGTTATTATATATAAATTAGATGTAACCTGTTGACTGATGATTTAATAATTTATAATGTTTACGTGCTGTTTATTTATTAAGTATATATCTGTATCAATTTTGACTGGATCAAAAATTTGATTGTAAAATGAGCAATGTTTTTATTTTTATTTACAAACTATATGGTCAATGTTATAAAGTTCGTGTAAATAATGGAATGGAATAGTTTGCAGTGTATTTAATATTTAATATATTAATATAATTATTGTTTTGTACAAAATATGGGAGGCGTATGATTGATGTGACAGACCTAATTATAATTAGTGCAATGAAATAACTGAGGTGAATATGAGCATTATTTAATTATTAAAATATGATATGATTACACAGTCCATATTATAAATGTTGCAATTAACTCATAGGAGTGAGAGAAAATCATGTTCATTTTATAATTATTAAATTGTTTTCTATGTTGTTAATAAATTTCATAGAATTTGTTCTATCTTGCGTGCACTTGTCTCACTTTGTTTAATGTCTGGACTGTGATATGGTTTATTTTTGGATCACAATATTCATCAGCACCAAAAATAAAGAATATTGTATAGTGTAATGTGAATTTTTATTTATAAACCTTTACAAAACTGTCTAGTTATATAGTGGTGTCACATGTCACCGCTGTGGCCTTTTTAAGGTTCCGTAGTAAACAAGGAACCCTTATAGTTTCGCCATGTCCGTCTGTCCGTCCGTCCGCGGCCTAGCTCAGAGACGCTTGATACTAGAAAGCTGTAGGCATGTAGACACATATTAATTATGCTGACAAAGTGGTAGAATAAAATTTTGAAAAAATTTTTTTCGGGGTACCTCCCCTACACGTAAAATGGGGATGAATTCTGCACCTACCCCATGGTGTGGGATGTCGTTGGATAGGTCTTTTAGAAGTGTGCCTTATTTCGGCACTGCCCAGGTCTCAGATCTTGATTTTAACTAGACAAAAAATTTGTCGTTAATTTGTCGAAATTTGTCGCCCAAAGCAAAAAATTTGTCGGGGTCCCGTTAAAGAGTTATAAGGTTTTTTTTGTGGCAGTGCCGAAATAAGGCTTATTTCGGCACTGCCACAAAAAAAACCTTATAACTCTTTAACGGGACCCCGACAAATTTTTTGCTTTGGGCGACAAATTTCCAATTAACGACTAATTTTTTGTCTAGTTAAAATCAAGATCTGAGATTTGGGCAGTGCCGAAATAAGGCACACCTTTTAGAAACATTGGGAGTGTGGGAAGATCTCGGACTATACTTATTATGAGAATTATTAAAATGCGTGTAACTTTTTAATTACGCATCGACCAGTTGTTTTTTATATCCGACAAATTCAAGGCAACATCTGGATGATATCAGATTTTCGCTAGGTGGTGTAGTTTTTTTGGGCACTGCTTATTTCGGCACTGCCACAAAAAAAACCTTATAACTCTTTAACGGGAGACCGACAAATTTTTTACTTTGGGCGACAAATTTCGACAAATTAACGACTAATTTTTTGTCTAGTTAAAATCAAGATCTGAGACCTGGGCAGTGCCGAAATAAGGCACACCACACAAGTAGTCCATATAGTGAATTTAAAAGGGAAACTATCACGGCTAAGTACATAGACTTTACAATAAAATGTATTGCAAGACGAATAGAATTGTGTAGTACATTACCAGAGGCTAGATGGCGTTCGCTATATATTCCTTACGACGCAGAGAAAAGGTCCAAAAATTTCGAATTTCTATTGTGGACTTTAGAATTCTTTCTTTAGCTACCATCGTCCTCTGTGGGCTCGTTTTTAGAGACCGAACTCACGACGCGGTTCGCAGCCGCGCCGCCTCCGCTACACTGTGCGTGACTCGATACACACTTGGCCAGTTTTATAGATAGTACGGAACCCTTCGTGTGCGAGTCCGACTGGCACTTGGCCGGTTTTTTTTATGACAAAATTGCAACATAGGTTTCTTCTTCGCTCCAACTAGTCACACTACTACTACTACTAAGTTTCAGTTGGAACTTCCCTGAAATTTGAGTGGTTGGGGAAGTCGGACGTAGATTCCACCTCATCATGCGGGCTCTCTCGAGTATGTAGCAATATCTAGGTTACCTCGTATATGTCGGTGATCACTGGTGCTAAATCTATTGACCACTGAGATAGCCCAAAATATTCGCCTCTTATCCCTTATGATGAAGTCGATCTCGTTCTTAGTCACTTTGTCAGGGCCTTGCCAGGTCCATTTCCTCTGAGGCTTGTTTTTGAAGAATGAATTCATCAAAAAGAGCCTCTCAGTGTGGAGGAATGTTATCACCATCTTCCCTCTGTGATTTCTCGGCCCCAAACCAAACCCTCCGATTACCGACTCATCGCCTTCCTGTACTCCCACCTTGGCATTAAAGTCCCCGACAAACGTGAAGTGGGTCCTGATGGTATTACGTTATGGCCTTGTATATATATATATATTCGTACGTGGCCCGACCTCTTCAACCGGGTGTGTCGTTGTTGGAGCATATACCACCTTCATAGAATATCTCAGTCAGTTTTAGTACACTGAAGAAAATGCCAGATTCGAGGGTCGCGGTGTCCTCACCCTGTCGCCGGATTTCCGACAATCCCAGAATCTGCCAATTTATGGACCTCAATTCTACTGCCAGTTCCCCCACATCCTCATCTCGCCTCAATGGCCGGGTATTAAGTGTCTATAGTCAGTTGGTTGTGGTGGCTCATCGACAGGGGATTCTTCGCACCTCCTGCCCTGCCGTAACCGAGACCGCCACCTTGGCCCGGAATAGTAGGGCTGTCGGGTATTGGGAGACACACTATGTAATATACATAAAGGGATACACAAATTTTAAACAACGTTAATTCTTGGAAACATTTATTGTTGGAATTGTTACTTGGCTGCGGATTCTGTGAGGTGAAGGTACTTTCGCTAATCAGCAGGGTCCACTCGTGCAGGCGAGGTTGGGTTTGGCTCTAAAGAGTCTGGTAAGTCACTTAAACCCCAATTTGTTAATGATAAGACAATATATCCAGTATAATCTGAGGCCATATCATCTTCAAAGTACCTGTTTTCAATTAATTCAATGGGGCTGTGCTGGCGTGCCATATGTCAAGTATTATTATGCATGATCCAATTTTCACACATTCACTAGAATTTCTGTCTGTCAATAATTTCGAAATCAATCAATTGTCTGCGTGGACCACAGCCCATGCATGCATGCATAGTGAGCTTTTTAACAGTCCAACGCTTAACTTAGTATCTATGGATTTCTGTCAGTCGTATAGGTACGTAATAAATCGTGGTAAATAGATTTTATATGCTTTAATCTGCTTTATGCTTTTATGACAATATTATAAACCAAATTCAACCAATTACAACATGAAGTTATTAGTAGTATACTCATATTGCTTGTCTGTCGTTATACCATCTCCATTGGTTTTCATTTCCGTGGCACGGACTATAGAACATGTAAGGAACTTTTTCTTCTACAGTACCTTCTCCCTGCTAGATTTTCAAAATGTAAAATTTTTATATTAAGAATTAAAATAATTTAATACCACAGGTAACTTCTGACTAGTCCAGGTAAATTATGACTCGTATGATTTCTAAATAACAATTAACTTATTAGTAAATATTACTAGTAGGTAGTCTATTCATATTGGAGGAGCAGCAAAGTGCAGTCGCGCGCGTGCATTGATAGCTTACCGTGTCGCACCATTGCTATTGGGAGCGTGCAGTCAAGCCTGTTTCACTCCGCACTATAAGTATGAAAAGACGCCTGCCAAGGGGGTAAACAAAAGAGTAAGGTGGGCAACAATGTACGATTTGAAATGATCTTTATTGAATCGTGGCTAGAGTTGCAATTTTTTAGCGACTTTATTAAGTGAAAGTACTTGTACTGTTACTTACTCTGTGGCGCAGTTACGGCACAGGTTACGGGCCGGAGACGCTGTGTTACTAATGTTTCTGCAATATAAACTTGCTTTCTATTGACTGAAAAAGTACAGAATACAATACGTGAATGGGCGCGTCGTGCCTACGCGTCGTTGCTCTTTCAATATGAATTGACTAAAGCCTCACCACACAACAACAGCACTATACTGTCACATTTGGTGCCAGCAATCAAGGGCTTTTAAAACAAAGCTGTTAATTAATGTTAATTTATCCATGGTAGATTTTTAAGTATATGTTAAGATTATATTTTTTTAATATTGATCTAAGGGACATATATCCTTATTAGGCTCTTGTGCTATACACAGTAACAAGATAGCACATTAAATGTAAACTTTTATTTGTTAAGATATTGTTTCATTCAATCCTGAACTGCTGACTACAATGAATAAATTAAATATCACGAACGTCTTCAACATTCTTCAACTAGCTTCAACATTCCACCCTGGGACCCTACCGCCGAAGCTGATTATCATTGGATTTTTAGATTGCAAAAATCGAACTTCAACTTACATTTATGCTACTTGTGTTTAGCTTAGCTGGTAGAAACGATGGAGCTCTACCGACTAAGCTTAAGTTGTTATTAAACATAAGACCAATTTTTCAAATCAAGATATTCAGTGGTAATCGGCTTCAGCTTCGGAGGTAGGGCCCCCTGGTCTATGTTACTTGTATCACTTATCTATCAATGTAGTATATAGGCAATTTAATGCAGTCTCCTTCACAATTTTTATAGCAATCTCTTCTATATACTTAAAACTGGTATGGAACTGAATGGTAGGTGTTCCTAATGGTCACGGAACATGGAACTGTCTGTTTTAGAATGGATGAGACATTTTGTAGCTATGACGTCAATAGAATGGTTTCATCTCGAGTTTTATATCACCTAAAACAGGCATTTCTGTGTTCTGGGACCACAACTTACACATAAATACCACTTCTAAGTATGTAGAAGAGATGGCTATAATTTTTCCAAAATTGCCTAATTTAATTAATTCTGATAGTATTTACAAATCTTTCATGGCGTTCACAAATTAGGCAAAACTTATTAAATATTATTTAGAAAATTCTTTCCTTATGTGTGCCTAATTTATGCCTTGAAAGATCATTTTTTCTATAAAATCCTCTAGAACACCTATCACAAGGGAAAGGAATGTGAGTGCTGTGGAGCTTGGCTGTGTGGAAGTCCAGCATTGGACGGGAAGGAAATGCCATAAGGCAGCCTTCAACTAGACACTTGTACCTGTCTGTCATCTTGTGACGGAAATTCATATGACGAGCCAAGGCTTTTAATTCATAAAAACTGCTGGCACATAGCTCACATTTCAGTGGCCTCTCTCCAGTGTGTCTCCACATATGAACTTCAATATTTGACACATTTTTGGAGCATACATTACAATATCCCGATTTCTCAGAATGTTGTCTGTTAATGTGAATTTTTAAATTACCTTTTACATTAAAAGTACGGCCACAGTAATTACAAACAAAACGATTTGGCTCTGAATGGAGCCTCAAATGTTTTTTTAAGTTGTTCTGATACTTAAACATAACGTTGCAGAGGGAACAAGTGTATTTTTTGGCACTAGTGTGGACGACTAAGTGATTTTTTAGTTCTTCCTTTGTACAGAATCTCTTATTGCATGTGGGACATACATATGACTTTTCTCCAGTATGCCTTTTCTTGTGTCGAAGCATAGCACTAACCTGTGTAAACCTCATTGGACATTCTGAGCATGCATATGGTGTTTCACCAGTATGAGTTCTCATATGAACTTTTACATCATTTTTAGAAAAGAATCCCTTACCACATGTCTCACAAATGAAATTTCGTTCCCTATTTTCTATATGATTTCTTTCTATATGTCTCTTTAAAGTGCCGCTGTCTTTATACTTCTTATCACATGATGGACACGGAAAAGGTTTTTCGTTCGAGTGGGATCTCATGTGAATAACCAAAGTCGATGGGTTAGCACATTTACGACCACAGACTGAGCATTTACATGTTCCCGCTTCTTTATACTTCCTTTTTTTATAGGCTTTTGGTTTTGATTGCTTTACATATTCACTACTAGTTTTAAGCCTAATTTCCTTAGTAATTACATCAAGCGTAACATTGAAATTGTCATGTGAATCTTCGTATACAAACTCGCTGTCACTTGCGCCGGTTTCTTCGGTTTTCACCTTAATATTTTGCTCACATTCGTATTTAGGACACAAGTTGCTGTTATCCTGAGATCGAAGAGTTCTGTCTGTAGCTTCACATTTTAACACGAACTGATAAGCTGCGGCCAGCTCTGTCTCACAGTTAGTGCAGATATGCGAGGGAAGTCCATCACCTTCACTGATGTTCACATTCGAACAACAATACATTATTTTCGCACTCAATAGAAGTTTATGACCATCAAAATCGAAGATATATGTATCTCCTTTGTGCTCACAACATATGCGGCATATTTTTAGATCCATTTTATATTAATAATTCATTATACTATGAAAAACATCGAAAACTATCAATAAATATAAATAAATAAATCGATTGATGACAAAAATATACAGACTTTAGTACATGTCAACTTGACATGCCAGGGTTACCAACCACAGAACTTTTTTTCTCGTATTTTTTAGGAACGCCAATAAGAAGAATTAAATTCTCTTATTTTCACAAATCTCGTACATTTAATCAATCAGTAATAGTAAATCACACAGACATTCTATTGAAATTGAATGTCTGTGCGGTAATAGCAAAACCGGCAGTGTAATTTTTCTGCTGATTTGCAAGACTTCTTGGAATGACTCAACCGCGCTCATAAAGTTGCCAAAAAGTCCTCATTCAATCGGTCAGACATCAGGGTTGCCAAATGCTCACAGTCCTAAGTTGCCAGATTTAGAATTAGAAGTAGCCCAAATCGCCCAATCCTGGGGATCAGAAATCGCCACCTAAAAACAGTTCAGTCATACCACTACGACTGATTTCAAATATCTACAAATCTACAGTACTCCTCGTATTCAGACGAGCTATTTTTTAACTGTCGGATAGCTGTTAGCTACGGCTTAACCCCTCACCGTGCCAATATATGACAATATGCCCTTGTCGATTACACCCAACGAAGATTTGATGTATCGCAATCGGCGATATTTCGCCAATTCAAAAGATTTGTCGCCGTCTCAGGGCTCCAAGGAGGGCTACTTATTACTTATTGTTATAATCGGCGACATATTGACCAATCTGGCAACCCTGTCAGACCAGTATTTGATTGTATTGCTATTTTTTGATGTAGAAAAGACAAAAACAATCTTAGTACATACAACTCCCATCGCGTAATTAAAAATCACGAAAAAAAAATCGACCATACTTATCTCCATGTTCCGTGAGCCACTTGGATAGTATCCAATTAAAATCTAAAGAAATTTCCACATAGTTACTTTTTTGTCTATTGAATCTTTCTGCACGGTTATTTGTACCCGAGAGAGATATTTCATTTTCGGGACGTGGATAACCGCCTGTGTTCATGTGGACGACTCTTCTTGGACATACCTTCATAGAATATTCACATTTACGGCAAATCCTTTACTATGCTTGCTAGCCGCAAGCTTAGGAACTTCTTACCGTCTGATGTAAAGGTGTTCTCTTCTCTGGGGTCTTTTAAAAAAGATCCTTTCTTTTTGCTAGTACCTACCAACTATACCTATACCTACTTAAATATTACTTAGCGTACCTAATACTTATGGTAAGTAGGTAATTTCATTTGTTCTGCGTTTCTAGTCTCATTCCAGCCTCGGGATATAGGTACATATTTACAAAATCCTGTCAAATATTTAAAGGTTGACTGGAAGAGATCCCTTATAGGGATAAGTCCGCCTTTGTACGGCTTTTATTTATTTTAAGTAAGCTTTTATATTATTATTGTTTTATTTAGTACAAAAAAGATATTACAAATTAAAAAACAGCGAATATTTAACTTAACGTATCTAGGGATCGGTATCCTGTGTTCGGCTCGATGGCGGAGTTGCGCGTGTCTGTCTGATCCATCACGTAAGTTAAGCAACGTCGACCGTAGCCTGTCTATGGATGGCTTTATTTATCTCGAGCTCCTCTGTGCTTTTTT